>CM053156.1:20025000-25025000 GCA_028571685.1 Heterohyrax brucei
CAGGTGTTATACCAAGCAATTTTGAGTGTGCAGTCTCACTGACTTCCAATAACACTATGACACAGCCTGTCTTTTTGATCTCATTTGATAGATAGGAAAACTAAGTCGAAAGGCTAAGTAAGAACCTTGATACACATCTGAACCTAAGTCTGCCTATCTAGAGGGCTCAGCTACAACTACCACGCACACTGTCTCAATGGCCAGCCTTCAGCAGCATGTGAACTACATGCTTCTAGACCCATCCGGTTGCTGCCCTCAGTTCCAAGTTACAGTCATGGCTGCTCTGGGACTCTTCTTACCTGGGAATTTACAGAAGTGGGATCAAATTTATAAGCTTCCTTCACAGTCTAAAACTCCTTAGTTCTTACCAGATGGTCACTTGAGGTAACATCTTACAGGCTGGAAGTACAGGGCTGTGGGTCCTGGGAGTTTCCTCAGGAACGGAGGTTTCCTTTGCATACTAGAGAAAATTACTCCCAAGCCTAGGTTCAAGGACTCAAGTTAAGCGCCAAAGGTAGATCCTCTGGGCAGCAGCACACACCCATTTGCCATTTTGATAGTGACTGCCAAATTACTTCGCAGCAGTGTCTGAGAGAGGCCTGCTTCCTGGCAACCCCGCAGCCCTGATTATGATATTTCATGATCTCTGTCAATTTGATAGGTTAAAAATTGCTAACTTATGTAAGGTAATATTCGTGTGGAGAAAAATCCAAACATAACAATTAAGACCCTTCCTTTTCCTACACCTTCATCTCAGGATTCAAGACTGAATGAATGACTGTTTTTCATATATTTTCTTTATGTACCCTGTGTGTTAATTAGGATATTTCAGATTAATCAAAACAGCAGACTGAGGAAAAAAGGACACTTACTTTGAGTCCAGAGGAAACTGGTCTTATTCATGTTACCCTACATCCTGCCTCTAGTTCCAGGGGACACTCACCAACAAATGAGGGTAGCTAAGAGGTTGAGAAACTCTGGGTATAGAGATTAAGTGCTACAGCTGCTAACCAAAAGGTTGGCAGTTCAAATCCACCAGGCACTCCTTGGAAACTCTATGGGGCAGTTCTACTGTATCAGGTCACTACGAGTTGGAATTAACTCAATAGCAGTGGGTCTGAGAGCTTCTCTTACCTTTTTGGTGAGTGAGTCATCTGAGTCTGATGGCATCCTTGTGGAAACGTGGAAAATCACTTCCACAGTTGAGGTAGCATAGTAGGGGGCTGTCTGACCTGTGCTGCCATTGCGCTGAAGGCCACCCATGAACCCACAGTGGGATGAAAGATCCACCTGGTACAGGTTGCAAAGGTGAAAGAGAAGGATAATCAACATAAGCTCTTCTTATTGACTAAGCAGGAGTAGGGATTAAAAATTGTATTTCTATGCCTTTTTTTCTGATTACAAACAAATTTAATACAAAGTTAGATCAATTAAAATATTAAAGAGCTTTGAAAATCAAAATTCTATTAAAGAAAATTACTGTTAATATTTTCCACCTATTTCTCCCACTCTCCCCTTTCCCTCCCATATACATATGCCCCCCCCCCCCCCCCACACAGCCTCCCTACAGATGTGTCTGTGGGATTTTCTACTTTCACAAATGCCTGATGTGGCTATCCTCATAACTTGAGGGAGCACTCCAAGGACTTTTTCTGTAAGAATCAAGGGCTAGAGCTGCTCCACAATTTAACAGCTAGTGCCAAGACTATCTTTCAAAAGGGTTGTTGTAATTTACACCATCACCAAAGTCTATGACTCATAATTCATTTTAAAAGCTATGATATGAAGGTTAACACTTAGAGCCTAGTCATTTTTTTTTAAAATTTTATTTCTTTTTAAAATTACTTTTTCAATTTTTTTTTATTATTATGATTGAATGAAAATGCACATTCCCATATAAATTGCATGTCCACCCATAAGCAGTTCCCACTGCTTTCCCTGCTCGGTGACAGCACACTCTTCCTCTTTACTCAATACATGTCTTATCCTCCCAACAATGTCCTATCCCCTCCTCTCCACCCACTCCCCATCCTCCAGTAAGAGGTCAGCAGGACGACATCCTATAGATGCACAGAACCATAAAATGCACACAGGATATGGTCACTCCGTGTCTCCAAGTCCAAACAATTCCTGTCCAAGAGCTGACCTCCATTACGATTTATGGACAAGGACAGCATCAGGGCCAGGGGCCATGCTCGCAGGGGGACCACTAGACCCATGGACCATCAATTGCGGTTTTTTAATGGGGCTCTCAGAGCGCACCCTTTTTATTCTTGTGTTGTCAGTGAGACTCAACTTTGTGATCTTCATCACAGCTATCACTGGAGGTAGCCGGGCACCATCTGGTTCTTCTGGCCACAAGTTGATGTAGTCACCCACTCACGTGGGTTTCTCAATCTTCTCTGTTCTCTTTCCCCCATGTCGTTTTGGTCCTTGGCGATCATCCATTCGTGCTAAGTTGGGACTATTTGCTGTACCCTCGGATGGCAGCTTGGCAGCATGGCAGCTTTAAAGACCCCAGATGCCACTCACCAGTGTGGGGTGCAGAGGGCTCTCTTAGCAAAATGCTAGTTGTGCCAACTGGCCTCAGTTCCCATGAGAGCAGAGTCCCCAGCCCCCCACCCCAGCTACTCTGTTCTTGTAATACTTGATTAAGATGGGAGGAGTAATCATGTTATGTCGAAGTCCAGTTAATACTGATCTTCTGTCTAATGTGTGCTGTCCCATTATTTCACCCAATCAAGTTTCTATCAACTATTTAATCTAAACTCTCTCCCCCTCGCCCTCCCTTCCTATCCTTGCAGCCATCACAGAGTCTTTTCCCCTATGCATGAGTCTGTTTTTAAGTTCTCATCGTAGGGGTCTCATACAATTATTTGTCCTTTTGTCACTGACTACTTTCACTCAACATAATGTCCTCCAATTGAAACCAGGTTATGAGATGTTTCCTGCAATCACTGTTGTTCTTTATCATTGTGTAGTGCTCCATTGAGTATATACACCATCCATTCCTCTGTTCTTGGGCATCTGGGTTGATGTCATCTTTTTGCTATTGTGGACTGTGCTGCGATAAACAGTCATGTGCATGTATCACTGGTGTGAATGGCCTTGATTCTGTAGAATATATTCCAAGCAGTGGAATTACTGGCTCAAATGATATGTCTAGATCCAGCTTTTTAAGGGAAGTACCAGATTGCTTTCCAAAGAGGTTGCACCATTTTGAAATCCCACCAACAATGTAGGAGAGTTCCAATTTCTCTACAGCCTCTCTCTTGTAGTTTTGTGTTTTTTGGATCACAGCCAACTTTGTTGTGGTCAGATGGTAAGTCATTGTAGTTTTGACTTGAATTTCTTCAATAGCTAATGACCACGAGCACGTCTACATGTGTTTTTTGGCTGCCTGGATCTCTGCTTCAGTGAAGTGTCTGTCCATCTCCTTTACCCATCGCTTAACTGGAGGATTTATCTTTTTCTTGTTGATATTTTGTAATATCTTATAGATTATGGAGATCAGGTGTCAGTTTGACATATAGTTGTCAAATACTTTTTCCCATTCTGTAGGTGGCCTCTTAATTCTATTAATAAAGTCTTTGGATGAGCAAAAGTGTTTGATTCTTAATAGTTCCCATTTATCTAGTTTTTCTTATTGATTGTGGTCTGTTTGACAGATTTTGAATTCTGTCTACATTGTGCATTAAAACTTCCATTGTTGTTCCCACTTTTTCTTGGATAAGCTATATCATTGTAGATTTGGTATTTAGGACTTTTATCCAGTTTGAGTTGGTTTTTGTATACCATGTAAGATATGGGTCATGTTTCCATTTATTGCAGATGGATATCCAATTTCGTTGGCACCATTTGTTGAAGAGATTGTTTTTTTCCCCAGTTTAATGTTTTAGGGCCTTTGTCGAGTATCAGCTGTTCAGAGGAAGATAGTGTCATCTCTGAGGTCTCAATTCTATTCCATTGATCTGTCTCTTTTCATATCAGTACTAGGCTGTTTTGACGACTGTGGCAGTGTAATAGGTTCTAAAGTCAAGTAATAAGAGGCCTCCCAGTGTGTTCGTCTTCTTCAGTAGTGCTTTACTTGCCCGGGGCTTCTTCCCATTACAAACAAAGTTGGCAATTTGTTTCTCCACCTCATTAAAAAATGTCACTGGAATTTGTATTGGGATTGCATTATCTAAGTAGATTGCTTTGGGTAGAATACACATTTTCACAATGTTAAATCTTCCTATCCATGAGCAGGGTAGGTTTCTCCATTTATGTACGTCTCTCTTAGTTTCTTGTAGTTAGTTCTCTTTGTAAAGGTCTGTTATTTCTCTGGTTAGATTTATTCCTAGGTACTTTATCTTCTAAGGGACGATAGTTAAATGGTATTGATTTGGTGATTTCTTCCTTAATAATCTTGTTGTTGGTATAAAGGAATCCTACTGATTTACTTATGTTTATCTTGTATCCTGAGACTTTGCTGAACTCTTCTATCAGTCTCAGTAGTTTACTTAGAGATTCTTTATGGTTTTCTGTGTATACAATCATACCATCTGCAAATAGGGAGATTTTTACTTCTTCTTTGTCAATGCAGATGACCTGTATTTCTTAGTCTTGTCTAATTGCTCTGGCTTGAACTTCTAGCACCATGCTGAATAGGAGAGGTGAGAGTGGGCATCCTTGTTTAGTTCCTGTTCTCAGTGGAAACTGTTTCAGTCTCTCTCCATTCAGGATGATGTAGGCAGTTGGCTTTGTATAAATGGCCCTTACTGCATTGAGGAATTTGCCATGTGTTCCTATTCTGCTGAGAGTTTTTGGCATAAATGGGTGTTGGAAAATTTTATTTTTGTTAAAGCACACTTTAAATAGAAGAATCACTTCTGTGCCAAATACAACTGACATACACAATTAATATTTTAACTTTCTCTTAAAACTTTAGTTAAAAATACATGGTTTAAAAATGTACTAGTTACATGATAAGAATATAATAAATAAGAAATACCCTATCAGTAAGAACAACAATGATTTGCCTGATGTATGACTCCTTTACACTAAAATTAACTTTACTTTAAAAAAAAGACATGGTCTTGACCTTGCTGTGCTCTTACCCCATCCCCATCTCCACACTCTTTCCCTTGCAACACTGAGCACTCAGAATCAAGTGGTACCAACTATTAATGCACAGCACAGGTTATGTAACCCAAAGAAAAGAACAGAGATTTCCATTTTAGCTATTCTGAGTTCTTTTAGACTCTGGGGATATATTTTCCCACTGATTCAAGTTTCTGGAGGTAAGTATACGCTTGTGTGTGTGTAAATATAAGTATGTCTGTATATCAAAGTACGATTTAGAACAATGGCAACAACAACAAAAACAACATCTTTCTAATCATCCTGGGATCACTTTAGGGAAATAGGCTGCTATGTAAACCATCATGGCTACTATATCCCATTTCCATTCCAACATTGGACTTCATCCAACTCTTTTTTAATGTTTTCTCCCATCAAGTTATTGATTTCTTCTCCAGTCTCCATACTGTGACCACACTCACTGCTTCTCTGTCCACATCTTGTCTTTCTTACTATAAAATGCCTATGGTTGGGTAAGCACATTTGGTTATTCAGTTATAGCAAAAAGCATACAAAATTATATTAAGAGAAAATTAAGAGGAAACAAAAGTTCATGCACGGAGACCTGAAAAGCAAGTAAAAGAAAATATCAAACTCAACACATTCTTCAATGTTAGAATACTACTCACACTATGTTTGAATGTAAAAACATACATAAAAATGAGTAAAAATAATATCTACTTTATACATGTCTCTAAATATTGCTGGCCAGTAGGCACATACTGAATGACATAAGTTACCTCCCATCCAAGTCCGGCAACAAAATCTTCATATGCTTGGCTCCCTCTTTCATTGGATAGGATGGAACATTTGTCTTCTTGGCCTTCAGCAATGTAAAACACTGCGATTTTGTGTGTTTCACGGCTGTAAATTTTTAAATTAACAGGCATTGTAATTTGTACATGCAAAATTTTATTTTACTGCTACCACCACAGGGCTCTCATTATAAAGCTAATGTTTACTGAGCTCTTACTATGGGTCAATCATGGTTCTAAGAAAGTTTAAGACATGATCTCTGACCACCCTAACAGATAGGTATTATCATCGCCTCCCTTGTAGAGGTGGCTGAGAGGAGGCACAGAAGGTAAACAAAATGTATGCATGGAACTGAAGCAAGGTAGTCTGATTCCAGAGATTAAACTCTTCACAACGTAATCTACTGACAACCACGTTACAGAACAATATCTGGTAATATCATTTCCACTTCTGGTACAAAAGGAAAAAAAAAAGATTTTGAAAATATTTCAAATAGATATAAACTGTGAATAGATTCATGTGGCTGTTCATTCTTATCTTTCTATACTGTGAGAGAAGAATATTGGGTAGTTTTCTAGTGGAACTGTAATACAATGTTAAGGCTTCATGAGACATAGAAACTTCCTCCAAGAAGAACACATTCAGGTATTTTCTTGGTGAGAAGGTGCACTGACAGTGCGCTGACCATCCTGAGACCTTCAGGTGACAGGTGGATGTTGATGGAAACCTATTTCGCCCACATAAGCCTTTCATCCCCTTCTTCCTTAAGAGCACTCTGCTGTTAAACCAAGGAAATATAAACACACCTTGAGGAAAGAAGCCTGCCCTTCTGGTTTTTGTATATCTAGCACAGTCCTTCACATGTAGGTTGAGCTGACCACAGCGATAATGTACTCCAATGTAGTAATAATCTATTTCTATATATTATACCCTAAAGTGTCAAAATAATCAGACCTATAACCAGTAATTTGGTGAGAGTTTAGAGATAAAAACATGGTTCTTTTAGAAACAGAGAGACCCACATGAGTGGGTGCCTACATTGACTTGGGACCAGAAGAATTGGATAGTGCCCGGCTACCACCAGTGATAGCCGCGATGGAGCTCACTAAGTTGAGTCTCACTGGCAACACAAGAATAAAAAGGGGTGCATCCTGAGATCTCCACTAAAATACCACAATTGATGGTCCAGTGGTTTCGGGGTTCCCCTGGGAGCATGGCCCCTGGCCCTGATGCTGCCCTTGCCCATAAATCATAATGAAGGTCCACTCTTTGGACACAAATGGATGGGACTTGGTGATCCAGAGTGACCATATATTGGATGCAGTTATGGTTCTATACATCTATAGGATATCATTCTACTGAACTCTGGGCTGGAGGAAGGTGAGTGGGTGCAGAGGAGGGGAAAGGAGACTGTTGGGAGGATGAGACATGTATGAAGCAGAGAGGAATAGTGTGCTGTCACCGGACAGAGAGAGCAGTGGAAGCTACATATAGGTGGGCATGTAAATTTATACGGGAATGTACATTTTCACTCAGTCATATTAAATAAAATTTAAAAAAGAAAGAATCACTCATTTCATAGATCCAACAGCCTAGAATTCTACTCTAGTCTATTTTTAAAAAGAAATGTGAGTTACCACTTTCAGGGTAACTACAGTCATTTTGGTTTTGCATTACCATTCTGGAACAGAGGAATAACTGTCCCTGAAGTGTTCAAACAATATGAAAATGTTTCCATTGTCTGTGTGTCTGTCTAATATTTCAATATTGTAATCTGATCAGATACCATTTTGGTGGAACCTGAAGTCCAGATTGTAAGAAATCTCAGATTCTTCGGCATGAGTTCTCTTTCTACTTAATAAGCTGTAACAAAAAGTTAAATAAGTAACTGGGGGAGGAATGTTCTCTCCACTTAAATTGCTTCTTATTTTCTCCCATGACATGTAACAGACATACTTGGGAGAAAAATTAGAAAATATAGAAAGAGAAAAGAACAACAACAAAAACCAAGCCAAGCGCTGTTGAGTCGGATACGACTCATGGCGACCAGTGACTTTTAATTTCAACATGTAAGCAAAGAATACAAATTACACACAACTCTTTTTAAGAACCATTTTTTTTTTTTTTTGCATAAAGACATAAGAAGGTATGACATTCTGTTCTGCAATTGATTTTTTCACTTAAAATATTTGTGAACAGAGAGACGGAGTCAAGATGGCGGACTAAGAACACGTCTCCCTATATCCCTCTGGAAACCAAGTCCTGAATTGATAATCAAACGGAGCCTTCTGGTCACCTAATCAGCCTCAGGACACGGCACAGGGCTGTTACTTTGGACTTCATACCACTGAGCGAAAAACCTCCTCTCTTTCGCTGACTCCTGCACCTGGCTAGCCCTGGCTCTCACGGACTGAAGGTAAACGCACCATTTTGACTTTTTTTCCTCTATCTTGGCCAGTGGGCAGAGCAGGGTCTAGCCTAGAGGCTAGACTCAGACATGCTGCTGCGGGGACAGGCAGGCGAAATTCCCTGTTTTGAGAGCCAGGCTTGGACTCTTAATCTAGCCACTTTGAGCCTGTCGTTTTGTATCTGCTTCACAGGCGTTTGAACGGAGTTTCGCAGTCAGTGTGTGGGACGCCATGTTGGATATGGAGACTTTAGAGGGACCTCATTCCAGTGCCTGCAAACAGGACAGCGCTTCTATGACAGAAAAGCAGTAATTTACCTAGTGCCACCTGCTTTGGGGGTCCTGCAACAGAATCAGAGGAATCACTACCTCTCGGCACCTTTAGCCTTTCTGTCTGTTGCCTGTGTGGAGGGCGCCATCTTGGATACGGTGGCCACAGCTGGACCTAATTCTTAGCCTGGGAGCCAGAGCCAGCCCACAGGAGAGTGCTTTTCTATCAGAAAAGCAATACTCTATGCAGTGTCGTCTAAGGCTAGGCCCTGTCAGCAGAGGCCAACAGGGCAGTAGCACTGCTGTATTCTGAACTAGTTTGTACCATCTGGGGTTGGATATAGTGGCGCTTACTTTGCCAGTTGGGAAGAGGGACCTCTACACCTGAAAATCTAACTGACTTGTGAAGTGGTCAGATATCTTTTGCTCTACATTTTAAGACAGCCTAGAGAAACATCTGCAGTCCATCATCACAGTACCTCTTGCAGCCTCTACATACTCACATGGGTCCCAAAAAGCAACAGACACTTGTGGCATATAAGAAATCAGCCATGGCTTCAGAGGGCTCCCAAACAAAGCAACCAAGGAGTTTTCCAGATGCAGAAATTTTTATGAAAGCATCAGAAAGTGAATACAAAATGATTATCTACAGAGCCCTTCTAGACCTTATATAAAATGCAGGGGAACAAAATGAAAAATTAAGCAAGATGTTCGATGTGATGGAACACCAGTACTCCAAAATCCAACAGATCAAGAACAAAATCAAAGACATAGAAACTTCCATGCAAAGCCAAGAAAACAGAATGGAACAAATAGAAAAAACAATTTCTGACTTGGAAGACAGAGCTACTGAGGCTAGCATCTATGAGCAGAAATCAGACAAAAGAAACTAGAAAAATGAAGAAACATTAAGAAGCATGTGGGACTCTATTAAGAGGAACAACCTTCGATTAATTGGAGTCCCTGAACAGGGTGAGATATCTGAGAACACAGAGAGTATCGTTGCTGAGCTGCTGATAGAAAACTTCCCAGAAATCATGAAGGAAGAGAATATAGACATCTCAGATGCATATCGTATGTCACCCAATATAGATCTCAAAAGAAAGACTCCAAGACATATTATAATCAAGCTTAACAAAATGAAACATAAGCAGCAACTCTTAAAGACAGCAAGACTTAAGGCAAAGCTAACATTCAGAGGGAAACCCTGTAGGTTCTAGTCAGATTTCTCACCAGAAGCCATGCTGGCATGGAGACAGTGGCATGACACATTCAAAGCCTTGAAGTAGAAGAACTTCCAACCAAGAATTATATATCCTGCAAAACTATCTTTCAAATACGAAAATGAAATTAAGACATTCCCAGATAAACAGAAACTCAGAGACTTTGTAAACACCAAACCCAAACTACAAGAAATATTGAAAGAAGTTCTTGGCTCTGGCTTAGAAGAACAAAACCAATAACTTTATATTTCAGAACGACATACTACTCAAAACTCTACTCAGTTAGGGAAGGCTCCAAAGCCAATCACAGCTTTGATAAGGAAAGAAGCAATCCAGTGATCATCATGAAAACTATGGTGTCATCATATTAAAAAGAGGGATGTACTACAGTTGTTATAGTCCTTCCAGATGGAGAGGAAGATGACAAGACTTGCAGTAATTAAAATTGGGTTTATATATAGTTTATTAAGGAGGGTCATAGGGGCAGCTGTAAAGCACAACAAAGATGTATCACACCATTTCAAGAAATGTAACACACGAGTCTCAACAACCACAAAACCAGCGCGGAAAAAGGTGAAAAATCAACTCACTAAAAAGAACGTCCCAGAACAGACTAATAAGAACAACAGAGAAAACATCAACATAAAAATAAACACCGCACAATGGCAGCACTGAAGACACACCTATCAATAATGACATTGAATGTGAATGGACTGAATGCTCCAGTAGAGAGACATCGAGTGACATCTTGGATCAAAAGACATGACCCATCCACATGTTGTCTACAAGAAACTCACCTGAGACCTAAAGATAGGAACAAACTGAAAATTAAAGGTTGGAAGAATATATATCAAGCTAACAATGAACAAAGAAGAGCAGGTGTGGCAATTCTAATCTCAGACAAAATCAATTTTCATGTCAAATCCACCATCGTGGACAAAGATGGACACTATTTATTGTTGAAAGGTTCAGTACACAAGCAAGACTTAACTATATTAAATATTGATGCACCTAATATCAGAGCACCTAAATATGTCAAAGAAACACTGACTACACTCAAAAGAGAGTTAGATGACTCCACCATAATAGTGGGAGACTTCAACACTCCACTCTCAATATTAGACAGATCATCTAGAAAAAAGCTCAGTAAAGACACAGAAGATGTCATTGCCACAATTAACTAACTAAACCTCATTGATATATACAGAACTTTCCACCCATCAGCAGACAACTACACCTTCTTCTCCAGCTCACATGGTACATTCTCCAGAATTGACCATGTGATAGGCCATAATGCAATGCTCAACAAAATCCATACCACTGAATTACTGCAAAGCATCTTCTCAGATCATAAAGCCATCAAACGTGAAATCAATAGCATAAAAAACAGATAGAAAGTGGAATTCTTGGAAACTGAACAACACCTTGCTCAAAAAAACATGGGTTATAGAGGAAATCAAGGATGAATTAAAGAAATTCATGGATTCCAATGAGAAAGGAAACACTTCCTACCAGAACCTATGGGATACAGCCAAAGCAGTGCTCAGAGGTCTGTTTATCTCCATAAATGCACACATCTGGAAGGAAGAAAGAAACCAAATCAAGGAACTAACCCCACAGCTTGAACAAGTAGAAAGAGAACAACAGAGGAACCCCTCAGGCACCAGAAGAAACGAGATCATAAAGATTACAGCAGAGCTAAATGAATTAGAGAATAGAAAAACATTTGAAAAAATTGAAAAGACCAAAAGCTGAGTTTTTGAAAAGATCAACAAAATTGACAAACCACTGGCTAAACTTACTAAAGAAAAGCAGGAAAGGAAACAAATAACCCAAATTAGAAATGAGAGGGGGGTTGTCACCGCAGATGCAAAAGAAATGAAAAATATCATAACAGAATACTATGAAAGACTGTACTCTAACAAATTTGAAAACCTAGGGGAAATGGACCAATTCCTTGACTCATACCACCTACCCAAATTATCACAGCATGAAGCAGAACAACTTAATAAACCCATCACAAAGGAAAAGATTGAAAAGGTCATCAAAACACTGCCAACCAAAAAAAGTCTGGGTCCAGATGGCTTCACAGCAGAATTCTACCAAGCATTTAGAGAAGAGTTATCTCCAATACTACTGAGACTATTTCACAGTATAGAAAGGGATGGAGTACTTCATTCTATGAAGCCAGTATAACTCTGATACCTAAGCCAGGGAAAGACCCAACAAAGAAAGAGAACTGCAGACCAATATCACTCATGAATCTAGATGCAAAAATCTTCAACAAAATTCTTGCCAATAGAATACAACAACATATCAAGAAAATAATCCATCATGACCAAGTGGGATTCATACCAGGGAGGCAAGGCTGGTTCAACATCAGAAAAACAATCAATGTGATTAACCACATAAATAACACAAAAGACAAGGATCACCTGATTTTGTCCATTGATGCAGAAAAGGCATTTGATAAAGTCCAACACCCATTCATGCTAAAAACTCTTAGCAAAATGTGCATACATGGCAAATTCCTCAACACAATAACGGCCATTTATACAAAGCCAATGGCCCACATCATCCTGAATGGAGAGAGACTGAAAGACTTTCCCTCGAGATCAGGAACTAGACAAGGATGCCCACTCTCTCCTCTTCTATTCAACAGTGTGCTAGAAGTTTTAGCCAGAGTAATTATACAAGACCAAGAAATAAAGGGCATCTGCATCGGCAAAGAGGAAGTTAAAATCTCCCTGTTTGCAGATGACATGATTGTATATGCAGAGAATCCCAAGGAATCTATAAGTAAACTACTCAAACTGATAGAAGAGTTCAGCAAAGTTTCAGGATACAAGATAAACATAAGTAAATCAGTAAGATTCCTTTATGCCAACAATGAGACTGTTAAGGAAGAAATTTACGATAGCCCCTAAGAAGTTAAAGTACCTAGGAATTAATCTAACCAGAGAAATAACAGACCTTTATAACAAAAATTACAAGCCCTTACTACAAGAAACTAAGAGAGACTTAGATAAATGGAAGAATTTACCCTGCTCATGGATAGGAAGACTTAACATTGTGAAAATGTCTACTTTATCCAAAACAATCTTTTTATATAATGCAATCCCAAGTTCCAGCGACATTTTTTAATGAGATGGAGAAACAAATCACCAATTTTGTTTAGAAAGGGAAGAAGCCCTGGTTAAGCAAGGTACTACTAAGAAGAAGAACACACTGGGAGGCCTCTCATTACTTGACTTTAGAACATATTACACTGCCACAGTGGTCAAAACAGCCTGGTACTGGTCTAAGAACAGACAGATCGATCAGTGGAACAGAACTGAGACCCCAGAGATGACACCATCTGCCTATGAACAACTAATATTCGACAAAGACCCTAAGACATTAAACTGGGGTAAAGACAGTATGTGCAACAAATGGTACTGGCAAAATTGGAAATCCATCTGCAAGAAACTGAAACAAGATCCATATCTTACACCTTATATAAAAACCAATTCCAACTGGATAAAAGACCTAAATATCAAACCTAAAACGACAAAGCTCATTCAAGAAAATGTAGGAACAACAATGGAAGTTTTAATACACAATGTAGACAGACTCCAAAATCTGTCAAACAAACCATAATCATCAGAAGAGAAAATAGAGAAATGGGATCTATTAAGAATTAAACACTTTTGCTCATCTGAAGACTTTATTAATAGAATTAAAAGAACACCCACAGAATGGGAAAAAATATTTGGCAACTCTATGTCAGACCGATGTCTGATCTCCATAATCTATAAGATACTACAAAATATCAACAAGAAGAAGATAAACCATCCAATTAAGTGATGGGAAAAGGAGATGGACACACATTTCACTAAAGAAGAGATCCAGGTAGCTAAAAAACACATGCGGACATGTTCACAATCTTTAGTTATTAAAGAAATTCAAATCAAGACGACAATGAGATACCATCTCACCACAACAAGGCTGGCCATGATCCACAAAACACAAAACAACAAATGCTGGAGAGGATGTGGAGAAAGTGGAACCCTCCTACACTGTTGGTGGGGTTGCAAAATGTTCCTGTCTCTTTGGAAAGCAATCTGGCGCTTCCTTAAAAAAATGGATATTGATATACCATTTGACCCAGTAATTCCACTACTGGGAATATATCCTACAGAATCAACGCCTTTCACACCAACGGACACATGCACCAGAATGTTTATCACAGCACAGTCCACGATAGCAAAAAGATGGAATCAACCCAGATGCCCAACAACAGAAGAATGGATAGGTAAACTATGGTATATATACTCAATGAAGCACTACGCAATGATAAAGAATAACGATGATTCCAGGAAACATCTCCTAACCTGGTTTCAACTGGAAGACATTATGTTGAGTGAAAGTACTCAGCGACAAAAGGACAAATATTGTATGAGACCTCTACGATAAGATCTCAAAAACAGACTTGTATATAGAAGAAAAGACTTTGACAGCTGCAAGTCGGGGGTGGAGAGAGAGATGGAGGGAGGGGGAGAGGGTTTAGATTAGATAGTTTCTAGGTATCTGCCTGGGTGAAATCGGTGATAGCACACATTAGAAACAAGAACAATATTAAGTGGACTTAAGCATAACATGAGTACTCCTTCCATCTTAACCCAGTATTGCAAGGATAGAATAGCTGGGGCAGGGGGCGGGGGACCATGCTCTTAGGTGAAAGTGAGGCCAATTGGCAGAACTAGCGTTTTGCTAAGAGGTCTCTCTGCACCCCACGTTGGTGAGTGGTGTCTGGAGTCTTAAAAGCTGCCAAGCTGCCATCCGAGGGCACAGCAAATGGTCCCAACTCAGCAGGAATGGATGCTCACCGAGGACCAAAATGACATTGGGGAAAGACAACCCAGAAGATAAAGAGACCCACATCAGTGGGTGCCTACATTGATTTGGGACCCAAAGAACTGGATGGTGCCCGGCCACCACCAGTGATAGCCGCGATGGAGCTCACTAAGTTGAGTCTCACTGTCAACACAAGAATAAAAAGGGGTGCACCCTCAGATCCCCACTAAAAGACCTCAATTGATGGTCCAGTGGTTTCAGGGTTCCCCTAGGAGCATGGCCCCTCGCCCGGATGCTGCCCTTGACCGTAAATCATAATGAAAGTCCACGCTTCGGACAGCTATGGGTTGGACTTGGTGAAGCAGTGACCATATTTTGGATGTACTTTATGGTTCTGTGCATCTATAGGATGTCATCCTGCTGACCTCTGACTGCAGGAAGGAGAGTGGATGGAGAGGAGGGGAAAAAGAGACTGTTGGGAGGATGAGACATTTATGGAGCAGAGAGGAATAGTGTGCTATTAGCGGACAGGGAAAGCAGTAGAAGCTGCATATAGGTGGGCATGTAATTTATACGGGAACGTACATTTTCACTCAGTTATATTAAATAAAAAATTAAAAAAATATATTTGTGAAGACTTTATACAAAGTGCTTCTACTAACAAAGTTATTAATGGTCACAAAACATTCTAATATATTGATACACTATATTCTTCTTTTAACAGGTCCTTCTAAAAAGTATTGGCTTCCAGTTTTAAAGATATTTCCACAGTATTTTTAATATCTCCTTAACATACATTCATAGAAGTAGAATTGTTCAGTCACTGAGCATTTTTAACGCTTTTGATACATTCTGCCCTGCTGCCATCACACATTTGGACTAGCAAGGCTTGAGAACATTTTCTGGGATCTCTCAGTGCGACAGATCCTATAAGGAGAGACTATTTTGTGGTGACAGGTGGAGGGAGGATGCTCCAGTGGACACCCTGTGCTCCCTGATTGCCAGAAAGCTTGTCCTCATGCAACAGGGGCATAAGAAACTGTGATGCCATTTACTGTTATTATGAAAAACAGGTAGGAGACACTAACATCTTAGAACATGACTAGTTAATTCTAAGACATATAATAACCTAGGGCTCAAATGATAACACAGATCATAGCCTATAAAAGACTGTCTCTTTCAACAGTCACTATATATTTCAAAGTGTTCAGGATTTCATTTTTTTCTAATTTACAGACCTTACATAACACAAAAAAATCACAGGTTTATCTGAAATGTTTTTATTTATTCTCTTTCAAATCTAAACTCTACACTGTACTTGCTCATGGTCCTTGAGTTTTCATTAACTCATAAACACTAAGCTGAATGACTGACTTAGAGGAGAGGAAAGGTGAGCTTTAGCTGCAAACATCCATCAAATTTCACATCCTCCAAAGTGTTAGTGCCAGGAGAGCCTGCCAGGATCCCTATCAGGACTTGTTAGATCCAGGCTTTTGACATGGTAATTAGCAACGACAGCACTTCATATCCATAGGCTGCACCACCAATGCCTCAAGGGGCATGTAATTCAGGAATACATATACATAAAACCAACAATTTCCTCACCTCATCACAATGCATTTTTCTTTAGAACAGGCCTGTTTCCTTGTGCTGTTGCATTAAAAAGCAAACATAGAAAATGTGATTTCAACATTCACTTCACTATAAGGTAGCATGAAGACATTGTTATTTAGAAGTGGAGTACACTGTTAGTGACATATAAGAGGACTGGCAGTTAAGTTTGCAAATTCATCCTAGAAAAAGTGCTACGTACTTCATTGCTGAATATCACTACAGTCACCTTCTATGTACTCTCCACAGTAGCTATGCACTGACACTGACATCAATGCCTAGTCCACCCTTTGACGAAATTCTGGAACTCTCTGGCATGGCCATCAGAGCTGTTGTCCTGAATGTCAACAAAATACCTTTCAATATTGTCTTTATCTTTGGATAAGTCACTGGGGGCCAGATCAGGTGAGTATGGAGGATGTTCCAATACAGTTATTTGTTTACTGGCTAAAAACTCCCTCACAGACAACTATACAATTAAGGTCATGAACTTGCCACTGTGTGACCATGCGCAATGGCCATTCCAGAAAGAGTTCAAAAATCGCTTTGAAAGGTGGACGAGATGCTGGTGTGGCTGCATAGCTTCCATGGGGAGTACTTCAAAGGTGACCATAGTAATATTCAGCAATGAGATACACAGGACTTCAACCAATTAAGTCCATGACTTGTTGGACCTCATATGTTCATCATACAATTTACATCTTGGCTAACATCACATTACATAAACAATGCTGTTACTATTAGGTGCTGATCTAGTAGGTTCCAACTCACAGTGACACTATGGACAGTAGGAAAAACATTGTGCATTCCTGTTCCACCCTCACAATCATTATGCTTGAGTCCACTGTTAACAGTCATTGTGTCAATCCACTTCATTTAGGACTTCTTTTTTGCTGTCCCTCTACTTGACGAAGCATGATGTCCTTCTCCGGGGATTAGACTCTCCTGATAACGTGTCCAGAGTACATGAGACAAAGTTTTGCCATCCGTGCACTGAGGAGCATTCTGGCTGTATTTCTTCCAAGCCAGATTGGTTAGTTCTTCTGGAAGTCCACGGTATATTCAATATTCTCCAACACCATAATTCTAAAGGATCCATTTTTCTTTGGTCTTCTTAATTCAGTGTCCAGTTTTTTCATGCATTTGAGGCAAGTGAAACATCATGGCTTGGGTCAGGTGCATCTTTATTCTTATAATGACATCTTTGCTTTTTTGACAATTTAAAGAGGTCTTTTGCAGTACATTTGCCTAGTGTATTGTACTGTTCGATTTTCAGATTGCATTTTCACAGGTGTTAGTTGTGGATCCAAGTAATATGAAACCCTTGGCAAACTTTAATCTTTTCTCTATTTATCATGATGTTGCTCACTGGTCCAGTTACGAGGATTTTTGTTTTCTTGATGCTGAAGTATAGTCCATTCTGAAGGGTATGGTGCTTGCTCTTCAATCAGTAAGAGATTTAAGTCCTCTTCAATTTCAGTAAGCAAGGTTGTACCACCTGGATAACCCACGTTGTTGATGAATTTTCCTCCAATCCTGATGCCCCTTTCTTGAGTGTACAGTCCAGCTTCTTGGATTGTTTGCTCATACTGAATAAGTATGGTGAAAGGATACAACTCTGATGCACATCTTTCCTGACTTTAAACCATGTAATATTCCCTTGTTCTGTAGGCAGACCACTTCTTGGTCTAAGCACAGGTTCCTCGTGTGTTCTGGAATTTCCATTCTTCACAATGTTATCCATAAGTTGTTATGAGTCATACCATCCAAAGCCTTGGCATAGTCAATAAAACATAGGTAAACATCTTTCTGATATTCTCTGCTTTTAGCCAGGATCCATCTGACATCAGTAAGGATATGTCCTGTTCCATGTCTTCTTCTGAATTCTGTTTGAATTTCTGGCACTTCTACTTTTGAATGATCATCAGTAAAATTTTACTTGTGTGTGACACTAATGATATTGTTTGGTAATTTCCACTCTGCTGCATCACCTTTCTTTCAAATGTGTACAAATGGGGATCTCTTTTAGTCAGCTGGCCAGGTAGCTGTCTTCCAAGCTTCTTAGCATAGACTAGTGAGTACTTCCAGTACTGCACTTGTTTGTTGAAACATCTCAAGTGGTATTCTGTCAGTTCCTGGAGGCTTGTTTTTCACCAATGCCTTCAGCGGAGCTTGGGCCTCTTCCTTCAGTGCCACTGGTTCTTCATTAGATGTCACCTCCTGAAATGGCTGAATGTTGACCAGTTCTTTTTGGTACAGTGACTGTGTATTCCTTTCATCTTCTAACACTTCCTGGGTCATTTACTATTTTGCCTATAGAATCTTTCAATATTGCAACTTGAGGCTTAAATATAAACAAAGCTGGCCTAGGTTATAAAATAATCCATACTTTTCCTGAGGATGGCTAAGAAGGAACTCTACCTCAATAGTATCCAAACAAACTGATACAAGAAATAAAACAGAATGTCCTGAATGAAAAACAAGGGACAACTAAACAGTACACGTCGGTACACACGAGGGTAACTAAACAGTACACATGTCAGCCTAGGTTTCACACAGCTGAAAGCTCCTAGGCTTATTTTTTTCCTCAAAGAATCCTGAAAACACCTTTACCATCTAAGTTGCTAATCCTTTAGATGTAACAAGTAGACACTAAATCCAGGAGTTGGGGGTCTTTAAGAAAGGTCAATCAAGGGGCAGAGAATGTGCCAATCAGCTATTCAACAACACACTTCAATGGCACCCCAGGGAGCTAATTCAATTGTAACTGGTGCAACCAAAGGGCATTAACACTCAATAAACTGGCCATAATTATAAGACATCAACATATTCACTTAATAAGCACAGAATAATTGAGCATATGTGTGAAAAGCTGAGTCTGGAATCCAAACGACTCCTTTTTAAAACTAGAGGACAAGTTGTTAGCTGCCACTGAAGTCATTTCCAACTCATAGAGACCCCACATGCACAGAATAGAACTTCTCTATAGGGTTTTCCAGGTTATGACCTTTCAGAAGTAGATTTAAACTATCAATCTTTAATCTAGCAGTTGAGCACTTAACCACTTGTGCTGCCAAAGGCAATAAGAAATGAATCCCCAAATCCTTCAGCAAAAGCTATCCTTCACAGAGTTTCATCTGTGAACACTCTCTGTTTTCTAGAGAAACCAATTCACAATAATAATAGGGAAAGTAAGTCTGAGAATGAACAACAAGAAAGATCACTGCTTTAGACTTTTTATCTCTGAGAATTCTTAAAAAAGTTTTATCGTGCTTTAAGTGCAAGTTTACAATCCAGAGCAATGTGCCACACGAAATCCTGCACACACACCACCATGCAAGTCTAACTGCTCCCTAACACTTCACAACAGCACACGCTACATTTCTACCATGTAATTTGCATATCCATTCAACCAACTCACATCCGTCTCTTACCTCTGGACAAGAGCTGCTCAGACAGCTTCACATGTACTTTAAGCCAAGAAGCACATTAAGTGCCAGCATCACTCTATGTCTTGTAGTCCAGTCCAATCCTTGTCTTAAGAGTTGGCTTCCGTACTGGTTTCAACTCTGGGTTAAGTGACAGTATGGAGGTCATGTCCTTAGGGGACCTTCCAGTCTGACAGACCATCGAGTGTGGTCTTTTAATAGAGTTTAGCTCTACACATCCATTTTTCACCCATTACATCAGGGGGCTTTACACTGTTCTCCCTGTCTGCACAGTTGGTGGTGCCCACGCACCGTCTAGCTGTTCTGGTCTTATGCTGATGTAGTCTCTGAATCACACAGCACCTTCTGTCTGGCGGGCTCATGTTTTCCTCATGTCCTCGATGTCATTCTTTCTCCTCTGCTCCAGATGGACTGGGACCAATTGATGTTACTTAGACAGGAGCTCGCTAGCTTTTAAGACCCAAGAGGCCACTCACCAAAGTTTACCTTTAACAAGTTCTATCTGAACCCTTTAAATTCAACAGTTTTAGAGTTTGCCATAAATTTCACTTGCATTGATGCTGTCCTTGTTCATAAATCATAACGAAGATCCACTCTTTGGACACAAATGGATTGGACTTGGCAATGCAGAGTGACCGTACATTGTATGCACTTCATGGTTCTATACATCCATAGGATATCAGCCTGCTGACCTCTGGTTGGAGGAAGGAGAGTGGGTGAAGAGGAGGGGAAAGGAGACTGGTGGGAGGATGAGACATGTATGGAGCAGAGAGGAATAGTGTGCTGTCACCTGGCAGGGATAGCAGTGGAAGCTGCATATAGGTGGGCATGTAAATTTATGTGGGAATGTACATTTTCACTCAGTCATATCAAATAAAAAAATAAAAATAATTTAAAAAAAAAGAAATAAGGGCATTTAAAATGGCAATAGAGTTGCTGACTTCAGACGAGTGCCAGGTATGACCATGAATGAAACTTTCAGTCCTATATCTTTCTTTCTTTTATAATCCTATACATTTCATGGTGCTAAAATTAATATCATTCTCTACAAGAGCAGCAAAGCAGCAAAGCCGTCTAGAAGCCTGCCATGGATTGAACTGTGTTCCCTAATAGGCCATGATTCCTGCTACTGTGTGATGGCCCTCCATGCTATAAATGCAGCCTCTATGATGTTAAGCAGGGTGGGTGCATGGCAGTCATGTTGGTGTAGTAGGACTCCAAGTGTAAGACTGTGTTGTGTCTTGAGGCAGTCTCTTGAAATAGAAAGGAAAGAAGCTAGCACAGAGAGATATGGGGACCCCATGCCATTAAGAAGTAAAGCAGTGCCAGGAACTGAGCACGTCTTTTAGAAAGGAGTGAGATCTTTGCACCTCAGAAGTCTCCAGTCCAGAGGTAGAATGACAAAGATCTTTTTCCAGAACTAGCAGAGAAAGCCTACACCTGGAGCTGACACCCTGAGTTTGGACTTTTAGCTCTCTAGGCTATGACAAATACAATATGTCTTTTTAAAGCCATCCATGTGTGGTACTTCTATTAAAGCAGCATTAGACAACTAAGACAAAGCCCTTCTGCACAGGGGATCTGGTTTGGAATAGCCATACCAGTGTATTACCAAGATTTGGAAGATACATGCAAAATAGTTCATGTCTGTACATGTGTATACCTGTAAGAAGTACTAGCTGACTACAAGACATGCAGGAAGCTTAAAAAGTGAAGAAGAGACAATTTAAAAAAAGAAATTACAGGAAAGATCTATGCCCGCTCATGACTCCCATATAGTGGTTAACATAAACAAATCCTCCTTGACACTAGATGCTTCTGGAAGCATGAAAAGAAACATGTAAGTTTAGTATGGTTTTACCTGCTTTGTTCTTAGGAACGTAACACGAAGACTTTTGTAGGAAAAAAAAATATGTAACAGAAAATTCAACTAGAGTTCAAATATTGATTACTGTGTTTACCGCCAGTTCAAGAATTCAGACCAGCAAAACAGAGCAACAATGTGACCCTGATGAGTGAGTCACAGTGGTGTGAACCAAGACTTTGCTTCAAAACATACTTTAAAGGATGTGACTTTGCACAAAAGTACAAAATGAAGAACAAACCTAAAGTACACATGATGGTAAAAATTTGCTCAGCTAGTACAAAACTCATCTCTGTAAGTGACAAGCTAAGGAATGATGAACCTTGAAATGGAAACATGACAGAGGCTAAATGACTGACGAATGAATGAATGAAACAGAGAGCTCTAGTATTTTCCCCAAATGCCAGGCCAGGATGCATAAAGGCATATTGGGCTAAAGCAGGGCTTTATTATTTTTCTTCCTTTTTGCTTCTCTACCCATTTTGCTTTTTATTCAATCCTAGGGGCATTCTGAAGAATTACTCTTGTCAGCAACTGTACTACCCTGTCAAACCCTACAGCTCAAAATATATTAAAAACTTTGAGTTAAAAAAAGGGTAAGCAAAATGTAGTAAACATAGTGTTAAGAGTTAAACAATAAACTTGAGGAAGATCACCTCAATTTTTTATTTGACAGCTGAAGTGATACTGGACCAATACTCTAATGAGGGGGAATTAAGTTTGTTTTTTATTTTTATTTTTATTTTTTAAAAAAAGCTTATCCATTTTGAGACATTTCAAGCACCTAGTATGTGCCAGGTGCCACATTTGCTCTTGAGTTATGTGGTTTTGGAAGCCTGAACTCCCCTAAATCAAAAACTTTGCATGACTGTCAGCTAACCTTTAGAATTGTTTCTGAGACTGGGTAGAAAAGGGGTAGATCTGAGAACATGACTAGCTTTGAAGAAAAAGGCTTTATACATTAATAGAGATTTATTAGTCATAACATACTGTTTTAACCTTTCCAGCATCATAAAACAAATACCACAAAATGCAAAGTCACTGGTGCACAGTATGGGCTATGCAGTCAGACCACTGACTGACTGACCCAAATCACATGGACCTGTAGATGACGAGGTACTGTCAACATGTTATGTAACCTGGGTGAGCCCCCGTTTCCTCATGTTGCAGAATTGAGCGGGCTTGCTTGCCACACAGAAAGGTACCCAATGAAAGTTATTTCTTGGATAGGAGTACTGGCCTCTTTTTAGTGCAAGAGACATGAAAATTTATTCTTTAAGGGTCAAAGTATCCAAATGGATGACATGTACCAACACTATCAGATTATAGGTTACAGCACTACTCTTGGATGTCTCTGTGGATGTACTCATTCCTGCACTGTATCTGTTATCCAAGAATACTCAAAAATAGGAATAGGAATAAAGTGCTTTAATACACTTTTACATACCACTGACGGGAGTCCAGATGTTTTAGCTCTCTTAATAATTTTGAATTTTTCTTCAACAGATGAAAGCTGTTCCTATAAAAATGCATGAAAGAAAAAAATCATGTCATCACTGACCAATCTTGCTCCTGTCTAATCAACGAACATACTTACCTATAAGTTATCATCTATCTACCCATTCATCACTTATAACATTCACTAAAGATTTGTGATAGAAGCCTATCCTCAAAGCATTCAAAGGCATGAAAATTTCACTGCATGCTGTTCTCTCTACTGACATTGGAGGGCTCTGTGGTCACTGTGTGACTGCATACATGGGTCTGTGCCTGTCGCCCTGCTGTGTGCATCTCTTTTTCCCAATTCTGTCCTTAAAATTCCAATCCATCTCAAATCCATCCTCTTTAACAAAGTATCCTCTACTGCCACACCACTTTCCATTGTAATCAGTCATTACTCTTGAACTCATGTGTTACGGTGTCCTATGAAGTCTGTATCAAGTCTACCTCCCTTATAAGACCCATAGTGACAACATGTCTTATTGATCTATGCAGTCCATTAGTACCTTGTATGAAGGCAGAAACAAAACGGATGAAGCAGGATTAAAACACAAACACAAAAAATGCTTAATATCCTTTAAAATCTATAACAGATGTTTGGAATTCACTCTCTGCATCATAGGAACATGATAGTTTTCATTTCTACCTTTAATTTAGCAGCTGTAATGCTGACACAGAGAAAAATCTTCCATATCCATTCTCTGCTTTCCCAGTTTCAAACTGACAAAAGAACAGTCACATGAAGGCAACACTAAAATAAATGGACTAGAGTGGACTGTTACCTTCTGTCCCAAGAATTCATTCCTAAGTCATCAAGGAGCAACCTGCAGAAATAGAAGGGTCCTCGTGGTTCCACAGGACTAGGAGGACCCTGACTAGTGACTTGCACAGCAGAGTCAGACATAGACCTCTGAACATATTCATCTTCTTGTGTGCCCTGGCGCAAAATGACCTCAGTGATTTCCCTCTCTTGTTCACGGCTCATTCCACAAGGGGGTGGGGAAGGCTCATTTAGATTTAACTGTGATGGCCGAAGGCACTCAGGGCTTGTGAGGCCAATGTTTTCAAGTAATTTGTCAAGGACGTCCTCTCCTTCCTCAGCTTGAGAAAAGTGTTTCTGAGGTTCCAGTGTCTGATGATGCCAGTGTGAAATCAGAAACGAAGAACTTTTTCCACTGGGAGTAAAGCAGCCTTTCAAAGGTCCATATAGAATTTTACCATCCCAAGAGTACTTCCCTGAGACATCCCTCATGATTACTCTCACATTGGAGAGGGTGCCCACTGGTGGACCACCTACTGGTTTGTCTGTGGGTACTTGTAGGTAAGAAATGAGGGTGCTGTCATTAAATACAAACAGTTGCAGGTTTGGGCTCCTGAACACTTCAGAGGACAGCTCAGAGGAATCCACATGGGTATTGTCATGGTTCTCGCTGACCAGGCTGTGCAGCACGGCAGGGTCTCCACTGAGGGGGTAGTGCCCAAGGTTGTTCACCAGGTGGGCCATCACCATCCGAGCGGTCAGAGGAATCAGTTCCAAATTTCTTCTCTTCTTCTCTGTACACATCAGTGGAAAAAAAAGACAGCGGTGAATGAAGATTAAAATTGAAAGCCACTAGATTTTAATCTGTACTAAGAATAATAGCCTGTTTTACTCTGGGTATTTTTCTTTAACCTACTTTCTTTTTCTGAATTTAAAAACATACTTTAAATAAGCTGTTTTAAAGACCCAACCCACATGAAGATTTCATTCCAAAAGCAACATTTAAAAGTCTATAGTTATTGCAATGATAAAGAATAATGATGATTCCAGGAAACATCTCATAACCTGGTTTCAACTGGAAGACATTATGTTGAGTGAAAGTAGTCGGTGACAAAAGGACAAATATTGTATGAGATCCCTATGGTAAGAACTCGAAAACAGACTTGTGTATAGAAGAAAAGACTCTTTGATGGCTGCAAGAGAGGGGAGGGAGGAAGGGCGAGGTGGGGAGGGTTTAGATCAGATAGTTTGGTAGAAATCTGGTTGGGTGAAATCGGTGATAGCACATATTAGAAACAACAACAACAATAAGTGGACTTCAACATAACTTGAATACTCCTTCCATCTTAATCCAATATTGCACGAATAGAGTAGCTGGGGCAGGGGGCAGGGGACCATGCTCTTAGGTGAAATTGAGGCCAACTGGCACAACTAGCATTTTGCTAAGAGGGCTCTCTGCACCTCACATTGGTGAGTGGCATCTGGGGTCTTAAAAGCTGCCTAGCTGCCATCCGAGGGCACAGCAAATGCTCCCAACTCAGTAGGAACCGATGCTCACCGAGGACCAAAATGAAATGGGTAAAGACAACCCAGAAGATAGAGAGCCCCACATGAGGGGGTGCCTACATAGACTTGGGACCAGAAGAACCGGATGGTGCCCGGCCACCACCAGTGATAGCTGCAATGGAGCTCACTAAGTTGAGTCTCACTGGCAACACAAGAATAAAAAGGGGTGCACCCTGAGATCTCCACTGAAAGACCACAACTGATGGTCCAGCAGCTTCAGGGTTCCCCTGGGAGCATGGCTTCTGGCCCTGATGCTGCCCTTGCCCATAAGTCATAATGAAGGTCCACTCTTTGGACACGAATGGATTGGACTTGGCAATGCAGAGTGACCATATACTGAATGCACTTTATGGTTCTATGCATCTACAGGATACCATCCTGCTGACCTCTGGCTGGAGGAAGGTGAGTAGGTGGAGAGGAGGGGAAAGGAGACTGTTGGGAGGATGAGGCATGTATGGAGCAGAGAGGAACAGTGTGCTGTCACTGGGCAGGGAGAGCAGTGGAAGCTGCATATAGGTGGGCATGTAAATTTATATGGGAATGTATGTTTTCACTCAGTCATAAAAAGAAAACTATAGTTAAAATGATAAACAAAGAGAAACGTCCCTGCCCTTAAAGTGTCTGACAATGTACCTATATAGGACTGCAGAGGTGGTGATTGGCTGGTGGCTGGAGGGTGGGTCAGAGAAGTTAAATTGATCCCTGCTTAGTGAGATAAAAGTACACCTGAAGAGGAAATGAAGCAAGCTTAAATATACTTGAAGCAATTTGCTGTATAATTCTTGTTAATTTGTGTTTTGTTTTTCCATTTGAAAATATTTAAGAGAGTCTGACAAGACATAGAAATAATTCATGGAAATACTTAGAAGGTTTTAAATTCATAGCTAATGATTACATACCTAAGAATAACTGATTTAGTCAATTTTTAAGATTTAAAATGAACAGAGATTTTGACAACAGCATGTATAAGTGGACCTCTAAAACGTCGCAGTACAAAGGAGAAGCAGATATATTAAATATGTAACTATAGATTAAAATGACTACTGAAGTTTGGAAAAATTAGAGAAATTTTAATCTATCAGATTTATTTTTAAAAATGCATGCTAATTTAACAACAAGTGAAAATGAAATGATTTTAATAAAAAATAAATCACTAATTTTAAAATAAACCAGATTTATATTGGAAACTAAAGACAAAATACCCTACGATTTATTAATAAAACATGTTAATTTTATTAAGTATAAATCCTAGAAAAAAACAAATACCAGAATCTAAGAAATTCTGTGTAATAAGAACAACGTTATCCTGAACTTGCTTAGATTTCTATTTCTTATCTTCAATTAAAAAACTGCCTGCATTCAACTATGCAAAATAAATTTTTCAGAAGTACAGAAGAGCTGTCTACATTCACCTCTGAAATGAACTCTTCTTCCTTTACCCTAATAGATGTGAATATGATTTCCACATAGTTAAGAAATTTGAAAGTTCTCAACAGGCTAGTTCTCTCGAGTTTGTTATGAACAATTTGACTTCTGGGTCTATATGAGCTTATCCAAAAATTAACAATACTTTTTTTGATGCTTATATCCTACATGAACATATGTGCCATCAGAAATGCAAAGGCCCAAGACAGCAAGTGGCTGTCTTGAGTTCCCAATGTAAGACACTTGACAAGAACGACACAGAGGAACAAGCTGTAAACTAATGGGAAAGGTCCAATGTGATAAAGCCAAAGGCAGAAACTAATGATTAGAAAATCAACTTTGCTCCATTTTTACTCACAGAGGTTATACTTTCAATGTGAACTAAATATAAATTTGTATTTTGATGACAGTGTTGAATTTTATAAGGTGAAATTTACCTGGAACTGAACTAATCAAATTAGAAACCATAACACACCCAATAAAAATATAAAATATCTTTGTTACTGAAAAGTAAGGAAATAATTTATGAATTAATAATTGTTCTTCCCTGGCAGATGTCAGTTTAATCAGCTGCCCATGGGTTCCCTGAAAAATAAACAGTAAATCTAAACTCCATCAAAGACTAAACAAGTTCATGGCATTCCAAATATATTCCAAATGGTATCTATTTTTCTCAATTTAGAGATGAAACATAAAAGCACTGATTCTTAGATTTTCCCTTTAACATTCATTTTTAAAAGATTCCTTCATTTTAAGCAAGTGGGTAATACAGATTAGATATCTGAGCACATGGTTCTATGCATCTATAGGATGTTGTCCTGCTGACCTGTTACTGGAAGTAGGGGAGTGGGTAGAGAGAAGGGGGATAGGAGATTGTTGGGAGGATAAGACAGGTATGGAGAAGAGAGGAAGAGTGTGCTGTCATCAGGCAGGGAGAGCAGTAGGAGCTGCAGATAGGTGGGCATTTACATTTATACGGGAATGTACATTTTCAATCAGTCATGGCATGCAAATTTATATGGGAATGTACATTTTCACTCAATCATGGCTTGCAAATTTATATGGGAATGAACTTTTTCACTCAATCATAATTAAAGGAAAAAAAAGAGATCCAAGAACACATCTCTGTTCATAATGAAGCTCTTCTCAGCAGGACCAGCAGCCACCTGTGCTGTAGACAGCTGTGTCTCCCTTTGAAACTCTATTAAAAGTAGTAATATCATATAGACCAAAGGAACAGAACTAAGAATCCAGATACAATCATCTGCCTATGAGAACCTGATATTTGATAAATGCCTGAAGTTCATTAATTGGGGAAAACCCAGTTTCTTTAACAAATGTTATTGGTATAACTAGATATCCATCCTGCAAAGAATTAATTAACAAACAAGACCCATACCTCACACTATGAACAACAACTAACTCAAAATGATTCAAAGACCTAAATGTACAACCTAAAATGACAAAAATTATTGAAGAAAAATAGGGATATGACTAGGAACTAACACATAGCATAAACAAAACAGAAAACATTACTAACAGGGCACAAACAACAGAAGAAAAAATAGACAATTGAGAACTCCTAAAAATTAAATACTTACACTCATCCAAAAACACCACTAAGGGAATAGAAAGACAACTTACAACAAATCTGATTAGCATCTAATCTCTAAAATCTACAAGATACTCTAAAACCTCAACAACAAAAAGACAAACCATTAAAAACTGGGCAAAAAAACCAAACAGATACTTGACCAAAGAAGACATAGTGACTAACAGAAACATGAGGAGATGCTCCTGATCATTAGCCATTACAGAAACACAAATCAAAATTACAATGAGACACCATCTCACCCTACAAGACTACAATTAATCCAAAAACCACAAAACAATAAATGTTGGAGAAGCTGTGAATAGATGACACACTTATACACTGCTGGTGAGAATGCCAAACAGTAAAACCACTTGGGAAATTTATTTGGGGCTTCTATTGAAAGCCAGAAATAGAAATACCATATGATACAACAACCCTAATCACTGGAATATATCCTAGAGACATAAGAGCTGTTACACAGATACATGAGGACTGTCAATTAAGCTTGCAAAGTCATCCCATAAAAAGTGCTACATACCTCATTGCTGAAAATCACTACGGTCACCTTCAAAGTACTCCCCTTGGGAAGCTATGCACTGATGCCAGTGCCTGGTCCACCCTTTGAAGCAATTTTGGAACTCTTTTTCTGGAATGGCCATCAGAGCTGTTACCCTTGATGTCCTGAATGTCAACAAAATGCCTTCCTTTCAGTATTTCCATTGTCTTCAGGTAAAGAAAAATGTCAGTGGGGGCCAGATTAGGTGAGTAGAGAGGGTGTTCCAACACAGTTATTTGCTTACTGGCTAAAAACTCCATCACAGACAACTACACAGTTAAGCTTGTGAAGTGGCCACCATGCCACCATGCACAATGACCATTAAAGAAAAGTTTCCAAAATTGCTCTGAAGAGTGGACTAGGTGCTGGCATTGGTGCATAGCTTCCCAAGAGGGGTACTTCAAAGGTGACTGTAGTGATATTCAACAGTGGAATTTGTGTAATTTTCAGAGCTCATATACACATCAATTTCATCACAACACTGTCCATAACAGCAAAAAGATGGAATCAATCTAGGTGCCTGTTGACAGATAAAGGGATAGAAAAAATTATGGAATACTCACACAATGGAATACTATACAATGATAAAGAACAACAATGAACCTGTGAATATGACATGGATGAAGCTGGAAGGCATTACGTTGAGTGAAATTAGATTCAAAGGGACAATTAATGAGACCACAATTATAAGAACTTAAGAAAATATCTGAACAGAGATGATAATGTTCTCTTATGGTTACGAGGGTGTGCATGGAGGGAGAAGGATACTCATTAGCTCGACAGTAGACAATAATTATTTTGAGTGATAGAAAAGGCAGCAAGCACACAGTAGAGAGGATGTCAGCACAACTGGACTAAAACAAAACTAAGAAGTTTCCAGAATACAACAAAATATTTCAAGGGAAAGAGTAGCAGCAGTAGGGGTCTGGGGACCACAGTTTCAGGGGATATCAAGGTCAACTGGTGTAAGTTTATTAAGGAAATATTCTGCATCCCACACAGCAAAAGCAGTGCTCAGAGGTCAATTTATCTCTATAAATGCACCCATCTGGAATGAAGCAAGGGTCCAAACCAAAGAGTTACCCGTACAACTCAAACAAGTAGAAAGAGAACAACAAAAGAGCCCACTGGGTTCTAGATAATAAAAATTAGAGTAGAGCTAAGTGAATTAATAGAATGGAAAAACAACTGAAAGAATTAACAAAACGGAAAGCTGGATTTTTGAAAAGACAACAGAATCGATAAGCCAATGGCTAAACACATAAAAGAAAAATAGGAAAGGAAACAAATAACCTGAATAAGAAATGAGTTGGGAGATGTCATAACAATCCAGCTGACATTAAAAATATTGTAACAGAATACTATAAAAAACTGTACTCTAACAGATTTGAAAACCTAGAGGAAATGGGCAAATTTCTAGATTTATATCACCTACCAAAATTATCATAACGAGAAGTAGAACAACTTAATAAACCCACCACCAAAAGAAGAGATTGAAAAAGTAATCAAAAAACTACTAAATAAAAAAAGTCCTGGCCAAGATGGCTTCACTAGAGAATATGACCAAATGTTTAGAGGAGAGATAATCCCAGTAGTATTGAAGCTGTTTCACTACATACACAAGAACGGAACATTCCCAAATTCATTCTATGCAGCCAGCATAACCCTGATACCACAGCTGGGTAAAGTTCCCACAAAAAAAGAAAATTACAGACCAATATCACTCATGAACCTAGATGCATGTATCTTCAACGAAATCCTAGCCAATACAATCCAACAACATATCAAAAAAATAATTCATTATGATCAAGTAGGATTCATACCAGGGATGCAGTGTTGGTTCAACAACAGAAAAATGATAAATGTGATCAACCACATAAATAACACACAGGATAAGAATCACTAAATTTTATCAACTGATGTAGACAAGGCATTTGACAAAGTCCAACACCCACTCATATTAAAAACTATCAGCAAAGGAGGAATAAAAGGGAAATTGCTCAATGCACTGAGGGGCAACTAGTAAGCAAAAGCAACCCACCAACATCATTCTGAACGAAGAGAGACTAAAAGAATTCCACCTCAGAATGGAAATTAGACAAGGATGCCCACTCTCACCACTTCTATTCAACATTGTGTGTAGAGGTTCTGGCCAAGGGCAATCAGACAAGAGAAAGAAATAAAGAGCATCCACACTGGTAAAGAAGTAAAAGTGTTACTATTTGCAGATGATATGATTGTATATGCAGAGAACACTAAAGAATCCATAAATAAATTACTGTTAACTAATAAAAGAGTTTAGTAAAGTATCAGGATATAAGATAAACATAAGTAAATCAGTAGGATTCCTTTACACCAACAAACAGATCATCAAAGATGAAATAACCAAATGAATACCATTTACAGTAGTCCCCAGGACAATAAAATACCTAGGGATAAATCTAACCAGAGAACTAAGAGACTTTTACAGAGAAAATTACAAGACCCTACAGCAAGAAACCAAAAGAGACGTACATAAGTAGAGAAACATACCTTGCTCATAGATAGGAAGACTTAACATTGTGAGAATTCAATTCTACCCAAAGTGATCTACACATACAATGCAATCCCAATACAAATTCCAGTGTCATTTTTTTAGTGAGATGGAGAAACACATCACCAGCTTCATTTGGAAAGGGAAGAAACCTCAGGTTAGTAAAGCACTACTGAAGAAGAGGAAAACAGTGGGAAGCCTCATGCTACCCAATCTTACAACCTATTACACTGCCACAGTAATCAAAACAGCCTGCTACCAGTACAAAAACAGACATATAGAGAACAGAATAGAGAATTCAGAAATATTACCTCCTACTATGGATAGTTCATATTTGACAAAGACCCAAAGGTCTTTGGGGCAAAAACAGTCTCATTAACAAATGGTGTTGGCAAAACTGGATATGCATCTGCAAAAAACTGAAACAAGACCACTATCTCACACCTTACACAAAAACTAACTCAAAATGGATCAAAATGGATCAGAGACCTAAATGTTAAATCTAAAACAATAATAGATATGGAAGAAAAAATAGAGACAACAATGGAAGTTCTAATACACAGCTTAGACAGACTACAAAATCTTACCAACAATGCAAAAGCAACAGAAGAGAAAGTAGATAAATGGGACTTACTAAAACTCAGATACTTCACATTCACTCAAAGACTTCATCAAAAGCATAAAAAAGACTGCCTACAGAATAGGAAAGAAATATTTGGCAACTACGTATTGAATCGATGCCTAATTTCCATAATCTACATGGTACTGCAAAATATCAACAAAAAAGGTAAATAACCCAATTAAACAATGGTCAACGGAGACAGACACTTCACCAAAGACACTTCAGCCAAAAGACACATGAGGAAACGCTCATGATCATCAGCTATTAGAGAAATTCAAATCAAAACTATAATGACATACTACAATGAAATACCATCTTATCCCAGTGAGATTGTCAAAAAGATCTGAAAAACACAAAACAATAAATGCTAGAGAGGCTGTGAAGAGACTGGAACTCTCTTACACTGCTGGTGGAATGCAAAATGGTACAATCTCTTTAGAAAGCTATTTGGAGCTTTCTTAAAAAGCTAGAAATAGAAATACCATATGATCCAGTAATCCCAATGCTTGGAATATATCCTACAGAAATAAAGGCTGTCACACAAACAGAAATTTACACACGAATGTTTATTGCAGTACTGTCCACAACAGAAAAAAGATGGAATCAACCTAGGTGCCCATCAACAGAAGAATGGATAGATAAACTATGGTATATATACACAATGGAACACTACACAATAATAAAGAATAACAATGATTTTAGGAAGCATCTTATAACTTGGTATTAACTAGAAGACATTATGTTGAATGAAATCAGTCAGTTGCAAAAGAATAAATATTGTATAAATCTACTATCATAAGGGGTTTAAAAAGACTTATGTACAGAAGAAAAGACTCTTGGATGCCTACAAAGGTGGTGAGTAGAGAAGACGGTTGTTTATAGATTAGACAGTCAATAGGAATTCAGTTAGCTGAAGGGAATAATAGCATGCAGTAGAAGGCAGGCAACATAACTGGACTATATCATAAACTAGAAGGTTTTCTAAATTCAACCCAACATTTCAAAGGATAAAGTAGCAAGGACAGGGACCATGTTTTCATGGGACAATGAGGTCTACTGGTATAACTAGTCTTTTGCTAAGTTCTGCACTCCATACTGGTGAGTGGCATCTGGGGTCTTAAAACCCAGCAAGCTTCCATCTGAAGAATCAATTGGTACCAACCCACCTGGAACTGATGATGATCAAAGAACATCAAAGATATGAGGAAAAATGAGTCCAGGACACAGAAGGACCCATATGATTCAGAGACTATATCAGCATGAGACTAGAAGAACCAGATGGTGCCCAGTTACTACAAGAGACAACCTTCACAGGTGACACAATGTAGTGTCCCTGATGCAGCATGAGAAAAAGAGGTGTACGGATCAAGAACTCTACTAAAAGACCAGAAATGATGGTCCAACAACCTGGAGGGTACATCGGGAACATAGCCCCTTGACTTGCTGCTGGCTCAGACTTGAAACCAGTACTGACATCAACACTTGAGATAAAGAATAGAGTGGACTTGGGAACACAGAATTAGCATATGGTGTGTGTACTTTATAGTTCTATACATTTATAGGAGGTTGTCCAACTGGTTTTTGTGTTGAGGGGAGAGGAGAGGGTGGGAAGGAGGGGACAAGCGTTCGTTAGAAGTAAACAGTGAAAAGGAGTGCTGTGCTGTCACATGGTGAGGAAGGCAGACAGAATTGCAGAGAGGTGGGCATGCAAAATTGACTTGGATTGTATACTTTCACTTAATCATAATAATAATAAAAAAAGAAAATACTCTGTACCCCAATTTGGTGAGTGGTGTCTGAGGTCTTAAAAGGTACCCAGCAGACATCTAAGAAGCATCATTTGTTTCCAACTCACTTGGAGCAGGGGAGAATAAAGAACATCAAGATGGAAAGTATGAGCCCAAAAGACAGAAATGGCCACATAATGCAGAAACTACATCAACATGTGACCTGAAGAACTAGACAGTGCCCAACCACCACCAATGACTGCCCTGACAAGGAATACAACAAAGAGTCCCTGACTAACAGGAGAAAAATGGACTACAGAACTTCAAATTGGTTAAAAAAATCAGACTTTACGGACGACAGACTGGAGGGTCATTGGAAGATATGGCCCCCAGACTTTGCTAGCCCAGAAATAAAACTATTCCTGAAGCCAAGTCTTCAAAGATTACACATAAACTGTTACTTGCAAAGGGAATGTTTTGTCACTTAAGTATATACATGAGACTAACTAGGTAGTTCCTATCCAGAGGCAAAATATGAAGGTACAAGGGGACAGGAGTTTGGTTGAGTGGATGGAAAAAACACAGGGTGGAGAGGAGTGTGCTGTCATAGTGTGAGAACAGCAACTAGGGTTATTTAACAATATGTATTTAAATTTTTGTATGACAAACTGACTTGAACTGTAAACTTTCACTTAAAGCACAATAAAAATTATTTTAAAAGCAATAAGTCTGTGAAAGAATCACTGAGAATAAACATATGATACTGTTTTATCAGAACTGTTATCTAACTAGAAACTGTCTAACTAGAAGCTTGTAGTGAATTATGACACTAATGAGAAAGACAAATCCTCAAAAATGAGCGCATTTTGTTTAACCTGAAAGATCTATCAACTTCATATTTCCTCTTTACGCTGTACTCACTTGCCAAGACTGTCTGTGCAAGTCAGTATGTTTTTAAGCTTCTTGATTTTTCATTTAGTTAAAATGTTAGTAATTTTAAGATATTGTTTGTCACAGAATTTTAAACAATTATTTTTAGTACCACAGAGCTATGCCAGGGCAAGTCTGAATAAGGTCTCGGAGTTTTCTGAAGAATGAATATTGAAGTTAAGGAGTAATCCACATCAAAAAACAAAAAACTGATTCACTTAAGGAAGATGGTGGATTAGGCACACATCTCCGTAATTCCCTCTGAAAATTAAGACCCAGTGAGCCCTAGGCATAGGGCTGTCAATTTGGACTACATGCCAATGAATGTGAAACTTCTTCTCTTTCACTGACCCCTGCCCTTGTTGAATACTGGCTCTGAAGGGCTGAACATAACTTGCAATTTTAACTTTTTTTCCTCTGCCTTTAGCCAGTAGGTGGGGCTTGGGCTTAACTGGCAGCAAGGCGCAGCCACACTGCTGACGGGATCAGGAGGCGGAATAGCCGCATTTTGAGAGCCTGGCTCTGGATTCTGTGCACCTTGGCCCCTCCGACCACTCTTTCTGAATTGCTACCATTGATTCTGCTATTTCACACCTAGCAGGTGACCTCCTGTGGCATGCCATCTTATTTGACTGGGAGACGGAGCTACCTACACGCAGGCCTCAGCAGGGACTAATTCCCAGGCTGAGAGGCAGTGGCAGCCCGGAGAGTGCTTTCCTAGCAGAAAAGCTGTGTTTAGCACAATGTGGCCTTTTGGGTGGGGCTTGGAAGTAGATGACAGCAAGGCAGTAGCCTTTCTGTACTTTGAACTACTTTACAGCATCTGGGGTTGGATATAGTGATGCTTACATTGCCAGCTGGGAAGAGGGGCTTGCACATGTGACAGCCTCACTGATTTTTGAAGCTGTGAGACAGCTTTTACCTTTCAAAATAAGACTACCTAGAGAAATAACCGTGGTGCATTCTGATGGTATATCTTCCAGCCTTTACTGACCCACATCATAGGGTCAGCGGACAGCTGACAGCTCCCCAGTGACTCCAAAAGTAGGGCCGTGACTTTGCCAGTCAGGAGGTGGAGTCTGCTACCCCAGTGATCCCACTGGTTTCAGTCACTGGAGTACATAGAGGAGACTGGTGATCACCTTCCTCCTCAGACGTGCTTCAGATCCTGTTAACATGGAGAAACTAAACAACCTCTAGATGCCTAAAAACCAAAAAACCTTGGCCAGAAACTTAAAGAAAAATTCACCCAGATGAAGAAGCCTTTCTAAAACTACTGGAGGTTGAGCACAAAAGGATTATATATACAGCCCTCCTAGACCTTATAGAAAATGCAACAGAGCAAAATGAAAAATTAAACAAGGTGTTCAAACTGATGGAACACCAGCATCCTGAAATCCGACAGATCAATAACAAAATCAAACAAATAGAAAATTCAATTCAAAACCAAGAAAACAGAATTGAACAAATGGAAAATAGACTTTCTGATTTGGAAGACAGAGCTACTGACTCCAGCATCTATGAGGAGGAATCAGAGAAGAGAAACAAAACGAAGAAGCATTAAGAAACATGTGGGACTCCATCAAGAGGAACAATCTAGGATTCATTGAGTTCCTGAACAGGGAGGGACATCTGAAAACACAGAGAGTATGTTGTTGAGCTGCTGACAGAAAACTTTCCTGAAATTGTGAAAGAAGAGAATATAGATATCTAAGGTGAGTACTGAACACCACACAATACAGATCCCAAAAGAAAGACATCAAGACCTATTATAATCAAGCTTAACAAAATGAAACATAAGCAGAAACTCTTAAAGGCAGTGTGAGTCAAGACAAAGCTAACATTCACAGGGCAACATTGTAGGCTTTCACTTGACTTCTTGGCAGAAACGATGCTGGCACAGAGGCAATGGGATGACACATTCAAAGCCTTGAAGGAAAAACACTTCCAACAAAGAATTATGTATCCTGCCAAAACTGTCTTTCAAATACGAAAATGAAATTAAGATATTTGCAGACAAACAGAAACTCGGAGATTTTGTAAAAGCCAAGCCAAAGCTACAAGAAATACTGAAAGAAGCTTTTGGCTTCTTTATTTCAGAAGGTCATACAGGACACATGATCCAGAAACCTATTCAGTTAGGGAAAGCACAAAACTCAATCAAAGCTATAATATTAAAAGAAGTGATCCAGTGATCATATCATGAAAACTAAAATACCGTCACAGTAAAAAGAGGGATGTACTGCAGAAGTTATAGGCCTTCCAGATGGAGAGGAAGTTAGTGAGATATGTAGAAGTTAAAATTGGGGTTAAACAGATTATTAAGGGGGATTATAAGGGTAGCTGCAAAGCACAATAAAGATTGAACATATTAAATCAAGAAACATAATACAGGAGTCTCAACAACTACAAAACCAACCTTAAGAAAGGTGAAAAATCAACTCACAAAGAAGAATGTCCCAGAACAGATTAAAAAGAACAACAGAGAAAACATCAACACAAAAATAAACACATCACAATGGCAGCACTGAACACATGTCTATCAATAATTACATTGAATGTGAATGGACTGAACGCTCCAGTAAAGAGATATCAAGTGACATCTTGGATCAAAAGACATGACCCATCCATGTGTTGCCTACAAGAAACTCACCTTAGACTTAAAGATAGGAACAAACTAAAAATTAAAGGATGGAATTATATATACCCAGCTGACAACATACAAAGAGCAGGTGTAGCAATACTAATCCCTGATAAAATAGATTTTAATGTAAAATCTATCATCGTGGACAAGGATGGACACTATTTATTGCTGAAAGGTTCAATACACAAGTAGGACATAAGAATATTAAATATTTATGCACCCAATACTAGAGCATCTAAATACACTGAAGAAACACTGACTACATTAAAATATGACATAGATCACTGCACAATAACAGTGGGAGACTTCAACACCCCACTTTCGGTATGGGACAGATCTTCTAGAAAAAAGCTAATAAAGACACAGAAGATCTTATGGTCCCAATTAACTAACTACACCTCATCAACAGATATAGAACTTTCTATCCATCAGCAGATAACTACACTTTCTTCTCCAGTGCACATGAAACATTTTCCAGAACAGACCATGTGTTAGGACATAAAGCAAATCTCAACAAAATTCACATCACTGAATTAATGCAAAGCATCCTCTCAGACCATGAAGCTATAAAAGTCAAAATCAATAGCAGAAAAAAACATAGATAGAAATTGAAACTCATGGAAACTGAACAATAACTAGCTCAAAAAGCCATGAGTTACAGAAGAAATCAAGGATGAAATAAAGAAATTTATGGATCTGAATAAGAATGAAAACACTTCTTATCAGAACCTATGGGATATAGTCAAAACAGTGCTCAGGAATCAGTGCATCTGTATAAATGCACACATCCAGAAGGAAGAAAAAATCCAAACCAAAGAAACAGAGCAACAGAAGAACCTTTCAGACACCAGAAGAAAACAGATCATAAAGATTAGAGCAGAACTAAATGAATTACAGAACAGAAGAACAACTGAAAAAATTGCTAAGAGCAAAAGCTGGTTTTTTGAAAAGATCAACAAAATTGACAAACCACTGGCTAAACTTATTAAAGAAAAACAGCAAAGGAAACAAATAACCCAAATAAAGAAATGAGATGGGTGATGTCACAACAGATCCAACAGAAATCAAAAATATCATAACAGAATGCTGTGAAAGACAAATTTGAAAACCTAGAGGAAATGGACAGAAAGACCCTGGACACTCTTTACCCAGTTTCCCCCAAAGTAACTCCTGCGTAACTACTGTCTAACATCAAGACCAGGAAATGGACATTGCTATAATCCAGTAACATCATTCAGAGTTCACCAATTTTACATGTATTCATTTGTGTGTGTATGTGAGGTTGGGAGTGGCGGGGGAGGCCTGACCATGAGTCAGAATTGACCCGATGGCATCTAACAATAACAGGTATATATGTATTTCGTCCTATACAATCTTATCACATTTGTTGATAACTCATCCACATTTTGACCCTCATTCTAAGGACCAGAGAGTAGGTGGTTGAAGAGAATATATAGCGCGGCTAGGTCCTTAAAATGTTTTATCATACCTCAAAATGGGGCTTCTTCTCTGAGCAGAAGAGTAGGTGGTTGAAGAGAATATATAGCAGCGGCTAGGTCCTTAAAATGTTTTATCATACCTCAAAATGGGGCTTCTGCTCTGAGCAGCAGAGCAATCCTCACACTGCAGCATGTAAATTCCCATCTCTCTCATGACAACGATCTGCTAGTCTAGAACAATCTATTAACTCCTTTCAAAGGCTGCCCATTCTTCTAACAGGCTAATGCTGGCTTCAGTCCTACTCCATGGAAAGCCACCATGGCACTACAGGTTTACAAGTCAGCCCGTCTATATTAATTCTTTCTTTCTTTCTTTCTTTTATGATTGAATTAAAATGTACACGACCACATAAATTTGCATGCCCACCTATATGCAGCTCCCACTGCTCTCCCTGCCCAGTGACAGCACATTTTTCCTCTCTGCTCCACATATGTCCTATCCTCCCAACAAACTCCTACCCCCACCTCTCCACCCACTCCTTTTCCTCAAGTAAGGTCAGCAGGATGACATCCTATAGATGCACAGAACCATAAAATGCACATGATAGGGTCACTCTGTGTTTCCAGGTCCAATCCATTCCTGTCCGAGAGTTGACCTCGGTTATGATTTATGGACAGGGGTAGCATCAGGGCCAGGGGTCATGCTCGCAGTCTTATATATTAATTCTGTGTCTTCCATTAGGTGTAAAGTTGCCTGCACACAGGAAATGAGTTTTTTTTTTTTTGGTGTGTCCCAGATGTCTGAGGTACACAGCACCTCAGTAATACAAAAATTATCTGAATTATTGAAGAGAGGAATAGGAGGGAAATAATAGAGAAAAGAAAAAAAACAAGGAAGGCAGTATTTGCTATCATAAAGGATTCTAGAAACCATGATTTCAGCAACTAGAGTTTAATGACAAAGCACAACACATGGACAAATGGCTAAATCTTTCCTTATTTTGCCTATCAGAATTTATATTCTGAAGAGTACTCACCTGCTTCAACAGTAAGCAGGTTATCCAAGTCCCCTGATGAATGACAATGGACTGGCTCAGAATTCTTAACATTTGCCAGAAGCAGAAAGGGGTCATAATCCGTGGATGACAAATCAGCCAGGGTCAATATGTAGTGACTCTGTTGGGTATATGTGTTTGAGCCACAAACACAGCAGTGCAGGACCTGTGAAAAAGAAAAAGAGTTATATGCCATGGATGTTCCCTGCCTCTTGTCCCCTGACAATGTGTTAAACAACCACAGTTCTGAGGAGGTGGGGATCCTGGGTAGTAATACTTGACAACATTGAATTGTTTCCATTCTAAGGTATTATCTTGCTGTTAGCAAGTTTATTTTGCTTCTTTCACATCAAAGTCAATAAACATATTCCCAAAGCAAAAGATAAGCAAAAATTAAAAAATGACAACAAAAAGTGTCTATTTCACCTGTCTAGCATTCAAATCTCCAATCTACCAGGGGCAATACAAGTAGAAGGAATTACGAGGTCTGACAATTAAGATTGCTAACTCATCCTACAAAAAGTGCTACATATCTCATTGCTGAATATGACTTTAGTCAACTTTGAAGTACTCCCCTTGGAAAACTATGTAGCAATACCAGTACATAGTCCACCCTTCAAAGCAATTTTGAGACTATTTTTTCTGGAATGGCCATCAGGGCTGTCCTATTACCCTTGATGTCCTGAATGTCATTACAATCTATTCCTTTCAATATTTTCTTTATGTTCAGGTAAAGAAAAAAGTCATTGGTGGCCAGATCAGGTGAGTAGGAAGGGTATTCCAATACAGGAGTTTATTTATTGGGTAAAAACTCTCACAGACAGGGAAGGCCATGTGCACTGGCACACTGTTGTTGTGAAAGAGTCATGAGTTGTTGGAGAAAAGTCTGGGTTGTTTTTGCCTAACTCTTTCATGCAGCCTTTTCAGCACCTCCAGATAGTAAGCTTGGTTAACTGTTTGTCCAGTTGGTACAAATTCATAATGAACAATCCTTCCTGATATCAAAAAAGGTTAGCAACTTTGTTGTGACTCTTGATTTGGACTGACAAGACTTTTTTGGACATGGAAAGTTGGCTGACTTCGACTTGTGCACCTTGATCTCTGTTTCAGGGTCACAGTGATACACTCATGTTTCATCACCAGTGATATCACAGCCCAAAACATTGTCTTGCCTTTTCAAAAGGTCCCGGCGAACTTTAACTCTCCTTTGCTTTTTGTTCTTGGTTAGCTCCTTTGGGACCATTTTTGCACACACTTTTCTTTCACCAAGTTTTTCAGTTAGGATTATTTTAACTGTTTGTCTATACATGTTTTCTTGGTCTGTGATGCTTCTCACAGTAAGCTGATGATTTTAAAAAAAAACTTTTATTGTAATTAAGTGAAAGTTTACAATTTTGCATACCCACTTTTCTGTAACGCTACCTGCTCTCCTTACTCTGTGATAGCACCTTCTTCTTTTTCATTCCTGACTTCCATTGCCCACTCAACCAACACTTGTCCCCTCCTTTCCACCTTCTTCTCTCCCCTCTATAAAGAAACCAGTAGGACTGCCTCATATGTATATATATAGCCATAAAGCACACACAACACATGTATCACTCTGTGGCCCCTAGTCCAGTCCATTCTTTTTCTGATGTGTTGGCTTCAGTACTGGTTTCCGCTCTAGGCTATCAGCAATTCTAGGGCCCATGTTCTCATGGGACCCTTCAGGCTGTTGGACCATCAATTCTGGTCTTTTAATAGAGTTACTGATCTAAACACCTCTTTTTCTCTTGCTATGTCACGGATTCCACGTTGTCTTCCCTGTCAGAGCTGTCTTGATGGTGGCTGAGCACCATCTGGTTCTTCTGGTCTCCCGCTGATGTAGTCTCCCAATCCTATGGACCCTTCTGTCTCCTGGGCTCATTTTCCCTCACATCTTTGATGTTCTCAGTTGTCATCTGTTCCAGGCAGGTTGGGATCAACTGATGTTCCTCAGATGGCAGCTTGTTGGCTTTTAAGACTCCAGATGCCACTCACCAGTATGGAGCTCAGGAGACTCTCTTAGCAAAAGACTACTTGTGCTGATTAACCTTGGTGTCTGCAGAGAACATGGTCCCTAGACCCCTGTCTCTGCTACTCTGTCCTGTGAAGTGTTGGGTTGAATTTAGAAAACTTTTTAGCTTATGTTGTAGTCCAGTTATGTCAACCTGGCTTCAACTGCATGCTGCCACATCCCTCACCTAACTGAATTTCTCTCAACTATCTAGTCTATAAACAACCCTTTCCCTCCCTCCCCATTCTTGTAGCCATCAAAGAGTCTTTTCCTCTGTGCATAAGTCCTTTTTTACGTACTTATAATAGTGATCTCATACAATACTTGTCCTTTTGCAGCTGACTGATTCCACTTTGCCTAATGTCTTCTAGTTGATACCAAGTTATAAAATGCTTCCTAAAATAATCATTGTTCTTTTAGTGTCCCATTGTGTATATATACCATAGTTTGTTTATCCATTCATCTGCTGATGGGCACCTGGGTTGATTCCATTTTTTTGCTATTGTGGATAGTGCTGAAATTAACATTTGTGTTCAGGTATCTGTTTGTGTGACAGCCCTTATTTCTGTAGGATATGTTCCAAGCACTGGGATTACTAGATCATATGGTATCTCTATTTCTAGCTTTTTAAGAAAGTTCCAAATTACTTTCCAAAGAGGTTGTACCATTTTCCCTTCCCACTAGCAGTATAGAAGAGTTCCAGTCTCTCTACAGCCTCTCCAATATTTGTTGTTTTGCAGCAGTGTGGAAGATTTCCAATCTTTCCACAACTTCTCCAACATTTGCTGTTTTGTGTTTTTTTAGATTAGTGCCAACCTTGTTGGGGTGAGATGGTATCTCATTGTAGTTTTGATTTGGATCTCTCTAATTTAATGTTCATGAGATTCGATATTTAGGTCTTTGATCCATTTTGAGTTACTTTTTGTGTAAGGTGCAAGATATGGGTCTTATTTCAGGTTTTTGCAGATGGATATCCAATTCTGTCAATACCACTTGTTAAAGAAACTGTTTTTACCCCTGTTTACCACCTTTGGGCCTTTGTCAAATATCAACTGTTTGTAGGTGGATGGTGTTATTTCTGGATTCTTTATTCTTTTCCATTAGTCTACACCTCTGCTTTTGTACTAGTACCAGGATGTTTTGACCACCCTTCAACCGACAATTCTCATGCCCTAGTCTATGAATTTTTGCAATGTTTACGTCTGTTCTGCTTGTTACTGGCTGCCCTAACCTCTCTTTATTAGTGATGTTCTGTCCCCTCAGAAAAAATGTTTAATCCATTTGTACACTGCTGCTTGCTTCATAGTATTATCCCATAAACTTGGACTAACATGTCTCTGACTTCACTTCTACTATTGTCAAGTTTAACAAAACTCATTGCTCTAATTCAAGCTGACATTCTTGTCATGGTACACAAAAACACACAACAATAATGAATAGCACTCAGCAAGACACTGTCACATGTTGACATGAACACTGCTGTGAGGCACTGATATACCAAGATTATGAAACCTTAGCCAGTTGTTTGTACAGTGCTGCCAACATAAGCACAAGTTTGCAAAGTTAATTGTCAGACCTTGTATGCCAAGCGCCGTCGAGTCAGATCTGACTCAGACCTTGTACATTGGGAAATAAAAAGTAGTTGTGGATAGACAAATACCAACCACGGTAGACGGCAGAATGAAAGCAATACATTAAGGAGTGACCATTTGCCTATTTCATAACCATTCAGGAATTTAAAATTAGTATAAACCATGACACCATGAATCCTAAGGGCTAACTGAATATAATTTTTAAAGTACAATTTAATACAGAGTACATTTAATACAATATTTTTAAGTATTTGTATTTTTCACAATATTAGTTTCTTGAAAGCTCATCAGAACCAAAAACTGATTGCCAATGAGTTAGTTCTGACTCATGGCGACTCCACGTGTTACAAGAGAACTACTCCAGAGCTTACTGGTTGTTTAAAAACTGCAGTTGACTGAAGGGCTATATATTTTCCTTTGTGCTTTTGTGTGTGTGTGTGTGTGTGTGTAAGATACACACACACACACACACACACACACAAAACCTACACCAAATTTTACAGTTTTGATCCTAAATTCAAAAGCATGAATGACCAATTTTTATGAAAATCAATGTAATACATTAGTAACTAAGGACACCTCTTTGGGCTAAATGTATTTATAGAAAACAAAATCACTTTTAGATGAGCAGCTTTGATTTACCCATGTGGCAGGTGGTCTTGCCATACAATATCCTTTGTACATGGCTAAAAAGTACCATGAACTGTGGCCAGTAAGGGGCAGCCTCTTAGGTATGTCACATCTCCCTAGAAAAGGGAATAATTCTGGAAAGTCTCATTATGATAGCTCTCTTACTTACATAAAATCTGAGCTTCTGTTATTGAGAGGATTGATTGCCATTAGTCAAAATGCAGTAAATATGTTGTTGCTGTTAGGTGCTGTCATGTGGGTTCTGACTTATAATGACTTTATGTATAACAGAATGAAACATTGCCTAGTCTTGTGACATTCTTACAACTATTGCTATGTTTGAACCCATTGTTGCAGCCACTGTGTCACTCCATCTCATCAAAGTTTTTCCCTCTTTTCACTGTCTCTCTACTTTACCAAGTATGATGTATGTACTTCTCCAGGGAAAGGTTCTTCCTCCTAACACGTCCAAAGTACATGAAGAAAATTCTTGCTTTTCTGGCTTTCAAGGAGTGCTCTAGCTATATGTCTTCCAAGACAAATTTGCTCATTCTTCTGGAAATTCATGGTATATTCAATATTGTTTGCCAATATGATAATTCAAAGGCATTAGTTCTTCGGTCTTCCTTATTCATTGTTCAGCTTTTGCATGCATACAAAGCAACTGAAAACACAGCTTCAGTCAGGTGCACCTTAGTCCTCAAAGTGACATCTTTGCTTTTTGATACTTTAAAGATGTCTGCAGCAGATCTGCCCAATGCAATATGCCACTTGATTTCTTGACTGCTGCTTCCATGGGCACTGACTGTGACTCCAAGTAAAACGAAATCCTTGACAATTTCAGCATTTTCTCCTTTTATCACATTGCTTATTGGTCCAGTTGTGACGATTTTCATTCTTCTATGTTGTGATATATGTAATCCATAGTGAAGGCTGTAGTCTTTGATCTTCATCATTAAGGGCTTCAAATTCTCTTCACTTTCAGAAAGCAAGACTGTGGGTTATCTGCATATCCCAAGCTGTTAATAAGTCTTCTACCAGTCCTGATGCCATATTCTTCTTCATATATTTCAGCTTTTCAAATTACTTGCTCACCATACAGAAGTATGGTGAAAAGATACCAACCCTGAGGCATGTCTTTCCTGACTTTAAACCACACAGTACCCCACTGTTTTGTTTCAATGACTACCCATCTGTTTAAATACAGAATCTTCATGAGCATAATTAAGTGCTTGTCTAAATACAGGTTCCTCGTGAGCATAATTAAGTTCTCTGGAATTCCCATTCTCCACAAAGTTATTTATAATTTGTTGTGATCCACACAGCCAGCTAGAAATGCCAAATAACCTACCAGAGTTAATTACACCGTCACTAACAATGTTTCAGAGTTGCAGCTGTCTACATTCTAACACTTGGTGCCCTTATATTTCTTACATTTTATTATGTGGTTTAATGTAAGGAAAGGTGCACCTCAACGTTGTATACCTTCACAATACTTATTCAATCTATATGCTGAACAAATCTGAGAAGCTGGACTATCTTCTGAAGAACAAGACAGCATGATTAGAGGAAGACTTATGTGTAACCTGTGATATGGAGATGACACAACCTTGATTGCTGAAAGTTAAGAAGAATTGAATTACTTACTGAAATGATCAAAGACTACAGCCTTCACTATGAATTATGCCTTAAAGAAAACAAAAATCCTCACATCTGAACCAACAAACAATATTATAAACAGAGAGAATATAATTTGTAAAGGACTTCAGTTTACTTGGTTCCACAATCAACCTCTGCAGTAGGCTAGGTTCTCTACAGAAACAAGTCATAGAGACAGACAGAGATTTATATTAAGGAAATGGCTCACTTGATTGTGGAGGCTGTAATATTCCAAGTTCATGGGTCAGGATTGAGGCTTGTCCTGATTCATACAGATGCAGGGACTGGTTTACTCACAATTGGCTGGTCTGGGAAGCAGGGCTCTTGTTTACAGGCTGTGAATATTCACGGATCCCAAGATGTACAAGCAAGAATGGAGGTAAGCTGCTAAGTCAAGTCCCAAGAACCACAGTTCAGACAAACAAGAAGCAGCTGCAGGATTCAGAATCAGCAAAAGCCCCAATCCCTGTCAGAACATCTGCCAATACTCGATACAGGCCACATGCCTAAGGAAACTCTCTTTCAGTTAACTGGCTACTCACAGCAGATCCCATCATGGAGGTGATCATATGTCAACCAACAGGTAAGTGACAACAATTGAGTCACTGCCAAAACACTGAGAATCATGGCCCAGGCAAGCTGACACACAACCAATCTTAACCATCATAACACCTATGGAAGCAGTAGTCAAGAAATCAAAGATGCTCATTATGTTAGAAAATCCTTAGCAAAAGATCTCTTCAAAGTATTTAAAAATATAAACATCACTTTGAGGACTAACGTGTGCCCGAAACCATGGTGTTTTCAATCATCTCACACATAGGCAAAAGCTGGATAATCAGTGAGAAAGACTGAAGAAGAAACGATGTCTATGAATTACGGAGTTCACAAAGAATACTGAAGATACCCAGAAAAATAAACAAATCTGTCTTGAAGAAGTACAAAAAGAATGCTTCTTAGAAGTGATGACAGTAAGACTTTTTCTCCTGTACTTTGTACATGTTGTCAGGAGGGACCAGTTCCTGGAAAAGGACATTATGCTTGGTAGAGTGGAGGGTCAGTGAAACAGAGGGAAGACCCCCAACAAGATGAACTGACACAGCAGCTACAACAACAGGTTCAAGCACAGTTAACAACTGTGAGGATATTGTAAGACTGAGCAGTGTTCTGTTCTGTTGTACATAAGGTCACCATTGAGTAAGAAATGACTTGATCGCACTTAATGACAATAACACTAACTAAAGCAGAATACATGTATTTCAGCAATTCTACTCCCCAAAATACACCAACAGAAATGCATACATATGTGTGTCAAAAAACATGTACTAGAATATTCATTGAAGTTTGTTTTCATGGTCCACAACTCTACTAAAATTTCCATCAACAACAGAATGGATAAGTAAACTGTGGTTTATTTTCACTGTGGAATACCATGTAACACTGAGAGCGAAAGAGATATAGCTATTCACAAGAGTATGAAGGAGTCCTTTAAAAATTCATGTTGAGTGAAAGATGCCAGAAAGAAGAGTATACATGGTATGATTCCATTTACATAAAATTCAAACTAGGTAAAACAAATGCTTTTGGAAGGTCTGTATAATGGTACCCCTGGTTATATGTATGGGGACAGTAACTAAGAGGAAACATGGTGGGGACTCTTGAGAGGAATGTTGTGTTTCCAGATTTGAGTGTACTTACATTGTGAAAATTCTTTAAGCTCGTCACTTAATTGATGAATCACATTAACCATGAGGTGACTTATACTGGTAAAGTAACTTTAAGAGAAATCTTCTAAAATCAAAACCAATTTACAAGAGATGAACTTAAATGGCTGTGGTTAATTTAGTTGGTCCAAGCCAAGTTTCATACAAGTTTATAAGCCACAAGGATGACGCAAGTATCTAGTTACTCTGGACATATTTATTAAAAATATCCTTGGCCTTTGAAGAAAGCATTTAAAAAACACATAACAGTTTTTAGGAGAATTTCATCTATGGCTAAGTATATTTGTAATTTTAATACATTTTTAAATAAGGCAACAAAGTAATCAGTTAATAATCTGGAGTCTATTTTTTTTTTTTAAAGCAAATGTTTTTCACCAAAACAACAAGCAACAAATTGTCCTTGTATAAGTAATTTTTGTAGGGACATACAAATGTAAAATAAATTGGCAGATTAGATAAAACACACAAATGTAAAATAAATTGGTAGATTAGATAAGACAGACATACAGACACATGAGGTTGTCACAAGAGAGGCTGCTAAGGCCAATGCAGAAGGCCCAGGACAGATGCTACACCTCGTAATTGGAAGTGGGTGGTGGGATGAGAAGGACAAGGAAGGAGGGATAAAATTAGAATATTTTAAGTACTATAAAAATGATGAGACTTATTACTCAGATATAATATATTTTCTTAATTTCTTTCTTAGATTATTTAAAGCAAAGATCACGGACCATTATACTTTTTTGTTCTTTTAATAAACAGATTTTATCAAGCCTATGCTATAGATGTTACCTATAATACAAATAGGTTTTTCTTAAATTAGACACAGACCATGTTCCATGAAAACTGCGCAATCCTGAGTAACAACAGATTTTATACCCACATGAATTTACATTCATTTTTAATTTGGTAATCACTACTTCTCTACAATTTTTATTTTTTGTTTTCACTTCTTAGTTATTTCTTAATTATTATTAACTATTTTATTTTTATTATTATTAAATATTTCTTTTGAAATATTTAATCTACCATAAATTCTTTCCAAAAGGGCATTTCAATAAATGTACAAACCATATATTGACAACTCTCCAAAACTCATGCCTCTGCTCTCTGCCCTTAAGGTAAGGTGGTACTTACCCTGTAGATGTAATCCAATAAGGGGGCTCTGGCTGCATGCTGCTCCTCCAGGAGGGCTGGTGACACTGGGTGAAGAAGGACTGCCAATGGCAATGCCATGCACCAGTCCAACAGGCAGAGGAGCAGAGAAACGATAAACTAGAGGAAAGATACAGCACTTTACCCTGCAGCATTTGCAACTTCACTGTATGTCAATATGTGTATCACTCCAACTTACATTTTCACAAACAAACTAAGGGGCAAACTTAGCTAATGTGTTACCTACCTTCTTATCTGTTTCCACTGAGGAGTACTCTGCACTTGGTAAAAGAAAAGCAATTGTGGCCACAAGGATCTGCACAGAAAATAAATCCGCAATGAAACAGTCCATTGTAATAGTTTAGGAGGTCACAGGTAAAAAGTTCCAATATAGGCTTGTAACTTTCCCTTCCTGGTGCCAACTCATGACAAGGTGAGTGAAGCAAGTAGCCAAGTTAAGGGTATGTGTGATTCAAGTCAGGAGAGCCAGGGCCCCGGCCTGATTTCCACTCTAACTTAATGGTGGTATTTCCAGGGGAAGAAAGTTTTCTCTCTGCATTTCCACCCTCAGTCCTCACACCTTTGACACTGAAAATGTTCCCATTTAATCTTCCTGTAAGTCACTCTCCACCTGTTGTTTTGGTAGAGTAGAATCCCCTTTAATACTCTAAAGCATTTCCATTTATACAGTAAATTATCTAGCTGTCTTTCAACTTCAAAACTTTCAATTTTGCAGTATCTTTTATTTCTATGTCCAAAGCTCCATTTCATGCTAGGTTGTTCAAGGGCATATGTCCTGAGACAACAAAGTGATCTCACCAGTGAAATTTGTCTAGGGCTGAGAGAAAATAAATCAATATTGCTTCTTCTTTCTCTCTGAAAAACCACATGGGGACAAATCAAATTTCCTCAAAGAATTCACCAGTGGATGTGTAAACAACAGGACATGTTTTAGAAAGTGTAGCTATAAAAACTTCTAGGGGTGGAAGTGCCTTACCGCTTGGCACTTAACCACTTGGTTGAGTAGCTGCAAAGCACCCCGAATGTACCCAGCTTCCAGAGCCCACTGGTAGGATAATTCTTCCTGTTCCTTCCGTCCAACTCCCCTACCTACCAACCTTACTGAAGTTATTATGGGGGTAATTCCATTATAGCTGGGTATTGAGCTTATGGCAGAAAGCATGGTTCAAGGTTTTAGATGGGAGGAGAGTCCTATTCTAGAGAACCCACCCCCCCCAAGAAAGACATCATAACCAGCTCCCTACTCATTATTGGAATGAACCAAACTGCTCTCAGTGAAAGAAGTCCAATTGACAAAAGGTCTCTGTTGTGGTTGCACCTGCCTTTCAAACTCCTTGCCCTGGAATAATAGGGAAATTATTCTTTAGTGCTTGAAATCACAACTGTGAAGAACCTGTTCATTTTAAAACAAATGATTCATATGGCATATTTCATGGCAGATTCTTCAACAATCATTTGAGTACCTATAATTATCAGATATAATGAAAAGGAACTGGTTGCTTTAGTGTGACATAAAAAAGACCTACTTCTGCAATCTTCCGAGGCAGAGAGGTTTCAAGCAGCTGAAGCTTTTCCCAGCAGGAAACCAGCAACTGAAGAACATCACAGGCTACCTGAGCCACGATTTTGTTAGGAAACTATTAAAGGAAACAAAACCCCAAACCAAATAACATCACTAAATATATACATTATTCCTAAGGAAGGACAAAACAGTTCTTCCCAGGCTTCCTCCCATTCCATGTAGGGTTACAAATGTGTTTTTGCATTAAACTGGTGAAAAAATATGCTCTGTTATTAGAGACTTTATATATGATCACACCACTATTTAACTGCCTCTTGTTGAGCCCAGCTTTATTATTTCACATTACAGTCTATAGAAATAAGTGGCTGTTGTTTAATCATATGAAAGTTAAAACCATAATTCCAAATGCCTTATTCAGATCACATAAATCATATTTTTGAAAATCAGAGGAAATCAAAATGTAATATACTGTTGTGTATCCACTGTGTGCTGAACCTTGTACAAGAATCTTACTCAATCTCTCATAGACAAGTCTTCACTAACAGCTCTGCAAGGTAGGGGTTATCTCCATTTTACATGCAGAAAAATAGGAATTTATCAAATGACTTTTTGGCCTGTGTAAAATACCAGAAAATGTATACTATTAGAAACTACAGAAAATAATTTACAAATCAGAATATATTTAATGACCTTGAGTATGTACTTTAAGTCAATCACCAAGGTCTCTGGAAGCTTCTGTTCTTTTGACACGACATGTCAAAGGGGCAATACCTGACAGAACCTTTGCCTATGTCACTTTTTCATGTTGGGACACATGAAAGGGTCGAGGGCGCCAGCCAGAACCTAGGCCACACTGATTTCCACACATTATGTAGCACAGAAAGGTTCAACACTGACCCCATGTCCCTGGTTCTAGGGAAACATCGGGATGTTTAGTCTGGTTATTTTCATGCCAGGAACTCCAAGCCATGTGACACGGATACCCACTGACATTTACATCACACACACATGACTGCAAGTTTGCATTCAGCACCACAGTGACACAGATGTAGGACAAGGAGGAAAGTAAGGGAAAGATGAAGTTTAATTCTATATAGAAGAAACAGTTACTGCCTGCCAAAGGGTTTCTGCTGTACAACACCGGCTAAATCATGCGACAGAAGGACAAAGCTGGCCCGGCTGTTCAATCAGGAAGCTAGAACGTCAGAGGGAATTGACAAGAAGAGAGTTATGGGAGACAACAGAGGGCTGTGGGTAGTGAGGCACTTGGCTGGGGAAAAGCAGGAAGGCTGGAGTGTGCGAGGTGGGGAAAGACAGACGGAGAGAGCTTAAGAAGGCATTACGAAAGGATGGTAGAGCTCAAGCTGAGCCCTGAAGAACTAAGCAGGAAGGCGGTATTCCATTTCAGGCATTGGGCAGCTTAGGTAGAAGCACTGGTACAGGGAAGCTCAACGGGGAGAGCTATGAGCAGACTGGGATCACCGCCAGGTAGGGGCAGTGGGATGGAACCATACATGCTCACTCTCACTCACTCATCCAGCACACATTTATGGATCACAGACAATGCACCATCACTGAATTAAAAGCATAAGACACAAACACGTACAGGGAAAGGTCCCTATCCTGAAGGAACAAGTTCATAGCGCACGTAGGGGTTAGTTCATGGACGGTCCCAAACACCTAGCTGGGTACTAGTTTCCAGGTGAGGGTTAATCAAGAGATTCATGTGAAGGTAGAGCAGAGGCAGATCTGCAGTGGCCAGACTACAGGGACCAATTCTGGCAGTTGGCTTCAAAACTAGTAGGGTGGGTCATATGATCAGTAAATGGGGCAGCAGGTGGGACAGAACACTGGTATTTGGGAGGGAAAAGAGTAATGGAGTAAGAAGAGAGAGGTGAATCAAAATGCCTCCTAATCTGGGGCAAGAGAAGAAGTGGCAAATAAGAGAGGAGGGCACACAGCTCAGAAATCCCAGCTGGTGGCAGTGCCAAGGTGGAGGGCTGGACAACTCACCTGAGCATTAATCTACGCTTGCCCCCCATCGTGCACAACCCATGGCCTTCATGATGGGATGTCAAGTAAGCAGGGCTGTGACTTAGAATCTCCCCACTACACATGCCTGCAACACATATGCTACTCCACCAAAAGCAAATTAACAAAAACCTAGCTGAATAAATTCTCTAGGTAGAGCGTTGGGCGCTGTTTTTTATCAACACCTCTTGGGGAAAACTATAATTGGCCATGGCTTGCCTTTACACTCCCATATCCAACACAACATCAAGTCCTACTTCAGAACGTTTTTGACAGGCATGCTTATGAGAAGACTGATGCCTGGAGCTGTGAGGAGCCCAAAACACGATGCTATGGGGAATCAGCCGGTGCAATGTCCCAGACTCAGGGACACGGTGTCTAGAATCTGACCCTGGATAACTCACTTAGGTTCTTGCAACTGATTTCCCTCTTCGGTGAAGTAGTTCCAAGGACTCAACACGACAACAAAAGTAAAGTGTCAGCACTGTACTCAGACCAGATAACTCAAACGGTAATCTTGGTTTAGTAATTTTTGTTACAGGGATCACTAGTAAACTTTTCATCATCTCCCTCCAACAGCACTCCAGGTATTATGGAATACAGAGGATGGGGGAACAAGGTGGGGTCTTCCAGACAGAAGAACCAAGACTGAGGAAAGCAAGAGCAAGGGCACCTCTGGTACAAGAGGCATTGAGTTTGATCAGGAGAAAGAGTGGGTGAGGTGCACTGTTGTGAAACTAGGTTGCAAAGGCAGGTGTGACCAGGCCAGAGGTCTGGATGCCAGGCAAGGGCCTAGGACACTATTGGCTGGTGATGCCACCAGCTGGAACAGGCAACACAGGAAGCTTTTGAACAAAGTATCACTCAGGGGCTGTCCCTGGCTTGTAATGGTGGTCATAAGCATCAGCTGTATTTGTGTGCCTGTTACAACAGAATGTGACAGGTAGCAGAGAAGCAGTGGCAGGGGGGTAGATAGGGTATCAGAACACAGATGCTGGTGTCTGAGATCGCAGAGGTCTGGAATTGTGGATTGTCCAGGGTTTTGCTCTGCAGCCTTGAACAAGTTTTGTCACTTCCCTGCACCTCCATCAGTACAATGAGAATGCTTATTGCACAAGCATGAACTTCCACAAAAGCAGAAGCACAGTCTCTAGCAGAGTCGAAGCCCTCATTAGTTCTGGAGGTGCAAATGACAGCAGTGTTAACTGTTGTGGACTGAATTATGTCCCCCCGAAATATATGTTGTAAATCCTAACTCTTATGCTTATGGTTATAATCCCATTTGGCAATGAATTGTCTTTGTTATGTTAATAAGGCAGGCTTAGTATAGGGTGCATCTTGAGTCAGCATCTTTTGTGAGCAGAAAAGAGATGGGGAGACTGATTCTATGCCAAGCCACATGGAGATCTCCAAGGAAACAGGACAAGCTGAAGAGACAGAGATATATCCCAGAGGTGGTGCTGAGAGAAAGCTTTCTCCTAGAGCCCACACCCTGAATTTGGAACTCTAGCCTTCTCCGTTGTGAGAAAATAATTTGTTAAAGTCATCTACTTGTGGCATTTCTGTTACAGCAGCACTAGATAACTAAGACACTATATCATCACTATATCTAAGGAGGAACAAGAAAGGGTTGGCAGGCTCTGAGCTCTAGTTTCACAAGGAGCCCACCAATCTATGTAAAAGCTCAGGTGTGGCTAAAATGTCACACAGATCTGCTTCTGGTACGTGGTTGTGGGCAAGTGACCCAATTTCTCTGGGCCTGTTTCACTGAATATAAAATGGGGACTGTAACACCTACCATACAGAGCTATGCTGAAGAATGATAAAAGTATTTAGCAAGTTTTCTATTAATTTGGTCCAAAGCAATGCCCAGTAAATGGTAGCTCTCCTCACTAGAAAAGGAAGACAGATGTCCTAAAAGTGCTTAAGGTCTAGTCCTGAGGTGGTCCTGAGCACAAAGGATCCCCGGCTACAAACTGGAGACCCCCCGGAGAGGTCAGAGCATGCAAGTCCATTTTCTTGGTGCTCTCCTAAAAATGTAGCAAAAATCCTTTTTGCTTCAGGAGGTATCCAGTCATCAGAGGAACCCCACTTGGTACCAGGGTTTGGCTTGGAAACTCCCAGGCTCTTGGGGGAACAGCTTCCCATGGCCTCTCCTGGGAGTCGCACAGCACATTCAACATGGCTTTGAGAAAAAGACCTTTAAGTCACAACCTCTCTGTAATTACGAGGAAAACAAGGAAAGCTAATCCAAACTAAAACTGGTTTCAACAGCTGAGCTATAGCTTAGTGTCAAATAAGCAACACGAATTGGCAATACCTTCAGTGTTACACCAATCACATTGATGGCCTCTTTCACCTGTGGATGGCCTGTGTGTTGTACAAGTTCTTCACAAATCCAGATCCCAAGAGAGCAAATAGCAATGCATCTTTATAAAGAGAGGAAAACTGTCATGGAACTTAAGGAATTTTCTGATGATAAAATATTTTGAATGCTTTCATACAAAATAAAGAAATTTACAGTTAGGTACATTCATAGAATGACTTAGAGAAAAGATAAAGTTCCCTTAATAGGTCAGTTTTTAGGACAAACAGAAATTTTAAAAGTGCTTGGCACTTAACTATTTAATGAATCAAATGATATTTTCTATTGTCATATTACTTATTCTTGATAAAACTAGTATTTTATTATTTTAAGACATTTTTGAGGCAGAGTCAAAAACATAAGTCTTCAAAAATTAACATTTGTAATTAAGTTTCAGATTACTTTCCTTACAATAAGAAGCCTAACAACTACCACAAATGTAAGACAAGCCCTACATTTTACATATGTATAATTAAATACAACTTTACAAAATAAATTTCAACTATATCTTTCAAATAGGACTTTCATCTTTTAAACACTGAGATAGTCTTCAATTATCACAGTCCTTTAAAAATTACTTTTCTCAATTATAAATCAATTTTAAATGGAAATACTCTCTGGAATTGTTATATTCCACCACCTTTTAAAAATCCTTTTGAGACTGTTTCCCTTCTACCAAACTTATTTAATAAAAACAGTACAACCTGGTTACAAGTTACGCCTGGTTTCCTTTTTCCTCCAGCACCAGCATTACACAGGAGTTCTACATGATTCTAACCTTTGGCTTTCTGTACTGTATAGAATTATCTATCTCTCTCTTTTTTGCCTAATCTCAATCTCTACTGTTATTCTCAATCTGGAAATTGCTCTTTACATTCTTTTTTTTTTTTTTTTAAAAAAAACATTCAATTGGGCTTTAAATGAAAGTTTACAATCCTTATCAATTTGCCATATAAGACCCCACACCCTGCACACACACCACTATGCACCTCTAATTGCTCTGCCCCTGCCCCGAGACTGCACACTCCGCCTTTCCACCCCTTCAGTTAACTCCTGTCCCTCTCCACCCTCTCCTCTAGCTTCTATAAGGAAGCTGCTCCGGCAGCCATATGTACACATTTAATAAGCATATTCTTCACTGGGATCACTTTGTGTCTTCCAGTCCAGTCCAATCTTTGCCTGAAGAGTTGGCTTCAGTACCAGTTTCAGTTCTGGGCCAGCAGAGAGTTCAGGGGCTGTGTACCTCAGGGGACCTTACAGTCTGACAGACCATCAAGTGTTTAACAGAGTTCTAGTTCTACCTACTCATTTTTTTCTCCCACTCCATTAGGGACTATACATTGTGTTCCCCGTGAGGGCAGTCACTGGTGGTGGCCAGGCACCCTCTAGTCATTCTGGTCTCATCCTGATGAAGTCTCTTGATCATAAGGCATCTTCCTCTCTTGGGCTCATATTTTCTTCATGTCTTTAAGGTTCTTCATCCTCCTCTGCTACAGGTAGATTGGGACCAACTGACGGTAATTAGATGGTTGCTTGTTAGCTTAGATAGTTGCTTGCTAGCTTTTAAAACCCGAGATGCCACTCACCAAAGTGACATGAAGAACATATTTGTAAAAAAGCAATTCAGTTATATCAATTAGCCTAGACACTCCCTAATGTCATGGTCTCCAGACCCTAGTCCTTGATATTCTGTCCTTCCAAATGTTGGCTGCATTTAGAAAACCTTTTAGATTTTGGTGTAGTCCAACTGTGCTAACCTCCCTTCTACTGTGTGCTCTCACTCCCTTTACCTAATTCAATTGCGATCTAACTCTCTAATCTGTGAATGAATCTTTCCCTTCCTTCCCACCCTTGTAACCATCAAAGATTACTTACTTCTGTATTTAAATCTTTAGTTAAGTCCTTCTAATAGTGGTCTTACACAATATTTATCCTTTTGCAATTGGCTAATTTTACTCAGCATAATGTCTTCCAGATGACTCAATGTTATCACACATTTCCTAAGATCATCACTGTTCTTCATCACTATAATATGCCACTTTATGAATATACCATAGTTTACCCATTCATTGGTTGATGGGCACGTAGGTTTATTCCACTTTTTGCTACTGTGGATAGTGCTGCAATAAACATTGGTGTGCATGTATCTGTTCATCTGACAGCTCCTATTTCTGGAGGATATATAACAAGAAGTTAGACTGCCGGATCATACGATATTTCTACTTCTAGCTTTTTAAGAAAGTGACAAATAGATTTCCAAATTGGATTCCTACCAGCAGTGTAGAAGAGTTCTAGTCTCCCTATAACTTCTCCAACATTTTTTATTTTGTGAGTTTTGGTTTAATGCCAGTCTTGTTGGGGTGAGATAGTATCTCTTTGTAATTTAGGTTTAGATTTCTCTAATGACTAATAATCATGAGCATTTTCACATGTATCTCTTAGCATCCTGGATGTCTTCTCTGGTGAAGTGTCTGTTCTTGTCCTTTGCCTGCTGTTTAATTATGTGCCTTTTTCTGGAGATTTTGCAGTACCTTGTAGATCATGGAGATTAGACACTGATCAGAAATGTAGCAGCCAAAAATTCTTTCCCAGTCTGCAGTTAGTCTTTTTACTCTTTTGGTGGAGTCTTTGCAGGAGCATACAAGTTTGGTTGTTACGAGTTCTCAGTCATTTATTTTCTCTCTGGTGCTTGAGCACTGTTAGTAACATTGTGTAGTCTGTTTATGCCATATATTAGGGCTCCCAGTGTTGTCCTTAATTTTACTTCTATGACCTTTATTGTTCTAGATTTTATATTTAGGTCTTTGATCCATTTTGAGTTAGCCTTTGTGCATGGTGTGAGTCATTTTTTTGCGAACAGATACCCAGTTGTGCTGATATGATTTGTTAAAGAGGTTGTCTTTTCCCCAGTCTATAGACTTTGGACCTTTGTCAAGTATCAGCCACTCATATGTGGATAATGTTATTATCTGGATTCTCTATTCTACTCCATTCACCTATGTATCTGTTTTTGTACCAGAACCAGGATGTTTTGACTACCATGGCAATGTAATAGGTTTTAAAGTCAGGTAGTGTGATGCCTTCCACTTTGTCCTTATCTTTCAGTGATGCTTTACTTACCTGGAACTTATTCCCTTTCCATATGAAGTTGGTGATTTGTTTCTCCACCTCATTAAAAAATTCCTCTGGAATTTGTATTGGGATTGCATTGCATCTATAGATCACTTTGGGTAGAACAGTTATTTTCATGACATTGAATCTATCCATGACCAAAGTAGGTTTCTCTACTTATGTAGGTCTCTTTCGGTTCCTTGAAGTAGACTCTTATAATTTTCTTTATATGGGTCTTTTACGCCTCTGGTTAGATTTACTGACAAGTACTTTATCTATTTGGGGGCTACTGTAAATGGTAGGGATAAGGCGATTTCTTCTTTGTTGGTATAAAGGAATCCATCTGATCTATGTATATTTATCTTAAATCCTGATACTTGGCTGAAGTCTTCTATCAGTTCCAGTAGATTTTTTTTGTGTGTGTGTGATTCTTTATGGCTTTATGAGTACAAGATTGTATCATCTGCAAAGAGAGATACTTGTACTTCTTACTTACCAGTTTGGATGTGCTTTACTTCTTTACCTGGCCTCATTGCTCTGGCTACAACCTCCAACACAATGATGAATAAAAGTGGTGACAATAAGCATCCTTGTTTTGTATCTGCTCTCAGTGGGAACGCTGTAAGACTCTCTCCATTTAGATGATGTTGACTCTTGGCTTTGCATAGATGCCCCTTATTATGTGAAGGAATTTGTCTTGTATTCTTATCTTGCTAAGTTCTTACAACATGAACAGGTGTTGGACTTTGTCAGATAGCTTTTCTGCATCAACTAATAAATTCAAGTGGTTCCTGTCTTTTATTTATGTGGTTGATTACGTCAACTGTTTTCCTAATGTTGAACCATCCCCGCATCCATAGTATGAATCCCACTTCATGATGTGAATTACTTTTGTGATACGCTGTTGAATTCCATTGGCTAAAATTTTGTGAGGATTTTTGCATCTAAGTTCATAAGAGATATTGGTCTGTAATTTTCCTTTTTTGTGCTGTCTTTACCTGGGTTTTGCTATCAGGGTTATGCTGGCTTCATAGAATGAATTTAGGAGTATTCCATTCTTTTTTGTGCTCTGAAATACCTTTGGTAATAGTGGTGTTAACTCTTCAAAAGTTTGGTAGAATTATCCAGTGAAGCCATCAGGGGCAGGGATTTTTTTAGTTGGGAGTTTTTAAATTATCATTTCAATTTTTTCTTGTGTCATGGTTAATTTTTTCTACTTCTGTTCATGCTACTTTTGGTAGGTGATATGTGTCTAGCAATTGGTCCTCTTCTTCAAGGTTTTACAATTAGAGTACAATTTTTCATAATATTTTGTTATGACTCTTTAATTTCAGTTGGTCCTCTTGTGATGATGTCCATCTCATTTCTTATTCAAGTTATTTGATTTCTTTCCTGTTTTACTTTGGTCACTTTGGTCAATGATTTATCAATTTTGTTGACATTTTCAAAAAACCAGCTTCTGGTCTTGTTAACTTCTTCAATTGCTTCCTGTTCTCTAATTCATTTCTGTTCTAGTTTTTATTATTTGCTTTCTTCTGATGACTGAGATTTTTTTTCACTGTTCTCTTTCCACTTGTTTGAGTTGTGAAGTTAATTTTTCAGTTTTGGTCCTTTATTCTGTTGGCATGTATATACTTAGCAAGTTAAACTGATCTCTGAGCACTGCTTTTGCTGTTTCCCATAGAATCTGGTAGGACATTTTTCATTCTTATTTGATTTTATGAAATTTCTTTATTCCATCCTTGATTTCTCCTATAATCCAGTTATTTTTGAGCAAGGTGTTATTCAGTTACTATATGTTTCATTTTTTCCCTTCTTTTTTTTCTGTTATTAATTTCTATTTTTATGGCTTTACAGTATGAAAAGATGCTTTGTAATATTTCAATACTTGGAATTTTGTTAAGGATTGCTTTGTGCTCAATTCTGGACAATGTTCCATTATACCTGGCTTCCTGTTGGTTTGGAATGTTTTGTAAATGTCTATGAGATTAAGTAGGTTGACTGTGGCATTTAGATCTTCCTTGTCATTACTGAAATTTTTTTTAGGTGTCCTTTCACTGAAAGTGGTGTGTCGAAATCTCCTACTATGACTATGGAGCTGTTTATTTCTGCTTTCAATGCAGTCAGTGTTTGTTTTATGTATTTTTGAGTGCTGTCATTGGATGCACAGAGGTTTAATATGGTTATGTCCTCCAGGAGTGCTGATCCTTTGATCATTACATAATGTCCTTCCTTATCCAATGTAGTAGATTTTACTGTAAACTCTATTTTATCAGTGATTAATACTGCCACCTGTCATGGACTGAATTGTGTTCCCCCCAAAATCTATGTAGCAATTTGGATGGGCCACGGTTCCTGGTATTGTATGATGTTCCTCTACGGTGGAATTCCTTCCTCTATGATGTTAATGGGAAACCCTAGTGGTTAACTGCTATGGCTGCACACCAAAAGGTTGACAGTTCAAATACACCTGGCTCTCCTTGGAAACTCTATGGGCAGTTCTATTCTGTCCTATAGGGTCTTTATGAGTTGCAATCGACTTGATGGCAGTAGATATAATAGATGACATTAATGAGGGTGGATGGGTAGCAGGTGTGTTGGAAAAACAGGATTCAATGTGTAAGTTTGTTTTCTGCCTTGAGGCAGTCTCTTGACATATAAGGGAGAGAAGCTATCAGAGACATTTGGGGGACCTCATACCATCAAGAAAGCAAGCAGAGTCGCAAGCTGAGCTCATCCTTTGGAGAGGACTGGGGACCATGCGCCTTGCATGCTTCCAGTGGGAAGACTGACAACTAGGACCCTTCTGTAGTGTGGGCAGACAAAGCCTTCACCTAGAGCTGATACTCCGAATTTGAACATTCAGCTTACTGGACTGTGACAAATAAAATTTCTCTTTTTAAAGCTATCCACTTGTGGTATTTCTGTTAATGCAGCACTATGTGACTAAAACACCACTCTTGTCCTGTTCTGAAATGTTAGCCTGGTCCATTTTTTCCATCCTTTGAGTTTTTGTTTGTTCACATCTTTGAGTCTAAGGTATGTCTCTTATAGGAGCATATAGATCCGCACCAATTTTTTTTAATCCAATCTACCATTCTGTCTCCTTATTGAGTCTTTTTTCTTTATGTGGGTTTTTTTATTTGCTGAGACTTCACAATTTTCTTTTCTATTATTTTGATGCATGGGACTGATAGTTTCCTTTGTGGTTACCCCTGCTTTCTTGCAGCCTGTTCAATTTGTCATTATGCTCTACCCTTTTACCTCATCTCTTGAAAACCAAACCATCTCTTTCCTCATCTCTTGAAAACCAAACCAAATCCACTGCCACTGAGTTAGGTCCAACCCATAGTGGCCCTATAGGTCAGAGCAGAACTGCCCCATGGAGTTTCCAAGGAGTGCCTGGTGGATTCAAACTGCTGACCTTTTGATCTATGTACTAGTCTTTTGTATTCCAACTCTGATAATTCCAGGAAGTTCTCTTCCTCCGAAAAATCCCGTTCTCTGTTTTGGAATCTTTTCTTAAGAAATCATGGTCTGCTCCTTTAGGTGCTTTGATATGGACTGTTGTTTCTGAACCATTAGTAAATTGTATTTATTTTTGCCTACAGTGGTCTAGCTTCTTGTTTTGAAATGTACAAGCAGGCTGGTCTTGCGTGATAGTTTGGTTATTGTTGTCTTTGGAGCTCTAATGTCACTTTACCAGGTAGTTAGAACTGTTACCAGACTTGAAAGCCCAACAGTTCATTTACCTTTCTTATATGGATTCAGCTCAAGTGTCCAGCTGACTACAAGGTAGGTGATGCAGGCTCTTCCCTAGTGTCCTAGATGGGCAGGATTGACTGGTAAAGGCACTGGTGTCTGGCTGCAGCCACTGAGAAAGGCAAGGGCCAGTGCAGAGAATGGAGGGGAAGCACTAGGAGAAGAGAGACAGGCCTATCTCAAAGGAAACACTTACATCTGTGCAAGGTAGGTTAGACACAAAGACTTAATGTTTCATGATCTGGTGCTTTTTCTCGCTGGCTCTGGAGATGCAGGTGGATTCTCTAGACAATTACTCCTGTTGAGGAGGACATCCATCAACCTCTATACTTGGCTCACTATGCGGTGGTTACGGCTGTTTCCTGGTCAAGTCAGTGGAATACTATGTACTTCTAGTGCTAGTCTCCTTTCCCTGTTACTCAGTCTAATTTTTCAACTTTCACTTTTGAGTTCAGGGCTGCTAGCATGTTATATGTACGGGATTTATTTCTTCTTTTGGGTCTTTTTTGCTAGAGGGTTCACAGGAAGTGTCTGTCTACTCTGTCAGCTCGGCCCTGCCTTCACTCTTTACATTCTTAGCTTGTGGTCATTTCATATACTCTATGTTCTTTCAGAAATCTGTATTTTTTTCCCAACTTAATTCAGACTATGAGTATTCCACCAATTAAAATCTATACAATTTGGAACTATATGCAATATCATATTTTCCTGATTGTAGAGTCCATTCATTGTACAGAGCTTTTTTTTCTAGGTGTGTATATCTCATAACTCAATGAAGGAATCAAAATGGAAAACAGAAAAATTTACAATGAATTAATTAAAATATTAAGTATCAAAACTTGTAGAATTAAGATGAAATAAAATAAAACACATAGCTGTAAAAGTCTGTATCTGTAAAGAAGAAAAGCTAAGAATTAATATATTAAGTATACAAATTAAAAAGTAAAAAAAGGCGGCTAAACATAGAAAAAGAAAATAAGAACAGACAGTAGGAAATAACAAATATTGAGTAGAGAAGTTGACAAAGATAAATCTGACAAAGATAAAAATTTATAAGGGGATAATATAGGGTTGCTGTAAGTTAGAATTGAGTTATAACAATGGTTTTTTTTAGAGAGGAGAGCAGTTTCTAGAAAACAAGTCAAAACCAAAACCAAACCCACTGCCATCAAATCAATTCTGACTCATAGTGACACTAAAGGACAGAGTAGAACTGCTCCATAGAGTTTCCAAGGAGCACCTGGTAGATTCAAACTGCCAACTTTTTTTTTTTTTTAGCAGCCATAGCACTTAGCCACTATACCATCATGGTTCTAGAAAACATGTCAGTATATTTAAAAACTTAGATAAAATGGACAAATTACTACAAAATTTTAGTTTACCAAAACTATCACACATATATACACACTAAAAAGAAAGAAAACCTAAATATTCCTAAAATCAATGAAGAAAATAAGTCAGGGGTTAACGTCACAGAGAAAGTATCAAGCACATATTGTTTTACCATCAAGATTTACTAAATGTAATAGACCATTTAGTTTTAACTTTGCAAAAACTTTTCCTACCTAAAGAGAATAAAACAGTACTCAACTCACCTGTGAGAGCATATGACCTTATGACCAAATCTGATGAGGATTAGAAACAGAAATTGCATGTCTAAAGACCAACACAACTTTCCCAAATGAAATACTAGCTGAACCAGTTCCAGCACTGCATAAACCAAGTTGGGTTTGTACCAAACTACAGGGTTAGTTTAGTACTAGAAAACGGGTGATAAACTTACAGCTCCCCGTAATGCCAGACTAGCGTTAACTCAGACTGAGTCATTCACTAGAGACAACTGAAGAAGTTAGACAAAGATTCAAAAACCCTAAAAACTTTAAAGTCATTAACAAGCTAACAAGACCATAAGGAGAGACGGGCTGCTACCTCGGCATGAGCCTGGAGGCACAGCATGCTACAAGTCAATTCCCGGGCGCAGCATAAGGCAGAGCTGGGCCACTAGTGACTTTACAGGGTTGGGAGCTGAGGATCAGAGGTTGGAATTCCCTTCCACTGATACTCCCAACTTTCGGCCTCACCTTGGAAGGACAGTTAGGACTTCATAACGTATGTGGCCCAGAAAGACCTGTTATCTTGTTTGCAGATTGCTAGCAACCTCAGTTGCCTTTCTGAAGTCAAATGTTTGTTGGTGGACAAAAAAATCACCTCTGGTTAAGAACAACTATCCTATAGGTACACATTTTTATTAGCCTTTTTACATGTTTATTTGTAACCTACCTGTTTATTACAAAAAAGACAACACACTACATATAATCTTGTGTATGCTACTATTTTTACTTAATAATGAGGCAATTTTAAATAAACAAGCACAGCATTTTTTACGACATAATTCATATTTTACTTTTCAATGCATATAAGAGTAACAGGGAAGCACAAGTGTATTTTAACTTTAACTGTTTACACATAAATGCATATCTTACAATTCTACAATAGTTTATGTTCTGGTCAACATTTACCTTGCGCACTCATTTGGCTCCTCTGTGGCATTCTTCAATAAAATATCTATGAGGTAACGCTAAAAGACAAATTAAGTAAAATAAAGTCTTGGTCTCTCAGTTAGTTCCCCATACACTCTGATCATACTCCAGGAAGCCAAGAGCTCCTGAATAAGCTAGGAGCTCAACGCGCTTCACCACAGAGAAGACAACAGGAGGGAAGCATACACAGGGGGGAGGGGACAGCATGATAGGGGTCTCAGAAGCCCCACTTTGGGCAGCAGAGCCATCATAGAAAACAGTACACCTGGGTATACAATGAAAACCTAGCAAAGCAAATAATATTTCCAGGTAGAAAAATCTCAGTTCTTTTTACTTTAACTGCGAACACCTTATTATATATTGTAACCATGCATTTTCAATAGATGGATGGATGGATTATAGGTTTGAGAGCATATTTGTTTGCCCCAAAGCCATCTGAAGGGAGGAAAATGTTTACTTTTAATTTCTTCTTCAAGAAATAATTTGGAATTTCAAATTAGTAGCAGTATTTAATCAGGCCATCAATGTAATCATTTTTTAAAATTTACTTGATACTCTAATATAGCATAATTTAGTCAACACAACTGATGCAGAGAATTACTTATTACATAATTACAAGCCACAGGAATAACAGATCTAATAAAAAAACATAAAGTACTTACAGTTCTAACTGCTATATGCTCTGATTATAATACCTTATAAACAACTACTGAAACATACAAGGTATATAGTAGAACTTCAGGGCTAAGTAGATCAACATATAATCATACATAGAGATGAATGGATTACTCAATAAGCAAAGGTATATATGGACTTATTTTTGCTTACTTACTAACTTGTAGTGTACAATTACACATAGACTTCACCACATAAAGGTGTGGTGAAAAACAAGTGAAAATGCACATTACAGATTAGTAAGCAAACACAAATAAATCCATGAATACTTTACTTAACGGTTAATCCACCTTTGTGTATAGCACTTTGCATAAATACAAAATGCTAAACTTGAGATTTAGTAGATTACCTTCATGTCTTTTGTTCCTGTGATGACCTTATTAACTTCTGGCAGTGGCTGCAGTAGTGGGACCTCCTTGTAAGTATTTGGAAAGCAGACAAGAGAGCCTAGAATGGTGAGGGCTTCTGAACGAGGAGTCTAAGAGAAACACACACATTTTCATAAGTTAGAAACTTCAGATAAGAGACAGATGATGCCTGGTTATTTTCTCCCAAGTGAATATTTGTACAAAAGATGTTTGCATAAACGAAAAAGCACATTTCCAAGGAGTAGAAAATATCACCACAATTGCATGTGAACAAGCGCTGTGAAAACTGGTCTGCAGATTTATTCAGTTAGAAAGACAAATGATTCAGTGATGACAGTTTAAAAATATTCTGCTTAGCTTTAATGTTGTTGACAGAGCAGTGCAAAAGAGCTAAGGACTATTGACAATGAAGTGGAGCTGCAGCTAACTATCAAAAGGTATGGAAAATGAGATACCATTGACCAAAGTTCCTGCATCTCATCAAAGACTATTTTGCGAAATAATATGTAGTGAATGACATGAAGAACTCTGGTGGTGGAGCAGTTATGCACTCAGCTACTAACCAAATGGCAAGGAGTTTGAATGTACCAGCAGATCCTTGGAAATCTAGGGGACAGTTCTGCTCTATCCTGCAGGGTCGCTGTGAATCAGAACTGACTTTATGGCTGTGGGTTTTTTTTTTTTTCCATTAAGTGATTATGTATCTCACTACATGTCATATCCAAAAACTGGATACGAACTGCCGACCTTTAGGTTAACAGATGAGCTTTTAACTACTATACCATCAGGGCTCCAACATAATCACTTGGTTGACCGTTAACCATAGTTAGGTATATTACTAAAGGTGGTTTTTCACTAGATTTCAATTTTAATCCAGCCAACACTTATTCACAGCTATGATGAGCAAAGAATGGGAACAGACACCCAGATTACAAAGGTATGTCATCCATTCACTTACCCATCTGCCTGTCCAGCAGCCATCCACCTCCTATTAGCTAGTAAATACAATGGTGGCCCTATGTACTATTCATGTTGTACATGCACCTCCTCATTGAATCCTCTCAATAGTCAACTGATGAGGTAGCTGCTATTATCACTTTTACTTTACAGGTGAGAAATTTGAGGCTCTGACAATTTTAGTAACTTTACAAGGTCATATAGCCCCTATGTGTAGGATGGACTTTGGCTGTGAATTCAGGCCACCTAAATCTAGGGTCTATACCAGGTTTTTACTGTAAAGCACTTAGGGTCTGAGATGAAAGAGAGCTTCCCTCCCTCAGCAAGACAGCAGCTTGGTGTGTGAGTTGGGGAACAGAGGCAAATGAAGTTAAATACAATGAAGCATGTACTATAAGAGCCAAGTACGGTGTAACAGAAGAGTCCAGTACATCCACCTTTTTACCTAGCTCAGTTCTCAGAAACACAGAGGTAAACGAAAGGCATAAAACCAAAAGAAAACAAAAAACCAAACCCACTGCTGTCTAGTTGATTCTGACTCACAGCAACCCTACAGGACACAACAGAACTTCCCCATAGGGTCTCCAAGGCTATATTCTTTACTGAGGCAGACTGCTATCTTTCTCCTCTGGAGTAGCTGGTGAGGTCAAACTTTCCACCGTTTGGTTAGCAGCCAGGCATTTAACCACTGAGCAGCCAGGGATGTTAAATGAAAAGCATAGAGATGGATATTCTATCAGAACCAAAATACGGCAGTGACTAGTTCTGCTCTGACAATTAGAAAACACACAGCCCACCGCTAAGAGCTGTGCAGGGTGGGTAGGAGCTGGCCAGGTAGGTTGGGGGGGAATGAGCAAGGGATCGAGAAAGGAGCAAGTAGCCAGGAGGTACATTTCAGGCAGCGGGAATGACCAAGGCACTTAGGACACCATGGAACTCGCAGTTCCTGTGTATAGAATCAGAGAAAATGCAAGGGCTGGGGTCAGGTACCAACAGGTCTGTGACATGTGTTTTCATCTCTGAGTGATACCATCAGATCCTGAGCTTAGGCAGGAGTGTGGTGTGGATGGACACAAACAGGAGACACAGGAACAAGGTAGTGAAGAGTGGCAACAGCTCAGACTGGAGCAACGGCATTAGGGATGAGGACACTGCATCATGAACACTTTATTTCATTTTTTAGTTCAAAGATTCAAAACTGTCACCATGAAAATGCTACAATTTGTCAAAGCTGGCAGTGAGCACATGGTGTTTTGTGACATGGTCTCCACAGTGCACAGCCCAATGGTCATCTTCCTCTTTGCGTTCACCCGCCCTTGCAGTCTTGTGTGATACGGTGAGCTCCTTCCTTACACCTGGGACACTTTATCCTCTGGGGCACACTTCTTGAGTCCTAAGGAGACCTGACGATCTGTTTTAGTCAGCTTGAGCTGCTCCGACAGAAATACCAGAGTGTATGGTTTTTACAACGTCTGTTATGCTACAAGTCTGAATTCAGAGTGTCAGCTCCTGGCAAAGGACTTTCCCTTTGTTGGCTCTGGAGAAAAGTCCCTGGATTGCCTCAGTCTTTGGTCGGGGAGCATCTTGGCACAGGAACTTCAGGTCTGAAGGATGTGTTCTACTCCCAGTGCTGCTTTCTTGATGGTGTGAGATTCCCAACTCTTGGCTTGCTCCCTTTCCCTTTATTTCTCATAGGATGAAAGGATAAGAGATGAAAGGTGCAAGCCACACGCCAGGGAAACCCCCTTTACAAACGGAGTAGGGAGGGGACCTTTGGGAGGTATTTTCAGTCCCACCCTAACCCCCTTTAATGTACAGCATAGGAAACATCACAAAACAGATGACAATCATAAAATATTGGGAATATGGCCCAGCCAAATGGCTAACACACATTTTTGGGGGGACACAGTTCAATCCATGACAGTCTCTTTGATGGAATTTCTTATTTTCTGAGGATCTAAACTTCAGGCTACCAAGCATAGTCTTTCATCCTCTTCTTTCTCAGCCTATATCCACAAGCCAAGGACATGTAGACCCACAGATTTAAATACCTCTTACTTGCTGCCAACTCACCCCCAACATTGCTCTCCAGTTTAGTGTTCCTTCCTGGACTCCAGATGTGTGGATCACACTGCCTGTTCGACACTGCCACTTGGGTGGTAAACATATTTCACACTAGTATCCTCAGCAGGTCACAGGGTTCTTCTATAATTTTGTATCACAGGTCACCCCTCTACTACTCCTTGCCCTCTCAACTGTTGTCTTCTTTTATTTGAAGAAAATCTTGAAGCATAAAAGCAGATAGAATGTTATATCCATATATCCAACATGTGGATTCTAGCATTATCAAGACTGTACCATTCTTGGCTCATTTATCCTTGCTTATTTTTTCACTTCAATATTTTAAAGCAAAGTCAAGACACTGTGTCATTTCACCTCTGTGTTCTCTGGCATCCCTGCTTTATGTTGTTTCTTTGCATTCTCTGTAAGTTATATATTCATTTAATGTTTGTATCCCACATGAGGGCAGGGGATTTGAGTTTTCAGCACTTCGCTACTTCTCTTTCTGCAGTGGATGTTCAATAAACCCTGCCTTGCAGTAATGAGTAGCCGCTGCTGTCCTCATTTACCATAAACCCAAATTAGCTTTCAGGTCTCACATGAAGCCTTTCCTGGCTTGCATCTTCCCAATCTACCTTTCATGAAGCACAATCAGCTACCCCTTTGTTGATGCCCCTCTGGATTTCAGATACGATTCTACTATGACTGCTACATACTTATTAGCAGTTTTAGTTTTTTTAAATTGTGTTTTAGGTGAAAGTTCAGAGCACAGATTAGTTCCTGATTCAAAAATTTATACACAAATTGTTCTGACTGCAAGCCTGTAATATGTCAGCACTCTTCCTCTTTCCCTTTGCACCCTGAGTTCTTCATGCCCATTCGTCCAGGTTTCCTATTCTTTCTTGTCTTGTCTTTGCTTTTGGGCAGGTGTTGCCCATCCTGTCTTTTCTGCTTGACTGAACCTTCATGTGTATTACTGCTGTTGTACAGGCCTGTCTAATATCTAGCTGAACTGTGGACTTTGGGAGTGGCTTCAGTGCATCTGGGGGCCATCGTCTTGGGGGGGGGGTCCCTCCAGTCTCTATCAGACCAGTAAGTCTGGTCTTTGAGAATTTTAACACTTAGTTTACATGTCTGATTCTAGGAAGGCACAGACTGGTCATACTCATCCAGGCTAGGTCCCTGGCAAAAGGTTCCAGAATATAACCTGCAAGGCCTTAGTAATTGCTGCCCTTCACCACCAAAGAAACCCTGTTTAGATTTTGTTGAAGTTAATTATCTTCCCCAGCAGCCTTAAACTACTGTATTACGTGTGAGCCTAGTGCGCTCTGAAGAACTTGAAGTTGAATGTTACACCACATAACTAAATCAGCTGCTGCCACAGTGACCTCTGGTGTATCAAAATAGAACAGTGCTCCACAGGATTGTCAACAGCTGGTTTTTTGGAATTAGATCGCCAGACCTTTCATCTGAAGTGCTTCTGGGTGTACTCAAACTTACAACCTAATGCAGCTGAGTGACTTAGCGTTTTGTACCAATCACTGGACACTGAACATCAGATCTTAATAAAATAATTATTGTACCTTTATTCAAAGAGTATAATCAATCTAGATTATTTTCCTAAATACTAAGCCTATGGTGAGCCCCAATTTATACATAAGAGAAGTGAGGCCTGCATGACTAAGTACAATATTTGTGAGTAGACAACTAGCACAAGACAATGCTGGAACCAAACCCAAGTTTGACTACAAGCTACAGGGTTTAAAATGGGAATGGAACTGCAGGCAAAGGGGGCTGTCTGAGCAAAGGTGGTACATGTGAGTGACTTACTGTAGTTGGCAGCCTGTGTGCAGGGAGGTTAAATGGCAAGAACCTATAGAGAAGGGGGAGATACAAGGTGCTGCTGAGTTTAGCAAGGGCCATTTGTTGTGCCCACTGTGACCCTGCAATAGAACTGGAGATTTCTACTGAAGCAAATGGAAACCCTAGTGGCGTAGTGGTTCAGTACTATGACTGCTACCTAAAAGGTCAGCAGTTCATATCTAACAGGCACTCCTTGGTAATTCCATAGGGCAGTTCTACTCTGTTTTCTATAGTCACTATGAATCAGAATCGACTCGATGGCAGTGGGTATGGTTTGGTTTTCTGGTAGTGAAGCAAATGGAAAATGATGCCCAGTTGCAAATGGTGGAGTGATATACTCACCACACATTTCAAAAGCCCAGCACAGTGAAGGGTGTAAAGGGTGCCTTCAGAGGTGAGGGAAAGACTGTGATCAGAGATCTAGAAGAGAGAGCGCTGTGACAGACCCAAGAAAAACGTGATAAGGGCCAGAAGTCAGTCAGTAACACTGAGGAAGGGTATGAAAAGAAAGATCAAGAGTAGGATCTCTAGGCTTGATACTCAGTTATATGTGGGAGCTGAAGACACCTGAAGCCACTTCTGTGCTCAGAATTAAGGTGACAAGGTGATGTGGTGACACACGCAGGCAGATGGCAGGAGAAAGAAGAGGCTCTATGGTAAGCTGTACTGTGCTGTATTTAAGACGATCCAGAGAAAGGGTCCAAGACACAGCTGGACAAAGGGTTCAAAAGAGCAGTTCCTAAAGTATGTTCCCTAAGACACTGGTCCCCTAGGGCAACAACAGATGTTAGAGGGGAAAAAAAAGGACTCTAGAGAAAAAGATGCTGCAGAAACATTGGGTTCAGCATAGCTAAACTGGAGCTTTAATATGGTAATATGTAACTGAATTTCTAAGAGAATAAATGCAGTTATTCATGGCTTCCTAGCAACAACCCCCCTTGGAGTATCTGCGGGAGCTGCAGACCCCAAAAACTTTCTGAAATCTGAGAAAATACAGAATTCTTTTCCACTCAGAGGCACTGAAGCCATTGAACGAATGCCATTTCTGAAAAATGTATGAAGAGGGAAGAAATGCCGGCTGCAGAGGCCAGAGCTCTGGAAGTAAGTGGAAAGGAGAGAAAAATGAGGGAGATCTGGAAAGACTGACAATAGTATTTGGAGTTGAACTAGCAGTCACCGGTGTCCAGTAGGTTATTGATAATAATTGTTTTCCCATTAATTTTAACATTTATTTTTAAATACATTTTAATTAAAGATTTTATCAGAAAAAAGGCACAAATCCTAAGTATATAGCAGAATGAATAATTCCAAAGTGAACATAAATCTATATAATCATGCTCAGGTAGAAAAAAAGACACATTACAGCCCTCCACAAGTCTTCCTTAACCCTTCCCACTTCATCCTCACACACCGCACCCCTCAAACCCAGTGCCGTCGAGTTGGATACTACTCATGGCGACCCTAGAGGCTAGAGTAGAACTGCCCCATAGAATATCCAAGGAGCACCTGGTGGATATGAACTGCCAACCTTTTGGTTAGCACTGGTAACACTTAACCCACTATACCACCAGGGTTTCCTGCTCCCCCCACAGGTAACTAATACCCTGCCTTGTGACCCCCAAAGATTCATTTTTTGTTTTTTAATTTTATACAAATGGAAATTATAAAGTATGTATTCTTTTGTGTCTGACTTCTTTCACTCAATATCATGCTAAGCAACTGAATGACACGGTTGCCTTTTTATTACATATAATAATACCCCTTATGTATATATCACAATTTATCCACCATGTTGTTGATGAAATGGCTTTAGGTTTTGATGATTACAAATAATGCTACTCAGCATCTGTCTTTTGGTGACCTGTGTGTGTGTTTCTCTCTCATTGTCTCAGGATGCACACTGAGTTCAATAAACTCACAATGAACTTGTATTGGTTAAAAGATTTTGACTGGATAAGTTGTGCCCCATCCATCCAAACACTTCTCACTATTCCCCTATAATTTTAAACCTCAAGTTTAAATGACAAGTAATTTATTCTGAAAGTTATTGTTTCTTTATATAACTCTTACACCCATACTTTCTCAGTAATAGTTCCCTATTCCCTATCTGTGCTTTTTAATACTTGAAAAAATGTTTTGTAAGGGTACATTAGTAGCTCACATGGCCAGAAAATTTGTTGCAGAGAATGTCCACCATCAATGATGCCTCTATAAAGGGCTTTAGTTTTTTCCAGGAAGTTCTCTTAGCCAGTAATAAAAATGTTAGTGAAGTATGACTATCTTCCAAGATACTGTAATTTTTTCAATGGTAACCTGAATGCTTAAAAATAAATAGAAGGTTTGAGATTTGTTTTTCTAAAATCCAAAGTCTGAAAGTTGGCACATTCTTTACAAAAACACAGTTAAGAAAATTTAACGTTTTTCTCTTATCCTTTACTTTACTGCTCACTCTTCCCTTTTGCTCCTCTCTTTTCCCTTTCCTTGGCTTCCTAATTTACCCTTAAAAGAAAGTTCTGGTGCATGAAAATGCCACCATGAAATATCAGCTAGAAAAGTATAAAAAGCAAAATAAATAAATATAATTTAAAAATGATAAAAAATGAAGTTTTACCCTTCACTGAATGACTAAGTAAAGTGAAAAGGGAAATGTGTCAAGCAAAATTTGTGCTGTGGAATACCAACAGTGATTTCAAAACAAGTCCCTGGCAAGCAGTAAAGCTAATTTATCTATACCATTTGAAGGGGAAAATAGGTTCTGCATAGATAACAGCAGTACAGAAAACAAACGGGAAAGGTCTTTTAAATTTACATGTATAGGAGCACTCTCTGAAAGCATTAGCACATTGCCTTAACAGTAAAGTAAATGTGGAGACTTTACAATGAATTCTTTCTGTAGCCTTTAGTACTCATTTAGCAGTCTACTTGTTTCTAAATTTTTTTAGTATAGGAATTCTAGCAGTGTTTCAGTAATGGCACATTAATAACCAAGATTTATTAAAATAATCTTACCATTAATGTACACATAAACTCTCTCTTTGCTAGAGTCATCTATGTCTGTAGTACTATAAAGTGGAAAATGCTAGTAAGATTCTAAGAGACATGGCCTGCCTCTACTATGGAAATGTGCTGAACTACTAGTGAGGATACGATTTCTCACACTTGGCATTTTGATGAAACGCCTTTTCAGTACCACTCTGTCATCTTATCCCACAATTTCACACGTCAGCTACCAGGGTATCTATCCTGAGAGCCCAGTTTCATTGTACTAATGAGTCAACACCTGTTAAGAGTAGAGAAATCTGAACCTTGTTACCAACTGTGAAGTCTCCTGGGAGCCTATGTGCTAAGCAATGTCATACTCACCACAAACATATCTGTACTGAGGACCCTGGCTGTAGCTGAGATGAAGTCCCCCATCAACATGGAGAAGCCAGGCAAGCCCAGGGAAAAAAAGCGAGTTGGACAGTGTCTTACGATGGTATTTAAGATATCCTGAAAAGAAAGTGAAGAAGCCATAATGGTAATTTACAAGGAAAAAAAAAAAAAAAAAACCCAAGGTAGTCAGTTCATCTCTATTTATTATCTCTGCATAATTCAAGAAAACATAGAACTTTTACAGTGAAAGGACACTGGAAGATGAGCTGGTTGAAGGGATAATGTTGCCATTTTACTAGTAAGATAATGCAGACATCAGGATGTAAGATGACTGGTTTGAAATCTAAATTGTGGCACTGGGACCTAACACTTCTGTCTTCCATCTAAAGGTGGGCTCCTTGGACAAACTACAGGAGTACAGAGGTAGATAAAACCTTCCAACACCTATCACTGAAACAAATAATACAGTCTTTACCTTGCCCTTCTCTACAATTTTTAAGTTAAAGTACATTGTTACATTATAAAATCTTATAGCAAAACAAAGCAAAAAACAAACCTAGTGCCGCTGAGTCAATTTGAACTCATAGCAACCCTATAGGACAGAGTAAACTGCTCCATGGAGTTTCCAAGGAGCACCTGGTAGATTTGAACAACTGACCTCAAGGTTAGCAGATTTAGCACTTAACCACTACGCCACCAAGGCTTCCTTTGAGTGTGTAGAGAGATGAAAATTAGTACTCTTCAGGTAATTTTATGTGCTGAAAAATGGGAATACATGGAGTGCTGTGGTAATGTCACCAGCAATATCTGAGGTACTAGCAGTAGAAGTTGTGTGTGATTTCAAAGTGCAACCAGAGCCTTGTATATACAATGAAGGTGTGAAGATGACCGTGTGCCTGCATACGCCTTATATTGCTAGGTCTGCAATGGCCTCTCATTTGGAGCTGGCTGGCTGGCCTCGTGTTCTCCACTCCATTCCTGCCTGTGGCAGATCAGGGGCCATTACTGGGTGGCTTTCATGCCATCCACAGTTAAGCCACATTTCTGAAGCAATCTGTATGCATCTGTGTATACAAAGGGGATTAGTAAGAAAACCATGAATTTCTTTTATTTGCAGGCTTTGGCCATGCACATTAATCAAATACACTGAAATACCACACTTAAGTGACCTATAGTTAGTTATACAAATTATAATTAGTCCCAATATACAAGAAGAAACTATAAACAAAAACTGGCTTCTTAGTTTCACTATGACCATTTAAAATAATCTTGATTTAATTATATTAAATTAGAAGAAAGCAGTAGTAACATGCTAACTTACAACATAAGTACTTAAGTTCTCTGTAATAAAATAACAATTTAGTGTTCTTAAAAGACAATTTTTATGGGATCATGAGACATTTTTCTTCGTAAGTAAATACTTTTTTTCAGCTACTGGATTTGTTTACTTTCTACGGACCATGATTTTTATATTCCTTAAAGTAACTGTACAATGCTTAATCCAGCAGAGTTCACATACAGTAAATATTTTATCAAATATTAATTTCAATTAATTTAACATTTAGCAGACATTTTTCTGTACCAAAAATTAAGATGTATAATAATAAAATTCTTTAAAAAAGGAAGAAAGGAAGGAAAAACCCTATCATGCTTCTTCCAAGTTAATGTTTAAACCTGCTTTAATCTCGTCCTTTGATACACTTTAGGGTCCATATCAGCCAAGGCAAACATTCTAAGGGGGCGAGCAGATGGATGATGCAGTTTAGAAAGTGTGTGGTAAACTCGTGCTCCAAGAGGAGAACAAAAGATCCACCTTTTTCATAATTAAGCCTCTGATTAATGCCCTAGGCTCCTCACTACACACCTGTAATTACTCACAGAGGTACGCATTGCGCTGGGCCTTGTCTCAGAATATCAGGCATCAAGCTATCCAGCAGCAGATGGAAGCACATTTCTGTTGACATATGCTGCAATGAATGGATTCATGCAAACCTGGCGAGCAAGGTAGCAGAATGCTGTGCATTTGAAGATTAATAATGCAAACAACCATGATGTTAACTTTGTTATGCCTGTATTAATTCCATCTGTTGAGACGAGGAACTAAACCTGTAACTGGATGGGTTTTCAAAAACTTCAGCGTATACTTAAATCAAGCCCTTTTTACCACTGGAATTTTCAGCTTTAATTAAAAAAATGTTTTTCTAATATAAGGTTGTATGAGTGATGAACTAAATACTTTAATAAGTAAAAGCCAGAGTTCAGAAACTGAACTCATTTTGCCTTGAGACTGATAATGTGAAAAAGTAAGACTTGCAACAGTGAATTCAGAGAAAAACGACTCAATTCTCATGATGCTGAAGATGGCAGATACGTGTGTGGTCAGGATAAAGTCACCATTGGACCTCGGCCAGTCACTTCACCCAAACCTGTTTCTATGGGCAAGAATATCAGAAAGAAAGGGCAAAATAACAGATGGCTAGCCTACCCTTGCCTGCCACCCACGTGAAGGCAGAGCCCCGAGGAGAAACAGCCCATGTCGGCAGTCACAGGGAAAGACAGCACCAGGCAGGGCTAACGTGGAGGTTAGAAGAGGCAAGCACACAGGCATTCAGCCACCCTACAGCCATATGCCTGCTTGCTTTGCTTATCCATGCTGAAATGGAACAATCCAAAGATTAAGTCTCTGCTATATGTAACATTTTAAAATTAGGAATAACTGTATGGTGCTCAGAGAAGAGCAGCTGTGTATCTCTGCAAAGGGAGGCCCACAAAGTGCTACAGTAAATTTTCCTAACTCGTGGCAGAATCCTTCTTCTGCCTTCCCCTCAATACATTAAGGTCACAGCTGTCACTGAAATCATTCAAGAAAAGAATAAAAATCCAAAGACTCTGAAACTTTTTTTTGGTCTCCAGAGCTTTATACATAGACAGTATACGATGGTATTCCCCAAACTTCAGTTATTTGTGTACAAGGCTCATATCTTCTGACCATACCCATATCCAAAGTGAACATTATTTATTAAACATGTTTTTTTGAAGTGACTCACTTTCAAGAATTTAAATAAAGTTATCCTGGAAAGCCAGCATTCCTTGTTCATGAACAGAAAGTAACCTTTAAATCAATACACTGATCATAAAACAACGCTACCGAACTTTTGCTAAACATTATTGTCTGTTGGAAGCTCTGAGTCTGAAGCTGATTCTCCTTGTTAAAAGGGGGGACTTGCAACGTCAGGTCGGTACGACAAAACTTCTGTACCAATTCCAGCCAGATGGCTTCAAAGCCAAAGAAGAGCAGATACTAGGAAAAGGGTCAACACTGCCACCTTGTAATTTGATACTATTCAGGGCTGTGCCCTTGTGACCGCTAGTCAGAAATGCCCTGTACTTGAATTCTGACATGGTGTAAAGAATCTCAGAACTTGGGTTACATATGTGATGGTGGGTGGATCACATTATGCCTAGAGCTTCACATTTCTCTGCTAAAAAATGAGATGATAACACCAGTAAGAGTTGTATCTAACGGGATAGTAGATGTGACTATGCGCTTTTGTAAACTGAAAAGGACCGTACAAAAATAGCAAACAGAGTGACGATTACCAGCTTTTTTGTTTTCAAAAAGAGGAGGGAGTCTGAAGGGTTTTACTTTGTATAATTTATTTTATATAAATAAAAACCACTACTGTCAAGCCAAGTCTGACTCACAGTGACCCTATAGGTCAGACTAGAAATGCCCCACAGAGTTTCCAAGGAGCACCTGATGGATTTGAACTGCTGAATCTTTTGGTTAGCAGACACAGCACTTAACTCACTATACCACTAGGGTTTCCTGTAGAATTAGTGAACTGTTACTTGCTGGTACACAGAAAAAGAATTTAAGCCAAAGCCAAGTGCTGTTGAGTCGGCAAAAGAATTTAAAAACATTTTAAAGCTGGGGTGATTAAGCTTCTCAGGTTACACAGAAATTAAACAGCTCTAGACATTGAGACTCAGATAACAACCTCAGCAAAGCATTACACCAATTAGTCATAATGTATATAATTTATAAAGCAAATAATGAAAGGGAAACAGGAAAATGATCTTTTTGGATTTTCTAGGTTCCATTCTTACGAAGAGTCACAGACACATATCTCAAGTGAGTCTCTTACTAAGATCAGTTTCTTTTCCATGCTCTATACAGACCAGACAATTTGTTAATAAAAAATGGAGTTTAATATTTGAATTTAGTTTATTCTTAAAGGTTGAACAGTATGAAGCCATACACACATTTTCGATCAAAGGAAATAAAACTTATTCTGCAAAATGCTGTAATACAAGGGACAGGCCACCAAACTAGCATTTCTCTTGTTGTTTTTCATTAAAAATCCATGTACAGTCAACACACAGAGTACAAAAAGCTAGATTATCAGATGAGAACTGTACATTTGCAGCTTACCGAGATTCAGGTTTATGAGAAAGTAACTGGTGAGGACATCTGTCTCTTATCACTATCTTGCAAAAAATCAGATAATTCAAATAGAGGCATGTTATTTCCTCCCCTCAAAGCACAGTTCTATAAACACAAATCACATTCAGCCTGGTAAATGAATCGCTTTAATTGAATGCTATGTACACAGTAACTGGAAAAACCATAAGTGATAAGAAAAACTTATGGTAATGTCAACAGAAATTGGTTTATTCATTTTGCATAGTGTTGTTTCTTTGGTTCTCTTATAATTGACCTTTAGAATGATAAATGTGTAAAATAATTTTGTTTATTATGGCTCCAAACCTTCCAACAATTACACAAAATGAAAATTTAAAAGGGAGGATTCATTCGGGAAGCATTTCCATTGTTTGCATAATTGCACAGCTATAATTTAGTGCTCCTGTTGTTATGGAAGATAAAAAAAGGGCCATTATGGGCTATTTCAATTCAAATATTGCACGGTAGTGTCAAAAATGGAGGAAAAGGCTCACTTTAAAGCAGTTTAAAATGGATTAACCCTGCATACAAAAACATTTCAATACAGTATCCTATGAAATACAAACGTTCAAGAAGGTACCATCTTTTAAATGGTATTAGAAATGTTGCCACTGTACTTTAACACCAATTACATATACATTATTCACTTAATATTTGCTCACAGCCCAGCAGATGATGGTTGTAACACAATAGCCAGCCATCTGTCTCCTTGACTTCCTTGGTAGGACTTGCGTCTGCTCCTCAAAAGCAAACAAACCCAGGAATTTCACCTAAAGTCAGTCACTCATTCCATAAAGCCAAACAATTGGTGAAATAAAATAAAAGTGCATAGTCACTCAACTTAAAATCACTCAATGAGAAAAAAACTTTTTATTTTAAGAAAACTAAAAATTACTTTGTTGCTATTTCTTTGAGGAAAGACCTGTTTCTCATTTAGTAAAATTATCCGGAAGCTCTTATTTGGTAAAGTTAAGAATGTTGCAATCTGGTTAACCCATTAATCTGGTTGATTAAACAGGCACTACTGATTCCACATTTGAACTAACTATAAAAAAAATGAATGCAAAGAGATCGCTTTAACACTAAATCTGGTCATTTTTAAATCTGGAAATAATTCAAACTTTTAACAACTCTACAACTGAAAGGCAGACACATACGGTCCTATTTTGGAGACATACCAGGAAGGATCCATTACTGTCCTGTCAGCAAAGGTCAGAGATGGTGAGGAACCAGTTTTGTGCAACGAGAAGGTCTGAGGAGCCATTAAAGTCACAAGGCCTGGTCTCGGTCCTCTGGCTTCTGCTAAATAATATCTGCTCATCTGCTTCTGCTAAATAATCTCTGCTCATCTGCACATGAAGATGACCTTCACAGTGCAAGCTGTTATCTACCTGTTCACTCTCTACATTGATTAAAGGCAGAGTTTTTTGGTGATAAAAATGAAGCCTTTGTCATTATGGCCTTTACCAAAAAAAAAAGTCCAGCAAAACATGGTATAAGTGTAGCACTTTCAGAAAATTCACTGGGAATAAAAACAGAGCAGGACAAAGCTGAATTCTTCCCCCTGAAAATCTGGGGCAAAGATATGCAAGATGTATCATGCATTATTGTTAAAATGGTCAAATGCAGTACAATCTGCTTGGGGAAGAATCAGAGATTTTTACAACAGCTGGAAAAAAAAGTGTGGCTCTCCTGGGCATATGTTACCAAGGCTAGGAAAAGCAAGACTGGATAACAGGAACAAGAGGATAACAGCTATAACTAAAGAATTAAAATCATCTAGAGCTTCTCACAATGAGAAATGCTATGGAGAAGACATGGGTATCCTTGACTAAAGAGTAAAAGGGAGGCAGCGTGAGAAACGGGATGGCCACAGGTCCTGCTCAGACCATGTATATAGGGTTGAGTTTCCCAAGTGACAGAGCAAGTGGGCAGACGGTCAAGGTGGTCTCTAGAACCCGTGTGTCCAAAAGGAGAGTCAGAAATACTTTTTTATGATGGCTAGTAAATACTTTGGCAACAAATCTCTTAACTGTGCAGAAAAACTCCACTAGCTTTTAAACTGATGAAAACTGTCTCACAGAGTTTGTAAGTCACCAGTCTGTCTCAACTGCTGCTTTTTTTAAATTGCTTTACTGAGATGTAATTCATATACCACTAAATTCACCCTTTAAAGGGTGTAACTCAGTTTTTAGTGTATTCACAGAACTACTATCTAATTTTAGAACACGTGTATCACTACAAATTGAAACCCTACCACCATTAGCGGTCACTTGTTACCCCACTTGTACTCACTACCTGGCAACCACTAAGCAATCTACTTTCTGTTTCTATGGATATGCTTATTCTGGGCATTTCATACAAATGAATTCATACAACATGTGGGTGCCCTTATGTATCTGGATTCTTCCAATTACCATACTGTTTTCATGTATTTCATTCCTTCTTAGGGCTGCATATTTCATTCCAAGGATGCACCAGATTTAGTTTATTCACATATTAGTTGCAGTTGATAATTAATTACTTTTATGTGTGGCTTTTCTAGCCATGATCTTGCAAATCCTACCCAGCTGTTGAATTGTAAGAGTTTATTATGTATTTTAGATATCAGATCCTTGTCAGAGGTATGATTTGCAAATATTTTTCTATACTGTGTGTTATCTCTCACTTTCTTGATAACTTCTGATATATAAATTTTTTCAGCTTGGATACCAAGTCCTGTATGTTTATTTTTGTCTTCTGTTGCTTATGCTTTATAGTCGTATCTAAGAATCTACTGTCAAGTTCACAAAGATTTATCTTTTCTTGCAAAATTTTACATTTTTAGTTCTTACTTTAAGGACTTTGATCCATTTTGACTAAATATTTTCATATAATGTGATGTAAGGATCCAACTTCATCCTATTGCATGTGGAGATACAGCTATTCCCGTGATATTTAAAGGAACTACTCTTTCCATTGACTAATCTTGGCGTATCTGTCAAAAATCACTTATTTGAGTGTTGGAAGCAGGGCCAAGACAGCGGAGTGTTCGGATGCTTCCTGTGTTCCCTTGAACAATAAAAATACAGAAAAACTGAATCAATTATATATAACAATCTCAGAGCCCTGAACATCAAAGGCAAAGTTGAGGAATTGGACTGAGTAGCAGAGGGAGGGAGAGCCTGTACCATACACCTGGTTACCAACTACCTGGGCACCTGAAGAGAATACACACAAGGTAAGTAAATGGACTGCAAGCCAAGCGCCATCAAGTAAATGGACCAGTGAGCTCGTATACCTACTACCAGCTCTAACCACCTGGTTATGGGATATTAGAGCTTCAAAGGCCTTAATAAACTAGCTCACACAACCAACCTATTTAGGTATATCCAAACCAAACAAAAGAAGAAGCTTGGACATAGCAAGAAACATAAAATAAATATTATGTCAGAGACAACAACCAACATCAAATAACATGAAGAGGCACACCATGTTCGTTTCAGTAAGCCATCAAAATGAAGAATCAAGAAATCTTGGAGATGAACAGAACTTCCTTGAACTACTAGTTGTAACAGACAAATATACAGAATGCTTTGGGAGATTAAGAAGACCAAGTGCAACACAGAACAAGCCAAGGAACACACAGAAAAAGCATTAGGGGAACTTAAGAAGATTAGAGAACATATGACAAAGGTAACAGGCTGTAAGAATCCACAGAGAGACAACAAACAGAAATCTACGAGATTAACTGAAACTTCAGAACTGGACAACTCAATAGAAAGTCGTAGGCAGAATAACTAATTAAATCTGTAACAAGAGAAGAGATCAAAAATGTAATTTAAAAACCCCCAACAAAGAAAAAAGTCCTGACCCCAATGGCTTCATTGGAGTATTTGACCAAACTTTCAGAAAGGAGTTAATACCACTTATATTCACTAATATTAAAGGTATTTCAGAGCATAGAAAAGAAGAGAATACTCCCAAAGTCATTCTATGAAGTCAGCACAACCCGACAACCCAAACCAGTAAAAGACATCACAAAAAAGAAAATCACATACAAATATCCCTCATGAACTTAAGACATAAAAATCCTTACAAAATTCTAGCCAAGAGAATGCAACAACATATCAAAAAAATAATTCATCATGACCAAGTGGGATTTCTGCCAGGTATGAAGCAATGGTTTAACATTTGAAAAACAGTAAGTATAATACATTACACAAATAAAACAACAGTACCACATGATCTTATCAAATGATGCAGGAAAGGTATCTGACAAACTCTAGCACCCATTCATTCTAAAAGCTCTCAGCAAAATAAGAACAGAAGAGAAATTCCTCAACACTGTAAAAGGCACTTATACAAAGCCAACAGCCAACATCACCCTGAATGGAGAGTCTGATGCAGAGTCTGAAAGCACTCCCTTTGAGAATGGAAATCAGAAAGGATGCACTTTAGTATCATTATTATTCACTATTGTGCTGGACATCCTAGCCAGAGCAATTAGACAAGAAAAAGAAATAACTGTCATCTAAATTAGTAATTTGTAATAATACGATTTTTCATACAGAAAGCATTCAAGAATCCAAAAGAAAACTGCTGGGAATGGTAGAAGAGTTCAGTAAAGTTTCACAACAAGCATATAAAAATTAAGTGAATTTCTCTACACCAACAAAGAGAACAGGGAAACCAAATGACATCAGTAAGTTACTACTAGAGCTTAAAAACATGCTTCCAAAATATACATATGACTCCTATTATCATGCAAATGCTATCACATGAGGGAACTGGCTCAAACATTGCTGCCTTTGAAATAAAAACAAGCTTCCCACCACACTTTCTGTTGAAACATCTCACATCTTCTAGTATGTTCTACATCAGAAAATAGGCTTTGGAATACAATTATTTTTATTCTAAGACAAGGCATAATGCATGTTTTCTAATTTGCTTTCTAATAAGTATAATTATTCCACTTGCACAGAACAACAAAACGGAAGCTTTTAGCATTTTCACCTTCTGTGAAAAAAAGGAACAGACGCCAATCTTGTGCTTAGTCCATTACGGCAGTCAATAGACCTTTCCATCTATAAGGAATAAAGGCCTGGATAAGTTATGCAGAACAGTTCCAGTATGTAATGTTTTTAGTTTCTTCTTGGGAAGCTGGATTAAAAATTCTCTTTCTGTAATTTTGAGTTAGGACATAGACTTTCTTAGAATGGTGGAAATTTAAAAGAAAAATTCCCCATGAAACCAGCTTGCTTGCAGGCAAACCTCTGAGCAAATGACTAAAAAACCTGTGACACTGATAAATCAAACATATCACCTGCTTTCCCAGAGATGGTAGAGAGCCTGTCACAGCTGAATTTCCCCACAGGAGGAGCGAAAAACATAAAGGCAAAGAACTAGAGCATTGAAAATAATTCACCTACTTCGAAAGAGTGGGTGCTACTAAAATTCTAGGAATACTTGTTTAATTTGTTTAAAATTTACAAATAATGACACTCATCTGAAAGCATATAAATTTTTTTTTTCTTTAAACAAAAATGCTTTAAGGAAGATGTGGGCAGGAGCAAGGAAGTCGACAAAAAAGGATTTAGAGAGAAGACTAGGGTAAAAAATACTACTAATTTGCAATTTGACCTTGCAGATATACTTGACCTATGGAGGAGTAACTTCTTTACCTATAAAATAGGAATGAAAAGCCACATACTCCACAGTGCTCTCACAAAAGGCAAAGGAGACAGTATCTGAGAGCCTCTTAGAATGCTAAAGCCTCATATATGATTACTTCTATTAAACTATAGTAGCATTTACAGTCATGATCTCATGGAAATATTAATTTTCCAGAATCATTTGAAAAATAAGACACTGAAACATTTAAAGTCCACTGATTTAAAAGAGTCTGAATGGAAGCCAAATGATTCTGACATTTTCATTCAAAAATCATTTCACTCCAATTTAACTAGGTTGTAGGCACCATGCTAGCCACTAAGGTGTGTCTTTTGGCTGCTTGGATATCCTGTTTGGTGAAGTGTGTACCCATCTCCTTTATCCACCACTTAATTGGGTTGTTTAACTTCTTCTTGTTGGTATTTAGCAATACCTTGTAGATTATGGAGATTAGATGTTGACACAACATGTAGTTCTCAAATATTTTTTCCCATTCTGTAGATAGTCTTTTCACTCTTTTGATAAACTCTTTGGATGAGCAAGAGTTTGATTCTTGGTAGCTCCCATTTATCTATTTTCTCTTCTGTTGTCAGATTTTGAGGACTGCCTAAGGCGTGTATTAGCATTTCCATTGTTGACCTCATTTTTTCTTGCACGATCTTTACTGTTTTTGGCTTGATATTTAGGTCTTTGATCCATTATGAACAAGTTTTTGGGTAACATGTGAGATATGGGTCTTGTTTCAGTTTTTGGCAGATGGATGTCCAATTTTGCCAACACCATTTGTTACAGACTGTTTTTACTCCAGTTTACAATCTTAAGGGCATTTGTTGAATATCAATTGTTCATAAGAGGATGGTGGCATTTCTGGGGTCCCAATTCTGTTCCATTGGTCTATATGTCTCTTTTGTGGCAGTATCAGACTGTTCGACTACTGTAGCTGTGTAATAGATTTTAAGGCTGGGTAGTGTGAGACCTCCCACTGTGTTCTTCTTCAGTAGTGCTTTATTTATCTTGGGTTTCTTCCCTTTCCAAACAAAACTGGTGATTTCTTTCTCCATCTCATTAAAAAATGACACATGAATTTGTATTGGGATTGCATTGTCTATGTAGATCGCTTTGGGTAAAATAGATATTTTCACAATGTTAAGTCTTCCTATCCATGAGCAGGTAGGTTTCTCCATTTATGTAAGTTTCTTTTGGTTTCTTGCAGTAAGGTCTTGTAGTTTTCTCTGAGTAGGCCTCTTATTTCTCTAGTTAGATTTATTCCTAGGTATTTCATCTTCTTGGGGGCTATAGTGAATGGTATTAATTTGGTGATTTCTTCTTTGATGATCTCTTTGTTGGTATAAAGGAATCCTACTGAGTTACTTAAGTTTATCTTATATCCTGATACCTTGCTGAACTCTTCTCTTAGTTCCAATAGTTTACTTGTTGATACTTTAGGATTCTCTACATATACAACCATATCATCTGCAAATAGGGAGACTTTAACTTCTTTGTTGCCAATGTGGATGCCTTTACTTCTATGCCTTATCTTATTGCTCTGGCTAGAACATCTAGTACAATGTTGAACAGAAGCAGTGAGCATGAGCATCCTTGTCTAGTTTCCATTCACGAGGGGAATTCTTTCAGTCTCTTTCCACTCAGGATTATGGAGGTGGCTGCTTTTGCGTAAATGCCCATTTTTGCATTGAAGAAGCTCCCATCTATTCCTATTTTGCTGAGACTTTTTAGCACAAATGTGTGTTGGACTTTGTCAAATGCCGTTTCTGCATCAACTGACATCAGGTGATTCTACACTTTGTGCTATTTATGTGGTTGATCACATTAATATTTTTCTGATGTTTAACCAGTCTTGCATCCCTAGTATGAATCTAACTTGCTCATGATGAATTTTTTTTTTTGATGTTACTGAATTCAATTGGCAAGGATTTTGTTGATATTGGTCTGTAATTTTCTTTTTTTGAGGGATCTTTCCCTTGCTTTGGTATCAGGGTTATGCTGACTTCACAGACTGACCTTGGGAGTATTCCATCCCTTTGTCAGCTGTGAAATAGTCTTAGTAGTATTAGAGTTACCGCTTAACTAAAAGTTTGGTAGAATTCTCCGCTGAAGCCGTATCAGCCAGGACTTTTTTGATTGGTAGTTTTTTGATGACTTTTTCAATCTCTTTCTGTGATGGGTTTATTAAGTGTTCTACTTCTCCCTGTGATAATTTTGGTAGGTGATATGAATCCATTTCCTCTAGGTTTTCAAATCTGTTAGAGTAGTGTTTCGTAGTATTCTGTTACAATACTTGACTTCAGTTGGGTCTGTTGTCACGTCTCCCATCTCATTTCTTATTCAGATTATTTGTTTCCTCTCCTGTTTTTCTTCTGTAAGTTTGGCCAATGGTTTATCAATTTTGTTGATCTTTTCAAAGAACCAGCTTTTTGTTTTGTTAATTTTTTCAACTGTTCTTCTACTTTCTAATTCATTTAATTCTACTCTAATCTTTATTATCTGTTTTCTTCTGGTGCCTGAGGGCTTCTGTTGTTGCTCTCTTTCTACTTGTTCAAGCTGTAGGGTTAATTCTTTGGTTTGGAGCCTTTCTTCTTACAGATGTGTGCATTTAGGGAGATAAATTGGCCTCTGAGCACCACTTGGCTGTATCTCATAGGTTCTGGTAGGATATGTATTCATTCTCATTTGATTCCATAAATTTATTTTGTCCTTGATTTTTTCTGTAACTCATGGAATTTTGAGCAAGGTGTTGTTCAGTTTCTGTGAGCTCAAATCTCTATGCTCTTTCTGCTATTGTTTTCAACTTTTACGACTTTGTGGTCTGAGAAGATCCTTTGCAATAATTCAGTGGTCTGGACTTTGTTGAGATTAGCTTTATGTCCTAACACATGGTCTATCTTGGAAAATAGTCCACATGCATTGGAGAAGAAGGTATACTTATCTGTTGATGGGTAAAAAGTTCTATATATGTTGACGACATCTATTTGGTTAATTGTCACTATTAGATCTTCTGTATCTTTACTGAAATTTTTGCTGGATGATCTGTCCATTACTCAAAGTGGAATGTTGAAATCTCCAACAATTACTGTGGACTGATCTATATCATTTTTCAATGCTGTCACTGTTCGATGTATTAGATGCTCTGGTATTGAGTACATAAATATTTAATATTGTTATGTCCTGCTTATGTATCAAAACTTTCAGTAATAGTGACGATCCTTGTCCAAGATGGTGGATTTTACATCAAAGTCTATTTTACCTGAGATTAACATTGCCACTCCTGCTCCTGTGTATGTTGTTGGCTTCGTAAACATTTTCCCATTTTTTGATTTTCAGTTTGTTCATATCTTGAAGTCTAAGGTGTGTTCCTTGTAAGGTACGTATAGACAGACTGTGTCTTTTCATCCAGAGTGTTACTTGATCTCTTGTTACTGGAGCATTCAGTCTCTATAGTGCTATCATTCGGATGCCTGTATTTTTGTGCTGTTAATGTTTTCCGTGTTGCTCTTAACACTCTGTTCTGGGTCATTCTTATGGGTTGATTTTTCATCTTTATCAGTATTGGTTTTGTTTGTTGAGACTCCTGTATTATGTTTCTTGTTTTGATATGTCACTTTGTTATTTTGCTTTGCAGCTACCCCTATGATCCTCCTTACTATTCTAAGTTTAGAACAGACTTTAACTTGTGCATATCTTTTTAATTTCTTCTCCATCTGAAAGTGTGCTAATTACTGTAATATATCCCTCTTTAGTGTCATCTCATAGTTTTCATGTTATGATCACTGGTTCCCTTCTTTTAATACTGTAGCTCTGACTGAGCTTTGTGACTTCCCTAGCTGAGAAAGATTCTGGATGCTGTGTCTTGAATTGCCTCCTTCAGTATACACTTGCTGGTTTTGTTTTTCTAAGCAAAGTACTTCTTACAGTGTTTCTCATAGTTTTGGTTTGAGTTTTACAAAGTCTCTAAGCTTCTGTTTATCTGCTAATGTCTTAAATTCACCTTCATAGTTGAGACACAATTTTGCAGGATACATAATTCTTTGTTGGAAGTTTTTCTCCTTCAAGTCTTTGAATGTGTCATGCCACTGCCTTCTTGCCAACATCATTTCTGCCAAAAAGTCAGATGAAAGCCTACAGGGTTTCCCTCTTTATGTCAGCATTGCTTTAAGCCATGCTGCCTTTAAGAGCTTCTCATTATGATTCATTTTATTAAGCTTGATTACAATACATCTTGGTGTCTTTCTTTCAGGGTCTAGTTTCTATTTGCTATGTATCTTGGAAATCTATGCTGTCTTTCATAATTTCAGGGAAGTTTTCTATCAGCAACTCTAACACAATACTCTCTGTATTTTCAGCTATCACTCCCTGTTCAGGAACTCCAATTATCCATCGATTACTCCTTTAAATAGAGTCCCATATTTCTTAATTTTCTTCATTTTTCATATTTCTTTTCTGATTTCTACTCATAAATTCTGGTGTCAGTTGTTCTATCCTCATGTGCATTAATTCTGGCTCCCATCTCCTCAATTCTGTTCTTTTGGCTTTAGACTGAATTGGCTAATTCTGTAATTTTATTATCGATCTGCTGGATTTCAGACTGTTGATGTTCCATCACTTCAAATGTCTTAATTTTTCATTTTAATCTCTAGAAGGCCCTATAAACAATTCTTTTGTACTCAACTTTATCTGATAGTTTCAGAAAGCTTCTTCATCTGGGAAGTTTCTGGATTCTTTATTTTGGTAGTTTTTCAGAGCCACAGTGGACTGCTTCGTTAAACAGTTAGCCACTAATTTTTGCCTTCATGCCAAGTAGAAGCCATTTGGTCTCTCTGGTGTTACCTCAACAGGAGCTGAGGCATAGCTCTCAAAGCGGAGTTGGTCACCAGTAGCCTCTGTATACTCTAGTAACTGGCCCCAGGTGGACTCCTTGGGGTGGCAAACTCTGCCTCCTGGCTGGCAAAGGCAGCGCCCTACTTACTAAGTCACTGGGGGGGCCATCAACTGATGCTATGATGTGGATCAGTGAAGAGTGGAGTAGATACTGCCAGGCTGCTCAGCAGTCAGTTCTCCAGGTGGCCATATTTTAAAAAGGCACTTTACTGTTAAGGGAGGAGCTGTCCAACAGCTGCCAAAATCAGTCAGGCCCTCACATATGGGAGTCTCCACCTTCTGGCTGAAAATGAAAGCACCTCATGGGCCATCCTACAGGCTATGATGTAGTTTAAAGTGTGGGGTGGTGGGGTTTACAGTCCTGCTGCTATCCTCTGCCAGGCCCCACCTGTAACTCTAGGTACCACTGTCCTAAACACAGCTTTTCTGAAGGAGAATCACTTTCTAGACAGGGGCTGCTGCTCCATGTAAAAATTAGCCCCAGCTAAGACCTCCAGGTGGGTGAATCTGTTTCCCAATTGACCAAGATGGCATCCTACCCAAGCTGCCCTTCCTGCCATGGAATAGCAGAATCTATGGCACAGTTCAGAAAAGGAGGGTTGAGAGGCAGTGAATCCTCAGTCAGCAGTCAAGATCTCAAAAGTGACTATCCCAAGCACAGTCTCTGCTGTGGTATACACTGTTCACTTAAGCACTGCAGTTCAGTGTATTAGCTAGCTCAAGCCCAGTCCCTGCCTCCCAGATAACAAAGAAGGTGTCAATATCTGGAATCCTCTCAAACAGTGAGTCAGCAGAAGCAGGACTCAGAGTGTTACTGTCTTGTCTCAGAGAGAAGTAGTTTCCTCTTTACTGGCACCTAGTCCAATCTGACAACTCTATACCAGATCTTAGGGCTCCCTGGATGTCCATGCTGCTCTGCTCAATTACCATTTCAGGCTTAGTTTTCAGAAGGAATCCAGATGTGTGTCTAGTCCACCAACTTGGCCCCATCCTTCCTGATTTACAATTTCTTGTGTTTAAAAATCATTCCTGTCCAAATGAGAATTAAAGCACCACACCACCACCAGCATCAGGAGAAATTCAGTACCTAAAATCCTCCTTTGTATCAGTTCCTCTCTGCCTACAGAAAAATGTTAATTTTCTTAATATCTTCATACAATTCTAACTGGAAAAAGATGATCTTCCAGGTCAACATGCAATTTCTGAAACAACAGCAGAACCCCTCTTCAATGTATGTACTGCTCATGGAAAGCCCAACTAGTGTCACTTGGAAAATGAACCAAAGACAGCCATCAGGACCTCATAGGACAACTATGGATGCAGCAAAATAACTTCAAGGCCAGGGTTGCATTTGAGCTCTAGAGTGGATATTCACTTTTCCTTGCTCTACCCTAGAGGCAGCAGATAGTCTTGGACCTGGTAGTCCTGAACTGAACACTTATGAGGCTGAGAAGCTTACGAAGTCAAAATGTGAACAGGAGAATGGGTTAGAAAGTATCTCCTGAGGGTGAACAGGAATTGACTCTTTATTCTTAAGCCTCCATTCTGAACATATACCATTGCCTACCCTCTTCTTGCTCTGTATAGGCACTGCTTCAAACATTTGAAGATAGCAACAATTATCTGTGCTCACATGTCAACTCTCCACCACACACTGTTCCCTTCACCATCTTCCTTCCTCACAGCTACTGGGTAAAGCTCAAGTGGCAGCCAAAGATCATTCCCACTTAGACTTCACCTTATGGGCAGCTCAGATAGCTTTTATGCTAACTCTTCATGTTTTACTTCTTAAACTGATTTTTCATAACAAGGGAGCTAGTCTTTCCCACTTTTTTGATTACTGAGTTTTGTCCTTCACCTTATATTGCCTAGCTCTTCTCCTAGCCAAGTGCCATCTGCATAGTTACTCTTGTCGGGTAGGGATTCTCGAAGTTGGCACTGTTTACATTTTTGGTTATAAATTCATTGTTGTGGGGCTGTTCTGTGTATTGGAAGATATCTAATAACATGTTTGGCCTCTAGAGACCAGATGCCAGAAGCACCACCCCTCTCCCACTGAGACAACCTAAAATATCTCCAGGTATTTCCAAATGTCCCCTGGGAGGCAAAAGCCCCACCCCCTCAATAATCACTGTTGTAATCAAAGCTGACTCATCAGAGTAGAAAGCTACTTTGAAGTTGGAAGTTGGGGCTAAAATCTCAACCAGAACGGGCAACCAGAAATCTAGTCACCCATTTTTCCCCAGGATACCACACTGGCTTGAAATAGCTAGAATCAAAAGGTTTTCCCTTTCTCTTTCAAGTATCTGTCAATCAACAGATATTTACTGAGCATCAGCTCAGCCTAGGAAAAAATGAGATGTACTCCAATGAGTCCCCCAAGGAAGAATCTAGTGACTTGAGTCCTTAAGAGGCTTCAACAGTCTTTTTATAGAGAGAGATTTCTGAGCCAAAGAGCATTTTCTCTATTGAAAAATATCCACTAGCTTATATGCAGTACCATATGGTAACAGTTTGGTAAGAATACACTCACTATTTCATTTCTCCACACATAATGAGTTTCCATTGTATTGAATTTTTGTAAGCTTTAATGCATTTTGAATAGTATGTGTTTATTAAACATTTGGAAAACTTATAGTTAAACATAAATAATTCATAGTTTTCAATGGTAGTATTTACTTGAAAGATAGTCCTTACACCCACCCTCAACTACAAAAAAGAAATCAAACAAAACTCCAGTTTCTAATGTCTCAGGTATATTTTCCCCTCTCTGGATCCCATGCTATCAGCTTACATTTTTTAAAGCTGGGATACAAGTTCAATGGACACTTGTTAAACTTCATAGCTGAAACTTCTACCATTTGTTACCTTCTGAATATTTCTATTTTCCTTATTTAGATGTAAGCTGGATTGGTCATAGCTTAATAAAAATAATTATTGGCTTTACAGCTGTAAAGTAAAAGAAAACAAAAAATCCTCCAATTTATTGTTTTGGTGCAGTCATCTATCTCTTTCTCCACAGGTACTGAAACCTGAACAAAGTTATAATAAAAGTTTCTCTGAGAAAATTTAAGTTGTCTATGGCTTGTATATTCCCAAGGAATATTAAGAAGTTACTGGATGTTATGATGGTACAATTATATAATAGATTTATATGTTATTATGCTGAATTTATAAAATAAGCACATACTAAGAATTATTATTAGTGATACACGCCAGGAAGGGGTTGACATTTACCATTCCTCCCTGTAAGTATTATTTTTTCATCAAATATAAGTCAAACTTGAAAATTTCACTTATTGCTATAGTAAATAAAAATCCCATTAATTTGGACACAGCAAATTCAACTTAATTTTAAAAACTATATTTTAGGACAATAAAAGAGTTTGATTTTTAAATATCAAATTATTTTCAAGGACAATCAGTAACAAAACTGCCTAACAAAAGCATAAAACAGAGATTGTTAAAGTTCTATTTTAATAACTATCAATAAATATAGTTTACAATATCTACTGTTTAAATTCCAACATAGCTAGAAAATGCATTTTCTCAACTGGTGAGAAAATGTCTACCAAAATCCTTCCCACATATTTCTAACAGATAACAGTTCTTCAGGGACACCCCTTAGTCATCCTTTGATGCACTTGCTTAGCCTGCCCTGTGCTAAGATGTGCAAGGTAAAGGGCCATCAACAAAAATCAATTGTTACAGTCACTTACATCCCACCTTGACCCTCTTATTTTTCTCAATTTTTCTTCTTGTCTTGATGAATCAACTTTTGCTTTGAGACGTAGTGGGCTAGTGGCAGGAAGCTCTATTCTACCTTCCCAGAGCATTTTTGACTTAGTTCAATATCCTACCTGTCTGAAATATTCTATACACACACGTATACAAGCACACTCATGCATGCACACACACAAAAATATGCAATATATATGCAACATATGTACACACATAAATACACATACACATCTATTGACATACACACACGCATACACACATAAGTAAATTTATACAAACACACATACACACCCAGAGACTCATTACACACTCATTACTTTGCCTTCAGGCTATATAACAATTCCCTTTCTGTTCTTGTTGTCTCCAGTCTGTCCTAAACACAGTCTATACCACATAATCACTGTGTTTTAAGCTTCTTAAAGTAACTTTCACAGCTTCCCAAAATGCATTCAGTGACAACTATTCTGGAATCAAGACTCTCTACAGTGCTGTCTGATCCACTTCTACACATTACTTCCATGCATAAATTTAGCATTAGTCAAAAATTACTCTAGTCACTGTTTTATGAACATGGTCTGAGAAGTTCTCTATCTCTGATACATGAAATTCCATCCTGCTTCTTGTCCTACTATCTAAATCCTATCCATCACTGAAAGTCCTCTTCATATCTTACCTCCTCCGGGAGCTACTTTCAAACCAACATAGCTAGAAATGTTTCAACATAGTCTAACTCTTATAAAGTGTGACTCATTCATTTAGTCCTTTGCACAAGCTGATGGATGTTCCACATGCTCCTTCACCTGTGTATGTTTTCCTTCCCGAGCAGAAAAACTAATGAAGATTGGGGAACTCACATTACTGTATATAGTCTCAGAATCTGACTAGTTCTTCACCATGGTAGACAAAAATACTCTCTATGGTCGAGAATGTGGGAATTACCGAACAATACTATTGATAACACATGCAAGTAAAATTCTGCTCAAGATCATTCAAAAGTGACTACAATAAGATACTGACAAGGAACTGCCAGAAATTCAAGCTCGGTTCAGAAGAAGACATGGAATCAGGGATATCACTGCTGATGTCAGATGGTTCTTGGCTGAAAGCAAAGAATAACAGCAAGATGTTTACTTGTGTTTCACTGACTATGCAAAAGCATTCGACTGTGTGGGTCATACTAAATTATGGCTAACACTGCAGAGAACGGGAACTCCAGAACACCTAATTGTGCTCTTACGAAATCTGTATATGGATTAAGAGGCAGTTGTGTAAACAGAACAAGGGGACACTGCATGGTTTAAAGTCAGGAAAGGCATGCATCAGGACTGTATCCTTTCACCTTATCTTTTTAATTTGCATGCTGAGCAAATAATCCAAGAAGCTGGATTATGCAAAGAAGAACAAGGCATCAGGATTGGAAGACGACTCATTAACCACCTGCATCATGCAGATGACACTACCTTACTTGCTGGAAATGAAGATTTGTGACACCTACTGATGAAGATCAAGGACCACAGCCTTCAGTATGGATTGCACCTCAACATCAGGAAAACAAAAATCCTAACAACTGGACCAGTAAGCAACATTGTCATAAATAGAGAAAGGATTGTGGTTGTCAAGGATTTTATTTTACTTGGCTCTACAATCAAAACCCTTGGAAGCAGCAGTCAAGAAATCAAAAGATGCATTGCATTGGGAAAATCTGCTGCCAAGGATTTTTCCAAAGTATTCAAAAGTAAGGATGTCACCTTGAAGACTTAAAATGTGCCTGACTCAAGCCAGGGTATTTTCAATCGCATCATATGCACACAAAAGCTGGACCATTAACAAAGAAGACAGAAGAAGAATTGATGCCTTTGAATTGTGGTGTTGGAGACAAATGTTGAATGTACAACGGACTGGCAAAAGAACAAACAGATCTGTTCTGGAAGAAGTACCACCAGAGGGCTCCTTGGAAGCAAAGATGGCAAGACTGCATCTTACATACTTCAGACATGTTGTCCGAAAAGACCAGTCCCTGGAGGAGGACACCATGCTTGGTAGCGTAGAGGGTCAGCAAAAAACAGAAAGACTCTCAACAAAATGGACTGACACAGTGGCCACAACAATGGGCTTAAGCATAAAAACAATTGTGGACATGGCGCAAGATCAGGCAGCGTTCCATTCTGTTGTTCACAGGGTCACTATGAGTTGGAACCAACCTGATGGCACGTAACAACATGGTAGAGAAAATACTGAACCTTGTGCTATGTTCAGGAAATAATAGTGTGACCCTAATAACAAAATGTCTAAAAATAAATCGGATCCGTCTTGACGGCACTTGGCTGGCTTGGCTTAAAAATAAATCAGAGGATCCAAGAATGAGAAACAGAAAGCACCTTTGAGGCCCTCTAGTTGAACTCATTCACTTGACCTCTAGTGGCCATGTGAGTACCCCATGGCCAGGTTGTGACAAAGCTGAATCTAGCTCCAAGTCTGCAATCTCTCAATAGGCAGCTTGCAATCCACAGAAGTCAACAAGTGTTGATTACATTTTGAAGAAATCTTATACTCTTAAGTCCTGGAGACATATTTCTCCATTCTCAGAATCTTAGGAACAGGATTCAGAATTAGTCCTATTTTTGCTCATTTTAAAATCCTGGAGTTACAAAAATTTCTTTAATGAAGATTTAAAAAACTTAGTTTCCTAAAGTTTCTGTAATGATACACATCAAGGTTATTATTTAATCCTCTAAGCATCAACTGGACCTTTAAATTAAATATGTATCTAATCTTCTCACTGAACCACTTACTGTACAGAGTAAGCACTTTAGGGATATGTATTAAAAGTATTTCTTTGGATATGAGATAACCAAGTTCCTAATTTACCATCTTAATTCTTTACTTCTTATGTAACATTCATTTATGTGTAGTCTTAAAAGATCTTAAGAAAATTACATGTGTATCTAACATATATGGCTCTAGCCATAAGTGTAAATTTTCAGCAAAGACCAATTCTTTGTCTCAGAAAGGGTGATGCAATTATTACACATTACTGCATGATACAGGCTGTCTAGAGCTATTAAAAGATTCAAGGATGGCCAATTTAAAAGTATTACCCCTGTATCTTGCTTCTGTAGCTCACAGCTGACTCTTAAGCTCACTATAAGACCCCTTGGGATCTTCTTACAGATGACTGTTTGTTATTATATTGTTCCATCACATACTTCATGAAAAGAGGTGGTAACACTTATAAGAAAACCACAAACTATTTTGACTTCTGTCATAGAACATTACTCTATATATGATGTTAAAAAATGTTTTCTTTAAAATTGATGAAGCAAAAGATTGAAGTATGGTGTTAAACAAAAGCAAGACATTGTTAAAATACGTTAAATGCTTGTTGCTACAAAACAAGTAGCTAAAATTAAGAAGAAACAATTTAAATCAATGGCACAGGTACATTCAGCAACTGGAAATGAGCGCATTGCTGATCATACACTCCAGCGCCCAGTGCAGCACTCACACAAACCCACCAATATCCACATTAGGTTTGTCAGTCAGTAGACCACACTCTGCTGAGTTTGAGAAAAAAAGGGATTAATTTCAGGGCATCAGATGGCTTAAAAAAAACTTCTAGAAGTGCAATGGAACCAAGTACAAATCATTCTCAGCCAGGAACAATGTGGCAAAGAGAAACACTATGCAGTAATACAAGGCAATTCTGGCAGAATCTCGGGTCAGCTCTCATTGCCAGTGGTGCAGGTGCTCAGCAGGTGTCCCTCTAAGGACAGCACACTCTTGCACTCTCCAAGCCATTTACCTCTCCTCACGTCCACTGACCAGTGCCATGTGATTGCCTCAACTGCACAGAAGCCAGGTGGATGCAGACCCAGTGCAGAAAGTCTGGGATATGCAGAGTTCAACTTTCTAGTTTCCATCACACAGAAGGCACAATTGGGTAGGCAAGGAGCACAAAGGTATCTTTCTGATGCTCAAGGGGCTCTTTTGTTCTCTTTCTACTTGTTCAAGTTGGAGTCTTAATTCTTTGGTTTGGCTCCTTTCTTCATTCTAGATATGTGCATTTATAGAGATAAACTGACCTCTGAGCACTGCTATGGCTGTATCTCATATGTTCTGGTAGGATGTGTTTTCATTTCATTTGATTACACAAATTTCTTTGATTTCTTCTAAAACACATGGATTTTTGAGCAAGGTGTTGTTCATTTTCCATGAATTCGAATTTTTACCCAAGCTTTTTCTGGTATTGATTTCAATTTTTATGGCTTTATGGTCCGAGAAGATGCTTTGCAATAATTCAACGGTTTGGATCTTGTTGAGACTTGCTATATGGTCTATTCTGGAGAATGTTGCACATGTGTTAGAAAAGGTGTACTTGTCTATTGTTGGGTAAAAAGTTCTATATTATGTCTATGAGGTTAAGTTGGTTGACTGTCACAATAAGAGCTTTTTTTCTAGATGATCTGTCCATCACTGAAAGTGGAGTTTTGAAACTTCAACTAATATTGTGGAGTGATTTACCACATTTTTCAAAGTTGTCAACATTTGTCTGATGTATTCAGATGTTCTAATATTGGGTGCATAAATATTTAATACTGTTATATCCTTATGTATTGAAACTTCAAGCAATAAATAGTGACCATCTTTGTCCATGATGGTGGATTTTACTTTAAAATCTAATTCATCTGAGATTAATATTGCAACTTCTGCTCTTCTTTGCATGCTATTAGCTTGGCATGTATTTTTCCAAAGATATACTTCTGAATCATAAACACACAAGGGTTACTTAAGTCTGACCAACAGCATGACAGTGGTTATTTCTTCACATGTTCTGCAACTCCATAGAGCCTACTTATCTCTGTTTTCAAAGCATTAATTAAAAGAAAGAAAACATGTGGGGAAGGAAAAAGAATCAAGTGTTTTCAGATATCAAAAAAATATAATACCACTGTTCTCTTCATCCTCAGTATTATTAATAGAACTTCTGGTGCAAATTGAGTGCATCACATGTTTTACACGTTTTCCTTTAAGAAAGTCTTTTTAAACAATGCGATGAGGCAGGCACTATAATTATTTCCATTTTACCAATGAGGAATCCATGGCACAAAGCAGTCAAATGACTTGGTTAGGCAAGCAGTGATGACAAAACTGGAATTCGGACAGGGTGACCTGGCCAAGGCTCTTAGCTATTAAATTCTCTTATGCTCAACTACACTACACTGTAACTTTATACTGTATTTTGGTGGAACCACAGGGCATACCACCACACACTTGTCCATCTGAGAGATCCTTAATGTCTTTTTGCAGTCATAAAATAGGATAATATTGTAGATGAAAATGACAAAGAACCACATTTCCCCAAATTTCTACATGCAAATTTCCAACAATAGCTTTTCATTAATGTGAGCTCTGCATTTAAAAGAGAACTCAACTTTGATGTATAACAGGCAAATTACATTACAATATTAAATCTGTATGTCACTGTTTAAAAAGTTTACTTACTTTAAGCAAAGAAAACTTTTCAGTCTTTGATATATGTTCTTAGAAACATAGAAATAAAACTCCTCTCCTCAACTGTCCTTATACATTTCACACATATTGATCTTTACACATGTTTTAAATAATGATGAAATTAACAGGAACTGCTTTTAATAAATCCAAATCATAGATCTTTTCATGTTAAAATATTTGGGGGAAGACTGAAGTGGAAAATCATCTTAAGAATTAGGGAAGGCTAAGAACAATCAGGGTCTGCTTTAGAAGGGAGGTGAAAAGCTTGTGAAGAACCGGGATGGTGGCTCCACAAAAAACATGGCAAATGGTGGGCAATGGTACTCTTCTAATGCAGAGGATTCTTATTTAAGGTGGGACTGAGCCAGAACCCAGGTACAAATGGAGGAAAAAAATAAGGACAATTTCACATAAACCCTGGTGGCACAGTAGTTAAATCTAAGTCTGCTAAATAAACAGTTGGCAGTTTGAATCTGCCACATGCTCCTTGGAAATTCTATGGAGCAGTTCTGCTCATTTTATAGGGTCACTGTGAGTCAGAATCAACTCAATGGCAGTAGGTTTGGCTTTCTGGTATTTGATGGATGTGTTAGCTTTGAACAAATGGAAAAAACATACACTGTGGAACAGGCCAGGTCTACAAATGGACGTAAGTTCTTGATGATTCCTTTAACTTGGTTATTTACAAAGGAGTCCTAGTGGCACAGTGTTTAAAGAGCCTGGCTGCTAACCGAGAGGCTGACAGTGCGAACCCGACAGCTGATCTGCAAGAGAAAGACGTGACAGCTTCATAAAGATGTACAGCCTTGGAAACTCAAAGGAGCTGTTCAATTATGTCCCACAGTTATGTCAGAATCCTCGGCAATACGTTTGGTTTAGTTGTAAAATAAAAAATGGTATTTACTCAATCAAGTGCAACAAACAACATCAGGCAGTTTTGAAACTGTTTATGGTCCTAGAAAAATAAAACATTTTTCAGCTAAATTAATAAACCATAGGCTCACACTAAGTATGTGCTGTGGAAAATATACGATTTGCTAAAGCCATTGTTTTAACTAAAAATCAAGGCATTACAATAGTTAAAAATGGCAAACAATGCTATAAACCATTGGTTTGGAATGTACCATGTACTGAATTCTGGCCGTTTGCTGCATCTTTTTGTAAAGACAGAAATTACTACACTTCTTTAAATACTTAATTTGTTGTAGTATTAGGAGAAACCATGATTTTACATAACTGTATCACAGAATACAGTCCAATTTGTGAAGTGATTACTTTAAAATTAGCTTTTTAAATAAGTCTTCAGTTACTACAAAGACCCATATGCTTCAAAAACAATTTCCATCGGCTTACTGCAAATTCAGTACCTGACTGATTAGTCACTACTGACATGACTGTGATATACTCAGATTTAGGAAAGCATTTTGTGAAACCACACCATGATAATACTCAGTCTTATTGCAGTTTCAAGCACAATGGTAGTCCATGAACAACTGGCTAAGAATCTTACAGACAAGCTTGCCACCCAGAGGTAGAAGTCAGAAACCAAACTTCGATTTCATTTGTAACATAAAACTGATAAATGTTAAATTAAACATATACATATAGACAGACAGAGGGGTGTGTGTGTGTGTGTGTGTGTGTATCTATCTACACACACACACATACATACACACATACATATATAGGAAATTCTTCAGAAAGTTCTTTACAGGAACAGATCTTTCTGATTAATAAAGGCATGGCTCTTTGAGAATTCTTTCACAAAATAAAGACAACTTCCAAGATGGCAGTAGTTATAGGTGCAGTCTGTCAATTCAAATACTGTATTTAACTATATTCTGTACATTAAATAATTTTTACTCTTTATAATTAATAAGCATTTCCAGAAGTTGTGAAGCAACCACAATAATCTATTTAGGCGTGCAGATCGAAAGTTAATCTAATTACCAGAGACATTTCTTACTTAAATGGGGAATGTTTATTTCATTGGTAGTAGGTCTTATGTGTAATTTTCTTCTAGTAAAGGAATAAAGTTTACTTAGAGTAGTTCTATTCAGCAGAAAGTCAGGCCTTCCAAAACGTTAGTGTTGCCAGGTGCCTTCAAGTAATTTCTGACTGACAGCAACACTGTGCACAACAGAATAAAACACTGCCTGGTCTTGGGCCATGTCCACAATAATTTTTAAGTCCACTGCTGCAGCCACAGTGTCAATCCATCTTGTTGAGGGCCTTCCTCTTTTTGCTGACCCTCCACTCTACCACGTATTATGTCCTTCTCCAGGGACTGATCCCTCATGACAACATGTCCAAAGTATATAAGGCACAGTCTTACCACTTTTACTTCCAAGGACTACTCTGGTTGTATCTTTTCCAGAACAGATGTGTTTCTTCTTGTGGCAGTCCATAGTATATTCAATATTCTTCTTCAACCCCGCAATGCAGAGACATTAATTCTTCCGTCTTTGGTGTTTAGTGTCTTGCTTTTGCATGAGTATGATGTGACTGAAAATACCATGGTTTGGGTCAGGGGCACCTTAGTCTTCAAGGTGACATCTTTACTTTTCAATACTTTAAATAGACTCTTTGCAGCAGATTTTTCCAATGCAATGTGTCTTTTGATTTCCTGAATGCTGCTTCCATGGGTGCTTATTGTGGAATCAAGTAAAATGAAATCCTTGACAATCTCAATTCTAAATGAAATCCTTGACAACCTCAATCCTTTCTCCATTTATCACAAATATTGTTTACCAGTCTAGCTGTGAGGATTTTTGTTTTCTTGATGTAGAGGTACAATCCATATTGAAGGCTGTGGTTCTTGATCTTCATCAGTAGGTGTTTCAAATCCTCTTCACTAATCATTTAAGCACAGCAGAAATCAGTATTTGACAGTTACAGGGGTGAGACAGGGAGGGAGAGGGGTTTTTTACAAATTAGATAGTGGTTAGGATTAGGGAAATAGGTATAAAATGTGACAGCATGCACTATTCAACCTCAAAACCAAATTGTCCCCTTAATGTGAACCACCTCTTTGGTAAAACAGAGAAATAGGGTCTGGGATTAGGGGGGCCATGATCTCTGGGACACCCAGACTCATTGGGATACCCAAGGTTTCTCTCTCTTTCTCTCAAGATATTGCTCCACATACCGCCTGGGGGAGTCGTGACTGGGGTCTTTAAAGCTAGCAAGCTGCCATCTAAATAACACCAAACGGTCCCCATCCATCTGCACCTGGAGCAACTGGAAGACAGCAAGGGCAGGAGAAAATAGGAGTCCACCAGATGGAAGGGGTCATATAAGCCATAGCCTGCTTCAGCCTGGGACCAGAAGAACTAGATGGTGCCCAGCTACCACCAATGACAGCCTAGATGGGGTACGCAGAACAGAGCTCTGGACACAGCAGTGATGGAGTAGAGGGCAGACCTAGAACTCTACCAAAAGGCCATACCTGATGGGCCATACCAGAGGGTCCCCTGGGAGCATGGCCCCTGGACTCTCTAACACCAAACTGCAGCCAGCACTGGGGTCGGCTCCCCAGACAAAGACTGACCTGGACTATACAAAACATAAAGTGATACTGGGAGTGAAGACACCTGTAAAAATGTACACGGGGTTGTTTGAGGGACACTTTGCAGGAGCCGAGCTGATTGGGTGAGGAGGGCCAGACCTTCACCAAAAGGTCACAGAAAGTTCCAAAAGGGAAGCATGCTGTCATGTGGGCAGGGAGGGCAGCTAGAACAGAATAGAGGTGAAAGTTCTGGGTGTTACATGGCAACATGAGACAGACTGTAAAATTGTTCTTAATTCACAATAGAAAAAAAAAAATCCTCTTCACTTCCAGCAAGTAAGGTGGTGTCACCTGCATACACAGGTAAATGACTCGTCATCCAATCCTGATGCCTTGTTTTTCTTTATATAGTCCAGCTTCACAGACTATTTGCTCAGCATACAGACTGAAAAGATATGGTGAAAGGATACAATGCTGACACACACTTTTCCTGAGTTTGCATGATTGCCTCTTGATCCACATACAGATTCCTTACGAGCCCAATTAAGTGTTGTGTAATTCCCATTCTCCGCAGTGTTGCCTGTAATTTGTTATGATCCATACGGTTGAATGCCTTTGTATAGTCAATGCAACACTAGTAAACATCTTTCTGGTATTCTGTTTTCAGTCAAGATCCATCTGACATCAGCAACGATATCCCTGGTTCCACATCCTCTTCTCAATCCAGCATGAATTTCTGGCAGTTCCTTGTCAATACTGTGTTGCAGTTACTTCTGAATAATCTTGAGCAAAATTTTACTTGTGTGTGATATTAATAATAGTGTTTGGTAATTTCCACACTCAGTTAGATCATCTTTCTTTGGGATGGGCTTAAATCTCTTACAATCACCTGGCCTGACAGCTGTCGTCCAAGTTTCTTGGCATAGAAGAGTGAGCACTTCTAGCACTGCAACTGTTTGCTGAAATATCTCAGTTGATATTCCATCGATTCCTGGAGCCTTGTTTTTCACCAATATCTTCAGTGTAGCTTTGACTTCTTCCTTGAGTACCACTGGTTCCTGATCATATGCTACCCCTTTAAATGGCTGAACATCGACCAGTTCTTTATGGTATAATGACTCTGTGTATTCCTTTCATCTTCTTTTGATACTCCCTGAGTTTTTCAATATTTTCCCTGTAAAAACTTTCATTATTGTAACTCGAGGTTGAATTTTTTCTTCAGTTCTTTTAGCCTGAGAAATGCAGAACATGACCTTCCCTTTTGGTTTTCTATTTCCAGCTCTTTGCACGTGTCATTATAATACTTTGTCTTCTTGAGCTGCCCTTCAAAATCCTGGTGGCATAGTGGATATCCAAGAGGACAGTAGTTGAAATCCACCAGGTACTTCTTGGAAACTCTAGGGGGCAGTTCTACCCTATACTACAGAGTCACTGTGAGTCAGAATCGACTGGACAGCAATGGATTTGTTTTTTCCCTCCAAAATACATACCAACAAGTAGAAAGGTTAAAACAAAATAGTCAATTATATTAAGCACACATAAAAAGTCAAGGTTCTAACAGCCTAAACAATAGCCTGATTAGTAAACATAGTTGTATGATACTCACACTTTAACTCAAAAGTGTGGACATAGGAATTATTGCTAGCATCGGGCCATCATTTAAGATTTACACATTCATGACAAACCATAAAAGACCACTGAGCCTTTACCTAACTGAAAGCAAGGTACACATTAAAATGTAAAAACATCCTTAAGTATTAAATCTGAAAACTTTTTTTCTACTGTAGAAGTACAGTTTTTGAAATAGCATTTTGGGTTCCTCAATATTGTAATATACTCTTAATTTATCTCATTTTATTGTTTCATTTTCACTCTAACACACTTCAAAACAGAAAGATGATTCTAAAGTCAAACCCACTTATGTTTTGTTCTGGAAAACCCATTCTAAGGAATAGTACTTGTTTCCTGCGTACTTCAATTTTACTTGTATTACATGAGAAGATTCTGTAGGTGATTATTTCCCAGAAAAAATCTTAACAGAGTATTGCTTTAAGTTACAGCACTGTTGACTAAGCATTCCTTTCTTGATTTTGTCACTAAGGAATCTCTCTTCCCAATTTATACCCCTTAATCTTCCACACAGAAATCCTGGCGGCCTAGATGTAAGGGGTATGGCTGCTAACCAACAGGTCAGCAGTTTGAATCCACCAGGTACTCCTTGGAAACTGTATGTGACAGTTCTACTCTGTCCTACAGGGTAGCCATGAATCAGGAATCATCAACAGCCACAGATTTTTTTTTTTTAATCTCCCATATGCCAAGAACTGCATCATTTTGCAAAAGATGTTTTCCTCTTCAAAACTATCTTACTATGGAGTACAAGAAATTCTATTTTCACATCTCTACTGGTATATTTATTTATGAAGTAAATGAGATTATAAATCCAGCCAGCTACGCACATGCCCTCTATGCTGTTGTCAGGTGCTGTCAAGTCAATCCCGACTCACAGTGGCCCGGTATACAAAAGAATGAAACACTGCCCAGTTCTGCACGATGCCCCCAATTGTTTGTATGCTTAAGCCCATTGTTGCAGCCGCTGTGTCAATCCTTCTCCTTGCGGGTCTTCCTCATTTTCACTGACCATCTTACTTTGCCAAGCATGAAGTCCTTCTGCAGGGATTGATCCTTCCAGACAACATGTGCAAACAATGTAAGATGCAGTTTCATCATCTTCACTTCCAAAGAGCACTCTGGTTATACTGCTTCCAGAAGAGATCTGTTTGTATTTTGGCAGTCTACAGTACAGTAAATATGCTTCTCCAATGCCACAATCCAAAGGCATTAATTCTTCTTCTGTCTTCCTTATTTATTGCTCAGCTTTCACATACACATGACATAACTGAAAACACTATGGCTTGGGTCACACACACCTTAGTCTTCATGGTGACATCTTTATTTTTCAACACTTTAAAGAGGTTTTCTGCAGTAGGTTTTCCCAACGTAATGCATCTTTTGATTTCCTGTACGTTGCTTCCATGGGTGTTGACTACACAACAAACTAAAATAAAATCCTTGACAAAGTCAATCCTTTCTCCATTTATCATGATGTTGCCTACTGGTCTGGTTGTGAAGATTTCTGTTTTCTTGATGCTGACGTGAAATCCACATTGAAGGCTGTGGTCTTCGATCTTCATCAGTAAGTGTAACAAGTCTTGTTCACATTCAGCAAGCAGGGTTGTGTCAGCTGCATAACGTATATTGTTAATGAGTTTTCTTCTAATCCTGATGCTTCATTTTTCTTCATATTATCCAGCCTCTCACATTATTTACTTATTGTACACATTAAGAAGTGTACACATTAAGTGTACACATTAAGAAGTGTACACATTAAGAAGTGTGTGAAAGTACACAACAACCCTGATGCAGGCTTTTCTACCTTTAAACCACGCAATATTCCTTTATTCTGTTTGCAAAACTGCCTCTTGATCCATGAGCAGAGTCCTCATAAGCACAATTAAGTGTTCTGAATTCCCATTCTCTGCAATTTTAACCATAATTTGTTATTATAATTTGTTTGGAAGGAATTCACAGAGTCCTTATACCATGAAGAACTGGTTAATGTTCAACCATTTCAAGGGGTAGCATCTAATCAAAAGCCAATGTTACTGCAGGAAGAAACTGAAGCTGCACTGAAGGCACTGGTGAAAAACAGGCTCCAGGAATTATTGGAAGGAACACCAGTTGAGATGATTCAACCAACAGATGCAACACTGGAAGTGCTCACTCATCTATGCCAAGAAATTTGAAGGATAGCTAACTGACCTACCGACTGGTAAGAATCCTTGTTTATGCCTATCCCCAAGAAAGGTGATCCAACTGAATATGGAAATTATAAACAATATTGTTAATATCATACGCAAGTAAAATTTTGCTAAAGATCATTCAAAAGTGACTGCAACAGTATACTGGCAGGGAACTGCTGGAAATTCAAGCCGGATTCAGAAGAGGACATGGAACCTGGGATGCCACTGCTGATGTCAGACGAATCTTGGCTGAAAACAGAGAATACTAGCAAGATGCCCTCTATACACACTGCTCAAACTGCGGCAAACAATGGCAAAAACAGTTCACTAGGGCAGTATAGTTACTACTTCACGTAAAAGCTCAAGTGATATAAGTGTTTTAAACAGAGTCCCCAAGTTAGGAAGGGTAAAGTGCATTCTGAAACAACAAAAAAGCTAGCATCTCAGGAGCTTCATTCTCCTTTTAGATGTACCCTAACGATATCAACAGGTCTTTTGCGCCTGCATCCTACATGCAAAAAAATAAAAATAAGGAAAGGACAACTCCTTGATAGTTCGAGAATGATTAAAGTTCACTGATAAATATCCACAATTTAGAGAACAAATTGTAAAACACTTCCTATATCTCTAATTTATCAACAAGATCTACAGGTGGAAATAGCTATTTTAATCTTTCTTGACTTTTCCTTATTCCTTCCTTCAAATTTCTGATGCTACATCTTAGTTCTCACCACTTTTAAAATCCATATTAATTTAGCCATGTCCAAATTACCTCTACTGTCTCCAGGCCCAATCTACTATTCTACCACAGCTACACTGTCAAATCCATCCTCCAAACAGACTCAGGGAAGGGTCCTCAGGGAAGGGGCTACAGCTAGTGGATTCTTGGCACCAGTCTTCTAACTTAACCACCAAATTTCTTTGCAAGAATTTTAAATAACTCCTCATCAAGTAATGTCAGGATTCCTAGTTTATGAGTGGGATCTTTCACAAAACATGCTAACTACTAAAATGATCCTTTTCAAACACTTATAACTGACCAGAATTGTCTTCTTAAAGAAATATATAACACAGAACACCACATAAGTAAGTGTCCCAAAACTGCTTCTCAGGCTGCCAACATCAGCAGAGGTTAGAGCACGCTGAAAAGTACAGGTCATGGAATAAAATTCATATTCAGTTAGAAGCAATGCATTCAGTAGGGACACGAAGCAGAGATGTGATAAAACCTTGACTTAAATTTCTGAAAGACCACTTGGTTGTCGTGAATGAAAGAGTTGAAAATATTGACAATTTCAATATTTCTGACATATTTTCATCAACCCTAGTACCTGTAAGGAGATGATAAGCATTGTCTAGCTACTAGTGATCATTATACAGGAATCATAGAATACCTGATCCTCGCCGGTCAATCCAAGGTGCAGCACCAGGTAAAAATGCACCAGGAAGTCTGAATTCGGCAGAACATCCTGGCGCCTGGTCATCATGGCACACAGAAGTTTGTAGGCTTGCAGTTTGCCCTCCTTGTATTCACTTGGCAACATCGTTGCCTGCCAAGGAAATGACAATTAAGAATTAAATCAACTCCAGAGGTAAAGTATTTCAATATTTGACTGACTTTTTGGTTTCTGTTAAGAGTCATTTATGATGATACAGTATGCCTTCTCGGGCAATTACATGTTTAATAACTCAATTTCAGAAAGCAAGAGAAAATTTCAAAAAAGGAATAAACACATATCTACTTGCCTTAAATAGCCATGATGCAAAGATTCTGAGTGGTGGGATCAAGACAGGAGGAGATGGAGAAGATTGGTTATCCAGGCTTATTGCCAGATTATCCCGTATCTAACACAAAAAAGAGGAGAAGTTAAAAGGAAAGTAACATTCAATTACCTTAATGCTGTTTGAATATTGCCTTCCATGGCCCAATAGCTGTTCCCACTTAGATTTCTTTAAATTGCAGAAAACCCTAAAATATTTAAGTCTTTCTTTCACTGTGAGGTCTACTGTCTATTTAAATTGTGTGCCTGGTTTACTGCACATTTTTAGATTTAAATACAAGACTAGGACATTATTTTCCCTGGGAAATTAATGCCTGAAAATATCCTGAACTCTAAATAATAAAGAAATGTTTATGACAAATACTGTATAGACATGAATCATGTTTTTGAAAAAAATTAATAGCATGGAAATATATATGCTGAAATAAAAAAACAATGAAAACCGTATGTACTCTAAGGTTCTTTTTTGTAAAGATGTACTCTGTCGTGGATTCAATTGTGCCCCCCCCAAAATATGTATAGTAATTTGACTGGGTCAGGACTCCCTGTATTCTATGATTGCCCTCCATTTTTTGATTTTCTGACACTGTAAATCCAAATCTCTGCCGGTGGTTAACAGAGTGGATTATGTTAGAGAGGATTAGTATGGGACTGTGAATCCCTTCATAAGATCACCTCTCTACCCCACTGAAAGGGGATTTTACCTGGGGTGTGGCCTGCACCACCTTTTATCCTTTCATCCTATGGAAGATAAAAAGAGAGGGAAGAAAGCAAAAAATTGGGAACTTCATACCATCAGAAAAAAAAAAAAAAAAAACACCACCAGGAGAACAGCATGTCTTTCAGACCTGAGATTCCTGTGCCAAGGTGTTCCCTGGACAAAGACTTCTGGAACACAAGGACTTTTCTCCAGAACCAACAAGGAAGAAAGCCTTCCCCTGGAGTGGGCATCCTCAATGCAGACTTGTAGCCTAACTGACTGTGTAACAATAAACTTTTCTCTGCTAAAGCCATCCCCTTTATAGTATTTCTGTTAGAGCAGCACTAGCTGACTAAAACATACTTCCCTACATAAATAAGACTACTAATGCCAGTTAACTTTATGAAATGCTAATGTTAATATTTTTCTATATTTTTCAAATTTTGTACAATAAATATTCCATAGGTACCTCAGGAGAAAGGCCTGGTGATTTACTCTGAAAACTCAGCCATTGAAGACCCTATGCAACTGTATTCTGCCACACATGGAGTCCTGATGAGTTACAATTAATAGCAATTGGTTTGATTTTTAGTTTTATGAAGAAAATAATGGAACACTGTGCTGTGATATGCTATGATAAAAAACAATGATGACTTTAGAAGACACAACATGGTTTCAATTGGAAGATATTATGCTGAGTGAAATCAGTCAGTGTCAAAAGGACAAATACTGTATGAGACCCCTGTTATAAGGACTTAAAAACAGAATTACCTGCAGAAGAACAAAACTTTGATGGCTACTAGGGTGGGAAAGGGAAGGGTTTATCATAGATGAGATAGTTGATAGATGTAAGAAGTCTTATTCACGTACTGTAATAAATATACAGGAAGATAAACAAACAAAAACAGTTTAATACTCTAGTTTTTTACAACAGCTCTGGTGGAACTGTGGTTAAATGCCACCTAACCAAAAGGCTTGCAGTAACAACTCATCAGCTCCTCCATGGGAAAGATGCAGCAATTTGCTTCCATAAAAATTTACAACAATGGAAACCTTATGAGTCTATACTACTCTGTTCAATAGGCACACTCTGAGTCGGAATTCAACTTGAAAACAATGGGTTTGGTTTTGGTAATTTTCTACTCATAGGCTAAAGGAAATAATTCTGTTGCATTTTTAAAATGGTGACTATAAATGTTATTACTTATTCTTTGATAATCAAACATTAAAAAATACCCCAAAGGAGGTGGGGCCAATAAGGCAGAGTAAGCAGATACTTCCTGTAGTAGTCCCATTTACATCTAAGACTCCACTGAAAAACACAGTGAACTGATTATATATGACAATCTAGGAGCCCTGAACATTAAAGACTAAGTAGAGGAATATGGCTGAGTGGAAGGAGAAGGGGGAGAAAGTTCAGAAACAGGGAATATTTGCCAGACCTAAACTAGATGGCACCTAGCAGGCTGGATTGGGTGGACCATGAGGGCTGAGGAGGCCTGAATATCAGGCAGAAAGCTGAGAGACTAGACTGGGTGACAGGAAGGACAAGCAGGTCCAGAGGCAACTACTTCAGCCAGATTTAAATCTGTACCCAGCAAAGGGATCTGCTTCAGCCAGTCAGGTAGAACTGCAGTATGGTGGCAGGAGGCAAATCAGAGCAGCTGTGCCTTGTGTACAGCATGTCTTTCACAGCAGAGTAGCTGAGCTTCAAAGAGCTGCACCTATAGAACCACAAAGGACTTTCATCTGGCCATCATAAACTAAGTGTCAAACTCTTGCAGACTCAAAATATTTGCTACATGCTGATTTCTCTCTCTTTCTTCAGCACTTCCCCACTCTACTCTACACCAGGCACTAAATTCTGGCATACTACCTGGGCCAGAAGTGGGACATCTTACCTGCATGCATGGAGTTTACCTTCTGGAGTTGGAATAGGAAACAAAGAGAGGGGAAGAAAAAAAGGTTCTGAGCTGGCACCTCCCCCTGTCTTTCTGAACTCACTCACATATCTAATCATCCAGTGACAGGACCCTTGAATTTTTAAGGCTGCAACAGTCAATTTAGCTTAAACAACCAAAACACTTGAGCACTCAAAACCTAAATTAAAAAAAAAAAAAAAAAGATACATATAAATTAGAACACGGTAATGAAACAAATAAATTACTAGAACTTTCTGATGGCTTGGAAACAATAATCAATTTCTAATCATTTAAAGAAGCAGACCACTAGAACCTGAGAAAACTCTCAAAACAAAGACTTAAAAAGGTCTCAAGAGGAGGATGACATCCTTCAATTATCAAAGGTAGAATACAAACGAATAATGTTTAGAACTCTACAAGACATTACAAAGGAGATTAGGCAAAATGCAGTAGAGCAAACTGAAAAATTAAACAAGCTGCAAGAAACAGTTGAGCAACAATGATTTGAAATTCAGTAGGTTAACAACAGAATTACAGAATTAGACAATTCAATAGAAAGTTAAAGGACAAGGACTGAAGCAATGGAATGTAGAATTAGTGAGACTAAAAATAAAGGACCAGTATGTGATGAAAAATCTGAATAAAGAATATTAAAAATGATTAGTCACTAAGAGTTATGAGGTCCAACAACAAAGGCCGCAAACTTGATTGTTCTAAGTGCTACATACCTCACTGCTGAATATCACTATGGTCACCTATGAAGTATTCCCCTCAGGAAGCTATGCACTGATGTTAGCACCTAGTCTACCCTTTAAAGCAATTTGGGAACTCTTTCTGGAATGGCCATTGTGCATGGTAACATGGTGGCAAGTAGGCAAACTTTAATTGTATATTTGTCTGTGGGGGAGTTTTCAGTGAGTAAACAAGTAACTGTTGGACCATCCTATCTATTCACCTGATCTGGCCCCCAGTGACTTTGGTCTTTATGTCAAGATAATGGAAATACTGAAAGGAAGACATTTAGATGACATTCAAGACATTAACAGTAATACAACGACAGCTCTGATGGCTACCCCAGAAAAAGAGTTCCAAAAGTGTTTTGAAGGGTAGACTAGGTGCTAGTGTTGGTGCATAGCTGCCCATGGGGAGTACTTCAAAGGTGACCATAGTGATATTCAGCAATGTGGTATGCAGCACTTTTTCTAGGATGAGTTCACTAACTTAACTGTCACACTTCATATGTGGGACTCTAAGAAGTGGAATAATTTATGACTGAATGAAGTACCAGGACAGGGCTGGTATAAAAAATACACAGAGAATTGTTGGTATAATGAAAGACAAGAAGATATGTATCCAAGATGCTCATCAAACTCCAAAGTAGATTCCAAAAGAAAGATATCAAGATATATTATCATCGAATTTACTACAACTAAAGACAAGGAAGTGCTTTTAAAGGCCGCTAGGCTTACACAAAAAATAACATAAAAAGGAGAGTCATTAAGATTGAGCTCAGATTACTCAGTGGAAACCATGCTGCCAAGAAGGGAAGAGGATGATACAAAGCCCAGAAGGAAAATAACCGCCAACCAAAAATTATACATCCTGCAAAACTGTCTCTCAAATATGATGGTGAAATTAGAATATTCCCAGAAAAATCAAAGTTTAGAAATTTTGCAAAATTCAAACCAAAATTACAAGAAATACTGAAGAAAACTCTTTGGTTAGAAAATGTATCACATGAGATATATACTCAAGGCTACAGTGCAGGACAAAGCATCCAGAATCAACATGGATATGGAATCTACAAATACAAATCAAAGTTAAAACACTAAAAATAGGGAAACAGAGATTTCAGTATGTAAAAGACAACATTTTACCAAAAGAAGGCAAACTAATATATTCACAGATCTTTAAAATGGAGAGGAAGTCAAAGTAATAACAAGAAATTAAAATCTGGTTTAAACTTAGAACATTAGGAATAAACATGAAGGTAACTACAAAGAAAATTAACAATCCTACACATCAAAACAAGAAATAAAATCAGTAAGTCTCAGCAGATACAAAACCAACAACCATGAAAAGGATGAAAAGAATATCCATAAAGAAAAATGACTGAGCACAAAAAATAGATGTAGAGAAAAGAAACTGTCAACACACAAAAGGCATGAAATGACAGCACTAATTTCCATATCGATCAGCAATTACACTGAATGTAAATGGACTAAAGGTACCAATAAAGAGATGAAGAGTAGCACAAGGGATTAAAAAGCATGATCTGTCTATATGCTGCTTACAAGTGATACACCTTAAACTCAAACTTACAAACAAATTGAAACTCAAAGGATGGAAAATATACACCCAGGTATCAACATCCAAAAAATGAGCAGTAGTGGCAACATTAAATTCAGATAAAATAGACTTTAAAGTAAAATCCACCACAGTGAACAAGGAAACTCACTATATGTTGCTTAAACCGTCAATACATAGGGAGGACATAACCATATTAAATATTTATGCACTCCATGACAGAGTTTCTAAATACATCAAACGAACACTAACAGCACCAGAAAGGGAGACAGACAGCTCTGCAATACTAGTACAAGACATCAACACACCACTTTCAGTCATGGATAGGAGATCTACAAAGAAACTCAATAAAGATACAAAAGATTTAATGCCACAATCAACCAATTCAACCTCACAGACATATAGAGAACACTTCACTAAACAACAGAGTAGTATACCTTCTTTTCCAATGCACATGGAACACTCTCCAGAAGAGACCACGTATTAGGACATAAAGCAAGTCTTAAAACCTAAAACACTGAAATACTGCAAAGCATCTTTTCAAACCATGTAGCCATAAAAGCTGAAATCAATACTAGAAAAACAATGAGAAAAAAAAATCAAACACATGGAAACTGAACAACACCTTGCTCCAAAACTACTGGGTTGTTGAAGAAATCAAGGGTAGAAAAAAAGAAATTCATAGAAGCAAATGAGAATGAAAACACATCATACCAGGACAGAGACGACACAGCAAAAGCGGTGTTCAGAAATCAATTGAACTTAACAAATACACACATCCAAAAAGAAGGGCTCAAATCAAAGAAATAAACCTACAGCTCAAACAAGCAGAAAGATAGTAACAAGGGAACAGCTCAAGGACCAGAATAAGAGAGATGATAAAAATTTGAGCAGAACTACATGAATTACATAATAGAAAAACCACTGAAAAAGTTAACAGAACCAAAAGCAGGTTTTTTGAGAAGATCAACAAAATCAATAGAACACTCGCCAAACTGAAAAAAGAAAAATTGGAGAGGAAGCCCGTAACTTGAATAGATTCAAATGAAGTGAAAGAAATCATGACAGAATACTATGAAAAATTGTACTCTAATACATTAAAAAATCTGAAGAAATGGACAGATTTCTAGAAACACACTATACAACAAGGCTAAGACAAACAAAAGTAGAACAACTTAATAAACTTATCACAAAAGAAGAGACTGACATAGTAATTTAAAAACTCCCAAATTAATTCCTGGCCCATACAGCTTCACTGGAGAATTCTATCAGATGTTTAGAAAGAAATTAAAACTACTATTACTAAAGGTATTATACAGCATAAAAAAGTATGAAATACTCAGATACATTCTGTGAAACCAGTATAACCCTGATAGCAAAACCAGGTTAAGATACCACAAAAAAGGAAAATTATATACCAATTGCTTTCAAGAACTAAGAAGCAAAAATTCTCCACAAAACTCTAGTTAATTTAATTCAACAACATATAAAAAAGTTATTCACCATGACCAAGTAGGATTCATACCAGGAATGCAGGGATGGTTTTACACTGGAAAAACAATGTAGTCAATCATATAAATAAAGCAAAAGAACCACCTGATTTTATCAATAGACGCACAAAAGGCATCTGACCAAGTCCAACATTGATTCATGTCTAAAAATCTCAACAGGATATGAATAGAATGAATATTCCTTAATATAATAAGGGGTGATTATGCAAAACCAACAGCCAACATCATCCTAAATGGAGAGAGACTGAAAGTATTCCTCTGGAGAAGGGAAATTAGACAATGATGCCCATTATCAATGCTTTTTATTCAGTATTGTACTGGACATTCCAGTCAGAGCAATCAGACAAAATTAAGAAATAAAGGGCATCCAAACTGGTTAAGAAAAAACCAAAGTATCTCTATTTGCAGATGGTATGATCTTACACATAGAAAACCCTAAGGAATACACACACATGCACACACAAAGAAAAATACTGGAACTAATAACAGACTTCAGCAAAGTATCAGGATATAAGTTAAATAAAAATAAAGCAGTTGTATTCCTTTAAACCAACAAAGAGACCATCAAAGAGGAAATCACCACATCATTACCATTTACAATAGCCCGCCAGAAGATAAAACATCTAGGAATAGATCTAACCACAGATGTAAAAGATGTATACAGAAAGAAAATTAAAGGACCCTTGCAAGAAACCAAAAGAGACCTACATAAGTGGAGAAATCTTTCTTGCTCATTTGGATAGGAAGGCTTAACACTGTGAAAATGTCTATTCTTCCCAAAGCCATCTACAGATACAATGCTATTCCAATACAAATGACATTGTCACTTTTTAACGAGATGGAAAAACAAATCACCAACTACATACTGAAAGAGAAGAAGCACTGGATAAGTAAGCATTAATAAAGGAGAACAAAGAGGGAGACCTCACAGTACCTGACTTCAGAAGTTATTCCACTGCCCCATAGTCAAAACAGATACATAAACCAATGGAACAGAATAGATAATACAAATGTAACACCATCCAGATCTATGAGCACTTGATATTTGACAAAGGCCCCAAGTGTGTGAACTGAGGAAAAAAGTGTCTTCAACAATCTGTGCTAGCAAAACTGGATATCTATCTGCAAAAAAGTGAAACAAGACCCATATGTGACACCATGCTCAAAAACTAACACAAAATGGATCAAAGACCTAAACATAAAATCTAAAATGATAAAGATCATGGAAGAAAAAATTGGTACAATGCTGGGCGCCCTAACACACAGCATAAACCACAAAACATTGTTAACATTGCACAAACACTGTAAGAGAAAATAGATAACTGGGAACTCCTAAAAATCAAACATTTATGCTCATCTAAACACTTTACCAAAAAGAGCAAGACTGGGAAAGAATTTTTCTCAACCAAGAATCTGATTGGCATCTAATCCCCATAATCTGCAAAGTACTCCAAAACCTCAACAACAGAAAGACAAATAACCAAATTAGAAAAGGGGCAAAGGATATGAATAGGACCTTCACCAAAGAAGACATCCAGACAGCTACAGAATATGAAAGGAAATACTCACCATCATTAGCCATTAGAGAAATCCAAATCAAAACTACAGTGAGACATCACCTCACCCAACAGAGTGGGCGTTAATCCAGAAAACACAAAACATGCTAGAGAGGTTGTGGAGAGACTGGAACTCTTTGACAGTGCTGGTGGGAATGCAAAATAGTACAACCACTTTGGAAATCATTTCGGAGTTTTTTAAAAAGCTAGAAATGGAAATACCTTATGATCCAGTAACCCCATTGCTTGGACTATATCCTAGAGAAACAAGGGATGTCATAAAATAGATATATGCATACAAATGTTTACTGTAGCAATGTCCACAGTCGGAGAAAGATGGAAGCAACCCAAGTGCCCATCAACATACGAATGGATAAACAAACTATGGTATATTCACACAACGAAACACTATGCAATAATGAAGTACAATAATGACCTTGCAAAACACCTAATAACATGGAGTCATCCGGAAGACATTACGCTGAGTGAAATTAGTTAGTTGCAAAAGGACAAACACTGTATGAGATTTCTATTATGAGGAAAAGGCTAAGCACAGAAGGAAGTAATCATTGATGGTTATCAGGGAGAGGAGGAAGGGAGATGTATATTCATAGACTAGATATTGGATAAGCACCTGGTTAAGTGAAGGAACTGACAGCACGCAGTACACGGGAGATCAACACTGCTGGATTATACCAAGAACTAAGAGCTTTCTTAAATACAAACCAACGTTTTGAAGGTCAGGGTAGTAGGTGTAGAGGTCTGGGGAGACGGCTTTCAGGGAATATCTAGGTCAACTGGCAAAATTAAGTTTTGTTTTTAAGACAATATTCTGCATTCCATTTTGGTAAGTGGCATCTGGGGTCTTAAAAGCTAGCAATCTGCCATCTAAGGTGCATCAATTGGTCCCATATACCTAGAGCACAGGAGAACAAAGGACATCAAAGATAGGAGGAAAACATGAAGCCCAAGAGACAGAAGAGGGCATGTGATTCAGAGACTATATCCACATGAGACCAGAAGAACTAAATGGTGCCTGGCCACCACCAATGACTGCCTTAATAGGGAACACAATGTAGACTCCCTGACGTAGTAGGAGAAAGATGGGAGTTTAGACCTAGAATTCTAAGACCAGATTTGATGATTTGACATCCTGGGGGTCCCCTGAGAACACAGCCCTTAGACTCACTGGTAGCCCAAAGCTCAAACCAATACTGAAAACAATTCTTCAGACAAAAATTAGACTGGACTATAAGACATTAGGCTGTTGGAGCAGCCCCTCTATAGAAATGAGATGGCAAGGTAGAGAGCAGGAGATAGGAGTTGGTTGTGTGACTATGGGAAGTACAGGGTAGAAAGGAAGAGTGTGATGTTATAGGGTTGGAAGGGCAGCTGGAGTTGCACAGAGATGTGTATAAGGGGTTTTTCATGGTAAATTGAATGGTATCATAAACTTTCAGTTAATTACAATAAAAGAAAAAAAAAATTCCCCCAAATGAAAGTGACTGTTGTCCAGTCAATTCCAACTCAAGGCAACTCATGTTATACCACAAAACTGTCTTGGCTGTAATCTTCATAGAATGACATCATCTGAAGATGTCCTGAAGTCTTTTTCTCCCATGGTACCACTAGATGGGAAAGAACCATCTACATTTAGGTTAGCTATCAAGCATGAATCATTTGCACTATCCAGGTATTTCTTTGCTTAAACATCTAATGTGTTCAGTAGTTAACTAGAACAGTTTTTACAAGAAATGGTAAACAATTTTTCCTGTATTAGAATAAAACATTAGGTAGTAAGACATACCTTTGCTAGTTTATACCAGAGTTCACAGAGGTAGCCAAATACTCTGGCATGGATCTTGGGTGACTGGATATTATTCACATCCCCTAGGATTCCCAAGACTCTTCGCCACAGCACAGCGGCAGAGTCTGGGTGCCAGCCAGTGAGATTCCCTCCAGCAATGATGCTACAGTCATCGGCGAGACATTCACTGCTATCTATAAGAAAAATATGTGTATTAGCCATGAAACACAATCTTTACTTCATCAGCACAGACCTTTTTCTCTAAAACAAATTATTTATGTTAAAAATTAACATTTAAAAACTTAATGCTTACCTACACCAAAAGGAGAAAAAGACAACCTACACACTGCAAAAAAAAATCTTGGCTACGACAAATATGATCAGCATCTAAACTCTAAAATCTAAAAGATACTGCACAACCTCAATAAGAAAATGACAAATAACCTAAGTAAAAAATGAGCAAATGACGTAAACAAGAACTTGACCAAAGAAGATATTCAGGTGGCTAACAGATACATGAAGAAATGCTCACAATTATTAGACATTAGAAAAATGTAAATCAAAATTATAATGAGATATGATCTCACACCAACAAGGCTGATACTAACACAAAAAACACAAAAGAATTAAATGTTGAAGAGGTTGTAGAGAGACTGGAACACTTAGACACTGCTAGTAGGAATGTGAAATGGTACAACCATCTACAATCACTTTGAAAATTGAATAGTTGCTTCCTTAAAAAGCTAGAAATAGAAGTACCATACAATCCAGTAATCCTACTTCTTGTAATATATCCTACAGACATAAGAGCCTTCATGGGAATGGATACATGCCCTCCCATGTTTACTGAGCCCTGTTTACAACAGAAAAGAGACGGAATTCTAGGTGGCCACCAAGTGATGAATGGATAAACAAATTACGGTATATTTATACAACAGAATACCATGCAACAATAAAGAACTATGATGAATCTACAAAACATCTCTTAACATGGATGAAGCATTATGCTGAGTGAAATTAGTTGCAAAAGTACAAATACTGTACAAGACCACCATTATAAGAATTCAAAAAAAGGTTTAAATACCAAAGAAAACATTCTTTGTTGGTTACAAGGGTGGGGAAGGAGGAAGAGGGGTATTCACTAACTAAACAGTACACGAATTCGGTGAAAGGAAGGACAAGATGCAATACAGAGGAAGCTAGTACGCTGGATTAAAAACAAAAACTAAGAAGTTTCCTCAGGACAATCAAACACAGTGAGAGAAAGAGAAGCAAGGGCAGAGGCCTGGGGCCAATGTTTCAGGGTACATCTAGGTCAAGCAGCATAACAAAGTTTATTAAGAAAATGTTCTGTGAGTGGTGAGTGGTGAGTGGTGAGTAGTGTCCGAGGTCTTAAAACTTAGCAAGTGGTCATCAAAGATGCATCCATTTGCCTCAATACACCTGGAATAAAAGACAATGAAGAACACCAAAGACATAAGGAAAATATAAGCCTAAGAAACAAAAGGGCCACATAAACGAGGGACTTAATCAGCATGAAACAGGACAAGGAACACAAGAGTTTCTGACAGAGTGGGAGAGATGTGGGGTACACAACTTAAATAATCCAGTAAAAAGACCAGAGTGGCTTGTCTGACTGAGATTGGATGGATTCCTGAAGACATAGTCTCTGGACTCTCAGTTTGCCCTGATGTCAATTTTTTCTGCCAAAAATCAGACTGTCATATAAGACATAAACTGATACTGGTGAAGAGCATGTTCCTTGGCTCAAGCAGGTGCATGAGCCTAATGGGTAGCTCCTGTCCAAAGGGAAGATGAGAGGGCAGAAAGCAACAGCAGATGGTTGAAAGGAGATTGAAATATAAGATAGAGAGGAGTGTGTTGTCATATTGCAGGGACAGCAACTAGGGTCACACAAAAATGGACGTATAATTTTCTGTATGAGAAACCACTTGAATTATAAATTTTCACTTAAAGCACAGCAACAACAAAATCATGTATTCAACAAAGAAAATTATAAAATACTACTCTAAGAACCAAAAGAGACCCACATAAATGGAAAAACAAACCTGTTCATGGACAGGAAAACTCAATACCATGAAAATACCAATTCTGCCCAAAGTGATCTACAGATACAACGCAATCCCAATTTAAATATCAACAGCATTCTTGATGGAAAAACTAATCACCAATCTTATATGGAAAGGAAAAAGGCTCCAGATAAACAAAGCATTACTGAGGAAAAAGAACAAAGTAGGAGGCCTTAACACTACCTGATCTCAGACTTTACAGCCATGGTAGTAAAAACAGCCTAGTAATGGTGCAATGACAAACACACAGACTAACGGAACAGAATCAAGAACACACGTATAAATACACCCATCCACCTAGGGTTAGCTAAACTTTGACAAAGGATTGAAGTCTACTAAATGGAGAAAACACAGTCTTTTTAATAAAAATGGGTGTATATCTGTTAAAAAAAAATGAAATAGAACACATACTTCACATCATAAACAAAAACCAATCCAAAATTTATCAAAGACCTGAATGTAAAACCTAAAATGATAAAGGTCATGCAAGAAAAAATAGGGACAAGTCCAGGGGCTCTAATACATGGCATAAATAGACTATAAACCATGACTAACAATGTACAAACACCAGAAGATAACCTAGATAACTGTGAGCTCCTAACAATGAAACATATTCTCATCAAAAGCCTTCCATGAAAGAGTAAAAAGTGAACCTATGGACTGTGAAAAACGTTTTGGCTACAACATAGCCAACAAGAGTTTAACATATAAAATCTATAAAATCTGTCAACATCTCAACAACAAAAAGACAACACAGTTAAAAAATATGCAAAATATATAAACAGATGCTTCATCGAAAGTGATACTCAGCTGACAGATACATGAAGAAAGTCTCATGATCATTAGCCAGTAGAGAAATCCTAATCAAAACTACAAAGAGGTAGCATCTTACCTTGACACTACTGGCACTAATCAAAAAGAAAAAAAAAGTAACAAACGCTGGAGAGGTTTTGGGGGAGACTGAAACTCTTAGGCACCGGTAGTAATGTAAAATGGTATAATCACAATGGAAAATGATATGGTCGTTCACTTAAACACTAGAAATACTGTATCATCCAACAACTTGACTCCTAGTAATACATCCTAGAGAAGTTAAGAACCGTTATACACATAGCCAAATGCATACTCATTTGCAGCACTGGTCACAACAGCAAAATGATGGAAATAACCTACGTGCCCACCCAAAAGAAGTGATGTACAAATTACGGTACATACACACAATGGAATACCATCCAACAGTAAGAATAAAGATGAACCCAGGTAACATTTCACAATTTGGATAAATCTGGAGAGCATTATGCTAGTGAAAGAAATCAGTCACCAAAGGACAAATACTGCATGGGGCCACTGTTACATAAATTCAAAAAAAAATCTAAGTAAGAAAGAGTAAGAAACAATCTTCAATGGTTACAAGAGAGGGGAAGAGTAGGGAACTCATTAACTAGATAGTAGGTAAGTATTGACTCTGGTGAGGGGAAAGATAACACACAACACAGGGAAAGTGAGTACAACCTGACCAAAGTAAAGTCATAGAAGTTTCCTAGACGCATCTATTAACTTGAGAAACTGAGTTACTGGAATTGAGCCTGGGACTGTGGTCTCAGGAGACAGCTAGGTCAGATGGTATAACACAGTTCATGGAGGAAACATTCTATATGCTACTTTTCTGAGCAACATCTGAGGTCAGAAGAGCATGAGATCAGCCATCTAAAATACATTTATTGGTCCTACCACTTTTGGAGCAAAGAATGAAAACAACTAAAGACACAAGGAAAATAGCAGTACAAAGGACTAACAGACCACATGAACCGTAGCTTCCACCAGCCTGAACTCTGAAGAACTAGATGTTGCCAAGCCACCACTGCCAATCACTCCAATAGGCATCACAATGGAGGGTCCCACATCACACAAAGCAAGGGAAAATGTTGGACAAAATTAAAATCACTCAGTAGTCTAATGAACACTGGAGGAATCCCAGTCACTATGGTCCCTAGACACTCAGTTAACTCAGAACTGACTCCACTCCTGAAGTTCACCTTTCAGTCATACAGTAGGTAAGGGTATAAAACAATTACATCCATGAGGAATGTGCTTCTTAGTTCAGTCAAGCCTAAGAGACTAAACGAGGAACACCTGCCCAAAAGCAAAAGCCAAGACAGCAAAAATGGAACAGAGACAAAGGAACACAGAAAACCTGGGGTAGAAAGAGAAATAGGCAGAGTGCTAACACATGGCAAGGGCTGCAACCAATGTCACAAAACAATCTGAGCCTACATTTTTGAATGGAAAATTAATTTGCATTGTAAATTTTCACTTAAAACACAATAAAATTTAATTATTTAAAAAAACTCGCATGTGAGGTCTGACAATTACGTCTGCGAACTCATCCTAGAAAAAGTGCTACATACCTCATTGCTAAATATCACCATGGCCACTTTCGAAGTATTCTTCCTGGGAAGCTACACACTAATGCCAGTACCTGTTTCAACTTTCAAAGCAATTTTGGAACTCTTTTTCTGGAATGGCCATCTGAGCTGTTGTACTACCCCTGATATCCTGCATGTCATCAAAATGTCTTCCTTTCACTATTTCCTTTATCTTCAGGTAAAGAAAAACGTCACTGGCAGCCAGATCAGGTGAGTGTGTGTGTTGGGGGGTTCCAATACAGTTATTCATTTACTAGCTAAAACATTCTCTCACAGACAGCTATACAATTAAGTTCACAATAGCATTCCAGAAGAGTTCCAAAACTGCTTTGAAGGGTAGACTAGGTGCTGGCATTGGTGCACAGCTTCCCAAGGAGAGTACTTCAAAGTTTACCGTAGCGATATTCAGCAACGAGGCATGCAGCACTTGGAACAATTAAGTTCATGGACTTAACTGTTGGACCTCATATTGAAGTAAAATAATTAAAATGTGAAATAAGAGAGAGCTTCAAAGGGTAGAAAAGCAAGATCAATGAAGAAAGATCAAATGATCTTGATTCTTCCTTTAACTAAAATAGCAACAACCTAGAGATGACCCAATAGTTTCTGAGAAACCTGTGACGGGTTTTATAAATCAGAGATAGGGAAGAAGGAAATCTTCAACAAGATGGGTAGGGGACACTGCCATGAAAAACAAGCTCATCAGTGAAGGCAGCCATGGCCGAGGTGACATTTGTGGATGTTTTTGTTGTAAAATGAAATCAGACCTGTTGCCACTCCAATACACAGCATTCCTAGAGAACAGAGCAGAAGTGCTTCAGATAGCTTCCAAGGCTATAATCTTTACAGGAGCAGATCACATTTTCCTCCTGAGGAACCGCTAATGGGTTCAAATTCCCAAGCTTTTGGTCAGCAGCCAAGCACTTAAAACCTGCACCACTAAGGATCCTTCACGGTGAAAGCATTGGGTAAGGAAGATAATGACACGAGGTAAGGAGGATAACAGCATCAGGTAAGGAGTTTAAAGACAGAGTGAGTAGCCCCCATTTGTCTGTCAGTGGAGGGTTGCTTGCTACTGTGATGCTGGAAGCTATGTCACTAGTATTTCCATACCAGCAGGGTCACCCATGCTAGGCAGGTTTCAGCTGAGCTTCTGGGCTAAGATACACTAGGAAGAAGGACCCAGGAGTCTACTTCTGAAAAGAATTAGCCAGGGACAAACTTATAAACTGCAGTGGAACACTGTCAGATATGGTGCCGGAAAGTGAGCCCCCCAGGATGGAAGGTACTCAGGAGACAACTGGTGAAGGGCTGCCTCTTCAGAGCAGAGTTGACCTTAATAATATGGATGGAGTAAAGCCTTTGGGATCTTTGCTTCCTGATGCGGCACAACTCAAAATGAGAAGAAACAACTGCAAACATCCATTAATAATTGGGACATGAAATGTATGAAGTACAAATCGAGGAAAACTGGAAATCATCAAAAATGAAACAATGCATAAACATTGATATTCTAGGCGTTAGTGAGCTGAAATGGATTGGGTTTGGCCATTTTGAATCCGACAATCTGGGAATGAAAATTTGAAGGTGAATGGAGTTGCGTTCATCATCAAAAAGAACATTTCAAGTTCTGTCCTGAAGTACAGTGCTGCCAGTGATAGAATAATATCCATATGGCTACAAGGAAGGCCACTTGATATGTTTATTATTCAAATTCATGTATCAACCACTAAGGCTAAAGATGAAAAGACAAGAGTTTTACCAGCTTCTGCAGTCTGAAATCGATCGAACATGCAGTCAAGATGCATTGACAATTACTGCTGACTGGGGAATGCAAAAGTTGGAAACAAAGAAGGACTGGTGGTTAGAAAACATGATACAAATGATGCCAGAGATCGCATGATAGAATCTTGCAAGACTAACAACTTTTCCATTGCAAATACATTTTCCACCAACACAAACGGCGACTGTTCATATGGACCTCACCAGATGGAATACACAAGACCCAAATCAACTACATTTGTGGAAAAAGATGATGGAAAAGCTCCATATCATCAGTCAGAATAAGAACAGGTGCTGACTGTGGCACAGATCATCAACTGCTCATATGCAATTAAAATTGAAACTGATGAAAATTAGTACAAGTCCACAAGAGTCAGAGTATGACCTTGAGTATATCCCTCCCGAGTTTAAAGACCATCTCAAGAACAGATCTGATGTGCTGATTACTAAAGACTGAAGACCAGATAAGTTGTGGAACGACATCAAAGACATCATCCATGAGGAGAACAAGAGGTCATTAAAAGACAAGAAAGAAAGAAAAGACCAAACTGGATGTCAAAAGTGACTCTGAAACTTGCTCTCAAATGTCAAGCAGCTAAAGCAAAAGGAAGGAATGCTGAAGTAAAAGACCTAAATAGAAGCTTTCAAAGAGAAGCTCAGAATACAAAATAAAGTATGATAACGACATGCACAAAGAGCTGGAAATGGAAAACCACAGGGAAGAACACACTCTGCATTGCTCAATCTGAAAGAACTGGAAAGTTGTAATAGTGAAGGATTCTACAGTAAAAATATTCAGTGACTCAGGGAGCACCAAAAAAAGATAGAAGGAATACACAGAAAGAAATGGTGGATGTTCAGCCATTTGAAGAGGCAGCATATCATCTGGAACCAATGGTACAGAAGAAAGAAGTTGAAGCTGCACTGAAGGCACTGGCAAAAAACAAGGCTCCAGGAATTAATGGAATATCAATTGAGAGATTTCAACAAACAGATGCAGCACTAGAAGTGCTCACTCATCTATGCCAAGAAATCTGGAGGACAGCTACCAGGCCAACTAACTGGAAGAGATCCATATTTGTGACCATTCCAAAGAAAGGTGATCCAAGTGAATGCAGACATTACTGAGTATCATTAATATCACACACAAGTAAAAGTTTACTCAAGATCATTCAAAAAGGACTGCAACACTATATTGAGAAGCAACTGCCAGAAACTCAAGCTGGATTCAGAAGAGGACGTGGAATCAGGGATATCATTGCTGATGTCCGATGGATCTTGACTGAAAGCAGAGTATATCAGAAAGATGTTTACCTATGTTTCACTGACTGTGCAAAGACATTCAACTGTGTGGATTATAATAAATTACAGCTAAGGAATTCCAGAACACTTCATTGTGCTCCTAAAGAATCTGTATATGGATCAAGAGGCAGTCGTGCAAACAGAACAAGGGGACACTGCATGGTCAGGAAAGGTGTGTGTCAGGGTTGTATCCTTTCACCATACCTTTTCAATCTGTATGCCAAGCAAATAATCCAAGAGCTGGATTATACAAAGAAGAACATGGCATCAGGATTGGAGGGTGACTTGTTAACAGCCTGCATTACACAAATGACACCATCTTATTTGCTGGAAGTGAAGCAGATTTGAAACACTTACAATGAAGATCAAGGACCACAGCCTTCAGTACGGACTGCTGGTCAATATCAAGAAAACAAAATCCTCACAACTGGACCAGTAAGCAACATCATCATAAATGGAGAAAGAATTGATGTTGTGACGGATTTCATTTTACTTGGGTCCACAATCAATGTGCTTGGAAGCAGTAGTCAAGAAATCAAAAGACGCATTTGCACTGGGAAAATCTGCTGGAAAGCATCTCTTTAAAGTACTGAAAGGTAAAGCAGTCACCTTGAAGACTAAAGTGAGCCTGATCCAAGCCATGGTATTTTCAAATGCATCATATGCATGCGAAAGCTGGACAATGAACAAAGAAGAGAGAAGAAGAATTGATGCCTTTGAATTGTGGTGCTGGAGAAGAATGTTGAATGTACCACAGACTGCCAAAAAAATAAACAGATTTGTTCTGGAAGAAGTACAACCAGAGTGCTCCTTGGAAGCAAAGATGGCTAGACTGCATCTTACATACTTTGGACATGTTGTCAGCAGGGATCAGTTCCAGGAGAAGGACACCATGCTTGGTAAAGTGGAAAGTCTGTGAAAAAGAGGAAGACCCTCAATGAGATGGATTGGCACAATGGCCACAATGATGGACTTAACCATAAAAATGGTTGTGGACACGGTGCAAGATTGGGCACTGTTGTTATGTTGTTCATAGGGTCACTATGAGTCAGAACCGACTCGACAGCACCTAACAACAACAAGAAGCATCCTTCTGTGGTAAACCGCCACTGCATGGACTCTGTCTCATGGTAACTCCACGTACCACAGAAAGAAGTTGCCTGGTTCTACGTCATACACACAATATTCAAGACCATCTTGTTTGAGTCCAACTTGAAGTGACATGAGTGTCAATCAGTCTCACTGAATATCTCCCTCAGCCTCACTGGCTCTCTATTATACCAAACGTGATGTCTTCCTCCAGCGACTGATCTCTCCTGAAGACATGTACGAAGCAAGCAAGCTTGACAAAGTACTTTTGTGATACATAACACGCCATCAACTCTATTGCAACTCACAGCTAAAGAGTTAAAACAATTTTGAAGAACAAGAAGAAGGTAAAGGAACTCATATTTCTTGATTTTAAAATTACAGCAATCAAAACAGCCTGGTATTGGTATAATAACATACAGAATTGAGTGTCTAGAAATAAACCTATATATGTACGGTCAGCTGATTTTTTAACACAGTGCTAAGTCAGCTCAATGAGGAAGGAAGGATCTCTTTAATAAGTGTTGCTGGGAAAACTAGACTTCCACATGCAAAAGAATGAATCAGGATTTACGTATCACACCATACACAAAAACCAAAACGGACTGATGATCTAAACGTGAAAATTAAAATAAAAATTCTTAGGAAAAAATAAAAAGCAGAGATGTGGTTAAGGGGCCTAGCTGTTAACAACAAAACACAAACATGCTGCCACTGAGTCTATTTCAAATCATACTGACCCAAGAGGACAGAGGAGAACTGCCTCACAGTGTTTCCAGGGCTACAATCTTTACAGAAGCAGACTGTCACATCTTTCTCCCAAGAAGTGGCTGGTAGGTTCAAACCACTGATATTTCTGTTAGCAGCAGAGTGTTTTAATCACTGTGCAGTCAGAGCTCCAGGTTGTAAAAACAGAATAGCAAACACCGTAACAAAATCACTAGCAACAAAAGACAAAAATGGATACATAATACATTATAAAAAAAATTAAGTACCTTTGTTTCTTAAAGGATTTTATCAAAACAATGAAGGGACAACATAAAAGAATGGTTAAAAAAACCGAACCTTACCACTAACAAGAAACTAATATCCAAAATCACATGTAAAAGTCTATCACAAAAAGACAAACAACCCAACCAAAAAATGTTCTAAAGACCTGAACAGAAATTTCACCAGAGGATATTCAAATGGCCAACAGCACCTGAAAACAAAAATGCTCATCATAATTTACCAATAACCAAAAAAAAAAAAAATCCATTGCTGATGAGTTAAGTCTAACTTATAACAACCCTATAGAGCACAGCAAAACTACCCCACAGGGTTTCCAAGCTGTAAATCTTTATAGAAGCACACTGCCACATCTCACTCCCTCACGATCCCCTGGGGGCTTTGAAGGACCAGTCTTTTGTTTGGTAGCTATGAACTTAACCACTGGGCAATCAGAGCCTTTGAGTAAATACTATTCCTGTTCTTATGGGCTGTCCAGCTGGTTCTAACTCAGTCACCCTGCATACAACAGAATGAAACACTGGTCCTGCACAGGCTCACAATTATGTTTTAGCCCACTGCTGAAAACACTGTGTCAATCTATCTCATTGAAGGTTGTCCTCTTCTTCGTGGACATTCCACTTTACCAAGCAAGATATCCTTCTTCAGAAAACAATCTCTCCTGACAACATGTTGGAAGTACAAAAGACATAGCCTTGCCCTCATTGCTTCTAAGGAATACTCTGCTTGTACTTCTTCCAGGACAGATGTTTTGTAATGGAAAATTTTAACAAGCCTAAACTGTCTCTTTGTTTCAGAGAGCAACCTTTTCCCGCCAAACTGTTTCTTTGTTTCAGAGAACAACCCTTCCCCCCCCAACTTCCTGAGTTCTCAAAGATGTTACAGGCTACTGAACAAAAGTCCCGCCTACAAATTTAGCCCTTAAATACCCAACCCCGTCCTCTGCTCGGGGTTCCAGCCTCTCAACTCCTGCGTGAGTCGGAAGCTGGGCCCCAGCGCGCTAGTTCTTTCAATAAAGCCTCTTGCTGTTTGCATCAAGCTGCGAACTTCGTGACTGATTGGGGTATGCGTCGTTGCCTGTGACTCGAGGAGGGGTCCCCCCCTCTCGGGAACCTTTCATTTGGTGCATTGGCCGGGAAACAGGGCGACCACCCCCTCAGTTTCGAAGCCGCTCTTGGAGGTAAAATAACAGGCTAGCCTTGTCTGTTTGTCCAGTTCATCGTGTCTGTGTTTTTGTTTCAGTACGGCCACTTAGACTTCTGGTTTCAGTTTTGGTTTTGCAGTTGTTTAAGTTCACCGTGAGGGTGAGCAAGGCTTGGGTTTTGGTTTTGCAGTTGTTTGAATTCACTGTGAGGGTGACCAAACAGAGGCCGGTAGACGTGCCTGAAGGGTCTCAAACTGGACGCCTGGTTGCTTCCTATGAGAAGGACGAGGATATGGTTTGGTTTTTGGATGTGGAAATTCTCCATTACCACCCGTCTGACTCCCTCTTCCTTTGGTGAAAAACTAAGCCTGGCTGCTGACTCTAGCTCATAGGTAAAGAAACGTCCGTGGCAGAAACTCAATGCGGCCGTAGTCTTGTTCTGTCTTTGTCTTGTTTTGTCTTTGTTTTGAGTGTGTGACTGACGATGGGTCGGACGGTGACTACCCCCCTTACTTTGACACTTAACCATTGGACTGAGGTGAAGGGAAGAGCTCGTAATCTGTCCGTTGAGGTCCAGAAGAAGTCTTGGAGAACTTTTGCGCCTCAGAATGGCCCACTTTCAATGTGGGATGGCACCCCGAAGGCTCTTTCAATCTTTCTTTATCAGTTATTTTCCAGGAAACAGATGTATGTCATGGTGGCCCGCCCACCCCCAAAAGGAGAGGCTGGCCAAGCAGGGCGAGGTGCCCCACGAAAGGAAAAACGTGCCAAGGACCGATGGACGACCCACGCAGCTCCCTAACGAGATAGACCGAGGGTTTCCCCTGACAAGACCCCTTTGGAACTTCAACACTCCTGAAGGTAGGGAGCGGCTAACCGTCTATCGCCAGGCTCTTGCGGCAGGTCTCCGAGGGGCTGCATGGCACCCCACCAATTTGACTAAGGTAAGAGAGATTCAACAGGGACCAAAGGAGGCTCCGTCCATCTTTTTAGAAAAAATAATGAAAGCCTTTAAAAGGTATACTCCCTTCGCTCCAACCTCTGAGGGACGAAGGGGCTCAGTAGCCATGGCTTTTATAGGACAAGCCGCCCCAGACATTAGAAGGAAGCTATAGAGGTTAGAGGGGCTGCAGGTCAATCACTGCAGGATTTTGTTAGAGAGGCAGAAAAGATATACCATCGTAGGGAAACGGGAGAGGAGAAAAAAAACGCACATAAAAAAGGAACAGGAGGAAATAGAAAGACAAAGAGATCGCAGACGAAATAAAGATCTCACATGGATCTTGGCCGCAGTTATTGATAGGGAGGGAGCGAGCCGGTCAGGGAGAAAGGGCAACCTGGGCAATCAGGGGACCAGAAGACGGAGGCTTGAAAAGAATCAATGTGCCTTCTGTAAGGAAAAAGGGCATTGGGCCCAGGATTGCCCTGAGAAAAAGGCCCAGAAAAAAATCCTGAGCCTAACAGAGGATGATTAGGGAAGTCCCCTCCCTGAGCCTAGAGTAACTCTTAAAGTAGAGGAGAAGCCAGTTGAGTTCCTGGTAGATATGGGGGCTCAGGGGCGAGACCTACTAACCAAGCTGGGGGGTCAAATTACCTTTACCCCTGAAGGGCTCAAAGACACTAAAGAAGGCAAAATAATTACAGCCCTTACCATGAGGTTGGAAGAGGAACACCAGCTTTTTGAGTCGCCCCCGAGACTGTAGAGATAAAAGACTGGATAAAAAATTTTCCTGAGGCCTGGGCTGAAACGGCTGGAATGGGACTAGCTAAACAGCGGCCTCCTGTGGTCATAGAACTGAAAGCCTTGGCTGATCCTATTGCAGTCCGCCAATAAGGGGCTGAGGTGCTCCACACCTGCCAGGAGATTCTAGCAGAGAAAACAGAAGTCCAATGCGATCTCAGCGACCAGCCCCTTCCCGACACCGAGATTACCTGGTACACCAACAGGAGCAGTTACATCACAGAAGGTAAGAGATTGGCTGGAGCTGCGGTAATTGATTCCAAAACTGTAATATGGGCCAGCAGTTTACCTGAAAGAACATCGGCCCAGAAAGCTGAGCTGATTGCCTTAACCCAGGCCCTAAAACTAGCAGAAGGCAGAAAAATTAACGTATATACAGTCGATACGCATTTGCTACTGCTCATGTACATGGTGCCATCTACCGGCAGCGAGGACTCTTAACATCTGCAGGAAAAGATATTAAACACAAAGAAGAAATTTTAGATCTGTTAGAAGCAGTACATAAACCTCAAAAAGTGGCTATTATCCACTGTCCAGGACATCAGCGGGGACTGTCAGATATAGCCCTTGGGAACCAACGGGCTGATACAGAAGCCAAACGAGCAGCTGAAGGACTAAACGTCCTCACCCTAAATGCATCTAAAACCAAATTGACTACTAATGACGACACTATCCTGGTTGCCAGATGCCCCCCGATTCGGGACACTCCAGCTACAAGTACTATGTCTCTAGGGCTACTTTCTCAGACCCCTATAGATGAGGACTTGAAATCTGATGAAGATCTCAAATATATTGAACATCTTCACAAAGTGACTCATCTAGGGGAATGGCGCCTTCTAGCATTAGCACAAAAATCTCCCCACTACCAATGTCCTCGTAAATTAAAGAAACTGAGAGAAAATGTAAAACAGGTAGTCAAGAACTGTGTGCCTTGTCAACTGGTAAATGCTCATGCCTCCTCTAAAACCCAAGGCAATAGATTCCGAGGAGACCGCCCTGGAGTCTATTGGGAAGTTGACTTTACAGAAATAAAACCTGCAAAATATAGAAACAAGTATTTACTAGTATTTATAGATACCTTTTCAGGATGGGTTGAGACATACCCTACAAAGGCTGAAACAGCGTCGGTGGTTACCAAAAAGATCCTAGAAGAAATTTTACCCAGGTATAGAGTCCCCAAGATGTTGGGGTCAGACAATGGTCCTGCCTTTGTTGCACAGGTAAGTCAGGGTCTGGCCAAGATCCTTGGGGTACCGTAAAAATTACATTGTATTTACAGGCCCCAAAGTTCAGGTCAGATAGAAAGAATGAATAGAACTCTAAAAGAGACCATACTAAATTATCCATAGAGACTGGCTTAACAGACTGGATAGCCCTCCTTCCTATGGCCCTATTCAGGGCTCGAAATACCCCTAATTGGATGGGACTGACCCCTTTTGAAATCCTTTATGGAACAACTCCGCCCTTAGCCACTCTAAGATCACAGGCTTCCCCCGAAAATGTAACTAATTCCTCTCTATTCTCTAGACTCCAAGCCCTTAAATTAATCCAACAGGAGGTATGGAAACCCCTCACAGCTGTCTATCAGCCAGGTGATATCAGGACTCCACACCAGTTCCAGGTCAGAGACACCGTCTACGTGAGGCGACATCACTCTGGGAACCTTGAGACAAGGTGGAAAAGACCTTACGTCGTGCTCCTAACCACCCCCACTGCCATCAAGGTAGACGGAGTCAGCACCTGGATTCACGCCTCCCATGCCAAACCCGCTCCACATAGGGAACAACAATGGACTGCAGATAAGACTGATAATCCACTTAAGCTTTGTTTGCGTCGCGTTCCTACCTCCAGTGATAAGTAATACCAACCCTCACACCCCTTACACATTAACCTAGAAAATAACTGACCTCCAGACCCATGAAATCCTTAATTCCACCTCAGTAGTGGCCCCCTTGGGCACTTGGTACTCGGACCTCTATTTCAACCTGGAGGAGGTGGCAGATCTCAAGGGGATCCGGGAAGTATGGAGACAAAGACAACGGAAAGTCTCTATAAGTGGAAATAGATTCTATACCTGTCCCGGGTTTAGACCCCAAAATGAGAGAAATAAATGGAGCAGAATAGAAGTTTTACATTGTAGAAGTTGGGCTTGTATAACAACAAACGATGGGGAGTAGAAATAGACTACTAATCCATCCCCAGGTTTAATCACTATGAAATTCATGCAGCCTTGTATTCACACCCACTATTCTGACACTTACATTTAGTAGCGTTTATAAGGGAAAGAATAAGTACTGTACAGATTATGGTCCTCAGACAACAATACCAGCAGATAGAAACTAGAGAAACGGCCATACCTTAAGGGTTCCAAGATTGGACCCCAAAACATTCCCAAAAAGAAAAAGGCGGGAATGTAATGGAAAATTTTAACAAGCCTAAACTGTCTCTTTGTTTCAGAGAGCAACCTTTTCCCGCCAAACTGTTTCTTTGTTTCAGAGAGCAACCTTTTCCCGCCAAACTGTTTCTTTGTTTCAGAGAACAACCCTTCCCCCCACCAACTTCCTGAGTTCTCAAAGATGTTACAGGCTACTGAATGAAAGTCCAGCCTACAAATTTAGCCCTTAAATACCCAACCCCGTCCTCTGCTCGGGGTTCCAGCCTCTCAACTCCTGCGTGAGTCGGAAGCTGGGCCCCAGCGCGCTGGTTCTTTCAATAAAGCCTCTTGCTGTTTGCATCAAGCTGTGAACTTCGTGACTGATTGGGGTTTGCGTCGTTGCCTGTGACTCGAGGAGGGGTCCCCCCCTCTCGGGAACCTTTCAGTTTCTCTTTTTGGCAGTTGGTTCTTCTACAACACCACATTTCAAAGACATCAAATCATCTTTGTTTTTCACTGTACACCTTTCACAAGCATATGATGAAACTGAAAATCCCATGGCTTGGGTCACAGGCACCTTAGTCTTCAAGGTGACATGTTTGCTTTTCAACACTGAAAGAAGTCTTTTGCAGCCAATTTGTCCAAATGCAATGTGTGTTTTGATTTCTTGACTGCTCCTTCCATGGGAATTCACTGTGGGTCCAAGTAAAATGGAATGCTTCACAACCTCAATATTTTCTCCATTTATCATGATTTTACTTGTCCAGTTGTATTTTTGCTTTCTTAATACTGAAGTGCAATCCATACTCAAGGCTGTAGTTTTGATCTTTACTAGTAAACGCTTCGAGTCCTCTTCACTTTCAGCAAGCAAGGCTGTTAACATCTGCATAGCACAGGGTGTTAATAAATCTTCCTCCAGTCTTGATGCCTGAATTCTTCATATAGTTCAGCTTCTCAAATGTGCTCAGCATACAGATTGAAAAGGTATGGTAAAAAGATATAACCCTGACATTTACGTTTCCTGACTTCACTGCCTCTTGATCCATAAGTGGTACAGAATTCTCATTCTCCACAATGTTATCCATAATTTGTTATGATCCACACAGTTGAATGCCTTTGAACAGTCAATAAAACACAAGTAAACATTTTTCTGGTATTTTCTGCTTTCAGCCACGATCCATCTGACATCAGCAACGATATTCCTGGTTCCATGGCCTCTTCTGAATCTAGCCTGAATTTCTGGCAGCCCCTTTGGAATGCTTTTTAGCAAAAATTTACTTGTGTGTAATACTGTTCAATAATGTCCACATTCAAATGGATCACTTTTCTTGGGAATAGGCATAAATATCAATTTCCTTCAGTCACTGGGCCAGGTAGCTGTCCTTCAAATTTCTTGGCATCAATGATGAGCACTTCCAGTGCTGCATCATCGGTTGGTTGGCACATTTCAATTCATATTCCATTAATTCCGGAAGACTTGTTTTTCACCAATGCCTTTAATGCAGCTTGGACTTCTTTCTTCACTAACACTGGTTCCTGATTATTATGCTGCGTCTTGAAATGGACACATGTTGACCAATTCTTTTTGGTATAATGATTCTGTGTAATGTTTGCATCTCTTTTGATGCTTCCTATGTTCTTTAATATTTTCCCTAAGAATCTGTCACTATCACAACTTGAGGCTTGAAATTTTCTTCAGTTCTTTTGGCTTGAGAAATGCCAAGCATTTCTATTTCCAGCTATTTGTACTTGTCTTTATAATACTTTACTTCGACTTTTTTAACACTTTACTTCGAAATCTTGAGTTCTTTTACTTCACCATTTCTTCCTTATGCTTTAGCTGCCCAATGTTCAAGAGCAAGTTTCACAGCCTCCTCTAACACCCAGTTTGGTCTTGTCTTTCTCTTCTGCCTTTTTAATGACCTCTTGCTTTCAGCATATTTGATAGTCCTGATGTTATTCCACAGTCTGGTCTTTGGTCATTAGTCTTTAATTTCTCCAGTCTACGCTTGTGACTGTTTCTAAATTCAGGGAGGATGTACTCAAGGCTGTACTTTGCCTCTTGTTGATATTTTCTAATTTTTTTCAGTTTTCAACTTGAGCTTGCATATGAGCAACTGATTGTTTTGCAGTCAGTCTCTAGCCTTGTTTGGACTGACAATACTGAGCTTTTCCACAGCCTCTTTCCAGATATGTAGTAGATCTGATTACTGTGTACTCCATCCAGCTAGGCCCATGTGTATAGTTGCTGTTTATGTTGGTAAAAAAGAGTATTTACAAAAGAAGTTATTAGTCTTACAAAAATTTATCATGCAATCTCTGGCAACGTTTCTATTATCAAGGCCATAGTTCTCATCTACCAATCTTTTCTTGTCTCCAGTTTTGCATTTGAATCATTGTTCATTATCAATGTATCCTGACTGCATGTGCAGTCAATTTCAGACTTCAGAAGCTGGTAAAAAATCTTCAGTTTCTTCCTCTTTGCCCTTAGTGGTTGCTGTGCAACTGGTCTTCCTTGTAGGCATATAGATATTATTCTATCATGGACAGCAGTACACTTCAGGACAGATTTTAATAAGTTCTTTTTGATGAGTGCCATGCCATTCCTCTTCAAGTTGTCATTCCCAACACAGCAGGCCATATGACTGTCTAATTCAAAATGGTCAATACCAGTCCATTTCAGCTCACTAACACTTAAGATATCAATGTTTATGCATTCCACTTCGTTTTGATGATTTCCAGTTTTTCTACATTCATATTTAATACATTTCACATTCTGAATGCTAATGGCTGTTTGCAGCTGTTTTTCCTGACTCTGAATCACAGCACATCAGCAAATGAGGTCCCCAAAAGCTAGATTCCATCCATGTCATTGAAATCAACTCTACTTTGAAGAGTCAGCTATACCCTAGTCATCTTTCAAGTGGCATCCAACCTGGGGTGCTTATCTTCCAGCACTATATCAGATAGTGTTCAGTAGCAATTCATAAGGTTTTTGTTGGCTAGCTTTTTTTCAGAAGTAGACTGCCAGTTCCTTCTTCCCAGTCTGTTTTAGTCTGGAAACTCACCTGAAACCTGTCCACCAACAGTGACACTGATGGTATCTGAATACTGGTGTCATAGCTTCCAGCATCTCAGCTACATGCAACCCCTCACAGTACAACATATAGACATACACATGTGGGAGAGTATCATATTATGGTACATTTGTTACAGATTTACTCCGATTTCTGTGGTTTCTCCTAACATCTTTTTTCTGTCCTAGGATGCTACATAGGCTATCACTTTATATTTGGTTGTCATATCATCTGAAATTCCCCTGGCTCTTTACTCTGTGATAGTTCCTGAGACTTTCTTTTATTTATAACCTTCATGGTTTAAGAAGTACTGGTCACATACTTACATATCTGGCAACTGGGAATTATCTGATGTTTTCCTCAGGATGGAATTTTTTTCTTTTTTTAATGTTAAGCATTCTTGCACTTCTGGAATGAACTCTTCTCAAGCCCAGTGTAAGATCTTTTTCAATTACCTTTGATTTTTTTATGGTAACACTTCACATAGGATTTCTCCCTACATGCTTGTGAGTGAGATGGCCCATGATTTTTCCCATTTTCCACACTAACCTTGTCTGGTTCTGTTAGTAAGCTAACACAAGATAGATAAGACAGAGAGTTTCCCTGCCTATGTCTGGAATGGGTTGGAAAAATTAAAATTTATCATTCATACACGAAGGTTTAAGTAAAACTAGAAATTGTCTTTTTTTGGTAAATTTATTTGAAAAAACATACTATTTTATAAACATGTATATTTGAAGTTTGTTTTCATTTCTTACCCCCAATATCTTTTCCTTGCTTGATCTTGCATTGTTTTCTATTTTATTAGTGTTTTGCAAGGTGGCTTTTGATAACCTTTTTTGTTTAACATTTTTCTATTACACAGCTTCAGATCCCTGGTAGCACAGTGGTTAAATGACCAAAAGGTCAACAGTTCAAACTGATCAACCACTCACTGTAAACCCTATGGGGCAGTTTTAGTCTATCTTATAGGGTCGCTATGAGTCAGAATCAACCTGATAGTAATAGGCTGGTTGATAGAATATAAATTTATGCTGTTAGCTTTATTAGTTTGTTTTTTAACTTTTTCTTGTTATTCTGTTACTCCTTTCCTAATTTTATGAAAACAGGATATAGATCAAGATTTTTCACTTTTAATATATGGATCTATGACAGTATATTTTCCTTCATGTAGGACAACAGGTACATTATAGGGCATATGACATGTAGGGTTTTCACTTGTACTCCAGTTCCAAATATTTTCTAAAGAACAGGCTTTTTTTTTTTTTTTTTTTAACTTATACAGAAAAACTTGCGAAAGCCTGATCCTGTGTAAGGCGGAAACATGTCAGAGAAGAAAAGCTCAAGTATTTTCCACTAAAATGAATAACAGAAAACTGCTAAGACCATATCCTATCAAAGGCAGAATACGCATCAGGTTCAGAAACATAAGGCAATTTGAGTTTTGACTCATTTCACTGCAATATATTTGGACTGTAGTTTTTGTTCCCTAACACATTTTTTGTTTCTACTACGTATCTTATTTTATCACATGTGTAGAATGTAGTAGCATAGTTTGAAAATATGAACATTACTTGAAACTGAAACTTGCTTAATGATCTACTATTCAGTCCACTTTTATAAATGTTCCAAGTGCTTTTAAAAAACACATGTATATTTTAACTGTTAGGTTTGAAGTTTTATATATATATATATATACACACACATGTGCACATGTATTTACATATATATTTATACATGTGCATGTATATATACACATATTATCCTGAGATATGAAAGAATATGTTTAATACTACTTTGTTCTTAGGCAAATTCATACCTCAGTGACCAGGCAACATGTTCCTATTGCATTACCAAAATATGTTGAGTTCTTTAGAAGCTTTGGAATGACTCTACGAGTTTACATAATATTACCCTGAAGTGAATTTTCAATGAGTTGAAATGTTTTTGCCTCTAATTATTCACTGACAGTGTAACAGAATCGACACTAACATTTTACAGTAGATGAGTCCTCATCACAGCAGCACTAAATTAAACAGGAACTGAGAGATTTCAGAAAATTTAATGTTACCAAATATCAAATATTTAGCTTTTTTCTTTTTCATTACAAAGCTAATATGCTATTTTAGTATCTTCTTTCAGTATTACCAAATGCTAAAGACAAATCTGAAAACATTTTTATTTAAGTAGAAACTCTTGTAAGGAAATACAATTGCATCAATCTATCCAAACACATACAGAATTTTAACAGAGAAACTGAAAGTTTAGAACTTCACAAACACAAAATAATTTTAGCACCAAAATAATTGCTAGTAATCAGTAAAATGGGCATTCCCAAACAAACTGCTATTTCACAAGCCTGCAATTTTATGTAGGCTTGATAGATGATTAAAGAAATTGTAGCCGCTATCTTTGAAGATAAATGTACCTTTTGATTTGAAAACAAACAAAAGACATAAACTGACAGGATTTATTAAATTTTGACTCTGGGACCTGCAGTATCAGGCCTGAACTTGGACAGTCACCATGGAAAAGCAGCAGGCTGGAGTGCTACTGCCAAACCATGACCTGACTCTGTCTGCTTTCTATCTGCTTCCCAACGAATTGTCAAAATGTTAGAAAGGGAAGTTGATTCAAAACAGCTTTCGGTGGTCCCTCTAACAACAAAGACCCAAAAGAACAAATGTATTAATTATAAATGACATAGTAGGAGCCCTGAACATCAATAAGAATGAAGAGAAATCAAACTGAGCAACTACGGAAGGTATGCTAAGTCTAAAAGTACCTAACAAGCCAGACATGACCTGCCAGGAACTGACTACAGCCACTGGTAAACAAGCAGTGGTGTTTGGAAGGCATCCTCCTCAGAGCACAGATTGTGCAGCGGGGTAGACACATGCTCCAGAACCAGCAAAAGTGACACTTAATCACCAAAAGCTGAGTGGTTTGATTCTAACCTCCCATGAACTGATCTAAGTCTTTCCTTCGGGATAAACCTCTCTCTCTTTGCTCAGCACTTCCCTCCCCCTTCTCTGTAATGTGCCCAGCTCTAGAGTCTGACACCATTACCTGTGCTGGAAGTAGGACTCCTTAGGCCTGTTTTGAGCCATTCCCCTAGACTCGGAGAGGGAACAAATAAACCTAGGGGAAGGAAAGGGGAAGATCTGCCAACTTCTCTGAAATGGAAATTCAGGACAGAAACAGTTCCTTTACCTAGAATTAGACATGAGGGGACACACCATCTACACAGATACCTACAGGCAGTTCTTAGTCCCCTGCCTTTCTCAGCAAATGCAGTCAGATACTGGTGCCTACACTAATAACCACCCCCCCCATCTAGGACTGTACAGGACAGTCTGTACCACACACTTGGTGACTGATTATCGTGACACTTGAGCTGAATCCACACGATAAACAAACTTCTGGGCTTACGTGTCCAGTAACAGCTCTATCTGGTGACATGACGCTAGAGCTTTGAAGGCACCAATAACCAAACTAGCACACATGGCCAGACTATTTGGACATTTCAAAATAAAACAGACCTTATGATGCACTGAAAAAGCATAAAATAAATAACTTCTACTGATAGATCAGAGACAACAATCCATATCAAATCACCTACAGAGGCAAACCATGAAGGTGTCAGAAAATTTCCAAAACAAATAATCAAGAAACTTTTGCAGATGAAGAGAACTTTCTGGAATCATTGGAGGTAGAATACAAAAGACTAATATGTAGAAGGAGATGAGGCAAAATGCAGCAAACCATAATGAATAGGATGTAAGAAAGCATACAGAGAGACAGCAAGTACAAATCCAGAAAATAATAAAACTCAGAATTACACAACTCAACAGAAAGTCAAAGGAACAGAACTGATATAGTGGAAGGCTGAATAAATGAGACTGAAAACAAGGCACACAGTATCAAAATATTTGAAGAAAACTCAGGTAAAAAGTTTTAAAACTCAAGAAATATTAAGAATTATGTGGGCCTCTATCAAGAGGAATAATCTACAAGTGATTGGAAACAGAACAGGAGGAAGGGGAAGGTGTAACAGAAAATACAGAGAGAACTGTCAAAGATTTGTTGACAGAAAACTTCCCTGATATCATGAAAAATGTGAAGATACTTATCCTTGCTCACCGCATTCCACATCAGGTAGATCCCAAAAGAAAGACACAATGGCCAATTATAATCAAACTTACCAAAACTAAAGATAAGGATACAATCTGAAAAGTGGCTAGTTATAAACAAAAAATAATCTTCAAAGAAAAGTAAGTAACACTAAGCTTGAACTACTTAGCAAAAATGGAGCATGTAAGAAGGCAATAGGATGACACATACAAAGCCTTGAAGGAAAATAGTGGCTAGAAGAATTATATAGCCAGGAAAACTGTCTCTCAAATGTCACTTCCAGATGTACAGAAATTTAGAGAATTTGCAAAAATCAAACCAGAATTACAGGAAATACTAAAAGGGGTCCTCTGTTTAGGAAATGAGTAACATCACAACTCAAGACTAGAATGCAGACCTGAGCAAGTGAATATTAACTCAAATAAGTAAATCACAAAAATAAATCAAAGGCAAAACACTGAAAATAGAGAAACAGAAATGTTACTATGTAAACATTGTAACAAGAATGACAGACTTCAAAAACATGTAGTCACAGATCTTTCATATGGAGAAGTCAACACAATATGAAGAAATTTAAGAGTGGTTTCAATTTGGAAACACATGGGTAAAATATTAAAGTATCCCTACATGTCAAAAAGAAAAAGAGGAAGTCTCTGCAAATGCAAAACTACAAACATTGAAAAAGATGAAAAGAAAACACATAAAAAAAAAGACTCAGCCCAGAAAATTAAACTGACTAAAGGAATGGTCTACAACATACAAAAACGGCTTCAAAATGACAGCACTAAGCTCATACATATGAATAATCACACTGAATGTAAATGGACTAAATGCACCAACAAACAGATGGAAAGTGACAGACTAGATTAACATGACTCATGTATAGGCTGTCTGCAGGAAACACATCTTAGATTCAAAAACATTAACAACTACAACCAAAACGATGGAAAAAAAATATTAACCCTGTAACATTCACAAAAGAGCAAGAATGTGGATATTAATTTCTGACAAAATAGACACTGAAGTAAAATCTCTTTCACTGTACAAGAAAGGACACTATACAGTGCCCAAAGTGTTAATACTCCAGGAGTACACAACCATATTAAATATTTACACAAGCAATGACAGGGCACCAAATTACACAAAACAAATTCTAACTACACTGAAAACATAAACAGACACCTCCACAACAATAGTAGCAGATTTCCACATGCCACATTCAGTGAAGGACAGAGCAGCTAGGAAAAAAACCTCAAAGAAGACAAGGAAGATTGAAATGCCACAATCAACCAGTTGACCTCACAAACACGCAAAACACTCAGCAGCAGCCACACATACTTCCTTTTCAACTGACAGCAAATATCCTCCAGAACAGAATATATATTAGATCATAAAGCAAGTTTTAACAAAACACAAAAGCACTGAATATATTACAAAGCATCTTCTTCAGACCATAAAGCCATAAAAGTAGAAATCAGTAACAGCACAAAGAATTTGGGGGGCAGGAGGTCAGGAATCAACCACATGGTAACTGAATAACACCTTGATAAAAAATTGCTGAGTTACAGAACTCAAAGATCAAATAAATTCATAGAAACAAATAAGAATGAAGACACATTCTACCAGAACCTTGTAGACACAGTAAAAACAGTGTTCAGAGGGCAATTTAATTCAATAAATGCACACATCCAAGAAGAAGAAAGGGCCTAAATCAAAAATTAACCCCACAACTTGAACAAGCAGAAAGAGAAAAGCAGAAGACCCACTGGGCACCAGAAGAAAACAAAGAATAAAATTTAGAGCAGAATTAAATCAATTACATTAAAAAAAAGACTGAAAGTATTAACAAGACCAAAAGGTGGTTCTTTGAAAAGATCAACAAAATCAATAAACCACTGGCCAAATTCACAAAGAAAAGACAGCACAGGAAGCAAGTAATTTGCGTAAGAAATGAGACAGGTGGTATCACAATATACCCGAATGAAATTAAAAAAAATCATAACAGAATACTATGAAAAGTTACACTCAAACAAATTAAAAAAAAAAAAAAACCCTAGAGGAAATGGACAAGTTTCTACAAATAAATTACCTACCTAAACTAACACAGAGGTAGAATGACTAAATAAATGTGTAACAAAAGAAGAGATGGAAAAGGTAATTGAAAACTCCCAACCAAAAAAAGTCCAAGGCCTGATGGCTTCACTGGAAAACTCTACCAAATGTTTAGAGAAGAGTTAACATCACTATTTTTAAAGACATTTCAGAGCATACAAAAATGATGGAATACTACCAAATACATTCTACTATGAAGCCAGCATAATCCTGATACCAAAACCAGGTAAACATAGTACAAAGAAGGAAAGTAACAGACCAGTATCTCTTAAGAACACAAATGCAAATATCTTAAGAGCAGCCAACAGAATTGAAAACCATATCAAAAACATAATTCACCATGGCAAAGTAGGATTCATAATAGGGATGCAGGAATGTTTCACCTTCAGAAAAACAATCAAAGTAATCAACCACATGAATAAAACACAAGAACTACTTGATTTTATCAATGGATACAGAAAAGGCATTTAACAAAGTCCAAAACCCATTCTCATTAAAAACTCTCAGCAAAATAGGAAGAGAAGGGAAAGCTCTGAACATAATGAAAGGCATCTATGCAAAGCCAATAACTAACATCATCCTAAATGGAGAGTCTAAAAGTATTTCCTTTGAGAGTAGGAACTAGACAAGAATGCCCATTCTTGTCTTCTTTCATTCAACACTATCCTAGATGTTCTAGCCAGAGCAACCCAGCAAGATAAAGAAATAAGGGGATCCAAATTGGAAAGAAAGTAAAAATATCTCTGTTTACAGATAATATGATCTTATACACAAAAAAAACCTTAAAAATCCACACACACACACACACAAACTTACTTGAACTAATACAAGTGGTTCAACGAAGCATCAAGATACAAGATAAACATACAAAAAAATCAACAAAGAGAATATCAAAGAGGAAATGACTGAATCGATACCATTTACAATAGCCTCCCAAAAGATAAAATACTTTGGAATAAATATAACCAGATATGTAAAAGAGCTACACAAGAAAATTACAAGACAGTACTCTAAGTAGGTCCTTTGAAGCACGAAGGTCCTCTGTCACAAAGAACCTTTCTGAAGTGTTAAAAAGACGTCACCTTGAAGACTAAGGTCCACCTGACCTAAGCCATGGTATTTTCAATGATGTCATATGCATGCAAAAGCTGGACCACTAATAAAGAAAACAGAACTCATGCCTTTGAATTGTAGTGTTGGGAGAAGAATATTGAATGTACCATGGATTACAAAAAGAACAAACAGATCTGTTCCTGAAGAAGTACAACCAGAGTGTTCCTTGGAAGCAAAGATAGCGAGACTGTGTCTTACATACTTCAGACATGTAGTCAGGAGGAATCATTCCCTGAAGAAGGACATCATGCTCTGCAGAGCAGAGGGTCATCAAAAAGAGGGAAAACCTCAATGAGATGGACTGACACTGTGGTTGTAACGATGGGCTTAAGCGTAACAATTGTGGGTATGGTGCAAGTGTTTCATTCTGTTGTTCGCAGGGTCGCTATGAGTTGGAAGCAACTCAACAGCACCCAATAACAACTGCAAGAAACCAAGAGACCTACAGAAGTGGAGAAATCTACCTCGCTTTTCAATAGGAATACTCAATGTAGTATCTATCCAAAGTTGTCGGCGGCCATGAAAAAACTTCAGGCCCCAAAAAACAGGAAGTCTGGAAAGCCCCTGAAAACGCGCGTGCGCGAAGATTACCCAGCGTCACTGCCTAACGTCAACTGTACAGGCATACCGTCTGCCCAATCATAGAATGCCAACTGTCTCATACCAGCTATCTTCCGGTCCTAAGCCCTTCCCCTCCCCAACTTCTATATATATTACTCTGCTACAATAAAACCTCGAGGCTTGATCAGAATTTTGTCTTGCCTCCATTTCTTCGTGTCTCTTGCCCCACTTTTCATTTTCACAGGCTCCCCCTCGTCCCTCTGTTGATTTGCCCCGCAGGTCGGGGCAAAACTGGCGCCCAGCGTGGGGGTCCGAGGTACAGAGCTGCTGAAAAGACCCGCTTGAAAAGCCCTGGCCAGGCACCCCTTGAGCCTCCACGAGGTGTGAGTTTGGCTTGTCCTGAGTTACCGTGCGGTATTGACCCGTGAGAAGACTCGTTCCTGATCACCGCCGGACTAGCCGCCCTGCGAGATTGATCTGTTAGAGGTAAGTGGGGAAGAAGCATGGGGCAAGAATTGAGTTCACATGAGCTCTTTCTCACAGGAATCAAAGATTCCTTCAAGATGCGAAGGATTAGGCTAAGACAAAAGATCTCGCACAATTCTTTACATTTTTGTCTGATGTTTGTCCCTGGTTTCCCCAGCAAGGGACAATAGACTCTAAATGTTGGAGTAGAGTTGGAGATTGCTTAAATGATTATTATAGAACTTTTGGACCTGAGAAGGTCCCTGTAACTCCCTTTTCATATTGGAATTTGATTAATGATGTGTTACAAAGCTCCCTTAAAGACCCAGATGTTCAAAAACTTGCTCACATTGGGGAGACGGTCCTTCGAAATAGCTCTCGCCCCCCTTCCGCTTGCCCATCGGTTTCTATAAATATTTCAGAGGAGCCTCAGACAGCTGATATAAAAGAAATCCCCCAAACAAATCCTGACCCGCCTAGCCTGATTTACCCATCTTTAAAACCCTTTAGGGACAATTCCGATGCGGGCCAGTTGTCCCCCGAAGACCGGGAAATATTAGAAAGTCAGGCTGCACAGTATCAGGGCAGCGGTGACTGTTGGGCTTTCACCGCCCCTGCCTTCCGCGGTCCCCCTAATGAAACTCTACAACCTCCTCCATATCTCCAGGGTTCCTCAGCTCCCCTCACCTCACCCCTTAACCCAGAGCACAATCATGGTTTCAGACCCCATTCGGCAGGCTAAAATCTCCCTCACTCAAGAAGTTTCCTCCTTAAGAGAACTGCTGACTCAGAAACGTGAACACTTAAAGCTTATCAAAGAAATCCGAGCCCTTAAGGCAGAGCTTGCTTCCACAATGCTCAGCCAGGTTTCAAAGAAAACTCCCAAGGGCTCAAGTCCCAAAGGCCCCCTTTTCACATTTCCCGTAACCCGCAGTCAAAGACCTCAACATGATACTGAAGAAGAGGAAGTAAGTAGCGAGCCTGGTGAGGGCCCAGGCTCGGGGGGAGAGGCTTCTGACAAAGAAAACCCCGCCCCGGAAGACAGTAGTTCAGACAGACAAAAATAGCGCCGCCTAAACCTCAAACATTTAAAAGACTTAAAGGCAGCTGTTAATAACTATGGCCCTACTGCCCCCTACAGCCTGGCCATATTGGAAAGCCTAAGTGAGCAATGGCTAACCCCTAATGATTGGCATTTCTTGGCATGAGCCACCTTATCCGGGGGTGATTTCGTACTCTGGCGCACCGATTTTGCAGAAAACTGCTGCGAGACCGCCCAGCGTAATAGTGAAAACAGGACGTCCCGCTCTTGGACAAGAGATAAACTCTTGGGGTGAACTCCCTATGATACTAACGAGAAACAGGCAAATTTTTCCCCTGGTTTGTTAGCACAAATACAAAACGCCGGCCTCAAGGCCTGGAGGCGTCTTCCCCCAAAGGGTTCAGCCACCACCTCCTTAGCTAAAATCCTTCAAGGCCCTGATGAGTCCTACAGTAGCTTTGTCAGCCGCCTAACTGACGCCGCAGAGCGTTTGGTGGGGGAAGGAGAAAACGATAGTGCCTTCATTAAACATCTTGCCTTTGAAAATGCTAATCCTTCTTGTCAAGAGGCTCTAAGACCCCACCGCAGTGGTAGCCTTTCTGATTATGTTAAACTTTGTTCAGGAATAGGAGCTTCTCATGCCATTGGTATAGCTATAGGGGCCGCTCTCAAAGGTCTTGACCATGATAAACAATAAAAAAACTTGCTTCAATTGCAAACGGCCCGGACATTATATATGCGAGTGTCCCACAGGTAAACAGAATCGGGAACCTCCTACTTCAGTGTGCCCCCGATGTAAGAAGGGCAAACATTGGGCCTCAGATTGTTTTTCTAAAACTGACATCAACGGTCAGCCTCTATCCCCAAAACAGGGAAACTCCCAGCGGGGCCAGCCCCTGGCCCCACCCTTGGGACAGAACCTAGGGGCAGTCAGGTTGGTCCCCCAGAAACAGACACAAAGACAAGTATCAGCTCCCTCTGCCGTGCCACCCCTGGAAGTGCATAACCCTATCCACATTTCTAGGTACGGTTCACAACCACTATCAGTCCCATAAACTCCTTCAGTTCACGCGGCTACATCCTTTTACCTTCCCCAAAATAACCTCTTTAAGTCCTCTGAAAGAAGCCTCTCTGGTCTTCTCAGATGGATCCTCCTCTGGCATTGTGGCATGGGTCATAAATTCACAGCCTTACAGTGCCCAATCTCCCTTTAAGTCAGCCCAGCTGGTGGAACTTTTCACTATCTTACAGGTCTTCACAATACTACACGATGTCCCCTTCAATCTTTACACCGACAGTGCTTACATAGCTCTCTCAGTCCCAGTGTTAGGGATAGTTCCTTATATCAAACCATCTTCCAATGCTGTGTCTCTTTTTCAACAACTCCTCTACACTTTCATCCAGTAACTGTAGCCTCAGCCCACCTTTTCGAACACAGCCTGTTGGCTTTAATTCTTCTCACTGCTACCAAGGGTCATCCCAAAATAACAGCTTTTTGATCTAGATGTCGGATTTATAACATTTAATAATTGTACCAATACCACCAACCATACAGAGCCCCTCTGTCCAGCCCCTGGACAGGTTTTTATATGTGGAAATAACTTAGCCTATACAGCCTTACCCAGAAACTGGACAGGACTCTGTGTTCAGGCTAACCTCCTCCCAGATATTTCTATCATATCAGGGGACACCCCTGTCCCTGTCCCCAGTTTTGATTACATAGCCGGACGATCAAAACGAGCCCTCCAATTCATACCCCTTCTTGTGGGCCTGGGAGTTGCCGGGGCTACAGCCACCAGCTCTGCCGGCCTGGGCATCGCCATAGACAAATACAATAAGTTATCCCATCAATTAATAGACGATGTCCAAACTCTCTCCGGTACTATCAATGATTTACAAGATCAAATTGACTCCTTAGCTGAGGTAGCCTTACAAAATCGAAGGGGCTGAGACCTTCTTACTGCAGAAACAGGCGGTATCTGTTTAGTTTTACAGGAACACTGCTGCTTCTATGCCAATAAATCCGGGATTGTCCGAAACAAGATAAAAGATTTACAGGAAGATCTACAAAACAGACGAAGAAAACTACAAGAAAATCCATTTTGGACTGGACTGAACGGATTCCTTCCCTATTTCCTCCCCATCCTCGGCCCCCTTCTCGGTTTAATATTAATTCTGTCTTTTTGGCCCTTGGGCTTTCAAAAGGCTTACAAGCTTTATCAAACAACAAATAGATTCAGCATTGGCTAAACCTATCCAACTCCATTACCACCGCCTGGCAGTTGACGATGAATACGCCGCTAAAAATGGGTACTCCGACTTCTTCCCCAAGGGGACAGCATGAAAAGTAGAGGCATGCTTACCTCCTTGCCAACTTGGGAAGAGAGGTATAGGTATCGGGAGGAGTGCGAAGCAAAGCATTGCAAGGGAAAGTTATCATTAACTCCTCTACGTTTCCCTGGAGCATACCTGGCTTGCATAGAGGTTGGTATCTATTCTAAAAACATTAAAACGGCTCTGCCTCTCCTCCCCAAAACATACCAAGAGCCAAATACTATAACAGGAGGAGCCAGGTCACTACTCCCTCTCCCGGTTAAAGCCCACCTCCCAAAACAAAACAAAAAGGGAGAAAATGTCGGGGCCATGAAAAAACTTCAGGCCCCAAAAAACAGGAAGTCTGGAAAGCCCCTGAAAACGCGCGTGCGCGAAGATTACCCAGCGTCACTGCCCAGCGTCACTGCCCAGCGTCAACTGTACAGGCATACTATCTGCCCAATCATAGAACGCCAACTGTCTCATACCAGCTATCTTCCGGTCCTAAGCCCTTCCCCTCCCCAACTTCTATATATATTACTCTGCTACAATAAAACCTCGAGGCTTGATCAGAATTTTGTCTTGCCTCCATTTCTTCGCGTCTCTTGCCCCACTTTCATTTTCACAGGCTCCCCCTCGTCCCTCCGTTGATTCGCCCTGCGGGTTGGGGCACAAAGTGATCTGTAAACACAATGCAACCCCAATTCAAATTCCAACGGCAGCTTTTAACTAGATGAAGAAACAAATCATCAACTTCAAATGGAAAGGGAAGAAACCCGAGATAAGTAAAGCATTGCTAAAGAAGAAGGGTCAAAGCGGGAGACCTCATACTACTTGATTTTAGACGCTATTGCATGGCCATGGTAGTCAAAACAGTCTAGAACTCGTACAAAAACAGATACACAAGTCAGTGGAACAGAACTGAGAATCTAGACACAAAATCAGCCACCTAAGAGCAGGTCTAAAGAGTGTTAACTAGGCAAACAATGATCTCTTTAACAAATGGTGTTGGCATAGCCGGATATCCATCTGCAAAAAAAAAAAAAAAAAACCAGATGTCCAATAGCACATCATGCAAAAAATCAATTCAAAGACCCAAATACGATGTCTGACAATTAAGTTTGTGAACTAATCCTAGAAAACGTGCTACATACCTCACTGCTAAAAGTCACCTTCCAAGTACTCCCCTTAGGAAGTTACACACTGATGCCAATGCCTAGTCCACCTTCAAAGCAATTTTGGAACTCTTTTTTCTGGAATGCCCATCAGAGCTGTCATTATTATCCGTGATGTCTTCAAAGTCATCAAAATGTCTTCCTTTCAATATTTCGTTTATCTTCAGGTAAAGAAAAAAATCAATGGGGCCAGATCAGGTGAGTAGGGAGGGTGTTCCAATGCAGTTACTTGTTTACTGGCTAAAAACTCCCCCACAGACAACTATACAATTAAGTTCACGAACTTGTCTCCGTGTGCAATGGCCATTGCAGAAAGAGTTCCAAAATTGCTTTGAAGGGTGGACTAGGTGCTGGTGTCATTGAATAGCTTCCAAAGGTGAGTACTTCAAAGGTTACCATAGTGATATCCAGCAGTGAGCTATGCAGAACTTAGAACAAGTAAGTTCACATACTTGTTGGACCTCATATAAACACTTTTGTCCCCCTCTGCCTCTGAATAGGAGCTGCCCAGTGAGCCTCATATATCTTCTTAAGTGAAGAGGCATACTCTTTGCAGTATCATTTTATGTCTTATAATCTAGTCCAGTCTTTGAAGAGCTGGCTTTGGGAATGGTTTCAGTTTTAGGCTAAGAAAGACTGTGGCGACTCTCCAGTTTGTCAGACCATCAACTCTGGTCTTTTTAACAGAGTTCGAGTTCTGCAAACCCATTTTTCTCCTGTTACACCAGGGACTGTATGTTGTATTCCTTGTCTGGGAAGTCACTGGTGGTGCCTGAAATATTGAAAGGAAGACATTTTGATAACACTCAGGACATCAAGGTTAATACAATCACAGCTCTGATGGTCATTCTAGACAGAGTTTCAAAATTGCTTTGCAGGGCGGACTAGGCAATGGCATCGGTGCATAGCTCCCCAAGGTGACCACAGTGATATTCAGTAATGAAGCATGTAGCACTTTTTCTAGGATGATTTCACAAACTTAACTATCAGTCCTTATAAGTTTCTGTATAACAATTTACTTGGATTATAAACTTTCAGTCAAAAACACAAAAAATATCTTTTAAAAATGTTAGAAAGAAGGCTACAAACACCAGCTATCATTGTTATGTTGGCCTAAAAGCAAATCAAAGCTTGGTGAAAATGCCAGAACTATGTGCAAGGTATGGAATGCTGATAAGCCATTCCTGCAAAACAACTTTGGAGACAGAATTTAACAGGTTAAGGTAATTCACATGCACAGCTATAATGAGGCAGAAGACATAAAAAAGATTTTTGTAACAACATATGGAGGTAGCACTGTGAATAAATACATTTAATAAAAGATTTTACCTACTTTTTAAAAGGTTAAACTTAATTATTACTTTTAGGTAAGTAACAGCCTCCCGTTTAAAGCTCATTCATTGATTCCAGTATTCTCTGAGAACTTCCCTCCTGTCATGTACTGATCTAGCAACCAGGAATCAGATGGGAACACTACAGACAATGGCCCTGCCTTCCTGCAACTTACATTCCAGTGGGGAAGAGAGGCTTTCCTAACTGTAACAACCAGGATGTTGGAGAACGTCTCTTACAAACTGTAACTAAAACTTGTCATTGAACCAATACAAACTGGAGCAATAATAGTGCTAAAGGAGGTTTTGATCCTTCAGGGTTCTGCTACACCATGGAGTCCTTAAAGTTTCTCTGATAATGAATGGGAATGTCTTAATTTTGATTTGGTAGAATTTACTACTGATCCTTCCCTCATGTTACCGTTGGTTTTTTTTTTTTTTTTTTTTGCATCTTATTTAAGAAAACTTTCCCTGCCACAAGGAAAGTTTTAAAAATTTTCCTTTTTGTATTTAATTATGTTATCCATCTGGAATTGACTTTGGGTATGGTGTAAAGTGGGGATTCTAAGACATTTTTTTTTTCTTCCATGTGGCTAGCTACTTGTTCCACAATCACTTGCTGAAGAGTACATTCTCCCCTGGCCAGATGTGGAATGTGACTTGTATTGTGTATGACAATTCCATACCTGTGTGGTTTCTGTTCTGTAATTTCTATTCCATCCCATTAGACTGTGTGTCTATCCCCGTGATTACAGTATGCTGATCACTGCCTTTTCGGAAAGACAACACTTTCTTTCAATACATTTCATAGCACTTACACTATTTGTGGCTTAGAACACAAGTCTTGTGTTCTGTCCTCTTCGTAAGCTCTTAAAGACAGAAGTGTTGATAGCTGTTTACCTGTTTATTTATCATAAATGCCACTGAGCTGATTCCAACTCATAGCAACCCTAGAGGAGACAGCAGAACTGTACCATATAGGATTTCAAGGAGCAGCCGGTGGATTCAAATTGCTGACCTTTTTGATGAGCAGTTGAGCTCTTAACTACTGTACCACCAGGACTACTTACTTATCACAACATCTAAATATTTCCAGATTGGAAGCTAATTTGCTGAATAAAGAAATGAGACCAGTGGTAGCACTCACTGTTAGCTTTACAGTCATAATAAACATAAAATATATCTAACTCCCAAATCATCACCTCAGTAGAACTTCTATGGACAATAAATGTGACATTTTGACCAAACATGAAACGATTTAACTGAAAAGGCAAATATAAAACTAAACTATTAGCTTGCTGACGCTGAAGGAATACAGTATTTTAAAAAGTTTATTATTTTAAGCATTTGATATTGGGAGGTTCATTCAACGAAAAACAGAGGTACATAAAATTTTGTAGCCCCTCCCTTTACACGTCCCAAAGTTCCGGGCAACAGAGTTTTATGTTATGTATTTATGAAGAAACAGTTCCCTCAAAAACAGAAAATCAAGTTCAGAACTGTGCTAATCCTTAAACCTTATCACGGTTTGTGCTTTTCACAGATGATAAGAAGAAATATTAAATTGAGTGTACTGATTCTCCATATTAGTTATTTCAAAGAACTAAGTGATTGGCCAAGTTCATCACAACATAAGAGTGCACTATATAAAATTACCTCATGTAAGGTTATTAAATTGAGCTGTCCAAAGCATACACTGAAATGGGGTCAAAATTAATCTTCCCAAAGGAAATACAAAAGAAGTAATCATCCAATTTTCTGTCTTCCCAATAAATAGTTCTTTAAGTAAATTCAACTTACTGAACATTCAGTATTACATTCTCTAGTACTATGATGGTGAATTTCTTTTGGATAATCTGTATTTTGAACATTTCATAAATGTTTTCACAGTCCTCAAGGAGTTCTAAGGGGTTTACAGTTGTAATTTTAACAGCAATGTAGTGAGAAGGAGTAGAAATGCTACTTTGCAAATAAAAACACCTTGGCAGAATGCTCCAATTCTGGCAGCTACTCCTACCTAGACACTATCATTTTTCTGGTTCTCAGTTTTCCCACCTCTACAACAGAAATCTGTGAGACTTGATGTACTCACTTTACAGAATCAAAGAGATTTCCAAGTTCTTTGTAAACTGTTATATCCCATGTAAATTTACAAAATTATTACTCAAAAATCATAATCTACTGTTGCTGTGAAGTGTCATTAAGTCAGTTATGACTCATAGTGACCCTACATCAACAGAACAAAACACTACCTGCTCTTGTGCCAGTCTCACAATCACTGTTATGCAGTGGGCTCAACACTGCTGCAGCCACTGTGTCACCCGTTTCACTGAGAGGCCTCCTCTTTCTCACTGACTCTCTACCAACAACAGTGTCCTCCAGGGACTGATGCCACCTACTAACATACACAGTACATGAGACCAAGTCTCACCATTCTGCTTCTAAGAAGCATTCGGGGTATACTTCTAAAACAAGTTTGTTTGTTCTTATGACAGTTCATGGTACATTCAAGGTTTTCCACCAACACCATAATTCAAAGGCATCAACTATCTTGTCTTCATTGTTCACTGTTCAGCTGTTGCACACACATGCGGCAATTGAAAATACCATGGCTTGGGTCACACACACCTTAGTCTTCAAAGTGACATTTTTGTTACTCTATTCTGTAAAAATTCTGAATTATTTTTAAAGGAACTAAACATTTTAGAAACAGAAATTGCTACACAGTAATTCATATAATTAACTGTCATTCTCTTGCTGTCTTTGCAAAAGTTCCTACCACTGGCAGACATGAAAATATAGACCAAAAACATCCACTGTCTTTTAAGATCAGCATTAAAGGACTATAAAACAGTGCATCAATCCCTTACTGCTAACTATTTTATTTCTTATTATACTCTTAATTAAAATAAGCACACATTAAATACATATTTGGAAATGAATGGTTAAGTGCTATGGCTGCTAATCAAAAGGAAAGCAGTTCGAATCCACCAGGTAGTCCTTGGAAACTCTATGGGGCAGTTCTACTTCATCCTACAAGGTAACTATTAATCAGAATTGACTCACGGCAACAGATTTTTTAAGTACATATTGTGATCATACTTATTGGCCTTATCCATCTCTCATGTACAAGATATTTTATCCTGTGACACTTTTATGTGTTAATTTTATGAAGTTTCAGTGTTACTCCATTAGGGTTTCCAAAATTATCAAAAACTCTGGTTAAATTTTGTATTATAGTTAGTGGAAACTAAAGTTTGCTTAGTTAAAAAAATTAATTTGAGGTAAAATTTTAGTGACTATTTTTATAGTGATTTTTAAAATGGTAACAGTTTTTACTTAACACAGGATCAGTGGAGGAGGAAAGGGACTTCAGAAGGGCCTACAGGGAATATTAATGGTTTGGACGTGTTCTGTTTCTTATGTTGGGTGGTTAAGTTCCCTGGTTTTCATTTTATTATTATGCTCCATAACTTACATCACACAACTTATCTTGTGTGTGTTAAATATTTTAAAATAAACTTTTTAAAAACATATTAATCAGTAAGTTATCTAAACTGCATAACTTACCCAAGATTTATGACATATGTAAGTTGGACAAATCATTCTTTTCTGTTTCCACAGAGGACCAAAATCCAACCAGATTGGCAAACACTTGACATAAGTACTGTTCCTGCCTTCCATGGTAGACACTGGCCACTAGCTGGCAGTCTTCCTCCTGTACCTGGCCACTATTAACAACCTTTTTCATGCAGGACTCATAAAATTCACAACTAATTATAAACAAGTGGTTGGGACTGCCACATCAATTTTTGTGTTGCAGGTACCACCGCTATCAATGTATGAAAGGACTCTTAAAAGTCCTCACAATTAGGAAATTCTGGTATCTCCCTGCATTAGTGCTGGTGCCTCTTTTTGAAATGTATGATTACCTGTTAAGTTTGAAGCATCGGTGGGACTCAGTTGTAACCAGCGGCACGCATCAGAGTCAGCCACAGCATCTGTGGGTGTGTTCAGTTCTGGATCCTCTTCACAGCTCTGCCAGGCACTCATGGATAGCTCCACGTCATGGTTATAGCACAGAGATGTGTCACTGCTGACACTTTCACCTAGTACAATGAAGAGAACCAACGTTGCAAACAACTACTGAAAATCGCACTCATGATTACTGATGTGCAAGTGACTGAATACTAAAATGGCCGAGTGACACACATGCTCAAACACCCACTACTAACTGAAAAACTGGCAGTACAAACCCACCACAAGGACGGCCTGATAATCTACTTTCGAAAGGTCACAGCCATTTGAAAACCCAATAGAATACAGTTCTCTAGCAGACATGGGATTGCCATGACTTTAAACGATTCAATGGCAACTAGTTTTTACTTAAAAACTTAAACAACTGATACAGCAGGAATCATTTCTTCAGGGACTACAGAAGAAACCTGCAGAGACTAACAGGGCTCAAAAGATGCATATTTTGGACTCATGGTCACAACATAAAGCTTCCAACTACAGGGCACTAATGATCATGACAAGTTTCACAATGTATCATCACTCAAAAGACACTCTTTGCATGGTGTTCTCACTCACTGACATGATTCCATCAAGTTGCTAGGTTTTCTAGTGTAACTTACTCACCAATGAAATGGAGTCAGGGGAAGAAGAGAGTGAGAGCTGATTCCATCACTAAGACAAGTTTATTCTGCTAGCTAGAAGAGTCAAAAGATGTTTCATATCTTGAGCCTGGTGTCTAGACCTAGACACCATCAAAGATCACTAGGGATATGGGTCACACCACAACAAATATTCTCCAACAGAAACTGTCTCTTAAACAATAAAACTTTCTAATCAGTCATTATATACAATGATAACTTCAAAGGCTATAAAGACTTACAGGGCTATTTAGTCTTACAAAAACAAAATGGACCTAGTAGCTCTCTTCCTCAAAGTCTCCTGTCACCTTCATACACCCTTCCAATTGCTTTTGTATTTGCCATTAACAGTCTCCCAGCCTTAGTGCTGCAATCTGCTGTCCTCTGTTTGTGTTAGCTGCCATCAAGGTGTCCTCCAATTCATGGCAATCCTATGTACAGAGGGATCTGACCATTGTGATCCATAGGGTTTCAACTGGCTGATTTTCATAAGTAGATCACCAGACCTTTCTCCCTTTTCTGCTTTAGTCTGACAGGTCTACTGAAACCTGTTCAGCATCACAGTAACATCCAAGTAGCCAGTGACAGATAAGTGACGGCTGCACAAGAGATGTACTGGTCAAGAAAGGAACCTGGGTCCCTCTGTGTGAAATGCAAGAATTCTACCAATGAACCTCTGTATCCTGTAATCACAAGTAAAGAACTGAAAGTTGCCCCAGTAACCACATAACCAATCTATTAGGTCTCTAGAACTTCACTTTCCACAGAACTCAAAGGAAGCAAGATCTGAAGGTAGAACCTGGGTGGCTATGCACCAACCAACAATCATCTCAGACTTGCAAGTCAGAGTTATTTACTATGCTTTTCTAAAAGGAAGTAGCCCAGTACCTGGCTCTGGTAAGTAAGATCTCATGGCTGTATACTATACGATAATACGTCTCAGGAGTCTAACTAAATGGCTTTTTTCAAATACCTATCCTATTGACTTCAATGTACTTCTGAAACTTTTTGAACCTTTGGGAACTTACTGGTAAAGATAATTTTTCCTCTGGACCTATCTGTTCACTGGAATCATCATCCTATGCTATGGCTCTCACACAGAGAAATGCCCAGGGATTCTCAGCTTGGTATTCAGACATGGGTGATTTCCTGGCATTTCAGGAATAAAAAGGTCCCATTTGACAATCAGGTGTCTTCAGATGGTTAGATATCACTTGAATCAGAAAATAAGAATGCAACACATCAATTCAGTAGTTGGAGGAACACAGACCACATTTCCTGAAACTCACTCTTCTGTCTTTCTCTACATTTTTCTTCTGTTTGCTGTAAATCTTCTTTTAAATCCAGTTCATCAGGGCTGCTGCTTCTTTGAACTAAGATCTTTAGACAAAAAGGAAATACAGCCTGTATTACAGGAAATTTTTATTTTTTATAAGACTATTAAGCTTTTAGTCAACATTTCTTAAAAAAAAGGCAAACAATAATAATGGCAACAAAAAAGAGAAGAATGGTTCCCATCAGAAAGACATGTGTTCACAAATTAACTATTACTGAACTATAAACTATTCAAGACCTAAAATTTTAATTTATGGCTTCTAATTTATCAATAGGCATAACTGATCTATTAAGAAATACAAAAGTGCAAGGAAGCAATATATTTCAAGTTCTACCCGTTCCTCTGGTCAAACATACATAGTTAGTATGGCTCTCCAGAAGGCCTCAGTTATCTACTGAAGGTGAGCGTAATGGTAGTAAAGGTATAAGCTCCACTCAGACTCCAACGGTTCACTTAGTACCTTCCTAGTCAGATGTGTAACAGGCTGAGTATTGCTTGTAGTATATACAGATGATTAAAACATTAGAATGCAATCTGCTTCCTCTAAGAATTCCACACTTCACTTGGTGAGACAAATGGCATATGTAAGTTACACAAGTTCATTATAATATACATAAACAAAATATGCAGAAAAACTCTAAAGTATATGTAGCTACCTTCATGGCTCACACTAAGAGGAGAACTGTGAGCTATTCAAGAAGGCAAAAAATATGAATGGTACAGAGACGAAGGATCAAGGCAGGAAGAATGGAACAGTAATTAGTAAATTTCACATGCAAGGAAGAAAGCCCTTTATAGCTGGCAATTCAATGTAGCCAGCTGAAGAGGAAAAGATAAGAAGAAATGCATACCACCTTCTAAAAGAGGCAGATGACAGTGGGCCTTCAACATTAGGTTTAGGAATTTTGACTCAATATTGGCAACATGAACAACCGTACATTCCAGACAATAACCTTATTTTGATTAAAAACATGTCTAGAAGGATTATCTATGAAATTAGAGTTAAGAAGAAAATCACTCTGGGAACTGTTAAATCAGGAATGAAGGGGTGAAGCTTTTGATGGTGGAAAAACAGAACAGATAAATAATAGAGACATTGTAGAATGACATACAAGGTTTAAAATCAACTGTATATAATTGTAGAAAAAATTAAATCACAAAAGGGTATGACTCTGGGGAGCCCAGAGAACAAAGGTGTCACAGGCAGGCAAACAGCCAGGAAGAAAAAAAATGAATCTGAGAAAATTTCCTGACATTTTAATTTTTAACTATGGGCTAAATATACAAAATAGATGTCCTATAAGGAACAAAAAAATCCAGGACTGATGGGACAAAGGATAAAGCCAGGAATAAAGATGGAAATTTAAGGTCCTCCACTGTGGATTGAATTAAAAGAAAAAGAAAAAAAATTCTAGGATTTAAGGAGCTAACTAAAGGGATATGAAAAAATACCACACAGCCTTAAAGAATGATGATATGTATCTAATATGTTTCATGGAAATATGCCCAGGGTATTTCCTAATTAACAAACAGAATAGACTCTTTTGCTTCTAATTGTATAACAGAAAATGTACCCTTCTAGCTGTAGAGCTAGATCTCACATAAAACCTTGGTTGTCACTGGACTAAATCAAAAGCTAAGAAGTTACCTAGAGACAAACAAGCACTCTGACGGGCAGTGTAGCAGGAGAAGGGGCTTGGGGACCATGTTTCAGGGGACATCTAAGTGAACTGGGATAACAAAGTATATTAAGAAAATGTTCTCCCTCCCACTTTGATGAATGGTGTCTGGAGTTTTAAAAGCCAGTGAGCAGCCATCTAAGATGCATTAATTGGCCTCAATCCACCTGGAGCAAAGGAGAATGAAGAACACCAAAAATAGAAGACAAGCATTAGCCAAAGACACACAAGCATCCACAAAAACCAGAGATCCCATCAGCCTTAGACTAGAAGACTTAGATGTCGCCCGGCTACCTACCACTTGATGCGAAAACACACCAAAGAGGCCCTGAGAGGAGCAAAGTACGGTGCAGAACTCAAATTCTAGTTACAAGGCTAGACTTAATGGTCTGACTGAAAACGCAAGAAACCCAATAAACATAGGCCCTGGACTCTCTGTTAACCCAGAATTAAAAACCACTCCAAAAGCCATTAACTCTTCAGACAAAGAATAGACTGGACTATAAGACATAATATAGTTGTGAAGAGAGCACTTCCTCCTTAGTTCAGGCAGATACACAAGACTAAATGAGCAGCTCCTGTCCAGAGGTAAGATAAGAAGGCAAAGTGATAGGAGTTGGTTGAATGGACATAGGAAATCCAGGGTAGAAGAGAGGAATGTGTGATCACATTATAGGGAAAGCAACTAGGGCCACATAATAATGTGTGTATAAAGATTTGTATGAGAAACAAACTTGGGTTGTAAACTTTCCCCTAAAGCACAATTAAAAGAACATAATAAACAAAACAAAAAATACCTTTGGTTATAATATGGAGCTCATGGGAAGCAAAAGAAATCTACAAAGTGATCAACAACAATCTTCACTTCAAAATGGGCAGAAAACAGGTAAGGAAACGGGACTGTCCTGAGGGTAAACTCAGTATCACAGTCAGTGGCACATGCACCACAATTCCAGGATGAAAGCTCCTGGTTCCTGGAAGAAACATGTAAATGTTGTCCAGGGTGAAACATCATCAGTCGACACAGTTAGGTTTTCCATAGATTAAGAATGGCCAACTAGGAGTACACAAAGATGACTAAACATTCAAGGAAATAAATCACCACGCCCCAGAGTCTCAAAACCAACAAATATCAGATATACACCCATAACGACTTCAGAATTTAGAATTACAGTTTGTAAATTTCTGAAAGGAATAAAATAGATCATAAAAATGAGATAAAATATTATTAAAATATGTAAGACATACTTGAAAAAGAAGCAAGCAACTTGAACTTTCAGAAACAAGTATAATTGTCAAACTAAAATCTCAATAGAAGCATTACACAGCAGACTGGATATGAGTAAAAAGTGAATTATTGAACTGAAATACAGAGCTCGTAAAACTACCCAGTATGTACCCAGAGAGTGAAAAAGAATGGAGAATTTAAAAGGGAGTTGAAGAGACTGAATGAGAAGATCTAATACATTTTTACCGAGTCCCAGAAAGAGCACAATAAAAGAGGCAACATTTGAAGAGATAATTATCCAGAATTTTGCAGAAACAATGGAGGATAAGTATCCACAGATACATAACACATAGCACACGCCAAAATGGATAAAATGTATAAACCAAAATGCTGGGGAGACGGTGGCCCAAAACAGAGGCAGACACATAGCAGTCCAAAGGTTCAGTGAAGTTTATTGGAAGAGGGAGTGGGGTCTCAGCTAAGTGGCTCAGCCCAGCACCTCCCTAGTAAGGCAGGTTTTTTCTAGTTTTAAAGTTTCAGTGAGGTAGTGTAGGGTGATGGGGGTTTACAGTTTGATAAGGAAAGAAAGAGGAGTAGCAAGAAATTCTGGTTAGGGGACTTACGGTCTGAATAAGGAAGAAGTGTTGATTAGAAGAGGAAGGGCTAAGGTTTGTTTATGGTCAAGATCTTGATAAGGGAAGAGCTTTGTTCACTTTGGTATAGTGGTTAACAGCTATAGATGCTAACCAAAAGGTTTGCAGTTTGAATCCACCAGGTGAAAATCCTAGCAGCCCAATGGTTGAGAGCTACGGCTGCTAATAAAAAGATCAGTACTTCAAATAAACCAGGCACTCCTTGGAAACTCTTCGGGGCAGTCCTACTCTGTTGTATAGAAAGACTATGAGTCAGAATAAATTTGATGACAATGGAATGAGTTCATCAAAAGATATCATAAAGAACATGAAAACATAAGAAACACACCGGAAAAAACATACGCTACAAACACAGCCAAAACAAGAGCAGTATTCAGATTATACAAAGAACTAGCACAAATCAAAGAGGAAAAAAGTAAATGAAAACAACATCAGCAGGTACTTCACCAATGAAACACAAACGGCCAATCAACATTTCGGAAAATTCTTTAACCCCTACAAGTCATCTGAGAAATATAAAATACCATTTTCACACACTTGACTCTTAAATATTTAAGTATCTGCCATTATCAAGTACTGAAAAGAAATGTGCATGAATGAAAACTCTTGATAAATTGCCAGCAAAATATAAATTGGTGTGACTACTTTGGAAAATATGAGTTATCTTGTAAACAAATTCTCCTCACCTATAACTCACCACTTCAACTACCAAATATCTATCATAAAAAAAAAATCTCAAACATGTCTATCTTGAAACACAAGAAGTATATAACTGCATTTTTCAAAACACTGGAAACAATCTAAATGTTTATCAATAGGACTAACAATCTATCACACAGCAGAGAAAACATGTCAATGTGAATGAATCACAGAAATAAATGAGCAAAACAAAGCAAAATCACCATTTTTGTAAAGTTCAAAAATAAGCAAATTTAAAATATATACTGTTTGGAGATATACACATATAGCAAAATTATGGAACAACTGGGATAATGCTGCTCTCTGCAAAGAGGCAGGAGAGGAAAGACATAAGGAAGGAACTCAGGTCAAAGAAATGAAACTGGAAGTATTCTAGCTCTCATGTTGAGAGGTGGGTTCATGAGTATTTGAATATGAAAGACAACATATACACATATATGCTGGTACATACTCTTTTTTAAAATAATCAGAAACTTAAATAAGTTTTATTATTTTTAAATAATAAGAAACTTAACCCTGGTTTTCTTACAACTGGGAGACAAAGAGAGGCTTTTCTTTTTCATTGTGTACATTCCTGTGATACTGAGCGTTTTAGGAATATATACCATTTTCTTGTAATGAAAAACGAGTTAATTTGTGCAGATGAATTATGGACTGCTTTTTTGCTTTCTTCATTACATTTCATGTTTGTTTTTTAAAACTGTTCTTTTACCTTTTTTTTTTTAAAGAAATCATTTTAAGAAATACTTGCAAGTACTCATCGGGCCCAGATTACTACCTAAAATGCAGTCACGAATGGAAAGTCTGAATGTATGTCATACACACAAAGAGATCTGCTTAAAAACACAGAATGCCACTTAAAGACCAGGTCATGTATCCCATTTTCTTTCTTTCTTTTATTCTGTTTCTATTCTTGTAATGTGATTACAATTTTACACAGGAAGCAAGAGAGATCTCAAAAGACCTCAAGGTAGCAAATGTTTACAAACCCATCTGATCGTAAAATGCTCACAAAGAAAAGCATTTTTGCCATGAATAAATTTATTTACTGTACCAATAATTAAAAAGCTTATTTTTAATGACCACCTTTAATAGTCTGAAAATATCTTACTGTTATTCCTTCATGTTCTTTCTTCACATGTCCTTTACTGTCTCGAACAGGCTTAGGGTCTGAAAAACTCAAATTCTGGGCATTCTCTACCTTATGACCTAGAGATTAAGGGAGTAAAATCAACAGAAGGATGTTTCAGATATAGACAATTTTGAAAGCAACATTAATAAGTAAGCAATTATTAAATTTAGAATGACAGCCTATGGGTCAAATCCAAACTACCAACTTGGTGCCTTTGGCCAACTGAGAGCATTTAAGACGGCAGACCAAATGCCATTCATTGTGACAGGCACTACCCAGTTTGCCAATAAATCCACTTCACTCATTATGTTAGCACAGGGGAGGGCGACAGAGGTCCTGGGAAATGGTTCACAGAGGAACAGCTGCTTTGTTAACCAGGTAAACTGGAAGGAGGAAAAGAGCAACATATGCAGAAGAACTCACTGTGGTTTGACAATAAATGTTGATGAGAGAAGGCACTGCTAACCAGTATCAGTAGTAAAAAATAAATAAAATAAAATAAAATAAAATGGGGAACCTATCACTACAAACATTATAAAGATGACAAGAGGATTTTATAACCTGATGTCAATAAATTCGAAAAGCTACAAAAATTTAACAAATCCCTAGAAAAACACAACTGATGAAAACCAAAACAAGAAAAGGAAAATTTTATAGCTGCAACATTTAAAATCTGAATGGCATCTAAAAACTTTTCTACCAGAAAACTACAGACCACTGGTAAGTTCTATCAAATATTTAAGGGGGAAAAAAAATCACAATTTTACACAGAATCTGTCAAAAAACAGAAAATTTTTGAGATAACACATTTCTCAATTATTTTTCTTGTATTTTCTTATTTCAAAGGATTTCATTCTGTGAATAGAATAAAAATCTAGACATTATGGTTTACTTCTTAGTAGTCACTGATATGAGACACAATTTAAATGTTAGAGTAAAACACAGTATTCATTGTTTACAGGTCTAACCATCTGCCTCTTTGCTTTCTATATGGTGTTGTTATCTAAGTTGATGTAAGAATTTAATAATTAATAATACTATTATTACTACTAAAAATTTATTGTTTTCAACCTCAGCAGAATGTATTAGCTACATAACATTTCATAAGACAGGTCAGCTCTCCATTCTCACTCCCAGTAGAGGTACTCTGAACCTTTGGCACTTCCCCTGCAGCTCTCCCTTATGGACCCCTACCCACCCTATCTCTCTGCCGTCTACCTAATTTGACTTCATCTTGTAACTAACACTCTTGTTCCCTTCCTACTCCAGCCACTCTGTACATCTCTCTATTCCTCAGACACGCTGAATGTGAAAAAAGTGGACATGAAAGCATATTTAGATAAATATCTAAAAAGAGTGAAAACATTTCATTGCCAGAAATCACAACCTTGACATCATATTAGAGTAAATTCCTTTGAAATAAAATATAGTTAAAATAAATGTAGACAGCAATACTACATACAGCCTGTTTTTTCCAGCAAGAATCTATAGCCAGCTATTAAGAACTGGAAGCTATCACGCACCCTGAGAAGCATATGAGCCCAGCTGCTCAGTGATGTCTGATGCGCTGCTGCTCCGAAGGATCTGCTGCTGCGGCTGCTCCACCCGCAGGTGACTGGCTTCCATTCCAGGTACACTTTCTGACGGGTGACACTCTTCCACTTCTGTGGGCATTTATACAAAACATACAAGAATATCTGCTTAGATTTTTAAAAATAGTTTTACCAATTAAAGCAGCTGATTCTAAAATTAAAGTAGTAAGTGGATCCCCCCCAGATTTTGTGCAGTAAAATAATTTGCATTTATGTAATAAAGTTTCTCCACTTGTTAACATTAAAATTTCACTCCAAGAGTACACTTTCCTGTTAAATTGTACAAAGCCCACTCACATCATTTCATTCAAAGTGAAGAAAACAGGAGAGAAAGCCACAAAATGGCTGAGAAACATAAAATACATTTGGAATTTGGGGAACAATCATGCCTGGGAAGGAGAGATAAAAGAGATGCATGGAATAGGTACTTCAAAAGTGAGAGGAGTAGAAAGGAACACAGACACACGCACACGTGCACACATATACACACAACTACGGGAAGATAAAGGAAAACATGACAATCTCATCTTCATTATTCCTTTTAACAGATAAGTGAACAATCATCCAAAATAAAATTGATAATTAATGGCATGTATCACTACAATGCAGTGGGTGGTCTTTATATGTGGCCTTTTTGGCCCTAGCACAATAGTTCTGTGAAAATGATACGCTAGGCTACAATCCTGCACAAAGACTGGACTGATAACTAAGAAAATAAGGTAGGTAAAACGCTTGCAGAGACTGGATAGTTTAATATACAAAAAAGGTACCTGTTGCCTACTGAGGGGATTAACCAGTTTATGGTCTTGGTGAAAGCAGTAAGCTTATAAAAGACTCAATCCTGTAGAGTCTGGGAGGAACTCACTATCATCAGAAGAATTAAGAGATCTTAGGATCTGGGGTGCCTTGTGCTAACAACCTCACAGACCCAGGAGACAGAGGGAGCTGTAACACTGAAGACAACTCATGATAGTACAAGAAGGTATGAGCAGTAAGAACTATGAGACCAGCCAAAGACTTCTGCAGCAGGTTTTCCAGCCCAGAAAATGAGGCAGCTGCAGTGGGCTCGAAGCTCAGAAAGAGAGAGAGTTGAACATCTTCTGGCAAAAGGTTTGCACGCAGACGGCTTACTGGCAGAGTAGGATACCTCCAGGCACTTCACTGAAAAACAGTTGAAATACTTGTCTGAGCATGGTCTACAAGCCAGGGCCCAAGAACAGCCTGCCTGCTAACACAGCCATTTTAGAGCTGATTGCTGCCTTGTTTTGAAGTGGTTCTAAGAACTGAGTTATTCCTATAACCTGCAACTTCCAAGTTGATCACAATCCCAAGTTGTAGCCTGTTGTTATTACTTTTAGGTGCCATCAAGTGGGTTCCATAGCAACCCTATGTAAAAAAGAACACAACAGTGCCATCCTGACAGTTGTTATATCTGAGCTCACTGTTGCAGCCACTGAGTCAACCTACCTTGTTGAGGGTCTCCTCTCTTTTCACGACTTACTACTTTACCAAGCATGACGTCCTTCTCTAGGAACTGATCCTGAAAACATGTAGAAAGTATGTGAGATGAAGTTTCACCATCCTCACTTCCAAGGAGCACTCTGGCTGTATTTCTGCCAAGACAGATTTGTCTCTCTGGCAGTCTAGAGCATATTCAACATTCTTCACCAACATCAAAATTCAAAAGCATCCATTCTTTTTTGGTCTTCCTTACTTACTGTCCAGTTTTCCCATGAGTATGAGTTGACTGAAAATACCACGGCTTGGATCAGGCATACTACCTTAGTCCTCAAGTGACATCTTTGTTTTTAACACTTTAAAGAGGTCATTTGCAGAAGATGTGCTCAATGCAATATGGCCTCTGATTTCCTGACTGCTACTTCTATCATTGTTGATTATAGATGAAAATAAAATGAAAACCTTCACAACATCACTCTTTTCTCCACTTATCATGATGTTGCTTACTGATACAATTGGGAAGATTACTGTTTTATGGCTGAGGTATAATCCGTACGGAAGGCTGTGGTCTTTGATCTTCATCAGTAAGTGCTTCAATCCTCTTCACTTTCAGTAAGGAAAGTTATGTCATCTATATGTCATAGGTTGTTAATGAGTCTTCCACCAATCCTGATGCCACATTCTTCATCATATAGTCCAGGCTCTCAGATTATTTGCTCAGCATACGGACTGAACAATGATGGTGAAAGCATACAACCTTGATGCCCCTTTTCTTCGTTTTTGAACAACACAGTATCCTCCCTGCTCTATTCAAATGACTGCCTCCTTGGTCTATGCACAGGTTCCTCATGAGCACAGTTAATTGTACCGGAATTCCCATTCTTTGCAATGTGATCCATAATTTGATGCAATGCATAACTGAATGCCCCTGCACAGTAAATAAAACACTAGTAAACATCTTTCTGGTATTCCATACTTAGGCAGGATCCATCTAACATCAGTAATGATATGCGTCATTCAACGTCATCTTCTGAATCTGGCTTGAATTTCTGGCACTTCCCTGTCAATGTACTGCTGTAACTGCTTTAAAATGATCTTCAGCAAAATTTTACTTGTTATATTAATGATACTGCTGAATAATTTCTGCAATCTGTTAGATCACCTTTCTTTGGAATGGGTATAAATATGGAACTCTTGTAGTTGGTTGGTGTTTTAGTCAGCTAGGGCTGCTCCAACAGAAATACCACAGAGTGGATGGCTTTAACAAAGGAAGGTTTATTCTTACACAGTCGGATAGGCTACAAGTCCATATTCAGGGTGTCCACTCCAGGGGAAGTCTGTTCCCCTTGTCGGCTCTGGAGGAAAGTCCGGTATTGCATTAGTCTTTGTCCAGCGAGCATCTTGGCGCAGGAACCTCAGGTCTGAAGGATGCGCTCTTCTCCTGGTGCTGCCTTCTTTCTTTCTTTTTTTTATTTAATATGACTGAGTGAAAATGTACATTCCCGTATAAGTTTACATGCCCACCTATATGCAGCTTCCACTGCTCTCCCTGTCTGGTGACAGCACACTGTTCCTCTCTGCTTCATACATGTCTCATCCTCCTAACAGTCTCCTTTCCACTCCTCTCCACCCACTCTCCTTCCTCCAACCAGACTTCAGCAGGATGATATCCTATACATGTATAGAATCATAAAGTGCATATACAATATATGGTCACTCTACATTGCCAAGTCCAATCCATGTGTCCAAAGAGTGGACTTTCATTATGATTTATGGGCAAGGGCAGCATCAGGGCGAGGAGTCATGCTCCCAGGGGAACCCTGAAACTGCTGGACCATCAATTGAGGTCTTGATGGTACGAGGTTCCCAGTTCTCTACCTGTTTCTCTGTCCTCTTATCTCTTGCAGGCTGAAAGGATTAACGGTGGGACAAGCCACACTCCAGGAAAACTCCCTTTACAGTGGAACAGGGAGGTGATCCTATGAAGGGATTTACAGTCCCACCCTAGTCCTTTAACATAAAGTTTAGGAAACCCACGAAATGGAGGACAGTCACAAGATACTGGGAATCACGGCCCAGCCAAATGGCTACACGTATTTTTGGGGGGACACAAGTCAATCCATGACAGTTGGCTGGTATCTGTTTTCCCAATTTCTTGGCATAGACAAGTGAGAACTTCCAGAGCTACATCTCTATTAAAACACCTCAAGTGATGGTCAGTCAATTCCTGGAGGCTTGTTTCTCACGCATATTTTCAGTGCAGCTTGGACACCTTCCTTCCATGCCACTGCTGCTGATCATACGGTAACTCTAGAGATGGCTGAACATCAATCAACCCTTTTTGGTACAGTGACTCTGTGTATTTCTTCCATCTGCTTCTGATGCTTCCTATATCATTCAATATTTTGTCCATAAAATCCTTCAAAATTGCAACTCAAAGCTTGAATTTTTTCTTTAATTCTTTCAGCTTAAGCAATATCAAGCTTGTTCTTCCCTTTTAGTTTTCTAACCCCAGGTCTCTGTACATTTCATTATAATGTTTGACTTTGTCTTCCGGATCTACTCTGTGAAATCTTCCATTCTGCTCTATTGCTTCATCATTTCTTCCATTTGATTTAACTGCTCTATGTTCCAGATGAGTTTCACAATATCTACTGACATACATTTTAGTTTTTTCTCTTTCCTGTCTTTTTAATGACCTTTTGCTTTCTTCGTGTATCATGTCTTCCTACACCTTGTCTGGTCTTCATGTGTCAAATATATTCTTCAGATGGTCTCCAAATTCTGGTGTGATATACTCAAGGTTGCACTTTTAGCTCTCATGCATTTTACTTCATCTTGAACTTTTACAGCAGCAACTGACAGTCTGTTCTACAATCCACCCCTGGCATTGTTCTGACAGGTTACATTCAGTTTGTCCATTGTCTCTTTCCACAGATATAGTCAATTTGATCCCTGTGTTTTCCATCCGGTGAGGTCCATATATATGTACTGTTGCCTTTGTTGGAAAATAGTATTTACACTAAAGAAGTTGTTGGTCTTTCAAAATTCTACCATGCTATCTTTAGCATCATTTCTATTAACAAGACCATATTTTCCAACAACTACTGATCCTTTTTCTGTTTCCAAATTTTAGAATCCAGTTACTGTCAACGCATCTTGATTGCATGTTCCATCAATTTCAGACTAGAGAAGTTGGTAAAAATCTTCAATTTCCTCATCTTTGGCCTCAGTTGTCGGTGCATATATTTGAATAATAGCTATATTTACTGGTGTTCCTTGTGGACATGTGGATATTATCCTATCACTGACAGCACTGTAAGTCAGGATAGATCTTGAGATTTTCTTTTTGATGATGAATGAAGACATCATTCCTCTTTAGTCTGCCCTTATGGCGTAGTATAGTTTATCACTGTCTGATTCAAAATGGCCAGTAAAAGTCTGTTTCAGCTCCCTAAAGCCTAAGATATCGAACTTTATGTGTTTCATTTCATTTTTGACTTCCAATTTTTCTAGATTCATACTTCATACATTCCATGTTCCTATCACTAATGGATATTGACAACTGTTTCTTCTCATTTTGAGTTGTGCCACATCAGAAAATAAAGGTCTCAAGAACTTGACTTCATTCATATCATTGAGGTTGACTCTACTTTGAGAAGGCAGTTTTCCCAGCTGTCCTTTGAGTGCCTTAGGATTTGAGGAGCCCGTCTTCCAACACTGTATCAGACAATGTTCCACCGCTATTCACAAGGCTAGAAGTAGAATACCAGATCCTTCTTCCTAGTCTGTCTTAGTCTGGAAGCTCCACTGAATTCTATTTAGTAGGTGACCCTGGTGATCTGTCAGTGTGCTGTACTATGTTGACTTGTGTGTTGCTGTGATACTGGATGCTTTTCCACTAGTATTTCAAATACTCATGGGGTCACACTTGGTGGAGAGGTAGCCTCTTATTTCCCTAATAAATTATTTAATTGTGAGTATGATCTGTGAGTTCTATGTCACCAGCGTAACAAACTACTGAACAAACAGAAGTAGAGAGTACTGTGGGAAGGACAGCTAGTGTCAGAACAGGAAAAAAGGTTCGAGACTAGAGGTGTGTCTGACTTCCACCTCATGAGAATAATCTTTGGACTGATGATGTTTCTTTCCTTCTTACCTCCTGAAGTTAGACAACTTCGGACACTACTACTAGCTTACATTCACCAAATGCAATACTGAATTAACTTCTAAAGTACAAAAACAATCAACTAGTATTTTTAGAGAATCAGTAAATAACTGATATAGATAGAAATCCACAGATGAGTACTGACTGCTGTATACACTGACCAGTTTGTAGTATTATTCAAATTATACTGTCCTAGGGAAACCCTGGAGGCATAGTGGTTAAGTGCTACATCTACTAACTAAAAGGTCAACAGTTCACATCCACCAGAGGCTCTTTGGAAACTCTATGGAGCAGTTCCGCTCTGTCCTATGGGGTTGTTATGAGTCAGAATTGACTTGACAGCAGTGAGTTTTTTTTATACTACCCTAGAGAATGAGTTCCCTCCTAGCTGAAGGGTTTATTTTAATCTCTGAAGACTGCTCAAAGGCACTGAAGAATTGGTCACCCTTTCTTTCGCTACAGTTACAGCTTCCAGCCTATACTATCTTTTCCCTAGATTATTTTAGTAGCATCGTAACAGGTCACTATTGTCTCTTCTTGATGCATTCACATCTATCTTCTACATGGCCCCCAAGGAAGATCCTCCAAATTAAAGATCTAAGTGTACTTGCCACCCTTCTCTTAAAGACCCCAACATTACAGGGTCAAGCCCAAGCTTCTCCAGGAAGAATACAGGCTCTCCTCATTTCACCTTTGTAGAGATTCCACCATGAGAACTCTCACTCGCTTTATTCTCAAGTAAAGCAAACCACTTGGCACCTGTGCTTCTCTTCCTCCTGTTGGCCCCGTAGAGCTTCCAAGGAGTGCCTGGTAGAGTTGAACTGCCAGCCTTTTAGTTAAACAGCTGTAACATCTATTGACTATGCCACCAGAGGACCCCTGGAAGGGTCATATGGCCCTCTTCTGTGTTAACATAAGGCCTAGTCCTTCAACCCTACGGGGCACACTTCTCCAAAAAAACCTAACCTGGTCCTGTATGTAAACCCCACTGCTATGCTCCTCACTAGACTTCAATCTCACTTATCAAAAAATCCAAACCAAACACACTGTCATCCAGTCGATTCCAATTTATAACAACCCTTTAGGACACAACATAACTGCCACACTGGGTTTCCAAGGAGCACCTGGTAGATTCAAATTGCCGACCTTCTGGTTAGGAGTCATATCTCTTAACATCACCAGAGTTTCACTCACAGAGCCATGAAACTCTGCATCTATATAACTGTAACATTTAATTTCCATAAAATTTTCATTAGCTAAAGTTTCACTGCTTCTAAGAACAGACTGATCAGAATTCATCTTGTATTAACTGTCTGTGTCATTTAATTCCTCATGGTAAACAGAGACTTTTTGCCAATGAGTCTTTTTCTGATTAGGGTATTAGGGTGACTATTCATCATAACCAAGAAGCTAAATGCAGAAAGATTCTAAATTTAGTCCAGAGAATCTCAACAAAGACACACTCCTTTAATTTTCCTATCCAAATGAAAATTCCATTTTAAAGTGTGCTAATACTAATTAGGAAACCCTTGATGGCACTTGGCTGGCTTGGCTTGGTGGCGCAAAAGGTTGGCAGTTCAGATACAGCAGGTTCTCCTTGGAAACTTTATGGGGCAGTTCTACTCTGTCCTATAGGGTCACCATGGGTCAGAATCAACTCGACGACACTAGGTTTTGGTTTTGAATATCAATGATAAGACCTCTAACTATGAAATTCATGCTCGAAGTACCAGACCATGGTCTAAATTTGGATGCTGATGGGAGGCTGAGCTTGGGAAGTAAGCAAAGGAAGGCAGATGCAATAAGAGCAGACAGACTTTTCAATGCCACACCTTTTCCAACTTGTCTTTACCTTCCTCTTCTTAGGACTGAAGAACCAAAAGCTGTTTTTCACAGACACAGGCAAATGTATGTACATATTTCTGATCTACCCACACAACCCAAAGTAGAGACGGCTACATCTAGGCTCTTCAGCATTAAGCAAGAGAAGCCCAGCAACACTGGCTGTCTTCTTTCATTGTTTAATCTCATCATGCTAAACATTAAAGCCTTTTGGAAAGAGCTGATATTTGTTAATAAACCTACTTGTTAAGGCACTGTCAGTACAGAAACCCCAAAGCTTCTTAATTTTTACAAAAATAACTGACAAGTACAAGCTTTCATGGGTAGTGGAAAACGTGGCTTTTATTCTCTTAAACCAGATGTCAGAGCCCCCTAGATGGTGGTTTCTGGGCTAAGAGTAGAAGCAAACAAGAGGTGGGCCAATGCTGCTTGGTAGCATCTTTTTAAAAGTATAGAACACTGCCAAATGTTAGGATGCAAGATAGCCACAGCATCATGACTTCCAATTTACAGTATCCTAACAGAAGGACGGAAACTCTGGTGGCATAGTGGGTTAAGTGCTATGCCTGCTAACAAAAGGTCAGCAGTTCAAATCTGCCAAGTACTCCTTGGAATCTCTATGCATCCAGTTCTACTCTGACCTATCGAGTTACTATGAGTCAGACCTGACTCAACAGCAGTGGATTTTTTAACAGAAAGAAGGAAACGCTGGTGATATAGTGGATAATTGCTATGGCTACTAACTGGAAGGCAGCAGTTCAAATCCACCAAACACTCTTTGGAAACTCTGTGGAACAGTTCTACTCTGCCCTAGAGGGTTGCTATCAACTCGATGGCAGTGGGTTTGTTTTGTTTTGGTTTTGAACAGAAGGAAGAAGAGCCTGCTACCACCAGCAACTGGTCTGACTGTTACGAAACAGTCTGGCCTAATACAGCTTTGAAGACTTTGTTTATAAAACCATCAGCAGGGGCTTCTCAGATGGGAAAAATCCAAGCCTTAAAAAACAACCAGAGGTAGTAACAGCTGGAGCATCTGAGACTCTGGTGGGAAGGAAGGATAAAAATCTTGATGCCAAATGTGCTGCTAGTGCTACTGGTGCCCTGAGCTACTCCTGCAGCTGACTGCTAAATGAAACAGTGGTAAAGGAATTTTAAATTCTCCTATACCACAATTTGGAAACCCTGGTGGCACAGCAGTTAAGTGGTGGCATAGTAGTTAACCAAAAAGCTGGCACTTCAAATCTGCCAGGCACTCCTTGGAAACTCTACAGGGCAGTTCTACTCTGACCTATAAGGTCGCTATGAGTTGGAATTGACTCGATAGCACTGGATTCTTTATCCCACAATTTAAACCCAATTTCTTGATTTGAAAGTGTACATTTCTTGGCTATTTCTCATATTTTGCACTAAGAATATACTCATTTTTTTGTAGACATGAACTGACGCTTTATTTTGCAAAACATTTTCTTGATAACTTTTTCCTTTTTTTAACAGTTCATGAGCTCCCTCTGCTGGCTTATATTTGTTAAGAAAGAACAGTGTCAGCTGTAACAGTTACTCTTTCATAATAAACAAAGGTCATTTTAATACTGAAGTAAAAGCAGTACAGCACATTCTCAATTATATAAAAATTAACAGAACTTTCAAATCCAATCTCAGGAGGTCTGTTTCATTCTGTGTTTTTAATGATACATGATTTCTGTTCATATGAGTCAAGAGCCAAATTCTACCTCAAATTTACCAAATTATTCACTTTTTCTAAGGCCTAATTCCAATAATCTATAATTTAAAAGCATTAAGTTTCTAGCTTTGTCAGTATCATTAGTTATACAATACCACTAGTAAACCACTGCTTTCTAATACTCCAAACACCAGAAGATCAGATAAGGATTAGCCAAGTGCAAAGTGCCATCGAGTCTTTTCCTACGAGAGAATTCAACATATTTACAGTATTTTTACACAAAAAACACACAACACCCTCCCCCAAGTATTTCTGTAAGCATATTACGACAAATTTTCCTAGAAGCTGTTGTGAAAAAATTAGCATAGCATGCTTATAAAAACACTTCTAGGGCAGGGGTTTAAGGTGGACAAATTTATATACATATATATAAAACACATGCATTGATCACATAAAAATATATTTTCCAGATGTCTATTTTTCAATGCAATTTAATTGACTCTTTAACCTAAGCCTTTCTTAATTACTCTTATTAAAGAAAGTGAGAATCATTCTTTAACAATCAAAATTCTGGGTTCCATTTACCCCAATAAAATGCTGCATAAGCAAATTCAGTATTTCAACTTCCTAATTCTTAAAAATTTGAGTTGGATCCGACTCGATGGCACTTGGCTTGGCTGGCTAATTCTTAAAAAACTGTGCATAATACAAACTTGACCCTAAAAAGCACACAATATGCATTAACTCAACATCTTAGTATTCCTAAGGTCATTAAATCCCCAAACATTCCAAAGGTGCCAGTCCAGATCATGGTATGAGTCCTCGAACCTTGGGAGCCTGAGAATTGATGCAGAAGCAGTTTAGCAAGGCTTTTAATTAGGTTCCAGTAGGCATCCTGTTGAATGAGGGAAGATTGTGGATACTCTAATAACCATTACAGTATTCATAAATGAATAACAAATCTCAGGATCTTCGTAGCCTATAAATGCTACAGATTGATAAATGAGCCCAATATAAAAGTAGTTAAAACCGAAAAACAACACAAAAGAACTGTTTTTCCCAAAATGGACAACTAACTGCCCAAAATTCCAGTTCTACCTTACACACATGTATTTATGTAGCTATTTCAACCAACAGAAATATAGTCAGTTTTGACTCATTCAAAATACAAACACTACCACTTGAAGTTTCCAAAAATTCTACTGCTGCATAACTGGACTACATCATAAGCTAAAAGGTTTTCTAAATTCAACCCAACAATTCAAAAGACAGAATAGCAGGGACAGATGTCTGGGGATGCTGTTTTCAGGGACCATCGAGGTCAATTGGCGTAACTAGTCTTTTTCTAAGAGTAGCATCTGCGGTCTTAAAAGCCACCAAACTGCCATCTGGGGAAAATCAATCGGTGCCAACCCACCTGGAAGGGATGACAACTGAGAACATCAAAGTCCAAGGGAAAATGAGCCCAGGACACAGAAGTATCCATATGATTGGGAGACTACATCAGCAGAAGAACTAGAGGGTATCCAGCCACCACCAAAGACAGCCCTGATAGGGGACAAAACATTGAGTCCCTGCTGCAGCATGACAACAAGGCGTATGCAGATCAAGCACTCTATTAAAAGACAAGACTTGATCCAAAAACCTGAAGGGTCCCCGGAGAACATGGCCCATAGACTTGATGATAACCCAGAGCTGAAACAAGTACTAAAGGCAGTATTTCAGACAAAGAACAAACAGGACATGGGGACACAGAGAGATGTATGTGGTGTGTATGTTATGGTTTAATGCATATATGAGACTGTCCTACTGGTTTCTTTTAGAGGGGAGAAGAAGGGACAAGTGTTGGTTGACACTGGAAATAAAGGGTCAAGAAGAAGAGTGTGCTATCCCACGGTGAGGAGAGCAGACAGAGTAGCAGAGAGGCGGGTACTCAGCTTTTTATATGGAAAATTTATATGGTAAACTTCCACTTAGTCACATTAAAAAAATTAAAAATTAAAAATTCTGCTGCTGCCAAATGGAGTCCCTGAAGAATTAGAATAAGATATACCAGTGGTTAAAGGTAAGAAATCCTCTTTAGGTTTTGATTAGTAAAGACAGTTTTGATGGATTGAATGATCATATAGTTTAGGAACAAAAGTAATAACCATCATTATGGTAAGGAACACAAAGATCTAAGTAAAATAAAATGTAGGGAGTTAAGAAAGTGGACTAGACACAAGTCTCCTTAGTAACCTCTGAAAACTAAGCCCTGGACTGATAATTAAACGGAGTCTTTTGGATACCCAGTGAGACCCAGGGCTGTCAATTTGGAATACATGCCACTCAACCTCTTCTCTTTCACTGATCCCCTGCCGTTGTTGAATGGATGGCTCTTGTGGACTGAAGTTAACTGGTGGTTTTAACTTTTTATTTTATTTGTTAGCTGGCAGTGGCAATTGGGCTTAACCGGCAGCAAAGTTTAGCTGCACTGCTGATGTCATCAGCAGGCAGAACAGCCACACTTTAAGAGTTCAACTCTGGACTTAGAGCACCACAGCCCCTCCACCAGCTCTTTCCAAACCTCTGCCACCAATTTGGCTGTTTTGCAATGGGTGGGACAGCTTATGTGGGATGCCATCTTGTTGAACTGGGAGAGGGAGTTACCCAAACAGAAGCCTCAGCAGGGGCTAATTCCCAGGCTGGAGGCAGTCTCAGCCCCAGGAGTACTTTCCCAGCAGAAAAGCTGTGTTTAACAAAATGTAGCCTCATGGTGGGGCCCAGCAGCGTATGACAGCAGGACAGTAGCATTTCTGTACTTTGAACTAGATCACAGCATCTGGGGATGGATATAAAGGTGCCTCCACTGTCAGCTGGAAAGAGGGGCTTGCACACCTGACAGCCTGACTGATTTTAGAAGCTGTCAGATAGCTTTTACCTTTCAAAATAAGACTACCTAGAGAAATAAATGTGGTGCAGCCTGTCAGCATCTCTTCCAGCCTTGACTGACCCACAACGTAGGGTCAGCTGACCACCCCCAGTGACTTTATAAGTAGGGTCATGTTTCAGCCAGCCAGGAAGTAAAGCCTGCTATCCCAGAGATTCTACTGGGTCCAATTCTTGGAGTACACAGAGGTGACTGGTGATCAACTTCTGCTACAGCTCCTGTTAAGACAATACCAGAAAAACTAAACAACTCTAGATGCTCAAAGAGCAACAGATCTTGGCCAGACACTTAAAGAAAAATCCACTCATGGCTCCAGAAAGCTCCCAAAATAAACAACCAAAGAATTTGTCAGATGAAGAACCCTTTCTGAAACTTTCAGCGGTGAAGTACAAAAGAATCACATAGAGAGAGCCCTTGTAGACATTATACAAAATTGAGCAGAGCAAAATTAAAAATTAGGAAAGCTGTTCATATTGATGGAATGCCAGCATTCTGAAATCTGACAGATCAATAACAAAATTAAAGAGTTAGAAAACTCAATTCAAAGCCAAGAGAAGAAAACTGAACAAATGGAAAATAGACTTTCTGACTTAGAAGACAGAAGTAATGACACCAACATTTATGAGGAGAAATCAGAGAAAAGAAACAAGAAAAATAAAGAAGCATTAAAAAACATGTGGGACTCTATAAAGAGGAACAACCTATGATTAATTGGAGTTCCTGAACAGGAAAGGACACCTGAAAACAGAGTATTGTTGTTGACTTGCTGACAGAAAACTTTCCTGAAACTATGAAAGACTACATGAATATCCAAGATGCGTATTGAATGCCACACAATATACATACCAAAAGAAAGACTCCAAGACATATTATAATCAAGCTTAACAACATGAAACATAAGCACAAACTCTTGAAGGCAGCAAGACTCAAAGCAATGCTAACATTCAGAGGGAAGTGCTATAGGTTTTCTTCTGACTTCTTGGCAAAAATCATGTTGGCATGGAGGCTGTGGGATAACACATGCAAAGTCTTGAAGAAGAAAAACTGTCTACCAAGAATTATATATTCTGCAAAACTGTCTTTCTAACATGAAAATGAAATTAAGACATCTACAAATAAAGAGAAACTCAGACTTTGTAAAAACCAAACCAAAGCTACAAGAAATACTGAAAGAAGCTCTTGGCTTAGAAGAACAAAACCACTGACTTCGTATTTTAGGAGGCAATACAGGGTACATCATCCAAAAACCTACTCATTTAGGGAAGGCACAAAACCCAACCAAAGCTTTAATAATAAAAGAAGTGACCCAATGATCGTATCATGAAAACTGTGATACCATCATATTAAAGACAGTGATATACTACAGTAGTTACAGTCCTTCCAGATGGAGAGAAAGCTAATAAGATATGTAGAAGTTAAAATTGGGTTTAAACATAACTTACTAAGGAGGACTACAGGGATAGCTGCAAAGTACAATAAAGGTATGACATATCAAGAAATTCAACACAGGAGTCTCAACAAACACCAAACCAACACTAAAAAGGGTGAAAAATCAACCCATAAAGAAGAATGCCCAGAACAGAATAGTAAGAGCAAAAGAGAAAACACCAAGCCAAAAGTAAATACATCAAAATAACAGCACTAAACACATACCTATCAATAATTACATGGAATGTAAATGGAATGGACTGACCGCTCCAGTAAAGAGACAGCAAGTGACATCTTGGATCAAAAGACACAACCCATCTATATGTTGCTTACAAATAACTTACCTTAGATTTAAAGATAGGAACAAACTGAAAATTAAAGGATGGAATAATATACACCAAGCTAGCAATATACAAAAAAGAACAAGTGTGGCAATACTAATCTCAGATAAACTAGATTTTGGTAAAATACACCATTGTGGACAAGTATGGTCACTATTTATTGCTGAAAGGTTCAATACACAAGCAAGACTTAACAATATTAAATATGTACCCAATACTAGACCATGTAAATACATTGAAGAAACACTGACTACATTAAAAAATGAGATAGATCACTCTACAATAATAGTGGAAGACTTCAACACTCCACTTTCAGTTTTGGACAGATCTTCTAGAGAAAAGCTCAATAAAAACACAGAAGACCTTATTGCAACAATTAACCAATGAGACCTCATCAACATATATAGAACTTTCTATCCATTAGAAGAGAACTACAACTTCTTCTCCAGAGAATATGAACATTTTCCAGAATGGACCATGTGTTAGGACACAAAGCAAGTATCAACAGAATCCAAACCACTGAATTATTGCAAAGCATCGTCTCTGACCATAAAGTCATAAAAGTTGAAATCAACAGAAGAGAAAAACATAGACAGAAATTGGAACCCATGGAAATTGAACAACATTTTGCTCAAAAAGCCATGGGTTATAGAAGAAATCAAGGATGAAATATAAAAGTTTCTGGATTCAGATGGAATGAAAACACTTCCTACCAGAACCTAGGGAATACAGCCAAAAGCAGTGCTGAGAGGTCAGTTTATAAATGCACACATCCAAATGGAAGGATGAACCCAAACCAAAGAATTAACCCTACAGCTTGAACAAGTAGAAAGAGAGCAGCAGAGTAATCCTTCAGACACCAGAAGAAAACAGATAATAAAGATTAGAGCAGAACTAAACAAATTACAGAATAAAAGAATAATTGAAAAACTGATAAGACCAAAAGGTGGTTTCTGGAAAAGATCAACAAAACTGACAACCCACTGGCTAAACTTACTAAAGAAAAACAGGAAAGGAAACAAATAACACAAGTAAGAAAAGACAGGGGAGATGTCACAATAGATCTGACAAAAATCAAAAATATAACAGAATACTACAAAAGACTGTACTCTAAAAAATTTGAAAACCCAGAGGAAATGGACAAATTCCTAGATTCACATCACTTAGCAAAATGATCACAAGGTGAAGCAGAACAATTTAAGAAATCCATCACAAAGGAAGAGACTGAAAAAGTCATCCAAAAACTATCAAGCAAAAAAGCACTGGCCCACATGGCTTCATCGCAGAATTCTATCAAGCTTTTAGAGAAGACTGAGACTCTTTAACAGCATAGAAAGGGACAGAATACTCCCAAATTCGTTCTATGAAGCCATAACCCTGATACCAAAGCTAGAAAAAGATCCCACAAAAAAAGAGAACTACAGACCAACATTACTCATAAATCTAGATGCAAAAATCTGCAACAAAATACTTGCCAATAGAATTCAACAACATACTAAAAAAATAATTCATCATGACCAAGTTGGATTCATACCACGGATGCAAGGCTGGTTCTACATCAGAAAAACAACTAATATGATCAACCACATAAACAACACAAAAGACAAGAATCACCTGATTTTGTCAACTGATGCAGAGAAGGCATCTGGAAACACCCACTGATGCTAAAAAATTATGAGCAAAATAGGAATAGAAGGCAAATTCCTCAATGCAACAAGGGCCATTTATACAAAGCCAAATGCCTACATCATCCTGAATGATGAGAGATTGAAACAATTCTCCTTGAGAACAGGAACTAGACAAGGATGTCTACTCTCACCGCTCCTGTTCTACATTGTACTAGAAGTTCTGGCTGGAGCAATTAGGCAAGACAAAGCAATAAAGGGCATCTGGACTGGCTAAGAAGTAAAAATCTCACCACTTGCAGATGATGATTGTATATGCAGAGAATCCTAAAGAATCCATAAATAAACTACCCAAACTGATAGAAGACTTCAGCAAAGTATCAGGATACAAGATAAACATAAGTAAATCAGTAGGATTCCTTTACACCAAAAAAGAGTTTATTAAAGACGAAATCACCAAATCAATAGCATTTACTATAGCCACCCAAAAGATAAAAATACCTAGGAATAAATCTAACTAGAGAAATAAGAGACCTTTACAAAGAGAACTACAAGACTTTACTACAAGAAACAAAGAGAGACTTAGATAAATGGAGAAACCTACTCTGCTCGTGGATAGGAAGACTTAACATTCTGAAAATGTTTATTTTATCCAAAGCAATCTACATATATAATGCAATCCCAACACAAATACCAGTGACATTTTTTAATGAAGGGGAGAAAAAAATCACCAACTTTGTTTGAAAAGGGAAGAAACTCCGGATAAATAAAGCACTACTAAAGAAGAACATCATACCGGGAAACCTCTCACTACTTTAGAACTTCTTAGACTGCCACAGTAGTCAAAACAGCCTGGTACTGGTACAAAAAAGAGACACATAGACAAATGGAACAGAGTTGAGACCGCAGAGATTCCACCATCCTCCTATGAACAGCTGATATTCAACAAAGGCCCCAAGATCATAAACTGGGGTAAAAACAGTCTTTTTAGCAAATGGTGCTGGCAGAATTGTATATCCATCTGCAAAAAATTGAAACAAGACCCTTATCTCACACCTTACACAAAACCCAACTCAAATTGGATAAAAGACCTACATATCAATAAAGCTCATCCAAGAAAAAATAGGATCAACAATGGACGTTTTAATACACAAAGTAGACAGATTTCAAAAACTGACAAATCATGACCAACAGAAGAGAAAATAGATAAATGTGAACTACTAAGAATCAAACACTTCTGCTCATCTAAAGACTTTACCAAAAGAATTAAAAGAGCAGCTACAGAATGGGAAAAAATATTTGGCAACAGTATGTCAGACCAACATTTGATCTCCATAATGTACAAGGTACTACAAAACATCAACAAGAAAAGAATAATACGATTAAGCAATGAGCAAAGGAGATGGACAGACACTTCTCTAAAGAGGAAATCCAAGCAGCCAAAAGACACATGCAGAAATGCTCATGATCATTAGCTATTAAAGAAATTCAAATCAAAACTATGATAAGATATCATCTCACCCCTACAAGGTTGGCCATGATCCAAAAAACACTAAACAACAAATGCTGGAGAGGCTGTGGAGAAAGTGGAACTCTCCTATACTGCCAGTGGGATTGCAAAATGGTGCAGTCTCTCTGGAAAGCAATCTGGCACTTCCTTTAAAAGCTGGAAATAGACATACCATTTGACCCAGTAATCCCATTGCTTGGAATATACTCTGTAGAATCCACAGCATTCACACGAACAGATACACGTGCACAAATGTTTATTGCAACACAGCCCACAACAGCAAAATCATGGAATCTACCCAGATGCCCAACAACAGATGAATGAATAAGTATACTATGGTATGTATACTCAACAGAATACTATGCAATGATAAAGAACAATGATAATTTTAGGACGAATCTCCTAACTTGGTTTCAAATGAAAGACATCACGGTGAGTGAAATTAGTCAGCGACACAAGGACAAGTATTTTATGAGCCCCCTACTACAGGGACTTGAAAACAGAGTCATATACAGAAGAAAAGATTCTTTGACAGCTGCAAGGGAGGGGAGGAAAGGAGGGAGAGGCTTGGTTATAGATTAGATAGTTGATAGAAATTCGGTTGGGTAAAATCAGTGACAGCACACATTAGAAAGAAAATCACTTTAACTGGACTGCAATATAACCTGAAAACTCCTCCAATCTTAACCCAATATGGCAAGGACAGAGTAGCAGGGGTGGGGGTCTGAGAACCATACTTTCAGGGTACATCGAGGCCAATTAGCATAACTAGTCTATCCCTAAAGAAGTCTTCTCCATGCCATATTTGCGAGTGGCATCCAGGGTCTTAAAACCCAGCAAGCTGCCATCTGGAGTACAGCAAATGATCCCAACTTGGCAGGAACAGACGATTGCCAAGGACAAAAGCAACATGGGGGAAGAGAACCCAGAAGACAGACAGACCCAGGTGAATGCATGACTACATCAACATGTGACCAGAAGAACCTGGTGGTGTCTGGCCATCTCCAGTGACAGCTGTGATAGGGCTCACAAAGCTGAGTTTCAGCAGCAATACAAGAACAAGAAGAGCTGTACCCTGAGAAGTTCACTAAAAGACTGCAACTGATGGTCCAAAGTTGTGCGGGTTCCCCTGGGAGCACGGCCCCTAGACCTGCTGCTGCCCCAGATCATAAATCATTACTGAGGTTAACTCCTCAGACAGGAATGGATTGGACTTGGCAACTCAGAGTGACCATATTGTGTGTGCACTTTACGGTTCTATGCATCTATAGGATGTCATCCTACTCGTCTCTTACTAGAGGGGAGCAGAGAGGGTGGAGAAGAGGTGACAGGAGATTGTTAAGAGGGTATGATCTGTATAGAACAGAAAGGACAAGTGTGCTGTCACCGGGCAAGGAGAGCAGTAGGAGCGGCACATACGCAGGCATGTGAATTTAAACCAGATTGCACACTTTCACTCCATCACAATAAATCAATAAGATAAAATACTAAAGAAGAAAAAAAAAATTCCAAACTAAAATTACTAACAGAAGAGATTCCTTGTGAGAATATATTCTGGACAAACTGACTTTAAAAAAAAAAATTAGCAAAAGAGAAAAAAAGGATAATGATACAAGAAAACTTTTCACCATGAAAAAAAATTCCTTTTAGGTATGTATCAGTCAAATAGACAGCAAAATTACTTTAAATACTTTATTAATAATTACTCGGCAGCAGCATTTTTTTTTAATGAAATAATCAAGCAATTAATGCTCATCACTTATTTAACTGGTGACCCTCTTCCCAGGTACCACCCTTACTTGTTTTGAACCTTAGTATTTACATGAGACAAAATACCTTCTAAGAAACATTACAGCCCTTAGTCTAAGTAAAACTAACTTCTTTACTCTTATTCTATAAACTAAACAATAAAATATTTTTTATACCCAGCAAGGAAATTAAAAGTTTAAATTTAATTTGCTATAGTATGGAAATTCTGGTGACATACTGGTTAAAAGCTACGTTGCTAACCTAAAGGTTAGCAGTTAGTTCCAAGCACTGCTTGGAAACCCTGTGAGACAGTTCTGCTCTGTCCTTTGGGGTTGCTAGGAGTCAGAACTGACTTGATGGCAATGGGCTTTTTTTTTGGCAGGAGAAGGCGGGTTAAACCACATTACGACATAATTTTTTTGTTGCTATCTAGTTGATTACCACTCATGGTGACTAAAAGTGATCCCACGTATGCAGAGGATCTGCTCCATAGGGTTTCCAAGATTGTGTCCTTATGCAAGTAAATCACCAGGCCTATCTTCTGAGGTACTTCTGCATGGGCTCACACTGCCAACCCTTCAGCTAACAGTCAAGCATTTGACTGTCAGGTTACCTCCAATATTAAATAAATAATAATACATACAAAGCCAAACTTCTGCAACTGAAAAAGAACACAGAAATATTTTCTCTTTGGTAAAAAGATTCAGTCCATTTTTTCAGTGTTACTGTTGTTAGCTCCCATCAAGCTGACCCTTGACTCATGGCAATTATTTCACAAGAAGATTGGACCACTGTGATCTGTATGGTGTTCACTGGCTGAGTTTTAAGAAGTGGATTCTCACGCCTTTCTTCTTAGTCTATTTTAGTTTGCAGAAACTCTGGTGCTACTGCTGCTTACCAAAAAGTCAGCAGTTCAAATCCACCAGCTACTCCTTGGAAACTCTACAGAGAAGTTCTACTCTGTCTTATGGGGTTACTATGAGACAAAATTGACTGGACAACAGTAAGTTATTTTAGTCTCCAAGCTCTGGGAAAACATAAGCATCATAGTGACACACAACTCTCCATTGACAGATGGTAGATGCATTTGAGGCGCATTATGAACCCAGGTCTCCTGTATGTAAGGTGAGAACTGTACCACTGAACCACCATTGCCCTTAAAGTCATTCAAAAATAACTAGACACAGATTCAATCATTCCGTATAGAGCGACTAATTCCTTTTATTGAAGTGACTGGGCCACAAATAATTTTTGGTACAATAACATACTGATATGTATCTTAATAAATCAGAAAACACTGTGTGTAAACCACATATAGCTAAATTCAGTTTTAACTGGCTGAAGTCTAAGACCAGAGTTTCTTTGTTTTAGAAATTACTGTTTTGGTGGGCTTTTAAAAAAATCCTTTTAACTGACCACAAAGACAGATCTTTTTTTAAAATTAGTAATCTAATGTCTGCTAAACATCAAACTACATAAAAACAATTACTGACACCCATCAAAAACTAATGGCAAGTGCATGCATGTGTGATTTGGGATAGGAAAAAAAAATGAAGTCAGGCCCAGTGGCAAGCAGGAGAAGCCCACAGACATAGATACATACAGGAGAGCGCATTACAGTACCTGACAGGCTGTGAGAGCAAGAAGAGTAAGAGAGACCAGGAAAGAGAGTGCTCATGGTGTGGAGGAGCAGCACGCTTTTAGTGGCAGGCAAAGCCTCAGAAAGATGAACACAGTTGCTGATAGACTGGCTTCGCTTAGCTTCCAGGAGAGATAAAGTAATAATTAAGTCAGAAAAGCATCAGGACTTTACACTTCTATTTTTACTATCATTATTTTTCTGGGCTTTCTTTAAACGTTTAAAGAAAGTCACTTTAAACTTTAAAGGAGGAAGTCAGTACAAAGCACAGTATTTTATCAGTCTCTCTAAATACAGCCAACTTTCATTCACTCATTCTGATTCTGCAGTAGAAAGGACAATTCAAAAGTAATCAAATTCTTTCTGTTGTGTGTCAGATTCACATTCAGGTTGTTTATTTGAACAGACATTATAACCAGCTTTTCCTTCCTAAAGACACACAAAATGACCACAGATAGGAAGGGAAAGTCTACCTTACAATTAAAAAAACTGTTCTATAAATACTAAATAATTCACAAATTGGTTTACTGAAAGCTGACTGTATTCAAAGCAATTCCCACAGTAAATTAAAACATCCTAAAACCTCAAGAACACTTAAAAGTCAAATTAACATTTAAAAGACTTGATATTCAAAAAATCTTCATGACACTCATCTTTTCACAACCCATTTCCTGATTAAACTCACAATTCCTTAATATCTGCCTTTACATATAATGTTCTCAAGTTTTCTATAAGTATTCGAGAAACCTTTGAGAAAACAGATGGACACAGGAGATTCTCATGTATATCGAGTCACTGTCAATAAAATCAATTTTATACTTAAAGCAAAAATATAAAGTCATGCTTGCTCCTTAATTACTTTTATGTGATTTTACTGAACATGAATGAAATAGAATTGCAAATGACAGTGGCACACTTGCAAAAAAGAAAAAAAATTCTTACTGTCCTTTCCACCACCTTTTGCCTGTCTCATTAAATGTATAAAACATCATATTTAAATAAAAATAATTTCCACATAAATGTCAAACTTACTGACTTTAAATTTCCTCAAAATTATCTACTTCTCATCTAAGTCAGAAACTTTTCACTTTTTAGTTGTTGTTTTTAAGTACTGGTTCTGACTCAGAGACTCAGGTACAATAAGACAGAACACTGCCTGGGCTTGTCCCATATCCACAGTCGTTGTTATGTTTGAGTCCACTGCTTTTAGCCATTGTGCCAATCCACCTTGTTGAGGGTATTCTCCACTTTTTGCTAACTCTCTACTTTATCAAGCATGATATCCTTCTCCAAGGACTGATCCCTCCTGAAACCATGTCTAAAGTATGTAAGATGTAGTCTTGCCATTCCTGCTGCTAAGAAGCACTCTAGTTGTGCTTCTTTCAAGACAACTTTTCATTTAAGTGTTATTAAATGTATTTTTCCAAAACAGATCACTGTATACTTTAGGAATAATATGAAAACAAAAATCCCAGTACTATCGAGTCGATTCCAACTCAGAGTGACCCTATAGGACAGAGTAGAACTGCTCCACAGAGTTCCAGGGAGTGCCCGGCTGGCTCAAACTGCTAACCTTTTGTTTAGCAGATATAGCACTTAACCACTACACACCAGCATTTCCAGGAATAGTACAGAATAATAATTTTGCATGAGAATTAAAGTTTGTTTAAATTATTCTGTCATTCAGATGGTTAATAATTTTAGCATCAGTCACACTCAGTGACAAAGTTTTATCCTGTAATTCTTGAAGGGTTATAAACTACTCTCTATTAAACTGTCCCTTCTCTATTCTGCAACTGAGTCTTTCATATTTCCCTCCCACCACCCTCACTGATGTTTTCTCTACTTAACTAAAATCTATTGGCAAATCATATTACAATAATCGCAAATTAACCTTTTAATGGGATTAGAAAGAAAAATAATACTTTCCAATGGGTCTTCCAAAATAAACATCTTATTGCTAAAAGCAAAACGTGACTTCCTGATCTGCTGCTCTTTCACGTAGATTCTACACAAATCAAGCTCTACCATGAAATAACCTGGGCCTTTTTAAAAGAGATGGATGCATCATCATTAAATGAAGAAAAATAATAGAAGTAAAATTACTAATATTTAGCCTATATCAATTAATTTTATAAAGTAGCATGGTCATAATAAAATCTTCAAAGATTGCTATTTTTACATGCAACAAAATATTCATAATTTTTAAAAATATAAAGTATGAAACAACATATACACATATATGTGTACAATACATAAAGATAATAGTTCTGTCCATGTCAATATTCCCTCTAGCTTCCTCTTTCAAAAGTTATGATTCCAAGTGGGGTTGTTCTGTGGTTGTTGTTAATTTTATAAATCCTACAAAGGTCAGATTGGCAGTCTCCAAGTGACATAAGCCATAATCATCTTTACATGATTGTGTGAAAGTGCTTGTTTTTGGAATACCATGGCTTCTCAGACACCTGAGAACACTGATAAGTATAACCATTAACATAATTGAGCTAAGTATTTCCTAAAACATACTGATGCTTCTACCATACGGTGGGTACCATCTGTTGGTTTTAAATACTGTATGAAAATCTCAGATATAACTCTTCTGTAACTACGTTTTGGCTGTACAGTGACATACAACACAAGCAACAATGTAATCATTTGCTGCTCATTAAATTGTGAGAATAAATTTTTTCTAAGTATTTCAAATTATTTTCATTATACTTGTGATTCAAAAGTTTTGAGGGGCAGCCGGAAGTCTGGAAAATTAGGGTTCAGATATGTTTTCACGAAAATTACAACAGAATTCTAAGCCATTTACATTATGCCTTACTATACAATGTAAAATACTGAACTTAAAGGAATCTTATTTTATGGCTGGGGAGATCTTATGATTTCCTGAAGCCAATATACTGAATAAAAACGACAATTGCATGATATTACTGATGAAAAATGAGAAGACTGAGAAGAATTGGTTTTGAACCTAAGTTACAGCTTCACTGTTACTAGGGGGAGAAAGAAGAGTTTTTAGTTCGTATTAAGTACCGTATATAAGCTTATTTTTTAAAAGATTTCTGGTTTTGTTTTCAGAATAAAGTGTAGCAAAGTCCAACTAACTGGGGAGTCTCAGTCAAGTTCTTATTAATTAGAATAAACCAAAACCAAACTCCTGCTGCTGTTCAATTGACTGTAACTCATAGCAACCCTACAAGACAGGGTAGACCTGCCCCCTAGGATTTCCAAGGCTGTAAATCTTCACAGAAGCAGACTACTAATGCTTTAACCACTAGACCACCAGGGCTCCTTATTAATTAGAGTGGGCGGAAAAATGACATGTATAGATGTGATAAGGTCAATTTTCTAAAGGAACAAAATTTATAATGTTTCCATTCAATCCTAAAAACTAGTTAAATGTATCATTTTCCTTTGCTCTGCCAGATGGTTTACCATACCCAGCAGTGAAAATGATGCAACTCTTATGCTGATTCTAAGAATCTAGTTTCTTACAGGTCAAAGCAAAACCTGTGCATTCTCTATTTTGCACAAGTATCTTTCTCAATATTAACATTTCAAGTTTTTTTTCACAATGGAAAACTTAGAAATATACAGTTAAAATTGCTTTGAAAAGTAACTAGAACAAAAATATTAAAAGGGAATAGAGATATTTTAAAAAAAGGTCTAGTATTTAAGCTCTGAGTGGAATTTTAAAACTCTGATATTTTATTCTTGTAAATCATTTTCAGACAATAAAAAGAACTTTGAGAAATATTTAAATAAATGTTTACCAGTTGCTTTCTGGCGAACAATGTTCCTTGCCTTCTCAACCCTTGGTGCTCCAGATGTGGTGGCACTCCTAAATCTCATTGGCTCACCAGCATCCAGGTGGCTCCGCCAGCTAAGAGAGAAGGATCTCCCCACCGCAGATCCTTTCTGAGGATCTAGTACACAGCCTGACAAGACAAGAAAAATAGTCTAAGCATTTCATCAAAATCCATTTTATAACCTGTGTTACTCAGCAAATGCTATAAATACAATTATACACAATCAGCAGATGACCTTTCTACAAATCAGATATTTTCTTACATTATAGTTTACAAAAGTTATTCATATATCACTAACCTAAAAGTTCCTGTTGCCACAGTATTTTTCAATAGTGTCATGAAAATTATCATTTCTTCACAGTACTCACTTCCGTATACAAAATACTACTAACAAACTATCCTCACTACAAGGGCAATATAAAATGAAGTTTTGGCACTGTTTCCAGAATATCCCCCAAACCACTACTTATAAATGAAAAAATCAGAGATTCTTGTGTTAGACTAGTACTCCATTCTGAACACGCCAATCCACTTCACACAAATCCCAAGAACATTCATGTCTCCAACACTGAGCTGATTCACTAAAAAGAGCACAGATGATGAACATCTACAAATAACACAAAATCCTATTTTAGCAAAGCTCCAAAGTGATAAAAAGTTGCAACCCTCAAAAGTCAAGTTCTTTCATGTTACTCTGGTTGAAGATGTCAATGAATACTCAAGGATCCAAAAGAAATACAGGAGGAAAGAGGACAGAGATTTCCCCACAGGAATGATATGGCTGGTGGCTGTCACCTATGGCTTGTCCTCATATCCATTCTTGTGGCGCATTTTGTTTCCACTATTCTAGTGCTTAGAAGGCAAATATTTCTACAATAAATATTTAAATCCTTTTCAGAATGAAGCAATACAATGAGAAATATTTGCAATTGTTATTAAATAATTGAATCTGTTCTATATCATTCGCAAAATAGTGTTTTTGAAGTTGTATTGCTTTCATAAGACAGGTCGATCTCTTTTTCTATGTTCAACACCCTCTTCTACAGACTCTGGGGCTTTATCATATGACTGACTTTGGGGTAGCAAAACTGAACAGACACACTTGAAATACACTTTAAAATGTGGGTTTGCTCTCTTGCTGTTCCTGGAACTCTAAGCCATTATGTAAACCAGCCTGAGCTAGCTTTCCGGATGCTGAAAGACGTGCAGCCCACTCACCTCCACTCCACCAGCTGCCAGCCAGCCAGCCAGCCAACCATTTCATAGCCTAGCTGACTGCAACACCTGACTCCAGCCAAAGTTTAAGTGAGTCAAACCCAAATTTCTCTAACTCACTAAATCCCGATCTACAGAAATGGTTATTTTAAGCCACTACCTATAGGAGTGATTGGTTGCACAACAAAGCTAACTGATACAGCCTGCAATAAGACTATTGTTGAGGTTGCAGCATACCACAGCAAGCAATGTACCTTTTATGAGGCTTTTCAGGAACAATTCCTCCCTAGTCATGGGACAAGGAAAAGCTATATATAACCTAAGCAAGCAGACTGCTTTTACCTTATCTACTTTGTGTTTCTACTTGATGTACATCCTGTAAAGATCAAGGTTCACTCTAACCTTCCCCATTTCCCCACCTAGTATACAACACTTCCTGGTATGCATTATGGCATTTAATTCCCTTCAATTTTGCCTCAATTTCATTCTTTCTCTACCTATTGCATTATATGCACTTCTATGTGCTGCCTCAAAATCTTTCCAGACTGAGCTGGAGTACAAATGAATTAATCCAAGGTGCTTGTGTCAAGGTCCCCAAAAAACAGCAATGAAGGCACAGAGATGTTAAACTGATATCCCCAAGAAGAAACCACCACTGGTATTTTCCACCTTGATCTGACTCTAGGTCCTAACACAATTTTTACCTAGAAACACAACAAAGCCAAAATGACTCACATCTGAAACACTAAGAATTTTTCCACATTTCCCAAGGAGGCAGCAGACTGAATCTTAATAGTGTAACATCTTGAGCTGAACTTGTCTGGCTTTGATTTCTGGTTTTACCACTTCTTAGGTGACCTTAAATTTTCTGTATATCAGTTTCTTTGTGACATGGGGAGATAATATGTACAAAGCACTAGCTACTGTTTTTACCACTGTCACTGCTGCTACTATTACTTCTTCATCTTACTCCTTCTCCCACAGTTTCTTCAGCAACTCGCCATTGAGGTGACACAGTGATATGAGACACAATCTAACACCAGCATGCAAAAACACAACCTGTGTGGCTGGTTCAGTTATTATTAAACTTCAAGCATTAATTACTTAGATGAATAAATACACATACTCCTCCCCAGTTCCAGACAACTGGTACTATCCTGAAGGAGTGAAAATACCTTTGCCTCTCTGCTTCTTTTCCTTTTGTTCACTCAGTTTATCCAGAGGTAGATTTGTCATCTCAACTCCATAAACAGTTCTTGCAAGCACTGCTGTTAAGGAGTCCATTATATTGGTCCACTCATTTATGAGCTCCTCCCATTCCGTGAGAGAAGACAACACACCAAGAAAGTCATCCCAGAGCTCTCGAGAAATATACACACAGAGGTTTGCTCGGATCCAGGCCACGATGAGTGTCTAAAGCAAACCAGCCAGCAAGAGAATTCAATCATCTTCATTTGGAAGAAGTGTTATACTTTAACAAAATATTTCAAAATACTATTAATAAGGTGACAAGTAAAAAGTACTTTTAGTTGTTTTTCTTTCAATTTCTTAAAACTCCTCTAACCAAGTACTATCAGTATTTAAATTAGCTACTGTTACAGATAAAGCTCCTCTCTTAACAGTGTCTGTGACTGGTCTGTCTATAACCAGGGCGAACAGAAAGCCCATGTACAACTCATGTTTCTTGACAAAGCTCTTTCCCTCGCTCTGCACAGTGGCTACTTCAAACTTCCTTCTCCATGTGTAAACCTCTAGACCTCAGCAACTTCTTCCTAATTCTTCCCAAATGAACTTACTGCAGACTTTAGAGGAAAGAGAAACCATTAAACAAGAACTCCCTGAATCTATGTATAGATACACACTCATGCCCGCATTCAGACCCAGCTTTTCCTTCACCTGCTGGCTGTAATCTGAGAGGCTCCTGCCCGTCTACACCAGCTCCTCACCTGCGTTCTGGTTCCTCCCTTATGACTGCGTTTCCAATAAGCCCATTCCTCCTTTACCGCCAATCTCTCCTATTTCGCAGGTCCTTCCCATCAACATTTAAACATGCTTAATTCCTCATCTTAAAAAAAGAAACAAAAGATATCCCTTGAACCTAGACTTCACACTCTGGCTAAAACTCTATCTTTTCTCTCCCTTTCCAAAGCTGAAATTCTTGGGACAATCCACTTCCTCAATTCCTAATCAAGTTTCAACAAACTGCTCTGACTTCTGCTCTTTCTACACGACTACTACTACACCACTACCTTTCGCCTCAGTAGTCATGATGACACAGGGGTTAAAGTGCTCATCTGCCAACCTAAAAGTTGTTGGTTGGAACCCACCAGCTGCTCCATGGTAGACAGACGTGGCAGTCTGCTTCCATAAAGATCACAACCTGGGAAACCCTATGGGGCAGTTCTAGCTTGTCCTATGTGGTTGCTACGAGTCAGAACTGACTTACTAGCAGCAGGTTATGGGATATACACATACATATATACACACACTTTCTTTCTTTCTTTCCCGTTTAACATAAACACAGAGAAACTGTGAGAAATACAAATCAGTCTATAATCAGACAGGCCTGTTCTGCCCATTTGATACCTAAAGTGATCCTTTTGCAATGCACTTGTTCTCTATATTTTCAATTTGTATACAGTGTACTTTTAACATTTTACGGAGTAAAAATGCTAAAGGTCTGGCAGTTAAGTATGTTGAAAACAAGATTTAAACATACTTAAATGTGATCCTAAGACATACAACTTTTCGAAAACTAAGAAAAATTAAGAAAACATTAAAATAATTGTAACAATTAATTTTTATTGTGGCCAAACAAACAAAAAAATCAGTTGACCATGGGTGTGTGGGTTTACTTCTGGACTCTCAATGCTATTCTACTGGCCTAGTGCCTATTGGTATCCCAGTACCAGGCTGTTTTGACTACTGTGTGGGTATGTTTTAAAATCAGAAGTATAAGTCTTTCTACTTTGTTCTTTTTTTTCAACATTGTTTTAGCTATTCCAGGCCTCTCGCCATTCCACATCAAGTTGAGGATTGCTTCTTCTATTTCTGTAAAGCAGTTTATTGGAATTCTGATTGAGACTGCCCTGAAATTGGGAAATTAGGGAAACAATTCCATTTACAATATCACCTAAGAGAATACCTTGGAATAAATATAACCAAGGTCATGAAGGACTTATATAATGAAAACTATAAAACACTGATGAAGAAGATTTAAAAAGGTTTAAATAAATGGAAAGATGTTTCATTTTCACAAACTGGAAGACTTAATATTGTTAAAGATGTCAATCCTATGCAAAGTGATCTACAGATTCAATGTAATCCTGATCAAAACTCCCAGAGTATCCTTCTAATAATTACCCATAAAAGGAAAAAGAAAAGAAAGAATCCCAGACTTTTGATTCTGTCACTAATTTGGTTTATGGACCTAAAGGCAAGTACCTTGGCTTCTCAGGGACTCACAAGTCTTTTTACAAATAACAGCTGGATAAGTTCATTTCCAAGACTCCTTCAGTGCTAAAATTTAATATTTTCTCATATATGTCTTAGTACACAAACTGTATATATAAACACCTTAACTCATAAAGTCACTTCATTTCTTACATATATTTGCAACTAACCACTTTCTACATTTCTTTACTTATCACATTTAATGGGACTACATAATTTTAAAATAATGGCTCATAATATAAATAGAAGATTTTCTCTTAAACCTGCACAGCTTCAAGCATAAGATCACATTTAGCAATGACAACAGATTAAAACACCATTTAGGGCAATCATCCTAGGGAAAAGGAACATCCCCTCATTGGTAGATATTTAAAACTAACTAAAATTCAACTACCATTTGATAGAGAAAAAATAAATACTAAGCAAAAATTAGAAAAGGATAAAAGGATAACAGTAACTTAAAATTTCCTACTCGATTTAATCACCTCCTTATTCAAATGAAAGAAAAAAAAATCAAGTATCTGGCAATTTTAGACAAGTTAATACTAATCAGGATAACATTTAAGTTTTAGTATGGGACTAAAATGATGCCCGCTTGAGGGCTGGCAGATCTGTTCAGGCCTTTAATATTTTTTCTCTCCTTTTGGATCTCACAAAATGACATGGCAGGTCAGGAGAGACAATTCTAAATTCTCCATGAATCTCCTCAGGTCTTATAACAGCCCTGCAAACCTCTCTTGTTTGGGAGATTATGAAAGAGACTCAAAAGTGTGAAGTGCTCTGTTAAAAATCTCATAACCAGGAAGTGACAGAGCTGACAATCACAACTGAAAATTATCTAACTCTAAAAAACTTCACCCTCTTTCCACTATTTTATGGTTGTGTCTTAATTTTACCACTCTTCTGGAATCTACCTAACCACTGCCAAAATAACAACACTAACAACATTAAAACAATAATCATAAACTTAAAATGAATCTTCAAGTAAGCTTTGGCAAAACTTCTTGGTAACAGGAGAGGTGGCAGGGGGGTTCCTCCTACAATTTTAGACAAACAAAGGTGGATCCAACAACTAGGTAAGCCAATCAGTGTACAACTAATTACTGTGTTTGAAGCAAGTGAGTACCTGCCAATTATCTTTGTAGCTGCTCATATATTTTTCATCAATACCAAGATCATTTGATCATATTCCATTACTAAAAATAGTATGACCAAATGAGTTCTCTTTTGTTAAAATGGGAATATTTCCTTTTATTGAATTAAGTTCTCTGGTGCATTCAATACACATCCCACCTGTATTCCAGATATTCTTTGACTATGTATCCTCCAAAACCATCAAGGTGATGAGCTAGCTTCTCTTGCTTGAAACCATCACTTCTAGTTCATACTATGTTTTTTCTTAGTTGTTCAAAATCAGGCCCATCCATGCCAATGACTTTATTTCTGTAAAATGTCACATTTTTTTCTGGTGCCCTGTCACACTATTGTTTTTTAGAACTATGTCATAAATTTTATGCATCCTGTAAATATTAGTGCATTCCAGATCAATGCTGCAATAGGCTTCTATCCTTGAACCCTTTAAAATCTCTACTTTCCTAGACAGTCCATCATCTACCTCCTCTTTTCTTCCCCTCATGGTGATATCTGTGTTAACATTTCTCACCACTCATGTCCTTGACCATTCTAACAATGTGAGATTCACAAAAACAGCCATGTCTTTGGCTTTCTGCTCCCACCTAAAGCCAGCCCAGGCCTCCTCACCATATCCAGGACTTCATGCTTATAGTTATCTCCTCTCTTTCCCAGACTATCAAGTTCTCCCCCACTGAATCATCCCCACTAGAAAACAAAGGCATTTTAATACCACACACCTCCTGCAGCTGGCTTCCTTTTCTTTCCCCTCCACAGCAGTATCTCTACAAACTTTGACTACACTTGCTACCTCTACTGCCCAGCTCTCATCTTCTCCTTCATCATCTCCAAGTGGGCCACATTCCCCTAAAACATTCTCAACTACCTACATCTTGTCAAAGCCAATCGTCAACTGGTTGTTCTCCTCTTACCCAACATCCTCCCTAGAAGTCAGGACACACACTCCTCTGGTTTCCCTCCTGCCTCACTGGCCAACTCCTTTCAGCATCTTTAGCTGGCTGTCTCTCCTCCACCAATCATGTACATGTCCTCTTCTTTTACACATATTCTCTCCCTAGGCAATCCCATCAAGGTCTGTGGCTTTAAATATTCTTACTATGCATCACTAACTCATTCAGTTTTTACTTCTAATCTAGCCTGGTCTCTGACCTTATTTCCATTTCCATGCTTCTTCCATTTATCCTCCTCTTTACATCATTACATCTACCTGGTTACTTTACCAAGGTCATTAGTTTTTTTCATCTTCCTAATTTCCCTCTACCAATCTCAAGCAAATCAAGGAGGAAATAGATGGTAGAGAGGTGATGAAAACTAAAAGAAGTCCAACACTAGTGTAAAGACCAGATCACAACCTTCAGCACACATCCAAGGCAAATTTCCAATTAAATTTCTAGAAATTTAAGCTCGATTTATCATTTCTCTTAAAAGTCTCCATGATTAAAACTAATCTGCTGTAAAGTCTGATTTGTGTGTGTGTGTGTGTGTGTGTGTGTGTGTGCGCGTGTGCATCCGCAGTGTTTTAATAAAAAAGACTTACCCGAAATAGTAACCCTGCCAAGCTCTGAGCAAATGAGTCCTTTATTTGTTTATCCTTTGGCTTCTGCATGATAGCTTCTGTTATCCTAAGTAATATTTGCAACATCTGTTCCCTGGGTCAACCAAAACAAAAGCTTGTATTATTAATCACATCTCCAAAGCACTTTAACTTATAGGTACAAGAGACTCTCCTAAGAATTCAGCAACATTGATAGTCACATATTACTCAAAAGCATTAAAAATCTGAATGCCAATTATATATTTAATATTCTCTTTTACCAATATAAGCTACCTTATGTTACTGCCTGCTAAAGGCTGGCAGTTCAAATTCTCCAGGTGCTCCTTGGAAACCCTATGCGGCAGTTCTACCTTGACATGTAAGGCTGCCATGAGTTGGATCTGACTCGATGGCAGTAGTATTTTTTTTTTTATGTTCTACAGTTCTAAAACTATGCTTTCTATGACCATGCCAACAGACAGTATGAAACAGGACCCAACCAGCCTGATTTTCTCTCCTTGGCAAAAACGGAGGCAGGATTTTCTTACAGGTAACTCAGAACAGTTGAGCCTGTTTGAATTTATGTGGAACTCTTTAATTTTCACATCTATTATTTCATTCAGTTTTAAGGTTTCCCTATCTTTGTGACAGAAAAAAAATTAAGATTTTCTGGTCTTTATTCTGTGGACATAGTAGTTAGCATCACAGCATGACTAATTTTACGGAAAAAGGATTTTATGGAAAAAAGTTCTATGAAGTATATGAAGCACTACAGAGACAAAAATAGCATTGCTAATTACACAGTAAGTCCTTTAGAACTGCTAAAGGGCACTTCCTTTCTTTCAGTTAGGTGGTATTTCCATCAGAGTGCCAGCTCACTTTTGCTTTTTCTGGACTCCATGGAAACAGAGAATGTATTATCTTTTGTATATAAGTGAGGTCCATTTGTTCCCTGAGAAAAATCACCCTGGTCCCTTTTAACTTCTCCTCAGAGGTCTCACGCACTAATGGTTTTTACATCTTTGTAATTTTCTCCCATAGCCTTACTGCTCCTTAGTGATAAACTCGAGTATTAGACAAGGTAATCTAGTCCAGATCAGATGGGATCTTTATAGTTTTTTCATGCATTTCTCACATTTCTGCACATGACAATAGTACTCTCTCTTAACAATACAGTGTTGAATCTCATTAAACTTCTTTTACTATAATGACCTCTGGGGATTTTCTGTCCCATCTGTAGTCAAATCCCCCCAATTTTTCTGCCCTGGTTTTCTGTTGGCATACATCCTCACTGCACTCTCTCCTGCTTGTTTGCTTGTTTCTACACATTGCTATGAATTCTGGACATGTGGAAGAGGAAAAGCAATCAAGTCACATGAGATCTGGGCACTGTACCTGCAGCCTGATGGCAAATTTGAAAAAGAGAAATAAGGAAAGAAATGACACCAAGCTGGGGACAGCTTTCACTTACCACCTGGGTACCCAGTCCTTGTCACAAATGGAAGGGTCACCATGGCCTGCTCACACTATGTGATGTTTAAGCAAACAAAAAACAATACCTTCCCTACAACAACTGGCTACATATCCATGACACGTACATAGTGAGAAAAAAAGATGTAATGGTTTTCAAATGAAGTATTAATTATGAGAAACACTACCAAAAAATGCAAACCTGACCAAAGCAATGACCAACAAATACACAGAATTATTTCAGAACCTTAAAAAACTTGGGGAGCTATGAGTCTTCTGGGAGAAAATATGAGTAAAGAAAAACGCCTCCAGTTTAGAAAAACATTGCTTACTAAAAGAAAGGATACAAACTAACAGGCTGCCAGTTATAATCTCAGCTCGTCCTTTTCCAATTTGTGCAACGCTGGCTTTTGGCAACTCTGCAGAGGAAAACAGAAGAGTCGCACACTTCCGCAGGAGCACATGACATCAGGAGGAGGTGCACCCTTGTGTCTTTACTTACTTTATCCCCATTTTCTCACACTGATGACACCCTTACTAATTCACACATCCGTTATCTGCTCCTTGAGGACCACCTCTTATCCCCTCACCCCCCATAGGCTACCATCATCATTGCTGTAGACTCCTTGCACCAACACACTGCTTATTCATCTGGCAGCCATAGAGTTTTTTGGAAACACAAAATAGAACACATTACATTCTTCCTCAAAACCTCACAGCCGATTCCCGGCACCTAGCATGGTAGCCAGTGTCCTCAATGCAGCCTGTGAGGCTTCATGCAGCCTGGCCTTGGCCTGCCCCTCTGACCGACTCTCTGCCCACTCTCCTTAATACTCTTTCCACTCCAACACAGTGGGCATCCTTTCTCCCTGGAAAACGTCACTCTTTGTGCTCTTCCCTATCAGGGTTTTCGTACTTGCTGTTCCTTCTCCCAAGACTTCTTTTGCCTCAGACCTCTCTTCACTCAGAGCTTGGCTCAAATGCTTCTCACAAAAGCCTTCCTTGACACTGGACAAAGTAATTCCCCTTCCCTGCACCATGGGCAATACCTGACTGACTCAGGAAGTTCTTTTCCATTGTCCAGCTTCATTGTTCTTAGCACCTAACATAGCCTGAAATTGTTTTATGTGTTTATAATGCCTGTTACTCCTATGAGGCTGTGAAGTTCATGAGGCCAGGCACCTTGTCTATCTCATTCACCACTGTATCCCTACAGTAGGAGCTCAACAGTTTATCTACTGGGTGAAAGGAGAGAGGGGAAAAAGGGGTAGGAAAGGTAATACAGGGATTGTCTGGTACTTAAACACAGAAGAAAATTTTCTGGAAGAACATGTCACTTTTCTTTCTATGCTCCACTTACTATTTTTTGGTGAATGCATTAATCTATTTCTAGAATTTTTTTTTTTATTCCTTTACCTGGGGATCTCTGAATTATTAAATCATACAGTAGAACCATTTGATTTTATTTTCTACAATTTTCTCAAAAGCATTTTCAATGTACAAAGAATATCAAAAATGTTACAGACAACATCTGTGGTGCACAGGAGCAAATAATTTAGTTGAATGCATATCAGCATTTCATACTACCTTCAATATTACTGATGCCGCATCTAACTTCATTTAAATTATATTCTTCAGCATGTGATATCTCCAGCTTTAACAACTGCTTGTCTTGACGTATAGTGGTAAATTTAGAACCCTGGGTAAGATGACACTTGAACTTAAACACCTTGAAACCAAATTTATACTGGAATTTGACACTGTGGCTCTTTTCTGTGTATCCCTGCCAGCTGCAAACAGATTCCTTATAAAGCACCCAAGTGCTGTCTCTTGAATATGCAGAGAGGGCACTGAAAATATAGGTGTGGTGCAGAGGCCCTCAGAGGAGTCCAGAGGGAAAGGTGGTGGTACCTCTCACGTGCAGGAGGCTCAGTGGACTGAGCACAGGGGCGAGATCACTAAAAGGATTCTGCAACCAACAGGACAAGAAGCGATGGCAGCATGTTTGCACTAGAGAGTTGCTGAGTAGGAAGACTACAAGGCAAGATTTGAGAACACACCTTTTAGACGTATAAAAGGAAAAGGAAGGAGTATGAAGTGTTTTGGTCTCATTGCTGAGAACCACTGAAAACAACTCATAAGCTTGAGTAATGTGACAACATTCATTAAGGGATGAGAACCATGGGAAAAAATCTAATGCACCTGTTAACTTCTAGGGCTAGTTCTAGTTCCTCCAAGGGTATTATAAACACAAAACCATCATCAAAAATGGAAAAGCAAAACCTCTGTGTGAGTGTATTTTAATGACACCACCATATTTTTGATTGTGCTGTTTTTGATTACTTTGAGAATGTATCACTTAAAATAATTATCTTTCCAAAATGAACTTAAAATTTTCAATTTCAACCAATAAAAATCAGGTTCTAGTCATCAGGGACAATCAACAAACTCTTCTGGGCTTACAAAGAATGTTTTAAAACACCAATCTTCCCCATAACCACATTTGAGGTCACTTTAAAACAGAAAAATCTATAATTAAGTCATATGACTCAAAGCAAAAAAAAACAAACCCATTGCTGTCAAGTCAATTCTGACTCATAGTGACCCCACAGACAGAGCAGAACTACCCAATAGAGTTTCTAAGCAGTACCTGGTGGATCTGAACTGCCAAGCACTTGGTTAGCAACTGTAGCAGGTAACCACTAGGGAACTAGGGTTTCCAGTCATATGACTACTCACTCATAATTCAAGAACATTTTCAGCACTAAAAAAAACCCAAGCCCGCTGCCATCTAGTCATTTCTGACTCATCAAGACACCACAAGACAAGGTAAAACTGCCTCACTAGGTTTCCAAAGAGTGCCTTGTGGATTCCAATTGCCAACCTTTTGCTTAGCCGCAGTAGCTCCTGACCACTACGGCAGTAACGGAAACAAATGAACTATCAAGGTACTAGGTACTTTCCTTCTTCATAATTCACACAAGATATTACAAAAGATTAATTATCATGTTACGGTTAATGTTACAAAGCCACTTAATACATGCAATATTTAATATTTTAGTTATATTAAAAAGCAGAAACATTTGTTTGACAATATTAACTTACACAAACTCACCATGTCTTTTGATTCATTGTAAGCTCCATTATCATGCGCCTAAAAATAATCAAAACACCTTTACAAGCATCAACTTGTTCTTTCAACAGCACGGGAACTTCAGTGCATGGTTCCAGCAAAAAGACATTTGCGGCATTTGTCAAAAATACCTTAAAACCAACATTAGAAAACAGAGTAAAATATATCAATCCACATAAACTGTGCTTAAAGATCATGCTATAATTCATTCCACCAATGAGCTACTTTGGAGTTGCTTCAAGACAGAGCCTGCTTCTGTAAGGCAAGTGGTACCAAAATATACCCTTACGATCACTTAAATACTGAGACATCAGAAAGGCCTTTCACTGGAAAAAAAAATTATTATTACATATTAATACTGCAACTTTAGAAACTTCACAAATTGGGAAAATTTCTTTCTGATATCACCTAAAAAAGAAAGAAAGAAAAAAGAGGGACGGGAAGAGGAGAAAAAAGATAGGATCATTGCCTCCGAGTGAGAAACTCCGGGGTGGGGAGAGAACAGAAAAGAACCTAGGCCCAGAGAGTGGCTAGAAAGGACTATGACTGTCACTGAATTTTCCAGCACAAGAATCCCTTGCTGCAAGTAAGCATGACCAACACTCCAGGACCAGTGGTGTGCCGGGAATAAACAGAGCCCCATGGTCAACAATACACATCTTCCAGACGTGTATTTTAATATGAGAAACACATAACGCAATCAGGTACAAAATATAAATGATTTAAGATGAAATCTGAGATTTCAAAAAATTTTCCATAATCAGCTGACTTACCCTATGCCCTGCCCAGATCTTCAGGACTAAGCTCACTGTTCTCTGTCATCAGGGGTATTGCAGGAGAAAAATGGGTATTGACCTACATTATCAATTAGTAAGTTATTGCTTAGAGGCACTACCATAAAAAACAATACGCCACTACTTATATTAATGATGTTAGTCAGCCATCAACTGAGGATATTCTGGGTTCTCAGTCTAGTGATGGGAATGAATTGGCCCTATCAATGTTGCTATTGTGGGCTATCAAGTTGATACTGACTCTCAGAGAGACCCTACAGTGTCTTATGGATTTGTTGTGTTCAACAGTGCAAATTCTAAAGATTTCAAAGAAATCAGATATGCTCTAGTTTATTTGTGGATAAAAGTTATTAATACATATCTCAAAATAAAATGCACAAACTGACCAGAGAAATTAAATTTAACATATTCAAAAGTCAAGTGAGTAAACTAAAGTGCTGACATCTAAGATTTTGGAATTATCTTGTGCAAAATTAAAAAGGTATATCCCATTTTCTAGGAAGAATCACTAAGTAAATACTATATAGTTGATAACAGATAATATCACATTATGAAGAATTTGAGTATAAAGTTAAAATACATTAGGAAATATTTTAATAACATTTTATTCTCTTTTATTGTACTTCAGATGAAAGTTTACAGAGCAAACCAGTTTCTCACTGAACAGTTAGTACAAATAGTATTTCATGATACTGATTAACAATCCCATAACATGTCAGTGTTCTCCCTTCTCAATTCTCGGTTCCCTATTACCAGCTTTCCTGTCCCCTCTTGCCTTCTAGTCCTTGCCCTGAGTTGGTGTGCCCCTTTAATCTCATTTTGTTTTACAGGCCTGGCCAATTTTTGACTGAAGGATGAACCTCAGGAATGACTTCACTAGTGGTCTTGAGAAGCTTTCCAGGGGCCATACTCTCCGTGTTTGTCCAGTCTCTGTCAGGCCAGCAAGTCTCATCTTTCTGAGTTCGAACTCTGTTCTACATTTTTCTCCAGCTCTGTCAGGGCAAGTTGGTGGTGGTAGCCAGGCACCCTCTAGTTCTATAGAATTCATCTGGTAAAAGCCAGTGTAGACATGGTCCCTTAGGCCTTTGGACTAATCTCTCCTTTGTATCTTGAGTTTTGTTCATTCTCCCTTGCTCCTGAAGAGGTGACACCAAGAGTATACCAGATGGCTGCTTTTAAGATCTCAGACATGACTCACCAAAGCAGAATGTAGAGCATTTTCTTCATAAACTATGTTATGCCAACTGAGTTAGATGTTCTCTGAGACCACAGTCTCCACTGCCCCCAGCCAGCAATTCAGTAACTCAGGGAATTTGGATGTGTCTACAGAGCTTCTACGACCTTGCCTTGTACAATAATAACTACGTTTTTGAAAGAAGTGTGCTACGGACAATATAATGCAATACAAACCAGTTACTATCAAGTTGATTCCAACTTCACAGTTATGCTGCAGGGCAAAGTAAAACTGCCCCATACAGTTTCCGTGGAATGGCTGGTGGATTTGAAATGATGACCTTTTAGTTAGCAGCCAAGCTCTTAATTACCTCATGAGCCACCAGGGTTTCACAATGCAATAAAAAAATAAAAAATTCCTTGCTACTGAGTTGATTTCAACTCATTGCCACCCTATAGGACACAGTACAACCTGTCAGACAGGGTTTCAAAGAGCACCTGGTACATTCAAACTGCTGACCTTCTGATTAACAGCTAGATTCTTAACCACTGTACCACCAGAATTTCCATACATAGCAATATACAAGGACTGACAATTAAAATCGAGAACTCATCCTACAGAAAGTGCTACACACCTCACTGTTGAATATCACTATGGTCACCTTCAAGGTGCTCCCCTCAGGAAGACATGTACCAATGCCAGCACCTGGTCTACCCTTCAAAGCAACTTTGGAACTTTTTTTCTGGAATGGCCATCAGAATTGCCATCATATTACCCTTGATGTCTTGAATGTCACCAAACATCTTACTTTCAATATTTTATCTTCGGGTAAAGATAACAGTCACTGGAACCAGATCAAGTGGGTAAGGAGGGTGTTCCAATGCTGTTATTTGTTTACTGGCTAAAAATTCCCTCACAGACAACTAGACAATTAAGTTTACGTACATGCCACTGTGCCACTGGAGCAATAGCCATTCCAGAAAGAGTTCCAAAATTGCTTTGAAGAATAGACTAGGTGCTGGCATTGGTGCATAGCTTCCCAAAGGGAGTGCTTCGAAGGTAACCATAGTGATATTCAGCAATGAGGTATGCAGCGTTTAGAACAATTAAGTTTGTAGACTTAATTGTTGGACTGTGTAAATCCTTTTAATTTAATATATTGGTTTCTTGAATTTGAAATGTTTTAATACTCCCAAGTAAAAGTGAAGAGGCTTCACACATTGTACTTTTCTCAGTTTACTTTACAAAAAAAAATCAAAATGCCAGCTACATGAATACTTCTTAACACCTTCCTGGAACCACTACAGCAAAAATAAACAAAATTAATGTGCCTAAATTATACTTACCAATGCACCCACCTTATCAAAACTCAATTTGGCCACTTTTTTTCCTAATGAACCAAGTAAAGAACAAAAAATACAGGCAGTCCCTGGGTTACAAACATCCACCTTATTGACAAGTGTTATTTGCCCCTTAATCATATAAATTTGTGCATACTATGAAATTATTGAAGCCCTGCGTGCAAAGTGGTTGAGAGCTTGGTGGCTAAAGAAAAGGTTGGCAGTTTGAATCTCATTCCTTGGAAATCCTGTGGGGGCAGTTCTACTTTATCCTGTAGGATTACTATGATTCAGAATCAAATTGCTGACAAACATGTTTTGTTCTGTTTGTTTTTTGGAATGACTGTGTCAACACCAACTTGCACCAAATTCTTCATCACCATCACCTTTATCATTGTACATGGAGCCTTTAGGTTACTGATAGGCTTCCAAACTTCTTTTGCATTAAAGTAAGGTTATATAAAAACCATATGCACCTGTTCTGATTTACCTACGAATTGAACTTAACAACATAGGAATAGATTTTGTTCATAACTTGGAGACTATGTGTACTGGATACAATGAGAGTACAGCAGCTATTTAAATGCAAACTAAATACTTTTAAAACTGCAGAGTATCATGTACAAAATATTTCTCTTAGCTCATCCAAGTAAATGTTAACTTATCCTTTCAGAAGACAAATAATACTCTTTGATCCCTGGGGCTTAAATGGCAATACAACCTGCATTGTTTTACTGCTTTTCACTTTACTAAGTTTTGCAGGTACTGCATTTTTTTTTTAACTGAAGGTTTGTAGTAACCCTGTGTTGATAAACACATATTAGTGCCATTTTCCCAACAGCATTTGCTCACTTCATATCTCTGGGACATATTTTGGTAATTCTTGCAATATTTCAAGCTTTTTCATTATCATTTTATCTGTTATGACAATCCATAATCAGCAATCTATGACGTCACTATTGTAATTGTTTTGGGGTGCAACAAACAGCACCCATTTAATGCAGCAAACTTAACTGATAAATGTGTGTGTTCTGTTCCTTAAATCTCTCTCTTTCTCCTTGAGCTTTCCTATTCCCTCAGACACAACAATATTAAAATTAGGTGAATTAATAACCCTGCAAGGGCCTCCAAGTGTTCAAGTGAAAGCAAGAGCTACATGTTTCTCAATTTAAATCAAAAGCTAGAAAATCATTACACTTAGTGAGGAAGGCATGCTGAAATCTGAGATAAGCCAAAAGTTAGGCATCTTGAGCCAAACAGCTAAACTGTGAATGCGAAGGAAAAGTTCTTGAAAGAAATTAAAAGTGCTACTCCAGCGAACACATGAAAGATAAGAAAGCGAAACAGCCTCGCTGAGAACATGGAGCAAGTTTTCATGATCTGGATAGAAAATGAAACCAGCTACAACATTTTCATAAGTCAAAACCTAATCAAGAGCAAGGCCCTCACTTCCTTCAAACTGGTTGGTTCATGAGGTTTAAGAAGTCATCTCTGTAAGATAGAAGTTGAAAATGAAGCAGCGAGTACTAACGTACAAGTTGCAGTGAGTTGTCCAGAAGATCTAGCTGGGATAACCGATGAAGGCAGCTACACCAAACAACAGATTTTCAATGTAGACAAAACAGTCATATACTGGAAGATGTCATTTAGGACTTTAACAACTAGAGGGATGCTTCAAATTACAGGCTGGCTCTCCTTAGGGGCTAATGCAGCTGATGACTTTTAAGTTGAAGCCAACAAACACCCACTTACCATTCTGAAAACCCTAAGATTCTTAAGAATTATGCTAAATCTACTCTGCCTGTGCTCTGTAAATGGTACAAAGCCTGCATGATGGCAGGTCTGTTAACATGGTTTACTGAATATTTTAACACCATTATTGAGACGTACTTCTCACACACAAAAAAGATTCCTTTCAAAATACTACCACTCATTAACCACACACTTGGTCACCCAAGAACTCTGATAGAGATGAAGATTAATGTTGTTTTTATGCCTGGTAACACAACAACCATTGTGCAGCCTATGGATATGAGTAATTTCAACTTTCGAGTATCTTATTACTTAAAAAATATACTTTGTAAGGCTATAGCTGCTATAGATAGTGATTCCTCTGATAGATCTTGGCTAAATAAATTGAAAACCTTCTGGCAATGATTCATTATTCTAGATGCTATTGAGAACATCTGCGATTCACAGGAGGCGGTCAAAATAACAACATTATCAAGAGTTTGGAAGGAGTTGATTTTAACCCTCAGGGATAACTCGGAGAGGTTCAAGACTTAATGGAGAAGTAACTACAGATGTGGTAGAAACAGCAAGAGAATTAGAAGTTAAGCCTATGATGTGACTGAATTGCTGCAATCTCATGGATGAGGAGATGCTTCTTATGAATGAGCAAAGAAAGTAGTCTCTTGAGATGAAGTCTACCGCTGATGAAGATGTGTGAACACTGCTGAAATAACAACAAAGAATTTAGGAACTATACAAACTTTGTTGATAAAGCAGTGGCAGGATCTGAGACCACTGGCTCCCATCTCAAACGAACTTCTGCTGGGATGAAATGCTATCAAAGAGCAGCACGGGCTCCCGAGGAGACTCTGTGCCAGGAGCAGCCAACTGACACAGCAGAGCTCACTGCCACTGTATCTGAGCAACTGCCACAGCCACCCACCTTCAGCAACCACCACCCTGATCAGTGAGCAGCCATCAACATCAAAGCAAGACCCTGCAGCAGCAGAAAGATTCTGGCTTGCTGAATGCTTAGATGATGGCTGGCATTTTTTAGCAGTAACTATTCTTTAATTAAGCTATGTACCTTTTTTAAAAAAAGTACATAATGCTATTACACACTTAATAAACTATAGTTCAAACATCACTTTTATATGCACAGGGAAACCAAAAAATATGTGTGACTCACTTTATTGTGGTGATCTGAAGCTGAACTCACAGTATCTCCTTCTCTTCCTCCTCTCTGTGCCTGCTTCAACCCTCTCTCTGCCCCATCGCCCAAATGACATGGGCAATCCCTCTGAAGGAGTGTGCTGCTGAGGAACACAGAATGTGCATTTCTCTAGTGGGGACAGAGGCTAAAAGTGGGCTGTACCCAAGTTCTTTGAAGCTACTAAAGTAAAATCATCTTGATTTGAAAATATTAATTTTAAAATCATCTTGATGTAAAAATGTTAATTTTAAACTATTGATGTTCAATGAAAAATAGGAAAACTTACTACTTACAGTATACTAAAAATTAACTTGGAAATAAAAATGAACCCATCAAGAGTGAGACAACAGAATACAGTGTCATTAACAGCTGAGCAACCTACCTACTTCACACATGCTTTCCCCAGACTCCACATTAGGCCTCTCTCTACCTGAGAGCCCTAACTGAACACAGCTATGAACTTGGCACTGGGGGGCAGGCAGCAGGAGAATAGGAAGCACCTGTGTTTTTATTTATACTCCTAATAAGCTCCAAGCTGGATCAGACTCAAAAGGTAATCTCCCAATCCCCATTTTTGACAAAAAATTCTGAGGTCTGCAAAGGTTAAGGTTAGCCAAAGCTGCTCTTTCCAATGTTCCCAACTGGTATCAATTTTACCTCACTGTTCATCAACACAAATATCTAAAACTACAACAGTAATCATTGCTCTTCACAGACATTCAGGCAGATGTACAAATAGTGCTTTACAATAGGTAGTTTTCAAGAGAAATACTGCTCAAAATCTTATATAATCACCAACTTTGCCTTGCAAATCAGAGTTCAGGTAGCTATCCACATGTATTCTGAAGATACTTTTTTAAGATTTAAATCTCAGTCACTTCACATTCATGCAATAGTTATCCTTCTCAAAAAATTACAACCAGTTTTTGTCTCCTTTAACTAGAAAAAGTCTTTAACAATTGAATGTAAGAAATTAGAAGAAAACTAGCATGAGAATTGCAGTGCTGTTTACTGACCTATGACTAAAAATATCACCACACTTTACATGACATTATGCCCAATAAACACAATGTTTACAACGACTCCAATCGAGAGTCTTTATGTCTCGGGCCTGGCTGTGTACCTGCAGCATAACCTGGACACCGGCTTTCACGTTCTTACTTTCCTCTTCTAGTACACAACCTCTGTTCACTGCACTTGTGAAGGAGTATGTTCGCCCCCAGCTGGAGGATCGCTTATGACCGGAACTTTCAGATAAGGCCTTTAGAAAAGAACAACCAGTTAACAGAGCAGAATGAAACACAAGTTCACATATTTAATTTCTTACACTCAGCAGAAGCCATATGAATACAGGTTCTTGGAGGGTAAGCCTTTTTTTTCTGTTTTGTTTACCACTCTACTTCTAGTACCTGCAATATCTGAAATATCTGTCCAATGACTGAATGTACAGGTAACACACCTTTAAAACTGTGATGAATTCCACTTACTTAATTTGATCTCATGACTAGTTATTAAAATGGTATCATCAGTATGGAAATATTAAAATTATGAACCAACACAGACATTTAGAAGCTTATATACTTTGTAAAGCATTTTAAAATGTTTGCTGTTACCTGCTGTGACAAACAGCACTTTTAGAAATAATTTCTCAGACTGGATTTCAAAGTAACATGCTGGAAATATTAATCTAACTTTTGTGTTTCAGGAGGTTGTTCCACTCTCATTTTATATTTATCCTACCTCCAGCTTTATCTAACATGGAATAAAAGATCAATTCTAATAGCATACTCTAGAGGACAGTGGCCAGTCCCGTGGTAAGGCCAACATGGTGATAACACATGTTATTCAGATATTTGTCCTTTCAAATACGTAACAGCCCAAATGTCTCAAGGCACAAGAGAAGTCTGCCAAAACATTCTAAACTTATTCAGTGTTGTTTACTTAAACATGCTAAGAACAAAGCAGTGATATTTTTTGTCTCACTCAGAAACATGTAATGTGTGATAGTTTATGAAATAACTCTCTAACAATAACTATTAACCAGGATATAATATGCTTGTGGCCCTAGCCTGACAGTTTGGTGATGGGCCTCTTGAGCAGAGCTGGAAGCTGCCCTACTGAGGCAGATCTTCCTGGAACTCAAGAGACGTGAGAGCAACAAACGTGATTAAAAAGAATCAGTCTGCCAGTGTCCCTCATACTGAGCAGGTATGCTTTACCACAATACATACACTCCCAACTCAAATGACAAGTGATAAAATTTTACCTCCTTGCTATCACTCTCTGAAAATCCTAATTTTTCAGCATCTCCTTGCAAAGCATCTTTTTTATCTGGCTCCTCCATGAACACAGGTTTCTCCTGCAGTATCCACTTCCTGTATACTTGAACTACTTTTCTTGTCACAGCTATATCACAAGAAGGCAGCAAAAATGCCTACAAGGAAAAAACTCTGTTGAACCCCACATAAGTTCAAATCACAACATAGCCACATAAAACAGACATTTCAAACCATCACTGACTTCAGACTTTCTGTTGGGCCACATATCTTTGTGCACAACAAAAGTAACTGAAAAAAGAAACATCGCATAATTGGGACAGAAAACGTAATACAGATATAATTTCTAGACCCTGAATTAATAAATACACCTTTGCACACAATCAACACACTTGCACATACAGGTAGTCTGACACCCTGGTGGTATACTACTTACGAGCCTGGTTGCTAATCACTTGGTTGACACTATGAATCTACCAGCTGCTCCTTTGAAACTCTCTGGGGCAGTTCTACTCTGTCCTATAGGGTTGCTATATTTATTTGACAGCAACTGGTTTGGTTTGGGTGTATAGACAACTTAAAGGAGCCCTGGGGGTACAAGGTTAAGCACTCAGCTGCTAACCAAAAGTCAGCGATTTGAACCCACCAGCGGCTCTGAGAGAGGAATGACCTGGCGATTGGCTCCTGTATAGATTATAGCCTTAGAAACCCCCTTGGGCAGCTTCTACCTGTAGGGTTTCCAGTCAGAATTACTCAACTACACACAATAAAAAAAAAAAAAAGTTTAACTGTCTACATGTAACATAATTGTTTAAAACAGAACTTTTCCCCCCAAATAAGCAATAAGCCTGTAAGATAACAGACATACTAGTACAGTCAGTGGTAGTCAATTGTACATATCTCTTCACAACTCCAAGTTCAGTAAAGGCACCCTGAAGCTTGTGTCAGCCATGCTGGCCATACCTATTACACCACGGAGGTAGGGAAATACTGTGAATCAGGGCTTTTTCCCACTCCTTCTCTCCCTTTATTTTTGAAAACCAGTTGTTCAGCATTTACCAACACACCACTGAGTACTGCTGCACTGTTATCAAGAGCCAGTAGCCAGTTGTCTCTCACTGTACATGTTTAGGTGAAGTTTTAATATTAAGGAATCCCCTTACACATTTGCATATAAGAACTCTGATTTAATGCTGCATGATTCCAAAAACTGAAAGCAAATTTAAAAGGGAAAGGACTTTATCTTTTCAGTATTAGCTTTAAGGAATATTTCTGTCTCAGAGACGAATACACAGGACAGGTAGCTTACCAAGTACATCAACAATCAGATGAAATGTTCTATCCTATAGATGATCACCTGGAGGTTCAGAACTGAGATATTTTCCCCAGGCTATAAAACTAATTGGTGACAAATTTAGGTCTTGATCTCAGGTTTCAGAGATTTGTTTTAAAACTATCCTTATGATCAGGCCACAGGATCCAATTACAAGCTAATTTCACTGTATGGAGGGTTCACACCACAGATAAATTTCCATAATACAGGAGTTTATGTTACAACAAGACTGCAAAATACGGATGTATCAAAACTGTACCTCAATGAAGATACAGAATATGACAAAGTACAAATTATCTCAGTCTAATGTTTTCCCAAAATCCTATTACATTATTTTTCACACAATAAAAAGCTGAAAGGATTTTACAGTGAACATCCATTTACCCAGCGTCTACACCACCATTAACATTTGCTGCACTTACTTTATTGCGCATCAACCCTCACTCCAAACCTCTACCTGTCCTTCATTCAGTCCATTTACGACTCCCATAACGCATATGCTGTTCCACCTGGTAGTGTCCCACAAATCCCTAAAGCTCTGGTCACTTTCCTTTATCCTGTTTTCATTTTAGGCTCCATAAATTCAACTGTTCTATTTCAAGTTTTCTGATTCTTCTGTCAGCTCCTCAGAAAGCTCCTGTAAGTCTCTGGGAATATCAGCCTTAGGTTTGTCTTTCCTGTGTTTATTTGCTGATACATATTCAGGAATGGATTCTTCCCCACTTACCTCCAAATTTACAGTCAGTGATAGAATTTTTCCTCCATGTGTTTAAGAACGTCTCAAAAACAAAATCACATCACAAATTAAAGGTAGTCTTTGAGGGGTGATTTTTTCTGTTCTCTGATACAGTTCAACTTATCAATATTATTTCTTGGAATATTGTAAGTAAAAGAACAAAAACTTCTTGAGTTTCATAAATTTACAGTGTACATACACAACCTTACCTGGCGAAATACTTCATTGACGAAATTGACATAACCTCGAGTTGACAAGAGTATCCGCTGCACCATTTCATACGCTGTTCGGTGCTCTTCTTCAATGCTACAAAGGCTGGAGTTACTGAGTCTTCGGTCTGACAAAGTGCTACTGTTAGAATGATTTTTGTCCTGCTCTGCTGGCACATCACCATCCAACTCTGGTACTTTCTCTGGCACGGCACCACCACCAACAGTCTGCAAGAATGTCATCTGAGTAAACTCTCAAGAGTATCAGGCAAAACTTGACACTTGGTTTATGTTAGAGAATGCTAGTGACCATCAGCTTGTACAGTGCAAGCAGGCTGAGCATGTCACTGCCTGAGGCACTACAGGCTCCAGGACCTACACCTACAATTTTCTGACTCACCTAACCCCTGCCCAACTCACTGATTTTAACAGAAAAACCATTAAATTATTGAGAAAAAGCTTAGTTTTTATCTGTAAGATCACAGAATAAATTAATGTGCAAATCTCTCATACTGTCATCACATTAGGTCTCTACACTTCCACATTTACTCTATGGTCACAGAGATCTAAAAATTGCTCTGCAGCCACAACACTGAGAAATATTATTTTATTCATAAGATTAAGTGGCACATGCATCAAGGAGTGCTAAGCTCTTTAAGGATATTTCATGTGAAGAACCCTGATCTGAATTTTACAGTCAGAATCTCAGGGCAAACTTACTATTTCGAAAACTTCTAAATATTTAGGAAAAGTTTAGGAATGAAAATAATAATAGTAATTCATTTACTGACTCACAAAGTTTAAGAGTAACACTGATTTCTGTTCTCACTTTTTTCATACAATTAAAGGTTTTCTCCAAATATAAAAGAAAACGTATAATTTTGCTTCATCTCTGTAAATAACATTATTACCCTACAAATGCCAAAAGTACAAAACCTAAATACCACTATAAATCTACCCACTGTGAACATGTTTTAGAGGAAATAATGAGTACTACAAAATAGTAATTTCAGTAACTACCAAAGACAGTGTGAAAGTAAAGCAGATATGCAAATAGTAATCTCTAGAGAAAATTAATAGGTGATTGTATTTACAATAGTTTTTCTCTTCATGCATTACCTACTAAGCCTCTGTGGCTTATGAAAGTCACTGTCACACTAAGACATGCTACCCTATAGAAAATATTTTACTCAACTGCTTTTATCTGAGTCTTTGGAGGCAACATCCCAAAGACAAGTACAGAAAGAAGAGGACTCAAATAAATACCAGACAACTTGTGTCTACACATTCGACCTGCAAGCCAAGTCACTTAATTTACTTTTTTTTTTCAATTTGTAAAATATGAAGATGCGATTACCTCTAACACCTCCTACTGTTCAATAATCTGTTACTTTTTAACTGCTAACATTTATTTTCCCCACAGGCTGAAGAAAAAAGGTACATATGTAGCAAATTAAAGACGCCCACAAATGCACTGGCATACATTTCATAAATGGGCAAACTCTGTTCCCTCTCTTTGGTCTATATGGATGTGTCAGTGCTTTAGACAAGAAAAGAGAACAAAAGAGGTCCTGACCCAGTTTTGGAGCCAGGGCCAAGAGGATGACAATTACCACTTCTGACATCTTGGTACATTTGCTCTTTGAGCCCTGAATAGCCAGGTAAGCAGTCCAACTACCCTGACGGAGAAAGCATGGAAATGAAGAAATGCCCAATGAATCCATCCTTCTAATACCTTTAGCAAGGTTACAGACATGTTAATGGAGTAATCTGGAGTCTCCAGACCAACCGTGCTGCTAGCAGAGTACCACCCACTGACTTGATTTAGTGAGTTCCTACACGAAGCACAAGAATTTCCTAGCCAAATCCTGACCAAATTCCTGACCCCAAAAGTGAAGCATGATAAAAAGGTTTTGTTTTGTTCCCTAAATAATTTCTGCCTCAGACAGGAGCTACCCACTTGGTGTTCTCTATATGACTAAACAAAGAAGCATACTCCTCATGTGTATTATTTTTTGTTTTATAATCCTGTCTAACCTTTGTCTAAAGAGTAACCTTCAGGAATTGTTTCAGTTCTGGGTTAAAAACAGTTTGGGGGTTCCTCTAGTCTCTGTCAGTTCATTAAGTCTGCTCTTTTTACATGAATTTGAGTTTTGCTCCACAATTTTCTCCTGCTCCATCAGGGACTCTCTGAGGGCAGACATTGGTGGTAGCCAGACACCACTCAGCTCTTCTGGCGTCAGTCTGGTAGAGTCTCTGGTTCACGCTAACCTTTAGTCTCTTGGGTAAATATTTTCCTTGTATCTTGGTTTTTCTTCATTCTCCTTTGCTCCAAGTAGCATGGGACCAATTGATGCATCTTAGATGGCCACTCACCGCAGACGCTACTCAGTGAAGAGGGATACAGAATACTTTCTGAATCAACTTTGTTAATGGCAGTTGACCTACAAGTTCCCCAAAACAATGGCCCCTAGGCCCCAGCCTCAATTACTCTGTCCCTCATAGTGTTTGGAGGTATCCAGGAAACTTCTTAGCTTTTGCTTTGGTCCATTTGTGCTGATTTCCCCTGTAGTGTGTGTTTTCTTTCACTATAGGTGATCCTTGTCTAGTATCTAGTTAGTGAGTTCCGTTCTCTCTCCCTTCCCACTCCCATATTCACCAAAGAATAAATTTTTCTGTGTTTAAACCCTTTCTTAAGTTCTTGTAATAGTGTCCTCAAATGATATCTGGCCTTTTGTGATTGACTAATTTCACTCAGCATAACAGCCTTCAGACTCAACCATGTGAGATGTTTTGAGAATTCGTCATTGTTCTTTATCACTCCATAACGTTTCACTGTGTGTGTGTGTGTGTACCATGACTTGTTTATCTATCATTTATATGTTCATTGGCACCTAGGTTGCATCCATCATTTTGCTATTGTGAACAATGCTGCAATGAACCTCAGTGTGCATGTGTCTATTTATGTGACAAGTCTTATTTCTGTAGAATATATATCTAGGAGTAGAATTGTTGGATTGTATTGTATTTCTATTTCTAGCATTTTATGGAAGCACCAAATCGATTTCCAAAGTGGTTATAACATCTTTCATTTCCATTACCAGTGCATAAGTGTTCCAATTGCTCCACAACCTCTCAAACAATTATTATTCTGTGTTTTTTGGTTTAGTACCAGTCTTGCTGGGTGAGATGACAGCTCATTTTTTCATTCATCTAACAGTAATGATCATGAGCATTTCCTCATGTATTTGTTAGCCACCTGAATGTCTTCTTTGGTGAAGTGCTTGTTCATATCTTCTGCCTATTTTTTAATTAGGTCTTTTTGTGACTCAGATTTAACATTTTGTAGATGTTAGAGATCTGACCTTATTAGATACATCATAGCCAAATTTCTTTTCGCAATGCAGTCCGTAAGCTGTCTTTTTACTCTTCTGGTTAACTGTTTGACTTTTAGGAGTACCCAATTATCTAGTTTATCTTTTGGTGTTTGTGCATTATTAGTTATGGTTTGTATTAGGGTTGTAGTGTTATCCCTGTTTTTTCTTTCACGATCTTTATCACTTCAGATTTTGACCCATTTTGTGTTAGTTTTTGTTCACGGTGTGACGTACAAGGTCTAACAATTAAGTGTGTGAGAGCTCATCCCAGAAAAAGTGACACATATCTCATTGCTGAGTGTCACTAACAGTCACCTCTAAAGTCCTCCCTTTGGGAAGCTATGCACTGATGCCAGAGCCTAGTCCACCCTTCAAAGCAATTTTGAAACTCGTTTTCTGGAATGACCTTCAGAGTTGTAATCATATTACTCTTGATGTCCTGAGTGTAATCGAAATGTCTCCCTTTCAATATTGCCTTTATCTTTGTGTTTAGAGAAAAGTCATCAGGGGCCAGACCAGGTGACTAGGGAGGGTGTTCCAATACAGTTATTTGTTTACTAGCTAAAAACTCCCTCACAGACAACTATAAAATTAAGTATGCAAACTTGCCACAGTGCCACTGTGCATGACGGCCACTTCAAAGAGTTCCAAAATTGCTTTGAAGGGTGGACTAGGGGCTGGCATCAGTGCATAGCTTCCCAAGGAGAGTACTTCAAAAGTGACCATAGTGATGTTCAGCAGTGAGGTACGCAGCACTTAGAAAAATCAAGTTCACGGACTTGTCTTACCTCGTATTATCTTGATCAATTTTTTTTTTTTTTTTTTTTGCAGATGGATATCCAATTATGCCAACACCATTTCTTAAAGAGAGTTTCTCTTCCTCTTTTAATGGACTTTGGGTCTTTGTCAAATACCAGCCACTCAGAGATGGATGAATTTACATCTGAATTCTCGGTTCTGTTCTACTTATCTATCTATCTGTTGTTGTATAAGTACCAGGCTGTTCTGACTACTGTGGTAGCATAATAGGTTCTAAAATCAGATAGTGTGAGGCTTCCCACTTTGTTTTCCTTCTTCAGTAATGATTTACTTATCCAGGGCCTCTTCCCTTTCCATATGAAGTTAGTGATTTGTTTCTCCATCTCTTTAAAAACTGTCACTGGTATCTGGATCAGGATTGTATTGTATTTGTAGATCACTTTAGGCAGAACAGACACTTTGAAAATATTAAGTCTTCCAATCCAAAAGCGTGGTACATTTTTTCTTTTTTTTAAAAAAGCTGCCTTGCAATTTATTTCTGTACTTTAATAATTTTTTTATTAATTACAGTAAAAGAATAAAATTTCCAACATCTATCAATTATCTCATCTATGATAAACTCTCAGCCCCCCACCCTCCCATGTAGCCAACACAGTCATTTTCTTCTGTGGAAAATTCTCTTGTTAAATCCTTATAACAGGGGTCTCATATAAAATTTGTTCTTTTGATAGTGACTGATTTCACTCAGCACGATGCCTCCCAAATGAGACCATGTTATAAGACGTTTTATAAAATTGTCATTGCTTTTTATCATAGCATAGTGTTCCACTGACAACACTTGGCTTTGGCTTGCTTATCCATTCATCTGTTGATGGGCATCAGGGTTAATTCCACCTTTTTGCCATTGTGGACTGTGCTGCAACAAACATTTGTGTACATGTATCTGTTCACATGACAACCTTTGTGTCTTAGGCTGGGTTTTCTAGTGAAGCAAAACCAGTAACACGTGTAGGTACAAAGAAAGATTTATAACATAGATAGATAGATAGATATAGATATAGATATAGAAAACAGCTCATGCAATCACAGAAGCTGAATGTCCCACGTTCTGGCACAAGCCTCATGTGGCCCCAGAAGCTGAGGAACCCAAAGTCAGCAGGTCAGAGACAAAAGCTCTAGATCACTGGTTGTGTAGGTCAGTGGATCCCAAGCTGGTGGCGAGACGGAGCGGCAGAGGCTGGCGAACCCAGGATCAGCAGGTCAGGGAGCAGGACTCTCAAGTGCCACCTGTAAGGATTGATGAATCCAATAGCTGCTAGCTCAAGTCCAGGAACCAGATGCCGGAAGAACAGAGCAGGAGCTCCTGGCTACATGAGCAGACCAGCAGTAGTACTGGAAGGTCAAGAGATGAGAGCCAAGGTGCAGGAAGCCCCCATAAACCCTGCCCTGCCACTTAATACATCAGCCAAATATGGAGTAGCCAAGTTGACATAATCCTCACCATCACACTTTGTTTCTGAAGGATACATTCCAAGCAGTGGAATTACAGGATCAAAAGGTATATCTATTTTCAGCTTTTTAAGGAAGTACCAGACTGTTTTCCAAAGTGGTTGTACCATTTTGTAATCCCACCAGGAGTGTAGGAGAGTTCCAATTTCTCCACAGCCTCTCCAGCATTTGTTGTTTTGTGTTTTTTGGATGATGGCCAACCTTCCTATTTATCTATTTTCTCTTCTGTGGATCGTGCCTTGTCTGTCAGATTTTGAAGTCTGTCCACATTGCGTATTAAAACTTCCATTGTTGATCCTATTTTATCTTGGATAAGCTTTATCACTTCAGATTTTACATTTGGGTCTTTTATCCAATTTAGTTGGTTTTTGTATAAGATGTGAGATATGGGCCTTGTTTCAATTTTTTGCAGATGGATATCCAATTTTGCCAGCACTATTTGTTAAAGAGACTAATCTTACCCTCGTTTAAAATCTTGGGGCCTTTGTCAAATATCAACTGTTCATTGGAGGATGGTGGCATCTTTGGGGTCTCAACTCTGCTCCACTGGTCTATATGTCTCTTTTTGTGCCAGTACTAGGCTGTTTTGACTACTGTGACAGTGTAATAGGTTCTAAAGTCAGGTAGTGAGAGGCTTCCCAGTGTGTTCTTCTTCAGTAGTGCATTTTTTACCCTTATACAGATCTCTTTTAGTTTCTTACAGTACTGTTTTACAGTTTTCTTTGTATAGGTCTTTTATGTCTCTGGTTAGATTTATTCTTAAGTACTTTAAATTCTTGAGGGTTATGGTAAATGGTAATGATTTAATTATTTCCACTTCGATGTTTTTTGTTCATGTAAAGGAATTCAACAGATTCATGTATGTTTACCTTGTATCTTGATACTACGCTAAAATCTTCTATCAATTCTAGTAGTTTTTTTGTGGATTCTTTTGGGTGTTCTATTTATAATAAGACTGTATCATCTGTGAATGAGGACACTTTTACTTCTTCCTTACCAGTTTGGATGACTTTTCTTTCTTTTTCTTGTCTTACTGCTCCAGCTAGGATCTCCAGCAGAATGTTGATTAACAGTGGTGATAATCTTTGTCTGGTTCCTGTTCTCATGGGAAATGCTTTCATACTTTCTCCGTTTAGAATGATGTTGGCTGTTGGTTTTACGGCTGTTGTTATAACCCACTAAGTTTTGAGGTAGCTGGCAACACAGCAATTTCTAACTGGAATAATGTACATAAAAAGCTATTTTTAAAGAAATCATATCATTTTAAAAATAAGTTCTGTTAGCCAAATACAACATAATGATAGCATACAGATCCGACTTGACGGCACTTGGCACTTGGCTTAGATGGCTTTGTCATCAAGCCACTGGATTAAAATCTACTTTAATAAAATAATGCTTTCTGTCTGTAGTCTACACTTCCATCACAAAATGTTACCATCCAAAACATCTAGATATTCTGACTGACGTTTATAGTACATGGTAACACTGAAAACTAAATATTCAAGTCCACTCATTCTCTGCCTTTTCTACAAAAGATTAACAACCAAAACACAAGTAAGAATTAAATATAGAGACAGACTCATCCCCCTCCTCCCAACCCCCGACTGGAATCAAGCTGGAATTCTCTACAGTTATTTAGCATTAATTGATTCTGTGGTAAATGGAAAAATTATTGTTCCTTTTTTGTCGTGGGATGAAGCCTTAGTGAGTGAAACAAACACATTTGCTTGGACAAGTTCTATGCTGCCAGGAGTCGCAAAATTACATGACAGTTGCTGTCACTTACCTCTTCCTTCAACACCCCCCACCCCCCCGCTTCTGTCCTCCCAACCCCAAAGCTTATACTCAGATTTGTTAACCTGGATTCAGCTAAACTAGGGCACCTATACAGCAAGCATTAATTAAGAGAGTTGATTTGCCATTCTGTTGCTACTGACTGTTCCACCCAGTTCTGTCTTGATTTGCCCAGGTGGTTGGGGTTGGCTTGTATTTGCCTCTACGAAGTTTAAGGACACAAAAAAGAAGAGCTACAGTGGTGGTCAATAAACCAACGAATTTGTCCATATAACATACAAACAAATGAAGGGTGGTCAGTTTGTGTGACTCAATTTTGCTCTTAATTCCCTCAAATACAACAATTTTATGGAATGCACAGCCCTTGAATAATTGTGAAAGGCTTACTTAAAATTAGTAGATGTGCTATTTTAATAATGTAATAAACAAATACAACCGTCTTCTCATTTCAAATCTCCTTTTTCATTCCTTAATTGACTTGAGTTTTAATGTCTAACTGTGTACATACAGAATTACTAAATGTATTTGTTGCTGAGATTTTAAAAATCACTAGTCTGTTGAAGTATTTTTATTCATACAGAAATGAATTACTAAGTAGTAATTAATAAGTAGTCTTTTAATAAATGTCTTTAGGTGAATGTTGACATGTGAAAGAGGTGTTTAGGGGAGGCTTGCCAACATAATATGAGATGTGTAAGTAACTATATGTTCATTCTCTCATGAATGACGCCACTGAACAAGATTCTTTGAGCAGTTAGTAAGCTAAGACTAAAGAATGCACCAACTCCTTCTATCCCTGATAAAAAAATACTGTCAAAAGTACTGTGGGGTAAGGAGCAGCTTATATAACCTTTAACATAGTGGCAAAAATGTGAACTACATATTGAAGAAGTACTTAAAATTCTGTTTTAAAGTTCTTTTACATGAACAGAATGTTGTTTGAAAACTAGATTTTTTTGGATTATATTGCTTGGACAGTAATGTTCACTTTAGATGGATAAAATTATATTAAATCTCAAATTCCCAATAGGAAACCAATACAATTTAAATGCACTTTTTATTTCTGCAGTCACATCTCCAAAATTTAACATGAAATTGTTTAAATTGTTGCTTTTTCTTACGTACAAAGTTATGAAAAGTGGAACACAGGAGATCCATGTGAGAGGAGGCAAGAAATGAGACATAAGGCAGAGAAGGGAATATAAGACACAACTGTGGTCAGCTGAGTAATGGATCCCCAAAGATGTCCACATGCCAATCCCTGGAGCAAGGGACTGTGAATATGTTAAGTTATATGGCAAAAGAGACAATGTCGATATAACCACGTTAAGGATACTGAGCTAGGGAGATTATCCTGAATTATCTGGGTGGGCTTGCTGCAATCCAAGAATCTTTATTGGGGCAAGCAAAAGGATGAGAGACAGAGAATGGCAATGTGATGATGGAAAAAAAGCAATATGACACCGAGCCACAGGCAAGATATGCAGGCAGCCTCTAGAAGCTGGTAAAAGCAATGAAACAAATTCTCCCACACAGCTTCCAGAAGGAACTTAGCCCTGCTGACACCTGATTTTAGCATACCAATATTGATATTTGGCTTCTGATTTCAAGAACAGTAAGATAATAAAATTGGGTAGTTTTAAGCCACTAAGTTTATAGTAATTTGCTACAGCAGTAACACGGAGCTAATATAAAAACTCACTCTGAAGGATACTGCCAGTTCCTGCAATGATAATGGCCACTTCTAGGTGTGCCATCTGTGGGTATGGTAGCAAAGTGGGCACTGATAGTAGTTCTGCCCAGGATCCTTCACCCCTACCTGCCCCCTGGCAACCTAGGGAACCACAGGAGGCTGGCCAAGCTTTCAGCCAATCAGTGCCTGGCATTCCCTTATTGTTGTTCCCGGGAGTGACAATAAAATTGCCCCACTCAACAAAAGAGAAGGGGGAATTATCTTTCTGGATTGCCTCTAAAAGCAAACAAGGAACCCAGGGCCCCAGGTGCTGTCAATCACAGGAGAGGGTAGGGTCAATTAAGATAAAATAGGTGATTTTTTGAAAAGATTAACAAAATAGACAAACCATTGGCTAAACTTACTAAAGAAAAACTGGAAAGGAAACAAATAACCCAAATAAGAAATGAGACGGGAGTTTTCACAAGAGATCCAACAGAAATATGAAATATAATAGCTGAACACTATGAAAGACTGTATTCTAACAAATTTGAAAACCCAGAGGAAATGGACAAATTCCTTGCTTCATATCACCTACCAAAATTATCACAAGGTGAAGCAGAACAACTTAATAAACCCATCACAAAGGAAGAGATTGAAAAAATCATCAAAAAACTGCCAACCAAAAAAAGCCCAGGCCCAGATAGCTTCAAAGCAGAATTCTACTAAGGAATACACACAGACAGCTGGTGACCAACTCCTTTCACAGTACTATGCCACAGCTCTTGTTGAGGTAACACTAAACAAACTAAACACTAAACAAACTAAACAGCCTCTAGACAGCCCAAAGGCAAAAGACAATGCCTAACCATTTGAAGAAACAGTCTGCCATGACTCTGGAAAACACCCAAAATAAAAAACTGAAACACTTTACAGATGAAGAAGCCTTTCAGAAAATATCAGAGATCAAGTACAAAAGAATCACACAGAGAGCCCTCCTAGACATTAAACAAAATGCAGCAGAGCAAAATGAAAAATTAAGCAAGCTATCTGAAATGATGGAACATCAATGATCTGAAATATAGCAGATCAATAACAAAATCACAGAACTAGACAATTCAATCCAAGGCCAAAAGCAGGACTGAGGTTATGGAAGTCAGATGTAGTGACCTTTAGGATACAGCAACTGACACCAGCACTGATGAGAAGAAATCAGAGAATGTTCATTGCAGCACAGTCCATGATAGCAAAAAGTTGGAATCAACCCAGATGCCCAAAAACAGAAGAATGGATGGGTAAACTTTGGTATATATACTCCATGGAGTACTACACACTGATAAAGGACAACGATGATAGCAGGAAACATCTCTCAATTTGGTCTCAACTGGAGGACACTATGTTGAAAGAAACTAGTCAGCGACAGAAGGACAATTATTATATGAGACCCCTACGATAAAAACTTAAAAGCATACTCATACATAACAGAAAAGACTCTTTGACGGCTACAAGGGTGGGGAATGTGGGAGGGCGGGAAGGCAAGGGGTGAGGGTTTAGATTAGATAGTTGTTAGAAATTTGGTAGGGTGAAAATGGTGACAATACACATTAGTAACATCAATATTAACAGGACTTTGACACAACTTGTGTACTCCTCCTCTCTTAACCTAGTATTGTAAGCACAGAGTATGTATACATTCATATTTTTTGTTTAATAAAAAAAGAAAAAAGAAAAACAAATTAAAAAAAATGAAGACACATTTAGAAATATGTGGGACTCTATTAAGAAGAATAATCTATGATTAATTGGAATTTCTGAACAGTGAGGGAGAGCTGAAAACACAAAGAGTATTGTTGCTGAATTGCTGACAGAAAACTTCTCTGAAATTATATAACAAAACACACACATCCAAGACATCTATCAAATGCCACAAAAATTAGATCCCAAGAGACAGACACCAAGACATAGTATAATCAATCGTAATAAAACAAAACATAAACAGATTCTCTTAAAGACAGTGAGGCTCAAAGCAAAGCTAACATTCAGAGGGAAGCCCCGCAGGCTTTCATCTGACTTCTTGGCAGAAACAAAGTTGGCAAGGAGGCAGTAAGATGACACATTCAGAGCTGTGAAAGAGAAAACCTTCCAACCAAGAATTATATACCCTGCAAAACGGTCTCTCAAATATGAAGATGAAATTAAGACATTCACAGATAAACACAAACTTAGAGACTGTAAAAATCAAACCGAAACTACAAGAAATACTGAAAGAAGCTTTTGGCTTACAAAAATAAAACCATTAATTGTATATTTAAGGAGGCAATGTAGGACACAGCATCCAGAATCCTCCTCAGTTAGGGAGTTCAGAAAACTCAAAGCTAAAATATTAACAAAAGGGAACCACTGATCATATCACAAAAACTATGACACCATCACACTAAAAAGAGGGACATACGACAGTTGTTAATTGTTCTTTCAGATGGAGAGGAAGTTAAAAAGATGTGAAGAAGTTAAAATTGGGTTTAAACTTAGAATATTAAGGGAGAGCACAGGAGCAGCCACAAATCACAATAACAGTTCAACGTATCACAAGTAACGTCTCAACAAACATAAAACCTACACTGAAAAAGACAAAAAAGTCAACCCATAAAGAAGATTAACCCAGAAAAGAATATTAAGCACAACACAGAAAACTCCAATGCAAAAATAAATACATGAAAATGATAGCACTAAACACATACTTATCAATAATTACACTGAATGTAAAGGGACTGAATGCTGTAATAAAGAGACAATGAGTGACATTGTGGACTAAAAGACTTGACCCATCTGTATGCTGCTTACAAGAAACACAGCTTACACTCAAAGATATGAACAAACTGAAAATACAAGGACGGAATATTATATACCAAACTAACAACATACAGAGAAGACCAGATGTGGCAATACTAATCTCAGATAAAATAGATTTTAATGTAAAATCCACCACCATAGACAAGGATGGTCACTATTTATTGCTGAAAGGTTCAATACATAAGCAAGATATAAGAATATTAAATATTTATGCACCCAATACCAGAGCATCTAAATACACTGAACAAACACTGCCTACATTGAAAATTGAGATAGATCACTCCATCATAACAGTTGGAGACTTCAACATTCCACTTTCAGTAACGGGCAGATCATCAAGAAAAAAGCTCAGTAAAGACAGAGAAGATCTTATTGTGATAGTTAACCTACTAGACCTCATCAACTTATACAGCACTTTATATGCACGAACAGATAAATACACCTTGTGCTCCAATGCAGGTGGAACATTTTCCAGAATATACCATGTGTTAGGACATAAAGTAAGTCTCAACAAAATCCAAACCACAGAATTACTGCAAGCATCCTCAGAGATCATAAAGAAATGAAAGACAAAATCAACAGAAAAAAAAAGGTAGAAATTTGAACTCATGGAAACTGAAAAACACCTTGCTTAAAAAGCCATTTGTTATAGGAGAAATCAAGGATAAAATAAAGAAATTTAAGGAAACATATGAGACTGAAAACATATCCTACCAGAACCTACAGGATACAGCGAAAGCAGTGCTTAGAGGTCAATTTATCTCTATAAATGCATACATCTGGAAGGAAGAAAGGGCTCAATCCAAAGAATTAACCCTACAGCTTGAACAAACAGAAAGAGAGCAACAGAGGAACCCCTCAGGCACCAGAAGAAAACAGATCATAAAGATCAGAGCAGACCTAAATGAATTAGAGAATAACAACTGAAAAAATTTACAATACCAAAAGCTGGTTTTTTGAAAAGATCAACAAAATTAATAAACCACTGGCTAAACCTACAAAAGAAAAACAACAGAGGAAACAAATAACCTGAATAAGAAAGGATGGGAGATGTCAGAACACATGCAGCTGAAAAAATTTATCGTAACAGAATACTTCAACAGATTGTATTTTAACAGATTTCAAAACCTAGAGGAAATGGACAAATTTCTGGATTCATATGACCTACCAAAATTATCACAAGGAGAAGTAGAACAACTTAATAAACCCATCACAAGAGATTGAAAAAGTCATCAAAAAACTACCAACCAATAAAAGTCTTGACCCAGATGGCTTCATGGGAGAATTACACCAAACTTTTAGTTAACAGTTAACTCCAACACTACTGAGACTATTCCATATCACAGAAACAGATGGAATATTCCTAAATTCATTCTATGAAGCCAGCATAACCCTGCTACCAAAGCCAGGGAAAGATCCAACAAAAAAGGAGAACTATAGATCAATATCACTCATGAATCTAGATGCAAAAATTACCCAATATAGACAGACTTCAGAATCTGACAAACAAAACACATTCATCAGAAGAGAAAACAGATAAATGGGAATAAGAATCAAACACTTCTGCTCATCCAAAGATTTCATCAAAAGAATTAAAAGACCATCTACAGAATGGGAAAAAACATTTGGCAACTCTATGTCAGACCAACACCTGATCTCCATAAACTCTCAGGTACTACAAAATATCGGTAAGAAAAAGACAAATCATCCAATTAAGCGATGGGCAAAGGAGGTGGACAGACACTTCTCTAAACAAGAGATCCAGGCAGCCAAAAAACACATGTGGACATGCTCACGATCATTAACTATTAAAGAAATTCAAGTCAAAATGACAATGAGATACCATCTCACCCCAACAAGATTGGCCATGATCCAAAAAACATAAAACACTGAATGTTGGAGAGGCTGTGGAGAGACTGGAACTCTCCTACACTGTTGGTGGGATTGCAGAATGGTGCAACCTCTTTGGAAAGCAATTTGGTGTTACCTTAAAATAATGGATATAGATATACCATTTGACCTAGTAATTTCTCTGCTTGGAATAGATCCTACAGAATCAAGGCCATTCACACCAACTGATACATGCACATGAATGTTCATAGCAGCACAGTCCACGATAGCAAAAAGATGGAATCAACCCAAGTGCCCAACAACAGAAGAATGGATGAGTAAACTTTGGTATACGTACTCAATGTAGTACTATGCACTGATAAAGAACAACAATGACAGCAGGAAACATCTCTCAATTTGGTCTTAGCTGGAGGACATTACATTGAGTGAGACTAGTCAGCAACAGAAGGACAATTATTATATGAGTCTGCTACAATAAAAACTTAAAAGCATACGTATACATAATAGAAGACTCTGACGGCTACAAGGGTGGGGAGGGTGGGAGGACGAGAGGGTAAGGGCTGGGGGTATAGATTAGATAATTGTTAGAAATTTGGTTGGGTAACATTGGTGACAATACACATTAGTAAGAAGATCAATATTAATGGGACTTCAATACAACTTGTGTACTCCTCCCATCTTAACCCAATATTGTAAGCACAGACTACGTATTCTTTCATTTTTTATTTAATAATAAAAAAAAAAATTCATCATCACCAAGCTGGATTCATACCAGGGATGCAAGGTTGGTTCAACATCAGAAAACCAATTAATGTGATCAATGCCATAAATGACACAAAAGGTAAGAATCACTCGATTTTGTCAACTGATGCAGAAAAGACGTTCAACAAAGTCCAACACCCACTCATGCTAAAAATTCTCAGCAAAATAGGAACAGAAGGGAAATTCCTCAAAGCAGTAAGTGGTATCTATGCAGAGCCAATCATCTACATCATCCTGAATGGAGACAGACTGAAATAATTCCCCTTGAGAACAGGAATTAGAGAAGGATGCCCACTCTGACTACTTCTATTCAACATGGTACCAGAATTTCTAGCCAGAGCAATTTCACAAGACATAGAAATAAAGGGCATCCACACTGGCAAAGAAGTAAAAATCTCCCTATTTGCAGATGATACGATTGTACATGCAGAGAATCCTAAAGAATCCACAAGTAAACTACTCAAACTAATAGAAGAGTTCAGCAAAGTATCAGGATATAAGAGAAACATAAGTAACTCAGTAGGATTCCTTTATACCAACAAAGAGATTATCAAAGAAATCACCAATACCACTTACTATAGCCCCAAGAAGATAAAATACCTAAGAATAAATCTAACTAGAGAAACAAGAGACCTATACAAAGAGAATTACAAGACCTTACTGCAAGAAACCAACAGAGACTTACATGAATGGAGAAACCTACTATGTTCATGGGTAGGAAGACTTAATATGGTGAAAAAGTCCCAAAGTGATCAATATATTCAATGCAATCTCAATACAAATTCCAGTGACATTTTTAATGAGACGGAGAAACAAATCACCAACTTTATTTGCAAAGGGAAGAAACCCTAGATAAGCAAAGCACTACTGAAGAACAGGAACACAACAGAAGGCCTCACACTACCTGACCTTACTGTATCACACTGCCACAGGAGTTGAAACAGCCTGGTACTGGTACAAAAAGAGACATATAGACCAATGGAACTAAGTGCAACCCTCTTGTGAACAAATGATATTTGACAAAGGCCCTAAGATTGTAAATTGGGGTCAAAACAGTCTCTTTAACAAATGGTGTTGGCAAATTGGGATATCCCGCTGCAAAAAATTGAAATAAGACCCATATCTTATGCCTTACACAAAAACTAAGTGAAATTAGATAAAAGATCTAAATATGAAACCTAAAATGATAAAAATCATGCAACAAAATAGAGAGTCAATAATGGAAGTCTTAATACACAACTTAGACTTCAAAATCTGACCAAAAAAAAAAAAAAACATGACCAACAGAAGAGAATAGATAAATGGGAACTACTAAGAATCAAACACTTTCACTCATCCAAAGACCTGATCAAGAGAATTAAAAGACCACCTACAGAATGGGAAAAAATATTTGGCAACTACATGTTGGACTGACCTCTCATCTCCATAATCTCTGTAATCTCCACAAGGTATTACAATATCAAGGTACCTTTGTACCTTGTATTTGTACAAGGTACTACAAATATCAACATGAAAAAGGTAAAAAACTCAATTAAGCAATGGTCAGAGGAGACAGATAGACACCTCACCAAAAAGGATATCCAGGCAGCCAAAAGACACATGAAGAAATGCTGACGATCATTAGCCATTAGAAAGATACAAATCAAAATTACAACGAGATACCATCTCACCTCAACAAGGGTGGCCATGATCCAAAAAACACAAAACAACAAATGCTAAAGAGGCAGTGGAGAAATTGGAACTCTCCTACACATTCAGTGGGATTGCAAAACGGTAGAACCTCTAGGGAAAGCAATTTCGTGCTTCCTTAAAGAGGTGGAAATAGATATACCAGATGATCCACTAATCCCACTGCCTGGAATATATCCTACAGAGTCAAGGGTAGTCACAAGAACAGATACATGCACATGACTGTTTCTTGCAGCACAGTCCACAACAGCTAAAAGATGGAATCAACTCATGCCCAACAACACATGAATGGATAAACAAACTATGGTATATATACTCAATGGAACACTATGCAGTGATAAAGAACAATGATGGTTTTAGGAAGCTCCTCATAACCTGGCTTCAACTGGAAGACATCATGCTGAGTGAAATCAGTCAGCCGCAAAAGGACAAATATTGTAAAAGACCCTCACTACAAAGACTTAAAAAGAGAAGAAAAACTCTTTGATGGCTGCAAGAGAGGTGAGGGAGGGAGAGGGCTGGTCACACATTAGAGAGCTGACAGAAATTTGGTTGGGTGACAGCAGTGACAGCACACAGTAGAAAGAAGGTCAACTTCACTGGACTTCACCAAAAAAAACTCTTCTAATCTTAACCCAATATTGCAATGATAGAGTAGCAGGGGTGGGAATTTGGGGGCCATGCTCTCAGAGGACATCAAGGCCAACTGGCGTAACTAGCATACTGCTAAGGGAGTCTTCTGTACCCCATATTGGTGAGTGGTGTCTGGGGTCTTAAAAGCTAGCAAGTTGCCATCTGAGGTACACCAACGCATCCGGAACAGATGATCACCAAGAACAACAAAGACAGAAGGGAAAAAGAGCCCAGGAGACAGAAGGACCAATGTGAATGGGTGACTGTATCAACAAGTGATAAGACGAATCAGATTGTGTCAGGCCACCACCAAAGACAGCTGTGATAGGGCACACAACGTCGAGTGCCAGTGGCAGCACAGGAAAAAGTGGAGTGCATCTCAAGAACTTCACGTAAGACAGCAGCTGATGGTCCAGCAGCCTGGGGGTTCCCCTGGGAGCATGACCCCTAGACCTGTTGCCACCCCTGACCAGAAAACATTATTGAGGTCAACTCTTCGGACAGGAATGGACCACACACAGGGACACAATGTGGCCATAGGGTGTGTATATCTTATGGTTCTGTGCATCTATAGGATGCCATCCTACTGGCCTCTTACTAGAAGGGAGAGGAGAGGAAGGAACAGGAGATTGTTAAGAGGATACAACATACACAGAATGAAAAGAAGTGTGCTGTCACCAGGTGTCATGGATGGCATTGTATCCCTCCCAAAATGTATGTATTGATTTGCCTTGGCTGTAAGTCCAATATGATGCAGTTCCTCCCATGTGTTGAGAATCCTCCCCTGTGATACTGATGATGGAGAATGGGCAGCAGTTGTGTTGCTGAGCCAGGACTCAAGTTACTAGCTGTGGGATAGAAGGGACAGAAGTAAGCATACAGAGTTGGGAACCTCATACCACCAAGAGAGCAGCACCAAGAGCAGAGCATGCCCTTTGAACCTTAGGTTTCTGTGCTGGGATGCTCTCGCTGAATTTGGACTCTTGGTCTACTAGACTGTGATTTCTCATACTGAATGGACTTGTAACTTGTAAATGGATTTGTGGCTTACTGGACTGTGACAATAAAGGTTTCTCTTTATGAAGCCTTCCACATGTGGTATTTTATGTTAGATCAGTACCAGGTGACTAAAACATTGGGTGAGGAGAGCACAAGGAGCTGCAGACAGGCAGGCATGCAAATTGAATTTGGATTGTTTACTTTCCCTCAATCAATCACAGAAAAATATTTTAAAAAAAGAAAGACAAAACGGCCACACAGAGAAGGGCAAAGTAGAAAACTGCAGAGAATCATGCAGAAAGAGTGGATAGATCATATTCTCAGCCAGCTTCACAGTGGGCTTTTACTAGATAAAAACATTTCTTTATGTTAAGACAGTTCAAGTTGTGATGTCTTTGTCTGTTACGATGATGAAACCATCTTAACAGATTCAGGAAGTCAAATCTACATGACACTAAAAGTTAGATAACAGACGTAGATGATTCATTAACTGTGAAGAGTCCACTAGGGTAAAAATGAGAACCCTGAAGCAGGGGTTAACTGGTTGTTCTTAATAGTGCTCATCTCCAAAATACAGTTTAAGAATGAGCAACTTATTTTCAATAAATATAGGTAGCAGTTTTCTGATCTTTTGAAACCAGAGAGCAAAATATTATATCCTTTAGCTCAGGTTATTTTGAATCAATTAGATAACCAGTTAAGATGTTATATAAAATTTATCTAAGAGCATGACTGAGCATTCTGTACATAACTTCATGCAGATTTTTGTCTACTTGATGAGGAATCCCTTGTGTCTAAGTGCTACATCTGCCAAGCAAAAAGTCAGCAGTTCAAATCCACCAGGCGCTCCATGGAAACTCTATGGGGCAGTTTTTTTCTGACTATAGGGTCACTATTAAGGTGGAATCGAATTGAAAGAAGTGGGTTTGGTTTTGCTTTTTCAATGACTGAATGATGGTATCTCACTGTGGCTCAAAACTCACAGTATTTCCGTGACTGCTGGGGGAATCAGGGGCTATCTGTATTTCCTCTTCTGTGAACCACTCTTACATCCTTGTTGTCCATTTTTCACTTTGTTTGCCTTCTTATCAATTTGTACATTCTGTTTATACACATACTAACTCTTTTAACAGTCATAATGTTATCAATTTTTTTTCACAACCTAATGTTCCGATTTGATTTTATGTTATACCTTATCAGCTTTTTTTCTTTAAAAAAATAAAATTGAATTTCATTTCATCTCTGGCTTCTGGGTTTTATCTCTACTAAAGGTGGTGTTCCACATCACAAATGTATATACTCCCCTAGATTTTCTCCTAATTCTTCATTATTTTGTTTTTCATATTCAAACCTTAAAACAATCTCAAATTTGCTCAGTCAGACATTTGTAACCTAGGACTTTCCGTATTACAGAAAACATCCTTTTCTTTCTATTAATCCATTCTTTCAGTGATAGAGACATTCCTCTCTGATTATGGGGACAATGAACAAAAATCATACAAAACTATGTCCTTTCAGGTAAGAGATAACTCTGATTTACACAAGCATTAGTGCTCCCTACCATGTACAGAGTCCCTACAAACTTGCCTGCTGGGAAGTTCCCATCTGTGTCTAACTAAAGCCAACCAGAGACAGAGAAACTCCCCAGGCCCCACGCCTTCTCTTCCGTGGGCATTCTCGAGATTCAACAACCACTCCAAAATTCTGAGCTGTGGGTCTATCCTTCCCTGACATCTCAAAGGACACTTGGAGACCTCATATGTCTTCTCTAAGGGCCACCTGGACATTTCCTGAGGGCATTCCAGTTGACAAGTAGTATGACAAGCACTGGTAATCAGTAAAGCAAGAAAAGTAGGTCCCTGGTCTTAGGTTCAAAGGTCACCGGTAAAGAGGTGAGAATGAAGGAGAGCTATCTTCTCAGAATGTCTCCCTCACTCCCTAGATTGCCTCATTACGGCAATTCAACTAGAAGACAGCATGTGTTTCCAAGTCATACTTTCTTCAGAAACCTCAGCATGACAGACAGAGTGCATCAATAAAGCAGAGTCCCTAATCACCAATGACCTGTAAGAACCAATACACTTAATAATTAGTTACTTTGTTTCTATGTTTGATCATGTAAGTAGTAAGAAATGAAAAGATAATGTCTAACATACCTGGATGATTTTGGGTAACACATCAACTCCATTTTTAGAGTTTTGAGTTGTAGTTAGATATTTTTTTTCCAAAAAGAAAGTTACCATCCACTTAATGAAAACAACACGAGCTGCTATGTATGGAATTTTTGTACTGTAAATGCTTTCATTGTCCCGAGTTGTAGCAATATACACTGGCTTTGGTCTCAAATGAGGAATGTCTGATAGAGAAATGAACATATGATCATGTTATTAAATCTTAACATCACATAATTCCTATCACTGTTTCAGTTTTCAATTAAATAGACATATATTTTTTGTTGGAATAGGAAATAAAGCTAAAGAACCAGCAATTAAGTCAATATCAACTTATAGCAACCCTACAAGATACAGCAGAATTGCCCTCATGGGGTTTCCAAGGTTATAAATCTCTATGGAAGCAGACTACATCATCTTTCTCCTGCAGACTGGCTGGTAGGTTAGAAATGTCAACTCTTCTGTTAGCAGCTGCGAACTCAGCTGCTCCTTGAAAACCCTGCAGGACAGTTCTACTCTGTTCAACAGGACCCCTATGAGGCAGAATCAACTCAGTGGCAATGGATTTGGTTTTAACTGAATCCTTGTGGCTGGAACAAATGTAAATGTATAAGTACACTTTTTTACATCATTACAGATATTTTAACATCCAACAAACACAGTAGATCAAAACCACAGAACTTAGTTTTAACATTCTTTTCCTTTTAGGTGTATCAAGGAAACAAAATTAGTATCATGTAATTTATTCCTAAAAGAATCGGAAAGTCATGTTTCATCTTTGAGGTATCAAGTGACATCATTTTCACAGAATTTAACAAGAGGTCCATTTCTTATTTCTTAACATCCATAATCAACATGGAAACTATATGGTATGAAATTTGACTACCACTTGCCCCAAGTCCAACTCTCTGTTCTACTAATTTTTACATGCTGAGTGTACAAAAACTGCAATGGGTTTGAGTTTATTTGGGTACATACCTACACACAGGAAACTCTTGTTGCATAGTGGTTAGGAGCTACAACTAGTAACCAAAGATCAGCAGTTTGAATCCACCAGACCAGGTGCTCCCTGGAAACTCTATGGGGCAGTTCTACTCTGACCTCTAAGGTCACTAAGTGTCAGAATCAACTCACATGAGTTTGGGTTTTGGTTTTTTAGCACAATTCATGTCCCAGTATCCCTAAAGTCAGCATTTCTACATCTTTCAAATACAGTAAGCTCCCGCTGCCTTCCCCTAGCCTGAGTTCTTGTATGAGCTCACGTGTGTCCACATAAATATCCACTACTACTGGATTTGCTACCCACATTCACCAAGGAGGTTAACTTACAATGTGACATTTCCCCTCTAAAACTCCTTTATTTCCTTGAACTAATTTCACCTGTTTTACTCTAATAGGGAGAGGAAGGACTGCCTCCACCTTCATTACTCTAAGGGACAGTTCTTTACTATATGTTCTCATTTCTTAAAAAAGAAAACTTCAGGAGTTAGTTTAAAAATTGCCTACATTTCCTATCCCACTTAGGATTACTGTCCCAGATTGCCCAACCACCTCCCTTTGTATAAGCAGCTGCTAGGGGGGCCTGCTTTGTGAAACTGCTAGTACACAAGAATTGACAGACTGTGCATAGCTGGATGCCCTGAACTAGGCTACCTCACCACTGAGCGTGGTCTCAGGTCATATCACTCCACCAGCCACAAGAGAGGACTTTAGGAAATTAAATGCATTGCACATTAAAAGATGGCAAATATGATTACATCAAAATGCCACACTGCATTTCAAATTACATCTGAGTATGGGAGCCACTTCTCCCTGCCCCCTCATTACTAAGACTAGGTACATCTTATAGCTTGTACAATTTAAAATTATTAGTTTAAACCTGTTACAATATTTAAAGTTACTATTAAGGACATGAATAAATGAAATTTATGAATTTGAGTGGACTCAACAGCAAAAGCTTTCGTTTTCTGTTTCACTTAAAAATATTCAAAGGTCCCTTTCAAGGAACAATACAGCTTTCCTGTGGACAGCCTCTGCAGATGGCCCAATCAGTACTTACCAAGTACAGGTTTGTAGATGTTTGTTAACTTAGTAAATGACGGAAATAAATGAGGAATATAATACTTTCGAAACAAAGTAAAAAGAAATTTAAAACCAGTATCTTGATTCTCCTTATTCTTCCATTCCAAGCTTGCAGCCTTTGGATAATATGTGGGAAAGAACATATGTATATTTTTATTTTAAATAACATAAACTGAAGTGAAGTGCTGCTATATTATTAAAAATTCTATCTAAAAAACTTGAGAAATAACAATGACAGTCATATAAAAAAGTCACAGTATTTGACAAAACTCAAAAAAAATGGCAGAGATTTCTTTTCTCTTTTTTCCAAAACAGCTTGTCATGGATTGAATTGTGTATGCCCAAAAATATATGAAGCCATGTGGCTGGGCCATGATTCACAATATTTCATGGTTTTGTGATTTTCCTGTGCTGTATGTTAAAAGACCAGGATGGGACTGTAAATCCCTTTATAAGATCACCTCCCTGTTCCACTGTAAATGGAGTTTCCCTGGAGAATGGCTTGCCCCACCCTCAATCCTTTCATCCTGTAAGAGATAAAAAGAAAGGGAAGCAAGCAAACAACTGGGAACCTCACACCATTAAGAAAGCAGCACTGGGAGAAGAGCGAGTCCTTCAGACCTGAGGTCTCTGCACCAAAATGCACCTTGGACAAAGACTGAGGCAATACTGGACTTTCCTCCAGAGCCAACAAGGGGGAAAGTCTTCCTCTGGAGTGGACATCCTAAATTCGGACTTGTAGCCTACTGGGACTGTGTAAGAATAACTTTTCCTTTGTTAAAGCCATCCACTTTGTGGTACTTCTGTTAGAGCAGCACTAGCCAGCCAAGTGCTGACTAAAACAGAATTCGGTACCATGAGAGTGGGGTGCTGCTCTAACAAATACTTAAAATGTGGAAGCCATTTTGAAACTGTGAATGGAGAGAAGATTCAGAAGGAACCAAGGAGAACTGTTAACACCAAAGAAGGTGCAGATGGTAAGAATCACACAGCAGAGGATTGGCAGCAGCAGCAGAATCAGAGGCAGACCTGGAGCTGAACCCTGGAGCAACAGAGCCAAGCGCCTATGCACAGAATTTTCTCCGCGGAGCAGGGTGCCTCTGGGCACTTGAATCAGTGGAGCTAGCCTTGCTGACCCACACAGCGAGAGCTGAGTGCCTTTGTGCAGCAGGCTTTCTAGCAAGAGTGGGGTTCCTCCAGGCACTTGAACCAGTGGAGCTACAGAGCTTTGGAACACTTGTCCTGGCAGGGCAGTTGTGGGCCTGAGGCCCAGGCCATGTGGCCATAGGAAGCAGAAGCTGAAGAGACAAACAGCGTGAGAAGCTAAGCTGCCTCAGTCTCAAAAGGTATGGACATGACCTCAAGCGTTTGAAAGGGTAGAGCTAGGGCTTTTTGTGTTTTGTCAGAGAGCAACAACCACTAAGTTGGGCTTAGGGTGCACCTAAAGCTGATGGGGCAGAGTTTCTCTCCAAGTGGACCTTGAAGGCAAGAGTTGTAGCACAGGGTCCCCACTCAGAATTCAGAGTGTGGCCAATACCTAGAGTCTGGAGGGCCAGGCCGTGTGTAGAATGTCTCAGAACATCTAAGAGTATTTTCAAAGATTTGAGGGCTAATGTAATGAGTTCTTCTAACTTGTTTGCTGCCTGTTAATGCTTTCTTTCCCTGCAATTTCCCCATCTGTAATGGAATGTCTAACTTGTGCGTGTTCTGCCACTGTGCCTTTGGAAACAGACAGCGTGCAAGCTAGGTTTCATACATGTAAAGAAATTTTTGAATTTTGGACTTGGAACTGACTTAAGACTTCTGTCATATGGGGTGAATGTGTTACATGTTTCAAAGATGTGATTTTTGGGGTGCCAAAGGGTAGAATATAATGGATTGAATTGTGTCCCCCCAAAACTATGTGTAGCCATGTGGTTGGGCCACGATTCCCAATATTTTATGATTGTCCTCCATTCTGTGATTGCAATTTTATGTGAAAGAGGATTAGCGTGGGATTGTAACACTCTTACCTGAGTCAAAGAAAAGGTAGTTTCCCTGGCAGGTAATCAGAACTATCTTTTCCCTCTCACAAGATAAAAAGGCAACAGCCAGAGAGTTGGGGACCTCATACCATCAAGAAAGCAGCACTGGGAGAAGAGTGCGTTCTTCAGACCTGAGGTTCCTGTGCCAAGATGCTCCCTGGACAAAGACTGATGCAATACTGGACTTTCCTCCAGAGCTGACAAGGAGGAAAGCTTTCCCCTGGAGCAGACATCCTGAATTTGGACTTGTAGCCCACCAGACTGTGTAAGAATAAACTTTCCTCTGTTAAAGCCATCCACTTTGTTGTACTTCCATTAGAGCAGCACTAGCTGACTAAAACACAGCTCAACAGCAACACCACCCTCCAGAAGTCAGGAGGAGAGATAAATAATGAAGAAGCAGTTATTCCATACCACTTCTGGAAGCGTAAAATAGAGAAAGCTTGTCAGTGGTTCTTAGTACTTAGTACTTGGACCATAAAGCACTTATCCAAAGTAGTTTTCCCATTTAGAAAGCAGTTATCTTCTCTTCCTGTAGTTTCTGAGATAAAGGAAGAGTAGTCTGGCTCCCCTGGGGGTTGAAGGAGTGTGCAGTTGTAAGCCTCTAAGAGCACTGTAGGAGTACACCAACAGAAATGCTCAGTCTGAAGATTCATTTCAATAGAAGAAGGATGGGAGGAAGGAGGGAATGGAGAATGAAATGGACCTGCACACACAACTTCGGGTAGGGGGTGCTGTTACAGCATACACAAAAAACCTCTGCTCCTGTCAATAACATCCTTCTTCAAATCAGAATCCTGGAGATTAAGTGACTTGTCCACAGCTCTTCAGTGACACATCTGGAAAGACAACCCAAGTACATTCAAGTTCTAAACACTCTATGCTCACTTTCTGGGACAAGTGAAAGTCCCAACCACTTCTGGACAGATGGATTTGAAATGCAAGGACTATCATCAAAATGTAGAGCTTCCAAAAGACAAAGAATACCCTGGTCAGGCTCTCCGTGTCTGGGGGTCCTTGACCTTAGGGTGCTGCCTAAAGGAAATGGGAAAGGAGAGGGGACAAGAAGACTACTCAGCAAGAAGCAGTTGTCACAAAGGGTAATCAAGGACTAAATCCTGAGGGACAGCAGAAAGAAACATAGTAGCCTAAGAAAACTGGGACAGTAAAAGAAAGGGAAGAGAAAACCAGAAGAAAGCATCATGGGAAGAGAGAATCTCATGAAGGAGAAGGGTAGTGAGTGACACATCACCTGAAACTGAGGGCAGCAAACATTGAAGTGCCCTCACCCTGCCCTTGGCTACCAGAACTCATCTGTAGCCTTGAGGCCTGCCATTTCTCAGTGACAGGGCGGAAGGCACATTACAGTGGGGGTTAGAGGAACAATGTGAGATACGACCTGGCAAAGGTTACTATTTCAGCATACTTGGTTGTGAATAGAAGAGTGCTGGGATTACACTCAAGCAGAACTTAGGAACAAAGAAGTGTTAGCCAAAAGAAAGGAATCAATAGATTTTATTCTAATCACATCAGTGTTTAGAAACACAGATCAGGAAACTTAAATCCCCCATTGAAATCCTAAAAAATTTTAGTTCTGTATTCAGTTGGTAAATTCTAGAAAAATGAATTTGTCATGTACAAAGGCCTACGCTGATGGCACAAGAAAGTTAGAAATGTTTTTGTCCAGTTTCCCAATCTGCTGTGCCTACTCCTGATTCACTCAGCCAGCTAAGCCTGTTCCTCCCTGAGCCTACATCCCTAGCATAGAGGTCAGGATTACAGAAAGGGTAAGCAGGAAAAAAACAGCTTAAGTGCACAGACTTACACAAAAATATGCCAGGTCTTGGCTTTAGAGACCTAACAACTGCATACCCTCTGTGTTTAATACAATACCACGTAAAATCACATCACATAAAAAGACAAAAGCGTAACACATGAATGCATGCAGATAAAGGGGGTTATTTTCTCTTTCCTACTGCAACTATGACTGAACTATCTACAACTGTGTTCTTACCTGAATAACCATACATTTTAACACTATTTGAAGAAAAAAGCATGTCTGGTCCTCAGCAATCTTTTCCCCCGATACGGCTGGCAGGAGAGGAGTGATTTCTTCTGGATATATCTTTTCTGCAGCATGGAAAATGAGAACTCTTTCACCAAAGTTAAAATTTAAACAAAGTTTTAAAACCACATACAAAGGTTTCTATAAAGAATTCACCTTACCATCTGTCGATCTATTCAACCATCAATTAAACTCCTTGCTAGTATGTGCTGCAGACTTGAGAAAACTGTGCAGGTGCCTACAGTGCTGTCTCTCCCATTACCTCTTTTACTTGGACATTCTTTTCTCTTTAAATTTTCTTTTTGTCAGCCCAAGATCAAATGCCAGCCACTTGGCAATAAGGTAAAACGCAGTAATAAATCAACAGCCCTAAGAGGCAAGTTCCCTAAAAACTCACAGGACACAAACAGCTGCTGTTAACAGTCTCATGAAGCTACTATCATCCTTCCATAAAAGCTGCATGAAAATACACTGCTGGCAAAATACGATCCCAGGTGAGATGAATTCCCACTTAGGAAACAACAGTGATAGGGATAACAGATACGCGTTTTGAAAGGTGAATTTAAATCTCCTTAACAGTCACAAAAACACTCTCAACATGTGTTTATACTTCCGCTATTACCAACATCTGTCCCTTCCCTTCCATTCTGCTTTCACCACTTTAGTAAAATTCTCTTTTATCATTTCATGTAAAATCATCGCAAATTTTTGTCGATTCTCGTGTTTGTAAGAAAACCAAATCCACTGCTATCAACTTGATTTCAACTCATAGCAACTTTATGCTTGTAAGAATCTACTTTGAACATGAATATTGAACAATTCCTTTTCAGATCCCATCTATGAAATCAGAATTTCTATTCCAGAAACTGAAAAAACAAGGAAGTCCTCAATGTAACTCTAAAAGTAACTTCAACATATGAGACCTATTAACATGACTCACCATCAGCTACATTATGGCTAGGATTGAGGAGTGTCTCCAGTGTACAGGGCCCTCTAGAAGACATGACAGCTGGGAAACCAGGCACGAGGCAAGCAAAAATCAGCACCTGCTCTTCTGCACAGTTTGTCTGAAGTGCTTGAAGCCATAAAAGAAACAACCTAATTCCTTCACATCTTATCTAAAAATAAAATGTAAAACAATGAAGATAAAACACATGTATTTGTAGAAATTCACTATAATGAAGAATCAGTCTTGAGAAGGAAAAACTAGAAGTTAAAGGTGCTGTTAAAACATTGCACCAAGTTCTTCACATAAGGACAAGTAAGCAAAAGTGCTACAGCACAGCTAAGTGCTTGGGGTCAGGAGGAAGACCGCCTGAGTGCAAATGAAGGTTCTGCCACTTTCCAGCTCTGACCTTGAAAGAAACACTTAAAACCTCTCCATGTCTCAGTCTCCCAGTCTGTAAAGTAGGGATTTACCTACCTGGAACAGTTAACTACTTGTCCATCTCCTCTAGCTTCAGACAGCAAAACCAAAACTAGAACTCAGGCTCCAGACTCCAACTCCCAAACCACTTTCTCCCAATATTAAAAATCTATCATAAGTTATGATGTAAGAATAAAATCCTTAGCAATATCTGTCACATAATTTCTCAAAAATAAAAATGTAGTCAAGATGTTTTAAAGAACTATTTTTTCCAAAATGGCCTGTTACTTCATGCCATTAATACAGTCATGAAAAATTTCATTAGTTTCATCTAAAATAAATACCTTAATAGAATTTCCAGTGTGTAGAAGCTTCTTTAAGGTTGAACCTAAAAGTTTAAAACAATTAATCAGAAATGAAGTATATGAAAGTATATTTAAGATCTATCTTAAAAAAGATGTGGTTTTAGAAACAAAAAATGTATTTAAACTAAAGATATATATATACACACATATTTTTTAAAAAAAATAAGAGGAAGGAAGGTGGCCTTAAGAAGCAAAGCAACACCACAAAAGGCCATTTTTCAGATCAAAGTACTTTAAGTAGGTACCTCTTCAAAACCCTTTTAGAAGAGTCAAAGTGATTGATATTACAGTAATATGCCCATAGTAGAGTATGTACAAATATTTCTTGGCATGAATCAAATGAATACTTAAATAAACTTCTAAATGTAAAACTACTGCTCACAAACCAGTTTTACAAGAATGTTTTACAAATCTTCAGGATGACATCTTTCTCTCCTGGCGAACATGACTCACATTTACACATCTCAGCCCATCAGTAAATCCTCTATCAGAGCACTCTAGTCGCTATCACAAAGAGAGAATCAAGATACATTCAGAACTACCCTGTCCACTAAAAGACTCTGGGGTAGTCTCTCTTATGAGGATGGAAACATACTACCCAGTGTCCCACAAATGTGTTCACTCCCTCGGTGTGGAGATGGCCTGGAAACTCCACCTAAATAATCCCACCTAAATATGCTATGTAGCCTCTAAAGTGGGATCTTATCCTCGGAAAAGGAGGTAACCTTTTAAATGCAAATATACTGGTAGTCTTACGCAAGAGTACCTTTTCTTCCAAATTACATATTAAACAAAAAAAGCAAGCACAGACTCTCTAATGAAAAATTTTATACAATATTTAAAAATCAGATATTGAATCACATTTATTACACCAACGTAATTAAAAGAGATGGCTCACTAAATAATAGAGCCACTGTTTTAATAAAGGCTACAGACCACATTTATATGCACAGACACATGCACATTACTTAAATGAATCACCAACAAGTTGCCATCAAGCCAATTCCTACTCACAGTGACCCATATGTGTCAGAGTAGACTTGTGCTCCCTAACATTTTCAATGGCTGATTTTTTGGATGTAGAGAACCCGGTCTTTCTTCCAAGTTGCCTCTGGGTGGGCTCAAACCTCCAACCTTTCAGTTAGCAGCTGTTTGCACCACTTTAGAACTCCAGTAAAATGTATACTCGTTAGGAAATCACCAGTCAGAACAAAAGCACTGGCAATCTGAGGAAATCTTATACAACTGTTCCGCTATGTAAAACACTGAACACTGACCTAGGATAGGATATACTATTTAAATCACTAATGGAGGAACCCAGGGAAACATGGCTCTTGACTATATTCCCACTTTTGCCTCTTTGAATATATGCCAAATAAAACCTCACTCTTTGCTTTACTAAACTTTGTGATATTTTCACTCTAGAACAGTTAATAGCATGGTCATTGCACAGATTTCTGAAATTCTGAATCCAGTCAAACTCAAGGAGATCTAGACTACACAGCAGAAGCTGGCAAAGAAAGCTCCTATCTTCCAGAACCACATGTTCACGAACCTTAATGTTCTGTCGACATCGATAGGGTAAGTTTTACTTAGGTGATTTGCTGAAAATGTTTCACCCCAAAATATGAGGTCTGGCAATTAAGTCTAAGAACTTAACTGTTCTAAGTACTACATATATCATTGCTGAAAATCACTATGGTCACCCTCAAAGTACTCACCTTGGAAAGCTGTGCACTGACACCAATGCTTAGTCCACCCCTTAAAACAATTTTGGAACTCTTTCTGGAATGGCCATTGCACACAGTGGCGTGGTGGCAAGTTCACAAACTTGAATGTATAGCAAGTCTGCAAGGCAGTTTTTAGCCAGTAAACAAATAACTGTATTGGAACATTCTCCCTGCTCACCTGATCTGACCCCCAATGACTTTTTTCTTTATCCAAAGATAAAGGAAACATTGACACGAAGACATTTTTATGGCATTCAGGACATCAAGGGTAATACAATGACAGTTCTGACGGCCATTTCAGAAAAAGAGTTTCAAAATTGCTTTGAAGGGTAGACTAGGTGCTGGTGTCAGTGCATAACTTTCCAAGAAGAGTACTTTGAAGCTGACCATAATGATATTCGACAATGAGGTACCCAGCACTTTTTCTAGCTGAGTTTGCAAATTTAATTATCAGTCAGTCCTTGTATCTCAACAATAAGACTATACTGGACTTGAAAAAAGACTGACAAGACTGAATCAAGATATCTAGAACTTATAAATAGAAGCTGATGATTTCACAAACTGTGGCTAACCCAGAAATATGTAGAACAGAAGTTAACCACATCAGACTAAGTAAAAGACTATTATGGCTATAAAGGGAGAATACTGCTGATGTTTTAAGGTTCTACTTTCTGAATATAAGAAATCATTTCCCCCTTTCTCCCAAATTATCTAGTGGCTTGAAGTATTTTAACTCTTGAATCAGAATTTCCTATTGGTAAACTGGAAACCCTGGTGGTATAGTGGTTAAGTGCTATGGCTGCTAAGCAAAGGTCCACAGTTCAAATCTGCCAGACACTTCTTGAAAACTCTATGGGACAATTCTACTTTGTCTTGTAGGGTCACTATGAGTCAGAATCAATTTGACAGCAGTGAGTTTGGGTTAGGTTTTATCGGTAAACTTAGCAAAGTTGTAAATATTCTAACTAGATAAGTGCCTGAAGTTCATTCAAGCCATGATTTTACAAAATATAAGAGTATGAGATTTCCTGCTAGTCTCTCAAGAACTGCTTTTATTCTGAGGTTTTTGGAGAACACATTCTAAGATTCTTGCAGAATGAAGTTGCTACTATGGTATATAAAAAGCAATCTCTGATTCTGCCTATGTATAGACAAATACCTTGTGAGATTTGTTTCTTTGGTTCAAAGAGTTTAGGGTCATGGTTTCATTTGTTATTTCAGACAACTGACCTAATGTTATTACTTGTGTTTCTATTCTACTTCCTACTTTACCATATGATACTGAAACCGGAAGCTGAAATAGCCTCCATGTCAGGGGTGCTCAAAACTAAGGGGACCAAGAGACATTGTTTCAGATCACCCCTAACACAAAAGGAAAGACATGACCTCCACACTGCACAATCCCCAGGGTCCACTATAGATTCAGTAAACTATAGACAGTAAATGACTCCTTTTGTCTTGATAAAATCAATGATAACAGAATCAAGCAAGAGGCCAGGAGGATGGGGAAGTAACTTTGTTTGAACATCATCTTCTAGGTTACTGGCCTGAAGAGTCTAGCACCACTTTATTTTCCTTGATGGCCAGTAATGTCATCAAGGTCTGTAAAGCAGACCTTAATGGTCTGTAAAGCAGACCTCCACCCAGTTAACCTCCTCTGTCCAATTAGCCTCCACCCAGCTGACTTCCACTCACTTGACCCTAGATACTACAACTGCCCACAATGTTCCCCACATATACATGTGGTCTTTCCCTTTAAATATTCAATTTTCCCTGACCAGTTTGGACACCCTTTGAGGATGACAGTATCTTCCTGTCCCTTTCCAATGCCAGCTTGTGAATAAAACCTTTGATCTCAAACCAAAGCTTCTGTACCAGAACTCCTGGGCTTTTCTGCTAACTGTACCTGAGATCGTAAAAGCCAGATGTCAAACTACCATTGTTGAATGTTTTTGATCAAACACACTAAAACTTGATTATGATTCAAAGGAAAGAATGATAAGAGTTGTCATTCACCTGGAATACACGTTTCTGGCTTTCATGAGGTTGGGGTAACCCAAATAGACCACTGCCTTTGGGTGTTCTTTTGAAATTCAAGTTTTGATGGGTAAAAAAATGGTTCATGAAACCACTTTTTGAGTCAAACAATGGTCTGTTGAAATGAGACATAAATAACTCCATTTTGAGGAAGAGTGCAGTGAAAATTCAGGGTATTAAAGTAAAAGGCTCCAGGAACCAACTTAGCAGGAAATAACAAGAAATACCATAGAGTAATTACACTGTAATTTCACCTTTGTCTTACAAAAAATAGGGCCTGGAGACAGCCTTGCAAATAACCCCTGGAGCCAGCCTAGTAAAACATCCACTAACGGTTACATTTTACAACCTACGGAAATTCCACGTGGATAAAAAGATTCACCAATGTGACTGACACATTCACCCACAGCTACATTTTGTAACTTGCAGAAATTCCATATGGCCTCAACCAATCAGTGCAAAAACCAGCTCCCCCTCCCTACTCTGCAGTTTTACGACTTAAATTCTGCACACTAAGGAAGCCTGGGGTCACCTCCTACTCTGCGTAGTTTGGGGTGCATCCCTAGTGCACCAGTTTTTTTAATTGGGCACATTTTAAAATAAAACTTAACTTTTAAAGAGAAACTGCGTTGCGTCTTGAAATCTGGACCCTAACAGGTCTAGATAAACCAGTACGACCCTTTTACTCTACGTGTTGTTTTCTGAAGAATTCAGTCTGTCTTGGGAAGCTGACTCTAAAGACCAGACTAAACAAGTTTAGGGCAAGTCAGCAATTAGTTTAAATTAGTCCTCAAGACAATGTTGTATAAAATACCTGTCCAATGTTTACAATCAAACTGTTACCCTCTCGCTATGCAGAAAATTATGCATCTTAAACCAGGTTCTTGGAGGAGATCAACCTCATGGTTTAGACTTCCTTTTGTCTCGGGTTCCACTTCAGCTTCTGAAAAGTGATCTATAACTGTTAACAGGTAAACAGAAGAGGGGCAATCTTGCCCTCAGGAAGAACACTGTTTTAAATCGATTACCTATAGAGCCCAAGAGGAGAAGTTCATCCCTTCTGTCTTACTAATCACATAGTCTTACAGGAAAACTGTCAACCGCAAGTCTGTCATTCTGTGTTCTCAGACAAACTGTATGTGTTCCTACAGATATATGTTTTGGGTGGTAGATGCAAGTATACTAATTTAGATGATCCCTTTCCAACAGACAATAAATTTACATGGTCAATCTCTTGTTAAACTGTTGATGAATGCATGGGTAACGTATCTTGGGAACTTTAGGATTACCTTTAGATATTCACAGAAATGATATTAGTAAATATTAGAACTCAAAAAAAAAGAAAAAAGAAAAACTCATTGTCGTTGCCTTAGTCTGTTAGTGCTACTCTAAGAGAAATACCACAGAATGGATGGCTTTAAAAAAAGGAAAATCTATTCTTACTGTCGCTGCCTAACTGTCCGCCGGCGGAAAGACGACAGGACACACAGATATGAGCCGCCTTGCAGGTTGCTTACTTTATTATTATTATTCTCCTATTATTCTTCTCCCTCCTTTCCTGGTGCTTGCTCAATTTATACCCTAGATTCCTCCAATCCTCATGTGCCACGCTCTCCCAAGATGAAGGCCCACGATAGGCTAGCGGGAAGCCACTGCCCACAGGCATGTGCCATGAAAGCCCTAGGTCTGGTAAACAAGGGTGTGGTTGGGGTGCTGTTCTGGCCCTGAGCGCCATCTTGGGCCATCATGTCCCGCTTACCACACTTACACAGATGAAAGGCTACAAATCCAAACTCAGGATGTCCACTCCAGGAGAAGGCTTTCCCTCTGTCAGCACTGGAGGAAAGTCTTTGGTCAGGGAGCATAGTGGCATAGGAAGGTCAGTTCTGAAGGGCGCACTCTATTCCTGGTGCTGCTTTCTTGATGGTGTGAGGTTTCTAACTCTCTGCTTCCCTTTCATTTATCTCTTGTAGGATGAAAAGATAAAAGGTGGTACCAGCCATACTCCAGGGAAATTCCCTTTACAATGGAGCAGAGCGATGACTTTATGAAGGTATTTATAGTCCCACCCTAATCCCCTTAACATCCAGTTTAAGAAAATCACAAAATGGAGGGCAATCACACAATACTTGTAAACACAACCCAGCCAAATTTCTATACATATTTCTATGGGGACACAAAGACTTGACAGTCATCAAGTCAACTCTGACTCATAGTGATCCTTCAGACAAGGTAGAACTGCCTCATAGAGATTCCAAAGAGCATCTAGTGGATTTGAACTGCATTTAAACACTATGCCAACAGGGTTTCCAAATACTGAAACCAAAAACACCATACTCATGATAATGTAAAGGCCTGATTAATAGGTCTACATTTCCTCTTCCAAGGTTGCTTAGGGTATTAGCTGCATTCTATTCTCTGCCTTGGTGGACCACACTCAGGGCAGATGAGTAAATCTGCATTTCTTCTTCCTAATTTGAAACTCCTATTGTTCTGTGACAAACCCCTACCCCTTTGAATTTTGACTATAAAACCTTTAGAAAAAGTAACCCAAATGGGACAGTTTTTTGGAGAACCTATTTTCTCACTGTCCTCCAGATTTGCTGGTCATCTGAAAATAATGCATTGAACCCCACGCCATCTCTGAATGTGGCTGTCAGTGAAGGTGAAATGAGCTTGCTTTAGGTTCGGTAACACTCAGTGCCATCACATCTATTCCAACTCATTGAGACCCTAGAGGAAACAGTATAACTGCCCCAGTTTCCAGGAATCACTTGGTGGACTTGAACTGTTGACCTTTTGGTCAGCAGCCATAGCATTTAACCACTATGCAATCACAGTTTTGGCAAATATTGGAAAAGTAATGTCAACTTGTTACACACTGTAAAACAGAAAAAAACCCATTGGCCCAACACTTGGTAGACACTATCAAGGTTAGTTATGGAACCTGATCTCTGCTGACACATACTAACATATTTTACTCCAGAATCTAACGTTTTCTAGGTATAACAAAGGTCATGGTTTGCATTACAGAACATACACAGTATTGATAAGGTTACCAAGGGAACCTGATCTGCCACATATCTACAGTTCTCCCTGGCAGTTTGTAATGCAAATATAAGTTCTTCCTGGCAGCTGTGATGCAAATACATCAATTCCTCCCAGCAGTTGTGAAGTGGAGACAGGAACCTCAAACCCAATCAAAAACCAAGTTACTACCTCTGCCTCCTGTCATCCCCCTCCCTGCTTTTGCCAATAAAAAGCACTCCCCAAATCCATACTGGGCCTTTTTCCAGTGATGGAAAATGACCCATTCCCTCTTTGGAATGTACTTTCCCTTAATAAGTTTCTCTGCCATTTGCTACCCAAAAGGATGCATCTTTACGTGCTTCGGGGGAGGGGGAGCCCAGTTTGCCATCGGTTGAGAGACTGAACTTGCTAGCTTGATCTGCAGAACCCTAATCAATTCACTCGGGGTCTGATCAGCTGCATGACCTCAACAAGGTCATTTCTAAAGGCTGTTACACCTACTAATGGTCAAATGAATTGGAAAAATTTTTAAGGAATTTGTCAATTACTATGGCACAAATAGCATGCAAAGATGCTAGTGGGATGGAAGCACAAAAGTGGTATCTGATCTCATCAAGCCAAGATGACATGAGGTAACAGAACGGCCTTAGATTTTTATTAGCACAACAGAACCCACCAGGTGTTCCTTTGATATTGTATGGCACAGTTCTACCCTGTCCAATAAGATCACTGTGAGTCAGAATTGACTCCAAAGCAATATGTTTTTTGTTTTCTTATTCAAAGAAAGTATAACCTGTTCTGTAGCAAACGTCTTATTGCATTCGGATAAGTAACAAAGTAGAATGAGACACACAGAATTAGACAGCAAGCTACTTGATTACACATTGTCACACCCTCACAAACACAAGATTTGGTTTGTTAAAATCAAGAAGTATAAGGGCTAGACCACTTCTGTAAGGAACAGTAATATTCTTAGTCTACATTCTGATAGTAATAGGCATAATAAAACTTAGCTTCTATTATCTTTCACACTTAAAAAGGAAATGAAGGCCTCAGCCTAAAATGTTGATGTGTATTGAATTTCAGCAATGTGATTGATGAGACTATTGATCTTAATAATTAAGATCCTGGTGAACAGCCAGATGATATTCAGCCTGCCATGACTGTCATCTTGGGGCCCAACTAAGTACTAATCATCAGTATGTTATCTCCAACCTCCAACCAACAAGAGGGATTGATTTAGCTGATAATATTGGATCCATTCATTCTCTATCCCTGAGCACAGAGAATGCAACCCAGCTGGAGCTGGACTCACAAGCACACATCAACTTGGTCCTGATTTATAAAGACAATAGCTAGGACAATCTTGGAAAACACCTTCTAGGTGTTTATGGTAACATAAATGATCTACATACTTTCTACTCTTTTTCTACTAACATTTAGTGAAAAGTAACACTTGCTGGACAAATGAGGACTCACTCTTGACTACTGTTAATAAAACTTGTACCAATGATTGTTAAGAAACATAGTTTAAAATGCAGAATCACTGTGACTGATGTTTTTAATCAAGATGTGAAAAGATGAAGCTATGAATGGTTTTGTCTATTTTGTAATGTTAACATATTCTTCCAAAAGCAAACATGGCTCTAGCAGCATGCCTCCTCATTTTCCCTTTTGTCTTTTTGAATACACACTGAGTAAGAACTTGTTTCTTGCTTTAAAAAAAAAAACTGCCATTGGCAATTCCAAAAAGGAAAGTTAAAGTGTCCTCTTTCCCATATCTGTTAGCAGCTGGGAAGTGACCAAGGTCATCTAAACTGCTAAACTAAATTCCACTCCCTGTCCCAACAGGATCAACAAACTGACATTCCTTTACCTATCTCTGGTGTAGTAAATCAACCTGCAGGGAGGTAATGAATTTACATTGTTCAATAAGATACAAAGGAATCTTGTGACTCCCTGTTCTATCCTGTGGCAAGGTTTGACACTTTCCAGATGCAAATCCCTTTGTAATCTGGCTATAAAAGCCACTGGAATTATAACCCAAGTGGGACAGTTTTTGGAAAAGCTATTTTCACTGTCTCCCAGGTTTGCCAGCTTATCTGTTAATAATGCATATCTGAACCTTTCCCCTGTCTCTGAATTACAACTACACTGACAGGCAGAATGAACCTGTTTTGGTTTGGCAGCACATGTACTCCTTTCACCAAGCAATATACAGTGATGTAGGTCTACAGCCAGCACTTTCTGGGCTGTGCTTCCTCTCTGAGCTAAGGTCCACTTGTTGTGCCCAGGACCCATACCTTTCTTCAGCTCGGAATCTTGTTTCCTACCTCCATGTTCATCCATTCTTGAACAAAATCCATCCTGCCTCAGTTTACTATTTGCCTCATTTTACCTTATGAGGACCCATGATGTTTAGCCAGGCCAGCAGACACTCAGCTTTCCAAGGAAACTCGAGACAGAATATGCACAGACAATTCCCTTTCCAGGAATCTAGTTAAGTCATCACCTTGCAACACAGTCTGGGAAATACTTTCTCTGGACCACTGTGTTTGTCCATTGGTGCTTACTAGTGCTTCTAGTAATTTGCTATAGCAGCAATAAGAAACCCACACATACATATTTGACCTATGACATCCTCTTGAATTAAAAAGCTTTGGGGTATGTGAAGCTGTGCAGTTTAAGAGGTAATGAGTCCAGATTCAGGAGTCAGACTACTAGGGTTTAAATCTTAGCTCTGCATTTACTAGCTCTGTGAACTGGCCAGTTACTTGATTTACTATACTTCAGTTTTCTCATTTGTAAAATAGGATAGTTAGGCCTAACACAGAAAACTATTATGGAAGTTTAAATGAATTAATATATATAAATGTTTAGGACAGTACCTGATACACAGTAAACTCATTTTTCTCACACGACAGGGGTTGACTATTCTCTAAGAGGCCCTTTTAGTAAGTACCTGAGACAGAAAACTGAATGCAGTGGGAACACAACACAGAGGGTGTCCATTTGAGAAATGTTGCTGAGTATATGACAACCTTTATTGGCCACTTTAGGATTTTTTTTTTAACTTTTAAGTAATATTTTATTACTCTCAAGTAAGGCTTTACACAAGTTTCCACTCAATAATTTCTATATAAATTGTTCAATAACACTGGTTACTTACATTCATCACAATGTGTAAACATTCTTGTTGTTCTCATTCTGGTTGTTCTGTTTCCATTAATCTACTTTCTCTGCCGCCCCATACATTTTCATCTGTGTTTTCAATTAACTGTTGGCTGTTTTAGCCTCATATATGTGACTGTTAAAGGAGTACAGCACTTACAAGTAGTATTCATCATTTTGTAAGTCAATCTGTTGTTTAGCTACAAGGTGACCTCAGGAGCTAGTTTCAACTGAATGTCTGAAGAGTCACCTCAGAGAAGAGTCTCTCATTAAGACTTTTTTTTTCTTTTTTCTTCCGTGTTTGTTTGTTTTACTGAATTTGAGGTTCTGTTGCACTTTTTATCCCTTTCTGTCAGGACCCATCTCTGATGGCCCTGATTAGAACAAGTTTGTTGTGGTAACTGGATATGATCTAGCTTTTCTGGTCTCAGAGTAGATGAGGCCATGGTTCGTGTGAATTATGTGACCTGTAGACTAGCTTCTTCTTTGAGTCTTTGCTTTCCTTCTTTCTCTTTTGCTCTAAACAACAGTTGGCCACTCACAAGCTTTTAAAACCCAAACATTACTTACTAAATGGGAATTTAGTACACAACCTTATGAACTATAATATGCGCATGAACTAAGACGTCCCACAAAGATTATGGTCACTGAAAGCATTTTTTTAAAGCCATAAATTCAGAAAGATATTTCTATTCTAACTTTAACAGTACAGAATCCTTTCTCACTTGGTGTTAATGTTTCTAAACTTTCTAATTAAGAGGACTACCAATTAAGTTCACGAACTCATCCTAGAAAAAGTGCTGCATATCTCACTGTAGAATACCACTATAGTCACCTTTGAAGTACTCCTCTTGGGAAGCTATGCAGTGATGCCAGCACCCACTCCAGCATTGAAAGCAATTTTGTTTTTTTCTGTAATGGCCACCAGACCTGTATTGCCTTTGACATCCAGAATGTCATCAAAATGTCTTCCTTTCAATATTTCCTTTATCTTCAGGTAAAGAAAATAGTCACTAGGGCCCAAATCAATTGAGTAGGTAGGGTGTTCCAATACAGTTATTTGTTTACTGGCTAAAAACTCCTTTGCTATACTATTAAGTTTGCAAACTTGCCACCAAGCACAATGGCCATTCCAAAAAGAGTTCCAAAATTCCTCTTTTGAAGGTAGACTAGGTACTGCCATCAGTGCAAGCTTCCCAAGACGAGTAATTTGAAGGTCACCATAGCGATATGCAGGAAAGAAGTATGTAGCACTTTAGAATAAATTAAGTTCAATAACTTATTTGTCAAGCCTTCCATATTATACCTGTTTGGATCCCTAAACCATAATTATACCTACCCCTATCTCTTTTATGGACCTCACCTATGGGACCTTCCTATTGGTGGCCACCTTATTGCTGATTAGCTGAGTAAATAAATAAGTAAATAAAACCTCATTCAAATGTACTGATCAATAAACTTTTGCCTACTTTTTACATTATCTTAAAAAATCCTTTGAATGTATACGCCATTATTTTCAAAGAACCAGTAAGAACACCATCGAGAAAGAACGTGGATGAGGAGAGTAAGAATTCTGCAAAAATATTGAGAGCATCCAAAATCTCAGTAACCTACATAATATTTTAATGTAACAGTTTTTTAAAATCAAAACCAATGCATTTAAGTACACAATTTGAAATATGAAAGCATTAAATAAAGGCCAGTGTTGTGGTGACTGAAACTGGAGGCTGAGGCAAAAGGAAAACTTGTAACTTTTCAGTGATCAATTTTCTTCCAGAACATCATTTAAGATTCTTAAATTTTTCCACAAGTTGGTTTTTTCTAATCACTGTATTAAAACATTAATTTGAATATTTTATTATACCATAACAAGGATTTATTACTGTTTTACATTCCTGGCTTTTGTGACGGCAAGCTCAACAATATATTCAAAATTGGGGAGGGCGGAGTTAGGATGGCAGACTAAATACACATCTCCCTAAATCCCTCTGGAAACCAATACCTGAACTGATAAGTAAACAGAGCCATCAGGACACCTAGTGAGCCCTAGGATGCGGCATAGGACTGTTAATTTGGACTTCATACCGCTGAACGGAAAACATCCTCTCTTTCAATGACCCCACTCTGAGACAGCACAGACTTGCACAGACCAAAGATAGCTAACTATTTTAATTATTCTTTTCTCTGACTTAGCTGGCAGGCAGAGCTAGGACTTGACTAGCCACTAATCTCAAACGCACTGCTGCTGAGATTAGCAAGCGAAATGGCCATATTTTGAGAGCCCAACTTTGGACTCGGTCCAACTTGGCACCTTTGGCCTCTCTTTTTGCCTCTGCCATATAGTGGACGGCAGTGACGCAGTGGCGAGCTTGTGTGGGATGCAATCTTGATCCACCAGGAACTGGATGCATCCCTACAGAGGCCCCAGCTGGACATAGTTTCTAAGTTGGGAGGCAGTGCCTGCCTAAAGGAGAGTGCTTGTCTGGCAGAAAAGCAGTATTTTCACAGTGTTGCCTACGGCTTGGGCCTGACAACGGATGCTGTGGACTCTGTGAATCTCAGCACCTTTGGCCTCTCCTTCCACATGAGCCATGAGTCCCAGGCAGATGGCAACCTTGTGTGGGACACCATCTTTTTCCACTGGGAGGAGGGCATACCCATACAGAGGCCTCAGCTAGGCCTAATTCCTAGGCTGGGAGGCAGCGCATGCCCAGAGGAGAGAGTTCTTCTGGTAGAAAGCAATATTCTACACAGTGTCGCCTATAGCTGGGGCATGACAGCACATGACAGCAGAGCAGTAGCCTTTCTGTATTGTGAGCTAGTTTGTAACACCTGAGGTTCAACACAGAGGTGCTTTCCTTGCCAGCTGGGAAGAGGGACCTATACACCTGAAAACCTGACTGGCTTTGGAAGTTGTCAGATATTTTTCACCTCTCATTTTAAGATAGAGTAGAGAAACAACTATGGTCCATTCTCACAGTATCTCTCCCAGCCTCTACTGACTCAATTGATGCCACAAAAGCAACAAACTCTGGAGAAAACCATAATCAAGAAATCAGCCCTGGCTTTAGAAGGACCCCAAAATAAACCACTTCAGAACTTCACAGACAAAGAAGCTTTTCTGAAACTATCAGAAGGTGAATACAAAAGGATTATATTTAGAGCCCTCCTAGACTTTATACAAAATGCAGCAGAGGAAAATGAAAAATTAAGCAAGCTGTTCAATTGGACAGAACACCATGACTGTGATATCCAACAGAGCAAGAACAAAATTAAATACATAGAAAGGTCAACTCAAAGCCAAGAAAACAGAATGGGACAAATGGAAAATAGACATTCTGACTTGGAAGAGAGGGCTACTGACACCAGCATCTATGAGGAGAAATCAGAAACAAGAAACAAGAAAAATGAAGCATTAAGAAGCATGTGGGACTCTACTAAGAGGAACAATCTACGACTAATTGGAGTTCCTGAACAGGACAAGACACCTGAGAACACAGAGAGTATTGTTGTTGAGCTGCTGACAAAAAATTTCCCAGAAATTATGAAAGCAGAGAATATAGATATCCAAAATACATATTGAATGCCACTTAATATAGATCTCAAAAGAAAGACTCCAAGACATATTATAATCAAGCTTAACAAAATGAAATAGAAGCAGATACTCTTAAAGGCACCAAGACTCAAAGCAGAGATAACATTCAGAGGAAAACTCTGTAGGCTTTCATCAGATTTCTTAGCAGAAACAATGCTGACAAAGAGCCAGTAGCATGACATATTCAAAGCATTGAAGGAGAAAAACTTCCAACCAGGATTTATACACCCTGCAAAACTATCTTTCAAATATGAAAATTAAATTAAGACATTTGTAGTTAAACAGAAACTCAGAGACTTTGTAAAATGCAAACCAAAGCTACAAGAAATACTCAAAGAATCTCTTGGCTTGGAAGAACAAAACCACCAACTTTATACTTTAGAAGCAAATGCAAGACACATCACGCAGAATCCTATTCAGTTAGAGAAGGCTCCAAACTCAACCAAAGCTATAACAGTGAACGAAATAATCCAGTGATCCTATCAAGAAAACTATGATGTCATCATATTAAAAAGAAGGATGTACTACAGTAGTTATATTCCTTCCAAATGGAGAGGAAGTTAATAAGACTTGTAGTAGTTAAAACTGGATTTATACATAGTTTATTAGGGAGGATCATAGGGGCGGTCATAAAGCACATTAAACGCAACATATCAAATCAAGAAACATAACACAGGATTCTCAACAACCATAAAACCAACCCTGAAAAAGGTGAAAAATCAATTCACAAAGAAGGTACCAGAACAGATTAGTAAGAAAAACAGAGAAAACATCAACACAAAAATAAACATATCACAACGGCAGCACTGAACACATACCTATCAATAATCACACTGAATGTGAATAGACTGAATGCTCCAGTAAAGAGACACTGAGTGACATCTTGGATCAAAAGACACAATCCATCTGTATGATGTCTACAAGAAACTCACCTTAAACTTAAAGATATGAACAAATTGAAAATTAAAGGATGGAAGAATACATATCAAGCTAACAATGAACAAAGAAGAAGAGTTGTGGCAATTCGCATCTCTGATAAAACAGATCTGAATGTAAAATTCACCATCGTGGACAAGGATTGACACTATTTATTGCTGAAAGTTTCAATACAAAAACAGGACTTAACAATATTAAATATTTATGCACCTAATTGGATCCGACTCGAAGGCACTTGGCTTGGCAATATTAGAGGACATTAAATACAGCGAAGAAACACTGACTACACTCAAAAATGAGATATAAATCCACAATAATAGTGGGAGATTTGAACACCCCACTCTCAATACTGGACACATCATCTAGAAAAAAGCTCAGTAAAGACACATAAGAACTTAGTGCCACAATTAACCAACTAGACCTCATCGACATGTACAGAATTTTCTATCCATTAGTGAACAACTACACCTTCTTCTCCAGTGCACATGGAACATTGTTCAGAGTAGACCATGTTTTGGTACATAAAGCAATTCTCAACAAAATCCATACCATTGAATTAATGCAAACCATCTTCTCAGACTATACAGGCATAAAAGTCAAAATCAGTAGCAGAAAAAACATAGACAGGAAGTAGAACTAATGGAAATTGAACAACATCTTGCTTAAAGACCCACAGGTTATAGAAGAAATCAAGCATGAAATGAGAATGAAAACACTTCCTACCAGAACCTATGACATACATCCAAAGCAGCGCTCAAAGGCCAGTTTATCTCCATAAATGCAGACATCTGGAAGGAAGAAAGAAACCAAATCAAAACTAACCCTACAGCCTGAACAAGTAGAGAGAGAAGAACAGAGGAACCCCTCAGGCACCAGAAGAAAACACATCGTACAGATTAGAGCAGAACTAAACAAATCAGAGAACAGAAGAATAATTGAAAAGACCAAAAGCAGGGTTTTTTAAAAAATCAACAAACTGACACACCATTGGCTAAACGTACTAAAAAAGAACAGAAAAGGAAATAAAAAACCCAAATAACAAATGAGAGGGGAGGTGTCATAACTGAGCCAACAGAAATAAAAAAAATTATAACAATACTATGAAAGACTGTACTCTAACAAATTGGACAACCTAGAGGAGATGGACAAATTCCTTGATTCGTATCACCTACCATAATTATCACATGGTGAAGCAGAACAACTTAACAAACCCATTACAAAGGAAGAGATTGAAAAAATCATTAAAAAAAAAAAAAACTACCAATGAAAATAACCCCGGGACCAGATAGGCTTCACTGCAGAATTCTACCAAGCTTCATTCTATGAGTTGAGCATAACCCTGATACCAAAGCCAGAGAAAGACCCAACAAAAAAAGGAGAACTGCAGACGGATATCACTCGTGAATCTAGATGCAAAAATTTTCAACAGAATTCTTGCCAATAGAATACAACAACATATCACAAAATAATCCATCATGACCAAGTGGGATTCATACCAGGGATGCAAGGCTGGTTCAACATCAGAAAAACAATTAACGTGATCAACCACATAAAAAATATAAAAGACAAGAATCACCTGATTTTGTCTATTGATGCAGAAAAGGCATCTGATAAAGTCCAACACTCATTCATCCTAAAAACTCTCAGCAAAATAGGAATAGATGACCAATTCCTCAAGGCAATATGGGCCATTTATACAAAGCCAACTGTCTACATCATCCTGAATGGAGAGAGACTAAAACCCTTTTCCCCTGAGAACAGGAACTAGACAAGGATGCCCACTCTCACCTCTCCTATTCAACACTGTACCAAAAGCTCTAGCCAGAGCAATTAGACAAGACCAAGAAATAAAGGGCATCTGCACTGGCAAAGAAGAAGTAAAAAATCTCCCTGTTTTGCAAATGATATGATTGTATACACAGAGAATCCTAAAGAATCTATAAGTAAACTACTCAAACTGATAGAAGAGCTCAGCAAAGTCTCAGGATACGAGATAAACATAAGTAAATCACTAGGATTCCTTCATACCAACAAAGAGATTATTAATAAGGCAAAGCCCTAAGAAGATAAAGTACCTAGGAATAAATCTAACCAGAGAAATAATAGACCTTCACAAAGAGAACTACAACTCCCTACTACAAGAAACTAAGTGAGACTAACATAAATGGAGAAACATATCCTGGCTCATGGATAGGAAGACTTAACATTGTGAAAAGGTCTATTTTGCCCAAAGCAATCTACTTATATAATGCAATCCCAACACAAATTGCAGTGACATTTTTTAATGAGATGGAAACAAATTACCAACTTTGCTTGGAAAGGGAAGAAACCCTCGATAAGTAAAGCATTACTGAAGAAGAACACACTGGGAAGCCTCTCACTACCCAACTCCAGAACCTATCACACTGCCACAATAGCCAAAACAGCCTGGTATTGGTATAAAAAGAGACACATCAATGGAACAGAATTGAAACCCCAGAGATGACACCATCTTCCTATAAACAGCTGATATTTGACAAAGGCCCTAATATATTAAACTGGGGAAAAAGTAATCTCTTCAACAAATGGTGCTGGCAAAATTGGATATCCATCTCCAAAAAGCTGAAACAAGATCCATTATCTTACACCTTATACAAAAGCCAACGCAAACTGGTTAAAAGACCCAAATATCAAATCTAAAACAATAAAGCTTATCCAAGAAGAAGTAGAAACAACAATGGAAGTTTTAATACATAACACAGACAGAATTGAAAATTTGTCAAACCACAAACAACTGAAGAGAAGACAGATAAAAGGAAACTTCTAAGAATCAAACACTTTTGCTCATCCAAAGACTTTATCAATACAATTAAAAAGCCACCTACAGAATGGGAAAAAATATTTGGCAACTGTATGTCAGAGCAACACCCAATCTCCATAATCTATATGGTACTACAAAGTATCAATAAGAAAAAGATAAATCATCTAATGAAGCAATGTGCAAAGGAGACGGACAGACACTTCTCTAAAGAGGAGACCCAGGCAGCCAAAAAACATATGCAGACATGCTCACGATCATTAGCTATTAACGAAATTTAAATCAAAATGACAATGAGATATGATCTCACCCCAACACATTTAGCCATGATCCAAAAAATGCAAAACAACAAATGCTGGAGAGGCCGTGGAGAAACTGAACTCTCCAACACTGTTTTTGGGATTGCAAAATGGTGCAACCTCTTTGGAAAGCACTCTGGTGCTTCCTTAAAAAGCTGGAGATAGATATATTATTTGCCCCAGTAATTCCACTGTTTGGAATATATCCTAAAGAATCAAGGCCATTCACACCAACTAATACATGCACACGAATGTTTATCACAGCAGAGTCCACAACAGCAAAAAGATGGAATCAACCCAGATGCCCAACAACAGAGGAATGGGTAGGTAAACTGTAGTGTATATACTCAATGGAACACTAAGCAACGATAAAGAACAATGACAATTTTAGGAAAAACCTCATAACCTGGTGTCATGAATTGACTTGTGTCCCCCCAAAAATACGTATAGCCATTTGGCTGGGCCATGATTCCCAGTATCTTGTGACTGTCCTCCATTTTGTGGTCTTCCTATGCTGTATGTTAAAGGATTAGGGTGGGACTGTAAATCCCTTTATAAAATCACCTCCCTGCTCCACTGTAAAGGGAGTTTGCCTGGACTATGGCTTGCCCCACCGTTAATCCTTTCATCCTTCAAGAGATAAAAGGAAAGAGAAGCAAGCAGAGATCTGGGAACCTATAACCGTCAAGAAAGCAGCACCAGGAGAAGAGCACGTCCTTCGGACCTAAAGTTCCTGTGCCAAGATACTCCCTGGACAAAGGCTGATGCAACACTGGACTTTCCTCCAGAGCTCACAAGGGGAAAGCCTTCCCCTGGAGTGGACACCCTGAATATTGACTTGTAGCCTACTGGACTGTGTAAGAATAAACCTTCCTTTGTTAAAGTCATCCACTCTGTGGTATTTCTGTTAGAGCAGCCCTAGCTGACTAAAACACCTGGTTTCAATTAGAGGACCTTATGTTGACCAAGAGTAGTCAGAGACAAAAGGACAAATGTTGTATGAGATCCCTACGATAAGAACTTAGAAACAGACCCATGCACAGAAAAAAAGACTCTTTGACGGCTGCAAGGGTGAGGATGGAGGGTGGGAGAGGTGGGGAGGGTTTATATTAGATAGTTGATAGAAACTTGGTTAGGTGAAATCTGTGACAGCACACATTAGAAAGGAGATCAATATTAACTGGACTTCAACACAACATGATTACTCCTCCCATCTTAACCCAGTATTTCAAGGACAGAGTAGCTGGTGCAGGGGGCTGGGGGCCATGCTCTTAGGGCTATCAAGGCCAACTGGCACAACTAGCAATTTTCTAAGACAGCCCTCTTCACCCTACATTGCTGAGTGGCATCTGGGGTCTTAAAAGCTACCAGGCTGCCATCTGAGGACACAGAAAATGGTCCTAACTTAGAAGAAAAGGATGATCACCAAGGACCAAGAGGGAAAGAGAACCCAGAAGACAGAGAGACCCATATGAGTGGGTGACTACATTGACTTATGACTGGAAGAACCGGATGATGGCCAGCCACCACTAGTGATAGCCGTGATGGAGCCCACAAAGCTGAGTCTCACTAGCAACACAATAATAAAAAGGGGTGCACTATGAGAGCTCCGTTAAAAGACTGCAACTGATGGTCCACAGGCCTCGGGGTTCTGCTGGGTACATGGCCCCTGGCCGATTCTGCCCCAGTCCATAAATCATAATGGAGGTCCTAGGACGGGAACAGATTGGACTTGGTGACACATAGTGACCATATCACGCATGCATGGTATGGTTCTATGCATCTGTAGAATGTCGTCCTGCTGACCTCTTACTGCAGGAAGGGGAGTGGGTGTAGATGAGAGGATAGGAGATTGTTGGGAGGATAAGACAAGTATGGAGCAGAAGAAGAGTGTGCTATCACTGGGCAGGGAGAACAGTGGGAGCTGCATATAGGTGGGCATGCAAATTTATATAGGAGTGTACATTTTCATTCAATCATAACACACAAAAAAGTTTTTCAAAATCTACTTCTATGTTCCTCTCATTCTCAATTGTGAGAACTGCCATGTTTAATAATTTCTCTCAACCAAATGACAGTTTTTAAGATCTCTAGCATATTTTTAAGCACAGAAGTTCACAAAGATATTTCTAATCTATCTCTGACATTATAACATCCTTCCTTATTTTAAAAAGTTTTTTTCCTATGTATCACGCTTCAAACCAAGTAACAATGACAGTCTCCTCTCAAGGAAAGGGCAAGAATGTAGAGAGATGCTCTCTGGGTCACCAGTATACAAGGCCTGCTGAAAGCTGCCAGTGGAGCAGGAACACAGAACTTTCAGGCACTACAAGATCCACACTAAACACAAGAAACCAGGTGTTAACTGCTAGAGGAATTTAAAATTAACAAAAATTAGCTCAAAAGGTTAAGGACGTAATGTGCAACATAAAACTATAAAACTTCCAGAAGAAAAACACAGGAGAACATCATTGTAACTTCGAGTTAGTCAAAGATTTCTTAGACATAACTTCAAAAACCCAATCTATTTCACCAACAGTTTAAACTTCTACTCTTCAAAGGAGCCCTTGTAGTGCAGTGGTCAGCAGCTAGGGCTGCTAATGAAAAAAGTTAGCAGTTTGAATCCACCAGCTGCAGCTTACAGACCCTATGGGGTAGTGTTATCCTGTCCTATAGGATAGCTGTATCAAAATGATGGAAACAGGTTTGATTTCTGCTTTTTTTTACTCTTCAAAACACAATGCAAAAAGTATGAGAAGACAAGCCACAGACAGGGAAAAATATGTCCGAAGCACAGATATCAAAAAGCATATATATATCTAGAATATGTAAAGTCTTATTAAGTCATCATTGTTAGGGGCCATGACATTGGTTCCAACTCATAGCAACCTCAAGTACAACAGAAACATTGTCCAGCACTGTACCATCCTCACAATCATGGCTATGTCTGAACCCACTGTTTAAGCCATTATCACAATCCATCTGTTTAGGAGTCATCTTCTTTGTCATTAACCTTGTACTCTGCTAAATATGATATCCTTCTCTGGTGTCACGGATCTAACTGTGTCCCCCCCCCCCCAAATAAATGTAGCCATGTGGCTGGGCCATGATTTCCAGTATCTTGTGACTGTCCTCCATTTGGTGGTTTTCCTAAACTGTATGTTAAAGGTTTAGGGTGGAGCTGCAAATCCCTTCATAGGATCACCTCCCTGCTCCACTGTAAAGGGAGTTTCCCTGGAGTATGGCTTGCCCCACCCTTAATCATCTCATCCTATGAGAGATAAAAGGACAGAGAAGCAGGCAGAGAATTGGGAACATCGTACCATCAAGCAAGCTGCACCAGGAGAAGAGTGCGTCCTTCAGACCTGTGGTTCCTGCGCCAAGATGCTTCCTGGACAAAGACTGATGCAATACTGGACTTGCCCCTAAGACATTAAACTGGGGTAAAAACAGTATCTTCAACAAATGGTGCTGGCAAAATTGGTTATCCATCTGCAATAAACTGAATCAAGATCCATATCTTACACCTTATACAAAAACCAACTCCAACTGGATAAAAGACCTAAATATCAAACCTAAAACGATAAAGCTCATCCAAGAAAAGGTAGGAACAACAATGGAAGTTTTAATACACAATGAGGACAGACTCCAAAATCTGTCAAAGAAACCTCAATCAAAAGAAGAGAAAGTAGATAAATGGGAACTATTAAGAATCAAACACTTTTGCTCATCCAAAGACTTTATTAATAGAATTAAAAGAACACCCACAGAGTGGGAAAAAATATTTGGCAACTCTATGTCAGATCGACGCCTGATCTCCATAATGTATAAGACACTACAAAATATCAATAAGAAGAAGATAAACCATCCAATTAAGCGATGGGCAAAGGAGATGGACAGATACTTCACTAAAGAGGAGATCCAGGCAGCCAAAAAAATCACATGCAATACCGGGCTTGCCTCCTGAGCCGACAAGGGGAAAGCCTTGCCCTGGAGTGGACACCTTGAATATGGACTTGCAGCCTACCGGACTACGTAAGAATAAACCTTCCTTTGCTAAAGCCATCCATTCTGTGGTATTTCTGTTAGAGCAGCCCTAGCTGACTAAAACATCTGGAGACTGCTTTCTCCTGATAATATGTCCAAAGTATGCAGACAGTCTTGCCATCTCCACCTTTAAGGTACATTCTGAGTGTATTTCTTCCAAAGCAGACATGTTCATGCTTCTAGGAGTCCACGGAATGTTCAACATTCTTTGCAAGTACCATAACTCAAAGCTATTAACTTTTTCAGTCTCTCTTATTCACTGTTCAAGTTTTGCATGCATAGGAAGAGACTGAAAATGTCATGAGTTGGGTCAGGTAAACCTTGGTCCTCAAGGTGACATCTTTGCTTTTTAATATTTTAAAAAGGTCTTTTGCAGCAGTTTGCCCAATGCAAATACAGCCTTTAATTTCTTGAGTATTGTTTCCATGGTGACTGATTGTGGATCCAAGTTAAATGAATCCCTGAAAATTTCAATATTTTCTCCATTTATTATAATATTGCTTACTGGTCCAGTTGTAGAGATTTTTGTTTACTTTATGTTGAAGTATAACCCACTGAAGGCTGTAGTCTTTGATGTTTAACAGTGAATGCTTCAAGTCCCCTTCACTTTCAGAAAGCCAAGTTTTGTTATCTGCATATTACAGGTTGTTAATAATTTTCCCGCCAATCCTAATGCTTTGTTCTTCTTTATGTAGTCCAGCTTCTCAGATTATCTGCTGAGCATATAGACTGAATAAGTATGATGAAAGGATACAACCTTGATGTGTATCTTTTCTGATCTTAAACCATGTAGCATCTCCTTGTTCTGTGTGAACAGCGGCCTCTTGGTCTGGGTAGGTTCCCCATGAGCACAATTAAGTGTTTCTGAGCACTCAATGTTAAGCCAATCCAATAAAAAAAAAGACTAATTAAAAATATGAGCCAAAGATTTGAATACACACTTCACTAAACAGTCACAATTGCTATATGTATGGTAAATAAGCACAAGAAAAGATGCTCATAATCATTAGTCATCAGGGAAATTCAAATTACATTGAGATATCACTACCACTAAAATAAAAAGACTGCACATCCAAGTGTGGAGGAGATGGTACAACAACTACAATTCTCACATGGGTGGTGAGAATGTAAATCACTTTGGAAAACTGTCTGACAATTAAACATAATCCCTCTGTATTACTGTCATTCCATTCCCTCATGATGCAAAAGCCTATGTCTACAAAAAGACTTGTACACATATGTTTACAGTAACTTTATTTGTAATAGCCACTAACTGAAGACACTCAAACATTCATCAACCAACGAACAATACAAACTGGTATACCCATATACTGGAATACCATGCTGCTCAGAGATAAAAGGACTAAACTACTGATACACGTGTCTTAGTCATCTGGTACCTCTCTAACAGAAATACCACAAGTAGAGGATTTAACAAAGAAAAGTTTATTCTCACACAGTCTAGCAGGTTAGAGGTACAAATTCAGGGTGCTCACTCCAGGAGAACACACCGTTTCTCTGTCGACTCTAGAGAAAGGTCCTTGTCCATTAGTCTTTCTTTGGTCTCAGAGCATCTCAGCACAGGAACCTCAGGTCCAAAGGATACACTCTGCTCTCGGTGCTGCTTTCTTGATGGTTATGAAGTCCCCAACTCTCTGCCTGCTTCCCTTTCATTTCTTGTAGGATAAAAAGACAAAAGGTGGTACAAGCCACATTCCAGGGACAGTCCCTTTACACTGCAGCATGGAGGTGACCTTAGGAAGGGTGTTACAGTCCCACCCTAATCCTCTGTAACATAATCCAATCTATTAACCACAGACAGAGATTAGGATTTACAGCACAGGAAAATCACAAAAGGGAAGGCTGTCACAAAATACTGGGAATCATTGCCCAGCCAAATTGTTACACAGATTTTTGTGGGGACCCAATTCAATCCATGACAATATACCGCAACATAATGAATCTCAAAATCATTATGCTGAGTAAAAGAAGTTAGACAAAGAAATGTACATGTTGCATGAACCTATTTACATAAATCTGTAGAAAACATAAGCCAATCTACAGAAAAAAAAAAGCAGATCCTAGAGACTGTGGGGTGAGGTGAGAAAGCATAGGAGGGAGAAACCACCACACCAAGGGCCATGAGAAAACTTTTGAAGGTGGTGGCTATGTTCATTATCCTGACTGTGGTACTGGTTTCAAAGGCATATACCTATGTCACAGCTTATCAAAATACACACTTTAAATATGTATAGTTCACTGATGTCAATTATACCACAATAAGGCTGCTTAAATAAAATGAAAGCATGTAACAGGTAGCTTGGAAGTGACTAGATAAATGATCAGGAGGATGGAGACCACAGTCAGAAGTCTGCATGCCAGCATCAGGAAGACGAAGTCAGTAAGTCATCAAGGAAGATAGGGATCAAGAAACTGATAGGTAAGCTGGCAAAAAAGCAAAGAACTAAGAAATAATAAAACCATAACAAAAATTAAAAAAAAGATAGCAACTGAGCAGAAAATGAGAAGACTTGATATCAGTAAAGAACAGAGGTGACAAGGTCAAGGGAAGGAGGTTTCTATGGAGAGAGTGGATAATGTCTAAAATTGGCCTTAAAGAAAAGAAAGACCAAGGTCTCAACCTCATGCCCCTGTGGGACAGATGAGTTTTTGAGAAAATCCAGGTTTCAGGTAGCCATGGATGTGAAAGAAAGAGGCTGAGAATGTAAGGCCATAGTGAAGGAGACTTTCAGAGGACAGAGCACAAAGAAGTGGGTGAGACAGAAAGAAATAGAGCAACATCACAGTGATGAGGACCCTGACAATGCACTGGGGGAGCATGCTGACCCACAAGCTCCAGGAGCATTAGCCTCTAGCACCCCCTGGTGGATGCAGAGCACCTGGTTCATGTCTGGCTGTGATGTACTTCTGAAAGAGTCCCAGCGTGAAGTGCACAGGGACATCTTGCTCCCTTGAGAGGCAGGTTGTAGTGTGGCCTGAATGTGGAGGACCCAAGAAGGGTTGTGACACTCAGGGTTCTGAGGACAGTGCAGAGCCAGCAGGGAGTAAAAACTTTGAGAAATGACACTGGTCAGAGGCTATACACGCAGTGTGAGACCCCTGGGTACACCAAAGCATTGAACCAGGAACATCTTATAAAGTCATAAACAAATTTCAAATTCTAGTTGGTGTTTACACTTTATACTACATACAAAGGACTAACTAAAAGGTTGGTGGTTTGCAACTACCAGCAGCTCTATAGGAGAAAGATGTGGCAGTCTGCCTCTGTCAAGATTTACAATCTTGGAAACTCTATAGGGTCACTATGAATTGACTAGACAGCAAAGAGTCTGGGTTTTTACGTATAAGAAAAACCTAGATGGGCAACAATAAAGGATGGTAGAAGAAGGTAATCTTTGGAAAATTTACAATTATTCAAGAAAAATACTCTTGGTCAGTGTTTCTCAAGCTTTATAGGTACAGCAATCTCCTGGGCCTCTTTTTAGAAATGCACTGTGATTTAGTAGGTATGGTTGAGGCCTGAGACTCTGCATTTCTACCAAGTTCCCAGTGAAGTCAATCCCACTGGTCCGCAAACCAGACTTTGAGTAGCACTCTAAGAGCAAGAGAGAAATTTCAGGTCTCTCCAGAGTACAGGAACAAGTTGTCTCAGTTTTAGTTAGAAACCAAGAGGTTGGCAGTTCAAATGAACCAGCTGTTCTTTAGAAATCCTATGGAGCAGTTCTACTCAGTCTCATAGGGTCACTGCGAGTCAGAATCAAGATGACGGCAACAAGTTTGGGCTTTGGGGATCTTAACAGTGCTAATTCTATAAAACATTACTGAAAATTCAATTGGAAGAAGTCTACATTACTAAAAAATCTTCTTAAAAATTGTTCTTACCTATACTTTGGTAATGCCATCGAAAGAAAATCCGTTCAGGTAGAAATTGTAATATTTTCTATAAAACAAAAACAATAAATAATGAGATATGAAGAGAAAATAAACAACATTTCACATTTTCACTGTAGGCTCATATACTTGGTATGTATAACTTTCAAAAAACAAAGAAAAAACTCTGTAATATCATACTGTACTTAATCCTATATCCCATGTGATAGTTTATGTTACTTTCCTAAATGTTTTAAAAAGATTACTAACCCAAGTTTAATTACTCCCCAAAGAAAACAATAAAGGGGGGGAAAAACCCACTAAAATGGTAACTTTTATTTTAATCAAACAATAGTCATCAATTACATACTAAAGAGTATAATTTCTCAAAAGGGAGGCTGCCCAGGTTTCTTCTTTTTTTACTGTCTCCTTCTCATCTCCACTACAGTCATTATGTCCATGGATGGGGACTACAGTTGGGAAGAAGGGTGAACAAAAAGGGTTCACCATAAACAATTCAGTGAAACAAGAAAATGCAGTTAGTGGCAAAAAAAAAATTTCTTAAAGTTGATAGCTAAAAATAGGTTTTATGACTAGAGTTCTAAATCTCCATATTGAGAGATATACCAAAGAATGTATAATATACAAGAATATCTCACTAATACAGTCAGCTTTCTTCCCAACAACACCAAACTACCAAGAAAGAATTTTCATTTTTTTTCCTAACTCTAGGGCAAATTCTGGCAAGTTATTCCCGGATAATACGGCTCTTTGCACTTTGTCTGCAATTACCTTCTTAAAAAACATAACAAATTTAAAAACCGATCAAAATATACTTCTTGGTATTGATAATAATAATAATTATTTTACTATGAATATCCTATTCTAGGCTCATATAGTCTAATATTCTAGCATTTTGAAAGACTGTTACCAAAAATATGTATTCAGATCTCTGAAAAAGTGTATTTCCAGGCAGCTGATAAACTACTGAAGTCACTGAGTGGGCCAAACAGTTAAAATTCTCAGCTAATAAACTCAAAGGTTCAAGTAAACCTCGAGATACCTTGGAAGAAAAGTCTGGTGATCTAACTGGTGACAGATCAGCCAACGAAAATCCTATACAGCACAGTTTTACTCTGACACACATGGGGTCACCATGAGTCAGAAGGTCTCCATGGCAACTGGTAGTGATACTGGAATAAACTACTTTCTTAGTTTGAGACAGCTTGGGTTTTTCTCATTTTGTCTTAAACTAACAACTAGATGAGTGACATACATATGTGTTTACTTCATTTGAGCCACAGAGAGAAACTTTCATCAAAAATAAAACCAAAAAAACTACACCTACTTGATGGCAAGAATTGCCCAAAAGAGTTTCCAAGGAGTGCCTGGCAGATTCAAACTGCTGCAGCCACAGCACATAATCACAATGCCACCAAGGTCTTCATCAAATGTAAAAGACTTTAAATTACCACGTTCTCTTCCCTGGCCTGGCCTGTTTCCCACTGAGAGCTTTGCATCCCAGTCTCACTGCAAACATCCCTTCCTCACAGAGGCCTTTTCTGAGTATCCCATCTAGGGGTGGTGCTTTCTCTACTCTCCTGTTCACAATCCTCATCTCGTTCTGAAAGGATCTTGTCATCTCCCTTGTGTTACAGCAGGAATCCCCCTACCAGAATATAAGCCATGAAAACAAGGCCACATCTGCCTTCCTTGAAGCAGCCCCTGCTATAGCATGTCCAGTACACAGTGAGAACTCCAGGAATACTCAGTAAATGAATGCTGAATGCTTTTGACTTGTGAAATTGTGGGCTTCGCAGGTGCCTCAGCTTCACAGGGATACTTTAAAGTGAGTCGCTTTAAACAGAAATGTATTGCCTTATTGCTGTGGAGGCCAGAAGTCTGGGTACTAGCCATGTGGATTCCTTCTGACGTTTCTGACAGAAAAACAGTTCCCTGCCTGTCTCCCAGCTTTTGGTGGCTCATAGCAATCCCTGGTGCTCTTTAGCTTGCAGCTGTGTCTGCCTCCATTGTCACAAGGTGGTTCTTCCTCTGTTTAATCCTTCATTCATGTCTTCTCCCCACTTTTATAAGACACGACTCAGATGGGATTAGGAACCACCCTACTCCGTATTAAAAGATCCTATTTTCAAACAACGTCACATTCACAGACACCAGCATTTAGGACTTCAGCATGTCTTTTTGGGGAACACATTTAATCCACCAACAGTAGTTAATCGTGATCTCTGCTATAGTCCTATATTCACACATTTTTATCTTTCCTTAAATGCCACTGAATAAACAATGACATTTACATTAAACTACATTAAAATTTATAGGAATTTTTTTAACCCTGAACATAGTAAAAAAAACACAGACAAAAAATAAAAGTTGCACAATTTTAAAAGAACTAATTTTTTAAGATCTGATAAACATGAAATATAAATGTGTTTAGTTGGTGACTTAAATGCTAGGTCTTCTAACCAAAAGGTCAGCAGTCTGAATCTCCAGCCACTCCTTGGGAACTCTATGGAGCAGTTTTACTCTGTCCTATAGGGTCATTATAAGTTAAAATCTACTCGACAGCAATGGGTTTGATCTTCTTTTTGGTTTGGTTACACAACCTGTTACAAATTATTTACACATCTACAAAGATGAAAATGCTATAGAAATTATGTCAAAGATAAATTCTGTCTGTATGTATTAAAAGTAGTACATGCTGATCACATATAAAAATCAGCTAAAATGAACTCTCTCCTACATTTCATGCCAGACTTTACATGTTTCAAGCTCAAAATTCTAAAAGATATCTTATACCTTGTTTTATTATAGCACTGACATGCACACATATACACACACATCCCAAATCCCAGTTAGTAAAAATATCTGTATACTAGGCCGCAGGCTTGATATGTGAAATAGACAGCACTTGGCTTGGCACGTGCACCTTACTCATTCAATCCAAGGGTTTCACAATTAGTAGGCAAGAGAGACATAAAGAAAAGGATACCATTCTGGAAAAAAATAAAGTAGCAGCCAGCAGCATTGACAACAGTCTGTGTGAGATAAAATAGAGGTGAGAAAGAAAGCACCTCACATCAAGGATACCATGGAATGCTTCCTAAAAAGAGGACTCTTGAGATGAAACTCACAAGCTTAATTAAATTATCTCAGTAGAGAATAGGACCAGAAGGAAAAACACGTGGGAAGGCCAAGAGCTGACGATGCCTAAAAGAGCAGCAGCAGACAGTTCAATTTGGCTGGTAGGTGGTGGAAGATGGGGTTGGAGAAGTAAACAAGACTGGGTTGGCGGTTGTCGGGTGCTATGTTCTCATGAAAGCAGAGCACAGGTTTCAGGAGAAGTGGATTTGACATGACTGAGAACAGGAGACATGCCACTGATGAGGCAAATGCAGTATTTCAGATGAGGAATAAGATGGCTAGACCAAGGTCAGCAGGTAGTTCAGCAGTGATATTTCAGGAGATAAAACTGTAAAATTGTACAGTAGTTTGTTGAGAGTGAGGTAGAGTAGTTGTTGAGAATGAGATAAACGGACAATTCAAAACTGACTCCCCAGCTCAGTAGATGCAGCACTAAAAGTGTTTGCTCAACTATATACCACAAAATTCAGAAGACAGCTACCTGACCAACAGACTGGAAGTGATTCATATTTATGCCTATTCTCAAAACAAGTGAACCAACCGAATATGGAAATTAAGGTCCAATTCACAGCAACCCTGGAGTAGAACCACCCACAGAGTCTCCAAAGACTGCTTGACAGATTTGAACTGCCAACCTTTTGATTAGCAGATGTAGCACTTAACCCATTATGCCACGAGGGTTTCCAATATAGAAATTATCTAACAATATCCAGTAATATTACACACAGGTAAAATTTTCCTAAGATCATCTAAAACTAACTGCAACAGTATATTGAACAGATAACTGCCAGAAATTTAAGCCAGATTCAGAAGAGGACATGAAACCAAAGATATCGTTGCTGATGTCAGATCAATCTTGGCTGAAAGCAGAGAATACTAAAAGGATGTTTACCTATCGTTTATTGACTATGAAAAGCCTGTGGATAAGACTGAGGAGAACAGAAATACCAGAACACTTAATTACGTTCATAAGAAATCTGTGCATGGATCAAGAAGCAGTCATGCAAACACAACAAGGAGACACTGAACAGTTTAAAGGCAGGAAAGGTGTGTGTCAAGGTTGTATCCTTTCACTGTATCTTTTCAATCTATATTCTGAGCAAATGATCCAAGATGCTTGACTATATGAAGAACAAGGAACCAGAAATGGAGGAAGACTCATTAACAACCTGCATTATGCAGATGACACAACTCTGCTGAAAGTGAAACACAAGGCCACTGCCTTCAGTATGGATCGCACATCAAAAAAAAAAAAAAATCCTCACAACTAGACAAGTAACCAACATCACGATAAATGGAGAAAGTATTGAGGATTTTATCGATTTCATTTTTGGCTTGGCATTGAGGTTTTTATCGATTTCATTTTTCTTGGAACACCCACACAAGCAGAAGTCAAGAAACCAAAAGACATACTGCATTGGGAAAATCTGCACAAAGGGCCTCTTCAAAGTGTTAAAAAGTAAAGATGTCACCTTGAAAACTAAGGTTTGCCTTACCCAAGCCGTGGTATTTTCAATCATGATGCATGCAAATCTGGGCAATGAATACGGAAGACAGAAGAAGAATTTACATCTTTTCATTGTGCTAGAGAAGAGTCCTGAATGTATCACAGGCTGTCAAAAGAAAAAACAGATCTGTTTTGGAAGCAAGGATGGCAAGACTGCATCTTACATACTTTGGACATGTTGTCAGAAGGGATCAATCCCTGGAGAAGGACACCACGCGTGGTAAAGTGGAGAGTCAGTGAAAAAGAGGAAGACCCTCAACAGGATGGACTGACACCGTGGCTAGAATTGCTTAAGCATAAAAACAACTGTGGGGAGGACCAGGCAGTATTTTGTTCTGTTGTTCATAGGGTTGCTGTGAGTTGGAACCAACTCAATGGTATCTAACAGCAACGACAATAACTGAGTAGAAGGCAATGACTGCATCCAAGATATCAAATTCAGAAGGAGTCCCAGAATCAAAAAGAAAAAAGCATGTCAAATTTGGTCCTTCAAATCCCAGAATTTGGGTTAGTGGCAAGATTTGGATGTTAACAAGACAGAGGTAGCAGTGGAAGACGTGTGTCTATGGAGCCTAAAAATTACAAGACCAGATGAAGTGTCTGAATTATTGGCACATTAAAGGAGTTCTTCTAAGAAGGCTAAGAAAACTCCAGCAAATTTGAAAACCTAGAAGAAATGGACAAATTTCTGGAAACACACCACCTACCTAAACTAACACAAACTGAGAAAGAAAATTTGAACAGACCAATAACAAAAGAAGAAACTGAAGGAGTTATAAAAAAGAATCCCCCAAAACAGCCCTCCCCTAGAGAGCTTCACTGGAGAATTCTACCAAACACTCAGAAAAAGACTTGACAACAATCTACTTAAACTATTTCAGAGCACAGAAAAGGCAGGAATACTCCTGAATTCATTCTTATTCAGCCAACATAACTCTAGTACCAAAGCAAGGAAGGTCATCACTAAGAAAGAAAACTACAAACCAATATCCCTCATGAAAACAGATGCAAAAATTCTCAGTAAAATCCTAACCAATAGGATACAACATTACATCAAAAAAATAACATGTCATAATCAAGTGGAATTCATATGGGACATGAAAGATTGGTTCAACATTAGAAAACCAACCAATGCAATCTACCACACAAATAAAAGAAAGGCAAAAAAAGCACATGGTCATATCAGCCAATATAGAAAACACATGCGATAAAGCCCAGCACTCATTCCTGATAAAATCTCTCAGCAAATTAGGAAAAGAAAGAAAATTCCTCAATATAATAAAGAGAATATATAAATTACCCAATATATTCAACATATGTTGAAAATCTAGTGAACGCAACAAGTCAAAAAAAGAAAAAGAAATAAAGAGCATTAACACTGTAAAACCATCTTTACTTGCCTATTCCCGGATGATATGATTCTATAAATAGGAAATCCTAAAGACTCCACAAGAAAGCTACTGGAACTATTAGAAGCATTCAGAAAGTGGCAGCATACAAGATTAACACACACACAAAAATCAGGTGTATTCCTCTACATCAACAAAGAGAACTGTGAAAAGGAAAAGAGGAAAACAGTACCATTTAAAATAGTCTCTAAGACAATACAATACTTAGGAATAAAGCTATCCCGGAATGCAAAAGACTACAGAAAAATAAAAAGAAAAAGAAAACTACAACACACTACTGTTAGACACCAAAAAAGACACCTACATGAATGGGAAAGCATGCCGCACTCTCGGGTAGGAAGAGTCAACATTGTAAAAACATCAATACTCCCCAAAGCGATACATAAACATAATGCAATCCCTATCCAAATCCCAACATTCTTCACTGAGATGGAAAAATTAATCACTAACTACTTACGGAAAGGATACACATGCAGAATAAGTAAAGCCTTAGTGAAAAGGAAGAATAAAGTAGAAGCTTTCACATTTCATGATCTCAGAACCTGCAACACAGCCACTGTAGTCAGAACTTGCTATCGGTACAACAAAAGCACAAACCAATGGAACAAACTTCAGAACCCAGACACAAATCCATCTAACTATAGACAGTTGATCTTCCATAAAAGATCAAAGGTTACTGAATTGGGAAAAGACAGTTCCTACAATAAATGATGCCAGCAAAACCGGGAATCTATCTGCAGAAAAATGAAACAGCATCCATACCACCCCACACCATAGACAAAAACTAAAAATGTATGAAAGACTTAAATATAAAACCTAAGGCTATAAACATCATGGAGGAAAAATTAGGAACAACACTAGGGGCCCTAATATTTGACACAGATTGCCAAGAATAACTAAAAGTGAACATATAGAAGAAAATAAGCTAGATAACTGGAACATCCTAGAAATAAAACATTTAAATTCAACACAAGATTTCTCCAAAGAGGAAAAAGAGAATTTGCAGACAGCGGGAAAAAATATTTGGCAATGATATATCTAACAAGGGTCTAATCTCGAAAATTTATAGAAAACTTTAACAGCTCAATTAAAAAAAAACAAAAAACAAATAATTCAGTTAAAAAAATAGGCAAAGGAGGTGAACAGACATTTCTCCAAAGAAGACATCCAGGATGCTAGCAAACATAGGAAGAAGTGCTCACAATCATCAGGAATTAGAGATCCACATCCAAGCTACAGTGAGATACCATTTCACCCTGACATTACTGACACCAATCAAAACAACAGTTAATAAAAAAATGTTGGTGAGGATGTGGAAAGACTAAAATTCTTACATACACTGTTGGTAGGAATGTAAAATGGTACAACCACTATGGAAAATAGTACAATGCTTCCTGTAGAAGCTAGAAGTAAAAATGCTGTGATCCACCAATCCTATGCCTAGGTATATACCCAAAAGAAATAAAAGTTGTCACATAAACAGACATATGCACATCCACGTTCACAGCAACATTATTCACAATAGCATAAAACTGGAAGCAACGTAAGTGTTCATCAATAGATGAATGGATTAACAAACTGTGGTATCTAAACACAATGAAATATTGCACAACGATACATAATAATGATGAATCCAAGAAACATACCACAACATGGCTGAATCTGGAATGAAAGAAGACAATGAGAAGAAGAACAAATACTGTATGAGAGCACTTTTATGAAGTAACTGTGATGGTTAAGGTTGTGTCAATTTGGGCCATCATTCTCAGTGGTCTGAAAGCCATACAACTTGATCACTTCCACAGTAAGAGTTACTATAACATGATCACCTGTATGATGGGAATTAGTGTCAGTAGCCAGTCAGTTGAAAAGGAGTTTCCTTAGTGACGTGGCCTGAATCAAATATAAGCATACATTCTGGCAAGGCTTGTGGGCTTTTGCTCATTTGGGATCCTGTAGCTGGCTCCTGTTCATCTGACCACTGGTTCTTGGGACTTGAGCTAGCAACTTACCTATGGTATCACCTGCCAATCTTTGTATCCATTGATCTTCACAGGCTGTAAGCCAACAGCCCTAATTTTCACCTGCCAGTCTTGGGTTTGCTAGCCCCTGTGGCTATGTGAATCAGCAGAAGCCTCTGTCCTGATGTGTGGACTTGGAATATTCCAGCCTCTATAACTGCATGAGTCATTTCCTTGATATACAAGCTCCCACTTTATATACTTAGCTACTTTACTGGTTTGCTTCTCTAGAGAACCTGGCCTAAGGCAGTAACAACAAAAGGTTTCTACACAGAAAAAGAAAAAAAAATACTCCTTGAAGAGACTGAGCTAAGATGGGGGAGTAGTCACATGCATCCTGTGATCTCTCTAACAACTAAGAACAAGAAAACCAACTGAACAAATTATCCAGGACATTCTAGGTGCTCTGAACATCAGAGGGAAAGCTGAGAGGCAGGACTGGGCAATAGAGAGGAGAAACTAGGTCTACAAACTCCCAGATGGAATGGAATTGTCTTAGTGGGAATCTGCACCCCTCAGGGGGACCTGCTACTGCAAGTATGGTGAATGCAGCAGCAGCAGCATGTAGACAGCATCTTTCTCAGTGGGGAAGCTAAACTTTAGACAGTCAAGCCTGCAGAATGGTGGAGGACTCCCATTTAAGTGTCATAAGCAAACTGCTTATGAACTCACACAGAACTGAGACTTTCTTTCAGACTAATCCTCCCTCCTTTTCCCCTGTGCTTCTTCCCCCTTCTCTGCCCTGCAAGGGGGTGCCAAACTATGACACTCTACCTGGGACAGAGGTGGGACCTTTATGCAGGCCCTAAACTATTTTCTAAAATGAAGAGGCTGGGGGAGACAAAAAAAGAGGTCTGCCAGCCACACTATGCCAGGAACTCAGGGCAGAAACAGGTCCTTTGCCCAGGTACAGAGAGTTGTTAGCCCTCTTCCTTTCTCACTATATGAAACCAGCAAATGGTGCCCACACTAATCTCCCTTCTCCCAGCTAGAACTTCAGGGAAGAGAAGCACTACACATTTGTCAGCCAACTATCTGGGCTCCCAAGCTTAATATACATAAGTAAAGCACACTGTCACCTGGGTCTGCATGCCTAACAACAGATCTAGACAGCTTGGGAAAAGACATTAAAATTCCTATGATTCCACCCACAAGAGTGGGTGCCTACATTGACTTGGGACCGGAAGAACCGGATGGTGCCCGGCCACCGCCAGCGATAGCCATGATGGAACTCACAGAGAGGAGTCTCACTGGCAACACAAGAATAAAAAGAGGTGCATCATGAGATCTCCACTAAAAGACCTCAATTGATGGTCCAGCGGTTTTGGGGTTCCTCTGAGAGCATGGACCCCGGCCCTGATGCTGCCCTTTCCCATAAATTATAACAAAGGTCCACTCTTTGGACAGGAATGGAATGGACTTGGCAATGCAGAGTGACCATATATTGGAAGCACTTTATGGTTCTATACATCTATAGGATATCATCTTGCTGACCTCTGGCTGGAGGAAGGGGAGTGGATGGAGAGGAGGGGAAAGGAGGCTGTTGGGAGGATGAGACATGTATGGAGCAGAGAGGAATAGTGTGCAGTCACCGGACAGGGAGAGCAGTGGAAGCTGCATATAGGTGGGCATGTAAATTTATATGTGAATGTACATTTTCACTCAGTTATGTTAAAAATAAAAATTAAAAAAAAAAAATTCCTATGATTCCAACAATCAAATTAGTTCACATAAAAACAAGACCAATAGAAGAGAGCAGTGGGAGCTGCATATAGGTAAGTATGCAAATTTATATGGGAGTGTATATTTACATTCAATCATAATAAAAAAAAAAGACCAAAAGTATTTATAAGCTAGAACACCTAATGCAAACATAAATAAACTACAACTCTTGAGGCCTGAAGAAAACAATCAACACCAAATCATCAAAAAACAGCAGACCACTATGACAACCAGAGTGCTACCTGGAAGCAAAGATAGCAACACTGTGTCTATGATATACTTTGTATATGTTGTCACACGGGATTAATCCCCCCTGGAGAAGGATACTGCATTTAGTAGAGTGGAAGGTCAGCTAAAAACAGAAAGACCCTCAACAAGATGGATTGACACAGTGGCCGCAACAATATGCTTAAGCATAAAAATAATTGTGGGCATGGCACATCACTGGGCAGTGTTTTGTTCTGTTGTGCATATGGTCCCTATGAATCAGAACCAATTCGACAGCATCTAACAGCAAAGCAACAACAACATGACTTCATGAAACTCCCAAAACAAAGAATCAAAAGATCTTCCACACAGAGGACTTCCTGGCATTACTGAAAGCAGAATATGATATGATATGATACATGAAATGATACTGGAAGCAAATAATTAACCTTTAGAGTTCTTCAAAATCAGAAAGGACATCAAGCAAAGTGCAGCAGAGCATAATGAAAAATTGAACAGACTGCAAGAAATACCTGAGCAACAATGATCCGAAATTCAGCAGATTAACAATCAGATTAAGGAATTAGACAATTCAATAGAAAGTCAAAGGAGCAGAACTGAAGCAATGGGAATGCAGAATTAGCGCTATTGAAGAGAAAGCAACTGACACCATTATATCTGAGAAAAAAATCAGGTAATTTTTAAAAACATGAAGAAACACTAAAGCAATATGTGGGACACTATCAAGAGGAGCAATTTATAACTAATTTGAGTAGGAGGGGTAATAGAAAATACAGCAAAAATTGGTGAAGATTTGTTGACAGAAAAGTTCCATATCATGAAAGATGAGAGGATATCTATCCAAGGTAGATTCCAAAAGAAAGACACCAAGACATATTATAGTGAAACTTACAAACACTAAAGATAAGCAGATGTTCTTAAACACAGCTAGGGTTAAAGAAAAAATAACCTACAAAGAAGGGTAAATAAGCCTAAGTGTGGGCTATTTAACAGAAACCATGTGGGAAAGAAGGCAATGGGATCACACACACAAAGCCTTGATGGAAAAGAAACTGCTAGCCCAGAATTACATGTCCTGCAAAACTGTCTCTCAAAAAAGATGGCAAAATTTGGACATTCTCAGATAAGCAGAAAATTAGAGAATTTGCAAAACACAAATGAAAATTACAAGAAAAATTGAAAGTTCTCCAACTAGAAAATCAGTAACATCAGATACAAATAAAGGCTACATGCATCCAGCTGTCAACTCAGGTAAGAACACCACAACAATAAATTAAACCTAAAACACTGTCAAATACGACAACACTGTATCCAAAAAAAAAGGACCAAATAATGTAGTCAGAGATCTTTCATATGGAAATCAAGGCAATACAAAGAAATTAAAGACTTTTAAATTTAGAATAGGGGTAAACATTAAAGTAACCACAAGGAAATTAAGAATCCTACACATCAAAATAAGAAAAAAAAAAAAAGAAACTCAGCAAATATAAAACCTGAAACAATGAAAAAGATGAAAAGAAGACCTATATAGAAAAATAATGCAGCACAAAAAATTAAGTAGAATAAAGAAACTTTCAAGAACACACACAAGAAAGATATCAACATGACAGCACTAAATTCATATCTACAAATAACTAAGTAAAAAGGAAAGATGTCACCTTGAAGACTAAGGCGCACCTCACCTAAGCCATGGTATTTTCAATTGCATCATATACATGCAAAAGCTGGACAGTGAACAAAGAAGACAGAAGAAGAATTGATGCCTTTGAATTGTGTCATTGGAGAAGAATGCTGAATGTACTGTGGACCAGCAAAAAAAAATCAACATATCTGTTCTGGAAGAAGTACAACCAGAGTGCTCCTTGGAAACAAAGATGGCAAGACTGCGTCTCACATACTTTGAACATGTTGTCAGGAACGATCAGTCCCTGGAGAAGGACATCATGCTTGGCAGAGTGGAGGGTCAGTGAAAAAGAAGACGACTGTTGATGAGATGGATTGACATAAATGGCTACAACAATGGGCTTAAGTATAAAAACAACTGTGGACATGGCACAAGACAGGGCAGTGTTTTGTTCTGTTGTTCATAGGGCCACTATGAATCGGAACCAACTCAACAGCACCTAAAAACAACAATAATTAGGCTGAATGCAAATGGTTTAAATGCACCAATAAAGAGGAAAACATGGATAAAGACAACACCACCAGTCTACTAGGTCTAACAATTAAATTTACAAACTAAATTGCTCTAAATGCTACATACCTCATTGCTGAAATCACTATGGTCACCTTCAAAGTACTCTCCTTGGGAAGCTATGCACCAATGCCAGCACCTAGTCCACCCTTCAAAGCAATTCTGGAACTCTTTCTGGAGTGACTATGGCACACAGCAGTGCAGTGGAAGTTCGTGAACTTTATAGTTCTCTGTGAGGGTATTTTTAGCCACTAAACAAATAACATAAAGTCACAATAAAAACAAAATCTACAAAATCAAAAGAACTCCACAAACAGAAGGAATTCAGTACACAGAGTAAGAAGAACAAAGAAAATAAGTTACAAGAAAGAAAAAGTACTACAAAATGACTGCAATATATTCACATCTATCACTAATTACAATGACTGTAAATGGCCAAAATGCACCCATAAGGAAACAGAAAGTAACAAAATGAGTAGGAAATCTGATCTATCAATATGCAGTTTACAAGACACGCACCTTATATATAAAAACATACATTTATTAAAAATAAAAGGATGGAAAAAATATATTAAGAAAACAGCTACCTAAAAAAGGAAAGGAGAGGTGGGGCCAAGATGGTGGAGTAAATGGATACTTCCTGTAGCCCCTCTAACAACAAAGACCCAAAAGAACCAATGAAGCCTGGAACATCAAAGGGAAAGTTGAGAAATGGGACTGAACAAGAGGGAAGGGAGAATAGTGCCAGAAGATAGGATTTCACAGACCTGACCTGCTGGGAAGCACCTGTGGCCTCAAACATGGTGGGCGCAGCATGGAAGTTGGTGGGCACTCCCTTCAGTGGAGGTGATTCTCCGCAGGATCCACTCACCTCTTGACAGCCAGTAAGAGACAGCACCAGATCATAGTTGGGTATAACCTACCACACACGAATTTGAATCTTTCCTTCAACATGGGTCTGTCTCCCTTCCCCCGGTACTCCCTCTGCCCCCTTCTATGAACTGTGTCCAGCACTAGAGTACAACACCATTAACTGAGCCGGAAGTAGGGCTCTTCAAGCATGTCCTGAACCATTCTCCTCCTCCCTTCTCTGAACTGTGCCTGGCTCTAGAATATGACCTAATTAACTGAGCTGAAAGTAGGACTCCTTAAGCTCACCTTGAGGCATTCTCTCAGACTCAGAGGATAAACAGTTTAACAAACTCAGAGAAGGCAGTAAGAAGAAAAAATAAATTTTTCCTGCTGAGTCCCATAAGCCAAAAGAGCAAAACCTGTTCTTTCACATAAATTCAGACATGATGGGATATGCCAACTTCACACACACTCAGCGACAGCTGTTAATCTCCACCTTTCTCAGCAGCTGCAGCCCGTGTCTATACCAACCAACCCTGCCCATCTAGGACAGCAGGCAAGAGCCAGCACCATACACTTAAAAACCAACTATCTGGACACCTGAAATGAATCCTTATAAGAAAAGTAAACTGTAAGTTTTAAAACAAGAAGCTAGAACACAGTAGGCAAACATAAAATAAGTAACTACAATTTGAGTTGGCTAATTCTGTAATTCTATTAAGTTTCTGAATTTCTAATCCTTGGCACTCTATGCATTCTTGCAGATTGTTCAGTGTCTCATTGTGCTCTGCTGCATTTTGCCTCATCTCCTTCCTCAACTCTTGAAGAGTTCTAAATATTTACTCCTGGCTCAGTGTCATGGACTGCATTCTGTCCTCCCAAAAATCTATGTATTGATTTGACTTGGCTATGAGTCCCAATATAGTACAGTTCCTCCCATGTCTTGTGAATCCTGCCTCTGTGATACTGATAATGGAGAATGGGCAACAGTTGTGCTGATAAGGCAGGATTCAAGTTACCAGCTGTGGGACATAAGGGAGAGAAGTAAGCATGGAGAGTGGGGACCTCACACCATCAAGAAAGCAGAACCAGGACAAGAGCATATCCTTCAGACCTGAGGTTCCTGCACCAAGATGCTCCCTGAACAAAAACTGATACAACACAATGACTCCAGAGCTGACAAAGGGGAAAGACATCCCCTGGAGCATACATCCTGAATTTGGACTTGCAGCCTACTGGACTGTGTAAGAATAAACATTTCTCCTTTAAAGCCATCCACTCCACAGTATTTCTGTTAGAGCAGCACTAGCTAACTAAAACACTCAGAAACATTAGTACATATCAAAGCACTTAAAGGGCAAACCATGATCTCTTCAGAAAGCTCCCAAAACTAAGAATCAAATTTTCCAGCAGATCTGAGGTACACCAAATGGTCCCAGCTCAGCAGGAACAGATGATGACCAAGGACAACAAGGACATGGGGGAAAGAGAACCCACAAGACAGAAAGACCCATGTGAATGGGAGACTACATCAACATGTGACCAGAAGAACCAGATGGTGACTGGCCACCACCAATGACAGTGGTGATGGGGCTCACAATGTTGAGTGACAGTGACAACATGAGAAAAAGAAGTGGTACTCACCAAGAATTCAGACCACAACTGATGGTCCAAAGGCCTGGGGGGTCCCCCTGGGAGCATGGCCCCTAGACCTGATGCTGTTCCTGATCACAAATCATTACTGAGGTCAACTCTTCGGACAGGACTAGACTGGACTTGGGGACTCACAGTGACCATATCGTGTGTGTATTGTATGGTTCTGAGCACCTATAGGATGCTGTCCTACTGGCCTTTTACTAGTAAGAGGAGAGTGGAGAGGGTGGAGAAGAGGGCACAGGAGATTGTTAAGAGGATATGAAACGTATAGAACGGAAAGGAGTAATGTACTGTCACCAGGCAAGGAGAGCAGAAGGAGCTGCAAATAGTTGGGCATGCAAATTTAAACTGAATTGAACACTTTCATTGAATCCCGCCCCCACCAAAAAGACAACAAATTTTCCAGCAGAAGAGAACTTCCTGAAATTATCAGAGATAGAACACAAAAGATTAATATTAGGAACTCTTCAAGGGATGAGGAAGAAGTGAAATGCAGCAGAGCATAATGAGACACTGAAAATCTGCAAGAATGCATAGAGTGCTAAGAATTGGAAATTCAGAAACTTAGTAATAGAATTACAGAATTAGATAACTCAATAGGAAGTCAAAGAAGCAGAATTGAGGCAATGGAAGGCCAAATTACAAAGATAGAAGATACAGCACAAGACATCAACACTTTGAGGAAAAATTAGATATACAAACAAAACCAAATCTAATGCCCTCGACTTGATTCCAACTCATAGCAACCCTATAAAACAGAGTAGAACTGCTACAAAGAGTTTCAAAGGAGTGACTGGCACATTTGAACTGCCAATCTTTTGATTAGCAAAGGTAGCACTTAACCACTACACCACTGGGGTTTAAAAAAATCCAGAAACAATAAGAATTATATGAGACTCTATGAAAAAGAATAATCTGTGAGTGACTGAAGTACCACAACAGGGGAATAACAGAAAAGAATTACTGACGATTTGTTGACAGAAAACTTCCCTGGTATCAGATACCTCTCCAAGACACTCATGGAACTCCACACAAGGTGGATCTCAAAAGAAATATACCAAAGCATTTTACAGACAAATTTGCAAAAACTAAGCATAAAGAGACAATTTTAAAAGTGGCTATAGATAAACGAAAAATAATCTACGAGGAGAATCAGTAAGACTAAATTTGGACTACTCAGCAGAAACCACATAGACAAAGCCTTGATGGAAAATAATTGCCGGCCAAGAATTACACATCCAGCAAAACTGTCTCTCCAATACAATGGCAAAATTAGGACATTTCCAGATAAACAGAAATTTAGGAAATTTGCAAAAACCAAACCAAAATTACAAGAAATACTAACGGGAGGCTCCTTTGGTTACAAAACCAGTAACACCAAATAACAATCCAGGAGTGGAACACAACACAACTGAATATCCACAAACAGGGGAGCCATAAAAATAAATCTAAGGAAAGAAATCCAATTGGGAAACAGAGATACCATTATGTGAATATTATACTAAAAAAGACAGACCCAAAAGAAAACAGTCACAGATCTTTCATATGGAGTGGAAGTCAAAGTAATATAAAGAAATTACAGAGGGTGGGGTCAGGATGGCAAGACTAGACACATGTCTCCTCAATTCTCTCTCAGAACTAAGGTCTGGATTGATAAATGAAAAGAGCGCTCTAGACACCCAGGCAGCCCTAGAATACAGCATAGGATTGTCAGATTGGACTATGCACCACTAAATGGGAAACTACACCTTTTCAATATGACTCAGCACACGCTGAGCCCCACTCCTGCTGACTGACCGCTTGGGCAGACCACAGTACTGAAGCCTTCTTTGTTATCCCACAGGCAAGGGATGGGTATAAGCTGGGGAATACTCTGAACTGCAGTGCTAAAGGAAACAGCATATAGTGCTGCACAGAGAGTGTGTGGGATAGCCACATTTTGAGAACCTGGTTGCTGACTGAGGGCACCACTGCCCCTCCACTCTCTCTTTTCTGAGCTTCACCATAGATTCTGCTGTTTTGCAGCAGGAAGGGCAGCTTGGCTGGGACACCATCTTAGTTGGCTAGAAGTCAGTCACCCAACAGGAGGACTCAAAAGGGGCTATTTCCCATACTGAGAAGCAACGCCAGTCTGGAAAGCACTTTTCCAGCAGAAAGTCTGTGTTTAGTAAAGTGTTACCTTACGGGTGGGGCTCAGCTGAGGATGGCAGCAGGGCCATAATCCCTCCTTACTCCGAACTATGTCATAGTATCAAGGGACAGCCAAAGAGGTGTTTCTGTTGTCAGCCAGAAAGCGGGGCGGGAACTGCCACACCTGATGGCCTGACTGATTTCAGGAACTGTCAGACAGCTCCCAGCTTTTTAAAATAAGACTGCCTGGAGAAATAACTGCTGAGCAGCCTGGCAGCATCTCTTCAAGTCTTTACTAACTGACATCATAGGGTCGGTTAACAGCCCCCCAGTGACTCCATAAGCAGAGCACTGTCTTTTCCCACCAGGAGGCACAGCCTGTGACTCCAGAGAGTCCACTGGGGACAGTCACTGGAGTACACAAAGGCAGCTGGTGACCAACTGCATTCCCAGAACTGTGCTTCAACTCCTGTAGAGATGACACCACAGAAACTGAATGGCCTCTAGATGGCCCAAATGCAACAAACTATTGCAAATCACTTAAAGAACCAGTCCACTATGGCTCTGGAAAAACTATCAAAGAATCAAAAACCTTCCCAGATAAAGAAGCCTTTGTGAAACAATGGGACATCCAGTACAAAAGAACTATATAGAGAGCCCTTCTAGAGATTAAACAAAATGCAGCAGAGCAAATGAAAAATGAAGCCAGAAATTTGCCCTGATGGAATGTGAATGATATGAAATCCAGCAGACCAATAACAAAATTACAAAACTAGATGATTAAATCCAAAGCCAAAACAGCAGAATCGAAGAGATGGAAGTCAGACTTAGTGACCCCAAAGACAGAGAAATTGACACCAGCATTTATGAGGAGTAATCAGAGACAAGAATTAAGAAAAATAAGAAGCATTAAGAAATATGTGGGACTCTATGAAGGGGAATAATCTACAATTAATTGGAATTCCTGAACAGGGAGGGAAAGGTGAAAACACAGAGAGTATTGTTGCTGAGTTGCTGACAAAAAAACTTCCCTGAAATTATGAATGAAGAGAACATAGATATCCAAGAAGTCTATCAAACGTCACAAAAACTAGACCCCAAATGAAAGACATAAAGACATATTATAATCAAGCTAAATAAAATGAAACATAAACAGACACACTTAAAGGCAGCGAGGCTTAAAGCAAAGCTAACATTCACAGGCAAGCCCTGTAGGCTTTCATCTGACTTCTCAGCACAAATGGTATTTACAAGGAGGCAGTGGGGTGACACACTCAAAGCCTTGAAGGAGAAAAACTTCTAACCAAGAATTATATATTCTGGAAAATTGTCTCTCAAATACGAAGGTAAAATTAAGACATTTGCAGATAAACAGAAGCTGAGAGATTATGTAAAAGCCAAACCAAAACTACAGGAAATACTAAAAGAAGCTCTTTGCTTGAAAAAAAAAAAAAAAAGAAATTAAGTGTATGTGCTGCAGGTTGCTTGTGATATACTGTCCCACTTATTGTCTTACTGATGTAGATTTAGGCTTTTCTCAGGCATGGCAGAACCTCTGGGAAAGCCTGACCTTTGTCTCTTTTTCCATCCTCTTATCTCCTATCTTACTAGGCTCTTCTAGGGTATGGCAGAACCTCCAGGAAAGCCTGACCTTTGCCTCTCTCTTCTTCCTTTTATCTTCCACCTTACTGATATTTCCACTCAAATGTTTAGGCCCTTTTCAAGTATGATAGGGCCCCTGAAAAAGCCTGACCTTTGCCTCTTCCCCTGCTTTGTGCCTTGATAATACTTCCATGTATGGATCAGCCAATCAGGAGATGTCCCAGTAACATTGCAACCAATTTTGGCAAAACAGACTGCCCTGCCAACCTCCTCCTGATTGTAACCCTATAAATAAAGTTTCCTACTGAGGAACAGTGGCCATTGTTCTCTATCAGAGACCTTGGTCCCATCTGACCTCAACTTTATCTCATGTCTGAGTGACTTGTTTCATGTGTGAGTGTCTGATCCTCTTTCCAGTACATTTTTGGCCTACAGACCCTTCCCAGTGCTGCTTACTGGGGTCTCAGATACAGCATGTCTGTATATTTAAGGAAGCAATACAGGGCACAGCATCCACAGTTAGGGAAATCACAAAACTCAATCAAAGCTACAATATTAAAAGAAGGGAAGCAGTGATCATATCATGAAAACTATGACACCATCACACTAAAAAGAGGGATATACTACAGTAGTTATAGTCCTTTCAGATAGAGAGGAAGTTAAAAAGACATGCAGAAATTGGGTTTCAACTTAGAATACTAAGGGGAATCATAAGGGTAGCCACAATACACAATAACAATACAAGAAACCAAATCAAGAAACATAAGACAGGAGTCTCAACAAACACAAAACCAACACTGAAAAATATGAAAATACAATCCATAAAGAATGACCCATGACAGAATATGAAGAGCAACACAGAAAACATTAACACAAAAATAAATACATCTAAGTGACAGCACTAAACACATACCTATCAATAACTACATTGAATGTAAATGGACTGAATGGTCCAAGAAAGAGACATCAAGTGACATCCTGGATCAAAAGACATGACCCAACTATAGGCTGCTTACAAGAAACACATCTTAGACTCAAAGATATTTACAAACTTATTGACGAAGAAGAGCAGGTGTGGCAATATGCATCTCAGATGAAATACATGTTAATGTAAAATCCACCACCATGGACAAGGATAGTCACTATTTATTGCTGAAAGTTTCAATAAAGAAGCAGGACTTAACAATATTAAATATTAACGCACCCAATACCAGAGCATCTAAATACACTGAATGAACATTGACTACACTGGGGAAAAATGAGATAGCTCACTCCATAATAATAGTTGGAGACTTTAACACTACACTTTCAATAATGGACAGACTGTACAGGAAAAAAAAGTTGAGTACAGACATAGAAGATCTTATTGCGACAACTAACCAACTGGACCTCATCGGCATATATAGAACTTTCTATCCATCAACAGATAAGTACACCTCTTCTCCAATGCATAGAGAATATTTTCAAGAATAGACCAGTGTTAGGACATAAAGTAAGTGTCAACAAAATCCAAACCCCTGAATTACTACAAAGCATCTTCTCAGACCATGAAGCCATAAAAGTCTAAATCAATAGCAGAAAAAAATATATAGAAATGGGAACTGATGGAAACTGAACAACACCCTGCTCAAAAACCCAAGGGTTATAGAAGAAATCAAGGACAAAATAAAGAAATTTATAGAAGTAAATGTGAATGAAAATACATCCTACCAGAACCTATGGCATACAGCAAAAGCAGTGCTCAGAGGCCAATTTATCTCTATAAATGCACACACTTGGAAGGAAGAAAGGGCCCAAACAAAGAGTTAACCTGACAGCTTGAACAAACAGAAAGAAAGCAACAGAGGAATCCCTCAGGCACCAGAAGAAAACAGATAATAAACATTACAGCACAACTAAATGAACTGGAGAACAGAAGGACAATTGAAAAAAATTAACAAAACCAAAAGCTGGTTCTTTGAAAAGATCAACAAAATTGATAAACCACTGACTAAACTTACAAAAGAAAAACAGGAAAGGAAACAACCTGCACAAGAAATGAGATGGTAGATGTCACAATAGAACCAAATGAAATCAAAAGTATCATAACACAATACTACAAAGGACTGTACTCTTAACAAATTGCAAAACATAGAGGAGATGGATAAATTTCTAGATTTGTCTCACCTACCAAAATTATCACAAGGAGAAGTAAAACAACTTAATAAACCCATCACAAAGGAAGAGATCGAAAAAGTCATCAAAAAACTACCAACCAAAAACAGTCTTGGCCAAGATGGCTTCACCAGAGAATTCTACTAAACTTGTAGAGAACAGTTAACTCCACTACTACTGATGCTATTTAACAGCATAGAAAAGGATGGAATTCATTCTACGAAACCAGCATAACCCTGATACCAAAGCCAGGGAAAGACCCAACAAAAAGAGAAAATTACAGACCAATATCACTCATGAACCTAGATGCAAAAATCTTCAACAAAATCCTTGCCAACAGAATTCAACAACATATCAAAAAAAATAATCAAAGACCAAGTTGGTTTCATACCAGGAACACAAGGCTGGTTCAACATCAGAAAAACAATTAATGTGAAAAACCACATAAACAACACATAACATAAGAATGACTTGATTTTTTGTCAAGATGCAAAAAGACATTCGACAAAGTACAACATTCATTCATGCTAAAAACTCTCAGCAAACGAGGAATAGAAGGGAAATTACTCAATGCAGTAAGGGGTATCTAAGCAAAGTCAACCGCCTACGTCACCCTCAATGGAGAGACTGAAAGAATTCCCCTTCAGAATGGGAAATAAACAAGGATGACTACTCTCACCACTCTAGTCAACACTGTAGCAGAAGTTCTAGCCACACTAGTTAGACAGGACAAAGAAATAAACGACATCCACATCAGCATAGAAATTCTCCCTATCAGCAGATGATAAGATTGTATACACAGAAAATCCTAAATAACACATAAGTAAACAACTTGAACTAATAGAAGAGTTCAGCAAAGTAGCTGAATATAAGATAATACATAAGTAAATCAGTAGGATTCCTTTATACCAACAAAGACATCATCAAAGAAGAAATCACCAATACCATTTACTACAGCCCCCAAGAAGATATAATATCTAGGAATAATATCTAGGAATAAATAAATAAATAAATAAATAAAATAAAATAATATCTAGGAATAAATCTAACTCGAGAAACTAGAGACCTACACAAAGAGAACTGTAAGACCTTACTGAAAGAAACCAAGAGACTTACATAAATGGAGAAATCCACCCTGCTCATGGATAGGAAGAGTTAACATGGTGAAAAAAGGCTATTTTACCCAAAGTGATCTACATATACAATGCAATCCCAATACAAATTGCAGTGACATTTTTTAATGAGATGGAGAAATAAATCACCAACTTTCTTTGCAAAGGGAAGAAACAACAGATAAGCAAAGCACTGAAGAACAGGAATACAGTAGGAGGTCTCACACTACCGAACCTTAGAACCTGTTACACTGCCACAGTAGTCAAAACAGCCTGGTGCTGGTATAAAAAGAGACATATAGACCAATGGAACAGAGTTCAGACCCCAGAGATGTTACCATCCTCTTACCAACAGTTGCTCTTCAACAAAGGCCCTAAGATTGTAAACTCAGGTAAAAACAGTTTATAATAAATGGTGTTGGCAAAACTGTATATCCACCTGCAAAAATGTGAAACAAGACCTATATCCCAGACCTTACATAAAACTAACTCAAATTGGATAAAAGATCTAAACATTAAACCTAAAACCATAAAGGTTATGCAAGAAAATACAGGGTCAACAGTGGAAGTCTTAATTACACAAGTCAGACAAACTTCCAAATCTGACTAACAAAGCATGATCAACAGAAAATACATAAATGGGAACCACTAAGAACCAAATACTTCTGCTCATCCAAAGACTTTAACAAAAGAATTAAGACTATCTACAGAATGGGAAAAAATATCTGGCAACTACATGTCAGACCAACGTCTGATCTCCATAATCTACAAGGTACTGCAAAATATCAACCAGAAAAAGATAAATAACCCAATTAAGCAACGGGCAAAGTAGATGGGCAGACTTCTCCAAAGATGACATCCAGCAGCCAAAACACACATGAGGAAATGCTGACAATGACTAGCTATCAGAGAAATCCAAATCAAAACTACAATGAGATACCATCTCACCCCAATAAGGTTGCCCATGATCCAAAAAAACACAAAACAACAAATGCTGGAGAGGCTGTGGAGAGACTGGAACCCTCCTACACTGCTGGTAGGATTGCAAAATGGTAGAACCTCTATGGAAAGCAATTTGGCACTTCCTTAAAAAACTGGAAAAAGACACAATATTTGATCCATTAATCCTACTGCTTGGAATATATCCTACAGAATCAAGGGCAGCCACATGAACAGATACTTCCACACAAATGTTACTGCAACACAGTCCACAACAGCTAAAAGATGGAATCAACCCAGATGCCCAACAGCAGACAAACAGATCAACAAACTATGGTACATGTACTCAATGGAACACTGTGCAATGATAAAGAACAGCAATGATTTTAGAAAGCGTCTCATAACCTGGTTTCAACTGGAAGACATTATGCTGAGTGAAATCAGTCAGCAGCAAAAGGACAGATACTGTATGAGATCCCTACTATAAGGACTTAAAAAACACTTATGTACAGAAGAAAAGATTGATGGCTGCAAGAGTTGGGAGGGAGAGCGGCTGGTCACAGATCAAACAGATGACAGCAATTTGGTTTGGTAAAAGCAGTGACAGCACACAGTAGAAAGAAGATCAACTTCACTAGACATCAACATAAACTGAAAACTCTTCTAATCTTAACATAATATTGCAACAATAAACAAGATTGGCCATGATCCAGAAAACACAAAACAACAAATGCTGGAGAGGCTGTGGAGAAAGTGGAACCCTCCTACACTGTTGGTGGGGTTGCAAAATGGTCCAGCCTCTTTGGAAGGCAATCTGGTGCTTCCTTAAAAAAATGGATATCGATATACCATTTGACCCAGTAATTCCACTACTTGGAATATATCCTACAGAATCAAGGCCTTTCACACCAACAGACACATGCATCAGAATGTTTATCGCAGCACAGTCCACGATAGCAAAAAGATGGAATCAACCCAGATGCCCAACAACAGAAGAATGGATAGGTAAACTATGGTACATATACTCAATGGAGCACTACGCAATCATAAAGAATTACGATGATTCCAGGAAACATCTCCTAACCTGGTTTCAACTGGAAGAATTATGTTGAGTGAAAGTAGTCAGCGACAAAGGGACAAATACTGTATGAGACCTCTATGATAAGATCTCAAAAACAGACTTGTATATAGAAGAAAAGACTCTTTGACAGCTGCAAGGGAGGGGAGGGGGGTGGGGGGGTTAGTTTAGATAGTTGCTAGAAATCTGATTGGGAGAAAGCGGTGATAGCACACATTAGAAACAAGAACAACATTAAGTGGACTTCAGCATAACTTGAGTACTCGTTCCATCTTAACCCAATATTGCAAGGATAGAGTAGCTGGGGCAGGGGGCCGGGGACCATGCTCTTAGGTGAAATCAAGGCCAACTGGCACAACTAGCGTTTTGCTGAGAGAGCTCTCTGCACCCCACATTGGTGAGTGGCGTCTGGGGTCTTAAAAGCTGCCAAGCTGCCATCCGAGGACACAGCAAATGGTCCCAACTCAGCAGGAACAGATGCTCACCGAGGACCAAAATGACATGCGGTAAAGACAACCTAGAAGACAGAGAGACCCTTAAGAGTGGGTGCCTTCATCGACTTGGGACTGGAAGAACTGGATGGTGCCCGGCCACCACCAGTGATAGCCATGATGGAGCTCACTAGGTTGAGTCTCACTGGCAGCCAAGAATAAAAAGGGGTGCATCCTAAGATCTCCACTAAAAGACCTCAATTGATGGTCCAGTGGTTTCAGGGTTCCCCTGAGAGCATGGTCCCCAGCCCTGATGCTGCCCTTACCCATAAATTATAACAAAGGTCCACTCTTTGGACAGGAATGGATTGGACTTAGCAATGCAGAGTGACCATATATTGGTTGCACTTTATGGTTCTATACATCTATAGGATGTCATCCTGCTGACCTCTGGCTGGAGGAAGGAGAGTGGGTGGAGAGGAGCGGAAAGGAGGCTTTTGGGAGGATGAGACATGTATGGAGCAGAGAGGAACAGTGTGCTGTCACCGGACAGGGAGAGCAGTGGAAGCTGCATATAGGTGGGCATGTAAATGTATACAGGAATGTATATTTTCACTCAGTCACGTTAAATAAAAAATAAAAAAAAAGAAATAAAGGACAGCCAAATTGGGAAGAAAGAAGTTGAAATGTCCCTATCTGCAGATGATATGATACTACAGATATAACACCCAAGATTTTATGATAAAACTACTGCAACTAATAATAAAATTCAGCAGAATAGTAGGTTTCAAGATAAACATGCAAAAATCAATTGAAATTCTACAGACCAATAAAGAGAGCAATGAAAAATAAATTAAGAAAAGAATACCATTTTTAAAAGCCCCTAAAAAAAGTAAAATACTTAAGAATAAATCTAACCAAGGATACAAAAGGCATCATAAAGAAAAATACAAAACACTACTACAAGAAACAAAGAAATCTACATGAATGGAAAACATAACATGCTCATGCATATGCAGACTCAACATTGTGAAAATGACAATTGTAGCGAAAGTGATTTACAGTGTAATCCCAATCTAAATACCAACATTCTTTAAAGAAACAGAAAAACTTACCATTAACTTCATGTAGAAAGGGAAGAAGCCCCAGATAAGTAAAGCACTACTGACAAAGAAGACTAACACACCATTGACCTCAGAACAGCTACAAGTAGTTGAAACAGCCTGGTACTAGTACAGTAATAGATACACTGACCAACAGAACAGAACTGAGAACCTGAACAGAAATCCATCTGTGGTCACCTGATCCTCAATAAGAGCCTAAAGTCCATCAAATGAGGAAAGACAATCTGTTTAGCAAATGATGCTGGCAAAACTGGATGTCCACCTGAAATAAAATGAAATAGGACTCATATTTCATCCAATATACAAAAACTAATTCAAAATTCATGAAAGATCTAAACATAAAGCCCCAAACCATGAAGTTCACAGAAGAAATAGTAGGATCAAAACTAGCAGCCTACTACAGGACTCAAACCATAATCAGCAACACAAAAACTCCAGAAGATAAACTAGATAATTGAGATCTTCTAAATTCAAGTTTATATTTATTAAAAGATTTTGCCCAAAGAGTAAAAGGAGAACCTACACAGTGAGGACAAATTTTTGGATATTACACATCAGACAAAGGTCTAACCTCTAAAACCTATAAGAAAATCTAACACCTCTACAACAAAGTCACAAATAATTCAATTGACATACGCACCAAAAAAAAAAAGAACAGACACTTCACCACAGGGGACATTCAAGCAGCCAACATACTTCAGGAAATAATCAAGATCATCTGCCATTCGAGAAAGTTAAACTAAAACTACAATGGTACAAACTCACACCAGCATTACTGGCACAAATCAAAACAACAAGAAATAACATATGTTGGAGAGGCTATGTGGAGACAGTATCTCTTACACAATGCTAGTGGGAATGCAAAATGATACAGTCGTTTTGGAAAACAACAGGACACTTCCTTAGAAAGCTAGAAATAGAAATACCATATGATCCTAAGAACATATTCTAGAGAAGTAACAGTCATCACACAAACAGATATATGCACACGCATGTTCCCTGTATTGTTCACAATAGCAAAAAGCATTATTCACAACAGTAAAAAGATGGAAATCTAGATACTTATCAACTGATGAAGAGATAAACTGTGGTACATATACACACAATGGAGTGTGAAGCATCTCACAACATGGATGTATCTGGAGGGCATTATACTGAGTGAAATAAGTCAATCATAAAGGACAAATATTGTATGACACCACCATTACAGAAGATCATTAAAAGGTTTAAGCAGACAAAGAAACAATCTTTGATGGTTACCAGGGAGAAGAGGAACAGGGATGGGAAAACACTAATTAGACCATAAATAAGTGGTAACATTGGTGAAGGGTTAAGACAATACACAACGTAGTGGGAAAGTCAGCACAACTTCTACAACACACAATAATGGACGCATCACAGACATATACAACCAAACTCCCTGAGGGACCAAACTGCTAGCCTGACAGCTGTGGAGACCACAGTCCAGGAAACGTCTCGCTCAACTGGCATAACCCAGTTTATAGAGAAAACATTCTATATTTTACTTTAGTGGGCAGAGTCTAGGGTCTAAAAGCCTGTGAGTGGCCATCTAATACTCCATTATTTTTATTCTATCTGGAGCAAGAGAAAATGAATTAAACTAAAGATAAAAGTGAAAAGTTAGTCCAAAGGATTAATGGACCACAACTACCACAGCCTCCACCAGATTAGTTCAATACAACTAGGTGGTTTCCGGCTACCAACAATGATTGCTCTGACAGAGATCACAGCAGAAGGTCCCTAACGGAGCCGGAGAAAAATGCAGAACAAAATTCTAAGTTAGAAACAAAGAATAGACTTGCTGGCCTGACAGAGGCTGAAGAAACCCCAAAAGTACAGTCTGAACACCCTTTCAGCTCAGTAATGAAGTCACTCCTGAGGTTCACCCTTCAGTCAAAAATTGGAAAGTCACACAAAACAAAAGGAGATTAAAGGAGCATACCACGCAAGGGACAAAGACTAGAAGACAGGAGTCAACACGCAAGTTGCTAACAGGGAATCCAAGGTTGAGAAGGGAGAGTGTTGATGGCACTTAACAGCATGTGTACTGTTTAAAACTAGTTTGCTCTGTAAACCCTCATCTAAAGTACAATAGAAAGGGCAGGCAGCCAGGAAAGCAGGCAGGAAGGAAGGCAGGAATGAAACCAAAGAATAGAATAAGATGATGTGGATATTGATTTCTTTTACCAATATTAGCAACAAAATCAGTCTCTAACTTACTCTGAGGTGAGGCCTACTACCATCATTAATACTTTGGGATAAAAGCTGTCACATTCACAATGGACTTTAAAGAGATGCACAAATAAATTCAGTAAGGTTCAATATGAAATATCCATTCCCAATAGCTGAGCTACTAACAATATTCCCAAATGGAAAAATCTTATATAACAAGTCAAAGGCTGAAAAGTTACCAGTACTGATGCTTCTTTTTTGCACCCAAATGTTGCAAGGGCTGTTTTTTATGCAGTCAAGCCTGTGAGGTTAGTAAAACTAAAGCCCCACACAATCATCTATGTCTGACTGCTTAAGCCTATTCCTCAGAAAGGCCCAGATGAAACCTACAATCTGGCATTTCTACTGTAGCTGATATTGTAAGCTATGCTGCTGTGAATGCTACATAAGCCATTGACATCTTCTTTGTAGTTTCACTGAAGAGTAAAATGAAAAAAAAATTCAGGAAAGCCACACAGTGCGAATAAATATTACTTTTCCAAAAAACACAGGGCTCTATCTAAAGCTTAGTGCTCAGCTACATCTATATGGTAATCCATTATAGCACACTTGAAATCAAAATTAGGTATTACTACCCATCAGCACATCGGGGAATCTGTCATTCTTTTAACTGATTATCCATACTCCTTTTTTTTTTTCAGAACCCACTGCATGACCAGGAATAATGTAAAATGTAAGCTAGATACCAGATGCTACACTGCACTTTAAAACTGCGGATCATCATTAAATTTGTGTAGATAACTTTTTTCCCCAAATCACCACCAGATGATTGCAACACATGTCAGTAGTTTCACACCTGATTTTAATTCCACTTAGAAAGTTCAGAAAAAAAAAAAATGACAATATTAGGGTAATTCATGAAAGATACTACTACTAAACCAAAAACCAAACAAAACCTTTAAGAACCCTATAGGACAGAGTAGACGCCCCATAGGGTTTCCAAAGTTGTAATCTTTATAGAAGCAGAATACTACATCTTTCTTTCATGAAATAGCTGGTGGGTTCAAATCACCAGTCTTTTGGTTAGCAGCTGACAGCTTTAACAACTACAACACTAGAGCTCCTTAGTCTACTAAAACAATGACCAACTAAACCTGTCATGTCCAAAAGCAGACAGCATAAGAGCAACTCTCCCCAGTCTAGGTGCATGGCACAGGGGTACACAGGAATGTATGACATAGGGGTGCCAGGGACAGGAAATGCAAACTGGAGAGAAAACAGCAGATGTGATTTAAGAGAGGAGAGGTCATAGTTAGTTGACCTTTTGAGTAATGCAATGTTCAGAAAACATATGAGAACTGAGCAGTTCAGTTTAAAGATTGTTAACGTAGACTGCTAATGTCCAGGCTGGGAGTACACTCTGGTTTCAAGAAGATTCACTTGTGTAGAAGCCCAGTGGTCACAGGACACCTGCAGGCAGACCCAAGGGGAAGGCAACTCGTTCTTTAGTTACCTTCAGCCTGACAACTCAACCCCACTAAAACTGACTTCATTTTCTGATGTGGACTAACGTTTGCATTGAATTCTGAGTATCATTACTTGTAAGTAGGCACTTGATAAAGATAATTGAGAACTGAGTATTTGTATTTCTAAACATTATGGTAAATCTCAATGCCTGATTAGATCTTTCAGAAGGCAGTAATTTTCTTGGCTAAAGAAAAATGAAAAAATAGCATTTAAAAAAACTAGGGTTAAAATACAAGGCAAAACCCAAACCAAATCCAATGATGCTGAGTCGATTCCAAGTCACAGCAACTCATGAGACAAATTAGAACTGCTTCAGAGTTTCCAAGAAGCAGCTGGTAGATTCAAACTGCTGATCTTTTGGTTAACAGACATAGTTTCTAATGACTATGCCACCCACTGGGGTTTCAAAATATAAGGCAAAGACACCAAAAAAGAAAGACAGCAATGTAATCACAATTAAAAAGCGAGAGGCATCTAATTTCTCCTTTCTGTATTTTAGAATCAATCAATACTAAAGTGCTAGAAAATACGAATACGCTTTCAAAAACTTGAAAAAGATAGAATGTCCATCTAAATCATCTAGAGTGGCTGTAACAGAAATATCATAAGTGGATGGCTTTAACAAACAGAGATTCACTCCTGCACAGTCTAGGGGACTAGAAATACAAAGTCAGGGCACTGGCTCCAGATGAGGGCTTTCTCTCTCTGTTGGCTCTAGGGGAAGGTCCGTGCCATCAATCTCCCCTGATAGACTCTTCTCAGTGCAGGGACTCTGGGTCCAAATGACTCATTATTGTCCTGGTTCTTGTTTCTTAGTGGTATGAGGTCTTCCCATCTCTGCTAGCTTCTCTCTGTTGTATTTCAAGAGACTGACTTAAGACATCAACTAATCGTGTAGCTTCAGTTCTGTCTCATTAACATAACAGCCTCTAATTCTGCCTCATTAACTCCATATAGGTAGGATTTACAGCACATATAAAAATCACACAATACTGGGAATCACGATCTGGCTGTAAAGGAGGCACAGGGAGTGAGAGGGACAAGACTTGTAACTTTCTCTCTCATGAATGAACATACTTCGAATGATGATGTAGTAACAAAGGAGACTAACCTAAAGAGGAGAAAATAAATTTCTTCCAGAAATTGATTTGCTTGAAAAAAAAAACACTTTTTTTTTTTAACATTTCTGATTCATAGTCTTAAAGATCCAAGAGGATGCTGAATCTTTTAAGATCTAGAAAAATTAAGCAAATACACAAATAACATTCTGAAGTCAGAAAATATTACATTGAGATGAAACACACAGCAACCATAAATCTATAGAGTATGAGAGATGCACAGGGAACACGGCACTTTATAGTTTTCCTAAGAATTCAACACATTAAAAAACAAAGATAAATACATAAACATATTCTGCTTGACATATATACAATTAAAACATAAAATGTTAAATTATTCAACACATAATTTAAAACCCTATACAAATCTACACAGAAAAGGCAGGCTATTTACTAAAGAATAAAACTGAGGCTGACCTAAGTCTTTTCTTACGCAATGATGAACTCCAAAAAACCATGTACTTGACTGATCATTGTAGACAAAGCAGAGTGGAATGGGCATTGTACACAGATGCATACAGAAAACAACAAAAGTCCCAAAGAAGACCAAGTACCTACCGGAGAATCCAGTTTGCAATAAAGATACCCAGAGTAAACTACAGGAAAAAAACAAATCAGTGTTCTATGGAGAGAAAGATAATGGTTCAAGAATTATGTTGTTTTTGCTATTAGGCACTGTCAAGTCAGTTCTGACTTATAGTGACCTTATGTACAACAGAACAAAACACTACCAAGTTCTGAGCCATCCTCACAACCACTGCTATGTTTGAGCCTATCATTGTAGCCACTGTGTAATCTATTTTATTGTGGGTCTTCCTTTTTTTCACTGATGCTTGACTTTACCAAGCACACTGTCCTTCTTCAGGGACTGACCCCTCGTGGTAACATGTCTAGTCTCACTTCTAAAGGAGTATTCTGACTGTTCTTCTTTCAAGACAGATCTGTTCCTTCTTCTGGCAGCCCATGACATATTGAATATTCTTCGGCAATGCCGTAATTCAAAGGCATCAGTTCTTCCCCAGTTTTCCTTATTCATTATCCAGCTTTCACATGCATATAAGGCAGTTGAAAATACCATGACTTGGGGCAGGAAAGCTTTAGTTTTCAAAGTGACATCTTTGCTTTTTAATACTTGAAACAGGACTTTTGCAGCAGATTTGTCCAAAGCAATAGTGTGTCTTTTGATTTCTTAACTGCTGTTTCCACAGCTGCTGATTGTGAATACAAATAAAGTTAAATCTCTGACAACTTAACATATTCTCCATTTATAATGATGTTCCTTCTTGGTTCAGTTGTGAACAATTATGTTTTCTTCATGCTGAAGAAAATATAAAACCACATAGCAGTGGTTATGAGGATGGCTCAGGACTTGGTAGTGCTTTGTTCTGTTGTACATAAGATTACTATGAGTCAGAACTGACTTGACAGTGCCTAATAGCAAAAACAACATAATTCTTGAACCATTATCTTTTTCTCCATAGAACACTCAATTTTTTTTTTCCTATAGTTTACTCTGGGTATCTTTATTGCAGACTGGATTCTTATGTACGTACTTGGTCCTCTTTGGGACTTTCGTTGTTTTCTCCATAATTCATACTTGATGCTGTGATCTTTGATCTTCATCAGTAACTGCTTCATGTCCCTTCACTTTCAGGGAGCAAAGTTGAATCATCTACATTTGGTAGGCTCTAATCCTGATGTCATGTTCTTCATACAGTCTAGCTTCTCGGATTATCTGCTCACCATATAGACCGAATGAGTATGATGAAAGGATACAAGCCTGATGCACACATATCCTGGTTTTAAACCAAGCAGTGGCTCCTTGTTCTGTTCAAACAACTGTCTCTTGGTTATGTACAGGCTCTTCATAAACATGATTACGTGTTATGGAATGCTCACTCTTCATAATGCTATCCATACTTTGTTATAATCCACAGAGTCAAACACCTTTGCATCACCAATATAATACAACAAAACATCTTTCTGATATCCTCTACTTTTAGCCAAGATCCATCTGACAGCAGTAATGATATCCCTTATTCCATGTCCTCTTCTGAGTCCAGCTTGAATCCCCTGTTGATATATTGCTGCAACTGTTTTTGAATTACCTTCAGCAAAATTTTACTTACATGTGATATCAATGTCATTTTCACATTTTGTTAGATCACCTTTCTTTGGAATGAGCAAAAATATGGATCTCTTCCAGTTGGTTAGCCAACTAGCTGTCTTCCAAATTTCTTGACATAGATGAGTAAACACTTCAAATTCAGTTCTCCTCTGTACTATACAGTCACTACGAGTTAGAATCGATTTGACAGCAGCAGGCTTTGAGTTATTTTATGCCAGGTACCATGCAAGGATCAGAGAGAGAAACAGGAAGAAACAGTTCTTGCTTTAAAAGCCACAGTCCAAAGAAGAAAAAGGCAAGAAAACCAGGGAGGGATCTCTGTACCTGTTCACACGAGGCACATTTCCAAAGGGAGACTGCCTTGAACTGAATTATGAAGATATACAGTAGTAACTCTGGCACAGAAGTGCCTTTTTAGCAAACAAAAGTACAGCTGCCTGTCTGGGAACTTTAAAGAGATCACAGGTGGGGGCAGAAATGAGACAAGTAAGAAGGATGGAGAAGGGACAGAGGCTAGATTCGGAAGGGCCTCAAGTGTTCTGCACTTATCCTAAAGGTAATGGAATCAGAACCACATTTCACAGAGAGCATTTGAGGTGAGCAAAGGAGACAAAGTGGCAAAAAATCATAAACTAAAAGACTAGATGCAGGACAATCAAAGCGGAGAGTGAAGCTCTGGACAAAAGTAAGACCAAAGGCAGACAGAGGGTATCAAACAGCACCACCACGGGATAGACGAAATCATGCAACAGGAAAAAATATTATCAATAGTGAACAAAACAGATCAACTGGAGACCATTTTTATTAGGTACTAAAAATTCAACATCAAAAACTTGGAATCTCAGGTACTTAACTGATTGCAAGGTATTATTTTTAACTTTAAGATCATGTAAAGGTCTAATCCCTTTTTACAGAAATTCAAATTGCAATAGACCCCTAATGAGAACACCCAGCAACCTTCACAAATTCTCATATTAGTAGCAGTAATTCTATAATATGTGCGGTTCTCCTGAGTAAATGCACTCACTAAAATAGATTCAAGAAGACTTGTTTTCATTTCGCACAAAGAGCTTGGGCAGAAAATGTCAGTTACAATCATGCTCTTCCTTTTTTCACGTACTCTTCTATTTTCTGGCTAAGAACTACTGTATTATTTTTCTTTTTTTTAAAGATCTCTTTAATTTTGGTACTAGCAGAGAACTTTAATTGGCTGTATTTTCATTGCCATTTTTCACTTCCAGAGAGTTAGTGGGTAAGTGATAAGCAGAGAATTAACAAAGCCCCAGTAAGACCCCTTTGCTTCCGCTATCCCAGAAAATTCAGAGAACGGAAATGCCCACATTGACAAAACTAGAAAGTGTCAGAGACTTGCAGGTCTACTCAGACATGGTTATTCTGTTAAGGTTTACTCAGCAAACACCCAAGGCCTGCAGCAACAGACAGTGCCCTGGGTATTTCAAACCTGAGACATTCCCTTCTAACTTATCTGAGCTGGAATCTGGTTTGGTTTTCCTTTTTGACTTCCCCAGTGTCACAAGTACATCAAACACTAGGTGTCACTCTGTAACAGCTACCAAGCTACATATCCCGATAGAAAACACACAGCAGAAAATTTACAATAAAGCTCTCTTCTAAATCGGTAAATTTAAATCACTCCAATTGTAGTAACACTAATTCTAATCAATTTAAAGGGGGAATTGCATATCTTCTGGTGCTCTAACAAACACAAGGAGCTTGGGTTTACTGGTAATCTTCCATCTGCCAAGCCAGTCTTTCATCTACTGAGCCTTAATGCAGTTTCTATTACCTGCCCTTCAAGGACTCTGGGAACTACTTGACAAGGCTGCCTCCAAAGGCCCTCCTCCTGAGGGTGTCAGTTACGAACAGCAAAGTGGCATGCAATACAAGATGAGAAAGAAAACCAGGAAGATTTGGGGCACCTTGTGTGGAACTGATAATTACACGAATGTAATTTCAGACTTTCACAAACATCGTGTCTCCAGTTTCTCTTCCCCTAAAGTGAACTGAGTAATTCAGAACATCCGGTTGGGTCATTCCCAAATTTCTCACTGATAAGTCTCAATGATTAGGGAAGACCAGAGTCTTGACTATTAAATGTGTAAATTAAGATGTCACCTGCAAATAGCATCTTTAACACAGACACCTGTGGTCTGTATTCAAATGATTAACACGCCACAGTGAGGTAATCAAATTTTAACCATTAATGATACAAGAATCGCCAGAAAGGACTGGATATTTACCTTTGTTCCATCTTCCAGTTTGAAGAGATCCTTTAATGATCAAAAATGGGCACCAGAATAACTACAAGTTATAGAAATAAAAGATGCCAAATATAGAGTACCAAATATAGAGTATGGCACCTAGGAGCAATCACAGGGCTGTATCACCACCGCGGGGAGCAAAGGAAGTAATAAGAAAGGAGCAGGCATGCACACCAGCCACTACTGTGATCCTGGCAACGTGAGTCTCCAGGAATACCCTAGAGCAGATCACACTGCACCATAGCAGTAAACAGTAAGGCTATCATCTGGCATTACTATGATAATCCTATCATCATTTCCAACTAAGGCCTCAATATCCATAAACATAACAGCTAAGACAAGCCTATGAAGGAATATGATTATACACCTCTATTATCATTTTTTTAAAGAACCTCCAGTGGCACGGTGGTTAAGGAGCCTGTATGTTAACCAAAAGGTTGGCAGTGAGAATATTCCAACTGCTCCTTGAAAATCCAATGTGGCAGTCCTTCTCTGTCCTACAAGGTTGCTATGAGTTGTAATTGACTCAACAGCAACAATTGTTGTTATGCTTGAGTCCAATACTGCAGCTGCTATGTCAATCCATCTTGTTGAAGATCTTCTTTTTCACTGACCGTACAGGAGTGGGGCCATGCAAATAAGGTGCATGAAGCCCTATTGAGGGGACTGGTTTTTACTATCCTACTAGGCTTAAAATAAGCCATCTCAGAGGAGGAGAGTGGAGAGCTGACTACGGACAAGATGCGAGTGGAACACATCCTTTGTACATGAGATCCCTGTGCTGAGACCCCCTCCTAGGCCTGAGAGAGCGTGAGTGACAGTGTGACAGAGGGAGCAGAAGAAGGGGATGGGAGTGGAGGGGAGGGGAGGGGATGGGAGGAGGATTAGAGAGAGGGAGGGAGGGAGGGAGAGGGAGGAAGGGAGGGAGGGGGAAAGGGAGGAAGGGAGGGAGGGGCAGAGGGAGGAAGGGACAGAGGGAGGGTGAGGGAAGGGGAGGGGGGAGAAAAAGAGGGAGGGTGGGGGACAGGGAGGGAAGGAGTGAGGGAAGAGGGGGAGAGAGAGAGCGCACTAGAATAGCATAGACAGCAGGAGGGCAAGAAGCAGCAGCAGCAGAGATAGGAACCAGAAAACCAGCACAAGACAGCACAGTGAGATTCCAGCGCATGGAACAAGAAAAGCTGAAAGCTTTCAGGCAAGAGGCTTACTTGGAGGAGAGGAGTACCTTTGGGCACTTGGCAGAGCTACGTTCACTGATCCACGAAGCAAGAAAGCTGAGAGCCTTTGAGGCTAGCTGGCAGAGTAGGATGCCTCCAGGCACTTGTTAGAAGAGCTAGAAAACAGAGTACTTTTCAGGCTCAGGTTTACTGGAGGAGCTGACTGGTTTCAAGCACTTACTTGTTGGTGGAGCTAAAGAGCTTCATATCACTTGCCAGAACTGGGCAGAGGCTAGGCCAAGGGACCAACAGCCAGAGAGTCGCCTGCTTGTGAGCAAGACTAAGAAGAGGCTATCCTAATTGAAGAAATGTATCTTGAATTGTAAACTGTTACTTCCCTAATAAATCACATAACTATGAATATGGTCTGTGAGTTCTGTGTGGCAGAGTTTCTAGAATGCTTCCATGCCACTGCACCAATATCAGAAGCTAGACAGCACCCATCATGTCTACCCACAGCCAACTCTTGAAATTAGTGTACACCAAAGCAGGCTGCTGCCACCCTGCTGTCATCAGTAGAATTACATACTCCCCAAAACATATATACCAATTTAGGTGGGCCATGAGTCCCAGTATTGTGATTACCCACAATGTGATGAGACTTTTCTATGTGTTGTAAATTCTGTTACTATGATATAATAAAATAGATGAGAAGCAGTTATACTGATAATGTCTACAAGATTAGGTAGTGTCTCTTAAGCCAATCTCTTTTGAAATACAAGAGAGAGACAGGCACAGAGAAACATTAGGACTTTATACCACAAAAGGAGCACCAGGAGCAGGGCACATCCTCAGGACCAGAGGCTACTATGCAGAGATGCTTGTAGCCCAGGAAAAGACTGACAACAAGGACACTCCTCCAGAGCTGACATAGAAAGTATGCCTTCACCTGGAGACAGCACCCTTAATTTGGGCTTATAGCCTACCAGACTATGAGAAAATAAATTTATCTTTATTGAAGCCATCCACTTATGGTACTTCTGTTACAGCAGCACTAGATAACTAAGACTTAATGTAGTATCAAGAGAAAGGTGATGCACTAACAAATACCTAAAATGTGGAAGCAATTTTGGAACTCTGAAAGGATTGAAGACTCAAAACGAAATAAGGAAAGCTGTTATACTAGAGATGACAAAGAGAGAGAGAAGCAGCAGTAGACCAGAAGCAATAGCAGTGGACTGGCAGCAGCAGCAGCAGCAGCAGACTGAAAGAAGCACAGGCATGGCAGCAGCAGGAGATGGACAGCAGTAGAGAAGTGGCAGCAGTACAGAAGCAGTGGCAGCAGAGAACCACCAACAGCAGAACCAGAAGACCAGAATCAGATGGCACTGGAGCTGACCCACGGAGCATAAGAGATGAGTGCCAATGCACAGGAGGCTTCTTAGAGGAGTAGGGTACCACCGGGTACTTACCAGTGGAACTAGGCTTATTCATTCACAAAACAAGATAGCAGAATGTCTTCTAGCAAAAGTTTACTAGCAGAGTGGTTTATATCCAGGCACTTACTGGAGGAACTACTGAGATTTAGAACACTTGCACCAGTAGGGCAGATATGGGCAGGAGGCCTGAAGAACTAAGAGGCCAAGAAACCAGGAAGCAGAAGCTGAAGAGACAAGAAACACAAGAAGCCGAGCTGCCTCAGTCACAAAAGGTATGGTCACGACCACAACAGTTTCAAAAGCGAAGACAGGGCCTCTAGAGTTTCTAAGGGTGGAAGTGCCACTCAGATAGATTAGGAGAATGGTGCACCTAAAGCTGAGGGCCAAGGGGCCTTCACTCAGAATCTGGAGAATATGGTCATTACCTAGAGCATGAAGGGTAAGAACATTGTGTAAATGTCTCAGAAAATGGAGGATTATTTTCAAAGCCCTGAGGGCTAATACAACGTGTTCTACTTAAGTGCTTGTTACCAAGTTATCCCTTTTTTACCTCCAATGTCTCACATCTGTAATGCAAATGCCTAACCTGTGGCTGCTCTGCCATTGTACCCTTGGAAGCAGATAACTTATAATCTAGATTTCATAGCTAAAGAAAAATTTCTGGATTTTGAATTTGGAATTATGACTTTTGTTATGCCACGTTTTGCATGTTGCAAAGATATGATTTTTGGAGGACCGAAGGGTAGAGTGTCATGGATTGGACTATGTTCCCCCAAAATTTGTGTATCAATGTAGCTGGGCTATGAGTCCCAGTATGTATGATTTTCCACCATTTGATGAGATTTTCATATGTGTTATAAAATTCTGTCAGTATGATTTAATAAAATGGATTAGCAGTAGTTACACGGATAAGGTCTCCAAGATTAGGTAGTGTCTTGAACCAGCCTATTTTCGATATAAAAGAGAAAAGTAAACAGAGACAAGGGACCTCATATCACCACAAAAGCACCACTGGGAGCAAAGCACACCCCTTGGATCTGAGGTTCCCACACTGAGAAGATGACTGATGATGAGGACCAGAGGGAACAGAGAGAGAAAGGCTTCCCCTGGAGTTGGCACCCTTAATTTTGGCTTGTAGCCTATCACAGTGTGACAGAATAAATTTCTCTTTGTTAAAACTATTCACTTGTGGTATTTCTGTTACAGCAGCACTACATAACAAAGACACCCGTCCATGCAGACAAGCTGTTAAGGGCTACAGTGACCACAGGCATGAAAGCAGCAAGAACAGCCAGACTGTCTGCCACAGCATATGAAAAGGGGGGGAGGGGAGTGAAAGAAACAAATATAAATTCAAAATATAAAGATAGTAATAACTTAAGTCTTGGAGACACCAGACAACATCAAAACATGAAAAAGCAGGGCAACATGCCTCCAGCAACTGACCAAAATAAATAATAAGAAAACCTTCCAGTAGAAGAAAAAACACTGGAAGTACCTGCTATGTAAAACAAAAGACTAATATTTAAGGTTCTCCAAGAGACAAGAAAATACATAAAAGAAAACACAGGTAAAACAAAAGAAGGAACCAGGAAAATAATACAATACAATGTCAAAACAAACAGTCTGAAATCATACAAAAGCAGCAATTAGAAATCCAAAAGAAAAACAACAAAATCTCTAAAATGGAAAACTCAGTGTCAGTTTTACAAGTAAATGTGACAATGGAAGACAGGATCAGTGAGACTGAAGAGAAATCCATGGGTAACACTTTGAGGAAAAGTCACAGAAGACAATGAAGAAAAATGAAAGGGGGAGAAAAAGAATTATGGGGGACACAATGAGGGGCAAAAATCTACACACGCTCAGAGTTCTCTGAAAGAATAGAAAATATAAAGAAAATTGCTGAATGTATACTGGCAGAAAACTTCCCAAATATCATGAAAGATGAACAGCTAAACCTCCAAGAGCCCAAAGAATCACATATAGGATAGAGGCCAAGAGAAAGTCATCAAGCTCTATCATAATCACATTTGTCAAAACCAAATACAAAAAGAATCCTGAGAGCAGCTCAAGAAAAACAAAAAGTCACATACAAAGGGGAAACAATAACACTAGACTCTGATTACTTGGCAAAAACCATGCACGCAAGAAGGCAATGAAATTAATACACAAAACTTTGAAAGGGGGAAAAAACTGCCAACCAAGAGTAACACAGCCTGGAAAACTCACAAATACAATGGTGAAATTAGGATATTTCTAGATAATCAGAAATAAAGGAAATTTGTAAACATGAAACCAAATTCACAAAACAGTATTAAATGGAGTCCTTTTCTTAGAGAAAAGTCTCAGACATAGGACAGAATCAGCCAGATACCAACCTAGGTAAAGAATTCTCAATAATAAAACACAGCTCACAGACTTAAAACAGGGAAACAGAAACATCAATCTACAAATGACAACAATGTCAAAACAATGACGGGGGAATAAACAGTGTAAGTATACAACTTTCAAATGTAGAGGAAATCAAGGCTATACCATCTAATAAAAGACTGGTTCAAACTTAGGAAGATTAGGGTAAGTTTCCAGGTAACCACCAAGAAACTTAAAAACCTACTTATCAAAATAAAAAGAAAAACATACTCAGTAAACACAAAACCTGTAATAACAAAAGAAAAGAAAGAAAGAAACTCCACAAAAACAAGAAACTCAGCATAGAAACTGAGGACAAAGAAAATATGAGGGGGGGAAGTATACTACCGCAGCAATAAACTCACCTACCAATAGTCATACTTAATGTAAATGGCTTAAATGCACCCCCCAAAAAGACAGACAATGGTAGAATGTTTTTTAAAAAATAATAATACACTGTGTATAAGAGACAAACCATAGACACAAACACAAATTTATTAAAAATCAAACGAAAAAATATATCATGGACACAATAACCAAAAAGGAGCAGGAGTGGGAAAAGTCATCTCAGATAAAATAGATCTCAAAGTAAAATAAACTGCAAAAGAGAAGGAAGGGCATTATATCCACCAAAAAGACACAGCCTTAATAAATATCTATGCACCAACAACAGGGCTCCAAGCTACACAAAAATAAAACTCCAACAGCACTCAAAATACACAGTAATACTATGAAATTTCAGCACACCATTGTTGGTAAAGGACAGAACACACAGAAAGAAACTATACAAACAAAAGACCTAAAGGCCAAAATCAATGAATATGACCTCATAAACACATACACAACACTCAATTCAAAAGCAGCAAAGTACACACATGGAATAGTCCCCAGAACAGACCGCATTTTAGGCCAAAAAGCAACTCTCAATAAAATCCAAACCATAAAATAATACAAAGTTTTCTCAGATCACAGTGTCGTACGTAGAAACCAGTAACAGAAAGATTAAGTCCAAAAAATAAAAAAAACACGGAAACTCAGTAACAAATGGGTTAGAAGAAGAAACCAAAACATTCCTAGAATCAAACAAGAACGAGAATCCACCATATCAAAACCTTTGGGACACAGAAGGAAAGCGCTCAAATGGTGTAGTAGTCAAATGCTTTCTGTGACCTCTCTAACAACAAAAATCTAGATAAACAAAATAATGGATTATCTGTGATACTCTAGAAGTCCCTAAACACCAAATGGAAAGTTCAGAAATCAGACTAAGCAACAGGGAAGGGAGAGTAGGTCCAGCAGTACTTAGGATTGGCCAGACCAGGCTGCTGGGAATCTGCATCTTGCAGGAGGATCCACAACTGCCAGGGTCATCACAAAAGCAGTGGCATTCAGAGAATGCCTTCCTCAGCAGGAAAAGTTGAGCAACAGACACTCATTCCTTCAGAATCAGGAAAAAAAAAAGTATTTGATCTTGCAAAGCTAAGTAGGTTGTGTCCAACCTGTCCAATGAAGACCTAAAACTTTCCTTGGAGCTAAATCTCTCTCCTTTTCTCTAAGGATTCCTTCTCCTTTCTCTGCATATAAATAAACACAACAACTGACATATGGCTCAGAGACAAAAGTCAATATCAAATCACTTACAAGAAGCAGACAATGATATTTCACAAAGCTCACAAAACAAAGAAATTGAGAAATTTTCCATATGAAGAGAACTTCCTGGATTTATCACAGGTAGAATACGAAAGTTTAATTTCTAGATCTCATCAAGATGACACTGAAAATAAACCAAGTGACACCAACATACTCAGCAAAAATCAGATAAAAGCATTTTTAAAAAATGAAGACATACTAGGACTTATATGTGACTCTCTAAAGAGGAATAATTCACAGGTGATTGAAGTACAAGAACACAGAGAGATAACAGAAAATACAAAGAGAATTGTTGAAGATTTCCTGACAGCAAATACCCTTATGACTATGAATGATGATGGTATCTAGTCAAGATGTTCATCAAACTCCAGACAGTAAATCTCAAAAGAAAGACACCAAGACATACCATAATCAAACTTGACAAAACTAACATACAGAGAGGCTTTGAAACATGACTAGGGGTAAACAAAAAATAATCTACAAAGGAGAATGAATAAGACTAAGCTTAGATTACTCTACAGAAATCATGAAGGAAAGAAAGTAATGGGATGATATACACAAATCACTGAAGAAAAAAAACTGTCATCCAAGAATTATATATCCTGCAAAACTGTCTCTCAGATATGATGGTGAAATTAGGAAATTATCAGATAAACAGAAGGTTAGGGAATTTGCAAAAAGCAAACCAAAATAAGAAGAAAAACTAAACGGAGATCTTTGCTTAGAAAATCAGTAATACAAGATAACAACCCATGGCTGGAACACAGGACAGAACAACCAGATACAGAACCATACAGGGAAAACACAAGAACACATTAAAATCTAAAACAGTGAAAATAGGAAAATAAGAGATGCAGTATGTAAAAGATGGCAACATCACATAAAAATAGAGAAACTAAATAATATAGTCACAGATCTTTCACGTGGAGAGGAAGTCAAGGCAATACAAAGAAATTTAAGACTGGTATAAATTTAGAATACTAGGGAAAACATGAAGGTAACCACAAAGGAAATTAACAAAATATCAAAATAAAATGAGAAAAACGTGAAGTCTCAGCAAATACAAAACCAACAACAATGAAAAAATATGAAAAGAAAATCCATAAAAACTAAGGCAGCACAGAAAATTAAGTAAAACAAATCATATTCCGTCTATATGCTGCCTACAGGAGACACATCTTAGACGTAAAGACAAAAACTAAAACTCAAAGGATATAAAAATACGAGGACTGACAACTAAGTTTGCAAACTAACCCTAGAAAAAGTGTTACACATCTCACTGCTGAATAACACTACAGTCACCTTAAATATTCCCCTTGGGAAGCTATGCACCAATGTCAGCATCTAGTCTATCCTTCAAAGCAATTTTGGAACTCTTTTCCTGAACGGCCACCACCGCTGTTGTCACATTACACTTCGTAGCTTAAATGTCATTAAAATGTCTTCCTTTCAATATTTCCTTTGTCTTAAGATAAAGAAAACAGTCATTAGGGCCCATAGCAGCTGAGTAAGGAGGGTGTTTCAATGCAGTCATTTGTTTACTGGCTAAAAACTCCCTCACAGACAATTAGAAAATTAAGTTTGTGAACTTGTCACTTTGCCACTGTGTACAACGCCCATTTCAGAAAGTTCCAAAATTGCTTTGAAGGATGGACTAGGTGCTGACATCAGTACATAGCTTTCCAAGGGGAGTGCTTCAAAGGTGATCATAATGATAATCAACAATGAGATACTGCAGCACTCAGAACAACTGAGTCCTCAAACTTACCTGTCAGACAAATTAAGTTTGTGGACATAATTGTCAGACCTCATATATTGTTCTTGTTATGTGCTGTCCAGTCAGTTCTAACTCACAGCCACCCTATGCACAACAGAACAAAGCACTGCCTGGTCCTACACAATGCCCACAAGTGTTTTTATGCTTAAGTCCATCGCTGCACACACTATGTCAATCCGTCTTCTTGAGAGTCTTCCTTTTTCAGTGACCCTAAACTCTACCAAGCATGATGCCCTTCTCCAGGGACTGATCCCTCTTGACATGTCCAAAGTATGTGACATGCAGTATATCTTTGCTTCCAAAAAGCACTCTGGTTGTACTTTTTCCAGAAAGGATCTATTTATTCTTTTGGTAGTCCATGGTACAGTCAATATTTTTCTCCAAAAACACAATTAAAAGGTATCAGTTTTTCTTCTGTCTTCCTTATTCACTGTTCAGTTTTTGCATGCATATGATGCAACTGAAAACATCATGGCTTGGGTGAGGTACACCTAGTCATCAAGGTGACATCTTTACTTTTCAGTACTTCAAAGAAGTTCTTTGCAGCAATTTTCCCAGTGCAATGCATCTTATGATTTCTTGACTGCTGCTTCCATGGGTATTAATTGTGGAACTAAGTAAAATGAAATCCTTAACAACCTCAATCTTTTCTCCACTTATCATCATGTTGGTTACTTGTCCAGTTGTGAGAATTTTTATTTTCTTGATGTTGAGATGCAATCCACACTGAAGACTGTGGTCTTTGATATTCACCAGTAATTGTTTCAAATCCTCTACACTTCCAGCAAGGAGACTTATGTCATCTGAATACTGTTAGTCTTCCACCAATCCAAATGCCTTGTTCTTCTTCATAAGAGGTCTGACAATTTAGTTCACAAGCTTGCCACTGTGCACTTATTTTGGTAACACTGTACAAACAACCTGGTAAGGTTTCATAACCTTGGTTTATCAGTGTCCCAGAGCTGTATTTACATCAACATGTGGCAATGTCTTGCTGAGTGGCATTCATTACTGTCATTACATGTTTTTGCATGCCATCACCAGGATGTCAGAGCTTGAATTACAGCGATAAACAAACATTAAGTTTTTTGTTAAACCTGGCAACAGTGGAAACGAAATCAGGGACATGTGCATCCAAATTTGTGGGGATAGTGCCATGAAGAATCAGGCAGTGTACAAACGGATTAAACATTTTTCTGAGGGGAGAAAAAGCATCACTGATGAAGAGAGATCAGGGCAGCCAGTAATGAGCAGAACTGAAAACCACTGCAAAAATTAGTTGAACTATGCATCACAATCATCACCTGTGAGAAGCATAGCTGACCAAGTAAACAACAATAGAGAAACAGTTACAAAAATCTTAACTGAAAACCTTGGCATAAGAAGGGTGTGTGCACAAATGGTCCCAAATGAGCTCATCAATGAACAAAAGCAAAGGAGAGTCGAAGTTTGCTAAGATCTTTTGGACAGGCAAGATGATGTTTTGGGCTGTGTTAGCACTTGGCAATGAAACATGAGTGTACCAATATGACCCTGAAACAAAACATCAAAGCATACAATGGAAGTCGGTCAATTCTCCACGACCAAAAAAGTTTTGACAGTCCAAATCAAGAATCAAAATAATGTTGCTAAGCATTTTTGGTATCTGAGGGATTGTTCATTACAAATTTGTACCAACTGGACAAAAAGTTAACCAAGTTTACTATTTGGAAGCGCTGAAAAGGCTGCAAGAAAAAGTTAGATGAAAATGAACTGACCTTTTTGCCAACAACTCATAACTCGTGCATCACGACAATAGACCAGCTCACACAGCACAATGTGTGAGGTAGTTTTTAGCCAATAAACAAATAAATGTATTACAACACCCTCCTTACTTATCTGATCTGGCCCGCAGTGACTTTATTCTTTACCTGAAGATACAGGAAATATTGAAAGGAAGACATTTGGATGACACTCAGGACATGAAGGGTAATACAACAACAACTCTGATGGCCATTCCAGAAAAAGGATTCCAAAACTGCTCTGAACAGTCAACTAGACACCGGTGTCAGTGCACAGCTTCCCAAGGGTAGTACTTTGAATGTGACCATAGTGATATTTAGCAATGAGGTATGTTGCATTTTTTCTAATGAGTTTGTAAATTTAATTGTCAGGCTTTGTATAGTCCAGCTTTCCAGATTACTGGTTTGGCATACTGACTGAAAAGCTATGGTGAAAGGATGAAACCCTGAAGCACACCTTTCCTGACTTTAAGCCATGCAGCGTCACCTGTTCTCTTCTGATGACTGCCTCCTGATCCATATACAGATTCCTCTGAGTCACAATGGCAGACAAAACACACGTCTCCTTAATTCCTTCTGAAAACTAAGGCCTGGATTTATAATTACACAGAGCCTTCCAGACACCCAGTGAGCCCCAGGAGACATCAATTTGGACTATATGCTACTGGACAGGAAACTTCTCCTTCACTGACCCCCACCCTTGTTCAATGGCCAGCTCTCACAGACTGAAGGTAACTGGCATTTTTAAATTTTTCTTCTCTTTGTTTTAGCTGACAGGCAGGAGTTTGGCTTAACTGGCAGCAAAGCTCAGCTGCAATGCTGAAATTATCAGTGGGTGGGATAGCCACATTTTGAGAGCCCGGCTCTGGACTCAGAGCACCACGGATCCTCTACCCTCTCTTTATAAACCTCCGCCATTGTTTAATATCAGGCAGGACAGCTTGAGCAGGATGCAACCTTCTTGAAGTTGGAGGTGGAGTTACCCAAATGGAGTCCTTAGCATGGGCTAATTTCCAGGCTAGGAGGCAATACCAGCTTTTGGAGTGCTTTTCCAGCAGAAAAAATGTGTTTAGCACCCTTTAGCCTTACGGCTGGAGCCTGGCAGTGGATGACAGCAGAGCAGTAATCTGTCCATATTTTGAAATAGATCACAGCATCTGGGGATGGATACAGAGGTGCCTCCACTGGCAGCTGGAAAGAGAGGGTTGCATACCTGACAGCCTGACTGATTTTGAAAGCTGTCAGATAGCTTTTACCTCTCAAAATAAGACTACCTAGAAAAATAAATGCGGTACAGCCTGAAAGCATCACTTCCAGCCTTTACTGACCCACAACACAGAGTCAGCTGATGGCCCCCAGGAACTCCATAAGTAGAGCCGTGTCTTTGCCAACCAGAAGGTGGATCAACCCACCCCATAGATTTCACTGGGTCTAGTCACTGAGGTACACAGAATTGACTGGTAATCAACCTCCTTCTCAGACTGCACCTCAGCTCCTGTTAAGGCAACGATGCCCAAAATGCAACAAACCCTGGTCAGACACTTAAAGAAAAATCCACGCATATCTGTAGAAAGCTTCCAAAAGAAGAACCAAAGACCTTCCCAGATGTAGAAGTCTTTCTGAAACTATCGGAGGTCGAGTACAAAAGAATTACACATAGAGTTTTCCTAGACATTATACAAAATACAGCAGAGCAAAATGAAAAATTAAGCAAGCTGTTCGAACTGAAGCAACACCAGCATTCTGAACTCCAACAGATCAATAACAAAATTAAAGAAGTACACAATTCAATTCACAGCCGTGAGAACAGAAATGAACAACTGGAAAAGAGATTTTCTGACTCTGAATACAGAGCTACTGACATAACCATTTACGAGGAGAAACTGCAGGAAATAAACAAGAAAAACAAAGAAGCATTGAGAAACATGTGAGATTCTACCAAGAGGAACAATCTAATACTAACTGGAGTTCAAACTGGGAGGGTCATTTGAAAACAGAGAGAGTATTGTTGTTGAAAGAAAACTTCCCTGATATCATGAAAAGAAGCGAACACAGATATTCAAGATGCATGTTGAACGCCACACAATGTAGACCCCAGAAGAAAGACTTTGACACATGTTATAATCAAGCTTAACAAAATGAAACATGAGCAGAAACTCTTAAAGGAAGCAAGACTCAAAGCAAAGCTAACTTTCAGAAGGAAACCCTACAGACTTTTGCCTGACTTCTCAGCAGAAACAATGCTGGCACAGAGGCAGCAGAGTGACACATTCAAACCCTTGAAGGAGAAACACTTCCAACCAAGAATTATATATCCTGCAAAACTCTCTTTCAAATACAAAAATGAAATTAAGACACTCACAGATAAAAAGAAACTCAGAGACTTTGTAAAAACAAAAGCAAAGCTACAAGAAATACTGAAAGAAGCTCTTGGCTTAGAGAAATAAAACCATTAGCTCTATATTTTAGGAGGCAATATAGAACACATCAATCAGAAACCTACTCAATTAGGGAAGGCACAAAACTGAATCAAAGCTATAATATTAAAAAATGTGACCCAGTGATCATATCACATTAATGATAACATCACATTAAAAAGAGGGATATACCACAGTAGTTATACTCCTTCCAGATGGAAAGGAAGTTAATACGATATATAGAAGTTAAAGTTGGGTTTAAGCGTAGATTATTAAAGGGGGTTATGTGGTAGCCACAAAGCAGAATAAAGATGCTACACATCAAAACAATAAAAGTAATACAGAGGTCTCAATAAACACAAAACCAACACTGAAAATGATGAAAAATCAACCCATAAACAAGAATGTCCCAGAACAGAATGTTAAGAGCAACAGAGAAAATATCAACACAAAAATAAATACATCAAAATGACAGCACTAAACACACATCTATCAATAATTACACAGAATGTAAATGCACCGAATGCTCCAATAAAAAGACGAGTGACATCTTGGATCAAAAGACATAAACTGTCTATATGCTGCTTACAAGAAACTCATCTTAGACTTACAGACAGGAACAAACTGAAAATTAAAGGATGGAATAATATATACCAAGCTAACATATATAAAGAAGAATGGGTGTGACAACACTAATCTCAGATAAAACAGGTTTTAATGTAAAATCCACCAAAGTGGACCAGGAAGGACACTATTTATTGTTGAAAGGTTCTATATATAAGCAGGACTTAACAATATTAAATATATATGTACCCAACACTAGAGCATCTAAATACACCCAAGAAACATTGACTACACTCAAAACTGAGATAGATCACTCCATAACAATAGTGGGAAACTTCAATACTCCACTCTCAGTAATGGACAGATCTTCTAGAAAAAAGCTCAATAAAAACACACAAGCTCTTATTGCCACAATTAACCAATTAGACCTCATCAACATATACAGAACTTTCTTTCCAGCTGCAGATAACTACACTTTCCTCTCCAGTGCACATGGAACATTTTCCAGAATAGACCATGTGTTAGGGCATAAAGCAAATCTCAACAAAATCCAAACCACTAAATTATTGCAAAGCATCTTCTTGGACCATAATAGTATAAAAGTCAAAACCAACAGCATAAAAAACATAGAAATTGGAACTCATGGAAACTGAACAACATCAAAAAGCCATGGGTTATAGAAGAAATCAAGGGTGAAATAATGAAATTGCTGGATTCAAATGAGAATGGAAACACTGCCTACCAGAACCTATGGAATACAGCCAAAGCAGTGCTCAGAGGTCAGTTTATCTCTATAAATGAATATATCTGAAAGGAAGAAAGAACCCAAACCAAAAAATTAACCCTACAGCTTGAACAAGGAGAAAGAGAGCAAGAGAAACCCCTCAGGCATAAGAAGAAAACTAAACAAATTAAAGAATAGAACAACTGAAAAAAATTGATAAGACTAAAAATTGGTTTCTCTGAAAAGACAAATACATTTCACAAACCACTTGCTAAACTTACTAAAGAAAAACAGGAAAGGAAACAAATAACCCAAATAAGAAATGAGGGGAAATCTCATGACAAATCCAACAGAAATTAAAAATATCATAACAGAATACTATGAAAGACTGTATTCAAGCAGTTTTGAAAACCTAGAGGAAATGGACAAATTCTCAGATTCATATTAGCACAAGGTAAAGCAGGACAACTTAATAAACCTATCACAAAGAGACTGTAAAAGTCATCCAAAAACTACCAACCAAAAAAGCACTGGCCCAGAAGGCTTCACCTCAAAATTCTACCAAGGTTCTAGTGAAGAGTTAACTCCAATACCACTAAGTCTATTTCACAACATAGAAAGAGTTGGAATACTCACCAATTCATTCTATGAAGGCAACATAATCCTGATACCAAAGCCAGGGAAAGAGCCAACAAAAAAGAAGCACTACAAACCAATATCACTCATGAACCTAGATGTAAAAATCTTCAACAAAATCCTTGCCAATAGAATTTAACAACATATTAAAAAAATAATTCATCACAACCCAGCTAGATTCATACCAGGCATGTAAGGCTGGTTCAACATCAGAAAAACAAGTAATGTGATCAATCATATAAATAACACAAAAGATATGATGCAGAAAAGGTATCTGATAAAGCCAACACCCATTCATGATAAAAACTCTCAGCAAAATAGGAATAGAAGGCAAATTCCTCAATGCAATAAGGGTTGTTTATACAAAGCCAATCGCCTACATCATCATGAATGGAGAGAGACTGAAATAATTCCCCCTGACAGTAAGAACTAGACAAGGATGCTCACTCTCACCTCTCCTATTCAACACTGTACTAGAAGTTCTGGCCAGAGCAATTAGACAACACCAAGAAATAAAGGACATCTGCATTGGCAAAGAAGAAGTAAAAATCTCCCTATTTGCAGATGACATGATTGTATGTACAAAAAATCCCAACAAAACCATAAATAAACTACTCAAACTGATAGAAGACTTCAGCAAAGTATCAGGATACAAAATAAACATAAGCAAATCAGTAGGATTCCTTTATACCAATGAAGAGATTATTAAAGAAGAAATCACCAAGTCAATACCATCTACTATAGCCACCAAGAAGATAAAATACCTAGGAATAAATCTAACCAGAGAAATAACAGACCTTTCCAAAGAGAACTACAAGATGCTATTACAAGAAATTAAGAGAGATTTACATAAATGAAGAAACCTACCCTGCTCATGAATAGGAAGACTCAACATTGGGAAGATGTCTATTTCACCCAAAACAATCCACATGCAATCTCAATACAAATTCCTGTGACATTTTTTATAAGATGGGAAAACAAATCACCAACTGAGTTTGGAAAGGGAAGAAACTCCAGATAAGCAAAGCACTACTGAAGATGAAGAACATACTGGGAGGCCTCTCACTGCCCAATTTGAGAACCTACTACATTGCCACAGTTGTCAAAACAGCCTAGTACTGGTACAAAAAGAGACACAGACACTAACTGAACAGAGTTGAGACCCCAGAGATGCCAGCATCCTCCTATGAACAGCTGATACTCGACAACAGCCTAAGATGTTAAACTGGGGTAAAAACAGTTTCTTTTAACAAATCATACTGGCAAAATTAGATATTCATCTGCAAAAACTTAAAACAAGACCCATATGTCACACCTTGCACAAAAACAAACTCAAACTGGATAAAGGACCTAAATATCAAAACTGAAACGATAAAAATCACCCAAAAAAAATAGGATGAACAATGGAAGTTTTAATACAAAACGTAGACAGACTTCAAAATCTGACAAAGTTCGATCAACAGAAAACAGATAAATGTGAACTACTAAGAATCAAACACTTTTGCTCACCCAAAGACTTTATCAAACTAATTAAAAGACCACCTACAGAATCGGAAAAAATATTTGGCAACTATATGTCAGACCAACGTCTGATCTCCACAATCTACAAAGTACTACAAAATATCAACAATTAAAGGATAAACAATCCAATCAAGCAATTGGCAATGAAAGAAGGACATGGACAGATACTTATCTAAAGAGGATATCTAGGCAGCCAAAAGACACATACGTAAATGCTCATGATCAATAGCTATTAAAGAAATTCAAATCAAAACTACAATGAGGTACCATCCCATCCCAACAAGGTTAGCTATGATCCAAAAAGCACAAAACAACAAATGCTGGAGAATCTCTGGAGAAACTGGAACTCTCCTACACTGCTGGTGAGATTACAAAATAGTACAACCTCTTCAGAAAGCAATCTAGTGCTTCCATAAAAAGCTGGAAATAGTTACGCCATTTGATCCAGTAATCCCACTGCTTAGACTATATCCTACAGAAGCAAGGGCTTTCACACAAACACAAACATGTACACAAATATTTAGTGCAACACAGTCCTCAACAGGAAAAAGATGGAATCAATCCAGGTGCCCAACAACAAATGAATGGATAAACTATGGTATATATACTCAATGGAACACTATGCAACGATACAGAACAACAATGATTTTAAGAAGCATCTCATAACTTGATTTCAACAGGAAGACATCATGGTCAGTGAAATTAGTCTGCAGCACAAGGACAAATACTGTATGACTTAAAATCATGCTTATGTACAAAAGAAAAGACTCTTTGATGGCTGCAAAAGAGGGGAGGGAGGGAGATGGCTGGTTATAGATTAGTTGACAGAAATTTGATTGGGTGAAATCAGTGACAGCACACATTAGAAAGAACATCAATTTAACTGGACTTCAACATAACTTGAAAACTCTTCCAATCTTAACTCAAAATGGCAAGGACACAGTAGTGGGGCCAGAGGTCTGGGAACCATGCTCTCAGAGGACATCGAGGCCAACTGTCATAACTAGCATATTGCTAAGAGAGTCTTCTGCACCCCATATTGGTGAGTGGCGTCTGGGGTTTTAAAAGCTAGCAAGCTACCATCTGAGGTACACCAAATGGTCCCAGCTCAGCAGGAACAGATGATCACCAAATACAACAGTGACATGGGGGAAAGAGAACCCAGAAGACAGAAAGACCCACGTGAATGGGTGACTATATCAACATGTGACCAGAAGAACCAGATGGTGTCCAGCCACCACCAGTGACAGCTATGATGAGGCTCACAAAGTTGAGTCCCAGCGGCAACCCAAGATTAAAGATGGGTGCACCCTGAGAATTCCACTGAAAGGCTGCAAATGATGGTCCGAAGGCCTGAAGGTTCCCCTGGGAGCATGGCCCCTAGGATGTTGTTCCTGACATACATCATTATTGAAGTTAACTCCTCAGAAAGGAATGCACTGGACTTGGCAACACAGTGACCGTATTGTGTGTGCACTTTATGGGCCTATGCATTTATGAGATGTCATCCTACTGGTCTCTCATTAAGGTATAGGGTATAGAAGAGGGGACAGGAGATTGTTAAGAGGAAATGACATGTATAGAACAGAAGGAGTATGCTGTCACCTGGTAAGGAGAGCAGTAGGAGTTGCACATAAGCAGGCACGCGAATTTAAACTGGATTGTACATTTTCAGTCAATCATAATGGCCAAGCCCAAGTGCCATCGAGTTGGAAAAAAAATTAGTGTTCTGGAATTCCAATTCTCTGGAATTTTATTTATAATTTGTTATAATCCACACTGTTGAATGCCTTCGTATAATAAATAGAACACAGGTAAATGTCTTTCGGGTATTCCCTGCTTTCAACCAAGATCCACCTGACACCAGCAATAATATTCAAAATAATAATAATCTTTAAAAAGCTGGAGTCACATTATTAATTTCTGATAAAGTAAACTTATGCCTGATTAAATCATGTCCCCCCTAAAATATGTGTAGCTGGGCCATGACTCCTAGTATTGCGTGATATTCCTATGTGCTGAACGTAAACCTTGTCTCTATGATGCTAATGAGGGAGAAAAGGCAGCAGTTCGATTAGTGCCACAGGACTCAAAGTGTGAGACTATTGTGCATTGAGGCAATCTCTCAAGATTTAAAGAAAGAACCTAGAAGAGAGATCTGTGGACTTTATACCACCAAGAAGCAGTGCCAGGAGCAGAGCATGCTCTCTGGAAAGGACCCTGACCCCTGAGCCTTGGAAGCTCCCAGACCAGGGAAAGACTAACAACAAGGACTTTTCTCTAAAACCTACAGAGAAAGACATCCCTGAGGCTCTGAATTTGGACTTGTAGGCTACTGCACTGTGAGAATAAATTTGTACTTTCAAAGCCACCTATTTGCAGCATTTCTGTTATAGTATCACTAGGTTAGGCACGCAAAATTGATCTGGATTGTATACTTTCACTTAGTCACAAATAAATAAATAGAAATAAATACTATAAAATACCAGTTTCAGACATTTTTTCTAGGAAGCACTAAGTAACATTATAAGAAGAGATCATTCTAATCATTCCAATACAAAAAGAAAAAATGCTAGATAATATATTCCATTACAACAGAAGTAACTCAAAACAGTATGATGAAGGGAAATTTAGGTCAACCTCAGTCATGTATGAGGATCCAAAAATACAAAATATTAGCCACCACAAAATCCAGAACTGTAATTCACCACATTAATTTTCAAGAATCATCACATGGTCATCTCGATGCAGGACTGAAAAAAACTAAAACTTTCAAAACCCATTTATGATTTTTCACAAATCTTACCAAACTAGGAATAGAAATTCCTTAATTTGACAAAATATATCTACTCTAAGCTTATAGCAAATATTCTTCTTAATTATAAACATTAGCAAGACTCCCTTTAGAATTAGCAGTATAGGATGCCCACTTTCATCATTTCTACTTAACACTGTGCTTTAGAGCTGAGCCAGTGGGGAAAGACAAGAAAAATAGACTCCTTCGAGGAAGTAAGACTAAGGTGTCATTATTCACATATAATATCTATAAAGAAAACCAAAAAGAAAAAAAAACACTATAAACAAAATATTAGATATCATATATACTCAATCCCATAGCAGAAATGAATGAACTAGAGCTATATGCAATCCCATGGATGAATCTTCAAAATAATGCTAACTGTAAATGGCAACTACATATACACAGATAACTACATTCCATATGGCTCCACTTTCATTGGGCTCAAAATAAGCAAAGCCACACAATGCATTGTTTAAAGGCATATTATAAAGCCATTTTTTAAAGAAAGAGAATGATAAACAAGATGTAGGGGAGAGGCTACCCCTAGAGGACAGGTTTGAAGAGGAGCACCTCAACAGCTTATAGTTCTTAAATTAGAATGGGTAGGGATGAAGAGAGTTGGCTTTATTATCATGCTCCAAACTTGCATATGTTATAGGTTCTTTTGTAAATATATCAACTATTACATAAATAAGTTGATGGAATAAGTTAACGGAAACTATTACATAAATAAGTTAATGGAATAGTTCAATCAAATGACAGTCTACAGGTATAAGTTCTAAGTGACAGACTTACTATTTGAAGCATCTGCTAAAAACAATTTCTCTTCTACATAGGCTTCACAGTCAGCTAACCACAGGAAACACAACAACCTCCTCCACAATACATCCAGTAAACCACTGTCTGTTACCCTGGGGAAGAGTACCACCTCAAAGGAGACAGGGGAACCACTGTCATTATGCACGAGTTATGAGCCATGGGTAGGCTAGACTTAGCTAGTTCATCTTATTTCACAACTCAGAAAACTCCTTGCCAGACTCTCTTTGAGAGCCTTCCATTCCTGGCCTCCTCTAGCAACCTCTGCAATAAGTTACACCTTAGGCCTGTTCTTGAAAGTTACAAACTTTTATCTTCTCACATTGCCCTAAGCACAAGCTCTTTAAATTAACTTTTGGAACTATAATTCAGTTCTGAACGTGGTTCCCAAGGTATCAGCAATGTGGCCACTTGTCTATATACATTTGGACACAACAGACTTCATTAACAGATTAAAAACCACACACAAACATTATTCCAACTTTGACAAGAACGTATCATCCAAACACATACACATGATAGTAACCTCACTAGTACTTGGAAATATGTAAATTAAAATGAGGTTTTTATAAATGTCATATTTACATACATTAAAGATAAGTCATTTCTGGTGTTGGTTAGGATGTAAGAAATTTACATTTATGACTTACATGTAAGTTTACATAGAAGCTCATATGGCCTTTTTAGATAGCAATTTGCCATATCTATTAGGATTTAAAGTGTAATATATTCTTCCATCTAATAATTTCATGTCTAGGTACCCATCCAAGAAAAACAGTCTTACATGTTTGCAAAAACAAAAATCGTAAGAACCTTCTCTGTAGCACTGCTTATAAATGAATGAGGGAGGGAGGAAGGGGGCGAGTGAGAGAGGGAACATATCCATCAATAGCCATTAGCTAAATGAATTAATAAAAACTTACTTCAAAAAGAAACAGAATGGAGTCCAGCTCCTCCCTTTGTGACTTATTATTCCCTGGAACACACAAAAGTAAGTTAGTTATCATGGCAACACTAACATCAGAATATCATGAATTACGGTAAAAGGTATCTTAAACCATATAAATCTCAATAAAAATTCACTTATTAAAAAAATACCAAGTAGATGTGTAAAACACACAATAAGGATGCAGAGGGACTACTTAGTTGGACTGCCTAGGACCTAGTCCACACCTAGCACATCTGCCTCTTGACTAGCTATTTAAACAGTTTCCATGTTTTCCAAGCTTTTGCCATGAGTTCAGATTAAGGTACCAATTTTGTACTACAAAAAGGCATAGAGCAGGTGAAAGTTGTAAGAAAACACAGTATATTTCATTAGGCAATGTTGTACTGTCGTTTTGATAATCACAATAATAATATGAACTACAACTACTGCGGCAGTTGCCATTATTGTGCATGCTCTACGTGGCCAGGCACTGTGCTAAGTGCTTGTCCCATACTAACTACCTCAAGGGTCAAGAAACCTTTTCTGTAATGAGCAGAGAGTAAACCTCTGAGACTTTGCAGGTCTCCTGCAAACAGCCATAAACAATATGAAGTGAGTGGGTGTGGCTGTGTTCAATAAAACTTCATTTACAAAAACATGCAGTGAGCCATATGTGCAGAATCCTGAATCTAACTGAATTCTCACAACACTATCAAGCAGATATAATTCATTTATTCAGCAAATACTACACAGGGTTACTCTAGGCCTTGGGATGCAGGAATGAACAAAACAGACAACAATCTCTGCCCTGAGAAAGCTTACCTTCTGGCAGATGGACACTGAACCAAAAACCCACTACCATCATGTCAATTCTGATTCATAGCAACTCTACAGATTAGAGGAGAAATGCCCCATAGAGTTTCCAAGGAGCAGGAGGCACTAAATAAATGCAAAAAGCAAGGAAACCAGATGGCACGCAGAAAGGCAGTAGGGAGGTCAAGGAAGGCTTCTCTGATGAGGTAACTTTCAAGCAATAGCGTAAGTAAGAAAACAAGCCATATGGAAACACGTGGAAGAGTGTTCCAGGCAGGAGACTGACAGTATAAAGTATCTATGGCTGAGCATACTTGGCATGGGCAATAAACAGCAAGAAGGCCCTTATGGCTGGAGCAAAGTAAGCAATTGTGGCAGCTGAGGTTACAGAGTGGGTGACCCTGAGCACACTGATAATGACTGTAGGAATGACAAGCCCTTTGATGGTTTAGAGTAGGGGAGAGTTATGATCTGACTCACATTTTCAAAGCACCACACCAGCTGCTCTTCTGAGAAGAAACCTGGGGGTGGCAGATGCTTAATTATGGAAACTGGGAGACAATTTCTGAGGCTGCTGCAATAATCTAGATGAGGATAATGGGTTTTCAGAGGTTCCAGTGTAGGCAGCAAGAAGAAGCTGGAGTCTGGGTATTCTAATGACAGGATCAATAACTCCAAGCTTTTGGCCTGAATAACTGGAAGGCTAAAGTTATCACAAGATGATTTCATCATTCCTAGTAAATGTTTTTTATTCTCACTTTTATTTATTTATTTTTTTCTGGTATACTTTCTTTCCTATACTTCAACAGGATTGTGCTAACAATAAGAAACTTCAAAATCTCATCCTGTTTTTATTGGTTCTTTATTATGACTTTCTATGGGAGGCTGCAAAAGTGGCCACAATGTTCCTCTACCATCAAGAGATGTCCATTTCTCCACCCTTTGAACATGAGATGTCATGTCACTTGGTTTGGCCACTGGGACGTTCACCGACGTGTGGCAAGCAGAATTTTGGAAATCTCTATGCACCATGCGAAGCATGACACCCTGAGGCTGCTATGTGAAGAAGCTGGAACCAGCACGCTGGAGAATGAGAGGCCACACAGAGGAGACCCAAAGTGCCGAGCCAATAGCTCGCCCAACAGCTCGCCAAACACAAGTCCTGAGAATGCAGCTCTCCACCCACCCCACCGCCCCACCCCACCCCACCACCCCACCTCACCCCCACCCCGCCATAAAAAGCAAACTAGCAAAGCTCACTCAGGAAGGCGCCGGCACAGCCGGCAGACAAAGGCCTGTTTCTACTGATGGGTATGTACATCAATATGCAGGAAAAAGTAGCAATTCATTAAGAAAAGTTTGCTGCCATCCTGGGCACACACCTGTATATGACTTGAAGACCTACTACAGCCTGAACATTCTAAGCAACCTTTTAAGACTCCAAGTCACCTGTACTACTACCACACTGACTTGCCTTCAATTCCTTCCCCTCTATGCTTGACACCTGTCTCCTGTTTTACAGAAGCAATCAAGGCATCCAACATGAAGTCCTACCAGAACTGTCCCATCCTCTTTCCTGTTCCTCTTTAAAACTGTCACACTATCACTCCTTTCCATGTCCTCTTCTTTTAACTTGACATTGTTTCAAACTCCAGCAAGTTATACCATCAGTTATTTCCCTCCTCGCTGAGTGTCTCCTAGTCTGCAACAGGCAAATGAATCCTTAAAACCCTTCCCATGAATGTGCTACTCCTCGAGTCACAATCCTTTGTCTGAGCCACCACATTTTCTAAAAGTGTGTTCTCATGTGCAGCCTTCACTGCCTCATCACCCAGTCATTCCACTTCTCTCTGTCTGACTCCTTGTCTACGGCTTTTCTTTCAGCGCTCACTGACAAGCTCCTTAATGCACTATCATTTCTTGGTTCTGCTCTCTTAAACTTATTGCAGCACCAGACACTGCTGATCTTTTGTTCTCTACACTCTTTCTTCTCCAGACTCCTGTGACAATCAATATACTCTTCCTGGAAGTCCTCTCTCCCTTTCCTCTTTCCCTCTCCATCCAACAAATGAACTGCTCCTAGTTCTGTCACTTTTTCTCTCTCTACATGTATACTTTTTCTTTGGCAAGAGCATGATTTTACCTTTCTTCTCTCACACCCAATACCTATACCTGGCTTCCAGTGGACACCTCAAGATCAGAATGCCCAAAGAGGAATTCTTCCTCTTACCTGCCAAACCTGGCTCCCCTCCAGGGTTCCCACTGCTCTCAGGAACCTCATAAATCAGACTCAACATCCTCAAAGTATCTCTGACTTCTCTTTTTCATATCCTCTTTCCTCACATCCCTGGGGCACACTGGTTAAGAGCTATGACTTCTAATCAAAAGGTCAACAATTTGAATCCACCAGCTGCTGCTTGGAAACCCTACAGGGCAGTTCTACTCTAGCTTATTGGGTCACTATGAGTTGGAATTGACTTATCAGCAATGGGTTTGGTTGTTTTGGGGTTTTCCTTATATCCAAGTCTCATGGAATTGGCATTATAACTAAGAAACATAAGTGTTCTCATCCCTTAACTGCCACCTCCCTGGATGACGAGTCTCCTAATTGGTTCGGTTCTCACACAGATAATGTCATCAGTCTAACTTCTCTTCCTGCCTCCAGTTCATTTGCTGCTACACAATCCACTTTTAAGACACAGTTTCAGTAGCAAATGCTTTCAAGGACTATAGTAACCTATTCTTTAGCCTAGTATTCAAGGTTCTTTGCAAGTCTTGTTTAATTTGATTTCCTGTGCATCTATTATATACACCTTAAATTAACAAGAAAAAGAAATGTTTTTTCCCTCACATATTCCCTCAATTCAGCCTCCCTGTCTTTGTTCATGTTCTACCCTCCACCTGCAGTGCTGTTCTCCTACACCTGAAATCTACCTAAGGTCCATCCTGAAGCCCACCTCCTCCCCAAAGCCCCATTCATACAATAGAAAGAGAAATCATCTATCTTTCCAATAATCATAGCACTCAATACGTATCTCTCTTACAATACATCTGACTTTCTAACATGTTTTATAGTTAGAGCCCACAAGAGTAGGTTCTGACAACAACCAGCACTAGGAGATGCTTTGGGATGCTAAAGTGCATATGGTCTCTGACACAGAGGTATAAAGCATTTTTGCCTGTGGGCAACACATAATGCTGGCAATGCAGATAATGTTTCAATGTCTAACTTCAGCATTTTGGAGGGAACAATATAAAACATACCAGTAGTGCATTGGTGTCATTGGGAAAGCTTGTTAAAACACAGATTGCTGCGTCTCCCAGAGTTTCTGTTTTATAAGTTCCCAGGTGGTAACTATACTGCTAGTCTAGGAAATACTTTGAGAACCTCCAATTCAGAAGAAGGGGCACTAAACTAAACGCTGGAAATCTGGCTGCCATTCTGATTACACAACAGAATAATCTGTGTGACCTTAGGCTAGTAACATAACATCTCTTGATGCAGTTTTCTCCACTTCAAAATGAAGAATGTAGAAAACCCAGTCTCCTCAGACCCTTCAAACCTTAATGTTTTTTCTAAGATTCCTAGTCACTCAGATGTCTGTCATTTAGAATTACGACATTACCATCCAATGTGGTGCCACGTGACTTTAAAAGTGAGGTGGGAATGATTCTTGTGCTAACATGGAGGGACTTCCAAAACATATTACACTATGTTATAAGAAGATGATGATACCAGCTAGTGTTTACTGAGCATGTTTCTGTCCTAAAATCCTAGGATATAAGCTAACTTTTAATGCTGACAGGAGGAAACTGAGTCAGAGAGAGGTTAAGTACGTGCCCAAGAAGAAATAACCAAATCTAATGCAAAGCATCCAAATATAAAGCAGATTCAGGGTATCCTTGTTGGTGTGAGAAACACTGGTGGTGTACTGACTTAACTGCCACCTCTGTTAACCAAAACATCAGCAGTTCAAAGCCGCCAGATGCTCCTTGAAACTACGAGGCAGTTCTACTCTGACCTCTAGAGTTGCCATGAGTAGGACCCGACTCGACGGCAGTGGGTTTTTTTTTGGTCGTTGGTGTGATTTTCAAAGGGTATTTTATATAGGTGTATGGACATAACTATAAACATAACCCATTAATAATGCACACGGAAGGAGATACCAGGAAACCCTTAACAGTGGTTGTCTTTGCAAAGCAGGACTGAGCCTAGGCAAAACACTTCAGTATTCATTTGAAATCCTCTAATAGAGTCTAAATTTTTGTTTTATTCTGTTTTTACAAGGTACACATATTATCTTTCTTATTCCTTTTTAAATAATTTATTCCTTGGAACTCATTCCTTCTTCAGATTTCTTCTTCAGTTTGCCCTCTAACCATTTGTTGTTCAATTTACACCCATATGTAAGACAATACTCTAGGGAAACAAGAATGCCAACCAGTCCACTTTGACAGCACAGCTTTGCTAAAGCGTGGTAAGCAAGAAGCGTAACAATTGGCTATCTGGGTTTGAAAAACTTTATCATTTGTGGTTCACGGCACATACAACTTCTAAAGCTTTCCAAATGTTTCAATCTGATCAAAAGAAACAAATTTGTAGAAAAGCTTACCTTTTAATTTCAAACTATTTTCCAGTGTTACAAAATTTTCATAGAAGATAAAATATATCTGAGAATAGTTGGTCTCAAAAAACTGCTTAAGATCACTTCCATCCACATTATCTGAAAAGAAAAGTTTCAATTTATGATAAGGCACAATTGTTGGAATTTACAAACAACCTTTTCAAAAGAAAGTAAAAAAAAGTTAGCTCTCTCCCATTATAAACCCAAAAAGAAAAAAACAAACTCATTGTCAATGACTCAAGTCCAACTCACAGCAACCCAACAGGACAGAGCAGAACTATCCCATCAAGTTTCCAAGGAGTGATTGGTAGACTTCACCACCAGGGTTCACTATCGCCTTATAAAACAAGACAAAACAAACAGTATTTCTACCAGTTTATGCTTCAACAAGGAGCCCTGGTGATATTCAGTTACTAAGCAAAAGGTTGGCAGCTCAAACCTATCCAGAGACTCTTCAAAAGAAGGACCCAGGAATCTGCTCTCATAACAATTACAGACTAGAAAACTCTATGGATGGCTCTACTCTGTCACACAGTGTTGCTATGAGTCTAAATCAACTCAATGTCACCTAACCCTAGTAACAAGGATACTACGCCACCACAAGACTAGGTCAGTGCCACCACTGTATGTTCCCCACAACCCTCGAACATGTCACACTTGACTTAACCCTCCATTCAACAATCTCATCTCTGTTACACTCCTGCCCTCAAAGAATCCACAGTCTATCTCATCATCATTATGTTCCACACATCTAACACAACATTTAGTTCAATATTATTTTCTTGGATGGACTGAATAAAAGAAACAGCCTACAGTATACAATGACTAACCATTATATATGTACAGGGACTATCAACAGAGATATTCCATCTCCCAATTTCTATCTGAATCCCTGCCATCTCCCCTGAGCTCTCTATTCCTACAGCCAATCAGACTGTTCTATGTGGGTGTCTAAAAAGTCTCACATGTTAAGCATGTCAAAAAGAGAATCATTGTCCTCCCCTTCAAGTCTTATTCTTCCCTCAGATTCTTCTACCCTAATAAATGTCACCACTAAGTACCTCTAGTCAAGCCAATATCCAGACTCATCTTGGGTTTCTTTTTGTACCTCCACTGCCCATTTCCAAAACATCCCTCTGTCCTGTCAATTCCATCACCAACACAGGTCCCAACCTTGTGTCATTCCTCATACCTCAAGGACCATACCTGGTCTACATTACTATCCTCATTTGCTGCCTGAGGTCCCTGCCTCCACTTTTCCTTTCTGCAGTCTACTACAGCAGCCAACCTGAAAGTTTAATCATGTACAGCAAATCACATCATTCCACAACTGAAAACCTTTCAAAGGACCTCAAGCTAAACTTAAAATCCAACTGCTTTGCTATGGCTTGTGTGATCTTTAAGGTTATATGTCAGCATGGCCGGGCCAGGATTCTCAATGGTTTGGCAGTTGTATAATGGTGTAATCACCTCCATAATGGGATTTGATATACCGTGATCATCTACATGATGGGATTTGCCATGAGCAGCCCATCAGGTGAAAAAGAGTTTTAGGGTTGGGGGGGTGGCCTATGTACAATATAAAAAGGCTTGGAGACTTCTGCTCTTTCTAGGTCCCACAGCTAGCTCCTGTTCATTTGAATTCCAGTTCTTGGAACACGAGCTAGCATTTGGAATTCATCTATCTTTGCAGCCTGTGAGCCAGAGCTCTGTTGTCTCACTTGTCAATCCTGGGTTCATCAGCCTCTGAGGGTATGTATAGCAGAAGAAGCCTCCAGTCCAATCCACATTTTAGCCTCTATAAATGAGTCATTTCCTCTCTCTCTCTCTCTCCTCTATGGATTACTGGCTTTTCTTCTCTAGAGAACCCAGCCTAAGACAGCCTGCAATGCCCTACTGATTCCCCTGTTCAAACAACACCTTTATTTCACACCATGCTCTCCTTCACGCCCTACATTCTGTGGCTTCTTTCCATGCCCCAAACTTGCCACTAATATTCCCCACTTGGGGTCCCTTAGGTATGCTTTCCCAAGCCCCAGATCTTCATACAGCTGATTCTTTCTCATTTTGAGATCCAAATAACATACTGTCTCATCAAAGCAATCTAAAAGGATCCCCACCCATCACTCCACATTTTATCACATTATGTTGCCTTTTTCCTTCACAGCTCTGCAAAGGATAGACGACTAACTGCCCACTAGTGAACTGACCTCAGACACAGAATGCTACAGCAAGCCAACAACTGTCCTCACACCAAGAATGTGTACGCACTGATACAACAAGATGGCACAGAGAGGTTATGAGGGATCAACAACTCCCTCATCTTCCCTAAGGTCCGGCCCCTGGTCTCTAAGAAACAATCAAATATCAGTAACCTGAATAGTCTGTTGTGAAGCCAAAAGTCCAGGTAACATCTGCCTTCTACCTCAGCCACCCAACAGCATCTTTCCTGTAAATAAGGCACAGATGATGCTAAGCTTAAAGTACTCAGGTAACAAGACAATTGGACACACAACAAAACTAAGAGTATAACATCTGGAACATCACACATGTAGAAGACTCCTTGTGGTCTGTGTATTCTCTTCACATGATTTCCCTCTGAAGCACCCAAGAACAGTGGAAATCATCTCATTTATTCATTTACTTCTAGTACACTAGCTTCTTGAGCAGAATCTCATCTGTTTTTTCACTGCTGTATCCCAGCCCCAGTCTAGTACATAAAAGGTTTTCAACATGTATTTGTCAAATTAATAAACAAAATAAATATCAGTATTTTATGTCTAACTCAAAATTCAGTATGCTTCCTGGTGTGTCTTATTAAAAAAAAAAAAAAAGACTTATCAGATAAAATTTAGACAGTAAACACAGGTTGTGGGGAAAGCAACCACAAGGTATTTAGCATTCTGCAAAAAGGAACACAGGTTAAGTATGAAAAGCATGATTGTTCGCAAGGCTAACTTGAAGAGCCATCAAGATACAGTACAAAGGTTTTGCTCAGGAAAACAGGCTAACTACAAAGTTCCTTTAGACAGATATCCTTTCCCCCATTCAAACACTTATTGAGCCCCTATCCATGCCAACAAGCACTGTGGCTAACAAATTCAAAGAGAATAAGACATAGGATCCTCAAGGGCACATGCATAAACAAACAAGTAACAGAATGGGTACCATGACCAAAACTTGCACAGGGCATCAAAGCAAGAGTGGGCAACCCTATGGGGAGATTAGGAATATTAATAACGCCTTATTCATGCTTTAAAACAGACTTTTGTGAATATGTTTTATTCAGTACACACTACAACTCTGTTAAGTACATGAAACAGATGTGATCAAGACAAAGAAACTTCAGGTTCAAGAGCTTATATAACCTGCTCAAGGTAACACGGTCCACTGGAGATGTAGTCAGAACTCCTATCCAGGTCTTTCAACTCCAAACTTGAACTGTACAAAAGTCTCTGAGACCAAGAGGAACACAGCAAAAATAGAAATCAGGTCAGGAGTATAAAAGATAAATCAACTTGGGGCGACAACAGGACAGCCAAAAGAAAAAGTGCAGAAAGAAAAAGACAAAGTAAGAACTAAGAGGAAAGTGTGAGACACTGAAGATGGGAGCTTCCATCTTCCCTAAGGCTCAAGATCATCTCCCCATAGCCTTACAGGTGCCAATAAAGAACTAAGAGGTAGGACACTTCAGATTATGGAGCTGAGGCTGAAAACTACCTTTGAGGATATAACTTTTAGTGTGTTTGACTCAAATGCTAGCACACTCCCTTCCCTACAATCACAAAACACAGGGGCATCATTCAAATTAACCATAGGGGAGCAACTGGCAGAGCTAGGGAGTGTTCCTGACTTTTGGGGAAGCTCCTTTAGTTCTCTATTCTCCTTCACTGTCAACCAACAACCATTAAATAGTTTCTATTATTTTTCCATTATATCTCGAAGATAACCTATATTCTACACCAAAGCCTACCATTTCCCAGTCTTCTGTCAAGCTAAACCTCAATGCTGAAAACTATGCCTCCATACCCAGCTGAAAGGAAAAAGCAAAGGTTGAGAGTAAAAGATTAAAGTCCAGAAACTGTAAAATTTTGGACAAGCTGTTTAAACTCTCTGTGCAATTTTCTCATCTGAAAAATGATGCTAACAATGGTTTCTCTATCACATGGCTGCTGCGATTGTAACGAGAATTTACAGGTTGGAATGGCCTAATTAGTTAGGCACCACCAGTTAGGCAACCACTTCTAGTCACCTCCCTCGCCGTGCCACTCCTTTCTCTACGTTGTTTTGCAGACCGTCTAGAACCCTGGATGAATTCAAATCTAACCGGCTCAGCATGCACAGAACTGGTATCAATGGCCGACAAATGACCCTGGGTCACTGTACATGCTCAGTAATGCAAGAGAACACATGACTAGGAACCAAAAATCACCAGATGTACATCATTGGCTGCAGATGAGCCCACTTTAGAAGCGGAGGTCCATGCAACCACATTTGCCAAGTCTTAGCCTGCCCCACCTTGTAATAAATAACCAGTAGGAACCATGAATAGTTAAAACTTTCTGATCCTATCTACTATCTTCCTCCACCCCTAAATGAATAAAAACCCAGTGCTATCGAGTTGATGTCGACTCACAGCAACAGGGTAGAACAGCTCCATAGAGCTTCCATGGAGCACGTGGAGGATTTGAACTGCTGACCTTTTGGTTAGCAGCTGTTAGCACTTAACCACTATGCCACAGGGTTTCTTAAATGAATACATGTAAGTATAAAACCGTAATTGTTCAAGCAGATCCAGGAAACTCAATCTGCAATGGATATCTCTGACTTACCGCTCATTAGCTGAAGAAATAAACTTTGTTCCTCTCAAAAACAGCACCTGAGAGACTGACTTCTTGCATGCTGGGCAGTGAACCACTGGTCCAGTTTCAGGATGATAAAATCAGTATATGTATTTATAAAAGTGTCTGTCAATATTATATGTTCTACTTTTTGTATAATTACTTAGCTCTTGGCAAAGGTGACACTACCAAATAGGAACAGCCCAGCGAACCACCTGTGGACCCATAAAATTTAGTGACTCACAAAACTCATACGATTAACGAGACTGTCCCTTATTAACTAGCACTTAATCCCAATACAGCAGTAAGCACTACCAGTAAACATACTTCACAAAGCCTGTGGGATTATCCCTCCATTTCCTACCACACATAATCCTTTTCTACAGCAATTATACTCCTTTTTATTTGGAAAGATCACAACAGAGCCTCACGACGCCTGCTTTCAGTAGATCCCTGGAAAGCACCAAAGAAAGGGGAAAAGATTCCTTACCCCATAAGGAGTTGCTGTAGGATACTGTAGAAATGACCCCCACCCCCACCCCAGAGCAAAGAGCCAGCCCCAGACCAGCACACACATCTGCATGTGTATGGAGAAGGGTGTAGTTCCCTATTTTGCTCATATTCCCTGGATAATAGCATAGAAGGTTAAGACTGTAGGCTAGCAATAAGGAAAAGGAATAAGTGAATAATTCAAGGAGAACACACAAATAAAAAAAAAAACGTCAGATAGGCTCTGTAAGAACAAAGAGTATAATGAATTGCAAATAAGCTACTGAGACACTGGGCAGAAACCCCCGACAAGGAAGAATGGCATCCCATAATGCACCACTGCTCTCAGGCTCATAGGATTTTGACTGATTTCACTTTTTAACAACTGCCAAGGTCTCTGCCCTCTTTTCCTTTTGTGGGCATAAAAGAGTCACAAAGTATTTCTTCCCTTCACCTACGATGACTAGAGGGTAATCCGCCTGACTTGTTGTTCCAAACAAGACAGCTCAGTGATTAGGAAATCCCTGTCAGCTGGTGATCCAAGGAAAATGAGGAAATACATGGAGCACACCAGCCTGCAGTCTGGAGCTGCCCCCACCAGCCCACACAGGATGAAGAAATACAGATACTTGTCGTTAAGGTTTATGTAAGGCACCTGGGTTATGGGGTGGTTTGTCTTACATTACTGCAGAAATGTTGGTGGGGAGGAAGAAACTCATCACAAAGCAGCTTCACTAGTCTTGAAAGCCAACAACCTTAGGAAGTTGTTTCCCAAAATATAACACATTGTCATCTCAGTGAAAGGAAGGATCCAAAAATGTATCTAAATTACAGAGGCTACTCACTGATAGTAACTTTCTAACAAGAGTGAAAGCAGGGATCCCTTTTCCTGATATTGACTCCAGATGTTTTAGAAGCTCCTATATGTGCAATACCGGGCTAATCACAGACACAGGGCCAGGGACTCATTCAGATCAGGAGGGAGAACCTGCCCAATGAAGCACAAAGCAGTTTAGCTTCAAGACTCAGTGGGTAATGATAATCTAAGACAGTCTGCATTTAAGTGTTGATTGTATTCCTCAATTAAAGAAAAACTCAAATCTGATAAAGGCCTGTGTATGTAGACCTAAAAATACATCCTTTACTGATTATATACAAATACAAAATCTTCCAGTGGATGGACAAAACCTACCCAAGCCACATGAAAGGCTCTAGCACCAAGCGCTCTCACATTCTGAAGCCTGAGGTCAGGTCAACAGCGTGATGGTCTCAGAAGCCCCAGGGAAGACGATGGAATAGGAAGTGGGCCCTGAGAGAGGTACACCAAATCCCTGTAGCCTTCCTTGGCTAAATCCTACACACATCCCAATTCAGCTCACACATATGGGCACGTTTCTTGACTACCATCCAGCCTCAGGTACCCCCCGCCACTCCACCACAGTTTAGGCAGACAAGGTGGAGTCTCTTACATATACAGGGCATAGCACTAAAAAACTGCCCAGTGAACGCCAGCACTGATCAAATATGGATATGTGGAGATGCATGCCAAAAATGAGAAAAAAACATTCTGAAAGTCACGACAAACAATAAAACAATTTTTTTCTTAACTAGGGCCAATCATCTCACAGCAATGGATAAAAAAAGATTCCTACAGATCAGGAGGAAGTAGTAGAGGTTGCTACAGATGAGGGATTAATAAAACAGAATCATGAGCAATAGTCATGCTACAATTATTAATTTTTAGTAAGGAGCAATGTTTTTAATGTAATTATGGCACAAATCTATGGTCCCTGGTTATTCATGCCTCAAACTATCAACAGTATGTATGCATTTTCTAAAATTTATACTTCATTTAGTATGGTAAGTTTCTGCCATGTAAGAAAATAAACCTAAAATCAGAAACACATTACTTAGTAGTATCTTATTAATTGATCAATGACCATTTTAAGTGAATTTACATTAATTTGTCATATAATCCTTTACTTTTAAACAAGCTATGGATACCCTGGTGACACAGTGGTTAATTACCACAGCTGCTAACCAAAAGGCTGGCAGTTTGAATCCACCAGGCACTCCTTGGAAACTCTACAAAGCAGTTCTACAATGACCTACAGGGTCCCTACAAGTTGAAATTGTCTCAATGACAGCGGGTTTGTTTTTTTTTTTTTTGGTTTATTGTTTATTGTTTATTTTTTTTTGGTTTATTATCAACAAAACACCAACAAAGTAGCACCATATCACATTTTTCAGTACACTCGACTGACCCCATGCACAAAGGGAACAGACCATTTGTGATCCACAAGATTTTCAGTGACTGATTTTCAGAAGTAGATCACCATGCCTTTCTTTCTAGACTGCCTTAGTCTAGAAGCTCCACTGACATCTGTTTAGCATCACAGTAACACAAAAGCCTCCAGTGACACAGCACGTAAACCTAGACGTCGCCGTTACTGATAACCTCCCCACATCCATAGTCCCAATTTCAGGCATCCCACTCTCCTAACACCCAGTATTTCTTTATCTTTCCTGCTCATTTCTCTGGCATCCCAACTCCAACAACTCCTCAGCCCTAATGAATTCCTGAATCCAATGAGCTCAACATCCTTTTATATTAAGATGTCCCCCCAAGTCCTCACTTCTTTCTTTCCCAACTTCATTTCCATAGTTCATTGCTTTAAACAGTCCTTTCACTGTCCCTCAGCACTGCAGTCCCTTTCTCCTTCCATCACATAGTCTCAGTTTTAACCTTGGTTTACTTAAAAATATTTTAAGTTTTGAATAGGTTCAAACTGGTTCAGTCATGGCCAAGGAAGAAAAACTAGGGCAGATTCAAATTCCAGAATAATAAGTGGAATAGGAAAAATTACAAGTCAAAGACTTAAAATGGGAGACTTGGAAGAGGCATACTGAGTCCTTTCAAGAGCCTAATATGTGAGACGGAATTACTGGTAGGCCTGTGTTACATGACACACAACCAAATGACACAGATGTCCACCATCTCTGAGCTAGTCACCTTGGTTTCTGACCTCGTTCAAAATCCAACAGGACCACTAGAGATTTGGTTGTTATGCAGCATGCTACCCTGTTTTTTAAAAAGAAGATTAAGTTTCAAGCAGGGCTTCAACCCATAATTTTTTCCTTCCGGTTACTGTTCCAGTTCACCCAATTTTTAATAATTTCAATTGGTTGTGGTTTTGCTTCCCTGATCATGACTGGACCAAGAAGAATCAGTTCAAAGCCCTGCTCATATCCTACATACAAAAGATGTTTTAATTTTTGTATTAAACATTTGAATCGTGTAACAGAATAGGTTTTGTATATATATATATATATATATATGTACCTTAGAACATATAATAATAAGAAACCCACACAACTAAATAAGCCACTCCAATCAGACTTTGTCCCCATTACTCAAAGGAGCACCACATCACTTAATCCAATGAACAATTTTCAGTTTTCTTCAGGGCCAACAGCTAATACACACATACCCCTGTGCCCATGTGCCACTACCCTGGCACAACAAAAAGGGAGACTAGAACACTGGCATTACACTTTTGGAAGTATCGGTACCTAAAATTACATATTCCTATTTTCAGGAAATTAAATGAAACTCTTAGCTTTGCTGATAATTGTTTCTGAAATACCTTATAGGCATGTTATACATTCTGGTCATACTGTTTTAAATATTTCTAATTTTTTCTCTAAAAACATACAGATATTTAAAAATGCAGCAGAGGTGCTCCGCATGGCATTTTAAATTAAAAAGTAAGAGCAGCCTGGTACAGATTCTGCTGGTTTCCCTCTGACCCTCATTACTAAACTAATTACTACCTTCCCCGCTTGCCTCTGCTTTTCCTAAAAGATGCCTCTTTTGTTCAGAAATCATCCTCCTTCACAGAAATCATTCTCCTTCAGGGAAGCTGGCCAGTCCCTAGTCCCAGAGAACTGGACCTAATGTTGCCAAGCCACTTATGGGTTCTGTGTCACTTGCAAATAATGTTTAGGCTCAACATGTGCCCCAATGCCGGCCAATAACAAGTAGGAAGGACTCTGATGGAGATAGCTGAGAAAAACTTCACCATTCTGAAAGGCACACCCAGAAGAAGTAACCCTTTTTTCCCTTGTCTCTGGTTACTACTCTGTTGGGTGCAAAGTCTACAATGGCTAGGGATGCTGTGCCACCCTGAGGGTAGCTGATGTGAAAAACAAACCAACCAAGCTGAGGATGGCTGAGCAAAGAAGTGGAAAGAACCTGGACAGTTACTATCACTAAACAGTGGAGTTAACTAACTCAGGACCTTTTTTTTTTTTCCTTTCTTACTGTGCTTTGTATGTACAGCTCAACTTCTTGTACAAAAATTTATACACATTAGTTGCAATCTCTATTATGTAACAGCACACTACTCCCTTCTACTTCCTGTTTCTTACTTCCATTCAACTAGTTCCTCTGCCTTCTCATTCTGCCTCTGGACAGGAGCTGCCCACTTGGTCTTGTGTATCTGACTAAGCTAAGAAACACACCATTCATGAGTATGATTTTATTTTTTATAGTCCAGTCTAATTTTTGTTTGAAGAGTAGGCTTCAGGAAGGGTGTTAGTTCTGTGTTAACTGAGCATCTGGGGGCCATGGCTTCACAGGTTCCTCTAGCCTTAGTCAGACCATTAATCAGAGTGTCTTTTAAATGGAAAAAAAATTCTTAACATTTAGGTTTATACTTGAGTCTTATGTTACCTGCAACCAAATACATTCTTGTAGATACACAGCTAAAATATAATCTGACAGCACAGCAAACAAAAAATAATACTGTCAATTAAAAACTTCATAAAAATATATTCATCCCACTCCATTTCCTAAGATTTATTGTCATTTATTTATAGCTATAAAATTGGCCAGATGTAAAAAACACAATGCTTAAAAATTAGAAAGATGTTATTACTTCCATTACAGGATTCATAGTTCATATGTAAAACCAGTCCTGCATAAAGATTTACTTCAAATATCTAGCATTAAAGTTTTAAGAAGTAGGGCTTCCCCCGCCCCTGACTTTTTTTTTTTATTCTTTTATTGTGTTAAAAATATACACAACAAAGTACTTGCCAACTCAACATTTTTACATTTACAAATCAGTAACACTGGTTACATTTAGTTTCCAAACTATTCTAGCACCATTAATAGAAACTCAGTGCCTCCTAAGCAAGATGGCTGCACTCTCCCTCCTGCCTAGCCCTGGTAACCACTATTAAATTTTTATTTCTATACATCTGCCTATTTTATATAAGTGGAATACAAAATGTGTGATACACAGACGGAATACTTATTCAGCCATAAAGAGAAGTAAAGTTCTGACACACATAACATAGATGAATCTTAAAGCCATTAAGTTGACTGAAGTCATAAAATGGCTGGTTTTACTGAAAACATTTTTTGGCACACATTTTTCACATGCAAAGTTCTAAAATTTTGTTTTGAGAAATATCAAGTACCAATAATAAAGCCAGCCAAAAACACACCACATATACCAATCAAATATGATGATCAAATATGCTTTTTATTTTATATATTTATTCTTTTCATCAGAATCACGTTTCATCGCACTTTAAGGCAATGCAAAACTGGTTCCGAACTGGGGCTAGCCAATATTACAATCAAAATCACTTATCAAGGAAACAGCTGCAGATAGAAATAAAATGGGAATGTTCTCCTGTAGTGCTAATTCATTCTGGATGCCAGCCAGCCAAGTGCCGTCGAGTCGGAGAGCTAAATGGTAACCTCTACCTCTTTGTTCCCAACAACTAAAGGACTGATGGGGGATGGGATAGGCTTATTTTATGTCAAGTAATTAATTTGAATAATTATAATGACAGCTCTCTGTATGTTACCTCAATCACACTTTCAATGACTCTTGGAGGATACTCTCCTTATCACCAGTGAGCTAAGAAAGATTAGGTCACTGCCATGACACGAATTTCTACAACAGAGCTCCTTATGCTGTTCACCTACCCAGCCCATTGCCACTCCAGTGACTTCAACTCACAGCAACCCTACAGGACAAGGTAGAACTCACCCACAGGGCTCCAGGGAATATCTGGTGGATTCAAACTGTCAACCTTTGGTTAGCAGCTAATCACTACACCACCACGATTTCCACTGTTCACCTAATGAAATCTACAATTAATAGAAATGATCAAGACAGTATATGTGGGAATGCTTTTTATTTTATTTTTATTTAACACAAAGAACAAGGGAGAAAAATGGCACAAGTCTCAGAACCGGACAGTTACTGCAGTCAAAAGAAGACCCAAGTGGGGCCAAGATAACAGAGTACTCAGACACTTCTAGTGGACCCTCTTACAACAAAGACCAGAAAGACCAAGTGAACTGATTATATGTGACAATCTAGAAGCCCTGAACATCAAAGTCAAAGTTCAGGAGTCAGAAACAGTGCTCAACATTAAAGTTCAGAAGTGGAAGAAGGATAGACACATAGTCCAGAAGCAGCCAGAGTGGCCAGACCTGAGCTGTCAGATCTGATGACATGAGCTCAATGAGGCAAGCACTGGTATAAAGGATGCATTTTCCCCAACAGGAAAGACTGAGTGGCAGAGAGTCCACTCATGCCTCTAGAATCAGGGAAAAGCAGCACTCAGTCAGCAACAGATAAGGACTCACATCCATAATACTCCTTTGGTTAGTGGCATCTGGCATCTTAAAAGCTAGCAAGCCACCATCTGAGGTACACCAAATGGTCCCAACTCATCTGGAACGAATGATCACTGAAAACATCAAAAACATGAGGAAAAAAGATCCCAGGAGACAGAGGGATCCATACGAACGGGAGACTATATCAACATGAGACCATAAGAACCAGATGGTGCCTGGCCACTACCAAAGGCAGCTGTGATGCGGGACATAATATACAGTCCCTGAGCTAACCCCAAAAAAAGAGGGGTGCAGTCCAGTAACTCTTCTAAAAGACCTGAATTGATGGTTGGACAGCCTGGACACTCAACTGTGAACATGGTCCCTGGACCAGATACTGTCCCTGACCAGAAACCAATAATGAGATCAATTCTTCAGACAAGAATGGTCTGGATTCGGGAACACAGTGTGACCCTATGGTATGTGAACTTTATGGTTCTATACATTTAGAGGAGGCAATCTTCCTGCTCTCTTTCTAGATGGGAGAAAACAGGGTGGAGAAGACAGGACAGATGCTTGTTGAGGGGACACTAGAAGCATGGAATGGAAAGAAGGAGCATGCTGTCAGTAGGTGGAGAGGACAGAAGGAGCTCCAGATAGGTGGGCATGCAAAACTGATTTGGATTGTACACTTTCACCTAATCAAAAGATAATAATAAAACCCCTTCAGGAAAAATCTATCTCCCATTTACCTGAACCCTCTTCACTTTGCACTGAGAGTGAGTTAGCTTTACCGACTGATACATCTCCTGGACCAGGACCAGAAACAGGACTCATCACTTGCCCTGAGCCATTCTTCTGGCATTGGTAACAAATTAACAAACAGGAAAAAAAAATCAGTTAGCTATCCAAAGCCAGGAACTCAGGGCAGTAGCAGTTCCTTTGCCTAAGCACAGGCATAAAGGGTCAACAGACTTTGAATGCCTTTCACTTCTGCCTACTGTGGACCCATTTCTACAGTGTAGGTCCTGATGAGCATAGCAGGAGAGGTAATATAACTAAAGTTGAACTTCAAATGCAACAGATACTTGGTGGACAGGCAGGTTCATGACATCTGATGAAGGTTCAGGACATGTAACAACACTGCTCTGGCTATTAATTAGGATCATCACTTACCCCTATCAGGGACCTGAGGACTACCAATGACAGTAAGCCACACATGGCAGGGGTTGAATAATAAGCAGTGCTGCCCAGTCTTTATAGCCATCAGCACTGGATAACCACAGTTCAGCTATAAATTTTACTCACTCATATGTAGTACGGAACAAGGACATACTTTCCTCACAGACACTCAGGGGCAGCTGTCAGCCCACTGCTTTTCTAAGAATTTCCAGATTAACAGAAGTTTAGGAAATCTGCAAAAACTAAACAAAAATTACAAAAAATACTAAAAGGAGTCCTTGAGTTAAAAAAAAAAAATCAGTAATATCACATAACAACTCAAGACTAGAACACAGGAAGAGCAAAAACATATCAACTCATATAGGGATGTCACAAAAATAGATGAAAGCTAAAACACTGAAAAAAGGCAACAGGAATCAAGAAGTAAAAGATGACAACACTAAAACAAAAAAGAGGGATTAAAATGTATTGTCACAGATTTTTCATATGGAGAAGTCAAGTCAATATAAGTAAGATTAATTTAATGTTATAAAACTAGAGATAAATATTAAAGTAACCACAGAGAAACTAACAAGCTTACACATTAGTTTTAGTCAGCTAGGGCTGCTCTAACAGAAATACCACAGAGTGGATGGCTTTAACAAAGAAAGATTTATTCTTACACAGCCCGGTAGGTTGCAAGTCCATATTCAGGGTGTCTGCTCCAGGGAAAGGCTTTCCCCTTGTCAGCTCTGGAGGAAAGTCCGGTATTGCATCAGTCTTTGTCCAGGGAACGTCCTGATACAAGAACCTCTGGTCTGAAGGACGCGCTCTGCTCCCGGTGCTGCTTGCTTGACGGTAGCGAGGTTCTCAAATTGTCCTTTGTTTCTTTTTCCTTTTATTCCTTGCAAGCTAAAAGCATTAAGAGTGGGGCAAGCCATACTCCAGGGAAACTCCCCCCACAGCAGGAATTCACAGCCCCACCCTAATCCTTTAACATACAAGTTAGCAAAACCACACAATGGAGGACAGTCCCAAGATACTGGGAACCATATCCCAGCCACGTGGCTGCACACATTTTTGGGGGGACACAATTCCAACCATGACAACACTCAACCAGAAAACAAGACAAACATAAAGACTCAGAAAATGCAAACTCAACAACAAAAATATGTAAAGAAAAATGAATCAGCACAGAAAATTAAGTTGAGCAAAGAAACTGTCAACAACACAAAAAAAGACGTCAAAATGACAAAGCAAACTCATACCTACCAATAGTTATGCTGAATATAAATGGACTAAATGAACCAATAAAGAGACAGGGAGTGGCAGCACAGATTTTTAAAAAGAAAAAACATGCTGTGTATGTGCTATCTATAAGGGACAGACTTTAGACTAAAACACACAAACTAAAACTAAAAGGATAGAAAAATATATATATCAAGCACACACAAATCAAGAAAGAACAGGAGCAGCAATATTAATTTCTGATGAAACAGGCTTTAAAGTAAATTCCACAACAAAGGATAAGAAAGGACACTATATTATGATTAAAGGGTCAATATGCCAGGAGGACATAGCCATATTAAATATTTACAGACCCCAAAACATGCCTCCTGAATACAAAAAACTCTAACAGCACTGAAGAGAGACTGTTCCACATTAATAGTAGGACACTTCAACACACCAATTTCAAAGAAGGAAAGACTATACAGAAAGAAGCTCAATAAAGACATAGAAGACATAATGCCAGTATCAACCAGCTTGACCTCAGACATACAACTGCCAATCAAATTCAAGAAAAAGTGCTACATACCTCATTGCAGAATACTACTATAGTCTCCTTTGAAGTACTCCTCCCAGGAAGCTATTCACAGATGCCAGCACCTAGTTCATGCTTCAGAGAAGCTGTGAACTGTTTTTCTGGAATGGCTATCAGTGCTGTCATTGTATTACCCTTGATGTCCTGAAAGTCATCAAAATGTCCTCCTTTCAATACTTCCTTTACCTTCAGGTAAAGGAAAAGGTCAATGGGGATCATATTAGATGAGTATGGAGGGTGTTCCAGTACAGTTGTTTAATGGCTAAAAACTCCCTCACAGACTACTATACAACTAAGTTTGCAAACTTGCCACCTTGCCACTGTGTGCAACAGCCATTACAGAAAGAGTTTCAAACTGCTTTGAAAGGTGGACTACGTGCTAGCACTGGTATATAGATTTCTAAGTGCAGTACTTTGAAGGTGACTGTAGTAACATTCAGCAACGAGATACGCAGCACTTAGAACAATTAAGTTTGTGGACTTAATTGTCAGACTTTGTATACAAAACACTCCCCACAACAACAGCCAAATATACTTTCTTTTCCAGCACATATGGAACATTCTCCAGAACAGACCACATGTTAGGCCATAAAGCAAGCCTACACAGAATTCAAAGCACCAAAATATTGGAAATCATCTTTTCTTACTATAAAGCCATCAAAGTAGACATAAGCAACAATAAGAAAAGAAAAAAAAAAAACACATGGAAACTGAAAAACATCTTGATCAAAAACTATTGGGTAACAGAAGAAATCAATGATGAAATAAAGAAACTAACCAAATCATATGAAAACGAAAATACTTTCTCCCAGAACCTTTGGAACACAGCAACAACAGTGCTCACAGTCCAATTTATACCAATAAACACACACATCCAAAAAACAAGAAACAGCCCAAATCAAAGAATTAACTTTACAACTCAAACAAGTAGGAAGACGACAGCAAAAAAGACTTCAGGCACCAGAAGAAAGGAAGTTATAAAAATTAGAACAGAACTAAATGAATTAGAGAATAGAAAAAGGATCAATAGTGTCATGGATTAAGTTGTGTACCCCCAAAAATGTGCGCAGCTATGTGGCTGGGTCATGATTCCCAATATTTTATGATTGTCTTACATTTTGTGATTTTCCTATGCTACATGTTAGAGGATTAGGGTGGAAAGGTAAATCCCTCCATAAGATCACCGCCCTGCTCCATTGTAAAGGGAGTTTCCCTGGAGTATGGCTTGCACCACCCTTTATCCTTTCATTCTACACCAAATAAAAAGCAAGCAAGCAGAGATCTGGGAACCTCACACCATCAAAAAAAAGCAGCACCAGGAGGAGAGCACATCCTTCAGACCTGAAATTCCTGTGCCAAGATGGTTCCTGAACAAAGACTGATGTAACATAAGGACTTTCCTCCAGAGTTCAAAAAGGAGACAAAGCTTTCCCTGGAGCGGACATCCTGGTTTTGGATTTGTAGCCTATCATACTGTGTAAGAATAAACTGTTCTTTGTTAAAGCCATCCACTCACGGTATTTCTGTTACCACAGCACTGACTAAAACAAATAGTTTAACAAGACAAAAGGCTGACTCTCTGAAAAGATCAACAAAATCAATAAACCACTGGCCAAAGTGACAGAAGAAAAACAGAAGAGAAAGCAAATAGCCCAAGTAAGAAACAAGATGGGTAACATCACAACAGACACAACAGAAATTTAACAATCATAACAGAATACTAAAAAAAAACTGAACTCTAACAATTAGAAAATCTAGAGAAAATGGACAGCTTTCTAAAAACACCCCCAAAAAATAACACAAAGAGAGGTAGAACAAATTGAAAAGGTAATTTAAAACCTCCCAACAACAAAAAGCCCTGAGCCAAGAAGGTGCAGCAGAGGAATGCTTCCCACAACCCCTCTAACAAAGACCCGAAAAAATAAACGAATCCAGTATACATGATACCCTAGAAACCCTGAACATCAAAGAGAAAGTTGAGAAATTTGACTGAGCAACAGGGAAGGGACAGTAGCACCAGTATATAGGATTCCAGAGCTGACCCACAGAAAAATGGCCACAGCCACTGTGCGGTTAGCCAACCACAGAGGTTGGTGGCATCATCTTTAACAGAAATAATTTCTGGAGAATCCGTTCATGCCTCCAAAACCAGTGAAAAACAGCACCAGATTGTAGAAAGCTAGGTCTTTCTATGCAACCTACTGTGCATGGATCTAAATCTTTCCTACAAGATGGCTTATCTCCCTTCTCCTAGTGTACCCCATCCCTTCTCTGAACTGTGCCTGGCTCTAGATTCTGATGCCATTAGTTGATCCATAAGTAGGACTACTTGAGCCTGTACTGAGCCATTCTCTGAGAGTCAGAAGGGGCAAAACTTCATCAACTTGTAGAAGGGGGAACAAAGAAAAAATTGGCCAACCCCCCTAAGCCAGAAAGTCAGGGCAGAATCTAATCCTTCATCCACCCAAATTCAGAATAAAGAGGATATGCCATCATCACAGAAACTGAGATGGCTGTTATCACCTGCCATTCTCAGCAGCTACAGCTAGGGACCTGTGCCTATACTAATCACCCATGCCCATCTAGGACAGTAAGCAACAGCCTGCATCAAACACTTGGTGACTGACTACGTGCACACCTGAGATGAATCCATATAAGAAAAATACACATGGGGATGGAGTCAAGATGGCAGACTAGACACACATCTCCTTAATTCCCTCTGAAAACTAAGGCCTGGACTGACAATTAAACGAAGTTTTCTGGACACCCAGTGAACCCTAGGACATGGCATAGGACTGTCAGCTTGGATTACATGCACTGAACAGGAAACTGCTTGTCTTTGGCTGAGCACCACTTTGGTTCAATTGGCCAGCTACCGCGTACTGAAGGTAACTGGAATTTTTTACTTTTTTTTGTTAGGTGGAAGTTGGGGAGCAACTCAAACAGCAGTTATGCAGACACACAGTGCTAAAGTGATCAGCGGGTGGAATAGCCACATTTTGTGACTGGCTCCAGAAACAGAGCACCATAGACCTTCCACTCTCTCTTTTTTGGAACTCTGCCATTGATTCTGCTGTTTCACAGGGGGCAGACACCTTGGCTGGGACACCATCTTGTTTGACTGGGAGGCAGAAATACCCAACCAGAGGCCTCAACAGGAGCTAATTCCCAGCCTGGGAGGCTTTTCCAGCACAAAAGCTGTATTTAGGACAGTTTAGCCTTATGGGTAGGGCCTGACAAGGGATGTCAGCAGGGCAACAGCCTGTCCCTTGAACTATGTATCACAGCATCTGGGGGCAGCTGATCATGTGCCTCCACTCTCAGACAGAAAGAGGGGCTTCCAATGCCTGCCAGCCTGAATGATTTTGGAAGCTGTCAGATAGCTTCTACCTTTTATTTATTATTATTATTATTAAATAAAAAATGAAAGTGTACATACTCTGTGCTTGCAATATTGGGTTAAGATAGGAGGAGTACACAAGTTTGTTGAAGTCCCATTAATACTGATCTTCTTACTAACGTGTATTGTCACCAATTTCTACCTTTTAAAATAAGACTGTCTACAGAAATAGCTGCAGTGCAGCCCAATGGCATCACTTCTAGCCTTTACTGACCCACATCATAGGGTCATCTGATGGCCCCCTAGTGAACCTGTAAGTAGGGCTGGGTCTTTGCCAGCTACGAGGCAGAGTCTGCTACCCCAGAGATTCCACTGGAGCCATTCACTGAAGTACATAGAGGTGGCTGGTGATCAACTTCCTTCTCAGAACAACGCTTCAACTCCTGTTAAGGCACCACCATACAAAATAAACAGCCTCTAGATGTCCTGAAAGCAAAAGACCTGAATGAAGCATTTAAAAAAACACTCACTGATGGCTTCAGAAAACTCTCAAAATAAAGAATCAAAGAACTTCCTAGATGAAGAAGCCTTTCTGAAACTATCAGAGGTTGAGTACAAAAGAATTATATATAGAGCCCTCCTAGATATTATACAAAATACAGCAGAGCAAAATGAAAAATTAAGCAAGCTGTTTGATCTGATGGCACATCAGCATTCTGAAATCCAACAGATCAGTAACAAAATTACACAATTAGACAATGCATTCAAAGCCAAAAGAGTAGAACTGAACAACTGGAAACTAGACATACTGACCTTGAAGACAGAGCTACTGACACTAGCATTTATGAAGAGAAATCAGAGAAAAGAAACAACAAAAATGAAGAAACATTAAGAAACATGTGGAACTCTATCGAGAGGAACAATCTAAGATTAATTCGAGTTCCTGAACAGGGACTGATACCTGAAAACACAGACAGTATTGTTGTTGAGTTGCTGACAGAAAATTTCCCTGAAATTATGAAAGAAGAGAACATAGGTATCCAAGATGTGTATCAAATGACACATACAATTGACACCAAAAGGAAGATACCAAGACATATTATAATCAAGCTTAACAAGATGAAACATAAGAAGAAACTCTTAAAGGCCATAAGACTCAAAGCAAAGCTAACATTGAAAGGGAAGCCCTGTAGGCTTTCATCTGACTTCTTGGCAGAAATGATGTTGGCACAGAGGCAGTGGGATGACACATTCAAAGCCTTTAAAGAGAAAAACTTACAACCAAGGTTTATATATTCTGCAAAATTCTCTTTCAGATACAAAGATGAAATTAAGACATTCGCAAATAAACAGAAACTTACAGACTCCGTAGTAAAAACCAAGCCAAAGCTGTAAGAAATATTGAAAGAAGCTCTTGGCTAAGATAAACAAAACCAATAAGTCTATATTTAAGGAGGCAATGCAGGACACAACATCCAGAAACCGACTCAGTTACAGAGCACAAAACTCAAAGCCATAATTTTAAAAGAAGATATCCAGTGATTGTATCATAAAAACTAAGATACCATCATGTTAAAAACAGAGATACACTACAGTAGTTACAGTTCTTCCAAACAGAAAGCAAGTTAATAAGACACAGAAGTTAAAATTGGGTTTCAACTTAGATTATGAAAGGGATCATATGAGCAGTCGCAAAGCACAATAAAGATGCAGCATATCAAAACAAGAAATGTAACACAGGAATCTCACCAAACAGAAAACCAATACTGAAAAGAGTGAAAAAATCAACCCATAAAGAACAACCCAGAACAGAAACTTAAGAGCAACAGAGAATACACCAACACAAAAACAAATAAATCAAAATGACAACACTAAACATATATCTATCATTAATTATATTGAATGTAAATGGACTGAACGCTCCAGTAAAGAGACAACGAGTAACATCTTGGATCAAAAGACATGACCCATCTATATGTTGCTAATAAGAAACTCATCTTAGACTTAAAGACAGGGACAAAGTGAAAAGTAAGCAATCAAATAATATATACCAAGCTAACAATATCCAAAGAAGAGCAGGTGTGGTAATATTAATCTCAGATACAAAAATTTCAATGTAAAATCCACCTTCATGGGCAAGGATGGTCACTATTTACTGCTGAATGGTTCAGTACACAAGTAGGACTTAACAATATTAAATATTTATGCACCAAATACTAGAACATCTAAATACATCCAAGAAGCATTGACTACACTGAAAAATGAGATAGATCACTCCACAATAATAGTGGGAGACTTCAACACTCCATTTTCAGTATTGGATAGATCTTCTAGAAAAAACCTCAGTAAAGACACACGAGATCTCATTGCCACAATTAACCAGCTAGACCTCATCAACATATACAGAACTTTCTATCCATGAGGAGATAACTTCTCCAGCACACAGGAAACATGTGTTAGGACATAAAGACCATGTGTTAGGACATAAAGCAAATCTCAACAAAATCCAAACCACTGAATTATTGCAAAGCATCTTCTCAGACCATAAAGCCATAAAATTCAAAATCAACAGGAGAAAACATATAAATAGAAATTGAAACTCATGGAACCTGAACAAGTTGCCCAAAAACCATGGATTATAAAAGAAATCAAGGATGAAATAAAGAAATATATGGATTCAAAAGAGAATGAAAATACTTCCTATCAGAACCTATGGGATACAGCCAAAGCAATGCTCAGAGGTCAATCTATCTCTATAAATACACACATCTGGAAGGAAGAAAGGACCCAAATCAAAGAATTAACCCTACAGCTTGAAAAAGTGGAAAGAGAACGAGAGAGGAACCCCTCAGGCACAAGAAGAAAACAGACAATAAAGATTAGGCTGAATTAAATGAATCAGAGAATAGAAGGACAACTGAAAAAATTGATAAGACCAAAAGCTGTTTTTTTGAATAGATTAACAAAATTGACAAACCATTGGCTAAACCTACTAAAGAAAAATAGAAAACAACTCGAGTAAGAAATGAGATAGGAGATGTCACAACAGATCCAACAGAAATCAAAACTTTCATAACAGAATACTACAAAAGACTGTATCCTAACAGATTTGAAAACCTAGAAGAAATGGGAAAATTCCTAGATTCATATCATCTACCAAAATTATCACAAGGAGAAGCAGAACAACTTAATAAACCCATCACAAAGGAAGAGACTGGAAAAGTCATCCAAAAACTACCAGCCAAAAAAAAGCCCTGGGCCAGATGGTTTCACAACAGAATTCTGTTAAGCTTTCAGAGAAGAGTTAACCCCAATAATACTGAGGCTATTTCACAGCATAGAAAGGGATGGAATACTCCTCAGTTCATTCTATAAAGCCAGCATAACCCTGATACCAAAGCCAGGGAAAGATGCCACAAAAAAAAGAAAATTACAGACCAATATCACTCATGAACCTAGACGCAAAAATTTTCAACAAAATTCTTGCCAATACGACATGGAATGAGCATATTGTGTGTGCACTTTATGGTTTTATGCATCTATAGGATGTTGTCCTACTAGCTTCTTACTACAGGGGAGTGAAGAGGGTAGAAAGGAGGGGAAAGGAGACTGTTAAGAGGACATAACATGTATAGAATGGAAAGGAGGAGTCTGAGAAGGAGTTCCAGACAGGAGAGCATGCAAATTTACACTGGATTGTACACTTTCATTCCGTCACAATTTTAAAAAATACACAGACTCTTGGGCTCAATGTCTAGTAACAGTTCTAACCATCTGGTGGAAAGACAACAGAGGTTCAAAGACAGTAACCAAAGTATCACACATGATCAGTCCATTTATACTTTTCAAAACCAGAAGCTTGAACACAGTAGGCAAAGATAAAATACATAAAATTTACTGATAACTCAGAAACAACAGACCATTTATCAAAGCACTTACAGAAACACACCATGATTTCTTCAAAAATTCCCAAAATAACCAAATTTTCTCAAAGGAACAGAATTTCCTAGAATTATCAGAGGCCGTGAAAACCTGGTGGCATAATGTCAGCAGTTCAAATCCACCCGACACTCCTTGGAAACTCTATGGGGCAGTTCTACTCTGTCTACAGGGTCTACAGGAATCAGAATCAATTTGATGGCAGTGAGATTTTGGTTTATCAGAGGCAGAACACAAGAGATGACTATTTAGAACTCTTAAAGAGGTGAGGCAAAATGCAGCAGATCATAATGACAAAGTGAACAGGCTGCAAGAAAGCATACAGAGGCAACAATTAGAAATTCAGAAAATTAATAATAAAGTTACAGAATTGAAAAACTCAACAGAAAGTCAAAAGAGCACAATTGTGACAACTGAAGGCCAAATTAGTGAAACTGAAGATAAAACATGTGACATCAACACATTTGAGGAAAAATTACAGAAAAGAATTCTAAAAATTTAAGAAACACTAAGAACTACGTGGGATTCTATCAAGAGGAATAATCTAATAATGACTGGAATATCAGAACAGGTGAAGAATAACAGAAAATACAGAGAGAAGTTTCAAAGATTTGCTGACAGAAAACTTCCCTAATATCACAAAAGATGAGAAGATATCTATTCAAGACACTCATCAAACTCCACACAAGGTAGATCCCAAAAGAAAGATATCAAGGCATATTAGAATCAAATTTGCTAAAATGAAAGATAAGGACACACTTTTAAAACTGGCTAGGAATAAATGAAAATTTTATCCCTACAAAGGAGAAGCAGTAAGACGAAGTTCAAACTACTCTGAAGAAACCATGCAGGCAAGAAGGCAATGGAATGACATTCAAAGCCTTGAAGGAAAATCACTGTCAGCCAAGACTCACATATCCAGCAAAATTCTCTCTCAAACATGCAGGATACTTGCAGATAAACAGAAATTTAGGGAATTTGCAAAAGGCAAACTAAAACTTTGAGAAACATGAAAGAAAATCCTTTAGTTGGAAAATCAATAACACAAGGTAACAACCTAAGAAGAGATAACAGAACAGAGCAACTGGGTATCACCAAAGTACAGGAATCACAAAAATAAATCAAAGGCAAAACACTGAAAAAAGGAAGAGATATCATTAAGTTGTTGTTGTACTGTTGAGTCTGTTCCGACTCATAGCAACCCTATGCACGATAGAATGATCCACTGCCCAGTCTTGTGCCATGTCCACAGTCACTTTTTATGCTTAAGCCCACTGTTACAGCCACTGTGTCAATCCACTTCATCAAAGGTCTTCATCTTTTTTGCTGACCCCCCAATTCTACCAAGCATGATGTTCTTCTCCAGGGACTGACCCTTCCTGACAACACACCCAAAGTACGTAAGACACAGTCTTGCCATCTTTGCTTCCAAGGAGTACTCTGGTTGTGCTTGTTCCAGAACAGATCTGTTGGTTCTTTTGGCAATCCATGGGACATTAAACATTCTTCTCCAAAACCACAATTCAAAGGCATCAATTCTTCTTCTGTCTTCTTTGTTGACTGTCCAGTTTCCACATGCATATGATGCAGTGGAAAATACCATGGCTTGCGTCAGGCACATTTTAGTCTTCAAGGTGACATCTTTACTTCTGAATACTCTAAAGAGGTCCTTGGCAGCAGATTTTCACAGCACAGTATGCCTTTTGATTTCTTAACTGCTGCTTCCATGGGCATTGATTGTGGACCCAAATAAAATGAAATCCTTGACAATTTCAATCCTTTTTCCATTTATCACAACATTGCTTACTGGTCCACTTGTGAAGACTTTTGTTTTCTTGATGTTGAGGTACAATTCACACTGACGGCTGTGGTCCTTGATCTTCATCAGCAAGTGTTTCAAATCTTCTTTACTTCCTGCAAGTAAGATGGCATCATCTATGTAATGCAGGTTGTCAGTAAATTGTTCTCCAATCCTGATACCTCGCTCTTCTTCGTATAATCCACCTTCTTGGATTTTTGCTTGGCATACAGACTGAAAAGGTATGGTGAAAGGATACAACTCTGACACACACCTTTCCTGACTTTAAACCATGCAGTGTCCCTATGCTGTCTGCATGACTGCCTCTTGATCTACATTAAAAAACAAAAACAAACTTACTGCCATGGAGTCAGGTCTGACTCATAGTGACCCTAGAGGTCAGAGTACAACTGCACCATAGTTTCCAAGGAGAACCTGGCAGATTTGAACTGCTGATCTTTTAAAGAAGACGTAGCACTTAACCCACTATACCACCAGGGTTTCTTCTTAATCCATATACAGATTCCTTAAGAGCACAATTAGGTATTCTGGAATTCCCATTCTCCACAATATCACTTCAGGTAAAACAGACTTTAAAGTAAAACCAACCATACTGAATAAGTAAGGACATCATATAAAGAATAAAAGATTAATACTCTAGGAGGATATAACTAAGATTTTTAAAGAAAATGTTCTGCATTCCACTTTGGTGAGTGGCGTCTGGGGTCTCAAAAGCTAGCAAGTAGTCATTTAAATAACATAAATTGGTCCCAATCCACCTGGAGCAGAGGAGAAGGAAGTACATCAGAGATATGATGAAAATAAGAGCCTAGGAGACAGAAGGTACCATATGATCCAGAAACTATATCCATATGAAGCCCACCACCAACGACTGCCCTAAAAGGAAATACCACACAAGGTCCCCGACACAGTTGAAGAAAAATGACTATACAGAACTGGAACTCTACTAAAAAACCACACTTGATGGTCTGTCAGACTGAAGGGTCCCTTCAGTACATGGCTGCCAGACTTTCTGTTAGCCCACAGCTGAAACCAGTTCGAAATCCAACACTCAAACATCGGACTAGACTATAAGACACAGAGTGATGGTGGTGAAGAATGTGCTTCTTGGCTTAAATATATACATGAGGCTGTCTGAGTAGCTCTTGTGCAGTGGTGAGATGAGAGAGTAGAGGGGGGCATCATGGCTGAATAGATTTGGGAAGTACAGGGTGAAAAGGATGTGAGCTGCCGACCCTAGGAAAGGGGTAGAAGTTAAATTGCATAGCCATGGGTGTACGAGCTTTATATGGTAAATTGATTTGGATTGTAAACTTTCACTTAAAACACAATAAAAAGTTGCAGAATTTCACCTAACTTTCAAGAAGAGTTAACAATGCTACTACTCACCATTATGTAAAGCATACAAAAGGATGGAATACTCTCAAACTCATTCTATGAAGGAAGCATAACTCTGATACCAAAGCCAGAACCAGGTTTAAAAAAAAAAAAATTCATTCCCATCTAGTCAAAACTGCCCCATGGAGTTTCTAAGGAGCTCCTGGAGAATTCAAACTGCTAACCTTTTGGTTAACACCCACAGTACTTAACCACTACACCACCACGGTTAAGACACTACCAAAAAAAAGAAAATTATGACTAATATCCCTCGGGAACTTAGATGCAAAAATCCTCAACAAATTTCTAGCCAGAAGAATTGAACAACATATCAAAAAAACAATTTACCATGACCAAGTGGGATTTATATCAGGTATACAAAGATGGTTCAACATTAAAAAAAAAAAAAAATCAATGTAATTCATCACATAAATAAAAGTCAAGAACCACATGATCTTATCAACTGATGCAGAAAATGCATCTGACAAAGTCCAACACCCATTCATGATAAAACATCTCAGTAAAATAGGAGAAGAAGGGAAATTCCTCACCATAATAAAGGGTTTTCATACAAAGCCAATAACAAACATCATCCTGAATGGAGAGAGTTTGAAAGCACTCCCCTGGAGAACAAGACTAAGATGCTGTCTGTCACCACTCTTATTTAACATTGTCCTACAGGTGCTAGCCCAGAACAATTAGGCTAGAAAATAAATAAAAAAGTATCTCTGATCAGAGGATACGATCTCAAGGAAAGTAAACTCTAAAGAATCTACAAGAAGACTTATGTGAATGGGAGACTGTATCAACATGTAACCAGAAGAACCAGATGGTGCCTGGCCACCACAAAAGACAGCTGTGATGGGGCACACAAGAGAGTCCCTGAGGCAACATGAGAAGACGACGGATACAGCTCAAGAATTCTACTAAAAGACCACAGTTGATGGTCTGACAGCCTGGAGGATCCCCAACAAGCATGGCCTCTAGATCTGCTGCTGCCCCTGACCAGAAAACACTACTGAGGTCAACTATTCAGACAAGAATGGACTGGACTGGGGAACACAGTACGACCGTATGGTCTGTGTACTTTATGGTCTACTACAGGAGGCTGTCCTGCTAGTCTCTTTCTAGATAGGAAAGAAGAGGGTGGAGACAAGGGGACAGGAGCATGTTAGGAGGATACTCCAGCAGTAAAGAATGAAAAGGAGGAGTGTACTATCACCGGGGAAGGAGAGCAGAACCAGCTGCAGATAGGCAGGCATGCAAAATTGATTTGGATTGTATACCTTCACTTAATCACAATTAAAAAAAAAAAATCTACAAGAAAACTAATAGAGCTAATAGAAGAGTTCAGCCAAGTATTAGGATACAAGATAAACTTAAAAAAATCAGCTGGCTTCCTACACTAACAAAGAAAATGTCAACAAGGAAACCACCCAACCATTACCACTTACAATAGCCCCCAAGAAGACAAGATACCTAGGAATAAATCTAAGAAGAGACAAAAAACACCTATCCAAAGAAAACTACAAGACACTACTGTAAGAAACCAAAAGAGACTTACTTACATATGTGGAGAAACATATCTTTGTTCATGGATAGCCAAAGCCAAGTGCCATCGATTCGGATCCGACTCATGGATAGGAAGACTCAATATCATGAAAATGTCTATTCTTCCCAACACAATCTACTGATACAGTGCAATCCTGATCCAAATTCCAATGGCATTTTTTGAGATGGAGAAACATATCACCAACTTCATATGGAAAGAGAAGAGGTTCTAGATAAGGAAAGGGTTAAAAATCCATTGCTGTCAAGTTGGATCTGACTCATAGCAACCCTACAGGCCAGAAAAGAACTGTCCCATAAAGTTTCCAAGGCGAGCACAGCAGATTTGAACTGCAGACCTTTTGGTTAGCAGATATAGCACTTAACCCACTACTACCCTAGGCTTTCCCCTTGGAATATATCCTAGAGAAATAGAGTCCTCACACGAATAGATGTATGCATACACATGTGCACCGCAGCCTCACACGAATAGATATATGCATACCCATGTGCACTGCAGCACTGTTCACAACAGCAAATTTGAGTCCAAGAGAAGAAAACAAAAGAAAAAAAAAACCACTGCCATAAAGTTCAACCAACTGTCCCACAGAGTTTCCAAGGAGCACCTGGTGGATTTTAACTGCAGACCATTTAATTAATAGGCATGGCACTTCACTACTATGCCATCAGGATTTCCTGAGAGAAGACAGAGCCCCATAGACAAAAGACTGTATCAGCCTGAGACCAAAAGAACTAGACAGTGCCTTGTTACCACCAACGACTGCCCTGACACAGAGCACAACAGATTCTCTAATAGAGCACAAGAAAAGTGGCACGCAGAATTCCAATTGGAGTAGGGAGACCAGACACGATGGCCTGAGACTGGAGGGACCCCAGACGTCATAGCCCCTGGACTCTCAGTTAGCCCAGAACTGAAACCATTTCCAAAGCCAACTCTTCAGACAAAGATTAGACTAGATTTACAAGACATAAAATGATACTGGTAAAGATTGTGCTCCTTGGCTTAAGTATATGAGATGATAAGGCAAAAGGACAGGAGTTGGTTGAACAGACACAGGAAACACAGAGTAGAAAGGAAGAGTGAGCCGTCACATTGCAGGGAGAACATGTAGGGCTACATAACGTGTGTATAAACTTTTGTATGACAAACTGACTTGAACTGTAAATTTTCACTTAAAGCACAAGGAAAAAGGACCAAGAACTGTTTATTTAAATAGGACACCGAAGCCAGCTTGCAAGTGGAATGACCTTCCTTCTAGACAGGCTAAAAGGGCAGCCTTCCTGGGAAATTAACTCAGCAAAGACTAAAACAGGCTTCCCCAACAGACTGCCTTAACCTCCAGAAAATCATTCCAAGGCTCCACCAGAAAGAGCCTCTGACACTACCATCACGTTTGCTGTGTCAGCTAGAGAATGGAAGAAAACATTCTGTTTGACAGGCTTATATGAAAGGTTCACTATATTGTTTTTCTTCCCTAAGAGATAATTTCCAAGATTGTCCCACCTGTTGTCTTTATCTCAGGGGATAGTTAATGTCCTTGTGAGTCCAGTTCCAGCTGAAGGACAGGGAATAATGATTCCAGTATTATTTCCTAAATCAGCATCTATGGAGATGTATCAAGGAGAGGAGAAAAAAAACTAAGTGTATTTTCTTGATGCACCTCATCACCTGTCTGAAATTCCAATCTCCTCAGAGATATGAAACAAAGATGCACGGGCAGAGAGACGGTTCTCATCCTTTTGCATTGCAAGCTATAAGCATGTAGCCTTGGCGGCTGGTACCATTTTTCCCACCTTGTGGAGACAGACTGCCTCAGATTGGATTCCACCCTCAGAGGGATGCAGAATGGAGAGAGGGAGACAGAGTTGAGAATAATCTCCAGTGGACTGTGAGCTGAGGGCTTCAGCCATGTCTGTGCCAGCTCTGCTTCAGCCAGTCTGAGTTGAATTTTTGTGTCTTGCAACTGAAAGAATACTAATTAATATGCCAGGGAGAAGAAGAATCCAGGTTAAGTACAGTGTGGGTGTGTGGGTGTGCGGGTATGTGCAGGTGTGTGCGTATGTGTGTGAGAGAGAGAGAGAGACATATATGAAAAGATATGATCTGAATATTTTTTGAAAACTGGAGAAGCTTGGGTTTATTTATATGTAGGAGAAGGACTAATAAAAAGAGCAAAACTAAACACAGCATAGACAGAAGGGACAATAATAGAGAAAGGTATGGGCTAGAGTGAGATCAAGAGCTGTGGGGTGGGACAGCAGACTTCCTCTGAGGCCAGCCTGAAGGCAGCAAGAAAGGAGTGCCGGACGACAGGGATGCGGAGGGAGCTCTTGCAATGGTTTCTGTTTTCTCTGGGAAGGCAAGAGGTGATATTATGTAATTTTTCAGCCTTATTCCCTCTTCTGTGCCATGTGCCCTCTTAAAAATACATGAAATACTGTAATCTTAAGAGTTTTTGTTGTCCTTTGGGGAGTAACCTCACAGCTATATTTAACTCCTTGTGTTAAATGTTCTGATACAAGTGGAGAACAAACATTGTATGACTCTACTTATATGAAGTATCTAGAATAGGTAAACACATGGAGGCAAAAGTTTATTAGTGGTTACCAGGAGGTAGGAGTTAAGAGGAATGAAGAGTTATTGCTTAAGGGGCACTAAATTCTGTTTCGGATGATGTAAACCTCTTGGAAATGAATAGCAGTAATCATTACACAACACACTGATCGATGTTACTGGATTGTACACTTTAAGAGTGGTTAAAATGGCAGGGTTTTGTTGTTGCTGTTGTTACACATATTTTACAATTAAAAAATAACCTCAATGGACATAGTCTAACTTAAGCAGACTCAAAGAATAGTAAATTCCATTTATTAAAAGGGCAATCCTTTGTTATGATCAGGAACCATTGATCCTAAAGGAAGAAATCAGATAAATAATTCTCAAATGTTACTCCCACAGTTATAAGTAGAATTTACAGAATGCCACCGAAGGTTTTCTCAGTGAGCTAGGATAATTAGCACAGAATGTAATAAAACAAAACTCTGCTTTGTATATACATGAGCAGGAGCAAAGATACATATACAGTGCTGTTGGGGTAAGAATGTGCCAGAATACCTTTTCTGTACTACTTTCACAGAAAAATACAAGTCATAATGAAATACTGTTTATTGGAACAGGACACGTGATCCAGGAATGGGAATCAGAGTATCCCATCTTCCTCACCCAGTGATTAATAAAGAAGGGTACATGACATAGGCAAAGACAATCAGAGTGGTTCTCAAGTACTGGCATGAGCCCTAGGAGAGCACAAATGCCCTTCTCAAGGGTCACTAGCTTCCAGGATACGTGAGCCTGGCACTGCCAGGTACCATCTCTTCAGCACTTAGCTGAGTCGACCTAAGCACTAAGCAAAGGCACACAAAACAAGCCAACAAATTCAACCGTAGAGAACAGTGTTTGGGAGAAGTGAAGACAGAACTGACATAAGAGTTAATGAATACCCCAGATATCACTTAAATCGCTGAGGACAGCCACATCTCAAGCCAAATTTTCCGTTAGGTTTTTTATCGTTAAATATTAATTTATCACTAAATCTACTCTTTCGCTTATGTTAGGTTGAATCAGGTTTCTGACACTTGCAACCCAAGGCAAGACTGCCCACTTCTCACTTTTGCCCTTTTGAACATATGCCAATAAAACTTCAGTTTTGCTTTACAATGTAATTTTTTTTTCTTACCCTACAACAGTTTCTCAACATTTACCTGCACTACAGGATAAAAGGCACTGTACACTCTACTCCATGGTGATTCACATCCTTGCCTTTGTACACACTACTGTCCCGCAGTCCCTTCATCCCCAACTTGTGGCTATGATAAACTCCATTATTCATTATTCAAACCTTATCTCAGACCTGATCTTCCTCAGGAAACACTGGTAGGCCTCTGAAAAGGCCATTAGGCTGTGCCACTGCCATAGTTTCATTCAGTTCCATGGTGGCACTTAAAACCTGTTCTAAATTTGGGAACTCTGGTATACCGCAGAAACCCTGGTGGTCTAGTGCTTAAGTGCTACAGCTGTTAACCAAAAGGTTGGCAGTTCAAATCCAGCAGGTACTCCTTGGAAACACTACGGGGCAGTTCTACTCTGTCCTACAGAGTCACTATCAGTCAAAATCAACTCAATAGCACTGTTTTTGTTCTTGTCATTATTGTTTAGTAGTATAGTAAGAAACCCAGGTGGAATGGTGATTGAGTTCTATGACTGCTAACCAAAAGGCTGGCAGTTTGAATCTGCCAGGCACTGCTTGGAAACTCTATGGAGCAGTTCCACTCTGCCCTATAGGGTCAGTATGAGTCGGAATCAACTCAACAGCACTGGGTTTTGGTATGGCTGTGTGTGTGCACATTGGAATTGTGTTTCCTATCATACTGCAAATCTTGGGCTTGTACACCTTAATAGTCTCTGGATATGAAACCCTGCTCAATACCAACACACACACAAAATACTTGTGAAATGTAACTTTTTTAAAAATATAAGGACAAAACAGTTATTTACCGTATTTAAGTATTATTCTTTATTTTACAATAGAGTAAAACTTACATTCCTTCTTTTAAAAGTAATTTTAAAAGTCAAATGAAATCAGACATTCAGAAAATCAACTTTTTATTAAAAACAAATAAATAAACAATGCTCTACAGTTTTATCAATGCTACTCAGTTTGTAGACCAAAGAACACCACTCTAAACAGCTAGGAAAAATTGTTTAGGACCACCTATAGAAAAAGGAACCCGGGTTAGGAATGTGGTGGGTAAGTGCTACAGTTGCTAACCAAAAGGCTAGTAGTTAAAATCTACCAGGCACTCTTTGGAAGCTCTATAGGACAGTTATACTCTCCTACAGGGTCACTATGAGTCAAAATCAACTTGACAGCAATGGGTTTAATTGTTTTTTTACAGAAAAAGGATATTATGAGTTGAAATCAACTTGAAAGCAACTGCTATGGTTTATTTTTTGTTTGTCTTTTGATAAATAAAGAGGGAGGCCTTGGAGGCATAACAGTTGGCAGTTTGAACCCACCAGCAATGCTACAGGTAAAAGACTTGCAGTCTGCTTCTGTAAAGATTATAGCCTTCAAAATTCTATGAGGCAGTTCTATTTTGTTCTACAGGGTGGCTACAAGTTAGAAGCCACTTAAAGGCAATGGACTTGGTTTCTGTTTAGAAATAAAGGTCTTATAAAAAAATTAAAATATAAATTATAAAAGTTTAAATCAAAATATTCTGGACCTACCAATTATCTTCTTAGAATACAAGGTAGAAGCCAACCCTTTCAGTTATTGCAAACAAAACATGTGAGTACAGATATTTATTCTTGGTTCTAGACAATCTCAAGCCCTAGAACCAGGGATGATATATTTATGTTACATGCCTGTGTCCAAAGTTAACTTACATCCAGAGGTTACAGCTAAAAATTTTAGTAGTTCATGAAAAATTAGCAAAGGGCACATTATAGCAAAATCTCTTTATTCCAAACAAGGTCAACCAAAAAAGAGTATACTAAGACTCACAGAACAAAAATTACACCTCCCAGCTTTGTACTACTTGTAGAACTGCCCATGTGGCATTAATGCCCATGCAAGTATCTTACCACCTACTAAGTCTACCAAGCACATGAAATGGCCCATGATCACTGTCACAAAGAAGAAGCCATGATCCAATCAAATATGATAACCCTAAGTCCCCTAATCTGGCTATGCTTTGGAATCAACTGGACAACAGTGGGTTTGGGCTTTTTTGTTAATTCTCCTAGAAGAATACGTTAAAACAAACTAGAGAGAGTGCAGGGGACGTCACAGTCACACTTTAAGAGACATGCAAACATCACTGTCTGGCTTTTGTTAATACGTTAACAACCCCTCTGTTCAGTAAATACATTTTCTCATATGTGAACACGCTTTTGAATCAGATAACCAGCAGAGGTACCACATGGGCTTTAGAAGTATTTGAATCCCAGATCCACCACTTATTAGGTGCGTGCTGGTAGACAAGCAGTTAAGTGTGCAGGGCCTCCCTTTCCTCATCTGTAGGCTGGGAGGAGGTACACTACCTTCATCATACGTTTTGGGAAGCCTCAGTGAGACGGTGAGGATGATAAACCACTGTATCGTAGCATTCTATCTTCTCATTTAAACATCTGACTACACGTCCAAAAACCTCCCAGATATTTCCACTTGCATCTTGTCATTTTTTCAAACTTGGCATGTAAAACACAAACTCATCTTATCCCTTTGTTAGCTGGAATCCTTACCCAACTTTCCTGATTCTATTCATGACACCCCTATCCTCCCAAACACCTATCACCAATTAGCAAATTATATAAATGTGTTAATTGCTAGCCAAACAACAATGAAAATGGTAGTCTCAGTGCTTGGGCAAGGTGGGAAGGCCAATGCAAGCAGCCCTGAGAAAAATCAAGTTATATACATGTTCAAATCCACCATTTTAGTTTCAACGAAACCTATTCTAAGGACATACAAAATATAGAAAAATCTGCTTTCCAACACATTCTCAATATATTTTTCAACATGTTATTTATATCAGAAAAAAAAAGAAAACAATTTAACAACCCAGAAATAATTAGCTAAGTCATGGTACACAGCCACTAATGTTGTACAGGTAATAAAAAAAAAAAACAGGAACAAAATACAGGAAAAAGCTAAGTTTAAAAGGCAGCATTTAAAAACTGTAAGTGAACTTGCCCCTACTTAAACAAAAGATGCACAAAAGAAAATATACTAAAATATTATATTTTCTTCTGTCAGTACACGGAACATTTGTGAGACTGTTCTCAGCTCTCCAAACCCTGACATTTGTGGCCTTTGGTTCCAAACCTCTTCACCTTCAGATTAATCACTCTTTCCTTACCTTGTGGTGTAGCAGTTAAGTGCTTACAGCTGCTCATCAAAAGTCAGCAATTCACATCCATCATGTGCACTTTGGAAACTCTATGGGATAGTTCTACTCTGTCCTATAGGGTCACTATGTGTCAGAACTGACTCAATGGCAATGAGTTTGGTTTGGTTAGGCTACCTTCCATAAAAGCTAACTTTCGTTGCTTTCCCTACAGAATTACTAGTTTTGCTGTACTACCAAAACCTGATGCTGTCGAGTCAATTCTGACTCACAGCAACCCTACAGGACAGAGCAGAACTGCCTCACAAGGTTTCCAAGGCTGTAATATTTTGGAAAATCAACTGCCACATCTTTCTCCTGGGAGTGGTTGGTGAGTTCAAACTGTCATCCTTTCGGTTAAGAGCCAAATGCTTTAAACACTGTATCACCAAAACCCAAAACCAAACCCATTGCCACTGAGTGCACTCTGATTCAAAGCAACCCTAAAGGATGAGTGCAGCTGTCCCACAGAGTTTCCAAAGAGCAGCCAGTGATGTGAAATGCCTGCATTTTGGTTAGCAGGCAAACTCTTAACCACTGTCACAAGGCTCTACTGTTCCTCCAGGCCCTCTATGATCCTGCCCTTCCTCTCCATTCACTGGACAGAGTCCTCCTTCAGGCCCTCATCATTCATTCATCTGCTCCATTAGTACAACAGCCTTCTCCCTACCTCCACTGTCACTCCTCCCACACTAGCCCTGGCCTACAAAAAGCAAACCCTCCATAGCCAAGTTGATTGTAATTTACAGCAACCCTACAGGATGGAGTGGAACTGCCCCATAGAGTTTTCAAGGAGCACCTTGTGGATTCTAACTATAGACATTTTGGTTAACAGACGTACCTCTTAACCAAGATACCTCCATTGTTTCCCATGGCCTACAGGCAGTTCTCAAATCTTATCATTCAACTTGCTAAAAATTCTTCAAGAGGGCCCTCTACCTTCAGGGTAAGATCTGAACTACTAAGTCCAGCAAATGAAACCCTTTCTCGACCTCTCCCATCCTGACTTTTGCCTCACAATTAAACTCACTGTCCCACCCTATCCTTTGCTATAAAAAAAAAACAAACCAAACCTGTTGCTGTCAAGTTGATTCTGACTCATAGGGACCCTGCAGGATAGAAGAGAAGTGCCACATAGGGTTTCCAAGGAGTGGCTGGGGAATTCAAAATCACAACCTTTGGGCTAGCAGCCAAGCTCTTACTGTTGTGACACCAGACTCCTTTTCCTGTGCAGTATTCTAATTATTATCTTAAACTCTGGACACCCTGAGGACAGGATTCTTTAACTCTGTCTTCAGTGCCCAACACTATACCTCACTATACTTGATCTATGAATCCCACGTTAAAGGTATAGAAATGGTATTAATACAGCAAGAAGACTGCCAAGAGGCAGGCTGGCATTCCTCAACTTTCTACATTACTGCCAAGTGTATTTCTACCACCAGCTCTTCCCACCATCAGCTTTTTTCTCTTCCTTCTTTGGTCTGATACCATCTCCCTGTCTAAGTGCTATGGCTGCTAACCAAAACTTTAACAGTTTGAATCCACCAGGCACTCCCTGGAAACTCTATGGGGCAAGCCTACTGTGTCCTTTAAGGCTGTTAAGTCAGAATCAACTCAACGGCAAGGGGCATTTTTTGTTTTTTGTTTATCTATTCACCCAAATTCTAACCCTGCTCAGTCCAACATGTCTACATATAGCTACTGAGCACTGGAAATTCAACTAGCCTAAAACTGAGATGTGCTGCAAGTATAAAGTATACATTGAATTTCAAAGACTTAGCCTTTTAAAATACTATCATTTTTGTATCAATTGCTTCTTGATACGATAGTATATTGGATATACTGGGTTAAAGAAGATACAGTATTAAAATCAATTTCAACTGTTTCTTTTAATGTGATTACTAGAAATTTTATGGAGCCCCAGTGGCACAATGGTTAAGTATTTCGCTACTAACTAAAAGGCTGTTGATTCAAATCCGCAGCTGCTCTGTGGCAGAAAAAGCCTGGCAATCTGCTCCAGTAAAGCTTACAGCCTAGGAAAACCCTACTCTGTCCTACACAGTCACTATGAATTGTGGTGCTAGCAAAGGATATTGACTATAAAACAAATCTGTCTTGGTAGAAGTACAACCAGAACGCTTATCAGAAGCAAGGAAATGGCAAGACGACATCTCACACACTTTGGACATGTTATCAGAAGGATCAGCCTGGGAAAGTACATCATGCTTGGTAGAGAGTCACTGAAAAAGAGCAAAACCTCAATGAAGTTGACTGACACAGTGTCTGCAACAATGGATTCAAGCACAGTAACAATTATGAAAATGGAACAGGATGGGGCAGTGTTTTACTCTGTTGTCCACTATGTTGCTGTGACCAGAAATCAACTCGACAGCACCTAACAACAATTAACAACATGAGTCAGAATTGACCAGGCAGCATATAACAACAACCAGAACACTTATCATGACACATGGTATTTCTACTGGACAGAACTACATAGTCTAACCATTCTTTGTGGCCCAGAATGTACAAAATCTCCTTCAAGAAGCCCCTACCCTTCATGCTTATCTTAGTGATCTTTTTCTGTACCTTAAAATACTATAATAGCATTTACCACATACACCACTATCTAACTACGTAACACACAATACATTTACTATTACTTACATCCAGTCTGCTTGCTATATTAATACCATTTCTATACCCCTAACTTGGGACTCATAGTAGGCATTCATTATACATGGAATCTTTGGTCAGACACGAACAATATGATAATATATGAAGTAGCTGTTGGGGTTTGTTTTGTTTTCTGTGCTCATTTACTTTCCCAATGAAGATTTCAACACTGACGAGGAACGGAAGTCAGACAGCCTAACTGCTCTCTCTTCTTCCTCTAATTAAAATAATACTTATAAACCTTTTAGCACATTGCTTGGCACCCAGTAAGGTCTGTGTGCCTCTCAGTTTCCCCCTCTGCATAATGCTGTCGGCTGCTGTCAAGTCAGCCTCAGAATCATGGTAACTCCATGCACTGTGGAAACAGGCCCAGGTCCTGTGCCACTGTCATGATCAGTTGTAGATCAGACCACTGGGATCATTAAGGTTTTCACTGTGTGATTTTTGGAAGTCATTACCAGGTCTTTCTTCCTAATCAAAAGAGATTAGGAGGCTTTACTGAAAACTGTTAAGCATTATTAGCAATGCACAAGCCTCCACTGAAAGATAGGTAGTGGCTACACAGAGGTAAACTGGCCAGAAACTAAACCCAGGTCTCCCATACAGAAGGCAAGAATTACAACAGTGAACCACCACTACTTACCTCTGCATAACAGAGTTTAAAACAGCAGTCCAATCTACAAAACATAGCCAGAACAAGCAAGTTCTAACTGAAGTCAGTATCATGATATTAAGAAATACTCTACCTTCCACAGCTAATTGTGCATTTATCCACCAGCTGTCTTAAATGTATGTTATCTTTTTTATGAAGAGAAAATAAATCCATCACCATTGTCAAAAATAAGAAAAACCAAACTCCAACCCATTGCCATAGAGTTGATTCCGACTCACAGCAACCCTAAGCAGAATAGAACTGCCTCACAGAGTTTCCAGGGAGCATTTGGTAGATTTGAACTGTGGAACTTTTGGTTAGCAGCTATAGCTCTTAAACACTACACCACAGGATTTCCAAAAATAGAAAAACCGAAAAAGAAAAAAAAAAAAACACAAACCCACTGCTATTGAACTGATGTCAACTCATAGCAACCCTATAGGACAGAGTAGAACTGCTCCATACAGTTTCCAAGGAGTGCCTGGCTCATTCCAACTGCCAACTTCTTTTGGTTAGCAGATGTAACACTTAACTTCTATGCCACCAATTAGAATGCTTGTCCTCTCGAATAGTGTGCAGTCACCGGACAGGGAGAGCAGTGGAAGCTGCATATAGGTGGGCATGTAAATTTTCATGTGAATGTACATTTTCACTCAGTTATGTTAAATAAAAAAAAAAAATGCTTGTCCTCTCCTATTAATGGCGGGAAATCCTAGTGGCATAGTGGTTAAGTGCTATGGCTGCTAATCAAAAGGTCAGCAGCTTGAACCCACCAGGAGACAAGTAAGAGACAATCACTAAAGGCCTACTCCAAGCTGGAGTTTATGTATCATACTCAAAATAACCTTATGAAGCCCAATTATCACACGCATTTTACAGAGTAAAGAAACTGTTCCAAAGGTAGGCTAAGTAACTAGCCCAAAGTCAATGGTATCATCTTTGTAATACATTTTTACTATCATTTGAAGATAAACTATATGAAAGGGAGGAATGGTACATAAATATGCAGATAAAAATACAACAGGAATTACTTTTCATTTCTTTCAAACAGTTCCCCGGTCTTGGTTTAATTTCCATCATTTAGTTCAAGAAAGCTTTTATTTTCTAAGTAACCTTCTTTAAAAGTAGCAACCAAAAGGATACATAATGTGACAGGAATTAGTACATTAATACATCATTTTTCCTTTTAGTTGCATGTGAAAGTTTACATCAAACATCCCTGCGCAAACTCTTCAGGCACAAGTTACAAAATTCTCAGCTTCCACAAAGCTCACAGTAACAAAACAAAGGAAACTGGGTCATTCTACAAACAAATGTATTAACCATAAAACAGCATACACCTAAGGAAATATCCAAGACCCTCTACATGTTACAAAATTGAGGTCATAATGTGTTCAGTATAATGACAAAAAGAAGTTCCTCAAATTACCATGCACATCTTAGAGTGAAACCACAATTATACAGACTTGAAAACTACTTTCTCAGAATGGTAACAGTGTACTGCATATCTCTATGAAACCAATTTGATCTAGGTTTAATAGATTCCCCCTTTACTAAATGTGTCCAACTTAATCTTGTAGACTTGTACAAGAATGAAAGTCCCAATTCTCTACCCCCACTCACAAAAGTCCCAAAGTATCAAATGCTTTAAAATATTGCTCAACTCTCCTTTATCAAAAATGTTCCTGCAGTAAGTGCTAATCAATCACTACTAAGAGCCCCACACATTGCAGCTTGTGTGTGCATGGTATTTTAGTACAGAAAGCACAAAGTTTAGTTTACCAAGAACACATTTCATTTTTAAAAGTTTTGGAGAAGTTAGGCCTGTTAACAGTAACCAATTTGCATTTCATTCCAAACTGAACACGACTCTATAATTTCAAGAAATTTGCAATTATAAATAGCCTCACTTGTCAAAATCAGATCTTTTTTTCTTTAGAAGTACTTCAAGAGTATAAACAGAAATAATTGGCAACTTTTAATCTCATGAACATGCTCCTTAAATTCTCACATATAAAATGAATTATTTTATGCCATAGCCTCTCATAGTCACATGAGGACCATGTGCCCTCCTAGATCAGGTGATTTTTACTTATTTGAAAAATAAAAAAGACATCTAGAGGAAACAAGGTGTTCTTTTCTTGTTCCCCAAACATGCAAAGACAAATCTGTCTAAAAGGTATTTTCATCCTAAACCTAAGAGTAAAAAAAAAAAAAAACCCTAGTCAATGCTGACTCATAGTGACCCTATAGGGCAGAGCAGAACTGCCACACAGAGTTTCCAAGGAGAGCCTGGCAGATGTGAACTGCTGACCTTTTGGTTAGCAGACACAGCACATAACCACAACACCACCAGGGTATCCGGTAAGCTAAGACTAAGGAGTTAAGAACATAGAACAAAACAAAGCCTCAGGAACCAGCTCACGTGACATGCTGCAGACGACAAGAAGCCTTGGAACACTAGACACTACAGAGGTGAGCATCAGAGGTCAAATCCACACCTACCTGGACTCCCCAACACCTCCACCCGGCAGTCCACAAAATCCAGGAAGGCACTTTAACAATCACTGCTACACTGGCAGTCAAAGGAAGGAGCCTCCACCAACTCAGGAAAGCCTCCACTCCTTTCCAAGCAGGCACAGGGAGCCCCTTCGTATCACAGACACAAAGAAATTGAAGGAACCAGACCCAAAGTGGAAATAAAATTTAGAAGAGGAGCATGGAAAGGAAGATGACAGTAAAAATGTGTTCTAAGACCACATGGTGGCTTCTAGTTGACAAAATAAATAAAAGGTGAGAGATGACAGTTGAATTCAATCTACTAAATCTGTTCTAGGACCACACGAGGTCTCTCACTCCATTCAGGATTTCATCTCAGACTGTATGAGGACGATGTGGGGGTCCAATTGGTTTGCTGGAGGGGATGGATGGTCACAGCTGTGCCCGGCCTCGAAGTTACCCGGGAGGCGGGCACCGGGTGATAATACTGGGTAAGTTTACACTCAAGGTGTCAGGTACCGTGCTCGCGAGCCAGGCTGCCCGCTTCCCAGGGAACAATTTCTCGGGGGTCCCCGCCCCAATGCCCTCAGCATCCCCCGGGCCGTCAACCCTCGTTGGCCGCAGGGTGTCAGGCTGGGCTCAGAAGACGCCCTCCCGGGCAGGTGCCCATGGCCCAGTTCCCCTGACCCACAGCGCCCCGGCGCGCGCGCTCACCTAACAGCGCGCGCAGGTGCTTCAGGCGGGTCAGGACGTCCTTTCTCGGGTCCAGCACCTTCTGGGTAGACTTCTTCACATCCCCGTAGCTCCTTCGGGAGAACATCCCGCCGCAGGAAGCCCAGGCCCCAGAGGCGGCAAAGGAGGCGCCTGCGCCGCGAGAGTCACCTCACAGGGTCCGACTCACTAGTCGTGGGGCCCCTAGTCGCCCACCGCCGAGCGCCGGCAGTCGCCGCGGCTCCAGGAAGAAGGGGCAGATCGGCAAGGCAAGAGGAGGAGCAGGAAGGCGGTGTCGACCCCAAACGACGGCCCCGCCCCCTGGGTGGAGCCGTCGGACACACGGACGCGACGCACGCGCGCTCGACCGGGGCGGGACACCCATCCGCCCGCACCTGAGGCCCTGGGCCAGCCTCCGGAGCGCCGAGTTGGCACCGCGATGCAAAGAGGTGCTAGTACCACGCGCACGCCGTACTACAAGCCCCGGCATACACCGCGAGGACGACCTTCCTACCAGGCAGGCGGGCCCTCGGGTAGATGGGAGTCAGTGGACCGGCTCCTAGCCCATCCCCCCGCCCCTTTCTGGGCCGCACGTATTTCTGGGAAATGTAGTTCTTTCTCTAAGAGGCGTGAAGTAGCTTGCTGCCTCCAAGTCTCCAAGGGGCGAACTACTATTAGCCTGCCCATCCTCTGTCCTAGGAAACCACGGTGGTGTAGTGGTTAAGTGCTGCGAGTAATAAGCAGAAGATCGATAGTGCAAATCCACCAGGGGCTTCTTGGACACTCTATGGGGCAGTTCTGCTCTGTAGAGTCACTGTGAGTCAAAATTGACTCCAGGGCACAGTTTGTTTGTTTGTATCCCCTGTCCCAAGAAGGCCTGAGCACCTGAACTTTCATAGTCCTCCTGCGTGCCCAGCCAGTTTCCTCATACTGCGACGTGAACCACAAAATATCTCGGTAAGAAAAGTTTCCAAGGTTGAAAATGAAAGGCATTTTAAGGCTTGACTTTTGGAGCCATCCCAGGGTGCGAGCTGAGGCCCCTTTGACTGTCAAATTAAAATGAATGGCTAGGGAATGGGTTTGCTCTCCAAATGCGACCGAGAAAGGCGCGGAAGGGTGCTCTAAACCGTGCTCGCCTCTTGCTCTGGAGAAAGTGCACATTCTCAGTGTTGTGCAAGGTCGCATACCAATCCAGCAACAGAACCTGATCGAGACCCTGAGGGACCTCTCAGGCAGGCAAGCTATCTAAGGCCAGATGTTTTCCCCTGGAGGAAAAATTTTGAGCTGGAAGATGGACAGTATCTTACAAGAGGACTGTGGGATTATTTACTGGTATCTGAACGTTTGATGCTTCAAGCCTAGACACATTTCGTCTTTTTAAGCAAGTACTTGAGGTGATTATTGAAAAAATCGTGTGATTTCCATCCAAATTGTGATTACCCAACTGTCTCTGAATGAACTGGAATTCCAGGGAAGAGCTAAAGGTTTATATACCGTTGTATTCCCATTACGCTGGAGTGGTGAAAATAGCATGCTAAGCTGTGGAAAGATTGGAGACTGAAATCCAGAGGTGCTTGGAAAGAAAAGCTTGATGCTTCTGAAAACTCAGACATTAAGAACGCTGTGGAGCACATTTCTACTTTGACACAAGTAAGGGCACTACGAGTTGGAGTCACTCAGTAGGAATTCACATCACATAGTTTGGGGGGGGGGACACCAATCCATAACACTGAGGTTGAGAGAAATAACAATTATTTGTCCTTTGATCCTTCAATCCCATTTCTAAGAATCTACCCTGAAATATACATCCACAGTTATGAAACAGCACTGGGTGGGTTATGAAACAAGGGTGTCTATGAAACTACATATACAGAATTATTCAGATTGTACTTCCTTAGAGGAATACACTGTAAGGCCAAAAAGAATGGCAAAGAAATATTAACTGTTGCCAGGAACGAGGACTTCAGTGTTTAAGAGAAAAGAAATACACAAAACCAAATCAAACAAATTAAACTTCTGTAATGTTAAATTTTACTTGAAAATATCAAATTTGTGGTTTAAAAATACACCCACAGATGAAGATTCATTCTGTTCCATACAGGTACATAATTCTTCAAGCAAATTTTAAAAGACTTTCCTTTCCTTCATTGTATTAGCTTAGCACCATAGTAAGTTCACCAATTTCTGAGCTCCCTGTTCTGTTCCATTAACCTAGTTGCCTAGCTTTAGACCACTACTCTACTGTCTGGATTACTGAAGCATTGTTGTAAATCTTGGTTTCAGATGTTTATGTCCTCCTTGCTTAAGATTGTTTTGATTATTCCAGGTCATTTGCATTTCTATCTAAATTTTAGAATCAATCTATGTCTCAAAAAAATTTTTTTTTTTTTTTTTTTTTTTTTGCTGTTTCCTAGCTCTGATTAGCCATCAGATATGGTGGCATGGTGGTTAAGTGGTATGGCTGCTTACCGAAAGCTCAGCAGTTCAAATCCCTCTGGTGTTCCTTGGAAATTCTATGAGACAGTTCTACTGTGTCCTATAGGGTCCCTATGAATCAGAATCAACTTGACAACAGTAGGTTTTTGAGGGTATTTTTTCTTGTACCGGCTTTTGCCTGAAATCTTGACTTAACATTTTCCCAATATGTGTGTTTCGCTCCTAAGAATCTAAACTTCGCCTAAATTCCTGAGAACAAAAAGATATGTGTTAATCCTCTAGTGCTGCTCTAACAGAAATACCACAAGTGGATGGCTTTAGCAAAGATAAATTTATTTTCTCACAGTTTAGAGGCTGGAAGTCCAAATACAGGACATCAGCTCCAGGGAAAGGCTTCCTCTGTGGGCTCTGATAAAAGATCCTTGTTATCAGTCTCCCCATGAACTAGGAGCTTTTCTGCACAGGAACTCCAACTCCAAAGGATGTGCTCTGCTCCTGGCACTGCTTTCTTGGTGGTATGCAGTCCCTCAACTCTTTGCTTGCTTCCTTTTCCTTTTATCTCTTGTAAAATAAAAGGTGGTGCAGGCCACACCCCAGGGAAACTTCCTTTACATTGGATCAGAGATGTGACCTGAGGAACACTGTTAGATCCCACCCTAATCCTCTTTAATCACAGGCAGAGATTATGATTTAACACACAGGAAAATGACATAATGGAGAACAATCAAACAATGCTGGGAATCATGGCCTAACCATGTTGACACACACTTTGGGGGGAAACAATTTAATCCATGACAGGATGACAACCCTCCAAAGAATGACATACCAAACCCAATGCTTCAAAAAACAAAGAACACCAGTGTTTCTGTTTTCAACATAACATATAACTCTATGCACTGAAAATATATGTATATATTATTTTTCCCTCCAAAAAATATTTTACATTAGTTTTTCCCCCCAATAGAAACTATTCTTTTCTTTCCAAACATCTGTCAAGTAAGATGTATTAATCTAAATTCTCTAGAAGAGAAAAACCATTGGTGCATATAGAGAGTAAAAATTTTACCTGAAGGAAATGGCTCACACAGTTGTGTGAGCTGGACAGTCCCGAATCTGTGGGTCAGGCAACAGTTTGAAGCCTCTTCAGACTCATGTTGTTGCAAGAGCTGACAAATCCAAAATCCACAAGTCAGGAAGTAGGCTGTAAGCTTCTTATGGCTCACAATGTTGTGGGAACTGGCAAATACAAAATCTGCAGGTCAAGTGGCAGGGAGAGACTTCTTTAGGCTTACATCCCAAAAACTCAAGGTCAGGCAACTAGTAGAATGCAGGGCGGAGAAAGAGAGTGAGTTTTGTCAGAACATCCATTTATATACAGGAGGCAGGCCACAACACCCAAGGAAACTCTTCTTTCAATTGATTGATTGCTCACATCAGATCACAAAATGGAAGTTGATTGCAGAGTGTCTGCCAAACCACTGATAATCAAAGCTAGCCAAGTTGACACATAATATTAACCGTCACACCAGGAGATTTAATACCGAACTTTAATCTTGACTATAAATCATTTCATATGAGAATTTCTCTTAAGGACAGACTTGAAAAAATTTTTGAAAATGTATTAGACATTTTGATATATCTGATAAATGCCTGATAACAAAGTAATGTCTGAAGTGAAAGAAACACAATCATTTTACTAAATTTATTCCTGCAGTTTTCACAGCTATGCATTCTAACTAGGATGTCATCTGTTTTATATGTATTTTTAGTTTTATCATCAAAATAGTATTCAATATTTTATTATTGAACTATGGATACACATCAAAATGAGATAAATGTAAAACCCATAATAAATATAAGAATCGTTACATAGATACTCTTTATGTATGCAAGGAGATTCTATATATATATATACTTGAATAATAATGCTGGAAAAATCAGGGCTCATTGCAACTATCTATAAGAATAAATAAAACTTGAATAAAAGATGGTGCCCAAAGTCTAGAAAGAGTTGAGGTTAGATATGGCTAGAAAATGTTAAAGTGGTTCATTACCAGTTGTCTCACATCCACCATCAACATTTCCTCACATCTACTGTCAACATACAAGTTCCACCATTAGGTTTAACATTAGATAAGTTTCATTCACTAACTTGGAACTGGGTGTTAGATTTTTTAAAACATGAATGCAGATTGTACCACCATTCTTAGAATTCAAATGGTTGTACAACTCAAACAGTATAATCCATGTGACTAAACTGTACATGTAGAATCTGTTGAACTGGTTTATGTTTTGCTGTGTACATTTTCAACAACAGAATAAAATTTAGAACACAAAAAAATGAATGCAGATTAGAGAATGTCAACAAAAACTTTTCTCGAAATGGAAAAATTCATTATGTAGTTTGTTTTAGTTAGTTTTACTTAATCTTTAATTTTCTAGAAAAAGAAATTTCGAAGTAATCCCTGAGAAACATGGTAATTCTTGGGAATACAAATTCTTGTGCTAATCTATAAGTATGTCTTAAATTGAGGGTATTTTGACTTGGTGTTTCACACAGAAAATTCTTAGTTTTTAAGCAACAGAAATTGGCTATTTGAGTGAAAGATGATTAATGGAAGAATATTGGCCTTGGCAGTAGGCACAAGGAAAGAACAACTGGTGGAGGTGCCAACTGAACTGGCAAAAGGAACAGAACATACTCTAGATGGAAGCAGTGAGATAAGAATTGATGGACTGTGTGAGGATCAGCAGCAGCAGCTTGGTTTTGTGTTATTTCTCTCCTGCTTTGTGCTTATGACTGAATTCAGCATACTGGAGGGCTTGCAAGGAAAGCAGAGCCAAATGGTAGTAAAATGTGATGATGTTAAATGGTAAGAGACAAGCAAATTTGTGAAAGGCAGGATGGAATGACAGCCAAAGTCAAGGCCTTGGTTCCAGTCCTTCTGCCTTACTGGCTGTGTAATCTTAAACAGCTGACTCGATTCCCTGAGCCTCAGTCCTCTTCATCTATAAAATGGCCTTTGGACAGCTTATTTTGAGGAGTAAATGAGAACAAAAAGAAACGAGCTCAGTGTCTGGCGTAAAAATGTTCAGTAAATACTATTTTGTTTTTTTCTTCATCCCTACTTTCCAGAAAGTATGAGCAAGGCAATTTCTGTTTCCTAAGATTGTCCATTTGGTGCTTATGTTATGCTAAATGTGTTTATGAGAGAGGTTAACACAGCTATGGTTTCATGTGGTTTTAGACAACTGACACCAGACACCATCAGATAAGGCAAAATAGGTTGAAGGGAAGCCCCAGAATTCTTTCTTCCCCACTTTTATCAGGTACAGTCTTTGGCAATAAACACGGTATTTATCTGATCTGAGTTGGCTTCAGCTGGCCTTTGCTAAGATCACTTACATGTCTAGAGAGTAACTGTGTATTGACTGGCTTAAGATGGCCTGGGCTGGGATAATTTGGATAACGTTCTCTGGTCTGTACTTTCCTCCTCCTCTTGGACCCCGTGAGCTAGCCAGGACATTTCTTCTCATGGTAAAGGGTGGAAGTGAGCAAGCCCAACTGCTCACCAGTTTTAAGCAAAAGGAACTGCCTTGCTATTACTCTACTGGCCAGAGTGACTCATGTAGCTGAGCTAAGGGTCAGAGGAAGAGGTCAAAGAGAATGCATATAGAGAAAGGTGAAAAATTAAAATGATTTGCAGTGAGATGGATCACTTTTGTATGTCTTTTGTCACCATGGTCTTGGAACCCACATCTAAGTGATTGGGTTGCCACTCAGTTGATTCAGGACAGAGGAAATCAAATACAGGAGAGCATAGAACTGTAGCATACAGTTTCCAAGGAGCACCTGGTGAATTTGAACTGCTGACCTTTTGCCTAGCAGTTGAGTGCTTAATCACTGCCCTACAAGTGATTGGGTAAAATCAAAACCAAACCTGTTGCTGTCTAGTTAATTCTGATTCATAGAGACCCCATAGGAAAGAGAAAATCTGCCCCATAGAGTTTCCAAGGAGTGCCTGGTAGAGTCAATCTGCTGACTTTTAGTTAGCAGCCGTTGCTCTTAACACTAGGCCACCACAGGTAGGACTATACAAATAAAGTAATAGTGGTCTACCAAGGGGATTGGATAACTTACTAATAATGCAAATAAAATTCATGGCATCTATGTGGTGGTGGTGGAGGTGGTAGTCGCTGTTGTTAAGTACCACTGAGTTAGTTCCAACTTACAGAGACCCAGTGTACAACAGAAACACTGCCCAGTCCTGCACCATCCTCACAATCTAGTCTACTGTTGCAGCTGCCAGCCAAGCCAAGTGCCATCGAGTCAGATCCGACTCATGGCGACCCTAGGGGCCAGGGTAGAACTGACCCCATGTCAGTCTATTATGTTGAGGGTCTTCCCCTTGAACCCTCTGCTTTACCAAGCATTATAGCCTTCACCATGTACTGATTCCTCCTGCTAACATGTCCAAAGTACATGAGATGCAGTCTTGCCATCCTTGCTTCTAAGGAGGCTGCTGGTGTGCTTCTTCCAAAACAGACTGGTTCATTGTTTTAGCAGTCTGTGGTACATTCAATATTCTTTGCCAGCACCACAATTCAAAGGCATCCTTTCTTCTTTGGTCTTTCACAGCTTATTTGTTCTTCAGTCACTAGTGTTCAACACATCAAATCTGTTTTTGAGATGGTCTCTACATTCAGGTGGGATATACTCAAGGTTGTGCTTTGGCTGTCATGAACCTGTTCTAATTTTCTTTGGTTACAACTTGAACTTGCGTATGAGCAATTTATGATCTGTTCCACAGTGACTCTTGGCCACGTTCTGACTGATAATATGCAGTTTTTCCATCATCTCTTTCCACAGATGTAGTTAATGTGATTCCTATGTATTCCATTTGGCAAGTTTCATGTGTACAGTCACCATGTATGTTGGTGAAAAAAGGTATTTGCAATGAAGTCCTTGGTCTTTCAAAATTCTACCATGCGATCTCCAGCATTACTTCTGTCACCAAGGACATGTCTTCCAGTGACCAGTTCTTCTTTGTTTCCTACATTCAACTCACCAGTAATTACCAAGGCCTCCTGGTTTACAAGTTTGATCAATTTCAGACAGCAGAAGTTGGTAAAATTCTTCAGTTTCTTCCTTTTTGGTTTTAGTGGTGGAGTATATAAATTTGGGTAATAGTCATAGTAACTGATCTTTCTTGTAGCCATATGGATATTATCCTAGCACTGACAGCATTGTACTTCAGGATAGATTTTAAAATGTTCTTTTTGATATGAATGCAAAGATATTCTCCTTTGAGTTATCATTTCTGGCTTAGCAGACTATATGATTTTCTGATTCCAAGTGGCTGATGCCAGTTCATGTCAACTCACTAATCCTAGCATATCTATGTTTATGAGTTTCATTTCATTTTTTATCCTATCCAATTTTCCTTCATTCATACTTAATGCATTCCCTGTTCTGAGTATTAACAGATGTTTACAGATGTTTCTTCTCATTTTGAATTGTGCCATATTAGCACATGAAGGCCTCAAAAGCTTGACTCCATCCATGTTATTAAGGTCAACTCTACTGTGAGTAGTCAGCTCTACTCTAGTCATCTTTTGAGTGTTTTCCAACCTCGGAGCACTGGGGCTCATCATCTGCCACTGTGTCTGACAATGTTCTGTTCCTATTCATAATTATTTTTAGATGTAGATCATGGGGTTCTTCTTCCTTGTCTATCTTAGTCTGGAAGCATCAGGGTGGAGGCTTTTCCTGATTAACATACCTTCAGGGGCTGATAATCCAAGACTGGCAAGATGGGAGACTGCTGGCTCAAATCCTAAGAACTGGAGGTCAGATGATGATGAACCAAATGTAGGATCCACAGTCACAAAAGCTAGCAAGATTTGCCAGAATGTCCATATATATTAGATGCAGTTTACACCCTGAGGAAATTCCACTTAAAATGATTTGACTGCTCATATCATTCATGGAGGTGACTATATTATATCACAAAATGGAAGGTAGCTATGTCATTATATAACTGTCAAAGTATATCTTTACATAGCTGCCGATATATCATTACATAACTGCCAAATCATTGAGAATCATGGCCCAGCCAAGCTGACACTAACCTTAACTATCACAGTTACTTAGAGAAGAAAACTGCTAGAAAGTAGAAAATATCATTCAAGAACTTTGATTCTCATTGGTTTGATTATGCCAAGTGGCCCTATAGTTACTAATTTGATTTCCCCTGTTCTATCTATGGAAAGATAAGCTAATGAGTTCATAGTCAGACTTATCAATTCTTTCATGGATTTGTTGTTCATCATGTTGGCCAGTTATCAGAGCTTGAAAACTATAAGACGTGATAGTATTGAGTTTCTGGACCCACCTAGACAAACTGTAGACACCAGATTCATTATGACACTTTACAGATTGACAACTTGTGAGGCACTTTTCTGGACAGCCAGTACTCCCTCCTTGCTTACATTTCTTTAGCTGCAGAACACAGTCCTAACCTCATCTCTAATGATGGAGACCCCACCTTCTAGAAGCCCTGGAAGAAGTATATTCAGTGTCCTAGCATAAAGAAACTTTTCTATTAAAAATATGCCATTTAATTAAATGTATATACAGATTATATGTTCCTTGCTTCAAAAAATAAAACAAAGAAACAAAAAACCAAACTTGTTGCCATTGAGTCAATTCCAACTCATAGTGTCCCTACAGAATGGAGTAGAACTGCCCTGTAAGGTTCCCAAGGATCTAAATATTTGTGGAAGCAGACTGCCACATCTTTCTCCCACAGAGTGACTGCTGGATTTGAACTGATGACCTTTCAGTTAGCAGCCAAGTAATTGAGCATGGTCCCACCAGCAAACTGAAATCTATGTTTACTTGCCTATAGTATGCTACACAAGAAAAGTCCTGACAGTGCAGTGGCTCAGTTCTCAGCTACTAACTAAAAGACCAGTGGCTCAAACCCACCAAATGCTCCTTTAAAGAATAATGTGTCAGTCTGCTTCTATAAAGATTTACAGCCTTGGAAACCCTATGTGGGCAGTTCTACTCTGTGCTATAGGGTCACTATAAGTTGGAGCTTAATTGGAAAATATTGAAAGAAGGAAAACTTTCCCAAGTAATCTTCACTCAAGAAGCTGTAGCAAAAACTGTTGGCATTCTGCATTCTGTACTCACCTCTTGCCATGGATTGAACTGTGTCTCCCCAAAATATCTGTCAAGTTGACTAGGTCATGATTCTCAGTATTGTGTGGTTGTCCGCGATTTTATCACTTGATGTATTTGATTATGTCATTTTCCTATGTACTGTAAATGCTATCTCTATGATGTTAATGTGGCATGACTCAGTCTACAAGAGTAGCTTGTGATTTAAGTCAGTATCTTTTGATATACAAAAGAAATCAGCAAGCAGAGAGACAGGAGGACCTCATAGTACCAGGGAAGTAAAGCCAGGAGCTCATCTTCTTTGGAACCAGCATCACTGCCCTAAGAAGCTCCTAGAGCAAGAGAAAATTGATGACAAGGACCTTCCTCCAGAGCCACAGAGAAAGCAAGCCTTCCCTCCACTGACACCCTGAATTCAGACTTCTAGCTTCCTAAACTGTGAGAGAATAAAATTCTGTTTGTTAAAGCCATCTACTTGTGGTATTTCTTGTTATAGCAACAGTACATAAATAAGACACTTTTATACTCAGAGACTACTTACCTGAAAGCCTGTAACACGTTCTACTTACCTGAAAGTAGAAAACAGCCGAAAGGCTTTTTTCTCAGTGCTCTCGCCCGCAATCAATGATAAACAAGTAGCTGGTAGATAAAAATCCCAGCTCTCTCACTTTTGAGTTGTATAGCTCTGAGGAGAGTGTTCCACACAGTTTCAAGGGATCTGCACAGTGATCTCCCAGTTGCCCAAGTGTTTATCTGCTTTATACTGAACCCCTATATCAGCCTCTTTCTTTTATCTTTTCATTTCCTCACTCCCCTAATAATGTTTCCTGGGATTGCCTCCTGAGTCAACTAATAGAACTGAAGTCTGTGTTTCAAACCAAGAGTGGTTAATCTCACAGGGGCCACAGTCAAAATAATAAACTGAGATCATTAGCAGACACAGTTTTTCTTTTCCAATTTGAGTTTACCAAAGTAGGAACTGATGTTATAAAAACTGAATGGAAGATACATCCCAAGGCTTCTAGGTGGGTGACAGGTAGGTCCTAAGGGAAGAATGTCTTTAATTGTTGATGTCACCTATCAGCCCAGGCCTCTGCCAGGCAAACTGTGTGCTTGAAAAGGACAGTCTCTAGTCTTCACCACCTAACTTTGTGAAATGATACAGAACCTCATATAAACAGCATCCTTCTCTATGATCCCTTCTGCAACTTGCTTTTCTTGCTCAATGTCATACTTCTGAGATTTTAAAATACTGATATATGAGTCTATAATATAATTTTCTTATAGTAGTTTTATGAGGATGAATACAGTACAATTTATCCATTATCCTTTTGAAGGAATGTTGCTGAGCCGACACATGCCTAGACCTAGTGTATGTATTGCTGAGTGGAAAACACCACATCCTGAACATTGCTAACCACTGGGGGCAGTTATGGTGACAGCAGGGTCCTTGGAAGAGCTATGGTAGTTAAATGGATGTGGATTCACTGCTCCTGTACTTATTTGTGTGTCTAAACTACATGACTGATGGTTTAAAGATGCATGTATCTATTCTGGCTTTGAATCAGCACAGACACAATCATTTTCTGACTTTACTCTGTTGCCTTATTAAACATTTATCTCAAGCCCACTGTAATTATTGATGATCCAAGATGTGCTAAAGAAGTATAAGACCAGTTTTGTGCAAAATTAACAAAACTGTCAGTAAAAAGCGGAATTTTGATCATCTGTACTAATCAGAATATTTTTGCCTGATTTTATATTCTTGGCATACTTCCAAAAAAAATTTTTTTTCCCTCTCGGGAAATTCTAGAATATGCTGGATAACATGTAACACCACAAAGCAGTAACCTAGGAGAAAAGGGATGTAGGTTATTTCAGTCTTTTCATCTTTCATTATTTTGATGCAATAAAAATATGTGGCCAGGAAGGTGACTTACTTGATTTAGGAAACAAAGAAGAGAGAAAAAAAATTACAGATTAACTTGCTTTATTCATTTCCTTTACACCACTTTATTCTTGCTTGAAATTAGATTAAATGGCTATTATTCCTTCTCTACCTCCCATCAATTGGCTCTGAGCAAAACATTACTTTCACCAAGTTGATTGATGGCACATAAGATTTCTGAATTAGATAGCCCTGGTTCACAGTCTCACCAAAAATCCATCCATGAAGGTATAATTCAAAAATAGAAAATGAGTACAGTGGACATGTGTTTCCATCAGGAGGAATTGGTGCTATGCTTCAGCTGGTTTTGTGGGCACTGATTACCCAATCAAGGCAGTAACGACTCTGCGGCTATTTAGAGTTGATACCCTGAGTAACAAAAATGTTCTCTTTTTTTTAGAGATCTCAAAGTATTTTAAAATATTAATGAAACAGTAAGTCACTTCAATTCTAGCAGATATCATGCCATCAATATTTTGTCTCAAATAATATAAGTATGTAAAATTATAAATAGCTAACATTCTTAAAGCACATAATAAGTGTGAGATATAGATGTTGCTGTTCAGTGCTGTTGAGTTGGTTCCTGCTCATGGTGCCCCTGTGTAAATAGAATGAAATACTGTCCAATCCTGTGCCATCCTTACAATCATTATGCTTAGGCTCATTGCAGCCACTGAGCACATTGTTGAGGTACTATTACTAAGTGTTTTCTTACGGTATCTCAGTTAATCCACACAATATCTGTATGAAATGGGAACTAGTATTACCCCATTGTAGAAACAGGGCAAACTGAGACACATAGAAGTTGGGTAGCTTATCCAAAGCTACCAAGTTACTAACTGCTAGTGCTGAGATTTGAATCCAGGTAGGATGGCTCTTGACTATTTTTGACTATTCTGCCACATTGAGGCTCAGAAAGGCTAAATAACTTGTAACTAGTCATTCACCTGTTGAATGGTAGTGTCAAAATTTTAACTCAGGTCATCTTCTTGGGCTGGATTAGAAGCTTGAGATGTTAATTACTACTATTCTAGGGGGGTAGAAAAATAGAAGTCTTAAGTCCTTGTTCAAGGTCCCTCTAAATTGTCAGTTTATACAAGAATTCAATTTCTCCTGCTCACCATGTCACCTCTGAAGTGCTAGCCAACAGTTTAAGATGACAAGTGTTACAGAACATGAATTTTATATGTATAAAAGCTCTTCTCCAGAAAAAAAAATAAACACCATCAACAAAATGAGAAGAGAGAGGCAAAACATATCCTTATATTCTGAAACAAGAGAAGAATGGATAAGATTATAAACTCCTCTTGGGTGACTTGGAGTTAAAAATAATCCAGCCTCTTTCCTTCCATTATAAAGCAAAAGTGAGTTGGAATTGACTTGACGGTAATGTGTTTAGAGCAAGAAGGCAAGAAAAGAGGTGGGAAGCTAGTGGCACTGATGCTACGAATAACATGCTCTAAGAACCTAACTTCAAATGATACTTTTTCTCTAGCAAAAGCACCATGCTCTCTTAACACTGAGAGCAGTTCATTGGAGGGTGAGTATTGGACAGAAACCCCTAGTGTGGCACAACAAATAAGAAACTGATCCCGTCTTGTTACCTAGTGTTGCTATAACAGAAAATACTGTAGATGGGTGGTCTTAACAAAGGGAAATTTATTTTATCACAGGATAGAAGGTTAGAGGAAATCCTCGTGGTGTAGTGGTTATGCCTGCTAACCAAAAAGTCAGCAGTTTGAATCTACCTGTCATTCCTTGCAAATTCTATGGAATTCTACTCTATCCTAAAGGGTCACTATGAGTCAGAATCAACTCAGTGGCGCTGGTTTTCGGTATGTTTGTTTGTTTATTTTGGTTAGGAGGCTGCATGTCCAAGTTAGGGCTACTGCTCCCAGGGAAGTCTTTTTCTCTCTGTTGGATCTGGCAGAAAGTCCTTGCCATCAATCTTTTCCTGGTCTAGAAACTTTCAGCACAAAGACCTGGATCCAAAGGACATGCTCCACTTGCAGAGCGTCTTTCTTGGTGACACGAGGTCCCTCTCCTCTCTGTGGAAATCCTGGTGGCATAGTGGTTAAATGCTACAGCTGCTAACCACAGTCAACAGTTCAAATCCACGAGGCACTCCTTGAAAACTCTATGGAACAGTTCTGCTCTGTCTATAGGGTCACCGTGAGTCAGAATCAACTCAACGGCAGTGGGTTTGGTTTTCGCTCTCCTTGCTGCTGGATTCTCTCTTTTATATCTCAAAAGAGATTGACTCAAGATAAAACTGTATCTTGTAGACTGAGTCCTGCCTCGTTAATGTAACTACTGCTAATCTTGCCTTATTAACATCTTAGAGGTGGGAGTTACAACACATAGGGAAAATCACATCAAGTGACAAAATGGTGGACCATCACACAATACTGAGAATCATGGCTTAGCCAAGTTGATACACATTTGAGGGGGACACAATTCAATCCATAACAGTCTCCTTACATAGAGTGAGACAGGTAAGGTGCCTACAGCGTAAGATTTAAGGTGGTAGTACTCACTCTCAAGGTTGTGCAAGTGCCAGCATGCATAGGACTTAGGTTTTAGCATTTTTTAAAATGCAGGTAAAGAAAGTTTCCCTAGAGTATTGTATGTGTGTCACCAGACAAAACCAGTCTGGAGACAAAGCAGACCCAAGCATATGGATACTGTTCTGTGAGCTTGTTGGTAAAGTTGGTACAGCAGCACTTTCTGCATCTCTCATTCATTCAAAGGAGTGGAGAGAAAAACAAGCCTAGGAAGGGCACACATATGAGGTGAGATGCAAGGGGATGAGGGATCAGCCAGGCAGACTGCATGTCAGGATACTTCTTCCTTCTTTGTACAAGGAACTTCCACTGGGGGTCCTATCACCTTCTAAGTAGATGTCATCGGTTAAATTGTATCCCCCACAAAATATATGTTTACATCTTAACCTTCATTGCTTGTAAATGTGACTCTCTTGGAAATAGACTCTTTGTAGATGTAATTAGTTAACATGAGGTCATACTGGAGTAGAATGGAGCCTAATCTAAGTGGCATTCCCATACAAAAAGACACATCTGAATTACACAAAGTATTTTCTCTAACTACAATGGAATGAAGCTAGACATCAATAACAGAAAGAATTCTGGAAAATTCACAAACACATAAAAGTTAAACAACATACTATTAAACTACCAAGAAGTAAAAAAAGTAGAAGAGAAATCACAAATTTCTTACAGTCAAAAGACTGGAACTCTCCTACACTGCTGGTGGGGTTGCAAATTGGTACAACCTCATTGGAAAGCAATCTGGTGCTTCCTTTAAAACGTGGAAACAGATATACCATTTGATACAGTAATTTCACTGCTTAGAATTTATCCATCAGAAACAAAGGCTGTCACATGAACAGACACGTGTACACAGATGTTTATTGCAGCACAGTCCACAATAGCTAATAGATGGAATCAACCCAGATGCCCCTCAGCAGACAAATAGATAAACAAACTATGGTACATATACTCAATGGAACGCTGTGCTATGATAAAAAAAAATGATGATTTTATAAAACATTTCATAACGTGGTATCAATTGGAAGATATTATGCTGAGTGAAATCAGTTAGTGGCAAAAGGACAAATATTGTTTGAGACCCCTGTTATAAGGACTTTAAAACAGAATTATCTATAGAAGAAAAAACTCTTTGATGGCTAAAAGGGCAGGGAAGGGTGAAGGTTTATCATAGATGAGATAGTTGATAGATGTTAGAAATTTTGTTCATTTACTGTAATATATAAATAAAATTTAAAAAAGAAAGAAAATGAAAAAGCAGCATACCAAAATGTATATAATACAGTGAAGGCAGTACTCAGGAAGAAACTTAGAGCAATAAATGCCTATATAAAAACAGAAGAAATACCTCAAAATTAGAGCCTAACTTGACAATTCCAGGAACTAGAAAAAGGAGAGCAAACTAAGCATAAACCTACCAGAAGAAAGGAAATAACAAAGATCAGAGCAGAAATACATAAAACAAAAAGCGGAAAACAATAGAGAGAATCAAAGAATCAGAAGTTGATTCTTTGCAAAGATCAATAAAACTGACAAAACTTTATACTGAGGAAGATGCAAAATAATTAAAATAAAAAAATGAAAGAAGCAACATTACAACTGACTAGATAAAAATAAAGGAAATAATGACAGTATGAAAATTTATATGGCAACAAAATGGATAACCTAGATGAGACAGACAAATGTTGGAGGGCTGCTCACAAGTTTTAAGATCCCAGGTGCCACTCACCAAAGTGACTACCCAAACTGACTCAACAGGAAATAGAAAGTCTCATTAGACCCACAGCAAGCAAAGAGATCAAATCAGTGACCAAGTCCCACCACTGACTGGTTTTAAAAGCTAGCAAGCAGCCATCAAAGATTCTCTAATTTATCTCAACTCACCTGGAGCAAAAGAGAATGAAGAACACCAAAGATACAAGGAAATATTAGCCCAAGAGATAGAAAGGGCCACATAAACCACTGATTCCATCAGCCTGAGGCCAAAAGAACTAGGTGGTGGCTGGCTACCACTGATGATTGTCCTGACAGGGAACACAGCAGAGAGGCTCTGACACAGCAGGAGAAAAGTGGGGTACAGAACTCAAATTCTAGTAAAAATGATCTGACTGAGGCTGGAAGGACCCCAGATGATATGGCCCTGGAACTGTCTGTTAGCTCAAAACTGAAACCATTCCCAAGATTAGACAGGACTATAAGACATAAAGTGATATGCGTGAAGAGTGTGCTTCTTAGCTCAAGTAGATACATGAGACTAAATGGACTACTCCTGTCCAGTGGTGAGGTGAGAAGTCAGAAAAGGATAGGAGCTGGGTGAATGGAAACTGGAAATCTTGAGTAGAAAGGGGGAGTGCGCTGTCACATTACAGGGAGAACAACTAGGGTCACATAACAATGTGAGTATAAATTTTTCTTCGAGAAACCAATTACTTGAATAGCAAACTTTAACTTAAAGCCCAATAAAAACAAGATCCTTCCAATGGAAAGAAGTCTGGGACCAATGATTTCACTAGGAAATTACAGCAAACATTTAAAGAACTGACAACAATACTATTTTTTTAATTGTGCTGTATGTGAAAGTTTCCAGCTCAAGTTAGTTTCTCATGCAAAAATTTATACACATATTGTTTTGTGACATTAGCTGCAATCACCACAATGAGACAGCATACTCTCCTTTTCTGCCCTGAATTCCCTGCATCCATTTGATCAGTTCCTGTCTCATCATGCCCTCTCGTCCTACTTTTGGATGGGAGCTGCCAATTTAGTCTCTTAGGTCAGATTGAGCGAAGAAGCACATTTCTCACATGTATTATTTTTGTCTTATAGTTCTGTCTAATGTTTGTCTGAAGACAGGGCTTTAGGACTAGTTTCAGTTTTGAGTTAACAGTATGTTCAGGGACCGTAGTTTTGCGGGTTCCTGCAATCTGTTAGACTGTTACTGGTGTTTTCACCGGTTCTGAATTTGGGTTCTGTTCTATATTTTTCTCCTGTTCTGTCTGGTACTGTCTGCTGTGTTTTCTGTCAAGAAAATCAATGGTTGTAGCAAGCCACCGTATAGTTCTTCTGGTCTCAGGCTAGTGGAGTCTCTGATCCATGTGATCCTTCAGTCCTTAGGGCTAATGTTTTCTTCGTGTCTTTGGTTACCTTTATTCTCCTTTGCTCCAGTGGAATGGAATCGATTGATGCATGTTCACAAGCTTTTAAGACCCCAAGTACCACTCACCAAAGTGGGATGCAGAATGTTTTCTGAGTAAACTTTGTTCTGTCAATTGACCTAGATGTCCCCCAAAACTACGGTCCCCAAGCCCCAGCCCCAGCCCCAGGTACTCAGTCCCTCAAGTGTCTGAACATGTCTAGGAAACTTCTTAAGCTTTCTCTTTGGTCAGGTTGTACCAGTTTGCCCTGTATTGTGTGCTGTACTTCTGTTTACCAAAGTTGATCCTTGTCTATCTGCATAGTGATTTCTCTTTCCCTCCCTCCCATCTTTGTAACAAAGAATGCTTTTTCCTGTGTTTAAAACTTTTCTGGAGTTCTTGTAATAGTGATCTCATGCAGTGCTTATTCTTTTGTGACTGACTAAATTCACTGAAAATAGTGACCTCTGGATTAATTCATGTTGAGAAGTGTTTCACAAATTCATATTATTGTTCTTTATTGTTGCATAGTATTCCATTGTGTGCATACCATAATTTGTTGATTCAGTCATCTGTTGATGGGCAGTTAGGCTGTTTCCATATTTTAGCTGTTATGGACAATGCCACATTGAACATGGATGTACATATGTCTATTTGTGTGATGGGTCTTATTTCTCTAGCACATAGTCCTAGGAGTGTGATTTCTGGATTTATGCTACTTCTATTTATAGTCTTTTAAGGAAATACCAAGTCATTTTGCAAAGTGATTGCACTATTTGTTCCCAACTTCAGTGCGTAAGAGTTCTCATCTGTCTACAACCTCTCTAACATTTATTGTTTTGTGTTTTATGGATTAGTGTCAGCCTTGTTGGAGTCACATGGTATCTCACTGTGTTTAGATTTGTATTTCTCTAATGTCTAATCATGAGCATTTCCTCATTGTCTCTTAGCCATCTGAATGTCTTCTTTGTGAAATATCTATTCATGTCCTTTGTCTGTTTTTTAATTGGATTATTTGTCTTTTTGCTGTTGAGGTATTGCAATATCTTGTAGATTTTAGAGATTAGATACTGATTGGAATTGCCATAGCCAAATTTTTTTTCCAGTCTATACATTCTCTTTTTGCTCTTCTGGTGAAGTCTTTTGATGAGTGTATTTCACTTTTAAGAGTTCCTAATTATCTAGTTTCTCTTCTAGTTTTTAGGTATTATTATTTACAGTTTGTAAACTATTTATGCCATGTGCTGGGACTCTTAGGGTTGTCCTTATTTTTTCTTCCATGATCTTTATCAGTTTAGATTTTATATTTAAGACTTTGATCCATTTTGAGTTAGTTTTTGTGCATGGTGTTGAGGTATGGGTCTTGTTTCATTTCTTAATGGATAGATATCCAGTGAAGCCAAATTAGTTTGTTATAGAGATTGTTTCTCCTCCATTTAGTAAACTTTGGGCCTTAGTCACATACTAGATCTGATAATTAAGTTTGTGAACTCATCCTAGAAAAAGTGCTACATGACTCATTGCTGAATATCACTATGGTCACCTTTGAAGAACTCTCCTTGTGGAGCTATGCACTGATGCTAGTGTCTAGTCCACCCTTCAAAGCAGTTTTGAAACTCATTTTCTGGAATGATCATCAGAGCTGTCATCGTAATAACCCTGTCTCATCGTAATAACCCTTGATGTCCTGAATGTTATCAAGATGTCTTCCTTTTGACATTTCTTTTATCTTCGGGTAAAGAAAAAAGTCACTGGGGGCCAGATCAGGTGAGTAGGTAAGGTGTTCCAATACAGTTATGTGTTTACTGGCTAAAAACACCCTCACAGACAATTATGCAATGAAGTTATGAACTTCCTGCTGAGCCAGTATGCACAATGGCCATTCCAGAAAGAGTTCTAAAATTGCCTTGAAGGATGGACTAGGTGCTGGCATCGGTGCATAGCTTCCTAATGGGAGTACTGCAAAGGTGATAGTAGTGATACTCAGCAATGAGGTATGTAGTGTTTTGAACAATTAAGTTCAGGGTCACCTTTGGTCCCGATATGAGTATTTTCAGACATAGATGGGTTATGTCTGAGTTCTCAGTTCTGTTCTGTTGGTCTCTGTGTTGTTGTACTGGTACCAGGCTCTTTTGACTAGGCAGCATAATACGTTTTCAAATCACCAATACTGTTTAAACTCTTCCAAAAGATAGAGAAGGAAGGAATACTTCCTAATTCATTCTGTGAAGCAAACATACCCTTGAAATTCAAAGCCAACAAAGACATTTTAAAAAAGAATACTACAGGCCAATATCTCTTACCAATACAGATGCAAAGTCCTCCACAAAGTACTGCTGAACAGAATCCAATAGCATTTTAAAAGAGTCACATTTTAGTCAGCTAGGGCTGCTCTAGCAGAAATACCACAGAGTGGATGGCTTTAACAAAGGAAGGTTTATTCTTACATAGTCTGGTAGGCTGCAAGTCCATATTCAGGGTGTCCGCTTCAAGGGAAGGCTTTCCCCCCTTGTCGGCTCTGGAGGAAAGTCTGGTATTGTATCAGTCTTTGTCCAGGGAGCATCTTGGCGCAGGAACCTCAGGTCTGAAGGATGCACTCTTCTCCTGGTGCTGCTTTCTTGGTGGTAAGAGGCTCCCAATTCTCAACTGGCTTCCCTTTCCTTTTATCTCTTTCAGGATGAAAGGATTAAGGGTTGGGCAAGCCATATTCCAGGGAAACTCCCTTTACGGTGAAGCAGGGAGGTAATCCTATGAAGCAACTTATAGTCCCACCCTAATCCTTTAACATACAGCACAGGAAAACCACAAAATGGAGGACAGTCACAAGATACTGGGAATCATTGCCCAACCGCATGGCTACACATATTTTTAGGGGGACACAATTTAATCCATGGCAAGTCATATGCCATGACTGATTGAGATTTATTCCAGAAATATGGGAATGGTTTAACATTAGAAATCATTCACTACAGTATACTTCAAAAGTAGAACAAAGGAAGAGAACCACATTATCATCTCTTTTGATGCATAAAAATTATTTGATACAGTTCGACGTTCTTCCTTGATGAAAATTCTGAAGAAGGTTAGAATACAAGCAGAATTCCTTAGTACATTTCAGGGTATGTATGAGAATACAGCAGCCAATAGCCAACATTATACTTAATGGAGAAAGACTGAGAGCTTTCTCCTTGAAACTGGGAACAAGACAAGTGTGTTCACTCTCACCACTTTTACTCAATATTGTATTGGAAGTCTTAGCCAGAACAATAACACAAGAAAAAGAAATAAAATGTATAAAGTTGAAAAGAAGATGTAAATTTATCCTATTTGTGGGTCATGTGATTCTATAGATAGAAAATCCCAGAGAGTCCATGAGAAAACTTTTAGCGTTAACAGATGAATTTAGCATAGTAATAAAGGTCAACAAACAAAACTTACTTGGATTTCTGTACGCCAGCAGTGAGAAATCTGAAAAGAAAATAATTCCATTTGCAATAGCATCTAGCCAAGCCAGAATACAATATGTAGGAATAAATCCAACCAGGAATTGAAGAATTTATACAATGAAAACTATAAAACACTGCTGAAAGAGATGAAAGAAGAGCTAAATAAACAGAAATATGTTCTACTTTCATGGATTGGAACATTTGATATTCTTAAGATGTCAATACTACCCAAAGCTATTTATTTTACTAGTTCAATGCAAACCCAATCGAAATCTAACAACTTTCTTCATAAAACTAGAAAAACCATACCTCAAATTTTTATGGAAAGACAAAAGGCCCTTAATAGTTAAAACAGTGATAAAATAGAAGAACGAAGTAGGAGGATTTACGTATCCTGATTTTAAAATATACCGCACAGCTACAGTTATCAAAACAGCCTGGTACTAGTAAAATAATAGACATATAGACTAAAGAAGGAGAATTAAGAGCCTGGAAATAAACCCACACATTTATGGTCAACTGATTTTTGGTAAGGGATTTAAGCCCTTTTGATGGGGATAGATGAGTCTCTTCAATAAATTGAGCTAGGGAAATTAGATTTCTACATGCAGAAAAATGAAATAGGATCTTTGCCTCACACCGCACATAAAAGCAAATTCAAAATGTATTAAGAACCTAAATGTGCAAACTAAAACTATAAAATTCTCAGAAGAACAAGCAGGGACAACACTATCAGGTCTAGCTTTCCACAATGGATTATCTAATATAGTAACAAAAGCGTAAACAACAAAAGATGAACTAAATAAATGGGACATCATAAAAGTCAAATACTTGTCTGCATCAAAATATTTCACCAAAAAAAAAAAAAAGAAAAGACAAGCTACCAAGTGGGATAATATCTTCAGAAACCATATATGAGGTCTGACAACTAAGTCTGTGAAATTGCCACCATGTGTTTACATTGGCAGCACTGTACAAACAACTCAGTAAAGTTTCATGCATCAGTGTATATCGGTGTTTCACAGTTGTGCTTGTATTGACATGTGATGGTGTCTTGCTGAGTGGCATTCATTATTGTTGTTGCCTGTTACTGTGTGATGTCACAAGAAAGTTGATGCTTGAATTAGAGCAACAAACAAACTTAACTTTCTTTTTAAACTTGGCAAGAGTGGAAGTGAAATCAGGGACATGTTAGTACAAGTTTATGGATTTAATGCCATGAGGAAAATGTCAGTATACAAATGCATTAAATGTTTTTCTGAAAGGAGAGAAAGCATCACTGATGAAGAGAGGTCAGGGTGGCCAATACTGAGCAGAACTGCATTGCAAAAATTCATCTAATTGTGTGTCAAAAATTGTCAGCTAACTGTGAGAATCATAACAGACGAAGTAAACTTCGATAGGCAAACAGGAGAATCTTGGCATGAGATTGGCATCATGACAATGCACCAGTTCACACAGCCTTGTCTGTGAGAGTGTTTTTAGCCAGTAAACAAATAACTCAACGGATCTGGCCTCCAGTGACTTTTTTATTTACCTTAAGATAAAGGAAATATTGAAAGGAAGACATTTTCATGACATTCAGGACATCAAAGGTAACACCACAACAGCTCTGATGGCCATTCCAGTAAAAGAGTTCCAAAACTTCTTTGAAGGATGAACTAGGTTCTGAGATCAGTGCGTAGCTTCCCAAGGAGAGTACTTTGAATGTGACTGTAGTGATAGTCAGCAATGAGGTATGTAGCACTTTTTCTAGGATGAGTTCGTGAGCTTACTTGTCAGACCTTGTATCCAAGAGTAATCTAATAACCAAAGTATATATAAAACTTCAGCAAGTAACAAATAGGCAAAGAACTTGAATAAACATTTCACTGAAGAGAATATTCAGTCACCTGACACATGAAAAGATGCTCGTTATCACTAGCCACCACAGAGATGCAAATTAAAACCTCAACAAGATATTATTTCACTCCCAGTAGGATGGCTAAGATTTAAAAAAAAAGGAAAATTACAGCTATTGGTGAGAATATTGGGAAGCAATCAGTTATCCATTATTGGTGGAAATGCAAAATGGTACAGCTGCCATGGAAAACAATGTGAAAGTTCCTCAAAAAGCTAAAAAAAAAAGACTTATCACATGACCCAGCAATTTCGCTCCTAGGTATGTATTAAAAGACTTGAAAGCAGAGACTCAGAAAAAGACTTCTATGCTAATGTTTATTGCAGTACCCTTCAATAGCCAAGTAATGGAAAAAAACGAAATGCCCATCCACAGATCCATGGATAACCAATATGTGGAACATACATGTAATGGAATACTACTCAGCCAGTGGGAGAAATAGAGTCTTGATACATGCTAAGTATGGATGGAAACTGAAGACATCATGCTAAGCAAATAAGAAAATCACAGAAAAACAAGTATTGTATGGCTCACTTACATAAAAAGGCCAAAAAAGGCAAATGTATAGAAATCAAAGGTTGTAATTGTTTACCAGAGGAAGGGAGGGGGAATGAAAGGTTAATGGTGATGGAAAAATAGATTAAGAGTACACACAGTTGATTATTGTGATTGCTGTCAATAAGTTGCTCACCTCTAAAAAGTTGAATTAGCGAGAGTTGTATGAAAGACACATTTATAACAATGACCAAAAAAAATGAATAAAAAATGTAGTTGCTGAGGTTGCTTACAAACAACAAAACACCTCATGGTATTTGTTTCCTTGGTGGAGGATTAGGGTTATGGTTTCATGGGACATCCCAATTAATTGGCCTAACAACATGTTTAGTGCTTCCGTACTACTTTCTTGTTTGTTGCTTAGTGCCTAGGGTCTTCAAAACTTATCAGTGGCCACTCAAGGCACAACAATTGGTATCCATTCACCTAGAAAAGTCGAGGAAGAAAGAGAGTCAAGACTTGAAGGAACTCCATTCAAATGGACCTGCCCTACTACACCATAGCTAAGAAACTGGCCCTGCCCATTGGACGAAGAGGTGAAAAATAGCCTGACCACAGATGAGCAAACAACATATAACCTACCTGCTCTGCCAAAGCCAAGCCAAGTGCCGTCTGACATAACCAAATAAAAAAGCAAAATGAAACATACAGATCTACAATCAAATGAAGAAAATAACTACTGAATGTCCTGAAAACAATAGACAATATAGAAACATACACAAAAACAAAAGTAGAGTAAAACACCAGAGGACTTTCTAGTAGAAGAAAAGGGCACTAGAACTATTTGACAAGGAATTCACATCTCTAATGTTTAGACTATCCAGGAACTGGGAAAAAAAAGCACACAAAAATGAGGAAAGATAGGCAAATTCAAGGAGAAAGCAGACAAATTTACAGAAAGTACAAACAAAAAAGAAAGGATTCAGCAAAACTGAAGATAGGAACTTGGATACATCTCTGAGGAAAAGTCAGAAAAAAGGACAAATAAAAATGAACAAAACCCTAGGAATTATGTAGGATATAATCAGAAGCAAATATTTGAGAGTAATCAGAGTTCCAGAATAGGGGGAGAAAGGGAAAACACAGACAGAACCACTGAAGAACTATTGACAGGAAATTTCCATAATATTATGACAAGTGGAAAGCTGAGCATCCAAGAAACTTAATGAAACACATATAGGATGGACCTGAAAAGAAAATCAACAAAGTATATCACAACCACATTTAGTAATACCAAAGACAAAGAAAGAATTCTCAGACCAGCTTGAGAAAAAACAAAAACTGACATACAGAGCAGAAACAGTAATACTAATCTCTAGTTACTCGGCAGAAACCATGTAGGCAAGAAGGCAATGGGATGACATATATAAAACCTTGAAAGAAAAAACTTTGCCAACCAAGGACAACACAACCTGCAAATTCTTGTTCAAATATGATGGTGAAATTAGGACATATCTAGATAAACAAAAATCAAGAGAATATGTAAAAACCAAACCAAACTTACAAGAATTATCAAAGGGAGACCTTCAGACTGAGAACAAACAACAGCAGACTGTAGCGTAAATCTAGGATACAAGAATGCATCATCCAGATAGCAGCCTAGGAAATAAAATTTCAAGGACTATCTAAAACCAAAAGAATTACATCAGGGAACCATATAGGTTAATCTGCAAATGACAAATATCAGAACAATAAAAGAGAGAATAAATGATGTGGTTATAGACTTTCTCATGCAGTAGAAGGAAAGGCAAAACCGAGTAATAAAAGACTGGTTGAAACCTAGGAAGATAATGTAAATGTCAAGGTAACCACAAAGTAAGTTAATAAACCTACTTATCAAAATAAAGAAAAAGACAAAGTCTCAATAAAAGCAAAATCTGCAAAAACAAAAGAAATCCATAAGCAAAAGGAATTCAGCACAGGAGAGTAAGAAGAACAAAGAAAATAGCAGCACCACAATAAATAAATAGATAAGCAATAAACTCACACCTATGAATAATTGCACTTTCTGTAAGTGGCCTAAATCTACCCTTAAGAGACCGACACTGACAGATGGATTAAAAAATCAGGGTTCATCAGTATGCTGTATACAAGAGACACTGTAGAAACAAAGATGAAAATTTATTAAAAATCAAATGATGGATAAAAGATATCAAGCAAATAGCTGTCAGAAAAGAGCAGGAGTGCCAATACTAATCTCAGATAAAATAGAGTTTAAAACAAAATTCCCCATAAAAAACGAAGAAGGGAGAGACGGAGTAAAGTTGGCAGACTAAACACATGTCTTCCTAAATCTCTCTGGAAACCAAGACCTGAAATGATAATTAAATGGAGCCTTCTGGACACCCAGTGAGCCCCGGGATGTGGCGTAGGGTTGTTAATTTGGACTTCGTACCACTGAACGTAAAACCTCCTCTCTTTCATTGACCCTGCTCTCGGCAAGCACAGGCTTGCACAGACTGAAGGTAACTCACCATTTTGATTTTTTTTCCTTTGTCTTGGCCAGTGGGCAGAGCTGGGACGTGACTAGCTGCTGGTCTTGGACACACTGCTGGTGGGACCGGCGAGCATAATTGCCAGGTTCTGAGAGCCTGGCTTTGGACTCTATACACCTCGGCTCCTCTGGCCTATCTTTCTGCCTCTGCCATGTGGTAGCCATACATGTGCTTGTGCGGGGCACCACTTTGACCCACTGGGAAATGGAGAGGGCCAAGCAGAGGCTCCAGCCGGACTTGGTTCCTAGGCTGGGAGTTGGTGCCTGCTGGGGGTAGAGAGCTTTCCCAGCAGGGAAATGGTGTTTTGCACAGTGTCACCCAGGGCTGGGGACCAGCAGCGGAGGCTGTGGACTCCGGGCATTTCAGCACAATTAGCCTCTCTTTCCACTGGAAGCCTGCTCCTGGTAAGCTGTCGAGCTTGTGCAGGATGCCATCTTGTTTTGTTGAGAGGCAGATTCATCCATACAGAAGCCTCAGCTGGACCTAATTCCTGGGCTGGAAGGCAGTGGCTACCCAGAAGAGACTTCTTTTCCAGCAGAAAAGCAGAATTATACACAGTATCACCTACAGCTGGGGATCAACAGCAGAGGCCAGCAGGCCAGTAGCTTTTCTGTACTTTGAGCTAGTTTATAACATCTGGGGTTCAATATAGAGGTCCTTAATTTGCCAGCTGGGAAGAGAGACATATACACCTGAAAACCTGACTGACTTTGGAAGTTGTCAAATACTTTGTACTTCTCATTTTAAGACAGCCTAGAGAAACAACTGTGGTCCATCTTCACAGCGTCTCTCCCAGCTTCTATTGACCCACATGAAGCCCCAAAAGCAACAAACTTTGGAGAAAATGGCAACCTGGAAATCACCCATGGCATCAGAAGGCCCCCAAAAGAAACCACCTCAGAACATCCCAGATGAAGAAGCTTTTCTGAAACTCTCAGAAGGTGAATACAAAAGGATTATATGTAGAGCCCTCCAAGACCTTATACAAAATACAGCAGAGCAAAATGAAAAATTAAGCAAGCTGTTCAATCTGATGGAACATCAGTATTCAGAAATCCAACAGATCAAGAAAGACATAGAGACTTCAATTCAAAGCCAAGAAAACAGAATGGAACAAATGGAAAAGAGAATTTCTGATTTGGAAGACAGAGCTACTGACTCCAGCATCTATGAGGAGAAAACAGGAAAAGGAAACAAGAAAAATGAAGAAGCATTAAGAAGCATGCTAGATTCTAGCAATCAAAATTTGGTTTATATACACTTTATTAAGCGGGATCATAGGGGCAGCTGTAAAGCACAATACAGTAGCAACATATCATAATAAGAAATATAGGCTCAACAACCACAAAACCAACACTGAAAAAGATGAAAAGTCAACTCACAAAGAAGCAGGTAACAGAATAGATTACTAAGAACAACAGAGAAAGCATCAATACAAAAATAAACATATCACCATGGCAGCATTGAATACATACTTATCAATAATTACACTGAATGTGAATGGACTGAATGCTCCAGTAAAGAGACCTTGAGTGACATCTTGGATCAAAAGACATGAACCCATCTATATGTTTCCTACAAGAAACTCACCTTAGACTTAAAGATAGGAACAAACTGAAAATTAAAGGATGGAAGAATATATATCAAGCTAACAATAAACAAAGAAGAGCAGAGGTGGCAATTCTAATCTCACATAAAATAGACTTTTATGTAAAATCCACCATCATGGACAAGGATGGACACTATTGTTGAAAGGTTGAATACACAAGCAGGACTTAACAATATTAAATATTTATGCACCTAATATTAGAGCACCTAAATACATCAAAGAAACACTGACTACACTCAAAAGGAGATAGAGCACTCCACAATAATAGTAGGAGACTTCAACACTCCACTCTCAATATTGGACAGATCATCTAGGAAAAAGCTCAGCAAAGACACAGAAGATCTTATTGCCACAAATAACCAACTAGACCTCATCGACACATACAGAACTTTGTATCCATCAGGGGATAACTACACTTTCTTCTCCACTGCATATGGAACATTCTCCAGAATAGACCACGTATTAGGACATAAAGAAATCCTCAACAAAATCCATATCACTGAATTAGTGCAAAGCATCTTCTCAGATCAGAAAGCCATAAAAGTCAGAATCAGTAGCAGAAAAAAACATAAATAGAAAGTGGAACTCATGGAAACTGATAAACACTTTGCTCAGAAAACCATGGATTATAAAAGAAATCAAGGAGGAAATAAAGAAATTTATGGATTCCAATGAGAACAAAAATACTTCCTACCAGAACCTATGGGATACAGCCAAAGCAGTGAGTAGAGGTCAGTTTATAAATACACACATCTGGAAGGCAGAAAGAAACCAAATCAAAGAACTGACCCTACAGCTTGAACAAGTAGAGAGAGAACAACAGAGGAACCCCTCAGGCACCAGAAGAAAAAAGATTGTAAAGATCAGAGCAGAACTAAATGAATTAGAGAATAGAAGTACAACTGAAAAAATTGAAAAGACTGAAAGCTGTTTTTCTTTGGAAACATCAACAAAATTGACAAACCACTGTCTAAACTTACTAAAGAAAAACAGGAAATGAAACAAATAACCCAAATAAGAAATGAGAGGGGAGTTGTCACAACAGATCCAACAGAAATCCAAAATATCATAGCTGAATACTGTGAAAGACTGTATTCTAACAAATGTGAAAACCTAAAGGAAATGGACAAATTCCTTGATTCATATCACCTATGAAAACAATCACATGGTGAAGCAGAACAACTTAATAAACCCATCACAAGGAATGGATTGAAAAAGTCATCAAAAACCTGCCAAACAAGAAAAGCCAGGGCCCAGATGGCTTCACTGTAGATTCCACCAAGCTTTTAAGGAAGAGTTATCTCCAATACTACTGAGACTATTTCACAATGTAGAAAGGGATGGAGTACTCCCAAACTCATTCCATGAAGCCAGCATAACCCTGATACCAAAGCTAGGGAAAGACTCCCCCCAAAAAGGAGAATTACAGACCCATATCACTCATGAATCTAGATGTAAAAATCTTGAACAAAATTTTTGCCAATAGAATACAACAACGTATCAAAAAAATAATCCATCATGACCAAGCTGGATTCATACCAGGGATGCAAAGCTACTTCAACATCAGAAAAACAATTAATGTGATCAACCACATAAATATCACAAGACAAGAATCACCTGATCTTGTCTATTGCTGCAGAAAAGGCGTCTGATAAAGTCCAACACTCATTCATGCTAAAAACCCTCAGTAAAATAGGATAGACAGGACATTCCTCAGTGCAATAAGGGTCGTTTATACAAAGCAAACTGCCTACGTCATCCTGAATGGAGAGAGACTGAAACAGTTTCCCTTGAGAATGGAAACTAGACAAGGATGCCCACTCTCACCTCTCCTATTCAACACTGTACTAGAAGTTCTAGCCTGAGCAATTAGACAAGACCAAGGAATAAAGGGCATCTGCATCAGCAAAGAAGTCAAAATCTCCCTATTTGCAGATGATATGATTGTATACGCACAGAATCCTAAAGAATCCATAAGTAAACTACTCAAACTGATAGAAGAGTTCAGCAAAATCTCAGGATAGAAGATAAACATAAGTAAATCAGTAGGATTCCTTTATACCAACAACGAGATTATTAAGGAAGAAATCACCAAGTCAATACCATTTATTTTAGCCCCTCAGAAGATAAAGTACCTAGGAATAACTCTAACCAGAGAAGTAACAGATCTTTACAAAGAGAATACAAACCCTTACTACGAGAAACTAAGACAGAGTTACATAAATGGAGAAACCTACCCTGTTCATGGATAGGAAGACTTAACATTGTGAAAATGTCTATCTTATACAAAGCAGTCTACTTATATAATGCAATCCTGATACAAGTTCCAGTGACAGTTTTTAATTAGATGGAGGAACAAATTACCAACTTTGTCTGGAAAGGGAAGAAGCCCCGGATAAGTAAAGCATTACTAAAGAAGAAGGACACACTGGGAGGCCTCTCATTACCCGACCTTAGAACCTATTACACTGCCACAGTAGCCAAAACAGCCTGGTACTGGTACAAAAACAGACAGATAGATCAGTGGAACAGAATTGAGACCCCAGAGACAACATTATGTGCCTAAGAACAGTTCATATTTGACAAAGGCCGTAAGACACTAAACTGGGGTAAAAGCAATCTCTTCAACAAATAGTGCTGGCAAAATTGGATATCCATCTGCAATTAAATGAAACAAGAGCCATATCTTACACCTTACACAAAAACCAACTCAAACTGGATAAAAGACCTAACAATCAAATCTAAAATGATAAAGCTCATCCAAGAAAAAGTAGAAACAACAATGGAAGGTTTAATACACAACATAAACAGGCTTCAAAATCTGTCAAACAAACCACAATCATTGTAAGAGAAAATAGATAAATGGGAACTACTAAGAGTCAAACACTTTTGCTCATCCAAAGACTTTATTAATAGAATTAAAAGGCCACCTACAGAATGGGAAAAAATATTTGGCAACTCTATGTCAGACTGACACCTGATCTCCATAATCTATAAGGTACTACCAAATATCAATAAGAAAAATATAAATCATCCAATTAAGTGATAAGTCGGATCCAACTCGACGGCACTTGGCAAAGGAGACGGACAGACACTTCTCTAAAGAGGAGATCCAGGCAGCCAAAAAAAACATGCGACATGCTCACGATCATTAACTATTAAAGAAATTCAAATCAAAATGACAATGAGATACCATCTCACCCCAACAAGGTTGGCCATGATCCACAAAACGCAAAACAACAAATGCTGGAGAGGCTGTGGGGAGATTGGAACTCTCCTACACTATTGGTGGGATTGTAATACGGTGCAACCTCTTTGGAAAGCAATCTGGCACTCCCTTAAAAAAATGGATATAGATATACCATTTGACCCAGTAATTCCACTGCTTGGAATATATCCTGCAAAATCAAGGCCATTCACACCAACTGATACATGCACAGAAATGTTCATCGCATCACAGTCCACAATAGCAAAAAGATGGAATCAACCAAATGCCTAACAACAGAGGAATGGATAGGTAAACTCCAATATATATACTCAATGGAACATTATGCAATGATAAAGAACAATGATGACAGCAGGAAATATCTCTTAACCTCATTTCAACTGGAAGACATTATGTTGAGTCAAAGTAGTCAGTGACAGAAGGACAAATATTGTATGAGACTCCTACGATAAGAATTTAAAAGTAGACTCATGCATAACAGAAAAGACTCTTTGACGGCTACAAGTGTAGGAATGGCGGGAGGGTGAGGGGAAGAGTGTTTAGTTTAGACAGCTGGTAGAAATTTCGTTGGGTGAAATTGATGACAGCACAGATTAGTAAGAAGATAAATATTAACTGAACTTCAACACAACTCATGTACACCTCCTATCTTAACGCAATATTGCAAGGACAGAGTAGCTGGGGCAGGGGAAATCAGGCCAATTGGCACAACTAGCATTTTCCTAATGAGGACACCCCACACCCCACACTGGTGAGTGGTGTCTGGGGTCTTAAAAGCTGCCATCTGAGGGTACAGCAAATGGTCCCAACTTAGCAGGAACGGATAATCACCAAGGTCCATAATGACGTGGGGGAAAGAGAAACCAGAAGACTGAGAGACCCCTGTGAGTGGGTGTCTGTATCAACTTGTCACCAGAAGAACCAGATGGTGCCTGGCCACCTCCAGTGATAGCCAAGATGGAGTTCATAAAGTTGAGTCTCACTGGCAACACCAGAATAAATAGGGGTGCACCCTGAGATCTTCACTAAAAGACCACAATTGATGGTCCAGGGGCTTTGGGGTTCCTCTGGGAGCATAGCCCCTGGCCCTGATGCTGCCCCTGTCCATAAATCATAATGAAGGTCAACTTTTTGGAAAGCGGTGGATTGGACTTGGCGATGCAGAGTGACCATATTTTGTGGGCACTTTATGGTTTTAGGCATCTATAGGATGTCATCCTGTTGTCTTCATACTGGAGGAAGGGGAGTGGGTGGAGAGGAGAAGATAGGAGACTCTTGGGAGGACAGGACATATATGGAGCAGAGAGGAAGAGTGTGCTGTCACTGTGCAGGCAGGGAGATCAGTGGAAGCTGCATATAGGTGAGCAAGCAAATTTATGTGGGAATGTACATTTTCATTCAATTATAATAAAAAAAATGAAGAAGGGCACTATGTAATGATTAAAGAGACAATCCACCATAAATACTTGACATAATAAACATCTATATACCTAAAGACAAGGCTCCAATATACATAAAACAAACTCTAACAGTGCTGAAAAGACAAACTGACATCTCCACAATAATAGTAGGAGACTTCAACACACCACTCTTGATAAAGGACAGAACATCTAGAAACTCAACAAAGATACAGAAGAGCTAAGGGGCACCATCAGCCAGCTTGATCTCATAGGCATATCTAGAGCCACTCACCCTACAGCTGCAAAGTATATATTATTTTACAACACTCATAAAACGTTCTCCAGAATAGACTACATCTGTCTGTAGGATCCCTGTGAGTTGCAACTGACTCAATGGCAGTGGATTTTGTTTTGTTTTTAGTCCACAGACATTGAGGTAATACAAAATATCTTCTTTGACCACGATATCTTCAAAGTATAAATTTACAAGGAGAAGAGTAAGGGGGAAAAAAACTAATTACATGGAAACTGAATAGCATTCTGATTAAAAACCACTGAGTAATGGGAGAAATCAAAGATGAAACTAAAAACAAATTGTAAAATCAAAGAGAATGAAGACACTTTAGAACCAAAACACAGTAAAGGCAGTCCTCAGAGGTCAATTTACAGCAATACATACACATTGCTAAAGAGAATAAATGGACAAAATCAGAACATTGCTACACAACTCAAACAAATACAAAGAGAAGAGCTAAAGAAGCCCACATCCACCAGAAGAAAGGAAATAAATATCGGAACAGAAATACATAAGAGAATAGAAAACCAATAGAATCAATGAAATCAAAACTTGATTCTTTGAAAGAATCAACAAAATTAACAAACTGATGTCTAAAATGACAAAAGAAAAACAGGAGAGGTCACAAGTAACCCAAATAAGAAATAAAACAGGGGACATTAAAACACACCTCACTGAAATAAAAAGGATTGTAATATAAGATTATGAAAAAATATGCTCCACGAACTTTGAAAACCTAGAGGAAATGGTCAAATTTCTAGAAACACACTACTTACCCAAATTAACACAAAATGACATTGAAAATCTGAAAAGATCCTTAACAAAAGAATAAATCAAAAAGGTAATAAAAAAAAAACTCTCAACAAAAAAATTCCTGGCCAAGATGGCGTTGCTGGAGACACCTAGCAAACGTTCAGAGAAGAGCTTATTCAAATTATCTCAGAATCTAGAAAAGGAAGTGACACTTCCAAATTCAGTATATGAAGTCAGCATAATCCTGAAACAAAAAGCAAAGACAGTCAAAAAATGAAAATCACAAGTCCACATCTGTGTGAATAAAGATGCAAAAATTCTCAAAATTTTAGCCAATAGAATTCAATTATTAAAAGAAAAAAATACCATGACCAAGTAGGATTTGTATTGCCAAGTGTATGTATTAGGTATGCAAAAATGGTTCATCATTAGAAAACCGATCAATGCAATCCACCACATAAATGAAAGTACCACACGACCATCTCAATTTAAGCAGAAAAGTGATTCCTGATAAAAGCTCTCAATAAAACAAGCATAGAAGGGAAATTTCTCAACATAATAAAAAGCATCTATGCAAAACCAATGGTCAACATCTTGCTTAATGGAGAGAGGATGAGGACATTCCCTCTGAGAATGCAATTTATCACTGCTCCTGTTTATCATTGTTCTGGAAGTCCTAGCTACAGAAAAAAGGTAAGAAAAAGAAAGAAAGCATCCAAATTGCTAAGAAGTTAAACCGTCCCTATTTACAGATGATGTAATAGTATAAATATGAAACCCAAAATACTCCACAAGAAAACTGCTGAAACTAACAGATTCAGCAGAACAGTAGGATTCAAGATAAACATGCAACAATCAACTGGATTCCTATACACCAATAAAAAGTATGAAAAAGAAATCAGAAAAACAATGCCATTTATAACAGCCCCTAAAACACACACATGTACACAACTTAGAATAAATCTAACCACGGATGCAAAACACCTATGCAAGGCAAACTACATAACACTACTGCAAAAAACCAAGAGAGCTACGTTAAAGGAAAAATGTATTGTGCTCATTGATATGCAGACTGAACATTGTGAAAATGGCAATTCTATCCAAAGCAGTTTACAAATAGAATGCAATTGCAATCCAAACACCAAAAATATTCTTTAAAGAAATGGAAAAAGTTTTCATAAACTGTATGTGGAAAGGGAAGAAACCCCAGATAAGTAAAGCACTATTGACAAAGAATAAAGCAGGACTCACACTCCATGACCCCCAAACCTACTTTACAGCTATAGCAGTTGAAACAGCCTGCTGCTGGTGCACCAACAGATGCACTGACCAATGGAACAGAATGGAGAACCCAGATGGAAATCCATCTACCTATGATCACCTAGTCCTCAAAAAGAGCCCAAAGTCCATCAGATTAAGAAAAGATAGTCTGTGTAAAAAATGATGTTGGCAATATCAGATGCCCATCTCCAATAAAATAAAACAAGACCCACACCTCATAGTAAACACAAAACTAATTCAAAATGGAAGAAAGACCTACATATAAGGCCTTAAACTGTAAAGTTCATGGAAGAAAAAATAGGATCACCGCTAGAAGCCCTACAGGTCATTAACAGGATACAAACCCTAATTAACAACATACAAATTCCAGAGGATAAGCTAGATAACTGAGATCTTCCAAACATTAAACACTTAAAGCTTGTCAAAAGACTTCACCAAACAGTAAACAGAGAACCTGCAAACTAGGAAAAGAATTTTGGCTATTACAAATCAGACAAAGTTCTAATCTCTAAAATCTACAAGAAAATTCAACACCTCTACAACAAAATGACAAATAATTCCATTGAAAAAATGGGCAAAAAAAGTAAATTGACACTTAACCGAAGAAGACATTCAAGTGACCCAAAGAGGTATGAAGAAACATTTGAGATCACCAGCCATTAGAGAAATGCAATTTAAAACACAGTGAGATAAGATTTACCTAGGCATTTCTGAGAAATAACAAATGCTGGAGATGCTGTGAGGAGACCGGAACTCTTACACAGTGCTGGTGGGAATGCAAAATGATGAAACCATTTTGGAAAACAGTGCAGCACTTCTTTAGAATGCTAGAAATAGAAATACCATATCATCCTAGGAATCTATTCTAGAAAAGTTAGAGTCATCAAATGGATAGATACATGCACACCCGTGTTCACAGCGGCATTGTTCACAATAGCAAAAAGATGGAAACAACCCCAATGCTTACCAGCAGATGAATGGATGAACAAACTGCAGTGCATACACACAATAGAGTATTACACAACAATAAAGAACAACGATGAATCTGTGATGTATCTCATGACATGGATGAATCTGGAGGGCATTATGCTGAATGAAATAAGTCAATCACAAAAGGACAAATATTGTATGAGACCACTAGTGTAAAAACTCACGAAAAGGTTTACACAAAAAAGGAAAAAATCTTTGATGGTTACCAGGAAGGGGTGTGAATTAAAAAACATGGAACAGACAAGAGTTAACTGGTAACTTGGCTGGTCAAGGGTAAGACAATACACAGTGCTGGGGGAATCTTGCACAGTTTGTACAAGGCAAGGTCACAGAAGCTTCACAGACACATCCAGACTCACTGAGGGACCAAATTATTAGGCTGAGGGCTGTGGGAATCACAGTCTTGAGGAACATCTAGCTCAACCGGTATAGCATAGTTTGTAAAAGAAACGTTATATGTTCTCCCTTGGTGAGTAGTGTCTGGGGTCTTAAAAGCCTACGAGCAACCATCTAAGATATTCTACTGGTCTCACCCCATCCAAAGCAAGAGAAAATGAATTAAACTAAAGATTCAAGATGTCGTAGATTGAGTTGTGTTCCCCTAAAAAAGTGTGTGTCGCTTTGGTGAGGCCATAATTTCTGGTACTGTGTATGCTGTAAAACCTGCCCCTATGATATTAATTAGGGAGGATGGGCAGCAGTTGTGTTGATGGGGCAGGATTTAACATGCTTAACATGTAAGATTGTTTTGTGCCTTGAAGCAGTCTCTAGAGATATAAAGGAAAGAAGCTAGTAGAGATGTTTGGAGACCTCACACCACCAAAAAGCTGTGCCAGGAGCTGAGCAGGTCCTTTGAAAAGGGCTGCAGTCCCTGTACCTCAGAAGCTTCCAATCCAGGAGAAGACTGATGACAAGGACCTTCCTCCAGATCCAGCAAAGAAAGCCTTCACCTGGATTTGGACTTGTAGCCTACTGGGCTGTAACAAAACAAAGTTTCCCTTTTTAAAGCTAATCACTTGCGGTATTTCTGTTACATCAGCACGGTATGACTAAAACATAATGGAAAGATTAGTCCAAAGGACTAATGAACCACAGCTGCCATGCTTCTACCAGACAACTAGAACAACTATGTGGTACCTGTGTGCTACCACTGACTGTCCTGGAAGGCATCACCATAGAGGGTTCTGGACAGAGCTGGAGAACAATGTAGAAGAAAATTCTAGCTCACAAAAATAGGCCAGACTTACTGGCTTGACAGAGATATGAGAAGCCCTCTGACACTCTTTTAGCTCAGTAGTGAAGTTACTCCTCAGGTTTACTCTTCATCCAAAGATTAGATAGGCCCATAAAACAAAATGAGGCTCAAGGGGCACACCAGCCAAGAGGCAAGGACTAGAAGTAATACAGGAACAAGAAAACTGGTAACAGGGAACCTAAGGCTGAGAAGGGAAATTATTAATATACTGTGGAGTTGTTAATCAATGTTATAAAACAGTATTTGTACTATTTAGTGAGAAACCAGCTTGTTCCGCAAACCATCTAAAGTTTAAAAATAAATAAGTAGCTGAAAAAAAGAATAAATCACCTTGTTCAACACTTTGGGGACGGTCACTCTAGAATAGCTTGAAAAGGTCATTCAGTAAACACATGTGGGAAGACATCACCTATTTCAGGCAGAGAAGTTGTCATCTCTCTAATTCATCCATGCTCCTCTGTGTCTGCTGCCTAGCTACCCTCTCTGACAAGTACTCCTTCAGAGATCAGATCTTGGCACTGGAATTTTCAACTCTGTGAGATTATGGGTATTAGACAGGTGCCCCTCAGTTTTGTGTGACATGAATATGAAAAAATACCTCATTTCCAAAGCAAGACAAGTATCTATCAGAAGGTTTAGCAATAAAAATGAAGGAACTATTGATAAGCACAATAAGATGGATAAAACTCAAAATCATGCTGACTGAAAGAGGCCATCACAAAAGAGTATGTGTTATATGATACCATTTTTAAGAAATTCTAGAACAGGCAAAGCTAATTTCTATTTTTAAAAATCCAAAAGTAAGTACTTTCCTAAATAACGGAGTAAGGTACAGATTAACTAGGAAGAGACAGAAATGATGAAAAGTTGTTTGTCTTAAGGAGTTGTCAGCCAAGTGTATACATTTGTTAAAATTTATTGACCTGGACATTTAGAAGCTGTGCGTTTTCTTGCAAATAGAATCAAAATAAAACAAACTAAATTCTGACTCATAGCAAGCCCATAGGGTGCAGCAGAACTGCCCCCATAGGGTTTACAAGGCTATATAAACCTTTACAGATGCAGACTACCACATCTTTTTTTAGCAGAGCAGCTGGTACACTTGCACCATGGTCTTCTCAGCAGCTGAGCGCTTAACTACTGTGCCACGAGAACTCCTTATTGTATGTTAAAGCAAACAAACAAGAAAACCTCGACAATACCAAAATGAAACAATGAGATAAAGCTGTTATCTTTCAATCATAAGGAGGAATTAAGACTGCCAGTGCATCCATGAAGTAAACAGCGTAATAGTGTGTGTTAAGATTTTTTTCTGGTGTAACACTGAGAAAGTCCAATTTAAGCTGGTCTAAGAAAGAGAACGGAATTTATCATTTCATGACATTTGGATGTCCTAGGTTGGAATTGCTTTCCATATATCTGACCTGAAGTTTCAAACATTGGTAGTCTTCTCCCTGTCTCTTCATCTCTTCTCTGTCATCTGTTCTGATGACTCCCCCTTAGCCTGCTAGAGCAGGACAGCTCAAGGCATTTCAGGAGCTACATGCAAAAGCCTGGACTATCACTTTGGGATCCAGCCAACCACTGTACTTGGAATGGAGGAAATCCCAAATTCCCTGAGGGAGTGTGAGGAATGAAGGGTCCCCAAAGAAAAATCAGGGGCTGTCATGCTACGTACAGTGAATATGTGCAGTAGAGCAAAGAGTCACATGGCCACTATTCATTAGAGCAAAACCAGAGTTGAAAACCTAGCTGCTGGTTAGCCATGTGAATACCACCACTTATTCTAACTTTATGCCAAGAATATTAGTTTACTGACATCAGCTAACTACTTCCAGTTGGGGTTGTTGGGGAATTTCCTGTGTGAGGGATGTGTTTCATTTAACTTTTTTTTTTTTTGCTGAAGTGTCTAAAACCTGACAGAGATAATAGAATATATTAGGTCTTCCCATCTGATGCTTCTTCTTTCACATAAATGTATCATTACTCTGTTCTAGAAAGGGCAAATACTTTTCCATCAGACAAGTGCCCAATTAATCAAGGATGTAAAGAAATGGCATTTGGATGCATGCCTGAAGGATTTCCTAGACTCACCACAAAACTTCATTACTAGCTGGTCTCCACTTACTCCAGGAGACAAACAGGACTTTGAACTCTTCCAGTGTTGGTATTCTAGAGATATCTAAGCTTTCTGGAGCACTTCTCAGTTGTTCATTTTCCACAACATGAATCAGTCCTTTCCAGGGAGCAAAAGGCATTTATAGATGATTTCTTTCATGGTTTTGGACAAAGGACAACTGTAGCTTCCAGTGTGAAAAATAAAACTTCTAGTTCATTTTATCTAAATTACTTAACTACATGGTTGTGAAACTTAAAATAGTTTATTTAAAAAATAGGAGTAGATAATTTATATCTGAATAAATTCTGAAGATGTTAAGGTATTAAATGTAAGAGCTGAAATCATTTTTTAAAATGAGAAATGCATATGGAATTTTTTAGAAGCATTGTGAGTAAGTTTAAAGTACAACAGCAAACTAGGATGATGTGCGCTACAAATATGACAGACCACAAACTGTTTTTATATCTAGTGAATTTACAGCTCATACAGTTTGATAAGAAAATCATCAAAACTTCAATAGAAAAAACAGGAAAGAGTATAGACAAAAAAATCACAGAGAAAATACTGGTCTTACTATCAAGCTCTGCTGTTGGCTAAAAGGTCAGCTGTTTGAATTTACCAGCCATTCCTTGGAAACTCTATGCAGTGGCCATTGTACTGTGTCCTGTAAGGTCACTGTGATTTGGAATCAACTTGACAGCAATGAATTTGGTTTAGACTACCAACCAAAGAATGACAGACTAAAACTGGGATGCCATTTTTCTACTATCAAATTAACAAAGTGGTTTTTAAATGAACAGCTAAGAGGGCATACTGATATATCACTGGTACAAATATAAATTGGATAGCCTTTCTAGTAAGAAATTGGCTTTAAGCCATTCCACTTGAGAATAGGAACCAAAAAAGTATACCTTTAGTCACCACTTTTATTCATCCTTCTGCAGAGGTTATATCAAGAGCCACTGGACTAAAAAAAAGATCTAAAGAGCATCCAGATTGGTAGTGAAGTAGTGAAAGTATCTCTGTTTTGAGATAATACCAACTTACACACAAAAAAAACTAAAAATCTACCAAAAAAACCCCCCAAAACCTACTGGAACTAATAGAGGAGTTCAGTAAAGTATGAGGATACAAGATAAACATAAAAAAAATCAGTTGGATTCCTCTACACTAGTAAAGAGAGCATCAAAGAGGAAATCACTGAATCAATACCATTTGCAATAGCCCAAAACCAAACTCATTGGCAGTGAGTCAATTCCGACTCACAGCAATTGTACAGGACAGAGTAGAACCACCCCACAAGGTTTCCAAGGAGTGTCTAGTGACACAAAAGACCTATAACAAAGAAAACTGCAAGACATCATTGTAAGAAAATACAAGACATATGTTTTAGTCGGCTAGTGCTGCTCTAACAGAAATACTATGAGTGGATAGTTGTAGCAAAGAAAAGTTTATTCTTACACAGTCAGGTAGGCCACAAGTCCAAATTCAGGATGCCTGCTCCAGGGAAAGGTTTTCCCCCTTGTCGGCTCTGGAGGAAAGTCTGATATTGCATCAGTGTTTGTCCAGGGAACATCTTGGCACAGGAACCTCAGGTATGAAGGTCGTGCTTTTCTCCTGGTGCTGCTTTCTTGATGGTATCAGGTTCCCAATTCTCTGCTTGCTTCCATGGATTTGAACTGTCAGTCTTCATTTTATTTTATTTTCTATTTAACATGACTGAGTGAAAATGTACATTTCCGCATAAATTTACATGCCCACCTATATGCAGCTTTCACTGCTCTCCCTGTCTGGTGACAGCATACTTTTCCTCTCTGCGCCATACATGTCTCATCCTCCCAACAGCCTCCTTTCCACTCCTCTCCACCCACTCTCCTTCCTCCAGCCAGAGGTCAGCAGGGTGATATCCTACAGATGTATAAAACCATAAAGTGCAACCAGTATATGGTCACTCTGCATTGCTAAGTCCAATCCATTCCTGTCCAAAGAGTGGACCTTTGTTATAATTTATGGGTAAGGGCAGCATCAGGGCCGGGGACCATGCTCTCAGGGGAATCCCAAAACCGCTGGACCATCAATTGAGGTCTTTTAGTGGAGATCTCAGGATGCACCCCTTTTTATTCTTGTTGAACTGTCAGTCTTTTGATTAGCAGTCATACCACTTAACCGCTACACCACGAGAGTTTCTACAATAACCCCCAATATAATAAAATGCTTAGGAATAAGTCTACCAGAGACATAAAAGACCTATGAAAAGAAAACTACATGACACCATTTGAGGAAACAAACATACCTTTCTCATGGATAGGAACACTCCACATTGTGAAAATGTCTGTTCTACCCAAAGCGATCGGGAGATACAATGCAATCCTAATTCAAATTCCCAGGGCATTTCTTAATGAGGTGTGGAAACAAATTGCCAAGTTCATTTGGAAAGGAAAAAAGCCCAGATAAGTGAAACATTACTGAAGAAGGACAAAGTAAGAAATCTTACACTACTTGACTTTAGAATTTATTGTATTGCCATGGTAGTCAAAATACCTTGGTACTGGTACAACAACAAATACACAGACCCTAGAACAGAATTAAGAATCCAGACATAAAATCATCCACCTATGAGCAGCTGATACTTGAAAAAGGCCAAAGTCTGGTAATTGGGGAAAAGATAGTCTCTTTAACAAATCGTATTGGCATAACTGGATATCCATCTACAAAAATGTCAGACAGGAATTATACCTCACACTGTGTACAAAAACAAACAATTAAAATGGACTAAAGACCTAAATATAAAATCTAAACTGATAAAGTTCATGGAAGAAAAAACAGGGATGATGGTGGGAGCTCTCATAATGCCATAAATAGAATACAAAACATTAGTAACAGTACACAAACACTAGAAAAGAAAGTAAGTATACAAAGTCTTACAATTAAGTTCACAAACTCATCTTAGAAAAAGGGCTGCATACCTCATTGCTGAATATTACTACAGTCACCTTTGAAGTACTCATCTTGGGAAGCTCTGCACTGATTCCAGCACCTAGTCCACCCTTCAAAGCAGTTTTGGAACTCTTTTTCTGGAATGGCTATCAGAGCTGTCATCATATTGCCCTTGATGTCCTGAATGTCATCAAAATGTCTTCTTTTCAATATTTCCTTTATCTTTAAGTAAAGAAAAAAGTCACTAGGGACCAGATCAGGTGAGTAGGTAGGGTATTCCAATAGTTATTTATTTACTGGCTAAAAAGTCCCTCACAGACAACTACACAGTTGAGTTTGATAACTTGCCCCCTTGTGACCATGTGTAATGGCCATTCCAGAAAGAGTTCCAAAACTGCTTTGAAGGGTAGACTAGGCACTGGTGTCACTGCATAGCTTCCCAAGGGGAGTACTATGAAGCTGGTCATGGTAATATTCAGCAATGAGATAAGTAGCACTTAGGACAATTAAGTTCATGGACTTAATTGTCAGGCCTCGTATAAAATCAAACACATATGCTCATCCAAACTTCACCAAAAGAGTAAAAGACAAACTACAGACTTGGAAAATAATTTGGTTATGACAAATCCAGTCAGTGTCTGATCTCCAAAACTTATAAGATACTGCAAAACTTCTACTACAATAAGGCAACCCAATTATAAAATGAGCAAAAGGTAGGAGCAGGCACTTCACCAAAGAATACACTGAGGCAGCTAACAGACACGTGAAGAAATGCTCATGATCATTAGCCATTAGAGAAATCCAAATCAAAACTTCAATGAGATACCATCTCCCCCCACCAAGGTTGGCACTAATCTAAAAAACACAAAATAGTAAATGTTGGAGAGGACATGGAGAGGCTGAAACACTACTAAACTGCTGGTGGGATTATAAAATGGAATAACTACTTTGAAAATTGATATAGCTCTTTCTTAAAAAGCTAGGAATAGAAATATCATACAATCCAACAACCCTACTCCTTGAAATGTGTCCTAGAGAAAGTAGAGCTGTCACATGAAAAGACATAATGAAAACAATGTTCATTGCAGCATCATCTACAACAGCAAAAAGATGGAATCAACCTAGGCGCTCATCACGGATGACTGGACAGACAAATTATGGTATACAAAATTACAGTATTCGCAAAAGGGAATACTACATAATGATAAAGAACAATGATAAATTTGTGATACATCACATAACATGAAGGATTATAGAAGGCATTATGCTGAGAGAAATTAGTTGCAAAATGGCAAGTGTTGAGTCAGATCACTACTGTGAGAACTGGAGAAAAGGTTTAAGCACAGGCGAAAACAATCTTTGATGGTTATGAGAGTAGACAGGGAGGAAGATGGGTATTCACTCACTAGATAGTAGATTAGAATTCTTTTAGGTAAAGGGAACAACAATGCATATACAGGGCAAAGTCAAGACAACTGAACTAAACAAAAAACTACGAAGTTCCCTGAATACAACCAAACACTTCAAGGGACAGAATAAGGGCAGGGACCTGGGAAAGACAGTTTCAGGGGACATCTAGGCCAGTTGGCATAACAGAGTTTATTAAAAAAGTGTTCTACATCCTACTTTAGTGAATGGCATCCGGGGTCTTTAAAGACAGCAAATAGCCACCTAAGAAGCATCAATTGGTCCCAAACTACCTGGAGCAAAATGAAGAACAGCAAAGGCAAAAAGAAAATATGAGTCCAAGAGACAAAAAGGGCCACATAAACCAGAGACTGCAGTAGCATGAAACCAGAACTAGATGGTGCCCAGCTATCACCAATGACTGCCCTGCCAGGGAACACAACAAAGAGTCCCTGATGGAACTGGAGAAAAGTGGAGTGCGGAATTTGAACTCTGATAAAGAGACTGGACTTGACGGTCTGACAGACTAGAGGCTGTTAGAGAGAAATGGACCCTGGACTCTCTGCTAGCCCAGAACTGAAACCATTCCTGAAGCCAGTTCTTCAGACAAATATTGTACTGGAATCTAAGATGTAAAATGACACTGGGGAAGAGTTTACTTCTTGGCTTCAGTGGATACAGAAGACTAACTGGGTAGCTCCTGTTAAGAAGGGAGATGGGAAAGCAGAGGGGACAGGACAGTTGAATGGACACAAGAAATACAGTGTGGAAAGTAGTGTGCTGCCGTGACGTGGGGAGAGCAGCTAAGGAGACAAGGAAGCTGGCATGTTTATCCACCAATTCCCATCCCTGAAGTGGATGGAAATCGGTGCCTTGGGCATTAATTTCAATTTATTGGCACTTGCAAACTGCCCTGAGCTTGTCAGAAAACACCCTTGTGTACAAGGATGCAGGAAATTTTGGCACAACTGGAGGATGACTATCTGTGATTTCTTTCTTCTTTCTTTTTTTTATCATGTTTTAAGTGAAAGTTTACAATTCAAGCCAGTTTCTCATACAAAAACACATACTTCACCACGTGACCCTAGCTGCTCTCCCCAAATCGTGACAGCGTGCTCCTCCCCTTTACCCCATATTTCTCATGTCCATTTAACCAGCTCCTGTCCCTTCTGTTGTCTCATCTCACCTCCAGACAGGAGCTGCCCAGTTAGTCTCCTATATCTGTCCAAGTCAAGAATTGCACTCTTCACCAATATCATTTTATGTCTTATATAGCAGTTCAATCCTTGTCTGAGGAGTTGGCTTCTGGAATTACTTCAGTTCTGGGCTAACAGAGAGTTCAGAGGTCACACCTTCCAGAGACCCTCCAGTCTGTCAGACCATCAAATCTGGTCTTTTTACTACAGTTTGAATTCTGCACTCTGTTCCATCAGAGCAGTCATTGGTAGTAGCCAGGCACCATCTAGTTCTTCCAGTCTCATGGCTTTGTGTGGCCCTTTCTGTCTCATCAGCTCACACTTTCCTTGTATCTTTGATACTCTTTTTTTTTGTCTTCATCTTTGTTCCAGGTGGGCTGAGACAATTTGATTTTTCTTAGATGGCTACTTAATAACTTTTCAGACCCTAGATACCATTCACCAAAGTGGGATGAAAAACAGTTTAATAAACTTTCTTATGTCAGTTGACCTAGTTGTCCCCTGTAAACATGGCCCCAGACCCCCAATCCTACTACTCTGTCCCTTGATGTGTTGACTTCTCCTTCACTGTGTTTTGTCTCTCCCTTCACCTAAAATAATTTGTGTCTACTAATTACCCTTCTCCCTCTGACCCCAACTTGTAACCATCAAAGACTGTTTTATTCTTTATTTCAACCTCTTCTTGAATCCTTACACTAGTAGTTTCATACAGTATTTGCCCTTTTGCAATTGAAACTAATTTCACTCAACTTAATGCCTTCTAGATCCATCCACATTAAGAAATACTTCCTAGATTCATCACTGTTCTTTATTATTGAATAATATAACAGAAAAGTGGGACCAAGCTGGCAGAGGAGATGCATGTTTCCTCTGATCACTCAAACCACAAAAACCCCAAAGAACAAATGAATCCATCACATATGACATCCTAGGAGCCCAGAACATCAAAGAGAATTTGAGAAATTGGACTGAACAATGAGGAAGGGAGAATAGGACTCACCAAACCTGACCCACCAGCAAATGGCTGGGGCCAGTGTGGTGAGCTAAGCATACTTGTTGTAGGGCATATTTTCCAGTAGAAGAAACTAACTGGAGAATCTACTTGCACTTCTACAACCAGTGAAAAATAGCATAAGATAATTAAAAGCTATAGTCTGAATATAGTTTACATATACTCTACCATGCTGCAGGTCTAAATTTTTGTCCTGGGAATAAACCTCTCTCCCTTCTTCCAGAACTTCCTCCTCCTTTCTCTGCACTGAACCTGGCTCTGGAATCTGAGGCCATTAACTGAGCCAGAAGTAGGATTGTTTAAAGCCTGTCCTGAGTTATTCTCCAAGACTCAGACAGAGAACAGTTTAATAAATTTGGGGAAAGCAGAAGAAAAAAATCTGCTGACTCTCCTGAGCTGGAAATGCAGGACAGAAACTTTGCTAGATTCAGACATAAGGGGACACACCATCCTTACAGACATACACAGTGGCTAGTGTTAGCTCCCTGGCCTTCTCAGCTGGTGCAGCAAGATACCTGCACCTACAATAATCACCCATGCCTGTCTAGGACAGTAAGTGAGAACCTACATGACACAGTTTGTGATTGACTACCCAGACAGCTGAACTGAATCCATATAATTAACGGGACTTGGGCTTGCATGTCTAGTACCAGCTTTTTTTTTTTTTTTAATTTTTATTTAACATAACTGAGTGAAAATATACATTCACATATCAATTTACATGCCCACCTACATGCAGCTTCCACTGCTCTCCCTGTCCGGTGACTGCACACTATTCCTCTCTGCTCCATACATGTCTCATCCTCCCAACAGCCTTCTTTCCCCTCTTCTCCATCCACTCCCCTTCCTCCAGCCAGAGGTCAGCAAGATGATATCCTATAGATGTATAAAACCATAAAGTGCTTCCAATATATGGTCACTCTGCATTGCCAAGTCCAATCCATTCCTGTCCAAAGAGTGGACTTTGTTATAAGTTATGGGAAAGGGCAGCATCAGAGCCGGGGGCCATGCTCTCCGAGGAACCCCAAAACCACTGGACCATCAATTGAGGTCTAGTACCAACTTTAACCACCTAGTGACAGGACATTAGAACTGCAATGGTAACAATAACTAAACTATTACATACAACCAGCCCAACTGGACATTTCCAAACACAATAAGAAGCTACAAAACAGTAGGCAAACATAAAATAAATAAATACAACTCGCTGATGGCTTGGAGATGACAGTCAATTTCAAAGTACTTAAAAGAGGCAGACTGTTACGACTTCAGAAAGCTTCCAAAGATTCACATTTTCCAGAGGAAGAAAATGTTCTGGAATTATCAGAAGTAGAATTATATTTAGAGCTCTTTGAGAGATCAGGAAGGAGATGAGACAAATGCAGCAGAGAAATTGAACAGGCTGCAAGCAAGCCTAGAGAGGCAACAATTCAAAATTCAGAAAATTAATAAGAAAATCATAGAATTATACAACTCAGTAGAAACTAAAAGAAGCAGAATTGAGGCAATGGAAGACTGAACTTGTGAGACTGAAGACAAAGCACATGACATCAACTTATTTGAGGAAAACATCAGATAAAGGAATTTTTAAAAAATCATGAAACTCTAAGAATTATGTGGGACTCCACGAAGAGGAATAATCTGTGAGTGATTGAAGTACCAGAATAAGGGGGATAACAGAAAATGTAGAAAGATTGTCAAATATTTTCTGACAGAAAACTTCCCTGAAGTCACAAAAGATGAAAAGGTATCTCTCCAAGATGCTCATCAAACTCTACACAAGGTAGTCCCCAAAGAAAAACACCAAAACACATTACAATCAAGCTTACCAAAACAAGATAATGAGAAGCTTTTAAAGGCAACTAGGGTTAAACAAAAAAAATCAGTTACAAAGGAGAATCAATAAAATTAATCTTGAACTACTTAGCAAAAATGTCCATCAACAGACAAATGCACAAACAGTGGTATATTCACACAGTGGAATACTACACAATGCTAAAGCATAAGAATGATCTTAGAAAACATCTTGTAACATGGAGTTGTCAGGAAGGTATTATGCTGAGTGCAATTAGTCAGTTGCAAAAGGATAAATATTGTATGAGACCACTATCACAGGGACTTGTGAAAATTTTTAAGCATAGAAGAAGATAATGTTTGATGGTCAAGGGTGGAAAAGGAGGGAGAGGGGTATTCATAGCTTAGATAGTCATTAGGAATTGAGTTAGGTGAAGATAGTGACAGTATGCTGTAGAAGGGAAGTTAATGTAGTTGGACATTAGGATAGTTGGTATACCAAAAGCTAAAAGGTTTGCTAAATACAAACCAACATTTTAAAATATGCAGTAGCAGGGGCAAGGGTCTGGTGTTCATGGTCTCGGAGGACATCTTGGTCAATTGGCACAACTAAGTTATTTTTAAGAAAATGTTCTGTTTCCCACTTTGGTGAGTGGCATCTGAGGTCTTAAAAGCTAGCAAGTAGCCATCTAAGTAGCATCAATTGGTCCCAATCTACATGAAGCAGAGGAGAATGAAGGCTATTAAAGACATGAGGAAAATATGAGCCCGGGAGACAGAAGGTACCATATGATCTGGACACTACAACAGTCTGAGGACAGAATAATTAGATGATGCCCAGCCACCCTCAATGACTGCCCTGACAGGAACCACAGGGTAAAGTATCTGATGTAGTGGGAGACAAATGCGTATGCAGAACTGGAACTCTATTAAAAGACCACACCACAAGGTCCATTAGACTGGAGAGTCCCCTGAGGACATGGCCCCAAACTCTGTTAGCCCAGAGCTGAAACCAGTACCAGTGTCAAGGTACTGGACTGTAAGACATAGGGTGATGCTGGCCAAGAGTATACTTCCTGATTTAAACATATAGTGAGGCTGTCTGAGCAGCTCTTGGCTGGAGGCATGAGGAAAATTTAGAAGTGAACAGCAGCTGGTTGAGTGAATATAGGAATTACAAGGTGAAAAGAAAGAATGGTTTTCTCACAAGGTGGGGAGAGTAGCTAGAGTTGCATAGTGGTGTGTGTGGAGTTTTATATGACAAATTGGCTTGGATTGTCAACTTTCACTTAAAGCACAATATTTTTTAAATTATTCCACTAGGTGAAAATGCCATAGTTTGTTTGTCCATGCATCTATTGATGGACACCTAGATTGATTCCATCTTTTTTCCTATTGTAAACAATGCTATGATTTATATCTGTTTGCAGATGACATGATCTTACGCAAACAAAACCTTACAAGAGTCCACAAAAAACTACTGGAACTGACAGAAGTCTCTTAGTTGTTTCGTACTGCTCTAGCAGAAATACCACAAGTGGATGACTTTAACTAACAGAAGTTTATTCTTACACAGTCCGGTGTGCTACAGAGTCTGAATTCTGAGAGTCTGCTCCAGGGAAAGGCTTTGTATTGCATCAGCCTTTGATCACAGAGCAGCTTGTCACAGGAACCTCAGGTCTGTATGATGCACTCTGCTCCCATTGCTGCTTTCTTGGTATGAGATTCTGACCTTCTGCTTGCTTCCCTTTCCTTTTATTTCCTATAGGCTAAAATGATGAAAGGTGGTGAAAGCCATGCTCCAGGTAAACCCTGTCTATTTTGGATCAGGCAGGTGAGCTTAGGAATGGTTTTACAGTGCCACCCTAATCCTCTTTAATGTAAATCCAGTCTTCCAATCATTTTCTATTTTCTTACTCATTTAATTCTGCTCTACTTTTTATTGTTTGCTTTCTTCCAATGCCTGAAGGCTTCCTTTGCTGCTCTCTTACTAATAGTTTGAGTTGTAGAGTTAAAAGTTTTGAATCGGATCCTTTCTTCTTTTTGGATGCATGCATTTATCGAAATAATTTGATCACTGTTTTGATCACTGCTTTTACTGTGTTCCAAAGGTTCTGGTTGAAGATGTTTTCCATTCTTATTTGTTTCTCTAAATGTCTTTAGTCTATCCTCAATGTCTTCCTATAACTTTGTAGTTTTTGAGCAAAGTGTTGTTTAGTCTCCACATGTTTGATTTTTTCCCCCTTTTTTGTTATTGATTTCACTTTTATGGCTTTATTGTCATAAAAGATGCTTTGCAATATCTGAATTATTTTAATTTTGTTAAGGCTGGCTTTACAGCCTAATATATAGTCTATTCTGGAGCGTGTTCTATATATGTTGGAAAAGAAAGTATACTCGGCTATTGTTGGGTGTAGTATTCTGTATTTATGTCTATGAGTTCAAGTTGATTGTGTCATTTAGAAATTCCATGTCTTTATTAATCTGTTTTCTAGAAATGCTGTCGTTCACTGGAAGTGGTGTTTTCAAGTCTGCTACTGTAATTGTGGACCTCTCTATTTTTATTTTCAGTGCAGCAAGTTTCATGTACTTATGAGTCCTATCTTATGTCCTCTTGGCGTATTGACTCTTTTGTCAATGTAGTCTCCTTTCTTGTCCGCTGGGGCTGATTTTACCTCAAAGTCAGTTTTATTAGAAATTAATATTGCTGCTCCTGCTCTTTTTTCAATGTTGTTTCCTTCTTTCCTTCCTTCCTTCCCTCCCTTCCTTCTTTCTTCCTTTCTCCCTCTTGTTTATATCAGTTAAGTTTTAGTTTGTGTCTTTAAGTCTCTTGTAGGGAGCGTGTAGTTGGATAGTGTTTTTTTAATTCATTCCCAGTGCTGTCATTTTAATGTCTTTTTTGGGCATTGTCGAAAGTCGCTCTGTTCCTGTTAATTTTCTGTGCTAAGTCATTTTTCTTTGTTTTTATTTTTTCATCTTTTTCATGTTGTTGATTTTGTATTTGCTGAGACTTCATGTTTTTCTTTTACTTTGTTGCATAGGAGTGTTGATTTCCTTTTTGTTTACCTTAATATTTACCTCTATTTCTCTAAATTTAAACCCATCTTTAACTTCTTTGTATCATCTTGACTCCCTCTCCACATGAAAGATCTATGACTAGATTTTTTTCTGGTCATTTTTTTTGTTATAACGTTACCGTCTTTTACATATTGACATCTCTGTTTCTCTGATTTCAATGTGTTGTCTTTAATCTACTTTTGTGATTTATCTGTGTGGGTTAATATCTGTTTGCTCTGTCCTGTGTTCTAGTCTTCAGTTATCATCTGATGATATTGGTTTTCTAAAAGAAGGACTCCCTTTACTACTTGTTATAACTTAGCCTTTGTTCTTGCAAATTTCTTAAATTACTCATCATATTTGAGAGGCTGTTTTGCTGGATATATAATTCTTGGCTCCAAGAATTATATTTTTTCCTCCAAGGCCTTGTATATGCAATCCCATTGCCTTCTTGCCCACGTAGTTTCTGTGGAGTATTCTGAACATAGTCTTATGGACTTTGCCTTGTAGATTATTTTCCAGGAAGTTTTCTTCATCTGGAAAATTTCTTGACCCTGTTATGAGAGCTTCCTGAAACCATAGTCATCTTCCTCTTTAAGTATTTTGATATTTACTGGTGTCTCTATGCCATCAGTAAAAACCAAACCAAACTTACTGCTGCCAAGTCAATTCTAACTCATGGCAATCCTGTAGAACAGAGTAGAACTGCTCTGTAGAGTTTCCAAGGAGCACCTGTTGGATTTCAACTGCCAACATTTTGGCTGGTAGACATAGCATTTAGGCACTACACCACTAGGGTTTCCTAAGTTGTTGAATTTAGTGATGTTTGATTACTGTGTTCTAGCCAAAGCCAAGTGCCATCGAGTCGGATCCAACTCATGGCGACCCTAGGGTTCTAACTCTTTTTTTTTTTCTAAATACCCAATAATCTGGTCATGTGAGCTAACTTGGTTGTTGATTCCTTAGAGGTTCTAACATCCTGTCACCAGATGACTAGAGCTGTTATGTGGCATGTGGGCCATGGCATCCATTTACTTTTTTGGTATGTATTCAGTTCAGGTGCCCAGTTAGTTGGTTACAGTTGTGGTGTAGGTTCCCCCTTATAGTCTTAGACGAGCAGGGGTGATTGTTACAGGTACAGGTATCCTACTGTGTGTGCTAAGAAAGGTATGGGGCTGAAAGCCATTCATGAGTGTCTGTGAAGAAGGCTCACCACTCTTCCTTAATGTGAATAGGTAGGTAATTTTTGCTGAAGGAAGATGGGCACTGGATGCCGTATGCAATGCTGAAGGGCTGTCAATATCCATGGACCTCTTTGGCCTGTGCTTATGAAAAAGATTTGTTTCTGCCCCAAACCTAGCCTAGGGGAGTTGGCAGATTATTTTTTTTCTTTTTGTTTCCTCTGTTTGTTAAATTATTCCCTCTCTAAGTCTGGGAGAATAGCTGAGGGTCTATACAAGGTGTTATGCTTCTGGTCCAGGAACACTGTCAGAATTTCCAACCCAGTGCAGTTTAGAGAAGGGAGAAGAAAGCACTGGGACAAGAGAGAGAGATTTAGTCTGAAATAAAGTTTTAGATCCTCAAGTGGCAGATTAGATGCAAGCCACTTAGCTTTTGAAAGCTGAATACCATTTTTCACTGATTCTGGAGGCATGAGTGTGGGCTCCATGCTACTCAGTCCCTTCCACTGAGGAGAATGCTTTCTGAATACCACCACTCCACTCACCATACTGGCTGCCGCTGGTCCTCCTGTAGGATGCTAATTCCCACTTCACTATATCTGGCCAGTCCTAGGTAACTCTGGACCTACACTCCCTTCCCTGTCATTCAGTTCTGATTTTTCAACTTTCCCTTTGATGGTCAGAGCTCCTAGAAAGTCATGTATAATCAAATTGTTTAGAGGGGTCATAGGCAGCTTCTGACTACTTCACCATCACAGCCCCACCTCTTGCTTGTGACTTCTAAAGAGATATAACATCGGTTATATCAGTCCACATCTCCGCTACCTCAGAGTGTTCCTGTTGGGACCTATTCCTTGAGTTTTCTCCTTTAAGAGGTACACTGTATCTGAACTCCTCAGGATGACTTTCCCTTCCTTCCCAATGGTGACCGATCCTTAGTACCCTTCCTGTTTAACCTCTGGAATCTTCCTCTCAAACATCTTCTTTCTCCTGGTCTAATTCTTCCCTGTCTGTGCTCCTGTGTGTCTTCAAGGGCCAACTAAGCATGATTCTTTGACTTCAGATGTCATTCTTCTCCTCATCCATCCATTCATCTATTTTAGTTGAGAAGAAGGAGAGGTAGAGGAAAGGAGAAATGATATAGTGCTAAGCTGGATGGGATGGAGAATCAGACGAGAATCTTCAACATATGATCATGTGAATACTTTTGGAATCTGCTTGCATATAACTGATTAAAAGGAAGAGAATTAACATGCAAAGACAATAAGAAATGCAACAAACATACTTCTAAGTTACGTAAATTGACTTTTAAATTCAACCATGCTTTAAACAAATGCATAAGGAAACTGTATTTAGTGGAAGAATCAATTTTTAATTAAATTTTTTAAATGTTTCATTAACATATAATTACAAAAAGTTGCATAATTTGGTATAGAGATTTCTCTTATACTCCTCACTCAGCTTACCCTAATGTTAACATCTCATATGACCATTGTAAAATTACCAAAATCAAGAAACTGACATTGATACAATACTATTAACTGATCTACAGATTCTATTCACATTTTTCCAGTGGTACCACTAATACCTTTTTTCTGGTCCAAGACACAATCAAAGACTCCTCATTACCTCAAGTATCCTCTAGTTGAGGACAGTTATTTTTAGTCTTTCTTTGTCTTGAGAGTTTATCGGCAGTTATTTTGGAGATTTTTCTCTCAGTCGAGTTGTCTGGTGTTTCTTCATGATTAAATTCAACTCATGCGTTCCTGGCAAGAGTACATAGATGTCATTCTGTGCCTTTCTTAATGTATCATGTCAGAAAGTAGATGTCTATAGATCATATTAGCGTGGATGTTAACTTCGATAATTTCAGTAAGTTGGTATCTGCCAGGTCTCTCAACTACACAGGAATTCATGATTACCTTGTATTAACACATATTAAGACTATGCAAATAATTTGTTTTCCACAAAGCTACCCACTAACTTTAGCATCCATTGATGTTTCTTGCCTGGAACAATTATCACAGTGTTCACTAAATGATGGTTTTCTAATTTTATCATTCCTTCTACATTTGTTAGTTAGAATTCTGTTATAAACAAGGGTGTTCATTTTTCCTATGTAATTTTTTATTCAGTTGTTTTTATATCAGCATGGATTCATGGATATTTACTGTATTATTATCATTTATTTTGTCACTCAGATTGACCAAGGCTTACAAGATTTGGCAGGAGTTAGTACAAAGCTGGGGGGTTTGTGGCTTTCCTTTCTTTGCATAATTCTCTTTCTTTCCTTTGAGAGTGAAGTTATGACCATATTGGAATATTAGTTTAGAAAAAATTATAAATGTATTTTCAGCCCCTATTGTATTCCAGGCACCACATGAGGTTTTGGGGAGTCAGAGACAACTGTGGCATGGTACCTACCCCGGTGCCAGCTTTCTAGCAATAGTACAAGGTATGCGAGAGATAAGTATATGTGAAGCATCCTTCTTGGAAAACAGCAGTTATTTGCTGCTGATTACACTATGAAGGATGAAACCCAAATCAAACCTGTGGTTTGACAGTCTCAGAGTACTTTACAGTGTGTGGCAACATGTTGAAATTCTTAGCACAAGAAACGGGTCCAGGGAAACAACTCTGGGCTCCAAGCTACGTGTCACAGGGAAAAGAATAGATACGGGCAATATCCACGGTTCGGAATAACTAGGTTTAAGGGGAAGCAGGGGAAGAGGCCCCTTTGCAGAAGACGTTAGATAATGGGCCCCTGAGTCAGACAGCCTGGATCTGTCTGAATCTTTAGCCTTGTCTCTTGCTTTTTTAAAAAAAGGGGATGTCATTGAGTTGATTCTAACTTATGGCAATCCCAAGCATCAGAGTAAAATGGTGCTCTAGATGGTTTTCAGTGGTTAATTATGTGGAAACAGATCACCAGCCTTTTCTGCCAAGGTGCTTCTGGGTGGTCTTGAACCACCCATTTTTTGTTTAGAAACTTAAGTGCATTAAGTATTTACACCACTTGCTGACTCAGGCAAATTACTGAAACTCTCTGAGTGTCAGTTGGACCTCTTTTATGCAGACATTTTACATGGGGATGAAAAGTCATTCTGCTGTGCTGCTTTTATTCATTTGTTTATGCAGACTTCCTCTCTGGCTGTTTCCGCCCTGCTTTGTACCCAAAGGCTGGCCAATGTTGACATGTTGCAGGGTGAGCAATCAATGTAATAAAAGAATATATGTACTAATTGTTTAGAGAGAATATAACTTGCTTTTATAAACCTTCATCAAAAATACAACTAATAAAAAAGAGGAAGAAAAAGAAAGAAAGAAACAAGCTGTGTGAAACAGCTATGGTACAGGAACACTCTTGGGAACAGGCTACAGAAAACAAGTTTGTATAGAATAACCTTGCTGGTTTTCTTTCTCAGTAATTGGTATGGAATGTGCATATATTTATGGCATGATTGCCATGTAAGATAAAATTGATGTGATTGAAACCAACCACAGGTACAACTTGTAGGGTCTGAAGTATAATTCAGATTCACTGTTTTGAAAATTCTTATAGAAACAGTTAAACATTCATTAACATTGCCTTTGGTTCTAAGAGAAACAAATGCATATGACTCAACTTTGAAGTTCTAGTTCCTTTGAATGGGAGTAGAAGACAAAGGGCTGCAGTTTTCTTTCACCTCATGTCCTTGTTTCTCAACCTGAACAAGAGTGATTGTTGAGAGAGCTAAGGGAAGAAGTTCCATAAACAAAGATTTGGCATCTCAGATATCTAAAAGAAAAATCACCGTGCTTGTGTGCCAATGTGAGGGTAAAGGGAAACTGAGCACAAAGGTTATACTGACAACATTATGTAAATGACAAAAAATTACAACCTACCTATCCTGTTTACCAGGTTGAAGTAGAAAACCAAGTCCATGGCAGGTGAAAACACCTGAAATAGAGCAATGGTACATCCTAGTATTCTGAGACAATACAGAAGTTTAGAACATTCTTCATTTTTTAAATTATGTTTTAAGTGAAAACTCATGGCTTGGCTGGCTTTAAGTGAAAGCCTGCAGTTCGTCAGTTTCACATACAAAAACCTACACACTTGTTATGAGACCCTAGCTACTCTCTCTACACTGTGACAGCACCTGCTTCCTCTCTGCCTTCTATTTCCTGTGTTCATTCAACCAGATCCTGTCACCCTCTGCCTTCTCATCTTGCCTCTGGACAGGAGCTACCCAGATAGTCTCCTATATCTACTGGAATCAAGAAGCATACTCCACAGCAGTATAATTTTATTTCTTATAGACCACTTCAATCTTGTGCGAAGAGTTGGCTTCAGGAATGGTTTCAGTCCTGGGCTAGCAGTCCAGGGGTCATGTTTTCTGGTGACCCTCCAGTCTTCAGATCATCAAGTCTGAATTTTTCCTAGAGTTCGGGTTTTGCATGCCACATTTTTCCTACTCTATTGGAGATTTTTTTGAGTTCACTGTCAGGGCAATCATTGGTGGTAGAGAAGCACCATCAAGTTCTCTTGGTCTCATACCAACGCAGTCTCTGGTTTATGTGCCCATTTCTGTCTCTTGGGCTCTTATTTTCCTTATGTCTTTGGTGTTCTTTATTCTCTTTCACTCCTGGTGGGTTGGGGCCAATTGATGCTTCATAAGTGGCTTCTTGCTAGTTTTTAGGACCCCAGACACCTTTCACTGAATTGGAATGCAAAGCATTTTCTTAATAAACTTTGCTATGCCAATTAAATTAGATGTACCCTGAAACCACGGTCCCCTGCTATGCTGTCCTTTAAACTGTCTGATTGTTGTCATCAGTTGCATTGTATCCCTCCCAAAATGTATGTATTGATTTGACTTGGCTGTGAGTCCCCATATAGTGCAGTTCCTCCCACATGTTGTGAATTCTACCTCTGTGGTACTGATAATGAAGCATGGGCAGCAGTTGTGCTGGTGAGGCAGGACTAGAGTTACCAGCAGTGGGATAAAAGGGAGAGAAGTGAGCATAGAGAGTTGGGAACCTCATACCACCAAGACTGAGAACAGAGCACGTCCTTTGGACCTGAGGTTCCTGTGCAGAGATGCTCTCTTGGAACTTGAACTCAGCCTACCGGACTGTGACAATTTCTCCTTTAGAATGGACTTCTAACTCATAAATGGATTTGTGACTTACCAGACTGTGTCAATAAAATTTCTCTTCACGAAACCATCCACTCACGGTATTTTCTGCTAGAGCACTGCCAGGTGATTAAAATAGTTCTATTCAGGAAGCTTAGCTTTTGGTTTAGGCCAGTTGTCTTGATTTCCCCTTTATTGAGTATTGTCCTTCCCTTCACCTAAACTAGTTCTTGTCTACTACCTAGTGAATGAATACCCATCTCCCTCCCTCTCTACCCTCATAACCATTAAAGAATGTTTTCTTCCGTGTTTAAACCTTTTCTTGAGTTCTTAAAATAGTGGTTGCATACAATATTTGTCCCTTCGTAACTGACTAATTTCACTTGACATAATGCCTTCCAGATTCCTCCATGGTATGAGACGTTCAAAAATTTCATCATTGTTCTTCATCATTATGTAGTATCATTGTGTGAATATCCCGTAACTTGCTTGTCTGTTAATCCACTGATGAGCACCTAGGTTGTTTCTGTCTTTTTGCTACTGTGGATTGTGCTGCAATGAACATTGGTTTGCATATTGCTATTCGTAATATGACAGCTCTTATTTCTCTAGCATATAATCCAAGGACTAGGATTGCTGGATCATATATTATTTCTATTTCTAGCTTTTCAAGGAGTGGTAAATCAATTTCCGAAGTTGTTTTAACATTTTTCATTCTGACCAGCAATATCTAAGTGTTCCAATCTCTCTACAACTCTCCAACATTTATTATTTTGTGTGTGTGTGTGGTTTTTCAGGATTAATGTTAGGTTTGTTGAGGTAGAGAGGTATCTCATTGTAGTTTTGATTTGGATTTCTCTAAGGCATGATGATCATGAACATTTCCTCTTGTATATGTTAACCACCTGAATATCTTCTCTAGGGAAGTAACTGTTCATATCCTTCATCCATTTTTTTAATCTGGTAATTCATCTTTTTGCTATTGAGCCTTGTAGTATCTCGAAGATTTTAGCAATTAGACACTGATTGAATTTGTTTTAGCCAAAACTTTTTCACAATTTGTATGTTGTATTTTTACTCTTTTGTTGAGATCTTTGGATGAGCATGAGTGTTTGATTTTTAGGAGTTCACAGTTGCCTTTTTCATCTTTCAGGGACTGTGCACTGCTAGCAATGTTTTGTATTCTATTTATGCCATATATTGCAGCTCCTACAGTTGTCCCTATTTTTAATTCCGTGATCTTTATTGGTTTAGATTTTATATTAAGGTCTTTGATCTATTTTCATTAGTTTTTGTTCATGGTGTGAAGAATAGGTTTTTCACTTTTTTTGCAGATGGATATCCAGTTATGCCAACACTATTTGTTAAAGAAACTGGACTTTGGGTCTTTATCACATATCAGCTGCTTATAGTTGGATGATTTTATGTCAGGATTCTAAACTCTGTTCTACTGATCTATGTATCTGTCTATGCAAATGCCAGGCTCTTTTGACTACCATGTCAGTGTAACATGTCCTAAAAAGTCACCATAATGTGAGGCTTCCCCTTTGTTTTTCTCTAGTAATACTGTCATAGATTGAGTTGTGTTGCCTCCAAAAAATATGTGTATTAATTTAGCTAGGCCGTGATTCCTGGCATTGTGTGATGTCTTCCGTGTGATAAGTCCTGCCCTATGATGTTAATGAGGGTGGATGGACAGCAGTTCTGTCAGTGGGGCAAGGACTTAATGTGTAAGATTGTTTTGTGCTTTTGTGTCTCTTAAGATATAAAGAGGAGAAGGTAGCAGAGAGATGTGGGGACCTCATACCCAAGAAGCTGGTGTCCCTGTACCTCAGAAACTTGCAGTCCAGGGGAAGACTGTCAAAAAGAACCTTCATCCAGATCTAGCAAAAAAAAGCCTTCCCCTGGAGTGGAAACCCTGTATTTGGGCTTTTAGTATACTGGCCTGTGACAAAATAAAATTTCTCTTTTTAAAGCCATTTACTTGTGGTATTTCTGTTAGAGCAATACTAGATGACAAAAACAAGAGCTTTACTTATCTGGGGCCTCTTTCCTTTCCATATAAACTCTGTGATCTTTTTCCCTGTCTCGTTAAAAAATGACACTGGAATTTGAGTCAGTGCTGTATTGTATCTGTGGATTGCCTTGGGTAGAAAAGACATTTTCACAATTTTGAGACTTCTTATCCATGTGCAAGTTAGTTTTCTCCACTTAAGGAGATCTGACAGGCTCTTGAGCTCAACCTAGAAAAAGTGCTACATACCTCATTGCTGACTACTACTACAGTCATCTTTGAAGTACTCCCCTTGGGAAACTATGCACTGATGCCAGTGCCTAGTCCATCCTTCAAAGCAATTTTAGAACTCTTTCTCTGGAATGACCATCAAAGCTGTTGTCATTGTTACCTTTGATGTCTTGTATATCATCAAAATGTCTTCCTTTTAATATTACCTTTATCATCAGGTAAAGAAAAAAGTCACTGGGGACCAGATCAGGTGAGTACAGAGAGTGTTTCAATACAATTATTTGTTTACTGGCTAAAAACTTCCTTGCAGACAGTGTGCCGTGTAAGCTGGTACATTGTCGTGATGCAAAAGCCGTGAGTGATTGGTGAAAAGTTCAGTCATTTTCGTCTAATTTTTTCACTCAGCCTTTTCAGCATTTCCAAACAGTGAACTTGGGTAACTATTTATTCAGTTGGCACAAATTCATAATGAACAGTCCCTCTGATATCAAACAAGGTTAGCAGTGTTATTTTGACTCTTGATTTGGACTGATAAAACTTTTTTGGTCATTGAGAATTGGCTAACTTATATTGTGCACTTTGATGCTTTGTTTCAGGGTCATATTGGTACATCCACGTTTCATCACCAGTGATAACATGGCCCAAAACATCATCTTGCCTCTCTAAATGATCCTGGCAAACTTCGACTCTACTTTGCTTTTATTCATTGGTGAGCTCATTTGGGACCATTTTAGCACACCCCTTTCTCATGCCAAGATTTTCAGTTGAGATTTTCCTAACTGTTTCTCTATAAGTGTTTACTTGGTCTGCTATACTTCTCACAGTCAGCGGATGATTTTGAAGTACAACTTGATGAATTTTTGCAATGTTTTAATCAATTCTGCTGGGTACCCTGACCTCTCTTCATCAGTGGCACTTTCCCCTTTGGAAGAACATTTAATCCGTTTGTACACTGCCATTTTTTTCATGGCATTATCCCCACAAACTTAGACTAACATATCTGTGATTTCACTTCCACTCTTGACAAGTTTAACAAGAAATTTAATGTTTGTTTGTTGCTCTAATTCAAGCTTTGACATTCTCATGACAGCACACAAAAACACAACAACAAATAATGAACACCACTCAGCAAGACACTGCCACATGTTGACATGAACACAGCTGTGAGACACTGGTATGCCAAGGCTATGAAACCTTACCGAGTTATTTGTACAGTGCTGCCAGCATAAGCACACAGTGGCAAGTTTACAAACTTAATTGTCAGACCTATATAGGTCTATTTTGTTTTCTTAAAGTAGTTTTCTTTATATAGGTCTTTTTCATCACTAATTAGATTTATTCCTAAGTATTTTATCTTCTTGGAGGATATTTTCAATTGTATTGATTTGGTGATCTCTTCTTTGAAGCTCTTTTTGTTAGTATAGAGAATCCAAGTGATTTCTGTGTTCATCCCTTAGATTCTTAAACGTTTTCTGTTTATAAAATCATGTCACCTAAAAATAGATACATTTAATTCTTTCTTAACAATCTGGATGTGTTTATTTCTATTTTTAGTCTAACTGCTCTGGCTATAATGTCTAGTGGTGTTGAAAAACAGTGGTGACGAAGTGCATGCTTATCTGGTTCCCATCAGGTAAGAAAGCTAAACAGCATCAGGTGAGGAGGATAACAGCATCAGGTAAGGAGGGTAACATCATTAGGGAAGGAGAGTATTTTAGTCAGCTAGGGCTTTTCTAACAGAAATACCACAGTGTAGATGGCTATAACAAAGGAAGGTTTATTCTTACACAGTCCAGTAGGCTTTAAGTCCAAAATCAGGATGTCTGCTCCAGGGGAAGGTTTTCCCCATGGTTGGCTCTGGAAGAAAGTCCAGTATTGTATCAGTCTTTGTCCAGGGAGCATCCTGGCGCAGGAACCTCCGGTCTGAAAGACGCGCTCTTCTCCCGGTGCTGCTTTCTTGATGGTGTAAGTTTCCCAGTTCTCAGCCTACTTCCCTTTCCTTTTATGTCTTGCAGGATGAAAGGATTAAGGGTGGGGCAAGCCATACTCCAGGGAAACTCCCTTTGCAGTAGAGCAGGGAGGTGATCCAATGAAGGGATTTACAGCCCCACCTTAATCCTTGAACATACAGCACAGGAAAACCACAAAATGGAGGACAGTCACAAGTTATGGGGAGTCATGGCCCACCCATGTGGCTACACTTATTTTGGGGGGGACACAATTCAATCCATGACACAGGATAACAGCATCAGGTAAGGAGGGTAACACCATCAGGTAAGGAGGGTAACAGCACCAGGTAAGGAAGGTAACATCACCAGGTAAGGAAGGTAACATCACCAGGTAAGGAGGGTGTCTTAGGCTGGGTTTTCTAGGGAAGCAAAACCAGTAACACATGTATGTACAAGGAAAGGTTTATGTATATAAAGTACAAGAAAGATATACATATATATAGGAAACAGCTCACACAATTGCAGAAGTTGAACATTCCAAGTCCTGGCACAAGCCTCATGTGGCCACGGGATCTGGTGAACCCAAGGTCAGCAGGTCAGAGACAAAAGTTCTAGATCACCGGTTGCATAGGTTAGTGGATCCCCAGCTGGCAGTGAGACAGAGCTGAAGAGGCTGGTGAACCCAGGATTGGCAGGTCAGGGAACAGGACTCTCAAGCACCAGCTGTAAGGGTTGATGAACCCAACAGCTGCTAGTTCAAGTCCAGGAACCAGATGCCAGAAGAGAGCAGGAGCTTCTGGCTATGTGCGCAGACTGGCAGTAGATGGTGGAAGGCAGAGAGAAGAGAGCTGAGGGGTGGGAAGCCACCACAGGCCCCACCCTGCCACTTGATACAGCAGCCAAACATGGAGTAGCCAAGTTGACATAATCCTGACCACCCCAGAAGGTAAGACCATCAGGTAAGGAGGATAATAGCATCACGCAACGCAGATAACAAGATCAGGTAAAGAGGGAAACAGCATTAGGTAAGGAGTGTAATATCATCAGATTAGGAGGGTAACACCATCTGGTAAGTTTTACCCTACTTACCATCAGCCAAGCAGGGTAACAGCATCAGGTAAGGAGGGTAGATAGAGTGAGCAGCCACCACTTGTCTGTCAGTGGAGGCTTGCTTGTTGCTGTGATGTGGGAAGCTATGCCACTGGTATTTAGGTACCAACAGGGTCACCCATGGTAGACAAGGCTCAGCTGAGCTTCCGGATAAAGACAGACTAGGAAGAAGGAGCCAGCAGTCTACTTCTGAAAGGAATTAGCCATGGAAAACTTCACGGACAGCAGCTTAATAGTGTCATATATGGTGCCAGAAAGTGAGCCCCCCAGGTTAGAAGACACTCAGAAGACAATTGGGGAAGAGCCGCTTCCTCAAAGTAGAGTTGACTTCAAGGACATGGATGGAATAAGGCCTCTGGAATCTTTATTCACAGATGTGACATGACTCAAAATGAGAAGAAACAGCTGCAAACATCCATTAATAATTGGGACAGGGATTGTACAAAGTATGAACTAGGAAAATTGGAAATTGTCAAAAATGAAATGAAATGCACGAACATTGACATCCTAGGTACTAGTGAGCTCAAATGGACCAGTTTTGGCCATTTTGAGTCTGACAATCATGTGGTCTGCTATGCTGGGAGCAAAAACCTGAAGAGGAACGGTGTTGCCTTTATCATCAAAAAGAACATATCAAGATCTGTCCTGAAGTACAATGCTGTCAGTGACAGGATAATATCCATATGTCTACAAGGAAGGCCAGTTAGTACTATTATTCAAATTTACACACCAACCACTAAGGCCAAAGGTGAAGAGGTTGAAGAGTTTTACCAGCGTCAGCAGTCTGAAATTGATTGAGCATGCAATCAGGATGCATTGATAATTGCTGGTGACTGGAATGCAAAAGTTGGAAACAAAGAAGAAAGATCAATAGTTGGAAAAGAGAGCCTTGGTGATAGAAATAATGCCAGAGATTGCATAATAGAATTTTGAAAGACTAATGACATTTTCATTGCAAATACCTTTTTTAACCAACACAAATGGTGACTGTACACATGGACCTCACCAGATGGAATACGCAGGAACCAAATTGCCTGCATCTGTGGAAAAAGATGATGGAAAAGCTCCATATCAGCAGTCAGAATAAGACCAGGTGCTGTGGCACAGATCCTCAATTGCTCATATGCAAATTCAAATTGAAACTGAAGAAAATTAGAACAAGTCCACAAGAACCAAAGTGTGACTTTGAGTATATCGCTCATAAGTTTAAAGACCATCTCAAGAACAGATCCAATGTGCTACTCACTAATGACCAAAGACCAGACAAATTGTGGAATGACATCAAAGACATCACCCATGCAGAGAGCAAGAGGTCATTAAAAAGACACAAAAGAAAGAAAAGACCAAATTGGATGTCAGAAGAGACTCCGAAACTTGCTCTTTTCATTTTTTTATTTTTATTTAACATAACTGAGTCAAACTGTACATTCACATATAAATTTACATGCCCACCTATATGCAGCTTCCACTGCTCTCCCTGTCTGGTGACTGCACACTATTCCTCTCTGCTCCATACATGTCTCATCCTCCCAACAGCCTCCTTTCTGCTCCTCTCCACCCACTCTCCTTCCTCCAGCCAGAGGTCAGCAGGATGATATCCTATAGATGTATAGAACCACAAAGTGCTTCCAATATATGGTTACTCTGCATTGCCAAGTCCAATCCATTCCTGTCCAAAGAGTGGACCTTTGTTATAATTTATGGGAAAGGGCAGCATCAGAGCCAGGGGCCATGCTCTCAGAGGAACCCCAGAACTGCTGGACCATCAATTGAGGTCTTTTAGTGGAGATCTCATGATGCACCTCTTTTTATTCTTGTGTTGCCAGTGAGACTCCTCTCTGTGAGCTCCATCGTGGCTATCACTGGTGGTGGCCGGGCACCATCCAGTTCTTCCCGTCCCAAGTCGATGTTAGCACCCACTCTTGTGGGTCTCTCTGTCTTCTCAGTTGTCTTTACCGCATGTCATTTTGGTCCTCGGTGAGCATCCGTTCCTGCTGAGTTGGGACCATTTGCTGTGTCCTCGGATAGCAGCTTGGCAGCTCTTAAGACCCCAGACGCCACTCACCAATGTGGGGTGCAGAGAGCTCTCTTAGCAAAACGCTAGTTGTGCCAACTGGCCTGGAATTCGCCTCAGAGCACGGTCCCCCGTCCCCCGCCCCAGCTACTCTATCCTTGCAATATTGAGTTAAGATGGAAGGAGTACTCAAGTTATGCTGAAGTCCACTTAATGTTGTTCTTGTTCCTAATGTGTGCTGTCACCGCTTTCTCCCAACTAGATTGCTAGTAACTATCTAAACTAAACCTTCCCCCTGCCCCCCCCCTCCCTTGCAGCTGTCAAAGAGTCTTTTCTTCTATACACAAGTCTGTTTTTGAGATCTTATCGTAGAGGTCTCATACAGTATTTGTCCTTTTGTTGCTGACTACTTTCACTCAGCATAATGTCTTCCAGTTGAAACCAGGTTAGGAGATGTTTCTTGGAATCATCGTTATTCTTTATCATTGCGTAGTGCTCCATTGAGTATATGTACCACAGTTTACCTATCCATTCTTCTATTGTTGGGCATCTGGGTTGATTCCATCGCTCTTTTTTTTTTTTGATGTGTGCTTTGGCTGTGACCCAAAGTTTCTTGTGGGATGTGCTTTCATCCTAATTTGTTTCTGTGAATGTCTTGACTCTGTCCTTGATTTCTTCTATAACCTAGTAGTTTTAGAGCAAAGTGTTGTTACATTTCCAAGTGTTTTGTTTTTTTTTTCTCTTCTGCTTTTTCCTGTTGTTGATTTCTACTTTTATAGTTTTATGGTCAGACAAGATTCTTTGCAATATTTGAATGCTTTTGATTTTGTTGAGGCTGGCTTTATGGCCTAGTATGTGTTCTATTCTGGAGCATGTTCCATATGTGTTGAAAAAGAAAGTATACTTGGCTATTGTTGGGTGGAGTTTTCTGTATTTATGTCTATGAGTTCATGTTGTTTGATTAAGTCATTTAGATCGTCTCTGTCTATATTGATCTTTCTGCATGTTCTGTCCTTCACCAAAAGTGATATGTTGGCCTACGACTGTAACTGTGGAGCAGTCTATCTCTATTTTCAGTGCTGTTTGAGTTTGTTTAAAGTATTTAGGAACCTTGCTGTTGGATGCATAAATATTTAATATACTTATGTCACATTGGTATATTGACCCTAGAATCATTACGTAGTGTTTCTTTAAACCTTGGTGGCATAGTAGTTAAATGCTATGGCTAGTAACTAAATGACTGCAAGTTCAAATCCACCAGGTGCTCCTTGGAAACTCTATGGGACAGTTCTGCTCTGTCCTCCCAGGGCCCTGTGAGTCAAAATTGACTTTACTGCAATGGATTTTTTTATCCATTGTGATGGGTTTTACTTTAAAGTCAATCTTATCAGAAATTAATATTACCATTCTTGCTCTTTTTTGAATGTTATTTGATGTATTTTTTTCCATCCTTTATGTTTTAGTTTTTTTGTGTGTCTTTAAGTCTAAGGTGTGTCTATATTAGGCAGCATATAGACAGATCATACCTTTTTTTAAAAATCTGTTCTGATGCTGTCTTTTCCATGATGTATTTAACATAATTTCATTCAGTGTACTTATTGTTCAGTGTGAGTTTAGTGCTGACATGTTGATGTCTTTTTTGTGTGTTTTTGATAGTTTCTTTGTCCCACTTAATTTTCTGTGCTGTGTCATTTTTACCTGTGCATTTTCTTTTCATTTCTTCCATTATTTTTGGTTTTATACTTGTTGAGATTTAATGTTTTTCTTGGTTTTGATTTAGATTTTTAAGATTGTTGATTTTCTTTGTGTTTACCTTAATATTTATCCCCATTTTTCTAAATTGTAACCAGTAATTTACTTTTTTGTATCACCTTGACTTCCTCTCCGTATGAAAGATGTATGATTACATTTATTAGTGCTACTTTTTTGTTATCATGCTGTCATCTTTGACATAATGATATCTCTGTTCCTTTATTTTTTGTTTTATTTAGTTTTTGCTTTGAATTGTTTTGTAATTTCTCTATATGGATTGATATTTGGTGGTTCTATTCTGCATTCTAATCTTGAGTTGTTATATGATGTTACTGAGTTTCTAATGAAAGAACTCCTTTTAGTATTTCTTGTAATTTTGGCTTGGTTTTTACAAATTCCCTAAACTTTCGTTTGTCAGGAAATATCCTAATTGTTATCATATCTGAGAGACAGTTTCACTGGATATATAATTCTTGGCTGGCGATTTTTTCCCTCAAGGTTTTGTCCATGTTATCCCACTGTCTTCTTCCCTGCATGGTTTCTGCAGAGTATTTTGAGCTTTTTGTTATTGACTCTGCTTTGTTACATGACTTTGTGTTTATCCCTAGCCAGTCTTAAAATTCTCTCTTTATGGTTGGTTTTGGCAAGTTTGTGTCTAATATGTTTTGATGTCTTTCTTTTGGGATCTACTTTGTGTGGAATTCACTGAGTATTTGGATAGATATTTTCTCATATTTCACTATATCAGGGAAGCTTTCTGTCAACAGATCTTCAACAATTTCTCTGTAATTTCTGTTATCCCTCCCCTGTTTTGGTACTCCAGTCACTCAGATTGCTCTGCTTCATGAAGTCTCACATAATTCTTAGCGTTGATTCATTTTTTAGTATTATTTTATCTGTCTTTTTCCCCAAATATGTTGGTGTCAAGTGCTTTATCTGAAGTGTCACTATTCAGACTTCCAGTCTTTAATTCTGCTTCTTAAACTCTCTTTAGTTGTCCAATTCTGAGATTTATTGTTAATCTTCTGAATTTCTGAATGCTGTCTATCTATGGTTTTTTGCATCCTGTTCAATTTGTTACTTTGGTCTGCTGCATTTTGCCCAGTTCTTCCTGATCTTGGAAACCCCGGTGGCATAGTGGTTAAATGCTATGTCTGCTAATCAAAAAGCTGGCAGTTATAACTTGTCAGGCTCTCCTGTGGAGCAGTTCTGCTCTGTCATATACAGCTGTTATAAGTTGGAATTGACTTGGCACCAGTGGGTTTGATTTTCTTGGTGGATTCCTGATCTCTTAAAGAGTTCTAGATATCAATCTTTTGTGTCCTACGTCTGTTAATTCCAGTAAGTTCTCTTCATCTTTGTTTGGGGAGCTTTCTGAAGCCACTGTGGTCTACTTCTTTATGTGATTTGACGTTGAATGTTGTCTCTGATCTGCCAGTAATTTGTATTCTTTTTAATGTTTATTTACTATGTTCCAGCTTCTTCTTTTGATTTAATTTTTTTATGTATTTATTCTGATTCAGTGAAAGTGTACAATCCAGTTTAAATTCGCATGCCCGCCTACGTGCAGCTCCTACTACAGTCCTTGCCTTGTGACAGCACACTCCTCCTTTCTGTCTTATACAAGTCGCATCCTCTGAAGCTCCTGTCTTCTCTATCCTCTTCATTCCCCTCTAGCAAGAGGCCAGTAGGATGATATTCTATAGGTGCATAGAACCATAATGTGCACACACAATATGGTCACTCTGTGTCACCAAGTCCAATCTATTCCTGTCTGAGTTGACCTCAGTAATGATTTATGATCAGGGGCAGCATCAGTTCTAGGGGCTATGTCCCAGGGGAACCCACAGGCATTTGGACCATCAATTGCAGTCTTTTAGTGGACTTCTCAGGGTGCACCCCTTTTTATTTTCATATTGCCACTGGGAATCAACTTTGGGAATCCCATCACAGCTGTCACCAGTGGTGAAGAAAAGTGTTTGATTCCTAGTATCAATTTCTTGTTTATCATGTTTTCTTTGTCAGTTTTTGAAGTCTGTCTACATTGTGTATTAAAACTTCCATTGTTGATCCTAATTTTTCTTGGATGAGCGTTATTGTTTTAGATTTGACATTTAGGTCTTTTATCCAGTTTGCGTTTATTTTTGTATAAGGTGTGAGATATAGATCTTGTTTCAGTTTTTTGCGGTGGATATCCAATTTTGCCAGAACCATTTATTAAAGAGATTGTTTTTACCCCAGTTTACAATCTTGGGACATTTGTCGATATCAACTGTTCATAGGAGGATGGTGGCATCCTTGGGGTTTCAACTTGGTTCCCCTGGTCTATATGTCTCTTTTGGTACCAATACCAGGCTGTTTTGACTACTGTGGCAATGTAATAGGTTTTAAATTCGGGTAGTGAGAGGCCTCCCAGTGTGTTTTTCTTCTTCAGTGGTGCTTTTTTTATCTGGAGTTTCTTTCCTTTCTGAACAAAGTTGGTGATTTGTTTCTTCATCTCCTTAAAAAATCAGACTGGTATTTGTATTAGGATTGCATTGTATATGTTGATTGCTTTGGTTAAAATAGACATTTTCAGAATGTTAAGTCTTCCAATCCATGAGCAGGGTAGGTTTCTCCATTTATGTAAATTTCTCTTATTTTCTTGTAGTAATGTCTTGTAGTTATCTTTCTATAGGTCTCTTACTTCTCTAGTTAGATTTACTTTTAGGTATTTTGTCTTCTTGAGGTCCATAGTAAACAATATTGATTTGGTGATTTCTTCTTTAATAATCTCTTTGTTAGTATAAAGGAATCCTACTGATTTACTTGTGTTTATGTTATATCCTGAGACTTTGCTGAACTCTTCTATTAGTTTGAGTAGTTTACTTGGATTCTTCAGGGTTCTCTGCATATACAATCATATCGTCTGCAATCTGGGCTAGCTTTTAGACTGCTTTGACCAATAAAATATAATGGGAAGTGGTATTCTGAAACTTTTGAGTTGAAATTAAAAAAAAATTTTTTTTTTTAAATTATGACTGAGTGAAAATGTACATTCCCATATAAATTTACATGCCCACCTATATGCAGCTTCCACTGCTCTCCCTGCCTGGCGACAGCACACTATTCCTCTCTGCTCCATACATGTCTCATCCTCCCAATAGTCTGCTTTCCCCTCCTCTCCACCTAATGCCCTTATTCCAGCCAGAGGTAAGCAGGATGATATCCTATAGATGCATAGAACCATAAAGTGCATCCAGTATATGGTCACTCTGCATCTCCAAGTGCAATTCATTCGTGTCCAAAGAATGGACCTTTGTTATGATTTAGGGGCAAGGGCAGTATCAGGGCCAGGGGCCATGCTCCCAGGGGAACCCCAAAACCATTGGACCATCAACTGTGGTCTTTTAGTGGAGATCTCAGGGAGCACCCCTTTTTATTCTTGTGTTGTCAGTGAGACTCAACTTAGTGAGCTCCATTGTGGCTATCACTGGTGGTGGCCAAGTACCATCTGCTTCTTCCAGTCCCAAATCTATGTAGGCACCCACTCATGTGAGTCTCTCTATCTTCTGGGTTGTCTTTACCCCATGTCATTTTGGTCCTTGGTGAGCATCCACTCCTACTGAGTTGGGACCATTTGCTGTGCCCTTGGATGACAGCTTGGCAACTTTTAAGACCCCAGACGCCACTCACCAATGTGGGGTGCAAAGAGCCCTCTTAGCAAAATGCTAGTTGTGCCAATTGGCCTCAATTTCACCTAAGAGCATGGTCCCCTGTCCCCTGCCACAACTACTCTGTCCTTGCAATATTGGGTTAAGATGGAAGGAGTATTCAAGTTACATTGAAGTCTACTTAATATTATTCTTGTTTCTAATATGTGCTATCACCAATTTCACCCAACCAAATTTCTACCAACTATCTAAGCCCTCCCCCGTTGCTCTCCCTCCTTCCCTCCCTTGCAGCGGTCAAAGAGTCTTTTCTTCTATACATAAGTCTGTTTTTGAGATCTTATCGTAGGGGTCTGATACAATATTAGTCCTTTTGTCGCTGACTACTTTCACTCGACATGTCTTCCAGTTGAAACCAGGTCATGAGATGTTTCCTGGAGTCATTGTTGTTCTTTATCATTGCATAGTGCTCCATTGAGTATATATACCATAGTTTACCTATCCATTTCTCTGTTGTTGGGCATCTGGGTTGATTCCATCTTTTTGCTATTGTGGACTGTGCTGCGACGAACATTTGTGTGCATGTATCAGTTGGTGTGAATGGCCTGGATTCTGTAGGATATATTCCAAGCAGTGGAATTACTGGATCAAATGGTATATGTATATCCATTTTTTTAAGGGAGTGCCAGATTAATTTCCAAAGAGGTTGCACCATTTTACAATCCCTCCAACAGTGTAGGAGAGTTCCAATCTCCCAATAGCCTCTCCAGCATTTGTTGTTTTCTGTTTTTTGGATCATGGCCAACATTGTTGGGATGAGTGGTATCTCACTGTAGTTTTGACTTGAATTTCTTTAATAACTAAAAATCGTCATCATGTCCTCATGTGTTTTTTGGCTGCTTGTATCTCCTCTTTAGAGAAATGTCTGTCCATCTCCTTTGCCCATTGCTTAATTGGATGATTTATCTTCTTCTTATTGATATTTTGTAGTACCTTATAGATTACGGAGATCAGGCGTTGGTCTGACATATAGTTGTCAAATATTTTTTCCCATTCTGTAGGTGGCCTTTTAATTGCATTAATAAACTCTTTGGATGAGCAAAAGTATTTGATTCTTGATAGTTCCCATTTATCTATTTTCTGTTCTGTTGACTGTGGTTTGTTTGATTTTGAAGTTTTGTTTTGTTGATTTTGAAGTCTGTCTGCATTGTGTGTTAAAACTTCCATTGTTTTTCCTACCTTTTCTTGGACGAGCTTTATTGTTTTAGATTTGATATTTAGGTCTTTCATCAGTTCTACCCTGGCCCCTAGGGTTGCCATGAGTTGGATCAGACTCGACGGCACTTGGATGGCTTGGCCATCCAGTTTGAGTTGGTTTTTGTATAAGGTGTAAGATATGGATCTTGTTTCAATTTATTGCAGATGGGTATCCAATTTTGCCAGCATCATTTGAAGATACTTTTTTTTTTTTAACCCCAGTTTAATGTCTCAGGGCCTTTGTTGAATATCAGCTGTTCATAGGCAGATGGTATCATCTCTGGGGTCTCAATTCTGTTCCATTGATCAATCTGTCTGTTCTTATACCAGTAGCAGGCTATTTTGAACACTGTGGTAGAGTAGTATGCTCTAAGATCAGGTAAAGCGAGGCCTCCCAGTTTGTTCTTCTTCTTTAGTTGTATCTTACTTATCCAGGACTTCTTCCCTTTCCAGATCACACTTGGTAATTTGTTTCTCCATCTCATTAAAAAATGACGCTGGAACTTGTAGTGGAATTGCATTATATAAGTAGATTGCTTTGGGTAAAATAGACATTTTCACAATGTTAAGTCTTCCTATCCATGAGCAGGTAGGTTTTTCCGTTTATCTAAATCTCTCTTAGTTTCTTATAGTAAGGGCTTGTAATTTTTGTTATAAAGGTCTGTTATGCCTCTGGTTAGATTAATTCCTAGGTTCTTTATCTTCTTAGGGGCTACAGTAAATGGTATTGATTTGATGATTTCTTCATTAACAGTCTCATTGTTGGTATAAAGGAATCCTACTGATTTACTTATGTTTATCTTGTATTCTGAGACTTTGCTGAACTCTTTTATCAGTTTGAGTAGTTCACTTATAGGTTCTTTGGGATTCTCTGCATATACAATCATATCATCAGCAAACAGGGAGATTTTGACTTCTTCTTTGCCGATGCAGATGCCCTTATTTCTTGATCTTGTCTAATTGCTGTGGCTAGAATTTCTAGTACAGTGTTGAATAGGAGAAGTGAGAGTGGGCATCCTTGTCTAGTTCCTGTTCTCAAAGGAAAGTCTTTCAGTCTCTCTCCATTCAGGATGACGCAGGCAGTTGGCTTTGTATAAATGGCCCTTATTGAGTTGAGGAATTTTCTGTCTATGTCTATTTTGCTAAGAGTTTTTAGCATGAATCGGTGTTGGATTTTATCAAATGCCTTTTCAGCATCAATGGACAAAATCAGGTGATTCTTGTCTTTTGTGATATTTATGTGGTTAATCACATTAATTATTTTTCTGATGTTGAACCAGTCTTGCATCCCTGGTATGAATCCCACTTGGTCATGATGGATTATTTTTTTGATATGTTGTTGTATTCTGTTGGCAAGAATTTTGTTGAAGATGTTTGCATATAGATTCACGAGTGATATTGGTCTGTAATTCTCCTTTTTGGTTGGGTCTTTCCCTGGCTTAGATATGAGTGTTATGCTGGCTTCATAGAATGAGTTTGGGAGTATTCTATCCCTTTCTATACTGTGAAATAATCTCAGTAGTATTGGAGATAACTCTTCTGTAAAAGTTTGGTAGAATTCTGCAGTGAAGCCATCTGGCCCAGGCTTTTTTTGGTTGGCAATTTTTTGACATTTTCAATCTCTTCCTTTGGGATGGGTTTACTAAGTTGTTCTGCTTCATGTTGTGATAATTTGGGTAGGTGTTATGAATCAAGGAATTTGTCCATTTCCTCTAGGTTTCCCAATTTGTTAAAGTACATTCTTTCATAGTACTCTGTTACGATATTTTTGATTTCCGTTGGATCTGTTGTGACAACTGCCCTCTCATTTCTAATTTGGGTTATTTGTTTCCTTTCCTGCTTTTCTTTAGTAAGTTTAGCCAGTGATGTGTTAGTTTGGTTGATCTTTTCAAAAAGTCAGCTTTTGGTCTTTTCAATTTTTTCAATTGTTTTTCTATTCTCTTATTCATTTAGCTCTACACTAATCTTCATGATCTGGTTTCTTCTGGTGCCTTAGGGGTTTCTCTGTTGTTCTCTCTCTACTTGTTCGAGCTGTAGAGTTAGTTCCTTGATTTGGTTTCTTTCTTCCTTCCAGATGTATGCATTTATGGAGATAAACAGACCTCTGAGCACTGCTTTGACTGTATCCCATAGCTTCTGGTAGCAAGTGTTTTCATTCTCATTGGAATCCATGAATTTCTTTATTTCATCCTTGATTTCTTTATAACCCATTGTTTTTTGAGCAAGATGTTCAGTTTCCAAGAGTTCCACTTTCTGTGTATATTTTTCTACTATTGATTTTGACTTTTATGGCTTTATGATCTGTGAAGATGCTTTGCATTAATTCAGTATTATGGATTTTGTTGAGAATTGCGTTATGTCCTAACACATGGTCAATTTTGGAGAATGTTCCATGTGCACTGAAGAAGAAGGTGTAGTTGTCCACTGATGGGTAGAAAGTTCTGTATGTAGCAATGAGCTTTAATTGGTTAATTGTGGCAAAAAGGTCTTCTGTATCTTTACTGAGCTTTTTACTAGATGATCTGTCCAGTGTTGAGAGTGGAGTGTTGAAGTCTCCCACTATTATTGTGGAGTAATCTAACTCTTTTTTGAGTGTAGTCAGTGTTTCTTCAACATATTTAGGTGCTGTGCTATTAGGTACATAAATATTTAATATAGTTAAGTCTTGCTTGTGTACTGAACCTTTCAGCAATAGTGTCCATCTTTGTCCATGATGGTGGATTTGACATTAAAATTGATTATGTCTGAGATTAGAATTGCCACACCTGCTCTTCTTTGTTCACTGTTAGCTTGATATATATTCTTCCATCCTTTAATTTTTAGTTTGTTCCTATCTTTAAGTCTCAAGTGAGTTTCTTGTAGACAACATATGGATAGGTCATGTCTTTTGATCCAAGATGTCACTCAATGTCTCTTTACTGGAGCATTCAGTCCATTCACATTCAATGTAATTATTGATAGGTATGTGTTCAGTGCTGCCATGGTGATATGTTTATTTTTGTGTTGATGTTTTCTCTGTCATTATTATTAGTCTGTTCTGGGACATTCTTCTTTGTGAGTTGATTTTTCACCTTTTTCAGAGCTGTTTTTGTAGTTGCTGAGACTCCTGTGTTACATTTCTTGAAATGGTATGATACATCTTTGTTGTGCTTTACGGCTGCCCCTATGATCTCCCTTAATAAACTATATATAAACCCAATTTTAATTACTACCAGTCTTGTCATCTTCCTCTCCATCTGGAAGGACTATAATGACTGTAGTACATCCCTCTTTTTAATATGATGGCACCATAGTTTTCATAATAATCACTTGATTGTTTCTTTCAGTATTAAATCTGTAATTGAATTTGGAGTCTTCCCTAACGCAGTAGCGTTTCGAATAATGTGTCATTCTAAAATGTAAAGTTAGTGGTTTTGTTCTTCTAAGCCAAAGCCAAGAACTTCTTTCAGTATTTCTTATAGTTTTGTTTGGTTTCTGTTTTCTGGGAATGTCTTAATTTCATTTTCATATTTGAAAGACAGTTTTGCAGGATATATAATTCTTGGTTGGAAGTTCTTCTCCTGCAAAGCTTTGAATGTGTCATGTGATTGTCTCCATGCGAGAAATCTGACAAAAGCCTACAGAGTTTCCCTCTGAATGCTAGCTTTGCTTTGAGTCTTACTGCCTTTAAGAGTTTCTGCTTCTGTTTCATTTTGTTGAGCTTGATTATAATACATCTTGGAGTCTTTCTTTTCTCACTCAATGGCAGTTGGCTTTGGCTGGCATGGAGTGGTGTTTGTTACGCATCTTGGATATCTATATTCTCTTCTTTCATAATTCTGGGAAGTGTTCTGTCAGCAGCTCAGCAACAATTCTTTCTGTGTTCTCAGTTTTCCCACCTTGTTCAGGAACTCCAATTAATCATAGATTGTTCCTCTTAATAAAGTCCCACATGCTTCTTAATGCTTTTTCGTTTTTCTTATTTCTTTTTCCTGATTTCTCCTCATAGATAGTGGAGTCAATAGCTCTGTCTTCCAAGTCAGAAAACTTGTTTTCCATTTGTTCCATTCTGTTGTCTTAGCTTGGAATTAAAATTTCCTTCTCTTGGATTTTGTTATTGATCTGTTGGATTTTAGAATACTGATGTCCCATCAATTCAAACATTTCGCTTAGTTTTTCATTTTGCTCTGCTGCATTTTGTATAAGGTCTAGAAGCACTCTATATATAATCATTTCGTACTTGCCCTCTGATACTCTCAGAAAGTTTTCTTCGCCTGAGAAGTTCTTTAGTTCTTTCTTTTTTGGTCCTTCTGAAGCCATAGGTGAATTCTTCTTAATGTTTTTATCCAAAGTTTGTTGCTTTTTGAGGCATCTGGAGGTTGTTTTGTTTCTCTGGTGTTAGCATAATGGGATCTAAAGGTCAGTCTGAAAAGGAAGTTGATCACCAGACACCTCTACGTACTCCAGTTACTGGGCTCAATGGTATCTCTCAGGTAGCAGGCTCCACCTCGTGATTGGCAAAGACACATCTCTACTCATAGAGTCACTGGGGAGCCATCAGTGGACCCTATAATGTGAGAGCTGGCAAAGTAAACACCTCTACATTCAACCCCAGATGCTGTAAGCTAGTTCAAAATACTGAAAGGCTACTTTCTGGCTGTCATCTGGTGGCCACACTGTGCAAATGACTGCCTTTCTGTCGGAAAAGCACTCGCTGGGCAGGCACTGCCTCCCAGCCTCGGAATTAGGTCCAGCTGAGGCCTCCTTATGAGTAAATCCACCTCCCAGACAATCAAGCTGGCGTCCCACACAAGCTCTCCTCCCGCCTCAGAATAGGCTATTCAATGGTGGAGAGTAGTGGAGAGAAGCCAAAAGTGCCGAGGTGCACAGCTTCCAAGGCTGGGCTCTCAAAATGTGGCAACTCCACTCTCTGATTCCATCAATAGTGCTTCCAAGTTCTGCTGCCAGTGAAGCCCCAGCTCTGCCCACTGGCCAAGACAGAGAAAAAAAAAGTTAAAATGGTGTGTTACCTTCAGTTCACGAGAGCTGGCACTCAGCAAGGGGGGTGGTGGTGAAAGAGAAGTTGCCTGCTCAGTGGTATGTTGTCCGAATAGACAGTCCTATGCTGTGTCCCAGGGTTCACTAGATGTCCAGAAGTTTCTGTTTAATCATCAATTCAGGCCTTGGTTTCCAGAGGGATTTAGGGAGACGTGTGTTTAGTCTGCCATATCGACTCTGCCCGCCTGATGCTTTCTTCAGTACAGTATTTGTTTTCCTTGCTTATGTGCCCAACAGCAGGGTCAAGTTTAAAATGGGGTCATATTTAAGAAAAATGAAGTCATCAAAGTTCCAAGAATTTGTCTGAGGACATTTAAATTGCCTCAAACACAGACTTCTCTAAGATAAAAATGTAATTAGAAGGTTATTATATTGCCAATATAGGAGTAATAGAATTTTTGGTTTATGAGCATGTGATATGGAGACTGGGCAAGATAAGGAATGAAATATAAAGAGTAGTGATCAACTTAAACATACTCTGACAACAAAAGTTAGCATCTTCTTGAATTTATGAATTATAATTAGGGATTACTGAACACATTTGGACAAACAGCTAGCCTAAATATTTGCCTATTCTTCAAGCCCAAACTTAAAGCTTTGCTGGAGGTTGCTTCTTTTCTCACCATAAGGGATCCTGATAGCTCTAAGCAGTTGGAAAATATAAACGAACATCTGTATTTCCTCACCATTTAAGGAAATCTCAGAGTAACAAAAAATGGGTATTTACATGAATAACCAGATGCCTTTCTTACTGTGTCTCACTCTGTGAGGGAAATATCATGGATCAGAAGACTGAAATTCAGAGAGTCTTACTGGTTTGAGTCTATACAACTATTAGCATATGGAACTTAGATTAGGAAACTAGGTCATTTTAATGACAAATTTGTGTTCTTTCACTCATACTCCGACTTGACAGCACTTGGCTTGGCTGGCTGGCACCCATACTTATATGTTTTAGTCACCTAGGGCTGCTCTAACAGAAATACCACAGAGTGGATGGGTTTAACAAAGGAAGGTTTATTCTTACTCAGTCCGGTAGGCTACGAGTCCAAATTCAGGATGTCTGCTCCAGGGGAAGGTTTTCGCCCTTGTCGGCTCTGGAGGAAAGTGCGGTATTGCATCAGTCTTTGTCCAGGGAGCGTCTTGGTACACAAACCTCAGGTCTGAAGGATGTGCTCTTCTCCCAGTGCTGCTTGCTTGATGGTGTGAGGTTCCCAATTCTCAGCCTGCTTATCCTTCCTTTTATCTCTTGCAGGATGACAGGATTAAGGGTGGGGCAAGCCATACTCCAGGGAAACTTCCTTTACAGTGGAGCAGGGAGGTGGTCTTATAGAGGGATTTACAATACCACCCCAATTCCTTTAATGAACAGCATAGGAAAACCACAAAATGGAGGACAGTCACAAGATACTGGCAATCATGGCCCAGCCACATGGCTATACATATTTTGGGGGAACACCATTCAATTCATGACATTATACAACAATGGGAGTTCAGAATGACTCCAAAAGGGGGTGATGAGGAAGTGAGGTGGATTGGGTTTGAGCAATCAGTAGAAAAAATTCTTTCTTCCCCACTAATTTAGTTAAGTTATGAATTACCTAATTTTCTTCAAGTCAATATGATAATCTCCCAAATTATCAAATTTATCATCCCTCTCCTTCAACAAAGCAGAAGATAACTGCATTCAGGCTAATTCACCCTTTTAAACACACAAGGAACAATCTCTTAGCTGCTTCCTTCTTCCCCACTTAAACCACCTCCTCTTGGAATAAACACATTACCAAGGCCACGGAAGTGGCATGACTAGAATTACAGGACTATCAACAACAGAAAATGAAACTGCAAATACAATTTAGAGCATAACACACATGGAAAGTCTTGTCAAGTTCTTCTTACAAAACTTCCTCTTACAATGCTGTCATGACTGTGGTGTCACGCCATCTGCCAAGGTGTCTCATCTGGACAGAAACAGAAAGCCTCCTGATTCTCTTTATAAGTAATTGACAGTAATAAAAACTTGAAGCAGTAGAATTAACGATATAATTAAGACACATACTTCCTCTGATGAAATCTTCCATGGTGCACGAAATACATTAATAAGTATATTCACAGCAGCTACACAGGATAGACTGAAACTATCTTGTTTTGCTTTTCTACCTACCAGTCCAGATGATATGTCCAACTTTTCTGCTGTGTTGTTTCTCTAGAGAGAAATCAAAGAATAAGAATCAGTTTCCAAGCAGAGAAGAAAGAAGGACATTCAAGAGAAGAGGAAAATACGAGCCCGGGAGACAGAAGGGGCCATGTGATCCAGAAACTACATCCACATTAGACCAGAAGAACCAGATGGTGTCCAGCAACCACCAGTGGCGGGGAACACAATGCAGACTCCCTGACATAGCAGGAGAAAAATCTAGAATTCTATCATAAGACTAGACTTGATCATTCAGCATCCGGGGAGTCCCCTGAGAAGATGGCTTCTAGACAAACTCTCTGCTAGACCACAACTGAAACCATAGACAATTGTTCAGACAGAAACTGGACTGGACTATAAGATATTAACCTGTCAGAGAAGCTCCCTTACAGAAATGAGATGGGAGAGCAGACAGGAGGGGACAGGAGTTGGTTATATGACTATGGGAAGTACAAAGTACAAAGGAGGAGTGTGCTGTTACAGGGTTGGGAGAGCAGCCAGAGTTGCATAGAGGTGTATCTACAGGGTTTTATATGACAAATTGACTTGGATTGTAAATTTTCAGTTAGTCACAATAAAAAAAGAATAAAGAAAACATGACTAAAAGAAAAATCCAGTTTCCAAGAAAAGTACCTATGCTTCTTTCAAAATATTATATAATATAATAAGCTTTGGCAACACAAATGACCTCTCCCTGAGATTTTTTCAGATCTGGTTTATGGAGGTTTTAATGATTGTCAACATCAATTGCTCTTTTTTCTGGACTATGAAAGGAGGTCTTCTCATTATTGGAAAAGCTGGACAGCCGACATTTGAATTCCAGCTTTACCGCTTGCTGGCTAATCTACTTGCAAGCTACTTTAACCTCTTTAGCCAAAGTTCTTCATTTTCAGGATAGGGATAATTTAAAAATATGTACTTGAGCAATCCTTCAGTCCTACTTGAACTTATAACCCACTGATCCTGTTATATCTTTGTGGTCCCTCAGTCTCCACCATCTCAATTTTCCTCTTCACTTTGAATTTTTCAGGCAACCACTATATTCACTCCATTGCACAGACTCTCAATTCCTTTACCTTCTCTACTATTAGTTTTACTTGTTAAAACTTTGATTAAGTCCAGCACTCCACCTACTTAGATCTGTACCCAGGCCGTGGAGTGTGCTGGACAACAACACAACGACACTAAATAGCCTCCTTTCAAATTCTTGATCAGTCTGCCTAGTCTCATTCACTTCCTAACTAAAAAAAATGGGAGCAAGTAGGCAAGAACTTACTCTCATCACTGTGTTTACTCACTAATGCGTCTGCAACCATAGGTTCTGTCTCTTTTCTGTAACTATGAATAAACTGACCAAGCTCCAGCTAACACAGTTTCCTTTGGCTGTATTATAGAGCTCATAACTTCTTACTTCTGGAAGGGGATCTAGCTATTCTCTCCTTTCTCTTTTATACCCCCAATGTCTCCCTCTTTACTGGATCACTCATGTTGAAGTGCATGTTTTTATTTCTCCCATATCCTTTCTCAACCCTACTTTCTTCTTCTGCTACTGCCCTGTTCTCAATTCTGCTTTTTAGCAAACCTCCTTGGATGATTTGTCAATATTGATTATTTCCATTTCCTCATTTCTTATTCTTTCTTAAACCTATCCCAATTAGGATCTGCCCTCACCACTTTTCATTTTGGGCAGTACCTTCCATTTTGTTAAAGTCAATTCTCAGCCACCTTCATACTTTACAACAGTCCTTGACACAATCAAAACCTTCTTCTCTATGAAACTCTTGATGTTTCAGTTAAGAGGGGAGTATAACAAATTAACCCAAAACTAAATGCCTTAAAACAATGAACACATTTATTTTGCTCTTAAATTTGCAATCTGGACAGGTTTTGTGGGCACAGCTCATTTATACTTCACTCAGCATCATCTCGGGGCAACCTGAAGCTTGAGAGTTGGAAACATCTGAAGTCATTCACTCACATGCTGGGTACTTTGCCTGGAAAGACTTAAACATCTTGGTTTGGAACACTTAGGGGTCATTGGACCTCTCTGTCTCACTCTCTTCTCTGTTTCTGTCTGTCTTTCAACATGTATTCTTTCCATGTGGCCTCTCCTGCTTCCAACATAGCAACAATACAGTAGCTGGAGTTCTTTAACATAGGTTTTGGTCTCCCAAACCAAGTGTCCCAAGACAAACATGGCCAGAAGAATTCTGGGTTACTTTTTACTATTTAACCTTGGAAATCATGCTGCTTCATTTCTGCTGTAGTTGCAGCCCTGTTTGATGTGTGGGAAAGGAAGTTTGGCCCCACCTTTTGATGAAGCATTGTAAGATGTTGTCATGGATTAAATTCTGTCCCCCCCCCCCCCAAAATATGTGTAGCAATTTGGTTAGGCCATAATTTGCAGTATTGCATGATGTTTCTATATGTTGTAAATACTGCCTTTATGATGTTAATGAGAAAGGATGTATGGTGGTTATGTTGGTGAGGCAGGATTCAATGTGTAAGATTATCTTATGCCATGAAGCAATGTCTTGGGATATAAAAGAAAGAAATTAGCAGAGAGACTTGGGGACCTCATGCCACCAAGAAAGCAGTGCCAGGAGCAGAGCATGTCCTTTGGACCAGGGGCCCCTGTGCCTCGGAAGATCCCAGTCTAGGGTAAGATTGGTGAGAAAGGTCTTCCTCCAGAGCCAGCGGAGAAAGACTTCCTCTGGAGCTGATGCCCTGAATTTGTACTTTAATCTATGTTTTTGTGAGCAAATAAATTTATCTACATTAAAGCCATCCACCTACAGTATTTCTGTTATAGTAGCACTTGTATTCCTTCCAGTCCAGGCCTAGAGACGTTTTCAGCCTCTATAGTTGTATGCACTATTTCCTTTATGTAAATCTCTCTCTATGTATATTATATGCTTTAGTGGTTTTGCTTCTCTAGAGAACCTTGCCTAAGATGGGTATATTACTTGAAAAACAGTGGTCTTAAACTGCTACTATGTGCCTTGTGCATTTTTTTGTTTGCTTCCTCAATTCTTTCTTTTAACTTAAGAAGAAATTGTAACCTACATATATGCAAATGGCAAAAGCTGTAAGTACATAGCTTGGTAAATTTGTACCCATGAAACCACCATGATACAGGGTATTTTAAGTGCTCCAGAAGGCTGTCTCATATCCTCTCCTGTAATTCAAGAAGTTGCCACTATTCTGACTTCTATCACCATTAGATTAGTTTTGCCTGGTTTTGAAATTCACGTACCTGAGTATAGCTTTTGCATTTGACCTTTTGGCCTAGGTTTATGTCTGTGAAATTCATCCACATTGTTGTGTTTATCACTTGTTTATATAATTTTCCCTCAAAAAACTTGGGAATTAATTCTCATCTTTTATGTATTATACAACATAGAAGGGTTGAAGGTAAGCTAAAATTCCTTGATTGACTTGCTCTAAAAAATCATACCATCTCAAGTTGCCAGAGGAATTGTAATGTCTTGCAATATTGTAATGATTTTAAATAATTCTACTTGAAATTTTAGTCATGTTCAGGATATGTAAATTATTAAATCAGGTTGCATTTCTACTTCCAGATGAGATGACAGATGAAAAGCTACATGTCTAAATAACAATTTTATCACAAAAATTCGTTGAGTTGTCTGAGGTTGTAAATGCCAGTTTGAGCCTCACTTAACAAACAACTTCCGCGGTTTGATGTCTGAACAGATGTTTTGCTTGCATTAACAATTCAAATATAGTTACTAAAATAAAGCATCCAAGGCATTACAAAAGTTTTCTTCTTTTGTGAAGCAAAGGAAGACCTAAGGTTCTACTGAGGTTCTTCATCAATAAAAGGGACCTCAAGACCTAGGGCTAAGTACTGCATGCACCGCTAGGAGAAATAAGAGCCAGAGAGGCCACCCAAGGTTAGTGAGCCATCTAGAAAGGAGTTTTGACTGATATAGTCAATCCTCTGTGTTTCCTTTCAGATCTCTGTCTTATCAGGCAATACTTCCCGGAATGCAGTTCCTTTGAACAGCTTGACTATTAACAAAAATACTCCAATGGTCTTGAGCAGTTAAACGTCAGAATAAGTAATCAATGATACATCATGATCACTCAAGATAGAAATAAATAGAAAGAAGAATTCTTAGTCAGGACTCTTTCTTTTCGTGACAGGACCCTCAGTAAAATTAGCTTAAAGAGAGCAAGTGAGTGCATATGCTTCTGGGTGGCTTTTGGTGTGGTGGATCCAGGGCTCAAGCACTGTTGTTAAGACCAGGTCACCCTCTTATTATCTCTGGGCTCAGATTTCTATTGCCTTGGCTTTATTCCTCACTTGAAAGCCCTTGGTTATGTCTATGCTGCTGAGTTACCTCACAGGACAACTAGGGTTTCTCTTCCCAGTCACAGAAGCCTGGCTCTGGTCTTGCCCCTGTTTGAACCCTTCACTGGGGCCAGGAACTGCAGTGCTCTGGCACATAGTGGAACCAGTGCCCTTTCTCGTTCTGGGGGTGGCATGTGGCCAGCACTACCAACCACACAAACTGAGGGCAGGGAGAGGTTTACCAAAGGAAAACTGAAGTTCTGTCGTTAGCAGAAATGGAAATACAGATACTAAGAAGTTGCTTGAGGGATTCCCTAGGTGATGCAGATAGTTAATATGCTTGGCTACTAATGGAAAGGTTGCAACTTCAAGTCACCCAGAGGTGCCTTGGAATAAAGACTTGGTGATCTACTTTCAAAAATATCAGCTATTAAAAACTAAGTTACACTCTGACACATGTGGGGTTGCCATGACCTGGAGTTGACTCAAGAGCAACTAGTATAACCAGTAGGAATAAAGATGTGATCCTTGCCTGCAAACATCTTATAAGGTAATTATGAGAGACACAAGCTCAAGACACCTGACAGAATTACTCATGATAGCGTTATACACTTAGCTCCTAGAGCTTGAAGTAAGAATCAATGTCAACATCAGGGGCTGGCATTCACTGTTCCTAAAAAGAATCATAGATGTATAATAGGAAATTTAGCTTCTCCATCTGTGGGAAGCTTGCTCTGATGTTGTGCTACCCAAAGATCAATAATCAAAACTCCAATGATGAATACTGAGGCCTGAATTAATAATTGAACAGAGCACTCTGGACACCCAGAAAGCCCTGGTATACAGCATAGGGTTGTCAGACTGGATTACATGCCACTAAATGGGAAACTACCCATCTCTAATGAGGCAGTACACTGAGCCCCACTCCTGCTGACTCACTGCTTGGGCAGACTACAGGTACTGATGTTGTCTTTGTTATCTGGGAGGTAGGGGAGGGGCATGAGCTGAACTACAGTGCTAAGGTAAACAGTGTATAGCACAGCAGAGAGACAGTATGTGAGATAGCCATATTTTGAAGGACTAGCTGCTGACTGAGGGCACCACTGCATCTCCACCCTCTTTTTTTCTGAGCTGCACCATAGGTTCTGTGGCTTCATGGCGGGAAGGGCAGCTCAGCTGTCTTGGGATGCCATCTTGGTTGGAGATAGAACCACCTAACTGGAGGCCTCAGCAGGGGTTAATTTCCAAGCTGAGAAGAAGCACTAGTCCAGAAAGTGATTTTCCAGCAGAAAGGCTCTGTAGGACAGTGTTACCTTATGGGAGTGGCCTGGCTGAGGATGGCGACAAGGCTGTAACCCCTCCCTAATTGAACTATGTTATACCTTCTGGTATGGTTGAAGAGCTGCTTCCGTTGTCAACTGCAAGGTGGGGTCTGCCACATCTGACTGCCTGATTGACTTTGGTAGCTGTCAGTCAGCTCCAAGCCTCTTAAAATAAGACTGCCTGGAGAAATAACCGCTGAGCAGCCTGGCAACATCTCTTCCAGCCATTACTGACCCAGATCATAGGGTCACTTGATGGTTCCCCAGTGAATTCATAAGTAGTGAGCCATCTTTGCTAGCCAGGAGGCAGAGCCTGCCACTCTGGGAAGTCCACTGGGGCCAGTCACTGGAGTACACAGAGACAGCTGGTGACCAACTCTCCTTGAAGAACTACACCTCAGCAACAAACCATTCCTAACCATTTAAGGAAACAGTCCACCATGGCTACAAAAAACTCCTTTAAAAAAGAATCAAAAAAGTTTTCAGATGAAGAAGGCTTCCTGAAATTATCAGCAGTTAAATATGAAAAAGTTATAGAGAGAGGCTTCCTAGACCTTACACAAAATGCAGCAGAGCAAAATGAAAAATTAAGCAAGCTATTTGAACTGATGGAACAGCAACAATCTGAAATCCATCAGATCAATAACAAAACTACAGAATTAGACAATTCAATCCAAAGCCAAAAGAGCAGAACTGAGGAGATGGAAGTCAGACTTACTGACCTTGAGGATAGAGCAACAGACACCAGCATTTGTGAGGAGAAATCAGAGAAAAGAAATAAGAAAAAGAAAGAAGCATCAAGAAACATGTGGGACTCTATTAAGAGGAATAATCTACAGTTAATCAGAGTTCCTGAATAGGGTGGGATAGCTGGGAAGAGGGTCTGGGGACCATGCTGTCAAGGGACATTGAGGTCAATTGGCATAATGAGCCTATTGCTAAGAGAATCTTCTGCACCCCATATTGGTGAGTGGCATCTGGGATCTTAAAAGCTAGTAAGCTGCCATCTGAGGTATACCAAATGATCCCAACTCATCCAGAACAGATGATCACCAAGAACAACAAAGACATTAGAAAAAATGAGCCCAGGAAACAGAAGCACCCGCGAGAATGGGTGACTGTATCAAAATGTGACCAGAAGAACCAGATGGTGCCCTGCCACCACCAAAGACAGCCATGATGGGGCACACAACGTTGACTCCCAGAGGCAACACAGGAAAAAGAGGGGTGCGCCTCAAGAACTCCACTAAAAGACATCAATTTATGGTCCATCAGCCTGGGGGTTTCCCTTGGAACACAGACCCTAGACCTGCTGCCGCCCCTGACCAGAAAACATTAGGTCAACTCTTTGGACAGCAATGGACTGGAAGTGGGGACACAATGTGACCATAACGTGTATATATTTCATGGTTCCATGCATCTATAAGATGCTGTCCTACTGGCTTCTTACTAGAAGAGGGAGGAGAGGAGGGGACAAGACGCAGTTAAGAGGACATGACACATATAGAATGAAAAAGAGGATTGTGCTGTCACCAGGCAAAGAGAGCAGGAGCAGCTGCAGATAGGCAGGCATGCAAATTTAGTTTGGACTGTGTATTTTTCACTCAATCACAATTAAAAAAAATATATATATATATATAAATTTAAGTCTATGCCAGCATGAGACCAAAAGATCTAGATGGTACCCAGACACCTCCAATGTCTGCCTTGAGAGGCAATACAGTGTCAGGCTCCCTGACACAGAGGGAGAAAAATATGGGTGCAGATCTAGAATTCTGTTAAAAGACCAGACTTGATGGTCCAACATCCTGGAGGGTCACCCAAGAGGAAGGCCCCTGGTCTCTCTCTTACCCCAGAGGAGAAACTAGCACTGAAGACAACTCTTTAGACAAAAATTGGGCTGGGCTATAGAACATGAGGCTGTTGGAGCAGCTCCCCAATAGTAATGAGAGAGGAGGGTGCGGCGGGGGGGGGGGGGGAACAGCACTAGGTTGAATGAATATAGGAAATGCAGAGTAGAAGGGACAACTGTGCTGTCACAGGGCTAGGATAGCAGATGGAGTTGCTCTGAGGACTCGACATGGGGTTTGATACAGCAAATTGACTTCGTCTGTAAATTTTCACTTCATCATAATAAAATATTAATAATAATATCAATTTATTGTATCAATTCTGGAGGCTAGGATAAATTTCTGGGTGTCAACAGAGCCATGTTCTCTCTCAAAGGCTCAAGACAAAGGTCCTGTCTTGTTTCACCTGTCTTCTGTTATCATTGGCGTTCTGTTCCATGTAGAAGCACGTTTACATGGCCATCTTCCTTCTGTGTCTCTTCTTTTTTGTAGGGCATAGCTCAGATTGTACTAGAGAAAGCCCTAGTCTGGTATGACCTCATGTTAACTGATAATATATTCAGAGATTGTATTTCCAAACAAAGTCTCATACACAGGAACAAGATTAAGATTTGAACAAATCGTTCTGAGGGTGCCTGCAATCCCTCACTCTGTGTATGCTGGTTAATCTCTGTACCACTTCCATCTCCACGCAGGTGCATTTCGCTGTCACCTCTATTCTCCTCTGTGTCAGTAGGGTTCCTTTGTTCTCTAGATTTTGGCTGAGTTTGGCTAAAGGCAGTCACCAGCAGGAAAGGGGGTGGGGGTTTGCCGTGGAGAGGCTGCTGTATTTCCTCTCTGCTCTGGGCGATGTTTTCTGGCAGCAGCTGTAAACCCTCCAGGAGGGCAGCTTCTGCTTAAAGCCAGTTCTCACGAGACACCCAGGACACTGCTCCTTCTCTTTTCAGACCTCCCACTGTTGCTGTACCTGCTGGCTTCACCAACCCCTGTTAGCGTTGCCTCTTCCTCTGTGGAAATCCCTTTATTAAGGTCTCAAGAATCATCTAAGACAGATTGTTTCCCACTGTGCTTGTATACTGTATGAAAAGTTAAATGAGCGTGAAAAGTTAGTTTCATATTTCTCTTTTATTTAGTGGAAAATTACTTTTCTACTTCATTTTATGCTGTATGAGTTAAAAGTCCCATTCTGTCAGGCTGATTCCAACTTGTGATGACCCCATGTGTTGTAGAGTAGAACTGAACTCCACAGAGTTTCCAATGGTTGTAATCTTTACAGAAGTAGATTGCCTGGACTTTCCTCTATGGTACCAGGTTGCAGAAAATTCCACTGCCTCAAGCAGCTTGCTAGGCACTGTAGCTTTACATTAGACTCCTTTAGCTTCAGCCCTCAAACTGGAGGAATTTGGAGGGAGCTGGTTTAGATGCCATGCTGCCATTCAGGATAGCATTTTAGACCTCATACACACTACCGTCCTGTCTCTGGTTAGAGTTTTAACCACCATTTTCTGAAAATGGGATACATGAAGTTATATGTAAATCCCAATGTACTTGTGTAGTATGATTAAGGATGTTACTGGTATAACTTGTATGCACTTCCTATTTGTAACCCTTTGGAAGTAAAACCTCTCTTACCCTCACTAAACAGTCTTGGCCATGGCAGTACTGACTTTTCTTTCCTTGTGCAATGAAATAAAGGCTCCTTTCTACTTCTCCAGCCCAGTCTCTCATTTATTGGCTAAAGGGAGTTGTCCTAAGCAGAATCTGGGGTTTCCATCCAGCAACAGTGCTGCTGAGTGGATCTGAATCCAGTTAATGTAGTTATCAGCCAAATTAAAATTGTTTGTGCCACATAAGGACCTTTGCATTAGGAAACTGTTTGTAAATATTACAAACACAAAAATAAAATATACCCTAAGATACAGCTGATAAATAGTATGAAACATGCTCAATTTGACTAGCAGTCAGGAAAACACAAATTAAAGCCACAGTAAGATATCACTACATACCATCAGAATAGCTAAAATGGAAAATACAGATAATGCAAAGTGAGGGTGAGTATGTGGAACAAGTGGAACTCTCCTGCATTGTTGGTGAGGTGTAAATTGACAGTGCCACTTTGGAAAACTGGCTAGAAGTATCAAATCAAGCCAAATGTATACATACTCGATGACCCCACAATTCTGCTCCGCAATTCACACATATTGATGTACCAAAAGACACGTGCCAAATATTTACAGCAAAACTATTTGTAAGAGCCTAAACAAGGAACTGGAATCCCTGAACTGCTACATCTGCTAACCAAAAGGTCAGTAGTTTGAATCTGCTAGGTGCTCCTTGGAAGCTCCATAAGTAGTTCTGTCCTGCTGTATAGGGTCACTATGAGTTAAAATTGACTCAGTGGTGGTGGGTTTAGTTTTTGGTTTAAACAAGAAACAACCAAATTTTCAGAGACAGTATAATGAATTGTGCTCTATTCATAATTTAGAGATGAAGTTCTCTACAACAGTGAGAATGGATGATCTAAAACTAATAATACACTGCTGAGTGAAAGAAGCTGTTCTCAGAAAGTACAAAAATCGGACAGATTAATCGATGCTGCTAGAAGTTAGGATATAATTACCCTTGTCAGGGGATAGTGTCTGGAAGGAAACTTGAGTGGGCTTCTGGGGACTGAGAATGTTCTGCTTCTTCTTTGGGGTGCTAGTTACCAAGGTATATTCAGTTTGAGAAATTCAACAAGCTATTTACTCATGCTTATGTGTACGCTCCTGTATGCTTATTATACTTCGATAAAATCTTTTTCCCTCCTTCAAACTATAATGCAGCAGCCACCTGAATCAACATAAGACATAAGCTGAAATTGGAAAAACACTCAGAAGCAGAGGTGCTCAGTTGTCCTCTCCCAGACCTCCAGGTATTTCTAAATTCTGAACCAAAGTTGCCACAAGGAAATGCCTGTACTGGAATCAGTGAGTCCCTGGGCACCAACTTCCTATGACACATTTGTGCAGTTTGTAAATTCAGGGTGCTCATAGCCAGCATAAATAAAATCATTTACACATCGTATATGTCTATTCAATACCTGCTGTTTATTGTGCAAATAGTAGTCAAGTTTTGGACCTGGATACTTACTTTTAGAAGAAGCGTTAAGGATTTTTTCATCTAAATATTCAAGTGAAATTTTTGAGTAAAATAAACTGGATTATCACTAGGGCCGGAGGAAGTCTTTAGAGAGGTTGTGTTTGGGCTACCAGGGAAAGACAGTCATGAGACTAAGGTTACAGCAGGATAGTGGTTAGTTCTAGGGGAGAGAAAAACCAGAGGACAGGAGGAGCCACTGAGTTACCAGACTCACCAAACACAACTCTTAGAAATGTTTGTTCCAAATCACAGCCATCTATATGCCAGCCATGTCCAGCACAGAAAGACAGAAAGCAAAAAGGAAGGACCAGCCAACTTGGCTTAGAACAGAGTGGCACCCGGAGGCTTTTGCAGGAAAGCCAGAAGATTACTGCAACCACAGGCATATGCCAACTTCTTTTGGTTTCTATTTTTTATCACTAGAGGCAGAAGCAGGGCCACAGAACTGCTATAGGAAAGACTGAGGGCACAGCTGCAGGGCTGGCACACAGAATTTTTAGGAGAACACTTCCAAAGACTGTTTTAATTAGAGCATTAATTAGTGATGCTCACTATAGTTCCCCATATCTTGGCATAGCTTTCTCACATTCCCATTTGCAAGAAAACAAAGGCAACGTAAGAAAAACAAGGCAGAGGGGAGGCCAAGAAGAAATACATTGAAGAGTATAACTAATTGCATTTTTGCCTCCTAAGAAATTAAGAAATAAGATTTGCTTGTTAAATACTTTGCTAATTAAAATGTTATGAAAAATACAGTAATATGAGCACAAGAATTTTTAGTCATGAATGAAGAAGGAAAGATGAAAAAGGTCTGTAATTGTTATATGAGAATGTCTTAGTAGATTTTTATCTGGAAAATAAAAATTTCTTAAATCCAATCCTTTAAATGTGTGTGGGACATAAAGGCAACTTATGTTAGTAAATAAAAAATCCTTCATGATGTGAATAATGACCATCTATTATTGTAGTACTACCTTAAAGCCTTTGTGGACAAGTTTTTTTTTGTTTGTTTTAATGTGCTTTAATTGAAAGTTTATAATTCCAGTCAGTTTCTCACACAAAAACTTACATACATTGTTATATGACCCTAGTTGCTCTCCCTACAACGTGACAGCTCACTCCTCTTCTCCATCCTGTATTAGCCATGACTGTTCAACCAAATCCTGTACCCTTCTGCCTTCTCACCTTGCCTTGGGATGGGAGGTGCCCATTTAGTCTCACATATCTACTTACCAAGAACACATTCTTCACCAATGTCATTTATTTTGTCTTAAAGTCCAGTCTAATCCTTGTTGGATGAGTTGTCTTTGAGAGTGTTTTTAATTTTGCACTAACAGTGTCCGGGGCCCATGTCTTTCAGGCTACCTCCAGTCTTATTCAAACTATCAAGTCTGGTCTTTTTACTGGAGTTCAAGCTCCACATCCTACTTTTCTACCTCTCCATCAGGAACTTTCTGTTGTGTTTCCTATTAGGGAAGTCATTGATAGTAGCCAGGCACTGTTGATGTCTTCTAGTCTCAGGCTGATGGAGTCTAGTTTACGTGGCCCTTTCTGTCTCTTGGGTTCATAGTTTCTATATCTTTTTGCTCTCTTTTTCTTGTCTTAGGTGCATTGAGACCAGTTGATTCTTCTTAGGTGGATGCTTGCTAGCTTTTAAGACCCCAAACACCATTCACTGAAGTGGGATGCAAAACATTTTCTTAATAAATTTTGTGACCTAAATGTCTCCTGAAACCATGGTCTCCAGACTCATGCTCTGGCTACTCTATCCTTCAAACTGTTTGACTGTATTGAAGAAACTTCTTAGCTTTTGATTTAGTGAAGTTGTGCTGACTTCCCCTGTATGCGTGTGTTGTTCTTCTCTTCCCTATTATCTACTTAGTGCATACCCCTCTCCCTCCCTCTCTACCCTAGTAACCATCAAAAGATATTTTGTTTTCTTTAAACCTTTTCTTCAGTTTTTATGATAGTGGTTTCATATAAAATTTCCTTTTTGCAACTGGTTAATTTCACTCAGCATAATGTCTTCCAGATACCTCCATATTATGAGCTTTTTCACAGATTCACTGTTATTGTTTATCACTGCATAGTATTCCATTGTGTGACTATACCATAATTTGTTTATCCATTCACCTGTTGATGGCTCCCTAGGCTGCTTCCAGCTTTTTGCTGTTGTGAATGGTGTGTATGTTGTTAGCTTGGTCTATATTATTCCATCCTTTAATTTTCAGTTTGTTCATATCTTTGAGTCTAAGGTGTGTTTATTGTAAGCAACATATAAATGGGTCGTGTCTTTTCATCCAGGATGTCACCCACTGTCTCTTTTCTGGAGAGTTCAGACTGTTTACATTGAGTGTAATTATTGATAGGTATGTGTTTGGTGCTATCGTTTTGATGTAGTTACTTTTATGTTGATGTTTTTATATTGCTCTTCATATTCTGTTCTGGGTTATTCTCCTTTATGGGTTGACATTTTGGAGTTGGTTTTGTGTTTGTTGAGACTCCTGTATTGCATTTCTTATTTTCATATGTTGCACTGTTATTTTGCTTTGTATCTACACCTATGATCCCCCTTAACATACTAAGATTAAACCTAGCTTTAACTTCTGCATAACTTTTTAACTTCCTCTTCATCTGAAAGAACTATAGCTACTGTAGTATATCCCTTTTTTTAGTATGATGGTGTCATAGTTTTTTTTCATGATGTGATCACTGACTCTCTTCTTTTAATATTGTAGCTTTGTTTGAGTTTTGTGACTTCCCTAACTGAGTATGTTTCTGGATGCTGTGTCCTGAATTGCCACCTTAAAAATACATTTAATAGTTTTGTTTTTCTAAGCAAAGAGCTTCTTTCATGTAGTTTTGGTTTAGTTTTTATGAAGTCTCTAAGATTCTCTTATGTGCAAATGTCTTAATTTCACCATCATATTTGATAGACAATTTTGCAGGATATGTATTTTGGGGTTTGAGATTTTTCTCCTTCAGGGCTTTGAATGTGTCATCCTACTGTTTTCTAGCCAAAATCGTTTCTGCAGAGAAGTCACATAAAAGCCTACAGAGTTTCCCTCTGAATGTTAGCTTTGCTTTGAGCCTTGCTGCCTTCAAAAGCATCTTTTTGTGTTTCATATTATTAAGCTTGTTTATAATATGCCTTGGTGTCTTTCTTTTGAGGTCTAGCTTTTGTGGTGTTCAATACACATCATGGATACCTATGTTTTCTTTGCTCGTAATCTCAGGAAAGTTTTCTGTCAGCATCTCTATAGCAATGCTCTCTGTATTATCATCTATCCCATCTTTTTCATGAACTCCAGTTAAACATGTTATTCTTCTTGATAGAGTTCTGCATGTTTTGTAATGCTTCTTCATTTTTCTTATTTCTTTTCTCTGATTTCTCCTCATAAATGCTGGTGTCAGTTGCTCTGTCCTCAAGGTGACCAAGTCTAACTTCCATCTCCTAATTCTACTCTTTTGGCTTTGGATTGAATTATCTAATTTTATAATTTTGTTATTGATCTGCTGTATTTCAGATCTTTGATACTCCGTTAGTTCAAATAGCTTACTTAATTTTTCATTTTGTTCTGCTGCATTTTGTTTAATCTCTAGGAGGTTCTCTACAAAATTCTTTTGTACTCAACCTCCAATAGTTTCAGAAAGGCTTCTTCATCTGGAAAAGTTTTGAAATCTTTATTTTGGGACTTTTTCTGGAGTCAAGCTGGACTGCTTCTTGAACTATGGTCTGCTGTCTGTGTGCCATCTAGACACTGTTTGATTTCTCTGGTGTTGCCTCAGCAGGAGCTGAGGTGTAGTTCTAAGAGAAGAGTTGGTCACCAGCTGTCTCTATATACTCTAGTGATTTGCCCCAGGTGGGGTTTCTGGGGTGGAAGTGTCTGCTTATTGGTTGCAAAGTAGCCGATGTACTTATGGAGATACTGGGGGCTGTCAGTCAACCCTACAATGTGGATCAGAGAAGAGTGGGGGAAAAAGCTGCCAGACCTCTCAACAGACTGATCTCAACACAAGTACGTAGGCCTCTCAACCCTAAAACTAAACTTCACTTCTATTTGGAGAACTGTCCCAGGTGCTGTAAAGCAGAGAAGTCTTGAACTAGGAGCTGTCCAAATTGCTGCTGAAAACAGGCCTGCCAGCTGATAGTGAAAGTATATTACCAATCGTTCACAGAAGCTGCAATTCTCCAATGTGGTGAAACAGCAGAAGCAGAGGTCAGACAGCCACTGGTTCATCTTTGAGAGAAGATTAGTCCGATACTAGTGTCTAGTCAAATATGCTGGCTTCTAGGGCTCCCCAAATGTTCATTCCAGGCCTTAATTCTCAGAAGGAAATGAAGAGAAATGTGTCTACTCTGCCATCTTTTAATGGACCTCTCCTTTGTCTTCCATATACAGATTCTTCAAAAGCACAATTAAGTGTTTTAGAATGCCCATTTTACACAATGTTAGCCATAATTTGTGATCTACACAATTGAATGCCTTTGCATAGTCAGTGAAACACAGGTAAACATCTTTCTGATGTTCTCTGCTTTCAGCCAAGGTCCATCTGATATCAGCAAGAATACCCTTGTGCCATATCCTTTTCTGAATCCACCTTGAATTTCTTGTAGTTCCTTGTCAATATACTGTTGCAGTCATTTTTCAATGATCTTGAGCAAAATTTTACTTGCATATGATAATAATGACATTGTTCAGTAGTTTCCACACTTGGTTGGATCATCTTTCTTTGGAATGGGAATAAATATAGATCTCTTCCAGTCAGTTGGCCAGGAAGCTGTCTCCCATATTTCTTGGCACAGACAAGTGAGCACTTCCAGTGCTACATTTGTTTGTTGAAATATCTCAATTGATACTCCATCAGTTTTTGGAGCCTTGTTTTTTGCCAATGTCTTCAATGCAGTTTCGACTTCTTTCCGAACCATCGGTTCCTGACCATATACCACCCTTCAAAGTTTGAACATCAACCAGTTCTTTCTGGTATAATGACTCTGTGTATTTCTTCCATCTTCATTTGATGTTCCCTGAGTCGTTTAATATTTTTCCTATAGAATCCTTAACTATTTCAACTCAGGGCTTGAATTTTTTCTTCAGTTCTTTCAGCTTCAGAAATGCAGAATATGCGCTTCCCTTCTGGTTTTCCATTTCCAGCTCTTTGAACATGTCATTTTAATACTTTGTTTTGTCTTCTTGAGCTGCCCCTTGAGATCTTCTGTTTAGGTCTTTTACTTTGCTATTCTCCCCTTTTGCTTTAGCTGCTTGATGTTTGAGAGTAGGTTTCAGATTCTCTTCTGACATCTGGTTTGGTCTTCTCTGTCTTCCTATCTTCTTAAGGACCTCTTACTCTCTTCATGGATGATGTCTTTGATGTTATCCCACAATTCATCTGCTCTTCACTCATTGGTTGTCAACACATCAAATCTGTTCTTTAGATTGTCTTTAAACTCAGGAAGTATATACTCAAAGTAGTACTTTGGCTCTCATGGACTTATTCTAATTTTCTTCAGTTTCTGTTTGAATTTGCAAGACCAGTAAGCACCTGGTCTTGTTCTGATGGCTGATATGGAGCTTTTCTATCATCTTTTTTCCACAGATGTATGTGTACAGTTGTCATTTGTGTTGGTTAAAGAAGGTATTTGCAATGAAGAAGTCATTAGTCTCACAAAATTCTGTCATGCCATCTCTAGCGTTATTTCTGTCACCAAGGCCATATTTTCAACTACCGATCCTTCTTCTTTGTTTCCAACTTCTGCATTCCAGTCATTAGTAATTATCAATGCATCCTGATTGCACGTTCAATCAGTTTCAGACTGTAGAAGCTGGTAACAATATTCAGTATCTCCATCTTTGGCCTTAGTGGTTGGTGCATAAATTTGAATAACAGTCATATTAACTGGCCTTCCTTGTAGGTGTATGGATATTATCCTATCACTGACAGCACTGTACTTCAGGACAGATCTTGAAATGTTCTTTCTGATGATGAATGCAACATGGATCCTCTTCAAGTTTTCATTCCCAGGGTAGTAGACCACATGATTGTCAGATTCAAAATAGCCAATAACAGTCCATTTCAGCTCAGTGATGCCTAGGATATTGATGTTTATGCATTCTATTTCATTTGTGATGATTTCTAATTTTCCTTGATTCATACCTCATTCATTCCATGTTTCAATTATTAATGATGTTTGCAGCTGTTTCTTCCTATTCCGAATTGTAGCACATCAGCAAATTAAGATCCTGAAGACTGTACTCCATCCACAACATTAAGCTCAACTCTACTTTGATGAGCTTTTCCCTCGTCGTCTTCTGAGTGCCTTCCAACTTGGTGGGGTGTCATTTTCCAGCCCTACATCGGACAGTGTTTGGCTGCTATTCATGAGGTTTTCCCTGGCTAATTCTTTTCAGAAGTAGACTGCCAAGTTTTCCTTCCTAGTCTGAGTCTGTAAGATCAGCTGAAACCTGCCTAGCATGGAGGAACCTGCCAGTACCGAAATATCAGTAGCATAGCTTCCAGCATCACAGCAACAAGCAAACCTCCACTGACAGACAAATTGGGGCTGCCCACTCTATCTTTACTCCTCCTACAAGCTAAAATGCCCAATCAACACAATCAGAGAAGTATACCAAGGCTACTAGTAAAGCATTTTATGTGTTACTTCATTATAAACTGCAACTACCTTCTGTTATTAGATATAGTTGGTTCTGAGGCTCAGATAGAACAGAACTCTGGACCTTGAGTTGAATGAAACAAGGTCATCTACCAGTTGATCAGTGACAAAACAGGGTGTGTTATTTTATCAATTATTTGTTTTTCTACAAGTGAGAGATGGCTTTACATAAAACCACCTACCCTGTTCAGTTTATCTACTCTTCTGGTTAGTGACCAGCATGGACAAGACAGCTCACTAGGGTTGGCAGTGAGAAGGGAAGGCAGGCTAGAGCCTCAAAGTACATGATAGCCTTGGAGTCTAACCAATCATGCCCTAGAATCTATCCACCCAAGCCTCAGAGGGCATGCCCAAGAAGCTTGAATGCAAGGAAATAATACCCTAGCACACTTGCCCTTTGGTAGGATCATTCTGAGATGAATACTCCATGTGGCTTCCTAAGGTCCCCACAGGATGATGCACAGGTCCTATGATGGTTAGAGTTGTGTGTCAACATGGGTGGGCAATGATTCTCAGTTTTTATGTGTGGTCACTCCCATGACTGCTATCTTCTGTGAATATTTGCAATTTGGGAATTTATTGATCTTCACAATCTGAGAGTAGAAGCCTGTTCTCTGATCTCCTGATGTTGGTGTTCACCAGCCTCTGCAACTACCTGAGTTAACAAAAACTCCATCTTGATCCATGGACTCAGAATGTTCCAGCCTCTACAATTGCTTGAGCCATTTCCTTGATACAAATCTCTCTCTATTTATTTATATGCTTTCCTTGTTTTGTTCTCTAAAGAACCCAGCCAAAGATATTTGATACTGAGAAGGGGGTGCTGCTCTAATAGTTACCTAAAATGTGGGAGCAGCTTTGAAACTGTGAATGAATTGAGGACTCAGAGAGGAAAAAGGAGAGTTGTTAAATTGGAGACAACACAGATGGAGAGAAGCAGCAGCAGTGGACCACCAGCAGCAGTAGACTACAGTGGCAGAGAACCAGCATTAGCAGATCCAAGAGACCAGCATGAGACAGCGGAGTGAGATAGCTGAGCGTCTGTGTACAGAAGGCTGGGGTGCCTCCAGGCACTTACCAGAGGAGATACTGCGTTGGAACACTTGATCCAGTAGAGCAGATGAGGATGTGAGGCCTGAGCTGAGAGCAGAAGCTGAAGAGACAAGGAGCAGAAACAGATGAGCTGCCTCAGTCTCAAAAGGTATGGCCATGGCTTCAGGGCTTTCAAAGGATGGAGCCATGGCCTCTGGTGTTTATGAGGGTGGAGTCTCCACTCAGATAGACTAGGATAATGGTGAACCTAAAGCTGAGGGAGCAGAGTTGCTTCCTAGTAGTCCTGTAAGGTGCAGCTGAAGCCCAGAGCTGAGGGTACTCCACTCAGAATCCAAAGACTATTGCTGATACCTAGACTATGGAAGTCCAGTTATTAATGGAGTCTTGGCTCATGTCCATTTCACAGTACATCATGTGGGTTCCTGCTTCCATCTTGTAGTGATTTCTCCATTTCCAAAATGCATACTGGAAGAGATATACTCAGCAGCTGGCAGAACTCCCATGTTGTAACGCTGACAAATAGAGTAAGGACTATAATCATAGTAAAAGCCAAATGGAAACCGTTAAACTTCTCCTACATAGGAAAACAGTAAACCAAAAGTCAATGCCAATACTGCATTCCTGGAAGGATTGCAGAAATTACTGCCACCATAAAGGACTTGAAGGATGCAGGGGAGGTAATTCCCACCATATCCCTACTCAACTAGCCTATTTGGCCTGTGCAAGAAACAGACAGATCTTGGGAAACAACATTGAATTATTGAAAACTGAATGAGGTGGTGACTTCAGTTGCAGCTGCTGTTCCAGGTGTGGCCTCATTGCTTGAACAAATTAATACATCTTCTGGTACCGGATATGCACCTACAGATCTGGCTAATGCCTTTTTTTTTTTGCAATAGTTGTTTCAGAGGAACATCAGAAGCAATTTGCCATCAGCTGGCAAGACTAGAAATATATCTTCATGTGCCTACCTCAGAGCTACATAATTCTCCAGCCTATAGGGTCACTATAAATAAGAACCAACTCAATGGCACTGAGTTTGGTTTTGGTTTACGTCATAGGAGTCATAGTCTGCAGAGACACTACCATGGTCCATTACACTGATGACTTATGTTGACAGGATGCAGTAAGGAAGAAGTGTCAATGGCTATGGGTTTACTGGTAAAACATTTATGTGCAGAAAAAAGAGAAAGAAAATCCTGCTGCTGTAGAGTTGAGTCTGACTCACAGTGACCCTATGGGACAAAGTATACTGCCCCATAGGGTTCTCAAGGAGTGCCTGGTGAATTCAAACTGTCAACCTTTTGGTTAGCAGCTGTAGCTCCTAACCACAATTCCACCAGGGTTTGTATTTGCGTGCTAGAAGGTGGGAAATTTTAATTGCCCCCAAATTCAGGCACCTTCTACCTCAATGAAATTTCTAGGAGTCCATGTGTGGCATGTCAAGTTATTCCTTCTAAAGTAAAAGATAAGTTATTGCATCTGGATGCTCCCACAACTGAAACAAGAGGCTAAATACGTAGTTTGCTTCTTTGGATTTTGGAGGCACACTATTCCTCATTTGGGTTGCTGCTGCATCCTATTTATCAAGTGACTCAAAAAGCTGCAGTTTTGAGTGGGGACCAAAACAACAGAAAACTTTGTGACAGGTTCAGGATGCTGTGCAAGCTGCGCAGGCACTTGTACCATATGATCTAGCTGATCCAATGGTGCTTGAAGATTTATTGGCAGATATAGATCCTGTTTGGAGTTTTTGGCAGGCCATCATTGATGAATCACAGCTCAGACCCTTCAGATTTTGGAACAAAGCCCTGCCATTCTCTGCAGATAACTACTCTCCTTTTGAGAAACAGCTTTTGGCTTGTCACTGGACCTTAGTAGAGACTGAACATTTAATCATGGGCCACCAAGTCACCATGCAGCCTGAGCTGTCCATCATGAACTGGGTATTGTCTGACATACAGAGTCGTAAAGTTGGACACGCACAGCAGCAACCCACTATTAAACATAAATAGTGTATATATAGTTGGGCCTGAGGAGGACCTGAAGGCACAAATAAGTTGCATGAGGAAGTGCCCCAAATGTCCATGATCTCCACTCCTTTAACATTACCTTCTGTCTCTCAGTCTGAACCTGTGGCCTCATAGAAAGTTCTATGTGATCATTTGACTGAAAAGGAGAAAACTCATGCCTGGGTTAGAGATGGTTCTGTGGGACATGCATGCACCACTCAAAAGTGGACAGAAGTAGCACTACAGCCCTTTTTAGGAACTCATACCATCAAGAAAGTGGTGCTGGGAGCAGGGCACATGCATCCTTTGCATCTGAAGTTCCTGCATTGAGAGGGTTTCAGACCAAAGGAAGACTAATACAATGCAAAGACCTTCCTCCAGAACCAGCAGACACAGAGAGCCTTCCCCTGGAGCCAGCACCCTGAATTTGGACTTGTAGTCTTCTGGACTGTGAGAGAACAAACTTCTCTTTGTTAAAGTCACACATTTATGTTAGTTCTGCTATAGAAGCATGAGGTAACCAAGACAGGTGCCCTAACCAATGTGGGTTATAACTTGGTTGTCTGAGTTACTGTCACTATGTCACTTTCTCATTCCCCTGATAGTATTCTGTACACCTTCACATAAACTGTTTGTACTTGAATCTTTGTCTGAGGAATCTGGTACAGTTGTGGGAAGTGTTGAGAATTCTGCTGGGAGAGATAGACCTCAGCCTCCTGGGCTCTGGCTATCTCACTGTCTGACCTAAGAGATGCAGATAGGCAATGTCATGCAGTGGAGAGTGCCCAGCACTGGCACTGGCACTGCATAAGAATCCTGATTTTACTGATTTTAAGCTGTGTTGACTTCACCTGAGTCCTTAATCACAGTTTGCTCATCAACAGTAGATTAATGGTGGTACAGATCCCACCTGCCTAGTAGGGCAACTCTGAGGCTCAAATGAGAACAAGAGAAATGACATTTTGTAAATAGCAAAGCATTCCATGAAGAAAGGGAACTGACACTGTTTACTGAATGTCTTAAATATTTCTTCTCTCTGTACTCTAAGAAAGAATTTAAATGGTAGTTTAGTCATCTGGTGCTGCTCTGACAGAAATACCACAAGTAGATGGATTTAGCAAAGAAAAGTTTATTCTTGTACAGTTCAGTTCAGAATTCAGGGTGCTGGCTCCAGGGGAATCCACTGTCTCTGTCAGCTCTGGTGGAAGGTCCTTGTGTTCCAGCTGTGTTTGTTTGGTCTGAGAACATCTCAGCACAGGAACCTCAGGTCCAGCAGAGGCACTCTGCGCTCAGTGCTGCTTTCTTGATGGCCTGAGATCCCCAAGTCGCTGCTCACTTCCCTTTCCTTTTTTCTCTTGTAGGATAAAAGATGGTACAAGCCATACTCCATGGAAACTCACTTTACACTGAGCAAGGAGGTGACCTTAAGGAAGGGTGTTACAATCCAACCCTAATCCTCTTTGACATAATTCAGTCTATTAACTACAGGCAGAGGTAAGGATTTATAGCATAGCAAAATCACAGAATGGAGGACAATCACAAAATACTGGGAATCATGGCCCAGCCAAATTACTACACACATTTTAGGAGGGGGACATAATTCAATCCATGACACATGGATTGCAGTCCATCGTGGATCAAGCACTTTATACATGTCTACTATATTTAATATAAATATTAAATTGTATTATGTCCCCTTGAAGGATGGTTCTGAGACAGATAAAACTTGAAAAACTATAGGACCTGTTGGTTTTGAATAATTATGTAAATTGAAACAGCAAGAGAAGGACAAAGAACTAGCATGAGTCAGTTCCAGAGTGATTCAAATAAATGGAATCTTTAAAGTCATCTTAAAAGGGGGCAGGGCTAAAGTGACAGATTATTTGGATGCTTTCTGTGATCCCTCTAACAAAGACCAAAAAAAAAAAAAAAACAAATGAATCAATTATATATGACACCCTAGGAACCCTGACCATCAAAGAGAAAGTTGAGAAATTGGACTAAAGTAACAAGAAATGGATAGTAGGCCCAGAGTACCTACAGTTGGCCAGAACTGACCTGATGGTAATTGGCACCCCAAGGACAGTGAGTTTGGTAAGCAGAACACTGGCTTTTGGAAAGCATTTGTCTCAGCAGAGTGGAAGAGAGCCTGCTCACACCTCCAGAATCCACAAAAAATGGCATTTGATCATCAAAAGCCAAGTCGACTGCATCTACTCTATTCCATGAGGATTGAAATCTTTCCTTTGGGATAAAGCTCTCTCCCTATTCCCAACACTTCCCCTACCCTTCTCTGAATGTGCCTGACTCCAGAGTCTAATGCCATTAACTGGGCCAGAAGCAGGACTCCTTACACGTGCCCTAAGCCATTCTACTAGACTCAGAGAGGAAACTATTTAACAAACAAGGAGAATAAATAAATAAAATAACCTACCTGATCCCTTAAGCTAGGAACTCAGGGCAGAAACAATTCTTCTGCCTAGGCTCAGGCATAAGGGGACATGCCTTCCTCACAGATACTTACTGACAGCTGTCAGCCCCCTGCTTTTCTTAGCACCTGTTGCCAGACACCTGGGCCTACACTAATCACCCCTGCACATCTAGGACTGTAGAAGGGACCCTGTACCATATCTTGATGACCAACTACCTAGACATATGAGCTGAATACTACAAGAAAAGTAAACAGATGCCTGTGCTCCCTTGTCTAGTAACTGCTGAAAATATCTGGAGGCAGGACATTAGAGTGTCAAAGATGCCAATAATCATACTAGCTCACATGACTAGCCTCTTTTAACATTTCAAAACAAAGCAAAAAGCTAAATGGCAGTAAATGTTTTAGTCAGCTAGTGCTGCTCTAACAGAAATACCACAGAGTGGATGGCTTTAACAAGGGAAGTTTATTCTTACACAGTCCGGTAGGTTGTGAGTCCACATTCAGGATGTCTACTGCAGGGGAAGGCTTTTCCCCTTGTCAGCTCTGGAGGGAAGTCTGATATTGCATCAGTCTTTGTCCAGGGAGCATCTTAGCTCAGGATCCTAAAGTCTGAAGGACATGCTCTTCTTCTGGTGCTGCTTTCTTGATGGTGTGAGGTTCCAAATTCTCTGCTTGCTTCCCTTTCCTTTTATCTCTTGATGGCTATACATATTTTGGGGGTGACACAATTCAATCCATCACATCCCACCCTTTGACATCCCCAAAATCACATCTTTGAAACATATAACACTTTCACCCCATCATAGCAAAATCATGTCCATCTCACATGGTAAAAGTCTCAAATCAGTTCCAAGAACAAAATTTGAAAATTCCTTTACATCTATGAAATGTAGAATACAAGCTATTTGTTTCCAATGTACAATGGCAGAATAGGCACAAGTTAGACATCCCATTACAATAGGAGAAATTTCAGGGAAAGAAGGCATTAACAAACAACAAGCAAGTCAGCAGAACATATTACGTTAGCCCTCAAATCTTTGAAAATACTCTTACATTTTCTGAGACATTCTATACAGTGTTCCTGCCCTTCAGACTCTACGTATTGGCCACACTGTCTGGATTCTGAATGGAGAACCCCAGCCCTGTGCTACAGCTTTGCCTTCAAGGCCCACTTGGACAGAAACTCTGCCCCATTGAGTTTGGGTGCACCCAAGCTCAACTGAGTGGCAATTCCACTCTGACGAAACACAAGATGCCATGGTTCCACCCTTTCAAACCATTGAAGTCATGCCCATACCTTCTGAGACTGAGGCAGCTCGGCTTCTTATGCTGTTTATCTCTTGAGCTTCTGCTTCCTATGGCTGCATGGCCCAGGCCTCAGGCCCACATCTGCCCTGCCAGGGCAAGTGTTCCAAAGCTCTCTAACTCCACTGATTCAAGTGCCCAGAGGCACCCTACTCTTGCTAAAAAGCCTCCTGCACAAAGGCACTCAGCTCTCTTGCTTTGTGGGTCAGCAAGGCTAGCTCCACTGATTCAAGTGCCTGGAGGCACCCTGCTCCATGAGGACAACTCTGTGCACAGGCACTTAGCTCTCTTGCTCCATGGGTCAGCTCCAGCACTGCCTCTGGTTCTGTTGTTGCTGCTGTTGCTGCCACTGCTGCTGCCACCAATCCTCTGTTGTTTCTCACCATCTGCGCCTTCTTCATTCTTTATGAATCTTCTATCTGTTCACAGTTTCAAAATGTCTCCAACATTTTAGGTGTTTGCTAGAGCAGTACCCTACTCTCAGTAAACAAATGTAAATAAATACAACTTACTGATGGCTCAGAGACAACAGACAATATCAAATCACTTAAAGAGACAGACAGACCATGATGACTTCAGAAAGCTCCCCAAAAACAGAATCAAGAAATTTTCTGGGTGAAATCAGTTTCTTGGAATTAATGGAGGTAGAATACAAAAGATTAATATTTAGAACTGTTGAAGAGATCAGGAGGGAGATGATGAAAAGCACAGCAGAGTATAATGACAAACTGAACAGGCTGCAAGAAAGCATATAGAAACAGCAAGCAGAAATTCAGAAGATCAATAATAAAGTTACAGAATTAGACAACTCTACAGAAAGTCAAAATGGCAGAGCTGAAGTAATAAAATGCACAATTAGTGAGATATAATATATAGCACTTGATACCAACATACTTGAGGAAAAATTATATAAAAGAATTTGAAACAATAAAGAAACACTAAGAATTAGGAATAATCTATGAATGATTGGAACACTAGAATGGGGGGATAACAGATAATACAGTGAGAATTGTTGAAGATTTGTTGACAGAAAACTTCCTTTGTATCATGAAAGATGAGAAGATATCTATCCAAGATGCTCATTGAATTCTCGTAAGAAAGACACCAAGGCATGATCAGATTTGCCAAAACAAAAGATAAGGAGGGAATTTTAAAGGTGACTAAAAATGCTGGTGGTGTAGTGGTTAAGTGTTACAGCTGATAAGGTCAGCAGTACAAATCCACTAGGTGCTCTGTGAAAACTCTGTGGAGCAGTTCTACTCTGTCCTACAGGGTCGCTGTTAGTCAGAACTGACTCAATGGGAGTAGGCTTAGGGATAAACAATCTACAAGCCAAAGCCAAGTGCCGTCTAAAACAATCTACAAAGGAAAGTCAGTAATACTAAGGCTAGACTATTCAGCAGAAATCTTCCAGGCAAGAAGGCAATCAGATAACATATACAAAGCCTTGAAGAAAAAAAATTAACCAGACAAGAATTATGTATTCAGCAAAATACCTCTCAAATATAATGGGAAAATTAGGACACTTCCAGGTAAACAGAAGTTTAGAGAATTTCAAAAACTAAACCAAAATTAACAGAAATGCTAACGGGAGTTCTTTGGTTAGAAAATCAATACCATCAGATAACAATCAAAGGTGAGAACATAGGACAAAGCAAGCAGATGTCAATCCAGATAGGTAAATCACAAAAATGAACCAAAGCTAAAACACTGAAAATAGGGAAGCTGAGATATGATATGTAAAAGATGGTATTACAACAAAAAGAGGGACTAAAAAATGTAGTCACAGGTCTTTGATATGGAGGGGAAGTCAAGACAATACAAAGAAACTGAAGACAGGCTTAAATTAGAAAAACAGGGGTAAATATTAAGGTAACCACAAAGGACACTAACAATCTTACATATCATGATAAAAAACAAACAAACAAACAAGAAAAACATGAAGTCTCAGCAAATATGAAACCAAACTTCTGTGAGGGACACCTAGGGTTTGATTCCAAGCCAATGCTTCTCATGCATAGCTACCACTCATCTGCCACTGGATGCTTTGGTGCTGCCAAGATGCCAAAATAGGTTTCAATGGAGCTTCCACACTAAGATGGTTTAGGAAGAAAGGCCTTGTAATCAACTTCTAAAAATCAACCATTGAAAATCCTATGGATCAGAACAATTTGTCTTAAGCTGGGTTCTCTGGAGAGCAAAACCAGTAAGGCATGTGTACAAGGTATGACAGTTAAGTCTGCAAACTTAATTGTTCTAAGTGCTACATACCTCATTGGTCACCTTTGAGGTACTCCCCTTGGGAAGATATGCACTGATGCCAGTGCCTCATCTACCCTTCAAAGCAGTTTTAGAATTCTTTGTGGAATAGCCATTGCACACAGTGGCACAGTGTGCATAGTTGTCTGTGAGGGAGTTTTTAACCAGTAAACAGATAACTGTATTGGAACACCCTCCTACTCACTTGATCTGGCCCCCAGTGGCTTTTTTTGTTTACCCAAAGATGAAGAAAATATTGAAAGGAAGACATTTTGATGATGTTCAGCATATCAGTGGTAATATAACAACTGGGACATTCAAAGGAAAAGCATTCCAAAATTGCTTTGAAGAGTGATCTAGGCATTGGCATCAGTGCATAGCTTCCCAAGGGGAGTACTTCGAAGGTGACTGTAGTGACATTCAGCAATGAGGTATGTAGCACTTTTTGTAGGGTGAGTTCACAAACTTAATTGGCAGACCTCATACATAAAGAGATTTATATCAAGGAAATGGCTAAGGCAGCTGTGGAGGCTGGAACATCTGCAGTCCATGCATCAGAATGGAGGCTTCTCTTGATTTACGTGCTGCAGGAGTTGGTGAACCCAAGATTGGCAAGCTGGAGAGCAGGCGTCCTGATGTCAGGCTGTGAAGATTGACTAATTTCCAGATCTGCAGATAAACTGATAGCTCAAGTCCCAGTGTCTGGGGGTCAGATGAGCAGGAGGTAGCCACAGGATCCAGAGCAGGCAAAAAGCTAGAAAGTCTGCTTAAATACAGATGAAGCCCACACCTCCAAGGAAATCGCTTTTAAACTGATTGGCTACTCACAGCTGGTACAGTCATAGCAGTAATCTCAAACAAAAACTGAGAATAGTGGCCCTGACAAGTTGATACACAATCCTAACCATCACATGTTAAATCTATCAAACCGTAGTGTTGACCACTAATGACCAAAGACCAGACACATTGTGGGATGACATCAAAGACATTATACATGAAGAAAGAGGTCATTAAAAAGACAGAAAGACTAAACTGGATGTCAGAAAATACTCTGACACTTGCTCTTGAATATCCAGTAGCTATAGGAAAAGGAAGAAATGATGAAGTAAAAGAACTGAAGAGAAGATTTCAAAGGACAGCTCCAGAAGACAGAGTAAAAGTATTACAATGACATGTGCAAAGACTTGGTGTTAGAAAACCAAGAGAGAAGAACATGCTCAGCATTTCTCTAACTGAAAGAACTGAAGAAAACATTCAAGCCTTGAGATGCAACAATGAAAGATTCTATGGGGAAAATACTACATGATGCAGGAAGCATCAAAAGAAGATGGAGGGAATACACAAAGTAATTATACCAAAAAGAATTGGTAGTCAACCATCTGCAGAGGTATCATATGGTCAGGAACTGTTGGTACTGAAGGAAGAAGTTGAAGCTGCATTGAAGGCATTGGTGAAAAACAAGGCTCCAAGAATTAATCAAGTATCAATTGAGACATTTCAACAAATAGATGCAACACTGGAAGTGCTCACTCTTTATGTCAAGAAATTTCGTGGACATCTACCTGGTCAACTGACTGCAAGAGATCCATATTTATGCCTCTTGTCAAGGAAAGTGATCCAACCAAATGCAGAAATTATGGAACATCATTAATATTATGTTACGGATTATCATTAATACCACACTCAAGTAAAGTTTAGCTAAAGATCCTTCAAAAGCAGTAATAGCAGTATATTGACAGGCAACTGCCAGAAATTTCTGGCCTATTTCAGAAGAAGACATGGAAGACCAGGAACATCATTGCTGAGGACAGATAAGTCTTGCCTGAAAGTAAAGACTACCAGAAAGCTGTTTACTTGTGTTTTATTAACCATGCAAAAGCATATGATTGTGTGGATCACAACAAATTATGGATAACATGGAGGAGAATGGGAAATCCAGAACACTTAATTGTGCTGATGAGGAATTTGTACATGGATCAAGAGGCAGTAGTTCAAGCAAAACAAGGAGATACTGCATAGTTTAAAGGCAGGAAAGGTGTGTGTCAGATTGTGTCCTTTCACTATAACTATTCAGTCTTCTTGCTGAATAAATCATCTGAAAAGCTGGACTATATGAAGAACTGTGCATCAGAACTGGAAGAAGACTCATTGACAACCTGTGTTATGCAGATGACACAACCGTGCTTGCTGGAAGTGAAGACTTCCAATTTCAAACAATTACTGATAAAGATCAAAGATCACAGCCTTCAGTATGGATTACACCTCAATATAAAAAAAAAAGAAAAATTCTCACAACTGGACTAATAAGCAACATCATGATAAAAGGAGAAAAGATTGAGATTGTCATTGATTTCATTTTACTTGGTTCCATAATCAACGCCCATGGAAGCAACAGTCAAGAAATCAAAAGATGCATTGTGTTGGAAAAATCTGCTGTAAAAGACTTCTTTATAGTGCTGAAAAGCAAAAATGTCACCTTGAAGACTAAAATGTGCCTGACCCAAGCCATGGTGTTTTCAGTCACATTTTATGAATGCAAAAGCTGGACAATGAATAAGAAACATACCTCTATTTGACATCTTTGAAGATTGGTTTCAGAGAAGAATACTGACTATATCATGGACTGCCAAAAGAATTAACAGATCTGTCCTGGAAGGAGCACAACCAGAGTGCTCCTTAGCAGCAAGGATGACAAGACTGTCTGCCATACTTTAGGCATCTTTCAGGAGGGATCAATCTGTTACTGGACAAAACTCCAGTTTCTTGTTAACTGTCCCAAACAGCCAATCTCTGAGACAAGTATTTTGGGTTAGTGGTTAAAAGGAAATTTATTTTCTGTATGCTAGCAAAAACATTGGGAACAGGCAGATATTTTCCCATATAGGAGCTGTGTGAAAATTATCAGGTGAGAACTGGATATATAAGGGACCAGAGTTGTATGCAAATGGAAATATAGTTATTGGTGCTGGTGCCAGGGAAACAATGTGACTAATTAGGGATTAAGAGCAAAATCCATTCAGAGGCTTCTGGAGGGCTTTGTTAATATGCATCAGAAGCAGGAATCCAGACTGCTTTTGATTGTCATTTGAAGCATGGGATTCTGGCTGGTTCCTGAGTCTTTCTGGCTCTTTTTCCGTTCTGATGTTTCTAACAAAAGCTGTGAAAACTGCAGAAGACATTATTTCTGGGGTTCCTGTCAGTAAAATGTGCAATTTCTTGCAAGGGCCAGGAATTTTTAAGAAAGAGAAAAAGAAAACAAGTTAAAGATCAGTCCTGAAAAACAGGTGAAAAAAATTAGCTCTGGCTCCCCACCCCAATTCTCTCTTTTTTAGAGAAATATGGCATTTCTTGGTTACAAATCCATGGAGAAGGACATCATGCTTGGTAAGGTAAAGAGTCAGTGAAAAAGAGGATGACCTTCAAAAAGATGGATTGAAACAGTGGCTGCAACAGTGAGCTCAAGCATACCAATGACTGGGCACCATGCAGGACCAGGCAGTGTTTTACCCTGTTGTACACTGGGTCGCTATGAGTTGGAACCAACTCAATAGCATCTAACAGCAAAAACCATCACACAGTTTGACCGACAATCAATCATAGGGATTGGGCAGGACTAGGCAGCATTTCATTCCATTTTGCGTGGAATTGCTGTAAGTTCGGGGCCGACTTAATGGCAGCTAAAAATTTTATTTATGAGCAAATATTGGAAGCTCTCTGTTGGTTAACAATTTATCTTGTGGTTTTCTGAGCTGCCCCACTTGTCTCAGAACAAGTCATTGAGAGGTTAGAGATTTTACTTATGTACATGCAATCATGTCACAGTTACTACCCCACCTCTACTGCAGGAACTTCCTGTTCTCTTGTTTCGTTTCTCTGTCATGTTCTAATCCCTGGTCTTTTGCTTTCCTTTCCTTTATAGAGCCACTCTGAGTAGCAACAGGGCATTTTTTTGGCTAAAAGAGGGCCACAGGGATGATTAACCTTTGGAGGACTTTACAAACTCATTATGTACACAGCAGCTAACTGAGCTTCCTTCTTCTGAAAAATTTCTGAAATGGCTGTAGAGGCACATGAGAGATCTGTGCATCTCATGAACCTGTTGTCTGTCTGGAGACGTTTTTGTGTTAAATATTTATTTGCATATATAAACCCCCCATAACGGCCCACTAATTACTGTGGAGCTTTTGAAGAATGACACTGCGAAGCTTCAGCAGCAGCATCATTAACCCCATCCACAAACACATAGGCACTCATCAGATTTACCTGTTTAACTTAAACTATAATTACTAGGCAATCAAGCAACTGACAAGTGTAGATACTAATTAACAAATGAGACTTGGAATGTTCAGCATCTCCTAGTTATTTTTAGCTTCTTGATTTCACCTCACATCAGCTGTCAATGTCAGTAATGTGTGTACGATGAATTGGTTTATGAAGTGCTTTCCTTAATCTTATCGGAAATATTTCATGCATGAAGTGAAGTAACACTTCAGATTCATTAATTGTAGAACAAAATAAAAACTCTCTAGAAAGAAGACGGCAAATGCTTAACGAAAGGAAATGGTCAGGCCAGCAGGTGGCAGTGTGAGCTGGGAAATAAGAATCTCCCCTATCTAGACTCAGGCTCTCTGGGTAAGATGGGCCAGGTTTACTTCTGCTGCTGTGGTAGAGCTTTCAAATTCAGTATCTCCCGGTTGTCAGTGCAGAAGGACTTCTGAGTCGGGACTTCAGAAAGTCATGTTGTGTAACATTCTGGTTAGATCCAGAAAAACCACCCACTATAACAACCCAGCAGCGTGATAGACAGAGGCCTAGACACCTGAGGTTTCCTGAGTGGCTTCCTCAAGTCGCTTACATTCCTGCACTTAGAGGGCTGTTTGAGGTTCAACCAGACCATTCTGGTTTCTGGTACTCCCACTTCCTTCCTGAAAACCTTACTATTGTTTGCTTCAACCCAAAGATATATGGTAACTGTATTGTAAGCCACTTGTGTATGTGTGTGTATGTGGTTGCTGGGGTAAATCTTCAATTTAAAGGCGGTTTATGTAATTGGTTTTTAAATGTATTTTTAAAAATCTTAATTCTCAGTGTAGTTTAAATGAAAATAAGATTATAATATTGAAACGTATTCATCATTTTCTCCCTGTTCTTGGTAGAGCAGCTGACTTAGATATAAGTAAGACTACTGAGTTCTTTAGGAGAAAATGTCATATGAAATCCTGTTGAAACAACTATTCTGGTAATAAAGACATAAAAATAAAATAATGGAAATTAAAATGAAGTTCTAATTTAGGTATATCAGCATGGCCATCAATGTAAAATATTTCACTTTTGTTCCATTCACTTTTTTTTTTTACTGTACTTCAGATGAAGGTTTTTGGCTTGCAGAACAAACTAGTTTCTCATTAAACAATACAGTATTGTTTTGTGACATTGGTCAACAGCCCTACAACAGCTTAACACTTTCCCTTCTCGAACTTGAGTTCCCCATTACCAGCTTTGCCGTCCCCTCATGCCTTCTGGTTCTTGCCCCTGAGCTGGAGGACCCCCGTAGCTTCATTTTCTTTTATGGACCTGTCCAGTCTTTGGCTGAAGAGTGAATCCCAGGAGTGACTTCATTACTGAGCTGAAAGAGTGTCTAGGGACCATAGTCTTAGTATTTCTACAGTGTCTGTCAGGCCAGCGAGTCCGGTCTTTCTTCTTGAGTTAGAATTGTGTTCTACAACAAAATTGGGAACCTACGTATAAATCCATCTACCCATGGTCAACTGACCTTTGACAAGGGCCCAAAGTCTATCAAATGAGAGAAAGACAGTCTTTCTAGCAAATGGTGCTGGCAAAACTGCAGGACTCGTAGTTCACACCATATACAAATTAATTCAGAATGGATCAAAGATCTAAATGTAAAGCCAACAACTACAAAGTTCTTAGAAGAAAAAATAGGACCATCACTAGAAGCTTTAATGTACAGCATTAACAGATACTAACTATAACAAGTAAGACACAAACTCTAGAAGATAAACTAGATAATCGAGATCTTCTAAATATTAAACATTTATCGCATCAAAAAATTTTCACTGAAAGAGTAAAAAGAAAACTTACAGACTGGGGAAAAAAAAGCTGGCTGTTATAAGTTGGACAAAACCCTAATCTCTAAAATCTATAAGAAAATCCAACACCTCTACAACAAAAAGACAAACAATTCAATTTTAAAAATTGGCAAGGGAAATGAATGGATGTTTCACCAATGAAGACATTCAAACCTCCAAGAGACACACGAGGAAATGCTCAAGATTACTAGTCCATTAGAGAAACATAAATCAAAACTACAATGAGATACTACCTCAGCCCCTGGCATTACTGGCATGAATCATTAAAACAGAAAATAACAAGTGTTGGAGAGTCTGCCAGGAGACTGAAACTCTTACGCATTGCTGGTAGGAATGCAAAACGATATAATCATTTTGAAAAACAGTTTAGTGCTTCCTTAGAAAGCTAGAAATAGAAATACCATGTGCTCCAGCAATCCCATTACTAGAAACACATCCCAGAGAAATTAATCATGTCCAAGTAGAAATACGCACTCCCATGTTGATTGCAACGTTGTTCACAATAGCAAAAACTTAGAAACAATCTAGATGTCCATCAACAGAGGAATGGATAAACAAACCAGTACATACACACAACAGAGTACTACACAGCAGTAAAGATCAATGTTAAATCTGTGAAGCGTGTCATATCATGGAGGAAACTGGAGGGCATTATGCTGAGTGAAATAAGTCAACTACAGAAGAACAAATGTTATATGAGACCACTATATAAAAACTCGTGAAAAGGTGTACACACAAAAAGAAATAGTTTTTGATGGTTATCAGCAATGGGAAGGGTAGGGATAGAAAAAGACTGAATACACACACACAAAAAGAAAGAATGTTGTTCTACAATTTTCTCCAGCTCTGTCCAAGACTGTCTGTTGTGATCAGTCAGTGGCGGTAGCTGGCACCATCCCGTTGTACTAGATGCAGTCTGCCAGAGGCCGTTGTAGATGTGGTCCATCGGTCCTTTGGCTTCATCTTTCTCTTGTATCTCTAGTTTTCTTCATTCTTGCATGCTCTCGAAGGGGTGAGACCTGTGGAATCTCCTAGATGGTGACTCACAGGCTTTTAAGACACCAGATCCTACTCATCGAAGTAGAAGGTGGAACACTTTCTTTATAAACTATGTTAAGCCGATTGAATTAGATGTTCCCTAGATCGTAATTCTCTTAGACCTCAGCACAGGAATTCAGTCCCTCAGGGATTTTGAATGTGTCTATGGAAATTACGTGGACTTCCTTCTCAGTTGGGTGTATTCGCTTACTGTTCACAAAAGTTACCTGTTTTCTATTGTCTCCTTAGTGTTCTGCTTCCATTCACTTTAGTTATTTGTCTGGTTATCACACGCAAGAACAGAGCACACAAATGTTCTCTTCTGTATTCTTTGTTTGTATTTCTTTTTCTTCCATTAACCTACTGAAAAAGTAATATTTAACCAAAGGTACTACATAGGAGCCCTGGTGGTTTAGTGTTTAAACACTTGACTGCTAAACCAGCAGTTAAACTATTAGAACCCACCAACCCACAGAGGGAGAAAACAATGGGTGTGCAGAATTCTAACACTGCTTAAAAGAGCAGACTTGGTGGTCTGACAGACTGAACGGTCCCTGAAAGCCATGGTCCCTGGACTCTCTGTTAGCCCAGAACTGAAACCATTCCCGAAGCCAACGTTTGAGACAGAGGTTAGACTGGACTATAAGACATAAAGTGATACTGGTGAAGGGTGTGCTTCTTGGGTTAAGCAGATACATGAGACTTACTGGGCAGCTCCTGTCCAGAGGCGAGATGAGAAGGTAGAGAGGGACAGGTGCTAGTTGAATGGACATGGGAAACACAGGGTAGGAAGGAGGAGTGTGCTGTCACAGTGTCAGGAGTGCAATGTGTGTGTAAATTTTTATATGACATATTGTCTTGGATTGTAAAGTTTCACTTAAAGCACAATAAAATATTAAAAAGAAACAAAGCAAACAAAGAATCTACCAGCCACTCTGTGGGAGAAAGATGTGGCAGTCTGCTCCATAAAGATTACAGCCTTGGAAATCCTGTGAGGCCGTTCTACTGTCTCCTATAAGGTTGTTATCTGTTGGAATCAATTAGATGGCAGTGTATTTACTGTAACTGTTAGAGTTTTCAAATACTGTTGTTAAGCTATATCACTTGGAGTCTGGGTGCTATGATAGACTTTGTACTTCAATGGAATGCTTTTACTCCTGATTTTTTCTTCTTGAAAGGATTTCCCGAACATAGATGGAGTTTGGGATGGAAGGTGCTTTCTAAATTCTCTCCCACTTAGGGAAGACACATCTCAAACAAGGCAGTGTGGCAGACAGAAGTGTCAGAGACCTGAGTATCAGTCTTATCGGTTGCTGACCTTGCAACATGTTGAGAGTCACGTGGCCTTGCCAGGCCATGGTTTCCTTCTCTATCAGAGTAAATTGTAGCCCACTAGAGTTGGCAGAGTAAAATCTGCTATAGGTCCTCTTACACAGGGTTGAGATCCGCCAAACATCACAGGAATAGGACAAGAATGTAAGATAAACTAGGCCAGCAGGTTCCAGTCCAGCTCCCGGGAAACTGAGGATGTAGGAAGTCCTCTTCCTGGTACAGGAGGCTCTCAGGGATGGGGGTGAGAAGAAAGGCCAGAGTCTGAGCCCAAGCTTGAGATATCTTCTGTCCTATCAGGCGTAGGACAAACGGTTCCTATGGGTAGAAGTTCTGGTAAATTGTTTGCAAAATGTTTGCAATTGTCTTCCTCCTCATATGCATGCTCATTTTCAGTGTGACTTTGCTGCTCCTCTCATCAACAGGCAGTGCCTATTTCTCTGTCTCTTGAATCCAGTTGGCCTTGAAACTTGCTTCAGTTAATAGAACGTGTTGGAAGCAAGTGTGCCTGTTCTGATCCTGGTCTCGAGAGGTCTGGCACACCTCCCTAACCCTCTTGAAACCCTCCCCAGCTACCATGTTTCCTGGAGGACAAGAGGCAAGTGGCACAGGTACTCCCACTGCTGTGGTTACCAGCCAGTCAGACCTCGGATGCAGAGCCACTTGGCTAATGGCAGCTGAGTGGGACACATAAATGGGACTCTAGGAACTAGTCAGTTGAGACAAATTACAACCCAGAGAATAAGAACCTAAATAAATGATTATTAACTTAAGCCACAAAGTCTGGGGTAATGTGTTAAGCAGCTAACTTAACAATTCTGGCGAGAAATTTTTCTACCTATAGCCTTGCTGATGGGAAGAAATAATGCCTACAGTCCACTCCATGCCACCACTGATTTAGGTGTCACTGACTGGGTTCTAACTCGTAGTGCATAGCAGAACAAAATATTGCCGGTCCTGTGCCATCCTCACAATTGTTGCTGTGTTTCAGCCCATGGCTGCAGCCACTGTGTCAGTCTATCTTGTTGAAGAACTTCTTCTTTTTCATAGTCCCTCTACTTGATGGCACCTAATAATAACAACTGTCATAAGGGCTTCCAGGCTACACGGAAGGTGGCAGCAATGTCTGCAGCTTGAGGAATCTTCAGGCCACTGGAATTTAGATGGAAAGTCCCAAGTGATGCTAGACTGGGTGGGGACAGCAAGTGTCCTATTTATTTTGGTTTGCTTAAAGAACATGCTCAGCAAAGGGCACTCTAGGTGCTGGCTGAATCTGTATTGTCACTTTATTGTTTACACAGCCACAAACCTCAGAAGATTCATAAATAAGGCATTTGATAATTTTTTATTAAATATAATTTGACATTTTATTATTATTCAGTGCATTGTTCAATATATAGTTACTTAAATATAATTTTAAGAAAACCAAACCCAGTGCCGTCGAGTCAATGACGACTCTTAGAGAACCTACAGGTCAGAATAGAACTGCCTCATAGAGTTTCCGAGGAGCACCTGGCATATTTGAACTACTGATCTTTTGGATAGCAGACGTAGCACTTAACCAAGTAACATTCTGCCAGTATTGGTTCTGAGACTGGGAGTGATGATTCAGGGGTAGAACCCATATCTTCAACGTGGGAGACACGAGTTCACTTCCTGCCAATGCACTTCATGTGCGGCTACCATCCACCCGTCAGCAGAGGTGTGGACATAGCTGTGACAAATGAACAGCTTTCAGTCGAGTTTCCAGACTAAGGTGGGCTTAGTCGGCAATGAACAACAGGGATGGCACAGGACTGGGCAGCATGTCGTTCCGTTTTACATGGGCTTGCCACAGGTTTCAGGGCAACCTGGTAGCAGCTAAAAACAACTGAAGTGTTGCTTAGATTTTTAACCTTAGGCTGTCAAACATTTCTCAAAAATAGAGCTGAACACTACATTCCAAGACTGCAGACGTGCCATCCACCATGCACTTGTATGTGGGAGGCCTTATTTGCCTATCATGTCAGCATCGCTTGAGTGAACTTAGCCAGGGCTGCTCTCACTCTCTCCTTTCCTTCAGCTCCAGAGACTCCTCTGAGAGGTCGGGAGGGGGAGCTGCAGGATAGGACTCCCAGCTCTGATGTTGCTTCTGGCTCAGACCTTCCATCTCCTGCCCCTCGTCTTCCCCTCAGCCCAGCCTGTACCTGCAGACAGTGGCCGGAGTGTTGAGAGCTCAGGCCAGCCGTCGGTGAGCACCTTCACCTGACTGACATGACCATCCTTATTAGGAGCCTAGAGAGAGGGTAGGGAGAAGTATTAATAAGTCCATCTGGCAGATAACACATGACAATAGGTAACCAGCAGTCACCAGGCAGCCAGACAGGTCTGGAGAAGTCTGGCAAAGGGTGACAGTGGATCCAGATGACAGGAACTGATGTGCAGTTATGAGTGGCGGGTCAAGCAAGCAGCCACTATGCAGAGATCCCGGCAGGTGGCTGGCATTGGAGAAGTCTAGCAACTTCAGGGACAGGGCTGTAGTCAACAGGAAGAGCAAGAATAAGACAGAGTGGCAGGACTAGGTAGGCTGGAGCCTGTGAACAGTATTGAGACAGAGTCAAGCATGCAGGAAAAGATAGGAATGCAAGTAGCTGTGGGTGTTCAGGATTCTTACGGGCAAACGGATGCTAAAGCAGCTTACAGGTTGCTGACCTGTGGAGATGTGTAAGTATTTTCCTAGGGCTTCTTAAGTGTCTGGAAACCCTGGCAGAGCAGTGGTTAAGTGCACCCCTGCTGACCATAAGGTCAGCAGTTCAAATGCAACAGGGGCTCCTTGGAAGTTCTGTTCTGTCTACATTGTCATTATGAGTCAGAACTGAGTCAAAGGCAGTTGGTGCGTCTTAAGTCTCCATCCCAGGAAGGCTTTCTGAGTGACCCTGAGTGTGGCCCATGAAATTTTTTTTGTTATTCTGAAATATGTTTATATGTAAAGGAGTGTGTATGGAAGGGAGCGAGAGTGTGTGGGAGTGTAAGGATGTGAGTGTATATATGTAAGTATGTATAGGGGTATGAGTGTGTGTACAGAGGTATTGGTGTGTGTAGATGTGTTTGTGTAGGGGTACTAGCATATAGAGCTATGTGAATGAGGGTTAGGGGTGTGAGTGTGCAGGTATGTGAGCATGTATAGGTGTGTGAGTGTGTATTGTACATAAGTGTTGAGAGTATAGATGTGAGTATGTGTAGATGTATATCGGTGTGTTAGCGAGTTCAAGTGTGTGTGCAGGAGTGTGTGTTCATAGGTGAGTGTGTACAGATGTGTGTGAGGGAGAGCACAGGTGTGTGAGTGTGTATAGATGTGTGAATATGAGTGTGGATGAGTGTGTGCACTTGTGAAGGAGCAGATGGGCCATCCCTCTAGGTGGGCGGAAGATGGAGAGCTGTTGTTTGAACAACATTCTCTTGTGCAACATCAGATGGTGATTCAGTTCTAACAAGAGAATGACAAGAGTCACAAGGTCATTTTCTCAGAAGATTCCCGTCTGTGTTCCCTTTCCAATAGTCAAGTGGGGAAACTGATAGGTAAGCTTTGACTAGATAACTTTCTGGTCACTGCTCAGATTGTTCCAGAGAAAAGAGCCCCCAGAGGCTTTGTCTTCACACTGTTGTGGCTCCTGCCTGGGTTTCCCGACGACTGGGGGAGTCAGGGTCCCCATTCTTCAGAAGAGGTGCCTGGGCTAGGGAGGGAACTAAGTACATGGCAGTCAGGAGGACTGAACTGAGCTAGAACTCTGAGTGACCCCAGACACGTGATCGCCCCTTCCTTGACGTTGCAAGAGTTGGACACCACAGAGAGCACCACTACCAAAGATATTCTCCTCTGTTCTGTTTTTTTTTTTTCTGCTCAGATTCATCCAGTCCAGGTGACCTAGGAATGAACAGCTGGGCTAGATCTGGAAGTCAGTGCATCTTTTCCAAGGACTCAAGCCCTCAGTGTCTCCAGTGCAGAACTGTTCTCCTTTTGCCTCTCTCTAGCTCTGTCTCTGTTACATAAACTTCTGGAGGGCTGAACATCATTTTAGCCACTGTAAAAAGCTTAAAGGAAGAATACACCTCTTATATTCTCCTACAAAGAGGCAAAATGATCCAATGGAGGAACTGGATTAACTCTGTATGGAGTGAACTGAATGAGAGTCACTCTTGGTCTCCGAATCACTTATCTCTCCTCTCTAACATCCGTGAAGTGACAGAATGATATGTGTGAAGGTTCAAGATTCCCCTCCAGATCCATCTGAGTATATTGATTTTACATCAGTGGTCATAGAAAAACTGGTGAAGACCTTTAATGGAAAAGAAATCATTTCTATATAATTATCAAACCTGATTTTTTTCCTAATAAACATTCTGTTCACATCCATACTTCAGAAAATTTCTGTGTGGTTAATACATGTACTCTCTGAGATTGGGGTATCTGGCAAAAAACCTCACAAAAACAACTATGTTATCTGATCAGCATTCTGTCCTAAGACAAAATAAGAACTTCAAAACACACTTTGGTTTGTCTATAGCCCCACTATTCAAAATGTAGTCCACACACTGCAGCACAGTGGTCGTTAATCAAGATCTTGTTAGAAATGTAGCATCTCAGGTCCCCACCTCCCATGTTGAAATCAGCCTACATTTTAACAAGATCTCTAGGGAATTTCAATGCATGTTAAAATTAAAATTTGAAAGGCAGGTTTGTCTAGATAGGTACACTCCTTTCTTTTTTGACTGTGTGTAAAGTGAAAGTTTACAGTCTTAATTAGTTTATCATATAAAAATTTATATGTGTGTTGTTACGTAGGAAACCCTGGTGGTGTAGTGATTAAGTGCTCTGGCTGTTAACCAAAACATTGGCCATTTCAGCTCACCAGGTGCTCCTTGGAAACTCTTTGGTGCTGTGTTATGATGTCCTATAAGGTTGTTATCAGTCAGAATGGACTCAATGGCTGTTTTTTTTTTTTAATTGCTATGTAACCCTAGCTGCTAGCCCTGTAATGTGACAGCACATTCCTCCTTTCCATCCTAGATTTCCTGTGTCCATTCAAAGAGACATTTCTTCTTTGTTGCAAGATTGGCTTTGCTCAATGTTCACAGCTTGCACAGATGTCTTTTGATTTTCCTCATATTCTTTTTACTCATCTTTTCACAGTCAGAATCAGCTCGACAGCACTGGGTTTGGTTTGGTTTTATCCATTTTTAGGGAACTCTGGTGGTGTAGTGGTTATGTGCCATGTCTGTGAACCAAAAGGTTGGCAGTTGGAACCCACCAGATGCTCCTTGGAAACTGTGGAGAAGTTCTACTTGGTCCTATAGGGTCACTATGAGTCAGAATTGACTTAACGGGCAGTGAGGTTTTTTTTGTTTTGTTTTTTTTTTTTTTTTTAAATAATCATTTATCCATTTTTACAGAATCCTGATGAAAGTGTTTGGCTGCTAACTTAAAAGTTGGCATTGTGAGTCCACTCAGAGGTGCCTCAGGAAAGTCCTGCCAATTTACTTCTGAAAATCAGCCACTGAAAGCATTACAAGGCACAGTTCTACTCTGACACACACACATGATGTCACCATGAAGCAAAATCAACTCAATTACAACTGTTTTGGTGTTCATTTTTGTATTTCATTCAATCATTTTACACAGTTCCATGTCTTGTATGAAAATGTCAGGAAAAACAAAAGCTTTGTTAACATATCCTTTCCTTGGCCAAAATCAAAACCTGTTGCCAGGCACTGTTCCAGGTACTGGGGAGAGAGCAGTGACTGATACAGTCCTGCTGTCACAGAACTTAAGTGCCAGAAGATAGAGACAGTCAAACAAACAAGTAAACAAGAATTAATAAGCCCTCAGGTCAATGATGTGAAGAAAACAAAATAGAGTGTTGTGACAACTTTTTGGACTCAAGGAATCAGAAACAAAACGAACTATAGGGAAAAGTTAGAGTTGATATATTTGGAGATCACCCATGGAAACTACGGTTTCCTATTGCACAGGCATCTGCTCAGAATCATTGTGATGCATTATTATTATTTTTTCTTTCAGAAAGCTTGGATATAGGGGAAGAAAAGCCAAGTGTTTGAAATCAAAGTATTCTGAACAAGAACTTTCTACAAAAGGGAGACAATTCTGAAAAAGAACATTCTGAAATGGGGGGATCATTCTGCATCCTACTTTGGTGAGCAGAATTTGGGGTCTTAAAAGCTTGTAAACTGCCATATAAGTCACTTCACTGGTCCCACCCTGTCTGGAGGAAGGGAGAATAAAGAAAACCAAAGATACAAGGGAAAAATTACTCCAAGTGACTATTAGACCACAACTAACACAGCCTCCATCATACTGAGCCCAGCACAACAAGATGGTACCGGGTTACTAACACTGATCACAATAAACGGTCTCAGAAAGAGCTGGAGAAAAATGGAAAATTCTAACTCACAAAAAAAGACCAAACTGGAGAAACCTCAAGACTAGGCCCCAGAGACCCTTTTAACTCAGTACTGAAGTCACTCATGTGGTTCATCCTTCAGCCAAAGATTGCCAAGCCAAAAAGCCAAGCGACATCCAGTCGGATCCAACTCATGGCAACCCTTAGTGGCCAGGGTAGAACTGATTAGAGAGGCCTATAAAACAAGTTAATATTAAATGAACATAGCAGACCAAGTACAAGAAGGCAGGAGGTGACAGGAAAACTGGTAACAGGGAAACCAAAGTTGAGAAGGGGAGAGTGTTGACATGTTGTAGGGTTGACAACCAATGTTTCACAGAACAATATATGTATTAACTGTTTAATGAGAAATTAATTGGCTCCAAAAACCTTCATCTGAAGAATAAAAAAAAAAATTAAGAAAAAAATAAAGGGGACTATTCCTACAGGAAGACAGTATTTTCCTCACTTGAGCTTCCTTTTAGCTCAGAGCTCTACAAATTCTTCTTGATGAAGTAAAATTGCTACTTGTTATTATCCTCGGCTTTTGCTACTCAGCTTCCTGGATGGGTTGTAGTCAGGTGGGAAAGGTGTCTTTTCAGTTTGTCAGTAGGCCTGCTTAGTTCAGTGAATAAGGGTATTTGTGGATTAAGATGTTCATCTGTTTTAGTGTGAATGGCATTTATGACTGGAGATGCGAACTTTTTTTTAAAAGTAATATTTTATTGCGTTTCAGGTAAAAGTTTACACGGCAAATTATATTCTCCTTTAACAAATTTTATATAGTTTGTCCCATGCCATTGGTTACAGTTTTTGCAGTGTCAGAATTTTTATTATTTCCATTCTGTCCATTCTGTTTGTCCTGTTTCCATTTATCTAACTTCCTTCCCCTCCCCTCCTCTTCTCTTCCTTTGATTTTCTTCATTGTCTTTTGCTCCATACAAAAGACATTAATAAAGAGATCAATAGTTGTATCTTAGATAGCATCTTGAAGGTTTTTAAGTCTCCAGATGCTGTTTACCAACAGGGATGTAGAACATTATCTTTTTGAACTATGTTATGTCAATTGTTATGCCAGTTATTCCCTGAGAGTATGATCTCTTACATTTTGATCCTGTAAACCAATCCCATGAGCTGTTTCAATATGTCTAGGAAGCTTCCATTGCTGTGCTTCTCTTATGATTTGGATATATGTGGATATATGAGTATACATAGCACACGAAAATGTGTACACATCTATGCCTATGTTATTGTTGTTATCTGTTGTTAGGTGCCATTTCCAGTTCGGCAACCTTATGTACAACAGAATGAAACACTGCCCAATCCTGCACCATTCCCACAATCATTGTAATACCTGAGTCAATTGTTACAGCCACTGTGCCAATCCATCTTGTTGAGAGTCTTTCTTTTGCTCACCCTCACCAAACTGCTGTCCTCCTCCAGGGGTTGATCCTTCCTGACAACAGGTCCAAACTATGTGAAATGTAATCTCTCCATCCTTGCTTCTAAAGAGCACTGTGGTTGTACTTCTTCCAAGACAAATTTGTTTGTTCTTTTGACACTCCATGATATTATTCAATATTCTTCACCAACACCATAATTAAAAGGCATCGTTCTTCTTCTGTCTTCCTGACTCATTGTCCAGCTTTTGCATGCATATGAGATGACTGAAAATATCATGGCTTGGGTCAGGCACACCTTAGTCTTCTAGGTAACATCTTTGTTTTTCAACATTTTAAAGAGGTCTTTTGCAGCAGATTTGCCCAGTGTCATGTGTCTTTCAGTTTCTTGACTACTGCTTCCATGGGTGTTGATTGTAGATCTGAGTAAAACAAAATCTTTGACTTCAATGTTTTCTCCATTTATCGTTGATGTTGCTTATTGGTCCTGTTGTAAGAATTTTTTGCTTTCTTGATGTTGAGGTATAATCTGTACCGTAGGCTGTGGTTTTTGGTCTTTATCAGTGTTTCAAATACTCTTCACTTTCAGCAAGCAAGGTTGTGTCATATGCATAATGTAGGTTGTTAAAGAATATTCCTCCAGTCCTGACATCTCATTCTTAATATAGTCCAGCTTCTCAGATTATTTGTTAAGCATACAGATTGAAATGGTATGGTGAAAGGATACAACCCTGATGTACACCTTTCTTGACTTTAAACCATGAAGTGCCCCCTTGTTCTGTGTAAACAACTGTCTCTTGATCCATGTACAGATTCCTTATAAGCACAGTTGTATTTGTTGTTGTTAGGTGCCATAGAGTCAGTTCCAACTCATAGGGGACCTATGCACAACAGAAAGAAACATTACCTGTTCCCGTACCATGCCCACAATTATTTTTATGGCTAAGACCATTGTTGCAGCCACTGTGTCAATTCATCTTGTGGAAGGTCTTCCTCTTTCTCCACGACCCTCCACTCTACCAAGTATGATGTCCTTCTCCATGGATGGAACCCTCCTGACTGCATGTCCGAAGTATGTAAGATGCAGTCTCACTCTCTTTGCTTCCAAGGAAAACTCTTGTTGTACTTCTTCCAGAACAGATCTGTTTGTCCATGGTACATTCAATATGATTCTCCAACACCACAATTCAAAGGCATCCCATTTGTATTCTGTCTTCCTTAATCATTGTCCAGCTTTCATATGCATATGACATGATTGAAAGCACCAAGCCTTGGTTCAGGCACACCTTAGTCTTCAAAGCAACATCTGTACTTTTAAATACTCTGAAGAGGTCAAACTGACAGACAAGCGGGGGCATGAGTACAACTAAGTGGTCTGAGTGCCCATTCTAGGCACTGTTATCTGTAGTTCGTCACGGGCCACACTGTCAAATGACTTTGCATAGTCACTAAAACACACACAAACATGTTTCCAATATTCTCTGCTTTCAGTTAAGATCCATCTAACATTAGCAGTTATATCCCTGGTCCTTTTCTGAATCCAGCCTGAATTTCTGGCAGTTCCCTGTCAATATACTGCTGCAACCACTTTTGAAGGATCTTTGGCAAAATTTTATTTGCATGTGATATTAATTAAATCATTCCAGAATGTCCTCATTCAGTTGAATCACCTTTCTTGGCAATAGGCATAAATATGGATCTCTTCTAGTCAGTTGGCCAGGTAGCTGTCTTCTAAATTTCTTAGCACGGAAGAGTGAGCATTTCCAGTGCTGCATCTGTTTGTTGAAACATCTCAATTGATATACCATCGATTCCTGGAACCCTGGCTTTCACCAAAATCTTCAGTGTAGCTTTGACTTCTTCCTTCAGTACCACTAGTTCCTGATCATATGCTAAACTCCTGAAATGGTTGGACTTCAACAAGTTCTTTTTGGTGTGATGACTCTGTGTATTCCTTCTGTAAACATTTGATGCTTCCCGAGTTCTCCAATATTTTTGTTGTAGAATCCTTCACTGTTGCAATGCGAGGCTTGGATTTTTTTCTTCAGTTCTTTAAGCTTCAGAAATGCTGAGTGTGTGCTACCCTTCTGGTTTTCTATCTCCAGCTCTTTGCATATCATTACAATATTTTGTCTTCCTGAGCCATCCTTTGTAATCTTCTTTTCAGCTCTTTTACTTCATTTCTTCCTTTTGCTTTATCTACTCCATGTTCAAGCTACTCCATGTGCAAGAACAAGTTTCAAGTCTCTTCTAACGTTCAATTCATTTTTTTCCTTCTTTCCTGTCTTTTAAATGACCTCTTGCTTTCTTCATGTATGATGTCTTTCCACAACTCATCTGGTCTTCAGTCATTAGTGTTTGACACATCAAATCTATTCTTGAGATGGTCTCTAAACTCAGGTGGGATATACTCAAGGTCATATTTTGGCTCTTGTGGACTTTTTCTAATTTTCTTCAGTTTCAATTTGAACTTGCATAAGAGCTATTGATGATCTGTGCTGCAGTCAGCGCCTGTTCTTGTTCTGATATGGAGCTTTTCCATTGTCTTTTTCCACAGACGTAGTGAATTTGATAACTGTGTATTTCACCTTGTGATGTCCATGTGTATAGCTGTCATTTATGTTGGTGAAAAAAGGTATTAGCAATGAATAAGTTGTTGGTCTTACAAAATGCTGTCATGCAATCTCTGGCATCATCTGTCTCATCAAGGCCATATTTCCAACTATCGATCCCTCTTCTTTGTTTCCAGATTTTTATTCCAATCACTGGTAATTATGAATGCATCCTGATTGTATGTTTGATCAATTTTTAGACTGCAGAAGTTAGTAAAGTTCTTAAATTTCTTCATCTTTGGCCATGGTGGTTGGTGCATAAATTTGAATAATAGTCATACTAACTGGTCTTTCTTGTAGGTGTTTGGATATCATCCTATCACTGTCAGCATTGTACTTCAGGATAGATCTTGAAATGTTCTTTCTGACAATGAATTCAAAGACATTCCTCTTCAAGTTGTCATTCCGAGCATAGTAGATCACATGATAGTCTGATTCAAAATGGCCAATACTAGTCCATTTAAGCTCACTGATGCCTAGGATATTGATGCCTAATGCATTCCATTTCATTTTTGATGATTTCCAATTTTCCTAGGTTATACTTCATACAGTCCATGTTCTAATTATTAAGGGATGTTTGCAGCTGTTTCTTCTCATTTTAAGTAGTGCCACCTCAGCAAATGAAGATCTCAGAAGCTTGACTTCATTCACTTTATTAAGATTGCCTCTACTTTGAGGAGTCAGCTCTTCTCCTGTTGTCTTTTGAGTGCCCTCTCACTTGGGAGACTCCTCTTCTGGCACTACATCAGACAGTGTTCCACTGCTATGTATATAAGGTTTTCACTGGTTAAATCTTTTCAGAAGTAGACTACCAGTCCTTCTTCCTAGTCTGTCTTAATCTGAAAGCTCAGATGAAACCTGACTGCCGTGGGTGACCCCGCTGATATCTGAATATCAGTGGCATAGTTTCCAGTAACAAAGCAACACACAAGCTCCCAGAAGATGGCAAACTGAAAAATACCTATGTGTGCACATGCATTTACTCACATGTGACTTCTTATGTACACACATGTACCATATCTACCTATTAACCACATATATATTTTTTGGTTATTTTTACTGTTGTAAACTGAGGTCCCACAGAAGAATGTTGGTTAAAGTCTTTGAAGCTCCTTGAGACTTTGCTGTTATGCTTTGGACCATTACATTCCTCTGTTAGTATTCTATTACTAGAAAGATATCTGCTGCTTAGTGTTAAGACTTGAATTATGTCCTCCGAAAATATGTGTTGTCAGTATAACTTTTGTGCCCGTGGTTTTAATCCCGTTTGGAAATGGGTTATTTTTGTTATGTTAATGAGATAGGGTTAGTGTGGGCTGTGTCTTAAATCACTTTCTTTTGAGACATAAAAGAGACTAAACAACCAAGTAAGAGAAGCAGAGACAGAGGAGAACTGACTCCAAGCCACATAAAGATTACCAGAAGCAGAAGCTCAAAGAGGAAAGGACCTTCCGCCAGAGTTGACAGAGAGAAGAAGCTTTACTTCAGGGCCTAAATTTGGATTTGTACTCTTCTAAACAGTGTGAAAATAAATTTCTCTTTGTTAAAGTTGCTCACTTATGTTTCTGTTACAGCAGTGTTAGATAACTAAGGCAGAATTTCTTGCCAGTAAGAGGGGTGCTGCTCTAACAAATACCTATAATGTGGAGGTGGTTTTGGAATTGATTAATGAATAGAGGCTGGAAGACTTTTGAGGTGCCTAGCAGTAATGGAGGAAACCCTTGTAGTGTAGTGGCTAAGTGCTACGGCTGCTAATCAAAAGCTCAGCAGTTTGAATCTACCGGGTGCTCCTTGGAAACTTTATGAGGCAGTTTTACTCTGTACTATAGGGTTACTATGAGGGGAAATTGATTTGATGGCAGCAGTTATTTGTTTCCATAATAGTAATGGAAACTTCGGCATAATAGTTAAGAGCTGTGGCTGCTAACAAAAAGGTCAGTAGTTTGAATGTACCAGGCACTCTTTGGAAACTCTATGGAGTAGTTCTGTTGTGTCCTATAGGGTTGCTATTAGTCAGAATCTACTTAACAGCTGTGGGTTTAATAGTAAGAACTCAGATATCCCTGAGGACATTGTTGGTAGAGTTATGAATGTCAAAGGAAATCCTGATGAGGGTTCAGAAGGAAGTGAGGAAAACTATACCAAAGTTTCTATCATCTTAGAGAACAAATATGGCACCAGGAACAGAATGTTGCTAGAAATGTAGACATTAAGTTTTTAAAGCTTCTGGTGAGGCTTTAAAAGGAAATGATGGACATTTGATTGGACAGTGGAGAAGGGAGATGCTTTTTATGCAGAGGCAAAGAAGTTGTCCAGAGTATATTCAAATGCTTGGTAGAAGGTAGAACTTGTAAATGATGAACTTGGATATCTGACTGATGAGATTTCTGAGCAAGATCTCAAAGCAGCTACATGACTTCTCCTTCTCCCCTACAGTAAAATGTGAGAATAAAGTGATGGACTTCAAAATGAACCACTCAAAAGCAAAACAGAACATAAAGATTTGGAAAATTCTGTTACACAAAATAAGAACACATCTGCTACAGTGTACACCAAGGTTATGGTTATACATTCTTTTGTTAAAATAGATTAAGGCTGTAACTGATAGATTTAACCAGCTACCACAGCAGAAAACCTATCAGCTTAGACTGAAAGGGGCAGAGAGAAAACAAGAGGAAAGAAAGCTGTCTGCCTCTTGGGATTAATTCTACAGGCAAGAAACAGGCCAGAGGAGACACATTTGTTGTCCTTCAGTAAAAGAAAAGGATCACCTCTGGAGTTGTTCAGAGATTAGCAGGAAGTAGTGACTTTCTGGGTTCAAATGGTGGAGCTATGATTTCCTGGACCTCAGAGGGCAGGGCCACAGCCTCCTAGGTTTCAAAAGCGGAATCTTTAACATCTCAGTTCCAAGCTGTGGAGCTGCCATGAAGGTGTGCCAAGGGGATAGAACTGAGCCTAAAGCTGAGGGTGAGGCTACCATTCCCAAGGGGTTGCGTGGGGCCTGCTGGGGCTGAGGTGATGGGGTTGCCACTCAGATAGACTATGAGAATGGGGATGCCTAGTACTGAGAGAGTAGAAGCGCCATCTCAGAAAGCGTAGAAGGCGTGTCTGAAGTTCAGGGCCTAAAATGCTCCACCCAGAATCCAGAAGGCATGAACAACAACCAGAGTCTGGAGGGCGGGGCCAATGTCCAAATGGTCCCAAAGAACAGAGGAGTATTTTGAAAACTTGAGAGCCCATGTGAACTGTTCTGCTGGGTTTTGGGCTTGCTGCATGCCCATTATACCTTCTTTCCCTCCACTTTCTCTCATTTGTAATGGAAATGTCTATCTTGGGCCTATTCCATTGCTGTACTTTGAAACATATAACTTGTAGTCTAGATTTCACAGGTTCACAGAAGATGAAGAATTTTGCCCCGTGATAGAAAATGCCTGAAATCTTGCCCTCATTTGATTTAGATGATTCAGAAGATGATATTTTGAATTTGGGGTTGATTTAAGACTTTTAGGATGATGTAATAAGGTGAATGTGTTTAACATGTGGCAAGGACATGAGTTTTTAGGGACTAAAGGATGGAATATTATGGATTGAAATACTTCCCCCAAATTGTAAATCCTAACACTTTTGCCTATGATTACAATCCCATTTGGGAATGGGTTGTGTCTTGAGTTAATCTCTTTTGAGATATAAAAGGGATTAAATGAGCAAGTCAGAAAAGCAGAGACAGGGAAGAGAGATGCCAAGGTACATGCAAGGGGCAGACATTCAAAGTGACAGGAACCCTCCACCAGAGCTGAAAGACAGACAGAGAAATAAAGCCTTGAATGTAGCACCTTGAATGTGGATTTCTAGCCCCTTTAGAAACCAAAAGGTGGCCAATTCAACTCCGCCAGGTGCTCACTGGAAATTCTATGAGGCAGTTCTACTCTGTCCTATAGCACTACTACAAATTGGCATTGACTCGACGGCACTGGGTTTGGGTTTTTCTAAAGCTGTGAAAAAAATTTGTTTGTTAAAGTCATGCACTTATGATATTTCTATTTTAGCAGTACTAGATAACATACTTGGTAATATGATAGTCCTACTCCTAAAAATTTTGCAAGCAATAACAGGAAGAGAAAATGTCTTTGGGTTCTAGCCCTGATTATGGAAATCACTAGAATTCCAGTCCCTCCCAGTACTTCGTGACACTTGGCCTGGAGGTGCTCCACTGTGTTCACCAACCAAGTCCTCCCCCTTACAACATGGTACCCCCCATGCTCTTCATCTCTGTTCTGACCTCACTTGTTGATGCCTGTTGTTGATTATTCTGCTGCTACTGAACTCATAGGTGTAGGAAGGCTGGCTGTTTTCATTGCTGTTCTTGTTAGCCCCAAACTCTTTCCAATTAATTTCAGATGAGTTGAAGCCGCTTGTCCCTAGCACTGCCTCCCACTGCTGCTGAGGCTGCCCATGCTCCCATCTGAGATGTCATTAATTTATTCAATGCATAGTTACAATTATTTGTAATTTACTCTGTACTGGGCTGTGCTAAGCACAGACTGGCCTTAGACTGGCTCTAACCCCACCATTATGGTGCGTAGAATCTGATGTTAGATACACCTCACACCCCCCAAATTTACAATGCAAACAGAAGAGCACCTTCTGAACTGAGGTTAATTGGAAAGACAATAACAGACCCCACTGGCCTTGTAAACTATGTTGAAAGTTTTAGTATTTATTCCAAAAATAATGAGAACCTTTGAAATATTTTAATCAGAAGGGTGGGATTCCCAGTTTGGAAGTTTTGAGGAATACTTTGACTCAGTGAAGATCAAACTGCAAAAAGGGTAAATGGAAATGAGGAGATAAATTGGAAGACTATTTCTGAGGTACAGGGGAGAGGTAGTGGTGGCATGGACTGGAGTGTGACAACGGTGGAGATACAGAAGGTTACTGCAGCCTAGACTCTGGGGCCAGGGCCTTTATGCCAGTCAAGGGGTCTCTGTTGCTTTTCCAGTGCACCACTGGCCAAGAACTAGAAGTCACATGTGTTCTGCTCCAATTCAAAGCAATTCTACTGTCCTTTCATAACAGTCTAAGGTTTTAGTCCCAAAGGAGTGTTGATTTACATGACCAATGTCTCAGTGTGCACATGGTGGGTAGGTCATACCACCTTTCCAATGTGTCCAGGGACACTGGAGTCTTGACAGAAGCACAGCTGGACTTCACTCATGGCTTGTCAGCCTTCAGTAGGTTGTTAACACTTAGGGAATTATCTAGTTAACAGAATGGGACTGTTGTAGAAAGTAACCCATGTTTGGAGGCACAAGAAAATTTCACAATCACCATTTGGTAACTTTTCCATTTAACATAGTCATACTTTGCTTAACATTCACGATATTTTCTGTAAAACAGGACATTATGTGATTTGAATGTTGTGTGAACATCACATTGCATATGGAAAGCAGTCCCCAAATTACAAATCCCCAACTCATATACAACCCATATTTGTGAACCAATCCCTGTAAAGCCTATTACATATTAAACATCTGAGATACATAAATGGTTCATGACAACAAATGGAAGCTACTTTGTGACATATATCAGTCATATGGGATATGTTCAGTTATATATGCTATTGCCTTAGTCACCTGGTACTGCTCTAACAGAAAAACCACGAGTGGAAGGTTTCAAGAAGAGAAGTTTTTATTGTCACATTCTAATAAACCGCAAATCCATTAACAAGTTACAAGTCCATACAATATGAGAATCATCACGGTCTGGTAGGATAAGTCCAAATCCAGTCAGAGTGTCTTGGTACAGGAACCTTGGGTCCAAAGGACGTGCTCTGCTCTCAGTGCTTCTCTCCTGGTGGTATGAGGTTCCCAGTTTTGTCTGCTCCCTTCCCTCCCTTATACTCCACAAGCTTGTAGCTTGAGTCCTGCCTCACCAACACAGCTGGTGCCCTTTCACCATCACCAATTATCACAGAGGCAGGATTCACAACACATGGGAGGAATGGCACCATACTGGGACTCATAGCCAAGTCTAGTCAACACATACATTTGGAGGGGGGACAGAATTCAATCCATGGCAGCTATATTCCATTCTCTAGTTCGGATTCCCAAATGCTATTATAACCTTATGGAACCATTGACTTGCTTGTGGTCAGACACTGCCAGAATGTCTGTTATGGGGACCGTGACTGTATGTAAGCGAGTGGTTAAATGCCAAGCCAAGTGCTGTCGAGTGGTTAAATAGATACTTTAAAATCTACTCTAAGTGGAGTGGGGTGGTCTGAAATTTCTATATAGTCACAGTAATCTGCAAGTGGCAGCAGTGGAGAAAGAGGGCCTTGCTGCTGAACTTGTATAATACTTCATAGAAGTTTGAGGAAATGCCAGTTGCCAATGTTAAAAAATTGTAGAAGAGCTGATGGCAGTGCGGGCACTGGGAGAAATCACATACACACATACTTGCACACATACATAGACTTGCACACATGTAGTTGCACATACACACTGTATTCCCTCACACTGAAGTTGTGCATGGAGCTTTCATTACATTAATGTTGAAACAAGACTTTGAATTGATTTGTCCCAGTTAAAACCCATGCTGAACATTTTCATTTCCACCCCAGGTATACTGAATCAGAATCGACCTTTTAAGAAGATCCCTAGGTAATTCTTATGTATTATAAATTTTGAGAACCTCTGTTCTGCTAGTGGATTTTTGAACTAGTCCCTAACCAGTAGCATTAATACGACCTGGGTACTTGTTAGGAAGGCAAATTCTCAGCAGGGATTTAAACAGGAATGAACTTGTTTGAAGATTTGTGTTAACACAGCACTCTGTACAGACGCTTTGAGACCCTGGGAACTAACTTCCTAGGCAGCCAGCGACAGAGCAGACAATTTCTAAAACTGTATTCTTACTGTTGTCCATTTTGGGGAGGGTCTAAACTCCTTAGTGCTTAGGTGATAAAAGATATTGGACCATCCTTTCTTTTCTGCTTCATTCTACTTGAAACAGAAGCTGGAAGTACCTGTCTCCTCAGATCTTCTTCTTCAACAGTTGTTACTATAAACTAAATCACCAGGAGGCACACTGAGTCTTTGGGAGCTGAAATCCTGCAGTTCTACCATTTGCCACAATTCCATCTTCTGACTCTGTAAGATACAAATTCAGGAGGAAATGAATGTGACATGAAACTATACATGGGGCTAGAGGCTTGCAACATCCTGAAAAGTACTAAGAGCCTTATTTACTGCTGGAATTTAGGGCAATCATATAGCACCTCACAATTTTTGAAAACAATCAAGCCAGAAATCAACTAAATCTTCTCTAACTATGCTCTTAGAAATTAACTAGAGAAATTATAAAAAAAAAAAAAATACTTGTTATGACTCCCAGAAAACTAAAATAGCATACCTTTGGGAAAAGTTAGAAAATAATTAGAAATATTGGATCCCATTCCAGAAACTCAAAAAGGCGATGAAAAAGATGAAGGCAGAAATGGCATTTAAGCAATAAACACATTAAAGTAAACATATAAGCTTCTCTACACACTCCATTCTCATTGACATCTGAGCATAAAAATTAATTCAAGAGGTTCAACCTGCTCCAGGGAATATGAATAAAAAAGAATGCATACAGCACAGTGCTTGAAGATCTTCCTATTTATGGACTATTGTGAACTCTTTTCCCTACATACTGCAGTTTGGATAGCTTTCCTTCAAAACTATTAAGGTAGCTTCATGGAGCTAAGGTAATTCGAAGCAATGCTAATAGCATAATTGATATTACTGTGGGATAAATGATTGCAAGCTTGTCTGAGTAGATGCTTCTAATAACAGAGGCATAGACATGTAATACAGTGAGAACGGAAATGCTTAAAAGCAGAAAGCAAGAGCCCATGGAACAACAGTTCCATTAGAGTACATTAGGATGCAGTCACTGAGAAGACAGTATCTGTGCCTGATGAATTTATCCACACTCCTACCTCAGCACAGCCAACTTCTCCCAAAGGACAGAGTCCTGACCAGAGAAAGGGAGCCCTGCAAGTTTCTGATCTCCACTCTCAGAAAACCCCAATGAATTTCCAGTAGAGGAATAAAGAGAAAGCTCTTGGATTCTAGAGCATTCCATGAGGAGACTGAGTGTCTAATATCCATCCACATTCAAAGAACATAGCACATTCAGACCAAGGAAAATCTAAAGCAAATACCTGCAGCTCCCACCATTGCTTCGTTGAATGTTTTTCACTGTTTTTCCCCCTGAATGTGGTTGATGTTAGGCGTTTCCTCCTCCTCTACAATTGTAAGAGAAAGCTCTGGGAAACTGAGTTCACTGCTCCCCTCGAAAGAGTTCTTGCAGAAAAGGGAAAAGACAGAACCAGCATAGTTTAGGCAAGTATTTTAGTCTTTGAGAAATGTAGTGAAAAGAGAGGAAAGAAGCAGAAGATAACAAAGGCATATATTTTACCCAGTAAGTTCTAAAAATTTGAAGATTATACTTTCTAAAAGTCCAATAGAAATGAACCTAAGTTAAGTATCATTGTCATTAGGTAACTACTTTCTGTTTTGCTCTCAGTGTTGGGATTCTGACTATAATTGTTGGGCATGGCCAAATGTGGCTAACTTTTGCAAGATTTATTAGTTTCTTTTGTCTGTCAGTTTGTCCCCCTGTGGTGGCTTGTGCATTGTTGTGATGATGGAAACAACTATGCCATTGGTATTTTGAATAGCAGCAGGGTCACCCATGGTGGATAGGTCTTTATTAGAGCCTCCAGACTAAGGCAGACTAGGAAGAGTGATTTGCAATCTACTTGTGAAAAAAAAATTAACCACTGAAAACTTATGGATAAGTTAGAAGGCATTCAGCCTATGACTAGAGAAGAGCTACCACCTCAAAGTAGAGTCAGACTTAAAGATGTGAAAGGACTAAAGCTTTGGGTTCTGTCATTTGCTGATGTGGCACAACTCAAAACAAGAAGGAACAGCTGCAAACATCCATCAGTAATCAAAACGTGGAATGTACGAAGCATGACTCTAGGGAAATTGGATGTTACAAAAAATGAACTGGAAAGTTTGAAAATTGTTATAAAAGAAGAGAACAAAGGCAAATATTTTGGCCCTATAAACTAAAAAATTGTGAGATTTGTGACTTCTAAAGATCTAGCAGAAATGTATGTAAGTTAGTCATCATTGTCTGTGGGTAACTGATCTACTACTCTGCTTTGCTTTGAATGCTAGGTTCCTGACTGTAATAATTGCATAAGATCCATTAAACCAATGTACTCACATGGTCTACTATGCAGAGAATTACAGGTTGAAGAGGACAGGCATCTCTTTCACCATCAAAAAGGAACATTTCAAGATCTATCCTGAAGCATCACACTGTGAATGATAGGATAGTATCAATATGCCTGCAAGGAAGATCAGTTAAGAAGACTGTTATGCAAATTTAAACACCAACCACTAATGCTAAAGATAAAGAAATTGAAGATTTTTACCAATTTCTGTAGTCTGAAATTGACTAAACATGTTATCAAGTTACATTGATAATTACTGGTAATTGTAATGCAAAAGTTGGAAACAAAGAAGAGGTATCAGCAGTTGAGAAATATAACTTAGGTGATAGAAACAATGCTGGAGATTGCATGACAGAATTTTGTAAGACCAAATGATTCATCATAAATACCTTTTGACAACATAAATGATGACTATAATGTGGACCTTGCCACATGGGAAACACAAGAATCAAATCGACTGTATTTGTGGAAAGAGATGATGGACAAGACCAGTATTATCAAACAGAACAAGACCAAGGGTCAGCTGTGGAACAGACTATCAGTTGCTCATAGGCAAGTTCAAGCTGAAGCTAATAAAATTAAAACAAGTTCTCAAGAGCCAAAGCACAACCTTGAGTGTATCCCACCTTAATTTGGAGACTATCTCAAGAACAGATTTGATGCATTGAACACTAAGGACAAAAGACCAAATGAATTGTGGGATAATATCAAGGCCATTATAAATTAAGAAAGAATAATGTCACTAAAAAGACAAGAAAGGAATCAAAGTACCAAACAGATGTCAGAAGGGACTTTGAGACTTGCTCTTGAATGTAGAGTAGCTAAAGCAAATGGAAAAAGTAATGAAATAAAAGAGCTGATTGGAAGATTAGATTAGACAGCTCAAGAAGACGAAGTATCAAGTGCATAAAGATCTAGGGTTAAAAAATCAAAAGGGAAGAACACAATCAGCATTTCAAACTGAAAGAACTGAAGAAAAATCCAGTTTCAATATTCAGTTGCAATACCAATAGATTCTATGGGCAGGAAAATGGAACAACACAGTAAGCATCCAAAGGTGGAAGGAATACACAGAATCACTGTACCAGAAGGGATTTCAGGAGGCAGTATATGATAAAGAAATGATGGTATTGAAAGAAGTCCAAGCTACACAGAAGGCATTGGTGAAAACATGCTTCCAAAAACTGATGGAATACCAACTGAGATGTTTCAACGAACAAATATAACACTGGATGCACTCATTTATCTATGGCAAAACACTTGGTGGACAGCTGTCTGGCCAATTTACTGGAAGAGATGCACATATGTGCCCATTCCAAAGAAAGGTGATTCAATAGAATGCAAAAATTATCAAACAATGTCATTAATATCACACATGAGGAAATTTTATGGGAGGTCATTTAAAAGTGACTGCAGTAGTACATTGACAGGAAACTGCCAGGGATTCAAGCAGATTTAGAAGAGAACGTAGAATGAGGTATATTATTGTTGAGGTCATATGAATCTTGGCTGCAGACACAGAATATTGGAAAGATGTTTACCTGTGTTTTATTGACTGCAAAGGTATCAACTGTGAATCACAACAAATTATGGATAGAATTGCAAAGAACAGGAATTCTAGAACACTTAATTGTGCTCACGAGGACCCCAAACATAAACCAAGAGGCAGTCATTCTAACAGAACAAGAGAATTTTGCATGGTTTAAAATCAGGAAGGTGTATATCAGAGTTGTATCTTTAACCTCCCTATTCAACCTGTGTGCTGAGCAAATAATCCAAAAAGCTGGACTATGTTAAGAAGAAGGCAACATCAGGATTCCAGGAAGACTAATAAATAATCTGTAATATGCAGATGGTATAATCTTGCATGCTGAAAGTGAAGAGGATTTGAAGCATTTACTGATGAAGTTCAAAGAATAGGGCCTTCAGTACCGACTACATCTCAACATAAAAAAAAACAAAAATCCTCACAACTGGACCAATAAGTAGCATCACAATAAACAGAGAAAATACTAAAGTGTTAAAAAGATTACATTTTACTCCCACCTATACTCAGCATCAAGGAAAATGCAGCCAAGAAATCAAATGACATATTGTATTTGGCAAATCTGTGGCAAAAGACCTCTTTTTACAAGTGTTAAAAAGCTAAGATGTCACTTTCAGGACTAAGATGCACCTGACTCACACCATGATGTTTTCATTCACCTCATATGCATTTGAGAGCCGGACAATGAACAAGTAAGACTGAATGAGATATATGTGATAATTTTGAATTATGGTGTTGGTGAAGAATATCGAATATGCTGTTGACTAGCAGAGAACAAACAAACCTGTCTTAGAAGAAGTCAGCCAGGATGGTCTTTAGAAGGGAGTGACAGACTGCATTTCCTCAATCATTTGTTGTAATGCCTGACTAATATTGTTATGGGCATCTGGAATATAGGTGCAACATTCTGTGTGCAAGAGAGTGCAAGTCCCTCCTAGAGCCACAGTCAAGATGTCCAAGGTCATGAGGTTTTGCAGTACCACTTTTTGGAGCTGTTACACCTTCTCTTCTCATCTGGTAGGGTCAGGGCCAAATGTGAGGCATCCAGAGCCCTGGCAGTGTGCAGCGCCGGCGCTGTCACCTGTGTCTGGGTCACTGTAGTGGCAGCCTGGGGCATAGACAAGGGAAATGAGTAACACCACCATGCAGAATTCTTTACCCCCTGTCAATATCAGACAGCATAGCAGTTGCTGGGTATACCAGGGAGGGACTTCACAATCTGGCCCTGTCTGTATGGCCATCTCATGTACACTGGTCAGTCCTATTAAAAGGTCAGTAGGGCCACCCATGACAGCCACAAACCCACAGACTTCCCCAAGGTACTGGATGGGCCCTGCCTTTTCTTTTCCAATTTTCTACTCCCCCGTCGTGTGGTATTTTGTGCGGCAAGGTTCTGGCACAGGCCCACAACAGTCCATCCAACACGGGGACCCCCCGGTGTCACCTGCTGTATGCACAGGGAGGCTTTGTCCAGCAGTTCAATTGCCTTAGCTGTAAGTCACAGCAGGCCATCCCAAATGGTATATCCTACCCAGGGCCAGGTGTAGTTTATTTGCTCTCTAATTGGGAGCTTCACAAGTTCCCAGGTGGCAGTTCAGACGGATAGCTACACCCCCATTTTTGCAACTATGTCCAATTGTCTCCAGTGGCAGGGTGAATTGTCCAGGAGAGGCCTCCCGCAGCACTGAGCACCATCTCGGCACAAACCTGGCACGCTGATTGGTTAGAAAACTCTGTGGAGGTGTGAACCCAGTCAACCAAGCTGTTTCCATTGGCTAGCCTACAGACCCAAAGAGAGGTTAAAGAAACCAGTCTATCCCTCCTGGTAAGATACAGGCCACTTGTTCCTCTTGGAACAAGAAGAGGGGGGCCTCCCTATCCTCTCATGCCAGATCTTAGCATCTTTATCAGTAGGTAAAGTGGGCTCAGTATTGGACAAGTATAGGCCCTGTATGTTTAGGCCAGACACTTAGTACCAATGCACCTTTGAGAATGGTGGATGTGCCTGCGGGAAGGGATACAGTAATCTTCAGAGCCCACTCACTCAGTACCCAAGTATGGGTGTTTAAACATCTCTCCTCCCTGATCCCCCAGGGGGCACTAAACCAATCCAAGTGAAGGATTCTACTTTCATTTTCCAAGGCCATGTCCACTCAACAGTTTCTCCTGCACGTAGGTCTGTGGGAGCTGGGAGGAAGATGTTCTCTAGGCACCCCTTTCCAGGTTTTAGAAAGTCTTCTGCTGTTACAATCTGCAGCTGTGTAAGTGCAGCTGTATGGTGAGTGATCAAATCCAGTCGGGCTGCTAGCCCCAGGTGGGGGCACTCATTGGCTTGTATTACCTGTCACAGCCTGGCTCTCCAGTTTCTCAGAGTACCATCTGGTGAACTCACTGGGAGAGCTTGTTTTAATGTACCATTATACCTCTCTATCATCCCTGCCACCTGGAGATAATAAGGGGTGTGGAACTTCCGCTAGACCAGTTGCTCTTTGGCCTACCACTGTACTAAATACCCAGTAAAATGAGTTTCACGGTCTGACTCAGTTACCTGGGGGCACCCAGAACTGGCACCGAGCTGCTTCGTGGCCTGTAATACTGCCTTATGATCCACGGCAGCAGCTGGGTGGGCAGCTAGTGGACTGGTAGCCGTGTCTACTGCTGTATACTTACACCCCTCGGACAACAGTGGGGTCCAATCATGTCTGTCTACCAGCATTCTAAGGATTGTGGCCTTTGTCAAATTTGTCCAAGGGTACTAGGTACTCTTTGAGGGTGCCCTGTAGAATATTCTTGTTAAGTGTCTGTCACTTGCTGTACTTTCTCATATGTGACTGGCAAGCCCCAAGCCTGTGCTATTACCCACATAGAGCATGGTCCAGCGTGTAATAATTGGTGGTGGAGCCAAGTGACCACAGCTTGTCCATCCACCCATTCCAACCAGTGGACTCTGGCAAGGGCATCAGCCTCATTGCCTGGGTGTGGCCGTTGGGTATGTCTGGTCACATGGTATACGGTGGCCTCTTTCTGGTGGCCAGTGTCCCATAGTTCCTCCCACATGTCCCATCCCCAAAGGAGGGGATTCCCTACTGTTCATTGATTGCACTTCCAAGTGGCAAGCTACAGTTAGTCCATGGGATACAGCCCAACTATCTGTGTAAGTGTGTACTGGGCCAGGCTCTGGGGAAAACACCATCCATACTGCTCATAGCTCAGCCCATTGACTGCTTTGCCTGATGGGGAATCCGACCAGATAGTCTCTGTTTCTAGGTGATATGCAGCTGTTACACACTGAGCGGGGGTCTCCTGGCTTGAACCATTTGTACACCAGGCACCTGCAGTGGTTGGGGCCCTTCCCTCCTCATATGGGCAAGGTTCTGGTTGTGGCATGGAGTTCTCTCCACCAGCATCTTCATCAGTCGTGAAGGACAGGGGCCCCAACACTTCTTGTAGCTATTTATTCAGAGGAGTTGTTGACAAGGAGGCTCTTTGCTGTAGGCTCACTCCCCATTTCGCCAGAGTAGGGACTGGGCAACCCCACTCCAAGGCTTGGCTGTCCAATCCTGCACCCAACCCACTATGGGCTAGATCATCTGCACTGTAACCGCAACAGTTCAGGTACTGGCTTGCGTGGCCTGTAAGACTGCTTATACAGCAGCAGCTACTTATCAATGTATAGCACTGCTTGGTGCCTTTCCACATTTGTGACAAAAACCCAATGGGCACTCTAGTTCAGCCTTGCCACTGCCACAACCTGCAGCCAAAACCGTCAGGTGTCGCATGCACTGTGAGTTCAGCTGGCAAAGAAGTATCCAAAATCTCAATAGTGTAGGCCTGTTTGGCTGCCCTAGGCTGTTTGCATTTCCTCTGTCCAGTTCCAAGTGCCCCCCTCCCCCCTTTTTTTACAGAGTATACAAAGGTTGCAGTATCTGGGCCAGATGTGTGATAAATATCTGCCAATATCCCCAAAGACCTAGGAATTCCTGTAATGGCTTAACAGTGCTAGGGACAGGGAAAGCTTTTACTTTATTTATCACTGCTTCTGGAATAACTTTAGTCTTACCTGACCAAATAACTCCCAAGAATTTAACTGATAAGCCAAGGCCTTGCCACTTGGCCTTGTTGAACTCCCAGCCCCATGATCACAGTATTGCAAAAGTGTCAGTGCCGCCTGTTTAAGCAAAGGGAGAGAATCACTTGTGAGAAACAAATCATCAATATAGTGGTATAAGTGGACCCCCTCAGAGGGGTTCCATGACCAAGCATGGCATATAGCGGGGCTGTGTAGGTAGCCCTGGACAGCACATTAAAAGTCCACTGCCTCCCTTCTCCCATGACTGTGAACTGGTCCTGGCTCGCTTTAGTTATAGGGATGCAAAAGAAGGCATTAGCAAGGACAGCCATGAAATAATATGTTCCTAACTCATGGCTCAAAGTGTCCACCAGAGTGGCAATATCCAGTACTGCTGCATGCATGGGTGACACCACTTTATTTAACTCATGATGGTTGACCATCACTTGGCAGGGGCCATCAGGCTTCTTTACTGGCCACACTGGAGAGTTGAAGGGCCTTTGGGTAAGACTCAATATTTGCACTCGGTGCAGCTCTTCATTAGTTTCCCTGATTTCCTTATGTTCTCCTGGGAGGCGATAGATACTACTTCGTGTTCACAACCTGCCTGGGAGCAGGCGGCTCCACCAGGTTAACTCAGGCTTAACCTCACGCTACAGAAGTAGGTGTGACCCTCACACTTTTATGGCCCTTACCCCTTAGCCACAGTCTAAATTCCTTGACTGTTGTTTGCGCCACCTAGCTGTACAGAATGTCTATACCCAGAATGTATTCTGGCACTGGAGAAATATGAATTCTATAAATCCTAGGGCACAGGTAGCCAATGGCTAACAGTAACTGGACCTCTCATACCCAAATGGCTTGGCCACCATATCCACCTATCACTTGTAGGGGCCCAGAGAACTTTTTGGCATTTCCAAGGATTAGAGAGCACTTGGCCCCAGCCATGACATGTTGCCCATTTGAGGGGGACCAGTATTTGGCTAATTCTACATAGGGCCTCCAGTCCCCAGTGGGACTCCCTCTCCCTGTGTGGGGACCTTGGCTTAGACCCTAGGCAAACCTCAAAGCAGCTGAGCTGGTGTGGTTCCTGGGGTCCTCCAAATAATCTTGGAGCTGCATGGCTTTTACCCCTCCTTGTCTTGCCTGGTGGGAACTTCCCTTTGTCTCCCCCTTCCCTGACTTAGGGGTGGCATAATGCTGTTCAGGCTTTAATTTCTGCCCCAGTTCCAGAAGCACCCCATTAGGTTTCCCATCCACCTTCTCTTGACCGATACCTGCTGCCAGTGGGTTAGCCTGCATCTGTGATGGAGCCGCTTTTTCCCTCCGGGGCCTCTCTCACCCATCTCATACCTTCAGGGCCTTCACTCCATGCTTCTGCTGAGTTGCATCAGTCTCCCCAAATTGGCTATCACCCAAGTGACCTTGGCGATCGGTTGATTAACACAAGGGACCAGTACAGCAAGCAAGGACCCGAACATAGAAGCAGGAGCCATTTGCAAAAGGATGTCCTGCATACCCTGTGTAAATATTTCTTCACCAGGTCCTCGGGCACTTAATTGATAGATGGCATTTTACTGTTCAGTGTCTGACTGCCACTTGCTAAGTACTCCAGGTACGTCACCAGCATTAGCCCACACAACCCAACTGTTGCCGTCAGCCACTCTATTAGGGAGTGTGCAGTGTCATCTTCAGCACGTAGATACTGCAAAATACTGACGAAGGGAGGGTTGAACAGTGATGGGTGCCAATTTCTCCATTTCCTCCCCAGCCAGCCTAATAGTGTCTGTCCCTATGTTCCACAGCCACAATACCCAGGCAGCCAGCAACTCGCTCCCCACTTTTGGTGAAACTCACAAGCTAAGCTCATCAGCACTGACTGAGTATATGGCCTAATAACCAAATGATTCACAGTCTTGGCTGGGGTGTTGCCACCCCCTATCCCATGGGTGCTGGGTTTTAACCTTCATAGTAACCAAAGGGTAGGCATGCAATCTCCTCCTCCTTGGGGACTCTTCTTCCTCATCCGAGGAGTCCACTATGACAGGGGCAGGGGGTCGCATCCTCACAGGAGGTGCCTGAGTGGCTGGCTGAGAAGACTCTTTTTCCAACGTGGCTGCTCTCTCCTGTTCCTGTCACAGCTGCTCTTGGAGGCTCTCCATGTCAGCCTGCAGCTTGCTGCAGCTTGCTCCTCCAGCTTCACTTCCATAGCTGCCTTCAAGGCTGTAAGATCCAGCCTGCTGCCCCGAAGCCAGCCTGAGCCCCCATCTCTCCAAAGTTTCCCTCAGAGCATGTAGGGTTTTTGCAACACTAGCCTGCATCACGTCTATCTCTGGCCAGTCTTGGGGTGGGGACCAAGCCAAACTGACTGTTGCCACCAGGAACCACATACTAGAAGGCTGCCAGCCCTCCAGCCCTCCCTCTCTTGTCATACTGTTCTGTGCCAAATCCTGCTGGGAACTATGCCAGTTGTCATAACACAGGTGTTTGAGGCCAGGAATATTAATACGTGATTTGGGCAGACTCATCAATGGAGGTGCAGTAGATGCAGTCACGCTAGTTTTTTTTTTGGAGTAATGGTAGCAGGCATGTATAGCATTCAGCAATGGCACTGCTGCATGGCACGGTGGCTTTATATAAAGTTTTAACAAAGGTGGCCACCAGCCAATTACATGAGCTCTCAAGGCCAGGTAGGTTATGTAACAGAGTATGTTATACTGCTGAACCACTGTCATCTAGAGGGCCTGCGCCCAGCTACAGGGCCTGAGCAAGACAACCTTGTGTGCTATCACCACACCAGCAATCCTTAGCATTCTTTGGCTTACAGACATCCCTTCAATCTCTATCCCCATTGTCATGTGCTTTTCTCCCTGTGTGTCTCTGCCTCCAAATTTCCTGTTCCTATAAGTACACTAGTCATTTGATTAGGACCCACCATAATCCAGAAGGACCTAATCTTACATTGATTGCATCTGCAAAGGCCCTATTTCTAAATAAAGTTACATTCTCAGGCACTGGAAGTTGTGACTTCAACATATTTTTGGGAAGGGACACAATTCAACCCATAATAATAGCCAGCCCAAAGATTTTTGTATAAACTACTAGTTCTTCACCACAAAGCAACTGGTAAAATTGTGGAGGTAACATGGCTTGGACGAATTCTTCTCTTGATCGTCTGCTGAGGGCCCACACTGTCTTATTACATCTGCAGATACGTTCACATCTCTCATGTACAGCTGGCTTCCTGCTTTACTTGTACCCTTAGGAATGATTACCAATATAACAACTTTCTTGTGCCCTCTAGGCACTGAGAATTTTTCTGTGTGCTCTGGATTCCTCTGTGGCATTTTTTGCTATACCTCAAAGGACAAACGGGCAATTAGAATTTCTCTGAGGAAAAAGAACTTTTTCCTGATAAGAGTCTGAGCTACAAATGTGTTTCTGCAACAAAACGCCATTTCCTAGGTGATACCATTAAGGCTCCCTTCTGCTCAAGCACCCTACTGCAGTGGCTCTGGATGGAATGCAGAGGGTCGTCCTGTTGATCGTTTCACGCCCAATGTCAATAAACCAGGACTTTCCAAAAGCTGGCCCAGGTACTACTGTCTGGCTGCTCTAGCACTGGAGAGCTTATTAAATCTAAATATTTGGGAGATCTACTGCTACAGATTCTATTGATCAGGTCTAGGAGAGCAAATTAGTTTTAAGAAGCTTCACAGGTTATTCCTATAATAACTGAGGAGACCACAGGTGAATGGTAAGTTTATGTGCCCTGGAATGGTAGATCACTGGGCTTTAGAGCTGCATGAAATTTTTCCAGCTGCAGTGTAGAGGCCAAAGGACAAATTATATCCTGAAACATTTTCACTTGCTGGCTTTTAGTTAGGTAATATAGAAGACATGGGAATACAGCATATCTGAAAAAAAAAATCAACAGTGAATCCTAAGATCTCTCAGGGATGTTTGCCCACTTCTTTGCTGAAATTGGTTTTCATGAGGAGAGCAGGACCGTTTGTAAAGTATGAGAGTATGGAAAAGAATTAGAAATGGGCTAGTGTATGGAGGCAAAGTGAGGGCAAGGAAGAATTAGTTTTGTTATTAATACAGCTGGTAAAATTCATTCCAAGCTTCCATGAGCAAACACCTGGCTTGACCTTTGACCTTGCAAAGTCATAGATTTGTGATGTCCAACATGGTAGCTCTGGTCTCACGTGGCTATTTAAATATAAATTGATTAAATTAAATGTGATGACAAATTCAGTTGCTCCATCTCACTAACCACACTGCAAGTGCTTAAAAGCCACATGGAGTTCGTGGCTGCTGTGCTGGACAGTGTGAATGCAGGACACTTCCATCATGGCAGAAAACTTTTGCGGACAGTGCAGATCTAGCAGTAACCACTGGTGGGAGAGACATGGAGTCCAACAGACAGCTGGCCATCACTGAAAGCAAGTATTTTTCTTGTACATTGGTGGAGCTGATGGAATAAAGTGTCAGTGTAGGCTAGATGGCTTGAACTGGCTTTAAGAATTAGGATTAGAGTGTTTTTATTGGGTGAGAGGTAGAAGGGTGGGTGGAAGAAAACAGAAGAGGAAGTCCAGACGAGACTGCTCTGTTAGTGCTGTTTGATTCTAAATCCACACCAGCCCGGCAACTGAGTGAGTTTTGCGTTACTTCCTGAAGGTGGGGATGTTGGAACTTGTATGAGCTTCCTGGCTTCTGAATAGAAGAAGCTTACCCTTCTGATAAATTCATTCTCCAAGCAAAGACAGTGGTATCCTGTGTTGCTGACTGGATCATGAGATAGCAGTGAGTAGTGCTTTTTTAAAATAAAAATTCCACTCTGATTCTTAGAAAAGAAAAAAAAAACTCAGTCTAGAAGTGACTGTATAGATGTTGGAAACCCCAGTGGCATAGTGTGTACATGCTGCATTTGCTGAACAACAGGTTGGCAGTTCACATCTGCCAGATGCTTCTTGAAAACTCTGTGGGGCAGTTCTACTCTGCCCTATAGGTACTCTATGAGTTGGAACTGACCCAGTGACAGTGGGTATGTGGATACCATTCTGAGGAGGAGAGTTGTGAAGAAACTATTTGGCAAAAATATATTTTAACAATAGCATATATCTCCTGACCTTGCATTAGAAAATCCTGAGTGTTTAGAGCCAAAACTTCCTTTGGAGCCTATTTATATTATTTAGCTCTTTCAATTTGCCTCGCAGACTCTCTTTAAGCCTGTTAGTTAATCAGCACCCATTTACTGAATACCTAAACTATAACCCAAAACCAAACCCACTTCCATCAAGTCAATTCTGACTCACAGTGACGTTATAGACAGGGAAGAACTGCCCCACAGAGTTTTCAAGGAGCGCCTAGTGGATTTGAACTGGTGACATTTTGGTCAGCAGCCACAGAACTTAACCATTATGCCACCAGGGTTTTCACTGAGTACCTACTACGTTCAAAAGAGAACCAGTGTTTCTGCTCAAGGTATACCTTCACATAAAACTTCTATCATCTTGAATTTTCATTTTTACTAGAACTTGATGAAGACTAGTCTCTTCTTTATTTCTTCTTTTCATTGTATCTTCTGGCTTTTAGCTCAAAAGTGAGCACACGGCTAGGCAGGTGACTAGTGTTTGTTAAGTGAGAGAGTGAATGAGAAAATAACACTTGCAGCAGGACGTGCTGGATCGCAGTAAAATTTACTTGAAATGTGGCAATTAAGACGCCGTGGAGTAGCTGTTCTTCATAATGACGACTCATGTTTGAATAGTGCTTTCTACTGTTGCAAAGCTTTTTCACCGCTATGATTTCATCTGATTTGCTTTTAAACCTTAGTTAATGTTATTAGCCTTTATATGCCTTTGTGTTTCACTTATGTGTGTGTGTGGCGGGAGTAGGGGGAGGTACTCTTTGGGAATACTGTTATCTTTTCATCAAAATATGAGTTTTGTTGAGTAATTCCCTAAAACACAGAAGTCATTCTGAATATAAAAAGATGTCCATCACTTCTAAAGTTTTTAAAGCCTATTTCTTACAGCCTAAACAGAAAAAGCTGCCCCAAACTTAGCTCAGTTAAGGTATGAATCCAAGTTGCTGTAGCTGGGACTTGGCAAAATGAGAGAAATTTGGCTCTAAAATCTTGCTGGAATGATTCTGGAAAGCAAGTCATATAACAAATTTGCCTGTTTTAAAGGGTATTTTTCTTCTGTACCTGCACACCTCCTTCCGAGTGTTTCCCAGGGATGTCGCCCCATCAGGCTTTGTGCATATAAGTTGTATTCTCCAGCTGTGTGTAAAGAAAGTCCTTCAGAGCAGAGGTTATTGAATGCCTGTGGTCAAGGGCATGGGTCAAACCCCAGCTCTACCACTTAGCAGCTGTGGGAACTTGGAAGTTTGGCTGTCTCTCTAGATCTAAGCCTCTTCATGTCTGAAAAGGAGATCATCATAGTAGTTCCTAGGAGAGGGACACAAACCAACCAAATGAGATGTATCTGTACAGTAAACACTACAGTGCCTGACATGTAATATATATTTGATAAATACTAGCCATGAGATCTTACCACTGTATTTTTCTCTCTCATTCCTCAGTGTGTATAGAAATGTTAGAAAGTTGGAAGGTAACAAGTAATGCTTAGTAATTTGAGTACAATGTTATTGGTGCTGTTGAGTTGATTCCAAATTCATAGTAACCCCTTGTGCCCCAAGAGATTTTCTAGGCTATAATTTTTACAGGAACAGATCACCAGGTCTTTTTCCCACAGAGCTGCTGAGTGGGTTCAAACTGCCAAATTTTCAGTTAGCAACTCAGTGCTTAACCACTGTGCAACCAGGCTACTTAGATGGTGTTAATGATGTTAGCCTTTCTTTTTTTTTTATGACTGAGTGAAAATATACATTCCCATATAAATTTACATGCCCACCTATATGCAGTCCACTGCTCTCCCTGCCTGGTGACAGCACACTATTCCTCTCTGTTCCATACATGTCTCATCCTCCCAACAGCCTCCTTTCCCCTCCTCTCCACTCACTCTCCTTCCTCCAGCCAGAGGTCAGCAGGATGATATCCTATAGATGCATAGAATCATAAAGTGCATCCAATATATGGTCACTCTGCATCACCAAGACCAATCCATTCGTGTCCAAAGAGTGGACCTTCGTTATGATTTATGGGCAATGGCAGCATCAGGGCCAGGGGTCATGCTCCCAGGGGAACCCCGAAACCGGTGGACCATCGATTGTGGTCCTTTAGTGGAGATCTCACCTCTTTTTATTCTTGTGTTGCCAGTGAGACTCAACTTAGTGAGCTCCATCGTGGCTATCACTGGTGATAGCCGGGCACCATCCAGTTCTTCTGGTCCCAAGTCGATGTAGACACCCACTCATGCGGGTCTCTCTATTTTCTGGGTTGTCTTTACCCCATGTTGTTTTGGTCCTCAATGAGCATCCGTTCCTGCTGAGTTGGGACCATTTTCTGTGCCCTTGGATGGCAGCTTGGCAGCTTTTAAGACCCCAGATGCCACTCACCAGTGTGGGGTGCAGAGAGCCCTCATTGATCTTTGATCCATTTCTGTGTGTAGCCAGGGCATAGTCACTCTTATAAGTAAGGTCATAGAAGTCCAGTGCATAACAAAAATGAATTAAGAAGATGCTTGGTAAATTAAATACTAAAATTCATTCTCTTATATGCTAGCGTTAAAAATGCTAGCCAAAAATAAAGACAACCAAGCTGAAATGTTCATTTAAATCTCCTCAATCTCACTGAACACCATGACAAATGGAAAAAAGACTGAGGTTGTCAAGGATTTCATTTTACTTGGTTCTATAATCAATGCCCATGGAAGCAGCAGGTAAGAAACCAAGACATATTGCACTGGAAAAATGTGCTGTAAGAGACTTCTTTAAAGTGTTGAAAAGTAAAGATGTTACTTTAAAGACTAAGATGCAACTACTAAAGTCATTGTATTTTCAACTGCATCAAATGCACACGAAAGCTGAAAAATAAGTAAGGTGGAAGAATTGATGCCTTTGAACTGTGGTGTCGGAGAAGGATATTGAATGTACCATGAACTGCCAGAAGAGCAAACAGACCTCTGCTGGAAGAAGTACAACCAGAGAGCTCCTTGGAAGCAAGGATGCTGAGATTGTATCTTGTATACTTTGGACATATTGTCAGAAGGGATCAATTCCTGGAGAAGGACATCGTGCTTGATAAAGTAAAGGATTAGTGAAAAAGAGGAAGACTCTCAAGGAGAAGGATTGACATAGTGGCTGCCACAATGGGCTTAAGCATAAAATCAGTTGTAGGCGTGGTGCAGGATTGAGCAGTGTTTCCCTCTGTTGTGCATAGAGTAGCTATGAGTAGGAACTGACTCAACGGCACCTAACAACAACAGTCTCATTGACTTGTTTTACACAACTAAACCTAATTTAATCAATAAAGAAAATACAATTGTGTTTCCTGACTGCTTCATCTCAGCAAATACAGACGATTTTTAAACTGAAGTTCCAACTTTGAAAATCTGAAAGGGAAACTTTTCTTTGGTAGCATCTTAAGGAAAGCACCATGTCTCTTGGGGAGAATTCTAATATTCCCAAGTCAGATTTTCAACTGCATTTAGCATTGCTCTGAGAAAATTATATGAGATCTCATTCGGGAGAGGAGGTAGATGGCACCTGAAACTTCATGCTTCCCCAGAAGGTGTGCCTCCACATGCATCATATTTAATTTTCTGGAGACAGTTATTTCCCATCTCATCACATTCTCCTTTCATTGCAGTGCCTCCACTCCTTACGATTACTAAAACATTTGAAGAGTAAAAGATATCTTCCTCCCTCTCTTTCAGTGTTGCTAAGGATGGGGGGAAAGTTCACTTTATCATCAAATGGAGTTACTTACTTTGGGGTTGTTATAGCTCATGGTATGACTTTCTTGGATCATCAGTCTTGTCTCAGTCATTATTGACCGAGGACAGTCAGCGGAGTGGATGCAGCTCCCTCAGTGAGCCCTCACCTTTGGAGCCTGCACTTGCCTAGTTCTACCACCAATGCTCTCCACTCCTGGAGCTGAATGCTATGGACAAAGACCTTCAGGATCAGCGAAAGTTGATGGCCACTGTGTTTCAGCAAGTTTGTTGTTCATTTACAGAAGAGCTGTGAACAGTGGCCAGTTGTAACACATTTTGGTTGATGATGACGCAAGAATAAACATTTATTGACTACTCTTTGCCCCTGGCAAAGATAAGCCAAAGCAGGTGCCATCAAGTCATATGACTCATGGGAACTCTGTGTGTGTTGATGGCTGTGATCTTTCAGAAGTACATCACCAAGCCTTTCTTCTGAAGTACTTCTGGGTGAGTTTGAAACTCCAGACTCTTAGTTAGCAGCCAATGCTTAAGTGTTTGTGCTACCTGGAGTCTCCTTTGACCCTTAGCCTTAATCAATGCTTTGCTTTGCTTTTACATTCTGCTTCATGTCACTTGCACCTCTGTGCACCAGTTTCAACTCTATAAAATGGGGACAATAGTAGTACCTGGGCTCCTAGGATTTCCATGTGAGATAAATGAGGTCACTCATGTAACTGGTATGTAACAAACGCTTAAGAAATGATAGCAGTTGTGATAATTCTTAACTACTTTAAAATGTTTGATTCTGAAATATGTTTAGAAGACAGTATCTACTCTGACTGAAGCTGCCCTCGGTGGCTTACTTTTATATGATATCTTCATGTGTAACTTCTCACCATTTGACCCAAATTTCCTAAGTAGACCTGGAAGACAGCAAAGGCACCCGTGACATAATTAAATTCTTTTGCTATGTTATGAGCATTAATCATTTTAGGGTATATATATATATATATATAAATTACTGTCAAAATAGGTGCCAAAAGCTCAATTTGAAAAAGTTGAGAGTACTTCAAATAGTTGAGTTACACTTGAATTGAATGCTTCTGTGTATGCGAGGAAATATTTGAGATAGGCCATTTTTCCAGTTTACTAATGAAAAAGGAAGGAAAACAGCAATTTATACAGGGATCTTCGTTATTTGGATCAACAGCAATGTCCCATGAAGAGCTCAAGAATCACCTTTTTGTTTGAAGTTGGGATAATTTGGAGGAAGAGAAAATAAATGGGCCTAATGTTTGATTTGGAGCCCTGGTTTCACAGTGTTTGAGAGCTCTTCTGCTGTCAAAAGGTTGGCAGCTCAAATCCACCATTTGCATCTTTGAAACCATATGGGACATTTCTACTTGGTCCTATAGTGTTGTATGAGTTGGAATCAGTTTGATGTTAGGGGTTTGGTTTTGTTTTTTTCCTGTGTAAGCTCCTTCCACACTTTGGTGTTGATGGTTACTTGCATTGAGTTGGTTCTGACTCATGGTGACCACAAGTGTACAGAGTGAAACTGTTCAGTCCTGTACCATCTTCATAATGCTTGGTGTACTCAAACCCATTGTTGTGGACACTGTGCATTTTAAGTGACTTCCAACCTAGGGGGTTCATTTTTCAGCACTATATATTAGCTAGTGGAAAACCTGGTGGTATAATGGTTAAGTCCTCCAGCTGCTAACCAGAAAGCTGGTAGTTCAAATCCCCCATGGGGCCCTTGGAAACTCCATGGGGCAGTTCTCCTCTGTCTCTAGTATTGCTATGAGTTGGTATTGACTCAACAACAGTGAGTTTAGTTTTGGTTTATATCAGACTATATCCTTTTGTGACCCATAAGCTTTTTATTGGCTAACTTTTGGAACTAGATCTCTACTTAGGCCTTTCTTTCTAATCTGTTTTAATCTGGAACCTCTACTGAAACCTGTCTGAAATGGGTGACTCTGCTGGTATTTGAAATACTGGTGGCACAGCTCCTAGCATCCTAGCAGCATACAAGCCAACACAGTATGATAAACTGATGGACTTACCCTCTGAGTAGTACAGATCCTGTGGAAAAAGTCAACTGATTTTGTAGTGAAGAGCAAGAAAAAGAAAACACTACAGTTTCTCAGTACTTGTTAACATGAAAACATCATGATATATATGTCTTCCTGTTGCTGAAACCTTGATTATGAGTGTCAGTCTGAGCACCGGCCTATGAATTTGGGGGAGCGGGTAGCAGTTGCAGTTGTTTCTTTAGTGGGTCAGCCTCATTACAGATTTTAATTTATTTCATTGGGTGAGTGCCGTTACCACTCTGTTTAAAAATGAACAAACAAGCTAGACATTGTTGGTTTGTTCTACCAGAATTTTCTAACCAGGCAAAAAAAAAAAAAAAAAAAAAAATCTCTGATTGTTAAGAAACTATGGTATAATAAAAATATATTTCCCAAGAGGAGTGAGTATACTGACAACTGCTGATACCTTACTGCTGGGTGCCTTGTAGGTCTGTTATAGTCCCAGACTACCCAGGGTCCCAGGGTAATATTTATAGTGTCCTTTCAGTCTTCAGGATACCTGAGTTGGTCACTGGAGATTATTGAGGATCTTTGTCATATGTTGTTGTTAGGTGCCATAGAGTAGGTTTTGACTCATAGCAACCCTGTGAACAACAGAACGAAACACTGCCCGGTCTTGTGCCATGTCCACAATCGTTTTTATGCTTAAGCCCATTATTGCAGCCACAGTGTCAATCCATCTCATTGAGGGTCTTCCTCTTTTTCACTGACCTTCCAATCTAGCAAGCATAATGTCCTCTCCAGGGACTGACCATATGCAAAGTATGTAATGCACAGTCTTACCATCTTTGCTTCCAAGGAGCACTCTGGTTGTACTTCTTCCAGAACAGGTCTGTTGTTCTTTTGGCGATCCATGGTACATTCAGCGTTCTTCTCCAACACTACACTTCAAAGCCATTAATTCTTCTGTCTTCTTTGTTGATTGTCCAGCTTTCACATGCATGTGATGAGATTGAAAATACCATGATTTGGGTCAGCACATTTTAGTCTTCAAGGTGACATCTTTACTTTTGAATACTTTAAAGAACTCCATTGCAGCAGATTTTCCTAATGCAATGCATCTTTTGATTCTTTGACTGCTGCTTCCATGGGCATTGATTGTGGACCCAAGTAAAAAGAAATCCTTAGTAACCTCAATCCTTTCTCCATTTATGATGTTGTTGCTTAATGACCAGTTGTGAAGATTTTTGTTTTCTTGACATTGAGGTGCAATCCATACTGAAGGCTGTGGTCCTTGATCTTCATCAGTAAGTGTTTCAAAACTTCTTAATGTCCAGCAAGCAAAGTGGTGTTGTCGGCATAATGCAGATTGTTACTCAGTCGTCCTCCAATCCTGGTGCCTCGTTCTTCTTTGTAGAATTCAGCTTCTTGGATTATTTGCTTGGCATACAGACTGAAAAGTTATGGTGAAAGGATTCAACCCTGATGCGCACTTTCCTGACTTTAAACCATGCAGTTTCCTCTTGTTCTGTTCACACGACTGTCTTGTGAGCACAATTGGGTGTTCCAGAATTCTCATTATGTGCAATGTTAGCCATAATTCATTATGATCCACACAGTCGAATGCCTTTACATAGTCAGTAAAACATAGGTAACTTCCTTCTGGTGTTCTCTGCTTTTAGCCAAGATCAATCTGACATCAGCAGCAATATTTTCCTGGTTTCATGTCATTGTCTGAGTCCAACTTGAATTTCTGGTCATTCCTTGTCAATATACTGTTGCAACTGCTTTTGAAAGATCTTGAGCAAAATTTTACTTGCATGTGATATTAACGATATTATTCAGTAATTTTCACATTCAGTTGGATCGCCTTTCTTTGGAATAAGCGTAAATATGGATCTCTTCCAGTCAGTTGGCCAGATAGCTGTCCTCCAAATTTCTTGGCAAAGATGAGCGAGCACTTCTAGTGCTGCATCTGTTTGTTGAAATATCTCTGTTGATATGGCATCAGTTCCTGGAGTCTTGTTTGTTACCGATGCCTTCAGTGCAACATCCAATTCTTCTTTAGTACCATCTGTTTTTGATCATGTGCTACCTCTTCAAATGGCTGAACATTGACCAGTTCCATTTTCTTTTGATGCTCCGTTAGTCATTTAAGAGTTTTCCTGTAGAATCCTTCACTGTTGCAACTTGAGGCTTAAATTTTTACTTCAGTTCTTTCAGCTTGAGAAATACAGAATGTGTTCTTCCCTTCTGGTTTTCCATTTCCAGCTCTTTGCACATGTCATTGTAATACTTTATTTTGTCTTCTCGAACTGCTCTTTGAAATCTTCTGTTTACATCTTTTATTTTGCCATTCCTTCCTTTTCTTTAGCTGCTGAACATTCAAGAGCAAGTTTCAGAGACTTTTATGAAATCAAATCTGGTCTTTTCTGTCTTTTTAATAACCTCTTTCTCTCTTCAAGGATGATGTTTTTTATTTTATTCCACAATTCATCTTGTGCTCAGTCATTAGTGATCAATACATCAAATCTGTTCTTGAGATGATCTTTAAACTTGGGAGGGATATACTCAATATCATACTTTAGCTCTCATGGACTTGTTCCAATTTTTTCACTTTCTGTTTGAATTTGCTTATGAGCAATTGATGATCTGTACCACTGTTAACATCTGGTCTTGTTCTGACTGCTGATCAGGAGCTTTTCCATTATCTTTTACCACAGATGTAGTCTATTTGGTTCCTGTGTATCCCGTTTGGCGAGGTCCATGTGTACAGTTGTCATTTGTGTTGGTTAAAGAAGGTATTTGCAATGAAGAAGTCATTAGTCTTGCAAAATTCTATCATGCCATCTCCAGCATTGTTTCTATCACCAATGCTTTGTTTTACAACTACTGACCTTTCTTCTTTGTTTCCAACTTTTGTATTCCAGCCACTAGTAGTTATTAATGCATCTTGATTGCATGTTCAATCAACTTCAGACTGCAGAAGCCGGTAAAAATCTTCAGTGTCTTCATTTTTGTTCTTAGTAGCTGGTATGTAACTTTGTTCTTAGTGGTTAGTACTTAACTCTTTGTAGGTGTATGTCAGTGGAGACTTGCTTGTTGCTGTGATGCAGGAAGCTATGCCACTGGTATATAAGTATCAGCAGTTTAACCCATAGTGGACAAACTTCAGCTGAACTTCCACACTAAGACTAGGAAGAAGAACCTGAGGGTCTGCTTCTGAAAAGAATTAGCCAGGGACAACCTTATGAATAGCAGCTGGAAATTGTCAGATATGGTGCTGGAAAGTGAGCCACTCGGGTTAGAAGGCACTCGGATGATAACTGGGGAAGAGTTGTCACTTCAAAGTAGAGTCAACCTTGATGATGTCATTGGAGTAAGGCCTTCGGGATCTTTGTTCACTGATGTGGCACGACTCAAAATGAGAGGAAATAGCTGCAAGCATCCATTAATAATCAGGACATGGAATGTGCAAATTATGAATCTAGGAAAATTGGAAATTATCAAAAATGAAATGGAACACACAAACATTGATATCCTAGGCATCAGTGAGCTGAAATGGACCAGTTTTGGCCATTTTGAATCCGATAATCACATGGTCTACTATGCTGGGAATGAAAACTTGAAGAAGAATGGTATTGCATTCATCATCAAAAAGAGCATTTCAAGATCTGTCCTGAAGTACAATGCTGTCAGTGATTTGTCATATAGGCATAGTTTATCAAGAGAGCATAAGAATGGAGCAGACAGAACAAATGGAAGGTAAGGGAAATATAGCGAATGTATGGAAGAAAGGACCCAGAAATAGTTGACTCTAATAGGGAATATTGCTAATTACAAGATAGTGGCAAAATCAGTGGGTACTCTAGGGTTGGGTGGTATAGGTGAGAGGGAAGGACCCAAAAGGGAAAGGAGCCAAAGGCTAATTATTTTCTCCAGATTCTGTGACTGCTAGTTCCATCTTGAAGATTACAATGTGCACATTTCACGTTGGTTTTGACAACTCTAGCCCATGGCAGTTTTGAAATGATGTCATGGCATTTTAACAAGGGTGGTGGTAGAACTCCATTGAAACTTTTTATTTTGTCAGTTCCCCATCTTTTCCCTGTCTTTAATGTCCAATCCTGAAGTCCATATTTGTATAGCTGAGGGAAACTTAAAGGTGCCTCAGTCATGCTTGCTTGTTAAAAGCAAGTCCTCAGACCACACAGTACAAAGCAGAATAAAAAACTAAAGCCAACAGTGGTTCAGTAATCCACACTTATTGTTACTTTGTATTTTGAGCATTACTGTTTCCACTTACAAACAGTTATATTATTTAAAAGATATTTTTCGACGATAGCAACCTTGGCAATAGTTGTCAAGGCTAATAGTTTGACATTTCAGATCACCCACAACTAATCAACTGAACATGGCAATACATTTGAAAAATCCATTATAGACGGCAGGCCCTGAAGTAATATGTCAAAGCTCATGCTAACAGCTGTTATGTACACGAGCTGATTTTTCTCTCCTGAATGGTCACATGGTTAGAGGGAGAGTGCCTTTGAAGGACGCGTTCATGGAGCTGGGAAAGCAGATTGTGTTACTGAATGCCATATATTTATGGGAAAAAAATCCCCTATCATTGATAATAAAAACACTCAGTCATCTCTCACAAATGCTTTTAAGGGATGTTTTCTCTTCTAAACTTAACACTTCGTGCAGGGTGTAGAGAGCTGTTACGCCATTATTGCTTTCTGTATTGGGGCTGTGTTTAGGGCTGAGCATCCCACAGCTGTTCTCTAAGATGTTCCTGAAAGATAAGAAAAACAAAAACAAAAACAAGCCAGAACCTTTAAGTTTCAAAAACTGCTAAGTTCAGATGGACAAACAAGGAAGGAAACTGATTTTGTATCTGTAACGTATAGATTTTCAGTTGTTCAAAGCACTGAAGAACCTTGTTTAGAGGATAGTTCTTTTTATCTTTATATCACTCAGGCTTAGGTTTTATTTATTACTGGATGTTCTAAAAACTCTGTTTTTGAAAAATAAAGTGTGTCAAAAAGTCCTTACAAATGAATTTACTCCAAAGTGGCACAAACAAGATTAAAGAGTGAAAGGTTTGGAAAAGATATTTCTGTTGAATACATGGTTAAAGAAAGCCCATAACTATTCACAGGTCACAAAATATAATTTAGGGCAAAAGTATAAATATGGTAAAAGACAGACTTTTTTTAAATATATTTAAATGAAGATTTACAGAACAAATAAGGTTCTTATTTGAACTGCTGACCTTTTGGTTAGCAAATGTAGCACTTAACCAGTGCACCACCAGGTTTCCAAAATTATACCTAGAGGAAAAAAAAATCATCTTCAATGGTTATTAGAAAACAGGGAAGATCTTAAGGCCCATCTTAAGTAGTAAGAGGAAACACAACAATATAAGTTCAAAGCAAGCACAAAAGAAAAAATCACGATAGGAACAGGAGGGAAAACAGAAAATGAATCACTCTGTGTTTCTGAGTGTCACAACTCTGTGAGAATCTTGAGAACTGAGCAATAGTTTATGACGAATAGTTTATTAAAAATTATGTATTCTGGGGAAGGAGACAAGTGACCATGAAGGATTTTCCAGATTTCCTGCTTAGCACATATTCCCATGGCCATTCTGCTGTCAGGATATATGTCAGCTGTAATAGCAACCAAAGTGCCTTCAAAAGCTTGTCTCTCTATCAAAGTATGCTTTTGTTAATCTATTCTTTGTTGCAGCTATTCACACACCCTCTTTACTACATGGTGTTCAACAACATGATGTGTATATGTGTGTGTATGTATATATATATGTGCAGACACATACATACATATATATACATATATATACACACACATATGATTTGTGATCACATGATATATGTGTATGTTCGTGGGTAGGTATAGTCAGGAAACCGTGGTCATATAGTGGTTAAGTGCTATGGCTGCTAACCAAAGGTCAGCAGTTCGAATCCACCAGGTGCTCCTTGGAAACTCTATGGGGCAGTTCTACTCTGTCCTATAGGGTCACTGTAAGTTGGCATCGACTCAACGGCACTGGGCTTTTTGTTTTTTTATGTACAGTCATGCAGCACATAATGTCCATTTGGAAAATGTCTAACTGTATATATTTTCATAGTCTCATAAGATTGTAACAGTTCAGAAACTCCATTAGCAGTAACTAGACAAAGCAAATGCAACAGCTTCCCTTAAGCAACACATGTGTCTTGTGTCTCTTGTATACAAAGTGATTGTACTGCCAGGTATATTTAAATCAAATTTTTTAACACAGCAGGCTTTATGGCAGACAGTTCTTAAGTATGAGTCACCCATAAATCAGACATTCATAACCTGAAGACTGCCTGTAATACAGTGTTTTCACGGTGGCCAAATCACATAACATCCTGTTAAGTGACTCATGACTACACATCAATTAACTCAATGGTACGTAACAACAACAGCTATACGTGTTGTTGAGTTGATTTTGATACACAGCAACTCCGTGGGGCAGAGCAGAACTGCCCCACAGTGTTTTCTAGGCTGTAACCTTTATGGGAAAAGATCATCAGGTCTTTTCTCTTGAGAAGCTTTTGGGTTAGCAGCCAAGTGCTAACAATGATCTATGTCCAAAAACCAGCAAGTGGAAACCTTATGTATCACAATGGTTTGATCCTGGAGTGTGTGAGGTGGTTGTGAGTCAGGGGTCAACTTGATGACAGCTAGCAACAACAACAGATCAAGGTAGAGACAGAAAAAGGTTTTGTAGTACCCTCAGATTCTGCTAAGTTATGATCTCCGATTTGGTGGCCTGGCATGAGCCTGCCTCTCAACAGCTAGAGTCAAATTTAAGGAAATTACTGAACTTACTTAGCATTCTTCCATGTCAGCAAGGTACTTAGCACAATCAAAAGAATTTCCCATAAGTCTCCAGTCATTAAAAAATACACTTTAAACCACAGACTTCCATTGAAGGTTTTCTTGGTGCTGTTGAATCAAAGTTGAAAGTTCCTTTCCCCCACCTGTTTGACTATTTTTGTGATTGTTCTGGTAATACCCACAGTAAATCCATGAGTCTGAATTTTGGGTCTAGTTAAATACAGAAGCCCAGAGAAGCACATCCATTATCAAAACTGGGTTGTTTGCACCACATGCTGACTCAGGAAACATTTCATAGTAAACTAATAAATTCCAACCAGTGTTGTCCTGGAGCTGTATTCTGTGCCTGTTTTCTGTGGAAGGGTTTGAAGTTTGAACAGAAACCAAGTCAGCACAGTTCCTATGGACTCCTGAAGACTGTCTAAGGCAGAACTTGTTTTCAGAATCAATGGCACTTCTCACAGTTTTGAATATCTCCTTAACTTTAAGTCAGGTCAAAAGTGACTCTTAGGTTGGTAGTAGAGAATAAACTTGGAAAATAAGGTGAATAGAATATCATCTTAATGCCACTATCAGTCCTGCAATTTGCCTATTTAAATATGTTACAAGTAAGCTAGAAAGCCAACTGTATTAAACTTTCACATTTGAACCACAATAAGAATTTTTTTCCTTTATAAAATAGGCTGATAAAATAATGAGGATCAAAAACAGGCCTGCACTAAAGAAGGGTAAATAAAAGTAGCTATTGTCTTTTCAAACACTATAAAGTTGCCCTAACTATGTCAGAAGCAAGTTGGGAGAAGAAGAGACAATTTCCTCTGTATTAGAAGAATAAGAAATATATGTCCTCGGGTATAGAAACATTGAAAAACATTAGGGACTCTCATATGAGAAGTTCTAGCTCACTTGGGATAAGCAATTTATATCTCTGTTGTCAAATTCAGCCATGCAAGAAACCTGTATTAAACATCTGAGGCTCAGTACAAAGTTGTGATGGAGAGTGGATGGTGGGCAGAAAGAAGTAACAAAGCCTGGGAAAGTCCTAGTCTCTGACCTCAACACAGAGAAAGCTGGTGTAATCCCAGTGAACCAAGCCAACATGTCCTAAACTTCTTCCTAAACTCAAACCAAGATACACAAACTTGTTAACACGTTGGAAAGTAGAAGTTCTAAGTCTCCCTAGCTGAATAAATGTGTAACTAGGGAGCCTGGGAATTTCAGGCCATTCCACATCATCTTCTTCTAGCCATTTTGGAAGTTTTTTGAAAGTAGGTTACATTAAGGTTCACCATAGACCAATATTAGAAAAGGCAACTGTGTCTAGTATGGATACAGGTTTGACAATTAAGTTGGAGAACTTAGTTGTTCTAAGTGCTGCATACCTTGTTGCTGAATATCACTATGGTCACTTTGAAGTATACCCCTTGGGAAGCTATGCACTGACACCAGCACTAAGTCCACTCTTTACAGCAATTTTGGAACTCTTTTTCTGGAATGGCCATCATCACTGTTGTTGTATTAACCTTAATGTCCTGAATATCATCAAAATATCTTCCTTTCACTGGGGGCCAGATCAGGTGAGTTTGGGAGGGTGTTTCAATACAGTTATTTGCTTACTGGCTAAGAACTTCCTCACAGGCAACTGTACAGTTAGGTTCGTGAACTTGCCCCTGTGCCACAGTGTGCAACAGCTATTTCAGAAAGAGTTCCAAAATTGCTGTAAAGGGAGGACTTAGTGCTGGTGTCAGTGCATAGCTTCCCAAGAGGTATACTTCAAAGGTTACTGTAGTGATATTCAGCAACAAGGTATGTGGCACTTTTTGTAGAACGAGTTCAACTGGCGGTCCTCTCATACACACCAGCCACTTCAAAAGCTGGTGCTCACTCATGTTCGTTGCAGCATTGTTCACAATAGCAAAAACATGGAAACAACCTAGATGCTCACCAACAGATGAATGGATAACCAAACTCGTATATACACACAATGGAGTGCTATGCAATGATAAAGAACAACTGTGCAGCATCTCACAACATAGGTGAATCTAGAAGGCTGAGTGAAATAAGTCCATCATAGAAAAAATATTGTATGAAATCATATAAAAAGAACAATCTTTGATGGTTACAGGAAGGAGAGGGGTGGGAAGGTGTGGGGAATCACTAAATAGGTAATAGATATGCGGGAACTTTGATAAAAGGTATGACAGAAGGACTGCCAATTAAGTTCGTGAACTCATCCTAGAAAAAGTGCTCCATACCTCATTGATGAATATCACCACAGTCACCTTTGAAGCACTTTCCTTGAGAAGTTTCACACTGAAACCAGTACCTAGCTCACGCTTCAGAGCAATTTTTGAGCTCTTTTTCTGGAATGGCTATCAGAGTCACTGTCATATTGCCCTTGATGTCCTGAATGTCATCAAAACATCCCCCTTTCAATATTTCCTTTATCTTCAGGTGAAGGAAAAAGTCACTGGGGGCCAGATCAGGTGAGTAAGGAGGGTATTCCAATACACTTATTTGTTTACTGGCTAAAAACTCCCTCATCAACAACTATACAGCTAAGTTCATGAACTTGCTACTGTGCCAATGTGTGCAAAGGCCCCAGGGTCTGGCATTGGTGCACAGCTTCCCAATACTTTAAAGGCGACTGTAGTGATATTCAGCAATGTGCTATGTAAACTTAGCACAATTATGTTTGTGGATTTAATTGTCAGACCTGTACAATACTGGAGAAGCCAATACAACTTACAAATTTACAAGGCAAGGTCAAGGAAGCTCCATAGCCAAGCCAAGTGCCGTCGAGCTCCATAGATACATCCAAATTACTAGGGACCATGGTTTCAGGGAACATCTAACTCAGTTGGTGTAATATAGTTTATAAAGAAAAGGTTGCACATTCTACTCTGGTGAGTAGCATCTGGAGTCTTAAAAATTTGTGAACAGCTACATAAGATACTCTACTTACCTCACCTGCTCCAGAGCAAGGAGTAATAAAGAAAACTAAAGACACAAAGGAATGATTAGTCCAGAAGACTAATGGAGTACGACTACCGTGGCCTCCACCTGACTGAGTCCAGTACAACTAGATGACACCTGGCTACCATCACTTACTGCTCTGACAGGGATCACAATGGAGGGTCTCAGGTAGAGGTGCAAAAAAACATAGAACAGAATTCTAACTCATAAAAAAAAAAGAAAGAAAGACTAGACTTACTGTCTGACAGAGACTAGAGAAACACAAAGAGTATGGCTCCCGGGACAACCTTTTAACTCAGCAATGAGTTCACCCCTGTCATGGGTTGAATTGTGTTCCCCCCAAAATGTGTGGTTTCGCTAAACTGTAGGGTGGGGCTGTAAACTCTTGCATAGGATTACTTCCCTGCTTTGCTGTGAAGGGAGTTTCCCTGGAGTATGGCTTGCCCCACGCTTAATCCTTTCAGCCTGCAAGAGATAAAAGGAAAGAGAAACAAGGAGAACTGGGAACCTCACACCATCAAGAAATCTGCACCGGGAGAAGAGTGCGTCCTTCAGACCTGAGGTTCCTGCGCCAAGACGCTACCTGGACAAAGACTGATGCAATACCGGGCTTTCCTCCAGAGCCGACAAGGGGAAAGCCTTCCCCTGGAGCGGACACCCTGAATATGGACTTGCAACCTACCGGACTGTGTAAGAATAAACCTTCCTTTGTTAAAGCCATCCACTCGGTGGTATTTCTGATAGAGCAGCCCTAGCTAACTAAAACAACCCCTGAGTTTCACCCTTCAGCCAAAGATGAGACAATCTTATAAAACAAAATGAGACTAGAAGGGCACACCAGCCCAGGAGCAAGGACTAGAAGGCAGAAGGGAACAGGAAAACTGGTAATACTGAATCCAAGGTCTGGAAAAGAGAGTACTGACTTGCTGTGAGTTTGTTAACAAAGTCATAAAACAATTTGTGTACTAACTGTTTAATGAGAAGCTTGATTGTTCTGTAACCTTTCATCTAAAATACAATTTTTTAATTTATTTTTATTTGTTTATTATGACTGAGTGAAAATGTACATTCCCATATAAATTTGCATGCCCATCTATATGCAACTTCCGCTGCTTCCCCTGCCCAGTGACAGCACACTATTCCTCTCTGCTCCATACATGTCTAATTCTCCCAGCAGTCTCCTTTCCTCTCCTCTCCACCCACTCACCTTGCTCCAGCCAGAGGTCAGCAGGATGATATCCTATAGATGCATAGAACCGTAAAGTGCATCCAATATATGGCCACTCTGCATTGCCAAGTCCAATCCATTCTTGTCCAAAGAGTGGAGTTTCATTATGATTTATGGGCAAGGGCAGCATCAGGGCCAGGGGCCATGCTCCCGGGGGAACCCCGAAGCCGCTGGACCATCAATTGAGATCTTCATCTAAAATACAATTTAAAAAAAAGTTGGTGCTGAGAATCACCTTGAACCAATACAATTAGTATTTATCCTCTTGGTCTTATGACTCCTTTGGACTAGAGAATGGAATTCAAAAAGACTGGGAGTTCAGAGCTGCTGGTGCCAGTTGTGGCTCTGCCACTGTAAAGAGGCTAAATGAATATATTCCAAGGTTCCTTTATCTGAAACAAGTTACATATTGTTTTTTCTGAAATTCACTGTTATGTGTTAATGGACCCTGTAGTCTATTCTAAAGTTTTATTTTTTTTTTAAGAAATACAACATGATAGCAAAGAAAATTCCTGTACTCTGAATTCAGTCAGACACAATAATAAATTCCTGTACTGTATACCTCAGTCAAGAAAGCCTGGTGGCATGTAGATAAGTGCTACAGCTGTTAACCAAAAAGCTGGCAATTCAAATTCACCGGGCACTTTTTGGAAACTCTATGGTGCAGTTCTACTTTGTCTTGTAGGGTTTCTATAAGTCAGAATCAACTCTATGTCAGTGGGTTTGTTTTTGTTTGTTTTTATAGCTCAGCCAAGTTATTTTCCCATCTGAGCATCAGAATTTTCACCTCCAAAAAAAGAGAGAATAATACCAATAGTGCAAGTTGTTCAGGAATGAAAATAGGGCAATGTATTTAGAGAATGGTGTGTGGTGTGGTAGAGACACTGAGGAAGTGAAAGTTATGGTTGTTGTTATTTTCTTTTCTAAGATTCACAACTTCTCAATGCGTCTGTCAGTTTCTTGTGACTGTGGGGGCTTGTATGTTGTTGTGATGCTGGAAACTATGCCACCAGTATTCAAATACTAGCAGAGTCACCACCCATGGCAAACAGATTTCAGCTGAATTTCCAGACTAAGATGGATTAGGAAGAAGGACCCAGTAGTCTACTTTTGAAAAGAGTTAGCCAGTGAAAAGCTTATGAACGGCAGTTTCTACAGTACCAGAAGATGAGCTCCTTGGATTAGAAGGCACTTAAAATGTGACTGGGGAAGAGCTGCCTCTTGAAAGTAGAGTTGACCTTAATGTGGATGGACTCAAGATTTTGGGGCCTCCATTAGATGATGTATCACAATTCAAAATGAGAAGAAACAGCCTTCAGTATGGACTACACTTGGACATAAAGGAAACAAACATCCTCACAACTGAACCAATAAGTAAAGTCATGATAAGAGAGAACAGATTGAAGTTGTTAAGGATTTCATTTTGCTTGGATCCATAATCAATACCAATGGAAGCAGCAATCAAGAAATCAAAAGACACATTGCATTGGGAAAATACACTGCAAGAGAGCTCTTTAAAGTATTGAAAAGCAAAGATGTTCTTCTAGGCTAATTGGCATAACTAAACTTTTTTAAAGAAAATGTTCTACATACCACTTGGGTGAGTGGTGTCTAGGGTCTTAAAAGCTAATTATCTGCCATCTTGGTAGCAGCGGGTCCCAATCCACCTGGAGCAGAGGAGAACAAAGGACATTAAAGACACCAGGAAAATATGAGCCCAGGAGACAGAAATTGCCACACAGTCCAGAGACTACATCAGCATGAGACTGTAAGAACTAGATAGTACCTGGCTACCAGCAATGACTGTCCTGACAGGGACTTCAGTGTAAAGCTCTTGATGTAGGAGGAGAAAAATGGGTGTGCAGAACTAGAACTCTATTAAAACACTACAGTACCGAAGCCAGCTCTGCAGACAAAGGCTGGACTGGAGTATAGGACATAGAGTGATGCTGGCAAAGAATATGCTTCCTGGCTTAAATATATGTATGAGGCTGTCTGAGCAGCTTCTGAGAGGTGAGATGAGAGAGTGGAGGGGGGACAGGAGTTGGCTGAATGGATACAGGAGGTACAGGGTGTAAAGAAGAAGTGTGCTGTCATGGGTCGGGGGTGTCATGGTAGGGGAGAGCAGTTAGATTTGTATGGTGGTATGCACTGGGGTTTTAGATGTCAAATTGATTTGGATTGTAAACTTTCATTTAAAGCACAAAAATTTTATTGTATTTTACTTTTAAGCAAGAATGTCCTCTTGAGGACTAAGGTGCACCTGACCCAAGCCATGATGTTATCAGTCACCTCACATGCATGTGAATGCTGAATGATGAATAAGGAGAACTGAAGAAGAATTGAGGCCTTTGAGTTGTGATGCTGGCAAAGAATCTTGAATATATTATGGACTGGCAAAACAATGAGCAAATCTGTCCTAGAAGAAGTACAGCTAGAAGGTTCCTTAGAAGCAAGGATAGCAAGACTTCCTCTCACATAATTTAGACATGCTATCAGGAGGGAACAACCTATCCCTCGGAAGGACATTATGCTTTGTAAAGTAGCAGGCCAGTGAAAAAGAGATACTCAAAGATAGATTGACTCAGAGGCTGCAACAATCAGCTCAAGCATAACAGCAACTGTAAGGGTGGCTTAGGACTCAAAGAATGTTTCCTTCTGTTGTCCTTATAGGGTTGCTACGAGTTAGAACCAACTAGATGACACCTAACAACCACAAGAGTAAGACTCACAATACAACTCTCATTTGACACAAAAGCATTAGCGAGGCCAATTCCATGCTCACTAAGCCAGTTTTCACTTCTTCTGTTTCCTAGAATCTCTTGCAGTTATGTGTGGGCATGTGACTACATTCTGCCAATGGAATGCAAGTACAAAACCTCTGACTTGCAAAGGGCAGGCCATGTTTTTTTTTTTTTCTCCTTTTTCTAACTCAATGGGTACAAATTTGGAAGCCATGTGTGGAAGATAACAGAGCCAAAGGATAGAAGGATCTTAGGTACTAGGTTTATTGCTTGAAGGAGACCTGCCTGGTGGTCAGAAGCACCCTTTCTGTACTTTGTATATAAGAGGGAAGAAAATTCTATAGTCTATAAGTTTGTGACAGCAACTGGCATAGTCAACATAATTTGCTTAGAGAGAAAAGCCTAGATTACAAATATACGCATGAAAATAACTAGTTCTTCTTTTTATTCTCCTAGAATTTAAAGAAAACTTTGCTCCTTTAAATTCAGTTTTTCTAACATTTATTGATTGCTTCTGATGTGCCAGATCAGAGTGGGGGACTACTGAAAGAAAAAATTGTTTGGCCTAAAGTCCCACTTTAATAGTCTGTGTATTTAGCTTGCTGATGTTATCCATACACGTTGTTGTATAATTGCCCCACAAGACTAAAGGAAAAAAAAATCATCAAAGAACTTCCAATTTTTTTTTTTTTTTGAAAACTTGTATTAGCGTTCCCTAAATTTTTATTGTTTTTTTTTTTTCTTTGACGTATCACAAATGCTCTGGAATGAAACAATCCTGGTTCTCTCACTGTCCCTGTTCCCAGGAAATTCTCATCCATAAACACACACACTTATGTAAATTGCCACCATGGACATATATGCCAGGTGCAGAAGGAGCTCATGTACACTAAGAGAGTAGTTTAATCCAAGGAAGGGTAGTTAGTGATGAGGAAGTCCCCAAAGAGGCAGAATCTGAGTCATCAGATAAAGAATGACAAGGAGTGTGAAGTGGAAAAATTGTTGGATGGTGGGTTTGCAGAAGGACAATCTTTGCAAAGAATGATGCTCAGGCAGGAAATAGTGCTGTGAGAAGCCCTTAAGGAGTTTTGAGCAGGAGAACACCTTAATCAAATTTGCAGACTTTATTTGGACAACAGTGTTAAGAATAAACTAAGGAGGGAAGACATCATTGCTAAGAGGTCTCCTGGAAAATGCTTGTGTCCACATAGAACAAAATGTCAGGTGCTGATTAATGAAATGGTTGTGGAGGCATAAATGACGGGGCAGAATTGCTAGATTGAGGAGACTACCCAGTGGGCTTTGGAGCTGAGGAAGAGGGTATCTTGATCTCAGTAAGGTTCTAGCTTTAGTAGATGGATGGCTAGTAACCCTCACAATATTTGTTGTTGTTAGCTGCAGTAAAGTCAGCTTACTCATGGAGACCCTTTGTACAACAGAATGAAACATTGCCTAGTCCTGCATTATCCTTATAATCAACAGCACATTTGAGTCCATCACTGGAGCCATCATGCCAGTGCATCTCACAGACGGTCTCCCGTGCGCTCACTGGCCCTCTACTTCGCAAAATATGATGTTCCCACCTAGTGACTGATACCTCCTGATGACATGTCCAAAGCAAGTAAGTTAGACAATGTTCTGTTACCATCCATAAGGTTTTCATTAGCTAATTTTGAAAAGTAGATTGCCAGGCCTTTCTTCCTAGTCTGTCTTAGTCTGGAAGCTCTACAGAAATCTGTCCACCATGAGTGATCCTGCTGGTAATCTGAAATACTGGTAGCATAACCTCCAGCATCATAGCAACACACAAACCACCACACGACAACTACTGAGAGACAGGTACCAGTACGATGTTTCGGTCAGTCCAGTATACCTATATCCTGATCAATAAAAGTATAACTCAGACATTCTCAGGTCACTTCCTGCTTGCTCTCACTGTACTACAGCTTTTGTTCAAGCCTGAACACTTCATCTCTTGTTCATAACCTGTTTTGGCCCATATTCCATGGGACTAACAGAAGTGCCTTGTTTTATAGGGAAGAGTTACTTAGATTATAATTGTGGGTCAGTTGTATTTGGGTTTCTGTGTGTGCGTGTTTGTAGCAGGTTTAATTGCAATAACATTTATATCACATAATATAGTGCACTAAGGTTGTAATTTTCCTATCATCTAAATTGCAGTCTGAAAATTGTGTTGAGGAAGGACTGTCAAGAATGAATTACTGCTTTCACAATAACTACTTTTAACAGACAATGTGACTGGAAAATGAATGCCAGACATGAAGGACATCTTGTGTTTAATGTTAGTCATTGGACCTGGGGACTGCTTAAATGTAGCTAGCTCACACCATTTGCATTTTAAATTTATAACCAGCACCTGGTCTACACAGAAAGTCATTTGTTTTTTCCTACTTCGTATTACACTACCATTGGAAAACACATAACTGCTGGTTTTGAAGACATCATACAGACCATGCAACCTGCCAGTTTCTTTTAAATCCTCTTGCTGCAGAGGCCTGAGTTTGGTTGTAACAACACAGAGCTGCTTTGGAATTGTAGGAAACACAATTAACTTCTTGCAAGGAGTGAAACAAGCAAGTAAAAAATCAGCATCTTAAACTCTTCAGGTATTTTTTGCTTATTAACACAGTGACAGAAACCAGCTTCACCAGGGAGCAGGCATGGAAGTTGTGAAGGTGGGTATTGGGTTCAAATCTTACTCCATCATCAACTAGCCAAATGGGTTCAGCATGTAATGCAACCTGAGAGTTATCCTGCCTGTCTGCAAGTGGTTGTAACAACAGAGCAAACTGCATGGGGTTGCTGTATCATGTACTCTATTGCGTGCTGTAAGTATTAAAAAAGCAGTGTCTTTAAAGGGTCTGGCCACACTGAGCCCTAAAGGAACTTAGATACTTTCATATCTTCAATAGTTTCATTACTATTCTTGTCCTGGATGACAGCAGAGTTTGGAGGAGACCCTGGAATAGGATTCTGATCACAAGATAAATTTAGGCAACAAAGAGATGCAAATATACTACAAGAAGACTTCAGTGTTACAGCTTCCAGATACTTCCAAACCTAAATGCATCAAAGAGCTATGTAATGCCACAAAAGACAGGAGATTTGGTGCATGCAGAGACAAAGGCTCCTTCCAGCTCAGAGTCTGGGGCCCATGCTGCCTTTTGGCTTTTCCAGAAGTGTGAAAGCAGCTGGTACCAGCAAATTAGAGCTCTTAGCTGTGACCAGCTGGATGCAGCACAAAATCGGCAGTGACTCCTTGCTGTGGAGCTTGAACCCAGGGCTCCTTTTCCTACTGACTGGTCTCTGAACTGGACATCTAGCCACAGGGCCACGAACAAGCTCAGGCTTGCCTAGAAAAGGCTGCTCTGTTATATGGGCAGAGCCCACATGTCCCTTTACTGGCTTGAGAATCATGTACGCCTTTGATGGGAACCAGCAACTCCTGCCATTTAGGCTTTGTCTGAGATGAGAAGCCCACAAAGGAACAATACAGAGAGTTGTCTTCCTGGCCCTACTACCTTTTTCCCTTTCCCCTTCCTTACTCTCTAGGGCTCTTTTATTTTAGTTTTTAAAGTTTATCTTATTGTGGTAAAATACATTTATGTACAAAACATTTTGCCATTTAAGACATTATTCAGGGTACAATTCAATGACAATAATGGCATTCATCTTATTGTTCTACTGTTACCAGTCTCTATTTCATATCTATCCATCATGATAAATGGAAACTTAGCACACCATCAGCAACATTTCCCTCCCCACTGTTTCCTAGAACCACCAATAAACTTTTGTCTGTTTGTGCTTGATTGATTAGTGAAAGGTCCTTGTTTAAAAAAACAATGCAGAAACCACTAAATAGTTGTGGGAAAATAACAAAATTAGGTCCATTCCACAAACCGTATACAAGAATAATATCCAAAAGATTAGAGATTGGAATGTGAAAACAAAGTGATAAAAACTCTTAGAGAAAATGAAGGAGTTCCTGTATTACCTGGGAGTAATGACATGCTCTCTAACTGTGCCACAGAACCCAGAAGCGATAGAGGACAAGTTTGATAAAGTTGACTTTTAGAATTCTTTTTCTTTTCTTTTTTTTTTTTCAATAGTTTGCCTGATAGAATATGTCATGACCAAAGTCAAAAGACAAGTGACAAGCTGGAAGAAAATATTTTCAACATACATCACAGACAAAAATCTAATTGCTCTGACATGTAAAGACTTCTAAACAACTGAAGGGGAAGAAAACAAAAATCTAATAGGAAAATGGACAAAATACACAAATAGACAATTCACAGTACGAAAATATAAAAATGGCCCTTAAACATTTGAAAAGATGTTCAATCTTATTCATACTAATAAAATAAATGCAAAATACAATGACACTCAAACATCATTTCTTACCTAACAGACTGGAAAACAGGGGGACACATCATAGCACTCTCCATTAATGAAGATACAGGGAAATGGGCCCTCATACATGTTGATGGGAGTGCAAGTTGCTAAAGGCTTAAGGAATAAAACTTAGAAATAGCTAACAAAACTCCATATGTACTTGCCTGTGACCAAAAAATCTCACTTCTAGGAATTTACTCTGGAGATACACCTTCAACAACATGAAACTACCTATACACAAGGTTATTTACGAGGTCCGATAATTAATTCTGGAAACTCATCCTAGAAAAAGTACTATATAACTCATTGCTGAATATCACTATGGTTACCTTTGAAGTGCTCTCCTTGGGAAGTTATGCACTGACACTGTCATCAAGACCACCCTTCAAAGCAATTTTGAAACTCTTTTTCTGGAATGGTCACTAGAGCTGTCATCATATTACTCTTGATGTCCTCAGTGTCATCAAAATATCTTCCTTTCAATATTTTATTTACCTTTGGGCAAAGAAAGTTATTAGGGGATGGATCAGGTGAGTGGGTAGGGTGTTCCAATACAGTTATTTGTTTACTGACTACAAACTCCTTCACAGTGCCATGTGAGCTGGTGCATTATTGTGATGCAAGAGCTACGAGTTGTTGATGAAACATTCAGGTCATTTTCATCTTTTCCATGCAACCTTTTCAGCACTTCCATATAGTAAACTTGGTTAACTGTTTGTCCAATTAGTACAAATTCATAATGAACAATACCTCTGATATCAAAAAAAGGTTAGCAGCCGGGGGGTAAGTAAAGATGGTGGACTAAACACACGTCTTCCTAAATCCCTCTGGAAACCAAGACCTGAATTGATAATTAAATGGAGCCTTCTGGATACCTAGTGAGCCCTAGGAAGTGGCATAGGGCTGTCAATTTGGGCTTCATACCACTGAAGGCAAAACCTCCTGTCTTTCACTGACCCCACTCTCAGTGAGCATGGGCTTGCACAGACTGAAGGTAACTCACCATTTTAATTTCTTTTGCTCAGTCTTAGCCAGTGGGTGGAGCTAGGGCTTGACTAGCCGCTAGTCTTAGATGCACTGCTGGTGGGATTGGCAAGTGAAATTGCCATATTTTGAGACCCCGGCTTTGGACTCTGTGCATCTCGACACCTTTGGTCTCTGTTTCTGCCTCTGCTGTATAGTAGCTGGTGCTGAGGCAGTGGCAAGCATATGTGGGACACCATCTTGTTCCATTGGGAGACAGATACACCCATACAGAGGCCCCAGCTAGACTTATTTTCTAGGCTGGGAAACAGCTCCTGCTGGGGGGAGAGTGCTTTTCTAGCAGAAAAGCAGTGTTTTGCACAGTGTTGCCTATGACTGGGGCCCGGCAGAGGAGGCTGTGGACTCTGTGCAGCTTGGCACCTTCAGCCACTCTTTTGCTCGCAGCCAGATGGCGAGCTTGTGTGGGCCACCATCTCGTTCCACTGGGAGGTGGATTACCCATACAGAAGCCTCAGCTGGACCTAATTCTTCTGCCAGAAGAGAGCACTTTTCTGGCAGAAAATCAGTATTCTACACAGTGTCACCTATGGCTGGTGCCCAACAGCAGAGGCCAGCCGTGCAGTGGCCCTTCTGGACTTTGAGCTAGTTTTAAACATCTGGGGTTCAATATAGAGATGCTTACTTTGCCAGCTGGGAAGAGGGACCTGTACACCTGAAAACCTGACTGACTTTGGAAGTTGTTAGACACTTTTTACCTCTCATTTTAAGGCAGCCTAGAGAAACAACTGTGGTCCATCCTCACAGCATCTCTCCCAACTTCTATTGACTCGCATGATGCCCAAAAAGCAACAAGCTCTGGATAAAAGCGTAACCAAGAAATCACTGAGGACTTGAGAAGGCCCCCAAAAGAAAGCACCTCACAACTTCCCAGATGAAGAAGCTTTTCTGAAACTATTGGAAGGTGAATACAAGAAGATTATATAGAGAGAACTCCTAGACCTTATACAAAAGGGAACAGAGCAAAAAGAAAAATTAAGCAAGCTGTTCAATCTGATGGAACACCGTTACTCTGAAATCCAGCAGATCAAGAACAAAATCAAAGACATAGAAACTTCCATGCAAAGCCAAGAAAACAGGATGGAACAAAAGGAAAATAGACTTTCTAATTTGGAAGACAGAGCTGCTGACTCCAGCATCTATGAGGAGAAATCAGAAAAAAGAAACAAGAAAAATAAAGACTCATTAAGAAGTATGTGGGACTCTATTAAGAGGAACAACCTATGATTAATTCGAGTTCCGGAACAGGGTGAGACACCTGAGAACACAGAGAGTATTGTTGCTGAGCTGCTGACAGAGAACTTCCCAGAAATTATGAAAGAAGAGAATATAGACTTCCAAGATGCATATCGAACACCACTCAATGTAGATCTCAAAAGAAAGACTCCAAGATGTATTATAATCAAGCTTAACAAAATGAAACATAAGCAGAAACTCTTAAAGGCAGCAAGACTCAAAGCAAAGCTAACATTCAGAGGGAAACCCTGTAGGCTTTTGTTGGATTTCTCAGCAGAAACAATGCTGGCATGGAGACAGTGGCATGACACTTTCAAAGCCTCAAAGGAGAAGAATTTCCAACCAGAATTAGATACCCTGCAAAACTGTCTTTCAAATATGAAAATGAAATTAAGACAGTTGCAAATACACAGAAACTCAGACTTTGTCAAAACCAAACCAAAACTACAAGAAATACTGAAAGAATCTCTTAGCTTAGAAGAACAAAACCACTAACTTCATATTTTGGAAGAAATTACAGCACTCATCACCCAGAATCTTACTCAGTTAGGGAAGGCTCCAAACTCAATCAAAGCCATAATAGTAAAAGAAATAATCCAGTGATCATATCATGAAAACTATGATGTCATCATAATAAAAAGAGGGAGATACTAAAGTTGTTATAGTCCTTCCAGATGGAGAGGAAGTCGACAAGACTGGTAGTAATTGAAATTGGGTTTATACATAGTTTATTAAGGGGGAATCTCAGGGGCAACCATAAAGCACAATAAAGATACAACATACCTAATCAAGAAAAGTAATATAGAGTCTCAATAATCACAAAATCAATCTTGAAAAGGGTTAAAAATCAACTCACAAAGAAGGATCCCCCAGAACAGATTAATACGAACAATAGAGAAAACATCAACACAAAAATAAACATGTCACAATGGCAGCAATGAACACACACCTATCAATAATTACATTAAATGTGAATGGACTGGATGCTCCAATAAAGAGACATTGAGTGACATCTTGGATCAAAAGACACCACCATCCATGTGTTGCCTACAAGAAACTCACCTTAGACTTAAGGATAGGAGCAAACTGAAATTTAAAGAGTGAAAGAATATATATCAAGCTAACAATACACAAAGAAGAGCAGGTGTGGCAATTCTAGTCTCACATAAAATAGACTTTAACGTAAAATCCACCATCATGGACAAGGGTGGACACTATTTATAGCTGAAAGGTTCAGTATGCAAATGGGACTTAACAATATTAAGTGTTTATGCACCTGATATTATAGTACCTAAATACATCAAAGAAACACTGACTACACTCACAAAAGAGATAGACTACTCCACAATAATAGTGGGAGACTTCAACATTCCACTCTCAATATTGGACCGATCATCTAGAGAAAAGTTCAGTAAAGACACAGAAGATTTTGTTGCCACAAGTAACCAACTAGACTTCATCAACATATACAAAACTTTCTATTGATCAGCAGACAATTACACGTTCTTCAGTGCACACGGAACATTCTCCAGAATAGACCATGTGTTAGGACATAAAGAAATTTTCAACAAAATCCCTACCATCGAATTAATGCAAAGCATCTTCTTGGATCATAAAGCCATAAAAGTCAATATCAGTAGCAGAAAAAACATAGGTAGAAAGTGGAACTCAAGGAAACTAAACAACATCTTGCTCAAAAAGCCATGGATTATAGAAGAAATCAAGGATGAAATAAATAAGTTTATGGATTCCAATGAGAATGAAAACACTTCCTACCAGAACCTGTGAAATACAGCCAAAGCAGTTCTCAGAGGTCAGTTTATCTCCATGAATGCACATATCTGGAAGGAAGTAAGAAGCCAAATCAAAGAACTAACCCTACAGCTTGAACAAGTAGAGAGAGAACAACAGAAAGAACTGCACAGACACCAAAAGAAAATGATCATTAAGATTAGAGAAGAACTAAATGAATTAGAGAATAGAAGAACAATTGAAAAGACCAAAAGCTGTTTTTTTGTAAAGATCCACAAAATTGACAAGCCACTGACTAAACCTGCTGAAGAAAAACAGGAAAGGAAACAAATAACCCAAATAAGAAATGAGAGGGGAGTTGCCATAACAGATCCAACAGAAATAAAAAATATCATAACAGAATACTATGAAAGACTGTACTCTAACAAATTTGGAAACCTAGAGGAAATGGACAAATTCATTGATTCATATCACCTATCAAAATTATCACAAGGTGAAGCAGAACAACTTAATAAACTCATCACAAAGGAAGAGATTGAAAAAATCATCAAAAAACTACCAACCAAAAAAAGCCTGAGCCTGGGTGGCTTCACTGCAGAATTCTACCTATCTTTTAGAGAAGAGTTATTTCCAATACTACTGAGACTATTTCACAGTATAGAAAGGGGTTGAATACTTCCAAAATCATTCTATGAGGCCAGCATAACCCTGATACCAAAGTTGGGGAAAGACCCAACAAAAAAGGAGAACTACAGACCAATATCACTCATGAATCTAGATGCAAAAATCTTCAACAAAATTCTGGCCAATAGAATACAACAACATACCAAAAAAATAATCCATCATGATAGCTGGATTCATACCAGGGATGCAAGGCTGGTTCAACATTAGAGAAGTAATTAACATGATCAACCACATAAATAACACAAAAAACCAAGAATGATCTGATTTTGTCTATTGATGCAGAAAAGGCATTTTATAAAGTCCAACACCCATTCATGCTAAAAACTCTCAGCAAAATAGGAATAGATGGCAAATTCCTCAGTGTAATAAGAGCCATTTAAACAAAGCCAACTGCCTACATCATCCTGAGTGGAGAGAGACTGAAACATTTTCTCTTGAGAACAGGAACTATTAAACATTGTACTAGAAGTTCTAGCTAGAGCAATTAGACAAGACCAAGAAATAAAGGGCATCTGCATCACCAAAGAAGTAAAAATCTCCCTATTTGCAGATGATATGATTGTATACTCAAAGAATCCTAAAGAATCCATAAGTAAACTACACAAACTGATAGAAGAGTTCAGCAAAGTCTCAGGATACAAGATAAACATAAGCAAATCAGTAGGATTCGTTTATACCAACATAAGTAAATCAGTAGTATTCTTTTTTTCCCAACAACAAAATTATTAAGGAAAAAATGACTGAATCTGTACCATTTACTGCAGCCCCTAAGAAGATAAGGTATGTAGGACTAAATCTAACCAGAGAAATAACAGACCATTACAAAGACAACTACAAGAGCTTCCTACAAGAAACTAGGAGAGACTTACATAAATGGAGAAACCTACTCTGCTCATGGATAGGAAGAGTTAGCATTGTGAAAATGTCTACTTTTACCCAAAGCAATCTACTTATATAATGCAATCCCAATGCAAATTCCAGTGACATTTTTTAACGAGATGGGGAAACAAATCACCAATCTTATTTGGAAAGGGCAGAAGCCCCAGATAAGTAAAACACTGCTGAAGAAGAAAAACATTCAGGGAGGCCTCTCACTACCCAACTTCAGAACATTTTACACTGTCACAGTAGTCAAAACAGCCTGGTACTGGTACAAAAAGGGACAGATAGATCAGTGGAACAGAATTGAGACCCCAGAGATGACACCATCTTCTTATGAACAGTTGATATTCAACAAAGGCCCTAAAACATTAAACTGGGGTGAAAACAATCTCTTCAACAAATGTTGCCAGCAAAACTGAATATTCACCTGCAATAAATTGAAACAAGACTCATATGTTACATTTTACACAAAAGCAACTCAAGCTGGATAAAAGACCTAAATATCAAATCTAAAACTATAAAGCTCATCCAAGAAAAAGTAGGAACAACAATGGAAGTTTTAATACACAGCATAGACAGACTTCAAAATCTGTTAAACAAACTACAAACAACTGAAGAGAAAGTAGATAAATGGAAACTATTAAGAATCAAACACTTTTGCTCATCCAAAGACTTTATCGAAAGAACTAAAAGACCACCTACAGAATGGGAAAAAGCATTTGGTAACTATATGTCAGACTGACATCTTATCTCCATAATCTATAAAGTACTACAAAATATTAATAAGAAAAAGATAAATCATCTGATTAAGCGATTGGCAAAGGAGATGGACAGACACTTCTCTAAAGAGTGGATCCAGGCAGCCAAAAAACACATGCAGACATGCTCACGATCATTACCTATTAAAGTAATTCAATTCAAGACTACAATGAGATACCATCTCACCCCAACAAGGTTGGCCATGATCCCCAAAATGAAAAACAACAAGTCCTATTGAGGCTGTGGAGAAATTGGAACTCTCGTACACTGTTGGTGGGATTGCAAAATGGTACAACCTCTTTGGAAAGCAATCTGGTGCTTCCTTAAAAAGCTGGATAAAAATACACCATTTGACCCAATAATTCCACTGCTTAGAATATATCCTACAGAATCAAGGCCATTCATACCAACTGAAACATGCACACGAATATTTATCACAGCACAGTCCTTAATAGCAACAAGATGGAATCAATACAGATGCCCAACAACAGAGGAATGGATAGGTGAACTATGGTATATACACTCAACGAAAAACTATGCAATGATAAAGAACAACAATGATTTTAGGAAACAACTCATAACCTGGTTTCAATTGGAGGACATTGTGTTGAGTGAAAGTAGTCAGTGACAAAAGGACAAATATTGTATGAGACGCCTGCGATAACAAACTTAAAAACAGACTCATACATGGTAGAGAAGAGTCTTTGATAGCTGCAAGGATGGGGAGGGAGGGCATGGGGGATAGGGTTAAAATTAGTTTATAGAAATTTGGTTGGGTGAAATCTGTGGCAACACATATTAGAAAGAAGATCAATATTAACTGGACTTCAATATAACATGATTACTCCTCTCATCTTAATCCAATATTACAAAGACAGAGTGGCTTTGTGGGGAGAGGCTGGAGACCATGCTCTCAGGGGAAACCAAGGCCAACTGGCATGACTAGCATTTTGCTAAGAGAGCCTTCTGCACCCCACATTGGTGAGTGGTGTCTGGAGTCTTAGAAGCTGTTATCTGAGGGGACAGTAAATGGTCCCAACTTAGCAGGAACAGATGATCACCAAGGACCAAAAGGACACGGCGGAAAGAGAACTCAGAAGACAAGAGAGACCCACGTGAGTGGGTGACTACATCAACTTGTGACTGGAAGAACCAGATGGTGCTCGGCCACCACTGGTGATAGCTGTGATGGAGCTCACAAAGTTGAGTCTCACTGGCAACACAAAGAATAAAAAGGGATACACTCTGAGAGCTCCGTTAAAAACTGCAACTGATGGTCCATGGGCCTCAGGGTTCTCCTGGGAGCATCACCCCTGGCCCTGATGCTGCTCCTGTCCATATATCATAATGGAGGTCAACTCTCAGACAGGAATTGTTTGTACTGGTGACACAGCGTGACCGTATCATGTGCACACTTTATGGTTCTATGCATCCATAGGATACTGTCCTGCTGACATCTTAATGGAGGAAGGGGAATGGGTGGAGAGGAGGGGAATAGGAGTTTGTTGGGAGGATAAGATATGTATGGAGCAGAGAGGAAGAGTGTGCTATCACTGGGCAGGGAGAGCAGTGGGAGCTGCATATAGGTGGGCATGCAAATTTTTGTGGGAATGTACATATTCATTCAATTGTAATTTAAAAAAAGGTTAGCAATACTGTTTTGACTCTTGACTTGGACTGACAGAAATTTTTTAGTTCTGGAGAATTGACTGACTTCCACCATGTTCTTTGATGCTTTGTTTCAAGGTCATATTGGTACTCCCATGTTCATCACCAGTGATAATGTGGCCCCAAACATCATCTTACCTTTTTAAAAGGTCTTGGCAACTTTCAACTCTCCTTTCCTTTTATTCATCAGTGAGGTCCTTCAGGACAATTTTTGCACACACCTTTCTCATGCCAAGATTTTCAGTTAAGATTTTCCTAACGATTCTCTATCAGCGCTTACTTAGTCTGCTACGCTTCTCACAGTCAGTTGATGACACAAACAATTCAGTGGATTTTTGCAGTTCTGCTTGTTACTGGCTTTCCTGAACTCTTCATCAGTGGCACTTTCTTTCCCCTCAGAGAAACATTTAATCCACTTGTACACTGACATTTTCTTAATGGCATTATCCCCTTAAAACTAGGAATAACATGTCCTTGATTTCACTTCCACTCTTGCCAAGTTTAAGAAGAAATTTAATGTTTTTTTGTTGCTCTAAGTTGAACACCAGTGTTCTCATGATAGCACACAAAAACATGCAACAACAGCAAGACACTGCCATACATCAACATGAACACAGCTATGAGACACTCACATACTAAGGTTATGAAGCCTTACCAAGTTGTTTGTACAGTGCTGCCAACACAAGTGTGTGATGGCAAGTTTACGAACTTAATTGGCAGGCCTTGTCTTGCAGCATTGTTTATAATTACAGAATGTTGAAAACAGTGTAGAGACCCAAACATGAGAGTATTTGGGTAAACTCTGGTACATCCATACAGCGGAATACTAGGCAACTATAAAAAAGATTAAAGAAGATGGAGTGATTTCCAGGACATGTGATTCAGTGAGAAAAGCAACTTACAGAATTTCTTTTCCCTTTTTTTTCATTGTGATTAAGTGAAAGCGTAAAATCCAATTTAAAATTGCATGCCCGCCTATCTTCAGCTCCCTGTGCTCTCCTTGCCCAGTGACAGCACACTCCTCCTTTCTATTCTATATGTGTCATAACCCCTTAACAATCTCCTGTCCCCTCTTCTGCAGCGTCTTCACCCCCTTCTAGTAGGAGGCAGGAGGACGGCATCCTATAGATGCATAGAACCATAAACTACACACACAACGCGGTCACTCTGTGTCCCCAAGTCTAAACCATTCCTGTCTGAAGAGTTGACCTCAGTAATGATTTATCATCAGTGGCAGCATCAGGCCTACGTGCCATGTTCTCAGGGGAGCCGCCAAGCCCTTGGACCATCACTTGTGGTCTTTTTGCGGAGTTCTTAGGGTACATCCCTGTCATGGTTGGAATTGTGTCCCCCCAAAAATGTGTGCAGCCACGTGGCTGGGATATGGTTCCCAGTATCTTAGGACTGTCCTCCATTGTGTGGTTTTGTTAACCTGTATGTTAAAGGATTAGGGTGTGGCTGTGAATTCCTGCTGTGTGGGGAGTTTCCCTGGAGTATGGCTTGCCCCACCCTTAATGCTTTTAGCTTGCAAGGAATAAAAGGAAAAAGAAACAAAGGACAATTTGAGAACCTCGCTACCATCAAGCAAGCAGCACCGGGAGCAGAGCGCGTCCTTCAGACCAGAGGTTCTTGCTTGAGGACGCTCCCTGGACAAAGACTGATGCAATACCGGACTTTCGTCCAGAGTCGACAAGGGGAAAGTCTTTCCCTGGAGCAGACACACTGAATATGGACTTGCAACCTACCAGACTGTGTAAGAATAAATCTTTCTTCGTTAAAGCCATCCACTCTGTGGTATTTCTGTTAGAGCAGCCTAGCTGACTGAAACAACCCCTTTTTATTTTCTCATGTTGCCACTCAGACTTAACATTGTTAACCATATCACGGCTGTCATTGGTGGTGCTTGGGCACCATCTGGTTCTTCCAGTCACATGTTGTTATAGTCACTCATTCTCATGTGTCTTTCTGTCTTCTGGGTTGTTTTTCCCTTATGTCATTGTCCTAGATGATCATATTTTCCAGCTAAGTTGGGACCATTTGGTGTACCTCAGATGGCAGCTTGCCAGCTTCTAAGAACCTAGACACCACTCAGCAATATGGGGTGCATAAGAGTCTCTTAGCAATAGGCTAGTTATGCCAATTGGCCTCAAAGTGCCCTGAGAGCATGCTCCCCAGATCCCCATCTCCGCTACTCTATCTTTGCAATATTGGATTAAGATTGGAAGAGTTTTCAGATTACGCTGAAGTCCAGCTAAACTGATGTTTCTAATGTATGCTGTCACTGATTTCACCCAACTCAATTTCTATAGTCTATAGCCAACCTTCTTCCTCCCTCCTTCCCCTCCCTTGTAGCCATCAGAGTCTTTTCTTCTGTGCATGAGTCTGTTTTTAAATCCTCATGTAGGAATCTCATACAATATTTGTCCTTGCACTGCTGACTGATTTCACTCAGCATGCTGTCTTCCAATTGAAACTAGGTTATGAGATGGTTCCTAAAATCATTGTTGTTCTTTATCACTGCATAGTGTTCCACTGAGTATACATACCACAGTTTGTTTATCTATTCATCTATCGTTGGGCATCTGGGTCGATTCCATCTTTTTGCTATTGTGGACTGTGCTGCAGCAAACATTTGTGTGCATGTATCTGTTCATGTGACTGCCCTTGCTTTTGTACAATATATTCCAAGCAGTGTGATTACTGGATCAAATGGTATATCTATTTCCACCTTTTTAAGGAAGCACAGATGGCTTTTCACAGAGGCTGTATGATTTTGCAATCCCACCAACAGTGTAGCAGAGTTCCAGTTTCTCCTGAGCTTCCCTAGCATTTGTCATTTTGTGCTTTTTGGATCTTGGCCAACCTTGTTGGGGTGAGATGATAACTCATCATAGTTTTGATTTGGATTTCTTTAATAGCTAATGATCGTGAGCATGTCTGAGTGTGTCTTTTGGCTGTCTGGATATCCTCTTTAGTGAAGTATCTGTCCATCTCTTTTGTCCAATGTTTAATTGGGTTATTTAACTTTTTCTTGTTGATATTTTGCAGTACCTTGTAGATTATGGGGCTCAAGCATCAGTCTGACATATAGTTGCCAAATAATTTTTGCCATGCTGTAGGTGGTCTTTTAATTCTTTTGATAAAGTCCTTGGATGAGCAAAAGTGATTCATAGTAGTTTCTATTTATCTGTTTTCTGTTGATCAAGCTTCATCAGAATTTGAAGTCTGTTTGTATATTAAAACTGCTTTTGTTAATCCTATGTATTCTTGTGTAATCTTTATCGTCTTAGGTTTGATATTTAAATCTTTTATCCAATTTGAGTTGGGTAAGGTGTGAGATATGGGTCTTGTTTCTATTTTTTGCAGATGGCTATCCAATTTTTCCAGCACCATTTGTTAAAGAGACTCTTTTTACCCTAGTTTACAATCTCAGGGCCTTTATCAAAGATTAACTGTTCATAAGAGGATGGTGGTATTGTTTGGTCTCAACTCCATTCCACCAGTCTGTATGTCTTTTTTGTACCAGTACCAGGCTGTTTTGACCACTGTGGCAGTGTAATAGGTTCTAAGGTTGAATAGTGTGAGGTCTCCCACTGTGTTCTTGTTCTTAAGTAGTGCTTTGCCTATCTGGTGTTTCTTAGCTTTCCAAAGTTGGTGATTTGTTTCCCCATTTAATAAAAAATGTCACTGGAATTTGTATTTGGATTGCATTGTATGTGTAGATCACTTTGGGTAAAATAGACATTTTCACAATGTTAAATCCTTCTATCCATCAGAAGGGTAGGTTTCTCCATTTATGTAAGTCTCAGTTTCTTGTAGCAAGGTCTTGTGGTTCTCTTTGTATGATCCAGATCAAACCTACTGCTGTCAAGTCAGGTCTGACTCATAGCAACCCTATAGACCGAGTGGAACTGCCCCATAGAGTTTTCAAGGAGCAGCTGGTGGGCTGGAACTACCTACCTTTGGTTAGCAGACCTAGCACTTAAACCACTATGTCACCAGGGTTTCCTCTCTGTGTAGGTCTTTGAGAGACCTTGCGATCGCTTTGTATAGGTCTCATATTTCTACAGCTAAGATTTATTCCTAGGTATTTTGTCTTCTTGTGGGCTATAGTAAATGGTATTGATTTGGTGAGTTCTTCTTTAAGGATCTCATTGTTGGGAAAAAGGAATCCTACTGATTTACTTATGTTTATCTTATATCCTGAGACTTTGCTTAACTCTTAGTTTGAGTAGTTTGCTTACGGATTCTTTAGGATTCTCTGTGTAGACAATCATATCGTCTGCAAATAAGGATATTTTTATTTCTTCTTTGCCAGTGTGGCTGCCCTTTATTTCCTTCTCTTGTCTAATTGCTCTGACCAGAACTTCTAGTGCAATGTTCAATAGGAGAGGGGAAAGGGAGCATCCTTTTCTAGTTCCCATTCTCAAGAGGAATTCTTTCAGTCTCTCTCCATTCAGGATGATATGCATGGTTGGCTTTGTGTAGATGGCTCTTACTTCATTGAGGAATCTGCCTTCTATTCCTACTTTGCTGAGAGTTTTTAGCATGAATGAGTGTTGGACTTTGTCAAATACTTTTTCTACATCAATAGACAAAATCAAGTGATTCTTGTCTTTTGTGTTATTTATGTGGCTAATCATGTTAATTACTTCTCTAATGTTGAACCAGCCTTGCATCACAGGTATGAATTCAACTTGGTCATAATGAATTTTTTTTTAAAATGTGGTTGAATTCTATTGGCTAGAATTTTGTTGAAGATTTTTGCACATAGATTCATGAGTGACATTGGTTTGTACTTTTCTTTTTTTTTTTTGTGGGATCTTTCCCTGGCTTTGGTATCAGGGTTATGCTGGCTTCATAGAATGAATTTGGGAGTATTCCATCCTTTTCTATGGTGTGAAAATGTCTTAGTAGTATCAGAGTTGAGTTTTCTCTAAAAACTTGGTGGAATTCTGCAGTGAAGCCATGTGGGCCCTGGGTTTTTTTGGTTGGTAGTTTTTTGATGATTTTTTCAGTCTCTTACTTTGTGATTAAGCTATTCTACTTCTCCTTGTTATAATTTTGGTAGGTAATATGAGTCTAGGAATTCTTTCATTTCCCCTAGGTTTTCAAATCTGTTAAAGTACAGTCTTTCACAGTATTCTGTTAATGATATTTTTGATTTCTGTTGGATCTGTTGTGATATCTCCCATCTCATTTCTTATTCAGAGTATTTGTTTCTTTTCCTGTTTTTCTTTTGTAAGTTTAGCCAATGGTTTGTCAACTTTGTTGATCTTTTACAAAAACCAGCTTTTGGTCCTATCAATTTTTTTAATTGTTCTTCTATTGTCTAATTCACTTAGTTCTGCTCTAATCTTTATTATCTGTTTTCTTCTGGTACCTGAGGGGTTTCCTCTGTTGCTCTCTTTCTACTTCTTCAAGCTGTAGGGTTACTTCTTTGGTTTGAGTCCTTTCTTCCTTCTGGATGTGTGCATTTATTGAGATAAATTGACCTCTGAGCACTACTTTGGCTGTAACCTGTAGGTTCTGGTAGGAAGTGTTTTCATTCTCATTTGAATCCATAAATTACTTTATTTCATCCTTGATGTCTCTTATATTCCATGGCTTTTTTAGCAAGGTGTTGTTCAGTTTCCACAAGCTCCAATTTCTGTCCGTTTTTTCTGCTGTTGACTTAGACTTTTATGGCTTTATGGTCTGAGACAATGCTTTACAATAATTCAGTGATTGGAACTTTGTTGAGATTTGCTTTGTGTCCTTACACATGGTCTATTCTGGGAAATGTTCCATGTGCATTGTAGAATAAAGTGTAGTTATCTGTTGATGGATAAAAAGTTCTGTATATGTAGATGAGGTCTAATTGGTTAATTGTGGCAACAAGTTCTTCTATGTTTTTACTGAGCTGTTTTCTAGAAGATCTGTCCAATACTGAAAGTGGAGTGTTGAAGTCTGCCACTATTACTGTGGAGTGATCTAGCTCATTTTTCAATGTAGTCAGTGTTTCTTCTACGTATTTAGATGCTTTGGTATTGGGTGCATAAATATTTAATAGTTTTAAGTTCTGTTTACATATTGAAACTTTCAGCAATAAATAATGACCATCCTTGTCCACAATGGTGGATTTTACATTAAAATCTATTTTATCGGAGATTAATATCACCACAGCTGCTCTTCTTTGTATGTTGTTAGCTTGGTATATATTGTTCCATCCTTTAATTTTCAGTTTGTTCCTATCTTTAAGTCTAAAGTGAGTTTCTTGTAGGCAACATATAGATGGGTCATGTCCTTTGATCCAAGATGTCACTTGTCACCTTTTTACTGGAGCATTCAGTGTGTTTACATTCAGTGTAATTATTGATAAGTATGTGTTTAATGCTGTCATTTTGATGTATTTATTTTCATGTTAGTGTTTTCTCTGTTGCTCTTAATTTTCTGTTCTGGGTAATTCTTCTTTATGCTTTGATTTTTTATCCTTTTCAGTGTTGGTTTTGTGTTAGTTGAGACTCCTGTGTTGTGTTTCTTGTTTTGATATGCTGCTTCTTTGTTGTGCTTTGCAGCTACCCTTATGATCCCCTTTTAATTTCTACATATTTCATTAACTTCCTCTCCATCTGGAAGGATTATAACTACTGTAGCAAATCCCTCTTTTTAATGTGATGGTATCATAGTTTTCATGATATGATCAATGGATCCCTTCTTTTAATATTATGGCTTTGAGTTTTGTGCCTTCCCTAACTGAGTAGGTTTCTGGATGTTGTATCCTGCACTGCTTCCTTAAATATAGACTTAATGGTTTTGTTTATCTAGGCAAGGGCTTTTTCAGTATTTCTTGTAGCTTTGGTTTGGTTTTTACAATGTCTCTAAGTTTCTGTTTATCTGTGAATGTCTTAATATCATCTTCATATTAGAAAGACAGTTTTCTAGGATATATAATTCTTGGTTTGAATGTGTCATACCACTATGTCCATACCAATATCATTTCTGCTGAGAAATCAGACGAAAGCCTCTAGGACTTCCCTGTGAATGTTAGCTTTGTTTTGAGGCTTGCTGCCTTTCAGGAATTCTGCCTATGTTTCATTTTTTTAAGCTTGATTATAATACACCTTAGTGTCTTTCTTTTGGGGTCTATTTTATGTGGAGTTTCACACACATCCTGGATATCTATGTTCTCTTCTTTCATAATTTCAGGAAAGTTTTCTGTCAGCAACTCAACCACAATACTCTTTGTGTTTTCAGGTATCCCTCCCTGTTTAGGAATTCCAATTAATCTTAGATTGTTCTTCTTGATAACTCTATCAAGACGTTTCTTAATGCTTCTTCATTTTCCTTGTTTCTTTTGTCTGGCTTCTCCTCATAAATGGTGGCGTCAGTAGCTGTGTCTTCAAAGTCGGAAAGTTTAGTTTCCAGTTGTTCAGTTCTGCTCTTTTGGCTTTGAATTGTTTAATTCTGAAATTTTGTTAATGATCTGTCAGATTTCAGAACACTGATGTTCCACCAGTTCAAACAGTTTGCTTAATTTTCCATTTTGTTCTGCTGCATTTTCTCTAATGTCTAAGAGGGTTCTGTACATAATTCTTTTGTACTGATCAGTAATAGTTTCAGAAAGGCTTCTTAATCTTAGAAGTTCTTTGATTCTTTATTTTGGGAGTCTTCTGGAACCATGGTTAAAGCTTTTTTTAAATGTTTGGTTAGGGATTGTTGCTTAGGGGACATCTAGAGGCTGTTTAGTTTCTCTGGTGTTGCCTTAACAGGAGCTGAGGTGCAGTTTTGATAAGGAAGTTGATCACCCAGCCACGCTATGTACTCTAGTGACTGGACCTAGTGTAATCTCTGGGGTAGCAGTCTCCACCTCCTGGCTGGCAAAGACACAGCCCTACTTATGGAGTCACCGGGGGGCTGTCAGCAGATCCTGTGATGTGGTTCAGTAAAGACTGGAAGACATGCCATCAATTATTTCTCTACGCAGTCTTATTTTAAAATGTAAAAGCTATCTGACAGTTTCCAAAAATCAGTCATGCTGTTAGGTGTGGGATGCCCCTCGTTCAGGCTGATAATGGAGGCACCTCTTCAATTGTCCCCAGATGCTGTAATAATGTTGAAGGGACAGGCTACTGTCCTGCTGACATCTCCTGCTGGGCCCCACCTGTAAGGCTATACTGTGCTAAACACAACTTTTCTGCTGGAAAAGCACTCCTTGTGCTGGGACTGTCTCCCAGACCGGGAATTAGTCCCTGCTGAGGCCTCTGGTTGGGTGACTCCACCTCCCAGTCAAACAATATCATGTCCCAGTCAAGCTGTCACACCCCTGTGAAACAGCAAAGTCTATGGTAGAGATTCAAAAAGAGAGGGTAGAGGGGCTATGGTGCTCTGTGTCTGTAGTCAGGTTCTCAAAATGTGGCTATTCCATCCACTGATCACTTTAGCACTGCAGCTCTGCATAGCTGCTGACTGAGTCCCTTCCCTGCCTGTTGGCCAACAACAACAAAAAAAAAATTAAGAATGCCAGTTACCTTCAGTCTGCGGGAGCTGGCCAATTCAACCAGAGCAGGCAGGGCTCAGCCAAAAACAAGAAGTTTCCTATTCAGTGGCATGTCCAAACTAACAGCCCAATGCCACGTCCTAGGGCTCACTGTGTGTCCAGAAATCCATTAATCCAGGTCTTAGTTTTCAAAGGAAATTAAGGAGACATGTGTCTAGTCTGCCATCTTGACTGCCTTATCTAGAAGACTTTCTATTGCAAGCTTCCTTTTGTATAAGAAAAAGAAACAAAGCAAAGATAAACTAGAAATTAAGTAAATCAGTTGCCTATAGGTAATAAAGTGGAAAAGATAGTGGAGTGAAAATAGAGTAGAAGGAATAAGAAGTTAAAGGGATGGGGAAGGAGTAGAAGAGATGACAAGGAGTGAGAGGGTTGGGAAACAGTAGAGGGGATGTGGTGGACTGGAAGTGATGGAGGTGGAGGGTTGGAAATGAAGGCAGAGGGCTAGAGTGGAGTGGGAGGGATAGAGGAGCAATGGAAGGTAGCAGTGGAGTGGCAGGGCTGTGGTAGAGTGGAAGGGATAGGTTACAGTGGGAGAATTGGGGGAAGAGTTGCCGGATTGGGGTAGAATGGGAGAAACAGGGAGGGATGGGAAAGGGGTAGAAGGAGTGGGAGGGATGCGGTGGAATAGAAAGGATAGGATACAGTGGGAAAGCTGGGAGAAGAGTGGGAGGGTTGGCATGGAGTAGGAATTAAGGTGAGTGGGAAGGATAGGTTGGAGTGGGAGGGATAGGACAAATTTAAAGGGATCAGGCAAAATGGGAGATTTGAGGTGGAGGGGAGGGTTGGAATGGAGTGGGAGGGATGGGGTTAGAGTGGAAGGCAATGAGAATAGAATGGAGCAGAAGAGATGTGGACTGGACTTTTTACTCTTAGGAAAATAAGGTAAAAAAATAAACAATGATATGGAAAAACCCTAAAATTAAATATAAAGAGGAATGAAACTGTGTTTTGAGCAAATAGCACAAACATAGTAAAAGTAAAGAAAAGAGTGGTCCAAACCTGTTACGGTCTGGAGTGCTTTATTTCCCACACAGATCTCCCTTAGCCTGCAGGCAGAGGGTAGTGCTTTTGTGCTCTGGAGGAAAGAAGGAAAAAGTCAGTGGACTGAAATTTTAAAATGATTCTTCAAAGTTCTTGCAGCACATTTTTCATGGATTCTTAGTGCAGGAGTAGTTTGAAGTGGATTTGATTTTATGGATAATAAGCATGAAGGTAAAGAATACAGCAGACATTAAGTTACTAAATGCAGGTGACATCAAGACTATATGTATATACACGTGCACATAAATTGCACATAAACTTTTCAAATGTGTAGACACCATACAGAAATGTCCAGTGTAGTAGTTTGCTTGATCTTATCATAAAACATAATCTCAGAAAAGAGGCAAGAAACACCTAAAAGGGCCCCTGCCGAGGCCCTTCATCCACAAAGGCCTCTGTGAGCAGAGCTACAAGCCTATGTGATGGTGGGAGGAGGCATCTCACTCGTGACATATTTTTGGCCTTACTGTCCTTGATAATATTTTGCATCCTAATTAAATCTTCCTCAAAAATACCCCCTCATCTCCCGGCATGAGGATTAAGGAAGATGCCTTCTAAGAACGCCCAGCCTGGGAATGCCAAGGCAGGCCCAGCCCCGCTGGCTTCCCCCAACAGCACATTCCCCTCCACATGTGAAATGCAAGATTTCAGGAAGGCCCTGGGAAGCTCCCCAGGGACGACCCCCACCCCACGGCCTTTCCACTCCCTGCACCTCTTGACCTTGAAGCATAGATAGAACTGATTAAGCTCAAGACATAACTTTTGTTTTCACTATTGATTATAATCATAATATACTTGTCTTGGGCCATTACTTAGAAGACCCTAATGATTAACGTGTAAAGAGACCACTTGTCTCAGGCCATTATCCAGTAGGCCCCAATAATCAACATGAATAAAGGCTACAAGGTATCAGTTCTTTGTTAGCCAACAGCTTGTGTGGTCGAGGGGGCAGGGTGAAATCGTGTCACTGATTGTATAAAAAAAAAAAGAAAGGCAGGTCCTGACAGGCTGCCGATCTCCAGATTCCTGGTTGTCTCAGTCTCATCATTTCTTCTTCACCAACGCCACCCATCCCTTTGTGATCCCAGACCCTGCTGAGGCTGGCCCCCGGCAGGCCCCAAGCAAGAATGTCAAGTGGCTTTTCCTTATCTTCTAAGTGGAATCAGCCAACAAACATTTATCATCTATTATATGCCAGACATTTTATTTCAGATGACTCATGGACAAGGCTCTCATGGTGACAGACAACAAACAAGAAGACAAATACGAGATAAGACAATTCTGAAGAGTGAAAAATGTCATGAAGACAACAGAGGGTGAGCTTGGGGAGAATTGGAAAGTCCCCTTTGGAAGAAGGCATTGGAACTGAGAACTGAAAGAGGAGAAGGAGGCACTGCATACCTGAAAAGACATGAGCCAGAAGTTCTAGTGTGGAGTCAGCCATGGCCTGTTCAAGAAATAGACAGAAGACCAGTGTGCCCACAGCAAAAGGAACCTGGAGAAGTGTCCCTGGATTAAGTATAAGTATATTATGGAGTAATAAAGTAACTCAGATAAAGCTGTATTTTTCAAAAGGTTGACCAAAAATTATATTCCAGTTCCCTGAACCTCAAAACTGTGTTTCTGCTTCATGAAAATTCATATATCTGAAATAAAACTTGAAAAGGGTTTAATGAAAAACATTTATTTTTTTTCTTCTCTGTTCTTGGTTAGCTATTTTTTTCAGAAGTTTCAGACAAGAAGAAGAAACAAGCTTAATGTTTTAAAAAAAGCTGCTACTCCATGGAGGAGTGATGCTGCTCTGTCAAGTCATGGGCTGAAAGCTACTCTTGGCAGATGAAGAACTCAGCATTTCTTTATTAAATGAGTTACTGAAAACCAAAGTGACTTTCTGGGAGAAGTTTCCAGGGAGTCTGTATGAGATGGTAGAGAGGCAGGGCTAAAGAAAGCTATTTCATGTTCATGCTGCCTTTCTCAGTCTACTGATGAGCCTCTGAGAGGAAGACTCCTGCTGAAGTTGGGCAAGGAAGAGTTTAAGTTTTAGATTCTGTCAAACTTGGTCATCAGAGTGAAGCCAATGGGCTTGGGTGGCTTCCCGTGAAGACAACTGGACATCATGGGGGACTTCTTGGTGATCAGGGAGTGAGCCCTATTAACCAAAATCCAGTGCATTAAGTGAGAAGTCTCAGCCCTTTGCTATTCTCCTCTCAGGAGGCCTGGTCCAGAAGACCGTCACATACCAGATCATCTTCCATATGAGCTTATCCTCTTCTCCTTGGGGTAGGAACCAGTATTGGTAATGAAACATGTTCAGTGGGACCCCTGACTTAACACTTCTCTTTGTGTTTGTAAGAAGTCCCTGGGTAATGCAAGCAGTTAATACATGCTAAACAAAAGTTGAGGGTTCGAGTGCACCCAGAAGAAAGGCCTTGTGATCCACTTCCAAAAAGTCAGCCACTGAAAAGCCTAAGGAACATGGTTCTACTCTGATACACATAGAGTGGTCATGAGTGGGAACTGACTGGATGGCAACTCTTTGGACTTTTTTTTCCATGTCTGTAAATTTACTAGAAACCCTGACAGTACAGTGGCAAAGTGCTATACAGCTGCTAACCAAAGGGTCAGCAGTTTGAATCTGCTAGGCACTCCTCGGAAACTGTTTGGAAAGTTCTACCCTGTCCTTAATAAATCAAGTCCAGAGGTACCATGAGCATCTGCCCTATGATTTTTCATTGAAGAATTTCCTTCAAAGAAACGAGAAAACCAAAACATCAAAAACAGTGCATTCCACAGAATTAGAACAGAAACAGGCATATGTCATAGCAGTCCTTACTTTTAATAAGAGTGTGGCACAGGGCTACGTATTGCATTACAATTTAATTGCATATAGCACAATAAACATACGGATGAATGTAATGCAAATGGTAAATTCATTTCTTTGTGTGTAATTTTATACATTTCCTTGCTTTGCAATATTTTAACTTTTCACCATTTCTTTTGAGAAGGAAAGAGAGAGGACAAGTGTAGCTAATGAGAAAAAATTGGCTGCTAGCTCTTTCCTTCCCCAGGAAATCTTAATTCCTAACATATCACACTGGGATTATCATCATCAAGCAGGCTGACAGAATGGTTGCATTTACACTCAATCACTGTTGAGCAGCAAATAACTCAGGTAAACCACCCCCTGCTTTACATGTGCATATGCACGTGTGCACACACACACATCCATACTTTACTTACTAGTGTGAGTCAAGTGGTGAAGCAATCTACTAATGGTTTAGGTATAATGAGATTAAAACAAACTCAAAGCTTGCCAAGGAGAGTCATAGTTATCTTCCTAAAGGTGTTGGGTTTACGACTAACAACAGCAGAGTCTCTATCATCTGGCTCTGTAATCTATCATGTAGGTCCTAGACTCTGTAATCTGGGATGCCGCTGGAACCTCTTGTGAAGAAGAGACAGTTGGTTTATCTTCAGGCTCTGTGGGAAAGTGAGGAAGGGTAGACCATTTTATGTTAAAGTCAGACTCTCAGGTGGTCCTGGAAAGCAGACACAGTTTGGCAAGTTAGCTGAAAAGCTGGGCCAGCCTAGTACTGACTACCCTGGGGCTGGGCAGGGACTGGTGCCCACCAGGGCTTGAGCCTGCATGGGGCTTAGTCGTTACCTTCAAAGCTAGGTTTAGAGGGCTTTTGATCTCAGGTTTAGCTTCCAGCACAAAAAGGCAGCAAAGTGGGGGTTTAGAAAGATAATTGATGTCCCTCCTTTGCCCACATGATTCCCCAGAGGGCCACAAGTCGGCTTTGTATTTAGTTAGCGGTAATGATCTCATTAGGGGTGTAATGGGCCACCACCAACCCAAGACATTCAACAGCACCAGCAGGCTTCCCCCACTGTTCTGTATCTTTCCTGTGGGGCCTTAGACAGCAGCCAACTGTGATTGGCAAACTTCCGGTGCTTCATAATTTGCAAACAGCATTGAGTAAGTAAAGTGGAGGACAATTCAAACAAGACACTGGCTGGGTAGGAGGTGTTTGTCAAGAGGACCAGCACAAAACCTTGTGTAGGACTTAACAAAGCTTATAGCATACAATGTCACAGCTGGCTTTGAGGAACTGGGAGGTATCCAGGTGGTCAGGCAGAACCAGCCTTTCACTTTGTAAGGTTGTTTTTTTGTTTGTTTGTTTGTTTTTGAAGAAAGAGAAAGAGGGGAAAAACAAAAACTTTCGCCTTTTCACGGGAAAGAAAGAGGAGCCATTGAGCAAGAGAAGGAAAGAGATTAGGCAGCAAAGACCGTGACAAACTGATAACAGAAAACCCTTTCAGTGGTGGTAATCCTTGATGTACAAGCACAGATATGAATACTTTGATTCTAGAATTTTGATTAGTTTCAAGGCAGGAGAGTAACCGAAGTGAAAGGTGGTCTGGTTATCCTTTTTTGAGGCTCAGTGAAGGCATATTGACTGCTGGTTGACCAGGCCCTTGGAAAACTGCCACTTTAAGGAATGCTTAAGAAAATCCACTGTAGTAAGTCTGTTAAAAGGTGAGTGTGGGTGAAGCCTGAGCAGGGAAATTACTGAAGATGTGAGATGTGTGAGCTTTTACCCTCCTTCTTATTCTCAACGTACTACACACTGCAAGGTCACCTCAGCCCTGTGGACACTGCTTAACATTCAAAAATCATAAAAGTTTAGTCATATTAATATCCATCACGTGTAGAAGAGGTGATGTTTATCAGTATGTATTCAAACTTCTATGTATCAGGGGCCATTATCCACAATTCTCAGAGCAGCAGGAAATGGTTTACAGGAACTAGCAGACTTCTTTAGTTAAAAAAAAAAATGCATTATAACTTAATAAGTCCCTAGGAAAGTATAAACTAAGAAATGATTGTCTGGGTAGGTTTTGTTTTCATTTTTTGCAAACTCTGTTTCTGAATCGGTTACAAGAGCCCAACCTTTTGCTTAGTTGACACTGGTTTACGGTCTGTCTACTAATAAGAGTAAATATCCTAAACACCCACATCCAAGTAGGTCTTCTCATTGTGAAACTTGTTTCACTATAAAAACAAAACAAAACAAACACAAACCCATTGATGTTGAGTTGGTAAACTCATAGGAAACCTAGAAGTCAGAGTAGAACTGCCCAATAGAATTTCCAAGAAGAGCCTGATGGACTTGAATTGCCAACCTTTTGTTTAGCACTATGTGTTTATGTTTAACCCACTATGTCATCAGGGTTTCCAATAGCAATAGCAAATCAGGCTGCTCCACCCCAAGCAGCCTGCTATGTTTCCTTTGGCAAATACCTTTACCACTTTAAAAATAGAACACCAGCTGGCCCGTTTGACTTGCCCATGAAATTCATCATGGTCGTTTGCAAAACAAATCCTTGGTTTCATTTAGTGAGGTTGCAGTGACAGCTGGGGAAAGAAGGAATAAGCTGTCCAGAAGAAAAATCCAAGAGATGCCCATAGGAATGACCACTTTTAACCCACAAATGTTGCTTACCATATAGATGAAGAGACAGTGTTTCCTTAAAAGAGTGACTGCAGGCAGCTGAGACTGAAACTAGAGACTAGGATGGCACTGAGTATCAGAAGAGCTGGTGGGGATCTTGCCACAGTCTTGATGCATGCTATTGGTAGACACAAAATTTCATTTTGTGGTTGTTACACTTTTGGGGCCATGTTTTTTTTTTTATTTTTTTATTTTTATTTTTATTTAACATAACTGAGTGAAAATATACATTCACGTATAAATTCACATGCCCACCCATATGCAGCTTCCACTGCTCTCCCTGTCCGGTGACTGCACACTATTCCTCTCTGCTCCATACATGTCTCATCCTCCCAACAGCCTCCTTTCCCCTCCTCTCCGTCCACTCCCCTTCCTCCAGCCAGAGGTCAGCAAGATGATATCCTGTAGATGTATAGAACCACAAAGTGCTTCCAATATATGGTCACTCTGCATTGCCAAGTCTGATCCATTCCTGTCCTTAGAGTGGATCTTTGTTATAATTTATGGGAACGGGCAGCATCAGGGCTGGGGGCCATGCTCTCAGAGGAACCTTTGGGGCCATGTTTTATCCAATCATGAAACCAGCCAGCTGTATTTTGTGATTTACTTAGCCACTTGGAATTTTTCTTGACAGTCACACTAATGTTATCCCCTCCAGAATTGGCAGGCTGTGGAGGAGAGAACCTGGGGGTGTGCCTGCCCCCCACCTCCTTCTCTGGTGTAGTCCAGGGTTGGAGAGGCTATTGTGTCTTGCTCAGAGCCTATGCTGCAAGTGTAAATGACCCATCCCATACCCCTGGGTTGCACGGCAAATAGTCTACCTGTGCCCCTTTCCTGCAAACACAGATGGCATACTCCCTGGCTTAATGTACTCCACTAGGGATTGTATTCTTTTAGATGCTATTTTGTTTCCTTTTGAGTGCTAAATTGTTTTCTCGATTTCCTTTTAAGCTTTTTCATTGTAGGTATATAGAAATACAACTTATTTTTTTTGTGTTAATCTTATACCCTGTAATGATAATGAATTTCTTTAGCAGCTCTAGTAGCTCTCTAAGACACCTCTTAACTAGCTTTGGCAATGTTATAGATGTGAGCAAATAATTAGTTGCTTTATTTTACTAATTTGGTTTGTATTTGAGGCTCCAGTCATGAAGACTCACAACAATTCCTGTTTTCCCAGATGAGCCCATCTAATAGTTGCAGGCCTTATTTTCTTACTCAGAGTTGCTGTTGTTAGGGAGCCATCAAGTCAGTTTTGACTCAGAGTGATCCTGTGTACAACAGAAGGAAACACTGCCTGGTGCTGCGCCATCTTCCCAGTCATTGCTATACTTGAGCTACTGTGTCAGTCCATCTTGTTGAGGGTTTTCCTCTTTGTCGTTGACCCTGTATATTACCAAGCATGATGTATTTCTCCAGGGATGGGTCCATCCTGATAAAATGCCCCAAAATACATGAGATAGAGTCTCATTATTCTCACTTGTAAGGAACACTCTGGCTGTATTTCTTCCAAAACAGATTTGTTCATTCTTTTGGCAGTCCATGGTATATTCTGGCATGTTCAGTATTCTTTGCCAACATCATAGTTCAAAGACAGCAGTTCTTCGATCTTACTCATTCATCATCCAGCTTTCACGTGCAAGTGAGGCAATTGAAAATATCATGGGTTGGGTCAGGTGCATCTTAGCCCTCAAAGTGACATTTTTTGCCTTTTAACACTTCAAAGATACCTTTTGCAGCAGATCTGCCAAATGAAATATGTCAATGATGAGTGTGATTTCATTTCTCTTCAACTTTTCATTGCCGGTGTTTCAGTCAGCTAGTGCTGCTCTAACAGAAACACCATAGAGGAGATGGCTTTCACAAAGGAAAGTTTATTCTTACACAGTCCAGTAGGCTACAAGACCAAATTCAGGATGTCTGCTCCATGGGAAAGCCCTGGAGGAAAGTCCTGTACTGCATCAGTCTTTGTCCAGGGAGCATCTTGGTACAGGATCCTCTGGTCTGAAGGACACACTCTTCTCTTAGTGCTGCTTGCTTGATGGTGTGAGGTTCCCAGTTCTCTACTTCTCTTTCCTTTTATCTCTTGTAGGATGAAAGGATTAAGGGTGGGGCAGGCCATACTCCAGGGAAACTCCCTTTACAGTGGAGCAGGCAGGTGATCCTATGACAGGGATTCACAGCCCCACCCTAAGCCTTTAACATAGAGCACAGGGAAACCACACAATGGAGGACAATCACAAGATACTAGGAATCATGGCCCAGCCACATGGCTACACATAGTTTTGGGGAGACACAGTTCAATCCATGACACCCGTCATAGTAAACAATATGACTACCTGACTCAAAATGGCAAATAACCAGTTCATTTCTGCTCACTGATGCCTAGTATATAGATCTTTATGCATTCTATTTCATTGTTGATGACTTCTAGTTTTCCTAGATTCGTACTCTGTGCATTCTACATTCTGATTAATAATGGATGTTTGCAGCTATTTTTCCTCCTTTTGAGTCCTGCCACATCAGCAAATGAAGTTTCCACAAGTTTTATACTACCCACATCATTAAGGCCAATTCTCTTTTGACAGGGCGACTCTTCTTCAGTCTTATTTTAAGTCCAAACTAGGCCTCATCTTCTGGCAAGTATTAGGCAATGTCCAGCTAATTTTTAATGTTCTATTCCTTGGCCATCTTTCAGAAATAGGCCTGTCATGGATCAAAATGTGTTTCCCCCAAAAAACATGTGTAGCAATTTGGCTAGGCCATGATTCCTGGTGTTGTATGTTGTTCCTCCATGTTATAAACTCTCTCTCTATGATGTTAATGGGGAAGGCTGAGCAGCAGAAGACGTGTGTGGGGCCTAACTCAAACTGTAAGATTGTTTTGTGCCTTAGGCGACATTTGGGGATAAGAAAGAAAAGGAAGCAAGCAGAGAGCTGGGGACCTCATACCACTGAGAAGCAATGCTGGGAGCAGGGAGTAACCTTTGGAAAGGTCCCCTGCCCCTGCTCATTAGGAATTCCCAGTCCAGGGAAAGACTGAGGACAAAGATTTTCTTTCAGAGCCTTCCTCTGGAGCTGTTTTAGTCAGCTAGTGTTGCTGTAACAGAAATACCAGGGTGGCTGTCTTTAACACAAGAAGGTTTATTTTTACACAGTTTGGTATGCTTGAAGTCCAAATTTAGGATGTCCACTCTAGGGGAAGGCTCTCCCTTTGTCAGGTCTGGAGGAAAGTATTGTGTCAGCCTTTGTCCAGGGAACATCTTGGCACAGGAACCTCAGGTCTGAAGGATGAGCTCTTCTCCCAGTGCTGATTTCTTGATGGTGCAAGATTTCCAATTCTTTACTTGTTGAACTTTCCTTTTATCTCTTGTGGGATGAAAGGATTAAGAGTAGGGCAGGCCATACTCCAGGGAAACTCCCTTACAGTGGAGCAGGGAGGTGATCCTGTGACGGGGTTTACAGCCCCACCCTAATCCTTTAACATACAGCAGAGGAAAATAAAAAATGGAGGACAATCACAAAATATTGGGAATCATGATCCAGCCACATGGCTACACATATTTTTGGGGAGACAGGAGCTGACACCCTGAATTCTGACTGTTAGCCTACTGGACTGTGACAAAACAAAATTTCTCTTTTTAAAGCCATCCACTTGTGATATGTCTGATAAAGCAGCACTACAAGACTAACACAAGGTCCTTCTTCCTAGTTTGTCAGTTTGGAAGCTCTGCTGAAACCTCTCCTTCTTGAGTAACCCTATCAGTATTGGAAGTACCGGTGGTATAGCTTCCAGCATCACAGCCACACTCAAGTCACCACAGCATGACAAACTGACAGACAAGCCATAGTCAGGGTTGGTGTTCAGCAAGTCAGACACAAGCTCTTGTGAGAAGAGGACTGTGGCCCTGCACCAGTCCTTCAGGGCCACAGATCTTTTCTGTGACTGACATGATGCTACATTTGCTGGCTCCTGAGAAAACAACTGTCCTCTAGAGAAGCACCTTAACAAACTGTTCTTATTCTAATTAATTACTTAGATTGGATTAGTAATACACAAATGTATGTTCTGTTCCCAAGTTTCCAGTTTTGTTCTCCAGAAATAACCCTGGTTTTAATTCTGCCTGTACAGTCAGCTATCCCTACAGACTGAGGGTTCTGCATCTGCGGATTTGACAAACTGAGGCTACAGAACAGAAAGAAGAAAGTTCCACAAATCAAAACTTCTGTTTGATGTATGCTGTGCCCTATGCTGAGCCCCTTTGAATGAAGTATGTGTAAGCAGGCCTTGTTGTGGCTTCCCACCACTTCACAGATCCTCAGTCTCTCTCTAGCACTCACTGGCTCTGCGTTCTTTGCCTCCTGTCTCCTGCATTCCCTTCTTGTATTGTGTGCATCCTTTGTTTCTGTGGGGAAAAAAATGGTTCCTAAAAACCCATTAAGTGGTCAAAGCAGTCCCTCAAAGGCTAAGTGTGAAGGGGTTAAAGTGGATGAGAGGAAGGCATTTCAGGCTAGCGAGGGGTGGCTGACTGGATCTATAAAATGCTACAGCTTCAAGAACTTCAAGATCACAGGAGAGTCAGCATTGGCTGAGGCCCAGTCAGCATCAGCATTCCCAGAAGAGCTCCAGAAATCTGTAGAAAACAAAGATTACCTTCCAGAGCATGTCTTCAACTGAGATGAAACAACTTATACACAGCATTTACATTGTACTGTGTATTATAAGTAATCTGGAGATGATTTAAAGTATACCGGAGGATGTGTACAAGGTTATACTGGCAAATGTTACACCATTTTACGTAACAGGCTTGAGAGTCCTCAGATTTGGGCATCCACAGGGTCTTGAAATCAATTCCCCTTAGATACCAAGGGCTGACTGTACTCGTCTAGATGTTTAATGTATATACAACGTATGTTTGTTATATTTGTTAAAAATTAACAGTAGTGTGTTAGGCAGAATTCTAAGCTGGCTCCTGCGATTTCAGACCCCTAGTGTCGATAAGACCAGTGAAGACGGTGGTCCTGTGATTAGGTTGCATTATACAAGACTCCACCATAAGTGACTGAAGGGGGAGTCTCTGCCCTCCATTTGCTTTGAGGAAGCAATTGCAGGTTGTAAGAGGGCCCCATTTCAAGGCCATGAGGGTGATCTGTAGGAGTTGGCAGCATCTCCCAGCTGTCAGTCAACAAGGAGCTGAGTTCTGCCCACAAACTGAATGAATTGGGAAGGAGATCCTAAAGCTCAGCTGAGGTGGCAGCCCCAGTAGACACTTTCATTGCAGCCTAGTGAAACATCCAGCAGACGATCTAGCTACTCATTCCCTGACCGTGACCCAGGAAACTGTGAAATAACACATGTGTATTCTTGTAAGCTGCTATGTCTATTGTAATTAATTATGAAACAATAGAAAATGAACCCAAGTGTGTATCAAATATAATGTACTATAGTCTCCCCCCAACCTTAAAAATTTATCTTGGAGATAGTTTCCTATGAGACTATCCTTTTTCAATCCTGCTATGAGCAAATATTTATTTGTTAAGTTCTTTTCTTTCTTTCTTTTTTTTTTTAAAAAATCCTGTGTTGTATAAATCAAACTTAGTAGTTTTGGGGAGGTAGGCCTGAGCAGTGTCTTCAAAATTAGAAATTAAGTGACAGCTAGGTGATGAGACGGTCATGCAGTCAAAATTGTATTCCAATTTTTCTATTTCTATTCCTTGATTTATTAGTTTGAAGAGCAAATCAATAAAGACTCTTAAAGTTTACAGTATTTCCCATGCAGACATAATGAAGTACCTAACTCGACTTGTGGTTATAACATGAAGATGCGTTTTCTTCCCTCATGAGAGACATTCAGGCCTTTGGCAAAGGTTGGCGAATGTTTCATCGAGTCTGTGTTCATTCCCTCTGGGAAGCAGACAGAACACATGCCCCAGCTTTCTTTTCTTTCTTTCTCCACACCTCCCAAGGGTCTAGTGAAGTTTATTAGAAGAGAAAGAGAGTGGGATCTGAGTCGAGTGGCTCAGCCCAGCCCCTCCCCGGTAAGGCAAGTTTTTTTTATAGTTTTAAAGTTTCAATGAGATAGTGTGGGGTGAGGAGGGTTTATGGTTTGGTAAGGAAAGAAACAGGAGTAACAAGAAATTCTGCTTAGGGGAATTATGGTCTGAATAAGGAAGAAGTGTTGATTAGAAGGGGACGGACTAAGGTTTGTTTATGGTCAAGATTTTGGTAAGGGAAGAGCTTTTAATTAGGAGGGTGGGGAAGACAGGCTTAAAGTTATTTATGGTTATAACAGGTGGGGCCTACCAGGCTGTTTACAGCTGGTGACAGGTCTGATCATTGAATAAGGTGACCTCCCTGAAGGACAGAGTCCTCTCAATGACCTCCCTGAATTTCAGGGACAAAGTTCCCTCAACTCCCCACTTTTGGTTTAAGGACAGGGAGGTGCTGTTATCTCTTAGCTACTTCCTGCTGACAAGGGTCATTGACTCGTCCTAGTGTTTGTAGAGACTTGGGGGGGTCCTCTGGCCTTCTGGCATTCTGTAAAGAGGGAGGTCTGTTGGTTGTTTTTAGGGAGGCTTTGGTATAGATCTTGTTGAGTCTCTTGGAGGAGCAGAATTTGATTCACTTGTTGGGGAGTATAGACTGGTATTCTTATAGGACTATGAGTTTAACTTGAATTTGTAGTCTGGAAGAGATAAAGTGAACTAAGTTAAGAATTAGAGGCCCAAAGGTAAGGATAACCAAGAAGAAGCAATGATAGAGAAATTAGCCAGTTGGGTTTTTATAGCCCGTCTGTATTTAGGGTATAAGCTGAGGACAAGTTAGGGATGAGGATGTGGAGCATTTCCTTTTTGGATGACAGCTGTTTGTTCCTTGGTTCAATTCCCTAGTACTGATAGTAGCTCTCTGGTGCCACCATGAAGGACACACAGTGGTAGAAGTGAGACTTTCTGTGTGCATCCCCAGAATTGGTTGCATCTGAAAACAACTTTGAGGAAGTTCACACAGTTGTTGGGGAACTTATCTTAGTGTCCCAGAACACAGTTAATATTGTTTGTCACTAGTTTTAGTCATACCACGAAGGCCCTCAGGTTCTATGTCTTACTCCTGTTGACTCAAAAGAGGTACTACATTTCTCATAACATTTCCACTATGTGTTTCCCCACAGACTATTCTGCTTGCTCAACTCTCAAACTTTCTATGCAACCTGAATGAGAATTTCTTTTGGTATATACCCTTCTGGTTCTTTAGTTTTTAACATATTAACTAACAATATAAGTAATTCTTAGTCCTAATTTCTTATATTTAGTCAAATTTTTAAATATATTTGTCCTAGCAATATAACAGGGCATTAAGGGACATATAGAAAGGAATGTTTCACTAACTGTGACCCCATCTGACACAAAAGCAAACGCCTTGAATTTTTAGTCCAAGCCAGTAATTACACAGTCCCACTTGGAGAGAGAGCCCATTTAAGGTAGAAAAGGTGGTTTTCATTTTTATGACAAATTTAAACTCCTTACCTTCCATGTCAAGTGTAACCCTTGGTTTCCCCATGGAGATGTTCATGGTGTGGCCAAGAGCCAGGCAGGTCTCAAGGCTATGTTCGTAGTCTGTCTCTTTAGACTCCTTTTTTGAGAGTTCTTATAGGAGGACTTGTACATCTGGGCCTGTGGAAAGTCAGCTAGGCATCCTGTTTGGGGGCACTCAGGACTTTCTACTTCCTGGCCTTATATTTTGACAGTACCTGTATTGATTGGGGTCAGTACTCATCAGCCAGTGAGGTGATCCAAGTGTTGATTTGGGGGGCCAACTGGGTTACCCTGAGGTGGGCACTGGAGGCTTACAGCCAACAATTGATCTTTCAGATAATTGGCCTGTTATTGTTAGTGTTTCTATTGTACTTCATAGTTCATTGTATGATGCTTGAGGTCTTAAAAACCTGATGATGTTCAATCAATATCCTTTTAAACTATGAGCTTTAAGAAAGCTGGTTCCCAAAGCCACTTAAATCAAATGGTGATTTAGATAGCCTAGTTGCACTGTTTTACTCAGGGTGTTCTATTTTATAAACATAAGGCATTATTTTCCCTTATGTACAGACTTTTTATGACCCTCCATCAGAATCTCAGACCCTACTCTCCCAAGTGGTAGAGCTAAGCCAGCCAGCCAAGTGCCTTCAACAAATGGTAGAGGAGGCCTTTAAGTTGTGTAATAACAAGAAATTTGGTGGCAAGAAAAACATAATTTGAATTTTTTAGTCAAAACACTGGTTTTGATGATGTCAGATTAAATAATATAGTAAAGTTGGCAATTTGAAACCAAATCAAACTCATTGTGGTATTGATTTTGATTTATAGCAACCCCATAAACCGAGTAAAACTGTCCTATAGAGGCTCTAAGGAATGCCTGGTGGACTTGAACGGCTGACCATGTGGTTAGCAGCAGTATCACCCAACTACTATGTCACCAGGGTTCTTTCAGTTATCAATAGGTGATTTAATATGTATTTGTTAAAAATAGTATGTATATATATCAATATATATACTATATTATTATATAAATAAGTATACTATATAAAAATAATATATAAGAGGAAATAACAAATATAAATTTTACTCCAGGGAGAATCAGGTGCCTTTTTCCATTCCAGTTTGTGTCAAAACTTTTTAGACTTTGTCTCTCAGAAAAGGCTATCCTTAGCTTTTGCTTTTTTCTGGATCGCTAAACCTCATGGCTTGGGTTTTGACTCAGAAATTTTACCCTAATGAGAGATCAAATCTTTGCCTTTAAGGAAGATTACACAAGGAATAAATTAACTATTTACTCAGAAATCAGAGAAAATTGCTATTCAGCAGTGAAAAAGCCAATTCTTTTTAACATGAATGTTCTTAAAAATCTCATAAATTCTACCAGTAAACTTTTGTTAGACAAACAAAACTTTAACCATGTCAAATGAATATTTTTCAATTAGTTTCTATAGTCTAATCCCTTAAACAGCAAAAAGAACTTATTGACTTATATAATATAAATATATTTTTTCTTGTTGCTTGAAAAGCAAATAGTAAATTTTTGTTATATCTGATATTTATTAAGTTTAATTACTCTCAAGTCCAGGACTGAAATAAATCTTGCTTAAACTAGGTCTTTGAATAACTCCTAAAGCTTTATCAGCTGACTTTTAGAAATTACACAAATCTCTGTTCAACTGACAGTGTCCCATCTCTGATATCAACATATCCCTAAACTCTCAGAAAGGTCTCAGAATTGTCCTCCAACAGTAAGAAGTCTTTTTAGGATTTACACAATTTATGATAATCATACTAAAGCAGTAATCCTTATCTGTTCTTTTTATTTTTTTGTCTTAAAAAAGTCTTCACCTATTTATAAAGGTTTTCAAAAGCTTTCCTGGGGCTACGACCTGAGGCTAATTTATGCCCTTCTTTGTACTTCTTTCTGGAGAGCAAAAGATCATTAATTTTCCTTCTATTATTTTCAAGTTGTTACTTTCTGCTTAGGACAAAGTTATCACTTTAACTAAGGGCTGTAAAGAAGTTCTTCAGCCCAGCGACAGTATGTCTAGATCTATTTGAAATTCGACTTCTTTATCAATCTTAATTTAGCTCAAGTAAGATTCTGACCTGTTAAACAAGTTTCAAAAGAATAAGAAATATCTTGAAGTTAGATACATTGGCAAAAACAAGATATAAGACCCTTAACAAACAAAGACTGTGTTACCAAAAAAAACATTGTATAAGACAACACTAGGGAGAAAAAAAGTCTGAGGTTGAATTGGCCAAAATGTATAGCCATAAGTCAAAAGCATTTAAGCATTTGTCTACAGAAATCAAGACATTTTCTCATTGAAAATGAAAAATCTGGAGTCCCTACAGACAGCTTATATAAGTACAACAACAAAGCAATTTCCAACATCCTACAAAGGCAAATGTAAAACTACACCACAAATACATTATCTTATCAAATACAAAAGGGAGGCGTCACACTTTCACACACTTACAGCTTCACTTTACACAGCCTGTTTCTTACTCAGTTATAGTGATCTTAGCAAGTACTTTCCTGATTGTTGACAAAAGGGCTGTAGTTGCAGGATGGTAAAATAATTTTATGAATCCATTCAACTGCTAACCTTTCTCTGATGTTTAGTTGGTACATTAGCCAGGCCAATTACATTATAGTAAAACTTCATTTGATCTCCAGTCCCAGGTGGGCACCCATGCCAAAACCAGACAGACAGAATCCACCCATCAGGCTTTTCTTAGAAACAGATGTCGTATTTCCCATATTACAGAGTGTACAAATAGAGGGAAAGCTTTCTTAGTTGGGACAGATGTTCCCTTCTTACCAGACAGATGGTACTGGGAAAGACAGAAATTTGAATCCTGGTGAGAACCTGAGTTCTCTGCGTGCAACCAGAATAAAGCACTTGAACACTTTTTAAATTAGTGAATCACAGCCAGGCAGTGATGGGTGACTTTTGAAGGCTCTCAGAGTGTAAGGAAGTCCCACCTCTGTACCTGCCTGTCCAGGTGCATAAGGTGGACTCTTCTAAATTCCCTCTGTCCTGGGTTAGGTCAAAGAGAAGAGGAGGAAAGGAGAGGAGGCTGAAGAATATGCTTTCTAACCTAACGGGATAGTGGAGGTCTAGGGTAGTGTGAAGGGTTATGCTTGGATCAATGTGCTCCTTACGTTGCGGGAGTTTGTCTTGTAGGCAGCAGAAACTTTCCTCATCCACTCCGTGCACCCTGTTATGCTGTTCAGGGAGACTTCCAGTGGCAGACGCCCTTTGGCTCTTAAATGTCTGACCTGTGCCCACAAAATTTATGGACCTTATCCTCGGCCTTCGAATGGAACAGATAGGCACCCTCACCCATCCAGGCCAGAGTTACTAGGGTAGTATGAGTAGCTGGGCCTTCAGAAATTCACCAGGGAGTGCCCTGGTCAGAACTCTTCAATTGCCACAGCAGCCACCTGCCTCTTCACTGAGGGCTTTTAGAGATACTGCAGAAAAGTGGAGGACAGAAAAGTCAGCTCTTCCCTGGAAAAGAACTTACTGGAGTGGTCCCTGAAGTCTGGCCACAGTCACCAGAAATATGCTGCCAAATTAAAGCAAGTTTGTTCTGCCTGTCACTGTAGCTGAAAATTCAGAGACAATGAGGGGTTCAAGGTGTTTTAGTCCCAGATAGCCAGAAAATCTGGAGGAGCAATAAGGATAACTTCTCCAAAAAAAAAAAAAAATGTCCTGAGACCTACTGTGTGGAGGTGAAAGAAGACAGGTGGAGGGTCAGAGGAGATTCCTAAGTGGGTGGTAGGTCATGGAATGTGAGAAGGGGGAAAAAGGGTTGGAATAGAAAGAGAAAGCAAAATTCCAGAATTGGAAAGTCTGATGGAGCTGAAGGCAGAGGTGAAGTATAAGGAAGTGGAAAGGCTTGTCAGAAGGATAAAAACCAGGTTCAGGAAGTGGTGGCTTAGAAGTCTAAGGTTTTTCATTAAGGAGGAGGAAAGTGGAACAGGTTTAGCAAAGAGAGGGGTGATTACAAAGGAAAAAAGAAGGCTTAGATACCGGGATCTCAGACACTTGCCATTTCAGGTCATGAAGTTGACTAAATCATGGAGAATGTTTCTAGGTATCTAGATTTTTTAGGAGATACCTCAATAGGGTGTCCTTAGGAGGCTTAGACTGGCTAGTCTCCATAGTATAGAGAATAGGAGGAAGAGAGAAGGGGAAGATTAGTCCTCCCAGGGAGAAGCAGGGATCTCTGCTTCTCACTGGGGACTGGGTTATGATCCCAACTCGCTGTCCAGGCATCCCTGGAAAGCAAGGATGGGAGCCAAGGAACCAGTGTTCTGGTGCCCTGAGGAAAACCTTGACCCAGCACTGGGGTTTGTGCAAAACGGAAACAAGAGAGAGATGGCAAGGCTTTCAGGCAAATGAAATCTCCACTCCAACTCACCAGTTTAGAATTTTGTCAGTGTGTTTGTTGCTGGTCATTTAGAGTGCTGCTGCAAGGGTCCAAGGGAAGCGGAACTCTTGAGTTGGTGGTCTCATCACCTGTGTCCCAGGTTTCAGTTCCAAAATGTTGGGGGAGAGGACGGCCCCAAACAGAGGCAGAGACATACCCATCCAAGGGTCCATTGAAGCTTACTGGAAGAGAAAGACAACAGGGTCTGAGTTGAGTGGCTCAGCCTCCTTTCTTTTCCTGAGGTTCACTTTAGCTGAGAATTCTGGCCAAAGCTAGTGGTGAAAGTAGTATGTCCTTCTTCCAAGTCTATCCATAGAAACTTTCCACTCAATCCTCCACACACACTCTGTCTTTCCACCCGCCAGCTGGAAGCAGAGGATTCAGGAGAGCACAATAGGTGCTGCGAGATGGTATAGCCCCGCGCTGAAAGGAAACTAGCCTCAGAATCAGCAAGTGGAGGCTACCTGCTGAATCTTTGTTAAAGTAGTGTGCAGACCCTGATTGGTATGGGGCTGAGGATTTGCTTTCAGGAAGGATTCTCTGCTAGAGCAATCATACACTAGGATCCCTTTACATTGCAAACTCAGGAGATAAAATTCTATTTATTTCAAATTGGCTTCAGAGGCTCATCTTACATGCAATCAGCCAGCACATCCAAACCTGCATTGAACGTAGGAGCACAGCAAAACATGTGTGCTGAGCTCCAGGGTTAAAACTTAAACAGTGGTAGTGGTAGTTAATTCGGGGTAACTTCATGATTTCCTGAAAAATTACTTTCAGATAAGTGTTAATTTGTTTCCCTATACCTGTTGAATACACCTTATTGTCTTAGTTGGCTTACAATTTTTCTGTTTTTCACTGTTATCATTTTAGTTTCCACACAAGCTACTTTAGATATCTAATTTAAAAGAATAAAGGTAATTCCTTTTTTAATGCACCTGTTATTTGGTTTTCCTCACTGGAATAAACACTTTTTAGGAAAATCAATCTTGGTAAGACTTCTGTTGAATTCGGAGGACTTGTCCTTTTGAGCAGAGAAGTGCTTTCAACATCAATTGTTTCAGTGAAAGGGTAGTTTCTATGCAATGAGATTATTGAGGTTTTATCCACTTTCCTGGTGGACTATAAACTCTGGTGATTAGGGACTATGGCCTTCACTGCCTTAACCCTGGATTCTGGCTTACAGTCAGATATGATAAATGGTCAATAAATTCCCATGTGTTTTTCTTAGTTTTTGTTGAATTGGTGCTGATTCATAACAACCCCCTTACAACATAATGAAATGTTGCTGATTTTGCACAATCTTCATGATCACTGATTGTTGTCACCGTGGTATATTTTGAGTTGCTCCTAAGAACTGTGGCTTATCTTCTGTCACTACATCAGAGAATGTCCTGTCATGATCCATAGATTTTTCAGTGCTAATTTTTGGAAATACATCACTGGGCTTTTCTTCCTAGTTTGTTTTAGTCTGGAAGTCCCACTGAAACCTGTTCACCATGGTTGACCCTGTTGGTATTTGAAATACAAGTGACCTAGTTTCCAGCATTGCAGCAACGGTACAAGAAACTGACACATGGGTGGTGGAAACTGAAAGTAACTCAAATTTGAGATAGAAATCAAAGATTCAAGTTAGAAATCTTAGTTTTGTAGAGCTATGATTTTTGGTTCAGTATTCATCTTCAGAGCCTGGCTTCAGAGCTGGAGGAATCAGTAAGGTACTGACAGGGAGGAGAGGAATACTTGAAACCTTGGGAAAAGTGAGTGGCGTCCATTTAGGAACATGAAATATTCACCTTAAAAAATACTGGGAATACAAGATTATCACTTGAGTATAGTTTTTTCCTGGAAAGTTGACATTGGCAGGTATGAGAAAGCACTTAATTATACAGTTCTTTGAAAATAAAGAATTTCAGGAAAAAGCCCAGGGAACTTGGGAATCCTGCCACTTATTTCTTTTTAGAAAAGATAGTAAATATGACCAGCTTGGCAGGGAGAGAAAAAGGGGAAACGAGAACTACCACTCTTGGTACGGCAAGTTGTTAAAGCAGCACTAGAGTCATGAAAGTACACTCATGGCCCTCAGTGCCATTTGTAGTCCACTTGAAGTTTGTGGTGGGTCGTTGCTAAGGACTTGAGCCCACTTATGTATGTGAACAGCCCACGTAGGATGCCAATGTGTTGGGTTAGTTATGTTTCAATGAAGGTATGTTTTGCAGACTTTAGAGAAGAAAAGACAGGGAAGTTGGTTTGTATAAAATCACAGAAAATGGAGGGATAAAGAAGAGAGCACAGAACTGCATTCAAGGACACTATGTTCTTGGTTGAATTCTGTCCCTCCTGAGTCATATGTAGTGAACTAGCTGAAGTTTCCTTCTCATCCATAATTCTTTTGTCCTAGGGAATCTGCAGGAATGATGGGTCCATTCAAAGAAAATACAAGCATTCCAAAAATCAGAGTTAAAAGTTCTTTTTTTAAGGCACTCTAAGTTGATGATTGAGGCATTGGTTTATTTATTTTTCTTCCCATGAAAGGACCTCTACATGTTCCCACAATTATAAATTTATTCCCCTTAAACATAATTTGCTTTGTGAATTTTGCAATGGCCTTGACTCCAGTCAAACTCAAACTCATTGTTGTCAAATTGATTCAGACTCATGGTGACCCCAAGTGTTGCAGAGTAGAACCACTCCATGGGTTTTCAAGGCTATGACCCTTTGGAAGGAGATTGCCATGCTTGTCTTCCATGGCAACTCGTTGTGAATTCGATCTGCTAACTTTTCAATTAGTATTATTTGTACCATCTAGGATACAGAATATAGTATAAAAAACAAACAAAAACAGTTGCCAATGAGTTGATTGTGGCTCATAGTGACTTTGTGTGTTACAGAGTAGAATGTATTGTTTTCTTGGCTGTAACCTTTATTAAGAAAACAAAAATCCTCACAACTGTACCAATAAGCATATTGTCATAAACGGAGAAAAGATTGAGGTTGTCAAGGCTTTCATTTTACTTGAGTTCACAATCAAAGCCCATGGAAGCAGCAGTCAAGAAATCAAAAGACACATTACATTGGGAAAATCTGCTGCAAAGGACCTCTTTAAAGTATTCAAAAGTAAAGATGTCACCTTGTAGACTAAAATGCACTTGACCCAAGATGTGGTATTTTCAAGAACATCATATGCATGCAAAAACTGGAGAGTGAACAAAAAGGACAGAAGAAGAGTTGATGCCTTTGGATTGTGGTGTTGGAGAAAAATGTTGAATCTACAGTGGACTGACAAAAGAACCAACAGATCTGTTCTGGAAGAAGTACAACCAGAGTGCTCCTTAGAAGCAAAGATGGCAAAACTGCATCTTATATATTTTGGACATGTTGTCAGGAAGGATCAGTCCCTGGAGAAGGACATCACGCTTGGTAGAAATGAGGGTCAGCAAAAAAGAGGAAGACCCTTGACAAGATGGATTGACACAGTGGCTGCAACAATGGGCTGAAGCATAAAAACAATTGTGGACAGGGTGCAAGATTGGGCAGTGTTTTGTTCTGTTCATAGGGTTCATAGAGTTGGAACTGACTTGATGGCACCTAACAACAACAACAATCTTTATTGAAGCAGATTGTTAGGTCTTTTTTCCAAGGTACCACTAGGTAGGTTAAACCACCAGCCTTTAAGTTAGTAAACCCCATTGCCACCGAGGGGATTCAGACTCACAGAAACTATATAGAACAGAGTAGAGCTATACCCATAGGGCTTTCAAGGAGCAACTGATGGATTTGAAATACCTACCTTTGGATTAGTAATTGGACTTTTAACCACCATACTGCCAAGGCTAGTCAAGCACAAATTGTTTGCACCACATAAGGCCTTGGCTCCAAGTCTACATTAATTTCTCTTTAGGAGAAAATTGTCCTATCAAATGTCAAGACATTATTGGATGCTAGTAGTTCCTACTGAGCGTAAATATGACCAACAACAGAGACATAATTACCTAAGAAAGTCAATTACAAAGAAATGTTATCATTTAGTTTGGGAAATGAAAGTGTCTGGTAGAGAGAGGTACGTTTTGGGGATAAAAATACAAAATTTGGGGGTGGGACCAAGATGGTGGACAAGTTTCATGTCTCCTTGATTCCCTCTGAGAACTAAGGCCTAGAAAAATATTTGAACAGAGCAGTGTGGACATTCTGGGAACCCCAAGATCAGGCATAGAGTTGTAAGATTGGATCGGGTGACAGGAAGGGGAAAACCACATTTGTTGGAAGTGAGACAGTGGGGCAGTGACTCCCATTTCTACTGGTTCAGAAGCTGAGAAGCTTACAAGAAGGTATGGCTGCCTTCTTTTTTAACCAGGAGAGTGGGACTGGAACAGCAGAGCCTGAGAGCCTGGCAAGGGTCGGCTACTATGCTGAGCTGCAGTACCTAAGTAAATAGAGTCTCTGCAGCAGAGTGGCTGCACTTGGGACAGTCACATCTAGAGGACAGTTATACCTAGAGAACACAGTGGCTGAGGGTGGTAGTACCCTAGTCCCTCCCTCCTGTTAACCATGTTGTAGCATCTGCTGATAGCCCCCAAGAGACTCTGTAAGTACGACACCATCTTTGTCAGCCAGGAGGTGAGTTCTGCCACTCCTGAGGGCCCAGCTGCTATCACATACTGCTGGATAATGCTTCTGTCAGCAGAAAAGTAGTTTTTAAGATAAATGAAGCTAGAGAATGTAGCAGTGACTGGCAGCTGAGTTTGGCAAGACCATTTCCACCTCCCTTCACTGAGACACATCATAGCATCTGCTTATGGCCCCTGAGAGACCCCACAAGTAGAGCACCACCTTTGCCAACTAGGAGGAGGGGCCTGCCACCCCTGAGAGACTGGTTGCTGTTAGCTGCCACTGGCCAGCACCTCTCTCAGGAGAAAGCAGTTTTTATGATAAGTACTTCTAGAGAACACAGCAGACCCTGGCAGCAGACTGTGGTTGCATCCTTCACTCTTCTCTTTCCTGAGCTATGCCGTAGCATCAGCTGACATGATGATGGAGAGTTGGCACAAGTAGGTCACTATCTTTATCAGCCAGGAGGTGGGGCCTGCCACCCCTGAGGACCCAGCTGGGGCCAGCTGCCAAGCTGAGCAGCATCACAGGACTTGACAGCATTTCTGTTACTAGAGAAGCTGCACATAAGTCAGCTGTACCTAGAGAACGCAGAGGTGGCTGGTGGCCAATTCTTGCAGTACCCTCACTCACTCCCTTCTCAGAGCCACACAACTCCTTTTGGTGCAACACTGAAGCAGCTGAACAGTTTTTTGATGGCACAAAGTCAACAAGCAATATCTAACCATTTAAAGAAGCAGACCACCATGGCTACGGAAAATTCCCAAAATAAAGAATCAAAAAAATTCCCAGATGAAGAAGCCTTTCTGAAATTATTGGAGGTAGAGTACAAAAGAATTACATATAGAGCCCTTCTAGAGATTAAATAAAGTGCAGCAGAAAAAAATAAAAAATTAAGCAAGTAATATGAACTGCTAGAACATCAAAAACCTGAAATTCAGCAGATCAATAATAAAATTACAGAGTTAGATAATTTAGTACAAAGCCAAAAGAGCAAGATTGAGAAAGTGGAATACAGAATTAGTGAGACTGAAAGTAAAGCAAGTGATGCGAGCATTTATGAGGAGAAATCAGAGAAAATGAATCAAGAAAAAAATGAAGCATTAAGAAGTATGTGGGACCCATCAAGAGGAATAATCTGCAAATAATTTCAATTCCTGATCAGGGAAGGATAGCAGAAAATATGGAGAGAATTGTGGAAGAGTTGCTGAGAGAAAACTTTCCTGACACCATGAAAGAAGAGAACACAGATATTCAACATGCTTATTGAACTCCAGAAAAGGTAGACCCCCAAAGTAAGACACAAAGATGTATCATAAGCAGGCTTAATAAAATGAAAGATAAAGAGAGGAGCTTAAAGGCAGCCAGGGTTAAAGCAAAACTAACATATCAAGGAAAGACCTTTAGGTTGTCCTCCAACCTCTCAGCAGAAGCCAAGAAGGTAATTGGATGACATATACAAAGTCTTGAAGGAAAAAACTTCCAACCAAGAATTATATATCTTGCAAAATTGTCTGTCAAATATGACAATGAAATTAAGACTTCTAAGATAAACAGAAGCTTAGAGACTTTACTGAAACCAAAACAAAATTGCAAGAAATATTGAAAGAATTTCTTCATTTAGAAAATCAATAACATCAGATGTATACTCAAGGATGCAATGCAGGACACAGCATCTAGAGCCCTAAGCAGGGAAGCAACAAAGCTCAATCAAAGCTAAAAATTGAAAAGTAGGGAAACAGAGATCTTAACATGTAATCTATGATACTATGATATTATCACACCATAAAGAGGGATATAGTACAGTCATTATAACCCTTCCAGATGGAGAGGAAGTTAAGAAGATATACAGAAGTTAAAAAGCAGTGTAAACTTAGAACATTAACGGAGATCGAAGGAGTAGCTGCAAAGCAAACCAACAATACTAAATATCAAAACAAGAAACATAATACAGGAATCTCAACAAACACAAAATCAACATTGAAAAGGATGAAAAGAAAACCCATAAGCAAAAATGATACAGAACAGATTAAGTGGAACAAAGAAAATGTCAATAACACAAAAATAAGAAACCAAAATGACAACACTAAATACATATCTATCATTAACACTGAATGTAAATTAATTCAGTGCCCAATAAAGAGGCAGAGAGTAACAGCTTGGATCAAGAAACACTATCCGGGTATATGTTGCTTACAAGAAACACACCTTAGATTCAAAGATATGAACAGACTGAAAATCAAAGCGGAAAAATACACACAAAGCTAACAGCATGCAAAGAGGAGCAGGAGTGGCAATACTAATCTCAGATAAAATAGATTTTAATGTAAAATTCACCATCATGGACAAAGACAGTCACTATTGCTGAAAGATTCAACACATAATCAGGATATAACAATGTTAAATATTTATGCACCCAATACCAGAGCATCTATGTACATTGAATAAATGCAGACAATCTTGAAAAGCGAGAGAGATCACTCCACAATAATAGTAGGAGACTTCAACACTCCATTTTCAGTAATGGACAGATCATCCAGAAAAAAGTTTAATAAAGATATAGAAGATCACATTGCGATAATCAAACAACTAGACCTCATCAACATTTCAAACTTTTTATGCAACAACAGAGATATTCAAGATGCTTATTGAGCTTGAGAAAAGGTAGACCCCAAAAGAAAGATACCAAGACATATCAAAAGCAAGCTTAATAAAACAAAAGATAAAGAGAGGAGCTTAAAGGCAGCTAGGCTTACAGTAAAATTAACATACCAAGGGAAGACCCTTAGGTTGTCCTCCAACTTCTCAGCAGAAACCAAGAAGATAGTGGGATGACATATGCATATGGAATGTTCTCCAGAATAGACCATGTGTTAGGTCATGAAGCAAGTCTAAACAAAATCCAAACCCTTGAATTATTGCAAAGCATCTTCTCAACCATAAAGCCAAAAAAATCAATAGCAGAAAAAAACATAGGTAGAAATTGGAACTCATTGAAACTAAACAACTTGGTCAAAAATCCATGGATTATAGAAAAAATCCAAGATGGAATAAAGACATTCACGGGATCAAATGAGAATGAAAATGCATCCTACCAGAACCTATGGGATCCAGCAAAAGCAGTCCTCAGAGGTAAGTTTATCTCTATAAACGCACACATCTGGAATGAAGAAAGGGCTGAAACCAAAGAATTAACTCTCCAACTTGAACAAGTAGAAAGAGAACAGCGAAAGAATTCCTGAGGCTCCGGAAGAAAATAGGTAATAAAAATTAGAGCAGAACTAAATGAACTAGAGAATAGAAGAAAAACTGAAAGAGTGAACAAAACCTAAAGCTGGTTCTTTGAAAAGATCAACAAAGTTGATAAACCATTGGCTAAACTTACAAAAGGAAAACAGAAGAAGAAACAAATACCCCAAATAAGAAATGAGATGGGAGATGTAAAAACAAACCCAAGAGAAATTGAAAGTATGATAACAGAATACTGTGAAAAATTGTACTCTAACAGACTTGAAAACCTTCCATTTTCCCTATACTTGTATCTCGTTTTCCAAAGTTCACTTGGAAATGGTATTATCTTGCTTTTACAAAAGACCTGCATTAGTACATGTTTTTTTTTTTTTAACTGAAAGAAATCTGAAAAGGATTTTTGCTTTTACAGAAAAAGGTGAAATTTGGAAAGCATTCAGTATTCGTTTTGCAGCAAGTCATTAAAGAGGCAGTGTGTACCCTGAGTTGTGTGGCCAACCTCCCTCCCTAGGAACCACTCTCAGCATCTCAGCATCAACCTGCTACAATTTTGAACTGTGTTATAAACGTCCGTGTTTTATCTTGATATAGCTGTTAGCAAAATGTGCCCTGAGCAATCAAAAAGTGTAAGAAAGCTTGCCAGGTTTTACATGTTATTTGGTATAATTTCTTTGGATCTGGGAATGCTCAGAAATTTTTCCTGTATAAATTAAAGATAACAGCTTCTTTGCCTCACACCATTTCAGCTTATGAAAGCTTTCATAGGAACACTCAACTTTCAGATAGAGGGGGAGACCTGTATATAGACAAATTGTAATGACTTTTTTAAAAATTGTGATTAAATGAAAGCATACAATCCAAATTAAATTTACATGCCAGCTTATATGTAGCTCCTTCTGCTCTCCTTGCCTGGTGATAGCACACTCCTCCTTTTCATTCTATACTTGTAGTATCCTCTTAACAATTTCTTGTCCCTTTCTTGTCTCCCATCTAGAAAGAGTCCAGTAGGATAGCATCCTATAAATGCATAGAACCATAAAGTGCACACACCATGTGGCCACATTGTGTCCCCAAGTCCAGTCCATTTTTGTCTGTAGAGGTGACCTTAGGAGTGTTTTCTGGACAGGGGCAGCAACACGTCTAGGGGCCAAAGGGATCCCCCAGGCTATTGCACCATCAATTGTGGTCTTTTAGTAGAGTTTTTGAGGTGCACTCCTCTTTTTTTGTATTGTCACAGTGACTCAACATTGTGTGAGCCATTACAGCTGTGTTTGGTGGTGGCTGGGCATCATTTGGTTCTTCTGGTTTCATGTTGGTACAATCACCCATTCATATGGGTCCTTCTGTCTCCTGGGTTCTTTTTTCCTCATGTCTTTGTTCTCTTCTGGATAAGTTGGGACCATGTGGTGTAAGTCAGAAGGCAGCTTGCTAAATTTTAAGATCCCAGGCACCACTCACCAATATGCAGTACAGAAGACTCTCTTAGCAATAGGTTAATTATGCCAATTGACTTCGATGTTCTCCTAGATCATGGTCCCCAGAGCCCACCCCTGCTACTCTATCCTTGCAATACTGGATTAAGATTAGAAGAGTTTTCAGTTCACGTTGAAGTCCAGTTAAGTTGATCTACTTTCTACTGTGTGCTGTCACTGCTTTCACTTAACCAAATTTCTATCAACTAATCTGTAATCAATCCTCTCCATACTTCCCACTCTTGAAACCTTCAAGGAGTCTTTTCTTCTATACATGAGTCTATTTTTAAGTCCTTATAGTGGGGGTGTCATACAATATTTGTTCATTTGTAGCTGAATGATTTCACTCAGCACATCTTCCAGTGGAATCCAGGTTTTGATATGCTTCCTAAAATCATCATTGTTCTTTACCATTGCATAGTGTTCCATTGTGTATGTATGTTCCACAGTTTGTTTATCCATTCATCTGTTGATGGGCATCTGGGTTGATTCCATCTTTTTGCTATTGTGGACTGTGCTGCAATAAATGTTTGTGTGTGTGTATCTGTTTGTGTGACAGTCTTTGTTTCCATAGGTTGTATTCCAAGCAGTGGGACTATTGGATCAAATTGTGTATCTACTTGCAGCTTTTTAAGGAATTTTCAAATTGCTTTCCAAAGAGTTGTACCATTTTACAATTCCACCAGCAGTATAGGAGAATTCCAGTCTCTCCACACCCTCTCCAGCATTTGTTGTTTTGTGTTTTCTTTGGATCATGGCCAACCGTGTTGGAGTAAGATGGTATCTTATCATAGTTTTAATTTGAATATCTCTAACAGCTAATGATCATGAGCATTTCTTCATGTCTTTTGGCTGCCTGGATGTCCTCTTAGGTTAAGTGCCTGTCCATCTCCTTTGCCCATCACTTAACTGGGTTATTTACCTTTTTCTTGTTGATATTTTTCAGTACCTTGTAGATTATGGAGATCAGATGTCAGTTCAACATGTAGTTGCCAAATATTTTTTTTCCTTTCTGTAGGTAGTCTTTTAAATCTTTTGATAAAGACTTTGGATGAGCCGAAGTGTTTGACTCTTAGTAGTTCCCATTTATCTATTTTCTCTTCTGTTGATCATGCTTTGTTTGTCAGATTTTGAAGTCTATACGAGGTATGTATCTATACTTTCACTGTTGACCCAATTTTTTTCCTACATGATCTTTATTTTAGGTTTGATGGATCAGGTGGATCAGGTCTTTGATCCACTTTGAGTTATTAGTTTTCATATAAGGTGTGAGATATGGGTCTTGTTTCAATTTTTGGCATATGATGATTTAGTCACCTGGTACTGCTCCAGCAGGAAATACTATGAGTGGAAGTCTGCGTAAAGAGAAACTTTTATTGTCACAGTCCTGTAAGCCACAAATCAATTTACAAGTCTGTTCAACAAGAGAAGTTATCACAGTGTGGTGGGATGCATCCAAATTCAAGGAGAGCATCTTGGCACAGGAACCCCAGGTCCAAAGGACATGTTCTACTCTTGGTGCTGCCTTCTTGGTAGCAAGCTTGAGTCCTGCCTCACCAACACAACTACTACCCATTCTCCCTATTAACATCACAGAGGCAGGATTCACAGCATATGGGAGGAATTGCACCGTACTGGGTCTCATAGCTGAGTCAAATCAACACAGATACACTTTAGGGGGGATACAATTCAATCCATGACAGATGTGGATATCCAATTTTGCCAACACCATTTGTTTATGAGACTGTTTTTACCCCAGTTTACAATCTTAGGGCCTTTGTTAAATATCAACTGTTCATAAGAGGATGATGGCATCTCTGGGGTATCAAGTCTGTCCCATTGGTCTATATGTCTCATTTTGTACCAGTGCCAGGCTGCTTTGACTACTGTGGCAATATAATAGGTTCTAAGGTCGGGTAGTGTAAGGCCTCCTACTGTGTTCTTCTTCTTCAGTGATGCTTTGCATATCTGGAGTTTCTTCCCTTTCCAAACGAAATTGGTGATTTATTTCTCCATCTCATTAAAAAATGACACTGGAATTTGTATTAGGATTACATTATACATGTAGATTTCTTTGGATAAAGTAGACATTTTCATAATGTTAAGTCTTTCTATCCATGAGCAGGGTAGGTTTCTCCATTTATGTAAGTCTCTTTTGGTTTCTTAAATAAAGTCTTATAGTTCTCTCTGTGTAGGTCTCTTATTTTTCTAGTTACATTTATTCCTAGGTATTTTATCTTCTTGGGGCCTACAGTAAATGATATCCATTTGGTGATTCCTTCTTTCATGATCTCTTTGTTGGTGTGAAGGAATCCTACTGATTTACTTATGTTGCATTTATATCCTCATACTTTGCTGAACTGTTCTATTAGTTCCAGTAGTGTACTTATGGATTCTTTAGGATTCTCTACATATACAATCACATCATCTGCAAATAGGGAAATTTTTTACTTTTTCTTTGCTGTTGCAGTTGTCTTTTATTTCTTTGTCTTGTCTAATTCCTCTGGCTAGAACCTCTAGCACAATGTTGAATAGAAATGGTGACAGTGGGCGTCCTTGTCTAATTCCTGTTCTCAAGGGAAATTCAGTCTCTCTCCATTCAGAATGATGTTGGCAGCTGGCTTTGCATGGGTGCCCCTTATTACATTGAGAAATGTCCCCTCTATTTCTGTTTTGCTGAGAACTTTTGGTGTGACTTGGTGTTGGACTTTGTCAAATGCTTTTTCTGCATCAATTGACACAATCATGTAATTCTTATCTCTTGTACTGTTAATCAAGTTGATCACATTAGTTGTTTTTTTGATGCTGAACCAGCCTTTGCATCCCTGGTATGAACCCAACTTGGTCACGATCAATTATTTTTTGACATGTTGTTGAATTCTATTGGCTAGGATTTTGTTGAAGACTTTTGCATCTAGTTTCATGGGTGACACTGGTCTGTAATTTTCTTCTTCTTCTTTTTTTTTTTTTTTGGTGGTATCTTTCCCTGGCTTTAGTATCAGGGTTACACTGGCTTCTTAGAATGAATTGTGGAGTATTCTATGGCTTTCTATGCTGTGAAATAGTCTCAGTAGAATTGGAATTAACTCCTCTCTAGAAATTTGGTAGAATTCTGTGGTCAAGCCTTCTGGGCCAGAACGTTTTAAGGTTGGTAGTTTTTTGATGACTTTTTCAATCTCTTTGTTTGTGATGGGTTTATTAACTTCTCGTATTTCTCCTTGTGTTAATTTTGGTAGATGATACGAATCTAGAAATTTGTCCATTTCCTCTAGGTTTTCAAATTTGTTAGAGTACAGTCTTTCATAATATTCTGTTAAGGTACTTTTGATTTCAGTTGGGTCTCTTGTGAATCTCCCACCTCATTTCTTATTTGGGTTATTTATTTCTTTTCCTCTTTTTCTTTTGTAAGTTGAGCAGATGGTTTATCAATTTTGTCGATCTTTAAAAAAAAAAACAGCTTTTGGTTTTGTTATTTTTTCAAAGCTTCTTTTATTCTCTAGTTCACTTAGTTCTTCTCTAATCTTTATTATCTGTTTTCTTCTGATGCGTGAGGAGTTCCTCTGTTGCTCTCTTTCTGCTTCTTCAAGCGTAGGGTTAATTCTTTGGTTTGGGTTCTTTCTTCACACTGGATGTGTGCCTTTATAAAGATAAGTTCTCCTCTGAGCACTGATTTGGCTGTATCTCATAGGTTCTGGTAGGATGTGCTTCATTATCATTTGATTCTATAAATTTCTATATTTTGTCTTTGATTTCTTTATATCCCATGGCATTTTGAGCCAGATGTTGTTCAGTTCCCATGAGTTCAAATTTCTACCATTGTTTTTTCTGCTGTTGATTTCAACGTTTACGGCTTTATGGTTCAAGAGGCCAAAGCCAGGTACTGTCGAGTCAGATCAGACTCATGGTGAACACAAGGGCCAGAGTAGAACTGACCCCCAGAGTATTCAAGGAGCACCTGGTGGATTTGAACTGCTGACCTTGTGGTTAGCAGTGGTAGCACTTAACCCGCTACACCACCAGGGTTTCAAGAGGATGCTTTGCAATAACTCAATGGTAGATTTTTTGCGACTTGTTTTATGTCCTAACAGAAGGTCTATTCCAGAAAATGTTCCATGTACATTGGAGAAGAAGGTGTACTTATCTGCTGATGGGTAAACACTTCTTATCTGTCGATGAGATCTAGTTGCTTAATTGTCACAATAAGATCTGTATCTTCAATGAGCTTTTTTTCTGGAAGATCTGTTCATTACTGAAAGTGGAGTGTTGAAGTCTCCATCTATTATTGTGGAGTGATCTATCTCATTTTTCAAAGTTGTCAGTGTTTGTTCAATGTATTTAGATGCTCTGGTATTGGGTGCATAAATATGTAATAATGTTAAGTCCTACTTAAGTATTAAACCTTTCAGCAATAAACAGTGACCACCCTTGTCCATGATGATGTATTTTACATTGAAGACCATTTTATCTGAGATTAGTACTGCCACTCCTGCTCTTCTTTGTTTATTGTTACCTTGGTATATGTTATTGCATCCTTTAATTTTCAGATCTTTGAATCTAAGTAGTGTTTCTTGTAAGCAACATACTGAAGGATCACGTCTTTTGATTCATGATGTCGCTCACTGTCTCTTTATTGGATTGTTCAGTCATTTACATTCAGGGTAATTATTGATAGGTATGTGTTTAGTGCTGTCATTCTGATGCCTTTATTTTTGTGTTGTTGATGTTTTTACGTTACGCTTAATATTCTGTTTGAGATCACTGTTCTTTATCCGACTTTTCATCTTTTTCAATGTTGGTTTTGTGTTTGTCGAGACTCCTGCATTATGTTTCTTGTTTTGATATATTGCATCATTAGTTTGCTTTGCTGCTACCCCTATGATCCCCTTAATATTCTAAGTTTAAACCAGAATTTAACTTCTGTATATATATATTTTAAATTTTCTCTTCATCTGAAAGGACTACAGCTACTATATTATATCCCTCTTTTTACTGTGATGGTGTCACAGTTTTTGTAATATGATCACTGGTTCCCTTTCTTTAATATCATAGCTTTGACTGACCTTTGTGATTTCCCTGAGTAGGATTCTGATTGCTGTGTCCTACATTGCCTCCTTAAGTATACACTTAATTTTTTCTTTTTTTTCTAGCCAAGAGCTTCTTTCAGTATTTCTTACAGTTTTGGTTTGGTTTTCACAAAGTCTCTAAGTTTCTGTTTATCTGTGATGGCATTAATTTCATCTTCATATTTGAGAGACAATTTTGTGGAATATGTAATTCTTGGTTGGAAGTTTTTCCCCTTCAAGGCTTTGAAAATGTCATCCCACTGCCTCCTTGCCAACATTGTTTCTGCTGAGAAGTCAGACCAAAGATTACTGAGTTTCTCTGTAAGTGTTAGCTTTGTTTGGAACCTCACTGCCTTCAAGAGCCTCTGTTTATGTTTCATCTTATTAAGCTTGATTACAATATGTTTTGATGTCTTTCTTTTGGGGTCTACTTTTTGTGTTGTTTGATATGCAGCTTGGAAATCATAATTTGAGGGAAGTTTTCTGTCAGCAACTCTACAATAATACTCTCTGTATTTTCAGATATCTCTCTCTGTTTAGGAAATCCAATTGTTCCCAGATTATTCCTCTTAATAAAGTTCCACATGTTTCTTAATGCTTCATTTTTCTTATTTCTTTTTTCTGATTTTTCCTCATAAATGCTGGTGTCAGTTGCTCTATCTTCATGCTCACTCTAACTCTGGCTTTCATTGCCTCAGTTCTGCTCTTTCATCTTTTGATTGAATTGTCTAATTCTGTAATTTTGTGATTGATCTTGTAGATTTTACATTGTTGATATTCCATCAGTTCAAACAGCTTGCTTAATTTTTCATTTTGTTCTGCTGCATTTTGTTTATTCTCTAGGAGAGCTCTATATATAACGCTTTTGCACTGGACTTCTGGTGTTTCAGAAAGTCTTCGTCATCTTGGAAGTGTTTTTGAAATTTTTTATTTAATATAACTAAGTGAAAATGTGCATTCCTGTATAAATTTACATACCCACCTATATGCAGCTTCCACTGCTCTCCCTGCCCGGTGACAGCACACTATTCCTCTCTGCTCCGTACATGTCTCGTTCTCCCAACAGTCTCTTTTTTCCCTCCTCTCTACCCACTCTCCTTCCTCCAGCCAGAGGTCAGTAGGATGACATCCTGTAGATGTATAGAACCATAAAGTGCATCCAATATATGATCATTGCATTGCCAAGTCCAATCCATTCCTGTCTGAAGCGTGGACGTTCGTTATGATTTATGGTCAAGGGCAGCATCAAGGCGAGGGACCATGCTCCCAGGAGAACCCTGAAACCACTGGACGATCAATTGAGGTCTTTTAGTGGGGATCTCAGGGTGCACCCGTTTTTATTCTTGTGTTGCCAGTGAGACTTCTCTCTGTTAGCTCCATCGTGGCTATCACTGGTGGTGGCTGGGCACCATCCAGTTCTTCCGGTCCCAAGTTGATGTAGGCACCCACTGATGTGGGTCTCTTTATCTTCTGGGTTGTCTTTCCCCCATGTCATTTTGGTCCTTGGTGAGCATCCGTTCCTGCTGAGTTGGGACCATTTGCTGTGCCCTCGGATGGCAGCTTGGCAGCTTTTAAGACCCCAGATGCCACTCACCAGCGTGGGGTGCAGAGAGCTCTCTTAGCAAAATGCTAGTTGTGCCAATTGGCCTCGCTTTTGCCTAAGAGTATGGTCCCCCATCCCTTGCCCCAGCTACTCTATCCTTGCAATATTGGGTTAAGATGGAAGGAGTACTCATGTTATGTTTAAGTCCACTTAATATTGTTCTTGTTTCTAATGTGTGCTATCACCAATTTCACCCAACCTAGCAACAACCTAATATAAACCCTCCCCCCCCTCCCTCCCCTCCTTTGCAGCTGTCAAAGAGTCTTTTCTTCTATACACAAGTCTGTTTTCGAGATCTTATTGTAGAGGTCTTGTACAATATTTGTCCTTTTGTCGCTGACTACTTTCACTCAACATAATGTCTTCCAGTGGAAACCAGTTCATGAGATGTTTCCTGAAGTCATCGTTGTTCTTTATCATTGCGTAGTGCTCCATTGAGTATATATACCATAGTTTACCTATCCATTCTTCTGTTGTTGGGCATCTAGGTTGATTCCATCTTTTTGCTATCAAGGACTGTTGCAGTAAACATTCTGGTGCATATGTCTGTTGGTGTGAAAGGCCTTGATTCTGTAGGATATATTCCAAGTAGTGGAATTACTGGGTCAAATGGTATATTGATATCCATTTTTTTAAGGAAGTGCTAGAATCCTTTACAAAGAGGCTGGACCATTTTGAAACCCCACCAACAGTGTAGGAGGGTTCCACTTTTTCCACAGCCTCTCCAGCATTTGTTGTTTTGTGTTTTTTGGATCATGGCCAACCTTGTTGGGGTGAGATGGTATCTCATTGTCATCTTGATTTGAATTTCTTTGATAACTAAAGGTCGTGAACATGTCCGCATGTGTTTTTTGGCTGCCTGGATCTCTTCTTTAGTGAAATGTCTGTCCATCTCCTTTGCCCACCGCTTAATTGGATGGTATATCTTCTTCTTGTTGATATTTTGTAGTATCTAATGGATTATGGAAATCAGGCATCGGTCTGACATAGAGTTTCCAAATAATTTTTTCCATTCTGTGGGTGTTCTTTTAATTCTATTAATAAAGTCTTAAGATGAGCAAAAGTGTTTAATTCTTAATAGATCCCACTTATCTATTTTCTCTTCTGATGATTGTGGGTTGTTTGACAGATTTTGAAGTCTGTCCATATTGTGTATTAAAACTTCCATTGTTGTTCCTACCTTTTCTTGGATGAGCTTTATCATTTTAGGTTTGATATTTAGGTCTTTTATCCAGTTGGAGTTGGTTTTTGTATAAGGTGTAAGATATGGATCTTGTTTCAGTTTCTTGCAGATGGATATCCAATTTTGCCAGCACCATTTGTTGAAGATACTGTTTTTACCGCAGTTTAATGTCTTAGGGCCTTTGTCGAATATCAATTGTTCATAGGCAGGGAAGTTTTTTGATTCTTTATTTTGTGAGTTTTCTGGAGCCATGGTCGATTGTTTCTTTAAATGTTTAATGCTTGATTGTTGCCTACATTCCATCTAGAGGCCGTTCAGTCTCTCTGGTGTTAACCTCAACAGGAGCTGGGGTTTAGTTCTAAGAGGGGAGTTGGTCACCAGCTGCCTCTGTGTACTCTAGTGACGGGTTCCAAGCAGACTCTCGGGTGGCAGGCTGCATCTCCTACCTATCAGATAGTACCATACATATGGAGTCACTGAAGGTCCATCAGCTGACGCTATGATATGGATCAGTGAAGGATGGAGGAGATGCTTCTAGGCCACTCAGCAATCAGTTCTAGGCAGTCTTATTTTAAAAAGATGCTTTACTGCTGAAGTGAGGAGCTTCCCAACAGCAGCTGACAATGAAACCAACTCATAGGGCATCCCCAAATGCTATGACGTAGTTTGAAGTAGCGAGGGGTTATGGCCTTGCTTCTGTCCTCTGCTGGCCCCCCCCCCATAAAGTATTACTGTCCTGAACACAGCTTTACTGCTGAAGTGCTTTCTAGATCAGCACTGCTTCTTTGCTTGGGAGTTAGCCCCTGCTGATATTTGTAGTTGGATGACTCTGCCTCCCAGCTGACCAGATTGTGTCTCACCCAAGCAGCCCTTCTCACAGTGCAACAGCAGATTCTATGGCACAGCTCAGAAAAGAGAGTTTGGAGGGGCAGTAGTGTTCTCAATCTGCTTCTCAAAATGTGGCTATCCAAAGCACAGTCTCTGCTGTGCTATATGATGTTTACTTAAGCAGTGCAGTTCATCGTATTAGGGGCTCATGCCCAGCCCCCACCTCCCAGGTAACAGTCTTCCCAAATGGCAAATCAGTAGAAGTCAGACTAAGTGTGCTGCTGTCTGGTCTTTGAAAGAGGTGGTTACCCACTTACTGGAGGCTGGTTCAATCTGACAACCCTGTGCCAGATCTTAGGGCTCCCTAGATATCCACACTGCTCCATTCAGTTATTCCAGGCCTTAGTTCTCAGAGGGAATTGATGAGATGTGTGTCCAGTCCACCCTTTTGTAAGGACTTCTGATATTTTCAATATAGAAAAACCAAAACCATGGCTGTTGAGTAAATTCAGACTCACAGAGATCCTATAGGCAAAGTAGAACTTCTCCATAGAGTTTCAAAGGAACATCAGATGAATTTGAACTGCTGACCTTCTGATTAGCAGCCATAGCACTTAACCACTACACCGTTAGGTTTTCCCATGATAGAAAAGCATGGGCGAGAAAGCTCACATGATTGCAAAAGGAAACAAAGCTTAATAAATAGAAATTAATTTAGAATTTATGATCCCCATCCCAGGCTGATCATTAACGTGTGTGCAGGAGCCTGCCTCCGTTCTGGAAGACAATAGGTGCCCATTAGATATTTGTGCAACTTAGTTTGCTGTATCTATTTATTATTAAGTATTAAGAAACCTAAACATTCTCTAGCATGAAACATTTTCTTTTTAATAGGCAAAATATTAAGAAATGATTATGATATCTCCTCCTCACAAATCCCATAGTTTAAAAATGTTGAACATCAACTAACACAACCAAAAATTTTAATGATTCTCACATGATGAATATAATGACAATAGAAAATGGACTCATCGCTAGATCACAATTTATTTACAAAAGACCTCAGCTGTCATCCAGTGCCAGAATGGAAAGATATTGTGGTTCACAGGAGTGGATCTCTGGCTATTGAGAAACATTCATGGGCATTAGTAGTGAAAAGAATGAGCTTGGTGATACAATTATGAGCTATGGTTCAGATATTCAAGTACGAGTGTTAAGAGGGCAGCTAATCTATGAGCATAATTTTGAAGATAATGATGTTTAGCCTATCATAGCAACTGTTTTTGTTAAAAGGCATGAACTGTTACAATTAATAATAAAATCCAGCATAAAAAAAATATATCCTGATATTAGGAATCATGAACCTCAACACAGTTGGTCTTACTACATTAGCAGCTTGTATGGAAGAAAAAAAAAGTCAGTGCATTTAAAAGTACTGAGGAGACTTATTTAAAGACAAAAAATACTAGGAAACCACTATTTCTAGACAATACATTCACTAAGTTTACCAAGAAGAGTTTTAATGATTATTCAAAGCATAAAATGAAGGACAGCACTTAATCTGATTATAGTAATGACATTTTTAACATATTTATTTGAAGTAATGACTGCTGAATTGCAGTTGTTAGCAAGTTTCCCCCTTTTTTTACTAGAATTCTGATACATATTTAAAAATCTCTTTGAATAATATAGGCTGAGCATGTGAACAATAGGAGGGCTTTCACTTTCCTATCCTCCTTTATGTATTATCTGATCTGTGCCTCAATTTGGAAACTGTCCCCAGGCTTTGTTATTATTGATACCTCTGTTCACTCCTGCCCCTCCCAAATTTGGCCTGCGTGGGACCTAAAGTCTGATATCCTAATGATACTTCAGAGGCAGTCAGATGAGAATTTATTGTCTGAGCATTTTAAGCACTGCTGTGAACTCTTCTCTTTTGCCTAGTTATTGGCAATTTCCCATTCCTGATTAGTTGACTCACTAACCTTAAAATGAATATATTATTGATTTCTGGGTAGGATTAATTATCTAAAATATTCAGCTCATATTAATATTGGCTGTATGAGAGACAAACTTGAACAGAGACCTTCCTCAGGAAAACGTGAGGGTTTCCTAGAACTGTGCTTCTTAGTGAAGTGAGATAAGGAAATATTTGTATCAAGTCCTTATCTTAGCTCTGTTCCTTTTTGAAATCATAAACTCAACCAGTTTCTCTCATTCTACATCTCTAGAGCTCTCATCAGAACTTGGAAATTTTATTCTCTAAGGTAAGCATGGAGCAATGTGTGTTTTTAAAAGAGAGGTAGAGGTCTAGAAAAAGAGAGAGAGAGAAGTAGAGCTCAAACCATTGGGTTTGTGGTAGTGTCTGTCTCTTGTACAAGAGATGTTTTGTTTGTATCTCGAAGGCTGGAGTGAGCTTGAGGATTTAAGCAGATCTGTAACTAAATCATCCTTTTGATGCCATTCAGTTGAAGAGTGATAGTTGTGTCAGTCAGCCAGTCTATATCTGTTGGCCACCTACTACTCATCAGGCTGTGGTTTCCAGGGTGACTAGGACGCACATGGCCCAGCCATGCTCTCATAACTTGCTAAAGTGTCACTGAGTGGTTTCACTGGGGGTTTTAACTGAAGGATTCAGAGTTCTCAACCACCAGAAACTGCATAAAATTTGCACATGAGTGCAGGGTCATAGTGTCCAATAAGCATCAGTGTGCCATGGAGATGACTCCAACTCACAGCAACCCTATAGAACAGAGTGGAATTGTTTCCATAGGGTTTCCTAGGCTGTAATATTTGCAGGAGCAGATTACCAGGTTTGTTCCCTTGTAGTGTCACTGTACTGGTCATTAAAATGTTGAAATACTTCCAGTATGGCTGGTATAAAGGTAACTAACCTTGGCCATGGGGGTAATAATGTTATGCGTTGTGGGGTCGGTTCCAACCTACAGTGATCCTATAGGTCAGAGTAGAAGTGCCCCATAGAATTTCCAAGGAGTGCCTACTGGATTTGAACTGCTGAGCTCCTGGGTAGCAGCCATAGCATTTCATGCTATGCCATCAGGGTTTCTGGGGATAATAGTAATAGAATCTGGAAAGAAGATTGGTATGGAAGCAGATGGCACCTGGAAGTTTCCATGCAGACCAAAGTGATGATGGCAGCAGAGCAGCAGGGTATGGAAAGCGCCTGTCTCCTGCCTTTGAGCAGTCTTGCATGGCTGGAAACTGAAGAGCAGGCTGTGGGTTAAGTAGATAGGCAGCTTTGTCAGGAACTGAAGTTCCAGGTGCCAGCTATACAACCTATGGACTAAAATGCAATGCTTTTTCCAGCTACAGAAGTGACTCAGGCATTGCGCATTTGACAACGACAACTTAATGGGGAAGAGCTGATGAAGTTTCTTATGCTAACTCATGCATGCAAGGACATTATTTAGCAAGTGACAAATGTCAAACAAAAGGTTATCCTAACAGTTTCCAAAATTAATGAAATATTTATTAGAGTGATAGAATGAACTACTTGCAATTAAATCACCTGATAAGGAATCCTGCTAATACACACACACACACACACACACCCCAAAACAAATCTGCTGCCACCGAGTGGATTGTGACTCATAGCAACCCTATAGTACAGGGCAGAACTGCTCAATAGAGTTTCAAAGGAGGTCCTGGTGGAGATGAACTGCCCACTTTTTGCTGTAGCACTTAACTACTATGCCACCAGTGTTTCCATAGACACGTATACGTACACACATACACATACATATAAACGTGCATATGTATAGTGGTATATATGTGTGTATATAAGGCATGGAGCTCTGGTGACACAGTGATTAAGAACTTGGTTGCTAATCAAAAAGATTGGCAGTTCAAATCCACCAGCCATTCCTTAGAAACCCTATGGGGCAGTTCTACTCTGTCCTTCAGGGTTGCTACGAGTCGTTGTCAACTCAGTGGCAAAAAGTTTGTTTTTGTTTGTTTGGTTTTGGTTTTGGTTTTGGTTACATAGCTCCAATGTCTATTACATATGAGAGGCTGTGGACATATATGTGTTTGTGTGGGTGGTTGGTCATGGCTTAAGTTCTCTGGGTGGCTCAAAGAGTTTGTGATCAGCTACTAAGCAAAAAGTTGGTGGTTCAAACATACCTTGCATTGCCACGGTATTAAGGACTGGCAATCTGCTCCACTAAAGATTACAGCCAAGAAAACCCTGTGGAGTTCAATTCTGTATAACACATGAAGTTGCCATTGGGTCACTGACAATGAATTTGGTTATATATGTATCTTATTTAGAAAAAAACTACATGTAAGTTGATATATACATTAATTTATATTACTGTCAGTTTTAAATCTCTCAACTCTTTTGAAAGTTATTTTATGTTTTCATATTGATTTTTCGAGAAAATAAAACCATGGTTATTTTTTTTCCATTAAATTTTCAGGAGGCTCTAGCAGTTTTGGTTGGCAAGTTAGGAACAGAGGTCTTCATGTCAAATATCTACATACGAAAAACTTATCAGTCAAGCAACTTTTAATAAAATATGTTTTATCCTTCTACCTTGAAAATTATTCCTTTGTAAAATGACCTATAGGCCAAGCTTGCATTTAGGATTCTTAGACTCTGAGTTTTCAGTCAGGAAGAGGATAAGCAAGGCCCCGGTTCTCAGTTTGTACCCGTATCTTTCATTCTTTCTACCTCCAATTCCCTCCTTCCCTGGAAAATGCTTCACATCCATGTCACCAGTTGAATCTTTATGACCTCTGGGCCTTGAGACTGTGAACACCACAGCCCAGGGTACTCTCAGTAGGACCCTGCTAGGGAATAGGCCTGTACAGATTCTGGAAGCTCAGGGCTGTCTGGAGAGAGCATTCTGGAATCCTGATTATTCTGAGAATGATTTGGAAGAAGGCTCCAGGTGTGCATGCTCCCAAGATCACTTGGACTCCTCACTTTATTATTTCTGGGACCTACAACCGACAAATGCCTGAGCATGATAGGATCCCAATTCAGCCCCATTCCTGTAAGATGTAGGATTCCTTTAACGGGCATCTTTGGCTCAAAGACTCCCCATTGGTTGGAATATGCTAATACTCTTCTTACTCAACCCTCCCTTTACCCATCTCCTTGACAGGGATCAAATTTGTGCCTTGGTCTGACTGTCTGACAGCTCTCCCCACCTCCTCTGGATTCTTCTTCACAGGGATTCTTCCTAATAAATCTCGGGTACATACAAGTTCTGATAATTAAGTTCATGAACTCGTCCTAGAAAAAGTGCTACATACCTCATTGCTGAACATCACTACAGTCACCTTTGAAGAACTCCCTTTGGGAAGCTATGCACCAACACCAGTGCCTAGTCCACTCTTCAAAGCAAATTTGGAACTCTTTTTCTGGAATGGCCATCAGAGTTATCATTGTATTACCCTTGATGTCCTGAATGTCACCAAATGTCTTCCTTTCAGTATTTCCTTTATCACTTTTAAAGAACTCCCCTTGGGAAGTTATACCTCTTTAGGTAAAAATAAAGTTATTGGTGGCCAGGTCAGGTGAGTATGGAGGGTGTTTCAGTGCAATCATTTGTTCACTGGCTAAAAGCTCCCTCACAGAGAGCTGTACCATTAAGTTCATTAATTTGCTGCCTTGCCACTGTGCACTGTAACCATTCTAAAAAGAGTTACAAAATTGCTTTGAAGGATAGACTAGGTGCTGGCATCGGTGCATAGCTTCCCAAGAGGTGTACTCTAAAGGTGACTGCAGTGATATTCAGCAGTGAGACATGTAGCATTTAGAACAATTAAATTCATGGACTTCATTGTTGGACCTTGCATACTCTCATCTCGGTATCTACTTTTGGAGGTCCCAAATTAACACAGATCATAATGACTGTACGTCTACATTTCTTGGATTTTCCAGCATAGTTTCAATTTTAAGTATTTTGTCACATTACCTCTATCTTATTTATCCTTAGGGGTTCTTACCCCATAGATTTTTTTTTTAAATTTTATTTTGGAATAATTGCAGACTCACAGACAGTTGCAGAAGTAGTAGAAGAGGGGTTGGAGCTAACATGGCAGACTAGACACATGTCTTCTTGATTCCTTGTGAAAACTAAGACTAGGATTGATATTTAAATGGAGTTTTCTGAACAACCAGTGTCCCCCTAGGACACAGCATAGGACTGTCACTCTGGATTATATGCCACTAAGCAGGAAACTTCCTCTCTAAACTCCACTTTGCCTGAGAGCACACTGCCCATGTCCCAAGGTACCTGGCACTTTTAACTATTTTTTCCTTTTGTTGGCCAACAGATGGGGGAGAACATATGTCAGGGGTACTCTGAAATGCAATCCTAAAGTGAGCTATGTGTCCCACAGCGAGGCACAGTGAAAGGGACACATATATTTTAAGACCTTGGTAGTGGGGACATCACAGCCCCTCCACCCTCCCTTTTTGGAGCCCTGCTATAGATTTGCCTCTTTCTCGGCAGGAGGATAGCTTGAGGGGGAGCTATTTTGTTTGCCTGGGAGGCATAGTTATGCAATCAGAGGCCTCATCAGGGGCTGTTTCCCAGGCTGGGAGACAGTGCCAGCCCAGGAAAAGCTTGCCCAGCAGAGAGGCTGTGTTTAGCATGGTGTTGACTCATGGGTGGCACATGATGGATGATGTTTGCTGCACAGTGGCCCATCCCTGTTGTGATCCACACTATAGCATCTCTGGATGGCCAGGGAGGAGCCACCTTGTGAGCTGGAAGGAGGTGACTGCACTCCCAGCAGCCCCACTGAGTGCTAGACAGCAGCCTCCAATCTCAGCCTGAAGTTGGGGTCTGCCACATCTGGTGGCCTTACTGACTGTGGTTAACAGGCATGTAGCTTTTAGCTTTTAAAAACTGCCTGGAGAAATATCTGCTCTGCAGCCAGATTGCATCTCTTTCAGCCTTTACTGACTCACATCATAGCCCCCCCCCCCAGTGTTTTCATAAGAAGAACAGTATCTTTGCCAGCCAGGAGGCAGAGCCTGCTACCTAGAGAGTCCACTGGATCCAGTCACAACAGAATGAAGAGGTGACTGGTGACCAACTTCCTTCCCAGAACTACTACTCAGCTTCTGTTAAGGCAACATCAGAGAAACTAAACAGCCTCTAGATGTCCTGTAAGCAATAGACCATTGCCCGGATTAAAATATATATAACGTATGGATCCAGAAAACTCCAAAAATACAGATTCAAAAAACTGTCCAGATGAAGACTATCTGAAACTATCAGAGGTTGAGTACAAAAGATTTATATATAGAACCCTCCTAGAGATTAAACAAAATGCAGCAGAACAAAATGAAAAATTAAGCAAGCTATTTGAACGGATGGAATATCAACATTCTGAAATCTGACAGATCAATAACAAAATGTCAGAATTAGACAACTCAATTCAAAGCCGACAGCATAGGCTTCACACATTAGAAATTAGAATTAGTGATACTGAGGATAAAACTACTGACACTAGCACTTATGAAGTCAGAGAAAAGAAATATGAAAAATGAAAGAAAAAAGAAATAAGAAACATGTGGGACTCTATCAAGAGGAATAATCTATGATTAATTGGAATTCCTGAACAGGGAGGAATAGCCAAAAACACAGAGATACTGTTGTTGAGTTGCTGACAGAAAACTTTCCTGAAATTGTGAAAAAAGAAAACATAGATATCCAAAACATATATTGAATGACATAGAAATGCCACCCTAAAAGAAAAACACCAAGACATATTATAATCAAGCTTAATAAAATGAAACATAAGCAGAAACTCTTAAAGGCAGCAAGACTCAAAACAAAGTACAATAAAACATTCACAGGGAAGCACTGTAGCCTTTCATCTGACTTCTTGGCAGAAACAATGTTGGCACTGATGTAGTGGGATGACACATTTAAAGCCATGAAAGAGAAAAACTTCCAACTAAGAATTATGTATCCTGCAAAACTGTCTTTCAAATATGAAGATGAAATTAAGACATTCATAGATAAACAAAAGCTCAGAGACTTTGCAAAAACCAAACAACAAAAAAACTTCAACTTTGCAAAAACCAAACAACAAAAAAAACTTCAAGAAATACTGAAAGAAGCTCCCTACTTAGAAAAACAAAACCATTAAGTATATATTTAAGGAGATAAAGCAGAACACAACATACAGAAACCTTCTCAGTTAGGAGAGGCACAAAATTCAATCAGACCTACTACATTAAAAGAAGAGAACTAGTGAACTTATCATGAAAACTAAGATACCATCACAATAAAAAGAGGGATACACTGCAGTAGTTGTAGTCCTTTCAGATGGAGATGAAGTTAATAAGATTTGTAGAAGTTAAAATTCAGTTTAAACTCAGGTTACTAAAGGAGATTATAGGGGTAGCCAATAACAGCGTAAAACATCAAAAGAAGAACTGCAATACAGGGGTCTCAATGAACAAAAAACAACACTGAAAAGCATGAAAATTCAACACACAAAGAAGAAAGACTCAGAAGAGAATATGAACAGCAATAGAGAAAACTCTAACACAAAAATAATCTCATCAAAATTACAGCACTAAACACATGTCTATAATTTCAGTGAATGTAAACAGTCTGAACACTCCAGTAAAGCGACAGTGAGTGATACCTTTGATCAAAAGACATGACCCATCTATAGGTTGCTTACAGTAAACACACATCAGACTTAAAGGTATGAACAAACTGAATATTTAAGTATGAAGCTGTATATACCAATCTAACAATGTACAAAGAAGAGCAAGTGTGGCAATACTAATCTCAGATAAATTAGATTTTGATGTAAAACCCACCATCGTGGACAAGGATGGCCACTATTTATTGCTGAAAGGTTCAACACACAAGAAAGATTTAACATGTGAAAATGTCTATTTTACCCAAAGCCATCTACATATACAGTGCCACCCCAATACAAATTCCAGCTATTTTTTTTTTTAATGAGATGGAGAACAACAAATCACCAACTTTGTTTGGAAAGAGAAGAAACCCTGGATAGATTCAAATGAGAATGAAAACACATTCTACCAGAACCTATGGGATACAGCCAAAGCAGTGCTCAGAGGTCAGTTTATTAGTGCACATACCTGAAAGGAAGAGAGCACCCAAACCAATGCAATATTTATGCATCCAATACCAGAGCATCTAAACGCATCAAATAAACACTGACTACACTGAAAAATAAAATAGATGACTCTACAATAATAGTTGGGGACTTCAACACTCTGCTTTCAATAATGGATAGATCATCTAGAAAAAAGCTCAGTAAAGACACAGAAGATCTTATTGCCACAATTAACCAATTAGACCTCATCAACATATACAGAACTTTTAATTTGTCAATAGACAAATACATCTTTTCCAATGCACATGTGATGTTTTCTAGAATAGAGTATGTATTAGCACATAAAATGAATCTCAACAAAATCCAAACCACTGAATTATTGCAAAACATCTTCTTAGACCATAAAGCCATAAAACACAAAATCAACAGCAGAAAAAAATGTCATAGAAATTTGAACTCATTAAAACCAAACAACATCTTACTCAAAAAGCCATGGACTATAGAAGAAATCAAAGATGAAATAAATGTATAGATTCAAATGAGAATCAAAAACCATCCTACAAGAACCTATGGGATACAGCCAAAGCAGTGCTCAGAGGTCAGTTTATTAGTTCACATACCTGGAAGGAAGAGAGCACCCAAACCAAAAGATTAACTCTACAGCTTGAACAAGAAGAAAAAGGGCAGCAGAGGAGCCTTCAGTCACCAGAAGAAAACAGATAACAAGTATTAGAGCAGAACTAAATTAATTAGAGAATAGAAGGACAACTGAAAAAATTGATAAGACCAAAAGCTGGTTTTTAGAAAAGATCAATAAAATTGACAAACCATTGGCTAAGCTTACTAAAGTAAAACAGCTGAGGAAACAAATAACCCAAATAAGAAATGAGATGGGAGAAGTCTCAATAGATCCAACAGAAATCAAAACTGTCCACAGAATACTACAAAAGACTGTACTCTAACAGATTTGAAAACCTAGAGGAAAAGGACAAATTCCTAGATTTGTATCACCTACCAAAACTATCACAAGGAGAAATACAACAACTTAATAAACCCATCACAAAGCAAGGGATTGAAAAAGTCATCAAAAAATTACCAACCAAGAAAAGCCCTGGCCCAGATGGCTTCACCACAGAATTCTACCAAGCTTTTAGAGTAGAGTTATCTCCAGTACTACTGAGACTATTTCACAGTATAGAAAGGGACAGAATACTCCAAATTCATTCTATGAAGCCAGCATAATCTTGATACTGAAGCCAGGGAAAGATCCCACAAAAAAAGAAAACTACAGACTAATGTCATTCATGAATCTACGTGCAAAAATCTTCAACAAAATTCTAGCCAATAAAATTCAACAACATATCAAAAAAGTAATTTATTATGACTAAGTTGGATTCATACTGGGGATGCAAGGCTGGTTCAACATTAGAAAAACAATTAATGCCATCAACCACATAAATAGCACAAGAGGTAAGAATTACCTGATTTTGCCAATTGATGCAGAAAAGGCATTTGACAAAGTCCAACACACATTCACACTAAAAACTCTCAGCAAAATAGAAATAGAAGGCAAATTCTTCATCATAATAAGGTGTCAGGGGCCATGAAAAAACTTCAGGCCCCAAAGGAAGTCCAGAAAGCCCCTGAAAACACGCGCGCGCGAAAACTACCCGCGCGTCACTGCCCAGCGTCACTGTCCAGGCATACTGCCTAACCAATCATAAAATGCCAAGTGCCTCACACCAGATATCACCCGATTCCAAATCCCTCCCCTTCCTGCTGTATATATATATATCAACTGCTGAAATAAAAACTTTTTGAGGCTTGATCAGAATCCTGTCTTGCCTCCATTTCTTCGCATCTCCTGCCCCACTTTCATTTTCACAGGTTCCTCCTAGCCCCTCGTTGATTTGTCCCGTGGGCCGGGACATTTTTTGGTGCCCAGCGTGGGGCCCGAGGTACGGAGCCATTAAAAAGACCCACTTGACAAGCCCTGGCCAGGCATTCCTTGAGCCTCCACGGGGTGTGAGTTTGGCTCGTCCTGAGTCGCCACGAGGTATTGACCCATGAGAAAGACTTGTTCCTGATCACCACCGGACTAGCCGCCCTGCGAGATTGATCTGCTAAAGGTAAGTGGGGAATCATCATGGGGCAGGAATTGAGCTCTCACGAGCTCTTCCTCACAGGAATCAAAGAATCGTTAAAGATGCGAAGGATTAAGGCTAAGAAAAAAGATTTAGCACATTTCTTTACATTTTTGTCTGATGTCTGCCCTTGGTTTCCCCAGGAGGGGACAATAGACCCTAAGTGTTGGATAAGGGTTGGAGACTGTCTAAATGATTATTATAGAACCTTTGGGCCTGAGAAAGTCCCTGTCACTTCCTTTTCATATTGGAGTTTGATTAATGATGTGTTACAAGGCTCCCTTAAAGACCCTGATGTCCAAACACTTGCTCATACTGGGGAGACGGTCCTTCGAAATAGTTCTCGCCCCCCCTTCACCTGCCCGTCAGTTTCTGTGAATATTCCGGAGGAACCTCAAACATTTAATGTAAAAGAAACCCCTCAAACAAATCCCGACCCACCCAGCCTTATTTACCCATCTTTAAAACCCTTTAGGGACAATTCCGATACAGGTCAGTTGTCCCCCGAAGACCGGGAGACCTTAGAAGACCAGGCTGTGCGATACCATGGTGGCGGCGACCGTTGGGCTTTCACCGCCCCTGCCTTCCGCGGTCCCCTTAATGAAACTCTGAACCCCCCCCCATATCGCCAGGGTCCTTCAGCTCCCCTCACCTCACCTTTTAACCCAGAGCACAGCACAACCATGGTTTTAGACCCCATCCGGCAGGCTAAGATCTCCCTCACTCAAGAAGTCTCCTCCTTAAGAGAACTTCTGACTCAGAAACGCAAACACTTACAACTTACTAAAGAAATCCGAGCCCTTGAGACTGAGCTTGCTTCCATGACTCCCGGCCAGGTTTCCAAAAAAACCTCCAAAGGCTCAAGTCCCAAAAACCTTCTCTTCACCTTTCCTGTGACCCGTAGTCACAGGTCTCAACCCGAAGTTGAGGAAGAAGAGGAGGCCAGTGGTCCTGATGAGGCCCCAGATTCGGGGGGAGAGGCCTCTGATGAGGAAAATCCTACCCCAGATGAAAGTAGTTCAGACGAACAAAAATACCACCGCCTAAACCTCAAACATTTAAAAGGCTTAAAGGCGGCTGTTAATAATTATGGCCCTACTGCCCCCTACAGCCTGGCCATATTTGAAAGCCTAAGCGATCGATGGGTAACCCCTAATGATTGGCATTTTCTGGCACGGGGCATATTATCTGGGGGCAATTTTGTCCTTCGGCGCACCGATTTTACAGAAAATTGCCGAGAAACCGCCCAGCGCAATAGTGAAAGCAAAACATCTCGTTCTTGGACGAGAGATAAACTCCTGGGGCGGACCCCCTATGACACTAATGAGAAACAGGCAAATTTTCCCCCTGGTTTGCTGGCACAAATACAAAATGCCAGCCTCAAGGCATGGAGGCGTCTTCCCCCAAAGGGCTCAGCCACTACCTCTTTAGCCAAAATCCGCCAGGGCCCTGATGAATCCTACAGTGACTTTGTCAGCCATCTGACCGACGCTGCTGAGCGTCTGGTCGGAGAGGGAGAGACTGATAGCACCTTCATCAAGCATCTTGCTTTTGAAAATGCTAATCCTTCTTGTCAAGAGGCTCTAAGACCCCACCGCAGTGGTAGCCTTTCTGATTGTGTTAAACTTTGTTCGGGTATAGGAACCTCACATGCCATTGGAATAGCAATAGGAGCCGCTCTTAAAGGCTTTGATCAAAATAAACAACAAAAAACCTGCTTTAATTGCAAACAGCTTGGACACTTCGCATGCGAGTGTCCCACAAATAAACAGCATCGGGGGCCTCCTACTTCAGAATGCCCCCGATGCAAAAGAGGTAAACATTGGGCTGCTGACTGTTATTCTAAAACTGATATCAATGGTCAGCCCCTCCCCTCGAAGCAGGGAAACTTCCAGCAGGGCCAGCCCCTGGCCCCACCCTCGGGACAGAACCTAGGGGCAGTCAGGTTCATTCCCCAAAAACAGACACAAAAGCAAACATCAGCTCCCGCTGCCGTGCCACCCCCAGAAGCGCAGGGCTGGACCTCTGTTCCGCCACCTATACAATATTAGTGCCCGATTAGGGTGTTCAGCCCATCCCTACGGGGGTTTATGGGCCACTGCCCCCGGGAATGTTCGGTTTAATCTTAGGACGTGGCAGCTCCTCATTGGCAGGCCTTCATGGCATCCCTGGGGTCACTGATAATGACTACACAGGGCAAATCACTCTTTTGGCCTCGGCTCCATTGGGGCGCTTATCCATTCCAAAAAGAAAAAGAATAGCACAAATTATATTGCTTCCCTTAGATTCCACACCCACCAAACACATACAGTCCACGAGATTGAATTCTGCCTTTGGGTCTTCTGACACCTACTGGGTGCAACCAGTAACCCCTGATAGGCCAAGACTCACCCTCCAATTAGACGGTAAGGCCTTTGAAGGGATAGTGGATACAGGGGCAGATGCCACGGTAATATCAGCTAAATATTGGCCTTCCAACTGGCCCTGTGAAGCCTCAATAACTCATCTTGAAGGCATTGGCCAGTCTGTCAACCCTAAACAAAGCTCAAAGATTCTTACTTGGAAGGACTCTGAGGGTAACTCAGGACAGGTTCAACCTTTCATTGTTCCGGGTTTACCTGTCAATCTATGGGGTCGTGATGTCTTATCCCAACTAGGGGTCATCATGTGTAGTCCAAATGAAATAATTACCCAACAGATGCTTAACCTAGGTTTCCTACCAGGACAAGGACTGGGAAAAAATAATCAAGGTATAAGACAGCCTCTTCCTGTAACGCCTAAAAATAATCGTTCAGGCTTGGGAAGTGAAAATTTTCCTTAGCGGTCATTGACTCCCCTGCACCCCACGCTGATAAGATTAAGTGGAAATCTGAGTCTCCAGTGTGGGTAGATCAATGGCCCTTGACTGAACAAAAACTCGCAGCTGCCATGGCGTTAGTGCAGGAACAACTGGCTGCTGGACATTTAGAACCAACCACCTCTCCCTGGAATACTCCTATATTTGTGATTAAAAAGAAAAATGGGTCATGGCGACTCCTTCAGGATCTCAGAGAAATTAATACAACCAGGTTTACAATGGGGGCTCTCCAACCTGGACTTCCCTCCCCCATTGCCATTCCAACTAACTATTTTAAAATCATTATTGATCTCAAAGATTGCTTCTTTACCATCCCTCTTCACCCACTCGATAGAGAGCGCTTTGCGTTTAGCCTCCCAGTTATTAATTTTAAAGGACCAATGCAGCGCTATCAGTGGAAAGTTCTCCCTCAGGGCATGGCTAATAGTCCCACTCTGTGTCAAAAATTTGTTGCTCAGGCTGTAGACCCTCTTAGGCATCGGTGGTCTTCCATTTATATCATTCATTACATGGATGACATTTTACTGGTGGGGGCCTCCAGTTTTGAGGAACTTAGGTGCAGCCAGGACCTAACTTGCCAACTAACTTCCCTCGGACTTCAGATTGCCCCAAACAAAATACAGCTTACCGACCCTTATTATTACCTCGGTTTTGAATTAAACAATAATCAAATCTCCACTCAAAAACTCAATCTAAAGACCTCTCATCTAGATACACTCAACGATTTTCAAAGATTCCTAGGAGATATTAATTGGCTTAGACCATATCTCAAACTTACAACAGGAGACTTAAAACCGCTGTTTGACATCCTTCAAGGAGACTCCAGCCCCCTCTCTCCCCGTCACCTCACTCCTGAAGCAAAAGAGGCTCTTCACACTGTCGAAATAGCTATACAACAACAACAGATTACCTTCCTAGCCTATGAACAGCCTTTTGCCCTTATTATCTGTGCTACACCTCATGGCTCACTAACTTGCTTCTCAGTTTTACTGGCCCTATTCTAGGTATATTGCTAGCCCTGTCCTTGGGCCCTTGGGCATTCAAGAAACTAATGAGCTTCATCAAACAACAAATGGATTCAGCATTGGCTAAACCTATCCAAGTCCATTACCACCGCCTGGCAGTTGACGATGAGTACGTCGCTAAAAACGGGTACTACGACTTCCTCCCCGAGGGGACAGCATGAATAGTAGAGGCATGCTTACCTCCTTGCCAGTATAGGAAGAGAGGTATGGGTACTGGGATGAGTGTGAAGCAAAGTATTGCAAGGGAAAGTTATCACTGACTCCTCTACGTTTCCCTGGAGCATACCTGGCTTGCAAAGAGGTTGGTATCTATACAAATCTACTAAAGCGGCTCTGCCTCTCCTCCCCAAAAAGATACCAAGAGCCGAGAACCACAATGGGAGGAGCCAGGTCACTACTCCCTCTCCCGGTAAAAGCCCACCTCCCAAAAAATACAAAAAGGGAGGAGATACCAGGGGCCATGAAAAAACTTCAGGCCCCAAGGGAAGTCCGGAAAGCCCCTGAAAACGTGTGCGCGAAAACTACCCGCGCGTCACTGCCCAGCGTCACTGTCCAGGCATACCACCTAACCAATCATAAAACGCCAAGTGCCTCACACCAGATATCACCCGATTCCAAATCCCCCTCTTCCCGCGGTATATATATATCAACTGCTGAAATAAAAACTTTTTGAGGCTTGATCAGAATCCTGTCTTGCCTCCATTTCTTCGCATCTCCTGCCCCACTTTCATTTTCACAGGTTCCTCCTCGCCCCTCGTTGATTTGTCCCGCGGGCCGGGACAATAAGGAGCATCTATGCAAAGCCAACTGCCTACCTCATCCTGAATGGAGAGAGATTGAAATACTTCCTCATGAAAACAGGAACTAGACAAGGATGCCCACTCTCACTTCTTCTATTTAATATTGTACTAGCAGTTCTGGCCAGAGCAATCAGACAAGACAAAGAAATAAAGGGCATCTGCACTGGCAAAGAAGAAGTAAAAATATCTCTATTTGCAGATTATATGATTGTATACTGAGGGACTCCTAAAGAATCCATAAGTAAACTACTCAAACTGAAAGATGCCTAAAGCAAAGTATCAGGCTATAAAATAAACATAACAAAATCAGTATGATTCTTTTATACCAACAAAGAGATCATCAAAGAAGAAATATCATTTACTAGCTCCCAAGAAGATAAAATACCTAGGAATAAATCTAACTAGAGAAACAATAGACCTATACAAAGAGAATTACAAGATCTTACTACAAGAAACTAAGACAGCCTCACATATATGGAGAAACCTACTCTGCTCAAGGACAGGAAGACTTAATATTGTGAAAATGTCTATTTTACCCAAAGCCATCTACATATACAGTGCCATCCCAATACAAATTTCAGTGATTTTTTTTTTTAATGAGATGGAGAACAACAAATCACCAACTTTGTTTTGAAAGAGGAGAAACCCCGGGTAAACAAAACACTACTGAAGAAAACGAACAATGTGGGAGGCCTCTCTCTATCTGACTGTAGAACCTATTACACTGCCACAGTAGTCAAACCAGCCCGGTACTGATACAAAAAGAGATATATAGACCAATGGAATAGAGTTGATACCCCAGAGATGCCATCATCCTCCTATGAACAGTTGACATTTGACAAAGTCCCTAAGAGTCTAAACTGGGGTTAAAACAGTCTCTTTAACAAATGGTGTTAGCAAAATCAGATATCTATTTTCACAAAATTGAAACAAGACCCATATCTCACACCTTACACAAAAACCAACTCAAATTGTATAAAAGCACTAAATATCAAAGCTAGAATGATAAAGAATATGCAATAAAAAATAGGGTCAACAATGGAAAGTTTAATACACAATTTAGACAGACTTCAAAATCTGACAGACAAGGCTGGATCAACAGAAAAGAAAACAGACAAATGGGAGCTACCAAGAATCAAACACACTCATTCAAAGGCTTTATCAAAAGAATTAACAGACCACCTACAAAATGGGAAAAAAATATTTGGCAACTATATACCAGATTTATGTCTGATCTCCATAAGCTACAAGGTGCTGCAAAATATCAACAAGAAAATGTTAAATAACCCAATTAAGCAATGGACAAAGGAGGAGGACAGACACTTCATTAGAGAAGACATCCAAGCAGCAAAAAGACCCATGAAGAAATGCTCATAATCACTAGCTATTAAAGAAATCCAAATCAAAACTACACTGAGATATCTGTCACTCTAGCAAAGCTGCCCATGATCCAAAAAACACAAAACGACAAATGCTGTAGAGGCTCTGGAGAATGGGAACTCTCCTCCAATGTTGGTGGGATAGCAGAATGGTAAAACCTCTCTGGAAAGCAATTTGGCACTTCCTTAAAAAGCTGGAAATAGATACACCATTTGATCCCGTAATCCCACTGCTTGGAATATATCCTACAAAATTAAGGGCAGTCACATGAACAGATACATGCACACGAATGTCTATAGCAACACAGTCCACAATTGCAACAAGATGAAATTAACCTACATGCCCAATAACAGAAGTATGGATGAGCAAACTATGGTATATGTACTCGATGGAACACCATGCAATGATAAAGAGCAATGATGACTTCAGAAAACATCGCATAACCTGGTTTCACCTGGAAGACACTGTATTGAGTGAAATCAGTCAGCAGCACAAGGACAAATATTGTATGAGATCCTTACTATAAAGACTTGAAAAGAGTCGTGTACAAGAGATAAGACTCTTTGACCGCTACAAGGGAGGGGAAGGAGAGGACTGGTTATAGATTAGATAGTTGGTAGAAACCTGGTTGGGTGAGAAAATATCAACTGAACTTCAGCATAAACTGAAAACTCTTCTATTCCTAGCTTAACATCACAAGGATAGAGTAGCAGGGGTGGGGGTCTTGGGACCATGTTCTTGGGAGACTTTGAGGCCAGTTGGCATAACTAGCCTATTGCTAAGAGAGTCTTCTGCACCTCGTATTGGTGACCGGCATCTAGGCTTTTAAAACTAGCAAGCTGCCATCTGAGGTACACCAAATGATCTCATCTCAGCTGAATCAGATGATTGCCAAGGACAACAAAGACATAAAAGAAAATGAGCCCAGAGGACAGAAGGACCCACGTGTATGGATGACTATATCAACATGTGATCAGAAGAACCAGATGATGCCTGGCCACCATCAATGACAGCTGTGATGGGGAACACATTGTCGGGTCCCAGTGGCAACACACAAAAAAGACTGGTGAACCTCAAGAACTCCATTAAAAGACTGTAACTGATGGTCTGATGGCCCAGGACTTCCCCTGAGAGCATGACCCCTAGATCTGCTCTTGTCCCAGAGCATTATTCACTACTGAGATTAACTCTTCAGACAGGAATGGATTGGACTCAGGGACATAAGGTGACCATATGATATGTCCACTTTATGTTTCTATGTATCTACAGGATGCCGTCCTACTGGTCTCTTACTAGAAGGGAGAGGAGAGGGTGAAGATGAGGAGATAGGAGACGGTTAGCAGGATGCGACATTTACAGAATGAAAAGGAAGAGTGTGCTGTCACCGAGCAGGGAGACCAGAGGGAACTGCAGATAGGCAGGCATGGCACACAAATTTAACTTGGAATGTGTACTACTTTCACTCGAGCACAATAAAAAAATAAATAAAACAAAATAAAAGCAGAAGATTTCCAAGTACTCTTCTCTCATCTTTCCAATGGTGACATCTTACACAGCTATAGTAAAATTTCATCCTGAGTTTTAAAACCAGCTAGATGTTTAGGATGCCTCCGTTTTATTTCTAGCTCAGAGTGCTCATCTGAGCTCCAGATGCATCTTCTCCTGTCTCTTCTACATTTCCGACTGGATGTTTAACAGTCATTTCAAATTTAATATGTCCAAAATAGAACACTTCACCACTGACCTCCCCTAATTCAAGCACTTCCCAGACTTCTTATTTTAGTAAATTAGCAGCCACAGAATTGCTGAATTTGACAATTGTCGACCTGTCTCCACTGGCATGTGACTTCCATGATGAAGTCTATCATGTCTGTCTTGTCCATTATGATATTCCCAGCATCCAGTGCAGTACCTGAGCTACATCAGGTGCTCAATAAATACTTGTTAAACAAATAGATTAATGCTTGTGAAACTATGTGTTCCAATTTTTGGTAGAGAAAATATGGTGACATTATAGTAACCGATGACACCAAGCATCAGCATTTGGTTTTCTGAGTCATGGTTTACATGCTCAGGTGATGAAGGTCTAAACTATGCTACTGAGTGGATTCCAACTCATGGTGACCCCGTATGTGTCAGAGTGGAACTGTGTTTCAGAGGCCTTTCCGTGGCTGAGTTTTCACCAGTAGCACTCCAGGCCTTTCTTCCAAGGTGTCTCTGAGTGGACCTAAGTGTCCACCTTTTCTGTTAGCAGCCAAGCACACTAACCATTAGTATCAGTAGGGAACTCCAACATATGTCTACAAAAAAACAAACCAAACTTGTAGCTATCAAGTTGATTTTGACTTATAACAACCCTGTAGGACGGAGTAGAACTACCCCATAGTGTTTCCAAGGAGTGGCTGGTAAATTGAAACTGCCTACCTTTTGGTTAGCAGCAAAATTTTTTTTCTTTATTAAAAGAAAAATTATGCTGTAAGTGAAAGTTTATAGTCAAGTCAAATTGCCCTGTAAAACTCTGCACCCACACCACTGTGCAACTCTAGCTGCTCTCCTGTACACTTCTATTTTCCACTCTGCATTTCATTATCTGTTCAGCCGATTCCTCTCCCCCCTAGCCTCTCATCCCGTTTCTGCTGCTCAAACAGCCTCATATATATATCTAAGCCAAGAAGCACACTCTTCCTCAGCACCACTCTGTGTCTTATAGTCCTGTCCAATCTTTGTGTAACAGCTAAACTCTTAACCACTTAGCCACCGGGTATCCTCTGATGGATGTCTAGAAGAGAACAAAGTAGGTCTTACAACTGATTGATAAGAAACTTAGTGACCAGATTACAAAAGACTCAAACTGAGAATCAAGTGAAAGGCACTGTTCTTTTCCTTTTTCCTTCCTTCCTTCTCTTCTCCCCCTTGCTTCCCTCTCTCAGTTGTCTGGAGTGGCTTTTCAAGTAAAGTTCTGAGTACACTAGTCTTGTTCTTATCTTTGCATATTTAACTGATAAAAAGAAAACCAGACTTGTTATCTCAAAACTTCCTAGATACCATGTATTTCTAGTACTTAGTATGATAGGAAAATGAGGACAGCTGATAGTCCTTCCTCTCCTTTTTCCTGCCTGGGAGTTTGAAGAATACAACAAGGTGGTTAATATCAAAAGCTCTGGAAATGGGCAGACCTTGGTTCTGATTTCAATTCTGAACTATGGCCTAGGGCAAGTTACTTTATTTCTTTGACCCTCAGTTAACTGATTTGAAAATGTGGATTGCTATACCTACTTTATGTCACTGTGAGGATTAAACAAAATTGTACATGTGAAGTGCCTTAGAACAGTGTCTGATGTACAGCTTATGCTCAATAAATAATAATGCTATACCTTTCTTTGCCATCTAAAATACTTGCCAAAAGGACGCCAATTATTTGCATATTTTTGTAGATTCTTGCCTTCTATACAATCTTAATATTTATGTTTTTATTTGATTTTATGTTTCTTGGGATATAGAAGTCTCAGTGTACTGACATCAGGTCCATAACATCCAAAGGGTCAATTGTAGGTCTTTCAGTAAAAGAATAGCTTTTCTGAGACCAGAAACAAGCTCATTGGAGGTTGCAGCTCTCTGTGATGAGCTGGTTTGTGTTTCTGTTGTATTTTGTGTTTACAGAGATGATTATCCCCTTCTTCAGCCCAGCCAGTTGAGTTTCTCTTTTCATACCTCATGCATTAAGTACTGACCTGTGTCTGGAGAAATGAGGATTGTTGAACTCAGACAGACTGTCACAATTTGATCTGAAGGCCCACTGTATAAGCTTACTAGTGATTAACAAAATACCACTAATAACTCTGTGGCTTTCCACAACATACACTTACATCTCACATTCTTAATTTGAAATATCAGTATGGCCATGGTCTCCCTGAAGGCTCAGGAGAAGATCTTTTCTTGTTTGTTCCAGCTTACTTCAGTTTCTGCCTCGTGTTCACATGGGTGACTTCCTCTGTGTCTGTGTCTGTGTCTGTGTGTGTGTCTGTGTGTGTGTCTGTGTGTGTGTCTGTGTGTGTGTCTGTGTGTGTGTCTGTGTGTGTGTCTGTGTGTGTGTCTGTGTGTGTGTCTGTGTGTGTGTGTGTGTGTGTCTGTGTGTGTGTCTGTGTGTGTGTCTGTGTGTGTGTCTGTGTGTGTGTGTGTGTGTCTGTGTCTGTGTCTGTGTCTGTGTCTGTGTCTGTGTCTGTGTCTGTGTCTGTGTCTGTGTCTGTGTCTGTGTCTGTGTCTGTGTCTGTTCTCTTCTTGTAAGAATATCAGCCATGATCAACCAGGATCTACCCTGCTTCCAGTATGACCTCATAGTAACTTACCTAATTACATCTGCAAAGACTCTGTTCTCAAATAAGATCACATTTACAGGAGTAGAAAATTAGGTATGGAATTCAACACAATTTTTGTTGTTGTTAGATGCTGTCAAGTCAGTTCTGACTCGTAGTAACTCTACATACAACGAAATGAAACACTGCCCAGCTCTGCTCCATCCTCACAGTTGTTGGTATGCTTCAGCCAATTGTTGCAGCCACTGTGTCAGTCCATCTTGTTGAAGGTCTTTCTCTTCTTCATTTATCTTCTGTTTTACCAAGAATGATGTGTCTACACGGACTGGTCCCTTCTGATAACATGTCCAAAGTATAATGAGACAAAGTCTCGCCATCTTCATTGCTAAGGAGCATTCTAGCTATACTTCTTCCAAGACAGACTTGTTCATTCATTTGGCTGTCCATGGTGTATTGGAAATTTTTTGTAAGTACGACAAGTCAAGTGTGTCAATTCTTTAGTCTTCCTTATTCATTGTCCAACTTTTGAATGCGTATGAGGCAGTTGAAAACACCATGGATTGAGTCAGGTGCACCTCATTCTTTAAAAAGACATTTAAAAAAAATACTTAAAGGAGGTCTTTTGCAGCAGATTTTCCCAATACAATGTGTCATTTGATTTCTTGACTGCTGCTTCCATGGATATTGATTGTGGATCCAAGTAAAATAAAATCTGTGACAACCTCAATCTTTTTTCTGTTGATTGGGTGTTGCTTATTGGTCCAGTTGTGAGGATTTTTGTTTTCATTATGTTGAGGTGTAATCTATACTGAAAGCCATAATCTTTGATCTTTATCAGTAAGTGCTTCAAGTCCTTTTCACTTTCAGTAAGCAAGGTTGTGTCATCTGCATCATTCAGGTTATTAATGAGTCTCCCTCTAATCCTGTTTCCCAATTCTTCTTCATGTACTCCATCCTCTTGGATTATTTGCTCAGCATACAGATTGAATAAGTGTTGTGAAAGGACAAACATTTCCTGAATTCAGAGCACACAGTATCCCCTTGTTCTCTTTGAACTACTGCCTCTTCATCTATGTATGGGTTCTTCATAAGTGCAATTAAGTGTTCTGACATCCTCATCCTTCACTACCCATTATTTGTTATGACACACACTGTCAAATGCATTAGCATAGTCAATAAAAGACAAACATCTTTCTGGTGTTCTCTGCTTTCAGCCAAGATCCACTTGACGTCAGCAATGCTATCCCTCATTCCATGTCCTCCTGCAAATCTGACTTGAGTTTCTAGAAGTTCCTTATCAATGTACTGCTGCAACTGCCTTGGAATGATCTTCAGCATTTTAATTTTGTATGACACTCATGATATTGTTCAATAATTTATGCATTCAGTTGGATCGTGTTTCTTTGGAATAGGCATAAATACAGAACTGTTCCAGTTGGTTGGCCAGGTAGCTGTCTTCCAAATTTCTTGGCGTTAGATGAGTGAGCATTTGCAGTGCTGTATCTGCTTGCTGACGCATCTCAGCTGGTATTCTGTCAATCCCTGGATCTTCGTTTTTCACCAATGCATTCAGTGCAGTTTGAACTTTTTCAGTATTATTGACTTCTGATCAAATGCTACCTCCTGAAATGTTGAACGTTGACCAATTCTTTTTGGTACAGTGACTCTGTATTCCTTCCATCTTCTTTTGATGCTTTCTGCATCATTTAACATTTTCCTGTAGAATCCTTCAATATTGCAACTCAGGGCTCAAGTTTTTTCTTCAGTTCTTTCAGCTTGAGAAATGCTGAGCATGTTCTTCCCTTTCTGTTTTCTATCTCCAGGTTTTTGAACGTGTTAGTAGAATACTTTGTCTTCTCAAGATGCTCTTTGAAGTCTTCTTTTCTGCTCTTTTGCTTCATCGTTTCTTCTTTTGCTTTAGCTACTCAGTGTTCAAGAGCAAATTTCAGAGTCTCTTCTGATATCTCTTTAGGTCTTTCCTGTCTTTTGACTGATATCTTGTTTTTTTCACATATGATGTCCTTTTACAACTCACATGGTCTTCAGTCAGTGTTCAACACACCAAATCTTTTCTTTAGATAGTCTCTAAACTCAAGTGGGTCATACTTTGGCTATCATGAACTTGTTCTACTTTCCTTCATATGCCTTCATAGTGCTTCTTTGCTCCTGCGTTGGTGTCTACTATGCATGTGGAGTAAAATCAGCTGAGTAAAATCAACTGATTCACAATTATTAAGAGAACTTAGAACTAGTTAGAATAACCATCTTTAAATGCCAAATAAAGCCCTAGTATTGTGACCTTATGGAGACATTATCAGAAGTGGCTCCTGCTAGAAAAGTAGCGTGGCAGAGACCAAGAACAAATAGGAAATGAAGCTACAGGAGGTGAGAAAATGCCTGGAGAGAGGTGATAGCCACAAATGCACATCTTTTACCAACAGGAAATGTGCCCAGAGATCATCAGGAGTATTCCAAGGAAGGATGACAAAATTCCAGGGAAAATTTGGACATAAGTCAGTTAGTCAAGGGATAGTGGATGGGTCAGGAAAAACAAGGACTTGGACAAAATATTGGGATTGCCTCTAAGAAAGGGAGAGCCTAAGCATTGAGTCAGGGTGCACCATGTAGTACCAAGCCCCAGAAACGACTAATAGCCCAGTACAGGTAAATACAGCTACCCAAATCATGATAACTGGCTGATATTAGGTTCACCCCATTACAGATCCCCAGAGAAATCTCCAAAGATTTTTAAGTGTAAATAGACATCTCACCAAAGAGGATATAAACTGATCAGGGAGCACATAAAAAGATATTCAGTCTCATCAAAGAAAAAACAAACCACTGCTGTCTAGTCAATTCAGACTCATAGTGACCCTGTATAAATCAGAGTAGAACTGCCCCTTAGAGTTCCCAAGCAGTGCCTGGCAGATTTCAACTGCTGACCTTTTGGTTAGCAGATGTATCACTTAATCTTTATGCCGCCAGGGTTTCCCAACCTCACTAAAACCAAAAACCAGGCCCAATGCCACTGAGCTGTTTCTGACTAACAGCAACCCTATAGGGCAGAGTAGAAGTGTTCTATAGAGTTTCCAGTGAGCATCTGGAAGATTTGAACTGCCAACATTTTGGTTAGCAGATGCAGCACTTTATCGCTGCTCTACTGGGTTTCCAATCTCATTAGCCATTGGGAGGTAACATTTTTTTTCTGACTAAAATGAATGAGAAAAAACAAACAAAAATGAAAAATCACAAATTTTGGCAAGGATATAGAGAAACTTGAATCCTCATCCATTGCTGGTGGGATTGTAAAATGGTGCTGGTGCTGTTGAAAGCAGTTTGGCAGCTCCTTAAAAAGTGAAACAGAGAACTACCACATGGCCCAATAATACTACTGTCAGGTCTACACCCAAAAGACTTTAAAGCGGTGATACAGACACAAGTATACTAAGGATCACTGCAACATTATTCACAATAGACAAAAAGCAAAAAGAAACCAAATGATATCAAAAGATGAATGGGTAAGCAAAATATTATAATAGAATATTACTCAGCCATAAAAATCAATGGAATTCTGATACATGGAACAACATAGATGGACCTTGAAAATATTATGCTGAATTGAGAAGTCAGTGACAAAAAGACAAATGTTTTGTATGGTCCCACTTACATGAAACACATAAAATAGGCAAGAGTGTAGAGATTAAAGTCTAATAATAGTTACTAGGGTTGGGAGAGAGGGGGAAGAAGGAATCATTGTTTAGGGAGACTGAGTTTCTATTTCTGATGATGAAAACCTGTCAGTGGGTATTGGCAACAGGTATAACATGACTAATGTAGTTGGTCTCCCTGAATTGTACATGTAAAAAATGGTTAATTGGTAAATGTTATGTTGTCTATAATTTGCAACAACAAAGAAGTACAAAATTGCAACAGCAAATGCCTTCAGGTATTGCTGAACTAATAGAGTGAACTCATGCTTAGTACTTGTAACTCAGGTCTCCCAGAAGCAGTTTTCCTTGCATAGAGTTAAGATAAAACCATGCTAGAAGTGCCTTCAAGACTACTAGAGACCTGCACTGCTCTTCAGGTATCAGAAGCTCCATCTTACACTGAATTCCCAATCTCAGGACAAGAATTTGAGTGCAAGAGAAGGACAGGTAATAATGGAGTGGAGTAGGAAAGTGATAACAGTCTAGAAATGGTTTACTGAGCCATTTTCCCTTGAAGGCAACTGTAGTTTAAACCCATTGGGAAGCTAGGAAACCATGTAAAACACATGCCTCAGAATAATCCAACTCCAGAAATGAGGGAGCTGTGGTATGATACACCATCTAGTAAGAATCATTGTTGGTTGAACGCTGTTATTGGTGGAGGAGGGGAGTGTTTATTTTCTAGTAGTTCTAGCCATGAAATTGTAGTTGGAAGTTGACCATTGCCTGCTGAAACAGGAGGATCTGAGCTATATCTGAGGATCTGGAGTAACTTTTGCTGCATAACAAACCACACCAAAATCTAGTGGCTTAAAACAATAACAATATATTTTGCTGAAAACTTCGGTGCATCAGCAGTTTATCATCTCTACTTATCTTAGCTGGTGGCTGGATGATCCAGCATGGCTCTACTTACATGTCAAAAGTTGGTAGCTGTTCCTGGGGGTGACTAGACCACATGTCTTGCATCCTCCAAAAACTAGTCTGAGCTTCTTCACGTGGTAGCAGTCACAGGGTTATAAAATGTAATGAGAGTAAGCCTCAAGGTACATGTGCTTTTCAGTTCTGCTTATTTCACATTTGATACTGTCCTGTTGGCCTATACAATCATAGGAACAACCTAGATTCATGTAGCATTGTCAGATAAAATAGAGGGTGTCCAGAAAAATTTGAGATTCCAATAAAGAAGGAATAGTTTTTGTGGGGGTTGGTATGGCTTGCTGAGAGGTTGAGGGAGGTCTTCTCTGTCCACCTGTTCAAAATACTTTTCTATCTTATTTTGGGAAATGCAATTATTTTCTTTCTTCGTACTTATCACAATCAGTAATTAAATGCTCATTTGTTCATTTACTACATTTTCTGTCTTTTCTTACAATTGTAAACCCCATAGCAGAGATACTATCAACATTTGAACCCAGAACAAAATATAGGGCCTGGCACTCAGTCAAACATGTATTGAATAAATGTAAAAATCACTAAAAAGTGATTGAGGGGGTGAAATAATGAATATGTGCATGCAGTTGGCGCCACAGCATAGCGTTGGGATTCAGACTCCAAAATCCTTCAGCCCTTTATATTCACTACAGAGAAAACTTGTTAAAGATGTAAATACCCTTCATTGTCAAGGTAACATCACAAACATCCAAGCTTTCCTCCTGTGGTTTATTACAAGGCTGGTTAAACCACTTAATGCACTTAATGAACCGTTACTTACTGTTCTTTATGCCCTCCATATGTATTGTGCGACTTACGTATGTGTATTAATATAAATTCTTATTATTCAAGTTCATAAAATATCCTTTAGGAGAAGAACTACGCATGGCTGACCCAGATGCACAAGAGGAAATGTTTCATCTCTCAAGAAGAGCCGTCTGAGCATTCCACTACCTCCCTGCTTCGTGTGACTCACCCATGGGACCTAATGGTTCTAAAACCTGGAGCAGCTGCTTCTGATAATTTATTGACCTACTGTGCACATAATGAGTGGAACTCAAATACAATCAGCTGGGACTATCTTTGTCAAAACCAGGCTTTGAATTCTGGATACATCTGATGAAAGCCTCTAAGTCATTTATATCTCTTTTCTCTGTACACACTGTTGAGTGTATCTGTCTATCTGTCTTTCGTGTATGAAAAGAGAGGAACAGAGAAAAATACAGGAAGAAACTCTAGTAAGTGGATTTATGTTCTTTATTAATCACAGACAAAACTTACTGTCTTCCTTATAAAAGCCAGGCTGGCTTATTCAACAGTTGTCAGTAAAGTAAGTTTCAGTATTATACTTAACCCTGCTTGCAAGGTAAAAAAAAGTGTGAAAGAAAATTGACAAAAAAGGCTGCCAAAGATCAGACAAGGAGGATTGTGTTTAGCTCTGCTGCAAAATTTCATTTAGCACATGTTTCTTTTATACTGTTTTTAATAAATATTAAGTGACTCAATCAAATCATTATTAATCCCAAAGATTAATGTTTTTAGGATATGTGAAAATGCTCCCTCCACATCCCTTATGTTACCTGTAAACCAACAACATTCCTTAAAGATTGATTACCAGCATTGGGGAGGATTATGTACCCCTTGAAAATTTAATGAAAGCTATGGATTCCCTCCCTAGAAATTCCCCACCTACGAATTTTTAAATAGCACCAGGGGGTTCACTGACTCTCTGTGAGCCATCTACAAGTCCCAGATAAGAAGCCCTTCTCTAAAGGGCACGGTGGTTAAGTCTTTGACTGCTAACCAAAAGATAGGCAGTTCAAATCCAGCATCCACTCCTTGGAACATTCTGGGGCAGTTCTACTGTGTTCTATAGAGTTGCTGTAAGTCAGAATTACCTTGATGGCAACAGGTTCAATTTAGTTTTACCCATTCTTTAAGGAAAATCTTGGAGTTTTATCATCGTAAAGAAATTTAGAAATAATTTAGTTCATACTCCTACATTTTAGGTGTGAGGTAGAGCTGGAGAGAGTATGATTTCCCCAAAGTGACATAACATGTTCCACAGAATTAGGCATTTTGATGCTATCTTAGGTTGCCTTCTTTAGAAACAGACCACAAAATAGTTAATATTGTGTAAGTGATTTATTAAGGACTCAACAGCAACTGGTAGTGGTGGTGGCTTGATGGAGATGGTAGGGGAGTGGAGGAAGCAGAGACCCACAGAGGAATGCTAGTGTGTAAATTACGCCTGAAGCAATGGGTGAAGCTTTCATAATTGCACAGCTTTCAGGTAGCTGGTTAAGAAAAACAAAACCTGTTGTTGATTCCAATTCATAGCGACCCTATAGTGGGAAGAGGGAAATAAACTCCCCGGAATTTCAGGCTCTCTGTGCATGGGCAAAGAAAAACCAATAGCCAGAGGTCAGCTCTGCAACAACAGCTGCAGATAGTGGTTAAGTGTAGAGCTCAAAACTGGTAAAAAGGGGCATCCAAAGGCAGCTAGGTGGAAGGCAGCTTGATGCCAAGCTTTCTTACAAACCCAAGCTTTTGGGCCCCAGGTTGCTGGCTCTCAAAAGAAGCACATGTTGATTTGTTGGTGAGTGACTCAGCACTTTTTCTCCCCAAATTAACAAAATTAATGGATATTGTCAACTGATTTTTGGCAAGAGTGCTGAGGCCACACAATGAGAAAGGAAGTATCTCTTCAACAAATAGTCCTGGGAAAATTGGATTTGCACATGCAGAAGAATAAATCAGAATTCATTCTTCACACCATACACAAAGCCAATTCAAAATGCAAAGAACTAAATGTGAAAAATAAATCATAAAATTTTTGGAAGAAAATGTAGAGTGATGCTGTGGGTCCTAGTGTTTAGCAAAGATTTATTAGTGATAACAAAATTCCTAGCAGCAAAACATAAATAGACGAGATTTCATAAAAATTAATTATTTTTCTGTATTGCAGTACTTTATTTCAAAGATGAAAGGACAGTCTACAGACTGAGAAAAACTTTTCAGAACTTTATATCAGATAAAATCATAATATGCAAAATATACATAAAATGTCTACAGTTTAATGACAAAAAGACAAACAATTGCCAATAAAAACATGGGCAAAGGACTTGAAGAGACAGTTCACCAAAGAAGATATTCAAATGGCCAACAAATACGTGAAAAATGCTCAGCAACATTAACTATTAAAAAAAGACAAACTTATTGCCATCAAGTCGATCCTAGCTTATAGTGATCCTACAGGACAGAGTAGAACTGCCCCATATGGTGAATTAGCTATTTCTCCGCCTTCAAGTTGATTCGACTCATAGTGATCACAAAAGGTTTCCAATTCTGTAAATCTCTACAGAAGCAGGCAGACTGCCACATTTTCTCCCATGGAATCACTGGTAGTTTCAAACTGCTGACATTTGGTTAGCAGTGTATTGCTTTAGCTAACATTAGCCATTGGGAGATGCAAATTAAAACTACCATAAAATATTACCTCACTCCATTAGAATGACAATGATTTAAATAAATAATAATAAAAAGGAAAACAACAAGCATTGGTAAGGTTGTTGGAAGTCTGGAACCCTCATCTGCTACTTGAGTATTATATCCTTAGGGTTTCCTTCTGACCCACTCTGGAAATTCTTGCCCAAAGAGCACACTCCCCACATCCCCCAAAATTTTTTTTTAATTATATTATGATTAAATGAAAATGTATATTCCCATATAAATTTGCATGCAAACCTATATGCAGCCACCACTGCTCTCCCTGCCTGGTGACAGCACACCCTTCCTCTCTGCTCCATACTTGTCTTATCCTGTCAACAAACTATCCCCGCCTCTCCACCCACTCCCCTTCATCCAGCAAGAGGTCAGTAGGACGATATCCTATAGATGCATAAAACCATAAAGCACACACATGACATGGTCACTCTGTGTCACCAAGTCCAATCCATTCCTGTCTAAAGAGTTGACCTCCATTATGATTTATGCACAGGGGCAGCATCAGGGCCACAGGCCATGCTCCCAGGGGAACTCCTACGCCCCGGACCATCAGTTGCAGTCTTTTAGTGGAGATCTCAGGGTGCACCCCCTTTTATTCTTGTTTTGCCAGTGAGACTCAACTTTGTGAGCTCCATCGTGTCTATCACTGTTGGTGACTGGGCCCCATCCAGTTCTTCTGGTCACGAGTCGATGTAGTGACCCACTCACGAGGGTCTCTCTGTCTTCTGGGTTCTCTATGCCCCATGTCGTTTTGGTCCTTGGTGATCATCCATTCCCGCAGAGTTGGGACCATTTACTGTACCCTCAGATGATAGCACTTAAGACCCCAGATGCCACTCACCAATGTGGGGTGCAGAGGGCTCTCTTAGTAAAATGCTAGTTGCACCAATTGGCCTCAATTTCCCCTGAGAGCGTGGTCCCCTGCCCCCCTCCCCAGCTACTCTGTCCTTGCGGTACTGGGTTAAGATGGGAGGAGTACACAAGACATGTTGAAGTCCCATTAATATTGATCTTTTTTCTAATGTGTGCTGTCATAGATTTCACCCAACCAAATTTCTATAAACTATCTTTTTTATATTAAATAAAAAATGAAAGTGTACGTACTCTGTGCTTACAATATTGGGTTAAGAAAGGAGGAGTATACAATTTGTGTCAAAGTCCTATTAATACTGACCTTCTTACTAATGTGTATTGTCACCAATTTCACCCAACCAAATTTCTAACAACTATCTAATCTAAACCCTCGCCCCTCACTCTCCCGCCCTCCCACCCTCCCCACCCTTGTAGGAGTCAAAGAGTCTTTTCTATTATGTATGAGTATGCTTTTAAGTTTTTATTGTAGGGGTCTCATGATAATTGTCCTTCTGTCGCTGACTAGTTTCACTCAACATAATGTCCTCCAGTTGAGACAAACTATTTTCTCAGAAGAGAAAATAGATAAATGGGAATTACTGAGAATCAAACACTTCTGTTTGTCCAAAGACTTCACCAAAAGAATTAAAAGACCACCTACAGAATGGGAAAAAACTATTTGGCAATTCTATGTCAGACTGACGCCTGATCTCTATAATCTATAAGGTTCTACAAAATATCAATAAGAAAAATCATCTATAAACTATTTAATGCAGACCTTTCCCCTCCCTTGCAGCCATCAAAGAGTCTTTTCTTCTATGTATGAGTCTGCTTTTAAGTTCTTATTGTAGGAGTCTCATACAATATCTGTCCTTTTGTTGCTGGCTACTTTCACTCAGCATAATGTCCTCCAGTTGAAACCAGGTTAAGAGATGTTTCCTGCAATCATTGTTGTTCTTTATCATTGCATAGTGTTCCATTGAGTATATATACCACAGTTTACCTATCCATTCCTCTGTTGTTGGGCATCTGGGTTGATTCCATTTTTTTGCTGTGGTGGACTGTGCTGCAATAAACATTCGTGAGCATGTTTCAACTGGTATGAGTGGTCTTGATTCTGTAGGATATATTCCAAGCAGTGGAATTAGTGGGTCAAATGGTATATGTATATCTATTTTTTAAAGAGAGCACCAGCTTGCTTTCCAAAGAGGCCGCACCATTTTGCAATCCCACCAACAGTGTAGGAGAGTTCCAATTTCTCCACAGCCTCTCCAGAATTTGTTGTTTCGTGCTTTTTAGATCATGCCAACCTTGCTAGGGTGAGGTGGTATCTCATTGTAGTTTTGATTTGAATTTCTTTAAGAGATAATGATTGTAAGCATCTCCGCATGTGTTCTTTGGCTGCCTGGATCTCCTCTTTAGGGAAGTGTCTGTCCATCTCTTATCCTCATCGCTTAATTGGATGATTTATCTTTTTCTTATTGATATTTTGTAATACCTTATAGATTATGGAGATCAGGTGTCAGTCTGACATATAGTTGCCAAATACTTTTTCCCATTCTGTAGGTGGCCTTTTAATTCTATTAATAAAATCTTTGGATGAGCAGAAGTGTTTGACTCTTAATAGTTCCCATTTATCTATTTTCTCTTCAGTTGTTTATGGTTTGTTTGACAGCTTTTGAAGTCTGTCTACGTTGTGTATCAAAATTTCCGTTGTTGTTCGTACTTTTTCTTGGATGAACTTTATTGTTTTAGATTTCATATGTAGGCCTTTTATCCAGTTTGAGTTGTTTTTTGTATAAGGTGTAAGATATGAATCTTGTTTCAATTTTTTGCAGATGGATATCCAATTTTGCCAGCACCATTTGTTGAAGAGATTGTTTCCTCCCCAGTTTAGTGTCTTAGGGCCTTTGCTGAATATCAGCTGTTTATAGAAAGATGGTGTCATCTCTGGGGGCTCAATTCTGTTCCATTGATCTACCTATCACTTTTTGTACCAATCCCAAGCTGTTTTGACTACTGTGGCAGTGTAATAGGTTCTAAATTAGGATAATGAGAATGTATTTTTCTTCAGTAGTGCTTTGCTTATCCAGGGTTTCTTCCCTTTCCAGACAAAGTTGGTAATTTGTTTCTCCATCTCATTAGAAAATATCACTGGAATTTGTGCTGGGATTGCATTATGTAAGTAGATTGCTTTGGGTAAAATAGACATTTACACAGTGTTAAGTCTTCCTATCCATGAGCAGGTCTCTCTTAGTTTCTTGAAGCAAGCACTTGTAGTTCTCTTTCTGTTATTTCTCTGGTTGGATTTATTCCTAGGTACTTTGTCTTCTTAGGGGCGATAGTAAATGATATTGATTTGGTGATTTCCTCCTTAATAATCTCACTGTTGATCTCAAGGAATCCTACCAATTTATCCTGAGACTTTGCTGAATGCTTCTATCAGTCTGAGTTTATTTATGGATTCTTTAGGATTCTCTCAATATACAATCATATCATCTACAAATAGGGAGATTTTTAGTCCTTCTTTGCTGATGCAGATGCCCTTTATTTCTTGGTCTTGTCTAATTGCTCTGGCTAGGACTTCTAGTACAATGTTGAATATGAGAGGTGAGAGTGGGTACCCTGTCTAGTTCCTGTTCTCCAGGGAAATTGTTTCAGTCTCTCTCCATTTAAGATGAAGTAGGAAATTGTCTTCGTATAAATGGCTCTTATTTCATTGAGGAATTTGCCATCTATTCCTATTTCACTGAGAGTTTTTAGCATGAATGGGTATTGGACTTTATCAAATACCTTTTCTGCAACAATAGACAAAATCAAGTGATTCCCGTCTTTGGTGTTATTTATGTGATTGATCACGTTAGTTGTTTTTCTCATGTTGAACCAGACTTGCATCCCTGGTATGAATCCAGCTGGGTCATCATGGATTATTTGTTTGATATGTTGTTGTATTCTATTGGCCAGATTTTGTTCAAGATTTTTGTATCTAGATTCATGAATGATATCGAACTTTAGTTCTCCTTTTTTGTTGAGTCTTTCCCTGGCTTTAGTATTCGGGTTACACTGGCTTCATAGAATGAATTTGGGAACACTCCATCCCTTTCTATACTGTGAAATAGTCTCAGTAGTATCGGAAATAACTCTTTTCTGAAAGATTGGTGGAATTCTGCAGTGAAGCCATCTGGGCCCGGGCTTTTTTTGGTTGGCAGTTTTTTGATGACTTTTTCAATCCCTTCCCTGTGATGCATTTATTAAGTTGTTCTGCTTCACCTTGTGATAATTTTGGTAGGTGATGTGAGTCAAGGAATTTGTCCATTTCCTCTAGGTTTTCAAATTTGTTACAGTCTTTCATAGTATTCTGTTATAATATTTTTGATTTCTGTTGGTCTGTGGTAACAACTCCCCTCTCATTTCTGATTTGGAATATTTGTTTCCTTTCCTATTTGTCTTTAGTAAGTTTAGCCAATGGTTTGTCAATTTGGTTGATCTGTTCAAAAAACCAGCTTTTGATCTTTTCAATTTTTTCAATTGTTCTTCTGTTCTCTAATTTGCTTATTTCTGCTCTAATCTTAATGATCTGTTTTCTTCCAGTGTCTGTGCGGTTCCTCTGTTGTTCTCTCTCTACTTGTTGAAGCTGTAGGGTTAGTTCTTTGACTTGGCTTCTTACTTCCTTCCGGATGTGTGCATTTATGGAGACAACTGACCTCTGAGAACTGCTTTGGCTGTATCTCATAGGTTCTGGTCGGAAGTGTTTTCATTCTCATTGGAATCCATAGATGTCTTTATTTCCTCCTCAATTTCTTCTAGAACCCATGGCTTTTGAACAACATATTGTTCAGTTTTCATGAGTTTCACTTTCTATGTATGTTTTTTCTGCTATTGATTTCAGCTTTTATGGCTTTATGATCTGAGAAGATGCTTTGCATTAATTCAATGGTATGGATTTTGTTGAGAACTGCTTTATGTCCAGTTATTTGTAGATTGTTCCTCTTAATAGAGTCCCACATGCTTAATGGTCTTCATTTTTCTTGTTTCTTTTTTCTGATTTCTCCTCAGAGATGCTGGAGTCAGTAGGTCTTTCTTCCAAGTCAGAAAATCAGTTTTCCATTTGTTCCATTCTGTTTTCTTGGCTTTGAATTGAAGTTTCTATGTCTTTGATTTTGTTCTTCATCTGTTGGAATTCAGAGTACTGGTGTTCCATTGGATCAAACATCTTGCTTAATTTTTCATTTTGCCGTGCTGCATTTTGTATAAGTTCTAGGAGGGCTCTCTATATAATCCTTTTGTATTCACCTTCCGATAGTTTCAGAAAGGTTTCTTCATCTGGGAAGTTCCTTGGTGCTTTCTTTTGGGGGGTTTCTGAAGCCATCGGTGATTCCTTGGTTATGGTTTTCTCCAGAGTGTGTTGTTTTGGGGCCATCATGTGAGTCAATGGAGGCTGGGAGAGATGCTTTGAGGATGGACTGCAGTTGTTCTCTAGGCCATCTTAAAATGAAAGGTAAAAGATATCTCACAACTTCCAAAGTCAGTCAGGTTTTTCTATATCAAACCTCAGATGTTATAAACTGGCTCAAAATACAGAAAGGCTACTGCCTTGCTGGCCTCTGCTGTCAGGCCCCAGCCATAGGTGACACTGTGTAGAATCCTGCTTTCCTGCTGGAAAAACACTCTGCTCCAGGCAGGTGCTGCCTCCCAGCACAGGAATTAGGTCCAGCTGAGGCCTCTGTGTGTGTAATCTGCCTCCCAGAGCAACAAGATGGTCTTCCACACAAGCTCACCACCTGGCTAGGTCCAGGCTACTCTATGTCAGAGGCAGAAGGAGGCCAAAGGCATCGAGATGTACAGAGCCCACAAACTGTGTTGCCGAGCCCCAGCCATAGGTGACACTGTGTAAAATACTACTTTTCTGCTGAAAAAGTGCTCTGCTCCGGGCAGGCGCTGCCTCCCGGCCTAGGAACTAAGTCCAGCTGTGACCTCCATATTGGTGTATCCACCTCCCATTGGAGCAAGATGGTGCCCACACAAGCTCGGCATCTGTCTCCAGACAAGCTACACGGAAAGAGGGGCAAAGCATGCAGAGATGCACAGAGTCCAAAGCCAGCCAGCACAAGCCAGTCTCTCAAAATACGGCAATTTTGCCTGCTGGTCCCACTAGCAGAGTGTCTGAATTTAGCTGCTTGTAAAGTCCCAGATTCCACTTGCCAGCTACGACAGAGAAAAATAAGTTAAAATGGTGAATTACCTTCTGTCTGTGAAAACCAGATCTTGCAAAGAGCAGGGTCAGTGAAACAGAGGAGGTTTTCTGTTCAGTGGTATGAAGTCCAAATTAAAAGCCCTATTCCTTGTCCTAGGGCTCACTAGGTGTTCAGAAGGCTCTATTGGATTGTCAGCTGAGGTCTTGGTTTCCAGAGGGATTTAGGGAGATGTGTGTTTAGTCCACCATCTTGACTCCACCCATCCTAAATTTTTTTATATCTCCCTTCAAAGACAAAACAGATTTCCTTCATTTCTGCAGAACATGTTATTTTATGGGGTTGTCGTTTCCTTTTTTTATCCTGAGCAACTTAACTGCATTATAGCATTACCAGATAAATGTGTTGCAAATGTGCTTCTTTGTCTAGAAAAGTGTACCTTAAGCCAACATAGGAATCCCAGGCTGTTGCAAATAGTTAAAGTGCTTGACTGCTAAGCAAAAGACCACCAGGAGGCACCTGGGAAGAGATATCTAAAAACTTACTTCTAGAAAACCAGCGATTGAAATCCTTCTGAAACATAGTTCTAGTCTGACACACATGGGGTCACCATGAATTGGAATCTACTCAGTGCCAAGTGATACTGGCAATAGAGAGATGGCTGGATAAGTGGTAAAGGGAAAAAATCAAAACTAGATGTATCTTGTGAGTACTCTTTTGGAAACACACGTGTGTGACTCTCCAGTTTAACACATCCCAAAGAGTAAACTAGAGAAATGGAGAAGGGCTTTCACTTTATGCACTACTTTATTATTCACATTTCTGCAATAATTGTGTACTGCTTTCATAATAAAAGTTTAAAATAAAAAGAATTAGCAGGGGAAACACAGCAGTTCATGTGAAATGTGTGGTCCTGAGGAATTATTATTCATGGCATCACTCACTTTCTAACTTGTCCATTTCTTGTGAGTGAGTTACAGAGAATGATATGTGGGTATTGATAATACCTTTGATTCCTAGAAAAATAGCCATGATAATGAGAAGCCCACTTCACAGACAGTGCCAGGTCACACCTTGTCAAAGATAAAAGAAACATGACATGGGTATTAGAACAATCACATCTCATTTACCTGTCATAGTCCAGGAATGAGATGATCTGCCCACAGGAATTTTCCAAGATAGTAGAAGCTTCTTGTTGTTGGGTACTGTTCAGTCAATTCTGACTCATACAAGACCCTATAAAATGGAGAACTGCCCCATAGGACTGCCTAACTTGTAATCTTTACAGAACAAATCACCATGTGTTTTCTTCTGTGGAGCTAGGGTGGTTTCGAACTGCCATGCTTTCAGTTGGTGGCTGAGTGTTTAACCACCACATCACCAGCCAAGCCAAGCCACCAGGGCTCCTTAAAAGCTTGCCAGCCCTTTGAAGTGATGCCTTGGATTTGCTTAAATTGATGCATGAAGAAAAAGAAGCAAAGGGGGTTGTGGATAAAACAAAATTTCCTATGAGTTGTTAAAATGTTAAAGCTAGTGATGGCAGCTTGGGAGGTCATGATAATGTACTGTCTACTTTTGTGTATGTTTGCAATTTTTCATAATAAAAAGCTTGCAGAAGAATCACACAAACATCTAATTATACACTGAGAAAACTGCTACGAGGACCAAGAACAGAGTACTGAGAGAAACTGGAAAAGCTGAACCTCATAAACTAGAAGACCAGGGAAGTCTTCCTGGAGCATAAAGCAGGTGTGGGTTGGGGTATGGAATAGAATTATAAGTAGAGAAAGATATAGCTGTAAAGACCCCAAGGCTGTAGAGACCCTAATTTTTAAGGAACAGACTGAAAGACTTGTGAGGCAGTACTGAGTTTTTGCAGGTACTGTAAACACTCCTGATGCACTTACTAGCCTTGGGTTTCAAACCCAAATGTCCCTCAAAATCAACAAAAGAGTTTGTTAGAATCTTGGGGACACAGTGTGACCATACGGTGTGTGTACTTTATGGCTCTTTGCATTCATAGGACGCTGTCCTACTTGTCTGCTTTCAGATGAGAGAGAAGAGGGTGGAGAGGAAGGGACAGGAGATTGTTAAGAGGATATGACAAGTATAGAATGAAAAGGAGGAGCCTACTGTCACTGGGCAAGGACAGCAGAAGGAGCTGCACATAGGTGGGCATGAAAATTTAATATGGATTACATACTTTCACTTAATCACAATAAAAACAAAGCAAAACAAAACAAAAAAGAAAGAAACACACATACACAGTTACTCTACCCCAGATCTTTGTAATTTGTCTCTGGAGAGAAGGTCTGGGATTTCTATTTCTATTTCCCATCTAACTGTGATTGACAGCCAGTGCTGAGAATCATTGACCAACAGAAAGGAAAAGAAGGCAAAACTTGGAATGAGAGGGTCAGGTAGCTGCTATGCTGATGCCCCTCTGCAGAGCTGTGGTGATCACTGATGGTCTTATCTCTCAGCTTCTTCACTCAGAGGTGTGTACTTCTCTTTTGCCTTGGAATATTCACCCTTAGGTATTGGACCACTGGTCCTGGGGTGTTATGTAAGTTACCCAAAGATTATTTCTATGTATTGACTTCAGGTTATTTATTACTTCATAGCAGAATGAAGCTCATTAACCCAAAAGCCTGATAGTGCCAATCTCAAATTTTCACAAATTCAGCTGTTTTCAAAAATAATATAAGTAAGCAAATATTTAGACATTTAGCACCTTCCTTCTTTGCATATCTCATGAAATTGTGCCCAGCATCTGCCAGTCTTACATAAGATAAACCCTGTAGTTAAAAAGATCCAAGCTGATGCTGCCTTTTGGAGTTTTCTGACTCAGAGACTCCCTATCATGCAAATGAAGGACATTATGTAGGGTCTTAGGTAACTAGTGAAGCTATATCAGAAATGTCACAAGTTTAAGGCTTTAACAAACACTATGAGGCCCATTCCCTCATAGTGTAGGAGGGTACAAGTCCAAACTCATGGCACTGGGAGGAGATTTTCTCTTTCAGCTTTGGGAGAAGACCCTTGTCATTAATCTTCCCCTGGTCTAGGAGCATCTCAACACAGGGAGTTCAGATCCAAAGGACATGTTCCATTCCCAGTGCTTCTTTCTTAGTATGAGGTTCCTCTCTCTGCTTGCTTTTCTCTCATTTTATCTCTTGAAGATAAAATGTGATGCAGACCACACCCCAAGGAAACTCCCCTTACATTCTATTAAGGTTGTGACCTGAGTAATGATGTTGCACTTGACTCTAATCATCTTTAACATAACCTAATCTTGCCTCATTAACCATAGGCAGAGATTAGGATTTACATTACATAGAAATAGTACATTGGATCCCAAAATGGAGGACAGCCACACAATCCTGGGAATCATGACCTAGCCAAGTTGATACACATTTTGGGGAGACACAGTGCAGTTCATAAATCCAAATCAAGTTCTTTGCTGCTGAGTCAATTTCAATTTATAGTGACTCTGTAGGACAGAGTAGAACTGCCTCACAGTTTCCAGGAGCACCTGATAGGTTTGAACTGCTAACCTTTTGGTTAACAGCTGTAGCACTTAAACTACTATACCACCACAGTTTCCATTCAATCCATAACATCTAGATATGCCTCTCCTTCCCCTCCCTCCTTCTCATGTCACCCCCACATCACTTGCCTTTGGAGAATCTCCTGCTGCAAGGGACAGCCCCCCTCTCCACACTGCATGTAACAATTATGAATACTTTGTTTTGGCTTGTTTTTCAATATTGACATCTCATGGTCAGAGCTATATCCTTGATCAGCTCTGAAATCCCTTGAACTTACTGCATGATCCACCTTGGCTAACAGAAGGCGCAAGAGTTTTCCCTAACTAAGGACTTTGCCTTCACTACAGTAAGACTCTAGTAAGAAAGTTGATAAAGTAGTACAAAGTTGCCTGTGTCTCCCCAACAAAAAGAGATACTGTCTTCACAGCAGGTTGCCTTCCTCATCCCTTCTATCTTCCAAATTCTATGTAGATAAATCTCAGTGGTAAAACCTGAATCTAGAATTCTAGTGATAAAAGAGCCTGGAAATGTAGTTTTAGACTTTTGGTTTCTACAGTGTGATAGGAGGTCAGGCATAGAATCAAGTGAAAGTCAAAAACCTTGAGCCCTAGTGATATCTTTCTCTTCTTGGAGGAAGATCAAAACAGATTTGGATATTTCAGTTTTATATTTATGAAATTACAGTTATTATTCTATATCTAATAATCAAATTTTCACATTAGAGGAGAGGGAGGAAGAGAAGTGGCATGATGTGAAAATGATTTGTGTTATTAAACATATAAGCAGAATCAAGAATAGGTACAATGTCTGTACTGAGAAAGATACTTGGGACATAAGCTGAGAGGAGAAGTCAGCATTGGAGAGAGGCAGAGCAGGGCTGGCCTTAATCACTACCATTACACCTGTAAAGTCAGCCACACCTGACTAATACACTGCTATATTAGGTAATGCCAAGGATTTGAAAATAACAGCCCTCCTTAAGGATAGACCTACAGGTGAAGAGTACTTGGTACTCAGTTACACCTTGGTTGTCATTTCTTTCTCTCTGAATCTTGGTTATCAATCAATAAAATGAGAATAACTTATTAGTTGCAATTGAGTTGACTCCAACTTACGACAACTGTGTATATAGCAGAAAAGTGTTGCCTGATCTTGCACCACTTTTATGATCATCGGTATATTTGAATACATTGTTGCAGCTGTTGTGTCAGTCTATCTCATTGAGAGTTTCCCTTGTTTTTATTGTCCTTCAAATTTACCAAATATGTTTCGTCTTTTCTGTAATGTGTCCAAAGTAAGCAAGTTCAGGTTTCATCATCCTCAAGTCTAAGGAACATTCTAATTGTATTCCTAGAGTATTTTCTTTGTTCTTTTGGAAGTCCAACAACTTACAGTCTCTTACAGCATAGGGAATCAGATATCCAATTACACAGAAGATTATCTTCCATCCTCTCTACCAGCTCACAATTTCCGTTCTTACATGGGACAATAACTGGTTGAGATTTCAAAATCTGGATTATAAATAAGATATATGGTATAAAAAGTTTCTCTTGTTCTTGTTATGTGTTTACATACTTCTTTAGACACATATAATAACGTATCACTGTCTTTTCTCTTTTCAAGCCTACCCATGGTTTTTCACCTAGAAATGCCAACAGGTGCTGGCAGAATCTCTCTTTTGATTACAGTGTAATGGAGCTAGTCACATATATGAATCAGCAGTTTTTATCCTGTGCCACCAGGAATGTGCTCTAGGGCCCTAATAATGTTCTCCAAATTCTCAGAAAGTTAGTATCTGTCATAACTTTATTACCCCACAATGCATCTGTGTGAGAATCTTCCATCTTCAACTACCTTATGAACCACTGTAATCAGAGGAACCCTCAGATGACCTTAGAATTCACTGTGGCAGTGAATGACAGCCCAAATTTCAAGCTCTTGCAAAAGCATGATGACCTTTAAACTGTTGTTGATGTAAATGTGGTAATAATATGCCCCTTGGTGAGACTATGCTGGTGCTCCTTACACTGCTCTAGAAGAGACAAAGATATTCTTACTTGTTTAGAAAACCTATTTGTGCAGCAGAGTTTTTAAGAAAAATTAGTACACATGCAATTTCTGCCTTCTGAAAACATCTTGGCAAGTTGTTTTGAGATGTAGTTCCCCCTGGCAAGACTTTGGTGACATCATAAGGCAGTTTGAACTCAATCTTGGTTCTCTAATTTACAAAAAACTTTAGGCTGTCTCCCTAAATCATTTCCATACCATAATATGAGCAACACTTTCAAACAGGGTTTCATCTGGGTAAAGAGATAATCACAAATTGTTTTTCTCTACTACGTCTCTCTGACAAAGCATCACTGGCTTCAGAAACTTTGAGTGAAGCCATTTATCCACTGTCTTGGTTTTCGCCCCTCCAAAAGTTGATCCTGAGACAAAAACTTCAAAACAAGTGATTTATTTTGGAGGTGATTTGAGAAAATACTGTGAAGAATCCAGGAAGTAAGACAGGAAAGGGCAGAAAGTGTACTGGGTGTTACTAAGCAGACTAATGATGTGAACTGCTGTGTTCAGTTCCTTTGGGACCTCTGGGAGACTGCCAAAATACATTGCACATATAATCAACCCAACAGAAGTAAAAAAGATTATGGCAGAATCAACTGTACCCCACAAAATCAATAACTGATGAAAGGGACTAATTCCTATATACATATAACCTACCTAAACAGACTTAAAAGGAGGTAGAAACCTTCAATAGATCCATGACGAGTGAAGAGTGTGAATCAGTAACAAAGAGAATCCCCCAAAAGAAAAGTCCAGAACAAGATGGCTTCTCTGAGGAATTCTCTTAAAAAAATTTAGAGACAAACTAACAGCAATCCTGTTCAAAAGTTCCAAAGAGAGAGAGAAATGATTTCTAACTCTTTCTAAATGTCCAGGCTTACCCTGTTACCAAAACCAGACAAAGTCACCAAGAGAAAAGAAACGTACAGAGTTTTATGAATATAGATGCTAAAGTTTGACAAAATACTAGCTAAAAAACTCAACAGGATACTAATGCAATTATATATAATGATCAAGAGGAATGTATTCCAGGAATGCAAGGTTGGTTCAACATTAGAAAATCAGTTGATGTAATATACTACCTTAGTAAAACAAAGGAAAAGAATCACGTTATCACGTCAACTGATACAGAAAAGGCATTTGATAAAATCCAGCACCCTTTCTTGGTAAAAAGTCTTCATATTACAATGAAAGTACTTCAACATAATAAGAGTATCTGAGAAAAACCAACAGCCAACATTATACTCAGTGAACAAAGACAGAGAAGTTTCCCCTTGATAATAGGAAGGATATCCATTTTCACCACTCCTGTTCAGTATTGTACTATATGTAAGTCCTAGTCAGACCAATAAGCAAGAAGAAGAAATAAAAGATATCTAAATTCAGGAGGAGGAGGTAAAATTATCCCTATTTACAGATGACATGATCCTCTATGTTGAAAATCTCAGATAATCTACTAAAAAGCTTCTAGAAATAATAGAGGAATTTAGCAAAGCTGTAGGATACAAGGCCAACACACAAAAATCAGGTGGGTTTCTGTATACCAGCAAGGAGAAATCTGAAAAAGAGATTAAGAAAACAATTTCATTTACAATAGCATCTAAGAGAATAAAATACCTGTAAATAAATTCACCCAGTGATGTGGCAGTGATGTGACAACCTTATACAATCAAAATTGTAAACCACTGCTGAAAGAGATTAAACATGACCTAAATAAAATAGGGTCGCCATGAGTCGGATCCGACTCGACGGCACTTGGCTTGGCCAAGTAAAATAAGCACTTGTGGCATATTGGTTAAGTGCTACATCTTCTAATGAAGAAAGGTTGACAGTTCAAATCTACCAGGTGCTCCTTGGAAACTCTATGAGCTCTCTGTGAGTTGGAATTGTCTCGACAGCAGTGGATTTGGTTTTTTAAACAGAGTACAGTTGTTTCATGCTTATAGACTGGAAGACTTAACATAGTCAAGGTGTCACTGTACTTCTCAAAATGATCTACATATACAATGCAATTTCAATAAAAATTCCAAGAGCATTCTTTACCAAAATAGAAAAAATTTAATCCTCAGATTTACCTGGAAAGACAAGAGTCAGTGAATAACCAAAGACATTTTGAAAGATAATAAAGTAGGAGACCTCACAGTTCCTGACTACAAAACATATTACTTAATAATAATAATAAAAACAGATTGATACCGATTTAATAACAGTTATGTAGACCAACAGACTATAACTGAAAACTCAGAAGGAAATTCAATCATCTGTGGTCATTTAATTTTCATCAAGGGTGCCAAATTTATTTAATGAGGAAGGATTAGTCTCTTCAACAAATAGTGCTGGCAAAATTGGATTTCCACATGAAGAAAAATGAAACAAGATGTATACCTCACACCATACACAAAAACTAATATAAAATGAATCAAAGACCTAAGTGTTAACTCTAAAACCATAAAGTTCTTGAGAAAAAAATGTAGAAGTAAAACTTTCGGATGTAATTTTTTTCCAGCAATATTAAAAAGAACAATGAATGCACAAGCAACAGAAACTAAAATAGATAACTAAGACTTCAGAAAAGTTAAACATCTACATTCATCAGAAGAATGTGGTCTACTCTCGAGAATGTTCTATGTGTGTTGGAAAAGAATGCATACTTTGATGCTGTTGGGTAAGTTGTTCTCTATATATGTGTGAGTCCAGTTCACTGACTGAGCCATTTAGAAAGAAAATGATAAAGACTAAAGCAGAAATAAATTAAATATAGACTAGAAAAAAAAAACCTGAAAGAATCAACAAAACCAAAAGTTCATTCTGTGAAAGGATCAACAAGTTGACAAACCAATGACCAAACTGGCAAAAGAAAAAGAAGGACACAAATAACCCAAATAAGAAATGAAATGGAAGATTATTACAACAAACACATCTGCAATAAAAAGAACCAGAACAGAGTACTTTGAAAAAGTATGCTCCAACAAATATGGGAATCTAGAGGAAGTGGGCAAATTTCTAGAATCACACCACCAACCCAAACTAATACAAACTGAAATTGAAAATCTGAACAGACTCCTAACAATAGAAACTATTTAAAAGCTTATGTAAAAACAAGAAAACCCACCTAACAACAACAACAAAAGCCCTGGCCCAGATGGCTTTGCTGGAGAGTTCTCCCAAACTTTCAGAAAACAGCTTAAATCAGTATTGCTATTTCAGACCTTAGAAATGGAAGGATACTTTCAAATTCATTCTGTGAAACCAGTATAACCCTGGTATCAAAACCAGGCAAAGGCCGCACAAAGAAAAGTAAAATTACTCCTTCTGGGAGTCAAGCTGGCAGACTAGACACACATCTCCTTAATTCCTCCTGAAAACCAAGGCCTGGATTGACAATTAAGCAGAGACTTCTTGACATCCAGTGAGCCCTTGGACATGGCATTGGGCTGCCAATTTGGACTACATGCCGCTGAACAGGAAATTTGTTCTCTTTCACCGACCCCCACCTTTGCCTTGAATGCTAGCTCTTGTGGACTGAAGGTAACTTGCAATTTTTACTTTTTTTTTTTTTCTTTCTTTTCTTTCTCTGTGTCTTAGCTGTCAGGCAGGTCTTGGGCTTAACTGGCAGCAAGGCTCAGCTGCACTGCTGATGGGATCAGCAGGCAGAATAGCAACATTTTGAGAACCTGGCTCTGTACTCTGTCCACCTTGACCCCCTCCACCCTCTCTTTCAGAACCTCCACTGTTGAACCAGCTATTCGGAAGTGGTGGGGAGAGCTTGTGCGGGACACCATCTTGTGCAACTTGGAGGTGGAGTTACCCAAAAGGAAGCCTGAGCAGGGGCTAATTCCCAGGCTGGGAGGCAGTGCCAGCCTTTTTTTATTCTGTCTTCACTAAAGGTAGAGTTGGGCTTAACTAGCAGCAAAGCACAGCTGCACTGCTGACAGGATCAGCAGGCAGAATAGCCACATTTTGAGAGCCCAGCTCTGGACTCTGTGCACCTCAGTCCTTCCTCTCTCTCTTTCCAAACTTCTGCCATTGAATCACTATTCCACAGCAGGCAGGAGAGCTTGTGTGGGACACCATCTTGTTCAACTGGGAGTTGGATTTACCCAAATGGAGGCCTCAGCAGGCATTAATTCCCGGGCTGGGCAGCAGTGTCAGCCCAGGGAGCACTTCTCCAGCAGGAAAGCTGTGTGTACCACAGTGTGGCCTTATGGGTGGGGCCCGGCAGCGCAAGTTAGCAGGGCAGTATCCTTACTGTACTTTGAACTAGTTACAGCATCTAGGGTTGGATGTAGAGGTACTTACTTTGCCAGCTGGGAAGAGGGGCTTGCACACCTGACAGCATGGCTGATTTTGGAAGGTGTCAGATAGCTTTTACCTTTCAAAATAAGACTACCTAGATAAATAGCTGCAGTGCATCCTGATGGCATCTCTTCCAGCTTTTACTGACCCACACTATAGGGTCAGCTGACAGCCCCCCAGTGACTCCATAAGTAGGGCTGTGTCTTTGTCAGTCAGAGATGGAACCTGCTACCTCAGAGATTCCACTGGGCCCAGTCACTGGAGTACACAGAGGTGACTGATGATCACCTTCCTTTTCAAACTGTACTTCAGATCCTGTAAAAGCAGCACCAGAGAAACTAAACAACTTCTAGATGCCCCCAAAGCAACAAACCCTGGACAGAAACTCAAAGAAAAAATTGCCTATGGCTCCAGAAAGCCCCCAAAAGAAAGAACCGAAGAACTTCTCAAAGATGTCTTTCTGAAACTATTGGAACTAGAATACAAAAAGATTATATAAAGAGCCTTCTTACACATTATACAAAATGCAGCAGAGGAAAACAAAAAATTAAGCCAGCTGTTCGAGCTGATGGAACACCAGTACTCTGAAATACAACACATCAATAGCAAAATCAAAGACATAGAAAATTCAATTCAAAGCCAAGAAAACAGAATTGAACAAATGAAAAATAGACTTTCTAACTTAGAAGACACAGCTACTGACTCCAGCATCTATGAGGAGAAATCAGAAAAAACAAGCAAGAAAATTGAAGAAGTATTAAGAAGAATGTGGGACTCTATCAAGAGGAACAATCTTTGATTGATTGGAGTTCCTGAACAGGGAGAGACACCTGAAAACACAGAGTATTGTTGTTGAGTTGCTGACAGAAAACTGCCCTGACATTATGAAAGAAGACAATATAGATATCCAAGATGTGCACTGAACACCACTCAATACAGATCACAAAAGAAATACACCAAGACATATTATAATCAAGATTAACAAAATGAAACAGAAACAGAAACTCTTAAAGGCGGTGAGACTGAAAGCATAGCTAACAATCAGAGGAAAACCTTGCAGACGTTTGTCTGAATTCTCAGTAGAAACAATACTGGCATGGAGACAGTGGGATGACACATTCAAACACTTGAAGGAGAAAAACTTTCAATGAAGAATTACATATCCCACAAAGCTATTTTTCAAATATGAAAATGAAATTAAGACATTTGCAGATAAACAGAAACTCAGAGACTGTAAAAACCAAACCAAAGCTACAAGAAATACTCAAAGAAGCTCTTGGATTAAAAGAACAAAACCATTAACTCTGTATTTTAGGAGGTAATACAGGACACATCATCCAGGAACCTACTCATTTAAGAAAGGAACAAAACTCAACCAAAGTTATAATTTTATATGAAGTGATTCAATGATCATTTCATGAAAACTATGATGTCGACATACTAACAAGAAGGGTGTAATACAGTAGTTATAGTTCTTCCAGATGGAGAGGAAGTTAATAACGCACATTAGAAGTTAAAATTGGGTTTAAACATAGAATATTAAGGGAGATCACAGGAATAGCCACAAAGCACAATGAAGATGCAACATATCAAATCAAGAAACATAATACAGGAGTTTCAACAAACACAAAACTAATACTGAAAAGGGTGAAAAATCAACCTATAAAGAAGAACATCCAGAACAGAATAGTAAGAGCAACAGAGAAAACATCAACACAAAAATAAACACACCACAATGACAGCACTAAACACATAACTTGCAGTAATTATATTGAATGTAAATGGACTGAACACTCCAGTAAAGAGACAACAAATGACATCTTGGATCAAAAGATATCACCTGTCTGTATGTGGCTTATAAGAAACTCACTTTAGACTTAAAGATAGGAACAAACTAAAAATTAAAGGACGGAATAACACATACAAAGCTAAAAATGTACCAAAAAGAGCAGATGTGGCTATATTAATATCAGATAAAACAGATTTTTTTCTTCTTATTATTATTGAATGAAAATGTACATTCCCATATAAATTTGCATACTGATCTACATGAAGCTTCTACTGCTATCCCTGCACGGTGAAGCACACTCTTCCTCTCTGCTCCATACGTGTCTTATCTTCCCAAGAGTCTCCTATCTTCTCCTCTCTACTCATTCCTCTTCTCCAGTATGAGGTCAACAGGATGACCTCCTATAGATGCCTAGAACCATCAAGTGCCTGCACAATATGGTCACTCTGCATCACCAAGTCAAATCCATTGCTGTCTGAAAAGTTGAACTTCATTATGATTTATGGACAGGGGCAGCATCAGGACCAGGGGCCCTGCTCCCATGAGAACCCTGAGGCCACTGGACCATCAATTGTGGTCTTTTAGTGGAGATCTCAGGGTGCACCCCTACTTATGCTTGTGTTGCTAGTGAGACTCAACTTTGTGAGCTCCATCATGGCTATCACTGTGGTAGCTGGGCACCATCTGGTTCTTCCGGTCACAGACTCACATGGGTGACTCCATCTTCTGAATTCTCTTTCCCCATGTCGTTATGGACATGGCTATCATCCGTTCCTGCTAAGTTGGGACCATTTGCTGTACCCTCAGATGGCAACTTTTAAGACCCTGGATGCCACTCACCAGTGTGGGGTATGGAGAGTCATCATTAGCAAAACTAGCTAGCAGTGCCAATTGGCCTCAATTTTGCCTTAGAGCATGGTCACAGCCCTCTGCCCCAGCCACTCTGTCCTTGCAATATTGGTTTAAGATGGGAGAAGTGCACAAGTTGTGTTCAAGTCCTGTTAACATTGATCTTCTTTCTAATGTGTGCTGTCACCAGTTTCACCCAACCAAATTTCTAACAACTATCTATCTAAAAACTTCCCCCTTGCCCTCCCACCCTCCCCAACCTTGCAGCTGTCAGAGTCTTTTCTGTTATGCATGAGTCTGTTTTTAAATTCTTACTGTATGTGTCTCATACAATGTTTGTCCTGTCACTGACTACTTTCACTCAACATAACGTCTTCCAGTTGAAACCAGGTTAAGAGATGTTTCCTGCTATCGTCATTGTTCTTTATCATTGCATACTGTTCCATTCAGTATATATACCATAGTTTACCTATCCATTCTTCTGTTGTTGGGCATCTGGATTGATTCCATCTTTTTGCTATTGTGGACTGTCCTGTGATGAACATTCATGTGCATGTATCAGTTAGTGTGACTGGCCTTGATTCTGTAGGATATATTCCAAATAGTGGGATTATTGGGTCAAATAGTATATATGTATCCATTTTTTTAAGGGAGAGCCAGATTGCTTTCCAAAGAGGTTGCACCATTTTGCAATCCCACCAACAGTGTAGGAGAGTTCTGATCTCTCCACAGCCTCTCCAGCATTTAGTGTTTTGTGTTTTTTGGATCATGGCCAAACTTGTTGGGTAAGATGGTATCTCATTGCCATTTTGATTTAAACTTCTTTAATAACTAATGATCATGAAAATGTCTGCTTGTGTTTTTTGGCTGCTTGCATCTCCTCTTTAGAGAAGTGTCTGTCCTTCTCCTTTGCCCGTTGCTTAATTGGATGATTTCTCTTTTTCTTACTGATATCTTGTAGTACTTTATAGATTATGGAGATCAGGCATCAGTCTGACATAGAGTTGCTATGTATTTTTTCCCATTCTGTAGGCTGCCTTTTAATTCTATTAATAAAATCTTTGGATGAGCAAAAGTGATTGATTCTTAGTAGTTCCTATTTATTTATTTTCTCTTCAGTTGTTTGTGGTTTGTTAGACAGATTTTGAAGTCTGTCTATGTTGTGTATTAAACCTTCCATATTGTTCCTACTTTTTCTTGGATGAGCTTTATCATTTTAGATTTGATATTTAGGTCTTTTATCCAGTTTGAGTTGGTTTTTGTATAAGGTATAAGATATGGGTCTTATTTTAATTTAGCGAAGATGGACACCCAATTTTGCCAGCACCATTTGTTGAAGAGATTGTTTTTATGCCAGTTTAATGTCTTAGGGCCTTTGTCAAATGTCTACTGTTCATAGGCAGATGATGCCATCTCTGGGATCTCGATTCTGTTCCACTGATCAATCTGTCTGTTTTGGTACCAGTACCAAGCTGTTTTGAATACTGTGGCAGTGTAATAGGTTCTAAAGTTGGGTACAGATAAAACAGATTTGAATGTAAAATCCACATCATGGACAAGGATGGACACTAACGGTGAAAGGTTCATTACACAGGAAGGACTTAACAACATTAAATATTTATGCACCTAATGTTAGAGCACCTAAATACATTGAAAAAACACTGACTACATTCAAAAATGAGATAGGTCACTCCACAGTAATAGTGGGAGAATTCAACACTCCACTCTCAGTATTGGACAGATCTTCTAGAAAAAAGCTGAATAAAGACACAATAAAGAAGATCTTATTGCCACAATTAACCAACAAGACCTTGGAGTATACAGAGCTTTCTATCCATCAGCAGATAAGTACACCTTCTCCTCCAGTGTCCATGGAACTTTTTCCAAAATAGACCATTTGTTAAGACATAAAGCAAATTTCAACAAAATCCATACCACTGAATTACTGTAAAGCTTCTTCTCAGACTATAAAGCCATTAAAGTTGAAGTCAGCAGAAAAGACATAGATAGAAATTGAAACTGAACAACATCCTGCTCAGAAAGCCATGGGTTGTAGAAGATATCATGGATGAAATAAGGAAATTTCTGGATTCAAATGAAAATGAAAACATTTCCTAACAGAACCGATCGGATACAGATAAAGCAGTGCTCAGTGGTCAGTTTATCTTTATAAATGCACACATCTGGAAGAAAGAAAGAACCCAAATCAAAGAATAATCCCTACAACTTGAACAAATGAAAAGAGAGCAACACAGGAACCCCTCAAATACCAGAAGCAAACAGATCATAAAGACTACAGCAGAACTAAATAAATTGAAGAATAGTAAGCAACTGGAAAAATTGATAAGATCAAAAGCTGGTTTTTGGAAAAGATCAATAAAATTTACAAACCATTGGCTAAACTTATTAAAGAAAAACAGGGAAGGAAATAACCCAAATAAGAACTGAGATAGGAAATGGCACAACAGATCCAACTGAAATGAAAAATAGCATAACAGAATAAGATGAAGGACTGTACTCTAACAAATTTGAAAACCTAGATGAAATGCACAGCTTCCTAGATTCATGTCACCTAACAAATTGTCAAAGGTGAAGCAGAACAACTTAATAAACCCATCACAAAGAAACAGATTGAAAAAGTCATTCAAAAACTACCAACTAAAAAAATCCGTGGCCCAGATGACTTCACCACAGAATTCTACCAAACTTATAAAGAAGAGTTAACTCTAATACTACTGAGACTATTACATAGCATAGAAAGGGATGGAATACTCCCAAATTCATTCTATGAAGCCAGCATAACCCTGCTACCCAAACCAGGGAAAGATCCAACAAAAAGAGAAAACTACAGACCAATACTACTCATGAACCTGGATGCAAAAATCTTCAAAAAAATACTTGCCAATAGAATTCAATAACGTATTAAACAAATAATCCATCATGACCAAGTTGGATTCATACCAGGGGTGCAAGTCTGCTTCCACATCAGAAAAACAGTTAATGTGGTCAACCATATAAATAACAGAAGACAAGAATCACCTGATTTTATCTATTGATGCAGAAAAGGCATTTAATGAAGTCCAACACCAATTCATGCTAAAAACTCAGTAAAATAGGAATAGATGGCAAATTTCTGAATGCAGTAAAGGCCATTTATACAAAACCAACTGCCTACATCATCCTGAATGGAAAGAGATTGAAACAATTCTCTTTGATAATGGGAACTAGACAAGAATGCCCACTCTCACTTCTCCTGTTCATCATTGTGCTAGAAGTTCTGGCCAGAACAATTAGACAAGAACAAGAAATAAAAGGCATCAGTATCGGCAAAGAAGTACAAATATTCCTGTTTGCAGATGATGTGACTGTATATTGAAAGAATCCTAAAGAATATACAAGTAACTACTTAGACTGATAGAAGAGTTCAGCAAAGTCTCAGGATAAAAGATAAACATAAATAAATCAGTAGGATTCCTTTATACCAACAACGAGATTATTAAGGAGGAAATCGCCAAATCAATACCATTTACTATAGCCCCTAAGAAGATGAAGTACCTAGGAATAAACCTAACTAGAGAAATAACAGACCTTTACAAAGAGAACTACAAGTGCTTACTACAGGAAGCTAAGAGAGACTTACATAAATGGAGAAACCTATCCTGCTCATGGATAGGAAGACTTAACATTGTGTAAATGTCTATTTTACCCAAAGCAATCTGCCTATGTAATGGAAGTTGCAATACAACTTCCAGTGAAATTTTTTATTGAGATGGAGAAAAAAGTTACCGCCTGTGGAAACGGAAGAAGTCCCAGATAAATAAAGTACTATTGAAGAAGAACACACTAGGAGGCCTCTCACCACTCAACTTTAAAACCTATTACACTGCCACAGTTGTCAAAATAACGTGGTACTGGTACAAAAAGAGATATATAGACCACTGGAATAGATTCGAGACTCCAGAGATGACATCATCCTCCTGTGAACAGCTGATATTCAACAAAGGCCTTAAGACTTTAAATTTGGGTAAAAGCAATCTCTTTAACAAATGGTGCTGGCAAAATTGGACATACATTTGCAATAAACTGAAACAAGACCCATATCTCACACCTTACACAAAAACCAACTCAAACTGGATAAAAGACCTACATATCAAATATAAAATAATAAAGCTCATCCAGGAAAAACCAGGATCAACAGTGGAAGTTTTAATACACAATGTAGACAGACTTCAGAATCTGACAAACAAAACACAATCAACAGAAGAGAAAATGTATAAATGGAAATTACTAAGAATCAAACACTTCTGCTCTTCCAAAGATTTTACCAAAGGAATTAAAAGAGCAGCTATAGAATGAGAAGAAATATTTGGCAACTATGTGTCAAACAGACATCTGATCTCCTAAGGTGCTACAAAATATCAATAAGAAAGGGATAAATAATCCAATTAAGTGACAGGCAAAGGAGATGGAAAGACACTTCTCTAAAGAGGAGATCCAGGCAGCCAAAAAACACATGCAGAATTGCTCACGGTCATTAGCTATTAAAGAAATTCAAATCAAAACTACAATGAGATATTATCTAACCCCAACAAGATTGGCTATGATCCAAAAAAACACAAAACAAGAAATGCTGGAGAGGCTGTGGAGAAATTAGAACTCTCCTTCACTGTTGGTGGGATTGCAAAATGGTGCACCCTCTTTGGAAAGCAACCTGGTACTTCCTTGAAAAGCTCAAAATTGACCTGGTAATTCCACTGCTTGGAATATACTCTGTAAAATCAAGGGTACTGACACCAACAGATACATGCACATGAATGTTTATTACAGAACAGTCCACAATAGCAAAAAGTTGCAATCAGCCCAGATGCCCAGCAACAGAGGAATGGATAGGTAAACTGTGGTATATGTACTCAATTGTACTCAGTGGAACACTATCCAATGATAAATAGCAATGATGATTTTAGGAAGCATCTCATAACCCGGTTTCAACTGGAAGACATTACGTTGAGTGAAAGTAGTCAGCAGCAAAAGGACAAATATTGTATGAGACCAATACGATAAGAACTTAAAAGCAGACTCATGTATAGAGGAAAAGACTCTTTGATGGCTACAAGGGTGGCAAGGGAGGGAGGGAGAGGGTTATCGATTGGATAGTTGGCAGAAATTTGGCTGGGTTGAATCAGTGATAGTACACTTCAAAAGATCAATTTAACTGGACTTCAACATGAATACCCCTCCCATCTTAACCCAATATGGCAAGGACAGAGTAGCAGGGGCAGGGGTCAGGCAACCATGCTCTCAGGGGAAATTGAGGTCAATTGGAAAAACTAGAGTATTTCTAAGAGAGTGGTCTACACCCCACGTTAGTCAGCAGTGTCTGGGTTCTCAAAAGCTAGCAAGCTGCCATCTGTGGTACAACAAATTGTCCCAACTCAGCAGTGACAGACAATCACTGAGGACCAAAACTACGTGAGGAAAAGAAAACCCAGGTTACAGATAGACTCATATGAGTGGCTGACTCCATTTAAATGCAACTGGAGGAAACAGATGGTGCCCGGCCACCACCAGTGATAGGCATGATGGGGCTCACAGAGTTGATTCTCACTGGCAACATAAGAATAAAAAGGGGTGCATCCCAAGAACTCCACTAAAAAACTGCAATTGATGGTCCAGGGCCTCAGGGTTCCCCTGGGAGCACAGCTCCTGGTCCTGATGCTGCCCATGTGCATAAATCATAATGGAGGTCAACTCTTCAGACAGGAGCAGATTGGACTCAGTGACACAGAGTGACCATATCATGTGTACACTTTAAGGTTCTATGCGTCTGTAGGATGTTGTCCTGCTGGCCTCTTACTGGAGTGGGTTGAGAGGGTTGAGAGTAGGAGACAGGAGATTATGAGGAGGATATGACATGTATAGAACAGATAGGGGTGGTGTGCTATCACCAGGAAGGGAGACCAGTGGGAGCTGCATATAGGCAGGCATGCAAATTCATATTGGATTGCACACTTTCACTCAATCACAATAAAAAAAGAAAAATTACAGAACATATCTATCATAAATATCGATGTAGAAAGTTCTCAACAAAATTTTAGCCAACAGAATTCAACATCATGTTAAAAAAAGTCATGCACCAAGACTCAGTTTGATTCATCCTAGGTATGCAAGGATGGTTCAACATTAGAAAATCAATGTAATCCACCACATAAATAAAATAATCGGGGGGGGGGATCAAGATGGTGGACTAAACACAAGTCTCCTTAAATCCCTCTGGAAACCAAGACCTGAACTGATAATTAAACAGAGCCTTCTGGACACCTAGTGAGCCCTAGAACACAGCATAGGGCTCTTAATTTGGAATTAATACCACTGAATGGAAAACGCCTCTCTTTAATTGACCCTGCTCTTTGCAAGCACTAGCTTTCATCGAATGAAGGTGACTTACCACTTTAACTTTTTTTTCTCTTTCTTAGCTAGCAGGAGGAGCTGGAACTTGACTAGCAGCTAATCTGAGACGCACTGCTGGTGGGATCAGCTGGCAAAATTGCCATATTTTGAGACCCCGGCTTTGGACTCTGTGCATCTCAGCATCTTTGGCCTCTCTCTCTGCCTGTGCCATAGAATAGCCGGTAGGGAGGCAGGTGGTGATATTGTGTGAGATACCATAGTGTTCCACTGGGAGATGGATATACCCATACAGAAGCCTTAGCTGGACCTATTTCCTGGGCTGGGAGGCAGTGCTTGCCCAGAGCAGAGCGCTTTTATAGCAAAAAAGCAGTATTCTATACAGTGTAGCCTACTGCTGGGGCCTGACATCAGAGGCCAGCAGGACAGTAGCCTTTCTATATTTTGAGCTGGTTTATAATATCTGGGGTTCAATATAGAGGTGCTTACTTTGCCAGCTGGGAAGAGGGCCCTCTATATCTGAAAACCTGACGGACTTTGGAATTTGTCAGATACCTTTTACCTTTCATTTTAAGATGGCCTAGAGAAATAACGGCAGTTCATCCTCACAGCATCTCTCCCAGCCTCTATTGACTAACATGATACTCAAAAGGAACAAACTCTGCATAAAACCGTAACCAAGAAATCACCCACGGCTTCAGAAGGCCCCGAAAAGAAAGCACCTCACAACTTCCCAGATGAAGAATCCTTTCTGAAACTATTGGAAGGTGAATACACAAGGATTATATACAGAGCCCTCCTAGACCTTATACAAAATGCAGCAGAGCAAAATGAAAAATTAAGGAAGCTGTTTGATCCAATGGAACACCAATACTCTGAATTCCAACAGATGAAGAACAAAATCAAAGACATGAAACTTCAATTCAAAGCCAAGAAAACAGAATGGAACAAATGGAAATGAGACTTTCAGACTTTGCAGACAGAGCTACCGACTCCACCACCTATGAGGAGAAATCAGGAAGAAGAAACAAGAAAAATGAAGAAGCATTAAGAAGCATGTGGGACTCTATTAAGAGGAACAATCTACAATTAACTAGAGTTCCTGAACAGGGCAAAACACCTGAGAACACAGAGAGTATTGTTGCTGAGCTGCTGACAGAAACTTCCCAGAAATTATGAAAGAAGAGACTATAGATATCCAAGATGGATATTGAACGCCACCCAATATAGATCTCAGAAGAAAGACTCCAAGACATATTATAATGAAGCTTAAAAAAATGAAACCTAAGCAGAAACTCTTAAAGGCAGCAAGACTCAAAGCAAAGCTGACATTTAGAGGAAAACCCTGTAGGCTTTGTTGGATTTCTCAGCAGAACAATGCTGGCACGGAGACAGTGGCATGATACATACAAAGTCTTAAAGAAGAAGAACTTCCAACCAAGAATTATATATCCTGCAAAACTATCTTTCAAATACGAAAATGAAGTTAACACATTCACAGATAAACAGAAACTCAGAGACTTTGTAAAAACCAAATCAAAGCTACAAGAAATACTGAAAGAATCTCTTGGCTTAGAAGAACAAAATCACTAACTTTATATTTTAGAAGCAAATACATGACACATCACCCACAATCCTACTAAGTTAGGGAAGGCTCAAAACTCAATCTAAGCTATAATAGTGAAAGAAATGATCCAGTGATGATATCATGAAAACCATGATGTCATCATATTAAAAAGAGAGATGTACTAAAGTCATTATAGTCCTTCCATATGGAGAGGTAGTTGATAAGAATGGTAGTACTTAATATTGAATTTATAAATAGTTTATTAAGGGTCATCATATTGGCAGCTGTAAAGCACAATAAAGATGCAACATATCAAATCAAGAAATATAATACAGTTGTCTTAACAACCACAAAACCAACCCTGAAAAAGGTGAAAACTCAACTCACAAAGAAGAATGTCCCAGAACGAACTAATAAGAACAACAGAGAAAACATCAACACAAAAATAAACATATCACAATGGCAGCACTGAGCACATACCTATCAATAACTATATTGAATATAAATGGACTGAATGCTCCAGTAAAGAGACACTGAGTGACTTCTTGGACCAAAAGGCATGACCCATCCATGTGTTGCCTACAAGAAACTAGTCTTAAAGATAAGAACAAACTGAATGTTAAAGGGTGGAAAAATATGTATCAAGCTAACAATGAACAAAGAACAGCAGGTGGGGCAAATCTAATCTTAGATAAAATAGATTTTAATGTGAAATTCACCATCGTGGAAAAGGATGGATACTATTGCAGAAAGGTTCAACACACAAGCAGGACTTAACAAAATTAAATATTTATGCACCTAAAATTAGAGCACTTAAATACATCAACAATTTCATTCTGGCCTCTAGGGTCATCATGAGTCAGATCTGACTCGACAGCACTTGGCTTGGCTAAATACATTGAAGAAACACTGACTACACTCAGAAAGGAGATAGACCACTCCACAATAATAGTGAGAGACTTCAACACTCCACTCTCAGTACTGGACAGATTGTTTAGAATAAAGCTCAATAAAGACACAGATGACCTTACTGCCACAATTAACCAACTAGACCTTGTCAACATATACAGAACTTTCTATCCATCAGTGGACAACTGCCATATCTGGCACCCGAATGATCAGCACTGGATGGGATCCGAGGCTGAGATGAGCTGGAAGGGGATGGAAAAAAATCCACTCACACAAAAAACACATCACACACACAAGATAAAGTTACTGACACAAGAAGCGCATCATGCAAGATAAAGTTAGGGCCAGGTGGGACAATGGTCTCTGATGGAGAACCATGGACCTTGATCCTCTTTTACAAGCTTTATTTGTAGGCTTAACAGGCAGGAAGTCAACAGAGTGAGACATTGCCAAAAATGGTTATAATATTTGTTACAGAGCACACAGAAGTTGTCTTCAAACAAAGGACAGGAACATGCAAATAGTTTTAACCTGAGCTATTATCCTGCAAACAGTTTCAAGGAAACAGCTCTAGCTTTGGGCTTATCATTTTACAAATAGCTTGATCTGTGTTAATATCCTGCAAATAGTATGAAGGAAATAGTTTACCCTGAATTGTAAATGGTTCAGTCTTTGGCAATTATGTTATAAATAGTCACAAGGAAATAGTTTCAAGATGCCAGGCAGAGAGGTAATAACATGGATGGAGGGAGGAGGAAGTAAGGGGGATAGGACCCAGTAGCTCCCAGTCTGCAACAGACAACTACACTTTCTTCTCCAGTGAACATGGAACATTCTCCATTATAGACCATGTGTTAGGACATAAAGCAGTTCTCAGCAAAATCCATACCATTGAATTAATGCAAAGCATCTTCTCAGATCATAAAGCCATAAAAGCTGAAATCAATAGCAGAAAAAAAAAATTCATAAAAAGTGAAACTCATGAAAACTGAACAATATCTTGTTCAAAAGCCATGGGTTCTAGAAGAAATCGAGGAGTAAATAAAGACATCTATGGATTCCAATGAGAATGAAAACACTTCCTACCAGAACTTATGGGATACAGCCAAAGCAGTCCTCAGAGGTCAGTTATCTCCATAAATGCACACATCTGGAAGGAGGTAAGAAGCCAAATCAAAGAACTAACCCTACAGCTTGAACAAGTAGAGAGAAAACAACAGAGGAACCTCACAGTCACTGGAAGAAAACAGATCATTAAGATTAGAGCAGAAATAAACGAATTAGAGAATAGAAGAACAATTGAAAAAATTGAAAAGACCAAAAGCTGGTTTTTTGAACTGATCAACCAAATTGACAAACCATTGGCTAAACTTACTAAAGACAAATAGGAAAAGAAACAAATATTCCAAATCAGAAATGAGAGGGGAGTTGTTACCACAGACCAACAGAAATCAAAAATATTATAACAGAATACTATGAAAGACTGTACTCTAACAAATTTGAAAACCTAGAGGAAATGGACAAATTCCTTGACTCATATCACCTACCAAAATTGTCACAAGGTGAAGCAGAACAACTTAATAAATGCATCACAAGGAAGGGATTGAAAAAGTCATCAAAAAACTGCCAACCAAAAAAAGCCCGGGCCCGGATGGCTTCACTGCAGAATTCCACCAATCTTTCAGAAAAGAGTTATTTCCAATACTGCTGAGACTACTTCACAGTATAGGAAGGGACGGAGTGCTCCCAAATTCATTCTGTGAAGCCAGCACAACCCTGATACCAAAGCCAGGTAAAGACCCAACAAAAAAGGAGAACTAAAGATTGATATCATTCATGAATCTAGATACAAAAATCTTGAACAAAGTCTGGCCAATAGAATACAACAACATATCAAACAAATAATCCGTGATGACCCAGCTGGATTCATACTAGGGATGCAAGGCTGATTCAGCATCAGAAAAACAGTTACCGTGATCAATCACATAAATAACGCAAAAGACGAGAATCACTTGATTTTGTCTATTGTTGCAGAAAAGGTATTTGATAAAGTCCAATACCCATTCATGCTAAAAACTCTCAGCAAAATAGGAATAGATGGCAAATTCTTCAATGCAATGAGGGGCATTTATACAAAGCCAACTGCTTACATCATCCTGAATGGAGAGAGACTGAAACAGTTTCCCTTGAGATCAGGAACTAGACAACGATGACCTCTCTCACTTCTCCTATTTAACATTGTACTGGAAGTTCTAGCCAGAGCGATTAGACGAGACTAAGAAATACAGGGCATATGCATCAGCAAAGAAGTAAAAAATATTCCTATTTGCAGATGCTATGATTGTGTATGCAGAGAATCCCAAAGAATCCATAAGTAAACTCCCCATACTGATAGAAGAGTTCAGCAAAGTCTCAGTAAATCAGTAGGATTCCTTTATACCAACATAAGTAAATCAGTAGGATTCCTTTATACAAACAACGAGATTATTAGGGAAGAAATCACTAAATCAATACCATTTACTATAGCCCCCAAGAAGATAAAATACCTAGGAATAAATCTTACTGGAGAAATAACAGACCTTTACAAAGAGAATTACAAGTCCTTACTACAAGAAGCCAAGAGAGACTTACATAAATGGAGAAACCTACCCTGCTCATGGATAGGAAGACTTAACATTGTCTTAACTCTTTTACCCAAAGCAATCTACTTACGTAATGCCATCGCAATACAAATTCCAGTGACATTTTTTAATGAGATGGAGAAACAAATCAACTTTGTTTGGAAAGGGAAGAAGCCCCAGATAAGTAAAGTACTACTGAGAAAGAAGAACATACTGGGAGGCCTCTCACTACCTGACTTTAGAACCTATTACACTGCCACAGTAGTCAAAGCAGCTTGGTACTGGTACAAAAAGGGATAGATAGATCAATGGAACATAACTGAGACTCCAGAGATGACACCGCCTTCCTATGAGCAGTTGATATTTAACCAAGGCCCTCAGACATTAAATTGGGGTAAACACAATCTCTTCAACAAATGGTGCTGACAAAATTGGATATCGATCTGCAAAAAACTGAAACAAGATCCATTTCTTACACCTTATACAAAAAACAACTCAAACTGGATAAAAGACCTACATATCAAATCTAAAACAATAAAGCTCATCCAAGAAAAAGTAGGAATAACAATGGAAGTTTTGATACACAGCTGAGACAGACTTCAAAATCTGTCAAACAAACCACTAAAAATTGAAGAGAAAATAGATAAATGGAAACTATGAAGAATCAAACACTTTTGTTCATCCAAAGACTTTATTAACAGAATTAAAAGGTCACCAGAATGGGAAAAAGTATTTCACAACTACATGTCAGATTGATGCCTGTTCTCCATAATCCATAAGGTACTACAAAATATCAATAAAAAAAAGATAAATCTTCGATTTAAGCTCTGGACAAAGGAGATCACAGGCACTTCACTAAAGAGGAGATACAAGCAACAAAAAACACATGTGGACATGCTTGCTGTCATTAGCTATTAAAGAAATTCAAATCAAAAGGACAATGAGATACCATCTCACCCCAACAAGGTTGGCCATGATCCAAGAAACACAAAACGACAAATGCTAGAGAAGCTGTGGAGAAACTGGGACTGTCCTACACTGTTGGTGGGATTGCAAAATGGTGCAATCTCTTTGGAAAGCAATCTGGCTCTCCCTTTAAAAAAATGGACACAGATCTACCATTTGACCCAGTAATTCCATTGCTTGGAATATATCCTACAGAATCAAAGCCATTTATGCCAACTGATACGTGCACGCGAATGTTCATCATAGCACAGTCCACAGTAGCAAAAGGAAGGAATCAACCCAGATACCCAACAACAGAAGAATCGATAGGTAAACTATGGTACATATACTCAGTGGAACACTATGCAATGATAAAGAACAATGATGATAGCAGGAAACATCTCTTAAGCCGGTTTCAACTGGAGGACATTATGTTGAGTTGAAGTAGTCATCAACCAGAAGGACAAATATTGTATGAAGCACCTATGATAAGAACTTAAAAGCAGACTCATGCATAACAGAAAAGACTCCTTGATGGCTGCAAGGGTGGGGAGGGCAGGAAAGTGAGGGGGGGAGTGTTTAGATCAGATAGTTGTTAGAAATTTGATTGAGTGAAACTGGTGACAGCACTCATTAGTAAGAAGATAAGTATTAATGGGACTTCAACACAACTTGTATAGTCCTCCCATCTTAAACTAATACTGCAAGGACAGAGTAGCTGGGGGTGGGGGGCTGGGGACCATGCTCTCAGGGAAAATCAAGGCCAATTGGCACTGCTAGCGACTCTCCATACTCCACATTGGTGAGTGGTGTCTGGGGTCTTAAAAGTTGCCAAGCTGCCATCTGAGGGTACAGCAAATGGTCCCAGTTCAGCAGAAATGGATGATCATCAATGGGGGAAATAGAATCCAGAAGACATGAGTGGATGTCTACATCGACTTGTGACCAGAAAAACCAGATGGTTCCCAGCCACCACCAGTGATAGCTATGATGGAGCTCACAAAGGTGAGCTCACTGGCAACACAAGTATAAATAGGGGTGCACCCTGAGATCTCCACTGAAAGATCACAATTGGTAGTCCAGAGACTTCAGGGTTCCCCGGGAGCATGGCCCTTGGACCTGATGCTGCCCCTGTCCATAAATCATAATGAAGGTCAACTTTTCAGAGAGCAATGGATTCGACCTGGTGACACAGTGGGACCATATTGTGTGGGCACTTTATGGTTCTAGGCATCTATAGGAGGTCGTCCTGTTGACCTCATACTGGAGGAAGGGGAATGGGGGAGAAGAGGAGATAGGAGACTGTTGGGAAGATAAGACATGTATGGAACAGAGAGGAAAAGTGTTCTTTCACCATACAGGGAGAGCACTGGAAGCTGCATATGGGTCAGCATGCAAATTTATATGGGAATGTGCATTTTCATTCAGTCACAACAAAAAAAGAAAAAATAATTATTAAGGCTTCAATAACCACTCTAGCTCAAAGGACTATACTATTTGGACAGTCAAAATCAAATTATAATACATACACATGTGCACACACACACGCACACACAAAAAACCACAAAAATTACAATAACCTAACAAATCCCAACAGCTTTCTAATGGCTCTGAGACAACAGTGTCTAATGATTTAAAGAAGCAAATCATCATGACTCCATCTCCTAAAATACAGAATTTCCCTTATGAAGAAAAATCCCTGAAAGTATCAGAGGCAGAATATGAAAGAATTATGTATAGAGCCCTTCTAGACTGTCAGATGGAAATTAGACAAAGTGCAGCAGAACAAAATGAAAAATGAATCTAGCTGCATGAATTGCTAAAACAATAATGATTTGAAATTCAGCAGATTAATAATAAAATTCAAAGTTAGGCAATTTAATTGAAAGTCAAGGAGCAGGACCAAGGAAATGGAATGCAGAATTAATGAGAATGAAGATAAAGGAACTGACACCAGCATTTGTGAGGAAAAAGCAAATAAAAGAACGAAGAAAAATGAAGAATCATTAAGAGTTACGTGGGACTCTATCACGAGGAATAATTTATGAATGATTGGAGCACCAGAACAAGGTGGGATAGCAGAAAATACAGAGAGAATTGTTGAAGATTTACTGACAGAAAACTACTCTGACATCATGAAAGATCAGAAGATATCTATCCAATATGCTCATTGAAATCCACAAAAAGTAGATCCCAAAAGAAATTGCAAAGACATATTACAAGCAAGCTTAACAAAATAAAACATGAGAAGCTCTTAAAGGCAGCTAGACTTAAACCAAACTAAGTTAAAATGGCAAATCTTTTAGACTGATCTCTCATTGTTCAGCTGAAGCCATGTTCACACAAAGGCAATGCAATGACACATGCAAAGCCTTGAAAGACAAAAACTTCCAGCCAAGAGTTATATATCCTGAAAAATTATCTCTCGAATGTGATGGTGAAATTAGGACATTCCCAGATAAAGAGAAGCTTAAAGACTTTGCAAAAACCAAACCAAAATTAAAAGAAATACTGAAGGAAGTTCTTTGATTAGAAAATCAGTAATACCAAACATGTACTCAAAGATGCAATGCAGGACACAGCATCCAGAGTCCTACTTGACTAGGGAAGTAACAAAGTTCAATCAAAGCTAAAATATTAAAAATAGGGAAACAGGTCTCAATATGTCAATTATGACATTATACTAAAAAGGGGGAAATATTAACATACTCATAGACCTTTCAGATGGAGAAGAAGTCAAGGAGATTCAAAGAAGTTAAAGACTGGTTTAAGCTTAGAATATTGAGGGGAATAATGGGGTAACTGCAAAGCAGTTAAAAATACCAAACATCAAAACAAGAAACAGTCTAGAAGTCTCAACAGACACAGAAACCAACATTGAAAAAAGATGAAAAGAAAACACACAAAGAAAAATTATTCAGAACAGTATATTAAGTGGAACAAAGAAACTGTCAACAGCACAAAATAAAGGCACCAAAATGACAGCACTAAATTCATACTATCAATAATTACACTGAATGTAAATGGATTCAATTCATTAATAAAAGACAGAGTAACAGGTTGGATTGAAAAACACAATCCATATATGTGTTGCTTACAAGAAACACACCTTAAACTCAAATGTATGAACAGAAAATCAATGGATGGAAAAATGTATACCAAGCTAACAACATACAAAGAAGAGCAGGAGTGGCAATACTAACCTCAGATAAAATAGACTTTAAAGTTAAATCCATCATTGTGGACAAGCATGGTCACTATTGCTTAAAGGTTTGATATACAAAGAGGATGTAATAGTATTAAATATTTGTGCACCCAATATCAGAGCTTCAAAATACATCAAACGAACACTGACAATATTGAAAAATGGGATAGATTGCTCCACAATAATAGTCGGAGACTTGAACACTCCACTTTCAGTAATGGAGAGAACATTCAGAAGAAAGCTCAATAAAGATACAGAAGATCCTACTGCAACAATCAACCAACTCGCCCTCATAGGCAAATACAGAACTCCCCACCCAACATCAGACAAGGACACCTTCTTCTCAAATTCTCATGAAATATTCTCCACAATAGACCACATATTAGGCCATGAAGCAAGTCTCAACAAAATCCAAACAGCTAAAAGAGTGCAAAAAGTCTTCTCAGATCATAAAGCCATAAAAACTGAAATCAGTAACAGAAAAATATGGGTACAAATGCAAACTCATAGAAACTGAACAACACCTTGCTCAAAAATTCATGGGTAATGGAAGAAATCAAGAATGCAATAAAGAAATTAATGGAAACAAATGACAATGGAGACACACCCTACCAAAACCCATGGGATACAGCAAAAGCGGTGCTCAGAGGTCAATTTATCTCAATAAATGTACACATCCAAAATGAAGAAAGGGTTCAAACCAAAGAATAGCCCTACAACTTAAACAAGTAGAAAGAGAACAACAAAAGAACCCCCTTGGGCATCAGAAGAAAACAGTCAACAAAAACTAAAGCAGAGCTAAGTAAATTAGAGTATAGAAAAACAATTAAAAAATTAACAAAACCAAAAGTTAGTTTTTTGAAAAGATCAACAAAATGGATAAATCACTGGCCAAACTCACAAAAGAGAAACAGGAGAAGAAACAAATAACCTGAATAAGAAATGAGATGGGTGATGTCACAACAGACCCAAATGACATTAAAAGAATCATAGCAGAATACTATGAAAAATTGTACTCTAATAGATTGAAAATCTAGAGGAAATGACAAATTTCTAAAATCACATTACCTACCAAAACTAACACAAAGAGAAGTGGAACAACTTAATAAACTCATCCCAAGAGATTTTAAAAAAACCTACCAACCAAAAAAAGTCCTGGCCCAGATGGCTTAACTGGAGAAGTCTTCCAAGCTGTTAGAGATGAGTTAATACCAATCATACTGAAGGTATTTCATGGCATAGAAAAGTATTGAACATTCCCAAATTGATTCTATGAAGCCAGCATAACCCTGATAACCAAACCTGGGTAAAAATAGATAAATAAAAGAGAGAGGAAAAAAGAATTTACAGCCCCAAATCTCGTGAATCTAGAAGCAAAAATCCTCAACAAAATCCTAGCCAACAGAGTTCAACAATGTATCAAAAAAATAATTCACCATGGCTAAGTAGGATTCATACTAGAGATGCAGGGTTGGTTCACCATCAGAAAAACAGTTATTGTAATCAACCACATAAATAATACAAAAAATAAGAATATTTTATCAATTGATGCAGAAAATGCATTTGACAAAGTCCAACACCCATTCATGTTAAAAACTCTCAGCAAAATAGGAACAGAAGGGAAATTCCTCAACAGGGTCATCTATGCAAAGCCAACAGCCAGCATCATCTTGAACGAAGAGAGACTGAAAGAATTCCCCTTGAGAACGGGAAACAGACAAGAGTACCCACTGTCACCAAGTACTTTCATTCAACATTGTGCTGGAGGTTCTGGCCAGAGCAATCAGAAAAGATAAAGAAATAAAGGGCATATAAATTGCTAAAGAAGAAGTAAAAGTATCTTTATTTTCAAATGATATGATCTTATACACAGAAAACCCTAAAGAATCCACAAATAAACTATTGGAACAAATACAAGAGTTCAGCAAAGTATCAGCATACAAGATAAACCTAAATAAATCAGTAGATTCTTTTACACCAACAGAGAGCACTTCAAAGAGGAAATCACCAAATCAGTACCATTTACAATAGCCCCCAAGAAGATAAAATACGTAGAAATAATTCTAACCAAAGATGTAAGGAACCTATGCAAAGAAAATTACAAGATCCTATTGGAGGAAACCAAAAGAGACTTAAGTGGAGAAACGTACCTTGCTCACAGATAGGAAAACAACATTGGTAAAATGTCGATTCTACCCAAAGCATCTATATATACAGTACAATCCCAATACAATTTCCAACCTCATTTTTTTTTAATGAGATGGTGTTTTAGTCAGCTAGTGCTGCTCTAACAGAAATACCACAGAGTGGATGGCTTTAACAAAGGAAAGTTTATTCTTACACAGTCCGATAAACTACAAGTCCAAATTCAGGATGTCTGCTCCAGGGGAAGGCTTTCCCCCTTGTCAGCTCTGGAGGAAAGTCCACAATTGCATCAGCCTTTGTCCAGGGAGCATCTTGGCACAGAAACCTAAGGTCTGAAGGACGCAATCTTCTCCCAGTGCTGCTTTCTTGATGGTTTGAGGTTCCTAATTCTCGGCTTCCTACCCTTTCCTTTTATCTCTTGTAGGATGAAAGGATTTGGTGTAGGGCAAGCCATACTCCAGGGAAACTCCCTTTACAGTGGAGCAGAGAGGTATCCTATGAAGAGATTTACAGTCCCACCCTAATGCTTTAGCACACAGCACAGTAAAATCACAAAATGGAGGATGATCATAAAATATTGGGAATCATGGCCCAGTCACATGGCTACACATATTTTGGGGGGAACACAATTCAATTCATGACAGATGGAGAAACAAATCACCAACTTTGTTTGAAAAGGGAAGAAACCCCAGACAAATAAAGCACTATTGAGTAGGAGGAACACAGTGGGAGGCCTCAAACTACTCAACCTTAAAAATTATTACTTGCCATGGTAGTCAAAACAGCCTGGTACTGGCACAAAAACAGATACATAGACCAATGGAACAGAATAGAATCCAGAAATAACTCCTACCCTATGAACAGCTGATATTTGATGAAGGTCTAATGCCCCGACCCGCGGGGTGAATCAACGGAGGGACGAAGGGGAGCCTGAGAAAATGAAGGTGGAGCAAGGGATGCGAAGAAATGGAGGCAAGACAAAATTCTGATCAAGCCTCGAGGTTTTATTGTAGCAGAGTAATATATATAGAAGTTGGGGAGGGGAAGGGCTTAGGACCGGAAGATAGCTGGTGTGAGACAGTTGGCGTTCTATGATTGGGCAGACAGTATGCCTGTACAGTTGACGTTAGGCAGTGACGCTGGGCAGTGACGCCGGGGGGTGGTTTGAGAATGCGCGCACGTTCTCAGGGACTATCCAGACTTCCTGTTTGTTAGGGGCCTGAGGCTTCCTCATGGCCCCTGACAGTCCAAAGGCTGTGAATTGGGGAAAAAACTCTTTAACAAATGGTGTTGGCAAAGTTGGATATCCATCTGCAAAAAAACTGAAGCAAGACTCATATCTCACATCATGTACAAAAACTAACTTAAAATGGACCAAAGACCTAACTATCAAAACTACAATGATAAAAATTATCAAAGAAAAAATAGGGACAACACTAGAAGCCCTAATATACACCTTAAACAGACAAGAAAATATTACCAACAATGCACAAATAACAGAAAAGAAAATAGACGAGTGGAAACTGCCCCGACCCACGGGGCGAATCAACAGAGGGACGAGGGGGAGCCTGCGAAAATGAAAGTGGGGCAAGATACGCGAAGAAATGGAGGCAAGACAAAGTTCTGATCAAGCCTCAAGGTTTTATTGTTACAGCGCGGTATATATAGCAACGGGAATGGAGGGAGAGATTAAGTGACGTAGGGATCGGGTGACATCTGGAGTGAGGTAGCTGTCGGCTTGGGATTGGGTATGCATAAGACTAAGGCAGTGATATCAGGCGGAAAGTTTTCGCGCGCGGGGGCTTTTTAAACTTGGCGCGCGCGGGCTTTTTAGGGACTTTCCAAGCTTCCTGTATGTTGGGGCCTGGGGGCTTTCCCATGGTCCCCAACATCTCCTCCCTTTTTGTTTTATTTGATGGGAGGTGGGCCTTAATTGGGAGAGGGAGTAGTGACCATGGCTCCTCCTATCATTATTCTGCTCTTGGTATCTTTTATGGAGGAGAGGCAGAGCGATAGTGTTGTTATGTGATGGATACCAACCTCTATGCAAGCCAGGTATGCTCCAGGGAAATGTAGAGGAGTTAATGATAACTTTCCCTTGCAGTGCTTTGCTTCGCCCTCATCCCGATGCCCATACCTCTCTTTCCAGGCTGGTAAGGAGGTAAGCATGCCTCTACTTTTCATGCTGTCCCCTTGGGGAGGAAGCTAGTTTACCCTATTATCCGTGGCATAAGTCTCGTCAACTGCCAGGTGATGGTAGTGAACTTGAATAGGTTTAGCTAGGGAAGAATCTACTTGTTGTTTAATGAGGCTTGTTATTCTTTTGAATGCCCAAGGGCCGAAGGTCAGGAACAGCAATATACCTAAAATAGGGCCAGCAAAACTGAGAAGCAGGTTAGTGAGCCATGAAGTTCCGGTAAAGCTAAAACCAAGCGATCCTGAACTGGTTCCCCATTCTCGCTGCCTTTGGTTCAACCGCTCTCGGAGCTTAGTCATAGTGTCTCTGATGACCCCTGAATGATCTGTATAAAAACAACACTGTTCTTTGAGGGCTGCACATAAGCCACCTTCTTTAAGAAAAAGTAGGTCAAGCCCCCTTCAATTTTGGAGGACTACTTCTGACAAGGATGTTAAAGAGTTTTCTAATTTTGAAATAGATTGTTTGATGGCCTTTAGGTCTTCAGTTATAGCCATGTTTAGCTTGCTAATCTGTTTAGGGCCTTCTACTAAGGCTGCGGTACCAGTACTAACTCCTGCCGCTACGCCCAGGCCCAAGAGGACCGCCAAGGTTAGAGAGATGGGTTCTCTCTTGAACCTAGTAGTTTGTAATTGGTATTGGGTTATGAAGTTGTCTTCGGTGTGATAAATGATCTTGGGGAAGATTTGTACCATGACACAAAAGTCACGTGACTGATTAAATACACTGGTGGATACACAGGGTGTGAGTCCGGTGTTACAAGCCCACCAGCCTCCCACCGGGGGGATTAGATAATATGTATCAGAAGTGTGGGGGCTTTTTAAAGTTTGATTACAAAGTTTTGCCTGTTGGGAATTTTGCAGGGTACCAATACAGATTCCTGTTGATCCTGAGACTGCAGTAAGGGTGAGTCTTTTGTTGGATATCCAGCTGCAATTACTGTGACCAGTTTGGTTGGAAAAATTTCCTATTAAGGTGAGTCCTTCATAATAAGGAGGGGTAGTCGCTAAGCACAGCCAGCAAGATTCGGTCAAGTTGGGGTTAGAGTTGTTGAGGACTTGGAAGGCACCCTGTACCAGATTTAGTAATCTTTGGCCACTAGATAAGTTTGAGGCTGTGGGTGTTTGGGATAGTTTTAAGGACGGGGGTGATGCTGAGGGAGAGCTGGATGTGACTTGAGGAGGGTCTGGTGGTCTTGGGGGTGTTTGTTGTTCAGATAATACTGTATTAGGTCCTATGGGCTGAGATGAGAGGTTATTATGAGGCGGACTTGGATAAGGGCTCCCTCAACCCCTCCATATTTCCAGAATACTATACCCCAAGTTAGACCATTTATCCATTGTGTGATGTCTGTTTTTCCATTTTCATTAAACTGGATTTTTATGAGGTCTAAGTTGGAAGAACTGCACTCAGGGTGCCAGTGCTTGTAGAGTTCCATGGTGGAATATTTGCCGGGCCCTGAGTTGACAAAGGAGAATTTTAAAAGGTCTCGGTTGCCTACATTCCATTTCCAATCTCCATCATTAGAAGTGACACAACTCTAACTACTACAGTAGAAATTGTGTTCTCCCCCGCAGTATCTATTTTTATGTTGTCCGGGGCAGCTGTAAAATCCATAACTACGTACCAGATTAGGAGGGGTGCTTCCTGCAGAGCGAATGGGCTGGTATGGGCAGAAATATAGATCAGGCCACCAGGAGCCTAGCAGGGCCTCTTTTGAGGTGCTATTAAGGATAGTGCCCTCGCTCAGGTCTATAATTGTCCAATTAAGGAGTTTGGGAATATGGGGATTGGTACAGCCAACCTTTTCATGTGTAGAAACAATGATTAGTAAGAAGGTTAAAAGGCTTATCTGTGGTGGATTGTTGATTTCCATCCTGCAGAGTTCTATTAGTGCTTCACTTCAGCGGCGCTGGACACAGGTGGCCTTTACAGCCTACAAAAGAGGAGAAGGTTTCTCAGGGGTATTTTCCCTGGAAATGGGGTTATCATTGATGGGCTTAACAAGACGTTCGGGTAGCCACTGAGGGGCCCCTTCTGGAGTATCATACACACATGCGTGGCCTCTTCCCCAGATAAGAACTGGGTCAGGACTGTGCCATTTGTGGGTTATGGGATCTTTCCACATAACCTTGGCATATTGATTTTTAGTTTCTTGATGCCAAAGGCGATCTGCTGCAGATTTTTCATTAATATCCAATTGTAGGAAATTAAGGATGAATAATGCATGATTTAGGAGGTTACGAGGAGAACCTCTAGTGGGGTAAACAGTGTTAGTTTTAAGTTTGGACATGGTGTTCTTAAGGGTCTGGTGAGCTCGTTCTATTATGCCTTGTCCCTGAGGATTATAGGGAATGCCAGTTACATGTTTAATTTGGAATTGACTACAGAAGTTTTTAAAGGTCTGTGATGTATAGCCTGGTCCATTATCTGTTTTGATTTGTTGGGGCTTTCCCATGATGGCAATGCATTGGAGAACATGTGCTATAACATTTTTAGAGGCCTCACCACTGTGGAGGGTGGCATGGAGGAACCCACTATAGGTGTCAATGGTTACATGGGTATATTTGAGGTTACCAAATTCAGGAATGTGAGTAACATCCATTTGCCAGATTTCATTGGGGAGTAGGCCCCTTGGGTTAACTCCCAGATGGGGGAGTGGCAAGAGAGTAATACATGCTGGACAGTCTTTAACGATTTGTCTAGCCTGTTCTCTGGAAATCTTAAACATAATGCGGAGTGTGTGGGCATTGAGATGGTGAAGGGCATGGCTTTGTGTAGCTCTGGTGATAGGGTCGGTGGTAATTGAGAGGACAAGGTGGGTTTGTTTGTCTGCAAGATCATTACCCTGTGAAAGTGGACCAGGGAGGTCCGCGTGGGCCCGCAATAAAGAAAGGAGTATGTCTTTTTAAAATGAGGGATTGGAGTTGTTGAAAAAGAGACACAGCATTGGAAGATGGTTTGATATAAGGAACTGTCTCTAACACTGGGACTGAGAGAGCTATGTAAGCACTGTCGGTGTAAAGATTGAAGGGGACATCGTGTAGTATGGTGAAGACCTGTAAGATAGCAAAAAGCTCTACAAGCTGGGCAGATTTAAAGGGAGACTGGACACTACCTTCTTGTGAATCTATAACCCACGCGGTGATACCAGAAGAAAACCCATCTGAAAAAATTAGGGAGGCCCCTTTCAAGGGTTGAGCAGATGTTATTCTGGGGAAGATGAAGGAGTGCCTTTGGGCAAACTGGAGGAGTTTGTGTGAAGGATAATGGTTATCTATAGTACCCTGGAATGTGATTAGGGTAATTGCCCAGTCATCATCATTTTGAGAGAGCCAGTCTACTTGTTCCTTGGTATATGGGACTATAAGGTGATTAGGATCCCGTCCAAAATGTAGGCGCCCCTTCTCTCTGCCCGTCTTTATAATTTTGGCTACCAGAGCAGGGTACGTGAGAAGGACCCTGGGTGGATTGGTCGACAGGTGTATCCACAGGAGGGGTCCTTCTTGCCACAACACTCCTGTGGGCGTATGAGGTGTATGGCAGACAATTAGAGCAAAGGGTTTGTCATAAGCAAAAAAGGTAACTTGCTGTTGTTGCACTGCCAGCTCGACAGCATGAAGGGCCTTTGACGCCTCTGGGGTGAGACGTCAGGGGGAGAGAGGATCGGAGTCCCCTCGAAGAACATCAAATAACGGTTTTAATTCTCCTGTCGTGAGTTGGAGATATAGTCTGAGCCAGTTTATGTCTCCCAGGAACTTTTGGAAGTCATTTAAGGTTTGTAACTGAGAGGTTTGGAAGCTAAGTTTTTGGGTGCGAATTTGGTTACCGTTTAGTTCAAAGCCAAGGTAGTAATAGGGATCTGTGAGCTGAACCTTATTAGGGGCGATTTGAAGCCCCAAAAGGGCCAGGCTGTGGGTTAAATCTTGGCTGCAGTTAAGCACCTCAAGACGGGTGGCACCAGCCAGCAGGATATCATCCATATAGTGAATGATGTAAATAGAAGGCCATCGGCGGCGGAGAGGATCCACCGCTTGGGCAACAAATTTTTGACATAGCGTAGGGCTATTGGCCATGCCTTGAGGGAGAACCTTCCACTGATAGCGTTGCATTGACCCTTTAAAATTAATAACAGGGAGGCTAAACGTGAAGCGTTCTCTATCAAGTGGGTGAAGAGGGATGGTAAAGAAGCAGTCCTTGAGATCAATAATGATTTTAAAATAGTTAGCTGGAATGGCAACGGGGGAGGGGAGTCCAGGTTGGAGAGCCCACATTGTAAACATGGTTTTATTAATTTCTCTGAGGTCCTGAAGGAGTCGCCATGACCCATTTTTCTTTTTGATTACAAATATAGGACTATTCCAGGGAGAGGTGGTTGGTTCTAAATGCCCAGCAGACAGCTGTTCCTGCACTAACTCTGTGGCAGCTCCTAGTTTTTGCTCAGTCAAGGGCCATTGATCTACCCACACTGGAGACTCAGATTTCCACTTCATCTTATCAGCATGGGGTGCAGGGGAGTCAATGACCACTAAGGAAAAGTTTCACTTCCCAAGCCTGAATGATTATTTTTAGGCGTTACAGGAAGAGGCTGCTTTATACCTTGATTATTTTTTCCCAGTCCTTGTCCTGGTAGGAAGCCTAGGTTAAGCATCTGTTGGGTAATTATCTCATTTGGGCTACACATGATGATTCCCAGTTGGGATAAGACATCACGACCCCATAGATTAACAGGTAAACCTGGGACAATGTAAGGTTGAATTTGTCCTGAGTTACCCTCAGAGTCCTTCCAAGTAAGAATTTTTGAGCTTTGCTTAGGGTTGACAGACTGGCCAATGCCTTCAAGATGGGTTATTGAGGTCTCACAGGGCCAGTTGGAAGGCCAATATTTAGCTGAAATTACTGTGGCATCAGCTCCTGTGTCCATTATTCCTTCAAAAGCTTTGCCATCTAACTGGAGAGTAAGCCTTGACCTATCAGGGGTGACTGGTTGTATTCAATATGCGTCTGAGGACCCGAAAGCAACGTCAGGCCGTCGGGGTACTAAATGCCTATGGGGTGTAGGTAATAAGGGGAGCAGTAAGATTTGAGCTATTCTTTGACCGGCATGTATGGACACCGGCCCCGATGGGGCAGAAGCCAGAAGAGATATTTGTCCTGTATAATCATTGTCAATAACTCCTGGGAGGATTTGAAGACCAGCCAAGGAGGAGCTGCCTCGCCCTATTATCAGCCCAAACGTTTCCGGGGGTAATGGCCCTCAGACCTCTGTTGGAATGACTTGAATGCCCTGTTCAGGGGTTAGTATTGTACTGGTGGCAGAACAGAGGTCCAATCCTGCGCTTCCAGGGGTGGCGCGGCAGAGGGAGCTGAAACCTGTCTCTGTGTCTGTTTTTGGGGGACGAACCTGACTGCCCCTAGGTTCTGTCTTGGGGGTGGGGCCAGGGGCTGGCCCCGCTGGGAGTTTTCCTGCTTCGGGGGAAGAGGTTGACTGTTGATGTCAGTTTTGGAATAGCAATCTGCAGCCCAATGCTTGCCTCTTTTGCACCGGGAACACACCGAGGCGGGAGGCCCTCAGTGTTGTTTTCCCAGGGGACATTCGTGTGCAAAATGGCCAGGCTGTTTGCAATTAAAGCAGGTTTTTTGTTGTGGGCGAGGGTCAAGGCCTCTGAGTGTGGCTCCTATGGCTATTCCAATGGCATGGGAGGCCCCTATGCCTGAGCAGAGTCGGACATAGTCCGAAAGATCTCCCCTGCGATGAGGTCTTAAGGCTTCCTGACAAGAGGGGTTGGCATTTTCAAAGGCAAGGTGCTTGATAAAGGCACTGTTAGTCTCACCCTCTCCCACCAGTCTCTCGGCAGCGTCTGTTAAATGGCTGACGAACTCACTATGTGGTTCGTCAGGCCCGTGGCGAATCTTAGCCAGTGAAGTGGTTGCTGCACCCTTTGAGGGGCGACGTCTCCAGGCTCTGAGGCTGGCATTTTGTATTTGTGATAGTAAACCAGGAGGAAAATTTGCCTGCTTTTCGTTGGTATCATATGGAGTTCGCCCCAAGAGTTTATCTCTTGTCCGGGAGCAGGAGGTTTTGCTTTCTGCATTACGTTGTGCCATCTCTCGGCACTGCTCAGCAAACTCGGTACGCCAGAGAACAAAGTCGCCCCCTGATAAGCAGGCCCGGGCCAAGAAATGCCAGTCATTAGGTGTAAGCCATCGATCACTAAGGTTCTCAAGCAGTGCCAGACGGTAAGGGGCTGTTGGGCCGTAGTTATTGACAGCCAGTGTTAAGTCTTTAACATGTTTTACATTTAGGCGGTGATATTTTTGGGGGCTAAGGCTGTCAGGTTGGGTGTCGCCTGCATTAGGATTTTCAGTTTCCTCCTCTTCTATTCTAGGGCTTTCTTGCTATTCTTCACTTTCTATTTCAATCTCTACCTGCCCGTGCTGGCTACGAGTTACCGGAAAGGTGAGGAGAGTCTTAGGGCGGCCTGGGGAACCTTTTGACGCATTGCTCTGGGATTGATTTTTAGGATTTTGGGCAAGGCTGAGCGAGTTGAGCTCTTGTTCAAGGGCTAGGAGCTCTTTTTGGAGGTCTAATTGTCTATGTCTGTGGGCTACAAGTTTTTCTAACATTGAAATATTATGATCGAGGGAGTTTTCAATAGGCTGGGGAGAATGGCTGGGTTCCGGGCCAAGAGGTGGAGAAATCGGGTTAGGAGGAGCTGGAGGGTAAGGGGGAGGTTTTGAGGGGGTGAAAGGCAGGGGCCGTAAGGGCATAAGGGTAGGCATCACCATGATAATGGGCGGCTCGCTCTTCAAGGGTAGCCTGGTCTTCAGGGGACAGGGGGTCAGGATCGGGTTTGTCGGTGAAGGACCTTAGGGATTGGTAAAGACCTTTGGGAGGACCGGTATGATCTTTTTGCAGAAGTGTGTCTGTTCCGGAGGCCTGAGGCTCCTCCGGAATATTGAGAGAAACTGAGGAGCAGGCATAAGGAGGATGGGACTGGTCTTTCATGACCTTTTCACCCATCTGGGCGAGATGTTGAACATCAGGAGCATTATGGGAACTTTGAAGGACATCATTTATTAAACTCCAGTAAGAGAAGCAAGTGACCAGGACCTTCTCGGGCCCGAAAGTTCTATAATAGTCATTTAAACAGTTTCCGACTCTTTTCCAGATTTGAGGGCTAACAGTGCCCTCTTGTGGAAACCATGGACAAACATCTGATAGGAATATAAAAAACTGAGCTAAATCCTTTTTTTTTGCCTTAATTCTTTGCATCTTAAAAGAATTCTTGATTCCCGTAAGAAAGAGTTCATGTAAACTTAATTCTTGCCCCATGATTTTTACCCACTCACCTCTGACAGATCAGGCTCGCAGTGCGGCTATTCCCGCGGTGATCAGGACGAGTTTGTTTCACGAGCAGCTTTTCCCGTGGAAACTCCGGTCGAGCCGGCTCACACCCGGTGCGGCAGCTCAGGATGCCTGCGCAGGACTTCCTTTCCTGTGGTGGGTCCTTTTCAGCAGCTCCGTACCTCGGGCCCCACGCTGGGTGCCAGTTTTGCCCCGACCCGTGGGGCGAGTCAACGGAGGGACGAGGGGGAGCCTGCGAAAATGAAAGTGGGGCAAGAGACGCGAAGAAATGGAGGCAAGACATGGTTCTGATCAAGCCTCAAGGTTTTATTGTTACAGCGCGGTATATATAGCAACGGGAATGGAGGGAGAGATTAAGTGACGTAGGGACCGGGTGACATCTGGAGTGAGCTAGCTGTCGGCTTGGGATTGGGTATGCATAAGACTAAGGCAGTGACATCAGGCGGGAAGTTTTCACGCACGGGGGCTTTTTAAACTTGGCGCACGTGGGCTTTTTAGGGACTTTCCAAGCTTCCTGTATGTTGGGGCCTGGGGGCTTTCCCATGGTCCCCAACAGGAAACTACTAAAAATCAAACACTTATGCTCATCCAAAGACTTTATCAAGAAATTAAAAAGACTGCCTATGGACTGGGAAGCAGTATTTGGCAACCATGTATCTGATGAATATCTAATTTTCATAATCTACAAGGTACTGAAATGTATCAACAAGAAAAAGATGAATAACCCAATTGCACAATGGACAAAAGATATAGACAGACATTTATCCAAAGATGACATCCAGGCAACCAAAAGACAAAAGAGGAAATGCTCATGATCACTAGCCATTAAAGAAATTCAAATAAAAACTACAACGAGATACCATCTCACCCCAACAAGGCTGACACTAATCCAAAGAACATGAAACAACAATCTTGAGAATCACTTGAAAAACTACATAAAATACCAACATTTAATAAACGAATGAAATAAAAAGTTAATGTGTAGAAACCAAAAAAGGTTTCATAAATGTAAAACATAATGAGATTGAAGACATAACAGCAGCCCAGCTTGAAATAATGTCAATAAAAGTGAAGCCCTTTACCCAGGAAATGTACGTGGTTTGTATGAAGAAAGCTGTTTAAATATCTTGGTAAAATAAAAATGAAATGTGAACAAATGGAAGACATACGATTTTATTGGCCAGGACAGGTCAATATCATAAAGATGCATCTTCTGTCTAAATTAAGCTAAGAACTCAATCCAAAGCCAATAAAACTACCACGGTTTTAAAAATCAAAGTATCAAATTAATTCTTAAGTATACAAAGACTGCTGATTAAGTTCACGAACTCATCCTAGAAAAAGTGCTACATTGCTGAATATCACTACAGTTACATTTGAAATACTCCCCTTGGGAAGCCGTGCACTGATGCCAGTGCCTAGTGAACCCTTCAAAGCAATTTTGGAATTCTTTTTCTGGAATGGCATTCAGAGCTGTCATGGTATTACCCTTCATGTCCCGAGTGTCATCAAAATGTCTTCCTTTCAGTGCTTCTTTTATCTTTAGATACAGAAAAAAGCCATTGCGGGGTGAGATCAGGAGAGTAGGGAGGGTTTTCCAATACAATGATTTGTTTGCTGGCCACAAACTCCCTCACAGGCAACTATACAATTAAATTCATGAACTTGCCACCTTCCCATGAGCGCCATGGCTATTCCAGAAAGAGTTCCAAAATTGCTTTGAAGGGTGGACTAGGTACTGGCATTGGTGTACAGCTTCCAAAACAGAGTACTTCCAAGGTGATCATAGTGATATTCAGAGATGAGATATATGGCACTTAGAACAATTAAGTTCATGGACTTAATTTTCAGACCTCATGTGTAGGAAAATAATTTTTAAAACAGTGACAACAAATCTTAAAAAATCAAAATTTAACATAAATTTAGTAAGTTACAAATGTTGGATGTCTTCGCAATTTTTTAAAAAGCAACAAAATAAAAAGACATGTTAAACAGTGATCAGGAATATACATAAAGAATGAAATTCGCCTCAGTGTCTCAGGAAGTTTACTTGCTGTCAGAGATAAAATTCAAAAGCGTCCGTATTTAGAACGAAGGCCAAGATAAGAAGTTACTAGTTAACCTAAAAGAAGGGTAAATTTGGGGGGTGGGGTGGGGTGGTTGTTCGGGGAAACAGGAGATGTAACCACAAAAGAAAATGCTAAGACTCAGACGAGAGACTGTTCAACTGTAGTACTCAGCCACTGAGGAACTGGGGGAGGGACTCACGAGTTGAAGGATAAAAAGGGCTTGTAAGAAACTGCTTGGCACCCCCCTTTGTTTAGCCTCATTTATGGGCTCAGGCGCCTGATTCTGCAAAATCGTTCAATAAAACCGCGCTCTCGCTAACTGAATTTAAATTGGACTTCTTGAGCATTCCTTGGAAAAAGACTCGGGTAACTACCTACTGATGACCTCATAAGGAGTAAGGCAGCCTGCCTCGATCATCTCGGTAGAGTCCTAGCTGTGGGTTTACGGGCCTGCCAGTTGCCAAGGCGGACTGAAGCAATACTCAGGCAGACTGAAGCAATACCCAGTTTTCTTTTTTTTTTTTTTTTGACAACAATGTGGAAGAGGGTTGCCATGGCTGCCCAAGTGAGGATACATTACAGGAAGAGGGCACAAGCCGCAAACAAACTCAAAAGGCACTTGCTATTTTCATAAAAATACACTTATATTGTTGTTAGGTGCTGTTGAGTTAGTTCTGACTTACAGCAACCTTATGTACAACAGAACAAAATATTCCTCACAGTGATTGTTATGTTTGAGCCTACTGTTGCAGGCATTGTATCTATTAGTCTGTCTCCTAAGGGTCTTCTTTCTTGTGGATCCTGTACTTTACTAAGCAAGAAAAACTTTTCCAGGGACGGGTCGTTTGTTCCAAGTACTTGAGATGAAATCTCGCCATCCACACTCGAAAGAGCGCTCTGGCTCTAGCTAGTTCTTTCAAGACAAATTTATTCATTTTTCTGGCTAGAAAGACTGGAGAAAGAAAAAGAACCCAGGGCTTCAGAGTCCCAGCCACATAAATAATCTGAAAGTTGGTGTTTTTGCCCTTGAAAGAAAGCCTTATTCCTTTTAGTAAAAGAGTTGATATTGCTATAAACTAAACCCAGAGTTTCATCTTGAGGGTGGCTAAATTACAATGCCACTGAAATTTCCACTTTGAAAAGTGTCTAAAGTTAGAGAGGGCGTTTATTGTGAAGATGTGAGATCCTGAAAATTGGGATGAGGATATACAGGCAGATATGGATGAAGTGGAAACCCCAGTGGTATAGTGGTTAAGTGCTACCTCCGCTAACCAAAAGATTGGCAGTTAAAATGTTTGTCAGGCGCCTCTTGGAAACGCTAGGAGCACGTCTACTCAATTCTTTAGGGTTGCTATGAGTCAGAATTGACTTGAGCTCAGTGGGTTTGGTTTGCTTTGGGTATGGATACAGCTTGGGACACTGAGCCCTAAATTCTGTAAATCACTTTTGCATTAGAAATGACCCTTTCACACCCATCTGAAGAGATTAAAGCAGACTTGTCCGCTAAATCACCTTTGCCAGTAAAATCAGCCCTCTCATCCCCATAAAATGAGATTAGCTCTAAAACATCTGAGAAGTGGTTGTTTGAGGCATTGTCTGGGTTGTTGCCTGAGACAGTAATTGAAGTGTCACAGGAAGCAGATATTTTGCAAGGCATTGTTGAATGTCCTCAAGACTTACCTGCCCCAGCCATTTTTGCCTCCAGACCTATAATTAGACTTAAGTGTCTGCAAGCCCCAAGAGGTGAAGTACAAAATGTGACTCATGAAGAGTTATGCTACATCCCCAAACAACTGCTAGATTTCCTAATATACACAAATAGAAGCCTGGGGAAAATGTGTGCAAGTGGCTACTAAGGATATAATTGTGCAAGGAATATAATTTATTGATATTGATATATGAATTTATTGATGTAAATCCACCAAGCAGAGATTCTTCATTTGATGTTTCAGCTGGAGGGATTAGAAAAGGACCTACTAGTTTGTCTTTTTTTTTTCTTCCCTGAAATATGGACTAAAAGGTGGATTATACTAGATGACACTGAAATGCCAGGACTGCCTTCGTATGCTATAGAAAACATCCAGAAGTTAAGGGATTTTGACATATTAGAGTGGACTCATCATGCTGGGCCCACCAACCCACCCACAGAGTGCCCAGAGGATGTGCCTTTCACCAGAACTGCACAGAAAAGTTTGTAAAGGAAGCCTCAACATCTTTGAAAAGTGCTGTGATTGCTTTTCTATTTAGGTCAGATTTTACTGTGGGAACTTCCCACAATGAACTGGGGAGCCTAACTAAAATGGGGAAATGGTGGTTAAGTGCCACAGCTGTAAACCAGTGGCGCAGCAGTTCAAATCCACCAAGCAGTCCTTGGAAACTCTATGTAGCAGTTCTACTCTATCTTACATAGGTCACTATGAGTCAAAATTGACTCAATGGCAACAGGTTTCACTCACCTGTTAACGGATTCACTGTCACTGGGTTTGATTTGGGAGTTTAGTGTTTGGATCCCAGGATAGTAAGGGCTAAGTGGTAACATTAATTGCCAAAGGGAAGGTGAATGTGATTACTGTAATGGACAACAGAGAGGCAAAGTGGTTATCAGAACAAACTGACTTACACGGATTTAGGGTACTGGCTACCTAGTCATGGTGTCCCTATGGTTGAAATAAGATGGGAAGGAAACCTTCTAAATATTTACTAGACCTGTGTAAATCCAGTCAAGTGAACATCAGTCAAACTTGAATTGCCAAAACAGAAAGTCATAATCCCTCGATCAGTTACCAGACTTAAGCCAGTTTACAGACCCATAACCCCTTGAATGAAAAGAAAACCAAGTCCCTTGAGGAAGACCCTCACTAAACTTCTAAAAATTTATACTGGTAATCTTTTTCACAGCCTTCCCCAAAGGGATCTGTAGCCTTTTACAAGAGTGACTGTTTTGGAGGGGGAAAGAAAATAGTTCAACATTTCAAGAATCAGTGGATACTGACTCTGAACTGACACTAACTCCAGGACATACAAGAGATCACCTACTGGTTAGAGTAGGGGTGTACAAAGGTTGGATTATTAATGAAGTCTTGGCTCAAGTATGTCTCAGTAGGTCAAGAGTATTCCCAAATCTTTCCTGTAGTGTTATCCCCCAGTTGCAGAATGCACAACTGGAATAAATATATTCAGTAATGTTAGAACTCCCCCAGCAGATTCCTGCTATGTGGTAGGAAGCCATTAGAAATACCTCTGCCTAGGAAAAGAGTAAAGTAAAAGCATACTGCATTCCCAGAGGAACTGCAGAAATTAGGGTCACCATCAAGTACTCAAAGGATGCAAAAGTGGTGATTCCCACTAGATCCCCATTTAACTTACCTATTTGGCCAAAAAATAGATAGATTTTGGAATATAACAATAGCTTATCATAAACTTAACCAGGAGGTAACTCTGATTGCAGCTGCTCTTCCAGCTGTGGTTTTATTGCTTGAGCAAATTAATACATTTCCTGGTATGCAGATATTCATCTGATAACATTTTTTTCCCTTACCAGCATTACACTTTAACTGTCCTACTTCAGGATACATCAACTGTCTAGTCCTATGCCATAATTTAGCCTGCATGGACCTCGATTACCTTTCTCTTCCACAAGAAGTCATATTGGCCCATTACACTGATGACATTATAGGGAATGAACCCAGTAAGGAAGGAGTATCAACAACCTTAGACTTATTGCATACCAAAGGATTCCCAAATCCATCCTGTAGTGTCATCCCAGGATCTAGAATGTATAACTGAAATAAACATACTTAGCAACTGGTATAACTCCCACAGTAGATTCCTGACATGTGGTAAGAAAGTCAATTAGAAGCCATTAGAAATTTACTTGACAAAAATTAACCTGACAAAAATCAGTCACCTTGCACCTCAGTGAAATATGTGTGGGTCCAGTGGTGTGGAAATTGTTGTGATTTTTTGTAAAAGGTTAAGGATGAGTTGTTGCTTCTGGCCTCTCCTATAATCAACAAGAAGGCACAATGTCTGGATGGCCCTCTGTTTTAGTCAGCTAGGGCTGCTCTAACAGAAACACCACAGAATGGATGTCTTTAACAAAGAAAGGTTTATTCTTACATAGTCCGGTAGGCTACAAGTCCATATTCAGGGTGTCTGCTCCAGGGGAAGGCTTTACCCCTTATCAGCCCTGGAGGAAAGTCCAGTATTGCATCAGTCTTTGTCCAGGGAGCATCTTGGCTCAGGAACCTCAGGTCTGAAGGATGTGCTGTTCTCCCAGTGCTGCTTTCTTGATGGCATAAAGTCCCCAGTTCTCTGCCTGCTTCTCTGTCCTTCTATCTCTCATAGGATGAAAGGATTAAGGGTGGAGCAAGCCGCACTCCAGGGAAACTCCCTTTACAGTGGAGCAGGGAGATAATCCTACGAAGGGATTTACAGCCCCACCCTAACGCTTTAACATACAGCATAGAAAACCACAAAATGGAGAACAGTCACAAGATCCTGGGAATCATGGCCCAGCCACATGGCTACATATATTTTGAGGGGGACACAATTTGATCCATGACATTCTCTTTGGGTTTAGAAAAAATTGGGGATTTCAGGCCTTGTTGGGATGTAGTACTGCAGTCTATCCACCGAGTAACTTGACAAGCTGATAGTTTTTGAGTGAGGCCCAGAACAAAAGAAGGACCTATAACAGGTCTAGGATGCCATACGGGCCACTAGGCCACTTGGACCATTGATTCAATTGTTTTATTGGTACTAGAAGTGTCAGTAGCTAATCTTTTTATTTTACTTCTGAAAATTCCGGGAAGGTCTCTTCCTCTGGAAAATTAGATTCTTTGTTTTGGGAGCTTTCTGAAAAGACCATCATTTGTCGCTTTAAGTGCTTTGATATGGACTTTGTTTCTGAGCCACCAGTAAATTGCAGTTATTTGTGTTTGCCTACTGTGTCCTAGCTTCTTTTTTCAAAATGTAAAGTTTACTTTTACTATGTGGATTCAGCTCAGGTGTCCAGGTGGTCAGGCACAAAATGTATGGTGCAGGCTCTCATCTACTGTCCTTATATGGGCAGATGTGATATCATAGGCACATATATTTAGCTGCAGCTGCTGAGAAAGGCAGGGGGCTAATAGCCATCCCTGAGTTTCTGGGAGGTTGGCATATCCCATTATGTCTGAATCCAGGCGAAGAAAGAGTTTCTGCCCTGATTTTCCATGATGGGGTGTCAGAAGAAAAAAAATTTTCTTTCCTTTTTCCCAGCTTCCCCAAGTTGGCTAAACTGTTTCCCTCCCCAAGTCTCAGAAAATGGCTCAGGGCAGGCTTAAAGAATCCTACTTCTGGCTCAGTTAATGGCATCAGTTTCTAGAGCTAGGCATAGTGCAGAGAAAGGAGGGGGAGAATGCGTTAGGAAGATCTTAAAGAGTTCTACCTCTGGCTCGGTTGATGGTGTCAGACTGCAGTGCTGGTCACAGTTCAAAGAATGGAGGGGAGAGTGTTTTCAGAAGTGAGACAGGCCCATGTAGCAGAAATGATTCAAATCCTTGTTCTTGATAGATTATATGCAATGACTTAGTTTTTGATGATCTGGTGCCATCTTTCACTAGCTCTGGAAGTGCCAGTGGACTCCCCAGGCAATCACCTCCACTGAGGGGAATGCCCACCAACCTCCTTGCTTGCCCACCACATGCAGCCCAGACCGATTCCCAGCAGGTCAGTTCTGTAGAATCCTATACGTGTTATATTTCCTTCCCTTGTTCAGTCCTGTTTCTTACCTTTCCCTTTGATGTTCAGGGCTCCTAGGATGCCATATGTACTGTATTCATTTGTTCTTTCGGGTCTTTGTTGTTAGAAGGCCCACAGGAAGCAACTGTCTGCTCTACCATCATGGCTCTGCCTCTTGTTTTTTAGATTATTTTCTTACTGGTAACCATGAATATTACACTTGACATCTTTTATTTGTAACATCCTAGGGTAAATTGATACTAACAACTTCAGTAATACACAGGAAGTTCTATACCTATATCATCCTTTCGTCATTCCATTTTTTTGTTGTTATTACCAATTACTTCTATATTTCACGTGCCCTTTAATGTAATTTTATACTTGCTTTTTGTATATCTGTCATTAAAAAGCATGAAGGACAAAAAAGGTATAGTAATTAAGCATACATAGCTTATTGCTCATTGTTATACTTGTCTATGCAAGAGATTTTTCTTTTTATGTGTGATTTTTTTAAATTACTGTCTAGTGTCTTTCTCTTCCACTTGCAGACTCCCAGTATTATTTTTTGTAGGGCTGGTCTGGCAGATATGAACTCTCTCAGCTTCTGTTTGTCTGCAAATGTTTTAATTTCCCCATTCTTCTTCTTTTTCTTTCCTTCCACCCTCACTCCTGAAGGATAGTATTGCTGGGTATATGTACTATTCCTGGTTGACAGTTTTTTTTGTTTTTTTTCTTTCAGCACTTTATGTATATCATTCCACTGTATTTTGGCCTTCAGTGTTTCTGAAAAGAAATCAGCATTTGATCTTATAGGAGAATCTTTATATGATGTGTCTCAGTGTAGATCTCTTTGAATTTCTCTTCCTTAGAGTTCTTTGAATTTTTTGGATCTGTAGATTCATGCTTATTATCAGATTCAGTAAACTTTCTCTTATTATTTCTTCAGATATTCATTCTGTCCCTTTCTCTCAGCTCCCTCTGGGATTCCTCTGATGCATGTCTTAGATCTCTTGATGTTGTCTGACAATCTCATTAAATTGTGCTAAGTAGTCTTGAATCTTTTTTCTTATTGTTCTTCAGCTTCTATGTATTTGACTGTCTCATTCTCTGGTTTGCTGATTATTACTTCTTTCTGATCTAGTCCATTATTGAATCTTTTCATTGTGTTTTTCATCTCAGTTACTCTTTCAGTTACAATTTTTAATTTGTTTAGTTTCTTTTAATAGTGTTTATCTCCTTGTTAAAGTCCTCATTTTATTCGTGTATTATTTTTTTATCTCTTTTAGATCTTTTAATATTTTTTCTTAGTTCTTTGGTTACCTTTGATGTTGTATTATACAAAGTCTGATAACTAAGTCTGTGAACTTAATTGTTCTAAGTGCTGCATACCTCATTGCTGAATATCACCACAGTCACCTTGGAAGTATTCCCCTTGAAAACTATGCGCTGACACCAATGCCTAGTTGACTCTTCAAAGCAATTTTGGAATTCTTTGTAGAATGGCCATTGTGCACAGTGACATGGTGACAAGTTGACAAACTCAGTTATATAGCTGTCTGTGAGAGAGTTTTTAGTCAGTAAACAACTGTACTGGAATACACTCCCTGCTCACCTGATCTGGCTCCCAGTGACTCTTTTCTTTACCTGAAGATAAAGGAAATATTGAAAAGAAGATGTTTTGATGACATTTAGGACATCAAGGGTAATACATTCTGATGGCCATTCAGAAAAAGAGTTCTAAAACTGCTTTGAAGAGTGGACTAGGCACTGGTATCAGTGCATAGCTTCCCAAGGGGAGTACTTCAAAGGTGACAGCAGTGACATTCAGCAATGAGCTATGTAGCACTTTTTCTAAAATGAGTTTGCACACTTAATTGTCAGACTTTGTATTCTTCCATTATTTTTGTTCGGATTCCATAGATGCAATTTCACTTTTATTACCATGTTCATTGGATAAAGCATCACTGTTCCAATCTTTGTGTGTCTCTCTGTTTTTTGTTGAGACACTGGAACCTTCAAGTATGTTAATTTTCTCAGTTTCCCCCACTGTTTGATGGTTTTGCCCACACCATTTTCTGCAAAAAAAACCTCTTAAGTGGGCAGAGCCTTCAGTCTTTGCTTACTGTTTCTCTCCCTCTTTCCTCTCCCTCTGTGATTCAGTTAGGATACAAAGGTTCAGATCTCAACTTTCGAGTTGCAGTGTTCTAAACACACCAGAGAACATGCTGTGGTCAATCTGTCTGCTAGTGGGTGCTGCCAGTCAGGTGAGACATCACACACAAGTCCATCTGTCCACTGGGGGTGCAGTCCCCTCACTCTCTGGTTATTACTTCTTCTTCTTTGTCTTCAGTTGGAAAGCCCACACCCAGTAACCCCTATGGGGCTGACCACTGTCCTCCAGTTTTGCCAAAGGCTTCCTTTACTGTTCTGTGTGGGCTGCTTATATCTGATACAGCATTCAAAGGATGCCTAGAAACTTGCTGTCCTCAGAAGGACCTGTGAGAGATCTGTCTCATTGATGTCAGAGATCCAGTGGCTTTGTGGTTGGGGCCTCAATCTTCTCTTAAGTAACTGGCTTCCTGGATCTAGTGTAGGAGTTTGTATCATTCCAGCAACCAATAGTTACCTGGTGGGAAAATGGCTGGCTTACTCCAAGCAGACTATCCCCCTACCCACCCACCCCTCCCCAGGAAGATCTTGCTTGTTGCTATTCCAGCTTTCCTCATAGTATGTTCGTTGTGGATATAGCTCAGGGCTTTGAACTGGTTAGTTCTAGCTCATACTGCTGCTGAGAATTTGCTTTTCCAACAGGTTCTCTGCTGATAATTTACATTTCAACCCCAGAAATACTGAATCAGAATTTAAATTAAAAAAAAAAAAATAACCTCTCCAGGTGATTCTTACGTACAACTTCATAGGAATTGTAGCCTGCATTGAAGACCCCTGCTTCCTAGCACAAAGGAGGCTCAGTCAGGAATTGTCAGCACCATTTGGAAGGGGATAGGGTAAATAGACCCAGACTGACCCCAGAGAGGTCTGTCCTACTGGTTTGAGAGACTTGAGCTATGGAGTATGCAGGAAGGTAGGTAGAGTGCTGACTGTGAGAACAGGCCTCATTGTAGGAGCCTTCTGTAGCAATTTATAGTAGCCTGGCAGCTGACAATTTCTGGGTAGTAGAGGTGCTTGTACTGTCTGAATGTACCCTACAGAGGCTGGCCTTGTTGATTTTAGAGCAGAATCATGTGACCTGTCTCTTTGTATAGGCTGAGGGAAGTAAGCCGTTTTGATAGGATTGCTTTTCCAGTTCACTGCAGCTAGCAGCCCATGTGGCTGAATGGGAGGGGCAGGGATGGTAGGTGCAGAGACAGACTACTCAATAAATAAGGTACACACAGGCTTACTTAGAAACCTGTAGTGCACAGTTTCACCTGTTTTTCACAAAATCAAAGACATGGTGAAAAACAGGTGAAAGTGTGCACTACAGATTAGTAAGCACAAGTAAGTCCATGCATATCTTGCTTCATGTAAGCCTGTGCATACCTTGCTTACTGGTTAGTCCATACTTAGGTGGGAGAAGTGATTTTCCTAGTATATGTGACTCATTGATTCTTGCCTGTCTGTGATTTCCTGGTACTGTCTTCTGCTCTCCTATTCGGAGTCCCTCAAGGCTAAGCATCATTTACTTGTTGTATTTCTTATTGTATTTGTAAGGGAGGGTCAGAAAATTTATCTGTTTATATTATCATATTTCCAAAATCCTGTAGTGTACTTCATTTATAACCTTGGAGGAGATGAGATTTTTTCTGATTGTGACTTAAAATCTAGAGGTTATAAAGGAAAAGAAGGAAATAAAAATAATGATAAACATCTATGTGTCAAAATAAGCAAAGACAAAAGGGAAAAAAAGGTTTACAAACATAAATCATATTGTTTTACTGATTGTTTAAACTTTTAAAAAGCAGTGAGGAAAACGTGACTAATGTATATTGAATTTAAAACTGTGTCATGTCTGTAGCCATTACATTATGAACAGCTTAAAATGTGAGGAGACGTTCTTCTAGCATTCAAAAACTACTATCTGAATGGTCATCAATGTCTCTCATGTCATTGATGAATGAGTAAAGTTCTGATGTATGCCTCCATTGCTTCACTTTCACCTTATTCCTTAACTTAAAGAAAAATACCAATTAACAGTCATGTGAGAACTACACTCTCATCAGTTGCAACAGCTTGACTACACACAGCAAAAATCAACAGAAGTGTTGTATAGGAGTCAACTGACTACTTCAATATAAATTGAAATCAACTTAATAGCAACAAGGTATTTGTTTGGTTTGGTTTATATGAAATTTACAATAAAGAACAGTACATATTATATTATTATTTATAAGTTGTGTACTAAATGTCCTTTTTACCACAAAAGTTATAAAAATTTGTGTGCATACAAATCCATACTTTCTTTTAGACAGTTGCTAAAGATTTCCCAGTACATCACTGGCTGAAAAATGATTAACTAAAACAACAGAAACAAAAAAAGTACACACACACACACACACACACACACACAAAACAAACCCACTGACATTGAGTCAATTCCAATTTATAACAACCCTATAGGACAGGATAGGACTGCTCCATGGGGTATCCAAGGAGCACCTGGTGGTTTCAAACTGAAGTCCTTTGGACTTCAGTGCTTTTGATGTACAGGGACCCTGAGTCGTTTCTAAAGGATGCACTCTGCTCCTGGCACTGCTTCTTGGTAGTATGAGGTCCCCAAATCTGTCTGCTAGCTTCTTTCCTTTATATCTCAAGAGATTGCCTCAAGGCACACTATAATCATTTTTTTTACTGTTTTTCTTTTTAATTTTCTTTTTTATTGATTACAGTAAAAATAAAATTTGTAACATTTATCAATTGTCTCATCTATGATAAACCCTCAGCCTCCTCCCCCCCAACCCATGTAGCTAACACAGTCATTTTGTTTTGTGGCTAATTCTCTTTTTTAAGTCCTTGTAACAGGGGTCTCATACAAAATTTATCCTTTTGACACTGATTGATTTCACTCATTATGATTTCTTCCAAATGAGACCACGTTGTGATGAGATGTTTTCTAAAATCATCATTGTTTTTTATCATAGCGTAATGTTCCACTGAGTATATGTACCATAGTTTGTTTATCCATTCATCTGTTGATGGGCATCGGGGTTGATTCCATCTTTGAGCTATTGTGGACTGTGCTGCAGCAAACATTTGTGTACATGCGTCTGTTTGTGTGACAACTTTTATTTCTGAAGGATAAATTCCAAGCAGTGGCACCACAGGATCAAATGGTGTATTTATTTCCAGCTTTTTAAGGAAGTGCCAGATTGCTTTTCACAGAGGTTGTACCATTTTGCAATCCCATCAGCAGTGTAGAAGAGTTCCAATTTCTCCAAAGCCTTTCCAGCAGTTGTTGTTGTGTGCTTTTTTGGATCATGGCCAACCTTGTTGGGTCGAGACAGTATCTTTTCATAGTTTTGACTTGAATTTCTTTGCTAGCTAATGATTGTGAGCAATTCTGCATATGTCTTTTGGCTGCCTGGTTTAGAGAAATGTCTGTCCATCTCCTTTGCCCATCATTAAGTTGGATTATTTAACCTTTTTTTGTTGGTATTTTGTAATACCTTGTAGATTATGGAGATCAGATGTCGGTCTGATATATAGTTGCCAAATACTTTTTACCATTCTGTAGGTGACCTCTTAATTCTTTTGATGAAGTTTTTGGATGAGCAAAAGTGTTTGGTTCCTAGTAGTTGCCATTTATCTGTTTTCTCTTCTCATGATCATGCTTTGTTTGTCAGACTATTAAGTCTGTGTACATTGTGTATTAAAACTTCCATTGTTGATCCTATTTTTTCTTTGATGAGCTTTATCATTTTAGATTTTATATTAAGGTCTTTTGTCCAATTTGAGTTGGTTTTTGTATAAGGTGTGAGATACAGGTCTTGTTTCAATTTTTTGCAAATGGATATCCAATTTTGCCAGTAATGTTTGTTAAACAGACCATTTTTGCCCCAGCTTAAAATCTTAGGGCCTTTGTCGAATGTCAACTGTTCATAGGAGGATAGCGGCATCTCTGGGAACTCAAGTCCATTCCATCAGTCTATGTCTCTTTTTGTACCAGTACCAGGCTGTTTTGACAAGTGTAGCAGTGTAATAGGTTCTAAAGTCAGGCAGTGAGAGGCCTCCCAGTGTGTTCTTCTTCTTCAGTAGTGCTTTACTTATCAGAGGTTTCTTCCCTTTCCAAACAAAGTTGGTGATTTGTTTCTCCATCTCATTAAAAAATGTCACTGGAATTTCTATTAGGATTGCATTATATAAGTCGATTGCTTTGGGTAAAACAGACATTTTCACAATGTTGAGTCTTCCTAACCATAAGCAGGGTAGATTACTCCATTTATGTAAGTCTCTCTTAGTTTCCTGTAGTAAGGTCTTGTAATTCTCTTTGAAAAGGTCTCTTCTTTCTCTAGTTAGATTTATTTCTAGGTATTTTATCTTCTTGGGAGCTATAGTAAGTGGAATTGATTTGTTGATTTCTTCTTTAATGATCTCTTTGTTAGTATAAAGGAATCCTACTGATTTACTTGTTTCTCTCATACCCTGATACTTTGCTGAACTCTTTTGTTAGTTTGAGTAGTTTACTTATGGATTCCTTAGGGTTCTCTGTATACAATCATATCATCTGCAAACAGAGAGATTTTTACTTTTTCTTTGCCAGTGTGGATGCCCTTTATTTCTTCATCTTATTTAATTGCTCTGGCCAGAACTCCTAATAGAATGTTGAATAGAAGTGGTGAGAGTGGGCATCCTTGTCTAGTTCCCGCTCTCAAAGGGAATTCTTTCAGTCTTTCACTATTCAGGACGATGAAAGCAGTTGGCTTTGCATGGATGTTACTGGTTGCATTGAGGAATTTCCCTTCGATTCCTATTTTTCTGAGAGTTTTTAGCATGAATGGGTGTTGAACTTTGTCAAATGTCTTGTCTACATCAATTGACAAAATCAAGTGATTCTTATCTTTTGTGTTATTGATGTGGTTGATTACATTAATTGTTTTTCTGATGTAGAACCAGCCTTGCATCCCTGGAATGAAACCTACTTGATCATGATGAATTAATTTTTTAAAAATGCTGTTGAATTCTGTTGGCTGTGCGTCTAGGTTTATGAGTGATATGGGTCTGTAATTTTCTTTTTTGTGGGATCTTTCCCTGGCTTTGGTATCAGGATTATGCTGGCTTCATAGAATGAATTTGGGAGTATTCCATCCCTTTCTGTGGTGTGAAATAGCCTCAATAGTATCAGAGTTAATGCTTCTCTAAAAGTTTGGTAGAATTCTCTGGTGAAGCCATCTAGGACAGCATTTTTTTGGTTCGTAGATTTTTTATGACTTTTTCAGTCTCATCCTTTGTGATAGATTTATTCAGCTGATCTCCCTTTCCTTTTGATAATCTTAGTGGGTGATATAAATCTAGAAATTGGTCTATTTTCTCTAGGTTTTCAAACCTGGTAGAGTACAGCCTTTCATAGTATTCTGTTATGATATTTTTTATTTTAGCTGGGTCTGTTGTAACATCTCCCATCTCATTTCTTAATCAGGTTATTTGTGTTTTCTGCTGTTTTTCTTCTGTAAGTTTAGCTAATGGTTTTTCAATTTTGTTGGTCTTTTCAAAAAACCAGCTTTTGGTTTTGTTAACTTTTTCGATTGTTTTTCTATTCTTTAATTTGTTTGGTTACGCTCTAATCCTCATAATCTGTTTTCTTCTGGTGACTGAGGGGCTCTTCTGTTGCTCTCTTTGTACTTGTTCCAGGTGTAAGGTTAATTCTTTAATTTGGCCCTTTTTTCTTTCTGGATATATGCAGTTACAGAGATAAACTGACCTCTGAGCACCGTTTTTGTTGTATACCATCGATTCTGGTAGGGTGTGTTCTCATTCTCATTTGACTCTATAAATTTCTTTATTTTGTCCTTGATTTCTTCTATAACCGAAGGCTTTTTGAGCAAAATGTTGTTCAGTTTCTATCAGTTTGAATTTCTACCTAAGATTTTTCTGTTATGGATTTCAACTTTTATAGCTCTATGGTCCCAGAAAATACTTTGTAGTAAATCAATGGTTAGCATTTTATAGAGAATTGCTTTATGACCTAACATATGATCTATTCTGGAGAATGTTCCATGTGCATTGGAGAAGAAGGTGTACTTATCTGTTGATGGATGAAAAGATCTGTGTATGTTGATAAGGTCAAGTTGGTTGACTGTTGCAATAAGATCTTCTGTATGTTTTTTTCTGGATGATCTATCCATAACTGAAAGGGGAGTGTTGACGTCTCCAACTATTATTGTCGAATGATCTATCTCATTTTTCAGTGTTGTCAGTATTTGTTCGATGTATTTAGATGCTGTGGTATTTGGTGCATAAATATTTAATTTGTTAAGTCCTGCTTGAGTACTGAAACTTCCAGCAATAAATAATCACCATCCCTGTCCACAACAGTGGAAGGAGAGTGGGTGGAGAGGAGGGGAAAGGAGACTGTTGGGAGGATGGGACATGTATGGAGCAGAGAGGAATAGTGTGCTGTCACTGGGCAGGGAGAGCAGTGGAAGCTGCATATAGGTGGGCGTGTAAATTTATACAAGAATGTACATTTTCACTCAGTCATATTAAATAAATAATAATAATAATAATCAATCTATTTTATCTGAGATTAGTATTTCCACACCTGCTCTTCTTCTTATGTTGTTAGGTTGGTATATATTATTCCATCCTTTAATTTCCAGTTTCTCCATATCTTTAAGTTTAAGGCGTGTTTCTTGTAAGCAACATATAGATGTTTCTTGTCTTTTGATCCAGGACGTCACTTGCTGTCCTCTTTATTGGAGCATTCAGTTCATTTACACTGAGTGTAATTATTGATAGGTATGTGCTTAGTGCTATCATTTTGATGTAATTACTTTTATGTTTATGTTTTCTATATTCCTCTTAATGTTCTGTTCTTGGCCATTCTTCTTTATGGGTGGTCTTGTCAGTGTTGCTTTTGTGTTTGTTGAGAGTCCTGTATTGCATTTCTTATTTTGATGTGATGCACTGTTAATTTGCTTTATGACTACATCTATTATCCCCCTTAACATACTAAGAGTAAACCCAGTTTTAACTACTGCATAACTCTTTAAGTTCCTCTCTGTCTGAAATGACTATAACTACTGTAGTGTATCCCCTTTTTTAATATGATGGTGTTATAGTTGTCATGATATGATCAGATTCCCACATTTTAATACGTAGCTTTGATTAAGTTTTATGACATCCCTAAATGATTAGAATTGTGGTTGATGTGTCCTGCACTGTCACCTTAAATATACTTTTAATGATTTTGTTTTTCTAAGAGAATAGCTTCTTTCAATATTTCATGTAGTTTTGGTTTAGTTTTTACAAAGTCTCTAAGCTTCTCTTTATCTTCAAAAGTCTTAATTTCACCATTATATTTGATAGACAATTTCCAGGGTAAATAATTCTTGGTTGGAACTTTTTCTCCTTCAGGGCTTTCAATGCATCATCCTACTGTTTTCTAACCAGCGTTGTTTCTGCAGAGATGTCAGTCAAAAGCCTATAGGGTTTTCTTCAGAGTGTTAGCTTTGCTTTGAGCCTTGCTGCCTTCAGAAGCATCTGTTTGTGTTTGCTTTTATTAAGCTTGATTATAATATGTCTTGGTGTCTTTCTTTTGGGTTATAGCTTTTGTGGTATTCAACAAACATCATAGATACCCATGTTCTCTTTGTTCATAATCTGAGGAAAATTTTCTGTCAGCATCTCTAGAGCAATACTTGCTATGTTGTCGTTTATCCCCCCTTGTTCAGGAACTCCAATTAAACGTAAATTGTTACTTTTAATGGAGTCCCACATGTTTCTTAATGCTTCTTCATTTTTCTTATTTCTTTTCCCTGGTTTCTTCTCATAAATGCTGCTGTCAGTTGCACTGTCCTCAAGGCCACTGAGTCTAACTTCCATCCATTCAATCCTACTCTTTTGGCTTTGGGTTGAGTTATTTAATTCTGTAATTTTGTTATTGATCTGATGTATTTCAGATCATTGATGCCATCAGTTCAAATAGCTTACTAAATTTTTCATTTTGTTCTGCTGCATTTTGTTTAATTTCTAGGAGGTTCTATATATAATTCTTTTGTACTTAACCTCTGATACAGTCAGAAAGGCTTGTTCATCTGAGAAATTTTTTGAGTATTTTGGGAGTTTTCTGGAACATTTGAAGGCTGCTTCTTTAAATGATTAATTATGGTCTGCTGCCTGCATGTTGTCTAGACACTGATTTCTCATGTATTAGATCTAAGAAAATTGTCGGTCACTAGCTGTCTCTAATACTCTAGTGAGAGACTGTTAAAAGATGGTGGACTAGACACATGTCTCATCATTTCCCTCTGAGAACTAAGGCCTGGAATGATATTTGTATATAGCACAGAACATTTGAGGAGCCCTAGAACCTAGCATATTTGATTAGGCACCAGTACTGGGCTAATCGTCCCCTCTCAAAAATGAGCCAGTGGCTGTCTGACCTCCACTTCTGCTGTTTCATGTTGTCAGAGAACTGCAGCTTCTGCGAATGACCAGTAACATACCTTCATTATCAGCTGGAAGGCAGAGTCTGCTGCTCCTGAAGGCCTGTCTCAGCTAGCACCTTGGACAGCACCTAGTTCAACACCTGGACAGCTCTCCACATAGAAGTGAAGCTTACTTTTAAGGCTGAGAGGCCTATGTGTTTGCCTGGAGATCTGTCTGTTGAGAGGCCTGATAGCTTTTCTTCTCACCCTTCTCTGACACACATTGTAGGGTTGGCTGATAGCCCCCAGTTTCTCCATAAGTAGGGTAGCATCCTTGCCACCCAGTAAGTGGAGACTTCCACCCCAGAGAGTCCACCAGGGGCAGATCACTAAAACACAGTATAATCTTATACATTGAGCCTTGGCCCACCAACAAAATTGGTATGATCCTCCCTCATGTAACATATTTTACAACATGTTAGGACCATCATACAATACCAGGAATGAAGCCAGCCACCAGGAATGAAAGCCTAGCTAAATTGCTGCACGCATTTTTAAGAGAAATGTAATTCAATCCATGGTGTACTATTATAACAGAAATACCACAGGTCAATGAACTTAACAAAGAGAAGTTTATTCTCTCACAACCAAGTAGGCTACAAGTCTGAATTCAGGGCTCTGGTTCCAAGGTAAGGCATTATCTCTCTGGCTCTGAAGAAAGGTCCTTGACATCAGTCTTCTCTTGGTCTGGAAGCATCTCAGTGCCAGAACCTCAGGTCCAAAGGACACATTCTGCTCCCGACACTGCTATCTTGCTGATGTGAGGTACCCAACTCTGCTTTCTTCCTTTTCCTTTTATCTCTTGAGAGATAAAAGGTAGCGCAGGCCACACTTCAGGGAAACTCCCTTTACATTGGATCAAGGATGTAACCTAAGTAAGGGTGTTATCCTTATAATACTATCCCACCCTAATCCTCTAAAACGTAATCTCATTTTGTCCCACTAACCATAGACAAGGATTAGGGTTTACAAAACATACGAAAAATTATAATCACAAAATAGAGGATACAATACTAGGAATCATGGCTCAGCCGAATTGCTATACACATTTTTAGTGGAACACAATTCAATCCATGACAGATAGCTTAGCTGTCTAAAAATATAAAATGGCCATATTTTTAGGTTTTAGTAATGACTTTGATTCTTTCTTTCCTCTACCTGCCCCACGTTATATTATTGGTACTCCAAGGTGAATCATGTGACAAGATATAGAAGGAGGGAGACTTTACATTTCCAGTGGCAATGGGTCAAGCATTAACCCTGAGCCTCAGAGTGAGCACAGATGGTGTGAGGAGCATCTTGGTGTTTTTAACAAGCACATATGAAGTACCTCCGGGGGGGGGGTGCAGAAAAATACACCTCGCATGGAATGGTACAGATAAAAGATGGACTTGATAAGTTAGCTTCACTATCTACTAATGTCAGTAAGACCTCCTTTGTACCCACAGCACAGGGAGACATAAGAACATCCAGTTTATGTTTAGTTATGGATAAAAGATAATATTTTACATCCAAAACCAAAACTCAGTTTGCTGCTGTCTAGTCAATTCTGGGAAATTGTGCTACTGTAGTGGTTAAGTGCTACAGCTACTAACCAAAAGGTTGGCAGTTCATATCTACCAGGCACCCCTTGGACACTCTATGGGGCAGTTCTACTTTGTCCTATAGGGTCGCTACAGGTCAAAATCTACTCAACAGCAATGGGTTTTGTTTTTGGTTTTTATTCAATTCTGACTCATGGCGACCCTGTAGGACACAGTAGAACTGTCTTGTGTGATTTCCAAGATTGTAATTTTTATGGAAACAGACTGCCACATCTTTCTTCCATGGAGTCAGTAGTGGATTTGAACCATTGACCACTTGGTTAGGCTGAGCATTTAATCACTGTGCCACCAGAGCTCCTTCCCAAAATACCTTGGTAATACATACGACTAAAAGGTAAGTTTATGTTTTCAGAGTGAATGAAACAAATTGGCATACTGTAGGCTAAAGGACCTAGTTTTACTCTAACAGGCTTTTGTCCTTGACTCGAAAGAAACAACCACTGTAATAACTGGAAAGTTTGGTTCTGAGACTTTCAAACCACACATGAGAATCTGTGCTGGTGAATGGGGCCTGGCCTGACCTGGGAGGTCAGTATCAACTGTCTTCAGGAGGCATGATTTAGCCTGTCATGCAGGACTGGTTGATAAAAAAACCTTAAAAGCAGAAACTTAAAGGGTTTTCTGGTTGATGAAACATCTCCTCTCAGGAGAGCAATGTATTCCTTAGGATACAACTCTCCCAGACCTGACCTTATACATGTCTTCATTTGTATCATTTCTGGTTATAATAAATGTGTAGTAATAAGTATGGTATACTCTGTGATTTCTGTGACTCAGGCAGTGAATTATCCAACTCAAAGGGTCAGTGGAAGACAGCAGGTGAGAAAGGAAGGGTGTCGTGTAGATCTCCAAGCTTTTGACTGGCATCCTGAAGTAGTGGGAAAGCAGAGCCAAATTGGTGGCTAGAAGTTTGGGGTGATGTCTGGACTCTCCAGCCTTGCAGCCAGTGTCTGCTTATTTGGTAGTCAGAAGTATGGTGTCATTTTAACTTGTGAGCTCTGACATATTTCCAGTTGGCAGCTGCAGGAGCAGCTGGTGATCAGGATGGAGAAGTGGGAACATAAAGACTGGAGTAATCTTCCCATTTTAGAAATTAGATTGATGCTGATTTTTATGACACAATTGATATGGAGGATGGAATTCGTTACAATGACCCTGACTCACAAATACATGAACTTCTGAAAGTAAAAGAATGAATGCAGAGGGATGAGGAATTTCTGAGTCATGCAGTCTGTCATCCAGTCATCCAGTCATCCATGCAGTCTGGTTACAGACTGCAGCTGTGCTACAAATAATTACTAAAGGCAGAAGGACCTATGGAATTTATAAGAAGTGGACCTCACTCCTTGGGAGTTGGCTCGTTGGATGCATAGGAAATAATAACAAGGTAAAAGTGAAATATACAGTGCTTGGTTATTGTCCTGGGGAACAGTGAAAATGAAAGCAAGGGATGAGCTAAGTTTGGATTCTGGCTAGCCTCAGATCCATTTCCAAGGGGAAAGTTACACTGAAAAGCAGATAACAAAGGAAACTAGACTGATCATCAAGTGAATGGTGAGAAAAGACAGAGGGGAGAGTCAAGGAACTGTTTCCAGTTAGGGAAACAGGGCTGAAATTTTTAAATAGTTATTAAGAAATGTAAGAAATCACACAGTGAAAAATTCCACCTGGAACCACTTGAAACAGAGGCTAAACAAGATTAGAACTGAGCAAGGGGCCAAGTTTTCCTAGGTTGAGCTGCAGCCAGAAACCTAAGACCATATACACATGAATAAGTAAATGGTAAGGGGTGAAAAACAAAAGTATGGATGAAAACCAGAATGTTTAAACAGGCTTTATGTAAAGTGGTTGCTTTTCCTTTATTTGAATATATTATAGGAATAAATATTGTGTCTGACAGGATGATGTTTCCCATGTCTAGTCGTGGTATTGTAAAATAGAGTGCAAATCCACCCTCAAACCAAGTCTTGACTGGGCATGCTGAGAACTGCTAGACTTGCCTGAACCCACACAGGTTGTTAATTTCAAAATATCTGGAGTGCTGGTATGGACAAATTCTCTGCTCAGTAGTTCTCTCTGGAGTGTAGAGTGAGTCTTACGCTGAAAGCCTAGGGGTGACACACAGCCACAGGCATAAAAATTTTGGATTAGGAGATTTCCATTGGAAAGTCAATTATCACAGATGGAAAGACTCTGATTGAAGAAGATAAAAACAAATAATCTTAGTGGTGAGTATTGCATGCTGTTTGCTCCTACATTTAGTTTTATTGGCTTGTGGGCAATGATTGGGCTATGGACTTATACTCAGAAAACAAAACCCATTGCCACTGAGTCGATTCTGACTCATAGTGATAACATAGGACAGAGTAGAACTGCCATATAGAGTTTCCAAGGAGCACCTGGCAGATTTGAACTGCCAAGCTTTTGGTTAGCAGATGTAGCACTTAGCCACTACACCACAGAGTTTCCTATAGGATCAGCCAAAAGGGCAATAGAAATATGGCTTATTAAAAGATTCCCATGAGGGGCACTTTTTTTTTTTAACACATCACTGTAGAGTTAATTCTGACTCCAAAGGACAGTATAGTGACCCTATAGGATATAGTAAAGCTGCCCACAGGGTTTACAGGAAGAGGCTGGTAGATTTGAGCTGCCCACTTTCCAGTCAACAGCTGAGCTGTTAACCACTTCATTGCCAGGTCTTCCTTATGTGAGGCACAGTCTTACAGAAATCTGAAGGGTGCACTAAAGATCGGGTATGTCAGTATGTATCAGAAGCACATTCCAGGACTGGAAGTTAAATTGAAACTGGTAAATAGACTTCCTGATATGTTCACTTGAGGTGACCACCTGTTTCCTCAATGAGAATGAAAATTAGGGAGGCTCAGCAATGCAAACATGGGCTGAATTTGGACATATTATTATTGTACTCTCTAAAGCATGAGAGGCCAGTAAGAACTGTGCACTGTGCCAGCAAGAAAAATATAGACATAGACTGCTTTCTTGGCTACAGCTCAGATTCCACAGGAGTACGTGGAGCAAAGAGGGCTGCGCACTGTTAGTGAGTCAGTCTGATGCTTATAACCCTGGGAGGCTGCACTTGGTTTGAGCTGGGCTTCACTTACCATAGTAGTGGATGCAGGTGCTAAGAGTTCTATAAAAGAAAAAGGACTGCCTCAGTTAGGACCACTAGATTGTATTTCTTCAGACCAAGAAACACACTTTTATCCTCAGACTAAGAATCGGCAATTAGTTGTTTAGAATGGAACGAGATAAAGGGATAAAGAGCTGGCTGGCTTGCACTTCTTCATGTGTGCTCACAACATTCAATATGGTAGTAAGAGGGACAAGGGAGAATCTCCGATGAATATATTCCTCTTTTCCTGGTGGATCTGAAGGAAGAAGAAGGAGGGAGAATTCTGGTACTTTTATACAGTTTTCCTCTACATCACTTCAATTTTTTTTCCTGCTTGATGCAATAGTCCCAAGACCAGGGTTGCAGCAATGAGTAATGACAGCAAGGATGATTCTTAAGAAGGTATGATCATGAATGTGTGAACTGAAGAGGAGGTATTTACTAGACCAGTATTCCTGTTGGCAACCTAGACAAGTATAAAAGCTAAATGTCTCTTCAAAGGGTGGACAATTTGTGTACAAAGAGAAATAATACATGAAGGTGAAGGCACAAATAACAGGGTTATGCAGCTTGGGAAATTCAACATTATTACCTTGAGAGAGGCTCAGAGCAAGAAAATAATGTTTTTTAGTTCAATTACACTAAATGCTAGAAAAGGTGAAATGGAGATGACTTCTGCTCGTGGAACTTGACAAGACCAAATGGAAGCCTGGGGCAGACTGGAGTAACTTTGGCCTGGGAAGAATTTTTGCCCTATGATATGCTGACCAACTGATATTAATTGCTAGTGACTGGTTGAAGATTCTAGTAATATGCCAATATATTTGGACTCTTATTTTTCAGGATATGGTGTAATACTGGCACTGTTGAATACTGATATTGATGGTCAAATGAACAGGGAGGGAGGAGTGATCCTACAAATGTTAGGCATACAAAAGAAAGCTATTAACAAAGGCCAGAGAGTGGACTGTGAAGTAAAGCACCTAATTTTGCCCTAAGTAAAGTGATATTTTACCTTTGTTCCAAAAAAAAGTGTTGGAATAGTTGAGGAGCGTTTGTTTGGATCTTCTAATTCACATCTGAAAGTCTGTGCTGGTAAGTGGGAGTTGGTTAGACCAGAAAAGTCCCACCTACACCAGAAACCCATTGTTGCCAAGAAGATTCTGACTCATAGCAACCCTATAGGACAGAATAGAAGTGAGCCACAGGGCCGTCAAGGCCATAATCTTTAAGGAAGCAGACTGGCACATCTTTCTTCCACGGTGTGACTGGTGGGTTTGAACTGCCTACTTTTCAAGTAGTAACCAGGTGTTTTAGCCACTGCACCGTCAGAGCCTCTTAAAGATCCACATGAGAGGCCAATAGCAACTAGTCTTTAGCGGCATAATTTAGCCTATCATGCAGGACCAGCTGATTAAATGTCAATCACCAAGTGATTCTCAAATGAAAGATGGCTATTTCATTTATTTTTAAAGGAAATGAGGTTGTATCACTGAGACTTGGTCTAGATAACATGCCATCATCCTGAAAGCAAGACAATGAATTTCCTTTTCAGTGCCCTCTAGGTCTGAGCTATAGGACTATATCTAGGTAAAATTATGTTACAGAAAACTTCAGGGGTAGAGTGAAGTCAGCAGACTAGACACACACCTCCTTAATTCCCTCTGAAAACTAGGACCTGGATTGATAATTAAGCAGAGGCTTCTGGACACCCAGTGAGCCCTAGGACATGGCATAGGGCTGTCAATTTGGACTACATGCCACTGAATGGGAAACTTCTCTCTCACTGACCTCTGCCTTGTTGAATGGCCAGCTGTCAGGGACTGAACCCTTTACTGACTCACATCATAGGGTCAGCTGATAGCCCCCCAGTGACTCCATAAGTAGGGCCGTGTCTTTGTCAACCACGAGGTGGAGCCTACTACTCCAGTGATTCCACTGAGCCCAGTCAGTGGAGTACATAGAGTGACTGGTGATCACCTTCCTTCTCAGATCTGCACTTCAGATCCTGTTAAGGTAACACCAGAGAAACTAAACAACTTCTAGATGCCCAAAAAGCAACAAACCTTGGCCAGACACTTAAAGAAAAATCCACCCATTGCCTCCAGAAAGCTCCCAAAAGAAAGAACCGAAGAACTTCTCAGATGAAGAAGCATTTCTGAAACTATTGGAGATCGAGTACAAAAGGATAACATATAGAGCCCTCGTAGACATTATACAAAATGCAGCAGAGCAGAAGGAACAATTAAGCAAGCTGTTCGAACTGATGCAACACCAGCATTCTGAAATCTGACAGATCAATAACAAAAGCAAAGAAACAGGAAATTCAATTCAAAGCCAAGGAAACAGAATTGAACAAGTGGGAAGCAGACTTTCTGACTTGGAAGGCAGAGCTACTGAAAACACCATCTACAACGAGAAATCAGAGAAAAGAAACAAGAATTATGAAGAAGCATTGAAAAACATGTGGAACTCTATCAAGAGGAACAATTTATGATTAATTGGAGTTCCTAAACAGAGAAGGACACCTGAGAACCCACAGAGTATTGTTGTTGAGCTGCTGACAGAAAACTTCCCTGACACTATGAAAGAAGAGAATATAGATACCCAAGATGTGTATTGAATGCCACACAATATAGACCCCAAAAGAAAGACACCAAGACATACTATAAACAAGTTTAACAAAATGAAACATAAGCAGAAACTCTTAAAGGAAACGAGACTCAAAGCAAAGCAAACATTCAGAGGGAAGCCTTGTAGGCTTTTGTCTGACTTCTCAGCAGAAGGAACGCTGGCACAGAGGCAGTGGCATGACACATCCAAGGGCCTGAAGGAGAAAAACTTCCAACCAAGAATTGTGTATCTGACAAAACTGTCTTTCCAATATGAAAATGAAATTAAAACATTCGCAGATAAACAGAAACTCAGAGACTTCATAAAAATCAAACCAAAGCTACAAGAAATACTGAAAGAAGCTCTTGACTTAGAAAAACTCAATATTTTAGGAGGCAATACAGGACACATCATCCAGAAACCTACTCAGTTAGGGAAGGCACAAAACCCAACCAAAGTTATAATATTAAAAGAAGTGATCCAGTGATCATTTCATGAAAACTATGATATTATCACATTAAAAAGAGGGATGCACTACAGTAGTTATAGTCCTTCCAGATGGAGAGGAAGTCAATAAGAGATGTAGAAGTTAAAATTGGGTTTAAACATATAATATTAAGGGGGATCATGGGAATAGCCACACAGCACAATAAAGATGCAACATATCAAAACAAGAGATGTAACACAGGATTCTCAACAAACACAAAACCGACACTGAAAATGGTAAAAAATCAACCCATAAAGAATATCCCAGAACAGAATAAGAGCAGCAGAGAAAACATCACCACAAAAATAAATACATCAAAATGACAGTACTAAACACATATCTATCAATAATTACATTGAATGCAAATGGACCGAACACTCCAGTAAAAAGTCATTGAGTGACATCTTGGATCAAAAGACACGACCCTTCTATATGTGGCTTACAAGAAACTCACCTTAGACTTAAAGATATGAACAAGCTGAAAAGTAAATGATGGAATAATATATACCAAACTAACAATATACAAAGAAGAGCAGATGTGGCAATACTATTATCATACAAAATAGATTTTGATGTAAAATCCACCATCGTGGAAAAGGATGGACACTATATATTGCTGAAGGGTTCACTACACAAGCAGGACTTAACAATATTAAATATGCACCCAATACTAGAGCATCAAAGAAACACTGACTACATTAAAAAACGAGATAGATCACTCTACAATAATAGTGGGAGACTTCAACACTCCACTTGCAGTATCAGACAGATCTTCTAGGAAAAAGCTCAATAAAGACACAGAAGATCTTATTGTCACAATTAACCAACTAGACCTCATCAACATATACAGAACTTTCTATCCATCGGTAGATAAGTACACCTTCTTCTCCAGTGCACATGGAACATTTTCCAGAAAACTGCTTTAACCAAGAACAAACAAACCAATTGCTGTCCAGTCAATTCTGACTCATAGTAACCCTATGGGACAGAGTAGAACTGCCCTGTGGGGTTTCCAAATAACATCTGGTGGATTTCAACTTCACTGTACCACCAGAGCTCCAGAAACTGGTTATGGTGACCTAAATCCTTTTTGGTGTTATCTAAGATAAGCTGAGATATTATGTGATGCAGTGAAAGTGTTTAATTCATACTTTGGAAAAGAAGAAGGTTCAGACTTCGTGGTTTAAGCTACCTTCTCCACCTGCTAGAAAATGAGTCACAACATAGAAGGAAATTTAAAAAAGAAAAGAAAAATGAAGGATGAAAACAAAAATAATGAAACAGAAAACAAATGTTGAGAAAATCTATAGGGAGAAGGTGACTGTCTATTATTAGGAAGATAGTCCCACTCTGTGTTACCTGCTCTTGGAAGTAGGGAAGAGATGAGGTTTTATTTTCATGTTTTCTTTTGTAGCTTCTGGGTTTTGACTCATCATCAAAAAATCACCGTCCTCTTAGGATTTAAAAATATTATTTTATAATATTTTATGGCAACATGATCTAGCCCTCTGTGCAACTCCAAATACATTCCTCCTACTCAAACCCACACTCCATCTTCACTGCTCTGACAATACCGAACTCCTTGGGTTGTTCACCTGTTGGGATGTTCAAGTTCTCCTACCTTCTGCTGCAACAGAGCATTTTTCTTTTCATCATCCTAATCCTTATTTTACCTACAAAGATTAGTTCAAACATTATTTCCTTGAAAAATTGCAGTATCAGTTAAATCTCTTTCAGTTACATGTAAAAGAGTAAAAACAACAACTCAAAAGGGCTTGATAAAAAGAAAAATGAATTGGCTCATAAAACTACTAAGTCTTGTGGTGAATCAGGCTTAAGGCTCAGCTTGAACAAGGCTCATTTGATGTCACCAGAACATAGTTTCCTGCAGCCTTTGGATTCAGTTTTGTTCACAATTATTTGGTGACTTTATTTTCAGGTTCCAACAAGGTGAAATGACTGCTACAATTCTAATCCACCTCTTCTCATTTTCAAGGGAGAGTAGAGAGATTGTTTTGCCCAGCAGCCCTGAAACAATTCCTGTAATTTGCTAGTATTAGGTCAGTTTAAGTTATATGCTCATTTCTGAACCAAACCATGTGGCCAGAGGAAGGAACATGCCTTGCTTTTGTCCTAGGCCACATGCAGTTGCCCTGGGGCCAGGTTTTTGGACCTCCCCTGAATAATGGGCTGGTCTATAAGTAAAACTCAGGACTGGTATCTAACAGGGTGAGGAATGAAAGGCAGCCAATGTCCTCTACTCCCTTCCTACCATCCCACCTACTCCTCTTTCCAGTTTGACTTAAAGATCCCTCAGAAACCCTGGTGGCATAGCGATTAAGTGCTTTGCCTGCTATCCTGAAGTTAGAATCAGCCAGGCGCTCCTTAAAAACTCAATGGAGTAGTTCTACTCTGTCCTGTAGGATCACTATGAGTCAGAATTGACACAATGGCAGTGTGTCTGAGTGTGACCTTAGCTTTCCCCGTACTATATTACAATATTTACTTTATGTGTTTCTCTTCACCAATGTTTATAGAAGCCTTAGGGACAGATGCCACGGTTTGTGTGTTTTTATACATAACTCCCACCAGCATTACAAATTAAATATTTAATAAAGACTTATAGAATTAATTAATCAATTAACTCTTGAACTATGATTATTGTGTAACAACCTACATCAGAGTAAGCATAAACACACAAATAAAAAGGCGCATCTCTAACTAATGGATTTTGGTGCTTTTGCTTGTTTTAACATTCTTATTAACATTGAACTTACATTGAAAATGCAAAAATCATAAATGAATGGGTGAATGAGTTTTCGCAAACTGAACACCCCTATGTAACCAGCACCCAGATGAAGAAGTGCAACATTACCAGAACCCCAGACCTAACCAAAACCAATTCCACTACTTTAGCGTCAATTCCACTACTTTAGCGTCAATTCCAGCTCATAGCAACCCTGGAGAAGTCTTCACTAATTACATACTACCAAAGGTCATCACAGGAAACCATGGTAGCTTAGTAGTTAAATGTTACATCTGCTAATCAAAAGATTGGCAGTTCAAGTCAACCAGGCACGTCCTCCAAACTATATGAAGCACTTTCACTCTGACCTATAGGGTCACTAAGAGTCAGAATTGACTCAACAGCAGTGGGTTTGGTCTTGGGTTAAGGGTCATAACTATCTTTACTTCTAGAATCATAGCTTAGTTTTTCTATTGTTACTGAACTTTACCTAACTAAAATCACAATTCATACTCTTTTTTTGGTTAACTCCTTTCATTTAACAGTATGCTGCTGAGAGTTATCCCTGAAATTCTGTGTAATTTGTAGATTGTTCATTCTCATTGCTGTGTAGTATCATATTACATGACCATGCCAGGATTTACTTACCTATTCCACTGTTGGTGGACATTCAGGTAATTTACAGTTTGGGACTACCGTAAATAGTACTTCACTGAACATTTCAATAAGTCTTGTCAGTGAACACATGGGATTATTTCTATTGAGTATATGCCTAGGCAGAAACTCTGGTGGTGTGGTGGGTTAAGTGCTATGTCTGCTAACCAAAAAGTCTGCAGTTCAAATCCACCAGGCACTCCCTGGAAACTCTATGGAGCAGTTCTACTCTGACCTATGAAGTCAGAATTGACTTGATGTCAGTGAGTTTGGTTTTTTCAGTATATGAGTAGAACAGTTGTAGCATAAGGTAGGCATATATTCAGGTTTAGAAGACACTTTTATTTTTCCAAAGTGGCAGTACCAATTTACACTCCCACCAGAAGTACAGAAGTTTGATTAATTGAATTTTGCAGTTCTCATCTGTACACCCCATGAACACAGTTTGGGTATCTTAACTGTATACTTTAGATGCTTGATAAATGCTTACTGAGTGGATGAATGATGGGATGAATGAATGAAGCACCACTTTAAAGAACCCTAAAGATTCACAGAATTTCATGAAAGCATACTTTCCCCTTTCTTCACTACAACCTAAATTGCCTAAATTAAATGGAAGTCTTTATGGAGGATTTCATTCATAATCCCTCCAAAATGAGTTAGTCCTGCTATGTACTAAATGGATTATGTATGAATCCCAAAACAAATCCAACTGCAATTAATGTTTTAATAAACCGGTTGCTAGTATATGCAATACCTAAAACTCATCAGGAGGGATTTTGCTATATTTATAAACATTAATTAGCTGTTTGTTATTGTCAAACTAAATTTAAAATAAATCCACAGCATCACTGGCCACTTGGGTGAAAAAATCTCGCTGGTGACTGTAATTACAAAGTAGATGTGAGAGAACAGCATTAATTAGCTTGTGGCAAGCTTTTCACTAATTGAAATGAGGAGCCCATATCTGGCAGTATGATAAAATATCTTAGATGAGAGTGAGTAAGAAGTGAATTCCTCTGAGTGTTGACAATAATAAGCTAAACTATTCAGTTAACACTTTCTTATATTTTGAAACAGCTGACAATTTTCGTGACCAAATAAACCGTAAAGTTAAAAATGTATATTTTAAAAAATAAAGAAGTAGAGGTGTTTGGCAGAATGAAACTGAAATTTCTCTTGCCAAAACAAGGAATACACTTCCAATTACCGCATTCAGTTTTCGTCCCAATTTCTCTCAACTCCTTGGAGCAGTGGGTCCATTGTTTCCCTCCTTTGCTGGGCACTCTGAATTCAGGGGTTTCAACTTTCAGAAAAGACATTTTCTCGCTGTTGTTACTAGGGAAGGTCTTTGGACCTCTTGGGTAGCACAGCATCTGTCTTTCCCTATACATGCTTTCTTACTGCTTGTTTAATCTATTCTTTTAAAAATATATATTTATTTTGTTGCTGTTGCGAATACGCACAGTGTTGTGGATTGAACTGTGTTCTCTCCAAATGTCTGTCAACTTAGCTAGGTCGTGATTCCCAGTATTGTGTGATTGTCCACCACTTTGTTATCTGATGTAATTTTGCTACGAATAGTAAATCCTATACGGCGCTTGGCTTGGCATATCTGTGTTGTTAATGAGGCAGGATCAGAGGCAGTTATGTCAATGAGACAGGGCTCAATCTACAAGATTAAATTGTATTTTGAGTCAATTTCTTTTGAAATATATAAGACAGAAGTGAGTGCAGAGAACTTATTACACGAAGAGTGAAGAACCGGGAGGGGAACACATCCTTTGGACCCAGGGTCCTACACTGAGAAGCTCCTAGACCAGGGACACACTGATAACAATAACCTTCCTCCAGAGCTGACAGAGAAAGAAAGCCCAAGCCTAGAGCTGGTGTCCTGAATTTAGACTTCTAGCCTCCTAAACTGTGAAAGAATAAACTTCAGTTTGTTAAAGACTTCTGCTCGTGGTACTTCTGTAATAGCAGCACTAGATAACTCAGACACACAACAAAGTATACACCAATTAAACTGTTTCTGTATGTACAATTCAGTGACATTAATTACACTCTTTGCCTTGCACAATCATGCTCCTTTTCCAAATTATTCCTCTCCCATTAATTGGCTCTTTTATATCTCGGAAGAGATTGACTTAAGACACACCCTAGAATGATACTGTCTCATTGACATAATAAAGAAAAATGATTTCCAAATGAGGTTATAGCCACAGGTATAACAGGATTTACAACAGATATGGGGAGGGACACAATTAAGTCCCCAATATTCTACTATTTGGCCCCCAAATCCATGTCCTTTTCACGTGCAAAACCCGTTCATCCTATTACATCACCCTAAAAATCCTAAATCAATGCAAACTCCAAAATTTTACTTCCTGAATCATCTAAATTAAAAATAAGTGAGACTTTAGGCATATTTCATCCTGAGGCAAATTTTTTTTAATCTGTGACCATGTATAATCTAGAATACAAGTTATCTGCTTCCAAAGTACAATGGCAGAACAGTCACAAGGTAGACATTTCCACTACAAATGGAAGAAATTGGGGGGTAAAAAAGGATAACGGGCACCAAGAAAGTCTAAAAGCGAGTGAAACAAATTACGTTAGCTCTTAAGGCTTGAAAAGAATCGTCTCTTCTCTGAGACCCTCTGGGCAAAATGGTCCTGCCCTCTGGACTCTGGGTGATGGCTGTGTCCTCTGGATTCTGGATGTAGAACCCTTTGCCTTGGGCAGAAGTCCTTACAGTTTAGGCCCTCTGGTATAAAAGTCTCCCCTGTTAGATTTAGGTAGCCCTGTTCTTCCAGTCCATCTGAATGGAGACTCCACCTTCTCAGCTTTGGTAGTTCCTGTTGTGCTGCCCCTTTGGCATGACATCCCTGCCCCTTAAGCTTTGACTAATGGCACCATTTTCTTGGCTTTCAGCAGGACAGACCTGCTCCCTCAACTGCTTCCACATTTTAGGTATCTGTCAGAGCAGCACTGTAACTGCAATTGCAGATCTGTGCTGCCTGTCCTCAAAGCCAATACTGAGTCAGGAGGAGAGGTGATTAAATGAGGATATTTATTGAGTGCTGACGCACAAGAGGCAAGGGAGAGTCAGTTCCTCCAAAACTTATTTCCTGCATAGGCTAAGCCTGGGTTACATAGGTTAATTAAGAGGGGGAATGCTGGTTAATATTTTTCCCAGGTCCACACAAGTAATTCTTTTGATGTTTCAACAACATTCTTTGAAGGTATCGCATGGCTCAGCAAGTTGGGGCTTGATAACTATCCAAACTACCTGGTGATTTGGTCGAATAATCTTAGAGAATAACTGAAAGGGGATAAACAGCACAATTAATCAATGCTCCTAAGAGGAACAAATAGCCCTGTGACTTATAACTAGCACAAGGTGAATTCTGACAGATGTAGGAAGAGCAAGTTCTCAGGCCTTAATGTTTATAACATGGCTGTTTTAACTACTGTTTGTAACAATCCGGAGTCAGGCTGGCCAACGGCCTCCCTTTCAGCTTCCCACTCTCTCAATACCAAATTCTGTTTTAGTTATCTAGTATTGCTTTAACAGAGACACCACAAGCGGATGTCTTTAAAAAGTGAAATTTTATTTTGTCACAGGCCAGTAAGCTAAATGTCCAAATTCAGGGTGTCAACTCCAGGGGAAGGCTTTCTTTGCCAGCACTGAAAGAAGGTCCTTGTCATCAATCTTACCCTCGACTGGAAGCTTCTGATGCACAAGGACCCCAGTCCTTTCCAGAGGATGTGCTGAGCTCCTGATATGCTTTCTGGTGGTACGAAGTCCCCAGCTTCAAGCTTGCTTTCCTTTCCTTTCATCTCCTATAGGATGAAAGGATAAAAGGTGGTGCAAACGACAGTCCAGGGAAACTCCCTTTACATTTGAGCTGAGAGGTCACTTTACAATTCCACCCTAATCCTCTCTAACATAATCCTATCTATTAGCTACAGACAGAAATTAAGATTTCCAGGACAGGAAAATCACAAAATGGAAGGCAATCACAGAATACAGAGAATCATTGTCCAGGCAAACTGCTACATATATTTTTGGGGGACATAATTCAGTCCATGACACTAGGCAAACTGGTGAATGAGACAGCCTCAGGGCTTCATAATCAACACTCATAAGATGTGCCACGTAAAATGTGGGAACATGGCCAAGCTTTGGACAAGCATCGTGGCCTGGGTGTGGGGCTTGTGAGCCTGTGAATGAGTGAATGAATAACAGCTGCAAACAGCTGGAATGCATGACATCAGACCGTCACAGACGATGGATCTGGCCTGCTGAATGTGATCTTTGTACCTGCACCCAGGCCTCCACACTTTCCTCCTCGAAAGGTGGATTCACCTGAGGAAGTGGCCTTTGTTATACTGATTAGATAGAAGGCACAAGTTTGCCTTGGGAGGAACTTCCCTAATACCCTATTTAACTCAATACCTGCTTTTCTGCAGGTATACCTATTCTGTTCACTAATAAATATGAGCCGTGTAATGCCCAAATCTGAGTCTGGGGCGTTAGAGATACTGGCTCTCCTCCTAAACACCAGTGTCTTCTGTGTGGCTTTCTTCATCGGCACCAAATAACCGCAGGCTATACAGATCCATGGGACTCAACATCGTCAGCTGCAGGCAACACAGACCAGCAGGACTCAACAATAAATCACCTCAAAGTTTCCACTTGTGCTTATTTCTTGTAGTAACAGAGCTGATATTACCAAAAACCAAACCCAGAATCTTATTGTAAGAATGGGGGAAGACAATGTCAACTCAGTTGCCAACCTCAAGAAGTATCTGAAATTAAAGTCAGGACTGTTCATTGAGAAGAAAGGAGATTCTGACTTGGGACGGAGGCATATGGGCAGGTAATCAGGAAGCTGGAGACACTGAGCCCATAAATTCCACTGAATCACTCTTACTATCAGAACCACTCCCAAATGAAGACATTACTTCTTGTTTATGTGCTATACTATCTTGCCCAGAAAAAGCATGAATCTCTCCACTTCTGTCTAATGAGATTAGCCCTAGCCCAGGTACTTCTAAAGAGTGCTTGCCTTGGTCATTGCCTGGGACATTGCTGGAGACAAATGCTTTTCATGACAATGCTGAATGTTCTCAATACAATTCCATCCTATCAATTCTGGCTTTAAGACCTATAACTAGACTTAAGTCTTAGTGATCCCCAAAAGGTGAAATACAAAGGGTTACCCACTGTAAAAGAAGTTCTTGACTTTTCTAATGTGTACCAACAGGAACCTGGGGAACACATGCGGAAATGGCTATCAGGGGTGTGACATAACTGTGCAAGGAACAAAAAGATAGATCAGTTTGAGTTTATTGATATGAGTCCACTAAACACAGGTCCTTCATTCAGTGTTTTAGCTCAAGAAGTTAGAAAAGAATCTAAATAGTCTATTTGGTTGGGTTGTTGAAGCATGGATTTACAAAGTGTTTTACACTAAATCAAGCTGAAATACTGGACCTGCCTTGGTACACTGTAGAGAAAGGTATCCAAAGGCTTAGGGAAATTTGCATATCAGAGTGGCTTTTTCAGTAAAACTCACAGATTCCCAGATGGAATGCCTGGAGGACATATCTTTTACTATAACTATGAGGAACAAATTTGTGAAGGGAGCTCCAGCAGCCTTGAAGACTGCTGTGATTGCTATTTTATGTAAGTCATATTTGACAGTGGAAAAACCTAACTACAGTGGGGCGGATTGGACCCTGTGACAGTAGGCACTAAGTGGTGACACTCAATTGACAAAGTCAAGGCAGGTGTGGTTATAGTGACGGACAGCAGAGTCAAAGCAGTAAACAGAATAGTTTGACTCATAAGAATTTATGACATTGGTTACTAAGCCATAGTGTCCCTATGAGTGAAATAGATAGGAAATCTGCTATTTTCTTGATGTATACAAGCAGATGAACTCTAGGTCAGATAAACAGCAGTTTAACTCAAATTGCCAGAATAGAGTGATGGTCCCTCTATCAATTCACAGACTGGAGCAGGTTCAAAGACCTACAATCCCTTGAATGAAGGAGAGGCTTGGTCATCCAGAATGACTCTGAAACACTGCCTAAAATTTGTACTGTTAATTTCTCTTCCAGTCTTCCCCTAAGGAACCTATAGCCTTTTATAAGAGACTGTTCAATGGGGAAAAGGAAATAATCAGACTTTGGCCCCCACTAGTGAACATAATACAGACCCCTAGTACTTTGGATCAAAGTGCTGACATCCTCTGCACATAACTACTCTCCTTTTGAGAAAGAGATTTTAGGTTGTAGAAACTGAATGTTGAACCATGGGACACCAAGTCACCATGTAGCCTGAACAACCTATCATGAATTGAGTGTTGTCTGACCCTCAGAGTCATAAAATTGGATGTGCACAGCAGTGCACCATTATTAAGTGCAAATGTTGTATATAGTCCCAAGCAGGACCAACAGGCACAATTCAGTTGCGTGATAAAATGGCTCTAATGCCCATCCTGTCACATTACCTTCCATCTCCTAGTCTTCACCTATGGCCTAATGGGGAGTTCTTTATGATTAGTTAACTGAAGAAGAGAAAACTCATGCCTAGTTTACAGATGGTTCTGTGCAATATGTGGGCAATTTTCAAAAGTGGATAGCAGCAGCAGCACTACAGCCCCTTTCTGGGACCTCCCTGAAACATACCAGTGAAGGGAAATCCTCCCAATGGGCAGAACTTTGAGCAGTGACCTGGCTGTTCATTTTGCTTGCAAGGAGAAATGGCCTGATGTATGATTACATTTTGATTCATGAGCTGAAGCCAATGGTTTGGCTCAATAGACAGGAGCTTAGAAGGAACGTGACTGGAAAATTAGAGACAATGATTTGTGAAGAAAAGGTGTGTGGATAGACCTCTCTGTATGAGTCAAAAAAGTGAAGATATTTGCATCTCATGTGAATACTCACCAAAGGATAACCTCAGCAGAGGACAATTTTAACAATCCTTTTTCCCCAGCTAGTCCTGTCATTGCTTAATGGGCTTGTGAACAAAGTGGCCGTAGTAGCAAAGATGGAGGTTACCCATGGACCCAGCAACACAGATTTCCCCTGTCTACGGGTGAGTTGGCTACAGCCACTGCTGAATGCCCAATCTGCCAGGAGCAGTGGATCCCTTATATGGGACCATACCTTAGGTGTTTAGCCAGCAACCCAGGAGCAACTTGATTACACTGGGCCACTACCATCATGGAAAGAGCAGTGTTTTGTCCTTACTGGAATAGACTTCCTCTGTATGGATTTGCTGTCCTTGTATGTAATGCTTCTGCCAAAACTACCATATGTGGATTTAAGGATGTTTTATGCACCATCATGGTATCCCACACAGCACTGGATCAAGGAACTCACTGCACAGCAAATGAAGCGCAGCAGTGAGCTCTTGGAACTCACTGGTGTTATTATGTTTTCCCTCATCCTGAAGCAGCTGGCTTGGCAGAATGATGGAATGACCTCTTAGATACACAAATGTGGCTCCAGCTAGGCGACCACACCTTGTAGGTTTGGGGCAATGTTTTCCAGGAAAATGTGTATCCCCTAAACCAATGTCCAATATATGATGCTATTTTCCCCACAGCCAGGATTCGTGGGTCCAGGAACCAAGAGGTAGCAATGGAAGTGGCACAACTCACTAGTATCCCCAGTGACCCACTTGGAAGACTTTTGCTTCCTGTCCCTGTGACCTTATACTCTACAGGTCTAGAGGTTTTAGTTCCAAAAGAAGGAATGTTCCTACCTAGAAACACATTACTGGTTCCATTGAACTGAAGCTAATAATGCCACCTACCACTTGGGTCTCCTTATGCTTCTGGATCAACACAGAAGGGAGTTACCATAGTGCCTGGTGAGATTGATTCTGATTACTAAGAGGAGATTGATATTGATGTTACATAGTAGAGGCAGAGTAGTCAGGAATGCAGGAGATCTCTTAGGGTGTCGCTTAGTACTACCAGACCCTGTGATTAAAGCCAATGGAAAACTATAGTAATCCAATTCTGACATGACTTTTAACGGCCCAGACTCTTCATAAATGAATGTTTGAGTCACCCCACTAGGCAAAGAACCATGATGAGCTAAGGTGCTTGCTGAGGACAAAAGGAATAAGGAATGGGTGGTAGATGAAGGTGGTTCTAAATACCAGTTACGGCCACATGACCAGTTGCAGAAACTGGTAATTGTTAAGTGTGTTTCTGCTTTGTATTAGTGCATCAAATGTTTTTGTTTTCTTCGCTTGTTAAATACAAGATGTAAATGGGGCTTTTATGTTTTTGGTTGTACACGTTAGTTATACTATGTTATGTGAAAGTATGACTTTGTAATTGTCTTTATTAAGATATTATATATGGTTTGGGGAGATGTGTACATGTGCCAAGTTGACAAGAGGTGGACTGTGATGACTAAGATTGTGTGTCATCTTGGTTGAGCCATAATTATCAGTGTTTATATGTAATCAACCCATGATGGGATCTGCTGTGTGCGGTCAATCAGTTGAAACAGAATTTCCTTGGGTGTATAGTCTGCACCTGAATAAAAGTGGATGTTCTTGTTTTTACCTCTCTGGATCCTGCAGCTTCTTCCTGTTCTTCTGACCTCCAGTTTTCCAGACTTGAGCTAAAATCTTACCTGCATGTCCTTGGATTAGTCAATCTTTATAGCCTGTAAACATGAGTCCTGCTCTCTTACCTGCCAATCTCCAGTTTGTCTGCCTCTGGGACCATGTGAATCAGGAGAAGCTTTGAGGTCTTGCCTGCCAATCTTGAGATTCATCAGTCTTCAGTCTATGAGCAAGAGTTCTGCTCTCTGACTTGCCAATCTTGAGTTCACCATCGCCTGTGGCTACTTGAATCAGAAGATGCCTCTATCCTGATGCATGGACTTGGGACATTCCAGCCTCTACAACTGGGAGAGCTGTTTCCTAGATAACAAATCTCTCTATGTATAAACATATTTATTTATATGCATCACTGGTTTTGCTTCTTTAAATTATCCAGCCTAACACACCAAGTTCATTCAGCCAGTGAGTGGCAAATCCAGACCAGAGCTCTGATCATGAGGCTTCTTCCAGCCTTTTTCTTTTTAACTTTGAGAACTAAGCTTGTTCCAGATGAAGTCAGAAATTTTGATCCATTAGTAACAACTTTTTCTCCCTTAATTCTAGTGACCAAATTGGAAGCATGCACTGGGAAGACAGTAAATCTGCATGAAAATTCTTCTTATTTAGCCCCATGTTGAAATTTCAAAATTTAATTTACGTCTTTCATTCTGGCTTTGGCAAATGTTATAAGTAATTCTTTGATGTGTGTGTCTTACGTACTTTAGTGACTAAAGAAAAATGCGTCCACTGGAAAGACTAAGTAACTAGTGCTGCTGTTTTAGTATGGTTTACTATTTCAGGAGCCTGTGGGTAGGGCTCAGTGAAGTGCAGCAGATGAGAAATTTTTTGCTGGGTACTCTAAATCACTTAATGGCAATGGGATTCCCAGATGGCCTGATCAGTGTCTATGTAAAATTGTTAGATATCTCCACCACTAATAAATCTGATCTGGGGTTTGGTTTTCTGACATTTTCTCAAATCCTCAGAGAACCATAGTTACTGTATATCTTTGTACAGTATTTTAATTCTGAATGGATATGCCTGCCCAGTGGGACAGGAGATAAAGCTCCATTATAGAACGTCATTTTTTTTTAAGTCTAAGCTTTATTAGTTGCAGTGATAGTCTGTGACAAGCTCATGTTTCTTTTTTGTCTCAAATACTTTATTCTCAAGTAAAACTCATTTGCATTGTTGTCCCATATGGGGATTTGCACATCCAGTACATGATAAAAATGCAGAAGTAAATTAGGTCACTAGGAATGCTCTTTCTTCTTTTAATAACCCTGGTTCAACCTCCTCCTTCTTAATCCCGTGCAGACAAAAGCAATAGAAGTTAAACCTTCCAGAGCTGTGATAGGAAAGGTGGATGAACAAATCCACCAGCATACATCCTTTCACTCACTGTGGATATACTTAATTAATCCCATGTGGGCTGGTCTTATTCAAATAAAACTATATTTTATAAAACTGCTGCCTTGTTTCCTGGTCTCTGTGACGGCCCCAATGGAGGCAGCTGTGCCATTTTAAGCAGTCCATTATAACTCTGGCTTTCATCTTGCTAATGATGTCACACAGGAAAGAATCCACACTGTATGCAGGGTGAAAATGTTACTAGACAAAACTCTATGTTTTCATTACCTGCTCCAAACAGCCTATCTCTGAGACAGGTTTTGGTGAGTGATTAAAGAGTAAGTTTATTAATCATGTTTTGTGGGCTAGAACACAGGGGACAGACATATTCGAACCTCTAGGGCTGTTCACATCTGGCAGGGGGAACCCAGGGTTTATACATGGAACAAAGGGCACATGCCTATGCAGATGTCTTACAAGAACAATGGGGGCAGCTGAGAGGGGAATGTTGGGGGTTCCTTTGGGTAGAAGTGAACTGGGTAGAGATTGTCTGCTTCATAACCTGGCAAGCCATCTCCCACCACCAAGGAAACAAAGTGGTGCGAAACATCATCTGGCCAGCAATCTGAAAGAAGAATGCTTAAACACAAGTTACTTCCCTGTCTCTCCTGCCAAGTTTTTTTTATCATTAGTTAAGAGTTCAATTGTCAAAACAAAAGGAGTCATTCATTGCCTGTAGTTCATTGAATCCATACTGATGCCTTTGAGGGCCCCACCCTAGTGTTGCTGCCTGGGGCTTGTGGAACATGGAGGTCACATCTTTACCCATGAATTGGGGGTTATTTGAAACAGAGTCCCTCAGGCCCCTGATCTTGAGCACCCATCTCATGGAGGCTTTTTCAGCCTCCAGTTTCAAGGCCAACTCTTCAGACAAGAATGCACTGGACTTGGCGACACAGTATGAGCATGTTGCGTGTGTATATTATAGTTTTATACATTTATAGGAGATGTCCTACCAGTTTCTTTCTAGTTGGGAGAAGAGACAGTGGAGAGGAGCGGACAGGTGTTTGTTAAAAGGATATTAGAAGAGTGAAAATGAGGAGTGTGCTGTAACTGGGTGAGGACAGCAGATGGAGTTGCGGGTAGGTGGGTATGCAAAATTGATTTGGATTATATATAATGATAATAATTTTTTTAAAAGATGCCCAAAATGATGTCATGTAAAAGCCTCACAGTTCATTGTCAAAACACCATTTGCAAATGATAAATCCAGTTTCTTACCAGGGCCCCAGTTAAAGGACATGGAGAGATTAAAGTGGTAGAAGGAGGTGGAAGGAAAATTCCCTTGCAGTCCAAAGCTTCAGTTCACATGCTGCTTAGCCAGTAATCAGCTGGGTGGCTTTAGTTGGGTAAGGTCACCTGGCTGAACATATCTATGTATTTTTTGATCTACCAAAAAGAATAATAATGATGATAAATCACACACAGTTGTTAAAGATTCTAATAAGGTCAGCTCTAAGGGCCAGGAGCTTTAGAATTGCAACCTTTGAAAGCTCACTGTTGAAATGAGACATAAGTAACTCCATTTAGAGGAAGAGTGCAGTGAAAATTCAGACTCCGGGAACCAACTTAGCAGGAAATAACAAGAAGAAAAATACCATAGGGTAATTACACCAAAACAGATAGAGCCTGGAGGCAGCCTCACAAATAATCCCTGGAGGCAGCCTCACAAATAATCCCTGGAGGCAGCCTCACAAATAATCCCTGGAGGCAGCCTCACAAATAATCCCTGGAGGCAGCCTAGTAAAACATCCACTAATGGAAATTCCATGTGGTTAACATATTCACCCATAGCTAAATTTTGCAACTTGCAGAAACTCCGTATGACCTCAGCCAACCTCAGCCAATCAATGCAGAGGTCTGCTCCCCCTCCCTACCTTGCGATTTCACGACTTAAATACTGGTTGCAAAGGAAGCTTGAGGTTGCCCCCTGCTCTGTGTAGTTTGTGGTGCATCCCTGGTGCACCAGTCTTTTTCCTATTGGGCATATTTTTAATAAAATTTTACCTTTAAAGAAACTCTGGGTCGTGTCTTGAAATCCGAACCCCAACACTCACCTTGAAGAAGGAACACCCAGAGGAGAAATGCTCTTTGGAACAAATACCACAGTTCCAGGAGGGAAAATTTGCCATAACTGACTTCATTGAGACACTCCTTGCTCTTCTTTTTATTTATATTTTCACATTTTCATTCCCACAGACTTGTCTCATATATCCTACCATGTTTCCGGAACATCACTTTCCAGCTTTCCATGATTCCCATACTTGGAAACATAACCATATGGTTGATAAACATAAGAATCTGACACAGGTCATTTAGGTTATTAAGCTATATTCCATCCTCTGCCTCAATTATCACCCTCAGACCAGATTAGCAGGTCTGCATTTCTCTTCCTATCTCTGAGGAAGTAAAATTGATTAAGACCTCAGAGATACAGAATGAAATTTTGGGTAATTCACACTGTTTGATAAAATGTAATGAATCTTATGATGTAATGAAATCTTGTGACTCCTGACTGTTGTTCTGGGACAGACAGCAACCTGTTTGAATTCTGGCTATAAAAACTTCTGGAAATGTAACCCAAAGGGGGACAGTTTTTTGGAGAGGTTATTCTCACTCTTCCCCCAGATTTGCCAGCTATCTGCTAATAAAGCATTGAATCTTTTTCCTCTGTCTCTGAATTTTGGCTGTCAGTGACAGCTGGAACAAACTTACTTTAGTTCAGTAGCATTTCTGGTAATTGCAGCAGGACTTTAGGGGGTCCTCCAGTAAATTCTTTCCCGGGGAAGAGCCTACTTTTCTTTCCTCCACTTCTCTGCTACATCTCTGAAAACCCTCAGTGAACAGGTGGAAATTGAAGAATTCCAGTCAGGGCACCCTGGTGAATTCTGAAGGCCCAGCTGCTCATACTGCCCCAGTAACTCTGGCCCAGACAGGTGAGGGTACCTATCTGTTCCATTCAAAGGCCAAGTGTCATGGATTGAATTGTGCCCCCCCCAAATGTGTATGTTGATTTGATTTGGCTATGAGTCCCAATATGGTGCCCTTCCTTGAATGTGTTATGAATGTGTTATGAATCCTGCCCCTGTGAGTTTGATGATGGAGAATGGGAAACAGTTGTGTTAGTAAGGCAGGTCTCAAACCACAAGCTTGTAGGTTATAAGGGAGAGAAGTGAGGTGAGGAAGTTAGAAACCTCATGCCACCAACAGAAAAGCATAGAGAATAGAGCACGTCTTTTGGACCCGAGGTTCCTGTGCTGAGATGCTCTCACTGGGTTTGGACTCAGCCTACTGGACTGTGATGATTTCTCATACTGAATGGACTTACAATTTATAAATGGATTTGCAGCTTACCGGACTGTGTCAATAAAGCTTCTCTTCAGGAAACCTTCCAATTGTGATATTTTCTGTTGGAGCAGTACCATGTGACTCAGACTCCAAGGATAATGTCTATAAAATAATTTAAGGGCATGGGCCAGACATTTAAGAGCCAAAGGGTACCTGCCTCTGGAAGGCTTCCATGACAGGATTAATGGGTACACAGAGTGGATGAGGAAAGTGTCTGCGTCCTGCAAGACAAACTCCATGCAACATAAGGTACATGTTCGTCCAAGCATAACACTTCCCATTGACCTGTCCCATTAGGTTAAAAAGCAGATTCTTCGGTCTTTCTCCTTTCCTTCTCTCCTCTTTAGCTAGAGCAGGGCAGAGGGAGTCTGATGAGTCCCCCTTGTCTGCCTGGACACATAGGTCTGGAGGTGCAGCTTCTGAACGCTCTGAGCAGTGCTGCAAAAAAGCTTTTTCTTGGGGGCTTTCGAAAGCTGCCCATCTGAACCCAGCATTGATTCACTAATTTAAAAAGAGTTCAAGTGCTTTATTCTGGTCACATGCAGAGAACTCACATTCTCAACAGTGTTCAAACCTCTGTCTGTCTCAGTACCATCTGTCTGGTAAGAAAGGAGTATCTCTCCCAACTAAGAAAGCTTCCTCTGTATCTGTATACTCTGTATTATGGGAAATAAGGCCTTGGTTCCTAAGAAATGCTCATTGGAGCAGATTCTGTTTGTTGTTGCTATCAGTACCCACCTGTCTATAACATGGCCTGGCCAGTGTACCAGTGTACATTGTATTACTCTGTATTACAATGTGTTACTCTGGAGAAAATATTAAATGCATCCTTAAATTATTTTACCATCCAGCAATTAAAGCTCTTTTGTTAAAAATCAGGAAAGTACTTGATAAGTTCACTAAACTGTGTAAAGTGAAGCTGTGCATGTGTAATAAAGTATGAGGCCTCCATGTGTATTTGATAATATAAATGTATTTGTGGTGTGGTTCCACATTTGCCTTTGTGGTGTTTTGGAAATGTCTTTGTCATTGTTGTACTTACCCAAGCTGTTTGTAGGGAGCCTAGATTTATAATTTTTTGTCGAAAAAGTGTCTGATTCCTGTAGTCTGAGTGCCTAATGTTTGGCTTCACACTACACATTTTAGACTGTTCAACTTTAGAATTGTTTTCTCCCCCCCTCCCCAGTGTTGTTTTATTCAATGCCTGTTTTCTTAAAACACTCTACCTATTTAGTGTCTTCTCTCTTGTCTTTGCCAATGTATCTAATTTTAAGATATTTCTTATTCTTTTGAAACTTGTTTAGCAGGTCAGAATCTTGCTTGAGCTAAATTAAGGTTGATAAAAAAACTGAATTTCAAGTAGATTCAGACATACTGTCACTGGGCTGAAAAACCTAACTTGACAGCCCTTAGTTAGAGGAATAACTTTGTTCTAAGGAGAAAGGAACAATTCCAAAGCAGTAGAAGAGAAATTAATGATCTTTTGCCCTTCACAAAGAAGTAGGGAGCTAGGCAGAAATTAGCCTCAGGCCATAGCCCCAGAGAAGCTTTGGGGGGGAATACATTATAATTACATGGAGACCTTTTTAACACACACACACACACACACACACACACACACACACACACACACACACACACACACACACACAAGGATTACTGTTTTACTTTGATTATCATAAACTGGGTAAATCCAGAAAATACTTCTAACTATTGCAAGACAACTCTGAGACCTATCTGAGAGGTTTAGAGCTATGTCTACATCAGAGATAGGACTTTGTGATTACCAAGCCAGTTGAACAGAGACTTGTGTAGTTCCTAAAAGCCAGCTGATAAAACTTTTGGAGTTAATTAAAGACCTAGAATGTTTAAGCAAGCTTTATTTCAGCCCTGGACTTTATGGTAATTGAGCTTGGTAGATATCTGATATAATGTAAATTTATATACTGTTTGCTTTTCAAGCAACAAGACTTATTACGTAAGGCTTAATGAGATTTTGTTTGTTTTTGCTGTTTAAGAGATTAATAAAGGTTTATTGGAAGATATATATTTGATATAGTCAAAAGTTTTGTTTGTCTGACAAAAGTTAAATTGTTTAATTTATGAGATTTTCGAGAACATTGATGTTAAAAAGAATTTTTTTTTCACTGCTAAGTAACAATTTTCTCTGATTTCTGAGTAAACAGTTTATTTACTCCTTATGAAATCTCCCTTGAAGGCAAAGTTTTGACCTCTTGTTGGAATAAGATTTCCTGAATCAGAAAATCAAGCCACAGGACTTAATAAAGGATAAAAAGCTAAGGTTTTCTTACTTTTAGATCTTTAGTTAAATAACTTCAATATTGTTTCTTGTTAACCTGTAATAAACTCCTAACAACTCTAAAACATCATGGAAAGCCATGAATAATATCCTCTTCTAAAGGAAAAGTTGGAAGAAGTCTTATTTAATAAATTATATGACATGGGGTAAAATCAAGTGCCCAATTCTCACTGGGTTAAAGCTTACATTGGTTATTTCATCTTATGTTTTTGCCATTCATCTTTTGTTTTAACAAATGCATAATACTAAGTCATAATTTCATTATTATTTCTTAATTTCTAACTGGAGAAACCCTAGTGACATAGTGGTTAAGGGCTATGCCTGTTATCCCAAAAGTCAGCAGTTTGAGTCCACCAGGCACTCCTTGGGAGCGCTGTGGAGTGTTTCTGCTCAGTCTTATTGCTATGATTTGGAAATGACTCCACAACATTTGGTTTGGTTTTAATTGTTAACACGACTATAATTTTGTTGTTATTTTAATCTAACATCATTAAAGCTGATGCTTGGACTGGGGAGTTCAAATTATTTACCGATAAATTTGTTTTTATACTATATAGATATTTAGAGACTTAATAATCTTGATATATCCTGACTGTGTGGTATTATGCCTCAAGATTATTCTGTATAGTATCTGAAGGTCTTTAAAAATACAGGTAATGATTATATTTAGAAACATTATTGTCTAAAGTTTTCTAACAGATTGAATTTTATTTGGCCTTTATTTCACTTATTTTTATTAATTGTGGTCTTCCAGTGCCTGAAGGGTTCCTCTGTTGTTCTCTCTCTACTTTTTCAAGCTGTAGGGTTAGTTTTTTGACTTGGTTTCTTTCTTCCTTCCAGATGTGTGCATTTATGGAGATAAACTGACCTCTGAGCACTGCTTTGGCTGTATGCCATAGGTTCTGGTAGGAAGTGTTTTCCTTCTCATTGGAATCCATAAATTTCTTTATTTCATCCTTGATTTCTTCTATAACCCAAGTTTTTTTGAGCAAGATGTTGTTCAGTTTCCATGAGTTCCACTTTCTATCTATGTTTTTCTGCTATTGATTTTGACTTTTATGGCTTTATGATCTGAGAAGATGCTTTGCATTAATTCAGTGGTATGGATTTTGTTGAGAATTGCTTTATGTCCTAACACATGATGTATTCTGAAGAATGTTCCATGTGCACTGGTAAAGGTGGTGTAGTTGTCCTCCGATGGATAGAAAGTTCTGTATATGTCTGTCGTGGGTTGAATTGCATCCCCCCCAAAATATGTGCAGCCATGTGGCTGGGACATGATTCCCAATATCTTGTGACTGTCCTCCATTTTGTGGTTTTGCTAAACTGTATGCTAAAGGTTAGGGTGAGGCTATAAATTCCTGCATAGGATTACTTTGTTGCTCTGCTGTAGGGGAAGTTTCCCTGGAGTATGCTTTGCTCCACCCTTAATCCTTTTCAGCCTGGAAGAGATAAAAGGAAAGACAAACAAAGAGAATGGGGAGCCTCGTTACCATCAAGAGAGCAGCACCGGGAGAGGAGCACGTCCTTCAGACTTGAGGTTCCTGTGCCAAGATGCTCCCTGGACAAAGACTGATGCAATACCGGACTTTGCTCCCAAACTGACAAGAGGAATGCCTTCTCCTGGAGCGGACACCCTGAATATGGACTTGCAACCTACCAGACAGTGTAAGAATAAACCTTTCTTTGTTAAAGCCATCCACTCTGTGGTATTTCTGTTAGAGCAGCCCTAGCTGACTAAAACAATGTCAGTGAGATCTAGTTGGTCAGTTAGGGACAATTTGAGAATAGCTAATCATTGTTTTAGGCTACTGAGTTATGGTTTAATTTCTCAGTTGCTGTTGAGCTGGCTCCAACTCATGATGACCTTATGTACATCAGAATGAAATATTACCTGATCCTGCATCATCCTCACAGTTGCTGGCATAATAAAGTCCATTTTTGTAGCTATGATGTTAGTCTGTCTCATTAAGTGTCTCCTTCACCCCCCATTGACCTTCTACTTCACCAAACATAATGTCCTCCTTCAGAAACTGATCCCTTCTGATAATGTGTCTGTCATGGATTGAACTGTGTCCCTCCAAAAACACATGGAGCCATGTGGCTGGGCCATGATTCCCAGTATCTTGTGATTGTCCTCCATTTTTTTGGTTTCCCTATGCTGTACATTGGCTTGGCTATGCTGTACATTAAAGGATTAGGGTGGGGCTGTAAATCCCTTCATAGGATCACCTCCCTGCTTCACTGTAAAGGGAGTTTCCCTGGAGTATGCCTTGCCCCACCCTTAATCCTTTCATCCTACAAGAGATAAAAGGAAAGGGAAGCAAGTAGAGAATTGGGAACCTCACACCATTAAGAAAGCTGCACTGGGAGAAGAGAGCATCATTTCAGACCTCAGGTTCCTGTGCCAAGATGCTCTGTGAACAAAGACTGATGCAAACCAGACTCTTCTGTGGAGCCAACCAAGGGGAGAGCCTTTCCCTGGAGTAGACATCCTGAATTTGAACTTGTAGGCTACTGGACTGCATAAGAATAAACCTTCCTTTGTTAAAGCCATCCACTCTGTGGCATTTCTGTTAGAGCAGCCCTAGCTGACTAAAACAGTGTCCACAACAAGTAAGTCAGATAATGTTCTGTTGTGATCCATAAGGTTTTCTTTAGCTAATTTTCAGAAGAAACCAGCAGGCCTTTCTTCCTAGTCTACTTTGTCTAGAAACCTCACTGAAACCTGTCCTCCATGGATGACTCTACTAGTAGTATTTGCAATACCAGTGGCATAGTTTCCAACATCACAGAAACTTTCAAGCCATCACAGTACAACAAGCTTGACAGACAGGTGTTGATATTCACCATTGCTATGGCAATAAATGATTGCCACAGTCAAGGCAGGGTATTTTGTCAAGCTTGTCAAACCGCTGAAGAACACACCTGTTCCACTCTCAGGCAGACTGACTGCTAATATCTGCATTTAGCCAACTTGGTGAATATCTGAGTTTTAACTACTCCAGGTAACCTTGAACTGTCTGCCACTTAATATTTATCAAAGGCTTGACTAAAAAAACAATATTTACAGAGGATTGTCTGAAGGAAGGTTATGCCATCCATCCATTGCCCTAGATTTCAGAACTGTCTTTCTGCATTAATTTCAGTGTCCTAAAGCTGAATTGTTTTTCTCCCTCAGAGTAGCTTCTACCAGGTTGTGTATTACCTTATTAATGTATCTTACAAGAAATTATACAGAAAACATTCATGGAGCTTCCACTGAACGTGCTGTAGGGACATTGCTATGATGTTTTATAAAAGGCCAAGGGGAAAATGTTTCCAGTTTTAGTACCATGGACAATTGCAAATGTCCCAAAGAATACTTAGTTGTATTTTACATCATGATCAGTGTGACTGAACTAGTGTCTTAGTTTGTATTGGCTGACACAAAATTCATGTCTAATTTGTGACCTACTGGTCACAAATAAGTATATGGACATATATATTAGTGGGGGAGAAAAAAGGAACTCTAATTATCAGACAGGGATTTGTTATCTAAATCTCTGCCCATGATTACAAATTTGGAAGAACAGAAATACCTACTTCTTGCACTTAGATTAGAATGTCATAAAGAGAGTCTTTGGTCAAGTACGGTCCTCAACACTCAGCTTATAATGAATATTATTGTATTCTTATTTCTTGGCTGTTACAACAGCTTCCACGGCAATGGGTTTGGTTTGATTTTTTGATTTCCTATCCGACTCAACGGCACTTGGCTTTGGCTTTATCTACTATTTCTGTCTCTAAAATGCTGATGGCATAGTGGTTAAGAACTAAGGCTGCTAATCAAAAGGCTGGCAGTTCAAATATACCAAGTGCTCCTTGCAAACTCAATGGGGCAGTTCTACCCTGTCCTACAGGGTCACTGTGGGGACAGCATGGAAGGCTGTCTCTGCTCAGGCCTTCCAACTCTGCAGGCCTTCCACATAAAAGTGATTCAACAGTATGACATGCCCTGTTAATGCCCAGCTTGGCCTTGAGTGCTCTAATCTGGCAGCCAGCCGCCTTTGTGTAAAACTGGTATATGTGCCACAAAGCACAGTCTCTCTTCTTCAGCCTTCAGCCACTTTCTGATTTGCTGTGCCTTTGCTGCAATATACCTGCCATGACTACACCAGTTGAGCCTCCAGTGTTACTGAATCTGCCCGAATCTTGAACCTGCATTCCCACAGGTGGTAAAAGTCAGCAGGATTCGGTGCAGACTGGTATGGCGACTGAGGCGGGACTAGAGGGCTGGCCACCCCCGTAGTGTGTAGTTTCCTGCTGGCAACAGTCCTAGTACCTTGGCCCCCACTCCAGGACTGGCTAGAGGTGGATAGGACACAGGCTAGCGTTGAGAAAGCCTTGCATGCTTTGGCAGACACTTTGGAGAAAAAAAGGAGCCCACACGGGAGTCGGCGCGGTGGGGTAAATCTTTCTTTAACAGCCTTGAAAGCAGCTACAGAAGCAGCTACAGAAGCAGAGCTGCAGGCCCATGCTGGGGCACAAGCACGGCAAACTGCAGTGGGGAACCTCCAGGAACAGCTGCGGTAGCAACGCGTGGGCGCACCTGCTTTGGCAACACAGCCTTCTCACCTAACCTCCCCAGCATTTCTTGTGAGAAAGCAGCTCTCCGCCACTACCATAGCAGACTTTTCCAACAAGGTGAAAGGGTCCCCAAGGAGGAGGGAGTGCATGCCCACCCCTTAGTAACCAAGAAGGTCAAAACCCAGAACCCTCATGTAGGGTGAGACGCCGACTGCCTGGATGCTGCAGCAGAGGACGTGCAGCTTGGGCTGGGCTTGCCGTGCCGCTGGCAGGGGTGGAAACAGGTTAGGGGAGTGAGGCCCTGATCCCCTCTGAGTTGCAGACAGCATTTCCAGGTGCACCTGCAGTCGTTCACTGCGCCTTGTAGCAGACAGCTCCTCCAGGTTCAGAGGCACCCTAGGCAGAGCAAAATTATGCGTGTGGCAATAGCTGATCCAGGGGCTGTTGCAACCCAAGCCCCTGGAGCAGCCCCCTCCCTCTGGAAACAGTTTCTGAGGCTGCAACTTTGTGTGCTGAGGAGCACGGGAGGGGGGACAAACTGCTGAGAGGGATTCGGCACTGAGGATGAGGATGCTTCCTAGACTAGGGTCTGAAGCAGGTGGGGTGTGAGGCAGCCAGAGCCTGGTGCAAACAGAGCCTGAGGTGGCGACCTGGTAAATGGGAGCCAGGTGATCCTATGCACAGAGCTACTACCGCCATCCATTCAGCAGAAGCTCGGGGTGAGGGTCCGGAAGGTCTTTAACTGGGGACAGAGATCCTGGAGAGGAAAAGGAACCCCTCAAGGTCACCGGATCCCAAATGTGGGCTGACCTGCTGGTGTGGGTGTCAGCTGAGAAAAGGTGGGTGGGAAACCTAATAGCTGCTGCTGGAGCTGTGGCAGCAGTAAAAACCTGAACAGTGTTATGCTGCTCTTAAGAAAGATGGGGGCAAAAGGAAGATTCCAGCAGGAGAGGTCTGAGCCATGTAGCTCTGAGATTATCTGGAGAATTCCAGCGACCTTGAAGGCTTAGCCGTCTGGCAGTTTGTGCAGAACCCAAGCCAAGTTCTCGACGCAGGTAGTTTGGGGGTGGGTGAAGGAGGGCAGTGACAGTCAGAGGCCCTAGGTGGAATTAACTCTTTAGTGGTCATCCCCAAATGTGACAGTGCAAACAACACTTGGGGAATCTCGACCACGGCAAAGGGCCATAACAACTATAGTGGTGGGGTCATGCCCAAGTGACCCCAGTGGGGCTGCTTGTTCTGAGGAGTTATAAATGGGAAATGATACCATCTCCCAGGAGGACATAAAGAAATCAGGGAAACTACTGAAGAAATGCACCAAGTGTAAACACTGAGGTTAGCCCAAGCCCCTTCAACTCTCTAGTGTGGTCAATGAAGAAGCCTCATGGCTTCTGGCATATGACAGTTGACTACTGTGAGTTAAATAAGGTAGCACCAACCATGCTTGCATGTGTGTGCTGCTCCGCCGTGCCAGGCACAGCAGGCAGATGGGGGCTGGCAACACGGACAGATACCCCTAGAGAAACTACTGGTGCAGAAAGTGCCTGTGGAGGCATGAAAACTGTGCTGGAGAGCTGCAGGTGGTGTGACTGGAGCAGAAGAGCTCCATGTTTCTTACCCATGACTGGAAGCAGCCGGAGCCCAAAGGGGTGGCTGGAGCCCAGGGGGACAGCACTGACAGGTCCCGGGCAACGGCCTGAGGCTGGAGGAGAGATAAGCACTCTCCTAGAATAAAAAAAGCAGTAGGAGAAGCTGCAAGAGACCATGGGGCAGGCTTGGAGCCTGCCTGTCGTATACAACAAAGTACAACAGTGACAGACATCTGCCAAGTGTGTTCTAAGGAGCACCCTTGAGGGTTGCTGAGCACCCACCGTTCTTAAAGATGCCTTTGTGCTAAGGTCTGGTGTGAAAGGCCACGGAGACCCCTCTTGCCATCTATTCTCTTGTCCTGGGGTGGACAAATGGCATGTATTTTGCCAGATGGGAAAGATCTCCCTCTATTGGTGTTTTTAACCTCTCCCTCTTTGTGGCTGTAGGCTAGCCAATGGAAACAGTGACTGATTGAACTCACACCCTGACAAAAGTCTTCAACCAATCAGCTTGTTACATTTGCACTGAGTGGCTGCTCAGTGCTGTACGAGGCCTTCCTTGGAGAATTCACCCCACAACTGGAGAAAATTGGACATGATTAAAGAACAGGGGCATGGTGACTCCCTCTGGAATGCTACCTGAGATCACGTGATGCTCCTAGTGAGATAACAAGTGGGCCATGCCCCACCTTGAATGGGCTATGCTGTTTGGGATGGCCTGGGGTGGCTCACAGCTGAAGAGGTTAAACTGCAGTACAAAGAACCCCTGTGCATAGAACAGGGGACTCTGTGGTGGGGGGCTCATGTTGGATAGATTCTTGTGGGCCTACACAGGTCACACTAGTGGTCAGGCTTTTGCTTGTTTGTTGTTGCCTCTATTGTTGTGGCTTATAGATCAATATAGCCCCATGCCTCACCCAAGGATCCTGGTGTAAAACTTAATGCATAGCTTGCACAGTGAGCAAAACACTGTTTGGGGTGGAGTGTGGGGACAGCGTGGAATGTTGCCTTTGCTCAGACCTTCTAACTCTGTACAGGCCTTCTGCATAGAAGTGGTTCAGCTGTATGACCTTCCTGTTAATGCCCAATTTGGCCTTGAGGGCTCAAATCTAGCAGCCAGTCACCTTTGTATAAAACTGGTATATAAAGTCACTGTGCCACAAGGCACAGTCTCTTGCCCTCTGCCTTTGACCACTTGCTACTGCCTGAGATGTTGCATTGCCTTGCTGTGCCTTAACTTGAATAAACCTACCATGACTACACCAGCTGAGCCTCTGTCATTACTGAGTCTGCCTGAATCTTGGACCTGCATTCCTGAACTTGAACATCTGCATTCCACAGTCCCTGAGTCAGAATCAACTCGACAGTGAGAGGTTTGGTTTTTTTTATTTTTATTTTTTCTTCCCTGTCTCTAATTTCTTGTCACACCAAACGGCCCCTAAACACTTGTACTAATCTTTAAAACATAGCTTTCCTTCTTGGCTGGCTATTATAAAAGATGTATGTATGCATAAGTATATAGACATGTAAATTGGGGAAAAAGGAATCCTGGTTACCACTCAGCTGCTAACATACAGCTGGTGGTTCAAACCCACCCAAGAACTCCATTACTGCATGGGAGAAAGACATGGCAATCTTCTCATGTAAAGATTATAGCCTAAAAACACTTTACAAGAAAGTTCTACTCTGTCACTTGGGATGGTTATGAGATGAAATTGACTTAACAGCACCTAAGAACAACAACAATATTGAAAACTATCTAATATACAGACAAGTACATGAAAGGAAATAAAAGCTACTCACAATCTTTCTACTGAAAGTTAGTGTCTGTTTAACATCTTGGCAAGTTTATTCCTAGACTTTTTTCCTGCACATGAGTATGGAACATCCAGCAGAGAAGAGTCTGGGTTCTGAAGCCAGAGTGTCTAGATTGGAATTCCACTTTCATCTCTATCTCCACAAACTGTTTAATCCTTTCTGTCATTGGTTTTCAATTTTGCAATAGAGTCTAACAAGATGTTCAGATGAGTCTCCACTGAAGACAATCAATGCTCATTCTAAATGAGCTGTTTGACCATGATGTAGGCTTTATTAAGGAGGAGATCAATGCTGGTTAACCAAAAAACCTGTTGCCACTGAGTCAATTCCAACTCATAGCAGCCCAATAGGACAGAGTAGAACTGCACCACAGGGTTTCCAAGGAGCAGCTGATGAATTTGAATTGCAGACATTTTGGGTAGCAGCTGAAGCTCTTAATCACTGCACCACCAGGGCTCCAATGTTGGTTAAGTGACTTAATTTGTCTTCACAGAAAGGGGATAAAAAGGTTAGAGGCTATTGGAGAAGAAAGAGAGGCATTTTAGAAGAGTTGTTACTTGCACAAAATAAAAAGAAAATAGTTTTTACAGAGAAGTCAGTGAGTGTGAGTGGTGGGTGATGAGGTCTCCTGCAATCATGGCAACACAGTGTAATCATTTGATTTGAATCTCAGATTCTAAAAGGAAGGAGAAAAGCTAGCACATTTCATGGCAGAGGGAAGCAGAAGTAACTTCACTCCAGAGTTTATAGGGATAAAGAATGCATGAGTATTTCTCATGGGTCATGCATAAAAGACAGGTATCATGGGATCATCCTAGAAGGTGCTTGGGAGTTTTCTGGAGAAGCAAAAGAAATCCAAGTTTAAAGAAAGTTTGAAGAAAGTTTAAAGAAACTAAAGGTGCCACCAGGAAGAAGCAGTCATAAGTGACCACCTGAAGAGAGATACAGCAATAAGGGAACCTGAGACAGCAGGTCCCTAGAGAGGAGAGAGAACTCACAAACACTGTCCCTAAGAAAAAGGGTCAGTCAGCCTTAATACCTGCCAACCCAGAGATTGTCAGCATCAGCTCTCCACATTACCCAATGGTCAATAACTTTCTTGCCTCTTCTTTTTCCTTCTACCCAATCCAACAATTCATACTTACTCCTGGGCAGCTCACTCTCCTAGGTTGGAAAAGGAAAATAGCTATTATCAAGAGTGATGAGAAATGTATCCTAGTCCCAACATATTAGTTATTGACAAGAGGACAATTTATTAAATAAAAGTGTGTAGAAAATGTATGAGACTTACCCTAGATTTTATCTAAGGGCAAGAAGGAGATGAACTCAAAGAAATAAGCTTACAAGGGCAGTGGGCATAAGTGAAGTTACTTTGAAATTACATCCCGTAACTCATGCTGACTCACTCTGTTAGTTACATCAGGATAACAGTACCTACCTCATGGGGTTATTATGACAAATAAATGAGCTAATGTGTGCAGGTACTTTGAATGGTGTCTGGAAAAAATACTACCTACCAGTGATTGATTATCACTCTAATTAGTAGCTTAATTATTATGCAAGTTTAAAATTTTGTGGGCTTTAAAAAAAATTTTATTGTGAGAGGACAGAGTCAAGTTAGCAGACTAGACATATGCCTCCTTTATTCCCTCTGAAAACTAAGGCCTGGATTAATAATTAAACAGAGACTTCTGGACACCCAGTTAACCCTATGACACGGCATAGGGCTGTCAGTTTGGATGACATGCCACTGAATGGGGAACATCTTTTCTTTTGCTGATCCCCACCCTTGTTGAATGGCCAGCTTTTATGGACTAAAGGTAATTGACATTTTTAACTTCTATTTTTCTTTTTGTTAGCCAGCAGTAGAAGTTGGGCTTAACTGGCAGCAAAGCTCAGCTGCACTGCTGATGTGATCAGCGAGCAGAAAAGCCACATTTTGAAAGCCCAGCCCTGGACTTAGAGCACCATGGCCCCTCCACCCTCTCTTTCCAAACCTCTGCCATTGATTGAGCTGTTTTGTAATGGGCGGGACAGCTTGTGTGGGATGCCATTTTGTTTGACTGGGAGACAGAGTTATCCAAATAGAGGCCTCACCAGGGGCTAATTCCCAGGTTGGGAGGTGGTACCAGCCCAGAGAGAATTTTCCCAGCAGAAAAGCTGTGTTTAGCACAGTGTAGCCTTATGGGTGTGGCCCAGCAGCAAATGACAGCAAGGCAGTAGACTGTCCACCTTGAACTAGATCACAGCATCTGGGGACAGATATAGACCTGCCTCCATTGCCAGCTGGAAAGAGGGGCTTGCACACATGACAACCTGACTGATTTTGGAAGCTGTCAGATAGCTTTCACCATTCAAAATAAGACTACCTAGAGAAATTGTCGGGAGCCAAAATCATCTTAGAGAAAATCTTAAAGAAATTTACTGGGCAAGGCTCACTTAAGAAAAATATTGTGCCAGTAAGGTCATGAGAACTGACTGCTTAGCAATATCCCAAGAAAGAATAACAACATGTGGCTGTCCTTGGATAGGGCTATTATTAGATCAGAGTTTTGAGAACTAGGGAACCCAGGTGCATGAGAAAGACCAGAGTTATAGAATAAACAAAGAAGTGTGTGCTGTATAAAAGTTTGCTTAGTAAAGAAATAAACGTCTCAGCTGGACTGGTTCCCTCCTGATGTGAGTGTCTTTCTTTAAGCTCCCACACCCTCCCTTCAGTCTTGTTCACCTGTAGACAGATGGCTGGCCCTGTCATTTGGCTCCCTGAACACGGACCTGAAGTATGGGGGAGATCGTGATGAGCCACCGCCGTGAAGACGAGTGCTCAAGGTTAGTAGGGTGGTGTATTCATTTAACCATCAGGAGTAGAGATGGGAACGGCTAGTAGTAGAGTCCTCTTCTCTCAAATGTTGTGGAACATGCTTAAAAGCAGAGGTGCCAAGGTAGGGCACACACAGATCTTAAATTTTTTGGAGTTTGTAGAGAAGATATGCCCTTGGTTCCCGGAGGAGGGTAGTATGAATATAGAAACTTAGATGAAGGTGGGTGAAAAAATGAAGGATTACTTCTCAGCCTATGGGCCAGAAAAAATGCCTGTAGATGATTTTAGTCTCTGGGCAGTGGTAAGGGATTGCTTAGTAAGGGATTTCCCCACCATGAGGTAGAAAAATTATCTGCTCAAATAAAAAAGGAAGTTGTCACTGAGGGGACTCTCCCGAGTGCCCCCCTTTTTGAATTGGCTGAAGAAGAAGAGGAACAACTTGATCCTCAATCTGTTATAGATTTAGAGGATGCTGCGGCCCGATATCAGTCTGGGAAGTTCCCTGCCGCCCTTGTTAATTTGGCAGAGCCTGCTTCCCCAAAGACAGATAACTTTGATCTTCTTAAAAGTATTGAAAAAATGCAACACCAATTAAATACTTTATTAACACAACTTTCCCCCTCGAAACCATTAAGCCTCCCTCCACCACCAAGTCCAGCTCCTAGTGTCATCGCAGGCTTGGATCCACCAGATGTGGTCCTTAATCCCGTAATTGCTGTAGCCCAACAATCTGCATTACGTTCTTTGAAAATACATCAGTCTTCCTTGCAGAGTTCTGTACAACAGGTGATAAATAATGGAAAGAGTGCAGATGGGTTTGAACACCTTTATCCTGTGTTTGAGGATGGTGTTGATCAGCAGGGAAACCCTAATAGAGTTCATAGACCAATTCCTTTTAAACAGTTAAAAGAGTTGAAGGCTGCTAGCGTGTCTTATGGTCCCACTGCACCTTTCACATTGGCATTGCTAGAAAATATAATTACTGATGCTCTCCCTCCTGTAGACTGGAAAATGTTGGCTAAAGCGTGCCTATCAGGGGGAGATTTCCTATCATGGAAGTCAGAATTTACAGATCAATGTCAAGCTACAGCTAATATAAACGCACACAATGATATTGATGCCATCTATGACATGTTGGCAGGAGAAGGTATATATGGAAACATACATGATCAATTATGATATGATGTGGGAGTTTATGCACAAATTAATGCTGCAGCAAAAAAGGCATGGAATACGCTCCCCCAACTGACAAGCCAGCAGAAGATCTGTCCAAGATCAGACAGGGACCTGATGAGCCATATCAGGACTTTTTCACCTTCTTAAAACTGCTGAGAGACTTTTGGGTATTACTGAAGCTGTAACACTTTTAATAAAACAGCTAGCTTATGAGAATCCCAATTCGGCGTGCCAGGCGGCCATACGGCCTTGGAGAAAAAAGTCTGATTTATCCGATTACATTCGGCTTTGTACAGATATTGACCCTGAGTATGTACAGGGTATTACCCTTGCTGCAGCCCTACAGGGAAAGACTATTAAAAAAGTTCTTTTCCAACAAGTGGGACAAAGAGGAAATAAGGGAGGCTGCTTCAGATGTGGCCAACCTTGTCATTTAATCAAAAACTGCCCAAATCAAAAAGATAAAAATTTTCAGCCTGGCATTTGCCCAAAATGCAAGAAAAACAGACATTGGGCTAATGAATGCCATTCTAAAACTGATAAAAATGGAAACCCTGTTCATCTGGGAAACGGGAGGAGGGGCCAGCCCCAGGCCCTGAACCAATGCTATGGGGTACTCAATCATGGACAGGAAAACAATCCATTTGTGACCTCTGGAAAGCCACCCCAGGCATCCCAGGATTGGACCTCTGTGCCACCACCCACACAATACTAACCCCCGAGATGGGAGTACAGCTCCTTCCCACTGGCATCTATGGCCCATTACCCAGTGATACTGTGGGGCTTTTATTAGGAAGAAGTAGTGCCACGTTAAAGGGCATTCAGGTGCACCCAGGTGTAATAGATGAGGATTATGAGGGTGAGATCACACTTACGGTTTCTTCCTCTCAACCTGTATCTGTGCTTGAATCTGGTCAACGAATTGCACAACTTATACTTGTGCCAAGTAGTGCCACTTCCTTTAAGAGCAAAAGAAAATGGAGAGGAACACAAGGTTTTGGCTCCTCTGATACCTATTGGGTGCAGGCCATAGGGCAACAACGCCCTGAATTGGAGCTTACGATACAGGGTCTTAAATTTTTAGGGCTTTTAGATACTGGTGCAGACGTATCTGTTATGTCTGAAGCTCAGTGGCCGGCCTCGTGGCCAGCCCATGACAGTGTCACCCAATTAAAGGGAATTAGACAAACTCAAAACCCAAAAATTAGTAGTGATATACTAGTTTGGACTGATGGAGAAGGACATCGGGGAACTTTTCAACCTTATATCATTCCTCATCTCCCGCTTAATCTATGGGGATGAGATGTTATGTCCCAAATGGGAGTTTACCTCCACAGCCCTAATCCTATTGTAACTCACCAGCTAATGAACAAAGGACTCTTTCCCCATCAGGGATTAAGGGCTTCTAATCAAGGAATAGTCGAGCCTATTTGCTCACAACCCCATCCACAGCGAGTGGGTTTAGGTTTTTTTTAGTGGGGGTCATTGATTCTCCTGCAATTCATACCGATGCTATCATTTGGAAAAGTAATGACCCTGTATGGGTAGATCAATGGCCCCTAAGTAAAAAAAAAAATCCAGGCCACAGAACAGCTGGTGCAGAAGCAGTTGGCCAGCGGTCATATAGAGCCTTCCAACTCGCCTCGGAACTCACCTATATTTTTTATAAAGAAAAAATCAGGAAAACGGTGACTGTTACAGGATTTAAGAGAAGTAAATAAAACCATGCAAGTTATTGGGGCCCTACAACCAGGGCTCCCCCATCCTTTAGCAATCCCGGCAAATACTTATAAAATAGTCATTGATCTTAGAGACTGTTTTTATATTATACCTCTTAACCCTCAGGATTGTCAGCACTTTGCCTTTAGAGTGCCTTCACCAAATTTTACACGCCCTATGTGGTGATATCACTGGAAGGTACTGCCTCAGGGCATGTCCAATAACCCCACACTTTGTCAAAAATTTGTAGATCAGGCAATCATCGTGGTACGATTCAATTATCCTAATCTCTATATGTTCATTATATGGATGACATCTTATTGGCTTCTGAACAAGAAGGATACCTCCTTTGTGCATGTGTAGATTTAACTAATGCATTAGCTAAGGCTGGACTTCAAATTGCACCTGACAAAATACAGAAGGATTTACCCTTTTCTTATCTGGGACACTTTCTATATCCAAAACATATTGTCCCTCAAAAAATACAGTTACGAAAAGATAACCCAAAAACACTGAATGATTTCCAAAAATTATTAGGAGATATTAATTGGATTCGGAGCCACCTATCTATTTCCACAGCTGAATTAAAGCCTTTATTTGATATTCTTAAAGGAAATTCTGATCCTACTTCAGCCCATCAACTCACTGTTGAAGGACAAGTAGCTTTACAAAAGGTTGAGGAAGCTTTATCCTCTCAAAAGATATCCTATTTGTCTTATGATCAGCCATGGTATGCTTGTGTTTTAGCAACCAAGCACACCCCCACTGCTGTTTTATGGCAGAATGGTCCCCTCTTATGAATCCATCTGCCTGTGTCTCCTCACACTTTATAGCCATACAATAAGGTTTTAGCCTTTCTAATACAACGATGCTGTGATGAAGCTCACCGATATTTTGGTAAAGAACTCCCCACTATTATTTTGCCTATCTCCAAACAAAAAAATCAGTGGCTGTTTACTAATTCTACTGCATGGGAAATTGCCCTTGCACGTTATCCAGGACAATTGGAAACTCATTACCCATCACATAAATTATTACAATTTGCCTCAGAACATGCCTTTGTGTTCCCAAAGATTACCAGTTCTCATCCTGTTTCCCATGTGGCTCTTGTTTTTACTGATGGTTCATCTAGTGGTGTTTTTGCCTATTCAATTAATGGTAAAATATCTCGTGTTACTTCTCCAGCAGTGTCCGCCCAAGTAGTAGAATTATGGGCAACAGCTGTGGTATTTCAGCTCTGTGCACATCACCCTTTCAACTTATATACAGATAGTCAATATATTGCTTCTGCCCTTCCTTGGTTAGAAACAACCTCAACCAATCATGCTTCTAATTCAGAAGTACATTCCTTGTTCACACAACTGCAATCATACATTCAAAATAGAACCCACCAGTTTTTTTGTAGCCCATGTTCGTGCACATTCTGGCCTTCCAGGACCATCGTCCCAAGGAAAACAATCTTGTAGATCAAGCTACCCGAATCATTGGTCTTTCCAAAGTTCAAAGGGCCCAAGCTTCTTATGCATTACATGATCAAAATAGCTGCAGCCTTCACCGAATGTTTCAAATTCCCCATGAGGTTGCAAGACAAATAGTAAAACACTGCCATACCTACCCTCAACAACTTTCAGTCCCTCATTATAGCATTAATCCACGTGGCCTCTCACCTAATCACCTATGGCAAATGGATGTTACTTATGTTCCCTCATTTGCCAAAAGTAAATATGTTCATGTTTCTATTGATACCTTTTCTGGATTTATACTTACTACTGCTACCACAGGAAAAACAAGTAAGCATGTTATTTCCCACTGTCTGCGTTGTTTTGCTATTTTAGAACTTCCCTGGGTTATTAAGACTGATAATGGCTCTGAATATACTAGCTGTACTTTCCAAACCTTTTGTGCCCAATTACAAATTCAGCATAAAACGGGTATCCCATATAATCCCCAAGGTCAGGGCATTGTTGAGTGTGCTCACAATACACTTAAACAACAAATAAAAAAATTAAAAAGGGGGAATTATATCCTTGTACCCCCCAAAATCTTCTAAACCACACTCTGTTTATTTTAAATTTTCTTACATTGGATCATGATGGCCGTTCACCGGCCGATCGTTTCTGGCATACTCAGACCCGTTCTCATTATGCCATGGTAAGATGGAAAGACCCTGTAACAGGAATATGGAATGGTCCAGACCCTGTTCTCATTTGGGGACGAGGGCATGTTTGTGTTTTCCCACAAGATGCTGATGAGGCACGCTGGCTCCCCAAGAGATTGGTGCGTCTGGTTGATGAAACCAAGAATGATGCTATGGCTGTGGCTCCTCCTGGTGACTCCGGCAACTGAAGCAAGGATGCACTGGGTGTACGTTCCAAACCCCCCATTGCTACATGCTTGTACCTGGGGGCAGCAAATGACTCCTATAACCACACTGGAATTCACAAAACACAGATTTATATGGGTCTCGGAACAGGACGGCTACTTTGCCTAGGACATAACATTCCTGGAACTTATATAGGATGTTACAACATAAGTGCCTTGAATGACACTGGAGGTTATATTACAAATGGCTGGAATGGAGGAAATTCAGAACTTGGACACAAACTAGCTCAGTCGTTGTCTAAAGAAAATACCACCACTTGCTTGTCTGGAGCTAATGTGATGCTAAAAGGAAACTCCAACAATGGTGGAGTGAATATCACCTGGGTGAAGGTGATTGTTAACTATGAAAATGGGACTTACAATCAAACCTGCTTCAACATTTCTTGTATTAATTGTAATCTTACTAATTGTGTCAATCCTTTAAGGGCCGGAGAACTTGTAATTTTCTTGAATCAACCTGCTTTTGTAATTATTCCTGTGAATTTGTCAGGACCTTGGTATCAAGATAGGGGATTACTTGTGGTTGAAAAATTACAGGAATTATTTAGACCTAAGTGAGCCACTGGTATGATCATAATAGGTGTTACTGCCCTTGTTTCAGCAATTATCGCTACAACTACAGCTGCAGTAGCCCTTACACAAAATGTACAAACTGCACAATTTGTAAATGAGGTCACCTCTAACACATCACATCTCATGGGAACCCAAGAAGTGATTGATTTAAAGGTGGAGCAAAAGTTAAATTTGCTTTTTGAAACTATAGAATTCTTGGGTAACCAAGTCCAGATTCTACAACACCAAAATAAACTAGCCTGCCATGCAGAATTTACATGGATTTGTGTAACTAACAAAGCATATAATGCTAGCACAGATCCTTGGGAAAGAGTTAAACATCATTTAGAAGGAATGTGGGTACATACAAATGAAATGTTAGATTTAGTTAAATTACACAAAAAAATTATTGAACTTAGTCAGGCTCACTTGGATTTTGATGCAGCAAAGACAGCCAAAAATATATTAAATGGCCTGAAAGAAGCGTTCAAAAGCCAACTCAACCAAATATGGCATTTACTTGTACCCATGACTGCCATAGGACTCATTGTCTTTATTGCCCTCCTTTGTGCTCCCTGCCTTCTTTGGCTAATCTGTTAAACTATACAACAAATAAGCACTGATGTACATCATTTGAAATTGCGAGCACGATCTGAGCTCCCACTATATACCCTGTAACCCACTGCGGTAGTCAAAGACGGGTAAGATGCTTCTTGATCTGTGTTCACCTAAGACAGGGCACTATCGCTAGAGGATGGGGTTCCGATGACTGGTAAGGCACAGAAATAAGGAGGTACGACCTAAGAGAGATACGCAGAATGGGTCGGCTGTGACACAACTGGGTTTTATAAAAAGAAAAAGGGGGAATATGTCGGGAGCCGAAATCATCTTAAAGCAAATCTTAAAGAAATTTACTAGGCAAGGCTCACTTAAGAAAAATATTGTGCCAGTAAGGTCATGAGAACTGACTGCTTAGCAATATTCCAAGAAAGAATAACAACATGTGGCTGTCCTTGGATAGGGCTATTATTAGATCAGAGGTTTTGAGAACTAGGGAACACAGGTGTGTGAGAAAGACCAGAGTTAAGAATAAACAAAGAAATGTGTGCTGTATAAAAGTTTGCTCAGTAGAGAAATAAACGTCTCAGCTGGACTGGTTCCCTCCTGATGTGAGTGTCTCTCTTTAAGCTCCCACACCCTCCCTTCAGTCTTGTTCACCTGTAGACAGACTGCTGGCCCCGTCAGAAATAACTGTGGTGCAGATTGACAGCATCTCTTCCAGCCTTTACTGACTGTCTCAGGGTGGGTTTTCTAGGTAAGCAAAACCAGTAACACTTATATGTACAAGGAAAGATTTATATACAAAGTACAGGATATACAAAGGAAACAGCTGACAAAAGTGCATAAGCTGAATGTCCCTAGTCGTGGCACAAACCTCGTGTGGCCATGGGAGCTGGTGAACCCAAAGTCAGCAGGTCAGAAAACAGAGGTCTAGATCACCGGTTGTGTAGGATGGTGGATCCCAAGCTGGCGGCAAGGCAGAGCGGCAGAGGCTGGTGAATCCAGGATTGGCAAATCAGGGAATAGGACTCTCAAGTGCCACCTGTAAGTGTTGATTAATCCAATAGCTGCTAGTTCAGGTTCAAGAGCCAGACACCAGAAGAGAGCAAGAGCTGCTGGCTATGTGAGCAGACCCACCATAGGTGGAGGAAGGCAGAGAGATGAGAACTGAGGGGAAGAAAGCCACCACAGGCCCTGCCCTGCCACTTCATACGGCAGCCGAACATGGAGTAGCCAAGTTGATGTAATTCAGACCACCACAGTCTGCCCCTGTCAACTTGGCCTCTGCACACTTCTCACCTTGCCATCCATAGTCTCTGAAGGAATACAATTACAAAGTCATACTTAGGTCTAACATAACTAACACATGTACAACTGAAAATGCATTAGCCCATTTATATCTTGTGTTTCATAAGTAAACAAAAATATCTGATACATACATACAAAACAGAAATACTCATAACAATTACAGCCCTCATTTCTGCAACTAGTCACTTGGGTGTAACTGGTATTTGGAACCCATTTTATATTCCCTTTGCCCTCAGCAAGCACTGCAGCTGGTCATGGTTCCTTGCCTGGTGAGGTGACCCACACCTTCATTCCTGAAGCATCTTGGCTATTAGCAGTCATTTTGGAATTGGGCTGCTGTAGTTTTCCATTGACCTTAATCGCAGGGCATGGAGTCTTAAGGAACCCCCTGCATTCCAAGCATACTCTTACTTACCTCCATTATATAATGTCAATCCAATTTCATCTTCATAGTCAGGATCAATCACACCAGCCACTATTGTTATCGTAACTCCCTTCTTTGTCTGTTGATCTAAAGGCACAAGGGGCACAAAATGGCCTGGTGGCAATTTTAGCTTCTAGTTCAGTGAAATTGTTGCTATGTCTCCAGGTGGCTGCATTCCTCCTTTTCGAACTAAGACATTTAGACCTGATGGGCATAAATTCATGGGTACGGAAAGTAGAAATCTTGCAAGTGGGTCACTAGGGGCAACAGTGAGTGGTGCCACTCCCTTCTCCACACCTTGATTCCTGGACACATGAATCCTGGCTATGGAAGAAACAGCATCATATAGTAGATGCTGGTTAAGGCATATACAGCCTCCCAGAGAACATTTTCCCAACCGTGCAAGGATTGCCACCTAGCTGGCAGCATACTTGTGTCTTCAGGAGGCTGTTTCATCATTCTATCAACCCAGCTGCTTCAGGATGATGGGGTACATGGTAAGACCAGTGAATTCCATGAGCATGGTCCCACCGCAGTACTGCATTTGCTGTGAAGTGAGTCCGTTAATCAGAGGAAATGCTGTGTGGAATACCATGACAGTGTATAAGGCATTCTGTAAGTCCATGGATGGTAGTTTTGTCAGAAGCATGTCATGCTGGGGAGGCAAATCCACATCCAGAGTTAAGTATTTATTTGAGTAAGGACAAAATGCTTCCCTTTCCATGATGAAAGCTGTCGAATGTAATCAAAGTGCCACCAGGTTGCCGGCTGATCACCTCAGGAAATAGTGCTGTATTGAGGACTCAGTGTTGATCTCTGTTGCTGGCAGATGGGGCACTCAGCAGCGGCTGTACCCATGTCAGCTTCGGTGAGTGGGAGTCCATGTTGCTGGGCCCATGCATAATCACTGTTCCTGCCACCATGGCTGTTTTGTTCATGAGCCCATTGAGCAATGACAGGGGTAGCCAGGGAAAGAGGATGATTGTTTCCCACAGAACACATCATCTTACCTACTTTATTGTTAAACTCATCGTCTGCTGAGGTTGCTCTTTGATGAGCATTTACATGAGACAGAAATATTTTCATTTCTTTGGCCCATTCAGAGAGGTCTATTCACATACCTCTACCCCGTAAATCCTTGTCTCCTGTCTTCCAATCATGTTCCTTCCAAGTCCCTGATAAACTGGCCAAGCCATTGGCCGCAGCCCATGAATCAGTATACAGCTGCACAACCAGATGCACTGCTCGAAGTTCTGCTGACTGTGAGGATTTGCTTTCACCACTCCTTCAGAAAGGTCGCAGAAAGGGGCTGTAGTGCTGCTGCTGTCCACTTGCAAGTGATGCCAGCATATCGTTCAGAACCATCTGTAAACCAGGCATGAGTTCTCTCTTCCTCAGTCAGCTGATCATAAGGAATACCTGATGAGGCCATAGGTGCAAACTGGGAGATGTAAGGTAATGTTACAGGATTGGAGACAATGGGCATTTGGGTCACTTCCTCATAGAACTTACTTGTACCTTCGGATCCTACACGGGCCCAATCTCATATATACCACTTCCATTTATGAGTCTGTGAGCTATTAAGGGATGTACTGGATTGAATTTTTTCCCCCAAAAAATATGTGTAGCCATGTGGCTGGGCCACGATTCCTGGTATTTTGTGATTGTCCTCCATTTTGTGATTTTCCTATGCTGTATGTTAAAGGACAGGGTGGGGCTGATGAAAAGATCGCCTCCCTGCTCTACTGTAAAGGGAGTTTCACGGTGTGTGGCTGACTAAAACACTAACTCACAACATAGATTCAGCTGATGGCCCCCCCAGTGACTCCATAGGTAGGGACATGTCTTTGCCAGCCAGAAGGTGGAGCTTGCTACCCAAGAGATTTCACTGGGCCCAGTCACTTGAGTACATAAAGGTGACTGGTGATAAACTTTCTTCTCAGACTGTGCCTCAGCTCCTGTTAAGTAACACAAGAGAAACTAAACAGCCTCTAGATGCCCAAAAAGCAACAAACCCTGGCCAGACACTTAAAGAAAAATCCAGTCATGGCTCCAGAAAGCGCCCAAAAGAATGAAAGAACTTGCCAGATGAAGAAGCCTTTATGAAACTTTTTGAGGTCAAATACAAAAGAATTGTATCGAGAGTGCTCCTAGACATTATTCAAGATGCAGCAGAGCAAAAGGAAAAATTAAACAAGCTGTTGGAACTGATGGAACACCAGCATTCTAAAATCTGACAGATCAATAACAAAATTAAAGAATTAGATGACTTAACTCAAAGCCAAGAAAACAGAATAGAACAAATGGAAAATAGACTTTCTGACTTGGAAGCCAGAGTTACTAACACCAGCATTTATGAGGAGAAGTCAGAGAAAAGAAACAAGAAAAATGAAGAAGGATTAAGAAACATGTGGGAGTCTATCAAGAGAAATAATCTATGAATAACTGCAGTTCCTGAACAAGAAGGGACACCTGAAAACACAGGGAGCATTGTTCTTGACTTGCTGACAGAAAATTTCACTGAAATTATGAAAGAAGAGAACATAGACAGCCAAGATGTGTACTGAATGCCACGCAATGTAGATCTCAAAAGAAAGACACTAGACATATCATAATCGAGCTTAACAAAATGAAACATAAGCAGAAACTCCTAAAGGCAGTGAGGCTCAAAACAAAGCAAACATTCAGAGGGAAGCCCGGTAGGTTTTCGTCTTGTTGGCAGAAACCATGTTGACATGGAGGCAATGGGAAGGGACATTCAAAGCCTTGAAGGAGAAAAACTTCCAACGGAGACTTCTATACTCTGCGAAACTGTCTTTCAAATATGACAATGAAATCAAGAAACTCACAGATAAACAAAAACTCAGAGTCTTTGCAAAAACCAAACTAAAGCTACAAGAAATACTGAAAGAAGCTCTTGACTTAGAAGAACAAAACTGTTGACTCTATATTTTAGGAGACAATACAGGACACATCATCCAGAAACCTGCTCAGTTAGGGAAGACACAAACCCAACCAAAGCTATAATATTAAAAGAAGTGATCTAGTGATCATATCAGGAAATCTGTCACACTATAAAGAGGGATGTACTACAGTAGTAATAGCCCTTCTAGATAGAGAGGAAGTTAATAAGATATGTAGAAGTTAAAACTGGGTTTAAACACAGCACAATAAAGATGCAACATATCAAAACAAAAGATGTAATACAGACGCTTCAGCAAACACAAAACCAACACTGAAAAGAGTGAAAAATCAACTCATAAAGAAGAATGTCCCAGAATAGGACAGTAAGAGCAACAGAGAAAACATCAGTGCAAAAATAAATATATCAAAATGACAGCACTAAACACATACCTGTCAATAATTACATTGAATGTAAATGGACTGAACATTCCAGTAAGAGACATTGAGTGACACCTTGGATCAAAAGACATGACCCGTCTATATGTGGCTTACACGAAACTCACCTTAGACTTAAAGATATGAACAAGCTGAAAAGTAAAGGATGGAATAATATACACCAAGCTAACAATACACAAAGAAGAGCAGATATGACAGTACTAATCTCAGATGAAATAAATTTTAATCTAAAATCCACTGTTGTGGACAAGGATGGACATTATTGCTGAAAGTTTCAATACACAAGCAGGACTTAACAATATTAAATATTTATACACCCAATACTAGAGCATCTAAGCACATTGAAGAAATGCTGACTACACTCAAAAAGGAGATAGATCACTCCACAATAACAGTGGGAGACTTCAACACTCCGCTTTCAGTATTGGGCAGACCTTCTAGAAAAAAGCTCAGTAAAGACACAGATGATCTTATTGTCACAATTAACCAAGTAGACCTCATCAACATAAGCAGACATTTCTGTCCATCAGCAGATAAGTACACCTGCTTCTCCAGTGCATATGTAACATTTTCCAGAATAGACCACGTGTTAGGACGTAAAGCAAATCTCAACAGAATCCAAACCACTGAATTATTGCAAAGTTTCCTCTAGAACTTAAAGCCATGAAAGTCTAAATCAATAGCAGAAAAAACATAGACAAGAACTGGAACTCATGGAAACTGAATGATGTCTTGCTCAAAAAGCCATGGATTACAGAAGAAATCAAGGATAAAATAATTTATGAATTCCAATGAGAATGAAAACATTTCCTACTGGAACCTGAAGGATACAGCCAAAGCAGGGTTCAGAGGTCAGTATATCTCTACAGATACACACATCAGGAAGGAAGAAAGAACCCAAACCAAAGAACTAACTCTCCAGCAAGTTAAGAGAGAACAACAGAGGAACCCCTCAGGCACCAGAAGAAAACAGATCATAAAGATTAGAGCAGAACTAAAATTAATTAGAAAATAGAAGAGCCAGCCAAGCCAATAGAAGAACAATTCAAAAAAATTGAAAAGACCAAAAACTGGTTTTTGGAAAAGATCAATAAAATTGACAAACCCTTGGCTGAGCTTACTAAAGAAAAACAGGAAAGGAAACAAATAACCCAAAGAAATGAGATGGGAAATATCATAACAGATCCAACAGAAATCAAAAATATCATAACAGAATACTGTGAAAGACTGTACTCTAACAGATTTGATAACCTAGAGGAAATGGACAAATTCCTTGATTCATATCATCTACCAAAATTATCACAAGATGAAGCGGAACAACGTAATAAACCCATCACAGAGGAAGAGATTGAAAAAGTCATCCAAAAACTACCAACCAAAAAAATCAGTAGTCCAGATGGCTTCACGGCAGAATTCTACCAACATTTTAGACAACAGTTAACTCCAATGCTACTTAGACTATTTTACAGCGTAGAAAGGGATGGACTAGTCCCAAATTCATTCTATGCAGCCAGCATAACCCTGATACCAAAGCCAGGGAAAGATCCAACAAAAAGAGAGAACTACAGACCAGTGTTACTCATGAAAGTAGATGCAAAAATCTTCAATAAAATTCTGGCCAATAGAATACAATAACATATCAAAAAATATAATTCATCACAACCAAGTTGAATTCATAGCAGGGATGCAAGTCTGGTTCAGCATCAGAAAAACAATTAACGTGATCAACGACACGGATAACACAGAAGACAAGATATCATCTGATTTTGTCATTTGATGGAGAAAAGGCATTTGATAATTTCCAATACCCATTCATGCTAAAAACTCTCAGAAAATAGGAATAGATGTCAAATTCCACAGTGCACTAAGGGCCATTTTTACAAAGCCAACCATCAGCATCATCCTGAATGGAGAGAGACTGAAACAATTCCCCTTGAGAACAGGAACTAGACAACGATGCCCATTCTCACCTCTCCTGTTCAACACTGTACCAAAAGTTCTAGCCAGAGCAATTAGATGAGAAAGGGTATCTGCATCAGCAAAGAAGAAGTAAAAATCTCCCTATTTGCAGATGACATGATTGTATATGCAGAGAATCCCAAAGAATCCATAAGTAAACTACTCAAACTGATAGAGGAGTTCAGCGAAGTATCAGGATACAAGATAAACATAAGTAAATCGAATTCATTTATACCAACAAAGAGATTATTAAAGAAGCGATCAGCAAATCCATACCATTTACTATAGCCGCCAAGAAGATAAAACACCTACGAATAAATCTAACTAGAGAAATAAGAGACTTTTACAAAGAAAACCAGAAGACGTTACTACAAGAAACTAAGAGAGATTTACATAAACGGAGAAATCTACATTGATCATGGAAAGGAAGACTTAACACTGTGAAAATGTCTATTTTACCCAAAGCCATCTACTTACATAATACAATCCCAATACAAATTCCAGTGACTTTTTTTATTATGATTGAATGAAAATGTACATTCCCATATAAATTTACATGCCTACCTATGTGCAGCTCCCACTGCTCTCTCGACTGGTGGCAGCATACCTTTCCTCTCGGCTCCATACATGTCATATCCTCCCAACAACCTATCCCTGCCTCTCTATCCACTCCCATTCCTCCGGTAAGAGGTCAGTAGGACAACATCCTATAGATGCATAAAACCATAAAGTGCACACATGGTATGGTCACTCTGTGTCATCAAGTCCAATCCAATCCTGTCCGAGGAGTTGACCTCCACTATGATTTATGGACAGGGGCAGCATCAGGGACAGGGGCCATGCTCCCAGGGTAACCCCAAAGCCCCTGGACCATCAATTGCAGTCTTTTAGTGGAGATCTCAGGGTACACCTGTGCGGAGGTCCGCCATCAGCCTTGTAGACAAAGTCACGAGCCCCTGCAAATGACGGGCTGAAGCATCTCACCTGTGACATGTTTTTTAGCCTACTGCCCTTGATATTATTTGGCTTCCTAATCAAATTTTCTTCAAAAAGATACCCCCTCCTCTCCTGGCACAAGGATCAGGGGAGATGCCTTCTGAGAGGGGCCCTTTACTACCCCCTTGGTCTATGAAATAATATCGGGAAAACCTTTACAGGAATTTTCTGAGGAAAAAGAGCTCAGAGGAATGATCTCTAACACAGCCAGCTTTGAGAGCAGCGAGGCCAGCCCAACCCCTGCTGACTTCCCCCAACTGCACATCCCCACCCATGTGAAAGGAATTATCCTCTTTAGAACAGCTTGAGAAGGACATAGGGTGGAGGACGGTAGATGTTTACTATCCCCTCAGGAGGAGATAAAATAAAGAGCAAAGTAGGAACAAATAGAGATCATAAACTTTAGACCCTTCCTTGTGGACCTTTTAACCTTGAGGTATAAGTAGGGCTGATTGAGCTCAAGGCATCCTTAGGCCATTATCTAAAAAGCCTTGACAGTTAAAAGGATCACCAGGTTTCAGTTAACTAATAGCTCATGTGGCAGGGTAAAAAATTACATCACCTCAAGACCACGAGGTTTTTGGTTTCAAATTTGCCAACCACGAGGTTTTGGTTTTAAACTAGCCAATAGATTGTGTGGTCAGTGGGCAGGGTAAAATTCACGTCACTCTTACTATAAAAACAATAAAGACAGACAGCCTTCGCTCTTGCTCTCTGGGTCGGGCTGCCTTAAACCAGAAAAGTCTCTCCTGTCTCCTTGATTCATTTCCCGCCTCGCCTCTCCCTCCCTCCATGCGGGACCCTACAAAGTGTCGGGGCTGGCTCCTGGCACACCTGTATTTATTCTTGTGTTGCCAGTGAGACTCAACTTTGCGAGCTCCATAATGGCTATCACTGGTGATGGCCAGGCATCATCCAGTTCTTCCAGTTACAAGTTGATGTAGTCACCCACTGGCATGGGTCTCTCTGTCTTTTGAGTTCTCTTTCCCCCGTGTCGTTTTGGTCCTTGGTGATCATCCATTCCTGCTGAATGGGACCACTTGCTGTACCGTCAGGTGGCAGCTTGGCAGCTTTTAAACCCCAAACGCAACTCACCAATGTGGGGTGCAGAGGGCTCTCTTAGCAAAATGCTAGTTGTGCCAACTAGCCTCGATTTCCCCTGACAGCATCGTCCTCCAGCCCCCACCCCAGCTACTCTGTCCTTGCAATATTGGTTTAAGATGAGAAGAGTACTCGTGCTATGTTCAAGTCCAGTTAATACTGATCTTCTTTCTAATGTGTACTGTCACAGATTTCACCTAACCAAACTTCTATCAACTATCAAATCTATCAAAAAAAACTATCAAATCCCCCCTCCCTCCCTCCCGACCCTTGCAGCCATCAAAAAGTCTTTTCTTCTATGCGTGAGTCTGTTTTATGTTCTTATCATAGAGGTCTCATACAATATTTGTCCTTTTGTCGCTGACTACTTTCATTCAACATAATGTCCTTCAATTGAAACCAGGTTATGAGAGGTTTCCTAAAATCATTGTTATTCTTTACCATTGCATAGGATTCCATTGAGTATATATACCATAGTTTATCTATCCATTCCTCTGTTGTTGGGCATCTGGGTTGATTCCATCATTTTACTATTGTGGACTGTGCTGCAATAAACATTTGTGTGAATGTATCAGTTGGTGTGAATGGCCTCTATTCTGTAGGATATATTCCAAACAGTGAAACTACTGGGTCAAATGCTATGTCTATATCCAGCTTTTTAAGGAAGTGCCAGATTGCTTTCCAAAGAGGTTGCATCATTTTGAAATCCCATCAACAGTGGGATTTCACAGCCTCTCCAGCATTTATTTTTTTGCATTTTTTTCAATTATGGCCAAACTTGTTGGGGTGAGATAGTATCTCATCGTAGTTTTGATTTCAATTTCTTTAATAGAGGATGATTTTGAGCATGTCCACGTATGTTTTTTGGCTGCCTGGATCTCCACTTCAGAGAAGTGTCTGTCCATCTCCTTTGCCTGTTGTTTAAATGGATGAATTATCTTTTTCTTATTGATATTTTGTAGTACCTTATAGATTATGGACATCAGGCATTGGTCTGATATATAGTTGCCAAATATTTTTTCCCATTTTGTAGATGGCCTTTTAATTCTATTAATGAAGTCTTTGGATGAGCAAAAGTGTTTGGTTCTTAATAGATTCCACTTTTCTATTTACTCTTCTGCTGTTTGTGGTTTGTTTCACAGATTTTAAAGTCTGTCTGTGTTGTGTATTAAAATTTCCATTGTTGTTCCTACTTTTTCTTGGATAAGCATTAGTTTTAGATTTGATATGTATCCAGTTTGAGTTGGTTTTTGTATAAAGTGTAAGATACGGGTCCTGTTTCAATTTTTGCATATGGATATCCAGTTTTGCCAGCACCATTTGTTGAAGAGATTGTTTTTACCCCAGTTTAATGTCTTAGGATCTTTGAGGAATATCAGCTGTTCATAAGAAGATGGTGTCATCTCTGGGGTCTCAATTCTATCTGTCTCTTTTTGTACCAGTACCAGGCTGTTTTCACTACTGTAGCAATGTAATAGGTTCTAAAGTTGGGTAGTGAGAGGCCTCCCAGTGCATTCTTATTCTTCCGTAATGCTTTACGTATCTGGAGCTTCTTCCCTTTCCAAAGTTGGTAATTTGTTTCTCCATCTCATTGAAAAATGTCGCTGGCATTTGTATTGGGACGGCATTATATAAGTAGATTACTTTGGGTAAAATAGACATTTTCACAATGTTAAGTCTTCCTATCCATGAGCAGGACAGGTTTCTCCATTTATGCAAGTCTCTCTTAGTTTCTTGTAGTAAGGTCTTCTAGCTCTCTTTGTAAAGGTCTGTTATTTCTCTAGTTAGATTTATTCCTAGGTACTTTGTCTTCTTAGTGGCTGTAGTAAATGGTACTGATTTGATGATTTCTTCATTAACAGTCTCTTTGTTGGTATAAAGGAATCCTACTGATTTGCTTATGTTTATCTTGTATCCTGAGACTTTGCTGAACTCTTCTATCAGTTTGAGTAGTTTACTTATAGATTCTTTAGGATTCTCTCAATACACAATCATATCATCTGCAAATAGGGATTTTTTACTTCTTCTTTGATGATGCAGATCCCCTTTGTTTCTTGGTCTTGTCTAATTGTGCTGGCTAGAACTTCTAGTACAATGCTGAATAAGAGAGGTGAGAATGGGCATCTTTGTCTAGTTCCTGTTCTTAGGGGAAATTGTTTCAGTCTCTCTCCATTCAGGATGACATAGGCAATTGGCTTTGTATAAATGGCCTTATTGTATTGAGGAATTTGCCATGTATTCCTATTTTGCTGAGAGTTTTTAACATGAGTCAGTTTTGGCCTTTATCAAATGGCTTTCCTGCAGCAACAAACAAAATCAAGTGATTCTCGTCTTTTGTGTTATTTATGTGGTTGATCACATTAATTGTTTTTCTGATGTTGAACCAGACTTGCATCCCTGCTATGAATCCCACTTGGTCATGATGGATTATTTTTTGATATGTTGTTGTATTCTATTGGCAGAATTTAGTTCAAGATTTTTACATCTAGATTTGTGAGTGACATTGGTCTGTAGTTCTCCTTTTTTGTTCATTTTTTTCCTGGCTTTGGTACCAGGGTTATGCTGCCTTCATAGAATGAATTTGGGACTAGTCCATCCCTTTCTATACTGTGAAATAGTCTCAGTAGCATTGGAGTTAACTCTTCTGCAAAAGCTTGGTAGAATTCTACAGTGAAGCCATCTGGGCCTCTGCTTTTTTTTGTTGGTAGTTTTTTGATGACATTTTCAAACTCTTCTTTTGTGATGGTTTTGTTAAGTTGTTCTGCTTCATCTTGTGATAATTTGGATAGGTGATATGAGTCTGGGAACTTGTCTATTTCCCCTAGTGTATCAAATCTGTTAGAGTACAGTGTTTCATAGTATTCTGTTACAATATTTCTGATTTCTGTTGGATCTGTTGTGACAAATCCCCTCTCATTTCTTATCTGGGTTATTTGTTTCCTTTCCTGCTTTTCTTTAGTAAGTTTAGTCAATAGTTTGTCAATTTTATTGATCTTTTCCAAAAACCAGCTTTTGGTCTTTTCAATTATTCTTCTATTCTCTAATTCATTTAGTTCTGCTCTAATCTTTATGATCTGTTTTCTTCTGGTGACTGAAGGGTTCCTCTGTTGTTCTCTCTCTACTTATTCAAGCTGTAGGGTTAGTTTTTGGTTTGGTTTCTTCTTTCCAGATATGTGCATTTATGGAGGTACACTGACCTCTGAGCACTACTTTGGCTGTGTCTCATAGGTAGGAAGTGTTTTCATTCTCATTGGAAGTCATAAGTTTATTTAATCCTTGGCTACTTCTGTAACCCATGGCTTTTTGAACAAGACATTGTTCAGTTTCTACGAGTTCCACTTTCTACAGTTTTTCTGCTATTGATTTCAACTTTTATGGCTTTATGATTTGAGAAAATGCTTTGCATTAATTCAGTGGTATGGATTTTGTTGAGAGTTCCTTTATGTCTTAACACATGGTCTGTTCTGGAGAATGTTCCATTCGTCCTGGAGAAGAAGGTGTAGTTGTCTGCTGATGGATAGAATATTCTGTACATGTTGATGAGGTCTAATTGGTTAATTGTGGCAATAAGATCTTCTGTGTCTTTATTGAGCTTTTTTCTAGATGATCTGTCCAATATTTAGAGTGAAGTGTTGAAGTCTTCCACTACTATTGTTGAGTGATCTATCTCCTTTTTGAGTGTAGTCAGTGTTTCTTTGATGTATATAAGTGCTCAACGATTAGGTGCATAAATAATATTGTTAAGTTCTGCTTGTGTATTGAACCTTTCCTTGTCTACGATGGTGGATTTTACATTAAAATATGTTTTACCTGAAATTAGAGTTGACACATCTGCTCTTCTTTGTGTATTGTTAGCTTGATACACATCCTTCCAGCCTTTAATTTTCAGTTTGTTTCTATCTTTAAGTCTAAGGTGAGTTTCTTGTAGACAACATATGGATGGGTCATGTCTTTTGATCCAAGAAGTCACTCAATGTCTCTTTACTGGAGCATTGAGTCCATTCATATTCAATGTAATTATCGATAGGTATGTGCTCAGTTCTGCCACTGAGATATGTTTATTTTTGTGTTGATATTTTCTGTTCTTATTCATCTATTCTAGGACATTCTTCTTCATGTGTTGACTTTTCACCTTTTTCAGGGTTGGTTTTGTGGTTGTTGAGACTCCTGTATTACATTTCTTGATTTGATCTGTGTTGTGTTTTATGGCTGCCCCAAGATTGCCCTTAATAAACTATGTATAAACCCAATTTTAATTACTGCCATTCTTATCAACTTCCTCTCCATCCGCAAGGACTGTAACAACTGTAGTACATTCTTCTTTTTAATGTGATGACATCATAGTTTTCATGATATGATCATTGGAATATTTCTTTCACACTTTTATAGCTTAGATTGAGTTTGGGGCCTTCCCTAACTGAGTATGATTCTAGGTGATGTGTCCTGTATTCGTTTATAAAATTTAAGGTTAATGATTTTGTTCTTCTAAGACAAAAGATTTTTTCAGTATTTCTTGTAGCTTTGGTTTGGTTTTTACAAAGTCTCTGAGTTTCTGTTTATCTGGGAATGTCTTAATTTCATTTTCGTATTTGAAAGACAGTTTTGCAGGATATATAATTCTTGGTTGGAAGTTTTTCTCCTTCAAGGCTTTGAATGTGTCATGCCACTGTCTCCATGCCAGCATTGTTTCTACTGCGATATCTGATGAAAGCCTGCAGGATGTCCCTCTGAATGTTAGATTTGCTTTGGGTCTTGTTGCCTTTAAGAGTTTCTGCCAATGTTTCATTTTGCTAAGCTTGATTATATGTCTTGGAGTCTTTGTTTTGGGATCTATATTGAGTGGTGTTTCATACATATCTTGGATATCTATACTCCCTTCTTTCATAATTTGTGGGAAATGTTCTATCAGCACCCCAGCAACAATGCTCTCTGTGTTCTCAGGTGTCTTGCCCTATTCAGAAACTCCAATTAATCATAGATTGTTCCTCTTCATAGAGTCTCATATGCTTCTTAATGCTCTTCATTTTTCTTGTTTCTTTTTCCTGATTTCTCCTCATAGATGCTGGAGCCAGTAGCTCTGTCTTCCAAATCAGAAAGTCTATTTTCCATTTGTTCCATTCTGTTTTCTTGGCTTTAAATTGAAGTTTCTGTGTCTTTGATTTTCTTCTTGATCTGCTGGAATTCAGAGTACTTGTATTCCATCAGATCCAACATCTAGCTTAATTTTTCATTTTGCTGTGCTGTATTTTGTATAAGCTCTAGGAGTTCTCTATACATAAGCCTTTTGTATTCACCTTCCGATAGTTTCAGAAAGGTTTCTTCATCTGGGAAATTCCTTGGTGCTTTCTTTTAGGGTCCCCCTGAAGCAATGGGTGATTTCTTAGTTATGGTTTTCTCCAGAGTTTGTTGCTTTTGGGGCTTCATGTGAGTCAATAGAGGCTGGGAGAGATGCTGTGAGGATGAACCACGGTTGTTTCTCTAGGTTGTCTTAAAATGAAAGGCAAGAGATATCTGATGACTTCCAAAGCCAGTTAGGTATTCAGGTGTACAGGTCACTCTTGTCAGCTTACAAAGTAAGCACCTCTATATAAAACCCCATATGTTATAAACTAGCTGAAAATACAGAAAGACTACTGCCCTGCTGGCCTCTGATGTTGGGCCCCAGCCATAGATGACATTGTGTAGAATCCTGTTTTTCTGCTGGAAAAGCACTCTGCTCTGGGCAGGCCCTGCCTGCCAGCTCAGGAATTGGGTCCAGCTGAGGCATCCTTAGGGGTATCTCCACCTCCCAGTGGAAGAAGATTGTGTCCCGCAGAAGCTCGTCACCTGGGTGGGTCCAGTCTACTCTATGTTGGAGGTAGAAAGAGAGGCCAAAGGTGCCAAGATGCACAGAGTCCACAGCCTCTGTTGCTGGACCCCAGCTGTAGATTAAACTGTGTAAAATATTGCTTTTCTGCTGGAAAAGCTCTCTCTTCTGGGCAGGCACTGCCTCCCAACCTAGTCACTAGGTCCTGCTGGGGCCTCCATATGGATGTATCTACCTTCCGATGGAATGTGATGGAATCCCACACAAACTTGGCCTCTGACTTCATATAAGCTGCATGGAAAGAGAGGCCAAAGGTGCAGAGATGCAAAGAGCCCAAAGTTGGGCTCTCAAAGTTTGGTAATTTCACCTGCTGATCCCACTAGCAGTGCATCTGGGGTTAGTTGCTAGTCAAGTCTTAGCTCCACATGCTGGCTAAGATAGAGAATAAAAAAGTTAAAATTGTGAGTTACCTTCGGTCTGTGAAAGTCAGCTATCATAAAGAGCAGTGTCAGCAAAAGAGGAGGTTTTCCATTCAGCGGTATGAAGTCAAATTAACAGCTCTATGCTGCATCCTATGTCTCACTAGGTGTCCAGAAGGCTCTGTTTAATTATCAGTTCAGGTCTTGGTTTCCAAAGGGATTTCGAGAGAAGTGTGTTTATTCTGCCGTCTTGACTCCACTCCCCTACAGTGACATTTTTTCATGAGATGGAGAAACAAATCATCAACTTTGTTTGGAAAGGGAAGAAACCCTGGATAAATAAAACACTACTGAAGAAGAAGAACATACTATGAGGCCTCTCACTACCTGATTTTGGAACCTATTACACTGCCACAGTAGTCAAAACAGCCTGGTACTGGTACAAAAAAAGACATATAGACTAATGGAACAAAGTTGAGACCCCAGGCCACCATCCTCCTATGAACAGTTGATATTCAATAAACACCTTAAAACATCAAACTGGGGTAAAAAAAAAAGTCTGTTTTACAAATGGTGCTGGCAACATTGGATATCCATCTGCAAAAAATTGAAACAAGATCCATATCTCACACCTTATACAAAAACCAACTCAAATTAGGTAAATGACCTAAGAGTCAAATCTGATGCAATAAAGCTCATCTAAGAAAAAATAGGATCAACAATGGAACAACTTAGACAGACTTAAAAAACTGACAAATACGATCAACAGAAGTGAAAATTGAGAAATGGAAACTACTAAGGATCAAATGCTTTTGCTCTTGGCAACTATATGTCGGACCAATGTCTGTTCTCCATAATCTACAAGGAACTACAAAATATCAACAAAAAAAAGGATAAATAATCCAATTAAGCAATGGGCGAAGGAGAAGCACAGATGCTTCTATAAAGAGGATATCCAGGCAGCCAAAAGACACATGTGGAAATGCTCACAATCTAATAGTAGCTATTAAAGAAATTGAAATCAAAACTACAATGAGATATCATGTCACCCCACCTAGGCTGGCCATAATCCAAAAAACACAAAACAACAAATGTTGGGGAAGCTATGGAGAAATTGGAACTCTCCTACACTGCTGGTGGGTTTGCAAAATGGTACAACCTCTTTGGAAAGCCATCTGGTGCTTTCTTAAAAAGCTGGAAATAGATATATTATTTGACCCAGTAATCCCACTGCTTGGCATATATCCTGCAGATCCAAGAGCAGTCACACAAACAGATACATGCACATGAATGTTTGCTGCAGCACAGTCCACAATAGCAAAAAGGTGGAATCAACCTAGATGCCCAACAATAGATGAATGGATAAATAAACTATGGTACATGTACTCAGTGGAACACTATGCAATGATAAAGAACAATGATGATTTTAGGAAGCATCTCATAACTTGGTTTCAACTGGAAGACATGATGTTGAGTGAAATTAGTCAGTCGCTCAAGGACAAATGTTGTATGAGAACCCTACTATAAGGACTTCAAAACAGACTCATGTACAGAAGAAAAGACTCTTTGATGGCTGCAAGGGAGGGAGGCAGGGATTTGGCTGGTTATAGATTAGATTAGATAGTTGATAGAAATTTCTTTGGGTGAAATCAGTGACAGCACACATTAGAAAGAACATCAATTTAACTGGGCTTCAACATAATCTGAAAACTCTTCCAATCTTAACCCAATAATGCAAGGACAGAGTAGCAGGGGCAGAGGTCCAGAGACCATGCTCTCAGGGGACATTGAGGAAAATTGGCATAACTACCTATTGCTAAGTGAGTCTTCTCCACCCCATATTGGTGAGTGGCGTCTGGGGTCTTAAAAGCTAGTAAGGTGTCACCTGAGGTACACCAAATGGTCCCAACTCAGCAAGAACAGATGATCACCAAGGACCAAAATGACCTGGAGGAAAGAGAATCCATAAAACAGAAAGACCCATGTGAATGGATGACTACATCAACATGTGACCAGCTACCTCCAGTGACAGCTGTGATGAGGCTCACAAAGTTGAATCCCAGTGGCAATACAAGAATAAAAAGGGGTACATGCTAAGAACTCCACTAAAAGATGGCAATTTGTGGTCTGAAGTCCTGAGAGTTCTCCTGGGATCAGGGCCCCTAGACCTGAGGTCAACTCCTTGCACAGGTGTAGACTGAACTCGGCAACACAGAGTGACCATTATCATGTGTGCACTTTATAGTTCTATGCATCTATGGGATTTCATCCTACTGGTCTCTTACTAGAGGGGAGTGGAGAGGGTGGAGAAGAGGAGATAGGAGATTGTTAAGAGGACATGACTTGTGTAGAACAGAAAGGAGGAGTGTGCTGTCACCAGGCTAGGAGAGCAGTAGGAGCTGTACATAGGTGGGAATGCAAATTTAAACTGGATACACTTTCACTCAATCACAACAAATAAATAAAATACAGTAAAAACAAAATTTGGTTGAGACAACGTATGTGACAAAATTTGCAATTTTAACCATTTTTAGGTGTAAATTCAGTGATATGATATTCACCATATTGTGCAACTATCACCACTACTGATTTCCAGAAGTTTTACATCGCGTCAAGTAGAAACTCATAACCCCATCAGCAATAACTTCTATTACTCCCTCCCTAATCCCTGGTAACTGCTCATAGCATTTTCATGCAAATTGAATCATTCAATATCTGTACCTTTATGTCTGAATTCACTCAGCATAATGTTTTCATGGTTTATCCATGTCATAGAGATGTATCAGAATTTCATTTGTCTTCAAGGACTAAATACCTTTCTATTGTATGCATATACCGTATTTCATTTATTCACTCAGTCTGTTAACAGAAACTGGGGTTCTTTCCACCATTTGTTTGCACCATTTTCTGTATCTGTATGCTCTTCAGCTCACTTAGGCATACGTCTAGAAGTATAATTTCTTGCTCATATAATAATTCTGGAAACTCTGGTGGCATAGTAAGTAAGAGCTATGGGTGTTAATCAAAAGGTTGGCACTTTGAATCCACTAGACACTCCCTGGAAACCCTATGGACACGTTCTATTCAGGCCTATGAGTTGGAATCAAACTGATGGCAAATGGGCTTTTTGTGGTAATTCTGTATTTAACTTTTTGAGAAACCACCAAATATTTTCCATAGTGGCTGCATTATTTCATTCCCACCAGCAGTAGACAAGGGTTCCAATTTTTCTATATCCTTGCCAACAACTATTAGATTCATTTTTCTGATAAAGCCATTCTTATGAATGTGAGGAGGTCACTTATTGTGCTTTTAATCTGCATTCTCTAATGACTGAAAACACTGAGTATCTTTTCATGTGTCTGTTGGCTGTTTGTATATCTTCTTTGGAGAACGTGCATTCAAGTCCTTTGTCCATTTTTTAAATTGGGTTGTTTGTCTTTTGTTCTGTGAATTGAAAGTTTTAAGTCCATATATAGATAGATTTATATACATATGTGTATTCATTAGCATTAGAATATAATTGTACTATTTTTAATCATTTAATAACAACACTGCATTCTACCAAACACATGCATTATTCTTTGTGAAATACTGTATGCTAGGTCAAAAAGAAGTATTACAATATTTAAAAGATTGTACAAAGTAACATCTCTGACAGTAAGGAAAACAGAAATCAACAGGAGAAAGAAAACCTGGAATTGTACAAATATATAGAAATTAAACAACACACTGTTAAACAACCAACAAATTAAAGAAGAAGACAAGGGAAATCAGAAAATATTTAGAGATGATGAAAATGAAAGCACAGTATTGTAAAACTCAAGGGATGTAGTGAAGGAAATGTTTCAGAGGAAAATTTACAGATGTAAATGTCTACGTTTATACAACAGAGACAGCGAGCAGAAAATTAAGACTTATACCCCACAACACATACAAACTTTAACTAGAAATGGATGAATAAAGAAACAATCTTCAGAATAGGAGAAAAGTGGAAAGTATATCTAACACAGAAACTCTGACTGACAGTTCAAATCTGCCAGGCACTCCTTGGAAACTATATGGGGCAGTTCTGCATGGTCGTATAGGGTCACTATGAGTTGGGATCAACCTGATGCAGTAAACTTTGTTTTGGTTTTTTACATCTAACAAAAAGTTTGATACCCAGAATATATAAAGAAACCCAGTTCAATTGAAAATGTGCAAAGGACTTAAATAGATATTTCTCCAAAGAAGATACACAAATGGCTAACAAAACCAAAAAACCAAACTATTTCCTCTGGGAGATTTCCAATGCATGACAATTCCATGTGTTACAAAACAGAACTGTCTTCACTCAAGACTGTGCATTCTTAGAAGCAGGTCACCATATGGTTCTTCCAAGTTGCCTCTGAGTAGGTTTGAACCACCAATCTCTCAGTTACTAGAAGAGCACTTAACTGTTTGCACCACTCAGGAACTCCAAATGGCTAATAAGCAAATAGAGAGATGCTCCAAGTCATTAGGGAAATGCAAGTTGAAACCACAAAACCACTTCATATCATCAAAACGGCTATGATAGAGAACAAGAACAAACAAGTGTTGGTAAAGATGTGTAGAACTTGGAACTCTCTTCCACTGCAGGTAACAATGTAAAATGGTGTAGCCACTATGGAAAACAGTATGATGATTCTTCAAAAAGCTAAATATAAAATTGTCTTATGATCTAGCAATTCCACTCTTAGGTATGTGCTCAGAAGACTTAAGCAGGTCTTAAACAGGGACTTAAATAACTTGTTTACAATAACAAAAAGGTAGAAACAACTCAGTGGCCAACAGCAAATGAATGGATAAACTAAATGTGGTATATCCATACAACGTTATTATTCATTATAAGAAAATTAACATTTTGATACATGCTACAGTGTAGCTGAACCTTGAAAACATTATGCTAAGTGAAATGAGCCAGACACAGAAAGACAAATATTACATGTTTCTACTTACATAAAATGCTCATGTAATGTAGACAAATGCATAAAGACAAAATTTATTAGTGGTTACCAGGGCTAGATGTGGGGAGAATGAGGCTCACTTTTTTTTTTAAGTGAAAACATTTCCTACACTGTCTCTTAATTACCTTTACTGTCTTTTATGTAATAAAAGCCCTTGCACACATATTTAAAATAAAACAAAACAAAAGGCATGCAGCAATTTCACAAGAACTGATTTGGATATAGGGAAATATGATAAAGGACAGTGGAAAAGTTGATGTGAAGAATTAAAATGCAATAGATTCAGTTAATAAATCAAAATTCTGTTTTTTAAGGGGGATGATAGCAACACTGACAAATCACTACATATGTTTACTCAATAAGAAAGGGAGAAAACACAAATATACAAAATAAAAAATGTTACATGGGGAAATAACCACTGACATAGAAGATGTTTTAAAAATCCTACAGGACAGCTTTCCAGACCTCTATGCTATATTGAAGTTAATAATTTCCTAGGTGAATACAGTTCACAAAAATTAATCCTGCTAGAAATATACAGTTTGAACAGAGTAATTTCCTTAGCAAAGCTAGGGAAGATTACCAGAGAACTTCCCCACAAATAAAGAATGAATTCTTCATGGTTTCACAGTGCTACTCTTCCAAACGTTCAAAGACCAGATTGTCTCTGTGCTACACAAACATTTTCAAAGCACTGAAAATAAAAGGAAAACTTAACTTTTTTAATAAAAGAAGTAAAATATACATACATACATATATATATGTGTGTGTGTGACCAAATCTAAGTGTAAGCAGTAGGGAGTAAACTTTCTATTGTTTTGCACCGACCCGTCGATTCCAATTTTTAGTAACTTTACAAGACGGAAAAGAGCTGCCTAATAAAGTTTCCATGGAGCAGCTGATGGATTTCAACTGCCCACCTTTTGGTTAGCAGCCTGAGCTCTTAATCACTTCACTGGGACTATATGTCCCTAAATCCCCACCTTAGCTACAATTAATAGCTCTTAAAGGTTCAAATACACTAGGAGTTTGAATATGCTAGGCACTCTATGGAAACTCCATGTGGCAGTTTCCTCTGACCTATAGGGTTGCTGTGAATTGGAATCAAATGGACAGTGGCAGTGGCAATCCAAGAATTATAAACTAGTATAAACAGTTATGAGCTACGCCCATATGGACTCTAAGAATGGAAAGCATCTGCCAGACAGCAGTGGAAGCAGAAAAATTATGGCATTGAAAGAGACATGATGTGCCATTAAACTCAAGTTACAGGAGAACAGTAACAATGACTAGGAAGACAATAGTAAGTTTGAGAAAAATATAGAGAAGAAAGAAGTAAAATCAGTCAGGAAGAGAAAAACAAAAGACAGGATCAGGAAACCCAAGGGAACTCAAGAATTCCCTGTAATTTTAATTATAATAAATTATTATAAGTTTTCTTGTACCTAATTCAAGTCAGCTTCTGCTTCTTGTCACCAAAGAAGCTTGCTAAAGTAAAATTTAGTACCAAGAGTGAGGCTGCGTGGATCTAGACACTAGAAGAAATGTGGAGTGTTTGGAACAGGTTATCACTGTAATGGGAAAGTCTTCATAACTTGAGGTAGAAGGCTAACGTCCAATTTCAAGCAGCAATGAAATGGTAGAGTAAGCACTGTTGTAGTTTCTAATTACTCAACCTTTGCAGGTAAGGCTCTAGGGGTTTGGGTAGCCACCTGTTCCAAAAAAGAATTGCTGTGGATGCAAATTCCCACTCTTAGCAACCACACAGGACTGCTCCATAACTGAACTGCTCCATAAGGTTTCCAAGGCTGCCTTTATGGAAGCAGACTGCTTCATCTTTCTGTTGTAGTGCAGCTGTTGGGTTCAAACCATTAATCATTCAGTTAGCAGCTGAGTGCTTAACCCCTGCACCACCAGATCTCCTTCTGGGTATCCACAGAGCAGTTTATACAGGACTGTAGGTATCAGATGGCTGCTCCCACTTGGTGCACAATTTCCAATGACTGAAGAGTGAGTTCTTGATCTGGACTGGCCAGCTGGAAGCAGACTTTTGGAAAAACAGTGTGACCTTCTAAAGACTGCCTTTCTGGCTTAAAGCTGGCACAGTGAATCCTTGAAAATTCTAAAAAAAAATGATCATATGCATTGCTGAATTGCTGCATGGACCAAATTCCCAATATTCACATTGTGTATTTTCTGGGTAAAGTACCTGATTGATAAAAACTGAGTTAGTCAATTAACACAGGGATATCTGGAAGACATACCAAGATGTAGAGACCCCATACATTCTAGACTCTTCTTGAACACTTCTCATTATATCTCCCCCAAGCCTATCCTTGTACACTATACTCTCTTTCCATTAAGAATTTGCAGTGGACAGTGCAGGTATTCTTTCCAGTTCTTCTCAGATTACTTCGTCTGTTTCTGTGGGTCCCTAGCTTTGAGGTGCTTTATCTTATGGCAACTTGCACCCATGTGTCTCAAACAACTGCTCTCAAGATCCTGGAGAGTGCCTAGAAATTCAACATTTTTATGATTTTGCCTGGGCAGCAATTCACTCAGATTTCTTCCCACTCATGTTTGCTTCCTCTTCTACCTTACTGGTTTCCCCAGGAGCACTTCCTTAATAAATTACTTGCATGCATCCTGTTGCAGGATATCCTTTTGATTAATCAGACCTAGGAACAACAACAACAACAACAAAATATAATGGTTACAGAAGCAAATGGAGTGGTCAATCGATGGTAAGTAATGATAAGTCCCTGTAGGGTATAGCTTTCTCATAAACTTACCTAATATGGAAAGTGTCTGATGGTCTAGAGCACAGAGTGGAGACACACCAGTATCACTTGTTTGGCTTTGGATGAAGAGCCGACTTTGTTTTTGACGGATTTCACTTTCAATTCTAGTAAAGGTGTATCAGGAACCCGGGTGGTATAGGGGTTAAGTGATATACAACTGCTAACCAAACTGTTGGCAGTTCCTATCTACCAGGTGCTCCTAGAACAAGCAATTCCCCTTTACTCTTTTTGATTTTAGTTTTCATTTCAGGCAACAAAGAATCCTAACTAAAATCCTTGCACTTACATGAACGATGAATTGAAAATGGGTCTAGTAACACACATTGTTCATAAAAAAGTATTCTGTTAATATTTCTTGAAATCACTGCCCTTTTTTGGCTATAAAATTCTATAATTGCATGAGTAAACTAGAGTGAGCAGGTAAGACCCTGAAGGAATCCAGGGCTGCTTTCTGTATAGGAGTATAAGGCAAGGCAGACACTGGAAATTACAAAGAATTTACATGGTTCTGCAAAATTTGAAGAAAGAAAAGGGAAAAATGAAAGTTGGAGAATACTTGTATGTATTTAAAATATTTAATATCTTTCAAAAAATTAAAAAGTTGTTTAAAAAGAAAATGGTCTAATTGGTCTTATTTTTGTCAGAAAGATTGCTGTTTGAAATAGAAGGAAATCACTCAAAATTATCTTCACACCAATTTGGGTGAGGACTTTACGTATCTCCCACATCTGATCCTTTTGGTGTTGAGGACATCACCAGCTGAGTGAGAGCAGACCTAAACCAGCAAGTTCTACTGGGACAATCCTTCATCATGAAATATCACATTATGATTTTCCCTGATACCTTGTCCTTTTGTTACCAACAGCAAGCATGCATCAAGAACCTATTATGTGTGTCTTGCTAAATTGCATGTTGGACATTTTAAAAATGTCTATTTAAGGATTTTACCTAAAGTGTTTTTCAAGGTCACTTAAAGAAAGTTCTTTTGCATAGGAAGTTCAGAGAGAAACAAGGGGACTCAGATGGAGCAATATGCAGTGATCTTGATATTGGGCGTGGGAGCCTGCTCAGAACGAGTTTCTAGAACAGCCAGTAGCCTAGACAGGCGTTTCCAGGTAGTGCAGGCACTAACCCACAGGCAGTTCTCTTGCCTGTGACCCTGAAAAAAATAGTTATCTCTCTTTTAGGAATTTCAAGACAGTTCACGGCCAACAAACACACACACTCACACACACACTCACAGACACACACATATGTATTTCTTTTGGCCAGGGATGTGTTCTGGCTTTGCAGTGAGTTATTTTGGATCTGATGTTTGCCAGCTTCTTTGAGGACTCAGATCTTGACCCCAAACCTCTTCTTCTTCACCGCACCATTAGGGTCTGTGATGGGGCTCTAGTATGTTTACCTGCCCAGCATCCACTTCTCTTTCTTCTGAAAATATCTCCTTGCTTTACCATGGGAAATGAGCAGCATGATAGCTACAATGTCGGTAAGAGGCAGTGGACATAGGCATTCAGAGTCCAGGATATGGTGCTGCTGTGTTGGAGTGCTGTTGATATCTCTTTCCAGCTGAGTCACCTCGGGTAAGTTACTTCCCTCTCTGAATTTCAGTTTCCTCGTCTATAAAATGAGGATGACAATAGCACTTTTCTCCTGGTAATGGTTAGATGACCAAATCCGTATGCCTGTCATTTGTAAATGTGTAAGTGTTAATTAACTGTTGCCATTTTCACCCCTCACCATCATGAGGCATCTTGGTAGGAATTCAGTCAACATATCCTAACCTAAAAGGTGGGCATATGACCCATACTAGGTGAATCAAATTATTTATCCTGGGAATTTGATTCTTCTTTCCTTTTAGTTGTGGTGAAAATATGCATAATACAACATAGGCCATCTCAACAATTTGTACATGTACAACTCAGTAATACTGATTACATTCTTCAGGTGTGCAGTCATTCTAGGTGTCTTTTACCAAATCACTCTACCATCATTAATACCAACTCAATAGTCCTTAAGCAAAAACTTCTACTTACTCCTTACCTTCTACCTCACCCCCATAGCCACTAATAATCCTTGTTTTTTTATATGTTAGCTTATTTCATGTAAGTGAGATCACACAGTGTTTATTCTTTTATGACTAATATATGTCATTCAGCATATTTTCAAGGTACTTTTGTGTTGTGGCGTGTATCAGGATTTCATTTCTCTTTATGACTGAGTAGTATTCCATTGCACATATATGTCACGTTTTGTTTACCATTCTTCTGTTGATAGACATTTCAGTTGTTTCCACCTTTTGGCTATTGTGAAAAGTGTTGTGATAAATATTGGTGTACAGGTTTCTTTATGTTTCTGCTTTTACTTCTTCTGAATACACACCTAAGATTACAGGAGTTTGATTCTTGACCCAAGTGAAAAGTCGGAGAAGTACATGGAGCCAATTTATACTGGGTTGGTACCCTAAAAATACTACCCATCCTATTTATCTCCAGTTCCCTGGTCTACTCTGATCCCTGTCCTTCCCAAGACCTAATTTCTCAGGTTTCCTTTTGCACTCTGTGAGTGGCCCTCTGCCCATCCGATATATTCCTGTTGTGCCTAAGTTATTTGCAACCTATTTTTATTGTTTGTAACTAAAGCACCCTGGCCACCTCAGGGACCCTCACTAACATGGGAACAACACAGCCTTTGTGTCTCTGATTGAAGTACCCTGAGTGACTTGCTAGATACAGTCTGTCATAAGGAAAAGTCAAAGGGCTATGACTCCCTTGCATAACGCTAAAGCCTTCACCCGTGTAGATGTAGCAGATGACAAAGAAAGGCTCTCCGATCATTTCAAGGAGAGACTGCTGCCCAGCCACATAAAAATTTCCCCAAACTTAGTAGCATGACACAATCACTTATTTTGCACATTGTTTTAGTCAGCTAGGGCTGCTCTAACAGAAATACCAGAGTGAATGGCTTTAACAAAGGAAGGTTTGTTCTTACACAGTCCGGTAGGTTGCAAGTCCACATTTAGAGTGTCCGCTCCAGGGGAAGGCTTTCCCCTTGTTGGCTCTGGAGGAAAGTCTGGTATTGCATCAGTCTTTGTCCAGGGAGCGTCTTGGCACAGGAACCTCAAGTCTGAAAGACATGCTGTTCTCACGGTGCTGCTTGCCTGATGGTAACTAGGTTCCCAATTCTCTCCTTGCTTCTCTTTCCTTTTATCTCTTGCAGGCTGAAAGGATTAAGGGTGGGGCAAGCCATACTCCAGGGAAACTCCCTTTACCGCAGGGCAGGGAAGTAATCCTATGAAGGAATTTACAGCCCCACCCTAATCCACATACAGTTTAGGGAAACCACAAAATGGAGGACAGTCACAAGATACTGGGAATCATGTCCCAGCCACATGGCTACACATATTTTTGAGGGGACACAATTCAACCCATGACACACATAATCCTTGGTCTCTTTCACATAAAACCAAGTCTCGGTCTTCAGCTTCATTTTACCAGTTTAGTACACTCACTGAGCCCTGAACCAATCACAGTGGCCAAGGGATGGAATAATGTTGATTGCTTTATGAAAGAACAACATTCCCCACCCCAAAGACCACAGTGTATCCTTGGAAGGGTTTAAGATGCGCACGGCAACCAAGCTACAAGGACTGACAATTAAGTACACAAACTTATCCTAGAAAAAGTGCTATATACCTCTGTCGCTGCCTAACTGTCCGCCGGCGGAAAGAAGACAGGACACACGGATGTGAGCCGCCTTGCTGGTTGCTGACTTTATTCTTCTATCATTCATTCTTTCCTGGTGCTTGCTCAATTTATATCCTGGATTCCTCCAATCCTCATGTGCCACGCTCTCCCAAGATGGAGGCCCACGATAGACTAGCGGGAAGCCACTGCCCACAGGCATGCGCCATGAAAGCCCTAGGTCTGTTAAACAAGGGTGTGGTTGGGGTGCTGTTCTGGCCCTGGGCGCCATCTTGGGCCATCATGTCCCGCTTACCACATCTCCCCCTTTTTTGTTTACATAAACCGAGAAGGTGCCTGTTTTGGGTCTTCTTCGGCTAGGATGCTCCTTACCCGTCATGGGGATACCTCACAGCTTGGTGAGGCCCCTGTCTTAGGTTGGTAGCACCCCCAGAAGAGGTTGCCCGTCTTTGACTACCCTTCTAACATGCTGAGCCAGACGCTTGCCGAGGGCTGTTCATCTTGCACGGCTGCAATGGCCTGTATAATCAGGGCCTGTTCCCGTCGTTGCTGTCGGGAGGCGCGCCGGCCAATAAGACATATGGCAAAAATGGCACAGAGGAAAGCTACACTGAGTACCCCAAGTCCCGCCCATTCCTTGATGGTGGAAAACGCTGAGCTCATAAATTTCAGCAGTCCACTGGCAGTGTGAGTATCGACTCGCATGGAGTTGATCGCAACGATGGAGAGTCTGAGCTGTTCCAGAGTCTGCTCTAAATTAGCAGACCAGTTGCCCTGTAGTTCTAAAGAAAGAGACCGAGAGAGGTTAGCAGCTCTAGAGACATTGCTGAACTGTACGGAGGTGACACACAATCCAGGAAGCCTTTGCTCACAACCCAGCTGTGCCAGCTGGAATAGCACATCCATTTGGTCCTGCAATAGGTCACACCTATGTGTGGCTGGGGTTGGTAGGGTGCACAGGAGGCGCATTGTTTCACTATGGCCCGAGTGGCTTCCCGCGATATATGGAAACGCAAGGAGAGGGTGTGAGCATTCACATGAAAACGTTTGTGAAAAGCTTCAGCTTGTTCAGTGGCATTAAGGATGAGAGTGGCTCTAGTGAGGTGATCAGCGGCGGCATCAATAAGCACTTAAGGCATCAAGTAAATGCCGAAAGGAAGGCTGGTTCCCCATCGCCTCTGGGTTTCACACGGCCTCCTAATCTCCGCAATAAAATAACTTTCCTTTCGCCCCTACTCCCGGGGTCCTACTTACGCTAGCGTTTCACCTCTTCGGGCTCCTTGAAACGTTCCCTTCGCCCCTACTTCCGGGGTCCTACTTACGCTAGCATTTCACTTTCCCTTCGCCCCTACTTCTGGGGTCCTACTTACGGTAGCGTTTCACTTTCCCTTCGCCCCTACTTCGGGGTCCTACTTACGCTAGCGTTTCACCTCTTCGGGCTCCTTGATTAAAGAGTGGGTCCCCGTACGGGCCACCACTTGTCACTGCCTAACTGTCTGCTGGCGGAAAGAAGACAGGACACACAGATGCGAGCCGCCTTGCTGGTTGCTGACTTTATTCTTCTATCATTCATTCTTTCCTGGTGCTTGCTAAATTTATACCCTAGATTCCTCCAATCCTCATGTGCCATGCTCTCCCAAGATGGAGGCCCACAATAGGCTAGCGGGAAGCCACTGCCCACAGGCATGCGCCATGAAAGCCCTAGGTCTGGTAAACAAGGGTGTGGTTGGGGTGCTGTTCTGGCCCTGGGCGCCATCTTGGGCCTTCACGTCCCGCTTACCACATACCTCATTGCTGAAAATCCCTATGGTCACCTTTAAAGTACTCACCTTGGGAAGCTATGCACCAATGACAATGCCTAGTCTACCATTCAAAGCAATTTTGGTATTCTTTTTTTGGAATGGCCATCAGAACTGTTGCTGTATTACCCTTGATGTCCTGAATGTCATCCAAACATCTATCTTCCTTTCAATACTTTCTTTTACTTTGGGTAAAGAAAAAACTCATTGGGGGCCAGATCTGGCTAAAAACTCCTTCATAGACAACTATACAATTAAGTCTGTGAACTTGCCACTGTGCCATCATGTGTAACAGCCATTCTAGAAAGGGTTCCAAAATTGCTCTGAAGGGTGGACTAGGCACTGGCATCCTGAGGGTGTTACTTCAAAGGTCACTGAGAGATATTCAGCAATGAGGCATGCAGCACTTAGAACAATCAAGTTTGTGGACTTAGTTGTCAGACTTCATAGGAGTGCTACTTGCAAGAGAAGAGGAGGTAAATGTTGAACAATCAAAATATCAAAACATATTGACCTTATCTACCTTAGTTTCCTTTCACCTGTTGCTAATTCTAGGAAGCGTGAATCCTTTTTCCTTTCGCCTCCATCCTCCAGTCAATTTCCATGACCTTTTTATTAACTGACCTCCTAAAAATCGTTCCAGTCCATTGATATCCTTCCATTCCTATCACTAATGTCTTTATTTTCCTCAGGCCACTCAATGGCTTCAGTAGCAGTTAGAAGACAGAAACATCACCTGTAATTTTAACCGAGATAATTTAATGTAAACAGTTGTTGACTCTGTAACTGCAAGGGTAAACAGCAAACTATAGGGTATTATGGAGGTAGCAACTAGAGGACGCAGTAGCCACTCTAGGGCTGCAGGATAAGAGGAAGGAGGTTGGAATTATTAAACCTTAGATAAAGGGGGCCCTGGAGTTGAAAACTGGGCCCCTGAAAAGGGGCTCTGGCCACCTTGGGCTGATGTCTTCAAGTAGAAGCAATGAGGATAGCTCTGCAGGTGTTACTAAAACTGCAAATTGTTGAAGTGAAGAAGCAAGACTGGAAAATGCTGGCAAGAACAGGAAGTAATCAGGGACAGGAAGCAATCAGAAAGTGTTGCTAGGGTGATACTCACATGAATAGGGAGCCAGCTGAAAGGAGGAAGACCCTTCATGCTCTAGCCTTGCAGTCTCCTTTGAGCCCACTCACTGTATTTAAAGTCCGAAAGGGAGTGCCTAGCAAGACATGAGGTTCCTATGTTTCTGGACCCAGGATCGCAGAGCAAAGTCTAAAGGAATGGGCTTGGAGCTGAGAGGCAATATCTTAATCATTGTCTTCCTAAACCATTTCCCAGATTCACTCCTGATTTTCCAATCTATCCTCAATTCCTACTCACAACTAACAGGAAATGCATTGCAACACCATAGCTGAACCAATAACCAATTAATAGCAGTTCTAGCAGAGAAACGTTAGACATCCTGGGGGTTATGTATCCTGGAGGCCAGATTAGTGCAGCTACACTGGAAGTGAAAGAAGTTGCATTCTAGTGGCCAGCACTTCGTGTGATAAATGAAGACTTAGATTTTGTACAACAATCCATGATATAATTTAAGCTCAACAATTTGAGTGTTATTGGGTTTGTAGGATTCTTTTGGCACTGAATTTGCAAAATCTTTAATAGCTGTATAAGACCTATACTTGTAAGATATTTTTAGGGATTTTTATATGCTTAAGTAACAACTTTGTAGACCTTGTGGTACAAACTGTTAAGCTCTCAACTACTAAACAAAAAGTTAGCTGTTTGAATCATCCCAGAGGTGCCTCAGAAGAAAGGCTTGGTGGTCTACTTCTGAAAGTTCATAGCCTTGAAAACCTCACGGAATGCAGTTCTACTTTGCAAATACATCATGAAGTTACCATGAGTTGGAATCAACTTGATGACAAGTGTTTTAAGTAATAGTTTTATTGTGATAAAAATAACTCATTACTAGGGGTTTGTATAAATTTTCCCCCTTTAAAATGAGTCTGTGGATTACTCAAGTTGATGAAAGCAAAATGCTATCTGACTCTTGGCCAGACAGTTTTATAACACCTATACCATCATCCTGTAAACTGAAAGTTAGGAAAGTGGCACAACCATGAACAAGTGCGAGGCAGCAGATAATCAGCTACATTTTAGGTATGTTGATAGCTTGAGGTGGTTGGAAGGGATAATAGAGACTTGGAGGGCAACTAGACGATAGCACTGGATAGGTAACTCAAGAACAACAAATAGCAAAGTACTTGATACCACTAAGAACGATCCTTCATAAAATGGTCCTGCTGATTAATCTGCCATCTGTATGTACTAAATGAAGGAGCAGTGGTTGTGCTAAGAGAATACAGAAAAAAGATTAGGGATCATCAGAGAAGAGAGATACCATGGCATTTGAGTTGGACCTTAAAAGGTGGAGACCTGGGGTTGAGGACAGACAGGCTGAAGGATTGGCATGGGCCAGAGTTTGAAGTATGAGGCAGAGACTCCAAAAGTCTGGAAGACCTCAGTCACTGCCTGGCTGGGATTCCAGGAAAAGGAGTTGGGCATCTATTCTGCAATAAGGTCAGAGGCCCTCTATAGTTTTCTGAGGGGGGGGTAAAATTCAAATTTGTTGTCATTAATTTCCATCTTTCCATGAAGGGAGGTAAGACTCAGAGACTTAGATGATTTTTCCAACATTACATTACAGAGCAATTCAAACTATTGTGCACACCCTACATCTTTCTCCTGACTCCTTGACTTCAAGGGAACATCACTACTATTCCTGTTTTGCAGAATGCATGGGGAAAACAAGAGTTAAAATTGTGTGTTTGACTTGAATTCCAGCCAAATGCCTAGTCTGCAGACAGGAATGGTCAGGCCATGGAAGAAATGGTCCACTTCTCCTCAGACTCCGTGTATGCTAAACTGGGGATTGAAGGTGTTCTCAGGCCCGCTGCAATGTACGGTCACTAGGCCTTCCCTGTGGTGCCATTAGCACTTGATCTGAAAAGGCCGCACAGCATCTGCCCTATAAATTATATCTCTTTTCTTTAAAAAAGTGTGTATGAAGGGGAACGGGTAGAGGGAGGGAGCAGGGAAGTGGACAGTGAGGACAACTAAACATAAAATAAATGGGCTTGGTGCATGCCTTTTGACCATTTTGCTTCATTCTATTGATTTGGATGTTCCCCCTAACCTGGGAGTAATCAATTTTTCAGTAGATGGGCAAAATTCAATCATTTCAAACAAACTTTTCGAATTGGTTACCATTAATTTGCCTACTGTCAGTCCTTATTTCCTCAGAGTATGCTAGTTATAACAGTGTTTAGCTCTCACCAAATGCCATTGGAGTTATACTCTGGGGATTTCAGGGGCTGGTTGGCGAGGGGCAGGGTGTGTGAGGCCTGGGAGGGGGTGAGAGAGCTGTTGCAGACTAATGAAGGCACTGTGTTTGCTCATCTTCACAGTACTTATTACTGCTAATTGGGAGGGACAGTTCAAATAAGCACAGAGGAGCTGTTGTCACACAAGCGTGACATGGTTTTAGAGAGAGCTTCCTGACACCAGAACTCATGAGGCAGGCTGGCTGGATGCCACAGCCCAAGGCCTCCATAGAGCACAGGCTTTGTCAGGAGCCCCACAGAATTCAGCAGTCTCAAGAAACCTGGGCTTGGCAAGTCCTCTTAGGGAGCCACAGACAGACATGCAGCTGCCTGGGACACTTAGAAAGTCAACAACGGACGGAAGGGGAGGACTCTGAGCTCGGCTTTAAATGGTCTTGAGGATGTGCTTAGAATTAATCTGGAGAACGTAGTTTGCAGTTTTTGTTTGTTTTTTTATTTTTAATGGCTCAATTGATTTTCAAGAACATGCATTTGTGTATTATAATATTAATAACCCAATATACATCTCTTAGGCTTCTACCATTTTATCTTATGATTATGTTTTTTGTAAGAAGACACATTATCCATTTAATAGATTGTGTTCTTTGTATGTGTGAATGCATGTGTGAATGCGCCATGCCCACTCCACATTATGGCTAATGTTTTCAAATTATTTGGTTGCATTGGTGCCAAACAATTTGTCGTCAGTCAAGGCTGCCAAAAGACACCTGCGTAATGCTCATGTTCACAAGGAAGGAGTCAACTCTGCTCCAATTCATTCATTCTTCAGAGGTGCTAGGTACCAGGAACCTATTAAGTACCGGGAATACAGCTTTAAATGAAATGAAATCCCTTTCCCACAGAACACTGAAAGTAGCACTATGACTCTGAGATACTCCCTCCACTTATCTGTCAGCTTGTCATACTGTGGAGACTTGCATGCAGCTGTGATACCAGAAGTTATGCCGTCAGTATTCAGATACTATCACGGTCACTCATGGTGGACAGGTTTCAGCTGAGCTTCCAGAATAAGACAGACTAGGAAGAAGGATGTGATGGTCTACTTCTGAAAATAATTAGCTAGCAAAAAGCTTATGCATAACAGCAGAACATCGTCAGATGTAGGGATGGAAAATGAGCCCCTCAAGTTGGGGGTCACTCAAAAGACAACTGGAGAAGAGCTGCCTCCACAAAGTTGTGACCATAATAATGTGAATGGAGTCAAGCTTTTGAGACTTTCATTTGGCATGACTCAAAATCAGAAGAAATAGCTACAAATATCTATTAATAATCAGACCATGGAATGTATGAAATATGAATCTAGAAAAATCAGAAACTGTCAGAAATGAAATGGAAGGTGTAAATACAGATATCCTAGGCATTAGTAAGCCCACCTGAACAGGTATTAGCCATTTTGAATTGAACAATCACATAGTTTACCGCAAGGAGTGACAATTAAGTCGTGAACTTATCCTAGAAAAAGTGCTGCATACCTCATTGCTGAGTATCACTGTCACCTTTGAAATATTCCCCTTGGGATGCTATGCACTGACACCAGTGCCTAGTCCATCTTTCAAAGCAATTTTGGAACTTTTTTCTGGAATGGCCATTGTGCATAGTGGCACAGTGGCAAGTTCATAACCTTAATTGTATAGTTGTCTGTGAAGGAGATTTTAGCCAGTAAACAAATATCTATTGCAACACGTTCCCTACTGACCTGAACTGGCCCCCAATGACTTTTTTCTTTACCCAAAGGTAAAGTAAACATTGAAAGGAAGACATTTGGATGACATTCAGGACATCAAAGGTAATGTGACAACAGCTCTGATGGCCATTCCAGAAAAAGAGTACCAAAATTGCTTTGAAGGGTGGACTAGATGCTGATGCTGGTGCATAGCTTTCCAAGGGAGTACTTCAAAGGTGACCACAGCAATATTCAGTGATGAGGTATGTAACACTTTTCTAGGAATTTGCAGACTGAATTGGCAGACCTGTCTGTAGTGCTTAGAACAATTAAGTTCGTGGACTTAATTGTCAGACCTCATATGCTGGAACTGACAACTTGAAGGAGAATGGTGTTGCATTCATCATCAAAAAGAACATTTCAAGATCAATCCTGAACTACAGTGCTGTCAGTGATAGAAAATATCCGTATGTCTACAAGGAAGTCCAGTTAATGTAACTATTACTTTATGTACTAACCACTAAAGCCTAAGATGAAGAAACTGAAGATTTTTACCAGCTTCTGCGGTCCGCAATTGGTTAAACATGTAATCAGTATGCATCAATAATTACTGGTAATGGGAATGCAAAAGTTGGAAACAAAGAAGAAGGACTGGTAATTTGAAACAACAGCCTTGACAACAGAAATGGTGCTGAAGACCAGAAGAACCTGGTGCTCGGCCACTACCAAAGACAGCCATGATGGGGCACACAATGTTGAATCTGTGTGGCAACACAAGAAAAAGAGTGATGCAGCTCAAGAATTCTACTAAAAGACCACAAATGATGGCCCGACCAGCTGCAGGATCCCCTGGGAGCATGGCCCCTAGATCTGCTGCTGCCCCTGTCCAGAAAACACTAGTGTCCAGAAAACACAACTCTTTGAATAAAAATTGACAGGACTCAAAGACACAGTGTGACCATGTGGTATGTGTACTTTATGGTTCTATGCATTTACAGGATGCTGTCCTACTGGTGTTTTTCTAGGTGGGAGAGAAGAGGGTAGAGAGGAGGAGACAGGAGATTGTTGAGAGGAAATGACAAGCATACAATGACAGGGAGGAGTGTGCTGCCATTGGGCATGGTGAGCAGAGGGAGCTGCAGATAGGCAGGTACTCAAAATTGATCTAGATTGCATACTTTCACTTAATCACAAGAAAAAAAAGAAAGAAAGAAATAGTGTCAAAGATCACGTGGTAGAATTCTGAAAGATCAATGAGTTCTCAGAAACCCTGGTGGCTTAGTGGTTAAGGACTACATCTGCTAACCAAAAAGACTGGAAGTTCAAATCTGCCAAACTCTCCTTGGAAACTCTATGGGGCAGCTCTACTCTGTCCTATAGGGTCACTATGAGTAAGAATTGACTCAACAGAAGTGGTTTTGGTTTGGCTTTTTTCAATGACTCCTTCATTGCAAGTACCTTTTTTCATAGATCTCACCAGGTAAAATACACAAGAATCAAATCAACTACATCTTTGGAGAGACATAATGGAAAAACTCAGTATCATTAGTCAGAACTAGACTGTGTGCTGACTATGGTACAGACCATTAATTGCTCAAATGCAAGTTAAAACTGAAACTGAAGAAAATTAGAACATGTCCACAAAAGCCAAAATACAATCATGAGGACATCACACCTGAGTTTAGAGACCATCTCAGGAACAGATTGGATACACTGAACATTGAAGACCAAAGGCCAGATGAGTTGTAGAACGACATCATCCATGAAGAAAGCAAAAGAAAGATACGCAAGAAAGAAAATACCAAATTGATGTCAGAAGATACTCTGAAATTTACTCTAGAACATTGAGTAGTTAAAGCTGAAAAGAAGAAACGATCAAGTAAAAGAACTGAAGAGAAGATTTCAAAGGGCGGCTCAGAAAGACAAAGTAAAGTGCTCTAATGACATGTGCAAAGAGCCGCAAAGGGAAAACCAAAAGGGAAGAACACACCCCGCAATCCTCAAGCTGAAAAGAATGAAGAAAAACTTCGTCTCGAGTTGTAATAGTAAAGGATTCCACAAGGAAAATACTGCATGACTCAGGAAGCAACAAAAGAAGATGGAAGGAATACACAGAGTCATTATACCAAAAACAAATTGTCGATGACATTCAACCATTTCAAGAAGTGGCATATGATCAATAACTGATGGTACTGAAGGAAGAAGTCAAAGCTACATTGAAGGCATTGGTGAAAAACAAGGCTCCAGGAATTGATGGAGCATCAAGTGAGATGTTTCAACAAACAAATGCAGCTCTGGAAGTGCTCATTAATTTATGCCAAGAAATTTGTGAGACAGCTACCTGGCCAACTGACTGGAATAAATCCTATTTATGCCTAGTCTCAAGAAAGGGGATTCACCCAAAGTCAGAAATTATCAAACAATATTATTAATTAATATCACACACAACTAAAATTTTGTCAGTGATCATTCAGAAGCAACTGTAGCAGTGTATTGAGAGAAAACTGCCAGAAATTCAATCCAGATCCAAAAGACAATGTGGAACCAGGGATATCTTTGCTGTTGTCAGATAGATCTTGGCTGAAAGCAGAGAACACCAGAAAGATGTTTACCTATGTTTTATTAACTATGCAAAGGCATTCAACTGTGTGGATTATAACCAATTATGGGTAACATTGTGGAGAATGGGAAGTCCAGAGCATTAATTGTGCTCATGGGAATCTGTACATGGATCAAGAGGCAGTCATGTGAACAGAACATTTCATAGTCTAAAGTCAGGAAAGGTGCGCATCAGGGCTGTATCCTTTCACCATACCTTTTCAGTCCATACACTGAGTAAACAATCTGAGAATCTGAACTATATATGAGGCATCAGGATTGGAGGAAGACTGAATAACCACCTGCATTATGCAGATAACACAACCTTGCTTGCTGAAAGTGGAGACGATTTTAAATATTGATAAAGATCAAAGACCACAGTCATCAGTATGGATTACATCTCAATGTCAAGAAAACAAAAATCCTCACAACTCAGCCAGTAAGCAGTATCTTAGTAAATGAAGAAAAGATTGAGCTTGTCAAGGATTTCTTTTTACTTGGTTCCCCAATCAATACCCATGGAAACAGCAGTCAAGAAATCAAGACACATTGCATTGGGAAAATCTATGGCAAAAGACCTCTTTGAAGTGTTGAAAATAAAGATGTTACCTTGAAAACTAAGGTGCGCTTGCCTCAAGCCATGGTATTTTTTTTTTCAATATATTTTATTATGTTTTAAATGCAACATTACAGTCCACATCAATTTGCCATGTAACACCTGGAAGTTTCACCCCTATTCTACTGTAACTGCTCTCCCTTCCCTTCCCCCCCATGACAGCATAGTCCCTCGTTTCCTCAAAATGTTCTCCTGTCCCTTTGACTGAGATCTTTCCCCCTATCCTCTAGCCTCCATTCTCGGACAGCCCCATGTACATACGACATCTGACAATTAAGCTTGCAAACTCATCCTAGAAAAAGTGCTATATACCTCATTAGTGTATATCGCTACAGCCACTGTCAGAGTACTCCCCTTGAGAAGCTATGCACTGACGCCAGCACCTAGTTCACCTTTCAAAGCAATTTTGAAATGATTTTTCTGGAATGGCCATCAGAACTGTTGTTGTATTAGCCTTGATGTCCTAAATGTCATCAAAATGTCTTCCTTTCAATATTTTCCTTATCTGTGAATAAAGAAAAAACTCAATAGGGGCCATATCAGGTGAGTAGGGAGGGTGTTCCAATACAGTTGCACATGTACTGGCTAAAACGCCCTCACAAACAGTGCTGTGTGAGCTGGTGCACTGTCATGACACAAGAGCCATGAGTTATTGGCGAAATGTTAAGGTCGTTTCCGTCTAACTTTGTCATGCAGCCTTTTCAGAGTTCCAAATAGTAAACTTGGTTAACTGTCTGTCCAGTTGGTACAAACTCATAGTGAACAATCCCTCTGATACCAAAAAAGGTTAGTAACATTGTTTTGACTCTTGATTTGCACTAACGGGAATTGTTGGTCTCAGAGAACTGGCTGATTTCCACTGTGCTCTTAGAAGCTGTCTTTCAGGGCTGTATTGGTACACCCATGTTTCATCACCAGTGGTAACACAGCCCAAAACAAGGTCTTCCTTCCCCAAAAGATCTTGGCAAATTTTGACTCTCCTTTGCTTTTGTTCATTGGTGAGCAACTTCAAGAATATTTTTGTACATACCTTTGTCATTTCAAGATTTTCAATTAAGATTTTTCTGTTTCTCTGTTGATGGTTACTAGGTCTGCCTTGATTCTCAGCATCAGCCAAAATTTTAACTCACAGTTTCATGAATTTTTGTCATGTTTTTCATCAGTTCTGCTCGTTATTGGCCACCTTGACCTCTCTTTATCAGTGATGCTTTCTCTCCTGTTATAAAAATGTTTAATCCATTTGTACACTGCTGTTTTCTTCACGGCACTATCCCCATGAACTTGGATTAATACATCCCTGATTTCACTTCCACTATTGCCAAGTTCAACAAGGAATTTAATGTTTGTTCATTGCTCTAATTCAAGCTCCACCATTCTCACAATGGCACACAAAAACATGCAACAGTAAATGCCACTCAGCAAGATACCACTGTATATCGACACAAACACGGCAGTGAGACACTGATACACCAAGGATACAAAACCTTATGGTGTTGTTTGTACAATGCTGCCAACATAAGTGACCAGTGGCGAGTTTGCAAACTCAGTTGTCAGATCCCATATTTAAGTTCAAAGTTTTGTTCATTGCCATCCTCACTCTATGTTTTGTATAGTGCAGTTTAATATTTGTCTGGAGAGTTGGCTTTGGTGCTGGATGCAGTTTGGGGTTAGAGAGTCCAGGGGCCATGTTCTCTGGGGCCTATGCAGACTGACAGACCATCAAGTATGGTCATTTGGAGGAGTTCTAGTTCTGTCATCTAGCCCTTCTCCCACTACGTCAGGGGTTCCATACCATGCACCCCATGTGGGCAGTAATTGGTAGTGGTCAGGCACCATCCAGTTCTTCTGGTCCCATGCTGAAGCAAACTCTGGCTCATTACAAGCTGTGGTATTTTTCTTTTCTTTTTTTTTTGTTTCTTTTTTTTATTTATTGTGATTGGTGAAAGTGTACAATCCAATATAAATTTGCATGCCTGCCTACGTGCAGTTCTCACTGGTCTCCCTTCCTGGTGACAGCACATTCTTCCTATCCATTCTATACATGTCGTATCCTCCTAGCAATCTCCCGTCCACTCCTCCCTATCCTCTCCCCCTACTCCAGTAAGATGGCCAGCAGGACAACATCCTATAGATGCATAGAACAATAAAGTGCACACATGATATGGTCACTCTGGATCACCAAGTCCAATCCATTCCTGTCCAAAGAGTTGACCTCAGTAATGATTTATGGACAGGGACAGCATCAGGACCAGTGGCCATGCTCCCAGGGGAAACACAAGGCCCCTGGACCACCAATTACTGTCTTTTAGTGGAGTTCTCAGGGTGCATTCCTGTTTATTCTTGTATTGCCAGTGAGACTCAACTTTGTGCGCCTATCATGGCTATCACTTCTGGCGGCCAGGCACTATCTGTTTCCTCCAGTCATATGTTGATGTAGTCACCCACTCACATAGGTCTCTCTGTTTTCTGGATTCTCTTTCCCTCATATTGTTTTGGTCCTTGGTGATCATCTGTTCCTGCTGAGTTGGGACAACTTGGTGTGCCTCAGATGGCAGCTTGCTAGAAAGCCATGGCATTTTTCAATTGCATTCCATGCATGTGAAAGCTGGACAATGAATAAGGAAGACAAAAGAAAAATTGATGCCTTTATATTGTGGTGCTGGAGAATGATATTGAATATACCAATGGACTGCTAAAAGAACAAACATATTTGTTCCAGAAGAACAACCAGAGTGCTCCTTGGAAGCAAGAATGGTGAGACCACATCTTACATACCTTGGACATGTTGCCAGGAGGGATCAACCTGGGGATAAGGACATTATGCCTGGTTGAGTAGATGATCATCAAAAAAGAGGAAGATCTTTCACGAGATGGATTGACATAGTGGATGCAACAGTGCATTTAAGCATAAAAACAATTGTGGGCATGGTGCAGGGACTGCACAGAGTTTTGCTCTGTTGTGCATAGAGTCACTATGGAACCAACTTGACAGCACCTAATAACAACAAAAACATTTATGACACAAACAGGGATGCCAATTAAACTTGTGAACTCATCCCAGAAAAAGCGCTACATAACTCATTGCTGAATATCACTGCAGTCTCCCTTGAAGTACTGCGCTATAGACCGATGCCAGCACCTAGTTCAAAGCAATTTTAGAACTCTTTTTCCAGAATGACCATCAGACACATCATTGTATTACCCTTGATGTCTTGAATGTCACCCAAATGTCTTCCTTTCAATATTTCCTTTATCTTATGGTAAACAAAAAATTCACTGGGGGTCAGATCAGATGAGCAGTGAAAGTATTGCAATACAGTTGTTTAATGGCTAAAAACTCTCTCACAAACAACTATACAATTATGTTCATGAACTTGTCACCTTGCCAACATGTTAAATGGCCATTCCAGAAAGAGTTCCAAAATTGCTCTGAAGTGTGGACTAGGCACTGACATCAGTGCATAGCTTTCCAAGGAGAGTAGTTCAAAGGTGACTGTAGTGATATTCAGCAATGATGTATGTAGCACTTAGAACAATTAAGTTTGCAGAATCAATTGTTAGGCATCCTATATCTGGACTTTTGCTTTCAAAGCATTTTCAAGAAGAGTGACAGACCTTCCCCAGTGAAAACAGCACAGCTAAAGAAGAATACTCATTGGAGGCGGAGTCAAGATGGCGGATTAAGCACATGTCTCCCTATATCCCTCTGGAAACCAAGACCTGAACTGTTAATCAAATGGAGCCTTTGGATCACCTAATGAGCCCCAGGACACAGCACAGGGCTGTTAATTTGGACTTCATACCACTGAGTGAAAAACTTCCTGTCTCTCGCTGACTCCTGCTCCTGGCTAGCCCTGGCTCTCAAGGACTGAAGGTAAACACACCATTTTGACTTTATTTTTTTTCTGTCTTGGCTAGCAGGCAGAGCTGGGTCATGCCTAGAGGCTAGACTCAGACACTCAGTACTGCTAGCGAGATAGGCTGGCAAAATTCCCTTATTTTGAGAGCAAGGCTTAGGACTCTGTTAATCTAAGCCACTTTGGGCCTGTCTTTTTATCACTGCCACAGAGGGGTTTGTACGGAACTGCACTGCCAGTGTGCAGGATGCCATGTTGGATACGGAGATTTTAGCGGGACCTAATTCTTAGCCTCAGAGCCAGCACCTGAAAACAGGACAGCGCATCTCTGACAGAAAAGCAGTAATTTTCACAGTGCTGGCTATGGTGGGGGTCCTGCAACAGAAGCAGAGAAATCACTACCTCTTGGCACCTTTAGCCCCTCTATCTGCTGCCTGTGCGGAAGGTGCCATCTTGGATACGGTGGCCACAGCTGGGTCTAATTCTTAGCTTGGGAGCCAGAGCCTGCCCACAGGAGAGAGCTTTTCTACCAGAAAAGCAGTACTTTACACAGTGTCACCTAAAGCTGGGCCCTGTCAGCAGAGGCCAACAGGGCAGTAGCATTGCTGTATTCTGAACTAGTACGTGTCACCTGGGGGTTGGACATAGAGGTGCTTACTTTGCCAGTGGGAAGACGGACCTCTACACCTGAAAACCTGACTGACTTGGGAAGTGGTCAGATACCTTTTGCTTTGCATTTTAAGACAGCCTAGAGAAACATCTGCAATCCATCCTCACAGTATCTCTTCCAGCCTCTACTTACTCACATGGGACCCAAAAAGCAACAGACACTTGTGGCATACAAGAAATCACCCATGGCTTCAGAAGGCTCCCAAACAAAACAACCAAGGAGTTTTCTAGATGAAGAAACTTTTATGAAAGCATCAGAAAGTGAATACAAAATGATTATATACAGAGCCCTTTTAGACCTTATACAAAATGTAGCAGAACAAAACGAAAAATTAAACAAGCTGTTCGAACTGATGGAACACCAGTATTCTGAAATCTGATAGATCGAGAACAAAATCAAAGACATAGAACCTTCCATTCAAAGCCAAGAAAACAGAATGGAACAAATAGAAAAAAGAATTTCTGACTTGGAAGACAGCTACTGACACCAGCGTCTATAAGCAGAAATCAGAAAAAAGAAACAAGAAACATGAAGAAGCATTAAGAAGCATGGGGGACTCTATTAAGAGGAACAATCTTCGATTAATTGGAGTCCCTGAACAGGGTGAGACATCTGAGAACACAGAGAGTATCATTGCTGAGCTGCTGAAAGAAAACTTCCCAGAAATCATGAAGGAAGAGAATATAGACATCTCAGATGCATGTCATACACCACCCAATATAGATCTCAAAAGAAAGACTCCAAGACATATTCCAATCAAGCTTAACAAAGTGAAACATAAGCAGCAACTCTTAAAGACAGCAAGACTCAAAGCAAAGCTAACATTCAGAGGGAAACCCTATAGGCTTTCGTCAGATTTCTCAGCAGAAACCATGCTGGCACGGAGACAGTGGCATGACACATTCAAAGCCCTGAAGGAGAAGTGCTTGCAAACAAGAATTATATATCCTGCAAAACTATCTTTCAAATATGAAAATGAGATTAAGACTTTCCCAGATAAACAGAAACTCAGAGACTTCGTAAAAACCAAACCCAAACTACAAGAAATACTGAAAGAAGTTCTTGGCTTTGTCTTAGAAGAACAAAACCAGTAACTCTATATTTTAGGACAACACATAACTCAGAACTCTACTCGGTTAGGGAAGGCTCCAAAGTCAATCACAGCTTTGATATGGAAAGAAGCAATCCAGTGATTATCATGAAAACTATGGTGCCATTATATTAGAAAGAAGGATGTGCTGCAGTCATTATAGTCCCTCCAGATGGAGAGGAAGGTGATAAGACTGGTAGTAGTAATTACAATTGGGTTTATATATACTTTATTAAGGGAGATCCTATGGGCAGCTGTGAGGCACAACAAGGATGTATCATACCACTTCAAGAATTGTAACACAGGAGTCTCAGCAACTACAAAAACAGCTCTGAAAAAGGTGAAAAATCAACTCACAAAAAAGAATGTCCCGGAACAGAGTAATAAGAACAACAGAGAAAACATCAACACAAAAATGAACATATCACAATGGTAGCACAGAACACATACCTATCAATAATTACACTGAATGTGAATGGACTGAATGCCCCAGTAAAGAGACACCGTGTGACATCTTGAATCAAAAGACATGACCCATCCATATGTTGTCTACAAGAAGCTGATTTGAGACTTAAAGATAGGAACAAACTGAAAATTAAAGGATGGAAGAATATATATCAAGCTAACAATGAACAAATAAGAGCAGGGGTGGCAATTCTAATCTCCGACAAAATCAATTTTCATGTCAAATCCACCATCGTGGACAAAGATGGACACTATTTATTGCTGAAAGTTTCAGTACACAAGGAAGACTTAACTATATTGCATATTTATGCACCTAATATCAGAGCTCCTAAATATGTCAAAGAAATACTGACTACACTCAAAAAAGAGTTAGATCACTCCACAATAATAGTGGGAGACTTCAACACTCCACTCTCAATACTGGACAGATCATCTAGAAAAAAGCTCAGTAAAGATACAGAAGACCTCATTGCCACAATTAACCAACTAAACCTCATTGATATATACAGAACTTCCCACCCATAAGCAGACAACTACACCTTCTTCTCCAGTGCACATGGAACATTCTCCAGAATTGACCATGTGTTAGGCCATAATGCAGTGCTCAACAAAATCCATTCCATTGAATTACTGCAGAGCATCTTCTCAGATCATAAAGCCATAAAAGTCTAAATCAATAGCAGAAAAAACATAGATAGAACTCTTGAAAACTGAACGTCTTGCTCAAAACACCATGGGTTATAGAAGAAATAAAGGATGAAATAAAGAAATTCATGGATTCCAATGAGAATGAAAACGCTTCCTACCAGAACCTATGGGATACAACCAAAGCAGTGCTTGAGGTCTGTTTATCTCCATAAACGCACACATCTGGAAGGAAGAAAGAAACCAAACCAAAGAACTAACCCTACAGCTTGAACAAGTAGAGAGAGAACAACAGAGGAACCCCTCAGGCACCAGAAGAAACCAGATCATAAAGATTAGAGCAGAGCTAAATGAATTATAGAACAGAAAAACAATTGAAAAAATCAAAAAGACCAAAAGCTGGTTTTTTTGAAAAGATCAAACAAACTGACAAACCACTGGCTAAACTTACTAAAGAAAAGCAGGAAAGGAAACAAATAACCCAAATTAGAAATGAGAGGGGAGTCGTCACAACAGATCCAACAGAAATCAAAAATGTCATAACAGAATATTATGAAAGACTGTACTCTAACAAATTTGAAAACCTAGAGAAAATGGACCAATTCCTTGACTCATACCACCTACTGAAATTGTCACAGCTTGAAGCAGAACAACTTAATAAACCCATCACAAAGGAAGAGATTGAAAATGTCATGAAAACACTGCCAACCAGAAAAAAGCCTGGGCCCAGATGGCTTCACTGCAGAATTCTACCAAGCTTTTAGAGAAGAGGTATCTCTAATACTACTGAGACTATTTCACAGTATAGAAAGGGATGGAGTACTCCCAAACTCATTCTATGAAGCCAGCATAACCCTGATACCAAAGCCAGGGAAAGACCCAACAAAAAAGGAGAACTACAGACTAACATCACTCATGAATGTAAAAATCTTCAGTAAAATTCTTGCAAATAGAATAGAACAATATATCAAAAAAAAAAATAATCCATCCTGAACAAGTTGGATTCATACCAGGGAGGCAAGGCTGGTTCAACATCAGAAAAACAATTAACGTGATTAACCACATGAATAACACAAAAGACAAGAACCACCTGATTTTGTCCACTGATGCAGAAAAGGCATTTGATAAAGTCCAACACCCATTCATGCTAAAAAACTCTTAGCAAAATAGGCATAGACAGAAAATTCCTCAGTGCAATAAGGGCCATTTATACAAAGCCATTTGCCTACGTCATCCTGAACGGAGAGAGACTGAAAGACTTTCCCTTGAGAACAGGAACTAGACAAAGATGCCCACTCTCACTTCTCCTATTCAACATTGTACTAGAAGTTCTAGGCAGCGCAATTAGACAAGACCAAGAAATAAAGGGCATCTGTTCGGCAAAGAAGTCAAAATCTGCCTGTTTGCAAATGATATGATTGTATATGCAGAGAATCCCAAGGAAACTGTAAGTAAACTACTTAAACTGATAGAAGGGTTCAGCGAAGTCTCAGGATACAAGACAAACATAAGTAAATCAGTAGGATTCCTTTATGCCAACAACGAGACTGTTAAGGAGGAAATTATCAAATCAACACCATTTACTATAGCCACTAAGAAGATAAAGTACCTAGAAATTAATCTAACCGGAGAAATAACAGTCCTTTACAAAGAAAACTACAAGCCCTTACTACAAGAAACTAAAAGAGACTTAGATAAATGGAAAAACCTACCCTGCTCGTGGATAGGAAGACTTAACATTGTGAAAATGTCTATTTTACCCAAAGCAATCTACTTACATAATGCAATCCCAACACAAGTTCCAGGGTCATTTTTCAATGAGATAGAAAAATAAATCACCAATTTCGTTTGGAAAGGGAAGAAGCCCCAGATAAGTAAGGTACTACTAAAGAAGAAGAACACACTAGGAGGCCTCTCATTAGCCGACCTTATAACATACTACTCTGCCACAGTGGTCAAAACAGCCTGGTACTGGTACAAGAAAAGACAGATTGATCAGTGGAATAGAATTGAGACCCCAGAGATGACACCCTCTGCCTATGAACAGTTGATATCCGACAAAGGCCCTAAGACTTTAAACTGGGGTAAAAACAGTATCTTGAACAAATGGTGCTAGCAAAATTGGATATCTGTCTGCAAGAAACTGAAACAAGATCCATATCTTACACCTTATACAAAAACCAACTCCATCAGGATAAAAGACCTAAATATCAAACCTAAAACAATAAAGCTCATCCACGAAAAGGTAGGAACAACAATGGAAGTTTTAATACACAATGTGGACAAACTCCAAAATCTGTCAAACAAACCACAATCAACAGAAGAGAAAATAGATAAATGGGAACTATTAAGAATCAAACACTTTAGCTAATCCAAAGACTTTATTAATAGAATTAAAAGGACACAGAATGGGAAAAAATATTTGGCAACTCTGTCAGACCGACACCTGATCTCCATAATCTATCACCAAGCCAAAGCCAAGTGCCGTCGAATACTACAGAATATCAATAAGAAGAAGATAAATCATGTAATTAAGCAATGGGCAAAGGAGATGGACAGACATTTCTCTAAAGAGGAGATCCAGGCAGCCAAAAAACACATGCAGACATGTTCACGATCTTTAATTATTCAAGAAATTCAAATCAAGACTACAATGAGATACCATCTCACCCCAACAAGGTTGGCCATGATCCAAAAAACCCAAAACAACTAATGCTGGAGAGGCTGTGGAGAAAGTGGAACTCTCCTACACTGTTGGTGGGGTTGCAAAATGGTCCAGTCTCTTTGGAAAGCAATCTGGCGCTTCCTTAAAAAAATGGATGTAGATATACCATTTGACACAGTAATTCCACTACTTGGAATATATCCTACAGAATCAAGGCCTTTCACACCAACGAACATATGCACAAGAATGTGTATTGCAGCACAGTCCACGATAGCAAAACGATGGAATCAACCCAGATGCCCAACGACAGAAGAATGGATAGGTAAACTATGGTATATATACTCAATGGAGCACTACGCAATGATACAGAATATTGATGATTCCAGGAAACATCTCATAACCTGGTTTCAACTGGAAGACATTATGTTGAATGAAAGTAGTCAGCGATGAAAGGGCAAATTTTGTATGAGACCTCTATGATAAGATCTCAAAAACAGACTTTTGTATAGAAGAAGACTCTTTGACAGCTGCAAGGGAGGTGAGGGATAGTTGCTAGAAATCTGGTTGGGTGAAATCAGTGATAGCACACATTAGAAACAAGAATAATATTAAGGGGACCTCAACATAACTTGAATACTCCTTCCATCTTAACCCAATATTGCAAGGACAGAGTAGCAGGGCACCATGCTCATAGGCAAAATTGAAGCCAACTGGCACGACTAGCATTTTGTTAAGAAGGCTCTCTGCACCTCAAATTGGTGAGTGGCATCTCGGGTCTTAAAAGCTGCCAAGCTGCCATCCGAGGACACAGCAAATGGTCCCAACCCAGCAGCAACGGATGCTCACCGAGAACCAAAATGACATGGGGGAACGACAACCCAGAAGACAGAGAGACCCACATGAGTTGGTGGCTACACCGACTTAGGACCAGAAGAACCAGATGGTGCCCGGCCATCACCAGTGATAGCCGTGATAGAGCTCACTAAGTTGAGCCTCACTGGCAACACAAGAACAAAAAGGGGTGCGCCCTGAGATCTCCACTAAAAGACCACAATTGATGGTCCAGCAGTTTGGGGTTCCCCTGGGAGCATGGCCCCGGCCCTGATGCTGCCCTTGCCCGTAAACCATAATGAATTTCCACTCTTTGGACACTAATGGGTTGCACTTGGTGATGCAGAGTGACCATATATTGGATGCACTTTATACTTCTATGCATCTATGCTTCTAGGTTTCTATGACCTCTGGCTTGAGCAAGGAGAGTGGGTGGAGAGGAGAGGAAAGGAGACTGTTGGGAGGATGAGACCTGTATAGAGCAGAGAGGAATAGTGTGCTGTCACTGGGCAGGGAGAGCAATGGAAGCTGCATATATGTGGGCATGTAAATTTATATGGGAATGTACATTTACACTCAGTCATATTAAATTAAAAAAAGAATATTCATTTATGAAATTCACATATACCCATTCCTTTAAACATTTATATTTGTTTTGGCATTTAAATTGGAATAATGAGCTGTTAAAGTTGACCAGAGGGGAAGCAGTCTAATGTTTTCTTGGAGAAAGTAGACTCAGTACTTAACAAGAATTAGGTTTGGGTTTCTCAGCGTGGAAAATAGAAAATTATTTCCTGGGTGCTACATTCCATTTTAGATGTCCTGTGATATATTAGGAACGATTTTGTTGTTCACTGATACTTTCTAAGAGACAAAAGTCGGGAAAATCAATGTCTCCTTCACTTTTGCACAAATGCATTCTGTTGTTTTCCTCACATCTTAAAGTCATTTGTTTTGCTCTGGGACTTCTGCAGGAGCTGCTGACCTATGATGGATGCAGGGAGCTGGCGAGCATGGTGACACCTGAGGCCATCGTCATTCTTGATGAGCCCTGGCTTCAGTGGCACACAGAGTAAAACCTGCCCTCCCCTCTGGTGGTGAGTATAGTTTGACCAGTTAAGAAGCTGACTGAACAGGCCATTGCAGAAAAAGGAATTTACGTTGATGAAATGAACGCTTCATTTTGACACCTGAAATGAAAACTTCTAGCTCAGCTCTCTATATGATTTCTTTCTTAATGGACCAAAGCAGAACATGTTTCCTTGCAGACAGAGATGTACATATATGTGTGTATGAACAGATATGTAACAGTGAAAATTGGCTGTTTAGAAATAACTGATGTGATGGCTGCTTTGGCCTCTTTGCATACTCATTGGTTAGAAGGATTCCTTGGGAAATCAGTTTAGAACAAGTATCAGATAGCACTGAGCTGGGTGTTACATGGAGGCAACATGCATCTGTTGAAGCCCGTGGAGAGCCTTCCTCTGCTTTCTTGAACAACAGAACTTATGGAATTATCCACACCCCTATGTGACAAGCTGTAACCTGTGGGTGGTGGAGAAAATTATCCACTTGGCTACTAACTGAGATGCTGGCAGTTCAAATCTACCCAGGCATGTGTTACAAGAAAACCCTGGCAATCTACTTCCACAAGATCACAGCCATTGAAAACCCCATGGAGTACAATTTTACTCTGATACCTATAGGGTTACCATGAGTAGGGTTTGACTTGGTGTCAACTGGTTTCTGTCACAGGTTAGGCTGTCAGGCTGTGCATGTTGAGAATGAGCACAGCATTCCAAAAGATTGGCGTTGGTATGGAAGGAAGTATTGGCGTTAGAAGCCCTGTGATAGTTCCCCGACATTTCACTTCCTAATGTGAAATGCCACGATTGTAGTTTTATAGGTGTAGTAAGCATTGCCCTTTCCTTACAGTCTTACTGACGGTGCAAACATCCCTGCCTGGGGCAGTTCTTGGAGTTGCTAAGAATTTACAGGGCCTTTCTAGATATCACAGCAGCCTGACAGGAAGGGAGGAAGGAAAAGTATGAGAACACTATTTGGGGCTGAAGTTTGAAGAGGAAACACCAAAGATTGACCTGGTCTGCTATATAATTTTAATAAAAGCCTGTCTTGCTGAGGGCTCAATGATGGCATTTGAATGGCTGAGGAGAAGAAGGGTATGAGATAGGAATTGTTTCCAATACAACTGAATCCTTGGAGGCTTTCATGGAGCACATTGTGGAGCAGTGGGGAACAACATAAACAGCCTATTGGAATATGCAGTGGCAATGCAGAGAAGGTGGGGAGTAGACAGATGGTTACTGTGGGAACCAAAGGAAGCCACGAAGGATGAAGTAGAACTCTGCAGAACCGAAAACGGAAACCTCAGTTTGCACCACAATGTATGGGCCATGCCACTGGTCTAAGGTTAGGGCAATGAGGTACCAGTTGGTACTATTCATAGTTGAAACCTCTACTTGAAACCCAGGAGCTCCTTCCAGACTCTAGAAACAAACTGTGTATTCTGAACAGGAAACCAATCTACAAATATTGTACACCAAGCTAAAGAAGAACAGGGTAAGGGGAGGTGATGGTTGTGGGAGGGGCAGAAGATTCAAAGGCGTAGTTCTCACAGTATTCCAGCTCTGAGTGAGAAGATAAGAAGTTGCCTTTGATGTGATCACAAAAGGGAAGGATGGGCTACAGGGACAAGAAAGGGTGTGGGACAGAAGCAAAGAGTTATAACCCCAGAGCAGGCTATTAACCACCCCAGGGCACTGCAGTGAATTTGTTCTTTCATTCATTGTCTAGTATTTACCAGCTACTGCTTTAAGCACATAGAAATTCTTGGTTAAGTGCTTGGCTAACCAAAAGGTTAGTGGTTCAAACCCACCAGAGGCTCCTTGGAAGAAAGTCCTGGAGATCCGCTTCCAAAAGTTCACAGCCTTGAAAACCTTACGGAGAACAGTTCTACTCTGAAGTCCATGGAGTCACCATAAGTAGAAATCAACTATATCTTAACTAGTTTACTGGTTTGGTTCTAGTCTTAGCCAGTGTGAAACTTTTATTTTGGGAAGGAAGACAGATAACATCCCAATAAACACAAATAAATAGTGGACATGCCAACAATACGGACAAATAGAGAGGGTGAGGGGCTCTACAGCAGACTGGGGATATTAAAATTTAGAGGAGAGATTGCAGTCACGACCTGAGACATGATGGAGAAAGCCAGGCCAGTTGTGCTCAGGGGTCATTCCACTGTCCAGCAATACCTCTACTCCCAGGTGACAGCCTGTCCATTGTCTACTTTGAAAGGTCCCTTATCTGTAGCCCCAAGATTTCACTCAGCCCTCTAACACTCATTCCATGAAAACCACCACCTTCTAACAGTCCAGCACATACCTAGAATAAAGGGAGAGGACTGGGGCTTCAAGAAGGTAAAGTGGAATGCATAGAGCCGTGATGGTGAGCAAAGCGCAGTGAGGCAGAGACGTGGTTACAGAATTGCCTGTGAAATAGGACAGCAGTGGAACCTGAAACCAAAGCTAATTATCTCATATTTTACAATGTCACCCAAAAGCTGCCCTGACATGAGCTTTTAGACACTTGACTGTTTTTGTTGTTGTTTTCATTTTAATAGAGTTTACATTTTAGAACTGACTCAGCCTCCATCCTGTGATATTACTCCCTTACCAGCAGGCTTATGTCATTTCGACCACTAATTAAACGTAATACTTGGCGTAGGTGTTATCAATTTCTTTATTTGAGAAGTCACAAATTCACAATGAGATAAAGCATGATACAAGATACGTGAAGACTTTGTGTCTCCAATTTTCTGAGACTGTCTTCATTTAAAAATCTTGCTCTTGGCAATGTGATCATGCACTAGAAATTCAAACTTTATCTCCCAGCCTCTCACTCACTCTCAGAAACTGGTTGCTGCTGAGCCACCTTTAACTCATGGCAACGCTGTGTGTATCAGAGTAAAGATGTGTTCCGTAGAGTTTTCAATGGCTGATGTTTGGGAAACAGATCCAAAGCAGCCTGGACATTGGCTGCTGACCAGGTATGACCAAGTGTCCTAGTTTTTGCCTTAGAATATGTGGCTATTGGAGACGTACATGTACATGTGTGTACATGAGTGTGTATGCGTATGTGTCCGCTGTGTAGACTGTCCTTATTATGAGTCCTTGAGAATATCTGAGACTTTTTTGCTTTCTTTACTAGGAAACAGCCTCAAAGGCTAACATCTGTAGCAGCTCAGATTGGGTTTCCAGAATCATGAATCGTAAGTTTTCATGAGTCCTTGTCCTTTGCTGATAGAATCCTTCCTTTGAGTAACAACAGAGTTTCCCTGGGTACACTTACACTTAAATAATCATATTTATTCAAAAGGCTGGTGTAGTCATGAAGAACGTGGGTTGAGATACTCGAAAACTCACAGTTATATTTCTAAATGGGTTCCCACCCCATTCTTGCCTTCCGTCATTTTTACTACTCTTGTGTGACACTTTAAGTAGAGAAACTGGAGTCCAACTTGGACTTATCAGTACCATAATGACTTATAGCATGAAAGGAGCATGCACAGTTGGAACACAGCTCAAAAGAAATATACCCCCCCACTGTACCCCCAAGGTTCAACCATCATCGTATCCACTCATCTCCCATCGTGAGCTATGGAAATTCATCTTCATTGTGGCCACCCTTCTTTTTGCTCTCAGCATCATACTGCATACAGTACCACCCACAGCCCTGAGAGGTTTCCAGAAGAACACACACTTTCTTCCACATTTTAGCACCAAAGGCATTATTTGGCTTTCTTCACATTCTGTATCAGTAGGTCTGATTGTACCATAAAACCTATGAATGGTGTAAGGTGAAAGGAAGTAAACAATATTAACCAGAGTAAATTTGGCTTCAGACCATCACCAGTTATGCAGGGAGTAGCTAACAATTTCCCATATCTGATCACAGCCCCCAAAACTGTTCTTCTGTATGGGAATACAGCGCTTCTCTATGTCCCATCCCCACCACTCTGCTACCTCTCACTTCCTCAGGTGTAAATCTGAAAAAGCATGATCCACGTTATAGGGCTGTTGTCAGGGTTAGATGAGATAACATCTGTAAAAGACCTCACATATTTCCCTACAGGCAGTAGAATACAATAAATGGTGGTGATAATGATAATTAATGAATGAATGCCAACTTTAATTATTTCTAATATCATTTCTTGATTCAATTCAATGAGCATTTCTTAGGTGCATCCTCAAAACTTCTGTAAGCGCACATGGGGAAGGCCATGTGCACTGGTTAGGAATACTCTGGAGTCAGCAAGAAAGCATGATTCCAACAGGAAACATCACACATATTCCAAGACTTCTTGTGATAGTAGATTAATGCCCAGAACACTCACTCCCCATCTAAAAATGGGATTGATTCCTACCTACACTTATAGAGATGAAAGCTTGTTAGTGGTTACTAGAGGCAGTGGGAGAGAAAAAAGGATGGGGAGTCATTGGATAGGAAGCACTAGTATCTTTTAATAATGATGGAAAATGAATAAAAATTATGTCTGCACAGTGTAGCTAATGTAATCAAAGCCATAAAACTGTTCATATAAAAATGTTGTGTTAGTGAATTCTTTTCATGTATAAATACATTGTTGTTGTTGTTAGATGCTGCCTAGTCAGTTCCAACTCACAGTGACCCCATGTACAACACAGTGAAACACTGCCCAGTCCTAGACCACCTTCACAATCATTGACTTGTTTGAGCTCATTGTTGCAGCCACTGTGTCAATCTATCTCATTGAGAGTTTTCTTTTTCCTGATTCTCTGCTTTACCAAGTACGATGTTCTTCTCCCAAGTACTGGTCCCTCCTGATTACATATCCAAAATACATGAGACCAAGTCTCACCATCCTTGCTTCTAAGGAGCATTGTGCATCTACTTCTTCCAAGACAGAGATGTTTGTTCTTCTGGCAGTCCATGGTATATTCAATATCTTTCACTAACATCATAATTCAAATGCATCAATTCTTCTATCTTCTTAATTTATTGTCCAGCTTTTGGCATGTGAGGTGATTGAAAATGCAATGGCTTGGGTCAGGGCGACTTTACTCCTCAAGGTGACTTTTTTGTTGTTTTTAACACTTGAAAGAGGTCTTTTGTGACAGATTTGACCAATGCAATGAGTCATTTGATTTCTTGACTGCTATTTCCATGCACAAAATAAAATGAAATCTTTGACAACCTCAATCTTTTCTCCATTTACCATGATGTTGCTTATTGGTCTAGTTGTGAAGATTTTTGTATGCTTCATGTTGACGTGCAAGCCATACTGAATGGTGTAGTCTGATTTTCACCACTAACTGCTTCAAATCCTCCTCACTTTCAGCAAGCAAAGTCAGTTGTAGAGAATAGAACATCCCAAGTCTGTGAGTCAGGCTGCTCCTGATTTATATAACTGCAGAAGTGATGAACTCAAGATTGGCAGGTCAGATGGCGGAGCTTTGGCTCACAGAAGGTTGACAATCCCGAAATCAGCAGGTAGGCTGTTAGCTCAAGTCCCAAGAACTGGAGGTCAGATGCAGGATCCAGAGCAAGCAAACGCCAGTGAGCTTTGCCAAAAAAGTCCACATATATTTTATACAGGCCATGTCCCCAAGGAAACTCCCTTTCAACTGATTGGCTGCTCTTAGCAGATCTTATCATGGAGGTGATTACATTATCAGATCTCATTATAAACATGATTACATCATTCCAGTAGCTGCAAAGCTACGTCATAACTGCCAAACCACTGAGAATCATAGTCTAGCCAAACTGACACATGACCTTAACCACCACACTGTCTGTAAAATTTTGGTGCGGTACTTTAGCAGAAATGTACTGATTTTTGTAAAAATATTCCTGTAGTTATAATAATAAATTTTTTCATAAACCCAATTTACATGAATCAGTATATCTACAAGTCTGAAACTATGCTATTTTACTTTTGAAACCTCTAAAATCCTGTGGTCAGAGTTGTCATTATTACTTAATTACAATGATCCTTTGAATTACGCATTTTTTCTGCAAGTGCAACAAGCATCCACTGTTTTCATAGCTGCTTCTTTTTTATAGTTATTGATTTTGTAGAATTTTATGGCTTTTTAGATACAATAATGTGGCAATTAGCATGTGGAGAGGTGATACTGTGAATTATTACACTGGGTGACACCAACTCTAGTGATGTCATTGAGCAAGGTTATGGCATCTGCATCACAGGTTCTTAATAAGTCTTCATCCAATGCCATTGCCTCACTCTTCTTCATACAGTTTAGCTTCTTGGATTATTCGATTAGCATACAGATTGACTAAGTGTGGTAAAAGAATATAAACTTGACGTACAAGTGTATATCGTATATATACATACCCACATATATATAATTTTTAAAAAAGACATATGTGGCTAGTGGTTACTGTATTTGACATCAAAGAAACAGACAAAATGGATTTAGCCATGAACCCCAGCCCAGTGCCATCCCATGAACAGAACAGCTAAAAATCCTTGCCTTCCTGAAGATTACGTTCTAGTGGGATGGGTTGGGAACAGACAATAAACTAGATAAATAAGTAAAATACAGAGTAAGCCAGATAAGGAAAAGCACTGTAGAAAAACAGAACTGGAAGGGAATTAGATTAGATTCTAACAGCAGGATGTACTTAAATAATTTTGTGCCCAAAAAACATCCTGTAAATCCACACCTCTCTGACTTCAAACCATTGTGTCCAGAGCACATATTTTTTTTTAATGCTTCTATTAATCAGGCATCTGATTTGGACAGTCACTTTCATCCTTCTCAACTCGCACCACTTCTCACTTGGCACAATAATCAGGAATAATGTGTATCTTAATGAAACTTCTCCATTAAAAGATTTTGGAAATAATATATAAAATTAATGGTTTACAAGAATAGTTTTAGACACTTGAAAACACAGCTAACCTAAAGACCTCCAGTGCACCATGAATGCATTCACTGCCCAACTAAAAATGAATCTCAAAATTGGTTTTGATTTTTATTTAAAATTCAAATGTCTGATGTCCTTAAATTGAACAAATGATATTAAAAATGTCTCTATCAGCCTCCAACATCTGCAGAGTACGATTTGCATTTCGAAATTGACTGCTTGAGATGAGCACTGTCACTCTTCTGTCCTCCCTCTGGCTGTTTAATGAAATGCAAGAGGTCAACCCTTTGTCCTTAACTTAGTTCTCATAAAAATCTTTTTGTATTTTGCAGCTTGTTACCACATCTTGAGGCTGAAGGAAACATTGTCATTAATTATGTCTTTGTTGAATATGGATATCTATTCAGAGTCAGTTGAACGTTTTCAAACAAAATTAGCACTGAACAACACTTGGGCCAGCTTTAGGTTGGTTATCAAGAATATTTCTCTCTCTTTTCTTTTTCTTCTTTTTCTTTTAATTTTTTTTAATTGCTAAGAGAAAGCTCTTTGGCAAGTGTGTATTATCTAATATATTCAGCTTTCCACTGCTACTTTTTCCAGATGAAGATGAGCTTAATTGAGGTTGTCCTTTTAAGTTTGTAGAGCCCTTCAGCATCTCACACAAAAGCATCTCGAGGCTTTTCATTTGTCTTGAGTACGTTTCAGATGTATAAATATTATTTACTTTAAACTCCAAATCAAAAGGTGCGTCATAACTCTTTTAAATAAAACATTAGTCAAGGATGAAATATATATAAATTCAAAGGAAGGTTTTTTCTTCCCCATTATCAAATCATTTACGTGGCAGGAGCTCAGCTGACAAATTTAGGATACATGGAAGGAATTGTTCAGCAACTCGCTGCAAGCAAGCACTTAATAAGGAAATTTATTCTCAGCCCTCTGAAGATAAATATTATAAATCCACTCTACCACTAAGCTACGGAGTGAGTTTCCCATGCAGACTCTCCTGAATGTTTGCATGGGTAAGATGGAGTAAAACTAGTTTTGAGAAAGTGAAATGCGTCAATGAAATGCTCCCAGTGGGTTCATCTCTAAAGGCGTGTTGAAGAAACGAAGAAAAAAATTCAAAGACAGGTTCAGCTTCAAACAAGCAAATCAGTTTGTAGCATGAGGGTGGTGAGAACTGATGAGTGATATTCCAACCGGGGAGAGAAACTCCATTCTGTGAGTATCTAAATAAATACATTGAAAATCACAATACGTCCTCGGAAACATAGAAGACATTGTGAAGAAGGGCATAAGATCTCTTTATTTTTTAATAAAAGAAAGGGGAGAACGGCAAGTACTACCCTAACAAAATAGATTAATTGATTTAGGAATAAAATTCTCCAACAACCCAGTTAAAGATAATTATTCCCTATGATAGGAAAGACAATGGGTATGAATTTCCTTTCCGGCATGATGGGCTCGTTTAATATCTTAAAAAGATTTTCGTAGTGATTTTTCTTTTCTTTCATTTTCCCTCAGCTTCTTTCCTGACTGCAGAATGGGAGCGTCCCTTGTTGTTAAGCGTGCCGGGGAAGAGATGTTAACCTTGCATCGCTTTAAAGTGCAATATACATTTTTCATTTTAAATGGGAGCTCATAATGAGATTGTATAGAAGGGATTCCAAGCACCCTGATTATCACCATGTCTCCTTGAGCTTCGCCTCTGGGTGGGAAAAAATGTGAAGGGGCTAGCCCTCTGGAATGAATAAATTCTATAGCTGCCTGTAATTATTTATTAAAATAGATTAAAGAAATGGTCTAAAAAGGAACCTACCACCCATGTTAGAGATAGCATAATAAGAGCACACAGAAAAGGAAAATTAATGCTAGGGAGGAAAGAATGTTAGATGTGTGCCTTCAAGAATACGGCTCACCCACAGACACACTCCGTGTTTTTCATTGGCAGGGAGGGCTGTGTTAATGAAGATGTGGGTTACTAATATGGATGTGTGTGTCTCTAATTAACATTAGAATTGAGTGGTAAACATAACCAGGAGAGGAATCAAGAGAGAAATGGGCTAAAAGAGAAGCGAGTGTAGGTTGGGGGTGGGCGGGGGGAGTGGAGAAAAATCGGTCAGCCCTTGTTCAGATGGGTTTAATTTTGTCACTTGAGTCAAAATTGGAAGCTCGTTTTCTAGTACAATTGCTTCTGTGTTTAGTGGGCACCGTACTTACAGGGTCCTTTCATTGCAGAAGAATTTTATAAACCTAGCACACTATCATCAAACCATCTTGGGGGTCAACTTTCCACTTGTGCCTTTAGCTCTCATGCAAGTACCTTTATAGTGTCTTCTAATATATAGGATTTACCTTGGTTCTGAAAGAGCTTTTAAACTTAATCCCTCGCTGGAGTACTAATTTGTTTCTTCATCCTTAAAATAGCACTTTCAATTAACTTTCATTAGATGTAGTAGATTTCTGTGGTAGAGCCTCTTAAGAAATGTAGGTCTATGTTAATTTTGGGGTTGTTTGTGATGGCTGGGGATGGTGTATGTGTCAGGAGGGTTTTGATAACGGCCATTATCATGTATGTTTTTACATGGACATTGATAATGTATGTTTTTAAGTTCAGGAAAATTAGAACTGAAAATTATATTTGTGGACTGATGCCTTAAAATGTTTCAAATCATATTTGACTGAAGAAAAAAAAATCCCCTATTAAGAAAAAGGAAACATTTAAATATATATCTTAATATGTTAGAATTTATTTTTGCTTATTTATTGGATTTTCCCATACTTGACTGAAATAATTTGCTATAATGTTTATGTATGGAAAACACAGAATACACTCGCATGCGTTATACAGGAGAAAGACCGTACTAAGAAAATGAATATTTCGCCTTTTCTGTGTTCTTGGAGATGGTTTATCAAGTAACAAAATGATTCACTGGGGAAATTTGTGCTATCTCTACAAGTAATCAATGTTTTATCTCCTTCAATATTTATAAGGTTAATATAAGCAGGATGTTGCAGAGGCAAAATACATTAGAATCCATTTAACCACACGAACACCTAGAATTTTAGTAAAGCTCATATGTAATCACTTCATTTAACCAAATTAAGAAAGTGTGTGCTTTTTCCTAATATTTCTCAGCCCCCAAAAACGTGGCTAAGGAAAATTGGCATTTCGTAAGTAACGTTTGCCTTCTCCTGTTAATTTGTTGGGGGAAGGGAATGAGAACACACCCGCAGAAATGCTTTGGATTTGTGGTTCTAAAAGTAACACATGTGCATGCACAGACCGGTGGACCTACACGTGAACAGAAAGCAGCGAGCTTTGGTATCACAGTTTAGAAAGAAAATAAAGAGGACTTATAAAAATGTACAGCTGGAAATGGCATTCCAGTGGCTCTCCCACCAAAAAAAAATATTAACAAGTGAACATTTTTTCATTGGCTTCACCACCACTGTATTTCCGTTTATCTGCGCATTACCGTCCTACCAAGGTCAATCATCCCAGATCTTTCCAAGTTGAGTTCCCTTCCCCTGCCCTCTGAAAATCAGTGTTTGTTCCCTGTAAGCACGGGTATGCTCAGTGATTAGTGTAATGGCATAAATTGAATTTTCCTTCGAAACAATTTAGTGAAGACTACAACACATTTTCACTGTTTAGACTCAAGAAGGCATAAAATCTACACCATCTATTCACCATGTAGTTATTTTAATGTAAACATTTGTCCGTGTAGATGAAGTGTTTTCATTATTAAGCTAATTCCAACGTGTCTCAGATAGACCATGAGAGGGGAGCAGAAACTCTTGCTGACCGGAACCTGAAATCTGCCTTTGCTCAGCCGGTTGTCAGATACGTCTTCATTAGTTCTTTTGTCATTCATCGGTGGCAAATGCTGTATAAATGGAATGATGATCAGGCCTGCCTTGATAACTTGTCTTATCTCATTAGTTTTCACATCAAAGTTAATCAGCAATGTGAATTGTAATTGCTAGAGGAGACAATGCATAGATCATTGGTGGCTTTTTTTTCCCCTTTCCTGTATGACATCTTGAAACATCAGCAGGCTGGTTTGAGCAGATAGGCTCAGAAGGAAAATGATGTGGAAGGCATAATAAGCAAGCTGCTCAGAATTAATGAGCTAACCCAATAAGAAAAGAATAGCCAATCAATGTGAGTTGGGCAAATATAATTTAGAAATAATTGCTTGATTGGTTGCCCATAACAGACTGATTTGACCACACACAAGGATTAAGAATTAAGATGTCAAGACAATATTTTAGCAACCGACGGCAAGTAATTTCTTGTTTCCTGCCTTTATGACTGATAGAGATGGATGTTTGATGTGTTATTCCATGGAATGAAAACATTACACACTCTCTTGCTTTCTTTCTGTTACCACCACAATGCAGGCCCATTCAGAACACAGGTGAGATACTCCTGGACACAGCATGGAACACGTACGAAATAAGAGAATCTGTGCATTCCCATTTACGGCAATTATGCCCAAAGGATGAATGGGTTGGTAATACTGTGTTTGCATTTGCACTGAGCCGCAGCATTATTTGGAGGTATGGTGGAGTGTTCGATGTGAATATTTGCAAAACTGTCTCTCTCAGAGCTATAGAACCCTGCTAGCAGCCTGCACGCTCCTAACGTGATCTTCCCTACAGCTATCACCAATTAGCAAAGTGCCCTTGCTATATTCTTCTGTCTAAACTATTTGGAAGGTTCAGCCAGAAGGTAAATTTGCTTTCATCTACATTACACCTAATTGAGTCACCAGCAACGTCTCTATCCCAACATCAAGAAATGTGAAAATGTTAGATTATTTCACTGGGGATTAAACCTAATTTTCGCGTGTTCTGCATTAACCTATTAGGCTGGTTAATCTGCATTGCTAATGTGGCTGAGGCAGCTGTCACTGCTAGAGAAAAACATGATCACGCAATCCTTGAATGAATGATTCCCAGCCTGATTAGTCTTAGTGAAGTTAGCTGAGCTCTGGTGATAAGGAAGGAAAATTCCCAGGTTGCCAATAGCTTTGAAAATTATCAGACTGTAGGCAAAAAATATACCTCATGATTCACAGGCTTCGGTCCAAATGCCCAGCTGAGTGACATTATTTAAGACTCACTAAGGCTAACTTGAATCATCACTGGCATGAATGTTTGTGTTTATTTTAGGGGACTAATGTAATGAATGTAGATTTAAATGCTAATAGAAGTCAGCCAGACACATAAAACCCCAGGCGTTGTTACCCTGCCTGGTCTTTTATTAACACAGATTAAATTGTAATATTTTCTAGATAAATTGGCAAAATCAGAAAAATGCATTGCTACCCAGAACACTCCATAACGATGATTTCTGCAAGACTACGGGTTTTCCCAAAGATGCACAGATCATGTCTGTACTTCCACTATACTTCTTTGTTGTCAGTTTTAAAAAGAAGAATATTAGAAAAATGTAGATATACTTAGAAGGAGGCTCGTTAGCCAGGATGGCTTTTTGTGCTCATCCACTTAATTTTAAGTGTCCGGTCTGTATTTTCCTCATCTCTGCACTTTACTCATTTGGAGATAGGCAATGTTGTGATTTTTAAGCTTTTGCTTCTTTCTCTCCATTTGATTTAAATACTACGATGGTCATCTTTTAGATGGGAAAAGTGTCCAAGGTACCTTGGTGACCACAAATAGAGCAAGAAGTCCATTTAATCCAATTAGCAGTTGTGAACAATGGGCTTTCCCAAACCACTGTGGACAAAAGCCTTTATTTGCTTCTATTAGTCCAAGAATTAGTTATCAAAAAAGTGGAATTTTGCCCCATCAGATTGCCTAGACAATCAACAGAAATAGCCTGATGTGTCAATATTTACCTTTGGGCCCTAATTATCTGCAAAGAGGACTTGTTGAGTGTACAGAATTGGCACCCAGTTTATCTGTGCACTCTTGGTTGTCTTTTCCATTGTTTGGGTCCTGTGGCAGTTCTAGCAGGGCAATGATGTCCCAAAGGCCAAGAGTGCTTGGAGGACAATAAAGACGTTTTAAAGTCTAACAACGCTGAATGGAGAGCCAAGGAAAACTCTCCATGGACAGGAAGAAGACAAAGCCCAGCAAACTAGAAAGAATCTGTGGCTGTATTTCAAACACTTAAAAAAATGCAGGACAAAAGGATTCCTGCCCTGGTTCCTAATGTGTCTCCCTCATTCAGGCCCTCAAGAAACACAGTGAGCTATAAGCCTGTGGAATACGGCCACCTTCTTACTGTTTTTGACTTTTAGTGGCAAAGTTTTAATGCCTAAAATGCCTTCAAATTATCTCCTATAATAAGGAGAATAAAAACAATTTTGGCTAACAACACTTGAGCATTCCCTGCATACCAGAGACACTTAATTTTCCCCTAGGCCCCGTGGGATGGCTACTACCATCATTGGGCCCATTTTACAGACAAGGAATTGAGGCCCAAAGAGTAACTTTCTAAGGTCTCTCAGCTAATGGCTATGGAGCCAACACTTGACTCAGGCAGTCTAACTCCATACTTCTCTTTACTTCTGGATCCCAGAGTCCATGACTAGGACTAGAGGGCAAGTGTCTTAAATTTTGCTTCTTAAGTACCTCACTTGCTTATACACCTGCTAGAGTCGCCTTCCCTGGAGACTTCCTCCTGTTTCTGTGGCATATCTCTGTCTCACTCTCCTGAAAATCTCAAATTCACAGCAGTGTACACAGTCCCACTGAACAAGTGTTCTGAATAACACAATTTCATTGAGTCCTCACAGCCTCTTTTCAAGGAAGTCAGGGAAGAAATTTTGATTATTCTATCTTCTTTGAGGCCTCTCAGGTCATGGTGACATGCATGTCCCAAATCACCTATAGATCAGTCCTGAAGTTCATGCCTCTACAACTTACCTGAGCTACGGATAATGGCTGGAAACGTGATCAGCTGTCCCCCACTCAGCTGAAAGGCAGCAGTCCTCTGGTTCCCTGAGATGAGCTGTACTCTCCATTCATTCTGAGAAAACAACTGATCTAATCACTGAGCACAGCACATGCTGGACTGCACCATTAGCAACAGAACCATAACCTTTGCCTGGACTTCCTCGGTAACTCCAGCAAATTGTTCAGAGGTGATAGGCTCTTTTCTCTCCAGACTGGGTTAGATAGTGCTTCAGGAAGCCTTTGTATCACTTTGTATCATAGGATTGCTATACATATGTGGAAATGTTAACAAGCCTTTGGTTATAAATTCCTGATACTATCTTTTAGTAAATTAAATAAATCTACCTTTCCTATGAATAGCAAAGTTAACAAAGCTAAGAATTATCTTTTAGAAGTCTTTATCTGAGTTTTACATTTCTTACAAGCTCTTTTTTTTGCCTTTCTAACAATTCTACTGGGCTCCTTTCTCTAACAATTTGAAGTGTCATCACAATGCCAAACATATTTTACTTCAACAATAGCTTTTCAAAAAGATGGGTGAGAGTCACTAACATTAAGCATCAATCTCTACACCAGGCAAACATCCATAAGCTGGCCAGTAGATGTTTGACATACATCTTAGTTTCCTATGATTGCTTTAGTTACTACAAACTTAATGGCTTAAAACAATATAAATTTATTCTCTTATATTTCTGGAGGTCTGAAGACCTAAATGAGTCTTTTTGTTGTTGAAAGTTGCTATAACTTAGCTCCAACTCATGGTAACCTTATGTGAAGACTGCCAGTAAAGTTTGCGAACTCATCCTAGATAAAGTGCTCTGTAGCTGACTGCTGAATATCACTACAGTTGGCTTTGAAGCACCCACTTTGGGAAGTTATGTGCTGACACCAGCACCTAGTTCACCCTTTAAAGCAATTTTGGAACTCTTTTTCTGGAATGGTCATCAGAGATTTTGTCATATTACCCTTGATGTCTTGAATGTCTTCCTTTCAATATGTCTTCCTTTCAGTATTTCCTTTATCTTCAGGTAAAGAAAAAAGTCACTGGAGGCCAGACCAGGTGAGTGGGGAGGGTGTTCCAATACAGCTTTTTGTTTACTGGCTAAAAACTCTCTCACAGACAACTATACAATTAAGTTCATGAACTTAACACAGTGCCACCATGCACAATGGCCATTCCAGAAAGAGTTCCAAAATAGCTTTGAAGAGTGTAATAGGCATCAGTGCATAGCTTCCAAAGGGTAGTACTTCAAAGTTGACCATAATGATAGTTAGCAATGAGGTATGTAGTACTTAGAACAATTAAGTTTGAGGGCTTGTCAGACCTCCATATGTAACAGAAAAAACCGTGACTTAGTCTTGTGTTGTCTTGATGATCATTTGTGTATTTTAGTCCATTGTCATGACAACTTGTCAGTCCATCTCACTGAGGGTTTCCCTCATCTCTGCTTGCCTTCTATTTTACCAAACACAGTGTCTGTTTCTATCAATTGGTCTTTCCTGATGATGAGCAAAGTCTTGCTGTGCTTGTCTCTAGGGAACATTCTAACTGTATTTCTTCTAAGACTGACTTATTCATTCTTCTGGAAATCCTATAGTCTTTGCCACCACCACAATTTTAGCACATCAGTTCTTTTTGTGTCTTCTTTTCTCATTATCCAACTTCTGTATACGAGATCTGCAATTAATTTTTAGAATTTGCCACCATGTGCTTAGATTGGCAGCACTATACAAACAACTTAGTAAGGTTTCATAACCTTGACATATCAGTGTCTCACAGCTATGTTTGTATCAACATGTGTCAGTGTCTTTCTGAGTGGTATTCATTATCATTGTTGAATGTTTTTGCATATTGTCATGAGAATGTTGGAGCTTGAATTAGAGCAATAACAAACACTAAATTTCTTGTTAAACTTGGCAAGAGAAGTGAAATCAGGGGCATGTTAGTCCAAGTTTACAGGGATAATGCTAAGAATAAAATGGCAATGTACAAATGGATTAAATGTTTTTCTGAGGGGAGAGGATGCACCCCTGATGAGAGGTCAGGGCAGCCAGTAACAAGCAGAACTGATGAAAACATTGCAAAAATTCATTGAATTGTGCATCAAAATTATCAGCTGACTGTGAGAAGCATAGCTGACCAAGTAAACATCTATAGAGAAAGAGGAAACTGTTACATGAAAACTTGGCATGAGAAAAATGTGTGCAAAAATGGCCCGAAAGGAGCTCACCAATGAACAAAAGCAAAGGGGAGTCAAAGTTTGCCAAGATCTCTTGGAGTGGGAACACATTGTTTGGGGCCATTTCAACACTGGTGATGAAACACGAGTGTGCCAATACAGGCCTAAAACAAAGCATCAAAGTGCACAGTGTAAGTCAGCCAAAAATTTCCAGCTGTGTAAATCAAAGTCAAACTGATGTTGCTGAGGGAGTGGAATCAAGATGGCAGATTAGACACACATCTCCTAATTCCCTCTGAAAACTAAGGCCTGGATTGATAATTAAACAGAGCTTCTGGACATCCAGTGTGCCCTAGGACATGGCACAGTGCTGTCAACTTGGACTACATGCCATTGAACAGAAACTTCTTCTCTTTTGCTGACCCCCACCTTTGTTGAATGGCTGGCTCTCGCAGATTCAAGGTAACTGGCATTTTTAACTATTTTTTTCTTTGTCTTAGCTGGCAGGTGGGGCTTGGGCTTAACGGGCAGCAAAGCTCAGCTGCACTGACAATGGGATCAGCAGGCAGAATAGCCATGTTTTGAGATCCTGGCTCTGGACTGTGAGCAACTCAGCCCCTCCACCCTCTCTTTATGAACCTCTGCCATTGGTTCAGCTATTTTGCAGCAGGTGGGAGAGCTTGTGAGGGACACTATCTTTTCCAACTAGGAGGCAGAGTTACCAAAACAGGGGCCTCAGCAGGGGCTAATTCCCAGGCTGGAAGGCAGTACCAGCCCAGGGAGTGCTTTCCCAGCAGAAAAGCTGTGTTTAGCACAGTGTAGTCTCACAGGTGGTACCTGGCAGTGGATGACAGCAGGGCACTAGCCTTTCCATACTTTGAACTAGATTATAACATCTGCGGTTGGATATAGAGGTACCTCCAATGCCAGCTGGATAGAGGGGTTTGCACATCTGACACCATGACTCATTTTGGAAGCTGTCAGATAGCTTTCACCTTTCAAAATAAGACTATCTAGAGAAATAACTGTGGGGCAGCCTGATGGCATCTCTTCCAGCCTTTACTGACCCACATCATAGGCTCAGCTGACGGCCCCCCCAGTGACTCCATAAGTAGGGCCATGTCTATGCCAGTAAGGAAATGAAGCCTGCTACCCCAGACATTCCACTGGGCCCAGTAACTAGAGTACATAGAAGTGACTGGTAATCACCTTCCTTCTCAGATTGCACTTCAAATCTGATTAACGTAATATCAGAGAAACGAAGCAACCTCAAGATGCCCAAAAAGCAACAAACTTTGGCCAGACACTTAAAGAAAAATCCACTCATGGCTCCAGAAAGCTCCCAAAAGAAAGAACTGAAGACTTCCCAGATGAAGAAGTCTTTCTGAAACTATTGGATGTCAAGCACAAAAGGAATATATAGAGAACCCTCTTAGACATTATACAAAATGTAGCAGAGCAAAACAAAAATTAAGCAAGCTGTTCGAACTGATAGAACACCAGCATTCTGAAATCTGACAGATCAATAACAAAATCAAAGAAATGGAAATTCAGTTCAAAGCCAAGAGAACAGAATTGAACAAATGGAAAACAGACTTTCTGACTTGGAAGACAGAGCTACTGACTCCAACATCTATGAGGAGAAATCAGAGAAAAGAAACAAGAAAAATGAAGAAGCATTAAGAAACATGTAGGACTCTATCAAGACAAACAATCTACAATTAATTGGAGTTCTTGAATAAGGAAGAACATCTGAAAACACAGAGTATTGCAGTTGAGCTGCTGACAGAAAATGTCCCTGAAATTATAAAAGAGAATATAGAAACCAAGACACTTATCAAATGCCACACAATGTAGACCCTGAAAGAAAGACACCAAGATACATTATAATCAAGCTTAACAAAACAAAACATAAGCAGAAACTCTTAAAGGCAATGAGACTCAAAGCAAACCTAACATTTAGAAGGAAATCCTGTAGGCTTTTGTCCGACTTTTCAGCAGAAAGGATGCTAGCACAGAGGCAGTCGGATGACATATTCAAGACCCTGAAGGAGAAAAACTTCCAGTCAAGAATTATAGATCCTGCAAAACTGTCTTTCAAATATGAAAATAAAATTAAGACATTTGCAGATAAGCAGAAACTCAGAGACTTTGTAAAAACCAAATCAAAGGTACAAGAAATACTGAAAGAAACTCTTGGCATAGGAGAACAAAACCATTAACTCTATATTTTAGGAGGAAATATACTACACATCATCCAGAAACCTACTCAGTTAGGGAAGGCACAAAACTCAACCAAAGCCATAATAGTAAAAGAAGTAATCCAGCGATCATATCATGAAAACTATGATATCATGACATTAAAAAGAGGGATGCACTACAGTAGTTATAGTCCTCCCAGATGGAGAGATAGTTAATAAGCTATGTAGAAGTTAAAATTGGGTTTAAACATAGACTATTAAGGGCAATCATAGGGGTAGCCACAATGCACATTAAAGATGCAACATATCAAATCAAGAAATGTAATACAGGAGTCTCAACAAACACAAAACCAACACTGAAAAGGGTGAAAAATCAACCCATAAAGAAGAGTGTCCCAGAACAGAATAGTATGAGCAGCCGAGAAAACATCACCACAAAAATAAATACATTAAAATGACAGCACTAAACACATACCTATCAATAATTACATTGAATGTAAATGGACTTAACACTACAGTACAGAGACAATGAGTGACATCCTGGATCAAAGGACACGATCAGTCTGTATGGTGCTTACAAGAAACTCACCTTAAAGATAAGAACAAGCTGAAAAGTGAAGGATGGAATAATATATTCCAAGCTAACAATATAGAAAGAAGAGTAAGTGTGGCAATAGCAGTCTCAGATAAAATAGATTTTAATGTAAAATCCACCATCCTGGACAACAATGGACACTATTGCTGAAAGTTTCAATACACAAGCAGGACTTAACAATCTTAAATATTTATGCACCCAATACTAGAGCATCTGAATACATCAAAGAAACACTAACTATATTAAAAAATGACATAGATTACTCCACAATAATAGTGGGATACTTGAATACTTCACTTTCAGTATTGGATGGATCTTCTAGAAAAAAGAGTAATAGAGACACAGACGATCTTACAGCCACAATTAACCAACTGGATCTCATCAACATATACAAAACTTTCTATCTATCAGCAGATAATTACATCTTCTTCTCTAGTACACATGGGACATTTTCTGAAATAAAACAAATCTCAACAAAATCCATACCATTGAATTATTGCAAAGCTTCTTCTCAGACCATAAAGCCATAAAAGTCTAAATCAATAGGAGATAAAACAAAGACATTGGAACGCAAGGAAACTGAACAACATCTTGCTCAAAAAGTCATGAGTTATAGAAGAAATCAAGGATGAAATAAAGAAATCTAGGGAATTCAAATGAGAATGAAAACACTTCTTACTAGAACATATGGGATACAGCCAAAGCAGTGCTTAGGGGTCAGTATATCTCTATAAACGCACATATCCAGAAGGAAGAAAGAACCCAAACCAAAGAATTAACCCTACAGCTTATACAAAAGGAAAAAGAGCAACAGAGGAACCCCTCAGTCACCGGAAGAAAACAGATTATAAAGATTAGAGCAGAACAAACAAATTAGAGAATGGAAGAATATTTGGAAAAACTGATAAGACCAAAAGCTGGTTTTTGGAAAAGGTCAACAAAATTGACAAATCGTTGGCTAAACTGATTAAAGAAAAATGGTAAAGGAAACAAATAACCCAAATAAGAAGCGAGATGGGAGATGTCACAACAGATCCAACAGAAATCAAAAATATCATAACAGAATACTATGAAAGACTATACTCTACCAGACTTGATAACCTAGAGGAAATGGATAAATTCCTAGATTCATATCACCTACCAAAATTATCACAAGGTGAAGCAAAGCAACTTAATAAACCCATCACAAGAGAAGAAATTGAAAAAGTCATCAAGAAACTACTGTCATGGATTGAATTGTGTCCCCCCAAAAATATGTGTAGCCATGTGGCTGGGCCATAACTCCCTGTATTCTATCCATTTTGTGATTTTCCTATGCTGTATATTAAAGAATTAGGGTGGGACTGTAAAGCCCTTTGGAAGATCACCTCCCTGCTCCACTGCAAGGGGAATTTCCCTGGAGTACAGCTTGCTCCACCCCAAATCCTTTCATCCTGCAAGAGATAAAAGGAAAGAGAAGCAAGTAGAGAATTGGGAACCTCATACTATCAAGAAAGCAGCACTGGGAGAAGAGTGCGTCCTTCAGATCTGAGGTTCCTGAATCAAGATGCTCCCTGGACAAAGACTGATGCAGTACTGGACTTTCCTGCACAGCCAACTAAAGGGAAAGCCTTCCCTTGAAGAAGACATCCTGAATTTGGACTTGTAGCCTATCAGACTGTGTAAGAATAAACTTTCCTTTATTAAAACCACCCACTCTGTAGCATTTCTGTTAGAGAAGCACTAGCTGACTAAAGCGACTATCAACTTAAAAAAGCCCTGGTCCAGATGGCTTCACCACAGAATTCTACCTAGCTTTTAGAGAAGAGTTATCTCCAATACTACTGAGACTATTTTGCAGCATAGAAAGGGATGGAATACTCCCCAATTGATTCTATGAAGTCAGCATAGCCTGGATACCAAAGCCAAGGAAAGATCCAACAAGAAAGGAGAACTACAGGCCAAGATCACGCATGAATCTAGATGCAAAAATCTTCAATAAAATATTTGTCCATAGAATTCAACAACATATCAAAAAAATAATTCATCACGACCAAGTTGGATTCATACCAGGGATGAAAGTCTGATTCAGCACCAGAAAAACTATTAATGTGAGTAACCATATAAGTAACACAAAAGACAAGAATCACCTCATCTTGTCTATCGATGCAGAAAAGGCATTTGATAAAGTGCAACACCCATTCATGCTAAAACCTCTCAGCAAAACAGGAATAGATGGCAAATTCCTCAATGCAGTAAGGGCCCTTTATACAAAGCCAACCACCTACATCATCCTGAATGGAAAGAGACTGAAATAATTCCCCCTGAGAACAAGAACTAGACAAGGATGCCCACTCTCACCTCTCCTATTCAACATTGTAATAGAAGTTCTGGCCAGAGAAATTAGACAAGATAAAGAAATAAACATCATCCACATTGGCAAAGAAGAAGTAAAAATCTCCCTGTTTGCAGATGATATGATTGTATATGCAGAGAATCTTAAAGAATACACAAGTAAACCAGTCAAACTGATAGACGAGTTGAGCAGTCTCAGGATACAAGATAAACATAAGTACATCAGTAGGATTCTTTTAAACCAACAAAGAGATTATTAACGAGGAAATCACCAAATCAGTACCATTTACCATAGCCCCCAGGTAAACCCTGGTGGTGTGGTGGTTAAATGTTACAACTGTTAACCAGAAAGTCAGCAGTTCAAATCCCCCGGGTGCACTTGAGAAACTCTATGGGGCAGTTCTACTCTGTCTATAAGGTGACTATGAGTCAGAACCGGCTCGACAGCAGTAGATTTAGTGGATAGCCTCCAAGAAGATGCAATACCTAGGAATAAATCTAACCAGAGAAATAACAGACCTTCACAAAGAGAACTACTGCAGGAAGCTACTACAAGAAGCTAAGAGACTTAACATAAACGGAGAAACCTATCTTGCTCATGGATAGGAAGACTTAACATTGTGAAAATGTCTATTTTACCAAAAGCACTCTACTTATGTAATGCAATCCCAATACAAATTCCAGTGACATTTTTTAATGAAATAGAGAAACAAGTCACCAACATTGTTTGGAAAGGGAAGAAACCCTGGATAAGTAAAGCACTATTGAAGAAGAAGAATACACTGGGAGGCCTCTCCCTACCCAACTTTAGAAACTATTACACTGCCACAGTTATCAAAACAACCTGGTACTGGTGCAAAAAGAGACATAGAGACCAATGGAACAGAGATGCCACCATCCTCCCATGAACAGTTGATATTTGACAAAGTCCCCAGGATTTTAAATTGGGGTGAAAACAGTCTCTTTAACAAATGGTGCTGGCGAAATTGCATATCCTTCTGCGAAGTATTGAAACAAGACCCATATCTCATACCTTATACAAAAACCAACTCAAATTGGATAAAAGACCTAAGCGTGACATCAGAAACAGTGAAGCTCATCCAAGAAAAAATAGGATCAACAATGGAAGTTTTAATACACAATGTAGACAAACATCAAAATCTGACAAACAAAAAACAATCCACAGAAGAGAAAATAGATAAATGTGAACTGCTGAGAATCAAACACTTTTGCTCATCCAAAGACTTTATCAAAAGAATTAAAAGACTACCTGCAGAATGGGAAGAAATATTTGGCAACTATATGTCAGGCCAACACCTGAAATGTGAACTACTAAGAATCAAACACTTTTGCTCATCCAAAGACTTTATCAAAAGAATTAAAAGACTGCCTGCAGAATGGGAAGAAATATTTGGCAACTATGTGTCAGGCCAACACCTGATCTTCATTATTTATAAGGTGCTACAAAATATCAACAAGAAAAGGATAAAAAATCCAATTAAGTGACGGCCAAAGGAGATGGACTGATACTTTTCTAAAGAGGACATCCAGGCAGCCAAAAGACACATGCAGAACTGCTCACGATCATTAGCTGTTAAAGAAATTCAAATCAATACTATGATGAGATATCATCTCACCCAACAAGTACGGGCCATGATTCAAAAAACACAAAACAGCAAATGCTGGAGAGGCTCTGGAGAAACTGGAACTCTCCTATACTGCTGGTAGGATTGCACAATGGTACACTCTCTTTGGAAATCAATCTGGCATTTCTTTAAAAAGCTGGAAATAGGTATACTCTTTGACCCAGTCATCCCACTGTTTGGAATATATCCTACAGAAGCAAGTGCATTTACACAAACAGATACATGCACACAAATGTTTATTTCAGCACAGCCCACAAAGCAAAAAGATGGAATCAACCCAGATGCCCAACAACAGATGAACGGATAAACGAACTATGGTATATATACTCAATGGAACAGTATGCAATGATAAAGAACAATGATCATTTTAGGAAGCATCTCATAACTTGGTTTCAATTGGAAGACATTATGTTGAGTGAAATTATTTGGTGGCTCAAGGATGAACGTTGTATGAGACCCCTACTATAAGGACTTAAAAACAGACTCATGTACACAAGATGATTAAGGTGCATCTGATGATTAAGGTGTACTCTTCGATGGCTGCAAGGGAGGGGAGGGAGGAAGGGTGAGTGCAGCTCACACAGCACTATTTGTGAGGGAGTTTTTAGCCAGTCAGCAAATCACTGTATGGGCACACCTCCCTGTTCACCTGATCTGACCCCCAAAGACTCTTTTTTTACCTGAAGATAAAGGAAATATTGAAAGGAAGACATCTGGATGACATTCAGGGCATCAAGGATAATACAACGACAGTTCTGATAGCCATTTCAGAAAAGGGGTTTCAAAATTGCTTTGAAGGGTGCACTAGGGACTGGTGTTAGTGCATAGCTTCCTAAGGGGAGTACTTTGAAGGTGATTGTAGTGATATCCTGCAATGAGGATTGTGGCACTTTTTCTAGGGTAAGTTCATGAACATAACTGTCAGAACTTGATATGTGAGGCAATCAAAACAAAAACATGGCTTGGGTCAGATGCACCTTAATCATCAAAGTGGCATGTTTGCTCCTTAAAACTTTAAATAAACCTTCTGCAGCAGATTTGTAAATATAATCTTTGTTTGATTTTTCACTACTGCTTCTCTGGATGTTGACTGTTGATCCAAGTAGAATGAAATCATTGACAACTTCAGTTTTTTCTCTACTTCTCATGATGCTGTTATCAATCCAGTTGTGAGAATTCTTTTCTGTTCATGTCCAGGTATAATTAATACAGAATTATTATGTAGTCTTTGACATTCATCAGTAAGTGCTTCAAGTTCTCTTCATTTTTGGCAAGCAAGCTTGTGTGACTCACATATTATACATTGTTAATGAGCCTTCCTCCAATCCTGATGCCGTGTACTTCATAGAGTCTGACTTCTCAGATTATTCAGCACATAAATTGAAAAAGTAAGGTGAAAAGACACATCCCTACTACATTCCTTTTCCAATTTTATACCACATAGCATCTCCTTGTTCTGTTCAAATGACTGCATCTTGATCCTTGTACAGGTTCTGCATGAGCACGATTAAGTGTTCTCAAATGCCCATTCATCACAATGTTATCTGTAATTTGTTAAGATCCACTCAGTCTAATGCCTCTGCATAGTTGTAAAACACATCTTTCTGGTATTCTCTGCATTTGGCTGAGACCGATCTAGAAACAGCAATGATGACATCCCTCATTCTGCATCCTCTTCAATTTGAAATTCTGGAAGTTCCTTGTTAGTGTACAAGACTAAAATGAAGGAGTCAGCAGAGATGGTTACTTCTGGAGACTCCAGGGGAAATCTCATTCCTTGCCTTTTCCAATTTCTAGAGGCTGCCTGCATTCCTGGGCTGCTGGCTGCATCATTCAAATCTCTTCCTCCTGTTTTGACATTGTCTTTTCCCCTCTGATCTGCTATCTCCTTTTTATAACCCTCTATCAGGCCTATCCAGATAATCCAGGGTAATCTCTCCGTTTCAAGATCCCTAATTTGATTCACCTGCAAAGTCACACTTGCCATGTCAGTTAACATTCACAAGTGCCAAAGATTGGGATGTGGACATCTCTGGAGTTTGGGGCAGCGGGGGCAGTGGGGGCAGCAAGGAGGGCAAGTTTTTCAGCTGACCACAATATGCAACAGATTCTAGGAAGATAAACAGAGTGCTTGTCAATCATTCATTGATTTATTTGTTTGCGCATGCAGAAATATTCATTGATTGGCACTATGCTGATCACTGGGGCTGCAGCGGTGAACAGACTAGCTGTCAGTTTATAGAGCCATAAATATAGCGAGCAAGGTAGACATCTAGTCAACCATCTTCTGAGTGTACCGATAATAGGGCAGTCAACCTATTCTGGGGTAGGGATCAGTATTCAGAAAGTCTTACCTGAGAAAATTATGTTTAAGCCTGGGCCTGAGAGATAGATAGGACTTTGAAAGGGAGAAGATTTGGGGGAGCACAGTCACAACAATGACTACCAAGACTCAAGTAATTGTTAACCTAAAGGATCTACAGTGACAATGATTGTTACTGTGTCCACTGCAGTCCAAGTAAGGGCCCTTGTCTCGAATGAGTATTGTTTCTGTTATTTCCTAAAAAGGGCAAGAGACAGCTGGGGTGGGAAGAAGATAGGGTCAGCTCTGTGTGTGCTCAGCAGAAACGGAGGCAGAGGACCTCCTCTGTCATATACTTCTTGAGCTCTGCTGGCTGCTGTTTGAGGAAAGGTGGCTTTTGGTTGTATTTATTTCACTCATTTGCACTGTCAAGAATTTTATACAGAGCTGATTTGCTACCTTCCCCAAAGAGGTAAGTGTATAGGAAAGAAAGTCCAGCCAGCTTTACTCACTTTTTACTAGACTCATGGGGGTTGCGTATCTTATGCAACCAAAATGTCCTATACTAAGGATATTTACACAGTTTTCAAAAGAGCTCCCCACAAGGTACTTAGTAATTACAATCTGCTTCCAGAGATTAGCCAATTAAAACCCAATAGATCACCAAATATTGTCTGAGACTTTGACTTGTTTACTTCGGAAGTAATGTGAGGAAGGCTCAATCATTGGAGAAGAACTTTATGTTAGTAAAGCAAATGGCCAGCAGAAGTGAGGGAGACCTCAGTGAAATGGAATTGATACAGTAGCTATAGCAGTAGACTCAAGACATGAAGACATATCACATGAACCAAAATCTAAGGACATTCTACAAAATAACCAGCCTGTAAACTCATCAAAACTGCTGTGAATATCAAAGATAAGGAAAGACTGTAGGGGGTTCTTCTAGATTAAAGGAGACAAATGAGGCATGACAACTGAATGAAGCCATAAATCAGAAATAGCTTTTGGCAAAAGGATACTATTAAGGCAATTGATAAAATTGTACTGTGAGCTTCCCATTATTTCATGGTATTATATCAAGATTAACTTCCTGGTTTTGATAATTATACTATATGGTTAAATAAAAGAACATCCTCACTTCTAGGAAATACACACCGAAGTATTTAAGGGTAACCACCACCTGTCTGTCAATCTGTCTTAGTGTGGTGGCTTTCATGTTGCTATGATTCTGGAAGCTATGTCCCTAGTATTTCAAGTACTAGCAGGATCACCCATGATGGGAAGATTTCAGTGGAGCTTCCACGTCTGGCAATCTGCTTCCAGAGATTAGCCAATTAAAACCCAATAGATCACCAAATATTGTCTGAGACTTTGACTTGTTTACTTTGGAAGTACTGTGAGGAAGGCTCAATCATTGGAGAAGAACTTTATGTTAGTAAAGCAAATGGCCAGCAGAAGTGAGGGAGACTTCAGTGAAATGGAATTGATACAGTAGCCACAGCAGTAGACTCAAACATATCAAGAATCATGAAGACAGCTCAGGACTGGGCAGTATCTCGTTCTGTTATACATAGGGTTGCCAGGAGTCAGGCCAATTCTGTGACAACTAACAACATTCAAAGACTAAGTGTCACATGCTCATAACTTACTCTCAAATGGTTCAAGAACAATTTTATCTTAAAAAATTATTTCTTTAATACTTTGTGAGTATATATATGTATGTATATATCAACACAGAGGTCTGGTGCTGCAGTGGTTAAGAGCTACAGCAGCTAACCAAAAAGATCAGCTGTTCAAATCCACCAGTCACATCTTGGAAACGCTACAGGGCAGTTGTATGCTGTCTATGAGTATCCATGAGTCAGAATGAACTCAACAGCAACAGGTTTGGTTTTGGTTTATATATCAACATACATATGCATATTTATATGTATGCATGTATATAAACATACACAGGGTTCTGTCATCAGTTCTGACATAAGTCAAATATCTCTTCTTTTTCTTGGTTTTCATTATTGCCCACTCTATGTCAGTTTTTGAACAATGAATCATAACAAGGAACATCTGTGAGTCATCTGAGAATAACATCAGCAAATTACATGCTGCAAACGCTGAAAACCTCAGCCCATATAAAAACAGAGATCACAATTATGGTAAAATGTTAAGATTTGGATAATCCGCTAATTCTTTTTTCGTTAAAAAATTATTTTAAAGATAATAGTACAAAGGTAAAGAAACATGTGATTTCAATAATAATAATTCAGAAATAACATACTACCACTCCCAACATAAGACTTCACCATTACAACAAATCTTCCACATACATACATCCAGCTGGGTAGTGAGGTAAATCGCTGGGTCTGAGTCCTGGACCTTAGGAAAATTTCTTAACCTCTCCGTGCTTTCTTTCTTGTCGGTATGATGAACCTACCTACCTCATAGGGTTGTTGTCAAGAGGGTTAAATTAATTTATACATAAAATATTCAAAAATGCCTGACAGGAAATTAGTAGATGTTAATGAGGTCATCCACACTAGGGTTTCATTTCTTTTGAATAACTGTTGTTTTAGTCATCTGGTAATGCTCTAACAGAACTGTCAGAAGTGGATGGCTTTAGCAAAGAAAAGTTTATTCTTACACAGCACAGTAGACTACAAGTCCAAATTCAGGATGCCCACTCCAGGGAAAGTCTTTCTCTCTGCCACCTCTGGAGAAAGGTTCTCGTGGTCTTTGTTCAGGGAGCATCTTAGTACAGGACCCTCAGGTCTGAAGGACATGCTCTTCTCGCAGTGCTACTTTCTCGATGGTGTGAGGTTCCTAACTCTGCTTGCTTCCCTCTCTTTTTGCCTCTTACAGGACAAAAGGATAAAAGGTGCTGTAAGTCACACTCCAGGGAAACTGCCTTTACAGTGGAGCTAGGAAGTGACCTGAGGAAGGGATTTATAGTCCTACCCTAACCCTCTCTAACATAATCCACTCTGTTAACCACAGTTAGAGATTAGGGTCTACAGCAGAAGAAAATCATGAAATGAAGGGCAACCACAGAACACAGGGAATCCTGACCCAGCTGAATTACCACACATATTTTGGTCGGGGGGGGAACGATTAAATCCATGACAGCTGTTACCTACTTGCTCACTAACACTGATGGCTCTCTATATTCTTATACTCTTAGTTTTTCATTTTTGCTTATCTTGTTGCCACCCTTCCTGCAGTAGTCCCTCTACGTTACCGACATTCCGTTCACAACTTAGTTGCTTGTCTAATCATATGCAAACTTACAGAAAGGGAGGTGTAAGCATATGTTTGAAACATCAGGAGTGTTTGCATGTTTTTAAATAGGATCTTAATAGGTACTTTTTTCATATTTTGAAGTAAAAGCTTCAGTGATATACCAGACAATTCATTCTCTTACGGTGTACGATTCAGTGGCTTTTAGAATATTCACAGAGTTGTGCAACCAGGAGCCCCGATGGTACAGTGGTTAAGAACTCTGCTGCTCTCCAAAAGGTGACAGTTTAAATCCACTAGCCACTCTTTGGAAACCCTAAGGAGCAGTTCTGTTGTCCCCGATAGCGTTGCTATGAGTCATAATCAACTTGACAACAATGGGTTTGATTTTTTGGTTTTGTACCGCTGTCGTCGCTACCTAATTTTTGTCACCCACATCCACATTTCCTCATTCCTCCTCCAAGCCCTCTAATCCTAAAGAATTACCACCCAACTTTGTGTCTCTATGGTCTTGTCTAGTGTAGACATTTCATGCAGATGGAATCATAAAATATGTGGTCTTCTGTGACCTTACATCTCTCATTTATCTTAAGGTTTTCAAGGTTTGAAGCATGTATCAGAACTTACTTCTTCTTTATGGCTGAGCAATATCCCATTATATGTATGTAACACATTTTGTCTATCCATTTAGGATTTTTCCACCCATTTGGCTATAGTGAATACTGCTGTGATGAGCATCCATATATAATTTTTATGTGGCCATATGTTTTCATTTCTCGGTCATCTGGTAACTTTACCTTTAATCTGCTGAGGAACTGCCAGACTATTTGCCAAAGCCACTGCATCATTTTATAGTCCCACCTGCAGTCCCTGAAAGTTGCGATTTCTCCACATCTTCACCAACACTTGCTGTTATCTGTCTTTTTTATTTTAGCCATCTTAATGGCTATAAAGTGGTATCTCAGTGTGGATGTTTATTCTTCATACTGTCTTTCAAATTCTCCATAACTCTTAAATTGTGTCAAAATAAAAAATGAAAGAAAGACTTTCTGCACCATTGTTACTCTGTAATTAAAGGACTTAGAAGTAAAGTCTTCTTTTTCTCTTAACCTGAGATGATGAATCAAAGGTAAAGAAACATGTGATTTCAATAATAATAATGTAGAAATAACATACTATCACTCCCAACATAAGACTTCACCATTACATCAAATCTTCCACATACATACATTCTTCTGTGTCCTGAGGTGAATCAGTGGGTCTGAGTCCTGGCCTTGTCAACATTTACTAACTGATTCTTTTCTCTTGGGGAAAAGAACAGAGATAGTGACCCGAGTTCACAGAAATCAAATATTTCTTAGGCTCAGTATACCCATCCAATTACTCAACACTTTTCAAGACCTAGTTTTAATAAGTTTATAATAATATGAGTAAATTTTAGTCTCAGGGAGATGCTTTCCATGAAAGGATCATGAAAGAAAGTATATTTAAACCAGTGTTACTATATTGCCTTTCTATTCATTAGTCTCCAGTTTGTCACAGATCCCATCGCTATTATCTGCATATTTTTCTCATTTATTGTTCCTTGCCTGGTCCTCTAAGCACTCTAGTTTGCAATCATGATAGAGAAACTGACTAACAGATAATGTCAGCAAAGTTTCCTAGTAGCAAGATGTTGTTAAATGTGAGAGTGGATTCAGGTAACACTCCATATACAAAACTCCCCTGAACTGTTAAAATACTACAAAAGAACACACAAGATCTGCCAACATTTTCTCATACCACCCAGACTTGTGATAGCTACTGTTTCCTTCTTCTTCTTCTTGTTAGGTGCCATTGAGTAGGTGACCCTATGTACACAAAAAGAAACACTGCCCAGTTGTGCACCATCTTCACAGTTGTTGTTACAGTTGAGTCCATTGTTGCAGCCACTTTGTGAATCCATCATATTGGAGGTTGTGGTGGTCAAGATTGTGTCAGCTTGGCAGCTCCATGTTTGGCTGCTGTTTTAAGTAGCAGGGGTGGGGCCTGTGGTGGCTTCCATCCCCTCTGCTCTCATCTCTGTGCTTTCCACCTCCTACTTCCTGTCTGCTTACATAGCCAGCAGCTCCTTCTCTCTTTTGCATCTGGTTCCTGGACCTGACCTAGCCGCTGTTGGATTCATCAATGCTTACAGCTAGAGAATGAGAGTCTTGTTCCCTGACCTGCTGATCCTGGGTTCGCCAGCCCCTGCAGCTCCACGAGTCAGCAGAGACCTCACAGTCTCACCACCTGCTTGAGATCTGCCAATCTACATAACCAATCTACAACTCTGGTCTCTGATCTGGTGACCTTGTGTTCACCAGCTTCCGTGGCCATGTGAGGCTTGTGGCAGGACTTGGGACATTCAGCTTTTACAATTGTCTGAGCTATTTCATTTGTATATAAACTTTTCCTTGTACATATATGTTACTGGCTTTACTTCCCTAGAAAATTCAGCCTAAGACACTTTGGTACCAGGAGTGGGGTTCTGCTCTACCAAATACCTACAGTGTGGAAGCTATTTTGAAACTGAATGGATAGAAGACTCAGAAGGAAGCAAGAATTGTTAACACTGAAGAAAGCATTGATGGTGAGTGACAACAGCAGAGGACCAGCAGCAGTGGCAGCAGCAGAACCAGAGGCAGCGCTGGAGCTGACCTATGGAGCAAAAGAGCTAAGTGCCTGTACACAGAGGCTTCCTGGTGGAACAGTGTGCCTCCATGCACTTGAATCAGTGGGGCTAGCCTTACTGACCCATGGAGCAAGAGAGCTGAGTACCTGCATGCAGGAAGCTTCCTAGATGAGTGGGGTGCCTCTGGACACTTGAATCAGTGAGCTACAGAGCTATGGAACACTTGCCCCAGCACAGCAGATGTGGACCTGAGGCCCAGTCCATGAGGCCATAAGAAGCAGAAGCTGAAGAGACAGATGGCATGAGAAGTTGAGCTGCCTCATTCTCTAAAGGTATGGCCATGACCTCAGGGGCTTGAAAGGGTGGGGCAAGGGCTTTCTGTGTTTATAAGGGTGGAATTGCTACTCACTTGGGCTTAGGGTGTACCTAAAGCCAGTGGGGCAGAGTTTCTGTCCAAGTGGGCCTTGAAGGCAGAGTTGTGGCACAGAGCAGGAGGTCTCCATTCAGAATCCAAAGAGTGTGGTCAATACCTAAAGTCTGACTGGCAAAGCTATTGTGTAAAATGTCTCAGAAAACAGAAGATTATTTTCAAGACATTGAGGGCTAATGTGTTGTGTTCTGCTGACTTGCTGGTTTCCTTTTAATGCTTTCTTTCCCTGCGATTTCTCCCATTTGTAATGGAAGTATCTTTAAGTTGTGCCTGGCATTGAATTTTAGAAGCAGATAACTTGTGTTCTAGATTTTACAGCTAAAGAGGAATTTTTGGATTTTGGACTTGGATTTTAAGGCTATGGCTGTGATGGTGTGAATATGTTTTATGTGTTGCAAAGATGTGATTTTTTAGAGAACAAAGGGTGGGATGCTGTGGATTGAATGTGTTCCCTAAAAAATCTGTAACAGTTTGGCTGTGCCATAATTCCTGGCATTGTGTGATGCTCCTTCATGGAGGAATTCCTGCCTCTAATGCTGTAATTTTATAATTAGTTTTCTGAATTTCTATTTCTTGCCTCTGTAAATTTTTTGGCAGCTCATTCACTTTGTCATTATGTTTATATGCATTTTTCTTCATCTCTTTCCTCATCTCTTGAAGAGTTCTAAATATTAATCCTTTGTATTCTACCTCTGATAAATCCAAGAAATTCTCTTCTTCTGGAAAATCTGACTCTTTGTTTTTGGAGATTTTGAAACCATCGTGGGCTGCCTCTAAGTAATTTGAAATTGACTGTTTTTGAGCTATCAACAGGTTCTATTTATTTATTTTATGTTTGTCTACCATGTTCTAGCTTCTTGTATTATTTTGTTTTGAAATGTCAAAGTAGCCTGGTCATTGGTGATGGTTTGGTTATTGTTGCCTTTGAAGTTCTAACACCCTGTCACAAGGTGTTTAGAGCCGTTACTAGAGTAAGAACACAAGAGTCTGTTTACTTTTCTTGTAAGGATTCCCCCGAAGTTTCCAGGTAGTCGCCATGTGTGTGGTACAGGCTCTCCCGGACTTTCTTAGATGGGCAGGGATGATTTGTGTAGGCATAGATATCTCGTTGCAGCAGCTGAGAAAAGCAGGGGGATAAAAACTGTCCCTGAATATTTGTGGGGGTGACACTTTCCATTGTGTCTGAATCTAGTTGAAGGAACAGTTTTAGCCCTGAATTTCTTGTTCAGGGGAGTCAGCAGACTTTGTTCCTCCTTCTCCCTGTTTGTTAGATTGTCCCCTTTCCAAGTCTTATAGAATGGCACAGAGTAGATTTAACGAACCATTTAGTTCCAGCTTAGTTAATGGTGGCCAACTCCAGAGGTGGGCACGCGACAGAGAAGGAATGGGGAAGTGCTGGAAGAAGGCAAAGAGGTTTGTGTACAGTAGTTTACACATAAAGACCTAGCTTTTGATGATCTAGTGCTTTTTTTCACTGATTCTGGAGGTACAGGTGGATTCTACAGTCAATTTCTCCTGCTGAGCAGGATATTCTCCAACCATCACTGCTCTGCTCTCCATGCTGGCCACAGCCATTTCCCAGCAAGTCAGGTCTGGTGAATGCTGTGTTCTTCTGGATCTAGTCTCCCTCTCCTGTTACTCAGTCCAATTTCTTAACTTTCAATTTGATATTCAGGGCTCCCAGGATGTCATACGTTAAGGACTTATTTGTTCTTTTGGGTCTTCATTGTTAGAGGAGTCACAGGAAGCATCTGACTCCTCTACCATCTTTGCCCGCCTCTCTTAAAATTTGTTTTATCTAAGAATAGTATTGCTACTCCTGCTCTTTTTTGGTAGCTGTTTGCTTGATACACTTTTTCCATCCTTTGATTTTTAATAAATTTGCATCTTTGTTTCTAAGGCATGTCAGCATATTGAGGAGTTCTGTTTTTCATCCAGTCTGCCACTGTCTATATCTTTATAGGTGCATTTAGGCCATTTACATTCAGTGTAATTATCAATAGGTGTGAGTTTATTGCACTTGGCTGGCTGGCTGAGTTTATTGCTGTGATTTCATAGTGCTTTTTTTTATTACGATTAAGTGAACGTATATAATTCAAGCCAATTTTGCATTCCCACCTCTCTGCAACTGTATCTGTTCTCCTCAGGCTGGACAACACACACCTCCTTTGCGCTCTTGCCATCTAATATCCTCTCAACAAACACCTGTCCTGTCCTCTCCACCTTCTCCTCTCCCCTCTAGGAAGAAACCAGCAGGACAGCCTCCTATAAATGTATAAAAACTATAAAGTACACACACCACATGCTAACTCTGCATGCCAAGTCCGGTCCATTCTTTGTCTGAAGTGATGATCTCAGTACTGGTTTCAGGTCTGGGCCAGCAGCAGATCTAGGGGTCATATTCTCAGGGTATCTTTCAGATTGTCAGACCATCAGTTCTGGTCTTTTAGAAGAGTTCTTGACCTGTACACCTCTTTTTCACGTCCTATGTCAGGGACTCTACGTTGTGTCCCCTATTGTGGCTGTCTTTGGTGGTGGGGAGGCACCATCTGGTTCTTCTGGTCTCATGCTGATGTAGTCTCCCAGTCATTTGGGTCCTTCTGTTTCCTGGGCTCATCTTTCCCCGTGTCTTGATGTTCTCAGTTGTCATCTGTTCTAGGTGGGTTGGGTGGAAGAAATTGATTTTCCTCAGATGACAGCTTGCTGGCTTTAAAGACCCCAGACATCACTCACCAATATGGGACGCAGAAGACTTTCTTAGCAAAAGACTTGTTGTTAGGTGCCATCGAGTCAATCGAGTCAATTCCAACTCATGGTAACCCTATGCACAGAAGAACAAAAAACTGACTGGTCTTGCACCATGCCCACAATCGTTTTTATGCTTAGGACCATTGTTACTGCCACTGTGTCACTCCATCTCATTGAGAGGGTCTTCCTCCTTTTTGCTGAGCCTCCACTCACCCAAGCATGATGTGTTTCTCCAGGGACTGATCCTTCCTGACAACATAGCCGAAGTATGTAAGATGCAGTCTTGCCATCTTTTCTACCAGGGAGCACTCTTGTTGTACTTCTTCCAAAACAGATCTGTTTGTTCTTTCGGTGGTCTATAGTGCACTCAACATTCTTCTCCAACACTACTGTTCAAAGGCATCAATTCTTCTTCTGTCTTCTTTGTTCATTGTCCAGCTTCTGCCTGCATATGATGTGATCAAAAATACCTATGGTCAGGTGGTCTTTAGTCTTCAAGGTGACATCATTACTTTTCAGTACTTTAAAGAGGTCAGATTTTCCCAGTGCAATATGTCTTCTGATTTCTTGACTGCTGCTTCCATGAGCATTCATTGTGGACTCAAGTAAATGACATCCTTGACAACCTCAAACCTTTCTCCATTTATCACAATGTTACTTATTGGTCCAGTTGTGAGGATTTTTGTTTTGATGTTGAGGTGCAATCAGCACTGAAGGCTATGGTCCTTGATCTTCATCAATAAGTGTTTCTAATCTTCTTCACTTTCAGCAAGCAAGGTGATGTTGTTTGCATACCACATGTTGTTAGTCAGTTGTCCTCCAATCTGGATGCCATATTCTTTTTTGCATAACCCAGCTTCTTGGATTATTTGCTCAGCATACAGATCCAAAAGGTATGGTGAAAGGATACAACCCTGATGAATACCTTTCCTGACTTTAAACCATGTGGTGTCCCTTTGTACTGTTCGCATGACTACTTCTTGATCTGTGTACACATTCTTTAAGAGCACAATTAAATGTTTTGGACTTCCCATTTTATGCAAGGTTAGCCATAATTTGTTACAATCCACACAGTTGAATGTCTTTGCATAGTCAATAAAACACAGGTAAACATCTTTCTGATGTTTTCCACTTTCAGCCAAGATTCATCTGACATCAGTGATGATATCCCTGGTTCCACATCTTCTGAATCCAGCAAAACAATGGTTATGTCAATTGACTTCAATGTACTCTGAAAACGTGGTCCCTGCTACTCTATCTTTGAAATGTTTGGTTGAATTTAGTAAACCTTTTAGTTTATGATCTTCTCCAGTTATGGTGATCTGCCTTCTACTGCTTGCAGTCACTCTCTTCATGTAACTGAACTCCTATTAACTATCTAATTTATGAACAGACCTCTCCCTCTCTCCCTTCCCTTGTAGGCATCAGAGTCATTCCTTCTGTGCATAAGTCCTTTATAAAGTATTTATCATAGTAGTCTCATATGATACTTGTCCTTTTGCATCTGACAGAATTCACTCAGCATAATGTCTTCTAGTTGAAACCAGGTTATGAGATGCTTCCTAAAATCATCATTGTTCTTTATTATTGCATAGTGTTCCATTGTGTATACATACCATAGTTTGTTTATCCATTCATCTGTTGATGGGCACCTAGGTTGATTCCATCTTTTTGCTATAGTGGACTATGCTGCAATAAACATTTGTGTACATATATCTGTTCAAGTGATAGCCTTTATTTCTGTAGAATATATTCCAAGCAGTGAGATTGCTGGATCACATGGTATTTCTGTTTCTGGCTTTTTAAGAGAGCACCAAATTGCTTTCCAAAATGGTTGTACAGTTTTAAATTCCCACCAACAGTGTAGGAGAGATTCAGCCTCTCCACAGCCTCTTCAACATCTGTTGTTTTGTGTTTTTTGGATTATTGCCAACTTTGTTGGCTGAGATGGTATCTCCTTGTAGGTTTGATTTGGATTTCTCTAATAGCTAATGGTGTGAGCATTTCCTCATGTGTCTTTTGGCTGCCTGGATGTCTTCTTTGGTGAGTTGTCTATCCACATCTTTGCCCATTGTTTACTTCAGCTATTTGTCTTTTTCTTGTTGATATTTTTCAGTACTATGTAGATTATGGAAATTAGATGTCGATACAATATGTAGTTGCCAAATATTTTTTCCCATTTTGTAGGCAGTCTTAGCTTTATGAATAAAGTCTTTGGATGAGCATAAGTGTGTGATTTTTAATAGTTCCCTTTTATCTATTTTCTCTTCTGTTGTTAGTGCAGTGTTGGTACAATTTTGTAGTCCATCTAAACTGTGTGTTAGAATTTCCATTCTGGTCTTTATTTTTTCTTCTATAATCTTTATCATTTTAGATTTAATATTTAGGTCTTTGATCTACTTTCAGGTACTTTTTACATAAAGTGTTAGGTACGGGTCTTGTTTCAGGTTTTCTGCAGATAAATATCCAATTTTGCCAACACCATTTGTTAAACAGACTGTTTTTACTCCAGTTTATGACCTTTGGGCCTTTGTCAAATCTCAGCTGTTCATAGGAGGATAGTGGTATTTTCGGATTCTCTATTCTGTTCCTTTGGTCTATATATCTCTTTTGGTACCAGTGCCAGGCTGTTTTAACTACTGTGGCAGTGTAATAGGTTCTGAAGTTGGATAGTGTGAGGCATCCCACTGTTCCTCTTTTTCACTAGTGTTTTACTTATCTGAGATTTCTTCTCTTTCCAAACAAAGTTGGTGATTGTTTCTCCATCTCATTGAAAAATGAGGCTGGAATTGGTATTGAAATAGCATTGTATTTGTAGATCACTTTGGGTAGAACAGACGTTTTCACAATGTTAAGTCTTCCTATCCATGAGCAAGGTGGATTTCTCCACTTATGTAACTCTCTTTTGGTTTCTTACAGTAGCGCCTTGTAGTTTTCTCTGTATAGGTCTCTTACTTCTCTGGTAAGATTTATTCCTAGACATTTTATCTTCTTGGGGGCTATAGTAAATGATATTGATTTGGTGATTTCTTCTTTGATGATCTCTCTGTTGGTGTAGAGGAATCCTACTGACTTATTTATGTTTCTCTTATATCCTAATACTTTGCTGATGTCTTGTATTAGTTTCATAGTTTATTTATGGATTCTTTAGGATTGTCTATGTATATGATCATATCATCTACAAATAAGGATACTTTTAAGTCTTCTTCACTGATGCAGATACACTTTATTTCTTTATCTTGTCTGATTGCTCTGAACGGAACTTCTAGCACAGTTTTGAATAGAAGTGGTGACAGTGGGCATCTTTGTCTAGTTCCTCTTCTCGGGGGAGTTCTTTCAGTCTCTCTCCATTCAGGATGATATAGGCAGTTGGCTTTGTGTAGATGCCCCTTATTGCACTGAGGAATTTCCCCTCTATTCTTATTTTGCTGAGAGTTTTTAACATGAATGGGTGTTGGACTTTTTCAAATGTCATTTCTGCATCAACTGATAAAATCAAGTGATTCTTATCCTTTCTGTTACTTATGTGGTTGATCACATTAAATTTTTTTTGCTCATATTGAGCCAACCCTGCATTCTTGGTATGAATCCCACCTGGTTGTAACAAATTATTTTTTGATATGATGTTGAATTCTATTGGCTACGATTTTGCTGAAGATTTTTGCATCTGGCTTCATGAATGATATTGGTATGTAATTTTCTTTTTTGTGTGTACTCTTTACCTGGCTTTGTTATCAGGGTTATGCTGGCTTTATAAAATGAATTTGGGAGTGTTCCATCCTTTTCTATGTGGTGAAATAGCTTCAGTCACATTGGAATTAACTTTAAGTTTAGTGGAATTCTCCAGTGAAGCCATCTGGGTCAGGACTTTCTTTTGGTTGGTAGTTTTTTGATTACTTTCTCAATCTCTTCATCTGTGATGGTTTCATTAGGTTGTTCTACTTCTCTTTGTGGTGATTTGATAGATGATGTGACTCTAAAAATTTATCCATTTCCTCGAAGTTTTTAAATCTGTCAGAGTACAGTTTTTCATAGTATTCTGTTACGATACTTTTACTCAGTTGCCTCTGTTGTGACATCTCCCATCTCATTTCTTAGTCAGGTTATTTGTTTCCTCTCCTGTTTATGTTTTCTAAGTTTAGCCAATGGTTTATCAATTTTGTTGATATTTTCAAAAAACCAAGTTTTCATTTTGTTAATTCTTTCAGTTGTTCTTCTGTTCTCTGATTGGTTTATTTCTGCTCTAATCTTTATTATCTGTTTTCTTCTGTGCCTGAGGTGTTCTTTTGTTGTTCTCTTTCTGGATGTTCAGGTTGTAGAGTTAATTCTTTGGTTTGGATCCTTTCTTCATTCTCGATGTTTGCATTTAGAGAGATAAACTGACCTCTAAGCACTGCTTTTGCTCTATCCCATAGGTTCTGGTATGATGTGTTTTTATTGTCATTTCATCCCATGAATTTCTTTATTACATATTTGACGTCTGCTATAACCCATGAATTTTTGAGCAAGGCATTGTTCAGTTTCCATGAGTTCAAATTTCTATCCATGTTCTTTCCGTTACTAATTTCAACTTTTATGTCTTTATGGTCTAAGAGGATGCTTTACTACTCCTATTTACTATTCAATGGTTTGGATTTTGTTGAGACTTGCTTCATGACCTAATATATGGTCTATTCTGGAGAATGCTCTATGTGTGCTGGAAAAGAAGGTGTACTTTTCTGTTGTTGGGTAAAAGGTTCTGTAAATGTCTATGGGTTTGAGTTGATTGTTGCAATACAATCTTCTGTATCTTTACTGAGCTTTTTTGTGAATGATCTGTCCATTACTGAAAGTGGAGTATTGAAATCTCCTCTGGTATTAGGTGTGAAACTAATATTGTTATATCCTGCTTATGAAGTGAAACTTTCAGTAATAAATAGTGACCATCCTTGTCCACATTGGTGGAGCTTATATTAAAATCTATCCTATCTGAGGTTAGTATTGCCACTTCTGCCCTTTTTAAGTGTTATTAGCTTGGTAAATATTTTTCCGTACTTTGATTTTCAGTTTGTTCATGTCTTTGAGTCTAAGATGTGTTTCATGTAAACAGCATAGACAGACAGTGTCCTTTGATCTGAGCTCTCACTCTCTGCCTCGTATGGGAGCATTCAGACCATTTACATTCAGTGTAATTCTTGATAGGTATGTATTTCACTCTGTCATTTTAATTCCTTTATTTTTGTGTTGTTGATGCTTTCTTTCCTTAATTTTCTGTTCTTAGTCATTTTCTTTATGAGTTTACTTTTCATCTTTTTCAGTGCTGGTTTAGTTTTTATTGAGATTCCTGTATTATGTGCATTGTTTTGATGTGTAACACTGTTAGTTTCCTTTGGGGCTACCCTTTTAATCCCCCTTAATATTCTAAATTTAAAACAGCCCTTAACTTCTGTATAGCTCCTTAATTTCCTCTCCATACAAAAGGAGTGTAATGACTGTAACATATCCCTCTTTATACTGTGATGATGTCATAGTTTTTATGTTACGGTATCTGGTTCCCTACTTTTAATATTTTAGCTTTGATTGAGCTATGTGACTTCCCTAATTGAGTAGGATTCACCGCTCTTTCCTGCATTGGTTTCTTAAGTATGCATTTTGTGTTGTTGTGTTTCTAAACAAAGAGCTTCTTTCAATATTTCTTGTAGTTTTGGTTTGGTTTTAGCAATGTCTCTAAGCTTCTGTTTATCTGAGAATGTCTTAATTTCACCATCACCTTTGAGAGACAATTTTGCAAGATATATAATTCTTGGTTAGAAAATTTTCTCCTTCAAAGCTTTGTATGTGTCATCCCAGTCTTTTTGCCAACATGATTTCTGTCAAGAAGTAAAATGAAAGCCTAGAGTGTTTCCCTTTGTGTGTATTTTTGCTTTAAGCCTCTCTGCCTTTAAGAGCCTCTCTTTATGCTTCATTTTATTAAGCCTGATTATCCTATGTCTTGGTGTCTTTCTTTTGGGATCTAGTTTTTGTGGTGTTCAATAAACATCTTGAATATCTATATTCTCTTCTTTCACAATACCAGGGAAGTTTTCTGTCAATTCTCTATATTTTCTGATATCTCTCCATGTTCATTAAGTTCAATTATTCATAGATTATCCCTCTTCATAGAGTCTCACATACTTCTTAATGCCTCTTCATTTTTCTTGTTTCTTTTCTCTGATTTCTCCTCATAAATGCTGTTGTCAGTTGCTTTATCTTTGTTTTAGTCAGCTAGGGCTGCTCTAACAGAAATACCACAGAGTGGATAGCTTTAACAAAGAAAGATTTATTCTTGCACAGTCCGGTAGGTTACAAGTCCATATTCAGGGTGTCCGCTCCAGGGAAAGACTTTCCCCTTGTCGGCTCTGGAGGAAAGTCCGGTATTGCATCAGTCTTTGTCCAGGGAGCGTCTTCACGCAAGAACCTCTGGTCTGAAGGACGCGCTGTGCTCCCAGTGCTGCTTGCTTGATGGTAGCGAGGTTCTCAAATTGTCCTTTGTTTCTTTTTCCTTTTATTCCTTGCAAGCTAAAAGCATTAAGGGTGGGGCAAGCCATACTCCAGGAAAACTCCCCCTACCGCAGGAATTTAGAGCCCCACCCTAATTCTTTAACATACAGGTTAGCAAAACCACACAGTGGAGGACAGTCCCAAGATACTGGGAACCATATCCCAGCCACGTGGCTGCACACATTTTTGGGGGGACACAATTCCAACCATGACAATCTTCAAGCTGTCTCATTCTGCATTCAATTTCTTCAATCCTGTTCTTTTGGTTTTGCATTGAATTGTGTAATTCTGTGATTTTATTATTGATCTGCTGGATTTTATATCATTGATACTGTAGCAGTTCATGTAGCTTACCTAATTTTTCATTTTATTCTACTACATTTTGTTAATTCTCTAAAACTGCTCTTTGTTTTTTCAGATGGTTAGATATTGATTGTTGTCTTCACATCATCAAGAAGATGTTCAGTTTCTCTGGTGTTACATCAATGGGAGCTGTAGCATAGTTCTAAGAAGGGAGTGGTTAAGGGCACTGCTAGATTTCGTCACCAGCAGCCACTGTGTTCTCTAGGTACAGTGGACTTATGCATAGCTTCTCTGGCAATATAGACTCTGTCAAGCACTGTGATGCTGCTTGGCTTAGTGGCTTGCTCCAGCTGATATTTCAGGAGTGGCAGATCCTGCCTTCTTGCTGCTAAAGGCAGCAAGCTACTTATGCCAACTCTCCATCTTCACACCAGTCAAGAGTGTGATGTAACTCAGGGAAGCGAGAAGGATGCCACCACACTTGGCTGCTAGAGACTGCTGCATTCTCTAGATCAGTTTATCTTAAAAACTGCCTATCTGCTGAGATGGGTGCTATCCAACAGCTGCCAAAAGCAGCCAGGCCCTCAGGAGTGGCAGGTCCCATCTCCTGGGTGGCAAAGATTGGCACCTTACTTATGGAGAGTCTGGGGGGCCATCAGCTGAGACTATGATGTGACTCAATGAAAAATAGTAGAAATGGTACCACCACACTCAACAGACAGTCTCCACTGCATTTTCTGGTTGCTCCTAGCCTAAGTGCTACTTTTCTTCTGAGAGAGGTGTTGACCAGCCACAGCTGAAAGAAGCTGTACCCTCAGGGTTGGCAGGCCCTGCCTCTTGGCTGACAAAGATGGTGCCTTGTAGGCCATCTCCAGATGGTACGATGTGGCTCCAAGAATAGAGAAGTTAGAGCACTGCCCCACTCAGCTGCCAGCCCCTACTATGTTCTCCAGGTATCATCATCTTAAAAACAGGTTTTCTGCTGGGAGAAGTGCTATCCAGACAGGCACCATTTCTCAGCATGGGAATTAGCCCCAGGTGAGACCTCAGGTATAGCTAACTCTGCCTCTCTGCTGACCAAGATGGCATCCCACCTAAGCCACCTCTCCTGCAGTGCATCATTAGTACCTGTGGCACAGCTCAGAGAAGAGAGAGAGAAGGGGCACCGGCACTCTTGGTCACAGCTAGGGTTCTCTAGATGTGGCTGTCTGAAGCACAGTCTCTCTGCTGGAGGATATAGTGTTTACCTAAGTACTGCAGTTCAGCATGGTAGTTGGCTCGTTCCTGACTCCCAGCCTCAGCAGTCCCAGTCCCAGCCTCCTGGGTAACAAAGAAGGTGTCCATACCTGTAATCCTCTCAAGCAATGCACCAGCAGATGCATGACTCAGTTGTTGCTGCCTCACCCCCAACAGAGGTAATTTCTAGCTTCTTGTCACCCAGTCCAACCTCGCAACTCTATGCCAGATCTTGGGTCTCCAAAAATGTCTACACTGCTCTGTTTAATTATTTTTCCAGGCCTTAGTTCTCAGAGAAATCAAGAAGACATGTGTACAGTCCTCCAACTTGGCTCCACGCCCCTCAGTGAGCATTCTGAATGACTATCTTCTCTTCTTTCATGATATCAAGAAAATTTTCTGTCAGCAGTTCTCTACATTTTCTGCTACCCCTCCCTGTTCTGGAACTCCAGTTACTTATAAATGAATCCTCTTGATAGAATCCCACATGCTTCTTAATGATTTTTCATTTTTCTTGATTCTTTTATCTGATTTCACCTCATAAATGTTGCTGTCAGTTGTTTTATCTTCAGTCTCACTAATTCTACATTCTGTTTTCTCAATCCTGGTCCTTTGGCTTTCAACTGAATTGTCTAACCCTGTAATTTCATTTTTGATGTGCTGAATTTCAGATCATTGTTGTTCTAGCAATTCATATAGCTTGTTTAATTTTTCATTTTCTGTTGCTGCACTGTGTTTAATCTCCATCCTAAGATCTAGAAGGGCTCTATCAATAATTCTTTTGTATTCTACCTCTGATAATTTCAGGAGGGCTTCTTCATCTGGGAAGTTTTCTGATTTTTTATTTTGGGAGTTTTCTGGAGCTCCAATGGTGTGCTTCTTTAAATGATTGGATATTGATTGTTGTCTTCGAGCCATCAGAAAGCTGTTCAGCTTCTCCAGTGTCACACCAGCAGAAGCTGTAGTATAGCTCAGAGAAAGGAACAGGGAAGGGCACTTTTGTCCTTGGCTGCTAGTTGCTGCTGCATTCTCTAGGTATGGCTGTTTTAAGTACAGCTTCTCTGCTAAGAGAGATACTTTTCAGCCAGGTGCTGATGCTCAGCATGGCAATCAGTCCTAGCCTGGCCTTCATGCTCAGCAGACAAAGATGGCTGACAAAGATGGCAATCTACTTGTGGAGGCTCTCTGGAGCCATACCAGCAGATGCCAAGGCATGGCTCAGAGAAGGGAAGGGGCAAGAGTGCTGCTGCACTCAGCTGCCAGCCACTGCTGCATTCTGTAGGTGTGGTTGTCTTAAAAACAGCTTCTCTGATGAGAGAGGTGCTGTCCAGTCAGGCACTACTGCTCAGGATGGCAGCCATCACCAGCAAGGCCCTCAGGCATGGCAGACTCCACCTTTCAGCTGACTAAGATGGTGTCCTACCTATGCTGCCTCTCCTTTGCTGCACCAGCAGAATTCATGGCATAGCTCAGAGAAAAGAAGGGGGAAGGGCACTGCTGCACTCAGCTGCCGGCCACTGCTGGGTTCTCTAGATGAGACTATCTTAAGTACAGCTTCTCGGCTGAAAGAGATGCCATCCAATCAGGTGCTGCTGTTCAGGATGGCACCTGGCCCCAGCCAGGCACTCAAGCACAGCAGCCCCAGTCCCAGCCTCCTGGTTGACAAAGATGGTACCCATACCCATAAGCTGCTCTGCCACTGTGCCAATGGGGGATCCTCTGTAGTGCTGACCCATCTCTAACAAAGGTAGCTTTCCATTTCCTATTGCCCAGTCCAATCTCACAACTTCGCACCTGATCTTGGGGCTCCTAAAATATCCACTCTGTTCCATTCAGTTGTTTTTGTAGGCCTTAGTTCTTAGAGGGAATCTAGGAGACATGAGTCCTTCATCTTGGCCCCACCTCTTCATAGTGCTTTTTTCTGTGTGTGTGTAGTATTGATTATTTCTTTGTTCCACTTACCCTCCTGTGTGCTGTTTGTTTTGTGGATTTTTTTTTCCATTTCTTTTGCTTTTGTTGACTTTTGTTTTGACTGAGACTATTTTTCTTCTTTATTTTGATAAGTAGATTTATTAACTTTCTTTGTAGTTACTCTGAAACTTATTCTTATCTTTCTAAGTTTGAACCAATTTATTGTTACTTGATATTGCCTTTCCTTCTTCTTCATTAGAAAGATCTATACCTACAACATTCGTGCCCTCTTTTATCGTACTGACAGTGTTGTCATTTACAGACTAACTTCTCTGGTTCCTTGTTATAATTCTTTTGATTTTAGTTTTGGCTTTGAGAGTTCATCTCCTAGGTTGGTGCTTAGCTTGTTCCTTTTCCTGATTTTAAGCCACACAGTATCCTTTTGTTCTGTTCTCATACCTCTTACTCTGCATGCAGGTTCCACATGAACACAATTTAGTGTGCTGCAATTCACACTCTTCACAATTTTATCCATAATTTGTTATTTATTCACACAAATGACTGTGTAGCCAATAAAACACATGTAAATACCTTTTTGGTATTTTTTGCTTTCAGCCAAGATCCACCTGACGTCAGAAATAATAGCCTTCATTCCACATCCTCCTCTGAACCTGGCTAGAGTTTCTGACAGTGCTCTGCTGATGTTCTGCTACATCTGTTTCTCAAATTTATCTCCAGCCAAATTTTATTTCTGTGTCCTCATTAATGATATTGTTGGATAATTTATGTATTTTGTTAGATCACCTTTCTTTGGAATGAACACAAACCTGGATCTCTTCTGGTCAGTTGGCTAAATGGCTGTCTTCCAAATTTCTTGGCATAGTTAAGTGAATACTTCCAGTGTTGCATCTGTTTGATGAAACATCTCACTTGGTATTCCATCAGTTCCTGGAGGCTTGTTCTTTGCCAATGCTTTTAGTGCAGCTCAGATGTCTTCTTTCAGAACCGTTAGTTCTTGATCATAGGCTACCTTGTGAGTTGATTGAACATTAATCAATTTGTGTGTGTGTGTGTCTGAGGTGTAAGTCTGTGGTTCAAATTAGTTTCTCATTCAAAAATTTATACACAAGTTGTTTTGTGAGATTGGTTTCAATCACTGCAGTATATCAGCACTCTCATCCCTTCCCTTTTCACTCCAAGTTCCCATGTCCAATCATTCAGATTTCCTTTACATTCTTGCCTTCTCATCTTTGCTTTGGGACAAGACTCACCCATTTAGTCACGTATACTTGATAGAACTAAGAAGCACATGCCTCAGATGTTTTATTATTTATGTTATAGGCCAGTCTAATCTTTGACTGAAAGGTAGCCTTACGTAATAGCTTCAGTTTTGAGTTAGCAGAATGTCTGGGGGCCATCGTCCCAAGGGTTCCTCCAGCCTTTGTCAAATCAGTAAGTCTGGTCTTTTTGGGGGAGGGATGGAATTTGAATTTTGTTCTATATTTTTCTATCTGTTTAGAACCCTATATTTTGATCACTGTCAGACTGATGAGTGGTGGTAGCTGGATATCATCTAGTTCTTCTGGGCTCAGGAAAGTTGAGGCTGTGGTTCACATGGTCCACTAGTCCTTTGGACTATTATTTTCCTTGTTTCTTTGATTTTCTTCATTCTCCTTTGCTCCAAACTTGATGGGATCAATAGATGTATTTTTAGATGGTTGCTCACAACACTTTCTTTTTGAACTATATTATGCGAATAGACCTAGGCCATGATCTAGATTCCTCATCCCCACAAGGTCCCACAAGGTGTTTGGATGTGTCTAGGAAGTTTCTATGGCTTCGTCTTGGTCAAGTTGTGCTGACTTGCCCTACATTGTGTGCTGTCCTTCCCTTTATCAAAATTAACAGTTGTCTACTATCTAATTAGCAACTTCTGCTCTCACCTCTTCTCTCCCTTGTAACTATCAAGTTTTATTCTTCTGTGTAAACCTTTTCTTGGGTTTTTGTAATTATGGTCTCGTTTGCCCTTTTGTGAGTAACTTATTTCACTCAGCATAATGTTCTCCAGATTCATACACTTTGTGAGTTGTTTCACAGATTCATCATTGTTCTTGATCATTATGTAGTATTCCATTGTGTGTATGTACCATAATTTATTTATCCATTCATCAGTTGATGGGTACTTAGATTGCCTCCATCTTTCTGCTATTGTGAATAATGCTGCAAGGAACATGAATGTGCGTATATCTATTCATTTATGGCTCTTCTTTAGGTATATTCCAATGAGTGGGATTACAATAGGAGTGGCATTTCTATTTCTAGATTTTTATGGAGGTGCCATACTGTTTTCTGTAGTGGTTGTACTATTTTACATTCCTACCAGCAGTTTGTAAGAGTTTGAATCTTCCCACAACTTCTCCAAAATTTGTTATTTTCTTGGTGACTTTTGTTTGTTTGTTTTTAATTTGTGCCAGTAATGTTAGGATGAGACAGTATGTCACTGTAGTTTTGATTTGCATTTCTCTTATGGCTAGTGATCTCAAGTGTTTCCTCCTGTGTTAGTTAGCTGCCTGAACGTCTTCTTTGGTGAAGTATCTTTTCATATCATTTGCCTATTTTTCAACTGTGTTATTCATCTTTTTTGTTATTGTGGTGTCGAAGTGTTCCATAGGTTTTAGAGATTAGACCCTTTTTGGGTATCTTATAGCCATTTTTCCCCCCCTAATCTATACATTCTATTTTTACTCTTTTGGTCAAATCTTTTGATAAGCATAAATGTTTAATTTTTCAGGAGCTCCCAGTTATCTAATTTATCTCCTGGTGTCTGTGCATTGTTACTTATGCTCTGTGTTTTCTTTATGCCATATATTAGGGCCCTTAGAGCAATTCATTTTGGTACAATGACTGTATTCTTGCATACCTGGTCATGATACAGGTATGTTTTGATGTGTTGCTGAATTCCATTGTGTAGAATTTTATTGAGAATTTCTTTTGACTGTGTTCTTGAGGGATATTGGTCTGTCCTCTTGTTTTTTATTAGTGTCTTCACTTGGCTTTGGTTATGCTGGCTTCATAGAATCAATTTGGGAGTGTTCTCTTGTTTTTTTTGTGTGTCTGGAGTAGTTCTATTAGTATTGCTGTCAGCGTTTGTTTGATTGTTTTGTAGAATTTTCCATGGAGACCATCTAGGATGAGGTTTTTTGTTGTCATTGGGAGGTTTATTTATTTATTTATTTTTTGGTTTGTTTGTTTTTTAATGACCTCTTCCATTTCTTCTTTTGCTACGGGTCTATTCAGATTTTCTAATTCAGTTTGCATGAATTTAGGTAGGTAGTTTTTTTCCAGAAATTTCTCCATTTACTCTAGGCTTTTGAATTTGTCAGAATATAGTTTTTCATAGCATTCTGTTAAGACTCTTTTTATTTTACTTGGCTTTATTTACTGTCACCCATCTTATTTCTTATTTGAGACTATTTGCATCTCTTTTTCTTCTGTTGTTTTGTCCAGGGGTTTATCATATTTATTGATCCTTTCAAAGACCCAACTACTAGTCTTGCTGCTTCTTTCTGTTGGTTTTCTGCTTCATTCATTTCCAGTCTTCTATTGTTTTCTTTCTTTTGGTGGCTGTGGGTTTGTTTGTTTTTTAGTGCTCTCTTACTATATGTTGAAGTAGTAGAGTTAGGTTATTGACTTTGACCATTTCCTTTTTTGTGATGTACACATTTATTGCTATAAATTGACCTCTGAGCACTGCTTTTGATTAAAAGTTTTCCTAAAAAATTTGTCCCAAAAGTTTTGGGAAGGTGTGTTTTCCTTCTTGTTTTATTCTAGGAATTATTTTATTTTATCTTTTATTTCTTCCGCTACCCAGTGACTTTTAAGCAAGGTATTATTCAGTTTCATGTGTTTGATTTTTATTCCTTTTTCTTCCTGTTATTGCTTTCTAATTTTATAGCATTGTGATCAGAGATGTTTTATATTTTTTTGTGCTTTTGTATTTATCGAGGCTTACTTTGCGGCCTGAGACATGTCTATTCTACAGAAGGATCTATTAGCATTGGAAAAGAATATGTAGTTTGCTGCTGTTAGGTGAAGCCTTCTGTTTATATCTAAGAGGTCAAATTAGTTGACTGTGATATTTAGGTCTTTTGTGTCCTTGCTGAGTTTCTTTCTAGTTATTCTGTCCTTCATCTAAGATAGCAGGTCTCATACTACTATTATGGAGTTATCTATTTGTTTTTGTGTATTTTGGAAACCTGTTAATGGTTGCATATATGTTTATTATGGCTATATCTTCTTGATGGACCAACATTTTAATCATTATATAGTGCCTTTCCTTGTCTTTAATTGTGGATTTAGCAATAAAGTCTATTTGATCAGAGACTAATATTCCCACTCCAGCTCTTTTTTGTTTATTGTTTGCTTGAGATAATTTCTCCACTTCTTCATTTTTAGTTTATATATCTTTATGTCTAAAGTGTGTCTCTTGTAGATAGCATATTGATGGCTATCTTTTTAAAAAAGAATATTCACTCTGCTGTTCTCTGTGTCTTTACTGGGGCATTTAAGCCATTTACATTCAGTGTGGTTATTGATAGGTGTGAATTCACTGCTATCATTCTGTTGCGGTGTGTGGAGGGTTACTGATGGTTTCTTTGTTCTGCATAATTTTCTCTGCTGAGTTCTTTTTACTTGTGGATTTTCTTTTCCTTTCCTTCATTGTTGATTTTTATCTGAACAAGTCTTTATGATTTTTTTATTTTGATAAATAGGTTTGCTAAGTTTCTCTGTAGTTACCCTGAAGTTTACTTTTTTTTGTCGTAAGTTCAAAGAAGCCTTTTATGTCTTGCTATTGCCTAGACTTTCTCTCCATATGGAACTTCTGTAGTCACACTATTTATTCATCCCTTATGTTTTGAAGTTGTCATCATTTATAGCTGTTTCACCTGGTTTTTGAGTCCTTCCTGTAAAGGGCAGTATGGTGAGTCTTACCTTGTTTCCTGGCTCCCAAATCTTCTTAAGGATTGTTTTCCAGCTTCTAGCACATATGTGGAAACTTTGGTGGCACACTGGTTAAGTACTATGACTGCTAACCAAAAGGTTGTCAATTGAAATCCACCAGGCCCCCTGGAAATTCTATGTCTATCTTATAGAGTTGCTGTGAGTTGGAATCAATGACAATGGTACTTCAATTTTTTTTAAGCACATATATGTTTTATTAAGGCATCAAGAATACTTTCCACTTCCTGCTCACCAGTCCTAGCAGCAGAAGTTCCTGCAAGTTATATTCTGACAAAGAACATTAACCTGCACCAGGGAAAATGTGTATTGGCTTATTTCTCAAGTAAAAGCGAGTTCCAAAGGTTCTGTTTTTCTGTTCCAGAAAATATCACATTCAGCAGTACAACTATGATTAAAGCTATCATTTCGTTAACTTTATAGTACTTCACTGTTATATGCTGTGATCTGTTTGGTTTCTGTAGACACTCATACAAGTATACTGGATAAAAGTATCATGGGATCCACTACTTTTGCATCTTTAAATTTTTTGAAAGTAGAGCTATTCCTCCTGGGGTGTGTTACTCTGTCTCCACAGATCAGTGGAGTAACAGTTTCAAGGGCTGTTACTTAGGTCTTCCTTCTGTAATAGTTCTTAACTCACATAAATGTGAACCAATGAGAAGATTCTGTTACCCACAAAGAATTTTCATTCTGATTATGCTTGTGGGTACTGGGAAAATACCAAAAGGTGAGCTAAGGACCCTCTGGATGCACTGAGATGGACTTGGGCTTGACACCATACATTTCCTGATAGCCATGAATCTCCACAGTAATGGGACTATAATGCTATTTTAGGTTCTCTGGTATCAGTGTCAGCTCAGATGTATGTCAAATTGCTCTTTAAAGGTCTTGGTATTTTCTTTTCCCTGGTGCAGTTACTATAGAAAATGTTCAGAGTGGTCTAATTACTGACAACCAAATAGAATGCAGGGAAACTCTGGAAAAGAATGAGGAGGAAATACAAAAATTCCAGACCCATAGAAATAACATGGGCTTTGAATCTAGGTGTATCTGTGCTAGATCCTTACTCCACCAGTCATTGCCATGTGAGCCTCAACATCATCATCTGGGAAATGGGACTGTTAATAACTCCCTTTCAAGGATGTTCCAAATATATATACATCAGAAGGACAGGACGCAGAGCCAGCTGTCAGGAAACAAGTAGCAGTCGCTCTTTCTATGAATATTACCAATGGAATGTACCACACTGAGGTTCAAGCAGAACAGTCTTAGCCAGAGTTTTGTGAATATAGAACAGTTCCACTTGGTGACAGTGAGGTAAAAGAACAATGAGTACCTTCATATAATAAAGTACATCTTTGGAGCAACTGGATTGTACAGAGTAGCAGGAATTTAGTCTGAGATGTTATGGTAATGAAAACAAGAAGCCAGATTTCTAAATTGCCTTAGTATGGATTCTACAAAAGCAGAGACCTTAGTCAGGGAGTTGGCTGCTGGTAATTTGTTTGGGAGGTGACCTCAAGAATCAGGAGAGTGTGATAGAAGAGGAAAAGCCAATACAATGTGTGTTATTAACTTTGCTACTGCTACAGGTAACTGAGGTTCACTTCAGCTGGAAAATCCTGTAGAATGCATTTTATTATTGTCCTTTCAAAAACTAAAAGCTGGAAAGTTTCTCTTTTAACTCATGTAAGCCTTTGTTTGAAGATTACTCATGAAGACATTGCTCTCAGCCCACTTGGGAGCAACTGTAGATGAACAAACTTCCATGGCTCCAGGGAAACCTAACAAAGGCAAATGGAACTATATGGTGGAACGTTGAATTTGGACACCAGAACATGCCAAGAAGATGTCTAAAAAAAAAAAAAAAACCTCAACCTTCTTGGGTACAGGTTGAGCATGCTAACCGTTTATGCCACCCAGAGAATCCAAGGAACTATTTACCATGGTGAAAATAAGAGAAAAACGTGTTGTACAGGGCACAAAAAGTTTCCATCATACATAATCCTTTTATGCCTTCAGATTTCAATTTACTCACTCGGCTAAACCACTGCAGTGTTCTCATTACTCAGTTAATTTCAGTTTAGCCATCTACCCATCAAGGAAGACCACAATGATTTCTTCTACATTTTTATCTTCCCCTGTTTTTCTGACATTTATATCTGAGACTATCTGACATAGAGCAAAAGATTGATTCAGAACCTTTTGAACATTGTAGTCTTCTCTGATATATAGTCTCTATATAAGACAGTAAGTAGAAAACTTGTGGTAATAGGTTCAAAACAAATACCAGATGCAAAAAGTAGCACTTGGATGTGGCAGACGGATTTGGACTCTACAAGCATTTTGGCAGTTTGGAGAGCTATAACCCTGTGTTCATAAATTTCTTTTTTTTTTTTTAAGAAGAATTGTGCATATTTTCCTGTAGCTAATAAGAAATCCACATGCGTTATGAATACACTCCAATGCTTTATGAGAAAACTCATTTGGCTGTACATCAGAAACTTCCCAATTTCCCATTTCAGGTTGTGCACAGTGGAAATAGCTTTTGTTTAATTGATTCCAGAGAAAATAATTGCTCTTTGGCTTGAACCTCACAGCATCCCAAGGTTGTAGAGGTTTTGTTATAATTGTTTTTCTAGCTTCTTGGTATTCCCACAAAAGATGTACACAGTGCTGTGGGTCCTCTTTACTTCCTCTGAAGATGGGGCAATGGGATGACAGCAGAAGGAAAAGGAACCAGAGCCTCCAGATTAGCCCACTTTCCTAGGACTACCCTGCCCCCAGAAAATTAAAGACAGAAAGAAATGGAACAAGAGTCTCTGGTTGAAAGTGTGATTGTAAAGCACTTTTGAAGAAGTCATTAATAATATGAATGATGGCATCATATATACTTGTGTGTTATGGGGCATGATTATGAGCTGGAATTGATTCATTGGTGGTGGGTTTGGTTTAGTTTTTGGTTTCCTTTTTCTCAGAACAGAATATGTAACCAGGGAGGTGGGGGCAAGTGGCAGACTAGACACACATCTCCTCAATTCCCTCTGAGAACTAAGGCCTGGAATGATGACTAAATGGAGCAGTACAGACATCCAGGGAGCCCTAGGATCTGGTATAGTGTTATGAGATTTGAATAAAAGGACTAACTCACCCTTCTCAAAGATGAGCCATTGGCCACTGATCACAGCTTCTGCCAACTCATGATTTTGGAGGTCTTCAGATACTGGGCATGAGCTGGCAAACACGCTGAACTGTGGCACTTAACTAAACAGCGTATAGCACAGCAGAGAGACAGTGCGTGGGATAACCAAAGATTGAGAGACTGGCTGCTGACTGAGGGCACCACTGCCTCTCTCCCCTCTCTTTTCTGAGCTGCACCATAGATTTCACTGTCTCATGGAAGAAAGGGCAGCTTGGTTGGGACACCATCTTGGTTGGCTGAGGGGTGGAGTTACCCAGTCGAGGGTCTTGGCTATGGCTGATTCTCAAACAGAGCCACTGCCTGGCTTGCAAGTGATTCTCCAATATAAAAGCAGGTTTGGAGTCAGTTCATACCTAGATTTATGGTTGGGGACTGGTAGAGGATGGTAAGAAGGCCCTAGCCTCTTCTTGGCTTTGAACCGCATCATAGCATCAAGGGATGGCCTCTGAGGTACTTTTATTGTCAGCTGGAAGGTGGGGCCTGCACCCCTGAGGGTATGTCGGTTGGACAGCTCCCCACTTAGTAAAGTACCATTTTAAATAAGACCACCTGGAAAAACAACTGCTGAGAGGCCTGGCAGCATCTCCTCTACCCTTCACTGATCCACATCATAGGTTTGGCCAACGGCTCTCCAGTGACTATGTAAGTAGGGCACCATCTTAGCCAGCCAGGAGGCAGAGCCTGCCAACCTAGAGAGTCCACTTGGGGCCAGTTAATAGAGTACATAGAGATGACTGATGACCATCTCTCCTCCTAGAACTATACCTCAATGCCTGTTGAAGTAACAACAGAGAAATCAAACAGCTTCTAGATGGCATGCAGACAACAGTCCACAGCTAACCATTTAAAGAAGTGGTCCACCATGGCTCCGGAAGGCTTCCAAAATAAAGACTCCAAAAACTTCCCAGATGAAGAAGCCTTTCTGAGTCTATTGCAGGTCAAGTACAAAAGAATGATCTAGAGAGACCTTCTAGAGATTAAATAAAATTCAGCACAAAACAAATGAAAATATAAGTAAGCTATTTGAACTGGTGGACCAACAATGATCGGAAATCCAGAAAATGGATAACAAAATTACAGAATTAAACAATTCAATCCAAAACCAAAAGAGGAGAACTGAGGACATGGAAGTCAGACTTAGTGACCTTGAGAATAGAGCAACTGACACCAGCATTTATGAGGAGAAATCAGAGAAAAGAAGAAAACTGAAGAAGCATTAAGAAACATGTTGGACTCCATTAAGAGGAATAGTTTACAAATAGTTGGAGTTCCTGAGCAGGGGTGGATAGGTGAATATACAGACAGCATCACTGTAAAGTTGCTGACAGAAAACTTTCCTGAAATTATAAGAGAACATAGATATCCAAGATGCATATTGAACAACACAAAAACTAGACCCGAAAAGACACCACGGCATAATATAATCAAGCTTAATAAAATGAAACATAAACAGAAACTGTTAAAGGCAATGAGGCTCAAAGGAAAGTTAACATTCAGAGGGAAACCCTGCAGGCTTTCATCTGACTTCTCCGCAGAAATTATGTTGGCAAGAAAGCAGTGGGATGACACATTCAAAACCTTGAAGGAGAAAAACTTCCAACCAAAAATTATATATCCTGCAAAACTGTCTCTCAGATATGGCAGTGAAATTAAGACATTCACAGAAAAACAGAAGCTTAGAGACTTTGTGAAAACCAAACCAAAACTACAAGAAATACTGAAAGAAGTTCTTTGTTTAGAAAAACAAAAACATAATGTATACTTAAGGAGGCAATGAAGGACACAGCATCCAGAATCCTACTCACTTAGGGAACTCAATAAGCTCAATCAAAACTACATTATTAAGAGAATCAGTGATCATGACACAAAAACTGACATCACTACGCTAAAAAAAGGGATATATTACAGTAGTCATAACTCTTTGAGACAGGGAGAGGAAATTAAAAAGATGTGCAGAAGTTAAAATCTGGTTTAACTTATAATATTAAGGGGGATCAGAAGGATAGCCATAAAGCAAAGCAACAACATAATGTATTAAAACAAGCATAATACAGTACTCTCAACAAACACAAAACCAACAACGAAAAAGATGAAAAGTCAACCTATAAAGAAGAATGACCCAGAACAGAATATTAAGAAAAACATAGAAACCACCAATGACACAAAAATAAATACATCAAAATGACAGCACTAAACAAGTACTGTCAATAATTACACTGAAGGTAAATGGACTGAATGCTCCAATAAAGAGACAACAAGTAACATTGTAGATCAAAAGACATGACCTGTCTATATGTTGCTTACTAGAAACATACCTCAGACTCAAAGATACAAACATACTGAAAATCGAAGGATGGAAAAAGATATACCAAGCCAACAACATACAAAGAAGAGCAGAAGTGGCAATATTAATCTCAGATAAAATAGATTTTAAGGTAAAGTCTACCATGGTGGTCAAGGGTAGTCACTATTTATCGCTGAAAGGTCCAAGACATAAGCAAGACATAGCTATGTCACGTATTTATTCACCCAATACCAGAGTATCTAACTGTATCAAACAAACACTGACAATATTGAAAAATGAGATAGATCACTCCACAGTACTAGTGGCACACTTCAACACTCCACTTTCACTAGTGGACAGATCATCCAGAAAAAGGCTCAGTAAAGATACAGAAAATCTTATTGAGACAATTAACCAACTAGGCTGATCAACATATACAGAAGCTTTTACTCATCAACAGATAAGTACACTTTCTTCTCCAATGTACACAGAACATTTTCCAGAATAGAACATGTGTTAAGACATAAAGCAAAGCTTAACAAAATCCAAACCACTGAATTATTGCAAAGCATCTTCTCACACTATGAAGCCATAAAAGTTGAAATCAATAGCAGAAAAAACTAGGTAGAAATTTGAACTCATGGAAACTGAACCACACCTTGCTCAAAAATCCATGGCTATAGGAGAAGTCAAGGATAAAAAAATAAATTTATAGAATCAAATGAGAATAAAAACACATCCTACCTATGGGATACAGCAAAAGCAGTGCTCAGAGGCCAGTTTTACTCTATAGATGCACCCTTCTGGAATGAAGAAAGGACACAAACCAAAAAATTAACCATACAGTTTAAGCAAGTAGAAAGAGAGCAACAGAGCAACCCCTCAGGCACCTGAAGAAAACAGATAATAGTGATTAGAGCAGAACTAAATGAATAAAAGCATAAAAGAACAGTTGAAAAAATTAACAAAACCAAAAGCTGGTTTTTTGAAAAGATCAACAAAATTGATAAACCACTGGCTAAACTTAGAAAACAAGAACAAGAGAGGAAACAAATAACCTGAATAAGAAATGAGATGGGAGATGTCACAACACACCCAACTGAAATCAAAAGTACCATAACAGAATACTACAAAAGACTGTATTCTAACAGATTTCAAAGCCTAGAGGAAACAGGCACGTCATGAAGGAAGAGATTGAAAAAGTCATCAAAAAACTACCAACCAAAATAAATCCTTGCCTAGATGGCTTCACTGGAGGATTCTACTAAACTTTTAGAGAAGAGTTATTTCCAGCACTAATGAGAATATCTCACCTCATAGAAAGGGATGGAATACTCCCAAATTCAAGCTATGAAGCCAACATAACCCTGATAAAACCAGAGAAAAGATCCCACAAAAAAAAGAAAATTATAGACCAACATCACTCATGAACCTAGATGGAGAAGTCTTTAACAAAATTTTAGCCAATAGAATTCAATAACGTATGAAAAAAAATAGTTCATCATGACAAAGTTGAATTCAAACCAGGGATTCAAGGCTGGTTCAACATCAGAAAAACAATGTGATCAACCATCTAAATAACAAAGTATAATACTCACCTGATTTTGTCAACTGATACAGAAGAGGCATTTGACAAAGTCCAACACACATTCATGCTAAAAACTCAGTGAAATAGGAATAGTGGGGAAATTCTGCAAAACAATAAGGGGCATCTATGGAAAGCCAACTACATCATTGTGAGTGGAAAGAGACTGAAAGAATTCCCCTAGATAATAGGAACTAGATAAGATGCCCACTCTCACCAGTTCCATTCAACATTGCACTACAGATTCTAGCCAGAGCAATTAGACAAGATAAAGAATAAAGAGCATCTGCATCTGCCAACAAGAAGTAAAAGGCTTCCCCATTTGCAGATGATATGATCATACACACAGAGAACCCTAAGGAATCCATAAGCAAACTACTCAAACAGAAGAGTTCAGCAAAGTCTCAGGATACAAGATAAACATAAGTAAATCAGTAGGATTCCTTTACACCAACAAAGAGATCATTCAAGAAGAAATCACCAAACCAATACCATTTATTATAGCCCCCATGAAGGTAAAATACCTATGAATAAATCTGAGAAATAGGAGACCTATACAGAGAGAACTACAAGACCTTACTGCAAGAAAGCAAAAGAGACTTACATAAGTGGAGAGAAACTAACCCTGCTCATGGATAGGAAGACTTAACATTGTGAAAATGTCTATTTTACCCAAAGTGATCTATGTATATGATGAAATCCCAATACAAATTCCAGTGTCGTTTTTCAGCCAGATGGAGAAACAAATCATCAACTTTGTTTGGAAAGGGAAGAAACCCCAGATAAGTAAAGCAATATTGAAAAAGACGAACACAGTAGGAAGCCTCATATATCTGACTTAGAACCCGTTATACTGCCTCAGTAGTCCAAACAGCCTGAAACTGGTACAAAAAGAGACACATAGATTGATAGAGCAGAGTTGAGACCCCAGAGATGCCATCATCATCTCATGAACAGTTGATATTTAACAAAGGCCCAAAGATTGCAAACTGGGGTAAAAACAGCCTCTTTAACAAATTATATTGGCAAAATTGGATATCCGTCTGCTAAAAACTGAAACAAGACCCGTATCTCACACCTTACACAAAAAATAACTCAAAATGGGCCAAAGATCTAAATATCAAATCTAAAATGATATAGATCATGCAAGAAAAAATAGGTTTAACAATGGAAGTTCTAATGCACAGCTTAGACAGACTTCAAAATCTGACAAAACATGATCGACAGAAGAGAAAACAGATAAATGGGACTAGTAAGAATCAAACACTTTTCCTCATCCAAAGAATTTATCAAAAGAGTTAAAAGACCACCTACAGAATGGGAAAAAAAATTTGGCAACTACATGTTGGACCAACATCTGATCTCCATAATCAACAGGGTACAGCAAAATACCAACAAGAAAAAAGCAAATACCCCAATTAAGCTATGGGTAAAGGAGATGGGCAGACACTTCACCAAAGAGGACATACAGGCAGCCAAAAAGACACATGAGGACATGCTAATGATCATTAGCTATCAGAAAAATCTAAATCAAAACTACAATGAGGTGGAGTCAGATGGTGGATTAAACAGACTTCTTCCTAAATCCCTCTCGAAAGCAAGACCTGAATTGATAATTAAATGGAGCCTTTAGGACACCTAGTGAGCACTAGGACATGGCATAGGGCTGTTAATTTGGGCTTCTTACCACTGAACAGAAAACTTTTTCACTGACCACTGCTCTTGCTGAGTGCTGGCTTTCACAGACTGAAGGTAACTCACCATTTCAACTTTTTTTTCTTTATTTTAGCTGGCAGGCAGAGCTGGGACTTGATGAGCATCTAATCTCAGGCGCATTGCTCTGAGATCAGCAGGGGAAATTGCCATATTTTGAGAGCCCAGTTTTGGACTCTGTGTATCTTGGTACCTTTGGCCTCTCTTTCTGCCTCCACCATTGAGTAGCTGATACCAAGGCAGGCAGGATGCTTGTGTGGGAGGCCATCTTGTTCCACCGGGAGGCAGATATACCCATACAGAGGCCTCAGCTGGACCTAATTCCTAGGCTGGGGCAGCGCCTGCCTGGGAGATGAGTGCAGGAAAGGAGTATTCTACACAGTGTCATCTACGGCTGGGGCCTGACAGCAGAGGCCAACAGGCTGGTAGCCTTTCTGTATTTTGAACTGGTTTATAACAATTGGGGTTGGATATAGAGGTGCTTACCTTGCCAGCTGGGAAGAGGGACCTGTACACCTGAAAACCTGACTGACTTTGGAAGTTGTCAGATACTTTTTACCTTTCATTTTAAGATGGCCTAGAGAAACAACTGCAGTCCATACTCACAGCATCTCTCCCAGCCTCTATTGACTCACATGAAGCCCCAAAAGCAACAAACTCTGGAGAAAACTGTAATGAAGAAATCATCCATGGCTCCAGAAGACCTCCAAAAGAAAGCACCAAGGAATTTCCCAGACCAAGAAACCTTTCTGAAACTATCGGAAGGTGAATACAAAACGATTATATAGAGAGCCTTCCTAGACCTTATACAAAATGCAGCAGAGCAAAATGAAAAATTAAGCAAACTGTTAGATATGATGGAACACCAGTACTCTGAAATCCAACAGATCCAGAACAAAATCAAAGACATAGAAACTTCAATTCAAAGCCAAGAAAACAGAATGGAACAAATGGAAAAGAGACTTTCAGACTTTGAAGACAGAGCTACTGACTCCAGCATCTATGAGGAGAAATCAGAAGAAAGAAACAAGAAAAATGAAGATGCATTTAGAAGCATGTGGTATGCTGTTAAGAAGAACAATGTACAATTAATTGGAGTTTCTGAACAGGGTGAGACACCTGAACACAGGCAGTATTGTGGCTGAGCTGCTGATAGAAAATTTCCCAGAAATTATGAAAGAAGAGAATATAGGTATTCAAGATACATATCAAACACCACTCAATATAGATCTCAACAGAAAGACTCCAAGACATATTATAATCAAGCTAAACAAAATGAAACCTAAGTAGAAACTCTTAAAGGCAGCAAGACTCAAAGCAAAGCTAGTATTCTGAGGGAAATCCTGTAGGCTTTTGTCTGACTTCTCAGCAGGAATGATGCTGGCACAGAGGCAGTGGGATGATACATTCAAAGCCTTGAAGGAGAAGAACTTCCAACCAAGAATTATATATCCTCCAAAATTCTCTCATATGTGAAAATGAAATGAAGACATTTGCAGATAAACAGAAACTCAGAGACTTTGTAAAAACCAAACCAAAGCTACAAGAAATACTGAATCTTTTGCCTTAGAAGAACAAAATCACTAACTTTATATTTGAGAAGCAATTACAGGCCAAAACACCCAGAAACCTACTCAGTTAGGAAAGGCTCCAAACTCAATCAAAGCTATAATAGTGAAAGAAATGATCCAGTGATCACATCATGAAAACTGTGATGTCATCATATTAAAGAGAGGGATGTACTATAGTCATTATAGTCCTTCCAGATGGAGCAGAAGTTGATAAGACTGGTGGTAAATAAAATCATCTTTATATATAGTTTATTAAGGGGGATTATAGGGGCAGCTGTAAAGCACAGTAAAGATGCAATGTATCAAATCAAGAAATGTAAAACTATAACGAGATACCTTTTCACCCCAACAAGGCTTGGCCATGATCCAAAAAACACAAAACAACAAATGCTGGAGAGGCTGTGGAGAGATTAGAACTCTTATACACTGCTGGTGGGACTGCAAAATTGTACAACCTCTTTGGAAAACAATTTTTCACTTCCTTAAAACACTGGCAACGGGTATATCACTTGATTCAGTAATCTCACTTCTCAGAATATATCTTACAGAAACAAAGGATGTCACATGAGCACACATATGCACACAAATGTTTACTGAACCACAGTTCACAATAGTAAAAAGGTGCAACCAACCCAGATGCCCATCAACTGATGAATGGATAAACAAACTATGGTACATATATTCAATGGAACAGTATGCAATGATAAAGAACAATGATGTTTTTAGGAACGTCTCATGACCTGGTTTCAACTAGAAGGCATTATGCTCAGTGAAATCAGTCAATGGAAAAAGGACAAATATTGTACGAGACCCCTACTATACAGGCTTAAAAACAGACTTATGTACAGAAGAAAAGACTCTTTAATGGCTAGAAGGGAGAGGAAGGAAAGAGAAGGTTGGTCATAGATCAGATATTTGATAGAAATTTGGTTATGCGAAAGCAGTGACAGCACACGATAGAAAGTAGATCAGCTTAACTGGACTTCACCATAAACTGAGAGCTCTTCTAAGCTCAATTCAGTATTGTAAAGATAGAGTAGGAGGGGTGAGGTCTGGGAACCATGCTACTGAGGGAGATCGAGGACAATTGGCATAACTAGCCTATTGCGAAGACAGTCTTCTGCACCCCGTATTGGTGAGTGGCACATGGGAGTTAAAAACTAGCAAGCTGCCAGCTGAGGTACACTAATTGGTCCCAATTCATACAGAACAGAAGATTACCAAGAAAAACAACGACATGAGGAAAAAAGAGCCCAGGAGACAGAAGGACCCATGTGAACAGGAGACTGTGTCAACATGTGACCAGAAGGACCACATGGTGCCTGGCCACCACCAAAGATAGCTATGATGGGACACAAATATTGAGTCCCCGCAGCAACTCGAGAAAAAGAATGCTCCAAGTCAAGAACTCTACCAAAAGACCACAACTGATAGTCCAATGGCCTGGGGGGGACCCCTGGGAGCATGGCCCCTAGACCTGTCACTGTCCCTTCCCAGAAAACACTACTGAGGTCAATTTTTCAGACAACAATGGACTGGACTTGGGGACACAGTGTGACCATATGGTGTGTGTACTTTATACTTCTATGCATTTATAGGATGCTGTCCTACTAGTACCTTTCTAGATGAGAGAGAAGAAGATGGAGAAGGGACAGGAGATTGTTGGGAGGATACAACAAGTATAGAATGAAAACGAAGAGTGTTCTGTCACCGGGAAAGGAGAGCAGAATGAGCTGCAGAAAGGTGGGCATGCAAAATTGGTTTGGATTGTATACTTTCACTTAATCATAATTTAAAAAAGAAAACAAACAGAATATGTAACCAGTGTCACGTTATGAAACGTATCCTTCTTCAACATTATTTTCCCTCTTTAAAAAGTGGAAACTACTTGTTAGGACTATTTTGACTGGTAGGGACACAAACCTAACAAGAATGGCTTAAAGATAAAGAGAACCCTATTGTAAGGATTCGGGGCCATTTCAAAGGAAGCAAGAGTAGCAATATAGCTGAGTCTATAGAGCTATGAGAAGAATATGTTTGGAATCAGGAACAATGGAATTCAAAGTGTATTCAATCTCCAGATAGACTTTCTGTCCATCTCATAAATATGTTTCTCTGAACAGCTACTTCATTCATTTCTCCAACACATAAGCTAAGGAAATACAGTTCTGCCTGATTTCCAAGCATTGTCATGAAATCCAGGTGCCAACAGGAAGGAAGCCTGGCTTTTCCTTCTTAGTTTCAGTTGCAAAATTCCCAAATAAACATGCAGATTCCTTTATCACCATGGTGAGACTGAATAAATGTCCCAGAAGAAGGGAGAGTATAAGTCAACAAACCATAGTTCTCTATTACAAAGTAGTTGGACTCAGTGTTTATTAAGCTTCTTTCCAGGTTTACAGTTCTGGGCTTGTGCAAATGGTTAACATACTAGTCTGCTAACTAAAAGTTTGGAGATTCTCGTCTACCTAGAGGTGTCTCGGGAGGAGGTCCTGGTGATCTACTTCTGCAAAAGAAAAAAAAGGCATTTAAAACTCCATAGAACACATATCTACTATGACATACATAGGATCTCCATGAAACAAAGTTGACTCAGCACCAACTGGTTGATTTGGCCCAGCTTTCACAGCTCACTTTGCTTTCTCTGCTTGACTGAAATTGATTCTTAGTTCAAGAGAGCTATGCATTCCCCAAACCCAGGTGGAAATTTGCCATAACCAAGAGCTGAGAAAGTCATAATGGAACCAAGAACATCCCTGGTTACTAATGCTGCCAAGTCCACCCTACCCCAGAGATTTCATCTGATGAGACATTACACATTTAATCTTACATATAACTCCCTTGGGCACGTTGAAAATCCTGCCAGCTGAGGTTGCCTTTATTCTGAGTCAGAAATGTTATCCTCTAATATAGGAACCATGGGGATCAAGAGTATTTTAAAAAATTCTAAATTGGTGTTTCAGAATGATCCTTCATGCCTGTTGCTTATTATAAAATCAACAAACTGTTTAATAAATATGGGAGCCACTCATTCATCCCATAAGCCTTTATTACATACCTACTATGGGCAAGGTATCATACAGAATTAAGGGGTACAATATTGAATAGTATATCATGTCTGAATTCATGGAATTTGTTTACATCTGTTGTAGAGAAAGATGTAAGTAGTTTGTAACAGTATACTATAAGTGTAAAAACAGAATTGTGCGGTATGAATGGAGGGAATTCTTAACTGGAAGAAACAGTAAAAACTGATGGACGAATTTATAATGAAGGTGAGACTTGAAACAGATCTATAGGAATGGGAAGTTTCCCAAGAGGCCATAGAGGAGCAGAGAATTCCAAACAGCATTTTAACAAAATTTTCTAAAAATCAGAGACATTATACCAAGGGCAACATCAAGCCAGTTGACTGATGAAGAATCTTGCCACATGACATCATGTACTTCTCATGTCAGACATTTATTATTATATCAAATTTTCTTAGGTGGTGCCAAATGGTTTGACTGCTAACTTGGCAGTCAGAATCCACCCAGCAGAACCATTGAAGGAAAGACTTGATGATTTGCTTTTGTGACAATTTCAGAAAGGAAAACTCTGTGGAGTAGTTCTACTTCGTAACACATATAATCACCATAAGCTGGAATCAACCCAATGGCAATTTACATTGTTATTGTTATTGCTTCCCGTAGTGTTAGCCTCTGACTCATGGTGACATCATGCATAACAGAATGAAATACTGGCTGGTCCTGTGCCACTCTATTTGGTTGCGGATCAGACCATGTGATCCATAGGATTTTCATTGCCTGATTTTTGGAAGTAAATTACTGGTTTTTCTTTCTAGTCCATGTTAATCTTGAAGCTTAATGAAGCCTGTTTAGCAACATAGCAACATGCAAGACTCCACAGACAGATGGGTGTTTGTTGAACATGAGGTGCACTGGCTGGGAATAGAACCTAGGTCTCCTGCATAGAAAGCAAGAATTCTGCCACTGAACCAATGCCTCATACTGTATTGGTTAGTGTATGTTAAACTGCTATAACAAGCACACCCTCAAAATGTATTAAAGCTGAAATACAATGGACAATAATTTTCATTCATATGATGGTTAGCTGACACCTTCACTCCATGCCATGATTTAGGGCCCTGAGTTCTTTTACTCTTGTGGCTCCACCATCCCCCAAGTCTTCATCTCTGTTTTCAGTCAGCTTATGGAAGGAAAAAGATAGAGTTCAGGGTAACCACTCCTATCTCTTAATGGCCTTGGTGCAGAAGTGGCACATATCACTTAATTCATGTTTCCTTGATGAGAGCTGTTCCCATGTCCATATCTGTTTGCAACAAGAATGGACAGCCACTTCAACTGCAACAAAATCATATGACTTAGGAAATACTCACTTGATCAACAGCTAACTACCTCTGCCACATGTACAATATGTATACACCATCCTTAAAATATACATACCTTTCAAGCTTCCAAAAAAAGAAAAAAAACAGCCACAATAAAAATTTGTAACAGAAAGAGAAAGAAAAAGCCAAAACTTTTAAATTCCTACTTTTATTTCTTAAACATATTTCAAACGGGACATTAATTTACTTTTAAATACAAATTATTTTTTTATTTTACAAAGTTTAAAGTTGTAGTTGGCCATTTAAAGATGATCTTGAATGACAAGACATTTTTAAATGTTTTCTGTCTTCTTCTGGTTTTACTTAGGTATTACCAACTTCACTGTAATTATAAAATAGGAAAAGCAAAAACATCAATTTCTTACAGAAAAAAACAAGAAAACCCATTTTAATCATTCTCATAGACATTGTTCAAATAGTAGGTTAGTGTAAGAGGAAATTCAAAATATATGTTTTCAAAAGTGTAAAAGATCTTTTTCTTCATTTGGCATATTTTATGTACATGTTCACTAACAAAAATAAAATGTTTCTCTTTTAAAAGTTGTGTATGCCCTATATATTATCACATGTAAAAATGAACAATGACCTAAATATATGAGGTAAAGCCATAAAAGTCTTACAAAAAAAAATAAGGGTAAATCTTTAGGACCTTCTTTTTGACAATGGAATCTTTGATAGAAGATTCCAAAAGGCAAGAGGAGATTCCAAAAGCACAAGTAACAAAATAAAAACAGATAAACTGAATCTCATCAAAATTTAAAACTTGTACATTAAGGGACATTGGTGAGAAAATGAAAAGCCAATCTGTAGAATGTGAGAAAATATTTAGAGATCATAGGTTTTAGTAAGCTAGTGCTGCTTTACCAGAAATGCAAGTGGATGACTTTAAAAAGAGAAATTTTCTTTTGTCACAGTCCAGTAAGTTAAAATTCCAGATTTAGGGTGTCAGCTTGAGGGGAAGACTTCCTTTGTTGACTCTGGAAGAAGGTCGTTAGAAGGTCCTTGTCATCCATCTTCCCCTGGACTGGAAGCTTCTGAAGCTCAGGGACCTCAGGTCCTTTCTAAAGGATGTGCTCAACTCTTGGCACTGCTTCTGGGTAATACGAGGTCCCCAACCCTCTACTTCCTTCCCTTTCATTCATATCCAAAAAGATTGCCTCAAGGCACAATACAAACTTACGTATTGAATTGCCCTGCCAACAAAACTGCCACATTAACATCACAGAGGCAGGATTTACAACATGGAGGAACATCACACAATACTGGGAATCATGGCCTAGCCAAGCAGCTGCATGCATTTTTGGAGGAACACAATTCTATTCATGACATCACAGATCTGATAAAGTTTTAAAATCCAGAATATATAAAGAACTACAACTCAGCAACAAAGAGGACAAATAACCCAATTTAAAAAAAAAAAAAAATGAGCAAAGGACTTGAATTGGTATTTCTTCAAGGAAGATATACAAATGGCCAATAAGCACAGGAAAAGATGCCCAACATAACTGCTAATGTTCTTAGTTGTCTTAGAGTCAACTCCAACTCATGGTGATCTTATGTATAACAGAACAAAATGTTTCCCAGTCCTGTGCCACCTTCAGAATGGTTGGTGTTTGTAAACTACTAGTGTCAGGCTTACAGGAGGGATAAGAATCAAGATCAGCACACAGTGACTACAACTTTTTCACCTCTTCTGACACCAACCATTCTCTGTGCAGCACTCTCTACTTCTCTGCTGGGTTTGATAATTCACTGTAATGGCCACATAGAACTTACAGATATGGTCAAAATTATGCAATTTATTAGGGAAGTAACAACTCATTACCAGGATCAAATTGGAAGTAACAACTCAGGAAACAGGATACAGATCTTCCGTCAGAACAGCTTCCAAACAAGACAGCTCTCAGCTTCTTCTCAGCCATGCCTATAGGCAAGTGGCTGTTCTCTGGACCATGCCCACAGAAAGGACTTCTCTTAGCTGTACCTACGACCATACCTTCTGTAGGCCTCTGCCCTGCTCAGGCAAGTGTTACATCTCTCTAGTTCTGTTGACAACTGACTCACTCCACCAACAGATGTCCTGCCAATGGCACTCAGTTGTCTCTCACTCCATGGGTTGGCAAGCACCACCATAGCAGTCTTCCAATCATACTGTTTTCCTTTCTGGTACCACTGCTACCACTTCAGTGATGCTGGGCTCTGCTATGGTTGCTACCATTTCTTGTCATCTAGCTCTCTCTGTCTTCTAGGTCTATAATATCTTGGCACAGGCACCCAAGATCTAAAGGATGTACTCTACTCCAGGCTTCTCTTGATGGTAGTGAGGTCTCCTTCAACTTTGTAGAATTGGCCTTTGTATAAAACTACTCCTTGTCAACTTCAAGGTATGGTTTTCCCACCAGGACTATGAACTCACTGATTTCCCTTGGTAGCCCATAATCACTTAATTTGCAGAGTAATCCACTGCTATTGAGTCGATTCCTCACATGGTCACTTAGCCCTATTAGTTGGTTTTGTGAATCTTATTTGCATAGTAGACTAAACAATTCTTCTGCAAGACTGTGAGTTAGCAAGGCCAGAAAGCTCACATATAGAAGAAACCCATTGTACTGTATTATGTTTAAGTTCATTGGTGTGGCTATTGTGTTAGTCTATCCCACTGAGTTTCACTGACCCTCTACTTTAGCAAACATGGTGTCCTTTTCTAGAAGTTGGTCTTTCCGATAACATTGTTAGTTACTAGTTAGTTACTAATCAAAACCACAATGAGATACACCTCGTACCCACTAACAAAAGCAAGCCCATTGCCCTCAAGTCGGATCTAACTCACAGCAATTCTAAAGTACAGAGTAGAACTGCCCTGTAGAGTTTACAAGGAGCTCCTAGTGGATTTAAACTGTTGGCCTTTTGGTTAGCAGCTCTTGACCACTTCCGCCAGCATGGCTTGCCACACCCACTAGGATGGCTACTGTAAATAAAAGGAAAATGATGAATATTGGTACAGATGTACAGAAATTTAAACCCACATCCACTGCTAGTGTGATTGCAGAATGGCGTAGCTGCTGTGGAAAACAGTTTGATATCGCCTCAAAAAGCCAAACAGGATTGCAATACGATCTAGCAATTCCATTCCTAGACACACACCTGTTTTAGTCATCCAGTGTGCTATAACAGAAATACCATAAGTGGATGGCTTTAACAAATGGAAACACATTCTTCCCTTCGGCCCCCCAAAATCACATCCTCGCAACACATAAAATGTATTTACCCATCATAGCAAAATCTTGACTGCAGTCCAAACTACAAAAATTTCTCACCATCCTTGAAGTCTAGACTACAAGTTACATGCTTCTAAAAGTAAAGTGACAGGGCAGGTACAAGCTACACATTTACACTGTAAATAGGAAAAACTGGAGGAGAAGAAGGGGTAAGAGATACCAAGCAAGTTAGCAGAACACATTACATTCCTTGAGCTTAGAATGAACATACAGATCCAACAATAGAGGACGTGTTGGATTTATCATTTTATTGGATACTTTTGCAAGCGACAGAAAACTTAACTATCTTATTGAACAAGGAGAAATTATTGGCACAGAAAACTAACAAGTCAAGAAATTCCTACCTTCAAAGAAGGTTTGTTCCAGTGGCTCAAATGTATGTAAGACCTAATTGTGAACCTTGGCTTCATGAGGCCTTTGGACCCTTCAAGCTTTCCAATAATGAACGACAAAAAAACTGAAAATATGCCAGACCTCAATACCTCATATCACATTGTACAGGGAGAAGAGCTTTCATCAGTTCCTAAGTACTAATAAGGATTCTCAGATGCAAACAGAAAAATACATTCTAGATAGTGTAAGCAGAAAAAGGATTAGTTAAAGTTCAGGAGGACATCTTCAGAATCTTTAGGAAGTCTTAGAAGTTAGGCATTCAGGATATTTATGATTGAATTATGTCTCCCCAAAATACATGTTACAAATCCTAACCTCTATGCCTGTGGTTATAATCTCATTAGGGAATGTATTATCTTTGTTATGTTAATAGGCAGTATTTGTGTAGGGCATATCTTGAGTCAATCTTTTTCGAGATATAAAAAAGATTAAACAAGCAAGCAGAGGACAGATGTGATAAAATAAATGCCAAGACACATGATGATCTCAAAGAAACTAGGAAGCAGAGTTGAAGAGATAATGATTTTCCTCCAGAGCCGACAGAAAAGAAAACCTTCCCACAGAGCCAGAACTTAATTCTGACTTCTAGCCTCTTACACTGTACAAAAATAAGTTTCTTTTTGTTAAATCTATCCATTTGTGGTATTTCTGTTTATAGCAGCACTACATAGCTGTCTTAGTTACCTGGTACTGCTCCAACAGACAATACCACAAGTGGAAGACTTCATAAAGAGAAACTTTTGTTGTCATAGTCCAGTAATCCACAAATCTATTCATAAGTTACAAATCCATTCAGTATGAGAAATCATTACAGTCTGGTAGGCCAAGAGTCCTGATTCAGCAAGAGTACCTCAGCACAGGAACCTCAGGTCCAAAAGATGTGCTCTGCTCTTGGTGCTCCTCTCTTGGCAGTATGAGGTTCCCGGGTTCCTCTGCTAACTTCTCTCCTTTATATCCCATGAATTTGTAGCTTGAATTCTGCCTCACCGACACATATGCTGCCTATTCTCCTTCACCAACACCATGGAAGCAAGATGTACAACACATGGAAGGAATGGCACAGTATTGGGACTCATAGCAGAGTCAAATTAGTGCATACATTTTTAAGGGGACACAATTTAATCCATGACAATAACGAAGACAAAATTTGGTACTGGAAAAGTGGAGTGCTGCTCTAATAGATACTTAAAATGTGAAAGTGGTTTTAAAATTGGTAATAAATAGAGGCTGGAAAAAATTTAAGGTGCCTAATAGTAAATGTCCAGATTGCCTTGAAGAGACTGCTAATAGAACTGTGGACATAAAAAGCAGAAAGAGGTGAGGAAAACAACAAAGTCTGTGTCATCTTAGAGAATACATATGAGGACTTCCAATTAAGTTCACAAACTCATCCTGGAAAAAGTGTTACATAACTCATTGCTGAATATCACTACAGTCACCTTCAAAGCACTCCTCTTGGGAAGGTACACCCCAACACCAGCATCTAGTCCATCCTACAAAGCAATTTTGAAACTCTTTCTGGAATGGCCATCAGAGTTGTCATTGTATTACCCTTGATGTTCTGAATGTCATAAAGTCTTCCTTTCAATATTTCCTTTATCTTCAGGTAAAGAAAAATCTCATCAGGTGAGTAGGGAGGTTGTTTACTGGCCAAAACCTCCATCACAGAAAACTGTGCAATTAAGTTTGTGAACTTGCCACTGTGCCACAGTATTCAATGGCCATTCCAGAAGGAGCTTTGAAAGATGGACTAGACACTGGTATCAGTGTGTAGTTTTCCAAAGGAACTACCTCAAAGGTGACCGTAGTGATATTCAGCAATGAGGTATGTAGTACTTAGAACAGTTAAGTTAGCAAACTTAATTGTTGGACTTCATGTAATTTTTCATGTGCAAAGATGTAATTAGTGAAAAATAACAGCCTAGAAAAACCAAGTACTAGATTTTTTAAAAAGTTATCTCAGATTAGTGGTTCAGGTTAGTTTCATCTTGTGTATATTTAAATCATTTCAGTGAGCATGAATTTTTTTTCTTGTTTTTCTTCTCTTGTTAAGATTTAACCTTCTCGATGACTTACTGCACATCAGCCAGAAAGGTATATATTTGCTGTGTCACTCAGAGGCATTGCAAACCCAGTCTGGCTTTAGCTTGAGTCGTAGCCAAGGCTGTGCAATGTTCTTTTTGAAGTCAGAAAAAAAATCAGAAAGTTCATTTCATTTTGAAACCTAAACAACCAAAAGGGCAATGAGGTAGAATTAGCTGCTACCAAAGGGACTACTGATGTAAGATTTAGTTAAAAGTTGTTGTGTTTTGCAAGAGAAAAGATGCAGGATGTTAAGGAGAGCCTGTGAAAAATAAGTGAAGATTTTCGCTTACTCGTAACCACAATACTGAGAACCACTGTTATGTCAAGCACAAAGAGTAGAGATGGAGATGGAATAGCCCCTGACTTCTAGAAAGCTAGGGTCCAATGATATTTATATTGTTCTCCAACAGGAAGTATGATTTTATTCAGTAGCATAGCAGGGCACAGGAGGATAGTAACGTGACAACATGGCAGATAGATGGTAGAGAAGAAATTCCATGGGCCTTCCTCACGTCCACTGTTCTCCAGGGTAGACTAGAGCACCACATCATCAGCACAGATTTGGTGTCCATTTTACCTGGCCCAGAGACCTTCTCGTCCGATTCTCTCCATTTTTGTAAGGAGGACAGAGATGCAGGGTCAGGCAGCTTGTGCTTCTGTCTCATCTGCCAGAAACAGATCTTGAAGTAAAGGTTTTACTTACTTTTAACAGAAATGCAATGCTCCCAGAGAAAACCAATAAGGGAGCAGATGACACAGAACAGGAATGGGCAAAAAGCCAAGGAAGGGCATTACCTCAAGCAAAGTCCCTCTGTACCTCAGATCAAGCAGGAAGCTCTAGGAGGCAGGGCTAAGATGACAGACTAACCATACATTTTCTTTGGTCTCTCTAATAGCTAAGACCTTGAAAAACAACAACTAAACAGAATAAAAAGAACATTCTAGTAGCCCGAATATCAGGCAGAAAGATATGAGATCTGACTGGGCAACAGGAAGGGGGAACAACTACCTTTACCAGAAGTGGATAGGCAGTTGCAAAGGGGCCCACTTCTGCTGATGCAGTAACAGAGAAGCAGCACAGGAGCAGAGACCATCTTTATAAACTAGGAAACTGAGCTTGGAACCACTGTGCCTGGGATCACTACTGAGGCCAGCAGCTATACTGGACAGCATTGCCTATGGGAGCATGTCTTTCTCAACTGGAAAGCTGAGCTGAAGATGGCTGAACCTGTAGAATACAGCTGGGGCAGTCAATAGAGTGCAACAGTACCATTTTCCCCACCTTTCTCTGAGCTGCAATGGAGGTTAAATTCTGGTGCACTACCTGGGTCAGAAGTGGAACATCGTACATGTGTACCATGAGCTTTTCTCCTGGACTTGGAGAGGGAAAGAAAGGGAGAAAGAGGAGAAAAGTTCTGTTGGTTCCCCCTGAGCTGCAGATCACTGCACCTACAGAACCACAGAAGACTCCCACCAGACCATCTCAAGCTAAGTGCTTATGAATGCTCTTGCCTCAGTCCCTTCCTACATGCTGAATTATATCCCAAACCCAGCCTTTCTCATCTACCTTCTCTGCTCTATACTGGATACTAAATCATGGTGCACTACTCTGGCCAGAAGTGGGACATTTTATGTGTGTGCCCTGAGCTTTTCTCCCAGACTCAGAAAGGGGAACAAGGGGTAAAATAGAAGACAAGTTCTGCTGGCTTCTCTGAGCTGCAGATCACTGCACCTACAGAACTGCTGGAGATCACTGGAGTATCACAAGCTAAATGCTCACCAACTCTCATGACTCAAACCTTTCCTATGCATTGACTTCACTCCCTATCCCCAGCCTTTTCCTCTTCCCTTCTCTGCTCTACACCTGACTCTAAATTCTGGTGCACCAACTGAGTCAGAAGTGGGGCATTTTACATGTGTGCCTTGAGCTTCTCTCCTGGACTTGGAGATGAAAATAAAGGGAGAGTTGAAAGAAAAGTTACACCAACTCCATTGAGCCAGAAATTCCTGCTGTCTTTCTCAATGCAGTCACCACTCCAACCATCAGGTGACAGGGCATCAGATTTATTAAAGTTCAGGTAATCAACCTGGCTCAAATAACTAGACTACTTGGACATTCAAAACCAAATTAATATATGTATTAATTTATTAGATCGTAAGGACCCAACAAATAAATTACAAGCACTTTCTGATGACTCAGAGACAACAATCAGTCCCTAATCGTTTAAAGAAGTAGACCATCATGGCTTCAGAAAACTTCCAAAGTAAAGACTCAAAAAACTTCTAGGATGAAGAAGCCTTCCTGCAATTATCAGCAGTAGAATACAGAAGAGTTATGCACAGAGCAATCCAAGAAATCAGGATAGAGATTAGACAAAGTGCAGCATAACAAAATGAAAATTTAAACAAGGTACAAGAATTGCTAGAGCAAAATAAAACTGCTAGATTAACAGTAAAATCAGAGTTAGCAGTTTAGTAGAAAGCCAAAGAAGAAGGATTGAGGCAATGCAATGCAGAATTCATGAAACTGAAGGTAAAGCAACTGACATCATCATTTGTGAGGAAAAATCAAATAAAAGAATTAAGAAAAATGAGGAATCCTTAAGATTTATGTGAGACTCTATCAAAAGAATAAATTACAAGTGATTGGAATACCAGAACAGGGAGGGGTACCAGAAAATACAGAGAGAACTGTTGAAGATTTGTTGACAGAAAACATTCCTGTCATCAAGATGAGAAGATATTGATCCAAGATGCTCATTGAACTCCACAAAAGGTAGATCCCAAAAGAGAGATAACAAGACATATTATAATCAAACTTAACAAAACACAAGGAGAGGTTTTAAAGGCAGCTAGTCTCAAACCAAAATTAACCTACAAAGCAGTCATTTAGACTGAGTTTTGATTACACAGCAGAAACCATGTTGGCGAGAAAGCAATGGGATGATATATACACAGCCTTGAAGGAAAAAAAACTTCCAACAAAGAATTTTGCATCCTGCAAAATTGCCACTTAAATATGATGGTCAAATGAGGACATTCCCACATAAACAGAAGTTTAGAGGAACTGCAAAAACCAGACCAAAATCACAAGAAACACTGAAGGTAGTTGTTTGACTAGAAAATCAATAATATCAGATATGTACTCAAGGATACAATTCAGGACACAGCATCCAGAGTCTAAGTTAGATAGGGAAGCTGCAAAGCTCAATCAAAGTGAAAATATTAAAATTAGGGCAACAGAGATCTCAGTATGTAAATTATGACATTATACTAAAAAGAGAGACAAATTAATATTTTCATAGACCTTTCAGATGGAGACGAAGTCAAAGAGCTACAAAGAAGTTAAAGACTGGCTTAAATTTAAAGCATTAGGGGAAAATACTAGGCTAGCCACACATCAAAACAAGAAACATAGTCTAGAAGTCTCAACAGATATAAAACCAACATTGAAAATGTTGAAGAGAAAACCCATAAAGAAACATGACTTGAAACAGAATATTAAGTGAACAAAGCAACTATCAACAACACACAAAAAAGGCACCAGAATGACAGCACTAAATTCAAGCCTATCAAAAACTAAACTGTATGCAAATGTGTTAAATGCACCAATAAAGAGACAGAGTAACAGGTTGGATTAAAAACACTATCTGTCTGTATGCTGTTTATAAGAAACACACCATAGACTCAAAGATATAAACAAACTGAAAACCAAAGGATGGAAAAATACATACATGCAAAGCAGAGCAGGAGTGGCAATATTAATCTTAGGTAAAATAGACTTTAAAGTAAAATCCACCATTGTGGACAAGAATGGTAATTATTTATTGCTTAAAGAGTGAATACCTAAAGGGGATGTAACAGTATTAAATTTTATGCACCAAGCAACAGAGCTTCTAAATATATCAAATGAATGCTGACAACACTGAAAAGTGAGATAGATCACTCCATGATAATAGTAGGAGGCTTCAACAAATCAAGTTTGGTAATGGACAGAACATCCAGAATGAAGCTCAGTAAAGATACAGAAGCCCTTATTGCAACAACCAACTCAACTGCAGAGAGGTATAGAGAACTCTCCATCAAACAACAGAGGAGTACACCTTCTTTTGCAATACACATGGAACATTCTCCAGAATAGAACATGTATTAGGTCATAGAGCAAGTCTCAATAGAATCCAAAGCACTGAAATATTGCAAAGCATTTTCTCAGACCATAAAGCCATAAAAGTCAAAATCAGTAACAGAAAAAATATAGGTAGAAACTCAAACTAATGGAAACTGAACAACATCTTGCTCAATAATTTCTGGGTTATAGAACAAATCAAGGATGGAATAAAGAAACTGACAGAATCAAATGAGAATGAACACATCCTACCAGAACCTACGGGATACGGCAAAAGCAGTGCACAAGGGTCAATTTATCTCAAGAAATGAACACATTCAAAATGAAGGAAGTATCTGAATAGAGCAGGAAGCTCTGGAACATTAATCACATCTCACAGTTTGGTCAGGATCCAGTCAAGTGGGCTGTGCTTTTACCTTTCTGCACCAGTTAGTGATTGGTTAGTGACCATCTTAAGTGTGCAGGCAGGTAATATGCCTGTATGTGGCAGGGGTGGGACAAGGGTGCAGGGAATGTGATTTCCCAAGCACCTCCAGGTTTTTGCACATACACGTAAAATGATTCCAGCAGACCAAGGAAAGTCTTCTGAAGAGCACACAAAAGATGGGGGAGAAATGTACCAAAAAGGGGAGAACATCCAGACACAGCACTGACCAAGTCTATTACAACTTGAGTTCACATCCTAACTCTTCCATTTACTTAACCTCTCTACACCTTAGCTCCACGTCTTTAAAATCAACCCACTGATAGCACCCTCTCCAAGTAGTTGTTTTGAAAATCAAATGAGTTGACACAGGTACCATGCTTAGAGAAGTATTTGGCATGCGGGGGCACTCATGAATATTTACTGCTATTGTTTACATTTTTGCATTGGTTACTTCTGGGACAGTTTTTCTGGGCTCTTTCAAGATGTATCAGACAGTGTGTGGATAGTTTATTTCCAAAGACCCAGGTCTGAGTTGTTCAGTCTGTTCAGACCTGGCTCCAAGAGAAAGCAGGTAGCAGAGAAAAGGTCACCCTCTACATCCTCCTTGTCCCATTTGGGAACCTTATTCCTTCTGCTGTGTCCACTCACACTGTCAGTGGCTACCCAAGTCTCCACTGATACCCTCCTCTCCCACTAGCCACCTGTCCTGTGCTTAGCAATGTCTCTAGATCTAGTCTCTTCCTGGACACCTCTCCATAACAAGGGACTCAGCCAGTCCTCCATCTTACTCTCAACAAAAGTGATAAACCAAATGTGTGGCAATGTCATGTGTGTCAGAGCAGAACTGTGCTTCTTAAGCTTTTCAGTGGTTGATTTTTCAGAAGCAGATCACCAGGCCTTTCTTCCAAGGCACTTCTGAGAGGACTTGAACCTTCAAACTTTGCTGTTGTGGTAATAATAATAAAAGGTCCTTGTGTTTTCTCCAGTGTGTGTGTTTTTATATTAATAGCTGCCTTTCTGTATAGTACTTTATTCCAAAAGAGGTCATCTAGGGTAAGAAATTGAGATAATGAGGAAAATCAAGGAAGGGAATATTCTGAGTGAAAGGGCATTACATTGTCCCATAAATTCCCTGTTCTCAGTAATAATAAAAGGATACAGCAGGAAGGGGCCATTAAAAAGACATTCAACTGGAATCAGCCATATCCCTCCTCTGCCTTTTCCTTGACCTTCTGGTTATACTTTGTTTTAGCTTGCCTTCTCTTATAAATAGACCTGAGACAAAGAGAGTGCAAATAGTTTATTTAGGAGGTGATCCCAAGAAATATTCATCAGAGAAAAGACAAGTGAGAACTTGAGAGACAGCAGCCAATGCAAATATGTTGTCAAGGTGGCTATCTTGGAGCACCAAAGCTTAATCCTGCTGGGGGACACTGGAAGGAGTGAAAAACCTCAGGCTTCACAATCATCCCATTTAGGAGGATTTTGGGGAATCATTTCTCTCAGTACCTGTGGGCAGGTGCGACATCAGATAACAGAGGGAAGGCTTGGGGAATGTGTATGACCTTTCAGCATCTGCTGCCCCTTTTCTTGAATAAGCAGATCTTTGCCTTTGAGAAGGTCAATACAGATTGCAAGGGAGGCCAGTTTTCCACAGTTGGAGACCCTCCAAATCAGACTTTCTACCAACGTAGGATATGTCTGAATAGGAACAGTTGCTGGCCAGTGGAGACTTAGGTGAACTTGACAACCTTTGCTTCCTTAGCCACAATGTTTCTCAGAAGCAAATAGAACAAAATCAGTCCCAAGGCTCCTTCTGTGTGTACCTCCCCACCAGTGGTGCTTGCCATGAGTTAGGGTTGGGTGGAAGGCATGCATTTCTGCCATGAAGTGGACAGATAATTCTGGGCATATTCCAGTCCCAGAAAAGTTTGAAAAAAATTGCCAGGCATACCAATCATCAGAGAAGTACTTTCAAAAATAGCCAAAATATGGAAACAACCCCAATGTCAATCAACAGATGAGTTAGATAAACAAAATATGGCATATAGGTAAGATGGAATAGTACATAGTCATAAAGAGACATGAATGAACTTTGAAAACATGCTGAGGAAAGTAAGTCAGTCACAAGAGAACAATTGTACAATCCTATGTAAATGAAATATCTACAACAGGCAAATATATAGAGATCAGAGTTTAACAGAGGTTACCAGGTAGAGGAGGTTTAGGAAGCACTGAGTATCTTTTTAAGGTGATGGAAACAGATACTGGTGATAGTTATACAACATGATTAATTTAATTGGTGTCAATACATTGTACACCTGAAATAAGCTGAAGTGGTAAATTTTTAGTACAATTTCAAGAACATGTTTTAATAGACAGAAATTTGAGAATGCAAATGTTCCTCACTCTTGTTTCTCCTTCTTTATTCAGTAAGTAAAGGTGGGAACCTCACCCAGTGACATCAGTAAGGTTGATGCCACCCAGAACAGTTGTCATAGTATCACCCACCTATGACAATTATCATGGTACTGTAGCTAAAACTCCAAGAAAACTGACAAAATCAGTAACTATAAAATAACCAGCAAAAGCAAAACAGTAGTACATATTTGCCTGCAGACAAAAATATGTGATTTGAAATGTCATTGTAATTGAGTAACAATGTCAGCTCTGACTGGAGTGCATTACAAGGTTCAAAAAGTAGAAGTTTTAGTCTTGTATTTGTTGATACATGTAAGCTGGGCTTATAGAATATAGTTAAAACTAATTGCTGTAATATTTTTATTAGAAATAATATTTTGGGGGTGGAGTCAGGATGGCGGACTAAGCACATGTCTCCCTAAATCCCTCTGGAAACCAAGACCTGAACTCATAATTAAACAGAGACTGCTGGTCACCTAGTGAGCCCTAGGACACAGCATACAGCTGTTAATTTGGACTTCATACTGCTTAACAGAAAACCTCCTCTTTTTAGCTGACTCCCTCCCTCGCCAGTTCTGGCTTTCACAGACCAAAGGTTACTCACCATTTTGACTTTTTTTACTTTGTCTTGGCCAGCCGGCAGAGCTGGGTCTTGACTAGTGGCTACCCTCAGACACACTGCTAGTGGGACTGGCAAGTGAAATTGCCATATTTTGAGAGCCTGCCTTAGGACTCAGTGTATTTCATCACCTTTGGCCTCTCTTTCTGCCTCTGCCACACTGTAATTTGTATGGAGGTGGCAAGCTTGTGTGGGATGCCATCGTGAATATGAACACCTCAGCTGGACCTAATTCTTAGTGTGGGAGGAAGCTTCTCAAGCAGGAGAGTATTGTTCCAGCAAAAAAAGCAGTAGTTTATACAGTGTCACCTAAGGCTGGGGTCTGTCAGCAGAGGCCAACAGGGCAGTAGCCTTTCTGTATCTTGGACTAGCTCATAACATCTGGGATTGCATATACAGGTGCTTACTTTTGCCAGTTGGGAAGAGAGCCCTGTACACCTGAAAACCTGACTGACCTGGGAAGTGGTCAGATACCTTTTACCTTTGACTTTAAGATTTCCTAGAGAAACAACTGTGATCCATCCTCAGAGCATCTCTCCCAGCCTTTATTGACTCACATGAAGCCCAGAAAGCAACAGACTCTGGAGAAGGTTGTGACCAAGAAATCACACATGGCATTAGAAGACCCTCAAAAGAAATCACCTCAGAACTTACCAGAAGTTTTTCTGAAACTATCAGAAGGTGAATACAAAAGGATGATATAGAGAGCTCTCCTAGACCTTATACAAATGCAGCAGAGCAAAACAAAAAATTAAGCAAACTGCTTGATCTGATGGAATACCAGTACTCTGAAATCCAACAGATCAAGAACAAAATCAAAGGTACAGAAACTTCAATTCAAGGCCAAGAAAACAGAATGGAACAAATGGAAACCAGACTTTCTGACTTGGAAGACACAGCTAATGTCTCCAGCATCTGTGAGGAGAAATCATAAAAAAGAAACAAGAAAAATAAAGAAGCATTAAAAAGCATGTGGGACTCTCTTAAGGGGAACAACCTACAATTAATTGGAGTCCCTGAACAGGGCGAGACACCTGAGAACACAGAGAGCATTGTTGCTGAGCTGCTGACAAAGAACTCCCCAGAAATCATGAAGGAAGAGAATATAGACATGCAAGATGCATATAGAACTCCACTCAATATAGTTCTCAAAAAGAAGACTCCAAGACATATTATAATCAAGCTTAACACAATCAAACATAAGCAGAAACTCTTAAAGGCAGTGAGACACAAAGCAAAGCTAGTATTCAGAGGGAAACCCTGTAGGCTTTTGTCTAACTTCTCAGCAAGAATGATGCTGGCACAGAGGCAGTGGGATGACTCATTCAAAGCCTTGAAGGAAAAGAACTTGCAACCAAGAATTATATATTGTGCAAAATCATCTTTCAGATATGAAAATGGAATTAAGACATTCTCAGATAAACAGAAATTCAGAGACTTTGTAAAAACCAAACCAAAGCTCCAGGAAGTACTGAAAGGATCTTGTGACACTGGCTTAGAAGAACAAACCCAGTGACTTTATATTTTAGAACAACACGTCATCCAGAATCCTACTCAGTTAGAGAAGGCTCCAAACTCACACAGAGCAATAATAGTGAAAGAAATAATGCAGTGATCATATCACGAATACCATGAAGTCATCATATTAAATAGAGGGATGTACTACAGAAGTTATAGTCCTTCCAGATGGAGACAAAGTTGACAAGACTGGTAGTAGTTAAAATTGGGTTTATACATAGTTTATTAAGTGGGATCATAGGGGCAGCCATAAAGCTGAATAAAGATGCAAGATACCATATCAAGAAATGTAATACATGAGTCTCAACGACCACAAAACTAGCCCTGAAAAAAGATGAAAAATAAACTCACAAATAAGAATGTCCCCAAACAGATTAATAAGAATAACAGAGAAAACATCAACACAGAAATAAACATCTCTCAATGGCAGCAACGAACACACACCTATCAATAATTACATTGAATGTGAATGGGCTGAATGTTCCAGTAAAGAGACACCAACTGACATCTTGGATCAAAAGATAGGTCCCATCCATATGTTGCCTACAAGAAACTCACCTTAGACTTAAAGATACAAACAAACTGAAAATTAAAGGATAAAAGAATATATATCAAGCTAACAATGAACAAAGAAGAACAGGGGTGCCAATTCTAATCTCAGATAAAATAGATTTTAATGTGAAATCCACCATCATGCACAAGGATGGACACTATTTATTGCTGAAAGTTTCAATACACAAGCAAGATTTAACAATACTAAATATTTATGCACCTTATATTAGAGCACCTAAATACATCAAAGAAACACTGATTACACTCAAAAAGGAGATAGATCACTCCACGATAATAGCAGGACACTTCAACACTCCACCCTCAATATTGGGCAGATCATCTAGAAAAAAGCTCAAGAAAGACACAGAAGACCTTACTGCTACCTCATTGACATATACAGAAATTTCTATCCATCAGCAGACAACTATACCTTCTTCTCCAGTGCCCATGGAACATTTTCCAGAATAGACCATGTGTTAGGACATAATGCAATTCTCAACAAAATCCACACCATTGAATTAATGCAAAGCATCTTCTCTGGTCATAAAGCCATAAAATTCAAAATCAATAGCAGAAAATAAATTGAAAGTGGAATCCATGGAAACTGCACAACATCTTGCTCAAAAAAACATGGGTTATAGACTAAATGAAGGATGAAATAAAGAAATTCAGGGATTCCAATGAGAACAAAAATACTTCCTACCAGAACACATGGGATGCAGCCAAAGCAGTGCTCAGAGATCAGTTTATCTCCATAAACACACACATCTGGAAGGAAGAAGTAAACCAAACCAAAGAACTAACCCTACAGCTTAAGGAAGTAGAGAGAGAACAACAGAGGAACCCCTCAAGCATCAGAAGAAACCAGATCATAAAAATTAGAGCAGAACTAAATGAATTAGAGAATAGAAGAACAAGTGAAAAAATTGAAAAGACCAAAAGCTGGTTTTTTGAAAAGATCAACCGAATTGACAAATCATTGGCTAAACTTACTAAAGAAAAACAGGAAAGGAAACAAATAACCCAAATAAGAAATGAGAGGGGAGTGGTTACAACAGATCCAGCAGAATACTATGAAAGACTATACCTAACAAATTTGAAAACTTAGAGGAAATGGACAAATTCCTTGATTTCTATCACCTACCAAAATTATCACAAGGTGAAGCAGAACAACTTAATAAACTATCACAAAGGAAGAGATTGAAAAAGTCATCAAAAACCTGCCGACCAAAAAAAGCCTGGGTCCAGGTGGCTTCACCTCAGAATTCTACCAAATTTTTGGAGAACAGTTATGTCCAACACTACTAAGACTATTTCACAATATACAAAGGGATGGAATACTCCCAAATTCATTCTATGAAGCCAGCATAACCCTAATACCGAAGCCAAGGAAAGACCCAACAAAAAAAGGAAAACTACAGACCGATATCGCTCATGAATTAAGATGCAAAAATCTTCAACAAAATTCTTGCCAATAGAATACAACAACATATCAAAAAAATAATCCATCATGACCAAGTTGGATTCGTACCAGGGATGCAAGGCTGGTTCAACATCAGAAAAACAATGTGATCAGCCACATAAATGCCACCAAAGACAAGAATCACCTCATCTTGTCTATTGATGCAGAAAAGGCATTTGATAAAGTCCAACACCCATTCATGCTAAAAACTCTCAGAAAATAGGAATAGATGGCCAATTCCTCAATGCAGTAAGGGCCATTTATATACAAAGCCAACTGCCTGCATCATCCTCAATGGAGAGAGACTGAAACAGTTTCCCTTGAGAACAGGAACTAGACAAGGATGCCCACTCTCACCTCTTCTATTCAACACTGTACTAGAAGTTCTAGTCAGAGCAATTAGACAAGAAAGGGTATCTGCATCAGCAAAGAAGAAGTAAAAATCTCCCTATTTGCAGATGATATGATTGTATATGCAGAAAATCCCAAAGAATCCATAAGTAAACTACTCAAACTGATAGAAGAGTTCAGCAGCAAAGTCTCAGGATCCAAGATAAACAAAAATAAGTAAATCAGTAGGATTCCTTTATACCAACAAGATTATTAAGGAAAAAAATCATGAAATCAATACTATTTACTATAGCTTCTAAGAAGATAAAGGACCTAGGAATAAATCTAACCAGAGAAATAACAGACCTCTACAAACAGAACTACAAGCCCTTACTACAAGAAACTAAGAGAGACTTAGATAAATGGAGAAGTCTACCCTGCTCATGGATAGGAAGACTTAACATTGTGAAAATGTCTATTTTACCCAAAGCAATCTACTGATATAATACCATCCCAATACAAGTTCCAGTGATATTTTTTAATGAGATGGAGAAAGAAATACCAACTTTGTCTGGAATGGGAAGAAGCCCCAGATAAGTAAAGCACTACTAAAGAAGAAGAACACACTGAGAGGCCTCTCATTACCCAACTTTAAAGCCTATTACACTGCCACGATAGTCAAAACAGCCTGGTACTTGTACAAAATAAGACAGATAGATCAATGGAATAGAATCAAGACCCCAGAGATGACACCACCTGCCTATGAACAGTTGATATTTCACAAAGGCCCTAAGACATTAAACTGGGTTAAAAACAATCTCTTCAACAAACGTTGCTAGCAAAATTGGATATCCATCTGCAATAAACTGAAACAAGACCCCATATCATACACCTTATACAAAAACCAGCTCAAACTGGATAAAAGACCTAAATATCAAATCTGAAACGATAAAGCTCATCTAAGAAAAAGTAGGAACAACAATGGAAGTTTTAAGACACAATGTAGACAGACTTCAAAATCTGTCAAACAAACCACAATCAACAGAAGAGAAAATAGATAAACTGGAACTATTAAGAACCAAACACTTTGGCTCATCCGAGGACTTTATTAATAGAATTAAAAGGCCACCTACAGAATCGGAAAAAACATTTGGCAAGTATACGTCAGACCAATCCCTGATCTCCATAATCTATAAGGTACTTCAAAACATCAATAATAAGAAGATAAATCATCCAGTTAAGCAATGGGCAAAGGAGATGGACCGACACTTCTCTAAAGAGGAGATCCGGGAAGCCATAAAACACATGCAGACATGCTCACAATCATTAGCTATAAAAGAAATTCAAATCAAAAGTACAATGAGATAACATCTCACCCCAACAAGGTTGGCCATGATCCAAAATATGCAAAACAACAAATGCTGGAGAGGCTGTAGAGAAATTGGAATTCTCCTACACTGTTGGTGGGATTGTAAAATGGCACAACGTCTTTGGAAAGCAATATGGTGTTCCCTTAAAAAATGGGATATAAATATACCATTTGACCCAGTAATTCCAGTGCTTGGAACATATCCTACAGAATCAAGGCCATTCACACCAACTGACACATGCACATGAATGTTTATCACAGCGCAGTCCACAATAGCAAAAGGATGGAATCAACCCAGATGCACAACAACAGAGGAATGGATAGGTAAATCATGGTATATATACTCAGTGGAACACTATGCAATGATAAAGAACAACGAAGATTTTAGGAAACATCTCATAACCTGGTTTCAGCTGGAGGACATTACGTTGAGTGAAAGTAGTCAGCGACACAAGGACAAATATTGTACAAGACCCTATGATAAGAACTTAAAAACAGACTCAAGCATAGAAGAATAGACTCTTTGATTGCTGAAAGGATGAGGAGGGAGAAAGGGGGGAGAGTTTAGATTAGATAGCTGATAGAAATTTGGTTGGGGGAAATTGGTGACAGCACATTAGAAAGAATATCAATATTAACTGGACTTCAACACAACTTGAGTACTCCTCCCATCTTAACCCAATATTGCAAGGACAGAGTAGCTTGGCCAGGGGCTGGGGACCATGCTTTTAGGTGAAATTGAGGCCAACTGGCACAACTAGCATTTTACTAATGAGGTCTCTCTGCACCCCACATCAGTGAGTGACATCTGGGGTCTTAAAAGCTGCCAAGCTGCCATCGGAATCTACAGCAGGAACAGATGATCACCAAGGACCAAAATGACACGGGAGGAAGAGAACCCAGAAGACAGAGAGACCCACGGGAGTAGATGTCTACATCTACTCACGACTGGAAGAGCCAGATGGTGCCTGGCCACCACCAGTGACAGCCACGATCAAGCTCACAAAATTGAGTCTCACTGGCAGCACAAGAATAAATACAGGTGCACCCTGAGATCTCCACTAAAAGACTGCAATTTGTGGTTCAGGCACTTTGGGGTTCCCCCTGGAGCATGGCCTCTGGCCCTGATGCTGCACCTGTCCATAAATCATAATGTAGGTCAGCTCTTCAGACAGCAATGGCTTGGACTTGGCAATGCAGAGTGACCATATCTTGTGGGCACTTTATGGTTCTATGCATCTATAGGATATCATCCCACTGATCTCTTATTGGAGGAAGAGGAGTGGGTGGGGAGGAGGGGATAGAAGACTGTTGGGAGGCTAGGACATGTATGGAGCAGAGAGGAAGAGTGTGCTGTCACTCAGCAGGGAGAGCAGTGGGAGCTGTACATAGGTGAGCATGCAAGTTTATATGGGAATGTACATTTTCATTCAATCATAATAAAAAAAGAAGAAAGAATAAATTTCTGCTGAAATATTGCACAAAATTTTAGACAGTTGTTTGGTACCACCTCCCTCTGACAGTGTCCCCTCATATAATCCACAGCCCCCTAGTGACGCCCTGACCACACCATGTACCTCACTCACCATTCACTTAGGGATTAGTTTTCTTAGCTCAAAAAGATGACAAATGTGACACCTAAGGAACCAGAACAGTGTTCCCAGATATGGAGTCAGACACCATTTCCAGCAGTGGGAATTCCCAAAACAACAGAATGGCTAGCTGAGATGTGTGGTTTCCTAAACCAGTTTTCAGTACTTGAGGAGAAAGAGCACAGTCTATTCAAGGCCATTTTTACGAGGAGATAGGGAGGAAGAACAGACTTGAAAATTTATTAACATCTAATCCCTTTAAGATTTTCTCCTCCACGTGCCAGCACAATATCACACTGGAAACGTGTACTAATTACCCCTGTTGTGTCTTGTGTGTATGTTTCCTACACAGCCCTGACCTTTTTGTTAACGACTTTACCTTACATTCACTGACCTGAGATGAACTGAGTTCAGCAGCACTCACTCAAGAATTGAATTTTCTAGTCTTCTTAACTGTTCTCTTACTTAAATGTGAAAAAGTAACAGCTTGCCACCAGTCATATCATTGCCAACAACAGCAAAAACAAGAGTAAATGAAATTTTAATTTTTGTCCTAAATCTATGTGTTTTCAAAAGTATTGGTCATGAAAACAGAGTTCTAATATTACCTCCAAAAACAGACTTTTAATTTTTTTTCTTCTTTTTTTGTCAGTACCTTAAAAATGTCAGTATAAGCATCAAAAACCAACCTGTTGCCATGAAGTGACCCAATACGACAGAGCAGAACTGACCTGTAGGGTTTCCAAGATTGCAATGTTTACAGAAGTAGGCTGGCATGCTTAACCACTGCACCACTGGGGCTTCTTCAATAAAAAACAAACCAAACCCACTGTCATCGAGCTGGGTTTGACTCATAGTAATCCTAGCAGTCAAAGTAGAACTGCCCCATAGAGTTTTCAAGGAGTGCCTGGTGGATTTGAACTGCTGACATTTTGGCTAGCAGTTGTCGCACTTAATCCACTATGAGGGTTTCTTCAGTAGAGCTGTGTTAATGAAGGGAAACTTACGTAAATTAGCTGGGCTAGGCAGGTTTTTCTGGGACATGGTCCTCAGAACAGGTGGAATGTCACTTCAGAGCCAAACACTTAATCTATCTCACCCTCCCTAGCTCTTTGGAGCCTTATGTTATTTAAATGCCTCCAGCTGGCAAAATAGGGAGTGTTAAGACAGAAATATGTTAAGCACGTGAAGACATTTTCCAATGCATTTTGTAGTTTTAAGTCCTTGAGCCTCACTGTCTGCTGGCTGGAGAGGGGCAGAAATCTAATTTCAGGAGTTTAGTGATGTCCTCCTATCAGTGGTTTCACAGGCAATAGATACTGCTGGGAACATTGTTCTTAACACTGTTCACTCATCTCCTTCCACGGAGGATTCTTGCAAGTGATTGAAAAGATAGAAGCCACCAGAAATTTTGGCTTTGCTTTCTAATTCCAGTGTGAAATTAATTGGCCCAACTGAAGAGAACTACTTATTCCTTTACTCGCTATATTTAACTTAAAAATGCAAATGTTATTAGTGGCCTGATCACTGATAAAGGTGCCTTTGTGCTTGGCTTTACCCTCGATTAGTGAGGATTATGAGGACATAGCCGCAGTGGCATTTTCTGAGTGTCACCGTGACAGCACTTGCTGCACAAATGCCTAGCTGTCACCGTGAGTTTTATCACTTGGTTTTCCCTCCGAATGTAGACTAATAAGCCCAGAAATTACAATTGCCTCCCTGCCGAATCTGTGATAGGCGGAAATAATGATATCAGTGCCCTACTAATCTTCTTGCCTCTGCGCTTGGCACTGTCCTATTGAGTCACCTGTCACACTCTGCTTTGATGAGGCAAATTCAATCTCCCTGCTGTAATGACAATGGGGCCATTTTCATGCTTGGAAATGATTATGTGGAAGCTTCACTGTGCTCTCTCTTGGCAAGTCAGCCAGTGCGACATGCATGCCGGAAGTGCAGGCTGGAGCTGTGGGCAGGCAGTAGGGACTATCATTAGGAAGTAGATATACTTTCCGCTTAATTGCAGAGCCTTCTGTGGTGGGTTTACAAAAGGGAGGAATGGGGAGAGGAAGAGGTAATGTCACTCTTGCAGAAGAGTAGCCATTGGTTAATCTCTCCATTGTCTGCACAAATTTGCCTCTAGGAAGATTTCCCTGACTGTCTGTGTTATTCAAGGAAGCAGGGATGGCATAAATTTATGAATAATCACTGTTGCATATCAACAGCACTTCCTGGGGAAGGGGCAAGGCAGAGACATATGAATGGTGGAGTATATCTCCAGGACATTAACCAAACTAAATCAAATTACTCTTACCCCAGGACTCCTCTTCTCTTATTCTTGGAAAACACACTGCTGCAAAGCAAAACATATAAGCTTGGAAATATGAGATGTTAATGAGGATCTGGAGCAACCAGAAACTTGCACTGCTGGTGTCAAATTCTAAACCACTTTGGGAAACTAGCAGTCTTTACTAGAGTCAAGAATGCAAACACACCAGTTTTACCCCTAGGTAGATACACAACAAAGGTTCCTATATGTTTTTAACAAAAGAGGTGAACTGGAATGTTCATGGCAGCCTTAGTCATACCAGCGCTGAAATGAAATCCTTTCAAATGACCATGAGCAGTAGAATAAATTAACCTACTGGAGTGCACCCATACAGTGAAGTACTGTACAAGGTCTGACGATTAAGTTTGCGAACCCATCCTAGAAAAAGCACTACATGACTCATTACTGAATATCACTACAGTCACCTCTGAAGTACTCCCGTTGGGAAGCTATGCACCTATGCTTTCATAGCAACTTTGGAACTCTTTTTCTGGAATGTCCCTTTGATGTCCTGAATATCATCAAAATGTCTTCCTTTAGATATTTCTTTTATCTTCAAATGAAGAAAAATGTCACTACGGGTCAGATCAGGTGAGTAGGGAGGGTGTTCCAATACAGTTATCTATTTACTGGCTAAAAACTATCTCACAGACAGCTATACAACTAAGTTTGTGAACTTGCCACCATGCCACCATGCACAATGGCCATTCCAGAAAGAGTTCCAAAATTCTTCTGAGGGGTAGACTACGTGCTGGCATCAGTGCATAGCTTCCCAAGGGGAGTACTTTGAAGGTGACCACACTGATTATTCAGCAATGATGTATGTAACACTTGTAACAATTAAGTTCTTGGACTTACTGTCGGATCTCATATGGCCATTAAGAATGAATGAATTGCAACTACATGGGTGAATTTCACAGACACAATGCTGAATGAAAGAAGCCAAACTTATAGGATACATATATAGGAGGGTTGTTGTTGTTAGTGTTAACTATTGTCAAGTCAGTTCTGTACAACAGTACAAAATGCTGTCTGGTACTGCAACATCTTCACAGTTAACAGCATATTTCAGCCTATGATTACAACTGTTCTGCTAACCTTTCTCCTTCAGTTCAGCAAACATGATACCCTTCTCTTCCAACTGATCCCTCTTGATGACATGTCCAAAGCAAGCAAGTTACATAATGTTCTGTTGTGATCTGTAAGGCTTTCATTGGGTAATTTTTAAAAGTAAACAGCCAGGCCTTTCTCCCTAGTCTGTCTTAGTCTGGCAACTCTGCTAGAACCTGTCTACCATAGATGTAGAGTCCCGGGCTGGTTACTTTGATTGGCTATCTTCGCTGATAGGGGGAGTGAAGGTACAGTAAGCACCCCCCGATGTGTCTGTCACTGGAGGCTCGCTTGTTGCTATGATGCTGGAAGTTATGCCACAGGTATTTAGGTATGAACAGGGTCACCCATGGTAGACAGGTTTCAGCTGAGCTTCCAGAGCTAAGACAGACTAAATAGAAGGATGCAGCAATCTACTTCTGCAAAGAATTAGCCAGGGAAAACCCTATGAATAGAAGACAAGTATTGTAGGATACAGTGATGGAAAATGAGCACTCCAGGTTGCAAGTCACTCAGGAGACAATGGGGGAAGTGCTGACTCCTCAAAATGGAGGTGACCTTAATGTTGTGGATGGAGTAAAGCCTTCGGGACCTTCATTTGCTCATGTGGCACAACTCTAAATGAGAAGAAACAGTTGCAAATATCCATTAATTGTTGGAATGTGCAATAAACACAGTATGAATCTAGGGAAATTGGAAATCACAAAAAAATGAAATGGAACACATAAACATTGATATCACAGGCATTAATGAGGTGAAATGGACCCGTGTTGGCCATTTTGAATCCAATGATCACATGGTCTACTATGCTGGGAATGAAAACTTGAAGATGGATAGTGTTATGTTCATCATCAAAACATATTTCAAGATCTGTCCTGAAGTACAATGCTGTCAGTGATAGGATAATATAAATACACCTACAAGGAAAGCCAGTTAATATGACTATTATTCAAATTTACACGCCAAACACTAAGACCAAAGATTAAGAGACTGAAGATTTTTACCAGCTTCTGCAGTCTGAAATTGACCAAACATGAAATCAGGATGTATTGGTAATTACTGGTCACTGGAATGCAAAAGTTGGAAACAAAGAAGAAGGACTGGTAGTTGAAAAATACGGCCATGGTGATAGAAAAAAATGTCAGAGGATGACATAACAGAATTTTGCAAGACTGATGACTTCATTGCAAATACCTTTTTAACCCACACAAATGGGGACCGTACACAAAGACCTTACCAAAAGGAATACACAGGAACCAAATAGACTACATCTGTGGAAAAATATGATGAATAACCTCCATATCAGCAGTCAGAACAAGACCAGGTGCTGACAGTGGCACAGATCATCCGTCGCTCATATGCAAATTCAAACTGAAGTCAAAGAAAGTTAGAACAAGTCCACAGTAGCCAAAGTATGACCTTGAGTATATCCCTCCTGAGTTTAAACACCATCTCAAGAACATATTTGATGTGCTGAACACTAATGACAGAACACCAGATGAATTGTAGAATGACATCAAAAACATCTTCCATGAAGACAGCAAGACGCCATTAAAAAAACAAGAAAGAAAAGACCAAACTGGATGACAGAAGAGACTTCAAAACTTGCTCTTGAATGTCGAGCACCTAAAGTAAAAGGAAGGAATGGCAAAGTAAAAGACCTAAGCAGAAGACTTCAAAGGGTAGCTCAAGAAGACAAAATAAAGTATTATAATGACGTGCAAAGAGCTGGAAATGGAAAACAAGAAGGTAAGAACACATTCTGCATTTCTCAAGTTCAAAGAGCTGAAGAAAACATTCAAGTCTCAAGTTGCAATAGTGAATGATTCTACATGAAAAATATTAAATGACTCAGGGAGCATCGAAAGAAGATAGAAGGAATACACACAATCATTATATGAGAAAGAACTGGTCAGTGTTCAGCCATTTGAAGAGGTAGTGTATTATCAGGAACCAATGATATTGAAGAAAGAAGTCAAAGCTGTATTGATGGCACTGGTGAAAAACAATTCTCCAGGAATTGATGGAATACCAATTGAGATATTTCAACAAACAGATGCAGCGCTGGAAGTGCTCACTCACTCATCAATGCTAAGAAATTTGGAGGACAGCTACCTGGCCAATTGACTGGAAGAGATCCATATTTATGCCCATTCCAGAGAAAGGTGATCCAACTGAATGTGGAAATTACTGGACAATATCATTGGTATCACACACAAGTAAAATGGTGCTCAAGATCATTCAAAAGTGACTGCAACAGTATATTGACAAGGAACTGCCAGAAATGCAAGCTGGATTCAGAAAAGGACGTGGAACCAGGGATATCATTGCTGATGTCTTGATGGATCTTGGCTGAAAGCAGAGAACACCAGAAAGATGTTTACTTGTGTTTCATTGACTATGCAAAGGCATTCAGCTGTGTGGATCATAAAATATTATGGCTAACATTGCATAAAATGGGAATTCCAGATACTTAATTGTGCTGTTAAGGAACCTTTATGTGGATCAAGAGACACCCCTGCAAACAGAAAAAGAGGACACTGCGTGGTTTAAAGTCTGGAAAGGTTCGCATCTGGGTTGTATCCTTTCACCATACCTTTTCAATGTGTATGCTAAGAAATAATACAAGAAATGGGATTATATGAAGAAGAACAAGGCATCTGGATTGGAGGACGACTCATTAACAGCCTGCTTTATGCAGACAACACTACCTTACTTGCTGGAAGTGAAGGAGATTTGAAATACTTACTGATGAAGATCAAGGACCAGAGACTTCAGTGTGGATGGTACCTCAACATCTAGAAAACAAAAATTCTCACAGCTGGACCAGCAAGCAACATCATGATAAATGGAGAAAGGATTGAGGTTGTCAAGGATTTCATTTTACTTAGGTCCACAATCCATGCCCATGGAAGCAACAGTCAAGAAATCAAAAGATGCATTACCTTGGGAAAATCTGCTGCAGCAGAACTCTTTAAAGCATTGAAAAGTAAAGACGTCACTTTCAGGACTGAAGTGGGCCCGACCCAAGCCATAGTAAATTTTCAATCGCATCATATGCATGTGAAAGCTGGACAATGAACAAAGAAACAGGAGAACTGATGCCTTTGAAGTGTGGTGTTGGAGAAGAATGTTGAATGCACCATGGACTGGCGAAAGAACAGATCCATTCTGTGAGAAGTAGAACCAGAGTTCTCCATGGAAGCAAAGATGACCAGACTGCATCTTACATACTTTGGATATGTTGTCAGGAAGGATCAGTCCCTGGAGAAAGATATCATGATTGGTAGAGTGGAGGGTCAGTGAAAAAGAGGAAGACTCTCGATGAGATGGATTGACACAGTGGCCACAACAAAAATTATTCTGGACTTGGCGCAAGACTGGGCAGTGTTTTGTTCTGTTGTGTATAGGGTCACTATGAGTTGGAACAGACTCGACAGCACCTAACAACAACAACATAGGTGACTCTGCTGGTATTTGGAAGACCAGTAGAATAGCTTCTAGTACCACAGCAGCATGTAAGCCATGACAATACAGCATACTGACAGATGAGCTCAAAAGTGGAAAAAAACTACCCTCCAGGGTGAGAAGCTCTCAGATAGTAGTTGTCCTTGGTGGATGTAATGTCTGAAATAGAATTCATCAGGGACTGGGAATTTTCAGCTCCTTAACCTTGGTGCTAGTTACACTCTTGTTTTTGGTTTCTAAAATTTGACTGATTTGTGTATGTTTCTCTATGCAATTTCAGTAAAGTTTAAAGTCACATTTGATTTGATGATTTCAGTATATGTATGAGGCATTTGGGGCATTCAAAATGTGACTGAGCAGAATTGATCCTAATAATGTAGATGGAGTTAAGCCTTTGGGACCTTCATTTGCCAATGTGGCCTGGCTCACAAGGAGAAGAAATAGTTGAAGACATTCATTAATAAGCAGAACACGGAATGTACAAAGTATGAACCTAGGAAAACTGGAAATTGTCAAAAATGAAATGGAATACATAAATATCAATATCCTAAGCAATTAGTGAGCTAAAATTGACTGGTATTGGTCATTTTGAATGAGACAATCATAAGGTCAACCATGCCAGGAACAACATATTGAAGAGGGATGGCATTCATCATCAAAAAGAATGTTCAAGATCTATCCCAAAGTACAATGCTGTCAGAGATAGGATAATATACATATGCCTAGGAAGTGGAGCAGTTAATACAACTATTATTCAAATTTACACATTATCATGGGCTGAATTGTGTACCCCTCAAAGTGTATATAGCAACTTGGCTAGGCCATGATTCTTGGTATGGTATGATGTTCCAATATGTTGTAAATCCTGCCTCTATGGTGTTAACAAAGGAAATGGGGGTGGTTGTGTTAGTGAGGCAGGACTCAATCTATAAGACTGTATTGTGCCTTGAAGCAATCTCTTGGGATACCATGGAAAGGGAAGCAAGCAAAGAGTTGGGGACCTCATAAAACCAGGAAAGAAGTACCTGGAGCAGGGTGTGTCCTTTGAACTTGAGTTCCAGTGCCTCAGAAGCCCCCAGTCCAGCGAAGATTGACAACAATGACCTCCCTTCAAAACCAACACAGAAAGCTTTACCTTGAGGCTAACACCCTGAGTTTAGATTTTTTGCCACTTTACTGTAAGAAAATAAATTTATCTTTGTTAAAGCCATCTACTTGTGCTATTTCAGTTACAGCAGCACTAGATGACTAAGATGCACACCAACCAATAAGGTCAAAAATGAAGACACTGAAGATTTTTGCCAATGACTGCAGCTTGAAATTGATCAAATCTGCAAACAGAATGCATTGATAATTACCAGTGATTGGAATGCAAAAGATGGAAGCAAAGAAGGACTGATAATAGCTGGAAAATACAGCTTTGGTGATACAAACCGTGACAGAGACAGCATGACAGAACTTTGTAAAATCAACACCTTGTTCATTATAAATATCCTTTATCACTAATACAAATGGTGACTACATATGGTGACCTTGCCAGATGGAATACACAGGAATCAAGTAAATGGCATCTGTGGAAAGAGACAATGGAAATGCTCAATATCAACACTCAGAACAAGGCTAGGGGATAACTGGAACAGACTATCAGTTGCTCACATGCAAGTTCAAACTGAAATTGAAGAAAATTAGAACAAGTCCACGACAGCCAAAGTACAACCTTGAGTATACAAAGTCAGACAATTAAGTTCGTGAACTCGTTCTAGAAAAAGTGCTACGTATGTGGACTGCCAGTTAATTTTGTGAATTCATCCTGCAAAAAGTGCAATTTTGGAATTCTTTTTCTGAAATGGCTATCAGATTTGTTGTCATATTACCCTTGATGTCCTGAATATCATCCAAATGTCTTCCTTTCAATATTCCCTTTATCTTCAGGTAAAGAAGAAAGTCATTGAGGGCCAGATCAGGTGAGCAGGGAGGGTTTTCCAATACAGTTATTTGTTTACTGGCTAAAAACTCCTTCACAAACAACTATGTAATTGAGTCTGTGAACTTGCCACCCTTCCAAAATTGCTTTGAAGGGTGGACTAGGAACTGGTATCAGTTCACAGCTTCCCAAAGAGAGTACTTTGAAGGTGACTGTAGTGATATTTAGCAATGAGGTATGTAGGACTTAGAACAATTAGGTTTACAGACTTAATTTTGGGACCTCATATCCCACCTGAATTTAACGACCATCTCAAGAATAGATTTGCCTTGTTAAACACTAATGACTTAATACTAGACAAATTGTGGAAGGACATTGTATGAGAAGAAAGCAAGAGGTCATTAGAAAGACAATATAGAGAGAAAAAACTGAAACAGATATCTAAAATGACTCTGAAATTTGTTATTGAGTGACAAGTAACTCAAGCAAAAGGAATAAATGATGAAGTAAAAGAGATGATCAGAATATTTCAAAGGGCAGCTCAGGAAGACAAATTATTATAATAACATGTGCAAGGACCTAGAGATAGAAAACCAAAAGAGAAGAAAATGCTCAGCATTTCTCAAGCTGAAAGAGCTGAAGAAGAAAAGTCAAGACTTGAGTTACAAAATTGAAGCATTCTATGCAGAAAATACTGAAAGATGCAGGAAGAATCAAAAGAAGATGGAAGGAGCACACAGAGTCACCATACCAAAAAGAATTGATTGACATTCAACAATTTCAGGAGGTTCATTGGTCAAGTTGGTTCCTGATGGTACTCATGGAAGAAGTCCCAGCAGCACTAAAAGCATTGGCAATGAACAAGGCTTATGAATTAACATAATACCGTAAGACCTACTGAAATGTTTCAACAAACAGATGCAGCATTGACAGTGCTCACTTGTGCCTCTGTGCTAGTAGTTTTGAAAGACAGTTACCAGGCCAACCAACAGGGAGAGATCCGTATTTATGCCTTTTCTCAAGAAAGGTGAACCAATTGATATTACAAAATAATATCGTTAGTATCACACACAAGTAAAATTTTGCTGAAGATCATTCAAAAACAGCTGCAGCAGTATATAAACAAGGAACTGCCAGAAATTCAAGCCAGATTCAGAAGAGGACGTGGAATGAAGGATATTATTGCTACTGTTAGCTGGATCCTGACTGAAAGCAGAGAATACAAAAAACATTTTTTGATTTTTTTTTTTTACCATGCAAAGGCATTTGACTGCATGTATCATTAACGAATCATAGATAGCAAACAGGATAATGAACAGGAATTACAGAACACTTAGCTGTGCTCATGAAGAATCTATACATAGATAAAGAGGACGTTGTTCGGATGCAACAAGAGGATAGTGTGTAGTTTAAAGTCAAGAAAGGTATGTATCAGGGTTGTATCTTCCAGGATACCTATTTGTTTTAGTCATCTGGTACTGTTCTAACAGAAATACAGCAAGCGAAAGGCTTTAGCAAAAGAAAGCTTATTCTTACACAGTCCGGTCAGCTACAAGCCCACATTCAGGATGTCTGCTCCAGGGAAAGGCTTTCCCTCTGTCAGCTCTGGAGGAAAGTCTTTGTGTTCTATCAGTGTTTGATGGGGGAGCACAGGAACCTGAGGTCTGAAGGATGTTCTTTACTCCCAGTGCTGCTTTCTTGATGTTGTGAGGGTCCCAATTCTCTGCTTGCTTCCTTCTCTTTTTATCTCCTATAGGATGAAAAGATAAAATGTGGTGTAAGCCACACTCCAGGGACACTCCCTTGGCAAGGGTGTTGCAGTCCCATCCTAATCTGCTTTTAACATAATCATTGTATCTATTAGCCACAGGCAGGCATTAGGATGCATAACATAGGAAAATCACAAAATATTGGGAATGATGGCCCATCCAAATGGCTACACACATTTATGGGAGGACACAGTTCAGCCCATGACAGTATTCAATCTGTATGCTGAATAAATAATCTGAGAAGTTGGACTGTATAAAGAATGGGGCATCAGGATTGGAGATTCGTTGCAGATGACACAATCATGTTTGCTGAAATTGAAGATGAATTATTTACTAACAAAGAGCAAAGGCCATGCCTTCAATATGGATTACCCTTCAACATAAGAAACAAAAATCCTCACAAGTGGACCAATAAGCAATATCACAATAAACAGAGAAAAGAGTGAAATGGTCAAGAATTTCATTTTAGTTGGATCCACAATCAACACCCATGGAAGTGGCAACCAAGAAATCAAACAACGCATTGTACTGGGAAAATCTATTGAAAAAGACCTATTTAAAGCATTAAAATTAAAAGGTATCACCTTGAAGACAAAGGTGCACCTGACTCAAGCCATGATATTTTCAATCTCCTAATATGCATACGAAAGCTGGATGATGAATAAAGAAGACCCAAAAAGAATTGATGTGTTTGAATTGTGGTGTTGGAGATGAATATTGAATATACCATGGACTGCCAAAAGAAGGAACAATTCTGTTTTGGAGGAAGTACAGCTAGAGTGTTTATGGGAACTGAGGCTGGCAAGATCGCATCTCACTTACTTTGGACACATTTTCAGAGGAACAAGTACCCTGAGAAGGACATCATACTTGGGAAAACAGATGATCAACAAAAAAGAGAAAGACATTTGACAAGACTGATTGACACCATGGCTACAACAATGTGCTCAAGCAGAACAGTAATTGTGAGGATGACATGGGCCCAGACAGTGTTTTATTCTGTTGTACATGGGGTTACTATGAGTCATAATGACAACATGAGGTATTTGTGCCTCATTGACAAGGCACCCTGTGCTTTCACCCTATTTGATAGCATAGAGGGATGAAGGACAGAAAGACCACTTACTTTGTAGCAGGACTGCAGACTCTCTCACCAACCAGCAGCTGATGCTTCGCTTATATGGAATCTGGGAGTGGGTTATTGCTGGAACCAGGTACATTCCTCTTTCAAATGTTTAACCAAAGCAAACCCATTGCCATCAGGTTGATTCTGACTCTCAAATGTTAGTCATTGCAAATTGGAAGGAAAAGGGCTAAACTGTTTAAACCTCCAGCAGTTGAAACATCATGTCAATGGGCCCTCCTAGGGATATGTTTTTCTGTAGGTGAGACGGAAACGGACTAAAACCCACGGAAAGGGTGCTCACAGGGCTGCCAAACTGCAGGCTGTGGTCAGATACCACAGTTATAGGAGTGAAGAGCCTTGTCCCTGGGCTTCTTTCTACTGCTTCTTCTGGGAACACTTGTGATGCTGGAGCCAAATGCCAGTTCTGTGGGCGAAAAGTGCCCCATTTCAAACTACTACTGGTATGTAGCTTCCTCATTTGACCATTAAATCTCAAAGAAGGTATTTTTATCTCTAGTAATCACACCCAAGAGGAATAACAGCAGGTGGAACATTCAGACCTACGGCTTCTAATTCTTCCAGAAGGATAGCTTCCAAATTGTTTGTTATGAAAAAAAAGATGTGAGGAAACCAGCTGCAATTCAGCAGGTAAAAACATGCACCTGTGGCCTGGGCTCTGTAATGTAACTCATTTGGCTTGTTTCCAAAGCAAAATGTACTGTCCTGGGCCCATTACTAGTCTTCAAATGCATCTCAAACCTCATTTGTTTCTCTGGAGATTTGTTGGGTTCATCTCACCTGCCTAGATGTAGAGTTCATTTAAGTTGGTTTCACTGTTTTTCAGATGCATTAAAAGCCAACTGCATATGTATTTTTATCTCATTGCACAAAGACACTTTGCAGGTTCTTGGTGTTTCTTAAACATTAAGCTTGAAGAATGTTTAAATACACCCCCCCCACAATAATAGCAATTAACATCAACTTAAATTATTTTCAAGAAAGTAGGATTCTCTACCACCTGTTAGCAATGTCGTCTTAGAAATATTATTTAACTTGTCTGAACTTCAGTTTCCTTATCTGTAAAGCAGAGACCAAAAAAAAAAAAAAAAAAAAAAAACACATCTGCTTCACAGGGTTATTGTAAGACAAAAACAAAATAATACACGTAAAGCATTCAAAATTTCATCTAGTGCACTGAATGCACTCAATAAATGGAGACTTCAAAAATGATGATGATTAAGGTGCTGTTTTCTTGAGCAAAACTCATCAACAGGCTTCATGACCTGACCCCAACTAGCTACACAGCCCTAAAGTCCCAAACAGATTGGACCACTCCCTTTTTACCAAACTGCTCCTTTTCTTTCTTTTTCTCCACCCCTTTTTCCACAAAGATCTGTGACAAAATTCTTCCATTTATTTCTTCTACTTTGTTGTTTTTGTTAGCTGCCGTCAAGTCAGCCCCCAATCATGGCAACCTCATGGGAAAGCTGTGACCTGTAGGAAACATAAGTTGCCCCCATGTATGGGTACCCAGAGGCAAATGCACAGTGGGATCTCATGGATCTTTGTTTTGTGGTGCATGAGTTGACTATTACCCATGTGATCTCCTTTGTTTATAAGCCACCCTTGTAACACAACTTGTTCTGACCAATAAAAAGTGTGTGGAGTGTATGTGGTTTGTTGCTGGGGGTGTGTAGAAGTATGTGGGAGAGTGTGTTGTGTGTGTGCATATGTGTGTGTGTGCTGTGGGATGTGTGGGTTGTATGTGATGTGGGTATGGTGTATATTTATGTGTGTGGGTGTGTCTGCATGTGGCATGCGGGGTATGTGTAAGTGTGAGTGTGTGTATTCAGTTCTTTTCACTATTGAATCAACATGCAAAATGGCTATGTTGTTGTTAGTTCCTCTTGATTATATTCCAACTCATGGTAATGCCATGTGTGCAGAATAGACTGTTCCAAAGGGTTTTCAAGGTTGTGACCTTTAGGAAACATATCACCAGACCTACTTTCCAATATGCCTGTGAGGGTTTGAACTGCAAACCTTTCAAGCGGATTGATAAAGAAGAAGTAAAAAGTATCTCTCTTTGCAGATGGTGTGATCTTACCACAGAAAACCCTGAAGAATTCTCAGGGAAACTAATGGAACTAATAGAAGATTTCAGCAAATTATCAGAATACAGGATAAATATACCAAAAAACTGTTAGATTCCTCTACACCAAAAAAGAGAAATTTGAAAAGGAAATCACCAAATCTATACCATTTACAATAGCCCCCAAGATGACAAACTACTTAAGAACAAATATACCTGGAGATGTAAAAGACCTAAATGAAGAAAATTATAAAATATTACTACAAGAGACCAAAAGAGCCTACAAAGTGGAAAAACAGCTCTTGTGCATGGATAGGAAGACTCCATACAGATACAATGCAATCCTGATCCAAATTTCAACAACTTTTAAGGACATGCAGAAATGAATCACCAACTTCATTCAGAAAAGACCCTGAATAAGTAAAGCATTACTGAAAAAGAAGAACACTACCTGATGTTAGAACCTATTTTATAGACATAGTAATTAAAACAGCGTGGTACTGGCATAACAACAGATAAATAGATTAATAAAACAGAGTTCAGAACCCAGATGCAAATCTATGTACCTATGAGCAGCTAATAGTTCACAAAGGCTCAAAGTCCACTAATTGGGGAAAAGACAGTTTCTTTAACAAATGGTGTTAGAGAAATAACTGGATATCTATTGACAAAAAAATGAAACAAGACCCATTCTTCACACCATGCGCAAAAACTAATTCGAAATGGCCAAAGATCTAAATATAAAACTTGGAATGTTAAAGATCATGGAAGAAAAAACTGGGACAGTGCTAAGAGCCTTAATACATGACAAAAAGAGAATACAAAACATAACTAACAATGCACAAACACCAGAATAGAAACTAGATAATGCAGAACCTAAAAATCAAACAACTAAGCTCATCAAAAGACTGCCAGAAGAGTAAAAGGGTAACCAACAGAGAAGGAAAGTTTTTTGGCTTACGTATACAATAAGAGTCTAATCTCTAAAATCTACAAGATACTGCAAAACTTCAACAAGAAAAATAACAAATAATCCAATCAAAATGGACAAAGGATATGAACCAAAGAAGATATTCAGATGGTTAACAGATACACGAGGAAATGCTCACGATTAGCAATAAGAAAAATTCGAATCAAAACTACAATGAGATACCATCTCACCTCAACAAGACTAGCACTAATCTAAAATACACAAAATAATAAATGTTGGATAGGGTGCAGAGAGACTGCTGGTAGGGATGCAAAATAATACAAACTTTGGAAATTGATGTGGCACTTCCTTAAAAAGCAAGAAACAGAATCACCACACAATCCAGCAATCCTACTTCTTGGAATATATCCTAAGGAAATAAGAGCTGTCACACAAATCCCACCCATATTAATTGCAGCACTGTTCACAATAACAAAAAGATGGAAAACAACCTAGGTGCCCACAAAGGGACAAATGGATAAACAAATTATGGTATATTCATGCAATGGAATACTACGCAATGATAAAGAACAATAATGAATCTGAGAAACACTTTGTAATACAGATGAATGTGGAAAGCATTATGCTGAGTGAAATTAGCCAATCACATGAGGGTATATATGACATCACTATTGTAAGAACTCAAGAAAAGCTTTCAACACAGAAGAAAACATTATTTGATGATTACAAGGATAGGGAGGTAGGGAGAGGGGAATTTACTGACTAGATGGTAGACAAGTATTATCTTAGGTGAAAAGTAGGACAGCAGACAACACAGGGCAAATCAGCACAGCTGGGCTAAACCAAAAGCTAAGAAGTTTCCTGAACACAACCAAATCTTTGAGGGACAGAGTAGTAGGGGCAGGGATCTGGGGACCCTGGTGTCAGAGACAACTAGGTCAATAGACTTAACAAAGTTTATCAAGAAAATTTTCTGCATCTCACTTTGGTGAGTGGTGTCTAGAGTCTTAAATCTTGCAATGGGCCATCTAAGTAAGATCAATTAGTCCCAACTTGCTTGGAGCAAATGAGAATGAAGAACACCAAAGATACAAGGAAAAAATTAGCCAAAGAGACAAAAGGTCCACATAAACCACAGACTCCATCAGCCTGAGACTAGAACTAGGTAGTGCCAGGCTACCACCAATGACCTCCCTGATAGGGAACACAACAGAGAGTTCCTGACAGAGCAGGAGAAAAGTGTGGTACAGAGCTCAAATTCACATAAAAAGACCAGAATTAATGGTTTGAGACTAGCAGAACCCCAGAAGTCATGGCCCCCTGAGTCTTTGTTAACCCAGAACTAAAACTATTCCTGAAGCCAACTCATCAGACGGATTGGACTGGAGTGTAAAACATAAAATAATACTCATGAGGAGTGTGATTCTTAGTTCAAGTAGAGACATGAGACTAATAGGCAGCTCCTGACTGGAGGCAAGATGAGAAGCAGAAAGGTACAGGAGGTGGTTGAATGGACACAGGAAACCTGGGGTGGAAACAGGGAGTGCATTGTCACGTAGGGATTGCAGCAAAGGTCAGAAAACAGTATGTGTACACATTTTTGCATGAGAAACTAACCTGAGATGTAAACTTTCACTATAGCAGTACAATACCAAAAAAAGAAGACGTATCTCTCTTCAACAAATAGTGCTGAAAAACTGGTTTTCCCCATGCAGAAAAAATGAAACAAGATCCATATTTCATATCATACACAAAAACTAATTCAAAACCAATCAAGAACCCTAGATAAATAAAGCACTACTGAAGAAGAGGAATACCCTGGGAAGCCTCACACTACCTGACTTTAGACACTATTACACTGCCATAATAGTTAAAACAGCCTGGTACTGGTACAAAAAGAGACATACAGACCAACAGAACAGAACTGAGACTCAAGAAATGTCAGCACCTTCATGAGAACAGCTGATATTTGACAAAGGGCTAAAGGTTGTAAACTGTGGTAAAAACAGTCTCTTTAACAACCATGGTTGGCAAAATTGGACAACCATCTGCAAAAAACTGAAACAAGACCCATAGCTCACACCTTACACAAAAATTAACTCAAAACAGATCAAAGACCCAAATATCAAACCTAAAATGATAAAGATCATGCAAGAAAAAATAGGATCAACAATGGAAGTTCTAATACACAGCTTAGACAGACTACAAAATTTGACAAAGCACGAAAAACAAAAGAGAAAATAGATAAATGGCAGCTACTAAGAATCAAACACTTATGCTTATCCAAAGACTTTATCAAGAGAGTTAAAAGACTGCCTACAGAATGTGAAAAAAACATTTGGCATCTACATGTTGGATCGACATCTGATTTCCCAAACCTACAAGGTACAGCAAAACGTCAACAAAAAAAGATAAATAACCCAATTAAGCAACGGGCAAAAGAGAAAGTCAGACACTTCACCAAATAAGACATCCAGGCAGTCAAAATACACATGAGTAAATGCTCACGATCATTAGATATCAGAGAAATCCAAATTAAAATTACCATCAAATACCGTCTCACCCCAACAAGTTTGGCCATGATGCAAAAAACACAAAATGACAAATGCTGGAGAGACTACGGGGAGAATGGAACTCTCCTACACTGCTGGTGGGAATTTAAAATGGTATAACCTCTTTGGAAAGCAATTTGGCATTTCCTTAAAAGCTAAAAATAGGAAATACCATATGATCCAACAATCCCACTGCTCAGAATATATCCTACAGAAATAAAAGCAGTCACACAGATACTTGCACATGAATATTTGTTGCAGCACTGTCAGTGATAGCAAAAACATAGAATAAACCTAGGTGCTCATCACCAGATGATGAATAAATGATGGTACATGTACTCAATGAAACACTATGTAATGATAAAGAACAATGATGATTTTAGGAAGCATCTCATAACCTAGTTGAATTGGAAGACATTATGCTGATTGAAATCAGTCAGCAGCAAAAGGACAAATATTGTAGGACACCCCTGCTATAAGGACTTTAAAATAGACTTACCTACAGAAGAAAAACTCTGGTGGATACAAGGATGAGGTGGGAGGGAGAGGGTTGGCCTTAGATTAGATAGTAGACAGGAATTTGGTTAGGTGAAAGCAGTGATAGCATGAAGCAGACAGCAGATCAACATAATAGAACTACACCACAAACCAAAAGGTTTTCTAAATTCAACCCAATGTTTAAAGATAGAGTAGCTGAGACAGGGTGATTCTGAGGACTATGTTTTCAAGGGACATGGAAACCAACTGGCACAAATAGTCTTCTGCACTTCATATTGGTGAGCAGTGCCTGGTGCCTTAAAAGCTAGCAAGCTGCCATCTGAGGTACACCAAATGGTCCCAACCCGTCTGGAACAGATGATGACTGAGAACAACAAAGACACAAGGAAAAAAGAGCCCAGGAGGCAGAAAGACCCACATAAATGGGAGACTGTATCACTATCACACCAGAAAAACCAGGTGGTGCCCAGATGGCTACCAAAGGCAGCCTCTACGGGGGACTCAACGTAGAGTCCCTGAGGCAATATGGGAAAAAGAAGGGTGTAGCTCAAGAACTCTACAGAAAGATCAGAACCGATGGTCCATGGTGCAACAGCCTGCATGGTGCCCTGAGAATGTGGTCCCTAGACCTGCTAGCCCTGACAGGAAACCAGTACTGAGGTCAACTCTTGAGACAAGAATGGACTGGACTCAGGGACTCATTGTGACCATACCATGTGTGAGCTTTATGGTTCTATGCATTTATAGGAGGCTGTCCTACTGGACTCTTTCTAGATGAGAGAGGAGGGTGGAGAGGAGGGGATGGGTGCTCCTTAAGAGGATACTAGAAATATAGAGTGAAAAGGAGGATTATGCTGTCAGTGGGTGAGGAGAACAGATGGAGCTACGGACAGGTGGGCATGCAAAGTTGATTTGGATTGTATACTTTTGCTTCATCACAATTTTAAAAAAATACTGTGAAGAACTCAATGTTATCTCTAAAACCATGTAATCCTTGGAGTAAAATACAGAAGCAAAGCTTTGGGATCTAGTGTTCTTCAAGAATGGAATAGCACCACAATGACAAATGCAGCAACAACAGAAAACAAAATAATTGGTACCTTTTAAAAGTTCAATACCTACATTCATTTTAAAAAAACTATCAAAAGAGTAAAGGGACAACCTAGAAACTTGGAAAGCATTTTGGGGAATAATAAATATGATAAAGAGTCTTTGCCTAAAATATATTTTTAAAAAAATTCTACAACTTAACAAAAAGATAAATAACCCAATCAAAAACTGGGCAAATGACACGAACAGACACTTTATCAAAGACTATGTTCACATGGCCAATAAGCACATGAAAAGATATTTAAAATCATTATCCAACAAAGACGTGTACTTTGATGGCTAAGATTTTTTTAAAATAGAAAAGGGAATGTAGAAAAATTGGCACCTCCATCCATTGCTGATATAAACTTAAAATGATACTACAGCCTTTGGGGAAAACAGTCTGGCAGTTCCTCAAAAAACTAAAGGGAGAGCTGCCATATGACCTAGCAATTCCACTCCAAGATATATAACCTAGGGATCTAATAGAAGTCACACAAACAGGCGTGTGCACACCTGTGTTCATGGTAACACTATTCACAATAGCAAAAAGATGGAAATAACTTAAGGGCCCTCAAAGGATGAATGGATAAATAAAATGTTGTACATACATACAGTGGAATAGTACTGAGCAGTGAAAAACAATGAATTTCCAAAAGATCTTGGAATATGGATGAACCTGGAGGTCTTTATGTTGAGCAAAGTAAGTCAGCCAAAAAAAACAAATATTGTATGTTCTCACTTTTATGAAATGATATGAATAAGTATATAGAAACTAATATCCATTAGTAGTTGCCAGGGATGGGAGGACCTCACTCTCTAGATGATCAGGTACTTGTTATTTTTGGTGATATGAAAGTTAACACTGAATGAGGATGAAGTGTGCACAGCCCAACTACAGTAAATAATGTCACTGAATTGTATACAAAATAAAAGGACCTTTTGATAACTACTATGGCAAATACAATTTTGAAGCAACAACAACCAAAAAATACATAGGCAGGTATATGCATGTATGCAGGCATATTTGTGTATAGGTGTGTATGTGTGGGAAACCAGATGGTTCAGTGGTCGACAGAGCAGCTGCTAACCAAAAAGGTCAGCAGTTCTAATCCACCAGACACGCTTTGGAAACCCCATGGGGTAGTTCCGTCCTGTACTATTGGGTCACTAGGAATCCGAACTAACTCAACAGCAATGGGTTTGTTTATTTTGGTTCTGTGTATAGGTATGTGAACGTGTATATGTATATGCATAATCGTGACTGTATTCACAGACACTCATATATATGTATGTATGTATATAATAAAATACACAGGGGGCACAGTTATAGATGCTTCTTCAGTGTAACCGAACACTTCTCAAGTTTGCTTTCCTGGGTTTAAAGGATTAGGACCATAGTCTTAAGGGACAAAAATGACACAGTTCATGAAGTTTATGTTCTCCTTCCTAGTTTAGTGAGTACTGTTGGGATCATAAGCAGCCATCTACAATCCCACAATTGGTCTCTCGTCATTCAGAGCAAAAGAAAAATAAAGGATACCACAGAGTCAAAGAAAAAAACTAGTCTAAAGGACTATCAATTTACATGAACCACAGCCTCACCTTTCCAGAGACCAGAAGAACTAAATGGCACCTAGCTACCCCTACAGACTGTTTTCATCAGGGCCACAGTAGACAGAGAAAAATGTGGAATAGATCTCAAATTCAAAAATAAAAATAAAGCCTTATTGGACAGTTGAAACTAGAGAACTCTCCAAGATTACTGAGATACTCCTCAAACCTTGAACCAAAACTAACTCCTGGGAGTACCATTTAGCTAACTAACAGGTTGGCTCACAAAATAAAGAATATCACACATGAGTACTGTGATTCATTAAACAAAACAAGAGATATGAAACCAAATAGTCAATAAGTACTGTAAAATAAAGAACTTAAAAAAAAAAACACCTGGATTAATGGAAACAGAACAACCAGAACAAAACAATTGAGACTTTTCATGCGTGGTAAGGAATGTAACCAATGTCACTTGACAATCTATGCAAAAATTGTTGACTAGGAGCCTAGATGACCGTGTAAACCTTAATCGAAAACACAATACAAGAAGTCCCTGCCTAAGGGGTCAAGTTATAAAAGAACTGCACTTATGTTTCAATTTGAATTTCTTTTCTTTCTTTCTTTTTTATTTTTTTTGGGATTAAGTGAAAGTTTACAATCCAAGTCAATTTACCTACAAAACCTGGAACACACCTCTAAGCAACTCTATTTGCTCTCGTCACCCTGTGACAGCACACTCCTCTTTTCCACCCGTACTTCCAGTATCCACTCAACTAATACAAGTACCTTCCTCTCCAACCTCCCCTCTTTCCTCTAAAGAGGAAGCAGGTGGACAGCCTTATATATATATTAAGTCAAAAAGTACACATGCTATCTGTATCACTCTACACCCCATGTTGTTGTTAGTTGCCACTGAGTCAATTCCAACTCATAACGGCCCTATGCACAACAGAATGGAACTGTCTGGTCTTGCATCGTGTGCACAATCATTTTTATGCTTCAGCCCATTGTTGCAGTGACAGTGTCAATGCATCTCATCAAGGGTCTTCTTCTTCTTCACTGACCCTACACTCGACCTAGCATAATTTCCTTTTCCAGAGACTGATCCCTCCTGACAACTACATCCAGGTTTTGTAGTCCAATCTTCTTCTTTCTCTCTTGTTTCTTTTCGAGAGAGCTAACAAACATATATGCATAGCTACAAACACAAGATTGCCTACTCTATATGGATTATAACAAACTATGGATAACATTGCTAAGAATTAGAATTCTAGAACACTTGTGCTCATGCAAGACTTGTACATAGATCAAGAGGAAGTCATTCAAACAGAACAAAAGAATACTGTGTGGTATAAAATCAGGATAGTATGCATCAGAGTCATATTCTCTCACTATACTTATTCAGTCTGTTTGCTGAGCAAATAATCTGAGAAGTTAGATTACATGAAGAAGAATGTGGCATCAGGATTGGAGGAAAACTCAATAATCTACAATATGATGATAACACAGCCTTGCTTGCTGAAAGGTGAAGAGGACTTCAAGCACCTATTGATGAAGAAAAAGAATACAGCCTTCACTACGAATTATACCTCAGGGAAAGAAAACACAAATCTTCACAAGCAGACCAATAAGCAACATCATGATAAAAGCAAAAAAGGCAGATGTTGTCAAGCTTTCATTTTACTTGGATCCACAATCAACATCCATGGAAGCAGCAATCAAGAAATCAAACAAATCACCGCATTGGGCAAATATGCTGCAAAAGCCCTCTTTAAAGTGTTCAAAAGCAAAAGATGTCCCTTTGAGAGCTAAAGTGTGTTTCACCCAAGCCACAGTATTTTTCAATTGGCTGTTATGCAAGTGAAAGCTGAACAATGAATAAGAAAGACCAAAGAAGAACTGCTGCGTTTGAATTATGGTGTTGGCAAAGCATACTGAATATGCCAAGAATTGACAGAAGAACCAAAAAATCTGTGTTGTAAGAAGTACAGACAGAATGTTCCTTACAACGAGGATGGTGAGACTTAAGAGGACAGGTTATCAGGAGGAACCAATTCTCAGAAGGACCTCATGTTTGGCAAGTAGAGGGTCAACAAAAAGAGGAAGACTCTCAACAAGACAGTTTGACACAGTGGCTACAACATGGGCTCAAGTGTAGCAAAGATTGTGAAGATGGTGCAGGACCAGACAGTATTTAATTCTATTATACATAGGGTTGCTGTGAGTCAGAACCAACTTCATAGCACCTGTCAACAATAATGCACAAGTACCATTGAAGCAAGCAAAAGAAAAAGGTGTAAGCATTAGTGGAAAATCAGGTACCCATTTTGGAGCTTGTTATGAAGAGTGGAAAAAAGGATTCAGGAGAGGAAATAGTACAAAGTTAATTATGAGGGGGGCCAGAAGGGTTTTCCTAGCAGGTCTGAATAAAGGCCCATTGTTTCTAGCCTTCTTAAGACACAGAGATCTTTGTAGGAAACGGCTGTGGTAGGAGAAATGAATGTCAATAGTGGTCTTGGAAATGTTTATGCTATGTTAGGAGGTTCTTCCTGCCCAGACATCTGTTTCGGGTGAAGATACCTTACCTGGGAGAGATTTATCCCAATTCAAGGTCTGCAAAAAGCAAATGAGTTCCAAAAGAAGTCTCAGAAAGTGGTTGGAGGAAATATGCCCCCCCTTACAAACTGCAGATTTAAGAGATGTCTGCAAAAAGGTTTGCTACTAACATGAGATTCAAAGTATTTGCAAACTGTTGGCTGCTGTGGATGAAGCTGCATGGTCAAGTTAGCAGGCCAATCGAGCATCCTCTACTACGAATGTGAATCTATGAGATTCACAAATAGTTCATGGATGTTACAGAAACGTCAGAAATTATAGACGTCTGAAAAGGCAAGACAGCTTACTTTCTCTGTTGGTAAGTTAGTGAAGACTTCTTTTGAGCCTCATCCTGTGCCTTCTAGAGAAGATGGAATTGTCATGATAAATACTTGCCTGTGATCAAAAATCCTTAGTTATCCACCAAACACATGTCTCTTGGAGGCAGAAATTTTGATTTTCCTCTTCGTATTTCTAGAGACTTGGGAGCAGCCAAGAGGGCTCCTAGAGGAAGGTTTCAAGTGAGCTTAATAGCTCCTTACTGAAGAGTAGGCTTAGCATATGTCCTCCAAAAATTAAGGACCCTAATGATGTGCCATTAGCACCTGATGTCAGGCTCTCTGATCCTCTCTAGGCACTGAAGATATTGGTAACATGAGCAGAGAGGATAGTCATGAGGGGTTTAGAAGATAAATAAATGCAGTGTACATTTTTCTGTCATGGGGACACAATGTTTAACATATTAATATACGTAGGGATGTCTATTTAAGAAACCCTGGTGGCACAATGCTTAACACTCAGTTGCTAACTGAAAGGTTGATGGTGGTTCAAACCCACCAGCTGCACAGGAGAAAAGACCAGGGTATCTGCTTTCATAAACATACAGCCTAGTAAACCTATGGGGTAGCTGTACACTGACATATAGGGTCACTGTGAGTCATCAGAATTGATGATATAAAACAACAATGTCATTTTAGCTGTGTCATTTATTTTGAAATCTCAGGTGTAGTCTTAAAAGGAATTTCTTTCTTGTTCTTTTTCAGAGAGAGCTAACAAACATGTATACATAGCTACAAACACAAGGAGATTGCCTACTCTGATAGCAACTGCTATTGTAGGCAGGTGCCCAGAAACAGACCTGAGACAAAGATTTTTAAATAAGTGTTTTATTAAGGAAGCACTTCCAGGGAAAACCAGGAATGGATGGAGAAAGCAGGAAAAGAGAAAGAGGATGCCAAGCAATGGCGTGGCCTCAGGTAAAATCCTGCAAGAGGATAGCTTCAGCCTGGCCCTCTGGAGGGGAGAGGGCCCTCTGGAGCACAGATGCTTCTCAGTTATCTCAAGTTGAGCCAAGGTGTGAAAGAGCCGGAAGCCAGGGGAAGGGCGGCAGTAGAAAAGGTGAAAAGGGATCTGAGATGATACAGGCAAAGTGCTGGCAGTGTCTGCAGAATGACTCTCTTTCAGAGGCATGTCACAAAAAAGGGAGGGGAATAAAATTACGTAAAAAGTTGGAAAACATGTGAGGGGGAGAAAAATAACTTAAAATAATTAAAAGAAATCAGAACGAAACAGCACAAGGGGGAGGCATAATTGTTTAACTTGATACAATCCAGCAATCCCACTTCTTGGGATATATCCTAGAGAAATAGGGACTGTCACATGAGTAGGCACACGCACACAAATGTTTATTGCAGCACTGTCCACATCAGCAAAATGATAGACACAACTTAGGTGCCCGTCAATGGATGAATGGACACATAAACTATAGTATATTCCCACAATGGAATGTTATGCAATGATAAAGAACAATGATGAATTTGGAAAACATAACATGGAGGAATCTGGAAGACGTCATGTAGAGTGAAATGAGTCTGTTACAAAAGGACAAACACTGTATGAGACCACTATTATAAGGAAACAGTCTTTGATAGTTAAAAAGATGGAGATGGAGAAACATAGGTATCAGTAACTAGACAGCAGATAAAAATTAAGTTAGGTGAAGGGAGGGCTAACACACAGTGAAACAGAAGTCAGCACAAGTGGACTAAACAAAAAGTGAAGAAGTTTCCTAAATGTAACTCATCACTTTGAAGAACAGAGTAGCAGGAGCAGGAATCTGGGAACCATGGTTTCAGTGGACATCTAGGTCAACTGGTACAACAAAGTTTTTAAAGCAAATGTTCTATATCCTACTTTGGGAGTGGTGTCTGAGTTTTAAAAACTAGCAAGTACTCACCTAAAAGCATCAATGTGTCTCAACACACCTGGAGCAGAGGAGAATGAAGAATTTCAAAGATATAAGGGAAATATGAGCCCCCAAAGGCAGAAAAGGCCGTATAATCCAGAGAGTACATCAGCATGAGATCAGAAGAACTAGATGATGCCCTGGCCACCACCAATGACTGCCCTGACAGGGAACGCAAAGAGTCCCAGACAAAGTGAGAGGAAAAAGGAGTGCACAATTTGAATTCTATTAAAAGGCTAGACTTGACAATCCAACAGACTAGAGAGTTCCCGGAAGACATAGCCTCCAGACTCGTTGTTAGCCCAGAATTGGAACCATTCCCAAAGCCAACTCTTCAGACAAAGACTGGACTGGATAATAAGACATAACATGATAATAGTGAAGAGTGTGCTTCTTGGATTAAGTAGACACATGAGACTAATTGGGCAGCTCCTGTTCACAGGAGAAGTGAGAGGGCAAAAGAGAACAGGAGCCAGCTGAATGCACATGGAAAGTACAGGGTGGAAAGGAGTGTGCTATCACAGTGTGCAGAGGAGAGTTTGAACTGCATAGCAATATATGTATAAGTTTTTGTATGACAGATTGACTTGATTTGTAAAGTTGCTTTTAAAACACAAGAAAATACATTTAGCCTTCACTATGGGTTGTACCTCAACATCAAGAAAACAAATCCTCACAACTGGGCCAGTAAGCAACATCATGGTAAGTAGAGAAAGGATCGAGGATGTCAAGGATTTCATTTTACTTGTTTCCACAATCAACACCCATGGAAGCAGCAGTCAGGAAATCATAAATGTACTGCATTGGGAAAATTTGCTACAGAGGACCTCTTTAAAGCATTGGAAAGCAAGATGTCACCTTTAAGACTAAGTTGCACCTGACCCAAGTCATGGTATTTTCAGTCACATCATATGCATGAGAAAGCTGGACAATGAATAAATGAGATGGAAGAACTGATGCCTTTCCACTGCAGTGTTGGAGAAGAATGTTGAGTATACCACGGACTGCCAAAAAAAAAAACAAAAACCAGATCTGTTCTGGAAGAAGTACAACCATAGTGCTCCTTGGAAGCAAAGATAGCAAGACTGCAACTCACATACTTTGGACATGTTGTCAGGAGGGATCAATCCCTGGAGAAGGACATGATGTTTGATAGAGTGGAGGATCAGCCAAAAAGTGGAAGACCTTCAACAAAACGGATTGACACAGTGGCCACAACACAAGCATAGGCATAAAAACTACTGTGGGTGTGGCACAGGACCTGGCAGTGTTTCATTCTGTTGTACTTGGAGTCACTATGAGTCAGAATCAACTCAACAGCACCTGACAACAACATACTTGTTATAAAGTCTGTTAGTCAACTACCAAAAAAACCCCAAACCCACTGCCATCGAGTCAATTTGGACTCATAGTGGTCTCATATGACAGAGTAGAATTGCCCCCATACAGTCTCCAAGGACTGCCTGGCATATTTGAACCACTAAACTTGGTTAGCAGCCATAGCACTTAACCACTATACCACCAAGGTTTCAAGTCAACCATCAAGATTCCCAAAGATCCTTCCTTCTTGGTATCCATAGCCTTGTGTAGTCTCCTCACATATGGGATCAATGTGGTCCATGTGATCATTATGGCAGAGTGATGGTATGTCATTTACAATGGTAGGTTATCGAATACGAGCTTTGCCTCTCTTACTCCCTTTCTGGGTATAAACCAGCTGCACTGTTGAGGAAGTTGGGTTTCCCTGTGGAAATGCAAGGAACTAAGGCCTGTCAATAGCCAGCAAGGTATGGAGGCCTTCAGCCACCAACCACATGAGTGAGCTGTTAGAAGTTAATCCTTCAGCCCCTGTCAAACCTTCAGATGACTGAAACCCCCATGAACATCTTGACTGCAAACCTATACAGAGACCTTGAACCAGAAACACCTTGCTGAGTCACTCCCAAAATCTTGTCTCTCAGAAATTGTGTAGGATAATAAATAATTTGCTGTTTGAAGCCACTAAATTTGGGAGTAATTTGCTAATCAGCAACAGAAATCTAACACAAGAAGTATGTATCAAAGTACGATTTAGTGCCCACATGGGTAGTACCAGGTGCCAGGATCCAAACAAGTTCAGATAGTAAACTGAAAGACAAGTTCAGAACATGTCAGGGTGATAAGGCAGAGGGCACCATCGCTGGCAATGTCCACAGCAGAACAACCCTCAAGGGGGCCGGGTGTATTTCACATACTGTTGAATGAACAGCTGCTTCCAGTTTAGATTCAGAGTCCCACATGAGGACAGAGCTGTTCCTAGGCTGTTAAAGGATCTGTCAGGAAATGTACAACAAAAAATATTTTAGAGTGTTTTTCAGTATAAATGGTTAAAATAAGATAAAAAATTTTGTACCTGGAAGGGTAACTTGCATTATCTGTAAAGCTCATTTTTACAGAGTATTATTAGTTGTCTGTTCAACAATCATCCACAGCCCTCTTTTTCATGGTGGCAGAGCACATCTCCTACTTTGTTGTTGTTGTTGTGTTGTTGTTCATTACCATCAAGTTCAAGTCGGCTCCAGCTCATGTTAATCTTATGTACAACATAACAAAATGTTGCCCCATCTTGTGCCGTTGTCACAGTCGTTGGTGTGCTTCAGTCCATTGTTTCAATCCATTATGTCAGTATGTAAGGCACAGTGGCAGTAGTGTCAAAGGTCCTCTAACTTAAGGAGCGGCAATGAGAATCACCATTAACTCAAAGTAGGTTACTACGAGACAGAGGTCAGATGTACCTCTACTCTCTAACTTCTTACTAATTCTGACAATAGCTATCCTTCCCGCAGCAGAACTACAAGCCCAAGGCCAGAAAAGCCATGTAGAAAGTAAAACCCATTACCTTGCACAATCTATCACATTAGGGGGTTACTTCGCCCTCTTTGGCCCTCAACTTGACCAAATATGATGTTCTCTGCAATTAGTCCTTCTATGTGTCCAAAGTAAGTGAGTCAAAGTCTTGAGGAGTATTCTGTGACCCGTAGCATTTTAATTTTCTAATTTTTGAAAGTAGACTGCCAAGTCTTTCTTCCTAGACTACCTCAGTCTGGAAGCTCTATTGAAACAGTTCCACCATGGGTGACCCTGCTGGTATTTGAAATACCTGTGGCATGTCTTCTAGCATTATAGCAACATGAAAGCTATCACAGTATGACAAAATGACAGACTGATAGTAGGCCTCCTACTATAGAGACTAGAATTATAAGATAGTCACTTTTCTAGCCTCCTTTGGAGCTAGGTCATGAGCAGTGTAACCCAAGGGGCAGGATGCAGAAAAGATTTGTAGAAAAGTTTTCAAAGGCCTTGTATGAAAACACACACCATGAATTCACAGCAGCGGTTTTGTTATCACAAGGAAAAAGCCAAAATATTCGCTGAGATGCTAACCTCTGAACAACTGATCATCTAAACCCAGAACAATCTACCTCCAAACTTAATGTCGGTGAGAAAAGTAAGACTCACATTTTATTAGGATATTCCATCACTTATCAAACGCATCTATGCTGTATAGCAAACTGTCCTAAAATTAATTGTGGCTTAAAAGAAAACAAGCACTGCTTTCGCTCGTCAATCTGGTAGTTGGTTTGGCTCAGCAAGCTGGTTCTCTCACGGGGTTGCTGTCAGGTGGCAGCTTGCTTGGGGGTCATCTGTCTAGCACCTAGGCTAAAAAACCTCAACCACTAGGGGTTAGAAGAACTAGGACTCCCAAAGCATCTCTCTCTCTGTTTACTATCTCCATGTGGTAGCCTCAAGGGAGTAGAGTCAGGTCTTCTGAAAGAATGTTCCAGGAGAAATCAACATGGCCTTTTCTAACCTACCACTGTAGGTCACACCGTGTGACTTTTACCACATTCTCCTCATTGAGGCATTCACAAAGGTGGGCCCCTTATTCAAACGGGGACAAAAAAAACCTCCACATCTTGATGGGAAAAGTTTCAAATAATTTTTAAAACCACCAAAAGCCTAGCTGGCACATTTTCATCTAGCTGACAACTGTAGACAGCATCTTTGTTTGTATCTGTTTGATGACCTGGAAAAGACACCTCACAAAGCCTGCCACGTCATCGTTATTGGGAAAACTGCTCTTCTGTTCAGAACCCTTATTAATCCTTTTACCTCTGAGGAGCTCCTCCAGAGGCCAAGATAGTCCCTGACCCGGGGTGACTCATTTCAAAAAGTCCAAATATCTTGGAATATGGCCTCCCAAGAGTGGTCCTTGAGGAGGAGTGAGTGATCCCTACAACACCAGGGTGATTTAGTTGAAAAAGGAAAATATTTTCATAATCAGTGGTCTATACTTGGCTGTGCCAAAGAATGAGATTGTGTGTTCCTTAACCTGATGTGAATATCATTTGTGCTAAGTCTTAGTCTGAGTTCTCCTCAAGCTGACTCTGAAATAAGAAAATGGGTGCAAGTATTTTCTTTGTGACAAGATCCCAGGAAGCACTGTGTGGGAGTGGAAAAGTGAGACAGGGGAGAGAGGAAAACTAACAGAATGTTAATAAACAGGTTACCTCTGGGGATCTACTAAGTAACTGTGCAGAGCCCATCTCTAATTGTCCCTCTGTGGGTCTAGGCAGATCTTTGCCCCCATCTCCTTTTCTTCATTGACTGATGGTCATTTCAGGACATTACTCTCTTGTAGCTCTGGGATACTACACCCAGAGAGACCCAGAAAGCCTTTACCATGGGCAGTAGTTGTTTATAGAAGACCACCATGGTAGACCAAGAAGATACTGGCAGGGTGTCAGCAAGTCCCAACCACCAGCTCCCGGTACAAATGTTTCTGTTGTAGCAGATTTTCTACCACATGAAATTCTTTTTTAGAAGTAGGCAGAGTACACATTATTTTTCATAAACAAGATTCATGCTTTAGAACTTATCACATATTACTTTGGAGTGTATTTAAGAAGTAAATCTTGTGTTGTGTAACTTGGGAAACCACAGTGCATCTGTGCTGATTATGATGCAAGCTAATCAAAAGCCTGAAGGAAAGAACAGTGCTCACCTATAATAGACCCCTGGTGCTAGTGAACTCGTTAACCAGAACCTGATTATTCCGACCTCTTGTTTCTCTCTCACTCCTACCACCTGCTTGCCTGTCTCCCTGTCACTGCTCATTAGCATCCATCACAAACGAGATCAGATCCCCAGGAGTCCTTTTTTTTTTTACCTTGATTCAGGATAGAATAAATTTCAGACTATCAACTGATAATGGAATTTGGGGTTCTCTGTGGATTTTGATTTTACATCATTCCTATTCCTCATTTATTTAGATATTCACAATTGCCTATTTTAGTAAATTCAGAAACACCTATTATTTTTGGTATTTTCATAGGTATCAAATATTAAAAAGCCAAGATGTTACATCAGTTATCTAATACCATTTAATAAACCATCCCAAAACATAGTAACTTAAAACAGCCACCATGTATTTAGTCACTATCCTAATAATGGTAATTTGGGCTGGGCTCAGCTCTGTGAGTCTGATTATTTGGACTGTACACGGTTGACCTTAGCCAGATGCATTCATGTGATGGCTATCGGCTGGTTGTCAGTTGTGAGGTCAGCTGGAGACACCTTGATCTGTGATGCCTCTTCTACTATGGTGTACTTCTGTGTAGTGTCTCAGTCTCCAGCAGGCTGCCTATACAGAGGCTTAGCAGGATCCAAATAACAATAAGAGGCCATTGCTGCAAGGCTTTTCATATGTTTGGTTACATCACATTTGCTATAGCCCCACTGGCCAAAGCAAGTTACACGGTCAAGTACAGAGTCAGTATGAGAGAAAAGTACCAAAATGCATGAAGACAGGAAGGCATGAATAAATTGGGTCCATAACTATTAATAATCCATCAGTGATGCCATCTTCTATGGATTCTGAGATCGCCTTAGTTAATGTTAACTCAACTGCTTTCTGATTCCATGCAGACAGGCACAAATCTGAATTTATATAACTGACATAATTGAACTATATGCATTTTGACACTTGTGGTCAGCCATCTTTATGATTCAAGACAATTACTGAATCCAAACCATATTTTCCTTCTGGGCCTCCTAGGTAAAAGTCTAGTTGACTTTTGAAGTAAATGTTCCCTCATCTGATGGTCATTTTGCATCATATCTTCTGCTCCTGAAAAAAATTAGAGGGCTATGAAAGGTTTGTGCTCCTAGAGGGGAACAGCTAAAGGAGGGGAACAATAAAGATCAAGTTCCAAGTTTCTCTCCTATTTTTAAATATCTGCTTTCATATCCAATCCATGCGATGTTCTCGCTACTAAAGTAGGCCCTGTTTTCATTAAAAGATCCTTCTTGCTTCAAGTGTTCTCCAAATAAAAGAACAGTCTGTTTCTCACATCAGAGGAAATTAAAAAATGTAGCTTTTTTTTTAAATTTGTATCACAAATCTGTCCTAAAACGGGAGTTCTGGAACTTCATATTAAAAGCGTCAGTTACATTTCTATATGTGTGTTTTTTTGTGGTTTTTTTTTTTTTTTTGCTTGTTTGTTTTTTAACTCTTTATTTTATAAAAATCATACTTGTTCCTGGTAGCAAATTCTCAATCCTTCTTATCCCAGACTTCTAGTCTCTAGTCACCTGCCCAAGATGAACCTATTGCCAATTTCTTCTGAATTATATGTTTATACCAAAAAAAAAAAAAGTATGTGTCTATTACACATATGCCTTTGATTGAACCACTTGAAACTATCATGGTTCAAACATTTTTGAAACACAAAAGCTGCAATTTATATCACTCAATCTAACTTTTTTAACATAAATGAAAGCATAACCAGCATATTTATCTGCATCTTTATTATTATTTTTTTATCTAACTGGATTTCTTGGAAGTCATTCTACATCATTATATAGGACTTGGTCTTACTCTTTTTCAACTTAAACTTATAAGAACAAAGTCTTTGTTCTTCCCACTCCCTAGGGTTCCTAGACTGGCTTGACTCAAAATCAGATGCAAACATCCTGGGTATTCTTACCTCTGTGGATACGAGTCTTTCTTGTCTGGTTTTGGTTCTTCATTGTCACTCAGTAGTTTACCATCTCTGAACCTTAGCTGCCTCACCTGTAAAATGGTTCCCCCAACTGGTAGGATTCCGATAAAAATTAAATGATTTACCTGTCCCATTGTAGGTAATCAACAAATTGGCCATTTGGTACTTAAATCAACTTTGTTTTCTGTCTTAGTCATCTAGCACTGCTGTAACAAAAATATCACAAGTGGATGGCTCTGACAAAGAAGAATTTACTTTCTCACAGTCTGGTAGGCTAGAAGTCCAAATTTGGGGTGTCAGCTCCAGGGAAACACTTTCTCTCTCTATTAGCTCTGGAGGAAAGTCCTTCTTAGCAATCTTCCCCTAGACTAGAAGCATCTTCACACAGGAAATCGTGGGTCCAAAGGATGAGTTTTGCTCCCAGCACTGCTTTCTTGGTGGTATGAATTCTCCAACCTCTCTGCTTACTTCTCTTTTTTATGTCTCAAGAGATTGCCTCAAAACACAGTTCAGTGTTGTAGATTGAGTCCTGCCTCACTAACACAACTACTGCCCATGTTCCTTCACTAACATCATACAGGCAGGATTTACAATATAAAAGAAAATCATGCAATACTGGAAATCACTACCCAGTCAAAATGATATGCATATTTTGGGGGAAGCAAGGACATAATTCAATCCATGACATTTTCACAGACAAATCATGTAGTGTTTCCTAGTAGAGCTCAACCAGTGATTTTCTTCGTTTTGGTTTTATTTTGTGTTGTTATTGAGAATATACACAGCAAAACCTGTTAGGGTCCAGATTTCAAGACACAGTGCAGTTTCTCTTTAAAAGTTAAGTTTTATTAAAAATGTGCTCAATAAGAAAAAGCTGGTGTACCAGGGATGCACTCCAAACTACACAGAGTAGGAACCAACCCCAGGCTTCCTTAGCACACAGTATTTAAGCCATAAAACTTCAAAGTAGGGAGGGGGAGCTGGTTTTTGCATTGATTGGTTGAGGCCATATGGAATTTCTGCAAGTTGCAAAATGTAGCTGTCGGTGAATGTGTCAGCTACATTGGTGAATGTTTCAACCACATGGAATTTCCATAAGTTGTAAAAATGGATGTTTCAATAGCTTGTGGTTAGGGCTGGCTCCAGGGGTTATTTGTAAGGCTGTGTCCAGGCTTTGTCTTTTGCAAGAGACAGGTGAAACTACTCTAGGGTATTTCCTGTTATTTTCTGCTAAGTTATTTCCTGGAGCCTTCTACCCTGAATTTTCACTGCCCTTTTCCCAAGATGGAATCTGAGGTTCAAAATGGAGTTACTTATGTTTCATTTCAACAAAACCTACACCAATTCTATGGTTTCTGCATGTACCTTTTAGTGACGATGATTACTTTCTTCTTATGCAACTATTCTCACCCTCCATTTCTGAATTATTCTCCCTTATTAACATAAACTCACTGCCCCCTAAGGTTCCTATAGTATAATCTTTCAAGTTGCTGCTGTCAGTTTGATCCTATTCTAGATAGTTCTTAATCAGTGATGTTTTTAAGGAAATATGAACAGTCTTCCATAGGTCCCCCTGTTTGTCGGTGAAACCAGAGGCTGAAAAAGGCTCTGGGTCAGGGGTGCTCAAAACTAGGAACCTGAGAGACTTTGTTTCAGATCACCCCTGACACAAAAGGAAAGACATGACCTCCACACTGCCCAAGCCCCAGGCAGCAATGCTAGGGGTGGAGCCCTCTGTAGTCTTCACTATAGATCCGGTGAACTAGAGACAGTAAGTGACTCCTTTTGTCGTGATAAAACCAATGGTAAAAGAACCAAGCAGGATGCTAGGAAGATAGAGAAGTAACCTGTATTTCAGCATTATTCTTCTAGGTTACTGGCCAGACAAGTTGAGCATGACTTTGTGTTCCTTGATGGATGGTGATGGCCTGCAAGATTGTGAAGCATACCTCTACCCAGCTGACTTCTACTGAGTTGACCCCCAGAGGCCCAAGCTGCTCACATTGTTCCTTACATTTGCATGTGGTCTTTCCCTGTAAATACTCAGAGTGTGCCTGAGCCATTTGGATAGGATTTGAGGATGAGAATATCTCCCTGTCCCTTTGCAATGCCAGCTTGCAAATAAAACTTTTGATCTCACCCACAAAAGCTCCTGTCTCAGTGAATTGGCTTTTGCAGCAGGTAGCTGAACTCTGGGGCTTTTCTGGTAACATTGGCACATGGCAGGCAAATTTCTGATTTCAGAGATACTGGTGGATTGTAATTCCCAGTCTTGGATTTGACCCTACCATTGACACAGAAATCTTAGCCAGAAAAGTTTCATTCCTAGAAAATTAGATGCCAACAAGTAAGAGAACATTTTATTCTTACTACCCTTGCAATACCACCAGATGATATGCCTCATTCTCTTGCTTCTAATTAAGTTCACATGCCCTTTAGGCAAATAAATAATTCACCATCTAGTCCACACCACCTTGTGGAGTACCACTTGAGGAGCAGAGAACGAATACAAGACAGGAATGGAAAGGCGGCATTAGTCAACTGGCTCTGACACTATGTTCCTATGTATTAATTGTAGAACAATGTTTTTATTTACACTTTAAAGTATATGCCCATTATGAAATAATCAAGTGATACAGAAAAAAACAAAGAGCAAATTCTTTCTTCCTAGAAATAAATTTTTTCAACATTTGTAGAACACCATCCTCAACACCTCTCTGTGCACTTACACCGATCAAAGTTTTAAAAGATGGATAGATCATTTTTAGGGAAATAAAAATAAAAAACACGCAAAATACTCTGTTTGCTTGTTAATTTTTGTTTTCCAGCCCTCTGGCCTCAACACTAAACTTTCCACGAAGGCAGGAACCTTTATTATCTTGTTCATCATTGGAATCCTCAGAGCCTAATATATTACCCAGCACACAGCAGGCTCTCCAAAACGTATTCATTGTCTGTTGAAATGCTTCTACTTAGATGTCCTCATGATTCTCTCTTCATCCATAGAGTTCAATGACTTCCGCATGATAGTTCATTCTGTTCTATAAAAGTTTTCTTTATTTTAGCAAAGTTTTCTAGTACATCCATGAACATTTTGTTGCATTTCCTTGTCCTCAGCTTCAGAAAGAGTAATCATGGATGTGTAGATCACTTTTGTCTTCCCTGTCTGTCATCTCTGTGATCGTTATTCGTAGCTGACTTTTCCATTTCATCTTGGGTGATGACCGCAGGCTTCCACATCATCTCCTTATCTTCATTTTCAGGTACTTTCCACCTGTTAACTTACATCTTCCTCAGGTTCTGTGTTCCAGTACTAGTCAAGCTCACATCAAAGTATTTTAGGTTATGCTCAGGGCTGCAATAAGACTCTGGCTATCCTTCTGCAGTCATCTCCTACATCTTCGAGAATCCTTTCTGAAGTTTTTCTTGAGTGGGAGGTCAGGTCATAGACAACAGAAACGGGCTAGCAGTGTTAACGATTTCTTTTATAGATACTCCTCCACCTCTGGCCTCTCTACAAGCAGTGGATATTTCCTGATACAGGTGAGAACATTTCCTACCTCTGCACTGGCCCATCTAAGATACTGAGTCTCAACCCTCTGAGACTCCTTGCATATGTTTCTTTTTGTGTTGACAACTACCTTAAAAGAAATACACATCCTTGTCAAGCTTTGAGACAGCATGCATCTGTTCATCTATTCTCATCTCAATTTAGATTTCTTAGTTTTTGCCAAGAATGTTTCAGGAATAATTTGTGTATGATGCTACTCTATTTTCCTGCTTCTTTCCTTTTCCATCTGGAAGCTTTCTTGTTATCTGTGAGGCCAGAGGCAGAATTTACCCCAGTTTCAACTTGCACATGGCCAAGGCCTTCCTAGTTCCCCTCTTTTCACACTAAGATTCCAGGTTTTTGCCCCTAACATGTCTCTTAGTCATAAGCTTTTCTTCGAAGTATAGAGCTGTAGTTGAAGTATTATTAGTCATTATCCACACACAGTTCACTTGTCTGTCTTGCCTCTGAAATGCACCTCTACCAGTCTTTAGTTTTTTCTGAAGTCCTGACAGCAGAAATGAGCAACCAGTCCAAGGGGTGGGGCCAGGGAACCACCAATCTCAGATTGAGTAGATTTCCACAGGCTCATTATTTCAAACGTCACTCGGTAAACACTTTTACAACAGGGCAAGTTGAAGTAAACACTGTTCAATGCATTGATGGTTCGAAAGATTTGTATTTTATGTAGTTTGTGATTGCTTTAGATATCTGGCAACATGCAGTTTAATGGATTCTGCTGGCCATGCACAATGACTTTCCTTATATGTACATTTACAGTGTATCATTTCACACTGTAAATAAAGTAGACAAACTTATGGTATGAGTCTAAGAGGGTGTGGATCTTGGTCTACTAAGGCTTTTGCTCAAGCAAAGGTGCTGCTTCATTTATATAATGTAGTTATTTTAAAACATGTTAGCCAAGTGCCGTCGAGTCAGATCTGACTCATATTAGCAAATTTATTTATTTTTACTCTCATCCCATCCAAAGCTAGGTGTGTTGTTCCCTTCTTATTTAGTATAGATTAGCCTTAGGGACTCACTTCTAATGAATAAAATGGTGGAGAAATGACTCTAAGTGACTTCTGAGACAGGAACATAAAAGGCAATATAGCTCCCACCTGGCAGCTGTCACTAAGGATGCTTACTCTCAGAACTTAGCCACCTTCTTGTAAGAAAGTCCAGGCACATGGAGAGGTGATACACAGATGTTCCAACTGACAGTCCCAGCTGAAGTCCCAGCCAGCAGCCAGGATCAATCACCACATGTGTGAGTGAGGAGCCTTTGGATGATTCCTGCCCTCAGCATTTGAGCTGCACCCACACCCAGTGGAGCAGGGATGAGCCCCAGTCAAGCACTTCCAGACTGCAGATTCATGAGCAAAATAAATGATATCATTCTTTTTTAAGGACATTAATTTTATTCAAGTTCTAAAGCAGTCTTTCATAGCCATACAAATAAGTCTTCAAAAGCTGCATTACAGCTGGGCCTCACTACCACTAAGAAAGAAGAACCAGCAGCAGAATGCATCCTTTGGACCTGGCATCCCTTCTAGACACGAGACAGAGAGCTGTACCAGAAAAGAAGGGAGAAGGTAAGAAGCTGCATCACAGAAAGGATGGCAGCAAAACAAGGAGACCAGCACAGAATGACGCGGTCGGCTAACCAGCCTACAGAACAAGGTGGCTACGGTAAGTATGTCAACCTACGAAGTGAGACAGCTAAGTGTCTTCAGGCAAAAGGCTTTCAAACAGAGTGAGTTTTCTCTAGACACTTATTGGCAGAGCTAAAGAACTTTGTAAACACTTGCTTAAGCCAGGCAGAGGTGAGACTGAGAAGTTTTAGGGGCAGAGAGAGGGATGCCCATGGGCCCAGAGGAGAAGAAGCTGTCCTGATCAAAAACTGTATCCTGACTTGTTCCCAATCCCAAATTTTAATGTGTTATTTTCCTAATTAACATTGTAATTCTGAAGGAAACAAAAAACTGTCTTATAACTATTTTTTTTCAGTAAATGAGTCCCTTGGTGTAGTGAAAACATTTGAATCACTTTATTCTAACTTATACCTATCTAGTTTGTCTGAAGAAACTAATTGCCTAATTTTTCCCTTTGCCTTATAAATGTATCTGTTAATAGCCAATATAAAGCTACTTCTGGCTGTTGATGTTCTAACAGAAGAATCACAATTATATTGCTGGATGAATACTCAAATAATGATAACATGCACATGCCCTTAAAGTTATAACATGAGGACTCACCTAAATGGGTAATTCATAGCAAAGAGTCAAGTTTATTACTGTGAAAGCCTTTAACATGAGGTCTCCTTTCTGATTCACCTCAGTGAAAATCCTTTCTTATCTATCTTAGGCAATAAAATGTGTCTGAAAACAAAACGGTTCCATATCATCTTTACTTTCATGGAGACTAACATCTTTCTTTCATATGAATTTATTCTCAGCCATCAGGTTTTGCAACTCTGATGAAAATAATCGTATTTTCACTATACTAGCCTTGGAATCACTATGATTCAGAACCAACTTGACAGCGGCTAACAACAATCATCTTAGAAAATATAAAATATTAATATGTGGTGCATTTCATACATGTTCTTTCTAGAAATTATTTGTTATGGATGAAAGGATATGAAAAATAAAGTTTATTCCTCTTAATTCAAGAATATTTTGAGATCTGAAATCCATTCTGTCTTTATGTTCTGACTCAGAATTGTTCATGGCTACTGCTAGCCTGTACACACAAACAACTTGATGCAAAAGAGGAAGTCATGCCCATCTCTAGCCAAGATGTTTTGAACTAATAGATATCACATTAGGGAAAAGATTATCTTTTGTTTTTCAGTCATAGAATTTTTAATGTATTTTTTGTACATTAGAGCTTATTGCTTTGTCATACTGTGGTGGCTTGCATGTCGCTGTGATGTTCTAAACTACACCACCAATATTTCAAATAGCAGCTGAGTCACACAGCATAGACAGGTTCAGCAGAGTTTCCAGATTAAGACAGACTAGGAAGAAGGATACGATATCTACTTGTAAAAATTTTTTAAAAAGTCCAGTGAAAACCTTATGAACAGCAGTGAAGCCCTGTTTGATATAGTGCCAGAAGATGAGCGCTTCAAGGCACTCAAAATATGACTGGGGAAAAATTGCTTCCTCCAAGTAAGGTTGACCTTACTGACGTGGGTGGAGGCAAGTTTTTCAGACTTTCATTTGCTAATACAGCACAACTCAAAATGAGATTTTTAAAAAAGCTGCAAACATCCATTAATAATTGGAATGTGATAACTGGACTACATCATAAACTGAAAGGTTTTATGGACTGAACTCAATATTTCAAAGGATAGAATAGCAGGGACAGGGGCCTGGAGATCATGTTTTCAGGGGACATTGAGGTCAACTGGCATAACTAGTCTTTAACTAAAAGAGTCTTCTGCACGCTGTATTTGGGAGTGGCATCTGGGGTCTTAAAAGCTAGTAAGCTGCCACCTTATGGTCCCAACCCATCTGGAACAGATGATGACTGAGAACAACAAAGACACAGGAAAAAAGAATCCAGGAGACAGAGGGACCCATATGAATGGACAACTGTATCAACATGAGACCAGAAGAACCAGATGGTGCCCAGCCACCACCAAAGGCAGGTGTGATGGGGAACACAATGTGGAGTCCTTGAGGCAACACAAGAAAAAGAGGTGTGCAGCCCAAGAACTCTAGGAAAAGACCAGAACTGATGGTCTGAAAGCCTGGAGGGTCTCCTGGCAACATAGCCCCTATCCCTCTGCAGACCCTGACCAGAAACACGTACTGAGATCAACTCTTCAGACAAGAATGTACTGGATGCAGGGACACAGTGTGACTATACAAAGTACATACTTTATGATTTTATACATCTATAGGAGACTGTCCTACTGGGTTTTTTCTCAAAAAGAGAGAAGAGGGTAGAGAGAGGGGACAGGAGCCTATTAAGAGGATTTACAAGTATAGAGTGAAAAAGAGGAATGTACTGTCACTGGCTGAGAGCAGATGGAGCTGCAGATAGGTGGGCATGCAAAATTGATTTGGACTGTATAGTTTCACTTAATCACAATAAACAATTATTTGAAAAAATAATTGGAATGTGAAATACATGAATCTAGTAATATTTGAAGTTTTCTAAAGTGAAATGAAAAACATAAAGATCAATATTCTAGACTTTAGTAAGTTGAAATGGACTGGCATTGGCCATTTTGAATCAGATAATCACATGATCTGCTCTGCCAGAATGATAAATTGAACAGGATTGGCGTTGAATTCATCCTCAAAAAGAATACTTCAAGATCTATTTTGAAGTATAATACTGCCACTGATAGGATAATATCCATAGTCACCTTGAAGACTAAAGTGCACCTGATCCAAGCCATAGTATTTTCAATCACATCATATGAATGCAAAAGCTGGACATCGAACAAAGAAGACAGAGAAACACTGATGCCTTTGAAATGTGATGTTGGAGAAGAATGTTGAATGTACCATGGACTGCCAAAAAAACAAACAGATCTGTGCTGGAACAAATACAACCAGAGTGCTCCTTGGAAGCAAAGATGATAAGACCGTGTCTTACATACTTCGGACATGTTGTCAGGAAGGATCAGTCCCTGGAGAAGAACATCATGCTTGGTACAGTGGAAGGCCAATGAAAAAGAAGAAGACCCTTGATGAGATGGATTGACACAGTGGCCATAACAATGGGCTTAACCATAAAAACAATTGTGGTCATGGTGCAAGAATGGGCAGTGTTTCGCTCTGTTGTTCATAGGCTTGCTATGAGTCAGAACTGACTCAATGGCACCTAACAACAACAGCCAGCCAAGTGCCGTCGAGTCGGATCCGACTCATGGCGACCCTAGGGGCCAGGGTAGAACTGACCCCCAGAATATTCAAAGAGCACCTGATGGATTTGAACTGTCGACCTTGTGGTTAGCAGTGGTAGCACTTAACCCACTACACCACTAAGGAAGACAAATTAATAGGACTATTATTCAAATTATGCATCAACGACTAATTCAAAGATGAAGAAATTAATGATTTTTACCAACTTCTGTAGTCTGAAATTAGTCAAACATGCAGTTAAGGTGCATTAATAAGTCCTGATGACTGGAATGAGAAAGTTGGAAACAATGAAGGATCAGCAAATGGAAAATGTAGCCTTGGTGATAGAAACTAGGCCAGAGATCTCAGAACAGAGTTTTGCAAGATCACTTATTGTTGTAAATGTCTTTTTTAAAACAACATAAACAGAAAATATACATGGGACCTCTCCAGATGAAATATACAGGAATCAGTTTCCTATGTCTGTGAAAAAGAGACAATGGAGAAGCCTAGTGTCATCAGTTACAGTACGGCCAGGACCCAGCTTCAGAACAAATCATCAATATCTCATATGCAAATTCAAGCTGAAGCTGAAGAAAATTAATACAAGTCTACAAGTACATCTTATCTAAATTTAGAGACCATCTCAGTAATAGATTTGACACAGCAAACACTAATGGCTGAATACCAGACAAGTTGTGGAATGACATCAGGGACATCGTACATGAAAAAAGGAAAACGTTATTCAAGAGACGGGAAAGAAATAAAAGACCAAAATAGATGTTAGAAGAGACTCAAAAACTTGCTTTTTTACAAAGAGTAGATAAAGCAGATGGAAAAAAACCATCATGTAAAAGAGCTAAACAGAAGACTTCAAAGTGTAACTGGAGAAGACAAATTAAAACATAGTAATGAAATGTGTAAAGACCTGCAGTTAGAAAGCAATGAAGAAGAGCATGTTCAGCATTTCTCAAGTTGAATGAACTGAAGGAAAAATTCAAGCCTCAAGTTGCAATATTGGGAACATCAATTAAGAAATCCAAGCACACAGTGCATTGGATGAACATGCTGCAAATGGCCTCCCTAAAGTGTTCAGAAGCAAATTTTTCACTTTGAGGACTAAGATTCACCTGGCCTAAGCTATAGTATTTTCAGTTACCTCATATGCGTGTGAAAGCTGGAGAAAAATAAGGAAGACCAAAGAAGAAATGATGCCTCTGAATTATGGTGCTGGTGAAGAGTGTTGAATATACCATGTATGGACTGCCAGAAGACTGAACAAATGTACGTTGTGAGTACAGCCAAAATACTTCTTAGAAGTGAGGACGGTGAAACTTCATCTCATGTACTTTGAACATGTCATCAGGAGGGATTAGTTCCTGGAGAAGAACATCATCCTTGGTAGAGGGTCAGTGACAAGGAGAAAGACCCTTAAAAAGATGGGCTGGCGCAGTGGCTGCAACAACGGGTACAAACATAGCGATGACTGCAAGGATGGTACAGGACCAGACAGTGTTTCATTCTCTTGTACACAGGGTCACTGTGAGTAGAAACTGACTCGAAAGTGCCTAAAAACAACATCGAATACATGGTTTCTGAAATTTTTCTTCTAGTTCCTGCTCCCACCATTTATGGGCACAATGTCCCTGTTTCTAAGTTTAGATTCTTGAAAGAGGTACTCTGATTAGCCTGGCTCAGCTTTCCAAGGCAAGCCACAAAACATTACTAAGCAGCTTTCTGATTGGTTCCCTAAAATCAGGTGCCCACTCTGATCCAATTAACTACGTTCTAGAAGGAGAAGTGCCATGAGGTCCAGAACATAGCTATGGGAGCAGAATGGCAATCCCTGTGATAGGTAACTCAGGAGGAAGTCCTCATAGCAGTACTTTAAGTCTGAGGGAGAACAGTATGGACTCCCATTACAACTTCTAGTGACCCAAGAAATCCTTTAGTCACAGGCCAAGGAAGATGCACGACTCCCAGAGTCCCACGCAAACTGTTAGCACATAACCAAGGCTGGGAGTCAGCCCACCTTGTGTCGCTCAAGCTGTCAACACTCCTCCATATACTCTAAGTGCTCACCACTCAGGCAAGCCAGCAACTTCAGAGGGTACATTTTCTGGCCAAAAGGAGAGCACATGTCCATCAACCAATGATAAACCAGAGTTAGGAGATACATAACCCAGCTTCCCTATCCCCTAACTGGGATAGATCTGATGTGTTCCACACAGCCTCCCAGAGGTCTGCAGTGGGACTGAGGCCCACTTGCTGACAACTATAACCTTCTCATTAATACAAACATATTGATTCCTTCTCTTTCCTGTCTCACTTCTGTTCTTCACCTGAGCTTTGAGGAGTAGATTCTCAAATGAATTCACCCCACTCCAAGCCTTGATGGAGGGGGCACTTCTGAAGAATCACAAAATGAAGACAGCAGTAAGAAATCTGAGCCTGGGCAAGAAGCCTGGGTTGAGAGAGAAAGAGTTACAAGCACTCTGCTAGGCAGATGGTGCAAATTCGACCCTATCTGGAGCTGCAGAGGAAGCAGGCTGCACATGGGCAGGTGAGAGCCTGAGTGGAAAGGGCTCCCTGTAAACTGGCTGCCCTGCTACCATTCTTAAAATGTTTCATTCTTCCATTTTTAATCTTACTCATTATTGAATTATATTATATGCACTTGGCTTGGCTTTGGCTATACCGGCATTGACTGTTTTCAGAAACTGTGACTAACTCTTTGATAAGCGATTAATGAAGAATGGGACTTCAGGTGTCAAGTTTCTTTTTTTTTTTGAGCAAAAATATCCAAGGCCGTCTCTGGCTGCATTCACCAGGTTCTCCAGAGTCTGAAAAGCAATTGTCTAGCTGAGAAGAGAAAGCCAAGCTGAATTAAATTGACCTACGTGATACAGAAAGTAGCACTAAGCACATTTAACTAAGGAGTCTTTGAAAGAAATCTATTTTATCATGGCTGAGTGCTGAAATTATTAATAATTTAAAGTACATGAATGATATCAGCATCTAAAATTAAGACAGAATGGGAGAAAATATGTTTGCTAAATTAATTTTTATTTCTACCTGTTTTTTTTTCTTTTTTTCTTTTCAGAAGAATGAATTCTCTCCTTTCAAAGGTCAGTTCATCCTGAGAAGACCAAATTTCCATTTATAGGAGAAGATTAGTGGCCCTACTTAATCCAGACACACATATACCTAAAAGTATTTTTGTCCTAAATATAATTACCATTCTGCTTGAAAATCTAGTGCAAGTCTCTTGATTCAGGGGTATTTTAAGTGTGTCTTTAATTTCAAATAATGTTATTAGAACTCCTAGCAAGCAGATATAGTAGGGAAAGGCAGAAGTAACAATAAGAAGCACACAGGGCTTAAAAACAGTTTGTTCCAGTTCAAACCCCAGCTGATAATTTGCATTTTTACCTCAGATATTCTGAATCAGAGTCTATAGTTTAACAAGACTCCCAGGTGATTCTTACGTACGATAAGTTTTGAGAACCACTAGGTCTAGGATCTTGTTAAACTAGGTTCTGATTCAGTATATCTGGGATGGAAATACAAATTCTCAGCAGGGGTTCAAACTGGAAGGAACATTTTTGAAGCCCCTAAAATACCACAGCGCTTTGGGATGTTTTCCCTCAGGCTCCTGGCTGAAGTTTACTTGCATGTGGAGTCTGAGCTCTTTCACTGCTTAGACAGTGAATGAACGAACCAAACCAAAAACAAAGCTCAAGTTGACTGTGATTGAGTCGATGCCAAATAACAGCCATCTTATAAGTCAGAGTAGAACCATCCCACAGGATTTCCAAGGCTGTAAATCTTCATGGAAGTAGATTGCCAAGGAGCAGCTGGTAGATTCAAACTGCCATCCTTTTGGTATCAGTATGTGTTAACAACTCTTTGCAGCTCAGCAGTCCTGCCTGGTCCACACAAACAACTCTGAGAACTGTGGTTGTAGCCAGAGCAAAGCTGGGCTACCCGTGGAAATGATTCCTCTCATAGACTTCTCCCAAAGCGAAGGTTCACTGGCAAAGACAGCAATTTTTTTCCACTTCAAAAGGACTTTTATGTACTAAGTCGCTCCCACCTACTGTGCATGTAAATTATTCTTCAGTGATACAGCCTATATCTGCGATATTTATCCTTTCCTTTTACTGGATGCCACAGGAGCATGATAAAGCAGGTGTGTTATTGGAGTTCCTCTGATCTCCTACTTGCAAATGACATTTGAAGGTGGCACATCTGAGCCCCCTCGGTAGTGGCAAGGTGGGTCAAAAGGAAGCAAATTTGGGGGTTCTAAGGTGTCCATCTCCTCGCATCAAACCATCTTCAAGACAAAACAAAATAGCAAAGAAATATCCCACTTCTCCCCGAATAATAACTGTCTGCATAATAATTAACAGGCACCTACAGCTGTTATCTCCAGTGGACAGGAGGGGAGTCCTAACAGCTCAGGGACAGTTCTCATTTGAAACCTGTTTCAGAAGAATTACACAATAGGGATCTCCTGCTATAGAGTTTCTAAATAAATCAAAATCATTTAGGGAAGGAAAAGATGGATAAATGAGAGACAGCCCTCTCCCAACTTTTTCCATTTTTTGCAAGGTGAAAATGAGCTTCTCCTTATAAAATGGAATAAAATGTAGGGTACAGAGAAAACTGCAAAGGATGAAGAGGGGAGGTCTGTATTTCTCACCATGCAGAAATTAGCCCTCCCTGCAGTTTGTCATCTAGCTCTTCATGTGTCCTGATTGTGTGGCATTGAATCTGCAGGCACTCGCAGGATGGAGACCAAGGACAGCGGACTCCCTTTCAGAATAGCAGCAAAAACCACTTTGCATTAAGAAGGAATAATAACCTTTTCTAAAAGAAGGTGTCAAAATAATTACATTTCTTGTTGCTTCTCTTTCTTCCACCTCACATCAGCAAGTACATCATCCTTACCTGAGTGGCTGAAAGAAGGACTTGTTTTCAGGGATGGCTGTTCTCAGAGGAACAAGCACCCACACTAAGCAATCCTCTACACTGTCCTGTTGATGGGAATTTTAAGCACTGTGGGATGAGCTAATGCTGTCCAGAGTCGGAGACTGCTTGTGCCTCTTCTTAACTGGGTGGCTGGGAAGCCATACCATCAGGACTGTTTACTAGTTGGAGTCTGAAATACCATCAATATGTTCACCACTACCCGGCACTGTTTGCACTCATTCCTTTACTTCTTTACACTCAAGATGCTGCTCTTCTGAAACATGAGTTCTTTTCACTTGGAAGCCAAAATTTAAAAAGATATTTAGTGGTAGGCCAGGGTGGTTTATCCAAAAAGCAAGGTAAGCACGGGCTTATTTGTGCTTACTTACTAACCTGTAGTGAATTTCACTTTTTTTTTCCACACTGGTTGCAGGTATGTCCGGCATCTTTCTCCCAACCCCTACAACTTCTACACACTGAAAAATCTCTTTTCAAATTTATACTCCTGACAGGGGCAGGTGGCTCAGTAAGCATGGTAACACAGGCTTCCTTATACTTACTGGCTATTCTATAGTGAACAATTTCACATGGACTTCAGCACATTAAAGACATGAAATCATTCACTACAGATTAGTTAAGTAAGCATAAGGAAGCCTGTGCTTACTTTGCTTAATGGATAATCTGCCCGAGTAGTGCTGTGATAGGTTTTATCACTTTGTGAAGAAAATGCATTCGAAATCCAGTTTTCAAATTTCAGCATAAAGCTCACTGATGTTTTTCAATGGTACATTAAAAATTCAACAGCCTTCTCCTCAGCATGGTCTGTTTTGATGCAAGTTACTTGTTCAGCTTAGTTTAAAATTGATCTCATGAGGACTTGAAGTATGTTTCATCAAATATTTACATCTAATGAGATTTTTTAAAGGACAGACCATGTTTTATATCTTTAATGGCCTGGTGTACAATCACTTATGTAGCAAAGGTGTCATTTTCATTTGGTAAATGGAGACAGATTATTGGAATATTTCTGAGGTTTCTAATGGTATGCAAAAACAGCTCTGATGCGCCAGAAAGCAAAAATCACTAAACTAAGAAAACAATCAACACACACACATTGGAATTTGCATTTCCACTTGCATCTTTTTATTTTCTCCCTGGCTACTTCCCCATGTAATGGAACAAGAGCTGCTCTGGGAATGTATGCAGAATAAGCAAGCACTGTGAGCTTTTGATGCATTGTGACACTGTTATGTCTCCTTCCAGGGATAGATGACTCAGTAAGCGAGGTAAGCACCAGTTTACTTGTACATATTAATCTATAATAAACAGTTGCACATGGGTTTCACTTTGATGTAGCACAGTGAAACTCATGAGAAATTGTTCACTATAAATTCATCACTAAGCACAAGCCCAAGTTTACCTTGCTTTTTGGATAATCTACCTCTGTTCCTTTTTCCTTCTGGCCACTTTGGATACTGATTATTAAAAGAGTCAGTCTGGTTCTTCTTTATCCTGCATCTCGTGTTAAACCCACAGTATTTAGAACCCTGAGCTTTGCAACCATTTAGTAAGCACCTCAAAATAATAGGCATATTTCACCGAAACTGTGTTCTATGCTTACAGCCCCTTCCCTGCAACCCCCAGCCCACCAGTGCTCCTCCAGTTTAATTGTAACATCAGGGCCACCATTTTTCCTGAACAGGTTTGACAACCCTAATTGATGGGATTGGACAATGAAGGCATTAGTTTCTGAAGAGTTAAGTGCATCTTAGAATGTTGACTGATGGCCGGGACAGGGAGCCTCGAATGAGAGAAATGCCATAGTCCACAATGAAGCCCCACCACGGCTACCATTAACACAATCTAAAAAAAATATCAGAAGAGCAAGCTTCCTCAGGGCAAGACATCTGAGTTTTCTTCCTGCCTGCCTTGTTACGTCAGTGAAAAAAGTCAGATGCTGGACTGCTGTTATTTTGGCAAGTCCAAGGGCTTCTGCAGGGTAGCGGGGAGGCCCCTGGACCTCCTCTGGACTCACACAGCCTGCAGCCCACAGGCCACAGCCCACAGGCCACAGCCCCCAGGCCACTTTGGATGTGCAGACACCCCACATGTGCACGCTCAGCGGGCAGAGCTTTGTGTTGTGGCCTCCTGGGATGAGGCTTGCAAACCTCAAATCTCAGCACAGTGCTGCTGGCTTCCCTCTGCCTGCAAACTCCTCCTAATTAAGCCAGTCCGCCTAATGACAGGATATTCCATCAAGAATTTCTCCATCAGGCTTCTGATGCATCCTGTGGCCACTGGTCAAAGCTGGTAAGACTTCTGATGAGAGAGGCTAGCCCTGCCCCCGTGCTGACTGGCTCCCACTCTCCTGGCTGCATCTGACTGCCAGTGCTGCATCACTGCCCTGGCTCATTTGCTCTGCTGCCTGTCAAAAGCACAGAGCATAATTGCTAAAGTTAAGAAAACAACCCTGTAATTAGCCAGGCAACTCTAAGCACAAGAAATGGAAATTAGTCACAGTGTCATAAATTATTTTGTGCATACATTATTTCCAAGGATACCCCTTTGCAGTCTTTGGTGGCAACCCTGTGTAGCACAATAAAACATCCCTCCCCAGGTGAGTATATTTCAGGAAAGGGAATTTTACTTGAATTGCAAATCTTTTACTTCTTTTGTGACTGGCAATGGAGTCTAATTTTCAGGTTGGGGAAAGGCAGACATAAACAGTGGTTGTCCTGTGCATTCCATTTTCCTTCAAGGGTAGTTAATCTTGGACAACAAGGTGTCTCTAGACAGTGGGCTCATCAAGCGCATTGTTTCACTTATTAGGAGGGGTAATAACAAATTCTTCGAATAACCCTGATTTTGAATGATTTTTGCAGTCACTTCTCTTGCTGGCAAAAGCCAGGAAATTGGACTCAGGCACACACAACGTAGCATTTGCATCAAAATAATACAGTCAGCAATGGCAAGTCACAATCACCTCACTCAGAAGGAAGGAACAGAATACAAATTAAAGGAAGAATGTAAATTTTTTGCCATTAAGCTTCAATGACCATTTGAAATGGTACAAGGCACAAAGGTTCTTGATGAGCGTCATCCAGTTTGATTATTCATACTTGTGTTTCTGCTTGAATTACAACAGGAGTGCCAGAGACTGTTAAGGGAAAATATTTGAATTGATAGTGACCTCTTACCTTGCTGCACATCCATTTACTTTTCAAATGAATGCCAGATAAGTTAGTGCATTTTATAATCGGCTGTTTTCCAGTGAGTGCTGTCATTACATACCAATTTCTTTTAGAAGTGCTTGCTAAGAAACATTAACTATTCACAAATAAGGAGCTGTCTCTTATGAGCAGGCTGACTGCTCCCTCCACCTCTCAGCTGGATAGCTGAGGGACCTATAGTCCTCAGCCTCTGGGCCTAGCCTGGCTTCTGTCTTTCCGTCATTCCCAATCAAAGATGTAAGTGTAAGTAGGACTTTGCCACATTTCATTCTTCCAGAGCCAGATGCAGTCTTGCTGTCGTCGCAGTGCAGCCTGTCAGGTGACTAAGTAGTCGAATGTGATGGCCTGGGCCCCCAGCTTCTACTGGCCACTGGCAAGGATGGACAGCCAGAATCAATTCTGACCAGACTCCTGACTCGAAGCTACCTGGAAACACGCTAGTGTATAGTGCATTTCTGGACATGAGTTCCACAGCCGATAGGTGAATCAATTCAAATAGAGAGACAAAATGGAGAAGGCAGATTCCGAGAGTTGGGGGCACAGGGAGACGTCCTAGTTAAAATGTACATTCTCAAGTTCTGGACGATGGCAAAAAGCAGAAACAGTTCCTCTTAGGATGGGGAAGGCATCAGTGCATTGCTACACCTCCAGAGGGAACTGAAAGACAGGCATTTTTGCTTAGTCGGGCACAATAGAAAAAAAGAATTAGTATTCACGGCCTACATTTGGCTTCATAAAGAGCTTGTTAGAGTTACTTGTCTACCTGTCAATTATTTTTTTACCAGAACATTTTTAGCACTAATCACAGGGGTACACTAATCACTAAGGAGTACACAAGTGAGTGAAGTAACACTCATAAACATGAGGTGAGTGATTTGCAGTGGTTTTGTTTGCAAGTTCTGACTTGCTCACTGACAGCACAAGATGTGCTTTGAATTATCACAAGAGATGAGCAAAGCAGGTAAACTGTGAACGCTTCACGTATCTTCAGTCAAGGTAAAGAGAAAAATGAAACACCTAGAAAACTACTCACCTGAGTAGAGAACAGCGGGATCAAACTCCAGATGAGCAGAGTCCTCACTAGGTTGGGATCCAAGAGTTGCTTTTTTTAAAAAAGAAAATATTGAAGAAGCTATACAAACGGCCAATAAGCACACTAAAAAATTGAAACCAGAGGTTGAAATGTGCTGAGGGTAGTTGGGAAATTTAGGACCAACGGCCTAAGAGGCGTTGTTTCAGATCACCCCCAACATGCAGGGAAAAATATGACCTCCGTATTCTATAAGTCCCTGGTGACTATGGTAGGGCAGGGCCCTCAGAGGTCCTACCATAGATGTAGTAAACTATAGGCTATAAATGACTTATCTTGATAATTGGGCTCTAATCAATGATAAAAAATATTAAGCAGGAGACCTGGGAGAACAGGGAAGTAACTTCTGTTTGTGTATTCTTCTTTCAGATAACTCACCAGATGGCAGCCAGCACCACTTTGTTTTCCTTGATGGCCCGCAAGGGCCTGTGGGATTGTGAAGCAGGTGACCTCCTTCCGGCGACACTCCCATGCCCCTAGTTGCTCCTACTGTTCCCTGACACCTGCCCCTGCACCTGCATGTAGTCTTTCCCTTTAAAAACCCTGAGCTTGCCTGACAGGGGAGCACAGACTTTGGTGGAAATATTTTGTCTGCCACTTTGTGTAGCTGACATACAAATAAAACCTTTGATAATTCACCCACACCTCGTATCTCAGAGATTGCTTGTAACAGGTGGTATACCCCCCAAGTTTTGTCTGGTAACAAGATGTTCTATGTCATTATCCATACCCAGTGCCAATGAGTTTATTGTGACTCATAGGACAGAGCAGAACTGTCCAATAGGATTTTCAAGGCTGTGATCTTTATGGAAGCAAACTGCTACATCTTTCTTCTATGGAGCAGTTGGCAAGTTCAAATCACTGGCCTTTCACCTAGCAGATTAGCACTTTAACCACTAAGCCAGCAGGGGTTCTATCATTAGCCATGGGAAGACATAAATCAGAACCAACTGAGATACAACTTCACCCTTTCAGGATGAAAAGGAAGAAAAACAGATGTTGCCAAGGATGCGGAAAAGTTGAATCCCAGCACTCATTGCTGGTAGAAACGCAAAGTGGTATAGCAATTGTGGAACACAGTTTGGTAGTTACTTAAAAAGTTAAACACAGAACTACCCTGTTGTTGTTGTTGTTGTTAGGTGCCATTGAGTGGGTTCCAACTCACAGTAACCCTACCGGACAGAGTGGAACTGCTCCATGAAGTTTCCAAGGAGTGTCTGGGGGATTTGAACTGCTTTGCCACCGGGGTTTCCAAAACTACCCTATCATCCAGCAATTCCACTCTTAAGGTGTATACCCAAGAGACGTGAAAGCATGGACTCAAACAGACACATGTATATCAGTGTTCACTGCAGCATTATTCACAATAGCCCAAGAGTGGAAACAACCTGAAATCCATCAACAAATGAATATATAAACAAAATATGGCATAGCTATACAATGGAATATTACTCTGCCATAAGGAGAATGAAGTCCTGATATATGCTACAATGTGGATGCAACTTAAAAACATAATGTTGAGTGAATCAAGTCAATCATGAAAGAACAAGTGTTGTATGATTCCACTTACGTGAAGTATCTAGAATAGTCAAATACATAGACACCAAAGTTTATTAGGGATTACCAAGGGCAGAATTATTAGGAGGAATCAGTTTCTGGAGGACATCATGCTTGAGAAAGTCGAGGGTCATGTAAAAAAGGAAGACCCTGAATGAGACGGATTGACGCAGTGGCTGCAACAATGGGCTCAAGCATGACAACGACTGCGAGAATGATACAGGACCAGGCAGTGTTTTGTTCTGTTCTGTATAGTGTCGTTATGAGTCAGAACCACCTCAGTAGTACCTAACAACAACAAAAGCGCTAGGAGTGAGAGGGAAGCGGGGCAGGAATCACTGTTTAGAAGGCATTAAGTATCTGTTTATAGTGATGGAAACTTTGGCAATGGATACCGGTGATGCTTGCACATAATTAACATAATTGGTGGCTTTGAATTGTACATGTAAAAATAATAAATAAAATATTGCAATCCCAAAGTCAGATAATCTCATAACTGAACCAAAAGTCAAGGGAAGACATGGAGCTATGATCACATATTAAGGAAGATTATAAAAACTGAAGTTGTATATTTGCTCTGACCAGATATATAGGAGATCTGACAATTAAGCCCACAAACTTAACTGTTCTAAGCACTACATACCTCACTGCTGAATATCACTAATCACCTTGGAACCTATGCACCAGTGCCAGTGCCTGGTTCATGCTTCAAAGCAATTTGGCACTCTTTACGGAATGGCCGTTTTGCATAATGGCGTGGTGACAAGTTCGCAAACCTAATTGCACCGTTGTTTGTGAGGGAGATGTTAGCCAGTAAATCAGTAACTGTATGGGAACATCCTTCCTACTCACCTGATCTGGCCACCAGTGACTTTTTTCTTTACCTAAAGGTAAAGGAAGATGTTTGGATGACATTCAGGACATCAGGGTAATACAATGACAGCTCCGATGGCCATTCCAGAAAAAAGAGTTCCAAAATTGCTTTGAAGGGTGGCCTAGATGCTGGCATTGGTGCATAGCTTCCCAAGGGGAGTACTTCGAAGGTGACTGTAGTGATACTCAGCGGTGAGTTACATAGCGCTTTTTGTAGGATGAATTTGCAAACTTAATTGGCAGTCCTTGTATACACATGCAAAAGGAGGGGAACTGAAGGAGATGTTCTAGTCTTTTAGTTATTTCTTTTTCCTTTTCAGAAAAGTGTAAACACTCGTGTGTCTAGAGATGCTCGAACATCCAAAATCTTTTTTTTAAATCTGCTTTTTAACATATATATCTACTTGCATTTATTCCTTAAAATTCTGATGTCCTCTTTGTGGTTTTCAGTTTATAAAACCATGTATTTCAAGGCTTCAAATAAGTTATTCTTACACAAAGGGATGGAGGCATAACCCTGTTCTATTCTAGCCATCCCTATTCCATTACTTTGAAAATTGAGTGAGTTTTCTGAGAACAGTATATAATGTAAAGCACCCACCAAGTACCACTGACAAGAAAGCCATTGCCATTGAGTTGATTCTGACTCATAGCAACCCATAGGATAGAGTAGAACTGCTCCATAGGATTTCTAAGAAAAGACTGGTGGATTCAAACTCCCCTCCTGTTGGTTAGCAGCCAAACACTTAGCCATTGCACCACCAGGGCTCCAGTACAACTAAAGTAGGTTGCAAATGGCCATAAAATCTTCCTCTGCCTATACTCATGCCTTTTGGCAATGCCCTCCAGCTCTGCCTCTGAGTCTGGATTTGTGACTTGCTTGACCAATGGACATCAGCGAGTGTAACACAATCAGAGACTTGAATGGCATTTGGCCCTTACCCTCTTCTGCACTTGGAGAACACCATGTGAACAAGCCTGAGCTAGCCTGCTGGAAGATAGAGAAGAACCAACAGCCTGCCAACCATAAGACTTGCAAGTCAAACCATCTTATACTGTCCAGTCGTCAAAAAGCTGGCAGATACACAAGAGTTGAAAAGGATCAGCCAAGCCACTAAGACCAGAAAAACTACCCAGTCAGCCCACAGAATCATTAGTTAAGTATAACATTTAGGGTGCTGTATATGCAGAGTATGAGACCTAGGCCCATTTTCATAGACTCTCTCTTTTTATAATTATTAAATAATTTTTAATTCATAAATCAAGGTTGTGATAAGCACACTATTGCAGGTGGCATTGAGTCTTGGTAGCATATTTATGACTCTCTTCTTCACAATTGTCTGCAAATTACACCAGACCAACCAACAAAGCTGTCACTTAAACATAAAGGCAAGTGTATGAGAAACGATACATCAACATTTTGAAGACTGAATGAGAGCAGATACTATCAGTGTTCTGCTATGTACCCTAGAATTCCTTTGTCATTTCAGTGAAAACCAGATGCTGTCCATGTTCACACCCAAAAGCCAGTACTTGCCTCTCTGTGTAGGAGGACAGCACTTGAGCTGCTGGAACCTGCTTTGCTAGAGAGCACTGAGAGTGAAAGTGCACAGAGATTATATTTTTTAATTAATGACTGATAGCTATAGGCTATTTTAATACTCTAGCCCATTCTTCCCCTACCCTCACCGAACCAGGACAACTCTGGAATATGATCCTTACATCAGCACTTCCTGAAGGACAGAGCCACAGTTCTTTGCCAGATACAGCATCCTTGTTGGGCCTCTTCTCTTACTGGTCCCACTTTCCCACGTCTGACTGAGTTTTTGTGAAATTATCTCTTAATAATTCAGAGTCTGAGAAAAACTAATCGAACTTACCTGCTTTCTGCTCCACAACAAGATTCTCTCCTGCCCTGGGGGAAGCTTCTGGATGGTCCAGAAACATCATTATTAAGAACACTGTGAGGGTTATTTGCCTGGACAAGATGTTTTGATGTTCATGGCTGTGCTGCCTGCACGTGGTCAGTTCCAGCACATTACTAGACAATACTAAGGATGATGACTGATGCGAGGGTATCAACAGCTCTTTTCGTTTTTTCTGTGAATCCGTCCCTTTCCTTCAAGCAGATTCCTTCTCTGTTCTTCACCCAACCCAGTCACCAAATTCTAACAGGTCTTGGCAATCCTAGTCCAGGTCCACCCCAGTCACAGTTGATTGGTCCATTGATGGGGAAGTGACAAAAATCAGACCAGTTGGAAACCTTCCCTGGAAGTTTCCGAACTGGAGCTGAGGAAACAAAGGTGGTTAGATCAGGCACTTCTCACAGGCTGTGTTTTCTTCCCTTCGGGCATTCAGACAGGAGAGAAGAAAGACCAGTTAAGGATGTATCACAGGTGACACTGAGTTGATTCCAACTTATAGTGACCCTATTAAACAGAATAGAATTGCCCCCATAGGAAATGCGATTTGTAATCTTTACAGAACATTTGTATTCTTAAGGAATCTGTACATAGACCAAAAGGTAGTTGTTTGAACAGAGCAAGGGAATACTTTGTGGTTTAAAATCAGAAAAAGTGTGCATCAGAGTTATATCCTTTCAACAGTGGTGTAGTGGTTAAGTGCTTTGGCTGCTAACTAAAAGGACAGCAGTTCACATCCACAAGATACTCCCTGAGAACTTTACAGGGCCGTTCTACTCTGTCCCTATAGGCTTCCTATGAGTCAGAATTGACTCAACAGCAGAGAGTTTGGGGTTTTTGTTGTATTTGTTTAATCAGCATGCAGATTATCTGAGAAGCTAAACTACAGGAAGAAGAACATGGCATCAGGACTAGAGGAGGATTCATTAACAACCTATAATATACAAATGACACAATTTCATTTGCTGAAAGTGAAGCACCTATTGACGAAGATCAAAGACTACAACTTGCAGTATAGATTGCACCTCAGCATCAAGAAAACAAAAGATATCACAAGTTAACTAGTAAGCAACAGTGTTGCTTGATTGAAGTTGGAACTACAATCAGTGCCCATGGAAGCAACAATCACGAAATCAAACGACACATTAAATTGGGAAAATCTTCTACAAAAGACCTTTTTAAAGTGTTAAGAAGCAAAAATATCACTTTGAGGACTAACATGCACCTGACTCAAGCCGTGGTATTTTCAGTTGCGTCATACTCATGTGAAAGCTGGGCAATAACTAAGGAAGACTAATGAAGAACAGATGCCTTTGAACTGCAGAGTTGGCAAAGAATGTTGAATACACCATAGACTGTCAGAAGAATGAACAAATCTGTATTGGAAGAAGTAGAGCCAGAAAGCTCAGTAGAAGTGAAGAGGGGGACACTTGATCTCATGTACACTGGATATGTTATCAGGAGAATAGTCTTTGGAGAAGGACATCATGCTTAGCAGAGAGTCAGCAAAAGAGAGAAAGGCCCTCAATGAGATACATCTAACACAGTGTCTACAATGAGGGACTCAAGTAAAGCAACGATTGCAAGGATGATGAAAGACAAAGTGGTATTTTGTTCTGTTGTACAGAGTCATGACGAGTCAGCACTGAGTCTATGGCACCTAACAACAACAATCTTTGTAGAAGCAGACTACCACATTTTTCTCCTGTGGAGGCACTGGGTGACTTCAAGTCATCAACTTTACAGTTAGCAGCTGAATGCTTAACCACTGCAACACCAATATGGCTTTTTACCCCCAAGTGAGTCCAAAATGTATTTCTGTCACTTACATCCAAAAGATTCTGACTGATTGATACCTTTGGACTCCTGGTTTCTCATTATCCGTGGTTCTGTGTTATGTCTAGCTGCTGAACACTCCTGTCAGAGCCATATTCTGACATGGCTCCATCCTTCTTGGTCAGGTCTTGGATATAGAATTTTCTCTTAGGAGGTCTTAAAGTCTGTTCTTTCATTGCTCATGTAGAAAGATAATCTCATTGCCCTATAAATAGTAGTTTCTGCCTCCTCTTTAACCAAACTATTACTCTGTTAGATGTTAGTCCCTTCTACTTTCCTTACCCTCCTCAGTCATGTTGGCCAACATTAACCTCCTTGAAGGTGTCTAAAGATGAAGACAGGAGCTAGATAATCTATGATCCAAAATAAGAATCACAGTAACTGTATGATGTAAAGAAAACTTGGACTTCAGGAAGTTCTAAACTTTTCCTGGAATAAATGAGTGAGCACTTTCAACACTGCATCTGTCTGTTGAAACATCTCAATTGATATTCCATCAATTCCCGAAGCCTTGTTTTTCGACAGTGTTTTCACTGTGGCTTGGACTTCTTCCTGCACTAACACTGGCTCCTGAATATGCTACCTCTTGAAATGGTAAAACATCGACCAATTCCTTGTGATATAATGGCTCTGTGTATAACTGTCATCTTCTTTTGATGCTTCCTACGTCATTTAATATTTTCCCTACAGAATCCTTGATGATTACACAACTCAACGCTTGAATTTTTTCATCACTTCTTTCAGCTTGAGAAATGCAGAGTGTGTTTTTCTCTTTTGGTTTTCCATCTCCAGCTCTTTCCACATGTCGTTATAGTACTTTATCTTTGTCTTCTTGAATCAACCTTTGAAATCCATCAGTTCTTTTACTTCATCATTTCTTCCTTTTGCTTTAGCTATTTGACATTCAAGAGCAAGTTTCAGAATTTCTTTTGACATTGAATTTGGTATTTTTTTTCTTTCCTGTCTTTTTAATGATCTCTTGCTTTCTTCATGTATGATGTCTTTAATGTCATTTCACAACTCATCTAGCCTTCAGTCGTTAGTGTTCAATGTCAACTCTGTTTTTGAGATGGTCTCTAAACTTGGGTGGGACATACTGAAGGTCATACTTTGGCTCTCATGGACTTACTCTAATTTTCTTCAGTTTCAATTTGAACTTGCATACAAGCTATTGATGGTCTCTTCCACAGTCAGCACTTGGTCTTGTTCTGACTGATGAGCTTCAGTTTTTTCATCATCTCTTTCCACAAATACAGCTGTTTTCATGCCTATGTATTCCATCTGGTAAGGTCAATGTATATAGTTGCCATTTATGTTTGTGAAAGAAAAGTATTTGCAATGAAGAAGTTTTGTGAAATTTTTGTGAAATTCGATCATGCTATCTCTAGCACCATTTCTATCACCAAAGCCTTATTTTCCAACTATTGATACTTCTTTTTTCCAGCTTTTTCATTCCAATCACCAGTAATTATCAATGCACTCAACTATACCAAGAAATTTGGAGAACAGCTACCTGGCCAGCCAAATGGAAGACATTCATATTTATGCCTATTCTCAAGAAAAGTGATCCAACTGAATGCACAAACTATTGAACAATATCATTAATATCACACTCAAGTAAAATTTTGCTAAACATTTGCAAAAGCAACTGCAGCAGTACATTGACAAGGAACTGCCAAAAATTCAAGCCAAATTCAGAAAAGGACATGGAACCAAGGGTATCACTGCTGACGTCAGATGGATCTTGGCTGAAATGAGAGAACACCAGAAAGATGTTTACTTGTGTATCCACTGACTGTGCAAAGGCGTTCAACTATGTGGATCACAACAAATAATGTATAATACTGGAGAGAACTGAAATTCCAGAACACTTAATTGTGCTTGTGAAGAATCTACATGGATCCAGAGGCAATTGTTTGAACAAAACAAGGTGACACTGTGTGGTTTAAAGTCAGGAAGGATATGCGTCAGGATTGTGTCCTTTCACCCTACCTTCTCAATTTATAAACTGAGTAAATATTCTGAGAGGTGGGGTATATGAAAAACAGCAAGGCATTAGGATTGGAGGAAGACTCATTAATAACCTGCATTATAGAGACGACACAGCATTCCTTGCTGAAAGTGAACAAGATCTGAAACACTTACTGATGAAGATCAAAGACCACAGCCTTCAGTATGGACTGCACCTCAACATCAAGAAAACAAAAATCCTCACAACTGGACCAGTAAGCTACATCATGAGAAATGGAGAAAAGATTGAGGTTGTCAAGGATTTCACTTTACTTGGTTCCACAATCAATGCCAAATGGAAGCAGCTGTCAGGAAATCAAAAGATGCATTGCAGCAGGAAAACGTGTGGCAAAAGACATCTTTAAAGTGTTGAAAAGATGTCACCTTGAAGACTAAGGTGTGCCTGACCCCAGTCATAGTATTTTTAATCACATCTTATTCATGTGAAAGCTGGACAGTTAATATGGAAAACAGAAGAATTGATGTCTTTGAATTGTGGTGTTGGAGAAGAATATTGAATATACCTTGGACTGCCAAAAGAACAAACAAGTCTGTTCTGGAAGAAGTATAACCAAAGTGCTTCTTGAAAGCAAGGATGAAGAGGTTGTCTTACATACTTTGTTGTCAGAAGTGATCAATCCCTGGAGAAGGACATCATGCTTGGCAGATGGTCAGCAAAAAGACGAAGACCCTCAATAAGATGCATTGACACCGTGGCTGCAAAAATTCAATTAAGCATAAAAGCAATCATGGGCATGGTGCAGGACTGGGCAGTTCGTCTTTCTGTTGTGCAAAAGGTCACTATGAGTTGCTATCGACTCCCCAGCACCTAACAACAATAAACTTTTCCTTGGGATCATTCATATGAATATGTATATATTTAATTGAAAAGGCCAGGCAAAGCTTTTGCCATGTAATATGGTCGTTCTCAAAACTGACTTGCTTAAGGAACATCTTCAGTTACCTGAGTTTCTCTCCAGAACTCTTTGGATTACAATCTTTAAGAGAGGGTTAAAAGTGAGTACTCTCAGGTAATCAGAACCTTCCAACAGAGACAATGTCCTCTTCCTTGACCGTACCAGTTAAAGGAGAATGTGTTTTCTGTTTGTTCTGTTTGAACAGACCTCCAGAATTAAACTATGATGTGGGGAGGAAGAATAATTTATGAGAATACAGTATTGGAGTCATACTCATAAAAACTAACATTAAAGTGTAAACTCTAGAGCTTTCTATAAATACTGGCTTGATGATTTAAAAAAATATCTATTAAACACTTAATATGCTCCAGATGTGACTATAGCTCTTCGGTACACAGAAAGAAATATGCCAAAGTGTTTGAATTCAACACCTACAGTGAATTTAGGGTTAAAAAAATCTTTTGCCAAAGAAGCTGCAGTTTATCCTAGTAGCGTTTCCCACGTCTCTTCACTCATGCCCTAGCCAGACTCTGGAGAATCTACCCACTGGACAAAAGCGCACTTGCATGCTGAATAGCATTACCTAAAACTAGAGGGAGATATTTTGTTTGTTTGTTTGCTTGTTTTTTGTTATGATTGAATGAAACTGTACGTTCTCATATCAATTCGCGTGCTCACCTATATGCACCTCCCACTACTCTCCCTGCCCAGCGGAAGCACACCCCTCCTCTCTACTCCATACATGTCCTATCCTCCCAACAGTCTTCTATCCCTTCCTCTCCATCCACTCCCCTTCCTCCAGCAAGAGATCAGCAGGATGACATCCTATAGATGCACAGAACCATAAAATTCCCACAAGATATGGTCACTCTGTGTCACCAAGTCCAATCCACTGCTGTTCGAAAAGTTGACCTTCATTATGATTTATGGGCAGGGGCAGCATCAGGACCAGGGTCCGTGCTTCCAGGGGAACCCTGGAGCCCCTGGACCATAAATTGTGCTCTTTCATTGGAGATCTCAAGTTGCACCTCGATTTATTCTTGTGTTGCCAGTGAGACTCAACTTTGTGAACTCCATTGTGGCTATCACCATTGGTGGCAAGGCACCATCCAGTTCTTCTGGTCATGAGTTGATGTAGAGACCCACTCACGTGGGTCTCTCTGTCTTCTGGGTTCTCTTTTCCCCATATTGTTCTTGTCCTCAGTGATCATCCACTCCTGTTGAGTTGGGACCATTTGCTGTAGCCTCAGATGGCAGCTTGGCAGCTTTTAAGACCCCAGACACCACTCACTGATGTGGGGTGCAGAGAGTCCTCATTAGCAAAATGCTAGCTATGCCAATTGTCCTCAATTTTGCCTGAGAGGGCCCCCAGCCCCCCGCCCCAGCTACTCTGACTTGCAATATTGGGTAAGATGGAGGAGTACTCAAATTCTGTTGAAGTTCAATTATTATTGATCTTCTTTCTAATGTGTGCTGTCACCGATTTCACCCAACCAAATTTCTATTTACTATCTAATCTAAATCCTCAAGAGGGAGATATTTAATGAACAATAAACAACATTGGCAAATCCTAACTCTACACCATACACAGAAACTGCCTCACCTGTCCATTTAGTCATGAGGTCCTGCAGTTATTATCTCTAAGTTCAGTTGTAGTATCCAGTGTGTTCCCAAAGAATGAGTCCATAGGAACTCTGAATATGTCCTCAGACTTTCAGCTGGTTTCCACTTTTCTCCTGATTTGTGATTCCAAACATTTCATATATCCAAGTTGCAAAGGGGCAGCTTACAGCTGTTCTTTGACGAGAGTCTCTCCTAGAGGAAAAAGGTGGGTGTAGAACACAGCCTCTACCAATGTATTTCCTTCCTCGTATAATTTTCACAGCAACCATGTGATAGAGGCAGGATCACAACTTGGGGCATGGCTGCACCGTGGAGAATTGGTAAGGGTGAACACACAGAAATGCAGTGTGCAGAGCAAACTCCTTCACTGATGGATACGCCAGACTGAGCCACCATACTGGACTGGAGAACGTCAAAGGAAAATGAAGAGTTTAGATCATGTTATGGATTGAATTGTTTTGTTAGATGTTTTTGAGTCAGTCCTGATGTATAGTAACTCTATGTACAACAGAAAGAAATATTGTGTGGTCTTTTGCCCTGCCCACAATTGTTGTTATGCTTGAACCTATTATTGCAACCATTGTGTCAGTCCATCTTGTTGAGGGTCTGCCTACTTTACCAAGCATGCTGTCCTTCTTCAACACTCCTGACAACATATCCAAAGTGTATAAGGTGTAGTCTCACAGTACTTGCTTAAAAGGAGCACTCTGTACTTTTTCCAAGACACATTTGTTTGTTCTTCTGCCAGTCCATGGTATATTCAATATTCCTCTGAAACACAGTTCAAAAGTGACAATTCTTCTTCTGTCTTCCTTATTCATTGTCATGCTTTTGCATGCGTATGATACGATGGAAAATACCATAGGTTGAGTTAGACATACCTTGTCCTGAATGGTGGCATATTTGCTTTTCAACACTTTAAAGAGGTCTTTTGCAGCAGATTTGCCAACACAGTATGTCTTTTGTTGTCTTGACAGATGCGTCCGTGGATGTTGATTATGGATCCAAGTAAAACAAAATCCTTGACATCAATCTTTTCTCCATTTATCATGATGTTGTTTACTTGTCCAGTTACGAGAATTTTTGTTTTCTTAATGTTGAGTTGTAATCCGTACTGATAGCTGTGGTCTTTGATCTTCATCAGGTGCTTCAAATACTGTTCACTTTGAGCAAGCAAGTTTGTGTCTTCTGCATAATGTAGGTTGTTAATAAGTTTTTCTCCAATCCTGATGCCCAGTTATTCTTCATACAGTCCAGTTTCTTAGGTTGTTTGCTCAGCATACAGATTGAAAAGATATGGTAAAAGGATACAACCCCAATGCACACTTTCCTGACTTTAAAACATTCAGTATCCCCTGGTTCTGTTTAAATGACTGCCCATGAGCACAATTAGGTGTTCCAGAATTCCCATTCTCCACAATGTTATCAATAATCTGTTATGGTCCACACAACCAAATGCCTTTGCATACTCAATAAAGCACAAGTAAACATCTTTCAGAACCCCCGGTGGCTTAATGGTTAAACACTATGGCTGTTAACCAAAAAGTCAGCAGTTCAAACAGATTAGATGATCCTTGGAAATTCTGTGGGGCATTTCCACTTTGTCCTGTAGGTTTGCTATGAATTGGAACTGACTTTGTGGCAGTTGGTTTGGTTTGGTTTTGGGTAAACATCTTCTGGTATCCTCTGCTTTCAGCCAAGATCCACCCGATATCAGTGATGATATTCTTGGTTTCACGTCCTCTTCTAAATCCGGCCTGTATTTCTGACAATTCCCCATCAATATCCTGCTACAGTCACTTTTGAACTATCTTCAGCAAAAGTTTACTTTCATGTGATATTAATGACACTGTTCGATAATTTCCAGATTGGGTTAGATCACCTTTCATGGGAATGGTAATAGTAAATATGGATCTCTTCCAGTTGGCCAGGTATCTGGCTTCCAAATTTCTTGGCATAGACAAGTGAGCACTTTCAGTGCTGCGTCCATTTGTAATGTAATATCCTTTCTATCACCAAGGCCATATTTTGGAAAGCTTTAGATTTCCAATCACCAAAAATTATCAAAGTATCTTGATGCATGTTCAATCAATTTCAGACCACAGAAGCTGGTGAAAAATCTTCAATTGCTTCATCTTTGGTCCAAGTAGCTGGTGTGTGAATTCAAATAATAGTCTTTCTTATAGGCATATGGATGTCATCCTATCACTGACGTAGTAGTACTTCAGGATAAATCTTGAAATCTTTTTGATGGTGAATGCAATGCCATTCTTGGCAGAGTAGATCATGACTATCTGATTCAAACTGGCCAGTGCCAGTCCATTTCAGCTCTCCAATGCCTAGGATATCGATATTTATGAGTTCCATTTAATTTGTGATGATTTCCAACTTTTGTAGATTCATACTTTGTATACTCCACATTAATCTGTGTTTACAGATACTCCTTCTCATTTTGGGTCATGCCACATCACAAATGAAGGTTCCAAAAGCTTGATTACACCCACATCATTATGGTCAAGACTACTTTGAGGAAGCAGCTCTTCCCCAGTTGTCCTTTGAGTGCTTCCCAAATTCAGGGGTGGAGAGTCATCATCATGGGTTGAATTACGTCCCCAAAAATGTTATGCAGAAGTGCTAGCCCCTATACCTGCATGAACATTAGTCATCCTGTTTGGGAATAGTAGTTTTATTTTGTTATTAATGAGGTCAAACCTTGACAACAAAAGGTTGGCAGTCTGAATCCACCAGGCAGTCCTTCGAAACTCTGTGGAACAGTTCTACTCTGTTCTATAGCGTCACTGAGAGTCAGAATCTACTTGACAGCAGTGGATATTTGGGTCTAATGGAGAACATGGAGCTGAGTGATCATTAAGGTTGTGTGTGAAATTGGCTGGGCCAGGGTTCTCAGTGGTTTGACAGGATACAGTTTGACAATCCTATAACAATAGATCACCTCTATAATGAGATCTGATTTAACGTGATCACTTCTATGATGGGATCTGCTATGAGATGCCAAACAGTTGAAAGGGAGTTTCCTTTGGAAAAGACATTTCACTGGATTTGGAACCCAATCTAAGACAAGCTATCTCTTCAAAGGTAGTTAAAATTGAGCTACTCCAGATTTGTTCTCTTATAACTGGGTTATGGGTATAGGGTGACAGAGTGATCACAGTGATCAGCCTTCATGAATAGCCAGGCTGTCACGCAAAACAAGTGTCCTGTGTGGCAAAGATGAATCTGTATTTCTCATGCCTGAAGAGTGCTTATGTAAAACTCTTGGGTTTTAAATACAGGTATACCCCAAACAAGTTATAGAAAACTTGTTCCCATGTTTTCAGGGAAGGCATAGCAAGCAATATGTATGTAAATGTCAGATCCATCTGGTAGAGTAGAGGCCAGCCCAAACCACACCTCCCACATACCCCTCATTTACTTGTGTTGGAATGATTTGGAACATGTTCACAGAACTAGCGCTAGTACCAGTTCACCTTTGTCTGTTAAATTAAGTAGATAGGAAAATATTTTTATTGGAATGCAGAACTTCTGCCAGTGGAGAATGAACTGGAAAATCTACTAGTAGACATTGGGAGAGTGATTACATAACTAACATCACTAGATCTGAATACCCATACTCAATAAATTTGTCCTCTCAAGGCCTGATTATCTGTTAAATTTGAAAATATAACTTTTCTTTTTTAGAGCCAGCAAAGAGTGCTAGCTGCCCAGTGTTAGCTTATGAACATTAGGAATGGTGTTTAATTACATTAAATTGAGTTTAAATTTCACTTTTGAAACAAGAAATAACTCGAAGTTAGGTATGGATATAAGTTGGGACCAAGAAAGGTTAATGAGAAAGCTGCAGAATCACCACATCACAGATAGAAGTTTATAAAGCATTCTGGTCCTCTCTCATCCCACATCCACTCTTCATGGGGATGGCAAGAAAAATGATAGAGATATGAAAATTAACCCATGTGTTCTCAAGAATTCTATATGCAAATTAAATGTTTGTCTTACAGACTCTGCTTTTTTGCTTCCTGATGCCATTTCTCAACAACTAAATTTCTTCTGCCATAGGATCTCAGAATTATACTTTGGGGAGGGGAGTTAAAATGCAACATTAGCCAGACTGTGCTTTCCCCTACCATTCCAATCTAAATGCTGAATTTATGAGGACATATGGCCTGATCCTGCTAATAAAGCCATGGGGATCAGCCCGGAGCCTGAATTGGAACCTCTCCCTGATGGTCTTCATTGTTTGACCTCAGGGCCCAGAGAAATTACCGAACTTTAGTCTCTAGGGTTGCTATGAGTCAGAATCGATTCAGTGACAGTGGTTAGTGTGGGTAACTCTCAGACAGCTGTGTATCTGACCTTCTGGCAGCTTGTGAGGTGTGATGGGGGAGAGGTCAAAACCCACACAGAAAAAAGGACTTGCCCTTCCCTTACGTCTGCAGCCAGTCAGCCTTGATTCTCAGTGACCAGCAATGCAGTTGTACAGAGGCCAGCTACCAGACCACAGGAAGTCTCTCCAGGCTATCTGCAGGCCTCAGGGTTGCATTTTCTGTTTACTGTATGGATCTCACACACAGCTCTGCTCCTGATCCTGCTTCCACTGTTGGCCCTAACAAAATCCTTCTTCCATTACTGTGTTTCTGTGAGGCTTTGAGAAAATAAACTGACTAATTCATACTGGGTAGCAAATAACTTGCTGTAGCCTGTATCTCTTCACGGGTAGATAACTATTTTTTTGATAAAATGAATATTTACTTAGTAGTATTTCACACACTGTAAGGAGACGATCTAGATATACTAGCGAAGTCTGTCCTATATCTACAACACTCAGACTTCTTTACTATTTATAATGGACCCTCAATAGGAAGGGTTCACCATACATGCTGCTTCTTGTCTCCCTTCCCCACCCAAATTAATGAGTTGAGCATTCATTAGCTTTTAGTCCTAACTGCCCTGTCTAATTCTCATTCTTCAACAAGTAGAGACAGCTTCCAGAATAAATGGTTGTCAAAATCAAAAAACTCATTGCATCAATTCTGAGTTATAGTGACCTTATGGGACAAAGTAGAACTGCCCATGGAGTTTCCAAGAAGCTAATGGGGATTCAAACTGCCAGTCGTTTGGCTAGCAGCTGTAGCTCTTTAACCACTGCAGCACCATGGCTCCAAATGATTGCCACCAACAATATAATCTAAAATTCAATACTCAACCTGTCTCTGTTCTCTACAACTGTAGTTAGGTGAACTTTTTGAGTCCAAACTCAGAAACATCTGATTATAGGTGCTCCTGGAAGAAACAGAAGAAGCCTGGCCCCCCTCTTAGGTTATCATCCAAGGTACTTAGAGACACAGAGACTGATATACAGATTACTTCTCTACTTCTTTCTCCTCTCTGACACCTCTGCCTCTAAAGTCTCACAGACTATTCACTGACTAACTAATTCATACTCAGTCCAGAAGGGATGATGCTATTCATTGAATGTGCCATATTGACTCTGTAGTAGGCTTTAATTACAACACCAATATTCCAGTTCTCTTTGAAGCTTCACATTTTTCAAAAGCCCAGTCAGCTCTCCACTGATTCCATCAATGCCTCTAAGATCTGTGGCCAACACAAATAATACCTACTATCTTGGCTCCAATGAAACTACATATAAGAAAGTTCACAGTACACAGGCAGACATGCAAAACTTACTTGGACTGTATACTTTCACTTAATCACAATAAAAAAAGTTCAAAGTTACAAAATTCATTAGTTAGAAATCTAATTTTGTGCTCTAATGTAACTAAACAGAGAGTTTACACAGTTTCCAAATTCGCTGGATAATCCCAACTGTTAAGTCAAACTTCTTTAACCACTTCTCAGAAATGCTAACAGGGAAGTTATCTGCTTAGCTGTTCTCTCTCTTTCCCTTCTCTGGCCACACTCAATAATGACATGATGATGGCCACCATCAAGGACTATATGCCAAGCCCAGAAAGGTAACCCTTATTGGCGTTAGTTGATGATAATCACCATGTCCAGGTTCAGATATACATAGCTCATAAGGGGGCCAGCAGAATTCAAGCCAACATCTGTTTCTCCAGAGGCTTTCAGCTTCAAAACTATGCAATTCTATCAGGTAGCAAAAAAAGAGGAAGGACCACATCTGAGCCAGGAAGAGTATAATTTAGTCTCTCTAGGTATACCCCGGGAAACCCTGGTGGTGTACTGGGTTAAGTCCTACCACTGCTAACCACAAGGTAGGCAGTTCAATACTCTGGGGGTCAGTTCTATCCTGGCCCCTAGAGTCACCATGAGTCGGATCTGACTCGAAGGCACTTGGCTGGCTAGGTACACCCCATGGAGCTCTTATGGCACAGTGATTAAGCATTAAGGTTGCTAACCAGCCACTCTTTGTAACCCTGTAAGTCTGTTCTACTCTTCTAACCCACTGCCACTGAGTTGATTCTGACTTATAACCACCCTATGGACAGAGTTGAACTGCTCCACAGAGTTTCCAAGGAATGCCTGGTGGATTCGAACTGCTGACCTTGCAGTAGGAAGGAAAATATCCTGTTCCAGGCACTGTGCTGGGAGTTTCCATATGAGCCATATAATTTAATTATCATAACAAGACTTCAAGGCAAGTATAACTATCCCTATTTTTTATTATGGTGAAACTATGTACACTAAAACATTTGTCAATACAACTCCCACACTTACAATTCAAGAACTTCAGCTGCAAGTTTCATGTTATACAACCATTCTCACTATTCTTTTCAATGTATTCCACCATATTAACAAGAAGTCAATGCTCTCCAGACAAAACTCTCCTTTTTTCCCTCATTCCCACCTCTGGCAACCATTAATAAGCTTTGGTTTCTCTACACTTGCTTACTGCATATAAGTGAAGTCATACAGTATTTGTTCTTTTGTGACTGACTTAGTTCACTTAGCATGATGTTTTCTAGGTTCATTTATGTTGTGGCATGCACCAAAACTTCATTTCTCTTTATGGCTGCGTAATATTCCCTTATATTTATATACTTAATTATACCCATTTTATAGATAATAAAACAAAGCCTTAGCAGAGTTAAACAATTTGCCCAGAACTAGAACTGGAAGCCACATCTACATGATTCAGAAGCCATATTCTTCCTATTATAGCACCTTGTGATTAAACCACCAGAGTAAGCAGGTGTCATTAGCAAATCTCTCAAGAAATCCCCATCAGACAATGTGTCATTTTCTAATACACACCAAGTGTATCCATGGCTGTGAATCAGTGCAATGCAGACAATTTTTTAAACAGTTCTAAAATATACTGTTTATAATCCTGGGCTTTTGCAGTTCAAGATGATGGACTGCGTACACACCCTTATCTCTTTCTGAGACTAGGTTAAAATTGTAATGATGGATAAAAAGGTAAAATCCAATAATATCGAAGCATTTTCGGCTAGAAATTTTGATGCATTTCTAAGAGACAGAAAAAGGTGGAAGAGGGTTAACAAGAAAAGCAAAAGGAGCTGCAGATAAAAATACTACAGTTGGGCCAAAGCCAAGAGAGTGCCTATGTGCTAGTAGAAGCCTGCAAAGCTTGAGACTAGAGGTAATCTGGCTGGCTGGGCAAAGAGAAATGGACTCAGCAGTGGCAACCAGCTTGGCTGTATTAGAATGTCCAGGGAGCTTTAAAAACAGTGCCCAACTTGAAAAACATGTCACTGAGTTGTTGGTGTGGAAGTTGTTATGCTGGCAGATGTTTTGGTATGTATGTTTTCACCACAGTAAAAAAACAAAAAGAGAGAGAGAGAGAAGCAACAATAACAGTGCCTGCATGTCACTCTGAAAAATTATGATGTAACTGATTACAGATGTGATCTGCATAACGGGAGTTTTAAAAGCTCCCCCAGTTGATTCTCACATGCAACCAGCATTAAAAGCACAGGTATAACATCTGTATAGATACTAATGGTTCCGCTATCCCCTTCACCCTACTTCTTCTTGAAGCAAGGAAGAACTTACCTTGAGTGGTATTGGAAAAGTAGAAAAAGAAATACATTGTTACTGTTAGTTGCCATCAAGTTGTCACTAACTCCCGGCAATCCCGTGTATAACAACAAAACATTGCCCAGTTCTATACCATTTTCGTGATCATTGACATGTTTAAGGCTGTTATCACAGCTATTGCGGGTTTCCGTTGTCTTTGTTGGCCCTCCACTTCACCAAACATTGTATCTTTCTCCAACAATTGATTCCTCCTGATGATATATCAAAGTAAGCCAAAGTTAAAGTAGTATAGTCATAAAACTTCCATATGGAGAGAAGTTAAGTTGATATAAGGAATTAAAAGACTGGTTTAAACTTAGAAATATAGACATAAATTTTAAGGTAACCATAAAGAAAACTAACAAGTCTACTCATCAAAATAAAAGAAAATAAAAACATAGAGACTTAGCAAACACAAAATTAACGGTAATGAAAAAGATTAAGACACATAAAAAACAACTCAGCACAAAAAATTAAATGTAATAAGCAAATTGTCAACAACACACACAAAAAAAAATACATCAAAATGACAGCAGTAAACTCATAAACCAAGAAAAACAAACCCATTGCCATCGAGTTGATTGTGACTCATAGCAACCCTATAGGACAGAGTAAGACTGCTGTACATGGCTTCCAAGAAGCACTTCGTGAATTAGAACTGCCAGTCTTTTCGTTAGCACCCACAGCTCTTAACCTGTAAGCCACCAGAGTTTCCACTAAACTCATGCCTATCAATAATTATACTGAATGTAAAAACACTAAACGCACCAATAAAGAGACAGAGGGTGACACAATAAATTTCAAAAACACAATCTAAGGTGTAAGAGATACACCTTAGACTTAAAGGCACAAACAAACTAAAAATCAAAGGATCAAAAAATATATACCAAGCAAACAACAAACAAAAAAGAGCTGGAATGGAAAAATTAATATCTGGCAAAATAAATTTTAAAGCAAAATATACCACAAAGGATAAGGAAGGATACTACATAATGATTAAAGGATCAATACACCAAAAGAACATAATCATAATAAATATGTATGTACCCAACAACAGGGCTTCAAAATACATAAACTCTAATAACATTGAAAACAGAAAGAGACAGCTCCACAAAAATAATGAGAGACTTCAACACACCACCTTGAGTGAAGGAGAAAACATCTAGAAAGAAACTCAATAAAGACATGGAAGATCCAAATGTCACAATCAACTTAATCTACAGACATAAACAGAACACTCCACCCAACAGCAGCCAAGTATATATGCTTTTCCAATTCATCTGGGACCCTCTCCAGAGGAGACCACATAGTAGACCACATAGTAGACCACAAAGCAAGCCTTAACAAAATCCAGAACTTTGAAATACTATACAGAATCTTTTCTCACCACAAAGCCACAAGAGCAGAAATCAATAACAGAAACAAGGAAAAAGAAGTCTAATACATGGAAATGGGACAACACCATGCTCAAAAACTACTGGATTACAGAAGAAATCAAACATGAAATAAAGAAATTCATAGAATCAAGTAAGAATGAAAACATATCTTACTGGAACCTTTGGGATATAGCAAAAGTGTTACTCATAGGTCAGTTTGTACCAATAAATGGACACATTCAAAAAGAAGAAAAGGCCAAAATTAAAGCTATAATTTAAACAAAGAAAACAGCAAAAGAAGTCTTCTGGTACCAGAAGACAGCAAATAATACAGATTAGAGCAGAAATAACTAAAACAGAGAATAGGAAAGCAACTGAAAGAGTCAACAGAAGCAAAACTAGTTCTTTGAGAAGATCAACAAAATTGACAAACCACTGGACATAATGACAAAAGAAAAGCAAGACAGGAAGCAAATAACCCAAATAAGAAATGAGATGGGCAATATCACAACAGACCCAAGAGAAATTAAAAGAACTGTAACATAACACTATGAAAAATTTTAGTCAAACAAATTCAAAAACCCAGAGGAAACGGACAAATTTCTAGATACAACTATCCACCTAAGTTAATACAAACCCTGGGAGAAAAACTAAATAAACCCATAACAAGAGACTGAAAAGGTGATTTCAAAAAATAATCATAATACTTGCCAAAAACAAAACAAAAAGCCCTGGACCTGATGACTTCAATGGAGAATTCTAGCAAACTTTCAGAGAAAAGTTAACATCAGTATAACTAAAGATATTTCGCAGCATAAAAAAGGAAGGAAAATCCCTGAACTCCTATGAAGCCAACATTACCCTGACACCAAAGCCAGGTAAAGACACCACAGAGACAGAAAATTATGGTTCTAGTGGACGTGGCACCATAGACAGAAGCACCATGCCATCCCTCCATAGAAAAAACCCAAAAAACTAAGTAAAACAGAGACAAACATCAATCCTGGAACCCAGTGCCAAATGAAGATATAAAGATCTCAGCCATATACTGAATGGAGAACAGAGAGAAGAAAGTACCCTATTAGCTAACTGTGCACAGACCCAACATCTTGGACTCCTTTCAGAAATGAGCAAGGAGTACAAATGAGTACAATGAGTACAAATGAGCAAGGCAAGGAGTACAGAAATCCCAGGAGAAGACAAAACACCTCATAACCAGTGATACAGTCTTTCCTGCTCCCCATTTCCCCCCTACTGCTCTACCTCCAGCACCTCCTGGCTAGCTGCGATGGTTCAGCTGACAGGGTAGGGCAACATCTGTGCTGCTTAGAATCACCCCATCCGCATAGGAGAACATCAGACTGGAAGTACCCAAAAGTACCTTCAGGAGTCCCCTGCATGACACAGATCACTCAGTAACCAGTGACACTCTTGTTAACCTCACTACTTAACCTTGCCATTTGGGTTTGCCTCCTCCACTACTACCACTGGCCACTTCTCTGAGTGCCACTTGTCTTTAATCAGTGCTGCTTTTTCCCTTTAGTTTTGGTTTCTCCTGGGCCTCCCACCACCTACCCCTCCTTTCTCTTGAACATCTGGCTCTTTGTGCCATCTATGCCTATTGTTGAAAAGCTTTGAATCATCAGCTTATCTGAGAAACCAATGTCCCCAGCCTGTGATCCTGTGATATCACACTGGTAGAATTCTTGGCTTTTTTTTTTTTTTTTTTTTTTGCTCTGTTGTGTTTTGTTTTCTCTATTTATTTGATTTATTTTCCTTTAATGACTTGGGAGTTCCTTATAGCCAGGCCATACTGCAGAGATTAGGACGTATTTCACTAGTCTGTGCACCAGTGGCAGTGGGATTCCTTGGGGCATTTCTCTTTTTTCCTTTTTCTTCCAGTCTTTCCTCATTTAGCAGTTCTTGTCTCCTTGTACTTACCTTCTTTTCCATCTCCTGAATACCTGACAGTGTTTGACATCAATAACCCTCCTAGTTAGGCTGGAAGATACTTCCCCTATCTTCACAGCAGCACTGGTAGAACCACTGGGGGTCTTTATTTTCTTTTTCTTTTCCAAATTTTAAACTAGTTTTTCTTCTTTTTGCTTTCTTTCCCTATTTTTTTCCTTTCTTTTTTGTTTTTCTACTTTTCTCAGTTTGTCATCTCTCCACTCCAATGGCAAGCTCCCTTAGCACTCTTATTTGCTTGGTTTCAGGTCCTGTTTCTCTATCCTCCCTCTCATCTTTCTCATTTCCATGTTAGCTCCACTTATCACAATCTCCCCCTTCCTTCATGCCTACATGCACTGAGGGCTGAACATTATACAAGCAATGTAGGCACTGCCTACTTGAATCTACCCAGCACTGATTCCTGACCTACCTCATCAGCCCTGGTATGCACCACAAACCACCTATCCCAGCCCCTCTTTATCTGGTGTACCTGACCTGCTGCAACATAGCTGAGAGACTGGCCTTGTGTATTGGAGAAAAAGGTGAAAAATATTGTGACTACTAGTAAAAAAGAAAGAATGCATAGCTCACTTTCTCTAACATAACCAAATAAATCAAAAAGCAGGACAAAACAAACAGAGCTGCACTCAATAAACATAGAAAATAACTACTGAATATTCCAACGACAGCAGGCAGTATCAAAACCTTTTTTTTAAAAAGAAAAAGACAGGATGATTCCAGTAGGCATCCAAAATAGTACATCAGGTGACTTTTCAGTAGAAGAAAAAGTACTAGATTTGCCTGACTGGGAATTCAAATCTCTCTTATTCAAAGCTTTGCAACAGTTGAGGCAAAAAGCAGACAAAAATGAAGGAAAAATAGACAAATTTATGGAGAAGACAGACAAAATCATGGAAGACATTAGTAAAACAATACAGGAACAAAAATAAATATCTTCACAACTAGAATCATACAAAAAAAAGACAATTTGAAATCCAAAAGATAAGCAACAAGATTTCACAGATGAACAGTCTCATAAAGGGCTGAGGAGTAGATTTGAAATAATGGAAGACAGGATCAGCAAACTGGATGACATACACTTGGATACAATTCTATCTGAGGAAAGATAAAAAGAAAAAAAGAATAAAGAAAAATGTAGATACTCTAAGAATTACGTCGGTTACAATCAAAAGCAAAAGTTTGCAAGCGATCACTGTTCCAAAACACAAGGAGAAAAAGGAAAACACAGACAGAATCATTGAAGAACTGATGACAAAAGTTATCCCTAATAGTATGAAAGAAGAAAAGATGACCATCCAAGAAGCTAAATAAACATATACAGGATAGACTCTGTAAGAAAATCACCAAGGTAAATGTCACATACAGGAGAAACAATAAGACTTAGCTCTAAATATCAGGCAGAAACAATGCAGGCAAGAAAGCAATGGGATGACATATAAGCCAAGTGCCATCGAGTTGGATCCAACATATACAAAACCTTGAAAGAAAAATATTGCCAACCATGAATAAAATATCCTGCAAAACCCTCATGTAAATATGATGGTAAATTAGGACATTTCCAGATAAACAGTATCATGGATTGAACTGTGTCCCTCCCAAAATGTGTGTAGCCATGTGGCTGGGCCATGATTCCCAATATTTTATGTTTGTCCTCCATTTTGTGACTTTCTTATGCTGTATGTTAGAGGATTCAGGTGGGGCTATAAATCCCTTCATAAGATTACCTTCCTACTCCAATGTTAAGGGAGTTTCCCTCGAGTACTCCTTGCACCACCATTTATCCTTTTATCCTAAGAGAGATAAAAGGAAAGGGAAGCAAACAGAGAGCTGGGAACCTCACACCATCAAAAAAGCAGCACTAAGAGAAGAGCGCATCCGTCAGACCTGAGGTTCCTGAGCCAAGATGCTCCCTGGACAAAGACTAATGTAATACTGGACTTTCTTCCAGAGCTGACAAGAGGGAAAGCCTTCCCCTGGAGTGGACATCCTGAATTTGGACTTGTAACCTACTGGACTGCATAAGAATAAACTTTCCTTTGTTAAGACCATCCACTCTGTGGTATTTCTGTTAGAGCAGTACCGGATGACTAGAACAAACAGAAATTAAAGGAATATGTTTTTAAAAAAATGCTTGCAAGAATTATTAAAGGGAATCCTTTGATCTGAGAACAAACCACAGCACACAACACACTGAATCTAGGACACGAGATTGTACCAGTCAGATACCAGTCTAGGAAATAAACTATCCAAAGGAAAACCCAAAACCAAAAAGAATTACCACAGGGAACTAGCAATGTTAATCTGTAAATGGCAATAATGTTAGAACAGTAAAAGGGAGAATAAATGATATAGGTATACAACTTCCTAATGCATGTCGACACTACTGGAGTATGGCTTGCACCACCCTTTATCCTTTCATCCTATGAGTGATAAAAGAAAAGGGAAGCAAGCAGAGAGCTGGGAACCTCACACTATCAAGAAAGAGGCACAGAGAGAAGAAAGTATCCTTCAGATCTGAGGTTCCTGCACCAAGTAATAATAGACTGATTCAAACTTAGGAAGATACGGGAAAATTTCAAGGTAACCACAAAGAAAGTTAACAGACCTACTTACCAAAATAAAGAAGAAAAACATAAAGTCTCAATAAAAGGAAAAGAAATCCACAGATTGAAGGAATTCAGTGCCGGAAAGTAAAAGGAACAAAAAAACTGTCAGCACCACAAAAAAAAAGGCACCAAAAAATGACAAGAATAAACTCACACTCATCAATATTTCACTGAATATAAATGGCCTAAAATCACCTAGAAAGACAGTGATAGGTGGATTAAAAAACAGGATCCATCAATGTGTTATCTACAAAAGACGTACCTTAGAAACAAACACATAAATTTATTAAAAATCAAAGAACAGAAAAAATATATATCAAGCAAATACCTACCAAAAAAGAACAGAAATGGCAATACTAATTTCAGATAAACCAAACTTCAGAATAAAATCCACTGCAAAACACAAAGAAGGGCACTGTATAATGATTAAAGAGCCAATCCATCATGAAGACTTAACCATGATGAACATCTACACACCCCCTAACAGGCCTCCAAAATGCATAAAGCAAACTAACAACACCAAAAAGAGAAATGGACAATTCTACAATAGTAGGAAACTTCAACACATCACTTTAGGTAAAGGACAGAACATCAAGAGATTCAACGAAGACGCAGAAGAGCTCAAAGTCACATTCAACCAGGTTGATCTCATAGGTATATATACAACACTCCTCCCAACAGCTACTAAGAGCATTTTGTTTTTGAACACACATTTTGTTTTCGAACACAAAATAGACCACGTCTTAGGCCACAGAATAACCTTCAACAAAATCCAAAATGTTGGGATAATATAACACCACCAAAGTAGAAATTAACATCAGAAAGAACAAAGAAAAAGCCAATTATATGAAGATTGAGAAACGCCTGCTTAAAAACTACTGTGTAATAAAAAGAAATCAAAGACAGAATAAAAAAGTCTTAGAATCACGAAAGAATGAAAACATGTCATGCCAAAACCTTTGGAACACAGCAAAGGCAATCCTCAGAGCTCAGTTTATAATAATAATTGAATACATCAAAAAAGAAGAAAGGAGGGAGGCGCTAAGATGCCAGAGTACTCAGATGCTTCCTGTGACCCCTCTAACAACCAAGACACAGAAGAACAAGTGAATCAATTATATATGACATCCTAGGAGCCCTGAACATCAGAGGGAAAGCTAAGAGATCAGGCAGAGCAACAGAGAAGGCAGAGTAGGTCCAGAAGTACTTAGGACTGGACAGACCTGACCCACCAGGAAGCAACTGTAGCCAGCATGGTGAATACAGCAGTGGTGTTTGGAAAATGTTCTCCTCCCCACGAGAGACACAACACCAGAGTCCACTCATGCCTCCAAAACCAGTGAAAAACCGCAATCAATCATCAAAAGCTAAGCGGCTTGCATCTAACCTATTGTGAAGATCTAAAACTTTCCTTCAGGATAAACTTATCTCCTTTATCCCAGCACATTCTTCTCCCTTCTGAGCACTGCACTTGACTCCAGAGTTTGACACCATTGCCTGAGGCAGAATTAGGACTCCTTAAACACCGTGAGCCATTCTTCTAGACTCTCCAATGTAACACACAGAGGGTGGGAAAAAAAAAAAACTGCTGAATTCCCACAGCCAAAATTCATGGCAGAAACAGTTTCTTTGCCTGGAATCAGCCATAAGGGGACATAAATTCCTCATAGACACTCCGAGACAGCTGTCAGCCCTCTGCCTTTCTCAGCACAAACATCCAGATACCTGTGCCTACCCCAATCACCTCTTCCCATGTAGGACTATAGGGGAGAGCCTGCACCACACTCTTGGTGACTGACTACTTGGATATCTCAGCTGAATCCATACAAGAAAAGTAAGTGGACTCCTGAGCTTACATGCTTAGTAACAGCTGCAACAAGTCTTGGTGACAGGACATTAGAGCTTCAAAGTCACTGATAACCAAACTGGCACACATGACCAGCCTATTTTGACATTTCAAAACAAAAAGCTAGAACACAGTAAGCAAACATAAAATAAATAAATACAACCACTTACCAGTGGCTTGGAAACAATGGTATCAAATCACTTAAAGAAGGAGACCAAGAGAGCTTCAGAAAGTTCCTCTTTTAAAAAAAAGAATCAAGAAATTTTCCAGATGAAGAGAACTTCTTGTAACTATTGGAAGTAAAATACAAGATGAGTATTCACAACTCTTCAAGATATCAGGAAGGAAATAAGGCAAAATGCAGAAAAGCATAATGACAAATTGAACAAGTTACAAGAAACGGGAATTTCAGAAAGTTAAAAATAAAATTACAGAATTAGACAACTCAACAGTAAGTCAAAGGAGCGGAATTGAGGCAATAGAGGCCAAATTAGTGATTCTGAAGATAAAGCATATTTGAGGAAAAATCAGATGAAGAATTTTTTAAAAAATTAAGAAACACTAAGAATTATGTGGGACTCTATCAAAAGCAGTACTCTGAGTCACTGGAGAGCCAGAACAGAGAAGGGTAACAGAAAATACAGAAAAAACTGTCAAAGATTTTTTAACAAAACACTTTCCTGATATGAAAGATAAGAAGATATCCAAGACACTCATCGAACTACGCAAGGCAGATCCCAAAAGAAAGACACCAAGGCACATTATAATCAAACTTGTCAAAACTAAAGATAAGGAACAAACGTAATCAGAGATATAAGATGTCTATACACAAAAAACTACAAGACACTACTGTAAGAAACCAAAAGGGACCTAAGTGGAAAAACACACAATGTTCATGGATAGGAAGGCGCAATATTATAAAAATGTCGTTTCTACCCAAAGTGACCTATACAAATAGGGCAATCTCAATCCAAATTTTAATGGCTTTGTTTTTTTTTTAACTTTAGATGAAGATTTACAGAACTAATTTGTCATTAAATAGTATATATACTGTTTGTACGCAATCAGTTACTAACTCTGTGACACGTCAGCACTCCCATTTCCCAACCTTGGGTTCTCTCTTACTAGCTTTCCTGTCCCCTCTTGCCTTTTGGTCGTTGTCTCCGAGCTGGTGGGTCTCTTTAGTTTCATTTTGCTTTGTGGCCCTGTTCAATATTTGACTAAAGAGTGAACCTGACTTCTTTGCAGAGCTGAAAGTCCACAAGCTTTCCCAGTGTTTCCAGTCTCTATTAAGCCAGGATGTCTGGTCTTTCTTTTTTGAGCTACAATTTTGTTCTACATTTTTCTCCACCTCTGTTCAGCACCCTGTTCTGTGATCCCTGTCAGAGCAGTCAGTAGTGGTACCCAGGCACCATCCAACTGTGCTAGACTCACTCTTGTGGAGACTATTGTAGCTAGGGTCCATTAGTCCACTGGACTATTCTTGCCCTTACATCTTTAGTTTTCTTCATTCTTCCTTGCTTCCTAATGGGTGAGACTAGTAGAGTATCCTAGATGGCCACTCACAGGCTATTAGGACCCCAGACACTACTCAAAAAGGCAGAAAGTAGAACATTTTCTTTACAAACAATGTTGTAAAGATTAGTTCTATTTGTTTGTAAACCCCTTCAGGAGTTTTTACAGTTATATCCTTTGGTCATCAACTTATTTCATTTACTATAATGTGCTCCAAATTCTTTAGGCTATGTTTCACAGACTCATTATTGTCCTTTTTTAAAATATGTTGTGCTCTAAAAGAAAGTTGATAATTTGAGTCAGTTTCTTATGGAAAAACTTATATATACATTGTCATGTGACCCTAGTTGCCGTCCCTAAAACGTGAGAGCACAATCCTCTCTACCCTGTATTTCCTGTGTCCGTTCAACCCGCTCCTGTCCCCTTCTGCCTTCTCATCTTGCCCTGAACAAGAATTGGCCATTCAGTCTCATCTACTTGAGCAAAAAAGCACACTCTTCACCAGTATCATTTTACGTCTTATACTCCAGACTAATTTTTGTCTGAAGAGTTGCTTGAGGAATGGTTTTAGTTCTGGGATAACAGAGAACTGTTTTCTTCTGTGTTTAAACATGTTCTTGAGTTTATATAATAGTGGTCACATATGTTTGTCCTCTTGAGACTGACTAATTTCCCTCTGCATAATGCATTCCAGATTCCTCCATGGTGTGAGATATTTCACAGATTTCATCATTTTTCTTTATCATTGCCTAGTATTCCATTGTGTAAATATAACATAATTTGTTTATCCACTCATCTGCTGATGTGCACCTAACTTGTTTCTATCTTTTTGCTATTGTAAACAGTGCTTCTATAAACATAGGTGTGCAAGTATCCCTTCATATGATAGTTCCTGTTTCTCTAGGACATATTCCAAGAAGTAGGATTGCTGGATTGTGTATTTCTGTTTCTAACTATTTAAGGAAGTGCCAAATTATTTTCCAAAATGGTTATAACATTTTACATTCCTAACAACAGTGTGTTAGTGTTCAGTCTCTCCACAAACTCTCCAACATGTATTTAGTATTTTGTGTTTTTTGGATTAATGCCAGACTTGTTGGGATGAGATACTATATTTTTGTAGCTTTGTTTTCCTCTGTTTTTTTTTTGTTTTATCATGATTAGGTGAAAGTGTACAATCCAAATCAATTCCTCATGCCCACCTATCTGCAGCTATATCTGTTCTACTCACCTTGTGACAGAATATTCCTCCTTTTCACTCTGTACTTCTAATATCCTCTTAATGAGCACTTGTCCCCTCATCTCCAATCTTTTTCTTCCCATCTAGAAAGAAGCTGGTAGGACAGCTTCCTCTAAATGTATAAAACCATAAAGCACACACTATATGATCACATTGTGTCTCCCAGTCTAATCCAATTGTCTGAAGAACTGACCTCAGTAGTGGTTTCAGTTCAGAACCAGCAGCAAGTCTAGGCGCCATGTTCCCAGGTCACACTCCAGGCTGTCAGATCATCAGTTCTGGTCTTTTTGTAGAGTTCTTGGGCTGCACACCTCTTTTTCTTATGATACCTCAGGGACTCTACATTGTGTCCCCCATGACAACTGACTTTGTTGGTGGCGGGGCACCATTTGGTTCTTCTGGTCTCATACTGATGCAGTTTCCCTTTCATATGGGTCTTTCTGCCTCCTGGGCTCGTTTTTCCTGATATCTTTGATGTTCCTGATCATAGTTCATTCTAGATGGGTTGGGACCATTTGGTGTACTTCTGATGGCAGCTTTCTAGTTTTTAAGACCCCAGGAACCACTCACCAGTGTGGGGTGCTTAAGACTCTCTTGGCTAAAGACTGGCTCTGCCAATTGACCTTCATGTCCCCTGAAAACATGGTCCCCAAATGCCTGTTTCTGCTACTCAATCTTTTGAAATATTGGGTTGAGTTTAGCAAACCTTTCAGTTTAAGGTGTAGTCCAGTTATGCTGATCTGTTCTCTACTGCATGCTGTTACTCCTTTCACCTAACCAAATTCCTATTAACTATCTAATCTACGGACACCACTCTCCCTCCCTCTCCACACCTGCAGCCATCAAAAAGTCTTTACTCATGTACTTAAGTCCATTTTTAAGTCCTTATAGCAGAGGTCTCACACAATACTTGTCCTTTTGCATCTGACAGATTTCACTCAGCAAGATGTCTTGTAGCTGAAACCAGGTTATGAGATGATTCCTAAAATCATCATTGCCCTTTTTCATTGCATAGTGTTCCATCAAGTATATGTATCACAGCTTGTTTATCCACTCATCTGTTGGTGGGGACTGAGGTTGATTCCATCGTTTCACTATTACTGACAGTGCTGCAGTAAACACTCGTGTGCATGTATCTGTGTGTGTGATTACTTTTATTTCTGTAGAATATGTTCTGAGCAGTGAGATTGCTGAATCTTGTGGTGTTTCTATTTCTAGTTTTTTAAAGAAGCGCCAAATTGCTTTCCAAAGCAGTTGTACCATTTTGCAATCCCACCAGCTATGTAGGACAGCTCCAATCTCTGCATAGCCCCTTCAGCACTTGTTGTTTTGTGTTTTTTGGATTATTGCCAACCTCATTGGGGTAAGATGTTATCGCATTGCAGTTTTGATTTGGACTTCAGTAATAGCTAATGATCATGAACATTTCCTCATGTGTCCTTTTGGCTGCTTCAATGTCTTCTTTGGTGAAGTGCCTGTCCATCTCCTTTGCTCATTGATTAATTGGGTTATTTACCTTTTTCTTGTTGATATCTGGCAGTACATTATAGATTATTGAAGTCAGATGTCAATTCAACATCTAGTTGTCAAATATTTTTTCCATTCTGTAGGCAGACTTTTAACTCTCTTGATAGGGTCTTTGGATAAGCACATAAGTGTTTCATTTTTAGTAGTTCCCATTTATCTATTTTCTCTTCTGTTGCTCATGCATTGTTGGTCAGATTTTGTAGTCTGTCTCAGCCATATATTAGAACTTCTATTGTTGACCCTATTTTTTCTTGCATGATCTTTATTGTTTTAGGTTTGATAGTTAGGTCTTTGATGCATTTTGAGTTAGTTTTTGTGTAAGGTGTGAGATATGGGTCTTGTTTCAGTTGGATGTATATCCAATTTTGCCAACACTATTTGTTAAAGAGACTATTTTTACCCCAGTTTAAAACTTTTGGGCCTTTGTTGAATATTAACTGTTCTTAAGAGGATGGTGATATTTCTGGGGTCTCAATTCTGTTCTGTTGGTCTATATGTCTCTTTTTGTACCAGTACCAGGCTGTTTTGACTACCATGGTAGTGTAATAGGTTCTAAGGTTAGGTGGTATGAGGCCTCCCACTATGTTCCTGTTTTTCAGTAGTGCTTTACTTTTTGGAGGTTTTCCTGTTAAGATCTCTGTTTCCCTACTTTAAATATTTTAGTTTTGATTGAGCTTTGTGACTTCCCTGATTGAGTAGGACTCTGGATGCTGTGTCTTGCACTGCATTCCTAAGTATACATCTGATGTTATTGATTTTCTAAATGAAGAGCTTCTTTCAGTAATGCTTGTACTTTTGGTTTGGTTTTGCAGAGTCTCTAACATTCTGTTTATCTGAGAATGTCTTAATTTCACCATAATATTTAAGAGACAATTTTGCAGGACATGCAACACTTGGTTGGAAGTTTTACTGCTTCAAGGTTTTGTGTCATCACACTGCCTTCTTGCCAACATGATTTCTGTTGAAAAGTCATAGAACAGCCTACAGGGCTTCCCTTTGTACATTAGTTTTGCTTTAAGGCTAGCTAGCTTTAAGAGCTTCTCTTCATGTTTCATTTCATTAAGCTTTATTATAATATGTCTTGGTGTTTTTCTTTGGAGGGTCTAGCAGAAAAGTGTTCAATAAACATCTTGAGTACCTATGTTTTCTTCTCTCATGTTTCAGGGAAGTTTTCTGTCAGCAACTCTTAAAAAATTCTCTCTGTGTTTCCTGCTATCCCTCCCTGGATAGGGTTGAAGAGATTCTGAAACTTGCTCTTCAACACTGATCAGCTAAAGCAAAAAGAAGGAGCATTGAAGTAAATGATCTAAACAGAAGATTTCAAAGAGCAACTGAAGAAGACAAAGTAAAGGGTTACAATGACATGTGCCAAAATCTGGAAATGGAAAACCAGAAGGAAAGAACATGTTCTGCATTTCTCAAGCTGAAAGAACTGCAGAAAAAAAATTCAAGCCTTGAGTTTCAGGTGAAGGATTCTACAGGGAAATATTAAACAACTCAGGGAGCATCAAAAGAAGATGGAAGGAACACACAGAGTCATTATACTAGAAAGAACTGGTTGATGTTCAGCCATTTGAAGAGGTACCATATGACCTGGAACTGACAGTACTGAAGGGAGAAGTTGAAGCTGCATCCAAGACATTGCCAAAAGTAAGGCCCCAGGAATTAATGCAATATTAATTGAGAATTTCAACAAACAGCTGCAGTACTGGAAGTGCTCACACGTCTATACCAAGAAATTTGGAAGACAGCTACGTGGCCAACTGACTGGAAGAGATTCGTATTTATGCCCATTCCAAAGAAAGGTGACCCAACTAAATGCAGAAATTACCAGACAATGTCATTAAAATCATACACAAGTAAAATTTTTCTCAAAATCATTCAAAAGTGACTGCAACAGTATATTGACAAGGAACTGCCAGAAATTCAAGCTGGATTCGGAAGAGGACATGGAACCAGGAATATCACTGCTGATGTCAGCGGGATTTTGGCTGAAAACAGAGAATACCAGAAAGACATTTACCTGTGTTTCATTGACTATGCAAAGGCATTCAACTGTGTGCTATAAAAAATTATGGCTAACATTGCACAGATGAGAATTCAAGAACACCAAATTGTGCTCTTAAGGAATCTGTATATTGATCAAGAGGCAGTCATGCAAATAGAACAAGGGAACAGTGCTTGATTTAAAGTCAATAAAAGTATGCTAAAAGTTGTATCCTTTCACCGTATCTTTTCAATCAGTATGCTGAGTAAATAATCCAAGAAGCTGGATTACGCAAGAAGAATGAGGCATCTGGATTGGAGGGTGACTCATTAACAACCTGCATTACACAAATGACACTGCTTTACCTGCTAGAAGTGAAGTAGATTTGAAATGCTTACTGATGAAGATCAAGGACCACGGCCTTCAGTATGGATGCACCTCAGCATCAAGAAAACAAAAATCCTCACAATTGGACCAGTAAGTAAATTGTAATAAATGGAGAAAAGATTAAGGCTGCCAAGGATGTCATCTTACTTGGGTCCATAATCAACATCCATGGAAGCAGCAGTCAAGAAATCAAACAACACATTGCTTTGGGAAAATCTGCTGCCACGGACCTCTTTAAAGTATTGAAAAGTAAAGTTGTCACTTTGAAGACTAAGATGTGCCCAACCCAAGCTATGGTATGTTCAATCACATCACATGCATGTGAAAGCTGGACAATGAACAAAGAAGGCAGAAGAAGAGTGAATGCCTTTGAATTGTGGTGTTGGAGAAGAATGTTAAATGTACCATGGGCCACCAAAAGAACAGATCCATTCTGGAAGAAGTCCAACCAGAGTGCTCCTTGGAAGCAAAGGTGGTAAGACTGCATCTTACATACTTTGTATGTGTTTTCAGGAAGGATCAGTTCCTGGAGAAGAACATTATGCTTGGTAGAATGGACAGTCAGCGAAAAAAGAGGAAGACCTTCAAGATGGATTGACACAGTAGCTGCAACAGTAGGCTTAAGCATAAAAATGATTGTGGACATGTTGCAAGAACAGGCACTGTTTCTTTGTGTTCTGCACAGCATCACTACGAGTTGGAACTGACTCAGTGGCATCTAACAACAACAACATCTTCTGCAGTCCCACATGGTTCTTAATTCTTCTTCATGTCTCTTGTTTCTTTTGTCTGACTTCTCATAAATGCTGGTGTCAGTTGCTTTATCTTCGGTTTCACTAATTCTGCATTCCATTTCCTCAATCCTGCTCTTCTGGCTTTGCATTGTATTGTCTAACTCTGTAATTTTATTACTGATCTTCTGGATTTCAGATTGCTGATGTTCTAGCAGTTTATATAGCTTGTTTAATTTTTCACTTTGTTGTGATGCACTTTGTTTAATCTCTAGAAGGGCTTATAGATAATTGTTTTGTATCCTACCTCTGATAACTGCAGAAAACCTTCTTCATCTTGGAAGTTTTTGATTATTTATTTTGGGAGTTTCCCATAGCCATGGTGGTCTACCTTTTGAAATGGTTACATATTGATTGTCGTCTTTGAGCCATCAAAAAGCTGTTTGGCTTCTCTGGTGTTACACCAGTGGGAGCTGTGGTGACGCTCTAAGAAGGGAGTCAGTAAGGGTACTGCAAGACTTTGCCACCAGATTCTCCTGTGTTCGTTAGGTGCAGGTGTCTTAAGTATGGCTTCTCGGATAATAGAGATGCTGTAAAGCCCCATGTCGCTGTTTGGCTTGGTAGCTAGCCTCAGCTGGGTCCTCAGGGGTGGCAGGCCCATCTTCCAATAAAGATGGTGTACTACTTGTGCCAACTTTCCAGCGTCATGTCAGTTGACACTATGGTATAGTTCAGGGAAGGGAGGAAAGAATGATGCCTTTACATTTGACCACCAGAGACAGCTGCAAATGTACTTATCTTAAAAACTGCTTTTCTGAAGATCAATATTAACTGGATCTCAACACAACTAGAGTACTCCTCCCATCTTAACCCAATACTGCAAGGACAGAGTAGCTGAGGCAGGAGGCCAGGGACCATGGTCTCAGTAGAAATCAAGGCCAATTGACACAACTAGCATTTTGCTAATGAGTTCTCTCTGCACCCCACATTGGTGAGTGGCATCTGGAGTCTTAAAAGCTGCCAAGCTGCCATCTGAGGCTACAGCAACTGGTCCCAGCTCAGCAGGAATGGATGACCACTGAGGTCCATAACAACATGGGATAAAGAGAACCAGAAGACAGAGAGACCCATGGAAGTGGATGCCTACATCAACTCATGATTAGAAGAACCGACTGGTGCTTGGTCACCACCAGTGATAGCCACAATGGACCTCACAAAGTTGAGTCTCACTGGCAGCATAAGAATAAATAGGGGTGCAACCTGAGATTTCCAATGAAAGACCACAAATGATGGTCCAGGGGCTTCGGGGTTCCCCTGGGAACATGGACCCTGGCCCTGATGCTGCCCCTGTCCATAAATCATAATAAAGGTCAACTCTTCGGACAGTAATGGATTGGATGTGGTGACACAGAGTGACAATATTTTCTGGGCACTTTATGGTTCTATGCATCTATAGGATATCATCCTGCTGACCTCTCACTGAAGGAAGGGGAGTGGATGGAGAGGAGGGGACAGCAGACTCTTGGGAGGCTAGGATATGTGTGGTACAGAGAGGAAGAGTGTGCTGTCACCGGGCAGAGAGAGTAGTGGGAGCTGTCTACAGGTGAACTTGCCAATTTATATGGGAATGTACACTTTCATTCAATCATAATAAAAAAGTAAATATATATATACATATATTTTAAAAAACTGCTTTTCTGTTGAGAGGGGTGCTGCTGGGTTCTCTAGATGTGATTGTCCCAAGCACAGCCTCTCTGCTGTGGGATGTGCTGTTTAACTAGACACTTCAGCTCTGCATAGCAGCCGGCCCACACCAGGCTCTCAAGCTCAGCAGTCCCAGTCCAGTCTCCCTGTTAACAAAGAAGATGTCTGTACCTATAATCCTCTCAGACACAGTGTCAGCATAAGCAAGACTTGCCGTGCTGCTCTCTTGCCTCCAATAACGTAGTTTTCACATTCTTGTCACTCAGTCTTATCTCACAAACTGTCTTATCTTGGGGCTTCCAGCATGCATACACTGCTCTGCTCAATTATTTTTTTAGGCCCTAGTTCTCAGAGGGAATTGAGGACACATGTAATGAGTCCTCCATCGTGGCCCCACCTCTATAACATTGTAGTTTTTATTTGCATTTCTCTAATGGCTAATGATCATAAATGTTTGCTCATGTATTTGTTAACCACTTGACTATCTTTGATGAAGTGCCCACTCATCCTTTGCCCATTTTTTTTAAATTGGGTTACTTGTCTTCTTGTTAGTGAAGTTTTGCTGTACCTTCTAGAGATTAGATGCTGACCCAATTTGTCATACCCCAATTTTTTTTCCCAATCTGCTGGTTGTCTTTTTACTGCTATGGTGAAGTCTTTGGGTGAGCATAAGAGTTTTCGTTTTAAGAATTCTCAGTTGTCTATTTTCTTCTCTAATGTTTGTGCATTGTTAGTAATGTTTTGTATTCTGCTATGCCCTGTATTAGCACATTTTTCCTATGTTTATTCCATTATTTTTATCATTTTAGATTTTATATTTAGGTCTTTGATCTATTTTGAATTAGTTTTTGTATGTGGTGTGAGATATAGGTCTTGTTTCATTTTTTCGCAGATAGATATCGAGCTATACCAACACTATTTGTTAAAGAGACTGTGTTTTGGGCCTTTGTCGAAAACCAGCTACCCACAGGTTGATGATTTTACATCTGGGGTCTCAATTCTATTCCATTGACCTATTTATCTGTTGTGTTACCTGTACTAGGCTGTTTTGACTACTGTATCAGTGTAACAGTTTCCAAAGTCAGGTAGCGTGAGGCCTCCCACTTTGTTCTTCTGTTTAAATAGTTCTTTACTTATACAGGGCCATTTCTTATTCCATATGTAGGTGATGATTTATTTCTCCATCTCCTTAAAAAACGCCATTGGAATTTAGGCCGAGATTGTATTTTATCTTGAGATCAAGGGCACCTAACCCAGAATCCTACTCAGTTAGAGAAGGCTCCAAATTCAGTTGAAGCTATAGTAGTGAAAGAAATAATCCAGTGATCATATCATATCATATGAGAACTATGATGCCATCATACTAAAAAGAAGGATGTACTGCAGTCATTATAGTCCTTCCAGATGGAGAGAAAGTTGGTAAGAATGGTAGTAATCCAAGCTGGGTTTATATGTAGTTTATTAAGGGGGATAATAGGGGCAGCCATAAAGCACAATAAAGATGCAACATATCAAATCAAGAAATGTAATACAGGAGTCTCAACAACCACAGAATGAACACTGGAAAAGGTGAAAAATCAACTCACAAAGAAGAATGTCCCAGAACAGATTAATAGGAACAAAAGAGAAAACATCAACACAAAAATAAACATAGCACAATAGCAGCACTGAACGCGTGTCTATCAATAATCACATTGAATGTGAATGGACTGAACGCTCCACTAAAGAGACATCAAGTGACATCTTGGATGAAAAGACTCATGCCTCACATTGTGTATAAAAATTAACTCAGAACAGATCAAAGACCTAAATATAAAAACTAAAACTACAAAGACCATGGAAGAAAAAAGTAAGAACACACTAGGAGCTCTAATAAATGACATAAATAGTATACAAAAATAACTAACAATGCATAAATACCCAAAACTAGATAACTGGGAGAACCTAAAAGGCAAACACTTTAGGCTCATCGAAAGTCTTCACTGGGGTACAGGCAGGGCATAGATAGCAGACTAATCACACTACTCCTCGATTTCCTCTGAGAACTAAGCACAGTAAAATAATTGAATGGAGCCGTGTGGACATTCTGGGAGCCCCGAGATCAGGCATAGATATTGGAATTGGAGACAGGAAGGGGGAAATTATCTTTGTAGAAGGTGAGACAGTGGCACAGTGAGTCCTGCTTCTGCAGGCACAGTGGCTAGGAAGCTTACAGATATGGATGTCTTTTTTGTTAATTTGAAGACTGGGACTGGGACTGTCAAGCCTTAGAGCCTGGCTGGGACCAGCTACCATACTGAGCTTCAGTGCCTAAGTAAATAACATGTCCCACAGCAGAGGCTGTGCTTGAGACACTGGTATCTAAGTAACCCAGCTGTGGTTGGTGATGGAGGGGGCCAGTGCCCCTCACCCCACTCTTCTTTGAGCTGTGTCATAGATACTGCTGACTCACTGCAGGAGAAGCAGTTCAGAAGAGATGCAACTTGGTCATCTGAGAGGTGGAGTCAGCCACGCTGGAGAGTTCGGCTGGGGCTAGCTCCCATGCTGAGCCACAGTGTCTGTCTGGACAGTGCTTCTCCCAGCAGAAGAGCTGTTTTTAAGACAATCATACTTAGAGAATGTAGCAGTGGCTAGTAGCTGACTGTAGCAGTACCCTAGCCCTTCTCTTCTTTGAACCACATCATACCACTTGCTGACAGCCCCAGAGAGACTCCATAAGTCCAGCACCATCTTTGTCAGTGAGGAGGCAGGGGCCTGCCACATCTGAGGGCCCAGCCTCTATCAACTGTCACTGGACAATGCCTCTCAACAGAAAAGCAGTTTTTAAGATAAGTGCATCTAGAGAACTCTGTGGTCCCTGGTGGCCAAGGGCAGTGGCATCCTTCTCTCCTCCCTTTCCTGAACTATACCATGATGTCAATCAGCATGATGCCAGAAAGTCAGCACAAATAAGTCACCATCTTTATCAGCCAGTAGATGGGGCCTGTCACTCCTAAGCACCAAACTGGGGTTAAATGCTAAGCTGAGCAGCATCATGGGGCTTGACAACCTCTCTATTACCAGAAAAGCTGTATGTAAGTCAGTGACACCTAGAGACTGCAGTGGCAGCTGGCAGCCAAGTCCAGTCCCTGCTTAGAGATATTCCACAGCTCCCATAAATAACACTGGAGAAGCTAAATATCGTTTGGATAATGTGAAGGCAACAATTGTCATCTAACCACTTAATAAAGCAGACCACTATGGCTGTGGAAAACTGCCAAGATAAAGAATAAAAAAACTTACCAGATAAAGAAGGCTTACAAAAGAATTGTGTATATAGGCCTTCTTGAGATTAAACAAAGTGCATAACAACAAAATGAAAAATTAAGCAAGCTATATGAACTGCCAGAACATCTACAATCTGAAATCCAGCAGACCAATGATAAAATTACAAAGTTAGACAATTCAATGCAAAGCCAAATGAGCGGGACTGAGGAAATGGAATGCAGAATTAGTGAGACTGAAAATAAAGCAACTGACACCAGCATTTATGAGGAGAAATCATACAAAAGGAAAAAGAGAAATGAAGAAGCATTAAGAAGTATATGGGACTCTATCAAGAGGAATAATCTACAAATAATTAGAATTCCTGAGCAGGGAAGGATAGCAGAAAATACAGAGAGAATAGTGGAAGAGTTGCTGACAGAAAATTTCCCTGACTTCATGAGAGAAGAGAACACAGATATTCAAGATGCTTATTGAACACTACAAAAGGTAGACCCCAAAGAAAGATGCCAAGACATATCATAGTAAGGCTTAATAAAATGAAAGATAAACGAGAGGCTCTTACAGGCAGCTAGGCTTACAATAAAACTAACATACAAAAGGAAGCCTTGTAGGCTGTCCTCTGACTTCTCAGCAGAAAAAATGTTGGCAAGAAGGCAGTGGGACATCATATAAAGCCTGAAGGAGAAGAACTTCCAACCAAGAATTACATATCTTGCAAAATTGCCTCTCAAATATGACAGTAAAACTAAGACATTCTGAGATAAACAAAAGCTTTGAGACTTTGCAAAAAAAAAAACAAACCAATATCACAAGAAATACTGAAACAAACTCTTCATTTAGGAAATTAATAGCATCAGATACGTACTCAAGGATGCAATGCAGGAAAGAGCACCCAGAGTCCTACTCAGTCAGGGAAGTCACAAAGCTCAATCAAAGCTAAAGTATTAAAAGTAGGGAAACAGATCTTAACATGTAAACTATGACATCATCACACTACAAAGAGGGATGTATTACAGCAGTAATAGCTCTTTCAGATGCAGGGGAAGTTAAGGAGATATACAGAAGTTAAAGATTGGTTTAAACTTAGAACATTTAGGAAGATTAAAGAGGTAGTCACAAAGCAAACAAACAATGCTACATATCAAAACAAGAAATATAATACAAGAGTCTCAATAGACACAAAACCAACACTGAAAAGGATGAAAAGAAAAACAACAAAGAAAAACAACCCAAAATAGAATGCTAAGAGGAACAAAGAAAACATCAACAACACAAAAATTAAGACACCAAAATGACAGCACTAAACACATAGCTATCAATAATTCCATCAAATGTAAATGGACCTAATGCCCCAGTAAATAGGCAGAGAGTAACAACTTAGGTCAAAAAAACACTATCTGTCTATATGCTGTTTACAAGAAGCACACCTTAGACTCAAAGATATGAAAACACTGAAAATCAAAGGATCGAAAACTATATACCAAGCTAATAACATGCAAAGAAGAGCAGGAGTGGCAATACTAATCTCAGATAAAACAGATTTTAATGTAAAATCCATCACTGTGGACAAGGATGGTTGCTATTTATTGCTTAATGGTTCAACACATAAGCAGAATATAAGAGTATTAAACATTTATGCACCCAATACCAAAGCATCTAATACATTGAAAAAACACTGACAACATTGAAAAATGAGATACATCACTCCTCATTAATAGTAGGGGGCTTCAAAATTCCCTTTTCAGTAACAGACAGACTGTCCAGAAACAGAGCTGACAAAAGATATTGATCTTATCGGGAAAATCAACAAACTAGACTTCGTAGACATGAACAGAACTTTTTATCCAAAAACAGGTAAGTACATCTTTTTTTTCCAATACACATGGAACATTTTCCAGAAAATATCATGTGTTAGGTCATAATGCCTTATTCTCAACAAAATGGAAACCACTGAATTACTGCAAGGCATCTTCTCAGACCATAAAGCCATAAAAGTTGAAATCAATAGCAGAAAAAAAATGGGTAGAAATTCAAACTCATGGAAACTGAACAAGACTGTCACGGATTGAATTGTGTCCCCTCAAAAATAGGTGTAGCCATGTGGCTGGGCCATGATTCCCAGTATCTTGTGACTGTCCTCCATTTTGTGGTTTTCCTGTGCTGTCTGTTAAAGGATTAGAGTGGAACTATAAATCCCTTCATAGGATTACCTCCCTGCTCCACTGTAAAGGGCGTTTCCCTGGAGTATTGCTTGCCCCACCCTTAATCTTTTCATCCTACAAGAAATAAAAGGAAAGAGAAGCAAGCAGAGAATTGGGAACTGCACACGATCAAGAAAGCAGCACCAAGAGAGGAGCTTGTCCTTCAGACCTGAGGTTCCTGGGCCAAGATGCTCCCTGGACAAAGACTGATGTAATACCAGACTTTCCTCCAGAGCTGACAAGGGTGAAAACCTTCCCTAGGAGCAGACATCCTGAATTTGGACTTGCAACCTGCCAGACTGTGTAAGGATAAATCTTCCTTTGTTAAAGCCATCCACTCTGTGGTACTTTTGTTAGAGCAGCACTAGTTGACTAATACAAAGACCTTGCTCAAAAATTCATGGCTTATACAAGAAATCAAAGATGCAATACAGGAACTCACGGAATCAAACACGAGTGAAAGTAGATCTTACCAGAACCTATGGAATACAGAAAAACCAGTACTCAGAGGACAATTTACCTCTATAAATGCACACATCTGGCATGAAGAAATGGCTCAAACCAAAGAATTAACCCCTCAACTTGAACAAGTAGAAAGAGAACAACAAAAGAACCCTGGGCCTCCAGAAGAAAATATAATAAAAATTAGAGCAGAACTAAGTGAACTAGAGGATAGAAAAACAATTGAATGAATTAACAAAACCAAAAGCTGGTTCTTTGAAAAGATCACCAAAATTAATATACCACTGGCTAAACTAACAGAAGAAAAACAGGAGAGGAAGCAAATAACTTCAATAAGAAATGAGACGGGAGACGTAACAACCAATCCAACCGAAGTTATAAGTATCATAACAAAATACCATGAAAACTTGTATTCTAACAGATTTGAAAACCTAAGGAAAAGGACAACTATCTAGATTCACATCATCAACCAAACTTAACACAAGGAGAAGCAGAACAATTCGATAAACACAGCACAAAAGAAGAAGTTGAAAAAGTAATCAAAAAATACCAAGCAAAAAAAGTCCTGGCCCAGACGGCTTCATCAGAAAATTCTAAAAAACTTTTAGAGAAGAGTTAGATCCCACAAAAAAAGAAAATTACAGACCAACATCACTGGTGAACCTAGATGTGAAACTCTTCAACAAATAGAATCCATCAACATATCAAAAAAATAATTCATCATGACCAAGTTGGATTCATACTAGGGATGCAGGGCTGGTTCAGTATCATGGACTGAATTGTGTCCCCTCAAAAATGTGTAGCCACGTGGCTGGGCCATGATTCCCAGTATCATGTGACTGTCCTCCATTTTGTGGTTTTCCTATGCTTTATGTTAAAGAATTAGGGTGGGACTGTGAACCCCTTTATAAAATCACCTCCCTGCTCCACTGCGGAGGGTGTTTCCCTGGAGTATGGCTTGTCCCACCCTTAATCCTTTCATCTTGCAAGAGATAAAAGGAAAGAGAAGCAGGCTGAGAATTGGGAACCTCACACCATCAAGCAAGCAGCACTGGGAGAAGAGCGTGTCCTTCAGACTCGAGGTTCCTGTGCCAAGACGTTCCCTGGACAAAGACTGATGCAATACTGGACTTTCCGCCAGAGCCAACAATGGGGAAAGCCTTCCCCTGGAGCAGACGTCCTGCATATGGTATTACAGCCTACCAGACTATGTAAGAATAAACCTTCTTTGGTTAAAGCCATCCACTCTGTGGTATTTCTGTTAGAGCAGCCCTAGCTGACTAAAGCATTCAGCATCAGAAAAACAACTGAAGTGATCAACCACATAAATAACACAAAAGTAAAGAATTGCCTAGTTTTGTCAATTAGCACAGAAAAGGCATTACACAAAGCCTAACTTCCATTCATGCTAAAAACTCTGAGCAAAATAGGAATAGAAGGAAAACTGCTCAATGCAATAAGAGGCATCTATGCAAAGGCAACCGTCAACGTCATCCTGAGTGGTAAGTGACTGAAAGAATTCCTCCTGAGAATAGGAAGTAGACAAAGATGCCTACTGTCACCATTTCTATTCAACACTGTGTTACAGTTTCTATCCAGAGCAATCAGACAAAACAAAGAAGTAAAGGATAGTCACATTGGTAAAGAAGAAATAAAAATATCTCTACTTACAGATGGTATGATAGTATACATAGAGAACCATAAAGTCTGCATAAATAAACTACTAGAATTAACAGAAGAGTTTAGCAAAGTACCAGGATATAAGGTAAACATAAGTAAATCAGTGGGATTCCTTTACACCAACAAAGAGATCATCAAAGAGGAAGTCACCAAATCAATACCATTTACTATATAGCCCCCAAGATGATAAAATTCCTAGGAATAAATCTAACCAGAGAAGTAAGAGACCTACACAGAGAAAATTACAAAACCCTACTGTGAGAAAGCAAAAGAGACTTACATAAGTGGAGAGATTTACCTTGCTCATGGATAGGAAGACTTATTATTGTAAAAATGTCTATTTTACAAAAGTGATCTACATATACAGTACAATCCCAATACAAATTCCAGTGTTATTTTTTAATGAGACAGAGAAACAAATCACCAACCTTGTCTGGAAAGGGAAGAAACTCTAGATATGTAAAACACTACCGAAGAAGAGGAAAATGGGAGACCTCACACTACCCAACCTTAGAGCTTACTATACTGCCGTGGTAGTCAAAACAGGCTGGTATAGTAGTACAAAAAGAGACGTATAAACTTATGAAACAGAGTAGAAACCCCAGAAATATCACTATCATCTCATGAACAGCTGATTTTTTATAAAGGCCCAAAGATTGTGAACTGGGGTAAAAATAGTCTCTTTAACAAATGATGTTGGCAAAATTGGAAATCCATCTACAAAAATCTGAAACGAGATCCATATCTCATACCTTACACAAAAACATACTCAAAATGGATCAAAGATCTAAATATCAAATCTAAAATGACAAAGATTACCCAAGAAAAATATAGGGACAGCAATGAAAGTTCTAATACATGGTTTAGACAGACTACAAAAATCTGGCCAACAGTGCACACACAATAGAAGAGGAAATAGATAATTGGAAACTACTAAAAATCAAATACTGTGCTCATTTAAAGACTTTATCAAGAAAGTTAAAAGAACAGCTACAGAATGGGAAAAACTATTTGACAGCTACATGTCAGATTGATGTCTGATTTCAATCATCTACAAAGTACTGCAAAATATCAACAAGAAAAGGTAAACAACCCAATTAAGCAATGTGCTAATGAGATGGACAGACACTTCCCCCAAAGAAGACATCCTGGAAGCCAAGAGACACAGGAGGAAATGTTCGAGATCATTAGCTATTATTGAAATCCAAATCAAAACTACAATCAGATACCATGTCACCCCATTACAAGGTTGGCAGTAATCCAAAAAACACACAACAATTGCTGGAGAAGCTATGGAGAGATTGGAACTCTGCTACACTGCTGGTGGGATTGCAAAATGGTACAACCTCTTTGGAAAGCAATTTGGTGCTTCCTTAAAAAAATAGAAATAGAAGTACCATTTGATCTAGCGATTGCACTGCTCGGAATATATCCTACAGAAATAAAGGCAGTCGCACAAAGAGACACATGCACATGAGTGTTTATTGCAGCTCTGTCCACAGTAGTAAAGAGATCGAATAAATTTACATGCCCATCAACAAATGAATGGAAAAACAATGGAGCACTATGCAATGATAAAAAACAATGATAATCTTAGAAATCATCTCAACCTGTTATCAACTGGAAGACATTAAGCTGAGTGAAATCTATCAGCTGCCAAAGAACACGTATTGTATGAGACCTTTACCACAAGAGTTTAAAAATGGAGTTATGTAGAGAAGAAAAGACTCTTGGATGGCAACAGGGGTGGGGAGGGAGGGAGAGGTATGTTTGTAGATTTGATAATTGATAGGAATTCGGTTAGGTGAAAAGAGGGACAGCACTCAGTAGAGAACAGCAGCTCAGCATAACTGAACTACACCATAAACTGAAAGGTTTTTTAAACTTAACCCAATATTTCAAAGGATAGAGTAGCAGGGATTGGGGTCTGAGATCCATGTTTTTGGGGGACATCGAGGTCAATTCACATACCTAGTCTTTAGCTAAGAGAGTCTTCTGCACCCCATATTGGTGAGTGGCATCTGGGGTCTTTATAGGTAGCAAGCTGCCATCTGAGGTACACCAGATTGTCCCAATCCATCTGCAACAGATGACAACTGAGAACATCAAAGACACCAAGAAAATCCAGCCCAGGAGACAGAAGGACCCATATGAATGGGGGACTGTATCAGCATGAGACCAGAAAAATGAGATGGTGTCCAGCCATCACCAAAGTCAGCTGTCATGGGGGACACAATGTAGAGTCTCTGAGGTAACATGAGAAAAAGATGTGCACAATTCAAGAACTCTACTAAAAGACCAGAACTGATGGTCTGCCAGTCTGGAGGGTCCCCTGGGAACACAGCCCCTAGACTCGCTGCTGACTCTGAACTGAAAGCAGTGCTGAGGTCAGCTCTTCAGATAAGAATGAACTGGACTCAGACACACAGTGTGAGCATGTAGTGTGTGTACTGTATGGTTTAAATGTACTTTACATTTAGAGGAGGCTGTCCTACTGGTTTCTTTCTAGATGGGAGAGAGGAGTTTGGAGAGGGAGGAACAGATGCTCATTAAGATGATACTACAAGTATAGAGTGAGAAGGAAGAAGGAGCTGTCACAGGGTGAGAAGAGCAGATGAAGTTGCAGATATGGGGGCTTGCAAAATTGATTTGGACTGCATATTTCTGCTTAATCATAATTTTTCTTTAAAAAGACATCAGAAGAGTAAAAACAGAATCTATAGACTGGGGGAAAATTGGCTATGACATATGTGACAAGGTAGGTCTAATCTCTAAAATCTACAAGATATTGAAAATTCTCAACAACAAAAAGACAAATAATCAAATTTAAAATTGGTCAAAGGATACGAACAGACACTTCATTAAAGAAGACATTTAGGGAGCTAACAGACACATAAGGAAATGTTCACAATCATTAGTCACTGGAGAAACGCTAATCAAATGAGATACCGTCTCACTCCAACAAGACTGACATTAATCCGAAAGCCATAAAATAATAAATGTTGAAGAGATTATAAAGAGACTAAAACACTTAGACAGTGCTGGTGGAAATGTAAAATGGTACAACCACTCTGGAAAACAGTGTGGTGCTCTCTTAAAAAGCTAGAAGTAGCATATGATTCAGCTATACTACTCCTAGAAATATATCCTGGAGAAATAGGGCTATCACATGAATAGATTTATGCACATGCGTTTTCATTGAAGCACTGTTTACAATAGCATAAAGATGGAAACAACTTTAAGCCCATCAGCTGGTGAATGGATAAATTATGGTATACTAGTATACACACAATGGAGTGCTATACAAAGATGAAAAACAATGACATATTCACAAAACATTTCACAACATGGATGAATCCAGAGGGCATTGTACTGAATAAAGTTAGTCAGTTGCAAGAGGACAAATATTTCGTGAGATCACTATTATAGAAACTGAAGAAAAGGTTTAAACTCAAAGAAAGTATTATTTGATGATTATGAGGATGGGAGGGAGAAGGAATGGAACTCACTAACTAGATAGAAGGCAAGGATCATCTCCGTTGAAGGGAAGGGCAGCAAACAATACAGGGGAAGTCTGTACAACTGGACCAAAGTAAAAGCTAAGAGATTTCATGACTATATCTAAACACTTTGAGGGACAGAGTAGCTTGGCCTGAGGCCTGAGGACCATAGTTTCAGGACACATCTAGGTCAACTGTTGTAATGAAGTATATTAAGAAAGCATTCTGCATACTGCTTTGATAAGTGGCCCCTGGGGTCTTAAAAGCTTGGGAGTGGCCATCAAAGCTGTATCAATTTGCCATGGATTGAATTGTGTTCCCCTAAAAATATGTGTAGCCATGTGGCTGGGCCATGATTCCCAGTATCTGTGACTGTCCTCCATTTTGTGGTTTTCCTATGGGGTATGTTAAAAGATCAGGGTGGGGATGTAAATCCCTTCAAAGGATCACCTCTCTGCTCCACTCTAAAGGGAGTTTCCCTGGAGTATGGCTTGCCCCACACTTAATCCCTTCATCCTGCAAGAGATAAAAGGAAAGGGAAGCAAGTAGAGATATGGGAACCTCATACCATCAAGAAAGCAGCACCGGGAGAAGAGCGTGTCCTTCAGACCTAAAGATCCTGCGCCAAGATGGTCTAGACAAAGCCTAGACAAAGACTGATGCAATACAGGACTTTCCTCCAGAGCCGACAACGGGGAAAGCCTTCCCCTGGAGCAGATATCCTGAATTTGGACTTGTAGCCTACTGAACTGTGTAAGAATAAACTTTCCTTTGTTAAAGCCATCCACTCTGTGGTATTTCTGTTAGAGCAGCACTAGCTGACTAAAACAGAATGGTCTCAATTCACTTGGAAAAAAAGGAGAATGAAGAAAATCAAAGATGCTGGAAATAACCCAAGAGACAAAGGGGTCACATAAACCAGGGACTCCATTAGCCTGAGACCAGAAGAACTAGACAGTGCCCAGCTATCACCAATGACTGCTGTGATGGTTAGGATCGTGTTAACTTGGCTGGGCCAGGATTCTCAGTGTTTTGGCAGTTGCATAATATTGTGGTCACACCCATGATACAATGTGCTGCGGTATCAGTGGGGGCAGGGCCATCTCTCCACCTTCTGCTATCTACTTTCTTCCTGCTCACCTTGCCAAGGTTTTTGACTTGTAGATCCAGCGGCTTCTGATCTCTTGTTTTCTGACATCCAATTCTTGGGACTTGAGCTAGCAGCTTACCTATTGATCTTGGGATTCGTTAATCTTCACAGCCTGTCAATTCTGAGTTCACCAGCCCCCTTCAGCTACACGAATCAGAAGAAAACTTGCAATCTTGCTGGCCATCTTGGGATTTGCCAGCCCTCACAGACTGTGAGTGGGAACCCTGATCTCTGATCTGCCTACCTTGGGTTCACCAGCTTCTGCACCTGCATAAAGCTTGTATTCCAATCCAGGACTTGGGACTTTACAGACTCTACAGTTGTGTCAGTTGTTTCCTTGATATAAATTTCTACTGATCTACTTTACTGGTTTTGTTTCTCTAGAGAATCCAGCCCAAGGCAACTTCCCTGACAAAGAAGACAACAGAGTCCCACAAGAAGCAGGAGAGAAGTGTGGAGGGGAACTCCAAGTCACGTAAAAAGACCAGACTTAATTGGCTGACAGAGACTAGAGGAGCACCTGAAATCATGGCCACCAGCCACTCAGTTAACCTAGAATTGAAATTATTCCAGGAGACTGCTCTTTAGACAAAGATTAGACCGGACTGTGAAAAAAAAATAGTACTCATGAAGACTGCGCTTCTTAGTTCAATCAGATACATGAGACCTAACGGGCAGCTCCTGCCCAGAGGCATGATGAGAAGGCAGGAAGGGAAAAACTGGTTGAGTGAACACAAGGTGGAAATGCAGAGTCAGCTTTCACATGTACAGATTGCAATATCATATAACAGTACCTGTACTGTTGGCAGAAAACAGTCATTACACAGTACCTGTATAAGTTTTTGTATAAGAAATTGACTTGAGCTGTAAATTTTTACCTCATATGTACCAAAAAAGTTTAATTTTTAATCACTGCATCTGTGAACAGAGATATTCTTTTGTCATATTAATGAGGTTATACTGGGGTAAAGTGGATCCTAAACCTAATCCCTTTCGAATGGCATCTTACAAAGATAGTATAATGGGCATAGAGACACACCCATGGGGAAAGATAGACTCCAGGTAAGGACTCATCTGTAAACAAAGAAACACCAAGGATGGTTAGCAGATATCAGAAACTAGGAGAGAGGCCCACAAGAGGAATAGACATGGCAGAGACCCAGATTTAGACTTTTAGCCTCAAGGACTGGATAAACACATTTCTGTTCTTTAAAGTTAGGGGAAAGGAAAGGAAGGAAGGAGAGAAGAACGGAGGGAAGGAAGGAGGGAAAAAGGGAGGCAAGGAGGGAAGGAAGAAAGAAAGTCAAAGTCTTGGACAATATTCTGTGATCCAATATTCTGTGGCTAATTTTCAGAAGCAGATCATCAAGCCTTTCTTCTTAATCTGTCTTAGCCTGGGAGCTCTGCTGAAACCTGTCCACCAAGGATAATACTACTGGTATTCAAAATACCAGGAACAGCTTCCAGCATCATACTAATACTCAAGCTACCGCAGTATGACAAACTGACAGACAGGTGGTAGAAAAGAAAGATAAAACAAACAAACAAAAAAATCAAACCTGGTGCCATCAAGTCAATTCTGACTCATAGCAACCCTGCATGACAGAGTAAAATGGCCCCATAGAGTTTTCAAGGAGCACGTAGTGGATTTGAACTGTTGACCTTTAGTTTAGCAGCCATGGTATTTCACCACTACACCACTAGGGTTTCAACAGTATCTCTATATTTAACATTTTGGTGGACACCAGATAATCATATAATTACAATAATTATGAGCATTGTTTTTGGGGAGTTGAATTGTGTCCCTCCAAAATATATGCTGATTCCTCAAGCCCAGTACCTGTGAATGTGATCCTTTTTGGATAGAGGGTTTTCTTTTGCTATGTTAATGAGTTTGTGCTGGAGTCAGGCGGATTTTATACCTAATGGCCCTCTAATAGTGTCCTATAAAGGAAAATAGAGACCCAGATAAACACAGGAGGAGGCAACATGTGATAAAGGAGGCAGAATCATCTCTAAGTAGCAAAGAAACACCAAGGATTGCCAGCAGTCACAGGAAAAAAAAATCAGTGCAGCAAGACCCTGATTTGGACTTTCAGCCTCCTGATTGTCATAAAATAAATTTGTCTTCATTAAAACAACTCACTTGTGGTATTTGTTATGGCAGGAATAGTAAATTAAGACAAATGATTATTGGTTTTCAACTTTTAGTCTTACCATATGGATGGAGAAAAATTAGTTTCAGAACAAAACATTAATATACTTAACCTAACTTGTAAAACTCAAACAGTCTCCCTATGTTGCTGAATGAGAAACTCCATTCATAGAACCCACACAGGAACATTTTTTAAAACAATTCTGACACACAGCCAGGATGGAAAGAAGCTGACTTAACCTTTACCATTTTTCCTCTTCATAAATTATTTTCTAAAATAGATACTATGGGATTTCCCTCTTAATTTGCCTTTTCACTCAGAGATACACTTCAAATACAAGCATGTGTACGAGAACTGCCAATTAAGTTTGTGAACTCATCCCAGAAAGATACCTCGCTGCTGATACCACTACAGTCACTTTCGAAGTACTCCCCTTGAGGAGCTATGCACGGATGCCAATGCCTAGTCTACCCTTCCAAGCAATTTTGAAACTCTTTCTGGAATGGCCCTCAGAGTTGTCATTGTATTACCCTTGATGTCCTCAATGTCATTAAAATGTCTTCCTTTCAGTATTTCCTTTATCTTTGGGTAAAGAAAAAAGTCACTGGGGGCCAGATCAAGTGAGTAGGGAGGGTGTTCCAATACAATTATTTAGTTACTGGCTAAAAATTCCCTCACAGACAACTATACAATTAAATTTGCAAACTTGCAAGCTTGCCACCTTGCCACTGTGTGCAATGGCCTTTCCAGAAAGTGTTCCAAAATTGCTCTGAAGGGTGGACTAGGCCCTGGCATCTGTGGCTATCTTCCCAAAGGGAGTGCTTCAAAGTTGACCGTGGTGATATTCAGCAATGAGGTATGTAGCACTTAGAACAATTGTTTGTGGATGTAATTGTCAGACCTCATATACCCTACCATCTTCATTTTGGGTGTGGCCATATAACTATCTTTGACTATTGCTAGCTGATGGGACCTCATTAGAGGCGTGAAAAGTGCCGCACAGATGGGCATGCACCTCTGCCACCATGAGAAGGGCTCCCCAAGGTAGCTGCTACCTCCTCAGTCTCAGCTTTAGAGTAGACACATGCAGAACAGACCTGAGCCCAACCTTCAGAGGAGATCCAAGATCAACCAGAAACATACGTCACTGGACAGCACAAAGCCAAGCTTGACTAACTCAGCTATCCTCAGATGTGGCCAAGACAAGCCAACACCAGCTTACCCCTAGCCAGCCCTCAAACAGAGGAGTTAAATGAATGCTTATTATACATCACTGAAATTTTGTGGTTGCATGCTATGTAGCATACTGTAGAAATTACTACCTGATACAGATAAATTCTAAATTCTGTGAAGGAGGAGACTCTGTCTTATTAACTATTATACATCCAGGACTTATCATAGTGTTTATCAAATAATAATGGGTAATAATTGTTGAGTGAAAAGGTAAATGAACAAATGCAGGAAAAGACTGACAGATTAGAAGGCAATGCCTATTATGAGTTGCTGATTTTACGTGTGTCAACATGTTTTGAGAGGTGAGCCCAAGTGTAGAGATGGCTTGTTTTCCAGAGCTGTAAATGTGAATTGTTCGGGTGTGGCACCTTTGCTGTGCTTCCACCAGCCAGAGTCTGCTGTTATCAGAATATGAAGGCAGCAGGTGGGGAGAGAATGTTGAGCAGTATCTGCCCTAAAGTCTGGGAAAGTTGCATGTAGAGTTTTGTTAAAGGTTGCCTTCTCTGTTACACATTTTGACAGATTTGAAATTGTCCTGATAGATGCTGACAAGGGAGAATGGGGCTTACATAGCATAAAATCTATGCTCCCTAGACACCTGCTTACTGCTAGAGAATCCAAGATATTGGCTTTTCACTCAGCTCCCATGTGAGCTGATGCTGAGATAAGGGCAGCTAATTTGTCCACCTTCCTATACACTTCGCTGCTGATGCTATGAAATTCTAGCCATTGCCTTGTAAACCAACAAATAGGAATCACAATTGGCCCTTTAATGACTCAAGCAGGGATTATACCCCAGGACCAAACAAATGATTTAGACTAAAGAAAAAAAAGTCTCATTGCCATTGAGTCAATTCCAACTCACAGTGACCCCATAAGAGAGAGTAGAACTGCCCCATAAGATTTCCAAGGAGCAGCTGGTGAATTCAAACTGCAAGTCTTTTGGTTACTGGTGATAGCTCTTAAGCACTGTGGTCCCTATTTCCTCTTTATCTCCTCCTCAGTGTTATCTGAAATTCCATTGCCCAAAAAACCAAACCAAACCAAACTCATTACCATTGGGTTGATTCCAACTCACACCAATGCTATTACACAGAGTAGAACTGCCATACAGAGTTTTTGAGGAGCACATGGTGCAATTGAACTGTTTAATCACTACACTGCCAGAGTTTCCGAAGTCCTTAATAGAGACTTAAAAATGAAATAACCAGGGATATGCAGATCAAAAATTATATTAAAAGACCAGACTCGTTTGTCCAACAACCTGAAGGGTCACCTGAGAACACGGTCCCTAGACTTGCTGCTGAAAGCAGTACTGACACCAACGTTTCAGACTAGACTTGGGGACACAGAGTGATGCAGATAGTGTGTGTACTTTATGATTTAATACGTATATGAGGCTGTCCTACTAGTTTCTTTTTAGAGGGGAGAGGAGGGGACAAGTGCTGGCTGAGTGGATATAGAAAAGTGGAAAGGACAAGTCTGTTGTCACAGGGTGATAAGAGCAGATAGAGTTGCAGAGAGGTGGGTGCTCAGGGTTTTATATGGAAAATTGACTTGGATTATGAACTTTCACTTAATCACAAGAACAAAAAAAACAATAAAACAAAAAAAATGACAACCATGGGAGAAGAAATAAAGAATTTCAACTCACAATTTAGGCTTTCAAAAATGGAGATTTCTCACCCCACTACCTTCTGACTCCACACTACCTGCAAATGAAGAACTGCACTGGGATTGATCCATTACCAGGACACTCACTGGGTTATGATTATTCATAAGCAGGATCCCATCATTGTCAATTATACACACGATTATGTTGGCCTGTTGTCCTCTTCTGCCAGAAAGGGAAAGGCAGAAAACAGTTGAGGCCTTATGAACAGCGAAGGAAGACTTGTTGTTTATTTTCATCTTGCTGGTGCCCACACCACATCTTCCGGTCCTCTTTCTACATGGCTAACTCAGTAAAGAAGGCCAAGACACTGCCATACTTGGGAGGAGATCTGGCTATATGTCTTCTATTCTTCCTCTAATACAGCTTAGTCATCTCTTTCCTTGGGCTCCCTGTCCTCCCGGTAGCTGACCACAGTGTAAAGTAGTGTACAGTCCTATCTGAGATGAATCAATGCTGGCTTGGCTAAGGCTGTTTCTCTAGCCTAGCACATCAGAACTCTGAACTCTGCATGTTGAGGGCCCAACCATGACTAACAGCAATGAAGGACTCACAGACTCACTTTCCTTTGTCACTGCCCTCCACCCTGGTATGTCTCTAACAGTACCCTTGAGTTCCCCTCAGTTGGGGTCCAGGGTATAACTCAGCATTGCTTTCTTGTCTGGCTCCAATATCATCCTAATAGCATTTACGTCCCTTAATTATGTTTAACAACAGAAAACTGCAAATGCCTTACAGCAAATTCTTCCCATACTTTGATGGCAAAGAGGGTGTCCAAATGGAACAAAAGATAAGAAAGAAATTATGCTTCTGAAAGACTGAAGTGTCAGTAAAGGACACACCAAAGTAAAGACAGCAGATAGAAATAGCTCACTGAACAATTTGGCCATCCACCAGCCATGAGCCCATGGGAAGAGCAAACACTCCATCTAGCCCTGGTCACCCTGTCATGCAATATGTGCTAAACAAAGTTCTATTTCTATGTTTGTTAAAGAATTCTCATTAGTGGAAGTTTCCATACTAAAACTTCAAGTGGTAGACAGAATTTTCTGAGGAAGACAGAAGAGGTTAAGAAGACAGTGTTAAGAAGGGGTCCCAAAATAGTTCTGTTTTTCTTTGTTACCTGAATCCCAGTAAAATCAATGTAATGAATTTTCCACCCAAAGCAGCAAGACCCTGTCACTTTCTGGCACAGATCCAGCCTTGGGAGCAAGTATTAGGAGAAAACATAATTTGGTGATAGAAGGAAAACATATAGTTTAATTTTTTTTTAAATTAAAATGGGTCATTTCACAAAAACATAACAGTCAACTTTATTTGTTAGACATTGCCATGGAACCTTCAAATACTCCAGCCAAATTGTGGCCTCCATTAGGAATATTCCAGAAGATGGCATGGCAAATATGGAGACAAAGTCTAGAGAGATTATCAGATGAAACGTCCTCATTTAAAGGGAACTATAATGTTCCTCATGTGCAGCTACCACCCTTCCATCAACAGAGGTTTGTGTGTAGCTATGAAGCTGGAAAGGATTCAGCAGAGCTTTTGAATTAAGTCAGACTAAGAAGAAAGCTCTGGTGACCTACTTCTGAAAAATAAGCAAAGAAAGCCCTATGAGTCACAATGGAACATTGTGTGATCTGCAACCAATAATGGGGATGGTGCAAAACTGGGCAATGTCTCATTCCATTACATATGGAGTCGCCATGAGTCTGGGCCAGCATAACAGCAGCAAAAAAGTTTGTCACTGTACAATTGTTGTTGTTGTTAGGTGCCATGAAGCCAGTTTCCACTTATAGTGACCCTACGCACAATGGAATGAAACAAATGGTTCCAACTTAGCACAAGTGGGTGATCACCAAGGACCAAAATGACATGGGGGAAAGAGAACCCAGAAGACAGAGAGATCCATATGAATGGGTGGCTACATCAACTTGTGACCAGGAGAACCGGATGGTGCCCAGCTACCACCAGTGATAGCCGTGATGGAGATCACAAAGTTGAGTTTCACTGGCAACACAAGAATAAATAGGGGTGCACTCTGAGAGCTCCATTAAAGGACCACAACTGATGGTCCATGGGCCTCGGGGCTCCCCTAGTAGCATGGCTCCTGTACCTGATGCTGCCCCTGTCCATAAATGAAAAGGGAGGTCAACTCTCGGACAGGAATGGATTGGACTTGGTGACACAGAGTGACCATATCATGTGTGCACTTTATGGTTCTATGCATCTATAGGATGTCGTCCTGCTGACCTCTTACTGGAGGTAGGGGAGTGTGTGGAGAGGAGGGCATAGGAGCTTTTCGGGAGGACAAGACATGTATGGAGTAGAGAGGAAGAGTGCTGTCACTGAGAGAGCAGCAGTAGCTGCACATAGGTAGACATGCAATTCGTATGGGAATGTACATTTTCATTCAATCATAATAAAATAATAAAAATAAAAAAAGGTAGTGACAGTGAGATATTGTGGGAAAGTATTGATTATTTGCTCCACCGCGTGTGCTTCCATAAGGGTATGCTTGGCTTCAGTTTTGAAGAGGCAATCACTTCTCTCAAAAAGGCATCGTTCTAAGAAAATTGTCCGTCTGGGGTCTTGGAGTTACAAAAATACCTTCCGAAGTAAGGGTATTCTTTGTGTCGTAGGTCCTTCTAGGTTTTCACTGGTGAGAAAAGAGGGAATGAGTTCTCTTCCTGAATAAGATATCATTTGGTAACTAAGAGACAAAGAGTTCTCACACTGTCAAATTCCACTTGCTTCTCTCATTAGGGGTTCTTAACTTCTAGGGGCTGAACAAAGGAACTTAGAGTAAGGCAAATCAGGGAACACATTGAAGGCAAGGGAGGGATATTGTTGGATATTCATATCCTTTTTTTCTAAGAGACCATGGATTTCAAAGTCAAAGTAAAAGCGATGGGAGTGTTTGGTCAAAGATGTTTAAGCCTTGGAAGTCCAGACATGAAGCGTAGCGAATGTTTTATGCTATGTTGTTTTGATCCACTTCTTAGCATTTAAAAAGAAAAGATGACATTATCTACGTATCATATTACATCTGACCTTGGAGTATGCAGGCGTGTGTGTGTGTGCGCTCATGCATGCATGCGTTTCTGTGTGTGTGTGTGTGTGTGTGTAGTGTTGTTCATTTGGAGCTTGAAACAAGCTCCAAATCTTGGAGACCTTATGTATAACTGAACAAAACATTACGTGGTGCTATGCCATCTTCATGATCTTTGGTATGTGTCTTAGTTATCTAGCGCAGTTAGAACAGAAATATCACAAATGAATGGTTTTGAAAAAACAGAAATTTGTTTTTTTCGCAGTTTAGGAAATTGGAAGTTCGAATGCAAAGCAACGGCTAGAGGGAAGCCAGACTCTGTCAGCTCTGAAGGAAGGTTGCTGTCTCTTCAGCTTCTGCTCCCTGGTTCCTTGGAGATCTGCATGTGTCTTGGCATTTATTTTGCTCTGTGTCTCCTCTGCTCAGTTGTTTAATCTCATTTATATCTCTTTACACATCCTACACTAATCCTGCCTCATTAACACAAGAAAGACAACCCATTTCCAAATGGGATTATAACCACTAACATAACAAACAAAAAAAACACAAATCTGTTGTGGTTGAGTCAATTCTGACTGATAGCAACCCCATGGGATAGAGTAGAACTGCCCCATAGCGGTTTCCAAGGAGCAGCTGATGGATCTGAGCTGCTCATCTTTTGGTTAGCAGCCATAGATAGCTCTTACCCCCTGCACTACCAGGACTCTTCCACAAGCATAGAGATTACGATTTATAACACAGATTTGGGGGGACATAATTGAACCCATAGCAGCGTGTTTGAGTCCGTTGTTGCTAACATTGCGACAACCTGTCTCACTGAGGTTTTCCCTCATTTTGCTGATGCTCTACTTTATCAACCATCCAGAAATACTTAAGAGTTTACAAAAAACAACAGGACAAACTTGAAATACACCACTGACTGAAAGCATGATACTACCAAATATATTGCAAGTCAAATTTATAGTAGAACCAAACATCAATTCTAATTTTTTTCCTTTTCAGCCAAAGTAAAACAACTTTTCAACAATAAAGGCTTTGAGGGAATTCCCATAAAAAGAATACAGATGATGTCATAAATAACACTTACTTTTTGTTTTAAAACCTAAACTAATGCTACGTATTGCAAAGTAGTATTCTACAGATAGTAACTGAATGTCAAGTCACCCAAGTATGTGGAGAAACTGATCTTCTGAAAGTGTTCTTTCCTCCCGGTAGGTTAAGGTTGATTTCTGCCTTATACGACTCTGATTTAAAACACCAGTTTTCTGAACTTTGTAACTTCGTTTTGAAGGAAAGCATTATAAGAGCAAGGGATAAAATTCAATTAACTGACATGACAGAAAATAATCTACTAAAAGAGTATATCAGGCAGTGGGATGCTTTCATACCTTTCAAAAAGGAAATAACCTATTTTTTGCCTTGTTATCTAACGACACAGGAGTTTATTTCTCTTGAAGCTGTTACAAATCCACCTAATGAGACCTAAACACTGTCGCCAAGCAATTAGAGCTTTTATTGTGTTGCTAATTTCCTTCATTTCTCAACTTGCTGATAATCAGTAGCCAGCACCTTCTCATCTCTGAATGCATCCACATGCGTGCACATACACACTCCAGCTGTCTGAGAAACAGAGCAGCCTTCAAGGATAGCTCAGACCAGTGGCTGTGGGAAGAATGCCTCAGTTTCCCAACTCGTGAATTTCTATTATTGTCACTATTTGACAATAATAGCTACTCTAGCTATTATTGTCATTAGTTGACATTGAGTGAATTCTGACTCCTGGTGACACTGTGTGTGTCAGTCAGAGTAGAGCTGTGATCCACAGGGTTCTCAATGTCTGCTTTTTCAGAAGTAGATTGCTAGGCCTTTCTTTCAAAGCATCTCTGGTAGACTTGAACCTCCAACCTTTTGGTTAGCAGCTGAGTGAGAGCCTTAATCATTTGTACCACCTAAACTCCCACATGCACAAGTAGAGTCCAATTCATTCCCTTGATCTACCCAGCCTGTGCTTTACCTATAACTAATGGAGTCCAACTGAAGTGGCACTGCCTAGCTTTCAGGGTTAGGTCACTTAAAAAAAGAAAAAAAAAAAGGTGAGCTGGAATCCCCTTATTTGAAGACTTCAGCCACCATATGAACTGCCCAGTGCTCTAAGGCTACCACACTGTGAGGAAGCCCAAATCAGACAGTGGTGATGCAGAGATTCCTAGCCGTCTCTATCTGCTCCAGCCACACGTTGTGCCCCCTTCAGCTACTTTCTAACAACAACGATGTGAAAACTGTGACCAGTGAAGGCTTCCTGATTTCCTGAACCGCAGAAACCAGGGGTAGTAACTGCAGATTGCCCACTGCTGTGGAGTTGGTTCTGATTCACAGCAACACTATAAGACAGAGTAGAACTGCTCCATAAAATTTCTAAGGAATGCCTGGCAGATTCAAATGACCAACCTTTTGGTTAGCAACTGTAGCACTTAACCACTTCACCAAAATTACAGATTATAACTCTGTCCTAGTCACTAGGTACTGCTCTAACAGAAAATACCACGAGTGGAAAGTTTCATGAGGAGAAGCTTTATTGTCACAGTCTGGTAAACTACAAATCCGGTAAAAAGTTGTAAGTCCATTCAGAATGAGAAATCATCACAGTCTGGTAGGCTGAGTCTAAACCCAGTGAGAACATCTCAGCGCAGGAACCTCGGGTCCAAAGGACGTGCTCTGCTCTCGGTGCTTCTCTCTCAGTGCTATGAGGTTCCCAACTTCCTCTGCTCACTTCTCTCCCTTATATTCCACAAGCTTGTAGCTTGGGTCCTGCCTCACTAACACAACTGCAAACCATTCTCCATCATCAATATCACAGAGGAAGGATTCACAACACATGGGAGGAAGGGCACCATATTAGAACTCCTAACCAAGTCAAATCAACACATACATTTTTGGGGGGACACAATTCAATCCATGACAGCCACTAAATTTTGACAAGACAATACACAGCAATACATAAACAGAACACCACATCCTAAGAATATGCATATAGTTAAGAATGTTCTGTGTATACCTTTTTCCCCTTAATGGAAAAAGCAAACACTGCAAGGCCCTGTCTACATTCTGTAAGCATTAATCATTACACTATTAGCAGCTGATTTCTTTTCTTTTTCTGTGGGATCTTTCCCTGGCTTTGGTGTCAAGGTTATGCTGGGTTCATACAATACACTTGGGAGTATCCCACCCGTTTCTATCCTGTGAAATAAACTCAGTAATATTGAAGTTAACTCTTCTCTAAAAGCTTGGTAGAATTCTTCAGTGAAGCCATCTGGGCACGGGCTTCTATTCACTGGTAGTTTTTTGATAACCTTTTCAATCTCTTCCTTTGTGATGGGGTTATTAAGTTGTTCTACTTCTCCTTGTGATAATTTTGATAGGTGATAGGAATCTACAAATTTGTCCATTTCCTCTGGGGTTTCAAATCTGTTAGAGTACAATCTTTCACAGTATTCTGCTATGATATTTTTGATTTCAGTTGAGTCATTGGTTATCAATTTTGTTGATCTTTTCAAAGAACCAGCTTTTGGTTTTGTTAACTTTTTCAATTGTTCTTCTGTTCTCTAGTTCATTTAGTTCTGTGCTAATCTTTATTATCTACTTTCTTCTGGTGTCTGACGGGTTCCTCTGTTTGCTCTCTTTCTGCTTGTTCAAGCTGTAGGGTTAATTCTTTCATTTGGTTCCTTTCTTCATTCTGGATGTGTGCATTTGTAGAGATAAATTGTCGTCTGAGCACTGTTGTGTGCTGTATATCATAAGTGCTGGTAGGATGTACTTTCATTCTCACTTGAGTCTGTAAATTTCTTTATTTTGTCTGTGATTTCTCCTATAACCCATGGATTTTTGAGCAAGGTGTTGTTCAGTTTCCATGAATTCAAATTTCTACCTATGTTTTTTCTGCTATTGATTTCAACTTTTATGGCTTTATGGTCTGAGAAGATGCTTTGCAATAATTCAACGGTTTGGATTTTGTTGAGATTTGCTTAATGTCCTAACACATGGTCTATTCTGGACAGTGTTCCATGTGTATTGGAGAAGACGGTGCACTTACCTGTTGATGGGTAAAAAGTTCTGTACATGTTGATAAGGTCTAGTTAGTTAACTGTTGCAACAAGATCTTCTGTATCTTTACTGAGTTTTGTTTCTGAATGAACAGTCCATTAGTGAAAATGGAGTGCTGAAGTGTCCAACCAGTATTGTGGAGTGATCTATCTCATTTTTCAATGTTGTCAGTGTTTGTTTGATGTATTTAGATGCTCTGTTATTGGGTGCGCAAATATTTAATATTCTTATGTCCTGCTTATGTATTGGACCTTTCAGCAATAAATAGTGACCATCCTTGTCCACGATGGTGGATTTTACCTTAAAACCTATTTTATCTGAGATTAGTGTTGCCACTTCTGCTCTTCGTTGTATGTTGTTGGCTTGGTATATCTTTTTCCATCCTTTGATTTTCAGTTTGTTCATGTCTTTGAGTCTCAGTTACGTTTCTTGTAAGCAGCATACAGATGGGTCACTTCTTTTGATCCAGGATGTCACTCACTGTCTCTTTATCAGAGCACTCAGTCCATTTACATTCAGTGTGACTATTGATAGTATGTGTTTAGTTCAGCCATTTTCATGCTTTTATTTTTGTGCTGTTGGTGTTTTCTATGTTGATCTTAATATTCTGTTCTGGGTCATTCTCCTTTATGGGTTGCCTTTTCATCTTTTTCAGTGTTGGTTTTATGTTTGTTGAGACTCCTGTAGTACGTTTCTTGTTTTGCTATGTCACACTGTTATTGTGCTTTGCGGCTACCCGTATGATCCCTCTTAGTGTTTGTTTTAGTCAGCTAGGGCTGCTCTAATAGAAATATCACAGAGTGGATGACTTTAACAAAGAAAGGCTTATTCTTACACAGTCTGGTAGACTACAAGTCCAAATTCAGGATATCTGCTCCAGGGGAAGGCTTTCCCCATTGTCAGCTCTGGAGGAAAGTCCAGTATTGCATCAGTCTTTGTCCAGGGAGCATCTTGGCACAGAAACCTCAGGTCTGAATGATGCACTCTTCTCCCAGAGCTGCTTGCTTGATGGTGTGAGGTTCCCGATTCTCTGCCTGCTTCTCTGTCCTTTTATCTCTCATAGGATGAAAGGATTAAGGGTGGGGCAAGCCATACTCCAGGGAAACGCCCTTTACAGTGTAGTAGGAAGGTAATCCTATGAATGAATTTACAGCCCCACCCTAATCCTTTAACAGACAGCATAGGAAAACCACAAAATGGAGGACAGTCACAAGATACTGGGAATCATGGCCCAGCCACATGGCTACACATATTTTTGGGGGGACACAATTTGATCCATGACAGTGTTCTAAGTTTAAACCACACTTTAACTTCTGTGTATCTTTTTAATTTTCTCTCCATGTGAAAGGGTTATAACTACTTTAATATATCCCTCTTTTTAGTGTGATGATGTCATAGCTTTTGTGTGATGTTCACCAGTTCCATTCTTATAATGTTGTAGCTTTGAATGAGCTTTGTGACTTCTCTAACTGAGTAGTCTTCTGGATAATGTGTCCTGCATTGCTTCCTTTAGTATACACTTGATGTTTTTGTTTTTCTAGGCAAAGAGCGTCTTTTAGTATTTCTTGTAGATTTGATTTGTTTTCTACAAAGTCTCTAAGCTTCTGTTTACCTACAGATGTCTTAATTTTACCTTCATGTTTGACAGACAGTTTTGCAGGATAGATAATTTTGGTTGGAAGTTTTTCACCTTCAAGGCTTTGAATGTGTCGTCCCACTCCCTTCTTGCCAACATCGTTTCTGCCAAGAAGTCGGACAAAAGCCTACATAGCTTCCCATTGTACATTAGCTTTCCTTTAAGCATCACTGCCTTTAAGAGCTTCTCTTTATGATTCATTTTATTGCCAAGCCAAGTGCCATTGAGTCGGATTTGACTCATGGCAACCCTAGGGACCAGGGTAGAACTGACCCCCAGAGTACTCAAGGAGCGCCTGGTGGATTTGAACTGCTGATAAGCTTGGTTATAATACATCTTAGTGTCCTTCTTTTGGCCTCTAGTTTCTGTGGTGTTCAATATACATCTTGGGTATCTATGTTCTCTTCTTTCATAATTTCAGGGAAGTTTTCTGTCAACAACTCTGCAGCCATACTCTCTGTATTTTCAACTATCCCTCACTGTACAGGAACTCCAGTTATTCATAGATTAATCACCTTAACAAAGTCCATAATGTTTCTTCATTTTTCTTGTTTCTTTTCTCTGATTTCTCCTCATAAATGCTAGTGTCTATTGCTCTGTTCTCATGCTCACTAATTCTGGCTTCTACCTCCTCAATTCTGCTCTTTTGGCTTTGGATTGAATTGTCTAATTCTGTAATTTTATTATTGAGCTGCCAGATGTCAGATTGTTGATGTTCCATCAGTTGAAATAGCTTACTTTAATTTTCATTTTGTTCTGCTGCATTTTGCTTAATCTCTAGGAGGGTTCTATACATAACTCTTTCGTACTCGACCTCTGATAGTTTCAGAAAGACTTCTTCATCTAGGGAGTTTTTTTAATTCTCTATTTTGGGAGTTTTCTAGAGCCATGGTGTACTGCTTCTTTAAAGGGTTAGGTATTGATTGTGGTCTTCATGCCATCAAGAAGCTATTCAGTTTTCTGGTGTTACCTCAACCGGAGCTGAGGCATAGTTCTAAGAGGGGATTAAGGGCACTACTAGTTTGGGTCACCAGCATCCTCTGTGTACTCCAGTGACTGGCCAAAGGTAGACTCTGGGGTGGCACCCCCGCCTCTGGGCTACTAAAGGTATAGTTACTTATGATGACTCTCTGTCATTGCACCAATCTAGCCTATGTTGTAGCTCAGGGAATGAGGAGAGAAGGATAACACCCCAGTTGACTGCCCATGATTGCTGCACTCTGTAGATGTGTTTAACTTAAAAACTTCTCATTTGCTGAGAGGGCCACTGTGCAGTGTCCACTGAAGGCAGCTGGGATGTCAGGACTGGCAATCGCTGCCTCCTGGCTCACAAAGACAGCGTCCTACTTATGAAGTCACTGGGTGGGCCATCAGGCAACACCAGGATGTAGATCAGTGAAGGGCAATAGAGATGCTACTACCCTACTCAGCAGTCTATTCTCCAAGTGTTCTAATTTTAAAATGATACTTAATTGCTGAGTCAGGAGCTGTCTATCAGCTGCTGAAATCAGTCAGGCACTCAGATGTGGTAGGCCCGACCTTCTGGCTGACAATGAAAGCAACTCATAGACTGTCCCCAGATGCTATGACATGGTTCAAAGAAGGGAAGGAGTAGGGCTTTGCCTCCCACATCCCACACCCATAACTTTAGGCACGATTTCCTTAAATGCAGTTTTTCTGCTGGAGAAGCCCTATCCAGACAAGCACTGCTTCTCAACATGAGAATTAGCACCAGCTAAGACCTCTGGGTGGCTGACTGCACCTCCCAGCTGACCAAGATGACATCCTGCCTCAGCTGTCCTTCCTGCTGTGAGACAGCAGAATCTGTGGCACAGCTCCAAAAAGAGAGGGCAGAGGGACAGTGGTGCCCTCTTTTGGCAGCTGGGCTCTAATATGTAGCTGTCCCAAGCACAGTCTCTGCTGCACTATACACTGTTTATACACTGCAGTTTAGCATATTTGCTGGTTCATGCCTAGTCTCTGCCTCCTGGATAACAAAGACAGCATCAGTACCTGCAGTCCTCCCAAACAATGTGTCAGCAGAAGCAGCACTCAGTATGCCGCTGCCTTGTCTTTGAGAGAGGTCGTTTCCCCCTTACTGGTACCTAGTTCACACTGAAAACCCTACGCCAGATCCTAGGGCTCCCAGGAGGTCCACACTGCTCCATTCAGTTATCATTCCAGGCCTTAGTTCTCAGAGGGAACCAAGGAGACCTGTGTCTAGTCTGCCATCTTGGTATCATCCCTCATGTATTTTTTAAATTATACGGTGTTAAATATATATAACAAAAGCTTTGCCAGGCTATTTACTTTCTTGGTAAAATCCTTTGATGCTTTTTTAAAAAAAATTTTATTAAGTCAACTTTATCCATTTTTTCTTTTGTTCCTCATGCTTTTGGTGTCATAGCTAATAATCCATTGTAAAAAAAATCTTGACGTTTTACCCTTTTTTAAAGAGTTTTATGGTTTTAGTTTTTATATTTATGTCATTAATTCATTGTCAATTTTCATACATGGTATGAGGTATTGATCCAATTTAGTTATTTTGCATATGGAAATCCAGTTGCCCCACACCATTTGTTGAACAGATTATTCTTTCATCTTTCTTATAGAAAATTAATTGATGGTAGTTATAGACATTTGACTTTTTTAAGTCATAGTTTCCTCACCTGTATTTGGGGATGAAGGTAATTCTTATAGTAGAGAGCTTAGCACAGTGCCTGGCACAGAATATATAGCAATTTGAGTGACTATCATTACTATTATTCTTCAGAACTCCACTCAGGGTCTGGAAAGCAACACCTGAAGGACTTCAAGCTGGCTAAACAACTATGTGAAAGCATCTTACAGAGGAAAGATGCCAGTGTATTTATTTTTTCTATAAAATACATGAATGGAGAGAAACCATATAAACCACAAGCTGTTATTTCCCCTAAGGTCTAAAACCATCATATTATTTTATGACAAACTGTAACACATAAATTACTCAGGCCTTGTGAATTTGTAAACCTGTACAAATTCTATATTGGGAACAGTCATTTGGATACAGAATCACTTAAAGCACAAATTATGATTGGTATAAAATATTTTAATTCCTATAAATCCACTGGTAAAAGCTACATGTCTAGGAAAGAATTAGCCCAGGCTTCCACACATACAAAGAGGATCCTGGAGAAGGACATAAGGCAACAAAGTAGTTTATCTCCCTACAACTGATCATCTATGTAACAAATAAAACACAAGCACAAACTGATCTCAGAGCTTCTAACAGCAGCTGAAGTGTTGGAGAATCAAGATGAGTCCAGAAACAGGGGAGAGGAGAAGGATCAGCACAGAAGCTGGGAGATTATAGCCACCGGCATCCAGAAAACTCACCTCATTATGACTATCTTGGGACAGGAACTGGCAACAGCCTGAACAAAGAATATAAGATGGAAGCTAAACCGAGGAAGGTGTAGTCCAATTGGCCTAGAGAGTTCACAGGTCATGCACTTGTAAAGTGAACAGGGAAGTTGAGGTGCACTGAATGAGTGCAGTGGAATCTCACCAACACCTGAGACTCATGGTCTCAAGGCCTCAGAAAGATTGAGGAGCCACAGGGCCCATACTTTGGTGACAGCAAGAAAAATACATCAGACAGACAACACAGCAGAACACAGTTAGCTTCCTGACTACAAATGGAAATAGTGGGAGAGCCTGTAAAGTGTCTGTGGGGACAACAAGGAAGATTGTCTTGCTTAGGCCTTCCACATGGGCACAGGCTTCCCGTATGAGAGTGATTCAGCAGTATGATACAACCAGTTTATAACCAGCCTGACCTTGGAGCCCTGTATTTGTCTGCCAGCCACCTTTTTTCTAAAATTCTATATAAGACCACTGTACCATGAGGCAACTGTGTGATTGCCAAATGCTGTACTTGCCCTCAGTATTGTACCAACAAACCTACTATAACTACACCTGCTCTGCCTCCATTGCTGAGTCTGCCCAAATCATGGATCAATATTCCTGGTCTTGAGTACCTGTGTGCTGACAAGGTCACCTGGAGCAAAGGACAGAAATCATTCTTTCTTTCACCTCAGGAAAGCCAAACCTCACCACTTCCAGTTACATCATCAGCCAGTAGAAAAGTCCTACACATGTACAACTAACCATGTGGGGAAAGCTATGGCCCAACCCTACATGGGGAAGGCACCCAGCCTTAAGAGTGCAGGCTGGGATGAGGCCAAACCCACTGAAGACAAGAGGGGCTCAAACACACTAGCAAATCTGGCCACCTTGGGAAGAATCAGCCAGAATCACCACACAGAGACTTAAAATTTTTCAAAATGCCTAAAAGAAGTGTCAGTACACTAACCAAAACAAACCTACTGCCATCAAGTTGATGTTACCTCATAGCACCCTACAGGTCAGAGAACTGTCCCCTAGAGTCCTAGGAGCAGCTAGCAGATTCGAACTGCCGACCTTTTGGTTAGCAGATGCAGCACTTAACCATTATGCTACCAACTACAAGCTAAAAATAACAGAGATAAATTCTCAAGCAGAACACTTGACTCTGTGCTGAAGAATCTAAGGAAAAGAGTGCCCTCTAAGGAACACAGGAGATTATCAAACTGAACCAAACTCACAGCAATCAAGTAGATTCCAACTCATAGCAATCCTATAGGATAGAGTCAAACTGCCCCATAGGGTTTCCAATGCTATAAATCTTTCCAGAAGCTGGTTGATGCATCTTTCTCCCACAGAGTAGCTAGTGCATTCAAACCACTAACCTTTTGATTAGAAGCTGAGGGCTTTAACAACAGCACTGACAGGCCTACCAGAAGACAGTGGAAGTAAACCTAACAAATATAATTCCCTTGAAAAGCAGAAAACTCAGAACTTCAAAATATCATGAGAAGATATCAAAATGGTCCATATTCAAGAAAAAAATACTAAAACACAAAATCACAAGAAAAGAAGTACCAATCAAAAGAAAAACATGGAGAAGTAGAAATTTCTCCTATAAAGACCAGAATAACAGAAAAAAATAAAAGGCTTCCAGAAAATTGTTAAATGTGTTTAAAGAAACCCTCCAAAAAAAAAACAGAAAATAGACTGATGAAGATCAGAAAAAATTGAGAAACAAATTGAGAAATTCACTGAAAACAGAGAGAACTGAAGAATAAAGAACTAGAGAATAAAGCAACTGAATTAAAAAATGAAAAAGAAATACACAACAATAAAATTGAACACACAGAACATAGAATAAGTGACCTAGAAGACAGCATAACTGAATTTGTTAAGTCTAAAAAGAACAAAGAAAAGAGAACAAAGTCAAATGGAAACATGAGATTCAATTAAGAAATCTAACATTAGAATTACTGGAATTCTAGGGCACCATGATAATAATAAAGGCACAGAAACAATTTTCCAGGAGATAGCCATAGACAATTTCCCAAACCTGAACAGAAATCCAAGCCTGCTAATATGAGAAGATACATAAATTCCAATCAGAAGAGATAAAAAAACATCTGCCTGACATCACAACCTAATAAAATACTTAAAAACTAAAGACAAAAAGAGAATTCTGAAAACATCAAGAGAAAATGCAACATAGCATATCAAGGGACCTTCATAAGAAATACAGATTTTTCCACAACCCTAGAGTCCAAAAGATGATAAAGCACTGTATTTAAAATACTGCACAAAAACAATTGACAAGCAAGAATTTTTTTATCCACAAAAGTCATCACTCAAAATCAATGGGGAAATCAAGACATTCCTAAATAAACAGAAATTCTGGGAATATGCTACTACCAAGGTAGCTCTACAAGTATTACTTAAGGGAATTCTCCAAATGGAAAGAACATTAAACAAATATATGAATCTACACACGGGAAATAAAGTAAAAGACACAGAGTTACCAAAAAAAAAAAAAAAAAAAAAAAGAGGGCTTCAAGTCAGTTCTAACTGGTTCCATCATAGTGAACAAAGCAAAGCAGGAACAGACCCAGGGGGTGATTCACTGTTGTACCCACAACAGAAAAGCTATGGATCAAGGCCCTGGAATATCAGAAAAGCCTTTTCAAGATCCTGATGCATGAGGTTGGATTACTGTCAGGACTGCAGAGAGTAACATGTTTCTAAGAGGTGCAGTCAGCTGCTGTCTAAGAGCAGGGCACCAACAGCTTTGAGTGGAGTGTCACCATCTTTCTGAAGGGCCTTGCTATTTTTTAGTCTGCTCAAAATCCAAGGTAAGAGATTTTATTTTCTAACAGGGAGATTAAGTTTTTAGTTGGACTTCAACCTGTAATTTTTCCTGTTCTGGGTACTATAGAGAACTACCTAAATTTTAAAAATTTGGGTCTGCTCTGGTCACGTTTCCTCACAATTGAACCAGAAAGAACTGGTTCAAAGTCCTGCAAAAACTGAAACATCATGGGCAAACATAAGGACCAAATACACAATATTTTAGGGAATAGACTCAATAGTTTAGTTCCACAAACAATACACTAACAAGTTTACAAAAAAAAAAAAAAAAAAGGTATAAATTAACCTTACTGGGTATAGGATACACAAAGATGTTAATGGAGACTCACCAACAGAAAAGGGGAAAAGTGTAGCAAAACACAAATAGATTTGGTATGTTAATGTTGTATGTTGCTTGGGTTTTGTACATTAGATGCTGAATATGATGGTTAAGATTGTGCGTCAGCTTGGCTGGGTCATGATTCTCAGTGTTCGTATGCGATCACCTTCACAATTGGTTCTACTATGAGTTGCCAATCAGCTGAAAGGAAATTTCGTTGAGCATGTAACCCACATCCAAATATACAGGGGAGTTTGGGCTTTTGCTCTCTCTGGACCCTGAAGCTTCCTTTTATTCATCTGACCTCTGGTTCTTGGGACTTGAGCTAGCAGCTTACCTGCTGATCTTGGGATTCTTTGACCTTCACAGTCATTGAGCAAGAGTCTTGTTCTCCAACCTACCAATCTTGGGTTCACCAGCCCCTACAGCTATATGAATCAGAAGCCTCTATCCTGATGTACAGATTTGGGCTATTCCAGCCTCTGCAATCACATGAGCTATTTTCTTGATATAAATTTTTCTCTGTCTCTCTCTCTCTATGGATAGGCAGAGAGATAAAGATATATAATATATATTCAATAAATATATAACATACATATTATGTATATGATGTGTGTGTGTGTGTGTGTGTGTGTGTGTATGTAAAACTGGCTTTGCTTCTCTAGAGAACCCAGCCTGAGACAATGCAACTTCACGTCACATAATGTATTATATGTGGTAAAAACTAAGAAATCACCTAGAAAAAATACACACAGTGTATGTGTTTCAAACCAAACCCACTGTCATTGAGTCGATTCCAACTCGTAGCAACCTTATAGAGAAAGTAGAACTGCCCCCATAGAGTTCTCAAGGAGTGCCTGTTGGATTTGAACTGCTAAACTTTTGGTTTGCAGCTGTAACACTTAAATACTACACCACTGGGGTTTCCAAAGAAGATATGAGACATTTTCTTTAAAAAAATCATAAAATGAATGACGTAGAAACTTAATTTTCATTAATGTGCTTAAATTTAACCCATCTAAACTCCCTCATGCAAAAAGTAGAAAGTGACAGAATTAATTACATAGGTAATTGAAAATAGAAGGATGAAAAAATATGTATTCTATGCACCAGTAAGGGAAAAAAAAGAGCAGGACTGGTCATACTGACATCAGGTGAAACAGGCTTTAAATCAAAAGCTGTTACAAGAGATAAAAGATAATACATAACAATAAAGGGATCAACCCATTGATAAGACATAACGATTATAAATATGCATCAAACATTAATGCTTGAAAACACATAAATAAATACTGACCAATATAAAGGAAAAATAGGCAACTCCACAATAATAGTTGGGAACTTCAACACACCACTCTCAATTCTAGACAAAACATCCAAAAAGATCACTAAGGATAAAGAGGAAAGCTATAAAAACATAATCCAATTGGCCTAGTGGACATATACAGAACACTCCATCCAGTATTAGAACAAAACTTATTTCTTTCCAGTGCATGTGGATTATTTTTCAGAATAGACTATATGTTAAGACACAAAGCCAGTCTAAACAAATTTAGAAAGACTGAAACCATACAAAGCACACAAATCAACAAGAGGAAAAATTAAAAAATAAAAATAATTACATAGAAACTAATGTGCTACTAAAATAACTATTGTGTCATAGAAGAAATCAAAAGTAAAATTAAAAAATACTTAAAATCAAATGGAAGTGAAAACACAAAATAGTAAAACCTCTGAGACACAACAAAAGCAGTATTTAGAGTGAAATACAAAGCAATAAATGTCTACCTTAAAAAAGATGATCCAAAATCAATAATTTAAACTGACAACTTGAACAAACAGAAAAGCAAAAGAAAAAGAAGCAGAAAGCAACCAGCAGAAATCATAAAGATCAGAGGTAAAATAATTGAAATAGAAAACAATAGAAAAGGTTAACAAGAATACAAGTACTGAGAAGATAAATTAGAAAACCAAACTGGCTAGATTGACAGAACAGAAATGGGTAGCAAAGTAACCAAAGTAAGAAAGAAAATAAAATATTACAACAGATCCAACTGAGATAAAGATCATAACTGATTATTATGAAAAATATTTTGATAAATTTAAAAAACTACATGAAATGTACAAATTCTTAGAAACACTATCTAAACCAACACAAAAACAGACATAGAAATCTAAACAGATCCATCACAAAAGAAAATATTGAAGACGTCATTAAAAAAATCAGGCAACAAATCAACAACAAACAAGAAAAAGAGGCGTGTAAAATTTTTTTAAATGCAAACATCCAAAATGTTTTTTTTTATTTTCCATGTGCAGAACCCAATCCCACTGCCACTGAGTCAATTCAAAATCATAATGACTCTACATAGGACACAGTGTGTCTTAGTCATCTAGTGCAATTATAACAGAAATACCTCAAGTGAATGGCTTCGACAAAGAAATTGATTCTTTCACAGTCTAGTAGTCTACAAATCTCAATTCAGGGCATCTGCTCCAGGGGAAAGCTTTCTCTTCTTGACTCTGGAGAAAGGTCTGTGTCATCAGTCTTCCCATGGTCAAGAAACTCCTGCTCTTCATTGTTGGTGGTATGACGCTCCCGTGTTTCTCTGCTCATTTCTGCCTTTTATATCTTGAAAGAGATTGGCTTACGACACCAATCTATTAATCTACCTTATTACATCACAGTGATAGGATTTGTAATACACAGGGAAATCATGTCGGTTGACAAAACGGTAAACAGTCACTCGAAATCATGATCCAGACAAGTTGACAGATACTTTAGGCAGACATGAATTAATTCATGACAGAGTAGAATTGTCCCCATAGATTTTCCAAGGCTGTCAATCTCTGTGAAAGCAGACTGCCACATCTTCCTCCCATGGAGTGGCTGGGGGGTTCAAACCACCAACATCATAGCTAGCAGCAAAGTGCTTTAACCACTGCTCCAGCAGGGCTCCTCCACTTATGGAAGGTGGAACATTATCTCAGGAAACAGGAGGAAGTATGGATTCCATTTCCTTGCAACAGTATAGTTTAACTGTTAGTTAATGTACAAGATTAGTTTGATGACTATAACTTTAGCTTTGTATTAGATCATAGTACAAAGAAAGAAAAATGTACCTACACCAAGAAACATGCAAAAAGAGAAAAAAGTTCAGAACTAGATGGCATCACTGAGGAATTTTACCAAATATTCAGAGAAGAGTTGACATTAATCCTACTTAACTTCCTCCCTAACTCATTCTATGAAGCTGGCATCAACCTAATACCTAAACCAGGCAAAGACATCACAAAGAAAATTGCAGACCAATATTCCTCACAAATATAGATGTGAGAATATTCAACAAAATTCTAATCAATAAAATTCAACCAAGTATCAGAAAAATCATACACCATAATCAAGTGTGAATCATACCAGGATTGCAAGGGTGATGCAACATTAGAAAATACACCAAAGTAATTTATGACATAAATAAGACAAAGGAAAAGAAACATACAATTAAATCAATTGATATAGAAAAGGCATTTGATAAAACTCCACACCATTTACTGATAAAAATTCTCAGCAAAATAGGAATAGAAGAGAAATTTCTCAAAATAATTAAGGGCGTATATACAAAAACAATAGCTGACATATTCTCAATGGAGAAAAACTGAAAACTTTCTCCTTGAGAACAAGAATGAGACAAGGATGACCACTATCACCATATTGCGCTGGAAGTCCCAGCTAGAACAATAAGGCAATAAATATGTAAAGAATACACAAATTGGAAAAGAAAAACTATCTCTAATCACAGGTGTTATGATCCTACACATAGAAGTCCCTAAAGATTGTAAAAGAAAACTACTGAAACTAACAAAAGTATTCAATAATGTTGCATAGTATGAGATCAACACACAAAAATCAGTTGGATTCCTTTACATTAACAAGGAATATTTGAAAAAGAAAATAATACCATTTGAAAAAACTACCCAAATCGTAAAGCACCTAGAAATTATTTTAACTGATGACATAAAAGACTTATATAATGAAAATCATAAAATATTACTACAAGAGACTAAAAGACACCTACATAAATGGAAGAACATTCTGTGCTCATGGATTAGAAGATTTGATATAGTGAAAATATCGGTACGGTCTAACGTGATCTATAGAGTGCAATCTTGATGCAAATCCCAACATTCTTTAATGAAGTGGAAAACTAATGACCAACTTTACATGGAAAGAAAACAGACCCTGAATTGCAAAAGCAGCACTAAAGAAGAACAAAACAAGAGGCTTTACGTTCCCTGGTATTAAAAGATACCGTACAGCCACTATAATGAAAACAGCCTGACACTGGTTCAGTGATAGATGCAGAGACCAGTGAAAAAAAATTGAGAACCAAGAAATAAATCCATTCTTTTACAGACAACTGATTTTCAGTAAAGAGCCAACATCCATTCAATGGAGGAGACATATTCTCTTTAATAACTCAAAAAAAAGCCAAATTTATTATTATGGAGTCACTTCTGACTAGCAGCGACCCTATAGGACAAAGCAGAACTGTCCCACAGAGTTTCCAAGGAGAGTCTGGTAGATTTGAACTGCTGACCTCTTGCTTAGCAGTCATACCACTTAACCACTATGACACTAGGGTTTCCTTTTAATAACTAATACTGGCAAAACTGCATATCCACTGGCAGATAAATAAAACAGAATCCACGTCTCACATCATACACAAAAACTAGCTCAAAATGGATCAAAGATCTAAATGTTAAATCTGAAACTATAAAATTCCTAGAAGAACACATAGGGATATAACTATGGGACTCAACATTCTGTGAAAACGAGATATCAAGCTTAACAACAAATGCACAACAGTAGAGGACAAATGAGATAAATGAGATCTGATAAAAATTCAAAACTTATACTCACCGAAAGACATTACCAAAAGAGTAAAAATGTAACCTACAGACTGGAAAAACATTGGGAATGATATATTTGATGAGTCTAAACTCTAAAATTTACACATAACTTCAACAAGTCAACAACAAAGACAAACAATTCAATTATAAAATGAACAAATGATATGAACAGAAGCTTAAAGACATGAAAAGAGGCTCGTGATTATTAACCATTAAAGAGACACAAGTCAAAACTACAAAGCGATAGCATCTTACCTGGGCACTGTTTAAATAAAAAAAGATATTAAATGTTGACTAGGATGTAATAAGATGTTGGAACACTTATCCATTGCTGATAGGACTGTAAAATGGTACTATCATGGTGGAAAATGGTATGGCACTTCCTCAAAAACTAAAAAGAAACCAAAACCAAACTTGTTGCCAACAAGTCAATTCTGACTCACAGTGGCCGTATAAGACAGAGTAGAACTGCCCCACAGGGTTTCCAAGGAATGCCTGGTAGATCCAAACTGCTGACCTTTAGTTAGCACGCACAGCTCTTAGCTACTACCCTATGACCAGAAGAAATAGATGGTTCTCGACTACCACTACTAACCATTCTGATCAAAGTCACAGTAGAGGAAGCCTAACAGTAGAGTAATTCAGAAGAGAACTCAAATTCTAAAAAATTCCAGACTTAATGGACCAGTTGAGACCAGGGGACTCCTTGAGACTATCACACTGAGACATTCTTAAACTTTGCAAAATAACACAGTGGCACACAAAATAAATGTTATTTCCTATAAGTACAGTGCTCTACTAAAAAACAACCTATTGTATGAGTCGGATTTGAGGGCACTTGGCATTGTACCAACAGCTCAACAATTACTCTGAAGCAAAGATGAGAAGATAAGGCAGTAGGGAAACTAGAATACTGGAAGTGGAACAGCTAGTTCACAGTTAAAGAGAACATTGACACATTGTGAAAAATGGAACTAATGTCACTGAGCAATTTGTATAGAAATTGTCAAATAAAATATAATTTACTGTGTAGGCTTTCCTGCCAAACTAATATACTACAAAATACAATGAAATAATTAAAAAAAGAAGAAACTATCACAAGTGGTCACAGTTGGTTACTTATTCCTAGGGTGGTGGGGTGTCTGAAGTGGATGGAGACTAAGAAGAGAATGTCATTGGTGTGTACCAAAAGCAAACCCAAGACAAGGGATTGGGGTGCAGGTAAACCCACTCATCACACAACAACATGGTTAGGGGCCACGGTGTCTCTGAACCTGCAGTGATCATGTACTTCCTCTCACTCTGCTGGCTGGATTTCAAATCCATGCTGTGGGGTGCCAGCCAGACATCCCAATGTGTGCTGTGCTATGCTCTCAGCGCAGGAAGAGAGGTTGCATGGCCAGGGAGTATGCGGCTGCCTCAGTGGGGGTGGAGGGGTGCTCCACAGATGTGAGTGCCGCCTCCCACCCATGCCTTGCTCCCAGTGCCTACCTGGATGGTTCCTGCATGTGAGGTGAGCACATCGTATTCGAATTAATGACTTGGTCTACCCTGAACAATTCTTCTTCTGACAAAAGAATTGATCCCTTTGAATTCTGGTGTTGGAGAAGAATGTTGAAAGTACTATGGATCACCAAAAAACAGATCTGTTCTAGAGGAAGTACAACCAGAGTGCTTCTTGGAAGCAAAGATGGTAAGACTGAGTCTAACATACTTTGTTGTGAGGAACAATCAGTCCCTTGAGAAGGATATCATGCTTGGTAGAGTGGAGAGTCAGCAAAAAAGAGCAAGATCCTCGATGAGAAGGGTTGACACAGTGGCTGCAAAAACAGGCTTATGAAGCATAAAAACTATTGCAGACATGATGCAAGACTGCGCACTGTTTTGTTCTGTTGTGCCCAGGGTCGCCATGAATAGGAACTGACTCAACAGCATACAACCACAACAACCCTGAACACTCTCCCCCAGTGTCCAACTCTCTCCCAGTGAGGAACAGCTGGATAGTAGGTTTTTTACCATTGTTATAAATGTGAAAAGGTGCATAATTAGATAGTCAGTGAATGAGTAGGTTATTGGAAGATGATCCCAGGAAACACAGGGGAAAGTCAAGAAGTGAGACAGAGAAGAGAGAAAAGTCAATAAACAGTGTTAATGAGCAGGTTAGTCACCAAAGGCAAGCAATGCTTAGTGAAGCTGGGGACCCTCTTAGCTACTGTGTGGAACAAACCCTCAGAATTGTCCCAACAAGGGAAGGATAATGTGGGATAGTCATCCACCTGCTTCCATCCCTTCTTAGCTGAGGCTTGCTCCAGACAGTTGAACCCTTGACACTTGTAAGTTGTCCAGCAAGTGAATTGATCAAGCTCATGGGGTGCTGAAGAATCTCTTAGGGAAGAAAAGCAGAGAGAGAAATACACTTGTGATGACATGTTTTTTACATATACAAGAACAGTTGACTGCAGCTACTGTTAACCTCAATGACGAAGGGGTTACAGGATGGGGCATCAACAGTATCTGCTACAAATGTCATGATAATCTTCACAACTCAAGACATGGTGAAATGTATTAGCATGTAAGTTCATTTTAGAACCCAAATTTATTTCATTACAGGAGTCATAATATCCTTGCAATTGCTGTTAAAATTTTGTTTCATAAAAGGAACCTCTAAAACTACGCTACAACAGGACCTTGGGAAATTATAGTCATCTTATAAAGCGCTACTTCTTAACCCAGTTCTTAGCCATATGACAAAACCATTGCAACTCTAACATGTAAGACACAGATATGTTGTAAATTAATACCAGTGCCAAGATTTTTGTCACAGGTTTTCATCTGTTACAGATAAATAGGATGCTTTGATATCAAACAGTTACTTTGTCCTTAAGTTTTCCAGGCCATTTAATCATATCATTTCTCTTTCGAAAGGGATCCCTATAGTCAGCATTTCAGACGTTGGTATATGGCAGGGTTTTTTTATTTTTCTTTTCTTTTGCAAGTTCCCAGTGCTTTTTACCACTGCCTAAAGTGTATACTCTGATGATTAACATATTTCAGATTAACTAGATTTAGCATTTGGTAATCATACTCCATTCAATAGAGCCCATCTCTGTTGAATTGTGGACATTAATGACAGTTGCAAGAGCTCAAATATTATATAATCACTAATTACATTCTATGCAATTAGTGGAGGCTCATCAGTGTGAATAGCTAATGGCTGATCACCCAGTTCTGTCTGGGAAGAAATTGACAGCTTGCATAATTTCCTGATTGTATTAGCATAGGCACAATGTTATTAGTGAACTTTGGAGATCCTGAAGAGGTTTGATGTCTATGATGGACAAAGGCAAGAGGCTCTTCTTACTGGGCAAAGATATTTCATTTTGAATCTCGAGGCTGTGTGTTTGTGGATGTGGTTCATTCTTCTTCACTTTCCAAACAGAACACACATAGAAAATGTCATTCAACTAACTACTAAAGCACTTGCACGTAAAGTCAGCTGAAAAACAAAGCAAATCAAAACAAAAACCCTATGGACTTTTACTTTTTCTGAATTAGTTTTTAGAGAGTTTTAAACATTTTTGGAATATTAAGGCAGGCAACTAAACAGTAGGGACACATATTAAATTGCAAAGAGCCTTTAATCTTTTAGCATTCCATAATCTAAACTAGTAAGGAGCCCTAGCGGTGCAACGCCTATGTGCTTGGTAGTTAATCAGAACATCTGAGGTTTGCACCACCACTGCTCAGAAAGAGAAAGATGTGACAGTCTGCTCCCATAAAAATTATAGCTTTGGGGTTTAACAAAGTCCAACACACATTTGTGATTTAAAAAAAAAAAAAAAAACTCAGCAAAATGAGAATAGAAGAGAAATTCCTTAATAAACAAAGCCAACAGCTAATATCCTAAATAGAAAAAGCCTGAAAGCATGCCCCTTGAGAACAAGAACCAGAGAAGGATGCTGTGTATCACCACTCTTATTCAACATTGCTTTGAAAGTTCTGGCCAGAGTAATTAAGCTACTAAAAGAAATAAAGTTCATACAAATTGGTAAGTGTCCTGGATTGAATTGTGTCCCCCAAAAAATATGTGTAGCCATGCGGCCAGGCCGTGATTTCCTGAATTCTGTGATTGTCCTCCATTTTAGGATTTTTTCTATGCTGTATCTTAAAGGATTAGGGTGGGACTGTAAATCCCTTCATAGGATTACCTCCCTGCTCCACTGTAAAGGGAGTTTCCCTGGAATATGGTTTGCCCCATCCTTAATCCTTTCGTCCTACAAGAGATAAAGGAAAGGGAAGCAGGCAGAGAATTGGGAACCTCACACCATCAAGAAAGCAGCACCAGGAGAAGAGTGCATCCTTCAAACCTGAAGTTCCTGCGCCAAGATGCTCCATGGACAAAGACTGATACAATATCAGACTTTCCCCCAGAGCCAACAAGGGGGAAAGGCTTCCCTTGGGGCGGACTTCCTGAATATGGACTTATAGCCTACCGAACTGTGTAAGAATAAACCTTCCTTTGTTAAAGCCATCCACTCTGTAGCATTACTGTTAGAGCAGCACTAAGTGACTAAAACAGTAAGGAAGAAGTAAAAGTATATTTGCAGATGATATGATCTTATACACAGAAAACCCCAAAGAATTCTCAGGAAAAATACTGGAAGTAGTAGATTTCTGCAAAGTATCAGGATACAAGATCAACATATAAAAATCAGTCAGATTCATCTACACCTACAAAAAGAACTTTAAAGAGAAAATCACCAAATCTACACCATTTACAATAGGCCTCAAGAAAATAAAACACTCAGGAATAAATCTAACCAGAGATGTAAAAGACCTGTAAAAAGAAAACTGCAAGACACAACTACAAGAAATCAAAAGAGATTTACATAAATAGAAAAACATACCATGCTAATGGATGTGAATGCACAACATTGTGAAAATATCAGTTCTACTCAAAGCAATCTGCAGATACAATCCAATCCCAACCCAAGTTCTGAGGACATTTTTTAATGATATGGAGAAACACATCACCAACTTCATACAGAAAGGGAAGAAGCCTTGGATAAATAAAGCATCACTGGAAAAGACCTCACACTACCTGATTTTAGCACCTATTATACTCCCTCTGTACTCAAAACAAAGGCTCAAGTCTATTAAATGAGGAAAAGACAATATTTTAACAAGTAGTGCTAGCATAACTGGACAGCCATTTGGAAAAAAAGAAACAAGACCCAAACATCACACATACAGAAAAATTCACTTGTAATGGGTTAAAGACCTAAATATAAAATTTAAAACAATAAAGATCATGGAAGAAAAAGTAAGGACAATGCTAGGAGACTAAATACATGACATAAATAGAACACAAAACATTACTAACAATTCACAAACACCAAAATAGAACAAGGTAACTTGGGAGATCTTAAAAACCAAACAGTTATGCTCATCAAAATATTTCATCAAAGGAGTAAAAAGACAACATAGAGAGTAGGGAAAAAACATTGACCCTGATTAGGATCTAATCTCTAAAATCTACAAAATGCTGCAAAATAGAAACACCAAAAAAATAAATAACTCAATTAAAAAGCAGGTAAGTCATATGGTGTGTGTACTTTATGTTTCCATAAAGTTACAGGAGGCTGTCCTTCCGGTTTCTTTCTAGATGGGAGAGAAGAGAGTTCAGGTGTTCATTACAAGGATACTAGAAATATGGAGTGAAAAGGAGGAATGTACTTTCACTGGGTAAGGAGAGCAGATGGAGCTGCAGATGGGCAGACATGTTAAATTAATTTGGATTGTATGTTGTTGTTGTTAGGTGCTGTCGAGTCAGTTCCAACTCATAGAGACCCTATGAACAACAAAATGAAACACTGCCCTGTCTTGCACCCCGTACAACAATTGTTTTTATGCTTAAGCCCATTGTTGCGGCCACTATGTTGATCCATCTCATTAAGGGTCTTTCTCTTTTACATTGACCCTCCACTCTACCAAGCACGATGTCCTACTCCAGGGACTGATCTTTCCTGACATATCCAAAGTATGTAAGACTTAGTCTTGCCATCTTTGCTTCCAAGGAACACTCTGGTTGTACTTCTTCAAGAACAGATCTGTTTATTCTTCTGGCGGTCCATCATACATTCAACATTCTTCCCCAACACCACACTTCAAAGGCATTAACTCTTCTTCTGTCTTCTTCTTTTGTAGTCTAGTTGCTGCATGCATATGATGTGATTGAAAATGCCATGGCTTAGGTCATACGTGTTTTAGTCTTCAAGATGTCGTCCTTAGTTTGAATACTTAGAAGAGGTCCTTTGCAGCAGATTTTCCCAGTGCAATGCGTCTTTTGATTTCTTGACTGCTGCTTCCAAGGGCGTTGATTGTGGACCCAAGTAAAATGAAATCTGTGACAACCTCAATCCTTTCTCCATTTATGACAATGTTGCTTACTGGTCCAGTTGCAAGGATTTTTGTTTTCCTGATGTTGAGGTGCAATCCATATTGAAGGCTGTGGTCCTTGATCTTCATCAGTAAATGTCTCAAATCTTCTTCACTTCCAGCAATTAAGGTCGTGTCGTCTGCACAATGCAGGTTGTTAATGAGTCATCCTTCCTATCCTGATGCCTTGTTCTTCTTCATATAATCCAGCTTCTCAGATTATTTGCTCAGCATACAGATTAAAAGGGTATGATGAAAGGATACAACCCTGACGCATGCCTTTCCTGACTTTAAATAATGCAGTGCCCCCTTGTTCTGTTCGCATGACTGCCTCTTGATCCATATACAGATTCCTTAAGAGTACAATTGGGTGTTCTGGAATTCTCATTCTCCACAACATTGGCCGTAGTTTAGTATGATCCACACAGTCAAATGCTTTTGTGTAGTCGATGAAACATAAGTAAACATCTTGCTGGTATTCTTTGCTTTCAGCCAAGATCTGTCTGACATCAGTGATGATATCCCTGGTTCCACATCATCTTCTGAACCTGCTTGGATTTCTGGCAGTTCCTGGTCAATATATTGTTGTAGTTGCTTTTGAATGATCTTGAGCAGAGTTTTACTTGTGTGTGATATCAATGTTACTGTTCAATAATTTCCCTATTTGGTTGGATCACCTTCTTTGGAATGGGCGTAAATATGGGCCTCTTCCAGTCAGTTGGCAGGGTAGCTGTCCTCCAAATTTCTTGGCATAGATGAGTGAGTACTTCCAGCACTACATTTGTTTGTTGAAATGTCTCAATCACTATTCTATCAATTCCAAGAGTCTTGTTTTTCACCAATGCCTTCAGTGCAGCTCCAACTTCTTCCTTCAGTACCATTGGTTCCTGATCATATGTTATCTCTTCAAATGGCTGAACATCAACTAGTTCTTTCTGGTGTAATTACTCTGTTTATTCCTTCCATCTTCTTTTGATGCTCTCTGAGTCTCTTAATAGTTTCCGTGGTAGAATCCTGTACTATTGCAACTCGAGGCTTGAATTTTTTCTGCAACTCTTTCAGCTTGAGAAATGTAGAATGTGTTCTTCCCTCTGGTTTTCCATTTCCAGCCCTTTGCACATGTCATTACAGTACTTTCTTTTGTCTTCTCGAGCTGCTCTTTGAAATCTTCTGTTTAGATCTTTTACTTTGTGATTTCTTCCTTTTGCTTTAGCTGGTCAACATTCAAGAGCAAGTAAGTCTCCTCTGACATCCAACTTGGTCTTTTCTTTTTTCTCTTTTTAATGACCTCTTGCTCTCTTCGTGGATGTCTTTCATGTTATTCCACAATTTGTCTGGTCTTCACTCATTGGTGGTCAACACATCCGATCTGTTCTTGAGAAGTTCTTTAAACTCAGGAGGGATATACTCAAGGTCATACTTTGGTTCTCGTGGACTTGCTCTAATTTTCTTCAGTTTCAGTTTGAACTTGCATATGTGCAGTTTGTAATATGTGCCACATTCTGCACCTGGTCTTGCTTGGACTGCTGAAATGGAGCTTTTTCATTGTCTTTTTTCCACAGATGTAGTCAATTTGTTTCCTGTGTCTGCCATCTGGTGAGGTCCATGTGTACAGTTGATGTTTATGTTGGTTTAAAAAGGTATTTGCAGTTGAATAAGTTATTAGTGCTGCAAAATTCTATCATGCGATCTCTGGCATTTATTTCTATCACTGAGGCCATATTTTCCAACTACTAGTCCTTCTTTGTTTTCAACTTTTGCATTCCAGTCACCAGTAATTATCAATGCATCCTGACTGCATAGTCGATCAGTTTCAGGCTGCAGAAGCTGATAAAAATCTTCAACCTCTTCATCTTTGGCTTTGCTGGTTGGTGCATAGATGTGAACAATAGTTGTATTAACTGGCTGTCCTTGTAGGCATATAGATGTTATCCTATCACTGACAGCATTGTACTTCAGGACAGATCTTGAAATGTTCTTTTTGATGATAAAAGCAACACCGTTCCTCTTCAAGTTTTCATTCACATAGTAGACCATATCATTGTCAGATTCAAAATGGCCCAAACTGGTCCTTTTCAGCTCACTAATGCCTAGGATGTCAATGTTTATGCAATCCATTTCATTTTTGTCTATTTCCGGTTTTCCTAGATTCATACTTCATACATTCCATGTTCCAATTATTAGTGGATATTTGCAGCTGTTTCTTCTCATTTTGAGTTGTGCCACATCAGCAAATAATATCCTGGAAGCCTTACTCCATCCATATTGTTACAATAGACTCTACTTTGAGAAGGAATCTCTTCCCCAGTCGTCCTCCGAGTGCCTTCCAACTTGGGGGCCTCACTTTCTGGCATCGTATCTGACAATGTTCGGCTGTGCTTCATAAGGTTTTTGCTGGCTAATTCCTTTCAGAAGTAGACTGCCGAGTCTACTTCCTAGTCTGTCTTAGTCTGGAAACTCAGATGAAACTTATCTACCATGGTTGACCTTGGTGGTACCTAAATACTAGTGGCATAGCTTCCTGCATCACAGTAACAAGCAAACCTCCACAGACAGACAAGTGTGGGCTGCTCACTCCCTTCTTACCTGATGGTGTTACCCAGCTTACTTGATGGTGTTATCCTGCTTACCTGATGCTATTACCCTCCCCACACAATGCTGTTACTCTCCCTGCCTGATGCTATTACCCTCTGTTTTAGTCAGCCAGTGCTGCTCTAACAGAAATACCACATGGTGGATGGTCCTAACAAAGGGAAGTTTATTCTTATGCAGTCCAGTAGATTACAAGTCCAAATTCAGGATGTCCACTCCAGGAAAAGGTTTTCCCTCTCATTGGCTCTAGAAGAAAGTCTGAAATTACATCAGTCTTGTCCAGGGAGCATCTAGGCACAGGAAACCCAGGTCTGAAGGACACGTTCTTCTCCCAGTGCTGCTTTCTTGATGGTGTGAGTTTCCCAATTCTCGGCTTGCTTCCCTTTCCTTTTATCTCCTGTAGGATGAAAGGATTAAGGGTGGGGCAAGCCATGCTCCAGGGAAACTCCCTTTACAGTGGAGCAGTGAGGTAATCCTATGAAGAGATTTACAGTCCCCCCCCTAATCCTTTAACACGCAGCACAGGAAAATCACAAAATGAAGGACAATCACAAAATATTGAGAATCATGGCCCAGCCACATGGTTACACATATTTTTGAGGGGACACAGTTCAATCCACAACACCCTCCTTATCTGATGCTTTTACCATCCTTACCTGATGGTGTTACCCTGCTTACCTGATGCTTGGATTGTATACTTCCACACAGTCACGATTTTTAAAAAATTTAAAACTGACCAAAAAAGATAAGAATATGAACAGACACTTCACCGAAGTGGCTAACAGATGTATGAGGAAATGCTCACTGTCAGTAGCCATCAAAATCAAAGCTACAGTAAGAGATTGTGTTATTCCAACAAAGCTAGCATTAATCTAAAAAATACAAAATAAGAAGTACTGGAGAGGTTATGAAAAGACTAGAATGCTATACTCTGTTGGTGGAGATATAAAATGGTGCAACCACTTTGGAAATCAATTTGGGGCTTCCTTATAAAAGCTAGAAACAAAAGTGCCATATGATCCAGCAATCTCACGCCTTAGAATACAACCTAGAGAAGTAAAAGCCATCACACAAATAGATACATGCACATCTACATTAATTCCAGCACTGTTCACAACAGGAATAAGATGGAAACGACCTAGATGTTCATGAGCAGACAAATGGATAAATACATGACAAGGTCTGATGATTAAGTTCATGAACCTGCCACTGTGTGTTTATGTTGGTAGCACTGTGCAAACAACTTGGTAAGGTTTCATCACCTTGGTATATCAGTGTCTCACAGCTGTGTTCATGTCAACATGTGGCAGTGCCTTGCTGAGTGGCGTTCATTACCATTGTTAAGTGTTTTTGTGTGCTGTAATGAGGACGTTGGAGCTTGAATCAGAGCAATGAATAAACACTAAATTCCTTGTTAAACTTGACAAGAGTGGAAGTGAAATCAGGGACCTGTTAGTCCAAGTTTATGAGGATAATGCCACGAAGAAAACGTCAGTGTACAAATGGATTAAACATTCTTCTGAGCGGAGAGAAAGCATCACTAATGAAGAGAGGTCAGAGCAGCCAGTAGCTTGCAGAACTGATAAAAACATTGCAAAAATTCATCAAATTGTGCATCAAAGTTGTTGGCTGACTGTGAGAAGCATCAACAGAGAAACAGGAAAATCTTGACATAAGAAAGGTGTGCGTACAAATGGTCCCAAAGGAGGTCACCAATGAACAAAAACAAAGGAGAATCCAAGTTTGCCAAGACATTTTGGAGAGGTGAGACAGTGTTTGGGGCCATGTTACCAGTGATGATGAAACATAGGTGTACTAATATGACCCTGAAATAAAGCATCAGGGTGCACAATGAAAGTCAGTAATTTACAACCAAAAGAATTTTGTCAGTCTAAACAGAGTCAAAAGAAGGTTGCTAACTTTTGGCATCAGAGGGATTGTTTATTATGAATTTGTACCAACCGGACAGTTAACCAAGTTTACTATTTAGAAGTGCTAAAAAGGCTGCTTGAAAAAGCTAGATGACAATGACCTGAACTTTTCACCAACAACTCATGCTCTTGCATCATGACAATGCACTAACTCACATGGCCCTGTCCCTGAGTGTGTTTTTAGAGAGTAAACAAATAACTTCAGTGGAACAACCTACCTACTCACCTGATCTGACCTGTGATGGTTTTTTTCTTTACCCAAAGAGAAAGGAAATATTGAAAGGAAGATATTTTGAAAACATTGAGGACATCAAGGGTAATACAATGACAGCTCTGATGGCCTTTCCATAAAAAGAGTTCCAAAATTGCTTTGAAGGGTGGACTAGGTGCTGGCATCAGTGCATAGCTACCCAAGGGGAGTACTTTGAAGGTGACTACAGTCACCTTCAGCAATGAGGTATGTAGTACTTTTTCTAGGATGAGTTCACAAACTTAATTGGCAGCCCTCATATGATAAGTCTGTACAGTGGAATACTATCCAATGTTAAAGAACACCAGTGAATTTTCAAAACATCTCATAACATGAATGAATCTGTAAGACATTATGTTAAGTGAAATTAGTTACAAAAGGACAAGTATTGTATGAGACCACTATTATAAGATTTCAAGAAAAGGTTTAAACACAGAAGAAAACATTCTTTGATGGTTATGACAGTAGAAAGAGGGGAAGGCGGGCTATTCACTAACTAGATATTAGGCAAGAAATTATCTTAGGTGAAGGGAAGGGCAGCACACAATATAGGGTAAGTCAGCACAACTTGGACTAAATCACAAGCTAAGAAGTTTCCTGAACACAACCACACACTTTAAGGGCTAGAGTAACAGGGACAGGGGTCTTTGAAGCATGGTTTCAGGGGACATCCAGGTCATTTGGCACAACAAATTTTATTAAGTAAATGTTCTGCATCACACTTTGGTAAGTGATGACTCAAGTCTTAACACTAGCTAGTGGTCATCTAAAATACATCAGCTGTTCACACCCACCTGGAGCAAAGGAGAATGAAGAACATCAAAGACACAAGGAATATATCAGCTCAAGACACAAAAAGGCCACACAAATGAGACCACATAAGCCTGAAACCAGAAAAACTAGATGGTGCCTGGCTGCCACCAATGACTGCTCTGACAGCGAACACAAGAGAGTCTCTGACAGAGCAGGAGAAAATTGGGGTGCAGAATTCAAATTCTAGTAAAAAGCCAAGACTTAATGATCTAACTGAGATTACAGAACCCCAGATGAAAAAGTTCCCCAGACTCTCTATTAACCCAGAACTAAAACCATTCCCAAAGCCAATTCTTCAGACAAAGATTAGACTAGACTATAAGACACAAAATGATATTCATGAAGAATGTACTTCTTAGTTCAAGTAGATACATGAAACTAAATGAACAGCTTCTGACCAGAGGAAAAATCGGGAAGCTAGTTGAATGGATACAGGAAAATCAAGATGGAAGTGAGGAATGACTGTCACATTATAATGACAACAGTTAGGGTTACATAACAACGTGTGCATACATTCTGTATGAGAAATTAACTCAAGCTTGTAAACTCACACTTAAAGACCAATTTTTAAAAAAAATTGACAGCCTTGGAAACCCTATGGAGCAAGTCTACTCTGTTCTGTCAGATCACTATGGGTGTGAATCAATAGTACACAACAACATGCTAAACTGGATCCTCTGGGTGCTGCAAACAGTTAATGCACTTTGCTAACCAAAAGGTGGTCAGTTCAAGTCTACCCAGAAGAACGTCAGAAGAAAGTTCTGGAGATCTACTTCTAAAAAGCCAACCACTGAAGACTCCGTGGAGCACAGTTTTACTCTGACACACAGGAGTTAGAATCAGCTTGACAACAACTTGTTTGTTTTTTATTTTATTATTATTATTATTATTTTGCATTTAAGTGTTCAGGAATATTGGTGGTTTCTGAATCTTTTAGACCAGGATATTCGTGCTGGAAGACTGGATATGTACATGGAGTACATGAAAATCTTAAAGAATATTCTTTGGTAACAGTTGAGTTGTTCGTAATAATGGCCCCTAGCCCCATATGGGAAATCCTGGTAGCACAGTGATTAAATGCTACAGCTGCTAATCAAAAGGTCAGCAGTTCAAATCTACCAGGTGCTCATTGGAAACTCTGAGGGGTAGTTCTCTGTCCTATAGGGTCACGATGAGTGGGCAACAGGTTTGATTGTTTTTGATTTAGCCTCGTATGATTATTAAGCATTTGAAATGTGATTGATGTAACTACCATAACTAAGGAACTGAACATTTAATGGTGTTTCATTTTATTTAATTTTAGTTTAAAAACTAAACAAGTGTGTAATGGTTAAGATTGTGTGTCAACTTAGCTTGACCATGATTCTCAGTGTTTATATGTGATCATTCCCATGATGGGATCTGCTACAAATAGCTAATTAGCTGAAAGGAAGTTTCCTTGGGGTTATGGTCTACATCCAAATATAAGCAGGTGTTCTGGCTTTTTACTGCTTCTGAATCTTGTGCCTCCTCCTGTTCACCTGACCCACAGTTGTTAGGAATTGAACTATCAGCTTGCCTGCTGATCTTGGGATTCATTCATCTTCACAGCCTGTGAGCAAGAGCCCAGCTCTCCAACCTGCTGCTCTCTTGGTTTGCCAACGCCTGTCGCTACACGCATTGAGAAAACCTTCTGTTCTGATCTGCAGACTTTGGATGTTCTAGCCTCTATAATCACAGAAGTTGACTTATTGGTTTTGTTCCTTGAGAGAACCCAGCCTCAGACAAAGTGCAAAAAAGTTTTGTCTTAAATGTAACTTACTTTGATAGGGATACATTTCACTTCCAACACTGAAAATTTACTGTCAGAGTTGAGATGTATTGTAAGTGTAAAAAACATACTGGATTCCAGAAGTCACGTTCAAAAACAAGTAATGTAAAATATTTTATTAACTATTTATGTCATTATGTATTTTAATAAAAGTATTTGGATATATTGAGTTAAGTGAAATATATCATTAAAATTCATTTCACGTTTTACTTTTTTTTAATGTGGCCACTAGAAGATTTAAAATACATCCAGCTTCCACTATATTTCTATTGGACATCACCATGTGACACCCTCAGCTCTTCAACACCTTGTTGCTCCCTAGAATTGGGTCAGTGAACAAGCTAAAAAATAAATTTCTTTTGCCAAAACAACTAAAATTCCAGGCCCTTTTGTGTCGTGTACTAAGTACTGAAACCATTGATTTCTTCTATGGTACTTGTACATTAAATATCCCATTACCATATTTGCAAGTTTTCTCAGTAACATCTTCAACATTAAAATTTGTTTAAAAATATACCTATATTTAGGAGTCAGGAATGGTTTTATTCATACTGAGAAGATTCTTTCTTATATGTTAGTCCTGTCCTGCTAACCATGACTGTTCCTCATAACTCACCGCTATCGAGTATCACTTGTCGGACTTTTGGCTAAGATCAAGTGTAGTTCCTCATGACCACTCTTTTTTTCTTGTCCTGCTTCGTCAGCTGCTATAAAATTCCTGGATAAGTCATTTGATATCCTTTCTTTGTATTTTTATAACATACTGAACAATCACTCAAACATCTTGCCTCTACTGTATGGAACAGCTGAAAAGGCCCACACGAGGTTTCTGGCAGCAGCCTACAATTTTGCAGTAAGAGTTTGGAGGAGCTGTAGGAATTGGATTCTAGGGTTTTGTAAAAAGATTGTTTTTGTGGTTTGTTTTTTGTCATTTTTGTGATAGATACATACATAACAAACATTTGCCATTTTGACATTCTTTGTATGTACAATTCGGTGATAAGAATCATGTATATGACATTGTTTACCCAACACTATCATTGAGTTCTAATTTTTTTCATCACCCTTAACAGAAGCACCAACTAACCAGCTTCTGTCAAGCTGGTTCCAGCTCATGGTTATCCTTTGTATGTCAGAATAGAATTACACCACATACAGTTTTCAATGGCTGATTTTCAGAAGTGTATCACTGGGCCTGTTTTTTAAGGTACACTCAAATTTCCAACATTTAGTTGATTGTTGAATGCATTACTTATCTGCACCATCCACAGGGACTTCAACAGAAGCTCAGTGTCTTTTAAGCAATAAGTCTTTTTGCTCTCCCTTCTATCTGCCTTGATAATCACCAATAAACATTGGGAATTATAGATATTTCATATAAGCAGAATAATATAATATTTTGTACTTGTATGACTTATTTCACCAGCATAACATTTTCAGTATGTAGAAAGATTTTGAGGGGAGTTTCTTCTAGCTATTACAAAGAAAAATAATCCATTCAAATAAAAAAATTAAACTCTCCTACACATTAGAGCAAACAACTGAGAATTCAAAGTTCAATAACCATAATAAATATTTATGTACCCCTAAAAAGGACTCCAAAATACATAAACTCTAACAGCAGTGAAAAGAGAAATTGACAGCTGAGCAATAGTAGGAGAATTCAAAATATCAATCTCAGTAAAGGGCAGAACATCTAAGAAGAAATTCAGCAAAGATACAGATCTGTCACAAACCATTACTGTGACCTCAGAGACATACGCAGAACACTCCACCCAACAGCATCAAAGTATACACTCTTTTCCAGTGCACGTGGAACATTCTCTAGAACAGACCATATCTTGAGCCACAAATGAACCTGCAACAAAATACAAAATACTGAGATAATGCAAAGCATCATCTCTGATCAAAATACCATAAAAGTAGAAATTAATAAAGGTAAATTGAAGGAAAAAATAAGAAACTTGAAAACTGAACAACACATTGCTTAAAAACCACTGAATAGGTGGGGCCAAGATGGCAGACTACATACACATCTCCCTAATTCCCTCTGAGAACTAAGTCTTGGAATGATAACTGAATGGAGCAGCAGGCATCTGGGGAGCCCTAGGATCTAGCATAGTACTGTCAAATTTAACTAAGTACCCGTAACAGACTAAACTACTCCTCTCAAAGATGAGCCAGTGGCCGCTGTCCCCACTCCTGCTGACTCACTGCATCAGAGAACTGCGGGTACTGACACCTTCTTTGTTATCTGGAAGGGGTGGCTGGGCATGAGCTGACAAACACTCTGTTAAGTAAATAGCACATAGCACAACAGAGACACAGTCCATGGGATAGCCACATATTGAGAGCCCAGTAGCTGACTGAGAGCACAACTGCCTGTCCAACCTCTCTTTTCTAAGCTACACCATAGACTGCTGTTTCACAGCAGGAAGGGCAGTTCAGCCAGGATTCCATCTTCATCAGCTGGGGGGTAGAATCACCTAATCAGGGGCCTTAGCTGCAGCTGATTCTCAAGTGGAACAGCAGCCCATCTGGCAACTGTTTCTCCAGCAAAGAAGTGGCATTGGAGACAATTTGTGTCTAGATTCACAAGTGGGGCCTGGCAAAGGATAGTTATTTTCACAAGACATAGCAACTGGAGACAGCCCATGAGGTACTTTGGTTGTCATCTGGAAAACAGCGCAAGCCACACCTGAGGGCAGCAGTTGGGTAACTCCCTACTTAGCAGGAAAGTGCCCCTTTAAATAAGACCTGGAAATCTGACTGCAAAGAGATCCAGCAGCTTCTCCTCTACCCTTCACTGACACACATCATGGGGTCAGATGGCCCTCCCACTGACTCCATGGTACGGTGCAATCTTTGCCAGCTAAGATGCAGAGACAGCCACCACAGAGAGTCCAGCTGGGGCAAGTTGCTAGAGTACATAGAGATGGCTGGTGACCAACTTCCCTCCTAGAACTATGCCTCAGCTCATGTTGACATAACATTAGAGAAAACAAATAGCTTCTAGATGGCATGCAGACAACAGTCCATAGCTAACTGTTTTGGTCAGCTAGGCTGCTCTAACAGAAATATCACAGAGTGGATGGCTTTAACAAAGAAAGATTTATTCTTACACAGTCCGGTAGGTTGCAAGTCCATATTCAGGGTGTCCGCTCCAGGGAAAGACTTTCCCCTTGTCGGCGCTGGAGGAAAGTCCAGTATTGCATCAGTCTTTGTCCAGGGAGCGTTGTCACGCAAGAACCTCTGGTCTGAACGATGCACTCTGCTCCCGGTGCTGCTTGCTTGATGGTAGCAAGGTTCTCAAATTGTCCTTTGTTAATTTTTCCTTTTATTCCTTGCAAGTTAAAAGCATTAAGGGTGGGGCAAGCCACACTCCAGGGGAACTCCCCCTACAGCAGGACAGGGAAGTAATCCTATGCAGAATTCGTAGCCCCACCCTAATCTTTTAACACACAGTTAGCAAAGCCACACAATGGAGGACATTTCCAAGATACTGGGAACCATATCCCAGCCACGTGGCTGCACACATTTTTGGGGGGACACAATTCCAACCATGACACTAACCATTTAAACAAGCAGTCCACCATGGCTCCAAAAGAGTCCCAAAATAAAGAATCCAAAAACTTTCCAGATGAAGAAGATGTCTGAAGCTATCAGACATCAAGCACAAAAGAATTATATAAGGAGACCTCCCAGAGATTAAACAGAATGCAGCAGAATGAAATGAAAAATTAAGAAAGCTATTTGAACTCACGGACTGCCAACGATCTGAAATCTAGCAGCTCAGTAACAAAATTACAGAATTAGACAATTCAATCCAATACCAAAAGAGCAGAATTTAGGACAAGCAAGTCAGACTTAGTGACATTGAGGACAGAGCAACTAACACTACCATTTCTAAGGAGAAATCAGATAAAAGAAATAAGAAATATGAAGAAGCATTAAGAAACATATGGGACTCTATTAAGAGGAATAATCTATGAATAGAGTTCCTGAACAATGAGGCATAGATGAAAATACAGAGAGCATTGTTGTAGAGTTGCTGACAGAAAAATTCCCTGAAATTACGAAAGAAGAAAATATAGATACATAAGGCATGTATAAAACACCACAAAAATAGACCCCAAAAGAAAGACACTAAGACATATAACCAAGCTTAAAATGAAACATAAACAGAGACTCTTAAAGACAGTAAGTCTCAAAGCAAAGCTAACACTCAGAGGGAAATCCTGTAGGTGTTCATCTGACTTATCTACAGAAACCATGTTGGCAAGAAAGTAAGGGGATGACACATTCAAAGCCTTGACAGAAAAAAACCTCCAACCTGGAATTATATATCCTGCAAAATTGTCTATCAAATACGACAGTGAAATTAAGACATTAGCAGATAAAAGGAAGCTTAGAGACTTCATAAAAACCAAACCAAAACTAAAAGAAATACAGAAAGAAGCTCTTTGCTTACAAAAACAAAAAAATTAAGTGCATACTTAAGGAAGTAATGCAGGACACAGCATCCAGAATCCTACTCACTTAGGGAAGTTAATAAGCTCAATCAAAACTACATTATTAAAAAAGGGAACCAGTGATCACAAAATAAAAACTATGACATCGCCATACTAAAAAGAAGGATATATTACAGTAGGTATAACCCTTTCAGATGGAGAGGAAATTAAAAAAAATATGCATAAGTTACAGTCTGATTTGAACTTAGAACAGTAACAGGGATCTTAGGGGTAGCCACAAAGTGAAATAGCAGAACAACATATCAAAACAAGAAGCATAATACAGTAATCTCAAAAAACAAAACTCATACTGAAAAAGATGATAAGCTGATAAATCAACCCATAAAGAAAATGACTCAGAACAGGTATTAAGATCAACATAGAAAACATCAACAACACAAAAATAAGTGACAGCACTAAACACATACCTATCAATAATTACACTCAGTGTAAGTGGACTGAATACTTCAATAAAGAGACAATGAGTTACATCATATATCAAAAGACACAGCCTATCTATACAACGCTTACAAGAAACACAGCTAGGACTCAAAGCGTGAACAAACTGAAAATCAAAGTATGGAAAAATATATACCAAACCAACAGTACACAGAGAAGAGCAGGTGTGGAATTACTAACCTCAAATAAAATAGACTTTAAAGTAAGATTCACCATCATGGACAAGGATAGTCACTATTTATTGCTGAAAGTTCCAATATATAAGCAGGGCATAACAATATTAAATATTTATGTGTCCAATACAAGAGAATCTAAGTACATTGAACAAACACTGACAACACTGCAAAATGAGATTACTCCTCAATAATAGAGACTCCAGCAATCCACTTACAAGAATGGACAGATGATCCAGAAAAAAAGCTCAGTAAACACACAGAAGATCTTAATGCAACAATCAATCAAGTAGAATTAATTGACATACACAAAACTTTTCACCCATTGACAGATAAGTACACCTTCTTCTCCAATGCACATGGAACATTTTCCAGAATAGACCACATGTTAGGACATTAAGCAAATCTCAACAAAACGCAAACCATCAAATTATTGCAAAGCATCTTCTCAGGCCATAACGCCATAAAAGTTAAATCAATAGCAGAAAAATCAAAGGGAGAAATTCAAACTCGTGGAAACTGAACAACATCTTGCTAAAAAAATCCATGGGTTATAGAAGAAATCAAAGATGAAATATATAGAAGCAAATGAGAATGAAAACACATCCTACCAGAATCTACAGGATACAGCAAAAGCGGCACTCAGAGGTCAATTTATCTCTACAAATGCAAAAAAACCAGAATGAGGAAGGGCCCAGAACAGTGAATTAACCTTCCAGCTTGAACAAGTAGAAAGAGAGCAACAGAGGAACTCCTCATACACCAGAAGAAAACAGATAAGATTAGAGCAGAACTAAATGAATTAGAGAATAGAAGAACAATTGAAAAAATTAACAAAACCAAAAGCTAGTTCTTCAAAAAGATCAACAAAATAGATAAGTCATTGGCTAAACTTACAAAAGAAGAACAGGAAAGGAAACAAATAACTTAAATAAGAAGTGAGATGGGAGATGTCACAACAGACTCAATTGAAATCAAAAGTATCATAACAGAATACTACCAAAGACTATACTCAACAGACTTGAAAACTAGAGGAAATGGACAAATTCCTAGGTTCCTATCACCTACCAAAATCATCATAAGGAGAAACAGGACAACTTAATAACCCCATCACAAAGGAAGAGATTGAAAAGGTCATCAAAAAACTACCAATGTATAGAAGCCCGTGCCCAGATAGCTTCACTGCAGAATTCTACCAAGCTTTTAGAGAAGAGTTATCTCCAGTGTTACTGAGACTATTTCACAGGATAGAAAGAGGTGGAGTACTCCCAAACTCATTCTATGAAGCCAGCATAACCCTGGTACCAAAGCCAAGAAAAGATCCAACAATAAAGGAGAACTACAGACAAGTGTCACTTATGAATCTAGATGCAAAAATCTTCAACAAAATTCTGGCCAATATAGTACAACAACATATAAAAAAATAATTCATCACGACTTAGTTGGATTCACACCAGGGATGCAAGATTGGTTCAGCATCAGAAAAACAATTAATGTGATCAACCACATAAACAATGCAAAAGACAAGAATAACCTGATTTTGTCTATTGATGCAGAAAAGGCATGTCATGGTTTGAATTGTGTCCCCCCCAAAAATGTGTGCAGCCACGTGGCTGGGATATGGTTCCCAGTATCTTGGGACTGTCCTCCATTGTGTGGTTTTGCTCACCTGTATGTTAAAGGATTAGGGTGGGGCTGTGAATTCCTGCTATGGGGGAAGTTTCCCTGGAGTATGGCTTGCCCCACCCTTAATGCTGTTAGCTTGCAAGGAATAAAAGGAAAAAGAACCAAGGACAATTTGAGAACCTCGCTACCATCAAGCAAGCAGCACCGGGAGCAGAGCGCGTCGTTCAGACCAGAGGTTCTTGCGTTAGGACACTCCCTGGACAATGACTGATGCAATACTGGACTTCCCTCCAGAGCCGTCAAGGGGAAAGTCTTTCCCTGGAGCGGAAACCCTGAATATGGACTTGCAACCTACTGGACTGTGTAAGAATAAATCTTTCTTTGTTAAAGCCATCCACTCTGTGGTATTTCTGTTAGAGCAGCCCTAGCTGACTAAAACAAGGCATTTGATAAAGTCCAACATCCATTCATGCTAAAAACTCTCAGCAAAATAGGCATACACGGAAAATTCCTCAATGCAATAAGAGCCATTTACACAAAGCCAACTACCTACATCATCCTGAATGGAGAAAGACTGAAACAATTCTCCTTGAGAACGAGAACTAGACAAGGATGCCCACTCTCACCTCTCCTATTCAACATCATACTAGAAGTTCCAGCCAGAGCAATTAGACAAGACCATCTTAATAAAGAGCATCTGCATCAGCAGAGAAGAAGTAAAAATCTCCATATTTGCAGGTGATATGATTGTATACGCAGAGAATCCTAAAGAATCTGTAAGCAAACTATTCAAACTGATAGAAGAGTTCAGCAAAGTTTCAGGATACAAGATAAACATAAGTGAATCCATAGGATTCCTTTATATCAACAATGAGAATATTAACAAAGAAATCACCAAATCAATACCATTTACTGTAGCCCCCAGGAAGATAAAACACCTAGGAATAAATCTAACCAGAGAAATAAGAGACCTTTACAAAGAGAACTACAAGACCTTATTACAAAAAACTAAGAGAGACTTAGATAAGTGGAGAAATCTACCCTGCTTGTGGACAGGAAGACTTAACATTGTGAAAATGTCTATTTTGCCTAAAGCAATCTACTTATATAATGCAATCCCAATACAAATTCCAGTGACATTTTTTAATGAGATGAAGAAATAAATCACTAACTTTGTCTGGAAAGGGAAGAATCCCCAAAAAAGCAAACCATTACTGAAGAAGAAGAACACACTGGGAGGCCTCTCACTACCCTACTTTAGAACCTATTACACTGCCATCATTGTCAAAACAGCCTGGTACTGATACAAAAAGAGACAGATGGATCAACGGAATAGAACTGAGACCCCAGAGATGACACTGAGACCCTAAGATATTAAATTGGGGTAAAAACAATCTCTTCAACAAATGATGCTGGCAAAATTAGATGACCGTCTTCAACAAATTAAAAAAGACCCATGTCTCACACCTTATACAAAAACAAACTCAAACTTGATAAAAGGCCTAAATATCAAACCTAAAATGATAAAGCTCATCCACAAAAAAGTAGGATCAACACTGGGAGTGTTAATATACAATGCAGATAGACTTCAAAATCTGACAAACAAACCACAATTAACAGAGAGAAAATAGATAAATGGGAACTACTGAGAATCAAAGAGTTTTACTCATCCAAAGACTTTATCAACAGAATTAATAGACCACCCACAGAATGGGAAAAAATATTTGGCAACGACATGTCAGACTGATGTCTGATCTCCATAATCTATAAGATACTACAAAGTGTCACTAAGAAAAAGATAAATCATCCAATTAAGTGATGGGCAAAGGAGATGGACAGACACTTCTCTGAAGAGGAGATCCATGCAGCCAAAAAACACATGCGGACAAGCTCACGATCATTAGCTACTAAAGAAGTTCCAATCCAAATTACAATGAGATATCATCTCAGACCAACAAGGTTGGCCATGATCCCCAAAATGCAAAACAACAAATGCTGGAGAGGCTGTGGAGAAACTGGAATTCTCCTACACTGTTGGTGGGATTGCAAAATGGTGCAATCTCTTTGGAAAGCAATCTGGCACTTTCTTAAAAAGCTCGACATAGATATACCATTTGATCAAGTAATTCCACTGCTTGGAATATACCCTACAGAATCAAAACCATTCACATCAACTGATGCATGCACAGGAATGTTTACTGCAGCATGGTCCACAATAGCAAAAAGATAGAATCAACCCAGATGCCCAACAACACAGGAATGGATAGGTAAACTATGGTTTATATACTCAGTGGAACACTATGCAATGATAAAGAACAATGATGATTTTAGGAAGCATTTCATAACCTGTTTTCAATTGGAGGACATTATGTCGAGCAAAGGTAGTCAGTGGCAAAACGACAAATGTTGTATGAGACCCCTATGATAAGAACTTAAAAACAGACACATGCATAGAAGAAAAGACTCTTTGATGGCTACAAAGGGAGGGATGGAAAGAGTAGGGTATTGATTAGATAGTTGATAGAAATTTGGTTGGGTGAAATCTGTGACAGCACACATTAGAAAGAAGGGGTCAATTTTAACTGGACTTCAATAAAATGTGATTATTCCTTCCATCTTAACCCAATATTGTGATGATGGGGTAGCTGGGGTTGGGGTCTGGGGACCATGCTCTCAGGGGACATCGAGGCCAATTGGTATAACTAGCATTTTGCTAAGAGAGCTGTCTACACCCAAAATTGATGAGTGGCATCTGGGGTCTTAAAAGACAGCAAGATACCATCTGAGGTACACCAAATGGTCCCAACTCAGCAGTAACAGATATTCTCCAAGGACCAAAATAACATGAGGGAAAGAGAACCCAAAAGACAGAGACACCCACTTGAGCAGGTGACTACATCAACACATGACCGAAAAGGGGTGCACCCTGAGATCTCCACTAAAAGACTACAATTGATGGTCCAGGGACCTCAGGGTTCCCTGGGAGCATGGCCCCTGGCCCTGATGCTGTCCCTGTCCATAAATCATACTGGAGGTTAAGTCTTCAGACAAACAATAATTGCACTTGGTGACACAGAGCAACCAGATCATGGCATGCACTTTATGGTTCTGTGCATCTGTCGGATGTTATCCATCTGACCTATTACTGGACACGGGGGAGAGGGTGGAGAGGCAGGGACAGGAGATTGTTAGGAGGATATGACATGTACAGAATAGAGAGGGAGAGACTGCTGTCACCAGATAGGGAGAGCAGTGGGAGCCACTCATTGGCAGGTATGCAAATTTATATGGGGTTGTATATTTTCACTCAGTCATAATTTAAAAAAAAGAAAAATTAAACTAAAAGAAAAAAATTCAGCAAACCTCTTATGCAAATTTTAGAGGAAGCATTACACCTCCATCTTGGCTACAAAACAGGGAATTTTTCTGGGAATATTGTGTTAAATGCTTCTCATTAGATTAAAAAAGTAAACAAAAAGAATTCCCCTTGAGAACGGGAGCTAGACAAGGATGCCCACTCTCACAACTTCTATTCATCATTGCACTACAGGTTCTAGCCAGAGCAACTAGACAAGGCAAGGAAATAAAGGGCATCCACATCAGTGAAGCAGAAGTAAAAATCTCCCTATCTATAGATGATGTGACTTAAACTAATAGAAGAGCTCAGCGAAGTATCAGGATATAAGATAAAGATAAGTAAATAGGTAGGATTCCTTTATACCAACAAAGAGATCATCAAAGAAGAAATCACCAAATGAGTACCATTTACTATAGTCCCCAAGAAGATAAAATACCTAGGAATAAATCTTACTAGAGAAATAAAAAACCTATACAAAGAGAACTACAAGACCTCACTGCAAGAAACCAAGAGAGAAACCTACCCGGCTCATGGATAGGAAGACTTAACATTTTAAAAATGTCTATTTTACCTAAGGCAACCTACATATACAATGCAATGTCAATACAAATGCCAGCGCCATCTTTTTAATGAGATGGAGATACAAATCACCAACTTTGTATGGAAAGGAGAGACCTTGGATAACTAAAGCACTGCTCAAGAAAAGGAACACAGTGCGAAGCCTCACACTACCCTATTAGAAGCTATTACACTGCCATGGTAGTCAAAACAGCCTGGTAATGGTACAAAAAGAGACATATAGACCAATGGAACAGAGTTGAGACCCCTACGAACAGCTGATATTTGACAAAGGCCCTAAGATTGTATGCTGAGGTATAAACAGTCTTTTTAACACGTGGTGCTGGAAAAATTGAATATCCACCTGCAAAAAAACTGAAATAAGACCTGTATCTCACACCTTACACAAAAACTAACACAAAATGCATCAAAGACCTAAATATCAAACCTGAAATGATGAAGATCATACAAGAAAAAATAGAGTCAACAATGGAAGCCCTAATGCACAACTTAGGCAGACTTCAAAATCTGACAAAGCATGATTAACAGAAGAGAGAATACATAAAAGGGAATTAAGAATCAAACACTTTCGCTCATTCAAAGATTTTATTGTAAGAGTTAAAACACTATCTACAGAATGGGAAAATTACATGTTGGACTGACATCTGATCTCCGTAACCTACAAGGTACTGCAAAATATAAACAAGAAAAAGGTAAATAACCCAATTAAGCAACAGGCAAAGGAGATGGGCAGACACTTCACTAGAGAGGACATCCAGGCAGCCAAAAGACACAAGAGGAAATGCTCACAATCATTAGCTATCAGAAAAATCCAAATCAAAACTATAGTGAGATACCACCTTGGCCCAGAAAGGTTCACTATGATCCAAAAAACATGAAACAGAAAATGCTGGCGAGGTTGTGGAGAGATTTGAATACTCCTACATTGCTGGTTGAATTACAAAATGGTACAACCTCTTTGGAAAGCAATCTGGTGCTTCCTTAAAAAGCTGGAAATAGATATACCATTTGATCCAGGAATTTGACTACCTGGCATTTATCCTACAGACACAAAGGCTGTCATACAAACAGACACCTGTGCTCGAAGGTTTATTGCAACACAATCCACAATAGCAAAAAGATGGAATCAACCTAGATGTCCATCAACAGATGAATGGGAAACAAGCTATGGCACATATCCTCAATGAAACACTATGCAGTGATTAAAAACAACAATGATTTTAGGAAACATTTCATAACCTGGTTTCAACTGGAAGACATTATACTGAATGAAATCATTCAGCAACAAAAAGACGAATATTGTATGAGACCACTGCTATAACAACTTAAAAATAGACTTATACACAGAAGAAGAGATTCTTTGATGGCTACAAGGGCAAGGAGGAGGGGACAAGTTGATCATAGATTGGACAGTTGATAGAAATTTGATCAGGTGAAAACAATGACAGCACACAGTAGAAAGTAGATCAGTTTAACTGGACTTTGCTGTAAACTGAAAACTCTTCTAATCTCAACCCAATATTGCAAGGATAGAGTAACAGGGGCGTGGTCTGGGTACCATGCTCTCAGGGGTCATCGAGGTCAATTGGCATAACTGGTCTGTTGCTAAAAGAGTCTTCTCCACTCCATATTGGTGAATGGCACCTGAGGTCCTAAAAGCTATGAAGCTGATATCTGAGGTACATCAAATTGTCCCAACTCAGCCAGAACAGATGATCACCAAGAACAACAAAGACATGAGGAAAAAAGAATCCAGGAGACAGAAGGACCCATGTAATGGGAGATTCTATCAACATGTGACCAGAAGAACCACACGATGCTCACCTGCTACCAAAGACAGCCATGATGTGGCACACAGTGCTGAGTACCTGTGACAATATGAGATAAAGACGGGTGAATCTCACGAACTCTACTAAAAGACCACAATTGATGGTCCAATGGACTGGGGGAACCCCTTGGGGAGCATGGCTCCTAGACATGCTGCTGCCCCTGTCCAGTAAACACTACTGTTGAGGTCAACACTTTGGACAAAAATGGACTAGATTCAGGGACACATTGTGACTATATGGGGGATGTATTTTATGGCTCTATGCATTTGCAGGAGGCTGTCCTACTGGTCTCTTTCTAGACAGGAGAGAAGATGTTGAAGAGGAGGGGGCAAGAGCTTGTTAAGAGGATATGAAAATATAAAATGAAAAAGAGGAATGTGCTGTCATGGGGCAAGGAGAGTAGAAGAGCTATAGATAGGCAGGCATGCAAAATTTATTTGGATTGTATACTTTCACTTTATCACAGTAATTTAAAAAAAACACTGGATGATGGAAGAAATCGAAAGTGTAATTTGAAAATTTCTAGAATCAAATGAAAATGAAACATGATCTTTGGGAAACAGCAAAGGCAACACTCAGAAGTTAATTTATAGCAATAGATACACACGTCAAATAAGACAAAAGGGAAAATATCAAAATATTATGACATAACTTGAACAAACATAACAGCGAAAGAAGCCCATACACATAAGAAGAAGGCAAATAACAAAAATGAGAGCAGAAATAAATGAAAGATTAGGCAAACAACAGAATCCACAAAACCAAAAGTTGGTTCCTTTAACAGATGAACAAAATTGACAAACCACTGGCCAAACTGCAAAAGAAAAAAAGAAGAGGACACTAATAACCCAAATAAGAAACAAAGTAGAGAAATTACAAGAGACTCAAGAGAAATAAAAAAAGATCATAACAGAGTACTATGTAAAATTGTTATTTAAACACATTTGAAAACCTAGAGGAAGTGGACAAATTTCCAAAAACACTCTACCTACCTAATGTAACACAAACCGAGTTAGAAAATCTGAATAGCTCCATAACAAAAGAAGAAATTGACAAAGTATGTAAAGAATAACTCCCAACAGAAAACCAGTCCTAGCCCAGATGGTTTTACTGAAGAATTCTAGCAAACATTCAGAGAAGAGTTAACATTAGTACCACACAGATTATTTCAGACCACAGCAAATGAAACAATACTTCAAAATTCATTCTATGAATCCAGTGTAACAGTTTGTCTCTATGCATCAGACAAGCCACAAAAAAAGAAAATTACAGACCAATATCTATCATGAATTTAGAAGTAAAAATTGCCAGCAAAATTCTAGTCAATACAATTCAGTATCATAACACCAAAAGGAATCCACCTCAACCAACTGGGCTTCATGCCAGAAACACGAGGATAGTTCAACAGTAGAAAATTAATCAGCATAACACAGTATATAAATGAAACAAAAGAATCACTTGATCATCTCAACCAACCCAACACTCGTTCCTGTTTTAAAATAAATAAATAATTTTTAAAAACTCTCAATAAAATAAGAACAGAAGGGAAATTACTCAACATAATACAGTGTATTTATACAAAACTGGAAACCTGGTGGCATGGTAGTTAAGTGCTATGTGTGCTAACCAAAATGTCAGCAGTTCAAATCTACTGGGTGCTCCTTGGAAACTTTATGCTGCAGTCCTACTCTGTCCTGTAGTGTCACTGTGAGTCAGAAACAACTCAACAGCAGAGGGTATATAAAACCAGGAAGACCTGGTAGCATGGTTAAGTGCTATATCTGCTACCCAAAAGGTCAGCAGTTCAAATCTGACAGGTGCTTCTCGGAAATTCTATGGGACAGTTCTTCTCTCTTCTACAGGGTCACTATGAGTTGGAATAGACTCAGTGGCAATGGGTTTGGTTTTTTGGTTTTTATACAAAGCAAATAGCCAGTATCATTCTCAATGCAGAGAGGCTGAAAAAAGTCCCCTGAGAGCAGGAATAAAACATGAATACCCTTTACCACTACTCCTATTTAACTTTGTGCTGAAAGTGCTAGCTATAGAAATAAGGCAAGAAAAAGCAATAAACTGCGTAGAGTCAGGAAGAATTAAAACTTTGCCTACTCATGATCTTATAGATGAAGAACCCCAAAAGTCCACAAGAAAACTATTGCAACTAACAGATTCAACAGAGTAACAGAAAACAAGATAAGCATATAAAAACCAGTTGGATTCCTATACACAAATAACGAGAACTACAAAAGAAAATTGAGAAACCAATGCCACTTATTTAAAAAAAAAAAAAAAGTTGCCGCTGACTCATAGTGACACTATAGGACAGAGTAAAACTGCCTCATAGGGTTCCCAAGGAGTGGCTGGTGGGTTCAAATTGCTGAACTTGGGGTTAGCAGCCGAGGTCTTAACCTCTGTGCCACTAGGGTTCCTGTAACATTTATAATAGACTCTTAAAAAAATAAAATACATAGGAATAAGTCTAACCAGGGACATAAAACACCTATACACATAAAACTACAGAACACGATTGCAAGAAACTAAAACAGACTTACATAAATGGAAAAACACACCATGGAGATGTACAGGTGGAATCAACACTGTGAAAATAACAATTCTATCCAAAACAATCTACCAGTACAGTACAGTCCCAACCCAAATACCAACAGCATTCATTAAACGGGTGGAAAAACTAATCATTAATTTTATATGGAAAAGAAAGTAAAGCATTATTGAAGAACAAAGTAGAAAACCTCACACTAACTGACCTCAGAACCTACTGTACAATTATAATAGTGAAAACAGCCTCATACTCATACAGTGAGGGAAACATAGACCAATGGAACAGAAATGAGAACTTGGTTGTAGATACAATTGCCTGTAGTCAGCTAATCTTTGACAAAAGCCAAAAGTCCATTAAATGGGGAAAAGATCTTTTTTTTTTAATTTTTTATTTAATATAACTGAGTGAAAATGTACATTCCCGTATGAATTTACATACCCACCTATATGCAGCTTCCACTGCTCTCCCTGCCCGGTGACAGCAGACTATTCCTCTCTGCTCCATACATGTCTCATTCTCCCAACAGTCTCTTTTTTCCCTCCTCTTCACCCACTCTCCTTCCTCCAACCAGAGGTCAGCAGGATGACATCCTACAGATGTATAGAACCATAAAGTGCATCCAATATATGGCCACTTTGCATTGCCAAGTCCAATACATTCCTGTCTGAAGCATGGACCTTCGTTATGATTTATGGCCAAAGGCAGCATCAGGGCGAGGGGCCATGCTCCCAGGGGAACCCCGAAACCACCGGACCATCAATTGAGGTCTTTTAGTGGGGATCTCAGGGTGCACCCCATTTTATTCTTGTGTTACCAGTGAGACATAACTTAGTGAGCTCCATCGTGGCTATTACTGGTGGTGGCCGGGCATCATCCGGTTCCTCCGGTCCCAAGTCGATGTAGGCACCCACTGCTGTGGGTCTCTTTGTCTTCTGGGTTGTCTTTCCCCCATGTCATTTTGGTCCTCGGTGAGCATCCTTTCCTGCTGAGTTGGGACCATTTGCTGTGCCCTCGGATGGCAGCTTGGCAGCTTTTAAGACCCCAGACGCCACTCACCAACGTGGGGTGCAGAGAGCCCTCTTAGCAAAACACTAGTTGTGCCAATTGGCCTCGCTTTTGCCTAAGAGCATGGTCTCCTGCCCCCTGCCCCAGCTACTCTTTCCTTGCAATATTGGGTTAAGATGGAAGGAGTACTCATGTTTTGTTTAAGTCCACTTAATATTTCTAATGTGTGCTATCACTGATTTCACCCAACCAGATACCTAGCAACTATCTAACCTAAACCCTCCCCCCTCCCTCCCCTCCCTTGCAGCTGTCAAAGAGTCTTTTCTTCTATACAAAAGTCTGTTTTTGAAATCTTATCGTAGAGGTCTCATACAATATCTGTCCTTTTGTCGCTGACTACTTTCACTCAACATAATGTCTTTCAGTTGAAACCAGGTCATGAGATGTTTCCTGGAGTCATCGTTATTCTTTATCATTGCGTAGTGCTCCACTGAGTATATATACCATAGTTTATTTACCTATCCATTCTTCTGTTGTTGGGCATCTGGGTTGATTTCATCTTTTTGCTATCATGGACTGTGCTGCGATAAACATTCTGGTGCATGTGTCCGTTGGTGTGAAAGGCCTTGATCCTGTAGGATATATTCCAAGTAGTGGAATTACTGGGTCAAATGGTATATCAATATCCATTTTTTTAAGGAAGTGCCAGATTCCTTTCCAAAGAGGCTGGACCATTTTGCAACCCCACCAACAGTGTAGGAGGGTTCCACTTTCTCCACAGCCTCTCCAGCATTTGTTGTTTTGTGTTTTTTGGATCATGGCCAACCTTGTTGGGAAGATCATTTGTTTTAAAACAAATACTGTTGGCAAAACTGGATGCCTATCTGTAAAACAAAAGAAACAGAAACTATACCTCACACAGTACACAAAAACTAATTCAAAAATCAAAGAACTTGAATATAAAATCCAAAACTATCAAGATCATGGAAGAAAAACCAAGGTCTGCGTTAGGGGTTCTAACACAGGGCACAACCAGGGTATAAACCATAACTAACAAAACAGAAACAGCAGATAAACTAGGTAACTGGACTTTTCTAAAAATTAAACACATATGCTCATTAAAAGACTTCACCAAATTGTAAAAAGAGAATCTACAGACTGAGAAAAAATTGTAGCTATAATAAATCCAACAAAGGTCTAATCTTTAAAATCTATAGGAAAATCCAACATTGGTACAACAAAAAGACAAATAATCTAATCAAAATGGGCAAAGGACTATATTCTCTAGCAACAAGAGCCATTATACAAATAGACATAAGCACACCCATGTTCATTGTGGCATTGTTTACAATAGCAAAAAGATGAAAACAACTTCGGTGCCCAACTGCAGATGAATGGATAAATGAACTATGATATATACATACAATGGAAAAGCATTGTTGAAGAAGAACAAAGTAGAAAGCCTCATCACTACCTGACCTCAGAACTTACTGTACAGTTACAATAGTGAAAACAGCCTGGTACACAACAGTAAAGAACAATAATGAATCTGCAAAACACTTCACAACATAGATGAACCTGGAGGGCATTATGCTGAGTGAAATAAGTCACAAAAGGACAAATACTGTTGCTGTTGTTAGGAGCCGTAGAATCGGTTCCAATTCATAGTGACCCTGTGGATAACAGAACAAGAGACTGCATTCTGTTGTACTTCTTCCAGAACAGATTTGTTTGTTCTTTTAGCAGTCAAATAGCATATTCTTCTCCAACACCACAATTCAAAGGCTTCAACTCTTCTTTGATCTTCCTTATTCACTGCCCAGGTTTTGCATGCAAGTTGATTGAAAATACCATAGCTTGGGATCAGGTGCACTTGAGTTTTTAAAGGACATCTTCGCTTTTCACATTTTTAAGACTTGCAGCAGAGTTGCTCAGTGTAATGCATCTTAACTGCTGTTTCCTTGGGCGTTGACTGTGGATCCAAGTATATGAAGCTTTGACACCATCAGTCTTTTCTCCATTTATCATGATGTTGCTTACTTGTCTAGTTGCCAAGAGTTTTAGTTTATGTTGCAGTATAATCCACTCTTTGGTTGTGGTCTTTGATCTTCATCAGTCAGGGCTTCAAGTCGTCTTCACTTTCAGCAAGCAAGGTGTGTCATCTGCATAACACAGGTTGTTAATGAGTCTTCCTCCAATCCTGATGCCCTCTTCTTTATAGTCCAGCTTCTTGTACTATTTGTTCAGCATACAGATTGAAAAGGATATGGTGAAAGGATACAACCCTGATGTGTGTCTTTCCTGACTTTAAACTATGCAGTATCCCCTTGTTCTGTCCTAACAACTGAATCTTGATCTATGCACAGATTCCTCACAATCACAATTAAGTGTTCTGGAATTCCCACTCTTTGCTACATTATCTGTAATTTGTTATGATCCACATAGTTGAGTGTCATCACCTAGTCAATAAAACATGAACATAACATAATATAACACAAACATAAACATCTTTCTAGTATTCTCTGTTTTCAACCAGGATCCACTGACATCGGCAGTGATATTTTCGTTCCATAGATTTATAGACAAATACTTTGAGACCCCTGTTTAAAAAGCTCATGAAAAGGTTTACGCGCAGAATGAAGCAAACAACCTTTGATGGTTATGAGGGAGGAGGGAAAACACAAACTAGGTGATACAGAAGCAGCAGCTCTGGTGAAGGGTAAGGCAGTACACAAATCTGGGGAAATCAGCACAACTTGACCAAGGCGAAGTCACAGAAGCTTCATACACATCCAAATTCCCTGAGGGATGTAATTTCTTGGCTGAGGTGTGGAGACCATGATCTCAAGGTACTGCTATCTCAACTGCCATGACACAGTTTAATAAAGAAAATGTTCTACATGCAAACGTGGTGAGTAGTGTCTGGGATCTTAAAAACCTGCCACCACCCATCTGAGATACATCTAGTGGTCAATTCTGGCTGGAGCAAAGGAAAATGCAGAATACCAAAGACACAAGGAAAAGATAAGTCCAAAGGACTAAGGGATCACAACTACCACAACCTTCACCAGACTGAGTTCAGAACACCTAGTTGGTGTCCACCTACCATTACAAGCTTCTGTGACAGGAATCATAATAGAGAGGTCTTGGATAGAGCTGGAGAAAAATGTAGAACAAAATTCACACACACACACACACACACAAAAAAAAAAAAAAAAAAAACAGACTTGCTGGTCTGACAGAGACTTGAGAAACCCTAAGAGTATGGTGCCCAAACACCCTTTTAACTCAGTGTTGAATTTACTCCTAAGGTTTATCTTTTGGCCAAAGACTATTCAGTAATTGGAAACACTGTGACATAGTCATTAAGAGCTACAAATGCTGACCAAAAGAGTGGCAAATCAGATTCACTTGGTGCTAATTAAAAACCTCGTCAGGCAGTTCTACTCTGTCCTACAAGGTCCCTATGACTTGACAGCAAATGGGTCTTTTTTTAACAGAAAACATGAGAAATTGTGCTTCATAGTTCAATCATGTATGGCAGGCTAAATGGACATACCAGCCCAAAAGAAAGACTAGAGGGCAAGAAGGGACAGGAAAACTGGACAAATGGAAATTGGGAACCTCAGGCCGAGAAGGTAAAACTGTTGACAACCAATATCACAAAATATCTTGTGCATTAACTGTTTGATGAGAATTAATTTGCTCTGTAAACTTTCACTTAAAGCAAAAAATATTTTTTTAAGTGAAAACAAAAAGGAACTCAAAGTTAAAAATTCAAACAAGGCAAATGTTTAATATTAGACAGAATAAATGGTTGCTTTTCTTTAACACTTCCTTATTTACTTAATCCCTAAGCATAAAGAACAACTAATGAACAGAACAGATGGAATTTCTGGAATCTGACCCAATAATGTACCTTGTCTTAACCTCACTTGCCAGCACCTCCTAGCCCCCTAACAGAGTATGTTTAAAATTCCCTAAATGACTATCGAAATGATCCAGTATCACATCCTCACTCTAAAATACAAGACAGAGGTGGAATAAAAGAGATGAGTTTTGCCTTATCTCTTTGTTCTTTCTGGCATCAACTAGCCTTTAGAAATATCAAAATCAATGCAAACATTTGTTGGAGGAGGGCCAGCTTTGAAGACCATATGCTACCTAACTATCCAGTCATTTAGACAGCTCCTAGGAAGGATTTCAAAGGTTGTTTCACACTAGTTACTTAGATAAAAGGCAGACTCAGGTGCTGATTTTGTTGTTTTTGTGGTTTATCTTATGATGAATCTTCCATTTCACACAGACATAAGGATTCCCATATGGCTTTTATTTTTCTATCCATTAACTGAAGTCATGTAGATTGAAACAAAGATAAAAAATGCATTCTGACCCAAAAGGCAAAAAACATTTAGAGCTAAGAAGTGACATGTAAGTGTCTGGATTCATAAAGCAAGAGTTATTTTTCTGTATATGTAGTAGTAGAGTGGCTTAAATAAAAAAAGACAAATGAAAAATAGATAGATAAAGGCAACCAGCAGAAAAATACAAAAGATTTATCTACCAAAACTTAAAAAGGAGGGGTGCACATGAACCAAATCCTTGTCTAATTTAACAGCATCTCAGTAGAAAATGTGGAAAGATAAAAAGTCAAAAACTAGTGGGAGGCCGTGGTAATTAGAATTATGGAGGCATCTGCTGGAAAACAGAGTGGTTGCCTAAAGAATGGGGATTGTTAACTGGAGATTATGGGGGGATAGGAGAAGATTTGCTTTTTATTGTAATCTTTCCTGCACACTTTGATTTCTTTAACCTATATGAAAGTATTATTTTAAGAATATTTTTTCATTTGAGAAAGAATAGTGTAGATTCTGTATCTGATTCTCCTACTTCTCACCCACTGCCAACTGCCTCACTGTTCACCCCCTCCCCAAAACACTTAGTCTCTATCTTCTCCTCTTTTAATCCCACCATCCTCACCTGGACACTCCCAGCTGACTTTTACAACTTCACTTAATCTGTTCTCCTGAACGACTTCCTAATTAGGAAAAGTGGTAGAGATTTTTAGAGTGTCTCCAGGGGTCCATCCTACCCCCTTTTCCCTTTTCATTCTATTCACTGTCTGTGGGTGATGCCATCCTTATCTCTATATCCAACAGCCAGATACATGTTGATGGCTAACAGATCAGTCTGTCATTTCCAAACTATCGGTTCTGTACGACCTCCTTGCAAATATGATTAGCTGACAGACACCTCAGTTCAACATGTCCACAACTAAAGTCTCAATCTTTTCTGTTCCAGCCTGTTAGTCACTTTGTATTTGCTATCTTGGTGAATGGTTTCCACCCTGTGACCTAAGCCAGAAAGTATGGAATCATTCTAGATTTACGCATCTCATTAATGAAGCCCTAGACACAGGCTACATTAAAATATAAGGCTCACAAATAGGAAACCTGAAAACAGAAGGTGAGAAGACCTCAAGAAGTACCAAGAATTTGAGGAAAATAAATACTATAAAATAAAGGGAGTAAACTCAATGACAAAAAAATACCTGAAAGAATTTTTATTTTTTTCACTCTCAAATAACATCATTACATATGTAGAAAATCTAAAATCATATGAGAACAGAGGACAAACAAGTCTGTCTTGGAAGAAGTACAGTCAGAGTGCTCCTTAGAAGTGATGATGGCATGACTTGTGTCATAAACTTTGAACTTGTTATCAGAAGAAACCAGTTCAGGGAGAAGAATATCATGCTTTGTAAGGTGCAAGGTCAACAAAAAAGAGGAAGACCCTCAATGAGATGGACTGACATAGTGGCTGCCACAATAGGCTCAAGCATAATGGTGGTGGTGAGGACAGCTCAGGACCTGTTGCACAAAGGGTCACTGCAAGTTGGAACCAACTCAACAGCACTTAACAACAACAATGTGCAAAGAGATTACTGTTATAAGTGACTATACCAAATATGTTAATAGACTAATTATACTAAATAGATTAATGAGTGATTAGAATAAAGATGCTGGATAGAAAGTCAACATAAAAATTAATTGTATTTGTGTATACAAGCAACAAACAAGAGGATAAAGTAAAATTTTAAATGTCCCATTTAAAACTGTGTTGTCTTATCTCTTAGGGCTGCTATAACAGACATACTATAGTGGGTGACTTTTGCCAAGGCCCATCACCCACAAAGGCCTCTGTGAGCAAAGCTACATGCCTATGTGATGACCAGTGGATACACCTCACCCTTGAACGCCCAGCCAGGGACTGCCCAGCCTGGGAATGCCAAGGCCGGCCCAGCCCTGCTGGCTTCTCCCAACTGCACGTTCCCCTCCACATGTGAAATACAAGACTGGAGGAAGGCCCTGAGAAGCTCCCCAGGGACGACCCCCCACACAGCCTTTAGATATAGACATCCCACTCCCTGCACCTCTTGACCTTGAAGCATAAATAGCGCTGATTAAGCTCAAGGCATAACCTTGTTTTCACTGTTGATTATAACCACTATATACTTGTCTCAGGCCATTACCTATAAGGCCCTAGCGATTAACATGTAAAAAGACCACTTGTCTCAGGCCATTATCCAGTAGGCCCCAATAATCAACATGAAAAAAAGGCCACAAGATATCAGTTCCTTGTTAACCAACAGCTTACCTGGTCAAGGGACAGGGTGAAATCACGTTACTGATTGTATAAAAAATAAAGAAAGACAGGCCCTAACAGGCTGCTGACCTCCAGATTCCTGGTTGTCTGCATCGCATCATTTCTTCTTCGCTGACGCCACCCATCTCTTCATGATCCCAGACCCTGCTGTGGCTGGACCCCGGCAGACTTTAAAGGATAGAAATTTATTTTCTCATAGTTCAAGATGCTAGAAACCCAAATTCAACTTGTGGCTCTAGGGAGAAGTCCTTCCTTATATATCTCAGCTTCTAGCAGCTAGCAATCCTTGGAATTCCTGGACTTGTTAATATATCTGTCTCCATTGTGTTCTGACAGTGTTAGTCTTTCTGCTGCGTGTGCTTGCTTGTCTTTTGTGTTTATGTTACACTTATCACTCATATAAAATTCCATCAAGCTGCATATTTATGTATAGTGCCATAAGTAGATTATTCCACCACTAAAATAACACACAAGGCCTTCAAAACTGGGTTATAAACATCAAACTAGGGCAATCAGGCAAGAAAGAGAAAGTCAACCAGAATGGAAAGAAATAGAACGATTACTATTCACAGATGATATGATGTTTTATGCAGAAAATCCTAAGGAATCCATGAAAAACCATATTAGAACTAATAAAGCAGTTCAGTACAGTTGCAAAGTCAATATACAAATACAAATTGTAATTTCCATGCATTAGGAATAATCTGAAAATGAAGCTAGGAAAATAATTACATTTACAATAACATCAACAAGGATAAGATACTTAGGAAATTTAACAAAGTAAATGCAAGGCTTGTTCACTAAAAATTAAAGACCTAAATAACCCAAAAGATCTCCAACTTTATGAAACTGAGGATTAAGTGTTAAGATGGTAAGATATCCCAAACTGATTTACAGACTCAACACAGTCACTATCAAAACTCAGAATCACAACTGATACTTTTGCAGAAATTGACAAACTACTGCTACAATTCATATGAAAATATAAGGGATATAGAATAATCAAAACAGTCTAGCAAAAGAAAAAGGATCCATATTTCCCAGTTTAAAACTTAGGACAAAATCATGATGATTCAAGACTGTGTGGTACTGGCATGTGGCTGGCCTTACAGATCAATGGTATAGATTAAGAGTCTAGAAATAAACCATACATCTATGATTAATTGACTTTTGAAAAGGGTGTCAAGAGGAAGAAATAATGTTTTGAACAAATGGTGCCAGAACAATTAGATAATCACATGCAAAGAATGATACATAAAAATTAACTTAAAATGAGTCATAGACCTAAATACAAAACTAAAACTATAAAACTCTCAGAAGAAAACATCAGTTTAAATCTTTGTGAACTTTCATTGGCCAATGGCTTCTTGGATATGCCACCAAAAACACAAGCAACCAAGAAAACCTGGATAAATTGGAATTCATCAAATGTTTAAACTTTGTGCTTCAAAGGACACAGTCAAGAAAGTAAAAAGACAACCTACAGAAAGGAAGAAAAATCATATATCTCACAAAGGAGTTCTAGCCAGAACATATAAAGAACTCTTGCAACTCAATAATAAAAAGAAAATTCACTATTAAAAAAATAGACAAAGAATTTGACTAGGCATTTTTCCAAGGAAGATACATAAATGGCCAAAAGCAAATGAAAACATGTTCAACTTCATTACGTACTAAGAAAATGTAAACCCAAGCCACTGTGCACCCACTAGGATGGCTAGAATTAAAAAATTGGAAATAAGCGTGAATGAAAATGTGGAGAAATTGAAATACTCATATACTGCTGGTAGGACTGTAAAATGGTACAGCCAGTTTGAGAACCAGTTTTGCAATTTCTAAAAAGGCTAAACAGAGTTACAGTATGACTTGGCAATCCACACCTATGTATATACCCAAGATGAATGAAAGCATGTTGACACAAAAATTTATGCATATTCAATGCATATTCGTAGCATTATTCTTCATGATAACACAAAAGCAGAAACAAGTCAAGTGTCCAACAACTGAGGAATAGCTAAACTAAATGTGGCATATCTATACAATGGAATATTATTCAGAAATAAAAAAGAATGAAGTTCTGATACAAGCTACAACATGGAGACCTTGAAACCAGTATGCTAAGTTAAGAAACCAGTCACAAAAGACCATATTTACATGATTCTCTTCTATGAAATGTTCAAAATAGACAAATCCACAGAGACAAAAAATAGAATTGTTGCAAGGACCTGGGGCCAGGAAAAATGTGGGGTGACTGCTGTTGGATATAAAGTTTCTCTGGGGGTAATGAAAATGTTCTCGAACTAGATAGTACTGCTGGTTGTACTATCATGTGAATGTAGTAAAAATCATTAAATTGTACACCTTAAAAGTATGAATTGCAATGTTGTGAATAATATCTCAATACAGAAATTAATAGAAAGAATCCAGCCATATATATGTGTTAAACAATCCAATAATTAAAAAAAAAAAAATCCAAAGCAAAGAGCATGGGCCTTTGGCAAATAATGGGAAGGAAAATATACACCAGCAAGAAAGGAAGGAGAATAGCAATATTGTTAGAACAAATGTGCCTTAGAAGATAAATAAGACAAGAAAGATATTCCATGTTGACAAAAGATAAAAATCCAACCAGAAGATAACGGTCGTAAAATTGTATACAACTAATAACAACTTCACAGTCTTTAAAGGAAAACTCATGACAATAAAGAGACGGACTTTAACAAGCAGTAATTTGCAACCTATCCTATAAGACCTAGTTGCAAAGTAGTCAGCAACCCAGATAATTTTTTTTTAATATTTTTTAAAATTGAATAAGGAAGCAAGTAAAATCCTCAGAGGTCAAAACAAAATGAAAGCAGGAATCTGGAGAGGCCAGCAAGCATTAAAACCAAGAGCTGGTCTGATGGCAGAAACCACTACCCAGTGGCAAAAAGCTTCCCTTTTGGTAGCTTGCAGTACTGGTAGAGTAGTGGTTAAAAACTGAGCTGCGAACCAGAAGTCAACAGTTTAAATCCAGCCACTCTTTGGAAACCCTGTGGAACAGTTCTGCCCTGTCCTACAGTGTTGTTATGAGATGAAATCAAAGCAATGGTTTTTTGTTTGTTTTTGGTTTTTTGCAGGGTTGGGGAGGTTAGATGGCTTGCGTGTGGAGACAGAAGATGAGACACTAGGTGAGGAATCAGATCAGAAATACCTCACATTAAAAAAAGAGACTCCCAAAAAGCTACACTGCCACTTAAAGTGTAAACCATGGAGAGTTTAAAACGTAAGTGGTATAGTGGTCAAGCACTAAGTTTGCTAACTTAAAGGCCAGTAGTTCGAATCTGCCAGGTACTCTTTGGAAACTTTGGAGCAGTTCTGCTGTGCCCTGTAGGGTCGCTATGAGTGGAAAAGGATTTGACTCTACTGGCCTTGGTTTGAATTTTTTGCTTTACTCAAGTGGAAAGTAAATAAACATGCCTGCTACAACATGAACAATAGGAAGAAAGCAGAAAATCTGCTGAGAATTTTCCCCAGCCTTAACACGACATTAAGACCTGAATGTAGACTTCTTGCAGGCAGGACTAGGGGCAGGGAGAGATGTGTACAGTACTTAGGCTACTCACTGGGTGCCTTTTGGTACTCCCCTCCCCTGTATAGTTTTGAGGGTAAACGTCAAAATAGCAGCCCCAGACTGAGAAGTACATGGATACATGGGCTCTGACTCCTTGAGGGTGAGGGTCTACATCACCCCAACAGGTCAGCCACCCTGACCAGTAAAGGGGCTCACTGAGACTGAGGGGAACCTAGAATGAGGAGAAGGAGAAAAAGAGTGTACCAGTTGAAGTCCCAAGACAGCTGCAACACCAGGAGCTTTATTCACCCCACTAACTTTCCTCCCATAAGTTTCCCCAGAAAGAAAACAGAATCATGAAGGTGCTGTTCCTTGACATGCTGTAGGTGGTCTGAAAGGTACAAGGCATACTGGCGTGTGCTGTGACTCAGTCCAGCTCCCCATTCAGGATGAGGCATCACTGTAGCTTTCCCTAGCATGTTGCTGGCTTGGCTAAGACTTGTTGAGCTCCTTCTCCCAGAACATGCCCGTGACTGAGAAACACTGCCTGGCCCAAGGCTCTACCCATTCCCCAAGGAGTCCACTGATTACTGCAAAGGTACAACCTGAGAGACTACTGGGCTAGAATCTAAGCACAGGCCTTTGAGGTCCATCTCAATAAACTGAGACAGACATACTCATTCACCAAGTATTTATTAAACATATACCATGCATCTGAACCATTCTAGGAGCTTAGTATATATCAGTGAACATATCACACAGGAACCCTTGCCCTCATGGAGTTTACGTTCTAGGGGCAAGAGATAGAGAACAATATGCAAAATTAAAAAAGCAAATTATATGATAACCAGTCAAAGTTGCTGGCAAGTCCATGCACCGTGACTTGTGGTGACCCCATGTGTGTGAGAGCAGAACAGTGCTGCATAGAGTTTTCATGGCTGTGACCTTCCAGAAGCAGATCTCCTGGCCTTTCTTCCAAGGCTTCTCTGAATAGGTTTGAACTACCTACTTTTCTGTTAGAGATAAGTGTTTAACTATTTGTACCACCCAGGGACTTCAAAATTATATGGCATGCTGTGAAAAAAAAAAAAAAGAGTAAAAGGCCAAGGATAAAGGAGACAAGGGATACAAGGGAAGAGAGGCTGACTACAGCTTCAAATTGGGGTAACTGAGTGGTCCTCCTTGACAAGGTGACACTGAGCAAAGACAAGAAGGAAGAAAGGAGGGAGTTATATAGTTATATGGGAGAGGATATAAGATAGAAGTGATAGCACAAAAGTCCTAAATCAGGCTTAGACTTGATGTGTTCAAGGAACAGCAAGGAGACCAGTGTAGTTGAAAGCTTGAGTGACTGAAAGAAGTCAAGCCAGAGGTAGGTAGCAGGAGATGGGGCGGGGCCCCTGATAAGACTTCTACTCTGGGAGAAATGGGAAGCAGTTGAAAGGTTTGGATCAGGGAAGTAATGTAGTCACTTCCATTTTAAAAGGGCGTATCTCAGTGCTGTGCTGAGACTGAAGGACTAGAGGAGTAGAAGCTGAGAGGCAAACTAGAAGGTTCTGACAGTGGCTCAAGTAACCGAGGACAGTGGTTCAAACCAGGGAGGTAGCAGTGAACGTGATGAGAAGATTGTAGCTGCATTTTAAAGTTAGCCAGTCTGATCCCCTGATGCACTGACAGAAGTGTGATGGAAGAGAGTAGTTAAGAATGACTGAGATATTTTGTGTAAATAACTGAAAGGATGGAATCTGGGGATACAGAGGCGTATGCCTAAGTTTTATTTTGGACGTGTTAAGTTTGAAATATCTAACAGACTCTGGGCAAATTCTGTTGGTGCTCTACTGCGAAGCTGAAGGTACTTGCAAGTTCACTCCCTGCCCCAGAAAATCCTTAGAAAATGACTGATGATTGCAGGGATATGTAGCCCAGCTCCCATGTTTGCACTGGGGAAACACCAAGATATAACACACTTCTGAGCTCCGGTGGGGTCACATTGAAGCCACCTTGGCAGAACTTTGCCTGTTGTTCTTATTCCTGGCTTGATATCCTCACCTTCTCCATCTCTATCCTACTTCCTTCACCCCCTTACTAGTGTCTCCCAGGATCACTTAAAAAAAGAGAATTTAAAGGACTCATATACAAATCCTCATCTTCTGAAGAATCAGATCTAAGATGACATCCATTCGGAGATGTCAATGAGACAGGTGGACATATATAAATCTGAACTTCACCAGAAAGGTTTAGGCTAGAGAAATACATGCAGAGATGGGTAGCGGTGCTATTTAAAGCCATGAAACTAAATGAGATCACTATGAGAGTTGATATTATTTTTTTTTTATCATAGACATTCTAAGATACAGAAGAAAACAAGATACATTTACTCTGAAAATAATTTAGGGAAGAAGAAAGTTGGCCTGTTCCTTTAAAAATATTACTGAATTGTAATTATAACAAAATGTTAGAAGTTGATACTTGTTGAAACTGGGCAAAGAATATACAAGTGATCATTATACTATTCTCTATGTTGGTGCACATGTTTGAAAATTTCCATAATAAAGATCGCACAACAATCACCTGCCAAAGAGGCAGTCCCAAATCATGGAGACCCCATGTATGCCAGGGTAGAACTTTGCTCTGTAGGCTTTTCAATGGCTAATGTTTTGGCATTACGTTTCTAAACCTTTCTTCTAAGATGCCTATGGGTGAACTTGAACCTCCAACCTTTTAGTTAGCATCCAAGTGCATTACCTGTTTCTACCACCCACGGACAGCAACACACACACACACACACACACATGCACACATGCACACACACGCAAGCGCAAATGGGCATACACACACACACAAGTAATATGTAAATATGTTGGCTGGCTTTTTAAAAGAAAACAAACTGTTAAATTTAAAAAACAGAAAGCAATAGAACAGGTACGTATATTGTTTATTCACACAATGGAATATTACACAGAAAAGAGTAAGATGAATTTCAACTAATTGCACGCAATAATATGGACAAATCTTCCAAAAATATTGTTAGATGAAAGAGCATAGGCTCAAGAAAATATACACTGTAGGACTCTATTTGTGTGCAAAAACAGGCAAAACAAATTCACGCTGATAGATAGAAGTATGATTACTGTCATGGATTGAATTGTGGCCCCCTGAAAATACGTATAATAATTTGTCTGGGCCAGGATTTCCTGTATTCTCTCATTACCTCCATTTTGTAATTTTCCTATGCTGTATATTAAAGGATTAGGGTGGAACTATATATTTCTTCATAGGATCCCCTCCCTACTCCACTGTAAAGGGAGTTTCCCTGGAGTATGGCTTGCACTATCCTTACCCCTTTCATCCTACAAGAGATAAAAGGAAAGGGAAGCAAGCAGAGAACTGGAAACCTCACACCATTAAGAAAGCTGCACTGGGAGAAGAGAGCACCATTTCAGACCTCAGGTTCCTGTGCCAAGATGCTCCCTGGACACAGATTGATACAATACCAGATTTTTCCTCCAGAGCTGATGATGGGGAAAGCCTTCCCCTAGAGCAGACTTCCTGAATTTTGACTTGTAGCCTACCTGACTATGTAAGAATAAACTCTTATTTGTTAAAGCCATCCACTATGTGGTATTTCTATTAGAGCAGCACTAGCTGACCAAAACAATTACTCTGGAAGGGTGTTGACTAAAGGGGTATAATGAAAACTTTATTGGTGCTGGTAATATTCTTTTCATGTAGTGCTAGTTATGTGACTGAAACCATTTTATGAATTTCATCAAACTTTACATTCATGTGTATTTTTCAATATTTATCTGTTATTTTATGTGTCCCTGGGTGACACAAAGAGTTAAAGGCTCAACTACTAGCCAAATAGCTGGCAATTCAAACCCATCCAGAGGCAACTCAGAAGAAAAACCTGGCAATCTGCTACAAAAGGTCACAGTTTTAAAAACTCTGTGGAGCACAGTTCCACTTCACAACATGTGGTTACCGTGAGTCAGAATCAGCTCAGTGGTAACTAACAACAACAACCTTAAATTTACAAGAACCTAAGAGGATTTGATATTTTTATCCTGCCACTAACTCACAAGTGCTGGAAGCAGACACAACTCTTGGGTTGAGCACCAAGGAACTTACTACTCACAGGAATCGTGAGTCTTATATGAGCACCAGTTTCCCTTGATGCCCAAGGCCCTCAAGAGTGCCATGGAATTGAGTACAGTTGGATACTGTGCACAGAGAGGATTCAAGTCAGAGCTAAGGAACACTGTAATTAAGAAATCTCAACCTTTAAAGGGGCTACAGCAAACCTCTCAATCTTTCTCCCAGAGAGGAACATTATCTTTATAATACTGAACAGCAAACAATCGACCCTTCCTCAGAGAGACACACATTTCTGTCTTCCAAGGCTGCTCACTATACAGACATCTTTGGAAAAATGGTTTGAAACAAGAGTTCTCAATGACACTGCTTGAAAAACATGCCCAAAACACAGGAGACCCAAAGAAAATTGTCTCCAACAAAATTTCACTAGAAATTTATATTTAAAAAATTGTTTAAGGAGGTGGAGCTAAGATGGAGGAGTAGCCATATGCATCCTGTGATCCCTGTAACAACAAAGATCCAGAAAAACAACTAATGGATTATACAGGACATTCTGGGAATACTGAACACGAGAGGTAAAGCTGAAAAGTTGGACTGGGCAACAGGGCAGAGAGATTAAATCCAGAAGCTCCTAGACTGACCAGATTTAGAATGGTGGAAATCCACACTACACTGTAGGACTTTATCACCAGTGGATGGAGCAGCAGTGTTCAGAAACCATATTTTTCATTAGGAAAACTGAGCTTCTGACAGTTGCACCTACAAAATCAAAGAGGACTCCCATTTGAGTGTCAAAGATAAGTGCTTGCAGACTCCTGCAAATATAAATCTTTCCCTTGTGTTATACCTCTTGTTGGGGAGAGGGTAGCCCGAAACAGAGGCAGAGACACACAGTCCAAGGTTCCAGTGAAATTTATTGGAAGACAAAAAGAGTAGGGTCTGAGCCCAGTGGCTCAGCCCAGCCGCTCCCTTGTGTGGCAGGTTTTTTACATTTTAAAGTTTCAGTGAGGCAGTGTGGGGTGAGGGAGGTTTATGGTTTGATAAGGAAAGAAAGAGGGGCAGAAAGAAATTCTGGTTATGGGACTTATGGTCTGTTTTAGTCAGCTAGTGCTGTTCTAACAGAAATATCATAGAGTGGATGGCTTTAACGAAGACAAGTTTATTCTTACATAGTCCAGTAGGCTTGACAAGTCCAACTTCAGGATGTCTGCTCCAGGGGAAGGCTTTCCCCCTTGTTGGCTCTGGAGGAAAGTCCAGTATTGCATCAGTCTTGTCCAGGGAGCATCTTGGCACAGGAACATCAGGTCTGAATGACATACTCTTATCTCGGTGCTGCTTTTTGGATGGTGTAAGGTTTCCAATTCCCTGCTTGCCTCCATTCCCTGCTTGCCTCCATTTCCTTTTATCTCTGGTAGGATGAAAAGATTAAGGGTGGCTTTATTGATGACAATGTAAGCTAAAACATGACAAAATAATTGTTTAAAAACACCACAGAGCCTGACATAACAAAGGTTAGGAAATAAATTAAGACTCCTGCGAGGCTGTGCCTGGGAGGGGGACAGGCCTCACTTGCTTCGGTCCTTGGGTTCTCGGTATTTCCACCGGATGTAGTCAAAGATATCTTTCTCACTATCCACAGGTAGGGGTTCTCCAGCAACTTCGGTGACTCCCAAGGGCCGGATTGTGTATTCGTTTGTTGTAAAGCCCTTGTCTAGGGCATGAGCCCTCATGTTCTTATTGAAAATATCACTCCCAGTGAAGTAGAGCACACCACAGTAATACTGATCCTTGGGTATTAACCTGATATCAGTTCTCCTGTGTGGATACTCTTTTTCATTGTTTTTACTGGGAAGCTGGCAAATACCCATGAACTTTGTTTCACCCTTTGACAAAGTGTCTGTAATAAAATGGACCTTCCGTAACTGCTCCAAAACTCGATGTAACAGTTTTGGCTGTTTGGCTGACTCAGAAGTAAAGTTCGGAAGGATCAACAGAACGTCCATGTCACCACTGGACTCTGCACCTCTCCTAAAACTTCCACAGACTGTAGTAATGTATTCAGAATCCACTCTTTTAACTTCGTTCAGCACGATATCCTGCATCTGTAACATCTCTTCACAAGGGATTCTTTTCTGAAAGTCCTCAAAATATTTCAGTCCAATTCGTTGATGATGGTTCAGTTCATCTTCATTTTTTCTGAGATCTAATGTTTTAATTTCTTCATCTACAAACTTTCTTGCAGCAGATGGCCCAATGCCAGTAACTCGAGTCAGGAAATTGATGGATGAACTTGTATCATCCTGTTGAATCTTTTCCAGTTTATGCAATTTTCCAGTTGCTAAAAACTCGTCAATCTTTTCAACAATTTTTGTTCCTACTCTGGGCAATTTCTTAGCTTCTGTTCCACTCTTTATTTTGTGTGGGTACTTTGCTATCACAGATGCTGCTTTCCTGTAAGCATTGTACTTGTGGTTCGCATTGTGGTTCACATTGGTTCACAATGTGGTTCACATTCTTCTCAAAGTTTGTGAGTTCCATGAGCATGTCCGTGATGCCCCCATTGAGCATCTCCTGTGGAGCCTTTCGATTGCTCACGGTGACCTGCACCTGAGGACCGCAGAGTCGTCAGAGCCAGAGCCTCGCCCCCGCGTCCTGCGCTGATAAGGGGCCAAGAGCTGACTGGGCTGGACCAGCCCAGCCCCAGTGTAGCCCACTGAACAATGGCTGCCTCTGACAGCTGATATTTGACAAAGGTCCTAAGATTTTGAATTGGGGTAAGAACAGTCTCTTTAACAAATGGTGCTGACATAATTGGATACCTATCTACAAAATTTGAAACAAGACCCATATCTCACACCTTATACAAAAATCAACTCAAATTGGATAAAAGACCTGAATATAAAAGCTAAAATGATAAAGCTCATCCAAGATGAGATAGGGTCAATAATGGATGTTTTAATATGCAGTACAGACAGACTTCAAAATTTGACAAACAAAACACATTCATCAGAAGAGAAAATAGATAAATGGGAATTAATAAGAATCAAACACTTCTGCTCATCCAAAGACTTCATCAAAAGAATTAAAAGACCACCTACAGAATGGGAAAAAATATTTGGCAACTCTATGTCAGACCGACGCCTGATCTCCATAATCTATAAGATACTACAAAATATCAATAAGAAGAAGATAAACCATCCAATTAAGCGATGGGCAAAGGAGATGGGATACACACTTCACTAAAGAGGAGATCCAGGCAGCCAAAAAACACATGCGGACATGTTCACGATCTTTAGTTATTAAAGAAATTCAAATCAAGACAACAATGAGATACCACTTCACCCCAACAAGATTGGCCATGATCCAAAACACACAAAACAATAAATGTTGGAGAAAAGATTAAGGGTGGTGCAAGTCATACTCTAGGGAAACTCCCTTTACTGTGGAGCAGGGAGGAGAGCCTATGAAGGGATTTAGAGTCCCACCCTAATCCTTTAACATACAGCACAGGAAAATCACAAAATGGAGGACAATCGCAAAATACTGGGAACCATGGCCCAGACAAATGGCTACACATATTTTTAGGGGTGATACAATTCAATTCATGACTTTGCATGCTTTGGCACCCCCCAAAAAATCACATCTTTGAAACATGTAATACATTCATCCCATCATAGCAAAATCATGTCCATCCTATATTACAGAAGTCTCAAATCAGTTCCAAATTCAACATTCAAAACTTCTTCTACGTCTGTGAAACCTAGAACACAAGCTATCAGCTTCCAAAGATACAGTGGCAGAACAGGCACAAGTTAGACATTCCATTACAAAGGCAAGAAATTACAGGGAGAGAAGTCATTAACAGGCAACAATCAAGTCAGCAGAACTCATTGCATTAGCCTTCAATGCTTTGAAAATACTCTTGCATTTTCTGAGACATTCTACACAATGGCCCTGTCCTTCAGACTCTAGTATGGGTCATACTCTGGATTCTGAGTGGAGATTCCCAGCCCTGTGCTACAACTCTGCCTTCAAGTCTCACTTGTACAGAAAATCTGCCCCTTCAGCTTTAGGCATACCCTAAGCCCAAGTGAGTAGTAATTCCACTCTGACAAAACACAGAAAGCCCTCACTCCACCCTTTGAAACCCCTGAGGTCATGGCCATATCTTTTGAGATGGAGGCAGCTCAGTGTCTCATGCTCTTTGTCTCTTCAGCTTCTGTTTCTTATGGCCACATGGCCTAGTCCTCAGGCCCACATCTGCTCAGCCAGGGCAAGTGTTTCAAAGCTCTGTAGCTCCACTGATTCAAGTGCCCAGAGGCACCCTACTCTGCTAGGAAAACTCTGTGCACAGGCAATCACCTCTCTTGCTCCATGGGTCAGCAAGGCTACCTCCACCATTTCAAGTGCCGGAGGCACCTCGATCCACAAGGAAAACTCTATGCACAGGCTCTTAGCTCTCTTGTTTCATGGGTCGGCTCAAGTGCTGCCTTTGATTCTGCTGTTGCTGCTGCTAGTCCTCTGTTGCTTGTTTCTGTACCTTCTTCAGTTCCTTCCGAATCTTCTATCCATTCACAATCACAAAATACTGGGAATCATGGCCCAGCCACATGGCTACACATATTTTTGGGGGGACACAATTCAATTCATGACATGTTCTGAATAAGGAAGAAGTGCTGATTAGAAGGGGAAGGGCTAAGGTTTGTTTGTGGTCAAGATTTTGATAAAGGAAGAGCTTTCAATTAGGTGAGTGAGGAAGACAGGCATAAAATTATACCAGGTGGGGCCCTACTGGGCTGTTTTCAGCTGATGGTAGGTCTGATCATTGGATAAGATGACCTCCCTGAATGTCAGGGACAGAGGCCTGTCAATGACCTCTCTGAATTTCAGGGACAGAGTTCCCTCACCTCTCTCCCATTTCCTTGCATTTCTTACTCCCTTCTCTATACTGCACCAGTACTAAACTCTGACACTTTATTTGGGCCAGAAGTAGAACCCCTTGTGTACATCTTGAATTACTCTCCCAGACATGGAGATGGAACAGATTCCCAAACAGGGAGGATAAAAAGCATTCTGCTAGCTCCCCTGGGTTAGGAACTCAGGGCAGAAATAAGCCCTTTGCATTGGCAAGGACAGCTGGCAGCCTCCTTCCTTCCTCAGTGCAAGCAACTGGCAACATGTTCCTACCCTAATTTCCCTCCCCTATCCAGGACCCTTGGTAAAAACAGACACCACATATTTGGCAGCCAACTCCCTGGGCTCCAGAGCTGAATACATAAAAGAAAAACAAAGTCGTGCCTAGGCCTACATGCCTAACAACAGCTCTAACAACCTAATGCCAGGATGTTAGCATTTCTAAGGCTCCAATAATCAAAATAACTCACACAATCAGCCTATCCGAACATTTAAAAGTAAATATAAAATATATAACATATAACTTAGAACAGAATAACAAAACAAATAAAATTACAATGACTTTCCGATGGCTGGAAGGCAATAGTCAGTAACTAATTGCTTAAAGAAGAGGACTGTTATGGCTTGACAAAATTCCCAAAACAAAGAATTAGAAATTTTTTGGACAAAGAGAACTTCCTGGAATTATCAGGAGAAGAATACAGAAGATTAATGTTTAGGGCTCTTCAAGAGATCAGGAAGGAGATCATGCAAAGTGCAGCAGAGCAAAATGAAAAATTAAACAGGCCACAAGAAATAATTTGGCAACAGTGAGCTGAAATTCAACTGATTAACAATAAAATCACAGAATGTGGCAGTTAAATAGACAGTCAAAGGAGCAGAATTGAGGTAATGAAATGCAGAATTAGTGAGATTAAAGATAAAGCAGCTAACACCAATATATCTGAGGGGAAATAAGATAAAAGAAATTTTAAGAAAAATGAAGAAATGCTAAGAGTTATGTGGAAGTCTAACAAAAGGAACAATCTGTGAATGACTGGAATACCAGAACAGAGTGTTATAATAGAAAATACAGAGAGAATTGTTGAAGGTTGGTTAACAGAAAATTTCTCTGATATCATTAAAAAAGGAAAAGATATCTATCCAAGATGCTCGTCAAACTCTATAAAAGGTAGATGCCCAGAGAAAGACACCAAAATATGTTAAAAAACCCAGTGCCATCATATCAAATCAATTATAATCGATAAAGGCAACTAGGGTGAAACAAAAAATAACCCACAAAGCAGAATCTATAAGACTAAGCTCAGACTACTTAGCAGAAACCATGCAGGCAAGAACACAATGGGGTGATGTCATGGATTGAATTGTGCCCCCCAAAAAATATGTGTAGCCATGTGGCTGGGCCATGATTCCCAGAATCTTGTGACTGTCTTCCATTTTGTGGTTTTCCTATGCTGTATGTTAAAGGATTAGGGTGGGACTCTAAATCCCTTTACAAGATCACCTCCATGCTCCACTGTGAAGGGAGTTTCCTGGGAGTATAGCTCCTTCACCCCACCCTTAATCCTTTCATCTTGCAAGAGATAAAAGAAAAGGGAAGCAGGCAGAGAATTGGGAATCTTGTACCACCAAGAAAGCAGCATCGGGAGAAGTGCGTGTGCTTCAGACCTGAGGTTCCTGTGCCAAGATGCTCCCTGGACAAAGACTGATGCAATACTGGACTTTCCTCCAGAGCCAACAAGGGGGAAAGCTTTCCCCTGGAGCGGACACTGTGAATATGGACTTGTAGCCTACTGGACTGTGTAAGAATAAATCTTCCTCTGTTAAAGCTATCCACTCTGTGGTATTTCTGTTAGGGCAGCCCTAGCTGACTCAAACAATCACAATAAAAAATAATAATAAAATAAATGTGTTGGCATAACTAGATATCTAGCTACAAAAAAAATCAAAGGGGAACCATACCTCATACCATGCACAAAAAACAATTCAAAATAGATCAAAGACCTAAGCATGAAACCTAAAACAGTAAAGATCATGGAAGAAAAATAGGGGAAACTCTGGGAACCCTAAGACAAGGCATAAACAGATTACAAAATGTACAAACACCAGAAAGGAAAATAGATAACCAGAGGCTTCTAAAACTCAAACACATATGCTCATCCAAGGACTTCACCAAAAGAGTAAAAAGATAGCCTATGGACTGGGAAATAAATTTTCAGCAACCACAAATCTGATCAGCATCTAATCTCTATAATCTATTGACCACTACAAAACCTCAACAACAAAAAGTCAAATAATCCAATTGAAAAATGGACAAAGGATATCAACAGACATTTCATCAAAGAAGACATTCAGGCAGTTAACAGATACATTAGGAAGTTTTCTTGATCATTAGACATCAGAGAAATGCAGATTAAAAGACAATGAGATACCCCTCTGCCCAACAATGCTGGCGTTAATCCAAAACACAAAATAATAAGTGCTGGGGAGTCTGTGGAGGGACTGGAACATTTCTACACTGCTGGTGGGAATGTAATATGATATAGCCACTTTGGAAATCAGTCTGGCACTTTCTTAAGAAGCTAAAAGTAGAAATACCATATAATCCAGCAATCCCACTTTTTGGAGCACATGTGAGAGAAACAAGAGCTGCCACATACACAGATATATGCACAACAACATTCATCACAACACTGTTTACATTAGTAAAAAGATGGAATCAATCTAGGTGCCCTTCAGCAGCAGAATAAATAAACAAATTATGGTACATTTACACAATGCAATACTATGCAATGACAAAGAACAATGACGAATTTCAGAAACATCTCATGAAATGGAGAATCTGGAGAATATTACCCCGAGTGAAATAAGTCAATTGCAAAAGGACAAATACTGTACAAGACCACTATTATAAAGACTCACGAATTGGCTTAAACACAGAAGAAAACATTCTGTGATGGTTATAAGGTGGAGAGGGACTGGGGTATTCACTAATCAGATAACTGACAAGAACTATTTTAGGTGAAGGGAGTGATAACACATAGCAGTGGGGAAGTCAGCCCAAGCAGACTAAACCCAAAGCTTAGAAGTATTCTAAATAACACCAAACACTTTCAGGGACAGAGTAACAGGGTTAGAAGGTCCGGGGACCATGGTCTCAGGGGGCATCTAGATCAGTAGGCAGAACAAGGTTTTTACACAAATGTTCTGCATCCTGCTTTAGCGAGTGGTGTCTGAGGTCTTAAAAGCTAGCAAGCAGATAAGGAATCCACCTGGAGGGAACAAGAAAGAAGATAGTCAACAAGAGGAAAGGGCAAGCCCAAGAGGCGGACAGTGTAACACAAAACAGAGACAACAGCAACATGAGACCAAAAGAACTAGATGGTGACCAACCACCACAAAAATAGTGCCTTTATAGGGAATTTAGCAAAGAGTCTCTAATGGAGCGGGGAAAAAATGCAGAGCCCAGATCTCAAAATCTAGTAGAAAGACTAGACTTGATAACCTGATGGGTGGAGGGTCCCAGAAGACACAGCTCTGGAACTCTCTGTTAACTTAGAACTGAAAACATTCTGAAAGCCAACTTTTCTGACACAGGCTGAACTGATACACAAGCCATAAAATGATTGTGATGAAAAGTGGGCTTCACAGCTTAGGCAAATACAGGAGACTAACTGGACAGCTCCTGCTTGGAGGCCAAGAAGGAATGTCAGAGTGGTCCAGGAATTGGTCAAATGTATAAGAGAAATATGGGTTGGAGGGGAAGAGTGTGTTGTTAGAGTGTGGAGTGAGTAGCTAGGATCACACAGCAAAAGTATGTGTAAGTTTTTGTATGAGAAACTGACTATAATTTTAAAGTTTCACTTAAACGCAGCAACAAAAAATTGTTTAAGTCTGTTTAACCATCCCCACTCTCCAAGTCCCAGAGGTGATCACTTTTTGATTGGTACATATCTTTCCAGACCCACTACCCCAAAATGCTGTCATTCTGACTCTTAGAACCTTACAGAAAACTGTAGAGTTTTCCAAGTTGTAATCTTTACGGGAGCAGACTGTCATACATTTCTCCCATGTAGCAGCTGGTGAGTTAGAACTGTTGAACTTTCAGTTAGAAGCTGAGTGCTTAATCACTGTGCCACCAGGGTTCCTCAGATCAATACAGTTATCTATATAAAAAAGAATCCTGGTGGCTCAACATTTAGTGCTTGGTTGCTAACCAAAAGGTTGGCAGTTTGAACTTACTCAGTGGCTCTCCAGGAAAAAGACCTGGGGATCTGCTTCCATAAAGATTACAGCTGAGAAAACTGTATGAGTAGTTCTATCCTATTGCATGGGGATACAATGCATCAGAGCTGACTTGGCGACACTCGACAATCACATATGTCTGTACCTTTACAGGAAACCCTGGTGGTATAGTAGTTAAGTGCTACAGCTGCTAAACAAAAGGTCAGCAATTCAAATCTGCCAGGTGTTCCTTGGAAACCCTAAAGGGCAGTTCAACTCTGTTTATAGGGTCACTTTGTGCCTGAATCGACTCCATGATAGTGGATTTGTTGTTTGGGATTTTTTTTTTTTTTTTTTTTGGTATCTATACATGCATTGGAAACCCTGTTGGTATCATGGCTAAGTGCTGCATCTGTTAATCAAAAGGTTGACAGTTCAAATCTACCAGGCACTCCATGGAAATTCTATAGCACAGTTCTACTCTGTTCTGTGGGGTTGCTATGAGTTGGAATCAACTTGACGGCACTGGGTAATTATGTATACACATTGGCATGCATGTAAATTATTTCATTTTAGTCTCAAATTCATGCCTGGTATAGTAATGAGAAAGGGGCCATTATTTTTTTCCATGTCAAGGTAAGGAAACTGAGGCTTAAAGAAGTCAGATAACTGGCTGGGAGTCAATATCTAGTAAATGTCTGTAGTAGCAAATTCTTACCACCAATAAATTACACAGTATCTGTTCTCTTCCTTTTTAGTAAGAGAACACAGACTGTGGTAGAAGCAGTAAGGTGCTGTTGAAATGAGACACAAGTAACTCCATTTAGAGGAAGAGTGCAGTGAAAATTTAGGCTCCAGGAACTAACTTAGCAGGAAATAATAAAAAGAAAAATACCATAGGGTAATTACACCGAAACAGATAGGGCCTGGAGACAGCCTCACAAATAACCCTGGAGCCAGCCTAGTAAAGCATCCACTAACGGAAATTCCATGTGGTTAGCACATTCAATCGCAGCTAAATTTTGCAACTTGCAGAAACTCCGTATGGCCTCAGCCAACCTCAGCCAATCAATGCAAAGGTCAGCTCCCCCTCCCTACCTTGCGATTTCACAGCTGAAATACGGGTGATAAGGAAGCTTGTGATGGCCCCCTGCTCTATGTAGTTTGGGGTGCATCCCTGGTGTACCAGTGTTTTTCTTATTGGGCATATTTTTAAATAAAACTTAACTTTCAAAAAGTAACTGCGTTGTGTCTTGAAATTGGGACCCTAACAGTGCCACCATGAAACCTACATTTACCAGACTTGCCTGTAGCTAGAAATAACCACATGTTCTTACCTGAACTGTAGACACAAATCTACTGGAGCAGTATAACTTAGCTGGCTCTTTTGCCTTTCCCTTCTTCCCATTTTCCTCTTTCAGGAAAGATGACTAAAATTGCAGCAGCTGTCTACAGCCAAGAGGCAACCTGAGGAGGCTGGAGATGAGTGTCCAAAAGAAAGTGAAGCAGGAAAACAACACGAACCTGGTACATTAATAATGTTATGGGGCCTGGGGCCTGTCTTCTTCCACTCTCGACTACCTACTTCTGGAATTCAGGTTACAAAAAAATGATCCACTCTTCTTTCTTGTTCTTACCAACACAGTGTTGGAGCTAGGATATGAACCGAAGTCAATTCCACCTTCTCCACCCTTGAACTATGTTAAACACTCCATATACAGGTAAGGCTTTCCACACAGACAGCTGTTATTGCTCTAAAAGTTGCTGTTGGCCATTAAACACTAAAAAAAATTGCTCCAAGTAAGAACAGTTTCAACCTCATAACAGCAACAGAAGAAGTAGTAGTGCTTAATGGAAGATAAAAGTAGAATATTGTGTAACTTTCTTTTTTGACAGCCTTTATGCTGGGGATCATGGATTTATAGAAAAGAACAACAGGATAGATGTTTAACAACAGAGAGTTCAAATCCTGGCTTCACTACTGTATTTGCTGTATGATCTTAGAAAATCTCATCATTTCTTTATGCTTCCTCCTTTTCATATGCTAATAAAATAGGTCTTCATGCCATAAGCTTGTGATGAGAGTACTGTGAGGAAATGTACAAAAAGTTCTTTAAAAAATCAATGCAGCTCTGAACATGCACCAAATAATTATAGAAATATTGAATTCCTAGTGTATGTGTGCACCACACCCAGAGAGGCTCTGCAGTTATTATTATCACATTTTAGTGACCCCAGTTTTATCATTCTTTTTTAGTCATTATTGTGGGAGATCCCACGAGACAGAAGAACAATGTTCAAATGGAACAATATTGTCAAAGTGAGGTAGGTGTGTGTACGTGTGTGTGTGTAAGATTAAACCTTCTAGTTGAGTTTCATATACTTCATGCAAAGGATTGCTGAATATTCATTGATATATCTAGAATCCACAAGTATGTTATTAGAAATCATTACTTATCTATATTTTTGAAATGTTGAAATCATTTAGAGTTGATCCTGTGCAAGATAAGTTTGCTACCTTTAAACTGAAGAGACAGTAACACCCAAGCTGTCTTCAGTTTCTCTCATGTTATGCTGATATCCTTGATGTCTAGAACAAACTGCTGGCTGCCTATGAGACTCTTGTATGTCACCATTAAATTGAAAAAGGCCCACAGTATCAAAATCTCACTTCTAGTGAGGAAGAGAAGCAAAAAAAGAGTAAACTGATAGTTTTTCATGAATCATTCCCACTCTGCTAAATGACAGTGACCTCATTCTCCTCTTCACAGTGACTGTAGTTTTCTCTCTGAAGGTGTTTTAGCTGCACAGAAGGAACTGAGCTGGAGATATGTCTAGTAAGAATTATTTTTAAAGTGTCTTAAAATGCAAAAGGCTGTGTTTGGATTACAAGCCCTTCTTTTTGCATACAGCAATGCAATGTCCAACTAATCACAGCAGACTGGGGAGATGGGACTTTAAAACAGTTTGCCATGTTTGCTCTGAGTCTTCTAACAGTCTAACAGTGTTAAGAGAAAATCAGCTGAATACTCAATAAAAGAAATTCTTTTAAAAGATTACAAGCAAATGAGTCCAAATTTGGGGTTCTACTGCAGCACTGGAGCCCTGACAGCATAGTAGTTAAGAGCTTGACAGTGAACCAAAAGCTTGGTAACTTGAATCCACGAAGTGCTCTTTGAAAATCTTATGTGTCAGTTCTACTCTGTGATATAAGGCTGCCAGGACATGGAATCAACTTGACAGCAATAGGTTTGGTATTTTGTTATTGTTGTTCTTTATTGCAGCATTATACATGCAATTCAGTATCCAAATACAAGTTGTGCATAAAAGGAAATATTTGTGCCGCTTCCACATAAAGAGTTAGGATGGTACACTATTTGGCGTAAAATGAAAACGTGCAAAACAATCAGTGAAAGCACAGTGCTGGGATGTTTTTATTATAAACTTCTGAGTATCATCTCACTGTGTGAACAGAGTTGCTGTCTTTGCTGGCACTGACCAGCAATGCTTTGTGACACATTGGCCAACAATTTTACTGTTTTCCTCTCCCTTCTGATGAATGATATGGATAGACTAAGAATTGCATTTGGTTCTGCTTTCCAACACAGCTGTTTTCTGGGGTGTCAACGCAGATTTGGGTGTTGAAAGATATTTACGTAAGTGGTGTTTGTGAACAGGAAGGCCAGTCCTTCTATTATCACCGGAACATTTAAATCTTAATGACTGGCATTGTTGTCTAAAAGGCAGTGTTTTTCCTGCTGAGAAACTGCATTAGATTCAAGGAACAGAGCTCATTTCCATTCTCTCAGCAGTCTCTCTAGAAATGACATGCAGTGCTTGAAACTGTTTATTTCCAGATTCAGGCCTCCCTGGCATCAGTCATCAGCTTCAATTACCAGTTTTCCAATGCAGAGCCATCAGGCAGTCTGACACCAGGGTCCGGCCTAATTCCCACCTTCTCCAGAGTCAAGAGCATAATGTGTGGATGAAAAGGTGCAAAATAGCCTGGACTTCATTAGCATGCAGGGCCTGGCTGTTCATTTGCTGGCTGCGAATGGAAGTTCTGACACTCAAAGCTTGCTACAAAATAAGAAAAGTCCTCTTCAGGGGAGATGAGGTCCTTGGTGGTGAGGAAAGGTCATCAAAAAGACAGCCACTGCCCTTGCTCCCTGCTCTCCATGACTGTTTATTGATTCCAGGAACACCTCATTACACGCCAGATCAACATATTATTGCCATGTTCTGGGGCTGAATTGTTTACAAGTGTCTTTATCACCCAGCAAAGACCTGCCCAGTGATGCATGACTATACTCATTTGGATGTGACCTGCCAATTACGTGTTATCCGATATGTTGCTGGATATCTTGATCTTTGCCCATGTTTTGTCTCAGCATCAACACAGTCCCATTTATTACTTCTTTCTAACCACTCTTTGGGTAGCCATCAGTGTGTAGATGTGTGTGCGTGCCTGCGTGTGTGTGTGTGTGTGTGTGTGTGTGTGTGTGTGTGTGTGGCTTGTGCTACAGGAAATCTGAGCCTCACTGGTCTGTTACTTGTTATGCATTAAGTTCATAATCAGTTGGGGGAAAGAAATTCTCTCACTTCTCCCCCAGCTCTTCTATTAATTTTTTTATTTATGGCATGAAAGATAAACCAGACAATTTGCAATCAGTATGCACAGCCAAGGAGCCCTGGCGGCACATTGGTTAAGTGCTTGGCTGCTAACTGAAAGGTCAGCAGTTGGAAATCACAAGCTGCTCCATGGGAGAAAAATGTGACAGTAGGCTTCAGTAAGGATTACAACCTCGGAAACCCTACGGAGCAGTCCTGCCCTGTCCTAAAGAGTCATTATGAATCAGAATCGACTCAAAGGCAACACGGTTTGGTGTTTTGGTTTAACGTGCTTGTTACTGAGCTCCTCTTGCTTGTATGTAGGTCCTTGGAAAAAGCTATCGTATTTTATTTGAGTATAGCTACTGCAAACTACTGCATGGGACCATTTTAATCTTTTATTAGAGATACTTTAATGAATCCACTAAAAAAAAAAGGGTGGCATAGCAACTTGATTAAAAACTCAGTGAGGAGATTGTGCAACAACTCCCACCTACCCCCACAAAAAAGTATGTAAGGTCCTGAGTGCGAACGCCACCCCAAGTCACTCACAAGAGACGGTTCTTGATGCAAACAGCAAGAGGTTTTTATTCCAGCGCGCTGGGGCTCAATCCATACTCTTGTCAGAGTAGAGGGAATGAGCCCCGAACAAGAGAATTACAGAGTATATAAAGGCGGGGTCTTACATTCCTGGGGGAGGTGGGTTGGGGAAAGGTTCCGCGTGGGGCAATTTTGTGGTTTGTATTAGCTCAGGGCTCAGGACTAGGGCAGATATTTCGGGTGCATTTACTTCCTGGTATTTCTGAAACTAGCCTTTTTGAGTAAGTTCCTGGAACTTCTTGTTATTCCCAAAACCAGCCTTTTGGGGTAAGTTCCTGGAACTCTGAGGGGGGTTTGGTACTATATTGTCCTGCTCTTTGGTATGAATGATCCCTCTCACAAGTAGACAAAGCTGTAACTTCAACTGGACTTCCCTTTTCTTCTAGTGGTGACTACTGGCATATCTTCAATGATGTTGAATATCAACAACTTCAGTTTATTTTTATGAATATCGCTTGGCTAAGGTTGAATGACTCTGGTGAATATTTGTGCCATCTCAACTGAATATAATGGATATAAAGGGTGGGCATCTCACTTGCATTCAGTCCATTAGGAATGACTATTCTGTAAGTGTTCCAGTGCTGGATTTAGCAAAGCAAATGCAAAGAAGTTTGGTTTTCCTTTTCTTGGAAAGAAATGGTAATGGGCACATACTATAATGAGTGAAATTGTTACCAGAAAAGCCCAGGAGTTCAGCTACCTGCCACAAAAAGCCAATTCACTGAGACAGGAGCTTTGGCGATGAGATCAAAGGTTTTATTTGCAAGCTAGCATTACAAAGGGACAGTGAGATATTCTCATCCCCAAAGCCTGTCCAAACTGGTCAGGCAGTCTCAGTATTTAAAGGAAAAGACCACAGTGCAGATGTAGGGAACACTGTGGGCAGTTGGGGCTCCTGGGGGTTGACTGAGTGGATGTCAGCTGGATGGAGGGGGTCAACTGGGTGGAGATTGACTAGGTGGAGGTATGTTTCACAATTTTGTAGGCTATCACTGGCCATCAAGGAAAACAAAGTGGTGTTAGACTCATATGGCCAGTAACCTAAGAGTAATGTGCAAACACAAGTGATTTCCCATCCTTTGGGCTTCCTGCCTGATTCTTTTATCATTGGTTTTATCAAGACAAAGGGAGTCATTTGTCATCTATAGCTCACTGAATCTACAGTAGAGCCTACAGAGGGCCCCGGCCTAGCATCATCACCTGGGGCTGGTGCGTGTAAAGGTCATGTCTTCCCGTGTGTGTTAAGGGTGGTCTGAAGCAAAGACTCTCAGGTACCCTTAGCTTTGAGCACCCCTGACATGGAGGCTTCAAAATAAAACTCAGTAATCTAACTGCCTTCAAAAGAGTGACATCCATAAGTATATCCTGCTCCCTTTGAGATTTGTTTGGTATTAATCTTTCTTTAAATTAATCTTCTTCTGTCTTTTTTTTTTTTCTCTCTCTATACTTTTTGAATAAAAGATTTGTGAAGATGTTCTTTCTGGAGTACTTTGGTCCTGGCTCTGACAAATGACTGAGAAGTTCCCCCTAAATAAAGACTCCTTGTTGGGGTGCTTCAGGTCAGCGAAAGAGTTCATGGACAGATGTTTGCACCACCCAGTGTTCAATGATACTGCAAATTCTGTAGTGTTATCAATCACCAAGTAGTCTTTGGTGAGAGTAATATGATTAGAAGGATACTTCTTGATTTATTTTTGGAGATAGTGGATATGGAAAAGTTTGGTCAAGGGGTAAATATGAAATAAGCAGGCTATTTTTAACTGGCATTCACATTTGAAGAGGAGGTCATAATGTGGAACTGGAAGTCCTCCAAAAAGAATGGTTCAAGGGGTTCCTTCACAAACTTTGAAGAACTTCTAATGTGTAACACTGGGAATACCCAGTAGATGTGGCAGGGTCCTCTAATTAGAAAGTAGAACCCCATCCAGGGGCTTCTGCCAGTTTTCATAACCAGCTCATCTGTTACGTCAACCACAAAAGAGAATTCCTCTCTGTTTAACAGTTCATCTTCATTATGAACTCCCCAATATTGGTACCTGTCTTGATCATCTAGTACTGCTAAAACACAACTATCACAAGTATATGGCTTTAATAAGGAGATATTATTCTCACACAGTCTAGGAGGGCGGAGGTCCAAACTCCAGCAGAAGGTTTTCTCTGTGTCAGCGCTGGGGAAGCATTTTTGTCACCAATGTTGGCCTGTTCAAGGAGCTTCTCAGCACAGAGATCCTAGGTCCAAAGCACACACTATACTCCTAGCAGTCCTTTCTTGGTAATGTGAGGTCCCCATGTCTCTCTGTCACTTCTCTCTTTTATATCTCAAAAGAGATTGACTAAAACACAACCTAATCTTGTAGATTGATTCCTGCTTCGTCAACATAATAGCCACTAATCCCATCTCATTAACATCATAGAAGTAGTATTTATAACACATAGAAATATCATATCAGATGACAAAATGGTGGGCAACTGTGCAATACTAGGAATCATGGACTAGCCACATAGACACACATTTTCACTAGGAGGCATAATTCAATCCATAGTAGCACCAAAAGATTCTCTTCAGTTAACAGGATAAGCAGTAATCCTATCTGCTTGATTTTTCTCCCATCTTTAGGAGTGACATATGTCTACATATATTTTTTGATTTGTAATAGAACTGCATATAGACAGTTTGTAAACACCATGATGTGGTAAAATGGTAACTGACAAAAAAGAAATCACCTTGAAAGTCATTCATTAATGATAAGTTAGTACTAGGAAAGAAATCCTAGTGGCACTGTGGTTAAGAACTATAGCTGCTAACCAAAAGTTTGGCAGTTCAAATCCAGAAGGTGTTCCTTGGAAATCTTATAAGGCAGTTCCACTCTATCTTGTAGGGTTGCTATGAGTTACAATCAACTCTAAGGCATTTTTTTTTAAGCGCTAGGGAACTTTATAGACATTTGTATACATTTACTTACTTGTAACTCACATCCACTCTGTGACTTGGGTATTGGCTGATTCTCACTTCACAGATGAGCAAATGTTTTATACATCTAGGGAAGTTTACAAATGTACTTAAGCTTACGTGGCTGGTGACACACAGAATTTAAACCCAGATATAAACCATAGCAAAATCCATGCTCTATCCACTGCTTTCCCCAGAGCCAGCACATCCATTCCAAATTTCCAAGAACCTGGTAAAGTGTATTTTCTGCATGCCAGCCAACATTAATGCACAGACTTGTTAGTTGTGGTAATTCATGGAAACCATCCTCTTATACACATTTGATATCCTTAGCCATAAGGTGGGATGTAGCAAATCTTTGATTTATATGATAAAGTTTCAGACTTTAAAAGCAGCTTTAGTTCTCTTCTAGCAGTGTGTTCAGGGATTATGGTCTCAGAGTTTCCTCCAGTCTCTGTCAGATGTCTCTTTTGTGAATTTGAGTTTTATTCTACGTTTTTCTCCTTCTCTGTCCAAGAGCCTCTATCGTGATCCCTGTCAGTGAGGTCGGTGGTGGTAGCCAGGCACCATCTACTTCTGGGCTCAGGCTGGTAGATGCTGTGGTTCATGTGGTCAGTTAGTCCTGTGAACTGATATCTTCCTTGTGTCTTTGATTTTCTTTATTCTCCTTTGCTCTGGATGGGACAGGACAGTATATGTATCTTAGATGGCTATTTACATGCTTTTAAGACCCCAGATGCTACTCACTAAAGTGGGAGATAGTACATTTTCTTTATGAACAATGTTGGGCCAGCTGACTTAGATGTTCCCCAAGTCCATAGTCTCCAGCCCTCAGCCCTAGTAACCAGGTCTCTCAAGGTGTTTGGACATGTCCAAGAAGTTTCTGTATCTTTGCCTTGGCCAAAGTGTGCTGACTTTCCCAGTAATGTGTGTTATCTTTTCCTTCACAGTAGACCAGATTTCTTGAAGGTTTACTCTGCTGTTGGAAATCTGGTAACTAACGTTCCAGTCACAGTGTAAGAGATTATATCCCAGAAACTTGAGGAATGCCCATCCAACTCAATCCAAACACACATAAATACCTTCATAGGTTCTAGAACATTCCTCTGACTCATTTTTCCATTTTTCTTTCTTGTCCATGAGAATGGTGGTCATTTTCTAATGCCAAGGAATTATTCAAAATATCTTCTGGACAACTGGCCTGACTGAAATTAAAACTGTTTTTCCATAGTGACCATTACTTCTCAGTGCTCCTTCCTTCAGCATTAGGAGCCTCTAACTTTCCAGCACATTTAAGCTGTCTCAGCTTCTTTTGCAAAAAAAAAGTAACAATGCTCTCATCAGTTAATTTGCACTAAGACATCAGAGATTCATATTTACACTCTCTCTCTCCCTTACCATCTTCAACAGGTAGTGTTTGCATTTTAAATGAAGGAGACTCTTAATATAAGGGAATAGTGCATCAGGTGGAGAAGGAATATTATGGAAAGGCGAAATCTTCCAAACATCTTCCAGGTGACACATTCCCATCATAAATACTACCATTCCTGCGTGTAGACATGTATGTCACATAAGCTCCACTTGAACTAAGATTTCAAAATCATTTGGTTTTCAGAATAAACAGCAGGCTCCAGATAAATCTCAAATAAATAAAACTTGAAATCTAGAAATGAGCTTTATTAATCACTTCAGTGCTCACCCGTTCAACCTCCAGCTACTAACACCTGTGTCCCATTGCCTGGGTACCTTCTTGGACACCTGAAGCCCACTCTGCCTATGCAACAGGTCAGAAGTTCTGGGGAAACAATGCTCATGAAGGGCAGCCTTCAGCTAATGACTAACGGAGTTGGTGTATAAACACCTCAGCTCAGTGACCTCACTCTGAAGTAGGGGCTCTACTCTGGCTCCCAGAGTTCCCTCAGTGGAATTAAATCCAAGTTGCCAACAGTGGTAACTTGTTTTATAAGGCACCTTAATGGTGCCTTCTGTTCTGTGTCCCTGACTCTATTCCCCTACTGGCATCTCCTGAGATCACTTTCCAATAAATGTCTTACTTTAGGTAAAACTTAAGCTCATATACTCTCATTTTACAGTTAAGAAAAGTAAAGCCAGTATGCAGATTATGTCAGGTGAGTTGCTATAATAATGCACTGCTATAATAAAGTGATGCAAAATATACAATTTTTCAAGCAAAACAGACAAATTATTTCCACATAACAGTCCAGGATGGGAGAGCTGACTTTGCTCCAAGAAGTCACCCAAGGAACCCAGATGTCATGGATTGAATTGTGTCCCTCAAAAACTGTGTGTACCAATTTGGCTGGGCCATGATTCCCACTGTTGTGTGGTTGCATTACGTTTTGTGATTTTTCTGTTACAAATCCTAATTTCTGCCTGTGGTTAATGGGGCAAGACTGGATTATGGTAAACAAATTAGGGTTGGATTGTAATACCCTTACATAAATCACCTCCCTAATCCAAAATAAAAGGAGTTTCCCTGGGGTATGAGTTGTACCCCTTCTTTTCCTCCAAGAGAGAAAAGAAAAGCAAGCAGAGTCAGAGACCTCATATCATCAAGAAAACGGAGCCAAGAACAGAAACTTCAGACCTGAGATTCCTGTGTAAGATGCTCTCAGGTGAAAGAAAGACTAATGCAACACAAGGACTTGCCTCCAGAACCTACAGAGATAGTATGCATTCCCCTGGAGCCAGTATGCTGAATTCAGACTTCTAGCCTACTGGACTGCCACAGTGAATAAACTTTTGTTTGTTAAAATCATCCACTTGTGGTATTTCTGTATAGTAGCACTAGATGACTAAAACACCAGGTCACCAGAGAAGTTTGGTCATTACCAGCCAGCAAGAAAAGGAAAAAAGAAGTACAAGATGATGACTGCTTTCCATTATAGACAACTTAATCACACTGGGGACACAGAGCTGCAAGAAGGGCAGTCTGACATAGAGATTAGGCAGTTGCCCGAGTTGCTACACCTGGTTAGTGGACAACTAGAACTATGCAATTTCTGCTCACATTTTATTCCTCCCACCACCACTTTGATTTCAACCAGATTATAGCAGACTTCAAATATCATTGGTTCTTTGGTGGTACAAAGGGTAAATGCACTTGGCTGCTAACAGAAAGTCTGATAGTTTGAGTATACCCCGTCACAGTTACCTCAGAAAAAAAAAGACCCAGAAGTCTACTTCCAGAAAATCAGCCATTGAAAACACTATGGAACACAGTTCTACTCTTACATACATGAGTTCTACTCTTACATGCATGTCATGAGTTGGAATCAATTCTATGGCAACTAGTTTAGTTTTTGGTTGGTTTGTTTTCTTGACTTTCTTTGGTTTTGAAACGTCATGCAAAAGAGACTGATATTCTGCAGGGTTGATCTCTATCACAGAGGCAACAAAAATGAATTAACCCCTAGAAACCCTCTAATGTTGAAGTTTACACAAGGCTGCTTGGTTGGGCCTTTTGAACAAAGCAAACAGCACAGGGGCTCTCTACTGTTCGTGACCCTCTTTCTGTTTTTCCTTTTAAATTTATTTCTGTTGGTGTTGTGATTGAAAACATATACAACAGAATATATACCAACTCAACAATTTCTACATGTACAATTCAGTGACATTTTGTGTAATCATTCGTAGCCTCCTGCTAAGTTGTTCTTACCCCATTAATATAAACTTCCTGCCTGCTAACCAGAAGCAAACCCACTGCATCAAGTCAATTCCTATGTGTAGCAACCCTATAGGACAGAGTAGAACTGCTCCATAGTTTCCAAAGAGTGCCTGGTGGATTTGAACTGCTGACCTTTTCGGTTAGCAACTGTACCACTTAAACACTATGTCACCAGAGTTTCCACTGAAGTTCCTGTCAAATCTTTTGAGTTGCTGTTGTCAGTTTGATCCCATGGAGATAGTTGTTTTAAGAAAAGCACAATGCCCAAATAGACGTTCTTCACTAGTTAAGCTAAACCATTGTTTGGTTTAAAGAAGATTTCACTGGGTATTTTTGGTTAATGTTTAACAATTATCTCAGAGCAACAATTTCAGGGGTTCATCCATCCTCAATAGCTCCATAAAGTCTGGATTCCATAAGAAGTTTATATTCTATTCTGCATTCCCCACCCCCCTTCATCTGGATTCTTCTATAGAAGCATGATCTCGTCTGTTAAGCAAAGTCAACCAGCCCCATTGCTAGCCTCTGAGGCCCCAGGAACATATACTAAAATGACACCCCTCCCTCAAGGAATTTTACTGCCATCTACCAAAATAATGTCTTAAAAACCATACAAATCTACAACAACAATGATGAGAGAGCACCCTGGAGTTACAAGAAGCTCAACGACTCCAACCTGGCCAGGAAAGGGAGAGGAAAGATGATGGGCCTGGCTGACTTCCATGAGTATCAGAGGCATTTTACAACCATCTCTGAACGACCTGGGCTTGTTTCCACAGCATACAGCTATCCACAGGCTGACATACACTAAAGCTCATAGTTCTGAATCTGATATCAGGAATGGAGATACTGGAAGGCTAAGCCTACATAGAACAGTTTGTTAAATTATTAAAATAGAGGAAAATGGGAACAGACAGGTTTGTCTGAATGGATCCTTGTCATAACACTTATATGCTCATTTGAATTTTTCAAATTCAGTTGTTTTTTTTTTGTTGTTACTAGATTTGGGGTTAAACTAACCATATATTTAGAAATTATTCTGTTTTTTATGGCAATGGAAGAGAATGCATTCAAAGAATGTGTGTACTAGAAAAAAAATGTTTAATGGATGTCATGGATTGAACTGTGTTCCCCAGAAATCTGTCCAGTAATTTCGCTGGGCCTTGATTCCTGGTATTGTATATGATGTAAACCTTACCCTTATGGTGTTAATGAGGGTGGATTGGTGACAATTGTGTTGGTGGGGCAGGACTCAGTGTGTAAGATTGTTTTGTGCCTTGAGGAAGTCTCTTGAGATACAAAGAAAAGAAGCTAGCAGAGAGATTGGGAGTCCTCATACCAGTGGTAAACATAAGAATCTAACAAAGGTTAATTAGGTTATTAAGCTACATTCCATCATCTGCCTCAATTATCACCCTTAGATAGGATTAGCAGGTCTGTAGTCCTCTCCCTATCTCTGATGAAATAAAGTTGGTGAAGACCTCAGAGAGAGAGACAATGAAATTTGGGGTAATTCATACTGTTCAATAAGATGTAATGAAACCTTATGATGTAGTGAAATCTTGTGACTCCTGGCTGTTGTGCTGTAATAGACACCAATCCCTTTGAATTCTGGCTATAGAAACTTCAGGAAATGTAACTCAAATCAGACAGGTTTTGGAGAAGCTATTCTCACTATTCCCCAGATTTGCCAGCTTATCTGCAAATAAAGTATTCCTTGAACCCCACACTGTCTCTGCATTTTTGGCTACAGTGACAGGTGGAATGACCTTGCTTTAGTTCGGCAGCAATACCACCAAGAAGCTGTGCCAGAAGCAAAGTGTGTCCTTTGGAAAGGACTGGTGTCTCTGTGCCTTGGAAGCTTCCAGTCCAGGGCAAGATTCACAACAAGGATCTTCGATCAGATCCAGCAAAAAAAAACCTTCCTCTAGAGCTGACACCCTGAATTTTGACTTTTAGCCTGCTCGACTGTAACAAAATAAAATATTTCTTTTTAAAGCCATCCACTTTGGTATTTCTGTTAAAGCAGCACTAGCTGATTAAGATAATGGCTATCATGGATTGAATTGTGTCCCCCCACCCCAAAAAGTGGAGCAATTTGGCTGGGTGATGATTTCCTGGTACTGTATGATTTTTCCTCTATGTTGTAAATCCTGCCTCTATGATGTTAATGAGGGTGGACAGGTAGCAGTTGTATTGGTGGGGCAGCACTTAATCTATAAAATTGCATTGTGCCTTGAGGCAATTCCTTGGGATATAAAAGAAAGAAGCTAACAGAGAGATTTTGTGACCTCATACCATCAGGAAAAAAGCAGTGGCTGGAGCAGAGTGCATTCTTTGGACCCTGGGTCCCTGCACCTCAGAAGCTCTCGGTCCAGGGAAAGAGTGACAACAAAGACCTTCCTCCAGAGCCAATAGAGAAAGATAACCTCTGGAGCTGTTACACTGAATTTGGACTTTTAGTATACTTTTCTGTGAGAAAATAAATTTCTCTCTGTTAAAGTCATCCACTTGTGGCATTGCTGTTACAGCAGCACTACATGCCCAAGACAAGGACTCTGCACTGTTTTCATATCTCAGTTTTATGAAAAGTCCTTTTTTCCTCAATAGTGGTTGCACTGAGTTTTTAAATCACTATTCTGCTTCTAAGCCACTCTTTAACTTTTCTCAACAGGCTGTTGCTATTAGTTACTGTTTTAGTCAGCTAGTGCTTCTCTAACAGAGATATCAAAAGTGGATGGCTTTAACCAGAAAAACTTATTCTTACACAGTCCAGTAAGGTACAAGTCCAAATTCAGGATGCCTGCACCAGGGGAAGACTTTCCCTCCTTGTTGTCTCTGTAGAAAGTTCCTTGTGTTGCATCAGCCTTTGTTCAGGGAGCATTTTGGTGCAGGAAACTCAAGTCTGAGGATTCTCCCTGTACTGCTTTCTTGATGCCATGGGATTCCCAACTCTCTGCTTGCTTCCATTTCCTTTTACCTCTTGTAGGATGAAAGGATAAAAGGTGGTGCAAGCCACACTCCAGAGAAGCTCCCTTACAATGGATATGGGATTTATAAGCATAGGAAAATCACAAAATGGAAGACAATCATAAAATATTGGGAATCATGGTCCAGTCAAATGGCCCCACACATTTGTAGGGGAGACACAGTGAAACAAGAGGCATAAAGCCACAGGGCAAGGGGTACTCAAGTCTGAAGGCCTGAAAGGCTTCATTTTTAGGTCAACCCCAACTCAAAGGGAAAGACATGACCTCCATGTTCCACAAGCCCCAGGCAGTGACCCTAGGGTAAGGCCCTCAGAGACAACATTATAGATTCGGTGAAATATAGGCAAGGAATGACTCCTTTTGTTTGAGAATTGAACTCTTAACTAACAGTAAAGGAATTAAACAGGGAAGACAGGGAAGTAACTTATATTTCAGTATTCTTCTTTCAGATTGCTGGCCAGATGATGTCTAGCATGACTTTGTTGCCTTGATGGCCAGTGATGGCTTGCAAAGTTGTAAAGCAGACACCTCTACCCAGTTGATCCCTCTCCACCAACATGCCCCAACTGCCCACATTGTTCCTTCCATTTACCTGTGGTTTCTCCCTTTAAATACTTTGATCTTGCCTGACAAAATATGAGCAGGTTCTTGATGGAGAGAATGCTCCTTGCTCCTTATGTCTGCTGGCACACAGTAATAAACATCTTTTTGATCACTTACCCTGATACGTGTCTCAGAGACTGGCTTTTGGGGACAAGTACCAAGATTCTGGAGTCTTGTCAGGTAACAATGTTACTGGGCAGAACTCCAGGTTCTTGTTACCTGTCCCAAATAGCCAATCTCTGAGACAGGTTTTGGTGAGTGATTAAAGAGTAAGTTTATTAACCATGTTCTGCTGGCTAGAACATAGAGGACAGACACATTAGAATCTCCAGGGTTGTCCAAATCGGGCAGGCTGAACCGGGGTTTATATACGGAACAAAGGGTATGCACGAGGTCTCCCAAGAACAATGGGGGCAGTTGGGAAGGGCATGTGAGGGGTTCTTCGGTTGGAAGTTGTCTGCTTCACAACCTGGCAGTCCATCACTAGCCATGAAGGAAACAAAGTGGTGCTAGACCAATCTGGCCGATAACCTCAAAGAAGAATGTTTAAACACAAGTTACTTCCCTATCTCCCTTGCCTAACTGTTTTATCATCAGTTATGAGTTCAATTCTCAAAGCAAATGGAGTCATTCATCACCTATTCTTCACTGAATCTACAGTGGTGCCTTTTGAGGGTCCCACACTAGTGTCCCCACCTGGAGCTTGTGGAACATGTAGGTCATATCTTTCCTTGTGAATTGGAGGTGATCTGAAACAAAGCCTCTCAGGCCACCAATCTTGAGCACCCCTCACACAGAGGCTTTTTCAGCCTTTAGTATCAACAACAGTTCAATCTATGACAGTTACCTTCACTTGGCCCTGACTAATGGTTACCCCATGCACATGTGCCATCCCCATGATAGGTTACAGAGTGAACTGTTGTGATTCCAGAGTTTTCGTTAGGCCTTTCTTCCTAGTCTCAGTCTAGATGTTATTCTAAAACCTGTTCAGCAACACACAAGCATCTGCTGACAAGTAGGGGGTGGCTGTGCATGTGGTGCATTGGTGGGGAATTAAACCTGGGTCTCCTACGTGGAAGGTAAGCGTTCTATCCCTGAATCACCATTGCCTCCTTTCCTAGCATAAAAGCTACATACTATATTCTATGCAAACAATACATACCTTCTGTATTTGTTTGCCAACTGCAATTCTCCCTCCCCAGATATTCTGTAAGCTCTCACTTTGCTAACTTTTTTACAGCAACTGTAAAAGAAATTGGTATTACAGTGGTTATAAAAATATCTGGCGGGTATAGTTGGCAAACAAATGTAGATGTGTGTTACTTGCATAGAAATATGGTATCTTTTAAAATTAATTAGGAAAGTACCAGAGTTTAATCTTGTTTAAGTTATTGAACATCAACTATTACTATATTTCAAACAATTTTAGTGCAAGTGTACATGATTTGAACTCTGCACAGCAAGGTGATAATCAAATATTCCTGTATTTTGATCCCAACAATTTTCAATTATACTCAGCAAACCGCTTCAAATACAGACCTGAATATCATTTAGGAGACTGTGTTGAAAATATGTATCATCACCAAGAAGCTTAGCATTTATCAGGCTAATCTTCCCCAAATCATGAACATTGATGTTATCCGACGGCTTTTTTGGAGAGGGCTCATTATTTGAAAAAAATAAAAATCAAATAAAACCCCAAATTTCTATGTTCTGTGGTTTTACTTTTATAGTTAAAAACATAATCATAGTTTCCTGCCTTCTTGTTTAATAGTCATTTTATGCTCAAATGCTGCCTTGAAAAATAGTGAAACAAATGTAAAGAAAATAAATATCAAGCACAAATGAACTGCTACCAAGGGGGATAGGCTGTGTGCATAAAAATGAGTAACACCAGAGCTGTAGATTAAGGAACAAGTTATACTGGTGTTTAAAATTAGAATGGTTCCCAAAAGAATAGGTAATGTTCCATTTAAGAAAAGAAATGTTTTCAAATCACTTCTTGGACTAGAGAAGTCTGAATCAGTCAGAAATTAATAAAAGGATGCAGACATAGAAACCCCCAGTCATAAATAAGAGAGACAATTTATATGCTTACAAAAGCCTGCAAGGTCTGGCATGGTTCTACAAGAAAAATCTAATGAAATACAAGAAGACAATGTTAAAAATAAAAATGAATGTGTCTGGTAGAAATGCTATTATATTCTTGTGACACAATGAAATGTTTTCTGGAAAAGTAATTCTTCAGTTGAGCCCAGGCAATCGTTATATTGACTGTAAAGTTGTACATTTAGAAATATAGTCTAAAGGATTTGCCTGTATTTAAAGCTCTGTGCTACCCTGGACCCATCAGAGTACAAGGACAAAGTTCTATCATTTTACTGAATTGACACTACTCAAAATTTCGGGTTAGTTTTCAGGGCTTCAAGTACTTAGACTGTCAGCAGTATGGGAAATAAGTGAATGTTGAATATGTGAGGTGTATACATCAAACATAGGGGTATACACAGACAGATAAAGATCCTACTCAAACATCCTGTTATACTATAGTCACTGTAGAACAATCACACTGTAAACACAGACCTGCAGTAAACAGGGCTGCGACGTGCAGATTGCGAGAATTAGAGCAGACTTTTATTTTCATTCAAGATCAAATCACACCTATCTAAACTTTATCTCAGGAAAGGGGCTCATGATGGATGATGGAATGATAAAGGAGCATAATCACAACACATAATCATTAGTATAGAGACCACGGGGAATGTGTTCAGTTTCAAGCCAGTTCTAATGGCAGGATGGCATCACTCTAGAATTGCCTGCTTCCATATTTGGGCCAACCCACTGTTTTGGCTGGAAACCCTGATAGCATAGAGGTCAAGTTCTACTCTCCTAACCAACAGGTTAGCACTTGGAATATATATGTATATATTCCTTGGAAACTCTATGGGGCAGTTCTACTTTATAGTGTCATTATCAGCTGGAATCAACTCCTCGGCAGTGGGCATGGGTATATAACGTTTTGGCTGAGTGTATGGGGGATTTGTGCCCTCTCCACTTCTTTTTGACAGACCTGTGCTTTGTGGGAAGCTGGCATCAGGATGCAGACACACTGATGATGGGTGAAGGGAGGAAGGAAGATTTGTGCTTAGAAAGAAGAATGTGTAACCACTCAGATAATTCAGGGCTATATTTTCTGGCAACTCGACTTCTTTTTCATGCATTTATTTTTAGGATAAATAATATCTGCATATGGGGAGAAAACTGAAAGTCACAAGAAGCAAGATAGTGAAAAGTTGTCTCCCTCCTACCCACCTTGCCTGTTCCAGAAGCAATTACCATAACCATTCTCTGTATTTTCATAGAAAAGTCAAATCACTCCATTTTAATCTGTGACACAGAAGAAAAACAGTCCACTCAATTCTGTCCAGTCCCTCCGTGACATCCATGTCTTCCTCTCCCTCTCTGGTAGTTTCTCACCTGGCTCCTGGTCCCAGCATGTTTCTTCATCTCAAGGTCTTTAATAGATGACCTACTGACAACACCACGGTGACCCAGCTGCTTTTATTTTATTTTTAAAGGGCAGGCTTATTATTTAACGATAATGGCTTATTTCACACATTGTCGTCTGCTGATGTTTAAAATATAAGAAGACATTTGTCAAGGCGGACGCCTGAGGCCCTCGGAGGGCGCCAGGAGACCCTGCCAAAACGTTTCCAAACTGAATAGTCATTGGGCTGCCAGATAATCCAGAAACTATTTGTAGGAGCTGTTTATCAAATTATTAACCGCACAGATGTTGTTTGGCTGAAGAGCAGCTGAATCCCCTCTCTGGCAGCCACGAAGACAAAGGTCTCGAGGAATAATTGGAGATGTGCACGGAATATTAAATTAATTTACTGCTCTTAATTCTTATGCAAATTCTGACCTCCGATAGTGCATATCAATTACCCCTCGCGTCCGCTGCTGTTTCCTTTCTTCTCTTTTCTTTTTTTTTAAGAACTGGAGAAAGGAAATATTTGTAATAAGTAGGAGGTAGAGCATCACAATACTGGAATTATTTAATTGAATCTCCAAGTTTTCAGGGATGTCCTTAGAAAATAAAGCCCCAGGGCGCAGGAGAAGCGGTGCAGAGGTGTGGCAGGCAGAGGAATTTGTTGTTTTGACTGTGCACCTGCAGTTGGAGGGCAGCACAGCTGAGCAGGCACACGGCAAAGCAAATAAAGCCTTGACCTGCAGGCGGAGGTAAGCCGTAGTGAATGCACGATGTCAGCCTTTGCGCCCGACTTCACCGTAGACGGCGACCCAGTATAAGCACTTGGAGCTTTCTCAGACCGAAACACTTGGGGTCAGCCGTGGAAACGCCTTTACGAGCCCTTTGTTTCCTCGGCCTCTCCCTACAAGGAGGCCATCTAAGCTCTGGCTTCTTTCTAGCATTTTTTACTCGTCGTTACAACCCTCAACCAATATTTTGTTGTTTGAAAAATCAAACCACTAAGCTCAGACCGCGCAAGTTTGACAGCTACGAAATCCCGGTTGAGCCGAAATGTGATCTCCTGAGTGGAGACAGGACATCTACTCTTTTTCCTTGACTTCGGCAAACGCCCTGAGCTTTGTCTGGACTTAAAGCTTAAACAGCGTGCTGTGGGTGTTCGGTTGTTACGGCTGGGACTCTTAGTCTTTCATCATCTTTCTCATAAGGAAAACCAAATCGGGCGCATAATGTCGTCAGCCAGGACTCGACCTCGCCGGGACCTTGGCAGGCGGATGCTGTCGCCAGAGGTCCCCGGCGCAGCCACGACTCACTGGCTTTCAGCAACTCGCATCCCCCCACAAAAGCCAGACAACAATATCAATTAATCATGCAGCCGGCAAACAAGGAGATTTACCCCGCGACAAACAACCCCACCGAGAGCTGCTGAATGGGTGTTATTAGCATGTGAAAAGCGGAGCAAAACTCCGCTGTTCAACAGCTAAAGAGCAATTTGATGGGGCTGGGATGGGGAAATTACTTGATTAGCGTCCGTCTGAGCACAGATCGGTTACTGCTCCTCTCCGGGAATTCCACCCGGAACAAAACGCGCTGGAAAACGTGGCAACCAAGGGGGAGAACGGACGAGGAGGGTAGCGCGGAGGGCCATCACCGCCGAGACTGGGATGGAGTGGGGATCTCATAGCGGGCAAAGAGACATACTTTTCGGTCAACGCTAAAGCCTGAACAAAAACAGGGGACAGAGCAAAGAGGCCGGGACAATCGGCTGTTCCGTCCCTCACCCGGGCGAGGGCCGGTTTAAGATTGCCCCTCCCTGGGCTGGAGGCCGACCTTAACGCGCTATCCTGGGTCTGTCCCTGAAAGAGCGAATAGACACCATGCGAAGGGAAAGATCCGTCGACACCATTTCCTGCTATCGCCCTGCGGTGCCCCTGGCCGCTCTCCGACTCTGCCCTAAGTGGAGTCCCGAAACTGGTGCGGCCGTTCCACCTCACGGTTCCAGACGCTCAGCCAGAGAAGACAGGCTTCCAGTTCCTCCGAATTTAATTTTCCCAGCCCTGCCTCCGGGAAAAGCCGCTGTATTTGGCCTTGGCATTTGCACAGGAAAAAAAAAAAAAGTAGTTGGGGGAGAAGGGCGGGGGTTCCTCGGTTGCTCCCCAGTGGTAACAGGCGGGGAGCTGAGCGCTGGGAACGCCCTAAATCCAAGTACTGGGGCTTGGAGGCTCGCAGGCCGAGACAGGGTAGGGTGCCAGTTGAGGGCGAAGGGCCTTGGAATAGGGACCTGTACGAAAAAGGCCCAGAGGTTCGCATTCTGTCTCTGGGAGCCGGTGCGTGGGCCTAGGATTGATAGGATGTTTCGATTGTGATAACGCAGGACTAGATCTCCAGGAAGCGCAGAGTTGTGCATTGTGGCCACCTCCCCAGGCCCGAAGGACAGCATGGAGGCCCGTGGCCCGGGGCTTGGTGTGGGCAGACTCGGGCCTAGTAAATGGTATGAACTTTTATTTGCCGGGAAGTGACTGGTCGAAACGCCAAGTGGCCTCACGGCTCAGTCCTCAAGGCATGGCCAAATGGAGGGTGAAGGCCTGTCGAGGGCCCTTCTACTCCAGGCCACCGTCACTCCACCATAGGCCGGCGCCCGCGACCTTCCAGCCGTCTTGAGACACGGACCTTTAACTAAAATCCGTGCCCAGCCCAGCCCAGGTTCCCATCGTCGGAGTGCCTGAAACCTTTCCTGTGGACGCATACCCACAACTCTCTGCTTCCCGAGTCCTCCCGGCGCCAGGGAAGGGAAGCCTTCAATCCTAGTCTCAAAAGCCTGGACTAACTTCTTCCTAGGCACACGACTCGCTAAAATGCTCCTTGCAGCTCCCACCCTGCACCAGGGTGCACAGGTGAGCCCCTGGGATTTGACCTTCAGTTTACCTGGAGGGAGAGTAGACATCGTTGAATTTCCTGAAATCTCATAAGATACAAATATAATAGACTTAAATTGACAGATTCTCCAAAACCTTGGTCTTCTCGAAGAAATTTTGCCCTTTGGCACACATAAACCGGACACCAAGGAGTCAAATCTTGCTTTATTATTAAAAAAAAAAAAAAAAAAAAGGAGGGGGACTTAGGGTGCTCCCATCTTGCTGACCGGTGTCAGTTAACCTGCAGCAACTCGCATCCGACTTCAGAACTTACTGCATTCTGAAATGTCCCTGGCAGCATGTGTGTAACGAACTCGGGCTCCCCCCTGTCCTCTCTCGACTCCGCGTTGAAGCCTCTGTGCAGTTCCCTTGTTGGTTTGCCCTTGAAGGACTCGGTGAGCCGTGGCTCCCAGCTTAACACCGGTGTCGAAGTTGGAGAGGGTGCTGCAGGCGGCAAGACTGGAAGGTACACTGGTAGGCACGGCGCTGCAACTGGGCTGGCGCAGTCGGGCGGTGGAGGCAGGATCTGCTCTGAGAACCCCACACCTGACGCCACGGAGCTCCAGGCTTTGCGGGTGCCTCCAAATACATAAAAGCCGCAGTCGCAAATCTGTGCTTTCCACTCAACATTAACGCACTATGCGGCCTGGGGTGCTTTCCCCGAGAGGCTGGGCTGTGTCTTTGAATTCCATAGCCAAACTATTGAAGATCTCAAAGTTGGCAGGCGGGAGGAGGTGGTGGTAGGGAATCGATAGCTGGAATTCCTTCGCCTGAGGACTGGCAGAGCTCTTCCCACCAATAGCGAAGGCTTGATGCTGGTTTTTCAGTTAAGTTTTACAAGTTTTGCCCCGTGATCATCACATTGTGGTGAAAAGCAAGGAGTCCACGGCAATTTATTCCAATGGGCGGGTTTTAAGAAGCTGGCAATTTGAATCAGTTGGGTGTTATTTAGTGCAATATAAAATCAAATGATCCTATTTCTCAAATAACAGTGTCTGTAAGGAGAAGTGAATCCTCTGAAAGGGTAATTGTCTGCTGATGGTATTTCCCATTATGCCTGATGGCCCAAACGGCGTTAAGCGGCGAAGCTGAGAGCTAGGGCGAAATTGCTGTGCCTGAGCTTGCACAAGGAGGCAGAGAAAGGCGGCACTGCTCGCTTCCTAGCACGTTGAGGAAAAAATGCCACCTTAAGTGTTGCCTATTTCAACGTCATCTTGCAAATATCCGAAATCATTAGACTTAGGTCATCTTGTGGATGAGGAGAATAAAGCTAACTCTTCCTCCTTCTGCAACTTAGGAAAGTAGTTAGCAACTAAAGGCTGTCACTGTCCTTAGCATACAGTTCAGTCTTCAACGTGTCATACAACAGATTGTCGATTATCTGGGAAATTAAGCGCAGTTTGGAGCTCCTTGTTCCCCATGTTAGTTTGAGAACAGAAGTCTTTCCATCCATTGACATACTTCTGTCTAGGACTTTCCTGATCTGGTTTCCGGAACCCAGATTTAATTTCTGAGAAAGATATTATGTCCACTAGTCACACGTTATTTGTGCCATAATAATGTGGCCCCTTTTTAGAGCAAAAAGTTAGCCCTGGGCTTATAAATTGTCTTCTGTGGTCCCAGCCACTCTTTTGGGTGAAAGCTTGTATCTGAAAGAAGGACAAACAAGGAGCAAATTTAATGACTAATTTTAACAACACTGACAAAATTACATGGCAAGGTGTGACTTGCACCTGTGGCCTTCTGGGCATCTCAGGAACCCCTAGAGTTGAGTGGCAGCCCGATGCTACCTCTGCAGAATCATTCCCAGAAGCGGAGGCGGCCCTGCCAACAGCCTTGCCAGGAACTCTTTGTACTTGTAATAATGTACCTGTCTCTCGGGAGCACACAAGCAGAGACAGAAGGGTGTGCGGCCCGGAGAGAGGCACCTCCAGGTTTTCAGCCACACCGTGCCAAGGACGTGATGCCGCTTCTGGGCATTCATACCTCCCCCAAAACTAGACTCCCGGGTCTCTTCCCCCACCCACCCCTCTTAGGTTTGTTTTCTCCCCATCCCAAGAAGGATTCTGTGGGCTATGAATTTCCTGAATTGTAGTATAGCCTATAAACTATGGCAATCAAGTTGTAGCAACCCTATAGGGCAGAGTAAAGCTGCCCCATTGGGTTAACAAAGCAGTAGTATTTACAGAAGCAGAGTGTCACATCTTTATCTCATCTTTATCACATCTTTATCTCCAGAATGCTGGGGGCTCCAACTGGTGACCTTTCCGTTAGCAGCCATCACTTTAACCACTGTTCAACCTAGCTGTAAGCTATAACCTCTGCTAATTTAGGGAGCATTTCAGGCTGAGGGTCTTTCAGAACCAGTTTGTGGCATGTTTCTGCTCTACCCGGATAGGTTTGTTTTATATTGTCTTTGAGGGTTATGAATTATACTCATATGTGACTTCTGCTTATAAATTTATTAGTTATTCATTATTTCCCACCTCCCTGGTTCTACTTCCAACATCTGAAGAATCTGGGGAAGAAATGGCAATTCCTGCCTACCAGAGAAGCCCAGTCTAGGAATCCATTCCCATCCCTTTCTCAAAGAGAAGTTTGATCGCCTGGCCTGGAGCCCAAGGCTCCAGACACCAGCCATGCAGTTTCTGGTGCTTTCCTGCCTTTTTGGCTGAAGAAAAGCTGGCAGCCTCTGCTAAGCCTGCTTCATCTCAAGGTGCCATTTGGCAACGGAAGATCCAACTGGCAGTGGCCGGGCTGCGGCCTGGATGGCTGGTTCTCTGGAACTCTGGTGGTGGCTCTTTCATTCTCTCTTCGGCTTCGTTCTGACCTGTCCAGGTATGCAGTTGCCTAGGTCCCATAGGGACATTCCGCCTCTGGACGGCTTGCCCTCCCCCTGATGAATACCAAGGCCTACAATGTGATTACAAAATAGGAGGCGACTTTCCCTCTGCCTGATGAGAGGCCCCCGAGTCCCCCCTGCGCGGCTGCCATCCACAACACAGCAACAAAAGCAGCTACCTACCTCGCTCGGGAAGGTCCTGCGCTCTGGACGCGGACACAAGGTGAGGGCAAACGCGGGCGGCTATTCTCAAGCCTGCTGCTCAGACTTCTCCCGAGGGAAAGGATGACCACTTCAGAGCGTGTACTTGGCTTCTTAAGGATAAACGAGTAACAGCAAGAGTTCCCTCCAGTAACCTCCGTGGAGTTTTGATTGGATCCCTACGCCTGCCCCGAGAAACCCAAGGCTGCAAACCCCGGAGACTCTGCGCTTCCAGCTTTTCCTAGCGTCCCTCCGCCTTCTAGCAGCTTTAGGCTGTTGCGTGACTTTAAACATCCTCCTTCCTGGAAAAATCTGATCCTAGGTCTGGCCGTAGACTCCCGCCGGGCTCGTGATAGGGCAGGGGTCGCAGGCTGAGGGCAGAAGAGGATTCGGTGGCTCAAAGCGACAGTCACCTCTGCCCCTCCTGCACTGGGTAAGGGATCGGGGCTGAAAAGAAACCCACTGAGCCTAACCCTGTGCATTCTCTTCCCAGGGAAACTTAGGGTCCCAGGGATTCTCTAAGCCTCCGTGACAGAGAGGACCGGGTCGGGGGGTGGGGGTACCCACAGATCTTCCGATGCCTGGGCCAGTTCCTGGCTCTCTCCATGCTTTTGCTCTTGGAGGAGCAGCGGGCTTTCCCTGCGTTTGCAGCGCAGATCCGGCTGTCGGGTGCCCAGATCTCCCCTATTTCTTCTTCAAGCCATCCCCGTCCCTGTCTCCACCGTCCTCCGCTCCGGATCCCCACTGACCTTGGGAAGTCACTGAGCCTCGCACGGTAGGAGTCATAAAGCTGCTGGACCTGCAACAGCAACCGGCTGACTCACCGGCTGCTGCCAGAGCAGCAGGCAGAGTGCTGGAGCTCCTCGCCCAATGCCGTATAATTTAATCATATGCGATATTAAATTATCAGGCCGCTCATTAATCATCACGCAAGTTATTAGGACTGAACACGTAGCAGCGTGCTTTGACAGCTCAGACCTTGTTCGAGCAGGCCGGGTGTGTTTGGGTTTGGGATTGGGGTGTTTGACCAGTCTAGAGAAACCTAAAGTACCCAGCAAACTGATGGCGATTTTTGCCTGAAAAAACGTTTGGAAAAGCCCAGGCAGGCCTTCTGAGTTTGGTCAAGGGTTTGTCAAAAACCCAGTGCATCTCTCCAGGCACCCTTTTCTTAATGTTTGGATTTCGACTCTAATGGTTAAGACATTCAGTTAGTATCTATCAATAGCATCTTAAACTGCTGATTTTCAGGAGGGTGAATTTGACCTGACTCTGCATCTTCATTTCTCACTGTGGATGGTGTGAAGTTAATGGCACTGAACTGTAAATGGAGCCATACCACTGAAATCATTTCAAAGAGTAACTTCTCCCCTAACCTCAGTGGGCTGCCCTTTGAGTGCTCCATGAATTCAGAAAAAGGAAAATAAAATATTTTTCCCCCAATTAAATCTTACCTTGGTGTTTTCTTTATAAAAATAATCTCTGTGTTTCACGCTAATTCTTCAAAAGCTGATTTTATTTTCTAGGTTTTGTTTTATTTCCTTTTTCTTGTTCTGTTAGGTAGGTCTTTTTAAACGAATGAATAAATCAATTAAGTTAAAGTAAGAGACCCTGGTGGTGTAGTGGTTAACAGCTATGCTGATAACCAAAAATGTCAGCAGTTCAAATCCACCAGGCACTCCTTGGAAACCCTATGGAAGTGGTTCTACTCTGTCCTATAGGGTCAATATGAGTCAGTTTGTATATGATTTAATTCCATGCAATGGAAGAAACAAGTCCTCATAAAAAATCATGTTAGTGGTGCAAAGGAGGCTAATTAGTTCACAGCATTTATTGTACTATTTGTGCCCCCCATCATCGTATCCGACTCATAGGAAAGCAAACATTAAATAAAAGGAGATCATCCCCCACCTGGGGGTTGGAAGAGTACACATATAAATCATCAACCAACATATTTTTAAAATATCTCATTTTTGAAATATCCAGTTTGAAATTAGCCTTTGGAAGAATTTAGTCCCTTCTCACTTCCACACAAGTCAAGGCTAATAACGTGCAGCAAAAGAAGGCCAGGAAAGAGCTATGAGTTGAGCTAAGCTGGCAAGCAATGGCTTCCAAAGAAATCAGAGATTAAATCAGTCACTCTCCACATTTAAAATATAAAACAAATGTCAATGCAGTAAGTGCATGTTCAAAATCCTTAGGAGCTAGACTGCTACCAAATAAATAACATAAATCCTGACCCTGTGGTTATATTTTATCACAGAGTATTATCATATTAAATGTGTCCAACACCATTCTTGTGATGTTTTCTCATCTATCGATCTGTAGACTGTCTTTTTCTACTCTTTTACCAACACAGAAAGATAGGTACCAAACACGCAACACAAACACACTGCTGGGTAAAATTTATAAATCCTAAAGAAGTAGAATCAACTCAGTGGCAATGAGTTTGGTTTTTTGGTTTAAAGAAGCTAGTGCAGAGGAAAAAAAAAGCCTCCCCCCCCACCACCATATTATGTAGAAACCAATGGAAGAAACATATTGTGACTATATTAATCCAAGACCCTTGATGGTACAGTTAAGAGCTCCGCTGCTAATCAAAAGGTCCTCAGTTTGAATCTACCAGCTACTCCCTGGAATCTTATGGGACAGTTTTACTCTATCCTGTAAGGTCACTCTAGGATAATTATGAGTTACAATCAACTTGAAGACAATAGGTTTCATTTTATATTTATCCAGGCAGTATATGCTTAGGTATGTTTGACAATGACAGTGACAGTTGTTGGCAGGGACTGAGAGACCACCTTCTATCCCTGGACATCTCTCTAAAATAGGCTATTGGCACTGCTTGCAAAAAATTGTATCTGAAGGTTCTACTTAAAAACTGGTAGCTTTCAACATAACCCAAATCACCCAGACAGCATGGATTATGGACTTGAAATTGTCTACTTGTGATGTTCTCTCACCTATTAATCTGTAGACTGCCTTTTTCTACTCAGCACACAAAGAGATAGGCATCAAACATGCAACACACACACACATACTGCTGGGTAAACTTTATAAATTCTAAAGTAGTGGAATTAATGACTGTGGGTTTGGACTTGTGAAACATGGGATGAAAATCAAATAACATAAGAAGCTTGGAGGGAAAATTAAAATACATTGTCAAATGGAGCCACCCAAAGTGGGAAAAATTAATTCTCCCCTTCATTGGCCTCTTTTTCATCATTATACTGTTTTGGACACATTATCCCATTTGACACTCAGAAATGCTGAAGTGTGAGTACAGCATGAGAATTTCATCTCTCCTGCTCAGGTTCAGTGAAGTTACATGATTTCTTCATGATTCACAGGACACAAACAAAAACCCACCTTTTTTGACACCTAGTCCAGTATCCTTTTCAAACAGTGTCTGTGTAAGATAGCTAACAGATATTTCAGATTCGTTTCTCTTTTAAAAACCCTCCCCATATCACTCAATAAATTCAAATATTTTAATAATATGAACCTTTTTTGGAATGTAATGAGTCTGGAAACTACTTTGGACTAGAGATTACCATAGTCCTTAGCTTTGCTCCTTGGCCTTGGACAAGTCACTCTACAATTTGCATTAGGTTCCCCAAGAGGCAAACCCTGAGACAAATATTTGAGCAAAAGTAGACTTTTCAGGAGATGATGTCAGGATGCAACACAGAAGGTGGAGAAGAGAAGAGAAACAGGAAAGGAAAGGCAACAACAAACAGTAAATTATCAAGCAAGTTAACCACTGTCAATCATGTTAGAGGAATTCTGGGAGGCAGAGTAGACCCCTACCTGATGGACAAGGGAATTAGAGTATCAAATTCTTGTCAGTCATTGGTAGAGGACTGGTGGGTGGTGGACCATTCATTTCCCATCACTTTAGACCTGCCCCAGAAGAGCAAACTAGATTTTGGCCACCAAAGAATGTACTTAGGCAAAGAGTCACCATGCACGCAGTTGAGTGGCAGGCCACTGTGCCTGGAAATGGTAAGGGCTACTGTATTTTCCGAAAGTGCCACAACCTCATCTTCTAGTCCTCATCCTCATGCTGTTCTGCAGTGTGACCATGCTGCTTTCTCATCAGGAGTCTATTCCTCCACCTTTTGGATATAGGGTTGCTATGAAGCGTAATCAGCACTTTGGCAGTGGGTTTTTGGTTTGAATTGGATATAAGTGAGCCCTGTGACTGCGTGGACCCACAAAACTCAGTGGACGTATCTACTAGGTATAGGTATAGGCCTTAGCTACCCTAGCAGCCTCTATTCTCTGTTTCTTAGAACGTTAGCTCCTGAGAGTCTCCTTCTCAGAACCCAGCACCTAATGCTGAGAAAATTCTAAGTTGCATGAAGAGGGCCCAGGTGGGCACTCTGGTCACCAGCAGCAGATGAGTTCCTGGCTGATGACCAACATCAACTACCAGTCATGAGAGTGAGACATCTTGGATGTTCAGCCCACTCAAGCTTTCTGAAGACTGTGACCAACCAATATCCGACTGTAATCACATAAAGAACTCCAAGCAAAAACTACCCAGCTGAGCTCTGTCATCCCACAAAACCATGAGAAATAAGAGCAAAAATATCCTCAAGCAACAGATGATCAGAATGGAAACTGACACTATCTATTATTATACTCTGCTTCTCTGGGCCTTAGTTTCATCACCTCTATAGTAAATATCAGAGCTCTGGTGGCACAGTGGTTAAGAGCTTGGCTACTATCAAAAAGTTGGTAGTTCAAATCTACTAGCCACTCCTTAGAAAACCTATGGGATAGTTCTACTCTAACAAATAGAGTCGCTGTGAGCTAGAATTGAATTGACAGCAACAGATTTTTGGATGTTGAATAGTTGTCCCAGGTTGAGCTTTTTGTCTTTTCAAACTTTCCTGTTCTTAAGATTCATTAATTAGATGAAATATTTTTCTGTTATTACATTGACAGTGAATATTTTATTAATATTAAGACAAGCAAAATACGAACTAATGAACAGAAAAAATAGAATAGAATGGAAAGATTACTAAATTATAAAAATTCTGTGACCTGAAAGCATTTGAGTTAATTAAATAGTTGGTGGGTTAAGGTGAAAGTTGCTTTATCCTGCTTTCTCTGTAAAGTTTCTTAAATAAACTGTCATGGATTGAATTGTGTTCCCCCCAAAACAGGGGTAGCATGTGACCATGATTCCCAACGATTCTACGATTGTCCCCTATTTTGTGATTTTGCTGTGCTGTATCTTAAAGGATTAGGGTGGGTCTGTAAATCCCTTAATAAGATCACCTCCCTGCTCCACTGTAAAGGGAGTTTCCCTGGAGTATGGCTCGCACTACCCTTAATCCTTTCATCCTACAAGAGATAAAAGGAAAGAGAAGCAAGCAGAGAATTGGGAAACTCACACCATCAAGCAAGCAGCACCGGGAGCAGAACATGTCATTCAGACCTGAGGTTCCTGTGCCAAGACACTCACTGGACAAAGACTGATGCAATATTGGATGTTTCTTCAGAGCCAACAAGAGGGAATGCCTTCCCCTGGAGCAGACATCCTGAATCTGGACTTGTAGCCTACTGGACTGTGTAAGAATACACTTTCCTTTGTTAAAGCCATCCACTCTGTGGTATTTCTGTTAGAGCAACATTAGCTGATTAAAACATAAACATTAAAATATTTTTGCAGTTTTGTGATGAGGGAGAAAATATCTATCCGATGGTACTGTAAAACACAACGATTACTATAGAACAAGATGTAATCACTTTCTTCAATGGCATAGCCAAAATATCCTAGAGATGTACTTGAATTATTACAGTTGGAAAAACATGAGGTTGAATTATTCTCCTAGGAATGATCATGTGTATTCTCTGACATTTGTAAGGTCATAGGAAATCTATGTATTTCTTTTCCACCCCTATAACAAGCACCACCTTCCCTTTCTTTTTATTTATTGCCCAAAGATGATGACACCAGTTTCTAACATGGTCATTTGGAAGTTATTCCAATAGAAAAATTCAGCTCGGAAATACTCAAAGAAGATTAAAAAGGGAAGCAATTCAGAGGATGTTAGAGAAGGGACCCTCCATGGAGTAAAAAAACTGGGAAGTGCCAGACTTCCACTTATTGCTCTGGGATTTCCTGCCAATCTTGGTTACTCTACATGCTTTTCAATGACCAGTTGGCCTCATGCCTTCCCTTAATTTGTATTGTCACTTCTAAACCACTGATTTATTACATCTTTTCTACTTCTTATTCCGAAGGCAGTGATGGCTCAGTGGTGGAATTTTATTCTTCCATGCAGGACATCCAGTTTTGATTCTGGTAAATACACTTACGTGCAGCTACCATTTGTCTATCAGTGAAGGCTTCTGTGTTGCTATGATGTTGACCAAGTTTCACTGGAGTTTCTAGACTAAAACAAACTAGGAAGAAAGGACTGGCAATCTATTTCTAAAAGTTAGCCAGTGAAAACTAGGGATCACAATGGTCAGATCAGCAAGAGATCACAGTGATGGCGCTGGACTGGGTAGTATTTCATTTGACTGGGCATGCAATTGCTGTGACCAGGAACCCCACTAGACAGCAGCTAGCAACAACAACCTACACTGTCTACCAAAAGCCCGCACTTTAAACATAAAGACATAGATACATTAGAAACAAAAGGATGGAAACAGACCACCACAATACTAACCAAAAGAAAGCTGGAAATAGCTGTATTCCACTAAGTAAATTTTAGAAAGAGAAATATGAGTCATAAAAAAGATATTACATAATGACAAAGGTGTTCATTATAAAAGACATAACAATTTTAAATGTGTACATTTATATTAGCATAGCTTCAACGTGCATGAAAACAAAACACTAACAGAGCAGAAAGGAGAAATAGAAAACAATCCACCATTACACTTAGAGATCTCAGAAAATCACTAAGGATGTACTTGACCTGCACAATACTGTCAATCAGCTTGATCTGATTGACATTTACAGATCACTCCACCCAGCATTCTTCTCAAGTGTACATGGAACATTCATCATGACAGACTGTATTCTGGGCCAGAAAACAAATCTTCACAAATTTAAAATACTGGAAACATACAAAGTGCATTCCCAGACCAAGCAGAAAGAAGGAAATAATAAAGATAAGAGCAAAATAAATGAAAGCAAAAAGAGAATATCAATGAAAATAAAAGGTGGCTCTTTAAAAAAAAAAAAGTTAATAAAATTGGTAAATCTATAGCCAGATTGGGAGGTACCACTGCCCCTAAAGGCATTTAGGTGCAGATTTGGAGAGATGGCCTGTCTCCTACTCTTATGTTACACTTTTCAAGGGATATGAAAACTGTGCTTGATAGTTTACTTAAGATTTTAGTAAAAAAGAAAAAACTTCATGTCATTCTTATTCACTGTCCTCTACTTCTATATAAAAACAAACCAACCAAAAAACAACAACCAAAAAACCCATTCTATTGATTCTGACTCATGGTGGCCCTATAGGATACAGCAAAATGCCCCATAGATTTCCAAGGAATGGCTGGCTGGTGGATTGGAACTGTCTCCCTTTCTTTTGGTTAGTATTGTGGTGGTCTGTTTCCATTTGAAGAAACACTGAGAGAAATGTTGCAATTGACACTGCAACAAGATCAAAGTGAGGCTTTCTTTTCCAAGAACAGTAGCAGTTGGCTCTTCCTGACTTTAGGAGAAACTCTTGACTCATTCTTACAAAGGAGACTGCACTCCCCTCACCCCACTCCAGCACCTTAGACTGATCCCAGCAGCAAGCATGACTGAGTCTCAAGATGAGACCTCCTGCTTGTGTTCAGTTCCACACACTTCACTGCTTCTCTGACTATAAACCTCATAAACCATTGTCTATCAAGTCAATTCTGTCTCATAGCAACCCTACAGGGCAGAGTAGAATTGTCCCACAGGGCTTTCAAGGCTGTAATCTTTATGGCAATCAAAAGCCATCTCTTTCTCCCATAAGTGGTCAGTGAATTCCAGCCACCAACTGTTTGATTAGCAGCCCCAGTTGCGGGCATCAAGAGAACAGTGATAATCAGTTATCCAACGCAAAGACCTACAGATGCTAAGCAGACAGGACACAGGAAAAATAAGCACCAGAATAGAAGGGAACTGGCAGGGCACTAGATGAGATTGATGCTATTTTATAAGTTTTGTATACAACAGCTGTTACGGATTGAATTGTGCTCCCTAAAAAATCTGTATCTATTGGTCTAAGGCATAATTCCTGGTATTGTGTGGCGTTCCTCAGTGTTGGAATTCCTGCCTCTGTGATGTTAATGAGAAACCCTGTGGTGTAGTGGGTTAAGTGCTATATCTGCTAACCAAAAGGTTGGCAGTTCAAGTCCACCAGGCACTCCTTGGAAATTCTATAGGGTGGTTAGTTCTACTCTGACCTCTAGGGTCCTTATGAGCTGGACCTGACTCAACGGCAGTGCATGATGTTAATGAGGATAGTAATGAGGATGGGCCCGTGGCAGTTGTGTCAGTGGAGCAAGATTCAATGTGTAAGTTTGTTTTGTGCCTTGAGGCAGGCTTTTGAGATATAAAGAAGAGGACCTAACAGAGACATCTAGGGACTTCATATCATCGGAAAGAAAGCTGTCCCTGGAGCTGAGCACGTCCTTCGGAAAGGACCAGGTCCCTGCACCACAGAGGCTTCCAGTCCAGGGGAATACTGATGATAGGGACCTTCCTCCGGTGCCGGCAGAGGAAGCCATCCCCTAGAACTGACACACTGAATTTGGACTTTTAACTTACCGGACTGTAACAAATAAAATTCCTCTTTTCAGAGCCATCCACTTGTGGTGATTCTGCTAAAGTAGTATTAGATAACTAAAACAACAGCAATTACATTTTCCTCTACATTTCCGATCAGTCAAATATATCCTCTCTCATTCAGTTCTCTCTCCTCTCCATCAGGCACTATAACCATGTGACTTGTGGCACGTCCGCTGTTCTGCACAAAGAACCAAAATGCCTCTTCAGGTTGGGCATACTGTTGAATTTAAATCACGCTCTTTGCAATTACTGTCACTCCTGTCAAGTATCCGCATTAGTCCAACGAACTGTGAAGATGCACCGTCAAAGAACAGAAAGTGTACAATTTTTTAAATATCATTTCAAAATAAATGCTCATGGTGGAGATCTGTGATAGAACTGCAAACAAACATGTTACAACAGATGAATGAAATTACTTTTGACTGCCTTATAATTACTGTTTCTTGTGCCTATCAGAAGAACAAAATTTCATGCTCCAAATCAATTATTTTTTACTTATTAGTTTTATATGCCATTTTTTGTGATATATCTAAATTAGAATGTAAATTTTATTTTATATATGTGGCTTACTTTATGCATTTTATTAATTATCAATTATTCAAATTTATATACTACGGTAGAACCAAATTTAAAAAAGTGACATAATTTTATACCCAGGCTAAATGAAATGACAACACTTCAGTGGAGAACAAAAACAAAAGCTCACGGAAACTAAAATGATTTGCAAATCCCTGAAAACAATTCCAAAATCAACTTTTCTTTTAAAACTATGACTAAGAAGAGACTTCTTCCACTGAACACTCAAGTTTAATGGGTTCAAATCATTAGACCAGTACTGCTAAAACAATTATTAATAGCAATAAACATACAGCAGAATTTGTTCTTAATTCTGCATCTATTCCTTACTGTAGGAAAAAAAAAGAAAACAAAAAGCAATGGTATAGAAGGAACATTATTTTAGAATTTGAAATTGTTTTATCTGCAGACCCCACAGATAACAGAAATACAGAGTCTGATTTGAGGAATAATTTTTCTTCCAATAATGTAAATTGAAAGAGGGCCAAGAGACTGTCAACAACACAATGGTCCAGTTGAAAACTGAAGATGAAAATTTCTGGATGTAAACCAACAAGATTCAGTAGGCAGAATATATTTCAAGGGTGCAAAGCTAAAGGTAAAAATTACAAGTGGGAGTAGATACTGTATTCTCCATCAGTTGCAAAGTATTCAGTCATAAATCATTTAATTTTCAATTTCCTATGGACAGATCTAGCAACCAGTACAACTTCAATATGACTGATAAACATGAGAACAGGTCAGTTCACAGAAGTTCAATGCTGTCATATTTCAGACTTAATCCATGAACTGGAAATGCAAATTACTGAAGAAAATCAGTATTGTAAAGTCATTTTGTCACACATTTAAAAAATATATTTTATTGTCCTTTAAGAGAAAGTTTACAACCCAAATCAATTTGCCATATAAAATTCCTTATACACACTGCTATGCAAATATAGTTGATCTCCACATCCTCTCACAATACATTCCTACATTCAACCCCTTTCCTAAATCCTTTCAACCAGTTCCTGTCCCCCTCCACGCTCCTGAGAACAGAAGCTGCTCAGACAGCCTCATGCATGTATTTAACTAAGATGTATACTCACCAGCACCATTCTATGTCCTGTAATTAAGTCCAATCTTTCTCTGAAGAGTTGGCTTAAGTACTGTTTAGAGACCTGGGTTAACGGAGACCACAGGCCATGTCCCCAGGGGACGTTCCAGTCTGTCAGACCATCATATCTGGTCTTAGGAGATCTAGTTCTGTACATCCATTTTCCTCCCACCACATCCCCTCTGTGTTGTTTTTCCTGTTAGAGCAGTCATAGGTGGTGGTCAGGGCCACCTCGTTCTTCTGTTCTCATGCTGATGAAGCCTCCAGGTCATATGGCACCTCCTGTCTCCTGTGCTTATATTTCCCCCATGTCTTTGATGTCCTTCATTCTCCTCTGCTCCAGGTGAATTGGGATGAGTTGATGCTAGCTTTTAAGACCTCAGATGCATCCAAAGTGGGATGCAGAAAATTTGCCTAAAAGAACTTAGCTATGTCAATTGACCTAAATGTCCCCTAAACCATGGTCCCAAGGAACCTGTCCCTGCTACTCTGTCCTTCAAATTGATGAATTGTATTTAGGTGGCATACTGGTTAAGTGCTCCAGTGGTTAATCCAGAAGTCAACAGTTCAAGTCATCAGGGACTCCTTGAAGACACTATAGGGCAGTTCTACTCGGTCCCACATGGTTGCTATGAGCTGGAACTGACTCAATTGCAATAGGTTTTTTGGTTTTCCTAGCTTTTGGTATACTCCAGCAGTGCTAACCTCCCTTTTACTGCATGCGGTCACTCCCTTTACCTCACTCAATTCCTGTCTACTATCTAATCTATGAATACCACTCTCCCACCCTCCTCACTCTTGCAACCATCAAAGATTATTTTCTTTTGTGTTTAAACTTTTTATTTAGTCCTTATAGTAGTGGTGTCATACAATATTTGTCCTTTTACAACTAATTTCACTGAGCATAAAGTCAAGATGATTCCATACTATCAGATACTTCCTAAGATCATCATTGTTCTTCATCACTGTGTAGTATTCCATTGTGTGACTATAGCATAGTTTGTTTATCCACTGATTTGTTGACAGGCACCTATGTTGATTTCATCTTTTTGCTATTGTAGACAGTGTTGCAATAAACACTGGTGTACTTATATCTATTTGTGTGATAGCCCTTATTTCTCTAGGATAAATACTTCAAGAAGTGGATTGCTGGACTGTATGTTACTTACATGTATACCTTTTTAACAAAGTACCAAATTGATTTCCAAAGTGGATGTACCAGTTTACATTTCCACTAGCAACGCAAGAGAGTTCCAGTCTCTACACAACCTCTCCAATATTTATTATTTTGTGGTTTTTGGATTAACGCCAGCATTGTTGGGGTGAGACTGTATCCCATTGTGGTTTCTATTTGGATTTCTCTAATGGCTAATGATCTTGAATGAGGATTTATCTGTTATCCTCCAGGATGTCTTCCCTGGTGAATGTCTTTGCCCATTTTTTAATTGGCTTATTTGTCTTTTTCTTGTTAAAGTTTTGCAGTACCTTACATATTATGGAGATTAGACACTGACCAGATTCATGGTAGCCAAAATTTTTTTTCCCAGTATGTAGGTAGTTTTGTTACTCTTTTGGTGAAGTCTTTGGATAAGCATAAGGGCTTGCTTTTTAGGAGTTCCCAGTTATCTATTTTTTTCTGGTTGTTTGTGCATTGTTAGTATTGTTTTGTAGTCTGTTTATGCCGTGTATTAGGTATCTACCCTGTTGTACTGTGCTAATGAGTTCCTATACTGTTGAAATGGGCCCACACAGGTCTAGCAGGGGTGAAAAGCAGTCAAAGTCCACAGTACTCAAAGACCCTTTATGTGTGCACCTAGGCAAAAGGCTGTGCCTGCCCTGAGGTTCTAGCTTAGGGGAGCTGGCAAATTTATTCTTTCCTGTTGTTTGTTCATTTATTCCTTCTCCAAAGCTGGGACAATGGCTGGAAGCACATGACAGGTCCCACTTCTAGCCCAGAGGACACAGTAATCACTGAATCCAGGTGGCACCAGAGCAGAGACAGGAGAGAGGTACTTCCCAGAGGTAGAAGGGTTATTTTGATCCCACAGAGTAGGTAAGAAGCTCGCACTAAACTTCCTGGAACCCAAAGGCTTGTGGAGACTCCGTGCTGCTCAGTTCCTCCCAATGTGGAAAACGTGTCCCAAAGACTACTGCTTGCCTCAGCCTGCACACACCAGTTGATCCAGCCTGCAGGGTGCTGGTCAGGTCAGGTTTGACAAACCTTCGGTTTCTGAACTGCCTCTCCTGCTCCCTGCTGCTCAGTTATAATGTATAATCCATTCACTTGGGTCTTTGTTATAAGAAGGATCACAAGACGCTTCTTACTGTTCCAACATCTTGGCCTCACCTCCTACTTGAACTTGTTGCTAAGTTTGATCCATTTGTAGTAAGTCACATGTCAAATATGGTTACACAGGAAGGGGCAGCCCATTGTATATACCTAAAACTATTTTCAGTGAAAGTATAGCTCGATATTTCAGTTTGTCTGTAGATTCCACTCCTGATCTTTCTTGTACAGATTAGCTAAGTATTGTTTTAAGATATGTATCTTCAACAGATGGAAAATCTGTTGAGTGATTTATCATATTTACTAGCTTAAAAAGTCATATCAGTGAAGAAATTTCAAATCAAGTACTTCACTATGTGAAGTTTGCAAAATTGATGACAATTCTGCCAATATGTCATTTTTATACCATGTACTGTGCATCCAGAAACCCTGGTGGTGCAGTGGTTAAGAGCTATAGGTGCTAACAAAAATGCTGGCAGTTCTAGTCCACCAGGCACTCCTTAGAAAGTCTTTAAGGTAGTTTTACTCTGTCCTGAGGGGCTACTACGAATCAGAACTGACTTGACAGCAATGGGTTTGGTTTGGGGTTTTTGTTTTCTTACTGCTCATTCACTTAATCTTGCAGGACTTAGTGCAGTTGCACATTTTCTTCCAATAGTTCAGTTACTCTATATGTTTATTGTTCCCTCTGCTCACTTACAGGCAGTTTTCAAAATGTATTTTGGCAGCAATTGAGTATTTAAATATCTTTCTAATACACATTGAGAAGGGCTTGATGTAGCAACAAGTCAACTCTCAGATTCCAGATGCCTTAGAAAATACTGCTGAAGACTAGATACAGAAAGGAGATTCCAAAAGAGAAGCTGAAAACATCAACAAAATGCAGAAGTTAGAATATGTATTTACGTTGGTTATGTAGAAAATACATTATTAGTGGAGTAGGGTATCTCTGGGTACTCACTGGCAGAAGCTAAAAGACCTTTGTAATATTTGTCTGAGTAGAACAGAGCCCTAGGGCCAGAGAGAGGTCTACCTGTGAGCCAAGCTGAGAAGAGGATGTCCTGAATAGAATGGAGGCTTTTCTAATGGAATAACCAAACCTGAATTGTAATAGCCTGTTACTTCTCTGATAAATCCCATATCTGTGAGTATTGTCTGTGACTGCTCTAATAAATCCCACATTTGCAAGTATTGTCTGTGAGTCTTGTGTGGTCTTTGCAATGAGTTGTCAAACACAGCACAGAAGCAGAAACTACCATGAGAGGGATGGTTGGTGTCAGAATTACTAAAGATTGAAAGATAGAAGGCATGTGTGAATTCTGCTTAATGGAAATCAACTTTAGACTCTGATCTGATTTTTCCATCTCTTTTGTGAAGTCGAGTTGTGTGCCAAGTTAGAACCCACAACCACCCCATGCTGTTTTTACAGTCCTCTTTCTTTTTAAGAGTTCAACTTCTTTTTTAAAGTTGTTCCATTTTAAGTGGTGCGAATGTTAATATATTCAGCTCCTAATCAGATCTTGGAGGTCTCAGTCTACCTATAGGTGCTTCAAAATAAAGGTCTGGTGGATCTACTTTTAAAAACTCAGCCACTGAAAATCCTATCTGTAGCACAATTCTTCTCTGATACACATGGAATCAATTTTATGGCAGCTTTTTTTTTTTTTTAACTTTTCTAGGTCCTTTGCATTTCCACATAAATCTTAGAATCAACTGGTCAATTTGTACAAAAAAACTTTGCAGAGATTTTGATTGGGGTTGTATTGAATCTGTAGGTCAATTTTGGGAAAAACGCGTACCTGTAAGATTACGTCTTCCACCTCTTCAACAGAGTATATCTTTGCATTCATTCAAGTTTTCTTTCTCTCAGCAACATTTTGTAATTTTGAGTGTACAGATCTTTCACATCTTTGTCAGAGTTATGTTTAAGTATTTCACATGTTTCAATGCTATTAGGAATGGCATTTTTTAAAATTCAACTTCCAATTGTTTGTTGAAGGCAAATAGAAATACAATAGATTTTTGCATGTATATTGATCTTTTATCCTACATCCTTGCTACATTCACTAGTCCTAAGGAAGGCAATAGAACCCAGAGTGACAGCCTGGTTTCCCTGCTTCCCTTTAGCCAGCTAAGATGAACTACCTTGGGCTGACCATTTCTCTGTCTGATATGGGCCCTTCTTTGAACAAGGACCTCTCTGAACCTCAGGATAATAATGCTTACAGTGGATTGTCAGGATTCTGTATGTAAAAAGCCCAGGTGGGACCTAAATAGTAGCAAATACTTAGTAGATATCAGTGCCATTCTGCCTCATATTCCAAGCTTCCTGTGGAATCTCTTTGAGTTCTAAGTACAAAGCACCCACTAGGCCCATATAAGTGTTTGAAAAGCCCTCACTTCATCTATCATGAAAGTCTCCATTATGGAGCCAGGTGCTAGGTTCTGGGCTAATGTATATCCTGTTTCTAAATGTGGCCAAGTCCATTTCTCCTTTGCTCACACTGCTACCTACATAGTTTTTGTACAACCAAGGGCATCCTGTTTCTCTATGCTGAAATGTGTTTTCTGGTTCTGGGGTATGCTTGGGAGAGTGCATGGAATACTAACAACACGGAAGTGTTAATACCCTAGGAGAAATCCTCCATTAATGAGTGATGGAATTTTTTTTCTTTTTTCTTTAACATGACTGAGTGAAAATGTACATTCCCATATAAATTTACATGCCCACCTATATGCAGCTTCCACTGCTCTCCCTGTCCAGTGACAGCACATTATTCCTCTCTGCTCCATACATGTCTCATCCTCCCAACAACCTCCTTTCCGCTCCTCTCCCCCCACTCTCCTTCCTCCAGCCAGAGGTCAGCAGGATGATATCCTATAGATGTATAGAACCATAACGTGCAACTAATATATGGTCACTCTGCATTGCCAAGTCCAATCCATTCCTGTCCAAAGAGTGGACCTTTGTTATAATTTACAGGTAAGGGCAGCATCAGGACTGGGGGCCATGCTCTCAGGGGAACCCCAAAACTGCTGGACCATCAATTGAGGTCTTTTAGTGGAGATCTCAGGATGCACCGCTTTTTATTCTTGTGTTGCCAGTGAGACTCAACCTAGTGAGCTCCATTGTGGCTATCACTGGTGGTAGCTGGGCACCATCTGGTTCTTCCAGTCCCAAGTCGATGAAGGCACCCACTCTTGCTAGTCTCTCTGTCTTCTAGGTTGTCTTTACCGCATGTCATTTTGGTCCTTGAGTGATGGAATTTGATGGATGTGTACCCCTACCAGCTTAGCCCTCAAACAGGATGATTCCGTATTATTCTATATAGGCCCTCAGAGGTATCCAGCAGCATTAAACCCACAGTCGTCCATAGTAGTAACCTACTCTAAGAGGGGACCCCTATTTTGCTTTCTTCTCTCCCCTGTCTCATGTCTCCTTTGTCTTAAACCACTTCCTTTGTCACCTCCTAAATAACTACTTGTATCTAAAACATTGCTTTTGAATCAGATTTTGGGAACTGAAACCAAGACTCGTAATCTAACAATTGACCAAGCTAGTTAATTGCAAAGTTACAATTAGAACTCAGGTCTTAGTTTTGGACCATGTCCTTTTGTCTTATTAGATTTGGGAGTAATGCATTTAGAACAATGACAACATACTCCCAGAAGTATGTAATTAATCACGAACAGTGCAGGACCAACTGCATGCTCTGCTTAACTCCTCAGGCTACTATTATGAATTACAGATCTGACTGTATGTGATTTCAAATAGTGTAAAACCTACGATTAAAGAGCGTGCTGAGACACAGGTCACTCAAGCACAGAAAGGATAATTTCTCTAAGACAATGGAATAGTCACAGTAGCTAGTATTAGAAAAATTCATGGAAATCAGGCAAAGTTAAAGCAGTGGCACACATTTTTTGTGACTTAATGCCACAAGTTTTAAAAAGTTCAGCAGCATTTCTTGAACCACATGCATGGCTACGTATAGATTTGTCAAATCACCCATTTTTGGGTGTTACAGTGAAGTGTACCAGAAACATGTCCAATCCCATGATACTGTAAGTCATTTTTTCTTTAAATTTTATTTTGTTGTTGTTGAAAATATACACAACAAAACATTCACCAATTCAATAGTTTCTACATGTATAATTTAGTGACATTGATGTACAATCCTTCTCATCCTCGTTTTCTCAGTTGTTCTTCCCTTTAAGTCACTTTTTAAAATAATAAATAGAAGTTAAGTCACTAAATTCCACCACTATCAATATAATAGCTTATGACAAAAAAAATACCCATCAAGTGTGGATTTACTAAATATTTTATATAATATCCACGAAATGAAACACTAAGGTATTCACTCTTACCACTTCCATTCAACATTGTATTACAAATCCTAAAAAGAAAAATAAGAAAAAGAAATAAAAGGAATCCTGTTTTAGTCACTGGTGCTGCTCTAACAGAAATACCACAAAGTGGATGGCTTTAACAAAGGAAAGTTTATTCTTAACACAGCCCAGCAGGCTACAAGTCCAAATTCAGGATGTCCACTCCAGGGGAAGGCTTTCCCCCTTGTTGGCTCTGGGGGAAAGTCCGGTGTTGCATCGGTCTTTGTCCAAGGAGCATCTTGGTATAGGAACCTCAGGTCTGAAAGATGCACTCTTCTCCTGTTTCTGCTTTATTGATGGTATGAGGTTCCCAGTTCTCTGCTTGCTTCCCTTTCCTTTTGCCTCTGTAGGATGAAACGATTAAGGGTGGTACAAGACACAGTGGACCAGGGAGGTGAATCTATGAAGGGATTTATATTCCTATTCTAATCCTTTAACATACAGCACAGGAAAGTCACAAAATGGAGGACAATCACAAGATACTGGGAATCATGGCCCAGGCACACGGCTACACATATTTTGGATGGTGGGGGTGGGGGACACAATTCAATCCATGACAAATCCAGAGTAGAAAAGAAATAAAATTATCTCCATCGCCATGAGTCGGATCCGACTTGACGGCACTTGGCTGGCTTGGCATGTGCAAATTATATGATTCTCTATATAGTAAATCCCAAACAAGACAAGAAAATGTCTACAGCTAATAGAGAAATTTGCTAAATTTTCAGGGTACAAGGTCAACAAACAAATATCAGTTGGGTTTCAGTATATCAACAATGACAAATCTGAAAAGAGAAAATAAGGAAAAATTTCCATTTACAATAGTGTCTAAGAGAATAAAATACCTAGAAACAAATCTAAAGAGGGATGTGAAGGATTTAAATAATGAAAATTATAACACCCTTCTCAAGGACAGTAAAGAAGACAAATAAATGGAAAAGTGTTCCATGTTCTTGGGCTGGAAGTCTTAACGTTGTTAAGATGTAAATACTACCCAAAGTGATCTATAGATTCAGCAAAATCCAACAAAAATTCTAACAGCCTTTGTTACAGAAACAGAAAAACCAATCCTCAACTTTACATGGAATGCGAGAGACACCGAATAGCTACAGCAATGATGAAAAAAGAGCAACAAAATAGGAAGACTCACACTTCCTGATTGAAAGCACATTACACAACTATAGTAATCAATATAATCTGGTACTGACATGACAGACACATAGACTAATGGAATAGAATTGAGAGTCCAGAAACAAACCCACACACTTACGGTCAACTGACTTGACAAGGGTACTAAATCTAATCAGTGAGGAAAGATGAGTGTTTTAGTCAGCTAGTATTGTCCTAACAGAATTACCATGAGTACATGGCTTTAACAAAGGAAAGTTTATTCTTAACATAGTCCAGTAAACTGCAAGTCCAAATTTAGGATGTTCATTCCAGGGGAAGGCTTTCCTCCTTGTTGGCTTTGAAGGAAAGTCCAGTATTGCATCAGTCTTTGTCCAGGGAGCATCTTGTTGCAGGAACCTTGGGTCTGAAGGACACGCTCCTCTACTGGTGCTGCTTTCTTGATGGTGTGAGGTTCCCAATTCTTTGCTTGCTTCCCTTTCCTTTTATCTCTTGTAGGATGAAAGGATAAAGGGTACTGCAAGCCATACTCCAGGGAAACTCCCTTTACAGCAGAGCAGGAAGGTGATCCTATGAAGGGATTTACAGTCCCACCCCAATCCTTTAACATACAGCATAGGAAAATCACAAAATAGAGGACAATCATAAAATATTGGGAATCGTGGCCTGGCCACATGGCTACATCTATTTTGGAGGGGACACAATTCAATCCATGACAGTGAATTTCTTCAATAAATGGTGTGTAGGAAAACTGAATTTTCACATCCAGAAAAATGAAACAGGACTCATAACTCAAATCACACACAAAAACAAATTCAAAATGGGTTATGGACCTAAATGTGCAAATTAAAACTATAACATTCCAAAAAGAAAATGCAGGGGCAATGCAATGAGGTTTAGTTTTTGACAATGAATTACTGAATATCAAAAGCACAAACATCAAAAGAAAAAATAAATGGGACTTCATAAATACAAAAAAACTTTGATTGTTGAAAGACTTTACCAAAGAAAGTAAAAAGAAAAGCTACTGACTAGTATAGTATCTTTAGAAACCAGATGGCCAATAAAACACTGATAACCAAAATATACATAAAACTTCGACAATCCAATCACAAAATGGGCAAAGGACTTGAACAGACATTTCACCAAGGAGAATGTTCAAATTGCCATCAAGTACATGAAAAGATGCTCAATGCTGTTAGCCATCAGACAGACGCAAATCAAAAACCACAAGAAGATACCATTTCACTCCCACTAGAATGGCTAAGATTAAAAACTAAATTTGGTGAGGATGTAGGGAAACTGAAATCCTTATACACTTCTGGTGGGAATTTAAATGGTATGGCCGTTGTGGAAAACAGTATGGGGAGTTCCTCAAAACATTATAAATAGAACCACTATATGACCCAGCAATCCACTCCTAGGTGTATACCCAAAAGACTCAGACAGTGACTTCTAACCACTGTTCATGCAGCCCAAAGGTGGAAACAATCTAAATGACCATCAGCAGATGAATGGATAAACAAAATCTGGCACACACATGCAGTGGCATACTACTAGGCCAGTAGAAGGAAATGAAGTTTTATTTTTTTTTTTCAATTGTGATTGAGTGAAAATACACGATCCAAGTTAAATTAGCATGCGCACCTATCTGCAACTCCTTCTGCTCACCTCCCTCGGTGACAGCACACACTTCCTTTCTGTTCCGTACATGTCATAACCTCTTAACAATCTCCTGTCCCCTCCTCTCTATCCTCTCCTCTCTCTTCTAGTAAGAGGCCAGTAGGACAGCATCCTGTAGATGCATAGAACCATAAAATGGACACAACATATGGTCCCTTTGTGTCCCTGAGACCAATCCACTTCTGTCTGAACAGTTGAGCTCAGTAATGATTTCTGATCGGGGCAGCATCAGGTTTAGGGGCCATGCTCCCAGGGGAACTTCCAAGCCTTTGGACCATCAATTAGTTTTTTAGTGGAGTTCTTGAGGCGCACCCCTCTTTTTCTTGTGATGCCACCAGGACATGACATTGTGCACCCCATCATAGCTGTCACTGGTGGTGGCTGGGCACCACCTGGTTCTTCTGGTCCCATGTTGATACAATCACCCATGTACAAGCACCTATGGGTGCTTCCGTCATCTGGGCTCTTTTTCCCCCAGATGCCACTCACCAATATAGAGGGCAGAAGACTCAGCAATAGGCTAGTTATGCCAGATGGCCTTGATATGCCCTGAGAGCATGGTCCCCAGACCCCCGTCCCTGCTACTCTATCCTTGCACTATTGGGTTGATTAGCAGAGTTTTCAGTTTATGCTGAAGTCCCGTTAAGTTGATCTTCTTTCTAAAGTGTGCTGTCACTGCTTTCCCCAAACCAAATTCTATCAACTACTAGTTTATAACCCAACTCTTTTCCTCCCTCCCATCCCATGCAGCTGTCAAAGAGTCTTTCCTTCTGTACCTGAGTTTGCTTTTAAGTCCTTATAGTAGGGGTCTCATAAAATATTTGTTCTTCTGCCCCTGATTTCACTCAACATAATGTCTTCCAGTTGAAACCAGGTTATGAGATGCTTCCTAAAATCATTACTGTTCTTTATCACTGCATAGTGTTCCATTGAGTATACGTACCAGAGTTTGTTTGTCCATTGATCTGTTGTTGGGCATCTGGGTTGATTCCATCTTTTTGCTGTTGTGGACTGTGCTGTAATAAACATTCGTGGCATGTTTCTTTTCATGTGACTCCCCTTGCTTCTGTAAGATATATTCTGAGCAGTGGGATAACTGGATCAAATGGTATTTCTATTTCCAGCTTTTTAAGGAAGTGTCGGATTGCTTTCCAAAGAGGTTGTACCATTTTGCAATGCCATCAGCAGTGTAGGATAATTCCTCTTTTTCCACAGCCTCTCCCGCATTCGTTGTTTTGTGTTTTTTTGGATCATGGCCATCCTTGTTGGGGTGAGATGGTATCTCATTGTAGTTTTGATTTGGAGTGATAGTGAGCATTTCCTCATGTGTCTTTTGGCTGCCTGTACGTCCTCTTTGGTTAAGTGTCTCTCCATCTATTTTGCCCATCGCTTAATTGGGTTATTTATCTTTTTCTTGTTGACACTTAGCAGTACTTTGTAGATTTTGGAGATCAGACATTGATCTGACATATAGTTGGCAAATATTTTTTCCCATTCTGTGGGTTGTATATTAACTCTTTTCATCGTCTTTGGATGAGCAAAAGAGTTTGATTCTTAGTAGTTTCATTTATCTATTTCCTCTTTTGTTGACAGTGTTTTGTCAGATTTTGGAGTCTGAGTTGTGTGTTAAAACTTCCATTGTTAATCCTATTTTTTCCTTGCATGATCTTTACCATTTTATATTTGATATTTAGGTCTTTTATCAAGTTTGAGTTGTTTTTTGTTTAAGGTGTTAGATATGGGCCATGTTCCAATTTTTTGCAGATGGATATCCAATTTTGCCAATACCATTTGTTAGAGACTGTTTTTACCCCAGTTTAGAATCTTAGAGTCTTTGTCGAATGTCAACTATTCATGGGCAGATGGTGGCATCTCTAGCGTCTCAACTCTATTCTAATGGTCTATATGTCTCTTTCTGTATCAGTAACAGGCTGTTTTGACTACCGTGGTAGTGTAATAGGTTCAGAAGTCCGGCAGTGAGAGGCCTCCCACAGTGTTCTTCTTCAGTAGTGCTTTGCTTATCCAGAATTTCTTCCCTTTCCAAACAATGTTGGTGATTTGTTTCTCCATCTCATTAAAAAATGTCACTGGAATTTGTATTGGGATTGCATTATATATGTAGATCGCTTTGGATAAAGTAGCCATTTTCACAATGTTAAGTCTTCCTATCCACTGGCAGGGTAGGTTTCTCCGTTTATGTCAGTCTCAGTTTCTTGCAGTAAGGTCTTGTAATTCTCTTTGTATAGGTTCTTAGATCTCTAGTTAGATTTATTCTTAGGTATTTTATCTTCTTGGGGGCTGTAGTAAATGGCATTGATTTGGTGATTTCTTCTTTAATGATCTCTTTATTGGTATAAAGGAATCCTACTGATTTACTACTTATGTTTATGTTACACTTTGATACCTGGCTGAACTCTTCTATCAGTTCAAGTAGTTTACTTCTGGATTCTTTAAGAGTCTCTGTGTATACAGTCATATCATCTGCAAATAGTGAGACTTTTTACTTCTTCGCCGATTGTGGATGCCCTTTATTTCTCTGCCTTCTCTGATTGTTCTGGCCAGAACTTCTAGTACAATGTTGAACAGAAGTGGCGAAGAGTGGGCATCCTTGTCTAGTTCCCATTCTCAAGGGGAATTCTTTTGGTCTCTCTCCATTCAGTAGGATATAGGCAGTTGGGTTGCACAGATGCCCCTTACTGTGTTGAGGAAGTTGCCTTCCATTCCTATTTTGCTGAGAGTTTTCAGCATGAATGGGTTTGGGGCTTTACCAAATGTCTTTTCTGCATCAATTGACAAAATCAGGTGATCCTTACCTTTTGTGTTGTTTATGTGGCTGAGCACATTAATTGTTTTTGTGATGTTGAGCCAGCCTTGCATCCCTGGTACAAATCCATTTTGATATGTTGTTGAATTCTGTTGGCAAGGATTTTGTTGAAGATTTTTGCATCTAGGCTCATGTGTAATATTGGTCTGTAAGTTTCTTTTTTTTGAGGGATCATTCCCTGGCTTTGGTATCAGGGTTATGGTGGCTTCATAGAATGAATTTGGGAATATTCCATCCCTTTCTACTCTGTGAAATAGTCTCAGGAGTACTGGAGTTAACTCTTCTCTAAAAGCTTGGTAGAATGTTTCAGTGAAGCCATCTGGGCCAGGGCTTTTTTTGGTTGGTAGTTTTTGATGATTTTCTCAATCTGTTCCTTTGGGATGAGTTTATTAAATTGTTCTACTTCTCCTTGTGATCATTTTGGTAAGTGATATGAATCTGGGAATTTGTCTATTTCCTCTAGGCTTTCCAGTCTGTTAGAGTACAGTCATCCATAGTATTCTGTTACCATAGTTTTGATTACTGTTGGATCTGTTGTGACTTCTCCCATCTCATTTCTTATTTGGGTTATTTGTTTTCTGTTTTTCTAAGTTTAGTGGATGGTTTGTCAATTTTGTTGATCTTTTAAAAAAATCAGCTTTTGGTTTTACCAGTTTTTTCAATTGTTCTTCTATTCTCTAATTCATTTAGTTCTGCTCTACATTATCTGTTTTGTTCTGGTGCCTGAGGGGTTCCTCTGCTGCTCTACTTGTTCAAGCTACAGGGTTAATTCCTTGGTTTGGGTCTTTCCTTCCTTATAGATACGTGCATTTATAGAGATAAACTGATCTCTGAGCACTGCTTTGGCTGTATCGCATAGGTTCTGGTAGGTAGTGTTTTCATTCTCATTTGAATCCACAAATTTATTTTGACCTTGATTTCTTTTATAACCCATGGTTTTGTGAGCAGTGTTGTTCAGTTTCCGTGAACTCAAATTTCTATCAGTTTTTTCTGCTACTGATTTTGATTTTCATGGCTTTATGGTCTGAGAAGATACTTTGCAATAACTCAATGGTTTGGATTTTGTTGAGATTTGCTTTATGTCCTAACACATAATCTATTCCAGAAAATGTTGCATGTGCATTGGAGAAGACGGTGTACTTACCTATTGATAGGTAAAAAGTTCTGTATGTGTCAATGAGGTCTAATTGGTTAATTGTCATAATAAAATCTGTGCCTTTATTGTGCTTTTTTCTAGATGTTCTGTCCATTACTGAAATTAGAGTGTTGAAGTCTCCAATTATTACTGTTGAGTGATCTATGTCATTTTGCAACATAGTCAGTGTTTGTTTGACATATTTAGATGCCATGGTATTGGGCACATAAATATTTAATATTGTTATGTCCTGTTTGTGTACTGAACCTTTCAGCAATAAACAGTGGCCATCTTTGTCCACAGTAGTGGATTTTACATTAAAATCTATTTTATCTGGGATTAATATTGCCACATCTACTTTTCTTCATATATTGTTAGGTTGCTATATATTAGTCCACCCTCTAACTTTCAGTTTGTTCATATCTTTAAGTCTAAAGTGCGTTTCTTGAAAGCAACAAACTGATGGGTCTTGTCTTTTGATCCAAGGTGTCACTTGTTGTCTCTTCACTGGAGTGTTCAGACTGTTTACATTCAGTGTAATTATTGATAGGTATGTGTTTTTAGTGGTGTCATTTTGATGTATTTGTTTTTGTGTCAGTGTTTCCTGTGTTGCTCTTAATATTCTGTTGGGGGGTCGTTCTTCTTTATGTGTTAGTTTTGTGTTTGTTGAGACTCCTGTATCATATTTCTTATTTTGATGTTATATTGTTATTGTGCTTTGCTTCTACCCTTCTGATCCCCCTTAATATTATGAGTTTAATCCCAAATTTAAGTTCTACATGTCTTATTAACTTCATCTCCATGTGAAAGGATTATAAGTACTGTAGTGTATCCCTCTTTTTAATGTGATGATATTTTAGTTTTCATGATATGATCACTGGTTCCCTTCTTTTAATGTTGTAGCTATGACTGAATTTTGGGCCTTCCCTAACTGACTAGGTTTTTGTATCTTGTGTCCTGCATTGCCTCCTAAATATACACTTAATAGTTTTGTTTTTCTAAGCAAAGAGCTTCTTTTAGTATTTCTTGTAGTTTGGGTTTGATTTCTACAAAGTCTGTAAGCTTCTGTTTATCTGCAAATGTCTTAATTTCATCTTCATGTGTGAAAGACAGTTTTGCAGGATATATAATTCTTGGTTGAAAGTTTTCCTCCTTCAAGGCTTTGAATGTATCATCTCAATGCCTCTGTGCCAATACTGTTTCTGCTGAGAAGTCAAATGAAAGCCTACAGGGCTTCCCTCTGAATGTTAGCTTTGTTTTGAGTCTCGCTGCCTTTGTTTCTGCTTATGTTTCATTTTTATTAAACTTGATTATAATATGTCTTTGTGTCTTTCTTTTGGAATCTAATTTTTGTGGGATTCAGTATATGTCTTGGATACCTATGTTCTCTTCTTTCATAATTTTAGGTAAGTTTTCTGTCAGCAATTCAACAACAATACTCTCTATGTTTTCAGCTATCCTTCCCTGTTCAGTAACTCCAATTGATCTTGGATTATTCTGTCTGATAGAGTCCCACATGTTTCTTAATGCTTCTTCATTTTTCTTGTTTCTTTTCTCTGATTTATCCTCATAAATGCTGGTGCCAGCAGCTCTATCTTCAAGGCCATTCAGTCTAATTTCCAATATGTCAATTCTGCTCTTCTGGCTTTGAATTGAATTGTCTAATTCTGCAATTTTTTTATTGATCTGTCAGATTTCAGAACATTGATGTTCCATCAGTTTGAATAGCTTATTTTTTCATTTTGTCCTGCTGAATTCTGTTTAATCTCTATGAGGGTTCTCTATATAATTCTTTTGTACTCATCCTCTGGAAGCTTCAGAAAGGCTTCTTCATCTGGGAAGTTTTTTGATTCTTTACTTTGGGAGTTTTCTGGAACCATGGTTTCACATTTCTTTAAATGTCTGGGAATAGTTTTTTGCTTACAGGACATCTAGAGGCTGTTTCATTTCTCTGATGTTGGCTTAACAGGAGCTGAGGTGTAGTTCTGAGAAGGAAGTTGGTCACCAGTTACCTCTATGTATTCTAGTGACTGTTGCCAGTGGACTCTCTGGGGTGGCACGTTCCACCTGGCTGGGAAAGGCACTGCCCTACTTAGAGAGTCACTGTGGGGCCATCAAGCAATGTCATGATGTGTGTTGGTAAAGGCTGGAAGAGATATGGTTGGGCAGTCTTATTTTAAAAAGCTAAAAGCTACCTGATCACTTCCAGAATCCATCAGGGTATCAGGTGTGGCACTCCTCTCCTTTCAGTTGACACCGAAGACAGCTCTTTGGCTGTGCCCAGATTTTATGATTTATTTCATTGTATGAAGAAGCTGCTGTGCTGTTGTTGTTGCCTGCCGGGGTGTACCCGTAAGGCAACACTGTGCTGAACACATTCTTCCTCTGGAAAAACACTCCTTGGACTGACACTGCCTTCCAGCCTGGAATTAGACCCTGCTGATGCCTCCAGTAGGGTAACTCTGCCTCCAAGTCAAACAAGAGCCGAATCTATAGTGGAGCTCTGTAAAGGGAGGGTGGAGGGGCTGTGGTGCCCACAGTCCACTGCTGGGCTCCCCAAATGGAGTTATTCCACACAATGTCTCTCTACTGCAGCACTCTCTGTTAACTTCATAGCTGTGGTTCAGTGTAGCTGCTGGCTCATGCCCACCCCCCATCTACCAGCCAACAACAAAAAAAGTTAAAAATGCCAAATGCCTTTGGTCTGCATGAGCCAGCCTCTCAGCAAGATTGGAATTCAGTGGTAGAGAGGAAGTTTCTCACTTAGTGGCATGTAGTCCAACTGACAGCCCTATGCCGTGTCTTAGGGCTCACTGGGTATCTAGAAAGCTCTGTTCAGTTATCAATCCAGGCCTTAGTTTTCAGAGGGAGTTAAGAATACATGTGTCTATTCTGCTGTCTTAACTCTGCCCCCCAGAAATGAAGTTTTGATACATCCTATGATATAAATGGAGCTTCAAGACATTATGTTGAGTAAAATAAGTCAGTCACAAAAGGGTTAATATTGAATTACTTCACTTACATTAAACAAATAAACAAGAAAAGGCAAATGAATAGAAACCAAAGTTTACTAGTAGTTACCAGGAGCAGGAGAGGGAGGAAAGGGTAAGGGTTAGAGGTGAGGGAAAAAGTGCACTGATTAAGGATCAGGTTGCATAACTAACTACTATAATTGCTGTCAGTATACTACATACTTATAAAAAACTGAACTAGCAAAAGTTGTGTGATACATATATTTACAACGAAGACAAAAAAAGAGTAGCTATTTAGTTGCTTATGTTCAACCAAAAACCTCTTGGGATTTGGTTTCTTGGTTTCAAGGTTCAGGGTCATGTTTTGTGGGGCACTCCAGTTAAGTGACCGAATAACATGTTTAGTGTTTCTGTTCTATCTCCTAGTCTTTTGCACAGTACCAGGGATCTGAAAGCTTGCAAGCAGTCATCCAAAGCACAATAATTGGTCTCTACATGCCTGGAGCAACAGAGGAAGAAGGATTCAGGAACAGAGGAGCACATGAATGTGTGGTTAATTGCTTTCATGAACAACTTCCTCCTTTGCCATGAAACCAGAAGAAACAGATGGTACCCTGGTTACCATTACTAAACACTTTGATCAAAGATTTTATAGATGAATCATGATCAAAACAGGAAAATGTAGAGCAGAATTTAAAATTTTCATGGGTTTCAGACTTTCAGAAATCATGAGGGCTGGAGGAATCCCTGAAACTGTTGCTCTGATACCTTTAAAACAAGCCAAAAATGGTCTGTGAAGTTTTCTTAAAACCAAATGATAGTTTAGCTTAAGTAGTAAAAAAATGTTTGCCTTGAGCATTATGCTTTTTAGGAATGATCTATATGGGATCAAAATGACAACAGGAACTTGAAAGAACAGGAATTTTCAGGGGCAATGAGGGAAGAACAACTCAGAAAAGAAGGGTGAAAATGGTTGCACAACTCTGAGTGTAATCAATCTCACTTAATTTCACATGTAGAAATGACTGGTATATGCTTTGCTATATATATTCTCAACAAGAACAAATTTTTTTTAAAAAGACATAAATCTGTAGCTCTCCACATACTAATATAGTAATTTCTGCAAGATACGTGAGCAAAAACACAATATGTAGAAGTGTGTAAACAATGATCCTCTTTATATTTTTAAGTGACATAATGGCTATATATAGCGATTAGGAGAGAGGGGAAAAAGGATAAGGGTTAAGGGTGAAGGAAAAAGTGTATTGATTAAGGATAGGGTTACATAACTAATTGCTATAATTGCTGTCAGTATATTAGACACTTACAAAAATTGAACTGGCAAAAGTTCTGTCTCTCTCTCTCTCTATACACACATGGAGCCCTGCTAGCACAGTGGTTAAGAGCTTGACTGCTAATCAAAAGACTGGTAGTTCAAATCCAACTGCTCCTTGGAAACCCTATTGGGCAGTTTTATTTTATCCTATTAGGTTGTTATGAGTGGAAATTGACTCTAGCATCTAACAACAAGCACCACCACAAAAAGCATAGACATATGGACACAGACATAGATATGTACTTAGAACAACTCAGAAATGCTACCTAAGAAAATGCTGTTTGCTTCTTGGAAAGGAAACTACAGGACTAGTGAAAATGACAAGACAGAAGCCTTGGTGGCATAGTGGTTAAGTGCTATGGCTGCTAATCAGAAGGTTAGCAGTTCACATCCACCAGGCACTCCTTGGAAACTCTATGGGGCAGTTCTACTCTATCTATAGGGTTATTATGAGTCAGAATCAACTTGAGAGCAGTGGGTTTTTTGGGATCTTTTTCACAACTGAATTTTGTATGAAATATTGCTTAAAAAATAAGTAATGTAGAAATACATGGCAGCTTTCTCGGAATCCAGCTGCCATAGATAGAAGCTTGGATTAGACCAGTGAATGAAGAAGAACCATGTGGAAACAGCAACCTAGCCATCAGTTATCCCAAGGCCCAGATACAAGAGTAAAGACATCTCGAACATTCTAGCTTCAGTGGAGTTCCTGGTTGAATGCAGCCTAATACGTGTTCCAGGCCAACCTCAGGTTGAGACAAAGAACTTACCCGGCTAATTCATAAGACTTAACAAATTATTTTCTAGACAGTAAAACACATACACACAGACAAATACAAGAAAGGAAACAAATACATGAAAGAAAAGGAACTGCTAAATCCCAAAAGGTAACTTTTCTAAAGCAGAATTCCAAAGTGTCATGGATTGAATTGTGTCCCCACAAAAATATGTGCAGCCATGTGGCTGGGCCATAATTCCCATATCTTGTGATTGTCCTCCATTTTGTGATCTTCCTATGCTGTATGCTAAAGAATTAGGGTGAGGCTGTATATCCCTTCACAGGATCACTTCCCTACTCCAATGTAAAGGGAGTTTCCCTGGAGTATGGCTTGCCCCACTCTTAATCCTTTCATCCTGCAAGAGATAAAAGGAAGGAGAAGCAGGCTGAGAACTGCGAACCTCACACCATCAAGCAAGCAGCACCGGGAGAAGAGCGTGTGCTTCAGACCTGAGGTTCCTGCACCAAGATGCTCCCTGGACAAAGACTGACGCAGTACCAGACTTTCTTCCAGAGCTGACAAGGGGGAAAGCCTTCCTCTAAAGTGGACACCCTGAATATGGACTTGTCACTTACTGGACTGTGTAAGAATAAACGTTCCTTTGTTAAAGCCATATACTTTGTGGTATTTCTGTTAGAGCAGCCCTAGCTGACTAAAACACAAAGTAAGCGGAAGACACATTTTGGGTCACTCACGTGGCTGCTAAGTGATAGTAAGTAGTCCACTATATATATATACTCCACTAGTCACATATATATATACTCCACTAGTCATGGGTGATGGTAGGCTACACTAGGGACTCTGTGGGACAGTGGAAAGCACACAGATCTTGGAGAAAGGCCAAACTAGATTTAAACCTAGGCCAAATTCCTTAACCTCCTGAGCCTCAGGGAAACAGGGATAATAACAGATATTTTGCATAACCCTTGTAAGGTTTGATGAAAATGATTCCCACAGATCATTTTTAGTGGCTGAAGAATAATGGGTATCTAACAATGATTGTCTTCAGTGGCTGAAGAATAATAGGTATGTAACAATGACTGTCTTTTTCAACTACCTCCATCCCACCCCAACAGTATCAGTTATCTAACACTGTGTAACAAATCATTTCCCTTATGGCTTAAAATAACAATGAAAATATATTATCTCATGAATTCTGTGGGCCAGAATTCAAGAGCACTTGGTTGGCCAGTTCTGTCTTGATGTTTTTCACGAAGCTGAAGTCAGGTCTTGCTAAATCTGCCATCATCTGAAGGTCTGACAGGTCTGGAGGGTCCTCTTCCACTCACTTACCTAGCTGGGAAGTTGGTACTGGCTGTTAGTAAGCCTCAACTACTCTCCAATCAGTCCTTTCCTCAAGTCTTCTCAGGTGTCCTCAAAATATTGTCGGCTGGCTTCCCTCAAAATGAATCATTCTTGGGAGTCACATGCTGCCAGGAAAGGACTCTACAATGGCACGAATTCCAAGGGGTCAGAAGTATTGGGGGATAGTAGAGCATAACGGAGGCAGGCTCCCACACTTACCACCGTGTTATCTTAAAAATAATGGCTTCTTCAGACACAAGAGGCCCTACATCATAGTCTATTTACATAAAATGTTAAGAACAGACAAATGTAGAGAAACAGAAAGTAGATTAGTGGTTGCCATGGCGGGGGATGGGGAGTGACTGCTAACAGGCATGTGTTTCCTTTGGGGGTGATAAAAATGTGCTGGAATTAGATAGTGGTGATGGCTGCACAACTGTCAATATAGTAAAAACTACTAAAATGTCCACTTTAAAGGGGTAAATATTATGGTATGTGAATTTATATCTCAATTTAAAAATAATGGCTTCTTGTTGCTATATTTACCCATCAACCAGTATTTCTGGGTGGTTTCCTGAGCTGTGTAGTGGTCCCAGAGCTGGGCTGAGGAATGTCAAAGAAATATATGACAATGTTTCTGCTTGCATAAGACTTAAAATCAAGATGTAGTAAAACACAACTTTAAAATATTCACAATGCAATATAAAAACAACAAAAAAGATTCCAGGTTGTGTCCACCCTGGAAAGTCCAACACTAGGAAAATGCAATACTTCTGTAACTCCCCCATAGGCACATTCCAACTTCCATCCCAGCTGCAATGGCCCACCTTCAACATGAATCAATCTCTTATGTCCCAAATTCTCTGTTCTAACAAACACTTGCCATTGATGGTAAATGTAAAGGCCAAACAAAGGTCACTTAGGTTATTAAGCTACATTCTATTTTCTGCCTTAATAACCAGACTAACAGGTCTGCATTCCTCTCCCTATCTCTGAGGACATAGAGTTGATTAAGACCTCAGAAAGAGGTAAAAAAAATCTTGGGATAGTTTACTGTGATGATCCTGTGACAAACTTTTGGGTCTGCTCTGTTTGATTATCCTGTAACAAACTTTTGGGTTAACTCTTTGATTTTCCTTGACAAACGTTTGGGCAATTCACACTGTTTGTTAGATGTAATGAAATCTTGTGACTCCTGACTATCGTTCTGTGACAAACCCCACTTTGAATTCTGACTATAAAAGCCAGTAGAAATGTCACCCAAGGGGGACAGCTTTTGGTTGCTGTCCACTAGGCTGCTAGCAGATCTGCCAATAAATTATTCCTCGAACTCCATGCTTTCTCTGAATTTTTGGCTACAGTGATGGGTGCGACAAACTTGGATTCAATTTGCCAACACCACTGTGAGAAGTAGTACAATTATTAAGAATTATGGCTCTGAAGCCACATTATGTGGATTGTTATACCAATTGTCCTTATTAGCTGTGTGATCTTGTTAGGGGTACTTAACCTTTATGTGCTCCAAATCCTCATCTGGAAAATGGGGATGACACACACAAGGATCTAGGCATGAAGTGAGGCTCAGCTGACATTAGCTATTTGGTGATAGTTACTAGTACACATATGCATTCATACAACCAATAATAAAATGAACCTGTTGCAACTCTTTGATTACTTCATGCCACATATAGAAGTTCTAGGAAATCAGAAATGCTTTTTTTCTTCAAAGGGAAGTTGGAACCATTTGCTTTCTAAGCATATTTGGACCAAGTCCTTGCTAAGAGGTTCTCAAATGTTACTTCCCTTACATCTCACAACTCTGTATATGAAAGTATCATTTGTCCTTCTTTTAAAGATGAACAAGGGTGTTAAGAAATGTGCTCAGAGCCACTCAACTAGTGTGAGGCAGAGCCAGTATCTGAACTCAGGTCTTTTAATTACAAAATACACAATCTTTTGTCAACATAATGCTTCTCTGCTCCCCTCCCCACACCATGTATCGTTGATTCCTACTCCTCAGGGGTGGATAGAGTGGAGTCCTTCCAGACTCCAGGGATGAATAAAAAGAGTGAAACTGAATCACAAATTGAGCTTCCAACTAGTGGCATCTATTGATCTCCAGCTATGAGTTCAAGTAACTTGAATTTGACTCTGGGGAGACTGGTGACAGCAAGGCCAGCAGAGCTGATAAAGAAGGACAGAGAGAAAACTTGGAAAAGGATTTGAAAGATAGAGACCAGTCATAATAAGCTGAACTTGGGCCCGCCCTTACCTCTGACAACTCTCTTTACCCTCCTGAAGAGGTGATGCTCACTAATATTTATTGAGAGCTCACTATCAGGCATGACTTTAAGTGCATAACACAGATTACCATATTTAACCTTCATCACAATCCTAAAAAGAAGGCATTCAGGCACCCTTTTATAGATGAGGAATATGAGGCACAGCACAGTCACAGAGCACTTAAGAGGAGGTGCTAGTTTACAATGCAAAAGGAACACTAGAATGAAAATTCTCAACGCCTGTATTCTACTGCTTCTCTCACAGCAGGACAAAATGGTAAGCATTTGTTAGAGCTGGCAGGGTATTCTGTGTAGCAGTCACCACTGGGGTGCCCCAAGAATGAATGAAACCAATATTTCCACAAAGACACATCAGCCAGACAATGAGAAGTACAGCATTCCACATCTGGTAGCCTATTACCTTATAAATACAAACACATACTGTCAAATTAAATGAAGTTTATTATGCAAAAACTTCGGTTTCACCCTTATCATGGATTGTACAAGCAGGCCTAGAGCATTTTTTTTTTCCATTCTTTGGGGTTGGTTATACATGATGAATCTTGATGAGAAGTGTATCTAAGTGGTAAGGAATTATGAAAACAATTATATGATTTTTAGGAGAATCTTGGCATTCAAAGATTGTTCACATGCAATGTTACTACTGTATAGCCAGCTGCTGCTCATGCACCCAAGGATCCAGGGCGATGGAAGAGACAATGCCTGGAAGAACCAAGCAACAGTGGTCCAGCCTTGTAGAGAGAAGAGTCCAAGGATTTGGTGCCTCAAGTCTATTGCCTCTGAAGATTCCTCTTTGTCAAAAGAAAAGCACAAATTCTAAGACTTCAGTGGAAATCATAGGCATGCAAGACATTTGGATGACATTCAGGACAGAGAAAGACTATATCCCAAGGAAATTGCTCACATGGTTGTAGAGCCTGGCAAGTTCTGAGCCCATGGATCAGGCATCAGGCTTGAGACCTCTGCTAACTCATGTAGCTTCAGAAGCTCATAATCCAAGATTGGCAAATAAGATGGCAGGATGCTGGCTCACAGGCTATGGAGGATGATGAATCCCAAGATCAGCATGCTAGTGGCTCAAATCCCAAGAACCAGAGGTCAGATGAACAGACAGATGCAGGATCCCGGGCAAGCAAAAGCTTCGCCAGAATGTACATAATGGATGAAGGTCACACCTCTGAGGAGACTCATCTTACAACTGATTAGTTGATCACATCATGGAGGTGATTATATTATATCACAAAATGGAATGCAACTATATCATTACATAACTGCCATGATAAGAATCATGGAACAATCAAATTGACACACAAACTTAAACATCACAGTCTATACCTGTCAACGCTGAGTCTATATACACCTCCTTAAACCATACATAATCTCTAAATAAAGACTAGAGTCATACTTTTGCCCAACATGATACAATTAGCAAGCATATAACTGAAAAAATAAACTAGCCTTGTATATATATATATCTTATATTTTAAAACTGAAGAAAAAAATATCTGATGCCTGCATACAAGCAAGAAATACTTACAACAATTACAGTCCTCATTTTTGCAACTGGTCACAGGGTTGTCACCGGTATTTAGAACTACCTTCCTCCATAACCCATTCTATACTCCCTTTGTCCTCAACAAGTTCCTCAGCTGGCTGTGGTTCTCTGTCTGCTGGAGTTACCAAAAACGTCATTCCTGAAGTGTCTGTGCCATTAGCAGTCATGTCAGAATTTGGTTGCTGTGGTTTTTTGACTTTAATCGTAGAGCATGGTAGTACTAACAGACTCGTTAAGGGATCCGCATACTCTTTTTTTTACCTCTATTAGCAAGACCAATCTGATTTCTCCTTGGTATTTAGGGTCAATCACACGAGCCAAAACAATAACTCTCTGCTGTGCTTGTTGATCCAGATGCATGAGGAGTTCAAAGTGGCCAGGTGGCATTATTAACTTCCAGTTCCATGGAATCTGTGTTGTGCTTCCAGGTGGAGGCATTCCTCCCTTTGGAACTAAGATCTCTAGACATGCAGAGTACACAATTACTTGGAAAAGAAATAAAAATTTTGCAGGTAGGTCACTAGGGATAATAGTGAGTGGTGCCACTGCCATATTTATCCCTTGATTCCTGGACCCATGAAGCCTTGCTGTGGGAAACGGCACCATACACTGGATGCTGGTTTACAGCATATACAACCTCCTAGAGATCACTGTAATGGGGAAGTATTATGTTTGTTAACCAAAAGGTCGGCAGTTTAAATCCGCCAGATGCTCCTTGGAAAATCCATGGGACAGTTTTACTCGGACTTATAGGGTAGTTATGAGTTGGACTCAACTCGATGGCACTGGGTTTGGTTTTTTTTTTCTTTTAGGAGATCACTGCTTCACCCTTGCAAAGTGCTGCTACCTAGCTGGTACTACAACTGTGTTCTTAGAAGGCCATTCAATTTTTCTAGCAAGCCAGTAGCTTCAAGGTGACAGGGAATATGTTAAGACCAGTGAATTCCATGAGCATGGTCTCATTGTCACACTTCATTTGCTGTGAAGTGGGTCCCTTGATCTGAGACAATACTGTGTTGGATACCACAATTTAGGTAAGCCACACTGTAAATCCTTAGGTGGTAGCTTAGGTAGAAGCATTGTATAGTTTAGGCAGGGAAGGCAAATCTGTATCTACAGTAAGTGTCTTGTCTATTTCAGTGAGAACAAATGCCACCATTTCCATGATGGAAGCTGTCCAGTGTAATCAACCTGCCACCAGGTTACTTGGTGGAATGGTGCCTTATCAGGGACTCAGTGCTGGTCTCAGCTGCTGACAGACTGGACACTTAGCAGTGGCTGTAGCTAAGTCAGCTTTGGTGAACAGAAGTACATATCACTAAGGCAATAAAGCTACAACCTCTATCCATGTCACAGTGACCACCCTGTTCATGAACCTATTAGGCAACAACAGGAGTGACTGGAGAAAGAAGACAATTGGCTTCCACAGAACATGTCACTCTATTAACTTCATAGTCAAAATCCTCCCCTGCTGAGGTCACCCTTTGATGACCATCCACATGAGACCCAAATAACTCCTTTCCTATCTACCTATCCTAGTACTGCCCTAATAGAAACACCACGAGTCTAAAAAGAGAAATTTTATTTTGTCACAGTCCAAATACAGGGTGTCAGCTCCACGGGAAGGCTTTCTCTGTTGGCTCTGGAGGAAGGTCTTTGTCATAAATCTTCCTCTGGACTGGGAGCTTCTGCGGCACAGAGACCCCAAGTCCTTTCAAAAGCATATGCTCTGCTCCTAGAACTGCTTTCTTGGTGGTATGAGTTTCCTCCAAATCTCTCTGCTAGCTTCTCTCCTTTTATATTTCAAGAGATGGCCTCAAGTACAATACAATCTTATACACCGAATCTGCCCACTAACAAAACTGTCACCCATCCTTCCTCATTAACATCACAGAAGTAGGGTTTACAACACGGAGAAACATAACACAATACTAGGAATCAAGGCCAAGCCAAACTGCTACACACATTTTTGGAGGGGGACACAATTTAATCCAAGACATTCCACCCTTTGTCTCACATCCTTGCAACATGCAAAACATATTCACCCCATTATATCATAGCAAGAGTCTTAAGTCTAAGTTCAAAATCCTGAAATTCCTCTCTGACTGTGAAATCTAGAATATAAGTTCTTCGCTTCCAAAATACAGTGGCAAAACAGGCAGGCACAAGCTAGACGTTTCCATGACAAGTGGGAGAGACTGCAGGAAAAGGCACAACAGACACCAAGAAAATTAATAGAACATATTGCATTAGCCCTCATGGCTTTGAAAATAATCATCCATTCTTTGAATCATCTTATACAATGTCCCTACCCTCCATACTCTAGGTATTGGCCACATTCTCCGGATTCTGAGTGGAAACTTTTGGCCTCACGCTATAGCTCCACCTGCCAGACCTACTGGGACAGCAACTGTGTTCCATGGTTTTAGGTGCACCAATTTCCTAGTCCATCTGAGTGTCCACTCCACCAGTAGAAATACCAGGGACCATGTATCCACCCTTAGAGGTCTCTCAGGTCATAGCCGTATCTTGTGAGACTGAGGCAGCTCAGCTTCTTGTGAGCCTTGTCTCTTCAGCTTCTGCTTCCTGTGGGCTCATGGCCTGGGCCTCCGGCCAACATATTCCCTGCTGGGTAAGTGTTCCGAAGGTCTGTAGCTCCATTAATTGAAGTGCCTAGAGGCATCCCACTCTGCCAGGAAGCCTTCTGCGCACAGGCACTTTGCTCTCTCACTCCATTGGTTGGCTCCCGCACTGTGTGTGCTGGCCTCCTGGTTCTGCTGCTGCTTCTCACCATCTGCACCTTCTCTGGTGTTAACAGTTCTCCTTGGTTGCTTCTAAGTCTTCCATTCATTCATGGCCTCAAAATCACTTCTACATTTCAAATGTCTGTTACAGCAGTACCCCACTCTCTTGGTATAAATTCTTCGTTAGTCATTAGGATGGCTTCAAAAAGAAATTTTATTTTGTCACAGTTCAGTAGGCTAAAAGTTCAAATTCAGGGTGTCAGCTCCAGGGGAAGGCTTTCTTTGCTGGCTATGGAAGGCCTTTGTTGTCAGTCTTCCCCAGGACTGGGAACTTCTGAGGTCCAGAGACCCCAAATCCTTTCCAAAGGATGTACTCTGCTCCTGGCACTGCTTTCTTGGTGGTTTAAGGTCCCCAAATCTCTCCTCTAGCTTCTCTCCTTTGTATGTCAAGAGACTGTCTCAAAGCACAATACACTCTTATACACTGAGTCCTGCCCCACCAACACAACTGCCAACTATCATCCCTCATTAACATCATAGAACCAAGGTTTACAGCATGCAGGAACATCACACAATACCAGGGATCACGGCTTAGCCAAATGCTACACACATTTTTGGGGGGGATACAATTCAATCCATGACACCACATACCTGTTCCCCATACCTCACTGTCTCCCATTTTCCAAGCATGCTCCTTCCAAGTTCCTAAACATCTAGCCAAAACACTGGCCACAGCCCATGAATCAGAATATAATTGCACATCAGGCCATATCTCCATCCTAGCAAAGTGAACAACCAGCTGCACTGTCCACTAAAAAGGAATTATCTTCAACACTGTCCTTCAAGGAGATCCCAGAAATGGGCTATAGAGTTACTGCTGTTTACTTTACAGTGGTACCTGCAAAATCATCTGTAAATCAGGCATGAAGTTTCTCTTCCTCCGTCAGCAAATTATAAAGAACTCCCCATGAGACCATAAGAACAAACTGGAAGAGGGCAGGTAATGTGACAGAAATGAAGACCATGGGCATCCGGGTCACTTCTTCACACAACTTGGTTCCACATCCTGCTGGGAACCAATCTCATATATACCACTTCCATTTAATGATGGTGTGCTGCTGTGTATGTCAAACTTTGTGACTCTGTGTTTCAGGTAACACGTAGTTCATGAAGGGCAGCTCAGGCTGCATGGTGACTTGTTGGCTCATGATTAAGTGTTCAGTTTTTACTAAGGCCAATAACAAGCCAAAGCTGTTTCTCTAAAGGAGAGTAGTCATCTGCAGAGCATGGCAGGGATTGGCTCCAAAATCTTAAGGGTCTACATTGTCATTCACCAACAGGGGCCTGCCAAAGACTACAAACAGCATTTCTATTTGCCCCCAGCAATGCAAGCAGCACTGGCAGATCATACGGCCCAAAGCGGCAGAGAGGACTGCACGGCAGGTTGAACCTATTGTAGAACCTTTGCTTGTTCTAGGCCCCAATCAAAACTAGCAGCTTTTTCAGTCACCTGATAAGCAGGATGGATCAAACCAAAACCAAACCCACTGCTGTCAAGTCAATTCCGACTCACAGTGACCCTATAAGACAGAGTAGAACTGCCCCATTCGGTTTCCAAAGAGTGCCTGGTGGATTTCAACTGCTTATCTTTTGGTTAGCCATCATAACACATACTCACTATGCCACCAAGGTTACCAAAAATGAGGAAAAATCCACAGGCCTATCAGGTGTGGTATCTTTTTTTCAGTTGCCAGGAGAACCAGCTGTAAAAATATATCCTTCACTGTAGAAGGACTATCTTGATATACCCCATACCACTGGACTCATAGGAATTTCACTAAGGTGAAAAGCCTCTGTATTTGTTATATTAATTTCTCACATCCTAGCACTCACATCTCTTGCAAACCCTGGTGGTGTAGTGGTTAAGTGCTACATCCGCTAACACAGCAGTTCAAACCCACCAGGTGCTCCTTGGAAACTCTATGAGGCAGTTCTACTCTATCCTATAGGGTTGCTATTGTCTTACCAGTAAGTCCACAGTCACTAGTAAGTCTTCCTTACTAGGTCAATCAGCACGATGTCATAAATGCAATGGCCCAGTGTGACACTGTGTAGAAGGCAAAGGCGATCAAGGTTGTTGAGAATTAAATTGTAACATGCAGATAGAAGGTTGATATACCCCTGAAATAGGACAGTGAAAGGTTATCCCTGGCCTTGCCAGCTGATGGCAAATTGTTTCTGGTGGTCCCTCAAAATTGGAATGAAGAGACAGGCATTGGCCAGATCAATAGCTGTATACAAGGTACTAGGAGATATATTACTTTGCCCAAGCAATTAAACCACACCTGAAACAGCCACTCCAACTGCAGTTATTGCCTCATTAAGCTTATGATAACCCACTACTGTCTTCCAAGATTCATCTAGTTTTTGTATGGACCAAATGGGTGAGTTGAATGAGGATGTTGTGGGAATCACCGCTCCTGCATGCTTCAAGTACTTGATGACAGCAGTAATCTCTGCAACCCCTCTAGTTATTGCTTTTTGCTTACTATTTTCCTAGGTGGAGATGGTTCTGATGGCTTCCACTTAGTTTTTCCTACCATAATGACCTTTTCAGATTAATTTTCCACCATCTAGTACTCACAGTTTTACCAGTAATTCTAGAGTCACTGATACTTCTTTACTCAGTCTAGTCAGCATAATGTCATTAATGTAATGGCCCTTCCTCTACATGTCAGGGATCCAGTGTGGGGTTGCACTAGTTGCGTAGTACATCTATTCCAATTATGCATCCTGGAACTGGGGAAATCATTACAGAATGGGTTCAGGAACCCATTGGACCCTCTGTGAGACAAACCTGAGCTAAGACTCCATTAATAATCTGACTTCCATATACCCCTACTCTGACAGGTAAGCCACAGTAAACTTTTTGGGTCTCTGAGAATTAGTGTAAATTCAGAGCCAGTATCCAGTCTGATTACTTTCCTGACTCCAGTGAACAGCTATTGCTGTAAAAGGCCACAGATCTCTTTGAAGAAGGCTGGGAGAAAGATAAACATTACATATTTTTGCAGCGTAGTGTAGTCCTTCTTTCAGGAAACTTGGCCTCCTTTTCATTCAAAGGGTTGCTGGTCTGTAAATGGCCTCAAGTCTGGAATTGATTGAAGGGACTGTCTATTCTAGTGATTCATGTTAGACTGTCCTTTCTGTGACTTAGAATTCTTCCACTTGTACAGATCAAGTAAATGTTTACTAGATTTCCAAATCTATTTCACTCCTAAGGGCACCATGACTAAGTCTATACAATGCCGTAAGTCTATATAAGTCACATCATTCAGACTACTGCTTTGACTCTGCTGTCTCTTACAGTGACTACACTCACCTTGTCTTTGTTGACTGAGTGCTGCCACTTGGCCTATGTCACTATGGAGTCCATTCAATCCCAAAGTAGTTTTTTTAAAAAACCCAAACCAAAGCTACTGCGATGGAGTCAATGTCCACTCACAGAGACCCTATAGGATAGAGTAGGACTGGCCCAAAAGGTTTCCAAGGAGCAGCTGGTGGATTCAAACTGCTGGCGTTTTTGTTAGCAGCCATAGCTGTTCACTGCTGTGCATACCACGTTGTACTTAGGTGTCTTAACTCAGTTAGGGCAGTTCTCACTGTCAAATTTGACTTACATAACAAAGCAATCACAGCAGTCTTCAAGGACATTAGGGCACCTCTCACAAATTTGTTCCTATTGTGGTAAAATGTGTGATCTCTGGGCACTTTACGTGTGGGTCTGTGCATCTGACCTGATAAATCCTCCACTCTTACACGGCAATTTCCTCAAGTCTTTGGATATTTTCTCTACAGTATACTAAGGCAGGTCTGGCATTGCAACTTGATTTAGTGTACACCACCACTTAATTCAGGATTCAGCAAACAAATCAAATAAACTAACCTTATCAGCCGAAACACTGAATGAAGTATCTGTGCATAGTGGGCCTATATCAATAAATTCAGAATGATCTAACTTTCAGTTCATTTGTATCATTATCCTACACCCTTAATAGGCATTCTTGCATACACTTCCCAGGCTTCTGTTTACACATGTCAGAAAAATCAAGCAGTTCAGTTCCTTCGGAATATAGTATATCTCCTCCTGGGTCATCATACCTTGTACTTCACTTTTTGGGGCTCTCTGAGACTTAATCTAATTATACATTTAGAAGTATAAATGGGTGGTGTGGTGTGTTCTTGAGAACACTCAGCATGGTCTTATAAAGCATCTGCCTCAGGCAAAGTCCCATGTAATGTTTTAGTCACCATGAATGCAACATCTCAGACAAAAGCTTTTCAAATACAGCTAAGCTAATCTCATCAAATGTAGGTGGTGGTGCTGATGGTGTTACTGGGGGGAGTGGCTTAGCAAACAAACATGGATTAATCTCTTCAGATGACAATGAGTGGGCTGGTTCTATTAGCAGATGTAATTCCATGGAATTTAGGGGTTCAAAGTTATCAGATACCTGATTATCTGCCCATATGTCCCCTTCTCAAATTTTAGGATCCCATTTCTTCCCAGTCAATGCTCTCTTTCTAACTTTGGATACCATTAGAGTCTGGGAATTCAGTTGGCGTTTGGTTTTCAGCCATATCAGCTCTGTTACTATAAAAAATAAGGCTTTCTTTCAGGACACAAGTGGCAACGTTGAGGTATGTTATGTGGCACTTTAACTGTTACTCTGAAGACCTGAGCTCATTTCTTTCTTTCACTACTTTGTCCATAAAAGTAGGACCAACCAACCATCTTCCTTATATTTTCCATTCTAACAAAATTGTAGAAAAATATCAAGCATGAAATCACCCAGAGCCTCATCTCTCACCAATATTTGATCCACTCGTGGTGATATTTCGCATATCTGTATTGCCACCTCATGCCATGGATTAGCCGTGCCCTCTTTACTACTACTGGAAGCAGAATCATTAACCTCTTTAAACTAAACAGACTTAAGAACCAATTTAGAAAACCATCCCTAAAATTTTGTTTCAATAGAACAACTCTCAGCTCAAAGGAAAATTATATATACGTATATCTTGCCAGATCCCAAATGGAGATTAAGGGAGAATGGACTTTGCAATCCTCGCTTCACAACTAGCTTGTCCAGAATATACAAGCAGTCTGGATCTTGATCGGGTGATTTACATTTACAGTGCCCTCAAAAGACTGTTGTGGGAGTTAAACAAGACAATGAATGCTCAATGATGGCAGCCCACACAGTTGTTACATGTGACATCATCACAGCCTTTCCCCTATCTTCCACATTTGATTCATATCTACTTCCAAACAGAGTTTTCCAACAGCAAATGATGCAATTTCTAATACTTCTACATAGTAGTTGCAAAATAAAATACTTTCCTATTTTTATATCCAAACAACTATAGACTCAAATACACAGGATTTACTTTTTTTAAGTGTTAGGCATTTTAAAATGTAAAATTCTAATTTTAACATATTTCTAAAACCAGTTTTCAATTCATTGATTTAACTGTTTCTAAGTTGCAAAGAGAAATTTCACATGAGTCACCCTAAGAGACATATGACTACTGGGCTGAGATACTAGTTTTCCTTGTTGTTTCTTTAAGAGGACTATTAAAAACAAAGAAAAAAAACAGTAGAAACTTCATCTATTTTCATTCACGGAGACTGTCAGGGATTGAATTGTGTTCCCCCAAAAATATGTGGCACAATTTGGCTAGACCTTGATTCTCAAGATTATGTGTCTTTCCTGTATTGCAAAGCCTGCCTCTCTGATGTTAAAAAGGGAGGATGGGTGGCAATTGGATGAGACAAGATTCAACAGGTAAGACTGTACTGTGCCCTGAGGCAGTCTCATTGGCAACACAAGAATAGAAAGGGGTGCACCCTGAGATCTCCACTAAAAGACCGCAACTGATGGTCCAGCAGTTTCGGGGTTCCCCTGGGAACATGGTCCCTGGCCCTGATGCTGCCCTTGCCCATAAATCATAACGAAGGTCCACTCTTCGGACACGAATAGATTGGACTTGGAGATGCAGAGTGACCATATATTGGATCACTTCATGGTTCTATGCATCTATAGGATGTCATCCTGCTGACCTCTTGCTGGAGAAAGGGGAGTGGTGGAGAGGAGGGGAAAGGAGACTGTTGGGAGGATGAGACATATATGGAGCAGAGAGGAATAGTGTGCTGTCACTGGGCAGGGAGAGCAGTGGAAGCTGCATATAGGTGGACACGTAAATTTATATGGGAATGTACATTTTCACTCAGTCATAATAAAAAAAAGGAAAGGGAAGCAAGTAGATAGTTGGGGACCTCATACCACTAAGAAGCAGGAACAGAGCATGTCCTTTGGAAAGGACCTGGGTCCCTGTGCCTCAAAAGCTCCCAGTCCAGGGGAAGACTGACGACAAGGACCTTCTTCCAGAGTCAACAGAGAAAGCATTCTCCTGGAGCTGATGCCCTGAATTTGGACTTGTAGCCTACAGGATTGTGACAAAATAAATTTGTTTGTTAAAGCCATACACCTGTGGTATTTCTGTCATAGCAGCACTGGATGATTAAGACGGAGACCCATGTGTATCACAGTAGTACAGTGCTCTACAGGGTTCTCAATAGCTGATTTCTCAGAAGTAGATCACCAGGTCTTTCTTCCGAGACACCGCTGGCTAATCTCAAACTGCCAAATTTTTAGTTAGTAGCAGAAGCCCTGGTGGCATAGTGGTTAAGCGCTGTGTCTGCTAACCAAAAGGTCTGCAGTTTAAATCTGCCAGGTGCTCCTTAGAAATTCTGTGGAGCAGTTCTACTCTGTCCTATAGGGTACCTATGAGTCGGAATCGACTTGATGGCACTGGGTTTGGTTTGGCACTAGGTTTACCAGAGCACATTAACTATTTGCACTACCCAGGGGCTCTTTCGGTTTTTAGTGACCCATGTTTTGAACTACATTCATTAACAATGCGTAGATTATAGCTTTGTGACTTCGGCCAGATCTCTTGCCTACTCTGAACCTTTCTTCTCGTCTATAAAATGAAGGGGGAGAGCTAGACTCCTAATTTCCAGCTAAGACATTACATGATATTTGGGAAGCTCTGACCATCTAAAACTTTTGATGACCCACATTATGGGGATAGCTAAAGGTAGAGTTTCTTTTTAAAATGCCTGCTAATATAAAGAGATTTAAGAAAAATGTTAAGAATGTTCCAGTAAATTGAATATTCCAACTGAAGAACTCTAAATTTACTAAGTCTGTTTCCATTTAAAATACATAATTTTTAGCACAGTCTAGAAATATTCATTTTTTATGTGACATTGTTAATCAATGGAACCCTGTATCTAGATTTGTCATATGTCATTAATGACTCCACTGTAAAATGCAAACTATAATTGTTTTGAATTATCTATTTGTTGTATGTGTATTTATTGTTTGGAAATGCTGGTACAGTAGGTTCAGTTGCTATGTCTGCTAACCAAAAGGTCAGCAGTTCAAATCTGCCAAGCACTCCTTGGAAACTCTATGGGGCAGTTCTACTTAGACCTCCAGGGTCACTATGAGTTGGACCTAACTCTATAGCAGTGGGTTTGGTTTATTTATTTTTTTTATTTGCTGTTTAATTGTATTGGCTCACCTAAGTGGCCTAATAAAAATTTGGGATGTGAAATGATTGCCTCATTTGCTTACTCTGGGCTATTTGGTGACTACAATTAGTTACATACTGCAGATTTTTTTTTTTTACCTTAACAAGCTCATCTAGGTAGGGTGAAGCTAAATAAAATATTCTAAAGATGTAACACATTTTTGCCAGGGTTGTAAAATGTTAGTTGAGCTAAAGTCAATAAAATAAACTTTTGTTCCACTATCACTGAATCAATTTGGCATAATGACTTGATATGGCATATGGCCATACCTCTCCACATAGGGCAATGATGCCCAAGGCCAGGCTTACCCTTTTCTAGAATACATCCCCAGCTGTCTCAGTCATCTAGTGCTGCTATAACAGAGATACCACAAGTAGATGGCTTTAACAAAAATAAGTTTATTCTCTCACAGTCCAGTAGGCTAGAAGTCCAAATTCATAGTGTCAGCTCCAAGGGAAAGCTTTCTCTGTTAGCTTTGGAGAAAGGCCCACTGTGATGCATGAGCCTTTCTTTGGTCTGGAAGCATCTCAGTATAAGAAATTCAGGTCCAAAGGATGCACTGTACTCCCAGCACTGCTTTCTTGGTGGTATGAGGTCCCCAGCTCTCTGTTCATTTCCCTTTCCTTTCATGTCTTGAGAGATAAAAGCAGGCGCAGTCCACACCCAAAAGGAAACTCCCTTTATATTGAATCAAGGATGTAACCTTAGCAAAAGTCTCACTCTAATCTTCTTTAACATAATCTAATCTTTCCCTATTAACCACAGGCAGAGATTAGTATTTACAACATACACAAAAATTACAGTCACAAAACAGAGGATAACCACACCATACTGGGAATCATGGCCTAGTCAAATTGCTACACATATTTTGCTTGTCAATCCATGACAAGCAGCACTTTGACACTGCCTCATCAAGTGGGCCCAAGTCTTCCAAGGCCTTTAGAGACTTCTGTCCTGGGTCCTCCCTCCCAAGGGTAACCTTTGCTACTGGCCTGAGGAGTGGCTAAGAGGAGGCTGGGTTGGGGCTGTGGAGAGTTGAGATTTCCAGCTGGGGGAAGGAAGAAAGGCCCTCACAGTGAAAGACTGAGCCTGGGGTTGCACAAGAAGGGTGTGGGCTGGGGAGGGAGTCAGAACACCAAATTCCAACCTAGTTTTCCAGGTTGTTGTTAGGTGCTGCCAAGTCGGTTCATGATCCAACGAACAACAAAACAAAACAATGTCTCATCTTGCGCCATGTCCACAATAGTTTTTATGCTTAAGCCCATTGTTGTGGCCACTGTGCCAGCCCATCTCATTGAGGGTCGTCTTCTTTTTTGCTGACCCTCCATTCTATCAAGCATGATGTCCTTCTCCAGGGAATGATCCTTCCTGACATGTCCAAAGTATGTAAGATGCAGTCTTGCCATCTTTGCTTCCAAGGAGCACTCTGGTTGTAGTTTTTCCAGAACACATCTGCTGGTTCTCTTGGCAGTCCATGGTACACTCAACATTCTTCTCCAACACCACAAGTCAAAGGCATTAGTTCTGCTTCTGTCTTATTTGTTCGTTGTCCAGCTTTTGCATGCATATGATATAACTGAAAATACCATGGCTTGGGTCAGGCACATTTTAGTCTTTAAGGTGGCACCTTTACTTTTGAACTCTTTAAAGAGGTCCTTTGCAGCAGATTTTCCCAATGCATCCTTTGATTTCCTGACTGCTGCTTCCATGGGTGTTCATTGTGGACCCAAGTAAAGTGAAATCCTTGACAACCTCAATCTTTTCTCCATTTATGACAATGTTGTTTACTGGTCCAGTTGTGAGGATTTTTGTGTTCCTGATGTTGAGGTGCCATCCGTACCGAAGGCCGTGGTCCTTGATCTTTATTAGTAAGTGTCTCAAACTTTTCAGGTTGTTATAAAGGTATATTTATCAGAGCAGCAGAGAGAATAAAGTTTACTTACAATTTGTCATATTGGTTTATAATTTATAGTATTTGAGCAGATGATACCAGGGCCTTTATTATAAAGGGTCTTTCAATAAGGGTGTCCTATCTTTGAACTTTAATAAAACAAGTTGAGTGAATGATAGTTTCAGTTGTTTTATTATTTTGAAGCACATTTGATGGTATTATGTGTAGAAAAGAACTTTGTGTAAATGGCCACTGTGGTATCTTCCAAATGGGGCCTAAAGTAATCTGTTATCTTAGCCTGATATCTTTTACCATTGACAGTCACAGCCTCTCCTGTTCATCTTGAAAAAATAAGGGCCAATGATTCCACCAGACCCAAATCCATGTCAAATGGTAACTTTTTGGGGATGAAGCTGACATTCTTGAATCTCCACTGGATTCTCATTTCTCCAAATCCAGCAGTTTTGTTTGTTAAAAAAACCTTTCATACAAAAATGGGCCTCAGTGCTGAAGCTGATTTTTTTGCCAAAACCAGGGTCAACTTCTAGTTGCTCTACATCTCAGCTAGCAAATTTATGGCCCATTCTATAATCAGTGGAGTTCAATTCAAACAATTCTGTAAGGGTAAAGCTTCAAGTCCAGGTGCAATTGTGGTTGACCAAAGGCCCAGTTCTTGTGCTAGGTAAGAAATTGATTTGGATGGATTCTCACATACACCCTGATGTGAGACAGTTCACAGACAGTTCACCCTGATGAACCCTGGCGCTGTTTTCATTGGAACAGTAGTTTGTTGATGCACAGGGATTGTCTGATTGTCAACAGATCCAGTTGTCTCCAATTGTTTAATTAAACGTTGAATTGTTCTCTCGGTGGGATGATTCTGCACATTGTAAATTTCACATAATACACAGAATATTTGGTGAATGGAATACCTGTTTTGATGATAAACTTTAATAATTTCTACACATTGCAAAACCATGTAAATTTCACAGCTATTCGTCAAGATTAATCAAAAAAATGTGATAAATATGGCTGCTACAGCTTCACAAATATGGCCACTGGAAGTGTCAAAAATAGGACATCCTTACTAGAAGACTCTTTATTCTTGACCTCGACCTGACAAATATGCAGGAAAAGGCTGAGTAACACTATTATAATTTTACATTATTGACCTTTGAGAGTTCTATATCTCTCACTAATGAAGAACTTACTAGTTTGTTATGCCTTTCATATAAGTGAAATTAAAGACTGTGAAAAGAAATCAAAAGTGAGGAATAAATGAAAGAAACTCTCTAGTTTCCTTTTTCTGCTCTGTGGGCTTTAGAATACGGCTGCAGTCTTCAGGTAGCTGTTTTCTCAAGCCGATGATGATAAAAGTTGACACTATGTGCTGCGTCCTCTTCTAAACATTTCACAGACAGTAATCTAATCATGGCAAAGACAGATTAGTCCCACAGGGACGTTGTTAGCTATGAACTGGACCATTATGATACCTGGCTGATTTTCAGAAGTAGATCATGAGGCATTTCTTTCTAGTTTGTCTTATAACATCATAGCAACACACAAACCTCCACTGACTAGTGGCTAGCTACACATGAGCCTTCCCTTCATGTTTGCTGGGGACTGGTATCATCTGCAGAAATACTAAAAGTTACAGACCAAGACAACAAAATTAAGTAAACTATGTTCTCTCTGCTATTTTCACCAATATGCCTGCATGACAACTTGGAACACTGGATTGGAATTTAATGTTCTTTGTTACCTAGTGCTGTTATAACAGAAATACCGCAAGCGGGTGACTTTTACAATTAGAATTTCATTCTCTCACAGTTTAGAAAGCTAGATGTCTGAGTTTAGGGTGTCCGCTCTAGGTGAAGGCTTTCTCTCTGTGTCATTTCTGGGAGAAGGTCTCTATCACAGCTCTTTCTTTGTCTAGGAGATTCTCAGTGCAGCTGCCCACGGTCCAAAGAACGACCTATTCTCCCGTCACTTCCTTGGTGGTACAGGTACCCCTTTACTCTGCTCATTTCTTTATATTTCAAAAGAGACGGACTCAAAATACAATCTAATCTTTATAGATTGTCTTGCCTCATTAACAAAAAACCTACTGCCATCGAGTCAGGTCCAACTCACAGTGATCCCGCACGACAGGGTTGAACTGCCCCGGAGTCTTCAAGGAGCACCTGGAGGATATGAACTATAGACCTTCTGGTTAGCAGAAGTAGCACTTAACCCACTATACCACCAGGGTTTCCGCCTCATTAGCATAGCTGCCTCTAATCTTTCCTCTTAATTTAGCATCACAGAGGTAGGATTTACAACATAGAAGAAAATCACATCAGACGACAAAATGGTGGACAGTCACACATTACTGGGACTCATGGCTTAGCCAAGATGATATACATTTTGGGGGGACACAATTCAATCCATAACAGGAATAGAATCTGGGTCTCCCACATTAAAAGAAAAAAAAGAAAGAGCGAGAATTCTGTAACTGACTCAACACTTCAGTCATAACCTGTCCAGTTTACATATGAAGAAGCGTGGGCTTCAGGGGAGTTAGTGACTTGTAACAGGTTGCACGGCTGAGAAAGAAAATTTAATATTTCGAAGTTTTGTCTATTTTTGTGGAGTTTTGTTTTGCTTTTCAGCCCTCGTAGGCAAACAAGCATAGTATAGTGCCTAGAACTTAACTGTTGGGAAGAAAAGCAGGAGAGAGAATGCACTTTATTAAATTAATACAGTTGGATGCCAAAGACAAAAATGAAAAAAGTGAATAGGTCCCGCTCCATCTCCATCCTTCTTAATGAGAATCAGAAGCTGGTTTACGATGGAAGCCCATCAACACACACTGATCTTCAAAGGAGTGTTCCTCCTGCCGGGGTAGAAGCGGGGTCTCCCCAGCGAACAGTGAAGGGTGACAGGAAGCCGACCACAGGATCCATTGCAAGGAGTCGGATCCTCAACCCCGGTTACAACCGCCAGCCCCGCCCACCACGGCGCTTCCATCCGCCCCGCCCCAGGTGCCTCCCCGGCCCACCCACGAGGCCCCGTACTGTCCCGCCCCCTGCAGTGCTCCCCACCCCCGTCATCTTCGGCGCCCCGCCCCGTAACGCCCACAGCCGCCGCCCCGCCCCTGCACGGTGGCCGGGAGATTTGTTTACTCGCGGTGCATGGTGGGGCTGTCGCTTCCCACAACGGACGTCTTCACCGCGCCCGTAGGCCGCGTGGAGTCAGCACGGCGGCGGCAGCAGAGGCATGTCCCGGACCTCCGCGCCATCTGCGCCCCTGGCGAGCCCCTACTACTACGAGAGGCTGGGGCATCTCCAGCACGGGCTGCGGGACAGGTATGGACAGCCAGGGGCGGCAGGACTTGCCCCGCGCTGAAGGTGTTCGGCGTGCTCCGTACCCTCTTTCTTCCCACTCGCCCCACCCTTTGTACCCCTGGGCACGCCAGAGACGCCCCCTGCATTGGAGAGGGGCGCAGAGGGAGACGGCAACCACTGAAACCCTCCGCCTGCTTGAGGATGCGGACGCGTCACTGCATTGGCTCAGAATTGAGAATTCTCCTGCCTGTCACTCTCAATCAAACCTTGTGAATTTCTCTAGTTCTCTTCTACCCTCCCCGTCTCCCCAGTCTCTTCAGATTGTCATCCCACCTGACAGCTGCAGTGCCTCAGTGATGACAGGTCCAAGAATGCAGGTGGGAGAGTGTCCGTGTTCACAAACATATACCCTGTTTAAATGCAGGAGACATTTCTGGGGCGTTAAGGGGATGGCCAGGTTTTTTGGGAAGGAGAAATTCCTCGTCGGAAAAGTCCAGCTTCCAGAAGACTCATGATGTCTTTGATTATGATGTTAAAGAAGGGAACCACTGAAAACAGCTAGATTTAAAAATACATAAAGAAGAAAAAAATTATAAAGCAAGTCACTCTAAATAACCACTTAACAGATAAGTTGTGGAAACTCTTATTTAGCTACCAAGTTAATTGGAGTTGGAGATCTCATTATTTGGCAAGGAAGGAGATAGGTTTTTGGATCTCTGATAAACACAACACTGTGAGTGTGAAAAGTTACAGAACTGCTGTAATTGGTCTGGTGACCAGCAGAATTCTGTGTATTTCGTTTCTAAAATGTAGATGATTACATTTAAAGACAAGACAGAAGTAGGTGGTTCTTAAAAGGAATCATAGTCATCTTGAACCAGATTTATTTTTGTTAAATATTTATAGATCATCTATAACAGGCCTCCTTCAGTTGTTTTCTTCACATTTTACCCTTGAATCTTTCCTGATACGCTGTTTTCCCTCTGCTGGTAACACCTTTTGTCCTCCCCGGTGGTTTCATCTCCAGCTTGTAGAAAATCACTCCTGCAGAGTGTACCCTGTCCCAAGTGTTGATCACCCACATCCAATAAATGAAGCAACCATAGTATTCCTACAGGACCCTAGCTTTAGTGACCACTGAAGTGACTTGCACTCTACCTACACTGAGAATTCTAGAAGGAGAAGAACCATGTCTAGTTGAATCTTTAGCTCAGTATAGAGTACCTGGGGCAGGAGGTACTTGATAAATGTTTGTTGAATGAGCAGAAGAAATCTGAAAGCCTGCTAGTTCCCAGGAATTATGAATGTCTTGTGGAACCCAATAGCTAGACACTACTACTGGGTGATGACCATTTTCCCGCCAACTGGGAAAAGTAGATAGTGTGATATTTCCAAAATGATAACTAATTTTATGCACACCCGTGATGCTTCAATACACTATAAGTGCTTTCTGGCCCAGTGTCTCTTCTACTACCAGAGCAACTACCTTGTATGGATATGCCTATAACTTAGCCCAAGTCCTGATTTTACATTGCTACTTTTTAAATGTCCTGATTTTTGAATGAAGCTAACTGCAGGTTACACTTTTTGCTGCTTGTGCTAGGAATACTTGGCTATTTATAGTCCTTATGGTATAATCATGTAATGATTGTTGCTTTATGTTTAACACTTAACCACATTAACTATTAAGCAAGACGAGGCTGATGAGACTATTTAAGGAATTTGATTCAAACTTTATAGCCTATTCATAGATTTGTTTGGAGGTTTGCTTTATTTTTATTTTTAAGTCATATCTGTTGCTGTGTGTCTTCATTTTTCATTTTAAGACTTTATAGCTAACTCCTGAACGTGCAGTTAACAAGCATAGAGGTGAATCACTTTATATACAGAGAAAGCTGCGGTATAAATGTGGAAACCCGAGTTCTATTTCATGAACAGGTTGTGTAGCCTCCCTGAACCTTGGTTCGTCATGAAGGAGAGGATTTGACTGATATGTAAAGTAAGGTCACACGGATTTTCTTTTTCTCTTCTAGAGTAGTAGGACTGAAATGTAAAAAAAAAAAGAAAAAAATTGAAAGCTGCAGTTTGAAAAGCCTACAGTAGAACAGTATAATGCTCCATAGGATTTCTAAAGCTGTATATCTTTATGGAAGCAAACTGCCACATCTTTCTTTTGAGGAGGAGCTGATGAGTTCAAACTGCTGACCTTTCTGTTAGCAGCTGAGTGCTTAACTATTGTGCTACCAGGGCTTGTGTATAGTGAACACAGGTAATGTTACTCCTAAAATTCCAGTCATTCCCAGACAGCAACCCTGGGTAGTCACAGCTGCCTTCTCAATCCAGAAATTTCCAGACTGGTGGTGCAGTGGTTTAAAGCTTGGCTGCTCACCAAAAGATTGGCAGTTCAAATCCACCACCTGATCCTTGGATACCCTGTGGGACAGTTCTTCTCTGTCCTATAGGGTTGCTATAGCAATGGGTTCAATTTGGATCATAAAAAACAGTTTACTTTTATTCACCCATTTAGAGGCTGATGAGACTATTTAAGGAATTTGATTCAAACTTTATAGCCTATTCATAGATTTAGAGGTGGGTCCCTGCACTGTTAGCTGGTTCAGTGATCAGGACCTACTTTGTCTTCCGTTTGTAGCTATAATGTCTCTAGTTCACATTGCCTTAGCTGTAATCACAGGTAGATATAATTTTCTGTTCTGATTTTTTTCATAGGTTTGTGTGTGTATGCATACTGTGATTTTGCTGCATTGTATTCAAAGTAGATGAATTGAGTCCAAAAGAGCCAAATGCAGTAACTTGTTACGTTGTGTATAGTGCACAAATGTGGTGGAAACATATAAGTGCGATTGGTTCTTACAGTTGTGTAAAACATTCTTTTTAAAAGGCTGGTTAACCAACTTGGTTTTTCAGTGCCAACACTGATATGAGGAACGATAACGTAATAGTTCAGAAATAGTTGGCCCTAAGCTATTACTTAAGTGAAGCTGAAGGTAGTGTAGTGGAGAGTTGTACTGACATAAAAATAAAGTGACAGGTGACTTTAAAGCAAAAACTAAGCCAGGTGACTTTTGGACACCCCCTCCCCCACCGTGTAAAACTCTCAGAAGGCCCAGGTGGGGGTTCAAGTAATTTATACCATGGCACATGGGTAGGTATCTGTTGAAATGCAGATGTTCAAGATTAGGAAAGCAGGTTTGAGATCTGGGCAGACCCAGTAATGGAGGGCTCAGCTGGTGTGTTGTGGCAGATATAAAATGGTTCAAGGGCTGGAGACGGGTACAACATTCGGTGGGCAGCAGGCAACAAGTACCAGGCAGCAGCAGGACCTAGGCAGCAGTGAGCAGGATAGTGCTTTGTGGCATGGTGACCTTATGTACTACTTCTACACAAAGGTGGTTGGCTGTCCAATTTCAGCCCTCAAGTCCAAGCTGGGCATAAACAGGTTAAGTCATGTTGCTGATTCACTCCTGGCTGGAAGGCCTGTATAGAGTTGGAAGGTCTGAGCAAGACACCCTCTATATCGTCCACACACTCCACCCCAAAGGGTGTTTTGCTCACCATATAATCTGTGCCTTAATTCTTCTGTGAGGGTCTCTAGGTCAGGTGTGGGGCTATATTGATCCATAAGCCACAGTACAGTATAGGCAGTAACAAACAAAAAAATAAACCATAGGCTTGTGTGGCCCACAGGAGTCTATCCAACATGCTCCTCCCCCAAATCAACTGCTCTAGACAAAGGGGGGCTTTATCCTGCATTTCAGCTGCTTCATCTGTGAGCCACCCAAAGAACATATCCGATCTAGGATCAGGGAGAGCTCACTTATTCTGTCAGCAGGAGCTTCACATGCTGCCAGGTAGTGGTCCAGAGGGGGTCACTATGCCCCCATCTTTGCAACCATGTCCAATTTTCTCCAGTGGCAAGGTGAATTCTCCAAGGGAGGCCTCATGCAGCACTGAACAGCATCTCAGTGCAAATTTAACAAGCTGATTGGTTGGAGGCTTCTGTCAGGGTATAAGCTCAATCAAAGTGTTTCCATTGGTTAGCCTATGGCCACAGAGAGAGAGAAATTATAAACACAAATAGAGGGAGGTCTTTCTCATCTGGTAGGATGCAAGCCACTTGTCAACCCTCCGACAAGAGAGTAGCTGGCAAGGGTGTGTCTCCCTGGCTTTCTCATATCAGACTTTAGTCCCTGTATCAATAGGCAAAGTGGGCTCAGTATAGACAAGTACAGTCTGTATGCGTATAGGCCAAACACGCAGCATAAAGGCAACTTAAAGAACAGCGAGTGCATCTACAGGAAGGGATTTTGTAATCTTCATGGGCCATTCACATCTATCTGCCAATGTTTAAGGAGGCATAGCCCCCATCCAGTCTTTCAGGGGTGTTCAGCACCCTTTGAGGGTGCTCCTTAGAGCACACTTGGCAGGTGTCTGTCACCTGCTGTACTTCTTTGTACATGAATGGTAGGCCCCAAACCTGCCTCATGGCTTCTTGCAGCTTTTCTTGCTGCTCCTTCTGCTGTAAGAGGGTGCTCATCTTCCTTCTGGCCTCAGGCCCCAACCCGGGCCTGTCTGTCCTGCCTGGGACCTGTCAGCACTGCCCTGCTGCAGTCCACTCCTAGCCATGGAGAGGACATGCGGAGCTTTCTTGCTCCACTTACGCCACTTGTGGCTCTCCAGAGCTGTTTTCATGCCTCTACAGGTGCTTCCTGCGCCAGCAGTTTCGCCAGGGGGTTGCTGCCCTCGTTACCACCCCGTCTGCCTACAGCGCCTGGTGCAACTGAGGAGTGGTATGGGTGGCACTACTTTATCTAACTCATAGTATTTAACTGTCATACGCCAGAAGCCATCAGCCTTCTTCACTGGCCACAGTAAAGAGTTGAAAAGGTTTGGGAAAATCTCAATGCTTGCACTCAGTGAAATTCTTCAGTAGTTTCCCCCAATTCTTTATGTCCCTCTAGGAGATGGTACTGTTTTGCATTTACAGCTCTCCTAGGAGCAGACAGCCCCACGGAGGTCACTCAGGTATGACCCCTCACTACAGCTTGTATGGCCCTTTGCTGTAGTCTAAATTCCTTGAGTATTGTGTGCACTGTCACATTTACACATTGCACATTTGAAGAGGACCAGTACATGGTTAATTACACATAGGGCCTTCAGCCCTCTTCAGCTCCCCAGCTCCCATGTGGGGATCATGGCCTGGATTCTGAGCAAACTGCCAGACAGCTGAGCCTTCAAGGTCATTGGAATGCTCTAAATAATCTCAGAGCTATGTGGCTTGGGTCTCTCCTTGCTCTGTCAGAACCCTCCTTTTGCTCCCCCACCCCTTTCTTAAACTTACGAGCAGCAGAAGATTGTTCAGGCTTTAATTGTTGCCATAGCTACAGCAGCACATGGTTAGGTTTCCCATTCAGCTTTTCTCAGCTAACACCTGCTGCTACCAGGTCAGCCCACATTGATTTATTTATTTGTTTAATATGACTGAGTGAAAATGTACTTTCCCATATAAATTTACATGCCCATCTATATTCAGCTTCCACTGCTCTCCCTGTCCGGTGACAGCACACTGTTCCTCTCTGCTCTGTACATGTCTCATTCTCCCAACAGTCTCCTTTCCTCTCCTCTCCGCCCACTCTCCTTCCTCCAGCCAGAGGTCAGCAGGATGACATCCTATAGATGTATAGAACCATAAAGTGCATCCAATATATGGTCACTCTGCATCGCCAAGTCCAGTGCATTCGTATCCAAAGAGTGGACCTCAGCCCACATTTTTGTCTGAGTTACCTTAAGGAGTCCCTTCCCCCTCTGGAGTCTCTGTCCTCCACTGAACACCTTTGGGACCTGCACCCTGCACTTCTGCTGAATGAGTAGGGGCGGTGGTTCTGTGCACTGGTTTGGAGCCAGGGCGCCTGCTTCTTAGCTTGCCTCCTCAGGCTCTGCTTGCCACAGGCTCTGGCTGCCTCAGGTCCCACTTGCTGTACGCCCTAGCATGGGCAGCATCGTTGTTCTCAGTACCCAAACTTTCAGCTTCAGAAACAGTTTCTAGAGGCAGGGGGCAGCTCTGGGAGCTTGGCAATGGTGGGGTTGGCACCATTCAGAGAGCACACCACCCTGAGCCACAAGAGCTCCCAGCTAGATTATCAGGACACTCTCACAACTTTGTTCTACCATGGGAGCCTCTAAGCTTGCAGGACTCACAGTGAGCGGCTGCACCTGTACCAGGGAATGCATACTACTTCTCCACAACTCAGTGGGGCTCAGTGCGTCACTCCCCTCACTGTGATCACCTGTGTCTGGCCTACATCAGCACCGTTGCACATACAGCCCAAGCTGTGCCTTCCTGCCCGTGGGTGCTGAGGTTTAGCCTTTATGATTACCAAAGGGCAGGTATGCAACCCCTTCCTCCTTGGGAACCCTTACCCTCATCTGAGGAGTCTACAATGACAGAGGACAGGGAGTTGCTTTCTCATGGAAAGTGTAGGAGAGGTCAGGCAAGAAGACTGGGTTTCCAATGCAGGTGTATGCTCCTCTTCCTGCCATGGCTTCTCTTGGAGGTTGTCCAGATCAGCTTGCAGTGCTGTGACCTGTCTTGCACCTCCAGCTCTGCTTCTATAGCTGCTTCTGTAACCACCTTCAAGGATGTAAGAAAGATATATAGCCCACCATGCCAACACCAGTGCAGGCCTGTTTCTTCTCCCACAGTATGCAGGGCTCTGTCAACACTAGCCCGTGTCCCATCCACCTCTGCCCAGTCCTGGAGAGGTGACCAGGCTACCAGAACTATTGTCACTAGAAAACTACATACTAGGGGTTGGCCAGCTTTCTAACTGGCCCTCCATTACCATGTCAGTCTGTACTGAATCCTACGACTTACTGTGCTACTTGTTGAAATGCAGGTGTTCAAGGTCAGGGATGCAGGTTTGAGATTCAGACAGACCCAGTAACAGAGGCTGAGCTGGTGTGGTCATGTCAGATTTATTGGTGCAAAGGCTGGAGACAGGTACAACATTTGGAAGGCAGCGGGCAACATACATCTGGGCAGCAGCCTTGACAGTGGGCAGCAGGCAGCACACACACCCAGGCAGCAGCAAGCAGTACAGCATGTCGTGGTGCAGTGACTTTATATACTAATTTTACAGAAAGGTGGCTGGCTGTCAGATTTGAGCCCTCAAGGCCAAGCTGGGCGTAAACAGGGTATGTCATGTTGCTGATTCACTCCCAGCCAGAAAGCCTGTACAGAGTTGGAAGGTCTGAGCAAGACACCCTCTACCGTATTTCAAGACTAGGGGTTTTAAAGATTCTGAAACAAAGATTTGTTATGTATGAATTTCACAGTGAACCTCCCATAAGCCTTTCTTAACTTTTTATTGGGACAAATATCTGGTTTTAAGTCTTAATTTAAAACAGCTGTGAAACAGGTAAAGTGGTCCGGTGGTCACAGCGGTCAACTACTAACTGAAAGATTAGTGTTTGGAAACCACCAACGGCTCCTCAGGAAACAGATGCACAGTCTGCTTTTTGAGAGCTTTGTAGCCTTGCAAACCCCATGCGATTGCTATGAATTGGGTAGACTCGGTGTCATTAGATTTTTGATTGGGTGAAGGATTTTCATGTCATGGGATTGATGCTGGTACTTTGGTGGCAGCTTAACAGAACCTGTTCAGTGTGGTTTAGTCTCCCAAACATCCTTTCTGGGACTGCAGTGGCTTGCTCCTCAGCAGTTTTGTTGTACCTCTTGTCCTTTTGGTTTTGGCTGCTGCCTCCCCCATTACTGACCCATTTGTCTGATCTCTTACCTAGGTTGAATATAGGGTAAAACAGTTAAGTTTACTGCCAGCCCTTACCTGAACATCTTGGGGAGTTAAATCTTCACTGGTAGTACCTTCCTAGAAACAGTAGTCAGTGACAAATATGGCGATGTTACAAGATTATAAAAAGAAATTCTCCCAATTCAAAGTAATAGTGTTAAGGAATCTTGTCTTTGTTAAATGTGAGACAAGGTCTAATTTTCAGAGGTATCTTTCTGACTTAGCCTCCTGGCTCCACCAGGGCTTGTCTGGTTGGGAGCTGTGCAAGCTACCAATCTTTGAGGTAGACTTGGGTTGCCTTCAAACACAGTGGGACTCTCATCACTCAAATGTCACTGTGTTCGAGAAGTGTGGCCATATTATATACTGTATTTAAATAACCATTTTTGTGTTTAACTTATTTAACATATGTCCTTTTCCCTTCCCTTCAGCATCAGCTGTAGGGGCAGTGGCCTTACCTGACTTGTTCACAGTACTCTTTCAGCTAGTCATAGGCTCTGGGGCAGTATTTGCTGAAGGAATGAGTGAGCTTGCTTCCCACCCGTTTCCTCCTTTATTTCTCTCTTTAGTTTGACAGTTATATTCTTTCTTGCATCTTATCAGTATGCTTCCTAGACTTGTGACTGTCAGATATTTCTATGTCTTGAGTTTCCAGCATAGCTGGCACTTTCTGCTGCATGGACTAGAGAGGCACTTTCACAAACACATGATTTTGAAAGATGATGTTCTAAATTTGACTGCTTATAACTTATGAATATAATTATAAATTTTTTCTTTCTGTGTTTAGTGAAAAGAAGAGATTAGACCTGGAAAGGAAACTGTATGAATACAGTCAGTCAGAAACATGCAGGTAAGAAATGACAATGGTGACAGTTTTTAAGCCAGTTTGCACATGCTAACCAATAAAATTTAATCCTGTATTATGGGGAACCTGGGTGGCAAAAGAGAGTTGTGATTGGCTGCTAACCTGAGAGTTGGCAACTTGAATCCACCTAATGATTTTGCAGAAGAAAGGGCTGGTGAACTGCTTATGTCAAGATGACAGTTAAGAAAATCTTATAAAACTGCTCTGCTCTGTAACACATAGAGTGGCCATAAGTTGGTATTGACTTGATGGCAGTGGGTTAATTTATGTTATAAATATGCTAATTGGAGTACTTTTACTATTCTCTTATTTATTTTTAATTGTGATTTGGGTGAATTAGCTTCTCATTAAATGGCTGATAAACAAGTTTTGTGAAATTTATTGACAACCCTACGATGTATCAGCACTCTTCTTCTCTATCCCAGGTTCCATTCATATAATTTTCTTACCCTTTACTGCCTTCTTGTCTTTGCTTTTGGTCTGGTGTGTCCATTAGTTGCACATACTTGACTGAACTATGAAATATATTCTTCCTGTGTTATTGTTAGTACTGTAAAACTGTCTAGTCTTTGGCTGAAGGGTGAACCTTGGGTGTAACTTCAGTACTGAAGTCAAATGGTGTCCAGGTGCTGCACTCTCAGGGTTTCTCCAGTCTGTGTCAGACAACCAAGCCTGGTGTGTCTGTGTCTGTGTGCCTGTGTGCCTGTGTGTGTACTTGAATTTTGTTCTACATTTTTCTCCAGCTCTTTCTAGGGCTGTTTATTGTGATCCCTGCTAGAGCAGTTGATGGTGACAACCACATACCATCTAGTTGTGCTGATTAGTCTAGTGGAGGTGGTGGGAGTTGTGGTCCAGTAGTCCTTTGGACTAATCTTTCCCTGTGCTCTTGGTTTTCTTTACTCTCCCTTGATTTAGCTGGGGTGAGAGTATTAGGTGTATCTTAGATGATCACTCATAGGCTTTTGAGACCTCAGTCACTACTCACCACAGTCAGAGGTGGCCAGTATGGCGGTTGCCACACCCTCCATTGTCTGTTCCCTGTTTTTTAGCATCATCTTTTGCTTGACTGCTCCAAAAATTCTGTGCTAGTGAACATTTCAAGTTCTTAAGCATGACAAGTTCTTAGAGCAATGTAATGGTTATACATGTGGGCTTGGCTACCAGGTGTGTATAATTGATGTATTTAATTATCTGAGCCTGGCCAGCTCTTAGTTATGTGGTCCTGTGACAGTTAACTTGACTATTCTGTGCCTCTTCATCTGCAAAATGAGGATAACAGTATAAAAGTCAGTTTATTATTTATCAGTGTCATTGTTGCTCTTACTTATTGCTTCTGGGCTTTTCAAGGTGTTGTTTCTCTATGTGGAATGCTTTTCCCTCATCTTTCACTCTTGTTCTCCCACAGTTTGGGTTAACCTTTTACCTATCCTCAGGTCTAAGCCGAAAAGTTATTTCTACTGAGAAGGCCTTCTTGGCCTCTTCAACTACGTCAGATAGCCCAATACATTAAGAGGCCCTTGTATTTCCTTTATGGCATTAAATCACATTTTATTGTACTTATTTTTTTCCCACTGGTTCCTGTCATACTTAGAGCACTGAAAATATGAATGATGAAATGGTTAATTTACTTATGTGGTCAGCTTTGAAGGCTAATGCAGGGACAGAAATGAAACTCCTTTTGGATGGAGAAGACACAGTTTACATATATAACTAGAAGACATAGATCTGTTTTAGGTAGAACAGTTTTACCATGTGCATGAGTGTGAAAAACAGTACCTTTGGTTGTAAGTCCTTTACTGTAACTGGAGCAGAAGATGGCAAGTACAGGCAGCAGTAAAACTAGTGTTAACTTTTTTTTCAGTAGGGAAGATGGGGACAGCCAACTAATCATATGGTTTACTTTGTGGGGAATGACAACTTGAAGAAGAATGGTGTTGCATTCATTGTCAAAAAAGAACATTTAAAGATCTCTCCTGAAGTACAGTGCTGTCAGTGATAGGATAATATCCATATGTTTACAAGGAAGGAAAGTTAATACGACTGTTGTTAAAATTTACCCCCCCCAAAAGCAAAACAAAAAAACTTGCCCACCAACCATTAAGGCTAAAGATGAAGAAACTGAAGATTTTTACTGCCTTATAGAGTCCAAAATTTATCAGACGTGCAATCAGGATGTATTGATAATTACTGGTGATGGGAATGCAAAAGTTAGAAACAAAAAAGGATTGGCAGTTGGAAAATGTGACCTTGGTTGTAGAAATCTTTCCAGAGATTGTGTGATAGAATTTCGCAATACCAATGACTTCTTCATTGCAGATACCTTTTTTCACTAGCATAAACAGCAACTGTACACATGCTCCTCACCAAATGGAAGTATACAGGAATCAAATCAACTACATTTGTAAAAAGAGACAAGGGACAAACTATCATCATCAGTCAGAATAAGACCAGGTGCTTACTGCGGAACAGACCATCAACTGCCCATAAGCAAATTCACGCTGAAACTGAAGAAAATTAAATAAGTCCATGAGAGTCAAAGTATGACCTTGAGTATATCACACCTGAGTTTAGAGACCATCTGAAGAACAGATTTGATGCCTTGAACACTAATTACGGAAGACCAGACAAGTTGTGGAATGACATCAAAGACATCCTGCGTGAAAAAAGCCAGAGGTCATTTACAAGACAAGAAAGAAAGAAAACACCAAATTGGATGTCAGAAGAGACTCTGAAACTTGCTGTTTTTTAAAGATATATTTTATCGTTCTTTCAGTGAAAATTTGCAGTCCAAATCAACTTGCTATGTAAATCCTGCCCCAACCCCTATGCAACTCTTTAACTACAGTCTCCTCACCTCCACCCCTGATGCTAGCACACTCCTCATTTCTACCCTAAAGTTTGAGCATGCATTCAGCTCCTGTCCCCCTCCACCCTCTCATCTAACCTTTGAATAAGAGCTGCTCAGACAGCCTCATGTATATATTTAAGGCAAGAAGTACATTCTTTGCCAATATCATTCTGAAGTCTGGCAGTTCAGTCAAGTATTTGTTTAAAGCATTGTATTTGCTACCGGATTCAGCTCTGGATTAACAAAGAGTCCAGGGGCCTTGTCCTCAGGGGACCCTCTTGTTTGAAGGACCATCGAGTGTGCACACCTGTTTTTCTCCTACTGCATCAGGGACTTCAGGTTGTGTTCCATGTCAGGGCAGTCATTGGTGGTGGCCAGGCATCATCTAGTTCTTCTGGTCTCATACTGATGAAGTCTCTGGATCAAATGGCACCTTCTGTCTGCTGGGCTCATATTTTCCTCATGTCTTTGATGTCCTTCATTCTCCTCTGCTCCAAGTGGATTGGGACCAGTTGGTACTACTTAGGTGCCAATTGCTAGCTTTTAAGACCCCAGATGCCAGTCATCAAAGTGGTATGCAGAATATTTTCTTTAAAAAACCTGGTTATACCAGTTAGCTTAGATGTCCCATGATTCCCATACCCCTGCCCTGTGCTCTGTCCTTCAAAATATTGGGGTGTTAGCTTTTGTAAACCCTGGCAGTGTAGTGGTTAAGTGATACATCTACTAACTGTACAGTCAGCAGTTTGAATCCTCCAGATGCTCCTTGGAAACTGTGGAACAGTTCTACTCTGTCCTGTAGGGTCGCTATGAGTTAGAATAAACTCAACGGCAATAGGTTTTAGCTTTTGGTGTAGTCCAGTTGTGCTAACCTCCCTTTTACTGTACACTGTCACTCCTTTCACCTAACCCAACCTAACCCTATCTACTGTCTAATCTATGAATACCCCCCTTTCTGTCCCCTCCCATCCTTGTAACCATCAAAGAATATTTTCTTCGGAGTTTAAACATTTTCTTAAGTCCTTGTAATAGTGGTCTCATACAATATTTGACCTTTTGCAACTAATGTCTTCCAGATGATTTCATGTTATCAGATGTTTCCTAAGATCATCATTGTTCTTTATTGTTGCATGATATTCCATTGTGTGAATATACGATAATATATCCATTCATCTGTTGATGGTCACCTAGTTTGAGTCCATCTTTTTGCTTTTTGCTTTTGTGTACACTGCTGCAGTAAACATTGGTGTGTGTGTATCTATTCATGTGACAGCCCTTATTTCTCTAGGATATATTTCAAGAAGTGGGATGGCTGGATCGTGTAGTATTTTTATTTCTAGCTTTTTAAGAAAGTGCCAAATCAATTTTCCAAAGTGATTGTACCATTTTACATTCCCACCAACAGTGTAGAAGAGTTCCAGTCTCCCCACGGTCTCTCCAGCATTTATTGTTCTGTGTTTTCTAGATTAATGCCAACCTTGTTGGGGTGAGATGATGTCTCATTATAGTTTTAATTTGGATTTCTCTAATGCCTAATAACTGTGAGCATTTCCTCACATATCCGTTAGCATCCTGGATATCGTCTTTGGTGAAGTGCCTGTTCCTGCCCTTTGCCCATTCTTCAATTGGATTATTTGTCTTTTTCCTTGAGGTTTTCCAGTACCTTGTAGATTATGGGGCTTAGATGCTGATTGGAATCGTGGAAAGCATTTTTTTTTTTTTTCCCAGTCTGTAGGTAATCATGTTACTTTTTTGGTGAAGTCTTCAGATGAGCATTAGTGTTTGATTTTAGGAATTTCTAGTTATCTATTTTCTATTCTAGTGTTTGTGCATTGTTGGTAATATTTTGTCATCTGTTTATGCCATGTATTAGAGCTCCCAACATTGTCTCTATTTTTTCTTCCGTGATCTTTATTGTTTCAGATTTTATGTTTAGGTCTTTGATTCATTTAGAGTTAGTTTTTGTGCATGGTATGAGATATGGGTCTTGTTTCATTTTTGGGGGGACAGATACCCAGTTTTGCCAAGAGACTGTCTTTTCCTCAGTTTACAGACTTTGGACCTTTCTGAAATATCAGCTGTACACAAGTGGGTGATGTTATATCTGGATTATCAGTTCTGTCCCATTGATCTGTGTGTCTGTTTTTGTGCCAGTATCAGGCTGTTTTGACCACTGTGACATTGTAATGGGTTCTCAAGTCAGGTAGTATGAGGCTTCCCCTTTTGTTCTTTTTCTTCAGTAATGCTTTAGTTGTCCCAGACTTCTCTTTTCTTATGAAGTTGGTGATCTGTTTCTCCATCTCTTTAAAAACTGCCTTGGGAATTTTTATTGGTATTGCATTGTATCTGTGGATTACCTTGGGTAGAATACATACTTGCATGATGTTAAGTGTTCCTATCCATGAGCAGGGTGGGTTTCTCCACTTACTCAGGTCTCTTTTGGTTTCTTCCAGTAGAGTCTTATGACTTTCTTAGTGTAGGTCTTTTACTTCTCTGGTTAGATTTATTCCTAGGTATTTTATCTTCTTGGGGGGCTATTGTAAATGGTAATAATTTGGTGATTTCTTCTTTGACGGTCTCTTTGTTGATGTAAAGGAGTCCAACTGACTTTATGTGTTTGTCTTGTATCCTGGTACTTTTCACAGCTCTTCTGTTAGTTCCAATAGTATTTTTTGTGGATTCTTTAGGGCTTTCTATGTATAAGATCGTATCATCTGCAAATAGAGATACTTCTTTACCAATTTGGATGCCCTTTGTTTCTTTATCTTGCCTGATAGCTGTGGCTAAAACCTTTAAGACAAGTGTTGAATAAGAGTGATGTCAATGGGCATCCTTGTCTGGTTCCTATTCTCAAGGGGAATGCTTCCAGACTATTTGTTTAGGATAATGTTGGCTGTTGGCTGTTGGCTTTGCATAAAAACCAAACCAAAACAAAACTTAAAAAACAAACCTCAGTGCAACTGAGTCAATTTTGACTTGTAGCAACCCTACAGGACTGAGTAGAGTTGCCTGTCGAGTTTCCAGGGAGTACCTGTTGGATTTGAACTGCTGACCTTTTGATGAGCAGTTATAGCACTTAACTACTATGCCTCCAGGGCTTTGCATAGATGCCCTTATTATGTTGAGGAATTTCCCTCCTGTTCCTATTTTGCTGAGAGTTTTTAGCTTGAATGGGTGTTGGAATTTTTCAGATCCCCTTTATGCATCAATCGGTAAAATTAAGTGGTTCTTTTATTTATGTGGTTGATTATATTAATAGCTTTTCTAATGGTGAACCATGCATTCACCCCTAGTGTGAATCCCACTTTGTCATAGTGAATCATGTTTCTCTTGACTAGAATTTTGTTGAAGATTTTTGCATTGAAGTTCATGAGACATACTGGTCTGTAATTTTCTGTTTTTTTGCTGATATCACTCATCTTATTTCTCATTTATTTGTTTTCTGTTTTTCTTTTGACAGTTTGGTTAGTGGTTTATTTTGTTGATCCTTTCAAAAAAAAGTTTTGGTCTTTTTAACTGTTTCAATTGTTTTTTTATTCTGTATTTCATTTAGTTCTGCTCGAATTCTTATTATTTGCTCTCTTCTGGTGTCCAAGGTGTTCTTTTGCTGCTGTCTTTCCACTTATACAGGATGTAGAGTTAATTCTTTGATTTGAGCCCTTGTTTGTTTTTGGATGTATGCATTTATTGAGGTAAATTGATCTCTAAGCACTGCTTTTGCTGTGTCCTGTAGATTTTGGTAGGATGTGTTTTCATTCTCATTTGGTTCTATGAATTTCTTTAGTCCAACTTTGATTTCTTCTGTAACCTGGTAGTTTTGAGCAAGATGTTATTCAGTTTCCATATGTTTCCCCGCCCCCTCCTTTTCTGTTGTTTATTTCTACTTTCATGGGTCTATAGTCTAAAAAGATGCTTTGTAATATTTCAGTAATTGGAATTTGATAAGAAGTGCTTTGTTGCCTAATATATGTTCAGTTTTCCATACTGGGCCCACCACACAGCTGTGGTTACTTCCTTGCAGGTCAGGTCTATGGCATACTATTCTGCAGCTATTCTCTCTTACTTTTTGCTCAATCCAGTTTCTCTACTCTAACCTTGATGTTCAGGGCTTCTAGGATGTCATATGTGCTGAATTCATTTGTTCTGTAGGCACTTGTTCTTAGAGCGGTCATGGGAAGCATCTGTCCACTCCACTGTCTTTACCCTGCCCCTGAAACTTGCTCTTGAGGGTTGAGTAGCTAAAATTAAAGGAAGAAATGATGAAGTAAAAGAACTAGGTAGTCAATTTCAAAGGCAAGCTCAAGAAGACAAAGTAGAATATTATAATAACATGTGCAAAGAGCTGGAGGTAGAAAACCAAAGGGGAAAAACATGCTTTACGTTTCTCAGGCTGAAAGTTCTCAAGAAAACATTTAAGCATCAAATTGCAATAGTGAAGGATTATATAGGAAAAATAGTAGATGACACAGAAAGCATCAAAAGAAGATGAATGGAGTACAGTCATTATACCAAAAAGAATTTGTCAATGTTCAGCCATTTCCAGAGGTATCTCACAATCAGGAACCAGTGGTACTGAAGGAAGAATTCAAAGCTTCATTGAAGGTGTTGGCAAACAGTAAGGCTCCAGGAATTGATGGAATATCAATTGAGATGTATAAACAAATGGATGCATTGCTGAAAATACTCACTCATGTATGCCAAGAAATTTGGAAGGCAGATACCTGGTCAACCAAATAGATTTATATTTATGCCTATTCCTGATAAAGGTGATCCAACCAAATGTGGAAATTATCGAATAATATTATACACGAGTAAAATTTTGCTAAAGATCATTCAAAAGCAACTGCAGCAGTATATTGACAGGGAACTTGCAGAAACTCAAGCCAGATTCAGAAGAGCACATGGAATCAGGGCTGTCATTGCTGATGTCACATGGATCTTGGCTGAAAGCAGAGAACACCAGGAAGATGTTTACCTACGTTTTATTGACTGTGCAAAAGCATTCAACTGTGTGGATCATAAAAAATTATGGATAAGGTTGTGGAGAGTGGGAATTCCAGAACACTTAGTTGTGTTCATGAGGAATCTGTACATGGATCAAGAGGCAGTCATTGAAACAGAACAAGGGGACGCTGCATGATGGTTTAAACTCAAGCAGGGCATGTCAGGATACTCTATATGCCTAGAAAATAATCTGAGAAGCTGGACTGTATGTAAAAGAATGGGGCATTGGAGAAAGACTCATTAAGAACCTATATTATGCAGATGGCACAACCTTGCTTGCTGTAAGTGAAAGAGGATTTGAAACACCTACTGATGAAGGCCAAAGACCACAGCCTTCAGTATGGATTGCACCTTAACATCAAGAAAACAAAAATGAAGTACTGTCATCTTATGATTTAGATATGTAGAAGAAAGAGGTGGAAGTAATATGATTCTGTGACAAGAGTGTTATGTGCGACATGAGTTCTTCAGCATGTGATTTGATGTTATACTTTGGATAAGAATTTCAGAAGATTTTTTTTCACAGTTTTGTGTTATGCTTCAGTCCGTGTGTTACTATCTGTTAATAGTGCATTGTACCAATTTTTAACAAACATTCTTACATTATCTAAATGAGAGTTTTTTGGGGTTTCAGATTTTCTTGACATATGTGTAGGTGGTGTTTTATAGTTTGAGTATTTCCAGTTGAATGGTTGTTTTGTGGTTGTCCACCATACAAAAAATTGCTCATGGTTTATTCATCTGAGCATGGCCACATAGCATCTGCTGTTGAAAGTACTTTTAATTTTGAGAAGCCTGTATTGTGTGGATGTTATATAATGTAATCCTGTATACATTTCTCAGGAGAATTATGCCTAGATGTAGTAGCCGTGTGGTACAGCATTAATTGTCTCTCTCTAAAAATGTATATTGTGTCCTTTGGGTTTCAGTGGTTGGGTTAAAATATCGTGTTTCATGAACTGTATTATTAAATTTTTCTCAAGTTTGTTAGAGTTTAACTGTGTTATTTAAAAATCTTTTATCTTTCCAGAGTTAAGCTGAAGTATGTAAAATTAAAGAAATACCTTAAAGAAATATGTGAATCAGAAAAGAAGGCTCATATTCGAAACCAGAAATATTTGAAGTGGTTTGAGCATGTGCAGATTCATACTGGACATTTTGCCACAAATTCAGAGAAGCTTCAGGAGTTGAAGGTGATGTCTTCTTTTGTACTATGCTTTTTTTTTGGTTGCTAAAACTGGAAGTAATAGCCAGTAAGTTTCGTATGAGGGAAAGCACTGATGTTTGTTAACGCAAAGAATTAAGTATTAGTTTTCTCTCTGAGTTAACATGTGCCCAAGTGTTTATCACGAAGCTTGAAGTTGCATTTTTCTAAGACTCCTACTTTAACTGCAGAATTGATGAAATAGGAGGACTGCCAGTTAAGTTCGTGAGCTCATCCTAGAAAAAGTGGTACATACCTCATTGCTGAATACCACTACAGTCATCTTCAAAGTGCTCCCCTTGGAAAGCTATGCACTGACGCCAGCACTTAGTCCACCCTTCAAAGCAATTTTGGAACTCTTTTTCTGGAATGACCATTAAGCTGTCATCATATTACCCTTGCTGTCCTGAATGTCATCAAAATGTCTTCCTTCTAGTAATTGGGGGCCAGATCAGCTGAATAGGGAGGGTGTTCCAATATAGTTATTTGTACTGGGGGCCAGATCAGCTGAGTAGGGAGGGTGTTCCAATACAGTTATTTGTTTACTAGCTAAAAACTCCCTCACAACTAGACAGTTGAGTTTGTGAACTTCCCACCATGCTACCATGCAATGGCCATTCCAGAAAAGAGTTCCAGAATTGCTTTGAAGGGTGGACTAGGTGCTATCATCAGTGCATTGCTTCCCAAAGGGAATACTTCGAAGGTGACCGTAGAGATATACTCAGCAGTAAGGTATGTAGCACTTAGGACAATTAAGTTTGTGGACTTAATTGTCAGACCTTGTATGTATAGTTGTATTTATATTTATAATACTATACTCATATTGGAGCCCTGGTGACACAGTAGTTAAGAGTTGGGCTGCTAACCAAAAGGTCCTCAGTCAAACGGTAGACCTTTTGGTTAGCAGCCAGACTCCAGCTGCTCCTTGGAACCCTGTGGGGCAGTTCTTTTCTGTCCTGTAGGGTCCCAGTAAGTCAGAATTGACTCAACAGCAGTGAGTTTTGTTTTATTTTTACACTAATACTTAACACGGGTAAGGCCGCTGGCCAGTTCCAGCACAGTGCTAACATATGCCAGACCATGCATGATTGCTGGTTAGATGGTTAAATTTGAGGGGCACTAGGGTTCTCTTTAGAGACTACTTCCTTCTTCAAAGAATTCTTTTTCCATGGTGTGCTCTTCTGGTCAGGCAGGAAACTGGGGGAGGACTGAGGATTAGAATTGGTCCCAAGAAGTTCACCTTCATGCCTTCGACTCTATGACCCATATTCACAGAGCCCAGTTCTTCATGGCCCTCTGATTCTGCACTTCTCTTCCCCTGCCAGTTCTGGAGGGTCAGGAATCAGGTCTTTTTTCTCACCATGTACATTGGGCAGGGCTTGTTTATGTTAACTGGATACTGGTTATAGGAGGAGTTGGCTTGAGTATATCTTACCTTCTAATCACTAGCAGTTTTCCCTCAGGCTTTATTGTAAACACTTTAAATACACAGGAAAACTGCAAGAATTAGTGTAACAGACACTCACGTACTGTCCTCCTAGATGTAACAATTGTAAGTATTTTGCCATGTTTGCCCTCTTGGGCTCTCTTAAACTCCTTCCCTGTGTTTTCCTACCTCTGTTTTCTGCTATTTGACTTTGATAGCTTTATGGTCCAAGAAGATGCTTTTCAGTAATTCAGTGGTTTGGATTTTGTTGAGACTTGCTTTATGTCCTAACACATGGCCTATTCTGGAAAATATTCCATGTGCGTTGGAGAAGAAAGTGCACGTATCTGTTGGTGGGTAAAAAGTTCTGTATATGTCGATGAGGTCTAGTTGGTTGACAGTTGCAATAAGATGTTTTGTATCTTTACTGAGCTTTTTTCTTGTGTTGCCGGAAGTGGAGTGTTTTAAGTCTCCAACTATTATTATGGGGTGATCTATCTCATTTTTCAATGTTGTCAGTGCTTGTTCTGTATGTTTAGATGCTCTGGTATTGGGTGCATAAATATTTAATGGTGTTATATCCCTCTTATGTATTGGACATTTCAGCAATAAATAATGACCATCCTTGTCCACAGTGATGGATTTTACATTAAAGTCTGTTTTATCTGAGATTAGTATTGCCACTCCTGCTCTTCTTTGTATGTTGTTGGCTTGGCATATGTTTTTCCATCCTTTGATTTTCAGTTTTTTCTTGTCTTTGAGTCTAAGGTATGTTTCTTGTCAGCAGCATATAGATGGATCATGTATTTTGATCCAGGATGTCACCCATCATCTCTTTATTGGAGCATTCAGTCCATTTACATTCAGTGTAATTATTGATAGGCATGTATTTGGTGCTGTCATTTTGATGCCTTTATTTTTGTGTTGTTGATTTTTTTTTTCATTGTGATTGAGTGGAAGTGTACAATCCAATTTAACTTTGCATGCCCACCAGTCTGCAGCACCTTCTGCTCTCCTTGCCTGGTAACAGCACACTGCTTCTTTCTATTCTGTATGTGTCATAACCTCTTAACAGTCTCCTCTCCCTCCTCTCCACCCTTTCCACTCTTCTCTAGTAAGGTGTTGTTTATGTTTTCTGTGTTGCTCTTAATATTCTGTTCTGGGTCATTCTTTATGGGAAGACTTTTCATCTTTTTCAGTGTTGGTTTTGTGTTTGTTGAGACTTATGTTTCTCGTTTTCCTATGCCTCATTGTTATTTTGCTGTGCAGTTACTCCTGTGCTCCCCATTACTATTCTGAATTTAAATCAAACTTCAACTTCTGCATATTGTTTTAATTTCCTCTCCATCTGAAAAGGTTATAACTATTGTACTCTTCTTAGTGTGATGATGTCATAGTTTACACGATATGATCAATGGTTCTCTTCTTTTAATATTGTGGCTTTGATTGAGCTTTGTGACTTCCCTAACTGAGTAGGACTCTGGATACTGTGTCCTGCATTGCCTCCTTAAGTATATACTTAATGTTTTTGTTTATCTAAGCAAAGAGCATTTTTCAATATTTCTTGTAGGTTTGGTTTGGTGTTTACAAAGTCTCTAAGCTTCTGTTTGTCTGTGAATGTCTTAATTTTATCTTCATATTTGAGAAACAGTTTTGCAGGATATATAATTTGGGTTGGAAGTGTTTCTCCTTCAAGGCTTTGAATGTGCCATCCCACTGCCTTCTTGCCATTGTCTTTGAGTATGGTATTGGGTGCATAAATATTTAATGTGTTTCTGCCAAGAAGTCAGACAACCTTCAGGGCTTCCTTATGAATGTTAGCTTTGCTTTGAGTCTCGCTGCCTTTCAGAGCCTCTGTTTATGTTTCATTTTATTAAACTCGATTACAATATGTCTTAGTGTTTTTCTTTTGGGGTCTGCTTTTGTGGTATTTGATACACATCTTGCAAATCTGTGTGTTCTTTCACAATTTCAGGGAAGTTTTCTGTCAGCAACAATATTCTGTATTTTCAGCTATCCCTCTCTGTTCAGGAACTCCAGTTATTTGTAGATTATTTCTCTTAATAGAGTCCAACATGTTTCTTAGTGCTTCTTTTTCTTTGTTTCTTTTCTGTGGTTTCTCTTCATAAATGCTGGTGTCAGCTCCTCTACCCTCAAGCTCACTAACTCTGGCTTCCATCTCCTCAATTCTGTTCTTTTAGCTTTGGACTGAATTATCAATTCTGTAATTTTATTATTGATCTGCTAGATTTCAGATTGTTGATGCTCCATCAGTTCACATAGCTTGCTTAATCTTTCATTTTCTGTATTTTGTGTAATCTCTTGGAGGGCTCTATATATAATTCTTTTGTTCTCAACCTCTGGTAGTTTCAGAAAGGCTTTTTCATTTAGGAAGTTTTTTGAGTCTTTATTTTGGAAGCTTTCTGGAGCCATGGTGGACTACTTCTTTAAACTGATAGCTATTGATTCGTTACCTTTGCACCATCTAGAAGCTGTTCAGTTTCTCTGGTGTTACCTCAACAGGGGCTGAAGTATAGTTCTAAGAGGGGAGTTGGTTACCAGCTGCCTCTGTGTACACTAGTGACTGGTCCCAGGTGGACTTTCTGGGGATGTCAGGCTCAGCCTCCTGGCTTCCAAAGATGGTGCCCTACTTATGGAGTTCCTGGGGGGCCATCAGCCAATGCTATGATGTGGACCAGTGAAGGATGAAGGAGATGCTGCCGGGCCCTTCAGCAGTCTGTTCTCCAGGTGGCCTTATTTTAAAAAGGTATTTTACCACTAAATGAGGAGCTGTCCAACAGCTGCCAAAATCAGTCAGGCCCTCAGCTGTGGTGCCTTCTGACAGCAAAAGCAGCTCATAGGCTACCGGCAGATGCTATGGTGTGATTCCAAGTGGGAGGGGTTATGGCCTTGCTGGCATCCTCTGCCAGGCCCCACCCGGAACTCTAGACACCACCATCCTAAACACAGCTTTTCTGCTGGAGAAGTTCTTTCCAGATGGGCTGCTAATTAGCTCCAGCTAAGACCTTCGGTGGGTGACCCCACCTCCCATCTAACCAAGATGGCATGTCGCCTGAGCTTCCTTGCATGACGTGAAACAGCAGAATCTATGGTGCAGATCAGAAACAAGAGGGTGGAGGGACAGTGAAACTCTCAGTCAGCAGCCAGCCTCTCAGTATGTCACTATCCCAAGCACAGTTTCTCTGCTGCGCTATTTGTTGTTTACTTAAGCACTGCAGTTCAGCGTATTAGCTAGCTCATGCCCAGTCCCCTCCTCCTGTATTGCAAAGAAGGTGTCAGTACCTGTGGTCCTCCCAAATGGTAAGTCAGCAGAAGGAGGACTCAGCGTGCTGCCGCCTTGTCTCTGAGAGAGGGTAGTTACCCTGTTATTGGTTTGTAGTCCAATCTGATAACCCTATGCCAGATCCTAGGGCTCCCCAGATATCCACTGTGCTCCATTCAGTTATCATTCCAGGCCTTAGTTCTCAGAGGGAGACATGTGTCTAGTCTGCCATCTTGACCCTGCCCCCTCTGTGTTTTCCTGAGTCATTGAAAGTATGTAACAGATGCTGTGACACCTCAGCTGTAACACTTGAATGTCAATCTCCAAAGAACAAGGACCAAAAAAAAAAACCAAAAACCTACTGTCGAGTTGAGTCTGACTCATAGCAACCCTAGAGGTCAGAGTAGAACTGCCTCATAGAGTTTCCAAGGACCAGCACCTGGCAGATTTGAACTGACCTTTTGATTAGCAGATGTAGCACTTAACCCATTATGCCACCAGGGTTTCCAAGAACAAGGACAGTCTCTGAATAATCATAGTATTGTTATTTTATGTAGAAAAAAATTAATAATGATACCATAGTATCATTTACTATAGAGTAGTACTGGAAATATTTATACCTATGCTGTCTGGTGTGATAGCCTCTGGCCATGGAACCTTTAAAATGTGACTTGTTATGTTGAGGACCAGATGTTTAATGTTGTTAGCTTAAATTAGTCTGTGTTTCCTAATGTAGTCCATCAGGAGGCTTATAATGTCAGATGGTGTTACCTTTGTGAGACTGAGATGGTAATGTTCAGATCTCTCTGTTCTGAGGGGCCTCTTTTCCCCCTTGTAAATTATTAGTAGATAATCCTTGGAGTGATTGTTTGACATCATGGGACTGACTTATTCCTCAGCAAGAGTTTACTTAATGGCTTTAAGATCCACTGATGAGCCTTCCTTAAATCAGCTGTTATAGTGGAGGTTGTGAAATGGTAGTTTTCTAGTTTTATCTTTTCTTCTACATTTATTAGCAGACATTCATTGTAAAAGATTTCCTTCCTACTCCTTTCTTCCTAACTCTCTTTCTCCCTCTTTTAATGTCACTATGAATTTGTAAATCTCTATTTCACCAGTATAAGTTACAGTAATTATTCTTTTTGTTGTTCCTCCTGTCCCAAATTTGATCACCAAGAGTCTCTTCAAGTCAGCTTTTGAAAGTTAAAAATTTACCTTTAATTTCTATGCTGTCTCAAAAGTGGAGTCAGCCGTTTATGCAAGAAGCTGGCATTCCTTTTAGTGGGGAGGGACATTTGCAAACCAAGATCTAAGGGTTAGATGTATTCAAGCAACAGCAGTTTGTTTTTTTTTAATATGATTTATTTTGTTGTTGAGAATATACATGACAAAACATAAAGCAATTTGTTTGTACGTGTACCATTCTGTGACACTGATTACTTTCTTGAAGTCATGTAACCGTTCTCACTTTCCTTTTCTGAGTTGTTTCTCCTTATTTACATAAATTAATTGCCCCCTAAGTTTTATATCTATCTTTTTGAATTGCTGTTACCAGTTTGATCCCATATGGATGGTTCTTAGAAGAGCATAATGCTCAAGGCAAATGGTTTTTCAGCTACTTAAGCTAAACTGTTGTTTCGTTTTTAAGAAGACTTCAGGTGATATTTTTGGTGTAAAGTTTAAAGATTATCTCAGGGCAGTAATTTTGGGGTTCATCCAACCTTCATGATTCCAGGAGGTCTGAAGTCCATGAGCATTTTAAAGTCTATTCTGTATTTTCTATCTTTTGATAAGGATTTTTCTGTAGAGTCTTCATCAAAATATTCAGCAGTGGTAGCCAGGCTCTATCGACTTCTTCTGGTTTCATGGCAAATGAGGCAGTTGTTCATGGAGGCAGTCACACATTCATATCTTCTTCTGCTTCCTGAATCTCCTTCTTTGGTTGTTCCAGATGAACAGAGACCAATTGTTGTGCCTTGAATGGTGGTTTGCAAGCTTTTGAGGCACAAGACAGTATACATTCAGTTGGGAGGTAGAACAGAGGGACTAATAAACATGTTCTTAAACCAACTAAATGGAATATGTTGTGAAACCATGACCCTAAACCTTGAAACCAAGAAACCAAATCCCATGAGGTTTTTGCTTGTATATAAGCAACCTCAGTAAGCCACATTTTTTTTTTTCTTTTTCATTGTCATTGTAAATGTATCTGTGATACAGCTATTGCCAATTCAACTTTTTATAGGTATACAACTTACTGGCAGCAGTTATAAAATTTGCTTTGCAACTCTATGCTTAATCAATGTGATATTTCCATCACTGTTAGCCTGCCCCTTTTCCTTCCTCCCTGACTCCCCATAACTGCAAATAAACTTTGTTCTCTCTATGTTCATCTTTTTTTCTTTTCATTTAAGTAAGGTCATACAGTTATTGTCCTTTTGTTGACTTATTTCAGTCAGCAAAATGTCATCAAGCTCCATCCATAGTGTAGGATGTATTAAGACTTCATGTGACCTACTGGCTGATTAGTATACCATTGCATGTATACACCACATTTTGTTTATCCATGTGTCTGCTGATGAACATTTAGGTTGTTTCCACCTTTTGGCTATTGTGAATAGTGTTGCAGTGAACATTGGTGTGTAAATCTTTGTCTGCTTTCAAGTGTTTTGGGTATATATCTAGGAGTGGAATTACTGGGTCATGGGTAGTTCTATGTTTAGTTTCTTAATTAACCTTTACACTGTGTTCTACAACAGCTGTACCATTTTGCATTCCCACCAGCAATGGGTAAGGTTTCCAAATACCCCACATTTTCACTTTTGTTGTTTTCTGAGTTTTTTCTTTCTTTTTTCTTTTTATCCTTGCCATCCTAGTGGGAGTACAGTGATACCTCACTGTGATTTTGACTTGCATCTCTCTGGTGGGTAATGATGTTGAGCATCTTTTCATGTGTTGATTGGTTGTTTGAATATCCTCTTGGGTGAAATATCTATTCATGTTCCTTGTCCATTTTATGATTGGGTTATTTGGCTTTTTGTTGTTAGGTTGCTGGCGTTTTATATATATTTTTGTTACTAGAGTCTTTTTTGATATATGGTTTCTAAATGTATTGTCCCAGTCAATAGTTTGTCTTGTCACTTTTTTGGTGATATCTTTTGATGAACAAAAGTATTTTTTGTGAGATCCCATTTATTTACTTTATCCTGGCTGCTTATACTTTTGTTGTTATATTGTATGATCCCTTGTTGAAAGTTAGTTCTGAAAACGTTACCCCTGAATCTTTGTCTATTTGTATAATTTTTGGTTTAGTTTGCACATTCAGATCCTTACATGTATGGTATCAGGCATGGATCCTGTTTCATTTTTCTACAGGTGGAAATCCAGTTTTCTCAGCACCACTTATTGAAGCAACTCTTCTTTTCCTACCAGATATGCTTAGCATTCTTTTAAAAAATCATTTAACCATAGGTGTGTGAGTTTTTTCGTAGACTCTTAGTTCTGTTACCTTCATCTGTGTGTCTGTTGTTGTGCGTGTACATCTGTTTTGATTACTGTATCTGTATAAAACAAAACATACTGTGTTTTGAAAATCAGGAATTTGATTTCTCCTACCTTATTCTTCTCTTGCAACATTATTTTAGCTATTCAAGCCCTCTTGCCATTCCAAGTAAAGCTGAGGATTGGCTTACCTGTTCTGTAAAAAAGGCTACTGGAAATTTGTTTGGGATCATGTTCAGTCTATAGATAGCTTTGGGTACTATTTGTATCTCAACAACATTGTCTTCCAACCCAAGAACATGGAACATCTTTCCATTTATTTCAGTCTTCTTTAATCTCTTTCAGCAGTATTTCATAATTTTTATTGTGTAAATCCTTCATATCCCTCCCTGATTAGATTTATGTGTAGATATTTTATTCTCTTAGATACTACTGTAAATGCAATTGTATCCCTGACTTCCCTTTCAGATTTCCATTTACTGGTGTGTGGAAGCTCAATTTTTTGTTTGTTGATCTGTATCCTGCAACTTTGCTATGGTCCATTAGTATCTCTAGAAGTTTTCTTGGTGAACTCTTTGTGGCAGTTGCAATTTTTAGCCACAGCATTCAATTGTTTCTCTCTCCTCCTGTTATATACTAGAATGCTTAAAGTGGAAAAAGCAGTTGTCTTTATTAAAACTTTCATAAAGAGTATAAAAATGTTGAGCAAAGGAAATTATAGCTGTTTTGCTCTTATTTTTATATTGATGGTTTATTGTTGCTTTCTGGTTATAACCAAATATGGGAGGGAAGAATTTGAAAATCAGGATCATCTTCGATAAATATTTCTATGCTGAGAGTATTAGCAGTAAATAGGATACACTGTATGGTGACACCGAGACTTGACAGGACTCTCTTGTTTTTCCAGGTCTCTAAAGTTTTCCACCCTTGACCTAATGCAGTCTTACCACTTTTCTATCATTTTCTTCTATTAGTGGAAAATATTTTAGTTTTCCTTTTCTGGCAGGTTTTTGTCTTACAGGGTTTCTAGCTTTCACGGATTTTACTGTAGTTATATAAAATAATTTGTGTAGTGCTAAAGAATATCAAAATAAGGGATCATTTTAAAGGAGAGAATGACAATAGGAGTATGAAAAGCTTTGTTCATAAGTATTGTTCAGAAATTACATAGGCATTCCTTTTTATATTTTAGATGAGACATGCCTTTTTGAAAACGTTCTACTGATGTAATAGAGGAGCCAGTCATATAGCTACTGTTGTGAAGGATGTGAATTCCCCAAAGAACTGTACCTTGACCATCAGCCTCAATCCAAAGCTGAATGCTTTTTGTGTACCTATAAACCCAGACAGTGATGGCACTAAATCCATTCATTGTTATCATTTACCTCAGCTGTTGGTGCATTCATCAGAGGTTCAGAGCAGAGAGCTTTGTCTTTGGATCTTCTTCTTTCTGCCTCTCCCTTGTATGTTAGTTTCCAGTGGTCATCTTAGGTGCAGCAGAACTACTTCTTTCTTTTTAAACTTGTGCCTTCAGGTATCCTTTCTTTACCCCCTTTGTTGACTGACCTCATGGTAAGTCTCAGGAGAAAAGTGTTCTGATTGAGCACTTTCATGGTCTATTGCCCAAACAGCCAAAATGCCAGGGATATTTCCAGTAGAGTACAGTTAATACAAGTGAACTTATAATTGGTAGAATTCCAGAAAGTTAAGCAGAAAGAAGCAGTGTAGGAAAAGTAGGGCTCTTGCCTAAATTATACTAAGTGAGTTTCTCTTTGTAAGGCTGGGCTGACCTTACTATGTAATGGTAAAATGTTTTAAAAGGGACTGAAAGCTGAAAAAACTTTCAGCTAAATTATTATTGGGTGATCTGTCATACAGTTTTGAAAGGACTGTGGTGTGGTATTGTTACTTGTCAGATTGCTAAAGAGACTGAGTAGAGTCAAGAATGTAGACATTACAATTAGGAGTGTTGTGAGGATTGTGCTCTTTTTCTCTCTTTCTGCCTCATCCCCAAACCCCTCAGCTGCCCTCATCAGCTGCATTTGTAGAAAGGGTCCCAGTTGGTCCTGAGAGGAATTTTCCTCATGTTACCTTGGCCCTTGTCTTAGTTTGCTTTCTCCTTGAAGCAGATCCTAAGACAAGGATTTGAGTTTCAGTGGTTTATTTAGGAAGTGCACAAATATTAGTAGGGAAATTAATAAGTAGGGGAAGACAAGTAGTCAACTACCATAGTCAGCAGTGGAGCTTTATCTCACTGGGAACCTCTGGCAAATGGTTTTTGGACTTTTGGGATATGCAGACACAGGTTTCTGAACATCATTGACAGGACTGATATGGGGAGGGGTGCAGGCTGTGGGGAATCAGTCACACACTCCTATGGGATAGAGCAGTTTCCTGAGGTTCTAAAGGAATCTTGGGAAAGAGACACAGATGCTGGAACTCAGGAAACCCCAGAAATGTCCCAGGGACATGGGTAGAGTATTTCCAGGTCTCCTTTAGCTTCCGTCATTGCAGTGCCAGGCACAGGGCTGGCATGTCGAAGCATTCATGGAGGGGCCCCATGCTGGGCAGGAATCATCCTCTGGTTATGTCTTTCTATTACCTAAAATTCTTGAGCTGCTTTCACAGACTTTCAGGACAAAACCCAGATGCCTTTGTGTGACTACAAGGTTTATTGAGATAGGGTCTTGGCCTTCTGGCCACCCCCAGCCTCAACTCTGTGATGCTTCTTCCCACATATCCTCTCTCTGTCTTATAAATGTACAGAGTGCACATTCTCCCTCCTTTGGCTCTTTCACCCTCCTCTGCAGCCCCATCTCCCTCCTATCTTTCCTCTTCATCTGTTCCTGTCTCCCTGTCTTCCCAATCCCAAATCTCCTTACCCCTGTATCTCCCATATCACCCCATCTCTTTCCCTTTATCTCTTTTATCCCTACATCCTCTCACTGTCTCTCTGTTTACATCTTTATCTTCCAGAGATGCATGTGTACTCTTTCTGTTTTTCTCTTACGTTTTAAGTCGTTGACTGTTATTCACAGTGCTTTAAACAGGCTGAACAATTTACATTTCTTTGAGGCATCTCATTATCTCATACTTCCTTCAACTAGAAGACCTCCCCTCTTGCCATACCTTAGGTCTGTGTTACAGTTAACTCCGTGAGCACTTTATTCATAGTATTATAATTGTTTACGTGTCTGTTTTCCCACTTTACTGTGAGCTTCTTGTCTTGTTATTGTAACGGTATCAGTATCTAACCCAGAATGTGGCACATAGTAAGCCATCAATTAACAGTGATTTAGTTTCTCCATTTGTTTTCTCTCTCATTCTTTGTATGAGAACTAATGTGATATTGATTGTACCCTGTGTTATACCTTCCCAGGAAGAATTTGTATTTAATAGTAGAGGCATTCTGAACATTGAGTGTCACTGTCATGTTAACGATATGACCCCTGTTTAACATTCCATTATTAGACTGTGTGTGCTCATAGAGGATACAGTTTGAGGAGGACAAACCTTTTGTGCTCTCATTTAATTTCAGCTTATCATTGTGACAGCTACTAAGGGCAGGGGAAGGTAGCCCCTTCTACAGGTAGCTGTCTAGCTTGTAGAGGACAGAGTCTGTAGCAGATTCTATTTTCATCAACCAAGCATCTTGCCTGTTATTATGTGTAGTTCAATAAATAAATATTTATTTATATTTATTGATAAAAATTTGCCATCTAAGAGAAAGTATATATATTGGGAAAAATAGTAGGGTAGAAAACAAGAGATTGAATCTTAGCTCCATCTTTTACATTCATCAGAGAGACAAGCTGGACAGTTTATGTAACTCTGTATCCATTCCTTCTTTTCTAATTTCAGGGGCTGGACCAGCTTAATCCATGTCTCTTTAGTTCAGTCATTCACATACCCTGTAGCTGAGAAGTAGCTGTACAATCCCAAAGACCACTGAAAAGGGAAACCTGTGGTAAAAAGTAGTGGTGACAGTTTGCACAAGTGATAATTCCAAGAGGGGAAATTGAAAGAATGTAAGAATATAGAAGAAGGAAACATAATGCAAAATGGAATGCTTTGTGAAAATATGAGACCCCCAAGAGCTGAAAGATCTGCCAGAACTTCCATCTCCTTTTGCTACAACACCAGATGATCAACAGCATATTCTAGTACTAATTGAGTTGAAGTAAAGTGCTGTTGCATGGTGGGAAAGAAGGGGAAAGTACTCCTAAATTCAGGTATGCAACACCAAGCCCAGTGCCTGGAAGCAGTAATAAATAGAACAAGTTGGGCAAATTCAGTACTTTGGGGTTATTAAAACATTTCACAAGAGGGGAATGAAAGGATTATTTTTAGAAAGGGTCCAGACCAAGTGATGCTATTGGTTCATGAGTAGTTTGGCACCTGAAGCAGCACATCTAATGGTGAGAAGTCTAGGCCATATGTAAGGAAAGGAACAGGGACCAGGAGCCCGCCACCAGAGAGAAGGGCTTCAGTGCAAGCCCTTAAGTGTTGTGGAAGAGAGAAACACATTGGACCTAATGGGACAAGAAATTAGGAATAAAACTTAACAGACTATTGGAAAAATTGATACCAAGTTTTTAGCTGGGAAACGCTTGTAAAAATTTATGTACATAATGTTGTCTAGACTTGAAAAAAAATATTTTTGAAGCAGTAGAACTGACTGAATATGATACAAGGAAATAAAGTAAGACTAAGGGGCCTCACAGCCCTGCAAAGCACGGATGGAAAAAACCCTGCTCTCATGTGTTAAGGAATTGGATATGAGGAGGCGGAGTCAAGATGGAAAACTAAGCACATGTCTCCCTAAATCCTTCTGGAGACCGAGACCTGAATTAATGATTAAATGGAGCCTTCTGGTCACCTAGTGAGCCCTAGGACATGGCATAGGGCTGTTAATTTGGACTTTATACCACTGAATGGAAAACCTCCTCTCCTTAGCTGACTCCTGCTCCTGGCCAGTCCTGGCTTTTACACACTGAAGGTAACTCACCATTTTGACTTTTTTTCCTCTGTCTTGGCAAGCCGGCAGAGCTGGGTCTTGACTAGCAGCTAGTCTCAGATGCACTGCTGGTGGGATCGGCAGGTGAAATTGCCATATTTTGAAAGCCCAGCTTAGGACACTATGCATCTTGCCACCTTTGGCCTCTCTTTCCACCTCTGCCATGGTGTAGTTTGTATGGAGGCGGTGGTGAGCTTGTGCAGGATGCCATCTTGGATATAGAGGCCTCAGTTGGTCCTAATTGTTAGCCTGGGAGCCTCCTGCCCGCAAGAGAGTGCTTTTCCAGAAGAAAAGCAGTAATTTACACAGTGTCACTTACGGCTAGGGCCTGGCAACAAAGGCTGTAGACTCTGTGGGTCTTGACAGCTTTGGCTTCTCTTTCTGTCTCTGCCATAGTGTAGTTTGTATGGAGGTGGTGGTGAGCTTGTGCAGGATGCCATCTTGGATATGGAGGCCACAGCAAGACCTAATTCCTAGGCTGGGAGCCAGCACCTGCCTGCAGGAGAGAACTTTGCCAGCAGAGAAGCAGTATTTTACAAAGTGTCGCCTATGGCTGGGGCCTGTCAGCAGAGGCCAACGGGGCCGTAGCCTTACTGCATCTTGAACTAGTTCATAACATCTATGGTCTATTATAAAGGCGCTTACTTTGCCAGTTGGGAGGAGGGCACTGTACACTTGAAGACCTGATAGACCTGGGAAGTAGTCAGATACCTTTTACCTTTCATTTTAAGATGGCCTAGAGAAACAACTGTGGTGCATTCTCACAGCATCTCTTCCAGCCTTTATTAACTCACATGACATCCCAAAAGCAACAGACACTGGAGGAAGTTGTAACCAAGAAATCACTTATGGCTTCAGAAGGCCCCCAAATGAAACAACCAAAGAGTTTTCCAGACAAAGAAACTTTTCTGATACTATCAGAAGGTGAATACAAAAGGATTATACAGACAACCCTCCTAGACCTAATATAAAATGCAGCAGAATAAAATGAAAAATTAATGAAGCTGTTTGATCTGATGGAACACCAGTACTCTGAAATCCAGCAGATCAGGAACAAAATCAAAGACATAGAAACTTCAATTTAAAGCCAAGAAAACAGAACAGAACAAACGGAAAAGAGACTTTCTGACTTGGAAGACAGAGCTACTGACTCCAGCATCTATGAAGAAAAATCAGAAAAAGGAAACAAGAAAAATGAAGAAGCATTAAGAAGCATGTGGGGCTCTCTTAAGGGGAACAACCTATGATTAATTAGAGTCCCTGAACAGGTTGAGACACCTGAGAACACAGAGAGTATTGTTGAGGAGCAGCTGACAGAGAACTTCCCAGAAATCATGAATATAGATATGCAAGATGCATATCAAACACCACTCAATGTAGATCTCAAAAGGAAGACTCCAAGACATATTATAATCAAGCTTAACACGATGAAACATAAGCAGAAACTCTTAAAGGTGGTCAGACTCAAAGCAAAGCTAACATTGAGAGGGAAATCCTGTAGGCTTTTGTTGGATTTCTCAGAAGCAATGCTGGCATGGAGACAGTGGCACGACACATTCAAAGCCTTGAAGGAGAAGAACTTCCAACCAAGAATTGTATATCCTGCAAAACTATCCTTCAAATATGAAAGTGAAACTAAGACATTAGCAGATAAACAGAAACTCAGGCTTTGTAAAAACCAAACCAAAGCCACAAGAAATGGTGAAAGAATCTCTTGGCTTTGGCTTAGAAGAACAAAACCACTAACTTTATGTTTTAGAAGGACACATCATCCAGAAACTTGCTCAGTTAGGGAAGGCTCCAAACTCAATCAAAGCTATAATAGTGAAACAAATAATGCAGTGATCATATCATGAAAACCATGATGTCATGATATTAAAAAGAGGGAGGGATTCACTACACTCGTTATAGTCCTTCCAGATGGAGAGGAAGTTGACAAGAATGGTAGTAATTAAAATTGGATTTATACATAGTTTGTTATGCGGGATCATAGGGGCAGACATAAAGCACAGTAGAGATGCAACGTATTATATCAAGAAATATAATACAGGTATCTCAACAACTACAAAACCAACTCTGCAAAAGGTGAAAAATCAACTCACAAAGAAGAATGTCCCAGAACAGATTAAAAACAACAACAGAAAAAAACATCAACACAAAAATAAACACACACAATGGCAGCACTGAGGATATACCTGTCAATAATTACATTGAATGTGAATAGACTGAATCGTCCAGTAAGGAGATATCGAGTGACATCTTGGATCAAAAGACACAACCCCTCCATGTGTTGCCTACAAGAAACTCACCTTAGACTTAAAGATATGAACAAACTGAAAATTAAAGGATGGAAGAATATATATCGAGCTAACAATGAACAAAGAAGAGCAGATGTGGCAATTCCAACCCCAGATAAAGTAAATTTTAGTGTAAAATCCAACATCATGGACAAAGATGGACACTATTTATTGCTGCAAGATTCAGTACACCAGCAGGACTTAACAACATTAAATATTTATGCACATAATATTAGAGCACTTAAATATGTCAAAGAAACACTGCTCTCAAAAATGAGATAGATTACTCCACAAAAACAGTAGGAGACTTCAACACTCCACTCTCAATATTGGACAGATTGTCTAGAAAAAAGCTAAATAAAAACACCGACAACCTTATTCCCACAGTTAACCAACTAGACCTCATTGATGTATATAGAACTTTCTGCCCATCAGCAGACAACTACACCTTGTTCTCCAGCTCACATGGAACATTCTCCAGAATAGACCATTTGTTAGGACATGAAGCAATTCTCAACAAAATCCATACCATTGAATTAATGCAGAGCGTCTTCTCAGATCATAAAGCCATAAAAGTTGAAATCAATAGCAGAAAAGACATACATAGAAAGTAGAACTCATGGAAACTAAACAACATCTTGTTCAAAAAGCCATGGGTTAGAGAACAAATCAAGGATTAAATAAAGAAATGTATGGATTCCAATGAGAACGAAAGCACATCCTACTATAACCTATGGGATACAGCCAAAACAGTGCTCACAGGTCAGTTTATCTCCATAAATGCACACATCTGGACAGAAGAAAAAAATCAAATCAAAGAACTAACCCTACAGCTTGAACAAGTAGAGAGAGAACAACAGAGGAACTCCTTAGGCACCAGAAGACAACAGATCATAAAGATTAGAGCAGAACTAAATGAATTAGAAAATAGAAGGACAATTGAAAAGATCAAAAGCTGGTTTTTTGAAAAGATCAACAAAATTGACAAACCATTGGCTAAGCTTACTAAAGAAAAACAGGAAAGGAAAAAATAACCCGAATAAGACGGAAGGGGAGTTGTCACAACAGATCCAACAGAAATCAAAACTGTCTTAACAGAATACTGTGAAAGACTATACTCTAATAGATTTGAACACCTGGAGGAAATGGACAAATTCCTTGATTCATATCGCCTACCAAAATTATCACAAGGTGAAGCAGATCAACTTAATAAACCAGGTTTCATCACAAAGGAAGAGATTGAAAAAGTCATCAAAAAACTGCCAACCAAAGAAAGCCCGGGCCCAGATGGCTTCATCATGAATTCTACCAAGCTTTTAGTGAAGAGTTATCTCCAGTACTACTGAGACTATTTCACAGTATAGAAAGCGATGCAATACTCTCAAATTCATTCTGTGAGTCTAGCAGAACCCTGATACCAAAGCCAGGGAAAGACCCAACCAAAAGGGAGAACTGCAGACCGATATCACTCATAAATCTAGATGCAAAAATCTTCAACAAAATTCTTGCCAATAGAATACAACAACGTATCAAAAAAATAATCCTTCACGACCAAGTGGGATTCATACCAGGGATGCAAGGCTGGTTCAACATCAGAAAAACAATTACTGTGATCAACCAGATAAATATCACAAGAGGCAAGAATCACCTGATCTTGTCTATTGTGATGCAGAAAAGGCATTTGACAAAGTCCAACACCTGTTCATGCTAAAAACTCTCAGCAAAATAGAAATAGACAGCAAATTCCTCAGGGCAATAAAGGCCATTTATACAAAACCAGCTGCCTATGTCATCGTGAATGGAGAGACTGAAACAGTTTCCCTTGAGAACAGGAACTAGACAAGGATGTCTGCTCTCACCTCTTCTATTCAACAGTGTGCTAGAAGTTTTAGCCAGAGCAATTAGACAAGACCAAGAAATAAAGGTCATCTGCATCAGCAAAGAAGTAAAATCTCCCTGTTTCAGATGATATGATTGTATATGCAGAAAATTCCACAGAATCCGTAAGTAAACGTCTCAGACTGATAGAAAAGTTCAGCAAAGTCTCAGGATACAAGACAAACATAAGTAAATCTCTAGGATTGCTTTACACCAACAACAAGATTATTAAGGAAGAAATCACCAAGTAAATACCATTTACTATAGCTCCTAAGAAGATAAAGTACCTAGGAATAAATCTAACTGGAGAAGTAACACACCTTTACAAAGAGAACTACAAACCCTTACAAAACGAAACTAAGAGAGACCTACATAAATGGAGAAACCTATGCTGCTCATGGATAGGAAGACTTAACATTGTGAAAATGCCTATTTTAACCAAAGCAATCTACTTATATAACACAATCCCAGTACAAGTTCGAGTGACATTTTTTTTTGTGTGTGTGTTTTTATTTTTTATTTTTATTTAACATAACTGAGTGAAAATGTACATTCATGTATAAATTTACATGCCCACCTATATGCAGCTTCCACTGCTCTCCCTGTCCGGTGACTGCACACTATTCCTCTCTGCTCGATACATGTCTCATCCTCACAACAAGCTCCTTTCCCCTCGTCTCCGTCCACTCCCCTTCCTCCAGCCAGAGGTCAGCAAGATGATATCCTATAGATGTATAGAACCATAAAGTGCTTCCAATATATGGTCACTCTGCATTACCAAGTCCAATCCATTCCTGTCCAGATAATTTACGGAAAAGGGCAGCATCAGGGCCGGAGGCCATGCTCTCAGAGGAACCCCCAAACTGCTGGACCATCAATTGAGGTCTTCTAGTGGAGATCTCATGATGCACCCCTTTTTATTCTTGTGTTGCCAGTGAGACTCCTCTCTGTGAGCTCCATCGTGGCTATCGATGGTGGTGGCCGGGCATCATCCGGTTCTTCCGGTCCCAAGTCGATGTAGGCACCCACTCTTGTGGGTCTCTCTGTCTTCTCAGTTGTCTTTACTGCATGTCATTTTGCTCCTCGGTGAGCATCCGTTCCTGCTGAGTTGGGACCATTTGCTGTGTCCTCGGATGGCAGCTTGGCAGCTTTTAAGACCCCAGACGCTACTCACCAATGTGGGGTGCAGAGAGCTCTCTTAGCAAAACGCTAGTTGTGCCAATTGGTCTGGAATTCGCCTAACAGCATGGTCTCCCGCCCCCTGCCCCAGCTACTCTATCCCTGCAGTATTGAGTCAAGACGGAAGGAGTACTCAAGTTATGCTGAAGTCCACTTAATGTTGTTCTTGTTTCTAATGTGTGCTATCACCGCTTTCTCCCAACTAGATTTCTAGTGACTATCTAAACTAAGCCCTCCCCCCTCACCCTCCCTCCGTCCCCCCCCTTGCAGCTATCAAAGAGTTTTCTTCTATACACAAGTCTGTTTTTGAGGTCTTACCGTAGAGGTCTCATACAGTATTTGCCCCTTTGTCGCTGACTACTTTCACTCAACATAATGTCTTCAGTTGAAACCAGGTTAGGAGATGTTTCCTGGAATCATCATTATTCTTTATCACTGCGTAGTGCTCCATTGAGTATATGTACCATAGTTTACCTATCCATTCTTCTGTTGTTGGGCATCTGGGTTGATTCCATCTTTTTGCTGTCGAGGACTGTGCTGCGATAAACATTCTGGTGCATGTGTCCATTGGTGTGAAAGGCCTTGATTCTGTAGGATATGTTCCAAGTAGTGGAATTACTGGGTCAAATGGTATATCGATATCCATTTTTTTAAGGAAGCGCCAGATTGCCTCCCAAAGAGGCTGGACCATTTTGCAACCCCACCAAGAGTGTGGGAGGGTTCCACTTTCTCCACAGCCTCTCCAGCGTTTGTTGTTTTGTGTTTTCTGGATCATGGCCAATCTTGTTGGGGTGAGATGGTATCTCATTGTTGTCTTGATTTGAATTTCTTTAATAACTAAAGATCGTGAACATGTCCGCATGTGTTTTTTGGCTGCCTGGATCTCCTCTTTAGTGAAGTGTGTATCCCATCTCCTTTGCCCATCGCTTAATTGGATGGTTTATCTTCTTCTTATTGATATTTTGTAGTATCTTATAGATTATGGAGATCAGGCGTCGGTCTGACATAGAGTTGCCAAATATTTTTTCCCATTCTGTGGGTGTCCTTTTAATTCTATTAATAAAGTCTTTGGATGAGCAAAAGTGTTTGATTCTTAATAGTTCTCATTTATCTACTTTCTCTGCTGTTGATTGAGGTTTCTTTGACAGATTTTGGAGTCTGTCCTCATTGTGTATTAAAACTTCCATTGTTGTTCCATTGTTGTTCCTACCTTTTCTTGGATGAGCTTTATTGTTTTAGGTTTGATATTTAGGTCTTTTATCCAGTTGGAGTTGGTTTTTGTGTAAGGTGTAAGATATGGATCTTGATTCAGTTTATTGCAGATGGATAACCAATGTTGCTGGCACCATTTGTTGAAGATACTGTTTTTACCCCAGTTTAATGTCTTAGGGGCTTTGTCGAATATCAACTGTTCATAGGCAGATGATGTCATCTCTGGGGTCTCAATTCTGTTCCATTGATCAATCTGTCTGTTCTTGTACCAGGCTGTTTTGACCACTGTGGCAGTGTAGTATGTTCTAAGGTCAGGTAATGAGAGGCCTCCCAGTGTGTTCTTCTTCTTTAGTAGTACCTTACTTATCTGGGGCTTCTTCCCTTTCCAAACAAAATTGGTGATTTGTTTCTCCATCTCATTAAAAAATGATGCTGGAACTTGTATTGGGATTGCATTATATAAATAAATTGCTTTGGGTAAAATAGACATTTTCACAATGTTAAGTCTTCCTATCCATGAGCAGGGTAGGTTTTTCCATTTATCTAAGTCTCTCTTAGTTTCTTGTAGTAAGGGCTTGTAGTTCTCTTTGTAAAGGTCTGTTGTTTCTCTGGTTAGATTAATTCCTAGGTACTTTGTCTTCTTAGGGGCTATCGTAAATGGTATTGATTTGATAATTTCCTCCTTAACAGTCTCGTTGTTTGTATGAAGGAATCCTACTGATTTACTTCTGTTTATCTTGTATCCTGAGACTTTACTGAACTCTTCTATCAGTTTTAGTAGCTCACTTATAGATTCCTTGGGGTTCTCTGCATATACAATCATATCATCTGCTAACAGGGAGATTTTAACTGCCTCTTTGCCGATGCAGATGCCCTTTATTTCTTCATCTTGTCTAATTGCTCTGGCTAGAACTTCTAGCATAATGTTGAACAAGAGAGGTGACAGTGGGCATCCTTGTCTAGTTCCTGATCTCAAGGGAAAGTCTTTCAGTCTCTCTGCATTCAGGGTGATGGGTGGGCAATTGGCTTTGTATAAATGGCCCTTATTTTGTTGAGGAATTTGCCGTCTGTGCCCATTTTGCTAAGTTTTTAGCATGAATGGGTGTTGGACTTGATCAAATGCCTTTTGTGCATCAATGGACAAAATCAGGTGATCCTTGTCTTTTATGTTATTTATGTGGTTAATTAGATTAATTGTTTTCCTGATGTTGAACCAGCCTTGCATCCCTGGTATGAATGCCAGTTAGTCATGATAGATTATTTTCTTGATATTTTGTTGTATTCTGTTGGCAAGAATTTTGTTGAAGATTTTTGCATCTAGGTTCATGAGTGATATCGATCTGTAGTTCTCTGTCTTTGTTGGATCTTTCCCTGGCTTAGGTATCAGAGTTATGCTGGCTTCATAGAATGAGTTTGGGAGTACTCTATCCCTTTCTATACTGTGAAATAGTCTCAGTAGTATTGGGGATAACTCTTCTCCAAATGCTTGGTAGAAGTCTGCCGTGAAGCCATCTGGGCCCGGACTTTTTTCGGTTGGCAGTGTTTTGATGACCTTTTCAATCTCTTCCTTTGTGGTGGGTTTATTAAGTTGTTCTGCCTCATGTTGTGATAATTTGGGTAGGTGGTATGAGTCAAGGAATTGGTCCATTTCCCCTAGGTTTTCAAATTTGTTAGAGTACAGTCTTTCATAGTATTCTGTTATGATATTTGTGATTTCTGTTGCATCTGTGGTGACAGCTCCCCTCTCATTTCTAATTTGGGTTATTTGTTTCCTTTCCTGCTTTTCTTTAGTAAGTTTAGCCCGTGGTTTATCAATTTTGTTGATCTTTTCAAAAAAACCAGCTTTTGGTGTTTTGAATTTTTTCAGTTGTTTTCTATTCTCTAATTCATTTAGCTCTGCTCTAATCTTTATGATCTCATTTCTTCCGGTGCCCGAGGGGTTCCTTTGTTGTTCTCTTTCCACTTGTTCAAGCTGTAAGGTTAGTTCCTTGATTTGGTTTCTTTCTTCCTTCCAGATGTGTGCATTTATGGAGATAAGCAGACCTCTGAACACTGTTTAGGCTGTATCCCATAGGTTCTGCTAGGAAGTGTTTTCGTTCTCACTGGAATCCATGAATTTCTTTAATTCATCCTTGATTTCGTCTATAACCCATGTTTTTTTTGAGCAAGATGTTGTTCAGTTTCCAAGAGTTCCATTTTCTGTTTTTTCTGCTACTGATTTCAACTTTGATGGGTTTATGATCTGAGAAGATGCTTTGCAGTAATTCAATGGTATGGATTGTGTTGAGCATTGCATTATGGCCTATCATGTGGTGAATTCTGGGGAATGTTCCATGTGCACTGGAGAAGAAGGTATAGTTTTCTGCTGATGGGTGGAAAGTTCTGTATATATCAATGAGGTTTAGTTGGTTAATTGTGTCAGTGAGGTCTTCTGTATCTTTACTGAGCTTTTTTCTAGATGATCTGTCTAGTAATGGGAGTAGAGTGTTAAGGTCTCCCACTATTATTGTGGAGTCATCTAACTCTCTTTTGAGCGTAGTCAGTGTTTCTTTGACATATTTCGGTGCTCTGGCATTAGGTGCATAAATATTTAATATAGTTAAGTCTTACTTGTGTACTGAACCTTTCAGCAATAAATAGTGTCCATCTTTGTCCACGATGGTGGGTTTAACATTAAAATTGATTTTGTCTGAGATTAGAATTGCCACCCCTGCTCTTCTTTGTTCATTGTTAGCTTGATATATATTCTTCCATCCTTTAATTTTCAGTTTGTTCCTGTCTTTAGGTCTCAAGTGAGTTTCTTGTAGACAACATATGGATGGGTCATGTCTTTTGATCCAAGATGACACTCGATGTCTCTTTACTGAAGCATTCAGTCCATTCACATTCAATGTAATGATTCATAGATATGTGTTCACTGCTGCCATTGTGATATGTTTAGTTTTATGTTGATGTTTTCTCTGTTGTTCTTATTAGTCTGTTCTGGGACACTCTTTTTTTGTGAGTTGATTTTTCACCTTTTTCAGAGCTGGTTTTATAGTTGTTGAGACTCATGTGTTAGATTTCTTGAAATGATATGATACGTCTTTGTTGTGCTTTACAGCTGCCCCTATGAACCCCCTTTATAAACTATTTATAAGCCCAATTTTAATTACTACGAGTCTTGTCATCTTCCTCTCCATCTGGAAGGACTATAACAACTGTAGTACATCTCTCCTTTTATTATGATGACACCATAGTTTTCATGATGATCACTGGATTGCTTCGTTCCATATCAAAGCTGTGATTTACTTTGGAGCCTTCCCTAAATGAGTATCGAGCAGTGTGTAGTTCTAAAATATAAGGTTAGTGGTTTTGTTCTTCTAAGCCAAAGCCAAGAACTTCTTTCAGTATTTCTTGTAGTTTGGGTTTGGTTTTTACAAAGTCTCTGAGTTTCTGTTTATCTGGGAATGTCTTAATTTCATTTTCGTATTTGAAAGATAGTTTTGCAGGATATATAATTCTTGGTTGGAAGTTCTTCTCCTTCAAGACTTTGAATGTGTCATGCCACTGTCTGCATGCCAGCATGGTTCCTGCTGAGAAATCTGACGAGAGCCTACAGGGTTTCCCTCTGAATGTTAGCTTTGCCTTGAGTCTTGCTGCCTTTAAGAGTTGCTGCTTATGTTTCATTTTGTTAAGCTTGATTATAATATGTCTTGGAGTCTGTCATGGTTGGAATTGTGTCCCCCCAAAAATGTGTGCAGCCACGTGGCTGGGATATGGTTCCCAGTATCTTGGGACTGTCCCCCATTGTGTGGTTTTGCTAACCTGTATGTTAAAGGATTAGGGTGGGGCTGTGAATTCCTGCTGTGGGGGGAGTTTACCTGGGGTATGGCTTGCCCCGCCCTTAATGCTTTTAGCTTGCAAGGAATAAAAGCAAAAAGAAACAAAGGACAATTTGAGAACCTTGCTACCATCAAGCAAGCAGCACCGGGAGCAGAGCGTGTCCTTCAGACCAGAGGTTCTTGCGTGAGGACGTTTCCTGGACAAAGACTAATACAATACCAGACGTTCCTCCAGAGCCGACAAGGGGAAAGTCTTTCCCTGGAGCGGACACCCTGAATATGGACTTGCAACCTACCAGACTGTGTAAGAATAAATCTTTCTTCTCATCTGACAAAGTAAGCGCCACTATATCCAACCCCAGATGATAACAAACTAGTTCAGAATACAGCAATGCTACTGCCCTGTTGGCCTCTGCTGACCTGGCCTAGCCTTATCCAACACTGCGTGGAGTACTGGTTTTGTAATAGAAAAGCGCTCTCCTGTGAGCAAGCTCTGGCTCCCAAGCTAAGAATTAGGTCCAGCTGCAGCCACCTTATCCAAGATGGTGTCCTACACACAGGCAGCAGACAGAGGGGCTAAAGGTGCCGAGAGGTAGTAATTCCTCTGTTTCTGTTGCAGGGCCCCCAACGTAGGCAGCACTGTGCAAAATCCCTACTTTTGTGTCAGAGAAGCGCTGTCCTGTTTTTAGGCGCTGGCTCCCTGGCTAAGAACAAGGTCCCGCTAAAATCTCGGTACCAACATGGTATCCCGCACACTGACCACCGAGCTCCTCACAAACCCTGCTGAGGCAGCTACAAAACGAAAGGCTCAACGTGGCTAGATTAATAGAGTCCCGAGCCTGGCTCTCAAAATATGGAATTTCAACACAAGAATAAATAGGGGTACAACCTGAGATCTCCACTGGAAGACTGCAGTTGGTCCAGGGACTTCAGGGTTCCCCTGGGAGCATGGCCCCTGGCTCTGATGCTACCACTGTCCATAAATCATAATGAAGTTCAACTCCTCAGACAGCAATGGATTGGATTTGGCAACACAGAGTGACTGTATCTTGTGGGCACCTTTATGATTCTGTGTATCTATAGGATGTCATCTTGCTGAACTCTTAGAAGAGGAAAGGGAGTGGGTGGAGAGGAGGGGATAGGAGACTGTTAGGAGGATAGGACATGTATGGAGCAGAGAGGAATAGTGTGCTGTCACTAGGGAGGGAGAGCAGTGGGAGCTGCATGTAGGTCAGCATGTAAATTTATATGAGAATGTACATTTTCATTCAACCGTAATAAGAAAAGGAGTTGGAGTTGAAGAATAACACCAAATATCATATATATTATAAATAAAAGGTTAAAAAAAGAGCAAGGTCATTTTAGGTGGAAATCCATGGTCCTAGGGGATATAGAATTAGAGTTTGTATCAATCATCAATTTATCATAGTCTCTGATTTCAAAATATGTTTTGTACAGCTTTTATTTAAATCATTAATTTAGAAAAAAATTTCAATTTAGTAAGTGTTTGAGATACACTGAATACAGTCTAAATTACACTCTTGATGGTATTTATTTTTCTTTATGAATTCCTCATGCAGTTATCAGTCCCTTTTTCTTCCTTTTTCCATGAGAAAGTGCTTTGTCTTCGTAAGTTATGGCTCTGAAATGATCCTGTAGTGAAAAAATCAGATATAATGACTGTTGCATGTTTATAATGATTCAAAATGCCTGTGATTACATTTGTAGCCATAGAAAACATTTTTGTTTAACCTGTAATTATATGTGTTTGTGTAATCCATCTCTCACTTTTTTTAACCGACACTTTACCTTGGATTCTGTAAAGTATGTCTGATTTAAGGGTTAAAAACTAAACATCTGTGAGTTCAAAGAAGTAGATATAAAATAGCAGAGTAAATTGTGTTTTCTTAATAGCCTTACTTCCTTATCTTCGTTTGTTTTATTCTTCTATCATTTGTATTGGCTTTATAAAACTTTCATTTAATTAGCTATCTATTTTAGATCATTACTGCCATCTATCATATTAACAGCATTCTACCAGAGAAACAAAAAAGGAAAGTCCTGTCTTTTATTAAAAATGGGGCACCTTTTAAAGTATTTCCAGGAAGCCAGTCAGCTTTTGCTATTATTTCTTGTTCACTTTGTGTGTGGGAAAAAGCGCAGTTCAGGGTATTTGTATTTTACGTGTAGACTGAGAACCAAGGGGACAACTTCTTAATTTGATTTTCCTATAGGTGTGTTTGTAGTTGCAGTGTATAAACTGTGTAATTTAAAAAAGTTCTGATACTTATCTGTGATGGGCTTTTTCAAGGCTTTAATTACTAACTGAATCAGAGTGCTTTTTATGCCTTGCTTTTCAAAAAATAATTTTGATTGAATCACTTTCATCAATTACAGTGTGGTAGTAATGCAGACATCTTTATATAGTTATTAGTGCAAGAGCAAACTTGATTTTTACGGTGTTGATTGTTGATGCCTATGCTGTATTTTTATTCATAGAAAATGAAATTCATTTTATGTTCACAGTGAAGCAAATGGTGTACTCTATTTCGACTGTGAGGACCATGACATTATGTAGCTATCATATAGCTAAGAAATGGGATTGATCTTATATTTTTCAAGTGTCTATACCATTTTATGTAGTTTCACCTTTGAAAGTGTCAGTTTTCTAAAATAAGTTGAATTTCTTTGGCAATGTCTGCTTTTACTTTCTACTTCATTTTTCCTTTTATACTATAAAGACTACAAGATATATAGACAGGTACTAGTTGTAGTAATAGCCACAACAAAATGAAACTTTGTTTATGTTTAGGGTGAATACGAGACACAGATTAAGAAGATGCAGCTACTTTCAAAAGGTGGCATGGGAATAAATGGTGAACTGAAAGATGAAGACAGGGAAAAGGTAATAAATTAAAATCATAAATTGTGTATTAACAGAAATTTTCTGGAGTGTTCATCTTTTAAAATAATAGCTTTTAATGAAACCCATCTTATTATGAAAATACTTTTGATTAAAACTTAAGTGATTGTCTAACCTACACCATATTGCTTTAATATCACTTCAGTTAAATTTGCTGAAAGGCAGTTACTTTGGGTTAAAAGACAATCCAAAGAAAATCTTAGTGTTCTTAGGAGGTTAAATTGTGCATTTTTAAATAATACTTTTTAGAGTTTCTTTTATCTTGAGAAATATTTTAAATGAAAACTAAACCAAAATGTGATATTTTATTTTCTTTATATATATATAATTTTGTATATTTTAACCTTTTCATAGGCAAAGTAGAAAGAAAAAAATTGCATATCTAAATGGCAGACAAAAAGACTGGCAAGGAATACTTAAATAAATTCTACAATGTATCTGCCATAATGCAGGTTTCTAATCCTCCTCCCTATCTCCATATAAATGATTTTGTTCAAGACCATAGATGTTTTCTTCTGTAAAAGCAGTAAAGCTCTTTTAGATGAAATGTCTAAAAACATCTTGTAATAACTTGGAGCATGCTGGCAAGAGTAGTCACTTGTGACTATGTATGAAACCCCCTCAGCCAGTTGATATTGTAATAAGCAAAAATGGTAGCATCACTCCATTATTCAGAAAAGCCAACAGTGTGCTTGTTCCTTAGGCTGCAGCATTCATTAAGAAAAGCTTACTGGGCTGAAAGCTGGAAACAGATGATAACGGGATATGATTTTCATATTTAATGCTTTCCTTGGAAGAGTATGTGTGCTACAGATTGATAGAAGAATCAACTGCTACTTTACTAAAAGACTTTCAGGTTTGCCCTATAGCTACCGATGGAATCATTCAGCCAAGAAATTAACTTTTTCTCCTTTTACCTGCTTTATATATCTGCTAAGCAGACTGCCTGGCTGCCAGTAAATGTTATTATGCAGCTAACTGTTTGGTATTTAAGACTCTTATCAGAAAATAAACAGAAGCCACACTATTTTGTTTTTATAGTAGGAGAAATGTTTTAGTTTTTTTCCTTCTGTGCATTAGCAGGCATTAATGTAAGTTTATAGAAAGTTTCAGTTTTCTTCTCCATAGATGAAAAGTTAAAAAACAAAAACCCTTAGAATTTAGAATATTGTTTAAACTCTAATGTACAAAATACAAAGCCCAAGCAACCTTGACCTCTGTAAAAAGATCTTTAATGGTCAGTGACTTACATGCCATTAGATGTATGCCAAAGGTGGTATGATGTGATAGACATCTGAACTATTCAGGCGGCTTTTCTTTTTGAAATTTGGCCATCAAACAACTGACATGTTTTTAATCTGTCAACTAGTTTGTTCTTTCTGTAACATTCCTGATACGCACATTTTTATAATAGCAGTGCCAATCATACATAAAATAAAATGGGAGACTTTTTTTTTTTCCTGTATGCACTACGGATTCTTTATCTTACGTATTAGTTATATGGATATGTATTCTCTTTTGAAGTAATACTTAAAATACTTAGTCATATTTAAAATTGCCAGCTGTACACTTGATAACACTTTATGATATTACATATTACAATTAGAATACAAATGTTTTTACTTATACTGAAAAGGGTCATCTCCTTAAAAAGGTTGACTATTAATTGGGTGTAAGAACCAATTAGGTAATATATTGAAAAATTTATATCTTACCTTTCCCAATTTTTCATTGATGTTTGAGCAATTAAAAAGGTAAGTATATTTCATCAAAATCATAAGTCAGTTCATCCTTATTGTACACTAATTTCAGAACAATTCTGTATCATATGAGTTACATTTTTTTTTGGTGGAAATCTGTGGCACTTTTTGGGCAACCGTATGAATTAGTTTCTGTGCTAAATCATTGGTGTCCAGGGACTCCCTTAGAGCACAGTGCACACTCACTGATTAAATTCAGTAAATAGTTGTTGAGCAGTTTTCTCTATGAAAAGAAAAGCCACAGTAAGGGTTTTCATGAATGATGCAGTTCCTGTCCTAGAGATGCTTACCGTAAAGTGATGTCTTTTCTAAAGCACAGAACACTGTGTGACAAGTGTTACTTACATGGACAAATGTGAGCTCATGAAAAAAGAAAGCATTGCTTCCTCTGAAATGAATCACTCAAGGCTTGATGTAGGAGGTGGCATTTGAGCTGGGCATTGAATGATGGCAAGGACAGCAGTCAGTGGGGATGTACTAGACATTCTAGGGGTAGGAGCAGTTGTACATGAAGGAGTGGAAGCAGGAAAACCATGTTGGTAGTACCAGTCTGGCTGAAGTCTAAAATTGTTAACATGGAAGCAGTAGAAAATGAGTTTGGGACCTTATCATGGAAATTCTTAGTACCAGTCTCCAGAGTTGAGATTTCCCTGTTGAATCACTGTGTGTATGTCTGCGTGTTGGGCAGATTAAAGAAGGACTCATGAGCAGAGCAGTTGCATCTAAGTGTGCAGCTGTAGGAAGATGAGTCCGGCAATGCTGTACAAGGTGAACTTAAGGAAAGACACAGTGAGTGGAGCCAGGAAAGACAAGGTCACTTCACAAAGGAGGAATTAACTGAGTACACAATTTGAGCGGTGGCTGTTGGAGTAGAAAGCACTAATGAAGGGAAAAGGATCCATCAAATTAATGATATTTTGAACTATAAAAAGTAACTGTACAACTTCCAGCCATGAGCAGTAACTTGGATATTCTGTTTTAAAAAGGTAGTTAATAAGTTATGGTTGTCCGTTTTTTCAGTGTTAAAATACAGCTTGGTTTTTCAGTAAGACATCCATTGTTTCCATGTATTCAGAGGAATTTCTGTGTTACACGTATCTCCCAAGCTTGTTTCCACTATTAATTACTTGATGGCCTTTTCTTTTTCAAACATAGATAGCAAAAAGACAAAAGTGAAGTTCTGGCCCTGTTTGAATCCTCACCAATTTTACTGTAGTAATCCTGTCTATCAGTTATATATCACCATTTTTTTTTTTATTTTGGGGCAAACTAATTCTTGTTGTCAGAAGGGTAAAAGAAAACCGTAGTTATATAATGATACTGACGACAGCACAACTGAAAGGAAAACAATTTACCTTCATCTGTGAGCTGAGCTGCTTCTATTTATAGGTGCAGTAACAAAGGACAGGTTGGTTCCTTTTTGCAAGGACACAAAGGAATTTTGGGAAATTGAGACAATTTATAATTTCTTATGCCCTCCCAAGTGTCTTGTACTGCCAAAAGGTAGCTGATTCATTCGATTACTGATCACTGCCATGAGCATCTAGAGTGCAACCCCACTGCAAAACTGTGGGAGGCTGTGTAGAACATGCATCAGGTAATGTTCTACATGGGACCCAGAAAAAGGATGTTTATCCTCCCACTCCTGTCTGTCACTGACTGGGGACTCTGCCTGGCTCCACTTCTGGCCTACTCGCAGGGACTGAGGAAAGCTGTCATGTCAGAAGACATAGGTGCCTGCACTAGGACGCTGTAGACCTGTACTGTGATCATAAGGGCCCAGAAGAGGAACAGAGATGGGAGTGACTGTGGAGAGAAGTTTGGAAAATTACTTAATTTTATCTAAACATCCCCAGTTTTTCATTGTTGCTAGCCCAAAATGCTGCTTTAACTAAGGCCTTCTTTAATTACTTCTCATTTGTAGACAATGCAACCATTTCCATGGCTAAGTTGGGACTTTAGACAGTTGCCCAGGTCCTACTACTGAAAGATTGTGCCTTCAAGGGAATGATGACCTTCTCAGCTCTGCCATCTTCAACTTTGTGACCATTTGACTTACAGTAATGAAAACTACAAAGATAATCTGTGTTCGGCTGGACCTCTTTCCTAATCAGTAGCTTCTTTTTTGTGTGTGTGTGTATGTGGTTGCCATGAGTTAGAATGGACTCAGTGTCAGTGGGTTTATTCACTGTTAAGAAACCCTGGGGTGTAGTAGTTAAATGCTGTAATTGCTAACAAAAAGGTTAACAGTTCAAATCTACCAGGTACTCCTTGGAAACTCTACTGGGCAGTTCTACTCTGTCTTACAGGGTTGCTGTGAGTTGAAATCAGCTTGACAGTGGGTTTTTTTTATTTGTTTGTTTTAATTCAATGCTAGAGAAACTGGTGGTGTAGTGGTAAAAATGCTAGGATGCTAACCAAAAAGTTTGTGGTTCAAACCCACCAGCAGTTCCACTGCAGAAAGATTTGGCAGTTTGCTTCCATAAAGAATTACAGCCTTAGAAACCATGTAGGGTTGCTGTGATTCAGAATCAGCACCGTAGTAGTGGGTTTGGTATCTATTCAGGAAACAACTAGAAGTTAAACTAAATTATACCAGTAGTTTTTCAAGTTCTGGCCCTAAAACTAGATCCACATACTTTCTTCAGGAGAGGTTTCTTTTCTCCAAAAAGTAAACTAGAGGTCCTGTCTTAGGTACCTAGTGCTACTTTAACAGAATTACCACAAGTAGATGACTTTAAAAAGATAAATTTTATTTGGTCACAGTTCAGTAGACTACAGGTCCAAATTCAGGAGGTCAGCTCCAGGGGAAGGCTTTCTCTCTTGGCTCTGGAGGAAGATCTTTGTCATCAGTCTTCACTGGACTGTAAGCTTCTGATGTGCAGGGTCCCCGAGTCCTTTCCACAGGATGCACTCTGCTCTTGGCATTGCTTCTTGGTGGTACGAGGTTCCCAAGTCTACACTTGCCTCCCTTTCATTTATATCTCAAGAGGCTGCCCCAAGACACAACACAATCCCACACTAGAGTCCTGCCCCACCAACACCACTGCTGCCATCATCCCTCAGTATCCTAGAGGCAGGGTTTACAACATGGAGGAACATCACACAGTACTGGGAAGCATGGCCTACACAAATTGCTGTACACATTTTTGGAGGACACCGTTCATTCCATGACATTCTACCCTTTGCCCCCTGAAAACTCATACCCTTGCAACATTTAAAGCATTCATGTCATAGCAAAAGTCTCAAGTCTACTTAAGTCCAAAATCCAGAAATTTCTCTTCAGCAGTGAAATCTAGAACACAAGTTGTCAGTTTCTAAAAACAATGGCAGAACCAAAACCAAAACCAAACCAGGCAAGCACAAAGTAGGTGTTTCCTTTACTCATGGGAGAAATTATATGCAAAGAAGGCATCTAACAGGTACTAAGCAAATTAACAGAACACATTACATTAGCCTTCAAGGCTTTGAAATTAATCTTGCATTCTCTGAGACATTTGGCACAATAACACTGCCCTCCAGGCTCTAGGTACTGGCCATAATCTCCAGATTCTCAGTGGAGACCCCTCAAGCCCTGTGCTACAGCTCCATCTTCCACGCACTTTGGGACAGCAACACTGTTCACTTGGCCTTAGGTACATCATTTTCCTAGTCCATCGTTGTGTCAGCTCCATCCATAGAACCCCCTGAGATCCTGGCACCATACCTTTTGAGACTGAGGCAGCTAAGGTCCTTATACTCATTGTGTCTTCAGCTTCTGATGCCTGTGATCTCATGGCCTGGACCTCAGGCACATCTTCCCTGCTGGGGCAAGTGTTCCAAAGCTTTGTAGCTCCACGGATATAAGTGCCTGGAGGCACCCCACTCTGCCAAGGAGCCTCCTGTACACAGGCGCTCAGCAGGTCAGTATAGGTATCTCCACTGATTAAAGTGCCTGAGGCACCCCACACCTCCAGGAAACTTCTTGTGCACAGGCACTCAGCTCTCTTGCTCTCTGAATCAGCTCCAGTGCTTTCTTCTGTTGGTCTGGTTCTGGTTTTGCCTGTCAGCAGCTACTGTTGCTGCTGGTTATCTGCTGTTAATTTCTTAACATCTCTGCCTTCTTTGGTGTTAACAGTTCTCCTCTGTTCCTTCTGAGTCTTCTATTGATTCACAGTTTCAAAACCATTTCCACATTTTAGATATCTGTTAGAGCAGCACCCCACTCTCAATACCAAATTCTTTCTTAGCCATCTAGTACTGCTATAAGAGAAATATCACAAGTAGATAGCTATAACAAAGAGAAATTCATTTTGTCACAGTCTAGTAGACTAAAAGTCTAGATTCAAGGCATCAGTTCGTTCAGTCCTGGCCCCAAAACTGGATTCAAATACCGCTCTTCAGGAGATTTCTTCTCTCCAAGAACTAGACCAGGGCTCCTTAGGCCTCTTCCTTGATGCATCTGGTAGGTAGCCCTGAATAGTGGCTTACTTTCTCTGAAAGGAGAAGAGGCAAAAGCTGTTCTGAGTGAGAGATGTACCCCATTTCATGTACACTGGCCACATCCTGTTTCCCCGAAAGGGAAACATTAGCTGAAGGGAAACCTTGGGATGCCTTCCAAATGGCCAGTTGTGGGGTGGAGAAATATAGCTTGGGTTAATAGCTAACATTTATACTCATTTTACTGTTTTCAGGCACTGTTCTAAGGCTTAAGGAACTTTATACGTACAGCATAAAGAAATTTATACACACACACCCACACACCCACAATCACAATGCAACAGCCTTACAAAGAAAGAACTCTTTTTCTTGTATTGAAACCACTGAAATTACTTGTAGCTTCACGTTCTTCTCCAACCCTCACCCCCCGTACTTGAGGTGAAGGTTTACAGAACAAAATGGTTTCTCATTAGATAGAATACATATTATTTTATGACGTTTGTTAAGAACCTCACAACATATCAACACTGTACCTTCTCAACTTTGGATTCCCTATTACCTACCTGCTTTCCTGTTCCCTCCTGCCTTCTAGTCCTTGTCCCTGGGCTGATATGCCTATTTAATGTTTTGTTTTATATGCTGGTCCAGTCTTTGGCTAAAAGGTGAACCTCAGGTATGATTTCATTACAGGGTTGAAAAGGTATCTGGAGGCTGTACTTTCAGAGTTTCTTTAGTTCTGTCAGGCTGGCAAGTCTGGTGTTAGTAAGAACTATTTTTAACTCATTTTACAGATTAGGAAAAAAGAACTTGTCCAAAGATCACAGAACTGGCAAGTGGCAGGGCTGTGATTCAAATCCAGCAGCTGATCTAAAGTTATAATTAGTAAATACATCAGCCTGCTTTCACTTAGGAAAACAGTGAGAAGGAAGCCTTTTTAAGGCATTTAGCTTAGCTGTGTTTTATTGACTATGCAAAGGCATTTGACTGTTCATCACTACAAATTATGGATGACATTGTGAAGAATCAGAATTCCAGAATACTTAGTTTAAGGATCAATCAAGAGACAGCTGGCTATTCCAGCAGAATGGGATCTGCATGGTTTAAAATTAGGTAAATTTTGCATCAGTGTATCCTTCTACCATACTTAATCTGTTTGCTGAGCACAAAATCAGAGAAGCTGAACTAAATGATGTCACTTTACTGGAGCATTCAGTCCATTCACATTCAGTGTAATTATTGATAGGTATGTGTTCAGTGCTGCCATTGTGATATGTTTATTTTTGTGTTGATGTTTTCCTTGTTGTTCTTATTAATCTGTTCTGAGACATTCTTCGTTGTGAGTTGATTTTTCACCTTTTTCAGGGTTGGTTTTGTGGTTGTTGAGACTCCTGTATCACATTTCTTGATATGCTATGTTTCATCTTTATTGTGCTTTACGGCTGCCTCTATGATCCCGCTTAATAAACTATGTATAAACCCAATTTTAATTACTACCAGTCTTGTCAACTTCCTCTCCATCTGGAAGGACTATAACGACTGTAGTAAATCCCTCTTTTGAATATCATGACATCATAGTTTTCATGATATCATCACTGGATTATTTCTTTCACTATTACAGCTTTGATTGAGTTTGGAGCCTTCCCTAACTAAGATTCTGGATGATGTGTCCTTCTATAATATAAGGTTAGTCGTTTTGTTTTTCTAAGCCAAAGCTAAGAGATTTAGTATTTCTTGTATCTTTGGTGTGGTTTTTCCAAAGTCTCTGAGTTTCTGTTTATCTGCGAATGTCTTAATTTCATTTTCATCTTTGAAAGATAGTTTTGCAGGATATATGATTCTTGGTTGGAAGTTCTCCTTCAAGGCTTTGAATATGTCATGCCACTGTCTCTGTGCCAGCATTGTTTATGCTGAGAAATCACATGAAAGAAAGCCTACAGGATTTCCCTCTGAATGTTAGCTTTGCTTTGAGTCTTGCTGCCTTTAAAAGTTTCTGCGTGTGTATCATTTTGTTAAGCTTGATTATAGTATGCCTCAGAGTCTTTCTTTTGAGATCTGTGTTGAGTGGTGTTTGATATGCATCTTGGATATCTATATTCTCTTCCTTCATGATTTCTGGGAAATTCTTTGTCAACAGCTCGGCAGCAATACTCTCTGTGTTCTCAGGTGTCTCATCCTGTTCAGAAACTCCAATTAATCATAGCTTATTCCTCTTGATAGAATCCCACATGCTTCTTCATTTTTCTTGTTTCTTTTTTCTGATTTTTCCTCATAGATGCTGGAGTCAGTAGCTCTGTCTTCCAAGTCAGAAAGTCTCTTTTCCATTTGTTCATTGTGTTTTCTTGGCTTTGAATTGAAGTTTCTATATCTTTGATTCTGTTTTTGATCTGTGGGATTTCAGAGTACTGGTATTCCATCAGATTGAACAGCTTCCTTAATTTTTCATTTTGCTCTGCTGCATTTTGTATAAGGTCTAGCAGGGCTCTCCATATAATCCTTTTGTATTCGTTTTCCGATAGTCTCAGAAAGTTCCTTTGTCTGAAAAACTCTTTGGTGGTTTCATTTGGGGGCCTTCTGAAGCCATGTGTGATTTTCTAGTTACTATTTTCTCCAAAGTTTGTTGCTTTTTGGGCTGCATGTGAGTCAGTAAAGGCTGGAAGAGATGCTGTGAGGATGGACCACAGTTGTTTCTCTAAGTTGTCGTAAAATGAAAAGTGAAAGGTATCTGACCACTTCCCAGGTCAGTCAGGTTTTCAGGTGTACAGGGCCCTCTTCCCAACTGGCAAATTAAGCACCTCTGTATGCGACCCTAGATGTTATGAACTAGTTCAAAATGCAGCAAGGCTACTGCCCTGTTGACCTCTGCTGACAGGCCCCAGCCATAGGCGACTCTTTGTAAAATACTGCTTTTCTGCCAGCAAAACACTCTTCTGCAGGCAAGTGCTGGCTCCCAGCCTAGGAATTAGGTCTCACTGAGGCTTCTGTACTCATGATGGCGTCCCACACAAACTCTCCGCCTGGCATCTCTGTACAAACTACACCACGGCAGAGGCAGAAAGAGAGGCCACAGGTGCCAAGGTGCAGAGTCCACAGTCTGTGTTGCTGGGCCCCAGCCATAGGCGATACTGTGTAAATTACTGCTTTTCTGCCAGAAAAGCACTCTCCTGCCAGTAGATGCTGCCTCCCAGGCTAAGAATTAGGTCCAGCCTTGCCCTCCATATCCAAGGTGGTGTCCCACACAAGCTCACCACCCAGCGTCTCTTTACAAACTACACCGTGACAGAGGGGGAAAGAGAGGCCAAAGGTGGCAAGACACACAGAGTCCCAAGCCGGACCCCCAGAATATGGCAATTTCACCTGCCAATCCCCTGAGCAAGCATGTCCGAGACTAGCCGCTAGTCAAGACCCAGCTCTGCTCGGCAGCCAAGACAGGAAAAAAAAAGTCAAAATGACGAGTTACCTTTGGCTTGTGAAAACAAGGACTGGCCAGGAGCAGGAATCAGCTAAAGAGAGGAGGTTTTCTGTTCAGTGGTATGAAGTCCAGGTTACCAGCTCTATGACATGTCGTAGGACTCACTAGGTGACCAGAAGACTCTGTTTAATTATCAGTTCAGGTGTTGGTTTCCAGAGGGATTTAGGGAGACGTGTACTTAGTCTACCATCTTGACTTCGCCCAGTTAATCTGAACTAAGTGAAAAAGAACAGGACTTCAGAATTGGAGGAAGACTCATTAACAACCTGCAGTATCCGGATGACACAGCCTTGCTTGCTGAAAGCAGAGGGTTTTAACACTGATAAAGATCAAAGTCCACAGCCCTCAGTATGGCTTACACTGAGGTATCAAGAAGACAAAAATCCTCAAAACTGGACCAGTAAGAAGATCAAGGTAAACATAGAAAAGACTGAGTTGTCAAGTATTTCGTTTTACTTGGTTCCAGAATCAACAGCCGTAAAAGCAGCAGTCAAAAAATTAGAAGACATTGCGTTGGGTAAATGTGCTGTGAAAGATCTCTCTAAAATGTTGATTCCCCACTCTTCCTCATACAGTCCAGCTTCTCAGATTATTTGCTTGGTATACAGATTGAATAAGTATGGTGAAAAGATACAACCCTGATACATGCCTTTGCTGACTTTAAACCATGCAGTCTCCGCTTGTCCTGTTTGAATGACTGCCGTGTACAGACTTCTAATGAGCACAATTAAATGTTCTGGAATTCCCATTCTCCCCAGTGTTATCCATAATTTGTTATGAATCCACACAGTTGAGTGCCTTTGCATAGTCAATGAAACATAGATAAACGTGTTTCTGGTATTCTCTGCTTTCACCCAAGATCCATCTGACATCAGCAGTGCTATCCTCTTTTCCATCTGACTTGAATTTCTGACAGTTGTCTGTTGGTAAAACTACTGCAGTTGCTTTTGAATGATCTTTAGAAAAAATTTATATGCATGTGATACCAGTGATAGTGTTTGGTATTTTCCACATTCAGTAAGACCACCTTCTTGGGAGTGGATGTAAATATGAACTTCTTTCATTTGGTTGGCCAGGTAGCTGTCTTCCTGATTTCTTGGCATAGATGAATGAGCACATCAAGCACTGTGTCCATTTGTTGAAACATCTCAGTTGGTATTCCACCAATTCCTGGAGCCTCGTTTTTTTGCCAGTGCCATCAGTGTAGTGTTGACTTCTTCCTTCAGTACCATCACTTCCCGATCATATGCTCCCTCTTGAAATGGTTGAATGTCAAGCAGTTCTTTTTCGTGTAATGACTTTGTGTGTATTCTCTCCATCTTCTTTTGATGCTTCCTCTGTCGTTTACTGTTTTCCCTGTAGTTGTTCACTATTACAACTTGATGCCTGAATTTTTCCTTCTGTTCATTCAGCTTAAGAAATGCAGAGTGTGTTGTATACTCTTAGTTTTCCATCTCTAGCTCTTTCCATATGTCATTATAATACATTACTTTGTCATCTCAAGCCACTCTTTGAAATCTTCTTTTCAGTTCTTCCACTTCCTTTTGCTTTAGCTACTTGGCATTCAAGAACAAGTTTCAAAGTCTCTTCTGGCATCCAGTTTAGTCTTTTCTTTCTTTCCTATCTTCTGGATGACCTTTTTCTGTCTTAATGTATAATGTCTTGGATGTCATTGCACAGTTCATCGTCTTCAGTCATTAGTGTTCAACACATCAAATCTGTTTTTGAGATGGTCTGTAAACTCAAGTGGGATATACTCAGGGTTGTATTTTGGTTGTGATGAACTTGTTCTAGTTTTCTTCAGTTTCAAATTGAACTTGCATGTGAACAGTTGATGGTTTGTGTTGCAGTCAGCATGTGGTCTTGTTCTGACTCCTAACATGGAGCTTTCCAATCAACTCTTTCCACAAATGTAGTTAATTCGATTCCTGTGTATTCATCTGGTGAGGTCCATGTGTATAGTCACCGTTTATGCTGATGAAGAAAGGTATTTGCAATGAAGAAGTTATTGGTCTTGCAAAATTCTGTCACGCAATCTCCAGTATCATTTCCGTCATTGAAGCCATATTTTTCAGCTACTAATCCTTCTTTGTTTCTAACTTTTGCATTCCAATCACCAGTAATTATCAATGCATTCTAATTATGTGTTCAATCAATTTCACATTGCAGAAGCTGGTAAAAATATTCAGTTTCTTCAATTTGGCTTCAGTGGTTGGTGAGTAAATTTTAAGAATACTCAAATAAACTTGCCTTCCTTGTAGGTGCGTGGATTTTATACTATTACTGACAGCAGTGTACTTCAAGATCGATCTTGATACATTCTTTTTGACCATGAAGACATCACCATTCTTCTTCAAGTTATCATTCCTGGTGTGGTAGACAATATGATTGTTTCAGAATGGCCAATACCAGTCCATTTCAGCTCACTAATGCCTAGGACATCAATGTTTATGTGTTCCATTGTGTTTTGACAATTTCTAATTTTCCTAGATCATACTTCATAGAGTCAATATTTCACATGCCAGTTTTTAATGGATATTTGCAGCTGTTCTCATTTTGAGTCTTGCCACATCAGCAAATGAAGTTTCCAAAAGCTTGACTCCATCCATGTCGTTAAAGTATACTCTTCTTTGAGGAGGCAGCTCTTCCTTAGTCTTTTTTCAGAACCTTTCAGTCTGGGGGCTCATTTTCTTGCATTGTGTCTGATGGTCTTCAGCTGTTACTGATAATGTTTTCGCTGACTAATTTCTTCCCAGAAGTAGCAGATTGGGTCCTTCCTCCTAGTCTAGAAGGTCAGCTGAAACCTGTCAACCATGGGTGACCCTGTTGGCATCTGAGTACCGGTTGCATAGATTGCAGGATCATGTAACACATAAGCCTCCACAGTACAACAAACTTAGAAACTCACCAGAGTTACCACTTAATCTATTTTCTGTTTAGTGTTTTTCCATCCCTGCTCCTCCCCTCCTCCTGACCATCAGAGATTGTGTCTTTTTGGTGTAAACCTTCTTGTGAGTTTTTATAAGAGTAGTCTCATAAAATATTTATCATTTTATAATTGACTTATTTCACTAAGCAAAATATCCTGTTTCTTCCATGTTATGAGATGCTTCACAGATTCAGTATTCTTCTTTCTTGTTGTATAATACAGCATTGTGTGTATGTATCTGTTAATCCATTCATCTGTTGATTGGCATCTGGGTTGCTTCTTTCTCGTGTTGTGAACAGTGCTACAGTGAACATGGTGTGCATAAGTCTATTCAAATAACAGCTCTTTTTAAAAAAAATTTGTTGTGCTTTAAGTGAAAGTTTACAGTCCAAGTCATTTTGCCATACAAACCTCCCCCCCACACACTGCTGTACAGCTTTTCCTGCTTTCTCCACCCTGTGACGGTACAATCTTCCTTTCCACCCTGTACTTCTTTATTCATTAAACCAACTCCTGTGCCCCTGGCCATCTCACCTTCAGACAGAAGCTGCACAGACAGCCTCATGTGTGTATTAAGCCAAGAAGCACATTTTTCACCAGCATGACTCTGTGTCTTCTGATCCAGTCCAGTCATCTCGAGAGTTGGCTTCAGTACTAGTGTCAGCTCTTGGCCAGCAGAGAGTCTGGTATCCTCAGGGGACCCTCTAGTCTGCTGGACTGTCGAGTCTAGTCTTTTAATGTAGTTCTAGATGTGCTCCCCTGTCTCTCATTACATCAGGGACTCTGTGTTGCATTCTCTGTGAGGGCAGTCATTGCCCGTCTAATTCTTCTGGTCTTAAGCTGATGTAGTCTTCTAATTATGAGGTCCACTTTGTCTCCTGGGCTCATATTTACGTCATATATTGCTATCCTTCCTTGTGCTCTCCTCTGGGTGGATGGGGACCAATTGACACTGGTTAGATGGCTGCTTGCTATCTTTTAAGGCCCCAACTGCCACTTGCCAAGATGGGGTGCAGAATGGTTTCTTTAAAAAAAATTCATACCAGTTCACCTTAGTAATCCCTGCAACCATGGTCTTCAGATCCGTATCCCGTGCTGCTCTGTCCTTTAAAATATTGGGCTGTATTTGGGAAACATCTTGATTTTGGGTATAGTCCAGCAGTGTTAATCTTCCTTCTACTGTCTGCAGGTACTCAAGTTCAATTCCTGTCTGCTATCTAATATATGAATACCTATCTCCATCCCTCCCCTGCCTTGTATCCATCAAAGGTTATTTTCTTTTGCACTTTAATCTTTGCTTGAGTCCTCATAATATGGATGTCATACAATATATATCCTATTGCAACTGGGTATTTTTTCTCAGCATAATGTCCTCCAGATGACCCCGCATTATCAGATGTTTCCTGAGATCATTGTTCTTTATTGTTGTGTAGTATTCCATTGCGTGAGTATGCCATAGTTCATCCATTCATCTGTTATTGGGTGTCTGATTCTGTCTTTTTGTAATTGTGAACAGAGCTTCAATAAACATTGGTGTGCATGTGTCTATTCATGTGACAGCCCTTAATTTCTCTAGGATGTATTCCAAGCAGTGGGATTGCTGGGCCACGTGGTATATCTATTTCTAGTTTTTTTTTAATTGTGATTAAGTGGAAGTATACGATCCAGATCAATTTTGCTTAGCCGCCTATCTGCAACTCCATACACTCTTCTCACCCTTTGACAGCACACTCCTCCTTTTCACTCTTCTGATATCCTCTTAACAAACACTTGTTTCCTCTTCACCCTCTCCTATCTAGAAAGAAACCAATAGGACAGCCTCCTATAAGTGTATAAGAGAATAAAGTACCTACACCGTATGCTCACACGGTGTCCCCAAATCCAGTCTATTCTTGTCTGAAAAGTTGACCTCAGTACTGGTTTCAGGTCAGGGCCAGCAGCAGGTCTAGGGGCCGTGTTCCCAGGGCACCATCCAGGCTGTAGGACTGTCAATTCTGGTCTTTTAGTAGAGTTCTTGAACTGCACACCTCTTATTCTTGTGTTACCTCAGGCTCTATACTGTACCTCATCACAACTGCCTTTGGTGGTGGCTGGGCACCATCTGATTCTTCTGGTGTCATGCTGATGCAGCCTCCCCTTCATGTGGGTCCTTCTGCCTCCTGGTTTCATTTTTCCACACGTCTTTGATATTCTCAGTCATCATGTGTTCCAGATGAGTTGGAACCATTTGGTGTACCTCAGATGGCAGCTTGCTAGCTTTTAAGATCACCAATATGGGGTGCAGAAGACTTGCTTAGAAATAGACTAGTTACGCCTGTTGACCTTGATGTCTCCTGAAAACATGGTCCCCAGACCCCCGTTTCTGCTACTCTATTATTTGAAATATTGAGTTGAGTTTAGGAAACTTTCAGTTTATGATGAAGTCCAGTTATGCTGATCTGTCCTCTACTGTGTGCTGTCATTCCCTTCACCTAACCGAATTCCTATAGACTATCTAATCTGTGAACCCCTTCTCTCTCCCTTCCCAGCTTTGTAGCCATGAAAGAGGCTTTTCTTCTGTACATGAGTCCATTTTTATGTTCTTGCAGCGGGGTCTCATACAACGCTTGTCCTTTTATAGCTGACTGGTTTCACACAGCATAATGTTTCCTAGTTGAAACCAGGTTAGTAGATGCTTCCTAAAATCATTGTTCTTTATCATTGCATATCATTCCATTGAATATATGTATCATAGTTTGTGTGTCCATTCATCTGTTGATGGGCACCTAGGTTGATTCCATCTTTTTGCTGTTGTTGACAGTGTTCCAATAAACATTCAAGAGCATGTATCTGTTCATGTGACTGCCTTTATTACTGTAGGATATATTACAAGCAGTGGGATTGCTGGATCATATGGTATTTCAATTTCTAGTTTTTAGGAAAGTGCCAAATTGCTTTCCAAAGAGGTTGTACTGTTTTGCATTCCCACCAGCAGTGTAGAAGAATTCCAGTCTCGCTGTAGCCTCTCCAACATTTTTTGTTCTGTGTTTTTTCATTTATTGCCGACTTTGTTGGGGTGAGGTGTTTTGTAGTTTTGATTCAGATTTCTCTAATAGCTAATGATCATGAACATTTCCTCATGTTGTCTTTTGGCTGCCTGGATGTCTTTGGTGAAGTGTCTGTCCATCTCCTTTGCCCATTGCTTAATTGGGTTATTTACCTTTTTCCCGTTGCTGTTTTACAGTACATTGTAGATTATGGAAATCAGACATTGATCCGACATGTAGCTACCAATTTTTTTTTTCCCATTCTGTAGGAAGTTTTTTTCTAACTCTCTTCATAAAGTCTTTGGATGTATTTACTTTTGGAGTACAATATTTGATTTTTAGTGGTTCCCATTCATCTGTTTTCTCTCCTGTTGTTTGTGCATTGTTGGTCAGTTTGTGTCATCTGTCTAAGCTGTGTAACAAAACTTCCATTGTTGTCCATGTTTTTTCTTTCATGATCTCTATTGTTTTAGGTTTCAAATTTTTAGGTCTTTGATCCATTTTCAGGTAGTTTTTGTGTTAGATGTGAGATATGGATCTTGTTTCAGGTTTTTGCAGGTAAAGATTAGATTTTGCTAACAACAGTTGTTAAAGAGACTGTTTTTACCGCAGTTTACAACCGTTAGGCCTTTATTGGATTATCAGCTGTTTATAGGAGGATGGTGAAATTTCTGGGGTCTCTGTTCTGTTCCATTGTTCTATGGGTCTGTTTTTGTGCCACTGTCAGGCTGTTTTGACTACTTTGACAGTGCAATGTGAGGCCTCCTACTGAGTTCCTGTTCTTCAGCAGTGCTTTACTTATCTGGGGTTTCTTCCCTTTCCAAACAAAGTTGATTTGTTTCTCCATCTCATTTTAAAACAATGACACTGGACTTTGTATTGGGATTGCATTGTATGTGTAGATTGCTTCTGGTAAAATAGACATTTTCACAATGTTAAGTCTTCCTATCCATGAGCAAGGTAGGTTTCTCCATTTATGTAAGTCTCTCTTAGTTTCCTGTGGTAACGTCTTATAGTTTTCTTTGTAAAGATCTCTTATTTCTCTGGTTAGATTTATTCCTAATTATTTTGTCTTCTTGGAGATCTAGTAAATGGTACTAATTTGGTGACTTCCTCTTTGATATCTCTTTGTTGGTGTAAAGAAATCCTACTGATTTATGTTTATCTTATATCCTGATACTCTGTTGAACTCTTGTATTAGTTCCAGTAGTTTATTTATGGGTTCTTTAGGTTTTTCTGTGTATGTGATCATGCCATCTTCAAATAGGGGTAGTTTTACTTCTTCCTTACTGATGTGATGCCCTTTTCTTTGTCTTGTCTGATTGCTCTGGCCGGAACCTCTAGCACAGTGTTCAGTAGAAGTAGTGACAGTGGGCATCCTTGTCTAGTTTTTGTTCTTGGGGGGATTCTTTCAGTCTCTCTCCTTACAGAATAATGTTGGCATAATGTTGGCTTTGCATGCCAAGAGCCAAGTGCCGATGCCCCTTATTGCCTTGAGGAATTTCCCATGTATTCCTGTTTTGCTGAAAGTTTTTAATGTGGTTGAATTTGGACTTTGTCAAATGCCTTTTCTGCATCAGTTGACAAACTCAGGTGGTTCTTATCCTTTGTGTTATTTAGGTGGTTGATTATCTTGTTTTTCTGATGTTGAAGCATTCCTGCATCCCTGGTATGACCAACTTGGTCATGCTGAATTATTTTTTTTTTTGTATGTTGTTGAATTGTATTGAATAGGATTTTGTTGAAGATTTTTGCATATAGGTTCATGAGTGATATTGGTCTGTAATTTTCTTTTTTTGTGGGATCATTCCTTGGCTTTGGAATCAGGGTTATGCTGGGTTATGAATTTGGAAATATTCCATCTTTTTCTATTTTGTGAAATAGCTTCAGTCATATTGGAATTAACTCATCTCTAAAAGTATGCCAGAAATTTTTTGGTTGGTAATTTTTTTATTACTTTTTCAGTCTCTTCTTTTATGATGGGCTTATTGAGATTTTCTGCATCTCCTTGTGATAATTTTGGTAGATGATACGAATCTAGAAATTTGTTTCCTCTAGGTTTTCAACTTTATTAGAGCACGGTTTTTCATAGTATTCCGTTAAACGATACTTTTAATTTTGTTTGGGTCTGTTGTGACATCTCCCATCTCATTTCCTATTCAGGTTATTTGTTTCCTTTCCTGTTTTTCTTTTATGCATTTAGCCAGTGGTTTATCAGTTTTGTTGATCTTTCGCAAAAACCATCTTTTGACTTTAAGTTTTTTCAATTGTTTTCCTAGTCTCTAATTCACTTAAGTCTTCTCTAATTTTTATTATGTGTTTTTTTGTGATGCCCGAGGAGTTCTTTTGTTGTTCCGTTTCTATTTGTTTAAGTTGTAGCATTTATTCTTTGTTTTGAGCCCTTTTTTTCATTCCGGATGTGTGCATTTATAGAGATAAATTGACTTCTGAACACTGCTTTTTCTGTATCCCGTAAGTTCTGGTAGGATGTGTTTTCATTCTCATTTGATTCCATTAATTTCTTTATTGTGTCTTTGATTTCTTCTGTCACCCATGGATTTTTTATTTTTTATTGTGATTGAGTGAAAGTGTAAAATCCAGTTTAAACTTGCATGCCCACCTATCTGCAGCTCCTGCTGTTCTCCTTTGCCTGGTGACAGCACACTCCTCCTTTCTGTTCTACACTTGGCATATCCTCTTAACAATCTCCTGTCCCCTCCTCTCCACCCTCTCCACTCCCCTCTAGTAAGAGGCCAGTAGGACAACATGTTATGGATGCATATAACCATAAGTGCACACACACTATGGTCGCTCTGTGTCCTGGAGTCCAATCCATTCCTGTCCAAAGAGTTCACTTCAGTAATGATTTCTGATCTGGGGCAGCATCAGGTCTAGGGGCCATGCTTTCAAGGAAACTCCCAGGCCGTCAGCCCATCAGTTGTGGTCTTTTAGTGGAGTTCTTAGGGTGTACCCCTTTTTATTCTTGTGTTGCCACTGGGAGTCAACATTGTCAGCCCCATCATGGCTGTCATTGGTGGTGGCTGGCTACCATCTGGTTCTTCTGGTCAAATGTTGATGTAGTCACCCATTCACATGGGTCTTTCTGTCTTCTGGGTTCCTTTTTCATCATGTTGTTGTACTTGATGATCATCTGTTCTAGCTGAGTTGTGACCATTTGGCATACCTCAGATGGCAGCTTGCTGGCTTTTAAGACTCCAGGTGTCACTCACCAATATACCGTGCAGAAGACTCTCTTAGCAATAGCCTAGTTATGCCAGTTGGCCTTGATGTCACCTGAGAACATTGTCCCTGTACCCTTGCCCCTGCTACTCTGTCCTTGCAGTATTGGGTTCTGTAACCCATAGATTTTTGAGCAAGTTGTTATTCGTTCTCCATGAGTTCAGATTTCTATCCGTGTTTTTTTCTGCTGCTGATTTCAACTTTTATGGCTTTATGGTCTGAGAAGATGCTTTGCAATAATTCAGTGCTTTGGATTTTGTTGAGACTTGCTTTATGACCCAATACTTGGTCTATTCTGGTGAATGTTCCATGTATGTTGGAAAAGAAGGTGTACTTACCTGTTGTTGGGTGAAGAGTTCTGTATATGTCCATGAGGTCTAGTTGGTTGGTTGTCATGATAAGAGCTTTATTCTGGATGTTCTGACCATTACTGGAAATGGAATGTTGAAGTCTCCTGATATTATTGTGGAGTGACTTGTCTCCTTTTTAAACGTTGTCAGCATTTGTTTGATATATTTAGGTATGTGGGTATTGTTTGCATAAATGTTTAATATTGTCATGTTTAGTATTGTTGTATCCTTCTTGTGTGTTAAACCTTTAAGCAGCAAATAGTGAGCATCCTTATCCACGATGGTGGATTTTACGTTAGAATCTATTTTATCTGCTGTAAGTATTGCTACTCTTGCTGTTCTTTGCATGTTGCTAGCTTGGTATATATTTTTCCATCCATTGATTTTCAGTTTGTTCGTATCTTTGAGTCTAAGGTGTGTTTCTTGTAAGCAGCATATAGACGAATCATGTTTCTTTGATCCATCCTGTTACTCTCTACCTCTTTATTGGAGCATTCAATCCACTTAAATTCAGTGTAATTATTGATAGATAGGTATTTAGTGCTGTCATTTTGGTGCCTTTATTTTTGTGTTGTTGATGTTTTCTTTGTCCACTTAATATTTATCTTTATGGGTTTTCTTTTCACCCTTTTCAATATTGGCTTTCTGTTGATTGAGACTCCTGGATTATGTCTTCTTTTGATTGATAGAATTGTCACTGTGTTGTGTGGCTACCCTTTTGATACTCCTTAATGTTATAAGTTTAAGCCAATCTTCAACTTCTGTGTATCCCCTTGACTTCTCCATCTGAAAAGGCTATAAATACAATAATATATCCTTCTTTATAGTGTCATAGTGTGATGATGTCATAGTTGACATGTTAAGATCTCTGTTTCTCTACTTTTATTATGTTAGCTTTGATTGAACTCTGTAGCTTCCCTGAGTAGGACACTGGATGCTGTTTCTCGTATTGCATCCTTGAGTATATATCTGATGTTACTGATTACCTAAATGAAGAGCTTCCTTCAGTATTTCTTGTAATTTTGGTTTGGTTTTTGCAAAGTCTTTAAGCTTCTGTTTATCTGAGAATGTCCTAATTTCACCATCATATTTGAGAGACAGTTTTGCAGGATATATTTTTGGTTGGAAAGTTTTATCCTTCAAGGCTTTGTATGTTTTATTCCACAGCCTTCTTGCTAACATGGTTCTGCCAAGAAGTCAAAGAGTATAGCCTACACAGCTTTCCTTTGTAAGTTAGCTTTTTTTTAAGCATAGGTTCCTTTAAGTGCCTCTCCTTATGTTTCATTTTATTAAGCTTGCTTGTAATATGTCTTTGTGTTTTTCTTTTGAGGTTTACCTTTTTTAGGAGTTTGATAAGGATGTTGAATATCTATGTTCTCTTCATTCATAATGTCAAGGAAGTTTTCTGTCAGCAACTCTTCCACAATTCTCTCTGTATTTTCTTCTATCACTACCTCTTCAGAAATTCTACTTATTCCAATTATTTGTAGATTATACCTCTTGATGAGTCCCACACGCTTCTTAATGCTTCATTTTTCTTGATTCTTGTATCTGTGATTTCTCCTGATAAACACAGGTATCAGTTGCTTTGTCTTCAGTCTCACTAATTCTGCATTCCATTTCCTCAGTCTTACTCTTTTGGCTTTGCATTGAATTGTCTAATTCTGTAATTTTATTGTTGATCTGCTGAGTTTGAGATCATTGATGTTTTAGCAGTTTGTATAGGTTACTTAATTTTTCATTTCATTATGCTGGACTCTGTTTAATCTCTAGAAGGGCTCTATATGTAATTCTTTTGTATTTTATCTCAGATAATTTCAGGAAGCCTTCTGGGAAGTTTTTTGATCCTTTAGTTTTGGAGTTTTCTGAAGCCCTGGTGGTCTGCTTCTTTAAATGGTTAGATATTAATTGTTGCCTTTGCACCACCAAGAAGCTGTTCAGCTTCTCCAGTCTGACATCAATGGGAGCTGTAGCATAGCTCTAAAAAAGGAGTGAGTAAGGGCACTGTTTGACTTGGCCATCAGCCACTGCTGTGTTCAGTAGGTGCAGTTGACTCATGTAGAGCTTCTCTGGTGAGACACACTCTGTACAGCTACATGATGCTGCTTGGCTTGGTGGCTAACCCTAGCTGGACCCTCGTGGTGGCAGGCCCCACTTCCTGGCTGATAAAGATGGTGACGTACTTGTGCCAACTCTCCAGAGTCATGCCAGTCAACACTATGGTGTAGCTCAGAGAAGGCAGGAAAGAAGGATGCCACCATGCTCAGCCTCCAGGCACCCCTGCATTTTCTAGATGCACTTACCTATAAAACTGCTTTTCAGCCAAGAGATCCATGATCTTTTTTGTTTTAGATTTTGTATTTATTTCTTTGATCCGTTTTGAGTTTGTATTCATGGTATGAGATACTGGTCTTGTTTAGTATTTTTTGCAAATGGATATCCAGTTTTGCCAACACCAGTTATTGAAGAGACTGTCTTTTCCACAGTTACAGACTTTGGGCCTTTGTTAAATATCAGCTGCTCGTACATTGATGATGTTGTATCTGTTCTCTGTATTTTGTTCCATTGGACTGTGTGTCTGTTTTTCACTAGTACCAGGCTGTTTTGATGATGGTGGCTGTGTAATAGGTTCTGAAATCAGGAAATGAGGTGCCTTCCACTTTGTTCTTATTCAGTAATGCTGTACTTATCTGGACTTTCTTCCCTTTCCATATGAAGTTGGTGATTTGTCTCTCCATCTTTTTAAAAAATGCCATTGGAAATTGTATTGGCATTGCATTGTATCTATAGATTGCTTTGGGTAAAATAGACATTTTTAGGATGTTAAGTCTTCCTATCCATGAGCAAGGAAGGTTTTTCCACTTGCGTAGATCTCTTGCAGTAGAGTTTTGTACTTTCCTTTGTATGGGTCTTTTACATCTCTGGTTAGATTTATTCTTATGTATTTTATTTGGGGGCTAATGTAAATGGCCTTCATTTGGTGGTTTTGTCTTTGATGGTCTCTTTGTTGCTGTAAAGGAATCCAACTGTTTTATATATGTATATCTTACATCCTGGTACTTTCCTGAACTCTTCTGGTAGTTCTGTAAGTTTTCTTGTGGATTCTTGTAGAGTTTTCTTTGTATAAGATTATACCATCTGTAAATTGTGGATTCTTTTAGGATTTTTCTCTGTGTAAGAGTATACCATCTGCAAAGAGAAATTCTTTTACTTCTTCCTTACCAATTTTGATGCCCTTTACTTTTTCATTTTGTTTGATTCTTCTGACTAGAACTTCCAGTACTGTGTTAAATAAAAGTGGTAACAATGGGCATTCTTGTCTGGATCCTGGGAGTGCTTTCAGTCCCTCTCCATTTTGGATAATGTTAGCTGTTGGCTTTATATAGATGCCGTTTATTATGTTGAGGAATTTCCCTTCTATTCCTGTTCTGCTTAGAGTTTTTAAATGAAAGGGTGTTGGACCTGGACAAGTGCCTTCGATAAAATCAAGTGATTTTTTTTTTCTATTTATGTGGTTGACTACATTAATTGTTTTTCTAATGTTGAACCATCCCTGCATCACTAGTATGAATCCTCCTTGATCATGGTGAGTTCATTTTTGTTATGTTGTGGAATTCTATTGACTGGATTTTGGCATGTAAGTTCCTAAGAGATATTGGTCTGTAATTTTCCTTTTTTTCCTGTGTGGTCTTTACCCAGTTTTGGTATCAGGCTTATACTGGCTCCATGGAAGAATTTGGGAGTATTTCATCCTTTTTTATGCTGTGAAATACCTTTAGTAATAGAGGTATTGACTCTTCTCTCAAAGTTTGATAGAATTCTCCAGTGAAGACTTCTGGATCAGATTTTTTTGTTGTTGTTGAGAGTTCTAAATTTTTCAAATCTCTTTTGTGAAGGGTTTGTTAAGTTATTCTGCTTCTGTTTGTGTTAGTTTTGGTAGATCGTGTGTTTCCAAAACTTGGTCCATTACCTTTGTCTTTTCATTTTTATTAAAATAGTTTGTCACTGTATTCTGTTACGATTCTTTTAATTTCAGTTTGGTCAGCTGTGATATTGTCCATCTCATTTCTTATTTATCTGCTTCCTCTCTTGTCTTTCTTCTGTTACTTTGGCCAGTGGTTTATCAATCATGGTGATCTTTTCAAAAGACTATCTTTTGATCTTGTTGTCTCTTTCAGCTATATTTTTTACTGTCTAATTAACTTCTGTTCTAATCTTAATTATTTTCTTCTGGTAGTTGAGGTGTTCCTTTGTTACTTTCTACTTGTTGGAGTTGTAGGATCCTTTGATTCAAGCCCTTTCTTTTTGCATATGTGCATTTACTGAGATATATTGACCTCTGAACACTGCTTTTGCTATGTCCTGTAGGTTCTGGTAGGATTTTTTTTTTTCATATGGTTTTATGAATCTCTTTTTTCCTTCCTTGACTTCTATAACCCAGAAGTTTTCTACAAAGGTGTCATTCCATTTCCATGTGTTTGATTTTTTTGACCTTTGCTTTTTTTGCTGTTGATTTAGACTTTCCTGGCTCTATGATCTGAGAAGATGCTGTATAATATTTAAATGCTTTGGATTTTGCCAAGACTTGTTTTATGTCATAATGTGTATCCTATTCTGGAGAATGTTCCATCTACACTGGTAGAGAGTGTTGACTTGGCTGTTGTTCAGTGAAGTTGTTCTGTATATGTCTATGAGGTCAGGTTGGTAGATTGTGGCATTTAGATCTTTTGTGTCTGTATTGTGCTTCTTTTCTGGATGTTTTGTCCATCACCAAAGGTGGTGTGTTGAAGTCTCCTGCTGGTATTGTAGTTGTATATCTCACTTTTCCACAGTTTTAGAGGTTGTTTGATGTATTTAAAAGCCCTGCCACTGGATGCATAAATGTTTAATATTATGTCCTCCTGATACATTATTCATCCTATAAGCTGAATGTAATAGCCTGTCTTGTCCACTGTGGTGGATTTGACTTTAAAGTCTATTTTATCTGAAATTAATATTGCCACTCCTGATCTTTTTTGAATGTTATTAGCTTGATACATATTTTTCCATCCTTTGAATTTCAGTTTGTGTTTTTAAGTCTAAGATGTGTCTATTGTAGGTAGTATATAGATAGACTGTGTTTTCTTTAAATCCATTTTGCTATACTTTGTCTCTATTAATGCATTTAACCCATTTACATCCAATGCAATTATTGATAGGTATGACTTTAGTGCTGTTATTTTGTTGTCTTTTGTGTGTGTTGTTGACAGTTTCTTTGTTTCACTTTATGTTCTGTCCTGGATTGTTTTTCTTTATGGGTTTTCTTTTCATTGTTGTTGGTTTGATATTTGCTGAAACTTCTGGATTTTGTTTCCTACTTTGATGTGTAAAATTGTTGATTTCTGTTGTGGTTACCTTAATATTTACCCTTTACTATTCTAAGTTTAAAGCAGGATTTAATTCTTTGTATCACCTTGATGACTTCTCCATCTGAAAGATCTATGAATACATTAATTAGTCCCTCTTTTTGATACAGTGTTGTTATCATTTATATTGTGAGTTCTCTGTTTCCCTGTTTTTAGTATTTTAGTTTGATTTATTTTTGTGGTTTCCCTATGTATGTCAATATCCGGATGTTCTATCCTGACTTGTATCCGTGAGTATGTATCTGATGTTATTGATTTTTCTGATCAAAGTACTTCCTTCATTGTTGTAATTTGGGTTTCGTTTTTACAGATTCTCTAAACTTTTGTTTATATTGGAATGTCTTAATTTTGCCATCATATTTGAGAGACAGTTTTGCAGGATATATAATTTTTGACTGTCATTTTTTTTCTTCAAAGCTTTGTCATTTCAGTGCCTTCTTGCCAGCATGGTTTCCACTGAGTAATCTGAATTTATTCTTGCTGAGTCTGCTTTGTAAGTTATGTTTTGTTTAAGCTTAGCTGCCTTTAAAAGCCTCTCCATATGTTTAGTTTTGGTAAGTCTGATGATAATGTATCTTGGTGTATTTCTTTTGTGATCTATCTTGTGTGATATTCAGTGAGCATCTCTGATAGATACCTTCTCTTGTTTCATGACATCAGGGAAGTTGTCTGTCAGCATACCTCTGGCAAGTCTCTCTGTATTTTCTGTTATCTCCCTTTTATATTTAGGTCTTTGATCCATTTTGAATTAGTGTTTCTATATAGTATGAGATATGAGTCTTTTTTTTTCTGCATATGGACATTCAGTTTTGCTAGCAGCATTTGTTAAAAAGAGTGTCTTTTACCCATTTCGTGGACTTTTGGCCCTTGTGGAAGATCAGGTGAACATAGACGGTTGGATTTGCATCTGGACTCTCAATTCTGTTCCATTGGTCTATGAATTGTATGTATTGTACCAGTACCAAGTTGTTTTGACTACTGTAGCTCTATAATAGGTTCTGCAGACAAGTAGTGTGAGCCTTCCTACATTAGTTTTCTTTTTCAAAAGTACCTTATTATCTGGGTTCTCTTCCCTTTCCATATGAAGTTAATGATAATTTTTTCCATCTGTTTGAAGAATGTGATTGGTATTTGGATCAGGATTGCTTCGTATTTGTAGATTGCTTTGGATAAGATTGTCATTTTCATCATGTTGAGTGTGCTTATCCATAACTGTGGTATATTTTTCCGTTTATGTAGCTCTCTTTAGGTTTCTTATGATAGTGTTTGTAATTTTCTGTATATAATCCTTTACATACGTGGTTAGATTTTTTTTTCTTAAGTATTTTATATTTTTAAGTGCTTTCATGGATTGAATGTGTTCCCTAAAATATCTGTAACAGTTTGACTGTGCCATAATTCCTGGTATTGTGTGATTTTCCTCCATGTTGGAATTCCTGCCTCTATGATGTCAATAAGGGTGGGTGGGCAGCAGTTGTGTTGTTAGAACAGGGTTCAGTGTATAAGTTTGTTTTGTGCCTGAGGCAGTCTCTTGAGCTATAAAGTGAAAAATGTGGCAGAGAGATTTGGGAACTTGACACCATAAAGAAAGCAGCACCATAGGAAGAGTGTGTCCTTCAGACCTGAGGTTCCTGTGCCAAGATGCTCACTGAGTGAAGAATGATGCAACGCAATGAATTTCCTCCAGAGCTGATAGCGGGGAAAGCTTTCCCCTAGAGTACACATCCTGAATTTGGACTTATAGCCTACCAGACTGTGTAAGAATAAACTTCCCTTTGTTAAAGCCATCCACTCATGGTATTTCTGTGAGAGCAGCACTAGCTGATAAAAACAAGTGTCATTATAAATGGTATTCTTTCCCTAGTTTCTTTTTTATTATTCTATTTATTGAATGTATAGAAATCCGTTTTATTTTTGTGTGTTTATTGTGTATGCTGCTGTTCTGCTTTAGTAGTTTTCTTGTCTAGAGTTTCGGATTTTCTGTGTACAGTATCGTATCATCTGCAAATAGGGACAGTTTAACTTCTTCATTTTCAATTTGGATGCTCTTGTTTTTCTTCTCTAATTGCTCTTCTAGGCCTTCAAGCTCAATAGGAGTGATGATAAAGGGCATTCTTGTCTTGTTACTATTCTCAAGTGGAATGTTTTCAACCTGCCTCCATTAAGAATGATGTTGCATGTTGATTTTACGTAGATGGCTTTTATTGTGCTGACAAATGTTTCATCTGTACCTGTTTTATTGAGAGTTGTTATCAGGAATGGATGTGGGACTTTGTTAGGCACGTTTTCAGCATCAGTTGAAATGATCATGTGATTCTTCTCTTTCCTTTTATTTCTGTGGTGGATTACATTGATTTCCTAGTGTTGAAGTATTCTTGCATACTTAGTATGAGTCCTACTTTATTGTGATATATATATATATATTTTGATATGATGCTTAATTCTGTTAGCTAGAATATTGTTGGAAATTTTTCCATGTATCTGCATTAGGGAAACCCTGGTGGATAGAGTTGCTATGGATCAGAATAGACTCAGCAGCAATGGGTTGATATATTCATGAGTGATATTGGTCTATAATTTTCTTTCTTACTCTGCCTTTGCTTGGTTTGGGTGTTAGGCTTATGCTGGCATTGTAGAATGAATTTGGAAGCATCACTTCCTTTTCTGTGTCCTGAAATAGTTTTAGTAGTACTGGTGTAAACTCTTGTCTGTTTTGTAGAATTCTCCAATGAAGCCATCTGTTAATGGGCTTTTTTTAATTGGGATTTTTTTGTTCGTGTTTTGAAAACTTTTCAGTGTCTTTTCTTGTTATGAGTCTATTCAGATTTTCACTATTTTTTGTTTGGATAGGTAATGTGTTTCTAGAAATCCACCCATTTGCTCTAGGTTTTCAAATTTGATGGAGTACAATTTTTCAGAATACTCTTATGATGCTTTTTTATTTCAGTTGGGTCTGTTCTAATGTCCCTCATTTCATTTCTTATTTGGGTTATTTACGTCTCTCCTTTTTTTGTTTTATCAGCTTGGCCAATGGTTTGTGAACTTCGTCAGCCCTCTGAAAGAACCAATTTTTGGTTTTGTTAGTTCTTCCTCTTGTTTATTTATTCTCTGTTTTGTTGGTTTTTTCATCTGATCTTTATTCCTTTCTTTCAGTAGCTGTGGGTATCTTGCTGTTTGATTTCAGTTCATTTGAATTCTATAGTTAATATTTTGATTCTGTCTTTTTTTTCTTTTTTGATATATGCTTCTGTTGCTATAAATTGGCCTCTCAGAACTCTGTGCTGTATCTGGAAGGTGTTTTTTTTTTCATTTGATTCTAGGAGTGTTTCTTATTCCACCTTTGATTTTTTTTTTCTGTTATTCAGTAGTTTTCAAGCAGTATGTTTTTTAGTTTCATGGAATTGATCTTTTTTCCTTGCTTTTCCTGTTGTTAATGCTTATTTTGATGGTGGTGTGGTCTTAAAAGGTACTTTGTGTTATCTCTATTTTGTATTTTGTTAGGGGTTGCTGCATTGCTTAAAATGTAGTTTGTTCTGGAGAAAGTTCCATGTGCATTGGAAAAGAATGTGTACTTTGCAGCTACCTGTTGGGTAGCATGTTCTGTATTTGAGGTCTGACAATGACATTTGCAGACTTAATTCTTCTAAATGCTACATACTTCACTGCTGAGTATCACTATGGTCACCTTTGAAGTACTCCACTTGGGAAGCTGTGCACTAATGCAAGCAACTAGTCCACCCTTCAAAGCAGTTTTGAAACTCTTTCTTGAGTGACCATTGCACGCAGTAGCACAGTGCAAGTTTGTGAACTTAATTTTTTAGATGTCTATGAGGGAATTTTTAGCGAGTAAACAAATAACTATATTGAAACACACTCCTTACTCATGTGATCTGGCCCCTGATGACTTTTTCTTTATCCAAAGATAAAGCAAATATTGAAAGGAAGGCATTTGGATGACATTCAGGACATCAAGGGTAATATGACAACAGCTCTCATAGCCATTCTAGAAAGAGAGTGATATTCAGCAATGAGGTATGTAGCACTTTTCTAGGATGAGTTTGTGAACATAATTATCAGACCTCATGTATCTGTGAGGTTAAGTTGGCTGAATGTGCCATTTAGCTCTTCTGCATCATTGTTGAATTTCTTTCTAGGTGATCTGTGCTTTACCAAGAGTGGTGTTCTGGAGTCTTTCTATTATTTTGGAACTTTCAATTTCTCTTTTTAGTGCTGTTAGAAATAGTTTTTTGTGTCTTGGAACTCTGTCATTGGGTGTGTAACTGTTTTATTATATTTAAATCTTCTTGATGGTTCATCCCTTTAATCATACAGTATTGTTCTTTGTCTTTTGTGGTGGATTTTGTTTGACAATCTGTTTTACCTGACTCTTGCATAATTTCTGTGATGAACAGAATCAAAGGTAGGAGTGATGCTGAGGATAAGAAAGAAGCAAGACAAGCTAAAGTGAGATCGGGGGCTAACAGCCATCGCTGCTGAGAGCCCAGAACTGAATTTTATTGAAGTATTTATAGTGTTAACTAAACGAGGTTAAGCTCTTTGAAGTTAAAGAATTGAAGATGTCCAGCTCTGTCTTGTTCCTTATCTTAATGGGAGCGGTTTTCCATGCCCTTTGTTTTCTGTGTCCCTATGTGACTTATCTCCTTGATCTGGATGTATTGTTAGGTCACTTCTAGGTTAAAGGGCTTAAGATGTTAATATCATGTCCCCAGTGCAAAAGGTTAAGCAGAGTTGTGGTAAGCAACACTATGGCAGCTCAAGATGGCCACAGTCATGTCAGGAGTGTTAGTGTATTTCCTACAGAGTATTAGTGTATTTTCCACACCTGACATTAATATTGACGCACCTTCTCTTTTTCGATAGCTGTTTGCTTGGTATATATTTTTACATCTTTTGATTTCTAATAAATTTAAATCTTTGTTTTTAAGGTGTTTGTTCTCTATACAGAATATTGTTGGGTCCTTTTTTTTTTTATCCATTCTGTTGCTCTTCAGCTCTTTTTGAATGTATTTAGACCATTTACAGTTATTATAATTACTGATAAGTGTGAGTTTATTGCTGTCATTTTGTAATGCCTGTTTTTGTGGTGTTGACATTTTATTTATTCCTCTTACTCTCCTATACTGGATTACTTTGGTTTGTGGACTTTTAAAACAATTTTTTTTGTTTTTGTAGATTTTGCTTTCATTGACACTTTGTTTTTCTTTGTTTTAGTGAGTAGATTTGTTAACTTTCTTTGTGGCTACCGTGAAACTTACTTGATACTTCCTTGCATTATACCACATTAGAAAATTGTATGCTTATACTGTTTATTGTGTCTTTTATTACTGTGACATTTTTATCACTTGTAGATTAACATCTCTGGTTGCCTGTTGCAATTCTTTTGGTTTTGAATAGTCCTTGAGAATTCATTTCCTAGGATGGTATGTGGCTGGTACAATCTTAGATTCTAGATTCAGACTGTGATATGATGTTGTTTGTTTTCAGACTAAAAACTTCCTTTAATAATTCTTGGAATTTTGACTTGGTTTTTACATATTTTCTTAATTTCTGTTTATCTGGAGATGTCCTAATTTCAGCATCATATTTGAGTGAGAGTTTTGTACAATATATTATTCTTGGTTGGCAGTTTTTTGTCTTTCCTAAGTTTTATATGTCATCTAATTGCCTTTTTGCCTATGTGGTTTCTATCAAGTGATCAGAGTGTAACCTTAATTGCCTCTTTTCTATATGTGACTTCTTGTTTTTCATGAGCTGCTCTCAAAATCTTTTCTTTATCTTTGGTTACAGTGAGAGTGATTTTGATATGTCTTGCTATCCTACATGAGATTCATTGAGCTTCTTGGATGGTTAACTTTTCATGTTTCATGATAGTAGGGATTTTTTCTCTCAGCAGTTCTTCGTTGATCCTCTCTGTATTTTTTGTTTGCTCTCCTTGTTTGGGAAGTCTGAACACTCAGAGGTTTCTACTTTTGACTGTATCCTGTATAATTGTTAGGGTTTTGTCATTTTTTTCTGTTTTCCCCATAAAGTTGTAGCCAAGTATTTGACTTCAGTTTCACTGATCTTTCTTCCATAATTTCCTACCTGCTCTTCATCCTTCCTATGGCACTGTGTATTTTTGAAATCTTATTTATCTTTTGGGCTTCTAGTTGTTAATTTTGTATAATCCCTAATTATTAGTTTATTTTGGAGTTTTGTTCCTGTATTATTTTCTTGAGTTTTTTTTTTTGGTCTGCATTTTCCATGAATTTGCCTATTTGTCTCATTTTTTTCCTACTTCAATTCTTAGATAGCTCTGGATATTAGAGATTTGAATTTCCAGTCAAGTAGTTACTGGAAAGTCATCTGATGTTTTATTTAGGAAGCCTACTGGACCATAGTGTCCTGTTTTGTTTTTTGTGTGTGTCTTTCTGTTTTTGTTTCCTGTCTTCAAGACATTTAATAGTTACTGTCTTCATTTGTTGATTGTAAATCTGTTTGTTCTGCTTTTTTTGTTTTATTTGATTATGTCAGAGCAAGTACGCTGTGCGTTCTTTGTTGCTTGTTTCATCATGTTGACCAGTTGGAAGGTCCAATTTCACAGCTATGATATAGTTCCTGCTGAAAGATATGGGTTTTTTGTGGCACCTACTGGTACTGGATGGATGGGCTGGGAATCAGTGCTGAACAGGTTCTGGTAGGCCATAGGAGGGCTGCTCAGGGGCATGTGCACTGTGCAGGTAGACAGGAAGGAAGGGGAAGGTTATGATGTGTGGAAATAAGATGATATGAGAGAAAGGAGAGAAACAGGAACCACAAACAAAGAAACAAAAACACAGGTAAGGGAGCTTGCCATCCAAGTGGAGAGATGAGAAACCAAGAAATGGAATAAAACCGAAAGGAAAAGAAAAAAAGAAATAACTTGATAAGAATATGGAAAACAAATACCCCAAAGGTCCTGTCATTGTGCCTGTAAAGACCAGGGAAGTGTCTCCCATGCTTTACAGTACATCCTGGCAAGAAGGGATGCAGATGTCACACAGTGCTGGGTATTCAGGAGACTGAAAAATGAGTATAGACAGACAAGAACTGAGAAATCAAGAAAGCACAAAGAAAAAGGAAAAATAAACGTCCCTAGAGATCCTATCAACATGGATGTGCAGAATGGGGAAGTAAGTCCTAAACTGTGCAGTGCAGTGCATCTTGGCTAGAAGGGGCTCACCAGATGCAAAAAGAAGAAGAAATGAACAGATAAAAGAAAGCCAGAAATGAAAATCTTGAGGATCCTAGCAGCATGGTGTCCCAGGCTGGATGAGTGGTTTCGCAGCTGAGTGCAATTCACAGCCTTTCAAGTAGAAGCAGAGATGGCATATGGAACCAGGTGTTCTAGAAAAAGGAGGAGTGATGTAATTTAAAACACTGAAGAAACTAAAACAGAAAAAAGCAATACCAGGTATATAGACAAATGGAACTCAGGCAGCTGACCAGCATGGGTGGAGTGAATCCAAGCAGTCAGGGCGAAGGAGCTGCCTTCTGGCCAGAAGACTACAGCCAGGGGTAAGCAAAGTAGTCCTTGGGTGTAGGAAGGGTTGGGAGAGAGTTTATCACTGGGTACCAGGTGATCTGTTTACTTCTGGGAGTTCATGTAGTTGCTTTTCCATACTCACTGTTGGTAATCTCTGGTGTCAGTGGGGTGAATCTAAGCAGTACAGGCACTGCACTTCCCAGCCAGCCAAGCCACAGAAGGAAGCCTGGAAGTGTAGGAGGTAGAGTAGTTGGGAGAGGATTAGGGTTGGAAAAATGTGTATTACTGGTTATGGAATACATGGTTTGCTGCTGGGATTTTCATGAAGGTACTTTCCCATACTCCCTATTTGCTGATCTCTGACATGTCCGAGATGATGAATTCCTGCTGCACTAGCTGGTAGGAGACTTCTGCTTGTATCTCTTCGTGCTGTCTGTTTTGTCAATTTCTTACTCCATTTGGTGTTTGGCTCAGTTCTTTGTCTCTTCATTTGATATTTTGGGTTCCAGGATTGATGTTTGTCTCTGTTTTATGTAGTTTTGGGGGCCTTTGCTGTGGAGGAACAACATGGTGCTTCTGTCTATGGTGCCATGTTGGCTGAAAGTCCTCCTTTTCATTCTCTTAGTAGTGTCTTCAGCAGAGCAAAATTTTATTAGCTTTAATGAAGTCCAGTCTATGAGTTTTTTTCTGTCATGGATCATGCTTTTGTTGGTGTATGTAAAAACTCATTGCCAAACCCATAGTCACCTGTATTTTCCAAGGATTCTATAAGTTCTGTGTTGGTGCTAGGTTCTGTCTAGTTGGTTCCAGCTCATAGCTACCCTGTGCACGACAGAACAAAACACTACCCTGTCTTGCACCATGCCCACAGTTGTTTTTATGCTTGAGCCCATTGTTGCAGCCACTGTGTTAGTCCATCTCATTGAGGGTCTTCCTCTTTTTTGGTGACCCTCCACTTTGCCAAGCATGATGTCGTTCTCCAGGTACTAATATCTCCTGACATAACATGTCCAAAGTATATGAGATGCAGTCTGTCTTTGCTTCCGAGGGCACTCTGGTTGTACTTCTTCCAGAACAGATCTGTTTTTTTCTCTTATGTTGTATGGGTTTGCATTTTACATTAGGTCTAAATCCAGTTGTCTTTTGGTTTCTCAATAGACTATTTCTTACATAGGATTTGAAAACATCTTGCAGTTCTTTTTAGTTATGTTGTTGTTGTTAGCTGCCATAGTGTCACTTCTGACTCATAGCAACCCTATGTACAACAGAATGAAACACTGCCCAGTGTTGCACCTTGTCCACAATCTTTTTCATGCTTAAGCCCATCATTGCAGCCAGTGTGTCAGTCCATCTTGTAGAGGGTCTTTCTCTTTTTTGCTGTCTCTCCACTCTACCAAACTTAATGTCTTTCTCCAGGGACTGATCCTTCCTGACAGTGTCCTAAGTATATATGTAGGATGCAGTCTTGCCATCTTTGCTTCCAAGAAGCACTCTGGTTGTACTTCTAGAATAGATCTGGTTGTTCTTTTGGCAGTCCGTTTTACACTCATCACAGTTCAGAGGCATCAGTTTGTCTTCTTCTTTGTTCATTGTCCAGCTTCATGTGCATATGCTGTGATTGAAAATACCATGGCTTAGGTCAAGCATACCTTAGTCTTCAGAGTCACATCTTTACTTTTCAGTACTTTAAAGAGGTCCTTTGCAGCAGATTTTTCCAGTGCAGTGCATCTTTTGATTTCTTGACTGCTTCCATGGGCATTGATTGTGAAACCAAGTAAAATGAAATCCTTCACAACCTCAGCTCTTTCTCCATTTATCATGATGCTGCTTACTGGCCCAGTTATGAGGATTTTGTTTTCTTGATGCAGAGGTGCAGTCCATATTGAAAGCTGTATGTGGTCTTTGATCTTCATCAGTCAATGTTTCAAGTCCTCTTCACTTCCATTGTCTGCATAATGCAGGTTGTTAGTGAGTTTTCTTCCAATCCTGATGCATTGTCATCCTTCATACAGTCCAGCTCTTCGGATTATGTGCTTGGCACACATATTGAAAAGCTATGGTGAAATGGTACGACCCTGACTCACACCTTTCCTGACTTTAAACCATGCAGTTTCCCATTGTTCTGTTCACATGACTGCCTCTTGTTCCGTGTACGGATTCCTAATGAGCAAAATTAGTGTTCTGGGATTCCCATTCCATGCAGTATTAGCCATAATTTGTTATGATCCACACAGTCAAATGCCTTTGCATAGTCACTGAAACATAGGTAAACATCTTTCTGGTATTCTCTGCTTTCAGTCAAGATCCATCTCACACCAGCAATGATATCCCTGGTTCCATGTCCTTTTGTGAATCCAGCTTGAATTTCTGGCAGTTCTCATCAATACAGTGGTACAGTCGCTTTTTGAATGATCTTTGGGAAAATTTTACTTGCATGTGATATTAATGATATTGTTTGGTAATCTCTACATTTGATTGGATCACCTTCTGGAATAGACATAAATATGAATCTCTTCAAGTCGATTGGCCAGGTAGCTATACTCCACAAATTTCATGGCATGGGTGAATGAGCATTTCCATTGCTTCATCTGTTTGCTGGAGTATGTCAGTTGACATTCCATCAATTTCTGGAAACTAGTTTTAGCCAGTGCCTTCAAACTAGCGTAGACTTCTTTTTTCAGTACCTGATCATATCCGGGTTCCTGATCATATCCTGCTTCTTCAGATGGCTGAACATTGACCAGTTCTTTCTAGTATAATGACTGTAGTCTTTCAGTCTTGTTTTGATGCTTCCAGAGTTGTTTAATATTTTCCCTGTAGAATCCTTCACTATAGTAGTAGCTTGAGGCTTACATTTTTTCTTCAGTTCTTTGAGCTTGAGAAATGCAGAATGTGTTCTTCCCTTTTGTTTTTCTATTTCCAGCTCTTTGCACACATCATTATAATACTTTCTTTTGTCGTCTCAAGCTGCCCTTTGAGATTTTCTGTACATTTCTTTTGCTTCATCATTCTTTCCTTCTTCTTTAGCTGCTTGATATTTGAGAGAAAGTTGAGAGTCTCTTCTGACCACCAGTTTGGTGTTTTCTGTCTTTCCTGTCTTGTTAACAACCTTTTGCTTTCTTTATGGATGATGTCTTCAATGTCAATCTGCAATTTGTGTGGTCATTGGTCATTAGTGTTCAACAAATCGAATCTGTTCTTGAGATGATCTGTAAACTCAGGTGGGATATGCTCAAGGCAATACTTTGGTTCTCGTGGACTTGTTCTAATTTTCTCCAGTTTCGGTTTGAATTTGCATAGAAGCAGTTGATGGTCTCTTGTTGCATTCAGCACCCGTTCTTGTTCTGACTGCTGACATGGAGCTTTTCCATCATATTTCTCCACAGATGTAGTAGTTTTGATTCCTGTGCATTCCATGTGATGAGTTCCATGTGTGTAGTTTCCATTTGTGTTGTTAAGAAAAGGTATTTGCAATGAAGAAGTTGTTGGTCTTGCAAAATTCTGTTATGTAGTCTCTGGCATCACTTCTTTATTTAGCTGTAATCCAGGTAATACACAAGAGCTTTATTGATATGATAGGAAGATGTCAGGGAAAGAAAACCGTTTTATAATTTGATGGTTAAGGCTCAGTTTTTCTGTGACCGTGTGACCTTCAGAAGCATTTCTTATCTTTGTATTTACTCATTTATTTTTTTTGTTCTCTTAGGTAAGATAAGAAGATGAGAGGGGTCTGAAGTTGAGTATTTCTTTTTAACTGTGTTGAAATTAAAAGGGCACTGGAGTTGGATGTTACCTTCCTCTACATCAATTAGTTTGTGTTTTAAAGTCATGTTGTTAGTCTCTGGTAAAATAGTTTTCTTTGAGGGTGGGCTGCTGATAAGAAAAGAATACTCTAGGTATATTTCACAATGGTTTCCTTTTACTACCTTCTTGAAGCATTAAAGGATCACTGGCAGTGCAGTGGTTAAAGTATTTACCTGCTAACCATAAAGTTTTTAGTTTGAACCCACCAGCGGCTCTGCAGGAGAAAGGTACGGCAGTCTGCTTCTGTAAAGATTTACAGCCTTGGAAACCCTGTAGGGTAGTTGTACTGTGTCCTGTAAGGTCACTATGCTGAGAATCCACTCCATGCAAGTGGGATTTTGGTCTGGAAACCAGCACTAGCATGTTTTTCCCTGATTTTCATAATGAGAACCTACTGGTGCTCCTGGAGGTAAAACTTATGACAGTGTGGACTGGCTTAGTTCAGAAGTTTTTAGTTTCTCAAACTTGCCTGTGCTCAGTCTCCTGCAGTCAGTTATGCTTTAAGTATTCATGCCTGATGCTGGCTCCAGTGGCAGTTTCAGTGATTCTCTGCATCTGCGTTTATCTCCAGTTAATTGGGTTGATGGTTTTCCCTGTGACTTCAGTTCTGTGATGGAACTAAAAGAGTTGCTGATTTTCAGTTTTTCAGCTTTTGTCTCGTAAGGACAGATGTGATGACTTCCAAGGTCTCTACATGTCAAATTGGATGATTTGCTAGTTTTTTGTTGAGAATTTTAACATCTGTATTCTTGGGCTTGGGTTTGGTATTCTTAAATAATATTCATCTGTAGTTTGCTTTTCTTGTAATGTCTTGGTCTGGTTTTGGTATCAAGATAATACTGTCTTTCTAAATTGAGTTGGGAACTGTTTCCTGTCTCCTGTTTTTGGAAGCGTTTGTGAAGATTTGGTTTTAATTATTCTTTAAGGGGAAACTCGGGTGATGGTAGTGGTTAAGAGCTACTGCTGTTAATCAATTCAGATCTACCAAATGCTCCTTGAAAACCCTATGGGGCAGTTCTGCTGTGTCACATAGGGTTGTCATGAGTCAAAATTGACTTGACAGCAGTGAATCTGGTTTTGTCTTTTTAGTCTTTGAGTATTTGGTAAAAATTACCAATGAAGCCATCTAGTTCTAGACTTTTTCTCTGGGAAGTTTTTGATTACTAATTCAACCTCTACTTTTTGTAGATCTGTTGACGTTTTCTGTTTCTTATTGAGTCAGTTTCTGTATTTGTATCTTTCTAGGAGTTTGTCCAATTAATTTAGGTTGTCTGACTTTTTGGTGTACAGTTGTTCATAGTATTCTATTATTATTATTTCTGTGAGTGAAGTAATAATATCCTTACTTTCATTTCTCTTTTTAGTAATGTGAGTCTTCCTTTTTTCTTTCTTGTTCAGTCTAGCTAAAGGTTTGTTAGTTTTCTTCTTTTGAAAGAATCAACTTTTTTTCAGTCTTACTGATTTTCTCTATGGCTCTTCTGTTCTCAATTTTGTTTATTTCTGCTTTTATCATTATTTCCTTCTGTTTGTGTTAGGTTTAGTTTATGCTTGTTTTTCTGGTTTCTTGAGGTGGGCGGTCAGATGACTGATTTAAGATCTTACATGTTGTATTTTTGATTTCTTAAGTATTTTTAAGGAGTCCTGGTGGTGCAACAATTAAGTGCTCATCTGCTAACAGAAAGGTGGCAAGTTTGAACTCACCCAGGTGCTCAACAGGAGAAAGACCTTGGCATCCTGCTCTTGTGAAGATTATAGCCTAGAAAACTCTACGGGGCAGTTCAGCTTTGTCACATGGGATCGTAATCAACTTGATCATACCCAACAACAACATAAGTATTTTTAAATCATTCCTTATGATTTTCTTATTTGATCCATTGGTTGGTTAGTAATGTGGTGTTTAATTTTCATGTATTTGTGAATTTGCCCAATTTCCTTCTTTTACTTCATTTTTTATTTCATCCTTGTGGACCAAGAATATGAGATCGACAATTAAGTTAGTGAACTCATCTTAGAAACAGTGTTACATGCCTCATTGCTGAATAACAGTACACTGAATAACTACTTTGGAAGTATACCCTTTGGAAATCTATGCACCAACACCAGTGCCTAGTCCATCCTTCAAAGCAATTTTGGAACTCTTTTTTTTCTGGAATGGCCATCAGAGCTGTCGTTTTGTTATCCTTGATGTCCTGACTGTCATCAAAATGTCTTCTTTTCAATATTTCCTTTATCTTTGGGTAAAGAAGAGAGTCATTGGGGACCAGACCAGGTAAGTAGGCAGGGTGTTCCAATACAGTCATTTGTTTACTGGCTAAAAACTCTCTCACAGACAACTGTTAACTTTGAAAACTTGCCACTGTGCCACTGTGCACAGTGGCCATTTTAGAAAGAGTTCCAAAATGGCTTTGAAGGGTGGATTAGGCACTGGTGTCAGTGCATAGCTTCCCAAGGGGCTACTTCAAAGGTGACCATAGCAATACTGAGCAGTGAGGTATGTAGCACTAAGAACAACTGATTTCACAGACTTAATTGATGGACCTCTTATACTTTTAATTCTTTTAGATTTATTGAGACTTCTTGCATGTCGTAACGTTGAAGAAAATAACATATATTCTGTTTGTAAAAGTGTTCTGTATTTGTGTTAGGACTAACTGATTTATTGTGTTGTTAAAGACCTCTGTTTCCTAAATGTCCTATCATTAAAAAGTGAGGTTTTGAAGGTTTCCACTGCTTATTGTTGAATTGTCTGTTTTTCCTTCATGTATTTTGGGGCTCTGATGTTAGGAGTATATGTGTTGTATCTTCCTGATGAAGTGACCCTTTTATCATTTTATCATAAAATGTTTTTGTTTCTAGTACCAACTTTTGTTGTATTTTGTCTGATGCTGGTATAACCACTCCAGATTTCTTTTGGTTTATGTTTTATCTTTTTCTGTCCTTTTACTTTCAACCAATTTGAGTGTTTAAGTCTAAAGTGAGTCCCTTGTAAATAGCATACAGTTGGACCATCTGTTTGTTTTTAATCTATTATACCAATCTCTCCTTTTTAATTAGAGTGTTGAACCATTTACATTTAATTACTGATAAGGTAGAATTTTACATCTGCCATTTTGCTATTTATTTTCTGTACATGTAATGTCTTTTTTGTTCCTCGCCCCTCCAGTAGTGCGTCCTTTTGTATTAAATGGACATTTTCTGTTATACCATTTTAATTCCCTTCTTAGTGATTGTCCCGGTGATTACAATTAATGTTTTATGACAGTCTAGTTCAGATGAATAATAAATTTCAAAAGTAAATAAAACTTTGCTCTAGTATAGCTCCACTCCCTTCCTTATTCTTTGTGCTGTTATTGTAAAACAAATTACAGTTGTCCCTTGGTATCTACAGGGGATTTGTTCCAGAACTCCCCACAGACACCACAATGTGAGGATGCACAAGCCCCTTACATAAAATGGCATGTATTTGCATGTATTACTTAGAATATGGAATACAATGTGAATGCCATGTAAATAGTTGTTATGCAGTACTACACTGTTTAGGGAATAATGAAAAGCCTGAGGTGAGCAATACTCAATAAATACTGGAGAGAAACTGAGGATCTGTGAAATGGTGGGTGGCTTCAGAAGGTATGCCTACACACCATTTCATTGGTGTGGGATTGGTGTAGTGCTCAGTGGTGGCAAATTCAAGTTTTTCTTTTTGGAACTTTCTTTCGACTGCCTCCAAATATTTTCTATCTATGGTAGATCAAATATGCAGATGTGGCATAGCTCTTTATTTCTTGATGTAGATGTGAGTTATTATCCAGTTTCTTCTCAGTTCAACCTGAAGAATTCTTTTAATGTGAGGTCTCACAATTAGGTTCACGAACTCATCCTAGAAAAAGTGCTACATACCTCATACTTCACCTTCCAAGTACTCCCCTTGGGAAGCTATACACCAGGGAAAGTGCCTAGTCCACTCTTCAAAGCAGTTTTGCAACTCTCTTTCTGGGAAGGCCGTCAGAGCCATCATCATATTACCCTTGATGTCCTGAATGTCGTCAGAATGTCTTCCTTTCAATATTTCCTTTATCTTTGGGTAAAGAAAACATCACTGGGGTCAGATCAGGAGAGTGGGGAAGGTATTCCAATACAGGTATTTGTTTACTGGCTAAAAACTTCCTCACAGACAGTGTTGTGTGAACTGGTGCATTGTCGTTATGCAAGAGCCGTGAGTTGTTGGCAAAAAGTTTTGGTCGTTTCTGCCTAAGTTTTTCATAAAGCATTTTCAGAATTCCAAATAGTAAACTTTATTATTATTATTATTTTATTTATTGTGATTGAGTGAAAGTGTGCAATCCAGTTTAAATTTGCATACCTGCATATGTGCAGCACCTACTGCTCTCCTTGCCTGGTAACAGCACACGCCTCCTTTCTGTTCTATACAAGTCATATCCTTTTAACAAACCCCTGTCCCCTCTTCTCCATCCTCTCCATGCCCCTCTAGTAAAAGGCCAGTTGGGTGACATCCTATAGATACATAGAACCATAAAGTGCCACACTATATGGTCGCTCTGTGCCGCCAAGTCCAATCCATTCCTGTCCTACCTCAGTAGCGATTTATGATTAGGGGCAGCTTCAGGTCTAGGGGCCATGCTTTCGGACCCCCATGCTTTCAGACCATCAATTGTGGTCTTTTAGTGGAGTTCTCAGGGTGCACCCCTTCTTATTCTCGTGTTGCCACTGGGACTCAAGATTATGAGCCCCTTCTCTGGAGGTGGCCAGGCACCATCTGGTTCTTCTGGTTGCATGTTGATGTAGTCATGCATTCACATGGGTCTTTCTGTCTCCTGGGTTCTCTTTCCCCTGTGTCATTTTTGTCCTTGGTGATCATCTGTTCTGGATGAGTTGGGACCATTTCGTGCAGCTCACATGGCAGCATGCTAGCTTTTAAGACCCCAGATGCCACTCACCAATATGGGGTGCAGAGGACTCTCTTAGCAATAGGCTAGTTATACTAGTTGGCCTCGATGTCCTCTGAGAGCATAGTCCCTGGACTCCTACCCCTGCTACTCTGTCCTTACTTGTTGGGAAATGATTAGAATGGTTCTCAGAGTATGTTGAAGTCCAGTTAAATTGATCTTCTTTCTAATGTGTACCATCACTGACTGGACCCAACTAAATTTCTGTCAACTATCTAATCTATAACCAGCCCTTTCCCTCCCTCTCTCCCCTTACTGACTGTATGTGAGTCAGTTTTCAAGTCCTTAATGTAGGGGTCTCATACCATATTTATCCTTGTGCTGCTGACTAATTTCACTCAAAATGATCAACAGAAAGTTCTGTATATTTCAGCGAGGTCTAGTTGGTTAGTTGTCGCAATAAGGGCTTCTGAGACTTCATTGAGCTTTTTTTTGCAGTATCATCTACTTTACCTGAGATTAGCATTGCCTCATCTGCTCTTCTTTGTATATTGTTAGCGTGCTATGTATTAGTCCGTCTTGTAATTTTCAGTTTGTTCATATCTTTAAGTCTAAGGTGAGTTTCTTTTAAGCAGCATATAGACAGGTCATGTCTTTTGATCCAAGATGTCACTCATCGTCTCATTACTGGAGCATTCAGTCCATTTACCATCAGTGTCTGTGTTTATTTTTGTGTTGATGTTTCCTCTGTTGCCCTTACTCTTCTGTTCTGGGACATTCTTCTTTATGGGTTGATTTTTCATCCTTTTCAGTGTTGGTTTTGTGTTTGTTGAGACTGTCTTGCATTGCATTTCTTGTTTTCGTATGTTGCTTCTTTGTTGTGCTTTGTGGCTACCGCTGTGATCTCCCTTAATAATGTATGTTTAAACCCAATTTTAACTTCTATATATCTTATTAACTTCTTCTCCATCTGGAAGGACTATAACTACTGTAATATATCCCTGTTTTTAATGTGATAGTATCATGGTTTTCATGATATGATCACTGGATCACTTCTTTTAGTATTATAGCTTTGGTTGAGGTTTTGTGCCTTCCCTAACTAAGTAGGTTTCTGATGATGTATCCTGTATTGCCTCCTAAAACACAGAGTGAATGGTTTTGTTTTTCTAAGCCAAGAGCTTCTTTCAGTATTTCTTGTAATTTTGGTTTGTTTTCTACAAAGTCTCTGAGTTTCTGTTTATCTGCAAAGGTCTTAATTTCATTTTTGTATTTGAAAGAGAGTTTTGCAGCATATATAATTCTTGGTTCAAAGTTTTTCTCTTTCAGGGCTTTGAATGTGCCACCCCATTGCCTCCATGCCAACATGGTTTCTGCTGAGAAGTCAGATGAAAGCCTACAGGGTTTTCCTTTGAATGTTAGCTTTGCTTTGAGTCTCACTACCTTTGTTTCTGCTTATGTTTTGTTTTGTTAAGCTTGATTGTAATATGTCTTGGAGTCTTTCTTTTGGGGTCTACATTATGTGGCATTTGATATACATCTTGGATATCTGTTCTCTTCTCTCCTAATTTCAGGGAAATTTTCTGTTAGCAAGTCAGCAACAATCCTATCTGTGTTTTCAGGTGTCTCTTCCTGTTCAGGGACTCCAATTAATTGTAGATTGTTCCTCTTGATAGAGTCCCACATGTTTCTTAATGCTTCTTCATTTTTCTTGTGTGTTTTCTCTTATTTCTCCTTATAAATGCTGGTGTCAGTAGTTCTGTCTCCCAGGTCAGAAAGTCTGTTTTCCATTTGTTCAGTTCTGTTCTCTTGGCTTTGAATTGAGTTTTCTGGTTCTTTAATGTTGTAGATCTGTTGGATTTCAGAATGCTGGAGTTACATTAGTTCAAATAGCTTGTTTAATTTTTCATTTTGGTCTGCTAAATTTTGTATAATGTCTAGACCACGCCAAAGGGCTCTCTATATAATTATTTTGTACTTGACCTGTGGAAGTTTCAGAAAGACTTCTTCATCCGGGAAGCTTTTTGGTTCTTTCTTTTTGGAGCTATCTGGAGCCATGGTTGGATTTTTCCTTAAGTGTCTGGCCAACGTCTGTTGCTTTTTGGCATCTAGAGGTTGTTTAGTTTCTCTGGTATTGCCTTAACAGGAGCTGAGGTAGAAGTTGATGATCAGTTACCTCTGTGTACTCCAGCAACTGGGCTCAGTGTAATCTCTGTGATAGCAGGCTCCACCTACCAGCTGGCAAAGACACGGCCCTACTTATGGAGTCACTGGGAGGCCATCAACTGATTCTACATTGTGGGTCAGTCAAGATTGGAAGAGATGCCATCAGGCTGCACCTCAGTTATTTCCCTAGGTAGTCTTGTTTTGAAAGGTAAAAGCTATCTGACAGCTTCCAAAAACAGGCTGTGAGGTATGCAAGCCCCTTTTTCCAACTGGCAATGGAGGCACTTCTGTATCCATCCCTAGATGCTGTGATCTAGTTCAAAGTATGGACAGGCTACTGCTCTGCTGTTATCAGGTGCCGGCCCCTAACTGAAGGATAAACTGTGTTAAACACAGCTTTTTTTATGGGCAAGCACTCCCCAGGCTGGCACTGTCTACTAGCCTGGGAGTTAGCCCTTGCTGAGGCCTCCATTTGGGTAGATCTGCCTCCCAGTTGGACAAGATGGCATCCCACAGAGGCTCTCCAACCTGCTGGGAAATAGCTGAATCAATGGTGAAATTTTGGAAAGAGGGCTGGAGGGGCCATGGTTCTCAGAGTCCAGATCCAGGCTCTCAAAGTGTGACTGTTCACCCACTGGTCACGTCAGCAGTGTAACAGAACTTTGCTGCCAGTTAAGCCCAATCGCTGCCACAGGCTAACAAAAAGGAAAAAGTTAAAGCCAGTAGTTACGCTCAGTCCTTGAGAGCTGGCCATTCAACAAGGGAGGGGCTCAGCAAAAGAGAAGTTTCCTGTTCAGTGACATGTAGTCTAAAATGGCAGCCCTATGCCATGTCCTAGGGCTCACTGGGTGTCCAAAAGGCTCCGTTTAATTATCAGTCCTGGCTTTAGTTTTTGGAGTGAGTTAAGGAGATGTGTGCCTAGTCTGCTATCTTGACTCCACCCTTCCAAATAGTAAACTTGGTTAGCTATCTGGTTGGTACAAATTTATAATGAACAATCCCTCTGACATCAAGAAAAAGTTTAGCAACATCATTTTGACTCTTGATTTGGACTGATGGAACTTTTTTCTTTGTGGAGATTGGACTGACTTCCATTGTACATTTTGATGCTTTGTTTCAAGATTGTATTGGTACATTAATTTTTCATCAGCAGTGATAACATGGCCCCAAACATTGTCTTGCTTCTCCAAAAGGTCTTGGCAAACTTCGACTTTCCTTTGCTTTTGTAACCTGTGAGCTTCTTTGGGACCATTTTTGCACATGCCTTTCTCATGCCAAGATTTTCAGAACTCTATTGATGTTTATGTGGTCTCCTATGCTCTCATTAGCTGATGATTTTGACACACAGTTCAACAAATTTCAGCAATTTTTTTTTGTCAGTTCTCCTTGTTAGTGGCCACCCTGACCTGTCTTCATCAGTGACACTTTCTCTCCCCTCAGAAAAACAGTTAATCAATTTGTACACTACTATTTCCCTCAGGGCATTGTCCCTGTAAACTTCAGCTGACATGCCCCTGATTTCATTTCCACTCTTGCCTAGTTTAGTAAGAAATTTAATATTTGTTTGTTGCTCTAATTCAAGCTCTGATATTCTTGCAATGGCACAGAAAATCATGCAACAACAATAATGAACGCTACTCGGTAAAAAAACACCACTTGTACACACAAACAGAGCTGTGGGACACTGATATGCCAAGGTTATGAAACTTTACTGAATTGTTTCTACAGTGCTACCAATGTAAACACACAGTGGCAAGTTCACAAACTTAGTTGTCAGACCTCATGTGTCTTATAAGGTAGATAGGAAACCCTGGTGGCATAATCGTTAAGAGCTGTGACAGTTAACCATGTATGGTAACTTACCAGAAAGTTGGCAGTTGAAATCCACCAGATGCTGCTTGGAAATTCTATAGGGCAATTCTACTCTTTCCTGTAGGGTCACTATGAGTTGGAATTGACTTGATGGCATGGGTTATAGGGTAAATAAAGAGCACTGGCCATACAGTATGTAAGTGCTTGGCTGCTAACTGCAAGTTTGACTGTTCAAACTCAGTAGCCACTCTGTGAGGGAAAAGACCTCCCATAAAGATTACAGACTAGGGTATCTTATGGGGCAATTTTACTGTCATATTGGGTCACTATGAGTTGGAATTGACTCAGTGGCACAAAACAGCACTGTAGGGCAGATACAGTCAGATCCGACTCATGGCAACCACTCGACGGCACTTGGCTTTGGCTTTGCAGGGCAAATATAGTAACATCAAATTTTCTGTTTCTGTTCATCTGAGAATGTCTTAATTTCTCCTTCATTTTTGAAGGATAGTTTTGCTGGATACAAAATTCTTGGTTGACTGTCTTTCAGCACTTTGAATATGTCATCCCACTGCCTTCCGGCCTCATTGTTTGTAATGAGTCACTCTTCGTTACCTTCAAGATTTGCTGTTTTTGTCTTTCAGTAGTGTGATAATGATGTATCTAGGTGTAGATCTCCTTTAGCTTGTTTTACTTGAAATTCATTGAACTTGTGTGTACATTAATTTTCATATTTGGGACATTTTCAGTTATTATTGCCTTAAATATTCTTTCTGTTCCTTTGTCTCCTTTCTGGGACTGCCTTTATGCATGTGTTGATATGTCTTAAGATGTCCTGCAGGTCACTAAGGTTCTGTTCATTTTTCTTCATTATTTTCATTAATATTTTTTATTGTCCTTCGGGCTGGATAGTCTCAATAAACCTATCTTTTTTAATTTGATGATTTTGTCTTCTGCCTTCTCAGATCCATTTAGTGAATTTTTCATCCTGATCATTGAACTTTTTGACTTCATGATCTGTATTTAATTTTTTTCTCTCATGCACTGCATATATGTACAATCCATTTATATGTACAGTTTTTATTTGATGAAATATTGTTCTCACAATTTCCTATAGTTCCTTATGTATAGTTTTCTTTAGTTCTTTGAATGTATTTAAAATAGCTAACTTAAGTCCTTTGATAGGACCAGCATCTGTGCTTCCTTTGAGATAGTTTCTGTTGATTGCTTTCTTGTCCCTTGTGTATGGTATGTACTTTCCTGCTTTATTCCATGTCTCATAATTTTTTCTAAACTGTGGTTGTTTTACATAATATGACAGCTTTAAAAATCAGGTTCTTCCCTACTTAGACATGGTTGTTCCTGTTGGTGTTATTGTTGTACTTGTTTAGTAACTTCCTGAAGTAATTCTGTAAGGTTTATGTTCTTTGTCATGTGTGGCCACTGAACTTTCTGTTTAGTTGGTTTAGTTGTTGACTAATAATTTAGACAGAGAGTTTCTTAAGTACCTGGAACCAGTAAGTCTCATAGTTTCTGCCAAGAAGCATTATATGTGTTTTAGGACATGTCTTCTGTACTCATCCAGGGAGTTTACAGTTGTACTTTAACCTTTACTTTCTCATTGTGCAAACTTTCAAGTTAAGCTAGAGTTGAGGTCGTTTTGTGGTATTTTCCTGAGTATGTACATGGACTTCCTATATCTTCAGCAATTTGCTGGAGCTAATCAAAGCCCCTTATGGACGTCTCATTCACCAGCTTCTCCTTTTAAATTTTTTGATTAGTGTATTGTTTCCTTTGAATGTTATCAATACCTCAGGCAGCCTGAATGCTAAATGGTTGCCTCTGATTTTTTTAACAAACATCTCCAGGGAAAAGGCTGTTTACACTGGGTAAACCTCTGCATGAGATCAAATAAAGAGAGTCTTACAGGTGGAGTTTTCCAAGAAACTACCAGCTAGGTTGAGGAGTCCTATTAACTCACTGGCTAAAAGTTACAGCTGTTTAACAAAAATTTGTCATTTTTGGATCCATCAACTCCTCCTAAGAAATCCTAATGGCAGTTGTACTCTGTCCTGTAAGGTTGCTGTGAATCAGAATCAACTCAATAGCAGTGAGTTTGTTTGGGGGGCTAGGTGGATCAAATAATGACTGTTCTCTGGATCAAATAATGACTGTTTTCTGGGAGTTGTTCCTTAAAGGATCACCATTCCTGTTCTTACCTCTCTCCCAGCTGCCAGTATGCTGGTTTTTACTGCAGTTTTAGACAGTTGGTGTTCAAGGCCACTGCAGACCTTCAGATGGGGATGGGAGTAGGACAAGTTAAAATGCCACAAAGCACCAGAGCAAAGTGATGCTTGGTTACTACCAACCCCTCTGACTGGAGTCGCAACAGAGGGTCTGGGACAGAGCAGGAGAAAAATACTGTAGAAAAAAATCAAATTTACCAAAAAACAAACAAAAAAGTCTCACTGGTCTAACAGAGATTGAAGAAACTGTTGAGACTGTAGTCCTAAGGCATCCTTCTGAACTGGACCCATTTCTGGAGACCACTTTTCAGCAAACCCATAAAATAATAATACCCAGGGGGAATGTGTTCCTTAAAACAGTCAGTTATATGAGATCAAAAGGGTGATGTTTTCTGAAAAGCCAAATTGAGAAACTAGAAAAGGGTAGAAGATCAGGACAAAAAGAAACTTGGAAGCTAGGACAGAAATCGGGAGAGTGCTGACACATTGTGGGGAATTAAACAGATATTATGAAGGCTTTATGTATAAACTATCAAATGAGTAACTAATTTGCTCTGTAAACTTTCACTTAATGCACAATAAGAAATTAAAAAATAAGTAAATAAATTGCCACAGAGCTTGCTGTTCTTGTCAAGATTCATCCAGTTTTCTTAAGCAACCATTCCCAGTATTGCTTATAGCCCTTGGTTTTTCCAGAGTTTGGAAGAAATTGATTGTGAATATTTTTGCCAGTGTTATAATGTCTTTTACAGAGCAGAGGATTTTCTGGGGTGCTTACTCTGCCATTTTCTCTGCCACATTTGTTTGTTTTTAATGCTGGTAGCCTTTTTTTCTTGAGAATAAAAGAAATGGTATATTTTAAGAGAATGTGGCATAGTGGTTAAGAGATGACTGCTAACCAAAAAGTTGACAGTTTAGGCCTACCGGCTGCTCCGTTGAATCCCTATGGTACAGTTCTCCTCTGTCCTGTAGGGTTGCAGTGAGTTGGAATGGAATTTTACGGGTCTGACATTTTGTTTTCTAAACTTTGGACCTCAGTTTTTCCATCTGTAGAGCAGGCATGTGCATAACTAGTTTTTGAAAATAACACTTGGAAGAGGGCTTTGTTTTAGCTAGCCAAGACTTAAACAAGTAGAATGAGTAGGTAGGGGTCCTCACCCTGGCAGCAAACCTCAGATAGGGAGGGGGCTTGATAGAATTAATCATACGTATTTCTTGTTTCATACATACATGTTAGGCTCCAGTCATACACATATATTCAAGTTCCATTGACTTTAACGGACTCTGGACTTTGGGTTCTCTTTTGGTGGAACTTCCTGGATTAGTGAGAATATCTGTGTATGGGAGAGGGTGTGAAACATTCTTAGGAACACTGGAAGCCTCTTGGTGCTAGGATGACTCCCAGACTTTAGCTGATATGTCATCTCTTCGTTTGTATCCTTTCTAACTATAATAAATAGGTAGCTGAATATAGGAAACCTCTGTGAGTTCTGTGAGTTATTCTGGCAAATGAATGAACTCAGTAGGGCCAGCGAGAGCCAGATGAAAAATTGATGTTTTTTCCCTGTTTGGCAGGCGCTGCAAGGACAGTGAACTTACAATGGTGATGACTAAAATTTTTTTGTTATACATAATAGCAGAAATAAAGTTTTGAAATCCCCATAGTCTTATCTGCATATCTTTTGGATTTCCCTGTCTTTGATACTTGCTTTGTGAAATAACACTGCCATTAAGAGCTCAGCCGCTAACCAAAATGGTGGCAGTTCACATGTACCAGCTGCTTTTTGGAAACCCTGTGGGACAGTTCTACTGTCTCCTACAGGGTCACTAATAAGTGGGAATCAATTGGACAGCATCTGGTTTGGTTTTGTAAGGACAGAGTTCTAGCTTGTGGAAACCCAACTTCAAGTAGTCAGGCTTAGAGCCTCAGGATGATTAAGTGGGAAAGTGAGGCTGTTAGTTATCCTCACATTTTAGAAATTAGCTCTTTCTGTGTCAGTTATTATTTCTATTAGCTGTATCTAATATTATTTATTACTAATGCAAGGTATGAATGTATCTCTCTGTGTACTCCATAAGCCTCTGTGAAATAAATGCTGTTATGTGTGTGGAAGTGCTTTGTTCCCTTTGGAAGGTAATTGCTTAACTTCTTGAACACTTCATGATAGCTGTTTGCAGTTTTGCTTCCCACTTTGCCCTTGAGCAAGCCACTGAGCTAGTTGCTTCTGTTTCTTTCTACAGGAAGAGACAGACTGTGTTCATTTTCCCCATAGACATGCTGATAAATTTAAATTATTAATTATTAAAACATCTGTATTTAAAATTACTTGAAAATTACTTGCAGTTTGGCTAATAATTATTATTCTGTGCATGATGCATTTTATTTTAATGAACTTCCAAAGGTGATGATTGGAATTTTTTTATATTACACATAATAGCAGAAAGAAAGTTTTGAAATCACCATAGACTTTTCTGTATATCTTTTTGAAAAATGTGGATTTCCCAGTCTTTGATACTTGCTTTGTGAAACCATACTGCCGTTAAAATTAAATAGTATGAATAGGACTATTTTTTGTTCGTTTATTATGTAGAATACCAGGAGTTGTATAAAATGTGGTAGGTACTGATTTCATTGGTTGTATTTCTTTTACTTCATTTAATTTATAAAAACACCTAGATTGTTCTACACAGTACATTTGACTCCTGTCTCTTTGGTGTTGCAGGTTGCAGTCCATGCAGGAATTAGCTCCAGGATGACGGTATCAAGAGCAGCGTATCAGCCGGCAGCAGTCTCTGGGGGCCGCCAAACGTCAGCTGTCTCAAGCCTTGGAGATTTCAGTACAGAGCAGAGATCTCCCCAGCCCACAAAGAACTTTTCAATTCCTGACCCACATTCATGCCAGCAGACAGCCCGGAGCAGTAATGTGACAGACAGCTGTGTAGTACAAACTAATAGTGATACAGAGTGCTTAAATAAGCCTGACAAAATAGATGGAAAGACATCTCTTCAGATTGGTGAGAAAACGCCAGTCACAGACAGTGTATTGTCTGAGGGGGAAGAAACTCATTGCTTTGAGACAGAAAGCAACACACGCCATGGCAATTTATCTGAAAGCAAAAAGTCTGCTGAATTTCATTCCCTGTTACAGGAAAGATTAAGTCCAGAGAACAGAACCACTGATTTAAAGTGTGACAGTTCCAGCAGATCAGAGAGATCAGAGGAAGAAATACTGACACAGGAACATATTGAAGTCAAAGAAGAAAGAACCACACTGCCAGTCTCTCTGATAGCAGTTTCAGAATGCTGTGCATTTCAAAATAAGTGTTCTCAAGAGAACCATTCTGCTTGGGAAGGTTTCTTAGGTGGGAGGCAAGTCTGAGTTAGTTTGCCAGCATTTGCTGGTATTCAATTTTTCTAGGTAGTAGCGGTCTTATAAATAAGAAGAACAGGCAGTCTTATTTTATATCTTTGTCAAAACAACAAAACGGGTAAATAATGGTAACTTTTCCAACAAATTCTACTATAATGAATTTCTGTTTATTTATTTTGGGAGCTGAAAATATACCCAGCAAAACTTATTCCCATTCAACAATTTCTAGACATAATAATCAGTGATGTTGGTTACATCTTTCACATTGTGTCAACATTCTCATTGTTTCTTCACTAGTAGTTTCAGTCCCATTGACTTAACTCCCTGCCCCACAGCCTTCTCACTTGGACTTCATAATAGCTGTTGTCCATTTGGTCTTATATAATTTTTTAAAATAATGGAATAAACTCCAGGCTAACAGTCTTTACTTTTGGAACTAAATTGTTACTTATTTTAAATGTAACTTCAGGGGATAGTTTTCATTCAAAGTTTGAAGAATAACTCAGGGCAGGAGTCTCAGGGACCCTTTGGCTTCAGTAGGTCAAGTAAGGCTGGATTCTTTAAAAATCAGAAGTTCTGTTCTACATTTTTTACCTTTCTATCAGGATCCATTGTTGTGTTCCAGATCAGATGTTCTGTAGTGGTAGCTGGGTACCATCTAGTTCTTCCAGTGTCAAGGTAGAGGAGCCAGTGGTTCATGGAGATAGTTCTGGAATCCAGTTTCTTCTGTGATTCTTTGGTTTCTTCTTTCTCTGTTGTTGTAGGTGAATAGACACTCTAATGAACTCTTATATACAAAATGGCAATATTTTTGCTAGCAAATTTCCTAAATTTTAAATCCACTGTAATGTTTGAAATGTATATTTTAAATGAATTTTTAAATATTATGGTTAGTTGTGGATTACTTTTACACATTTTTAACAGATGAGTAGTTCTGCTCTGTGAGGTACAACATCTTAACTTCCCTTCTCCTAAAGTCACTGAAATTAATCTCCTCATATCCCCCTTACAGATGATCTTCCTCATGGAAACCAAGAGTCACAGAGGACCTTCAGAAAAATGCAAGAGGAGCAGGAAAAGGAAAGTACAAGCAGCAGCAGTGACCTCACAGTTTCTGTAAGTGAAGATGATCTGATTTTAAGGAGTCCAGAACCACAGCCAAGTCCATGTGACAAGATGGAAGAAGATGGAATAAAAGCATTAAAATTGATCCACTCTGAGCATGAAAGAGATGCCATATTCACTAAAAAAACAAATTTTGCTTTGCAAAGCCTGAGAACTCATGATTCAGCAAAGGAACTGTCCATTAATTCACCAACAAAAGAGTAAGCCATTCAGTTTTAACTGTTGTATTTTTAATTATAAACATTTTTAGAGTCCATTCCACTGAACATGTGATAGTGAACACTCAGCTTTGAATGTATGAGTTACTTATATCGCACAAGTAGTCTCTTAGGTAGGGTCTAATTTTCTTTCTTTTTTAAAAAAATCTGAGTATTAAATCTTGGTGGTTAGCAGTTTATAATTATATCTAAGCAATCCTTTTTCTTTTATTATTAATTACAATAAAAGAATAGAATTTCTAACATCTATCAGTTATCTCAGCTATGATAAACCCTCAGCCCCCACCCACCCATGTAGCTGACAGAGTCATTTTTTCTATGGATAATTATCTTGTTAAAGTCCTTATAACAGGGGGCTCATACAAAATTTGTCCTTTTGACACTGAATGATTTCACTCAGCATAATCTCTTCCAAATGAGACCATGTTATGAGATGTTTTCTAAAATTGTTGTTTTTTTATCATAGCATAGTCTTCCATTGAGTATGTGTACCGTAGTTTGCTTGCCACTACTGTGGCAGTGTAATGGGTTCTAAAGTCACATAGTGAGAAGCCTCCCAGTGTGGTATTCATCTGTTGATGGGCATTGGGGTTGATTCCAACTTTTTGCTCTTGTGGACTGCGCTGCAACAAACATTCGTGTACATATGTCTGTTTGTGTGACAACCTTTGTTTCTGAAGGACAAATTCCAAGCAGTGGAATTACAGGATCAAATGGTTTATCTATCTCCAGCTTTTTAAGGAAGCGCCAGACTTTTTTCCAAAGAGGTTGTACCATTTTACAATCCTGTCAGCAGTGTAGGAGACTTCCAGTGTCTCCACAGCCTATCCCGCACTTGTTGTTTTGTGTTTTTTTGGATTATAGACAACCTTTTTGGGGTGAGATGATATCTCATTGTAGTTTTTAATAGCTAATGATCATGAGCAATTCTGCATGTCTTGTTAAGCTGTCTGGATATCCTCTTTAGAGAAATGTCTGTCCATCTCCTTCGCCCATCGCTTAACTGGACTATTTATCCTTTTATTGTTAATATTTTGTAATACCTTATAGACTATGGACATCAGACATTGGTCCTAGATAGAGTTGCCAAATATTTTTTCCCATTCTGTAGGTGGTCTTTTAATTCTTTTGATAAAGTCGTTGGATAAGCAAAAGTGTTTGATTCTTAGTAATTCCCACTTATCTATTTTCTGTTGAATGTGCTTTGTCAGATTTTGAAGTCAGTCTACATTGTATATTAAAATTTCTATTGTTCATCGTATTTTCTCTTGGATGAGCTTTATCGTTTTAGATTTTATACTTAGGTCTTTTATCCAATTTGAGTTGGTTTTTGTATAAGATGTGAGGTATGAGTCTTGTTTCAGTTTTTTGCAGCTGGATATCCAGTTTTGCTAGCACCATTTGTTAAAGGGACTGTTCTTACCCCAGTTTAAAATTTTGAGGCCTTTCTCAAATATCATAAGAGGATGTTCATAAGAGGATGGTGACATCTTGGGGGTCTCTACTCTGTTCTATTGGTCTGTATGTTTCTTTTTGTACCAGTACCAGGCTGTTTTGACGACTGTGGCAGTGTAATGGGTTCTAAAGTCACATAGTGAGAAGCCTCCCAGTGTGGTATTCTTCTTCAGTAGTGCTTTATGTATCTGAGGTTTATTCCCTTTCTAAACAAAGATGATGATTTGTTTCTCCATCTCATTAAATAATGTCACTGGAATTTGTATTAGGATTGCATTATATAAGTAGATTGCTTTGAGCAAAATAGACATTTTCACAGTGTTGAGTCTTCCTATCCATGAGCAGGGTAGATTACTCCATTTATGTAAGCCTCTCTTTCTTGTAGTTCTTTTTGTAAAGATCTCTTATTTCTTTAGTTAGATTTATTCCTAGGTATTTTATCTTCTCAGGGGCTACAGTAAATGGAATTGATTTGGTGATTTCTTCCTTAATAATCTCATTGCTGTTATAAAGTAATCCTACTGATTTACTTATGTTTATCTTGTATCCCAATACTTTGCTAAACTCCTCTATTAGTTTCAATAGTTTACTTACAGATAGATTCCTTTGGATTCTCTGTATAAACAATCGTATGATCTGCAAAGAGGGAGACTTTTACTTCCTCACTGCCCATATGGATGCCCTTTATTTAATTGCTCTGGCTAGAACTTCCAGCACAATCCTGAATAGAAGTGGTGAGAGTGGGCATCCTTGTCTAGTTCCTGTTCTGAAAGGGAATTCTTTCAGTCTTTCACCATTCATGATGATGAAGGCAGTTGGCTTTGCATAGATGCTACTGATTGCATTGAGGAATTTTCCCTCTATTCCTATTTTTCTGAGAGTTTTAAGCATGAATAGGTGTTGAACTTTGTCAGATGCCTTTTCTGCATCAACTGACAAAATCAGGTGATTCTTATCTTTTGTGTTACTAATGTGGATGATTACATTAATTGTTTTTCTGATGTTGAACCAGCCTGGCAGCCCTGGAATGAAACCAGCTTGATCATGATGAATGATTTGTTGTTATATGCTGTTCAATTCTATTGGCTATAATTTTGTTGAAGATTTTGGCATCTAGGTTCATGAGTGATATTGGTCTATAGTTCTTTTTTTTAGATCTTTCCCTGGCTTTGGTATTGGGGTTAGTCTGGCTTCACAGAATGAATTTGGGAGTATTCCATCCCTTTCTATGGTGTGAAATAGCCTCAATAGTATTGGAGTTAACTCTTCTTTAAAAGTTTGGTAGAATTCTCTGGTGAAGCCATCTGGGCCAGGACTTTTTTTTTGGTTGGTAGATTTTTTGATGACTTTTTCAGTCTCGTCTTTTGTGATAGATTTATTAAGATGATCTACTTCTTCTGATAATCTTGATGAATCATATGAATCTAGAAATTTGTCCTTTTCCCCTAGGTTTTCAAACCTGTTAGAGTACAGCCTTTCACTGAATTCTATTATGATATTTTTTATTTCAGCTGGGTCTGTTGTAACGTCTCCCATCTCATGTCTTAATCGGGTTGTTTGTATCTTCTACTGTTTTCCTTTTTGTAAGTTTAGCCAGTGGTTTATCAATTTTGTTGATCTTTTCAAAGAACCAGCTTTTGGTTTTGTAAATTTTTTCAATTGTTTTTCTATTCTCTAATTCATTTATCTGCTATAATCCTTATAATCTATTTTTTTCTGGTACCTCAGGGGTTCTTCTGTTGCTCTCTTTCTATTCGTTCAAGCTGTCAGGTTAATTGTTTAATTTCAGCACTTTCTTCTTTCTGGATGTGTGCATTTATGGAGATAAACTGACCTCTGACCACTGCTTTTGCTTTATCCCATAAATTCTGGTAGGATGTGTTTTCATTCTCATTTGAATTCATAAATTTCTGTATTTTGTCCTTAATTTCTCTATAACTTAATTTCACTTGAGCAAAGTGTTGTTCAGTTTCCATAAGTTTGAATTTCTCCTTTGAATTTTGTGTTATTGATTTAACTTTTATAGCTCTATGGTCTGAGAAGATACTTTGTAGTAAATCAGTGGTTTGGATTTTATAGAGAATTGCTTTATGACTTAACACATGGTCTATTCTGGAGAATGTTCCATGTGTGTTGGAGAACAAGGTATACTTATCTGCTGATGGATGAAGAGATCTGTATAGGTCGATAAGGTCAAGTTGGTTGATTATTTCAGTAAGATCTTCTGCATCTTTACTGAGCTTTTTTCTGGATGATCTATGTATAACCAAAAAGGGAGTGTTCAAGTCTCCAACTAATGTTGTGGAATGAACTGTCTCATTTCTTAGTGTTGTCAGTATTGGTTCAGTGTATTTAGGGGCTCTGGTATTGGGTGCATAAATATTTAATATTGTTAAGTCCTGCTTGAGTATTGAACCTTTCAGCAATAGTAACCATCTTTATCCACATTAGTGGATTTTACATTAAAATCTATTTTATCTGAGATTAGTATTGCTGCACCTTCTCTTCTTTGTGTATTGTTAGGTTGATATTTTATTACAACCTTTCATTTTCAGTTTGTTCATGTCTTTAAGTCTAAGGTGTGTTTCTTGTAAACAACATATAGGCGGGTCATGTCTTTTGATCCAGGATGTCACTCGTTGTCTCTTTACTGGAGCGTTCAGTCCATTTACATTCAGGGTAATTATTGATAGGTATGTGTTTAGTGCCATCATTTTGATGTAGTTGCTTTTATGTTGATGTTTCTATACTGCTCTTAATGTTCTGTTTTGGGGCACTCTTCATTATAGTTGTTGTTTCAGTGTCGGTTTTGTGTTTGAGATTCCTGTATTGCATTTCTTATTTTTATACAATGTATTGTTAATCTGCTTTATGGCTACATGTATTATCCCCCTTAACATACTAAGGTGAAACCCAATTTTAACTACTTCATAACTCTGAAACTTCCTCTGCACCTAAAACAACTGTAACTACTATAGTGTATCCCTCTTTTAATATGATGATATTATAGTTGTCACAATATGATCACAGATTCCCTTATTATAGTACTGTAGTTTTGATAAAGTTTTGTGACTTCCATAACTGATTACAATTCTGGATGAAGTGTCCTGTATTGTCACCTAAAATATACATTTAAGGAAGAGCTTCTTTCAGTATTTCATGTAGCTTTTGTTTAGTTTTTATGAAGTCTCTAAATTTCTCTTTATCTTCAAAAGTCTTAATTTCACTATTGTATTTGATAGACAGTTTTGCAGGATAAATAATTCTAGGATGGAAATTTTTCTCATTGAGGGCTTTGAATGTGTCTGCCCACTGTTTTCTAGCCAGCATTCTTTTATGTATTTAAATTTACTCTATTGCTTTTAACCATGTCCTTCTCCAGGAATTGATCCCTCCTGGCAACATGTCCATAGCATGTGAGATGTAGTCTTGCTGTCTTTCCTTCCAAGGGCCATTCAGCTTGTTCTTTGATTGTACTTGTTGCAAAATAGATCTGTTTATTCCTTTCACAGTCCATGGTACATTCAGCATTCACCAACACTACAATCCAAAGGCATCAGTTCTTCTGTCTTTTTTATTCATTATCCAGCTTTTGCACATATATGATGCAACTGAAAATACCATGGCTTGGGTCATTGTCTACCTATGGTGAAAATTTTAAGTTGTAGTCCTACAGATCCCAAACTGATGTTCGAGAAGTATTTGTCAAAGAATATATTCAGGTACAGAGTATTTGTAATATGAATGGAGTAACAGAGTTCCTGTCCTTTGGGAATTTGATTTGCTAGAGGCAAGACAAAAGGATTTTTCTATTAATAACTTTCTTGTCAAAGAGTTATAAGTATTACACAATACATCATCAGAAATTTTGTTGCTAGAGACAAAATGTATTTACTTGATCAATTTGGGTTTTATATTTATAGGCTGCTTTTTGCAGAAGCTTATTGGACAAGCTAATACTTTGCTGTTCTACCTAGGATTCAGGTTTTTTTGGAGATGAAAAGAGTTAAGTATACATGTAGAATTAGTGGTTAATCTTTCTCTAGAAGTCAAGAATGTCTCATCTCCCATCTTCTGTATGTATGACTTTTTCCTCTGATTTTAAAGAAAAACTCCTGGGAATTTTGGGATATAATTTTCCAATATTTATGGGAAAGTAAAGAGCATTTGAGTAATCTTTGGATATTTGTGTTAATAAAATGCCCCCAGAGTGAAGGGATAAGTGAGATAAAGGAATTTTGTATGTGTTGATTTTCCATGGCAAATGAGTATAAGGTGGTTTTAAATGATATCAGACAGGTCACTGATGGTGAGATTTTACTTTCTCTTTTTTACTAGTTAGCATGAACTCTTCTCCTTTGCTCTGAGAGGTTAGTTATTTGTCTGAGGCTATAGCATATTTATAGAATCCATAATAGGTTCAGTATGTCAGATTGCTTTAGTGTCTTTTGGAGGCTTGGGGAAAAGTGACTTGAATAAATTTTAGCTAACAATGATAAAGAAGTTTCTCTGGGGACAAAGAAATACACATAGTTGTTGTTAGGCACCGTCAAGCTGGTTCCAACTCACAGCAACAAGAGGCACAACAGAAAGAAACACTGCCCGGTCCTTTGGCATGCCCACAGTCATTTTTACATTTAAGCCTGTCATTCCAGCCACTATGTCTATCCATCTTGTTGAGGGTCTTCCTCTTTTTTGGTGACCCACCATGCTACTAAGCATGATGATCCTTCTCCAGGGGTTGATCCCTCCTGACAACATGTCCAAAGTATGTGAGACACAGTCTTGCTATCTTTGCTTCCAAGAAGTACTCTGGCTGTACTGCTGGCTGACTAAATCAGTTGATTCCTTTGGCAGTCCATTGTACATTTGTTATTCAGTATTCTTCTCTAATATCAATTCAGAGGCATCAGTTCTTCTGTCTTCCTTATTCATTGTCCAGCTTTTGCATGCATGGGATTCAAGTGAACATACTAGGGCTTTGGTCGGGCACACCTTAGTCTGCAAGGTAACATCTTTTCAAAACTTTGCAACAGTGGTCTTTTGCAGCAGATTTTCCCAATGCAATGCAGTTTTTGATTTCTTGGCTGCTGCTTCCGTGTTGATTGTGGAACCAACTAAAATGAAATCCTTGATGACCTCAGTCCTTTCTTCACTTATCATGATATTGCTTACTGGTCCAGTTGTGAGGATTTTTGTTTTCTTGATGGAGTGGTGCAATCCATACTGAAGACCATGGTCTTTGATTTTGTCAGTGTTTCAAGTCCTTTTCATTTCTAGCAAGCAAAGTTGTATCTTCCACATAATACAGGTTGTTAATAAGTCTTCGTCCAATCCTGATGCCTTGTTATTCTTCATATAGTCCAGCTCTTCGGATTATTTGCTTGGCATACAGATTGAAAAGGTATGGTGAAACAATACAACCGTAACTCACACCTTTCCTGGCTTTAAACAATGTGGTGTCCCAGTGTTCTGTTTGCATGACTGCACCTTGATCCATGTACAGATTCCTAATGAGCACTGTTAAGTGTTCTAGGATTCCCATTCCATGTAGTATTAGCCATAATTTGTCATGATCCACACAGTCAAATGCCTTTGCATAGTCAATGAAACACAGGTAAACATCGTTCTGGTATTCCCTGCTTGCAGCCAAGATCTATCTGACATTAGCAAAGATATCTCTGCTTTCACATCCTCTTCTGAATGTGGCTTGAATTTCTGGCAGTTCCCTGTCTGTACTATTGCAGTTGCTTTTGAATTATCGTTAACAAAATTGTACTTGCATGTAATAATAGTGATATTGATCATTAATTTCTGCATTCGGTTGGATCATTTTTCTTGGAAATAGGCATAAATATAGACCTCTTCTAGTTGGTTGGCCAGGTAGCTGTCCTCCAAATTTCTTGACATGGATGAGTGAGCACTTCAGTGCTGCGTCCATTGTTGAAATGTCTGAATTGATATTCCATCAATTTCTGGATCCTTGTTTTTCACCAGTGCTCTTAATGCAGCTTTGACTTCTTCCTTCAGTACCATCAGTTCCTGATCATAGACTACTTCTTGAAATGGCTGAACATCAACCAATTCTTTCTGATATAATAACTCAGTGTATTCCTTTCATCTTCTTTGTTTAATTTTTTTTATTATGATTGAACTCAGTGTATTCCTTTCATCATCTTTTTTTATTTTTTTATTATGATTGAATGAAAATGTGCATTCCCATATAAATTCACATGTTCACCTATATGCAGCTCCCACTGCTCTCCATACCCAGTGACAGCACACCCTCCTTTCATCTTCTTTTGATGCTTCCTGAGTTGTTAAATATTTTCCTGGTATAATCCTTCACTATGGCAACTTGAGGCTTGAATCTTTTTCTTCAGTTCTTTTAGTTTGAGAAATGAGAATGTGTTCTCGCCCTTGGTTTTCTATCTCCCACTCTGTACACATATCATTATTAATACTTTCTCTTCTCAAGCTACCTTTTGAAATCTTCTGTTCAGTTATTTTACTTCATCATAGTGACTCAGCATTCAAGAGCAAGTTTCAAAGTCCCTTCTGATATCCAATTTGGTCTTTTCTTTCTTTCCTGTCTTTGGATGACCTCTTGCTTTCTTCATGAATGTTGTCTTTGATGCCATTCCACAGTTCATTTGATCTTCAGTCATTAGTGTTGAACACATCAGGTCTGTTCTTGAGATGGTCTCTTAACTCAAGTGGGATATACTTTGGCTCTCATGGACTTGTTCTGATTTTTAGTTTCAGTTTAAACTTGCATATGGACAGTTGATGGTTTGTTCTGCAGTCAATGCACATAGGACATGAAATGGAAACTGGAACCTCTGATTTGGTCTCAATGATAATGATGGTGATAGCTATGAAGCAGTGTACTGGGTTTTGAGATTTTTGTGTTGTTGTTTTGAAATTATGTACACCATTTAAAATTATTTTTTCCTTTTAATCATCTGTATCAAAAAATCAAACTACTCCTTTTGTACTAATCATAAGAAAAGGACATCATGCTCGGAAAGAACAAGTGAACCCCTCAGTGAGATGAACTGACAATAGCTATAACAGTGGAATCAAATATGACAGTGATTGCAAAGGTGATATAGGGCTTAGCACCATTTTTTCTGTTATACATAAGGTTGCCATGAGTCAGAACCAACTTGATGGCAACTAACAACAAATTGAAAATCCCATTGTATAACTGCATTTTGATTCAACCATTTGGTTCGCATTCAAAGACCCCATGCTATGTACTATGATTAAAGAGTTGTGGCAGTTTGAAACAACGCCTGTAAATTCTTTATTACTCATCTTAGCAAAAGATGGAGTCTTTGTCCCTTTTCCTTGAATCTGGGTAAATTTATGACTGCTTCAACAAAATGGTAGAATTGATGCTGTATGTTTTCCAATGTCAGGTCATAAAAGGCCGTGCAGTTTCCACCTTGTTTGCTAGAATACTCACTCTTGGATATCTGAGCCACTTTGTAAGAAGTCTGAACTATCTGAGGCTGTTATGGTAAAGATATAGTGAGGAGGTGCTCTAGTCAGTAGTTCCAGCCTTCCGTACCAAGATGTCACACGTGTGGGTGAAGCCCCTTAGACTTTCCAGACAAGCTCATCTAACAGTTAATTATCTGTTGTAACACAGGAGGAAGAAAAATCACCCACCCAAGCCCTGATTGATTTCCTGATCCACAAGATCTTAAGATATTATAGTAAAATGGTTGTTGTCTTAAGGCATGAAGTTTTGGGTTAGTTTTTCACACATCTAAACATAACTGGAACAGGAGTGTACTCATTAAACATTAAATACTTATTGAGCACCTACTCTGTACCAGGCATGGTTGTAATTGTAAGCATACAACAACAAAACAGAGTGTTCTTGTTGTTATAGCACTTGTGATCATACAAGTGGAAAGAGAGAACAGAAACATAAAGTGATAATCAGTCTGTCAGTGTGAAACTGTTATGACAGAATGAAGTAGATTAAATAGGCAAAGAAGGTATTGGTACAAGTTAATATCAGGTGGTCACAAAAGGTCTATCTGTAAGGTAGCTTTTGAGTGCAGACCCAAGAATAGTGAATGAGTAAACCACATTCAGTTGCATCTGTGCTATATCTGTCTACTTACCTGGTCTTGTGCTGTCTTTATGATTGTTGGTATGTCTGAGGTCATTGTGGTGGCTATTATGTAGTGCTTTCCCACCCAGGGGGCTCATCTTTGATTATCCTATAGGACAGTATTTTTGTGTGACCCATAGGTTTTTACTGACTGATTTTCAGAAGTAGATTGCCAGACTTTTCTTCTTAATCTGTCTTTACTTGGGCAGTCCACTGAAACATGTCCATCTTGAGTGACCTTGCTGGTATTGGAAATACCAGTGCCATAGCTTCTATCATTACAGCAACATCCATGCCTACCACAGTATGACAGACTGACAGACAGACAATGACGTGTCCACTTAATCTGCTTTATTTTTTGCTATTGTATTTTTCACCTTGGTGCATTTATTTATTGGTTTGTGGCTTCTATCTCTCCTCTCATATCTGGGGGGGATGGGTCATATCTGTGGAAAGAATATAATTAGGCAAAGGGAACAGTAAATACAGAGGCCATGCAGTAATATTAGAATTAATGTTTTCAGGAACAGCCAAGGGACCGGCGCAGCTGGAGCAGTGTGGGTGAAGCAGGGAAGGAGATGGACTGAGAGAAGTACCAGCAGGCTACATCATGAAGGGTTTTATAGGCTGTGGGAGGAACTTTGGTTTGTAATTTAGGGGAGTGTATTTCAAGTAAGATGAAGACTTACTCTGGTTGTTTAATGGGAAATAAACTATGGAGGAGAGAGTGGAGCAGGGAAACCTATTTGGAGAATATTGTAGTGATCCAGAGGAGTGGTAACAAGAGGCAGAAACTAGTCAAAGTTTGTATATATTTCTTAAGGAAGAAACAACAAGATGAGTTACGGATTTAGATATGGGTGTGAACAGAAGGGAAGGGGAGGATGACATCCAGGTTTCGGAGCAGAATGACTAGGAGCATTACCGCTCAGTTACCATCTGCTGAGAAGGAAAGCATATGGAAGCACAGATTGAAAAGAAATAAAATCAGAACAGGAGATTTGAATGTATTACATGTTAGATGCCTTTCAGATAGCCAAGTGGAAAAAGTGGAATAATGGATAGGTCACTGGATTCCTGAATCTGGAATTGAGAGGAGACATGATGCGTAAAGAAATAAACTTGGAAATTATTAAACATGAAAATGCAGTTTAGAGCTGTGTTCCCTTAAAAAGTCACTAGAGAATGAGCACAAAAGGGAAGAGGTCCAAGGCCTGACCTCTGTATCCAGAAGCCTGCAAGATAAAGTGAACCAGCAAAGCAGCCTGACAAGAAGCCACAGGGAAGAATGAGGAAAACTGAGAAGAAATTGTATGGCATATGCCAAGTAGATAGAAAGATTAAATAAACTTTGTGGGTCACAAAGCTGACGACAACTGAAGCTAGAATGTAAACTGTCACTCTGACTCCAGAATTCATGTACACGGAATTTGTGTGTGCTACCATCCAAATCACAATCTTAACAGTGATGTACCCTTCAAAAGCACTGTGTCCTAGGCACCATTGTGAAAGTTTTACTTAGAGTAATTCATTTAATACTATTAGCATCACCATTTTACAGATGAGGAAACTGAGATAGGGAGCGGTAACATATTAGAAGTCACAGAGTGGCTCAAGGTGCTTTGAATTTGTCTGGGTCTTGATGCTCTTTATTAAGTACAGTATCCTGAAGGTAATAGTTGCAGCATTAACAGGCAAGTGTCAGAAATTTAAGTTGGATTCAGAAGAAGATGTAGAATGAAGGATATCATTGCTGATGTCAGAAGTATCATGGCTGAAAACAAAGTACCAGGCAGGCATTTGACTCTGTGGATTATAACAAATTGTGAACAACTTTGAGAAGATTGGAAATTCTAGAACATTTAAAAGTGCTCATGAGGATCCTGTACATAGACCAAGAGGCAGTCATTCAGATGGGGTAAACAGACACTGTGTGGTTTAAAATCAGGAAGGATGTGTGTTAGAGTGATATCATTTCCCCATAATTCGTTCTGTATGCTGAGCAGATAATTCAAGAAGCTGGACTACATGAAGGAAATCAGGGCATCTGAGTTGGAGGAAGACTCATTAACAACCTGCACTATGCAGATGACACAACTGCTAACTGAAAGTGAGGAGGACTTGAAGCACTTACTAATGAAGACAAAGACTACAGCCTTCAGTATGGATTATACCTTAATGTAAAGAAAACAGAAATCCTTACAACTGTATCAACAAGCAATTTCATGATAAATGGAGAAAACAGTGACATTGTCAAGGATTTCATTATACTTGGATCCACCGTCAATACCCGTGGAAGTAGCAGTCAGCAAGTCAAATGATGCCTTACATTGAGCAAGTCTGCTGCCGAAGACCTCTTTAAGGTATTCAGAAGCAAAGATGTCACTGTGAGGATTTAGGTGTGCCTGACCCAAGCCATGATATTTTCATTCACCTTGTGTGCATGCAGAGGCTGGACAGTGAAAAAGGAGTACCAAATATGAATTCATGCCTTTGAATTATGGTGTTAGCAAAGAATATTGAATGTACTATGGACTGTCAAAAGAACAAACTACCCTGTTTTAGAAGAAGTCAGAATGTTCCTCAGAAGTAAGAATGGTGGAACTTCATGTATTTTGAACATGTTATCAGGAGGACTAGCTCCTGGCAAAGAACATTATACGTGGTAAAGTAGAGGAGCAGAGAATAAGAACACTGTCAATAATACAGGTCGACGCAGTGGCTGCAACAGTGGGCTTTAACAGCAACAGCTGTGAAGTTGGCACAGGACTGGGCAGTGTTTCCTTCTATTGTACGTAGGTTTGCTATAATTTGGAGCTGACTCAAAGACACCTAACAACAGCTATGTTACCTCCAGTTACCCTGTACTGCAGAAATAACTGAAGTATTGTCAAGGGTAATATTTTGTCAGGCTGAATAAGGAAGCTTAAGAAGCAAATTAAATTTCTTTCATTAGAAAATTGAGTAATGGCAATTTGAAATTTTCTGTCTATACTGATTTCTTGTACTTGCAAGCTTACATTAGCAGATGAAGTGCTAACCAACAAAGCCGCAATTGATCTTTTCATTTCTTAGTAGTCAAGGTGAAAGAAAAACAAAATGAGAGAAGCATGGTAGTGCTTGATTCATTGTGTAGTTAGAAGTAACATATGGGAGTTCATCAGGAGGCAAATACTCTTTTGTACCGCTGAAGTCGGAAAGGAATTAGTATTTATTGGATGACATTCAGCAGTTGTTTTTAAAAAATGCAGGCATTTTCTGAATTTGGTATCTTGATCATACGGAAAAAAGCTAACGGCGTAATGTTAAACTGTAGTTCAAAAATGCTTGTACAGGGGGACAGGTCATGGCCAGAGTAATATTTACTATCCAGGTATGTAGAGGATGGCAAGGGTTTGACTCACTCACTTTGGACATGTCATCAGGATAAACCAGTCACTAGAAAAGGTCCTTGTGGTTGGTAAACTGGAGAATCAATGAAAATGAGTTAACCCTCAATGAGATGGACTGACACAATAGCCAAAACAATGAATGCAAATACATCAACAATCATGAAAATGGCACAGGAACAGCAGTGTTTCATTCCGTTATATGTAACGTCTCTAGCATCAGAGATGACTGTCTGGCAGTTAACAACAACATGTATCTTTTAATGATATAAACTGATGCTAAACTGAGAGAATAACCCATGTGTACTAAAGGACTGGGTTTTTAAATTTCTGATCTGTTGCAGACTAGATTCATTAATAATTCAACAAAAATTGGTAGACAGCTGAACTATACCAAAAGCTAAAAGATTTCCTAAATACAGCCCAACATTTTGAAGGATGGAATAGCAGGGATGGGGGTCTAGGGACCATGGTTTCAGGAGACATCTAGGTTGGTAGGCATAACTAACTTTGTTCTTAAGAAAATGTTCTGCATCTCACTTTGGTGAATGGTATCTGGGGTCTTAAAAGCTAGCAAGTGGCTATCTAAGTAGCATCTAGTCCACCTGGAGCAAAGGAGGATGAAGGACATCAAAGACATGAGGAAAATATGAGCCCAGGAGACAGAAGGTGCCATAAGATGTGGAGACTGTATCAGCATGAGACCAGAAGAACTAGATGGTGCCTGGCCACCATCAGTGGCTGCCCTGACAGGGAACACAGCGTAGAATCCCTGATGTAGAAGGTGAAAAATGGATGTGTAGTACTAAAACTCTTAAAAGACCAGACTTCATGGTCCATCAGACTGGAGAGACCCCTGAGGACAGGACCCTTAGATTCTCTGTTACACCAGGGCTGAAACCAGCTCTTCAGAGATTGAACTAGACTGTATGACAGAATGATGGTGGCAAAGAATGTTTCCTGGCTTAAATATATACATGAGACTGTCTAAGCAGCTCCTGTCCAGAGGCAAGATGATAGGGTGGAGGGGGACAGGAGTTGGTTGAATAGGTATGGGAAGTACAAGGTAGAAAGCAGGAATGTGTTGTCATGCAGTAGGGAGAGCAGTTAGAGTTGCATAGTGGTGTCTCTGTGGATTTTAAATGGCAATTTGACTTGGATTGTAAACTGCCACTTGAAAACAATAAAATACTTTTAAAAAATCCATTGCTAGAAATTTTTAATTTATAAAAATGCAAGCCTATTTTTTATTATTTGATTCAACAAAGTTACTCTGTTAAATTTATATAAAATTTTCTAAACACTGCTCACTGTTTCCATTTATTTCCTTGCAGACTGGTTAGAATCAATGCAGGGTCAAGGAACAGAGTAGACTGCTATTTTTTTAATTTTCATAAAATGTATCTAACAAAGTAGTTACCATTTCAAGTGTCTAATTCAGTTGACAGCAGTTACATTCACCATATTGTGCAACCATCACCACTCTCTATTTTCAGATGTTTTTCATTCTCCTAAACAGAAACCAAGAAACCCTGATGACATGGTGCTATGGCTGCTAACCAAAAGTTTGGCAGTTCGAATCCCCCAGGAACTCTTTGGAAACTGTGGAGTAGTTCTGGTATGTCCTGTAGAATCACTGTGAGTTGGAATCAACTGGACAGCAGTGGATTTTAAACAGGAACTTAAAATCTCTTTAGTGATAACTATTTCTCCCTCGCTAAACCCTGTTACCACTATTCAACTTCTGTCTGTGTGCATTTGCATGTTTTAAATACTTCATGTAATTGGGATCACATAGCATGTGTCCTTTTGTGTTTGGCTTATTTTACTTAGCTTAATATTTTCAGGATTCATGCATGTCATAGCATGTATCAGAACTTCATTTCTCTTTATGACTGAATAACATTCCATGGTATGGATATGCTACATTTTGTTTATCCGTTCATCTGTCAAGGGTTGTTTTCACTATTTGGCTCTTGTAGATTATAAAGCAGTCAACATTGGTGTACTAGTATCTATCTCTGTGGACCACACTGCTGTAGACTCCCTCTCCATTTTTTCATTATCTTAGACTTCTGGCCAGAGCTTGATAGCATGTATTGATCACATAACTTTACCATTTTATAGTTACTGTCTAGTTAGGAAATCCAAAGTGAATGTGTGTTTCCCACTACCCATACCTCATGTCTGTGCCACTAATCAAACTGCTAGCATGCAAGATCTTCTAACAAGTAGCAGCGTGAGAGTGCTTGATACAGCTCAGCCAACAGGCACGTCAATTCAGAATTTGGGGCCATGAAACACAATGGAAATTTGAAAAGAACTTACAAGCAGGAATCAACATCCTTCTGACTCATTTATGAACTGTGACATCCTTAATTTTGAGCAGTTCTGTTCCAGTGTGTCTCTAAAACATCAGACAAAGCGGTCATCTTGAGTAATGAAACCAGTTAACCTGTTGAGTGCCGATATTGTTAATCATCCTGAAGGAGATTGTTGTTTGACGTAAACCAGAGAATGGCAGATGTTTGTCTGTGTTTTACTGATTACACAGAGGCAGTCAACTATATGGATCACTACAAATTAGGGATAACATTGTGAAGAATGGGAATTCCAGAACACTTAATTGTGCTTGTGAAGAACTTGTGCATAGACTAAGAAGTCATGTTAACAGAACAGAAAATCAGAGAAGTTGTATGTCAGTGTTGTATCTTTTCATCATACTTTCACCAATCTATATGCTGAGCAGATAATCTGAGAAGATGGACTATATGAAGAAAAACACGGCATCGGGATTGGAGGAAGACTCATTAATACCCTGTGACGTGCAGATGACACAGTCTTGATTGCTTGAAGCAAGAGTGCAAAGTACTTACTAAAAAAGATCAGAGACTATAGTCTTCAGTGTCAGTTACACCTGAACCTAAATAAAATTAAAATCCTCACAACTGGACCCGTAACCAGCATTATGATAATGAAAAAGTTATTTTACTCAGATCCATAGACAGTGCCCTTGGAAGCAGCAGTCACGAAATCAAATGGCAGGAGATCAGGCAACCAAAAAACATATGCAGACATGCCAGTGATCATTAGCTATTAAAGAAATTCAAATCAAAACGGCAATGAGATACCATCTCACCCCAACAAGGTTGGCCATGATACAAAAAAACACAAAACAACAAATGCTGGAGAGGCTGTGGGGAGATTGGAACTCTCCTACACTGTTGATAGGATTGCAAAATGGTGCAACCACTTTAGAAAGCAATCTGGCACTCCCTGAAAAAAATGGATATGGATACACCACTTGACCCAGTAATTCCACTGCTTGGGATATACCCTACAGAATCAAGGCCATTCACACCAATTGATACATACACACTAATGTTCATTGTAGCACAGTCCACAATAGCGAAAAGATGGACTCAACCCAGATGTCCAACAACAGAGGAATGGATAGGTAAACTATGGTATATATACTCAGTGTAACACTATGCAATGATAAAGAACAACGATGATAGCAGGAAACATCTCATTACCTGGTTTCAACCGGAGGACATTATACTGAGTGAAAGTAGTCAGCGACAAAAGGACAAATATTGTATGAGACTCCTATGATAAGAACTTAAAAATAGACTCACGTATAGAAGAAAAGACTCTTTGACAGCTACAAGGGTGGGGATGGAGGGAGGGTGGGGAAAGGGTTTAGATTAGATAGTTAATAGAAATTTGGTTGCATGAAATCGGTGACAGCACACATTTAGAAAGAAGATCAGTAATAACTGGACTTCAACACAATTTGAGGACTCTTCCCATCTTAACCCAATATTGCAAGGACAGAGTAGCTGGGACAGGGGGCCGGGAACCATGCTCTCAGGTGAAATTGAGGCCAATTTGCACAGCTAGCATTTTGCTAGTGAGGCCTCTGCACTCCTCATAAAGCTGCCAGGCTGCCATCTGAGGGTACAGCAAATGGTCCCAACTCAACAGGAACGGGTGATCACAGAGGACAAGAATGACATGGGGAAAGAGAACCCAGAAGACAGACTTATGTGAGTGGGTCTCTGTATTGACTCGTGACCAGAACCAGATGGTGCCCAGCCACCACCAGTGATAGCCACGATGGAGCTCATGAAGTTGAGTCTCACTGGCAACAAGAGAGTAAGTAGGGTTGTACCCTGAGATCTCCAATAAAAGACCACAATTGATGGTCCAGGGGCTTCAGGGTTCCCCTGGAAGCATGGCCTCTGGCCCTGATGGTGCCCCATCCATAAATCATAATGAAGGTCAACTTTTTGGACAGCAATGGATTGGACTTGGCGACCCAAAGTGACCATATCTTGTGGGAATTTTATGGTTCTATGCATCTATAGGATGTCATCCTACTGACCTCTTGCTGGAGGAAGGATAGTGGGTGGAGAGGAGGGGATAGGAGAGGATAGGACATGTATGGAGCAGAGAAGAGCGTGTACTGTCACCGGGCAGGGAGAGCAGTGGGAGCTGCTTATAGGTGAGCATGCGAAGTTATGTGGGAATGTACATTTTCATTCAGTCATTAAAAAAAAAAAATCAAATGGCATGTTGCGTTGCACAAATATGCTGCAAAAGTTCTCTTTAAAGTGTTAATGAGCAGAACTGCCACTTTGAGGACTAAGGTGCACCTGATCCAGGCCATAGTGTTTTCAGTCATCTCATATGCAGGTGGAAGCTGGACAGTGAATAAGAAAGATCACAGAAAAATGACGCCTTTGAATTATGTCTTACTGAAGAATATTGAATATACTTGGAATGCCAGAATAACTAACAAATCTGTCTTGGAAGAAGTACAGCCAGAATGCTGTTCAGAAGCAAGGGTGGCAAGACTTCCTTGTATGTACTTTGGACATGTTATCGGTAGAGACCAGTCCCTGGAGAAGGACATCATTCTTGGTACGATAGAGGATCATTGAAAAACTGATGGCCTGACTCAGTAGCTTCAACAATGGGCTCAAGCGTAACAGTGATTGTGAGAATGTCACAGGAACAGGAAATGTTTCACTGAGTTGTCCTTAGGGTCCCTGTGAATCAGAACCAACTTGACAGTACCCAACAATAACAGCAGTCATCGCAATACTGATGAACATTTGCTGTAATTCAAGATTGTGACTGTGATATTATTTACTTAGTCATCTGTTTCTTTGATGTGCAGCTAAAATCATGAGAGATTAATTAGTAATTTTCCTTTTTTGTGCTGTTTTTACCTGGTTTTGGTACCAAGGTTATGCTGGCTTCATCAAATGAATTTGGGAGTATTACATTATTTTCTATGCTCTGTAACACCTATGGTAATAGTAGTGTTCACTCTTCTCTAAAAGACTAGTAGAAATCTCCAGCAAAGCTGTTAGGGCCCGGGCTTTTTTGTTGGTAGTTTAATTATCTTTTCAACCTTTTCTTTTGTGATGGATTTATTTAGTTGTTTTACTTCTGTTTGTGTTAGTTTGGGTAGGTAATGTGTTTTAGAAATTTGCATATATCCTTCAGGGTTTTTAATTTATTGTAGTACAATTTTTCATAGTATTCTGTTATGATTCTTTTAGTTTCAGTTAACTCTTTTGTGATATTGCCCATCTCATTTTTTATTCGAGTTATTTTTTTTCTCCTGTCATTTTAACCAGTAGTTTATCAACTTTCTTGATCTTTTCCAAAGTCTTAGCTTTTGTTCTCATTAACTCTTTCACTCATTTTTCTGTTCTGTAACTTGTTTAGTTTTACTCTGATTTTTGTTGTTTGTTTTCTTCTGATACTCAAGGGGTTCTGTTGCTGCTCACTTTCCGCTTGATCAAATTATAGGGTTAATTCTTTGATTTCAGCCATGTCATTTTTTTGGATGTGTGCATTTATTGAGATGAATTGACTTGTGATCACTGCTTTTGCTGTGTCTCATAAGTTCTGTAGGATGTCCTTTCATTCCCATTTGATTCTATGAATTTCTTTATTCTTTGATTTTGTCTATAACCTGGTCATTTTTCAGCAAGGTTTTGTTCAGTTTCCATGTGTTTGATTCCTTCTTCTTTTTTTTTCTGTTGTTGATTTGTACTTTAATGGTTTTATGGTTTGAAAGTATGAATGGTTTGAAAGTATTATGGTTTGAAAATATTTCGTGAATTTTGTTAAGGATTACTTTGTGTTCAGTTCTGGAAAATGTTCCATGTGCATTGGAAAGGAAATTATACTTGGCTGCTGTTGGATAGAGTGTTCTGTATATGTCTGTGAGGTCAAATTGGTTGTAACATTGAGATCTTTCGTGTCTTTATTGAGCTTTTTTTTTAGATGTTCTGTCTTAAAGTGAAAGTGATATGTTGAAGCATTTTACTGTTATTGTGAGGCTGTTTCTGTTTTCAATACAATTAGTATTTGTTTTATGTTTTTGGGAGCCCTGTCATTGGGTGTATGTTTAATATGATTATGTCTTCCTGGAGTATTGATCTTTTAATCATTATATAATGCACTTCCTTATCCAATGTGGTGGATTTTACTTTTAAAGTGTTTTTTATCAGAGATTAACATTGCCACTCCTGTTCTTTATTTGAATGCTGTTAGCTTGCTATATTTTTTCTATCCTTTGAGTTTTAGTTTTCTTGTGTCTTTGAGGCCAAGGTGTGTCACCTGTAGGCAGCATATAAGCCAAGTGCTCATGGCAGCATATAGATTAGTCGTTTTTTAAATCTAGTCTGTCATCCTCCCTCTCTTGGTTGGTGCACTTAAATCTATTTACATTCAACCTGATTATTGCTAGATATGAGTTTAGGGCTGTCATTTTGGTGTCTCAGTGTGTATGTTGTAGACAATTCCTTTGTTCCATCTAATTTTCTGTGCTTTTTTTTTACTTTTTGCATTTTCATCTTCTTCATTGTTGGTAGCTGAGACTTCTTGTTTTTCTTTTTATTTTGATATGTGTGATAGTTTCATTTATGGTTGCCTTGATATTTACCCCTCATTTTCTAAATTTACATGTTTTTAATTTCTTTGTAACTACCTTGACTTCCTCTGCATACTAAAGATCTGTGACTGCATTTTCTTTTAAGTACCTCTTTTTTGTTATGTTTGCATAATGACATCTGTGTTTCCATATTTTCAGTGTTTTGCATATGATTTATTTTTGTGATTCCCCTACCAAAAAAAAATAATCAAACCCAGTGGCATCCAGTTGAGTCCAATTCATAGAAACCCTATGGGATAGAGTAGAACTGCTCCATAGAGTTCCCAAGGAGCACCTGGTGGATTTAAACTGCCAAGCTTTGGTTAGCATACATAGCACTTAACCACTATGCACCAGAGTTTCTGTGATTCCCCTAGTTGAGTTGATATCCAGTTGCTCTGTTTTGTGTTCTAGTCTTGCACTGTTACCTGATGTTACTGATTTTCTAACCAAAGGACTTCCTTTAGTATTTCTTGCAATTTTGATTTGATTTTTGCGGATTCCCTAAATTTCTGTTTACCAGGGCATATCCTAATACTGCTATTTGAGAGACAGTTTTGTTGGATATATAATTCTTGGCTAGCAGTTATTTTCATTCAAGTCTTTGTAGATGTCATCCATTGCCTTCTAGCCCACATGGTTTCTGCTGAATAATTCACACTTAGTCGTATTATTCTTGTTTGTAGCCACTTATAAAAATGTCTTGTTACCTTTAGTTTTGGCATATTTGATTATAATATGCCTAATGTCTGTCTTTTGGGATCTATCTTGTTTGGAGTTCAGTGAACCTCTTGGGTAGATATCTTCACTACCAGCAGTGTTTTTTGTCAGTAAATTTTCAACATTTTCTCTCAGTATTTTCTGTTATCTCCCCTTCTGGTATGCCAGTCATTTGTAGATTATTCCTCTTGATAGAGTCCCACGTAATTTTTAATGTTCCTTGATTTTTTTTTTAATTCTTTTATTTCACTTTTCTTCAAATATGTTGATGTCATTTGCTTTACCTTCATTCTCAGTATTTCAGGCTTCCATTGTCTCATATCTGCTCCTTTGATTTTCTGTTGAGTTGTGTGATTCTGTAATTTTATTATTTAATAAGTTTCACATTCTTGCCACCATTCTTGCTAGTGCTAGTCTAACAGAGCTATCACAAGTCAATGGCTTTAAAAAGAGGAATTTTACTTGTCATAGTCTCGTAAGTTAAAAGTCCAAAGTCAGAGTGTTAGCTCCATGGGAAGGGTTTCTCCACTGGCCCCGGAGGACGGTCATTATCATCAGTCTTCCCTTGGAGTGGAGGCTTCAGAGGCACAGGGACCGGAATCCTCTACAAAGGACCTACTCAACTATGGCATTGCTTTCTTTGTGATGTATGAGGTCCCCAAAATGTCTCTGTGAACTCCTATCCTGTATATCTCAAGAGACTACCTCAAGACACAAAACAAACTTACACATTAATCTTGTTCTGCCAATACAGCTGCCACCCATCCACCCCATTAACATTGTAGAGGCAGGGATTCCAACATGGAGGAACATTATACAATAGCAGGAATTACAGCACAGCCAAACTGTTAGAGATTTTTTTAGGGTATGCAGTTCAATCCATGACATCCCACACTGTGTTCTCTAAAAAAACCACATCTTTGCAACATGTAAACCGCATTTACCCCATTATAACAAAAGTCTTAAAGCCTAAGTCTAAAATCTAGAAATTCATCTTTAGCTGTAAAATCTAGAATACAAGTTATCTACTTTTAAACTACAGTGGCACAACAGGCAGGCACAAATCAGCCATTTCCATTATAAATAGTAGAAAGGAGGCAAAACAGGCAACAAACTAAGTTAGCAAAACTTATTACAGTAGCCCTCAAAGCCTTAAAAATAGTCTTCTATTCTCTGAGACATTTTACACAATGACCTGCCCTCCAGACTCTAGGTATTGGCCACCCTCTTCAGATTCTGAGTGGAATCCTCCCAGCCCTGTACTATAGCTCTGTCTTCCAGGCCCAATGGGACAGCAACTCTTGCTCCCTTGGCTTCAGGAGCACAATTTTCCAAATCCACATGAGTGGCAACTCCGTAATTAGAAACATCAGGGGCTGTGGCTTGAGCCTCTCAAATCCCTGAAGTCATGGCCATACCTTTGAGACTGAGGTGGCTCAGCCTCTGATGCTCAGTTTCTGCTTCCTGTAGCCTCATGGCCTAGGCCTCAGGCCCACATCTGCCTGTTGGGGCAGATACTCCAAAGCTCTGTAGCCTCACCAATTCAAGTACCTGGAGGCATCCTAGTCCACCAGGTAGCCTGCTGCAGGCAGGCACTCAACTTGCTCCATGTGTCAGCAGTCCAAACTCCACTGATTCAAGTGCCCAGGGGTACCACACTCCACCAGGAAACCTCTGTGCACAGGCACTCAGTAGCTGTGCTCTGTGGGTCAGCTCTAGGACTGACCCACACTGGTTTGGTTCTGTTGCTGTTGTTTCTCACCATCTGTGCCTTATTTCTTGTTAACAATTCTCCCTGATTCCTTCTGTCCATTCCCAGTTTCAAAGCCACTTCCACATTTTGGGTGTTTGTAAGAGTAGCACCACACTCACCTAGGGCCAAATTCTGTTTTAGTTGTCTAGTGCTGTTTATTACAAGTAGATGGCTTTACAAAGAGGAATTTTGTTTGTCACAGCCCAATAGGCTAAAAGTCCAAATTCAGGATGTTAGCTCCAGGGGAAGGCTGTCTCCGCTGGCACTGAAGGAAGGTCTTTGTTGTCAGTCTTACCCTGGTGTGGAAGCTTCAGAAGTGCAGGGACCCCAATCCTCTACACAGAAAGTGCTCAGCTCCTGGCACTGCTTTCTTGGTGGTATAAAAACCAAACCAAACCAAACCCAGTGCCATTGAGTTGAGTCTGACTCATAGTGACCCTAGAGGTCAGGGTAGAACTTCCCCATAGAGTTTCCAAGGAGTCCCTGACAGATTTGAACTGCCAGCCTTTTGGTTAGCAGACATAGCACTTAACCCACTACCCCACCAGGGTTTCCTCTTGGTGATACAGGGTCCCCAAAATGTCCCTGCTAGCTCCTTTCCTTTATATTTCAGTAGACTGTTTCAGGGCACAAAACAGACTTACACATTGAATCTTGTTCTACCTATACAACTGCTGCCTATCCACCCTCATTAACATCATAGAGGCAGGAATTCCAACATGGAAAAACATCACACAATACCAGGAATTATGGCACAGCCATAATGTTACAGATAGATTTTTTAGGTAACACAGTTCAATCCATGACACCACCCAGTGCTTTCTTGCAGTTTGTTCAGTTTGAAATTATGCTCTCCTGTATTTTGATTCATCTTCTTCCTGATCTTCAGAAGAGTTCTCAATATTAAGCTTTTATAATCTACCTCTGATAATTCCAGGAAGTTCTCTTCCTCTGGAAAATTTGCTTCATTTGAGAGCTTTCTAAAGAGAGTATGGTCTGTTTTTTTAAGTGATTTGAAATGGACTCTTGTCTCCAAGCCATCAGTAAATTGTACTTATTTATTTTATGGTTTCCAACTGTACTGTAGCTTTTTGTTTTGAAATGTCAAAATAGGCTAGTTGTGTGTGATAGTTTAGGTATTTGTGTTTTTCAAGCTGTAATGTCTTATATAAGGTGGTTAGAGCTGTTACTAGACATGCAAGCTCAACAGTCCATTTGCTTTTCTTATATGGATTCCACTCAGGTATCCAGGTAGTCAGTCAGTCAGTCAGTGTGTGGTACAGGCTCCAGCTCACTCTGCTGGATGGGCCGGAGTGATTGGTATGGACACAGGTATCTTGCTGCAGCTGCTGAGAAAGTCAGGGGGCTGCCAACTGTTTGTGAGAGTCTGTGAGGTTACTGTATCCCCTTATGTCTGAATCTAGGTGAAAGAACAATTTCTGTCCTGATTTTCCAGCTTAGGGTAGTTGTCAGATTTTTTTTTTTTTTTTTTTTATTTTCCCCCTTCCCTTAGTTTGTTAACTTGTTTCATCTCTGAGCCTCAGAGAATGGCTCAGGGCGGGCTTAGGGAGTCCTACTTCTGGCTCAGTTAATGGTGTCTAACTCCAAAGCCAGGCTCAGTGCAGAGAAGGGAGGTGCAAGTGCTGGAAGGTAGAAGAGTGTCTTACCTCAAGGAAAGATTTATATCAGTGCATGGTAGGATATATGCAAGGAGTTAGCTTTTGACAATCTGGTGCTGTCTCTCACTGTTTCTGTAGGTGCTAGTGGATTCTTCAGGCTGTTTCATCTGTTGTGGGGGCCACCCACCAACCTCAAGCACTCTGTTCATGATGTGGCTGCAGCATTTTTTGGCCACTCAGATCTGTGGAATCCTGTGTACCTCTGGCACTGCTTTCCCATTCCCGTTGTTCATTCTAATTTCTCAACTTTCTCTTTGATCTTCAGAACTCCTGGGATGTCATGTGTACTGGATTAATTTGTTCTTTTGGATCTGTCTTAGAGGGGTCATAGGAAGCATCCATTTACTCTGCCATCGTGGTCGCACCTAAGTTATTATCTTTTATTATTCCCTTTTTACTTTCCTTGGCTTTACCATGTGGTTCTTTTTCTAACTTAAGGTGAATGCCAACCTCTTTAATTTTCAAATTTTGTTTTCTAAAATGCTTTTGAGTTTTAAATTTTCTTTTAAGTAATGCGTTGTATCCTTAGGCTTGACAGACTTACGCTATCACTGTCATTCAGTTTTAAATATCTTTAATACTTAAATAGTTATTTAAATACTTATTCTTACCATATTTTTGTCATAGCAGTTATTTAGTTGTTTTTCCTTTTTTAGTTTCTAAATATTCTGGGGAAAGAGGGACTATCCTTTTAAATACAGATTTCTGATTTTATTACCATTTTAGCAGAGAACAGAGAATGCACTCTGAACAACAGCTTTCCTTTGGTCTTTGTTCATTGATCTTAGGATTGAACAGATTTCGTAAATGCCCATTATAGTTGGTATGTATTCTCTCCTTCTTGGGAGTAGGGTTGCATATGTTTCCATTAGCTAGAGCTTATTAATTTTATAGTTCTAATCATCTGTATATTTATTAATTTTGGTTTACTGATGTATAATAATTGGCTTAGACAAGGGGTCAGCAGACTCTTTCTCTGAATGGCCAGGTAGTAAATGTTTGAGGTTTTGTGGTGGTTTGAAAAAAGAACTCTACTTTAAAACTCTGTGGGGTGCAGTTCTACTCTGCAACACATGAGGTCTCCATTAAGTATCAGAATCAATTCCACAGCAACTCACTTTTTTTTTTTTTTTTTTTTAAGAAAAAAGAACCCTCTGAATTAGGCTAAGGAGTTTACCTCTCTGTGTTTCTAACTTAAAGTTCTCTGGTTGGAATCCCTCAGCTATTCCATGGGAGAAAGTTGTGGCAGTCTACTTACATAAAGGTTACAGCCTTGAAAACCCCATAAGGCAGTTCTACTCTGTCCTGTCCGGTCACTACAAGTCAGAATTGAGTCAACAGTAAGGAGTTTGATTTGGTTGAGTCACATGAGGCAGAGACTGATTCCTGAACAAAATTCAAGTTCAGTTAGAAGAAAGAAGTAAGGCAGACATTGAGTAGCGGCTAGAGTGTTGCTATGTTGGTTGAAAAAAAAAGTTTGTAGATGTGAGAAACAGCCAAAGGAGATGAGTCTGGTGACTGAACTCAACCCCAATAAAATTTTTACATGTAACTCTTGAACTTTAAAGTAAAAATGCCACATTCAAATTTTCTGTACTGAATAGATCCTGCTTGTATAATCATAAAAACTTTATACTTACAACAAGCTTTCAACACCATGTTTTGAAAATGCTGTAAAATTGTGGTGGATATTTGGCTATACTAATGAAATTATCATTGAAGTGTTGGAAAATTTTATGATATGTGAATTATTTCCAGTAAAGTCATTTTTCAAAAAACAAAACAAATGATGGTTCATCAGAGGAAAATTGAGGTCTGGTCCCAGTTGCTAGCTGGCAAACATCAGCATATCCCTTTTCCCTTTGGTTGCCCATTTTATTTTGTCTTCAGTTTCCTACAGCTCATCTTTTTTCCTTTTTAATTTATATTTCTAACCTTTGAAAAACATTCTGAACTATTGCTGATAAAGATTCTTGGGAAAAAAATCATTTGTAGGTGAAGTGAAAAAGAACATTCAAACTTAATAACCGAGTCAGGGAAATTCTCTTCAATGAGGACTTTTGTGGTGGAGTATATACAGAAGCATAGTGGTTTAATAGTGGTTTAATTAAATCACTGACCAAAGCTACTAATGAAAAGGTCAACAGTTCAAAGACGCCAGATGCACTGGGGAAACTCTATGGGTTAGAATTGACTGGGAATCAATGCAACGGCAGTAGTTTCAGATGTGGTTAAAACAAACTAAAATTTGAAAATTAAGCAAGAAATGACGCCTTAAAATGTTGGGGATTTTTTTACTTTTTTTTTATTATGACTGAGTGAAAATGTACATTGCCGTATAAATTTACAAGCCCACCTATATGTAACTTCCATTGCTCTCCCTGCCCAGTGACAGCACACTATCCCTCTCTGCTCCATACATGTCTCATCCAACAATTTCCTTTCCTCTCTTGTCCACCCACTCTCCTTCCTCCAGCCAGAGGTGAGTAGGATGATATCCTATAGATGCATAGAACCATAAAGTGCATCCAATATATGGTCACTCTGCATCGCCAAGTCCAACCCATTCATATCCAAAGAGGGGATCTTTGTTATGATTTATGGGCAAGGGCAGCATCAAGGCCAGAGGCCATGTTCCCAGGGGAACCACAAAACCGCTGGACCGTCCGTTGAAATCTTCTAGTGGAGATCTCAGGGTGCACCCTTTTTTATTCTTGTGTTGCCAGTGAGACTCAACTTAGTGAGCTCCATCGTGACTATCACTAGTGGTGGCTGGGCACCATCCGGTTCTTCTGGTCCCAAGTCTATATAAGCACCCACTCATGTGGGTCTCTCTATTTTCTGCGTTGTCTTTACCCCATGTCATTTAGGACCTCGGTGAGTATCCGTTCCTGCTGAGTTGGGATCATTTGCTATGCCCTCGGATGGCAGCTTGGCAGCTTTAAAGACCCCAGACACCACTCACCAATGTGGGGTGCAGAGAGCCCTCTTAGCAAAACGCTCATTGTGCCAGTTGGCCTCAATTTAGCCTAAGAGCATTGTTCTCTACCCCTGCCCCAGCTACTCTGTCCTTGCAATATTGGGTTAAGATGGAAGGAGTATTCAAGTTATGCTGAAGTCCACTTAATATTGTTCTTGTTTCTAACGTGTGCCATTGCCCGTTTCACCCAACCAGATTTCTAGCAACTATTTAATCTAAACCCTCCCTCCCTCCCTGCCCTCCCTCCCTCCCCTCCCTTGCAGCTGTCAGTCTTTTTTTCTATACATAAGTCTGTTTTTGAGATCTTATCATAGCAGTCTCATACAATATTTGTCCTATTGTCACTGACTGCTTTAACTCAACATAATGTCTTCCAGTTGAAACCAGGTTATGAGATGTTTCCTGGAATCATCACTATTCTTTATCATTGCATAGTGCTCCATTGAGTATATATACCGTAGTTTCCCTATCCATTCCTCTGTTCTTGGGCATCTGGGTTGATTCCATCTTTTTGCTATCGTGGACTGTGCTGTGATAAACATTCTTGTGCATGTGTCCGTTGGTGTGAAAGGCCTTGATTCTGTCGGATATATTCCAAGTAGTGGAATTACTGGATCAAATGGTATATCTATATCCATTTTTTTAAGGAAGCGCCAGATTGCTTTCCAAAGAGGCTGGACCATTTTGCAACCCTACCAACAGTGTAGGAGAGTTCCACTTTCTCCACAGCCTCTCCAGCATTTGTTGTTTTATGTGTTTTGGATCATGGCCAACATTGTTGGGGTGAGATGATATCTCATTGTAGTCTTGATTTGAATTTCTTGAATAGCTGAAGATCGTGAACATGACCACATGTGTTTTTTGGCTGTCTGGATCTCCTCTTTAGTGAAATGTCTGTCCATCTCCTTTGCCCATCACTTAATTGGATGATTTATCTTCTTCTTATTGATATTTTGTAGTACCTTATAGATTATAGAGATCAGGCGTTGGTCTGACATAGAGTTGCCAAATATTTTTTCCTATTCTGTAGGTGGCCTTTTAATTCTATTAGTAAAGTCTTTGGATGAGCAAAAGTGTTTGACTCTTAATAGTTCCCATTTATCTATTTTCTGTTGATTGCAGTTTGTTTGACAGCTTTTGAAGTCTGTCTCCATTGTGTATTAAAACTTACATTGTTGTTCCTACCTTTTCTTGGATGAGGTTTATCGTTTTAGGTTTGATATTTAGGTCTTCTATCCAGCTGGAGTTGGTTTTTATATAAGGTGTAAGATATGGATCTTGTTTCAATTTATTGCAGATGGATATCCAATTTTGCCAGCAACGTTTGTTGAAGATACTGTTTTTACCCCAGTTGATGTCTTAGGGCCTTTGTTGAATATCAGCTGTTCTTAGGCAGATAATGTCATCTCTGGGGTCTCAATTCTGTTCATGAATTGATCTGTCTGTTCTTGTACCAGTACCAGGCTGTTTTGACCACTGTAGCACGGTAGTATATTCTAAGTTCAGGTAATGAGAGGCCTCCCAGTGTGTTTTTCTTCTTTAGTAGTACCTTACTTATACAGGGCTTCGTCCCTTTCCAAACAAATTTGGTGATTTGTTTCTCCATCTCATTAAAAAATGATGTTGGAACTTCTATTGGGATTGCAATATATAAGTATATTGCTTTGAGTAAAATAGACATTTTCACAATATTAAGTCTTCCTATCCATGAGCAGGGTAAGTTTTTCCATTTACCTAAGTCTCTCTTAGTTTCTTTTAGTAAGGGTTTGTAGTTCTCTTTGTAAAGGTCTGTTATTTCTCTGGTTAGATTAATTCCCAGGTACTTTATCTTCTTAGGGGCTCTAGTAAATGGTATTGATTTGATGATTTCTTCGTTAACAGTCTCATTGTTGGTATAAAGAAATCCTACTGATTTAATTTATGTTTATCTTATGTACTAAGACTTTGCTCAAGTCTTCTATCAGTTTGAGTAGTTTCTTTGATGTATTTAGGTGCTCTGAAATTAGGTACATAAATATTTAATATAGTTAAGTCTAGCTTGTGTAGTGAACCTTTCAACAATAAATAGTTTCCATCTTTGTCCACGATGGTGGATTTTACATTAAAATTGATTTTGTCTGAAATTAGAATTGCCACCCCTCCTCTTCTTTGTTCATTGTTTGCTTGATATATATTCTTCCATCCTTTAATTTTCAGTTTGTTCCTATCTTTAGGCTGAAGTGAGTTTCTTGTAGACAACATATGGATAAGTCATGTCTTTTAATCTAGGAATGTCACTCGATGTCTCTTTACTGGAGCGTTCAGTCCATTCACATTCAATGTAATTATTGATAGATATGTGTTCAGTGCTGCCATTGTGATATGTTTATTTTTGTGTTGATGCTTTCTGTGTTCTTATTAGTCTGTTCTGAGACATTCTTTTTTGTGAGTTGATTTTTCACCTTTTTCAGAGCTGGTTTTGTAGTTGTTGCATCTCCTGTGTTGCAGTTCTTGAGATGGTATGGTACATCTTTGTTGTGTTTTACAGCTGCCCCTATGATTCCCCCTAATAAAGTATATATAAACCCAATTTTAATTATTACCAGTCTTGTCATCTTCCTCTCCATCTAGAAGGACTGTAATGACTGTAGTACATCCCTCTTTTTAATATGGTAGCACTCTAGTTTTCATAATCACTGGATTGTTTCTTTCAGTATTAATGCTGTGATTGACTTTGAAGCCTTCTGAGTAGAGTTCTGAGTAATGTGTCACTCTCAAATATAAAGTTAGTGGTTTTGTTCTTCTAATCCAAAGCCAAGAACTTCTTTCAGTATTTCTTGTAGTTTGGGTTTGGTTTTTACAAAGTCTCTGAGTTTCTGTTTATCTGGGAATGTCTTAATTTCATTTTCATATTTGAAAGGTAGTTTTGCAGGATACATAATTCTTGGTTGAAAGTGCTTCTCCCTCAAAGCTTTTAATGTGTCATGCCACTGTCTCTGTACCAGCATGGTTTCTACTGAGAAATCTGATGAAAGCCTATAGAGTTTCCCTCTGAATATTAGCTTTGGTTTGAGTCTTGCTGCCTTTAAGATTGCTGCTTATGTTTCATTTTGTTAAGCTTGATTATAATATGTCTTGGAGTCTTTCTTTTGAGATCTGTATTGGGTCATGTACGATATGTATCTGAGATGTGTATATTCTCTTCCTTCTTGATTTTTGGGAAGTTTTCTGTCAGCAGCTCAGCAGCGATACTCTCTGTGTTCTCAGGTGTCTCCTCCTGTTCAGGGACTTCAATTAATCGAAGGTTGTTCCTCTTAATAGAGTCCCACATGCTTCACCACTTGGCTGGCATGCTTCTTAATGCATCTTCATTTTTCTTGTTTCTCTTTTCTGATTTCTGCTCATAGACGCTGGCATCAGTAGCTCTGTCTTCCAAGTCAGAAATTCTTTTTTCCATTTGTTCCATTCTGTTTTCTTGACTTTGAATGGAAGTTTCTATGTCTTTGATTTTATTCTTGATCTGTTAGATTTCAGAGTACTGGTTCTCCATCAGATCAAACAGCTTGTTTAGTTTTTCGTTTTGTTCTGCTGCATTTTGTATAAGGTCCAGAAGAGCTCAGTATATAATCATTTTGTATTCACTTTCTGATAATTTCATAAAAGTTTCTTGTTCTGCAAAACTCCTTGGCTGTTTTGTTTGGGAGCCTTCTGAAGCCGTGGGTGATTTCTTGTATGCCACAAGTGTCTGTTGCTTTTTGGATCCCATGTCAGTAAGTAAAGACTGGAAGGAGATACTGTGAGGATGGACTACAGATGTTTCTCTAGGCTGTCTTAAAATGTAAAGCAAAAGGTATCTGACCACTTCCCAAGTCAGTCAGGTTTTCAAGAGTAGAGGTCCCTCTTCCCAACTGGCATAGTAAGCACCTCTGTATCCAACCCCAGATGATACAAACTAGTTCAGAATACAGCAATGCTACTGTACTGTTGGCCTCTGCTGACGGGGCCCAGCCTTAGGCAACACTGTGTAAACTACTACTTTTCTACTAGAAAGGTGCTCTCCTGTGGGCAGGTTCCCAAGCTAAGAAATAAGTCCAGCTGAGGCTACTGTATCCAAGATGGCACCCTCTACACAGGCAGCAGATAGAGGGGCTAAAGGTGCTGAGAGATAGTGATTCCTCTGCCTCTGTTGCGAGGCCCCTACCACAGGCGATACTGTGTAAATTACTGCTTTTCTGTCAGAGAAGTGCTGTCCTGTTTGCAGGTGCTGGCTCTCAGGCTAAGAATTAGGTCCTGCTAAACTCTCTGTATCCAACATGGCATCCCGCAGTCTGTCAGTGCAGTTCTGTACAAACCACGCTGTGGCAGTGATAAAAAGACAGGCCCAAAGTGGCTAGATTAACAGAGTCCTAAGCCTGGCTCTCAAAATATGGGAATTTTGCCTGACTATATCCCCTGCAGTGCGTCTGAGTCAAGCTGCTAGGCAAGACTCACTTCCGCCCACCAGCCAAGACAGAGGAAAAAAAAATGAAAATAGTGCATTTACTTTCAGTCTGTGAGAGCTGGGGCTAGCCAAAAGCAGGAGTCAGTGAAAGAGGAGGTTTTTCACTCAGTGGTATGAAGTCTAAATTAACAGCCCTATGTCGTGTCCTGGAGGCTCATTAGGTGACCAGAAAGCTCCGTTTGATTATCATTTTAGGTCTTGGTTTCCAGAGGGATATAAGGAGACATGTGCTTAGTCCACCATCTTGATTCTACCTGCCTTAATATGTTTTTTTACACTTTTCATATTGAGTTTCACTAATTTCAATCTTGCTTAAGAAACTTAAAACTAATACTTTAACCTACAACAGAGATATGAGGAGCAGTTCTGAATTTCCTGGCTTTTATAGCTTTTAACTAGTTGTCCAGTTTTCCTTTATCAGTATAAATGTATTTTAATTTGTTGTCTTTGTTTGTGTATGTCTGCATTTTCTCTTTTCTACCCACAGCCTGTGGTCTCTATGTATTTGCCTAGTGTATTTCCAGTAAATAGGATCATATGGTATTTGTCTCTTTGGCTTATTTCAGGGTTCATCCATGTAGTAGCATGTATCAGGACTTCATTTGTCTTCATGACTTTATTCTGTTTATCCCTGCATCTGTTGATGGACACTGGGGTTGTTTCTACCTTTTGGCTACTGTGAATCATGCCACAAGGAACAGTAGTGTATATGTATCTACTTGAGTCCCTGTTTTTAAATCTTTTGTTTACATATATAGGCATGGAATTGCTGTGGTCATATGATAATTCTATGTTTAACTTTTTGAGGACCCCCTCAAATTGTTTTCCATAGCAGCTACACTGTTTCACATGTTCACTAACAGTGAACCAATTTCTCTGCATCCTGACTAACACTTGTCAATTTTTGTTTGATTATAGGTGTGAAGTAGTGTCTCATATGGTTTTAATTTGTATTTCCTTAATGACTGACGAGGTAGCACTGTTGGTGGAGTAGTTAAAAACTCAGCTGCCAGCTGCTCTGTGGGAGAAAGATGTTACAGTCTAGTTCTTTAAAAAAAACATGGTTGTAGGGGCTGACAAACCAAGATCAGCAGGTTGAAAAACAGGACTCCTGCCCTCAGGCTGTGAAGATCAGTGAATCCGAAGATCTGGAAATAAGTCAATAGCTGAAGTCCCAAGAAGCAGAGGTCAGATGAACAGGAGGCAGCCACAGGATCCAGAGCAAGCAAAAAACTTTTGACAGCCCCTACAGCTCTGTGAGTCAAGAGAAGCCTCCATCCTGATCCACAGACTCAGGACATTACAGTCTCAACAGTTGCTAAGATAGTTGCTGTTTTCAGCCTGGCAGTCAGGTGCTCCTTTGAAAGTGGAAGAACCTCCCATAACAGCCTAAGTGAATCAGACTCTTCACTATATTACTCACCGTACACACGACCATGAAGGTCACAGGAATCAAACTGTGGATCCTTCATTCCCAAGTGAGGACCTACCATGACGAAAAGAGTTGAAAGCGCAATCCATTGATAGCTTGAATTTAAGACTTTCTAGGCTTAGATAGTGAAAGTGTTTTTTATGTTAGCATAGATGAGATTGCTGTTTTGTACCAGACAGATTTTTGCCCAGAGAATCCTCGTCCCTGAGATAAATGCTCCCTTGATCCCCTGTTAAAAGATGAAAATTTTTGAATCTGTGTTGAGAGAATTGTTAAACATTACTAATTTGTATATCGATCGAGGGTTGCATGCCAACTTAGGCATCAAGTCCTGTCTCATTTGGATTTGTACTTCAGGAAAATTGAAAATTGTCAGAAATGAAATGGAATGCACAAACACCAATATCCTAGCATTACTGAGCTGAAATGGACTGGTATTGGCCATTTTGAATTGGACAATTGCAGCTTAAAGAGGACTGGTATTGTATTCAATGTGGAAAAGAATATTCCAAGATCCATCCTGAAGTACAGTTCTGTCATTGATAGGATAATATCCATAAGCCTACAAAGAAGGCCAGTTAGTAGGATTATTATTCACATTTATGCAACAACCACTAAAACTAAAGATGAAGAAACTGCAGATTTTTACCAGTGTCTGTAGTCTGGAATCGATTGAATATGCTATCAGAATGGATGCATTGATAATTACTGGTGACTGAAATGCGAAAGTTGGAAACTTTCGTTCTTATTTAAGAAGGATTGGTAGTTGAAAAATACGGCTTTGGTGGTAGAAATGATGCCAAAGACTACATGATAGAATTTTGCAAAACCGGTGCCTTATTCATTGAAAATACGTTTTTCTGGGCTGATTGCCTTGATTGAGTATCTTGGCTGATAGGAGACTGTTCTGCCCTGCAGAGTTCTGTGCTGGTTGCATTGATTGGATATTTCAGCTAGCAGGAGCTGTTCTGCCCTGCGGAGTCCTGGGATGATTGTACTGATTGGGTATCTTAGCTGGTAGGTGACTGTTCTGCCCTGTAGAGTTCTGGACTAATTGCATTTTGGGGTCTCTTAGCACATAGGAGACTGTTCTGCCCTGCAGAATTCTGGACTGATTGCACTGATTGGGAATGTTAGCTGATGACAGGAGTAAAGATAGAGTGAGCACCCCCCACTTGTCTGTCACTGGAGGCTTTTTTGTTGCTGTGATGCTGGAAGCTATGCTACTAGTATTTAAGTACCAGAAGGGTCACTGATGGAGACAGTTGTCAGCTGAGCTTCTAGAATAAGAAAGACCCACTAGTCTACTTCTGAAATGAATCAGCCAGGGAAAACCTTAGGAATATCAGAAGAACATTGTCAGATATAGTGCCAGAAAATGAGCCTCCCAGGTTAGAAGGCGTTCAGAAGGTGACTGGGGAAGAGCTGCTTCCTCAAAGTAGGGTTGACCTTAGTGATATGGATGTAATGAAGTCTTCAGAATCTTCTTCAAAATTAGAAGAAACAGCTGAAAACATCCATTCATGCCGGGGGCCAGCCTCGACAGGGTCTGGGATCACAAAGGGATGGGCGGCGTCGGCGAAGGAAAGAGACTCAGACAACCAGGAATCTGGAGGTCAGCAGCCCATTAAGGCCTGTCTTTCTTTATTTTTATACAATCAATGAGGTGACGTGATTTCATCCTGCTCTTTGATCACATAAGCTATTGGCTGGTAAGGAACTGATACCTTGTGGTCTCTTTTCATGTTAATCATTAGCGCCCCCTAGGTAATGGCCCGAGACAAGTATATTGTGGTTATAATCCACAGTGAGAACAAAGCTATGCCTTGAGCTCAGTCAGCTCTATCTATGCCTCAAGGTTAAAGGTGCAGGAAGAGGGGTAGACTCAGCTAAAGGTTATGAGCTGGCTGTCTCTATTTGTTCCTTCTTTGCTCTTATTTTATCTCTTCCTGTGGGGACAGTAAGTGCCTACCACCCCCCACCCTATGCCTCTCTTAAGCTGTTCTAAGAAGGGTGTTTCTTTAGTATTTACTCATTTGCCATACCAATTATAATAAACTTGGGAGCCTATCCATCTTCCTGATGCAGGGAGTGGGATGTCTATATCTAAGAGCTGTGTGGGGGGTCGTCCCTGGGGAGCTTCCCAGGGCCTTCCTGCAATCTTGTGTTTCACATGTGGAGGGGGATGTGCAGTTAGGGGAAGCCAGTGGGGCCAGGCCAGCCTCAGCGTTCCCAGGCTGGGCGTGCTGCGTCAGAATTCATTCCTCTGAGCTCTTTTCTCTAGGAACTCCCATTGAGGTTTCCTTAGCATTATTTCATAAGCTGAGGAGTTGTAAAGCCCCTCTTAGAAGGCATCTTCCTTATTCCTTGTGTTGGGAGATGAGAGGGTACTTTTGAGGAAGGTTTTTCAGTGTCCCTAATGACACAACCTGGTATTGTTACACGAATTAGGATGCAAAATATTATCAGGGAGAGTACAGCCAAAAATATGCCAAGGGTGAGATGCCTCCGCTCGCCATCGCATAGGCATGTAGCTTTGCTACAGGGACTTCTGTGGGTGACGGGCCTTGGTACACTCATAATTGGAATATGAAATGTGCCAAATATGAATCTAGGAACATTGGAAATCATCACAAATGAAATGGAATGCATAAACATCGATATCCAGCATCGGCCATTTTGGAGTCCAACAGTCATGTAGTCTACTATGCTGAGAACAAAAACTTGAAGAGGAATGGCATTGCAGTCATCATCTAAAAGAACATTTCATGATCTGTCCTAAAGTACAATGCTGTCAGTCATTGGATACTATCCATACACCTACAAGGAAGGCCAGTAATAGGACTTTTACTCAAATTTACGCACCAACGATTAAAGCCAAAGATGAAGACACTGAAGATTTGCACTAGCTTGTGCAGTCTGAAATTGATTGAACATGCATCAGGATGCATTCATAAATTACTGGTAATTGGAATACAAATGTTGGAAACAAAGAAGGAGGATCAGTAGTTGGGAAATATGGCCTTGGTAATAGAAATAATGCCCAAGATCCCATGATAGAATTGTAAGACTAGTGACTTCTTCATTGCAGATACCTTTTATAACCCACACTGACGGTGACTGTACACATGGACTTCACCAGATGGAATGCACAGGAACCAAAATGACTACATCTGTGGAACAAGATAATGGAAAAGCTCCGTATCAGCAGTCGGAAAAAGACAAGCTGCTGACTATGGTAAAGGTCATTAATTGGTCATACGCAAATTCAAATTGAACCTGAAGAAAATTAGTGCAAGTCCACAAGAGTTAAAGTATGATCTTGAGTCTATCCTCCTAAGTTTAAAGCCCATCTCAAGCACAGATTTGATCTGTTGACTACTAATGACCAGACGAATTGTGGAATGATATCAAAGGCATTATCCATGAAGAGAGTAAGAGGTCATTAAAAAGGAAAGAAAGAAGAGACCGAATAAATGTCAGAAGAGACTGAAACTGGCTGTCGAACGTTGAGCAGCTAAAGCAAAAGGAAAGAATGGCAAAGTAAAAGACCTAAACAGAAGATTTCAAAGGGCAGCTTGAGAAGGCAAAAGAAAGTATTATAATGGCATGTGCACAGAGCTGGAAATGGAAAATCAGAAGGGAAGAACACGCTCTGCATCTCTCAAGCTGAAAGAACTAAAGAAAAAATTCAAGCTTTGAGTTGCAGTAATGAAGGATTCTACAGGGAAAATATGAACAACTCAGGGATCATCAAAAGACAATGCAAGGGATACACAGAGTCATTATACCGTAAAGAACTGTTAGATGTTCACTCATTTGAAGAGGTAGTATATGATCAGGAACCAACGGTACTAAAGGAAGAAGTCAAAGCTGCACTGACGGCATTGTCAAAAAACAAGGCTCCAGGAATTGGTGGAGTATCAATTGAGATATTTCAGCAAACAGCTGCAACACTGGAGGTGCTCACTCATCTATGCCAAGAAATTTGGAGGACAGCTACCTGGCCAGCTGACTGGAGAAGACCCATATTATGTCCACTCCAAAGAAAGGTGATCCAATCGAATGTGGAGATTACCGAACAATATCATCAATATCACACACAAGTAAAATTTTGCTAAAGATCATTCAAAAGTGACTGCAGTAGTATATTGACAAGGAACTACCAAAAACTCAAGCTGGATTCAGAAAAGGATGTAGAACTAGGGATATCACTGCTGATGTCAGATGGATCTTGGCTGAAAGCAGAGAACACCAGAAAGACGTTTGTCTGTGTTCCGTTGACTATGCAAAGGCATTTGACTGTGTGAATCATAATAAATTACGGCTAACATTGCAGATAATGGGAATTCTAGAACACCTAATTGTGCTCTTAAGGAATCTTTATATGGATCAAGCGGCAGTCGTGAGAACGGAACAAGGAGACACTGCATTGTTTAAAGTAAGGGAAGGTGCATGTCAGGGTTGTTTCCTTTCACCATATCTTTTCAATCTGTATGCCAAGCAAATAATCCAAGAAGTTAGATTATGCAAAGAAGAACTTGGCATCAGGATTTGAGGATGACTCATTAACAACATGCATGACACAGATGTCACCATCTTGCTAGAAGGGAAGAAAATTTAAAACATCTACTGAGAAAAATCAAGGACCGCAGCCTTCAGTTGTGGATTGCACCTGAACATCAAGAAAACAGAAATCCTCACAACTGGACAAGTAAGTAACATCATCATAAAAGAGAAAGGATTGAGACTGTCAAGGATTTCCTTTTATTTGGTTCCACAGTCAATGCCCATGGAAGCAGCAATGATGAAATCAAAAGATGCTTTGCATTGGGAAAGTCTGCTGCCAAGGATCGCTATTATATTGAAAAGTAAAGTTGTCATCTTGAAGACTAAAGTGCACCTGATCCAACCCATGATATTTTCAGTTGCACCGTAGGTATGTGAAAGCTGGACAAGGAACAAAGAAGACAGAAGAAGAACTGATGCTTTTGAATTGTGGTGTTGGAAAAGAATGTTAAATGTAATATGGACTGCCAAAAGAACAAACAGATCTGTTCTGGAAGAGTTACAACCAGAGTGCTCCTTGGAAGCAAAGATGACAAGACTGCATCTTACATACTTTGGACACGTTGTCAGGAAGGTTCAATCCCTGGAGAATGACATCACACTTAGTAGAATGGAGGGTCATTAAAAAAGGGGAATAGCCTCAAGATAGATTGACACAGTAGCTTAAGCATAAAAATGATTGTGGAGATGGTGCAAGACCAAGCAGTGTTTTGTTCTCTTCAGCGTAGGGTCACTATAAGTTGACACCAACTCAGTGGCACCTAACAACAATTCTTTAAAGACTTCTAGTATCAAGAACCCAATCAAGCAATTCCAGTCTGTCTTGTAGAGTTGCTGTGAGTTGGAATTGATCTGATGGCAGTAGATAAGTAATGACTGAGGATGTTGAGCATCTTTTTGTGTACTTACTGGCCGTGTGTTTATCTTTTTTTGGAGAAATAGCTATTCAGTTCCTTTGTCCCCTTTTTAATTGGTTTGTTTTTTTGTTGTTGAATTCTAGGCATTCTTTATTCTAGATAGTAAACCTTTCTTATATACGTGGTTTCCAGATGTTTCCACATTCTGTAGTTTGTCTTTTTTGCTGGTCGTTTTGATAGACCAGAAGTGTATTTGAATCTGCTACTTAAAACAATGCCAGATTTCAGTTTGTTTTGTTTGCTGTTGAATTTCTCAGATATATTCCAGTCAGATTATTCTGTAATGGCATAAGGTAGTCTTTTCTCTACGAAAATGAATCTTTGTAATTTTCAGAACTTCTCCATCATTTTATTAAAACTTTGTTATTGGATGTAACTTGCCCACTAGAAGATAACAAAATGAATAATAATGAAAAACGTGGAAGCATCTTGTCCTGTTAGCTTTGACAGCTTGTTTTTTATCATGGATTTAAGTACTAGTGATTTGATTTTTATATTGCCTACATATAGTCATTGTCTCTTATTTTTTTTATATTTCATAATGAAATATTCTGGTTCTTTATGGTATCTTGCAAAATGTTTTGTGACTCCCTGGTGTTCTGCTTGCTTGAACATTGAAAACGACTACCTTCCAGGACAGCCTTATCACTAAAAGAATTTCTAGCGTTGAACCATGTGACTGATGGTCCTTATTGATAAGTTGCGCTATGTATTACCCAGACATGTTCTGGATATGGTTGTTTCAGGAACGTTATGATGTCTGCAGTCATGAACACTCTTAAGTTGGTTTCTACAGTTTTGAAAAGTTTACTTAACCAGAATTGGGGATGTGTTTGTCTGACATCGCCTGTTTTCTGATGCCCAAAGAAACATCCTTTTCACCTGCCTCCCATCATCTACCCAGGAGGGCCAGTTAGCTTTTATTGCTACCTTGCTTCCATTCTCCGTAGTTAATTATTTATTCATGATGATGATTTGTTATTGCCTGCTTTCTTCTTTCTTCTTTGTGCTTCTAGTTTCTGTTTAGAATCTTCTTAGGTGAATCAGCATTTGAAGAAGTTCATTCAGGTTCTTCACTTCAGTGCAATATTGAATATCTGAAGGGCCCATTATCAGACTAGCACAATCTTTTCAGCAATCTCATGACTGCACATTTCTACCATACTTGTATAGCAGGAGGCAGATGTTAATGGCCGAGTATTCTGTCCCTTTCCTGTAGGTGCTCTTCTGGCACCTTAGAACTGCCACTCCTATTTCATTGTTATCATAGAGTTAGACCTAGAACACTGAGTCAGAATCCAGGAGGGGTCTCCCTGCTCATCTGAGTTTCCATTCAGTGGAAGGTGGTCCCTATTCCCTTTTCTCAGATTCAGTTGGCATCTATGGAGACTCATTTATCCTGGAGAAGTGATGTTATAACTTACTTTAGGGTCTAAAGTTTGCCCCAGTCCTCACTAGCCCATCTTGTCCACTATTCCATCCTGCCTTCTAGTTTGCCTTCTTCCAGGATCTCCTTACCCAGAATAGACCTCACCAACTCAGTCTGAGCCCCTGATGTCCTCAAGTTGACACATAGAGTGTGTGTGTATATATTATATATTCATAAATATGTGTATATGTATGTGTGTGAAGTGAAGGATGAAAATTTTATGGCCTTACATCAGTCATTAAGCTTCAGCAAAAATGATTGTACCATGACAATTTCAGATGCCATTTTATCAAAAATATTGTCTAGAGTTTAATTACAGAAATGATTATAGTGCAACCTATGAGTGTCAGAACATGACGGGACTGCCTTGATTTTTCCAGGACTTTCAAGTTTTCTGAGATTGGCAAGGTACAATCTTAACCACTTCCCTGTTACTCATGTTAGTGGGAAGGATTTTAGTTTTTTCTTTCTGACAGGTTTCTGCCTTGCATAGGTTTCGGCTTTCACGGGCTTTACTATACCATAATGCCTAATATATATAAGGTCTGACAATTAAGTTTGCCATCTCATCCTAGGAAAAGTACTGTATACCTCACTGCTGACTATCACTACAGTCAGCTTCAAAGTACTCCACTTGGGAAGCTATACACTAACACCAGCACCTAGTTCACCCTTCAAAGCAATTTTGGAACTCTGTCTGGAAGAGCCATCAGACTGTCATCATATTACCCTTGATGTCCTAAATGTCATCAATATTTTCTTTATCTTCAGATGAAGAAAAAAGTCACTGGGGGCCAGACCAGGTGAGTATGGAGGGTGTTCCAATACAGTTATTTGTTTAGTGGCTAAAAACTCCCTCACAGACAGTGCCTTGTGAGCTAGTGCATTGTCATGATGCAAGAGCCATGAGTTGTTGGCAAAAGTTCAGGTCATTTTTGTCTAACTTTTTCATGCACATTTCCAAATAATAAACTTGGTTAACTGTCCAGTTGATATAAATTCAAACTGAACAATCCCCTGATAGCAAAAAGGGTAGCAATATTGTTGTAATTCTTGATTTGGACTTGATGGAACTTTTTTGGTTGTGGAGAACTGTCTGACTTCCATTGTGTACTTTGATGCTTTGTTTCAGGGATGTATTGGTACACTTATGTTTCATCAGCAGTAAATAGCACAGCCGAAGCATCACCTTGCTTCTTCAAAAGATTTTGACAAACTTTGACTTTTCCTTTGGTTTAGCTCATCAGTGAGCTCCTCTGGGACCATTTTTGCACATACCTTTCTAATGCCAAGATTTTCAGTTAAGATTTTCCTGTTTCCCTACTGATATTTAAGTGGTCTGCTGTGTTTCTCACAGTCAGCAGATGATTTTCATATAAAATTGTATGAATTTTTGCCATTTTTTCATTAGTTCCTCTCGTTATTGGCCACCCTGACCAGTCTTCACCAGTGATGCTTTCTCTCCCCTCAGAAAAGCGTTTGATCCATTTGTGCACTGCCATTTTATTCATGGCATTATCCCTGTAAACTTGAACTGACATGTCCCTGATTTCACTTCCACTCTTGCCAAGTTTAACAAAAAAATTAATGTTTGTTCATTGCTCTAATTCAAGCTCTGACATTTCTCACAATGGCACACAAAAACATACAACAGTAATGAACGCCACTCAGCAAGACACTGCCACACGTAGACATGCACACAGCTGTGACACACTGATATACCAAGGTTATAAAACCTTACTGAGTTGTCTGTACAGTGGTGCCAGTGCATGTTGGCTGGTTTGTGAACTTAGTTGCCAGACCTCATACATGTGAAATACATGAATAAAATTTTTACTTCTTTTAGAACCTCGTCAAAATATGGAACCTGACTGTGTTACCTTGTGAGTCCAGAGACCCTCTGGACTCAGTGGGTCCCCATCTTGTGAGAATTCATAGGGGAGACAATTTTTGGTTCAGTTCTAACAGGGTCTTTGTGGGCTCATGCCACTCTAAAAGACTGACTCAGAAAGGGAACTGAAGCAAAGGCTTATATAGGTTTAATAAGAACAGGGAGTGATTCTTTAAATAGGCTATATGTGCATCTGAGGTCCAAGATGGAGTCCTTATGGCTCTCCTGGGATGTGTCACTGGCAATACTTCTAGTCTTCTGTTGCCCTCTCTGGTTAAACTGGAAGGGTTAAATGTCAGTCACATTCAGTCTTCCTGTGTCTGCCACCTGGAATTTTGGAAATAACTAAAGAGTACACATTATTACCTGTGTAATTTAAATTTCATATTAAACAGGATGTGGCTGGGGTTCCAGACATAAGTCATACTGTCTCTGAGCCAGTTTTGTTTGCTGACCTATTATGTTCCTCTGTTTTAGCTGGAAGTCTAAAAGATGTGTGATAATGAGACTGTTATCTTGTGTTCTTTTTTGCACCAACTATTTAAAATAAGATAACTTTGAGTGACTGGGTCCACACGTGATAGAAATCAGTCTCTTTCATAGAAGATTGAAGAGTACAGATAGCACCGTAATGACTGAACTGTGACCCTTCTACTGACATTCCAGTGCTGATTCAAAAGAAACCCAGGGAAGCAAGAGTGAACTTTTTCAATCTTTATACTCCCTGCAAAGATGATTTTTATCAACAGGATGCTGAGTTTTGAGATCTGTAGAATTGTCACAGAGAAAAATCACAGAGAACATTTATCTGAGTCATAGGGGATGTCTGTAACCATCAGTGGTGATTTCTGGCTACTGAAAACACAAGATGGGTTTAGGCTGGTTACCTTTGTTTAATGATAGAGAAAAATACCTGTTTTAAATTCTTCCAGGCCCTCCACCTCCTCATTAAAGAATTTATTTTTTAAAAAGATAGGTACTGGGAAGTAAGAGGAGGTAATTTTGAAAATTAAAATAAAACAGAATGGTGAGGTCTGTTTTGAGGCCAAAGGAGAGAAGAGGCAAGTGTTGTGCTTGTGCAGTCACTGCTACAATGGAGACTTGAGCACAAATGGAGAGTCCCCTACAAAATGTAGCCCATAATTCAGGCTATCAGCTTAAATCACACTGTTTCCAGGTAAAGAGAAGCAGCCCTTGTTTCTTGGTGAAGAGAAGGGCCCATTGTTTTCTGACCCCTGATCCATAGCCTGCTGCAGACCATCCCATCTGTTTGCCTTTGTGTCAGTATCCTTTCCTCCCCTCCTGTTTGGCATTATGCTGCCTTCAAGTGTCCCCGTGGAAGGGACCACCCAGAGGGCTGCACAATGAGGACTGAGGTAGCCACCAAAACATACATTTTGTAAGACAGCTCTGTTAAAAGAAAAATACTGTTTATGTATGTGTTTGTCCTTCCTACAACTGTTTTGTGTGGCAGACAAAACCCCCTTACACAGACTGCGCTGGGGCTGTACATACAGCTGTGGCAGCCATCATGGGTCGGGCTTCAGACAGTCCTTCCAGTGTATTTTCCCAGGACACTAATTCTTGATGTGGTTTACAGTTACATACTTGGATTTATGGCCAGGAAATTTGATATCAAAGGAAGCAAATTGTACTCAGCCTATCAAACTGTTTTATCAACAGTCCTCTAAGTTGGTGGCTTGGTATTGCTGTTGGGTAAAATGCCTCTGTAAAGCTACTTAACAAAAGCCAGCAGCTTGGAATTCAGCACTCAATAGCCATTTATACCTCTGTAAAAGGATTAGCAGTAGCCAATTGTTACACTGTTTAAATCTTAATTTGCATGCTTATAAAGGTAGAGCCTTTGTAGCCCTCTCTGTGTTCTCAGTTGTATTTGTGTACCTGTGGGTGGGAGGTCACCAGAGGTTTTCCTTATTGGTGAAGCCTCTAAATTACTTCCCTGGATGACCAAGTACACTACACAAATTGAATTAGCACTTCAGGTTTTGAGTGACAGTGGTATTCTTTGGTTTGTTAGTTATATTTTGTAGCAGCTGTGGTCCTTGAATGTTTGGTGCATGAATGTCTTGTGTCACATCTGTTTAACTAATAAACCCTCATTGATCTTAGGAGGATTTTGACTGTTCATTGTCATCAACAAATTTCCCAGGGAATTAAATGTAAGAAACTAGAAACATAACCTGATAAAGCTGTAGTTTTAAAAGTGATGTTTTCTATCCAGGCCATCAAAACTTTTTCTGTATTTCTAATTACCCTACTGCAAAGAAATGGAATGGTTTTTTTAATAGTACAAAGCAAAATATCAGATGTTGCCATGCCCAGCATTGCCCGTGGTACATTCTCCTCATAAGACAGCAAATCTGTTAACCCAAGCCAGAGGGGTGGGTGTGTGTCTGTGTGTCTGTGTGTGAGAGAGAGCGACAGAGAGACAGAGATAGAGGAGGAGAGGGGATCTAGGTCAGGAATATGGAAAGAAGAGAAAGTTATGATTGATCTGTATTAAATGGATGAAAACTGATAGAGTTTAGAATGTCTGATTGGAATAGAACCAAAGTTTTGGATATTTTAATGGTGACCTCATTGCTAGTATTTCCCTCATAAAGCATTTGTTCATTTATTCAACAGATATTTACCCTACCAGGCACTGTGCTAGCCACTGAAACTAGTGTTGTTCTACTTGGATTGTATTGGTTGTGGAAGTGGTCAGGATTGAGAATATAAATCAAAAGCTCCCTGTAGTCTACATGTTTTCTGTATGAGAAACATTCCAGACAGAAGGGAGATAGATACACAGTGGTTTGTAAATAAATATCAGCCATGAAAGAAATGTTACTGGGAATTTCTGAAGACCCTCAATGCTGCTGAACCAAAGCAAGTTCATTCTACCTGTCACTGCAGCCAGAATTTGGAGACGGAGTGGGGGGTGGGAGTAGGGGTTGAGGTGGGTGGGTTCAATCAGTGCTTTATTAACAGATACACATGCAAACCTGGGAAACAATGTGAGTGATTTCTCCAAAAGTGTCCACTTGGGCTGCAATTCCAGCATTTTTTATAGCCAGATTTCAAAGGAATTGGCATCTGAAGATTGTCATAGAACAGTAACAGGGAGACACAAGATTCCATTACATCTTATTGAACAGTGTGAATTACCCAAAATTTCATTATATAAGATCTTGGAATAATCAATTTACTACCCTGGAGATAGGGAGAGGAATGCAGGCCTGCTAATCCACTTTGGGGGTGATAACTGGGCAAGGAGATGGAATGTAGTTTAATAACCTAAGTGACTTTTATTAGATTCTTATATTCACTAGTGTCAAGGGTCCCTGACAGAACTGTGAGAAAAGAATTATTTGGGGAGACCTGACTGGCCCATGAGACAAATCTTTATTGGAAAATGAAAGTACTTCAAGTGGGGCAACAGCAGAGTGTATAGCACTCCAGTAGTCTGCGCCACTGAGCAAGTTTGAGGTTGGGTTCTATAGCCTGTCTATGCCCAGGGTGGAAACCCTGATGGCAAAGGGGGTTAAGTGCTATGTCTGCTAAACAAAAGGTCAGCAGTTCAAATCTGCTAGGATTCAAATCCTTGGAAACTGTGGGGGCATTTCTGCTCTGACCTCTAGGGTCACTATGAGTCAGACCCAACTTGATAACAGTAGGTTTGGTTTTGGTTTTTTATGCCCAGGGTATAGGTGGGGATAGCAAATCAGCAGTGGGGATCTGAAGTATTTCTGTTTTTGGCAGGCAGCTGGCTTGTCCCTTGACTGCATGCACGGGCAGACTTCAAGACAGTTCCTTCCACAGGAGCTTCTAGAACTGGTAGTAGGACTTATTATGGGGTGTTGTGCATATGCAGTTTCTTGCTTCCTTGGTTCGATTTCCAGGTCCAGATTGTAGCTCTCTGGTGCCCCCTCTGGATATGTAGCAGGCAAAGTGGGACTTCTGCACATGTCCTGGAGTTCCTTCTGAAAAACAACTTTGAGAATGTTTACAACAGTTGTTTGGAGATTTATTTCAGTGTCTCAGGACATGGGTAATCATTGAATCTTTTTGTCCCTTGTTGCTTATTGATAGTTTCCACCACACTATAGAGTCCCTCAGGCTCCCTGTCTTTTATTTATTTTTTATTATGATTGAATGAAAATGTACGTGCCCATATAAATTTGTGTGTCCACCTATATGCGGCTTCCACTGCTTCCCTGCCCAGTGACAGCACACTCTTCCTGTCTGCTCCTTATATGTCCCATCCTCCCAATAGTCTCCTTTCCCCTCCTCTCTACCCACTCCGCTTCCTCCAGTAAGAGGTCAGCAGGATGATATCCTATAGATCGTAAAGTGCACCCAAGGTATGATCACTCTGTGTTGCCAAGTGCAATCCATTCCTGAGGCTCCTTGTTTTACTCCCAACTTTCATAGGGTTTCCATTGTACATTTTCCCACAGACTATTCTGCCTGCCTCAACTATACCACTATAGTAAAGGAGCTGAATGTATTAGGCTACAGGGTATTTGGGGAAATGTTTCCTGTATCTTCTTGTTTTAGAGCTGTGAGGAAAGGGCAAGGGGAAACAGGTCTTGGGGAGTGGGCCAAAGTGTAGCTTTTGGGATTTTAAGAAAGCACCAACTGTATTATATTTTGTTTTCTAACTTTCAAATATTGTGAGACAGCAGCAAGTGAACCTGTTCAATTTCAGAGAAGCTAAAATGTTATTCTAAAAATAAACATGAAATAAAAAAAACTTGCTCATTTTGCTTCTGTGTCTGTACATATGTACCAAAAGAAAATGAAGGTACAGACGTATCCAGAAAAAAAACCCATCTCAGGTGATTTGTACTCAAAAAAGAATTTTTAGCATATGAGTTTTGAGACAGACCCCATAGTGCTGTGTTAAAAATACTAGTTTTGTTTTTTTTTTTTTGCTTGGCTCTCCACCCCTCAATTTTACAATTAAATCCTGCTTTTATGTAAACCCCGTGGTACTTTCATAAGTATGATTAAGAATGTTGCTGACATAACTTTTATGAGCCTACTACTTTTAAACCCCTTAAAAGTAACTTGCCTGCTCACCTTTGGTGAACAGTCTTGGTAGCAACAGGTCTCAATCTTTTTGCTTATACAAAAAATAAAGATACCTTTTCTGTTCCTGGGAAGCCCTGGTAGCATAGTGTCTAAGCACTCTGGCTGCTAACAAAAAGGTTGGCAGTTTGAATACTACAGGTGCTCCTTGGAAACTCTTGGACAGTTCTCCGCTGTCTTGTAGGGTCACTATGAGTGGGAACCCACTCAGCAGCAGTGGTTTTGTTTTCCCCTCCAATGTTTTCATACCTGAGCCTCTCTTTTTATTGGCCCCCATGAAGCATGCTGAGCAAAAACTTGTGGTTTCCACCTGGTTAACCTTTTGACCCACAAGTTTATTTTCATTTCTTTTGTTGTTTGTTTGCTGGCGGCCTTTGCATATTTAAAAGGAATACAGAGCTATGTTGCTTCATGTGAAAGGAGTTTAGTGTGAGAACACAGTAAGGCAGCCTGGAGCTCCCTACAGAAGACATTCTATTTTTTTCTCTTTTACAACCCTCCCTTCCCACAGGGGGATGAGAACGAAGATTTGAGGAAGGAAAGTGAGGACTCCCAGAATCAGTACCTATGAGCTCTCTACCACTGAGGAAGGGGGGTAGAGCCAAACTCTGGAGGAGACAGAAGCTGAATTTCCCTACAAGTTTTTGTGTATTCATTGGAATTCGAAACAAAGGCTGGTTGCTCCTTTCCCACCTTTATGTGTTATGTGTGATTCCTAAGTTACATGGAAGATCCTCTACAAATGATGGCTGTTGGGTTGTTGCTCATTTTGGATTAGTTTCCTTTCAAAGAACATGGTTCTGGATGTGACCAACTACACTTTGTAACTCTTCAGTCTGATTCAAAATAGGGAGAAAATATTCCTTAGTTTTTAAAATAACATAACATTAGCCAGCCAGCCAAGTGCCATCATGGGATCCGACTCATGGTAACATTATATAATGCAAATTGTAACAAGTTTATGAACTTAGTTGTATAATTGTTGGTGAGGGAGTTTTTAGCCAGTAAACAAATAACTATTGGAACACCCTCCCTATTCACCTGATTTGGCCCCCAATGACTTCATTATTTACCTGAAGATAAAGGAAATATTGAAAGTAATACATTTAATGACATTGAGGACATCAAGGGTAATATGAGAGCTCTGATAGCCATTGCAGAAAGAGTTCCAAAATTGCTTTGAAGGGTGGACTACATGCTGGCATTAGTGCGTAGCTTTCCAAGGGTGGTACTTCAAAGGTGACCATTAAATATGGTATTTTGGTAAAGTTATAGCTCTGCCGTCTGCTCCTTCTCCTACTATATCTGGGGCCATGTTCCGTACACCCCATCCGGGCTGTCATTGGTAGTGGCTGGGTACCACCTAATTCTTCTGGTCCCATGCTGAAGTGGACTCTGGCTCACATGGCCCCTTCTATCCGATGGGCTCAGTCTTCCTCCTGTCCTCTATGTCTACCATTTCCCTCTGGTCCAGGTGGCTAGGGACCATTTGGTGCTATTTAGATGGCAGCTTGCTAGCTTTTAAGACCCCATATGCTACTCACTTGGTATGTGAAGCATATTCTTGAGAGAGAAAAGTCTGGATGTGCCATGAAAGCATACTCCCCTGATCCTAGACCCTTTTTCTCTGTCCTTCCAAAGAGTTGGGCCACATTAAAGAAACAATTTGGTTTTGAAATTGAGCACTTGTGGGTACCATTCTTCTAGTATATGATGTCACATCCTACACCCAGCCTTAATCCTACCACTATCTAATTTGTAAAACTCCCTGTGCCTCCCTCCTCACCCCTGTAACCATCAAACATTGATTTCTTTTGTACTTAAATGATTTGTTGTGTCCTTGTAATAATCATTTCATACAAAAATGAACCTTTTGTATTGGTGTAATTTTGCTCAGCATGATGTCCTATAGATGGTGCCGCACTGGCAGGTATTACTCTAGGCCATCATTGTTTCTTGTTGCTGCCTAGTATTCTATTATATAAATATACCAGTTTAACCATTTATCTGTTGATGGGCATCTAGGTTCTTCCATCTTCTTGCTGTTGTAGAGAGGGCTGCACTAAACTTTGGTATGCATGTATCTGTTTGAGTGATGGCCCCTGTTTCTCTGGGATATAGTCCAAGGAGTGAGATTGCCAGATCATATGGTATGTCTATTGCTAGTTTTCTAAGAAATTGCCAAGTCGATTTCCAAAGTGACTGTAGCATTTTGCAGTTCCACCTACAGTGTAGAAGAGTTCCAATTTCTCCAAATCCTCTCCAACATATATTATTTTGCGGTTTTTTTGGATTATTGCCAGCTTTGTTTGGGTGAGATGGTGTCATGGATTGAACTGTGTCTGCACAAAAATGTGTGTAGCCATTTGACTTGGCTGTCATTCCCAATATTTTGTAATTTTCCTATGCTGTAAATCCTAATCTCTGCCTGTGGCTAGTAGATAAAATGATTATGTTAAAATAGGGTTAGGTTGGGACTGCAATACTCTTGCTTAAGGAATTTCCCTGGAGTGTGGCTTGCGTCATTTATCCTTTCTCTTAATAAGAGATGAAAGAGAGGCAAGCGGAGAATGGGAAACCTCACATCATCAACAAAGCAGCACTGGGAGTAGAGTGCATCCTTCAGGCCTGAGGTTCTTATACTAAGTTGCACTCCGAACAAAGACTGATGCACCACAAGGACCTTCCTCCAGAGCTGACAAGGGAGAAAGCCTTCCCATGGAGTGCAACATCCTGAATTTGAACTTGAAACCTCCTAGATTGTGTAAGAATAAACTTTCCTTTGTTAAAACTATCCACTCATGATATTTCTGTTAGAGCAGCACTAAATGACTAAAACAGATGGTATCTCATTGTAGTTTTGATTTGGATTTCTCTGATGACTGTTTCTGCTGAGTTGGGACCATCCATTGTTGAACCTATGTTTTTCTTGGATGAGCTTTATCATTTTAGATTTAATATTTAGATCTTTTATCCAATTTGAGTTGGTCTTTGTATAAGGTGTGAGATATGGGTCTTGTTTCAGTCTTTTGCAGATGAATATCCAATTTTGCCAGCACCATTTCTTAAACAGAGTATTTTTACCCCAGTTAACAATCTCAGGGCCTTTGTTGAATCTCAGCTGTTCATAGGAGGATGGTGGCATCTCTGGGGTCTCAACTCTGTTCCATTGGTCTATATGTCTGATTTTGTACCAGTACCAGGCTGTCTTGACAACTGTTGCAGTGTAATAGATTCTAAAGTCGGGTAGTGAGAGGCCTTCCAGTGTATTTTTCTTCTTCAGTAGTTCTTTACTGATCCAAGGTTTCTTCCCTTTCGAAACAAAGTTGGTGATTTGTTCCTGCATCTCATTGAAAAGTGTCACTGGTATTTGTATTGAGATTGCATTGTATATGTAGATTGTTTTGGGTAAAAGAGACATTCTCACAATGTTAAGTCCTCCTATCCATGAGCAGGGTAGGTTTCTCTATTTGTATAAGTCTCTCTTAGTTTCTTGTAGTAACGTCTTGTAGTTCTCTTTGTAAAGGTCTCTTATTTCTCTACTTAGATTTATTCCTAGGTATTTTATCTTCTTGGGGGCTATAATAAATGGCATTGATTTGGTGATTTCCTCTTTAATAATCTGTGTTGGTATAAAGAAATCCTATTGATTTACTTATCTTTGTCTCTTATCCTGATACTTTACTGAAGTCTTCTATCAGTTTGAGTAGTTTATTTATGGATTGTCTAGGATTCTCTGCATATACAATGATATCATCTGCAGATAGGAAGATTTTTGCTTCTTCTTTGCTAGTGCAGATGCCCTCTGTGTCTTGTCTAATTGCTGTGGCCAGAACTTCTAGTACAGTGTTGAACAGGAGAGGTGAGAGTGGGCATCCTTGTTTAGTTTCCATTCTCAAGGGGGAATTGTTTCAGTCTTTCTCCATTCAGGGTGATGTATGTGGTTGGCTTTGTATAAATGGCCCTTATTGCATTGAGGAATTTGCCTTCTATTCCTATTTTGCTCAAAGTTTTTAGCATGAATGGGTGTTCGACTTGATCAAATGCCTTTTCTGCAACAATTGACAAAATCAGGTGATTCTTGTCTTTTGTGTTACTTATGTAGTTGATCCCATTAATTGCTTTTCTGATCTAGAACCAGCCTTGCATCCCTGGTATGAATCCAGTTTGGTCTGATGAATTATTTTTTTGATATGTTATTGAATTCTGTTGGCAAGTATTTTGTTGGAGATTTTTGCATCTGAGTTCATGAGTGATATTGGTCTATAGTTCTCCTTTAGTGTTGGATATTTCCCTGGCTGTGGTATCAGTGTTAACGCTGGCTTCATAGAATGAATTTTTGAGTATTCCATCCTTTCCATGCTATGAAGTAGTCTCAGTAGTACTGGAGTTAACTCTTCTCTAAAAGCTTGGTGGAATTCTGTAGTGAAGTCATCTGGGCCAGGGCTGTTTTGGGTTGGTAGTTTTTCGATGACTTTTTCAATCTCTTCCTTTGTGATGGGTTTATTAAGTTGTTCTGCTTCACCTTGTGATAATTTTGATAAGTGATATGAATCTAGGAAATTGTCCATTTCCTCTAGGTTTTCAACTCTGTCGGAGTACAGTCTTTCATAGTATTCTGTTATGATCTTTTTGATTTCTGTTGGATCTGTTGTGACATCTCCCATGACATTTATTATCTAGGTTATTTGTTTACTGTTTTCCTTTAGTAAGTTTAGCCAGTGGTTTGGCAATTTTGTTGATTTTTCAAAAAGCCAGCTTTTGGTCTTATTAGTTTTTTTAGTTGTTCTTCTGTTCTCTAATCCGTTTAGTTCTGCTCTAATCTTTATGATCTGTTTTCTTCTGGTGTCTAAAGGATTCTTCTGTTGGTCTCTTTCTACTAGTTAAAGCTGTAGACATTTTCTTTATAAAACATGTTATGTCAGTTGAGCTAGATGTTCCCTGAAACCGTGGTCTCCACAGCCCTCAGTCCAATAATTTGGCCCTTCAGGGAGTTCAGATGCATCTGAGGAGTTTCTATGATTTTACCACTTAATGTGTTGGCTATGTGGTGTTTTTACCTGCCTCTTTCCTCATAACCATCAAAGACGTTTCTCTTTGTGTGTAAACTTTTTCATGAGTTTTTGTACTAGTGGTCTTGTATAGTATTTGTCCTTTTGTGAGTGACTTCTTTCACTCAACATAATGCCCTCCGACTTTATCTGTGTTGTAAAAATTCATACAGATTCACCATTGTTCTTTGTCGTAGTGTAATAATCCACCTTGTGTATGTACCATGGTTTGTTTATCCACACATCTCTTGACAGGCATGTAGGTTAGAAAGAAAAACAGGTAGTTTTAAAAAGTAGTAATGAGTCTGTTTAGGCAGTACTGTGATACAACCATAGATCTAACTTCAAGCACTGGACAAATTGTGGCTCTTCCAAGTCAGTAAACTACAAGTAAGTAATGAAGGATAAATCCCCCCACTGCATGCTTTCTTGTGCTTATTAAGAGTGAAAAAAATTCTACTGCAGTAGGTTCTAAATGGAGAAATATTAGTCATTTTTCTGCATTCAGAAATAGAGGACATAACCTGCACATAAACTAGTGGTTTTCAATTTCTTAGCACTGACTATTTAAGTAAATTTCATGTGAGTTGTGGAGATCTAATTTTGTTATGATTGACGATATAAAATTAGCCTTTGTGCTGTTAAGATTATCTAGCATTCCTGTCAGTCAGGTGGAGTGTGGAATGAGACTACAGATATGGATTTCAGCATTATTAAAGCCATCAAAGAGTTAAAAGTTACTTCTTCTGATGGATTAAACCACGTATATACTAACAAGTTTTTCAAACTGCCCTGTTTTACACATTTGTCCAGAAATAGTATAGTTGCTGCATTTTTATGTCAAAATTATGTTACAGATATAATTCAATAAACCAAGAAGAACATCCATAGATTCTAGAAGCTATCTGTGCTTAAATAAACATCTCATGCAGCACATGTTTTATTTTATAGGCTCTGTAATCACACTGACATTCAGGCAGAAGAAGACCTTGAAACCTGTGGGAGAGCTGTCCTTCACCAGCTTTGGGGTCTCTTAGCTAGGGGTGGCAACAGTGAAAAGCAAATTAGGTACAACTGTCATGCCATGGTGCATTGGCTGTTCTTGGTCCCAAAGGCTTCATAATTCATTTTGTAATTCTTGGTCCCAAAGGCTTCAGAATTGAAAAAATTGCAAAACACTAGCCCACATTGTCAACACAGAGTAGATATTCTCAGTCTAATTTTTCTAATGTTCTTCACCATTGTCTCAGTTACTTACTGCTGCTGTAACACAATTAATGTTAAGTATATGGCTTTCTGAAGCAAATTTATTTTCTCATAGTTTAGGAGGCCAGAACGCTGAATTCAAAGCACCAGCTTTAGGAGCTGCCTTTCTCTTTCTGTTGCCTTTGGGAACGTCGTTGTCCCTTAGTTCTTTGGTGATCTTACCGTATCTCTGCTTGCTCACTTGATTGTTTACTCTCTTAAATTTCAAAAGAGATTCATTTAAAGTACACCCTACAGTAATGCAGAAACTCTGGTGGCTTAGTGGTTAAGTGCTGTGGCTCCAAAACCAGAAGGTTAGCGGTTGAGATCCACCAGGCATTCCTTGCTTATTCTACGGAGCAGTTCTACTCTGTCTTACAGGGTCAGTATGAGTCAGAATCTACTGGGCAAAAAGCAAGTTGGGTTTCTTTTTTATTCCTACACTAATACTTTCTCTTTAACATAACAAAGAAAACACATTCCCAGATGGAATTATAACCACAGGTATAACAAAGCCAAACTCATTGCCATCAAGGCAATTCCAACTCATAGCAGCCCTATGGACAAAGGAGAACTGCTCTATATGACTTCCAAGAATAGCTGGTGTTTGTGAACTGCTGCACTTTTAGTTGACAGCCATGCTGTTAGTGATTTTGCCTCCAGGGCTCCAACTACAAGTATAGGGGTTAGGACTGGTAACATGTATTGTTGGAGAACATAGTTCAGTCCATAACAGTAATCTACATTTTTACAAATTATTTCTTTCTAATTGTTAAGTACATTTATTTTCTAAATGTCTGTTCATAACAATGTTTAAGAGGTCTGGGTTTTCACATGAACTAAAGGATATGTAAAAAGGCTTACCTTGGGGGGGTAAGAGAGGGTATACGTTTAGCTGGTGTATACACCTCAAGGTATAATTCAGCATAGCTAAAGGGATGTCCTTGGCAGGTCCAAACCCCAGATGAATGTTTAAATTCCAAAAGCCATTCTAGTGATACAAGCTTCTAATCTAGAGTTGGCTATGTAACTCTGATGGTGATTTTACAAGTGTGGTCCCTGGGCCAGCACAACAACAAGACCTGGGAGCTTGTTAGAAACACATGTTCTCTAGGCCTACCCCAAAACCACTATGTCAGCAACTCTAGGGGTGGGGTCAACCATCAGGATTTTAATTATCCCTAAAGAAGATTCTGATGAGCCCTTGTGTTTGAGAGCTACCACCCCCAGGATAGATATTAAATGGGGATAAAAGCTGGGATTCAAGGCAGTTGTTTTCCGGGGAAGTTGACATACACTAAACATGAATCTCAGAAATCCTTCTGAAGTCAATCAGAAATCTGATGCACACTTTCTGCTTACCTTCTAGGCAGTCTGAGTCTTTTTCATAACTTTGGAAGCTTTGTGGTATCTGGGCTGTTTATTTAGTTCATAGAATTACAAGTATTTATAGTATTTGCAGTAGTTTATCCAGTGCTGGCAGTCTACCACTGCTAATCATAAGGTTTTCACTGGCCAGTTTTTTTTCAGAAGTAGACCACTAGATCCTTCTTTATTTTACTTGGATCTACAATCAATAGATGCATGGAAAAAGCAATCAGAAAATCAAATGATGTATTGCATTGGGCAAGTCTACTGCAAAAGACCTCTTTAAAGTGTTCAAAAGCAAAAATGTCACTTTGGAGACCCAAGCTCTGAATTTTCAGTTGCCTTGTACGCATATGTAATTGAAAGCTGGACAGTGAATAAGGAAGACCAGAAAAGAATTGAAGTATTTGAATTATGATGTTGACAAAGAATGTGGAATGTACCATGGAAGAAGTACAGAGTGCTCCTTGGAAGCAAGGATGGTGATACTTCACCTGAAGTACTTTGAATGTGTTATCAGGAGGGCCCAGTCCCTGAAGAAGGACATCATGCTTGGCAAAGTAGAGGATCAACGAAACGAAGGAAGACTCTCAATGACATGGATTGACACAGTAACTGCAACAGTGAGCTCAAGCATAACTGCAATCATGAGGATAGTGCAGGAAAGGGGAGTGTTTCATTTTGTTGTACACAGCATCACTATGAGTCGGAATTGTCTTGAGGCACTTAACAACAGCACCATTCAGTGCTTCCACCTGGTAGGCCCCTAATTCATGTTGTAAAAATGTTGTTAGTGTCCTAACCTGATTTTTATTTTCAGGACTAGCTCTGTTTCCTTTCATTAACTTGCATACCCATTATGTACTTGGAGAAAACAAATTGTTACCCAGGTGTGATAAGTAGACAAGTGTCTGAAAGCCCATCTAAGGGAAACCTTGTTTGGCTGAAAGAATGAGAAAGGCCTTGGATCGATTTAACTTACATCTAACATCTTTTCTCTGCCTTTAAGGTACAACTTAGACTGTTTTACGTCAGTCATATAAATAAGAATTCAGCACAAATTTAGTGTGTGTTGGATCCCATGAAAGGGTGGAATAGAAGTCAGGATAACATTCTCTTAAAGGACCTTTCACAAGAAATCCTGATCAATAAGGTAGTTCGGTTTCATATACCAAAAGACAAGTTTTGAATGTAGTTTTCATTACTTTCTGTGTCTGCACTCATGAGCTCCAAACTGTGGAAAATGTTGGAAATAACCTTCATAGGCAGCGGCTTTTCAATCTAAGGCAGTTGTGGCAAACCGAGTTCCTTTATGTTGCCTTTTGCTTTGGTTCTTTGGAAAAATAGCTGAGATATTTACCCTGCTAAGCCCTGAAAAGTTACCTTAACCTTAGTTTCTACCCCAGAGAGCTTATTATTTTTGTCCAGGTTGATTGACGTTTCCTAGGTAAGCTTTAAACAACTTGGTTAGATAAACTAAGTTGTCTGGTTCTGGGCTGCAGCCTGTCCTGTAGTTAGTACACTTTCTAGGGATTGGTCAGTAGACTACGCAAATAAAATGTGTGTGGCCTACTAAGAGGGGATTGGTCAATTGGTGGTCCTGGTGAGAGGGCCATGGTTTGAAATTGATGGGGAGTTTATGTATACCAGCAGCTGACACCACAGAGGTTTTTCAGACAGAAAGAAAAGCAGGGAAACAGAGGAGCCAGTAGCCTCCTAATAGAGCTGTCACATGGGTCAAAGACTGTAACAATGAAGATAGCAAGAGGCCCAGAAGCAGCCTAGCAGCAGAGCCAGTGATAGATGACAGGCCTAGAAGGGGCCCTGTGGCAGAGCCAGCAGTAACAGGCCCATAAAGGGCTTTGCTGCAGAGTCAGTGGGACAGACAGCATGGTGGAGAGAAGGCCTACATGGCCAATACGCCGTGAGAGAGCTATTCTGCACTGAAGAAGGAAACTGCCTACATGCTTCCTGATTCTGATCCTTATCCTGAGTTATACCCTGTTACTTCTTTAATAAACCATCTTAACTGTAAATTTGTTCTGGGAGTTCTTCATGGTCTTTGCAGTAAATCATTGAACCCAGCAGAGAAGTAGAGTACCATGGGTAGGATGGCTAGTGTCAGAATTAGTAAAAAAGTTGGAGAGAGATGCCTGACTTTCACCTCATAGGAATCAGCTTTGTGCTGATGGTAATTCTTAGCATCCCCCCTGAAGTTAGACAGGTGTTATCACTGCTACTGCTACTGTTTGTATTACTGTTACCCCTTTATAGCAGTAAAGGACAATGCAAGATAGTCCTTTTTTTGTGTTTTTCAAATGTGAAATAAAAATGGCAGTCTTAAACTACTCATTTACAAGGTTGTGGAAGAAGCTGGCTTAGTGTTCTAGGTTCTGTAGGTTGTTTGGTGATTATATGTTGAAAGGCTCTTTAATGAATCTCCTGTTTCATTCTCACTGCATTTTGTGTCTTTTGATATGCCATTTGTCATATACTGCCACTTTGGTGTATGGCGTAGAGTGCATGCATGCATTTATAATATTCCTTGCTAGCCAACTAAGACTAAATGATTTATTGCATGCCTCTCTTAACTGAGGCCATCAAGTTCTGATTGTGGGTAATAAGATGTGGTATCTGTGTGTACTATTGTTTGTTAACAGTTTTTCAGCATTTGTAATAGAGTACTGATTTCTGTTAATGAAGGCTGAGTTTTAATGACTGTTGATCAGTAGTTACATATAAGTCAATCTTCCATAGGAAGCAGTCCTTCTTTGTTATTAACACAAATTTTAAGTAGAATTTGTGAAAACTCCGTGACTATTTCTTTACCAGTCATTTTTTGAAGCCAGGTGAAAGAAGTGAGGGACAGTTCCTGATGTCAGTATTCTGTTGCTAGAGTTCACATTGTCATGTGTGCTGACACTGTGCATACATTGTTGAGTCAACATTGATTGTTGCTGATTCATTCTCTCTGGCCTTTGTAAAGATACCAAGCACTTATATGACTTTTGAGAGACAGCATAGTCAGGCCTTTAAATACAGATGACCTCAGTCAACCCATTGCCCTCCTTGCCCTCCAACCCTGTGCACCAGCACCCAGAAGTTATTTCAGGGAACTCATCTAATTGAAATATTCCTGTCTACTTTGTGATCACCCCTGAACCCGAGCACTCAACTACTCTGAATTTGATAAACCATTATAGAAATAGGTTTGCAGAGAATGATCTGCCCTTGTTTTTTGCTTGCTAACAACTCTGATGTCATAGAATGTTTATATAGGCAAAATGGAAAAGCACTAATGAAATCCTTAAGGCTTGTTGGACAGAGCTGCGTTTGGTATGGCAACAGCCCTGATTAAACCAGGGCAGTTGGCATCTCTTGCTTTAATGCCCTTGTCTGTAAAGTAGCGTACCTGTTCCATAGCATACTCTGGGTAGTTTTGAATTCCTGCTCACAAAAAAAGCATCTTGAAGAAAAATTAAAAACAACTGCTATCATTATAATTGATTTATATCAAATATCATTTTATATGAAAGATTTACTATTATTAGGTGGATGATCAAGACATCATTTTAGACAGCCATGAAATAAAAACATGAGTCATATCATTTGGGAAAATTGATCGAAAATTTTTGCTTTATGAAAACGTATTTAACATAAAATAATTACTTGATAATTTCTTTATTATGATTAAGTGAAAGTATACAATCCAAGTCAATTTTGCATGCCTGACTTTCTGCATCTCCTTCTGCCCTTCTCACCGTGTGACAACACACTCCTTTTTTTCACTCTTTACTACTAGTATCCACTTAATGCACGGCTGTCTCCTCTTCTGCATCCTCTCCTTTTCCCTCTAGAAAGAAACCAGTAGAACAGCCTCCTGTATATGTATAAAACATAAAGTACACACACCACATATTCAGTGTGTGTCCCTGAATCCATTCTTTGAAGTGTTGACCTCAGTTCTGGGCCAACCGCAAGTCTACCAAAAAAAAAAAACACCTCAACCCATTGCCATTAAATCAATTCCAAATCATAGCAACTCTATAGAACTGAGTAGAACTGCCCTGTGAAGTTTTCCAAGGAACACCTGGTGGAGTTGAACTTTTGGTTAGCAGCCATAGCACTTAACCGCTACACCACCAGGGTTTCCTTGTATTGTCTGGGATATGTTATACAAAATCTGTTTACTTTGCCTGTGTTCAGAATAAAATTTAGATTATTTATTGTCTCCATCTAAAGCTTGGGTCAGTCTGTGGTAAATCAACCATAGGTAGAAAATACTAAACAAACCAAAAACAAAACCAAATAAATTGTTGTCAAGTCAGTTCCAACTCATGGTAACACCATATGTTACAGAACTCCATGGGATTTGTTGTCTGTGATCTTTACAAAAACAGATCACCAGGCTTTTCTTCCACAGTACTACAAGTGGGTTTGAATCACCAACCTTTAAGGTTAGTAGTTGAACACAGAGCATTTGTGCCACCCAGGGACTTTGCACTTTTCTTATTGGAAGCCATTTTAAGTGTATGAAACTAGTTATGGACTGAAGTGTATTAATTTCCTCTACTTCTACTTATGTTGTTTTGTTGGATGTTGTCAAGTTGGTTCTGACTCATAGCGACCTGGTGCACAACAGAACAAAGCATCACCCAGTCTTTTGTCTTGTCCACAATCATGTTTATGCTTATGCCCATCACTGCAGCCACTGTGTCAGTCCATCTCATTGAGGGTCTTACTCTTTCTCGCTGACCCTCCGGTCTCCCAAGCATGACATCCTTCTCCAGGGACTGATCCTCCTGACAACATGTTGAAAGTATTTGAGATGCAGTCTAGCCATCTTTGTTTCCAAGGAGCACGCTGATTGTACTTCTTCCAGAAAAAAACCTGTGTGCTTTTTGGGCAGTCCATGATACATTCAATATTGTTCTCCAACACCACAATTCAAAGGCATCAATTCTTCTGTCTTCCTTTTTCAGTCACTATGCGGTGCTCTCATGCATATGATATGATTGAAAATGCCATGGCTTGGGTCAGGCAAATCTTAGGGTTCAGAGTAACTTCTTTGCTTTTCAATACTGTAAAGGGGTCCTTTGCAGCAGATTTTTCTGGTGCAGTGTGTCTTTTGATTTCTTGACGGCTGCTTCCATGGGCACTGATTGTGGAACTAAGTAAAATGAAATCCTGGACAACTTCTCCATTTATCACGATATTGCTTACTGGTCCAGTTCTGAGGATTTTTGTTTTCTTGATGTTGAGGTATGTGCAATCCATACTCTGATCTTTGATCTTCATCAGTGTTTCAGATGCTCTTCATTCCAAGGAGGAAAGGTTTTGTCATCTGTATAACGCACGTTGTTAATGAGTTCCTCCAACACCAACGTCTCGTTCTTCATGCTGTCCAGCTTCTTGGATTATTTGCTCAGCATACAGATTGAAAATCTATGGTGAAAGGATACAGCCCTGATGTACTCCTTTCCTGACCTTAAACCATGTGGTGTTCGCTTGTTCCGTTACCACGACTGCCTGTTGATCCATGTACAAATTCCTTCAGAGCACAATTAAATGTCCTGGAATTCCCATTCTCTGCATTGTTAGCCATGATTTGCTGTAATCCACACAGTCAAATACCTCTGTGTAGTCAATGAAACATCTTTCTGATTTCCTGTGCTCACAGCCAAGATCCATCTGGCATCAGCAATAATATTCTTGGTTTCACATCCTCTCGGGAATCCAACTTGAGTTTCTGGTGGTTCCTTGTCAGTATACTATTGCAGCTGCTTTTGAATGATCTCAAGCAAAATTTTACTTGCGTGTGATATTAATGATATTGTTTGGTAATTTCCACATTCTGATGGATCCCCTTTCTTGGGAATAGCCATAAATATGGATCTCTTTAAATTGGTTGGCCAGGTTAGCTGTCCTCCAAATTCCTTGGCATGGACGAGTGACCACTTCCAGTACTGTATCGGTTTGTCAAAATATCTCAGTTGACATGCCATCAACTCCTAGAACCTTGTTTTTCACCAGTACCTTCAATACAGCTTCAACTTCTTCCTTCAGTACCATCAGTTTCTGATCATATGCTACCTCTTCAAATGGCTAAACATCGACCATTTCTTCCTGGCGTAACAGCTGTGTATTCTTCCCATCTTCTTTTGATGCTTCCTGAGCTGTTTAGTATTTTCCTCTATTTTAGTTATAGGAATACATAAGTTAGCTGACATTAAACTTGTTTTTTCCTATGTGGCACTGGTGTCATAAAATACTTTAAGGTAAAATAAACAAAAGAGAAAAGCAATTCTTTTAAATTCTTTGTACCACTTGCCTTTCGCTCTCATTTGGTATGTTCATGTGAAGCCCTGAACAAAACTCAGTTTGAGGACAGTCATGAGTAGTAACCTTCCTTGTCTAGTCTATCCTAAAGTGAACCTGTGAGGAAGTCTAGTTTTGGACTTTAGGGGTTGGCTTAACCATTCAGATAACACAGATCATAGATTCTGTACCTCCTGCAACATCTCATTTGTTTTTTAACCCCCTGATAATCTGTTAATTGGTTTTGTCCTTTTGTGAAGCAAGCAAAATAATTATAGGGAACCATAGCTTATACTTTTATGTCAGGACACAAATGCTGCAGTTGGCTGGGATATTAATATTTAGGGTCTCCTCTTGGCTTTGATTCTGTGGAAAATCATCACATGTATTATTTAGCAGAGCAGAAGTGGTCTGATCATTTAATTCATCCCAACTAACTTAATCCATTCTAATTAAAATTGTTTTCAAGTTTTGAAGAGGAATGCCAAGCCATGTGAAGATTAAACTTGTTTTCAAGCTTAACCTAACTAATATGCTTGCATGCCAAAAGCACAATTTTTTTATTCATTAGGAGAAATACACCTGCTGAATACTGGTTGGTGTATTTTTCTAGTAGGGAAATTACTGAGAAATCAAATAAAGATGCAAAGTTTGTTTCATCAACATAGAGTTAGAACATAGAAATTGAGTATTTTTATGACATTATTGAACTGTGATAGTAACTGAGAAAGGCAAGTCACTGAAGAGACTTTCTACCAAACTAGAGAGAACCTTAGAATCATTCTGGGGCACTTAAGTAAGTTAAAGTATTCTAATAATTTCGACTCACTTTATTAAACTCTTGGAAAAACTAGAGTTAAGCCAGGCAAAGACTGTAATAGTTGAAGTTTACTGTGATTATAAATCATACCTAGACTTTTTTTCCAAATATTTATATTTATTTATGAATTTTGTTAAACAAATGGAAAAGTAAGAGACTTGTACACTTAGCTGTCACCCATATACTGTTGACATTTTGTTGTACTTCATCCCACGTATCCATATATATGCATCCATCCATCTTATTTTTTATACATTTCAGAGTAAGTTTCAGATATAAATACACTTTAAAAACTTACTCTAAAATTTTTAAAACATTTATGAAAGCAAGAAAAAGCAGTATCATGAAGCTACATTTACCTGTCAGTCTGATCTACCAATTGTCAACCTTTTGCCAGTTGTTATGGATTGAATTGTATACCCCTCAAAAATATGTTGTAAATCCTGTGATTATAATTTCATTTGTGAATAAATTGTGTGTGTTTTGTTAATGAGACAGGATTAGAGTGTGAGTCAAACAAGAAAAGCAGAAATAGGAAAGAGGAATGCCAAGCCATGTGAAGATTGTATAGGAACATAACCTCAGAAGAGACAAAGACTTCCTTCAGAATCAACAAAGCTTTCTTCTGGAGCCATCGCCCTGAATTTGAACGTACAGCCTTCTGAAATATCAGAAAATGAATTTTTGTTTATTAAGCTACTCATTTATAGTATTTCTATTAAGCAGCACTAGATAACTAAGACACCAGCGTGTTTTGTTTCCTTCATCCGCAGTGTTCCCCTTGACTTGTTTAAAATACACAGCATATCATTTCACTCATAAATACTCAGATCTCTAATACATTACCTTTTAACAAAATCAAAAAAATTTTTTCAGTTCTTGTCAACTTTCCCTATTTGTCTCAAACAATGTCTTTTTACATTGTCTTTGAATAAAAATCGAAAAAGTCCACATATTACAATTGCATCTGTTTTCATTGCTTTTGAATTTTGCTCCTTACGATCCATGGTTTTAGTTGTTCTATCTTCAATTTCCACTGCTATTCATAAGGTTTTCACTGGCTAATTCTTTTCAGAGGTAGACTGCCAGCCTCTTCTTGTCTGTCTTAGTCTGGAAGTTCAGCTGAAACGTGTCTGACATGGGTGCCTTGTTGGTATCTTGACACTGGTGGCATAGCTTCCAACATCACAGCAAGACACAAGCCCCGACAGTATGACAAACTGACAGAAAAGTGGGAAAAAGTGTTAAACAACTTAGGAAGCATTAGAAGAATGTGGACAGAATACACAGTCATTATACCAGAAAGAACTGGTTGATGTTCAGCCATTTGAAGAGGTAGCATATGATCAGGAACTGATGGTACTGAGGGAAGAAAGGGAAACCAAATTGAAGCCATTGGCAAAAAACGAGGTTCCAGAAATTGAAAGACCATCATTTGACATGTTTCAACAAACAGATGCAGCAGTGGAAGTGTTTGTCTGTGCCAAGAAATTTGGAGGACAGCTACTTGGCCAGTTGACTGGAAGAGATCCATTTTTATGCCTGTGTTCAAGGAAGGAGATCCAACGGAATGTGGAAACTACTGAACAATATTGTTAGTATTACATGTAAGGTAACTTAAGTAAAGATCATTGAAAAGTGACTGCAACAATATATTGATAAGGGAACTGCCAGAAATTCAAGCTGGATTCAGAAGAGGGTGTGGAACCAGAGATATCATTGCTGGTGTTACATGGACCTTAGCTGAAAGCAGTGAATACCAGAAAGATGTTTACCTGTGTTTCACTCACTATGCAGAGGCATTTGACTGTGTGGATCCATAGCAAATTATGGCTAACACTGCAGAGAGTGGGAATTCTAGAACACTATTGTGCTTTTAAGGAATCTGTACATGGATCAAGAGGCAGTCATGCAAACAAAACAAGGGGACACTGCATGGTTTCAAGTCAGGAAAGGTGTGTGTCGGGCTTGTGTCCTTTCATTGTACCTTTTCACTCAGTATGCTGAACAAATAATCCAAGAAGCTGGATTGTACAAAGAAGAATGAGGCATCAGGGTTGGAGGAAGACTCATTAACAACGTGCATTACACAGATGACCCTACCTTGCTTGCTGGAAGTGAAGAGGATTTGAAACACTGATGAAAATCAAAGACCACAGCCTTGAGTATGGACTGCACCTCAACATCAAAAAAACAAAAATCCTCACAACTGGAGTAGTAAGTAACATCATGATAAATGGAGAAATGATTGAGGTTGTCAAGGATTTCATTTTACTTGGTTCCACAGTCGATGCCCATGGAAGCAGCAGTCAAGAAGAAATCGAATGATGCATTGCATTGGGAAAATCTGCAGCAAAAGACCTCTTTAAAATATTGAAAAGTGGAGGTGTCACCTTGAAGACTAAGGTGCTACTGACCCAAACCATGGTATTTTTAATCACATCAGATGCATGAGAAAGTTGGACAATGATTGAATAAAAAAGACGTTAGAAGAATTGATGCCTTTGAATTGTGGTGTTGGAAAATAATATTAACTATACTTTGGGCTGCCCAAAGAGCAAACAGATCTTTTCTGGAAGCAAGGATAGCAGGACTGTGTCTCACATACTTTGAACATTTTGTCAGGAGTGATCAATCCCTAGAGAAGGACATCATTCTTGGTGTCAGCAAGTGGAGGGTCAGCACAAAAGAGGAAGACCTCTCAATGAAATGGATTGATACAGTGGCTGCAGTGATGGGCATAATCATAAAAATGATTGTGGGCATTTCACATAACCAGGCAGTGTTAGATTCTGTTGTGCATAGGGTTGCTGTGAATTCAGACTGACTCAATGGCACATAACAACAACAATATCTTCAAGTTTGCACGTTCTTTCTTCTGTAAGCCCAAATCTGCTATTGAACACTTTCCAGGGGAATTTTTCGTTTAATTTTTGTATTTTCCAGCCCTAGTATCTCTGTTTGGTTCTTTTTATAAGATGTCTGTTTAATGAAATTCTTGTTTTGTTCCTGTATTGTTTCCTAATTTCCTTTAGGTCTTTTACTGTTTTTCATAGCTCTTTGAGCACGTTTTTAATTCTGTTGTTTAAGGTGTTTGTCTAGTAAGTCTGTTCTCTGTCATTCCTCAGGGACAGGTTCTGTCCTAAATTGTTTTAGATGGGGCATCCCTTCCTACTTCTCTGTATGCTTTGTCATTTTTTGTTGAAACTGAGAGATTTGATTAATGTAATTCTAGAAGTAAGATTCTTTTTTTTTTTATAATTGTGATTGAATGAAAGTGTACAATCCAGGTAAAATTTGCATACCCACCTATCTGCACCTCCTTCTACTCTCTTTGCCTGATGACAGTACACTCCTCCTTTCTGTTCTATACATGTCATATCCTTTTAACAACCTCATGTCCCTTCCTCTCCCCTCTGCTCTTGTAAAAGACCAGTAGGACAATATCCTGTAGATGCATAGAACCATAAAGTGCACACAGGATGTAGTCACTCTGTGTCCCCAAGTCCAATCCATTCCTGTCCGAAGAGTTGACCTCAGTAATGATTTCTGATCAGGGGCAACATCAGGTCTAGGGGCCCTGCTCCCAGGGGAACCCCTAGGCCTTCAGACCATCAGTTGCAGTCTTTTAGTGGAGTTCTCAGGGTGCACCCTCTTTCATGTTGCCACTGGAACTCAACATGGTGAGCCCCATCATGGCTGTCAGTGGTGGTGGCCAGGCACCATCTGATTCTTCTGGTCACCTATTGATGTAGTCACCCACTCACATGGGTCTTCCTATTGGAAGTAAGATTCTTAAGGGAGTATAGCAGTTACCATTTTAATACCCAGGTCTTTGTCTCTGAGTACTGGCTGTCACGTCTTTATCCGGAGGCTCCCTCTCTAGGATGTGGGCTATTGACTGTATAACACCAGGCTACCTGTTTAAGAGGGCTGGCTGACACTGCTGTAAGACCACCATCCCTGTCTGAGGGTGCCAGCCACTGCAGCCAGCTACCCTGAACCAGTAAGGGGGTAGTACATTATGGATGGTGGAAATACAAAGCTCTCCTTCCGTGTACACATTCCCTTCTTTCTTGATCAGTGTTTGCATGGATGCTATAGCCCTTTGACTGACTGCAGAGTTTTAAGGCTGTTGATTTATTCTACCAACTTCTACTTGTATTTTTGTTTTTTCTTGTTACCATGTGAGAGAACAAGAAAGCCTAACTGCTTATGTCATCATCTTGCCCAAACTCTAATGTCCTAAATTTCCTTTAATTTTATAATGTTCTCTTCATTTTTCATATTATTGATTTGTTGAAGAAATTGGATCAGTTGTCCTGGAAAATTCATCTTCTAGATTTGGCTGATTATATCTTTGTAGTAGCACGTAACCGGTTCCTCTCTTGTTGCCTGTAATTAGATATAGATGTGTTTGCATTCTAGGTCAAGTATCTTGGCAGGACGGCTTCATAGGTGGTACTGGTACTTCTTTCGACATCTTGTCAGGAAGCACATGATGTGTAGTCATCACATTGTTGCTAAGGTTAAGACTGATCTATGTGTTCAAGCACAATCTTCAGAAAATTATGATCAGTTCCTAAATTCATTAATTTGGACTTACAAGAGGGTGACTTTTCTATTCTTTTTTTTTTTTTAATTATGATTAAGTGGAAGTATGCATCAGTTTTACGTGCCCACCTATCTGCAGCTCCCTCTGCTCTCCCCATCTAGTGACAGCACACTCCTCCTTTTCACTCTCTATATGTAGTATTCTCTAAGTAAGTGTCTGTCCTCCCTTCCATCCTCTTCTCTTCCACCTAGAAAGAGACCAGTAGGACTGCCTCCTATAAATGCATAAAACCATAAAGAACTCACACCATATGGTCCCTTGTCTGAAGAGTTGACCTCGTAATGAGTTTCAGGTCAGGACAGCAGCAAGTCCAGGGACCATATTCCCAGGGGATCCTCTAGGCTTTTGGACTATCAATTCAGGTCTCTTAGTAGAGTTTTGGGGCTGCACACCTCTTTTTATACTGTTGCCTCAGGGACTCAACATTGTGTGTACCCTCACTGCTGACTTTTTCATGGCCAGGCAGCATCTGGTTCTTCTGGTTTCATATGATACCATTTTCCATCCACATGTGTCCTTTTGTCTCCTGGGCTTTTTTTTTCCCTCTTGTATGTTGTCCTTGGTGATCCTCTGTTCCAGATGGGTTGAGCCCATTTGGTGTACTCAGATGGCAGCGTGGTAGCTTTTAAGACCCCAAATGCCACTCACCAATATGGGATGCAGAAGATTTTCTTAGCATAGACTAGTTATGCCAATTGGCCTCGATGTCCCCTGAATTTGTCCACAAACCCCTGTCCCTGCTACTCTATCTTCTGAAATATTGGCTGACTTCAGAAAACCTTTCAGTTTGTCATGAAGTCCAGTTAAGTTGATCCACTCTCTAGTGTGTGCTGCCTCTGCTTTCACCTAACCATATTTCTTTCGACTGTCTACTGTATGACCAATCCTCTCCCTTTCTCTTGACCCTTGTAGCCATCAGAGTCTCTTCTGTGCATAGGTCTAATTGTTAAATCCTTGTAGCAGAGATATCATACAATATTTGTCCTTTTGCTACTGACTGATTTCACTCAGCATAATGTCTTCCATTTGAAACCAGGTTAGGAGATGTTCCTAAAAGCATCATTGTTCTTTATCATTGCATAGTGTTCCATTGAGTATATGTACCATAGTTTATCCGTTCATCTGTTGATGGGCATCTAGGTTGATTCCATCTTTTTGCTATTGTGGATAGTGCTGCAGTAAACATTCATGTGTGTGTATCTGCTCATGTGACCACCTTTATTTCTGTAGGATGTATTCCAAGCAATGGGATTACTGGATCAAATGTTATTTCTATTTCTAGATTCTTAAGGAATCACCAAATTGCTTTCCAAAGAGCCTGTACCATTTTGCAATCCCACCAGCAGTGTAGGAGAGTTCCAACTCTCCTCAGCCTCTCCAGCATTTGTTGTTTGTTATGTGTTTTGTGGATTATGGCCAGCCTTGAGATGGTATCTCGTTATAGTTTTGATTTGCATTTCTCTAATAACTAATGATCTTGAGCATTCCCTTATGTGTCTTTTGGTTGCTTGGATGTCTTCTTTGGTAAAGTGTCTGTCCATCTCCTTTGCCCATCACTTAATTGGGTTATTTATCCTTGTTGCTATTTTCAGTGCCTTGGAGATTATGGAAATCAGACGTCGATCTGACATATAGTTGCCAAATATTTTTTCCCGTTCTGTAGGTACTCTTTTAACTCTCTTGGTAAAGTATGTGAATGAGTAAAGTGTTTGATTCTTAGTAGTTACCATTTATCTATTTTCTCTTTTTTTGTTCATGCTTTATCAGGTTTTAAAGTCTGTCTAAGCTGTGCATTAGAACTTCCATTACTGACCCTGTTTTTTCCTACATGATGTTTATCGTTTTAGGTTTGATATTTAGATCTTGATCCATTTTGCGTTAGTTTTTGTATAAGATATGAGATACAGGTCCTGTTTCAGTTTTTTGCAAATGGATATCCAGCTTTGTCAAGATCATTTGTTAAAGAAACTGTTTTTACCCCAGTTTATGACCTTTGGGTCTTTGTCGAATATCAGCTGTTCTTACGAGGATGGTGATATTTCTGGGATCTCAGTTCAGTTCCATTGCTCCATATGTCTCCATATGTTCCATTGGTGCCAGGCTGTTCTGACTACCATGACACTGTCACAGGCTCTAAGATTGGGTAGTGTGAGGCCTTCCTGTGTGTTGCCCTTCTCCAGTAGTGCTGTTCTTATCCGGGGTTTCCTCCCTTTCCAAACAAAGTTGGTGATTTGTTTCTCCATCTCATTAAAAAATGGTGCTGGAATTTGTATTGGGATTGCATCATATATGTAGATCACTTTATTTAAAATGACATTTTTCACAATTAACTCTTGCCATCTACGAACAGGGTAGATTTCTCCACCTATGTAAGTATCTTTTGGTTTCTTGCAGTAAGATCTTGTAATTCTCTCTGTATAGGTCTCTTGTTTCTCTAGTTAGATTTATTCCTAGGTAGTTTATCTTTGGGGGTGCTTTTGAAAATGGTATTGATTTGGTTTTATCCTCTTTGATGTTCTCTTTTTTTGGCATGAAGGAATCCTATCAACTTACTTATGTTTCTCTTATATCCTGATACTTTGCTGAATTCTTCTATTAGTTCCAGTAGTTTACTTATGGATTCTTGAGGATTCTCTGGGTACGATCAAATCATCTGCAAATAGGGGTATTTTTGCTTCATCTTTCCCAGTGCAGATGCCCTTTATTTCTTTGTCTTGTGTAATTGCTCTGTCCAGAACCTCTAGCACAATGTTGAATAGAAGTGGTGACAGTGGGCATCGTTGTCTCATTCTCATTCTCAGGGGGATTTCTTTTAGTCTTTCCATTCAGGATGATATAGGTGGTTGACTTTGCATAGATGCCCCTTGTTGCACTGAGGGATTTTCCATCTATTTCTATTTTGCTGAGAGTTTTTAACAAAGTTGGGTGTTGGACTTTGTCAAATACCTTTCTTGTATCAGTTGAGAATGTCAGATGGTTCTTATCCTTTAAGGTATTTATGTGGTTGATTACATTGTTTTTCTGGCGTTAAACCAGGCTTGCATACCTGATATAAATCCAACTTGGTCATGCTGAATTATTTTTTTGATATGTTCCTGAATTTTGTTGGCTAGGATTTTGTTGAAGGTTTTTGTCTAGGTTCATGAGTGATATTGGCCTGCAATTTTCTGGTGTTTTTTTTTTCATTTTTTTGAGGAGTCTTTCCCTGGCTTTGGTATTAGGATTATACTGGTTTCATAGAAGAAATCTGGGAGTATTATGTCTTTTTCTGTGCCATGAAATAGCCTCACTAGTGTTAGACTTAGCTCCTTTCTAAAAGCTTGGTAGAATTCTCCATTGAAGCCTTTTGTGCTGGGACTTTTTTTGGTTGGTAGTTTTTTTTTTTAATTTTAATTTTTATTTAACATAACTGAGTGAAAATGTACATTCACATATAAATTTACATGCCCACCTATATGCAGCTTCCACTGCTCTCCCTGTCCGGTGACTGCACACTATTCCTCTGTGCTCCATACATGTCTCATCCTCCCAACAGCCTCCTTTCCCCTCCTCTCCGTCCACTACCCTTCCTCCAGCCAGAGGTCAGCAAGATGATATCCTATAGATATATAGAACCATAAAGTGCTTCCAATATATGGTCACTCTGCATTGCCAAGTCTAATCCATTCGTGTCCAAAGAGTGGACCTTTGTTATAATTTATGGAAAGGGCAGCATCAGTGCAGGGGGCCATGCTCTCAGAGGAACCCCAAAACCGCTGAACCATCAGTTGAGGTCTTTTAGTGGAGATCTCATGATGCACCTGTTTTTATTCTTCTGTTGCCAGTGAGACTCCTCTCTGTGAGCTCCATTGTGGCTATCACTGGTGGTGGCCGGACACCATCCGGTTCTTCCGGTCCCAAGTCGATGTAGGCACCCACTCTTGTGGGTCTCTCTGTCTTCTCGGTTGTCTTTACCGCATGTCATTTTGGTCCTCAGTGAGTATCCGTTCCTGCTGAGTTGGGACCATTTGCTGTGTCCTCGGATGGCAGCTTGGCAGCTTTTAAGACCCCAGACGCCACTCACCAATGTAGGGTGCAGAGAGCTCTCTTAGCAAAACGCTAGTTGTGCCAATTGGCCTGGAATTCGCCTAAGAACATGGTCCCCCGCCCCCTGCCCCAGCTACTCTATCCCTGCAGTATTGAGTCAAGACGGAAGGAGTACTCAAGTTATGCTGAAGTCCACTTAATGTTGTTCTTGTTTCTAATGTGTGCTATCACTGCTTTCTCCCATTCTAGTAACTATCTAAACTAAACCCTCCCCCCATCATCCTCCCTCCCTTCCCTCCCTTGCAGCTGTCAAAGAGTCTTCTATACACAAGTCTATTTTTGAGATCTTATCGTAGAGGTCTCGTACAGTATTTGTCCTTTTGTCGCTGACTACTTCCACTCAACATAATGTCTTCCAGTTGAAACCAGGTTAGGAGATGTTTCCTGGAATCATCATTATTCTTTATCATTGCGTAGTGCTCCATTGAGTATATGTACCATAGTTTACCTATCCATTCTTCTATTGTTGAGCATCTGGGTTGATTCCATCTTTTTGCTATTGTGGACTGTGCTGCGGTAAACATTCTGGTGCATGTGTCTGTTGGTGTGAAAGGCCTTGATTCTGTAGGATATATTCCAAGTAGTGGAATTACTGGGTCAAATGGTATATCGATATCCATTTTTTTAAGGAAGCGCCAGATTGCCTTCCAAAGAGGCTGGACCATTTTGCAACCCCACCAACAGTGTAGGAGGGTTCCACTTTCTCCACAGCCTCTCCAGCGTTTGTTGTTTCGTGTTTTCTGGATCATGGCCAATCTTGTTGGGGTGAGATGGTATCTCATTGTTGTCTTGATTTGAATTTCTTTAATAACTAAAGATCGTGAACATGTCCGCATGTGTTTTTTGGCTGCCTGGATCTCCTCTTTAGTGAAGTGTCTGTCCATCTCCTTTGCCCATCGCTTAATTGGATGGTTTATCCTCTTCTTATTGATATTTTGTAGTATCTTATAGATTATGGAGATCAGGCGTCGGTCTGACATAGAGTTGCCAAATATTTTTTCCCATTCTGTGGGTGTTCTTTTAATTCTATTAATAAAGTCTTTGGATGAGCAAAAGTGTTTGATTCTTAATAGCTCCCATTTATCTGTTTTCTGTTCTGCTGATTGAGGTTTCTTTGACAGATGTTGGAGTCTGCCCTCATTGTGTATTAAAACTTCCGTTGTTGTTCCTACCTTTTCTTGGATGAGCTTTATCGTTTTAGGTGTGATATTTAGGTCTTTTATCCAGTTGGAGTTGGTTTTGTGTAAGGTGTAAGATATGGATCTTGATTCAGTTTATTGCAGATGGATAACCAATTTTGCCAGCACCATTTGTTGAAGATACTGTTTTTACCCCAGTTTAATGTCTTAGGGGCTTTGTCGAATATCAACTGTTCATAGGCAGATGGTGTCATCTCTGGGGTCTCAGTTCTGTTCCATTGATTGATCTGTCTGTTCTTGTACCAGTACCAGGCTGTTTTGACCACTGGGTTGGTGGTTTCTTAATTACTTTTTCAATCTCTTCTTTTGTAACAGGTTTATTAAGTTGTTCTACTTCTCCTTGTGATAATTTTGGTGGACAATGTGAATCTAGGAATTTGTCCATTTCCTCTAGGTTTTCAAATCTGTTAAAAGTAGTCTTTTGTAGTATTCTGATATGATGCTTTTGATTTCAGTTGTGTCTGTTGTGACATCTCCCATCTCATTTTTTATTTGAGTTATTTGTTTCTTCTCCTGTCTCTTGCAAGTTTAGCAGTGGTTTCTCAATTTTGTTGATCTTTTTAAAAAACCAGCTTTTGGCTTTGTTAATTTTTTCCATTGTTCTTTTCTCTGATTTGTTTAGCACTGCTCTAATCTTTTTTATCTGTGGTTTTTTTTCCTGGTGTCTGAGGGTTCCTCTGTTGCTCTCTTTCTACTTGTTCAAGCTGTAGGGTTAATTCCTTGGTTTGGATCCTTTCTGCCTTCCAGATGTGAGCATTTATAGAGATAAATTGTCCTATGAGCATTGCTTTAGCTGTATCCCATAGGTTCTGGTAGGATGTGTTTTCATTCTCATTTGATTCCATAAATTTATTTTTTCTTATTTTTATGTTTGAATGAGAATGTACATTCCTATATAAATTGCATGCCCATCTATGTGCAGCTCCCCCTGCTCTCCCTGCCCAGTGACAGCACACTCTTCCTCTCTACTCCATACATGTTTTATCCTCTCAACAATCTCCTATCCTCTCCTTTCCATCCACTCCCTGTCCTCCAATAAGGAGTCAGCAGGACGACATCTTACAGATTCATAGAACTATAATGTGCACACATGATACAGTGACTCTGTGTCACCAGTCCAATCCATTCCTGTCTGAGAACTGACCTCCATTATGATTTATGGACAAGGGCAGCAACAGGGCCAAGGGCTGTGCTCCCAGGAGATGGCCTGCGGTCCATCAATTTCAGTCTTTTAAAGGAGCTCTAAGAGTGCACCCCTTTTATTCTGTGTTGCCAGTGAGACTCAACTTTGTGAGCTCCATCACGGCTATCACTAGTGGTGGCCGGGCACGATCCAGTTCTTCCGGTCACAAGTCAGTGTAGTCACCCACCCACGTGGGTCTCTCTGTCTTCTGGGTTTTCTTTCCCCCATTCATTTTGGTCCTTGGTGATCATCCATTTGTGCTAAGTTGGGACCATTTGCTGTACCCTCAGATGGCAGCTTGGCAGCTTTTAAGACCCCAAATGCCACTCACCATTGTGGAGTGCAGAGGGCTCTCTTAGCAAAACACTAGTTGTGCCAGTTGGCCTCACTTTCCCCTGAGAGCATAGTCCCTAGGTCCCTGCTGCAGCTACTCTGTCCTTGTAATATTGGATTAAAATAGAAGGAGTAATCGTGTTATGTTGAAGTCCAGTTAATATTGATCTTCTTTCTAATCCGTGCTGTCCCATATTTCACCCAACCAAGTTTCTATCAACTCTAAACCCTCCCCACCGTCACCCTCCCTCCCTCCCCACCCTTGCAGCCATCCAAGAATCTTTTCTTCTATGCATGAGTCTGTTTTTAAGTTTTTATCATAGGGGTCTCATACAATATTTGTCCTTTTGTCGCTGACTACTTTCACTCAACATAATGTCCTCCTCCATAAATTTCTTTATTGCATCTTTGATTTTTCTATAATCCATGGATTTTTAAGCAAGGTTTCATGCAGTTTCCATGAGTTCAGATTTCTAGCTATGTTTTTTCTGTTATTCAACTTTTATGGCTTTGCGGTCTGAGAAGATGCTTTCTACTAATTCAGTGGATTGGATTTTCTTGAGACTTGCTTTGTGTCCTAATACATGATCTACTCTGGAGAATGTTTTGTGTGCATCGAAAAAGAAGGTATTCTTATCTGTTGTTGGGTAAAAAGTTCTGTATGTGTAGATGACGTCTACTTGGTTGATTATTGTAACAGATCTTCTGTATCGTTACTGAGCTTTTTTGTGGATGATCTGTCTGTTACTGAAAATGGAGTGATCTATCTCATTTTTCAATATTGTCAGTGTTTTTTAAATATATTTAGATGCTCTGGTATTGGTTGCATAAATATTTAATATTGTTATATCCTGTTTATGTATTTTACTAATAAATAGTGACCATCCTTGTCCACAGTGGTGGCCCTTGCATTAAAATCTGTTTTATTTGAGATTAGTATTGCCACTTCTGCTCTTCTTTGTGTGTTGTTAGCTTGGTATACATTCTCCCATCCTTTGATTTTCAGTTTGTCCAATATCTTTAAGTCTAAGGTAAGCAACATATAGATAGATCGTGTATTTTGCTCCAGGCTGTTACTCTCTGCCTCTTTATTGGTGCATCAGACCATTTACATCCAATGTAGTTATTGATAGGTATGGGTTCAGTGCTGTCATTTTGATGTCTTTATTTTTGTGTTGTTGATATTTTCTTTGTTTCTCTTAATATTCTGCTCTAGGTCATTTTTCTGTATGCATTCAGTTTTCATCTTTTTCAGTGTTGGTTTTGTGATTGTTGAGACTCCTGCATTATGTGTCTAGTTTTGATATGTCACATTGTTAGTTTGCTTTGCGGCTTCCCCTTTGATCCCTCTTAATGCTCTAGGTTTAAACCAGTGTTCAACTTCCATGTATCTTCCTAATTTCCTTTCCATCTGAAAGAGTTATAACTACTATGATATATCCCTGTTTATATTGTGATGATGTCATTGTTTTTGTGTTAGGATCACTGTTTCCCTTCTTTTAATATTTTAGCTTTGATTGAGCTTTGTGATTTCCCTATCTGAATAGGATTCTGCATGCTGTCTTGTACTGCATCCTTAAGTATACATTTGTTATTTTTGTTTTTCTAGACAAAGAGCTTCTTTCAGCATTTCTTGTAGTTTTGGTTTGATTTTTTACAAAGTGTCTAAGCTTCTGTTTATCTGCAAATGTCTTAATTTCACCTTCATATTTGAGGGACAATTTTGCAGGATATATAATTCTTGGTTGGAAGTTTTTCTCCTTCAAGGCTTTGTATGGGTCATCCCACTGCCTTCTTGCCATCATGGTTTCTGCTGAGAAGTCAGACAGAAGCATACAGGGCTTCCATTTGTACCTTAGTTTTGTTTTAAGTCTCACTGCCTTTGAGAGCCTATCTTTATGTTTCATTTTATTAACACTGATTATGGTAAGTCTTGGTGTATTTCTTTTAGGGTTTAGTTTTGTTGACGTTCATACTTACACCAAAGTGCAGCAGGCAACATACAATGGCTGTTAGGTAGAAAATGTGCTTATTTTATATATCAGAGATCCCTTATACAGGAATTAAATTTTAGAAACGTCAAAACAAAATCGGTTATTGTTTTCTTTTAAATTACACCCAGGTTATGAAAAATAATTTGGTAAGCTTCCAAGATGAGAATAACTTGACTGTATTATTACAAGGCCTGTGCTAATGTCCAATAAATTCCAACAGTCCTAGCTATACATATTTTAAAGGACAGCAACTCTTTCAGCATATAAAGTTATAAAGACACAAAAGCATCAATTATATATCCCGTTATTTCATCCACAGGATAGATGTAAAAACCAAGAGTATATAGAATATATTAAACCAAATCCACTGCCATCAAGTCCATTCAGATTCATAGTGACCCTGTAGGTCAGACCAGCACTGCTGCATAGAATTTCCAAGGAGCACCTGGCAGATTTGAACTGCCGACCTTTTGGTTAGCAGTTGTAGCACTTAACTAATATGCCACCAGGGTTTCCATAGACTATATTAGGAATGGCTAAAATCTAGCTACAATCATTGTGTTCTCTTAGATTAGGATAACTAGACATGTAAATTTCATATGACATACATACACACACAATGAGTATATATAAAAACTGGTGAAACAGAAGTGAGTTCTGTAGTTAATTGTATCACTCAGTTTACTGGTTTTAATAATGTACTCTAATTATAAAAGATTTTTATCAGTGGAGAAACTAGGTGGAGAGTATACAGGATCTTCCTTACTATTTTTGTAACTTGTGAATTCACAGTTAATTTGACATGAAAGATTCCTAGACTCTGGAAAATCTCTTTGTTCAGAACATCTTAGGCTCCAGCCATTTCTGCATAAACTGTCTTCTACTAACTGGCTTATGGGATCTATTAAAAATATGTGTAGCTGCTAAGCAAAAGTCAGTAGTTCAAATCCAACAGCCATTCCTTGGAAACCCTATGGGGCAGTTCTGCAGTTCCGGTAGAGTCACTATGAATTTGAATCTAGTTGATGGTGATGGATTTGGGTTTTAAGAATATCTGTCTTATTGGCAGCCATATAATACAAATTTGTATTGTGTTCCTTGTTTCTGTCTTACAGATCTGAACAACCACCACATTCAGACTTACTGAAGGCACAGTTGCGTCAGCAGATCACTTCCTTGGACCAAAAAGATAGTTCTCTCAAAGAAGAGGTATTTAAGCCCTTTTCAGTTTTCACAATCAAAAATGACCACCAGAGGATGAAGGTTAATTTTTTTTTTTTAAACTAACTCAAGTTGTACAAGTTATAAATTTGAGGTAATAGTAATGTTCCTGAGAATAGTTACCATGTTTGAATAAAGAAGGTAATGATAAAAAAAAGTAATGGTAACTGAGATATGGTTGTAAGGGGCTTTTTTATTTTAACTTTCTGATCCCAGGCGTTTTTAATAACTTGTTTTGTGTAGCAATCCCATTTCCTGACATACTGTTAATTTGAGTCCTGAAAATATGTACCACAGCATTCTCTAAGGAATTTAGAAGCATCATGTAACAATTTGGCTTTCTGTCTCCGCTCCATAGTTTAACTCATAGTCATTCATGTCATTTCAGCAAATACTTAGTGTCTTAATCATCTGGTACTGCTGTAAGAAAAATACCACAGGTGGATGGCTTTAAAAAGAGAAATTTATTTTGTCACAGTTCGGTAAGCTGCAGGTCCAAATTCAGGGCATCGTTTCCAGACCTTCCTCTGTTAGCTCTAGAGGAAGGTCTTTGTCGTTAATCTTACCCTGGAGTGGGAGCTTGTGAAGTGCAGGGACCCGAAGTCCAAAGGACACATTCTGCTCCCAGCACTGCTTCTTGGTGGCTTGAAATCCCCAGTTCTCTGATTGTTTCCCTTTGCTTTATGTTCTAAAAGATTGCCTCAAGGCACAGTATAGCCTCACACGTTGAATCCTGCCCCACCAACACAACTGTCACCCATCCTCCCTTACTAACATTGTAGAAGCAGGGTTTATAGCATATAGGAACATCACACAATACCAGGAATCATGGCCCAGCCAAATTGTAGCACACATTTTTGGGGCGACACAATTCAATCCATGGCATATTAATCCATTACTGTATACTAGTATCAGCCTAGATCTCTTGGGGAGAAAGAGATAAATAAATGTGGCCCCTCCTGCTGGAAATAATGATGTTATTTGGCATTGTGGGATGAGTATAGTAAGACAATGAACCTTCAGAAAAAAGCAGTGAGGAGCCCTCAGGACAGACTTTGTAATGGAGGGAATAAAGGGGCACGTCATGGGACCTTTAAAAGATTGACAGGGTATTGACAGGCTGAGTACGGGAAGGAGCCCTAGTTAAACATTGGTTAAACACTTGGCTGTTATTGGAAAGTTTGGCAGTTTGAACCCATTAACTGCTCTGTAGGAGAAAGATCTGGCTCTCAGCTTCCATAAAGATTACAGCTGTTGAAACCATATAAGTGATTTTACTCTGTCCTTTTGAGTCACTATAAGTCAAAATTGATTTGACAGCAACAGGTAAGAGCAAAGGGTAAAGGACAAAGGCAACTGGAGAGTCCTCCAGAACAACAGGGTAGGAAACCCAGCACATTTCCAGGAAACAGGGCTGCAGTACACGATTCAGATCTGAGAGTGCCCTGAGATGAATTGAAGCCCAAGAGATAGCCAGGACTGTATTGTACAGTTTTTACCACTAGGCTAGGGAATTTGTATTTAATTTAGTAAATTTTGAGAAGTAGTTGAACTTTCTGAACAAGGCTGTAAGATGATTTCTGCAGTGTCTTAGAAAATTTGTTTTGTTTGAATTGGGACAGAGACAGTAGAGGAGGGGGCCGCACAGTGGTTTGGGCAAGAGGTAGGGCAGACCTCACTTACAAGCTGGTACAGAGGAAGAGTTTGAGGATGGTGAACAGGAACAGAAGGAGCAAATTCCTAAGGAAAGCACAAGGAGTAAACTTAGAAGTCTAAATGTAGAGCTTTCCCTTTGTGGTATTCATCAGTCATGAAAGAAGCCATATTCAGAGATGATCTTCTGCTAAATTTAATGTCTCGTGGATGTGTCTTGTTTCAAAATGTATTTTTTATTCTTATTGTAATATATGGTTTTCTTTTTTTTAATAACATTTTATTGTATTTTCAGTGAATTTTTACATAGCAATTTAGGTTCCCATTCAACAGTTTCTACTTACATTGTTCAGTGACATTGATTGAATTACTTGTGATGTGTGAACATTCTCATTTCCATTCTGGTTATTATTTCCATTAATCTAGTTTCTCTTACCCCTTACACGGTCAGTCTTTATTGTTTGGTCCCGTATCTGTGATTTAAAGTAAATAAATAAATACAGTACTTACAGGTGGTACTCATTTTTCTTTTTAGCCAGTTTACTACCTGGTCACATCTATGTCACATCTATGTTAGTTTCAGTTCAAAATTTGAAGAGCTTCTCAAGGCAGTAGTCTTGGGGAATCCTCCAGTATCACCCTGTCCGGTCAGTCTGGTTTTGTTTTGTGTTTTAGGAATTTGAGATTTTGTTCCACACTTTTCTGCCGTTTGATCAGTGTTCACTTGTTGTCTTAATTAGAATGATCAGTAGAGGTTGTTGGGTACCATCTAGTTCTTCTGGTCTCAGGGTAGATGAGGCCGTGGTTTGTGTACACTGTCCTGTCGAGTAGTTTTTTTTTGAGTCTTGTTTCCTTTTTTCTCTTCTGCCTGGGATGATAGAGACCAATATTTGTATCTTAGATGGCCTCTCTTGCTTTCACTTTTTTTTTTTTTGAGTTTTTTTTTTTTTTCATGTATAAACTGCAAAGATTTCACACCTGCCCCTACCGGAAGCAAGCCTCATTGCCTGTCTTGAAGTCACATGCTTGTGTTTCTGTGAGATCCAGAACTCTGCCATCAACCCTCAAGCCTTTTACCATACTTCAGTCCTCTCAAAGCCCCCTTTTCTTACCCCTTCAATTAAAAGAGAGTTATAAGGACTTTTTAAAGGCATTTTAAACACGTATATACAGCAATATAATGAACCCACTAAGCCCATGCCCACCAACCCAGAATCATACCTATTAGTGTTATACTATACTTGTTTTGGACTACTTCATCCTCTTCCTCTTTCTCACCCTCACTTTCTTCTTTTCCTCTTTTCTCTTCCTCTGACCCACCTTCTCTTCCCCCTCTTGTTCTTTCCTTTACCCCATTTTCTCTCCCTTAACTCCTCTCCTCCTCCTTTTCCTTCTTCTGGAAGAAGATACTGATATATCAGCCCAGTAGGCCTCTCACAACTTCCATGTAGCTTGCAGAGATAACCCTCTATGTATGTCTACCTGCTTGAGTTTTCATTGACTGTACTATATGTGGCTCCATACTCAATGACTTGTTCTGTTTTATTTGTGGTATGATATTCTATGAGGTCTGACCAATAAGTTTGTGAACTTAATTGTTCTAAGTGCTGCTACATACCTCATTGCCAAATATGGTCACCTTTGAAGTACTACCTTTGGGAAGCTATGCACCAATGTCAGTGTCTAGTCCACCCTTCAAAGGAATTTTGGAACTCTTTCTGGAATGGCCATTGTGCATGGTGGTGTGGTGGAACATTATTGAAGTTAATGGTATAGTTGTCTGTGAGGGAGTTTGTAGCCAGTAAACAGATAACTATAGAGGAACACACTCATCTGATCTGGCCCCCAGTGACTTTTTTTCTTTACCCAGAGATAAAGGAAATATTGAAAGGAAGACATTTTGATGATGTTTAGGACATCAAGGTTAGTACAACGACAGCTCTGATAGCCATTCCAGAAAACAAGTTCTAAAATTGCTTTGAAGGGTGCACTAGGTGTTGACATGGTACATAGCATCCCAAGGGGTATACTTCAAAGATGACCATAGTGATATTGAGCAGTGAGGTATGTAGTACTTTCTCTAGGATGAGTTCATGAATTTAGTGGTCAGTCTTTGTATGTCTTTGTATATCATAAATTTTTTAACAGTATGTTGACACTATGTTTTAAGAAAATAAGAACCTGTGTCTTTTATAACCATCTATGTTGATAAATGTAGACTTTAAAAAGAATTTTGTTTTAAGGTTTCATTTTTGTTTTCTTAAGTACTACTTTGTGACACTGCAAGTACATCACATCTCAGCCATTTTGGGGGTGAGATAAAGGTTGTTGACTGTCCTTAGCTATCTAATCTCCTCTTTTTAAAAATGGTATGTAAATGTATATCACATGTTTATGTTTCAGGTTCAAAACAGTCACTCATAATTTTTCAGATAATGACTTTGTTGTTAGGTGGATACCATACAACCAGTAACTACTGAAACAAATGAAATCTGCCTCCTCTAGTGGGCTTCTTATGGTTTTTGAATCAATGATCTTATCTAATCAGAAGAATTACCAATAATTTAATGACAAAAATCTGTGCTTAAAAATGGATGTAAGTAGGAGTTTTCTCAGATGACTGGGTTGAGACAACAGAAATGGCACAGCCTTGGAGAAAAATATCAGCAACATGATAAGGGCACAGCAAGCCTTATGAACTTCAGCACAAAATACTTTTGTGGGTTCAGGCACTGTTTAGCTTTGTACATTTTCCTTCAGTGATTAGCAAAATAAAATAGTTTTGAGTTGTTTCTGTGTGTTGAAACAGTATTACTATAGGTTAAATATATCTGTTTAGATAAAATCTTACAAGTAAATGATTTTTCAAAATTTAAGAATGTGCTACTGGAAATTACTTCGTTAAAAGTCTAATGAAGCCTAGAAATATTTACTTTTATCTCTTGGGTAAATGACTAATTAAACAGTCACATGTAAATTATGTTTACCTGTGGGTCCCCATGCTGTCAGCTGGAGTCAGTCCTGTCACTTGAGTAAATACATCATTAAAGCTTCAGAAACCCAGATTATGTCCCCTTGAGATCAGATAAGATCCACAGCATTGTGTAATCTGTTAGGCAATTACATAATTGAGCAGCTTGCTTTTAAATCAGAAAAATTTGTAATTATGTGTAAAAAGATGAGTTGGGTGCTTCATTAATATACAAAGTACCTTAATCTTTTTCTCCTATGCAATCTCTGTTTCTGTAGTGGAGAACTTCTCCAGGCCCAGCAGAGCAGCATTTTGCTAGTGTTACTCCTAGAGCTGACTGAGCTCTCCCCACCCCAAACAATACACCTTGATGTTGTTCACCAGAGCGATGGTAGCTGGTTACAAAAACTTCGTGTTTTTCGTGTTTTTCGCTAGAATGATGAATTGTTTTCTTGTTCTTGTCTCTTGAATACTTGTGTGTTGACTCATACAAATACTGTCCTCTTTAATTGCTACAACATAGAGAACATCTGCTTCATTTCCTGTAACTAGATCTAACTAGAATGATCCTTTCTCTTTAAACACTGAAAAATTATTTCAGGTAACCAAGAGGAAGCTTCTTCTGGAAGAGTCAAATCTGTGTATCAGGGGAAAATGCCATTTGCTGTTATCTGCAGCAGTGGTTCTTAATTCTCTTGCTTTTCTGTATGTTTATAAATAGTACTAGGTTACATTTAGAAGGGAATTTAATTTCACAAAATGCTTTTGCAATCATTTTCCTTTTTGTGTTTCTTGTACCACTCATCACAGAATCAGAGTTCCTTTAGAGTTAGCATATATTTTCTTTAAAACACAAGCAGAAAAGAAAACTTAGAATATTAAGGCAAATAAAAAGAAGAAAAAGAAAATTGCCTCTTATCTTAATACCAGTATTCAACCATATTGGTGTTACGGTGTATGATTTTTTAGTATTTAATATATTTATAAACATAAGTGATACTGTTGGTGTATATAACCTTTTAGGGAACTTCTTTGCATATTACATACTCTTCCACATTACCTCAAAGAGCTGCTGAGCAGCTCCAGCATGATGTATTGCACTGTCTCGTTAACTAGTCTTCCTGCTGTTGAACATTAGAGTTGTTTCTCTAATTTTTCTTGTAGTAAAAAATAAATTTCAAAGTACCTTTGTGCACAGTCACTTTTTACAAATACCCATGATAGTGTCTTAGAATGAATTCTTAGCTGTAGAGCTATTAGGTCAAAATTATATACACTGTTTAGGTATTTGCTATTAATTGTCAGATCTCACTCTGATAAGCTATCAGACTTACCATTAATGGGCAAAAATGTCATTTCTCTGAGCTCTTATGAAACAGTACTATCATGGTTTTGAGAGCTACAAATAACATCAATTTTCTTGTTCATTAGGCCTTTTAATTATAATTAAGGTCAAACTTTTTTCCTTGTTTTGATCAATTTGTATTTCTTATAATTTGCCAATTCATGGTCTTTGCTCATTTTTCTATTAGGTTAGTGATACTTTCCTTGTTGACTTATAAGTACTCTTTCTGTATGAATTTGCATATTTTGCTGTGATATTTTTTAACAATTTGATTTTTACCTTTAATTTTTTAATCATGTTTTAGATATGTATCTTTTCCATTAATATCTTTACCCATCTTTTTATACATTTGAATATCACAGTTGATAAGTTTCTGACTATAAATTAAGAGACAGCTTAAATGATTCTTAAGGCTCTAGATGTGGCAGGATTGCAGTCGAAATTTGTATTAGACAAAAATTCTTGTAGAATTGATCCGGTAATTCTCGGAGTACTCCTATGTGTAATTCTTAGGGTGATTATGTTTTATAAGATCTGAAACAGAGATGTCAGCGTTAGTCATTCTGCAAATACTGTACCTTGACATTTAGTTTCCGAGCTGTTTCTGTTGGCTGCTGGGAAGGCAGAAAAATGAGGGACTAGTTTGTTGATACTCACTTAAGTGTGGGCATGTCTGATCAGCGAAACAATCTTCTAGTCTTCCTCTTGGGCTCCAAATGTCTGTAATGCAAAGAGAGCCCTTATTGGCTAACAGATGAGACCCATTCATAAGCACTATCGGAAAGGCCTATGGTAACATTGTATGATGGTATTTTTAAGATAGCATGCCCCAATTCACACACCCCTTTGAGCCCCGTTATGAGATGTGTAAAGCAGCAGCTTATTAAGTCTTCTCTAGGCCTTTGTTTTTTGCAGGTATGGGTCAGTGTTGTCAGTCTCAGACTTGCAGCTCCTTCAAATCAAGGACTTCCTTGATTTGATACTGTTTTTGAAAAGATCTGTAAACATTGTGTCCTGAGAATGTATTAACAGATGTTTGTCCTGACTCTGCAGCAGTCGTTTTTGCCTTTATCAACTTTCCTTAACTGAGGGTGACTTTGGTTTCTGTACCTGTTTATCATTGTTCAATGCTTGTTAGGGACTTGTGTTGTACATGGCTTTTCTGATGACGTATGGTTAGGTCCTCTACTTTCTGTGGGCTTCGTAGTCCGGTAGAACCAGGCCATTCTTATGTTATTGTTTGACCAGCCACTAAAGTCTTTATATGTATAATATAAAGTTATTATAACACAAGTTATTCATCTTGGAGAAATTACAGAATTGTCTTAAAAGTTTTGTTTTTTCTTTTTTTTAGTATTTCGTGCTTTTGTGAAAGTTTACTCAGCTAATTAGTTTCCCATTTAGCAATTTCTACACAGATTGTTCAAAAGACAAGTTCTTTTATACACATCTCTATCAAAAAAAAGAAGCTAAATCCTACAGATAAGTACTGAGTGGTAAAGATAAATGGGTAAAGTAGGCTAAATAAATTAAACTCTATAATATGCCCACCACTTTACTTATCTCATTGTGGAAAAAGGGCTCTGAGCAGTACTGCAGTAATGATACAGTGACTTAGTAGAAAGACATTTGTGGTATTATTCCATTTTCTTTTGAGTTCTTTCCAAGCCCATTCAGAACCGAGCTACAGCAAATAGGATCCCATGTGAAAGTGATACATGGATGTGTGAAATACATTGTGTGTTACCCTGGAGGAACCCATGAGAAGCAGTCTGTGTCACTGGTAATTCAAAATGATCTCAGCACTCAGGGGAGAGGAGAAATAATAAAGTTGTTGTTATGGGATGAACTGTGTCCCCCCCAAATATGTGCCAACTTGTTTATGCCATAATTCCCAATATTGTGTAGGTATCTTCCATTTTGTGATAGTAATTTTATGTTAAACAGGATTAGTGTGAGATTGTAGCACCCTTACTAAGGTTATATCCCTGATCTACCTTAGAGAGAGTTTCCCTGGGGTGTGGCCCACACCACTTTTTATCTTACAAGGGATACAAGGGAGGCAAGTAGAGATTGGAGGACCTCTTACCACCCAGAACGCTCTGCCAGGAGCAGAGCACATCCTTTGGACCTATGGTTCCTGTGTGGAGAAGCTCCTTGACCAAGGGAAGATTGATGACAAGGATCTTCTTCCAGAGCCAAAAGGAGAAAGGCTTCCCCTGGCCAACACCCTAAATTTCTACTTGTAGCCTGTTAGACTGAGAATAAATTTCTCTTTGTTAAAATCATGCAATTGTATTTCCGTGAAACCAAGACTAGATAACTAAGAAAGTTGTTTATTTTAAATTCCCTGAAACCCTGTGAATCTTTCCATAGTTGCCAATTCTACAGTAGAAAGTTTGGAAAGGCTTAAGAGTCCTTTTACAATTTTAGTTTTTAAATATGTGTTAGGACAATGACTGTCTTGAAGTCGTGCCAAGAAATTACTAGTTATCTCTATTGTATAACATAGTGTATGGTAGAAATATGTGTTTGAAGCTCTCACAGAATACCTACTTTGGACATGTTTTCAGGAGGGACCAGTCCCTGGACAAAGACATCATGCTTGGTAAAGTAGAGGGTGAGTGGAAAAGAGGAGTACTTTTAACAAAATGGATTGACACAATAGCTGCAACAATGGGCTTAAGCATAAAAATTATTGTAAGCATGGTATAGGACCAGGCATTGTTTTGTTCTGTTGTATGTAGAGTTGGAACTGACTTGATGGCACGTATCAACAGCAACAATAGAATATCTGGAGTATCTTAAAGCTCAGAAATAGAAACTTATAGTTTTCTCTCAAAGGCACTTGACTTGGCTACAGAATTTGAGCCAGTTCTTTTTGTTTGCATTTTAAAATACTTTTCATGTGTCCAGAATATTGGACACACAGATTAGGAACTTGACCTTCTATGGAGACCTAGAAATGAGACATGTCCACATGGTCCAGAGGATGTGCTAACAATTGAGAGATGGTAGTGCTGGGGGTTGCTATCCATTCTTCATTCTCTCTTCCTGGACAGATATTGAAAGCAGATACAATCAGTGGTCTGTGTAGACCGCTGGAATTAGAGGAGTATGACAGCCAGTGTTGGGAACCAGCCTTGGCCTGTAATTCTATGGCAGGACTGTATATCTGAGCCCCAGTCTGCAGAAGTGGGGATACTGAGCAGAACATCCCAACAGAGAGCTACCGCAAATGGAGTAAAATCCAGGGGCTATTTTATGTAAATAGAGGAAAAGCTTCTACATACTGAAAGTGGAACACAGCCAAGTCCTGACTTCAAGGCTAGCTTGACACCAAGCCCTTGAGAAGATGAACTCCTTAAATCCCCAGTGCCATCTGCTCTAACTCCTAATGATAGTCTGTAGTCCAGAGACCTATAGTTCCAGGAAGTACAAGAGGCTTGCAAGGGTGTCAAACCCAAAACAGTGGAGTATGTTCAAGGCCAAGCACAGCAGAGGTAGATCCTCACTGCTCTGCACTCTTCTTCAGTGATTCCTCTTCAGGGCTTCCCTTTCATGTGAATCACAAGGAAAGATTATTGTTTCTCCATGTTTACTGGATGATTACATTGTTAACTTTTCACTCTTGGATTGGAGATGACCTGTGCATTGTCCATGTTAATTTGTAAAGCCCCGTGTTCTCTATGGGTGGGTCAGACACTGCACTGTATGTGCCACTGTAGTCATGTGCCAGTGAAAGGTCAGTGTCATAGATTTCATTGTATCCCGCCCCAAATGTATGTGTTGATTTGACTTAGCAGTGGGTACCAGTATGGTGTGCTTCTTCCTATGCATTATGAATCCTGCCTCTGTGATGAGGGAGAATGGGCGGCAGTTGTGTTAGTGAGGCAGGACACAAGCTACCAGCTTGTGGGTTATAAGAGAGAAAAGTGAGCAAAGTAAGCTGGAAACCTCACGCCATCAAGAAAACAGCACCAGGAGAAGAGCATGTCCGTCAGACCTGAGGTTCCTGTGCCAAGATGCTCCCTGACCAAAGACTGATGCATCACAAGGACTTTCTTCCAGATCCAACAGAGGGAAAGCCTTGGAGCGAACATCCCGAATTTGTACTTGTAGCCGTACCAGACTGTGTAAACTTTCCTTTGTTAAAGCCATGCGCTATGTGGTATTCCTGTTAGAGCAGTACCCGCTGGCTAAAACAGTCAGCATACCTTAGAGGCTTCTTCTCCTTGAGCACATTACTGCTGAGCAGGAAGTCAGAGAGAAACATACACTTGGCACAGTGACTATATGATATTTGGCTGTCTTCTACAAACAATCAGCATGGATTATACTGCAGCATAAAGAAAACAAAAATTCTCACAACTGGACCAATAAGCAATATCATGATAAACAGTCAAAACACAGAAGTTATTAAGAATTTCATTTTACTTGGATCCACAGTCAACACCTATGGAAGCAGCAGTCAAGAAATCAAGTAGTGTATTTCACTGAGCATATTTGCTGTGAAAGACCTCCTTGAAGTGTTAAAAAGCAAAGATATCACTTTGAAGACTAAGGCATACCCATCCCAAGCCTTGTATTTTCGTTTGCCTCATGTACATGTGAAAGCTGCACACTGAGTAAGGAAGGCCACTGAAGAATTGATGCTTTTGAGTTATGATGTTGTCTTAGGCTGGGTTTTCTAGGGAAGCAAAACCAGTAACACATATATGTACAAGGAAAGATTTATATATAAAGGAAACAGCTCACACAATTGTAGAAGCTGAACATCCCAAGCCCTGGCCCAAGCCTCACGTAGCCACAGGAGCTGGTGAACCCAAGGTCGGTAGGTCAGAGACCAGAGTTCTAGATAACCAGTTGTGTAGGTCAGCACATCCCAAGCTGGCGGTGAGACTACGAGCTCTCTGCTGACTCACGGAGCTGCAGAGGCTAGTGAAACCAGGATTGGCAGGTCAGGGAACAGGATTCTCAAGCACCGGCTGAAAGTGTTGATGAATCGAGCAGCTGGTAGTTCAGATCCAGGAACCAGATGTCAAGAGAGAGCAGGAAGGATCTGCTGGCTATGTGAGCAGACAGGAATTAAATGGTGGATGGCAAAGAGATGAGTGCTAAGGGGAGGGAAGCCACAACAGCCCCCATCCTGCCACTTAATACAGCAGCCAAACATGGAGTAGTCAAGTTGACATAATCCTGAACATCACAGGTATTGATGAAGAATATTGAATCAACAATGGACTACCAGAAGAATGAACACATCTGTCTTGGAAGAAGTATGGCCATAGTGCTCCTTAGAAGTGAGGATGGGGAGACCTCATCTTACATAGTTTGAACATGTTCTCAGAAGGGACCAAACCTTGGAGAAGGACATCATTCTCAGGAAAGTAGAGTGTCAACAAAAAAGAGGAAGACCCTTTATGAGATCGATGGACACAGTGGCTGCAGCAGTGGGCTCAAACAGCAGTGACTGTGAGATGGCAGAGAAGGTTTTATTCTGGTGTACATAGGGTCACTGTGAGTTGGAACCAATTTTATGGTGCCTAACAAGAGCAATAACCAAAAGTTTAGTTCTTCTTACCCATATGTTTTTATTTTGTGGGGTAAAGCACTGAAATTGAGACAGGTACTAGCCCAAGTCCCATTAACTGTCACTTTTTCTCCACTTCTCAAGTTGACTGTAATCAAATCTGTGTCAGCCTGCCTGCCCAGGACTCATGATGTGATAGGGCTAAGACAGTTTTAGCCAAAGAAAACCATTGGCCTGGAGTCATTTCTAACCCACAGTGATGCTATAGGATGGAATAGAACTGCTCCACAGGGCTTTTAAGGCTGTAAATCTTACAGAGGCATACTGCTATGTTTTTCTGTCTTGGAAAGCCTAGGGGTTTTCAAACAGTTGACCCTTCAATTAGCAGCCAAGTGCTTTAACTACTGTCACTGGGGTTCCTAAGGCAGTTTAAAAAGAAAAAAAAACTTGTTATTGAGTCAATTCAGATTCAGTGACCCTATATTACAGGATAGAACTGCCCTGTAGGTTTTCTGATGAAGACAGTGGATTCAAACCATCATGGCTCCAAGATAATAGGGCTCTTCAGAATAAAGCAGACACTGTAGCACATTAAATTTCCCCAAATTTGTAGCAGACTTAGAGGCAGAGTACAGATCATCTCTGTCTTGTTGAACTTCTTATTTAGAATAATGCTGGCTGTCTTTTTGCTCAGTGCATCCTCCTTAGCCGAAAAGTTTTTCTACCATCTTCCCTATTTTAGGGGAAGCTCAGGGATCGCTTTTAGGAACTCAGAATACCACACGATCACATTTGTATAGATCCATTTCTCAAATCAGTTCTGTCTTACATACCTAATAAAAGGATACATGCAATGAACTAGTAAATCTTTACTCAAGGAAGGAGGTCTGGAGCTCTAGCTTTTATATGCACACAATGCATATAAATCTGGACAGGCCCAGATCGAGAAGGAGGAAAAATTCAGAAGTGTTTGTCATATACACACTCAGCAGATAGAAGAATACTTCTGCTTTGCATGACATTCAGTTTTCAGAAAAATATTGTGAGTATAAATGGTTATAAAGAATTAAATTGTGTTGGGAAATAATCATGTTAATTTATCCTGAAGACATTTTAATTGCAGTTAAATGTCACGGAAGTAAATTAAATCTTAAGTAAAGCTTAACCTAAAATTACATTTGAAGGCTGAGTCTTTGAGACTAAGGGGAATGTGGGTACTTTGTTTTTATTTCTTTGTACTTTCTTTTAAACACTGTAGGCAGCAGCATTATTGAAAAAAGCCCTTACAGAAGAGTGTGTGGATAGGTCATCTATTCACAGTAAAGAATCATCTTGCAGCTTGCCATCTATTCTCAATGACAATAGTGGAATAAAGGAAGCAAACCACGGCCAAACGCTCAACAGTGTTCATGTAAGAGAACAAGGTAACTATTGTTAGAGGGTCTGTCCGCAGCAACAATGCCTTCAGAGTCACCATGACACCCTGTTTCTCAAGGTATGCCTATAACGTAAAACCACCTAGAGAATATCTCTGATTTTAATATGCGTAATGCATTATTTGTTTTATACCACATTTCAGTAAGTACATGTTCTTGTTTAGTTTAACAGGTACGGGAACCTAATTGTAGCTGTGTAGTTGTGCTGAATTTCTCATAACATTGGTATTTGTAAATAATGAACTCTTAACAAAAACTCATTACTTAGCTGGAGATGATTTTGATCATCCCAACAAAGATGAAGACAATTCCATTAAAATGATTTCATGAAAGCACTGTGAAGTTTTTTATATCACTAGTACAATTTATTCATAATTGTTAAGCATAAAAAATTATAATAGGACTTCATCAAAGTCTAAACAGATAATTGAGAAACAATGGATTTGTACCCCCCAAATTTAATAACCAACTTTTAGTATCCAGAAATTGTGATTATTTGACCATTCTCTTAAAACAACCAGTGAACTGCTGTGGTGGCATTTTCAAGACAGTTATGAGCTGCTCAGGGTAGACTCAAAAGTTGCTATATACACACAAGATTTGAGGCTTACTTTTTTTTAAATTCTCGATAGATGATTTTGCACAAAAGCACACAGCTACCTTAGAGTTAGAATGGCTTTCCTTTTTAGAAATGGTAGTATTTCAGACAAAATAACCAGAAACAGGAAGAGGAGGCAGTAAAAAAAAAAAAAAATGGCAGTTAAAAAAAGAAGTCTGTCCCATAAGTATAACTGTGAAATACATTTTTTATTATGCATTATTATGTGTTCTAATTTTAGAATTTTCAAGTACGACAAAAGGACAAATATTGTATGAGACCTCTACCATAAGATCTCAAAAACAGACTTGTGTATAGAAGAAAAGACTTTGACAGCTGCAAGGGAGGGGAAGGAGTGAAGGCGACGGGGTAGGGTTTAGATTAGATAGTTGCTAAAAATCTGCTTGGGAGATATCGGTGATAGCACACATTAGAAACAAGAACATTAAGTGGACTTCAGCATAACTTGAGTACTCCTTCCATCTTAACCCAATATTGCAAGGATAGCGTAGCTGGGGCAGGGGGCAGGGGACCATGCTCTTAGGCGAAATTGAGGCCAATTGACACAACTAGCATTTTGCTAAGAGGGCTCTCTGCACCCCACATTGGTGAGTGGTGTCTGGGGTCTTAAAAGCTACCGAGCTGCCATCCGAGGACACAGCAAAAGGTCCCAACTTAGCAGGAACGGATACTCACTGAGGACCAAAATGACATGGGGTAAAGACAACCTAGAAGATAGAGTGACCCACATCAGTAGGTGCCTACATCGATTTGGGACTGGAAGAACCAGATGGTGCCCGGCCACCACCAGTGATAGCCACGATGGAGCTCACAGAGATGAGTCTCACTGGCAACACAAGAATAAAAAGGGGTGCATCCTGAGATCTCTACTAAAAGACCTCAGTTGATGGTCCAGCGGTTTCAGGGTTCCCCTGACAGCATGGCCCCCAGCCCTGATGCTGCCCTTACCCATAAATCATAACAAAGGTCAGCTCTTTGGACAGGAATGGATTGGACTTGGCAATGCAGGGTGACCATATATTGGATGCACTTTATGGTTCGGTGCATCTATAGGATATCATCCTGCTGACCTCTGGCAGGGGGAAGGAGAGTGGGTGAAGAAGAGGGGAAAGGAGGCTGTTGGGAGGATGAGACATGTATGGAACAGAGAGGAATAGTGTGCTGTCACCGGGCAGGGAGAGCAGTGGAAGCTGCATATAGGTGGGCATGTAAATTTATACGGCAATGTGCATTTTCACTCAGTCATATTAAATTAAAAATAAAATAAAGAATTTTCAAGCAGCTGCAGAGATGAGAGCAAGGAAGAAATTGTGGGAACAAAGTTTCCAATCATAGGTAAAAATGACAAGTTGTCTATGGGTTTCATATACAGGAAAGAACTTTACAATATAATCTTGGGAAATCCTTATCCATAGTGGTCAAGTGCTATGGTTGCTAACCAAAAGGTTGCCGGTTTGAATCCACCACGTACTCCTTGGAAACTGGGGCAGTTTTGTTCTATCATATAGGTTCACTATGAGTCAGGACTGACTCAGTGGCAGTGAGTTTGGCTTTTGGTTTTCTATAATCAAAACATTCTAGCTTAGTGGTTTGTGGACCCTGTGAGAGCAAGTATATTCAACCACTGTCTGCTGGAGCAGAAAATTAGCCATAAGATCCAAAAGTGTGAGCTTACATTAACATAAGTCATGGTAGAAAATAATGGTGCCTATTGAATTCCTGGTAATCAGGTTATGCATTTACAAATGTGCCCTTCACTCGGTCTTTTAGCTCCTGTGCTAAGTGAAAAGGTCAGTCTCCATGGGGAACACCCTGCTGTTATACAGCAAACTACAGATGTTTCTGATTTGATACTCTTCTTTCCTGTACTGTTAGAGCAGAAAGGAGCAAGTTCTTTCCTTTCAGAACTGCAGCTACAGCTGTGAGTATGCTCAGGTTTTAGAAGATGCTTGCATCCAGTGTCCTGTGCTATGGCAGGAAGAAAGTCTGGTTGGACCCCCAATGAGACCAGTGAACTCGCCAGTGTGAACTCTTGTCAGCAAATCTAGAAACTGATCAAAGATGACCTAATCATCCACAAGCCCATGACCGTCCATTCTCAGGTTCAATGCCAGAAAAATATCATAGCCCACCAGAAGAGCAGAGATATGGGCATAGGTAAGCAAAAGGGTACTGCCAGTGCTCAGATGCCTGAGAAGGTGATCTCTAGATGAGAATTCTGCACTGCTTGGTCAGGAGATACCATGAATCTGAAAAGACTGACTGCCACGTGTATCACAGCCTGTACTTGAAGGTAAACAGGAACGTGTTCAAGTACAAGTGGATTCGCATGGAACACATCCACAGGCTGAAGGCAGACAAGGCCTGCAAGGTGCTTCTGACTGACCAAGCTGAGGCTTACAGGTCTAAGAACAAGGAATCACGTAAGCACCGTGAAGAGTGGCTCCTAGCCTGAAGAAAAGAGGTCATAGACACTGTCCAAGGAGGAAGAGACAAAGAAATAAAGGTGCCCCCCTTCTCTTTTGTATACATAGTGGCTTTGGCAGTTATAGAGATCAATCATCCAATAAAACAAGCCTTTATTTGCCTGCACCCACCCCTCCAAAAAAAAAGAGCAGGAAAAATGCTTCCAGACAAGGAGAGTTGTTTTTGTTCAGTTACAAAAGTTGTATGATAATTTAAAATTTTTAGCACTAAGATTTCATCAAGACCTATTAAGATTTCTGCAGAGTAGATGCATTACACTTGTTTAGATGCAGTCTGAATGATACCATTATGTGTTTTAGTTTTGGAATATCAACAGCAGCAATTGCTATTCTGAAGTAAGTTCTATTTGTCATACATCTAAATTTACTAGTACATTGTTTTGTAAAGTGCTACGCTGCTTCATTATAAATCCAAAGGTCTCACTGTAAATATTTATACACATATATACACCATGCATGTATCTGCATAGGGGTAGTTTTGCTGTTGCCTGTAAGCAGAAAAGAACAGCTCTCTTTTATGGCAGTGCAGTTCGTGGCATGATGATTAATGCAAATCCATGTCTCTGTGGTGAACTCTTGTTTTAAAAAAGGAGTTTATAGTAGAGCAATTATTGTATATATTCTGCATCAGATAGTATTTCTTTCCAAAATACAGTTTTCTTTTAAACATCTGTCCCAGTGATATTTTTACTATGTTTTTATTCTTTGTTTTGAGAAAACACTGATATGGTCCCCTCTTGATTATTTTTATCAATAGAAGTATAGATGATCCCAAACTTCAGACAATCAAGAAGCCATTTGTGTGCCTTTTCCTTTACTTATGTTTGAATGTAGACTTATCGAATGGTCTCTAAAGTTATTTCTGTTAAAATTAGAAACACCTTCTTGGAATGAATTAGGAAGTGACCTAGTGGTCCATTTGTACTTCTCTTTGCACGTATTTTCTACCTTACTCCTTGGTGAGAGAAGATGACTGTTCCAAAATTAATACCAGTGTCATTTTCTTGTAGACTTTTCTTTGTAAGAGAAGAGAAACTTAACTACTTGGATCTTAGATTTTCCTTCTCCTCATGCAGAAAGAGATAAACTTTGCCTAGAACTAGGAAGTGATTTACCATGAAGATTTTATAGGAACTGTAAATTTCAGCAACCTTCCATTAATTCATTAATTATTGGCGGTTTAAAAAATACTTTTTGCCTATTGTTAGTGGAGCATAGAATTAGACAGTTATAACACAAAACTATTTACTGCCCTTCTGACCTTGCCACCACACTCCTTTCTTTTCTCCCACCCAAGCCTTCCCATGTCTCTCAGCTAGCTCAATACTGTTGTTTCTGTTATTGCAGCTGTTTGATTTCTGAGTTCTTGACTATCATCCCTTGATTGGATTTTTGTGTCTTTTGGCATAATTATTTGGAGATTTGGTTTTTGGTAGGGTCATTATTGTTAGGTACCTTCCAGTCAGTTCTGACTCAGCAACCCCATGTACAAGAAAATGAACCGCTGCCTGGTCCTGGCCATGCTCACAATACTAGTACACTTGAGCCTGCTGTCAGTCTGTCTCATTGAAGGTCGTCTTCGTTTCACTACCATGCCACTTGACTAAGCTTGATGTCCTCCAGGAACTGGTCCCTCCTGTTAACATGTACAGAGTATATGAAACAAAGTTTCACCATCCTTGCTTCTAAAGAGAATTCTTTAGAATTCTTTCAATATAGGTCTGTTTGTTCTTCTGGCAGTGTATGATATATTCAGTGTTCTTCACCAGTACCATAATTCTAAGGTATCTGTTCTTCAGTCTTCCTTATTCTTTATTCAACATTCATGTGTGTGTGAGGTGATTGAAAACACCATGGCTTGCATCAGGTGCACCTCAGTCCTCAAAATGATATCTTTGCTTTTGAACACTTTAAAGAGGTCTTTTGCAGCAGATTTGTCCAATTCAATACACCATTTGATTTCTCAACTGCTGCTTTTATGAGTGTTCATTGTGGGTCCAAGTAAAATGAAACCCTTGACAACTTCAATCTTTTCTTCATTTTTCATGATATTGCTAGCTGATCGGTGGTGGAATCCATACCAAAGGCTGTGTCTCAGATCTTTGTTAGTAAGTGCTTCAAGTCTGCTTTGCTTTTAGCAAGCAAGGTTGTGTCATCTGTGTATCACAGGTTGTTAATGAGTTTTCCTCAAATCTTGGTGCTACATTCTTTTTCATATAGTCCAGCTTCTTGGATTATTTGCTCAACATACAGATTGGATAAGTAAGTGAAAAGATACAACCCCGACACACATCTTTCCTGACTTTAAAACATGCGATATCCCCTAGTTCTTTTCAAAGAACTGCCTCTTGATCTGTGTACAGGTTCCTCATGAATACAATTTAGTGTTGTGGAATTCCCACTCTTCCCAGTATTATCCATAATTTGTTAGAATCCACATAATCAAATGCCTCTGCATAGTCAATAAAACGTGAACATCTTCACAGTATTCTTTGCTTTCAGCCAAGACTCATCTAACATTAGCAGTGGTATCTCTCATTCCACATCCTCTTCTGAATCCAGCTTAAATTTCTGGTAGTTGCCTGTCAATACACTGCTGCAGCTATTTTTCAGTGATCTTTAGCATAATTTTTCTTGTGTTATGATGTTGTTGGATAATTTCTGCATTCTCTTGGGTCGCCTTTCTTTGGAATGAGCACAAATACAAATTTCTTCTAGTTCGTTGCCTAAGTAGCTGTCTTACAGATTTCTTGACATAGATTAGTGAGTGTTTCCAATATTGCATGTGTTTGTTGAAGCATCCTACTGCTATTCAGTCGATTCCTGGAGCTTTGTTTTTTGCCAGTGCTTTCACTGCAGCGTGGACTTCTTTCTTCAGTACCATTGGTTCTAGATCATATGCAGCTTCCTGAAGTGGCTGAATGTACATGAGTTCTTTTTGTTACAATGATTCAATATATTTCTTCCATCTTCTTTTGATGCTTCTTGTAACATTCAGTATTTTTCCAGTATAATCCTTCAGTATTGCAGTTCAAGACTTGAATTTTTTCTTCAGTTCTTTCATCTTGAGAAATGGTGTTTTCTTTTAGTTTTCTAACTCCAGCTCTTTGCACATGTCGTTACAATATTTTGTCTTCTCAAGCCACCCATTTTAATCTTACATTCATCTCTTTTACTTCATCATTTTGTCCTTTCACTTTAGCTATTCTTCATTCAAGAACAAGTTTCAGAGTCTCTTCTAATATACATCTTGGTCTTTTCTTTTCTTATTCTTTTCTTTTTCTTTCTTTTCTTTTTCTCTGCTCATTCTTATTCTCATACTTACGTATGAGCAATTGATGGTTTCTTCCTTGGTTGGTCTTTTCTTATTTAATAATAACCTCTTGCTTCATGTACAATGTCTCATAAGGTCTTCTGTCATTGGTGTTCAGTGCATCCAGTCTTTTTTTTAAATTTTATTATATTTTATTATGACTTACATGCCCACCTATATGCAGCTTCCACTGCTCTTCCTGCCCAGTGACAGCACACTATTCCTCTCTGCTCCATACATGTCTCATCCTCCCAACAGTCTCCTTTCCCCTCCTTTCCAACCTCCCCTTACTACAGCCAGAGGTCAGCAGGATGATATCCTATAGATGCATAGAACCATAAAGTATATCCAGTATATGGTCACTCTGTATTGCCAAGTCCAATCCATTCGTGCCCGAAGAGTGGACCTTCATTATGATTTATGGGCAAGGGTAGCATCAGGGCCAGGGGCCATGCTCCCAGGGGAACCCCGAAGCCACTGAACCATCAATTGTGGTCTTTTAGTGGAGATCTCAGGGTGCACCCCTTTTTACTCTTGTGTTGCCAGTGAGACTGAGCTCCATCGTGGCTGTCACAGGTGGTGTCCGGGCACCATCTGGTTCTTCTGGTCCCAAGTCTATGTAGGCACCCACTCATGTGAGTCTCTCTTATCTTCTGGGTTGTCTTTACCCCATGTCATTTTGGTCCTTGGTGAGCATCCGTTCCTGCTGAGTTGGGACCATTTGCTATGCCCTCGGATGGCGGCTTGGCAGCTTTTAAGACCCCAGACACCACTCACCAATGTGGAGTGCAGAGAGCCCTCTTAGCATAATGCTAGTTTTGCCAGTTGGCCTCGATTTCACCCAAGAGCATGGTCCCCTGACCCCTGCCCCAGTTACTCTGTCCTTGCCATGTTGGGTTAAGATGGACGGAGTATTCAAGTTATGTTGAGGTCCACTTAATATTGTCCTTGTTTCTAATGTGTGACATCACTGATTTCACCCAACCAAGTTTCTACAAACTATCTAATCTAAACCCTCCCCCCTTGCCCTGCCACCCTCCCCTCGCTTGCAGCCGTCAAAGAGTCTTTTCTTCTATACATAAGTCTGGGTTTGAGATCTTATCGTAGAGGTCTCATACAATATTTGTCCTTTTGTCACTGACTACTTTCACTCAATATAATGTCTTCCAACTGAAACCAGGTTATGACGTATTTCCTGGAATCATCATTATTCTTTATCATTGCATAGTGCTCCATTGAGTATATATACCATAGTTTAACTATCCATTCTTCTGTTGTTGGGCATCTGGGTTGATTCCATCTTTTTGCTGTCATGTACTGTGCTGTGATAAACATTCTTGTGCATGTGTCCATTGGTGTGAATGGCCTTGATTCTGTAGGATGTATTCCAAGTAGTGGAGTTACTGGGTCAAATGGTATATCTATATCCATTTTTTTAAGGAAGTGCCAGGTTGCTTTCAAAAGAGGCTGGACCACAGTCTCTTCTTGAGATGATCTCTAAGTGCAGGTGGGATATACTCAAGGTTATATTTTGGCACTTGTTGAGTGTTCTTGTTTCCTATAGCTTCAGTGTTTGAACTTACGTATGAGCAATTGATGGTTTCTTCCTTGGTTGGCCCTGAACTTGTTATGATTGATGATACTGAAGTTTTCCTTCGTCTCTTTCCACAGATGCAGCCAGTTTGATTCCTGTGTACTGTATCTGGCAGGATCTATGTATACAATCCCTGTTTACATTGTTGAAGAAAAGTATTTGCAATAGAGAAGTCCTTGGTCTTACAGAATTCTGTTGTGTTATCTCTGGCATTGTGTCTATCACAAAGGCCTTGTCTTCCAACTATGGATTCTACTTCTTTGTTTCCAACTTTTGCATTCCAGTCACCAGTAATTGTCAGTGCATCTCAGTTGCATGTCTGATCGATTTCAGACTGCAGAAGTTGGTAAAAATCTCAATTTCTGCGTCTTTGTCCTTAGTGGTGGGTGTGTAAATTTAATTAATAGTCATATTAGCTGGTCTTTCTTGTAGACATGTGGATATTATCTTATCACTGACAGTTTTGTACTTCAGGATAGATCTTGTAATGTTCTTTTTGACAGTGAATGCAGCAACGTTCTTCTTCAATTTGTCATTCCCAGCATAGCAGACCGTACAACTGTCTGATTCAAAATGGCTAGTACCAGTCCATCTCAACTCACTAATGTGTAGTATATTTATCTTTATGTGTTCCATAATTCATTTTTCACAACTTCCAGTTTTTCTAGACTTCATACTTCAATATTTTCTACATTGCAGTTATTAATGGATGTTTGTAACTGTTTTTCTCATTCTGACTTATACATATCAGCAAATGAATGTCCTGAAAGTTTGACTGTATGCAGTTCATGAAGGTCAGCTATACATTGAGGAGGCAGCTCTTCCCCAGCCGTCTTTTGAATGCCTTACGACTTGAGGGACTCATCTTCCATCACTGTATCAGTGTTCCACTGCTATTCATAAGGTTTCCACTGACTAATTTTTTTCAGAAGTAGGCCAACAAGTCCTGCTTCCTAGTCTGTCTTAGTCTGGAAGCTCAGCTGAAACCCATCCATCATGGGTGACTCTATTGGTATTTGAAATACTAGTGGCTTAGCTTCCAGCATCACAGCAACACACAAGCCACCACAGTACAACAAACTGACAGACACGTGGGGTTTGTGGTAGTTTAAGGTAGATATGTATATACCATATACATGTGTGCATATATACACATGTGTGTTTGTATATGTACACATATGTATATTTATATACCTGTATCTCTCTCTCTCTCTCTCTGTACATATGGAAATGCTGGTAGCATAGTGATTAAGAGCTACAACTGGTAACCAAAAGGTTGGCAGTTTGAATCTACCAATCACTCCTTGGAAACGCTATGGGCAAGTTCTCCTGTCCTTTAGGGGTTACTGTGACTCAGAATCGACTTGACAGCAATGAGTTTTATTTTATATATTTTATTTTATGTATATATCAAACTATCAATCGAGCTATATATATATATCTATATATATAGCTCAATTGACAGTTTAAGATGGACTCTATCAGCTCCTTTGTGACTTTCTCTTGAGGCTTTCTTCTTTGTGTAGGTACATGTTCATTGTGTTTGTATGGGCTACATTCATAGAATATTCCAAGTCAAAGAGGCAATCCTAGGGCCTGGGGGGGATGTAACATCTGAGTCTGGGCTTTAGCTATCAGTATCCACTTTTTTCATACCCTGCCCTATTTCTCTACTTCTCTTGAGCCTCCATTTTTTTTAAAGCAGGCATTAATACCTGATGTGATTGTCTTAAAGTTTAAATGAGATCATGTGTGTGGAAATGTCAGGTGTATGTAAAACACTCATTACATGATTGCAGTTTGTTTTAGTCAGCTAGTGCTGCTGTAATGGAAATACCACCAAGTGGATGGCCTTAACAAAGGAAAATTTATTCTTACACAGTCCAGTAGGCTCCAAGTGCAAATTCAGTGTCTGTTCCATGGGAGGGTTTTCCCCCTTGTTAGCCCTGGATGAAAGTCCTTGTGTTACTTCAGTATTTATTCAGGGAGTATCTTGATACAGGAACCTCAGGTCTGAAGGATGGGCTCTTCTGATGGTTCTGCTTTCTTGATGGTAATAGGTTCCCAAATCTGTTGGCCAGGTTTTTCCCTTTATAGCTCCAGAAACCCCCTCAAGGCACAAAACAAACTTACACATTGAGTCTTGCCCTACCGATACAACTGCTGCGTATCCACCCTCATTAACAGTCGTAGAGGCAGAAATTCCACAATGGAGGAACATGAAATAATACCAGGAATTATGGCTCAGCCAAATTATTTCAGGCTTTTTAGGGAACACATTCAATCCATGACATCCCACCCTTTGTTCTCTAAAAACTCACATCTTTGCAACATGTAAAACATACTCGCCCCATCACAGCAAAAGCCTTAAAGTCTAAAATCCAGAAATTCGTCTTTAACTGTGAAGTCTAGAACACAAGTTACCTGCTTTTAAACTACAATGGCAGGCACAAGATAAAGTTGTTTCCATTAAAAATGGGAGCAGTCACAGGGAAAGAACGCATTAACAGGCACCAAGCAAGTCAGCAGAACACAGTATATTAGTCCTCAAAGCTTTGAAAATAATTTTCAGTTCTCTTAAGACATTTTGTACAATAGCTTTGCCCTCCAGACTTGAGCTATTGGCCACATTCTCCGGATTCTGAGTGGAGACCCTCAACCCTCTGCTACGACTCTGTCTCCTAGGCCCACTTGGACAGAAACTGTGCCCCATCGGCTTCAGGTACACCCTAAGCCCAATTGAGTGGCAATTCCACCCTAACAAACACAGAAATTCCTGGATCCACCCTTTCAAACCCCTGAGGTCATGGCCATGCCTTTTGAGACTGAGGCAGCTCAGCTTCTGTTGCTGTCTGTCTCTAGTTTCTGCTTCATATGGCCTCATGGCCTGGGCCTCAGGCCCACGTCTGCCCTGCTGGGGCAAGAGTTCCAGAGTCTTGTAGCTCTACCAGGTTAAGTTCCTGGAGGCACCTCACTCTGCCAGGAATCCTGCTGCATACAGGGACTGAACTGTCTGCTCTGTGGGTCGGCTCCAGCACTGTCTCACACTGGTCTGGTTCTGCAGCTATTGTTTCTCACCGTCTGCACCTTCAGTGTTAACAGTTCTCTTTGGTTCCTTCTGAGTCTTCTATTCATTCACAGTTTCAAAATGGCTTCCACATTTTAGGTACCACTCTCTTGGTACCAAATTCTGTTTTAGTCAGCTATTGCTGCTCTAACAGAAATACAACCAAGTGGATGGCTTTAACAAAGGAAAGTATATTCTTACACAGTGCAGTAGGCTACAAATCTGATTTGAGTGTCCATTCTAGAGGAAGGCTTTTCCCCTTTTTGGCTCTGGAGGAAAATCCTTGCGTGACTTTAGTCTTTGTTCAGAGAACATCTTGGTGCCAGGGACCTCAGGTCTGAAGGACATGCTTTTCTCTTGGATCATATGAGGTTCCCAAATCTCTCAGCCAGATTTTCCCTTTATAGCTCAAGAGACCACCTCAAGGTGCAAAAGAAACGTATACATTGAGTCTTGCTCTACCACCACAACTGCTGCCCATTCACCCTGTTAGCATCATAGAGGCAGGAATTCCACCATGGAGGACTATCATGCGATGCCAGAAATCATAGCACAGCCAAATTGTTACAGATTTTTTAGGTAACACATTCAGTCCATAACACTATAAATAATAATAACATTCGTGCACCTATTAGCAGTAGTGTTGATCTTCTCCTGACTCCAGTAACCCCAGCATTTTCAAACTAGTGGCATCTGGTTAAAAGAAACCTCACCAAAAAAAACCTCATAGAGGAAAAGAAGAAGAATGAGGAGGATGGGGAGATAGGAATGAAGTGTGACCAAAGAAACAACCGAGATGAGTCCCAGGACAGGCCTGGATACCTCTAGTCTGGGATTCTGGAAAGTGCTCACCTTCACTGAGTCATCACAGCCATGTGGGGACACAAGTACTGTGTTGATCTAGTTCCTCATAGATAGTCTTTAGTTTCTGCTAGAAAGTTTCATTTGAAAACATAGTTGATGATTTGAATCCAGAAAGGTGTTTATCTTATCAGGAAAGAATTTTGAGGAAAGATTAGTGATGCTTCTGATTAGTCTTGTAAAGATATATCTTTAGGGAAAAATCCCAAAAGGCTGAGAAAGTGACTTCTGGGGATCTCATTGGTCAAGATCCATGCATCTGCCCATGTGTTCCAGTATACCATAACTACTATGTACTCACCATTGACAACAGTACAGGACACCAGTCACCAGACAACAGTCCTTTCCTGGATGTGCTTCCTTACAAATGATGATAGACTGCTGCACACTTTTCCCAAAATGTGTATCAACAATGCTCAGCTCAGAGAATGCTTCACAGAAAACATATATGCAGCCAAACCCTGAATTATGACTGTTGCTCTCTGCAGTATGCACAATGTACAAGAGTATGGTAATGACTTTCAATCGATAGACCAATTAAAAATGTGAACGTAGGCTTCTAAATAACCAATCATCTGTTTGAAAATGGAATCCTTCTTAACAGCCAAATACTCACACACACATGCTGAATGCTTTTTAAAACTGTGAGTCTAGTAGTGGCACCAGCTTTCTCTGTACGCTAACACAATCTTCAACATTTTTGCTTTTCTTTTATGGTTTTACAGGAACCTCATTTGTGAATAAGATTGCTTTATTTAATTTAGTGTAACTAGAAAAGTAGACATTGTGATCAAAAGCTGCTTGTTAAAGTTTTTCTTCAAACTGATAATTGCAAAGTTACGATATTAACTTCCAGCAGTTCAAAAGCACTGTTTCAGTATGAGGGCCTTCTGTGTGTCTTAATTTTTTTCTAGCCTTTTCAGAAGGGATGTAGTGCAGTGAAGGAAGCCAAGGGCAAATCCATGGCCAGGCACAGGATGTTCAGCAGAATGGGAGGGAAAATCTGAAGTCATCCTGTTTTCCAAATGATGAAGATCCTGGGAATGCTTTACTTGAGAAAGACACAAATGTATTTTTGAGGGGCTACTATGTACAATTCACAGCTGAGTAGTGACGGCGCTTTGTAACTATTCGTTTTAGCAAAATCAACATAGGTGTCTTCCAGGTGTGAGATTCTATGCTGGGTGATTGAACCATAGCAGGAGTCTGTTCTCTAGGGGGACACTGGAGAAGAGATTCTTACTTCTGGAAACTCTGACATTCATTCTAATGCTAAGAGACTGATTTCTCTCTCTATACCAATGGAATAAAATGTACCAACATTCACATATCGTTATTTTCTTTTCTTATTTGGTTAGTCCCAAAATGTAGGTCTCCTTGCAGAGGGGCTCATCCCTAAAAGAGATTGCTATGACTCTGAAGGCATCTGCTTTGTTAATCATCATTATGGGGAGTCATGTATGAGGTCAGAACACTTGCTCCCATAATCTCTGCTGAGATTTACACTGAAGCCATCTAGTACAAATGCACTCAGAATTAGCATTTCCACAGCCTGTATGAACTGTTGTTATCACAGTCTACCCCTTTTACTAGTCTGTTGTTCATGTTTTTATAAGACTCCAGGTAGAAATTAAAGATTAATTTTGTTATCTATTTATGTGTTGTTTTAATACAGTAAGTAATATTACCATTTGCAAGTATGTTACTACTTAGGCTGAATTCTTGAAATAGCCGGGACAGCAAAAGATTAGGTTCCCACCCTCCCTGAGCCTCCATGATCCCTAATATTCACCACAGCCTTGTGATGTAACTATTAGTGGCTTAATCTACAGATGGACAGGCAGAAACTTAGAAGCATTATGTGAAAACTCAAGGGTAAGTAGCTAGTATACTAGAACTTGAATTCAAAGTTCAGGATTAAAACCCAGAGTGTTCTCAGTTCCACCACCCTGCCTCTGTCACTTTACAAGAAAAGCAACTGCATTAGGATGTCTGAAATAGTTAAACATTAGTGTATATCATAACAAAAGGTGAACCCTGCAAGAATTCTCGTGAGAATAATGATGAATAAAGTTGTGTTTCTCATTTCCTTTGTGGGAGGCCTAAGGAGGTGGGCAGATTGCAAGAATTTTCAAGTGTGGATCATACCCAAAGTTGTGGCATTTGTAAAATGAGGCAAGCCTGAGCACATTTAGGCCTCAGAGACAACGTGCAGATAGTAGTATGTTATCTAGATGACAAGAGAAAGTCTCCCTTTGAATTAATTGAAAACCTGACAACTGAAGTCTCTTACACTGGCTGTTTTCCTTGTATTCACACAAAATTTACTTTTCAGTGCTCAGTGAATTTTAGTTGTCATAAATGATACAGTTTATGCTAAATTTCATAAAAACACATAGCCTAATACAGTTTCTGGCACATAGTAGGCATTTAGTTTGTCAGTGGAGGTTTCCTTAAATACTTAATGATTCAGGCCAGAATACTGTCTTTCTCATTCATTCCACTGGCAGTTTTTCTACCCAATATGCCCATCCTGGCAAAACTCATCTCCTTAAGCTCCATGTGAAAAGGACTCTCCGCTTTTATTTTGAGAGGATTAATCCTCTAGGAATGTCCATTCAGCATCTCATTCTTTTGACACTAGTTCTCTTCGTCACAGTGTGTTGGAAGTGGTTGCCTGACTGTGCCATTCCTCCCTGATACTCTTTGTAAAGCTGAAATAATTCAAGTTCATGTTAAGGCATTTCTATTTAGTAGCTTTCTGGGAGGTCAGCATGGATTTGACGGGGGCCATTTGGGTTCTAGGCAGTGGTTCCCAAAATATTCCTTCAGTTTTACCTCGAATTGTAAAAGGGCTGAAAACATGCAGAGGCCAAGTTGTCATTTGTGACTGCATTTTTCCTAGGAGGACAGACTGTAGTGATAACTTTGTATCACGACAGTATAGTGTCACAGCACCTCCAGGCCTGAATCTTAACTAGGTTGAAAGTGCTTCACCTGTTTAGTTGCAGAACGTGCATAGATTCAGTAGAGATTTGGTAGCTGCTACACCTTGATAGGGTACCCCCACCTGATATAAAACCAGGGGAACCATCCTATGCTGATTTATGATCCTCTGTGGCAGGAATTAGGCTCTGAGGCCTGATCCTGGGACCTGCCACCAGCTGTTCCCTGTAGTAAAAGTTCCTACTTATTATGTGGCAGAGAGTGGTATTTCTAAATATGTGGTCATTAAAGAAAAAAAGAAAGTACCTTTCAGAAGGGTGCTCTTGGTTGGATGCTTCCTGTGTTCAGTGAAATGAACTCTTCAGTTCTTAGATTTTCCACAGTGGTTGCACAATGGAACCCATGTGGAGTTTTAAAGCATACCTATGCCCAAACTACACCCTTGACCAGTTAGCTCAATCTCTGGAAGTAGGACCCAGGCATTGGTATATAATAATATATCCCAGGTGACTCTTAGATTAGAAAAGCATTGACCAGATGTCTTAAAGCTGAAAGAACTAAAGGTCATGTTGTAAAACAGCTTCGTTTTACAAAGGAGTCAAGGTGAGAAAGACAAGAGGTAAGGATACAGATAATTCATTAAAATCAGGGACTGGGTTATGTTACTTTCCTGTGGCTGCCATTTATGCTGTAACACAAATACAGACTTGAAACAACAGAAATTTATTCTCGCAGTTCTGGAGGGCAGAAGTCTGAAATCAGAGTGTCACCTGGGCTATATTCCCTCGTCTTCCTCCTTGCCTCTCACAGCTTTTGATGGCTGCTCATGTTTCTTGGTGTTTGACAGCATAATGCCCATCTCTTCTGTCTTCACCTGGCTGCATTCTGTATCCTCTCCTCTTCCTACAGAGATACCAGTCACCGAATTAGGGCTATCCAAATGAAGGGTGATTTCATTTCCAGATCTTTGACTAATTGTGTCTATTTCCAGATATGGTCACATTCTGTGGTTCTGGTAGAGATGAATTTGAGGGGAAACACTTTTCAACCCATTACAGGAGATAAGGAGAGATTTCTTTATATTTCTAGTTTCTAGTATCCAATTCACCTTATGCAATGATTATTCTTGGCCCTAATATAAAAAAAGAAAACCAAACCCTTGGCCATTGAGTCAATTCAGACTAATAGTAATCCCTCAGAACAGAATAGAACTGTCCCATGGAGTTTCCAGGGAGCAGCTTGTGGATTCGAACTGCCAGCCTTTTAGTTAGCATCTGTAGCTTACCTTAGCTCTGAACCACTACACCACCAGGCTGTACTATAGATGACAATTGTGATAAGAACTTGACTGTTACTATCATTATTTTTTATCCACATTACATAAATTATTAAGTACAAATTGCTGAAAATATTACTTTTAAAAACAAAATTATGCTAACAAGGTACAGCTTCCTCGTAAGATTACCATGCTTCAAATAGCGAAAGGTTCCATGACTTTGAAGTTGAAAATTCACCTTATATAACTGACAGTGTTAAAGGGCAGGTGCTGTTGTTAAAACTTCACCTGAAAAATCATACCAGCAAAGCTGTTTCAGTTTATTTAAAGGTTGTTCACAAGTTTTGCATTTATTTTCAGGTTTAACTGCTAAATTTCTCCGTAGAAGTTAAGGCTGTGGTGATGCACAATTTCTGAAGCTGCCATAGGCAACCCATGTGGATGAGGTATTTCTCTGCTTTGTGCAGGAGCCCTCTCTGTAAGAAGTGTTCACAGTAGACTTACAGAGATTATTGGTAATGTAGAGTTTATTGGAGAAAGTTTGAACATAAAAGGTGACTCTTGTTACAGACCTTACCTGTGCACCTTACATTTATGTAGACCTACAGCCTTAAAAAAATCCTGAGCATAAGTATGTTTTCTGCACGTTTTGAAATTGTGGAAGTGTCTATATCCTACTCTTTTCTTACTTTCATTTGAGAAGATTGCTGGACAAATGGCTTCTTGATTTTTAAGTGATACTTTTGAATTAAGTCTAAAAAGATACCTTACCTTGCAAGAATGACTGGGTTTGTTGCATCAGCAACACTTCTGGTACCATGTGGATATAAAAATACACTGATGCAGACTCCTTGGACAGAAAATATTTTCAAATTTAATTAAAAAATTTTTACACACTTTATGTCAGAATAGTTGTTTCTCTTCCTTACTTGAATGTGTCCAGTTCTTTGTTGTTCAGGGTGGAGGGTGTTTTTTTCAGCTGTAGTGGCAGTGTTGTTTGCATCTCTTTGTATTGCTCCTTTTCCAGCCTCAACTTTTCTTTTTGTCTCCACTGCATAGATTCTCTGCCTCAAAGGTAGACACACCCCTTAGGAGCCAGTGAATCAGGCATTTATCTGGGTCTTGTTATGGGTGGTTTAAAGCACTTGTTCATCAGAGGTTTCTTTTTCTTTCTTTTTCACTTGTAGATCTGGAAGATTTTAGCAGGTGTACATTTGCATATAAAAGAGAATAAAAGATAAGTTGAGGCTTTTTTTTCCTTTCTTCAGTATCTTTTCTACCTCTTTATTCAACATGTTTTCACGTTCTTTCTCTAGCAATTTCCATTTTCTAAATGTGAAATGAATATCAAATTGAAAAAAAAATGCTCAGTGATCCTTCACCAGTTTACAGAATGATGAATGATTAGAATTGAGCAGCTTGTGTAATGAAGTTGGGGAAAAAATGTATTTATCTGACTGTGTCATCAGCATGGCATCAATAAGCAGGGATAGATTTTAACCTCTTAAGCTGATCCTACATGACGTGGAACCCCTTGCCTCATTTTATGTTTTATACTGCAAAATTTTCTGCTTTTTAAACTAAATTTTAACACAGGGTGTGTATATACACACACATATAATAAAATAGATATTTGAAAGATCTAAAACTGAGGGCCTAAGGACATATGCATGTCTGTTTCTGTGTATACTAAACATTCTCACTGAAAATAATTATGTTCTTTAGAAAGTTTTGTCTAATTATTTTCACTAAAGACTTTTCTGCAAGTTTGACATTAATGTTGAATGGGAGTGTTTCTGTAGGATTAAGGTATTAAGTCACAGGCTAAAAAGTGAAGACTTAAGGGGCCACCCCATCCTGAAGTTTTTAGACTGTATAGCTGTTGTGGCTTCCTTTGATATTATATTTAATTGTAGATAAGAAGGCTAAAATTTCTCCCCCCTAGGAAACATATGAAACACCTACCATTATAGGTGGCAGGCTAACTTGAACTTCTGAAATTGATACTTTTACTCCTTTGTTCATTTAATAACCAAGAATTTTCAGAGCAACACATTGCAGCCTTTAACCACCTGCTTCTTTACTTCTTCCTTCCAGAAAAGCCTGCAGCAGAGTTGCCACGAGCCTCATGTTCATAGGCTTACCTTTTTGCTGTGTGACGTTGCCATCCTAGCCAAGTCTTCTAGACTGTTTGAGGAGGATGTCTTAGTTTTTTCAGGATCCACTGTTGTTCTGTGCCCTCATGTTGATTCCAATGCAGTGACTCTATAAAACCAAGAAAACCCCACACAACTGTCAAGTCTGGTCTGACTCGTCATAACCATGTTAGAACAGAGTAGAACTTCCCTACAGAGTTTCCAAAGAGTGGTTGGTGAATTCCTACTGCCAGCTCTTTGCTTAGCAGTCATAACTAGCAACGACTACATCACCAGGATTTCCAAATAGGACAGGGTAAAACCACGTGGGGTTTCCAAGGCTGTAACCTTTATAGAAATAGATTGCCACATCTTTCTCCAGCAAAGTAACTGGTATATTCAAATTGGTTGCAGCTTAGTACTTAACCACCACTCCATTAGGGCTGCTTTGAAGACCCTTGCCAGAAGGTATATACTTTTGCATCTGAGTCTGAAATCCAGTCCATTGGATCCAGATAGCCAAACAGTACCTGTTGCTGTCAAGTTGATTCCAGCTCACAGTGACCCTGTAGGACACAGTAGAAATGCTGTATGGGGTTCCAAGGAGCAGCTAGTGGATTCAAACTGCTGATGTATTGGTTAACAGTAGATCTCTTGACCTCTGTGCCACCAAGGCTCCTGTTGATACAGATAGCTACTTAAAAATGTTTGTACAGCTTTCTCAACCTCCTTTGATAATATGTCCCAGTGTCTCTCAGCCCTTTCAGTGAGAAAGCTTTCTTCATGTCTAGCTTGTATCTTTTGGCTGCAGTTTTTATCTAAGCATTCTTGTGCTACTTTTAGAAAACACAGAAAAAAGTGCCATCACCATCTAATTTTGAGAGTCCACATGTATTACTGCTTGGCTCATGCAGTGTTTTATTAAAAAAAAAACGGTGGCAGTATGGCAAGGCTGGGTCCACCTTCCTGTCTAGCAGCAGTTGGCCTTCACCAAGGAACAAGTGTTCCAGACAGGTGGGTTCACGGTCCCCAGCCTTCCTACTGGCTGTCACTTGGCCAGAGTTGCTTATTTGTAGTACCTGCTAGGTCCCAGAAAGTGTCGCCTTTGTTTGCAGTATCTATGTTCTTGAACCTCTCAGTCCCTTCTCTGACTGTTTTTCTGTACAGGCTCTGCATCTTTTAACCTTTCCTAATTTTTCTTCTACTTCTTCAAGTTGTAGTATTAATGCTTTGATTTGGGCCCTTTCTTCTTTTTTGATATGTGCATTTGCTGAAATAAATTGATCTCTGAGTACTGCTTTTGCTGTGTGCCAAAGGTTCTGGTAGTATGTGGTTTCATTCTCATTTATTTCTATGATTTCTTCTATAAACCAGTACTTTTTGAGCAAGATGTTGACTTTTTGCCCTTGCTTTTTTTATTATTGATTTCTACTTGTATGGTTTATAGTCTGAAAAGATATATTGCAATATTTCAATGGTTTGGATTTTCTTAAGGCTTCCTTTATGGCCTAATATGTGGTCTGTTCTGGAGAATGTTCCATGTGCATTGAAAAAGAAAGTATACTTGGCTGCTGTTCGGTGGAGTGTTCTTTATGTCTGTGAGGTCACGTTTGTTGATTGTGGCATTGAGATCTTCTGTGTCTTTATTGAGCATCTTTCTGGATGTTCCGTCCTTCACCAAAAGTGATATGTTGAAGTCTCCTACTATTATTTTGGGGCTGTCTGTTTCTCTTTTGAGTGCTGCTGGAGTTTGTGTAATGTACTTAGGAGGCTTATCATTGAATGTTGCGTCCTATCAATATATACTGACATTCCTTGTCCACTGTGGTGGATTTTACATGAAAGTATATTTTATCAGAGGTTAATACTGTCAGTCCTGCACTTATTTGAATGTTGTTTCCTTGGTATATATATTTTTTTCCATTCTTTGAGTTTTAACTTTGTTTTTGAGTCTAAGATATGTCTTGTAGGCAGCATGAGATGGATTGTGCTTTTTATCCATTTTGCCACTCGGTCTCTTTATTGATACATTTAACCATTTGTATAATTTAGCATAATTATTGATAGGTGTGGGTTAAGTATTGTCATTTTCATGGCTTTTTGTGTGCTGTTGACAGTTTCTTTGTTCCATTTAATTTTCTATGCTGAGTCATTTTTCAGATGTGTTTTTATCGTTTTCATTGTTTTTGGTTTTGTATTTGCTGAGACTTCTTTTTTTTGGCAAAATAGTCTATTTTGCTTATTTATTTTATTGTGATTGAGTGAAAGTATACAATCCAAATTAAATTTCAGTGCCTGCCTATCTGGAGCTCCTTCTGCTCTCCTTGCTTAGTGACAGCACACTTGCCTTTCCGTTCTATACATGTCCTATCCCATTAACAATCTCATGTCACCTACTCTCCACCCTCTCTTCTCCCTTCTAGTAAGAGGCCAGTAGGACAGCATCCTATAGATGCATAGAACCATGAAGTGCATGCAACAGATGGTGACTTTGTGTCCCCGATCCCAATCCATTCCTGTCTGAAGAGTTCACCTCTGTATTCTTCTCTGGTCAAGAGCAGCAGCAGGTCTAGGGGCCATGCTCCTAGGGGAACCCCAAGGCCTTCTGACAACCAATTGAGGTCTTTTAATGGAGTTCTTGAGGTGCACCCTTCTGTTTCTTGTGTTGTCACTGGGACTCGAAATTGTGTGACCCATCACGACTATCTTTTGTGGTGACTGGGCGCCATGTGGTTCTTCCGGTCACATGTTGATACAGTCACCCATTCACATGGGTCCTTCTATCTCCTGGGCTCTTTTTTCCTTCATGTCTTTCTTGTCCTTCATGATCATCTGCTCCAGCTGAGTTGGGACCATTTGGTGTACCTCAGATGGCAGCTAGCTTTTAAGACCCCAGACACCACTCACCAATATGAGTACAGAAGACTGTCTTAGCAATAGACTAGTTATGCCAGTTGGCCACGATGTCCCTTAAGAGCAGAGTCCCCAGCCCCCCACCCTTGCTACTCTGTGCTTGCAATATTGGGTTAAGGTTAGAAGAGTTTTCTGTTTGTTGAAGGCCAGTTAAGTTGATCTTTTTCCTACTGTGTGCTGTCACTGCTTTCACCCAAACAAATTTCTATCAACTATCTAATCTATAACCAGCCTTCTCCCTCCCTTCATACCCTCCATTGCAGCTGTTGAAGAGTCTTTTCTTCTGTACGTGAGTCTGTTTTTAAGTCCTTATACTAGGGGTCTCATACAATATTCATCCTCATGTCACTGACTGATTTCACTCAGCATAATATCTTCCAATTGAAACACGTTATGAGATGTTTCCTAAAATCATCATTGTTGTTTATCATTGCATAGTGTTCCATTCAGTACATGTACCACAGTTTGTTTATCCATTCATCTCTTCTTGGACATTTGGATTGATTCCATCTTTTTACTATTGTGGACTGTGCTGCAATAAACATTTGCTTGCGTGTATCTGTTCGTGGGACTGCCTTTGATTCTATCAGATATATTCCTAGCAGTGAAATTACAGGATCAAATAGTATATCTATGTCCAGCTTTTTAAGGAAGTGCCAGATTGCTTTCCAAAAAGGTTGTACCATTTTGCAATTCCATCAGCAGTGTAGGAGAGTTCCAGTTCTCCACAGCCTCTCCAGTGTTTGTTGTTTTGTGTTTTTTAGATCATGGCCAACCTTACTGGGGTGAAATGATATCTCATTGTCATTTTGATTTGGATTTCTTTAATACCTAAAGATCCTGAGCATTTACTCATGTGTCTTTTGGCTGCCTAAATGTCCTCTTTAGTGAAGTGTCTGTCCATCTCCTTTGCCCATTGCTTAATTGTGTTAGTTACCTTTTTATTGTTGATGTTTTGCAGTGCCTTGTAAATTACAGAGATCAGATGTCAGTCTGATTTGTAGTTGCCAAATATTTTTCCCATTCTGTAGGTAGTCTTTTAATTGTTTTGATAAAGTCTTTGGATGAGCAAAAGTGTTTGATTCTTAGTTGTTCCTATTTATTTTCTGTTCATTGTGCTTGGGCTGTCAGATGTAGAAGTCTGTCTAAGCTGTGTATTAAAACGTCTATTGTTCGCCCTAATTTTTCTTGCATGATCTTTTATCATTTTAGGTTTGATATTTAGGTCTTTTATCCAGTTTGAGTTGGTTTCTTTGTGAGGTGTGAGATATAGGTCTTGTTTCAATGTTTGGCAGATGGTTACCCAATTTTGCCAGCACCATTTGTTAAAGAGATTGTTTCTATCCCAGTTTACTATCTCATGGCCTTTGTCTAATATCAACTGTTCATAGGAGGATGGTGACACCTCTGGGGTCTCAATTCTGTTCCATTGGTCTATATGTCTCTTTTTGTACCTGTACCAGGCTGTTTTGACTTCTGTGGTAGTGTAAGAGTTTCTCAGGTCAGGTAGTGTGAGGCCTCCAACTGCAGTCTTCTTCTTGAGTAGTGCTTTGGTTATCCAGAATTTCTTTCCTTTACAGACAAAGTTGGTGATTTGTTTCTCCATCTCATTAAAAAATGTCACTGGGATTTGTGTTGGGATTGCATTGTATATGTAGACCACTTTAGGTAAAATAACCATTTTCACAATGTTAAGTCTTCCTATCCATGAGCAGGGTAGGTTTCTCCATTTGTGTAAGCCTCTCTTAGTTGCTTTCAGTAAGGTGTTATACGTCTCTTATTTCTCTAGTTAGATTTATTCCTAGGTATTTTATCTTTTGGGGGCTATAGTAAATGGTATTGATTTGGTGATTTCTTCTTTAGTCTCTTTGTTGGTATAAAGGAATCCTACTGATTTACTTATGTTTATCTTGTATCCTGATACTTTGCTGAACTCTTCTGTTAGTCTGAGTAGTTTACTTGTAGATTCTGGAGGATTCTCTGTGTATACAATCATATCGTCAGCAAATAGGGAGATTTTTATTTCTTTGCTGATGCAGATGCTCTTTATTTCTTTGTCTTGTCTAATTGCTCTGGCCAGAACTTCTAGTACAATGATGAATAGAAGTGGTGTGAGTGGGCATCCTTGTCTCGTTCCCATTCTCAAGGGGAATTCTTTCAGTCTCTACATTCAGGATGATGTGGGCAGTTGGCTTTGTGTAGATGCCCCTTATTATGTTGAGGAATTTGCCTTCTATTCCTATTTCGCTCAGAGTTTTTAGCATGAATGGGTGTTGGACTTTGTCAGATGCCTTTTCTGCATCAATTGACAAAATCAGATGATTCTTTCGTGTTATTTACGTGGTTGATCACATTAAGTGTTCTTCTGATGCTGAACCAGCCTTGCATCCCTGGTATGAATCCAACTTGGTCGTGACGAATTGTATTTTGGGTATGTTGTTAAATTCTACTGGCAATGAAGATTTTTCTGTCTAGGTTCATGAGTGGTACTGGCCTGTAATTTTCCTTTTTTGTGGAATGTTTCCCTGGGTTTGGTATCTGGGTTATGCTGGCTACATAGAATGAATTTGGAAGTATTCCATCCCTTTCTGTACTGTGAAATAGTCTCAGTAGTATTGGAGTTAACTCTTCTCTGAAAGCTTGATAAAATTCTGCAGTGAAGCCATCAGGGCCAGGGCTTTTTTTGGTTGGTAGTTTTTGGATGACTTTTTCAGTCTCTTCCTTTGTGATGGGTTTAATAAGTTGTTCTACTTCTCTTTGTGATGATTTTGGTAGGTGATACGAATCTAGGAATTTGTCCGTTTCCTCTTGGTTTTCAAGTCTATTTGAGTACAGTCTTTCATAGTGTTCTGTTATGATACTTTTGATTTCAGTTGGGTCTGTTGTGACATCTCCCATCTCATTTCTTACTCTTATTATTTGTTTCCTCTGCTGTTTTTCTTTTGTACAATTAACCGGTGGTTTGTCAATTTTGTTGATCCTTTAAAAGAACCAGATTTTGGTTTTGTCAGTTTTTCTATTGTTCTTCTGTTCTCTCATTCATTTAGTTCTGCTCTAATCCTCATTATATGTTTTCTTCTGGTGTGACAGGGGTTCCTCTGTTGCTCTCTGCTTGTTCAAGCTGTAGGGTTACTTCTTTAGTTTGGTTCTTTTCTTCCTTCTTGATGTGTGCATTTATAGACATAAACTGACCTCCAAGCACTACTTTGGCTGTATCCCCTAGGTTCTGGTAGGATGTGTTTTCATTGTCATTTGGATCCATAAATTTCTTTTATCCTTGATTTCTTCTGTAACCCATGACTTATAGGCCAAAGTGTTGTTCAGTTTCTGTGAGTTCCAATTTCTATCTACGTTTTTTCTGCTATTGATTTTGACTTTTATGGCTTTAGGGTCTGAGGAGAAGCTTTGCCATAATTCAGTGGTTTGTATTTTGTTGAGATTTGCTTTATATCCTAACACATGATCTATTCTGGAAAATGTTCCATGTGCACTGGAAAAGAAGGTGTATTTATCTGTTGATGGATAAAAAGTTTTGTATATGTCAATGAGGTCTAATTGGTTAATTGTCATAATAAGATCTTCTGTGTCTTTACTGAGCTTTTTCCTAGATGATCTATCCATTACTTGAAATGGAGTGTTGAAGTCTCCGACTATTGTTGCATGATCTCTCTCATTTTTCAGTGTAGTCAGTGTTTGTTTGATGTATTTAGATGTTATAGTATTGAGTGCATAAATATTTAACATTGTTAAGTCCGGCTTGTTTACTGTACCTTTCAGCAATAGTGACCGCCCTTGTCCACAGTGGTGGATTTTACATTAAAATCTATGTTATCTGAGATTAGTATTACCACACCTGCTCTTCTTTGTGTATTGTTGGCTTAGTATATATTATTCTGTCCTTTACTTTTCACCTGTTCCTATCTTTAAGTCTAAGGTGAGTTTCTTGTAAGCAGCAAATAGACAGGTCATGTCTTTTGATCCAAGATCTCAGTCATTGTGTCTTTCTTGGAGCATTCACTTCATTTACATTCAGTGTAATTATTAATAGACATGTGTCTAGTGCTGTTATTTTGATGTATTTATTTTTGTGTTGGTGTTTTCTATGTTGCTCTTAATCTGTTCTGTGTCAGTCTTCTTTATGGGTTGACTTCTCGTCTTTTTCAGTGTTGGTTTTGTGTTTGTTGCGACTTCTGTATTACATTTTTTGTTTTGATATGTTACACTGTTATTGTGCTTTGTAGCTGTCACTATGAACCCCCTTAATATTCTAGGTTTACACCCAATTGTAACTTCTACTTACCTTTATACCTTCCTCTGCATCTGAAAGGACTACAACTACTGTAGTATATCCCTCTTGTTAATGTGATGGTGCCATAGTTTTTGTGAGATGATCACTCATTCCCTTTTTTTAGTATTATGGCTTTGATTGAATTTTGTGCCTTCCCTAACTGAGTAGGTTTCTGGGTATTGTGTCCTGCATTGCTTCACTAAGTATGCACTTAATGGTTTTGTTTTTTCCTAAACAGAGAGCTTCTTTCAGTGTTTCTTGTAGTTTTGGTGTGGTTTTTACAAAGTAAGTTTCTGTTTATTGGCAAATGCCTTAATTTCATCTTCATATTTGAAACACAGTTTTGCAGAATGTATAATTCTTGGTTGAAAGTTTTTCTCCTTCAAGGCTTTGAATATGTCCTCCCACTGCCTCCTTGCTGTCATCATTTCTGCTTAGAAGTCGGGTGAGAGCCTACAGGGCTTCCCACTGAATGTTAGCTTTGCTCTGAGTCTCACTGCCTTTAAGATTTTCTGCTTGTTTCATTTTATTAAGCTTGATTATAATATAGCTTTGGTGTCTTTCTTTTGTGGTCTGCTTTTTGTGGTGTTCCATAAGTCTTGGATATCTATGTTCTCTTATCATAATTTCAGGGAAGCTTTCTGTCAGCAACTGAGCAACAATACTCTGTGTTTTCAGCGGTCCCTCCCTGTTTAGGAATTCCAGTTAATCATAGATTATTCCTCTTGATAGAGTCCCACATGTTTCTTAATGCTTCTTCATTTTTGTTATTTCTTTTCTCTGATTTCTCTTTATAAATCCTGTTGTCAGTTACTCTGTCCTCAAGGTCACTAAGTCTGACTTCTGTTTCCTCAATTCTGCTCTTCTGGCTTTGAATTGAATTGTCTAAGTTTGTAATTTTTTTACTGATCTGTTGGATTTCAGAATGTTGATGTTCCATGAGTTGGAATAGCTTGCTTAATTTTTCATTTTTCTCTGTTGCATTTTGTTTAATCTTTAGGATCCGACTCCACGGCACTTGGCTTGGCATAGGAAGTCTCCATAATTCTTTTGTACTCAACGTCAGATAGTTTCAGAAAGGCTTCTTCATCTGGAAAGTTTTTTGGTTCTTTATTTTGGGAGTTTTTTTGGAGCCATGGTGAGCTATTTCTTTAAATGCTTAGTGATGGTCTGTTGCCTGTGGGCCATCTGGAGGCTGTTCAGTTTCTCTGCTATTGCCTCAACAGGAGCAGAGGCATAGTTTTGAGAAGAGTTGGTAAGCAGCCACCTCTGTACTCTAGTGGCTGGCCCCAGTGGACTCTCTGGGGTGGCAGGCTCTGCCTTCTGGCTGGCAATGACACCACCCTATTTATAGAGTCACAAGGAGGCTGTCAGCTGACCTATGATGTGGGTCAGTAAAGGCTGGAAGAGATGCTGTCAAGCTACACAGCAGTTATTTCTCCAAGCATTCTTATTTTGAAAAGTTAAAAGCTAGGTGACAGCTTCCCAAATCAATCAGGCCATCAGATGTGGCAGGTTCTGCCTTCGAGCTGACAATGGAAGCACCTCTTTGGCAGTCCCTAGATGCTATGATGCAGTCCAAAGTGGGTAGGGTCCTATGGCCCCGCTGCCATCCTCTGCCAGGCCCTACCCATAAGGCAACACTGTGCTAAACACAGCCTTTCTGCTTGAAAAACATTCCCCATGCTAGCACTGCCTCCCAGCCTGGGAAATTAGCCCCTGCTGAGGCCTCCAATTTGGTGACTACACCACCCAGTCAACCAAGAAGGCGTCCCAGTCAAGTTGCCCTTCTGCTGCAAAACAGCTGAATCTATGGCAGAGCTCTGAAAAGAGAGGGTGGAGGGACTGTGGTGCCCTGAGTCTGCCACCGGGCTCTCAAAACCTTCCTATCCCACATACTGTCTCTCCACTGCAGCATACACTGTGCACTTCAGCACTGCTGCTCAGAATAAATGCCAGCTCAAGGCTATCCCCCACTGTTTTAGTCAGCTAGGCTGCTCTAACAGAAATACCAGAGTGGATGGCTTTAACAAAGAAAAATTTATTCTTACACAGTCCGGTGGGTTGAAAGTCCATATTCAGGGTGTCCGCTCCAGGGAAAGACCTTCCCCTTGTCGGCTCTGGAGGAAATTCCGGTATTGCATCAGTCTTTGTTTCTGGGAGCGTCCTCACGCAAGAACCTCTGGTCTGAAGGACGCGCTCTGCTCCCGGTGCTGCTTGCTTGATGGTAGCGAGGTTCTCAAATTGTCCCTTGTTTCTTTTTCCTTTTATTCCTTGCAAGCTAAAAGCATTAAGGGTGGGGCAAGCCATACTCCATGGAAACTCCCCCTACAGCAGGAATTCACAGCCCCACCCTAATCCTTTAACGTGCAGGTTAGCAAAACCACACAATGGAGGACAGTCCCAAGATACTGGGAACCATATCTCAGCCACGTGGCTGCACACATTTTTGGGGGGACGCAATTCCAACCATGACACCCGCAGACCAGCAAACAAAAGAAAAAAAAAATTAAAAGCACCTGTACCTTCAGTTTGCCCAAGTGGCAAGTCAGCAGGAGCAGTACTCAGCGAGAGAGAGGAAGTTTCCCATTTAGTGGCATATAGTCCAGTCTGACAGCCTTATGCCATGCCATGTCCAAAGGCCCACTGGCTATCTAGAAAGCTCCATTCAGTTATCAGCCGAGGCCTTAGTTTTCAGAAGAAATTAAGGAGACATGGCTAGTCCACCACCTTGGCTCCGCCCCCTCTGTTATTTTGATGTGTAGTATTGTTAATATCTTTTATAATTACCTTAATATTTACCTCTATTTTTCTAAGTTTAAACCAATCTTTATTTGTATAGCCCTGACCTCCTTTCTATATGAAAAATCTGTGACCACATTTTTTGTCCTTTTTTGTTATAATGTTGTCATCTTTTACATGTTGACATTTATGTTTCCATGTTGCCAGTGTTTATCTTTAATTTACTTCTATAATTTTCGTATAGGGTTGGTATCTGTTTGCTTTGTCCTGCATTGTAGTTTTGGGTTGTTACCTGATATTATTTATTTTCTAACTGAAGAACTCCTTTTAGTATTTCTTGTAGTTTGGGTTTGGTTTTCTGTAAATTCCCTAAAATTTTGTTTATCAGAAATGTCCTTAATTTCACTGTCATGTTTGAAAGACAGTTTTGCTGTGTATGTAATTCTTCGCTGGTGAATTTTTTTCAAGGCGTTGTATATGTCATCCTATTGTCTTCTTGCCTGCATGGTTTCTGCTGAGTAGTCCAAGCTTAGTTTTATTGACTCTTTGTAGATTATTTTTCATATATTGCTAGATGCTTTTAAAATGCTCTCCTTTTCTTTAGTTTTGATAAGTTTGATTATAATATGTCTTGGCAACTTTCTTTTGGGATCTGCCTTGTGTGGAGTTTGATAAGCATCTTGGATAGATATATTCTCACCTTTCATAGTATCAGGTAAGCTTTCTGTCAACAAATCTTCAACAGTTATCTCTATGTTTTCTAGTTATCCTCTCATGTTTTGGTACTACAGTCATTGTCATTCATAAATTATTCCTCTTGAGAAAGTCCCACATAACTCTTAGTATTTCTTCATTTTTCTTAATTCTTTAATCTGATTTTTCCTTGAAAAAAAAAAAAGTTGCTTTACCTTTAGTCTCACTAATTTTGCATTCAGTTGCCTAAGTTCTGCTCTTTTGGCTTTTTACTGAATTGTCTAGTTCTGGAATCTTTCTAATTTCTGATTGTTGTCTTTCAAGGATTTCTTGTAACCTTTTCAGTTTGTCACTATGTTCTGTTACATTTTGCCTGGTCTCCTTCTTGGTCACACAAACCCTGGTCTCCTTCTTGGTCACACAAACCCTGGTCTCCTTCTTGAGTCCTTACTAAGAATAACTCCCCCTCACTTACTGCTAGACTAGTAATAATATCAGTACTGTGTTGCATTTGGGCAGAGTACTTAATCCTTGAAAACTTGAAGTTATTGCACAGTTGTTAGCTGGATGTTTCTCACAGAAACCCTATCATGAAAGTAAATGACGTGTGTTTTCCTGGCTTCTGAGAAGCAAGAGACCAAACCCAGTAGAGTCCAGTTCCTCCACCTTAAGATAATAGACATGGAAGAATTGTGAACCACCGCTACTGCTGTAGGGGCTTGGGATCTGTGTTTATCAAGAATTTGGCCTCCTTGTTTCTTTTTATTTCTATGTTTGCTTTCTTTTCCCTCACTTTAACTGCAGAAATAGCAGATAGTCATTAAAGTTGGGACTTGTATTCTAAAAGCTAGAAAACTTTTTGGTTGATGTGTGTCAAACAAAGATAAAACAAGGCATTTTCATCTTTTTTACAGTAATGATTTACTTTTTCAGATTTCATGCCTATTAAAAACTCATTGCCATCAAGTCAATTCTGACTCATAGAAACCCTATAGGACAGAGTAGAACTGCTCCATAGAGGTTCCAAGGACAGGCTGGTGGATTCGAACTGCAGACCTTTTGGTTAGCAGATGTAGTACTTAACCACTACACCACCAGGGTTTTCAGAATTCATACTTTCCATCTTTAATCTTAACATCTTTTTCTTCCTGCAATTACCATACAGTATACAATACCAGAATAAAGACAAACCTGAAGTAATACAGATGTTGGGAATATTTGGAGAGTGTTATGGTGCCATTGTGGGACAGTGAGACTAAACTTTAACAGGAACTGTTTTTATATCCCGCTAATACTTGAGTCACAGATTATACAAAATAATAGTTTACTGCATGCACTGCATCTAATATTTATTATATTTTCCCCAATACTGGTTCCAGCCCACCAAACTGATTTCACAATCCAGCAGTGTTAAAACAAAAATGTATTTAACATTCCAAAGTGTGATACTTATTTTAAGTTTTTTATCCTGATTGATGTTCAGGAGCACAAGATAAGTTATATTTTTATTCTTCCTTGTGTTGTTTGTTTTAGTCCAGTAATAGGGAACTCTAGGTTGAGTTCTTGAATTGAGCCAACAAAAAGGAGGAATGCAGCTGATTGCTGGTCCCTGGTGCCAACAGCAGGAATGCTTTTATGATGCAATGAAAATGCAGATATAGGGACTTAGGGCCATGAGCAGCAAGAAGCTGTTTTGGTCAGTTTGTGCTAAATTCATGTTCTCTGTACTCCTAACAGCTACCATGAAGAGGACAGGTCATGGGGAAGATTGTGCCACTTGGGGCTTTTGTGTAATTATTTGTTGCTTATTCCAGCAGTGTTTCCCAAGTTAACTACAGCATATGTCATTAGAAGCCTTGCACGGTAGAGGGCATTGTGTGGAACCCAGCCAGAGCTCCTGGCCTTGTTACCTCCGTCTCTCCCTCTCTCACCCCATGACACACCTCAGTTAAGGTTTTTCACCTGTGGGACTCTGAGCCATCCTGCTGTCCCCACCCTTCTGATCCTCCCCTGTCTTTCCCAGAGCCCAAGAACCAGAGTAGGAGTGCTCCAAAGGGACTTACTGACTCTGGAAGTCTCTGCTTTCCTAATTTGTCTCTGTAGCCACTCCTGCAAAGATAGGAGTAGTGAGAAACGATTTACTTGTGCTGTTGAACCTACCCACTGACGCACTTAGAATAATGGCTGGAATTCAGCTGCAAATAAACTCACACCACTTGTGTTTATGTTTTGAAACCTGAGTTGACCTAAGTAGATGTGGTTGTTTGTGTTTATTAGGCTTTCTAAAAATTGACAATTCAAGAAAATGATCTACATGCACTCAAATATTGCTAACCCGAAGGGAACAGTCTAAGAAACCCCTTTGGACAGTAGAAAATTCAATATTTCTCTGTCTTTTTTAATGCAAAGAAACGAAAGTCTATCAGTTGCTGAAGCAGCCTGCCCTTCACGATAATACACATCAGAATGAAGCCAGATTCCAAAAGGCGAGTGTTTCCTCATCACAGTTGTCAGGTAAGTAAAGGCAGAGGGTAGATTTAACAAGATGTCAGGTCAGTGGCGAGGACTATCTGTGTTCCTGGAAGGGCGGCCACTGTTGGAAGGGTTTTGGAGTTTGCTTTCTTGGAGCTGTCAGCAGGTCAGAATGAGCCAGGTCCTTTTTGCACTTAATGGAATGGATTGGAGTGAGAATGAAAGAGCCTCCTGTCCTGGGTCCCGTGCTGTACTGGGCATTGCAGGTGGCCCTGACAAGCTTCTGAATCTAGTATGTCACAGTTGTCACTTGTTTTAAGTGCCACAAAAGTTACCCAAACTCTGTCTCCTCCCCACATCTCTCACTTTAATAATCAAATGGGGAGTAGTGCTGGGCTGCCTCCCTCAGTGGAATGTTTAGGTACTTTAATTTCCTAAAATCAAGACTATGTTATTCAGGACAGCTAAATTTTAAACTTAAATGCTGCTGCTTCAATGTAGAATTTTTGTTTTGATTTTCATTTTCTTTGTCTTATATTTTATTATTTTATTTTTGCTATGACCCCCACTGGTTTTCATTTTATTACACCGGTTTGTTTTAGTGTAAGTCACCTCAGCCCCCTTTGTAAAAGTGAGTTAATAATGAATAGAGAAAGAAATGCATTTTTAATGATTTTCTCATTTCTTCATAGCCACCACACAGTAATATCACGTATCAAAATTAACAGTGATTTCTTAATATCAGATTCAGATTTCCCACTTTTCACAAAGTTATCTTCTTCCAACAGACATGTATGTATTTGAGGGACATGCTAATGGTGCATTGGTCTTAGCTGTCTGTCTTGGGAGAACTAGATATTAATGTTTGAGTTGGTTATAGCAAAACTATGTTTTTGTTTTTTTGGTTACACTGAAGACTCATTGAGCCATACAGGATAAGTGCGCAGCGTAGGGTTTGGTTGACTGTTGTAGTGGTAGTGATTCTAAAACAGGGCCTCTGCTGTAATGGAAAATACCGTCCTTTCAAAAGTTATAACACTTGTGAAACTTAAGTGCTTGCTTTTCATTACCTTCTTCACATTTGAGTCACAGAATTAGAGTCCAAAGAGTTGTTAGAAAGTATTTCTCCAGTTACCTTATTTAACACATAAAGCCCCAAGGGAACCATGCTTCATGAGAGCATTACCGCAGGTTAGTAGGCACACACATAATTTGGAAGGTAACACCACAAATCTGTTTGTAAATGGTTAATTGGAAAAGTTCAAGGAATAAGTAAATTTGATGTCAGTTGTACTATGTTGGATGTGCATCAAAAATTACAATATGCCAATATACTGGAAACCCTGGTCACGTAGTGGGTTAGTTGCTACGTCTGCTAACCAAAAGGTCAGTAGTTCAAATCCATCAAGTGCCCCTTGGAAACTCTATGGGGACTGTTCTACTATGACCTACGTCGTCACTGTGAGTCGGAATCGACTCAATGGCAGTGTGTTTGGTTTATCAAAATACTAATCATTAATACATTTATTATTTTATTTGTAAGTGTAATAACCCTTCACTGGTTGTGTAATCAATCACCACATTGCATTCCCTCACTTTACCTGCAAAATTGTACTATATGCTTTTAAAGATTCCAAATTTTCCTGCATAAGTGGTGCAGAAGTGGATGGTGTTATCTGCCAAGTGTAACACAATCTCCTGTATATATTTTACATCTTATTGTGCATTGTTCTTTGCCACTGCTCTCACTCTGATCATAGGGATTTCTCTTGTGTTCCACAGAGAAGGAGAAAATGGACTGGAAGCAGAGAGGGAAGCTGAAGCTGCCGCACACTAAGTGAACTTCACAGCACTGTTACATACAGGCAGTGGTAGGGATGTTCCTACATCTAGCTGTTGAAGAAAGGGTGCACACTTCAGTTACTTTCTTTTACAAATGTCTTTGGCCACTGTTCTCTGGTCCTGTCCCTGGGTGATCCACTTAAATCTTGTGCCTTAGTTTTCATGTCTGAAAAGACCTTTTCCCATTAAGCATGTGGAGATTCTGGGCTTAAAGTTGGTGGATGCATTGTTAAGAGAATCGTTTTGCTGCAGGGGTTACTTGCAGGCAAGAGGGTTGCAGGTTAGAAACTCAGCAAACGCTGTTTACAAAGATACCTGTGTGGTGTCCCTTCATGATCCCCAGTAACAACTTAAGAACCAAATCTGTAGGAGAAACATCAAAGCTCAGAAAGCCAAGGTTAGAGATTTCCCTGCCACCCTACATACCATGGGGACAGTCCAGTTCACACAGCTTTAGGAGAAGAGTCCTATTGTGCATCCTCCTCACTGACTTTTCCAGGCTGGCTAAATAGATAATCTTAATAGTTGTCAATGGAGATTCAGCCTCCTTTGCAAGATGAAAAATAAAGAATTTGGCAGAGGATCTTGAGGGAGAGTAAGATAGGTAACTGTCACCCAGAGGTGTCCGTTATTTCTGAGGGGGTTAGTTCCTGGTAACTGTGTGACCTGGGACTTATTGCTGGCCATGTGTTACAACAGTGTGAACAAAACCTGTGTGCTTGCACATCGTCTTTGTCATTTAAAGCAGTTTTATGGTGATTTTATTTTTCAACTTTGTGACTTCCTTTCAGCATTCTGCAGCACGCTGTGCCTTTCCTCAGAGGTGCTCTTGCCTTCTGTAGCTTGAACAGCATCTTTCCCTGTTGATGCTTGGTTTACCAAAGTTGTTGTGAGGCAGCATCTTCCTTCATTGCCTTTCAGTGCTGCACAGCTCATTCTCCATGTTTGTGCTCGTTACAGGTTTGGATATTGGCAGCAGCACGTTCAAGACAAAGACAACTAACAAAATCTCTTCGGAAGCAAATTTTCCATCTAACAGAGGAAGTCCTTTGTTGAGGTAAAGTCGTGAAAGCCTTTCTGAATAGCTGCCACAAGATGAAAAATGTCATTATGCAATGAATTAAACTCTGGCTGCATGTTATTTTGTTGTGTGACTTGATGGAAGGTTGTGGTTTGGGTTTTTGTTTATCTAAAACAACAGTTGAAACTTTAGTCTACCTTTGAAAATATTTGTGCCAGAACCAAGTATTAGTTTTACAGCCGTTGCTGCCTTGGTTTAAGACTCGGTTGACACCTCAGTGAACCACAAATTTGCATCTACAGCTGCTCGCAGTAGGACTGCTTAGCGACCACACAATAGAAGTTGTCAGGAAAAGGGCAGAGAGAAAGCATCAGGCCTTAAGAAATAACATGGTGTGTTTCTTCTTCCTAAGACAGCTGATATATAAGCTAGCAATTGCTAGATAACTCATTTTTGCATTTCTTTTTACCAAGTGTTTAGATAATTCTTTCCTTTTCTACTGCTTTATTGCTAATTTTCCCTAAAGAGCAGAATTTATATTTTACTTGCACTTCTTCTAAGTTTTCTGAGCACTATTGAGTTGTGTCTTAAATTTGTTGTCAACATAAAATATTAATCATTCTGTGTCATCAAATCCCTGAGAAGGAGGTTATAGGTAGGACCAAGCAATTATCTGATGAAATACCTACCTTTTTGTTTTGGGCTAAATATTATTTAAAACATCATATCAAGTTTCTTTTTTGTAATACCACTTCTCTTTAAAAAAGTAGTCTTAAGGTGCATTTTCATTAACTGCTTACCCCCACTGAAATTTTAAGACAGGAACTGTATATATATAATGTGCTGTGTAATATCCCATAAAATGATTTGATCTAGGAATGTATTTTTTAAGATGAAAAATTCTATTTTCATTTGTATTTATTGCAGTGTTTTTATGACCTTAAAATAAGATTTTTTTTTTTTTAGATTAAATTTTTCGTTTTTAGAAACTTGACAAGTTCAGTTATGGGGAATTGCTCATTTACTTACATGGAATTTGTATCTAAATACCTGAATTTTCATCTGTATTTTTAAAGTAGACAAGCCAAGTGCCATCGAGTCGGATCCGACTCATAATTTTAAAGTAGGTGGAAGATAACGAATTATGGAACAGAAAGAGTTTTGAAGTATTTTATTTCTATGATTGTAGTATAAGTTGAAGTCCTAGGTCTTCTCAAAGAAATTTTAAAAGCCAATAAATTCTACAGATAGTTTTTAGGATTTAATGTTGTTATTTAGGTTAATAATGCATTTCTTGAGTCTTGAGTGCTTAAAGATTATTAGAAGCCCCCCCCCCATTATAATTTAGCCAAGCCAAAGCCAAGTACCATCGAGTCGGTGTTAAAAAAACAAATTCTTAAACTTTTCATCATATATGTTCTTTGGGCAATTGTTTAATACACTCCGAAAGCAACTGAAGTTTGTAGAACATTTTCTGAACCTAATGATTTCACACTTGTGTCTGTATTTCACTAAGGTCAGGTTTTTTTCTCCCTTCAGTTTGAGGGAGGGACATTTTTGTTTTTCCTGCTGTTTCTGCATGAAATTAATTTCCTAAATAAATTACAAGTAATCTCATCAGCTACCTTTTTTTTAAAAAAGAAAAAAAAAAAGAGCCTTTCAGGAACCATTAGTTCTAGAGACTTGGTAATAATCCAGTGATGCAAGATCTGGATGTTGAACAAGTGGGTCTGGTGTGACGTCTGTCATGGTTAGGTTCTTGTGCTGGACTCAGGATTATTAATACACCACCCTGAGCTTTGGAGAGCTCCAGTTTTGCTGTTTGTGCTTGGATTCACTGAAATTTCTTAGAGGCTTACATTTAAGGATCCCACTTACTGGAGTCACTCCTTGTGCTTTATTGCTTTTACAAGTGGTCTTGAAGCCCAGTACTTGAGAATAAACATAACAGTGCAGTGCTGCTGTAGCACTTTTAAAAATTCTTCTTTGCTCTATTTTGTCAGTGAGCTGATGAGCCAGCTCAGGAAAAAAAAAAAAAAAAGGGACCCTGCTGGACCTAAAAAAAAAAAAGGCATCCTCTGATCGCCTAGAGACAATAATTATGATGTGCTAGTTAAGCCCAAACTACAGCTGAGGGATTTTACTTTAAAGCAGCGGCTTGGGCACAGAAATGCATTTATAGCTCTTTGTCTGTACCTCATTATGTGTGGGCCTGATTCATTAAGTAATTGGTTTGCAGTTGTTTACATGAGTATTAAGGCCTTCTTTTCAGCCGCCTTTGAGAGATACATTGTGCAAATGTTGCCTGTGATGAATGCAGAATGAAGGCCAGAGGGTCCCTCCTATTGGCTAAACAGTGCACTCTGTTGAAAAGCCAGAAAAAGGGATTGGGTGCTGCTTTGCATAGCAATGACTTTCTTAATAAGCATTACAGATTAATACACACAAGCTATAAAAGATGCGAAGAGATACTCTTAGCACATTTATACATGCTCATTTTATTGTGATGGTGGTGGGGTCCGGTGCTTTCATATTCCATTTTTCAGAGCAGCAGCTTCAGTGCATGAGCCGTAATAGAATCCGATGTTTATTGTATTATAAATCATGGCCAAGTAGGCAGATCGGCAACAGTTTATTATTATAGATTCTTTCAGTGTAAATCTTCTTCTCCCATTGTATTTGCTTCAGCAGAATCATTTTGTGGTTGAGTGGTGATGAAAGGCATAATGTACGAAGGAGTGAGTCCTAATAGGAAGCTGTTCTTCCAGTAAAGACCACTTGTTCCCTTTTGTTCAGGGGTGCATGCCAGAGCTTGCTGTCCTCAGCAAACATTGTTTCATCTTACCTTCCCCAGGAAGCTGTTTGCACTCATATCTATTTAGCCACTGAAAAATATATTTTAACAGCCTGCAGGGTCACTTCAGCTATTGTTGGGGCTGTAGGTAGCATTTTACCAAAAGAAAATGATGTGTGCTCCTAACATAATTGCTTGGGGAAGAGGTACCAGAAATCACCCAGCCGCCAATCCCTGGCAGGGCCCTCAGGCATCTGGTCATGGGTGACAGTCATTGGGTGGCATTCCATACCGGCCCTGCAGCCATAGTAGCTGCCAGTGGAGGGTGCCAGCCTGCAGCTGATGTCCCAGTGGGTTGATGGCTTCGTTTGTTTCTTGCCTAGACTCTGTGCCATTTTCCCCTGGGAACAGTAAAAAGCACAAGGCACCAACAGTCCAATGAAATAAAAATGAGTTTTCCTGTAAGTCCTTTAGGTCCTCATGTATGTAATAGCCCACTTCAGTCTCTGCTTTAACAAACCTGCGTTCTCCTTAAATTCTGTCAGTTTAACAGCTTCCTAAATATCCCATATGCTTCTTATAATAAGGCCACATAGTTTTTTGTTTTGTTTTTCTCTACAGAGCATGCAAGACCAATCACTTGCTTCAGTATTTGAAGAGAAGTAGTTAATAGGGTGACCCCCATGCAGTTAAAAATGACATCTGCTGTAGGGTTCTTGGCTAACCATCAGGGGGCGCTCAGACTTTGTCAAATTAAACTGTCCAATTGGTTTGCCTTTAAAAATTAAAATTAGTATTTACAGATACTTCTTGGTACACTCAGGATTTTTTTTCTTTTTCGATTATTGTTTTGCCTTTTATTTCTCAGAAAGATGTCTATTTTGAGAAAAATTGTAGCTGAAGATGCTATTTGATAAATGTTAATACTTTTATCAGCTATCAGTCTTAAAAATTATCGAATTCAGAATCTAGCAACCATATCTTCTTCTAAGTGAGCTATTTTCAGGCCTATAATAAGATCCCATAAGTGAAAGCCCAGTGGGCTGAGAGCCTGCCCTCATTGCTCCCAGTTTTGTAGACAGTGCCCTTGTTGTAGCCTTAAAGTCTCAATAACTTAGTTAGGTTATTGGGCTGCAGTTCTGTTGGTTTGGTTCCCCACCCCCTTTAAAAAAAATGCTCTCAGTCAAGAGGTAGAATCTATGTGTTACTAAAATACGTCCTCCATACAGGCCAGCAATGAACTCCTGACTTCCCAGAAAGTCTCCCTTCACCCACCCCACCATCTTTTGCCCCCTCACCAGCCTGCTCTCCCACTAGTCCTCTGCTTATTGACTGTTTCCCAGCTTCAAGCTGTCCTGTACAGCAGGGTTTTCCTCCTATACTTGTCTCCTCCTGGAATCCTACCCCACTCTTCTGGCTGGCACTTACTAGATTTTCAAAACTTAACTCCTAATGTTCTGAAAGTCTCTCAGAAGAAGATCTGGCTATGCATAATCCCGCTCTCATAGCCCTTGTGGCCACTTTTGTCATCGTGTGTAGCCCGGGGATATGTTTGCAGAAATAATTCCTCCCTGCCGTGAGTTCCTCATTTGAGGTGGGGTGGGGGCGTGTATCAGTTATCAGGGCACAGTAACTTAAACCTCCCAGATGAGTGAGCATCAATATATACCTCTACCACTCAGGCACAAGTGCTGTCACCTCTGTGACATCATGTCCTGGACTGTAAGGAGTCATGCATTCCATAAAGTTATCTATGTGAGTTTGAGTGTGGTGTGGTAGCACATGGGCACGTGGGGGGCATACATGGCTTTCTTCAGGTCTAGGGGTACTCTGTGGAAAACTTTGACTATGTCTTCTGCGTTCTCATTGTTCCAGGAAGAAGGGTGCTTGGAAGCACACTTACTCAGGGCTCTGCTGGGGTTGTCAGGCAGCTGCCATCCTGTCAGCGAATGGAAGCCTATGTGATCCTAGCCCCAAACTGATAAGGGCATGCAGGTCACATGTTGGGAGCCTAGAATGGCATCACCAATCCCACTGCCATTGATTTTCAGACAAATTCACAGTTGCTGTTTCAACATGTATCGCAGCTATTATTTTGATATATGTCCCCCAGTGGAATGTGAGCACCTGAGGGTGGAGAGCAGACCTGTCATCTTTGCTGCTGCAGCTCAACAGTAGTGTCCCTTTATGACACTTGCGAAGTGAGTAAATTTGCTAAGTGAGCGACCTACGAACATACAGACTCCTTTGGACTAAACGCTATACCTACCTGTCCCTAGGAGGCCTGGCCAAGGCAGCATCTCTGATTCTTCCATATCTTGCATGTTCCCATCCCATCAGGCCTGCTGCCCCTGAAGGAGGAAGCTGTGTGCATCTCAGGCCTATATTCTCTCTGCCTAGCTGGGCCTGAGTATTCATCCCTCTCTGTGCCTATCTCTGTGACTACTTAGAAGTTGCACTCTACTTAGGACCTGAAACTACACACATCATTGGCCAGGCACGTGCCTGTTCATCCAGGCTTGACAACAGCATGGTACTCCTGCTTACCCAGGGCTTGCTGTGTGCAGACTCACACTCACTCGGATACTTGCTAAGCTTCTCAGAACACTTCAAGGAGCACATTGTCATTTTGCAGAACAAAAAGCCAGTGCTCAGACAGGTAGGGAACTTGCTCAGGCAACACAGTGAGCAGAGTTAAGCATCTAGAATGGGTTCTGTTTGGCCTCAGAGCTGAAACAGCCTCAGCGGCACACACAGGGTAAGGACCCAATAGTTCTGACCTGTTCTCCGTGCCCAGTATTTTACACACTCTTAAACTGCTCTGTGGGGACAGGTGTTCACATCCTGTGCCTTTTAGAAGAGCCAGCCTACTGCAAAGAACATTTTATTCCACTTCTCGTTCCCCGTCTGCTGGCTGTGGGTATCTTTGGACACATTCCTTAACCTCTGTGCACTCCACCACCCGTATAGTAAAAGCACTGGACTGATAATCCATAAATTCTCTGTAGTAATTTCATAGTCATTTTTTTAGCTCTAGATTTTCCATGTTTGATTTTCATCTCTACTTACAGGCTCCATACCACAAAACAAAATACTTAACAGTAGTCCTTACATCTACTTTATACTATTTGCTTTTTAAAAATACTATGTTTCAGTAAAGGTTTATATACAAATTTAGTTTCCTGTTCAAACAGTTTTTACACAAATTGTTCAGTAACATTGTATATATTCTTCACAATGCATGAATATTCTCATTGTCTTTCTAGTTGTTCATTTCCATTAATCTAGTTTCCCTGTCCCCTTTGAGAAGTTTTGTTTTCATTGTTGATTGTTTTGTCTCATTCATGTAGATGGTTTTTTAAAGAAGCACAGTACTCACAGGTGATGTTCCTTATTTTATGAACCAGTCTGTCATTTAGCTAAAAGGTGAGCTCAGGGGCTTGTTTGGGCTCAGGGTTTAAAGAATATCTCAAGGGAGGGCTGAAGTCAAGATGGCAGACTGGACACATGTCTCCTTAATTCCCTCTGAAAACTAAGGCCTGAACAGAGCTTTCTGGATGCCCAGTGAGCCATAGGACATAGCATGCGGCTGTCAGTTTGGACTACATTCCACTAAACAGAAGATTTCCTCTCCTCAGTGAGCACTGCTTCTGCTGACTAACCACTTGCATGGACTGAAGGTACTGACGCTTTTAAGTTTTTTTTCATTTTGTTGGCCAGTAGGTGGAAGATGGGAATGAGCCAGCAGACACACTGAGCCGCAGTGTTGATGTGAACAGTGTGTGCTGCAGTGGAGAGAGAGTGTGTGGAATAGCCACATTTTGAGAGCCGGGTGGCAGTCTGAGGGCACCACAGCCCCTCTACCCTTTCTTTTTAGAGCTCCACCATAGATTGGGCTATTTTGTGGCAAAGTGGGGTAGCTTGACCGGAACACCATCTTGTTTGGCTGACAAGTGGAGTCACCCAACCGGAGGCCTCAGCAGGGGCTAATTCCTAGGCTGGGAGGCAGTGCCAGTCTGGGAGTGTTTTTCCAGAAAGGCTGTGTTTAGCATGGTGTTACCTTATGGGTAGCACCTAGCAGGGGATGGTAGCAGCAGAGTCGCCCCTTTCTACATTGAACTACATCAAGTGTCTGAGGATGGCTGCAGAGGTGCCTTTGTTGTCACCTGGAAGGGGAAGGGAGGGCCTGCCACACCTGACAGCCTGACTGATTTGGGAAGCTGTCACATAGCTTTTTAAAATCAGACTGCCTGGAGAAATAACTGCTATGAAGCCTGACAGCATCTCTTCCAGCCTTTACTGACCCACATCATAGGGTTGCTTGATGTCCACCCAGTGACTCCATAAGTCGGGTGGTGTCTTTGCCACACAGAGACTGCCACCCCAGAAAGTTCACTTGGGCCAGTCACTAGAATATGGAGGTGGCTGCTGACCAACACCCTTCTCAGAACTATGCCTCAGCTCCTGTTGAGGCAACACAAGAGAAACTAAACAGCCTCTAGATGTCCTGAAAGCAGCAGACCATTGCCAGGCTTTTAAAGAAACAACCAACCATGGCTCCAGAGGACTCCCCAAATAAAATAATCAAAAAACTTTCAAGATGAAGAAGCCTTTCTGAAACCACTGGAAGTCAAGTACAAAAGAATTATATAGAGAGTGCTCCTAAGAGATTAAAGAAAATGTAGCAGAGCAAAATGAAAAATTAAACAAGCTATTTGAACTGGTGAAGCATCAACATTCTGCAGTCTGACAGATCAATAAAAACTTACAGAATTAGACAATTCCATTCAAAGCCAAGAGAGCAGACTGGAAGTCAGACTTAGTGACCGTGAAGATAGAGCAACTGACACCAGCATTAATGAGGAGAAATCAGAGAAAAGAAATAAGAAAACTAAAGAAGCATTAAGAAATATGTGGGATTCTATCAAGAGGACTAATCTATGATTAATTGGAGTCCCTGAATTAGGGAGTGATAGCTGAAAACACAGAGTATTGTTGTTGTGTTGCTGACAGAAAACCTCCCTGAAATGATGAAAGAAGAGAACATAGATATCCAAGATGTGTATTGAACCCCACAAAAACTAGACCCCAAAATAAAGACACCAAGACATATTATAATCAAACTTAATAAAATGAAACATGCAAAAACGCTAAAAGGCAGTGAGACTCAAAGAAAGCTAACATTTAGAGGAAAGCCCTGTAGTCTTTCATCTGACTTCTCGGCAGAAATGATGTTGGCACGGAGGCAGTGGGATGACACATTCTCAAACCCTTGAAAAAGAAAAGCTTTCTTTCAACCAAGAATTACTTGTCCTGCAAAACTATCTTCATATATGAACATGAAATTAAGACATTCGCAGAAAAACAGAAGCTTAAACACTTTGTAAAAACCATTGAGTGTATATTTAAGGAGACAGTGCAGGACACAACATCCAGAAATCTACTTAGGGGAGGCACAAAACTCAGTCAAACCTGTAACATTGAAAGAAAGAAACGAGTGATTGTATCATGAAAACTAAGGTACCATCATGTTAAAAAGAGGGATATACTACAGCAGTTACAGTCCTTTCAGATGAGAGAAAGTTAATGAGATATGTAGAAGTTAAAATTGGGTTTAAATTTAGAATATTAAGGGAGATCACAAGGGTAACCACAAAGCACAATAACAATATGCAACATATTAAAACAAGAAATGTAATACAGGAGTCTCAACAAACACAAAACTAACACTCAAAGAGATGAAAAGTCAACCCATAAAGAAGAATGACCCAGGACTGTGCCGGGGGCCAGCCTCGGCAGGGTCTGGGATCACGAAGGGATGGGTGGTGTCGGCGAAAGAAATGAGATGCAGACAACCAGGAGTCTGGAGATCAGCAGCCTGTTAAGGCCTGTCCATTTTTTATGTAATCAATGAGGTGATGTAATTTTCACCCTGTTCTTTGACCACGTAAGCTTTTGGTTAGTAAGGAATTGATACCTCGTGGTCTCTTTTCATGTTAATCATTAGGGCCTTCTAGATAATGGCCTGAGACAGTGGTCTCTTTTCCTGTTAATCATTAGGGCCCTCTAGGTAATGGCCCAAGACAAGTATACTGTGATTATAATCAACAGTGAAAACAAAGCTATGCCTTGAGCTCAGTCAGCTCTATCTATGCCTCGACGTCAAAGGAAGAGGGGTAGGCTCATCTAAAGGTTATTATTTGGCTGTCTATTTATTCCTTCTTTACTCTTGTTTTATCTCTTCCTGAGGGGACAGTAAGCGCTCACCATCCCCCACCCTATGCCTCTCTTAAGCTGTTCTAAGGATATTTCTTTAGTATTTACTCATTTGTCATACCAATTATAGTAAACTTGGGAGCTTATCCATCTTCCTGATGCAGGGAGTGGGATGTCTATATCTAAGGGCTGTGGGGGGGGGTCATCCCTGGGGAGCTTCCCAGGGCCTTCCTGCAATCTTGTATTTCACATGTGGAGGGGGATGTGCAGTTGAGTGAAGCCAGCAGGGCCGGACCAGCTTCGGCATTCCCGGGATGGGCGTTCTCAGGCTGGGCATGCCGTGTCGGAATTCATTAAGCTGAGGGTGTAAAGCCCTTCTTAGAGAAGGCATCTTCCTTAATCCTTGTGCCGGGAGATGAGAGGGTATTTTTGAGGAAGGTTTAATTAGGATGCAAAATATTATCAGGGAGAGTACAGCCAAAAATATGCCAAGGATGAGATGCGTCCACTTGCCATCACGTAGGTGTGTAGCTTTGCTTACAAGGGCTTCTGTGGGTGACGGGCCTCGGCAGGACAGAATATTAAGTGCAACACAGAAAACACTAACACAAAAATAAGTACATTAAGATGACAGCACTGAACACATGCCCATCAGTAATTATACTGAATGTAAACAGACTGAATGCTCGGATAAAGAGACAATGACTGGCATTTTGTATCAAAAGAGATAACACGTCTATATGATGCTTACAAGGAACCCACCTTAGACTTAAAGATATGAGCAAACTGAAAATTAAAGGATAGAGTAATATATACCAAACCAACAATATGCAAAGAAGAGCAGGTGTGCCAATACTAATCTCAGATAAAATAGACTTTAATGTAAAATCCACCATTGTGGACAAGGATGGTTATTATTTATTGCTGAAAGGTACAATAAACAAGCAGGACTTTAACAATATTAAATATTTATGCACCCAATTATTAGAGCATCTAAATACATCAAACAAACACTGACTACATTGAAAAATGAGAAAGATCATTTCACAATAATAGTTGGAGAATTCAACACTCCACTTTCAGTAATGGACAGATCATTTAGAAAAAAGCTCAGTAAAGACACAGATCTCATCGCAACAGTTAACCAATTAGAACACATCAACATATACAGAACCTTTTTATCCATCAACAGGTAGGCACACTTTCTTCTCCTGTGCACATAGAACATTTCCCAGAATAGACCATGTATTAGGACATAAAGCAAATCTCAACAAAATCCAAACCTTTGAATTATTGTAAAGCTTCTCAGACAATAAAGCCATAAAAGCAGAACTCAATAGCAGAAAAAAACATAGAAATTGCAGTGCATGGAAACTGAACAACACCTTGCTCAAAAAGCCATGGGTTATAGAAGAAATCACAGATGAAATTAATTTATGGATTCAACTGAGAATCAAAACATATCCTACCAGAGCCCATGGGATACAGATAAAGCATTACTCAGAGGTCAGTTTATCTCTATAAATGCACACATCCAGAAGGAAGAAAGGACACAAACCAAAGAATTAACCCTACAGCTTCAACAAGTAGAAAGAGAACAACAGAGAAAACCCTCAAGCACCAGAAGAAAACAGATGATAAAGATGAGAGCAGAACTAAATGAATTAGAAAATAGAAGAACGGGGGCGGAGTCAAGATAGCAGACTAAACGCACATCTCCCTAAATCCCTCTGGAAACCAAGACTTGATATGATAGTTAAACGGAGCCTTCTGGACACCTAGTGAGCCCTGGGATGTGGCATAGGGCTGTTAGTTTGGACTTCATACCACTGAATGCAAAACCTCTTTTCCACTGACCCCACTCTTGGCAAGCACAGGCTTGCACAGACTGAAGGTAACTCACCATTTCTATTCTTTTTTTCTCTGTCTTGGCCCGCAGGCAGAACTGGGACTTGACTACCTGCTGGTCTCAGACACACTGCTGGTGGACTGGCAAGTGTAATTGCTAGGTTCTGAGAGCTGGGCTTTGGACTCTAATACACCTCAGCTCCTCTGGCCTATCAAGAAACAGAAGAAGCCCAGGCAGACATCCTGGCCAAACTTGATTCTTAGGCTGGGAGGTGGCTCCTGCCAGGGGGAAAGTGCTTTTCTAGCAGGGAGGGGTGTTTTGCACAGTGTCGCGTGGGGCCGGGACCCAGCAGCGGAGGCTGTGGACTCTGGGCATCTTGGCACTCTTGGCCTTTCTATCCACCGGAAGCCTGGTCTCGGCCAGCTGGTGAGCTTATGTGAGACGCCATCTTGTTTTGCTGGAAGATGGGGTCACCCATACTGAAGCGTCAGGTGGACCTAATTCCTGGGCTGGGAGGCAGCTCCTACCCAAAAGAGACTGATTTTTCAACAGAAAAGCAGAGTTCTACACAGTATTGCCTACAGCTGGGGCCCAACAGCAGAGGCCAACAGTCCAGTAACCTTTCTGTATTTTGAGCTAGTTGATAACATTGGGTATTCAATATAGTGGTGCTTACTTTGCCAGCTGGGAAGAGGGATGTATACATCTGAAAACCGAACTGACTTTGGAAGGTGCTAAATACTTTTTACGTCTCATCTTAAGACAGCCTAGAGAAACAACAGTGGTACATCTTTGCAGCATCTCTCCCAGCCTCTGTTGACCCACATGATGCCCCAAAAGCAGCAAATGTTGGAGAGGACAACAACCCAGAAGTCACCAATGGCATCAGAAGGCCCCCAAAAGACACCATTTCAGAACTTCCCAGACAAAGAAGCTTTTCTGAAACTATCAGAAGGTGAATACAAACGGATTATATGGAGAGCCCTACTAGACCTTATACAAAACGCAGCAGAGCAAGATGAAAAACTAAGCAAGCTGTTCAACTGATGGAACATCAAGTACTCTGAAATCCAACAGATCAGGAACAAAATCAAAGATGTAGAAACTTTACTTCAAAGCCAAGAAAACAGAATGGAACAAATGGAAAAGAGAATTTCTGATTTGTAAGACAGAGCCACTGACTCCAGCATTTATGAGGAGAAATCAGAAAAAAAGAAACAAGAAAAATGAAGAAGCATTAAGAAGCATGTGGGACTCCATTAAGAAGAACAATCTACAGTTAATTGGAGTTCCTGAACAGAGCGAGACACCTGAGAACACAGAGAATATTGTTGCTGAGCTGCTGACAGAAAACTTTCCAGAAATCAGGAAAGAAGAGAATATAGATATCCAAGATACGTATCAAACACCACTCAATATAGATCTCAACAGAAAGACTCCAAGACATATTATAATCAAGCTCAACAAACTGAAACATAAGCAGCAGCTCTTAAAGTCAGCAAGACTCAAAGCAAAGCTAACATTCAGAGGGAAACCCTGTAGGCTTTCATCAGATTTTTCTGCAGAAATGATGCTGGCACAGAGACAGTGACATGGCACATTCAAAGCCTTGAAGGAGGAGGACTTCCAACCAAGAATTATATATCCTGCAAAACTGAAAGTGAAATTAACATTCACAGATAAACAGAAACTCAGAGATTTTGTAAAACCCAAACCAAAACTACAAGAAATACTGAAAGAATCTCTTGGCTTGGAAGAACAAAACCACTAACTTTGTATTTTAGAAGGACACATTATCCAGAATCCTACTCAGTTAGAGAAGGCTCCAAATGCAATCAAAGCTATAATAGTGAAAGAAACAATCTAGTGATCACATCATGTAAACTATGATATCATCATATTAGAAAGAGGGGGATACTACAGTTGTTGTAGTCCTTCCAGATGGAAAGGAAGTTCACAAGACTGGTAGCAATCAAAGTTGGGGTTATGTATAGTTTATTAAGCTGGATCATAGGAGCAGCCATAAAACACAATAAAGAAGCAACATATCATATCAAGAAATGTAATACAGGAGTCTCAACAACCACAAAACCAACTCTGAAAAAGGTGAAAAATCAACTCGCAAAGAAGATGGAAGGAGAACAGATTAATAAGAACAACAGAGAAAACATCAACTCACAAATAAACATATCACAATGGCAGCACTGAACACATACCTATCAATAATTACATTGAATACGAATGGACTGAATGCTCCAGTAAAGAGACATCGAATGACATCTTGGATCAAAAGACATGACCCATCTATACGTTGCCTAAAGATATGAACAAACTGAAAAGTAAAGGATGAAAGAATATATATCAAGCTAACAATGAACAAAGAAGAGCAGATGTGTCAATTCTAATCTCAGATAAAATCGATTTTAATATAAAATCCACCATTGTGGACAAGGATGGACACTATTGCTGAAAGGTTCAATACACAAGAAGGACTTAACAGTATTACATATTTATGCACCTAATATTAGAGGACATTAAACACATCAAAGAAACACTGACTACACTCAAAAAGGAGATTACTCCACAGTAATAGTAGGAGACTTCAACACTCCACTCTCAACATTGGACAGATCATAGAAAAAAGCTTAATAAAGATACAGAAGACCTTATTGCCACAATTAACCATCTAGACCTTTCTATTCATCAGCAGACAACTAGACCTTCTTCTCCAGTGCACATGGGACATTGTCCAGAATAGACCATGTGTTAGGACATAAAACAATTCTCAACAAAATCCATACCATTGAATTAATGCAAAGTGTCTTCTCAGATCATAAAGCCATAAAAGTCAAAATCAATAGCAGAAAAAACATAGGTAGAAAGCGGAACTCATGCAAACTGAACACCTTGCTCAAAAAACCATGGGTTATAGAAGAAATCAAAGATGAAATAAAGAAATTTATGGATTCCAATGAGTATGAAAACATTTCCTACCAGAACCTATGCGAGACAGCCAAAGCAGTGCTTAGAGGTCAGTTGATCTCCATAAATGCATACATCTGGAAGGAAGAAAGAAACCAATTCAAAGAACAGACCCTACGGCTTGAACAAGTAAAGAGAGAAAAACAGAGGAACCCCTCAGTTACCAGAATAAAACAGATCATAAAGATAAGAGCAGAACGAAATGGATTAGAGAATAGAAAAACAATTGAAAAGACCAAAAGCTGGTTTTTTGAAAAGATCAACAAAATTGACAAACCACTGACTAAACTTACTAAAGAAAAACAGGAAAGGAAACAAGTAACCCAAATAAGAAATGAGAGGGGAGTTGTCACAACAGATCCAGCAGGAATCAAAAATATCATAGCTGAATACTATGAAACACTGTATTCTAACAAATTTGAAAACCTAGAGGAAGTGAACAAATTCCTTGATTCATATAACCTACCAAAATTATCACACGGTGACACAGAACAACTTAATAAACCCATCACAAAGGAAGAGATTGAAAAAGTCATCAAAAAACTGCCAACCAAAAACAGCCGAGGCCCAGATGGCTTCATTGCAGAATTCTACCAAGCATTTAGAGAAGAGTTATCTCCAATACTACTGAGACTATTTCACAGTATAGAAAGGGATGGAATACTCCCTCTTTCTAGGAAGCCAGCATAACCCTGATACCAAAACCAGGGAAAGATCCAACCAAAAAGGAGAACTACAGACCAATATAACTCTTGAATCTAGATACAAAAATCTTCAACAAATTGCCTGTAGAATACAACAACATGTCAAAAAAATAATCCATCATGACCAAGTTGGATTCATACCAAGGATGCAAGGCTGGTTCAACATCAGGGAAGCAATGAATGAGATCAACCACACAAATACAACAAAACACATGAATCATCTCATCTTGTCTATTGATGCAGAAGAGGCATTTCATAAAGTTCAACATCTATTCATGCTAAAAACTCTCAGCAAAATAGGAGTAGATGGCCAGTTCCCCAATGCAATAAGGGCCATTTCTACAAAGCCAACTGCCTACATCATCCTGAATGGAGAGAGGCTGGAACAGTTTCCCTTGAGAACAGAAACTAGACAAGGATGCTCACTCTCACCTCCCCTATTCAACATTTTACTAGAAATTCTAGCCAGAACAATCAGACAAGACCAAGGAATAAAGGGCATCTGCATCAGCAAAGAAGAACTAAAAATCTCCTTATTTGCAGATGATATGATTGTATATGCAGAGAATCCCAAAGAATCCATAAGGAAACTACTCCGGCTAATAGAAAAGTTCAGCAAAGTATCAGGATACAAGATAAACATAAGTAAATCAGTGGGATTCCTTTATACCAACAACGAGATTATTAAGGAAGAAATCACCAAGTCAATAACATTTACTGTAGCCCCTAAGAAGATAAAATACCTGGGAGTAAATTTAACCAGAGGAAAAAAAGACCTTTGCAAAGAGAACTACAAGATCTTACTACATGAAACTGAGACAGACTTAAATAAATGGAGAAACCTACCCTGCTCATGGATAGGAATACTTAATATTGTGAAACTGTCTATTTTACCCAAAGCAAGCTACTTATATAATGCAATCTCAATACAAATTCCAGTGACATTTTTTAATGAGGTGGAGAAACAAATTACCAACTTTGTTTGGAAAGGGAAGAAGCCCTGGATAAGTAAAGCAGTACTGAAGAAGAATGCACTGGGAGGCCTCTTGCTACCCAACTTTATAACCTATTACACTGCCACAGTAGTCAAAACAGCCTGGTACTGATACAAAAAGAGACAGACAGATCAATGGAACAGAATCAAAACCTCAGAGATGACACCATCTTCCTGGAACAGTTGATATGTGACAAAGGCCCTAAGACATTAAGCTGGGGTAAAAACAATCTCTTCAACAAATGGTGCTGGCAAAATTGGATATCCATCTGCAATAAACTGAAACAAGACCCATATTTTACACCTTATACAAAAACCAACTCAAACTGGACAAAAGACCTAAATATCAAATCTAAAATGATCAAGCTTATCCAAGAAAAAGTAGGAACAACAATTGGAGCTTTAATACACAATGAAGACAGACCAAAATCTGTCAAACAAACTACAAACAACAGAAGAGAAAATAGATAAATGGGAACTACTAAGAAATCAATCACTGTTGCTCATCCAAAGACTTTATTAATAGAATTAAAAGGGCACCTACAGAATGGGAAAAAATATTTGGCAACTCTATGTCAGACCAACACCTGATCTCCATAATCTATAAGGTACTACAAAATATCAATAAGAAAGAGATAAATCATCCAGTTAAGCGATGGGCAAAGGAGATGGACAGACACTTCTCTAAAGAACAGATCCAGGCAGCCAAAAAACACATGCAGACATGCTCACGATCATTAGCTATTAAAGAAATTCAAATCAAAACGACAGTGAGATACCATCTCACCCCAACAAGGTTGGCCATGATCCAAAAAAACGCAAAATACTAAATGCTGGAGAGGCTGTGGAGAGATTGGAACTCTCCTACACTGTTGGTGGAATTCCAAAATGGTGCAACCTCTTTAGAAAGCAATCTGGCGCTAACTTAAAGTAACGGATATAGATATACCGTTTGACCCAGTAATTCCACTGTTTGGAATATATCCTACAGAATCAAGGCCATTCACACCAACTGGTACGTGCACACGAATGTTCATCGCAGCACACTCCACAGTAGCAAAAAGATGGAATCAACCCAGATGCCCAACAACAGAAGAATGGATAGGTAAACTATGGTATGTATACTCAATGGAACACTATACAATGGTAAAGAACAACAGTGATTGCAGGAAACATCTCTTAACCTGGTTTCAACTAAACAACATTATGTTGAGTGAAAGTGCTCAGCGACAAAAGGAAAAATATTGTATGAGACCCCTACGATAAGAACTTAAAAGCAGACTCATGCATAAAGAAAAGTCTCTCTGATGGCTGCAAGGGTGGGGAGGGTGGGAGGGCGAAGGGGGAGAGCTTAGATTAGATAGCTGTTAGAAATGTGGTTGAGTGAAACTGGTGATGGCACACATTAGTAAGAAGATCAGTATTAACGGGACTTCCGCACAACTTGTGTACTCCTCCCATCTTAACCCAATACTGCAAAGACAGAGTAGCTGGGGCAGGGATCAGGGACCATGCTCTCAGGGGAAATTGTGGCCAATTGGCACAACTAGCATTTTGCTAATGAGGTCTCTCTGCACGCCACATTAGTGAGTGGCATCTGGGGTCTTAAAAGCTGCCAGGCTGCCATCTGAGGGTACAGCAAATGATCCCAACTCAGCAGGAACGGATGATCACCAAGCTCCGTAACGCCATAGGGGAAAGAGAACCCAGAAGACAGAGAGACCCATATGAGTGAATGTCTGCATCGACTAGTGACCGGAAGAACCAGATGGTGCCTGGCCACCACCAGTGATAGCCACTATGGAGCTCACAAAGTTGAGTCTCATGGGAAACACAAGTATAAATAAGAGTACACCCTGAGATGTCCACTAAAAGACTGCAATTGATGGTCCAGGGGCCTCGGAGTTCTCCTGGGAGCAGGGCCCCTGGCCCTCATGCGCCCCTGTCCATAAATCATAATGAAGGTCAACTTTTCAATCAGCAGTGGATTGGACTTGGTGGTGCACAGTGACCGTATTGTGTGAGCACTTTATGGTTTTAGGCATCTACAGGAGGTCGTCCTGTTGACCTCATGCTGGAGGAGAAGGAATAGCGAGGAGAGGAGAAGATAGGAGACTGTTGGGAAGATACGTCATGTATGGAGCAGAGAGGAAGAGTGTGCTGTCACCGTGCAGGGAGAGCAGTGGAAGCTGCATGTACGTCAGCATGCAAATTTATATGGGCATGTACATTTTCATTCAATCATAATTAAAAAAAATAGAAAGAAAAGAAAATAGAAGAACAATTGAAAAAATTGTTCACACCAAAGGTGGTTTTTTGAAAAAATCAACAAAATTGACAAACCACTTGCTAAACTTACAAAAGAGAAACAAGGGAGGAAACAAATAACCCAAATAAGAAATGAGATGGGAGATGTCACAACAGATCCGAGAGAAATCAAAGTGTCATAACAGAATACTACAAAAGACTATACTCCTAACAGATTTGAAAACCTAGAGGAAATGGACAAATTTCTAGATTTGTATCACCTACCAAAATTATCACAAGGAGGAGTAGAACAATTTAATAAACCCATCACAAAGAAAGAATTTGAAAAAGTAATTTAAAAATGACCAACCGAAAACACCCTGGCCTAGATGGCTTCACCACAGAATTCTACCAAGCTTTTAGAGAAGAGTTAACTCCAGTACTACTGAGACTATGTCACAGCGTAAAAAGATATGGAGTACCCTCAGATTCTTTCTGTGAAGTCAGCATAACACTGATACCAAAGCCAGGGAAAAATCTCACAAGAAAGGAAAATTACAGACCAATATAACTCATGAACCTAGATGCAAAAATCTTCAACAAAATCCATACCAATAGATTTCAACAACATATCAAAAAAATAACTCATCATGACCAAGTTGGATTCATACCAGGGTTTCATGGCTAGTTCAACATTTAAAAAAAAAAAAAAATCTAATAAACGACATAAATAACACAAAAGATAAGAATCACCTGATTTTGTCAATTGATGCAGAAAAGGCGTTTGACAAAGTCCAATACCCATTCATGCTAAAAACTTTCAGCAAAATAGGAATAGAAGGGAAATTCCTCAGCATAATAAGGGGCATCTACGCAAATCCAACCGCCTACATGGTCCTGAATGCAGAGAGACTGAAAGAATTCCCCTTGAGAACGGGAACTAAACAAAGATGCCCACTCTCACCACTTCTGTTTGACAGTGTGCTAGAAGTTCTGGCCAGAGTATTCAGACAAGACAAAGAAATAAAGGGCACCTGCATCGGCAAAGAAGTAAAAATCTCCCTGTTTTGCTGGTGATGTGATTGTATATACAGAGAATCGACAAGAATCCGTAAGTAAACTACTCGAACTAGTAGAGGAGTTCAGCAAAGTATCAGTATATAAGATAAACATAAGTAAATTAGTGGGATTCCTTTATACCAACAATGACATTATTAAGGAAGAAATCACCAAATCAATACCATTTACTATAGCCCCAAGAAGATAAACTACCTAGGAATAAATCTAACTAGAGAAATAAGAGACTCATACAAAGAGAACTACAAGACCTTATCTTCAAGAGAGTAAAAGACACTTACGTAACTGGAGAAACCTACCCTGCTCATGGATAGAAAGACTTAACATCGTGAAAATAGCAGTTTACCCAAAGCAATCTACATGTACAATTCAATCCCAATACAAATTCCGGAGACATTTTTTTAATGAATTGGAGAAACAAATCACCAACTTTGTTTGGAAAGGGAAGAAATCCCAGATAAGCAAAGTACTACTGAAGAAGAACCCCACAATGGGAGTCCTCTCACTACCCAACTTTAGAAACTGTTACCCTGCCACAGTAGTCAAAACAGCGTGATACTGTTACAAAAAGAGATACACAGACCAATGAAACAGAGTTGAGATCCTAGAGGTGCCACCGTCCTTCCTATGAACAGGTGATATTCGACAAAGCTGCTAAGATTGTAAACTGGGCTAGAAACAGTCTCTTTAATAAATGGTGCTGGCAAAATTGAGTATCCATCTGCAAAACATTGTAACAAGACCCATATCTCACACTTTACACAAAAACTAACTCGAATTGGATAAAAGACCTAAGTATCAAACCTAAAATGATAAATATTCCTTTATACCAACAATGATATTATTAAGGAAGAAATCACCAAAAGATCTATAGTAAAGATCTTGCAAGAAAAATTAGTCAACAATGGAAACTTTAATACACAGCTTCGACAGACTTCTAAATCTGACAAAGCACAATGAACAGAAGAGAAAATAGATAAATGGGAACTACTAAGAATCAAACACTTTTGCTCATCCAAAGACTTTATCAAAAAAATTAAAAGACCACCTATAGAATGGAAAGAAATATTTGGCAACTATATGTCAGACTGGCATCTGATCTCCATAATCTACAAGGTACTGCAAATACCAACAAGAAAATGGTAAATAACTCAATTAAACATTGGGCAAAAGAGATAGGCAGACACTTCAATAAAGAGGACATTCAGGCAGCCAAAAGACATATGAGGAAATTTCACGATCTTTAGGTATTAGGGAAATCCAAATCCAAACTACAGTGAGATACCATCTCACCCCAACAAAGTTGGCCATGATCAAAAAAAAAAAAAAATTGCTGGAGAGGCTGTGAAGAAACTGAAACTCTTCTACAATGTTGGTGGGATTGCAAAATGGTACAATCTCTTTAGAAAGCAATTTGGTGCTTCCTGAAAAAGCTGGAAATGGATATACCATTTGATCCAGTAATCCTACTGCTTGGAATGTATCCTACTGAATCAAGGGCAGTCACAGGAACAGAAAAATGCACGCGAATGTTTATTGCAGCACAGTCCACGATAGCAAAAAGATGGAATCAACTGAGATGCCCAACAGCAGATAGACGGATAAATAAACTGTGGTATATATACTCAGTAGAACACTGTGTGATGGTGAAGAACAGTGATGATTTTAAGAAACATCTCATAACCTGGTTTCAATTGGAAGACATTAAGTTGAGTTAAATCATTCAGCAACACAAAGACAAATATTGCATGAGAACCCTGTTATAAGGACTTAAAAACAGACTCATGTAGAGAACAAAAGACTGATGGCTGCAAGAGGTGGAAAGGGAGAGAGAGGGCTGATTATAGATTAGATAGTTGATAGAAGTTTGTTTAGGTCAAAGTAGTGACAGCACGCAGTAGAAAGAACATCGTCTTAACTGGACTTTAACATAAACTGAAAACTCTTCTAATCTTTTTTTTTCATTTATTGTGATTGAGTGAAAGTGTGCAATCCAGTTTAAATTTGCATGCCCACCTATGTGCAGCTCCTACTGATCTCCTTGCCCTGTGACAACACACTCCTCCTTTCTGTTCTATATATGTCATATCCTATTAACAGTCTCCTGTCCCCTCTTCTCCACCCTCTCCACTCCTCTCTAGTAAGAGGCCAGTAGGACAACATCCTATAGATGCGTAGAACCGTAAAGTGCACACACAATATGTTCACTCTGTGTCACTGAGTTCAGTCCATTCCTTTTTGAGGAGTTGCCCTCAGTAATGATTTATGAAGAGGGGTAGCATCAGGTCTGGGGCCATGCTCCCAGGGGAATACCCGGGCCTTCAGAACATCAATTGTGGTCTTTTAGTGGAGTTTCCAGGGTGCACCCCTTTTTAACCTCCAGTTGCCACTGGGATTTAACTTTGTGAGCCCCATCATGGCTGTCACTGGTGGTGGTCAGGCGCCATCTGGTTCTTCTGGTCACATGTTCATGTAGTCACATGTTCATGTAGTCCCTCATTCATGTGGGTCTTTCTGTCTTCTGAGTTCCCTTTCCCCCATGTTGTTTTTGTCCTTGGTGATCATCTGTTCCTGCTGAGTTGGGAACATTTGCTGTACCTCAGATGGCAGCTTGCTGGCTTTTAAGATCCCAGACACCACTCCCCAAAATGGGATGGAGAAGACTCTTAGCAATTGGCTATTTATACCAATTAAAACTCTTCTAACCTTAACTCAATATTGCAAGCATAGAGTAGCAGATCCCAACACAGCTGGAACAGTACACAAAGACATGAGGGAAAAACAGCCCAAAAGACAGAAGGACCCACATGAATGTGTCACTATATCAACATATGATCAGAAGAACTAGATGGTGCCCGACCACCACCAGTGGCAGCCATGATGGGGCACACAATGTCGAATCCCAGTAGCAACATGAGATAGAGGGATGTACGTCAAGAAATCTGCTAAAAGACTGCAGTTGATGGTCCAAAGGTATGGGAGTTCCCCTGGCAGCATGGCTCCTAGACCTGCTGCTGCCCCTAATAGAAATCATTACTGAGGTCAACTCTTTGCAGAAAAATGGATTGGACTTGGGGACACAAAGTGACCATATCGTGTGTGCACTTTATAGTTCTATGCATCTATGGGATGCTGTCCTACTGGCCTCTTACTAGAAGGGAGAGGAGAGGATGGACAGGAGGGAACAGGAGATTGTTAAGAGGATATGACATGTATAGAACAGAAAGGAAGAGTGTGCTGCCACCAGACAAGGAGAGAAGGAACTGTACATAGGCGGACATGCAAATTTAACTTGGGTTGTATACTTCAACTCATTCACGGTAAAAATAAAAAAGTGAAGAGTATCTCAAGGCAGTAGTCTCGGGGAATCCTCCAGCCTTAACTGGTCCACTAAGCCTGGAATTTTTTTTTTTTTTGACAATTTGAGGTTCTGTTCCACGTTTTTCTACCATTCTGTGGGATCCATCTATTGTGGCACAATCAGAAGGGTCAATAATGGTAGCATTAATCTAATTCTTTGGTGTCAGGATAGATGAAGCCATGGTTCATAGACTATTATTCCTGTAGACTAGTTTTTTTCTTTGAATCTCTGGTTTCCTTGTTTCTTTCTTGTCCCAGAGAAGTATAGACCAATAATTATGTCTTACATGGCCACTCTCAAGGTTTAAAACTCTAAACACTACTCACCAAACTAGGTTGTAGAACATGAACCTTATTAACTGTATTATGCCAGTTGTCCCACAAGACTATTGTCCTAAGCCTTCAAACTCAGAAAAGTATTTGTTTATATCTAAGAAGTATCCATAAATGTGACCCCTATGTGTTTTATTATATATTTGAATATATATGCATGTACACATGCACATGCAAATCTTTACACTGTATAACCTATACATACCACACATATACCCAGATATACATACACACATACTATGCACATGACTATATACATGGATACACACTGACATATACACATTTTAGTTGCTTCTACAAAATTATATATGCCATAGCAGTTTACAAAAGGTTCTTTTTTTCTTTTGTGCATCTCAGTGACATCATTTACTTTGGTCGGGCTCTGCACATGTCACTCTCATGTGGTGTTACCTTTCACATCATCAAAAATAACAAGTCTATTATCTGGAAAATGATGCTCCCCATCCCTGGTATTACTGACAAGCTTAATTTTCTGTATGTGTATTTACCTTTATTTTCATAAAAGTGGGGACTTATAAGATTTGGATTTCTGTAATTGACTTAATTTCACTCAATACTTTATCCTACAGATCCATCCACATTGTAAGACGTTTCAGGAACTGATTTATCCCCATGTAGTAGTCCATTGTATGTGTGTGCCAGAGTTTACATGCAAATATGTATGTACTACATTTTATAAGAAGCCCTGGTAGTGCATCAGTTGAGAGCTTGGCTGCTAATACAGAGGTTGGCAGTTCAAGCCCATCAGCTGCTTAGCAGAAGAAAGATGTGACAGTCTGTTACTGTAAAGATTACAGCCTTGAAAACCATATGGAGCATTTTACTCTGTCCTGCAGGGTCTGTTAGTCAGTATCAACTCAAAAGCACATATAATAATACCACGTTTACTTATCCATTCATCTTAGCCACTTCAGTTTTTTCTTCTTTTCGGTGTTGCGAATAATGCTGCAGTGCTCAAAGGAATTGAAAGCAGAGACTCAAAGAGACTTGTACACCAGTGTTCACTACAACACTACTCACAATAGCCAAAAGATGGAAACAGCCTGATTGCCCGTCAACAGATGAATGGATACACAAAATATGGTACATACATACAATGTAATGATACTTAAGCAGTAAGTGAAGTCCTGATACATGCTACATTATGGATGGAGCTTGAAGATATTATGCTAAGTGAAATAAGTCAATCACAGAGGAACAAATGTAGTGTGACATCAATTACATAAAAAGACAATAAAATGGGATATTAAAAGCTAGCAAGTGATGATCTAAGATGCATCTATTGGACCCAACCCACCTGGAGCAAAGGAAAATGAAGAACACCAAAGACACAGGGAAAATATTAGCCTAAGAGACAAAAGAGGTGACATAAACCAAAGATCCATCAGCCTGAGACCAGAAGAACTAGATGGCACCTGACTACCACCAGTGACTGCCCTGCTGGGAACAATAGAGAGTCCCTGATAGAGCAGGAGAAAAGTGGGGTACAGACTCAAATTCTAGTAAAAAGACCAGACTCGATGGTCTGAGACTGGAGGAACCCCAGAAGACATAGCACCCAGAACTAAAACCATCCCCAGGGCTAACTCTTCAAAGAATAGACTGGGCTATAAGACATAAAATGATACAAAGAATATGCTTCTCAGTTCAAGTGGATATATGAGACTAGATTTGCAGCTCCTGTAAGGAGGCAAGGTGAAAAGGAACTAAGACCTGGTTGAATGGACATGGAAAGTCTGGAGTGGAAAGGAGGAATGTGCAGTCACATTATAGGGATGGCATAACAGTGTATTATAAATTTTTGCATGAGAAACTAACTTGGGCTGTAAATTTTCACCTAAAGCACAATAAAAAGAAGAAAAAAAAAAGACAATAAAAGACAACTGTTTTAGTCAGCTAGGACTGCTCTAAAAGAAATACCTCAGAGTGGATAGCTTTAATAAAGGAAGGTTTATTCTTACGCAGTCCAGTAGGCTACAAGTCCATATTCAGGGTGTCTGCTCCAGGGGGAGACTTTCTCCCTTGTCAGCTCTACAGAAAAGTCTGGTGTGTCTTTGTCCAGGGCGCGTCTTGGTGCAGGAACCTCAGGTCTGAAGGACACGCTATTCTCCTGGTGCTGCTTTCTTGGTGGTGTGAGGTTCCCAAATCTCTGCTTGCTTCTCTTTACTTTTATCTCTCGCAAGATGAAAGGATTAAGGGTGGGGCAAGCCATACTCCAGGGAAACTCCGCTTACAGTGGAGCATGGAGGTGATCTTATAAAGGGATTTACAGTCCCACCTTAACCCTTTAACATACAGCATAGAAAAACCACAAAATGGAAGACAGTCACAAAATACTGGGAATCATGGCCCAGCCACATGGCTGCACTTATTTTTGGGGGGACACAATTCAATCCATGACATACCACCCCTTTGGCACCCCAAAAATCACATCATTGAAACATGTAACACAGTCATCTCATCATAGGAAAATCATGTCCATTCCATATGATAGAAGTCTTAAATCAGTTCCAAGTCCAAAATACAAAAACTCTTCTACATCTGTGAAACCTAGACAGTAAACTGTCTGTATCTAAAGGTACAGTGGCAGAACAGGCACAAGTGAGACATTCTATGACAAATGGGAGAAGTTGCAGGGAAAGAAGGCATTAACAGGCTACAGGCAGGTCAGCAGAACTCATTACATTAGCCTTCAAAGCACTGAACACACTCTTACATTTTCCAAGACACTTTATACAAGCCCTCCAGACTCTAGGTATTAGCTGCACTCTCTGGATTCTAGTTGGAGACCCCTGGCCCTGTGCTGCAACTCTACCTTCAAGGCCCACTTGGACAGAAACTCTGCCCCATAGGCTTTAGGACCAACCTAAGCCCAAATGAATAGCAGTTCCACCCTTATGAACACAAGATGCCATGTTTCCACCCTTTCAAACCCCTGAAATCATGGCCATACCTTTTGAGACTGCGGCAGCTCAGCGTCGCACACTGTCTCTTCAGCTTCAGTTTCCTATGGCCTCATGGCCTACATCTTCCTTGTTGGGGCAAGTGTTCCAAAGCTCTAGTTCCACTGATTCAAGTGCCCGGAGGCACCCCACTCTTGCTGGAAAGTATCCTGCCCAAAAGCACTCAGCTCTCTCGCTCTGTGGGTCAGCAAGGCTAGTCCACCGATTCAAGTTCCCAGAAGCACCCCGTTCTACAAGGAAAACTCTGTGCACAGACACTTAGCTCTCTTGCTCCGTGGGTCACCTCCAGCACTGCCTCTGGTTCTGCTGCTGCCGCTGCTATTACCACCAGTCTTCTGTTGTTTCTCACCATCTGCACCTTCTTCATTCCTTCTGGATCTTGTATCCATTCACAGTTTCAAAATGGCTTCCACATTTTAGGTATTTGCTAGAGCAGCACCCCACTCCTGGTACCAGATTCTGTTTTAGTCAACTAGGGCTGCTCTAATATCACAGAGTGGGTAGCTTTAATAAAGGAAAGTTTATTCTTACATAGTCTCATAGGCTGCAAGTCTATAAATTCAGGGTGTCCACTCCAGGAGAAGGCTTTCCCCTTATCGGCTCAGGAGGAAAGTACAATATTGCATCAGTCTTTGTCCAGGGAGCAACTTGGCACAGGAACCTCGGTGCTCTTCTCTTGGTGCTGCTTGCTTGATGGTGTGAGGTTCCCAATTCTCAGCCTGCTTCTCCTTCCTTTTAGCTCTTACAGACTGAAAGGATTAAGGGTGGGGCAAGCCACACCCCAGGAAGACTCCCTTTACAGTGGAGCAGGGAGGTGATCCTATGAAGAGATTTACAGTTCCACCTTAATCCTTTAACATACAGCATAGAAAAACCACAAAATGGAAGACAGTCACATGATACTGGGAATCATGGCCAAGCCACATGGCTACACATATTGTTGGGGGGACATAATTCAATCCATGACAACAGCTGTATAGTGGCTAAAGTTTATTAGTATGTACCAAGACAGGAGGGGCAGGAGAGGGGTTCCCTGCTTATGGATTACTGAATATTGGTTTGTGGTGATAGAAAAATCACATTAAAAGTAGAGTTGCACCACTGCTTGTTGTACGTGCTGTCAGTAAGTTGTATACCTGCAAAAGGTTGAATTGGCAGGAATTGTGTGATAGATGTATTTACAACAGTGACAAAAATAAATAGAGTATCCCCTGAAGTTGCTTATGTACATCACAACAGCTCATTGTGTTTGGTTCCTTGGTTTGGAGGTTTAGGATCGTGGTTTTATGGGACATCCCAGTTAGGCCTGTCAATGTATTTAGTGTTTCTGTTCTACCTCTTCATTCAGTATATAGCACCTGGGGTTTTAAAAGCTTGCAAACAATCCTGGACAGAGTGAGAGAAAAATGTAAAACAAAATTCAAACTTACCAAAAAAGACAAGAATTACTGATCTGACAGAGACTGAAGAAACCCTGAGAGTATGGCCTCTGGACCCTTTAACTCAGTACTGAAGTCACTCCCAAAGTTCACCCTTCAATCAAAGATTAAACATACACATAAAACAGTGATAAACATAGCTCAACCATGTGTGAAACATAAAATGGGCAGAGCAGTACCGGAGCAAAGACAAAAGGGCAGGAGGAGACAGGAAAGCTGGACAAATGGAAATAGGGAAGCCAAGGTCAACAAGGGTAGAATGTTAACGTATGGTGAGGTTGACAACCAGTGTCACAAAACAATATGTATGTTAATTGTTTAAGGAGAAACTAATTTGCTCTGTAAACCTCCGGTAAAAAACAAGCAAAGAACCCAAGTGCCAAAGTTTAGGGCAGATTTTAAATAGAAGGTTAGGTTAGCCAAACTTAGACGTTATTATGTGCCTTAGTTTGTGTTCCCAGAAAATATGTATGTCAAAAAGCTCTAAAAGTAAATGAATGTCTAAATTATATAAACCTTACATCATGCTATGTTCTCAGAAATTTGCTTAGTTCCCTAGTGGATTTCCATAGAGAAGGAAATCAGACTATTTCCCCCTGAATACCTCACAGCTGAACAGCAGAATACATCTAGGAACTGATGCACGGAAGCCACTCATATGTTGCCTATATAGGTAACATCTATAGAATGAACTCGAGACTGGAAGGTGAATTTATTTTTCTAAGTGTCAAGTTAAGATTAAGTAAATAAGTTCCATAGTATCTGCCATAGTGACATTACATATGAATATATTGACTGTGAACATTTTCTCACTTAAGTGTGTTTGAGAAGAAAAATTTATGTCATGACTACACATGGATAACAGCATCACTTGTCATCAAATATAAGTAGATACAAACAAAATGAAAAGTTTTATTATAATTTTTAAATTTAAAAAATGAAGGTAAGTAAGGTGAGGGGCGAAAAAGCTTGCAAACAGACATTCAAGGCATAATAGTTGGTGTCTCTTCACCTGAAACAACAGAGGAAGAAGGAGCCTGGAATAGAAGGATATGAAATGTGTGGCCAGTTACATCCATGAACAACTGCGTCCTTAGCCATGAGACTAGAAAAACAGGATGGCTGCCATTACTGAACATTTTGATCAAAGATTATTTAGAAGAATCCTGATTAAAAGGGGGAAAATGCAGAACAGAATTTTAGATTCTCATGGACTCCAGACTTTATGGAGCCATGACAACCCCTGATGTTTCCCTGAGATAATCTTTAAACCTTAAGCCAAAAATAATCCCCCAGAATCTTAAGACCAAATGGTGGTTTGGCTTAAGTAGTAAAAAGTGTCTGCCTTGAGCATTGAGCATTATCCTCTTCAAGAACTATCTATATGGGATCAAATGGGCAACAGCAACTCAACAGAGTAGCTGGAACCTTAGTGAGCAGTGAGTTTATGTTAATGGGAGTGGAAGAACCTAGAGAAAGTGGGTCAGAATGGTTACATAACTCAAATAATCAGTGTTGCTGAATTGCACGTGTAGAAACTTTGCGGTTTGAATTTGCATCCCTCAGATGGCTAATGATAATAAACATCTTTTCATGTGTCTTCTGGAAGTTTGAATATCCCCTTTGGAGAAGCCTCTCAATGTCCTTTTCAGGTTTTGATTAGGTTTTTTTGTTGTTGTTAATTTGTAGATGTTTTCTATATATTTTATCAGTTATGTCATTTCCAAAGCTTTTTTTCCTAGTTTATAGATTATTCTTTACTTTTTTGATAATCTTTTTTTTTTTTTTATATGATGGTGTTATTTTTATATGGTGTACTTTAGGAAGCATGAGAGACTTTTGTCATGATTTAGATCCCCATATTTTGAAAGGGACAGAACTGGAGTTTGTTACATTTCAGAAAGTCCAAGTTGTTGAGAAGACACCTGTCTGCATCAGTGTTCACACCAAGCAGGGCTCTTCATAGTCTCTATCAGTACAGGTACCTGACAACTTGTTTTTGCGTTTTTAAAATTGTACTTTAGGTGAAAGTTTACAAAGAAAATTACTTTTTCATTAAACAATTTATATACATACTGTTTTGTAATATTGGATACCAGCCATACAACATGTCAACATTTTACTGCCTTGACTTTAAAATAACCAACTGCCATTGAGTCAGTTCCAACTCATAGTGACCCCATACAACAGAGTAGAACTGCCTCTTACAATTACTAAGGAACACCTGGTAACCTGGTGGATTTGAACTGCCAAATTTTTGGTTAGCAGCCATAACTCTTAAACACCATGCCACCAAGGTTTCCTTTCTTGAGCTTAGGGTCCCCGTTTCCACTCATCCAGCTTTCCTGTCCTTTCCTGCCTTTTTATCCTTGCCCCTGGGCTGGTGTGCCTATTTAGTCTCGTATGTTGTTGAGCTGTTTGTTTTATACCAAACAAAAACTCACTGCCGTCGAGTCAGTTCTGACTTATAGCAACCCTACAGGACAGAGTAGAACTGCTCCATAGAGTTTCCAAGGAGTCCCTGGGGGATTTGAACTACCCACGTTTTGGTTCGCAGACATAACACTTGGAACTACTACCCCACCAGGATAGGCATGGCTAATCTTTGACTGAAGGGTGAACGTTGGGAATGACTTAGTACTGAGTTGAAGGGGTGTCCAGGAGTTGTACTCTCAGGGTTTTTCCTGTCTCTGTCAGACCAGTAAGTCTGCTGGGGTTTTTTTAGTGTGAATTTCATTGTACTTTTTTCCCAGCGCTATCTGAGAGCTTTTATTGTGATCTCTGTTTCAGAGTGGTCAGTGATGGGATCCAGGCACCGTCTAGTTGTGCAGGACTCAGTCTCGTGGTGGTAGTTGTGGTCTTAGTCCTTTGGACAAATTCTTCCCTTCTGTCTCCAGTTTTCTTCATTTTCTCTTGCTAAGCATTAGTTGGGACCAGGGAATGTTTCTTAGATAGCCACTCACAAGCTTTTAAGACACCAGACATTACTCAGTAAAGTAGGGTGTAGACCATTTCCCTTACAAACTATGTTATACCGTGGTCCCGCAAGACCATGGTCTCCAGCCTTCAGCCCAGTAACTCAGTCCCTCAGAGTGTTCAGATGTGTCTATGTAGCTTCTGTGACTTCCTCAGTTACGTTGTACTGACTTCCACCGTATTGTGGACTGTCTGATTCTTCACCCAAGTTATCACTTGTCTGTTTATCTCCTTAGTGTTTATACTCCATTGTAACCATCAAAGATTGTTTCTTTCTGTGTGTAAACCTTTTTGCAAATTTTTATAATAGTGGTCTTGTACAATATTTGACCTTTTGTTACTGACTTCTTTCACTCAGTATAATGCCCTCCAGATTCATCTGTGCTATGAAATGTTTCACAGATAAATCATTGTTCTTTATCATTGTTGCACTATTCCATTGCATATATGTATCATAATTTATTTATCCATTCATCTGTTGATGGACACTTACATTGTTCCATCTTCCTGCTGTTATGTGATAAAGGCTTTTAATGAACTGAAATATTTAATTTTCATGAGGTCCTGGTTATCTGTTTTGTTTTCCATTGCTTGTGCGTTCATTGTCGTGTGTGATAATCTCTTATTGAAAACAATTAGGTCCCAAAGCTTTGCTCCTGTATTTTCTTCCAAGAACTTGATGATTTTAAATTCAACATTTAGGTCTTTGATCCATTTTGAATTAGTTTTTTTATATGGCATGAGGTATGGCTCTTGTTTCATTTTTATGCATGTGGAAATCCAATTTTGCCAGCACCATTCTTTTGGTCTGGTTTTTGTTCATCTGTCTTTGTTTCTAATTGTGCTTCAGCTGAAGGTCTATTAAAACCAACAAATTTCTCATTAAGTAGTACACAGATTGCTTTATGAAGTTGGCTAACAGCCCTGCAGCGTGTCAGCACTGTCCTTTACCAATCTTGGGATCCCTGTTACTGACTTGGCTCTCCCCTCCTGCCTTCTAGTCTTTGCCTCTGGGCTGGTATGCCCCTTTAGTCTTGTTTTGTTTTATGGACTTGTCTAATCTTTGGCAGAAGGATGAACCTCAGGAGTGACTTCATTACTGAACTAAAAGGTGCCATACTCTCAGAATTTCTCCATTCACTATCAGGCCAGTAAGTCTAGTGTATTTTTGTGAGCTAGAATTTTGCTCTATGTTTTTTTCAACCTTTGTCCAGGATCATGTATTGTGATCCCTGTCAGAGCAGTAAGGGGTAGTAGCTAGGCACCATCTAATTTTACTGGCCTCGGTCTTGTGGAGGCTATTGTAGATGTGGTCCATATAGTTCTTTTGAGTAATCTTTTCCTTGTATCTTTAGTTTATTTTTCCTTGCTCCCAAATGGTTCAGACCAGTGGAGTATCTTAGGTGGCTGCTCACAAGCTATTAAAACCCCAGATGCTACTTACCGAAATAGAATGTAGAGCATTTTCCTTATAAATTAGGTTATGCAGTTTGCACTAGATGTTCTCCAAGACTGTGGTACCCACAGCCCCCTGCCCAGCAGTTTGGTCCCTCAGGGAGTTTGGATATATCTATGGAGCTTCCATGACCTTGCTTGTACAAGTTGGCCAGCACCATTTATTGAAGAAACTAACCTGCTTTTGTGTTTATATTGCCTTTAGTTGTTTATGAAAAGATCTTTATCAGTTTTCTGTGACATCTTGATTAATAAAATTCAGCAGTTAGTTACTACTTAAGCGCAGCTTAGACTACTTCTAGCTAAATTAACTATATGCTCATGTAAAATGGACACTTATTTGACACACATAATTGCTACTGTTTACCATAGAATGCTGTGTCATTATTGTAATTTACATACAGTGTTCACTCTGTACCAGGTGCTGCTCTTAAGGTAAAACCTATTCTGTCAAGGTCCCAGCCCAGTTTAACTTCTTATGTTTCACAAGGGTGCAAACAAAAGTAACTTTGATAAGAACTATTATCATCTCGTTTATCAATAACAGAAGAACTTAGAAACAAGTATCAAAATGCATCAAAAAATAAGTTGGCTGGATGGATACACAGAGGGAAGGTATCTGATAAAGCAAGTGTAGCAGAATACTCACAGTTGAACATCCTCCTGCTGTGTGCATGTTGTTTGCTGTACAAACCTAATGGAAGATTTTGCAGAGATCATTGAATTTACACAACCAGTTCTCTGCATGTGTGTGAAAATGGTGTATTTGAAATACCAGAACCTGAAGTCTAATTGTAAACTTCTACAACAAAATATTAACCCTACTACCTTGCATTCGAAGAGCTGCCCATGAAAGACCATGCAGGGGAAATAGGTTTCCTGGTTTACGGTAAACGTATCATGTGTCAGCAGTGCTTGTCAAAAGAGTTGGCAGTCTGTGACCCTGAGACTAAATCTGGCCCACTGTCTGCTTCCATACAGCCTAAGAGCAAACCATGGCATTTGCATTTGAAAATGGTTAGGGGGAAAACAAATCAGAGAAGACTAATGTTTCATGACATAGAAATTTAAATTTTAGAATCTATACTAAAGTTTAGCTCATACACAGATTAGTTTTCATGTTGCTACAGCCATAGAGGTAAGTGGCTGAGATAGAGACCATGTGACCCACAAAGCCTCTAAACTGTTTGTGCTCTTTACGGTTAACATTGCCAGCCCCTGGTCTGCCGGACAGAAAAGTTACTGCTGTGCTCTCAGAGGATTAAGCAGCATCATTCCAAGCACGTGTGATAGAGTCCGGTGACCATATTCTATGGCCTACAAACTTAGCTCTTGTGTTTCTTATGTTTTCAGAAGTATGTTTGTTTTTGTTCTGATCTTGTTTAACTAAATGAGTTGATTCTATTCAGTGCTCCACAGGAAGTTTTCCTCCTATCACTGCTGGCCTTGCCTTATCTTTATATATCAGATATAAATCAAAGAGAGCACAGGGACCCTGTGATTGTGTGAGAAAAACGAGTCCTGAATCGCAGTGTCACATGGGCTTCCCTTTAAGCGTCAGAGGTGGCTTCCCAAAGGCAAAATGATTGGCCCTAAGGTATAAAGGTGAACTAGGAAGCTCTCAGAAGCCTCCTCCACTGCTCTCAGTGGGTTGATGACATCCACTTAATTTTGTAACATGTTTGTTCTAAGAAAACTAATAAGAACTCATTACACAATTCACATTTCACTGGTATGTTCATTGATTTCCAGTAGTTTAAATGTTTTCAAAGCTGAGATATGTAACCATAGAACAACCAGAAGCAAGTTTAAGTGGCCTCCTGTAGATGTGGCTTCAGGGCTTCCCACTTGCCTAGAAAGTCGTGTGCATAAAGTAAAATTCTCTTGAAATGTTCTTGTGGGTCATGTTCACAGTGGGATTCGACATTACCTGCTGGAATGGGTGGAGCTAAGATGGTGGATTAGATACATGTCTCCTCCATTCACTCTGACATACTTGGAGGGAGCAGAGGGGACATCCTGGGAGCCCTAGGATCTGGCATAGAGTTGTCATATTGGACTAGGTGCCAGCAAGGGGGAACTACTTCTCTCAAAGACAAGGCAGCAACATACTGAGTCTTGCTTCTGCTAACGCATCATTTGGGAGGACTTCAAGTACAGATGCCTCTTTGTTATCCTGGAGGTGGGGATTGGGCATAAGCCAGCAAATATGTGGAACTGCAGTGCTTAAATAAACAGTGTGTAGTGCAGCAGACAGACTGTGCTTGGGATAGCCACATTTTGAGAGCCCAGCTGCCAGCTGAGGGAACAATTGCTCCTCCACCCTCTCTGTTCTGAGCTGTGCCATAGATTCTGCTGTCTCAGGAGAATCTCACCTGAGCTGCCATCTTGGTCAGCTGGTAGGCAGAGTCAGGCACCTGGAGGTGTCAGCTGGGGCTAATTCTAAGGCTGAGAAGCAGCCCCTGTCTGGATAGTGCAGAAAACTTGCCTAGAGTTACGGCAAGGCCTGGCAGATATGGGAGATAAAGCCCTACCTCCTCCCTTCTTTGAACATCATAGCATCTGGGGACAGCCTAAGAGGTGCTTTTGTTGTCAGCTGGAAGGCAGGGCCTGCCACACCTGAGGGTCTGACTGCTTTTGGCAGCTGATGGACAGCTTCTCACTCAGGAGGAGAATTGACTGCTGAGTGGGATGGCAGTATCTGCACCACCCTTCACTGATCCACGTCAAAGCATTGCCTGACAGCCCCCAGTGACTCCCATCAGTAGGATGCCATTTTTACCAGCCAGGAGGCAGAATCTGCCATGCCTAAGAGCCCAGCTGCCTTCAGTGGACACTGCACGGTGCCCCTCTCATCAAATAAGCAGTTTATAAGCTAAACACATTGATAGAGCACAGAGGTCCCAGGCAGCTGAGTAGGGGCATGTCCTCCATTCCCTGAGCTACGCCATAGGCTCAATTGGGACAACAACAGAGAGTCACCACAAGTCACTGCCACCTTTAGCAGTGAGGAGATGGGGCTTGCCATCCCAGAAAGTCCACTGGGGCCAATCAGTTGAGTGCACAGAGGCAAACTGTGGCCAAACTGCTAGTACCCTTGCTCGCCTTTCAAAACTACACCTCAGCTCTTGTTGCAGTAACCAGAGAAACCAAACAGCTTCTTGATGGCATGAAGACAACTATCAATAGCTAGTCATTTAAAGACATAATGCACCATGGCTCTGGAAAACTCCCAAAATAAAGAATCAAAAAACTTCCCAGATAAAGAAGCCTTTCTGAAATGAGTGGAGGTTTACTACCAAAGAATTATGTATAGAGCCCTCCTAGCAATTAAACCAAATGCAACAGAACAAAATGAAAACTAAGCTATTTGAACTGATGAAACATCAATGATCTGGAATCCAGCTGATCAGTAATCAAATTACAGAATTAAACAATTCAAAGCCAAAAGAGCAGAACTGAGGAGATGGAGTCCAAGATAGAAGCTAGAGCAACTGATCCACATCATTTATGAGGATAAATCAGTGAAAACAAGTAAGAAAAATGAAGAAGCATTAAGAAATATGTGGGACTCTATTAAGAAGAATAATCTATGAATAATTGGAGTTCCCAAACTGGGGACAATAGCTGGAAATATGGAGAGTATGGTTGTAGAGTTGCTGACAGAAAACTTCACCGAAATTATGGAAGAAGTGAACATAAATATCCAAGATGCATATCCAACACCACAAAAACTAGGCCCCAAAAGAAAGACACCAAGACATATTATACTCAGGCTTAATAAAATGAATCATAAAGAGAGCGCCTAAAGGCAGTGAGGCTTAAAGTAAAGCTAAAGTACAAAGGGAAGCCCCGTAGACTTTGGTCTGACTTTTAGGTGGAAACAATGCTGACAACAAGGTAGTGGGATGACACATTTAAAGTCTTGAAGGAGAAAAACCTTCCAACCAAAATTATATATCCTGAAAAATTGTCTCTCATATGAAGATGAAATTAACACATTTGCAGATAAACAGAAGCTTACAGGCTTTGTAAGAACCAAACGAAAACTACAGAAATAGTGAAAGAATCTCTTTGCATAGAGAAACAAAAAATCAAGTGTATACCTAAGGAAGCAATGCAGGACACAGCATCCAGAATCCTACTCAGGAAAGTCACAAAGCTCGATCAAAGCTACAGTATTAAAAAACACGAACCAGCGATGAAACCATGAAAATTATAACATCATCATACTAAAAAGATGGATGCATTACAATAGTTATAACTCTTTCGGAAGGAGAGGAAATTAAAAAGATATGCAGAAGTAAAAGTCTGGATTAAACTGAGGATAGTAAGGGAGATCATATGGGTAATGACAAAGTAGAATAACAGTGTGACATATGAGAACAAGAAACAATACAGGAGTCTCAAAAAACACAAAACCAACATGGTAAAAGATGAAGTCAACCCATAAAGAAGAATAACCCAGAACAGAGCATTAAGAGAAACACAGAAAACAACAACACTAAAAGGCATCAAAGTGACAGGACTAAACACAGACTTACCAATAATTATACTGAAGGTAAATGGACTGAAAGCTCCACTAAACAGATAGCCACTGACATCCTGAATCAAAAGACAAGATCTGTCTATATGCTGCTTACAAAAAAACACCCTTAAGACTCAAAGATATCAACAAGCTGAAAATCAAAGGATGGAAAGATATATTCCAAGCCAACAACATACAGAGAAGAGCAGGAGTGGCAATACTAATGTCCGATAAAACAGATTTTAATGTAAAATCCACCATCTTGGAAAAGAATGGTCTCTCAGTGGGATAGGTCACTCCACAATAATAGAGACTTCAATACTCCATTGTCAGTAATGGATAAATCATCCAGAAAAAAGCTCAGTAAAGACACAGAAGATCTTAATGTGATAATTAACCAACTAGACCTCCTTGACATGTACAGAACTTTTTACCTGTCAACAGAGAAGTAGATCTTCTCCAATGCACATAGAATATTTTCCAGAATAGACCATGTGTTAGGACATAAAACAAGTCTCAACAAAATCTAAACCATTGAGTTATTCCAGAGCATCTTCTTGGACAATAAAGCTATAAAAATTGAAATCAGTTACCAGAAAAACCATAGGTAGAAATTTGAACTCATGGAAACTGAACATCTTACTCAAAAATCCATGGGTTATAGAAGAAAACAAAGACAAAGAAATTTATGGAATCAAGTGGGAAAGAAAACACATCCTGCCAGAACCTATGGGATACAGCCAAAGCATTGCTCAGAGGTCTGTTTATAAATGCACAAGGGCTCAAACCAAACAAATAACCCTACAGCTTGAAAAGTAGAAAGAGAGCAACAAAGCAATCCTCCAGGCACCAGAAGAAAACAGATGATAAAGATTAGAGCAGAACTAAATGAATTAGAGAATAGAAGAACAATTGAAAAAATTAATAAAGCCAAAAGCTGGTTCCTTGAAAAGATTGACAAAATTGATAAACCACTGATTAATTGTACCAAAAAAAAAAAAAAAAAAAAACAGCAGAGGAAAGAAATGACACCAGTAAGAAATGAGATGGGAGAGTCACATCAGACCCAACTGAAATCAAAAGTATCATAATGGATTATGATGAAAGACTGTACTCTAACAGATTTGAAAACTTAGAGGAAATGGACAAATTTCTAGATTCACATCACTTACCAAAATTATCACAAGGAGAAGCAGAAAAACTTAATAGACCCATCACAAAAGAAGAGATTGAAAAAATCATCAGAAAACTACCAGTGAAGAAAAGTCATGGCCAAGATGGCTTCACCGGAGAATTCTACCAAACTTTTAGAGAGGAGTTAATTCCAATACTATTTGTGTGGCTATTTCACAGCATGGAAAAGCTCAGTATACTCCCAAGTTCATTCTGTGAATCCAGCATAACCGTGATACTAAAGCCAGGGAAAGATCCCACAAAAAAATGAAATTACAGATGACTATCACTCACAAACTGATATGCAAAAATCTTCAACAAAATCCTAGCCAGCAGAATTCAACAACATATCAAAAAATAATTCATTATGACCAAGTTGGATTCATCCCAGGGATGCAAGGCTGCTTCCACATCAGAAAAACAATTAATGTAATCAACCACATTATGACACAAAGGATAAGAATCACATCATTTTGTCAATGGATGCAGAAAAGGCATTTGACAAAGTCCAACACCTATTCATACTACAAACTCTTAGCAAAATAGGAGTATGGGAAATTCCTCAACACAGTAAGGGACATCTACACAAAGCCAACAGCTTACGTCATCCTGAGTGGAGAGACTGAAAAAATTCCCTTCGAGAACGGGAACTAGACAAGGATGCCCCATCTCATCACTTTTATTCAGCATTGTACTAGAGGTTCTAGCCAGAGCAATTAAACAAGACAAAGAAATAAAGAATGTCTGCATTGGCAAAGAGGAAGTAAAAATCTCCCTATTTGCAAATGATGTGATTGTATATGCAGAGAATCCTAAACAATCCATAAGTAAACTGCTCACACTAATAGAAGAGTTCAGCAAATTACAAGGATGTAAGATAAACATAAGTAAATCAGTGGGATTCCTTTACACCAGGAAAGAGATCATCAAAGAAGAAATCACCGAGCCAAAGACGGCCAAGTGCCGTTGAAGCAATACCATTTATTATAGTCCCCAAGAAGATAAAATGCCTAGGAATAAATATGACCTGAGAAATAGAGAGTTCTATACAGAGAGAATTACAAGACCTTACTGCAAGAAACCAAACGAGACATAAGTGAAGAAACCTACCCTGCTCATGGATAGGAAGACTTACCATTGTGAAAATGTCTGTTTTACCTGAAGTAATCTACATACACAATGCAGTCCCAATACAGATTGCAGTGTGCTATTTTAATGAGCTGGAGAAACAAATCACTTTGTTTGGAAAGGGAGGAAACCCCGGGTAAGTAAAGCACTACTGAAAAAGAGAAACACAGTGGGAGGCCTCACACTGCCCTATCTTAGAACATTACATTGCCGCAGTAGTCAAAACATCATGGTGCTGGTACAAAAAGAGATACATAGACTAATGGAACAGAGTTGAGACCCCAAAGATGCCACCATCCTCTTATGAAAAGTTGATATTTGACAAAGGCCCTGAGGTTGTAAACTGTTGTAAAAGCAGTCTAATAAATGGTGTTAGCAAAATTGGATTTATCCATCTGCAAAAAACTGAAAACAAGACCCATGTGTCACACCTTACGTGAAAACTGACTCAAAATGGATCAAAGACCTAAATGTCAAACCTAAAACAATAAAGATCATACAAGAAAAAATAGGGTCAACAGTGGAAGTTCTAATTCATGGCTTAGAGAGACTTCAAAACTTGAGAAACAAAGCATGAACAACAGAAAGGGAAATAGAAAAATAGGAACTACTAAGAATCAAACACTTTTGCTCGTCCAAAGATTTTATCAAAAGAGTTAAAAGACCACCTGGAGAACGGAAAAAAATATTTGACAACTACATGTCGGACCAATGTCTGATCTCCATAATCTACAAGGTACTGCAAAATATCAACAAGAAAAGAGTAAATAACCTAATTAAGCGATGGGCAAAGGAGACTCACAGACACTTCACCAAAGAGGACATTCAGGCAGCCAAAAGACACATGAGGAAATGTTCCCAGTCATTAGCTGTTAGAGAAATACTGTCTCACCCCAACAAGGTTGGCTGTGGTCCGAAAAACTCAAAACAAAATGCTGGAGAGGCTGTGGCAAGAAGGGAACTCAAAATCGCACAAAAATGGCACAATCCCACTCAAAATGTGGGATTGCAAAATGGCACAACCTCTTTGGAAAGCAATTTGGTGGTTCCTTATAAAGCTGGAAATGGATATACCATTTGATCCAGTAATCTCACTGCTCTGAATAATCCTACAGAAACTAAGGCTGTCACACCAACAGATACATGGACACCAATATCTATTGCAGCACAGTCCACAGTAGCAAAAAATGGAATCAACCTAGATTCCCATCGACAGATGAATGGAAAAACTGTGGTACATACACTCAGTGAAACACTATGCAATGATAAAGAATAAGGACGACTTTATGAAGCATCTCATAACTTGGTTTCAATTGGAAGACCTTATGCTGACTCAAATCAGTCAGTGGCAAAAGGACAAATATTGTATGAGACCCCTACTATAAAGACTTAAAAATAGACTTATGTACAGAATTAAAGACTCTGACAGCTACAGGTTTAGAGAGGGATGGAAAAGGTTGGTCATAGATTAGATAGCTGATGGAAGTTTGATTGGATGAAAGCAGTGACAGTGCAGAGTAGAAAGAAAATCAACTTCAACATCAGCTGAAAACTCTTCTAATCTTAACCCAGTATTGCAAGAATACAGTAACAGGGGTGGGGCCCTGGAGAGCATGCTTTCAGGGACATTGAGGTCAATTGGCGTAAGTATCCTATTGCTAAGTGTCTTCTGCACTCTATGTTGGTGAGTGGCATCTGGGTCTTAAAAGTTAGCAAGCTGCCATCTGAGGTACACCAAATGGTCCCAACTCATCCAGACCAGATGATGACCAAGAACAACAACCACATGAGGAAAAAAGAGCTCAAGAGACAGGACCCCTGTGGATGGGACATGTGACCAGAAGAACCAGATGGCACCCGGCCAGCACCGAAGACAGCTGTGATGTGATTTACCATGTAGAGTCCTTGTGGCAACACAAGAAGAAGAGGGGTGCAGCTCAAGAACTCTACTGAAAGACCACAACTGATGGTCCGACAACCTGGAGGGTCCCCTGGGAGCATGGATGCTAGACCTGCTGCTATCCATGACCAGAAAACACTACTGAAGTCAACTCTTTGGACAAAAATGGACTGGACCCTGGCACACAGTGTGACAATATGGTGTGTGTACTTTATGGTTCTGTGCATTTATAGTAGGCTAGCCTACTTGCCTCTTTCTAGATGGGAGAGAAGAGGGTGGAGAGGAGGGGTCAGGAACTTTTTAAGAGGATACCACAAATATAGAATGAAAAGGAGAAGTGTGCTGTCATAGGGCAAGGAGAGCAGAAGGAGCTACAGATAGGTGGACATGCAAAATTGATTTGGATTTTATACATTCCCTTAATCACAATAAAAAAAAAATATGTTGCCCTCTGACTTACTTTAGATGTGTTAAATGACTGCTGAAACTTGCTTACATGATTTTCACATGGTGATATTTGCAGCCTTGAAGATGGCTTTTTCTTTTTTTTCTTTTTCTTTCTGCCAACAGGGAAGCCAAAAATACTTAAACAAACTGGTTCTAAAGTCACATATTAAAGACCAAGACCAAACCCCCTGCCTTTAAGTTGATTCTAACTCGTAGTGACCCTGTACAGAAGAACCGAGTAGAACTGCCTCGTAAAGTTTCTAAGAATGTAAACCTTTATACAGAGGCAGATTCCACATCTTTCTCCAGCAGAGCTACTAGTGGATTCAACCTGCCAGTCTTTTCATTTAGCAACCAAGTGCTTAATAGTTGTACTACCAGGAATCCACATATTAAATAGAAACATGCAAGTCAAGTAATGTATCATCAAGTATTGATCAAGTGCCTTTAAGCAGGGCCATGTGCCTGGTGAAGTCCACTCTTATATCACATATTTATTGAGCATTTACTATGTGCTAAGCACTGGTTGCTCAGGTGAACTGGAACTACTATGGTAGCTGCCCTCATGAAACTTAACATCTAGAGAGGGAAGGGTCATTCATCAGTCACACAGATGGACATAAAACAGCCGCTGTTAAGAAGAAAGTGGGGGGAAGGGGAGGAGTGAAGGAGTAGAAATGTGGAGTAGGGCTAACCCTGTCTATGGGATCAGCCTTGAAGGCCCTGTGGAGGATTTAGGTTTTTGTACCAAAGCAACAGAATTAAAGATTTTTTAGCAAAGAAATGAGGCAATGGTTAGATTTGGGTTTTTAAAGCTTGCACTTGCTGTTGAGTAGAAAATGGATTGTCAAGTAAGATAACTATAGGCCACTGGCTAGGAGGCTGTTGCAGAGATCCAGCAGGAGATGCTGGTGGTATTGGCTAGAGTGATAGCCAATGCTGATACAAATAGTGCAGGACTTCAGGAGGTAAACTTGGCAGGACTAGGGCCTGATTGGGTAGGGGAGGGGAAAAGAATGGAGAAAGGCATTGGAGGGATTGGAAGGATGGGTTGCCATTTGTTGAGACAGGAAGACAGACCTGGTTGGGTAAGGGAAGAACCCTACTTAAAGGAAGAGGATCATGAGTTTGGTGCTGAATCAGCATGTTGACTGTGAGGCACTTTTGAGGCAGCCAAGTGGGCACTAGGCATGTTTCTGGAGCTCAGAGAAGTCTCCTAGCCTAGGCCTTGAGGTCACATCAGCTTCTGCCCTTGCTCACATCAAGGACTCCCTAACACTGCATTGCACCACATCCTGCCTATCACATCCAGCCTGTGCAAAGTTCAGGGATGGCTTGCTTCCTCAGGGATCTATAGCCACACAGCTTGCCCACACCCATGTTCTCAGTCAGTTCACCTTTTCCCCAACTCTGCAACCTTTTGATAATCCACATTTACCCCAACAGTTAGCCCAGTGTCGTCTTGTAATGGGATGTGTCTAGATGTCTTGTTTACTTTCTCTCTCTCTGTGTCTCTCTGTGTCTCTGTGTGTGTGTGTGTGTGTGTATGCATGCACATGTGGGTACTTTATGTCAGCTGATGCCAGGTGGACTGATGATGGTAGCACCTACCTTAATACAATTTCTGTGATCATCAGTAATGGAACTCTTCCAGAAAGTCTGAAGGGCCTCTGCTCTTCAGAGGGAAATGGCTACAGGCCAGGATTTGATCATGACAAGCAAAGAAACAGGCACTGAGTTTAAAGGGACCTTTCACAGATTCTGAACCTAGAAAACGATACCTTAGTGATGTTTATTTTACTGAAAAAAGAATCATGTAAGATAAAATGTAAGTTATGGCAACTGTGGCCATGGATCCTGGTGGCACATTGGTTTTTTGTTTGGTTGGTTGGCAGCTGCCCCTTGGAAACCTCATGAGGTAGTTCTGCCCTGTACTGTAGGATCACTGTGAATTGGAATCTATTCAGTGGTAGTGGGTTGTTTCGCTTTTATGACCAAAGAGATTTTTAAGCCATAAGTCTATCACGTTATTGTTTTTAGCTACCATCAAGTCAGTTCTGACTCATAACCACCCTGTGCAAAACAGAATGAAACACTGCCTGGTCCTGCACCATCCTCACAGTCATTGCAATGCTTGAGCCCATTGTTGCATCCACCGTGTCATTCTGCCTTGTCAAGGGTCTTCTCTTTCATTGACCCGCTGCCTTAATCAAGCATGATGTCCTCTAGGGACTGACTCCTCCTGATAACATATTCAAAGTATGTAAGATGAAATCTCACCAGCCTTATTTCCAAGGAACAGTCTAGCTGTACTTCTTCCAAGACAGACTTATTCACTCTGGCAGTTCATGATGCACTGAGTATTCTGTACCAACACCATAATGCTAAGGCATCCATTTTTCAGTCTTCCTTTTCCTTGTCCAGCTCTCGCATGCATATGAGGTGACTGGAAATATCATGACTTAGGTCAGACACATTTTAGTCCTGGAAGTTACTTCTTTGCTTTTTAACACTTTAAAGAGGTCTTTTGTAGCAGATTTAGCCATAGCAGTGCATCATCTGATTTCTGCAGAGCTGGTTCCATGGCATTGATTGTGGGTCCAAGTAAACTGAAATCCTTGACAACTTCTATCTTTTCTCCATTTATTGTGATATTGCTTATTAGTCCAGTTATGAGAAGTTGTCACTATGTTGAGATACAGTCCATTCTTAAGACTGTATTTTTAGGTCTTCTTCAATAAGTGATTCAATTCCTGTTCACTTCCAGCAAGCAAAGTGGCTCATCTGCATAATGCAGCTTGTTGATAAATCTTCTCCAGTCCTGAGGCCACATTCTTATTCATATGGTTCAGCTCAGATTATCTGTTCAGCTTATAGCTTGAATAAGTATTGTGAATGGATACAACTGTACAAACACCTTTCCTGACTTTAAACCACTCAGTTTCCTCTTGCTCTCTTGATCTATGTGCAGATTCTGCATCAGCACAATAGAATGTCCTTGAATTCCTGTTCTTAGCAATGTTGTAGATAATTTGTTATGATCCCACAGTCAATAAAATACAAGTAAACATTTTACCATACCTGGTGCAAATAGATGGACAAGGTGAACTCACAGGCTTCCCATGCAACCAGGACACCAGAATCCCAACCCATGGGAAGAGTAGTAGATGCAGCAGATGGGGGCATCCTATCTGGAAGCATGGCATCTGCCAGCTAATATTTAGCAAAAACATGAGAAGGTACACCAAAATATCAAGGCATGCAAAAGTAGTAATTTCTTGTCAAATATCCCCCTGAAGCATTCTGAATAAACCTTAAAAAATTTAAGTATAATAAGAAATCTGAACAATGCTCCCAAAGGGCCATTGCAAACCCATTGCAATTACAGAACTCCTGAAAGAGCCCACTCAGAAAAACTGTCTACCAGCCAACATTCTAATCCTTGCATTCTAACATCTGGAATTCCCTTCTTAAGATATTTCACTTTTAACTTGTTTGTAAATGCTAAAGCATAGTACATTAGTGATTTTCAGAGGATTGTTAGATGAAATGGTTCCGTTCTCTCACTGGCTCTGTGACTTTTCTGGCAGCAGCCCAGCACATAGGGGCACAGGGAGGAGGCAGGTGCTGAGTGCTGGCTACAGCTCCACACAGCTGTCAAGGCAGATGCATGTGGGCCCATGATGGTGCTGTCAGGCAGGATCATTTCCTAGTGGTGCCAATCCTGACATCTTTTGACTTTAAAATTTGCAGAATAAAGTCACTACCTTCAGTGGACAACATGTGCTCATTGTAAAAAAGTTAATATGATTTTCACTTCTTTTCCAGGCCTGATGCCATTTCCTTATTTTACAGGTATGAAAATGAAGGGACGTTAACTACCAACTTAAAATCTAAAGGTAAGGGAAATAACTGGAGACCATATTTTCATTTTGTATTTTAACAAATATGTTGTTGGAGATATGTGTTTGTTGTCTCCTCTTTTGTATAAGGGATTTGAAACATTATCTGTAATCATAGGAGTGAATCTTGTGTATCTCCAGGATAATTGTAGATTCTGAGGGGCTTAGCTTCCTGGCATCTCGAGATGCCACCAGTAGTAACCAGAATCTGTGATCTCAGTTCATACGTGCGGTGTGCCAGAGGTGCTTAGCATTTTAGTTTGAGTTGTGAAGTTGCAGGCAATCCTGACTCCAAATGTAACTGATTACCAAGACCAGTTTATTTGATGTTTATCTATGTCGTGGACTGAATTGTATCCCCCCAAAAATATGAGTAGCAATTTGGCTAGGCCATTATTCCCAATACTGTGTGATATTCCTGTATGTTGTAAATCTTGCCTTTATGAAATTATTGAGGGAGGATGGGCAGCGGCTGTGTTATTGAAGCAGGACTTAATCCTTAAGAGTGTATTGTGCCTTGAGGCTATCCCTTGGGGAAGCAAGCAGAGAGATGGGGACCTTGTACCACCAGGAAAGAAGCAGTTTGGGAGCAGAGTATGTCCTTCATGTCTGAAGTTCACTCACCGAGATGCTCTGAGAAGGGAAGACTAATGCATCACAAGGATCTTTGTCCATAACCTACTGGGAGAAGAGTACCCCGGAGGTGGTGCCCGGAATTCAGATTTATAGCCTACTGGACTGGGAGAGAATAAATTTCTCCTTGTTAAAGCCATCCATTCGTGTTATTTCTCTTACAGGAGCACTGGATGACTAAAACAATCTACAGACTGTTTTTTCGCACTCTCCGTTCTCACTGCTAATACTCACTGCTCATGCTGTGACAGGTCCCATGCTGTAGACTCTTATCCTGACATCCAGCACTTCCTCACCTTGTATCCGTTGTCTGCGTGGCCACCAGCACCTGAACCCTGAATCAGCCTTACTTTCCTACTTAACAATTGCTTATGCCTTCCCAGTATCTGAAGGATAGAGTCTAAACTTTTTATCTTCATGATCTGGCCCCATCCCTACTTTCCAGATCAGTTCTCCCAAGGTCCTGCCCTCTAGGTCTGCCCACAACCAGCTTTCTCCAGGTACACCTGCTATTGTGCCTTTACTCATTGCTGTCACTTCTATGAAAAATTCTGTTCCTTTCTCATTGGCTCAATGAATACCTCCTCATCCAGCAGGCCCAGCTCATAGGAAGAATCCATCCCTTCTTCCATAGAAAAAGTGTGGCATAGCCCCTGCTGAACGTGGACTCTCTATTCCTGCCTCCTTCAAACCCATCTCCAGTGGGTTGTAGTTGAGAGCATGGGTTTGAGTCAGGTGACCTGAGTAAGACTCCTGGCTTGATCATGCACTAACACTTTGGATATGGCCAGTTTCTTATCTTCTCTAAGCCTCAGTTTCCACAGTAAAATGGAGACACCAATGCTTTACCAGGTTGGTGCAAGGAGTAAATGCAGTTGTAAATAAGAAGGCAGCACAGAGCTGGACGGCTGAGCTTTGTGGATATTAGTAGTCAATATTAGGACATTGTCAATATAGCAGATGCTATTTGTGTCCCTATCATATCCTATCAGACCATGCTAGAGGTCACCTCAGCCATGGGTCCCATATACACCCATAACCTTATATGTCAAGTTTTTGTGTACTAGTGCTTGAGGGCTTTCTCTGGCCATAGGGGCACGCTTAGCCTAACAGGATAGCCTATAGTGCCGGGGAATTGATGCCCCCAGACCACCCTCAACCAGCAAGATATGGAAGTTGGTGGAAAAATAATCATGCTTCCTTATTCTTTGCAGGGCAATTTGAGGTGTTCCCAACAGAGTCTCAGGAAGTTCACAGCAGGACTAGGTTCCAGTTGTCCATTGCCAGCACCTACTCCTTAACCCAACCTTATTGGCTTCCTCTTTTTCTTGTGTCACTTTCCTCCCTGTCATTGCTGAGATCACCTCTCAAATAAACAGCATGTATCCAAGTCTTTGTCTCAGGGTCAGTATCACTCTTTATTCCCTCTCCAAGTTTCTCCCTTCTTCCCTTCTGTTCTCTGCTATTATAAAGAAGGAGGGAGATAAAAACAGAGGGTCATCTGAAATGAAGTGGCATCAGGCCTAGTAAAACACCCCATCTGACTCTGCTTCCATGTTAACCCTTATTTTAAGTCCTCTATCCTATAGTAAGGATCCTACAGTACAGAGTTGGGCACAACAGAACCAAAACGGAAGTATTTGGCCAAGTGCTTTCTGTAACTATGCATTGAACTCATTGTGAAGTATATAAATTAGTATACTATTGCCCTGCCTTCTGGGTGTATCTAGTTAGGTGCATCGTGTGGTGTCCCTGCTTGGCCTTTTGCAGGCCACTGCCTGCAAAGTTTGCCAGTTGTGCTGTTCCGTAAGCTATTGAGCTGAACTAATCAGAGTGCAGAGATCTTAAATTGTTGTCTGGTTTTGTCTTCCAGGCTTCTGGGGTGAATCTGATGACAGTGACTCAGAAATTGAAGCTGCTTTACGTCCTAGAAACCATAATTCATCTTCTGATGATTTTGATGATTAATAAGCTGTAACATGTGTTAGAAATTTAAAAAAAGTCTTTAAACAAACTGGAACTTTGTATTCATATGTGGTAGCCAAAATAAATCCTTTTCAGTTTTCTAACTGTTTGGTTAATATGAATTATACCTCAACATCAAGAAAACAAAAATCCAACTGGACCAATATTCAACATCATGATAAATGGAGAAAAAAATGAAAGTTGTCAAAGATTTCATTTTACTTGGATCCACAATTAGCACCCATGAAAGTAGCAGTCAAGAAATCAAAATATGTATTGCATTGAGCAAATCTGCTGCAAAAGAGTTCTTTCACATTTTGAAAAGCAAAGATGTCACCTTGAAGACTGAGGTGTATTTGACCAAAGCCATAGTATTATCAATGGCATCATATGCATGTGAAAGCCAGACAGTAAATAAGGAAGGCAGAAGAAGAACTGACAGCTTTGAATTGTGGTGTTGGAGGAGAATATTGAATATACTATGGACTGCTAAAAGAAAGAACAGATCTGTTTTGAAAGAAGTACAGCCAAAGTACTCTTTAGAAGCAAGGATGGTGAGACTACATCTTATATACTGTGGACATGTTTTCAGGAGTGATCTGTCCCTACAGAAGGGCACCATCATGCTTGGTAAAGTAGAGGATGACAAAAAAGAGGAGGACCTCAGCAAGATGGATTGACACAGTGGCTGCAACAGTGGGCTCAAGCATGACAACAATTGTGGGCATGGTGCAGGACTGAACAGTGTTTTGTTCTGTTGTACATATGATCACTGTGAATTGGAACTGACTCAACAGCAACAATTGTCAACTAACAACAGCAGCAGTCATTTAACATGAAAATTTGGGACCACGTTGCCATTTAAGCAAAACTTCATGATGTAAATATGTCAGCCAAGCCAAGTGCCATCGAGTTGGATCCAACTCATGGCAACCGATGTAAATATGAACCACTTTATATATATTATTATCTAAAAGTAAGGTAATGAATGCAATGCCCATTAAAATTCAAGGGCTTCTTTGCAGAAATTATCAAGGTGATCTGAAAATCCATATGGAAATTTAAGGGGCCAGAATAGCCAAAATAATCTGCAGTCTCCCATGTCCATGTCATCTAACCTCTGGACGGGAGCTACCCGGTTAGTCGCATGTATCTACTTAAGACATGGGACAGTTGGAGTAGTCACACTTCCCTATTTGAAAACTTCCTAGAAAGCTTCAGTGATTAAAGCAGTGTGGTACCTGTATGATAGTAGATACACAGATCGATGGATTATTGATTCATTTGCCTCAGTATCTGATTATATGGAATCCAGAAACAAACTCTCATGGTTATGGTCAACTGGTTTTTGACAAGAGTCCCAAGACCATTCAATGAGGAAAGAATAGCCTTTCAACAAGTGGTGCTGGGACAGCTGGATAGTCACATTCTAAAGATTGAAGTTGGACCTTTATATCCCACTAGATAAAGAAATCAAATCAAAATGGATCAAAGACCTAAATGTAAGAGCAAAAACTCTTAGAAGAAAACGTAGGTATAAAGCTCCATGGCCTTGCATTAAGCAGTAGTTTCTTAGCTATGACAACCAAAATCACTAACAAAAGAAAAAAATAATCAAAATCAAAACTTCTGTGTCTTAAGAATGTGAAAAGACAACCCACAGAATGGGAGAAAATGGGGACTTGTATCCAGAATATAAAGGAACCCTGATGGTACAGTGATTAAGCTCTTGGCCACTAACCAAAAAGGCCAGTCATTCCAACCCACTAGCCACTCCATGGGAGAAAAATGTGGCAGTCTGCTTCCATAAATATTACAGTTTGGGAAATCCTGTGGGATGGTTCTACTCTGTTCTATAGGGCCACTGTGAGTCAATATTGACAGCAACATGTTTTGTTTGATTTGAGGTCTGTAATATAAGGAGCTATGGGGTTGAGTGCTACAGCTGTTAACCAAAAAGTCAAGTATACCAAGTGCTTCTTGTAAACCCTGTGGGTTAGTTATACTCTGTCTTACAGAGTCTCTGTGAGTCAGAATGGACTCAACAGCACTGAGTTGTGTTTTCCTCTCTCCTTTCAGTTGTAGAGTGATTAAGTGCTCAGCTGCTAACCAGAAGCGTGGCCATTCAAACCCACCAGCCACTGCGTGGGAGAAAAATGTAGCAGTCTGCTTCTGTAAAGATCACAACCTTAGGTTCAAATGGTCACCAGTGTCTTTAGCCACCAAAGAGATGAAAATCAAAACCACAATGAGATACCTTTCATTCCCACTAGGACAGCAAAGATAAAAGTGCTGGCAAGGATGTCGGGAAACTGTAATACTTATCCATTGTTAGTGGACATGTCAAATCAAAAAGCTTTTGTGGAAAACAGTGGTTCCTCAAAAAACTAACTAGAACTATGATATAACCCCCAAATTCTAGCTATGTACCCCAAAGACTTGAAAACAGAGGCTCAAAAGGAGACTTGTATACCCATACTCATTGCAGCACTATTCACAATAGCCAAAAGGTAGAAACAACCTAAATGCTCATCAACAGATGAACGGAAAAGTAAAATCTGGTTCGTAACATACAGTGTAATACTACTCAGCCCGTAGGTGAAATGAAGTCTTGATACATGCTGCAGCATGGATGGAACTTGAGGACATTATACTGAATAGTGAAATGAGCCAATCATAAAAGGACAAATACTGAATGATGTCACATATAAAAAGACAAGAAATAGCAAATGTAAAAAGAGGGATTATTTCCTTGGAAACTATACAAAGTAGTACTGCTCTGTTCTACAGGGTTGATATGAGTCCGGATCATCTTAATTACAGTGGTTTGGGTTTGGGGTTTTACAGAGAACATGTAAATTATACTTGCAATTCAATAATAAAAAGAATGTAATTTAAAAATGGTTAAAGGATATGAAAAGACATTTCATGTTTTTGTGGAAAACAGTGGTTCCTCAAAAAACTGTAACTAGAACTATGATATAACCCCAAAATTCTAGCTATGTACCCGAAAGACTTGAAAACAGAGGCTCAGAAGGAGACTTGTATACCCATACTCATTGCAGCACTGTTCACAATAGCCAAAAGGTAGACAAATGACTCTTGACACAAAAAGATGCTGAATATCAATTAACCATTAAGGAAATCAAAACCACAATGAGATACTACCTGTCATGGATTGAATTATATCTCCCCCAAAAGATAGGTTAAAAGTCCTAACCCTTGTATGTGTGGATGTGGCCCTGTTTAAAAATAGGTTTTTGACAATGTTATTATCGTTAACATGAGGTCATATGGGGATGAGTCCTAATTCTGTATGACAGATAAAAGAGGAGAGGCACAGGGACACAAAAACATACCATGTGATAGGGCATCAGCAAGCCAAGGAATTCCTGGCCTACCAGAATCTAGGAGAGAGGCAAGGTATAGACTCAGAAGGAATCAGCACAGCACACATATCAGACTCCAGGCCTCCTGAGCTGTGAAACAAATTTCTATTCTTTAAAGCTATAGACTGGAGCAGAGGAGAATGAAGGACATCAAAAACGTAAGGAAAATTGGAGCCCAAGAGACCTAAGAGGCTGCATAATCCGCAAACTATAGCAGCGTGAGACCAGAAAAACTAGAAGGTGCTCAGTCACCGCCAATGACTGCCCTGACAGGGAACACAACAAAGAATTCTTGGCAAAGCTGGAGAAAAATAGGCTGCAGAACTCAAACTCGATTAAGACCAGATTTGATCAGACAGCCTGTAGGGTCCCTAGAAGACATGGCCCTTGAATCTTTTTGTTAACTCAGAACCAAACCATTCCTGAAGATGATTCTTCAAAGATTGGACTGGACTATGAGACATAAAGTGATACTGGTGAAGAGTGTGCTCATTGGCTTAAGTAGATACGTCAAACTAACTGGACAGCTACCATGAACTTGGGACTTGCTAGCCTCTTCAATCACATGTACCATTTCTGTGAGACATTACGTGTGTGTATATATATATAGGTATATATATATGTAAAAATCATTAATTGGAATGCAAAGTTCAAGGATAACTGTATTAGGGTGTATTCTCCGGTGCTGTCCTTGAACTGTCCAGGGCCACATCCACACATACAGGGGTTAGGACTTTTACCATATCTTACTTCAATCCATGACAGGTAGTATCTCATTGTGGTTTTCATTTCTTTAATGGTTAATTGATACTCAGCATCCTTTCATGTCATCAGCCATTTGTCTGTCCTCTGTGGGGAAATATCTTTTCACATCCTTCAACCATTTTTAAATTACATTCTCCTTTTATTCTTGAATTGTGAGTATAATTTACATCTTCTGTGTAAAATCCCAAACCAGAGGCAAGATGAGAGGGCAGATGGAGACAGAAGCTAGTTGAATGGACATGGGAAATACAAGGTGGAAAGGAGGAGTGACTGTCACAGTGTGGTGAGAGGAGCTAGGGTACACAGCAATGTGTGTGTGAGTTTTTATATGACAAATTGACTAGCATTGTAAATTTTTACTTAAAGCACAAAGTTTTTTCAATTACCTAAGCTTAAGAAAATAAATTTTAAAGAAGCTACTCACTTTGTAGTATTTTGTAATGGCAGCCCTAAGAAACCAATGCACTACCTCACACCCACTAGAAGGGTGGTAATCAAACAGACTGTCTGCTGTCTGGTCTGCCAATACTGGGTTCATCAGCCCCTGCAGCTATATGAATCAAGAGAAGCCACCAGCATGACACCAGACCCATGGACTTGGGACTTTCTGGCCTCTTCAATCTCAAGCACCGTTTCTCTGAGACATTACGTGTATATATATATATATATATATAGGTATATGTGTGTATATAGAGATACATATATGGAAAAGTCATTAATTGAAATGGAAAGTTCAAGGATAACTGCGTTAGGCTGTATTCTCCAGTGCTGTCGAACTTTTTATTTCAGTTAATGACTTTTCTAATTGTCAACATGCCACTCTCTCTGCCCTTTTCCTACTATTCAAAGGCACTACATTTAGTTATGATATTGGTTGATTTCATTAGGCCCAATTATCTGTGACAGCGTGTCAGCTTCCTCAACAAAAATGAGAAAACCAAACAATGACAGATTCTAACAGTTTTTATCCAGTTCTTAAGCTTTTGTCCACTTTCCTTATTCCTATAGCAGTTGTGTCACAAGCAGGGTGCTTCAGTGACAGTCGGACTTTGATGTATCAAACTGGGCAAATACCCATTAAATTGAAAATTTTCACTCACGAATAAGAATAATGTTATTCAAGAATTTACTCCAAACAACAATGGAAGTTTTAATACACAATGAGGACAGACTCCAAAATCTGTCAAAGAAACCGCAATCAACAGAAGAGAAAATAGATAAATGGGAACTATTAAGAATCAAACACTTTTGCTCATCCAAAGACTTTATTAATAGAATTAAAAGAACACCCACAGAATGGGAAAAAATATTTGGCAACTCTATGTCAGACCAACGCCTGATCTCCGTAATCTGTAAGATACTACAAAATATCAATAAGAAGAAGATAAACCATCCAATTAAGCGATGGGCAAAGGAGATGGACAGACACTTCACTAAAGAAGAGATCCAGGCAGCCAAAAAACACATGCGGACATGTTCACGATCTTTAGTCATTAAAGAAATTCAAATCAAGACAACAATGAGATACCATCTCACCCCAACAAGATTGACCATGATCCAGAAAACACAAAACAACAAATGCTGGAGAGGCTGTGGAGAAAGTGGAACCCTCCTACACTGTTGGTGGGGTTGCAAAATGGTCCAGCCTCTTTGGAAGGCAATCTGGTGCTTCCTTAAAAAAATGGATATTGATATACCATTTGACCCAGTAATTCCACTACTTGGAATATATCCTACAGAATCAAGGCCTTTCACACCAATGGACACATGCACCAGAATGTTTACTGCAGCACAGTCCACGAGCAAAAAGATGGAATCAACCCAGATGCCCAACAATAGAAGAATGGATAGGTAAACTATGGTACATATACTCAGTGGAGCACTACGCAATGATAAAGAATAACGATGATTCCAGGAAACATCTCCTAACCTGGTTTCAACTGGAAGACATTATGTTGAGTGAAAGTAGTTAGCAACAAAGGGACAAATACTGTATGAGACCTCTACAATAAAATCTCAAAATCAGACTTGTGTATAGAAGAAAAGACTCTTTGACAGCTGCAAGGCAGGGGAGGGGGGGAGAGCTTAGTTTAGATAGTTACTAGAAATCTAGTTGGGAGAAAGCAGTGATAGCACACATTAGAAACAAGAACATTAAGTGGACTTCAGCATAACTTGAGTACTCCTTCCATCTTAATACTACAAGGATAGAGTAGCTGGGGCGGGGGGCGGGGGACCATGCTCTTAGGCGAATTCCAGGCCAATTGGCACAACTAGCGTTTTGCTAAGAGAGCTCTCTGCACCCCACATTGGTGAGTGGCATCTGGGGTCTTAAAAGCTGCCAAGCTGCCATCTGAGGACACAGCAAATGGTCCCAACTCAGCAGGAACGGATTCTCACCGAGGACCAAAATGACATGCAGTAAAGACAACCGAGAAGACAGAGAGACCCACAAGAGTGGGTGCCTACATCGACTTGGGACTGGAAGAACCGGATGGTGCCCAGCCACCACCAGTGATAGCCACGATGGAGCTCACAGAGAGATGTCTCACTGGCAACACAAGAATAAAAAGGGGTGCATCATGAGATCTCCACTAAAAGACCTCAATTGATGGTCCAGCAGTTTTGGGGTTCCTCTGAGAGCATGGCCCCTGGCCCTGATGCTGCCCTTTCCCATAAATTATAAGAAAGGTCCACTCTTTGGACACGAATGGATTGGACTTGGCAATGCAGAGTGACCATATATTGGAAGCACTTTATGGTTCTGTACATCTATAGGATATCATCTTGCTGACCTCTGGCTGGAGGAAGAGGAGTGGACGGAGAGGAGGGGAAAGGAGGCTGTTGAGAGGATGAGACATGTATGGAGCAGAGAGGAACAGAGGCTGTTGGGAGGATGAGACATGTATGGAGCAGAGAGGAACAGTGTGCAGTCACCAGACAGGGAGAGCAGTGGAGGCTGCATATAGGTGGGCATGTAAATTTATACGTGAATGTACATTTTCACTCAGTTATGTTAAATAAAAAAAAAAAAAGAATTTACTCCAAGTGACAAGAACTGAGTTTATCTGATGGAAATGCGCATTAACATTTAACAGCCAGGATTTTGAGCCTAGCTGCTTTTGACCACAGTTTTATGTATTTCTTTCAAAATTATCTTAGCGTCCCTGGCTCCTTGAGGTAGCACTCTTAAATCTGTTTAAAGAATGTAGACACTTGCCTCCATCCACTGATGTTCTACATTTCCTTGGGTGAGTCCGGCTGTTGATGCAAATACTGATATTTGATGACAGATGGCTCTGTAAGCTTCTAGTCAGGCTATATCTCACTTTTGGAATGGAAGTGATAACCAAGTTCCTCTAGAGCCTTATTTATTATACTATTATTGTGCACGAACTCATTAGATGTAAAACATCCTGCCAATCAACTTGATTCTGCTCATCCCCAGCTGTCAGGCTGGCAACTTAAAGATGACGACAGATGATACTGACAGTATGGCTGCCATCTCCTGTCATCCCAAATTAAAAGCCACACACTACTCAACCAAGGGAACATGCTAGAGAAAGGAACTAGGAGGACAGAGTGTGGTGTCTAGTGACTTAATGAATATTGTCGTTCACTAAATGACCTTTGTAGGTTAGGCTGGCAAGGGCTTCCTAGCACTTGGCAATCACACTTGCGGCAACTAAGTGACTTAAATAAGACCACATTCCTCCTTCCAGTCTCAAGAATGCTGTGAGTCCAGCTTTCTAGTCCCAATTTTTGTCAAGGTCAGTTCTTTCTCACTTTTCAGGTATGCCTGCACCCAGTCCGAATGCTCAAACAATTCTGGTAGGCATTTTAGCAGCAATATTAGAAGTAGTAATTTGTTCATTAAAACTCAGTGCTGTGGAATCAATCTGCTGAAGGGGCAGAATTGTTGTCCCAGTGGGCCTAGAAGGCAAGCCATAGTACAGGGCGAAGGTATCTCCACTCAGAATGCACAGTGTGTGGACAATACCTGGAGTCTGCAGGGTGGGGCCATGGTGTAGATTGTCTCAGAAAATGAAAGATTATTTTCAAATCTTCGAGGGCTAATGTAATGTTTCTGCTGGCTTGCTTATTGAATATTTTGCCTTCTTTCTCCATTTGTGATGGAATGTCTAACTTGTGCCTCTTCTGCCATTGTGCCTTTAGAAGCAGATAGCTTGTATTCCCGATTTCACAGATGTAGAGAAATTTTTGTATTTTGAACTTGAAACTGATTTAAGACTTTTTTGCTGTCATGTAGGATGAACATGTTTTTGCTATGATGTTATTAAAGGGATGCAGGTTTCAAAGATGTGATTTTGGGGAAGCCAAAGGATAGAATGTCATGGATTTAATTATGTGCCCTAAAAAATATGTACAGAAATTTTTCTGGGCTGTAATTACCAGTATTATTTGATGGCCCACCATTTTGTGATTTTCCTATGCTGTAAATCCTAATCTTTGCCTATGGATAATAGATAGGATTGTGTTAAAAGAGGATTAAGGTGGGACTGCAACACCATTTCTAAGGGAGTTTCTCTGAAATGTGGCTTGCACCACCTTTTATCATTTCATCAGAGAGCTGGGAACCTCTTATCAAGAAAGCAGCACTGGGAGTAGAGCAGGTCCTTCTGACCTGAGATTCCCGCACTAAGATGCTCCCTGACAAAAGACTGATGCAACACAAGGACTTTACTACACAGCTGACAAAGAGGAAAAGCCTTCCCCTGGACCAGACACCCTCATTTCAGACTTGTAGCCTACTGGACTAAGAATAAACTTTTTAAAAGCCATCCACTTGCGTTATTTCTGTTAGGGCAGTAGCAGATGACTAGCACAGTCCTACTAGGCTTTAAGAAAGAGGGAACCTTTGAGTTGGCTCTCAAAATACCAGTAACAGTTCAGCAAATAGAAAAGTGGGAGTTCAGTTGTTCTGATCATTGGCCACTGCTGTGCTGAGGGAAGCACATAGCAGATAACCATTTTAGAAAGCAAATGAGCAGTTTTAATTTACTGCTACCAAAGGAGTCCATGTTATACCCTGAAGATTCATGTTCTCACCCCATGGTAACACTGAATGTCAGCACGTCTCCATGGGAGGATGTGGGAGAAAAGAGACTACCAACACACATCGCGAGTTGGGGAAAGCTGCTGTGGCAGCACTGAGGACACAGCTGAAAAGTCAGGATTATGGTCCAATGAGGTGCTTGCCTTCCCATGTCTTAAAATTTCAGGTTAGGTGACTTTCCTACAACATGGAAGCCCTTGTCCACCACCCACCCTTTTGTTCATAAAGCAGTTTGGGATACATTGCTATGGTCATAGCCACTCAACCCAGGGGTCCTGATATGGCCAGGAAACTGAGAAATTTGGAAGCACTGTCACTTTTTGAGTATCTTGTGCCTGTGGTTGCTGGATCACAAGAAATTTCCACTGGTCACAGGTCCTCCCCCCTTCATACAGTAAACTGTTCCAGACTCGGTGTCAGTCCTAGACCTAAGCCTTATGAAGATGTGCCTGTCTGATTATTAAAGTTGTGTTTCAACTTGGTTGGTCTATGATTCACAGTGGCTTGGCAGTTATGTAATGATGTAATTTGGCACTTGGGTAATGATGCAGTCATTCTCCATGGTATGATGTGATGTGATCAAACAGTTTAAAAGGAGTTTCCTCAGGGTTGTGGCCTGCATCTGATGTGTATATAGATAGGTAGAAATCCTGGTTGCATAGTGGTTAAATCCTATAGCTACTAACCAAAAATTTGGCAGTTTGAATCCGTCAGGTGGTCCTTAGAAACTTCATGGAGCAGCTCTATGCTATAAGGTCTCTATGAGTCAGAATCAAACTGGACAGCAATGAGTTTGGTTTGAGTTTGTATATATGGATCATCTGGCAAAGCTCACTTGCTTGCTTTGAATCTAGCATATGTCTTGTCCTCATCTATCTTCAGTTCTTAGGACTTGAAGCAGCAGCCTGCTGTATTGCCTGCTGATACGGGGATGTGTCAGCCTCCAGGGCCTGTGATCTAGTATCCTGCTATCTCACCTGCCAATCTTGGTTTCATCAGCCTCTGCAGCTATGTGAGTCAGGAGAAGCCTGATGGCTGACCCATGGACCTGGGAATTGCTAGCCTGTACAAACATGTGAGACATTTCCTTGAAATCTTTCTCTCTCTCTCTCTGTCTATATATATGTATATACACACACACACACACATGAATACATGTGTGTGTGTGTGTGTGTGTGTGTGCGCACGCACTTGTATGTATATAAGTATATTTGTATGGAAAATCCCCTTACAACTGATTGAGCACATCAAATCACATTACAGAGGATAACTACATCATTACACAACTGCCTAATTATATCATTACATAACTCCAAACTATATGTAAATGCCAAACTGCTAAGAATCATGGCCCAACCAAACTGACACATAGCCTTAACGATCACAGCTTCATTAGTTTTGCTTCTCTACTGAACCAGTGTGAGACATTTTTTATCAAGAGCAGGTCTAGAGAAACAAAGTTGTATGGATGAGTTTTCTAAATTGGTTCTTAAACCTGGCTAGTCTTAACAGTATTGTTGAATGCCGCCAGTATAGGGTGCTGCTTATCAGTGGAGTGAGATGACAATAGTAATATGTAAAATATGACTACCAATAGATTAATTGTTGGTGAGAGACAAGGCTCAAGATGATCACATGTCTGGTCATTTTCTACATCTTAGACAGAATGAGAAGTACAGGAAAGCTGATTGGTTGGTCCTACTTTCACTAGACAAAGTGATGAAAGAAAGGGAAGACCTCAGGGTTTCAGAGTCACAGCTTAAGCTCTGCGTAAAAGACCTCAAAGTTGCTGCTTGTCCCCTGAAAGAAAGCCTTATTCATTGTAGTAACAGGGCCGATACTGTCGAAAACCATACCCTGAGACTTATTGTAAGAATGGCTGAATTACAAAATTACAATGCCAACTGAATTCCCAACCTTATGTGGTATCTGAAGTTAAAGTGAGGACATTGACTGGGAAGAAATGGGATCCTGAAACTTGGGATAGGGACGTATGGGCAGATAATCAGGAAGCTGGGGATACTGAACCCCTAAATTCCATTGACTCACTCCTGCTAACAAACCAGTCTTCCTGACTCCTATCTGAAGAGATTACTTCATCTTTGTCTGCTAAACCACCCTCACTAGTAAAACTACTATGCCTGCCCCCAGCCTCATATGATGAGATTAAACCAGCTGTATCTGAGATCCTTCACCTGAGTCATCAGCTGGGGTAATGTCTAAGCCAGTGCCCAGGGTAGTTTATAAGACATTGGTGAATATCCAAAAGACTCAGCCCCACTGTCTATTTTTTGCTTCTAGAATTATAACGTTAAGTCCTAGTGAGCCCCAAAAGGTGAAGTACGTTGTGTGACCCAGGAAGAAGTATGCCACACTCCAAAAGAACTGCTTGACTTTTGTAACATGTACAAACAGAAACCTGGGGAACATGTTGGGAATGCCTATTATGGATGTGGGATAATGGTGTAAAGAACATAAGGTTGGATAAATCTGAGTTTATTGATACGGGCCCACTAAGAACAGATTCTTCATTTGATGTTTCAGCTCAAGAAATTAGAAAAGGATCTAATAGTTCACTTGGTTTGTTCACCGAAGCATGAATTATATGATGGCCTATGCTAACACAAGTGCATAGATGTTACATTCTATAGAAACCAGCCGTCCTCTTTCCCCAGCACTGCTATCATTGCCCAGTGGGCTCATGAATAAAATGGCTGTGGTGGCAGAGATGGAGGTTAGACATGGGCTCAGCAACACGCACTTCCACCTCCCAAGACCAACTTGGCTACAGTCACTGCTGAGTGCCCAATCTGCCAGCAGCAGAGATGAATACTGAGTCCCAAATATAGCGCCATTCCTCAAGACTATTAGCCAGCAGCTGGTGGCAGGTTGATTACACTGTACCACCTCCATCATGGAAAGGGCAGTGTTTTATTCTTACTGAGACAATCTGGATATGGATTTACCTTCCCTGTCCAAAACTATCATTCATGAGCTCACTGAATGTTTTATCCAGTGTTATTCTATCCCACACAGCACTGTCTTGGATCAAGGGAATCACTTCACAGTAAATAGTGTGACAATGGGCCCGTAATCATGGAATTCACTGGTCTTATAATGTTTCCCATCATCCGGAAGCAGCTGGCTTCATAGAATGATGGAATAACACCCTAAAGGCACAATTAGCATGCCAGCTAGGTGGTGATATTTTTCAGGGTTGGCACAGTGTTCTCTAGGAGGCATCCAATATATGGTGCTTTTTCTCCCATAGCCAGGATTCATGGCTCCAAGAATCAAGGGTAGAAATAGGAGTAGCACCACTCACCATCACTCCAAGTGACCAACTTACAAATATTTTATTTGCTGTCCCTGTGACTGTCTATTCTACAGGTCTAGAGGTCTTAGGTCCAAAGGGAGATATGCTACCACCTGGAGACACAACTCAAATTCCGTTGAACTAGAAGTTCAACACTTGGCCTCTTTGGGTTCCTCGTGCCTCTGGATCAACAGGCAAAGAAAAGGGTTAACATATTAGCTGGTGCGATTTATCCAGACAAACAAGCAGAAATTGGATTGGCATTCCATAGTGGAGTTGAATAACATTATGACTGGAATGCAGGAGATCACTTAGGGAGTGGGGTCTCTTAGTACTACCATGCCTTGTGATTAAAGTCAATGAAAAAGGACAGCAGCACAATTCCCATGTGACTATTAATGGCCTAGATCTCTCAGAAACCTTCAAGAATGAAGGTTTGGATAACCCTACAGGGCAAAGAATCATGACCAACTGAAGTGCTTGCTGAGGGTAAGGAGAATATGGAATAGATAGTGGAAGAAAGCATTGTAAATACCACTTATGATCATGTGACCTGTGGCAGAAATGAGGACTGTATTGTTATAAGTATTTCTGCCTTATATATGTGCATCAAATATTTTTGTTTGTTCACCTATAAAATGCAAGATATAAACAAGCTAGCACATTTTTGGCTGAATACGTGTTAGTTGTATCATGTCATGTGCAAGTATGAATTTGTGATTGTTTTTATTTAGAGATTGTATATGGTTTAAGAGGATGTGTATAAGTGTCAAATTGATAAAGAGTGGGCTGTGATGGTTAAAGTTGTGGGTTAACTTGGCAGGGCCATGATCCTCAGGGGTTGGCAGCTATGTAATGATGCAGTCATCCTCAATGATGTGATCTGATATGATCAGCCAATCAGTTGTAAAGGGAGTTTCCTGGAGGTGTGGACTGCACGCAGTACATATATAGACATTCTGGCAAAGCTCATTCATTTGCTCTGGATCCTGCATCTGCCTCATCATCATCTGACTTCCAGTTCTTGGGACTGGAGATAGCAACCTGCTGTACCACCTGCCAGTCTTGGAAATTGTCAGCCTTTTCAGCCAGTGAGCCAGCTTGCTGTCTTACCTGCAGATCTTGAGTTCATCAGCCCTTGCAGCTGCTTGAGTCAAGAGAAGCCTCCAGCCTAATGCCTGATGCACTAACTTTGGACTTGCCAGCCTCTACAACCGTGTAAGTTACTTCCTTGAATTGAATCTCTGTTTCTCTGTCTCTGTCTCATGAACTCATCCTAGAAAAAGTGCTACATATCTCATTACCAAATACCACTACAGTCACCTTTGAAGTACTCCCCTTGGGAAGCTGTGTACCAACACCAGTGCCTAATCCACCCAATTTTGGAACTTTTCTTCTGGAATGTCCTTCAGAGCTGTTATTAGACAAGGTCTGACAAGTATGTGAACTCATCCTAGAAAAAGTACTTCGACGAGTGGGCTAGACACGCATCAGTGCATAGCTTCCCAAGGGGAGTACTTCAAAGATGATCATACTGATACTCAGCAGTGAGGTATGTAGCACTTTTTCTAGGATGAGTTCACAAACTTAATTGGCAACCTTGTATGATGGTAGCTCTAATGGACCTTCCAGAAAAACAGTACCGAAATTGTTTTGAAAGGTGAAGTGAGCACTGGTATCAGTGCACAGCTTCTCAAGGGGAGTATTTCAAAGGTTACTTTGTATATACACACACATACATATATATAAACACATACCTATATGCTCCACTGGTTTTACTTCTTTAGAGAACCCAGCCTAACATAGGCAGCTTCCACTTTTGCTATCCAGCTGCCACGTGAAAAGTGTAGCTACTCTGAGACCACAATGCTATGAAAAAACCCAAGCTAATCAGATGGAAAGTACACAGCAAGGATTGAGGCATCAGTCATAGGACTCAAACCAACTTACTTCATTCAGCTCCCAGAGATGAGCTGCTCTACCCAAATTACAGAATTGGGAGCAAATAAGCAATTGCTCTTTTAAGCCTTTCTGTTTTGAGGTGTTTTTATTATGCAGCAATAGATACAAAACCTGCATGATTTTCATCTGACAGAGTTGGGTCCTGAGCAGAGCACTTAGGTCTTTTGACACTTTGCCTTGCCTTTCTCGTGGTTCTTTCTTCTTTCTGGATGGCCTAAATCCTCCAACTTCTATTTCCAAAGAATAAGAATGACTCCCGCCTAATCACAATAGTACTATTACATTTAAGAAAATTAACATTAATTCAATAGTCATACAATAATATACAGCCTACAATCAAATTTATCTATTTGTACCAGTAATTTTATTTTATCTCTTTTGTTTTTTAATCCAGGAGTCATGTAAGTCTTGCTCATTGCATTGGGCTGTTATGGACAAAAAGAATTCTTGAAAGACATTTCACTAAAGAGAAAGATCCTGACTGGAACTCAGGATGTGGTTAATACCCATGCACCTCTTTGCTCCTCTGTGAATTCGGAATAGCACTTATTCTACCTACTGCACAGGTTCTATATTTCAATAAGAGACATTGTTAATCTGAGGTTACAATATTCTAAACTTGTCCTTTTTAGTTTACAAGATGTCTCCACATATATTATTTTTCATTTATAAGTGCAGTGGTTTTTCAGTGGTAGAATTCTTGCCTTCCATGCAGGAGACCTAGGTTTGATTCAGGTCAATGCTCATTATGAGCAGCTAATACTTGTCTGTCATTGGAGACTTGTGTGTTGATGTGATATTGATCAGCTTTCAGTGGAGCTTCCGGACCAAAGACAGACTAAAGAGTGAAGCCTGGTAATCTAGTTCCCAAAAATCAGGCAATGAAAGCCCTGTACACCATACAGCCCGAACTGCAATCAGTCATGGGAATGATGCAGGACTGGGAAACCTTTCATTCCACTGAGCATGAAGTCACCATGAGTTGGGGGCCAACTCAACAGCAGCTAGAAGCAACAAAAATAGCAACATTTCAATTTATGGTCAAACATAAACACCTAGTCATTACTATTGTTGCCAGGTGTCATCAAGTGGGTTTTTACTCATAGTGACCCTTTGTACAAAAGAACAAAATGCTGTCCAGCCCTGCACCATACTCACAATCATTGTCATACTTAAGTACATTGTTGCAGCCACTGTGTCTGTCCATCTCATTGAGAGTCTTTCTCTTTTTCACTGACTCTTTAGCAAGCATGATGTCTTTCTCCAGGGACTGATCCCTCCTAAAAACATGTCCAAACAGCCATGATGAGGCTCACATTGTTGAATCCCAGTGGCAACACAAGAAAAAAAAGGGGAAGTGTACCCTAAGAACTAAACTAAAAGACCACAACTGATGGTCCAAAGGCCTGGGGGTTCCCCTGGAAGCATGGCTCCTAGACCTGATGCTGCCCCTGATCATAAAAATTACTGAGGTCAATTCTTTGGACAGGAATGGATTGGACTCCGGGACACAGAGTGACCATATTGTGTGTGCACTTTATGGTTCTATGCATCTATAGGATGCTGTCCTACTGGCCTCCTACTAGAGGAGAGTGGAGAGGGTAGAGAGGAGGGGACAGGAGAGGTTACAACATGTATAAAATGGAGGAGGAGTGTGCTGTCCCCATGCAAGGAGGGCAGGGGGAGCTGCAGATAGGCGGGCATGCAAATTTAAACTGGATTGTACACTTTCACTCAATCACACACACAAAAAAAAGTCCAAGTATTTGAGACTTAGTCTTGCCATCCTTGCTTCTAAGAGGGATTATAGCTTATACTTCTCCCAAGACAGATTTGTTGGTTCTTTTGTCAATCCATGGTATATTCAATATTCTTCACCAACACAGTTCAAAGGCAGCAGTTCTTTAGTTTTCCTTATTCATCACCCAGCTTTCACATGCACCTGATGTGACTGGAGAAAAACGTTGTGGCTTGAGTCAGGTGCACATTAATCTTAAGGTCTTAAGATAACATCTTCACTTTTTAACACTTTAAAGAGATCTTTTCAGCAGATTTGCCCAATGCAACCATTGTTTGATTTCTTGCCTGCTGCTTCCACAGGTGTTGACAGTAGTTGCAAGCAAAGTGAAATCATTGACAACTAGTGCTCACAGTTTAGTGCATTGTTTCTTCATGGGTCACATCCATATTGTTCTTTTATTTATTGGTGAGTCATGTATTTCTGTGTATAGTCATCTCAATCTGTATAATTCCCTTATGGGAAAGTCCAGTTCCTTCATGTTGATGTCAGCATAGCTTTTCTGAGTAGAGATGACTCCTTATGGAGAGGATTGCTCAGGAAGAGTGAGATCTGTAAGGTGAGAAGGAGGAAGAGAGTAAAAGAGTTTCTGCAGTGTGGTCTTGAGAGAGTAAGTAAACCCAGGGCTTTCCTGCCTCTGTTGGTGGGAAAAGGTGGTAGGAAAACTCCAAGACGTAATGGATCCCAGAATATGGGATTCTATAAACCCTAATCATGGCATTAAAAATATGTATATATATGTTTTATGAAGAACCAGGCATACACACATAAATAATTCTTCTTGGTTTGCATATTATCTGCCCCAAAGCTAAACAGATTCACAAGTTTCTTATTGATATTGCATGGAAAGATCCCAAAGGTTTCCAGCAAATGCATGGGGTGAGGAGCAGTGACATTATTTCATTTAATAAAAGCAAAAATATTTACAAGGACTTTCAAAGGCTAGCTCATGCTCTCATTGCCGTAAGGTTTGGGGTACCTTTCCAAAAAGTGCCTTGCCTGGATGAAAAGAAACATTCACTGACTCTTGAGTCAACTAAGTTGTGTCTTCCACAGTCACTTCCCTAGAAAACAGTGAGAAACGGAATGTTGGAGAAACCCCAGGGCTAGAGCAGGACCGGGGAAAACAAGTGCAATTGCTTACCGATTTCTTCCGAAGGGAAGAACTCTGCAAGAGACAGGAAGGGATTTTGAAGAAAGAAACCAAGGCAAAAGGACAGATTGTAGTTCAATCTTCCAGGTGGTCGCAGGAGAAGAACCATTGATTAGGAACAAAGGTCAATATCAGTTCTGCTGAATGAACTTGAGATCCTTTAAGAGCCTCTCACCCCAGTAGGACTCTTAGCACAACACTGGAGTGAACAGGAAAGCAATGCAGAGGTTTCTTCCTGAAGGACATCTTAGTCTGAGCTCATCATTAAACACCAAGCATTTTGGGTTTTTATAATGCCCATGTTGTCTCAGTCAAAAAAAAAAAAAAACTAGTAGTCACAGCTCCTGACTTTATAATTTCCCAAGCAAGATTAAGCTTCTAAATAACTTCAAGCCTCTCATTTCAGAGACTAGGTGATGTGGAATTGCAATACACCAGGTCTCTGTTTGCATAGCTTGTTTACAAGGCTTGTTGAGGACCACTCCTGACCCCTCCATTCTAACCTGGCATTCTTTTTTGCTGAGCACAACCGGTTCCTTTTCTGAGGGCAGCAAAAAGTTTATCCTGAGATTTTAAAATAGGTATCAAATGTTTTTATAGTTGCAGCTTGAGATCATGTCCATCTTCCCCCACCTGTGTGGTTACAGATGGAAAGTGAAGTGGACACATCCCATGCAGAGGTGGAGTGCTGCTTCCTTGCCTGTCCAAGGCAGACACCAAAAGTCAGGGAGAAGTTCTTGCTTCATCTGTGCCTGCCCAGCATCCGTAAACCTTTGTCCCCGACTCTTTCCCCACAGGGATGTTTCACCAAGACGTGCCACAGCTATGTACATTGGATTCTCTTGCAGCCTTATCTGTCAGATGAAATACCACAAGGAGAAACCAACACCCTAAGAAGACTGCTCTGACAACAGAGAATCAGGTGTAGACTGTAGAACCATTGGAGACAAGTATACAACTGTCCTTTTACTCACAGTCAACTGTAGATTTCCCACTATAGATTTCTGGTCAACAGGAGCCTCTCTATTGTGATATTATTTTTCATGTAAGTCCTGGTTCACTTAAACACTCAGATATGGGCAAACCTGGGGTTATGTGGTAAAGACATGAGGTAGGAAACACTGCCACCCCAGAGGACAACAAACTCTCCTTTCCCTACACCTGACTGTTCTCAGATTGTTGGACTCTTCCCTCATCTTAGATGAAAAGTTCCAAAACTGCAGTGGTATCAGAAACCTCTGAAAGATCTGGGCTGGAACCTGAGAATTTGCATTTCTTAAAAGTTTCTAGGGATACTGTTACTGCTGGTACAAACACTATACTCTCAGAACCACTGGTACCACCTAATTGTCTTTCCTCCTTGATTTTTTTGTGCATACCTTTGAGCAAGCAATTTCTCCAAACCATGTGACGTGGTGGCATACCCTTTTCTCTCCTTCAAGTTCATTTTACAGATATTCACTGAACTGACTCCTGGTTAAAGGTAAAGAGAATGCAAGTGCCTAGTCTCTACTAGAGACACTTTACAACAAGACACTTTACAACTTCCAACTGTTAGAGCTGAGCTTTGAAGTGTTTTCCAATTAAAGGTAATTACAGATGAGCAGAATTAAAATACAATACTATATATGATGGCTAGGCAGATATCCAGATTAGTCCACAAAATCTTACACCAAAAAGCCAAACCTGTTACTGTTGAGTCAATTCTGACTCACAGCGACCCTACAGGACAGAGCAGAACTGCCCCATCAGGTTTCCAAGGAGTGACTGATGGACTTAAGCTGTTGATCTTTTGGTTAGAAACTACAGCTCTTAACCACTTAGCCACTAGGTTTACTCATCCTATAATGTGGCTAAAATTACTCATTTTACCCCCAAACAAATTTATTTTAAATCCCATAAGACATTTAAGCATACAAAGCCCATCAGTCTTTTTTTAATAGACAAATAATCATTTAACAATGTCATACTATTAATAATTGAAACAAAATAAAATTAAACAAGATACAAATTTAATTTTCTATAGAATGTCAGATCCGACTTGATGGCACTTGGCTGGCTTGGCATGGAATGTTAGTGGTGATGAAAAAAGTCTTACTATAGCAAGTTGAGGAGTTTAGTCGATATTCCAGTGGAGCATTTGGAACATGCGATGGTTAAGACTGTATGTCAACTTGACTGGGCCATAATTCTCGATGTTTATATGTGATCACTTCCATAATTGAATCTGCTGTGAGTAGCCAGTTGGTTGAAAGAGAGTTTCCTTGGGAGTATGACCTGCATTCAGATATGAGTAGAAGTTCCAGTTTCTGCAATCATGGGAGGCATTTCCTTGATATAAATCTCTGTCTACAAATATTTATGCGGTTTACTAGTTTTGCTTCTCTAGAGAACCCAGCCTAAGACAGAGTACTTTCAAGAGTTTTAGGCATGGACAATTTTAGTTCTGTATGAGGTCTGTTTTCCTTTCAGAACTCTTAGGTTTCCAGAGACCCCTTGAAAAATGACTGATTCTAGCACTGGGACAAGGATAATTGAAGATAAGCAATAATAGAAGCAGATCAAAAGGAGGTAGGAGGCTGCATGAAGGGGCTCACATCAAATTTAGGACATTTTGAGCATCAAAATAAACAAGGACAACAATGGGTAATGATCTACAGCTTCATTGAGAGAATATAAAGATTCAAATGGAGCAGCATTCGTAAAGAATTTCCAAAATGCTGTTCTGGAGGCAAAGCTGAGTTATTATATACAAAGTTACCCAAAACCCCAACCCACTGCCATCAAGTTGATTCTGACTCATAGCAATGCTATAGGACAGAGTAGAACTGCTCCATAGAGTTTCCAAGGCATACTTGACAGATCTGAACTGCCATCCTTTCGGTTAGCAGATGTAGCATTTAAGTACTACATCATAGGGGTTTCCATATACAAAGTTCCAAACCAGACCAAACTGACTGCTGTGGAGTCAATTCTGACTCATAGTGACACTATAGGTCAGAGTAAAATTGCCCCATACTATTTCCAAGGATAGCCTCACAGATTTGAACTGTGGACCTCTTGGTTGGCAGATATAGCCCTTAACCACGACACCACCAGGGTTTCCTATACAAAGTTAGAAATGACTAATTTCATAAATGTTTCAAAAACAGTTCTTTCTTCATACCAGTTAACCTATCTCCCTCCAGAAGACCATCTGTTGTGCAGAACATTATTTCTGAGGGCATTGTATTTGCGTCACATTCTTCCTGAAACATTCTAAGCACATACATTACTTTTCTTTCTGTCTCTTTCCCCTGCTTACTCAGACTGATCTGGATTAATCCTTTATTGACAGTATAGTCATCAGCCATCTTGGCCTTGCTGAGAATCTCAGTTTGATTTTAGAAACTATCACTGTAAATAAGAACCTATCGGCTACTGATATCTCTCTCTCCTTATCTCTCTTCACCCAGAGGCACCTTGGAAGAGAGACCTGGTGATGTACTTCCAAAAAAATCAGACATTGAAAACTCTATGGAGCATAATTCTACTCTGATACAAATGGGATCACCATTGAGGCTCCATGGGGTTGCCATGATTTGGGATTTGGTTATTACGAAGGCTGGTCATCCAATATGGTTTACTGTTAATGACTAAGTCACTGGCACTGGACCCAGGGAATCAGATTGGTTGGATTGTTGCTTTTAAGTATTCTGAGGACATCTGGGGAGGATGCACATTCTCCACTTACTTGGGACAAAGCTTGGTTTTAATATGTGGCAGCCACTGGTCTAACTTAGAGGAGCTTTCCTAAAAGGAGGTTTTGTTCTGCTTTGTGAGGATGAGGAGAGTTTCCTGGGCCCAGAACACTTGTAAAACTTGGTTCTTTGAACTAATCAATAAAATCAACAAACCTTAAGCCAGACAAATAACAAAAGAGAGAGGAAGCAAATAATACAATCAGAAGTGAAAAGGGCCATTACTATTGACCCTATAGAAATTAGAAGGATAAGAGATTACTACAAACAACTACACATTAACAAATTAGATAATCTCAGTAGAACAGACAAATTCATATAAACATACAAACTACCTGAACTGACTGAGGGAAAAAAAATCTCAGTAAGCTATAACAAGTGAAAAGATTGAATCAATAGCCTCCCAACAGAGACAAGTTTGAATGAAATTCACTAGTGAATTCTACCAAACATTTAAAGAAAATTTAAATGCTCTAACTCTTCAGAAAAATACAAGAAGAGGGAGAATTTACTAATTCATTCTGTGTGGCATGAATGACCCTGATAGAAAACCAGATAAAGACACCACAAGGAAACAGAACATTAGATTGATATAGATGATGAACATAGATACAGAAGTCCTCAACAAAAGACTATCAGACCAAATTCAACAGTTCATTGAAAGAATTATACACTACGATTGAGGGGGATTTACCCCAGGAATGGAAGGGTGGTGTCATAGACTGACTTGTGTCCATCCCTAAGAAATGCATAGAGCAATTTGGCTGTGCCATGATTCCCACTATTTTGTAATTGCCTTCCATTTTGTGATTTTCCTATGCTAAAAATCCTAAAATCTCTGCCTGTGGTTAATAATTTGGATAATGTTAAAGAGGATTAGGTAGGACTGAAACATCCTTCCTAAGGTCACCTCCCTGCTCTTCTGTAAAGAGAGTCTCCTTTGGAGCATGGCTTGCACTGCCTTTTATCCTAAAAGAGACAAAAGTAAAGGGATGCAAATAGAATGTTGGGGACCTCATACCATCAAAACAGCAGCACTGGGAGTAGAGCATACCCTTCAGACATGAGCTTTCTGCTATGAGATGCCCTCAGACCAAAGAAAGACAGATGTAACACAAGGACCTTCCTTCAGAGTCAACAGAAAGAAAGCACATTCCCACGGAGCCGGAACTCTGAATTCAGACTTCCAGCCTACTGGGCTGTGTGAGAATAAACTTTTCTTTGCTAAAGCCATCCACTTATGGTATCTCCATTAGAGCAGTACCAGATACCTAAAACAGGTGATATAACTTAAAATCAATCAACATAACATATCACATTAATAGAACAATAAAAAGAACCACAGAAGCATCTGAATTTATGCAGGAAAAAAGCAGGTGATAAAATTCAGTACTTTTAATGATAAAAACACTAAGCAAACTAGGAATAGGAGGGGAATTCCTCAACATAATAAAGGGCATTGATGAAAAACTCACCATTCATCTATCAATTTGTTGTACTGTGATAGCTTGCGTATTGCTGTGATGCTAGAAGCTATGTCATCAGTGTTTTAAATACCAACAGGATCACCTAGTGTGGATGGTCTTCAGTGGAACTTTCAGACTAAGATAAACCAGGAAGAAGTTTGGAAAAAATTAGCCAGTTCAAATCTCTTTTAGTGCAAAGAGCAGAACACTGTTCAGTATGGTGTTAGAAAGATGAGCCTCTCGGGTTGGAGGGTACCCACAATATGACTAGTGAAGACTTGTCTCCTCAAAGTGAGTTGGCCTTAATTATGTGAATGGAGTAAAGCTTCTGGGACCTTTCTTTGCTGATACAGCATGCCCCAAAAGGAGAAGTGACAGCTGCAGACATCCATTAGTACATGTTATCATGAAAGACCAATCTCTAGAGAAAGACATCATGCTTGATGAAGTAGAAGGTCAATGAAAAAGAAAAAGATCTGCAACAAGATAAATTGTCACAGTGGCTATAACAGTGGGCCCCAAAAAATCTACTATTGTAAGGATGATGCAGGACCAGACAATGTTTCATGCTGTTACATATGTATATAAAGTCACTGCGAGTCAGAGCCAATTCAATAACACCTAACAACATCATAATCAATGATGAAAGACTGAAAGCTTTCCTCTTAAGATCTGGAATAAGACAAAGATGCCCACTTTCACCACTGCTATTCAACATTTTCCTGGAAGTTCTAGCCAGACCAATCAGGCAAGGAAAAAAAAAGAAGAAAAGAAGGTGTAAAACAATCTGTATTTATAGATGACATGATCCTATATACAGTAAATCCTAAAGAACTCACAATACATAAATTCAACAAATTATCAAGTACAGATGACAGGGTACACAAAAATCGGTTTGGTATCTATACACCAAAAATAAGGACTCTAGAAAGGAAAGCCAGAAAATGATTCCACTTCCACTTAGAATAGTATCTGAAGGGATAAAATACCTAGGAATAAATTTAACTAGGGCTGTGAAAGACTTCTACACTGAAAACTATAAAACATTGCTGAAAATAATTGCAAAAGACCTAAGTAAGATGTCTTATGTTCATGGATTGGAAAACACGTACAATTGTTGAGATGTCAACACTATCCAAAGCCATCAGCCATCTACAGAAACAACATAATTCCTATCAAAATTCCAACAGCCCTTTTTTGAAAAAGTGAAAAAGACAATCCTTGAAGTCATAAAGAATTTTAAGGATCCTCTACTAGCCAAAACAATTGTGAAAAAGAACAAAGTAAATGAGCTCACACTTTACAATTTCAGATGGTACTAAGTTGTTGCTGTTAGTTGCCATCAAGTTGGCTCCAATTCATGACAACCTTACATATAAAAGAAGGAAATGTTGCCTGGTCCTGCACTGTCTTCAAGATCATTGATATATTTGAACCCATTGTTGTGGCTATCGTGTCAATCACTGCTTTTTAGCTTGGGTTCACTAGAGAAGCAAAACCAGCGCAGCGTGTAATATATACATAAAGAGAGAGATTTATATTAAGGAAATCACTCACACAGTTTTCAGAGGCTGTAACATCCCAAATACATTGGGTAGGAGGAAGGCTTCTGCTCAATAATGCAGTAGAAGAGTCTGTTTAAACCTAGATTAGCAGGCTGGAGAGCAAGGATGTTACTTACAGGCTTTGAAGACCACAAATCTCAAGATCATCAGACAAGACTGCAGGCAACCACCATCTCAATTCCCAAGAACCGGAGTCAGACAAACAGGAGTCAGCTGCAGGATCTGGAAGAAGCAAAACCCCCAGCAAGGTCAGCGGGAAGAACAGGCAATGAAAAGTGAAGAGATGAAAGATTAGTCGGTGAGCCACCATAGACCCTTCTCCATCTTTACCCCACAGCAGATCCCATCATGGAGGTGATTGTATGTCAAATTTCAGCAGGGAAATGATCACAAAAATATACAATTGCCAAAACACTTATAAACATGGTGCAATCAAGTTGAGACACAGTCGTAACCAGTACATTATCTCCTTTGTTTTCATTGGCCCTCTACCAAACATGATGTCCTTTTCCAAAGATCCATCTTTCCTGATGATGTAACCAAAGTAAGCAAGTCAAAACCATTCTTGCTTGTCAGGTACATTCAGGCTGCATTTCTTCCAAGATTGATGTGTTCATTCCTCTGGCAGTCTGAGAAATACTTAATATTCTTTACCAACACCACAGTTTGACCGCATCAATTCTGTCTCCCTTTTTCATTGTCCAAAATGTACTATAAAGCTATTGTAATCAAAACAGTGTGGCACTGGTATAACAGTAGACAAACAGACTAATGAACTAGAACTGAAAGATCAGTAATAAATCCATACATCTATGGCCAATTGATTTTTTGACAAAGGTGACGAGTTCATGTAGTAGGAGAAAGAAGAGTCTCTTCAAGAAATGCAAAAGAATGAAGTTGGGCCGACAGCTAACACTGTGTGTAAAAATTAACTCAAAATGGATCAGTGACCAAAATATAAAAATTAATACCATAAAAGGTCTTGGAACCCCATGGAGCAGTTGTACTTTGTAGGATTGCTATAAGTTGGAACTTAATTGACAGCAATGTTTTTATTTTTATTTTTATTAAATAAAAAAAATGAAAGTGTACATACTCTGTGCTTACAATATTGGGTTAAGAGAGGAGGAGTACACAAGTTGTGTCAAAGTCTCATTAATATTGATCTTCTTACTAATGTGAATTGTCACCAATTTCACCCTACCAAATTTCTAACAATAAACTAATCTAAACCCTTGCCCCTTGCCTTCCCGCCCTCCCACCTTCCCCATCCTTGTAGCCATCAAAGAGTCTTTTCTATTATGTATGAGTATGGTTTTAAGTTTTTATCTTAGGGGTCTCATATAATAATTGTCCTTCTGTTGCTGACTGGTTTCACTCAATATAATGTCCTCCAGTTGAGACCACACTGAGAGATGTTTCCTGCTATCATCGTTGTTCTTTATCAGTGTATAGTACTCCATGGAGTACATATACCAAAGTTTACCTATCCACTCTTCTGTTGTTGGGCATTTGGGTTGATTCCAACTTTTTGCTATCGTGGACTGTGCTGCAGTCAATATTCGTGTGCATGTAGCAGTCGGTGTGAATGGCCTTGATTTTGGAGGATATATTCCTAGCAGAGGAATAACTGGGTCAAATGGTATATCTATATTCATTATTTTAAGGTAATGCCAAATTGCTTTCCAAAGAGGTTGCACCATTCTGCAATCCCACCAACAGTGAAGGAGAGTTCCAATCTCTCCACAGCCTCTCCAACATTTATTGTTTTGTGTTTTTTGGACCATGGCCAATCTCACTGGGGTGAGGTGGTATCTCATTGTCATTTTGATTTGAATTTCTTTAATAATTAATGATCGTGAGCATGTCTGCATATGTTTTTTGGCTGCCTGGATCTCCTCTTCAGAGAAGTGTCTGTCCATCTCCTTTGCCCATCACTTAACTGGATGATTTGTTTCTTTCTTATTGATATTTTGTAGAACCTTGTAGATTATGGCGATCAGGCATCGGTCTGACATAGAGTTGCCAAATATTTTTTCCCATTCCGTAGGTGGTCTTTTAATTCTGAAGTCTTTGGATGAGCAGAAGTGTTTGATTCTTTTTAATTCCCATTTATCTATTTTTTCTTCCAATGAATGTGTGTTGTTTGTCAGATTTTGAAGTCTGTCTATATTGCATATTAAAACATCCATTGTTGACCCTATCTTATCTTGGATGAGCTTTATCGTTTTAGCTTTTATATTCAGGTCTTTTACCCAATTTGAGGTGATTTTTGTATAAGGTGTGAGATATGGGTCTTGTTTCAGTTTTTTGCAGATGGATTTCCAATTATGCCAGCACCATTTGTTAAAGAGACTGTTCTTACCCCAGTTCAAAATCTTAGGACCTGTGTCAAATATCAGCTGTTCATAAGAAGATGGTGGCATCTCTGGGGTCTCTACTTTGTTCCATTGGTCTATATGTCTCTTTTTGTACCAATACCAGGCTGTTTTGACTAGTGTGGCAGTGTAATAGGTTTTAAAGTCAGGTAGTGAGAGGCCTCCCAGCATGTTCTTCCCCTTTAGTAGTGTTTTACTTATTCTGGGTTTCTTCCCTTTCCAAATAAAGCTGATAATTTGTTTCTCCACCTCATTAAAAAAATGTCGTTGGAATTTGTATCGGGATTGCATTATATAAGTAGAGTGCTCTGGGCAAAAAAGACATTTTCACAATATTGAGCCTTCCTATCCATGAGCAGGGCAGATTATTCCACTTATGTAAGTCCCTCCTAGTTTCTTGTAGCAATATCTTGTAATTTTCTCTGTAAAGATCTCTTATTTCTCTAGTTAGATTTATTCCTAGGTATTTTATCTTCTTGGGGGCTATAGTAAATGGGATTGATTTGGTGATTTCTTCATTAATAATTTCATTGTTGGTATAAAGGAATCCCACTGATTCAGTTATGTTTATCTTGTATCCCGATACTTTGCTGAATTCTTCCATTAGCTCTAAAAGTTTACCTATGGATTTCATTGGATTCTCTGTATAACAATCATATCATCTGCAAAGAGGGAAATCTTTACTTCTTCAGTGCCAATACGGATGCCTTTTATTTCTTTGTCTTGTCTAATTGCTCTGGCTAGAACTTCTAGGACAATGTTGAATAGAAGTGGTGAGAGTGGGCATCCTTGTCTAGCTCCCATTCTCAAAGGGAATTCTTTCAGTCTTTCACCGTTCAGGATGATGAAAGCAGTTGGCTTTGCATTTATGCTATTGATTATATTGAGCAATTTCCCTTTTATTCCTATTTTTCTGAGAGTTTTAAGCATGAATGGATGTTGAACTTTGACAAATGCCTTTTCTGCATCAATTGACAAAATCAGATGATTTTTATCTTTTGTGTTATTAATATGGTTGATTACATTAATTGTTTTTCTGATGTTGAACCAGCCTTGCATCTCTGAAATAAAACCAACTTGATCATGATGAATGATTGTTTTTATATGTTGTTGCATTCTATTGGCTAGAATTTTGTTGAAGATTTTTGCATCTAGATTCATGAGTGATATTGGTCTGTAATTTTCTTTTTTTGTGGGATCTTTCCCTGGTTTGGGTATCAGGGTTATGCTGGCTTCATAGAAGGAATTTGGAAGTATTTCATCTCTTTCTATAATGTGAAATAGCCTCATTAGTATTAGAATTAATTCTTCTCTAAAAGTTTGGTAGAATTCTCCAGTGAAGCCGTCTGGACCAGGACTTTTTTTTTGGTTGGTAGATTTTTGATGACTTCATCAATCTCTTCCTTTGTGATAGATTTAAGTTGATCTATTTCTCCTTGTGATAGTCTTGGTGAGTCATATGAATCTAGAAATTTGTCCATTTCCCCCAGGTTTTCAAACCTGTCAGTGTAGCTTTTAGTAGTATTCTGTTATGATATATTTTATTTCAGCTGGGTCTGTTGTGATATCTCCCAACTCATTTCATAATCGGATTATTTGTATCTTCTGTTGTTTTTCTTTTGTAAGTTTAGCCAATGGTTTATCAATTTTGTTGATCTTTTCAAAGAACTAACTTTTGGTTTTGTTAATTTTTTCAATTGTTTTTCTATTCTCTAATTCATTTAGTTCTGCTCTAATCCTTATAATCTTTTTTCTTCTGGTGCCTGAGGGGTTTCTTTGTTGCTCTCTTTCTACTTGTTCAAGCTGTGAGGTTAATTCTTTAATTTGTGTTCTTTCTTCTTTCCGGAAGTGTGCATTTATAGAGATAAACTGACCTCTGAGCACTGCTTTTGCTGTATCCCATAAATTCTGGTAGGATGTGTTTTTGTTCTCACTTGAATCCATAAATTTCTTTAATGTGTCTTTGATTTCCTTTATAACCCAGGCTTTATGAGTAAAGTGTTGTTCAGTTTCCACAAGTTGGAATTTTTACCTATGATTTTTCTGTTATTGATTTCAACTTTTATAGCTCTGTGGTCCGAGAAGGTACTTTGCAATAAATCAATGTTTTGGATTTTTATGGAGAATAGTTTTATGACCCAACATATGATCTATTCTGGAGAATGTTCTATGTGCTTTGGAGAAGAAGGTATATTTATCTGTTGATGGATGAAAAGATCTGTGTATGTCAATAAGGTCAAGTTGGTTGATTGTTGCAACAAGATCTTCTGTATCTTTACTGAGCTTTTTTCTGGATGATCTATCCTTAACTGAAAAGGGAGTGTTAAAGTCCCCAACTATTATTGTGGAATGATCAATCTCGTTTTTCAATGTTGTCAATATTTGTTCGATGTATTTAGGTGCTTTGGTATTGGGTGCATAAATATTTAATATTGTTAAGTCTTGCTTGAGTATTGAACCTTTCAGCAATAAGTAGTGACCATCCTTGTCCTTAATAGTGGACTTCACATTAAAATCTATTTTATCTGAAATTAATATTGCCACACCTGCTCTTTTTCGTGTATTATTAGCTTGGTATATATTATTCCAACCTTTAATTCTCAACTTGTTCTTATCTTTAAGTCTAAGATGTATTTCTTGTAAGCAATATATAGATGGGTCATGGCTTGGCATGTCTTTTGATCCACGATATCACTCGCTGTCTCTTTACTGGAGTGTTCAGACCATTTACATTCAATGTGATTATTGACACATATAGATTTAGTGATGTCATTGCAATATGTTTATTTTCAAGTTGGTGTTTTCTCTGTTGTTCTTATTAATCTGTCATGGGACATTCTTTATGGATGGTATGAGTTTCAATTTTATATTTATTGAAACTCCTGTATTGTGATTTTTCATTGCAAATGGTTTTTTTTTAATCGTAAAACTCTTAGAAGAAAACATACAACTAAATTTTCAAGACTTTGTTTTTGACATCTTAGAACACCAAAAGCACAAGCAACAACAGCAACAAAAACAGATTAATTGGGCTTCATCATAATTAAAATTTTTGTATATTAAAAAATTTTATCAAGAAACTGAAGGGACAGCATACAAAATGGGAGAAATTTGGGGGAACCATATATGGTAAGACTTTAATATCCAGAATATATAAAGCACTCCTACAGCTCAACAATAAAAACACAAGTAATCCAATTTAAAACAAGCCAAGGACTAGAACAGACATTTCTCCAAAGGAGAGATACATATGCCCAATAAGCACAAGAAAAGATGCTAAATGTTGTTAGTTGTTTGTTGTTGTTGTTGTTAGTTGTTATCTTGTTGACTCCAACTTGTGGCAACCCTATGTACACACACAAAAAAATACCTTGCCTGGTACTGTGACATCATCATGATCAATAGCATGTTTCAGCTCATTTTTGAAGCCATTGGGTAGTAACTTCCAACTTAACAACTCATTTTTCAACACAATATTGGGTAATGTTCTATTGAGATCCATGGGGTTTTTAATGGCTAATCTTTGGAAGTCAGTCATCAAACTTTTTCCTATTCTGTCTTAGTTAGGAAGCTCTGTTCAAGGCTGATTACCATGGATAACCCTACTAGCTTTTCACATACTGGTGACATATCTTCCAGGATCATAGCAACACACAAACCATTATGGTATGGAAAACTGACAGATGGGTTGTGGTGCTAGTGATTGGGAAAATGCAAATCAAAACCACAATGAGGTACCAGATCACACCTATTAACAAGGCTATTATCAGAAAAGTAGAAACTAACAAGCACTGGGGAGCCTATAGAGAAATATAACCCCTTGCACATTGATGGCAAGAATGAAAATAAGTGCAATCTTCATGGAAAATTTTGTTAGCTTCTGAAAAAAATAAACGCAGAATTACCATACCTGTACATGTTGCTGTTGAGTCAATTCTGACTCATAGTGACCCTATAGGACAGAGTAGAACTACCCCACAGGGATTCCCAGGAGCAGCAAGCTAATGGATTTGAGCTGCTGACCTTTAGGTTAACAGCGGAGTTATTAACCACAGCACTACCAGGGCTGCATTTAGAATTACCATATGACCCAAGAATTCCTCTCCTAGATATATACCTAAGAAACTTCAAAGCAGAGACTCAGATTTATATTGATGTTCATTGCAGCATTATTCACAGTAGCCAAAAGATGGAAACAATCAAGGTGTCCATCAGTAGACGAACAGATAAATAAAATGTAATATATCCATGTAGTACAGTAAATTAGTTAATATGGCTCTTCTAGCCATAGTCTCTGTAACTCCTAACAAATGACTTGGTGGAGCTATGCACATTGGGTCACATTCCAGTCACCATCAATTATCAGTGTATCCTTGTTGTGTGTTCAGTCAACTTTAGAATGCTGAAGTTAGTAAAAGCCTTAAATTTCTTTATTGGTAGCCTTACTTGTTGGTGGTTGTCTTAGTCATCTGGTACTGCTTTAATAGAAAGACTGAGACCGGAGGCTGAAAAGTACATTGGAGTGGGGACCTAAACCTGAGGGTTTGAGAGGCATTGTTTCAGATCACCCTCAACCCACAGGGAACACTTGCCCTCCACGTTCCACAAGCTCCAGGTGGCAATGGTAGGGTGGGGCTGTCAGAGGCACCACTATAGATTCAGTAAACTATAGGCTATGAATGATGCCTCTTGTCTTGATAAAGTGGGCTCTAAACAATGATAAAAGAATTAAACAAGAGGCCAGGGAGGATAGGGAAGTAACTTGTGTTTGAACATTCTTCTTTCAGATTGCTGGCCAAATGGCATCTAACATCACTTTGTTTTCCTTGATCCCCAGTTATGGCCTGTCAGATTGCTAAGCAGGTGGCCTCCACCCAGTCAACCCCCAACGCATCCCCAGTTGCCGACATTGTTCCCTCCATCTGCATATGGTCTTTCTCTTTAAATGCCCTGATCTTGCCTGACAAATTCAGACAGACTTTGAGAACAAGAAAATCCCCCTGTCCCTTATATACACTATACACATTTTTGATCACTCATGCAAAAATGCCTGTCTCTGCAATTGGCTTTAGTGATAGGTAGCCACAAACTCTGGAGCCTTCTCTGGTAACAATTTCTGGCAAGTCAGTCAAGTGGAAGCGTTACCTGGGCTCAGCACCCTTCCAGCAAGACTAAGAGCTCACTGAGATCCTCTCTTTAAGCAGCCACTGAAACATCTCATCTCTGCTTCCCTCTTCTTCCTGCCTGGGTGTTGCCAACTTTTCACAGCACTGTCTAGGGATGAGTGATCAAATGTTTCCAGGGGAGGTTTTTGGGTTTTCATTTCTGTGTGTTTTCCCTTCCCATAGCACCAGGGACTGGAGTCTTGCTTTTCTACCTGTTGAGGTGCTTCTCCTGGTAGACTGGTTTCCTGGGGAGACTTTTCCCTCTGTTGAATATCTGTGGTGAGTAGGGTAAATCCTGGTCTTTTTTTCTCCAGGGCAGTTCTTTCCTTTTCTCTTCTTTGCTCCATGAGATGAACATACTGGTTTCTGGCGGGGGTGCCAACCCTTTGTCTTTCTGTCTGGGTGTGTGAGTATAGTAGACCCAGCTCAATGTGCGTGCGTGTGTGTGTGTGTGTGTGTGTGTGTAATAGTGTACAAAGCTTAGAATCTGCCTGAGTAGATGATTGAAAGGACTGATGGATTGGGTGAGTGCCCGTACTTTGACAAGGTAGCTCAGAAAAGTGCTCACTAAACTCACTTTAAGAAAGGAAAAGGCTGTGTTTGTGTCTGGTAGAGCAAGCCTGCATATCTGATAAACTAAGCCTACCTATGGGTGTTTGCTAATACATTTACAGTATGGTTTTGTATTTGCCCTTATGAGGTGTTGGAAATGGTTTTTTCATTGTTGCACTTACACAAGCTGTTTGTGAGGACCCCAGATTTATAATTTTCTGTAAAAAGTGTGTGATTCCTGTAGGCTGAGTGTTTAATGTCAGTACAAAACTTTAGAAGTTTGGCCTCAGGCCACACATTTGGCCAATTCAACCTCAGAATTTTCCTGCCCATGCCCGTGCTGTCTGATTCAACATATCTGTTTTTATAAAACAATCTTTGCCCATTAAGTGCTTCTTATGCCTTCTTATGTGTCTGAATTTTATGTCTTGTCCAGACTTCCTTGTCTTGCCATCCCCAGTGTAGGCCTTACCTGGTCTAATTTTAAGATAGCTCTTGTTTTAGTTCTTTAAAAAGAATTTATTTGACAGGTCAGAAACGGTCTTTCAAGTAAAAATTCGAGAACAGTTAAAGGGAAACTAATGATCTTTCACCCTTGAGGAAGAAATAGAGGACTGGACAGGACCAGCTTCCAAAGTCACTGCTTCAGGGAGGCTTTTTAAAAATGCTTAATGATTGGGTGGAGACCTTTATAAGCCAAAAAGCAGGTAAAAATTACTACTTTAATTATAAAAAAATTAGAAGAATCCAAACCTAAAGACTACAAACAAGTTCTCTCTATTACAGAGCAACTCTGAGACATATCTAAAACGGCCTGGAGAGGTGTTTCAGCCCTAACAGGATATTTAGAAATATAGCTGTATCATGGATGGGGCTTTGTGATTTGCAAAGCCTGTTAGTAAAAACTTTGTGAGTTAAAATAGACTGGAACTTAAAATATTAATTTGGTATCATATAAAGCTTTGTCTGATGCTTTAATGGTTTAATTTATGAGATTTCTAAAAACATGACTGTTAGAAAAATTGGGTTTTTCACTGAGAAATAACAAAATTTTCTGACTTCTGAGTAAATTGTTAGTCCATTCTTTGTGTAATCTCTCTCAAAAGACAAAGATTTGACCTCTCATTAAGATAAGATTCCCTGAGTCAAAAAACAAGCCATACGGCTTGGAAAAAGAGATAAAACAAAGCCAAAAATAGCCTTTTCTGAGAGAAAAGGGCTAAAAGCTTTTGACACAAATTAAAATTGAAAAAAAGTAGCTGATCATCACTGAGTTAAAATGTATAGTAGTTATTTCCTCTTAGTGTTTTCTTCTAAATACATATTAAGTCATTTATTTCTTAATTGCTAACTGAAGAAACTCTGGTGACACAACAGGTGCTGCAGCTGCTAACCATGTACTTGACAGTTTGAGTCCTCCAGATGCTCCTTAGAGACTCTAGGGGTCCAGTGTAAATTAAAATCAACTCCACAACAGTGGATTTAATTTGGTTTTAACTACTAATTTCACTTGGTAAAAGCCAGAGCTGAAAAAAAGCCAGAGCTTGTGGCCTGGGCCCTGAGGCAATAAGAAACAAAAGCTGGAAGGACTGAAAACATAAAAAGCTGAGCTGCCTTAATCACAAAGTTATGGCCATCATCTTAGGGGCATAAAAAGGCGGAGCCATGGCCCTTAATGTTTCTAATTGTGGGGTTGCCACTCTTGTGGACTTAGAAAATTGTGCTCCTGAAGCCAAGGGAATAAGAGGTACCATCTCAGTGAGCCAGGAAAACAGAAATGTAGTACAGGGCCAGGGGCCTTCCACTCAAAATCTGGAGACAGTGGCCAGTACCAAGAGTCAAGGACAGGGCTAATGTGTCAAATATCTCAAAAAAATGAGAGCTTATTTTCAAGGCTTTGAGGGCTACTGTAATGTGCTTTGCTTGTTGCTGGTTTTGCCTTCTTTCTCTCATTCGTAATGGAAACGGCTAATGTGTGCCTGCCTGTTTTATATTTTAAAAACAGATAATTTGTGTTCTAGTTTTCATAGTTAATGAAAAATTTCTAGATTTTGGACTTCGAATTTAAGACTTTTGCTATGATTAGATAAATATGTTTTACATGTTACAAGGTGGTGATTTTCTAGTGAACAAAGGGTGAGATGTAATAAATACACTATTTTATATACTCTGACATCATCAAAGCCAATGTGTTGACTGAGACATTCAGATTATTTGCCTATAAGTTTATTTTTATACTACATAAGTATTTAGAGACTTAATAATCTTGGTGTAACCTGACTATGTGATATTATATCTCAAAATTATTATGTATGGGACTGATATTCCCTAAAAGTATGGATAATGACTGTGTTTAAAGATATTATTGTCTAAGGTTTTTCTAGTAGATTGGGTTTTATTTGGCCTTTATATACTGCTTATAGTTGACTTCTGTCATTGTTAAAAAGATCTATTTTTATTGATCATGGTTATATTGAGCTTTTTTTGTTCTTTTTTTGTCCTCTACACTTTCTGCTGATTAATCAAAGTATCTCAACAAAGATTGTAGACTGGTGAAAGACACTGTGACTTGAGATATCCAAAACTCTTATACAGAGCTGACAACATCAAAAACAACAGCTGATCCAAAATTAGATGAAACAGAGAACAAATGGGAAATCATTTTCTTCTGTCCTAAAATTATTTAACCAATGGTTTTGAATGTAGTAATTCTTCCGCTAGAAATTTCTGTCAATAAATTTAACAAAGTTGTAAATATCATAATCAGAGAAGTGTCTAAAATTTTGGCTGTGTTTTTACAAATTATAATCATGTTAGATTTCCTATTCTGTCAAAAAAACAGTGTAAGCCTTGACTAACATAAAAACCTGAGCATTTACAAAATACACTTGCTACTGAGACACATACAAGTTTACTGATGTTTTCCATAAATGGCTCATGAGGTTTGTCTCCTCTCTCAGAGACCTTAGAGCCATAGTTTCATTGGTTATTTCAGATAATTGCCTTGCTGTTGTTAGTGTTTCTGTTTTACTTCGTGGTTCACTATAACACCTCTGAGATCTTAAAAACCTGGTGGTGTTCAATTACCACTTATTAAACATTTTTGATCGAAGATTCTATAGTAAGGATCCATAATCCAAAAAGAAAAAACATAAAAAGTACATGTGACTCTTCTTCTAAGATCTAACTTTATGACTTTCATGGAGACTGAGATAACCCACACAGGCTACTACCTTTGTACATCTTTTTAAACTAAGAACTTAAAAAAAAAAAAAAAAACTGGTTCCTAAAGTTGCCTGAGTGAAGCAGTGGTCCATATAACCTAGTCTGGCTATTTTACTCTGTAACTTCTGTTTTGTAAATAGAACAAAAACAAACAAAAGCCATTATGGCCATATATTTTATATCCAAGTCCACATCAGACATAAGACAAAAACTACAAAAGCTTGAGACAAAACCTCAGTCCACACTCCCAGATGATAAGAGACTGCTAAGATATTGTAATAACAGACATTTTGGCGACAGTGAAAAAAAAATGCCTGGTTGTTGGTTATGACCTGCTAAGGTCCACCTCAAGGTAACCCACTTGGCCCCCAGAGATCAAGACTTGAATCATCTCACTGGTCAGTAAATATAGACCCTGATTAATACAGGTACAGTAAAAAATGAGGCCAGTAAAGGGATGTTCAGTAGACTTACCCCTTCAAAACAGAAGCCTAGATGGACAGGCCCTCCTGGATTCCCTCTGAAGTCTAAAAAGCTGACTACTGATAGAGTGTTCCCAAGGGCCGTCTGCCTCCTGGCCACACATCAACATCTTCACAGGAGAACTAAGAGTTACATTCTGAAATGGACTTAAAAAGACAAAAATTAGACTTCTCTTAGACAAGACAGCCACATTCTCTATCTTAGATTACACGATGGGGCCCATTCCCCAAGCAGGACTGTGTAAAGTGTAAGTTTACTGTTATGACTGATGAAGTTTGCCCTTATGTCTGATAATGTTTAATGGGGCCAGAGCTAAAAAGACACTCCTTTCCATGTGACACTAGATGCCCTGTTGAGTTACTCAGAAAAATTACTGATTAAAACACAAGTAAGACTTAAAATTGGTTATCTCGTTGGTTTAGAGATACATACCAGAAAGATAATTTACATGAAAAGTTTTGAGATATTGCCATGCCAAATAACTCAGTTGTACTAGTTAAACTTGGAGTCAGGTTTTAAAATCCTATAAATAACTGACTCCACACCTCTCTATAAAAAAGTGCCTGGTTGCATACCCTTTATCATTCAGGTTGGTGGAGCCAGCCATCTAAGTGGTTTGAGTCTATAAATTCCTGGGCCGTTCCCCTCCTGTTTACTATTATCTTTATTCTCCTCATCTCTATCTTTGGGTACTATGTCCTAAAAATAGTAGCAAGGGAACAGCCCAGACCCTTCCCAACTTGAGGGGCTTGTTTCTTCCTGACAGTCTCACCTCAAAGCCCACTTAATCCTTTGTCCAACAAGATATGGTGGCCTATCACACCTCCTGTGGGTCTCCCTGTACTGATGACCTTTAGCCTCTCCCCTCCTTCACCTCTTTACTCAACAAAATGTACCCAGAGTGGTTGACATCCCTTCTACCCAAAATTGTAAAAGTTAAAAAAAAGGGTGTCACGGATCAAATCATGTCCCCCTAAAAAGAGGTGTAGTCATGTTTCTGGGCCATGATTCCCAATATTTTGTGATTGTCTTCCATTTTGTGATATTTCTGTGCTGCATGTTAAAGGATTAGAGTGGGACTGTAAATCCCTTCATAGGATTACCTCCCTGCTCCACTGTAATTGACTTTAGCTAGAGGTAGCCATGAACTCTGAAGCCTTCTCCAATACCACAATACCGCAAGTGGATGGGTTTAAAAAGAGAAATTTTATTTTGTCACAGTCCAGTAGGTTAGAAGTCCAGATTCAGGGTGTCAGCTCCAGGGGAAGGATTTATTTGTAGGCTCTGGAGGAAGGTCCTTGTCATAAATTGTCCCGTGGACTGGAGGCTTCTGAGGCATAGAGAACCCAGTCATTTCCAAAGACCATACTCAGCTCCAGGAACTGCTCCTTGGTGGTACGAGGTCCCATACACCTCTTTCTCCTAGCTTCTTTGATTTATATCTCAAGAGACTGCCTCAAGGCACAGAACAATCTTACACACTGAGTACTGTGCTACCAACACAACTGCCACCAATCCATTCTCATTAACATCACAGAGGCAAGATTTACAAAATGAAGGAACAGAATACAATACCAGAAATCATGGCCCAGGTAAACTGCTATACAGATTTTGGGGGGAGCACAATTCAATCCATGATGGTGCATAAATTTGAGCAACAGTCATATTAACTGGTCTTCCTTGTAGGCATATGGATATTATCCTATTATTGGCAGCATTGTATTTAAGGAAAGATCTTAAAATGTTCTTTTTGACAATGAATGAAACACTGTTCCTCTTTAAGTTGTCATTCCCAGCATAGTAGACATAGTAGACTCTGAGAATTATGCTGAGTGACATAAGTTAGACACAGAAGAACAAATGTTGTATATCACTTATATGAAACAGAAAAGTTTACTAGTGCTCAACAGGGTTTTAGGGGAGAAGGAAATGGAAGTTATTGCTGAACGAATACTGGAGTTTCTGTTTGAGATTATGTGAAACTTTTAGAAACTGATAGTCATGATGTCACTGAATTCTACATTTAAAAAATAGAATGACAAGATTTTGATATATATATCCTATCTCAACCAAATTTTTCTTAAATGTATCAGATGTTGGTATGAACAATAGGCTTCATATCTGCACTCAAGGAGCATAACAATCACATTGGACACACTCTTGATTTCTTACGCATCTCACTGGCTGCTTTTTCTCTGTCTCCTTTGAGATTTCTCCTTATTTTTTTGACTTTTAAAATTTTGGAATACACCAGGCTCAATCTCAGAACTCGTCTCACTTTTTTAGCACTAACCCAAATTAAGCGTATCCATGCTCTTTTAATAGCACTTATTTACTGCTAACTTCCAAATTTTAAGAGCATCTAAATCCTGGATTGTTAAAATCAGAAGGATCCTGCGGGGTGATCTGGAATAGCTTCTTGTTTATGAATGAGGACAGCTGTGCCCAAAGGAGAAGTGAGAAACAATGAAGGACAGGTTCAGGAGCCAGGCTACATGACCAGGACCAATAGATGAAGTGAGGTCTCTAACTTCTTATTCCTCTAGAAAATTGCTGAACCTCTCTCTGGTGTGGGATATCTTAGGAAAGGATTATTCCCTGCCTGACATTACTGGGTAGACATAAATCAAATGACTCGACAGAAATGAGAATGACTCTGAATTAGACAGTAAAAGTTGGGCTTATATTTTGTGGGCCCTCTTGTACTAGATGGTAGGATCTTTTAGAGTTTTAGGCTATTTGAATTAACTGCAGTAGTAGAATCAGCCACATGAAAACTAATTCTGGTCTTTCAGTGTCATGGAAATCCCTTTTTTAAACCATCAGCTAAAATGTTCTTGGTAAGAGGTAGAAATTTCAAAGCCACTTATCCTTAAGCAAATGACTCCATAATGGAATACAGAAACATTTTACTGCCATACACTTGAAGAAAAGCTTTTTGATCCTTTCCCTTTTTATGTTTCTCAGAGCACTGTTAATAAAAGTTATTCTCCTACTGTGTTGTATTAAATTCTGGTGTTTGAGTAAAAATTATGCAGTTGTAAATCAGATAATGACTCTTTTCTGTGTAACATGAGTGTTCAAGTCTACTTTTTAGCTCTTATGTAAGTTCTTGAAATGCTTCTATTTTAATAACACTTGTTAGGACAAAGAAACACACTAACTGGGTGGAAGATTCATTTCAGAAAAGAAGGTAGGGAACTTCCTTGCAAAACTAGTAAGTGGTGTTTTCCTATATTCCACACTAAATTACTGTCCTAGTCACCTGGTACTGCTCTAACAGAAAATACCATGAGTGGAATGTTTAATGAGGAGAAGCTTTTACTGAGACAGTCTGGTAAGGTGCAAACACATTTACAAATTGTAAGTCCACTCAATAAGAGAATTTATCACAGTCCAGTAGGCTGAGTCCAAATCCAGTGAGAGCATCTCAGCACAGGAACCTTGGGTCCAAAGACGTGCTCAGCTCTCAGTGCTTCTCTCTTGGTGGTATGAGGTTCCCAACTTCCTCAGCTCACTTCTCTCCCTTGTATTCCACAAGCTTGTAGCTTGGGTCCTGCCTCACTAACACAACTGTTACCTATTCTCCATCATCAACCTCACAGAGGCACGATTCACAACACATGGGAGGAAGGGCACCATATTGGGACCCACAGCTAAATCAAATCAACACAGACATTTTTGGGGGGACACAATTCAACCCATGACAATTACTAATGAATTTTTTCCTCCAAATTGTTATCATCATCTCACTAAGCAAAACTGGATGTTGGTGATTTAAAAAATACGTAATTCCTATATGAAATCACATGCTAGATCCAAGATACATTATGGTGCAAAATCTTGCCCATGATGATGTTGGGAATAGAATGGTGTGAAACAGGGACAGAGACAAACCAGTCCAACAGCCCAGTGAAGTTTATTCAAAGAGAAAGAAAGTGGGGTCTTAATCAACAGGCGGTTCAATGCCCCAGTAGCTGGTGGGGACTGTCTTTATAGTTTTAAAGTTCCAGTGAAAAACTGAGGGGTGACTGATGCAAAAGTTATTTATGATTTTATAGCAGAAAGCTCTGATAAGGAGGTGTGGGGTGGCTGATGCAAAAATTATTTATGGTTTATAGTTAAGTACCTGTAGGGCATACATATCAGGCTGTTTTCATCTGATGACAGGGTTTGATCATTGGTTAAGATGACCTCCTTTAATTCCAGAGACAGAGTTTCTTCAACTCCGCACTTTTGGTTAATGGACAGAGGAGTGTTGTCATTCTCTCTAGCTGCTTCCTGCTGATTTTTCATAGGGCATATGGGGAATGAGATGCCCCCTGACTTCCTGGCCCTCTGTACTCATATCTTGATAATCAGCAAAAAGGGAGGTCTGTGGCTTGTTTTTAGGGAGGTTTTGGTACAGATCTTGTCAAGACTCTCAGAGGAGCAGAATCTGATTCACTTGGTGGTGGGTAAGTGTTTTAGTCAGCCAGTGCTGCTTTAGCAGAAAATACCAGTGTGGATGGCTTTAACAAAGGAAGGTAGGCTACAAGCCCAAATTCTGGATGTCCACTCCCAGGGAAGGCTTTTCCCCTTGTCGGCTCTGGAGGAAAGTCTGGTATTGCATCAGTCTTTGTCCAGGGAGCATCTTGGCACAGGAACCTCAGGTCTGAAGGACACGGTCTTCTCTCGGTGCTGCTTGCTTGATGGTGTGAGGTTTGCAATTCTCTGCTTGTTTCTCTTTCCTTTTATCTCTTGTAGGACAAAAGGATTAAGGGCAGTGCAAGCCATATTCCAGGGAAACTCCTTTCACAGTGGAGCAGGGAGGTAATCCTGTGAAGGGATTTACAGTCCCACCCTAATCCTTTAACACACAGCACAGGAAATTTACAAAATGGAAGACAATCACAAAATATTGGGAATCATGGCTCAGCCACATGGCTACCCATATTTTGGGGGGATACAATTCAATCCATGACATTCCACCCTTTGGCACCCTAAAAAAATCACATAATTGAAACATGTAACACATTCATCTCATCATAGCAAAATAATGTCCATCCATATTATAGAAGTCTTAAATCAGTTCTAAGTCAAAAATTTAAAAATTCTTTTAAATCTATGAAACCTAGAACAGACGCTATCTGCTCCCAAAAGTATAATGGCAGAACAGGCACAAGTTAGACATTCCATTACAAATGGGAGAAATTGTAGGGAAAGAAGGCATAAACAGTCAACAGGCTAGTCAGCTGAACTCATTACATTAGCTCTCAAAGCTTTGAAAATACTCTTACATTTTCTGAGACATTCTATACAATGGCCCTGTCCACCAGACTCTAGGTATTGGCCACACTCCCCGGATTTTGGGTGGAGACCCCCAGTTCTGTGTTACAACTCTGCCTTAAAGGCCCACTTGGACAGAAACTGTGCTCCATCGGCTTTAGGTGCATCATAAGTCCAAATGAGTGGCAATTCCACTCTTACAAACACAGAAAGCCCTGGCTCTACCCTTTCAAACCCCTGAGGTCATGGCCATACCTTTTGAGACAGAGGCAACTCAGCTTCTCAGGCTGTTTGTCTCTTCAGCTCCTGCTTCCTGTGGCCACATGGCCCAGGCCTCAGGCCCATATCTGCCTTGCTGGAGCAAGTGTTCCAAAGCTCTGTAGCTCCACTGATTTAAGTACCCAGAGGCACCCCACTCTTGCTGGAAAACATCCTGCACAAAGGCACTCAGCTCTCTCCCTCTGTGGGTTGGCAACACTAACTCCACCAATTCCAGTGTCCAGAGGCACCCTGCTCCACAAGAAAAACCCTGTGCACAGGCACTAAGCTCTCTTGCTCCATGGGTCAGCTCCAGTGCTGCCTCTGGTTCTGCTGCTGCTGCTGCGGCCACCAGTCCTCTGTTGTTTCTCAGCAGCTTCACCTTCTTCATTCATTCTGAATCTTTTGTCCATTCACAGTTTCAAAATGGCTTCTATATTTTAGGTTTTTGTTAGAGCAGCTCCCCACTCCTGGCGCTAAATTCTGTTTTAGTCAGCTAGTGCTGCTCTAACAGAAAATACCACAGAGTGGATGGCTTTAACAAAGGAAGGTTTATTCTTACACAGTCTGGTAGGCTACAAGTCCAAATTCAGGATGTCCGCTCCTGGGGAAGGCTTTTCCCCTTGTCAGCTCTGGAGGAAACTCCAGTATTGCATCAGTCTTTGTCCAGGGAGCATCCTGGCACAGGAACCTTGGATCTGAAGGATGCGCTCTTCTCCCATTGCTGCTTTCTTGATGGTAATGAAGTTCCCAATTCTCTGCTTGCTTCCTTTTCCTTTTATCTCTTGTAAAATGAAAGGAATAAGGGTGGGGCAAGCCATACTCCAGGGAAACTCCCTTTACAGTGGAGTAGCAAGGTAATTCTATGAAGGGATTTACAGTCCCATCCTAATTCTTTAACATACAGCACAGGAAAATCACAAAATACTGAAAATCATGGCCCAGCCATATTGCTATACGTATTTTGGGGGGGGGATACAATTCAATCCATCACAGTAAGATTGCAGACTGACTGCTGGATCAGTTGTGTTTTGACTATGAATAAGATCAGGCTGAGACAGAGTTCTAAAGTAAGTAAGATAAGCCAAGACCAAGAAGTGTCATAAATGGAAGAAGCCATGGAAGCCATTTTTGTGAATTTAGCCAAGTATCTCAGTTGCTTCTTCACTATCTTTGTAAATTGGCTGCTCTTTCTGAAAATTTTTTAGCTGCATCTCAGACCAGGCCTGATTGGTTAACATAGAAACAGTATTGTTCATCTAGAAAAAGACAAGTGCTCCACTTCTCTGAGGTCAACAGATCTAGGGCACATCTGTTTTGTAGGATGACAGCTGCTAGAGAATCTATCTGGTCTTGTATTCTTAACAATGCTTTGGCTATGTCCTCTATGGTTTCTTGTAGGTCTTGTGAGAGGGGGTAAAAATAATACAGCAAAATGCTTTTAACTGTTCTATTTTGGTGCCAGTACTGGCTGTGACCCCCAGGGCAGCCAATAGAAGTATAAGCATGGGAGTTCTTTTTGGCCTGACTGAGGCTTTTACAGGTATGGGGGCGTGGGGGTGATATCAGTGTTTGAGTATGAGTATATGAGAATCCTTGTTCCTGTTCAGTTTGTAGGTAGGCAGGAATATGTCTAGTTCCCACAAAAGAAGTGGAGACCATCTTCTAGGACACACACACTAACATGTAGAGAGAAGAGGTGGAGGGAATCATGACCCCTGTCTGGTAGGTGGTTCATTACTCCAAACTGAAAAGGTGTTAGAAAGGGCTCTCCCCAAAAGGCGACTTATTTTGAAAGGTTGTTGGGAGCAGGGAAGGGTACTAATCCAGGGAAAGAAGCTTTGGCTTGGGGCAATACAAATGCCTGAGGATGCACCTTGGAACTGGGGTGGTCCTGAGAAAGGTACTGGTTGGCTGTGGGGGAAAAGGAATAGTCCTATCCTTTGGCTTTGGATCCTGTGATAGGGGGTATCATGGGTTGAATTGTGTCCCCCCAAAAATACATGTAGCCATGTGGCTGGGGCATCATTCCCAGTATCTTGTGACTGTCCTCCATTTTGTGGTTTCCCTAAACTGTACATTAAAGGATTAGGGTGGGGCTGTAAATTCCTTCATAGGATCACCTCCTGCTCCACTGTAAAGGGAGTTTCCCTAGAGTACATCTTGCCCCACCTTTAACCCTTTCAGCCTGCAAGAGATGAAAGAGAAGCAAGCAGAGAATTGGGAACCTCGTTAACATCAAGAAAGCAGTACCGGGAGAAAAGCACATCCTTCAGACCTGAGGTTCCTGCGCCAAGACGCTCCCTGGACAAAGACAAATGCAATACCAGACTTTCCTCCAGAGCCGACAAGGGGAAAGCCTTCCCCTGGAGCAGACACCCTGAATATGGACTTGCAACCTACCGGACTGTGTAAGAATAAACCTTCCTTTGTTAAAGCCATCCACTCTGTGGTATTTCTGTTAGAGCATCCCTAGCTAACTAAAACAGGGTGATATTTTGATAGTAATTACTATGGAGTCCGGGATCTAGATGTCCTAGATTTAGGCCTTCATTTATTGTTTGCAGAAGGGAGCTCCTCTTAAGACAGTTATGCGCAGGACTATTGGTCCTAAGATTTGGGTGGGAGTGTCAGGGAGGGACTGTATGCATCTGATGAAGGTTTGGAACAGTAATGTGGCTCACTGGCCAAGGTGCTTGGGTAAATTCCTAGGAGAATGTCTGCTCTGTTGAGAAAGGTGGACACTTCATCTTTAGTATATACATCAAGTGGTCTGGGTCCATGTCCCCCAGGGGCTGGAAGTGCAGCGTAAGCCCCTGGGGAGAGGGACAAACAGATCCAGCACCTCTGATATTTAGCAGTGTGGTTCAGGAGAGAAAAAGTTAGGTTAAGGGTGTTAAGTAGGTAGAGGGATATGTGTGGAGGTATTGGCAGAGAGAGGGCTGACTATGACAAGGTAGAGGGAATTGTTTCTAAACACTGGGAGATTTTCTGCCATGAATAATCAGTGAATTCCCCTGGTAAATACCAGTCCCAGACAAGAGAAAGCAAAGTTTTGGGAGTTTCCGTTGGGTTGGGTGGATGGAATAAGTTTAAGATTAAGACATAGAATGTTCCCAGAGAGGGGGTAAGAGGGAAGGTATGTGGCTCGTCTTGTGGGTTAGGAATCCCTCTAAAGCTAGAGGGGAAGAGAAGTAGAAGTGCTGGGAGTTGAAGGTATTTGTCCAGGTTGGGTGGCTATAACACAAAGGTTGTCTGGAGCTTGCTAAGAAGGTCTCTGCCTAATAAGAGGGTAGGGCATTTGGGAATTACTAGAAATGTGTGGGAAAAAGTTAAATGATCTAATTGGCAAGTTAAAGGGGAAGTTTTAAGAGAGTTTGATATAGGATTCCATTCACAGCAATAATAAAAATGGAGGAAGGGAGAAGCTTCTCTGAAAATTCAGGCAGTACCGAATAAGCAGCCCCTCTACCCAGCAGAGACGAGATTTGCTTACTAGCAACCTGAAAACAAACCCAAGTCTCCATCAGTGAGATGTTGATTGTGGGGCCTTAGAAACTAGGCCTCCTAGTCCTCAGTGGCCAGCTCAAGGAAATCTGGCTGGGAAAATCCTAGTTCAGCCGCTGTTTTTGAAGGGGTGGCCCCAGACCCAGCAGTCTGAGGCCATTCATTCTCCCAGTGGCCTTGTATACCACAAGCTAGGCATGGCTTGTGTAGAGCTCCAGGGTTTGGGCAGGAGCAGGCCCAGTGGCCTTCTTCCTTGCATTTGAAGCAAGGTCCTGAAGGCTATAAGGAGCTGTGTTGGGGCTTCTTGTAGGTTGTCAGGCAGTTCCCACTTTGTTTTCTGGGGGCTCAAGTCAACATTGGAATTTTGCCTGTTTTTCTGGACAGCCTCCTCCTCTAGGTTATTAAAGACCCTAAAGGCCAGTTTCACAGGATCCTTTTGGGGAGTGTATGGTGCCGAAGCCCATCACCCACAAAGACCTCTGTGAGCAGAGCTACAAGCTTTTGTGATGGTGGGCGGACGCATCTCACCCCGACATATTTCTGGCTGTATATTTTTCATCATAATTAAACTCTCCTTAAAATAACCCCTCACCTCCCTGCACAAGGACAAACGCTGAGCCCAGGGATGGCCAGCCCAGGAATGCCAGGGCCGACCCAGCCCTGTTGACTTCCCCCAACTGCACTTCCCCCCCATGTGAAAAGAATTATCCTTTTCAGAACAGTTTAAGAAAGGCATAGGGTGGGGGACGGTAGGTGTTTACTGTCCCCGCAGGAGGAGATAAAATAAAGAGCAAAGTAGGAACAAATAGAGATTATAACCTTTAGACCCTTCCTCCTGTACCTTTTAACCTTGAGGTATAAGTAGGGCTGATTGAGCTCGAGGCATAACTTTGTGTTCACTGTCAATTACACACCTGCCTCGGGCCATTATCTAGAAAGCCTTGACAGTTAACAAGATCACAAGGTTTCAGTTTCAAGTTAGCTAATAGCTCGTGTGGTCGGGGGGCAGGGTAAAAATCACATCACCTCAAGATCACGAGGTTTCAGTTTCAAATTAGCCAATCACGAGGTTTTGGTTTCAAATTAGCCAATAGATTGTGTGGCCAGTGGGCAGGGTAAAACTCACGTCACTTTGACTATAAAAACAATAAAGACAGACAGCTCTCTCTCTTGGTCGGGCTGCCTTTAAACCAAAAAAGTCTTTCCTGTCTCTCTTAATTCTTTTCCCGCCGATGCCTTCCCTCCCTCCATGCGTGACCCTGAAAAGCTGTCGGGGCTGGCTTCTGGCACTATGGACCATCCTTAAGCTTTTGGAGCTTTTTGTGGATGTCTGAGGCAGATTGAGAAGCAAAGCAGTATTCAAGTAGAGCTGTCCCATGGCGGAACTGGGATCTAGATTACTGTATTTGATTAAAGTTTCTGTGAGTCTATTTAGGAAGGTAGCAGGATTTTCATCTGCCTTCTGGGGGATTTAGTTCCACTTAGGGTCTGTGGAGGACGCTGCTGTTGCCCGGGGGCATTGGTGATTAGGGTCTTGGGTATGAAGTGAATCGGCCAAGGTTGTGGCCACAGACCAGATAAAGGTCCTGCCATGTGAGGCTGTAAGACTGGATTAGATATTGAAAGTCTGTGTGAAAATGCAAGGGGTCAGATGAAAAGGATATGAACCACTTTTCAATTAGGGATAGGTTGTCCAAATTGAAGGAAACGTGTACCTGGGTGATGCCTTCCTTTCCCGCTACCTCTCAGAGGGATAAAATGGGTTTGGGGGGTTGTCCCCTGGACCCAGTGTGTAGAGGTTAAACGGGGTCAGTGGAGGGGCAAGAGGAAGACCTCAAGCAGGTGGTAGATTGTGGAATGCACAAAGGGGGAGAGCGTTTTGTTAGGGGTTCGGATTTCAAGACGCGACCCAGAATTTCTTTAAAGGTTAAATTTTATTTAAAAATATGCCCAATGAGAAAAAGGCTGGTACACCAGGGATGCACTCCAAACTACACAGAGTGAGGAGGAGACCACGAGTTTCCTCAGCACCCAGTATTTAAGTGATGAGATTGCAAAGCAGGGAGGGGGAACTGACCTTTACATTGGTTGGTTAAGGACACCTGGAACTCCTATTAATTGTAAAATGTGGTCAAGGTCTAGGGGTCACTTGCAGGCTGTCCGTGGTCTAGGGGTCACTTGCAAGGTTGCCCCTAGGCTTGTCTTGTGACAGTGTTTTGTAAGACAAAGGTGAGATTATTTTATGGTATTTTATCCTATTAAATTGTTTCCGGGGGCTTTCTTTAATACCTCAAATTTTTACTGCGCCCTTCCTTATTTCAACATTCCCCCCTTGAGTTCTTATTCCAGAGTCAAATCTTAGACTCTGAGTGGGTGCCGGGCTGATCAAGGTCCTGGCTGTTCAGGGGGGTGGTAGGCCTGGTACTGGGGCAGATGTTTTAGGACCAGGAGCTGGACTGTAGCCAGTCTCTCTCGTATGAATTTAAGTAGTTTATTTAGAATGCAGGGACCCACAGTTAAAGCTAGGATGAAGAGGACAAGTGGTCCTGTTAATGCAGTGATTAGGGTGGTCGGCCACGGGGACCAGGAGAACAGAGACTCATACCAGTTCTGTTTTTGTTCCCTAATTCTTGCTCGGTCTTCTAATCACTTTCTGACTGTAGCCAGGCTGTCTCTGACTATACCTGAGTGATTTACATAAAAACAACATTGTTCTCATAGAGCTTGACATAATCCCCCCTGTTGGAGGAAGAGCAGATGAAGCCACCTCCTGTTCTGGAGTACCATCTCAGCTAAGGAACCTAGGGAATTTTCTAGATGATGGATGGACCTCTCCAATTCAGCCAGGTTAGAGTCTATAATTTTGTTTAATGCCTGATAATTCTGATCTCCCTTTATTAAAGCGGCTGTTCCCGTCCACACTCCGGTGGCTATCCCTGCCCCCACTAAGACAGTGAGGAGGATAGTCGAGGCCCCCAAATCTCTCTTATCTTGCTAAAAGGGTAATCAGGCTCTGGCAGGGCTTCCAGATAAGTGCTTACAGGGAGATAGTATACTTGCAGGAACAAGGTAATCAGTACACACAAATTGTCTTTTGTGAGCACCTGCAGGAGTCGGATCCGACTCGACGGCACTTGGCTGGATGGCTGCTGATGTATACAGGGAGTTAATCCGGTGGTGCATGCGAACCAAGTATCGTTAGGTGGCACGAAATATACAGCAGAGGAGTTATCCTGGTATATTCTAGTACAGAGGTGCTGTAAATAAGGGAAACTATCCAAGGATCCCTCCTTATTCAGCACACACAACCCAGATCCTGTGACTTCCTGGAGTGTTATCACTGGAAACCTTCCCCATAAACACTTGGAGCCTCGATGAGACTCTGCAGACAGGTTTCTTTCGGTGGTCCATCTGGTATAAAAAGGGGGCCTAGGGTCTAAGCATAGCCAACAGTCCTTTCTAGTCAAGTTAGTAGTTGAATTGAGATAGTTGTAGGTAAAATTCAGTAGTGAGTACAAGGTACTCTTGCTAGGACTAGTGTTATGTGGGGGAGGTACTGTGGGAGCAATCTGGCCAGAGGGTAAGGTTTGGGTGTAGTTCTTTTTCTTCGGGAAGGGTCTCATCGTGGGCTCCCTTGGGCAAACTGGGTTGGGGGCTGTCGGTCCAATGTCAACTGGTGGGGGACTATAGGGCTCTGGCAGCCTCTGAATCTTGAAGAGGAGCCCCGAATCATACCCCAAAAGGTACAGCCTGAGTCCCAAGATTTTTCCTGCTTCCCAACCTCTTGTCTTTTTCCCTTGTTCAGTTAGAGATATGGAAATGGGGTTTCGTCTGTTCTGACTGGTCTCATTTTTAGCTTGACTGACCCTAATCAGGTCCTTATCTTCTCTGATCCAGGGTGCATTGGTTTCACAGCCCCATGCATAACAGAAATAGTCATTTGTTCCTCCATATGATCCGTAGTCATTAACCCCAGGACAGATGTAAATTTGTTGTTTGGCCAGTTGTTGAATGAGGCAGTCAGTAGCACAGCTCCACCCACCCCTGTAGCAGCAAGGGTCACCTTTTAGCATACACAAACCGAGTTCGCAGTCTGCACGAGAGTCTCCTATAAAGTCACATAAATCAAGGTGAAAAACTGGTGAAGTTGCCTCGGGAGGGCCGGTTAGGATCAGCTCCTGAACTGGCCGGCCAAGGTCTCTTGGAGCTCTCTCAGGGCCAATGAGGATCCACTTGTAGGTCTCTGGTTGGTGTGGGTTGGTGGATCGGGTGGCCATGGCTGGCAACAGGAGAGCCCACAGGACCCACATGATCAGGCTGAAGATAGAGCTTGAAAGAGGCGCAGCTTGAGGGGGTCCTCGGGATGTTGTTACACCTTCCATCGAGGGTTAGGGTCTAGTGTTGCCTTTCTTAGGTGGGAGTGATGGACCCAGAGCCGGATCCCGTGGGCCTTGACAGCAGTTGGAGTTGTCAGGATCACCGTATGTGGTCCTTTCCAACAGGGCTCCAAAGTCTCCTTCTGGTGTCTCCGGATCCAAACCAGATCCCCCGGTTGAAACTGATGTGACTCTACAGGAGGGAGATCATGGAGGTGTCTCAACAAGGGGAATAGTATATCTTGAGTTTTCTGCAGGGCCTGGAGGGACTTAAGCAGGTCATGATTACAGATTTCAGCAAGCATGTCATCCCTTGGTTTACGGCAGAGGGGTGGTGGCTTTCCAAAAACAATTTCATAGGGCGTTAGGCCTTGGAGGTAGGGAGAATTACACACATGCATTAAGGCAAAGAAGCAGGGCTGTCCAGTCACCAGCAGTTTCTAGGGTCAATTTGGTTAAGGTCTCCTTAAGGGTCCGGTTCATCCTCTCTACCTATCCTGAACTCTGGGGGTGATAGGCACAATGTAATTTCCAATTAATCCCCCACAACAGACGCTACTCTCTGAGAGACTATGGCCACAAAGGCAGGGCCATTGTCTGATCCTACTGTCAATGGAACCCCAAACCTAGGTATAAGTTCTTCCAGGAGTTTTTTTGAGAATATCTGAGCTGTGTCTCTCTTAGTGGGAAATGCTTCAGTCCAACCAGAGAATGTGTCTATGAAAACTAAAAGATACTTGTATCCATATCTGCCGGGCTTAATTTCAGTGAAGTCCAGTTCCCAATATACTCCAGGCATAGTGCCTCTTTCTCTCTTACCTTGGTGGGCCTTACCAGATCTGCCTGCCTTAATAGCCTGGCCTTAGTAGCTTCGCAGGCTTGGCAGGTGTGTGCTATTCGTTCAGCCAGCCGGGGTAGATGGGATATATAGTACCTTGAAGACAGAAGTTCCTGGATTTTTGCTGCTCCCAAATGGGTGGTCTGGTGCATCTGGTGGACGAGCTTCTCTCCCAATTTTTGAGGGAGAATGGGGAGTCCTCCCGAGGTATAGTGCCATCCTTTCTCCTATTTTATTTCTGGAATCTTCTTGTGCAGGAGGGTAACCTCTGGGGTGTAGTTGGGCTCTTTGGGAAGGGTTGCCTCGGGGAACTGGATAGAATTGATCTCAGGGAGGCTGAGGGGAGCTTCCTTAGCTGCTCGGTCCGCCAGATTATTGCCTCGGGCTTCCACTGTTTCGGGCCGCTGATGTCCGGGGCAATGGATGATGGACAGCTTTGTGGGCAGCCAAATAGCTGCCAGTAAATCTAATATTTCTTGTTTATTTTTAATAGTTTTTCCTTCTCTTGTGTTCCTGATAGATGGTCCCATGTACATGTGCGGTAGCAAAGGCATACCTGCTGTCAGTATAGATGTTGACCGCCTTGCCAGCCCCTAATCTCAGTGCCTCAGTGAGTGCTATGAGCTCTGCCCATTGCACTGATGTTCCAGATGGTAGGGATTGTGACCCGAGGACCTGATCTTTGGCTACCACCACTGCCCCTGCTTACCTGGTGCCATCCTTGATGAAACTGCTCCCATCAGTGAACAGAGCAAGATCAGGGTCCTGCAAGAGAATGTCTGTAAGATCTCGGTGAAGGCCGTGTTGTTGGTCGAGCACCTCAGTGCAGTCATGCAGTTCAGCCTCCAGGTCCGGATCAGGCAGCAGCGTGGCTGGGTTGAGGGCTGAGCTAGAAGCAAACACAACTCGGGGCTGATCTAGTAATAAAGACTGGTAGTGGGTTAGTCGGGCATTGGAAATTGATTTATGAGGCGGGCTATGCAGGACTCCCTCGATGGCATGGGGGGTAGTGATGGTCAGGGGCTGTCCCATAGTCAGTTTATCAGAGTCTTTAGCTAGTTGAGCGGCGGCCGCAACAATTCTAAGTCACGTTGGCCATCCTGAGGCCACTGGGTCTAGCTTTTTAGACAGATAGGCCACCAGCCTCTTCCATGGGCCTAGTGTCTGAGTAAGGACTCCCTTGGCTATTCCTTTATTTTCATCGATGTATAGTTGGAAGGGCTTTTCCAGGTTGGGTAATGCCAACACTGGTGCCTCCAGGAGTGACTTCTTTATAGTCTGGAAAGCCTGCTCTGTTTCTTTAGTCCATATAAAATTCTTTTCTTTTCCTTGGGTCAGATCGTATAGGGGGCGTGCTATCTCTGCAAATCCTTGGATCCAGAGCTGACAGAACCCAGTGGACCCCAAGAACTCCCTCACCTGCCGTGGCATACGTGGGGTGGGAATCCCAAGGATAATCTGTTTTCTTGCTTTGGATAGGGAACGTTGTCCCCCCTTGAGTTGGAAACCCAAGTAAGTCGCCTCCTGGACACAGACCTGTGCCTTTTTAGCGGAGACTCGATATCCCAACTCTGCCAAGAGAGTTAACAGGGACTTGGTGGCCTTTCAGCAAATGTCCTCATCGGGTGCCCCGAGTAATAAGTCATCTATGTATTGTAAAAGGGAAATGTCAGGCCATTGATGTCTATACTCATGTAGGTCCCAATGAAGGGCCTCATCAAAGATGGTGGGGGAATTCTTGAACACTTGTGGCAGACGTGTCCAGGTCAGCTGTCCGCGGAAGCCATCTTCCAGGTTCTGCCATTCAAAGGTGAAGAGCAGCTGACTCTGTGGGCTCAGGGGTATGCTGAAGAATGCATCTTTTAAATCTAGTACTGAATACACCTGGTGCTCTGGTGACAGAGAGCTCAGAAGCGTGTATGGGTTTGAAACATTGGGGTAGATATCCTCCACTCTTTTATTGACCTCCCTCAAATCCTGGACTGGTCTGCAGTCCAGCCCTCCTGCCTTCCTCACCGGCTGCAGGGGGGTATTCCAGGGCGACTGGCAGGGCACTGGTATTCCATGTTTCCTGAGTCTTTGAATGTGGGCCCTGATCCCCTTCCTCACTTCTGGCATAATGGGGTACTGATTCGGGTTGGCAGATCATTTTAAAGTCACTATAACTGGTGGTTGGTGTTTGGCTAGCCCTGGGGAGTTGTTTTCAGCCCAAACCTGAGGAATCTCTTTGATCAATTGATCTACTGATACCAGGAGGATGGATTGGGGCCCCTGTCAGAATCATCATAAAGTCTGTATTCTTCCTCTAAAGGGGCTACCACATTGACTTGGGGTGTCAGGTAAGCATGATTTCCAGTAAAGTGGATAGTCAACTGCATTTTTGATGACAAGTCTCTTCCAAGTAAAGGGTATGGGTATTCAAGCATGACCATGAAGGAATGGGAGACAGTTTTAGTTCCCAAGTCTATTTTTCGCTTAGTAGTCCATGAGTAGGCACCAATTCCAGTAGCTCCCTGTGCTAGGGTTTTGGTTTTGGTTATGGGTCCTAGGGGTTCAGTTAGAACCGAGTCGCTAGCCCCGGTGTCAACCATGAATTCTACTCGGTGTCCCCCTGTTTTAGGCAGCTAGGGCTGCTCTAACAGAAATACCACAGAGTGGATGGCTTTAACAAAGAAAGATTTATTCTTACACAGTCCGGTAGGTTGCAAGTCCATATTCAGGGTGTCCGCTCCAGGGAAAGACTTTCCCCTTGACGGCTCTGGAGGAAAGTCCGGTATTGCATCAGTCATTGTCCAGGGAGCGTCCTCACACAAGAACCTCTGGTCTGAAGGACGTGCTCTGCTCCCGGTGCTGCTTGCTTGATGGTAGCGAGGTTCTCAAATTGTCCTTGGTTCTTTTTCCTTTTATTCCTTGCAAGCTAAAAGCATTAAGGGTGGGGCAAGCCATACTCCAGGGAAACTTCCCCCATAGCAGGAATTCACAGCCCCACCCTAATCCTTTAACATACAGGTTAGCAAAACCGCACAATGGAGGACATTTCCAAGATACTGGGAACCATATCCCAGCCACATGGCTGCACACATTTTTGGGGGGACACAATTCAAACCATGACATCCCACCCTTTGACAACCCAAAAATCACATCACAAAACATTTAACACATTCATCTCACCATAGCAAAATTATGTCCATCCATATAACAGAAGTCTTAAATCAGTTCCAAGTCCAAAATACAAAAACTCTTCTACATCTGTGAAACTTAGAAGGCATTAACAGGCAACAGGCAAGTCAACAGAACACATTACATTAGCCCTCAAAGCTTTGGAAATACTCTTACATTTTCTGAGACATTCTACACAACAGCAATGCTCTCCAGACTCTAGGTATCGGCCACACTCTCAGGTTTCTGAGTGGAGACCTCCAGCCCCGTGCTACAACTTTGCCTTCAAGGCCCACTTGGACAGAAACTCTGTCCCATTGGCTTTAGGAGCACCCTAAGCCCAACTGAGTGGCAATTCCACCCTTACGAACACAGCACGCCATGGTTCCACCCTTTCAAACCCCTAAGGTCATGGCCATACCTCTTGAGACTGAGGCAGCTCAGCTTCTCACGCTATCTGCCTCTTCAGCTTCAGCTTCCTATGGCCGCATGGCCCGGCCTCAGGCCCACATCTGCCCTGCCGGGCAAGTGTTCCAAAGCTCTGTAGCTCCACTGGTTTAAGTGCCCGGAGGCACCCCACTCTTGCTGGAAAGCGTCCTGCCCAAAGGCACTCAACTCTCTCACTCCGTGGGTCAGCAAGGCCAGCTCACCGATTCAAGTGCCCAGAGGCACCCCGTTCCGCGAGGAAAACTCTGCGCAGGCACTGACCTCTCTCGCTCCACAGGTCAGCTCCAGCACTGCCTCTGGTTCTGCTGCTGCCGCTGCCGCTGCTGCCGCTGCCGCTGCTGCCGGTCCTCTGTTGTTTCTCACCATCTGTGCCTTCTTCGTTCCTTCTGAATCTTCTATCCATTCGCAGTTTCAAAGTGGCTTCCACATTTTAGGTATTTGCTAGAGCAGCACCCCACTCCCACGGTACCAATTCTGTTTTAGGCAGCTAGGGCTGCTCTAACAGAAATACCACAGAGTGGATGGCTTTAACAAAGAAAGATTTATTCTTACACAGTCCGGTAGGTTGCAAGTCCATATTCAGGGTGTCCGCTCCAGGGAAAGACTTTCCCCTTGACGGCTCTGGAGGAAAGTCCGGTATTGCATCAGTCATTGTCCAGGGAGCGTCCTCACACAAGAACCTCTGGTCTGAAGGACGTGCTCTGCTCCCGGTGCTGCTTGCTTGATGGTAGCGAGGTTCTCAAATTGTCCTTGGTTCTTTTTCCTTTTATTCCTTGCAAGCTAAAAGCATTAAGGGTGGGGCAAGCCATACTCCAGGGAAACTTCCCCCATAGCAGGAATTCACAGCCCCACCCTAATCCTTTAACATACAGGTTAGCAAAACCGCACAATGGAGGACATTTCCAAGATACTGGGAACCATATCCCAGCCACATGGCTGCACACATTTTTGGGGGGACACAATTCAAACCATGACACCCCCTACTTTTAAGGTTACCCTGGGCTTAGGGGGGACCAGTGAGCCCTGATGCCCTAGGTTAAGAATCTTTGGAGGGGGCTTTCTTTTGGGGCACTCACCCTTCCAGTGTCCGATTTCCTTGCAGTAGGCACACTGGTTTCTCTGCAGGTAAGGCTTTCCTGGCTTCCTCATCTGATTTGGTTTCTTTTCCCAAGGGCTCAGCAGCGCGTGGTCCTGGGCTTCTGCCAGGAGGATTCTGCTTACCTTTTTCGCTTGTTTGTCTTCTGGTAGTTCGCAGTTATTGAAGGTTTTCATAGCAATTTCCATCAGCTCGGATAGGTTCTTTCCCTCGAATCCTTCTATTTTTTGTATTTTTCTTTTGATATCAGGGCCAACTGTCCCACAAGGCTATATTAATGGCCCCTTAATTTTCGAGAGACTCAGGGTCAATGGGAGTATATGTGCAGTATGCCTCCGTCAGTCGTTCCAGAAAGGCGGCTGGGATTCTGAGGGTTCCTGAATTACCTGTGTTACTTAAGACAAATTTGTGGGGCACCTAGCGGCGGTCCAGACACCCCAAATAAGAATCTGGCGGTAGAGAGTTAGGCGCTGCTTACCTGCAGTGGTGTTTGGGTCCCAATTTGGACGGGTCAGGGGAAAAGCGTGGTTAATTTCATCTAAATCACTCATAAAGTTTCCATCATCTCCCGGAACCCGTTTTCTGTCTAGGGAAACAATGTTAGTCCTCTCCTCAGTGGTAAAGAGGGCTTCGAGAAGTTGCTATATGTCTTCCCAAGTGGGGTGGTGTCTTACAAAGATGGTTTCTAAGAGGGATATCAAGGTTTCAGGTTTTTCAGAAAAAGGGGGATTCTGCATTTTCCAATTGTAAAGATCACAGGCTGTAAAAGGAGTATAGACCAAGGAGGGGGTCCCAGCCTCAGTCATGTGTCCTATAGCTCGGAAGGGGAAAATATGAGGGGAAGTTTCTATAAGTGGTTGAAAAAATCGACCTGAGTGGATATGGGCTCGGCTCTGGAGGTCAGAGGAAGGTGGTGCCGCAGAAGTGGTGGGGGTTGGGGGAGCAGTCAGGACTATAGGGTTTGCAGAGACCCTATACAGGCCACGGAGACTGGCTTTGGCTCCTTCAGCCCCGGTGGCGGCAGGAGGAGAAACGGGAACTGGGGGATAGGGAGGTGGGAGACTCAATAAGTCGTCTGGGTCAGAGGAATCAGATGGAGGAACGGAAGCTGGTGGGGGTTTCGAGGAGCCCTGAACCACCAGGGTTGTAGGAGGTTGTTTAGGGGGAACATAGGGTTGCAGTCACGCAGGTGGCCTCCTGAGGAGGTCTTACCAAGCAACAATGTATGGCATTTGGTCAGGGTGACCCAGATCACCAAAGATGACCTGAAAAACAGAATAAGTTTGGTTAATGTCTAGGGATCCTGTGGGTGGCCATCCAGTACCGAAGGGCAACCATTCCAGATTACAAAGTGTGTGGAGTTTTCCTGACTGCACCTTGCCGAAGTCTCAGGCTCATTTCTGGAAATCTGAAAAGTGGTTAAGGAATAGGTCTAGGGGTCTTACAGAGTGAGAAGAAGATTGCCCCATGGTGGCAAAAGTAACAATCAGGACAAACAACACAATCAAACAGACAACGGAGCAGACACAGATCGGTCACAGAAGAAACGAAAAGAAAACCATGTGCGGGATTTACAGGCCGCAGAACCTAGAAAGGAACCATCGGTGCCCACCCAGATGGACAGCTGAGGCGTCCCCCAGCCTCCGACTCAGAAAGCAATTCTGAGTCCAGATTCTCTCTTAGTGAGTCCCAGAACCAGAGCTGGAGCACAGACAGACAATATCCAGACTCACCGGTGAGGTCCAAACCAGATCGGCCAGCCACGGAGGTCGCTCTTGGAATCCCAGGAGAGCCCTCAAATGTTAGGAGTTCAGATTTCAAGACACGACTCAGAATTTCTTTAAAGGTTAAATTTTATTAAAAAATATGCCCAATAAGAAAAAGGCTGGTGCACCAGGGACGCACTCCAAACTGTACGGAGTGAGGAGGTGACCATGAGTTTCCTCAGTGCCCAGTATTTAAGTCGTGAGATTGCAAAGCAGGGAGGGGGAACTGACCTTTACATTGATTGGTCAAAGTCACCTGGAACTCCTATTAGTTGTAAAATGTGGTCAAGGTCTAGGGGTCACTTGCAGGCTGTTCGTGATCTAGGGGTCACTTGCAAGGTTGCCTCCAGGCTTGTCTTGTGACAGTGTTTTGTAAGACAAAGGTGAGATTATTCTATGGTATTTTCTGCTATCGAATTTTTACTGCGCCCTTCCTCATTTCAACAGTTTGACATAGAAGAAGAAAGCAAAATTCCAGAAGAGGCAAGAGAGTCTGCTGGAGCTGAAGGGGGAAGAGAAATACAAGGAGGGGGAGAGGCATGATCAGGGGGATCGGAAGTGGTGGCTCAGAAAGCCAAGGTTTTTCATTAATGAGGGGGATTTGCAAAGTGGTGCAGAATTGGCAGAGAAAGGTTTGATTATGGAGGGGAAAAAAAGCTTGAACATAAGGCACCTTGGACCACTTGCCATTTGAGGTGATAAAGTAGTCTAAATCACAGACAATGTTCCTAGGGTGCCTAGATTTTTTTAGTAGGCACCCCAAAGGAGTGTTCTTAAGGGGCTTACTGTCTACACTCCCCATAGTGTAGACAGTGACTAGGAGGAAGAGAAAGAGGGGTGAGACTAGTCCTACCAGTGAGAAGTAAGTGTCCCTGTGACTCACTGAGGATTGGGTTCTGGTAGGCCCCACTTGCTGCCCATGTATCCCCAGGAAGCAAAGATAGTGCAGGGTGAGGAACCAGTGTTCTGTGCCCCGAGGGAAGCCTCAACCCAGCACCAGGCCTTGTAGAAAAGAGAAGTGGTAAGTCTTCCTGGCGAGGGAAGCCCAAGTCCTCTGACTCGATTTACCAGTTTAGGGATCTGTCAGTGGGCTGCTGGTCATTTGAAGTGCTGCAGCAAAGGTCCAAAGGAAGAGACGATTGTGGAGCTGTGGTCTCACTCACTTCTATGTTAGATTTAGGCACCAAAAAGGCTGGGAATAGAATGACGTGAAACAGGGGCAGAGATTTACCAGTCCAAGAGTCCAGTGAAGTTTATTTGAAGAGAAAGAAAGTTGGGTCTGAACTGACGTGTGGTTCAGCCTAATAGCTGGTAGTGACAGTTCTTATAGTCTTAAAGTTCCGGTGAAAAAGTGCAGGGTGACTGATGCAAAAGTTATTTATGGTTTTGTAGTGGAAAGCTCTTACAAGGGGGTGGGGATGGCTGGTGCAAAAGTTATTTATGGTTTATAGTTAAGTGTCTGTGGAGCATGTACACCAGGCTGTTTTCAGCTAATAGAAGGGTTTGATTATTAGATAAGATGACCTCCCTGTATGCCACGGACAGAGTTTATGGTTAAGTGCCTGTGGGGCATACGTATCAGGCTGTTTTCAGCTAATGGCACCGTCTGATCTTTGGATAAGAGACAGTTCCCTCACATAACCCTTCTAATAGCTTCTGACTTCATTCAAATTCAGCATGAACAATTGGATGACTTAACTGTTTTTTTCTTTTTTTTTTTCATTTAACATAACTGAGTGAAAATGTACATTCACGTATAAATTTACATGCCCACCTATATGCAGCTTCCACTGCTCTCCCTGTCCGGTGATTGCACACTATTCCTCTCTGCTCCATACATGTCTCATCCTCCCAACAACCTCCTTTCCCCTCCTCTCCCTCCACTCCCCTTCCTCCAGCCAGAGGTCAGCAAGATGATATCCTATAGATGTTTAGAACCACAAAGTGCTTCCAATATGTGGTGACTCTGCATTGCCAAGTCAAATCCATTCCTGTCCAAAGAGTGGACCTTTGTTATAATTTATGGGAAAGGGCATCATCAGGGCCGGGGGCCATGCTCTCAGAGGAACCCCAAAACCGCTGGACCAACAATTGAGGTCTTTTAGTGGAGATCTCATGATGCACCCCTTTTTATTCCTATGTTGCCAGTGAGACTCCTCTCTGTGAGCTCCATCTTGGCTATCACTGGTGGTGGCCGGGCACCATCCGGTTCTTCCGGTACCAGGTCGATGTAGGCACCCACTCTTGTGGGTCTCTCTGTCTTCTCGGTTGTCTTTACCGCATGTCATTTCAGTCCTCGGTGAACATCCGTTCCTGCTGAGTTGGGACCATTTGCTGTGTCCTCGGATGGCAGCTTGGCAGCTTTTAAGACCCCAGATGCCACTCACCAATGTGGGGTGCAGAGAGCTCTCTTAGCAAAACGCTAGTTGTGCCAATTGGCCTGGAATTCGCCTAAGAGCATGGTCTCCCGCCCCCTGCCCCAGCTACTCTATCCTTGCAGTATTGAGTTAAGATGGAAGGACTACTGAAGTTATGCTGAAGTCCACTTAATGTTGTTCTTCTTTCTAATGTGTGCTATCACCGCTTTCTCCCAACTAGATTTCTAGTAACTATCTAAACTAAACCCTCCCCCCCTCCCCTTCCCTCCATCCCCTCCCTTGCAGCTGTCAAAGAGTCTTTTCTTCTATACACAAGTCTGATTTTGAGATTTTATCATAGAGGTCTCATACAGTATTTGTCCCTTTGTCGCTGACTACTTTCACTCAACATAATGTCTTCCAGTTGAAACCAGGTTAGGAGATGTTTCCTGGAATCATCGTTATTCTTTATCATTGAGTAGTGCTCCACTGAGTATATGTACCATAGTTTACCTATTCATTCTTCTATTTTTGGGAATCTGGGTTGATTCCATCCTTTTGCTATCGTGGACTGTGCTGCAGTAAACATTCTGGTGCATGTGTCCATTGGTGTGAAAGGCCTTGATTCTGTAGGATATATTCCAAGTAGTGGAATTACTGGGTCAAATGGTATATCGATATCCATTTTTTTAAGGAAGCACCAGATTGCCTTCCAAAGAGGCTGGACCATTTTGCAACCTCACCAACAGTGTAGGAGGGTTCCACTTTCTCCACAGCCTCTCCAGCATTTGTTGTTTTGTGTTTTCTGGATCATGGCCAATCTTGTTGGGGTGAGATGGTATCTCATTGCTGTCTTAATTTGAATATTTTTAATAACTAAAGATCGTGAACATGTCCGCATGTGTTTTTTGGCTGCCTGGATCTCCTGTTTAGTGAAGTGTCTGTCCATCTCCTTTGCCCATCGCTTAATTGGATGGATTATCTTCTTCTTATTGATATTTTGTAGTATCTTATAGATTATGGAGATCAGGTGTCGATCTGACATAGAGTTGCCAAATATTTTTTCCCACTCTGTGGGTGTTCTTTTAATTCTATTAATAAAGTCTTTGGATGAGCAAAAGTGTTTGACTCTTAATAGTTCCCATTTATCTACTTTCTCTTCTGTTGATTGCAGTTTCTTTGACAGATTTTGGAGTCTGTCCTCATTGTGTATTAAAACTTCCATTGTTGTTCCTACCTTTTCTGGGATGAGCTTTATCGTTTTAGGTTTGATATTTAGGTCTTTTATCCAGTTGGAGTTGGTTTTTGTCTAAGGTGTAAGATATGGATCTTGATTCAGTTTATTGCAGATGGATAACCAATTTTGCCAGCACCATTTGTTGAAGATATTGTTTTTACCCCAGTTTAATGTCTTAGGGCCTTTGTCGAATATCAACTGTTCATAGGCAGATGGTGTCATCTCTGGGGTCTCAATTCTGTTCCATTGATCCATCTGTCTGTTCTTGCACCAGTACCAGGCTGTTCTGACCACTGTGGCAGTGTAGTATATTCTAAGGTCAGGTAATGAGAGGCCTCCCAGTGTGTTCTTCTTCTTTAGTAGTACCTTACTTATCCGGGGCTTCTTCCCTTTCCAAACAAAATAGGTGATTTGTTTCTCCATGTCATTAAAAAATGATGCTGGCATGAGATCACCACTAAAAGACCTCAATTGATGGTCCAGCGCTTTTGGGGTTACTCTGAGAGCATGGCCCCCTTCCCTGATGCTGCCCTCTCCCATAAATTATAACAAAGGTCCACCCTGTGGACAGGAATGGATTGGACTTGGCAAGGCAGAGTAACCATATATTGGAAGCACTTTATGGTTCTATACATCTATAGGATATCATCTTGCTTACCTCTGGCTGGAGGAAGGGGAGTGGACGGAGAGGAGGGGAAAGGAGACTGTTGGGAGGATGAGACAGGTATGGAGCAGAGAGGAACAGTGTGCTGTCACCGGACAGGGAGAGCAGTGGAAGCTGCATATAGGTGGGCATGTAAATTTATACGTGAATGTACATTTTCACTCAGTTATGTTAAATAAAAATAAAAATTAAGAAAAAATGATGCCGGAACTTGTATTGGGATTGCATTATATAAATAAATTGCTTTGGGTAAAATAGACATTTTCACAATGTTAAGTCTTCCTATCCATGAGCAGGGTAGGTTTTTCCATTTATCTAAGTCTCTTTTAGTTTCTTGTAGTAAGGGCTTGCAGTTCTCTTTGTAAAGGTCTGTTGTTTCTCTAGTTAGATTAATTCCTAGGTACTTTATCTTCTTAGGGGCTATCATAAATGGTACTGATTTGATAATTTCTTCCTTAACACTCTCGTTGTTGGTGTAAAGGAATCCTACTGATTTACTTATGTTTATCTTGTATCCTGAGACTTTGCTGAACTCTTCTACCAGTTTGAGTAGCTTACTTATAGATTCCTTGGGGTTCTCTGCATATACAATCATATCATCTGCAAACAGGGAGATTTTAACTTACTCTTTGCCGATGCAGATGCCCTTTATTTCTTCGTCTTGTCTAATTGCTCTGGCTAGAACTTCTAGCACAATGTTGAAAAGGAGAGGTGAGAGTGGGTATCCTTGTCTAGTTCCTGATCTCAAGGGAAAGTCTTTCATTCTCTCTCCATTCAGGATGATGTGGGCAACTGGCTTTGTATAAATGGCCCTTATTTTGTTGAGGAATTTGCCGTCTATGCCCATTTTGCTAAGAGTTTTTAGCATGAATGGGTGTTGGACTTTTCTGCATCAATGGAAAAAATCAGGTGATCCTTGTCTTTTGTGTTATTTCTGTGGTTTATCACATTAACTGTTTTCCTGATGTTGAACCAGCCTTGCATCCCTGGTATGAATCCCACTTGGGCATGATGGATTATTTTCTTGATATGTTGTTGTATTCTGTTGGCAAGAATTTTGTTGAAGATTTTTGCATCTAGATTCATGAGTGATATCGGTCTGTAGTTCTCTGTCTTTGTTGGATCTTTCCCTGGCTTAGGTATCAGAGTTATGCTGGCTTCATAGAATGAGTTTGGGAGTACTCTATCCCTTTCTATACTGTGAAATAGTCTCAGTATTATTGGGGATAACTCCTCTCTAAATGCTTGGTAGAATTCTGCCGTGAAGCCATCTGGGCCTGTACTTTTTTTGGTTGGCAGTATTTTGATGACCTTTTCAATCTCTTCCTTTGTGATGGGTTTATTAAGCTGTTCTGCCTCATGTTGTGATAATTTGGGTAGGTGGTATGAGTCAAGGAATTGGTCCATTTCCCCTAGGTTTTCAAATTTGTTAGAGTACAGTCTTTCATAGTATTCTGTTATGATATTTTTGTTTCGTGTTGCATCGGTGGTGACAACTCCCCTCTCATTTCTAATTTGGTTTATTTGTTTCCTTTCCTGCTTTTCTTTAGTAAGTTTACCCAGTGGTTTGTCAATTTTGTTGATCTTTTAAAAAAACCAGCTTTTGGTCTTTTAAATTTTTTCAATTGTTTTTCTATTCTCTAATTCATTTAGGTCTGCTCTAATCTTTATGATCTCCTTTCTTCTGGTGCCCGAGGGGTTCCTCTGTTGTTCTATTTCTACTTGTTCAAGCTGTAGAGTTAGTTCCTTGATTTGGTTTCTCTCTTCCTTCCGGATGTGTGCATTTATGGAGATAAACAGACCTCTGAGCACTGCTTAGGCTGTATCCCATAGGTTCTGGTAGGAAGTGTTTTCGTTCTCATTGGAATCCACGAATTTCTTTATTTCATCCTTGATTTCCTCTATAACCCATGTTTTTTTGAGCCAGATGTTGTTCACTTTCCAAGAGTTCCACTTTCTATCTCTGTTTTTTCTGCTATTGATTTCAACTTTGATGGCTTTATGATCTGAGAAGATGCTTTGCAGTAATTCAATGGTATGGATTTTGTTGAGCATTGCATTATGGCCTATCACGTGGTCAATTCTGGAGAATGTTCCATGTGCACTGGAGAAGAAGGTGTAGTTGTCTGCTGATGGGTGGAAAGTTCTGTATATATCAATGAGGTTTAGTTGGTTAATTGTGTCAATGAGGTCTTCTGTGTCTTTACTGAGCTTTTCTCTAGATGATCTGTCTAGTAATGACAGTGGAGTGTTAAAGTCTCCCACTATTATTGTCGAGTCATCTAACTCTCTTTCGAGTGTAGTCAGTGTTTCTTCGGCATATTTAGGTGCTCTGACATTAGGTGCATAAATATTTAATATAGTTAAGTCTTGCTTGTGTACTGAACCTTTCAGCAATAAATAGTGACCATCTTTGTCCACGATGGTGGCTTTGACATTAAAATTGATTTTGTCTGAGATTAGAATTGCCACCCCCTGCTCTTCTTTGTTCATTGTTAGCTTGATATATATTCTTCCATCCTTTAATTTTCAGTTTGTTCCTGTCTTTAGGTCTCAAGTGAGTTTCTTGTAGACAACATATGGATGGGTCGTGTCTTTTGATCCAAGATGACACTCGATGTCTCTTTACTGGAGCATTCAGACCATTCACATTCAATGTAATTATTGATAGGTATGTGTTCATTGCTGCCATTGTGATATGTTTATTTTTATGTTGATGTTTTCTCTGTTGATCTTATTAGTCTGTTCTGGGACACTCTTTTTTGTGAGTTGATTTTTCACCTTTTTCAGAGCTGGTTTTATAGTTGTTAAGACTCGTGTGTTAGATTTCTTGAAATGGTATGATACATCTTTGTTGTGCTTTACAGCTGCCCCTATAAACCCCCTTAATAAACTATTTATAAACCCAATTTTAATTACTACCAATCTGGTCGTCTTCCTCTCCATCTGGAAGGACTATAATGACTGTAGTACATCCCTCTTTTTATTATGATGACACCATAGTTTTCATGATGATCACTGGATTTCTTCTTTCCATATCAAAGCTGTGATTTACTTTGGAGCCTTCCCTAAAATGAGTATTCAGTAGTGTGTAGTTCTAAAATATAAAGTTAGTGGTTTTGTTCTTATACGCTAGAGCCAAGAACTTCTTTCAGTATTTATTGTAGTTTGGGTTTGGTTTTTACAAAGTCTCTGAGTTTCTGTTTATCTGGGAATGTCTTAATTTCATTTTCGTATTTGAAAGATAGTTTTGCAGGATATATATAATTCTTGGTTGGAAGTTCTTCTCCTTCAAGACTTTGAATGTGTCATGCCACTGTCTCCATCCCAGCATGGTTTCTACTGAGAAATCTGACGAGAGCCTACAGGGTTTCCCTCTGAATGTTAGCTTTGCCTTGAGTGTTGCTGCCTTTAAGAATTGCTGCTTGTGTTTCAGTTTGTTAAGCTTGATTATAATATGTCTTGGAGTCTTTCTTTTGAGATCTATATTGGGTGGCGTACGATATGCATCTGAGATGTCTATATTCTCTTCCTTCATGATTTCTCAGAAGTTTTCTTTCAGCAGCTCAGCAACAATACTCTCTGTGTTCTCAGATGTCTCATCCTGTTCAGGGACTCCAATTAATTGAAGGTTGTTCCTCTTAATACAGTCTCACATGCTTCTTAATGTTTCTTCATTTTTCTTGTTTCTTTTTTCTGATTTCTGCTCATAGATGCTGGCATCAGTAGCTCTGTCTTCCAAGTCAGAAATTCTTTTTTCCATTTGTTCCATTCTGTTTTCTTGGCTTTGCATGGAAGTATCTACGTCTTTGATTTTCTTTTTGATCTGTTGGATTTCAGAGTACTGGTGTTCCATCAGATCGAACCACCTGTTTAATTTTTCACTTTGTTCTGCTGCATTTTGTATAAGGTCTAGAAGGGCTCTGTATATAATCAATTTGTATTCACTTCCTGATGCTTTCATAAAAGTTTCTTCATCTGGAAAACTCCTTGGTTGCTTTGTTTGGGAGCCTTCTGAAACCATGAGTGATTGCTTGTATGTCACAATTGTCTGTTGCTTGTTGGGTCCCATGTGAGTATATAGAGGCTGGAAGAGGTACTGTGAGGATGGATTGCAAATGTTTCTCTAGGCTGTCTTCAAATGTAAAGCAAAAGGTACCTGACCAGTTCACGAGTCAGTTAGGTTTTCAGGTGTAGAGGTCCCTCTTCTCATCTGACAAAGTAAGCGCCACTATATCCAACCCCAGATGATAACAAACTAGTTCAGAATACAGCAATGCTACTGCCCTGTTGGCCTCTACTGACAGAGCCTAGCCTTATCCAACACTGCGTCTAGTACTGGTTTTGTGATAGGAAAGCACTCTCCTGTGGGCAGGCTCTGGCTCCCGAGCTAAGAATTAGGTCCAGCTGTGGCCACCGCATCCAAGATGGCGTCCTACATACAGGGAGCAGACAGAGGGACTAAAGGTGCTGAGAGGTAGTGATTCCTCTGCTTCTGTTGCAGGGCCCCCAACGTAGGGAGCACTGTGCAAAATCACTACTTTTCTGTCGGAGAAGCACTGTCCCGTTTGCAGGTTCTGGCTCCCAGGCTAAGAATGAGGTCCCGCTAAAATCTCAGTACCAACATGGCGTCCCACATACTGACTGCAAAGCTCAGCGCAAACCCTGCTGAGACAGCTACTAAACGAAAGGCTCAAAATGGTTAGATTAACAGAGTCCTGAGCCTGGCTCTCAGAATATGGGAATTTTGCCTGCCTATCCCCCCAGCAGCGCGTCTGAGTCCAGCTGCCAGGCAAGACCCAGCTCCACCCACCAGCCGAGACAGAGGAAAAAAAAAGTCAGACTGGTGCGTTTACCTTCCGTCCGTGAGAGCCAGGGCTAGCCAGGAGCGGTAGTCAGCAACAGAGAGGAGGTTTTTCGCTCAGTGGTATGAAGTCCCAGTCAACAACTCTGTGCCGTGTCCTGAGGCTGATTAGGTGATCAGAAGCTCTGTTTGATTGTCAATTCAGGTCTTGGTTTCCAGAGGGATATAAGGAGACATGGGCTTAGTCCGCCATCTTGACTCCACCCCCTGGATGACTTAACTTCATATGCTTATGCAACCGGTTAATAATGAGACAGGGTGGACTGCATTTGACTTTATTTTCTTCTTTGTAAACGTCATAAATTGTACGTTCCAATTTTGTAGTTTGTGTTTTAGTTCAAATGGCATCTACTGAGTTACTTCAAGCTCTTTAAGTGCCAACTGAGAGTTTTGTTGTCCTTTTAGATGCAGCAGTCACTTGCATATATCCTACAGAAATAGGACATACACATCTTACCTCCCACAGGCTTTGCTCCGAGGAGATGCTCACTAAGTATTTCTCAACTGTATCTGTAAAGAAGGAACAGCCTTTGTACTTCCTTCTCCTCATAAAAGTGATTTCTGAAGTCCTGCAGACATATTCATGTTAAATAGCCATGTCTTTCCTTAGTTGTTGTTATGTGCCACAGAATTGACTCAAACTTATTGCTGCCCTATATACAACAAACCCAAATACTGTCCAGTCCTATGCCATCCTCACAATGGTTACTATATCTGAACCCATTGTTGCAGCTATTATGTCAATCCATTTCATAGCGGGTCTGCCTCATTTTCAGACCCTCTACCAACCATAGTGTCCTTCTCCAGGGACTGTTTCCTCCTGATCACATTTCCAGTTTTTAAGATATAGTCTCACTATCCTCACTTCTGAGAAGTGTTCTGGCTGTATTTCTTCCACAACAAATTTGTTTATACTTTTGGCAATCTGTGATATATTCCCTATCATTAACCAACACCCGTAATTCAAAGATGTCAGTTTTTCTTTGATCTTCCTTAATCATTGTCAAGCTATTGCATGCATATGAGGTGACTGAAAAATACTATAGATTGGGATAGTCACCTTAATCCATAAAATGACGACTTTGCTTTTTAATACTTTAAAGAGGTCTTTTGCAGCAGATTTGGCCAATGCAATACATCATTTGATTTGATTGCTGCTTCTCAGGGTGTTGATTGTGGATCCAAGTAAAATGAAATCCTTGACAACATCAGTGTCTTCTCTGTTTATCATGATGTGGCTTATTGGTCCAGTGGTAAGATTGTTGTTTTCTTCGTGACAGGGTGTAGTGAAGGCTACAGTCTTTGACCTTCATCAGTAAGTACTTTACATCCTCTTGGCTCATAGCAAGGAAGGTTGTATCATTTGCATACCCCAGGTTATTAAAGAGTCTTCCTCTAATCCCAGCGCTATGTTTTTTATATACAGTATCTTCTTGCTTAGCATACAGACTCAGTAAGTATGGTCAAAAGATACAACACCTTTCTGATTTTAAACCATGCAGTATCACCTTGTTCTGTCTGAAAGACTGACTCTTGGTCTATGTATAGATTCTGCATGAACAGAGTTAAATGTTCTGAGCTTCCTGTTCTGCACAATGTTACCTTGATTTGCTGTAATCCATACAGTCTAATGCCTTTGCATATTCAATAAAGGATAGGTAATGTTTTTTCTGGTATTCTTTGCTTTCAGCCAAGATCCATCTGACATTAGCAATGACATCTCTGCTTCCATGTCCTCTTCTGAAACAGCTTGAACTTTGACAGTTCCCTGTCAAGTACTGCTGCAACTGTTTTTGACTTACGTTTTGTATAATTTTACTGTGATATTAATGACATTCCCCCATGCATCTATCAATTTGTTATACTGTAGGGGCTTGTGTGTTGGTGTGATATTGAAAGTTATGTCACTGGTATTCAAATACCAGAAGGATCAGCCATGGCAGACAGGTTTCATCTGAACTTCCAGACTAAGACAGATCAGAAAGAAGAACCAGGTAGTCCACTTCTGAAAAGAATTAACCAGGGAAAATCTTATGACTTTAACAGTGGAACGTTACAGGATACATTGCTCCCTGGAGTGGAAGGAATTCAAATTATGACTGGGGAAGAGCTGCCTCCTCAAAGTAGAGTCAAACTGAATGATGTAGATGGAGTCACGCTTTCAAGACCTTCATTTGCTGATGTGGTGTGACTCAAAATGAGAAGAAACAGGTGGAAACACCCATTAATAGCTGAAACCTGGAATGTACAAAGTATGAATCTAGGAAAATTGGAAATCGTTTGTTTTAGTCAGCTAAGGCTGCTCTAACAGAACCAGAGTGGATGGCTTTAACAAAGGATAATTTATTCTTACACAGTCTGGTAGGCTACAAGTCCAAATTCAGGATGTCCACTCAAGGGGAAGGCTTTCACCTTAGTCAACTCTGGAGTAAAGTCCGGTATTGCATCAGTCTTTGCCCAGGGGGCATCTTGGCACAGGAACCTCAGATCTCAAGGATGTGCTCTTCTCCTGATACTGCTTTCTTGATGGTGTGAGGTTCCCAATTCTTGGTCTGCTTCCCTTTTCTTTTATGTCTTCTAGGGTGAAAGGATTAAGGATGGGACAAGCCATACTCCAGGGAAGCTCCCTTTACAGTAGAGCAGGAAGGTGATCTTATAAAGGGATTTACAGTCCCACCCCAATCCTTTAACATACAGCACAGGAAAATCACAAAATGGAGGACAATCACAAAATATTGGGAATCATGGCCCAGCCACATGGCTACACATATTTTGGGGGGGACACAATTCAATCCATGACATCATCAAAAATGAAATGAAACACACAAAGATCAATATCCTAGGCATTAGTGAGCTGAAATGAACTGATATTGGTCCTGCTGAATAGGAAAATCACATGGTGTACAAGTTGAAGAGGAATGGTGTTGTATTCTTCATCACAAAGAACATTTCAAGACCTAACTGACATACAATACTGTCAGTGGTAGGATAATATCCACACACTACAAAGAATACCAGTTAATACTAATATTTAAATTTATGCACAAACCACTAAGACCAGTGATAAAGAAACTGAAGACTTTTACCAACATCTGCATTCTGAAATTGATCAAATTTGCAGTCAGGATGCCCTGATAATTACCAACGATTGGAATGCAGAAGTTGGGAACAAAGAAGAAAGGTAAGTAGCTGGAAAATATGGACTTGGTGATAGAAATGATGTAGAGATCACAGGACTGAATTTCACAAGACCAATGATTTCTTCATTGCAAATACTTTTTTTATGAACATAAACAGCAACTATACATGTAAACCTCAGCAGATGGACTACATAGGAATCAGCTGCATCCATAAAAAGAGAAGAAGGAAAAGTTCAATATCGTCAGCTAGAACAAGGTCAGGACTTGACTCAGAATCAGACCATCAATTACTCCTTTGCAAGTTGAAACTACAGAAAATTTTAGAACAAGTACAAGAAAGCCTAAGTATGACCTTGAGTGTATGACACCTGAATTTAGAGGCCATCTCATGAATGGATTTGACACATTGAACACTAATGAACAAAGACCAGATGACATCAAGAACATCACATGTGAAGGAAGCAAGATGTCATTAAAAAAAGACAGGAGAAAAAGAAAAGACCTAAAAGGATCTCAAAAGAGACTCCAGAACTTGCTCTTGAATGTCAAATACTAAATCAAAAGGAAGAAATGACAAAGTAAAAGAGCTGCACAGCAGATTTCAAAGGGCTACTTGAGAAGACAAAGTAAAGTATTATAACATGTGCAAAGACCTGGAGATAAACAAAATGGAAGAACAAAGTCAGCATTTCTCAAGCTGAAAGAACTGAAGAAAAAATTCAAACCTTTACTTGAAATACTAAAAGATTCTATAGTGAAAATATTAAAAGATGCAGGAAGCCACAAAAGAAGGTGGAAGGAACACACAGAGTCACTACACAAACAAGAATTAACCAATGTTCATCCATTTTAAGAGGCAACATATGATCAGGACCTGATGGTCCTCAAGAAAGGAATCCAAGCTGCACTGAAGGCATTGGTGAAAAATAAGGCTCTGGGAATTGACGGAATACCAAACAAGATGTTTCAACACATGAATACAGTGATGGAAGTGCTCACTCATCTATGCTAAAAGATTTAGAAGACAGCTTCTTGGCTAACTGGCTGGAAGAGATCCATATCAGTGCCTATGTCCAAGAAAGGTAATCAAACAGAATGTAGACATTATTGAGGAATATTAATACTACATCCAAGCAAAATTTTGCTGAAGATCATTCAAAACTAAGGGTGCAGCGGCATATTGACAGGGAACTGCCAGAAAGCCGAGCTGGATTTAGAAAATGATACAGTACTAGGAATATCACTGCTGATATCAAATGGATCTTGGCTAAAAGCAGAGAATATGAGAAAGATGTTTACTTGTGTTTTCTTGGCTATGCCAAGGCATTCAGCTATGTGAATCATAACAAGTTATGATAACATTGAGAAGAATGGGAATTCTGGAATACTTAATTATGTTCATGTAGCATCTGTTCATGGATTAAGAGGCAGTTGCTAGGATATTGTGTAGTTTAAAGTCAGGAAAGGTTATATCCTTTCACCATACCTATTTAATTTGTATATTGAGCAAATAATCAGAGAAGTTGGACTGCATGAAGAACAAGGCATCATGGGAGGGGAGGAAGTCTCATTAATTATACGGAAGATACAACCTTGCTTACTGCAAGTGAAGAGGACTTGAAGCAATTACTGATGAAGACCAAAGACCTTAATCTTCAATATGAATTACAGTTCAACTTAAATAAAAAATCCTCACAAATGGATCGATAACAACATTATGATAAATAAAGAAAAGTTTGAGGCTGTCAAGGATTTAATTTTACTTGGATCCACAATCAGCATCCATGGAAACAGCAGTCAAGAAATCTAAAGATGCATTGCCTTGGGAAATCCGCTATACCAGACTTCTTTAAAGTGTTGAAAGACAAAGACGTTACCTTCAGGATTAAGATGTGCCTGCCCTACACCACAATGTTTTCAATCATCTCGTATGCACGTGAAAGCTGAACAATGAATAAGGAAGATCAAAGAAGAAACAATGCCTTTGAACTCTGGTGCTGGAGATGAATATCGAATATACCATGGACTGCCAAAAATAATGAACAAATCTGTCTTGGAAGAAATACAACCATAATCCTCCTTACAAGTAAGTATGGCAAAACTACATCTCATTTACAGTGGACAAGTTATCAGGAGGGATCAGTCCCAGAAGGAGGATATCATGGTTGGTGTCCTAGTCATAGTGCTGCTATAACAGAAATACAAGTGGATGGCTTTAAAACGAGAATTTTATTCTGTCACAGTCCAGTAGGCTACAAATCCAAATTCAGGTCATCATTTCCAGGAGGAGTCTTTCTCTGTTGACTCTGTAGGAAGGTACTTGTCATCAGTATTCCCTTGGACTGGGAGTTCTGGAAGTGCAAGGATCCTGGGTCCTTTTCAAAGGACATGTTCTGCTCTCCACACTTCTTTCTCGGTAGTATGAGCTCTGCCTGCATCCTTTTCCTTTATAGCTCAAGTTATTGCCTCAAGGCACAAAACAATCTTACACATTTAGTCCTGCCTCACTAACACAACCACCACCCGTTCGCCCTCATTAACATCGTAACAGCAGAATTTACAACATACAAGAACATCGCACAATGTCATGGATAATGGCCCAGCTGAATTGCTACACATTTTTTTTTTTGAGGGACAAAATTCAACCTATGACAGTTGGTAAAGCAGAGGGTCAGTGAAAAAGAGCAAAGAGATAGACTGGCATAATGGTTGCAACAATGCGCTTAGCATAACAATTATCAGGATAGTTCAAGACTGCTCATTTTTCTTTTCTGTTGTACATAGGGTTGCTATCAGCCAGAACTGAGCCGACAGCACCTAACAATGGCAACATTAATGATATTATTCCAAAAATTTCTTATTCTCTTGGATAGTCTTTCTCTAGAATGTGCATAAATATGGATCTTTTCCAATTGGTTGGCTAGGTTGCTATCTTTCAAACTTCTTGGTACAAGTATTAATCTCAGATAAAATAGACTTTGAAACACAACCCAGTATAAAAGACAAAAAAGGACATTATATAATGATTGAAGGGACAATCCACCATAATGACAAAGCCATAATAAATACCTATGGCTCCAACGACAAGGCTTCTCTAACAGCACTGAAGAGAGAAATAGACAGTTCCACAATGACAGTAGGAGACTTCAACACACCACTACTAGTTGTTTGATTATTGCAATAAGGTCTTCTGTATCTTTGCTCAGCTTTTTTCTAGATGATCTGTCCATTAGTGAAACTGGCGTGTTGAAATCTCCTTCTATTATTGTGAAATGATCCATCTCATTTTTCAGTGTTATCAGTGTTTGATGTATTTAGATGCTCTGGTATTGGGTGCACAAATATTTAATATTTTTATATCCTTCTTATGTATTGAAACTTTCAGCAACAGTGACCATCCTTGTTCACAATGGTTAGTTTTACATAAAAATCTATTTTATCTCAGGTTAGTATCGACACTCCTGCTCTTTGCATGTTGTTTGCTTGGTATATATTTTTTTATCCTTTAATTTCCAGTTTGTTCATATGTTTGAGTCTAAGGTGTGTTTCTTATCAGCAACATACAGACAGATAATGTTTTTTGATCCAAGCTGATACTGTCTGCCTCTTTATTGGCACGTTCGATTCAAGGACTTTTGGTGTAATTATTGATGGGTATGTGTTTAGTGCTGTCATTTTGGTGCATTTATTTTTGTGTTTTCTTTATTCCTCTTAATATTTTGTTTTAGGTCATTTTGTTTGTCAGTTTGCATCCTTTTCAATGTTGGTTTTCGGTCTATTGAGATTTCTTTTTATGTTTCTTGTTTTGATATGTCATATTGTTTGCTTTGCAGCTACCGCTTTCATCCCCTTAATGTTCTAAACCAAACTTTAATTTCTGTATATCTCTTTAACTTCCTCTCCATCTGAAAAGATTATCACTACTGTAATATCTCTCTCTTTACAGTGTATAGATATCATAGCTTTCATGTTAAGATCTCCGGTTCCCTACTTCTACTATTTTAGCTTTGATTGAGCTTTGTGTCTTCCCTAACTGAGTAGTACTCTGGATGCTGGATTTTGCATTGCATCCTTTAGTATACATCTGATGTTATTTTTATTTTTCCAAAGAGCTTCCTTCAGTATTTCTCGTAGTTTTCATTCAGTTTTTGCAAAATTTCTAAGGTTTTGTTTATCTGCAAATGTCTCAATCTTACCGTCATATTTGAGAGGCAGCTTTGCAGGGTATGAAATTCTTGGTTGGAAGTTTTTCTCCTTCAAGACTTTGTATATGTTATTCCACTGCCTCCTTGTCAACATAGTTCCTGCTGAGAAGTCAGAGGATAGCCTACATGGCTTCCCTTTGCATGTTATTTTTACTTTAAGCCTGGCTGCCTTTAAAAGCCTCTCTTTATGTTTCATTTTATTAAGCTTGGTGTCTTTCTTCGGTGGTCTAGCTTTTGCGGTGTTCAATAACTGGTTTGAATATCTTTGTTTGCTTCTTTCATGATGTCAGGGAAGTTTTCTGTCAGCAACTGTTCAACAATTCTCTCTGTATTTTCTGCTACCTCTCTCTGTTCAGGAACTCCAATTATTTGTAGATTATTCCTCTTGATAGAGTGTCGCTTCTTAAAGCTTCTTCATTTTTCTTGTTTCTTTTCTCTGAGTTCTCCTGGTAAATGCTGTGTCAGTTGCTTTGTCTTCAAGCTTGCTAATTCTGCATTCCATTTTCTCAATCCTGCTCTTTTGGCTTTGCACTGAATTGCTGGATTTCAGGTTGTTGATGTTCTAGTAGTTCAGATAGCTTCCTTAACTTTTCATTTTGTCCTGCTGCACTTTGTTTAATCTCTAGATTATACACAATCCTTTTGTATTCTACCTCTGATAATTTCAGGAAGGCTTCTTCATCTAGGAAGTATTTTATTCTTTATTTTGAGAGTTTTCTGGAGCTATTGTAGTCTGTTTCTTCAAATGGCTAGGTATTAAGTGTTGTCTTTGAACCACCAAAAAGCTACTCCATTTCTCTGGTATTTTACCAACAGGAGCTGTGATGTAGCTCTAAGAAGGGAATGAGTAAGCACACTGGTAGACTTGGTTGCCAGCCACTGCTATATTCTCTAGGTACAGCAGATTTATATAAAGCTTCTCTGGCAATATAGACTCTGTTAAGCCCCATGATGTTGATCCACTTAGTGGTTCACCCAGCACGGCCCTCATGGTGGTAGGCCCCACATCCTGGCTGATAAAAATGGTGACCTACTTGTGCCAACTCTCTGGCATCATGTAGTCAAGACTATGGTGTAGCTCAAGGAAGGGAGGAGATTGGGATGTCATCACCCTGTGCCACAAAGGACTGCTCCCTTCTCTAGATGAGCTTATCTTAGAAACTGCCTTTCTGCTGAGAGGGATGCCATCCAGTGGCCAAAATCAGCCAGGACCTCAGGAGTGGCAGGCCCTGCCTCCTGGCTGGCAAAGATGGTGCCTTATGGAATTTCTGGGGCACTGTCAGCTGATGCTGTGATGTGGTTCAGTGAAGGTTGGTGGAAATGGTTCTGCCACACTCAGCTGCCAGTCACTGCTGCATTTATCTAGCTGCTCTTACCTTAAAAGCTGTCCTTCTGCTGAGAGAGGCATTTACCAGCTGCAGCTGATAGCAGCTGGGCCCTCAGGGGTCGCAGACCTCACCTCCTGGCTGACAACAGTGGTGCCTTATAGAGTCTCTCATGAGACATCTGTAGACATCATGACATGGCTCAGAAAAGTTAGGGGTGAGGGCACCACCACAATTGACCACCAGCCACTACTACATTCTGTGAGTACAGTTGTCTTAAAAACAGCTTTTCTGCTGGGAGAAGAACTATCCAGACATGCAGTGTTGCTCAGCAAGGAAATTAGCCCCAGCTGAGCTCTCACACATGGCTGACACTGACTCTCAGCTGACCAAAATGGCGTCCCAACTGACCTGCCTTTCCTTCACTGAGTCAGAAATATTTGTGTTGCAGCTCAGAGAAGGGGGCAGGGCACTGGCACCCTCAGTTGGCCGCCACTGCTAGGTTCTCTAAATGTGGCTGTCCCAAGCACAGTCTCTCTGCTATGGGATATACTCTTTACTTTTTCTTTTCTTCCAATTTTTCCCTTTTGAATATAAATGTCTACCTATACTTCCTCTGTCATTGTACTTCAGAAGTAAATAACTTTTATCCTAGATGTCAAGGGTCTACAGATAGAGAAGAATTTTGATTTGGGATGTAGCACACCAATAATCTCACCCATACTTGGTTTAAAAATTCAGAAGGTGAGATTTTGGACTTATAATGTATTATGAACTGAATTACGTCTCTCCAAAATGTGTTGGAATTCTAACCCCAAAATTCTGTTTGGAAATAGGATTTTATTTATTATGTTAATAAGGTCATGTCACTGTAGGGTGTGTTCTAAACCTAATCTCTTCTGAATTAAAAGAAGCAGCATAAACACAAGAATAAGCAAGCACAAATGGGGGGAAGATCCATGCCACATTAGGGTCACTACTTGATGCTGTTGCCATCTTGTTGTTTCTAACATACAGGACAGAGAACTGCCTCATAGGGTTTCCAAAGCTGTAAATCTTTGTGAAAGAATCGTACCACAGTTTTGTCCACTGGAGTGTCTGGAGGATTCGATCTACTGACCTTTGGTTAGCAGTCAGGTGTTTTAACTTCCTTCAGGATTGCCATCAAGCCAAACCCACTGCCACTGAGTTGATTGCAACACTTTGGGATCCTTATAGGACAGAGCAAATCACCAAGGAATGGAAGAATTGGGGGACTATAACAGCTGAACCCCCAAGTGTCTATCAGTTTGTCATACAGTAAGGATTTATGTGTTGCTGTTATGCTGGCTGAAAGTTATACTACCAGTATTCAGATACAAGCAGGGACACCCATAGTATATAGGTTTCAGCTGAGCTTTCAGACTAAGACAGACTAGGAAGAAGGACCTGGAAGTCTACTTCTGAAAGGAATTAGCCAGTGAAGATCTTATGAATAGCAACAAACATTGTCACATACAGTGCCAGAAAATGAGCAGCCCACCCCTAGGTTGGAAGGCAGCCAGAAGACTACTGGGAAAGAGCTGCCTCATCAAAGCAGAGTTGACCTTAGTGATGTGGATGGAGTCAAGCTTTCTGGACCTTCATGTGCTGATGTGGCATGACTCAATGAGAAGAAACAGCTGCAAACATCCAATGATAATCAGAATGTGGAATGTATGAGTCTAGAAAAACTGGAAATCATCAAAAAAGAAATGGAATGCATGAAGATTGATGCCCTAGGTATTAAAAAAAAAAACCCACTGCCATCGACTTGGGTCTGACTCACAGTGACCTTAGGGGCCAGAGTAGAATTACCCCATAGAGTTTCCAAGGAGCACCTGGTGGATTTGAACTGCCAACCTTTTGGTTAGCAGACATAGCACTAAACCCACTATGCCACCAGGGTTTCCATCTAAGGCATTAGTAAGCTGAAATAATTGGCATTGGCCATTTTGAATCAATCATATGGTTTACTATGATGAATAGGAATAGTGTTGCATTCATTGTAAAAAGGAACATTTCGAGATCAGTCCTGATGTACATCGATGTCAGTGATGGGATAATATCCACATACCTACAAGCAAGAACAGCTAATATGACTATTATTCAGACATATGCACTGACCACTAAGGCCAAAGATGAAGAAATCAAATATTTTTACCAGCTTCTGCAGTCTGAAATTGATCAAACATGGAATTAAGATGCACTGATAATTACTGGTGATTGGAATGTAAAAGTTGGAAACAAAAAAGAAGGAGTGGTAGTTGTAAAATACAGCCTTGGTAGTAGAAATTATACATGAGATCTCATGATTAAATTTTCAAGAAGTATAACTTGACTGCAAATATCTTTTTAACCCATATAAATAGTGACTATACGCACAGACTTCACCAGATGGAATGCACAGGAATCAAATCAACTACCTCTGTGGAAACAGATGATGGAAAAGTTCAATATTACCAGTCAGAACAAGATCAGGGACTGATTGTGGCACAGGCTATCAACTGCTCATGTGCAAATTCAAATGGAAACTGAAAAAATTAGAAAAGGTCCAAGAGACCCAAAATACCTTGAGTATATTCACTTGAGTTTAGAGACTGTCACAAGAATAGAATTTATGTATTGAACATTAGTAACTGAAGACCATGTGGAATGATATCAAGATCATCATAAATGAAGAAAGCAAGAAGTCATTAAAAAGACATGAAAGAAAGAAAAGACTGAAATGGATGTCAGAAAAGACTTCGAAACTTGCTCTTGAATGTCAAGTAGCTAAAGCAAAAGCAAGAAATGATGAAGTAAAAGAACCAAACAGAGGATTTCAAAGGGCAGTCTGAGGAGACAAAATAAAGTATTATAATGACATCTGCAAAGAGCTGGAAGAATAAAACCAAAAGGGAAGAGCATGCCCTGCATTTCTCAAATTGATAGAACTGAAGAGAAAATTCAAGCCTTGAGATGCAATACTGAAGAATTCTACAGGAAAATTATTGAATCATGCAGGCGTATCAGAAGGAGATGGCAGGAATATACAGAATCGTTACATCAAAAACAATCTGTTGACATTCAACCATTTCAAGAGGTATCATATATTCAGGAACTGATGATAGTGGACTAAGAAGTTGAAGCTGCATTGTAGGCATTAGCATAAAACAAGGCTTCAGGAAATGATGGAATATCAATTGAGGTATTTCAACAAATGGATGCAGCAGTGAATGTGCTAGTTGGTCTATGCCAAGAAATTTTAAGACAGCTACCTTGCCAACTGACTGCAAGAGATTCGTATTTATCCATATTTATGAAAGGCAATCCAACCATATATGGAAATTATTGAACAATATCAATCATATCACAGGCAAGTAAAGATCACTCAAAAGTAGCTACAGCAGAATCACCAGAAATTCAGGCTGGATTTAGAAGAGCACATGGAATCTGCGATATCATTGCTGATGTGAGATGGATCTTGGCTGAAAACAGAGAACACCAGAAAGATGCTGATTTATGTTTTATTGAGTATGCAAAGGGATTCAACTGCTTGGATTACAATAAGTTATGGATAACATTGTGGAGAATGGGAATTCTAGAACACTTAATTATGCTCTGGAGGAATCTGTACATGGATCAAGAGGCAGTTGTTCAAACAGAGCAAGGGAATATGCATGTTTTCAAGTCAAGAAAGGTGCGTGTCATGTTACATCCTTTCCCAATAACTTTTCAGTCTGTATGCTGAGCAAATAATCTAAGATCTGGACTTTATGAAGAAAAACAGGGCATCGGGATTGGAAGAAGAATCATTAACAGCCTGTGTTATGCAGATGACACAACCCTGCTTCCTGAAATTGAACAGTATTTGGAAACATTTACTGATGAAGATCAAAGACCACAGACTTCAAAGGAAACAAAACTCACAACTGGACTAATAAACAACATCATCACAAACAGAGAAAAGACTGAGATTGTCAAGCATTTCATTTTACTTGAAACCGCAATCAACACCCACAGAAGCAGTAGTTAAGGAATCAAAAGAGGCATTGCATTGGGCAAATCTACTTTAAAGTGTTTAAAAGCAAAGAAGTCACCTTGAAGATTAAGGGCAACCTGACCCAAGCCATGGTATTTTCTTTTTAAATCATAAGCATGTTCAAACTGGATGGGAATACAGGATACAGAAGAAGAACTGATGCCTTTGAATTGTGGTGTAGGAGAAGAATCCTGAATATGCCATGGACTGCCAAGAGGAAGTACAATCAGAGTGCTCCCTGAAAGCAAGGATTTTGACACTATGTCTTACATCCTTTGGATATGTTTTCAGGAGAAATCAATCCCTGGAGAAGGACATCACACTTGGTAAAGTAGAAAACCCAAACCCATTGCCATAGAGTTGGATAAAGTAGAGGGTCAGTGAAAATGAGGAAGACCCTCAACAAGATGGGTTGACACTGTGGCCACAACAAGGGCTCAAGTATAAACACCATAGTGGGTACAGCACAGGACCAGGCACTTGTACATAGGATTGCTATAAGCTGGAACTAACTCAGTGGCACCTCACAATAACAACAGCAGCAGTGGACAGAGATAAGGATGTTTTTGTACTGCCGAAAAGAGAGAGCATTCTCCTAAAGCTGAAATCCAGAATAAGGACTTGTAGCCCCATAAACTGTGAGAAAATAAATATTTGTTTTAAATCATCTGCTTGTGACATTTATGTTGCAGCAGGACTGTGGATGCTAGAATGGTTTAAGACTTTTAGGGGTGCTTGACGAGAAGAAGTAAATCTTAGTGGCATAGTGGTTAAGTACTACAGCTGCTAACCAGAAGGTCGTAGTTCAAATCTACCAGGTGGAGTTTCCTTGGAAACTCTATGGGGTAGTTCTACTTGGTAATATAGGGTCACTAGGAGTTGAAATTGACTTCATGGCAGTGACTTTGGTATTTTTGGTGATGAGGTGAATGTATTTTGCATGTGAGAAGGACATGGATTTTTGAGGGCCAAAGTGTGGAGTGTTATGGATTGGACAATGACTACCAAAATACTGAAAACCTGACTCAAAATGAGGAGGAACAACTGCAAACATCCATTACTAACTGTAGCATGGAATGTACAAACTATGAATCTAGGAAAATTGGAAGTTATCAAAAAAAGAAATCGAACACATAAACATCAAAATATCCTAGACATTAGAAAGCTTAAATGGACTGGTAGTGGCCATTTTGAATTGGACAATCATAAGATCTATTATACCAGGAATGAAAACTTAAAGAGGAATGATGTTGCATTCATTGTCAGACAGAACATTTCAAGACCTGTCCTGAGGTACAACGCTGTCAGTGATAGCATAATATACATATGCCTACAAGGAGGGCCAGTTGTGTGACCATCATTCAAATTTACACACCACCAACTAAGGCCAAATATGATGAAATTGAAGATTATTACCAGTTTCTGTAGTCCAAACTTGACGGAACAAGCAATCAGGATGCACTGATAATTACTGGTGATTGGAGTACACAAATTGGGAACAAAGAAGAAGAAATGGTAGTTGGAAAATACGGCCTTGGTGATAGAAATAATGCTAGAGATCATGTGATAGAATTTTGCAATACCAATGACTTCTTCACTGGAAATATCTTTTTTTTTTTTTTTTTTTACCAACACAGGGACTATACACATGGACCTCACCAGATGGAATACACAGAAATCAAATCGACTACATCTGTGGAAAAAGACAGTGGAAAAGCTCCATATCAGCAGTCAGAACAAGATCAGTTGCTGACTGCAGCACTGACCATCAGTTGCTCATATGTAAGTTCAAATTGAAACTGAAGGTAATTAGAACAAGTCCACGAGAGTCAAAGTGCAACCTTGAATATATAGCACCTGCATTTAAAGACCATCTCAGGAACAGATTTGAGGTGTTGATCACTAATGACCGAACACCAGACACATTGTGGAATGACATAGAAGACATCATCCATGAAGAAAGTAAAAGGTCATTAAAAAGACAGAAAAGAAAGAAAAGACCAAATTGGATGTCAGAAGAGTCTTTGAAACTTGTTTTCGAATGTAGAGCAGGTAAAGTAAAAAGAAGGAATGATAAAGTAAAAGACCTAAACAAAAGATTTTAAAGGGAAGCTCAAGAAGACAAAATAAATGATTATAATGACTTGTGCAAAGAGCTCGACATAGATAACCAAAAGAGAGGAACGCATTCTTCATTTCTCACGCTGAAAGAGCTGAAGAAAAAATTCAAGCCACAAGTTGAAATAGTGAAGGATTCTACCAAGAAACTATTAAATGTCTCAAGGAGCACCAAAAGAAGATGGAAAGAATACAGAGTCATTATGTCAAAGGGAACTGGTCGATAAGTTCAGCCATTTGAAGTAGTAGCACGTGACCGGGAACCGATGGCATCAAAGGAAATGGTAAAAGATGCACTGAAGGCATTGGTGAAAAACAAGGTTCCAGGAATTGATGGAATATCAGTCGAGGTATTTCAACAAAGAGATTCAGTGCTGGAAGTGCTTGCTCATCTATGCCAAGAAATTTGGAGGACAGCTACCTGGCCAACCAACTGGAAGAGACCCATATTTATGCCAGTTTCCAAGAAAGGCAAACCAACCAAATGTAGACATACTGAACAATATCATTAATGTCATGCACACACACATTTTTGCTATAGATCAAATCATTCAAAAACAACTGGAACAGTATATTGACGAGAAACTGTGAGAAATTCAAGCTGACTCAGAAGAAAACTTGGAACCAGGGAATTTCTGTACTCTAAAGCCATACACTTGTGATGTTTTTGTTACAGCAGCACAAGGAAACTGAGACAAGTCTTAATCTTGTCCATTTGACTGGTAAGTGGACCATATGGACAACCAGGTAAACAGAGGAACTGTGCTAGTACAAGTTCATTTGCAGTCTAGGAAGTACTGCCATTTTTGTAAGGCTTTATAGACTCACCAAGTAGTTCAAGAGATGTTTGTGTAAGAAGCAAGCATTGCCAGTATAATGGAAGATAAAATCTGAAAAGTAAGATAAGGATCTTAGACTAAGGTGTGTGAATTTCATTCTCTAGAAATCACAGAGCCTTGTATTATTTTTGTGAATGGGAATAACGTTCATGGAGACAATTCCTATATACATCAAGCATATGTTTAGGTAAAATGGTAAAAGTACTTGTGGAAAATGTTTAGAAGTTTCTTACAAGGTTAAACATATACCCTCCATTTGTTCCTTAATTCTCAGTATTTGCTCCCCCCAAAAAAATGCATTTCCATAAAAAAGACTTGCACAAGAGTATTCATAGCAATTTTATTCCACATTTTAGAAACAACCCAGATATTCATCAGTGATGAATAGAAAAACAAATTGTGGTACACCACACAGCAATAAAAAGGAACAAACTGCTTATTCACAAAACACGTGGGTGGACTTTGAAAATACTATACTAACCGAAAGAAGTCAGAAGAAAAAAAAAACTAAAAGGGATATTAAATCTTCTACCACTGAGTCGAGTCTGACTCACAGTGACTCTAGAGGTCAGAACAGAACTTCCACAGAGTTTCCAAGGAGCTCCTAGTGGATTTGAACCACTGACCTTTTGGTTAGCAGATGCAGCACTTAGCCTACTATGCCACCAAGGTTTCCAAAAGGGTATTATTTCATTTAAATAAAACTCTAGGGAAAAAAAGTAATTTACAATGACAGAAAGTAGATCAAGGGTTGCGTAAGGCCAGGGATAGGGAGATAGTTTCAATGACAAAGCAGCACAAGAGATCTTTCACGGATGGTGTAAGTGTTCTATATTTTGACTGTAGTGGTAATTGCCCACATTTACAGATTTGCCAAATTGGTGCATTTTAATGTGTATGAATTGTATCTCAATGAAGCTGATTGAAAAAAGAAAAGATCTATATTCAGATATAGCAAAATACAATGCAAGGTTTGTGAACACAACCTAGACAAAGTGCTACATACCTCACTGCTGTCATCCAAAAGCGACTGCATCAGTATATTGACAAGGAATTGCCAGAAATTCAAGGTGGATTCAGAAAAGGACATGAAACCAGGCTGCTGATGTCAGACAGATCTTGGCTGAAAGCAGAGAATACCAGAGAAAGTTGTGTACCTGTGTTTCATTGACAAAGGCATTCAGCCTTGTGGATTGTAATAAATTACGGCTAACCTTGCAGACAATGGGAATTCCAGAGCACCTAATTGTGCTCTTAAGGAATCTGTATATGGATTAAGAGGCAGTAGTGTGAACAGAACAAGTAGCTACTGCGTGGTTTAAAGTCAGGAAAGGCATGTGTCGAGGTTATATTTTTCACCACACCTTTTCAATCTGTATGTAGAGCAAATAATCTGAGAAGCTGGATTCTACAAAGAACAAGGCATCAGGGTTGGAGAATGATTCATTAACAACTTGCATTATGCAGACAATACCACCTTACTTGCTGGAAGTGAAGATTTGAAGCACTTACTGATGAAGATCAAAGACTACTGCCTTCAGTATAGACTGCATCTCAACATCAAGAAAACAATAAATCCTCACAACTGGACCAGTAAGCAACATTGTGATAAGTGGAGAACGGATTGAGGCTGTCATGGATTTCATTTTACTTAGGTCCACAAGCAAACACCCATGGAAGCAGCAGTCAAGAAATCAAAAGATGCATTTGCACTGGGAAAATCTGCTGCCAAGGATCTCTTTAAGGTATGAAAAGTAAAGATACCACCTTGAATACTAAAATGTACCTGACCCAAGCCATGGTAATTTGAATCACATCACGTGATATGAAAGTTGAACAATGAACAAACAAGACAGAAGAAGAATTGATGCCTTTGAAGTGTGGTACTGGAGAAGAATGTTGAATGTACCATGGACTGCTTAAAGAATAAAAAGATCTGTTCTGGAAGAAGTCCAATCAGAGTGTTCCTTGGAGGCAAAGATGGTAAGATTGTGTCTTACATACTTTGGGTATGTTGTCAGGAAGGATCAGTCCCTGGAGAAGGACATCATGCTTGGTAGAGTGAAGGGTCAGCAAAAAAGAGGAAGACCCTCAAGAAGATGGCTTGACACAGTGGCTGCAATGATGGCTTAAGCATAAAAACAATCACGGACATGGTGAAAGACCAGACAGTGTTTCATTCTGTTGTGTATAGGGTCGCTATACACAACACTATACACTTGATGCCACCAACCACCACCACCACCTCATTGCTGAATATTACTACATTCACCTTTGAGGTACTCCCCTTGGGAAGCTATGGACCAATGCCAGTGCCTTGTCCACCCTTCAAAGCAGTTTTGGAACTCTTGTTCTGGAATGGCCATCAGAGCTGTTGTCATATTACCCTTGATAATCCTGAGTGTCATCAAGATATCTTCCTTTCAATATTTCCTTTATCTTCAGGTAAAGGAAAAAGTCACTGAGGGCCAGATCAGGTGAGTAGATTGGGTGTTCTAATACAGTTATTCGTCTACTGGCTAAAAACTCCCTCACAGACAGTGCCGTGGGAGCTGGTGCATTGTTGTGATGCAAGAGCCGCGAGTTGCTGGTGAAAATTTGAGGTCAGTTGCAGCTAACTTTTTCACACAGCTTTTTGAGCACTTCCAAATAGTAAACTTGGTTAACTGTTTATCCAGTTGGTACAAATTCATAATGAACAATCCCTCTGATACAAAAAAAAATCAGCAACATTGTTTTGATTCGATTTGAAAACAGAAAATTTTTGGTGGTGGAGAATTGGCTGACTTCCATTGAGCACTCGATGGTTTGTTTCAGGGTCATGTTGGTGCACCCATGTTTTATTGCCAGTGACGTCATGCCCCAATACATTGTCTTGCCTCTCCAGAAAGTCTTGGGAAACTTTTACTCTGTCTGCCTGTTCTTGGATGAGCTCCTTTGAGACCATTTTTGTACACATCTTTCTTATACCAAGTTTTTCAGTTAGGATTTTTCTGTTTCTCTATTGATGTTTACTTGGTCAGGTACATTTCTCACAGTCAGCCAACAACATCAAAGCACAATCTGATGGAATTTTTGCAATATTTTCATCAGTTCTGCTCTCTACTGGCCGCCCTGACCTCTTTTCATCAGCGACACTTTGTCTCTCCTTAGATAAACGTTTAATCCACTTCTACGCTGCCATTTTCTTCATGGCATTATCTCCATAAACTTGGACTAATGTGCCCCTGATTTCACTTCCATTCTTGCCAAGTTTAACAAGAAATTTAGTGTTTGTTCATTGCTCTAATTCAAGCGCCAGCCTTCCCGCAGTGACGAACAAAAACGCAGAATAATGAATGCCACTTTACCACACACCACCACATGTCAACATGAACACAGCTGTGAGACACTGAAATATCCAGGTTATACAACCTTACCAAGTTGTCTGCACAGTGCTGCCAAAGTAAGCTTATAGTGGCAAGTTTGGGAATTTAATCGTAAGAGGGTCTTATGATTTAGTATGAAGATGGCATGCAGACTTATGACATAGAAGTCTTGTATTTTAGAATAATGGACGGCTGTGAATTAAATTGAAAAAGGATGTGTAGACCAGAAATAGTAAAAATGAGGTTAGTATGAATGCGTGTGGAAGGGACAGTGGATCACTATGGCTTGGAGTTAATGGTGCATCATTTTACCATCAAGACCTGGTTCAAAGCCAACTTCTCAAGTTCTTATTTATTTGTTTATTTATTGTGACTTAAATGAAAGTTAACATAATAAATTAATTTTTTCTGTTAAACAGTTAACACACAGATTATTTCATGACATTGGTTCCCAACCCTAAGATGTGTCAACACTCTTCACTTTTCCACCTGAAGTTTTCCTGTCCCTTTGTGCTTTCCTGTGCTTGCTTTTGAGTTGGTGTGTTCATTCAGTCTCATATACATGGCAGAATTGAGTGTGTTGTTTTTTTCTATAGGCCTGATTCATTTTTAGGTAAAGAGTGAACTTCTGAAGCGACCTCAGTATTGAGTTAAAAAGTTTTATAGGGGCCATACTTCCAAGGTTTCTCTAGTTCCTGTCAGACCCTTAAGTCTAGCCTTTTTGTGGGCTTGAATTTAGTTACACATCTGTCTCCAGTTCTGTCTGGGACCCTCTATAGTGATTCCTGCCAGAGCAATTAGTGGTGGTAGCTAGGCACCATATAGGTCTTCTGGACCCAGTCTGGTGGAGGCCGTGGTACTTGTGGTCCTTTAGTCCTTTGAATTAATCTTTCCCTGTGTCTATGGTTTTCTTCATTCTCCTTTGCTCCAGACAAAGTGGGGCCAGTGGATGTATCTTAGTTCGCCACTTACAAGCTTTTAAGAACTCAACAAAGTAGAATGTAGAGTATTTTCCTTATAAACTGTGTTAATGTCAACTGAGCTGGATGTTCCCTGAAACCATGGTCCCTGGTCCCCAGAGCCCAGTGTCTTGGTCCCTCAGGAAGTTTGGATGTGTCTAAAGGTGAAACTTCTATGACTTTGACTTCATCAGGTTGTGCTGAATTCCCCAGTATTGTGTACTGCCTTACCCTCACAAAAGTTATCCCTTATCTATTACCTAGTGTTTCTCTCTCCTATGCCTTCAATCTCTTGTAGCCATCAAAGATTGTTTCTTTTGTGTGTAAATCTTTTCATGAGTTTTTATAATAGTGGTCTCATATGGTATTTGCTTTTGTATAATTGACTTATTTCAGGCAGCATAATGCCCTCCAGATTCATTCATGTTGTGAGACGTTTCCAAGATTCATCATTGTTCTTTATTACTGCATAGCATTCCATTGCATGTGTACACCACGGTTTATTTATCAATTCATCTGTTAATGGACACTTAGGTTGTTTTCATTTTTCTGCTATTGTTATCACCTAATTTTAAATGTATCTATGCCTTATCTGGAAACCCTGGTGGCATAGTGGTTAAGTGCTACCGCTGCTAAACAAATGGTTGGCAGGTGCTCCTTGGAAACTCTATGGAGCAGTTCTACTCTGTCCTATAGGGTTTCTATGAGTTGGAATTGACTCAGTGTCTTTGAGTTTACATCTTATCTTCTAGAACACAAGCTCATTAAGAGAGTACTGAACCCCAGGTCTTCTGTAGAGCCTTAACTATAGCAGCTGGACAGTTTTTATAGATGATCTTGATTCATACTGATTTTCAGTCTGTTAAACTGTACTGTATTAACAATTTGGGAAAGGAAAATACATATACAATTCCATTATGATTACACTTAGAGACTAAATAGGGAGGTACTGAGGGTTGTGAGTCCATCAGTACGTCATCTCCGCTCCTACTTTAATCAACAGCCCATTATTTGAATCACAAAGTCAAGACTCTTTTCAGGATGTCCTCTCTTTGTCAAATTGAAATTCAGTTGGTGTAGTACCAATGGATTTTTATCTCAATAACTTTCTTTTTCCCCTCAATCAGTAATTTCAACTAGGGCAGTTACTTTTAGATTCAAAGTGTGCCAACTCTGACCAGAAATCATGTCTCACTGTAAGACACAACTTGACAAGTGGATTAGATGTTCTAGTAAAAGGTAGAGAAATGTCACTGTAAATAAAAGTAAGGGCTTGCTTATCAGTTTGTTGGGTTGAGATCTTACCTTCAACACTTCTAGAGTGCTTTATAGTTTTTAGTATTCCTTAAAGGAAGGCTTTTCTGTCTTGCTTCCTCCACTTCCACCTGAAGAGAGAATTATTACTATTTAACTCTTTGAAACATGTGGCTTCTATAGCTTTCTGTCTTTTCCATTAGGGGATAATACAACTTGTGACCTTAAACAGGAATTTTCCAGAATTTTCTGAAATGTCATATCAAGGAACAAAATGTAGCGGCACCTTTAATAGTGCTGGATCTTGGACATCTCCTACCTGCTTTACAAGTGAATTATATTCTAGCAAAGTGATTGGTTGGGGTCATGTTTTAGAGCATGGAATTTGTCATCTAAATCCATGTAACAGTATACTGAGAACTTGCTCTCAGAAATCTAAGTATAGACAGCCAAAGCTTGCTAAAACATGACCAGCAGGATGTATACACTTACATATGTATAGCATCATTTCCCAGAGATTCTGAGGGATATGAGGCCTACTAAATGCCTTATAAAGACTTTTGTGAGTAAATAAATGGAGAGATGTGGAACACAAAAAGAGCCCTGTTGCACAGTAGTTAAGAATTCAGCTGCTAACCAAAAGGTCAGCTGTTCAAATTCAGCAGCCACTACTTGGAATATCCATGGGGAAGTTCTTTCCTATCTACAGGGTCTCGACGGACTGCAACAAGTTTAGTTTTTTTTTTTTTTTTTTTTTTTGGTTTGCTGTACCAAAGACTTTCAGATAGCCACAGAAATGTAGTCTGCTTAACTCACTGGTACTCAGAGCTTAGAATCCCCTTCTCACACTTTGGTGCACACTACAAAAAAAACCAAACCCACTGCCATCAAGTTGATTCTGACTCACAGCGATCCTATAGGTCAGAGTAGAACTGCCCCATAGAGTTTGCAAAGAGTGCCTGACAGATTTGAACCACCAGACTTTTGGTTAGCAGACATGCTACTTAACCAACATGCCACTAGGGTTTTGGAGCACACTACTCATGGTTAAATGTCTTTGACCTAAGGTGTGAGCATAGATGCAGGAAACTATATCACCAGTATTTCAAATACCAGCAGGATCACCCCTGATGGACAAGTTTCAGAAGAGTTTCCATACTAAGACAGATTAGTGAGAAAAATCTGGCAATATACTCTCAAAAACTAGACAATGAAAGCCATATATACTATAACAGCATGTTGATTCACTAGCTTTGAACAAGTCATCACGAAGGGTGAGAGAGATCCTCTGTGAGCTAAATAGGCACAATGGCCATAATTACATACTGGAATCTGTCAGTAATTGTGAGGATGACACAGGACTGAGCAACATTTGATTCTGTTGCACATAAGTTCACCGTGAGTTGGAGTTGTCACAGCAACAGCTATATGTCTCTACTTATTGAGACCTTAAAAATACATCTTTTGATTATCCACATGTTGGTATTATATTTGCCTTACCCACATTTCTAAAGTGGAAAGAATGTAGAACTGTATATAAACAAAATACTTCATATATTTGCTCACCAACATCCTGTCCATTTGAGTCTGTTAATCACAGGAGTCTTCAAAGTGTGTGGTCCCAAGACCACCTGATACTTTAGCTGCATATAGGTGGGCATGTAAATTTATATGGGAATGTACATTTTCACTCAGTCATATTAAATAAAAAAACAAAAAATAAAAATTATTGAGGACTCCAAGGAGCTTTTGTTTAGGTAGATTATATCTATCAATATTCACCATGTGAGGAATCAACACTGTGAAAATTTTAAATATTTATTCATTTACTTAAAAATGACAAAAAAGTTGAGTGAACATCTAAAACTATTGCTCTGAGATAATGTTTAAACTATAAGCCAAAATATTCCCAGAAGTCTTCTTAAAACCCAATGATAGTTTAGTTAGTAAAAAATGTCTGCCTTGAGCATTGTCATGGATTACACTGTGTCCCTCAGAAATGTGTCAACTTGGTTGGGCCATGATTCCCAGTTTTATATGTTGGTCCCTGATTTGGGGATTTTCTTACATGTTATAAATCATAATCTTTGCCTGTGGTTAAAGACAATTAGGGAGGAATGTAACACCCTGGCTCAGGTCACATCCTTGATCCAATGAAGAGGAAGTTTCCTTGAGGTGTGGGCTGTACCACCTTTCATCTTACAAGAGATAAAAGGAAGGGGAAGCAAGCGGAGTTGGAGATCTGACACCATGGAGAAAGTAGTTACAGGAGCAGAGCATATCTTCTGGATCTGGGGTTCCAGAGAAGAGAAGCTCTTAGACCAGAGGAAGAATAATGACAAGGACCTCTCTCTAGAGCTGACAGAAAGATAAAGCCTTCCCCTTGAGATTATGCCTTGAATTTGGACTTGTAGCCTACTAACTAAACCAAACCACTGCCATCAAGCTGATTCTGACTCATAGCGACCCTATGGGACAAAGTCGAACTGCTTCATAGAGTTTCCAAGGAGTGCCTGGTGGATTTGAACTACTGACCTTCCGATTAGCAGATATAGCAAGCAACCACTACACTACCCAGGTTTTCTCTAGCCTACTAGACTGCGAGAATATTAATTTCTCTTTGTTAACACCATCCATTTGTGGTATTTCTATTATAGCAGCATTAGATGACTAAGACAAGAATTATGCTCTTTTAAGAACTAGCTATATGGGATCAAATTGACAACAGCAACTCCAAAGATTAGATAGGAACCTTAGGGTGCAATTAATTTATTTTAATGGAAGAGGAGCAGCTCAGACAAGGTGAAAATGTTGTACAACTCAGAGAATGTAATCGTCACTAAATTGTACATGTACAAATGAATTGGTATATGTTTTGCTGTGTATAATCTCAACAAAATACAATTATATAAGACTACTGCAAACTCATAATATATTAACATAAATAATATGTCTCAATTAAAATGTCTATATTTTCCAAAGCAGAAACCCTGGTGGCATAGTGGATTAAGTGCTATGTCTGCTAACCAAAAGGTTGGCAGTTCAAACCTGCCAGGCAGTCCTTGGAAATTCTATGGGGCAGCTCCACTCTGACCTCTAGGGTCACTATGAGTCAGAGCCAATTTGACAGCAGTGCGTTTTCCAAAGCAAAAAAGAGATAGTGAAAGCACTGACATTGTTTCGCATTTTTAAAAATCTCTTTATATCTGACTTCATAGAAAATATCTGAATTCTCAAATTTGCATGTGATTCAATCTGTTGAGATACCACATGTCACATAGCCTCTGGAAAATTCCATCATACAATTGTGAAAGATTGAGAGTGAAAAGGGCAAATATCATCTTAATATTATTATGAGAATAGTTTTGATCCTAAAAGGATGTCCGTGACTCTAGGGGTCTCTAGACTGCTGTTGTAAGCATTGCTGGTCTGGGGATCCAATTAAAGTACATATATTTAGTGAGACTACTAGATACCCAACATAACTTTTTTTTAATCATTTTTTTAAATTATGAATAAGTGAAAGTATACAATCCAAGTCAATTTTGTACCATCTCTCTGCAATTCTATCTGCTCTCCTCACTCTGGGATAGCACCCTCTTCTTTTTCACTCTTTACTACTAGTATCCTCCCAACAAACATCTGTACCCTCCTCTCCACACTATCCTTTTGCTTCTAGCAAGAAACTAGTAGAACAGCCTTCTATAAATGCATAAAACCATTAAGGACACACACCATATACTCACTATGCATCTCCAAGTCCAGCCCATTCTTTGTCTGGAGTGTTGACCTCAGCACTGGTTCCGAGTCTGGGTGGCAGCAAGTCTAGGAGCCTTAGGGAACCTCCAGGTCATCCGACCATCAATTCTGGTCGTTTAGTAGAGTTCACAAGTTTTTTTTTAAAAGCCACATTCTTGATCACCAAAGTACTTACAATATCTCCTTCCGCCCTTACTGCCAACCAAATTTTAACAGTATTTCAAGATTCAATTCCATTTCTATTTCCTCCATATCGTTTTTTATAAATCTATTCCAAAATATCTAGCTTTTGCAAATGTTTATAGCAATTATGAAGGCCTAGGTGCTCAGTGGTTAAGCTCAGCTGCTAACCAAAAGCTCAGCAGTTCCAATCCACTAGGTGATCCTGGGAATTTCTGTGCAGGCTGTTCTACTCTGTCCTATAGACTTACTATGTGTCACAATTGACTTGATGGCAATGTTTTCTTTTTTAAATAGAAATTATTTTCTAGCAATTGATTTGGGATTATAATCATATACTTCAGTGAGAAACTTACTTATTGCTGGTCAAACTGTGATTTAATTATTTCATTGACTTTTTTTGTGCAGTTATATCTTGTCCTTGCAGTTGATGATAAGCTTTTTGAGGGCAGTAATATAGTCTTCTTTTGGCCTCTACAATACATAGCAAAAACTGTATGCTAGTAGATCTTAAACAGATATTATGGGTTTGATTTGCAGCTTATTTAAAGAGTGTTGCAGAGACAATGCTGTGTGTTTACTAACCCTGTTTCCTTTTCCTATTCTTGAGCACTCAGAAAGACTCCATTTCCCAGTCTTTTCTTCAGGTAGGCTGAGCTGCACAGCCAAGTAATGGGATGTGAGTACCTTGCCCTTAAAAATATTTATTGCCCATCCGAGGACACAGCAAATGGTCCCAACTCAGCAAGAACGGATGCTCACCGAGGGCCAAAATGGCATGTGGTAAAGACAGCCGAGAAGACAGAGAGACCCACAAGAGTGGGTGCCTACATCGACCTGGGACCGGAAAAACCGGATGGTGCCCGGCCACCACCAGTGATAGCCATGATGGAGCTCACAGAGAGGAGCCTCACTGGCAACACAAGAATAAAAAGAGGTGCATCATGAGATCTCCACTAAAAGACCTCAATTGATGGTCCAGTGGTTTGGGGGTTACTTTGAGAGCATGGCCCCTGGCCCTGATGCTGCCCGTTCCCATAAATTATAACAAAGGTCCACTCTTTGGACAGGAATGGAATGGACTTAGCAATGCAGAGTAACCATATGTTGGAAGCACTTTATGGTTCTATACATCTATAGGATATCATCTTGCTGACCTCTGGCTGGAGGAAGGGGAGTGGACGGAGAGGAGGGGAAAGGAGACTGTTGGGAGGATGAGACATGTATGGAGCAGAGAGGAATAGTGTGCAGTCACCAGACTGGGAGAGCAGTGGAAGCTGCATATAGGGGGGCATGTAAATTTTCATGTGAATGTACATTTTCACTCAGTTATGTTAAATAAAAAATAAAAAATAAAAATAAATAAATAAATAAAAATATATATATTTATTGCAATCCTCCTGTCCTGTCTTTCCATTTGTTCATAAACATGGAGGTCCTATACTAAGCTATCAGAGCCATAGAATGCAAGCAGCAAGATCCATGGGTAACCACATGAAAGACAGCTCTGGAGTGTAGCCTAACCCTGTGCACAGTAAATTAATGAGAATTCAGCTGTTACTTGTTACCACAGCAATGCCCAGTTTGTACTGATGTATCTGAGTGCACAGAATTTTTCCAAATGAAATGAGAAATGATGTAAGGCACAATTCTATGTGTAGGAGAGTCAGGGAATGCTATGGAAGATGGGCGTAGGTAGAAACCACTGTGGGATCATATGCTGTGAGAGATTTATGAAGAAGGAAGCAGAAAGAATGAGTAGAATTAGCAGAAAGATAGTGGAAAAACCAGCAGTACAAATTCACCAATGTGGAAATGAGCAGAGAATATAAGGGAGTGTTTTAGTCAGCTAGGGCTGCTCTAACAGAAATACCACAGAGTGGATGGCTTTAACAAAGGAAGGTTTATTCTTACACAGTCCGGTAGGTTGCAAGTCCATATTTAGGGTGTCCGCTCCAGGGGAAGGCTTTCCCCTTGTCGGCTCTGGAGGAAAGTCTGGTATTGCATCAGTCTTTGTCCGGGGAGCATCTTGGCGCAGGAACCTCAGGTCTGAAGGATGTGCTTTTCTCCCGGTACTGCTTTCTTGATGGTAACGAGGTTCCCATTCTCTGCTTTTTTTTTCTTTCGTTTTATCTCTTGCAGGCTGAAAGGATTAAGAGCGGAGCAAGCCATACTCCAGGGAAACTCCATTTACAGCAGAGCAGGGAAGTAATCCTATGCAGGAATTTACAGCCCCACCCTAATCCTTTAACATACAGTTTAGGGAAACCACAAAATGGAGGACAGTCCCAAGACACTGGGAATCATATCCCAGCCACATGGCTACACATGTTTTTTGGGGGGACACAATTCAACCCACGACAGGGAAAGAAATGAAGACATATTTGATATTAGAAAGTCAACACTAAATGGGAACTGGACAAATAAAACTCTTCTAGATTATTAAATTGCCGAAAATCTTTAAAGCAGAATATGCTACTAAGGTGTTAAGGCTTGTATGAGGTAAACTGTGGAACCCAAATGATAACCATTCAACGTTAGCACTTTCGGGCATTTGACATGGTTTGGGTTGTGCTCTGAGCATTGTATCATTGACTCTAGTGAAGTTTACAATTGTAATTTTATAGATAAAGAAACCAAAGTCTAGAGAGGTTGAATATTTTTCTCAAAACCCCAGGATTGGACCCTGAGTTTCTCTGATTCCAAAGCCACACAGCTGCCCAAAATTAAGCCTTGTTTTGCATTTGAATTCATCCATCATGGCAAATCTCTCAGCTTCAGTGGAAGGCAATGCTGTAAAAAAGAGTCTGCTCCCCATACCTAGACCCTAGATATTGTCTTCTGAATGATATATCATATAAAGTATTGTCACTTAAAAGTAAAAGGTGAAAAAAGTAGTGTGACTGCTCACTTCAATAGTACACTGCAGAGGTATTAAACTGGGTAAAATTGAAAGAGTACTTTTTTTGGCGAATACTTAAATCTGGATTTTTCTAAGAGTTGAACTTTTTACTAAAATGTCCAAAGAAGACATTAGATTTTTATTTTGATAATATGATTTAACAAGGAAAACTTTTTTTTTCTTTTTAAGCCAATGAAACTTTACATAGAAGAATGGGAAGTTGCAATAATATATTTGAGAACAAAATTAAGATGCAGGTTTTTCTGGGCATTTTGACAGAGAAACAGGAGCTAGGCCAAGTCATCTAGAAAGTGCAGTCAATGTACTCGAGCTGGGGGGGGAGACAGAGAGGACAAGATGCCTGAGTTAGTGTTGTAGTCAGCTAGGCTGCTCTAACAGAAATACCACAGAGTGGATGGCTTTAACAAAGAAAGATTTATTCTTACACAGTCCGGTAGGTTGCAAGTCCATATTCAGGGTGTCCGCTCCAAGGAAAGACTTTCCCCTTGTCGGCTCTGGAGGAAAGTCCGGTATTGCATCAGTCTTTGTCTAGGGAGCATCCTTACGCAAGAACCTCAGGTCTGAAGGACGCGCTCTGCTCCCGGTGCTGCTTGCTTGATGGTAGCGAGGTTCTCAAATTGTCCTTTGTTTCTTTTTCCTTTTATTCCTTGCAAGCTAAAAGCATTGAGGGTGGGGCAAGCCATACTCCAGGGAAACTCCCCCCACAGCAGGAATTCACAGCCCCACCCTAATCCTTTAACATACAGGTTAGCAAAACCACACAATGGAGGACAGTCCCAAGATACTGGGAACCATATCCCAGCCACATGGCTCCACACATTTTTGGGGGGACACAATTCCAACCATGACAGTTAGGGAGGGGCAATGGTGGTGGTGAAGAAAGGCGTTGAGAAGCAGTCTGGATGCAACAATCTCTTCCCTCTCTTCTTCCCCTCTTTACTTCCAAATAATTATCTTTGCCTTTGGATAAAGTCAACAAGTGTTCACAAAATGAATGATTGAGTAACAGTAGTTCAAGTGCTGAGAAAAATACAAGACAAGTAATACACAGGTCCTATTGCCTATGCCTTAACCTGACAGGAGAATCATGATCCATATGATTTGTGTTCTGTTGCTGTCAATTCCAACTCAGTAACTGTCTTAGGCTGGGTTTTCTAGGGAAGCAAAACCAGTAACACGTGTAGGTACAAGGTAAGATTTATAATATATATATACAGACAAATAGATAGATATAAATATAGGAAACAGCTCACGTAATCACAGAAGCTGAATGTCCCAAGCTCTGGCACAAGGCTCACGTGTCCACGGAAGCTGAGGAACCCAAGGTCAGCAAGTCAGAGACCAGAGTTGTAGATCACCGGTTGTGTAGATCAGTGGATCCCAAGCTGGTGGCGAGACGAAGTGACAGAGGCTGGCGAACCCAGGATCGGCAGGTCAGGGAGCAGGACTGGGCAGAGGCTAGCGAGCGCAAGATTGGCAGTTCAGGGAGCAGGACTCTCAAGTGCCGACTGTAAGGACTGATGAGCCCAACAGCTGCTAGCTCAAGTCCCGGAACCAGATGCTGGAACAAGAGAGCAGGAGCTCCTGGCCACATGAGCAATCAGCAGCCGTAGTCCAGTGTCACGAGATGAGAGCCGAGGGGGAGGAAGCCACCACAAACCCCGCCCTGCCACTTAATACAGCAGCCAAATAGGTAGTAGCCAAGTTGACATAATCCTGACCACCACAATCCACCTTGTCAACTTGGCATCTGCACACATCTCACCTTACCATGCACAGTCTCTGAAGGGGTACAGTTACAAAGGCATACTTATGTCAACATGATATAACTAACACATGTACAACTGAAAATGCATTAACCCCTTTACATCTTACGTTTCATAAGTAAACAAAATATCCAATACACACATACAAAGCAGGAATACTCATAGCAATTACAGTCCTCGTTTCTGCAACTGGTTGTGTGGCCATAACTGATATTTAGAAATACCTTCTTCTACAACCCATTCTGTATTCCCTTTGCCCTCAGCAAGTACCTCAGCTGGTTGTGGTTCCTTGCTGGTGAGGTGAGCCAAACCTTCATTCCTGAAGGGTCTGGGCTATTATCATGCATTTTGGAGTTGGGTTGCTGTAGTTTTCCATTGACCTTAATCACAGGACATGGTAGTACTAGGAGGAGTCCTAAGGGATCTCCTGCATTCCAAACATACTCTTCTTTACTTCCGTTATGTAATGTCAATCCAATTTCATCTTCATAGTCAGGATCAATCACACCGACCAGTATTGTAACTCCCTTCTTTGTCTGTTGATCCAGAGGTACAAGGAGCCCAAAATGGCCTGGTGGCAATTTTAGCTTCCAGTTCAGTGGAATCGTTGATGTGTCTCCAGGCGGCAGCATTCCTCCCTTCGGAACTAAGACATTTAGTCCTGCAGAACATAAAGTCATGGGGACAGGAAGCAAAAATCTTGCAAGTGGATCACTAGGGGTAACAGTGAGTGGTGCCACTCCCATTTCCACCCCTTGATTCCTGGAGCCATGAATCCTCGCAATAGGAGAAACAGCACTGTATATTGGACGCTGGTTTAGAGCATACACAGCCTCCTGGAGAACATTTCCCCAACCCTGCAAGGTACTGCCACCTAGCTGGCAGCGTAATTGTGTCTTCAGGAGACCATTCCATCGTTCTATCAAGCCAGCTGCTTCAGGATGATGGGGAACATGGTAAGACCAGTGAATTCCGTGAGCATGGGCCCACTGCCACACTTCATTTGCTGTGAAGTGAGTCCCTTGATCAGAGGCAATGCTGTGTGGGATTCCATGACGGTGGATGAGGCATTCTGTAAGTCCACGGATGGTAGTTTTGGCAGAAGCATGTCGTGCCGGGTAGGCAAATCCATATCCAGAGTAAGTATCTATCCCAGTAAGGACAAAACGCTTTCCTTTCCATGATGGAAGCGGTCCAATGTAATCAACTTGCCACCAGGTTGCCGGCTGATCACCTCGAGGAACAGTGCCATATCGAGGACTCAGTGTTGGTCTCTGCTGCTGGCAGATTGGGCACTCAGCAGTGGCTGTAGCCAAGTCAGCCTTGGTGAGCGGGAGCCCATGTTGCTGGGCCCATGCATAACCACTGTCCCTGCCACCATGACCACTTTGTTCATGGGCCCACTGAGCAATGACAGAGGTAGCCGGAGAAAGAGGATGATTGGTTCCCACAGAGCGGGTCATCCTATCCACTTGATTGTTAAACTCATCCTCTGCTGAGGTTACTCTTTGATGAGCATTCACATGAGACACAAATATCTTCACTTCTTTGGCCCATTCAGAGAGGTCTATCCACATAACTCTCCCCCATAAATCCTTGTCTCCAATCTTCCAGTCATGTTCCTTCCAAGTCCCTGACCAACTGGCCAAGCCATTGGCCACAGCCCATGAATCGGTATACAGCCGCACATCTGGCCACTTCTTCTTCCAAGCAAAGTGAACAACCATATGCACTGCTCGAAGTTCTGCCCACTGGGAGGATTTGCTTTCACCACTGTCCTTGAAGGAGGTCCCAGAAAGGGGCTGTAGTGCTGCTGCTGTCCACTTTCGAGTGGTGCCAGCATACCGCGCAGAACCATCTGTAAACCAAGCACGAGTTTTCTCTGCCTCGGTCAGCTGATCATAAGGAATCCCCCATGAAGCCATAGGTGCAAACTGGGAGACAGGAGGTAATGTTACAGGAGTGGAGACCATGGGCATTTGGGCCACCTCCTCATGCAATTTACTTGTGCCTTCAGGTCCTGCACGGGCCCGATCTCGTATATACCACTTCCATTTAATGACGGAGTGCTGCTGTGCTCGTCCAACTTTATGACTCTGTGGGTCAGACAATACCCAGTTCATGATAGGCAGCTCAGGACGCATGGTGACCTGGTGTCCCATGGTTAAGCGCTCAGTCTCTACCAAGGCCCAGTAACAAGCCAAAAGTTGTTTTTCAAAAGGAGAGTAGTTATCTGCAGAGGATGGCAGAGCTTTGCTCCAAAATCCTAAAGGTCTGCACTGTGATTTGCCAATAGGGGCCTGCCAAAGACTCCAAACAGCATCTCTATCTGCCACTGACACCTCGAGCACCATTGGATCAGCTGGATCGTATGGCCCAAGTGGCAGGGCAGCCTGCACAGCAGCCTGAACCTGTTGCAGAGCCTTCTCCTGTTCTGGGCCCCACTCAAAAGTAGCAGCCTTTCTAGTCACTTGATAAATAGGCTGAAGTAGCACACCCAAATGAGGAATATGTTGCCTCCAAAATCCAAAGAGACCCACTAGGTGCTGTGCCTCTTTTTTAGTTGTCGGAGCAGCCAGGTGCAATAACTTATCCTTGACTTTAGAAGGGATATCGCGACATGCCCCACACCACTGGACCCCTAGGAATTTCACTGAGTTGGAAGGGATTTTTGTGGGATTAATTTCCCACCCTCTAGCACGCAAATGTTGAACTAGTAAGTCCAGAGTCACTGATATTTCTTCCTTACTAGGTCCAATCAGCATAATGTCATCTATATAATGGACCAGTGTCACATCTTGTGGAAGAGAGAAGCAATCAAGGTCCCTGCGGACTAGATTATGACATAGGGCTGGAGAGTTAATGTAGCCCTGAGGCAGGCAAGTGAAAGTGTATTGTTGGCCTTGCCAGGTGAATGCAAACTGCTTCTGGTGGTCCTTGGAAACAGGTATGGAGAAGAAAGCATTAGCCAGATCAATAGCTGCATACCAAGTACCAGGAGATGTATTAATTTGCTCAAGCAGTGAAACTACATCTGGAACAGCAGCTGCAATGGGGGTTACCACTTGGTTAAGTTTGCGATAATCTACTGTCATTCTCCAAGATCCATCCGTTTTTCACACAGGCCAAATAGGCGAATTGAATGGGGATGTGGTGGGAATCACCACCCCTGCGTCCTTCAAGTCCTTAATGGTGGCAGTAATTTCAGCAGTTCCTCCAGGAATACGGTATTGCTTTTGGTTCACTATTTTCCTAGGCAGTGGCAGTTCTAGTGGCTTCCATTTGGCTCTTCCCACCATAATAGCTCTCACTCCACTTGTCAGGGATCCAACTTGAGAGTTCTGCCAATTGCTGAGTATATCTATTCCAATTATGCATTCTGGAACTGGGGAAATTACTACAGGATGGGTTCGGGGACCCACTGGACCCACTGTGAGACGAACATGAGCCAAGACTCCATCAATAACCTGACCTCCATATGCCCCCACTCTTACTGGTGGGCCACGGTGATGTTTTGGGTCTCCTGGAATTAGTGTCAGTTCAGAGCCAGTATCCAGTAGTCCCCGAAAATTCTGATTATTTCCTTTGCCCCAGTGAACAGTCACTCTCTTAAAAGGCCGTAGATCCCTTTGGGGAAGGGCAGGAGAAAGATTAACAGTGTAAAGTTTTGGCAGGGTATCAGAATTCTTCCTCAAAGGGACCTGGCCTCCCCTTCATTCAAGGCGCTGTGGGTCCTTAAACTCGCTCAAGTCGGGGAATTGATTGAGGGACCGCAACTCTCTCTTCTGGTGATTTGAGTTAGACTGCTGTTCACCTGACCTAGAGTTCATCCTTTCATACATATCACGTAAATACTTAGTAGGCTGATCATCTATTGCACTGCTAGGGACACCATGACTAAGGAGCCAGTTCCACATGTCCGCACGAGTCAGATTATCACGATTACTATTTTGCCTCTGCTGTCCATTACTGTAAACACGCCCACCTCGTCTTTGTCGACTGAGTGCAGCCACTTGACTCTTACCACCACGGGATCCAGTCAGCCCCATCGTAGTTAGGTGTCTTAATTCAGCTAGGGCAGCTCCCACTGTCATGCCTGATTTACATAAAACGGCAATCACAGCAGTCTTCAAGGATCCTGGAGCTCCCTTCACAAATTTGTTTCTCACGGTTGTGGTGAAAGTTGTGTCTTCTGGACATGCTATGTGTGGATCTGAAGGCCTAACTGAATAAATCCACTCTAGCATGCCAATTTCCCTAAGCCTTTGGATACCCTCTTCTACAGTACCCCAAGACAAGTCTGGCAATTCAACTTGATTTAATGTAGGCCACCGCATCAGCCATGCTTCAGCAATCCAGTCAAACAAACTATTAGGTCCTCTCCTAACTTCTCGAGCTGAAACACTGAATGAAGGGTCTGTGCTCAGTGGACCCAGGTCAAGAAATTCGGACTGATCAGCTTTATGTTCCTTGCACCATTATCCCACACCCTTAACAGCCATTCCCAAGCATATTCCCCAGGTTTCTGTTTGTATGTGTTAGAAAAGTCAAGTAGTTCCTTTGGAGTATAGCGTATCTCCTCCTGGATCACACTTTGTACTTCACCTTTTGGAGCTTGCTTGGATTTAAGTCTAGTTACAGGCCTAGAAGCCAAAATCGGCAGTGCTGAAGTGTTCTTAGAATCTTCAGCAGGCTTTCGTACAGCCTCTGCCTTAGGCCGCGCCCCAGGCAATGGCTCTGGCAGGCGCACTTCAGCGGCAGGGGGGCTACAGCTAATCTCATCAGGTTGGAGCAAAGGGGATACTGGCTTTACTGGGCGGGGCAGTTTCGCAGACAAAGGCGAAGTAATCCCTTCACATGGGTGTGGTTCAGCTGACAGGAGTGCTTTACTGGAAGTGAGGGGCTCAGCATCCCCAGATTCCATATCATCCTCCCATATGTCTCCATTCCAAGTTGCAGGGTCCCATTTCTGCCCAATCAATGCCCTCACTTTAATTTCAGATACTTCTCGAGATTGGCAATTGAGCTGGCGTTGCAATTCCGCCACTCTAACGATACGCATCTGGGTTTGGCTTTCAGCAGTTTCGGCTCTGCTATTACAGGTAATGAGGTTTTCTTTTAAAGCACAAGCAGCAGCTTTGAGATCTCTTACACGACATGAGAGCTTTGTTCCAAGGCCCTGAGCTCATCTTTTTCCTTCACCAGCTTATCTAATGCAAGTAGGACCAGCCACCCAACTTCCTTGTACTGCTCGTCCACACATAATTTCGAAAAGTCATCACACATGTTTTCACCCTGAGGGTCACCTTTCACCAATATCTGATCTATCAGTGGGGCTATTTTGCGGATGTGTACCGCCACCTCAGCCCACGGACTAGCAGGGCACTTTTTACTGATAGGAGCAGAGTTAGCAACAGTGTTACTACTAGCCAGACTCAAGAACCACTTGAAAGGATTCCCTTTTACAATTTTGTTTCCCTAGAACTGCTCCTGGTACCAAATTGTCTTAGGCTGGGTTTTCTAGGGAAGCAAAACCAGTAACACGTGTAAGTACAAGATAAGATTTATAATATATATATACAGACAGATAGATAGATACAAATATAGGAAACAGCTCACGTAATCACAGAAGCTGAATGTCCCAAGCTCTGGCACAAGCCTCACGTGTCCACGGAAGCTGAGGAACCCAAGGTCAGCAAGTCAGAGACCAGAGTTGTAGATCACCGGTTGTGTAGATCAGTGGATCCCAAGCTGGTGGCGAGACGAAGCGACAGAAGCTGGAGGTCGGTGGATCCCAAGCTGGTGGCGAGACGAAGTGACAGAGGCTGGCGAACCCAGGATCGGCAGGTCAGGGAGCAGGACTGGGCAGAGGCTGGTGAGCGCAGGACTGGCAGGTCAGGGAGCAGGACCCTCAAGTGTCGACTGTAAGGACTGATGAGCCCAACAGCTGCTAGCTCAAGTCCCGGAACCAGACGCTGGAACAAGAGAGCAGGAGCTCCTGGCCACATGAACAATCAGCAGCCGTAGTCCAGTGTCACAAGATGAGAGCCGAGGGGCAGGGAGCCACCACAAACCCCGCCCTGCCACTTAATACAGCAGCCAAATAGGTAGTAGCCAAGTTGACATAATCCTGACCATCACAGTAACCTTATAGGGCAGAATAGAACTGCTCTACAGGGTTTCCGAGGCTATAATATTCATGGCAACAGATTGTTGTCTGTTTCTCCTATCATGTGGTGAGTGGGGTGAAGTGAGGATATGTGTATACGTGTGTATACATACACATACTTATGTACATACGTGTCTGTGTGTATTATATATATTAAATAGGGTATATAGTAAAAAGGAGCCTTGTCACAAACATAAGTTAAAATTGGCTGAACTATTCAACACAAAATGGCTGTGCTTGAGCTAAGTAAGATGCTGCGAAAATACAAAGTCATGGTGAAGAAGTAAAAGTGGGAAAATATAAAGTCATGGTAAAGAAATAAAAGTGAGAAAAATTGCCAGATGGACATAGCCACAGATGGTCAGAGAGATAATAAAGACAATAACCAATTCGGAAGAAGTCAACAACTTGAGGTACCAGAAGATAAGATTTACGGATTGACCGGTAACAACCAGAACCAAACAAACAACTTGTATTAAAAACCCAGCACTCTGGACTTGGGGCGCAGCAGTGCCCTCTGGAGGTCTGGGTCTGCGGTCTGCACCCTGACCTCATTTGCCTCATCTTCGAAGGCCTGGGGGTGCGGTTTCCCTCCGTGAGTCTGTGCCCATGGTGTGTCACTGTCATGGTCTGTCACTCTGCCTCCTCTTCAAGGGCCAGGGGGCCAGCCTCCTGCTGACAGCCTGTGTCCGCTGGTTTGCTGTGCTGTGACCTGATCCTGGGACTTTATCAGCTTGCCATCAAAGGTTGGTTCAAGTGACTGTGACTACTTTCCCATTGCTACCTAAGCCTCTTGTGCTGTCCCTACAGGCTCATTTACCTCTGAGATACCTTATTCTCCTGATGTCTAAACGGCCTGCTTCCAGTGACTGTGAACATGTCTTCTATTAGTGTCTCAGCCTGGTGTTGTGTTCCTGCCTGCTTCGTCTCAGAGGTGTTCTGTCATCATAAAATTCTACTTTGAATTCTCCTGATGTCAGAACAGTGAGATCACAGCCAATCCTTAAATTTCTTAGAGTGAACTCCACTTTTAGGGAAGTGTGTTGACATACTAACATTTCAACTTGATGACTGCAGTTTCTTTGGGACCCAGTGGAAACTTTGGGGGTCTTAACTCATGTAAATGAGAGTTCCCAACTAATGTGACTATAGATAGGGTTCTAAAGTAATTTAAGAGTGCTTTACTGTCCTGGTGATAACACCTCCCCCCCCCATTGTAAATGTGTAATTTGATTAAATAAAGCTTATTGCTGACCCCAAACTTTGTTAGTTACTTGTTTTCCTCTCACAACCACCAATAGTTTCTGGGTGTTCATGACATATGGTTGAACCTGTGACCTTTAGGTTAATAGCTAAGCCCTTAACCAATGCACCACTACAGCTTCTTATTTCTTGTGTGACTCAAGCTTATTCATTTTCATTGCTTCCATGTAATCTACTTTTAGAATTATATTTATCACAATATATTTATCCATTCTACTGTTGAAAAATTTGGGGTAGTTTTCCAGCTTTAGGTGAACAGGAATAATGGCACTATGAACAGTATTGTATGTTTCTTCAGGTATTAGTTCCTGGGTAGTAGGTATGTGAATACATGTAGTTGACGGGTTACAAATGAGATGCATTCCTAATTCTGTCTTTAAGCAGAATTTGCAGGTAAATTAGAACAGGCATATAGAGTTTTATTTAGCGTTAGTTAGTGTTGGGGAGAGGATGGCCCAAAACAGAGGAACAGACACACCAGTCTGAGGCTCCAGGGAAGTTTATTGGAAGAGAAAGAGAGTGGAGGCTGAGCCAAGTGTCTCCGCCCAGCCCCTCCCTAGTAGGCCAGGTTTTTTCAGGTTTTAAAGTTTCAAAGAGGTAGTGTGGGGTGAGTGGCATTTATGGTTTGATAAGAAAGATAAGAAAGAGGAGTAGCAAGAAATTGTGGTTAGGGGACTCATGGTCAGAATAAGGAAGAAGTGTTGATTAGAAGGGAAAGGGCTAAGGTTTGTTTATGGTCAAGATTTTGATAAGGGAAGAGCTTTCAACTAGGAGGTTGGGGAAGACAGGCTTAAAGTTATTTATAGTTGTACCAGGTGGAGCCTATCAGGCTGTTTTCAGCTCATGGCAGGTTTGATGATTGGATAAGATGACCTCTCTGAGGGACAGAGTCCTCTCAAGGAACTTCCTGAATTTCAGGGACAGACTTCCCTCAACTTCCCACTCTTGGTTTAAGAATGTGTAGGGGGGGGCATCATTATCTCTTAGCTACTTCCTGCTGACAAGGGTTGTTGATTTGTCCTAGGGTATATGTGGAGTTGAGGGGGGGGTTCCTCTGGCATCCTGGCATTCTGTAAAGAGGGAGTTCTGTTGGTTGTTTTTAGGGGATGCTTTGGTATAGACCTTGTTGAATCACTCAGCCAGACAGAATTTTATTCACTTGTTGAGGAGTATAGGCTGGTATTCTTATAGGACCATAAGCTTAACTTGAATTTGTAGTCTGGAAGAGACAAAGCAAACTAAGTTAAGAATTAGAGGCTCAGAGGTAAGGGTAACCAAAAAGATTAATAAGGGAACTATCAGTGGCAATAATAGCGACATTAGCCAATTGGGTTTTTACAGCCTGTCTACATCCAGGCTGTAAGCTGGGGACACATCAAGGATGAGGACCTGGAGTATTTTACTTTTTGGGTGACAGCTGTTTGTCCCTTAGTTCAATTCTCCACTACTAACAGTAGTTCTCTGGTGCCCCCATTGGAAGGACACATAGTGGTGGAAGTGCGACATTCTACACACGTCCCTGGAGTTGGTTGCATTTGAAGAACAACTTTAAGGAAGTTTACACGCTTGTTGGGGGACTTATCTCAGTGTCCCAGAACACAGTTAATATTGTTTGTCATTAGTTATAGTCACACCACAGAGGCCCTCAGGCTCCACGTCTTACTCCTGACTGTTGACTCAAAAAAGGTATAATATTTCTCATAACGTTTGTCAGGGGTTCGGATTTCAAGATGCGACCCAGAATTTCTTTAAAGGTTAAATTTTATTAAAAAATATGCCCAATAAGAAAAAGGCTGGTGCATCAGGGACGCACTCCAAACTACACAGAGTGAGGAGGCAACCACGAGCTTCCTCAGCACCCAGTATTTAAGTCATGAGATTGGAATGCAGGGAGGGGAAACTGACCTTTACATTCATTGTTAAGGCCATCTGGAATTTCTGTTAGTTGTAAAATGTGGTCAAGGTCTAGGGATCACTTGCGGGCTGTCCGTGGTCAAGGTCTAGGGGTTACTTGCAAGGCTGCCCCCAGGCTTGTCTTGTGACAGATGTTTTGTAAGACAAAGGTGAGATTATTCTATGGTATTTTCTACTATTAAGTTGTTTCCTGGGGCTTTCTTTAATACCTCGAATTTTTACTGTGCCCTTCCTCATTTCAACATTCCCCCCTTGAGTTCTTATTCCAGAGTGAAATCTTAGACTCTGAGTGGGTGCTGGGCTGATCAAGGTCCTGGATTTTCAAGGGGTGGTAGGCCTGGTACTGGGGCAGATGTTTTAGGACCAGGAGCTGGACTGTAGCCAGTCTCTCTCATATGAATTTAAGTAGTTTATTTAGAATGCAGGGACCCACAGTTAAAGCTAGGATGAAGAGGACAAGTGGTCCTGTTAATGCAGTGATTAGGGTGGTCGGCCACGGGGACCAGGAGAACAGAGACTCATACCAGTTCTGTTTTTGTTCCCTAATTCTTGCTCAGTCTTCTAATCACTTTCTGACTGTAGCCAGACTGTCTCTGACTATACCTGAGTGATTTACATAAAAACAACATTGTTCTCATAGAGCTTGACATAATCCCCCCTGTTGGAGGAAGAGCAGATGAAGCCACCTCCTGTTCTGGAGTACCATCTCAGCTAAAGAATCTAGGGAATTTTCTAGATGATGGATGGACCTCTCCAATTCAGCCAGGTTAGAGTCTATAATTTTGTTTAATGCCTGATAATGCTGATCTCCCTTTATTAAAGCGGCTGTTCCCGTCCCCACTCCGGTGGCTATCCCTGCCCCCACTAGGACAATGAGGAGGACAGCCAAGTCCCCAAAATCTCTCTTATCTCGTCTAAAAGGATGAGCAGGCTCTGGCAGGGCTTCCAGATAAGTGCTTACAGGGAGATAATATGCTTGTGGGAACAAGGTAATCAGTACATACAAACTGTCTTTTGTGAGCACCTGCTGATGTATACAGGGAGTTAATCCGGTGGTGCATGCGAACCAAGTATCGGTAGGCGGCACCAAATATACAGCAGAGGAATTAGCCCGGTACGTTCTACTACAGAGGTGCCATAAATAAGGGAAACTATCCAAGGATCCCTCCTTATTCAGCACACACAACCCAGATCCTGTGACTTCCTGGAGTGTTATCACTGGAAACCTTCCCCATGAACACTTGGAGCCTGGATGAGATTCTGCGGACAGGTTTCTTTCAGAGGCCCATGTGGTATAAAAAGGGGGCCTAGGGTCTAAGCATAGCCAACAGTCCTCTCTAGTCTAGTTAGTAGTTGAATTGAGATAGTTGTAGGTAAAATTCAGTAGTGAGTATAAGGTACTTGGGCCAGGACTAGTGTTATGTGGGGGAGGTACTGCGGGAGGAAACTGGCCAGAGGATAAGGTTTGGGTGTAGTTCTTTTTTGTCAGGAAGAGTCTGTCGTGTGTCCCCTTGGACTAACTGGGTTGGGGGCTGCCAGTCCAATGGCAGCTGGTGGGGGCTATAGGGCTGTGGCAGCCTCTAAATCTTGAAGAGGAGCCCCAAATCATACCCCAAAATGTACAGCCTGAGTCACGAGATTTTTCCTGTCTTTTTCCCTCATTCAGTTAGAGATACAGAAATGGGGTTTCATCTGTTCTAACTGGTCTCATTTTTAGCTTGACTGACCCTAATGAGGTCCCTATCTTCTCTGATCCAGGGTGCATTTGTTTCAAAGCCCCATGCATAACAGAAATAGTCATTTGTTCCTTCACATGATCCATAGACATTAACCCCAGGACAGATGTAAATTTGTTGTTTGGCCAGTTGTTGCATGAGGCAGTCAGTAGCACAGCTCCACCCACCCCTGCAGCAGCAAGGGTCACATTTTAGCATACACAAACCGAGTTCGCAGTCTGCAGGAGAGTCTCCTATAAGGTCACATAAATCAAGGTGAAAAACTGGTGAAGTTACCTCGGGAGGGCCGGTTAGGGTCAGCTCCTGAACTGGCCGGCCAAGGTCTCTTGGAGCTCTCTCAGGGCCAGTGAGGATCCACTTGTAGGTCTCTGGTTGGTGTGGGTTGGTGGATCAGGTAGCCATGGCCGGCAACAGGAGAGCCCACAGGACCCACATGATCAGGCTGAAGATAGAGCTCAGATGAGACGCAGCTTGAGGGGGTCCTCGGGATGTTGTTGACCTTCCATCGAGGGTCAGGGTCTAGTGTTGCCTTTTTTAGGTGGGACTGATGGACCCAGGGCTGGATCCCGTGGACCTTGACAGCAGTTGGAGTTGTCAGGATCACCGTATGTGGTCCTTTCCAACAGGGCTCCAAAGTCTCCTTCTGGTGTCTCCGGATCCAAACCAGATTCCCTGGTTGAAACTGATCTCTACAGGAGGGAGATCATGGAGATGTCTCAACAAGGGGAAGAGTATATCTTGAGTTTTCTGCAGGGCCTGGAGGGACTTAAGCAGGTCATGATTACAGATTTCAGCAAGCATGTTATCCCTTGGTTTAGGGCAGAGGGGTGGTGGCCGTCCGAAAACAGTTTCATGGGGCGTTAGGCCTTGGAGGTAGGGAGAATTACGTACAAGCATTAAGGCAAAGGGAAGCAGGGCCATCCAGTCACCAGCAGTTTCTAGGGTCAATTTGGTTAAGGTCTCTTTAAGGGTCCGGTTCATCCTCTCTACCTGTCCTGAACTCTGGGGGTGATAGGCACAGTGTAATTTCCAATTAATTCCAAGAACAGACGCTACTCCCTGAGAGACTATGTCCACAAAGGCAGGGCCATTGTCTGATCCTAGTGTCAATGGAACCCCAAACCTAGGTATAAGTTCTTCCAGGAGTTTTTTTGAGACTATCTGAGCTTTTTCTCTCTTAGTGGGAAACGCTTCAGTCCAACCAGAGAATGTGTCTATAAAAACTAAAAGGTACTTATATCCATATCTGCCGGGCTTAATTTCAGGGAAGTCCAGTTCCCAATGTACTCCAGGCATAGTGTCTCTTTCTTTCTTACGTTGGTGGGCCTTACCAGATCTGCCTGCATTAGTAGCTTGTCAGGTTTGGCAGGTGTGTGCTATTCGTTCAGCCAGCCGGGGTACATGGGGTATATAGTACCTTGGAGACAGAAGTTCCTGGATTTTTGCTGCTCCCAAATGGGTGGTCTGGTGCATCTGGCGGATGAGCTTCTCTCCCAATTTTTGAGGGAGAATGGGGAGTCCTCCCGAGGTATAGTGCCATCCTTTCTCCTGTTTTATTTCTGGAATCTTCTTGTGCAGGAGGGTATCCTCTGGGGTGTAGGTGGGCTCTTTGGGAAGGGTTGGCTCAGGGAGCTGGATAGAATTGACCTCAGGGAGGCTGAGGGTGGCTTCCTTAGCTGCTCGGTCTGCCAGATTATTGCCTCGGGCTTCCACTGTTTCGGACCGCTGATGTCCGGGGCAATGGATGATGGACAGCTTTGTGGGCAGCCAAATAGCTGCCAGTAAATCTAATATTTCTTGTTTATTTTTAATAGTTTTTCCTTCTGCTGTGAGCAATCCCCATTCCTGATAGATGGCCCCATATACATGTGCAGTAGCAAAGACATACCTGCTGTCAGTATAGACGTTGACCGCCTTGCTAGCCCCTAGTCTCAGTGCCTCAGTGAGTGCTATGAGCTCTGCCCATTGCGCTGATGTTCCAGATGGTAGGGATTGTGACCAGAGGACCTGATCTTTGGCTACCACCGCTGCCCTTGTGTACCTCGTGCCATCCTTGATAAAACTGCTCCCATCAGTGAACAGAGTGAGATCAGGGTCCTGCAAGGGAACGTCTGTAAGATCTCGGCGAAGGCCGTGTTCCTGGTCGAGCACCTCAGTGAAGTGATGCAGTTCAGCCTCCAGGTCCAGATCAGGCAGCAGTGTGGCTGGGTTGAAGGCTGAGCTAGAAGCAAACACAACTTGGGGCTGATCTAGTAATAAAGACTGGTAGTGGGTTAGTCGGGCATTGGAAATCCAGTTATGAGGCGGGCTATGCAAGACTTCCTCGATGCCATGGGGGGTAGTGATGGTCAGGGGCTGTCCCATAGTCAGTTAATCAGAGTCTTTTGCTAGCTGAGCGGCGGCCACAACAATTCTAAGTCACCTTGGCCATCCTGAGGCCACTGGGTCTAGCTGTTTAGACAGATAGGCCACCAGCCTTTTACATGGGCTGAGTGTCTGGGTAAGGACTTCCTTGGCTATTCCTTTATTTTCATCGATGTATAGTTGGAAAGGCTTTTCCAGGTTGGGTAATGCCAACGCTGGTGCCTCCAGGAGTGACTTCCTTATAGTCTGGAAAGCCTACTCTGTTTCTTTAGTCCATATAAAATTCTTTTGTTTTTCTCGGGGCAGCTCGTACAGGGGGCGCACTATCTATGCAAATCCTTGAATCCAGAGCCGACAGAACCTAGTGGACCCCAGGAACTCCCTCACCTCCCGCGGGATACGCGGGGTGGAAATCCTAAGGATAGTCTTTTTTCTTGCTTTGGATAGGGAACATTGTCCCCCCTTGAGTTGGAAACCCAAGTAAGTCGCCTCCTGGATGCAGACCTGTGCCTTTTTAGCGGAGACTCGATATCTCAAATCTGCCAAGAGAGTTAACAGGGACTTGGTGGCCTTTCAGCGAATGTCCTCATCGGGTGCCACGAGTAGTAAGTCATCTACATATTGTAGAAGGGAAATGTCAGGCCATTGATGCCTATACTCACATAGGTCCCAATGAAGGTCCTCTTCAAAGATGGTGGGGGAATTCTTGAACACTTGTGGCAGACGTGTCCAGGTCAGCTGTCCGCTGAAGCGATCTTCCAGGTTCTGCCATTCAAAGGTGAAGAGCAGCTGACTCTGTGGGCTCGGGGTATGCTGAAGAATGCATCTTTTAAATCTAGTACTGAATACACCTGGTGCTCTGGTGACAGAGAGCTCAGAAGCGTGCATGGGTTCAGAACAGTGGGGCAGATATCTTCCACTCTTTTATTGACCTCCCTCAAATCCTGGACTGGTCTGCAGTCCAGCCCTCCTGCCTTCCTCACTGTCTGCAGGGGGGTATTCCAGGGCGACTGGCAGGGCACTAGTATTCCATGTTTCCTGAGTCTTTGAATGTGGGCCCTGATCCTTTTCCTTGCTTCTGGCGCAATGGGGTACTGCCGCAGCTGAATCGGGTCGGCAGATCGTTTTAAAGTCACTATAACTGGTGGTTGATGTTTGGCCAGCCCTGGGGAGTTGTTTTCAGCCCAAACCTGAGGAATCTCTTTGATCAATTGATCTACTGATACCAGGAGGATGGATTGGGGCCCCTTTCAGAATCATCGTAAAGTCTGTATTCTTCCTCTAAAGGGGCTACCACATTGACTTGGGGTGTCAGGTAAGCATGATTTCCAGTGAAGTGGATAGTCACCTGCATTTTTTGATGACAAGTCTCTTCCAAGTAAAGGGTATGGGTATTCAGGCATGACCATGAAGGACTGGGAGACAGTTTTAGTTCCCAGGTGTATTTTTCGCTTAGTATTCTATGAGTAGGCACTGATTCCAGTAGCTCCCCATGCTAGGGTTTTGGTTTTGGTTATGGGTCCTAGGGTTTCAGTTAGAATCAAGTCACTAGCCCCGGTGTCGACCGTGAATTCTACTGGGTGTCCCCCTATTTTTAAGGTTACCCTTGGCTCAGGGGGGACCAGTGAGCCCTGACACCCTCAGGCCTCTAAGTTAAGAACGTTTAGAGGGGGTTTTCTTTTGGGGCACTCACCCTTCCAGTGTCCGATTTCCTTGCAGTAGGCACACTGGTTTCTCTTCAGGGGAGGCTTTCCTGGCTTCCTCATCTGATCTGGTTTATTTTCCCAAGGGCTCAGCGGCGTGTGGCCTTGGGCTTCTGCTTACCTTTTTGACTTGTTTGTCTTCTGGTAATTCGTGGTTATTGAAGGTTTTCATAGCAATTTCCATCAGCTCGGATAGATTCTTTCCCTCGAATCCTTCTATTTTTTGTATTTTTCTTTTGATGTCAGGGGCCGACTGTCCCACCAAGGCTATATGAATGGCCTGTTGATTTTCAGGAGACTCAGGGTCAATGGGAGTATATGTGCGGTATGCCTCCATTAGTCTTTCCAGAAAGGCTGCTGGGGATTCTGAGGGTTCCTGAATTACCTGTGTTACTTTAGACAAATTTTTGGGGCACCTAGCAGCGGCCCAGAGACAGAGACCCCCCATAAGAATCTGGTGGTCGACAGTTAGGCGCTGCTTACCTGCAGTGGTGTTTGGGTCCCAATTTGGGCGGGTAAGGGGAAAAGCGTGGTTAATCTCATCTAAATCACTCATAAAGTTTCCATCATCTCCCAGCACCTGTTTTCTGGCTGGGGAAACAATCTTAGTCCTCTCCTTAGTGGTAAAGAGGGCTTGGAGAAGTTGCTGTATGTCTTCCCAAGTGGGCTGGTGTGTTACAAAGATGGTTTCTAAGAGGGGTATCAAGGTTTGAGGTTTTTCAGAAAAAGGGGGATTCTGCATTTTCCGATTGTAGAGATCAGAGGCTGTAAAAGGAGTATAGACCAAGAAGGGGATCCCAGCCTCAGTCATTTGTCCTATAGCTTGTGTCATGGATTGAATTGTGTCCCCCCAAAAATGTATGTGTTGGTTTGACTTGGTTTGGAGTTCCAACATGGTGCCCTTCCTCCCATGTGTTGTGAATCCTGCCTCTGTGATGTGATGATGGAGAATGGTTTGCAGTTGTGGTAGTGAGGCAGGAGCCAAGCTACGAGCTTGTGGCATATAAGGGAGAGAAGTGAGCTGATGAAGTTGGGAACCTCATACCACTGAGAGAGAGGCACTGAGAGCAGAGCATGTCCTTTGGACCCGAGGTTCCTGTGCCGAGATGCTCTCACTGGATTTAGACTCAGCCTACCAGATTGTGATGATTTCTCATTCTGAATGGACTTACAATTTATGAATGGATTTGCAGCTTACCAGACTGTGTCAATAAAGCTCCTCATGAAACCTTCTACTCGTGGTATTTTCCATTAGAGCAGTACCCGGTGACTAGACAGCTTGCAAGGGGAAAATATGAAGGGAGGGTTCTGTAAGTAGTTGAAAAGATCGACCTGAGTGGGTATGGGCTGGGCTCTGGAGGTCAGAGGAAGGTGGTACTGCAGAAGTGGCGTGGGTCGGGGGAGCAGTCGGGACTGGAGGATCTGCGGGGACCCTATACAGGCCACGGAGACTGGCTTTGGCTCCCTCGGCCCCGGCGGCGGCAAGAGGAGAAATGGGAACTGGGGGGTAGGGAGGTTGGAGACTCAATAAGTCGTCTGGGTCAGAGGAATCAGATGGAGGAAGGGAAGCTGGTGAGGGTTTCAGGGAGCCCTGAACCACCAAGGTTGTAGGAGGTTGTTTAGGGGGAACATAGGGTTACAGCCACGCAGGTGGCCGCCTGAGGAGGTCTTGCCAAGTAACAATGTATGGCATTTGGTCAGGGTGACCCGGATTGCCAAAGATGATCTGAAAAACAGAATGGGTTTGGTTAATGTCTAGGGATCCTGTGGGCGGCCATCCAGTACCAAAGGCCGGCCATTCCAGATTACAAAGTGCGCGTTTTCCTGACCGCACCTTGCAGAAGTCTCGGGCTCGTTTCTGGAAATCTGAAAAATGGTCAAGGAAGAGGTCTAGTGGTGTTACAGAGTGAGAAGGAGACTGCCTCATGGTGGCAAACGTATCAATCAGGACAAACAACACAACCAGACAGACAACGGAACAGACACGGACTCGTCGTGGAAGAAAACGAAACCAAAGCCACACCAGGACGCTACTTGGCGTCTGCGGGTCTTCATGCCGGAGAACTGAAAAAGGAACTAGCGGCACCCGCCCAGATGGAGAGCTGGGGCGCCCCCCCGACTCCGATTCAGAGAGCGATTCTGCGTCCAGATTCTCTCTTAGTGAGTCCCAGAACCAGAGCTCGAGCACAGAGATTAACAGAAAATATCCAGACTCACCAGTGATGTTCAAACCAGATCGGCCGGCTGCAGAGGTTACTCTTGAAATCCCTGGAGAGCCCCCAAATGTTAGGAGTTCGGATTTCAAGACGTGACCCAGAATTTCTTTAAAGGTTAAATTTTATTAAAAAATATGCCCAATAAGAAAAAGGCTGGTGCACCAGGGACGCACTCCAAACTACACAGAGTGAGGAGGCGACCGCGAGCTTCCTCAGCGCCCAGTATTTCAGTCATGAGATTGCAACGCAGGGAGGGGGAACTGACCTTTACATTGATTTGTTGAGGCCACCTGGAATTCCTGTTAGTTGTAAAATGTGGTCAAGGTCTAGGGGTTACTTGCAGGCTGTCTGTGGTCGAGGTCTAGGACTCACTTGCAAGGCTGCCCCCAGGCTTGTCTTGTGACAGATGTTTTGTAAGACAAAGGTGCAATTACTCTATGGTATTTTCTGCTATTAAGTTGTTTCCTGGGGCTTCCTTTAATACCTCAAATTTTTACTGCACCCTTCCTCATTTCAACAGGTTTCCATTGTATGTTTTCCCACAGACTATTCTGTCTGCCTCAACTCCCAAACTTTTATATAACTGACTAAGAATTTCTTTTGGTATATGCCCTTTTGGTTCTTTAATACTCAACGTATTAACCAACAATATAAATAATTCTTAGTCCTCCTTATATTTAGTTGAGTTTTTAAATGTATTTGTCCTGGCAACACAACAGGGCATGAAGGAATATATATATAAAGGAATGTCTGACTAATTGTGACCCCATCAGACACAAAAGCAAACTTTTTACCTCTGATTTTTAGTCCAAGCTGGTAACTACACAGACCTGCTTGGAGAGAGGGCGCATCTGAGGTAGAGAAGGTGGCTTTTGATGTCTAAGACAAATTTAATCTTCTTATCTTCCACGTCAAGTGTAACCCTTGATTTTCCCATGGAGATGTCCATGGTGTGGCCAAGTGCCAGATGGGTCTCAGGGCTCTGTCCACAGTCTTGTTCTTCAGACCCTTCTTCTGATTGTCATTATATGAGGGCCTGTCCAACTTGGCCTGTGGAAAGTCAGCTAGGCATCCGGTTTTAGGGTGTTTAGGACATTCCACTTTCCTGGCCTCATATTTTGACATTACCTGTATTGATTGGGGTCAGTACTCAGATGATGAGGTGATCCAAGTCTTGATCTTGGGGGCCAACTGGGTTACTCTGAGGTGGGCACTAGAGGGCAATAGTTAACAATTGGCCACCTTTTTCATTTATTTTTTTTCTGCCACCAAATCTCTTGTTATTATATAGTTTAAAGGCCTCCTCTACCAACTGAGAGAGTGGAGTCTGAGGTTCTGATAAAGGGTCATAAAAAGTCTGTACATAGGGATCTTTTTATTTTCCCTTAGGTTTATAAAACAGAACACACGGAGTAAAACGGTCCAACATCACCATTTGACTTAAGTGGTTTATAACCAGCTTTCTTAAAGCTCACAGTTTAAAAGGATATTAATTTAATACCATCGGTTTTTTTAAGATCTCAAGCATCATACAGTGAACTATGAAGTTGAGGAGAAACACTAACAATATCAGGCCACTTATCAGAAAGAACCAATGAAAGTATGACTCTACAGTCCTTGAACAAGGCATGAAGTGTTTATACACACATAGCATCAGTAATCATTTTTCACGTGTCTCAGCAGCAATTGAATTTTAAAAACCTCAGATTTCATGTTAATAAACCTATTAAATTAATTTAGCTGCTTTATATAGAAAGTAGGACCTCAAAACATCATCAATATTTAACATAAAACCTACAGCATATCAAACATTGCAGATGACAAAAACTCAATAATCTACTGGAAAACATTAGACAATCACTACCCATATGTTTAAGGAACTTCAGACACTACTTAACAGTCTTGTAGTACCACAGATAACACAAGATTATTCAGTCTCTAAATGTTTATATTGTGTAAATTTATAAGCAAATAATTTGAATTTCCAGTCAAAGTATTGGCTTTGATGATGTCAGAGTAAATAATACAGTCAAGTTGACAAATGAAATCAAATCAAACTCATTGTGTTATTGATTTTGATTTATATCAACACTATAAACAGAGTAAAACTGTCCTATAGAGTCTCTAAGGAGTACCTGGTAGACTTCAACCACCAAACACATGGTTAACAGTGGTATCACCCAACTACAGTGCCACTAGAGTTTTTCTGATTATCAGTAGATGACTTAATATGTATTTGTTAAAAATAATATGTATTATATAAAAATATACGAGAGGAAATAACCAATATAAATTTTAATCTAGTGAGGATCAGGTACCTTTTTCCACTCCAGTTTGTGCCAAAACCTTTTAGTCCTTGTCTCTCAGAAAAGGCTCTCCTTGGCTTTCGCTTTTTCTCCATCTCTAAACTTCACAGCTTTGGTTTTGACTCAGGAATTTTGTCCTAATGAGAGATCAAACCTTTGTCTTTAAGGGAGATTACATAAGGAATAAATTGTTTACTCAGAGATCAGAGAAAATTGCTATTTAGCAGTGAAAAAGCCAATTCTTTCTAACATGAACATTCTTAAAAATCTCATAAATTAAACCATTAAACTTTTGTTAGACAAACAAAACTGTGACCATGTCAAATATTTTTCAATAGATTTCTATAGCACAATCCCTTAAATATCAAAAAGAACTCATTATGACTTATGTAATATAAATATATCTTTTCCTGTTGTTTGGAAAGCAAATAGTGTATAAATGTATGTTATATCACATATCTATTAAGTTGAATTACCCTAAAGTCCAGGGCTGAAATAAAGCTTGCTTAAACATTCTGGGTCTTTGATTAACTCTTAAAGTTTTATCAGCTGACTTTTAGAAATTACACAAGACTTTGTTTGACTGACTTGGAAATCATGATGTTCCATCCATGATATCAACATATCCTTAAACTCTCAGACAGGTCTCAGAGTTGTCCTGCAATAGTCAGAAATCTTTTTAGGATCTAAACAGTTTATGATAATTAAAGTAAAGCAGTAATCCTTATCTGTTTTTCTCTTAAAAACAAGGTTTCCACCTAACTGTAAAGGTTTTTAAAAGCTCCCATGGGCTATGACCTGAGGCTAATTCTGCTTTTCCCTCTACTCCTTTTTGGAGGGCAAAGATAAAGTTACCCCTTTAATTAAAGGCTGTAAAGAGGTTCTTCACTTCTGTGACAGTATGTCTGGATCTATTTGAAATTCAACTTCCTTATCAACCTTAATGTAGCTCAAGCAAGACTCTGACCTGTTAAACAAATTTCAAAAGAATAAGAAATACCTTAAAATTAGATACATTGGTAAAAACAAGACATAAGACCCTTAACAGGCAAAGATTGTTTTATGAAAACAGACATTGTATAAGACAACACTGGGTGGGGGAGAGGGGAAACAATTCTGAGGCTGAAACGGCCAAAATATATAGCCCAAACTCAAATCTTAAGCACTTGTTCTATAGGAATCAAAATGCTTTTTCACCAAAAATTATAAATCTGGAGTCCCTACAGCTCATGTAACAGTGACAAAGACATTTCCAAAACCCCACAAAGACAAACGTGAAACCACACAACAAATACATTTATCTTATCAAATACACATGGGAGGCCTCACAGTTTCACACCCACACAGCCTCACTTTACACAGCCTGTTTTCTTAGTTACAGTGAGCTTAGCAAGTACTTTCCTAAATTTTAATGAAAGACCTCTTGTTGCAGGATGCTAAAATAATTTTATGGATCTATTCAGTTGCTAACTTTTCTCTGGAGTCTAATTGATACATTGGCCAAGCCAATTATAGTAAAACCTCATTTGATCTTTATTCACAGGTGGGCATGCATACTGAAACCAGACAGAGAGAATCCACCCCATCAGGCTTTTCTTTACAAGTAGAGGCCTTATTTCCCCTATTACAGAGTATACAGATACAGAGGAAGCTTTCCTAATTGGGACAGATGTTCCCTTCTTACCAGACAGATGGTTACTGAGACAGAAAGATGTTTGAACCCTGATGAGAACACGAGTTCTCTGCTTGCAACCAGAAGAAAGTACTTGAACCCTTTTTAGATTAGTGAATCAGTGCCAGGCGTGGATGGGTAGCTTTTGAAGGCTCTCAGAGTGTTCAAAAGTCACATCTCTGGACCTGCCTGACCAGGAGGACAAGAAGAACTTCTCCAAGTTCCCTCTGCCTTATGTTGAGCCGAAGAAAGAAGAGGAAAGGAGAGGAGGTTGAAGAATCTGCTTTCTAACCTAACAGGCTAGAGGAGGTCCAGGGTAATGGGAGGTGCTTTGCTTGGACCAGTGTGTGCCTCATGTTGTGTAGAGTTTGTCTTGCAGGGGCAGACACTTTCTTTGTCAGCTCCATGCATCCCCTTATCCTGTCACAGCAGCGGCAGATTCCCTTTGTCTTTTAAATGTCTGACCCATGCTCGAAAATTTTATGAACTTTATCTTCAGCCTTTGGATAGAACAAATAGGCACCCTCGCCCATCTGGGCCAGAGTTACTAGGGCAGTATGAGCAGCTGGGCCTTCAGAACTTCACCAGGGAGTTCCCTGGTTAGAACTCTTCAACTGCCATGGCAGCCACCTGCCTCTTCACTGAGGGCTTTAGATGTAGCAGAAAAGTTAGCTCTTCCCTGGGAAGGAACTTACGAGAGGGGTCTCAGAAGTTCCACTGTGATGGCCAGAAATATGCACGAATTACAGCAAGTTCATTCTGCCTGTCAATGTAGCTGAAAATTGAGAGATGTCATGGGGCTTAAGGTATTATTTTCCCAGATAGCTAGCAAATCTGGAGGAACAGTTAGGACAACTTCTTGGAAAAAAAAACTGTCCCCAGACCTACTGTGTGGAGGCGAAAGAGGGTGGGTGGACTGTCAGAGAAGACTCCCAAGTGGGTGGTAGGTCATGGAATGGAGAAGGTGGAGGAAGGGTTGGCATAGAAGGAGAAACAAAAATTCCACAAGTGGGGGGAGAGTCTGCTGGAGCTGAAGGCAGAAGCAAAGTCTAAGGAAGTGGAGAGGCTTGTCAGAAGGATCAAAATCAGATTCAGGAAGCAGTGGATTAGAAGGCTGAGGTTTTTCGTTAAGGAGGAGGGTGGCACAGGTTTAGCAAAGAGAGCAATGATTACAAGGTAAAAAGAAAGCTTAGCTATAAGGGCCATTGGACCATTGCTGCTGCGGGTGTAGGCTAAACATATCTGCAGCAGTTAGAGAGAAAGAGAGAGTCAGCAGTAGGACAGGATTTATTGGTGCGTTCCTGGGCAAACTCTGCGAGCTCCAAGGTAGGAGTTGGAGAAGTCACGCTTTCGAGTTGGGGAAGGGGGTTTACATGGAGGTGGATGGTTCTGCCTAGTGCAGACCTTAGTGGGGACATGGGGAAAAAGGTGGGAGCCAGTAGGATTTGGGCAAGGTAAGTCAGTTGATTAGCATATGAGAAAAACTGGGGACTTTGGACCTTCCAGGAAGGGAGGGGTTTGCCATGCTCTGATGATTTTCAGGAACTGAGGTGGTGACTTTCTAGGAAAGGGGAGTTCACCCTGCTCTGATGATTTCCAGGAACTGCATCCTGGTTGCGATGTCCAGGTACAGCCTGGTCCGCCTGACATTCCAGCTTTTTGGTGATAAGGAATGAAGAAGTCTGTCTTTGACTACTTCCTGCTGTGTAGGGGTAGAGTGGGGTTACAGGCTGGAGTCGATGGGGGTGGGGTGGGGTGGTGGGCTGGTAGGCAGACGAGTATAGGGATGTAGTAGTATGCCGAAGCCTGTTACCCACAGAGGCCTTTGTGAACAAAGTTACAGGTCTATGTGACAGCGGGTGGAGGCATTTCACCAGTGACATATTTCTGGCCATACTGTCCTTGATAATATTTTGCCCTAACTGCACATCCCCCTTCCTCCTGCACTTCCTGACCTTGAAGCACAGAGCTAGTTGAGCTCAAGGTCAGGCCATTACCTAGAAGGCCCTAATGATTAGCATGTAAAGAGACCACTTGTCTTGGGCCATTATCCAGAAGGCCGTAATAATTAACATGAAAAAAAAGAGACCTTGAGGTATAGGCTTCAAGTTAGCCAATAGCTTGTGTGGTCAGGGGGCAGGGTGAAAATTACGTCACCTCAACTATAAAAAATAAAGGAAGACAGACCTGGGGGCGGGGGGGGGGCAGCCATTCTCCAAAAACTCTTTTCTGTCTCCTGTCTCATTTCCTCCGCCGATGCTGTTTCCCTCCCTCGTGGGGCCCCAAAAAGTTGTCGGGGCTGGCTCCCGGCAGTAGTAGCTGGTTTACGGTGACTCTGGACATCTCTTTTATGCAGTTTTTCAGGAACCTGAGAAAGCAAGGGCAAAAAGAAAAAAGAGGCTTATTAGTATTAGGGGCCCAGTGAACAGGGCAAGCCACACCATTAATGGTGACTGGAACCAATCAAATGGGGATGTTTTGGCTTGGTGTTTGTTTTTCAGCTCTTCACTCAGGCGAGTCAAGGTATTGAGGTTCTGCTTTATTCAGCCAGTTTCATTGATGTAGTAACAGCATTCTTCTCTTAGGAAGAGACAGGTACCTCGTTTTTCAGCTGTAAGTGTTGAAATGAGGCATAAGTGACGGCCTTTTAGGAAGGGCGCAGTAAAAATTCAAAGTATTAAAGAAAGCCCTGGGAAACAACTTACTAGCAGAAAATACCATAGAGTAATCTCACCTTTGTCTTACAAAACATCTGTCACAAGACAAGCCTGGGGACAGCCTTGCAAGTGACCCCTAGACCTTGACCACATTTTACAACTAACAGGAATTCCAGGTGGCCTTAACCAATCAATGTAAAGGTCAGTTCCCCCTCCCTGCTTTGTAATCTCACGGCTTAAATACTGGGTGCTGAGGAAGCTCGTGGTCACCCCCTGCTCTGTGTAGTTTGGGGTGCATCCCTGGTGCACCAGTATTTTTCCTATTGGACATATTTTTTAACAAAATTTAACCTTTAAAGAAATTCTGGGTTGCGTCTTGAAATCTGAACTCCTAACATAAGTAGGTCTAAGGCTCTCTGATTCTGTAAAGTAACTTGGGCCAGAGAAGTTAGTTGTGGCTGTAGGGCAGCTAGGGAGTTGGCAGTGGTTTTAAGGGCTATTTGGAGGCTGTTTTGGAAGTCTTGAGCTCAGATTATGCTGTGTCCAAGGGCTCCACCTGCAAGTCTGGTGGCTGAAACTGTGGATGCAAAGGTGAGGCCGACCATGATGGGTAGAAAAATGGTCCTTTTCTTCTGGGGTGTAGGCATTAGCCAGGCTAGTTCAGATTCTGTGTATAGGGTTAGTTGGGGCACTATGGTGACTGAGAAGCAAGGTCCTGCAGTGGTGGAGTCTAAGCACTTCTGTAGAGTTCCATTGCACCAAAAGTGGGTTCCCAGTGTTGGCCCAGCTTGGTTTTGTATGGTGACATTTTGAGTGCAAGTGTGGAGTGTTGTGGTTATGGTGTTGTCAGTAGTGAGACAGATTTGGGGAGGCTGTGTCTGATTGCTTATTTCAGGCTCCCAGTGTAGGGGGGTGCAGGAGTAGGCGTTTGAGGAGGTATGGGCTGGCTGGGTGTAGTTAGCTGGGACTGCCGCAAGTAGGGGCCACTGGAGTGAAGCACAGAGAAAACAGTTGGTGATATTGGGTAGTGTCAGAGGATGATTAAAAAATGATAAAGTGTGTTCGATGACCTGTGTCCAGGAGGACAGCTGTGTTGTGTGTGGCTCGTTTAAGATTTGGTCTTACAAGACTTGCTGTGTTTGGGTAATGCTTTTGGATACCTGTGATAGAGTTGGAGTTGCCTGCACAAGTTCTTGAGATATGTATATGGTCCCATGTGGTTTTGAGTACCACAATGTTCGGTAGAGTTTACCATAGACCCCCGTGGCCCACCTCGGATCAGGAATATGGATGTAGTATTGGTGGTCTGTGCTGTTATAGTAGGTTATGCTGGACTATGGACCATGTATTTTGCAGCTGGAGTATGGGTACTTCCCATATGTTTCAGGCCACCATCTGCAGCGTTCCTTGGTCTGATCACAGAGGAAGCAACCTATGGGGCCAAATTCCTCGATTGACTAAGGGTGGATTTGGATTCTAATGGGTGATTGGCAGCCTACCAGGGGGCATTTTTCTGAGCTTATGATGTACGAGAGACTTGGCTTGTTGAGTATGTTTCACAGACTCTGAATTTCCAGATCCAGCCTGTAGAAGTTTCAGCTCCTACTAGGGCCTGGAGGGTTAGTGTCCCGGCTAACACGAAGAGAGATAGGGCCCATGAGTTGGCAGGTATATGAGTCATGATTGTCTGGAGCCCTCTTTACCCGTGAGAAGTGGTGCCATGATGGGTCTCCCAGGAGTTTTACGGGGTAGGAGTGGTTAAGATGACAGTATGTGGGCCTGTCCACTGGGGTTGTAGGGGTTTGGGGTGTAAAGCTTTTAGAAATACGGTGTCTCCTGGGTGTAGGCGGTTTGCTGTCTGTGTTGTGGAGTTCACTGGTAGGGGTTGTAGAAGGTATCTGTCTATGTTTTCTTGCAGGAGCTGTCTAAGGAGAGATAAGGGAGGTAATAGGCCAAAGAGGGATTTTGAGAAGGTAAATTGTGATTGAGGAGAAAGGGTCGACCGTGCATTAGTTCAAAGGGACTAAGGAAGATGGGTTTGCGAGGTGTAGCCCTTATTCAAGTTAGGGCAAGTGGGAGGAGGTTTACCCAAGATTGGCGGAGTTCCAGTGACAGTTTGGTAAGATGAGTTTTGATGAGGCCATTGGCTCTCTCTATTTTGCCCGAAGATTGGGGTTGATACAGGGTGTGGAGTTTCCACTGGATTCCCGGGGTAGTGGAAACCTGTTGGACCACTTTGGAGGTGAAGGCTGTCCTGTTATCAGACTGCGTAGAGGAGGGTAGTTCAAATCGGGGAATGATGTAAGTTATTAAAATGTCAGCAGCTATGGCAACACTTTTGCCTTTCGTTGGAAAGGCTACCCAGCTGGTAAGCGTGTCAATTAGGGTGAGGAGATACTTTAAAGATTTGTGTGTTGGCATGTGGGTAAAGTCAATTTGCCAGTCTTGGCCTGGCAGGTGCCCTCTCACTTGATGGGTAGGAAATGTGGGTTTGAGCCCCGCCTGGTGGTTGGTGGCCTGGCAGGTAACACAGAAAGAGCAGACAGCTTCTATAGCTGAAGTGAGGGAGGACGAGAGGAACAGCGGTTGTAAGAAGCATTTTAGGGCTTCACAACCTATGTGTAGTGAGTTGTGTATGAGGGTGATGAAGTCAGTAACTTGTATTTCTGGGATTACTAGTTTGTTTCTTTGTGGATCCACCCTTCAGGGGAGATTGAGGCTACCTTTTTGGTCCAGAAAACGTGTTCTTCACTGGAGTATTGTGATGTGAGGGTGGGAGGTGACAGGAACAGGACAGGGGCTGGGAGGGGTTGGCTCTCTTGGGTTAGGTTGCAGGCTATTTTATCTGCCCTGTTGTTTCCTTGTGTAACCATGGAGTTGTTGGATTGATGGCCTTTGCAGTGTATGATGGCTACATGGGTGGGGAGCTGGAGGGCCTCTAAGAGGCGGGTGATGAGTTTTACAATTATGATTGGTGTGCACTTAGTTGATAAGAAGTCTTGCTGTTTCGAAATGGAGGCGTGGCAGTGGGCTATTAGGAAGGTGTATTTGAAGTCAGTGTAAATGTTACCAGTTTTGTCTTTTGAGATATGGAGGGCCCTGGTGACAGCAGTAAGTTCAGCCTTTCGGGAGGTAGTCCCTTCTGGGAGAGTGGCTGCCTCTATGGTTTCAGTGAGGGTGACTAGCGCATAGGCTGCCCGTTTCCATTTCAGAGTGTCTGTTGTGGAGCTGCCATCTACGAAGAGGGTGAGGTCTGGCTGGGGCAGGGGTTGGTCCGTTAGGTTGTAGGGGGGCCGTTAGGGCCTTGAATGTGTGTTTGTGAGTGTTTCGGGGTGTGTTGGTATGGGCAGTAAGGTGGCCAGGTTTAAGGACAGAGACTGGTTTAGGGAGATTTCAGGGTTGTCTATAAATAGTAAATGAAATTGTTGTATACAGGAAGGTGAAAGGAGTGATAATGAGCCATGGGTTAGGAGATCTTGTAGCCGGTGAGGTGAAACAACTTGTAGGGGCTGATGGAGAGTTAGTGTGAGAGCCTCTTGTGTAAGTATAGCCGCAGCAGCTAAGGCCCGCAGGCAAGGTTGCCAACCTTTGGTGGTAGGGTCTAACTGTTTTGAGAGAGATGCAGTTGGGATGAGTGTGGGGCCTACAGGTTGGGTGAAGACTCCTAGGGCAAGTCCCTTCTTTTCATCGGTAAATAGGAGGAATGGTTTGTTGGGATTAGGAGGGTGTAGGGCAGGTGACTGCAGGAGGTGGTTGAGAAGGTTGTGAAAGGCCTGTTTGATTATCTGTGGTGACTGTAAGGGGCCCACTGGAGTGTTTTTTGCAGCTTCATATAATGACTTGGCAATTGTGGAGTAGTTGGGGATCTAGTGGCGGAAGAATCCCACCAGTCCCAGGAAGGAAAGAATTTGGTCTGCTGACGCGGGTGGTAGTAGGTTCTGTAAGGCCTGTATACTGTCTGGTGTTATTGCACAAGTGGTTGGTGTGAGTTGGAGGCCTAGGTATTTGACTGAGGTGGTAGAGTTGGGCTTTAGATGGAGAGACTCAGTAGCTCTTTTTTGCCAAGAAGTTGAGGACTTGGGCTGTGAGTAAGATTGAGTAGTCCAGGGATTGGCTACATAAGAGTAAATCATCTACATATTGTAGGAGAGTACTGGGAGAGAGTATGCATTTGATGAGAACTTTCGTCAGGCCCTGGCCAAAGAGGTGAGGGCTGCCCCTGAACCCCTGCGGTAGGAAAGTCCAGGTGAATTGGCTTGCTGAATGAGTGTCTGGGTCTTCCCACATGAAAGCAAATAGATTATATGAGGATGGGTCAAGGGGAATAGTAAAGAAAGCATCTTTGAGGTCTAGTACAGAGAAGTGGGTGGTTGAAGTGGAGATATTAGATAGGAGGGTATATGGATTGGGAACGATGGGGTACAGGGGGACTACTGCTTCATTCATTAGGCACAGATCTTGTACTAGCCTGTAAGTGCCATCAGACTTTTTTACTGGCAGGATAGGGGTGTTGTATAGTCTAACAGGCACAAAATGGGTCCAGTTATCAGTGGGTTAGAGGGCTGTCCATCAATTCCCATAACTGAGAATGGGGAAGGATAAGTTAGGCACGAGTAGGAGGGGAGAACAGCCCCCGCGTCAATTAAAAATGATAATAACTTACCTGCTACCTTGAGAGTTACCCTGGGCTTGTTAGGGTCCATGATTTTCAAGATGCGACACTGTTACTTTAAAGGTTAAATTTTATTAAAAAAATATGCCCAATAGGAAAAATACTGGTGCACCAGGGACGCACCCCAAGCTACACAGAGCAGGGGGCGACCGGGAGTTTCCTCAGTGCCCAGTATTTAAGTCGTGAGATTGCAAAGTAGGGAGGGTGAACTGACCTTTACATTGATTGGTTAACTCCTATTAATTGTAAAATGTGGTCAAGGTCTAGGGGTCACTTGCAGGCTGTCACTTGCAAGGTTGCCCCCAGGCTTGTCTTGTGACAGTGTTTTGTAAGACAAAGGTAAGATTATTCTATGGTATTTTCTGCTATTAAGTTGTTTCCTGGGGCTTTCTTCAATACCTCCAATTTTTACCGGGCCCTTCCTCATTTCAACAGGCTCAATGAGAATAAATGGGGTCGATGAACTGGGGCTCCTTCAGTCTTTAGCTGCCAGTCCCAGGATGGCCAGTGGCAGGTCTGGGGATGGAGAGGATGTCCCCCCATGGTTTTTCATAGAGGGACAGTCGCTCTTCCAATGGCCCCGCTGACTGCATGCTGGGCGTGGAGTGGTGGGCAGCCATGTTTGCGGACCAAGTTTGGCCCAGTGTCCTTCCTTGTTGCATTTGAAACACACTCCTGGTGGAGTGCTGCTTGGAGTGTTCTTCTTTATCTCATTTGCTGGCCTCAGGACTGCCACCAAGACTGGGGCCTGTAAGTGTGCCTCTGGCAGGTTTGGGTTTCTTTTTCTGCCTCTGCCCGCTCCTCTTCAGCGTTAAAGACTTTAAAGGCCGTATTTACCAGATCTCATATGGGAGTTTGGGTACCATCCTCAGCCTTTTTTAGTTTTTTCCTGATGTCTGGGGCGGATTGTGTTATGAAGTGGGTTGCTAAGACTGTGGCTCCTGCTGGGGAGGTAGGATATAGGCGAGTATATTGGGTAAGTGCCTCGGTAAGGCGATTGAGAAAGGCAGCAGGGTTTTCATCTGCATGTTGGGTAATTTCTCTTAGCTTGTTAAAGTTTACTGCCTTGTGGAATATGGCTTGTAATCCAGCCAGGACACATTGGACCATTTTGTCTCTTTGGGTGCGGTCACCATGCTTGGACTGGGTGTCTGTTTGGTAATCCCAGCCTGGGTTTTGTCCTGGGACTGCCTCTAAGCCTACTGGCATGGTGGGGTCTGTTAGGTGGACTTGATTGGCATGTTCTCGGGCATCCCTGAGGACCCTTTCTCTTTCGTCTGCCCTTAAGGTGGAAGACAGAAGGACTCATAGGTTGTGCCAAGTTAAGTCATACGCCTGTGTAAGGTAAAGAAATTCCTTTATGTAATTGGTAGGGTCATTTGAGAAGGAGCCTAAGCTCTTTTCAGTTTGGGAAATGTCAGTTAGAGAGAAAGGGACTTGAAATCGGACCACTCCCTCAGTTCCCGCCACTTCACGTAGGGGACAACGGAGAGGCTGGCTTTGTGTAGGCTGGCTGTGCTGCTGGGAATGGGTGTGGCTGCTGACTCGGGAGGGTCAAGGAGGACTGGGTATGGTGGTGTCTGGGGATGTGGGTGGAGGTGATAGTGGGGGAGCCGTTGGGTGTGTCAGCTAGGGGTAGGGTGAGAGGTCTCTGGGGTGGAGGTGAGAGGGACTCTGGTGAGTCAAAGAAGAAGTTGGCTCTAAGAGACAGGGTTCGGTGTCAGGTCTGTTTGAGGTTTCACAAGCTAGGAGAATTTGAGTAGTGTGCAGGTGGAGAGGAGGGAGGGTCAGGAGCACAGACAGAGGAAGGCTTGGACATAGGGGACTTCTGGCCATTTGCCTGTGAATTGACAGAAGTTGTCGAGGTCTATTAGAACTCCATAATCAAAGATTCCCTGTTCAGACCATTTAGACCCATTACCTAGCGGGTACTGAGGCCAGGCGGTGGTGCAATAAAAGATTAGGCGCTTAGGGAGCAAGTCTTGAGCTAACCCCAGAGCCTGGAGGTTATGTAGGAGGCAGTCCAAAGCAGTAGACAGGTAGGGCTTTGAGTTCTGGTTTCCCATGGTTCTGGACCCCGTGGAAAGAACCTTCTGAAGAGAGCGACGTCTCACTCTTTCAGGAAGGGTCTCATGGACAGATGGTCTCAGAGGATACAGGGGACATCTTCCTGCTGTACTCGTTTAGTAATGAAGCCAAATGGCTGGGAGAGTAGGGCGTTCGGGCGTCCCGATCTGCCCTATCTCTGGATGTGGAGGTGTCTCTGACGTGGTACCACGGTTTGACACAGATTAGGCAGACAGAGACACTGGAAGGATGGGAACCATGTTGGCCAGAACTCATGATGAAGGCGGGGATAGGTTTTAAGCCTGGATCATTTACCTAAGGAAGATGGTGGTGGGTGATGTCAGCTGGAGATCCCTGGTCATGGGAGAGGAGAATAAATGGAAAGAGAGGAAGGGAAACAGAGAGAGAAAGAGAGTATGAAGGTTTTTAGGTGAGAGGGGTGGCCTTTTCAGCTGCCTTCTCCTCCTGGGTTTTGGAGCCAAATGTAAGGCGAGGTACGCTAAATGTATCGGCAACAGTTAGAGAGAAAGACAATGAGAGTCAGCAGTAGGACAGGATTTATTGGTCCACTCCTGGGTGAACTCTGCTAGCTCCAAGGTAGGAGTCGGAGAAGTTACGCTTTCAAGTTGGGAAAGGGGGTTTACTCAGAGGCGACAGTTCTGCCTAGCACGGACCTTAGTGGGGACTTGGGGAAAAAGGCAGGAGCCAATAGGATTTGGGTGAGGCAAGTCACTTGATTAGCATATGAGAATAACAAATGGGGACTTTGGACTTTCCAGGAAGAAAGGGGTTCTGATGATTTCCAGGAACTGAGGCGGGGACTTTCTAGGAAGGGGGGCTTGCCCTGCTCTGATGATTTCTAGGAATTGCATCCTGGTTGCCATATCCAGGTATAGCCTGGCCCAACTGACAGCAGGTTATGAAGTTGACTAAATCACGGAGAATATTCCTAAGCGCCTAGATTTTTTAGGAGACACCCCAATGGGGCATCCTTAGAGGGCTTAGACTCGCTAGTCCCTGTAGTGTTGACACTGAGTAAGAGGAAGACAGAGGGGAAAGATTAGTCACCCCACTTCTCACTGGGTCCCGGATTCAGATCCCAACTCACTATCTATGCATCCCCGGAATGCAAAGATGAGGGGGCAAGGAACCAGTGTCCCAGCACCCCGAGGAAAGCCTTGACCCAGTGCTGGGGTTTGTGCGAAATGGAAATGAGAGAGAGATGGCAAGGTTTCCTGGTGAAGGAAGTCTTGTCCCCCAATTTACCAGTTTTAGGGGTCTGTCGGTGTGCTGTTGTTCATTCGGAGTGCTGCGGCAAGGCTCTGGGGGAAGGGCAACCCTTGAGTCAGTCTCCTACACCCCTGTCCTGGGTTTTGTCACCAAAATGTTGGGGAGAGGGTAGCCTGAAGCAGAGGCAAAGACATACCAGTCCAAAGGTCCAGGGAAGTTTATTGGAAGAGAAAGAGAGTGGGAGCTGAGACCCGCCCTAGTAGGGCAGTTTTTTTATCATTTTAAAGTTTCAGTGAAGTAGTGTGGGGTGAGTGGCATTTATGGTTTGATAAGAAAGAGGAGTAGCAAGAAATTCTGCTTAGAGAACTTATGGTCTGAATAAGTTGATTAGAAGGGGACGGACTAAGGTTTGTTTATGGTCAAGATTTTGATTAAGGAAGAGCTTTCAATCAGGAGGTATTGGAAGACAGGGTTAAAGTTATTTACGGTTATACCAGGTGGGGTCTATCAGGCTGTTTTCAGATCATGGCAGGTCTGATCACTGGATAAGATGACCTCCCTGAAGAACAGAGTCCTCTCATTGAGCTTCCTGAATTTCAGGAACAGAGTTCCCTCAGTCAGTCAAATGTCTGTCTTAGTATAGTCACGTGCCACATTTCATTTAGGCAATGTTTGAAACATATACATCTATGACCTTATAAGGTTATAACAGAGTTTAAAATCCCAATTGGAGAATACAACATAACAGACATAATAGTGTTAGGGTCCACGATTTTCAAGATGCGACACTGTTACTTTAAAGGTTAAATTTTATTAAAAAAATATGCCCAATAGGAGAAATACTGGTGCACCAGGGATGCACCCCAAGCTACACAGAGCAGGGGGCGACCATGAGTTTCCTCAGTGCCCAGTGTTTAAGTTGTGAGATTGCAAAGCAGGGAGGGGGAATTGACCTTTCCATTGATTGGTTAAGGACACCTGGAATTCCTATTAGTTGTAAAATGTGGTCAAGGTCTAGGGGTCACTTGCAGGCTGTCCGTGGTTAAGGTCTAGGGGTCACTTGCAAGGCTGCCCCCAGGCTTGTCTTGTGACAGTGTTTTGTGAGACAAAGGTGAGATTACTCTATGGTATTTTCTGCTATTAAGTTGTTTCCTGGGGCTTTCTTTAATACCTTGAATTTTTACTGCGCCCTTCCTCAAAGGCTGTCACTTACGCCTCATTTCAACATTCCCCCCTTGAGTTCTTATTCCAGAGTCAAATCTTAGACTCTGAGTGGGTGCCGGGCTGATCAAGGTCCTGGCTGTTCAGGGGGTGGCAGGTCTGGTGTTGGGGCAGATGTTTTAGGACTGAGAGCTGGCTAGCTTTTCTCGTACAAATTTAAGTAGTTTATTTAGAATGTAGGGACCCACAGTTAAAGTTAAGATGAAGAGGACAAGTGGTCCTGTTAACACAGTGACAAGGGTGGTCAGCCACGGAGACCAGGGGTACAGAGACTCAACTGATCCTAATGAGGTCCCCTATTTTCCCTGATCCAGGGTGCACTGGTTTCACAGCCCCATGTATAACAGAAATAATCATTTGTTCCTTCACATGATCCATAGACATTAGCCCCAGGACAGACGTAAAATTGTTTCTTAGCCAGTTGTTGCATGAGGCAGTTAGTAGCACACCCCTACCCATCAGCATGTATACATCCCCCAGTATTTATGAAAGTTCTGTGTACTCGAACCGGGTATGAGTCTTTCTTAAGCTGTGAGTCTATAGAACCTCCCCACAAGGTCACATAAATCAAGGTGAAAAACTGGTGAAGTCACCTCGGGAGGGCCGATTAGGGTCAGTTCTTGAACTTGCCGGCGGAGGTTTCTTGGAGTCGCCTCAGGGCCAGAATGTTGTTGCACCCTCCATTGAAGGTAGATGGGAGTGATAGACCCAGGGCTAGATCCTGTCAACCTTGACAGCAGTGGGAGTTGTCAGGATTACTGTGTGGGGTCCTTTCCAACGGGGCTCCAAAGTCTCCTTTTGGTGTCTGAGGACCCAGACTAGACCCCCAGCTGAAACTGATGTGGCTTTACAGGAGGGAGATCGTGGAGGCGTCTTGAAAAGGGGAAAAGCAGATCTTGAGTTTTCTGCAGGGCCTGGAGGGACTTAAGCAGGTCATGATTACAGATTTCAGCAAGCAGGTCATCCCTTGGTTTAGGGCAGAGGGGTGGTGGCCTCCCGAAAACAATTTCATAGGGCGTAAGGCCTTGGAGGTAGGGAGAATTATGCACATGCATCAAGGCAAAGGGAAGCAGGGCCGTCCAGTCACCGCCAGTTTCTAGGGTTAATTTGGTTAAGATCTCCTTAAGAATCCGGTTCATCCTCTCTACCTGTCCTGAACTCTGGGGGGTGATAGGCACAATGTAATTTCCAATTAATCCCCAGAACAGACACTACTCCCTGACAGACTATGGCCACAAAGGCAGGGCCATTGTCTGATCCTAGCATCAACAGAACCCCAAACCTAGGTATGAGTTCTTCCAGGAGTTTTTTGAAACTACTTGTGCTGTCTGTCTCTCTCTTAGTGGGAAATGCCTCAGTCCAACCAGAGAATGTGTCAACGAAAACTAAAAGGTACTTATATCCATATCTGCTGGGCTTAATTTCAGTGAAGTCCAGTTTCCAATGTGCTCTGGGCATAGTGCCTCTTTCTCTCTTACCTTGGTGGGCCTTACCAGAGCTGCCTGCATTAGTGGCTTGGCAGGCTTGGCAAGTATGTACTATTCGTTCAGCCAGCTGGGATAGTTGGGGTATATAGTACCTTGGAGACAGAAGTTCCTGGATTTTTGTTGCTCCCAGATGGGTGGTCTGGTGGATCTGGTGGACGAGCTTCTCTCCCAATTTTTGAGGGAGAATGGGGAGCCCTCCCGAAGTATAGTGTCATCCTTTCTTCTCTTCTAGGTGGGCTCTTCAGGAAGGGTCGGCTTGGGGAGCTGGATGGGGAGGCTGAGGGCAGCTTCCTTAGTCGCTTGGTTGGCTAGGTTATTGCCTCAGGCTTCCATTGTTTCCGCCAGCGGAAGGCATCTTGTAGTCACTGGTCGTGGGCATTGTGTGTCTGGGGCACAGTGAGGGGTGGCGGGTCAGGGGGCAGGCTGGCGTCAGGAGGCTCCTCATCATCTGAGAGGCTGGCATCTGGTGGGTAGGAGCTGTCAAGAGTGCAGGGACGAGGACAGGTCCTGGCACAGGCACAGGTCTTGGCACAGGTGCTTGTAGTCCTGGATTGACTAATACAGACCTCACAGCTGGCACAGCGGCGACATGTCCAGTTGTCGCAATCCCACCTGTAGGCAACATCTCCTTTGACAGCACCGATAATGCAGTGTCAAAGTTGACTGGGCAGCACGGAGCGGTGGAGCCGGCGATAGGGCCCGCGTTGGCAGTGCTGGCGCTGTGGCGGGGTCTGTCCAGAACTTGGGCTGTGCAGCTCAGCTCATCATGGGTGCTTCTGTGCTGGCTGTAGATGCGCTCCAGCTCCCGCCACGAGCCCCCACTGCCATTGAGAAGGCCACTGAGGCCGCACAGCAGCGGCAGGTGCCTGGCCACCACAGCCTCGGCTGAGGGCAGCCCACTGCGCTTGTGTTCCCGATCTTCGGCTACCACTGCTGCCCCTGTGTACCTGGTGCCGTCCCTGATAAAACTGCTCCCATCAGTAAACAGAGTGAGATCAGGGTCCCGCAAGGGAACGTCCATAACATCTTGGCAAAGGCCGTGCTGTTGGCTAAGCACCTTAGTGCAGTCATGCGGTTCGGCCTCCAGGTCCAGATCAGGCAGCAATGTTGCTGGGTTGAAGGCTGAGCTAGAAGCAAACACAACTGGGGGCTGATCTAGTAATAAAGACTGGTAGTGGGTTAGCCGGGCATTGGAAATCCATTTATGAGGCGGGCTATGCAGGACTCCCTCGATGGCATGGGGGGTAGTGATGGTCAGGGGCTGTCCCACAGTCCGTTTATCAGAGTCTTTTGCTAGTTGAGCGGTGGCCGCAACAATTCTAAGGCACCTTGGCCATCCTGAGGCCACTGGGTCTAGCCGTTTAGACAGATAGGCCACCGGCTTTTTCCATGGGCCAAGTGTCTGAGTAAGGACTCCCTTGGCTATTCTTTTATTTTCATCCATGTATAGTTGGAAGGGCTTTTCCAGATTGGGTAATGCCAATGCTGGTGCCTCCAGGAGCGACTTCTTTATAGTCTGGAAAGTCTGCTCTGTTTCTTTAGTCCATATAAAATTCTTTTCCTTTTCTCGGGTCAGCTCGGATAGGGGGCACGCTATTTCTGCAAAATCTGGGATCTGGAGCCGACAGAACCTAGCGGACCCCAAGAACTCCCTCACCTGCCGCGACGTACGTGGGGTGGGAATCCCAAGGATAGTCTGTTTTCTTGTTTTGGATAGGGAGCGTTGTCTCCCCTTGAGTTGGAAACCCAAGTAAGTCACCTCCTGGATGTAGACCTGTGTCTTTTTAGCAGAGACTCGATATCCCAACTTCACCGAGAGTTAACAGGGACTTGTGGGCCTTTAAACAAGTATCCTCATCGGGTACCCTGAGTAATAAATCATCTACGTATTGTAGAAGGGAAATGTCAGGCCATTGATGCCTGTACTCACGTAAGTCCCGATGAAGGGCCTCAAAGACGGTGGGGAGAGTTCTTGAACCTTTGTGGCAGGTGGGTCCAGGTCAGCTGCTCACTGAAGCCATCATCCGGGTCCTGCCATTCAAAGGCGAAGAGCGGCTGACTCTGCGGGCTCAGGGGTATACTGAAGAATGCATCCTTTAAATCCAGCACTGAATACACCCAGTGTTCTGGTGACAGAGAACTCAGGAGAGTGTACGGGTTAGGACTGGTCTGTAGCTTAGCCCTCCTTCCTTCCTCACCGGCTGGGGGGTATTCCAGGGCGACTGGCAGGGCACTAGTATTCCATGTTTCCTGAGTCTTTTAATGTGGGCCCTGATCCCTTTCCTTGCTTCTGGAGTAATGGAGTACTACCACACCTGAATTGGGTCAGCAGATGGTTTTAAAGTCACTATAATCAGTGGCTGGTGTTTGGCCAGCCCTGGGGAGTTGTTTTCAGCCCAAACCTGAGGAATCTCTTTGATCAATTGATCCACTGATACCAGGAGAATGGAGTGGGGGCCCCTGTCAGAATCATCATAAAGTCTGTATTCTCCCTCTAAAGGGGCTACCTCATTGACTTGGGGTGTCAGGTAAGCATGATTTCCAGTAAAGTGGATAGTCATCTGCATTTTTTGATAACAAGTCTCCTCCAAGTAAAGAGTACAGGCATTCAGGCATTACTATAAATGAGTGGGAGACAGCCTTACCCCCCAGATCTACCTTTCGTTCATCAGTCCATGAGTAGGCATTAATCCCAGTAGCTCCCTGTATCAAGGTGTTGGCTTGGGTTGTTGGCCCCAGGGGTTCAATCAGAACCAAGTCACTAGCCCTGGTGTCGACCATGAATTCTACTGGGTGTTCCCCTACTTTTAAGGATACCGTGGACTCAGAGGGTCCGGTGAGCCCTGACGCCGTCAAGCCTCTAGGTTAAGAACCTTTGGAGGGGGTTTTCTCTTGGGGCCCTCACCCTTCCAATGTCCAATCTCCTTGCAGTAGGCACACAGGTTTCTCTGTAGGGGAGGCTTTCCTGGCTTCCTCATCTGATCCGGCCTTTTTTTTCCAAGGGCGCAGGGGTGCGTGGCCCTGGGCTTCTGCCGGGAGGATTCTACTTACCTTTTTGGCCTGCTTATCCTCTGGCTGTTCACGATTGTTGAAGGTCTTCATGGCAATCTCCATCAGTTCGGACAGATTTTTACCTTCAAATACTTCCATTTTCTGGATCTTCCTTCTAATGTCAGGGACTGACTGGCCCACGAAGGCAATATTGACGGCTTGCTGATTCTTGGGGGATTCAGGATCAGTGGGAGCATATGTGTGATATGCCTCCATTAACCGCTCTAAAAAGGCTGCTGGGGACTCTGAGGGTTCCTGAACTACTTGGGTTACTTTAGACAAATTTGTGGGGTGTCTATCAGCAGCCCAGAGACCCCCCCATTAGAATCTGGCGGTAGACAGTTAGGCGCTGCTTACCTGCAGTGGTATTAGGGTCCCAATTTGGGCAGGTCAGAGGAAAAGCGTGGTTAATCTGATCTAAATCACTCGTAAAGTTTCCATCATCTCCTGGCACCCATTTTCTGGCTAGGGAAACAATGTTAGTCCTTTCCTCAGTGGTAAAGAGGGCTTGGAGAAGTTGCTGTATGTCTTCCCAAGTGGGCTGGTGTGTTACAAAGATGGTTTCTAAGAGGGGTATCGAGGTTTGAGGTTTTTCAGAAAAAGGGGGATTCTGCATTTTCCAGTTGTAAAGATCAGAGGTTGTAAAAGGAGTATAGACCAAGAAGGGGGTCCCAGCTTCAGTCACGTGTCCTATAGCTCACAAGGGGAAAATATGAGAGGAGGGTTCTGTAAGTGGTTGAAAAGATCACCCTGAGCGGGTATGGGCTGGGCTCTGGACGTCAGAGGAAGGTGGTGCTGCAGAAGTGGTGGGGGTCAGGGGAGCAGTCGGGACTGGAGGGTCCGCGGGAACCCTATACAGGTCGCAGAGACTGGCTCTGGCTCCCTCGGTCCCGGCAGCGGCAGGAGGAGAAATGGGAACTAGGGAGAAGGGAGGTGGGAGACTCAATAAGTCTTCTGGGTCAGAGGAATCGGATGGAGGAAGGGAAGCTGGAGGGGACTTCGAGGAGCCTTGAATCACCAGGGTTGTAGGAGGTTGTTTAGGGGGAACATAGGTGGCTGCCTGAGGAGGTCTTGCCAAGTAACAATGCATGGCATTTGATCAGGGTGACCTTGATCGCTAAAGATGACCTGGAAAACAAAATGGGTTTGTTTAATGTCTAGGGATCCCATGGGTGGCCATCCAGTACCAAAGGCTGGCCATTCCAGATTACAAAGTGTGCTGAGTTTTCCTGACCACACCTTGCCGAAGTCTCGGGCTCGTTTCTGGAAATCAGAAAAGTGGTTAAGGAACAGGTCTAGGGGTGTTACAGAGTGTGAGAAAGATTGCCCCATGGCGGCAAAAGTAACAATCAGGACAAACAACACAATCAAACAGACAACGGAACAGACACGGACCGGTCACAAGAAACAAAACGAAAACCAGATGCGGGATTTACAGGCCGTCAGAACCCAGAAAGGAACCAGAGGTGCTCGCCCAGATGGAGAGCTGAGGCGTCCCCCAGCCTCTGACTCAGAGAGCAACTCTGCGTCCAGATTCTCTCTTAGTGAGTCCCAGAACCAGAGCTGGAGCACAGACAGACAATATCCAGACTCACTGGTGAGGTCCAAACCAGATCAGCTGGCCATGTAGGTCGCTCTTGAAATCCCGGGAGAGCCCCCAAATGTTAGGGTCAGAGATTTTCATGATGCGACGCTGTTACTTTAAAGGTTAAATTTTATTTAAAAAATATGCCCAATAGGAAAAATACTGGTGCACCAGGGATGCACCGCAAGCTACACAGAGCAGGGGATGACCACGAGTTTCCTCAGTGCCCAGTATTTAAGTCGTGAGATTGCAAAGCAGGGAGGGGGAACTGACCTTTACATCGATTGGTTAAGCACACCTGGAATTCCTATTAGTTGTAAAATGTGGTCAAGGTCTAGGGGTGACCTGCAGGCTGTCCGTGGTCAAGGTCTAGGGGTCACTTGCAAGGCTGCCCCCTTGTCTTGTGACAGTGTTTTGTGAGACAAAGGTGAGATTACTCTATGGTATTTTCTGCTATTAAGTTGTTTCCCGGGTCGTTCTTTAATACCTTGAATTTTTACTGCGCCCTTCCTCAAAGGCTGTCACTTATGCCTCATTTCAACAATAACACTTAAGAAACACTTCCAAGTGGCACACTGTTTTCATGAACATCGTAGTGCGTGCATTCGTTATGAACCATTGTATGTCGTTAACTCAAAGTTTTACTTTAACTTTATGATAGCCTGCTTTTAAGTACAAGATTTCCATAAGTCAGACATCCATAAGGGATTGCCTATATAGGGATTGCCTATATTCAACTTTCGTAGTTCACCTCAAACTGTTTTTCAAAAAAGATTCTACCAATTTATATTCCCACCACAGTAGATGAAATTGCTTGTGCTCCACACTTTCATCTACACTTGTTATTGACTTTTAAATCTGCATCAATCTGTTGGATGTATAAAGACCTGGTGGCACAAGTGTTAAGAGACTGGCTGCTAACTAAAATTCTAGCAGTTCAAATCTATCAACCTCTCCTTGGAAACTCTATGAGGCTGTCCTATTTTGTCATAGAGGGTCGCTATGAGTTGGACTGCAATGGATTTGGTTTTTGTTTGTTTGCTTGGATGCATAACAGCATCTCGTTTTAGTTTTAATATGAGGTTGAGCTCTTTTTAATATTTATTGGCCATTAGAATTTCCTCTTTCATGAAGGGCTTGTTCAAATATTTAACCTATTTTTTCTTTGGTTTTCGGTCACGTTTTAATTTACTTGTAAGAGTTCTTTAAATATTCTGGATATTAATGCTTTGTTAGTGATGTGTATTTACGATGCAATGAGTTCTCTCGAAAACCTGGTGGTGAATTAATTAAGAGTTTTGGTTATTAACCAAAAGGTTGGAAGTTCAAAACCACCAATTGATCTCTGGAAACTCTATAGGGCAGTTCTACTCTGTCTTAGAGGGTCACTATGAGTTGGAATTGACTCAAGGGCAACAGATTTGTTTTTGTTTGTATGTTTGTTTTAGCTCCCTTGGTGACTGTCTTTTTTTTTATTTGTATTTAACATAACTGAGTGAAAATGTACATTCACATGTAAATTTACATGCCCCCCTATATGCAGCTTCCACTGCTCTCCCTGTCTGGTGACAGCACCCTATTCCTCTCTGCTCCATACCTGTCTCATCCTTCCAACAGTCTCCTTTCCCCTCCTCTCCATCCACTCCCCTTCCTCCAGCCAGAGGTCAGCAAGATGATATCCTATAGATGTATAGAACCATAAAGTGCTTCCAATATATGGTCACTCTGCCTTCCCAAGTCCAATCCATTCCTGTCCAAAGAGTGGACCTTTGTTATAATTTATGGGAGAGGGCAGCATCAGGGAAGGGGGCCATGCTCTCAAAGTAACCCCAAAACCGCTGGACCATCAATTGAGGTCTTTTAGTGGAGATCTCATGATGCACCTCTTTTTATTCTTGTGTTGCCAGTGAGGCTCCTCTCTGTGAGCTCCATCGTGGCTATCACTGGTGGTGGCCGGGCACCGTCCGGTTCTTCCGGTCCCAAGTCGATGTAGGCACCCACTCTTGTGGGTCTCTCTGTCTTCTCAGTTGTCTTTACCGCATGCCGTTTTGGCCCTCGGTGAGCATCCGTTCCTGCTGAGTTGGGACCATTTGCTGTGTCCACGGATGGCAGCTTGGCAGCTTTTAAGACCCCAGATGCCACTCACCAATGTGGGGTGCAGAGAAGTCTCTTAGCAAAACGCTAGTTGTGCCAATTGGCCTGGAATTCGCCTAAGAGCATGGTCCCCCGTCCCCCGCCCCAGCTACTCTATCCTTGCAGTATTGAGTTAAGATGGAAGGAGTACTCAAGTTATGCGGGAGTCCACTTAATGTTGTTCTTGTTCCTAATGTGTGCTGGCTTGGTGACTGTCTTAGGCTGGGTTCTCTAGGAAAGCAAAATCAGTAACATGTATGATACTTACAGAGAAAGATATATATAAAGGAAACAGCTCACGCAATTGTAGAAGCTGAAAGATCCCAAGTCCTATATAGGAGTACAAGCCTCACACAGCCACGGAAGCTGGTTAACTAAGGTCGGCAGGTCAGAAATTAGAGTTCTGGATCACAGGCTGTGTAGGTCAGTGAATCCCAGGATGGTGGGCGAGGCTTCGAGTTTTCTGCTGATTCACAGAGCTGAGAGGACTGGTGAACCCAAGATCGGCAGGTCAGGGAACAGGACTCTTACTCAAGGCTGTGAGGATCTGTAAATCTCAGGAGCTGCTTGCAACATGAGCAGATGGAAGTAGGCTGCTTGGGAAGGCAGGGAGGTGAAGACTGAGGGTGGGCAGTAAGACATCACAGGCCCCACTCCTGTCACTTCATACAGCTGCCAAAATGTTGGTCCAGCCAAGCTGACACACAGTCTTAACCATCACAGTAGTCTTTGTTGTTAGTTTTTATAAGTTGACTTTAGGGGATTTCCCATTGTTGACTGCCCCTAAGGGTTTGCTACTTTTGCACTATTTGGCTAGGGAGCCTCACCTGGTAATTAACACGCAATATCCCCTTAGCTGGTTTGTCTGAGGAGTAACTAACAACGCAGTACAAGACACAGAGGGATTGCAGGTTGACAAGAACTGGAGAGATGGCACACTGGAAGCTCTGTACTGGAAACCTTCCCAGACCCAGTTGTTAACAGCTGCACACGGAAAGACAAAACTTTACTCGTTAATGGCTTGACTGGTCAAATACAAATAGCAGCAGCCAGCTGAGAGCAAAGTGACAGTGGCAGCCAGCTTAGAGCAGAGAGTGGCAGATACACTGATGAAGAGCTGAGCTGAGAGGACACAGCAAAGCTGTCCTGACTAACAGAACTGTTCAAGAGCTGCACTAGCAGCTCCAGAAAGACATCATGGAGCATTTCTTCTTTGAACAGTCTCACCAGAGAGCAAATATATGTTCTTGGGTGGGTAAACTTGTCCCCTGAAGATGTCGAGGCTCCATGATGGGACCCCGTCAGATTTCACCTTATTCATTTCTTCATTTATATCTTTCTCTGTTATATTAAGGGTAGTATCCTTTCACCATTCGTATTCAATCTATATTCTGAAGAAATAACTCAAGAAACTGGACTCTATGAAGAAAAAGAAGGCATCAAGACTGGAGGAAGACTCATTAACAACCTGTGTTACGCAGATGACACAACTTTGCTTGCTGAAAGTGAAGAGGACTTAAAGCACTTACTGAGGAAGATCAATGACTACAGCTTTCAGTATGGATTACCCTTCAACATTAAGAAAACAAAAATCCCCACAACTGGATCAATGAGCAATATCATTATAAACAGAGAAAAGAATGAAGTTGTCCAAGATTTCCTTTTACTTGCATCCACAACCAACATCCACAAAATCAGCAGTCAACAAATCAAATAGTATATTGCATTGGGAAAATCTGCTGCAAAAGATCTCTTTAAAGTATTGAAAAGCAAAGATGTCATTTTAAGGACTATGGTGCACCTGACCCAAGCCACTGCATTTTCAATTGCCTCACATGCATGTTAAAGCTGGACAACAAATAAAGAAGACAGAAGAACTGATGCCTTGAATTATGACGTTGGCTAAGAATGTTGACTATACTGTGGACTGCCAAAAGAACAAACAAATTTGTCTTGGAAGAAGTAGAGTCCGGAATTCTCCTTAGAACCCAGGATGGCAAGACTATGTTTCACATATTTTGGTCATGTTATCAGGATGACCAGTCCCTGGAGAAGAACGTAAGACTTGGTAAAGGGTAAATGAAAGACAGGAGGACTCTGACTGAAATGGATTGACACAGTAGTTGTAACAAAGGGCTGAAGTACAGCAATAACAGTGAGGATGGTGTAGGACCAGGCAACGTCTCCTGTGAGTTAGAACTGACTTGATTACAACTAACAACAACTGTTAAATGTTAAAGTTACTAACACAGGTACAGTGTTTCCAGTGACCTCTGTGAGTCAATTATTGAACCCAAAGGGAGTAGTGTGGCCCCCTGGGTTTAAATGTAGGAAGTTGTGTTGACCCCTGTGCTTTCCGCTGTTACCTGTTACCTGTTACCCTAGTCCCAGGTGGGTAAGGATGAGATGGAAGTGCTACATACGCAGCTGCAGTATGAACTGGCTAGAGGAGGTAACCTAAGATATTCACATGATACACGTGGAATGGAGATACATTATTCACTACACAATGTGACCTCAGAAGAGAGTGAACTCAAGTCTCCCTGGACTGGTTTTCACAATTGTTATTATGAGCAGGATAGGACTGTTAGGAAATGCCAAGTAATCAAACCACTATTTTTGATATACCAAGGCAATCACGATGAGTTTTGTAAGGATAAAGAGAGAAAGGAAGTACTTGATAATGCAAAATCCAATCATTGGCAAAAACAAACAAACAAAACAACAACTTCAGAGATTCTTTCCAATCAGAATTACAATGTTAATAGAAAACTAAAAACCCACTGCCATTGAGTCAATTCTGACTCGCAGTGACTCTATAGAACAGAGCAGAATTGCTCCACAGAATTTCCAAAGAGCTCCTGCTGGGTTCAAAATGCTGACTTTTTGGTTAGCAGCTGTAGTACTTAGCCACTATGTTAATGAGACCCCAAATTTATGACTCGATGGCACTTGGCTGGCTTGGCTTATGACCATTCTGATCCTATATATCTTAGATATTTCATATTATTCTTCACATTAATGTAAGGCAGTTGTTAGCTAGGGACCTTCTTCTGCCCCCTTGAGGTCTAGATGAAAATGTTTCAAAACCTGGTTCCCAGCCTGTAAAGCCCTAGTCAGTATTCCTAATAATTTGTAACACTAACAAATTGTCCTTATCTCTTCTGCTTCTTGAGCTCTGCTGTGGTTCTAGACCATAAAACCAAACCATATCCAGTGCCATCAAGTCAATTCTGACTCAGTAACCATATAGAACAGAGTAGAACTGCCTTATCAGGTTTCCAAGGAATGCCTGGTGGATTCAAACTTCTAACTTTTTAGTTAGCAGCCATAGCATTTAACCACTATGGCACCAGAGTTTCCTTCTAGCCCACAGTGATCCTCCAATAAGCTTTATGCTGTCCCTCTACTTCTACAGCTAAAAAACCTCATGTCCTTACCCATTCTTACAAATTTAAGTATGTCACACAAAAATACATATAGTGAATCTTAACCTCTACACTTGGCATAGTGGTTAAGTGCTACAACTGCTAACCAAAAGGTTGGCAGTTCAAATCTCCTTGGAAACTCAATGGAGCAGTTCTACTCTGTCATACAGGGTTGCTGTAGTTGGAATCAACTCCACAGCAGTAGGTAATTACTGATGTAATTCCACTTGGGAATAGTGTTTTCTTTGTTACGTTAATAAGGCCACATCAGTGTAGGGTGTTCCTTAAGTCAATTAGTTTTGGGATATAAAAGGAGTAGATTAGGCACAGAAGCAAGCAAGCATGAGCAGGGAAAAGCTAAATACCACATGGAGGTCTCTAAAGAACCACAAGAAAGATTTTCCCCGTATCAGAGAGAGCCTTCCCCTAAAGTTGGCACCTTGAACATGGTATTCTTACCTCCTGGAGCATAAGGCAATCAATTTCTGTTCATTAAAGGCACTTGATTATGGCATTTCTGTTACAGCAGCACTGAGAAACCAAGACACTCAGCCTCTCTAAACACTGAGCCGAAGAAGCCATCGTAACACTTAGCTCTCTGTGCCTTTTTCCTTCTCACTTCTAAGTATCAAAATGTCCACATTTTTCTGTCTTTTAGACAAGCATTTTGAGTACCCAGGCCTGTGTTAGTAGATAGGTAGGATAAAGAAAAACACTTATCTTTTAAGTGGATCATTTATTAAAATATTTTCTCAATAATAATTCTCTTCTTAAACGAAACTCTGGTGCCACCTATCAGGCAGTGTCTTAGTCATCTAGTGCTGGTAACAGAAATATCACAAGTAGACAGCTTTAACAAAGAAAAATACATTCTCTGGAAACAGAAATACCACAAGTGGGTAGCTCTCACAAGAGAAATATATTCTTTCACAGATCTAGGAGCTAGAAACCTCTCTATGTCAGCGCTGAGGAGAAGGTCCTTGTGATCAGTATTCTCCCTGAGATAGGAGCGTCTCAGTACAGGAAGCCTGGATTCAAAGAACTTGCTCTGTTCCTGGGGCTGCTTTCTTGGTGGTTCTGTGTCTCTCTGTTCACTTCTTTTACATCTCAAAAGAAACCAACTTAAGATACAACCTAGTTTTGTAAATTGAGTCCTTTTTCATTAGTAAAACTGCCTCTAATCTTGCCCCATTAACATCACAGACATGGGATTTATGACAAATACAGGAGAATTATATCAGATCACAAAATGGGGTAAAATCATATAATACTTGGGATTATGTCTTAGTCGACACACATTTTGGTGGGACATAATCCAATCTATGACATTCCACTCTTCCCTCCCAATTCATCTCCTTGCCCCATGTAAAATATATTCACCTATCATAGTATAATGAAGCCTTAATTCAAATACAAGCCCCAAATCCAAAAATTCTTCTTCATCTGTGAAATTCAGAATACAAGTTACCTGCTTCCAAAGTACCATGGTAAAACAGATAGTAACAGCTAGATGTTTCTACCACAAAAAAGAGAAATTAGAGGGAAAGAAGGGATGATGGACCAAGAAAGGCCTGAAGGATTGAAAATAACCCCCTGTTCTTTGAGACCATTTAGACATTGGCCTTGCCCTCTAGACTCTAGAAATTGGCCACATGATCTGGATTCTGAGTAAGGGTGCCCTGGCCCTGAGCTTCAACTCTCTCTTCCAGACCTACTGAAACAACTCTGCTCCCTCAAATCTGGGCAGCCACATTCTACTAGTCCATCTGAGTGACAACTCCACCCTTTGGGACCTGTGGCCCTACCCCTTAAGACTGAAGCAGTTCTGCTTTCTGTGTTTCTTTCCTCTTCAGCTTGTTTTCTGATTCCTTGGAATCTTAGACCTTTAGGCCTCACTTGCCCTGCTGGGGGAAGTATTCCAAAGCTGTTTAGCTACACTGATAGAGTGTCTAGAGGCACCCTACTCCACAAGTAAACTGGCTGGAAGGCACTCAGCTCTCTTGCTCCATGGGTCAGCAAGCCTGGCTCCACCAGTTAGGGCCTGAAAACACGCACTCTACCAGAAAGCCTGCTTCACAAACACAGTCAGCTCTCTCACTCAGTGGGTCTGCTCTGGCACTGTCTCACGGTGGTCTCCAGAATTTGCTGCTGACATTTCTCTGTTGCTTCTTCTTGCCATCTGTGTCATTTGTGGTGCTAAGAGTTCACTTCACTTCCTTTGATCTCTCTCCTGAACTATCTTTGATGTCTGTAACTCCACTAACAGTTTCTTCAAGGTAGTTTAGGCTTTCACTATTAAACCAGAAAAAGAGAATCAAACCCTGACATCAAGGAAATTCCAACTCATAGCAGCTGTACGAGTAGAACTGCCCCCATAAGGTTTCCAAAAGAGGGCTTAGTGGATCCAAACTGGTGAGTTTTTGGTTAGCAGCCATAATTCTTAACCATTATGCCACTAGGATTTCCTTTTTATTGTTAGGCACTTTATATCTCTACCAGCCTCTCTGTCCATTCAGTTTCAAAACCACTTCCACATTTTATGTATATTAGAACTCACTGTCTTTGTACCAAATTCTGTCTTAGTCATTGTTATGGACTGAGCTGTTTCCCCCCAAAATGTTTGTCAATTGCCTAGGCCGTGATTCCCAGTGTTGCATGATTGTTCACCATTTTGTCACTGGAGGTAACTTTCCTTTGTGTTGTAAATCCTGCCTCTATAACTTAACAAGGCAGGATCAGAAGCAGTTATGTTAATGAGTGAGGATCCAGTCTACAAAATTAGGCATGTGAAGCCTAATTTTGAATCTCTTTTTAGAAGAGACAGAAGTAAGCATAGAGACATGGGAGCTCATACCACTAAGAAATAAGAATAAGGAGAATGGTACATTAGGACCCAAGGCCCCTGTGCTGAACTCCTTTACCAGGGAAGACTGATGACAAGGACCTTCTTCCACAGCTAATAGAGAGAGAAAGCCTTCCCCTGGAGCTGGAACCCTGACTTTGGACTTCTTGTCTCCTAGACTGTAAGAGAATAAATTTCTGCTTGTTAAAGTCATCCACTTAGAGCATTTCTGTTATAGCAGCACTAGATGTCTAAGACAAAATTTGGTACCAAGGTAGGGGGGTGGTGCTCTAGCAGATATCCACAATGTGGAAACAGTTTTGAAACAGAATGAGTACAGGATGGAAGAGTTTTAAAACTGCCTTGAAGAGACTATTGGTGGATTTACAGATGGCAAAAACAATTTTGGTGAGAACTCAGAAGGAAGTGAGCAGAACTGTTATATCGGACATGGTACAGATGGTGAGAAGCAGCAGCAGAGAAACTGCAGTGGAACCATAACAAGGAGAGATGTTGGATTCACTGAGCAAGAGAGCTGAGTGTCTTTGCACAGGAAGCTTCCTGGTAGAGCAGGCTGCCTCTGAGTACTTACCAGTGGAGCTATGTTCACTAACTAAAGAGTAAAAGAGCTAAGTGCCTTTCAGACAAAGTTTACTGGTGGAGTAGGGTGCCTTCAGGTACTTAATGCTTGAACTAAGGAGCTATGGAACACCTACTCTAGCAGTGTGGATGCAGGTGCTGAGGCCTGAGGAGCACAGAAGCCAAGAAACCGGACAACAGAAGCTGAAGGGAACAAGCACAAGGAACACAGAAAGCAGTTACCTCAGTCTCAAAAGGTAGAGTGACCACTCAGATGGATTAGGATGATCGGGCTGCCCAAATCTAAGGTAGCAGAGTGGCTGTTCTAGCGGGCCTGGAAGGCAGAGCTGAAGAGCAGGTCTGGCAGGCCTCCACTAGAATCTGAAGAATGTGGCAAATATCTAGAGTCTGGAGAGCAGTGTGTTTGTCTGAACTGTCTCAGAGAACAGGGGATTATTTTCAAGCTTTAAAGGCTAACATCAAGTCTTGTACTGACTTGCTTGGTCTGTTGTGCTTTCTTTCCCTCCAATTTATCCCCTTCATAATAGAAATGTGGGAAATCATGTCAAACTCTCTTGACATAAGTTCAGCCATCTTGAATGCTGAACTGTTACTTCAACTCTGTACAACCTCTTGTACTGTTTGTGTACTGTAACCTAGAAGCAGTCTGGGAATACTTCCAAACCCTTGGCCCGAACATGTAGAACAAAGTATGACCGAAACTGTGCCCAACTGACTTAGTTATTGTATGTTATAGTTCCTTGTATGCCCAGTTACCAAAAGAGTATAAATGCTGTAATAAAACTTTGCTCTGGGCTCTGGGCTCGGGATAGTCGTTGACCCCCTGACTCCCAAACTGTCTCATGTCTATTCTTTCCTAAAGTGCTCGGCGTCAAGCCTCCTCCACCCATGTTCGTCGGGGAACTCTCTGATCTTTGACATAGAAACGTCTAGTTTGTGGCTGTTTCAATATTGTATTTTGGAAGCAGATAACTTGTTTGCTAGATTTCACAGATAAAGAGGAAGTTTTGGATTTTGGACCTGGAGTTGACTTAAAGACTTATGATATGATGAAGTGAATGTGTTTACATGCAACAGGGACGTGAACTTGGGAAGCGAAGAGTGGAATATCACGGATTGAATCATGTCTCCTCAGAATGTGTACCAACTTGACTAGGCCATGATTCCAAGTATTGTGTGATTGTGCACCATTTTGGTATCTGATATCATTTTCTTGTTATACATCCTACCTCTTTGATGTTAATGAGGCAGGACTCAATCTATAAGATTACACTGTGTTTTAAGTGAGTTTCTTTTGAGACACAAAAGACAGAAGTGGGTTGACACACAGGGACCTCCTACTATCAATAAACAAAAGCAATGAGTGCTTCCTTAGGATCCAGGGTCCCTGCACTGAGAAGCTCCTCAACTGTAGAAGATTGATGACAATGACCTTCACCTAGTAGCAAATCTTTAGTTTTCTAATGCTGCTGTAACACAAACACCACAAGTGGATAGCTTTGACCAAGAAATTTAATCTCTCGTAGGACAGAATAAATTCTAGCTTCTCATAGGAAGCTAGAAGTCCAGATTCCGGGTTCCATCTCCAAGGCAATGGTCTCTCTATCGGCTCTGGGGGAAGGTTGTTGTTATCAACTTCACCCTGATCTAAGAGCTGCTCAGTGTAGTCTCCAGGTCCAAAGGAAACACACTGCTTCAGGTGCTGCTTTCTTGGTCGTATGAAGCTCCTGTTCATCTGTGCTCACTTCTTTTATATCTCAAAAGAGATTGACTTAAGATACAACCAAGTCTTGTTAATTAAGACTTGCCTCATTAACATAACTACCTATAATCCTGCCTCATCAACATACAGAGGTAGGATTTACAATATACAGGAAAATCATAACAGATCACAAAACGATAGACCATCATACATTACTGGGAATCATGGCCTAGCCATGTCGACATACATTTGAGAGGCACAATTCAATTCATGACAGGTAGTAAAATGTCTTCTACCAGATTTTATCAGTCTAAGGTCATAGTCAAGCATGTGAGAAGACAAACAGAAATAGCAATCATAGAATTTGGTTTGGACTGTAGAATAGATTTATATTAAAAAAGTGAAGTTTAACTTACTACCTGTTATGCATGCTACATTTTACTGGATATTAAAAGGATTCAGACTTTGGACATGCTGTCAGAAAACATCAGTCCCTAGAGGATATCATGCTTGGTAGAGTGGTGGGTCAGCGGAAAAGAGGAAGACCCTTAACAAGACGGATTGACACAGTGGCAGCAACAATGAGCTTAAGCATAAAAATAATTGTGGGCATGGTGCAAGACCAGGCAGTGTTTTATTCTGTTGTGCATAGGGTTGCTGAGTCAGGACTGACCTGACAGCACCTAGCAACAATATAAAGGGATTCAGGGACGTGTAAGACATACTGTTTGTTCTCAAGAGTGCTTCTACCATAGTGTGTGGATTCTAAATCAAAGGATTTGACAAGGTTGAAACAGAACATAAATAGCCAAGTATTCTCCCCAAAGCTGGTACGCCAACCAAGAATAACAAACACTAATAGAAAGGCATTTTCAAACAGGAAGATGTTTCACAATTTCATAGTTGGTGTTTCAAACATTTTAATATCTCTCCATTTCTAGATGAAATCCGTAAGTTAAGAAAAAAAATTTCACATTTACAAACCCTGTTTCAGAGTTTTATACTAAAGTATTTCAATTTGGAGGCAGCTGATCAAAAATAGATGAGGTTCTAAATCCAGTGTTTTATTAAATCAGTACTTTAGAAAACCTATTTACAAGGTTACAGTTAAAGATAAAACACATTATAGTATATGTATACAAATTGTTAATCCCTCCTGAGATGTATCTCAACCTCACTGGCAGCATAGGAAGGACTATCTTGAGGTTATATCTGGAATGCTTTTCAAGTCAAATCAAGCATTTTACTCTTTCATAGTAAGAAAGCAGCCACTGCAGGCTTTGGAGTCCAGCACTCATAGTATCTGAGCTGTAGTAGGATTATCAGTCTGAGAGTAATCATAACAGGGGTGGGAGGTTATGAGGGAACATGTGGTAGATAAAACAGTGATCTAGTGATGAAAAAGTGATCTGGTTGAAGGAAAAAGAAAGATTATTGGCTGAAACTAAAGTAGGTGGAAGCTTAAAGAGTATTTCAACTGTCCACATAGTGTAACTTGGACAACTTCAATTTATAAAAATGCTAAATAGCAGTTACAAGTTTATCTGAAATTCAAAATTAGCAAAGTGTATTAGTAATAAACTGCATCTTTAAAAAATCATTAGTTGTGCAATGCTTTAGTAGTGAAGTTCACTCAGGACTGAGAAAAGTTCTGGGTGGCCAGGAGCCCAGCAGAACTTAATCATCAGTAGACAAGGTAAGTTTTGAGAAATTCCCTTGTGAAATGTCCTCTGACTGGCTCCTGTGGATTTGCATATGCATATATTGTCAAGGAAAAGTGAATTACCTGTGCACACTGCTACTAAGTTACTGGCTTATTTGCTAGGATTCTTTCTTTTGAAAGGGATAGAAACGACTCAAACTAACCCAGGCAAAAGGAGAATTTATTAGCTAATGGCATCAAAGGACATGTTTATCAAGAGAAGGATTTAGGTGTACCTCAAAACTATTGGGATCAGGAACTTAACCTGCTTTCCTCTCACTGCAGACTGGCAACAAATTCTGATTCTGATCTTTCAGCTTTTAACCATTTGGGAATGTCTGTCTTATTCTCCAAGGTTCACAAATGCTGGGCAAGAACTCTGAATGGTCCAACTTGGCCAGTTGTCCATCCCTGCACCAATAAACTATGGTGGGTATGTTCCTATGTGCATACCGTACTTCCAGGGAACAAAATAATTAACAAGGGGCAGTTGCCAAGAGAAACGAGATTTCACTGTAGACTTTATGCTCTGTAATAGTTTTAGTTGTCCTCAAGTAAAATAAGGTCATTCAAAAGACAGAAAATACCAAAATGGATGTCAGAAGAGACTCTCTTGTAGTATATCTACAGTGAATAGAAGAAATGATGCAGTTTAAAAAAAAAATTGAAGATTTTAAAGGGTGGCTCAAGAAGAAAGTAGAAAACCAAAACGGAAGAACATGCTTGGCATTTCTTTAGCTGAAAGAACTGAAGAAAAAAAATCAATCAACTTGCAAAACTGAAGGATTCTTTTAACTGGCATTGAATGATACAGGAACTATCAAAAAATGGAAGGGATAGAGTTATTCTAGCAACAAAGAACTGTCTGACAATTAACCACCTCAGGATGTAGCATATGATAAAGAACTGATGATACTGTAGGAAGGAAAAAGGAAGGAAGAAGTCCAACCTGAACAGAAAGTAATGGTGGAAAACAAGGCTCCAGGAACTGACAGAATACCAACTGAGATGTTTACATAGATGGATGCAGTGCTGGAAGCACGCACTTGTTTATGCCAAGAAATTTGCAAAACAGCTACCTGGCTAACTAGCTGGAAGAGATCCATTTCCCAAAGATTCAATTGTGATTCAGTTCAACTGGAGAGTTGATTTAATAGTTTTCTAGTTGCGTACTACTTAAGGCGAGTTACTGTGTCAAAACAGCCATCATTATTGCAAAACGTTTGAAAATACTCCTCTTGATAGTCTGTTCTGGGTAGGTACACAGTGTTACAAAAACGGAAGAAACCTAAAAGTTGACAGAGCTAATGAATTTAGATGCCTCGATCCTAACCTGGGTTTAGAAGAGTGAGAAAAGGACGGTGAAATTAAGACACGCTCAACCAAAGAGGTGAGCAAACGGGCAAGAAGTGCTACCCTGGGTCCCGCAGAGCGCAGAGATTCCGCCGTACAGGAGCCGGAGGACTCAAAGAAACGAGAATCTGGGAAAGTCGCGGGGGAGCAGAACGAACAAGAGTACGCGCCGAAAGACACCTGTCCCCGTTTTCACTAGCCGGTAAGCGCCAACCTGCGCCTCTAGAAACTTGCCCGGCGGATCCCTCCTAGCTTCGCTGGCGGCGCCGCAATGACATCACTTCCCGTCTCCGGCACGCACGTGGGAGGAAGTGCCGGTACCGGAGGCCTTTCCGGCCTGTTTTTTTGGTTAAGTTGGTCTGTGGGCTTAGCCGCTGCTACTAGCTGGGTTATTGCTATGGGAGTCCCGGCTTTCTTCCGCTGGCTCAGCCGCAAGTACCCGTCTATCATCGTCAACTGTGTGGAGGAGAAGGTGAGTGAATGCCAGTCGGCAGCCAAGGTGGTATCAAGAGCCTCGGCGCGTACAGGACGCCATCCTTGGCGTTCAGGGCCTGAGCCACCCAGCCACTCCGGCGGGCAACCGTGGAACAACTTGCCGCTTGGGCGCCGGCGCTCGAATTCAGGGCTAGAAATGGGACTGGGCGGGTCGAGGATCTAGCGGTGTCGGAACTAGGGCAGATTATACGCTTCGCATTTTTTGGGACCGGAAGGCCTCGCTCACGGCTTTGTTGTCTCCAGGGACCACTCTACATGGATCTGGAGGACGGGGCTCAAAGACTGTTGAGCCACAGGCCAGGTCCGCTGAGTTAGCTGGTTAGGGGCGTGCTGATCTTGGTATTGAACACTTCGTAAAATAATAGTTGGTAGCGAGCTTTTTGCTTTTCACTCCCCTTTTCTCAAGGTTTTCATATGTTGCTGTTTTTAGGTCTTACCCCGAAAGTATCACCTTTAAAATCTCCAGGACAAGATACAAGTCCGATAAGTCTCCCGTTCTCTAGGGGCCCAAACTATTGGTCCGCGGGTTTCTTGACAGTTTTAAAGGTGTCTGGATGCATTTGGCCGATACACTTTTTGTTGGTAACTTGTTATCTGTAGACTTAGTCATCCTTGAATTTTGTATTTATTGTTCCTGTGATACCGTCTGAGTTCGATTTCGTAGCCTCAGTTGAAATTACTGGATTGAGACTGTCCAGGTGCACATCTTGCGCCGCATCCCTTCACTTTGGAGGACGTGCCTTGCGCCAACGTGAACTAACTTCTTTTGTGTAGATTGGTAAGATCTTGATTTTTACTTATTTAGCTCCTATCCAGAGAGGAACCGAAAGCTTCATTTGGTGACATTCTATAATCTCTTGTATTTTTCTGCAGGAGAACCTGCTAAACGGTTGTTTAATTTCTTTTTAACTTTAGTCCAAGTTTATTAAATTTTGCTTGGTGGATATAACAAAAAAATAAAATAAAAAAGCTACACCTTCGTTTCACCTCTTCCCACTCCCAGTTCAGTTTCCCCAGAGACAACCACTTTTAACTGTTTTGGTGCCTTCTCTAAATATTATGCTTGCACTTGATTTATTGGTTTTAGATAATCTATTAAGTGTTAGCTGTAAGAAGGGAGGATTTAGGCACTTTTTCAGACTCCTCCCCCTTATTGTTCCTGATATAGTAAGTCATCTTTATTTCTTCTATCAGTAAAATTTATAACTCTTAAGTAGTATGCCTGTCATTTTTATTCCAGCACCTATATGAAGTATCCTTTGTCTTATCACTTTCTTGGTTAGATATTAGCTTTTGTGCCACTGTTGCCTTTAGCCTCTGCCTCAGGCTTGTCAGAAGTGCTATTACTTTGTATGCTTCCATAATGATATGAATCTACTTGATGGTAATGGTTTTGAGGGTCCCATGGTGGCCTAGTTTGTGCTTGACTGCAAACTTAAAGCCTGGTGATTTGAACCCATTTGGAAGCTGCACTTAAAAAGGGCCTGCTAACCTGTTTTTATAAGGATTATAGCTGCAAAACTCCAATGGAGCATTTCTACTTGTAGCATTCTCTAGTATGTGGAGTCAGCTTGAGTCTAAATTGTGCCACATCAGTGAATTTTTTTTTTTTAAGGATGTTGAGCATCTTTTCATATGCTTGTTGACCATGTATATATTTCTGTTTGGTAAATTGTCTACTCAAGTCTTTTGCCCATTTTTATTTTTTTTTAGTTTGTCTTTTTGCTGCTTAGTTGTATGAGTTCTTTATTTATCCTAGATAACTAAATCTTTATTCAGTATGTAAGGAACCCTGGTGGCACAACAGGCAAGCTCTCAGATGCCACCCAAATTGAGTCCACTCAGCAACTCCACAGGAGAAAGGCACAAAGATGTGATTCCGTAAAGATTACAGCATAGGAAACACAGTGGGGGCAATTCTGCTGTCAGATAGTGTTGCTGGAAGTCTAAATTGACTCAGCAACATTTCACAACAGCAGCAATATCTGATACATGGTTTCCAAAAATTTTCTCCCAGTCTGTTGGTTTGTCTTTTCATTTTATTGATAAAGTGCTTTGATGAATAAAAGCTTTTAATGTTGATGAAGTCAGATTTATCTGTTTTGTCTATTGTTACTTGGCCTTGCAGTGTCCTATCTGAGACTGTATTGTTAAAAATCTGGTTCCACAACATTTTCTTCATATTTTCCTGGATCCATTTTGAATTAGTTTTATGTATGGTGTGAGGCGTGGGTCCAGGTTCATTCTTTTGTTTATGGAAATTCAGTTTTCCCAGGATCATTTTTTGAAGACATTTTTCCTTTGTAATGGATGTTGCACCTTTTGTTGAAAATTAGTTGATCATAGTTGCGTGAATGTATTTCTGGATTATTCTGTTCTGTATTTGAGGATTGGATTTTCCATTTCTGTAAAAAAGGCTGTTTGCATTTTGATGAGTAATTTTGTTGAATTTATAGATTGTTTTAGGTACTATTGATGTCTTAATATAATGAAACCCGTGAGAGCTGAAACTCAGTGGGACTGCTGTGTTTTTGTGGATCTCACAGATTTTCCACCTGTGACAGGGTGCAGTCTTACTACTTCTCCAATGACTGTTTTAGTGGAAGATACTTTAATTTTCTTTGTCTGGCAGGTTTTTGCCTTAACATGCATTCCAGCCTTCACAGTTACTACTGTATTAAGTTTGCCAGCCTGTGAGCCTGGAATGTCCTTCCATTTATTTAGGTCTTTAATTTATTTCAGTAATACTTCATAGTTTCGAATGTATAAGGCCTTCACTGTTAGGTTAAATTTATTCATAGGTATTTCATTATTTACATGCTCTTGTACATGATATTGTTTCCTTAATTTCCTGTTCACGTTATTCATTGTTGATGTATAAAAACCTAATTGATTTTTGTATGTTGGCCTTGTATCCTGCCACTTTGCTGAGTTCATTATTGGCTCTAGCTGCTTTCTTATAAATTCTTTGGGAATCTTCTATGTGTAGGATTCTGTCCTCTGCCAAAAGGGATAGTTTACTTCATTTTCCTTGATTTGGATGCCTTTTATTTGTTTTTCTTGCCTAATTGGCTCTGTGTAGAACTTCTAGTACAATATTGCGTAGCAGTGGTGAAAGCTGGCATCCTTGTTCCTGATCTTAAGCTGAAATGTCTCTCTCCATTGAGCAAAGTAGTTATGGGTTTTTTCATAAATGCCATTTCATCTTGGAGAATTTCCCTTGTGTTGTTATCTTGTTGAGTGTTTTCATCATGAAAAGGTATTGGATTTTGTCAGATGTATTGTTTCTAGATTGAGATGATCATGTGATTTTATTCTGTTAATATGGTATATTAACTAATTTTCTAATGTTGAACTACCCTTGCATTCCTGAGATAAATTCCTCTTGACTATGAAACAAAAAACCCAAACCTGTTGCCATCCAGTCGGTTCCAACTCATAATGATCCTGTAGGACAGAGTGGAACTGCCACCATAGAAATTTGGTCAGCAGTAAATTTCCTGGTGGATTTGAACTGCTGACCTTTTGGACAGCAGCTCTAGCACTTAACTATAAGACCAGCAGGGTTATAGTATAACCAAAAAACACAATCCAAGTTCATTTCTGTGAAGTCGACTCCAGCTCAGCTGTCCCATGGGACAGAGTGAAACTGCCTGATAGAATTTTCAAGGAACACCTAGTGGATTTGAATTGCTGACCTTTTGGTCAGCAGCTGTAGCTCTTAACCACTATGCGACCAGGGTTTCCTGATTGTAGTGTATAATTCTTTTAATATGCTTTTGGATGTGGTTTGGTAATGTTTTGTTGAGGACTTTTGCATTTATAGCCATGAGGGTTATTGTTCTGTACTTTTCTTTTTCTAAAAATTATTTATTTTTTGGTTGAGAATATGCACAGCAAAACGTAACTCCAGTTCAACAGTTTCTGTTTGTACAACTCTGTGACGTCGATTACATTATTTGAATTGGACAGCCTTAAAATGTCAGAGAGTATTTTTGGTTTGAAGTTTAAAGATTATCTCAGGGCAGTAGTTTTGGGGTTTCATTTACCTTCCATGGCTCCAGAAAATGATGGATTCTATGAGACTTTGAAATTCTGTTCTTCTTTTTTATTTGATCAGGATTCTTCTACTGAATGTTTGATCAGAATGTTCAGTAGTGGTAGCCAGGCACCATCCATTTCTTCTGGTCTCATGACAAAGGAGGCAGTTGTTCTTCCTTCTGTTCTTGACTCCTTTTACCCTGTTGCTCCAGGCAAGTAGAAACCAGTGGTACTGAAACCAGTCATTGTGCTGTAGATGGCTGCTTTTAGATTTTAAAACCCCAGGCAGTACACAGAAAAACTGGTAGGTAGAACAGAAACACTAAACATGTTATTAGACCAGTTAACTGGAATGTGCCATGAAACCATGACCCTCTCCCTTCAAACCGAGGAGTCAGATTCCATGAGGTATTTGGTTATACATAAGCAACCTCAGCAGCCACTCTCTTTCAGTTTTTTTTTTTTTTTGCTTGTCACTAGTTTATTCAGAAAGTGTTGTCCCTTCTTCTGTTTTTTTGGAAAAGTTTAAGAAAGATTGGGGTCCCTGTTTACATAAATATTTGGTAGGAATCCTTGATAAACCCATCTTGTCCTGAAGTTTGCTGTTTTAAAGGAAGATTTCATTGACTGAATTTCTTCACTTGTGGGTTTGTTGAGCTGTCCTATGTTTTTGAGAGTCACTGTACCACGTTTGTTTTTAGGAGTTTGTCCATTTCATCTAAGTTGTCTAATTTGTTGGTTTGCAGTTGGTCATTATGTTTGCTATGATTTTTTTTATTTCTGTGTAGTTGATTGTTAAGTCTCTACTTTCATTTCTGAGTTTAGATATTTATCTTTTTTTCTTTGTGAATTTAGCTGAAGTTTTGTTGGTTATATTAATCTTTAAAGGCCCTAATAGCATTGATTTGTCTGTTTTTTTTCTGTTCTTTATTTCATTTGTGTGTGCTGTGATCTTTGTTGCTTCCTTCCTGTGGTGTTTTGGGTTTGGTTTGTTCTTCTGTTTCCTCAAGTTGTAGAGTCAAGCTGTTGATTTGTGATCTTTCTTTTAATGTAGGTGTTTTACTGTTACAGATGTCCATCTGAGCACTGCTTTTGCTGTCCTGTAAGTTTTGAAGTGGTATGCTTTCATTTTTATTAAACTGGAAACATCTCTGATTTCTTTCTTGACTCAGTGGTTGTTTAATAACTTGTTGTTTAATTCCCATGTATTTGTCTATTTGCAGCTTTTTATTAATACTTTAACTTCACTCCATTGTGGCTTGTGAATATATTTTATATGATTTCAGTTTTTTTTAAATGAGATTTTCTTAGTGACTGTCTATCTTGGAGAATGGTCCATATACACTGGAGATGAATGTGTGCTGCTGTTGGGTAAAGTGCTTTGTAAGATTTTTAGTTATAGTTGAAGTGGTAGTTTAGATCCCCTGCTTTACTGATCTTTCTAGATATTCTGTCCTGTACTGAAAGTGGTTTATTTATTGATTCTTCCAGTTGGTATTTTGTTTATCTTATTTTGTAAGTAAATTACCCAGGCTCTAACAAGATAGTCACTGTACTTCACCTTCTTTCTATCTCCTTTTTCTTAACTGTGCTTTAGATGAAGGTCTATAGAAGAGCAAATTAGTTTTTCATTAAACAACTAATACATAAATTGTTTTATGACATTGGTTGCCAGCCCCATGGTATGTCAGCACTATCCTCTTCTTGACCTTGGGTTCTTCATTACTAACTTTCCTGTCCCCGCCTGCCTTCTAGCCCTTGGGGTGGTGTTCCCATTAAGGCTTCTTTTGTTTTGTAGGTCTGTCTAATTTTTCTCTGAAGGGTGGCACTCAGAAGTGACTTCAGTACTGGAATAGAAGGGTGTGAAAGGGCCGTACTCTCTGGATTTTATCAGTCTCTTTCAGACCAATAAGTGTAGTCTTTTTGGGGAAGTTAGAATTTTGTTATACACTTATCTCCATCTTTGTCCAGGACCATCTGTTGTGATCCTTGTCAAAGCAGTTGGTGGCGGTAGCTGGGCACCACCTAGGTATACTGGCTTCGGTCTGGCGGAAACTGTGGTAGTTGTGTTCCATTAGTCCTGTGGACTAATCTTTCCCTTGTATCTTTGGTTGTCTCCATTCTCCTTTGCTCCGGATACTACTCATCAAAGTAGGATGTAGAACATTTTCTTTATAAGCTGTGTTGTGTCAAACAGCTAATATTTTAGAACTGTGTATTTCTCCCTTCAGTGCTGTCTTTGTTTGCTTTATGTTTTGGAACTCTAATGTTAATGTTTCTTCATATGGTTAAATCCTCAGCTGTTAACTGAAAGGTTGATTATTTGAACCCACAGCTGCTGTGCTAGAGAAAGTTGTGGCATTCTGCTTCTCTAAAATTTATGGCCTCAGAAACCTTTTGGGGCAATTTTGTGTTCTGAAGGGTTAGTTTGAGTCAGAGTTGACTTGATAACAAATGGTTTGGTTTTGCTTTTCTTTTTTATCATCATAAAGTATCCTTTGTCTCTTATAGTAGATTTCAATTTTAAGTCCATTTTGTCTGATATTAAAATTGTCACCTCAGCTGTCTTTTGGTTACTTATGTGGAATACTTTTTTACTCTCACTTCACTTGGGTCTAAGACGTGTCTCTCGTGGACGACATATAGCTTGATGATTTTTTTTTTTTTAAATCCATTCTGCTATCCCTGCCTTTTGAGAGTTTAGTGTATTTGCATTCACTACTTACTGTTAAGAAAGGGCTTACTTCTGTCAAAATGTTATTGTTTGTGTCTTACACCTTCTTTGTCCATAATTCTCTCAATTACTGTCAGCTTTTGTGTTGATATTTTGTAGTAAATAATTTTTTAAGACATCTTCTGTGTGTCTGTCATGTGTATTACATTTAATGTTTTGTTACATTTAATAATAACCTAGGTTAAATGGATACCACCTTAACTTCGGTAACATACAAACACTATTCCTATACCATTCCCACCTGCCTTCCATTTTATAGTATTGTTTTCACCAGTTTGAGTATTACTTTCCCTCAGAGTCATGTGCTTTATAACAGACACTTATGCTTTAAAAAGTATATATTTATTATTATAAATCATGAAGGACATAACCCTTGTAATTACCAAGCAAAAATATCTTAATACTTGATTATTTACCTATCCATGCAATTACCGATAATGGAGTTTTTTTTTTCCATGCATTGGTTCCAATTACTTTTCAGAGTTCTTTCTTTCCCATCTGAAGGACTCTTTTTAGCATTTCTAATAGGACAAGTCTAGTGGCTGTCAGTTGTTTAAGCTTTTTTTAATATGAGAGATTTCTTAAATTCACCCTTACTCTTGAAGGACAGGTTTGCTGAATGTACTATTTTTGGTTGGCAGTTCTTTCAGCACTGTAAATATGCACTAAATTGCTTTCTGACCACCAAGTTTTCTGAGGAGCAATCGTCCAATGCTACTGAGGATCCTTCATAGGTGACTGTTTCTCTGTAGCTGCTTACAGGATTCTCTTTATCTTTGTTTCTCAATTCCCATATAAATTTATATGTCCATTTATATGCAACTTCCACTGCTCTCCCTGCCTGGTGACAGCACGCTATTCCTCTATGCTCCATACATGTCTCATTCTTCCAACAGTCTCCTTTCCCCTCCTTTTTACCCGCTCTCCTTCCTCCAGCCAGAGGTCAGCAGGATGATATCCTATAGATGCATAAAACCATAAAGTGTATCCAACATATGATCACTCTGCATTGCCAAGTGCAATCCATTTGTGTCCGAAGAGTGAACCTTCATTACGATTTATGGGCAAGGGCAGCATCAGGGCCAGGGGCCATGCTCCCAGGGGAACCCCGAAACTGCTGGACCATCAGTTGAGGTCTTTTAGTGGAGATCTCAGGGTGCACCCCATTTTATTCTTGTGTTGCCAGTGAGGCTCAACTTAGTGAGCTCCATCATGGCTATCACTGGTGGTGGCCAGGCACCGTCCAGTTCTTCTGGTTCCAAGTTGATGTAGGCACCCACAGTTTCACTCCGTCATAATAAAAAAAAAAAAAAAAACTTAATTGTATCATTTCTCATTGTGGGTCTCTTTGGGTTTTTCCTACCTGGAATTCTTTGAGCTATTTTGTACGTTAGAAGTTTTTCAGCCATTATTTCTAATATCTTTATATCTTTTCTTTTTGGGATTCCTGTGATGTGTATGTTGATTTCACTTCATGTCCCATAATTCCATTAACTGCTCAGCAGTTGTGAGCCTTCTCCACTGTTGCTCTTTAGCTTTTGTAATGTCGGTTACTTCATCCTTTAGTTCACCAATTCTTCTGTTCACTCAAATATGTTGTCAAATCCTTTCAAGAAATTTCTCAGTTATTGTCTCCTTCAGTTCTGGTTTTTCTGTTTAACTTCTTTCTATAGTATCCATCTCTATTTAAAGCCTGTTTTATTCATGCATTATTTTCCTGTTTCTTTCATTAATGTTTGCCTTTTGTTCTTTGAGCTAGTTTAATATTGTTGTAATATGTCCTTCTAATCTGTTCATTATTTGGACTTTCTTAAATACAACTTTTTTTGTTTCATGTGAATGTGCCATCACATCTAATTTCTTTATGTGACTTGTGATTTCTTTTGTTGAAACCAAGACATTAGAACTTTTTAACGTATTAGCTCTCTCGGTTTTCCTGAGTATTTGATGTTTTGACTGACAGACATTTGTCAGTTTGTCATAACGTGGGGCTCGCATGTTGCTGTGATACTGGAAGTTATGCTACTGGTATTTAGATAGCAGCAGGGTCACCCATTGTGGACACGTTTCAACTGAGCTTCCAGACTAAGACAGACTCAAAGAAAGAAGGACCTGGCAGTCTAATTCTGAAAAGAATTAACCAGAGAAAACATTATGAGTAGCAGTGGAACGCTGTCAAATATAGTGCCAGAAAACGAGCCCCCAAGGTTAGAAGGCTCTCAGAAGATGACTGAGGAAAGAGCTGCCTCCCTCAAGGTAGGATGGACCTTAATGAGGTTGATGGAGTAACACCTTTGGGATCTTCATTTGCTGATGTGGCATGAGTCAAAATAAGAAAAGTCAGCTGCAAGCATACATTAATAATTGGAACATGGAATGTGTTAAGTATGACTATAGGAATATTGGAAATTACCAAAATTAAATGGAACACATGAATATCAATATCCTAGGCATTAATGAGCAGAAATAGCAATTGTGAATCAGACAGTCATATGGTTTACTATGCTGGGAGTGAAAACTTCAGAGGAATGGTGTTGTGTTTATCATCAAAAAGAACATTTCAGGATCTGTCCTGAAGTATAGTGCTGTTAGTGATAGGATAACATGCATACGCCTACAAGGAAGACTAGTTAATGCAACTGTTACTCAGATTTATGCACCAACCGCTAAGGCCAAAGATGAAGAAACTGAAGGTTTTTACCAGTTTCCACAGTCTGAAATTGATTGAACGTATACTGTCAGGCTACGTTGATAATTACTGGTGATTGGAATGCGAAAGTTGGAAATGAAGACAGATTGCTGGTTGGAAAGTATGGCCTTGGTGATAGAAATGATGCTGGAGATTGCATGATAGAATTTTGCAAGACCAGTGACTTTTTCTTTGGAAATATATATTTTTTTCACTGAGACAAACAGTGATTATGCACGTGAGCCTCACCAGATGGAATACACGGGAATCAAATCAACTAAATCTGTGGAAAAAGGTGATGGAAAAGCTCCATACCAGCAGTTAGAACAGGCCTGTGGGCTGACTGTGGCACAAACCATCAATTGCTAATGTACAAGTTCAAATTGAAGCTGAAGAAAATTAGAACAAGCCCACAAGAGCCAAAGTATGATCTTAAGTATATGCCACCTGAATTTAGAGACCATTTTGGGAACAGATTTGATATGTTGAACACTAATGACTGAAGACTAGACGAACTGTGGAATATGTCATCAAAGACACCATCCATGAAGAAAGGAAGAGATTATTAAAAGGGCACGAAGGAAAGAAAAGACCAAATTGGATGTCAGAAGAGACTCTCAAACTTGTTCTCGAATGTTGAGCAGCTAAAGCAAAAGGAAGGAGTGGCAAAGTAAAAGAACTGAACAGGAGATTTCAAAGGACAGCTTGAGAAGACAAAGTATTATAATGACATATGCAAAGAGATGGAAATCCAGACCAAAAGGGAAGAACGCATTCTGCACTTCCCAAGCTGAAAGAACTGAAGAAAAAGTTCAAACCCCTAGTTGCAGTAGTGAAGAGTTGTAAAGGGAAAATATTAAACAATTCAGGGAGCATCAAAAGCAGATGGAAGGAATACACAGAGTCATTATACAAGAAACAGCTGGTCGATGTTCAGCCATTTGAAGAGATAGCAGATGATCAGGAAATGATGGTACTGAAGAGAGAAGTTGAAGGTATTGGTGAAAAACAAGCCTACAGGAATTGATGGAATGTCAGTTATTTCAACAAATGGATGCAGCACTGGAAGTGCTCACTCATCTATGCCAAGAAATTTGGAGGGATAGCTACCTGGCCAGCTGACTGGAAGAGATCCCTGTTTATGCCTGCTCCCAAGAAGTGATCTAACTGACTGTGGAAATTACCAGACAATATCATATGCAAGTAAAGTTTTGATAAAGATCATCCAGAAACAGCTGCAGCGATGTATTGACAAGAAACTGCCAGAAATTCAAGCTGGATTTAGAAGAGGACATAGAACCAGGGATATCATTGGTGATGTCAGATAGATCTTGGCTGAAAGCATAGAATACCAGAAAGATGTTTGCCTGTGTTTTATTGACTGTGCAGAGGTATTCGATTGTGTGAATTATAAGAAATTACAGCTAACATTGTGGAGAATTTGAATTCCAGAAAGTTTAATTGTGCTCGTAAGGAATCTGTACATGGATCAAGAGGCAGTTGTGTAAACAGAACAAGGGGACATGGCATGATTTAAAGTTGAGAAAGGTGTGCATCAGGGTTGTATCCTTTCACCATAGCTTTTTAATCTATATGCCAAGCAAATAATCTGAGGAGCTGGATTATGTGAAGAAGAATGAGGTGTCAGGATTGAAGGAAGATTCATTAACAGCCTGTGTTACACAGATGGCACCAGGTTACTTGCTGAAAGTGAAGAGGATTTGAAACACTGGTGAGAAAGAACACAGCCTTCATTTGGGCTGTACCTCAACATCAACAAAGCAAAACTCCTCACACCTGGACCTAGTAAGCAGTATCTTGATAAGTGGAGAAAGGATTGAGGTTGTGAAGGGTTTCATTTTGCTTGGTTCCTCAGTCAGTACCCATAGAAGCATCAGTGAAGAAATCAAAAGATGCATTGCATTGGGAAAATCTGCTGCAAAGGACCTGTTTAAAGTATTAAAAAGTAAAGATTTCATGGTGAAGACTAAGGTGTACCTGACCCAAGCCAAGGTATTTTTAGTCATATCATATACATGCTGAAGCTGGACAATGAATAAGGAAGAGAGAAGAAGAAATGATGCCTTTGAATTGTGGTGCTGGAGAAGAATATTGAATGCCCCATGGACTGCCAAAAGAACAAACAGATCTAGAAGTACAACCACAGCCTTTGGACATGTTGTCAGGAGGGCTCATTCCCTGGAGAAGGGCTTCATGGTTGGTGGAGTGGAGGGTCAGCTAAAAACAGGAAGACCAGCAACAAGATGGAGTGACACAGTGGCTTTAACAGCGAGCCTAAGTATAAAAACAACTGTGGACATGGCGCAAGACCAGGCAGTGTTTCCTCCTTTTGTGCATAGGGTCACCATGAGTCAGAGCCAACTTGACAGCATCTGAGAACAACATTTGATGTTTTTGACAGCACTGCTTTCTGCGAGAAACTCGTAGAGCCTGGACACTTTGCTCACTGCTACCCGTTCCTCCTGGTGATATTTCTGTTTCAGTCCCAACCAAAGTTTCTGTGTTTCAGCAGCTCCCATGTAAATCAGAGACAAACACTGGTCAATTCAATCTTCAGTCTTGATCATTCCCTTCCCTGCTCTTCAGCAACTGTACTTCTGTCCAAACTGTTTTCAGTTCTTCAGTGCCTCCTAAACCAATCAGAAATCTCACAGTAAGTGAACCACATTCCAGCTGGTATATCCCTGTCTTCTGTTGCTGCTCCCTCCTCTTCTCTATGAGGGATTATTTCACATCTGGAAATTGAGACCTTTCTTCATACTCTGGGAAGCTGTGAACCTGTTGGGTCTGTGAAGGGAACGCCAGGGTTATCTGCCCTTTTTATTCTGAATCTGAGCTCAGGACCCTGTTCCACACAAAGAGAGGCTGTGCATTGGCTGAGTGAGTGGGCTGTGCTGCAGTTTCAGTTGGCTAGCTGCTACAGCTTCTGTGTCAGCAGGGAATGGGTGGAGACAGTGAATGAAAGAAGCACTTTTTTTTTAAACCATAAGAGATTTGTTATTGGTGTGTAGCTCCTTGTTGCTGTCCTTTGCCCATGGTTTAGTGTTGCTTGTGCTGAGTAGGTTTTTCCCTGTGTTTCATTGTGTACATGTGGAGAGGATTGAAAACTTAAATGTGTGCATGCTGCTGTCGTGCCAGAATCCTCTGGAACATTTCCTGTGCAGGTTTGTTTAAAAGCTGAAGAATCAAATTATGTTGTTGATTATGGTCACTGGGTAGATTTGGGTCGTGTACTATAATTGTTTCTTGTACTGCTTCCATCTTCTTACTGCTGTTGCCTTCCTGTTTTAATCTCTCTTTGCATTTTTTGCCTCCCTTGACTTTTCGTTATATCAGATGTTGTTAGGTGTGGTTCCGACTCATGGCGACCCTATGAACAACAGAGCGAAATACGGCCCCATCTTGCACCATGTCCACAATTGTTTTTGTGCTTAAGCCCATTGTTGCGGCCACTGTGTCAGTCCATCTCGTTGAGGGTCTTCCTCTTTTTTGCTGACCCTTCACTGTACGAAGCACGATGTCCTCCGGGGACTGGTCCTTCCTGACAACATGTCCAAAGTATGTAAGAAGCAATCTTGCCATCTTTGCTTCCAAGGCACACTCTAGTTGTACTCCTTCCAGAACTGATGTGTTTGTTCTTTTGGCAACCCATGGTACACAGCATTCTTCTCCAACACCACAATTCAAAGACATCAGTTCTTCTTCTGTCTTCTTTGTTCATGGGCCAGCCTTTGCATGCATATGATGCAATTGCAAATAACCATGGTTTGGGTGAGACACATTTTAGTCTTCAAGGTGACATCTACTTTTGAATGCTTTAACGAGGTCCTTTGCAGCAGATTTTCCCAGTGCAACGTGTCTTTCGATTTCTTGACTGCTGCTCCCCTAGTTGTTGATTGTGGAACTGAATAAAATGAAATCCTTGACAACCTCAGTCTATTCTCCAGTTATGACAGTATTCCTTACTGGTCCAGTTATGAGGATTTTTGTTTTCCTAACATTGAGGTGCAGTCCATACTGAGGACTGTGGTCCTTGATCTTCATCAGTAAGTGCCTCAAATCTTTTTCATTTCCAGCAACTCAAAGTGGTGTTCACCTGCATAATGCAGGTTGTTAATGAGTTGCCGTGCAATCCTGATGCCTTGCTCTTCTTCATATATTCTGGCTTCTCAGATTATTTGCTCAGCATACAGATTAAAAAGGTATGGTGAATGAGTACAACCCTGATACCTTTCCTGACTTTAAACTATGCAGTGTCCCTTTACTCTGTTCACACTACTGCCACTGAATCCATATACAGATCCCTTAAGAGCTCAGTTAAACTTTCCGGAATTCCCATTCTCTGCAGTGCTAGCCATAATCATCATATCAGATATTAAGTTACTTTTGTTCTTGGCAGTTCGTCAGGGAGTCGTCATCTTCTCTTCCAGTCACAACCTGTAGGTTTGCTGCAGGTTTAGTCTTTTGTTCTGTAGCTTTATTCATTTCTTCAACAGAAGGTTTTCTATGTTGTATTTCTTGACTTAATCCTTTGTTTTTATTGTCAATTGAAGTCTTAAGAGATATACAGGAGATAATATTCTGAATCATGTAGACCCCCCAGATCTCTCCAGTCCACCTTTGTATACATGGGTATAGAGTTTGAATTTGAAAATTATTTCCCTCAAAATTTTGAACTTAGTTTTCTTTTGTCTTCTGTCATCTAGTATTACTGATGACAAGTTGAGTATTAATGTGATTTAGCCAGTGCATATGTAGTGCGTGTCCCATGTAGTAGATGGTGTTGCAGGAACTTTATGTATATTAACTCATTAAATCATAATAACCACTTGATGAAGTAGTCTTCTTCCTCTCCCTCCTCCTTTTAATTGCTTTTTATTATTATTACAAATCAAAATAGTGAAGTAGACTGGTTGATTAACAGACCTGAGTTCATTCTGCTAATAAATGTTAGATATCCTTGTTGGAACCCAGGAGGCAAGGCCGTACTCTTAATTTTACGTATTCTGTTGCTTTCATTCTTTTGCAGTTGATCCATTTTTCTTTCCAAAATTTTTAAGATATTTTATTATTGACAGTGTAAACATTCATGATTATGTTGGATAGTGTCAAGTTGATTTGATTACTGAGGTGTAATTGGTATAATAAGCTACATATATTTAAACCATAGAATTTAATATTTTATGATATGTGTATATATCTGTGAGGAATCACTGATGGCACAGTGATTGATAGGCATTTTGCTGCAGACCGAAAGGTTGACTATTTGAATCCACTAAATACTTCTTGGAAACCCTAAGGTGCAGTTTCTGCTCTGTCCTGTAGGACTTCTGTGAGTTGGAATTGACTCTGTGACAGCAGGTTTGATTTTTTCGTTTTGTATATCCATAAAAACCATCGTTGCAATCAAGGTAATGAACATCACCCCCAAATTGTCCCATTTTAATTCCTCTAACTAATAATTCCACTGACTAATAATTCCCACTATTGTCAACCTCTGATATGCTTTCTGACTCTGTAGATTATTTTTCATTTTGTAGAATGTAATATAAATATATAGATATACCCTTCTTTAAGCAGGCGTCTTTGAACCTAGCATAATTATTTTGCAATTCATCTGTCTTGTTGCATGTACCAGTAGTGCAACTTTTTATTTTTCTAGTAATCTGTGATGTGGATATACCACATTTTATTTGTCTGTTCATCAGATTGAAGGACATGTAGATCGTTTCCAGTTTTTGACTGTTTATAAAAAGCTTCTATGAACCTTTGTGTACAAATTTTTGTGTGAATATCTGCCTTAATTTCTGTATGTGAAGGTCTGCTTTCATTTCTGTAGGGAAAATACATAGGAGTGAAATGGTTGTATTGTATGGTAGATGATGTTAAAAAAAATAAATTTACCTGCTAGGCTGGTTTCCAAAGTGGTTGCATCATTTTATATTCCATTTATTCTGTTGTTGTCATCATCTTTTTTTGTGTGTGTGATTTCATTTTGGCTTATTAACTAGAACTGCTTAGCTCATACATTCCTTCATTCAGTAGCTTTCTGGCTTTGAGAAAGGTACTTAAACTCTATGCCTCAGTTTCTTCAGTTGTAAAATGGGAACATTAATAAGTGTACCTCATAGGGAGCTCATTTCTGAAAATTAGGACCTACCTACCTTCCCCCTTTCCTTGTACTGTAATTTTTTCCAGGTAGTGAAAGTAGAAATTCATGTTCAGTGGCACTCAGCATTCCTTGAAGAACTGCAACGTGACTGTGTTGTCGTAAGCATTAGGGAAAGGGTTAGCCTGCTTACCGCCTCCTCATAAGTAAAGTTTTATTGGAGCATACGAGGATTTCCAGTTAAGTTGGTGAACTCATCCTAGAAAAAGTGCTGCATACCTCATTGCTGAATATCACTATGGTCACCTTCAAAGTACTCCCCTTGGGAAAGTATCCACTGATGCCAATGCATAGTCCACCCTTCAAAGCAGTTTTGGAACTCTTTTTCTGGAATGGCCATCACAGCTGTCATCGTATTACCCCTGATATCCTAAATATCATCCAGGTGTCTTCCTTTCAGTATTTCCTTTATCTTTGGGTAAAGAAAGACATCCTTAGGGGCCAGATCAGGTGAGTAAGGAGGGTGTTCCAGTACTGTTAATTGCTTACTGGCGAAAAACTCCCTTACAGACAACTATACAGTTAGTTCACAAACTTGTCACTGTGCCACCATGCACATTGGCCATTCCAGAAAGAGTTCCAAAATTGCTTTGAAGGGTGAACTAAGTGCTGGCATCAGTAGGTAGCTTCCAAGGGGAGTATTTTGAAGGTGACCATAGTGATATTCAGCAATGAGGTGTATAGTACTTAGAACTGTTAAGTTTGCAGACTTTAATTGTCAGACCTCGTCGTCACATCCATTCGTGTATACATTATTTATGGCTGCTTTTGTTTTACAAGGGCAGAGTTACGTTGTTCCATCTCAGACCGTATGGTCAACAAGGTCTAAAATATTTACTGTCTGTCCTCCTTTGGGGCAGAAAGAAAGTGTGTTAGTTGCATGGTACAGGAGAAGGGAAAATGTGCAGAGGGGTGAGATGAAGATGCAGAATCTTCTGCCTTTATAGGATTTTTGTGTGGCAGTCGTCAGATTATGTTTTACCGTAGTCACTCCTCCTCCCACAACAATTAGTTGATCTCTTAATTATACAAAACCCAGTCTGATAGCTTCTTCCTTGTCATTCTGTTCTTCAAGACCTTTTGATTTGATTTTTCTTCAGTTATAAATGCAAGTTGAAGCTCAGTCACATTCACTTGTTTCCCTCTCAGAGATACTTACTGTTTGGAAATCGATGTTAATCATTCCCATGCTTTTCTTCTGTTTCCACTACATATGTATTCATGGCCGGTGTCGAATAAGATTATTTTGTATATTTTGAGACTTTATTTAAATAGTATACTGTTTGTATTCTTTTATATCTTGCTGTTTTGGCATGGCACTAGACTTGGAACCTCACTTGTGTCCAGCTTTCTGATATCAGTTTGTTAATCTTCTGTATTCCTCCTGATGGGCGTGTGTCTATTTTCCTAATTGAGTTGATCTGTTACTTTTATTTCTTTGTTTTTAACAACTTTATTAAGATATAATATACATACCATAAAGTTGGCCCTTTAAAGTATACAAATTAACATTTCTTAGTTTTACAGAGTTTTCAAACATTACTATTTTAAAAATATTTTCATAACCTGCAAAAGGAATATTATGCCATTTAGTAGTCATGAATTCTGATGGCTCAAACAGTTAAGCATTTGACTACTAACCGGAAAGTTGGCATTTTGAATTCAGCCACAGATAACCTTGAAAGAAAATCCTAGCAATCTAATTCTGAGAAGTCACAGCCTTGCAAACTATAGAGCTCAGTTCTGCTCTGCTACACATGGGGTGACCTTGAGTTGGAATTGACTCCACGGCAGCTGGTTTGATTTGTTTTTTTTAGCAGTCATTTCTCATCTGCCCATACTACTTCCACTCCCACCTTAAAGCTGCCATTAATCCACTGTTGTCTCTATAGTTTATCTGACTTGTGTATTTCATATAAATGAGATTATATAATGTGTGGTCTTTGTGAGGTTTCTTTTACTTAACACGTGATGTATTTGAGCTTCATCCATGATGTCACATGTACATGATAGATTTAAGTTGTTTAACATTTTTACTGTTAAAACAGATTGTTCTTTATGTGTGTTTGGGGATCTGTTACAGTTTAAGTGATTTTTTTTACTGTGAACAGCAGTAAAAATCTGACCTCATATTCTTATTCTTTGTTGAAGTTCTGGACAAAAAAATAAAGGTAATGTTCATTTACAGAAATATAATTGAGTGCCTCAGGAATGAGTGAGACACTGTGTTTTAACTTTTGAAGAATCATGGTATTGTTTGGTTAGAATGACACTGTAAATCTATGAAAGTGCTATAACTGAGTATGTAAAATTCGAAGGGAGCACAGAAGAAGGAGCAGCCAATTGCTTGGGAGATATGTACAAGGTGTTACAAAGGGAGTGCCATTTGATCTGATTCTGTTGTTACGTGTCGTCAAGTTGGTTCAAATCATAGTGATCCTGTGCACAACAGAACAAAATACTGCCCAGTCCTTTGCCATCTCCACAATTGTTGCTAAGTGTTAACTTATTGTTACAGCCATTGTTGAGGGTCTTCCTCTCTTTCACTGATACACTAGTTGACCAGACATGGTGTCTTCATCCAGTGATTGATCTCTCTTAACCGCAAGTCCAGAGCATGTGAAACATAATCTTACCATGTGTGCTTCTAAGGAGTTTTCTGGTTGTACTTCTTTCAAGACAATTTTGTTCCTTCTTTTGGCAGTCTGTCATATAGTCGATATTCTTAGCCAGCACCACAATTCAGAGGCATCAGTTCTTCTGAGTCTAAACTTCTTCCCAGTCTAGACCCTGGAAAACCAAGGTTTCAGCAGATGGGGTGAGTAGGAAGGAAGAAGATACTCTGAAAGGAGAAGCCAGTGCAACCTAAAACTTAATACAAAAGCATGAGAGACGGAGTGTTTTCCAAGGAATTATAAGAGATTGGATGAGCCTGAAGATACTGTGGCAGGATGGGAGATGACTGTGGGTTCAGGATTATTGGTCTGAACTTGCTCTTAAAGCCATTGAAATAGCTATGCAGGATAGAGACACATCCACATTTGTGTTTTACTAAGAGAACTTTGAGAGTGTAGAGCCACCCTCTGGAGACTGGAGACAGGAGACGTGGGGTGGTCTGTAAAAGGCTGTTTAGGTCTTTTATGTCAGAGATGATGACCTTACTTTGATCAAAAAAAAAAACCAAAGCCACTGCTGCTGAGTAGATTCTGACTTATGGCGACCCTGTAGGACAGAGTAGAACTGCTCCATGGAGTTTCTAAGGAGTTCTTGGTGGATTTGAGCTGGCAAGCTTTTGGTTAGCAGATGTAGCACTTGACCACCACCATCACAGTAGTGGAAATGAGAAATGTGTTAAGAAGCACTTGTTAGGTTAAATTGACAAGACTTGTTTTGAATGGCTAAACACCCTGCTGCTAACTGAAAAGTTGGAGGTTCTAACCTACCAGTGACTCCTTGGAAGAAGAGACGGCACACAACACCACTGATAGAAGGGAGAAGAAAAAAAATTCTGAGATGACTCATTTGGTTTCTCATTTGGACAGTGAATGATCTAGGTATTTGACAAATACCATGCACATTGGAAGCTATATACTTTCTGTAGGTAAAATATCTGCTTCAGTTTTCTTTAAGGAAGAAAATAACTTCTTAAGATTTAAAGATTATTTAAAGTGTATTATTTCCAGTTCAGGAATGAAACATAGGTTGATACTGAGCTTGGAATCTTAAATCATTCTTAGATCCGGACAGTCAAAGTGTTGTTAATTATCTTTTCCTCATAGCCAAAAGAATGCAATGGTGTCAAGATTCCAGTGGATGCCAGTAAACCTAATCCAAATGATGTGGAGTTTGATAATCTGTATTTGGACATGAATGGAATCATCCATCCTTGTACACATCCTGAAGACAAGTATGTACCTGTTTTTGTCAGTGATATCACAAGTCCTAGAAGAAGTACTACTGTTGTATTAAATTGTTTGGTTATAATTATAGACCAGCACCAAAAAATGAAGATGAAATGATGGTTGCGATTTTTGAGTACATTGATAGACTTTTCAATATTGTAAGACCAAGACGACTTCTCTACATGGCAATAGATGGAGTGGTAAGTGCTAAAATAATCTAGAAACCTCTGTTTTTGTTTCTCCTGTGTCTAGAATAGTTAGCTAAGTAATGAAAGATGTTGACTTTGGTGAGTTGGAGAAAGTCTTATTCTTCACTCATTCATTAAGACATCTTTTAAGTGCCTCATTTGTGCCAAGCACTGTGAGATTCTAGTGATCTGCCTAACTGCAAAGGGGGAAAACAAATTAGTTTAGTCTCTGAGGACTTTTATAGACACTAGATAACATGCAGGGTGCTGAAGAGATCATTACTCCTAGGGGAGTCAGAAGGTGGAGAGGGGATACCTTCTGTCCTGTTTCTTGAAGGATGTGTAATAATAGGAAATTGATGGGTAGTAGTAGGGGATAGGTGGGAAAAGTGTGAAAGAGAGGACCTTCTTCAGTTTCTCAGATGTGCTAGGCAAATGGAATTTCTATGCTTTAGAACCCTGTCTAATCCCAAACTCAGTTCATTAACTCTCAGAACTTGACAGTCAGGTTCATTTAGTCTTGTCTAGTGATTTAAGTTACATTTGGTTAGAGTGATTTAAAGGTACTTGTGTCAGAGAAAAACAAAAAACAAACTAACTCCTTTTCTAATTGCTGTGTTGTACTGAAAAGACAGAGTGGTAATTATAAACCGTTTTATGGGAAATACAAAACGGATGTGTGTTGAGGTCCTGTAGGCCAGTAAGTAGTAGTTTTCTATTGCTGTTATGAGATTTGTGACAGATTCATTCCCTGCCACATTTGGAGATCACCCTTCCTTTTAGGTATGGAATCAGGGAAGGTCTTCCTGATACTAGGTCGGGATTACTGCATGCTGGCTGTGTCTTTGATTAAAGGGAGCTTTTTCTTCTTGAGTGTCTTGAGCACCAGAAACTAGTGAAATTCGTGTTAGGCAGAGTCTTCCAATACCAGGTGCCATGACTTCATGGGATATTTGTTGATTTGACATGCTATTCATTGACATAACAGAATTCACCCTTTAGCTTTTTGGTGAAATTTAAGTTCTCAGGACCTACTGTGTGTCATGAAATGATTATTAAACATATTCCTTACCTTTCTTTCCTTTAGTGTACCACTACCGCTGTTGTAAGATAGACTGATTTAAAATAATGTACAAATGAGTTTGTAAATGTTTGGAATAGTATCATGTGAATGTGAAATACACACTTTCAGGCACCCCGTGCTAAAATGAACCAGCAGCGTTCAAGGAGGTTCAGAGCATCAAAAGAAGGCATGGAAGCAGCAGTTGAGAAGCAGCGAGTCAGGGAAGAAATACTGGCAAAAGGTAAAGAATATACATTTTGAAGTTGCACTTTAAAAAAGTTATTTTCAGAAAAAGAGTGAGCAACGTTTTATTAACAATAAGTGGGATTGTAATGAGCATCCCAGAGTATCCAAGGAAAATACTTGTTCATGTTCACTGTTGAGGAAAAGTGCTTGATGGCATCCTTCTCTCCCTTAGTAAGCATGCTCATTTTCAACTTGAGAATAAATGGAGGAGATTGTGTTAAAAAGAGCAGATTATCACCCCCTTTTGAGGGTGAATGCAGCTGTTTAGCAACCTTGTTTATATCAATAAAATGAAAACGCATTGAAGGTGTTCTGTGTGGGCTGTTACATTGTCCTTAAATCAGTCTTGGAATGCTTGTTTATTGCTTCCCGGTAAAATGAAGAGGTCTATCTGAGCAGACCAGGGGTACTTTGATCCATACTTAGCCTTCTACCACAGCACTCATGCCTTTTCAGTATGGATTACTGAAATGAACACTGTACCTAGAGCTCCCTCAGATTTTTTTATTTTTACTTTTCCTTTGCTGGTAGGGGTAGTCTCCTGAGTTCTTTTGAGGGGTACATAAGTAGGAGCTAACTAAGTCTTAGAGAGAAATGGAACGTTGGGGAAACTGACATTGGCTGACACTGGGTTCTCTGCCGACATGCATTGTGTGTGAAGTGGGGTGACGATATATAGTGAAGAGATTTGCTTGGCTTTGTACTACGTAAGGCAACATAATACACCAGGGAAGTCATATTTTGTTGGCTCAGGATAATTATACTTGGCAGATGGAAAGAAAAAAAAAAGATGACGTAGCACAGTAAGGTTATACCTTGGGTTACAGTACACTTGATGTTGTTCTAACTTGCTGCAAGTGTGTAGGTTTTAATAAGACTAAAACTTGTTTGTGTTTATACTGCAGTGTTTTTGATTTTAGAGATGTACTTTTTTCTTGATGGTGTTATGAAACATATTAGGATTTCTCTGTCCTTAACTGTTAATTTGTGTTTTGTTATACAAGTAAATTTTTGATAAACTCAGTGTTTTAGTACTGTTTTTCCAAGGCACCTTTATTGTAATAATTGTTAACCAAAATTAAATCCTTTAATCTATATGTGGGAGTGAGGGGATGTGGTGCTGTGGAGGGCATTAGGAAGAGCTTCATAGTTTTTTAGATTTTTTATGTAACCATGTAATATCCTATATGTACTATATATTCTTGTGAAAGACTTGTTAAGACTTAATTTAAATTTGTGAGGCGGGATCATACTTACTTACCAAAAGAGTGAACATAATTCTTCAGGCACCAGCACATCTGTTTTGAGATTTTAACTTTTGGTTGTTGCTCTGGTGTAATGTTGAGTATACTGCCTCAGTTTTTACGGGGAGAACAACACATTGTTTCTTTTCCGTAGGTGGCTTTCTTCCTCCAGATGAAATAAAAGAAAGATTTGACAGTAACTGTATTACACCAGTAAGTAGCCTCACACTCTGGTAGCCTTTGCTAAATCTTAAATGGTGGATTAATTTATTTCGTTCTGTCATTTTAGGGAACTGAGTTCATGGACAATCTTGCTAAATGCCTTCGCTATTACATAGCTGATCGTTTAAATAATGACCCTGGGTGGAAAAATTTGACGGTAAGTTTCACATTTTGGTATTTGAAAAAGATTAAGGTGATGATTTAAGGCTGTACTTTGATATGACTGATCAGTATTTATCTTTTTTTTTCCCCGTAAAATGCTAACTGACTATCAGAGGAAAGAGGGTTTTTTTGAAATGGAGTACTTTGCATAGCCAGGTTTTAGGTATCAGTGACATTTGTTTTTATATATGTTATATATATATATATATATATATTTTTTTTTTATTTTTATTTAACATAACTGAGTGAAAATGTACATTCACATGTAAATTTACATGCCCCCCTATATGCAGCTTCCACTGCTCTCCCTGTCCGGTGACTGCACACTATTCCTCTCTGCTCCATACATGTCTCATCCTCCCAACAGTCTCCTTTCCCCTCCTCTCCATCCACTCCCCTTCCTCCAGCCAGAGGTCAGCAAGATGATATCCTATAGATGTATAGAACCATAAAGTGCTTCCAGTATTACATATATATATTTTTAAATTTTTATTGTGATTAAGTGAAAATATAGAATCCAAATCAATTTTATATGCCCGCCTGTCTGCAGCTCCTGCTGCTGTCCTTACCTTGTGACAGCATACTCCTCATTTTCATTCTGTACTTGTGGCATCCTTTTAACAAGTTCCCATCCCCTCCTCTCCACCCTCTTCTCTCCCATCTAGAAAGAGACCAGTAGGACAGCCTCCTGCAAATTTATAGAACCATAAGGTACACACACCATATGGTCACACTGTGTCCTTGGGTCCAGTCCATTTTTGTCCAAAGAGTTGACCTCAGTAGTGTTTTCTGGTCAGGGGCAGCAGCAGGTCTAGCGGCCATGCTCCCAGGGGATTCTCCAGGCTGTGAGACCATCAGTTGTGGTCTTCTAGTAGAGTTCTTGAGGTGCACCCCTCTTTTTCTCATTTTGCCACAGGGACTTAACATGGTGTGCCCCGTCATGGCTGTCTTTGTTGGTGGCTGGCACCATCTGGTTCTTCTGGTTGCATGTTGATACAGTCTCTCATTCACAGGAGTCCTTCTGTCTCCTGAAATCTTTTTACTCGTGTCTTGGTTGTTGAATTTTTCTTTTCTTTTCTTTTTTTTTTTACATTTTGAATACCAAAACATGTATTGCACACCTAAGTACTGAACTTAAGACGAACTGGATACTGCAACAGCTGCCTGCTTAGGTTTAGGTGTTGTTCCTTCACGGAATCCGTGCCTGAATCTGCGGAATACAATTTTTAGGTATCTCCTTCGACCATTTCTGGTGGTATTTTGTCTCTTAGCCATGGCACTCCAATTATACTTCCTCTTGCACTTAGCTGTGTAGCCACATTTGCCACAGGTCAACTTCTGAAGGTGGTAGGCCTTAGAGCCACAGCGGCAGCACAACGTGTGCATCTTATTGTGACGCTTTCCAAACGATGACGTCGCCTTCGTCATCTTGCTTGTATGGCCGAGCCCAAAGAGCTTGAATTTTTCTTGATACTAATGTTGTCCTCTTACTGATAAATATGAAACCATAAAATGGGATCCATGTTTTTATAGATACCTATATTGGAAAGTAATTTTGAATGAAAATCTGTGGTAATAGAATTCAGACTACAGCAGAGTAAAAGGTATGGGTATATACATATTTTAAATGACTATGCTCTTGTTTCCTTATTAAATATAGTAAATTGTATTTAGTGGCTGTCTTTTGTCTGTTGAGGTTTATATGACTGGACCCGTACATATCTTTGTTTAATTGTGAGAATTGTAGAAATTTTTGAACTGATTACTGTTTCTAATGGCTAATCTAACCCAGACATTTTATTCTTTTGCATTCTGTGTTTTAAGTTACTAGAATAGTTTTGGTATGTGTTTTAGTCAGCTAGTGCTGCTCTAACAGAAACACCACAGAGTAGATGGCTTTAACAAAGGAAAGTTTATTCGATATAGTGATATAGTGTGGTAGGCTACAAGTCCAAATTCAGGATGGCTGCTCATGGCGAAGTCTTTCCCCCTTGTCGGCTCTGGAGGAAAGTCCAGTATTGCATCGGTCTTAGTCCAGGGAGCCTCTTGGCACAGGAACCTCCAGTCTGAGGGTTGTGCTCTTTTCCCAGTGCTGCTTTCTTGATGCTGTGAGGTTACCAATTTTCTGCTTGCTTCTCTTTCCTTTTATCTCTTGCAGGATGAGAGATTAAAGGTGGTACAAGCCATACCCCAGGGAAACTCCCTTTACAGTGGAGCAGGGTGGTGATCCTATGAAGGGATTTATAGTCCCACCCTAATCCTTTAACAGACAGCACAGGAAAATCACAGAATGGAGGACAATTGCAAAATACAGGAAATCAGGGCCCAGCTACATGGCTAAACATAATTTTGGGGGTGGCACAATTCAATTGATGACATCCCACCCTTTGGCACCCCAGAAATCACATCATTGAAACATGTAACACATTCATCCCATCATAGGAAAATCATGTCCAACCCATATGATAGAAGTCTTAAATCACTTCCAAGTCCAAAATTCAAAAATCCCTTTACATTTATGAAACCTAGAATACAAACTGTCTGTTTCCAAAGCTACAGTGGTTACAGTCATAGAACAGGCACAAATTAGACATTCCATCACAAGTCGGAGAAATTGCAGGAAGAAGACATTAACAGACAACCAGCAAGTCAGCAGAACACATTACATTAGCCCTGAAAGCTTTGAAAATAATCTTCCATTTTCTGAGACATTTTACACAATAGCTTTACCTTCTAGAGTTTAGGTGTTGGCCACACTTTCTGAATTCTGAGTGGAGACCCTGGTCCTGTGCTACAACTCTGTCTTCAAGGCTCACTTGGACAGAAATTGGCCCATTGGCTTTAGGTGCATCCTAAGGCCGGTTTCTACTCTGACTAAACACAGGAAGCGCTGATTCCACCCTTTCAAGCCCCCAAGGTCATGGCCATACCTTCTGAGACTGAGGCAGCTCAGCTTCTCTTACTCTTTGTCTCGTCAGTTTCTGCTTTCTCTGGCCACATGGCTCAGGCCTCAGGCCCACATCTGCCCTGCTGGGGCACTGTTCCAAAGCTCTGCAGCTCCACTGATTCAAGTGCCCAGAAGCACCCCACTCAGCTAGGAAGCCTTATGCACAATGACATTTAGCTCTCTTGCTCCATGGGTCAGCAAGGCCAACTCCACCAATTCAAGTGCCCAGAGGCACCCCTCCTGCGGGGAAAACTGTGCACAGGCACTTAGCTCTGTTGTTCCATTGGTCGGCAACAGTGCTGCCTCTGGTTCTGTTGTTGCTGCTGCTGCTGCTGCTGCCAGTTGCCACTGCCACCAGTCCTCTGTTGTTTCTGACCACCTGCACCTTCTTTGTTCCTTCTGATTCTTCTGTCCATTTACAGTTTCAAAATAGCTCCCACATTTTAGGTATTTGCTAGAGCAGCACCCTACTCTCATGGTATCAAATTCTGTTTTAGTCAGCTAGTGCTGCTCTAACAGAAATACCAGAGTAGATGGCTTTAACAAAGAACAGCTTATTCTTTTTTATTATTATGATGATTGAATGAAAATGTACATTCCTGTATAAATTCGCATGCTCTCCTGTGTGGAGCTCCCTCTGTTCTCCCTGCCCAGTGACAGCAAGCCCCTCTTCTCTGCCCCATACATGTCGTATCCTCCCAACAGTCTCCTATCCCGTCCTCTCCACCCACTCCCCTTCCTCCAGCAAGAGGTCAGCAAGATGGCATCCTGTAGATGCATAGAACCATAAAATTCCCACAAGGCACGGTCACTTGCATCACCAAGTCCAATCCATTGCTGTCCGAAAAGTTGACCTTCATTATGATTTATGGACAGAGGCCGCATCAGGGCCAGGGGCCATGCTCCCAGGGGAACCCCAAAGCCCCCGGACCATCAGTTGTGGGCTTTTATTGGAGATCTCGGGGTGCACACCTATGGACAGTTTATTCTTACACAGTCTGGGAGGCTACAAGTCCAAATTCAGGATGTCCGCTCCTGGGGAAGCTTTCCACCTTGTCAGCTCTGGAGGAAAGTCCGGTATTGCATTAGTCTTTGTCCAGGGTGCATCTTGGTGAAGGAACCTCTGGTCTGAAGGTCGTGGTCTTCTCCCGGTGCTGCTTTCCTGATGTTGTGAGATTCCCAGTTCTCAGCTGGCTTCCCTTTCCTTTTATTACTTGCGGGATGAAAGGATTAAGGGTGGTGCAAGCCATACCCCAGGGAAACTCCCTTTACAGTGGAGCAGGGAGGTGATCCTATGAAGGGATTTACAGCCCCACCCCAATCCTTTAACATACAGCAAGGAAAATCACAAAATGGAGGACAATCACAAAACACTGGCAATCATTGCCCAGCCACATGGCTACACCTATTTTTGGGGGGGACGCAGTTCAATCCATGACAGTATATAACACATACACAAAGCATACCTTTTTCAGAAAAAAAATTTATTTACTAATGCTTTCCTAATAGAATTGCCTTATTAAGGTGTTCAGTTTTGCAAACTCTTTTGCCCATAGACAAAGGAAGATGAGCTGAAAGTGTTAAAAACTTTTTTTAATAGGTTATTTTATCTGACGCTAGTGCTCCTGGTGAAGGAGAACATAAAATCATGGATTACATTAGACGACAAAGAGGTAAAATTCACTTATAAATGTTTCACCGTGTGTTCTAATTTTTTTTTTAAAAGGGGGGGAGGCCATTGACTAGAAAATATTTGGTAAGGTATGATATTCCTGTGAGATAATGTATATATACAAATACATGCTTTCCCCTCCCTGACTCTCTAGCCCAGCCTAACCATGACCCAAATACTCATCACTGTTTATGTGGAGCAGATGGTAAGTTTCTTCCTTGAGGATTGATTCTCTTAGATGAAACCGTGGCACATTGGTGAGTTGGTGTATGAATTATTCATGGTTGCTTGGAAATTCTAGAATGACTTGCTTATTGTATTTGAAAGGAAGTAGTGTTGACTTGCTCTTTGATTTGTTTGATTAGTGCTTTGAAGTTTTTTATTCAAACTTTTTAGTATAGCTATGTATATATATCTGTAAAAATGGAGTATTTCTCAAGTGTTTACATCTGAGTGGTATTCTGTATTCTAGTTCCACATATCTGGAGGATGTCTTAGTGACTGATAACTGAGAAGTTTTAGGCATTTTCCCTTTGCCACCTCAGTTTGTGCGTTTATTTGAGCCTTTCTTTGTGTTGATGTCTTGCTTTGATTATGGTAAGGGTCCTCTCAGAGTATTCACTGATCAGTGTTTTTATTGTTGTTGATTGGTAGCTGATCTCATTATGCTTGGCCTTGCTACGCATGAACCGAACTTTACCATTATTAGAGAAGAATTCAAGCCTAACAAACCCAAACCTTGTGGTCTTTGTAATCAGTTTGGACATGAAGTCAAGGACTGTGAAGGTTTACCAAGAGAGAAAAAAGGAAAGGTAAGAGCTTTAAAATTGTAGTTACTGTGTTTATAAAATGGCTTTAGCTGCTTTGTTAACCTTGAGAGAGCTAGATCTCTGAAAGCACATTAACCTACTTTCAAAAACGTGCACATGTCACATTCTCATTTTTTTTCTGCTCTCCATTTTGTTTTTTGTAATATAACCTATGTCATGGATTAAATTGTGCACCCCCCCAAAAAGTATGTAGCAATTTGGCTAGGTCTAGATTCCTGGTATTGTGATACTCCTCTGTGTTGTCAATCTTGCTTCTAGATGTTAATGAGAGAGGATGGGTGGCAGTTGTAGTGGTGAGGCAGGACTCATTGTACAGGGTTGTACTGTGCCTTCAGACAGTTTCTTGAGAAAAGAAGGAGAGGTAACCAAGAAAAGAATGGGGGACCTCAGGTCACCAAGAAGCAGTGCCAGGAGCAGAGTAGGTCCTTTGGAAAGGACCTGGGGTCCCTTTCACATCAGAAGCTGCCAGTCCAGGGGAAGATTGACAACAAAGACTTTTCTCCAGAGCCAGCAGAGAACGCCTTCCCCTGGAGCTGACACTCTGAATTTGGACTTGTAGTCTACTAAACTATGATAAGATAATATTTTTCATTTTAAAGCCTTCCGCTTGTATTTCTGTGAAAGCATCACTAGATGACTAAGACAAGAGGCTTAGGTCTCAGATCATATCCATTACTGTGATGTGTGTGTAGAAGTTATTTGTTTGAAATGATTACTCTTTGAAAAAGAACTATAAATGAAACATATAAACTTCATATTCTCAGTCACAGAGAAAAATCTAGAAGCATACATACCATATAGGTCAGAGATTGGCAGACTACAGATCTCTGGATATGGTCCATGATCTAGCAATGAGTTTTACATTTTTATGTTTTTTTAAAAAGAAGAGGAAGAAAAGAAAGACCGTGTGGCAAGAGAATTTATATTGCTCCCTCCCAAAGACTAAAATATCTGCCATCTGGTCCTTTGCAGAAGATGTTTGCTTACTTCTGATCTAGTTGAGATTATGGGTAATTTTATTTTAAAGTGGTTTGGTGAGTTCTTTTTTAATACTTGTAATATTAAAATGTATCTTGCTTTAGTAAAAAGCTTTTAAATTTGGTTGGGAGAAATTGCAGTTTAAAGTGAACTTGTTTGATTTTCATTTATTGCAGCACGATGAACTTGCAGACAGTCTTCCTTCTGCAGAAGGAGAGTTTATCTTCCTTCGGCTCAATGTTCTTCGTGAGGTATGCAGAAATAATTGTTGGAATGAGCATTCTAAGGAGGATGCCTTTTGATACCTTTCATAGTAATATTCTTTTTTGAATGTAGTATTTAGAAAGAGAACTTACCATGGCCAGCCTGCCATTCACATTTGATGTTGAGAGGAGCATTGATGACTGGGTCTTCATGTGCTTCTTTGTGGGAAATGACTTCCTTCCTCACTTGCCGTCATTAGAAATTAGGTATGTTTATTTGTGTAGTTTTTCAAGCCACTGTTTCTGTTTTCTTGCCTTTATAGTACATTACTGATCCTAATGCATAATCTTTGTCTCATGGTGACAGGGAAGGTGCAATTGACCGTTTGGTTAACATATATAAAAATGTGGTACATAAGACTGGGGTAAGTTCATTTTTGAATAATTTCAAAGCAGAAGTATATGCTTTTATAAGATCATTTTACATGTATTTTTATCACTTACAGGGTTACCTTACAGAAAGTGGTTATGTCAATCTGCAGAGAGTACAGATGATCATGTTAGCGGTTGGTGAAGTTGAGGATAGCATTTTTAAAAAGAGAAAGGATGATGAGGTAAAATGTTTCTCTTGCAGTAGCTAAAATTGCACTGTTTTTTTAATAGGCTGTAATGAGTCTGTGATTGTACTTTTTAACTACTTTGAGTGCATTATTGTACCGTTACAGTGTACCAAACATTAATTGTGAGCGGCCAGTACTTTAATTATTTTGTGAAAGTTGTGATGTATGTTGTGTGTAATTATCTACTGCACATTGTTTGAGTTACATTCAATTTCTTTTTCTCCATAATCTTAATTCAGGTATAAATTTAAGTATCTTTATAACCAGTGGGGTATGAAATGAGGGTTCCAAGGCTAGAAGAATGCTAGTATTGCATTAGTGGCTGCTGTGTTTTATGGAAGATACTTAAATGCTCTGAAAGACAGGTTAGTACCTTGGAACTACTCCTCTGGTAGTATAGTTGGTCTGGTCTGGGTTAGAGTGCATCCATGAGGAGAGAAGTTTCCAGCTCTGAGTAAGAAATTTAAATCTAAGAGATTTAATCACTTGGAATAATCTAAGAGAATTAATCACTTGAAAATTGATTGCATATGATGAAGGACTACTTAGGTGAAAAGTCCAGGTTTCTAGCTTGGGCTCTTGGGGATTTTGCTGGTTCCAGTCACTGAGATAGCAAGTACTGGGGAGGACCAGGTTGGAGTTGGGGCAGTGCAGAAATTGAGTTTCATTGAGAGATGCCTTTGAATGTCACAGGGCAGCTGAGAGGAGAAGTAATGCATTCAGCATTTGGATGGCTATGTCTAAAGCTTAGGGCAGAGCTCTTTAGGAATGAGATTTGAGAACCATTAGGTGCTTAAAGGTGCTTGAAGCCATGAGAGTGAACTTGAAGGTCCTGGGAGCATCTGTGGAATCAGAGTGTGTCTGGCAGAAGCCTTGAGTGTGGGCATTTAATGACTTGAGAGACTAGCTGTTTCCTGTGAGGAAATGGTTAATGAGAGGTTTTAACTTCGGTGCAAAGTGCTGCCTGAGGCATTAAAGCCTGGTAGACAGGTACCTCATCAATAGCCAAGTGGTTCAGAGGCCTTCAAGAGCCTGGAGTGGAGCAGTAGCTGCCTCTGGAGAGTGATACAGGAGTGGTAAGGGAGGCCAGTAGTGGGCAGGATGAGCATGTAGTAGCTTTTGCTGTGCTACATGATTTGATGGATTAAAGCAGTATTTATCTAAGAGGATTTTGTATTTAGTTTTGTGTACTGTAGTAAACAATTTGTTATTCAGAATTTTGGGCACCATTTGATATAACACAGTGAGGTAGGTAAACATTCTTTCTGAAAGTATTCAGTAGTTGGCAATTTTATGTGACTTTAGCAGACCCTGTCCCATTAAAGGAAAGCTTGGTGGCGTAGTGTCGAAGTGTCATGGCTGCTAACCAAAAGGTTGGCAGTTCAAATCCACCAGGTGCTCCTTGGAAACTATGGGGCAGTTCAGCTATATCCTACAGGATTGCTTTGAGTTCAAATTGACTTGACGGCGGTGTTTTTTGTTTTTGTTTTTTTTGTAACCATTAAATATTGGTGATACTTGACACTGGAAGGAGAAGTATGGAATTTATATTGGTATCGTAGTGTTGCTGTTTAATCAGTATGGTTACCAGCTGGCTTTGCGGAGAGAACGTTTCAAAGCATTGGATTGTTTTTGGTGATCTTGAAGTCACAAGATGTCCTTTAGTGTAGTTGACATCAGGGGGAGATTTATGAACCCTCAGAAATTCAACATAGAAGTTCCACTGTTTACCCCCCTGGCCCCCAGAAGTATATCCCTGGCTTTCAGCAGATTTCCACAGGAGTTCACGGCATGCAGATAACTAAAAATAAGCGATGTCCTTCCAGCTGGTACTCCCTCCTGCTTATTGGTGATTATCACTCTTAAGAATAGCTGTTTAGTAGACAGGTAACAGTAGAACAGGGTAGTAGGAAAGGAGGCTATCACTATTAAAATGGAGCAAAGCCAAGCCAGAAATAATCATATTTTATTTTAAAAGCTTCAGTATTTGCCTTTTATCTTGCAAGTTTTTTTTCCATTTATTCAGCAAATATTGTGTACCTTGCCAGACAGAGCAAAACACAAAACAACAAAGAGGACAAAAATTCCTGCCCTCTTGAAGCTTACGTTTACTAACAGGAGATGGACAATAAACAGAATAACTATATACTGTGTTAAAGAATGACACATGGCATGAAGGAAATTAAAGTGGGCGAGGAACCTGCATGGGGGAAAGTGGAGATGGACATGAATGAAAAATGACCAGGAAAGACCTAGCAAACATGACACTGGCGTAAAGACTTAAAAGATATGAAGTAAACAGTGCAGATAATCTGCAGGAAGAATGTTTTGGTTGGAATACCCAGTATAAAGGCTCAGAGACAGGAGCATAGCTGGCATATTGATAGAACAACAAAGAGCCAGTGTGGCAGGAGCAGAGGGGAGGCAAGGGAAAAGTAGCAGGGGATATGGTCAGAAAGATGCTGGAGATTTCCATCTGATAGGACCTTACAGGTCATTATAAGGATTGTTTTAGCTTTCATTTTGCATGAATGAGGAGTTTTTAGTAGAAAGGGGACATGATCTAACACATTTTAGAAGGATGATTCTAGCGTTTCCCTTGAGACCACATGCTTAGGGAAACTTGGGCACTAGAGAAATACTTCCTGGGACATGGGAAGCATTTGTGTCCCAGACCCTGAGGAGTGAGATTAACCCAAAATCATGGCTGTAATTTTAATGTGAATGAAGGAGAAGAATCAGTGCAGGCTGGATTCTTTCCTGTGAATTAAATGGGCCTAGAATAAGTGATACACACATCAGACTTTTTCTTCCTTTCTTCCATTAGGTTGACTGTCAGAAGCTGGGGAGTAGTGGTTACATAGCGTCTCACTTCTCTTCTCTCCTGTTGTGCTATGTATCCTCCTGAAAGTTATGAGCTGCCCAAGGCTTTTTTAGGTTACAGAGTCTCATTATTAAAGTGTCTTGTTGATGTTTTTAAAAAATAAAACTTGAGTTGTTTGCGTATCTCTGTATTTTCCATATTGACAACCTATTTGCTGTAGAGTCTTTGTCAAAAGAGTTCTTGTACTTCTTTTTCTTGAAATAATGTCAAAAATTACATGAAAACTGCATTAAATCTAAATTTAGAGTGTTCTCTAACCATTTAAAGTTCTGATAAGCAGCACTTTGAACGTTGTCTAGTTTAATTATATAGCTAATTTTCTGGGATCTTCCATTAAAACTTAAATTATCTCCCAAATCATTCCTGGTTATGTTTAACTTGTGATATTTTTAAGTAATTATTTGACAGAATGTGTGGATTTTATACTTTTAGGACAGTTTTAGAAGACGGCAGAAAGAAAAAAGAAAAAGAATGAAGGTAAGTTTTAAGTAATTTCATTATACTGGCAATAGCATACATACATACCTTAGGGAGAAAAATACTCATTACAGTAACTTTAATTTCTTAATCAGTAGGAGTTGGTCAGGGCTGTAAATTCCACCCATCTGCCTGCTTCTCTGCAGAAATACTGCTGGTATTGATTTTGGAGAAGTCTCCTCCAAGCTTTAGAGTATCTCACTGGATACACATGAGGGGCAGGAGGGTGGGATTTTTGAGAAAGAGCAATCAATATTGCTTTTCTAGTAAAAACAGTTCTTTGTATTCTCTGGAAAGTTAATACACTCTCTCTTATTCCTATATCTTTGTCAGATTCATCTTCCTAGAACATGACATTTTGTAAACTTTGTTGTGGCTGTGGTCCGAAATCACTACTGACTCCTTATTCCCTTAGTATCTCATTCTGACTCCTTAACCTGGTGTTCACATTGTGCTATAGCCTGGTGGTGTTCAACTCTTTCCCCTTGTAACCTGCTGTCTTCTAACTACTCTGTGTTTCTCCTGGCTCAGTGCAGTGCCCTCATGTTGTGCTTGTGGTCTTTGCAATTCACCATACTCCTTGCCTCTCCATAAAGCCTCCCTGTTGGCTTCTGCTCATAGCTTAGGTTGAACAGTCCTTTCTCTTTAACTCTGGTGCTTCTTGCCTGTGATGTTTTTTTTCTTACTTAATTACATAATACTTTGCAGTCGCTTTACTTGCTCTACTTCTAGTTTTTCTTGTCTTCTGTACTGGAGGTTTTAAACTCAAAGAGTTTAGGAACTGCATTTTATTACTTTTTATTATAATCATGCAGCTTCAGGAACCAAAAAAGGGAAGAAAGTAGAGTAATACATTGTTTCAGATAAATTAAAAACCATTTGTATTGGGAGAAACATATTTAGTTTCTACTTCATGTGTTACTTTTTCCAGTTAGTGTCTGTTTTGAGTCACTGCAATCATCTATTATAGCAATAATCATAAATTCTGTTGATTTGGAAATAAAGAGTTAAATTTTTGCCACCAAGAAGATAAAATACCTAGGAATAAATCTAACTAGAGAAATAGGAAACTTTATACAAAGAGAATTACAAGACCTTACTGCAAGAAACCAAGAGAGACTTACATAAATGGAGAAACCTACCCTGCTCATGGATAGGAAGACTGAATGTTTTGACAGTGTCTGTTTTATCCAAAGTAATCTACATGTACAATTTGATCCCAGTACATATTCCAGTGTCATTTTTTAATCAGATTGAGAAACAAATCACCAACTTTGTTTGGAAAGGGAAGAAACCCTGGATAAGCAAAGTGCTACTGAAGAAGAAGAACATAGTAGGAGGTCTCACACTGTCCGACTTTAGAACCTGTTACAGTGCCACAGAGGTCAAAACAGCCTGATACTGGTGCAAAAAGAGACACATAGACCAGTGGAACTGAGTTGAGACCCCAGAGATGCCACCATCCTCTTACGAACAGTTGATATTGAACAAAGGCCCTGAGATTGTAAACTGGGGTAAAAACATTCTCTTTAAGAGATGGTGCTGGCAGAATTGGATATCCATCTGCAAAACATTGAAACAAGACTCAGATCTCACACCATACACAAAAACTAATTCACAGTATATCAAAGACCTGATTCTCAAACCTAAAACAATAAAGATCATGCAATAACAAATAGACTCAACAATGGAAGTTTGTTTTTCTTTTTTAGTATTTTATTTATTGTGATTGAGTGAAAATGTACAATTCAGTTTAAATTTGTATGCCGCCTGTGTGCAGCTCCTGCTGCTCTCCTTGCCCAGTCCTGTTTTCTGTTCTATAAATGTCATATCCTCTTAACAGTCTCCTGTCCCGTCTTCTCCACCCTCTCCCTCCCCTCTAGAAGGAGGCCAGGAGGACAACATCCTATAGATGCATAGAACCATAAAGTGCACACTCAACATGGTCACTCTGTGTTGCTGAGTCCAGTCTATTCCTGTCAGAGGAGTTGATCTCAGTTATGATTATGGACAGGGCAGCATCAGGACTAGGGGCCATGCTCTGGGAACCCCAAGGCCCCTGGACTGTCAAATATGGTCTTCTAGTGGCGTTCTCAGGGTGCACCCCTTTTTATTCTCACATTGCCACTGAGACTCAACTTTGTGCACCCCATCATGGCTGTCACTGGTGGTAGCTGGGCACGATCTGGTTCTGCTGGTCACATGTTGATGCAGTCACCCATTCACAGGAGTCTTTCTGACGTCTGGGTTCTCTGTACTCCATGTTGTTTTCGTCCTTGGTGATCATCTGTTCTGCTGAGTTGGGACCATTTGTTATACCTCAGATGGCAGCTTGCTAGCTTTTAAGACCCCAGACGCCACTCACTAATATGGGGTGCAAAAGACTGTCTTAGCAACACGCTAGTTGTTCCGCTTGGCCTCAATGTCCCCTGAGAGCATTTTCCCCGGATTCCTACCCCTGCAACTCTTTCCTTGCAGTATTGGGTTAAGATTGGAAGAGTATTCATGTTATGTTGAAGTCCAGTTAAATTGATCTTCTTTCTAATGTGTGCTGTCACTGATTTCACGCAACCAAATTTCTGTCAACTATCTAATGTATAACCAGCCCTCTCCCTGCCCCTTTTGCAGCCATCAAAGAGTCTTTTCTTCTGTACTTGAGTCTGTTTTTTAAGTCCCTATTGTCAGATCCGACTCAACGGCACTTGGCTTGGCTTGGCTATTGTAGGGGTCTCATACAATATTTGTCCTTGTGCCGCTGGCTAATTTCACTCAACATAATGTCTTCCAATTGAAACCAAGTTGCGAAATGTTTCCTAAAATCATCATTGTTCTTTATCATTGCCTAGTGTTCCACTGAATATATATACCATAGTTTATCCATCTATCTGTTGTTGGGCATCTGGGTTGATTCCATCTTTTTGCTGTTGTGGACTGTACTTCAGTAGACATTTGTGTGCATATATCTGTTCGTGTGATTGCCGTTGTTTCTGTAGGATATATTCCTAACAGTGGGACTGCTGGATCTAATGGTATTGCTTTCCAAAGAGGAATATGCCCTTTTGCAATCCCACCTGCAGTGTAGGACAGCTATAGTCTCTCCACAGCCTCTCTAGCATTTGTTGTTTTGTGTTTTTTGGATCATGGCCAGCCTTGTTGGGGTGCTGTGATATCTAATCATAGTTTTGATTTGAATTTCTTTAATAGCTAATGATTGTGAGCAATTCCACTTGTGTCTTTTGGTTGCCTGTGTATCCTCTTTAGACAACTGTCTGCCCATCTCCTTCACCTATCACTTAATTGTATTCTTTATTCTTTTCTTATTGATATTTTGTAGTACCTTGTAGATTATGGAGTAGATGTCAGTCTAACGTATAGTTGCCAAATATTTTTTCCTGTTCTATGGGTGGTCTTTTAATTATTTTGATAAAGTCTTTGGATGAGCACAAATGTTTGATTCTTAGTAGTTCCCATTTATCTGTTTTCTTTTCTTTCGCTCATGCTTTGTCTGTCAGATTTTGAAGTCTGTCTACATTGTGTATTAAAACTTCCATTGTTGATCCTATTTTTTCTTGGATGAGCTTTATCGTTTTAGAGTTGATATTTAGGTCTTTTATCCAGTTTGTGTAAGGTGTGAGATATGGGTCTTGTTTCAATTTTTTGCAGATGGAACAGTGGAAATTTTAATACAGAGCTTAGACAGACTTCAGAATCTGACAAAGCACCATCAGCAGAAGAGAAAATAGATAAATCAAAGAATCAAAGATTTGTGCTTGTCCAAAGACTTTATCAAAAGAGTTAAAAGACCATCTACAGAATCAGAATAAATATTGGCAGTTATATGTCAGACATCTGATCTCCATAGTCTACAAGGTACTGCAAAATATCAACAAGAAAAAGGTAAATAACCCAGTTAAGCAACGGACAAAAGAGATGGACAGATACTTCTCCAAAGAGGACATCCAGGCAGCCAGAAGACATGAGGAAATACTCACATTCATTGATTATTAGAGAAATGCAAATCAAAACTACAGTGAGATACCATCTCACCCCCACAAGGTTGGCCATGATCTAAAAAACACAAAACAATGAATGCTGGAGAGGTTGTGGAGAAATTGGAACTCTGCTGCACTGCTGGTGGGATTGCAAAATGGCACAACCTCTATGGAAAGCAGTTTGGAGCTTCCTTAAAAAGCTGGAAATAGATAACACCATTTGATCCAGTAATCCTATTGTTTGGAACATATCCCACAGTATCAAAGGCAGTCAGACAAACAGATACAAACACACAAATGTTTACTGCATCACAGCCCACAATAGCAAAAAGATAGAATCAACCCTGATGCCCAACAACAGATGGATGGATAAACTGTTATACTCAGTGGAACACTAGGCAATGATAAAGAACAATGATGATTTTAGAGAGTATCTCCTAACCTGATATAAACTAGAAAACATTATGCTGAGTGAAATCAATCAGTGGCAAAAGGACAAATACTGTATAAGACCCCTGCTATAAGGACTTAAAGATAGACTTACATACACAAGGAAAGACTGACCGCTTCAAGGCTGGGGAGGGAGGAAGAACACTGGTCATAGATTAGTTGATAGAAATTTGGTTGGGTGAAATCAGTGACAGCACACATTAGAAAGATTGTCTTAGCGGGATTTCAACATAAACTGAAAACTTTTCTGATCTTAACCCAATATTGCAAGGATAGAGTAGCAGGGCCAGGGGTCTGGGGGCCGTGCTCATGGGGGACATTTAGGCCACTTGGTGTAACTAGCCTATTGCTAAGAGAGTCTTCTGCACCCCATGTTGGTGAGTGGTGTCTTGGGTCCTAAAAGGTAGCAGGCTGCCATCTGAATTATACCAAATGGTCCCAACTCATCCAGAATAGATGATGACCAAGAACAACAAAGACATGAGGAAAACAGAGCCCAGGAGACAGAAGGACCCATGTGAATGGGTGAGTGCATCAACATGCGATCAGAAGAACCAGATGACGCCTGGCCACCACCAAAGACGGCCATGATGGGGCACACAATGTTGAGTCTCAGTGGCAGGATGAGAGAAAGAGGGGTGCACCTCAAGAACTCCACTAAAAGGCCATAGTTGATGGTCCAGCAGCCTAGATGTTCCCCAGGGAGCATGGCCCCTAGAGCTGCTGCTGCCCTTGACCAGAAAGCATTACTGGAGTCAGTTCTTCAGACGGAAATGGACTGGACTTGGGGACACAGTGTGACCATGCAGTGTATGGACTTTATGGTTCCATGCATCTATAGGATGCTGTCCTACTGGCCTCTTACACTAGAAGGGAGAGGAGAGGTTAGAGCAGAGGGCACAGGGTTGTTAAGAGGATAGGACACATGTAGAATGAAAAGGAGGAGTGTGCTGTCACTAGACATGGAGAGCAGAAGGAACTGCAGATAGTCGGGCTTGTAAATTTAATTTGTGTTGTATACTTTGACTTAATCAGAATAAAGTTAAATTTTTACGAGGCAAAGGATAAATAAAAATTGTATTTGCTAAATACATATTAAACTCAAATTATTTTTTTACAAGAATATTAGTTTTGTATGAGATATTTTCTGAAACTGAAAGTAAACAAAATAGATGGGCTTAATGAAATGTGAAAAAATTCACTATATCAGAACACAGTGTTTTTAGGGAAGAATACTAAATGTTACTGTTGTTTACAGAGTATAAGTTACCGTCAGATCAAAGTATAAGCAATCTTGATGTTAACAGAAATACATCTGATCTTTTAATGGGGGTCATAGATACGGAAGTTGGGATACAATTCCATTCTCCTGTTTTCTTCCTCTCATCTGATTATGATTTTACTTTAATTTCTATGTTAATTTCTGTTTATGTTAGAGAGATCAACCAGCTTTCACTCCTGGTGGAATATTAACCCCTCAAGCTTTGGGTTCAAGACATTCACCGGGTTCTCAAGTAGCCAGTAATGCAAGGCAAGCAGCTTATGAAATGAGGATGCACAATAACTCTGTAAGTGGCTTTCTTTTATGTGACACTGAATAAGTGATAAATAGTAGTTGTGTATGTGTGTTTCTATCTTAGTAGCGTAGGATAGCTTTGCCATATAGTTTTTCTTAATTTCGTTTTCCTTGACGTAGTTTTAATTCTATTAAATCCATTTGTATCTACGTGAGAATACCTAACCAGTGTGTAAGAAAGGTATTTGATGTATACCAAAAATTAAAAAAAGAACTCACTGCCACTGAGTTGATTCCAACTCATGGAGTAGAACTGCCCTATAGAGTTTCCAAGAGTGCTTGAGGGGTTGGAACTGCCAGTCTTTTGGTTAGCAGATGTAGGACTTAACCACTATGCCAGCAGGGTTTAATATATAGGTACATGTAGATGTAAAGAGATAGCTAAATGGCTCCTGTTTGTGTTATGCAAATATACCACAGTATTTCTTCCCTCCCCCAAAGATACTGATACTAGAATCATGAGAGAGGTGTTCAGGTGTCTCATATCTGGAGCAAGAAAGCTGGGTATGCTACCTTGTTTCCCCATTCCGCCCAGGGATCATTTATGGACATTTTGCAAAATAATATTTTTCAGTCTGTCATACACATATCCTTCACTGTCTGAATGCTCATCCTCCACCCCAATCATAGGATAAATACGAATAAATATTTTAAGATAGCCCTTGGTATCCAGAATCCAGTTTCTCCCTATTTGAAACTCAGGAACTGAATAGAACTGTTCCACCAGTTACTTGTCTGTGATCTAAACTGAGCCAGCAGAACTGCTCTGTCCAGCAGCTTCTGGTTTTAGTGGTAAAAGACCATGAGCTCAGGGCACATGGCAGAGGGGATAGGGATGAGTGAATGGACCATGACGATGCAGACACCAGATGATTGCTGGAAGCTGTTGCTTATTTCAGGTTAGAAGGCGTAAGAGACAATAGCAGAGAGGAAAGAAAGATAGGTGAAGTTTGACATCTTTTGTAAACTTGGATGTATCCAAGAAAATTGTGTGTTCTTGGGTATTTAAATTTCTCTATTCAAGTAGTTAACTCTGTTAATGCTTATATCCCTTATCATAAGACATCTCTAGATGTGGAAATTTTGCCATCTCGGAAAACTCATTCAATTTGTATTCACATAAATGTGTGTAAGTTTTAGGACCTTAGATTTGAAATTTGAGAACTGAAGTTTTTAATGTCTTGAGCAAAAACAGTCTGTATTTCCATTATGTTTGGTTTTGGGGTTTTTGTCATATTTCTTACACCACTAACAGAGTGGGCTGTAGTGTTTCAAGGAAAGGGGTTGCAGTGAGACATGTAAGTAATTTAGAACAGATTAAGATTGATGTCAGTCTTGCAAAATTATAGTTTATAGTCCCTTTAAAGTAGAAGTGGCTGGGTAGTATTCTCAAATGCCTTGTTGGTGATACCAGAACCAAACCCACCATTGTTGAGTCCATTCCAACTCATAGCTGCACTATAGGTTAGAATAGAATTGCCCCGTAGTTTCCAAGGAGTACCTGGCACATTTGAACTGCTGACCTTTTAGTTAGCGGTTGTAGCACTTAACCATTAAGCCACCTAGGATGCTTTTTTTAAAAATCTCAGATAAGGCTAAACTTTTTGCCAGCTGTGATTGCTTTGAAAAGTATTCTAAGACTATAGTCATCTCCATAGGATTAGACCTGCTGTTGATTAGTAATATCTGTTACAGGAATAGGAGTAGAGAGATAGACTGATTAGGTTGTTTATTTGATCCTTGTCTTAATCCCTCTTGGCGTAATTACATGTACATGGAATGAAATTGGAGTATTTGTATAATGGAATTTTCCCTTAGAATGTCTTAAATTAAAAAAAAAAAAAATCACAGAGCCAGTTTACCAGTTATTTAAATGAGTCCTTTTCAATTATGGATTTTTAGCATTTTATTTTTTGTGAGCTCTTTGAATATGTTAATCTCCAGCACTGGACTGTTGTCTTTGAGGGTCACCATTGCTAATGTTTCCTTAGATAGCTTCTGTTTCCTCGTAATTAACATGGTTTTAAATTTTGCATCATGATGTACTGTTTTCATTCTTTCTGAGGCTGTCCTCAAATGAAATTTATTTACTTGAAAAACAACTTTTTAAAAAGAAATTTGCTTCTGCTTATCTTTTATTTGAGTCTGAGATGTTCAGAAAATAGTGTTTTTCTTGGTAGAAGTAGAAAGCAGGAGGCGATTCAGTATTAAAGGGAAAATAGTCCTCCCCCGTGAAAGTATACTATTTTTGTTATCTAAAGTTGGCATTTGTATCTTATTAGTCAGGAAGCAGCTTGGAAAAAACTTGCTTTTATATCAATTCTTTGTACTTAGACTATTAATGGAAATGTTGGTATTCGGATTTAATCCGAATGGATTAGAGTAGGGTTTAAAAAATAATAGTGATGACTTTAATGGGTGGCTACCCACCTTGTTCCAGGCAGTCAGCATACTAGTAATCTTTCACATGTGTTGTGTCATTTAATCCTCACAAAGACCTGGAAGGACAGAGGACATTGTCATCACTATTTTAGGATTAGGCTCACAGAAGTTAAGTGAATTGTCCAAGGCTAGTAAAGGTTGGATTTGGTATTTCAAACTTAGATCTATCTAATTAAAAATACTTACCTCATTTTCCAAACAGCAGTGCCTACCTGTAGTTTTTATTTTATTGTTACATTCTTAGGTATACATTATCATGAATATAATTTGGTGAGTGTTTTCAGAAAGAAAATTCCCTTTGTGAAATGTAATTTGATTTTGTTTTTAACTTTTCTTGGACTATGATATTAACTACATTTATGAGTATGCTATCAATACAGTAGTTTTCAGCAGTAATGAAACAATAATCACCGTTATATAACATAAGGGAAACATCAATGTGAAAATACTAACCTTTTTACAGTATTTTTGATCAGTGACATAAGGGAAGTTGCAGAAAATTTTCTTTAAATTTTTTTAATTAAATTTTCAAATAATTTAGGGTGTTGCCATTTTCATTGGGTTCAGTACAGAGGAAAGATAATACTGAATTTATAAAGTGATATCTAAGTCTTTAAATAATAATAAAAATCTACATTTTTCTAAGATAACAGATTTCTAAATTGAATGAAGATGTACATTCCCATATAAATTTGCATACTGACCTACATGCACCTTCCACTGCTCTCCCTGCACGGTGACAGCACACTCTTCCTCTCTGCTGCATGCATGTCTTTATCTTCCCAACAGTCTCCTATCTTCTCCTCTCCACCCATTCCCCTTGCTCCAGTATGAGGTCAACAGGATGACCTCCTATAGATGCCTAGAATCATAAAGTGCCCACGCAATATGGTCACTCTGCATCACCAAGTCTAATCCATTGCTATAAATAGACTATTTTTAAGAGCAGTTTTAAGATTACAGAAAAATTGTGCAAAAAGTACAGGATTCTCATAGAACCTCACCCCTCTGCCCCGTTTGTCTTCTTGCTAACATCTTGCTTTGGTATGGTACATTTGTTACAGTGAGTGAACCAGTATTGATTATTACTAATGAAAGGCTACAATAGGTTTCACTCTGTTTCAGCCTGTACATATAAAATAATGAAACATATAATTTAGTTACATGTATTTAACAGCAAAAAAAACAACCAAACCCACTGCCATCAAGTTGTATCTGTCTCAGGACAGAGTATAACTGCTCTGTAGAGTTTCCTAAGAGTGCCTGGTGGACTTTAACTGCCAACCTTTCAGTTAGGAGTTGTAGCACTTAACCACTATACCACCAGAGTTTCCATGTATTGAACAGTACATACAATATTTTGATAATAATTATCTCGCAGAGTCTCCTGAAACTCATCTGGAGTGGTTGTACCCATACCATTGAACCACTTTCTCACCAGAATTGACTTACTCTGTCTCTTGCTTTCTCATTCTTTCTTTCTTTTTCTCTCTCTCTCTCTCTCTCTCTCTCACACACACACACACACGCACACGCACACACACACACGTGTGTGTCTACAGTTTTTTCCTTCCAGCTTTGCTATATGATAGGTGGAAAATCATTGCTAGTTTGTAACATGAAGGAACCACTAAGGAGATGGGAGGTATTAAGTCCTATAATTAAAAAATAAAACTACAAAAGGCATCTGAAACAGTTTTCATCCTGATGTTCAAATTGTTCTGAGATTAAGCATGGGGAGTTTGGGACTATCACTACTCTTTTGAGATGATGGAGTGGGACAAAATTAGTTTATGTATCTTTAAAGTATGTTTACTGTATCTTTTTATTAGCTCTAAAAAATGAGTTACTATAAAGCATGGTAGGAGGTAATGGCAGTTGGATGTGACATGTAAAGTAACTAAAGCCTTCTTTAATGTCATAATTGTCTACAGAGTCCTTCAGTGTCTCCCAATACGAGTTTCAATTCTGATGGCTCCCCGTCTCCAGTAGGAGGTATTAAGCGAAAAGCAGAAGACAGTGACAGTGAACCTGAGCCGGAGGATAATGTCAGGTGAAGCCATTTTTTAGTATCACTTTGTTAGCAAATTCTGAAACAGATGCAGTCTAATTAGTGCTGTGTAGCTTAAAGAAGCAATGCCTTCAGGTGCTTGTCAGTGATCGTTTTATCTGCCAGTAATTAACATGGAGGGTTAAAACAGTAAATTCCAGTGAGATGTGTGATAGCTGTTAAACCTAAATATTTAGATTAGTATGCATGCAGGTTTTCATCTTCCAAGCTGATTTTCCCTCTTGAGACCAAGGAGTAGATCAGCTAGACATGAGGTATTCAGCTGTGACTATGTGATCTGAATGTTACTCTTTGGAAATTTAATTTTGAAGCTTTTTAATCCAGAAAAAGTTACACTTGGGCATCTCCTGTAATGTGCTTTAATCCTCTTAGCTGAAAAGTTTCTTCCTTAAAATGATACATGTAAAGTCATTCTATTAAAAGATAAAGACATATATTTTTAAAACCATAGACATGCATATAAGCAATTATGTTTCATGATGGTGGAGTTTGTCTTTAGTATACTTAGCATTTTTAGGGGAAAGTTTGACTCTTTGGTTGAGGCAGAAGTTTGGGATAATTATACAATAAGATGAAACATATATTTAATCATGTATTTAAGTCCAGATTGGAACCCTGGGCTTCAAGTGCTAAAACCCAATGGTCTCAGCAATTCTAACCATTAATAATTCAAGAAAAATGGTATATGGTAAAACACTTGGAAGCTGGACCCTGTATAAGACAAAAATCTGTCAGAGGAAGAAAACTCACATACTTCCCATTAAAACAAGTGATAGAGAAGTGATATGACTATATCCTCCGAAAGGTGGAAAACTTGGGAGACCAGAAAAGCAAGGCAGTCCTGGTTTCTAGGTTTCAAAGGTATCACTATATTTCAGAGTTAAACAGAAAAACAAATCAACCACAACTCACGTTTCTTTTATAGGATATTGAAGGAATGTGGTTTGCATGTGCAGTTAGAAAGTGCATAAGCATCTCGTGTGGTTCTGCAATTCTCAGATGTACTGTAGTCAGGTTATCAGATTGATGGTGGCTGACTGAGCATTTACCTGATCTAGAGTTTTTATCCTCTGCTTCTATAAACTGAACTGTCCTCTTAGACAATGTTTTTATATTCCTTTGTTTTGTTTAGCCATCATGATGAATACAAAATTAATAGGTAACTAGATTTGTGCAGTATCTTACTGTGTACTGCTGGAGCTAAAGATAGGCAAATTAGATAAGTTTGTACCAAGAGATGTATGGGGCTGTTAGCATTTATTTATTTGTTTGTGTATAAAACAATGATAGTCTGTGTCCTGGATGAAGGATATATCTCCTAATTGATATTCTAGGAACCACTTGTGGGGGACATTGGGCGAGTTGCTTAAGTTAGTGCAGTGTATTCTGAAACATGACCACAATTAATTTGTAGTATCTGGCCCATGGCAAAAAACAGCCTGTCATGGCGAATCACCTTGATTTTCTTATTTGTTGTAATTTTTTTTTTTTGTTCTTTGGTTTTGTGTTCTTTAAACAAAACATTATTTTAGAGAATGAGAAATGAATACGTAACAAAGGGTAAAAATATGGTGTCTCACGCAGCGTTTTCAGTGATAAACCATTACCAAGTAATTAATTGACCTGCTGGGTAAATTGTGTCGCAGAGACAGATCAGACAGACAGACAGACACACAGTTCTTTTCTTTAAACAAATGGGCCAAATAAGTATACACAGAATTTCCGCCTTGTTCCAGATTCTTCTAAGCAATTTTTTATCTTTAAAAATTAGTATGGCCGTCTTTTTTTTCCCCCTAGCAATTTGTATAATTTAAAAACAGACATTTTAACATTAAGTTCAAGAACTTGAGCTATATAAAATACTTGTAATATTTGAATTTTAAAATGAATTTTAGAATGCTCTCTAATTGAAAGCCTGTTAAGTAGTGTTAAAATTTGAGGAAAAAAAAGTTCTGTATTTAATAAATAGTTATTTTTTCTCTTTTTCTAAATGTAGTTTTATGATGGTCGTAACTAGAATTAATGTTCAAGATTTTGATGTTTAACTATCTTTTAAGTTGATAATAAATCCCCTGAAAGACTTTTTAGACGTAATTGGAAGAATGTGTTTTAGTGTTACTGTTTAAGTTGTGTACATTGCTCCTGAAGGTTTAAATTGACTTGGGAATATTAGTTCATGAAAATACATTAACTGAATATAAACTGGCTTTGCCTGGTGTTTAGGTTATGGGAAGCTGGTTGGAAGCAGCGATATTATAAGAACAAATTTGATGTTGATGCAGCTGATGAGAAATTCCGTCGTAAAGTTGTACAATCTTATGTTGAAGGTCTCTGCTGGGTTCTTCGATATTATTACCAGGTATAAAAAGATTTTTATGCCTCTAAGAATTTCAGAAAGATAGTAGTTTCTAGAATAATGTGTAGTAAGATCCAGACTCCATTTTATAAAGATTCCTTTTCACAAGTGTATTACCTTAAATAACATTTGGTTGAAAAAACTCTGAAGCTTCCCTGGTGTTACATATAAACAAAGGTATTTTTTTTTTTTTTTAAATTTTAACATGATTGAGTGAAAATGTACATTCACGTATAAATTTACATGCCCACCTATATGCAGGTTCCACTGCTCTCCCTGCCCAGTGACTGCACACTATTCCTCTCTGCTCCATACACGTCTCATCTTCCCAACAGCCTCCTTTCCCCTCCTTTCCATCCACTCTCCTTCCTCCAGCCAGAGGTCAGCAAGATGATATCCTATAGATGTATAGAACCATAAAGTGCTTCCAATATATGGTCACTCTGCATTGCCAGATCCAATCCATTCCTGTCCAAAGAGTGGACCTTTGTTATAATTTATGGGAAAAGGCAGCATCAGGGCCGGGGGCCATGCTCTCAGAGGAATCCCAAAACCGCTGGACCATCAATTGAGGTCTTTTAGTGGACATCTCATGATGCACCCCTTTTTATTTTTGTGTTGCCAGTGAGGCTCCTCTCTGTGAGCTCCATCGTGGCTATCGCTGGTGGTGGCCGGGCACCATCCGATTCTTCCAGTCCCAAGTCGATGTAGGCACCCACTCTTGTGGGTCTCTCTGTCTTCTGGGTTGTCTTTACCGCATGTCATTTTGGTCCTTGGTGAGCATCCGTTCCTGCTGAGTTGGGACCATTTGCTGTGTCCTCGGATGGCAGCTTGTCAGCTTTTAAGACCCCAGACGCCACTCATCAATGTGGGGTGCAGAGAGCTCTCTTAGCAAAACACTAGTTGTGCCAATTGGCCTGGAATTCGCCTAAGAGCATGGTCTCCCGCCCCCTGCCCCAGCTACTCTATCCTTGCAGTATTGAGTTAAGATGGAAGGCGTACTCAAGTTATGCTGAAAACAAAGGCAATTTTTGTTGTGTCAGAGGATTTCAGCATCAAATACTTTAGTTAACTGTACTCTGTTTTTAAGGTGACTGAGGTATAGTGTCGAATACAAAAAGAACTGGATAACTAACCAGCAGTCACTAAACAAAGCCATTGAATAAAGGACAAAGCCTAGAAAATGCTAGTAAGAATTTGAAAGGAATTTGAATTATGCTAGTCTCCATACAGTGTAATGCTGTTACACATGAAGTACGTTGTAATTGGAATAATCTTCTTCTGATTTAAACCTTTTGGTAGTGGAGATGTCAGATTGGTGAATGATTAGATAGACATATTGAAGATTGTAACTTCTGTATTAGATACTGTGGATAATATCTAGTTTCGTGTTCTGAGAGCACAGCAACTTACGTTTTATGTGACATGGGAATAGATGAAGTTTATTAAGTAGAGAATAACAGAACACATCAAGTCCCATAATGTATAATACTGTATTTGCAGGTTCTACTCAAGATTTCTATTCATTAGATGTAGTCAAAATGTATATCATAAAGACCTTCCTGTCAACAGAGCTTTTCTGTCAACTTGAGTATTTTTATAGTCGAGAGAATTGGCATGTGAAAATATAATCAGGAATTGTAAAATTAAACTTTTGGCTGTTTTACTGTCAGCCACTATGTCAGAGTAATTCCTCAGCATCTCTGTGCTCATTCAGTGAGCAGGCTGTTCTTTTTCTATTTGATAGTGGCAGTTCTAGAGTTGAATTGAAAGGTCACCAAATATGTTTTAAAGATAAAAAGCCTTCGCTTAATTATGTTTGCAAATATAAAGTTTGGTATTATGTACTGGTTATTAAAGATACTTTACAATATATTTTTAAATCAAGAAGCGATTGATACAAAGTAAGAAGTTTAGATTTAATCAAAACATTTAAGGACCTATGAAATATATACCGTAAGTTATGTGTTTTATAAATAGGATATTGTAGAAAACCCTAGTGGTTTAGTAGTTAAGTGCTATGGCTGCTAACCAAAAGGTTGGCAGTTCACATCCACCAGGTGCCCCTGGAAATTTCTGTAGGGGCAGTTCTACTCTGTCCTATAGGGTCACTATGAGTCAGAATTTGCTTGACAGCAGTGGATTTGGTTATTACAGTTTATGGTCTTTTTTTTTGAAATTGCCTATCCTTAACCTAGGCTTTTGTTACTGTTTTTAATGATTTTAGGGCTGTGCTTCCTGGAAGTGGTACTATCCATTCCATTATGCACCATTTGCTTCAGACTTTGAAGGTATTGCAAACATGCCTTCTGATTTTGAGAAGGGCACAAAACCAGTAAGTTTGATAATTTAGTATTGTAACATTCAGAGCATTTTGTGTTGAATAAAAATTGTGTGACTTAAACCATTTTTTTCCTTGCAGTTTAAACCACTGGAACAACTTATGGGAGTTTTTCCAGCTGCAAGTGGTAACTTCCTACCTCCATCATGGAGGAAGCTTATGAGCGATCCTGTGAGTCTCTTAGTATTTTGACTGTGTTGGTTATTGAGTCTTTGTCGTCCATTTCACTAACATTAGTCACAGTTGCTGTTGCATTTCTTAGTAAAAATAGTGAGGTACAGAAACAGAATTCATGCATTTGCGTTCTGTATATTTTTCTTTACATCCTGTGCCATCATCCCCACCTCTGCTTTCTTTGACTATTAGTATCCTACTCAGTAAATAGAATTGATTGTATCTGGAAGTAATTCATATAACACGCCTTTGGTTCTCAGCCTACTTGCAAGTTTTAGTTCTTCTATCCTGTGATAGTTACCAAAGCTCAGAAGACTGGTTACCTGAAGTCACCTCTGAGCTTGTGTATACTAGCTGGAAGGAGTGAAGAATTAGAAATAACTGAGAAGTAGAATTCTTAGAGTCAAGAAACTTTACTGACTGCCTGCCCTAGGCCTATAGTTGTCATTTTCTAAAATTCTTGTAGACCAATGCCTTTTGTTGTTGTTGACTGTAATCTTTTCTCTTTTTATTGTGAATTAGGAACATTTTCACAGTGTATATCGTGTTGCTATATAACACCCAGAGCTTTCATCTCTGTTCTATTCTTGCTGCTCCTTCCCCTCCCCATGTGACAGCATGCTTCCCCTTTTGTTCACCACTTCCTGTGATCTTTTGATAACAGTCTGGCCCTCCTCACCCAATCAGCTCAGTTCCAGCAAAGCACCCCTTACATACCCACATGTACATTTTTAAAGGTCTGTTCACTTTCAGTATCACTCTGTGCTTTGTATGGTCCAGATCAGTCTTTGTCTGGGGAACTGGCCCTCATGCTGGATGCGGTTTGAAGTTAGAGAGTCTGGGGGCCATGCTCCCGGGGGGCCCTCCATTCAGAAGGACTGTCAAGTGTGGTCTTTTGGTAGAGTTTTATCTTTGCCCTCTGCTCCATCACCTGTTGTGTCTAGAGCTTCATTCCACATACCCCATCCAGGCTGTAATTGGTGGTGGCAGGGCACCATCTAGTTCTCCTGGGCCCATGCTGAAGCAGGCTGTGGCTCCCATGGCCCCTTTCATTTGTTGGGCTCATATTTTTCTCCTGTCCTCGATGTCCTTCATTTGCCTCAGGTCTAGGTGGTTTCAGACTATTTGGTGCTGTTTGGTGGCAGCATGCTAGCTTTTAAGACCCCAGTCCACTAATGCCTTTTCTGTTTCATCTTTTAAAATAGAATAGTGTATTTTGTTTTGTTAGAGTTTGATGGATCTTGTACCTAAATATGTCTTAACAGGAATGCATCTCATTTTCTCATCAGGTCTGATAACTTGAACAAAGATATAACACAGTCTTTATAACATAGACATGTATTTTTTATTTATGTTAATTCTTTACTTTCCATCCTGATAAAGGATTCTAGTATAATTGATTTCTACCCTGAAGATTTTGCTATTGATTTGAATGGGAAGAAATACACATGGCAAGGTAAAATTTTGATATTATTTTTGTTTACAATAATTTTTTCATTCTAGTAAAAGTGTGAGCAAGCATGATTTATAGATAGAATCATCTGTAAAAAAAGATTTAATTTGGCAATTATATGTGAAGCACAGGTGTTTTTTCTGTTCACATTATAATTAGCTGTGCTTAATTTTAATTCTAACATTCTGATAAATGGTGACTTTATCTTTTCTCTCCTTTGCAGTTAACTAATGGGTCTTGCTTTCCTCCATCAGTAGCTCTTTACCACCCTTTAAAAGGTACTGAGAGATACAGAAGCATGATAGTGTCCATGTGGGATTCACTTAACACTCTAAGGAAACTTTTAAAAAGTACATTAGAAACTTTCAGTTTAAAATAGTTGACATTGCTTATTACTGACAAGTTTATTATTTTCTCATTCTTCCACTTAATATGTTTTTTAAGAATGACAGTATAAAATCAGTACTAAATGTAATGTGTTACCAACCACTAAACAAATGTATGGTGGTGGTTGAATGTAAAGCGTATAAAGAAATCTCTCACACAGGAAGCCACTTGTTGTTTTATTCCACAGCCCTCTTTAGTAAGTCATTGTAACCTTTTCTTCCACCGGGTATTTTTCTAAGTTAATCAGCAGTTTTTGTAAAACCATTGTTTTACCTCTTTTTTTTTTTAATTCCCTGTGATGCAGATGACCAATAAACTGGCTCAAAGAGAATCATGGGGAAGAGGGTCATGAATAGGAATTTATAAATTGAAAAATTACTGTAAGGTTTTAGGGCTGACTTTGTTTTTAGTTTACAGAGCTGGAGAAATTTTGTTCTATTTTAATGGAGTGATAAAGGTAAGTGTAGCCCACTGACAGCAGTTGTATAAGTGTTGTGCTTGATAGTCATATATATAAAGGAATTGGAGTCTCAGGTTGTTTTTGAAGGTACTTTGTCAGAGATGGTTAGGGTAGAGAGAGAGGAGTAATAAAACAATTGGAGAGAAGGCAATCAAGACTTTTTGAAGATAAATGTAAATTAAACTCTGGTGGGTAAAGTGCTACGTCTGCTAACCAAAAGGTCTGCAGTTCAGATCCTTCAGGTGCTCCTTGGATACTCTATGGAGCTGTTCTATGCTGTCCTACAGGGTTACTGTGAGTCAGACCCAACTTGATGGCAGTGAATTTATTTGATTGTGAAGGTCAAAGCGTAGTGGAAGCTTTTCATAGTTCTACTTCCAGATGAGGGAATTAGCATACTTTACAGCTAAACCAGGTTTTGTCAGACTTGATTTATAGTTTGTAGTTGGTGGGAGGAAACCCTAGTGGAGTAGTGGTTAAGTGCTGTGGCTGGTAACCAAAACTCAGCAGTTTGAATCTACCAGGTACTTCTTGGAAGCTCTGTGGAGAGTTCCACTCTGCTCTGTAGGGTCACTATGAGTCAGAAATCAACTTGATGGCGATGGATTTAGTTGGTGGCAGGCATAAGAAACTAATGTAGAAGTTGCTATGATTTGGTATTTGGATTCTGTGGTCATATCTTAATTTACTTCCTATACAGAGTTTGCACAGAATTAAGCAGCATTTGTGGTCTTTAATGCATTTGTGTATCAGGATGGTTTATGTCATGGATTGAATTGTGTTTCCCCAGAAATGTGTATTGAACTGGTTAAGCCATGATTTTCATGACTGTGAGCTGTCTACCCTTTGACAGCATTTTTCTGTGTTGTAAGAGGTTACTGTGATTGAAGAAGGGTGGACTAGCAGCATTTTTACTGATGAAGTCTACAAGATGGGATAGTGTCTTTAGCCAGTCACTTCTGAGATATGAAAGAGGCAAGGAGAGAGACACAGGAACCTCCTACTACCAAGAAAGTGGTGCTGGCAGCAGATAACGTCCTTTGGACTTGAGGTTCCCTCTCTGATGCTCACAGACCAAGAGAAGACAGAAGCATCACAAGGACCTTCCTCAGAAAGAGAAAACTTTCCCCTGGACCTGATGCCCTGAATTTGGACTGTCTTGGGGTTAGGGGAAGAAGAGCAGTTAGAGCTGCATAGCAGTGTGTGTGCAGGGTTTTATATGATAAATTGACTTGGATTGTAGTCTAGGACTTAGAGCAGCTCTGTACTTCAAAATGCTGAATTGCATTTAGAAAACCTGTTAGCTTTTGGTATACTCTAACTGTGCTTACCTCCCTTACCCTGTGTGCTGTCACTCCCTTTACCTAACTTAGTTCCTGTCTATCTAATCTGTAACTAGTGCTTTCTCTCCCTCTCCATCCTTGTAACCATCCAAGATTTCTTTTTTCTGTGCTTAAACCTTTCTTAAGTCCTTATGGTAGTGAGTGTTGTACAATGTTTATCCTTTAGCACAGGACTAATTTCTAATTTCATTCAACATAATGGCTTCCAGATGACTCTAAGTTATGAGATGTTTCATAAAAATCATGGTGGTTCTTTATCATTTTTAATATATATTTTTATTGTGCTTTAATAGAAAGGGTACACTCTGAGTCAGTTTGCCATATAAATCCCTGTGTACACACTGCTATGGTATTCTAACTGTGCCGCCCACCATGTAATATAGCACATTCCTCCCTGCCAAACTGTTTCTCATATCCATTCAACCAACTCCTGTCCCTCTCCGTCATCTCTCATCTTGCCTCTGGACAGAAGCTGTTCAGACAGCCTCAGTATGTATTTAAGCCAAGAAGAACACTCTTCGCCAGCATCATTCTGTGCCTCATACTACAGTCCATCTTTGTCTGAAGAGTTGGCTTCAGTACTCGTTTCAGCTCTGGGCAAACAGAGTCTAGGAGCCATTTCCCTAGGGGACCCTCTAGTCTGTTGAAGCATCAGGTCTGATGTTTTACTGGAGTTCTGATCATGTCTCCCCCTGACCCCTGCCCCATTTTTCTCCCTTTGTGTTTGAGACTCTACATTGTGTTCCCTATCCGGGCAGTCATTGGTGGTGACTGCACACCATCTAGTTCTTCTGGTCTCATGCTTATGTAGTCTCCAGATCATAAGGCCCTTGCTGTCTCTCCTGGACTTGTATTTTCCTCATATCTTTGATGTCCTTTGTTCTCATCTGCTCCAAATGGATTGGGACCAATTGGTGCTGCTTAAATGGCTGCTTGCTAGCTTTTAAGATCCCAGATGCCACTCACCAAAGTGGGATGCAGAGCATATTCTTAACAGAAAACAACGTAAAATTTTGCCAGTTGACCTAAATGTACCCTGGAACGGTGGTCCCCAGACCCATGCCCCTGCTACTCTGTGCTTCAAAATGTTGACTTGTGTTTAGAAAACTTTTTAGCTTGTGGCATATCCCAGCTGTGCTAATCTCTCTTCCCCTGAGTGCTGTCACTCTCTCACCTAACTCAATTCCTGTTTACTATCTATGACTAGCCCTCTCTTTCCCTCCCCACCTTCGTTAACCATCAAAGGTTTTTTTCTTCTGTGCTTAAACCTTTAAGTCCTTGTATTAGTGATCCTGTACAATATTTGTCCTTTTGCACCTGACTAGTTTTGCTCAGCATAATGTCTTCCAGATGACTCCATGTTGTGAGATGTTTCCTAAGATCATTGTTGTTCTTTATCATTGTGTAGTATTCCATTGTGTGAATATACCTTAGTTTGTTTTTTTGTTCGTCTGTTGATGGGTGCCTTGGTGAATTCCATCTTTTTGCGACTGTGGACAGTGCTGCAATAAACATTGATGTGGATGTATCTACCTGTGATGAACGTTGTTTCTCTAAGATATATTCCAAGCAGTGGGATTGCTAGATCATATGGTATCTATTTCTAAATTTTTAAGAAAACGCAAAATCTGTTTCCAAAGTAGTCGTATCATTTTACATTCCCACTGACAGTATAAAAGAGTTCCAGTCTCGCCACAACCTCTCCAACATTTATTATTTTGTGTTTTTTGGGTCATTGCCAGTCTTGTTGGGGTGAAGTAGTATCTCATTGTAGTCTTGATTTGTATTTCCCTAATGGCTGGTGATCATGAGCATTTCCTCATGTATCTGTTAGCTGCTGGCATGTCTGGTGAAGTATCTGTCCATACTTTTTTCCTTTTTATTTTTTAAATTGTGATTGAGAGTATACAATCCAAATCAGTTTTGCGTACCTGCTTATCTACAGCTCCACCTGCTCTCCTTTCCCAGTGACAGACAGCACATTCCTCATTTTCACTCTGTACTTACAGTGTCCTCTTAACAAGCACCTGTCCCCTCCTCTCTGCCCTCTTCTGTGCCATCTAGAAAGAAACCAGTAGGGTAGCCTCCTATAAATGTATGAAACCATAAAGTACACACGCCATATGGTCATACTGCCTGGCTAAATACAGTTTGTTCTTATCTGAAGAGTTGACCTAGGTAGTGTTTTTCTGGTCAGTGCCAGCAGCAGGTCTAGGAGCCATGTTCCCAGGGGACGCTACAGGCTTTCAGACCATCAGTTCTGGTTTTTTAGTAGAGTTCTTGGGCTGTGTTTTATGTTCCCCCATGTTACCTCAGGGATTCTCCATTGTGTCCCCCATCTGCCTTTGGTCAGGCTTGTCTGTTTCTTTTAATTTGGTTATTTGTCTTTTTCTTGTTGAGGTTTTTCAGTACCTTGTAGATTATGGAGATTATATGCTGATCAGATTTTTGGTTCCCCAGTTTTTAATCTCGGTCTGTGGGAGTTTTTTTTACTCATTTAGCAGAATTCTCCAGTGACACTGTAAGGGCCAGGGCTGTTTTTTGATTGGGAATTTTTTAAGTGCCTTTTCAGTCTCTTCTTTTGTGATGGATTTATTTACTTGTTCTACTTCTGTTTGTGTTAGTTTTGATAGGTAGTATGTTTCTAGAAATTTGTTTCCTCTAGGTTTTCAATTTTTTAAGGTTTTCAAATTTATAAGAGTATAATTTTTCATAGTATTCCATTAGGAATCTTTTCTTTGGGATCTGTTGTGTTACCATCCATCTCTTATTCAAGTTACCTGCTTTTTCTCCTGTTTTTCTTGTGTCATTTTGGCCAGTGGTTTCTCAATTTTGTTGATCTTTTCAAAAAACCAGCTTTTGTTAATTCTCAGTAATTTTCCTGTTCTCTGATTTATTTAGTTCTGTTCTAATTTTTTTACTCGCTGTCTTCTGGTGCCTGAGCAGTTCTTTTCCCAGTCTGTTTCATCTTGTTTAAATTGTTTGGTTAATTTCTTTGATTAGAGCCCTTCTTTTTGGATATGTGCATTTAGTCAGATAAACTGACCTCGGATCAGTGCTTTTGCTGTGTGCCATAGATTCTGTAGGATTAAAAAGCACCACCCATTTATATGCTGCTGTTCTAGGTGCATAGATGTTTAATATAGTTATGTCCTTCTACAGCTTTGACCCTTTATTTATTTTTTATTTAACATGACTGAGTGAAAATGTACATTCCCGTATAAATTTACATGCCCACCTATATGCAGCTTCTACTGTTCTCCCTGTCCGGTGACAGCACACTGTCCCTCTCTGCTCCATACATGTCTCATCCAGCCTTGACCCTTTAATCGTTATATAATGTCTTCCCTTATTCAGTGTGGTGGGTTTTACTTTAGTCTATTTTATCAAACATTAACGTTCTCACTTTTGTTCTGTTTTTGAGTCTTGTTAGCTTGATACGTTTTTTCCATCCTTTGAGTATTACTTTGTTCATGTCTTTGAGTCTAAGTTGTTGGCAGCATATAGATGGGTCCTGTCTTTTTTTTGTTAATCTGCCACTGTCTGTCTCTTTATTGGTGCATTTAACCCATTTATGTTCATCATGATTATTGATAGGTATGAGTTTAATGCTGTCATTTTGATGTTCTTTTTGTGCACCGCAGACTGTGCTGAGTCTTTTCTTTATGTGTTTTCATTTTTTTCAGTGTTGGTGGCTTTTTATTTGCTCAGACTTCATGTTTTTCTTGTTTTTCATTTTGATGTGTGGAGTTGCTAGCTTCCTTTGTGGTTACCTGAAAAATTACCTGTTTTTGTAAATTGAAACCAGTCTTTGTTATTTTTTTTATCACCATGACTGCATCTCCATATGAGAGTATTTATGACTGCATTTTCTTTTAGGCCCGTTTCTTTTGCTATAATATTAAATAATGACATCTCTGCTTCCTTGCTTTCAGTGTTTTGCCTGTAATTTATTTTTGTGATTTCTCTAATTGGTTGCTCTCTTTTGTGTGCTAGTCTTGGGTTTCCCGAAGTTACTGATTTTGCAACCAAAGGACTTCCTTTAGTACTTCTTGTAATTTTGGTTTGGTTTTTGCGAATTCTCCATGTTTCTGTTTATCTGTTTATCCATTATGCTTGGTGGACAGTTTTGCTGGGTATTTAGTTCTTGGGTGATAATTATTTTCCTTCAAGATTTTGTATATGTTCTCTCATTACCTTTTTGCTTTCATGGTTTCTGCTGAGTAGTTTGAGCTGAGTCTTACTGATTTTCCTTTGTAGGTTATTTTTGGTTTATACCTAACCAGCTTTAATATTGTCTCCTTATTTTTAGTTTTGGCAAGTTTAATTATAATATGCCTTGGTGTCTTTCTCTTAAGATCTATTTTGTATAAAGTTCACGGAGCATCTTAGATAGATAGCTTCTCATCTTTGATATCAGGCAAGTTTTCTGTCAACAAATCTTTGTCAGTTCTGTGTTTTCTGTTATCTCCCCTTGTTCTGATATTCCAGTGACTCATAGATTATTCTTCTTGATAAGAGTCCACATGACTCTCAGTGTTTCTTGATTTTTAAAAATTCTTTTATATGATTTTCCCTGAATTATTATTATTTTTTTTATTTAACATAACTGAGTGAAAATGTACATTCACATGTAAATTTACATGCCCCCCTATATGCAGCTTCCACTGCTCTCCCTGTCCGGTGACTGCACACTATTCCTCTCTGCTCCATACATGTCTCATCCTCCCAACAGTCTCCTTTCCCCTCCTCTCCGTCCACTCCCCTTCCTCTAGCCAGAGGTCAGCAAGATGATATCCTATAGATGTATAGAACCATAAAGTGCTTCCATCATATGGTTACTCTGCATTGCCAAGTCCATTCCATTCCTGTCCAAAGAGTGGACCTTTGTTATAATTTATGGGAACAGGCAGCATCAGGGCCGGGGGCCATGCTCTCAGAGGAACCCCAAAACCGCTGGACCATCAATTGAGGTCTTTTAGTGGAGATCTCATGATGCACCTCTTTTATTTCCCTGAATTATTTTGATGTCAATGTGTTTTTATCTTTAGTCTCTTTAATTCTGTGTTCCATTGCCTCAGTTATGCTCCTGTAATTTTTTGAATTAGTAATTCTTGCTATTCTGTGCTTTCTTGCAGCCTGTTCAATTTCTCATTATGTTCTGCTGTATTTTGCCTCATTTCCTTTCAGATATCTTGAAGAGCTCTAAATATTAATCTTTTCTAGTCTACCTATATTAATTCCAGAAAATTCTCTTCCTCTGAAAAATTTCATTTTTTGTTTTGGGAGCTTGCTAGAGTTCTAGTTATCTGCCTCTTTAAGTGATTTACAATTGACTGTTGCCTCTGAGCCATCAGCAAGTTGTGCTTATTTATTTTATGTTTGCCCACTGTGTTCTAGCTTCTTTAATTTGTTTTCAAATGTCCAGATAGGCTGGTGGTATGTGATAGCTTGGTTATTGTTGCCTTTGAAACTCTTATTTCTTGTCACCAGTTGGTTAGAGCTGTTAATAGACATTTGAGCCCAAGAATCCTTTTACCTTTCTTGTATGGATTCAGGTGAGGTGTCCAGGCAGTCAGTTCCCAAGTGTATGCAGCAGGCTCTCGCTTGCTGTCCTAGACAGGCAGGGGTCATTGCTGTAGGCAGAGATATCTGGCTGAAGCCGCTCAGAAGGGAGAGGGCTGACAGCTGTCTGTGAGTGTCCATGAGGATGTTGTGTCCCTTTATATCTGAATCTAGGAGATGGAATAATTTTATATGGCAAATTGGCTTGGATTATAAATTTATATGGCAAATTGACATGGATTATAAAGCTGAACAGTGAACAAGGACGACCAAAAATTAATGCCTCTGAATTACAGTATTGGCTGAAAATACTGAATATGCCTTAAGAATAATTAAGTCTGTCTTGGAAAAAGTACATCCAGAATCTTTTCTGAAAGCAAGGATGATGAGACTTCTATCTCAAGAACTTTGGACATGTTATCAGGAGGGACCAGTACCCAAAGAAGTACATCATGCTTTGTTAGGTAGAATGCCAGCAAAAAAGAGGAATACCCTCAATTAGATGGACTGACACAGTGGCTGCAACAAGGGACTTAAACATTCTAACAGCTGTGAGGATGGCCTAGGAGCAGGCAGTGTTGCGTTCTGCTGTACACAGAAAACTGTGAGTTGGAAATGACTCGACAACACGTAACAACATAAGAAGAGACCAGTCCCTGTAGAAGGACAGCATATATAGTAAAGTGGAGGGTTACTGAAAAAGACCCTCAAGGAGAAAGACTGACTTGACTGTACCTAACAACAACATTAAGGTCTCTACTGTAATATGAACTCCATAAGCTAAAATTCCAACAGTAAGCAACTTGCAGTGCAGTTCACAGCAACAGTGCTACAAAACCACCAAATAGGTCTTATTGGCCTGGCCAGAAAGTAACATCTTCACACCAGATGTCAGGGACAGACTAAATCTTAAAAATGACAAAAACAGCCACCTTTTATGTCACAATGCACTGCCTCAGTTAATCCTCTCAGCAACTTGCATAGGCCAGATAGTGATAATACTGAAGTAATGTCACTCATTTTAAATATGAGCTCTAGTCAGACTGTCGGGGCTCAGATTTTGGCTCTGCTAGTATGGCTTTGATCAAATTAATCAAATATACAGTGTTTGCAGTGACTGTGTTATTGCTGTTATTATATATGCTAGGCAAGTATTTAAAATCATGAAATTGTTATTACATGAAATGTTGAGGGGAAAAAAACATCTGTTGTCATCAAGTCAATTCCAACTCACAGCGATCCAACAGGACAGAGTACGGCTGCTCCATAGAGTTTTCAAGAAATGTCTGGTGGATATGAACTTCTGACTGGTTAACAGGTACCACTGTGCCACTAGGGTTTCCAATGTTGGAAAAGTACCCGGGTATAGTTTCTTATTCTAAGATGTACTTATCTCAGTCAAGGATTTGTTATCACGTATTGAACTGTGCCCCCCAAATAGGTGTAACCATTTGACTAGGCCATCATTCCTTGCATGATATTCCTATGTGTTGTAAATACTGCCTTTATGATGGTAATGGGGAGAGTGGACAGTAATTATATTAGTGGGGCAGGACTCAATGCATAAGATTATATTGTGTCCTGAGGCAGTCTCTTAGGATATAAAGGAAAGAAAACCAAGCAGAGAGCCTTGTACCATGTGGGAAGAAGCAACACTAGAAGCGGAGCAAGTCCTTTGGAAAGGACCCAGGGTCACTGTACCTCAGAAGCTCCCAGTCAAGGGGAAAGTTGACAAGAATCTTCTGCCACAGCCAACAGAGAAAGCCTTACCCTGGAGCTGAAGTCCTAAATTTGGACTTGTAGCCTACTGAAAGAGTAACATTTCTTTCTCAAAAAGCCATGCAGTTGTGCCGTTTCTGTAATAGTAACACAGATAACTGAGACAACTGTTATCATTACTTATTACTAAGTTCTCAAAAGGCATATGGTGAAATAAATGCATTACATTTCCTAATAGTACTAGATACTATCTCAGTAAAGGTGTGATGTTGGTGGTTGACTTTGTATAGATGCCCCTTACTGTGTTGAGGAATCGCCCTTGTATTACTGTTTTGCTGAGAGTTTTTAACATGAATGGGTGTTGGATTTTGTCTAATGCCTTTTCTGTATTATTTGGTAAAGTCAATTGATTCTTATTTTTTATTTTTCTGTTTGACTACATTAATTAGTTTTCTAGTGTTGAACCATCACTGCATCCTTTGTATGAATTCTACTTGGAATTATTTTTTTGATAACATTGCTTAATCCTGTGGACTGGAATTTCATTGATCATTTTTGCATCTGAGTTCATGAGAGATATTTGTAAGTTGTGTTTTTGTGATGTATTCACCCAGTTTTGATATCAGGGTTATGCTGGCATCGTAGAATGAGTTTGTGAATATCCTATCATTTCCTGAGCTGTGAAATACCTTTAGTAATGTTGTTAGGTGCCATTGAGTCGATTCTGACTCATAGCGACCCCATAAACAGCAGAACGAAACATGGCCCGATCTTGAACAATGTCCACAATTGTTTTTATGTTTAAGCCCGTTGTTGTGGTGTTGGCTGCCACTGTGTTGATCCGTCTCGTTCAGGGTCTTTTCTCTTTTTCGCTGACCTTCCATTGTACCAAGCATGATGTCCTTCTACAGGGACTGATCTTTCCTGACAACATGTCTAAAGTATGTAAGGTGCAGTCTTGTCATCTTTGCTTCCAAGGAGCACTCCAGTTGTACTTCTTCCAGAACAGATCTGTTTATTCTTTTGGCAGTCCATTGTACATTTAGCATTCTTCTCCAACACCACAATTCAGAGGCTTCAATTCTCTTCTGTCTTCTTTGTTCATTGTACCTTTAGTAATAGTGGTGTTAATTAATACATCTCTAAAAGTTTGGTAGAATTCTCCAGTGAAGGTTTCTGGGCCAGGACTTTTTTGGTTATGGGTTTTTAAATTTTTCAGTCTCTTCTTTTGTGATGGGTTTAAGTCATTTTTCTTTTTGTTTATTTTGGTACATAGTATATTTCTAGCAATTTGTCCATTTCCTGTAAGTTTTCAAATTTATTAGAGTACAATTTTTCATAGTATCTTGTTTTGATTTCTTTTAATTTCAGTTGGGTATGTTGTGATATCATGCATCTCATTTGTTATTTGAGTTATTTGCTTCATCTGTTGTTTTTCTTTTGTTAGTTTAGTCAGTGGTTTATTGGTTTTCCTGGTCTTTTCAAGAAACCAGCTGGTAGGCTTGTTAACTCTTTCAGTTGTTCTCTGTCTTAGAATTCATTTACTTCTGCTGTAATTTTTGTTATCTATTTTCTTTTGCTTGAGGGATTCTTTTTTTGCTCCCTTTTTTTCAAGTTGTGTGGTTAATTCTTTGTTTTGGGCTCTTTTTTTTTTGAAAGTGTGCATTTATTGAGATAATTGACCTCTGAGCACTGCTTTTGCTGTGTTTCATAGGTTCTGGTAGGATGTATTTTCATTCTCATTTGATTTTGTGAATGTTTATATTCCATCGTTGAATTCTTGTATAACCAGAAATTTTTTAAGGAAGGTGTTCAGTTTGTATGTGTATGATTTTTACCTTCACTTTTTCTGCTATTTCAACTTTTACAGCTTTTTTTTTTATCTCAAAAGATGCTTTGCAGTATTTCAGTGCTTTTGATTTTGTTAGGACATGCTCTATGACCTAATGTGATCTCTTTTGGAGCAAGCTTCATGTGCCCAGGAAAAGAAGGTATACTTCTGTGTTGTTGAGTGAATTGTTTTGTTTGTCAGTGAAGTAGTTGGTGATGTGGCATTTAGATCTTTCATGTCTTTAACTGAGTTTCTTTATGGATGTTTTGTGCATCTCCCAAAGGGGTGTGCTGAAGTATTATTGTGAAACTGTCTGTCTCTGTTTTCAATGCTGTTAAAAGTTCATTTGATGTATTTAGAAGCTCTGTTGTTGGGTGTGTAAAAATTTAATTTGCTTATGTCTTCCTAATACATTGACCCTTTAAGCAATATATAGTGACCTTCTTTGTCCACTGTAATGGGTTTTGCTTGAACATCTGTTTTATCTGAAGTTAGCATTGCCATTACTGCTCTTTTTTGACTGTTGTTAGCTTCATATATATTTTTCCGTCCTTTGAGCTTCAGTTTATTTGTGTCTTGTAGTCTAAGTTGTATCTCTTGTAGGCAGCATGTAGACAGATCATGTTTTTATTCTGCTTCACTTTGTCTCTTTATTGGTACATTTAACTCATTTACATTCAATATAATTATTGATAGGTGTTACTTTAGGCTGTCATCTTGCTGTCTTTTGGTGGTGTTGACTGTTTCTTTGTTCCAGTTAATTTTCTGGCTGACTAATGTATTTTCCTTTTCATTCCTTTCATTGTTTTTAATTTTTTGTTTTCTAAGAGTTCTTGATTTTGTTTCTTGTTTTGATGTCTAGATTTGTTAATTTCCATTGCAGTTACCTTAATAAAACCGCAAAACCCAGTGCCATTGGACTCCTAGTTACCTTAATATTTACCTCTGATGTTTTAAGGTTAAGACCAACTTTAATGTCTTTGTGTAGCTGTGACTTCATCTCAATCTGAACATCTATGAATATGTTAATTTGTGCTCCTTTTTGATATGTAGTTGGCATTTATGTACTTAGATCACTGTTCTCTATTTTGTTGCTTTATCTTTGATTTACTTTCGTGGTTTCCATATCCAGATGTTCTGTTCTGTGTTGTATCTTTGAGTATGTGGTTGATGTTACTGATTTGCTAATGAAAGCAGTTCCTTGTAATTTTGGTTTTTTGCTGGAAATGTCGTAATTTCATCATCGTATTCAAGAGACAGTCTTGCAGGATATGTAATACCACTTGGTGTTTTTTTTCTTTCAAGGCTTTGTATATGTCATCATATTGCATTTGTGCCAGTGTGTTTTCAGCTGAGTAATCTCAGCTCAATGTTAATGACTGTCTTTGTATGTTATTTTTTGTTTAAGCCTAGCTGTCTTTAAAAACAGCTCTGTATGTTTAGTTTTGGTAAGTTCTGTGATACTATGTCTTGGAGTCTTTCTTTTGGGATCTACTTTGTGTACAGTTCCATGAACATCTTGGATGGTTATCTTGCCATTTTCCATGATACCAGAGAAGTTTTCTGTCAACCTACGTTCTACCATTTTCTCTGTATTTTCTGTTATCTTCCACCCCCACTCCCATGCTGGTACTCTAGTCACTCATAAATTACTCCTCTTGATAGAGTGCCACGTAACTCTTAGTGATTCTTCCTTTTTAAAAATACTTTTGTCTGGTTTTTCCTAATATATGCTGATGTCTGTTTTATTTTCAATCTCCCCAATTTTGCACTTCATTGCCTCAATCCGTCTCTTCTAACTTTCTGTTGAATTGTCTAATTTTTGTAGTTTTATTGTTAATCTGTAGAATTTCAGATTGTTGTAGTTCCAGTATTTCTTGAAGTATGTTTGCTGCACCTTGCCTAATCTTATTCCTGATGTCTTGAAGAGCTCTAAACATTACTCTTTTGTGTTACAACTCTGATTATTGTAGGACGCCTTCATCTGGAAATTTCTTTTATTGTTTTGGGTGTTTTCTGAAGCTGTGGAGTTTTGCTTTTTTAAATGATAAGAAATTGAATGTTGTCTTCAAGGCTTCAGAAAGTGATTTTAATTTATTTATGTTTGGTTATTGAGCTCAAAATTAGACTTTTTTGTTGTTGTTTAGTTTTGGAATGTCCAGATAGTTTGGTTGTTTGAACTAGTTTAATTAATGGAGCATTAAAAATTCCAGTGCTCTGTCACTGGGTGGTTAGAGCTATGAGTCTGCTGAGAAAGGTAGGGGTTGTTCCTTGCTCCTAGCAGACACTGCCCCTTTGTTTCCCTCTCCAAGTCCAGTACAATAGCTCGGTGTGCCCATGTAAGATGCCACACTTCAGTCTAGATAATGCATCACAGTTTGGTGACTGGTAAAGAGCAGAGAAATGAGGAGAAAGGTTTGGAGAAGGGGAGAGAAATCAGTGCCTAGAAAAGACTTAAATCTGCAAGAGTTTGCTAGCACTTAGCGTGTGACACTCAGGTGAAAGACCTCTGCAATTCTGTAGATGCTGCCATCCAAAGCTCGGGTTCCCTTCTGAAAGATAGGCACTCCACTCATGGCACTTGTGCTGTATTTGGTTATTCCTCCTCTGTTTGACTACTTGCCATGGTGCTGTGGCTCTGCTTGCCTTGCTGAAGCAAGTCTCTCTGCATGGTGAGGGTTTAATTCTGACCAAAGCAGTTCTTTCTGGACCTGCTCTCCCCACCCTGTCACCAGATCCAGTCTCTCGGATTTCCCCCTGATATTCTGGGCTCCTAGACTGTCTTATATGTTCAGTTGTTTTTCTTTTTGTTTGTTAGAGGGATCAAAGAATATATGTGGCTACTCTCCACCTGAGCCTCATTGTGTAGCTTTGGCGTGTGTATGAGGAACTTGAAAATATGGCTTGTGTGAGCACACTTTATCCTTCAAAGCGACATACTTGTTTTTTAACACTTTAAAGAGGTTTTTGTAGCTGATTTGTCCCATGCAATACACTGTTTGATTGCTGCTTCCACAGATGTTGATTGTGGATCCCAGGAAAATGAAATCCTTGACAACATCAATCTTTCCTCTGTTTATCTTAATGTTGTTTATTGGTGCACTTATGAGGATTTTTGTTTTATGTTGAGGTATAATCCATACTGAAGACTTCATATCCTCTGCTTTCTGTTAGGAAGATTGTATCGTCTGCATATTGCCAGTTATTAATGAGTTTTCCAACCAATCCTGATGCCATGTTCTTTTATCTAGTATGGCTTTGGGGATTATTTGCTAGCATATGCAGATTGAATAAGTATCCTAAGAGGATACAGCCTTGATGGATACCTTACCTGATTTTCACCCACACTTTGTCCTCTTGTTTTTTTGAACACCTGCTTCTTGGTCTATGTACAGGTTCCTCATCAGCACAGTTGACTGTTCTGGAATTCCTGTCGTCACAGTGTTATTCACAGTTTGTTATGTTATGCTGCAATTTCTCATTGATGTATTTCCCTTAAGTATATGACTACATGAACCTCATTGATTGCTGTGTTTAGCAGTAACTGAAATAATCTAACTCAGATGATAGTAATATCCTTGGATCAGATATATCCAGGTCCTTCAAAATGTATGCTGGAAGTTAGCTTCTTATAATTTAATTTTTTTTCTCTAATAAGCAGAAAAATTGAACTTGCTTTCTGACATTGAAACTATAGTAACTAATTAATGATAACTTACAGATTTTTTTCATTTCTCGTTATTTGAAAGAGAACAAGCACATACACAGTTGTTCTGAGTGGTAATTGTTTTTAAATTATTTAGCTCCAGTTAGAATTTGCTATTTATTTTAAAACTATTTAGCCAAAATTCTGCTTATACTGTGTACAGAAGAATGTACTTTAACAACTTTCTGTATTTTTCTACTTAGTAATGTGTTACTGAGGTACATCTTTGGAAATCAAGTCCAAATAAAGCAGTGATCTAAATTCTAGCAAATTCTAGAAGAGTGTTTTTAGTAAGCATCTGCCTTGTCAACCCGAAGTTATTTAAATTGGTCACTGAAGGTTTTTTGGCAAATTTATTAGTACATTCCAAAATATAAACAGGATACTATTTAGTTTTAGAGTGGGAAGAGACTTTTCAAGTATTCTAGTTGAATGAACTTTGTAGGTATTTTGGTTGAATAATGTCATTTTGCAAAAGACGCAACAAAGTCCTGCAAAGATTGAATGGTGAACTGAAGCCCTAGAAATCTAGATTAACTGGTTCACCTCAGGATAACCTGGTAAGATGAGAATATGAACTTGTGTCCTTGTAGCTACTTGTTCATTTAATTTAAGAACCTTGCCACCAGAGTTAAGATTAGGAAAAAATTGTTTTCCTTATTAGCTGTTTTAGGGATGGAAATATTTTTTTTCTACCATTATGTGGACAATGTTTATGTTGGGTTTTGGCTGATGAGATCATTTCCAGAATGTTTTTGTAACATCAGGAATATTTTGTTAGAGCTCTTTATTTGTATTGGTAACTTAGAATTTAGTTGATCCCAATAGAAAGAGTGCTTCTTGTGGGTTTGTTTCTCCAGGTGTTGCTCTGTTGCCCTTTGTGGATGAGCGAAGGCTTCGAGCTGCTCTAGAAGAGGTATACCCAGACCTCACTCCAGAAGAAAGTAAGCATATTACGCTTCTGCTTGGTCAACATTAAGTCTGTGTAATACATAGTTTACATTTCCTATAAAATTTTAACTTTTTTTTTGGTTAGATTTCTTTAAAAGGGATGTAAATCATTGATTTTATTTCATATCAAAAGTTAACTTGGCTTTTGCATTTATTATCTGTAAATTAAGTATTAAGTAAACATTTTTAGCTTGTTAAATTTGTTAAAAAGTAACACTTCAGTAACATCTTTGACTTCTGTATTCCTGTATGGCATGAACATGCAGAAGTATTTTTGTCCTTAGAGTACTAACTTCAAGTGTTATTTTGCATAAAAAGTGGCATTTTTGTCATTAATGCTAATGGTTAAAATATACAAATTAGGTCATTTTAAAGCTTGACTATTGGAAAATTTAATGCTAGTAAAAGAAACTTGTAGAAATAATTTCTGTTTCAACTATCGTGACAGTGATGTTTGTCGTCAGATGATGTAATGTGTGTTTCCTCAGGAAATATTTATTTCTTAAAATAAGAAATTGAGTTTTGTGTAAATAAGAAAACTTTTTTTTATGTTGCACTAGTGTAGTCACATATCTTTCAGTGATATGTTTTTCTGATTGATACTCTCTGAAACCATATTGTCAACATGTTTTCTCTTCTACAAGGCATGTCACATGTTTACCCAACTTACAAATAGCGTTCCAGAAGTCCTGTTGGTGTAGTAGGTTAAATGCCACGTCTGCTAACTATAAAGGTTGGCAGTGCAAATCCACCAGGTGCTCCTTGGAAGCCCTACGGGGCAGTTCTACTCTGACCTCTAGGGTCACTGTGAGTAGGACCTATTTGATGGCAGTGGTTTTTTTTTTTTTAATAAATTGTGTTTAGTAAACTTTATCAAGTATCCTGGTAGTAGTCAGCAGTTCAAAACCCCCAGGTGCTCCTTGGAAACCCAGTGGGGCAGTTCTTCTGTAGGATTCCTAGGAGTCCTATAGGGTTACCGTGAGTCAGAACTGACTTTATGGCAGGGGGTTTGGTGGGATTTTTTTGGGTTTATAATTAAGTTCTAAGTTTGCATGTACTTTTCTTAACTTTATTCTCATGAAAATTGGTCTTGCAGATATAATTGTTTGACAGGTGGATCTTGGTCTTGTCTTACTTTTTTCTGCAGCTAGAAGAAACAGTCTTGGTGGCGATGTTCTGTTTGTGGGAAAACATCACCCGCTGCATGACTTCATTTTAGAGCTGTACCAAACAGGTTCTACAGAGGTGTAGTATTTTCTTCCATCGTAAAATGTTTTCAGATACTATGAATTATTTGGTTAATTAGTTATCAGTGCATTTTTTTTCCCTCTCAGCCAGTAGATGTACCACCTGAGCTATGTCATGGCATTCAAGGAAAGTTTTCGTTGGATGAAGATGCTATTCTTCCTGATCAGTAAGTGCTTATCTGCGTGTAATTGAGGTGACCAGGAAATTTTAGGTAGCATTTTTTTCTTCTTGCCTTTCATTTTATTTTGTAATAGTAAGAAAATCATATTTTTTAAAATATCTTGCTTCAAAATCCAGCTCTTCAATGTAGTAGCTGTGCTACTTTGTGCTGGGAGCCTTGACAGTCCATGAAACCCTCATGGGGATCCACTAGGTCAAAATTTTTGTAATAATATTATAAACATTTTCTTACCTCTGTAATAGAAATGATGAGGATTACATGAAGGACATATATAAAACTTCTTGGCAAATCAGCTGTGAATTTGTGTAGTTTCATGTGACTATCCTGTCTCACGACAGTTCATCCATCCAAAATGATACTGTCCATAGTTGTTTTTCATTCAGCTCAACAAAATTCTCATTAAAAGCTTGTGTGATAAATTGGCTAGTGCGTTCAGCTTCCTCAGGCAGAATTGTAAGTGTTCTAGTTTGTGATTTATAGTTCACTAAGTATCAGAACTTAAAGATACGTTTATTAAACGTTACTGTATTTTAAGTTGGCTAAACTTTAAAGTATTTGTTAGAAGTTTCATTTTAAGAATATTTTTCTTTTGGAATACCTGTAAAAATTGTTTATTATACATATAGAAACACATATTTATGTAAACACGTGCATATATTCACAGTTGCCAGAAGAACTCTCATGTAAGCACTCTGTAATAGACTATGACTGGTCTTATATAGCTCCCAAAGCTCAGTTATTCTGATCTTTTACGGTAACCCTTTCCTTGCTTTTCTTGTTTTACTACTTGGGTATGTGTTTTAAACAATATGGTTTAGTTTTTTGTGATTCTGTATTTCATATAATTGGAATCATATTGAGTGTATTCTTTTGGGTTTGTCCTGTTTCATTCAATAGTATCCTTGTAAAAATTATTAATGTTGATGGAAGTTGCAGTGTGTTCATTTCCATTCCTGTATTCTGTCATACAGATTTTCCAGTATCTGTCCTGTTGGTAGTTATTTTAGATTATTTTGGAGTAATGAGCAGTATTGCTCTGAATGTTCTTGAAAATTCTTCTGGTGCTTGTAAGAATAGGATTTTTTAGACCATTGATTTTCAGGGTGTATGGTCCAGGAACCTTGGAGGCAGGAGTGTCCCGGAAACTCTCCAAGAGGATCTTTTAGGTCAAAATTGGTTTCATAGTAATACTCAGATGTTATTTGTCCTTTTCTTTTTATTTCTTTGGAAAGAATATAGACTGGAATTGACAAAGGCCAAATGAAGTATATTATGTCAAGAGATTGAATAAGACGCAGATAAGAGAATCCAGCTATTACTATAGATATTGAGTTGAGTATTAAAGAGATTTCCAAAAATCTGGAACAAATTCAATGAAAATACAGATTTAAATACCATAATAGACTAGCTCATCCTCACAAATATATACAGAATGCTGCATCCAACGGCAGCAAAGTACTAATTCTTTTCCAAGGCACATGGAAAATTCTCCAGAACAGATAACATTTTAGACTACAAAGTAAGCCTTAGCTAAATTAAAAAACATCGAGACAGTACAGAGGATTTTCTGAGATGACAGTGCTTCAGAATAAATCTGTAACAAGAAGAACAAGGAAAAATATCAAATACATGGTAACTGAGTAACACCTTGCTTAAAAACCACTAGGAATCAAAGAAATAAAAGATGAACCTAAAAAAGTTCTTAGAATCAAATGAGAATAAGAACAGCTTACTAAAAGCTTTGAAACACAGCAATACCATTGCTCAGAGGGCAGCTTATAAACAGATTAAAAAAAGGAGAAAGGGCAGAAATCAACTCATTTAACAGTACAGCTTGAACAAGTAGAGAATAGCAAAGGTAGCACACAGTCATGGCATAAATAAATGAAACAGGAAAACAGAACAAGCAAGACTAGAAGCTGATTCTAAAAGAAGTAATGTAATTGATAAACTGCTGGCCAAGTGGGCAAAAGAACAACAAGAGAAGATGCAAATAACAAAAATAATAAATAAGATGGATGACATTACAGTAGAACTAACTGAAATAAGGATAACAGAATATTATGAAAAATTATACTAAAAAATGTTAAAACCTAGAAGAAATAAGTATCTAGAAACACACTACTTACATAAACTAACACAGACAAATAGAAAGTGTAAACAGACCCATAGCAAAAGAAGAAATTGATGATGTAAAAGAACTCCCAACTAACACAGAGGGAGGCCTCACACTACTGACTTTAGAACCTGTTACACTGCTACAGTAGTCAAAACAATCTAGTACTGGTGTAAAAGGAGAAATACAGACAATGGAACAAAATTGAGATCCCAGGAGTATCACCATCCTCTTATGAACTGTTGATATTCGACAAAGCCCCAAAGGTTGTAAACTGGGGTAAAAGCGGTTTCTTAGATCTGACTTAACCCCACTTGGCTGGCTTTGCATAACAAATGGTGTTGTCAGAATAGGATAGCCATCGGCAAAAAACTGAAACAAGTCCCACATCTCACACCTTACACAAAAACTAACTCTAAATGGATCGAAGACCTAAATATCAAACCTGATACAATAAAGATCATGCATGAAAAATAGGATGAACAGTGGAAGTTCTCATACAGGCTTAGACAGACTTCAAAATCTGAGAAGCAAAACACAATCAATAGAAGAGAGAACAGATAAATGGGAACTACTAAGAATCAAATACTTTTGCTCATCCAAGGGCTCTATCAGGAGAGTTAAAAGAATTCTGTCTACAGAATCGGAAAAAATACCTGGCAACTGTACGTTGGACCGATGTCTAATCTCCATAATCTACAAGATACTGCAAAATAGCAACAAGGAAAAGGTAAATAGCCCAACTAAGCAATGGACAAAGAAGATGGGTGCACATTTCACCAAGGAAGACATCTAGGCAGCCAAAAGACATGTGAGGGAATGATCATAATCATTAGCTATTAAAGAAATCCAAATCAAAACTGCAATGAGATACTATCTCACCCCAACACAGTTGGTCATAATCCAGAAAACACAAAACAGCAAATGCTGGAGAGGCCTCAGAGAGATTGGAACTCTCCTACACTGCTGGTGGGATTGCAAAATGGTACAATCTATTTGGAAAGCAATATAGTGCTTCCTTAAAAAGCTAGAAATAGAAATGCCATTTGATCCTGTAACCCCACTGCTCAGAGTATATCCTACAGAAATAAAGGTGGTCACATGAACAAATACACATGTGCACGAATGTTTATTGCAGTATTGTCCACAATAGCAAAAAGCTGAAATCAACCTAGATGTCCATCAGCAGGTGAATGGATCAATAAACTGTGGTACATCTACTCAGTGGAACACTATGCAATGATAAAAAACAATGATGATTCTAGGAAGCATCTTCTAACCTGGTTTCCACTGGAAGACATTATGCTGAGGGAATTCAGTCAGCAACAGAAGGACAAATATTGTATGAGACCCCTGCTGTAAGGACTTAAAAATAGAGTTATGTGAAACATAAAAGACTCTTTGACAGCTACAAGGGTGGGGAGGGAGGGAGAGGGTTGGTCATAGATTAGGTAGTTGATAGAAATTTGGTTAGGTGAAAACATCGGCAATACGCAGTACAGAGTATGTCTTCTTAATGGGACTTCACAATAAACTGAAAGGTTTTTTAAACTCAATATTTCAAAGGATAGAGGAGCAGGGAGGGGGGTCTGGGGACCATGTATTCAAGGAGACATTGAGGCCAACTAGCATAACTAGTCCATTGCTAACAAAGTCTTCTGCAAGCCATATTGGTGATGTCTGGACTCTTCACAGCTAGTAAGCTGCAATGTGAGGTACACCAGATGGTCCCAACTCATCTGGAACAGATGACCACCAAGAGCAACAAAGATTTGAGGAATAAAAGAGCCCAGAAGGCTGTCAACATGAGACCAGAAGAACCAGATGGTGCCTGGCCACCAGCGAAGACAGCTGTGACAGGGGACGCAATGTAGAGTCTCTAAGGCAACATGAAAAAAAGAGGTGCCCAAGAACTCTACTGAAAGACCACAGTTGACAGCCTGGTTGATCCCGTGAAAACATGGCCCCCAGACTGGCTGCTGTCTCTGACTGAAAACCAGTAATGAATCAAGAGCGGACTGGACTCAGGGACACTGTGTGACCATATAGTGTGCATATTTTCTGGTTCTGTGCATTTGCAGACTTCCTACTGGTCTCTTTCTGGATGGGAGAGAAGATGATGGAGAGTGGTCAGATGCTTGTTAAGAGGATACTAGATAATATAGAGTGAGAAGGAGGAGTGTGCTGTCACTAGGGGGGAGAGCAAAGGTAGCTGCAGATCGGTGGGCATACAAAGCTGATTTGGATTGTATACTTTCACTTAATTACACACACAAAAAATGAAAAAAACTCACAACTGAAGAAAGCACTGGACCAGTCAGATTCACTGAAGTACTCTGCCAAACAACAGAAGAGCCCATACCAGAAAAAAGTGTTTCAGAGCATAGAATAGGAAGCAGTTTTCCTGAACTCATTCTTTGAAGCCAGCATAAACCTGATACCAAAGCCGGAGAGAGATACTGCCAACAAAGAAAATTACAGACCGTTATCCTTCATGAATATGGATGAAGAAATTCTTGATAAAATTCTAGCCAGTGGAGTTCAACAGCATAAAAAAATACGTATGTATCGTGATCAGATGGGATTCATCCAAGTGTGGACACGTGGTTTAATTTTAGACAATAAATCAGTATAACTTAACACATAAATAAAAGAACCACATGATGATTTCAGTCAACCTAGCAAAGGCATTTGTGGAAGTCCAGCACCCATTACTGATAAAAACACTAGGCAAAGTTAGGATTAGAAGGGAGATTCCTCAATATAATAAAGGGTATTTACATAAAACCAGCTTCCATTGTTGTCCTCAGTGGAGAGAAACTGAAAGATTTCCCCTTAAAAATGGGAACAGAACAAGGGTGCCTTTGTCGCTAATAAACACTGTACTTAGAGCAATTAGGCAAGAAAAGGAAATAAAAGACATTCAGATTGGTACTGGAGAAGTAAAACTATCCCTATTCACAGATAATATCCTATACATAAAAAATCCAGAAAACTCCATAAGAAAGCTACTGTAACTAACAGGACAGAGCAAAGTAGCAGAATACAATATCCACATTAAAAAAAAAAAACAAAAAATAGATCGTTCTACACCAACAAAAAGACCATGGAAAAGAAAATCAGGGATGTTGGCCTTCTACAACAAAGACCCAGAAAACTAAGTAGAAAACACATCAAGCCTGGAACCCAGAGGATCGAGTAGAGAATTCAGAGATCTCAGTCAAGCAATGAATAGAAAAAGAAACTGACAGAACAAAGAGCAAGAATAGATAAGGAGCCATAGTCCTTTATCACTAATGCAGCACGGATTCACCATCTTGCAGTCCTGTTGGAGATCAGCAGGAAAGGTGTGTGGGAAACCACTTTCATGGAAATCTCAGCTAGAGACAAAGTACCTGAAAAGCAGTAATTACACTCTTCCCCACCCTGCCCAACCCTCATTCTCTCCCTGCTGCTGTACCTCCTATACCTTATGACTGGCTGCTGTGATTTGGCTAGCTGGAAAATGGAGTGTCTGTGCCTCTTGGATTCACCCTGTCCACATTAGAGATCTGCAGATAGGGGATATAGGAAAGCAGTTTCATAGAGCTCCCAGGAGGACACATAATGCACTGGACCTGCCCTACTGCACCATAGCTGAGCAACTGACTGGCTGTTTGAAAATGAAGTGAAAAGTTTCATGACCACAAATGAGCAAACTTCAAAGAAAACACCGCCTACCTGCTGTGACATAACCATCTAAAAAGAAGGAAGAAACAAACAGATCTACAGTTAGACAAAAGAATTACTGAATGCCCCAGAGACAGCAGACTGTATCAAAACTTAAAAAAACACAAGGTAGTTTTAGACTGGATGACCTTATAGTAAAAGAGAAGGCTTTAGAACTACCTGACAGAGAATAAAAATCTCTAACATTCAGAGCTACTGAATAATTGAAGCAAAAATGAGACAATTATGAGGAAAACAGTAGACATTCATGGAAAAGACCAACAAATTTATGGAAAGTACAGACAAAAAGTCAAATAATTTAGGAAACTAGTATAGGAACAAAATGCCATAAGAAATTAACAACTATATGTCATACAAAAAGAGCAATTAGAAATCTAAAATATAAGCAAGATAGCTGAGGAGGTTTGAAATGATGGAAGACAGGATCAGGAAAGTTGAAAACTTTTCCTACATCTCTCAGGAAAAATCAGAAAAGAAGAATGACGAAAAATGAAGAAACCTTGAAAATTTTGTGAGACACAATGAAAAGCACAAATTTGTAAGTGATTGGAGTTTTAGAATAGGGAGAAAATGGAAAACAGATAGAGGTTCGTTGAATTGTTGATAGAAAATGCCCCTAATGAAAAATGAAGAGCTTAACAAGAAATTCAACAAATGACATATAGGATAGACCCTAAAACAAAGTAACAAGGCTTATCAGAGTTACATTTACTAAACCAAAGACAGAGAAAAACTCCTGAGAGCAAAAGTCACATGCAAAGGAGAAACTAAGATGCAGTTCTAATTATTTGATAGCAACCATGGGGGCAAGAAGACATTTGGATGATGGGTATAAAACCTTGAAAGAAAGAAAACAACCAGAATTAATACCTCTTGCAAAACTCACTTTCAGTGAGGATGAAATTAGGACGTTTCTAGATGAACAAAAATTAGAGGAATATGTAAGAACAAAGCCAAACTTCCAAGAATTATTCAAGGGAGTCCTTTGAGAACAAAAGCTCAGAACATAGCTTGAATTCTGGATATAACTTTGTACCAGCCAGATACCAGCCTATGAAATGAACTTTTAGGGACCATCAAAAACCAAAATAATTACAATTGGAAACCAGAGAGGCTAATCTGTAAATGACAAGAAGGTTAGAACAGTGAGAAAGGGAATAAACAGTTAGGTATAGAACTTCCTAATGGAGTGGAAGGCAAGACAATACCAAGTAATAATAGACTGATACAAATTTAGGAATAAAAGCGAAGATTTCAAGGTAACAATGAAGAAAGTTAACAAACCTCATCAAAATGAGTAAACCGAAAGTCTCAATAAAAACAAAATATACAACAAACAAAAAGAAATCTGAGGAACAAAGAAAAAAAGACTACAAAATGATACCAGTAAATTCATGCCTATGAATAACTGTGCTGAATATAAATGACCTAGATACATAAAGAGATAGAATGAGTTAAAAAGAAAAAATAGGATTCATCAGTATGCTGTCTACAAAGTTCGTATCTGAGAAACAGTGATGTGAATTTATCAAAAATCAAAGAAAAAAATACACCATAGATCACCAAATAGATACCAAAAATGAGCAGGAGTAGCAGTGCTAATCTCATATAAAATAGACTTTAAAACAACATCTATCCTGAAAGATAACAAAGGACGCAATACAACAATTAAGGGAGTGATCTATCATGAATACCTAGCCATAATAAATATGGATGCACCCAGTGTTAGGACTCTAAAATACATAAAACTAACAAAACTGAAAGGAGAAATTGAAAGTTCTGCAGTAGTAGTAGGAGTCTATGTCACACTACTCTCAGTAAAGGACAGAATGTCCAAAAAGAAACTTAGCATAGATACAGAAGAACTGTTGAAGGGCACAGTTAGCCACCATATATGTGGAAATCTCCATTCAGCAAATCAAAGTACAAAATAAACATATAAAATCAGTTGAATTCCTCCACCAATAAAAAGAACTAGGGAAACAATGCAATTTACAGTAGTCCTTAAAAAATAAATTACCTTAGGAATTAATGTAACAAGGGATATAATAGACTTGTGCAATGAAAATTACAAAAGACTCCTTCCTGCAGGAAACCAAAAGAGATTTACATAAATGGAAAAACCATACTATTAAAAAACAATAAAGTAAAAAGACTTGCACTACCTGATCTCACAATCTACTATGCAGCCGTGGCAGTTGAAACAGCCCGGTACTCCTGTGACAACAGATACCTTGACCAGTGGGACAAAATTGAGAACTGAGATGTTAATTCATCCACTTGACCTTCGACAAGGGTCCAAAGTTCACTAAATGGGGGAAAGACAGTGTTTTAACAAAATGTGCTGGCAGAACTGGATGTACACCTGCAAAAGAAACGGGACTCCAGCTCACCCTGTATACAAAGACCTACTTAAACTGCATCAAAAACTAAAAAGTTCGTAGAAGAAAAAAATAGAATCAAAGTTAGAAACCCTAATTCACAGCACTAACAAGACAGAAGTTGTAACCAACCGCACACAAACTCTAGAAGATAAGCTACATAGTTGGAATCTTCTAAAAATTAAACATTTAATCCTTATCAAATACATCACCAAAAGAGTGAAAAGAGAACCATGAATTGGATTGTGTCCCTTGAAAAATATGTGTAGTAATTTGGATGAGCCAGGATGGCCTGTATTCTGTGATTGCCCTCCATTTTTTTATTTTCTGATACTGTAAATGCTAGTCTCTGTCTGTGGCTAATAGATAGGATGACTATGTTAGAAGAAGATTAGGTCGGGACTTCAACACACTTGCTAAGGGAGTTTCCTTGGACTGTGGCTTGTACCACCCTTTATTCTTTCATACTACGGGAGGTAAAAAGAGAAGCAAGCAGAGAATTGGGAACCGCACACCATCAAGAAAGGAGCACTGGGAGAAGAGCACGTCCACCAGACCTGAGATTTCCTGTGCCAAGATGATCCCTGAACAAAGACTGATGCAACACAAGGACTTTCTTCCAGAGCAGAGGGACAGCCTTCCCCTGGAACAGACACCCTGAATTTGGACTTGTAGCCTACCAGACTGTGTAAGTATAAACTTTTCCTTTGTTGAAGCTGTCTGCCCAGTGGTACTTCTGTTAGAGCAGCACTAACTGACTAAAACACCAGGGAAGAAAATTCAGCTATTATGAATTAGACAAATGTCTAATCTCTGGAATCCACAGGAAAATCCAATATCTTTACAATACAAAGGCAAGTAATCCACTTTAAAATGGACAAAGGATATGAACAGACTTATTATAAAAGATGATGTTTAAGCTGCCAACAGACACATGAAGAAATGTTCATGTTCTTTGGAATTAGAGAAATGCAGATCAAAATCACAATGAGGGACCATGGCCTAACATTACTGGCATGATTCACAAAAACAGGAAATTACAAATGTTGGAGAGGCTGCCAAAAGATTGGAACTCTTTTATGCAATGCTGGTGGGAATGCAAAGTGTTAAGAACCATTTTTGAAAACAATAGGTGCTTCCTTTAGGTAGAAACAGAAATATCATGTGATTCAGCAATTACACTCATGGGAGTATATCCTGTTGCAGTATTGTTTGCAGTGGCACAGGGATGGAAAAAACCTCGATGCCCTTCAACAGAAGAATGATTTACCAAACTGGTACCTACATACAGTGCAGTATATAACACAACAATCAAAAACAACCATGAATATGTTAAGCATCTAGTAACTTTAAACTGGAGGGCATTATGTTGAGTGAAATAAATTGGTCACAAAGTTCTAATGTGAGACCACTAGTATAAAAACTCATGAAAAGGTGTACGAACACACACACACACACACACAAACACACAAACAATTTTAATGGCTACCAGGGAGGGAAGAGGTGGGAATGGAAAGATAATACCATTTACCATGGCTTCCCTCCCCTCAAAATATTTAAGATTAAAATGCACAACACTTTTGCGAAAAACAAAAAGACACCTACATAAATGGAAAAACATACCATGCTCATGGATAGGAACACTGAAAGTGTAAGTTCTACCCAAAGTGATCTACCGATGCAATGCAACTCTGACCCAATTACCAGCAACATTTATTTATTTATTTATTTATATTATGTTTTAAATGAAAGTTTACAATTTGAGTCAGTTTCTTCTATAAAAACTTACACTTTATTATGTGACCCTAGCTGCTCTCCCCATTGTGTGACAGCACACTCCATTCTGAGTTTCGCATGTCGTTTCAGCCAGCTCCTGTCCCCTTTTTTCTCACCTTACCTCCAGATGGGAACTGCTTGGTTAGTCTCCTGTGTGACCAAAGCCAAGACACATACTCTTGACTAGTACCACTTTGTGTGTCAGTCATTGAATGAAGAGTTGGCATCTGGAATGGTTTCATTTCTGGGCGAGTACAGAGGTCATGTCCTCGGAGGACCAATCAGTCTGTCAGACCATGAAGTCTGGTCCTTTTACTAGAGTTTGAGTTCTGCACCCTACATTTCTCCCACTCCATCAAGGACTGTTTGTGGAGGTAACTGTAGGGGAAGTCATTGGTGATAGCCAGGTGCCATCTTGATGTAGTCTCTGATTAATCCGGTCCTTTCTGTTTCTTGGGATCATATTTTCCTTACGTCTTTCATATTCTGAATTCTCTTTTACTCCAGGTGAGTTCAGAGCAGTTGTTGCTTCTTAGATGGATGTTTGCTAGCTTTTAGGACCCGAGGCATCACTCACCAAAGTGGAATGCAGAACACTTTCGTAATAAACTTGGTTATGCTAGTTGACACAAATGTCCCCAGACTCCTGTCCCTGCATCTCTGCCCTTGAAAATGTTCCTTTGTATTTAGGAAACTTCTTAGATTCTGGTTTAGTCCAGTTTTACTGACTTATCCTCTACTGTGTGTTTTACCTCCTTTCATCTAAAATAATATATATATATAAGTGTATATATATGTTTTGTAGAAGTAAAAGCATTTTATTTAGAATTATGGTAGTAACAACAGGATCTGAAAACATAAACTGTTCAAATCACTCTCCTGTGAGCAGGCCTGGCTGGGAGACTTTCTTACCTGCTTCACATCCATCTACATGGCTTTCTTATTTTTTTTTGGTGTACACATGTCTTTTTTTTAATATTTATTAATTACAGTAAAAATAAAGTTTCTAACATCTGACAGTTATCTCGTCTGTGATAAACCCTCACCCTCCTACCCACACCTGTAGCCAATAGTTACTTTCTTGTATAGATAATTCTATTTTTAAGTCTGTATAACAGGGGTCTTATACAGTGTTTGTCCTTTTGAAACTCTCTCATTTCACTCAGCATGATCTCTTCCAATTGAAACCATGTTATGAGATATTTTCTAAAATTGTCATTGTTTTTGATCATAGCACAATGTTCCATTGAGTATATATACCGTAGTTGGTTTATCCAGTCGTCTGTTGATGGGCATCTGGGTTGATTTCCATCTTTTAGCTACTGTGGACTCTGTTGCAACAAACATTTGTGTGCACGTGTCTGTTCATGTGACAACTTTTGTTTCTGAAGGATAAACTCCAAGCAGTGGAATTACAGGATCAAATGCTTGATCTGTTTCCAGCTTTTTAAGAAAGCACCAGATTGCTTTCCAAAGAGGTTGTACCAACTTGGAATCCTACCAGCAATGTAGGAGAGTTCCAGTCTCTCCACAGCATCTCCAGCGTTTGTTGTTTTTTTTGGATCATGGCTAACCTTGTTGAGGTGAGATGATACTTCATTGTAGTTTTGATTTGGATTTCTCTGACAGCTAATGATCGTGAGCATGTTCTCATATGTCTTTTGGCTGCCTGGATATCCTCTCCCGTGAAGTGTCTGCCAGTCTCCTGTGTCCATCTCTTAATTAGGTAATTTACCTTTTCCTTGTTGATGTTTTTTAGAACCTTGTAGATCATGGAGATCAGATGACAGTCCAGCGTGTAGTTGCCAAATATTTTTCCCATTTTGTAGGTGGTCTTTTAACTCTTTTGATAAAGTCTTTGGATGAACAAAAGTGTTGCATTTGTAGTAGTTCCCATTTATCATTTTCTCTTCTTTTGCTCATGCTTTGTCTGTCAGATTTTGAAGTCTGTTTCCATTGTGTATTGAAACTTCCATTGTTGATCCTATTTTTTCTTGGATGAGCTTTATTGTTTTAGAGTTGATATTTAGGTCCTTAATCCATTTAGAGTTAGTTTTTGTGTAAAGTGAGATAGGGGTCTTGTTTCAGTTTTTTGCAGATAGACATCCAGTTTTGCCAGCACCATTTGCTGAGGAGACATTTTCACTCCAGTTTACAGTCTTAAGGCTTTTGTCAAATATCAAGAGGATGATGGCATCTCTGGGGTCTCAACTCTGTTCCATGGTCTATATGTCTCTCTCTGTACCAGTACTAAGCTTCTCAGGTTGGGTAGGGTGAGGCCTCCCGTTGTGTTCCTCTTCTTCAGTAGTGATTTACTAAGCTGATGTTTCTTCCCTTTTGAAACAAAGTTGGTGATATGTTTCTCCATCTCCATAAAAAAATGACAGTGGAATTTGTATTGAGATTGCATTGTATAAGTAGATCACTTTAGGTAAAATAGACATCTTCACATTGATAAGTCTTCCTATCCATGAGCAGGGTAGGTTTCTCCAATTTTGGAAGTCTTTTTGGATTTCTCTCAGTAAGGCCCTGTAGCTTTCTGTATAGATCTCTTTTTTCTCTAGTTAGATTTATTCCTAGATATTTTATCTTCTTGGGGACTATAGTCAATGGTATTGATTTGCTGATTTCTTCTTTGATGAACTCTTTGTTGGTACAGAGGAATCCTACTAATTTACTTAAGTTTATCTTGTATCCTGATACTTTGCTGAACTCTTTTGTTAGTTCCAGTAGTTTATTTATGCATTCTTTAGGATTCTCTGCATATACAATCATCTCATCTACAAACAGGGAGATCTTTACTTCTTTGCTGATGCAGATGCCCTTTATTTCTTTCTCTTGTCTAATTGCTCTGGTCAGAACTTCTAATACAGTGTTGAATAGAAGTGGTGAGAGTGGTCATCCTTGTCCAGTTCCTGTTCTCATGGGGAATTCTTTAAGTCTCTCTGCATTCAGGATGATGTAGACAGTTGGCTTTGTGTAGATGCCCCTTATTGTGTTAGGAATTTGCTTCTGTTCATATTTGGCTGAGAGTTTTTAGCATGAGTGGGTGTTGGACTTTCTCAAATGCCTTTTCTACATCAGTTGACAAAATCAGGTCATTCTTTGTGTTATTTATGTGGTTGATCACATTAATTGTTTTTCTGATGTTGAAGCAGCCTAGCATCACAGGTATGAATCCCACTTGGTTGTGATGAATTATGTTTTTGATATATTGTTGAATGCTATTGGCAAGGATTTTGTTGAAGATTTTTCTATCTAGGTTTATAAGTGATACTGCTCTGTAATTTTCCTTTTTTGTGGAATCTTTCTGTGGCTTTTGTTATCAGGGTTATGCTGGATTCATAGAATGAATTTGGGAGTATTCCATACCTTTCTATGATGTGAAATAGCCTCAGTAGTATTAGAGTTAACTATTCTCTAAAAGTTTGCTGAAATTTCTGGTGAAGCCATCTGGGCCAGGACTTTTTTTGACTGGTAGTTTTTTAATGATTTTTTCAATCTCTCTTTGTGATAGATTAATTAAGTTGATCTACTTCTCCTTGTGATAATCTTTGTGGTGATATGAATCTAAAAATTTGTCCATTTCCTCTAGGTTTTGTAATTATTAGAGTACAGCCTTTTGTAATATTGTGTTGTGATATTTGTGGTATCAGCTGGGTCTGTTGTAATATCTCCCATCTCATTTCTTAATCAGGTTGTTTGTATCCTTTCATGTTTTTCTTTTGTAAGTTTAGCCAATGGTTTATCGTTCATTGTTTCAAAAAACCAGCTTTTGCTTTTGTTAATTTTTTTTGATTGTTTTTATACTCTAATTCATTTAGTTCTGTTCAAATCTTTATAATCTATTTTCTTCTGGTGACGGAGCGGTTCCTTCGTTCCTCTGCTTCTGCTTGTGAAGAAGTTAGAAGAAAGCCTACTACAGGGTTTCCCTCGGAGTGTTAGCTTTGCTTTGAGCCTTGCTGCCTTCAAAAGCATCTGTTTATGTTTCATTTTATTAAGCTTGATTACAGTATGTCTTGATGTCTCTCTTTTGGGATCTAGCTGTTGTGGTGTTCATAAACATCTTGGATACGTATGTTCTCTTTACTCATAATCTCAGCAAAGTTTTCTGTCAGCTTTTCTACAGCAGTGCTGTCTATGTTGTCATCTATCTCCCCTTGTTCAGGAACTTCAATTAAACATAAATTATTCCTCTTAATGGAGTCCCACATGTTTCTTAATGCATCTTCATTTTTCTTCTTTTTTCTGATGTCTCCTAGTAAATACTGGCGTCAGATGCTGTGTCCTCAAGATCACTGAGTCTAACTTCTTTCTGTTCAGTTCTTCTCTTTTGGATTTGGATTGAATTATCTAATTCTGTAATTTTGTTATTGATATGACGTATTTCAGGTCGTTGATGTTCCATCAGTTCAAATAGCTTAATTTTTCATTTTGTTCTGCTGCATTTTGTTTAATCTGTTGGTGGATTCTATATCTAATTCTTTTGTACTTGACCTCTGGTAGATTCAGAAAGGGATCTTCATGTGGGAAATATTTTGAATCTTTATTTTGAGAGTTTTCTGGAGTATTTGAAGGCTTCTTCTTTAAATGGTTAATTATCGTCTGTTGCCTGCATGCCATGTAGACACTGTTTGATATCTCTGGTATTACCTCAACAGGAGCTGAGGTATAGATCTAAGAGAATTGTTGGTTACCAGCTGTCTCTTTATACTCTAGTGATTTGCCCCAGGTGGACTCTTTGGGGTGGAAGTCTCTGCTTATTGGGTGGCAAAGACGCTACCCTACTTATGGAGAAATTGGGGGCTGTCAACCAACTCTACTATGTGGTTCAGAGAGGGGTGGGAGGAAAAGCTACCTGACCTCTCAACAGACAGATCTCCAGGCAAATACATAGGCCTCTCAACCTTATAAGTAAACTTCACTTCTATGTGGAGAACTGTCCAGATGCTGAACTAGGAACTATCTAATGTGCTAGCCAAAAGCAGGCTGTCAGGAGCAGCAGGGTGTATTCCAGCTCATAATGAAAGTACATTACAGGCCATTCGCAGAAGCTGCAGTTCTCCAGTATGATGCAACAGCAGAAGCAGAGATGAGATGGCCGCTTGCTCGTTTTTGAGAGGGGAAGATTAGCCCAGTACTAGTGTCTAGTCAAATATGTCAGGTCGTAGGGCTTCCCAAATGATCACTGCTGCATACAGAGGTCATTCCAGCTCTTAGTTCTCAGAGGGAAATGAGGAGAGGTGTGTCTAGTCTACCATCTTTTACCCCCTTCAGTAATTTCTGTCTCTTGTCAAATTGTTACATAACTCTTTCCCTCCCAAACTTTGTAACCATCAAAGGCTGCTTTCCTCTATATTTAAACCTTTTCTTGAGCCCTTATAATAATGGTCTCATACAATACTTGTCCTATTATGACTAGTTTCGCTCATGTGGTGTGATGTTTCCCACATTTGTTTGTTATCACTGTGTAATATTCCATTTTGTGTGCATACATGCCATGGTTTATTTATCCATTCATCTATTGTCAGACATTGAGATTGGTTGTGTTTTTTGCTATTGTGGACATTGCTATGATAAACGTTGGTGTGCATGTATCTGTTTATTTGGCAGATGTCGTGAGTTGAATTGTGTCCCCCCAAAAATATGTGCAGACGTGTGGCTGGGACATGATTCCCAGTATCTTGGGACTGTCCTCCATTGTATGGTTTCACTAAACTGTATATTAAAGTGGCTGTAAATTCCTGCATAGAATTACTTCCTTGCTCTGCAGTAGGGGGAGTTTCCGTGGAGTGTGGCTTGCCCCACCCTTAATGCTGTCAGCTTGCAAGGGATAAAAGGAAAGGGAAACAAAGAGAATTAGGAGCCTCGCACCATCAAGAAATGTGCACCGGGAGAAGAGCGCGTCTTTGAGACCTGAGGTTCCTGCGCCAAGACGCTCCCTGGACAAAGACTGATACAATACTGGACTTTCCTCCAGAGCCGACAAGGGGAAAGCCTTCCCCTGGAGCGGACACCCTGAATATGGACTTGCAACCTACCGGATTGTGTGAGAATAAACCTTCCTTTGTTTAAACCATCAACTCTATGATATTTCTGTTAGAGCGGCACTAGCTGACTAAAACAGCAGCCTTTATTTCTGTTGGACATACTCCAAGAAGTGGAATTTCTGGGTTGTATTATATTTCTATTTCTAGCTTTTTAAGAAAGTATCAAATCAATTTCCAAAGTGGTTGTACCATTGTACTTTCCCACCTGTAGTTCTCTGTAGTCTCTCCTCGGCCTCTCCAACATGTATTATTTTGTATTTTGGGGATTAATGTCAGTCTTGTTGTGCTGAGGTAACAGCACATTGTAGTTTTGATTTGTGTTTTTAAATGGCTGATGATCATGAGCATTTTTCTCAATTGTCTGTTTCCTACCTGAATATTTTCTTTGGTGAAGTGTTTGTTCATATCCTTTGCCCTTTGTTTTGTTGGATTAGTTGTCTTTTTGTTGAAGTTTTGCAGTGTGTCTTACAGATTGTACTGATTAGATGCTGATCAGATTTGTCACAGCCGAAATTGTTTTCCAAGTCTAAGTATTGTTTTTCCTCTTTTAGTGAAGCCATTGGATGAGCCTAAAGTGTTTGATTTTTAGGAGTTCACAGTCATACATTTTGTCTTCTGGTGTTTGTGCATTGTACGTATTAAATTATTATGTTTGTGGCATGTATTAGGGCTCCCAGTGTTGTCTGTTAGGGCTCCCAGTGTTGTCCCTAGCTTTTCTTCCTTCATGTGTATTATTTTCAATTTTATTTAGACCTTTGATCCATTTTGAGTTAGTTTGGTCCATTGTTATTTTGGATATGTGCATTTACTGAAACAGATTGACCCCTGAGCATTGTCTTTGTTGTGATCCGGTATTCTATAGGATGCTTGGTCTCATTTGATAGTGTGAATTTCTTTATTCAGTCCTTGATTTTTTTCTTTATAACTGACTAGTTTTTTAGCATGGTATTGTTCAGTTTCCATGTGTTTGATTTCTTTTTTTCCTTTTTCTGTTACTGATTTCTAATTATATGGCTTTATGATCTGTAAAGATGCATTGAGTATTTCAGTTAGACTTTCTTTATAGTTGGTCTTTCCTAGAGAATGTTTCTTGTGTATTGGGGAAGAAACTCTACTTATCTGCTGTTGGGTGGAGTGTTCTGTATATGTCTATGAGCTCAGGTTGGTCAATTGTAGCATTTATTCTATTTTATTTTTTTAATTATGATTGAATGAAAATGTACATTCCCATATAAATTTGCATGTTCACCTGTATGCAGCTCCCACTGCTCTCCCTGCCACGTGTCAGCACACCCTTCCTCTTTGCTCCATACATGTCCTATCCTCCCAACAGTCCACTATACCCTCCTTTCTACCCATTCCCTTTCCTGCAGTAAGAGGTCAGCAGAATGACGTCCTGTAGATGCATAGAACCATGAAGTTCCCACAAGATGCGGTCACTCTGCGTCACCCAGTCCAATCCATTGCTGTCTGAAAAGTTGACGTTCATTATGATTTATGGACAGGGGGCAGCATCAAGGCCAGGGACCGTGCTCCCAGGGGAACCCTAAAGCCCCTGGACCATCAGTTGCGGTCTTTTATTGGAGATCTCAGGGTGCACCCCTATTTATTGTTGTGTTGCCAGTGGAACTGAATTTTGTGAGCTCCATCGTGGCTATCACTGATGGTGGCTAGGCACCATCTGGTTCCTCTGGTTATGAGTTGATGTAGAGACTCACTCATGTGGGTCTCTCTGTCTTTTGGGTTCTCTTTCTCCCTTGTCGTTTTGGTCCTCGGTGATCATCTGTTCCTGTTGAGTTCGGACAATTGGCTGTACCCTCAGATGGCAGCTTGTCCGCTTTTAAGCCCCAGACGCCACTCACCAGTGTGGGGTGCAGAGAGTCCTCATTAGCAAAACACTAGTTGTGCCAGTTGGCCTTGATTTTACCTGAGAGCATGGTCCCAGCTACTTTGTCCTTGCAATATTGGGTTAAGATGGGAGTAGTACTCCAACTGTGCTGAAATCCAGTTTATATTGATCTTCTTTCTAATGTGTGCTGTCACCAATTTCACCCAACTAGATTTCTATCAACTATCTAATCTGAATCCTCCCCGCTTCATCTTCCCTGCCTCCCCACCCTTGCAGCTGTCAAAGAATCTTTTCTTCTATGGCTGAGTCTGTTTTTAAGTTCTTGTCATAGGGATCTTATAGCTGTTGTTTTGTCACTGACTGCTTTCACTCAGCATAATGTCCTCCAGCTGAAACCAGATTATGAGGTGTTTCCTGCAATCATCGTTGTTCTTAATCATTGCATAGTGTTCCATTGAGTATATATACCATAGTTTAGCTATCCATTTCTCTGCTGTTGGGCATCTGAGTTGATTCCATCTTTGTACTGTTGTGGACTGTGCTGCGATGAACATTCGTGTACATATATCAGTTCATGTGGATGGCCTTGATTCTGTAGGATATATTCCAAGCAGTGGAATTACTGGGTGAAATGGTGTATCTATATCTAGTTTTTTAAGGGAGCACCAGATTGCTTTCGAAAGAGGTTGCGCCCTTTTGCAATCCCACGAACAGTGTAGGAGAGTTGTGATTTTCCACAGCCTCTTCAATATTTCTTGTTTTGCGTTGTTTGGATCATGACCAACCTGTTGGGGTGAGATGATATCTCATTGTCGTTTGGATTTGAATTTCTTTAATAGACAATGATTGTGAGCATGTCTGCATGTGTTGTTTGGCTGCCTGAATGTCCTCTTTAGAGAAGTGTCTGTCTATTACTTAATTGGATGATTTATCTTTTTCTTAATGATATTTTGTAGTACCTTATAGATTATGGAGATCAGGCATTGATCTGACATACAGTTGATGAATACTTTTTCCTGTTCTGTAGGTGGCCTTTTAATTCTATTAATAGTCTTTGGATGAGTAAAAGTGTGTGATTCTTAATAGTTTCCATTTATATAATTTCTCTTCTGTTGATTGTGGTTTGTTTGACAGATTTTGAAGTCTGTCTACATTGAGTATTAAAACTTCCATTGTTTTTCCTATCTTTTCTTGGATGAACTTTATGATTTTAGGTTTGATATTTAGGTCTTTCATCCAGTTGGAGTTGGTTTTTGTATAAGGTGTAAAATATGGATCTTGTTTCAGTTTGTTGCAGATGGATATCCAGTTTTGCCAGCACCATTTGTTGAAGAGATTGTTTTTACCCCAGTTTAATGTCTTATGGACTTTATCAAATATCAACTGTTCATAGGCAGGTGGTGTCATCTCTGGGGTCTCGATTCTGTTCCATTGATCTATCTGTCTCTTTCTGTACCAGTACTAGGCTGTTTTGACTACTGTGCCAGTGTAATAGGTTCTAAAGTCGAGTAATGAGAGGCCTCCCAGTGTGTTGTTCTTGTTTAGTAATGTGTTACTTATTCGGAGCTTCTTCCCTTTGCATATAAAGTTCGTAATTTGTTTCTCCATCTAATTAAAAAATGTCACTGGGACTTGTATGCCAAGCCAAGTGCTTGTACAGGGGTTGCATTATATAAGTAGATTGCTTTGGGTAAAACAGACATTTTCACAATGTTAAATCTTCCTATCCATGAGCAGGGTAGGTTTCTCCATTTATGTAAGTCTGTCTTCATGTCTTGTAGTAAGGGCTTGTAGTTCTTTTTGTAAAGGTCTGTTATTTCTCTGGTTAGATTTATTCCTAGGTACTTTATGTTCTTAGGGGCTATAGTAAATGATACTGACTTGGTGATTTCTTCCTTAATAATCTCGTTGTTGGTATAAAGGATCCTACAGATTTACTTACGTTTATCTTGTATCTTGAGACTTTGGTGGACTTTTCTATCAGTTTCAGTAGTTTACTTATGGATTCTTTGGGATTCTCTGCGTGTATAGTGATATCATCTGCAGATAGGGAGATTTTTACTTCTTCTTTGCTGATGCAGATGCCCTTTGTTCCTTGGTCTTGTCTAATTGCTCTGGCTTGAAGTTCTAGTACAATATTGACTAGGAGAGGTGAGAGTGAATATCCTTGTCTAGTTCTTGTTCTCAAGGGAAGCTGTTTCAGTCTCTCTCCATTCAGGGTGACGTAGGCAGTTGAGTTTGTATAAATGGCCTTTATTGCACTGAGGAATTTACTGTCTATTCCTATTTGCTGAGTTTTTATCATGACTGGGTGTTGGACTTTATCAGATGCTTTTTCTGCATCAATAGACAAGATCAAGTGATTCTTGTATTTTGTGATATTTATGTGGTTGATCACATTAATTGTTTTTCTGATGTTAAACCAGCCTTGCATCCCTGGCAGGAATCCAACATGGTCATGTGGATTATTTTTTTCATATGTTATTGTATTCTATTGGCAAGAATTTTGTTGAAGGTTTATCGATCTAGGTTCGTGAATGATAATCGATCTGTAGTTCTCCTTTTTGGTTGGGTCTTTACTTTGGTATCACGGTTATGCTGGCTTCATAGAATGAATCTGGGAGTATTACATCCCTTTCTGTGCTGTGAGATAGTCTTAGTTTTGGAGACAACTGTTCTCTAAAATGTTGGTAGAATTCTACGGTGAAGCCATCTTGGCATGGGCTTTTTTTGGTTTGGAGTTTTTGGATGACTTTTTCAATCTCTTCCTTTGTGATGGGCTTATTAAGTTCTTCCGCTTCACGTTGTGATAATTTTGGTAGGTGATATGAATCAAGGAATTTGTCTATTTCCTCTATGTTGTCAAATTTGCTAGAGTACAGTCTTTTGTAGTATTCTGTTATAATATTTTTGATTTCTGTTGAATCTGTTGTGACAACTCCCCTCTAATTTCTAATTTGGGTTATTTGTTTCCTTTCCTGTTTTTCTTTAGTAAGTTTAGTCAGTGATTTGTCAGTTTTGTTGATCTTTTCAAAAAAACAGCTTTTGGTATTTTCAATTGTACTTGTATTCTCTGATTCATTTTTGTTCAGCTGTAATCTTTATGATCTGTTTTCTTCTCGTGCCTGAGGGGTTCCTCTGTTGTTCTTTACTTGTTCAAGCTGTTTGGTTAGTTCTTTGATTTTATTTCTTTCTTCCTTCCAGATGTGTGCATTTATGGTGATAAACTGACCTCTGCGCACTGCTTTGGCTGTATCCCATAGGTTTTCGTAGAAAGTATTTTCATTCTCATTGGAATCCATAAATTTCTTTATTTCTTCCTTGATTTCTTCTATAACCCATGGTTTTTTTGACTAAGGCGTTGTTAGTTTACATGAGTTCCATTTTCTATCTATGTTTTTTCTACTATTGATTTCAACTTTTATGGCTTTATGATCTGAGAAGATGCTTTGCATTAATTCCATGGTTTGGGTTTTGTTGAGAATTGCTTTATGTCCTAAGACATGGTCAATTCTGGAGAATGTTCCATGTGCACTGGAGAAGAAGGTGTGGTTGTCCACCGATCCATAGAAAGTTCTGTATATGTGGATGAGTTGTAGTTGGTTAATTATAGCGATAAGGTCTTCTGTGTCTTTATTAAGGTTTTTTTCTAGATGATCTGTCAAATATTGAGAGTGGAGTTTTGAAGTCTCCCACAATTATTGTGGAGTGATCTGTCTCCTTTTTGAGTGTATTCTGTGTTTGTTCTACGTATTTAGGTGCTCTAATGTTAGGTGCATAAATATTTAGTATTGTTAGGTCTTGCTTGTGTATTTGACCTTTCAGAAATAATAGAGTCCATCCTTGTCGACAATGGGGTGGATTTTACATTAAAATCGATTTTATGTGAGATCAGAATTGTGACGTCTGCTCTTCTTTGTTCATTGTTAGCTTGATTATATTCTTCCATCCTTTACTTTTCAGTTTGTTCACATCTTTAAGGTGAGTTTCTTGTAGGCAACATACAGATGGGTCACGTCTTTTGATCTAAGATGTCACTCACTGTCTTTACTGGAGCATTCAGTCCATTCACATTCAATGTAATTATTGATAGGTATGTGTTCAGTGCTGTCATTGTGATATATGTATTTTTGTGTTGATGTTTTTTCTGTTGTGCTTATTATTCTGGTCTGTGAACTCCTTGTCAGTTGATTGTTCACCTTTTTCAGGGTTGGTTTTGTGTTTGTTGAGACTCCTGTATTATATTTTTGAAGTTCTACCCTGGCCCCTAGGGTCGCCATGAGTCGGATCCGACTGAACAGCACTTGGCTGGCTATGGTATGATACATCTTTATTGTGCTTTATGGCTGCCCCTGTGATCCCGCTTAATAAACTATATATAAAGCCAATTTTAATTACTACCACTTTTGTCAGCTTCCTCTACATCTGGAAAGAGTGTAACGACTGTAGTACATCTCTCTTCTTAATATGTATCATAGTTTGCATGGTAGGATCACTAGATCGTTTCTTTCACTATTACAGCTTTGATTGTGTTTCTAGGCTTCCTTAACTGAGGAGGATTCTGCATGATGTGTCTTTCTAAAATACACAGTTAGTAGTTTAGTTCTTCCAAGCCAAGAGATTGTTTCAGTATTTCTTGTAGCTTTGGTTTGGTTTTTACAAAGTCTCTTGAGTTTCTCTTTTTCTACAAAGGTCTTAATTTCATTTTGATATTTGAAAGATATTTTTGCAGGATGTACAATTCTTGGCTGGAAGTTCTTCTCCTTCAAGTCTTTGACTGTGTTATGACACTTTCTCCGTGCCAGCATCATTTCTGCTGAGAAATCCGACAAAAGCCTACAGGGGTTCCCTCTGAATGTTAACTTTGCTTTGAGTCTTGCTGCCTTTAAGAGTTTCTGCGTATGTTTCATTTTGTTAAGTTGGATTGTATGTCTTCAAGTCTCTCTTTTGCAATCTGTATTGAGTCGTGTTTGATACATATCTTGAATATCTGTATTCTTTTATAATTTCTGGGATGTTTTCTGTCAGCAGCTCAGCAACAATACTGTCTGTGTTCTCTAGTGTCTCACCCTGTTCAGGAAATGCAGTTAATCATAGATTGTTCTTCTTAACGGGGTCCCACATGCTCCTTCATGCTTTTTCATTTTCCTTGTTTCCTTTTTCTGATTTCTCCTCATAAATACTGAAGTCAGTAGCTCTGTCTTACAAATCAGGAAGTCTCTTTTCCATTTGTTCCATTTTGTTTTCTTGGCTTCCAATTCAAGTTTCTATGTCTTTGATTTTGTTCTTGATGTGTTGGATTTCAAATTACTGGTGTTCCATCAGATCGAAGAACTTACGTAATTTTTCGTTTTGCTCTGCTTCATGTTGTAATAGGTCTAGGAGGCTTCTATAGCTAATCATTTTGTATTCACCTTCTCATAGTTTCAGAAAAGCTTCTTCGTCTGGGAAGTTCTCAGGTTGTTACTTTTGGGGGCCTTCTGATGCCATGGGTGATTTCATGGTTACCATCTTCTCCGGTGTTTGTTGCTTTTTGGGCTTCATGTGGGTCAGTATAGGCTGGGAGAGATGCTGTGAAGATATACCACAGTTTTTTCTCTAGGCCATCTTAAAATGAGTAGTTAAAAGTATTTGACAACTTTCAAACTCAGGCAGGTTTTCAGGTGCATACGTCCCTCTTTCCAGCAGTCAAAGTAAGCATGTCTACATCAAACCCCAGATGTTATAAACTAGCTCAAAATGCAGCAAGGCTACTGCCCTGGTGGCCTCTGCTGTCTGGCCCCAGCTGTATGCCCTACTGTGTAGAATCTGCTTTTCTGCCAGAAAAGCGCTCTTTTCTGGGTAGACACTGCCTTCCAGCCCAGGAATTAGGTCCCGCTGAAGCTTCAGTATGGATAACTCCACCTCCCAGCAAAACAAAATGGCATCCCACACAAGCTCGCCACCTGGCTGGGACCAGACTCCCCATTGAAAGAGAGGCCAGGAGTGCTGAGATGCCCAGAGTCCACAGCCTCTGCTGTTGGGCCCCATCTTCAGGTGACTCTGTGCAAACACCACCTCCCTGCCTGAAAAGAACTCTCCCCCTGGCAGGTGCCAACTCCCAGCCTAGAAACCAAGTCCAGTCAGGGCCTCCACCTGTACTTGTCTCTTTCCCAATGTATCAAGATGGCGTCCTTCACGAGCGCATCTGTACACTTACCACATAACGGAGGTAGAAAGATAGGACAGAGGAGCCGAGATGTACAGAGTCCAAAGCCGGGCTCTCAAAATGTAGCAGTTAAACTTGCCAGTCCCACCAGCAGTGTGTCCAAGACCAGCAGCTAGTGAAGTCCCAGCTCTGCCTGCTGGCCAAGGCAGAGGGGAAAAAAGTCAAAATGGTGAGTTACCTTTGGTCTGTCCAAGCCGGGGCTCGCCTACAGTGGGGTCAGTGAATGATGGGAGGTTTTGCGTTTGGCGGTATGAAGTCTGAATTGACAGCCCTATGCCGTATCCTACGGCTCACTGGGCATCCAGAAAGCTCCATTTAATTATCATGTCACGTCTTGGTTTCCAGAGGGATTTAGTGAGATGTGTGTTTAGTCCTCCATGTTGACTCCCTCATTGTAGCATTTAGATCTTCCTTGTCTTTATTGACTTTCCTGAATGCCCTTCAGTGAAAGTGATGTGTGTAAGTCTGCTAATATGATTGTGGAGCTCTCTGCTTCTCTTTTCATTGCTGATCAAGTTCTTTTTTTATTGACTTAGAAGCCCTGTGATTTGATACATAAATAGTTAATATGGTTGTGTCCTCCTGATGTATTGTACATTTATTTACTATAACAGTCCTTTTTTATCCATTGTGGTGGATTCTGCTTTAAAGTCTGTTTTGTCAGAAATTAACATTGTCATTCCTTCTCCTCTTTGAATGTTGTCAGTGTGATGTATTCTTTTCATCCTTTTTTAAGTTTTAGTTTGTGTATTTAAGGTGTGTCTCTTTTAGGCAGCATGTAGGCAGATCGTGTTTTCTTATCCATTCTGCCACTCTGCTGACAGCATTTTTTGTAACAAGATGGAGAAGCTGATCACCAACTTTATATGACAAGGAAGAAAGCCTCGGACAAACAAAGCATTATTGAAAAAGGAGGAGGCCTCACAGTACCTTATCTCAGAACATACAAACAGCCTGATACTGGTACAGTGAGAGACACCTACACTAATGAAATAGAATTGAGAACCCAGAAGTAAATGTATCCATTTGTTAACTGCTTATTCTGTGATTTTTGACAGATTCATTTAGTAGGCAAGAGTCAGTCTCTTTAACAACTGATGCAGACCTCACTGGATATGTATCTGTAGAAAAATTAAACAGTACCTGTATCTTATACCATATACAGAAAATAACTCAAAATGGATTGAATACCTGAATATAAAACCTTCATCTATAAAGATAGTGAGAGAACAAATAGGATTAGCACTAAAGGCCCTAATGCTTGGTATAAATACTAAACCAACTGTAATTAAATATGTCCCAGCAGGAGAAAATGAACTGAGTTAATGAGACCTCCTAAAAATTATACTTCTGGTGGTCAAAACACTTCTCCAAAAGTAAAATGAGAACATACAGACTGGGAGAACAATTTCTGGCTATAACTTATTTGACAAGGGGTTAATCTTTAAAATTTATAAGCAACTTCAATACCTCACAATGAGAAGCAAACAGTTCAACTAAAAAATGGGCAAAGGACATAATAGATGCTTCTCAGAACACAGCTAACAAGTACATGAAGAAATATGATCATTAGTTATTATTAGAGGGATGTAAATTAAAACTGGAATGAGATACCATTTCACACCAACATCAGTGGCACTGTTGAGAAAACAAACAAATGTTCGTGAGTTTGTGACAAGACTAGAACCGTTACACATTATGTGACCCGGAGACCAGAAGAACTAGATGATGCCCAGCTACCACTACTGATCAATCACTCTGTCCAGAATCACAGTAGAGGATCGTGGATAAAATGGGAGAAAAATGTAGAACAAATACCAAATTCATTTAAAAAAAAACTAGACTTAGTGGCCTGACAGAAACTGAACCTGTGAGACCATGGCCCTATGTAAGTCCTCTAACTTGGAACTGTAGCAATTCCTGGAAACTGTCTTCCAGCTAGGTAATAGGCAGGTATATAAAATAAACAGTGGTACCCAGAAAGAACATGTTCTGTAGAACAATTATACAAGATCCAAAGGGCAACTATTTCCCCTTTAAATATTGTGCTTTAAGTGAAACTTTGCAATCCAAGTCAATCTGTCATACCAGAAGTTATACACACACAGTATGTATAACTCTAGCTATTGTCAGCTATTGTCCCCACCCTATGACAGAACGTTCGTCCTTTCCACCATGTATTTTCCACATTCTTCAACCAGCTGGTATCCCTCTCTGCCATTTCATGCTGTCTCTGGACAGGAGCTGCCCAGTTAGCCTCATATATCCACTTAAACCAAGAAGTACCCTCTTGATACCAGTATCATTTTATGCTTTATTATCCAGTGCAATGTTTGTCTGAAGAGTTGGCTTCAAGAATGGTTTCAGTTCTGGGTTAACAAAGAGGCCAGAGGCCATATCATCTGGGGACCCTCCAGTCTGTCAGACCACTAAGTCTGGTCTTTTTTAATAGAGTTTGGTTTTACATAACCATCTTTCTCCTACTACAACAGGGACTTTGTTGTATTCTGATAGGAGAGTCGCTAGTGGTAGCTGGATACCGTCTAGTTCTTATGGTCTTATGCTGTTACAATCTCTGGATTGTGTGGCCCTTTTTGTCTCTTGGGCTCATATTTTTCTTACATGTTTGATATCTTTCATTCTCCAGGTTGGTTGGGATTAGTTAATGCTACTTAGTTGGAAGAGGGAAACATTTACCCAAAGGCATAGATGAGAATGCTGGGAGAGGTTGGAAAACCATATACAAAAGAAACAGGGAACCTTAGGGAAATATGGAGAAATGTGTGGGGATTGCAACTCATGTCACGGAAAACTTTGTGTACATCTTGTTGATTGGAAAACTAATTTACCAAAAACAATGAAAAATATGTTTTAAAGTGAAACAGTAGTATGCCTCTCACTTATTTTCTCATTTTGTGTTAGAAATATTTTTCATAAAAATGTTATCTGTGTTAGCATGTAATAGGTTTATTATTGTTGTGTAAATTAGTATGGTCAGAATCAACTTGACAAAACTGGGCTTGGTTTGTGTTTTTTTAAATTAGTATTTTAAAAAAATTGTTTTAGTTTAAATAGGTAAGTATTGATGAATATAACGAACAAAAGGTTTTTGGGATCCTTAATAATTTTTGAGCATATAAGAGGAATCTGAAAAGCACTGCAACAGATACATCCAGAAATGGAATTGATGGTCATGTGTCTATTCTTGTCAAGTGGTCTTAAATGAAGGTTTTCTCAATGAATGAATCACAGAATGAATTTGTAATAGTTCTTTTGTTTCACATTCTTGCAAACTCTTGGAGTTTTTTACTGTAGTTTTTGCTAATCTAGCAGATGCTTGTTGTTACCTTTTTGTGTTTTATTTGCATTTTCTTGTTTACTAATAAGTTGAATACTTTATTAATCATTTAGCTTTCCTCATTTATGAAGTATTGGTTTGTTTTTTTTAACTGGATTATCTGTCTTTTTTTTTTTAGTTTGTAGGTATTCTTTACAAATTCCGATACAAGCCTGTTGTGCATAATTGTTTTTCTGTTTATGTGATTACATGCAAAGACAGATCTTCTTTTAAAGCTAGACATATTTTTGCTGGTACATTTTGATGATTTCTCTTGTGTAAAGTCTGGCCAATATAGCCACATCTTACTTTGACTTATCTAAAAGTATACAGTTTACAAATGTGTGATTCTTATCTTGTTTCCCTATAGAATAGTGTGTTCTCCTGTTCCCCTGTTACGAGATCTCTCACAAAACTCGGTTATCAGGTAAGTTTTCTGAATTTCATGGCAGTGGTCTCGAATACAATTGTGAACTTGTAGATAAAGCAAAAAATAAATTCATAAAGAGCTCTGATTCACAAGGAAAGGATGTCTTATAATTCCACCATTTCTTTGAGGTCGGAGAATCCCTGTGTTACAGACCTCAGAGCCTTTTTCTCTAAATTTTGTATATTGTTAAGGTTGCTCATTTAACAAGCTTGTTTATCTTGTTACTGCTGACCACTTCTGAGTTTTTCTGGATTAGAGAAGTAGAAAGTGTAAGTAGGAGTTTCTAGGAGCAGTTTACTGTATAATGGCAAACAGATTTCTACCCCAGAGCCTCACATAGCTTCAGTCTATTATGACAGACTCTTTTAATTATATTTGCACTTACAGCCCTGCAGCATTGAAAATAAAAAGATGTATTTTCTTTAAGATGAGATGTACAGAATGGATTTGTGGGAATTTTTATCAATAATTATTTCACCTATCTAGGAAACTTACTTAAAAGAAGTGACAGAATTTTCTGTTATGTAAAAATAAGATGTAATATTGTTTAGAATAAAAATCAATCTTACCTGGTAATTATTACATATAATTGCTAATGTTTCTAGCAGAGTTTATATTGTCCTTTTTTCTAATCTTTGGACAAGACTAAAACAAATGCATTTTAGATATTTAAAAAGTTGGTAAAAATCTGCCAAAGAAATCTGTTTCTGAATCCTCCTTTCCTACTCATTTTCATTATTTCACTCACTCTCAGGAAATAGTTCAGGTTTTACTTAGATTTCTCATTGTGAAGTGTAAGCATGCTTATTTTCTTATTTAATGAATTTAGATAGCAACAGATTGTCATTCTAGAAAGGCTTTTATTTAAAGAAGGCTGATACTAGTTTGGAAGATCTTCCTACATTAGTTGATTTTATTAATCTATATATGATTTTTATCTTTACACATAATCTTTCTTGCTTTTTGTGTTCTTCCCTTAAGGATGAGGAAGCCCTCGTGTTACAGTGGTTAAGAGCTAGGGCTGCCAGTCAAAAGGTCAGCAGTTCAAATCAATAAGAGGCACTCTTTGGAACCTACATGGGGCAGTTCTGCTCTGTTGTAAAGGTTTACTATGAGTCAGAATCAGTCTGACAGTGGATTTGGTTTGGTTTCTGTTTAAGGGTGGAACACATATTACAAACCATTCTCTTAAGCCCTTCGCAAACAACTGCACTCTGACAAAACCCATGTGGATACTGTGTGTTAGTAAACCCTGTTGGTCTCTAGTTTGCAGTGGTGCTTCCAGCCAGTTAAGTGCACTACTACTCTCTTTAGACTGTTGCATTTGCTTTTGTTTCTCAGGTGTTGTTTTTTTGGCAGAGTATCTAGTGCCTTCCTTCCCAGCCCTCTTGATTTTTCATGCTTCTTGTCTCTTCAGACCCAAGAGGCTGACTCAGAGAGAGTTAAAGACTTACTTGACAAACCGTAGAATTTTTGTTTATGTGGTATTGTTTTCCTGAAGTGTCTTCAGTATTATTTGGTGTCCACTATGTTGGAAACTCTGATTGCACAATTGCGTGCCGGTTAAGTGTCATGACTGCTAGACTGGACTAAAAGGACAGCAGTTCAAATCTGTCAAATGCTCCTTGGAGGCTCTATGGAGCAGTTTTACTCTTTAGTGTCATTGTGAATGGGAATTGACTCAGTGGCAGTGAGTTTGGATTTGAGTTTATATTCACCAAGATCATTAATTTGTAAAATAAATTTCAAATCTGGATGTGTTTTCAGGTATGTATTGAAAATAACTTCTTAATAATGTTGATATAGTTGAGTGAGTTTTCCTAGAGATTGTTAAAAAACTGGGGCTGGCTTTTATCTCATTGTAGTTTTCACTGATGGGTGATGTTGAGGTTAAGATCCAGTTTACTGCAATGTTTTGTTTGTTGAGACCTTGTGTATACCAGTGTTGTATTTGCTGTATAAGCAAAAATCTGACAGTATGATTTTAGTGTCAGATGCCAGTTATTTTTATTCTGATTCTTGGCATCTTGGTACTTGTTTCCTTCTCTGTTTCGGTGTATCTAGTATTCTTTTAAGTATTTGAGAAGTTGTTTCCTCAAATTGGATTCTTCATATTGTACTTGGTCTTATGTTTAGTGTTGAGAAAGTGTGTTATGGAGGCTAGTTCATAGAAGAGCCATTAGAAAATGTAGCCATCTGTGACCTAGGAGATCATTTATTTTTTTTCTATTCGGATTCCATAAATCATTCAACATACTGGTAGCTGAACTTTGAATACAACTGAAATGTTGTTCTTAATTTTCCACATCCTTGTTTTCCACTTTTGCAGTTTGCTTGGACAATATTTTTAGAATAATTATTTGTTAACTAAATATATAAAATCTTTTGTGTAAGATTTTAAAATCAAAGAATTGCGTTTTCTTCCCAGTGCAGCATCAATTTTTCGTTCATCTGGAGAGATATACACATATGCACACGTGCATACACACTCACATGCTGCACTGTTTTACTTTACATTCAGTGTTCCAGAACAGTCCTTTTTGTCCCATGACCCTCACCAGTTCTGCTTTCTGGCCTTTCCTTTCTGTCCCTGAGCCTCCTGTTTGCCCAGTTCCTCAGGCTTAAGAGCCCATTATGTACTTTGGCTTTCTCACTCGTCATTGCTGCTTATATGGCTGCTCCCCTCAGTATCCCATTGACCTCTCTGCCTTCCTCCTTGTTGCCTGAAATGTTCTTCTCTAGCTAGCCATCATTGCTTTTCTTCTCCTTTAAAACAATTCAAGTGTTTATACAGTTTTTATATCTCTTCTAGGAGATTTAAAATAATGTGAATGTTCTTGAAGATAGATTTTTAATGTAACGATAACTGCAATGTTTGTAAGTAAGGTTCATGGTTGGCAAGCAAATAAAAAGCCTGAAGAAGGTGGAGTGCATGAAAATACTTGAGAGCAGTTTAATTTTCCACTAGCTATAATGTTGTACAGGACAGTGAACTGGTTAACCACTTTTGATACAATGAGAAAAGACATCTTGAATCCCATAAACTCGTAAAGTGTTTTAATATACCAGATTTCTCCTTGCAAGAATAGTTTTCTTTGGTATGCTGATTTAGCTTTATTATGCAGTGCATCAGGGAAAGAGTAAAACTGAAACAATATATGGAATTTTCTTCTCTTTGTAAAGTGTGCTAGCAGTCTCAAATAATAATTATACTTAAAATAGCATCTCTAAGGAAAAAATTTAAAGTGAACTGAATCAGAGAAAAGATGTGCATTGAATCTCTTAGTTATTGAGGCTTTGTGACGTTTTCTTCTCACTAGTACTGTTTAAATTGCTACTTGTGATACAAATGAAAGCTCTGTTCAGTTTTCTTATTTTTGACCATTTAATATTTTGCTTATTTTGTCCTTGTGTTTATGAAGACAGTTGGGTGATTAAAATAATAGGGGGATTGCCTGTCGAGAAGGGGATCCCTTCTGCTACACAGGAATCAGAGCCAGCCTGGTAGATAGAAAGTTTAACTAGGTAAGTCAATACCATGCCCTCCTGCATTTGAAAAGAGTAGTTGACTCTCCTTTTACAGCACTGACAGGCTTCTGTGGGCAACTTTTGCTACAAAGCAAAAGGCAAAGCTGCTGCCATCGAGTCTCCTTATAGCACAGAGTAGAACTGCCCCATAGTGTTTCCAAGGAATGTCTGGTGGATTCAAACTGCTAACCTTTTGGTTAGTAGCCATAGCACTTAACCACCATGCCACGAGAGTTTCCAACTTTTGCTACAGGAGGCAGGAATTGTGCATGTATAGTTTTATATGCAAAATAGGTGAATGAATTCACAAAATCTCTTTAGGTTGTTGGTATGTTTTTAATAAATACTTTTCTTGCATATGGAATTAATGAAACAGTATTCATCTCAATACAGTTCTCTTATCCTGGCTAATAAAGCAGCCTATTGTGTCAGTGGGCTGCTGTCTCGTTTTTTCACTGTGCATATTCTCAGAGGTCAGAGGTACTTCTCTCCTTATTTCAGTGCTGCTGCTGCTTTCCTTCCCCAGATAAAGTAATCTATTAATCGTTTTTGTTTCTGGTGGTGGAAGTTTATCAAAAGGTTTGTATTAGTAGTATTTTTAAATGCTCTACTTATAAAATGAAGGAATTCAACAAGTTTGGATCCAAATAAAAAGTTACTGTAGAAGTTAGCAAGTGAGTCTAGGTTGTTGCCTAGGATATCTATTCTACTATTAGGATATTTAAGTTGTACCTGGTGTTTTAACACTGGAAAAGTGCATTTGAATTGTGATTTGGCCTTCTGTTGTTCTTCAGTTTCTAATGTATAATAGAACTTTACATCTAGGGAACAAATTAAAGTATTAAAAATCTGTCAGTGGAGGATTAACTCATTTTAGGAAAGGGTGTACTTTCACATTGTTCTCAAAGATCTGAGGCTGTGGGGGAATAATGCTTTAATCTTTGAGGTCATAAATAGTATTTTTTTCCCTTTAGTGAGTTTGTCTACAGTTTCGGTTAAATACTCCTTTTCTGTTTCCTAATGGTTTGTGCATTTTAGGGATCTAGGTCACTTTCTTGTGTGGCTCTGAGGGGGAAATAGGATTGTTTTCTGTTGGTTGAGACAGTTCCATTTTAGATCATGAGCATGAATGATTAATTTGTTAGACACTTTTATTGAGGAATAATTGACACACAATAAACTACATACTTAATAAATAGATGGTGCATTCCCCATTGAGGTTCAGCTGTCGTACTAAATCGTGTTATAACCCTTATCCCTGGGTACCTTGGCTACCTGCTTCATTTTCTTAGTTTCAGGTCCTCTGGGGCATGATTTGCAGATCTTCATCTTTAGCTCTGGCCTAGCCACACCTGATTATTCCTCCCACTTCTGTTAATTCCATTTGCTTGTTCAACATTCCCACTTCACATGCCTGTTGAAGCTTCATATTTAGGCAATTTTGGTAACTTTATGAATCTCGCCCTCTGCTGTTACATACTGCTGCTAGATTTACTTTTGTGAAATGCAGCTGTGGTGACTCTACTCTTTTATTGGCAACTTTTGAAATGGCTTCTCAGAATGACTCTCAACAGATAAATGATCTGGTTCAACCAGCCTTTCTTCATAATTTTTTTCACAGATTTCCACTTCAGCTCAGCCCTCAACTAAGATTCCAGGAGAGAATTAAGCCTTGAGGCCTTGAGGCATTTTTGTTGTAATGAATCTATATGTTTCTTGTGCATCTAGATTGGTACTGATTGTGTATCTTCTTTGAGAGACTTGAGAACATAGTTGCTGAAATCACTTTTTGTAGGGCTTAAGTTGCTCCCACATCCCCATTGAGAAGGGCTATTCCAGTTTAAATTGAACTACAGCTTGATCCTGAGACCACATTCTGCTTTTTGTTCTACTTATTTGTGATGTCAGCCTTGTAACCAGTTCTGCCTGTCCTTCAAGGCCCATCTTAAACTACTGGTCTCTTGGGTAATGCTCTCCTTGGTCTGGAGGTGAAAGTTTCCTTCCCCTCTTTCCCTGTCTTTAAGCCACACTCAGAAAGACATATGTGCAAGTTATGTGTACACACTTTCTTTTGTGTTTTTCATTGCATTTTACACTTCTTTTTTTATAACACTATTACTAAACACTTTTTATTTCCCTTAAGAAGAGGAGGAGGTAGGCTCAATTCCTGATCAGTGTTTGTTTGTACCCCTGCACCCACTATGATACCACATGTGCAAACCCTGAAAGTTTGTTGACTAAATTGTTGAAATGTTACTGACATAAACCTTTCTGCTTTGTTAATTGCAAGTCTTATTTTATTACCAATTGTCACAGCTGGTGCTGGTGTAACAGAAGTACCACAAGTGGATAGCTTCAAAAAGAGAAATTTTATTATCGCAGTCTGGTGAGCTACAAATTCATTCAGTATGAAAATCATCACAGTCCCAGTAGTATAAGAGTGCAAATTCAGTATGAGAGCATCTTGGCACAGGAACCTCAGATACAAAGGATGTGCTCTGCTCTTGGTGCTGCTTTCTTGGTGGTATGAGATTCCCAACCGTGTGCTCACTTCTTTCTTTTGTATACCCCTTCACCAACACAGATGCTTCCATTCTCCCTTCTCGTCATCACAGAGGCAGAATTCACAACACACAGGAAAAAAGTCACTCAACACTGAAGTCATGGCCCAGCCACATTGGTACACACATTTTTTGGGGGACACAGTGCAATTCATGATACCAGTTTTCTGTCTTTACTTTGTATCTGCAAAGCCCTAATGAACCCAAATAATTAACTAGTGTTTCTTCTGTTACCTTCTTTAAACTTTAGTAACTGTCCTCCCTTATGCTACCTTGCCCAATAGAGGACGTTTGAGATACAGCTTTCACTGAAGATTGGGTTATAAGAGGAACAGGTTGAATTATTGAAAAGTTGTTCAGCTGTTCTTGAGCTTGTGATGTTATTACTACAGGTGAAACTCTTTGTGTACTTAAAATGTAGTTATCCTACTACAATGGAAATTTCTTTGTAACAGATGGACCCTAATTGTTTAGAGTGGCAGTATTTTAAAAGAAGAAGAAACACAATGAAAAGTCAACCATTGCAGTAAAACCTTTTTCAATAAAAACTCTTTTTAACTGATTATGACTGTTAATGTTTAGAAAATACTGAAAAAAAAAAAAAAGCACCACCCCCCCCAAGGAAAGGAGATGATGAAGAAAAACACTGAACAACGTTTTTAGTGAATATATGTCTGGTAGGTTGTGGTATTATTGTTGTTAGGTCCTGCTGAGTCAGTTGCAATTCATAGCGACCCTATGTACAACAGAACAAAATGCTGCCCGGCCCTGTGCCATGCCCACAATTGTTAAGCTTAAGCCCATTGTTGTAGCCACTGTGTCAGTCCATCTTGCTGTGGGTCTTCCTCTTTTTTGCTGGCCCTCTACCAGCGTAATCTTCTTCTCCAGGAGCTGATCTCTCCAGATAAACACATCTCAAGTATGTAAGATGTAGTCTTATCATTCTTGCTTCTAAGGACCACCCTAGTTGTACATCTTCCAAGAGAGATCTTTTGCTTTTTTTGACAGTTTGTGGTATATTCAGTATTTTTCTCCATCACTGCACTTCATAGGCATCAGTTCTTCTTTTGTCTTCGTTATCCATTGTCCAGCTTTTGCATACATATGACGTGATTGAAAATACCATGGCTTGCGTCACGTCTTTGCTTTCCAGCACTTTAAATTAAAGAGGTCTTTTGCAGCAGGCCTGCCCAGTACAACACGTCTTTTGATTTCTTGACTGTTGCTTCCATGGATGTTGATTGTAGATCCAGGTGTATTTTCCATGTAGCTAAATGTCACCAAAAAAGTGTACAATCCAGTTTAAATTTGCATGCCCGCCTGTGTGTAGCTCCTAGTGCTCTCCTTGCTTGGTGACAGCACATTCCTCCTTTCTGTTCTATACATGTCAGATGCTGTTAACAGTCTCCTGTCCCTTTTCTCCACCCTCTCCACTCACCTCTAGTAAGAGGCTGGTAGGATGACATCCTGTAGCTGCATAGACACGTAAAGTGCGTACATGATATGGTCACTCTGTGTCACCAAGTCCAATCCATTCCTGTCCGAGGAGTTGACCTAAGTAATGATTTATGTACAGGGGCAGCATCAGATCCAGGGGCCATGCTCCCAGGGGAACCCCTCCACCTTCATACCATCAATTGTGGTCTTTTAGTCGAGTTCTCAGAGTGCACCTCTTATTATTCTTTTATTGCCACTGGAACTCAACTTTGTGAACACCATCACAGCCGTCACTGGTGGTGGCCAGGTCCCATCTGGTTCTTCTGGTCACATGTTGATATAGTCACCCATTCACGTAGGCCTTTCTGTCTTCTGCATTCTCTTTCTCCCATGTCGCTTTTGTCCTTGGTGATCATCTATTGCTGCTGAGTTGGACTATTTCGTGTACCTCAGATGGCAGCTTGCTAGCTTTTAAGATTCCAGATGCCACTCACCGATAAGGCATGGAGAAGACTCGTTTAGCAGTAGGCTGGTTACAGCATTTGGCCTCAGTGTTCCCTGAGAACATAGTCCCCAGACCCTTGTCCCTGCTACTGTGTCCTTGCAGTATTGTTACCAAATTTTTAATGTCATTTGATAATTCCATTTTTAGGAAGAACCAGTCCACTGTTATTAGTCATATAAAATAGTTTTTTTTTGTCATTGAGAATATACAAAACAACATACACCAATTCAGTAATTTCTGCATGTACAATTCTGTGACATTGCTTAAATTTTTCTAGTTGTGCAGCCATTCTCACCCTTCTTTTCTGAGTTGATCCTCCCCATTAACAAATTTACTTCCTTCTAAGCTTCCTGTCTAATCTTTCAAGTTGCTTTTGTCAGTTTGATCCCATATATGCAGATCTTCAAAGAGCCAGGTGATCAAAGGAACACATTTTTTCCTTGTTAAGCTAAAGTGTTGATGGGTTTTGCAAGACTTCTGGGGTGGTATTTGTTGTACATAAGCCACTTCAGCAGCTACTTTTATTTTGGTTATTGTATCTATCACACAACTTTTGCCAATTCAACTTTTTACAGGTATACAACTTTATTGATGGTAGTTGCATTAATCAGTGGTGCAAGCTTATCCTTAATCAGTGTGATTTTTACATCACCGTAAACCAAACTCAGTACTCCATGAGCAATGATCCTTTATACCATTTCTCCTGCCCTTGGTAACTGCAAAGAAATTTTGGTCTCAGTATATTTTCCAGAGCACTGATGGTACAGTGATTAAGAGCTTGACTGCTACCCAGAAGGTCACCAGCTCCTCCTTAGAAATGCTTTAAGGCAATTCTGCATGTCCTACAGGGTTGCTCCTAGTTGGAATTAACTTGACAACACTGGGTTTTATACATTTGCCTGTTCTTTTATTGTGAGATGAGACCATACCATATTTGCCCTTTGGGATTGGCTTATTTCAAGCAGCATAATGCCTTCAAACTCCATCCATATTGTAACCTGTATTAAGACATCACTTTCTCTTACTGGATAAGTAGTATTCCATTGTATGTATATACCACATTTTGTTTAACCATTCATACTACAATGGGTGATTAGGTTGTTTCCACATTTCGACTGTTGCAAATAATGTGCTGCAGTGAACACTGGCATACAACTATCTGAGTCTCTGCTTTCAAGTCTTTTGCATATATTCTAAATAGTGGAATTACTGAGTCATATGGTAGCTGTAAAATGAATTAGTTAAAAAATAAATAGTAAAAAAATGAAACTGCTTTTGGTTTTTTGAGGAACCCCCACAGTTTTCCACAGTAGTTCTACCATTTTGTATTCCCACCAGCAATGGATAGGTGTTCTAATTTCCTCACATACTTCCCAACATTTGTTATTTTCTGAGTTTTTTTTAATGCTGATTAAGTGAAAGTATACAATCCAAATTAAATTTGCATGCCTGCCTGTCTGCAGCTACTTCTGCTCTCTTTGCCCAGTGACAGCAAACTCCTTTGTGATCTATATGTGTCACATCTTCTTAACAGTCTCCTGTCACCTTCTCTCCAACCTCTCCTCTGCCTGCTAGTAAGAGGCCAGTAGGACAGCATTCTATAGATGCATAGAACCATAAAGTACACACACTATATAGTCACATTATGTCCTGAGTCCAGTCCATTCCTGTCAGAAGAGTTGACTTCAGTAATGTTTTCTGGTCAGGGGCAGCATCAGGTCTAGGGGCCGTGGTCCAAGGGGAACCCCCAGGCTACTGGACCATCATTTATGGTCTTTTAGTGGAGTTCTTGAGGCACACCCCTCTGTCGCTCATGGTGCCACTGGGACTCAACATTGTGTGCCCCATCACAGCTGTCTTTGGTGGTGGTCAGGTACCATATGGTTCCTCTGGTCACAGGTTGATAACAGTCACTCATTGACATGGGTCCTTCTGTCTCCTGGGCTCTGTTTTCCTCACGTCTTTGTTGTTCTTGGTCATCATCTATTCCAGATGAGTTGGGACCATCTGGTGTACCTCAGATGGCAGCTATTTTTAAGTCTTTATAGTAGGGTTCTCATACAATATTTGCCCTTTTGCTACTGACTGATTTCACTCAGCATAATGTCTTCCAGTTGAAACCAGATTAAGAGATGCTTCCTAAAATCGTCACTGTTGTTTATCATTGCATAGTGTCCCATTGAATATATCTACCATAGTTTGTTTATCCATTCATCGGTTGTTGATCATGTGGGTTGATTCCATCTTTTAGCTGTTTTTGACTGCCCTGCAATAAACGTTCGTGTGTGTGTATCTGTTCATGTAACTGCTCTTGATTTTGTAAGATATGTTCTGAGCAGTGGAATCACTGGATGAAATGGTGTATCTGTTTTCAGCTTTTTAAAGAATTGCCAGATTGCTTTCCAAAGAGGTTGTACCATTTTGCTATCCTACCAGCAGTGTAGGAGAGCTCCAGTTTCTCGACAGACTTTTCAGTGTTTATTGTTTTGTGTTTTGGGGATTATGGCCAACCTTGTTGCGGTGAGATAGTATCTGATTGTAGTTTTGATTTGGATTTCTCTGATAGCTGATGATTGGGAACGTTTCCTCTTATGTCTTCTGGCTGCCTGGATATGTCCTCTTTGTGAAGTGTCTTTCTATCTCTTTTACCCATGACTTAATTGAGTGATGTACCTTTTTCTTGTTGATATTTTGCAATACCTTGTAGATTGTAGAGATCAGACATTGGTGTGACATGTAGTAGGAAAATGTTTTTTCCTGTTCTGTAGGTGGTCTTTTGATTCTTTTTATGAAGTTTTTGGATGAGCAAAAGAGTTTGATTCTTAATAGTTCCCATTTATCTATTTTTCTTGTGCTTTCTTTGCCAGATTTTGCAGTCTGTCTAAGCAGTGAATTATGTTTCTGTTGTTGACCCTATTTTTTCTGGCATGATCTGTATCATTTTTGGTTTGACATTTAGGTCTTTGATTCATTTGGAGTTAGTTTTTGTGTAAGGTATGAGATATAGATCTTGTTTCAATGTTTTGCAGATGGATATCCAGTTTTGTCAACACCATTTGTTAAAGAGAATGTTTTACTCCAGTTTACAATCTTAAGGCCTCTGTCAACTATCAAGTGTCCATAAGAGGATGGTGACTTCCCTGGGATGTCAACTCTGTTCCCTTGGTCTGTATGTCTCTTTTTGTACCAGTACAGACTGTTTTGCCTACTGTGGCAGTGCAGTGGGTTCTAAGATCGGGTAGTGTGAGGCTGCCCACTGTGTGCCTCTTCTTCAGTAGTGCTTTGCTTATCTGGGCTTCTTCCCTTTGCAAACAAAGTTGGTGATTTGTTTCTGTATCTCATTAAAAACATGTCACTGGAATTTGTATTGGGATTGCATTGTATATGTAGATTGCTCTGGGTAAAATAGTCATTTTCATGGTGTTAAGTCTTCCTATCCATAAGCAGGGTAGGTTTCTCCATTGTATGTAACTCTCTTAGTTTCTTGCAGTAAGGTCTTGTAGTTCTCTTTGTATAGGTCTCTTGTTTGTGTAGTTAGATTTACTCCTAGATCTTGGGGGCTAAAGTAAATGATTTTGATTTGATGATCTCTTCATTGGTGTAAAGAAATCCTACTGATTTATTTATGTTTATCTTATATCCTGATACTTTGCTGAACTCTTCTGTTAGTTTGAGTACTGTATTTATGGATTCTTTAGGATTCTCTCTGTATATAATCATATCACCTGCAGATAGGGACATTTTTACTTCTTGTTTGCCGACGCAGATACCCTTTACTACTTTGTCTTGTCTAATTGCTATGGCCAGAACTTCAGCATAATGTTACATAAAAGTAGTGAGAGTGGGCATCCTTGTCTAGTTCTCATTCTCAAGGGGAAGCCTTTCAGTCTCTCTGAATTCAGGACGATGTAGGTGATTGGCTTTGCATTGATGTTCCTTATTGCATTGAGGAGTTTTTCTTCTATTCGTGTTTTACTGTGAGTTTTTAGCATGAATGGGTGTTGGACTTTGTCAGATGCCTTTTCTGCATCAATTAACAAAATCAGGTGACTCTTTCATGTTGTTTTTGTGGGCGATCACGTTAATTGTTTTTCAGATGTTCAGCCAGTCTTGCTGCCTGGTATGAATCCCACTTCGTCATGACATTATTTTTTGATATGTTGTTGAATTCTTTTGGTAAGGATTTTGTTGAAGATTTTTGCATGTAGGTTCATGAGTGATAATTGGTCTGTAAGTTTCCTTTTTTGTGGGATCTTTCCCTGGCTTTGGTATCAAGGGTCATGCCGGCTTCATAGAATGAATTTGGGAGTATTCCATCCCTTTCTATGCTGTGAAGTAGTCTTACTAATATCAGAGTTAACTCTTCTCTAAAAGTTTGGTAGAATTCTGCAGTGGAGCCATCTAGGCCAGGACTTTTTATTTGTTTGGTAACTTTTTGATGACTTTTTCAAACTCTTCCTTTGTGATAGGTTTATTAAGTTGTTCTACTTCTCCTCTTGACAGATTTGGTAGGTGATAATGAATCTTCAAATTCATCTATTTCCCCTGTGTTTTTAAATCTGTTAGAGTACAGTCTTTTGTAGTATTCTGTTACTGTACTTTTGATTTCAGCTGTATGTTGTGACTTCTCACATCTCATTTCTTATTTGGGTTATTTGTTTCCTTTTTTCTTTTGTAAGTTTAGTCAGTGGTTTATCAATTTTGTTCATCTTTTCCAAGAACCAGCTTTTGGTTTTGTCAATTTTTCCATTGTTTTTCTGTTCTCTGATTCATTTAGTTCTGTTCTGGTCTTTACCTATTTTCTTCTGGTGACTGAGGGATTCCTCTGTTGCTGTCTTTCTACTTGTTCAAGCTGTAGGGTTAATTCTTTGGTTTGGGTCTTTTCTTCCTTTCCAGATACGTGCATTTATAGAGATAAATTGACCTGTGAGGACTGCTTTGGCTGTATCCCATAGGTTCTGGTAAGATGTGGTTTCATTCTCATTTGATTCTATGAATGTCTTTATTTCATCCTTGATTTCTTGTGTTACCCATGGCTTTTTGAGCAAGATGTTGTTCAGTTTCCATGAATTCAAATTTCTGTTTTTTCTGCTATTGAGTTTTGTGGCTTTATGGTCCAAGAAGTGGTTTGGATTTTGTTGAGATTTGCTTTATGTGTTAATAGGTGGTCTATTCTGGAAGACGTTCCATGTGCGTTGGAGAAGAAGGTGTACTTACCTGTTGATGGAGAAAAGTTTTATATATGTCCATGAAGTCTAGTTGGTTAATCAGCACACTTAGATCTTCTGTGTCTTTATTGAGCTTTTATCTAGAAGATCTGTCCATTACTGAAAGGGGAATGTTGAAGTTTCCAAGTAATATTGTAGAGTGATCCACCTCAGTTTTCAATATAGTCAGTGTTTGTTGGATGTATTTAGATGTTCTGGTACTGCGTGCATAAATAAATAATTGTGTCCTGCTTGTGTGTTGAACCTTTCATCAATAAATAGTGACCATCCTTGTTCACAGTGGTGGATTTTACATTAAAATCGATTTTATCTGAGATTGGTGTTGCCATACCTGTTCTTTGTATGTTGTCAGCTTGGTATATATTATTCTATCCTTTAATTTTCAGTTTATTCATATCTTTAAGGTGTTGTTTCTCATAAGCAGCATACAGACAGGTTGTATCTTTTGATCCATGTATCACTCATTGTCTCTTTATTGGAGTGTTCAGTCCGTTTACATTCAGCGTAATTATTAATAGGTATGTGTTTAGCGTTGTCATTTTGATTCTTTATTTTCGTGCTAGTGTTTTCTGTGTTGTTCTTAATATCCTATCCTCGGTCATTCTTCTTTAGGGGTTGAGTTTGCATCTTTTTCAGTGTTGGTTTTGTGGTTGTTGAGTCTCCTGTATTATGTTTCTTGTTTTGATATGTTGCATTGTTGTTGTACTTTGCGGCTACCCTTATGATCCCCCTTAATATTCCAAGTTTAAACCAAGTTTTAACTTCTGCATATGTTTTTAACTTCCTCTCTATCTTAAAGTACTGTAACTACTGTACTATATCCCTCTATTTAGCGTGATGATGTCTTAGTTTTTGTGATATGATCACTGGTTCCCTTCTTTTAATATCATAGTTTTCATTGAGTTTTGTGACTTCTCTGAGTAGGTTTCTGGATGCTGTGTCTGGCAGTGTCTCTTTAAGTATAAATTTAATGTTTTTGTTTCTAATCAAAGAACTTATTTCAGTATTTCTTCTAGGGTTTTTACAGAGTCTCTAAGCTTCTGGTTCTCTGCAAATGTCTTAATTTCATCTTCATATTTGAAAGACAGTTTTACAGGATATATAATTCCTGGTTTGAAGTTTTTCTCCTTCAGGGCTTTGAATGTGTCATCCCATTGCCTCCTTGCCAACATTGTTTCTTCTGAGAAGTCAGATGAAAGCCTACAGGGCTTCCCTCTGAATGTTAGCTTTACTTTGAGCCTTACTGCCTTTAAGAGAATCTGTTTAAGTTTTTGTTTTATTAAGCTTGATTTTAATATGTGTTAGTGTCTTTCTTGTGGGCTCTAATTTTAGTGGTGTTCCATAGATGTCTTGGATGATCACATGGTTCCTTTCCTTCTGTTGTTGAGGTGCATTTATATTGATATTCCAATATTGAATCACCCCTGCCTTCTCAGAATAAACCCAGCTTGATCATGGTGTATGGCTGCTAATGTGCTGGTAGATTCTGTTTGCTAGTATTTTGTTGAGGAGTCTGTATTCATAAGGAATATTGGCCTGTAGTTTTCTTTTCTTGTAGTGTCTTTGTCTAGTATTGGCTAGTCTGTTACTATTAATAGAAACCCTGGTGGCATAGTGGTGAAGTGCTATGACTGCTAACCAAAAATGTTGGCAGTTCACATCTACCAGGTGCTCCTTGGAAACTCTTTGGGCAGTTCTTCTTTGTCCATAGGGTTGCTGTGAGTTGGAATTGACTCATTGGCAGTGGGGTTTCTTTGGTTATTAATACACTTAAGTTTTTCAGCATTATTAATAATGACATTATAAGGATCCATAAATATAAATCTGACACACATCCAGAGTCCTTGAGGAGGCCTTCCTGTATCAGAAGGAAGACTTACATACTTAACCAATCTTTGAGGTACACACACACGTGCACGCGCGCGCGCGCACACACACACACACACACCCCCACACACCCACACACCCCCCATGAAGGATGTTTGACTCAGCTTGTATTCACTGAATATACAACTATGAAAGAAACATTTCTGTAGTGATTAAATTGTGCCTGTTTTGTTACCATGCAGATAGTGGTAAAGCATAATGCAGTGTTCCAACTAGGGAAGTTTAATGAGGATCTTCTCCCTTTCCGCAAGGGTTTTCTTAGTCATTTACCTACCTTGTAATTTTACAAATGTTTTAATTGACATGTGCACCTTTTTTTTTCCTTTAGCAAGAACATATTCTCACTAAGATGCAGGAAAAGCATTTGATAACTTGTTCAGCCAAGAACTTAACAAAATAAAAGTTTTTTTCCTCTCATTTTTGTTGTTATTATATGTCTTTTGACATGTCTCTTTTATTATATCAAAATTGCTCAAGATCTGGGGCAGTGCTTTTTATTTCTCTATGATTGCTGATAGCTACAATATGGTTATTCTCATAGAGACAGTTACATGAAAGCCGTATATTAGGAATTAGCTACAGTTTGGTGAGGAAGATAATTAGGAAGACTTGAATTTCAGTTATTTGTTTAAGCATGAAAAGTGCCTAACTTAAAGACTAGTAAGTGTTAATAAAATTATTGAATTACTATTGTTCTCTTTCAGCATTAATTTTAAAGACCCACAGTTTGCTGAAGATTACATTTTTAAAGCTGTAATGCTTCCAGGAGCAAGGTAACAATGTGGTTACAAAATTTAAGGCATTTAGGTTTATTTTATATAATGTGCTCATCCCTATGACTGAAATATTGGTGTTTTTTTTTTTTTTCTTTTGGGTGTCTGTGTGTGTGTGTTCAGGAAACCAGCACCAGTACTGAAACCTGGTGACTGGGAAAAATCCAGCAATGGACGACAGTGGAAGCCTCAGCTGGGCTTTAACCGTGACCGGAGACCTGTCCACCTGGACCAGGCAGCATTCAGGACTTTGGGGTGAGTGGTAGCTTTTTATCTCTTTGTGTGTTTTGTTTTGTTTGCATCACTCTACCGAGCAGTGAATATATATAGCACAAATATTTAGGAGACCATGAAATACAGCTGTCTCATAGATATTTTAATCACTGATAAAATGCTTGTATTCATTTTACACAGTTCACTGTTTCTTAAGTGTATGTATTGTTTCATATAGTGAATAGGAATTACATTATTTTCTCTCTGTAAGAAGTTTTACTATCTCTGTGACAGATATCTCAAAGGAATGAAATACTTTCTTTACCCTCAAGAAACTTTTAATTTGATTAATATGTGACAGAGAATCTGTTTAGGTATTAACCAGTATAAAACAAACACCAAACCTGTTGCTTTTGAGTCAATTCCAACTTATAGTGATGGTGTAGGACAGAGTAGAACTACTCCACAGGATTTCTAAGGCTGCAGTCGTTATGGATTGAGACTGCCACACGTTTCTTGGCAGAGAACAACTAGTGAGTTTGAATCCTCACCATTTTAGTTAGTGGGCAAGTGCTTTAATCACTGAGCCACTAGGACTCCTTATTAACGAAACCCACTGAAATAAAATATACTGAAAAACGCCAAACCCATTGTGGCTCAGCTGATTCCAACTCTTAGCAAACGTATAATAGACAGTAGAACTGTCTGTGGTTAGCAGCCAAGCTCTTAACCACTGTACCAGTAAAGAAGTAACCAGGAGCCACTAGTTCTAAATTTTTGCTCACCCACTGCTTGGACAGTGAAATAGATTTTTCAAATTCAGCACTACTTACTAATGAGATTGAATGGATTTTAATGTTTATTAATTGTTTATATTTCCTCTCCTATGAATTTCAGATTTTTATCCTTTGCCTGTGTTAGCTAATGACTTGTCTTTACCCTGGCTGTAGAAGAGACTTTCTTTATATAGAGAGGTGACTTTGAAGCAGTAACAAATAAAGCTGGGATAAGAAAAGTAGCATGATAGAAGAAGTATTAATGAGTTGTTAGTCATGAATTAATAATTATAATTCATAAATGTGTTGTATTTCTATTTGTAGGAAAACCTTAAGGTCCAAGGTATGGTGGTAAAAAGAACTGTGGCAGCTAAGCAAAAAGTCAGCTTGAGAGCAATGAGTTTTTTTGTTTTGTTTTTGAAGATTCAAAAGTGATACAAGCAGGTGATCACTGACATGCACTTTATAAAAGAATATTAAGAGAGGCAGTTTGGTTAGTGATTGAGAGCACAGGCTTTATAACTTGGATGTCTGCATTCAGATGCCTTTTCTACCCTTTAATAATTTGTACACCACTTTGGTTTTCCTTTCTTTAAAATGAAGATGATAATTATACCTGCCTCATGGAGTTGTGTGAGATTAATTGAGCCAGTGTCCTGCCTAGTATATAGGATGGTTCTTGAATACGGTGTAAATGAGAGATGTTATTCCTGTGAATTTTAGAAAGTCTTCATTCTTTTCAGTAATTAAAAAACCCCACAAATTTAAAATATTCTTGATGTCTTTTCCATTGTTTCAACAAAACAACATAGTACCACTCAGTAGAGTTCTGAAAACGCTCTTAACCACCAATCTGAATTTCTACTTCTGTAAGCATAAAGTTATACACCTAAATATGTCCAGTGCATGGTAATCTCCAGTAGCAGAAAATGGGAAATATCTTAAAGGTGCTATTTAATAAGAGAAATAGTGTAGTACAATAAGAAACATCAGCATGGTAAAGTATTTATAGGTATACATATAATTATGAAGACTAAAAGACAGGGAACAGTTTGATAACTTACTAAAGTTGAAAATAGTGATATTAGAGTAGTGGTTATATACAGTGATAGCAACAGCTTGGGTGAAACTGAAAAATAATGTAGGAAAAAAAGACTTTTTGAAGAATTAGTAAATACTTAAATGATTAAATATGACAACCATTTGCTGTCACAATTACTGTTGTGTATAGTTTTCAACTTTGAACTGTACTTTTTCTTCTTATTCTGGTAGTGAAGAGATGACTACTAAATATGTCTGATTAGTTTCAATTGTGATATAATGACTGTATCTATAAATAATTTTTTGTCTGCTGTTTTTTGTGGGAATCCTTTTATAGCCATGTAATGCCCAGAGGCTCAGGTACTGGTGTTTACAGCAGTGCTCCACCACCACCACCACCTGTCACCTACCAGGGGAACTTATACCGGCCACTGTTGAGAGGACAAGCCCAGATCCCGAAACTTATGTCCAGTAAGTTTTTGCTAACTGGTTATTTTGTGTGCTAAATTCAATATAGCAAAAGTTGTAAGAGCCAGAACTCATTGAGACTGCCTTACTTTTCATGGTCTTGCAAGTTTTCTGTCTTTGACAGGGTACAGTCTTAATCACTTTGGTTTCACTCATTTTAGTGGAAAACATTTGAATTTTTCTTCGGGCAGGTTTTTACCTTACATAGGTTTTGTTTTTTCCAGGTTCTACTTATTACAGCAAAACTTAGTTTATAATCTCCATTGCTAAAAAGCTGTTGTTGCATCACTGGCAGACATAGTAGGCTTGAGAAATAAATTATTTAGAAGAGTTGTAAGAGAATACTTAACAAACACTTTTATCATGACTATATATAGTTAACTGAATTAGATGAATTAGGTTCTTTCCTTATAAATTTGCTACGGAGTCAACTGCATGCTGAAAGAAGTGTGTAGAATTGGTTACTGTTCCTTCCATTGAAACAGTTATTTGGGCACAGTAGATAGGGAGTTGTTACCACTTACTTTTCTGAAAGATAAAGCAGTATCCCTTTCTTGATCCAAATTGCATCTCAGTACCACCTATGAGAATGTTGGGCATTGCTTTAGGTAGGAATAGAGCTTTAGGCCTGTGGTCCTTTGAAGACCTTGGTCTTCCTCTGACCCTCGTAACTTGTTTTATGGAAAATTCAGAGATATTTACTTTAAAATAATTAGTGCTCTAGATTACAGTACAAAAAAGAGCAGAAATGGTTGTTTGCTTTAATTTGAGATTATGTTACAAATGAATGTTATTTTTGAGTTTCATGGTTGTGTCCTTTTATCAAGGAGACAGAAGTCATTGCCCTGTTCTTAAAATCACTTTCTTTGCAAAACTTTTGAAGCCTTTGCTTGTCCCATTCCTGATTGTCTGGTTGCTACCTGACCAGACAAGAGCAGCATCAGGGAGGGGAAACAGTGTAGCAAGAAAGCATTTGTTAAATCTGGGCAGCATATCATTTAAAACATTTTTTTCTGAATATTTGAAATCATTCCATAAAACAATTAAAAATAAATACACTCTCTTGCAAAGAGCCTTCACATTCTTTTTAAAGTTGTACTTACCAGTATCATATTAAAGTTGATGATTGTTGATAAGTATTTAATGAGGACCTACTGTGTGCTTAGCAGTGTTGTGATGCTGATTAAGTTACAAAACATATTTTAATCTGAAGCTGAGATTTTATGACTATAGTACAAAAGAAGAAATGGATTCTAAAGGTCTCATTCTCTCAGGTCCGCTGTTTTCAATGTGTATTTTTTGTTCTCGCCTTCCTTCTTTCTCTGTCTTCCTCCTTCCCTCCCTGTAGTTGAGGGACTTTGCTATAGGTGTTAAAATTAATGACATCAAATGGAATGTTGTTATACTCTGTCATGAAGACCTGAGACTATAGTGGTTTTATTCTGTTTAAAAAAGTGCTGAAGGAGTACAAAGTTTAGTGGTCCTGTGGGGATCTGCTTGGTACAGTGGTGAGCTGTTTTTCCCCAGTGTTTAGCAGATAACATTTCTGAGTTTTTCCGTGTGTATAGTATCAAACCATTCCACGTGAACTAGGAGAGTCTAATCACTTTGATAAAGATGTCTGTGCTCTCAGTTTTGACTGTAAATGGTGAAAGTACATCCAGGTTATTTTTAAAGCCAGTTACTTACCGACACATTACTTATCAGTTCCTTTCCTCTTATGGCTCTTTTTCTATATAGGAAGAGCTGCAGAGTACAAGTTATTGTTAGGTGCTTCAAGACACATAGCAGCCCTATGTACAACAGAATGAAACATTTTGCAGTCCTTTGCCATCCTCACAGTCGTTGTTATGCTTGAGCCCATTGTTGCAGCTATTATTTCGATGAATCTTGTAGAAGGGCTTCCTCTTTTTCTCTGACCATCTACTTTACCAAGTGTGATGTCTGTCTCTGGGGACTAGACCATCCTGATAACATGTCCAAAGTATGGAGATAAAGTCTCCTTCTAAGACAGATTTCTTCTTTCTTCCAGCAGTCCACTATATGGTCAGTATTGTTTGCCAGCACCATAAGTCAGAGGCATCAGCTTTCCTTTGGTCTTCCTAATTTGTTGTCCAGCATTTGCATGCATATGAAATGATTGTAAACATCATGGCTTAGGTCAGGCGTATCTTAGTCCTTAAAGTGACAGCTTTGCTTTTGAACACTTTAAAGATGTCTTTTGTAGCATATTTGTCCAATGCAATATACTGTTTGATTTCTTGGCTACTGCGTGCAGTAGGCACTGATTGTGGATCCAGGTAAAATTAAATCTTTGACTACTTCGAGCTCTGTCTATTATGAATTTGCTTTATGGTCCAGTTGTGAGGATTTTTGTTTTCTTAATGTTGAGATGCAACCCACACTGAAGTGTGTAGTCTTTAAACTTTTTAAGTAAGTATTTCAAGTCCTCTTCACTTTCTGCTGGCAAGGTTGTGTCATCCTTATATTGCAGTTTGTTAATGAGTCTTCGTCCATCTCTGATGCCATGTTCTTCATCCAGTTTCTCCAGTTATTTACTCAGCATATAGATTAAGTAATTATGGTAAAATAATGCATCCCTGATGCATACCTTTTCTGGCTTTAAACCATGCAGTATCCCCTTTTTTTGTTCAAATGACTTCCTCTTGATATATCTACAGGTCCCTCATAAGCAGACGTAACTGTTTTGGAATTCGTGTTCTTGGCAATGTTATCCATAATTTGTCATGATCCACACCATGGAATGCCTTCACAGAGCCAGTGAAAGACAGTGATAGAGCTAGGTGTAGATTTTGTGGGTGAATTCAGCCAGTATTTCTCAAGATGATGGGTATGATGAATTTCTTTAATGTCTCCTAAGACTTTAAAGTTAATTTTTGATGTTGGTAATTGATACTCTCTTTGTTTTCTTTGATTAGTTTTACTAGGGCTTATTTAATTTTACTAGGCTCCCCACCTTACTGCCATCCGTAGTGAACCAACCCTTGGCTTTGCTGATTTGCTTCTTTGTGTGCTTATATTTTAATTAATTGATTACTGCTTTAATTTGTCTTCATTATTCCCTTCTACTTTCTTTGAGATAAAATGACCATTCCTTTTTTAATTTTTTTGAGCTGGAGACTTAGGTGATTTATTTTCAGTCTCTCATACACCTGCCTTTCACTTACTGGCTATCTTATTATCTGACCTTTTGCATTTATAACAGTAGTGAAAAAATTTACTGTCAGACTATTTTGCTCATTAGTGACGGATGTCTGACAGTAATGAATACCAAGGTGTGAGATGAAAGTAATGCTGGCTGTAATTAAAGTTATGTATCAACTTAGCTGGACCATGATTGTCAGTGATTTGATGGTTACATAATGATATATTCTGGCAGTTAAGTAATGATGTACATCCTCTACTTTGTGATCTGATGTCATCCTTCATGTTTGCGTAGCACTGAGTTTTGTGTGATGACTTGGTCTTTGGAAACCCACTGTGTCGTTAAATGAGGGTTGGGTGTATATGTATTTCAGTGCTGTAAGTTAACCTCTAATTATAACTTTAGCTTCACCCATAGGTTTATTGCCATATGTTGTCAGGCAGACCCAGTAATGGAGGCTCATTGGTTTTCATTTTCTTTTACTTTACTCTCTTGAGGAGCTTTCTGAAGTATTTTGTCATCTCTTGTGACCTTCAGATTTCATATTTATATGGAACTAATCTCTGCCTGTCTTGTACCAGAGAAGTTACTTGTTTTCTCTCGTGTAGTTCTGTTTTTAGACTGACTCTCTTTCCTTCCTGTCAGTCTGTTTGTATCTCTCTTTCAATATCCTGCTCTTATTTTCTATCTGATCCCTGTATTTGTATTATCTTTTAAATATTTAATATTTTGGGGTAGTACCAACAGTGACTCAAATATTTTAACCAAAATGCTTTCTTATTTTCTCCTTGTAAATCCTGCATTTCTCTGGATGTATACTATCAAAGTGCGTATACTAATTACTTTTTTTCCCTCCTGTCTTAATTAGGTGCATATAGCAGTGTCAGTCCTAAACTTTGAAAATACTCAAAGGTAGTTTTCAAATTTCTAATTCAGTTTTCTTAAAATTCTAAGTTTCTGAGCCTCCTGATTGGAAAGCACAGAAATTGAGGTTGGTCCTTCTGAAATAAAACAACATGAAAAGTTAACCAAAAGCACAAGTGAGGAGATACTTGAAGGAACCCTAGACGACTGGTTGAAGGCAGTGGTGATTCAGTGGTGGACCTCTCGTCTTCCTGGCAGAACAGGGGAATTCACTTCCCAGCCAGTGTACCTCAAGCCCAACCACCACTCATTTGTCCGTGGAGGCTTATGTGTTGCTGTGATGCTGAACAGGTTTCTGCAGAGCTTCCAGACTAACATGGACTGGGAAGAAAGGCCTGGTGCCCTACTTCCACAAAGTCAGCCAATGAAAACCTTATGGAACATGTCTGTTTCTATTGTACATGGCATCACTGTGAGGTAGGGGAAGGCTGCCAGTAGCTAACAACTGACAACTAGCCACAGGCTTTTGCTGTGTCCCTTAACTATCCGTGTGTCTATGGCAAGTTTTTATGTGGGCCTAGGTTTGTCATCTTTGAAATGGTGCAGATATGTTCATAGGGCTGTTACCGAGATTGAATGAGTTTCAGTTGTTAAGTGTTTAGAACAGTGCCTTGCACAGTAAGTACTATGAAAATGTGAAATAAAAAACTAAACTTTATAGAATGTGGTCAAAAATACAGTTTTAGTAAAATTAAGGTCTAATTTAATTAGTGTTTTAAAAAAACATGCTTAGTATCATGGCTATTTGCTTCATGTGCTTGCTGTATGTATAATTTGCAGTTTAAAAATTATATGCTGTTAGATGTCTGCTGTGGTTTTCTTTGGCTGATGAATAATTGTCTGATACTGATAACTTCTTAGTGTTAAATGCAGCCATTAAGTGCTCGGTGTGAATAAAGACATTTGATTTCTACGATGCAAAGAACCTGATATGTGACTTCTGTTCATTTCATTTGGTAGACTTATTAATTAGCTGCATTTCAGAAGAGATTTTTGATTAATGCAGTCAGTAAACATGAAATCTTTTCAGTGATTGCCACACTGATTAGCTAAATTGTCACTTGAGAAGTTATTGGAGAAGCCTTGGTTTATGTTGCCTTAGAGCTCTAGAAAGAGGAGATTTTTAAAGACCTAAGGAAAAAATAACTGTCAGTTTTCTCTTTGTACCTTTCTGAAGTGCAATTCACTGTCTCAGAATTTTTTTCTCCCTCCCAATAGATCTTCTTTTAGAGTCATACAAATGAATGATAATAAGTTTGTTTTACCTCTGTTTCATTACTTATCATCCAGGAACTATTTCTGCTTTATGAATACTTAAGGGCTTTATATATTGCCCAGAGCCACATGAAGAGATTTGTTCAAAGATAGCCTTGAAATTTTTCTTTGGGTCTTTTTATTTTTCCTTTTTGGCTTTGAATGCAAAAGATGTTCTACAAAACAGAACAACAAGAACAATAACAAAAAAATCTTAGAAAATTTGCGTAAGTTTTAATAAAAAAATTATAGTTTGTTCATGTGCTGAGTTTATTCATATGAAAAAGTTTGTTCTTGAGGTGATAAGTACCAACAGAGAGGACAAGCACCTGGTTTATTAGAAGAAATAGAACAGAGAATTTTGTTATTTTTCTAGACGTTTCAAGGTATATGTTTAGGTAGACTCTTGAGACAAGTTCTCCATCTCAAAAAAAAAGCATATTTATGCTTAATGGACTTTACGTTCAAATTCTATGTAGAAATAATTGTTGTGCTTATTCTGTCATACAGTATATTTGAATTTAATGAATATTTATGGTGATGGCTTTCTCTCTATTTCTTACTGCCCCTGGGGGGGATAAACAAGCTTTTTTCTGCCCTTGTTTAAAATAAAAATTGAGGTAAGTTTCTTCTGAAGGTTTTTCTTAATACAAGTGTGTCTGTTTATTATCTTCATTTGATTTTAAATTTATTAAGAATCCAGTGTGGAAGCACTTACAAGTACCATGGAGAGTGTATATTTAATGATTATACCAAAGATAAATATCATAGATCCAGAATCATGCAATAATTCAAATGGTAGAAAGGGGTGAGTTTCCACAGTGACCACAGCTATTCTGAGACTTGTAATGTACAAAAGTGTGGATGGGCTCTGAGTGAAATATGCTGTATTTCTTTTGACTTTTGTTGTATTAGCAAGTTTTGTATATATGAAGGCACCAAAATAAAATCCTTCCTCCAGGAACATTTTCTTACTAAATTTTGTATGCAATTTGAATAGAGTAGTGAACATCAAGTTAAAGTAATAATCAAGGAAAAAATGGCCTAAGCGTTGATTGTTACTTTCAGTGGACTATTTTCTTCTAAATAGTAACTCACTGAAAATAATATTGGACCCAAGTAAATGTATCTTAAACTTCTTCACTAGAAGGAAACTACAGTGATTAAATGATTGCTCTTCTTATAGGCATTTCAGGTTTATGTCTTACTAATTATGATTTACTGGTGGTACATAATCTGTACAAGCTACTCTAGGTCTAGAATAGGGAGTTGTCTTCTCTCATTTTCTATGGATGTGTGGCAGTTAGCTACCTGGGCTTCCATTCAGGTTTTGAGCATGAACTAAACATGCTTGATGACCCACAAGCATGTGAGACCTCCTCAGCATTGTTATGCTCCTTGACTTTCTAGTAGTTTGGTTTTAAAAAAGATAAAGAACAGACTTAATTCAAATTGACTAGAGCTACCACCTTTCTTTCAGCTCAAAATTGGATGCTGTGTAGAAGCAGTGGTCCATAAATGGCTTTCCTGTTCCCTTCCAAAGGAAGTCTCTAAAGGCTTGCACAGATGTAAGCCCCTCAAGCTCTCACCAGATAAGACTGAGGAAGTCCCCCACAGTCCTGCTGAGGGTGTACGCTATGGGAGAGTGGCAGGCTTGACATTATGCGTGGCTGCTCCCTGGGTATAGTTTGTCCACATTTAGAAGACTGTTCAGTTTGGCTTTCTGAGTACATAAAGATGGGAGGGAGGCCCAGGAGGAGCCTGTTTCATGTGGAAATTCTTGTGAGCAATCAGATTTGAAGGAGTACCTCACAGCTTGACTTCTTCCAGGTTCTTCTTTTTTTAAGTAAACCCAGATCACATATTTTTTGATTGCTGAACCAGAGATACACTTTCATTTATTCTTTCCTTTAAAAAAGTAATTCTGAAAAGCATGTTTCTAGTTTATGTTTCCATTAAAATGTGAGCCTGAATACATTATGGTTAAGTCTTGTCCTTGGGTCTCAGGAGTCTGGGAGGAAGTTACTGTCCTCACACAGTGCACTCAGATAACTTCTGGAACAAGCTCGTTTAATTAGGTTATGTTCAGACCCTGCTAAAGGGCATGCAGGTAACTGTAAGCTGGAAACTGGGCAGCCCAGACTGAGACCCTGCTGAGTCTGCTCTGGCTGGTGCTGCCGGCTAGGCATTTCATGCATCCTGTTTACTGATCAGTTTGTTTGGTATTGCAGCCAGTTGTTTCATGTACTTAGATGCTGTTGCTAGTGTAGCCGTGTGCTTAAGGGGTAAGGTGTGACTTTCAAGAAACAGGAGAAAATCAGTGGTCCCCTTATTAACATGTCTTCCTGCCTGGCCTGTTGCGGGGGGAGCGGTATGTGCTCTTTGATGTGCATCACCATAGCTAGGTAAGCACTCCATCAAATGTACATGGCCAAAAAAACATTTCAGAGTAAAATTATGTACTGTTCATGTAGTTTGTGTTTATGGAAAAAAGAGAAATCCTTTCTTTTTGCAAAAGATTTAAAATAAAAACCTAAAAAATATGTCTCTGTCTCCCCCACAAAGATGTATGAGTAGTGCTTAAGGTTACTAACATTGTTTTGTTATTAAAGAAAAAAATAATAAAATATCTGCTAACACTGTTGGTTTCTTATTTTATTCATTTAGGGCATGTGTAATTTCTGTTTCTGGTTTATTTGGTTTACTTATTTAGATTCTCCTCCTCAAAGAATTTTTCATGTAAAATATAAGGATAAATGAATAGTTACTGTTTTGAAAAATCTTCTATGTAAGCCTTCCATGTTTCTCTTGCAGATATGAGACCCCAGGATTCCTGGCGAGGCCCTCCTCCCCTTTTCCAGCAGCAAAGATTTGAAAGGTAACAAAAGCAAACGTAATTTTGAAATATTTTCCCACATCAACATTTGGGGCTTACAGGCTTTTTAGAAATTAAAATCTCCATGCTTTGAAATATACCACCACCATCAACCCCTAATAAAAGAGAGAAAGAAAACAATTTCACTTGCACCTGTCCTTTAAGAAAATAAAGGTTAACACTTCGAATTAGAAGATTCGTGTTTATATACTTCCCTACTTTTCTTGGTTCTTGGCTTTTATTTTATTTGAGCTTTTGAGTTGCCCTGAAAAACGTAACAAGAAAGCTTAAAACTGTATTAGGTTTTGGACAGGCTAAACAAATTTCTTTTTAGAAGGACTGTGCAACTTAATGAGGCATAACTAATGGTGTTCCACTTTTATCATTTCTGTGCTGGCAACAGAGCATTAGTACAGACCAACCATTGATTCTTGCTACAAACCTCTTGAAGTCCTAATCAGCTTCTTTCGTACAACTTTTTCAGGGCTGACAAGCCTATTGTAGGGCAGTGTCACTGTAGGTCAGTAGTTATTAGTTGCCACTGAAAACAGTTTCTTTAACTACTTAAGACTGGACTGAATTAAACGCAGAAGGGACTCAGAAGAGGATTATGGGATCTGCAGTCTAATAAGTACCATGGAATAGAAAGAATGTGACATGGTTTAATAATAAGGGATGTTTTATATGTGTTCTTTCCTTGATCAGTTGTGTGCTTATAAAGTCAGACAGACTCTACATGACAAGACAGCTAGCCATGTTATGAATAATTTTATTTGCATCTGTAGGATAATTTTAAAAGGGCATCATTATATGCTGATTTTGCCAGCACCGGTAAATGCGGAAACAAATTGAGCCCCTTTGTTGTAAGACTTCCTTTTTTCACCTTCTCGTTTCTAGTCTTTTGTTCTTCCTGCCTTTGGTTTAGCAATTTCTGACCTGATCACATCTGAAATGAATAAAATATGTTTTATAAACTGGATTATAAATGCTGTGCTCCTCTTTTAAGAAAATTCTTATATTCTGTAGAGATTCCAAAGCTTCATTTTATTGTTTTGTTCAAGAAGCTCAGAAGAACCATTTTATTCATTATTTACTAATAGTATCTACCACTTAGTGCATACTGCATGGTTGCTGATACCTGTACTTATGTTTTATTTTCAGTATAAATCACATAGAATATGCTATTTCATCATCCTCAGAGTAGCCTCATTTTTGAAGGAAATCATTAAGGGCTTACTTTTACTAAATAACATATACTATCAGATTAGAACAGATGTCATTTTAAATCAGTCTTTTGCATTAGTTTTGTCATGTTTGATGGTAAGATCTGATTCTCCCCCCTTGTTGCTTACTGCTTTCTCATATTAATAGTAATAGCTGGCATTTATCCACTGCTTACAGAGTGTCAGCACTGTGCTAACACACTGTGCTAATAAACCTGACTTCATTTAATTCCCCCAGCAATCCTTTGAAGTCAATGCTATTATTTTTACAGATGAGAAAACTGAGATACACCAAAGTAGCTTACTTAAGATTACTCTCCCATACTATTCTCTACAAAGAATGTTTTCACTCAAAATTTATCAGTCTGCTTACTCTGAGCATATTGTATTTACAAAGGAAGAACATCTTATTTTTGATACCCCCCCCCTTCTTTTTAAATGTCTAAGCATCTATTTTCCATTTCTTCCCTCAGTACACATTAAAAGTTGTCCCGGATCGTTGTCATTTTCCCTTCCGTTGCCCTGAGATCTATCATTTTTTAATTCTTTTTCTGCCAAAGCCGAGTACTGATGTTAAAAGTTCAGCAGATTAAGGACATGTTTTATGGGTATTCTTGGTTCAGTTGTAGTTTTTTTTTTTTTTTGCTTTAGTTTTAGTCAGGTAACTTAAAGTCATGTCTTTAAGCAAAAGTAAATGTAGAGCATAGTAGAGTTCTGCCTTGTAAACCTGGAATCATAATCATTTAAGAAATACAACATTTTATCATAAGGAAAACAAAATCTGAATTTGCCCATCCTAAACTTGTTAGTTTGTTAACATCTAAGCAAATGTATGAGGTTTGACTGTTAAGTTTGTGAACTCATCCTGGAAAAAGTACTTCATTGTTGAATATCATTGTGGTCACCTTTGAAGTAGGCCACCCTTCAAAGCAGTTTTTCGAGGAGGAGTTCATGAACTTAATTCTCAGACCTTGTCTGATGATAACTATGATGGACATTCTAGAAAGCGTTCCAAAATTTGAAGGGTGGACTAGGTGTTGGTGTCAGTGAACAACTTTAAGGGAGTACTTCCAAGGTGGCTATAGTGATATTCAGCAGTGAGGTGTGCAACAGATTTTCCTAGGATGAGTTCGCAAACTTGTCAGACCTTGTGTTAATCAGTCATTTCTATAGCGCTTGTCAGTCTAATCACATAGACCTTAGGAGACACAGAAGAGAAAATACAGGTTTGTAGTCATTCTGACTTTCCTGGATGTCACAATTAGTAGGTATTGGAATTTTTACTAGAACCAGGTGTTATCACCTCTTAGTTCATTGCATTTCATATTTTGAATTTTGGAGAACAACAGTTTTTCTTGAATAATTTTCTACTTTTGAATAGTACTTATAATCCATATATTCATTTGATTTAAAAATACAACAGAAGCATCCCCTCTGACATCCCTAACCAAAGAAAGACAAACCTGCTGCCGTCATGTCAATTCCAACTCACAACAGCCCTATAGGACAGAGTAGAACTGTTCCATAGAATTAACAAGGCTGTAATCATCACAGAAGCAGACTATCAAGTCTTTCTCCAGTGAAGCAGCTGATAAGTTCAAACCAGTGACCTTTCAGTTAGTAGCTGAGTGTTTAACTTAGTATTAATACTAAGAAGAGATGTCCAGCATTTGAGTTCCATTGGTCACTTAAGTTCTGTCCTGTTGTGTTGCTGTCACTGAAGGCTGTGTTAAGATGTGTTCATCTCAATGCTAACATCCAAAGTCTCAAGAAAGTATTTTCCAGGACACATTTCAGTCTGTCATTATTTGCAAATTAATACTGTTAGAATAGAAATCAGATAAGCTTGTGGGAAGTAAAAGACTTTCAGCCAACAAAAGGCAGGTTAGTACATGTTCCTCTTTAAGTCTTTCTTCCTGATTTTAATTATTAACAGTGTTTATCATAAATAATTCTTTGTTAAAAACATAAGTAATTATTTCAAAGCAAAATGATAACTGTATTTTTAAGCTTAGAGTCATACCAGCATAGTTTCCTGAAACTCATTTATTATGAGTTTATCATTTTAAAAACTAAAAAAACAATCATAATTAATACTATGTGTGTGTTACATTGTTAGCATGTCAGTTTTGCATTAATGGGCCCAGTGTTGTTGAGCGTTCTTGGTCACAGCACAAAACATAGTCCTGCGCACCTGCAGAGACTAGAGGAGACCATTTCTGTTGCCAACATGGACCTGTTCTTGCTAAACACAGTAATGAATCTGAAAAATAACTAAAAGGCCCTAAGCATGCATTTTATTTCTGAGATACAAACATAGTCTTAATTATGTTTGAATTACCTGCTGAAATTGTTACTAGAGCTCTCATTTCAGCCACCAACTGAAGATAACATTGGCCTTTCTAGAGTTCTTCAGAAATCTGTTCTTCAAGCCATCACGCAAAACAATTATCTTGGGGTTTAAAAAAGAAAGCAAGCTGCAAGTGAAGGGAGGAGAATGCGGGGTAAAGAAGATAAATTCAAGCTTGAATAGTTGTAAGAAGAATCTGTTGTCCAGGAGCCCAACTTGGGGCTTTTTCCCCCTAAGGCCTAAAAAGTTAGATTTATATAGTGATATAGTTATAGCTAGTACCAGCTCGTCAGTACTTTCACAGATTTAAAGTTTTATTGTAATTCCTTCTAACATCTTTTAAATGGTTCCCAAACCTTTGCTAATGCTGACACAACAATAAAAACACAGTATTTTGCTTTCACTTACTCTTTGTAGTTACTGTTCTGCAATATGGAAGTTGGGAAAAATGTCTCAAGAAGAAAGTTGTATCTTTAGAAGGCATGTCTTTGCTGCATTGTTTATGTGACAATTTTTAATTAAGTTATGATTTAATATACATATTTCTTTGTATCTGCAGAGTTAAAATAGGCACTTGAAGACAAAACATTTCTTTGGACTAGTAATCTGGAACAGCAAACTGAGTTATAGTAGCTGTTGAATCTGTGTTCCCATGTAAACTGTACACCAAATGCCAGTCAGCCCATGCCAATTAGTGCACGTGTTGCTAGGTCACCGTGGTCAATTGAAAGCTGCATCAATAGAACTTGAAAAGGTTTCCTCCTGATCAGACCTTCTGACATATTGAGCGGAATAATGGATGGGAAAAAAACAGCCAAGTTCCCTATTCTGGATTCAAAATACTCAGCAGTAGGAATTCATTTGCAGCCTGCAATTAACTAGAAAGAGAGGACTCCAAGAAGGAGTCTGGACATTTTTTAAAAAAAATAAAGCCTTATTCTACTGTGGTATACATGTTTATTCTTCGGGTAGTATTTTAAATGTATCCAACTTGATCTTGGGTCTACATCTTTTAAGTAACTAAAAGAAATTTCACAGTTGAACAAAATTATCTTTGAAAACCAGACTTTCTGATTCAATTGAGTTTAAATACTTTTTAATAAATGCTGATACTTCACAGAACATGTTAGACTACACTGAATATAAGGGAAAATGAAGGTTGGATTGCATACTGTATATCCCATGCAACAAACCCAGGCAGATTGAATTGTCTTACAATTTGGAGATGATGTTTGCCAGTTCCAGGCTTTTTGCTGTAGAACAGGCTTGACTTCTAATGCACACATGGTACTTTCCACAGAGGGGTTGGGACTGAGCCGCTGCTGCCATGGAACCGGATGCTCCAAACTCAAAATGCAGCCTTCCAGGCAAATCAGTACCAGCTGCTAGCCGGACCTGGTGGATATCCACCCAGACGTGATGATCGAGGAGGGAGACAGGTAATGAAGTGGGCTATGGGATGAAAAACGTAACTCCTCACTTTACTTAGACATGTTTCTTGGAACTCCATATTCTGTTACAAACATGTGTCACTAAGATACTGATAGACAGCTCAGCTGAACTTGGGTCCATTATTAAAAATGGATATAGGGTGAATACACAACTCACTAATGATGATCCTGAAGAATTTTGAATCCCAAAAGTCTTTCATTATGGCAGTCATTGCTGCTTAGCACAAATATGGGTAAGTCATCAGAGCATACTGTCTTTCCTTTAAGGACATAATCTCTTTGTTTTAATAGACGCTTTGATTCCCCCAAAATAGATGACAGTTTTCTGGAAGATTAAAAAAAATGCAACCTTTCACTCGTTGTCTTTATTCATCTTGGAAGACTGCTTATGATTCAGCCAGTATCCTTCCTCATGGAAAGATGAAATCTCTCTACAATAATTTTGCACTAAACTTAAAAAACTGTATTATTGAATGAGTATGATTCTTTGACAGTTTATAGATGTAAGCTTTGTGAATTCATTTCTTTCTCTTTGTAGCATCCAGTTTAAACAATGTTTAAAACTGAACTGTTTGACTTAATTTCCCTGGCCAGTATTTCTGGGTTCTTTAATTGAATCCTTGCCAGATAACAGGATTAGAATGCTACAGATCGAAGTATGTAGTCATTTTGGATGTAAAGTAGTTTTAAATTGCTTACCTGATAGTGTGTACTGCCTTGCTAGCAGTGCTTTGCACGTTAATTCTCTTAACTTGTGTTCTTCCCCATGTGCTCTTTATGTAAAGACCTGTACTTCTACCCTCCTCCAGGAAATCCTCTTGACACCTTTTTGGTGTATTCTTACAAGTCTCTGCCTACCTTACCTGAATCACAAATAGTTAATGCCTTTAAAATGATTTTGTTCTAATTCATTAAAATAAATTCATAGAATTTTGATTTGAATACTGTCACACCGACACTTCTAAAAATCTTAGCAGTAGATTGAGATTGTGTATGCCACTATAGTGAAATTGTTTTAGAAATGAAGACCTTTGTGTAGCTTTAAGAAATCTTGGAGAATGTTTAGTCCAGTCACCTCGTTTTCAAAGTTAGGAACTGATATCTTTAAACTCTATACAGATGGGCAGCTATATGAGCTGGGGACTCCTGACTCTTGTGAACTGCTGACCCTGCTTCATTGTTCTTTACTCCCTCCTCCAGAGGAACTCTTTGCTGTTGTGGGAAGTAAAATTCTTACTTAGAAGATACAAAACAGTTGATAAATTTATCATTCTTTTAGGAATTTTTAGAAATACACTTCTTTTTTCCAGTCTCTTCCTCTGTGATACATTATATTAAATCACAATTTTTGAAGCACTGTTTAATTGTAGAAGTTTGCTGCTAAAACAGAATCAAGACCTCACAATATTTAGTGAAGTTTATATAACTAAACAAAGCGTAGCCTACCTACATTGTGACCTTTAAAGTTTGCATGTACAATTTAAACTGCTTTAGTACTGCAAAAATGGGACATTTTCAGAAACCTTGATGCGTAGAGGACCCCTGGTGGTGCAGCAGTTAAGAGCTCGGCTGCTCACCCAAAGGTTGACAGGTCAAATTCACCAGCTGCTCCTTGGAAACCCTACGGAGCAGTTCTACTCTGTCCGACATGCTCACTATGAGTTGGGATCCGAGGCAGGGTTGGTGTATGGTGCATATGAAGCCTACAAAAGAGAATCGTGATGGAAGGGCAGTCCTGTTTATCTTCTGGTTATGTTTGTAAGCACACTAGGTTGTCATCAGTAATTGATTGTGTAAATGCCCTACTGTTTCACTGCTAAATGAAAAACCCAGTTGATTGCTCATGAGGTAATTTCTGATTTTGCAAATTCTTGTCTTCGTTTTAAGCAAAGTGACTTTCCTAGCATAGTGTGTCTGAATATGATGTGGGTGCCTTACCTATTATGGTACTTGAGTTATTGCTGGGGATAGTGGGGAAGATTGAGAACTGCTGTTCTGTACTTTTTGTTTACACAAGACACTTAACAGTATTTCATTTATGTACATTTTAGGAAAGTTGTTAAGTGGTCATTAACGATTATATTGTTTAGTCAGTTTGCAGGGATGATGTATGTGCAAATGTCCAGCTTTGCAACAAGATTTGTGTAAAGCCCTTAAAGAAACCTTCCACATGCTATACCTTTAAGATAAATTTAGTTTCCTTATACTGTGTTTTCCCATAAAAATGAAAGGTTAATTTCTTTGCAAGGTTATTGATCTAGAAAATAAACTTGTTTCTTTTGTTTATTTTCAGGGATATGTCAGAGAAGGAAGGAAATACCCTTTGCCACCACCCTCAGGAAGATACAATTGGAATTAGGCTTTTGTAAAGCTTTCCCAGATTCTTTCATTGTTCTGCATTTTTATGCTACTTGTGGAAAGGAGATTTCTTTGAGTAGTAGTTTGTAATAAAACTGCAGTACTTTGTGTATTTCTTTTAACTGTGTATATTTCTACTGATCTGATCTCACTGTTTTATGTTGCTTTCCAAAGATGTGCATTGCATAATACAGTGGATATGAATTTATTATTGCTTGTAAAACACATTTGATGAAGTGTAACTATTGGTTTTTCACTGATTAAAAATCAAACCAGCTGTGGATTTCAAAACACAGTGTATTCTAGATCATTTATGATCCATGCTGATTTTTAATGCGTAATAATTAGGTATGAACTCTTGAGCTGAAACCCTCAGCCAGCCGGAATATATATGTTTAAGATATACTTGTTCAGTATTTCTTTGGAAACATTTCACTAATGTACTTGTCTTCTGAAAATTTCTGGACTTCAGTAGTTAAAAAAAAAAAAGTTTAAAATTCGTCTCGTGTTTTTTTTTTCCAGTGCATTTCAACTGAAAATTTTGGCAAAGTATGTTTTCTTAAACCAACTTTTTCAAAGAACAGTCATTCTACAATTAGATGTTAGAAGTAAATCAGTGGAGAGGTAGACTTTTAAGAGGGTATGGGTCAACAAGGCAACTGAACAAAAACTTGTATATTAATACGTCAGCTATTGATTTTGGCTAATTATAAAGTCTGGGAGAATAAGTTATGTTTCTACACATTTCATGAAAAATATGATTGATAGCTAAAGGGCCTATGTTCCTTAGTTTTTTTTTTTATTTTTTTAAAACTGTTTCATAATCGATTTTCATTTGCACCCTTTCCTTTTCCTTGCTAGTAAGCATACCATAATCCCTTAAATTTATGTTTGGAGTTCACACAAAGCAAATGTATGGCACACATACAAAGCCACTTGCTGCTTTGTTTCCTTTTTTTAATTCTAGCATAAGATTGTAAGACAAGATTTTTCTTTGACTTTTGGTTTAGGACATTTTTGCCTTACTGTTCAATTAAGTGAGACACAATTGTTAAACTTAGTCACTTGAAAAAAAAATCCCACCCTAACCTTGATTACCAAACTATTGCGTTCACTGCAAATGACTGGTGAGCAGAGCAGGGTCCTTTGTTGCTGACACACAGCCCGTCTACTAGAAATGAACCACCCAGTCACTACAGATCACCTTCACTGTGTATTAAAGTGATAGTGCTTTCTATTGGTAAATGTCTCCATGATTTATCTTCCAAGTATTAAAAATGTATACCTACCTAAATAAAGTATTAACAAATTTCCAAACAGTCCATAAATGTCGTACTATGTATAGCCTTCTAGGTGCCCCTAACCTACACTCCTTTTTTTTCCCCCCAGACCTTTGGTTTTAATTTAGTTTGCTTCTGTCTTAAGCTATTAGAATAACTTTTTTTTTTTTAATTTATTTTTTAAAATAAACTGTTTCAACTTGGATTTTTCACAATGCCAGCTAGCTGAACCCTACACTTCAGGGAGAGCCATGCACCATTCCTTCCTCCTTGCTGCCTTCTATTCTTCCTCCCTTTCAAACTTGTCACTACTTTTGAATCTTTAAAACACTGATAGCTTTAAATAGAATATTTAAAGTTATAAATATTCCCTACATGTTATGATGCAGAAATACAGCCAAAGAGCCAATTATAATTTAATTGCACGCCATCCTGTTAAATAGGGCACATCTTTTTCAGTGTCATTTAAAGATTTTTAAAATCTTAGCGTCTGAAAATAGTCTAGCTATTGTGGTGCTAATGGCCCTTGATGAGCATTTGTTTACCTTTTAAGATCAAATGGCATAAAATGTATGTGAAAGTACAAAGCGGGCTCCAAACTGGTATTAGTTTGCTATTGAGCGTTAAAAAAGCAAATTATCAGTAATGACCGCTGAATTAATTTTCATCCGACTGCGGGAGCCTACCGGCCTGGGCCTGGGGGGTCCTAAGCTCCAATTTCTCAAGGTTGGATATCCCTCGACCAGTTAGTTATTTGGCCGCCAGGAGCGGGATTGGGGCGGCAAAGCGGGACAGACGGCCTGTTCTTCAGCGTCCAGGTGCCAGGTCCCCAGCCAGAGTTGCTCTCCGGGCGGCTTCGTTGCTCTCCGCCGCGCGCCCGCGCTTTGCCTGGCGTGTCTTGGCTGCAGATCCAGCTGCCAGTCCCGGAGCCCCGCGAGCGGGAGCGCCGTGCCGTTGTCCCCGGATTCTGTGGATGCAGGGCAGAAGCTTTTCAACCTACGCAATATCTCGTCTCAATTCCCTGTACGAATGCAAATATCGAATACGTAAGAAAAAGCGGAACGTTCCTCCGAGGCCGATGTTTTAAATTCTGAGGTCCATGTACAGAATTTAGCTATGCTTAGAAATCTAAACTCTATACAGTCCCGGAAGAGTCAACTGATTTCTTCAATAGGAGGCGGTACAGTAGTGGGCTAGGGCCTCCCGGCTGGTCGCTGTCTCCCTCGTGCCCACCCTAAATGGCCATGGAGCTGAGATCCCGCCACGCTCTCTTCTTAGTGATTGACTGTTCTACTACTAACCATAAAAAAAGTCAGCAAGCTAATAAATTCTCAATGGACTTTTCCTCTCCTAAGTTAAAGTTGAATACCGGTGTTGTTTCCTGAAATCATATTACAGAATTAGAGCCAAGAGAGAAAGTGCCTTGATTTTTTGTGTATAAAACTGAAATACATCTATTTCACTACCTGCAAAAGTAGATTTAGGCAATTTTAGTAAATATTAATTAGAAGTCACCTAAACAAAATCACTGAAATAAGAGGTTACGTGAGATTCCCAAACCAAGAAGCTGTCTCCTTGGATTGCAAGTAAATATCCAATTATAGTTAAAGCAAAAACAAAACACCTCTCCCAGAAGTTTCCAATACCTGTGTAAACTTAAAAATAGTAAAATAAAAGTGACTGGAAATCACAAAGTTACCTCAATACTTACTGGATTCCTGAAAGGATGTAGACATAGTTCCACATAGAAATCTTTGAATCTTTCCAGATGTGCACAGATTTATCACTGGCAGCAAAAAAGCTATTAATTTACTTTTCTAAAGTGTATCCTACTTCTTTGTCCCATTGAGATTTGGGATGGAAAGTAGCAGTGTTTCAAAACCTGAACTAAACCAACACACAGCATTTTTTTATCCAGTAAGTAACACGCCAAGGTTTTTCATCCACATGCAACAAATGGGAAATTTGTTGCCACCACATAATGAATTTTCTCTCGTGCATGAATTCTTATCTAAAAATCCAATCAGTGAGTCTTTTCTATATATAATTGTTTTATAAATTTGTTCATATATGTAAATCATTAATACTCAGTGTGGTTAACTGGGAGCCCTGGTTGGCCAGCAGCTAACTGAGAGACTGGAGGTTCAAACCTACCAGCTGCACCAGAAGAGAAAGATGTGACAGTCTGCTTCCGTAAAGATTACAGCCTTGGGAACCTTATAGGGCAGTTCTGTCAGTATGTGGAAGGTACTCGCATTTAGGGAACTGGACTGAGTCTCTGATTTACTTCAGACTGAAAAGTAACGTTTTCACAAGAAAGGAGATTGAGCACAGTATCCATTGATAGAAGTCTCACCATTAGGTTTTAGTTGTAAGTCAAGACTTAAATAGAAGGCAACTGCTTTCGACCCTTAACCTTCAATAAACAAAATACCCCTAACCTTCAATAAACAAAATATCGTTGTTGTGTCTTTCAAAATTATACACAATCCCAAACATACCCAATACTTCAATTCACACCCCAATGCAAATTACAGAAAAGTACCTGCCATCTCTGTCGGTTCTTCTCAGCAACTCTGAATATGGTTTTTGGTTTTCACTCTTCGATTGTACTCAAAGGTAAATCACTGTAAAACTCCAAAACATCTAGAAAACTGTCTCATCTGCGGAGTTAGCATATTTGAAACCAAATTTTGTGGTGACGTGGCTTCTGCTAAACTTCAAGAGGGCTTTGTTCCACGCAGACCCTGCGACCAGTCCTCCCTCTTGGTTGTAAAGACACTTATCCTCCTCTCCAGTTAATGAGTTTCACCTAGTCTGGCCATTTGTGTTTTTATAAAACAGATCTGCAAAGCACTGATTGTAAAAGAAGAAGAAGAAGAAAGAAAGCTTTTGTTTTGTATTAATCAGAACCTGGAATTCTACAGAGAAATGTCTTCTAACATTTCAGGAATCAAATCTAGTTTCAGAATTTGCACATATAAACTCCACACTTCCCTGGGTGTAGGATAGTTAAGTCCTCTGTAGCAATTATTTCTGGCTTGGGTCCTTCACTACTTAACAGAATGCTGAAAGAAAAAACTATATGCCTACATCAAATACATTTTCCAAAAATATTGCATAAAAACAATTGTTTCTCCTTAATTAGCACGTATTTTTGACAGACAGTTCACTTTGTTGGTCTAAGGGGTTCATATTCACTTTGTCGGTCTAAGGGGTTCATTGGTTCTGGAAATAATTATTAAAGAAACAAACTGTCCACATGTATACATTTTCTTTAAATATGTTGCATGGTCCATACATAGCTACTATTATTTTTATATGTTGCCACAAACAAAATTAGCAAACGATATGGACTTTTAAAACATACTTTCTGAGTATCAAATCGAAGTAAGCATTTTGAAATTTGGCATGTCGGTAACAGTTATCCTAGCTTGGTCTGAATTTCTAAGGTCACCCATTTATGTGAAAAAAACCCAAGATGGAAGAATTTTCTGAAGTATTGCACCATTTTCATGCTATTCTGCCCAAATCAGTACTTTTTATACAAAATGTTTTAAAAATTGTGACTCATTTCCCAAAATGCATTCATAGTCCTTTGATAAAGGGTGACTCCTTTGCTTGCCTAATTATTTTTCTCCTTGTGAAAGGGAATGGAGTTGTTTGGAAAAAGCAACACCAACCTTTTTACTATAAAATGATACAGTTTAGAGAGAAAGTGAAGATTTAACTTCTAAAAGATCTTAAGAGTCAATCTGCACAGTTACAAACTGTGACAGTGAAATGAAATAAAATATTTCAGCTCCAAACTGTAGTTCTAAAACCAAAAATGTAAAAGAGATTTGAGATCTCTGGAGATGATTTGTTTTGGTAATTTCTGTATCATCTATGCTATTGCTTTTTCATTAATTTTATAAGCACATGTTCTTAAGATTTCTTTTTGTATTTGTACTTCCATACTGATTATTTAAATCATGAGTAAACGGAATGGTGTTATCACATCATGCCAACTGGTGTTAAAAAAGAAAAACAAAAAACTTACACAAATTAGTGAGAAAGAAATGACCACTTGACTGTTAGAAAAAGGACTTGTTCTTTTAAGTGATATTTAAATATAATTTTAACAAATAGAAAGTATAAATTGCCATATTATAGAGTTGATACCTTGTACAATAAACCATGAACAAAATCAAGGCTCAACTTTCTGAGTTCTAAATATGATGGGAAAATTATGACTTTAGTTATTCTTTAAATTGAAATTATAATGAATCACCTTTTTCTTTCATTTCCTTGATTTAATTCGAAATACAGATTAGTTGATGTTGGTTTTAGCAATTTTTCTTGCTTAGTCTAGTGTTTTTTCAAGGTATTTTGATCTAAGACAAGAAAATACCTCAGATATGGTAAATAATGTGTCTACATAAGGATAGAGTGTATTTATTTTATCAGTTCATTTTAGAAGACCAGATTCCATATAAAAAGTAGTTTACAACTCTCTTCCTTATAATGAGCAGCATCTTACAAAACAAGTCCTTTTAGAATAATACACAAATACACATTTGTCAAATGATCAAAACATTTTAAAATCAGCATTAAACTTAAAAAGCTATATTAATTCGTGTAATCAATATTTTGATTATTTTATTCCATTTCTCTATTATCTAAATGTCAATAATTTCTCTGTAATAATGTTGCTATGTGCACGATCCACCTTGAACTACAATAAACTTTCAATCAAACATTAATGAAATTGCACTTAAAGAAGGGGAACTTTGAAAATTAATCTTCCAAGATAAATTTCACCTCAAAAGGAGTTGTCATTCAAGCTGGGTTGACTTTTAGAGCTACAAACACCAACAAAGTTTCCAACTTTTAAAACTCTGAGAGCTTTGGTAAAGAACACAGTGGACAGGGACTCAGCAAGATTTTTGCTTAATTTAGGAAATTTTAGAATCACCAAATTCTTGAACCACCACTAAAGTCTCATGGGGAGATGTTACATTATTCGGTCCCTGGAGCTGTCGCTCTGTCCCACCCCCAGCAAAGAGGTTTAAAGCCTGTCCCTCTCCGTGGCCCCTTGGTTTTTTTGACCGCCTTTTACACAATCTTCAACTTCCTTCCGCACAGTTCCTTCAACCATCCTTGCAGTTTCTTGCAGACCTTTCCGGCCGCAGGAAGGACTCCGCACCGGAGTGCCCGTGCTGTCACCATGTCCTGCCATAGAGCAGGTTGGCCCCGAGCACGCCGCCGCCAACGTAGTCTCCGGCGGCCGCGTCCAGGGCCACCAGGCCACCTCCGGGGCCGTGTAGTGCCGGTGGGCTGGGCGACAGCTCCTCGAGCTCGGGCGCCGGCGTCGGGGCCGGCGGTTGCGGACCACCTGGGCCCGGCGTCGGGGTGCCCGCGCCATTCTGGCACGGCTTGCCGTCCTTGACCAGCACGGGGACAGCCACGCGGCGCGGCGACGGCGGTGGCGGGCCCAGACCGCCCTCCTGTTGCAGCTGCTGCGCTGCCTTGTCTTTGGCCTGCCGTTTCATCTTGTAGCGGTGGTTCTGGAACCAGATCTTGACCTGCGTCGGAGTCAAGTGTATCATACTGGCCAGGTGCTCGCGCTCGGGCGCCGACAGGTACTTCTGCTGCTTGAAGCGCCGCTCCAGCTCGTAGACCTGCGCTTGCGAGAAGAGCACGCGGCGCTTCCTTCGCGGCGCAGCGGCGTGCAGCGGCGCCAACGACTTGGCGGCGTCAGCGATGCCGCTCAGCGACCCCATGCCGGCCACGTTCACGCCCGCCGACGGCCCCATGAACCTGGAGACTGGGCCCAAGAGAGAAGGCCGTTGAGCGCCGGGCGCCGCAGAAACGCGCGCCGGGCGCCACCCCGTTCTCTTCACACCCAGGCAGCCGCAGCGCCGCCGGGCCCCCGGCCTCAGGGCGACGCCTACGGGCCCCGTGCTCGCAGGGCGCCTCGGGCCGAGTCCCGACGGGTCCCGGGCCGGCACCCAGAACCCTTTGCATGCCCTAGGGCCCCCAATTCCCCAGGTGCCCCGGGCCGGGCCCCGGGCCCAGCACCCTCCTAGGCTGGGTCCCGGTGGGCCCCGCGCGTCGGGGTCCGCGTCCCGGGACCCCCGCCTCCCGCGCCCGCAGTTGTGGCGGGAAAAGCCGCGCCGCCCTCCTGCCCTCAGCTCTGCGCTCCTGCCTCGCTCACTTGACGAGTAGCGCGGGTCCGGGTTCGCGCCGTACCAGCCGGTCGCCGCGGCCGCCGCGCCACTCAGCATGCCGTCGGTGTAGGCGGGCAGCTCGCCCATGTTGCCCAGGCCGCCGTTGCAGTAGCCGCCCACGGCTCCGTGCGGGAACTGCGAGACGCCCGGCGGCATGTGGTAGGTGGCGGCGGCGGCAGCCGCTGCCGCCGCCGCCGCCGCCGCCGCCGCCGCCGCATTGTGGCTCGACATGGCATGTGGCGGCTGCACGCCAGACCCCGCAGCAGCCTGCGAAGAGGGGCCGGGCGGCGCGCGGTAGGCGGCGGCGGCCCCAAGGGGGGTCCCTAGTCCCGACGGCGCGCCGTCCATGGCACCGCCGAACTTCTTGTAGGTCTCCTCGATGGGGCTCAGGATGTCGGACACGGAGAAAGGCGTCGTGTGCTTTGGGCTCAACGACATGGCTCGGTGGACCGCCAGGTAGGGGGGCCCGGGACGGGCGTGGGCGCGTCGCGGCGGCCGCTTCTCTCCGCCACCTTGGCCGCAGCGCCGGCGCGTGTGACGAAGTGACGAGGAGTCGGCTGCGAGCCCCAGAGCTCGGGAATCCTGAGTTTATTTTAGTAGGGCGCTAGGTTTACGACAGGCTCGGGGGGCGGAGCAACATCCCAAACCAGCGAACAATGGTCATTGACGGCTTTTTCTCCCCCCTCGTCCCCCCATCCCCCGCTTCCCATAAGGGAGGCAAAAAGGTAAAGGGGTCAGTTGGGTGTTTCTTGAAAAGATCATTCTCTTTGCTTGCTCCATCCTTTCTGCTACTACCCTAGCCCTTGAGCACTAGAAACAGAAACTCGACGACTGGCGTCGAGGTTGCGATTGAAGGGTTCCGCGCTTTTTCCCATTGCGTCCCTGATGTTCCTAATGTGACTTCTTTGCGAAGTCCAGTGTTTAACTGGGGAGAAGGACGTGCTTCTGACTAAGCTTGGGAGGGGGATTGCATTGCAGGGCTCACCTTGCCCTCTGTAGCACCACCTCTTCACTCCATCAGTTAAAGTGTTTAAAAATATATATATTCTTGGGTCCCACCGTAGAGTGCATAACGACGAGAAGGGTGACAATGACAGTCCTCTGCCATTATTGGGCTTCCTAATTTATGCATCTTTAGACCCTCTAAGCATCATTTTGTGGGCAACCTGACTGGCACTTCTAGATTAGCTCAAAGTAGCCAAATCCAAAGAAGAGAGAAAACAGACTTAGAGAGATACAAATAGATGCTAACTTGTAAGTATTTCGGTTTTACTCTGTAGTGATGAAGTTGGATAAGGGAAAGGGTACATTTTTATTTGCTTAACTGTATCCTGTTCAGTTTGCACCTATATAAAGTTCTTTACTGTTTTTTTCCCCTTTGTTTCCTCCGTCCTCCTCCCACTCCCTTTTTCTTTTTCTGAAGAAATATCCGATTTGGGGTTCATTCTATCGCTACCATAATCGAAAAGAAGAGAAAGAAAAGAAGAATACAAAGTATTTCTCGCTACTTGCAGTGTTGTTTTTGTTGATGTCAGACACCTTTAACCTGTTCAAGGACTATAATAAGATGGATGCAGAAATCAGGTGAAAATAATACCTTCTTTTGAAAAATACAAAACCATAGTTATACTGATTAAAAAACAACAACTTTGTCATCCTTTAATTTGGAAATTTATCTGCATGGCAAAGAAAAACTTAGAGGTTGTGAACCAAATGATGAACAAGACAAAGACTAAGACAAAAGAAGTGTACAAAGTATATTGATTAAAATTTTCAAATAATGTTGCAGTAAAAAAATGGTAGCGGGGGAAACAAAAATACAATTTTTAGGATGTTTTCTTTGAGGCTGGTGACAGGAGAAAGCAAAATAGGGAGAGTGCTTTCTTAGGAAAGGTTTTATTGTTTAAAAAAGAAGAAAAAGGATGTGTGAAAAACGAGTAAGTTTAATTTGACAACAGCACCTGTCTCAAAAACAGAAACAATGAATTCCTTTTCTGTTTAGTTTCAGCCCTTTGGTTGGAATGCCCTATGTGATTTTGCTCTTACTGTATTGTCCATTTTCATGTAGTTTTGAAAAGAATCGGCCCCTTTTTAGGGATGAATGGGTGTGGAAAGCTAGTATGACCCCTTTTGAGGAGAGAGTGATAACTGGGTGAGTTTATAGACTCAAAAATATTAATATATGTAATATACATGTAATTATATGTATAATATATATAAATATTAAAAGCAAAGTACAAGGTTACACGAATTGTTTGCAGAAATCAGCTATTAACAACATCTGTTTTGCTACAATTTGCACGTGATGCTGCAATTTGATTTTAAATTCTTAGTTCAAATTGCATTGTTTACATGTGTTTATTAGCATAAATTTAAAAAGAAATAGAAATTTTGCATTTCATGCTTCTCAGAGAAAACTGGTAAGTCAAAATAGTTATTACAACTATGGATCTAAACACTACTTCTGAATTATTATTTTTCAAGTTCAAAAAACGTTTGAGAAGTGAAACTCATGATAATCTCCTTGTTGATTATCTTCCAAACTAAAAAAAGTATTTACAATTACATATTTTCCTAGATAATTAATATTTACTCTGTAATGTTATTTGTAGAACTTCAAGTTAGCAATTCACATTGTCATTATGCTACACATTGTTGTTTATTTTAGTTTTTAATAGTAATGGAGCCTGCTGCTAGTGTCTTTATAGCTGCCAGGTGCTGGTCTTTAAATAGAAGAGCAGTTTATCATGTCTGGAGGTTTTCTGCTCCAAGTCACCTTTTTACTACATAGAAACTTGATATGCCAGATAATTTTCATCAGAGGTAAACAACAGTGAAAAAAATATCCACAATCTTTAATATTGTCCATTTCAATTATTTGCCTCTCAGTCTAGCAATTACATACCTGTATGCTGGAAACACTGTGAATATGTGCAGATTGTTCTAAAAATAAGTATAGTCTGGAGGATGTATATGTACATTTATATACAGACATAAAATGTGATTACTAGTCCATTGAAACTTTTAATTAGATTCATTTCATTGGATTATTGTCTGCCTAAATTATGTTTGGAAATTTATGCTCAGATTCTTAAATACTATTGAGTAAGTTGGATTTCACAGGAAGTGTATTTCTCAGGAATTTTTTTTTTTTGATAGGGGCTTCCTTTTCCTTTAAAAAATGATGCTGATACTCATTAAAAAAAGAAAATAGCAAGTACTGCCAAAGGAGTACAGAGATATCCCATTCACTTCTGTCGTCCAGCTTCCTAGCTCCCCTCCTCAGTGGCAATGAGTGACACCTGTTTCTTCTGGGACTACATCTGAAGCATAGTACCATTTTTACACAAAGGGTAGCTTGCTATAAACAGGTAGTTGCCAACTTAAAACATATTCAAGTTGGTGACAAACTACTCTTAGGAACACCTTTCTTTTTCTTTTCTGGTGCATCTTACTGTTAGTGATATACATGTATTAGAATATATCTGTAAGTTTGTATATTGTTTCCAGCTCCTGAAGAGAAAACAAAGATAAGATTTATAAAGATACTGATAATAAAAGGCAACAGTGATGAGAATTAAAATCAAAACAAAAGAACAAAAGAGGTATTAGATTTACTGAAGAACTGAGTTAAGGGCAGAGTTATTGGAACAGAACTCAGTTTTAAGTCTTGGACTACCTGCACACTGCTTGGTACCTTGCTTTTTTCATATTTCAGAGTGTTTGTTGTTTTCCAGTTTCACACATCATACATAACACTGAAAATTAAGAGGCTGTGACAAACATGGAAAAATTTTCTAGGCAAAAAGATCTGTAGACTCCAGGTATATGAAAATTTCATGGGGTTTCTTGGCTTTCTGTCAAAAATATGGAATTTATTGAAAATCTTAGATGTGTTAGTTAACCTTATGTCCAAAAATAATTTGGAAAAAACAAACAGAAAAATCTGAGTTAGAAGTCTTCTTCAGACTTGAGGTTTATTGTCCCGCAGAAATTTGAGAAAGAAGCTTGGGAGGCGTTGAGAAGTTGTGATAGATCTTCTTTGAAACGGGATTGTAGCCAGGGCTTAGAAGGTACTTCTGTTGATTTCCTAGGATGACAGATTTCCAGTGAAACCTAAAGACAAACTGTGTTTGAAAAGATAGCTTTCTGCTTGAATACTTAAGGATGAATATAATAAATGACTTTTAGAAGCAAGATGCTCCATTTATGATTAGTTTAAAAGACCAGTGAATTAATTTGATTAATAAAAGCCTCATTTACTCAAAGTAATTTTAAAATATTATTTTTGCAGTTAGGAAGAAATAAAGAAACATGTCAAGGGTGCTAATATTTTATAATAGACTTTAAGGTTATAAAGAGGAAGTGAAACTGCTATAGTGCTGAAACACAAGGTTTATTGTAATTACTTTTTAGTTTTTTGCTAATTTCACCACATTCTGAAACTTGCTTTTCATTTCTTTTCGGTATGTCTACTTTTTGTTTTAAATATTCATTTAAATTATTTTAAATCTCATGACAATTGTACACCTATATTTACGACTTTGTTATTTCCGTGTGACTTCAGTAATCATTTCGTATTTTTTCATGAAATTTAAACTCTTTACAATTTAACTATTCTGTAAAAAAATCTTTTAGTCACCCTTTGCTGAGTTGCAGATATTTTAATTTGAAAATAGTTTTCTAATCAATGATAATTCTGGCAAAGGAAAGCAGCTCAGATATACATTTTGAATTAAATACTTATTAGTAAACTGAGAATGGATGTCGATGTTAAAGATGTTGTTGTTGAAATCATCATGATATGAGGTCCAGTTAAATGGTTTCTTAAAAGAAACCCAAAGAATCTTCCCCTTGTAGACCTAGCTGTGATACTAGTTTTTATAGTCACTGTAGAAAGTAACATTAGGCTCTAAACAGTGAAGTAAACTGTCAAAATGGACCAGCATGTCACAGTTCTCTTATTCTAGGTTTGTAAGCTTGCAGTAGAAATTCAAAAATTTTAAAGTTTTTATTATTAATTTTAAAACATGTAGTAAAAACAATCATGTGGGGAAACAATATTGGAATATAATTTTTACTTCTGAATAACAAGTTTCTTTGCGTGTTTTGCTTACATAGAGGGTTTAGAACTTTTTAGAATACAATGGTATTTTCACCAAACGGTATTGTTGACATTTTTAGTTCTTTTACATGTTTTGAAATGCCATTAATGGGCTCTTTCTGTAAGAAAAAAGAACCATTGAATTTTCAGCAGATTCATTTTTCTAATTATTTTATGCCAGGAGTTAATCATTCTAAAGGTTGTGCTATATGTCCACGTATATGCGCTTAGAATGAATACATCAGGTTTTTAAAAAAATATATACTTTCACAACTTGATTCTCACACTCAGTTTTTTCTAATCTAAGAAGTTCAGCAATTTCAATGTAAGTTCTGTCTCTCCTGCAAGCCCCGTTAAAGATATATCACCTTGAACTATCAAGGAATGAGGGTATTAGGCTTTACCCCTGAGCCAGGTAATTTGATTTTCATTTCCATCACTTACTTAAAGGGGAAACTCGAACTTTGAAGTCTTGGTAAATTGATTATTAGATTGTTGCATAAAAATAAAGTTTAATGATATATGTTTTAGAACAAATAACTATGACAATAATATAGTTAGGAGTAATTTGCTCCTTTTAGTCCTTTTGTATTCTGTGTACTGCTAATATTGAAGAAATACTTGTTGGATATTTGTATGTATCTATCTGAATTCTAGGTTGGGTATTGTGCTTAAGAGGAAGCAATAATTTAGTGTTCACCTCACAAGTCAGTATCTGCTTTGGTAGGTTTTAAGCAATTTAATTACTGGTTCAAAAAGTTGCATTCAAAAGCTTAATATGTAATACTTTTTTCTGTGAGTGCCACAAGGAAAATTGGATTTATAAAAGTTGCCTCATTATACTTCTTCAGAAACAAAGAAACAATCTAGTAAAATAAGTCTGGTGGACTTGAAAAGTGCTAAGTACTAATTATTGCCCCTAAATATCTTGTTATGGAATCAACTAATAATGGAATCTGGCTCTTCAGTAAATCTAGTATTCACTATGTTTGTGAAAATGAAATACTGAATATAAAAGGTAATTTGACCTTGTTACTGTATAAGAAATTATGTCAGGTCAATACTGAAAAGGTGACGCAGTGGTTTTTTTGTTTTTAGAAATAATAGAAATTTTACAAAAGTTCCACAAGCCACTAGAATTTCACCAGAAATGCCAAGATAGAGAGGATTGCATGAAAATATTAGGGCCAACTTAAACGAAAACAACTTATCATTGTTAGGCAGCATGCCTTTAAAAATATATAATTATCTAACAGAAGAAATGTCTAACATTTGGATTAGAATGTTTCTTCCAAAATAAAAAGGGCATATATCCCAAATAAGTTAAAAAAAAAAAAAAAAAGCTATGGTAAGAATAAATGGTGAACCTCAATAGGTGAATGATTTTTAAAAATAACACAGTTAAAAAATAATTAAAAATCTTCAAAATGTTTAAAGTTTATTTTTCAATGGGATAAAATTTAACTGAAGATTATATTAAGATTGAATTGTGTACATTAACTGTTCTAGGATTTGGATAATGGAATAATTTACAATGTAATTGTTTTAAAAGGTTGTGATTTCTTCATATGCTTACCATTATAAACATACAATTTTGAGTCAATATGAAGTTTTATTTTTCTATAGTTTCATGTGTGATAATTTCTAGAATTGGTTCTCTCAAGTGCAGTATTTAGGATAATCAGTGGTAGTGAATACAAATTGAGCTACAGTTGTGAACATAATTTATGGCAGAGTGCCTGGATGCTGTTCTTTCTAACAGTTTGTAGAGATTAAAAGGATCATGGAAACAGTGACTTAAGAATTGCTTTAAAAAGATGCTGGAGGATTAAAGAGAAGCCTGTTTTCTGCTTTCTTTTACTTGTCAGCTAAAACCCAGGTTTAGTGATTACAAATGTTGCTAAAGTGCTCTGCTCAGGAGAAAAAGAAATATATATATATATATATATATATTTATGTGGCATAAACAATTAGTTATGGATCTTAAATGAACAAATTGGGGTATCTGTTGTGTACTTTCAGTAGGAAAAATGGGGAATGTTCAGTATATTCATCATACCATATGTGATTGTATTTAAGGGCATAAGCAGTACATGAATATATAGGTAAGCACTCATGAAAATCAAACACTTTTCATACCCAAGAAAGTTTAGTCATGAATGGCCCCTACCTTTGTATACACAGATTGCCATATTTTCATGTATGGAAGCAAGTAAACTGTATTACTTTCATGTAGCTATTTTGTGATACTCAGGAGAAATCACATGAAGCAAACTATCTTAATTATACTTTTATGCTTTCTCTATCTTGATTTGTAAAGAATGTGAGGCAGGTTATAAATGAATAAGTTTGTGTATATTAACCATTCAGTAAGACTTCACCACCATCACCAGTTGCTGTTGAGTCTATCCCAAGCCATGGTAACCCCATGTGTATCAGAGTAAACAGGATTTCACAAATCAGAATCTTACAAGAGTAGGAACTTAAGGAACGGGTGAAATAAACATCAGTTATAACTGAAGTCTGACAAGTCACTCAAGTGCAACCTTGGATTTGTGTCTAGGCTTTTTAGTGGTCAATCAAAAACATTACATGCTCCTTAATTTTGTTGTTGTTCGGTGCCGTTCAGTTGGTTCCAACTCATAGTGACTATGTGTACAACAACAAAACACTGCCCGGTAGTTCACCATCTTCACAATCATTCTTATACTGGAGCCTATTGTTGCAGCCACTGTGTCAGTCAGTCTCATTGTTGCTTTCCTCATTTGCTGACCCTTTACTTTAGCAAACATGGTGCCCTTGTCCAGGTACTGATCTCTCCTGATAGTTTGTCCAAAATATGTAGACATGTCTACCCATCTTTGCTTCTAAGAATCATTCTGGTTTTACTTCTTGCAAGACACATTCATATGTTCTTCTGGCAGTCTGGTATAGTCAGTATTCTTCACCAGCACCACTGTTCAAAGGCATTAATTCTTTGGCCTTGCTTATTCATTGCCCCACTTTCACACTAATGTGAGTAGATTGAAAATGCCATGGCTTGGGTCAGGCATATCTTTGTTTCAAGGTGACATTTTTGCTTTTTTAATACTTTAAAGAGGTCTTTGGCAGTCGATTTGCCCAGCGCACTGGGTAGTTGGATTTCTTGACTGCTTCTTGTATGGGTGTTGATTGTGGATCCAAGTAAAATAAAATCCTTGACAATATCTGCACATTTCACAGGTTTTTAATGAATCTTCCTCCAGTCCTGATGTGGCATTCTTCTTTGTATAGCCCAGCTTCTTGGATTATTTGCTCAGCATACAGAATTTTTTTAGGAAGGTAGGAAAAATAATCAAATCCTCGGAGAAAGAAGTGTTTTCTAACAGCTCTGAGTTTTTCACAAAGGGCTTCCTTATAGGTACACTGAATATAAAATTCCTAGTAGTTCTAAAACAGATGAAGTTACAATTTCCTGAAGTTGGCTTATTATACTGGCATTCCACTAGAATTTAAGACTGCAATGCCAGATCAGCTCAATTATGGTAATTCTGTGGCATGGAAGCAAAATAATACAGTTCCAATATATAGCTTTCTGATAGTCCAGGAATGAAGCATGTACTTTTCAAGGAAAACTTCATGAAAACTACAGTGTTGCTGGACAATCTAGTTATTAGAAAATTTTTATACCAAGGTTAAATGTTAATTTGCAGGTATTGGGCCTAGTTTTGGCATAGTGGTTAGGTGCTATGGCTGCTAACCAAAAGGTCAGGAGTTCAAGCCCATCAGGCACTCTTTGGAAACTCTAGGGGGAGGCTCTACTCTGACCTTATAGAGTCACTATGAGTCAGAATTGACTCAGTGGCAGTGGGTTGGGGCCTAGTTTAATCCTTTGATACCAAATTATAAGACTAGTCCCTTTCTATAAAGCTATATAAATACATGAAGTTACTGTATTATCCCACTTTTATTTCTTTCCATATTAAAAATCTCTCAGATCAAAGAGATTTGAAGTGAACATATTTGAATTTATCAAGAGTCTGCTATATGCTTAAGAGTATCCAGGGTGCTTTAGTAAACTATGGGGGGAGCTCCTCTTCTATTACCAGAAAAAGGAAACTTAGTCCTAGCATCTGTATCCCAACCGTGAAACAGTACTTTCAAATTATATGCGTGTGTGTATATATGTATGCATGTAGGACAACTACATTTAAACAAAATAAAACAGAACAAAAACTACACATGCCAGGTTCTAAACAGTTAAGTTATTAGTAAAATGTTCATAACAGATGCTATTGTAAAATGGAGATTATTAGGCTAAGATTTTAAAAACCGCTAACATTCATTGATCTTTTACCAGTATGCTAGGTACTTTCATGGATGTTATGTGTTTATCTCCTTTGGTAGATACAGTAGAAGAGAGCTTAAAGTGTTATTGACATTGACAGCGATTCAAGTGAAAAAATATTCTGTATAGAAGTGGAAAAGAAATCTCAAAGGAAAATTGACTATGTTCGTGTATTGCTACAGGATTTATGCCATCTTTTGTTAATGAGTCTGTGTTTACAATGTTGGACTATTTTGATGGTCTACCTTAGCAAACTTTACAAACTTACCAGTCAAATGGATATTTGTTTTGTGTACACTTTCTTTAGAAGCATAGCAGAAATTATGTCCATTTCAATTGCTTGTAAGTAGAGTGAATGAGCAGTGATTTAATAAAAGATGTTCTTTCTGATAGTTACTACAGTAATAAGATGATTTCCTTAGGCAAAAGTAACTACAATTTTCCAGGTTATAGTGAATTGTAAATATTTTTAGATTATTGGTATTAGTTATTAATATCAGCTCAATAGTATTAAAAATTACAGGAGTAATAAACATGAGGTATGACAATTAAGTTGGCAAACTTAACCAAGAAAAAGTGCTACATATCTCATTGCTGAATATTTCTACAGTCACTTTCTATGTACTGCCCTTGGGAAGCTGTGCACTGACACCAGCATCTAGCCACCCTTCAAAGCACTTTTTCTAGACGAGTTCACGAACTTACTTGTCAGACCTTGTCTGACAACAGCTCTTACGGACATTCCAGAGAAACAGTTCCAAAATTGCTTTGAAGGCTGGACTAGGTGCTGGTGTCAGTGCACAGCTTCCCAAGGGAAGTACTTTGATGGTGACTACAGTGATATTCAGCAGTGAGGTATGTAATGTAACACTTTTTCCAGGATGAGTTGGCGAACTTATTTGTTGGATCTCGTAGAAGCTTTTTGCAAATCAATTCAAGTAATATGGAAATATATAGAGCTACATAAGCAATTTACGATTTTTTAGTGGCCACATTGAATAAAGTTAAAAAAAAAAAACCCACAGCAGTAGAGTCTCGGCCGACTCACAGCGTCCCTATAGATCAGAGTAGAACTGCCCCATAGGGTTTCCAAGCAGCGCCTGGCAGATTTAAACTGCAAATACGTAAAAGGAAGGTGAAGTTAATGATGTATTTTATTTAACACAATGTGTCAAAAATACTATTTCAGTATATACCAAACCAAAAACCAAACCCACTGACGTCGATATATAGTCACCACTTACCAATTGGGGTGCAGAACACTCTCTTAGCAATAGGCTAGTTGTGCCACTTGGCCTCAATGTCCCCTGAGAGCATAGTCCTCAGACCCCTGGCCCTGTTACTCTATCCTTGTAATACTGGGTTAAGATTAGAAGAATTTTGAGTTTAGGTTGAAGTCCAGTTAAGCTGACCATCTTTCTACTGTGTGCTGTCACTGCTTTCACCCAACTAAATTTCTATCAACTATCTAATCTACGACCAGCCGTCTCCCTCCCTCCCCACCCTTGCAGCCATCCAAGAGTCTTTTCTTCTGTATATAAGTCTGTTTTTAAGTCCTTATTGTAGGAGTCTAATACAATATTTGTGCTTTTGCCACTGACCAATTTCACTTAGCATGATGTCTTCTAGTTGAAACCAGATTTTGAGATGCTTCCTAAAATCATCATTGTTCTTTATCATTGCATAGTGTTCTATTGAGTATATGTACCATAGTTTGTCCATTCCTCTATTGTTGGGCATCTAGGTTGATTCCATCTCTTTGCTGTTGTGGATTGTACTTCAGTAAACATTTGTGTGCATGTATTTGTTTGCGTGACTGCCTTTGTTTCTGTAGGATATATTCCTAGCAGTGGGATTACTGGATCAAATGTTATATCTATTTACAGCTTTTTAAGGAAGTTCCAAATTGATTTCCAAAGAAGTTGTATCATTTAGCAATCCCACCAGAAGTGTAGGAGAGTTTCAATCTCTCCACAGCCTCTCCATCATTTCTTGTTTTGTGTTTTTTGGGTTATGGCCAACCTTGTTGTGGTGTGATGGTATCTCACTGTAGATTTGATTTGGATTTCTCAAATAGCTGATGATGGTTAGCATTTCCTCATGTGTCTTTTGGCTGCCTAGATGTCCTTTTTAGTGAAGTGTCTGCCCATCTCCTTAGCCTACCATTTGTGTTATTTATCTTTCTCTTGTTGATATTTTGCAGTACTTTGTAGATTATGGAAATCAGACATCGGTCTGACATGAAGTGCCAAATGTTTTTCCTCATTTTGTAGGTGGTCTTTTAACTCTTTTGATAAAGCCTTTGGATGAGCAAAACTGTTTGATTCTTAGTAGTTCCCATTTATCTATTTTCTGTTAATTGTACTTTGTCAGATTTTGAAGTCTGTGTAAGCTGTATATTAGAACTTTCATTGTTGATGCTATTTTTTCTTACATGATCTTTATCGTGTTAGGTCTGATGTTTAGGTCTTTGATCCATTTTGAGAGTTTTTGTATAAGATGTGTGATGTGGGTCTTGTTTCCATTTTTTGCAGATGGATATCCAATTCTGCCAAAACAATTTGTTAAAGAGACTGTTTTTACCCTAGTTTACAATCACAGGGCCTTTGCCAAATATCAACTGTTCATAGGAGGATGATGGCATCTCTGGGGTCTCCACTCTGTTCCATTAGTGTGTATGTTCATTTTCTGTACCAGTACTAGGCTGTTTTGACTACTGTGGCAGTGTAATAAGTTGTAAAGTTGGGTAGTATGAGGTCTCCCACTGTATTCCTCTTTTACAGTAGTGCTTTACATATGTCAGGTTTCTTCCTTTTCCAAACAAAGTTAGTGATTTGTTTCTCCATCTCATTAAAAAATGGCACTAAAATTTGTACTGGGATTGAATTGTATACATAGATCACTTTAGGTAAAATAGACATTTTCACAACATTAAGTCTTCCTATCTATGAGCAGGGTAGGTGTCTCCATTTATGCAAGTCTTTCGGTTTCTCATAGTAAGGTCTTGTAGTTGTCTCCATATAGGTCTCTTATTTCTCTAGTTGGATTTATTCCTAGGTATTTTGTCTTCTTAAGGGCTATAGTAAATGGTATTGATTTGGTGATTTCTTCTTTGATTCTCTTTGTTGGTATAAAGGAATCCTACTGACTTATGTTTGTTTTATATCCTGATACTTTGCTGAACAATTCTGTTAGTTCCAGTAGTTTATTTATGCATTCTTTAGGAGTGTCTGCATGTACAATCATATCATCTGCAAATAGGGAGATTTTTACTTCTTGTTTGCTGATGCAGATGCCCTGTATTTCTTTGTCTTGTCTAGTTGCTCTGGCTAGAACCTCTAATACAATGTTGACTAGAAGTATGAGAGTGGGCATCTTGTCTAGTTCTCATTCTCAAGGGGAATTCTTTCAGTCTTTCTCCATCCAGGATGATGTAGGCAGTTGGCTTTGCATAGATGCCCCTTATTGCATTGAGAAATCTCACCTCTCTTCCTATTTTGCTGAGGCTTTTCAGCATGAATGGTTGTTGGAGTTTGTTGAATGCCTTTTCTACATCAGTTGACAAAATCAGGTGATTCTTATCCTTTGTGGCATTTATGTGGTTGATAAAATTAATTCTTTTTCTGATGTTTAACCAGCCTTGCTTCCCTGGTATGAATCCAACTTGGTTGTGATTAATTTTTTTTGGATATATTGTTGAATTCTGTTGGCAAGGATTTTGTTGAAGATTTTTACATCTAGGTTCATGAGTGATACTGGTCTGTAATTTTCTTTTTTGTGGGATCCTTCCCTGGCTTTGGTATCAGGGTTTTACTGGCTTCAAAGAATGAATTTGGGGAGTATTCCATCCTTTTCTAGTGTATGAAATAGTCTCAGTAGTATTGGAGATAACTCTTCTCTAAAAGTTTGGTAGAATTCTGTGGTGAAGCCCTCTGGGCCAGGACTTTTTTGGTGGATAGTTTTTTTCTTTTTAATGATTGAATGAAAATGTGCATTCCCATATAAATTGCATGCCCAACTGTATGCAGCTCCCACTGCTCTCCCTGCCCAGTGACAGCACACTCTTCCTCTCTACTCCACACATGTCTTATGCTTCCAGCAGTCTCCTATCCCTTCCTCTCCACCCGCTCCCCTTCCTCCAGTAAGTGGTCAGCAGGACAACATCCTATAGATGCATAGAACCATAAAGTGCATACAATATGGTCACTCTGTGTCACCAATTCCTATCTGAGAGTTGACCTCCGTTATGATTTATGGACAGGGGCAGCATCAGGGCCAGGGGCCATGCTCCTAGGGGAACTCTGAGGCTTGGACCATCAATTGTGGTCTTTTAATGGAGCTTTCAGAGTGTACCCGTTTTTATTCTAGTGTTGCCAGTGAGACTCAACTTTGTGAGCTCCATTGTGGCTATCACTGGTGGTGGCTGAGCACCATCCGGTTCTTCTGGTCACAAGTCGATGCAGTCACCCACTCATGTGAGTCTCTCTGTCTTCTGGGTTCTCTTTCCCCCATGTCGTTTTGGTCCTTGGTGACCATCTGTTCCTGCTAAGTTGGGACCATTTGCTGTACCCTCAGATGGCAGCTTGGCAGCTTTTAAGACCCCAGATGCCACTCACCTATGTGGGGTGAAAAGGGCTCTCTTAGCAAAATGCTAGTTGTACCAATTGTCCTCAGTTTCCCCTGAGAACCTAGCCCTCAGCTCCCCACCCCAGCTACTCTGTCCTTGTAATATTGGATTAAGATGGGAGGAGTAATCACGTTATGTTGAAGTCCAGTTAATATTGATCTTCTTTGTAATGTGTGCTGTCCCATTTTTCACCCAACGAAGTTTCTATCAACTATCTGATCTAAACCACCCCCCCCACCTTTGCAGCCATCAAAGAGTCTTCTTATGCATGAGTCTGTTTTTAAGTTCTTATTGTAGGGGTCTCATACAGTATATGTCCTTTTGTTGCTGACTACTTTCACTCAACATAATGCCCTCCAATTGAAACCAGATTATGAGATGTTTCCTAAAATCATGGTTGTTCTTTATCATTGCATAGTGTTCCATTGAGTATATATACCATAGTTTACCTATCCATTCTTCTGTGTTGGGCATCTGGGTTGATTCTATCTTTTTGCTATTGAAGACGGTGCTGCGATAAACATTTGTGTGCATGTATCAGTTGGTGTGAATGGCCTTGATTCTGTAGGATATAGTCCAAGCAGTGGAATTACTGGGTAAAATGGTATGTCTAGATCCAGCTTTTTGAGGAAGTGCCAGATTGCTTTAGAAAGAGGTTGTACCATGTTGCACTACCACCAACAGTGTAGGAGAGTTCTAATTTCTCCACAGCCTCTCCAGCATTTGTTGTTTTGTGTTTCTTGGATCATGGCCAACATTGTTAGGGTGAGATCGTATCTCACTGTCGTTTTGGTGTGAATTTCTTTAATAGCTAATGATGGTGAGCATGTCAACATGTGTTTTTTGGCTGCCTGGATCTCCTCTTCAGTGAAGTGTCTGTCCATGTCTTTTGCTCATCGCTTAATTGGATGATTTATCTTTTTCTTGTTGATTTTTATAGCACCCTATAGATTATGGAGATCAGATGTCAGTCTGACATATAGTTGTCAAATATTTTTTCCCATTCTGTAGGTGACCTTTTAATTCTATTAATAAAGTCTTTGGATGCACAGAAGTGTTTGATTCTTAACAGTTCCATTTATCTATTTTCTCTTTCGTTGTTTGTGGTTTGCTTGACAGATTTTGACGTCTGTCTACGTTGTGTATTGAAACTTCCATTGCTGCTTCTACTTTTTCTTGGATGAGCTTTATCTTTTTAGATTTGATATTTAGGTCTTTTATCCAGTTTGAGTTGGTTTTTGTATAAGGTGTAAGATATGAGTCTTGTTTCAGTTTTTTGCAGATGGATATCCATTTTTGTCAGCACCACTTGTTGAAGAGATTGTTTTTACCCCAGTTTAATGTCTTAAGGCCTTTGTCGAATATCAGCTGTTCATAGACAGATGGTGTCATCTCTGGGGTGTCAATTCTGTTCCATTGCTCTATCTGTCTCTTTCTGTACCAGTACCAGCCAGGGTTATGTTGGCTTTATAGAATGAATTTGGGAGTACTCCATCCCTTTCAATACTGTCAAATAGTCTCGGTAGTATTAGAGATAACTGTTCTCTGAAAACTTGGTAGAATTCTGCAGTGAAGCCACCTGGGCCTGAACTTTTTCTGATTGGCAGTTTTTTGATGACTTTTTTGATCTCTTCCTTTGTGATGAGTTTACTAAATAGTTCTGCTTCACCTTGTGATAATTTGGGTAAGTGATATGAATCAAGGAATTCTTCCATTTCCTCTAAGTTTTCAAATTTGCAGTTTTCAAATCTGCTATGATATTTTTTATTTCTGTTGGATCTGTTGTGACAACTCCCCTCTCATTTCTTATTTGGGTTATTTGTTTTCTTTAGTAAGTTTAGCCAGTTGTTTGTCAATTTTGTTGATCTTTTAAAAAAAAACAGCTTTTGGTCTTTTCAATTTTTTTCAATTGTTCTTCTATTCTGTAATTCATTTAGTTGAGCTGTAATCTTTATGATGTTCTCTTCTGGTGCCTGAGGGGCTCCTCTGTTGTTCTCTCTCTACTTGTTCAAGTTGTAGGGTTAGTTCTCTGATTTGGTTTCTTTCTTCCTTCCAGATGTGTGCATTTATGGAGATAAATTGACCTCTGAGCACTGCTTTGGCTATATCCTATAGGTTCTGATAGGAAGTGTTTTCATTCTCATTGGAATTCATAAATTTCTTTATTTCATCCTTGATTTTGTCTTTAACCTTTGGCTTTTTTAGCAAGATGTTGTTCAGTTTCCATGAATTCCACTCTCTATCTATGTTTTATCAGCTACTGACTTAGACTTTTATGGCTTTATGATCTGAGAAGATGCTTTGCATGAATTCAGTGGTATGGATTTTGTTGAGAATTGCTTTACATCCTAACACATGGTCAGTTCTGGAGAATGTTCCGTGTGCACTGGAGAAGAAGGTGTAGTTGTCTGCTGACAGTTAGAATGTTCCGTATATGTCAGTGAGGTCTAGTTGGTTAATTGTGACAATAGGTCTTCTGTGCCTTTGTTGAGCTTTTTTGTAGACTATCTGTCCAGTATTGAGAGTGGAGTGTTGAAGTCTCCCACAGTTATTGTGGAGTGAACTATCTCTTTTTTGAGTTTAGTCAGTGTTTTTTCAACATATTTAGATGCTCTACTGTTGGGTGCATAAATATTTAATATTGTTAAGTTCTGTTTCTGTATTGAACACTTCAGCAATAAATAGTGTTCATCATTGTCCACGATAGTGGATTTTACATTAAAATCGATTTTATCTGAGATTAGAATTGCCACCCCTGCTGTTCTTTGTTCATTGTTAACTTGATATATATTTTTCCATCCTTTAATTTTCAGTTTGTTCATATCTTTAAGTCTAAGGTGAGTTTCTTATAGGCAACTTATTGATTGGTCGTGTCTTTTGATCCAAGATGTCACTCAATGTCTCTTTACTGGAGTATTCAGTCCATTCACATTCAGTGTCGTTATTGATAGGTATGTGTTCAGTGCTGCCATTGTGATATGTTTATTTTTGTGTTGATGTTTTCTCTGTTGTTCTTTTTACTCTGTTCTGGACATACTTTGTGAGTTGATTTTTCACCTTTTTCACGGTTCATTTTGTGGTTGTTGAGAATCCTGTATGACGATTCTTGATATAACATGTTGCATCTTTATTGTGCTTTATGGCTGCCCCTGTGATCCCACTTAATAAACTATGTATAAACTCAATTTTAATTACTACCAGTCTTGTCAACTTTCTCTCCATCTGGAAGGACTATAACAACTGTAGTACATCCCTGCTTTTAATAAGATGACATCATATTTTTCACAATATGATCACTGGATCATCTTTTTCACTATTATAGCTTTGATTGAGTTTCGAGCCTTCCCTAACTGAGGTGGGTAGTTTTTTGATGACCTTTTCAATCTCTTCCTCTGTGATGGGTTTATTAAGTTGTTCTACTTCTCCTTGTGATAATTTTTGTAGGTGATAAGAATCTAAGAATTTGTCCATTTCCTCTAGGTTTTCAACTCAGTTAGAGTACAATCTTTTATAGCAATCTGTTATGATCCTTCTGATTTCCATTGGGTCTTATGACATCTCCTATCTCATTTCTTATTTAGGTTATTTGTTTCCTCTCCTGTTTTTCTTTTGTCAGTTTAGCCAGTGGTTTATCAATTTTGTTGATCTTTTCAGAAAACCAGCTTTTGGTTCTGATAATTTTTCCCATTGTTCTTCTGTTCTCTAATTCGTTTAGTTATGCTCTAATCTTTATGATCCATTTTCTTCTGGTGTCTGAGGGGTTCCTTTGTTGCTATCTTTCTACTTGTTTAAGCTATAGGGCTAATTCTTTGGTTTGCATCCTTTCTTCATTCCAGATGTGTGCAGCTATAGGGATAAATGGATCTCTGAGCACTGTTTTTGTTGTATGTCATATGTTCTGGTAGGACGTGTTTTCATTCTCATTTGATTGCATAAACTTATTTTGCCCTGGTTTCTTCTGTAACCCATGGCTTTTTGAGCAACATGTTGTTCACTTTCCATGAGTTCCAATTTCTGTCTGTTTTTTCTGCTATTAATTACAACTTTTATGGCTTTATGGTCTGAGAAGAAGCTTTTCAGTAATTTGGTGGTTTAGATTTTGTTGAGACTTGCTTTATGTCCTAACACATTGTGTATGCTGGAAAATATTCCATGTGCATTGGAGAAGAAGATGTACTTATCTGTTGATGGGTAAAAAATTCTGTGTATGTTGATGAGGTCTAGTTGGTTAATTGTCGCAGTGAGATCTTCTGTATCTTTTCTGAGCTTTTTTCTGGATAATCTGTCCATTACTGAAAGTGGAGTGTTGAAGTCTCCAACTACTACTGTGGAGTGATCTGTCTCATTTTTCCATGTTGTCAGTGTTTGTTTGATATATTTAGATGCTCTGTTATTGGGTGCATAAATATGTAATATTGTCATGTCCTGGTTATGTATTGGACCTGTCAGCAATAAATAGTGACCATCCTTGTTTGCAGTGGTGGATTTTGCATTAAAATCTATTTTATCTGAGGTTTGGATTGCCATTCCTGCTGTTCTTTGTATGTTGTTGGCTTGGTATATATTTTCCTATCCTGTGATTTTCAGTTTGTTCATATCTTTGAGTCTAAAGTGTGTTTTTTGTAAGCAGCATATACATGGGTCATTTCTTTTGATCCAGGATGTCACTCACTTTCTCTTTATTGGAGCTTTCAGTCCATTTACATTTAGTATAATTATTGGTAAGTCTGTATTTAGTCCTGTCATTTTGATGCCTTTATTTTTGTGTTGTTGGTATTTTCTGCTTGGCTCTTGATATTCTGTTTTGGGTTATTCTTCCTTATGGGTTGACTTCTTATCTTTTTCTGTGTTGGTTTCTTGGTTTTTGAGATTTCTGTATTATGTTTCTTGTTTTGATATGTCACAGTGTTATTTTGCTTTGCAGCTACCACTATGATCCCTTTCACTATTCTAATTTTAAATGACACTTTGACTTCTGCATATCTTTTTAATTTTCTCTCCTTGTGAAAGGGCTGTATCTACTGTAATATAACCCTCTTTATAGTGTAATGATGTCATAGTTTTCATGTTATGATCACTGGTTCCCTTCTTTTAACACTGTGGCTTTAGTTGAGCTTAGTGACTTCCCTTACTGTATGGGATTCTGGATCCTGTGTTGTGCTTTGCCTCCTTAAGTATATACTTGATGTTTTGGTTCTCTAAGCAAAGGGCTTCTTTCAGTATTTCTTGTAGTTTGGGTTTGGTTTTTACAATGTTTGTGAACTTATGTCTATCTGCAGATACGTTAATTTCACCTTCCTATATGAGAGACAGTTTTGCAGGGTATATAATTTTGATTGGAAGTTTTTCTCCTTTAAGCCTTTGAATATGTCATCCCACTTCCTTCCTGCCAACATCCTTTCTGCCAAGAAGTCAGACAAAAGCCTCAGGGCTTCTATTTGTACAGTGCCTTTATTTAAGCCTTGTTGCCTTCAAGATCCTCTCTTTATGATTCATTTTATTAAGCTTGATTATAATGTGTCATGTTATCTCTCTTTTGGGGTGTAGTTTTTCTGGTGTTTGATGTGTATCTTGGATATATATGTTTTCTTCTTTCATAATTTCAGCAAAGTTTTCTGTCATCAACTCTCCAACCATACTCTCTGTATTTTCAGCTATCCCTCCCTGTTCAGGAACTCTAGTTATTCATAGATTATTCTTCTTAGTAGAGTGCCATGTGTTTCCTAATGCTTTTTCACTTTTCTTATTTCTTTTCTCTGATTTCTTCTCATATATGCTGGTATCAGTTTCTCTGTCCTCAAGTTCACTAACTCTGGCTTCCATCTCCTCAATTCTGCTCTTTTGGCTTTGGATTGAATTGTCTAATTCTGTAATTGCATTATTGATCTTCTGGATCTGGGATCATTGATGTTCCAGCAGTTCAAATAGTTTACTTAATTTTTCATTCTGTTCTGCTACATTTTGTGTAATCTCTAAGAGGGCTCTATACATAATTCTTTTGTACTTGACCTCCAATAGTTTCAGAAAGGCTTCTTCATCTGGGAAGTTTTTTGATTCTTTATTTTGGGAGTTTTCCAGAGCCATGGTGGTTTGTTTCTTTAAATGGACAGCTGTTGATTGTTGCCTTCATGCCATCTAGAAGCTGTTTGGTTTCTCTGGTGTTACCTCAACAAGAGCTGTGGCATAGTCCTAAAAGGGGAACTGGTTATCAGCTGCCTCTGTGTACTATAGTGACTGGCCCCAGGCAGACTCTGGGGTGGCAGGTTCTGCCTCCTGGGTGGCAAAGATGGCACCCTACTTATGGAGCCCCTGGGAGGCTGTCAGCCTTTGCTATGATGTGGGTCAGTGAAGGGTGGAGGAGATGCTGCCAGGCTGCTCAATAGTCAGTTCTCTAGGTGGTCTTATTTTAAAATGCACTTTACTGCTAAGGGAGAAGCTGTCCAACAGCTGCTGAAGTCAGCAGACCCTTGGATGTGGCAGGCTCTGCTTTCCAGCTGACAGTGAAAGGTGTGCATAGGGGTGTATACTTTCACCATAGCTTTTCAGTTTGTATGCTGAGCAAATAATTGGAGAAACTAGATTATATGAAGAAGATTGGAGGATGACTCATTAACAACCTGCGTTATGCAGAAGACACCACCTTACTTGCTGGAAGTGAAGATTTGAAATACTTACTGATGAAGATCAAGGACCACAGCCTTCAGTGTGGACTGCACCTCAACATCAAGAAAACAGAAATCCTCACAACTGGACCAGGAAGCAACATAAAGGAGAAAGGATTGAGATTGTCAAGGATTTAAATGCCCATGAAAGCAGCAGTCGAGAAATCAAAAGATGCATTGCATTGGGAAAATCTGTTGCAAAGGATCTCTTTATTGAATTGAAAAGTAAAGATGTTACCTTGAAGACTAAAGTGCGCCTAACCCACGCCATATTTTCAGTCACATCATGTGCATGTGAAAGCTGGACAATGAACAAGGATGACATTAGAAGAATTGATGCCTTTGAATTATGGTGCTGGAGAACAGTGTGCATGCAGCTGGATGTCAGGGACAAATGCAATGAGGAACTCAGATGCCACTGGGCACTCATCTTTTGATATCTCTGTGCATGCTGGTGTCAAAAGATGAGTGCCTGGTGGCATCTGAGTTCCTCATTGCATTTGTCCCTGACATCCAGCTGCATGCACACTGTTCTCCAGCATGTGAAAAGAACCATGGCTAGCAACAGCTTCTGGGCTTTTTATTCCAGGCTATCCCTTACCTCTTAGAGAGCAGAGGGAATTCTGTATTCTTTAACCCTAAAAAGAATGGATTGTCTCTGTTTGGGACAAATGCTTACCCACTGTGGCCATAGTTCTATCACAGGCAGACACCATTAGAGCTACTAGGTCAAGTCATGTGTGTGTGTTTTGTATGTTTCATATTTGAGAGGGGCTTAAGTGCTGCATCAGCTAACCTAAAGTTTGGCAGTTCGAATCCTCCAGGCACTCCTCAGAAACTCTGTGGGGCAGTGGTCACTATGAGTCAGAATGAACTTGATGACAGTGGGTTTGGTTTGGTTTAGGTAGAGAGCAGCTTTCAGGGGAGGGGAGGGGAGGGGAGGTGAGAGAGAGAGGGAAGGAGAGGGAAAACATGGCTGCCATAACTTCTGTCAAATTTAATATATTTTTATCCAATAGCCTTTTCTTTGATTTCTCTTCTGAAACTGTTGCTAATGATCACCCTTGGTTTCAGAAAACTTCTTCCTTGGCTTCTGGTATTGCTTCGCCTACTTCTCACCTATTCTGTGACTCCTATGCTGACTAGTCATATAATTCCTGCCCCTCACAGTGAGTTATCTTCAGAACTCAGCCCTTGACATTCTGATCAATCGGTAGACTTAAATTTTCAGTGGGTAGCATACTTCTGACTGATAGATCTGAAGTTGGTTGCTGTTACCATACTCCTCCCTTTTCACTTTTTCTATAATACACAGTAGTAGCAATGAGCTATGCTACTACTCTTCCACTGGACATTTTACTGTCTCTGGTGATCTTATAAGAGGCTTAGTGGCACAGTGGTTAAAGTGCTCAGCTGCTAAATGAACAGTCAGCAGTTTGAACTTACCAGCTGCTTTGTGGGAGAAAGGTGTGACATTTGGTTTCTGAAAAGATTTACAGGCTTGGAAACCCTGTAGGGAAGTTCTTCTCTGCCATATAGAGTCACTGTGAATTAGATATGAAGTGACAGTGGGTTGTTTGGTGATTTCATGGTTAACCAGAAGTGATAACGCAATCTTTTAGAGAAGGCTTTGGTTTCTCTGCTTTATATTCAGAAAATCCATTGTTCTTATGCCTTTTGTAGCATCTCTCTGTGGATGAATATTTCCAACCCATCTTACTTCCAGGATATATACTGCAGGTTGTCAAATCCAAGACAGCAAGCTGCTAGCTCATGGGCTACAGAGCTGATGAATCCAAGATTGTCAGGTAAGTCAATAGGCTGCTGGTCAAGTCCCAGGAACTGGAGGTCAGATGATGAGGAGCTGAAAGCTAATTCTGAAGAGAGAAAAGCCAGTGAGCTTTGACAGGAAGTCCATCCATATTGGATGCAGGCCACATTCTTAAAGACATTCCCTTTCATCTGATTGACCGCTCATAGCAGATTTTATCTGGAGGTTATTATAGTATATCACATTTCATTTTGGAGGTGAAGGCATTATTACATAATTGCTGAACTGAGAATTGAGGTTTAGCTAAGTTGACATTACAACCTTAACCATTACAACTTTCCCATTGTATTCCTCCTGTTTACCTTTGCTCTTGTCTCTGTTGATTATCTTGTGCTGCTATAAGAGAAATACCAAAAGCAGATGGTTTTAAAAAGAGTGTTTTTATTCTGTAACAATCTAGTAGGATTGTGAGCTTCTGATGTCCAGGGAGCCAGGGTCCTTTCCAAAGGGCACATTCAGCTTCCAGAACTGCTTCTTGTAGGTACCAGGTCCCCAGCTCTCTGCTTGTTTCTCTTTCCTTTTGATCCCAAAAGATTGCCTGAAGGCACAATACATACTTACATGTTGAGCCCCACCTCACCAACACAATTGCCAGCCCAACTTTCCACATTAACATTCCACAAGTAGGATTTACAACACATAGAAAAATCACACAGTACCACCAGCTAAAACAGTACACAGAATTTTTGCGGGGGGGGGGGGGGTGGGGTGGGCATAATTCAATCCATGGCATTGTCCTTCTGCCAACAATTTAAATCCCATCAAGACCTGACTTAAATTCGCTCTTCCTTGAAGACTACCAGCTACTCCAGTATTTTGGGCTATCTCTTCCTTGAACCCCTATTCCATCTTATAGTTTCTGTTACACATTTACATTTATCAGTTACACTTATCTCTTTTTGCAGTTGTTTTGTAAGTGTTGGAATTATGTAGAAAGGGCTGGATTTTGGTGCCTGCCCTGATTCTAGATAAACTCACTGCGGTCAAGTTGGGTCCAACTCATAGTGACCCTAGAGGTCAGAGTAGAATTGCCCCATAGAGTTTCCAAGGAGCGCCTGGCAGATTTGAATTGCCAACCTTTCGTTGTGTACCACTCAAGTGTACCACTCAACCCACTACAGCACCAGGGATTCTAGCTAGAAGTGTAACATTGAGCAAGTTGGTTTCAGTGGATTTCAAATGAAAGGCATGAACTTGCTTCCAGAAAACATTTGGGCACATAAATCACGTGACTAGGGAAAGTATGTGTAATAACTACATACACAAAGTGTTAATAATGGTATTATAAAAATGAGTTGAAGTAAGTAAAGAGTGAACAATTCAAAGAATAAATAGTGCAAATGGTTAATGTTGGTAGTAGTGGTTGAGTTGATTCCAAGTCATAGAGACCCCACGTGTAACAGAATGAAGCACTATCCAGTTGATAGCCACATGAAAAAGTACCAGTTTCACAGTAGCATTAAGCCCATTGCAGTTCCAACTAATACTGGCTCTGTTATTGTTGTTAAGTGCCATTGAGTCAGCTCTGACTATAGCAACTGCGTGTACAACAGAGTAAAATACTGCCCTGTTTCTGCACTAGCCTCAAAATCATTGCTGTATTTGGGTCCATTATTGTAGCCACAGTGTCAATCCATCTCACTGAGGGAGGCTCTTCTTTTTTACTGACCCTCTACCAAGCATGATTTCTTTCTCCAGGGACTGGTCCCACCTGATATATGTCCAAAGTGCCATGTCTGCCAGTTAAGTTCACAAACTCATCTTAGAAAAAGTGCTACATACCTCATCGCTGAATATCGCTATGGTCACCTTCTAAGTACTCCCCTTGGGAAGCTATGCACCAACACCAGTGCCTAATCTACCCTTCAAAGTAATTTTATCACTGTTTTTCTGGAATGGTCATTAGAGCTGTCATTGTATTACCCCTGATGTCTTGTGTGTCATCACAATGTTTTCCTTTCAATATTTCCTTTATCTTTAGGTAAAGAAAAGTCACTGGGGGCCACATCAGGTGAGTAGCTAGAGTGTTCCAATACAGTTACTTGTTTTCTGATTAAAAATTCCCTCACAGACAGTGCTGTGTGAGTTGGTGCACTGTTGTGATGCAAGAGCCATGAATTGTTAGGGACAAGTTCAGGTCATTTTTGTCTAGCTTTTTCATGCAGCCTTTTCAGAAATAGTAACCTTGGTTAACTGTTTGTCCTTTTGGTACAAATTCCTAACGAACAATCACTGTGGTATCAAAAAAGATTAACAACACCATTTTTATTTTTGAGTTGGACTGACAGAACTTTTTTGGTCATGGAGAAATGGCTGATTTCTGTTGTGTACTTTGATGCTTTGTTTCAGGGTCATATTGGTACATGCGTGTTTCGTCACCAGTGATAACCTGGCCCAAAACATCATCTTGCCTCTCCAAAGGGTCTTGGCAAACTTTGACTCTCTTTTACTTTTGTTCGTTGGTGAGCTTCTTTAGGACCGTTTTTGCCCACATCTTTCTCATGCCAAGACTTTCAGCTAAGATTTTCGTCACTCTTTATCTGTCAATATTTACTTGGCCTGCTGTGCTCCTCACAGTCAGCTGACAATTTTGATGCACAGTTCGACTAATTTTTGTAATGTTTTTGTCAGTTCTCCTTGTTACTAGCTGCCCAGACCTCTTCATGAGTGATGCTTTCTCTTCCCTCAGGAAAACGTTTAATCCATTTGTACACTGCCATTTTTTTTCATGGTATTATCCCCATAAACTTGGACTAACATGTACCTGATTCTACTTACACTTTTGCCAAGTTTAACAAGAAATTTAATATTTATTTGTTGCTCTAATTCAAGTTATGACTTCTTCCAATGGCACATAAAAACACTCAACAACAATAATGAATGCTACTCTGCAAGACACTGCCACACATAGACAGGAACGTGGTTGTGAAACACTGATATACCAAGGTTATGACATCTTATTGAGCTGTTTGTACAGTGTTGCCAATATAAGCACACAGTGGTGAGTTCACAAAGTTAACTTTCAGACTTTGTATATAAGATGAAATATTCTGGCTCTATTTCTTCTAAGACAGATTTCTTCATTCTTCTGGCAGTCCATGGTATATTCAGTGTTGCCTGCCATAATTCAAAGTCAAAAATTCTTCTTCAGTCTTCCTTATTTGTTGTCCAGCTGTCCAGAAACAAAAGAGGCAATTGAAAATACTATGGCTGGAATTAGTCCTCAGTGTGACATCTTTGCTTTTTAACACTTTAAAGTGATCTTTTCCAGAATATTTGGTCAGTGTAATGCAGTGATTTCTTGGCTGCAGCATCCATTGGTGTTGATTGTGGTGCAAGTAACATGAAATCTTTGACGTCAATATTTTCACCACTTACTGTGATATTGTTTACTGGTCCGGTTGTGAGGTTTTTTGTTTCATTTATGTTGTGTAATTCATACAGAAGGCCATAGTCTTTGATCTTCATCAGTAAGTGCTTCAAGTCCTCTTTGCTTTCTGCAAACAAAGTTGTGCATTTGCGTATTATAGGTTGTTAATGAGTCTCCAATTCTAATGCCACCTTCTTTACAAGGTACAAATTCTTGGGTTATTTGCTTAGCATCTAGATTGAATAAATCTGGTGAAAGTACACAATCTCAATGCATACCTTTCTTGACTTTAAATGTGTAGTATTCCCTGCTCTGTTCAAATGATTGCCTCTTAGTCTAAGCTGAGAATCCTCATGAGCCCAATGAAGTGGCCTGGAATTCCCCTTCTTTGCAGTGTTATCCATAATTTGTTATCATCCACACAGTCAAATGGTTTTGCATAGTCAATAAAATGCAGGTAAACATGTTTCTGGTATTCTCTGTGTCTGAGTCATCTATTGCTGCTATAACAGAAATGGATGGCTTTAAAAGGGAAATTTTATTTTGTCAGAGTCTAGTAGGCTAAAAGTCCAAATTCAAAGTGTCATCTCCAGAGAAAGGCCTTCTCTGCTGACTCTGGAGGGATGTATTTGTCATCAATCTTCCCTGGACTGGGCGCTTCTGATATGCAGGGTCCCTGGGTCCTTGCCGAAGGACGTGCTCAGCTCCTGGAACTGCTTCTTGATTATAAGAGGTCCCTAAATCTCTCTATGTTCTTCCTCTCCCTTTACACACCATATTATTGCTATAAGGCATAAGACTGTCTTACACATTGAATACTGCCCCAATAATACAACTGCCACCCATCCCCCTCATTAACATCATAGAGGCAGATTTTAAAAAATGGCCTAGCCAAATTGCTATACACATTTTTTGGCGGACACAATTCAATGCATGATATTCCATCTTTCGACACCCTAAAAATCACATCCTTGCAACTTGTAAAACATACTCATATTGTAGCAAAAGCCTTAAGTCCAAGTCCAAAATCCATAAATTCTTTTTCAGCTGTGAGATCTAAAATGCAAGTTATTTGCTTCCAAAATACAAAAGCAAGACAGGTAGGCACAAGTTAGATATTTGTTACAAATGGGAGAAATTGCAGGAAAAGGAGGCCTAACAGGTACCAAGCAAATTAGCAGAACACCTTACGTTAGCCCCCAAGGCTTGAAAATAATCCTTCATTTTCTGAGACCCTTTACACAATGACCCTGCCCTCTAGACTCTAGGATTCCTGGCCTCTAGGACAGCAGCTCTGCTGCCCTAGATTTAAATGCCCCATTTTCTTAGTTTATCTGAGTGACAACTCCACCCTTAGAAACACCAGAGACTGTGGTTCCAGCCTTTGAAACTTTTGAGGTCAATGGCCATACCATTTGAGACTGAGGCAGCTTACCTCCTCCTTGTGTTCCTTGTCTCTTCAGTTGATGCTTCCTGTGGCCTCATGGCCCGGGCCTCATGCCCACATCTGCTTTGCTGGGGCAAATGCCCTGCAAGTTGAAGGTCCACCAGTTGAAGTGCCTGGAGACACCCAATTTGTCAGGAAGCCTCCTGCACACATATGCTCAGTTCTATCACTCCATGGGTCAGCAAGCCTAGCTGTACTGATTTACGTGCCCAGAGGCACCTTACTCTGCCAGGAAGCCTCCTGGGCTCTCTCACTCTATGAGTCAGTTCCTGGTTCTCTGTTGCCAGTTCACTGCTGCTTCTCGCCATTTCCAGCTTCTCCAGTGTTAGCAGGTATCTTTAGTTTCTTCTGAATTTTCTACCAATTCACAGTTTCTACTTTTTAGTTCCCTGTTACAGCAGCACTCACTCTCTAGGTACCAGATTCTGTCTTATTTATCTAGTGCTGTTTTAACAGCAATACCACAAGTAGATGGCTTTAAAAAGAGAAATTTCATTTTGTCGACAGTCTAGTGGGCTAAAATCCAAAATCAGCTCCAGGGCAAGGCTTTCCTTCTAGCTCTGCAAGAAGGTTTTTGTCATCAGTCTTCCCCTGAATGGGAGTTTTCTGATGTGCAGGAACCTTGGGTCTTTTCCAAAAGACACACTCAGCTCCCAGCCATGTTTCTTGGTGATATGAGGTCCCAAATCTCTCTGTGTGCTTCCCTTTTTATCCCAGGTTATTGCCTCAAGGCACAAAACAATCTTACACACTGAGTCCTACCCTATCAACACAACTGCATCTCATTCCCCTTTGTTGACATCATAGAGGCAGGATTTACATTTCCTTATAAAATTTTGCCTCCATGAGCTACACTTTGAAATCTTTTGTTCAGTTCATTTACTTCATCGTTTCTTCCATATACTTTAGTGATCCAAACCAGACCTAGTGCTGTCAAGTTGATCCCAACTCTTAGTCGTCCTATAGGACAGAGTAGAACTGTTCCATGGAATTTCCAAAGAGCATCTGACAGATTCAAACTCAATGGCAACTGATTATCTTGAATATATATTAATACTTTAGTTTTTTAGTTTTGTTTATGTGCTTAGAAAATGATTTGAATGTCACACCAGTTGTGAAAAGTTATGCTTAAGGAATTGAGTGAAGGGAGGAATTTTCATTTTTAAACATGGACTGGTTGTGATGGTTACGATTGTCTGTCTTAACATGAGGTCTGACAGTTACGTCCATGAACTTAATTGTTTTAAGTGCTACATACCTTATTGCTGAATATCACTATGGCCTTTTGGCTAGCAGATGTAGCGCTTAGTCTCTATGCACTTAACCACCAGTTTTTTTTTAGTGATCATAGGAACCTGTGAATCAAAACAACCATGAGAAACCTCTCTCCCCAGGAGCATTTACATTTATACACACAGCTAGAGAATAAGACATGAGGGCACACTGTTGGTGAGAGTGTAAAGTGCTATAGATTTTTGGTCTGAAATTGTCAAATATAGGTATTATTAAATCCATTACTAGGAATGCATACTGCAAAAATATTTAATATACATTAAAAAAATATCCTGATTGCAACATAATTTGTGGTGTTATAAGTATCTGGATTTCCATCAATGGAAAATGCTGTATACGAGAACTGACGGTTAAGCCTGTGAACCCATCCTAGAAAAAGTGCTGCATACCTCACTGCTGAATATCTCTATGCTTGCCTTTGAAGTCCTCCCTTTGGGACACTATGCACTGATGCCAGTACCTGGTCTATCCTTCAGTGCAACTTTGGAACTCTGTTTTTCTGGAATAGCCATCAGAGCTGTTGTCATGTTACCCTTGATGTCCTGAATACCATCAAAATGTCTTCCTTTCAGAATTCATTTTCAGGTAAAAAAAAAAGTCATCGGGGCCAGATCAAGTGAATAGGTGGGATAATCCAATACAGTTATTTGTTTACTGGCTAAAAATTTCCTACTGACAACTATACAATCAAGTTTGTGAGCTTATCACTGTGCCACCATGTGTGGTGGCCATTCCAGAGAGTTTCGGAATTGCTCTGAAGGGTGGATTAGGTGCTGCCATTGGTGGATAGCGTCCCAAGGGGAAGGTGACTGTGGTGAGATTCAGCAGTGAGGTATGTAGCACCTAGAATAATTGGACTTGTGGACTTGTCAGACATCATAGTCAACTAAAAGACTAAGTGTGTGCTCCATTCAGCTACTTTTATAGCCATAAAAATGTAACCTGATTGCATTTTGAAAAAGAAGTATCATGTATTACAAATATGGAAACCCTGATGGTGTAGTACTATGTAGTAGTACTATGTCTGCCAGTTTGTATCTGCCAGGCACTCTTTGGAAACTTTATGGAGCAGTTCTAGTCTGTCCTGTAGGGTTGCTATTAGTCAGAATTGACTTGACGGTAGTTGATTTGGTTTGGCCTGTTGCAAATACGTTTACAAGATGACACAAATAGTTTGCATCTAGCTATTAAACGAAAGATTGATGATTTGAACCCCTCTGGAGGTGCCTCAGAAGAAAAACCTGGTAAGTTGCTTTTGAAGGAGCATTGTCATGAAAACCCTATGGAGCACAGTTCTACCTTGCAATGCGTGGGGTTACCATGAGTCAGCGTAAACTCAATGGCAACTGATTATCTTGAATATATATAAATACTTTAGTTTTGTTTATGTGCTTAGAAAATGATTTGAAGGTCACACCAGTCATGAATAGTTATGCTTAAGGAGTTGAGTGAAGGGAGGAATTTCCATTTTTAAACATCAACTGGTTGTGATGGTTAGAATTGTCTGTCCTAACATGAGGTCTGACAATTAAGTCCACGAACTTAAATGTTCTAAGTACTATATATCTTACTGCTGAATATCACTACAGTGACCTTCAAAATACTCCCCTTGGGAAGCTAGGCACCAGTCCCAATGCCTAGTCCACCCTTCAAAACAGTTTTTGACCTCTTTCTGGAATGGCCATTGCACACAGTGGCATGGTGGCAAGTTCACAAACTTAATTGTCTAGTTGTCTGTGAGGGAGTTTTTAGGCAGTAAACAAATAACTGTATTGGAACACCCTACCTATTCACCTGATCTGGCCCCCAATAACTTTTTTCTTTACCCAAAGATAAAGGAAATATTGAAAGGAAGATATTTTGATGACATTCAGGACCTTAAGGGTAACATGAGGGCAGTTCTGATAGCTACTCCAGAAAGAGTTCCAAAATTTCTCTGAAAGGTGGACTAGGTGCTGGTGTCAGTGCATAGCTTCCTGAGGGGAATACTTCAAAGGTAACCATAATGATATTCAACAATGAGGTATGTAGCACTTTTTTTAGGATCAGTTCATGAACTTAATTGTCAGACCCACTGCTACTGAGTTGATTCTGATTCATAGTGACCCTGTAGGACACAGTAGAACTGCCCATGTGTTATCCAATGTTATAAACATTTGTGGAAGCAGACTACTGTATGTTTCTCCCATGAAGCCAGTCAGCCAGCCAGTGAGCCAGCCAGTCCAGCTGGCCCAATACTACTGAGTTGATTTTGATTTACAGTGACACTGTAGGACACAGTAGAACTGCCCATGTGTTATCCAATGTTATAAATCTTTATGGAAGCAGACTACCACATGTTTCTTCTGTGAAGCAGCTGATGGGTTGAAACCGATGACCTTTCAGTTAGCAGCTGAATGCTTTAGCCGTTATATGCCACCAGGGTTCCCTCTTTCACCTATAATTCACTGTTACTATTCCGGACCCCTGCTGGTATAGTGGTAAGGTGTGGGGAAGGGAAGAGCTGTAGAATTTCATGACTAAACCTCAGTCATTTAATGGGCCTGTATCCCTTGTTGGGAGATAAGTGTTACTTAATTCCTCTACCCTTTTGATGAGGCAGGAAAGCTAGAGGGATTTGGAGTCTGAGAAATGGCCTTCCCGAAAGTTAGACAAGTCTCTGATAAAGTTCTTTCCCTGGAAAGATACCCTGGAGAGTTGCCTTTGTAGGAGAATATTCTGGGTGTATTTCAGAATAACTGTTTCCCCCTTACCCTGCCATGATGGAGTCTTTCTTGGTTCTTTACTGAGGGGATGTGTTTTGGTTCTTCACTGTGAGAACCTGATGGGATTCCTGGGAGTATAACCCAATAAAGTATGCAGGCTAACCAAGACTGTTTCTAGGAGTGTCTCACTTTTATACTAGCCCACACTCAGCCTCTAGCAGTTCATCAAATTTAACATCTAAGTGTTCTTAGCAGTTTATGGCTCTACTAGCTTCTGTTCCAGTTAAACAGATCTCTGCTATGATTCTCTAGATTCACTATGTTTCCAGATTTAAGAGTGATAGCTTGCCTTGCATATTCAGTTTCCTGATGGGTCCAAAATAGGTAATTGAGTTTTGCTTTGTTTGTCTTTCTTCTTATTGTAAGTATGGGAGTGATGACTTCTAAACTTGTAACGTATCAAAGCTGAAATGTGCTGAAAATCGGTAGCCACTAAATAAACTCTTGATTAGGTAGAAGTTTTTTTTAAAAAAAGATAGCAGAAGTTTGTGTTTGTTCAATAACTTCATTTTTTCCTTCACGAATCACCAACTTAATTAAAACAAAGTTGAGGATAAAATTAAAGTTGCCTTCCAATACTTACTCATTGTCATCAAGTTGATTCTGACTTACAGAGACCCTATAGTGCAGAGTAGATCTGCCCCATAGAGTTTCCAAGGAGCATCCAGTGGATTTGAGCTGCTGATCCTCTGGTTAGCAGCCATGTTTTTTTTTTAAATATATTTTATTGTGATTAAGTGAAAGTTTATGATTGAAGTCAACTTGCCACATAAAACCCCATACAGACACTCTGTGCACCTCCAGTTGCTCTTCCACCCCTTTAACAGCACTCTCCTCCTTTCCACTTTGTACTTTCCATTGTTCATTTAACCATTTTCTGTCCCGTCTTCTCCACTCTCCGATCTTGTTTCTATATGAGCTAGCAGCCATAGTTCTTAACCACTACACCATGAGGGTTTCTAAAGAACTATAATATGAAAAAGAGATCAGGCTTCTCTATGGCATCAAAAGATTCAATAGTGGAGCTTACATGTAGCAGATATTAATGCAGTATAAGAATCTTCTAGTCAAATTATTCAATAGTTTTGGATATCTAAATGGTATTGTATGAATTTGAAAATCCTTTCCTAATTGTGAATTTGTTTGGGAATGCCACTAAGTTTTTCATTAACCATATGAGGTATCCTGTTCCTTTGGATGGGTGTGTTTGAAAAAAAAAGAAAAAGTTGCTGTTGAGTCAGTTCTGGCTCAAAATAACCCTGTGTGTATCAGAGTAGAACTGTGCTGCATAGGGTTTTCAGTGGCTGATTTTATGGAAATATATTCCCAAGCTTTTCTTTTGAGGCACTTCTAGGCAAACTCGAATTTCCAAACTTTTTGCCAGCATCTGCATGTGTTAATTTATTGTGCCAGCCAGGGACTCTGAGTATGTTAAAGCAGAAGCAAAATGACAAGTCCAGTTTATTGTATTATGGTAGCTTTTGTGTTGCTGTGCTACTTCAAGCTTTGCCACTAGTGTTTCCAGCAACAGCAGGATCACCCTACAAGAGGTGATTCCAAAGGCAGGAGAGAAAGACAAGACCAAAAGGGATGTCAGAAGAAACTTTTAAAGTTGCTCTTGAATGCAGAGTAGCTAAAGGGAAAGGAAGAAATGAAGTCAAAAAACTGAACAGAAAATTTCAAAGGAAGGCTTGAGAAGACAAAGTAAAGTATTATAATAAAATACACAAAGACCTGGAGACAGAAAACCAAAGGGAAGAACACACTTAATATTTCTTAAGCTGAAAGAACTGAAGAAAGGATTCTAACCTGAGTTGCAATATTGATGTGTTCTAAGGGGCAGTTATTAAGTGACACAGGAAGCATCAAAAGAAGATGGAATACACAGAGTCAGCGTATCAAAAATAATTGGTTGACCTTCAGTCATTTCAGGAGATAGTGTATGATCAAAACCAGTGGTACTGAAGGAAGAGTTCCAAGCTTCTCTGAAGGCATTGGTGAAAAAAAAGGCTCTAGGAAGGGGCTGGATACAAACTGAGATGTTTTGACAAATCATTACAGCACGAGAAGGACCCACTCATTCCTGCCAAGATACATGAAACAGTGCTACTTCACCAGCTGACGGAATGTCATCTGTATTTATGCCTATTCCCAAGAAAGGTGATTCAACTGAATGCAGAAATTACAGAACAGTGTAATTAATATCACACATAAATTCAAAATTTTGCTGAAGATCATTCAAAAGCAGATGCAGCAATATATTGACAGGGAAGAACTAGAAATTTAGGCCAGATTCAGAAAAGTATGTGCAAGCAGAGATATCATTGATGGTATTGTATAGATCCTGGCTGTAAGTAGAGAATACCAGAAAGATGTTGTCCTAGTCACCGGGTACTGTTCTGATGGAAAATACCACGAGTGGAAGGTTTCATGTAGAGAAGCTTTTATTGTCTCAGTCTGGTAAGCCACAAATCCATTTACAGGTTGTAAGTCCATTCAGTAGGAGAATTTATCACAGTCTGGTAGGCGAAGTCCACATCCAGTGAGAGCATCTCCGCGCAGGAACCTCGGGTCCAAAGGACGTGCTCTGCTCTCAGTGCTTCTCTCTCGGTGGTATGAGTTTCGCAACTTCCTCAGCTCACTTCTCTCCCTTATATTCCACAAGCTTGTAGTTTGGATCCTGCCTTACTAACACAACTGCAAACCATTCTTCATCATCAATATCACAGAGGCAGGATTCACAACACATGGGAGGAAGGGCACCATGTTGGAATGCCAAACCAATTCAAATCAACACATACATTTTTGGGGGGACACAATTCAATCCATGATAGATGTTTACCTGTTTTGTTGACTATGCAAAGGCATGTGATTGTGTAGATCATAAAAAGTTATGGATAACACTGCAAAGAATGGAAATTCTGGAACACTTAATTGTACTCATGAGGAACCTGTACTTATACAAAGAGGCAGTTGTTTCAACAGAACAAGGGGATACTGCATGTTTTAAAATTAGGAAAGGTTTGATCAGGGCTGTGTCCTTTCACTGTATTTATTCAGTCTGTATGATGAACAAATAATAGAAGAAATTAGACAATATGAAGAAGAACGCAGTATCAGAATTGGAGGAAGACTCATTCACAACCTATGATATGCAGATGAGACAACCTTGCTTGCTGAAAGTAAAGAGGACTTGAAGCATTTCAGTTTAAATTACTCCTCAACATAAAGGAAAAATTCTCACAACTGGACCAGTAAACAGCATCATGATAAATGGAGAAAATACTGAAGTTGTCAAGGAATTCTATTTCAGTCATCTAGTGCTGCTTTAACAGAAATACCGTTAGTGGATGGCTTTAGAAAGAGAAATTTTATTCTGTCACAGTCCAGTAGGCTACATGTCCAAATTCAGGGCATCACCTCCAGAGCAAGACTTTCTCTGCTGGCTGTGGAGGAAGGTCCTTGTCCTCAATCTTCCCCTGGAGTGGGAGCTTCTAATGTGCTGGGACTCCTTTCTAAAGGATGTGCTGGGTTCCCAGGACTGTTTCTTGATGGTATGAGGTCCCCAAATCTCTCTGCTAGCTTCTTGTTTTTCTATCTCAAGAGATTGCCTCAAGGCCCTAAAGAATCTAAACACACCAGCTACCAAAACAGCTGCCACTCATCCCCCCTCATTAACATCATAGAGGCAGGATTTACAACTTGGAGGAACATCACACAATACCAGGAATCAAGGTCTACTGAAACTGCTACATACCTTACTAGGAGGCCTGACAATTAAGTTGGCCAAATCACCTTAGGAAAAGTGCTACGTATCTCATTGCTGAATATCACTGTGGTCACCTTCGAAGTACCCCCCATGGGAAGCTGTGCACTGATGGCAGTACCTAGTCCACCCTTCAGAACAATTTTGGAATTCTTTTTCTGGAATAGCTGTCAGAGCTGTCATCATATTACCCTTGGTGTCCTGAATGTCATCAAAATGTCTTCCTTTCATATGTCTTTTATCTTCTGGTAAAGAAAACAATCACTGGGGGCCAGATCAACTGAGTAGGGAGAGTGTTCCAACACAGTTACTTGCTTACTGGCTAAAAAACTCCATTAAAGACCACTATACAATTAGGTTTGTGAACTTGCCACAGTGCCAACATGTGTGATGGCCATTCCAGGAAGAATTCCAAAATTGCTTTGAAGAGTAGACTAGATGCTGGCTTCAGTCCATAGCTTGACAGTTTCATTTTACTTGCCCTTGGATGCAGCAATCAAGAAATCAAAAGACACACTGCACTAGGCATGTCTGCTAGGAAAGATCTGTTGAAAGTGTTAAAAAGTAAAGATGGACTAAGGTGCTCCCAACCCATGTCATGGAGTTTTCAGTCCCTCATATATATGCAAAAGCTGTACAGTGAATAAGGAAGACTGAAAAAGAATTGATATCTTTGAATTATGGTCTTGACAGAGAATAGTGAATATACCATGGACTGCTATGAGGATGAACAAATCTGTTTTGGAAGAAGTGCATCTAGAATGTTCATCAGAAGCAAGGATAGGAAGACTTCATTTCACATACTTTGGACATGTTACTAGGAAGGTTCAGTTCCTGGAGAAGGACATTATGTTTGATAGAGTGTCAGTGAAAAAGGGGAAGACACTCAATAGGATGGATTGACACACTGGCTGCACTAATGGGCTCAAAAGGAACAACAATTGTGAGAATGCCATAGAATCAGGCAGTGCTTCATTCTTGTGTACACAGGCTTGCCGTGAGTCAGAACTGAGTCTGTGGCACCTAACAACAACGAAGTATTTATGGTAAAAGATAAACTATCTTAGATGAGAGGTGGGAGTATATAACTTTCATTGTGGAGATTGTTTGATTCTCAAAAATAATGTATACTTTTAATCTCCAGAAGGACCAAAAAATGCATTACTCTTCTAAATTTTTATCTCCGTATCATTAAACTCATTTACCCATATATAATCTTGATAACTTTTGAGAAAGCTGATTTATGGTATCCTACACTACATGTCAGGTTTGCAGCTTAGGGTTAGACATAAATCTGCACAGCAGAAGAATATTATGAGTTACCAACCAGTCCATAGCTGATCCTTAAATGAGACCTCTGTTGCCCAACTTGTGTGCATGTACAGTCCTGGGCCATAGTGGCATTGCTTACAAGTGTGTTTGTGAGGCAGAGGAGAAAGAATATGTTTTGTGCACAAGCTCCTGTGAAACTAACTTCTCCTTTCTGCAGAAAATTTTGTGTAGTGAAGAGGTAGGCTTCAAATGTGTTTGAATTTATTTCCATTGCTGGAAAATTGCTATATGTAGCAAGCTCATTGAAAATACCAAGCTTATGTGCAGTATGGCTACTTAATGTTGCTTTTGTACTAAAAGCTTTGTTGTTAAAGCTAAAAGAAATGGAAAAGACCTTGGTTGGTTGTTTTACATGTTGCTGTTTTATTTTGAAGGAACATTCATATTCTCAAAGGTTAAAGAACAAACCATGTCTTTTAAAAGCTGTTTTCAAGGGCAAAGAAATACCATTTTAAAATAATGTTTCTGAATTTTATGCAATTCATGTTTTCTAAATTTTCTATAAGTCATTGTTTTTCTAAATTCCAATTAACGTAAAAAAAAAAGAAGAAAGAAGGAAAAAATGTTGTAGAAAGGATCCTGACTCATTGTGACATTGGACAGAGTAGAATTGTCCTGTAAAGTTTCCAAGGAGCCTCTGGTAGATTGGCACTGCTGACCTTTAAGTTAACACCTGATCTCTTAACTATTGCATCACCAGGGCTCCAAGATACATTTCTAAATATATTTCTGTATGTTCCAGAAACCACTTATATTGACTTCAAGTTACTTATGAAAGAGGTAGCTCAGAAAGTTTAGGTTTTTACCCAGGTTGCATGTGATTGTTGGTGGCCAAGCTGATAGGTTTTATATAAAGTGATACTGTCTTAACATTTATAATTTTAAATAATTTAAGGTATAATTTGCATATGTGAAAAATCACTCTTTTTAGTGTTAAGTTCTGTAAGTTTTGACGAATGTAACTACCACAATAATCAAGATATGGAATATTTTCATTAACCAAAAAGATTTATCCATGTCCCTTTTCTAGGAGTTTTAAAGTTTTGAGTTTTATATTTAGATCTCTGATGCATTCTTAGACAAGTTTTGTGCACGGTATGGATCTAATACTTCCTCTATTTTCTATCCTTCCTTCCACCTTTCTTTTCTCCCGTCCTCTCTCTCTCCCTTCCTCCCTCCTTCCCTCTCTCTTCTCCCTGCCTCACTTCCTTTGGCATGTGGATGTTTAATTTTTCAGGCACCGTTTATTAAACTGCCTTTTTTTTCTTGGTTGGAAATCATTTGACTGTGTGCATTTAAATTTCTGGACTCTTCTGTTTTTATTTATCTGTGTTTATAAATCTCACACATTTTAAGTTTGTTAGTGTGGTTAAGACATAACACTGATACATCATTATCAGTGAAAGATGTCATTTCATTGGTTAAGTAAGCCACGTCAAAAAAGTATAAAGGATTTACAATGTGTGTGTGGGGATGGGTGGGTAGGTATACTGGCCAAGGCCAAGTGCCGTCAAGTCGGGTAGGTATACTGGGTATTTTAAAATGTCTTAGGAAACAGTAACTCATTGACATTTAGGTTTTAGAGCTGAAAAATGCAAGAGATTACATTTGGTTCAACACCTTCACTACTTATGTCCTGAAACTAATTATGTTGCCAGCATAATGAAGTAAAAATGCTAACATGTTAAAATGTGTCACATGAAAATATTTCAGGTCTTACAATGAAACCATTTATATGACCTTTGCCATTGATTTTTACTGGTCTCATAATTACTTTCTAGTTAAAAATATTCAAGAATTACACACTGCTGAGAAAGCAAGGATATTTCTTTCCCTGAACTCTTCATAAAAGTGTCTTTATTTTTCTTTCACTTACCTTGTCCTGCCCGAGTTTGAGTTGCTCAGTATGCATTAAGATGGGAAGAAGACTCTGACTTCTTCGTACGTATATCAAAAACAAGATTTCTTTGTTTCATTTGATAGGAGCTGTATTTGACCTCAGAAATCCTGGCGGCATAGTGGTTAAATGCTAGGGCTGCTAACCAAAAGCTCAGCAGTTCAAATCTGCCAGGTACTCCTTGGAAACCATGGGGGCAGTTCTACTCTGTTCTATAGCGTCGCTATGAGTCAGAATCAGCTCAACACACTGGGTTTGGTTTTCTTGGTATTCAACCTCAGTATTTTGTTTCTAAAATACTATCTCTCCTAGCCCATAGTGTGTAAATTTTGTGTCTTTTGGGAGACAGAGCAGGAGGGTCAGGGAGCAGGAAATGGAACACAAAAGCACTAAAACCTGTGATTCTTCCCATACCTCCAGGGTGTGGATTCTAAGTCACTCTTGGGATAACCATGGCTGTGGAGAGGAGAAGGATGAGAGGGTAGGATTAGAAGAAAACAATGTGTGTGTTTGTATGTGTGTGTGTGAGTGAGTGTGTGTGTGTGTGTATAAAGAGTCTTGCAAAAAAGATGTCCTGATTTTCAAAGCTCAGGGCTGTGATATTTGTGAAGATATAACTACCATATGTATCGCTTTTTTTTATTAGTCTTGATGAACAGCCTTGAAAAGTTACATAATTCCACAATGGATAGAAATTATTAGATTTAATATCAAAATGGATATTCCATTTGTCATACATTACATGTGCTATGTGAAATTTACAAAGTGCATAATTGTCCCACCGAAAGAATAATTCAATATTTAATCAGAAAATTTGAGGGGGTCGAGCGAAGATGGTGGATTAGACACATAACTCCTTAATTCCCTCTGAAAACTAAGGCCTGGGCTGATAATTGAACCAAGCATTCTGGACATCCATTGAGCCCTAGGACACAGTATAGGATTGTCAGATTGGACTACATGCCACTAACAGGGAAACTTCCTGTCTCTGCTGAGCTCTGCTCCTGCTGACTCACTGCCTGCATGGACTGCAGTTATTGGCTCTTTTAATTTTTTTTCTTTTGTTTGGCTGGTTGGCAGGGAATGGACACGAGCTGGCAGATATGAGCTGCAGTGCTGAGTTGAACAGCATGTGCCACAGTGGAGAGACAGTGTGTGGGACAGGCACATTTTGAGAGCCCGGCAGTAGACTGTGGGCACCACAGCCCCTCCACCCTCTCTCTTCTGCGCTCTGTCATAGATTCCACTGTTTCACCGTGGGAGGGGCAGCTTGACTGGGACACCATCTTAGTTGGCTGGGAGGTGGAGCCACCCAACCAGAGGCCTCAGCAGGGGCTAATTTCCAGGCTGGGAGGCAGTGCCAAACTGGGGAGCACTTTTCCAGCAGAAAGGCTGTGCTTAGCACAGTGTTGCCTAATGGGTATGGCCCTGCTGAGGATGACAGCAGGGCCATAGCATCTCCCTACTTTGAACAACATTATAGTATCTGGGGATGGCTGAAGAGATGCTTCCGTTGTCAGCCAAAAAGCAGGGTCTGCCACACCTGACAGCCTCACTGATTTTGGAAGCTGTCAGATAGATTTTAGCTTTTTAAAATAAAACGGCACTTGACGACTTGGCAAAATAAAACTACCTGGAGAAGTTTCTGCTGAACAGGCTGGTGACATCTCTTCCAGCCTTTACTGATCCACATCATAGGATCAGTTGATGGCCCCCCAGTGACTCCATGAGTACGGCGATGTCTTTGACAGCCAGGAGGTGGAGCGTACTACCCCAGAGAGTGTACTGGAGCCAGTCACTAAAGTACACAGAGGCAGCAGATGACCAACTTTCTTTGGAGAATTATGCCTCAACTCTTGCTGAGGTAACTAAACAGCCTCGAGATGGCCCAAAGGCAACAGACTATTGCTAAGTATTTGAAGAAGCAGCCCACCATGGTTCCAGAAAACTCCCAAAATAAAGAATCAAAAAGTTTCCCAGATGAAGAAGCCATTCTGAAACTATCAGAGGTCAAGTACAAAAGAATTATATAGAGAGCCCTCCTAGAGATTAAACAAAATGCAGTGAGGAAAATGAAAAATTAAGCAAGCTATTTGAACTGATTGAACATCAACAGTCTGAAATCCAGCAGATCAATAACAAAATTACAGAATTAGACAATTCAGTCCAAAGCCAAAAGAGCAGAATTGAAGACATGAAAGTCAGACATACTGACCAGGAAGATAGAGCAACTGACAACAGCATTTATGAGGAGAAATCAGAGATAAGAAATAAGAACAATGAAGAAGCATTAAGAAACATGTGGAATCACCAAATCAATCCCAATTATTGTAACCCCCAAGAAGATAAAACACCTCGGAATAAATCTAACTAGAGAAAGAAGAGACCTATACAAAGAAAACTACAAGACTTTGCTGCAAGAGACTAAAAGAGACTTACATAACTGGAGAAACCTACCCTGCTCATGGATAGGAAGACTTAACATTGTAAAAATGTCTATTCTACCCAATGTGATCTAATATACAATGCAACCCCAATACAAATTCCAGTGACATTTTTTTAATGAGATATAGAAACAGTCACCAACTTTGTTTGGAAAGGGAAGAAACCCTGGATAAGCAAAGTGCTACTGAAGAAGACAGTGAGAGGCCTCACACTACCTGACCTTAGAACGTATTCCCTCGCCACAGTAGTCAAAACAGCCTGGTGCTGGTACAAAAGAAACATACAGACAAATGGAACAGAGCTGAGACCCCAGAGATGCCACCAACCTCCTATGAACAGCTGATATTTGACAGAGGCCCTAAGATTGTAAACTGGAGTAAAATTAGTCTCTTTAATAAATGATGATGGCAAAATTGGAAATTAATCTGCAAAAAATTAAAAGAAGTCCCCTATCTCACACCTTACACAAAAACTAACTCAAGCTGGATAAAAAGGTGTAAATATCAAACCTAAAATGATAAAGATGATGGAAGAAAAACTAGGGTCAACAAGTTTTAATACACAACTTAAACAGACTTCAAAATCTGACAAAGCATGATCAACAGAAGAGAAAATAGATAAATGGGAACTACAAAGAATCAAACACTTTTGCTCATCCAAAGACTTTATCAAAACAATTAAAAGACCACCTACAGAATGGGAAAAAATATTTGGCAGCTACAGATTGGACTGGTGTCTGATCTCTGTAATCTACAAGGTACTGAAAATGTCAACATAAAAGTAAATAGCACAATTAAGCAATGGGCAAAGGAGATGGACAGACACTTCACTAGAAAGGGCATCCAGACAGCCAAAAGACACATGAAGAAATGCTCATGATCATGAGCTATGAGAGAAATCCAAATCAAAACTGCAATGAAATACCGTCTCACCCCAGCAAGGTGGGCCTTGATTCCCAAAACACAAAACAACAAATGCTGGAGAGGCTGTCTAGAGATTGGAGCTCTCTTACACTGCTGGTGGGATTGCAGAACAGTACAACATTTTTGGACAGCAATCTGGCACTTCCTTAGAAAGCTGGAAATAGATATACAATTTGATCCAGTAGTCCCAGTGCTCAGAATATATCCTACAGAATCAAGGGCAGTCACATGAATTGATACATGTACATTAATGTTTATTGCAGCACAGTCCACAATAGCTAAAAGGTAGTATCAACCCAGATGCCAAACAGCAGATGGATGGATAAACTATGATAGATATACTCAATGGGTCACTATGCAATGATAAAGAACAATGATGATTTTAGGAAGCATCTTGTAACCTGGTTTCAATCTGGGGATATTATGCCGAGTGAAATCTGTCAGTGGCACAGGACAAATATTGTATGAGACCCCTACTATAAGGAGTTAAAAAGAGACTCATGTACAGAAGAAAAGACTCTTTGACGGCTGCAAGTATGGGAAAGGGAGGGAGAGGGCTGGTCATAGACGGTTGATTGAAATTTGGTTGAGTGAAAGCAGTGATGGCACACATTAGAAAACAGATCCACTTAACTAGAGTTCCTCATAAACTGAAAACTCTTCTAATCTTAACCCAATTTTACAAGGATAGAGTAGCAGGGGCAGAGGTCTGGGGATCATGCTCTCAAGAGACATCAAGGCCAATAGGTAAAACTAGCCTATTGCTAAGATAGTCTTCTGCACCCCATATTGGTGAGTGACAGCTGGGGTCTTAAAAGCTAGCAAGCTGCCATCTGAGGCACACAGAATTTTCCCAACTCATCTGAAACAGATGATCACTAAAGGACAACAAAGATGAGAGGGGGAAAAGAGCCCAGGAGGCAGAAAGGCCCATGTGAATGGGTGACTGTATCAACATGTGGTCAGAAGAACCATGATGCCCAGCCACTACCAAAGACAGCCATTATGGGACAGACAAAGCTGAGTCCCAGTGGCAACACAACAAAAAGAGTGATGTACCTCAAGAATGCCAGTAGAAGACTGCAGTTGATGGTCCAAAGACCTGGGGATTTCCTTGTCAGCATGGCCTCTAGACTTGTTGCTGCCCGTGACCAGAAAACATTACTGAGGTCACCTCTTTGGACAGGAATGGATTGGACTCGGGAACACAATGTGACCATATGGTGTATGTACTTTATGTTACTATGAGTCTATGTGATACTACCCTACTGGCTTCTTACTAGAAGGCAGGGGAGAGATTGAAAAGAAGGGGACAGGAAATTGTTAAGAGGACATGACATATATAGAATGGAAAGAAGTGTGCTGTCACCGGGCAAGGAGAGCATAAGTAGCTGCAGATAGGTGGGCATGCAAATTTAATTTGGATTCTATACTTTAACTCAATCACAATTAAAAAAAAGAAGAAATTTTGGACAGCCAGTGTGTTGACAATGAAACAATGCCTGTGCATGAATGAACTACATGTTCCAACAAAAGCATCACCACTGTTTGTCAGAGTGTGCACGAGAATCCATCTCAATGAATTTCTTGTGGAGTGGAAGAAATGGGTCTTTTGTCACCCACAATTTGGTGGATTTTGCATCTGGACTTGAAGCTTTATGCTTACAAAATTGTTTTAACTCAAAAAGTGAAGTCCAGTGACCATAGATTGAGCGGCATGTTTGCTGACTGGGTTCTGGAGCAATTGGAGGTTAACCCTGATTTTGGCCAAAAGTCGTGTTCAATGATGAGTCCCATTTTTGCGGATGAATGATTTTATTCACAAACAAAATTGTTGGACCTGGAGCGATGAGAATCCAATGCAGATACAAGAATGTCCACTTCATCCCACCAAAATTACCTTTTGGTATGGATTTTGTTCTCGCGGGGTCATTGGCCCTTATTTTATTCATCATCTTGGGTAGTGGTGATGTTAATTGGCCACCAAGATTATGTAATTTAGCACCTTTAGATTACTTTTTATGGAGTATGTAAAATCTTGGGTTTATGCCAGTCAACTACAATTGGTGATCTAAAGAACAACATCATGTGCGTCATTCATAAAATTCAGCCTGCTTGATGTGAGACTGGCATTGAAACCTGGACAGCTTGGGTCCATGCCACCAAATGAAGCCATGGTGGCCATTAAATATACTTTGAAATAAGAAAACAAAACTTTATCATTTACACAACTTGTTTTCTTGGAGTTCAAAGATAGGATAGCCTTATTGGAAGACTATATATATGCCAAGCCAAGTGCCGTCGAGTCAGAATATAGCATTTATAATATATAATAGTAGTTTATACATAACTATAGCTTACAGTATGTTATATATATAAAACAGTGGATGTGTATAGAAAATACATATTTTGCTATTTTAACCATTTTAAGTGTACAGTTCAATAATATTAATTACACTCATCATGTTGTTCACCACTGTGTCTAGAAGTTTTTGTTACCCCAAACAGTAACTCAGTGCTTTTTAAGAAAAACTCCCCATTCTTTCCCCAGTCTCTGGTAACCACTAATAAACTTTTTGTGTCTCTGTGCTGGCCTATTCTTGATATTTTACGTAAGTTCCTACAGTGTGATGAATTAATTAATACAGTCCTCTAAGATTGGTAGTTTAAATCCAGCATGCACTCCTGGGAAATGGGCAATTCTACTCTGTCCTTTAGGGTCGCTATGAGTTGGAGTTGACTCTATGGCAATGAGTTTTTTTTTTTTGTTTAGTCTCAGCTTCATGACTGAGTGAGGCTATGCAAATAAAGTCTATGGAACTTGTGATATTTGGGGTTATATATTAACTTGGGTAGGCTTCCCAATGCTGTCTTCCATTTTTGTGATGTGATGTAGCTATCCTCCATTTTATGATTTGTTGTGTATCCTAGCCTCTATGCCTGTGGTTTTGCTAATGAGGTAGGATTAGGGATATATCGTCATCTTGTACTCCTCTAACAGAAATACCCCAAGTGGATGGCTTTAGCAAACAAGAGTTTACTCCTACACAGTCCAGTAGGCTGGAAATCTGAATTCAGGGTGCTGGCTGCAGAGGAACACAATCATTCTCTGTTGTCTCTGAAGGAAAGTCCTTGTGTTGCATCTGTCTTTCTTTGGTCTGAGAGTGTTCAGCGGTGCAGAAACCTCAGGTCTGAGGGATGCACTCTGCTCTTGGCACTGCTTTCTTGATGGTGTGAGGTCCCTAACTCTCTGCTTGCTTCCCTTTCCTTTTATCTCTTGTAGTATAAATGGTGGTACAAGCCATGCTCTAGGGAAACTCTCTTTATATTGGAGCAGGGAGGTGACCTCATGAAGGGTGTTACAGTCCCACCCTAATTCTCTTTAACTTAATTCAACCTATTAACCACAGCCAGAGGTTAGGATTTACAGCATGGGAAAATCACAAAATGGAGGACAATCACAAAATACCGGGAATTGTGGCCCAGCCAAATTGTTTCACACATTTTTGGGGGAGACACAATTCAATCCATGACACCACCTTATGGGGTGGGTGACTTGAGTTACCACCCTTACCCTAGTCATTTCCCTTACTACAGACCATAATTCAAGTCATTGCCTTCTCAAGTAGGGGGAGTTTACTTGAGGTCTGCAACAGATGTATATGAATGCTGTGAGAAAGTTCTTCCTTTCTCACCATGGATCCTGCATCCAATTAGTGATCACCTGACTTCTAGATTCTTGGAGCTGGAGCCAGCAGCCTTCCTTCTGACCTATAGATTCTGGGATTTGCCAGCTTCCATAGATAGCCCTTTGAGCTAGCAGCCTGTCTTCTGACCTGATTCACCAGCTTCCACAACCTTGTGAGCCGGCAGCCTGTTGTCTCATCTGCCAGTTTGGGTTTGTTAGCCCCAGGAACCATGTGGGTCAGGAGAAAACTGACTCCTGACCCGCAGACTTGGGACTTGCCACTGTTCACAACCACATGATCTGTTTCCTTGAGATGTGGTTCCATGAGTTCTGTGAGACACTGTAGCAAATCATGGAACCCAAGGCAGGAGGGACAGTACTGAGGGAAGGAGATAGATTATGTTAGAGAAGATGGAGTGAAAGAGCAATTTGGAAAAGTTGGACATCGGGTTATCTTTAACCTCTCCCTCATAGGAACCAACTTCATACTGATCCTTATAAAATAAATTATTCATTCAGGCATTTCATTCAGTGTAATGTTTTCAAGGTTCATATATGTTGTAGCATGTATCAGGATTTCATTTCTCTTTAGGACTGAATAATATTACACAAGGAAGGACTTCTCTCATTTTTCTTTTTTTTTCTGTATGTATGTCTACACTGTTTTTAGTCTCTCATTTCCTCCATCCATTTCTGCTCATTTTACTGGTTGGTTGATTTTTTGTGGTGAACTATTTTGATTCCCTTCTCTTTTCCTTTTATTACAATGGGGAGTATATTTAAAATTCTAATTTTATAACAACTTATTTTTAGTTGGAATCAACATAATAACATATAAACTGTGCCACTCCTTGCTACCCCTTTGTGTTGTTGTCGTCACGAATTACATCATGTGCCGAATAACAAAAAAATTATAATTATTTTATGCATTTATGTTTTAAATGATATAGGACAATGCAAGTAGGACTTGAAACAAAAATGCAATGAAACTGGTTTTTGTATTTCCCCATGAAATTATTTTTACTGGATTTATTTATTTATTCTTCATATGGTTTTGAGTTACTGTCTAACATATTTTCATTTCAACTTTTTTTGATGTTTATGGTAGCAAGCACACTCAACTTTTGTTTATCTGAGAGTATCTAAATTTTGTCCTCATTTTAAAGGACAGTTTTGCCAGGTACAGAATTCTTGGTTGACAATTTTTGATTTTTTTCTTTCAGTACCTTTAATATGTCAGCCTACTGTCTTCTGGCCTCCAGGGTTTCTGAGGTGAAATCAGCACTTAATTTTGATTTACTTTTCTCACTGCCTTCAAGAGTCTCTCTTTAAACTTTATTTTTTAGAGTTTCATTATAATATGGCTTAGTGTGGATCTCTTTGCACATTCATGTTGGAGTTCATTCAGCTTCTTTGATGTGTAGATTTATTTCTTTTATCAATTTGGGATGTTTTGGGCCATTGTCTTTTCAAATATTCTTTCTGTCTCATTGTTTCTTAGTCTCTGGGACTTCTGTAATGTGTATGGTGGTTCACATGACCATGTCCTGCAAGTCTTTTATCTCTGTAAGCTTTTCATTCTTTTTTATTTTTGCTCTTCAGACATATTTTTTCTTTTTAAAGTTGTACTTTAAGTGAAAGTTTATAATTCATCAGTTTCTCATACAAAACTTACACACCCATTGTTGTGTGACCCTAGTTGCTCTCCCTACAATATGGCAGCACACTCTTCTCTTTCCTGTATTTCCTGTCCCTTTCTGCCTTCAGCTAGCTCCCGTCCCTTTCTGCCTTCTCATCTCATCTCCAGGCAGGAACTGCCCATTTAGTCTTATCTGATTGAGCCAAGGAGCACAGCCTTCACTAGTATAATTTTATGTCTTATAATCGTTGTCTAAAGAGTTGGCTTTGCGAATGGTTTTAGTTCTGGGCAAAACAAAGAGTCTGGAAGCCGTGTCTTCTGGGAACCCTTCAGTCTCAGGCAGACCATCAAGTCTGGTCTTTTTACTTGAATATGAGTTCTGCACAGTACTTTTCTCCTCTTCATCAGAGACTCTCTGTTGTGTTCCTCAACAGGGAGATCACTGTTGGTAGCTGGGCTCTTTTTAGTGTTTCCAGTCTCAGGCTGATGTAGTCTCTGGTTCATATGTTCCTTTCTTTTGGTTCATATTTTCTTTATGTCTTAATTTTCATTTGCTCCGGGTGGGGTGGGACCAATTTATGCATCTCAAATGGGCATAATTTAAGATCCCAGATGTCACTCACCGAAGTGGCATGAGAACATTTTCTTAATAAGCTTTGTTACGCTAATTTACCTCGATGTCTCTAGGAAACATGATCCCTAGACCCCCTACCTCTACCCTCTTCCATGAAGTGCTTGGTTATATTCAGGAAACTTCAGTTCAGTTGGGCTGACTTTTCTGTGTTCTGTGACGTCCTTCCTTTCACCTGAAATATTTCTTATCTACTATCTGGTTAGTGAATCCTTCTGTCCCTCCCATTGTACCCTCATAGACATCAAATAATACCTTTTGTGTTTAAACATTTTCTTCAGTTCTTACAATAGTGGTCTCATGCAGTATTTGTCCTTTTGCAGTTAACTAATTTAACTTAGCATAATGCCTTCCAGATTCACCAATGTTATGAGGTGCTTTCTGGATTCACTGTTGTTCTTTATCACTGTGTAGTATTCCACTGTGTACATAAACCATAATTTTTAATCCCTTTTTTATCATAGGTGATGGGCACATAGGCTGTTTCCATCTTTTTGCTGTTATAAACAGTACTGCCATAATCATGGGTGTCCATGTATCTGTATGATGGCTTTTATTTTTCTAGGATATATTCCAAGGTGTGGGATTCTGGATCATATGGAACTTCTATTTCTAGATTTTTAAGGAAGTACCAAACTTATCTCCAAGGTGATTGTACCACTTTTACATTTCCAAAAAGCAGTGTATAAGGGTTCTAGTCTCTCCACAACCTTTCCAATATTTATTATTTCTTGTTTTTTGGATTAATACTATCCTTGTTGGGTTGAGATGTTATCTAACTGTAGTTTTTATTTAGATTTCTCTAGTGGCCGATGATTGTGAGTATTTTCTCATGTATCTGTTAGCTGCCTGAATATCTTCTTTGGCGAAGCACCTGTTTATGTTGTTGGGCCCACTTTTTAATAGGGTTGTCTTTTTACTGTTGGGGTAGGTTTTAGAGATTAGAAGCTGATTGGATTTGTTGTAGGGAAAATTTTTTAATGAGTCTCTGCCAAAGCCAAGTGCCGTCGAGTCGGATCCGACTCATGGTGAGTCTCTAGGTTGTCTTTTTACTCTTTAGGTGAAGTTTTTGGATAAGCGTAAGTATTTGAATTTTAGGGCTTCTCAGTTATCTGGTTTCTCTTTTTGTGTTTGTGCATTGTTAGTGATGTTTTGTATTCTGTTAATGCCATGTATTAGAGCTCCCAGTGTTGTCTCTATTTTTTCTTCCATGATCTATATTGATTTAGGTAGTGTTTTTAAGTCTCTAATTCATTTTGAGTTAGACTTTTTTGTGCATGGTGTGAAGTAGTGATATCTGCTTATGCCAGCACCATTTTTTAGAGAGACTGTCTTTTTCCCATTTAACAGAATTTGGGCCTTTGTAAATGCTTTTATGCCTGGATTCTCAATTCGGTTCTGTTGGTCTATGTATCTGTTGTAGCAGTACCAGGCTGTTTTGACTAGTGTGGTGTAAGTTCTGAAATCAGGTAGTATGAGGCTTCCCACTTTGTTCTTCTTCTTCAGTAATGCTTTAGTTATCCAGGACAGCTTGCCCTTTCATTATGAATTTGGTAATTTTTTCTCCATCTCATTAAAAAAGGCCATTAGAATTTGGATTAAGATTGCACTGTATCTATTGATGGCTTTGGGTAGAATAGACATTTTCATGATTTTGAGTCTTCCGATCTGTGAGGAAGGTAATTTTGTCCACTTATGTAGGTCTTTTTTGGTTTCTTGCAGCATAGTCTTGTAATTTTCTTTTTACATGTCTTTTTTATCTCTGATTAGATTTATTTGTAAGTATTTGATCTTCTTGGGGGCTATTGTAAATGATATTGATTTAGTGATTTCCTCATTGACATTCTCTTTGTTGGTGTAGAGGAGTTCAAATGATTTTTGTTGATAGTTCGCTAGCTGAACCCTTCTATTATTTGCAATAGTTTTGCGTGTGTGTGTGTATTCTTTAGGGTTTTCTCTGTATGAGATCATATCTCCTGTAAATAGATATGATTTTAGTTCTTCCTTGCTAGTTTAGATGCCCCTTATTTCTTTTTCTAGCCTAATTTGTCTGGCTAGAACCTCCAGCACAATGTTGAGTAAAAGTGATGATGTAGTGCTTCCTTGTCTGGTTCCCATTCTCAAGGGGAATGCTTTCAGACTCTCCATTTAGGGTGATGTTGGCTGTCTGCTTTGTATAAATGCCCTTTATTGTGTTGAGGAATTTCCCTACTATTCGCATTTTGCTGAGACTTTTTATCATGAATGGGTGTTGGAGTTTGTCAAATGCCATTTGCATATCGGTTGATAAAATCTTGTGGTTCTTGTCTATTATTTATGTGATAGATTACATTGACTGTTTTGCTGATGCTGAACTATCTCTGCATACCTAATATGAATACCACTTGGTCACAGTGAGTAACTTTTTGATATGTTATTGAATTCTATTGGCTAGAATTTTGTTGAAGATTTTTGTGTCTAAGTTCATGAGGGATGTTGGCCTGCAAGTTTCTTTTTTTCTGGTGTCTTTATCTTGTTTTATTATCATGATTATGCTGCTTCATAGATGAATTTCGATATTGCATCTTTTTCTGTGCTCTGAAGTACCTTTACTAGTAGTGGTGTTATCTCGTCTCTGAAAATTTCGTAGAATACTCCACTGAAGCTTTAGGGCTGGGGCTTTGTTTTTGTTGGATGTTCTTTTAGTTACCATTTTAATCTCTTCTCTGGTTATAGTTTTATTTAGTCTTTCTACCTCTGTGTTATTTTAGGTGGGTAGTATGTTTCTAGAGATCTGTCCATTTCTTCTGTGTTTTCAATTTTCTTAGGACACATTTTTTTCGTAATGTTTTGTTATGATTCTTTTAATTTCACTTGACTCGTAATATTGCTCATGCCATTTCTTATTTGGGTTGTTTGCTTCCTTTTCTGTTTTTCTTTTGTCAGTTTGTTCAGTAGTTTATTTTACTGATCTTTTCAAGGAACCAGCTTTTGGTCTTGTTATGTCTTTCAACTGTTTTTCTATTCTCTATTTCATTGAATTCTTCTGTAACTATCATTATTTTTCTGGTGCCTGATGGCTTCCTTTGCTGCTGTCTGTTCGTCTGAGTTGTAGGATTAATGCTCCGGTTTTTGTCATTTTTTTCCTTTTGTATGTGTACGTTTATACTATAAATCAACCTCTGAGTACTGCTTCTGCTATGTCCCAAAGATTCTAATAAGATGTGTTTTCTTTCTCATTTGATCCTGTGAATTTCTTTATTTCATCCTTTATTTTTTTCATAACCCAGTAGTTTTTGAGCAAGGTGTTGTTCTGTTTCCATATGTTTGATTTTTCCCCATTCTTTTTCTGTTTATAATTTCTAGTTTCATAGATTTATGTTCAGAAGAGATACTTTGTAATATTTCAACACTTTAGATTTTGTTAGGACTTACTTTGTGGTCTGATATGTCATCTGTTCTGGAGAATGGTCCATGTGTATTGGAAAAGAAAGACTACTTGGTTGTTGTAGGTCACATTATTCTGTATATTTCTATGAGGCCAAGTTGGCTGATTGTGATATTTAGATCTACTGTATTTTTATGAATTTCTTTCTGGGTTTTTTGTGTGTCGCTGCAAATGATGTGTTCAAGACTCCTACTATTGTTGTGGAGCTGTTTATCTGACTTTTTAGTGCTGCTGGAGTTTGTTCATGTGGTTTTGAGCCCTGTGGTTGGGTATGTATTTAATGTGTTTATGAGCTCCTGGTGTATTGATCCTTTAATAATTATATATGCTCCTTCCTTATCTTTTATGGTAGACTTTGCTTTAAAATATATTTTATCAGAGATTAATATCACCATTCCTTTTCTTTTTTTTAAAAAAATCCCTTCATATTATTATTTTTTTTTTACTTATTTACTTTTTCTTTTTTTGTAATGGGGCTTTAGATGAAGGTTACAGAACAAACTAGTTTCTCACTGGCACCATCCAGTTTCTCACTGAACAGTTAGTATACATATTGCTTTGTGACATTGGTGGACAACCCAGAACAGGTTAACACTCTCCACTGTCAACCTTGGTTTCTTATTACATGGTTTCCTGTCCCCTCCTGTCTTCTGGTCCGTGCTCTTGGGCTGGTGTTCCCCTTTAGTCTCATCCTTTTTCATGGGCTTGTACAACCTGGCTGAAGGATGAACCTCAGAGATAACCTCATCACTGAGCCAGAAAGGTGTCCAGGGAACATATTATCAGGGCTTCTCCAGTCTCCATCATGCCAGCAAATTTATTCTTTCTTTCTGAGTTAGAATTTAGTCCTACATTTTTCTCCAGCTCTATCTAGTACCCTCTATGATTCCTGTCAGAGCAGTCAGTTGTGGTAGCTGGACACCATCCAGTTGCACTGTAGTCCATCAATCCTTTAGATTACTCATTCTCTTGTTTCCTTAGTTTTATTCATTCTTCCTTGCTTCCAAATGGGTAAGACCAGTGGAGTGTCCTAGATGGCCACTCTACTCACCAAAGTAGAATGTAGACCATTTTCTTTACAAGTTATGTTATGCCAGTTGAGCTAGATGTTCCCTGAGATCATAGTCTTCACAGCCCTCAGCCAAACAGTTTGCTCCCTCAGGAAGTTTGGATGTGTCTATGGAGCTTCCGTGATCATACCTTGTACAAATTGTGCTGGCTTTCCCAGTGCTGTATACTGTCTTGCCCTTCATCAAAGTTAACCTTTATTTATCGTGTATTCCATGTTTTCCCATCCTCTCCCCTCAGTAACTATCAAAGTTTTTTTAATGTGTAAACTGGTAGTCTCATACAATATTTATCCCTTTGTGATTGACTTATTTCACACAGCATAATGCCCTCCATTTTCCCCTGTATTACGAGGTAGTTCACAGATTCACCATTGTTCTGTATTGTATGATATTCTGTTGTGTGTATGTTCTACAGTATGTTTATCCATTAATCTGTTGATAGACATTTAGGTTGTTTCCATCTTTTTGCTATTGTGAACAGTGCTGCAGTGGACATGAGTGTGACTGTGTCTATTTGTGCGAAGACTCTTATTTCTGTAGAATATATTCCTAGGAGTGTGATTGCTAGATCATGTGGTGGTTTTATTTATAGCTTTCTAAGGAAGAACAATGTTGTTTTCTAAAATGGTTATATCATTTTGCATTCCCACCAGCAGTGCATGAGTTCGAGTCCTCCCATATCCTCTCCAAATCCAAAACCAAACCCACTGCCATTGAGTCAGTTCTCACTCATAATGTCACTATAGGATAGAGAAGAACAGCTCCATGGAGTTTCCAAGGAGTGCCTGGTGGATTTGAATTGCCAACCTTTTGATTAGCAGATGCAGAACTTAATTGCTATGCAACCAGGGTCTCTCCAACATTTGCTATTTCCTTGTTTTGTAATTTGTGCCAGTAATACCGTGGTGAAATGGTATCTTGTGGTTTTATTTGCATTTGTCTAATGGAGTCGGATCCGACTTGACGGCACTTGGCTGAATGGCTTATCTTCATAAACATTTCCTCATCTGTTGGCTCCTTGAATGTCATCTTTGGTGAAGTGTTTGTTCATTTTCTTTGCCCATTTTTAAATTAGTTTGTTTGTGTGTTTTATTTTTAGAGGTGATGGATTTTCTTGTAGATTTGAGAGGTAAGACCTTTGTCTAATTTATAGTAGCCCATACTTTTTCCCCAGTCTGTAGGTTCTCTTTTGATGAGCCTGTTTTAGTTTTAGAAGATCCCAATGATCTAGCTTGTTTTCTGGGCTTGTGTGTTAGTTATGATGATTTATATACTGTTAATGCTGTGTATTAGTACTTCTAGCATTTATCCTGTTTTCTCTTCTGTGAACTTTACAGTTGGGGGCTGTATATTTAGGTCTTTGATCCATTTTGAATTTTTGCATATGGTGTGAGGTGTGGGTCCTGTTTAATTTTCTTGCAGGTGAACTTCTAGCTTTGCTAGCACCATTTGTTTAAAAGACTGACTTTCCTCACTGATGGATTTGGGCTCTTGGGTCATCGAAAATGAGATGACCATAAGTGGATGGATTTACACCTGAATTCTCAATTCTGTTCCATTGGTCAATGTATCTGCTGTTGTACCAGTACCATGCTGTTTTGATTACTGTCCCTGTATAGTAGGTTCTGAGGTCAGGTAGTGCGAGTCCTCTTACTTTATTCTTCTTCTTTAGTAGTAGTGCTTTATCCGAGATGTCTTCCATTTCCATATAAGGTTAATAATAAATTTTTCCATCTCTTTAAGAATGTTGTTGGTATTAGGAACAGAATTGCATTGTATCTGTAAATTGCGTTAGGTAGAATTGTCATTTTCAGTGTTGAGCCTATTTACTCATAAGCATGGTGTGTTCTTCCATTTATGTAGATTTGTTTGTTTACTTGCAGTTGTGTTTTGTTTTTTATTTTGTATGGGTCTTTTACATCTCTAGTCAGATTTATTCCAAAGTATTTTATGTTTTTTAGGGGTTATTATAAATGGTGTTATTTTCCTGATTTCCTTGTGGTCATTCTCTTTATTGGTGTTGTCATAGATTGAATTGTGTAATCCCCAAAATATATGTAGCAATTTGGCTTGGTCATGATTCCCTGTATTGTGCAATGTTCCTATCTGTTGTAAATCCTGCCTCTGTGATGTTAATGAGGGAGGGTGGGTGGTGGCTGTGTTAGTGAGGCAGGACTCTGTAACACTGCATTGTGCCTTGAGGCATTCTTTTGGGATATAAAGAAAAGGAAAGCAAGCAGAGAGTTGGGGACCTCATGTCATCTGGAAAGAAGCGGTGTCATAAAGCACAGCATGTCATTTGTACCCAGAGACCTCATGTCTCAGAAGCTCCCAGTCCAGGGGTAGATTGATGAGAAGGACCTTCCTCCAGAGCCAACAGAAAAAGACTTCCCCTGGAGCTGATGCCCTGAATTTTCTTGTATAGCCTATCTTCTGTGAGAAAGTAAGTTTCTCTTTATGAAAGCCATCCATTTGTGGTATTTCTGTTACAGCAATACTAGATGACTAAGACAGGTGTATAGGAATCCAACTGATTTTTTTATGTTTATCTTATGTCCTACCACTCTACTGAAGATTTTTATTAGTTTAAGTAGTTTTCTTATAAAGTCTTCTGCCAAGTGCTCCTTGTAAACTCTATGGAGCTGTTACTCTGTCTTATAGTGTCAGTGTGAGTTGGAATCAACTTGATGGCAGTGGGCTTATGTAAAGCATCACATCATCTGCAAATAGGGACAGTTTAACTTCTTCGTTACCAATTTGGATGCCTTTTATTTCTTTCTCTTGCCCTATTGCTCTAACTTGGACTTCTAGCATAATGATAATAAAGGGCATCCTTGTCTTGCTCCTATTCTCAAAGATAATATTTTCTTCCTCTCCATTAAGAATTAAGAATGATGTTGGCTGTTGGTTTTGTGCAGAAAAATTATGTTGAACAATTTTTCTTGTATATTTTATTCAGAGTTTTTTTTAAAACCAGGAATGACTGTTGGACTTTGCTGATGACCTTTCTGCAACAGTTGAAATGATGTTTTGATTCTTTTCTTTCATTTTACTTAGCCAAGTGCCATTGAGTCAGATCCAACTCATGGTGACCCATTTTATTTAAGTATTAGATTATGTTGATTGATATTCTAATGTACCATACTTAAATACCTGATAGGAATCCTACTTGTTCATAGTGTAGTATTTTTTTCATGTAGTGCTGAATTCTGTTGTCTGGAATTTTGTTGAGAATTTTTGCATCTGTAGTCATGAGAGATAGTGGTCTGTAATTATCTCTTTTTTTGTGGTGTCTGCCTGATTATGGTATCGGGATTATGCTGGCTTCATAGAATGAATTCAGATGTTTCTCTTTCTTTCTGTGTTCTAAAATAATTTGAGTAGTACTAGGGTATACTATTCTGTGACTATAGAATTCTCCAGTGAAAACATCTGGATTAGGGAATTTTTTGTTGTTGAATTTTTTTTTTTTTATCGTTTCAATCCCTTCTTTTGTTATGGGTCTATTCAAATGTTCAAAATCATTTTGTGATAGTTTGGAATGGTAGTGCGTTTCTAGGAATTTTCCATTCCTTTAGATTTTCAAATCTGTTGGAGTATAGTTTTTCATAATACTCTGTTATGATCTCTTTTGTCTAAATTGGGCCTGTTGTAGTGATCCCATGCTATTTCTTATTGGGGTTATCTGAGTCTTCACTTATCTTTCTTTCATCAGTGTAGCCAGTGACTTGATTTATTGATTCTTTCAGAGCACCAAATTTGGTTTTGTTGATTCTCTCTGTTGTTTTTCTTTCTCTATTTCATTCATTTCTGCTCTGATCCATATATTTCCATTCTTCTGGTGGCATCTTTTGCTGTTCTTTTTCTATTTTTTTTATTTGTCCCATTTTATCTTTTTGATGTGTGCATTTATGGCTATAGATTGGCCTCTGAGGACTGCTTTTTTTTTTTTGGTATCCCAGAAGTTTTAGTGTGATGTGTTATCATTCTCTTTGATTCTAGGAATTTTTTTTAGTTGCATCTTTGATTTCTTTTATTATTCAGTGTTTCTTTGAGATGGGTGCTACTCATTTTCAATGGAATTGATTTTCTTCCCCCTTGTTATTCCTGTGGTTAACTTCTGCTTTGAGGCATTTTGGTCAGAGAAGATACTTTGTATTATCTCGGTGTTTTGTATTTTGTTGAGGGTTATTCTATGGCCTAAGATGTGCTCTATTCTAGGGAATGTTCTATGTGCATTGGAAAAGAATCTGCACTTTGCAGCTAATGGGTGGAGTATTCTAAATATGTCTATGAGGTCAAGTTGGCTGATGGTGCCCTTTAGGCCCTCTGTATCTTTGTTGAGTTTCTTTACAGATATTCTATCCTTTACCATGAATGATGTGTTGAAGTTACCTAGTATTATTGTGAAATAGTCAATTTGTCTTTTTAGTGTTGTTAGAGTTTGTTTTGTGTATTTTGGAGTCATATCACTGTAGATGTTTGTTATGTCTCAGTCTTCATGAAGGTTAATCCCTTTAGTCATTATATAATGCCTTTTTTTTTTGTCTTTTATAGTGGATCTTGCTTTAAAGTCTAGGTTATCTGAAGGCAATATTGCCATTCCTGCTCTTTTTTGGTAGCTACTTGCTTGATATAGTTTTTTTTCCCCTATTGTTTGATAGTTAATAAATTTATGTCTTTGTTTCTAAGATGTGTGTCTTGTAAACAGTATAGGGATAGATACTGTTTTTCTTTTATTATGACACTCTCCGTCTTGTTACGGGTGCAGTTAAGCTGTTTACATCCAGTTTAATTATTCATAGGTGTGAATTTATTGCTGTCATTTGGTAGTGTTTTTTTTTTTTTTTTTTTTTTTTGTGGTGCTAATATTTTCTTTTTCCTCTTACTCTCCTGTGTTGAATTCCTTTGGTTTGTGAATTTCTTTTTTGTTTTCATAGATTTTGTTTTTATTGAGACTTGATGTTTTCATTATTTTGATGAGTAGATTTATTAACTTTCTTTGTGGTTACCTTGAAATTTACCTTTGTCTTCTGTCATAGGTTGAATTGTGTCCCCCCAAAAATGTGTGTAGCCATGTGGCTGGGATATGATTCCCAGTGTCCTGTGACTGTCCTCCATTTTGTGGTTTCACTAAACTGCATGATGAAGGATTAGGGTGGGGCTGTAAATTCCTTTGTAGGATTACTTTCCTGCCCTGCGGTAAAGGGAGTTTCCCTGGCGTATGGCTTGCCCCACCCTTAATACTTTCAGCCTGCAAGAGATAAAAGGAAAGAGAAGCAGGCAGAGAATTGGGAACCTCGTACCATCAAGCAAGCAGCACAAGGAGAAGAGTGCGTCTTCAGACATGAGGTTCCTGCACCAAGACGCTCCCTGGATAAAGACTAATGTAATACCAGACTTTCCTCCCCAGCTGACAAGTGGAAAGCCTTCCCCTAGAGTGGGCATCCTGAGTTGGACTTGTAACCTACCGAACTGTGTAAGAATAAACCTTCCTTTGTTAAACCCATCCTCTTTGCTGTATTGTTAAAGCAGCCCTAGCTGACTAAAACATCTTCCTAGGTTTGAACAGTCTGTTATTACTTGGCATCATCTTACATCCAGTCTGTTAGAGAGTTCTATATCTACACCAGTTATTCCCTCTTTTATTGTTCTGATGTTGTTGTCATTTACAGTCATTTACAGACTAATCTCTCTGATTCCCTGTTGTAATTCTTATGGTTTGGGGGTAGTCTTTGAGGGTTCATTTCCTAGGCTAGAATCTGGCTGTTGCAATGTTGTGTGCTAGAATCAGGCTGTGGTCTGAGATTGTTTGTTATCAGACTGAAGGACTCACTTATAATTTTTGTAAGTTTTGTTTTTTACATATTTCCTTAGTTTTTGTTCATCTGGAAATGCCTTAATTTTGCCATTATATTTGAACTAGAATTTTGCAGGACATGTTATCTTAACTTGATTTCTTTTCTTTCACGTGTGTATACATACATACACATATAAGAAAGAAAAAATTACTAAACAAGAATTTTATACACACATGTACACACACACACAGAAACCCTTCTGGTGTAGTGGCTAAGTGCTACAGCTGTTAACCAAAAGGTTGGCAGTTCAAATCCACCAGGCACTCCTGGAAAGTCTGTGGGGCAGTTCTGCTCTGTCTTATAGGTTGCTATGAGTTGGAATCAACTCAACAACAGTGATTTATATATGTATCTCTATATATCACACCCTATTGCCTTCTTGCCTACATGGTTTCTCCTGAATAATCACAGCTTGGTCTTAATGTTTCTCCTGTGTATATGACTTCTTGTTTTGCTCTTATAATTTTTTCTTTGTCTTTGGTTTTAGTGACTGTGGTTGTGATATACCCTTGGCGATTTTCTTTTAGAGTCTATCTTATATGAAGTTCGTTGAGCTTCTTGCATTATCACCTTTTAATCTTTCATGATACTAGGAAAGTTTTCTATCAGCAATTTTTCAGTAATGATCCTTTCCTTTTTTTTCCTTTGCCTGTTCTGGAACTCTGATCACTTGGCAAATTTTTATTTTGATTGTATCCCACATAATTCTTCAGATTTCTTCATTCTTTTTTTCTGATTTTTCCTCAAAGTTGTATCCAAATGTTTGTCCTCAGTTTCACTGATCCTGTCTTCCATCATTGCACACATGCTTATCAGCCCTTCTGTGGCACTGTCTATGTCTGAAATCTTATCTTTTGGATTTTTAATTGTTTTTATATGATTTCTAGCTGTGAATTTATTTTGGCACTTTGTTCCTATATTATTTTCATGAATTCTTCTTTGATTTTGTGTGTTTATCATTTTGAAGATTATTTTCTCATTTTTGTCTGGTTTTTGCTTCAACTCTGGCATAATTCTCAATATTGGAGATTTGAATTCATTCTCAGGTAAATGTAGCACCTTTTCTTCTACTGAATAGTCACCTGGTGTTTATTTTGGACACCTACAGAAACCATCCTGTCCTGTTTTCTTTAAAATATTTTGATATTGTCTGTTGTCTTTGGGCCATTCAGTAGTTATTTTCTTTGTTTATTGATTGCAGATATGTTTCTTTCATTCACTTTTTTGTTTTATTTGGTTATATCAAAACATTTGGGTTGTGTGTTCTTTGTTGTTTGCTCATTTTTGGTCACAATACTTTTGGCCTCCTTGCCGCTGGGCAGTGACAGTCATTCAGCTGTGTTTAAGCAGTGCAGGTCAACCTAAAGGGGAAGGGCTGGATGGGTTGTTTGTGGCATGCACCAGGACTAATAGGGCAGGCCAGAAATCAGTACTGGGCCGGTTCCAGTAGGCTTTATCTGTGGTGTTTGAAGTTGTGATGCTCACCACATGGTGAAGGTAGGTGGGAAGAGATGGGGAGGTTGTGATGTGTGAAGATAAAATGTGCATGGGAAAGAAGAGATGAGGAAGACAGAAACTGAAGCCAAAAACAAACAAACAAAAAATAGCACTAAGGGAGCTTTCTGTTGGAGTGGCAAGATGAGAAACTGGGAAATAGAAGAAAATACAAAAAAGAGGGGAAACATAACTTGTTAAAAATTTGGAACAAAAAGAAAAGAAACTATTCCAGGGATCCCACTGGTCCTGCAAAGACTGGGGAGATGTCTCCCAGTCTTTATATACCATATAGTATATAAAGTATATACCATACTACATGGTGTAGCATGGCTAGAAGTGATGTAGATGTCACACAGTGTGAGGTGTTCAGGATACAGAAAAGAGAACAAGTATAGGAAGATGAGAAGTGGAAAGTGAAGAAAGACAGAAAGCCGAAAGGAGAAAAAAGGAAAAAGTAAAAAAGAAATGCCTCCATGTATGCCGCTGACTTGGATGTACAAACCTGGAATATGGGACCTGAGCCACGCGGTACAGCTCAGATGGACAGGATTCCCAAGCTGCAAGAAGAAAAAAGAAAAAAAAGCAGACAAACAAAATACAGCAAAGCAAAGCAAAGCAAAGCAAAGAAGCCCTGATGATTCTACCAGTGTGGCATCACTGGCCCAGTCAAGCAAGAAGGGGCAAAGATAGCACACAGAGCTAAGTGTTCGACAGAAAGGAAGGGGAGATGGTGGGAAGTACAAAAGAGATCAAATTAAATGGAAAAAAGCAGTCGCAGGTACGGACTAATGGCACTCAGGAAACCGAGGTAGGGGGAATTTCCTTTTGTCCAAAAGATTGCAGCTAGTGGGAAGCCTAGGAATCTGAGGACTGTGATGAAGGATGACGTAAGGAAATCATCTATCACTGGTTACTGGGTAATCTGTGTTCTGTTGGGAGCTCCTGAAGGTGTTTTTGTGTACTCACCCTTCCTGTCTGCCAATCTCTGAATGGATGGGACAAATCCAAGGGGCACACATGCTGCACTTCCCAGCCAGCTAGACCACTGCAATTAGTCAGTAGGTGTTGGAGACAGAGAAGTGGATGAAGCTGGAGGTGGAAATGTATGTATCACTGGTTATTAGGTGCTTTGTCTTCTGCTAGAATTTCCATGAATCTGCTTTCCTGTGCTCCCTGTCTGCCAATCTCCTACAGGAGTCCAAGATGGTGAATCCATGCTGGCTTAGCTGACAGGGAACATCCTCTTGTATCTCTTCTCCTCTGTTCTCTGTCAGTTTCTTACTCTATTTGGTATTTGGCTGAGATCTATGTGTCTTCACTTGACACTTCAGGTTCCAAGGTTGATGTTTGTCTCTGTTTAACCTAGTTTTTCAGGTCTTCAGTGTGGAGGGACGGCATGATACTTCTGTCTGTAGTGCCATGTTGGCTGCAGTTTCCCTACTCCTGCTCTTTGTGATTGCTATTTGTGTGATATATTTTTTCCATTCTTTGAGTTTTAGTTTGTTTGTGTTTTCAGGGCTACAGTGTATCTCTTTTAGGTATCATATAGATAGATTATGATTTTTAATCCATTCTGCCAGTCTTAGTCTCTTTATTGGTGCACTTAGTCTATTTACATTCAGTATAATAATTGTTAGGCATGAGTTTAGTGCTGTCATTTTAATGCTTTTTTTGGTGCATTGTTGACAGATTCATTGTTCTACTTAATTTTCTATGCCGAGTCATTTTTCTTTTTCTTTTTTTAAATTTTTATTTAACATAACTGAGTGAAAATGTACATTCACATATAAATTTACATGACCACCTATATGCAGCTTCCACTGCTCTCCCTGTCCGGTGACTGCACACTATTCCGCTCTGCTCCATACATGTCTCATCCTCCCAACAGCCTCCTTTCTGCTCCTCTCCACCCACTCTCCTTCCTCCAGCCAGAGGTCAGCAAGATGATATCCTGTAGATGTATATAACCACAAAGTGCTTCCAATATATGGTCACTCTGCATTGTCAAGTCCAATCCATTCCTGTCCAAAGAATGGACATTTGTTATAATTTATGGGAAAGGGCACTATCAGGGCCGGGGGCCATGCTCTCAGAGGAACCCCAAAACCGCTGGACCATCAATTGAGGTCTTTTAGTGGAGATCTCATGATGCACCCCTTTTTATTCTTGTGTTGCCAGTGAGACTCCTCTCTGTGAGCTCCATCGTGGCTATCACTGGTGGTGGCCGGGCACCATCCGGTTCTTCCGGTCCCAAGTTGATGTAGGCACCCACTGTTGTGGGTCTCTCTGTCTTCTAGGTTGTCTTTACCGCATGTCATTTTGGTCCTCGGTGATCATCCGTTCCTGCTGAGTTGGGATCATTTGCTGTGTCCTCGGATGGCAGCTTGGCAGCTTTTAAGACCCCAGACGCCACTCACCAATGTGGGGTGCAGAAAGCTCTCTTAGCAAAATGCTAGTTATGCCAATTGGCCTGGAATTCGCCTAACAGCATGGTTTCCCACCCCCTGCCCCAGCTACTGTATCCTTGCAGTATTGAGTCAAGATGGAAGGAGTACTCAAGTTATGCTGAAGTCCACTTAATGTTGTTCTTGTTTCTAATGTGTGCTATCACTGCTTTCTCCCAACTAGATTTCTAGTAACTATCTAAACTAAACCCTCCTCCCCTCCCCTCCCTTGCAGCTGTCAAAGAGTCTTTTCTTCTATACACAAGTCTGTTTTTGAGGTCTTATCGTAGAGGTCTCATACAGTATTTGTCCCTTTGTCGCTGACTACTTTCACTCAACATAATGTCTTCCAGTTGAAACCAGGTTAGGAGATGTTTCCTGGAATCATCGTTATTCTTTATCATTGTGTAGTGCTCCATTGAGTATACGTACCATAGTTTACCTATCCATTCTTCTATTGTTGGGCATCTGGGTTGATTCCATCTTTTTGCTATCGTGGACTGTGCTGCGGTAAACATTCTGGTGCATGTGTCTGTTGGTGTGAAAGGCCTTGAATCTGTAGGCTATATTCCAAGTAGTGGAATTACTGGATCAAATGGTATATCGATATCCATTTTTTTAAGGAAGCGTCAGATTGCCTTCCAAACAGGCAGGACCATTTTGCAACCCCACCAACAGTGTAGGAGGGTTCCACTTTCTCCACAGCCTCTCCAGCATTTGTTGTTTTGTGTTTTCTGGATCATGGCCAATCTTGTTGGGGTGAGATGGTATCTCATTGTTGTCTTGATTTGAATTTTTTTAATAACTGAAGATTGTGAACATGTCCACATGTGTTTTATGGCTGCCTGGATCTCCTGTTTAGTGAAGTGTCTGTCCATCTCCTTTGCCCATTGCTTAATTGGATGGTTTATCTTCTTCTTATTGATATTTTGTAGTATCTTATAGATTATGGAGAGCAGGCTTCGGTCTGACATAGAGTTGCCAAATATTTTTTCCCGTTCTGTGGGTGTTCTTTTAATTCTATTAATAAAGTCTTTGGATGAGCAAAAGTGTTTGATTCTTAATAGTTCCCATTTATCTACTTTCTCTTCTGTTGATTGAGGTTTCTTTGAGAGATTTTGGAGTCTGTCCTCATTGTGTATTAAAACTTCCATTGTTGTTCCTACCTTTTCTTGGATCAGCTTTATCGTTTTAGGTTTGATATTTAGGTCTTTTATCCAGTTAGAGCTGGTTTTTGTATAAGGTGTAAGATATGGATCTTGATTCAGTTTATTGCAGATGGATAACCAATTTTGCCAGCACCATTTGTTGAAGATACTGTTTTTACCCCAGTTTAATGTCTTAGGGGCTTTGTCGAATATCAACTGTTCATAGGCAGATGGTGTCATCTCTGGGGTCTCAGTTATGTTCCATTGATCGATCTGTCTGTTCTTGTACCAGTACCAGGCTGTTTTGACCACTGTGGCAGTGTAGTATGTTCTAAGGTCGGGTAATGAAAGGCCTCCCAGTGTGTTCTTCTTCTTTAGTAGTACCTTACTTATCCGGGACTTCTTCCCTTTCCAAACAAAATTGGTGATTTGTTTCTCCATCTCATTGAAAAATGATGCTGGAACTTGTATTGGGATTGTATTATATAAATAAATTGCTTTGGGTAAAATAGACATTTTCACAATGTTAAGTCTTCCTATCCATGAGCAGGTTTTTCCATTTATCTAAGTCTCTTTTAGTTTCTTGTAGTAAGGGCTTGTAGTTCTCTTTGTAAAGGTCTGTTATTTCTCTGGTTAGATTAATTCCTAGGTACTTTATCTTCTTAGGGGCTATCATAAATGGTATCGATTTGATAATTTCTTCCTTAACAGTCTCGTTCGTATAAAGGAATCCTACTGATTTACTTATGTTTATCTTGTATCTTGAGACTTTGCTGAACTCTTCTATCAGTTTGAGTACCTAACTCGTAGATTCCTTGGGGTTCTCTGCATATACAATCATATCATCTGCGAACAGGGAGATTTTAACTTCCTCTTTGCTGATGCAGATGCCCTTTATTTCTTTGTCTTGTCTAATTGCTCTGGCTAGAACTTCTAGCACAATGTTGAATAGGAGTGGTGACAGTGGGCATCCTTGTCTAGTTCCTGATCTCAGGGAAAAGTCTTTCAGTCTCTCTCCATTCAGGATGATGTGGGCAACTGGCTTTGTATAAATGGCCCTTATTGTGTTGAGGTATTTGCCGTCTATGCCCATTTTGCTAAGAGTTTTTAGCATGAATGGGTGTTGGACTTTATCAAATGCCTTTTCTACATCAATGGACAAAATCAGGTGATCCTTGTCTTTTGTGTTATTTATGTGGTTAATCACATTAATTGTTTTCCTGATGTTGAACCAGCCTTGCATCCCTGGTATGAATCCCACTTGGTCATGATGGATTATTTTCTTGATATGTTGTTGTATTCTGTTGGCAAGAATTTTGTTGAAGAGTCATTTTTCTTTATGTATTTTCTTTTAATCTTTTTTGTTGTTGTTCATTTTGTATTTGCTGAGTCTGTGTTTTTTCTTGTTTTTTATTTTGATGTGTACGTTTGCCTTCTGGAGGGAAACTAGTTTTCTAAATTTGAATGTTTTTTTTTTTATTTCTTTATATTTCCTTGACTTCCTTTCCGTATTAAAGATCTGTGACTACTTTTTTTGTCCTTTTTCATTGTAATGTTGTCATCTACATAATAACATCTCTATTTCTGTATTTTCAGTGTTTTAAGTTAGATTTATTTTTATGATTTCTCTGTCTGGGTTCATACTTGATTGCTCTGTCCTTTTTTCTACCCTTGGGTTGTTAAGTGATGTTATTGGTTTTTTAACCAGAGAACTCCCTTTAGTGTTTCTTGGGATTTTGGTAGGGGTTTTGCAAGAAGTTGTGTTTATCTGGAAATTTCTTAATTTTGCCGTCATGTTTGAGAGGCTATTGCGCTGGATATATAATTCTAAGCCAGTAATTTTTTTTCTTGAAAGTCTTACATATGTCACCCCATTGCCTTCTTGCTTGTATACATCCTACTGAGTAGTCAAAGTTTAGTTATATTGACTCTTCTTCCTGAATGATTTTTTGGTGCTCTTAAAATTCTCTGTCTTAGATTTTGGCAAGTTTGATTATATCTTAGTGACTTTCTTCTAGGATCCATCTTTTATGATGTCTGATGAGCATCTTGTATAGTTATCTTCTTATCTGTCATAATGTCAGGGAAGTTTTCTGTTAACAAGTCTTCAACAATCTTTCTGTGTTCCCCCCTTACCCCGTCCCCCCAGTAATCTGATCACTTATAGGTCACTATTCCTTTTGATAGAATCCCACATAATTCTTACAGTTTCTTCATTTTTTAAAATTATTTTATTTGATTTTCCCACAGATATGTTGGTGTCATGTGCTGTATCTTCAGTCTAAGTAATTGACTTCAATTGCTTCAATTCTGCTTCTATGACTTTCTACTGAGTATTCTAATTCTGAAATTTTTGTAAATCACCTTCTAGATTTCTGTTTGCTATCTCTCTGTGGACTCTTGCAACTTGTTAAATTTATCATTATGCTCTTCCCTAATCTTTTTAAGTTTCTCAGCTGCTTTGTCTGTGTGTTGCTTGGATCGTTATACGTTTTGTCTGATCTCCTTTCAGATATCTTTAAGAGTTCTAAATATTAAATCTTTTATATCCTACATTTGGTAATTCCAGGAAATTATCTTCATTCAGAAGATTTCTTGATTCTTTGATTTGCAAGCTTTCTAAAGCCCTCATGACCTAGCTTTTCATGTGATTTTTACAGTGACTGTTGTCTCTGAGCTATCAATATATTCTTTATTTTTTTATGCTTGCTTACTGTGCTCCAGGTTCTTGTTTTGGTTTGCTTTCATATGCCAAAGTAAGCTGGTTGTGTGAGTAGTTTATTGGTGCCTTTCAAGCTCTAACATCCTATCACCATGTGTTTAGAGCTGTAACTAGGTGTGTGAGCCCAGAAGTCCAAATACTTTTCTTGTATACATTCAACTCTAGTGTCCAGGCAGTTGATCACTAAGTGTGCGGCACAGACTCTCACCTGTAGTCCTAGACACACAGGTAAAAGTTATGGCTGCAGTAGGGGGTCATGCACTGAGAAAGGTAGAGGGGCAGTTGGCCATACCTGAGTTTCCTGAGGAAAGCATGTCCTTGTTTACTAGAGTATGTAGGTGGGTTTTGCCTCTTGACTATGAGTACCCAATATTATTGGCTATGAGGACTGAGAGGCTCCAGTTATTTTTGGACCACTGTCTCAAGTGGTTAGATGGTGCATGTAGAGCTACCAGGTGTCAGTCTCCTGCTGTAGGTAAGTAAGGACCCTGCTTAATAGGCAGAGCAGTGTCCAGTGTCATGAACCTGTCCACCATGTAGCTATTACAGCTGAGGTTAGATGTTAGGTATGTACCTTGAGCTGTGCTAGTGAGGGCTATGTTGTAATGGACTCACATGGACTGTACAGTGGTGAAAGGCATTCAGTGTCCATGAACCCCTTATGCCTGTGCCTAAGCAAAGGAGCTGTCTGCCCTGACTTCTCATCTTAAGGGAGCTTGTAGCCATATTTTTTTTCCCTGTTTGTTGATTTGTTGCCTTTTCAAGCCGGGAGAGTTGCTCAGGGCTCCTGAGGGGTCTGGCTTCCAGCCCAGGGGACAAATTAGTCTCTGAAGCCATCTTGGACCCAGTGCAGAGCAGGAAAGACACAGATAAAAGGGGAGAGGTTTTTTTCCCAAAGGAGTGTTTTTTTGGTCTGTGTGGTGAGTTAGAAAAAAATTACTTTTGTTGGTTACACAGCACTTTTCATTGATTCTGGAGATGTGAGTACACTTTTCACTCTATTTTCTTTCCTTTTGTTGAAAACGCTTCCAGAATGCCACTGCTTAACTCACCATAGTCATGCCAGTGGATCTGGCTTGCAGGGTACTGGTTACTGTTGGGTCAAGTCTCGCAACTCCTCAATGCTTCTGAACTATTCCACTCTCCTTGTACTGCTAGGTCTAATCTCTCAACTTTGGTTTGATGTTCAAGGTTCCTAGACTGTCAGACATAAACAGTTCACGTCTTGTTTCAAGTCTTTGTTATAAGAGAGACCACAGGAAGCTTCTAACAACTCGGTCTTCTTGGCCCTGCCTCAGACTTAAAATTTCAATTGTCCTATCTTTGCATTGGAAACTCTGGTGGTATAGTGTTTAAAGCTGTGGCTGGTAACCAAAAGTTGGCAGTTTGGAAACCCTATGTAGCAGTTCTCCTCTGTCCTACAGGGTTGCTGTGAGTATGAATCAACTCAACGGCAATGATTTTGGGGGGATGTGCTTTCATCTTTGTGTTGTCTGATTCTTTCTTCTGCCAGTTCAAATCTGCTGTTGAAGCACATAAATCAATTTTTTATTTTAGTTATTTTACTTTTTGGTACTTGTTTCCTTTTATAATTTTCGTCTGTTATTGATGTTCTAATTTTGTTCTTGTATTATTTCTTGATTTCTTTTAGGTTTTTAAGAATATTTAATAAAATTGTTCCTACAAGTCTTTTTCAAGTAAATCCATAGGGACAGTTTATATTACTTTATTTATTTAAATGCGGGGGACATCATTTCTTATTCCTTTGAATCTCTTGTGGTTTTTTTGTTGGAACTAAGACATTTGACTTATCATATGGTAACTCTTGGCCATATTCTTCTCCTTCCCCAAGGTTTGCTGTTTGTTTTTTAATTATTGAAAGCTGCACCTATCTATGTGTTTAGTGACTTTATTTTTTTCAAATACTGCCTTGACAATTGTATGTGGACATTAAAATCTCTTTTGTTTAGCTTGTAGTGTTTAACAGAGATTTCTTTAAATGCTTGGATCTAGGTTATAAAAACACCTGTCCCAGGCTTTAGACACTGGTTCTCTTCCAGAACCTTTCTTCAACAATTTAGCCAAAGTTGCTGTCATTTGTTAAATTGTGTCCCCCCCAAAATATGTGTAGTCATGTGGCTGGGCCATGATTCCCAGTATCTTGTGACTGTCCTCCATTTTGTGGTTTTCCTATGCTGTATGCCCACTGTAAAGGGATATTCCCTGGAGTGTGGCTTGCTCCGCCCTTTGCTCTTTCATCGTACAAGTGATATAAGGGAATGGAAGCAAGCAGAGATTTGGGAATCTCACACCATCAAAAAAACAGCACCAAGAGAAGAGCGTGTCCTTCAGACCTGAGGTTCCTGTGCCAAGATGCTGCTCCCTGAACAAAGAGTGATGCAACATAAGGACTTTGCTACAGAGCCAACAAGGGGGAAAGCCTTTCCCTGGAGTAGACATCCTGATTTTGGACTTACAGCCTACCAGACTATGTAAGAATAAACTTTTTTTTTTTTTTTTTTTTTTTTTTGCTAAAGCCATCCACTTTGTGGTATTTCTAATAGAGCAGCACTAGCTGACTAAAACAAATCCTCTCTAATTTTTGTCTCCCCATGTGTTTGTCAGTTTGTTGTACTGGTGGGGCTTGCATGTAGCTGTGATGCTGAAAGCTATTCCAGTGGCATTCAGATACCAGCAGAATCACCTATGGGAGACAAGTTTCAGCTGAGTTTCCAGACTAAGACTGATTAAGAAAAAGGGTTTATTAGTTCACTTCTGAAAAGAATTAGCCAGTGAAAACTTTTTATCCAGTGGAATCTTGTCTGAGATACTGCCAAAAGATGAGCTCCCGAGGTTAGAAGGCACTTAAAGGACAAGTGGGGAGGAGCTGCCTCATCAGAGTAGAGTTGACTTTAATGACATAGATGGAATTAATCTTTCAGAGGTGACATTTGCTGATGTGACACAATTCAAACTGAGAAGAAACAGCTAGAAACATCCATTAGTAATCAGAATGAAACATGGAGTATGAATCTAGGAAAACTGGAAATTGTTAAAAAGGAAATCAAATGCATAAACATTGATATCCTAGGCATTAATGAGCTGAAATGGACTGTTATTCATGATTCTGAATCCAACAGTCATACGGTCTACAATGCCAGCAATGACAGCTTGAAGAGTAATGGTGTTGTACTCATCATCAAAAAAATACTTCAAGATCTGTCTTGAAGTACAGTGTTATCAGTGATAGGATAATATCCATACATATGCTATTCAAATCTACACACCAACCACTAAGGCCAAAGAAATTGAAGATTTTTAACAGTTTCTCTAGTCTGACATTGATCAAGCATGCTGTCAGAATGTATTGATAATTACTGGTGACTGGAATGAGAAAGTTGGAAAAAAGGTTTGGTAGTTGGAGAACATTTCATTGGTGATACAAACAATGCCAGAGATCACATGATAAAATTTTGCAAGAATAATGACTTCTTCCTTGCAAATACCTTTTTGTACCAACATAAATGGTGACTATATGCATATACCCATGCAAAAGCTGGACAGTGAATAAGACAGAAGAAGAATTGATGCCTTTGAATGATGGTATTGGAGAAGAATATTTAATGTACCATGGACTGCCAAAAGAACAGATCTGTTCTGGAAGAAGTACAACCAGAGTGCTCTGTGGAAGCAAAGATGTTGAGACTGTGTCTTACGTACTTTGGACATGTTGTCAGGAGGGATCAGTCCCTGGAGAAGGACATCATGTTTGGTAGAGTGGAGAGTCAGCAAAAGAGAGGAAGATCCTCCACAAGATGAATTGACACAATGGCTGCAGCAATGGTCTTAAGCTGAAAAACAATTGTGGACATGGCACAAGACTGGGCAGTGTTTTGTTCTGTTGTGTATAGGGTTGCTATGAATCAGAACCAACTCAGTGGCAGTTAAGAGCAACGCACACATACACCAGGAAACCCTGGTGGCATAGTGGTTAAGTGTTACATTTTCTAATCAGAGTTCAAATCCGCCACTCTTTGCAATCTCTATGGAACAGTTCTGCTCTGTTCTATAGGGTTGCTATGGGTTGGAATTGACTCGACAGCAGTGGGTTTGGTTTTGTACACATGAACAAACATGATCTGACAATTGAGTTCGCGAACTCGCCACCATGTGCTTACACTGGCAGCACTGTAAAAACAACTCAGTAAGGTGTTATAACCTTGGTATGTCAGTATCTCACTGCTGTGTCTGTGTCAACATGTGGCAGTATCTTGCTAAGTGGCATTCATTATTGTTCCATGTTTTTGTGTGCCATTGTGAGAATGTCAGAGCTCAAATTACAGTAACAAACATTAAATTTCTTGTTAAACTTGACAAGAGTGGAAATGAAATCAGGGACATGTTAGTCCAAGTTTATGGGGCTAATGACATGTAGAAAATGGCAGTATACAAGTGGATCACATGTTTTTCTGAGAGGAGAGAAAGTGTCACTGATAAAGAGAGGTCAGGGCAGATGATAATGACCAGAACTGACAAAAACATTACAAAAATTAGTCTAATTGTGCATCAAAATCATTGAGTGACTGTAAGAAGCATAGCAAACCAAGTAAGCATCAATAGTGAAAGGCCTTGAATCTGTAGGATATATTCCAAGTAGTGGAATTACTGGGTCAAATGGTATATCAATATCCATTTTTTTAAGGAAGTGCCAGATTGCTTTCCAAAGAGGCTGGACCATTTTGCAACCCCACCAACAGTGTAGGAGGGTTCCACTTTCTCCACTTGGTCATGATGGATTATTTTCTTGATATGTTGTTGTATTCTGTTGGCAAGAATTTTGTTGAAGATTTTTGCATCTAAGTTCATGAGTGATATCGGTCTGTAATTCTCTGTCTTTGTTGGATCTTTCCCGGGCTTAGGTATCAGGGTTATGCTGGCTTCATAGAATGAGTTTGGGAGTACTTCATCCCTTTCTATACTGTGAAATAGTTTCAATAGTATTGGGGATAACTCTTCTCTAAATGCTTGGTAGAATTCTGCCGTGAAGCCATCTGGGCCTGGACTTTTTTGGGTTGGCAGTGTTTTGATGACCTTTTCAATCTCTTCCTTTGTGGTTGGTTTATTAAGTTGTTCTGCTTCACGTTGTGATAATTTGGGTAGGTGGTATGAGTCAAGGAATTGGTCCATTTCCCCTAGGTTTTCAAATTTGTTAGAGTACAGTCTTTCATAGTATTCTGTCATGATGTTTTTGATTTCTATTGCATCTGTGGTGACAACTCCCTTCTCATTTCTAATTTGGGTTATTTGTTTCCTTTCCTGCTTTTCTTTAGTAAGTTTAGCCAGTGGTTTATCAATTTTGTTGATCTTTTCAAAAAACCAGCTTTTGGTCTTTTCGATTTTTTCAATTGTTTTTCTATTCTCTAATTCATTTAGCTCTGCTCTAATCTTTATGATCTCCTTTCTTCCGGTGCCCGAGGGGTTCCTCTGTTGTTCTCTTTCTACTTGTTCAAGCTGTAGAGTTAGTTCCTTGATTTGGTTTCTTTCTTCCTCCCCCATGTATGCATTTCTGGAGATAAACAGACCTCTGAGCACTGCTTTGGCTGTATCCCATAGGTTCTGGTAGGAAGTGTTTTCGTTCTCATTGGAATCCATGAATTTCTTTAATTGATCCCTGATTTCCTCTATAACCCATGTTTTTTTGAGCAAGATGTTGTTCGGTTTTCAAGAGTTCCACTTTCTATCTCTGTTTTTTCTGCTATTGATTTCAACTTTGATGGCTTTATGATCTGAGAAGATGCTTTGCAGTAATTCAATGGTATGGATTTTGTTGAGCATTGCATTATGGCCTATCACGTGGTCAATTCTGGAGAATGTTCCATGTACACTGGAGAAGAAGGTGTAGTTGTCTGCTGATGGGTGGAAAGTTCTGTATATATCAGTGAGGTTTAGTTGGTTAATTGTGTCAATGAGGTCTTCTGTATCTTTACTAAGCTTTTTTCTAGATGATCTTTCTAGTAATGAGAGTGGAGTGTTAAAGTCTCCCACTATTATTGTGGAGTCATCTAACTCTCTTTTGAGCATAGTCAGTGTTTCTTCGACATATTTAGGTGCTCTGACATTAGGTGCATAAATGTTTAATATAGTTAAGTCTTGCTTGTGTACTGAACCTTTCAGCAGTAAATAGTGTCCATCTTTGTCCACGATGGTGGATTTGACATTAAAGTTGATTTTGTCTGAGATTAGAATTGCCACCCCTGCTCTTCTTTGTTCATTGTTAGCTTGATAAATATTCTTCCAACCTTCAATTTTCAGTTTGTTCCTGTCTTTAGGTCTCAAGTGAGTTTCTTGTAGACAACATATGGATGGGTCATGTCTTTTGATCCAAGATGACACTCGGTGTCTCTTTACTGGAGCTTTCAGTCCATTCACATTCAATGTAATTATTGATAGGTATGTGTTCACTGCTGCCATTGTGATATGTTTATTTTTATGTTGATGTTTTCTCTGTTGTTCTTATTAGTCTGTTCTGAGACACTCTTTTGTGAGTTGATTTTTCACCTTTTTCAGAGCTGGTTTTATAGTTGTTGAGACTTGTGTGTTAGATTTCTTGAAATGGTATGATACATCTTTGTTGTGCTTTACAGCTGCCCCTATGAACCCCCTTAATAAACTATTTATAAACCCAATTTTAATTACTACCAGTCTGGTCATCTTCCTCTCCATCTGGAAGGACTATAATGACTGTAGTACATCCCTCTTTTATTATGATGACACCATAGTTTTCATGATGATCACTGGATTGCTTCTTTCCAAATCAAAGCTGTGATTTACTTTGGAGCCTTCCCTAAATGAGTATTGAGTAGTGTGTCGTTCTAAAATATAAAGTTAGTGGTTTCGTTCTTCTAAGCCAAAGCCAAGAACTTCTTTCAGTATTTCTTGTAGTTTGGGTTTGGTTTTTACAAAGTCTCTGAGTTTCTGTTTATCTGGAAATGTCTTAATTTCATTTTCATGTTTGAAAGACAGTTTTGCAGGATATATAATTCTTGGTTGGAAGTTCTTCTCCTTCAAGACTTTGAATGTGTCATGCCACTGTCTCCGTGCCAGCATGGTTTCTGCTGAGAAATCTGACGAGAGCCTACAGGGTTTCCCTCTGAATGTTAGCTTTGCCTTGAGTCTTGCTGCCTTTAAGAGTTGCTGCTTATGTTTCATTTTGTTAAGCTTGATTATAATATGTCTTGGAGTCTTTCTTTTGAGATCTATATTGGGTGGCGTATGATATGCATCTGAGATGTCTATATTCTCTTCCTTCATGATTTCTGGGAAGTTTTCTTTCAGTAGCTCAGCAATAATATTCTCTGTGTTCTCAGATGTCTCACCCTGTTCAGGGACTCCAATCAATCGAAGGTTGTTCCTCTTAATAGAGTCCCACATGCTTCTTAATGTTTCTTCATTTTTCTTGTTTCTTTTTTCTGATTTCTGCTCATAGACACTGGCATCAGTAGCTCTGTCTTCCACGTCAGAAATTCTTTTTTCCATTTGTTCCATTCTGTTTTCTTGGCTTTGCATGGAAGCTTCTATGTCTTTGATTTTCTTCTTGATCTGTTGGATTTCAGAGTACTGGTGTTCCATCAGCTTGAACAACCTGCTTAATTTTTCATTTTGTTCTGCTGCATTTTGTATAAGGTCTAGAAGGGCTCTGTATATAGTCAATTTGTATTCACTTCCTGATGCTTTCATAAAAGTTTCTTCATCTGGAAAACTCCTTGGTTGCTTTGTTTGGTAGCCTTCTGAAGCCATGAGTGATTGCTTGTATGCCACAATTGTCTGTTGCTTTTTGGGTCCCATGTGAGTATATAGAGGCTGGAAGAGGTACTGTGAGGATGGATTGCAAATGTTTCTCTAGGCTGTCTTGAAATGTAAAGCAAAAGGTATCAGACCAGTTCACAAGTCAGTTAGGTTTTCAGGTGTAGAGGTCCCTCTTCCCATCTGACAAAGTAAGCGCCACTGTATCCAACCCCAGATGATAACAAACTAGTTCAGAATACAGCACTGCTAGTGCCCTGGTGGCCTCTGCTGACAGGGCCTAGCCTTATCCAACACTGCGTCGAGTACTGGTTTTGTGATAGAAAAGTGCTCTCTTGTGGGCAGGGTCTGGCTCCCAAGCTAAGAATTAGGTCCAGCTGCGGCCACCGTACCCAAGATGGCGTCCTCCACACGGGCAGCAGACAGGGGGGCTAAAGGTGCCCAGAGGCAGCGATTCCTCTGCTTCTGTTGCAGGGCCCCCAATGTAGGCAGCACTATGCACAATCCCTACTTTTCTGACGGAGAAGTGCTGTCTCATTTGCAGGCGCTGGCTCCCAGCCTAAGAACGAGGTCCCGCTAAAATCTCGGTACCAACATGGCGTCCAGCACCCTGACCACGGAGTTCCGCACAAACCCCACTGAGGCAACTACAAAACGAAAGGCTCAAAGTATCTAGATTAGCAGAGTCCCGAGCCTGGCTCTCAGAACATGGGAATTTCGCCTGCCTATCCCCCCAGCAGCGTGTCCGAGTCCAGCCGCCGGGCAAGGCCCAGCTCCGCCCGCCAGCCGAGACTGAGGAAAAAAAAAGTCAGAACGGTGCGTTTACCTTCCGTCCGTGAGAGCCAGGGCTAGCCAGGAGCGGGAGTCAGCGAAAGAGAGGAGATTTTTCACTGAATGGTATAAAGTCCCTATTAACAGCTCTGTGCCGTGTCCTGAGGCTGATTAGGTGCTCAGAAGGCTCTGTTTGATTGTCAATTCAGGTCTTGGTTTCCAGAGGGATAGAAAGAGACGTGTCCTTTGTCCGCCATCTTGTCTCCGCCCCCCAGTTGTCTTATTCTTTATGCGTTATTCACTTAGTTGCTGTAAAATTTGACTGTTTTATAGAGTTTTGATAAAACTGATTCTGGCAAATTTTGCCTATTTTTTCTTGGTGTTTTAATGTGGGGATTAGAGTGTAGAACTGCTCTTCTTATCTTTCTCTAGAAAAGTTTAAACTTGATCAGTAGAACTTCAGTCTGTTTTCTTCCCCAGTAATTCTTTTATTCTCTATTGGGTTAGGTTTTTTTTGGCCTTGGAAATTTTCATCTCTGCCCTCACGCTGACTGAATGTTGTAACTCACAAAATACAGCTGCTTCCCACTCTGTATCATGCACATCGCTGAGTACCAAAAACCTGTACGAGGTTTTCTGCATATGGGCAGGATTTTTGGTTGTCTGCATCTTCTTCCAGTGCCAAAGAGGAGAGTACCTAGGGTTTCTTATCCAGTTGCCTAAATGTATTGGCAGAGTTTGAAAAGGAGGAATGAGGCTTAAAAGACTACAGCAGTTAAAACATAAGTAAATTGACTCAGAATCCTTATTATGGTCCCCCAGTCACCAATCACTGAGTAGTTACATTTACATATCCTTATGTTCCTCAACATGCTGAAAGGTGAAAGCACTAGTATATTGAAAATTTCACGCCTGAAAATGAACTACTAATAGCTGGAGACAACCAGCTAACCAACCAGACACCTTTAAAAAATAGAAATATTATGTTAGGAACTCCAAGTAATCATGACATATGTGTTTACCACATCTAATGTGAGGCACCTTAATAGCCAAGACATTTATGTTGAGAAAGATTTTAAATGACTTCATCAGCTATATAGACATAAAATGACCTTATACTTCTCTAGCAGTAATGCCTTGATTCCCTGAAATTTTTCATTGCTTGTGGATTCAGATGCCAGCAGTGCATTTATTTCTAGAATGCTGAGTATTAATCCTTAGGTAAGTTGCTGTTTTTCTTTGTGCAAATTCTATGCATTTATATGTGACTTTCTCATTTCCTCCTGAAATCACTCTGTCATTGTCAGTAATTTTATTCTCTCTTTAGGCAGTAGTTTCTGGTTTGACTGCTTGCTTTTCAGCTTTTCTGTTTTTTTTTTTTTTCAGTAACCACTTTCAATAGCACAGACTGACATAGTAGAGATTTATTTTTAAAATATGCTTGTTTTTGTTGAGGATGTAAATGGACATTTGATTTCAGTAGATTCTTTGGCTCAGATTTGTTACATATATCTTTGTGAACATATTTAGTTCTGACATAAATTGGACTTCACTTTAGTACAGTTTTCGTGATGTGAAAGGTTGGTTTGGAAACCAAAGAATCAAGTATTACTCATTTTCTGTCCTTCAATGCTTTGCTATGTAGTTAATTTTTGTATTCTGAGAAAGCTTGTCATATACCAGGCTTTTGAGTCATAAATTTTGTTTATAGTTGTTTATGGATGCTACTGCATATTTTTTAATCCTTTGATTCATGATTTCTGCATAGATTTTTATTGCATGTACAAATAATTTTGTTTTTCAGAGCACCTTTCATTTTACAAATTTTTTTGATTCCATTTATTTGCTTGTCAAAATTCCAAACAGGAGATTTCTGAAAGATGATCAGGATTTTCACACTTAGTTCATGCATTGAAGTGGTAAAGATTTTTTTGCTTGACATATTTGGCAAAAATGAAGGCTGTTGATGTAGACATAGTCAAAAACTGAAAATAGAAAAGTAACAATTTTCCCAGAAAATGTTAAGTAAATTTTCTCTTACAACAAAGACAATAATCTTCCAATCAAAAGAGCAATTTTTGCTCCCTGTATTTAGAACAAGAAACCTGATAGTAAAATACAGAGGAATTGTGCTGTCAATGTTAATGTAAGTTAGATTAGTTTCTTAAATTAAATGGAATTAAATCATTAAGCTTTTAATGCAAAAACTTTAGCAAGTGCTTTACTGTCCTGATAGATCTACGTTGTAAGATGACCCATGTGATCATTATAATATTTTATTTGTGAAGATTATATTCAACATACTGATGCAGTAGTTATTACCTATACCTTGTTCCTTGTGAAATTAAATATACTAGCATTAAGATGAAATAAAGCTATGAAAATATAATCATAGTATTATCAGACATAACATTACAATAAGGTGTCTGAAATGTTAAACTTCAATACAATATAGTGACCTTCCATCATTACTATTTAATGTTCTAGTTTATGCTTAAATTTGTAAGGTAATATGGCAACATCAAATATTAATCTCATTTGCTATCAGGATGTTCCCATTATCCTTTAATAGATCTGAATAAATTATGGAACCTTGTTCAGGGACTGCTATATGGTGAATAATTACATATTCTTCTTGGTCAGTGAATCAGACTTCAGAATGCAATTTCATGGAACTTTAATGCATTTGAAAAGGCTCAAGTTAGCAGAAGTATAATACATACTACAGATTATAAAACTGCAATGGCAATTAAAAAATGAACGTATTAGTATATAAGAGACACCAAATAGTATATAAAAGCCATGCAGCTATGTTGCATTACCATCACAGTAACTTTTCTTTAAACTCTGCTTAGCCTTTTGTTTTTATTGATTGACATTTTGGAAACTGGCTACTTCTAATTGTTTCTTTCTGAACAATTGTTGCTGCATTTTGGAATATATTGCATAGTGGGCTCACAGTAAAATTGAAGGATGACTGTGTGTGTGGTGAAAAATCACAGAGAAGAGTCACCGTATTAATTTATTTTCTGGCAGAAGAGATAGAGATGATTCCATTGTGGACATTCGTCATGCTTTTGAAATCCTTTTTCACATGTCTCCTGATAAGATAAAGATGGAGGTTCTTACAATGTAGATTTCCTCACATAGCAGGAGAAAAATGAGTGTGCAGTTCTAGAATTCTATTAAAAAACGAGATCTGATGGTCCACCATTCTTGAGGATCCCCTGAGAACATAACCCCTGGACTTGCTGCTAGCCCGGAGATGAATTCAGTGCCAAGACAACTCTTCAGATAAAAAATGGACTGGACTATAATACATGAGGTGGCCAGAGTAGCTCCTCTAGAGAAATGAGCTGTGAAGGTGGAAAGGAAGGGACAGGAGTTGGTTGAACGAATATGGGAAGCATAGGGTGGAAAGGAGGAGTGTGCAGTCACATGGTTGGGAGAGCAGCTAAATAGAGGTATGTGCACAGGGTTTTATGTGGCATATTGACTTGAATTATAAACTACCACTTAATCACATACAAAAAATTTGAAAAAAGGATGTTCTTGTTGTGTTAGGTAGGGCTGGAGTGCACAGCAAGTTATGCTCTGTATGCTCTCTTTCCCCTCCCTATCACGCCTGTATATATTGTGTATGTGTATATATATGTATATATATATGTGTTTTAAAATATTTCATTGTGGTTAAGCGAAAGTTTATAATCCAAGTCAGTTGGCCATATAAAACCCCATATACACACCTCTGTGCAACTCTAGCTGCTCTCTCAAACCTGTGACATCACACTCCTCCTTTCCACCCTGTACTTCATATATTCATTCAACCAATTCCTGTCCCTTCCTCTCCACCCTCCTATCTTGTTTCTGTAGAGAGGTCACTCTGACTGTCTCATGTAGTATAGACCAGCTCAGTTTTCATCTGAAGAGTTGTCTTTGGTACTAGTTTCAGGTCTGGACTAGCAGCATGTCTAAGGGCCCTGTTCTCAGAGGATCCTCCAGGATGTTGGACCAGCAAGTCTGGTCTCTTAATAGAATTCTAGATCTGTATCCCCATTTTTCTACCACTACATTAGGGAGCCTACACTGTGTTACCTGTCAAGTTAGTCATTGGTGACTGTTGTGCACTATCTAATTCTTCTGGTCTCTTGATGTAGTCTCTGGATCACATGGCCTCTTTTGTTACCTGCACTCATATTTTCCTCATGTGTTTGGTGTTGTTCATTCTTCTCTACTATGAGTATATTGGGATCAGCTGGTGCTCCTTATATGGCAACTAGCTAGCTTTTAAGACCCCCAGTGCCATTCACCAAAGTGGGATGCAGAACATTTTCTTAAGAAAACAAAAAGTTAATGCCAATTGACCTAGATGTTACCTGAAAGCATGGTCCCTAGACTACCACCTCTACTACTCTGACCTTGAAAATGTTGGGTTGTATTTGGGAAACCTCTTAGCTCTTGCTGTAGTCCACCAGAGTTGACTTCCTTTTGTCATGACTAAATTGTATTCCACACAAAATAGATGTAATAATTTGGCTGGGTCAGGATATCCTGTATTCTGTGATTACCCTGCTTTTTATGATTTACTCATGTTATAAATCATGCTGTAAATCCTAATCTCTGCCTGTGGTTAACAGAGAGCGTTATGATAGAGAGGATTAGGGTGGGATTATAAATCCCTGCATAAGATCATATCCCTGCTCCATCCTAAAGGGAGTTTCCTTGGAGTGTGGTTTGCACCACCTCTTATCCTTTCATCCTACAAGAGATAAAAGGAAAGGGAAGCAATCAGAGAGTTGGGAACCTCATACTATCAAGAAAGCAGCATCAGGGGGCAGGGACAACGTGGTGGACTAGAGACATGTCTCTGAGAACTAAGCCCTAGAATAATAAGTGAACAGAGCAGAGTGGATGTTCTGGAAGCCCCAGGATCTGGTGTAGGGTTGTGAGATTGAACTGAGCAAGAGGAATGGGGAAACTACCTCAGTTGGAGGTGAGGCAGTGGCACACTGGGGTCTGCTTCTGTTAACACATCATTTGAGGGGACTTCAGGTATGGAGGCTGTTTTAGTCAGCTAGGGCTGCTCTAACAGAAATACCACAGAGTGGATGGCTTTATCAAAGAAAGATTTATTCTTACACAGTCCGGTAGGTTGCAAGTCCATATTCAGGGTGTCCGCTCCAGGGAAAGACTTTCCCCTTGACGGCTCTGGAGGAAAGTCCGGTATTGCATCAGTCATTCTCCAGGGAGCGTCCTCACACAAGAACCTCTGGTCTGAAGGACGTGCTCTGCTCCCGGTGCTGCTTGCTTGATGGTAGCGAGGTTCTCAAATTGTCCTTGGTTCTTTTTCCTTTTATTCCTTGCAAGCTAAAAGCATTAAGGGTGGGGCAAGCCATACTCCAGGGAAACTTCCCCCATAGCAGGAATTCACAGCCCCACCCTAATCCTTTAACATACAGGTTAGCAAAACCACACAATGGAGGACAGTCCCAAGATACTGGGAACCATATCCCATCCACATGGCTGCACACATTTTTGGGGGGACACAATTCAAACCATGACATCCCACCCTTTGACAACCCAAAAATCACATCACAAAACATTTAACACATTCATCTCACCATAGCAAAATTATGTCCATCAATATAACAGAAGTCTTAAATCAGTTCCAAGTCCAAAATACAAAAACTCTTCTACATCTGTGAAACTTAGAAGGCATTAACAGGCAACAGGCAAGTCAACAGAACACATTACATTAGCCTTCAGAGCTTTGGAAATACTCTTACATTTTCTGAGACATTCTACACAACAGCAATGCTCTCCAGACTCTAGATATCGGCCACACTCTCAGGTTTCTGAGTGGAGACCTCCAGCCCCGTGCTACAACTCTGCCTTCAAGGCCCACTTGGACAGAAACTCTGTCCCATCGGCTTTAGGAGCACCCTAAGCCCAACTGAGTGGCAATTCCACCCTTATGAACACAGCACGCCATGGTTCCACCCTTTCAAACCCCTGAGGTCATGGCCATACCTCTTGAGACTGAGGCAGCTCAGCTTCTCACGCTATCTGCCTCTTCAGCTTCAGCTTCCTATGGCCGCATGGCCTGGGCCTCAGGCCCACATCTGCCCTGCCGGGCAAGTGTTCCAAAGCTCTGTAGCTCCACTGGTTTAAGTGCCCGGAGGCACCCCACTCTTGCTGGAAAGCGTCCTGCCCAAAGGCACTCAACTCTCTCACTCCGTGGGTCAGCAAGGCCAGCTCACCGATTCAAGTGCCCAGAGGCACCCCGTTCCGCGAGGAAAGCTCTGCGCAGGCACTGACCTCTCTCGCTCCACGGGTCGGCTCCAGCGCTGCCTCTGGTTCTGCTGCTGCCGCTGCCGCTGCTGCCGGTCCTCTGTTGTTTCTCACCATCTGCGCCTTCTTCGTTCCTTCTGAATCTTCTATCCATTCGCAGTTTCAAAGTGGCTTCCACATTTTAGGTATTTGCTAGAGCAGCACCCCACTCCCACGGTACCAATTCTGTTTTAGTCAGCTAGGGCTGCTCTAACAGAAATACCACAGAGTGGATGGCTTTATCAAAGAAAGATTTATTCTTACACAGTCCGGTAGGTTGCAAGTCCATATTCAGGGTGTCCGCTCCAGGGAAAGACTTTCCCCTTGACGGCTCTGGAGGAAAGTCCGGTATTGCATCAGTCATTCTCCAGGGAGCGTCCTCACACAAGAACCTCTGGTCTGAAGGACGTGCTCTGCTCCCGGTGCTGCTTGCTTGATGGTAGCGAGGTTCTCAAATTGTCCTTGGTTCTTTTTCCTTTTATTCCTTGCAAGCTAAAAGCATTAAGGGTGGGGCAAGCCATACTCCAGGGAAACTTCCCCCATAGCAGGAATTCACAGCCCCACCCTAATCCTTTAACATACAGGTTAGCAAAACCACACAATGGAGGACAGTCCCAAGATACTGGGAACCATATCCCATCCACATGGCTGCACACATTTTTGGGGGGACACAATTCAAACCATGACAGAGGCCTTCTTTGTTAGCTGGGAGGTGGGGACTAGGGTGATTGAGACTGTAAGACTGACATGCTAATGTGATGAACTTCAGTGCTTAACAGCGTATGCCACAGCAGAGAAACTGTGCTTGTGACAGCTACATCTTGGGAGCCCAGCTGCTGACCAAGAGCACCAGCACCCCCAGTTCCCCCATACCTGGCTTCTCTGAGATGCACCATGGATCCTGCTGACTCATGCAGGAAAGGCAGCTCAGGTAAGATGCCATCTTGGTCAGCTGGGAGGCAGAATCTCACATGCCTGAGGTCTCAGTTGGGGCTAAATCTCATGCTAAGCAACAATGCCTGTCTGGACAGTGTTCCACCAGCAGAAAGGCTGTTTCTGAGATGATCCTACCTAGGGATCATGGTGGGGCCTGGCATCCAGAGCAGCAGGGCCCTAAACACTCCCTTCTTTGAGCCATGTTATAGCATCTGGGAACAGCCTATGGGGCACCATTGTTATCAGCCAGGACGTGAGCCTATCACCTCTGAGGGCTCTGCTGCTTTCATTAGCTGATGGACAGCACCATTCTCAGAAGCTGCTGGACAGTGCCTCTCTAAGCTGTAAGGCAGCTTTTAAAATAAGACCAGCAGGAGAGCACAGGAGTGACTGGTGGCTGAGTGGATTGGTGGCATTTCCAGCACCCTCACTGAACCACATCATGGTGTTGGCTGATGGACCCCCAGGGACTATGTGAACAGGGCACTGTCTCTGCCAACCTGAAGGTGGGGCCTGCCAATCCTGAGGGTGTGACTGCTTTTGGGGCCTGCTGATTGTGCCCCTCTCAGCAACAGTGCAGTTTTTAAGCTAAACACATCTACAGAGCACAGTGGTCCCAAGCAGCTGAATGTGATGGCATCTTTCTTTCCTCCTTTTCCCGAGCTGCACCATAGGCTTGACTGACGTTATGATGGAGAGTGGCCACAAGTAACTTACCACCTTTAACAGCCAAGAGGTAGGACTTGCCACCCCTGAGAGCCTAGTTGGGCCCAGTAACTAGAGAACACAGAGGCAGCTGGTGACCAAATCTAGCAGTGCCTGTATTCCCCTCTTAGAATTATGACACAGCTGCCACTGGTGTAGCACTAGAGAAATTGAACTGCCTCTTGATGGTGTAAAGACAACAGTCAATATCCAGTCATTTAAAGAAGCAGACCTCCATGGCTCCAGAAAACTCCCAGAATAAAGAATCAAAAACCTTCACAGAGGAAGGAGACTTTCTGAAATTACCAGAAATAGAATACAGAAGAATCATGTATAGAGCCCTCCTGGAGAGTAAACAAAATGCAACAGAACAAAATGAGAAATTAAGTAAGCTACACAAATTGCTGGAACATCAATGATCTGAAATCCAGCAGATAAATAATAAAATTACAGATGTAGACAATGTAATGTGAAGCCAAAAGAGCAGGATTGAAGAGTTGGAAGACAGAGTTAGTAACCTTAAGGATAGAGCAACTGACACCAGCATTATGAGGAGAAATCAGAGGAAAGAAATAAGAAAAATGAAGAAGCATTAAGAAGCATGTGAGACTTGATAAAGAGGAGTAATCTATGAACAACTGGAATTTCTGAACAGGGAGGGATAGTCGAAAATACAGAGAAAATTATTGAAGAGTTGCTGATGGAAAAATTTCGTGAAATTATGAAAGACATGAACATAGGTATCTAAAATGCCTATCAAATGCCGCCAAAACTAGACTCCAAAAGAAAGACACCAAGACATATTATCATCAAGCTTAATAAAATGAAATGTGAAGAGAGGCTCTTCAAGTCAGTGAGACTTAAAACTAACATACAAAGGGAAGCTCTGTAGGCTTTTGTCTGACTTCTTGGGAGAAACCATGCTGGCAAGAAGACAGTAGGATGACCCATACAAAGCCTTGAAAGAGAAAAACTTCCAACCAAGAATTATATATCCTGCAAATTAAGACATTCACAGTAAACAGAAGCTTACAGACTTCATGAAAACCAAACCCAAACTACAAGAGATACTGAAAAAAGCTGTTTGTTTAGAAAACCAAAAATAACAAATGTACGCTTAAGGATCCAATGCAAGATGTAGCATCCAGAATCTTCTTCAGCTATGGAAGTCACAAAGCTTAAAGCTGAAGAAAGCTCAAAGCTGAAATGTTAAAAGAAGGGAACCAACAAACTTAACATGAAAATGCTGACATCATTACAATATAAAGGGATATATTACAGTAGTTATAACCCTTTCAGATGGAGAGGAAATTAGGAAGATATACAGAAATTAAAGAATGGCTTAAACCTAGAACACTAAGGGGGAGCAAAGGGGTAGACACAAAATAAACTAACAATGCTACATATCAAAAGAAGAAACATAACGCAGGAGTCTCAGCAATCACAAAACACTAAAAAAGATGAAAAGTAAACTGATACGTAAAAATAGCCCAGAGCAGAATATTAAGAGAAACAAAGAAGACATCAACAACACAAAAATAAAGGCTTCAGAGTGACAGCACTGAACACATCTCTATCAATAATTACATCGAATGTAAATGACCTGAATGCTCCAATAAAGAGGGAGAAAGTGACAGTCTGGATCAAAAGACATGATGCATCTATATGTTGCTTACAAGAAAGACACTTTAGAGTTAAAGATATGAACAAACTGAAAATCGAAGGATGGAAGAATACATACCAAGCTAACAAAACTTCACTTTCAGTAATGGACAGATAATCCAGGAGAAAGCTTGGCAAAGATACAGAAGATCTTGTTGCAACAATCAAGCAACTAGACCTTACAGACATATATAGAAGTTTTTACTCAACGACGGATAAGTACACTTTCTTTTCCAATGCACATGGAACATTCTCCCAAATAAACTGTGTATTAGGACATAAAGCAAGTCTCAACAAAATCCAGTCCACTGAATTATTGCAAACCATTTTCGCTGACTATAAAACCATAAAAGTTGAAATCAATAGCAGGAAAAACATAGGTAGAAATCTGATCTCATGGAAACTGAGCACCTCACTCAACAATTCATGGTTATAGAAGAAATCAAAGATGCAATAAGGAAATCTAAGAAATCAAATGAATGAAACACAACCTACCAGAACCAATGCGATACAGCAAAAACAGTGCTCATAGGACAATTTGTTTCTATAAATGGACACTTCAGGAAGGAAGAAAGGGCTCAAACAAAAGATTTGACCCCACAACTTGAACAAGCAGAAAGAGAGAACAAAGGAACTCCTCAGACACCAGAAAAAAACAGATAATAAAGATTAGAGCAGAGTTAAATGAATTAGAGAATAGATGAATAGTTGAAAAAATCAAGAAAATCAAAAGCTAGTCCTTTGAAAAGATCAACAAAATCAATAAACCATTGGCTAAACTTACAAAAGAGAAACAGGAGAAGAAATAGATAACCTGAATAAGAAATGAGATGGGAGATGTCACAACAGACCCAACTTAAATAAAAAATATTGTAAGAGAATATTATGAAAGATTATACTCTAACAGATTTGAAAACCTAGATGAAATGGACAAATTTCTAGATTCGCATCATCCACCAAAATTATCACAAGGAGAAGTAGAACAACTTAATAAACTCATCACAAAGAAACAGACTGAAAATGTAATTTAAAAAAACAAACAAAAATACCCCCTACCAACTGGAAAAAGTCCTGGCACAGAAGACTTCACCTGAAATTCCACCAAACTTTCAGAGAGGAGTTAATTCCAATACTACAGATGCTATTTCACAGAACAGAAAAAGATGGAATGCTCCCAAATTGATTCTATGAAGCCAGCATAACTCTGATACCAAAGCCAGGGAAAGATCCCACAAAAGAAAGAAAATTACAGACCAGTATTACTCATGAACCTAGCGCAGAAATTTTCAACAAAATCCTAGCCAATAGAATTCAACAACACATGAAAAAAGTAACTCGGCATGACCAAATTGGATTCATACTAGGGATGATTCAATGCCAGAAAAACATTTAATGTGATCAATTACATAAGTAACTCAAATAATAAGAATCACCTGATTTTGTCAATCGAGGCAGAACAGGCACTTGACAAAGTTGAGCATCCATTCGTGTTAGAAACGTTCAACAAAACGTTCCACGCAATAAGGGGCATCTATGCAAAGCCAACTGCCTGAATTGTCCTGCATGGAGAGAGGCTGAAAGATTTCCCCCTCAGAAAGGAAACTAGACAAGGATGCCCACTGTCACCATTTCTGTTCAACATTCTGCTAGAGATTATGGCCATGGAATTTAGACAAGAGAAAGAATTAAAAGGCATCTGTATTGGCAAAGATGAAATGAAAATCTCCCTATTTGCAGATGATATTGTATACACAGAGAATTCTAAAGAATCCATAAGTAAACTACTGGAACTAATGGAAGAATTCAGCAAAGTCTTAGGATATAAGATAAGTAACTTGGTAGGATTCTTCTACACTAACAAAGAGAAAATCAAAGCGGAAAACAACAAAACAATACCATTTACTATAGCCTCTAAGAAGATAAAATACTTAGGAATAAATATAGCTAGAGAAACGAGATCTATACAGACAGAATTACAAGATGTTACTGTAGGAAACCAAAAGAGAGTTACATAAGTAACTCTACCCTGCTCATGGATAGGAAGACTTAACATTGTGAAAATGTCTATTTTACCCCAAACTTTCTACACATACAATGCAATCCCAATACAAATTCTGGTGTCATTTTTTAATAAGATGGAGAAACAAATCACCAACTTTACCTGGAAAGGCAACAAACCCTGGATAAGTAAAGCCCTACTGAAGAAGAGGAACACAGTGAGAGGCCTCACACTACCTGACTTTAGTACCTGTTACACAGCATGGTGGTCAAAACAGCGTGGTACTGGTACAGAAAGAGACATATAGACCAATGGAAGAGAACTGAGACCCCAGAAATATCCTCCTCCTCCTATGAACAACTGATATTTGACAAAGGCCCAAAGGTCATAAACTGGGGTAAACAGTCTGTATAATAAATGGTGTTAACAAAATTGAATATCCATCTGCAAAAAACTGAAACATGACCTATATCTCACACCTTCTACAAAAACTAACTCAAAATGGATCAAAGACCTAAATATCAAACCTAAATGATAAAGTGTCAACAAGGATAACAGTGTCAACAATGGAAGCTCTGATACACAACTTAGACAGTCTTCAAAATCTGACAAACAAAGCACGAACAACAAAAGAGAAAATAGATAAATGAGAACTTCTAAGCATCAAACACTTCCTGGTCCAAAGACTGTCAAATGAGTTAAAAGTCTACCTACAGAATGGAAAAAATATTAAGCAACTATATGTCAGATTAATGTCTCATTTTCATAATCTACAAGGTACTGCAAAATAGCAATAAGGCAAACATAAATAACCCAATTAAGCAATGGGCAAAAGAGATGGGCAGACACTTCACCAAAGAAGACATCCAGACAGCTAAAAGACACCAGAGGAAATGCTCCCAATCATTAGCTACTAGAGAAATCCAAATCAAAACTACAGTGAGATACCATCTCACCCCAACAGTCTTGTCCATAATCCAAAACACATAAAACCACAAATGCTGGAGAGACCGTGGAGATGGGAACTCTCCTATATGGCTGGTGGTATTGCAAAATGGTACAAACTCTTTGGAAAGCAATTTGACATTTCCTTAAAAAATCTATAAATAGAAATACCATATGATCCAGTAATCCCACTGCTTGGAATATATCCTGCAGACATGAACAGGTACATGCACACAAATGTATATTGCAGCACTGCACACAATAGCAAACAGATGGAAGCAACCTAGATGCCCAACAACAGATGAATGGGTAAATATGGTACATCTAATCAATGGAACACTGTGTAACGATAAGAACAATAATAATTTTAGGAAGCATCTCCTAACAGGGTTTCAACAGGAAGACCTTATGCTGACTGAAATCAGTCAGCAGCAAAAGGACAAATATTGTATGAGACCCCTGCTATAAGGATTCAAACATTAGACCTATGCACTGACAAAGGCTCTTTGATGACTACAAGGGTAGGGAGGGAGGGACAAAGTTGGTCATAGATTAGTGGACATAAATTTTGTTAGGTGAAAGCAGTGGCAGCACACACAGTAGAGAGTGGATCAGTTTAACTGGGCTTCACCAGAGACTGAAAGGCTTTCTAAACTCATCCAAATATTTCAGCAGTTACAGTAGCAGGGATGGGGATCTGGATACCATGCATCTTCTACACCCCCATATTGGAGAGTCTGGGGTCTTAAAAGCTAGCAAGCTGCCACCTGAGGTGTACCAAATAGTCTCAGCCCATCTGGAACAGATGATGACTGAGAACAACAGAGATATGAGGGAAAAAAAGCCCAGGAGACAGAAGGACCCATATGAATGGAAGACTGTATCAACATGAGACCTGAAGAAACAAATGTTGCCTGGCCATCACAAAGTCAGCTGTGACAGGCCACACAATATAGAGTCCCCTAGGCAACAGGATAAAAAAGAGGTGTACAGCACAAGAACTGTACTAAAAGACCTGAATTGATGGTCCAACAGCCTGGAGGATGCCCTGGGTACATGGCCCCTGGTCCTGCTGCTGTCCCTGACTGGAAACCAGTTATGAGGTCAGTGCTTCAGACGAGAATGGGCTGGACTTGTGGAAACAGTGGTTCCATGTGGTGTGAGTACTTTATAATTCTATGCATTTATAGGAGGCTGTCCTACTGGTCTCTTTCTAGATGGAAGAGAAGATGGTGGAAGCAGGGGACAGATGCTTATTTAGAGGATATTAGATACATGGAATGAAAAAGGGAAGTGTGCTGTCACCGGATGGGGAGAACAGAGGTAGCAGCAGACAGGTGGGTGTGCAAAACTGGTTAGGATTGCATACTTTCACTTAATCACAATTAAAAAAAGAAAGAAAGAAAAAAAGAAACCAGCACCAGTGAAGAGCACATCTTTCAGACTTGAGGTTCCATTTGCCAAGATACTTCCTAACCAAAAACTTAGGCAATACAAACCCTTCTCCTGGAGTGGACACCCTGAAGGTGGACTTGTAACCTACTGGATTGTGTAACAATAAACTTTTCTTTTGCTAAAGCTCTTCACTTTGTGGTATTTCTGTTAGAGCAGTACCAGATAACTAAAACATCCTTCTGCTGCTTACTGTCACTTTCTTCACTTAAGCTAATTCTTATCTAGTGTCTAATACATGAATACCTGTCTCCCTCCCTCTCTTCCCTAGTAACTATCAAAGATTATTTTCTTCTGTACGTAGCCCTTTTCTTGAGTCCTCATAGCAGTGATCTCATACAGTATTCGTCCTATCGCAGCTAACTGATTTCACTTAGCATAATGTCTTCCAGTTGATTCCAGGTTATGAGATATTTTCTAAAATTGTTGTTCTTTATCATTGCATAGTGTTCCATTGTGTATGTATACCATAGTTTGTTTATCCATTCACCTATGTAATGGCCATCTAGGTTGATTCTATCTTTTTGTTATTGTAGACAGTGCTGCAATAAACAGATGTGTGCATGTATCTGTCCTTATGACTGTCCTTGTTTCTGTAGGATATATTCCAAGCAGTGAGATTGCTGGATCATATAGTATTTCTATTTCTAGCTTTCTTAGAAAGCACCAAATTGCTTTGAGAGGTTGCAGCATTTTGCATTCCCTCTAGCAGTTTAGAAGAGTTCCAGTCTTTCCATAACCTCTCCAACATTTGTTATTTTGTGTTTTTTTTTTTTTGGATTATTGCTAGCTTTGTTGGGGTGAGATGGTATCTCATTGTAGTTTTCGTTTGGATTTCTGCAATGGCTAATGAGCATGAGCATTTCCTCATGTGTCTTATGGCTGCCTGGATGTCTTTGGAAGAGTGTCTGTCTGTATCCTTTGCTGATTGTTTAATTGGGTTATTTGTCTTTTCCTTGTTGATATTTTGCAGTATGTTGTAGATAATGGAAATGAGGTGTCAATCAGATATGTGGTTGCCAAATATTTTTTCCCAGTGTGTAGGGAGCCTTTTTACTCTCTTAATAGAATCTTTAGAGAGCATAAGTATTTGATTTTTAGTAGTTCTCATTTCCAACTCAATGGCACTCGGCTGGCTTTTTGGCATTTATCGATTTTCTCTTCTGCTGTTTGTGCATTGTTACTAATATTTTGTAGTCTGTTTAACCCATATATTAGAGCTTCCAGTGTTGTTCCTATTTTTTCTTCCATAATCTGTATCATTTTATGTTTGATATTTAGATCTTTGATCCATTTTGAGTTAGTTTTTGTGTAAGGTGCGAGGTATGGGTCTCGTTTCAGTTTTTTTTCCAGATGGATATCCAATTTTGCCAACACCATTTGTTAAAGAGACTGTTATTTCCCCAGTTCACAGCCTTTGGGCCTTTGTCAAATATCAGCTGTTCATAGGTGGATGGTGTTATTTCTGGATTCTCTATTCTGTTCCATTGGTCTACATATTTGTTTTTGTACCAGTACCAAGCTGTGTTGACTACTGTGGCAATGTAACAGGTTCTAAGGTCAGGCAGAAGTGAGGCCTCCGACTGTGTTCCTCTTCTTCAGCAGTGTTTTATTTAGCCAGGGTTTCTTCCCTTTTTAAATGAACTTGGTGATTTATTTCTCCATCTCATTAAAAAATGACATTAGAATTTGTACTAGGATTCCATTGTATGTCTAGATCACTTTGGGTAGAATAGACATTTTCACAATGTTAAGCTTTCCTGTCTATGAGAAAGGGAGGGTTCTCTACTTATGTAGATCTCTTTTGGTTTCTTTCAGTAGGGTCTTGTAATTTTCTTTGTATAGATTTCTTATATCTGTAGTTAGCTTTATTCCTAGGTATTTTATCTTCTTGGGGGCTATTGTTGATTTGGTGATTTCCTCTCTGATGGTCTCTTTGTTAGTGTAAAGGAATCCTACCAATTTATTTGTTTGTGTTTTATCCTGATACTTGGTTGAACTCTTCTGTTAATTCCAGTAGTTATTCTTATGAATTCTGTATTTTTTGTGTGTATAAGATCATATCATCTGCAAATGGAGATACTTTTATTTCTTTCTTACCAGTGTGGATACCTTTTTTTTTAAAAAAAATCTTATCTGAATACTTTGGTCAGAACCTCTAGCACCATGTTAAATAAAAGTAGTGACAGTGGACATCCTTGTCTCATTCCTGTTTTCAGCTTTCAGTGTATCTGTCTCCATTTAGCATGCTGTTGGCTTTGTATAGATGCCCTTATTATGCTGAAGAATTCCCCTTCTATTTATATTTTGTTGAGAGGTTTTTTTTTTTTTTTAACTTGAATAGGTGTTTGACTTTGTCAAATGCCTTTTTTACATGAATTGATAAAATTAAATGGTTCCTATCTTTTGTGCCATTTATGTGGTTGATTACATTAATTGTTTTTCTGATGTTGAATCATTCCTGCATCACTCATGTGAATCCTAGTTGGTCATCATGGATGGTTTTTTTGAAATGTTGTTAGATTCGATTGGCTACAATTTTATTGAGCATGTTTGCATCTAAGTTCATGAGATACATTGGTCTGTAATTTTCGTTTTTTTGTGTTATCATTACCTGATCTGGTATCAGGGTTATGCTAACTTCATAGAATGAATTTGGGAATATTCCCTTCTTGTCTATGCTGTGAAATAAATACCTTTCATAGTAGTAATGTTATCACTTAAAGTTCGGTAGAATTCTCTGGTGAAGCTGTCTGGGCCAGGACTTCTTTTGGTTGGGAGTTTTTAAGTTATTTTTCCCATGTTTTCTTTTGTGATGAATTTATTAAGTTGTTCTACTTCTGATTGTGTTAGTTTGGGTAGGTAGTGTGTTTCTAGAAATTTGTCCATTTCCTCTAAGTTTTCATATTTGTTACAGTACAATTTTTGTAGTGTTCTTTTATGCCTTTTTTTTTTCAGTTGGGGTCATTATGATATCGCTTATCTATTTTCTTATTTGAGTTATTTGCTTCTTTTGTTTTTCTTTTGGAAGTTTGGCCAATGGGTTATTGACTTTTTTGACCTTTTCAGAATACCAGCTTTTGGTCTTCTTAACTCAGTTGTTTTTCTAGTCTCTGATTCATTTGGTTCTGCTCTAATTTTTATTACCTTTTTTCTCTTGGTGCTTGAGGGGTTCTTTTGTTGGTCTCTTTCCACTTGTTCAAGTTGTGCAATTAATTCTTGGATTCGGGCCCTTTCTTTCTTTTGGGTGTGTGCATTTATTGAAATAAATTGACTGCTGATCACTGCTTTTGCTGTGTCCCATAGTTTTTTGTAGGATATGTTTTCATTTTCATTTGAGTCTGTGAGTTTCTTTATTCTGACCTTGATTTCTTCTACCAGAATTTTTTAGCAAGGTGTTGTTCAGCTTCCATGTGTTTGATTTTTTTTGCCTTTGCTTTTTCTGCTACTGATTTCAACGTTTATGGCTCTTTGGTCTAGGAAGGTGTTCTGTGGACTGAGAAGATGCTTCCCAATATTTCAGTGGAACCAGGGATATCATTGCTGATGTCAGATAGATCTTAGCTGAAAGCAGAGAACACCAGAAAGATGTTTACCTATGTTTCATTGACCATGCAAAGGCATTCAACTGTGTGAATCATAACAAATTATGGCTAACATTGCATAAAATGGGAATTTCAGAACACTTAATTGTGCTCTTAAGGAATCTATACATGGATCAAGAGGCAGTCATGCAAACGGAACAAGGGAACACTTTATGGTTTAAAGTCAGGAAAAGTCTGTGTCAGGGTTGTATCATTTCACCATACCTTCTCAATCTGTATGCCAAGCAAATAATCCCTGAAAGTGGATTGTATGAAGAAGATTGAGGCATCAAGATTGGAGAATGACTCATTAACAATCTGTGTTATGCAGACAACATCACCTTTCTTGCTAGAAGTAAAGAAGATTTCAAACACTGATGAAGACCAAAGACCACAGGGTACAGTATGGATCACACCTCAACATCAAGAAAGCAAAAACCCTCACAACTGGACTAGTAAAGAACATAATTGTAAATGGAAAAAGGATTGATGTTGTCAAGGATTTCATTTTACTTGATTTCCCAATCAATGCCCAGGGAAGCAGCAGTCAAGAAATAAAAAGACACATTGCATTGGGATTATCTGCTCTTAAGATCTCTTTAAAGTATTGAAAAGTAAAGATATCACCGTGAAGACTAAAGTGTGCCTGACCCAAGCCCTGGTATTTTTAGTCACGTCATATGCATGCAAAAGCTGAACTATGAACAAAAAAGACTGAAGAAGAATTAAAGTCTTTGATTTGTGATGTTGGGGGAGAATGTTGAACGTAACCTGGACTGCCCAAAGAACAAACAAATCTGTTCTAGAAGTACAACCAGAGTGCTCTTTGGAAGCAAAGATGGTGAGACTGCATCTTATATACTTTAGACATATTGTTAGGAAGCAGTCCCCAGAGATGGACATCATGCTTGGTAGAGTGGAAGGTCAGCCAAAAAGAGAAAGACCTTCAGCGAGATGGATTGACACAGTGGCTGCAAGGATGGGCTTAAACATAAAACGATTGTGGACATGGTGCAAGACCAGTCAGTGTTTCGTTCTGTTGTGTATAGGGTTGCTATGAGTAGGAACTAACTCGACGGCACCTAACAACAACAACAGTAGTGCCACTCCTGCTTTTGAGAATGATATTATCTTGGTATATATTATCCTATCATTTAAGTTATTTTTCTGTCTTTAAGTCTAAGGTGTGTCTTTAGTAAGCAACATACAGATGGATCATGTTTTTTGTTTATCCATTCTGCTCTGTTTGTCTTTTTATTGCTGCATTTTACTCATTTACATTCAATGTAATTATTGATAAGTATGAATTTACTGCTGTCATTTTAATGTCATTTTTGGTGAGTTGTTGCCAGATTCTTTGTTCCACTTATTTTCTGTGCTGTGTTGTTTTTCTTTATGGATTTTCTTTTCATTGCTGTTGATTTTATATCTCCTGAGACTTCTTGATTTTATTTCTTTTATTTTTATTTATTTATTATGACTGAGTGAAAATGTACATTCCCATATACATTTACATGCCCACCTATATGCAGCTTCCACTGCTCTCCCTGCCCAGTGACAGCACACTATTCCTCTCTGCTCCATACATGTCTAATCCTCTCAACAGTCTCCTTACCCCTCCTCTCCACCCGCTCTCCTTCCTCCAGCCAGAGGTCAGCAGGAAGATATCCGATAGATGCATAGAACCATAAAGTGCATCGAATATATGGTCACTCTGCATTGCCGAGTCCAATCCATTCATGTCTGAAGAGTGGACCTTTTTCATGATTTATGGGCAAGGGCAGCATCGGGGACAGAAGCCATGCTCCTAGAGGAACTCCGAAGCCGCTGGACCATCGATTGCAATCTTTTAGTGGAGATCTCAGAGTGCACACCTTTTTATTCTTGTGTTGCCAGTGAGACTCAACTTAGTGAACTCCATCGTGGCTATCACTGGTAGTGGCTGGTCACCATCCGATTCTTCTGGTCCCAAGTCAATATAGGCACCCACTCATGTGGGTCTCTCTATCTTCCGGGTTGCCTTTACCACATGTCATTTTAGTCCTCAGCGACCATCCGTTCCTACTGAGTTGGGACCATTTACTGTGCCCTCGGATGGCAGCTTGGCAGCTTTTAAGACCCCAGATGCCACTCACCAATGTGGGGTGTAGAGAGTCCTCTTAGCAAAATGTTCGTTGTGCCAATTTCACCTGAATGCGTGGTCCCATGCCCCCTGCCCCAGCTACTCTGTCCTTGCAATATTGGGTTAAGATGGAAGGAGTATTCAAGTTATGCTGAAGTCCACTTAATATTGTTCTTGTTTCTGATGTGTGCTATCACCGATTTCACCCAACCAAATTTCTACCAACTATCTAATCTAAACCCTCCCCCTTTATCCCTCCCTCCCTCCCCTCCCTTGAAGCCATCAAGGAGTCTTTTCTTCTATACATAAGTCTGTTTTTGAGATCTTATCATAGCGGTCTTATACAATGTTTGGCCTTTTGTTGCTGATTACTTTCACTCAACATAATGTCTTCCAGTTGAAACCAGGTTACGAGGTGTTTCCTGGAATCATCATTATTCTTTATCATTGCATAATGCTCCCTTGAGTATATATACCATAGTTTACCTATCCTTTCCTCTGTTGTTGGGCATCTGTGTTGATTCCATCTTTTTGCTATTGTGGACTGTGCTGCAACAAACATTCTTCTGCATGTGTCCGTTGGTGTGAAAGGCCTTGATTCTGTAGGCTATGTTCCAAGTAGTGGAATTACTGGGTCAAATGGTATATCTATATCCATTTTTTTAAGGAAGTGCCAGATTGCTTTCCAAAGAGGCTGGACCGTTTTGCAACCCCACCAACAGTGAAGGAGAGTTCCACTTTCTCCACAGCCTCTCCAGAATTTGTTGTTTTGTGTTTTTCGGATCACGGCCAACCTTGTTGGGGTGAGATGGTATCTCACTGTTGTCTTGATTTGCATTTCTTTGATAACTAAAGATCGTGAACATGTCCGCGTGTGTTTCTTGGCTGCCTGGCTCTCCTCTTTAGAGAAATGTCTGTCAAACTCCTTTGCCCATAGCTTAATTGGATGATTTATCTTCTTCTTATTGCTATTTTGTAGTATCTTATAGATTATGGAGATCAGGCATTGGTCTGACATAGAGTTGCCAAATATTTTTTCCCATTCTGTTGGTGGCCTTTTAATTCTATTAATAGAGTCTTCGGATGATCAAAAGTGTTTGATTCTTAACAGTTCCCATTTATCTATTTTCTGTTGATTGTGGTTTGTTTGACAGATTTTGAAGTCTGTCTGCATTATGTATTAAAACTTCCATTGTTGTTCCTACCTTTTCTTGGATGAGCTTTATCGTTTTAGGTTTGATAATTAGGTCTTTTATCCAGTTGGAGCTGGTTTTTGTATAAGGTGTAAGATATGGATCTTGTTTCAATTTACTGCAGATGGATATCCAATTTTGCCAGCACCATTTGTTGAAGATTCTGTTTTTACCCCAGTTTAATGTCTTAGGGCCTTTGTCGAACGTCAACTGTTCATAGGCAGATGGTGTCATCTCTGAGGTCTCAATTCTGTTCCATTGATCAATCTGTCTGTTCTTGTACCAGTACCAGGCTGTTTTGACCACTGTGGCAGTGTAGTATGTTCTAAGGTCGGGTAATGAGAGGCCTCCCAGTGTGTTCTTTTTCTTTAGTAGTACCTTACTTATCCGGGGCTTCTTCCCTTTCCAAACAAAACTGGTGATTTGTTTCTCCATCTGATTAAAAAATGATGCTGGAACCTGTATTGGGATTGCATTGCATAAGTAAATTGCTTTGGGTAAAATAGACATTTTCACAATGTTAACTCTTCCTATCCACGAGCAGGGTAGGTTTTTCTATTTGTCTAAGTCTCTTTTAGTTTCTTGTAGTAAGGACTTGTAGTTCTCTTTGTAAAGGTCTGTTGCTTCTCTGGTTAGATTAATTTCTAGGTACTTTATCTTCTTAGGGGCTATAGCAAATGGTATTGATTTGATGATTTCTTTGTTAACAGTCTCATTGTTGGTATAAAGGAATCCTACTGATTTACTTATGTTTATCTTGTATTCTGAGACTTTGCTGAACTCTTCTATCAGTTTGAGTAGCTTACTTGTAGATTCTTTGGAATTCTCTGCATATACAATCGTATCATCTGCAAACAAGGGAGATTTTGACCTCTTATTTGCTGATGCTGATGCCCTTTATTTCTTGGTCTTGTCTGATTGCTCTGGCTAGAACTTCTAGTACAGTCTTGAATAGAAGAGGTGATAGTGGATATCCTTGTCTAGTTCCTGTTCTCAAGGGGAAATCTTTCAGTCTCTCTCCATTCGAGATGATATAGGCAATTGGCTTTGTATAAATGGCCCTTATTGTTGAGAAATTTTCTGTCTATACCTATTTTGCTAAGAGTTTTTAGCATGAATGGGTGTTGGACTTTATCAAATGCCTTTTCGACATCAATGGAGAAAATCAGGTGATCTTTGTCTTTTGTGTAATTTATATGGTTAATCACATTAATTGTTTTTCTGGTGTTGAACCAGCCTTGCATTCCTGATATGAATCCCACTTGATCATGATGGATTATTTTGTTGTTGTATTGTACTGGCAAGAATTCTGTTGAAGATTTTTGCATCTAGATTCATGAGTGATATCGGTCTGTAGTTCTCCTTATTTGTTGGGTCTTTCCCTGGCTTTGGTAACAGGGTTATGCTGGCTTCATAGAATGAGTTTGGGAGTACTCCATCCCTTTCTGTACTGTGAAATAGTCTTAGTAGTATTGGAGATAACTCTTCTCTAAAAGCTTGGTAGAATTCTGCCGTGAAGCCATCTGGGCATGGGCTTTTTTTGGTTGGCAGTGTTTTGGTGACATTTTCAATCCCTTCCTTTGTGATGTTCTACTTCATGTTGTGATAATTTGGGTAGGTGGTATGAGTCAAGGAATTTGTCCATTTCCTCTAGGTTTTCAAATTTGTTAGAGTACAGTCTTTCATAGTATTCTGTTATGATATTTTTGATTTCTGTTGGATCTGTTGTGACACCTCCCTCTCATTTCTAATTTGGGTTATTTGTTTCTTTTCCTGCTTTTCTTTAGTAAGTTTAGCCAGTGGTTTGTCAATTTGGTTGATCTTTTCAAAACACCAGCTTTTAGTCTTTTCAATTGTTTTTGTATTCTCTAATTCATTTAGCTCTCCTCTAATCTTTGTGATCTGATTTCTTCTGGTGCCTAAGGGGTTCCTCTATTGTTCTCTCTCTAGTTGTTCAAGCTGTAGGATTAGTTCCTTGACTTGATTTCTTTCTTTCTTCCTTCCAGATGTGTGCATTTACAGAGATAAACAGACCTCTGAGCACTGCTTTGGCTGTATCCCACAGGTTCTGGTAGGAAGTGTTTTCATTCTCATTGGAATCCATGAATTTCTTTATTTCCTCCTTGATTTCTTCTATAACCCATGATTTTTTGAGCAAGATGTTGTTCAGTTTCCAAGAGTTCCACTTTCTATCTATGTTTTTTCTGCTATTGATTTCAACTTTTATGGCTTTATGATCTGAGAAGATGCTTTGTTATGGATTTTGTTGAGAATTGCATTATGTCCTAACATGTGGTCTATTCTGGAGAATGTTCCATGTGCACTGGAGAAGAAGGTGTAGTTGTCTGCTGAGGGGTGGAAAGTTCTGTATATATCGATGAGGTTTAGTTGGTTAATTGTGACAATGAGGTCTTCTGCATCTTTACTGAGCTTTTTGTAGATGATCTGTCCAGTATTGAGAATGAAGTGCTGAAGTCTCCCACCATTATTGTTGAGTGATCTGACTCTTTTTTGAGTGTAGTCAGTGTTTCTTTGATATATTTAGGTGCTCTGATATTAGGTGCATAAATATTTAATATAGTTAAGTCTTGCTTGTGTACTGAACCTTTCAGCAATAAATAGTGTCCATATTTGCCCACAATGGTGGATTTTACATTAAAATTGATTTTTGTCTGAGATTAGAATTGCCACACCTTCTCTTCTTTGTTCATTGTTAGCTTGATATATATTCTTCCATCCTTTAATTTTCAGTTTGTTCCTATCTTTAGGTCTCAGGTGAGTTTCTTGTAGACAACATAAGATTGGGTCATGTCTTTTGATCCAAGACGTCACTTGATGTCCCTTTACTGGAGCATTCAGTCCTTTCACATTCAATGTAATTATTGATAGATATGTGTTCACTGTTGCCATTGTGATGTGTTTATTTTTGTGTTGATGTTTTCTCTGTTGTTCCTATTAGTCTGTTCTGGGACATTCTTTTTGTGAGTTGATTTTTCACCTTTTTCAGAGCTGGTTTTGTAGTTGTTGAGACTCCTTGTTACATTTATGGAAATGGTATGTTACATCTTTGTTGTGCTTCACAACTGCCCGTATGATCCCCCTTAATAAAGTATATATAAACCCAATTTTAGTTACTACCAGTCTTGTCAACTTCCTCTCCATCGGGAAGGACTGTAATGACTGTAGTACATCCCTCTTTTTAATATGATGGCACCATAGTTTTCATGGTAATCACTCGATTGCTTCCTCCAGTATTAAAGCTGTGATTGACTTTGGAGCCTTCCCTAACTGAGTAGAGTTCTGAGTAATGTGTCATGCTAAAATATAAAGTTAGTGGTTTCGTTCTTCTAAGCCAAAGCCAAGAACTTCTTTCAGTTTTTCTTGTAGTTTTGATTTGGTTTTTACAAAGTCTCTGAGTTTCTGTTTATCTGGGAATGTCTTAATTTCATTTTCGTATTTGAAAGGTAGTTTTTCAGGATATATAATTCTTGGTTGGAAGCACTTCTTCAAGGCTTTGAATGTGTCATGCCACTGTCTCCATGCCAGCATGGTTTCTGCTGAGAAATCTGACGAAAGCCTACAGGGTTTCCCTCTGAATGTTAGCTTTGCTTTGAGCCTTGCTGTCTTTAAGGGTTGCTGCTTATGTTTCATTTTGTTAAGCTTGATTATAATATGTCTTGGAGTCTTTCTTTTGAGATCTATGTTGGGTGGCGTATGATATGCATCTGAGATGTCTATATTCTCTTCCTTCATGATTTCTTGGAAGTTTTCTGTCAGTAGCTCAGCAATGATACTCTCTGTGTTTTCAGGTGTCTCATCCTGTTCAGGTACTCCAATTAATTGAAGGCTGTACCTGTTAATAAGGTCCCACATGCTTCTTAATGCTTCTTCATTTTTCTTGTTTCTTTTTTCTGATTTCTGCTCATAGATGCTGGTGTCAGTAGCTCTGCCTTCTGTGTCAGAAATTCTTTTTTCCGTTTGTTCCATTCTGTTTTCTTAGCTTTGAATGGAAGTTTCTATGTCTTTGATTTTGTTTTTGATCTGTTGTATTTCAGAGTACTGGTGTTCCATTAGGTCAAACAGCGTGTTTAATTTTTCCTTTTGTTCTGCTACATTTTGTATAAGGTCTAGAAGGACTCTGTATATAATCATTTTGTATTCACTTTCTGATGATTCCAGAAAAGTTTCTTCATCTGGAAAACTCCTTGGTTGTTTTGTTTGGGAGCTTTCTGAAGCTGTGGGTGATTTCTTGTATGCCACAATTGTCTGTTGCTGTTTGGGTCCTATATGAGTAAGTAGAGGCTGGCAGAGATACTGTGAGGATGGACTGCAGATGTTTCTCTAGGTTGTCTTAAAATGTAAAACAAAAGGCATCGGACCACTTACTAAGTCAGTCATGTTTTCAGGTGTAGAGGTCCCTCTTCCCAACAGGAAAAGTAAGCACCTCTATATCCAACCCCAGATGATAAACAAGGTGGTTCAAAATACAGCAATGCTACTGCCCTGTTAGCCTCTGCTGACAGGGCCCAGCCTTAGGTGACACTGTGTAAACTGCTGCTTATCTGGTAGAAAAGCACTCTTCTGTGGGTAGGCTCTGGCTCCCAAGCTAAGAAATAGGTCTACCTGTGTCCAGCGTAACTAAGATGGTGCCCTCCACACAGGCAGCAGATAGAGGGGCTAAAGGTGCCGAGAGGTAGTGATTCCTCTGCCTTTGTTGCCCAGTCCCCACCATAGGCAACACTGTGTAAATTACTGCTTTTCTGTCAGAGAAGCGCTGTCCTGTTTGCAGGCGCTGGCTCCCAGGCTAAGAATTAGGTCCCCTAAAATCTCCATAACATGGTGTAGTGCACAATGACAATGCAGTTCTGTACAAACCACGCTGTGGGAGTGATAAAAAGACAGCCCCAAAGTGGCTAGATTAACAGGGTCCTAAGCCTGACTCTCAAAATATGGGAATTTTGCCTGCCTATCCCCCCAGCAGTGTGTCTGAGTGTAGCCACTAGGCAAGACCCAGCTCTACCCGCCGGCCAAGACAGAGGAAAAAAAAAGTCAAAATGGTGCATCTACCTCAGTCCATGAGAGCCAGGGCTAGACAAGAGCAGGAGTCAGCAAAAGAGAGGAGGCTTTTCATTCACTGGTATGAAGTCCAGATTAACAGCCCTGTGCCGTGTTTTGGGGGCTCACTAGGTGACCAGAAGGCTCCATTTGATTATCAATTCTGGTCTTGGTTTCCAGAGGGATATAAGGAGACGTGTGCTTAGTCTGCTATCTGGACTCCACCCCTTCCTTTTTCTGAATTTCTTGTTCATGTCTGTTGTTCATTTTTCTGTTAAGATATTTGTTCTTTTTTTCTTTTGTTCATTTTTAACCTTTTTTCTGTTTGTTATTTGACTCTAGCTTCATTATTTTGGACTCATTTAGAATGTTTTACTGATTAGCTTTTTTATAACTTTTACAGTTAATTATAATTTTTAATATATCATGATCAAATAATGCACTTTCCTTTAATGTATTTGTATGTTTTTCTGGAACCTAATATATGATAAAATTTTATAAATATTTCATGGATGCTTGAAAAGAAAGCTGACTTTTTGTTTTTTGTGTAAAAACCATGATGTATATAATTTTAACCAGACTTTGTGATTGTTTAGCATTGAAATAGCCGTGGTTTCAGAGGGTGGCAAATAGCTCAGAACTGAGTCCTTCCCCAGAAATTGTCTTTGAGGAAAAGAAGTACCTTGGCCAACATTAGCTCCCTGGGGGCATTCTGTGTCCATGACAGATTGGGAGATACAGGAACTTAATTTTAAAGGCCTGACCTCCTTATCTCAATGGGGAATTGTTGAAGGGCCATGCCATCTTTAGAGCTCCCTGCAGGATCAGCTCACACCTTTTTTTTGGACTGCAAACAGTTTAAATTGTCCTTTTACTAATTCTGTCTCTCCAATTCTGTTACAGGTAATAATCCTGAGAATACTCCTCAATAAACTTCTTGTATGCAACTGCTATCTCAGAGCCTGTTTCCAGTGAATTTGACTTTTGACAGTTACTTTTGTCTACTTAGCCTTCAAATATAAAGAGATTCACTAGAAGATTCTTTCTCTGCCTCATCCCACCTCCTACCATCCCTGCTCATGTGAAAATTTGGTAAATTATTTTTGTAAATACAAGATATAAATACATAACTTTTGTATGTTTTGATGCAATGTAATTCAGAAAGTATATGAGGTCTGACAAGTCCACAAACTTAATTGTTCTAAGTCCTGCATTCCTGATTGCTGAGTATCACTGCAGACACTCTCTAAGTACTCCCCTTGGGAAGCTGTCCACTAATGCCAGGGCCTAGTCCATTCTTCAAAGCAGTTTTGGAACTCTTTCTAGAATAGCCATTGCACACAGTGGCACAGTGGCAATTTCACAAGCTTAATTTCTGTGAGGGAATTTTTAGCCAGTAAACAAATAACTGTATTGGAATACCCTTCCTACTCACCTCACCTGGACTCCAATGACATTTTTATTTACAAGAAGAGAAAGGAAATATTTAAAATAAGACATTTCGGTGACATTCAGGACATCAAGGGTAATATGATGACAGCTCGAATGGCTATTCCAGAACAAGAGTTCCAAAATTGCTTTGAAGAGTGGACTAGGCACTGGTGTGAGTCCATAGCTTCCCAACCAGAGTACTTCGAAGTTGACTGTAGTGATATTCAGCAATGAGGTATCTAGCACTACTTCTAGGATGAGTTAGTGGACTTAATTGGCAGTCCTTGTAGGTTCATGAAAGTAATTTGTTTTGAATTGAACTGCTTTACCTGCCTGCTCAAATGTTCCTTACCCATTTAATATTTTACCTTAAAGTTTCACCTACTTGATATTAATATTGTATCCCTGCCTTTTTATTGTGCCTGATATGTGCATGATAGACACTGGCATGACCTTTTGGTGTCACATTGTTGCTATGGAACTAGGGAATTTGTATTTTATTTTAATTATTATAATAATTATTGTTATAACAAAATAAAATGTTAAGATTAAAGACCACAACCTTCATTATGGATTACACCTCAACATCAAGAAAACAAAAATCCTCACAACTGGACCAGTAAGCAACTTTATGATAAATGGGAAAAGACTGAGGTTGTCAAGGATTTCATTTTACTTGGTTCTACAATCAATGCCTGTGGAAGCAGCAGTCAAGGAAATCAAAATACACATTGCGTTGGAAAAATCTCCTGCAAAGGCCTGTTTTAAGTGTTGAAAAGTAAAGGTGTCACCTTGAAGACTAAAGTGCACCTGAATCTAGCCATGCTATTTTCAATCACATCCTGTGCATGGAAAAGCAAGACAATGAATAAGGAAGAGAACAAGAATTGATGGGTTTAAATTTTTGTGTTGGAGAAGAATATTGAGGGTACTATCAACTGCCAAAAGAACAAACAGCTCTATCCTGGAAAGAGTATAACTGCTCCTTGGAAGCAAAGATGGTAAGATTGTGTTTTACATGCTTTGGACATGACGCCAGGAAGAGTCAGTCCCTGGAGAAGAACATCATGCTAGGTAATGTAGATGGTCAGTGAAAAAGAAGACCCTTGATGAGATGGATTGACACAGTGGTTTCAACAATGGGCTGAAGAATAAAAATGATTCAGGGCATGGTACAGGACTAGGCAGTATTTCATTTTGTTGTGCACAGGGTCACTTTGAGATGGAACTGACTCAGCAGTACCTGACAACAACAATAAGATGACTGTGATAGCAGTTGTAGCTCATAACCACAATGCCACCAGGGTTTCCATATGCATGCACTTAATTATACCCTTGTATTCCTATTTGCTGAGTATTTTTGCCACCAAGGATGTTGAATTTTATCGAATTCCTTTTCTCCCTCAAGTCATATGGTCATATGATTTTTTATTTTATTCATGTGGTATGATGTATTGATTTATTTTCTAATGCTGAACCACCCTTGTATTTGTTGTATGAATCCCACTTGATCACGATGTATGATTTTTCTGATAAGTCGCTGAATTCTTTTGACTAGAATTTTGTTGACAATTTTTTGCATTTGTGTTCCTGGGGAATATTGATATGTTATATGTGTGTGTTTGTGTGTGTGTGTACGTGATGTCTTTGGTTTAAATGTCGTGGCTGTGCTGGCTTCATAGAAAGACTTAAGAAGGATTTCTCCCCTAGATATTTTTGAAGAGTTTGAGTAGAATTGGTGTCAAGACTTTTGTGAACATTTGTTAGAATTCCTCGGTGAAGCCATCTAGTCCTGGCACTTTCTCAATGACATCTTCAATCCTTTCTTTTGTAATGGGGCTGTATAGATTTTCTACTTCTGTTTGTTTCCATGTAGGTAGATAGTCTGTTTCTAGGAATTCATCCTTTTTACTGTCTCTTCAGATTTGTTGGAGTACAGTTTTTCATAATTGTTATTTTATTTCAATTGGATCTGTTATAATTTCTCTGGTTTCATTTCTTAATTTGATTGTTTCCCTCTTCTAGTTGTTTTCTTTTGTCAATCTGGTCAGTGGGTTGTCTTTTTTAAAATTCTTTCAGAGAATCAACTTCTGGTTTTGTTGATTCTTCCAATGTATTGCCTTTCTATTTTGTTTATTCTTATCCTGATATTTTTCTGTTAGCTTTGGGCTTCCTTCCTCTTTCTTTTCTATTTGTTAAGTAGTTGATTTAAGTTACTGGTTTTGAATCTTTTTTCTTTTTAAATGAAGGCATTTATTGCTATGAATTTCCCTCTGAGTACTACTTTTGCTGTGTCCCAAAGGGTATTTTTTCTTTTTACTGTAAGATAGTAATTAAAGAATTTTGAACTTTTTATTGTGGTTTGGGTGAAAGTATACAGAACAAATTAATTTCCCATTCAACAATTTATATGCATTTTGTTTCAAGACACTAGTCGCCTTTGCCTCAAGGGGACAACATTCTACCCATTTCCTCTCTGGGTTCCCTATTTCTATTCACCCATCTTTTTTTCTCCTTCTTGCCTCTGAACTTTGGTTTTGGGCAAATGGTCTCATATTATTAATTATACAGAGGAGTACATTCCTGTTGGGTGTTGTTATTCACTTTTTAGGCATATCTGTTATCTAGCTGAAAGATGATCTATGGGAGTGTGTTCAGTTCCATGTTTGAAGGATACCTAAGAGGTTTCTCCAGTCTCTATCAGACCAATAAGGCTAGTTTTATATACAAATTTGAATTTTGTTCTGCATTTTTTCCTGTTCTGTCCAGGACCTTCTATTATGACCCTGAGCACCATCTGGTTTTTCTGGTCCTAGGCTAGTGGAGGCTGTGGTGCATGTGGCTATTAGTCTACTGGACTGGTTGTTTCTTTTTAGTCTTTGATTTTCTGCACTCTTCTTTGCTTCACACAGAAAGAGACCAATAGTTATATCTTGGATGGCTGTTCAGAAGCTTTTAAGACCCTAGTTGCTACTCACCAAATTGTAGTGTAAAACTTTGTCTTTGTTGTGCCAAATGACCTGGATGTCTCCTGGGACTGTGGTCCTAAGCCCTCAAGCCTAGTGACTCAGTCACTCAAGGTGTTTTGTTATGTTGAAAAAGTTTTCATAAATTTGCCCCCTGTGTACTGTACTCTATACATGGATACCATTGCAGAATATACAGATCTGTATGTAGAAATAGCCTCTGCCAAACCTGTATATGCTTCTGAGTGTGTACCCATGTGCCATCCTACACCTGTTCAGCTTGCATATATACCTCTGTATCTTCTCATAAGTTATTTATTGCTGTTATTGCAAGATTGTGTATGTGCTAGCAGTCTTATTAATTCTTTATATTGTATTTCTACCCTTTCATGTGTTTCTTCTCTAATCTTTACTGTTTCCTTTCTTCTAATTACTATAGGCTTTTTTGCTGCCTTTTTCTGTTTGTTGGAATTGTGGAGTTAAGGTGATGATTTTGGCTTTTTTCCTTTTAGATGTGTGCATTAATTGCTATAAATTGACCTCTGAGAACTGCTTTTGCAGTGCTACAAAGGATTTGGTATGTGTTTTCATTTTCTTTTGATTCTATGCATTTTAAAATTTCATTGATTTCTTCTGTTACCCAGTGAATTTTAAACAGTGTTACTCAGTTTCCACGTGTTTTTTTCCCTCCTGTTCTTTCTGTTATTGATTTCTAATGTTATAGCATTATTATCTGAGAGGATGCTTTTTATTATTTGATGCTTTTTAATTTGTTGATGCTTACTTTGTGGCCTAACAAGTTGTCCATTACAGAGAATGATCCATGTACACTGGAAAACAATGAACACTATTTTGTTGCTGAGTGCAATGTTCTGTATATGTCTTTGAGATCAAGTTGGTTGATTGTGTTATTTAGATCTTCTGTCTTAATTGCATTTCTTTCTACTTGTTATGTCTTTCATTAAAAGTGGTGTGTTAAAGTCTTTTATTATTATTGTGGAGTTGTGTGTTTCATTTTTCAATTCTGTTAAAGTTTGTGTTCTGTATTTTGGAACTTTTTATTTGGCACCTAAAATATTTATCATGTTTATGTCCTCTTGTTGGGTTGACCCTGTAATCTTTATATAATGCCATTTCTTGCCTCATATCAGAGCCTGATGTGCAGTAGTTAAGAGCTATGTCTGCTAACCAGAAAGTCAGCAGTGCAGATCTACTCCTTGGGAAACTTTTGTGGCAGTTTAACTCATAGGGTTGATATGAGTTGAAATTGACTCTATGGCAACAGGCTTGGTTTTTGATTTTGTCTTTTATGCAGGTTTTTGCCTTAAAGTCTGTTTTATCAGAAATTCATATTGATACTTTTGCTGTTTTTGGTTGCCATTTGCTTAGTAGTTTTTGCAATCTTTTTAATTTTAGTTTGTTTTTATATTTCTAAGGTATGTCTCCTGTAGGCAGCATACTGAAAGATTAAGTTTTCTTACCCATTATACCACTCTCTGATTCTTGATTGGTGATTCTCTGTCTAAAGAATTTCCTTTAGTATTTTTTTGTAAGATTGGTCCAGTTTTCACAAATTCCCTTAATTTGTGTGTATCTTGAAATGTTCTAATTTTGCCTCATAGTTGAGGGACAGTTTTGCTGGATGTATAGTTCTCGGTTGAAAGTTGTTGTTGTTGTTGTTTTTCTTTCAAAGTTTTATATGTGTAATTCTATTGCCTTCCTGCCTGCATGGCTTCTGCCATGAAATCAGAGCTTAGCCTTATTGGTTCCCCTTTGTAGGTAACATTTTGTTTTTCCCAAGCTACTCTCCTGATACTTTCTATGTATTTATTTTTGGAAAGTTTGATTATATGTCTTGGTAATTGTCTTTTGGGGTCTGTCTTATTATGGTTATCATCTTATTTTTCATGATGTTATCGAACTTTTCGGTCTGAAAATCTTCAAGACATTTGTGTGCTTTTCCTTTTGTCTATTCCTGTTCTGGAATTCTCATCATAGACAAATTATTCCTTTTGATAGTGTACCATATAACTGTTAGGCTTTCTTTATGTTCATTTATGCCTTTTTTCTGATTATTCTTCTGACAGATTGATATCAAAACTCATTCTGTCTTCCAGTAATTCAGTTTTGTTCCTTTGTCCTTCCAACACATTATTTATTTCTTCAATGTTCAGTATTAATCTTCTAGATTTCTAGTTGCTATTTTTGTGTGGTTCCTAATTGTCTATTTTGTTCTTGGATTATTTTCCTGAATTATTCTAAGTTTTGTCTGTTTCTTGATTTTGTCTTTGTTTTTCTTGATCTCTGGGAGGGCACTATAAGTTTTTGTTTGCTTTTTTTTTTTTAATTCCATGCAGTAATTCCATTATCACTTATTGTTCAGGGACCTTTACTAGTTATTTATTTTGATCATTTGTTGAAATGATCTTGTTCTGCTTCTTTAGGTGATTTGATACTATAATTTGTTTCTAAAGTATCTAACTTGTTAAATTTATTTGTTAATTGTATGTCTGTTTGCTTCTTCCTGATTTTTCATCATATTTTATTTTGGTGAATCCAGGCTGGCAGAATGGGTGTGCTACCTGAGTCACCAGTCTGGCCACACTGGATTGCTCACTGTGTATCTCCATGTAGGTGTGGTAGTGGCTGGATATGTAAGCACAGGTCTCGGTTGCTGGTCTTGTGAGGTGATTGAGGGTAGGTTGGGCAGGTGTTGGCTGCTATCTATTTTTGGTCTTATGGTACAGGAATGGACAGTGCCACTCTCCCAGTAGGTGGGGTGGCAGGTATGGCTGACTAGTTGGGTGTGGTTGGTGCCTTCTGTTGGGTGGAGGAGTAAGTGGCAGGCACATACATATCTATACATGTTGCTACCACCTCTCACTGGGCTGGGGGAGAGCAGGGTAGTCATGGGCAGCTATACACGTGATCACATACCTGCTGCCTGTAGAACACAGGCTGTGGGTGGGCACATGTTCATGCATTTGGTTATCACCCTTTGCTGGGTTGGGGAGTGGTGCAAACAATGGGCAGGTGTGTGCCTGGTCATATCATTACCTCCTCTCACTGGGTGGGAAATGGAGGAAGAAGCCAGGATTGGATGCATGCATGGTGGCACTACTGCTCCTTCTTGCCAGGTGCAGAATGGAAGGTGTGAGTTTAGCTTGATTGGCACATGAGTGGATGGGAAGAACAGCGGTACTGCTGCCTTGCCAGAGCAGCCTACCATTTCTCAGCTGTGTGGGCTTGTGGTAGAAGTAGGGTGCTTGGTATGGTGGTTGGGGCTGGGTGGGGGATAGGTGAGACTCATATCTTGGTCCCTGGGTGGTTGCAGGAATGGCAGGGTTTGTGCTGCTAATTTCCAAGGAAGATAGGGACAGCAAGAGTATGCTCCTCTGGTCGCTGGTACCTTAGTTTTTCCCCTTGGCTGCAGCCAGCAATTGGGGTCTTGTTTCACTCATGGTTTGTTACTCTGTGTTCTCTTGGAATTCCATGAAATTGTCTTCTGTGCTCCTCATACAGAATTGCTACTGTCCTTGTCTGAAGATGGCCATGCTGTGCTGGGCCTCTCTGCTCTATCCTTTTTTGTTCAATGTTTATAGTCAATTTTTCTTCCAATCAGTGTTTACTTTTTTATCCTTTCATTTCATACTCAGGGTTCCAGGACTGTCTTCTGTATGTGTTTCACTTGGTTTCTTAGGACTTTGCTGTAGAGGGTTGGCATGGTGTGTATAACCAAGCTGCCATTTTGGCCAACAGTCCCCAAAAGTTTTCATATGTTGTGTTTCCATTTTCATTTGGTTCCAAGTATTTTTTGATTACGTTTTTTATTTCCTCTGTGTTCCAGTAGTTTTTTAGTAATGTGTTATTTAATTGCCAAGTTTTCTTTTTCCTCTTATTTTTCTTTTTGTTGATTGCTAGCTTCATACTGATAGGGTTAGAGAAGACTGCTGCTTTCATGGGCATCGATTGCAGATCCAAATAAAATTAAATGCTTGACAACTTCAATCTTTTGTGTTTGTCATTATGTTGCTTATTTCTTCAGTTATGAAGATTTCTGTTTACTTTATTGAGATGCAATCCATGCTCAAAGCTTTAGTGTTTGATCTTCATCAGTAAGTTTGTTAAGTCCTCTTTGCTTTCAGCAAGTAAGCTTATATCTTCTGCGTAATGCAGGTTGTTAAGGAGTCTTCCTCCAATCCTGATACTGTGTTTTTCTTCATACTATAGCTTCTTGGATTACTTGTTGAGCATACAGATTAAATACCTGTGATGATTGGATACAACTCTGACAGGTAATTTTATACTGGCATAAAATGAATGCCCCATAGATGATAGCTATTATTAAGAACTTAGCCCACTGTCTTTTCATCTCTTCTTATTGCCTTTTTCATCTCAGCTTATTATTTTCTTACAGGTTTCTGCTACTGCTGCTAAAGGTCATGCTTTTTTGCACACTGTTGAAGCTAAAAAATATTACCAAGAGTCTCTACCATATTCTGAGTTATATCATTTCTAGAAAATTCCTCTGGGTCATATAGAAACAGTTCTTTTCCTTACTTAGTAGTATTTTTCATAGGTCCCATGTGTATTTATGTTATCTTTTACTTATGCTGGAACAAAGGAAATATGTTTTGACTTAATATTTTAAAGCAGAAGGTTATGAAGCTTGCTTTATCTTAGTTCCTGTTATTCTGTGTAACAGCAATATTCCTTCTCAAATTCAGTGTGGGAGGAGTGTCTGATTGTCATGCATAGCTCTTGTTCCACCTCTGAGTTGCTGCAGCTTTCCACTGGTGTCCTTTTGTTCTAGGAAGGTATTGTCCCCTCTTGATTCTCATTTTCTGGTCCTCCATAACTCTAAACTAATATGTACTATAAAAGAAAGAAAGAGAAACCATAACCCAATAGAAGCCACTATAACCAAGACTCTGCCTATCATCCTTTCCATCTGTTTGGGAATCTCAGCTCCTAATTGCCATATACCTATTAGTATGGTCTCTCCCCATTGCCTTCAACCACAGTTTTTGAAAGTTTTTTGAAAGGTACTATTTATGTGTACACATGGCAAAAATAGACAGTGAAGAAGGAAGTAACATTCTTGTGGCTGCACACATCAGCATATTTTCTATAACAACAATTTTAATCAGCTTTCTGACTGGAGTAGGCTTTTGAAAGGTATCTTTCTGTCCTTTTCAGATATTACCTCTTTTGCTAGGTGGAATTTGGGTGACTTTTTTTTAAGGTTTGCACCATCTCTTTATAGTAAGTACTGATTCTGTTATTAAGCGTATGTTGGATTTGAGAAAGGCTGAAAAGTAATATGATCAAAAGTATCTTCCTTTGAATCTGTTTTGGATTATAGAATTGAGCAAGTGAGTAGATTTGTTGGTGCTGGGAGACAGGACTCTCACTGTGAAGGAGGGAACATATTAAACAGAAGAAAGCAAGAAAGAATACTGTAGGGATCAACTGGAGTTAATGGTGTAAGCCTGTGACTTCTAAAATATGTGCATGTACGGACATGTTTCTTTGGATAAGCAAATATGTATGTATCTATGTGTGTATATTTGCATGCATATATATGCACATGTGTATGTACATGCATGTATTTTCTCTTTCCTTTTACAAGTGCCAGGAAACAAAGATGTCTCAGTAGCAATGAACATGACTAGAATCCAGCTCTTGGCCTCTAATATAGGCCTCACTAAAACAAATGTGACTTCTTTAGAAAAATGTCTGACTTTGAATCTAGGACAGGGTGTGTACAAGGTAAACCTGGGCCCTTGTTATGCCAGAGAGTAAGGTACAAATCTGGGACAATTTGAGCAAAACTAATTATGTATAGTAATGTGTTACAAATAATTGAAAAAGTAGGAATTCATGTCTATATGGATGATGGATAGGCGAATTTAAAAATACAGAAGGGAGGTCTCTTGCATGCAGTACAATGCTAAAGGCCAACTTGTAAATGCAAGGGAGTCCTGGAGTCAACCATTATAGTAAAGAAGGAATCAGACACGAGTCATGAAGATTCCCAGACACTCTGATAACTCAGAACTGTAGCCATTCACCAAATTCAGCTTCCAGCCTAAGATTAGACAGGCTTACAAAATAAACAATAACACACATGAGGAATGGACTTCTTAGTTCAGTCAGTTACAAGAGACCAAATGGGCAATACCTGCCCAAAAGCAATGACAAGAAAGAAGGAAGGGACAGGAAAATTGGGGGTATGGGTACAGGGAACCCAGGGTATGTAAAGGGAAAGGGGAAAATGCTGACATAATGAGGGAATTGCAGTCAATGTCACAAAACAATTTGTGTATAAATTTTTGAAAGAGAAAGTAGTTTGTACTGTAAACTTTCACCTAAAGCACACCCCCACCCCCCTAGAATTATGCAGAGCAATAAATTTGTATAATCTTAAAGTTATCTCCTTACAGACTGATTAGTGTCAAGAAAGTAAGGAAAAATAAAAGCAAACAAAAACCCAGCAATTGCTTTGTGGAGAAATTGAGCAACACCTTGACCTGTTGATCAAGTTAACACCACCACTGAGAGACAGAAAGATATTGTATGCCTTCACATGTGGTGCCCTAAAAAGAACACACTGTCATCTGGACAGTATTCTAGCTAAGAATGCGTTATCTCATTTGATCACAAGGAAACATCATTCAAACAAAAAATAGGAGAATTCTATTTTAAAAATCTAGGAGAGACACTGTGTTCTTCAAAAATGTCAGTGTCACAGAACACAAAGAAAAGCTATGGAAATGGTTCAGATACAAGGAGACTAAAGAGACATGACAACTAAATGCAATGGATTGAATTGTGTCCCCCCCAAAATAGGTGTAGCCACGTGACTGGGCCATGATTCCCAGTATCTTGTGACTGTCCTCCATTTTGTGGTTTTCCTTTGCTGTATGATAGAGGATTAGGGTGGGACTGTAAGCCCCTTTATAAGATCCCCTCCCTGCTCCACTGTAAAGGGAGTTTCCCTGGACTATGGCTTGCACCACCTTTAGTCCTTTCATCTTGCAAGAGATAAAAGGAAAGGGAAGCAGGCAGAGAACTGGGAACCCCACGCCATCAGGAAAGCAGCACCAGGAGAAGAGCGCTTCCTTCAGACCTGAGGTTCCTGCACTGAGACACTCCCTGGACAAAGACTGATGCAATACCAAATGTTCCTCCAGAGCCGGCAAGGGGGAAAGCCTTCCCCTGGAGTGGACATCCTGAATTTGGACTTGTAGCCTACCTGACTGTGTAAGAATAAACCTTCCTTTGTTGAAGCCATCCACTCTGTGGTATTTCTCTTAGAGCAGCGCTAGCTGAGTAAAACACTACCCTACCCTGTATTGAAGGGGAGAAAATGCTATAGGGATGTTCTTTTTTTCAGATTATCAAAACCTATGTTATAGAAGATGAATAATGCCACTTCATTTCTGTTTTAACAGTGGAAAATTCTTGTTGTATTAAGATGAATGGACCCTAGTGGTGCAGTGGTTAACACCTCCACTGCTGACCAAAGGTTGGCATTTCAAATCCATCAGCTGATCCTTGGAATCCCTATGGGGCAGTTTTACTCTGTCCTGTAGGGTCAGTAGGAGTTGGAATCTACTTTATGACTATGGGTTTGGTTTTGATTTTTGGATTCAGATGAACAGAATATGTTGTGATATCATTTACTTACTACTAATGTCACTCATAGGGCTTGATTTGGAAATAGATTTTTCTTTTTTTACACACATTATGTTTATCATATCACTGAGCCATCACCACTATTCTTTTCCAAACTTTTTCATTGTGCTTAGCTGGAGTTCAGTATCTTCAAAGCAATGAGTATCCCTTTTCCCTTTTCTCTCACCTTGGGAGGTGCTAACTTTGGTCTATAGATACTTACCCATTCTAGATATTTCATATATACCATATACGTGTATTTCAAATATACAGTATCTGTCCATTTGTGACTGACTTATTTCACACCGCTTAATGTTTTCAAGGTCCATCCATGTTGTAATATGTGTCAGGACTTCATTTTTCTCTCTATAGCTGAGTAATATTTCACTATAAGTATGTAACTAGTTGCATTGAATTGATTTCAATTCATGACAAACCCATGTATATCAGAGTAGAATTCTACTCCATAGGATTTTCAGTGGCCAGTTTTTTGCCTTTCTTTTGTATAATAATTATGTACAACAATGTGTTATAAATAATTGAAAATTACTTGTAACACATAGACATAAGTGCATATGTTACATACAATTGTTCCTTGTTGCATTACACTGTAAGCAAGAGACCTCTATTTTTAAATTCACCTACCTATTATCAGGATGTTGTTGTTAGGTGCTGTTGAGTCAGTTGCAACTCATAGCAACCCTATGAACAACAGAACAAAACACTGTCCTGTCTTGCTCCATGTCCACAATCGTTTTTATGCTTAAGATCATTGTTGCAGCCACTGTGGGAATCCATCTTTTCCAGGATTTTCCTCTTTTTTTGCTGACCTTCCACTCTACCAAGCATGATGTCCTTCTCCAGGGCCTGATCCTTTCTGACAACATGTCCAAAGTATGTAAGATGTAGTTTTGCTGTCTTTGCCTCCAAGGAGCACCCTGGTTGTACTTCTTCTAGAACACATCTGTTTGTACTTCTTCTAGAACACATCTGTTTCTTCTTTTGGTGGTCCATGGTCCATTGAACATTCTACAGCACAGCAATTCAAAGACATCAGTTCTTCTGTCTTTGTTCATTGTTCAGCTTTTGTATGCATGTGATGCAATTCCAAATACCATGGCTTGGGTCAGGTGCACTTTAGTCTTCAAGGTGACAACGTTACTTTCGAATGCATGCATCTGCATGCATCTTTTGATTTCTTGACTGTTGCTTCCATAGGTGTTGATTGGGGAACCAAGTAAAATGAAATCCTCAACAACCTCACTTCTTTCTCCATTTATGACAATGTTGCTTACTGGTCCAGTTGTGAGGATTTTTGTTTCCTTGATGTTAGGTGCAATCCATACTGAAGGCTGTGGTCCTATCAGTGTTTCAAATCTTCACTTCCAGCAAGTAAGGTGGTGTCATCTGTGTAATGCAGGTTGTTTATGAGTCATCCTCCAATGCTGATGCCTTGTTATTCTTTGTAGAATCCGGCTTCTTGGATTATTTGCTTGGCATACAGATTAAAAAGGTATGATGAAAGGATGCAACCCTGGCCCATACCTTTCCTGACTTGAAACCATGCAATGTCCCTTTGGGTTCCTTAAGTGTTCTGGAATTCCTGTTCTCTGCAGTGTTAGCCATAATTGATTATGATCCACACGGTTAGATGCCTTTACATAGTCAATGAAACACAAGTAAACATCTTTCTGGAATTCTCTGCTTTCAGAGAATAATCTATCTGACATAAGCAGTGTTATCCCTGGTTCCACATCCTGTTCTCAATCCAGCTTGAATGTTGGGTGGTTCCTTGTCAATGTACTGCTGCAGTCACTTTTGAATGATCTTGAGCAAAATTTTACTTGTGCCTGATATCAAAGATATTGTTCGATAATTTCCACATTTGGTTGGATCACCTTTCTTTGGACTGGGCACAAATATGGATCTCTTCCAGTCAGTTGGTCAGGTAGCTGTCCTCCAAATTTCTTGGCATAGACGAATGAGCACTTCCAGTGCTGCTTCTATTTGTTGAAATATTTCAATTGTTATTCCGTCAATTCCTGGAGGCTTGTTGTTTGCCCGTGTCTTCAATGCAGCTTTGACTTCTTTTTTCAGTACCACTGGTTTCTGGTCATATGCTACCTCTTCAAACGGCTGAACATCAACCAATTCTTTCTGGTATAATTACTCTGTGTATTCCTTCCATCTCCTTTTGATGCTACCTGAATTGTTTACTATTTTCCCTGTAGAATTCTTCACTATTGCAACTCGAGGCTTGAATTTTTTCTTCAGTTCTGTCAGCTAGAGAAATGCAGAACATGTTCTTCCCTTCTAGTCTTCCATTTCCAGGTCTTTTCACATCTCATTACAGAACTTTCTTTTGTCTTCTTGAGTGCTTTTTGAAATTTTCTATTTACGTCTTTTTTTTTAATACTAATTTTTATCAAATTTTTTCTTGTTTTTTTTTGTTAAATAGAAAAAAATGAAAGTGTACATACTCTGTGCTTACAATACTGGGTTAAGAGAGGAGTACACAAGTTATGTCGAAGTCCCATTAGTATTGATCTTCTTACTAATGTGTATTGTCACCAGTTTCACCCTACCAAATTTCTAACAACTATCTAATCTAAACCCTCACCCCTTGCCTTCCACCCTCCCACCTCCCCCACCCCTGTAGCAATCAAAGAGTTTTTTCTATTATGTATGAGTATGCTTTTAAGTTTTTATTGTAGGGGTCTCATATAATAATTGTCCTTCTGTCGCTGACTAGCTTCACTCAACATAATGTCCTCCAGTTGAGACCAAATTGAGAGATGTTTCCTGCTATCATCGTTGTTCTTTATCAGCGTATAGTACTCCATGGAATATATACCAAAGTTTATCCATCCATTCTTTTGTTGTTGGGCATCTGGGTTGATTCCAACTTTTTGCTATCGTGGACTGTGCTGCAATGAACATTCGTGTGCATGTAGCAGTTGGTGTGAAAGGCCTTGATTCTGTAGGATATATTCCAAGCAGAGGAATTACTGGGTCAAATGGTATATCTATATTCATTATTTTAAGGTAATGCCAAATTTCTTTCCAAAGAGGTTGCACCATTCTGCAATCACACCAACAGTGAAGGAGAGTTCCAATCTATCCACAGCTTCTCCAACACTTACTGTTTTGCATTTTTTGGATCATGGCCAATCTTTTTGGGGTGAGGTGGTATCTCATTGTCATTTTGATTTGAATTTCTTTAATAATTAATGACCGTGAACATGTCTGCATGTGTTTTTTGGCTGCCTGGATCTCTTCTTTAGAGAAGTGTCTGTCCATCTCCTTTGCCCATTGCTTAATTGGATGATTTATCTTTTTCTTGTTGATATTTTGTAGAACCTTATAGATTATGGAGATCAGGCGTCGGTCTGACAGAGTTGCCAAATATTTTTCCCATTCTGTAGGTGGTCTTTTAATTCTTTTGATGACGTCTTTGGATGAGCAGAAGTATGTGATTCTTTTTAATTCCCATTTATCTATTCCCTCTTCTGATGAATGTGTTTTGTCAGATTTTGAAGTCTGTCTATATTGTGTATTAAAATGTCCATTGTTGACCCTATCTTATCTTGAATGAGCTTTATTGTTTTAGCTTTTATATTGAGGTCTTTTATCCAATTTGAGTTGATTTTTGTATAAGGTGTGAGGTATAGGTCTTGTTTCATTTTTTTGCAGATGGATATCCAATTATGCCAGCACCATTTGTTAAAGAGACTGTTCTTACCCCAGTTCAAAATCTTAGCACTTTTGTCAAATATCAGCTGTTCATAAGAGGATGGTGGCATCTCTGGGGTCCCTACTTTGTTCCGTTGGTCTATATGTCTCTTTTTGTACCAATACCAGGCTGTTTTGACTACTGTGGCAGTGTAATAGGTTTTAAAGTCAGGTAGTGAGAGGTCTCCCAGCATGTTCTTCTTTTCCAGTAGTGGTTTACTTACTCGGGGCTTCTTCCCTTTCCAAATAAAGCTGATAATTTGTTTCTCCATCTCATTAAAAAATGTCACTGGAATTTCTATTGGGATTGCATTATATAAGTAGAGTGCTCTGGGCAAAACAGACATTTTCTCATTATTGAGTCTTGCTATCCATGAGCAGGGCAGATTACTCCACTTATGTAAGTCACTCCCAGTTTCTTGTAGCAATGTCTTGTAGTTTTCTCTGTAAAGATCTCTTATTTCTCTAGTTAGATTTATTCCTAGGTATTTTATCTTCTTGGGGGCTAGAGTAAATGGAATTGATTTGGTGATTTCTTCATTAATAATTTCATTGTTGGTATAAAGGAATCCTATTGATTTAGTTATGTTTATCTTGTATCCTGACACTTTGCCGAATTCTTTTATTGTAATAGTTTACTTATGGGTTTTTGGGATTCTCTGTATAAACAATCATCTGCAAAGAGGGAAATCTTTACTTCTTCAGTGCCAATAAGGATACCTTTTATTTCTTTGTCCTGTCTAATTGCTCTGGCTAGAGCTTCTAGCACAATGTTGAATAGAAGTGGTGACAGCGGGCATCCTTGTCTAGTTCCTGTTCTCAAAGGGAATTCTTTCAGTCTTTCACCATTCAGGATGATGAAAGCAGTTGGCTTTGCATAGATGCTGTTGATTATATTGAGGAATTTCCCTTTTATTCCTATTTTTCTGAGAGTTTTATGCATGAATGGATGTTGAACTTTGTCAAATGTCTTTTCTGCATCAATTGACAAAATGAGGTGATTTTTATCTTTTGTGTTATTAATATGGTTGATTACATTAATTGTTTTTCTGATGTTGAACCAGCCTTGCATCTCTGGAATAAAACCAACTTGATCATGATGAATGATTGTTTTTATATGCTGTTGAATTCTATTGGCTAGAATTTTGTTGAAGATTTTTGCATCTAGATTCATGAGTGATATTGGTCTGTTTCTTTTTTTGTGGGATCTTTCCCTGGTTTTGGTATCAGGGTTATGCTGGCTTCATAGAATGAATTGGGAAGTATTTCTTCTCTTTCTATGATATGAAATAGCCTCATTAGGATTAGAATTAATTCTTCTCTAAAAGCTTGGTAGAATTCTCCAGTGAAGCTGTCTGGGCCAGGACTTTTTTTGGTTGGTAGATTTTTGATGACTTTTTCAATCTTTTCCTTTGTGATAGATTTATTAAGTTGATCTATTTCTCCTTGTGATAGTCTTGGTGAGTTATATGAATCTAGAAATTTGTCCATTTCCCACAGGTTTTCAAACCTGTCAGAGTATAGCTTTTCATAGTATTCTGTTATGATATATTTTATTTCAGATGGGTCTGTTGTAATGCCTCCCAATTCATTTCTTAATCAGGTTATTTGTATCTTCTGTTGTTTTTCTTTTGTAAGTTTAGCCAATGGTTTATCAATTTTGTTGACCTTTTCAAAGAACCAGCTTTTGGTTTTGTTAATTTTTCCAATTGTTTTTCTATTCTCTAATTCATTTAGTTCTGCTCTAATTTTTATAATCTGTTTTCTTCTGGTGCCTGAGGGGTTTCTTTGTTGCTGTCTTTCTACTTGTTCAAGCTGTGAGGTTAATTCTTTAATTTGTGCTCTTTCTTCTTTCTGGAAGTGTGCATTTATAGAGATAAACTGACCTCTGAGCACTGCTTTTGCTGTATCCCATAAATTCTGGTAGGATGTGTTTTCATTCTCATTTGAATCCATAAATTTCTTTAATGTGCCTTTGATTTCTTTTATAACCCAGGCTTTATGAGTAAAGTGTTGTTGACTTTCCACAAGTTGGAATTTTTATCTATGAATTTTCTGTTACTGATTTCAACTGTGGTCCGAGAAGGTACTTTGCAATAAATCAATGTTTTGGATTTTATGGAGAATTGTCTTATGACCTAACATATGGTCTATTCTAGATAATGTTCCATGTGCTTTGGAGAAGAAGGTATATTTATCTGTTGATGGATGAAAAGATCTGTATATGGTGATAAGGTCAAGCTGACTGATTGTTGTAATAAGATCTTCTGTATCTGTACTGAGCTTTTTCCTGGATAATCTATCCATAACTGAAAGGGGAATGTTAAAGTCCCCAACCATTACTGTGGAATGATCAATCTCATTTTTCAGTGTTGTCAGTATTTGTTCAGTGTATTTAGGTGCTTTGGTATTGGGTGCATAAATATTTAATATTGTTAAGTCTTGCTTGAGTATTGAACCTTTCAGCAATAAATAGTGACCATCCTTGTCCACAATAGTGGATTTTACATTAAGATCTATTTTATCTGAGATTAATATTGCCACACCTGCTCTTTTTTGTGTATTATTAGCTTGATATATATTATTCCAACCTTTAATTCTCAACTTGTTCTTATCTTTAAGCCTAAGATGTATTTCTTGTAAACAATATATAGATGGGTCATGTCTTTGATCCACAATATCACTTGCTGTCTCTTTACTGGAGCAGTAAGTCCATTTACATTCAATGTGATTATTGATAGGTATACATTTAGTGATGTCATTGCAATATGTTTATTTTCATGTTAGTGTTTTCTCTGTCATTCTTATTAACCTGTCCTGGGACATTCTTCTTTATGGATGGTATGAGTTTTGATTTTGTATTTATTGAGACTCCTGTATTGTGATTTTTCATTTCAAATGGTATATCGTTAATCAGTTCTATGGCTACATATCTAATCCCCCTTAATGTATAATTATTGAAATCAGTTTTAACTATTTTAGAAGTCAGAAACTGTCGCTGCATCAAAAACAACTGTTAACTATTATAGTGTATCCCTCTTTTAACGTGATGATATTATAGTTGTCATGATGTGATCATGGATTCCCTTATTATAATATTGTGGTGTTTGGCTTGGTTTGGTGAAGTTTTGTGCCTTCCTTAGCTGATGAGAAATTTGGATGAAGTGCCTTAAATTATAACCTAAAACATACATTTAAGGAAGAGCTTCTTTCAATATTTCATGTAATTTGGGTTTAGTTTATATGAAATCTTTAAATTTCTCTTTATCAAATAGTTTACCAAATTTTTCATTTTGTTCTACTGCATGTTGTTTATCTCTAGAAGGGTTTTATATATAATTTTTTTTATTCAATCTCTGTTAGATTCAGAAAGGCTTCTTCATCTGGGAAATTTTTTTAATTTTTTGAATCTTTATTTAGGGAATTTTCTGGATTAGTCTGATACTGTTGCCCAGTCAAATATTTTAGGTCCCAAGGCTTCTCAGGTATTCAATGCTCCATAAAAAATCTCATCCAGGCCTTAGTTCTCAGAGGGAGATGAGGAGACGTCTGTTTACTTCACCACTTCTACCTTTTGCTTTAGTTGCTCGATTTTCAAGAGCAAGTTTCAGAGTCCTTTCTGACATCCAGTTTGGTCTTTTCTTTCTTTTCTGTCTTCTTAATGAGCTCTTAGTCTCTTCATGGATGATGCCTTTGATGTCATTCCACAGTTTTTCTAGTCTTCAGTCATTAGTGATCAACACATCAAATCTGTTCTTTAGCTGGTCTGTACACTCAGGAGGGATATACTCAGTGTCATACTTTGGCTCTCGTGGGCTTGTTCTAATTGTCTTCAGTTTCAGCTTGAATTTGCATATGAGCAAGTGATCTGTGCCTTAGTCAGCACCTGGTCTTGTTTTGACTGCTGATACGGGTTTTCCATTGTCTTTTTTCCACAGAGGTAGTCAATTTGGTTGCTGTCTGTTCTATCTGGTGGGGTCCATGTTTACAGTTGCCATTTGTGTTGGTTAAAAAAAGGATCTGCAAGAAGTCGTCAGTCTTGCAGAATTCTGTCATGTGATCTCTGGCATTATTTCTATTACCAAGGTCATGTTTTTCAACTACCTATCCTTCTTTGTTTCCAACTTCTGCATTCTAGTCACCTATAATTATCAATGTGTTCATATTGCATGTTCGATCAGTTTTAGGCGCAGAAGCTGATAAAAATCTTCAGTTTATTCATCTTTGGCCTCAAATGGTTGGTGCATAAATTTGAGTAGTAGTCATATTAACTGGCCTTCCTTGTAGGAGTACGGATATTATCCTGTCACTGACACCATTGTACTTCAGGACAGGTCTTGAAATGTTATTTTTGATGATGAATGTAACACCATTCCTCTTCAAGTTTTCATTCCCAGTGTAGTAGACTGCATGGTTGTTGGATTTGAAATGACCCAAACATGTCCATTCAGCTCACTAATGCCTAGGATATCAATGTTTATATGTTCCATTTCATTTTTGACCATTTCCAATTTTCCTAGACTCATACTTTGTACATTCCATGTCCATATTATTAATGGATGTTTGCAGTTGTTTCATCTTATTTTGAGTTGTGCCACATGAGCAAATGAAGATCCTGAAGACTTTACTGCATCCACATCATTAAGGTCGGTTCCACTTTGAGGAGGTAACTCTTCCCTAGTCATCTTCTGAGTGCCTTCCCACATGGGGTGCTCACTTTTTGGCACCATGTCTGGTAATGTGTGGCTGCTATTCATAAGGTTTTCTCTGGCTAATTCCTTTCAGAAGTGGACTGTTGGGTCCTTCTTCCTAGTCTGTCTTAGTTTGAAAGCTCAGCTGAGACTTGTCTACCATGGATGACCCTGCTGGTATCTATATACCAGTGGAATGGCTTCCAGCATCAGAACAACAAACAAGCCTCCACTGACAGACAAATGAGGGCTGCTCACTCTGTCTTTACCCTCCTTGCCTGACACTGTATATCAGTATAGACTCATGAATTCCTACTTTTTCAATTATTTATAACACATTGATATTCATAATTATGTGTATATTATAGATTGCCAGACGTTTCTTCCCAGATACCTCTGAGTGGACTTGAAACTGCAACCATTTAGTTAGAAGCTGAGCATATTAACTGTTTGCACCACCAAGGGATTACCTTCATATGTGCAGTACATTTTATTTATCCATTCATCTGTTGATGGATGTTATCCATATGTTTCTACCTTTTGGCTATTGTGAATAGTGTTGCAATGAATGGTCATGTATAACTATCTCTTTCTGTTCCTGCTTTAAATTCTTTTCAGTCTGTACCCAGAAGTGAAATTGCTGGATCATATGATAATTTTATGTGGAACTTTTTGAGGAACTGCTGAATTGTTTTCTATGGCAGCTGTGAAAAAATACAAAACAACAAGTCCGTTGCAACTGAGTTAATTCTGACTCATAGCGACACTGTAGGATAGAATAGAACTTCCCTGTAGAGTTTCCAAGGCTGTAAACTTTATGGAACAGACTGCCACATCTTTCTCTTGTGAAGCAGCTGGTAAATTTCAGCGGCTGACATTTCAGTTAGCAGTTGAACCCTTAGTCACTGAGCTACCAAGGCTCCTTATAGCAGCTTTACAATGTTACAGTCAGCAGTGGATGAGGGTTCCAGTTTCTGCATAGCCTCACCAACACCTTCTGTCTTCTGTCTTAGTATGTGTGAAGTGATAACTCATTGTGGGCTTGATTTGTTTTTCCTAAGAACTAATGACATTAAACATCTTTTCTTGTGCTTGTCCATTTGTATATCCTCTTTGGTGAAACGTCTGTTCACTGCCTTTGCTTATTTAAAAAAATGTTTTTATTGTGATTAAATAAAAGTTTACCATCCAAGTTAATTTGTTATGTAAAACCCCAAGACCCAGCCTCTCTGCAACTCTATCTGTTCTTCTGCTCTCTTCACCTTGTGAAAGCATAGTCTCCATTTCCACTCTTAACTTTGAGTGTCCACTCAACCAACAGTTGTCTCCTCCTCGCCACCTTTTCGTCTCACCTCTAAAAAGAAATCGGTGGGACAGCCTCATATTCATATTAAACCGTAAAGTACTCACACCACCTACATCACTCTGTGTCCCCAAGTCCAGTCCTTTCTTTGTCTGAAATGTTGACTTTGGTACTGGTTTCAGCTCTGAGCTAGCAGCAAGTTTGAGGGCCATGTTCTCAGGAGACTCTTGAAGATGTCAGACCATCAAGTCTGGTCTTTTCATAAAGTTCTAGATCTGCACACCTTTTTCTCTCACCCTACATCAGAGACTTACCATTGTGTTCTGTGTCAGGGTTGCCTTTGGTGATGGCTGAGCACCATTTAGTTCTTCTGTTCTGCTGATATAGTCTTAAGCATATGAGTCCTTCTGTTTCCTGGGCTCATTTTTCCTCACATCTTTGATGTTCTTTGTTTTCATCTGTTCCAGCTGGGTTGGGACTAATTGATGTTCCTTAGATGGCAACTCGCTGACTTTTAAGACCCCAGGCACCACTCACTAATATGAATGCAGAACACTCTCTCAGAAAAAGACTAGTTATACCAATTGACTTCAATGTACCCTGGAAACATGGTCCCCAGACCCTGTCCCAACTACTCTGTCCTTTGAAATGTTGGATTGAATTCAGAAAACCTTTTAGCTTATGGTGTAGGCTGACTTGCCTTGTCCTGTGTGCTGTCTCTCCCTTCATTTACCCAAATTCCTATCTGCTATCTAATCTATGGGAACTCTGGTGACATAGTAGTTGATTGCTACGGCTGCTAACCATAAGGTTGGCAATTTTAATTTGTTAGGCACTCCATGGAAACTCTATGGAGCAGTATGAGTTAGAATTGACTCAATGGCAGTGGGTTTTGGCTTAGGTCTAATCTGTGAGTAACCCTCTTCCTCCCTCCCCATCCTTGTAACCATCAAAGAGTATTTTTTTCTGTGCACAAGTTTTTTCTTAAGTCTTTGTAACAGTGGACTCACACAATATTTGTCCTTTTGCAGCTGACCGATTTCACTCATCATAATGTCTTCCAGTTGATTCCAGTTTAGAAGCTACTTCCTAAAATCATTGTTGTTCTTTCTCACTGCATAGTGTTCCACTGTGTACATATATCATAGTTTGTTTATCTATTCATCTGTTGATGGGCACCTAAGTTGATTTTATCTTTTTGCTATAGCAGACAGTGCTGCAATAAACTGTCATGTACATGTATCTGTTCATGTAACAGCCCTTATCTCTGTAGCATATGTTCCAAGCAGTGGGATTGCTGGGTCATATAGTATTTTTATTTCTAGCTTTTTAAGAAAATGCCAAATTGCTTTCCAAAAAGTTTGTACAATTTTACATTTCCACCAGCAGTGTAGAGGAGTTCCAGTCTCTCCACCATTTGTTGTTTTATGTTTTTTTGGATTATTGCCAGCTTTGTTGGGGTGAGAAGGTATCTCATTATAGTTTTGATTTGGATTTCTCTAATAACTAATGATCACGAGCATTTCCTCATGTGTCTTTTGGCTGCCTGAATCCCTGTGAAGAAGTGTCTGTCCATATCCTTTGCTTCTTGTTTAACTGGATTATTTGTCTCTTTCTTGCTGATATTTTGCAATACTTGGTAGACTATGGAAATTAGATATTGATTAGATACGTGGTTGCCAAGTATATTTTCCCGTTCTGTAAGCAGTCTTTTTACTCTCTCAATAAAGTCTTTGGATGAGCATGTTTGATTTTTAGTAGTTCCCTTTTATCTATTTTCTCTTCTACTGTTTTTGCATTATTAGTAATATTTTCTAGTCCATTTAAGCTGTGTATTGGAGCTTTCAGTGTTGTCCCTATTTTTTGTTCACAATCTTTATCATTTTATATTTGATATTTAAGTCTTTGATCCATTTTCGGTTAGTTTTTGTGTAAAGTGTGAAATATGGGTCTTTTTCTTTTTTTTTTTTTGCAGATGGATATCCAATTTTGCCAACATCATTTGTTAAAGAGACTGTTATTTCCCTGGTTCATGACCTTTGAGACTTTGTCAAATGTCAGCTGTTCGTAGGTGGATGGTATTATTTCTCAATTCTCTACTCTGTTCCATTAGGCTATGTATCAGTTTTTGCACCAGTATCAGGCTGTTTTGACTACCATAGTAGTGTAATTGATTCTAAGATCAGGTAGTGTGAGGCCTCCCACCATGTTCCTATTATTCAGTAGTGCTTTACTTATCCAGGGTTTCTTCCTTTTTCAAAGGAAGTTGGTTATTTGTTTCTCCATCTCATTAAAAGAATGGCATTAGAATTTGTATTGGAATTGCTTTGTATACTTTGATTGCTTTGGGTAGAATAGACATTCTTGTAATGTTAAGTCTTATTGTCCACGAGCAAGGTAGGTTTCTGTACTTATTTAAGTCTCTTTTGATTTCTTGCAATAGGATTGTTTTAGTTAGCTAGCACTGCTCTAACAGAAATACCACAGAGTTGATGGCTTTAACAAAGGAAGATTTATTCTTACACAGTCCTGTAGGCTACAAGTCCAGATTCAGAATGTCCGTGCCAGGGGAAGTTTCTCTGCCTTGTCAGTTCTGGAGGAAAGTCTGATATTGCATCAGTCTTTGTCCAAGGAGGATCTTGGTGCAGGAACCTCAGGTCTGAAGGAAGTGCTCTTCTCCTGGTGCTGCTTTCTTGATGGTGTGAGGGTTCTAGTTCTCTGCCTGCTTGCAGGATGAAAAGATTAAGGTTGGGGCAAGCCACACTCCAGGGAAACTCCCTTTACAGTGGAGCAGGGAGGTGAACTTTTGAAGGGCTTTACAGTCGAACTGTAACCCTTTAACATACAACACAGGAAAATCATAAAATGGAGGACAACCATAGAATACAGGGAATTACGGCCCAGCCACATGGCTACACCTATTTTTGGGGGGATACAATTCAATCCATGACAAGGACATTTTAATTTTCTTTCTATAGGTCTCATATCTTTGGTTAGTTTAATTCTTAGATATCTTATCCTCTTGGGGGCTATTGTAAATGGTATTGATTTAGTGATTTCCTCTTTGATATTCTCTTTGTTGGTGTTGGTGTAAAAGAATCCTACTGATTTATTTATGTTTATCTTACGTCCTGATACTGTCTTTAACAATTCGGTTCATTCTAGTATTTTTTTTCCGATTCTTTAGCGTTTTCTGTGTATATGATCATATCATCCGCATATGGAGATACTTTTATTTCCTTCTTACCAGTGTGGATATCCTTTATTTCTTTATCTTGTCTGATTGCTATGGTTAGAACCTATAACACAATCATGAATAAAAGTGGCAACAATGGGCATTCTTGTTTTCTGTTTTCAGGGGAAATTCTTTCGGTCACGCTCCGCTCTGGATGATGTTGGCTGTTCACTTTGTATAGATGCCCCTTATTACTTTGAGGAATTTCCCTTCTATTCCTGTTTTACTGAGAGTTTTTAGCATGAACAGGTGTTGGACTTTGTCAAATGCCTTTTCTGCCTCAGTTGATAAAATCAAGTAATTCTTTTGTTTTATTTATGTGGTTGATTCATTTTTTTTTTCTGTTGTTGAACCAACCTGCATCCCTAGTATAAATCCTGCTTGATCATGGTGATTTTTTTTTTTAAAATATGTTATGTGTTCTGTTGGCTAAGATTTTGTTGAGGATTTTTTGCATCTAGGTTCATGAGAGATATTGGCCTGTAATTTTCTTTTTTGTCTTCTCTTTTCCCAGCTTTGGTATCAGGGTTATGGTGGCTTCATAGATTGAATATGGGCCTGTTCTATCCTTTTCTATGCTTTGAAATAGCTTTGGTAGTATTGGAATTAACTCCTCTCTAAAAATTTGATAGAATTCTCCAGTGAAGCTGTTTGGGCCAGGACTGTTTTTTTGACTGGTAGCTTTTTTTTTTTTAATTACTCTTTCAATTTCTTCTTTGGTGGTGAGTTTTTTAAGTTGTTCTACTTCTCTTTGTGATAGCTTTGATAGGTAATATGATTCTAGAAATTTGTCCATTTCCTGTAGGTTTTCAAGTGTATTAGAGTACATGTTTTCATAATATTCTATTATGATTCTTTTCACTTCAGTTGGGTCTGTTGTGACATCTTCTGTCTCATTTCTTATTCTCCTGTCTCATTTCTTATTCAGGTTTATGTGTTCTTTCTGTATTTCTTTGTGAGTTTGGCCAACGGTTTATTGATTTTGTTGATCTTTAAAAAAAAATCAACTTTTGGTTTTATTAATTCTTTCAATTTTTTCTATTCTCTCATTTAGTTCTGCTCTAATTTTTATTATATGTTTTCTTTTGGTGTTTGAGGGGTTCTATATTGTTCTCTTTCTATTTATTCAAGTTGTAGAGTTAATTCTTTGGTTTCAGCCCTTTCTTCATTTTGGATATGTGTATTTCTTGAGATAAATAGACCCCTGAGCACTGCTTTTATGTATCCAGTAGCTTCTGGGAGGATGTGTTTTTATTCTCATTTGATTCTGTGAATTTCTTTATTGTATCCTTGATTTCTTCTATAATCCGTGAATTTTTGAACAAAGTGTTGTTTAATCTCCCTGAGTTTCAGTTTCTACCCGTATCTTTGCTCATTTTTTGATTGGGTTATTTGTCTTTGTGTTCAGTTGTAGGATTTTTTTTATGTATTTTGGATTTTAAATTCTTATCAGCTATATAGATCTAAAAATTTTTCTCACTATCTGCATCTTGTCTCTTTGCTGTGTTGACAAAGTTCTTTGATGACAAAAGTTTTTTTTTTTATTATGATTAAATGAAAGTGCACAATCCAAATTAATTTTGCATGCCTACCTGTCTGCAGTTCCTTCTGTTCTCCTTGCTCAGGGACAGCACACTCTTCCTTTTCATTCTGTACATGTTGTAGTATTTTAACACACTCCTGTTCCCTCTGCACCACCCTGTTCTCTCCCATCTAGAAAGAGATCAGTAGGACAGCATCTTATAAACGCATGGAAGCATAAAGTACAGACACCATATGATTACATTGTGTCCCTGAGTCCAGTCTGTTTTTGTCCAAAGAGTTGACTTCAGTAGTGTTTTCTGGTCAGGGACAGCAGCAGGTCAAGGAGCCATGCTCCCAGGGGATCCCCCCAGGCATTGGACCATCAACTGTGGGCTTTTAGTAGAGTTCTTGAGGTGCATGCCTCTTTTTCTCATGTTGCCACAGGGACTCAACATTGTGTGCCCCATCACCGATGTCTCTGGTGGTGACCAGGCACCATCTGTTTCTTTTGGTCACATGTTAATACAGTGATGACAAAACTTTGGGTAAAGTCTCATTTAATTTTGATCAAGTCTCATTTATCTGTGTTACATCATATCTAAGAATCAGTTTTTAAAAACTAGACACCCCCAGGCTTTACCTCCCATGTTTTCTTCTAAGAGTTTTACGAGTTTAGTTCTTACATTTAGGTCTTTGGTTTGTTTTGAGTTAGTTTTCCTTTGTAGTTTGAGGTATGGGTCCAGTTTCATTTTTTTTTGTTTGTGGAAATCCAGTTGTCCTGGCACTGTTTATTAAATTTTTAATTAGTTATTTTTTTACTCACTGGATTGGACTTAGGACAGAAATCAATTGACCATAGATGTACGAATTTACTTCTGGACTTAATTTTATTCTGTTAGTCTATATGTCTATCGTTATAAAATACCAGGCTGTTTTGATTACTGTGGCTTTGCAGGTTTGTTTTAAGATGAGGAGGTGTTAGTATTCCTACTTTGTTCGTTTTTTTAAGATCGTTCTGCATTTTCTGGTCTTCTTGCCATTCTTTATAAATTTAAGAATTGGCTTTTCCATTTCTGCACTGATGGCTGTAGGTACAACTGGTATCTTTACAATATGAAGTCTTCTAATCTAAGAGCATGGGATGTTCTTCCATTTATTTCGCTCTCCTTCAAATTTGTTATGTTTTATAGTTTCCAATGTACAAGTCTTTTACTTTCTTAGTTTAAGCACATTATAAAATTAATAGAGCTGTAATATAGATGGTAGGTTAGATGCAATTGTTATGCTAATATAAATTAATGTTGACAACTGTACTGTAATAATAATGCAAAAGAATGTGCCTATTCTTATGAAATGCAAACTGCAGTATTTAGAGGTGAAGAAATCAAATGTATGTTACCTTGAAATGGTTCAGAAAGAAATTATATGTGCATACATACAGTGTCAAGTATTAAGAGTTGGCAAACCTGGTATGATGCTTTTTCTTTCTTTTTGAACTTTTTCAATCCTTGAATGCATCTCAAATGAAAGTTTTTTTTTTCTTTTAAGTATCCTCCTTATGAACTTGATTTGGTATTTAGTAGCAACCTGTTTGAGATAAGGCCTTAATCTGGAAAGAGATTGTTGAAATGCACATAAGTGATTTTGAGAGAGATTACAATGTGTTCTTTCACCAATTTGTGTTCATGTATCATTTGGCATCACTGAACTTGAAGCAGGAATGTCAGGGCTAGAGTCTATAGTATGTAAAATGGGCATGTTATGGTTGAAGAAGGGTTACAAATGACTAGAACAAGGAGCTTGTGTTTATGGTGGGAAAAAGATTGCTAATGTATGTGTGTTGGGGAAGTGTTACCTTAGTGAGGATGAGGACATGGGCATTAGAAATCAAAACAAGCAAGAAGGGTATAAATTGAAGATCATTTTCTTGGGCTTATTAGTTTTTCTTCAGCAATCTGAATCCTTCTCCTCTGAATGATTCTTCTGCTGTTCATATGTATATTCTGAGAACTGATTTAATTACATTTCAAGGATTTGCTGGTCAACAATGTCAATGTTCTCGTTAGCTGCTGACTCATGGCAACCAATGCCTAACGAAAGAAGCACTGCCTGATCCTCTGCCATCTGTATGATAGATTATAGATCGTATCATTGTGATTCTTAGGGTTTTCATTGGCTATCTTTTTTCTTGATTACCTGAAAAATCTTTTTGCCTTTCCTTATCCTCTTTTCCCTAGTTGGTTGGTTTATGTTTAACTTTGTAATTACATTTCTCACCTCCTGGAAGGGTTTGGGGAAGTTGTAGAAGTGCAGTAGGCAGTATAGATATCAATAGAATAAATGGACACATTAATAAAAATTTTAGCTAAATATATATATATACACACATACAAAAACTCACTGCCATCAAGTCGAGTCCAACTCAGGGGAAAACTGCCCCATAGAGTTTCCGAGAAGCACCTGGTGGATTTGAATTGCCAACTTTTGTTATGAATTTTCATTTTCAGTGTGATGCTACATTGTATGGATTTAGGGTAACAGTTCCTCCCTCCTGGATCCTCCTTCTCTCCCACACTTCCTTTCTTTCATTTATTGTTTCAACACTCAACATCTACTCTGTGACACACCTTCTGTTAGGGGATATGATGAAGCTCAAAAACGGACATAAACTATTATGGCAGAAACTGTTGGTATCCTGTCCCTATCTGTTTTGCCTTTGCCATCCCTGTGCATGTTGGTCTTATAGTTTCCAACCACCAGCACCCTTGAGTTTTGCTGAGGCTGTATTTAGCTTCAGCCCAAAATACTGAGAAGTTAACACCTTGGTTCTGGACCCCACCCCCAGCCCCAAGCAGTACTCATGCTAGGTCAGATGAGAGTTGGTATATGTATAAACTTTCTTATTCCTCAAGGGGAATAACTCTGAGGCCTATTTTACATGGCATCCCAGTGGTCTCCAGCAGGATTAAGCCCCAGTGGCCCATACTGATAATATGCTTAGTAATGCACTTTTAGTGATTCCCTTCTTTTTTCTGCCTAACTTCCCCAGTCTCCCTTTTGTTATTTCCTGGGATTACTTCCCAAATAAACCACTTGAACTCAAATCTTGGTCACAGTATCAGTTTCTTGAGAAATCCAAACCAAGACATCTCTGCTTCATGGCACCTATCGTCTAGTGAGGGAGACAAATAATCAAACTAATGGCTATGTAATGAAACTTGTGTTAGGCATCATTAAACTTGTTTGTAACTGGATGTACTTCTTTTAGATGCCAGGGAAGACATTTTATTTTAGAAATGATTCATGATGTTTTAGCAGATTCATTTTTTTTATTGTGCTTTAAGTGGATGTTTACAATTCATATCAATTTGTCATATAAAAACTGATACACACATTGTTATGTGACCCTAGTTGCTCTGCTTACCATGTGACAGCACATTCCTCCTCTCCACCTTGTGTTTCACATGTCCATTCAGCCAGCTCCTGTCTCCTTCTGCCTTCTGATCTCACTTGCAGAGAGGAGCTGCCTATTAAGCCTCATGTATCTACTTAAGCCAAGAAGTGCATTCTTCTCCAGTATCCTTTTATGTCTTATAGTGTAGTCTAATCTTAGATCTGTGTCTAAAGAGCTGTTTTCAGGAATGGGTTTAGTTCTGGGCTAACAAAATCTGCAGCCATATCACTCAGGGACCATCCATTCTGTCAGACCATCAAGTCTGGTCTTTTTACTAGAGTTTGAGTTTTGTTCCTCATTTTTCTCCTATTCTTTCTGGGATTCTTTGTTGCATTCCCTGTTACTGAGTTCACTGGTGGCAGCTAAGCATCATCTAGATCTTGCAGTCTCATGGTGATGTATTCTCTAGTTAATGTGATCCTTTCTGTCTCTTGGGCTCATATTTTCCTTATGTCTTTGGTGTTCTTCATTCTCCTTTGTTACAGGTGGGTTGAGACCAATTGATGCTACTTAGATGACCATTTAGTAGCTTTTAAGATTCCAGACATGACTCACCAAAGTGGGATGCTGAACATTTTATAAATGAAATTTACATCAATAAAATTTCATATGCCAGTTGACCTAGATATCTCCTGAAACCATGGTCCCCACACTGCCACCCCTACTACTCTGTCCCTTGAAATATTTGGTTGTATTCAGGAAACTTCTTAGCTTATGGTTTAGTCCAGTTGTGCTGAGTTTTCTTGTGTTGTCATTCTCTTCATATAAAATACTTGTCTGCTATCTAATGGAAACACTGGAGGCATTAAGTGCTATGTCTGCTAACCAAAATGTCAGCAGTTCAACTCCTCCAGGCTCTGCTTGGAAACTCTATAGGTCAGTTCTACTCTGTCTGTAGGGGTGCTATGAATCAACATCGGCTTGATGGCAGTGAGTGTGTTTTTTTTTTTTTTTTATCCAGTTAGTGAATGCTCCTTCCCCTCTTCCTTTGCAACCATGATAGAATGTTTTCTTCTGTGTTTAAAGTTCTTCTTGAGTTCTTATAATAGTGTCTTCATACAATATTTGTCCTTTTGAGACGCACAAATTTCATGCAGCATAAAGCCTTCCAGATTTCACCATTATGAGAGGTGTCACAGATTCATCATTGTTCTTTATCACTGCATGCAGTATTCCATTGTGTGAATGTACAATAATTTTTTATCCATTCATCCACTGATGGGCTTCTAGGTTGTTTCTGTATTTTTGCTGTTGTTAATGGAGCTGCAGTGAACATGGTTGTGAATACGTCTATTGGTACAACAGCTCTTATTTCTCTACAATCTTTTCCAAAGGGTGGGATTGCTGGATTGTTTGATATTTCTATTTCTGGTTTTTAAGGAGGAGCCAAATCAATTTCCAAGGTAGTTATACCATTTTACATTCCCACCAGTAGTGTTCCAGTTTCCTTACATCCTCTTCCAGATTTAATATTTTGTTTTTTGGATTAATGATAGCATTGTTGGGGGTAAGAATGCTATCTTGTAGTAGTTTTGATTTAATTTCTCTAATGGCTAATGATGCTAAGTATTTCCTCATGTATTTGTTAGCCTGCTGAATGTCTTCTTTGGTGAAGTGCCTATTCATATCCTTTGCCCATTTTTAAATTGGGTTGTTTGTCTTTTTTCGTAGAGCTTTTGCAGTATCTTGTAGATTTTAGAGGATTGAACCTAAGTAGATTTGTTGTGTCCCAAAATATAAAACAAAGTTGTCTTTTTACTCTTGAGGTGGAGTCTTTGGATGAACGTAAGTATTTGATTTTTAGGAGCTCCCAGTTCTGTTTTCTCTTCTGGTGTTTGTGCAATGTTGGTAATATTCTGTATTTATACTTCTAGTGTTGTACCTGTTTTTTCTTCTATAATCATTATCATTGTAGATTTTATATTTAGGTCTTGGATCCATTTTGAGTTAGTTTTCGTGCATGGTGTTAGGTGTGGGTCTTGTTTCATTTATTTGCAGATAAAAATTCAGTTATACCAACAGTGTTAAAGAGACTGTCTTTTCTGAAATTAACAGACTGAGTTTTTGTCACATATCAGTTGCTCATAGGTGGATGATTTTATGACTGGATTCCTCCATTCTTTTCTATTAGTCTATGTTGTACCAGTACAGATGATATAATTTTATACACAGAAAACCCTAAAGAATCCATAAAAAACTACTGGAGCTAACAGAAGAGATCAGCAAGGAATCAGGATACAAGATAAACATACAAAAGTTAATTACAGGCTTTTTTGACTACTAGTGGTGTTTTAGTCAGCTAGGGCTGCCCTAACAGAAATACCACAGAGTGGCTGGCTTTAACAAAGGAAGGTTTAATCTTACATAGTCTAGTAGGCCACAAGTCCAAATTCAGGTGTCCACTCCAGGAGAAGGCTTTCTCCCTTGTCGGCTCTAGAGGAAAGTGTGGTATCAGTCTTTGTCCAGGGAGCGTCTTGGCGCAGGAACCTCAGATCTGAAGGACGTGCTTTTCTCCCAGTGCTGCTTGCTTGATGGCACAAGGTTCCCAATTCCCTGCCTGCTTCTCTTTCCTTTTATCTCTTGTAGGATGAAAGGATTAAGGGTGGGGCAAGCCATACTTTAGGGAAAGTCCTTTTACGGTGGAGCAGGGAGGTGATCTTATAAAGGGATTTAGAGTCCCACCCTAATCCTTTAACATACAGCATAGGAAAACCACAAAATGGAGGACAGTCACAAAATACTGGGAATCATGGCCCAGCCATGTGGCTATACATATTTTGGGGGGGACATAATTCAGTCTATGACAAGTAGGATAATAGGTTAAGTTCAGTAGTGTGAAGACTCCCACTTTGTTTTTCTTTTTTGGTAATGCTTATTCAAGGCCTCTGCCACATGAAGGCAATACAAAGTCCTCTTTCTATACAAAGTTGGTAATTTGTTTCTACATCTCATTAAAAATATGATTGGAACTTGGATCAGGATTATGTTGTATCTATAGATTGCTCTGCATAGAATAGACATTTTCCCTATGTTGAATCTTCTTATCCAAGAGAAAGGTATGTTTCTCCACTCATGTAGGTTTCTTGCAGTACATCTTGGAGTTTTCTTTGTACAGGTCTTTTACATCTCTGGTTACATTTGTTCCTAAGTATTTTATCTTCTTGGGGGCTGTTATAAATGGTACTGATTTGGTAATTTCTTCATTGTCCTTCTCTTTGTTGGTGTAGAAGAATCTAATTAACTTTTGTATGTTTATCTTGTATCCCGATTCCTTGCTGATCTCTTCTGTTAGCTCCAGTAGTTTTTTATGGATAATTTAGGGTTTTCTGTGTATAAAATTATATCATCTGCAAATAGAAATATCTTTACTTCTTCCTTGCCAGTATGTATACCATTTATTTCTTTACCTTGTCTAATTGCTCTGGCTAGAACCTCCAGTACAATGTTGAATAAAGATGGTGACAGAGGACTTCCAATTCTCAAGGGAAATGCTTCCAGACTCTCTCCACTGAGGATGACGTTGACTGTTGGTTTTGCATAAATGCCCTTTGTTACGTTGAAGAACTTTTCTTTATTCATCTTTTGCTGAGACTTTTTATTATGAGTGAGTGTTGGACTTTGTCAAATTCCTTTTCTGTATCACTTGATAAGATTATGTGGTTCTTATTGTTTGTTTTGTTTATGTGATTGGTTACGTTGGTTGTTTTTGTAATGTTGCACCATCCTAGCATACCTCATATAAATCCCGTTTGGTCCTGGTGAATTTATTTTTTGTGTATTATTGAATTCTATTGGCTAGAATTTTGTTGAGGATTTTTGCATTTAAGTTTATGAGGGATATTGGTCTGTTATTTTCTCCTTTTTATGGTGTTTTTACCTTGTTTTGGCATCAGGGTTATGCTGATTTCATAAAATAAGTTTGGGAGTATTCCAGCCTTTTTTATGCTCTGAATTACCTTTAGTAATAGTGGTGTTAACTCTTCTGAAAGTTGGTAGAATTTTAGTGAAGCTGTAAGGGCCAAGACTTTGTTGTTGTTGGGAGTTTTTAAATCACCTCTTCAATGTCTTTTATTTCATAAGTTGATTTAATTGTTCTACCTCTGTTTGTGTTAATTTAGGTAAATAGTGTGTTTCTAGAAATTTGTCCATTTCCTCAGGGTTTTTGAATAAAAATTTTCTTAATATTTTGTTATGACTTTTTAAAACTTCAGTTGGGTCTGTTGCATTTTCAGTCATATCATTTCTTCAAGTTGATTTCTTCCTCTCTTATTTTTCGTTTATCAGTTTGTTCACTGTTTTATTGATTTTGTTGACCTTTCCAAGAATCAGCTTTTGGTCTTGTTAATTCTTTCAATTGTTTTTCTATTAGGTTTAATTTAATTCTGTTCTAATTTATTATTTGCTTTCTTCTGGTGCCTGAGAGCTTCTTTCTATTTGTTCTAGTTGTGGGGTTAATGCTTTGATTTGGACCTTTTTTCTTTTTGTATGTGTGCATTTATTGCTGTAAATTTACCTCTGGGCATTGTTTTTGCTTCCTCCAAGTAGTTTTCATTCTCATTTGATTTTGTTGATTTTATTCCATCCTTTATTTCTTCTATCACCCAATAGTTTTTGACAAAAGGTGTTTCTTAGTTTCCATATGTTCTGTATGTTTTTTCTTTGCTTTTCCTGTTATTGATTTCCACTTTCATGGATTTATTGTCAGAAAATAAACTTTCTAATATGTTGCCCAGAATCTGTAATGCATCATGGTTTCAATGATTGTCACAAAATTAGTAGTTTTCAAGCAGCAGCTAAGATTCTTCACTGACTCCTCATTTGGTGGTTGTTCTTCCAAGATTTGTCATCACTTTCTTTTCTTTTCATTCACCTTTATATCCCTAGGTATCTCATCTATTCCTGTTGCTTTCTCCCAAGTAGCTAAATCCAGCCCTAACCCTATCCCAAGTTCCAGAACTACATTTTAAATAGCGTCTCATGAATGTTTCCAGTTTTGCCAAAATTAATCATTTCTCTCCCTTCAAATTATTACCTTCTTCTGCAGTTTATATCTCAATTACTAATATTCCTAACCAGTTAGTGTAACTTGGAAATGCAAGATTGATTCCAACATCCATCTTCTTTCCTCACTCTGTCACCTTGTTCTCTCCTCTACTCTTCGCTGAATCTGTCTGCTGGAAACTTACTTGAGTGCCCAGTATTAATGACATCATCTAGCCTCTTACTGTATGATGACCAGATCCTTTTGTGTGAGACTCAGTTCCCTTCTCAATTCACTGGTAGCCTACCTGAGATATTTCTAACAAAGTCTGTTGATCGTATTTTGAAATATCTTTGTTGGTATTTCAGGTACAGCTCTTCACTTTCTCCACTGTTTCATTTTTGCCTACAAGCATAACGTTCTGGCTTCTACTTTGGTTCTTACTTTTGCCGTGCCCTTCCTTGAATGATAGTCAGGAATCTCACGCTATCCTAATGCCTGTCTTCCTTTTTCTAGCCCTCTACAGCCTGATCTTCAAAAAGAGGTGACTACACTTTACTTGACATTATTCTTTTTCTCTGCAGACTTTCATCCTATTCTTTTGTCCCCATTCTTTCACCTCTGAGAGATGATAAGTGCTCTGCATCAAGTGTAACCTTGTGGACTAGATAGGCACTGACTTTACACCCCTCATGAGGCCTCATAGGGCACTGAGCAGAACTTTCGACCTGTAGATAGACAAAAGAGATTCACAGAGGTGAAAAACTTATCTAAGGTCATCTAGGAAGCTGGTAACAGCCTTTTGAGTTCACTGCTTTTTCTACTTTCCATTGCCACTGTAAGGTGAGGTTTACACATAATCACTCATGATTATGAAACAGCTTCCCTATAAAACATTTTCACAACCTTAGGTCATCTAATTCAGTATCAAACAGTCAAGTTCCAACTTTTTGATTGCTGAATATATTATAGTTGTCTATGTTTGCTAAGTAGAGTTTCATGTGTTATAAAGGATGCAGAAGGCCAATGTCTCACATATGGAAACTGCCTAAATATTTGTCCTTATTTTATCAGATAAATGTAAAATAATGACTGACTGTAAAAAAAAGTCATATAGAGTTTTCTACATCATATACATCTTCAATAACTGGGTTTGTGTAATGGGGAAAAGCTTAAATGAGAAAAAGAGAGTTATTTACATCCTGACTTGTTTGTATGTTCTTGAAGAAGCTATAATGCAGCATCATTTAAAAGATTTTTCAAAATTGGTAGTTTTCAGCAGCATCAAAGATTCTTCATTGAACTAATTGTTCCTGGAATTCATTATAAAACAAAGATAAGGATAATTTTCCTGGATTTATTTTTAAGTGTCTGACTGTATAAGCAACTACCATTTTCAGGTATCTATTGAGAACAAATAACATTGTAAACAGAAAGCAGTGATTAGGAAGAAATCCACAAAACATCTGGGTTCACACCTTCTTGTATGTGTCTACGTTTGTTCTATTTTCTTTAGAATTCAAAAATCAAATAAAGCAGAATCTATTTCTCTTAGGGTTCACCTTAATACTACCTTCCTGCAGCTCATGTAAATGTCCTTTGTATTTATATTTGGCATATATTAAGTGCTTCATAAAAAATTAATAATAAATCTGGAAGTGAGAGGTGGGTCCAAGATGGTGGAGTAGTCAGACATATCCTGTGGTCCCCCTTACAATAATGACCTCTCAAAGCAAGTGAATCAAATTATATATGACAGGCAAGGAGCCTTGAACATCACATGCATAACTGAGAAATTGAACTAAGTAACAGGGGGAGGGAGAGATGCTTCAGAAGCAGCCAGGAGTTGCCAGACCTGACCCATTGGGGATATGGACCTTGCAGGTGGATCTGCTGGTATAAGTAAGGTGAAGCAAGCAGTGGCATTAGAAATGCGTTTTAAACATCAGGAAATACTATGAGGTGGAGAGTACACTCACACCTCCAGAATCAATGAAAAGCAGCCCCTGATTGACAAAAGATAAGTAACTTGCATCTATCCTATTGAGTGGATCAAAAATACCCCTTGGAGAAAAGCTTCTCTCCCATTTACATGCCCTCTGCCCACTGTGTACTCAGTCCTAGCTGACTTCAGAGACTGACACATCCCCTGGGCTAGAAGTAGGACCTGCCGCATGACCTGAGCCCTTCTCCCAGTCTTGGAAAGGGAACAAATTAACAAACAGGCTAAAATAACCTGACAGCTCTTCAACTCTGAGAAGTAATAGTTCCTTTGCCTAGGCAAAGGCGTAAGAGGGTCACAGACTTTGATTGATTTACAATGCTGCAGAGATGTATTGAGAGAGATGAAGCCTGTAAGTAATCTCATGCCAGTGCAGATTAGGCTGTTAGGCACTATCAAGTTGGTTCTGACTCGTAATGACCTTATGTAATAGAACAGAACACTTCATGCTCTTGTGCCATCCTCACAATTGTTGTTATGCTTGAGTTGCAGCCACTGTGTCATTCCATCTCACTGAGGGCCTTCCTTTTTTTTTGCTGACGCTCTACTTCACCAAGCATCATGTCTTTCTCCGGGAACTGATCTCTCCTGATATCATGTTCCAACTACATGTTTTGCCATCTGTTGTGGATTGCATTGTGTCCTCCCCAAAAGGTATGTATTGATTTGACTTGGCTATAAGTCCTAACATGGTTCAATTCCTCCGATATGTTGGGAATCCTGTCTCTGTGATGTTGATGAGGGAAAATGGACAGCAATTGTGTTGGTAAGTCAGGACTCAAGTTACCAGCTTGTGGGATATAGGACAGAGAAGTGAGCAGAGGAAGTCTAGAACCTCATACTACCAAGAAGGCAGCACCGAAAGCAGAGCACATCCTTTGGACCTGAGGTTCCTGTGCTGAGATGCTCACATTGAATTTGGACCCAGCCTACTGGACTGTGATAATTTCTCTTGTTGAATGGACTTGTAACTTGTAAATGAATTTGTGTCTTACTGGACTGTGAAAATAAAGTTTCTCTTCATGAAAACATCCACTCGTGGTATTTTTTGTTGAAGCATGTTTTAGTCAGCTAGGGCTGCTCTAACAGAAATACCAGAGAGTGGATGGCTGTAACAAAGGAAGGTTTATTCTTACACAATCTGGTAGGCTACAAGTCCAAATTCAGCATGTCTGCTCCAGGGGAAAGTTCCCCTTAGTTGACTTTGGAGGAAACTCCGGTATTACATCAGTCTCTGTCCAGGGAGCATCTCAGCACAGGAACCTCAGGTCTGAAGGACACGCTCTTCTCCTAGTTCTGCTTTCTTGATGGTGTGGGGTTCCCAATTCTCTGCCTGCTTCCCTTTCCTTTTATGTCTTGCAGGATGAAAGGATTAAGGGTGGGGCAAGCCATACTTTAGGGAAACTCCCTTTACAGTGGAGCAGGGAGGTGATCTTATAAAGAGATTTAGAGTCCCACCCTAATCCTTTAACATACAGCATAGGAAAACCACAAAATGGAGGACAGTCACAAGATACTGGGAATCATGGCCCAGCCATGTGGCCACACTTATTTTTGGGAGGACACAACTCAGTCCATGACAGAGCAGTGCCAGGTGACTAAAGCACCATCCTTGCTTCTAAAGAGCATTCTTTATGTACTTCTTCCAAGACAGTTTTATCCATTCTTTTAGCAGTCCATGGTATATTCACTATTCTTTGCCAACACTGTAATTCAAAGATGTCAGTTCTTCATTCTTGCTTATTCATTGTCTGGCTTTCACATGCACATGAGGTGACTGAAAACACCATAGCTTGGATCAGGTGCACCTTAGTCGTCAAGGCTGCTTCTGTGCTTTTCAGCACTTTAAAGAAGTCTTTTGTAACTGATTCCCCCAGGGCAGTCTGTCTTGATTTCTTTTTTTTTTTATTTAACATGACTGAGTGAAAGTGTACATTCCTGTATAAATTTACATGCCCACCTATATGCAGCTTCCACTGCTCTTCCTGTCTGGTGACAACACACTATTCCTTTCTGCTCCATACATGTCTCATCCTCCCAACAGTCTCCTTTCCCCTCCTCTCCACTCACTCTCCTTCCTCCAGCCAGAGGTCAGCAGGATGATATCTTATAGATGTATAGAACCATAAAGTGCATCCGATATATGGTCACTCTGCATTGCCAAGTCCAATCCATTCCTGTCCAAAGAGTGGACCTTTGTTATAATTTATGGGTAAGGGCAGCATCAGGGCCGGGGGCCATGCTCTCAGGGGAACCCCCAAAACCACTGGACCATCAATTGAGGTTTTTTAGTGGAGATCTCAGGATGAGTCTTGATTTCTTGACTGCTGCTTCCATGGGCATTGATTGTGGATCCAAGTAAAATGAATTTCTTGACAACTTCAGTCTTCTCCATTTATCATGATGTTGCTTATTGGTCCAGTTGTGAGGATATTTGTTTTCTTTATGTTGAGGTGTAATACATTCTGTTATCTGTGATTTTTGATCTTGATAGTAGCAGATTCAAGTCCTCTTCACTTTCAGCAAGCAAAGTTATATCACCTGCATAATATAGGTTGTTAATGAGTCGACTTCCAACTCTGATGCCCCTTTCTCTTTCATATGCTCCAGCTTCTTGGATTATTTGCTCAGTGTACAGATTGAATAAATATGGTAAAATGATATAACTGTGATGCGTACCTTTCCTGATTTTAAACCATGCAGTATCCCCTTGTTCTGACAAAATGACTTCCTCTTGACATGTGTACGTCTTATTCATGAGCACAGTTAAGTGTTCTGGAACTCCTGTTCTCCACAATGTTATCCGTAATTTGTTGTGATCCACACATTTGAATGCCTTTACATAGTCAATAAAACACAGGCAAACATCCTTCTGTTTTTCTCTGCTTTCAGCCAAGATCCGTCTGACATCAGCAATATCATCTCTGGTTCCATCTCCTCCGCTAAATCCAGCTTGAATTTTTGGCAATTCCATGTTGATATACTGCTGCAGCCACTTTTGAATGATCTTCAGCAAAATTTTGCTTGCTTGTCATATTAGTGATGTTGTTTGATAAAGTCTGCATTTGGTTGGATCACCTTTCTTGAGAATAGGCATAAATATGGATCTCTTTCAGTTGGCTAGCCAAGTGACTGTCTTTCAGATTTCTTGGCATAGATGAATGAGCACTTCCATTGCTGCCTGCTTTTGTTGAAACATCTCATCTTAGTCAACCAGTGCTGCTCTAAGAGAAATATTACCAGTGCATGGCTTTTTAAAAAAGAAATTTTATTTTGTCACAGTCCAGTAGGCTAAAAGCCCAAATTTAGGATGTCAACTCCAGAGGAAGACTTTGCTGGATCTAGAGAAAGGTCCTTGTTGTCAGTCTTCCCCTGGACTGAAAGCCTCTGGGGTACAGGGACCCCAGTCCTTTCCAAAGGATGTACTCAGCTTCCAGCACAGCTTCTTGATGGCATGAGGTCCCCAAAGCTCTTTGCAAACTTCTTTCCTCTCTCAAGAGACTGTCTCAAGGCACAAGATAATCTTAAAGGCACAGGATACACTTACATATTGAGTCCTGTCCCACCAACACAGCTGCTGTCCATCCACCCTCATTAACATCATAGAGAGAGGATTTGCAACTTGGAAGAAATCACACAATACCAGCAATCATGGCCTAGTTAAGTTGCTATATAGATTTTTGAGGGAAAACAATTCAGTCCATGACATTCCACACTTTGTTCCCTAAAAATCACATTCTTGCAGCATGCAAAACATACTCATTCCATGATGGCAAAACTCTTAAGTTCAAATCCAAGATCCAGAAGTTCCTCTCCAGCTGTAAAATCTAGAACACAAGTTACCTGCTTCCAAAATACAGTAGCAGAACAGGTTGGCACAAATTAGATATTCCATTACAAATGGGAGAAAGAAAGCAAAAGAGACAATAAAAAAGTCAGTGAAACACATTACAGTAGCTCTCAAAGCTTTGAAAATAATGTCCCATTCTCTGAGACGTTTTTCACAAGGGCGCTGCCTTCTAGACTCTAGGTATTGGTACTCTAGATGCTAAGTGGAAGCCCCATGGCACCTGGCTATGGCTCTGCCTTTCAGGCAACTCTGCCCCTTCAGCTTTAGGGGCACCCTAAGATTGCCTGAGTGGTAATTCCATCCTTAGTAACACAAGAATCCATGGCTTCACACTTTCAAACCCCTGAGCTCATGGCCATACCTTCTGAGACTGAGGCAGCTCAACTTTTTATCATCTCTATCTCTGCAGCTTCTGCTTCCTGTGACTTCATGGCCTTGGCCTCAGGCCATGCCTGCCCTCCTTAGGAAAGTGTTCCAAAGATCAGTAGCACCACTGTTTTGACTATTAGGAGGCAGCCCACTCTGCCAGGAAGCCTCCTGCACACAGGCACTCAGCTCTCTCATTCCATGGGTCAGTAAGCCTAGCTCCACTGATTCAAGTGCCTGGAGGCATCCCACTCTACCAGGAAACCTCTGTGCACAGGCAGTCTCCTCTCTTACTCTGTAGGCTGGCTGTAGCACTGTCTGGTACTGATATGGTGCTGCTGTTTCCTGTTTGTTGCTGCAGCTGGTCCTCTGCATCTTGTTTCATACTATCTGTGCCTTCATTGATGTTAACAGTTCTCCTCAGTTCCTTATGAGTCTTCCGTCATTCAAAGTTTCAAAACTACTTCCATATTGTAGGTATCTGTCAGAGCAGCTCCCTACTCCAAATTCTATCTGAGCCAGCTAGTGCTGCTGTAACAAAAATACTACCAGTGGATGGCTTTAATAAGATGTATTTTGTTTTGTCACAGTCTAGTAGGTTATAAAAGTCCAAATTCATGACGTCAACTCCAGAGAAAGGGTTTCTTTGCTGGATCTGGAGGAAGGTTCTTGTCATCAATATTCCCCTGGACTGGGAACTTCTGAGGTGTAAGAGACCCTTTCCAAAGGACACACTCAGCTTCCAGCACAGCTTCTTGATAAAATGAGATGGCCAAACCTCGCTGCGAGGTTCTTTCCTTCATATATCTCAAGAGACTGCTTCTAGACACAAAACAATGGTACACATTGAGTCCTGCCCCACCAATACAACTGCTGCCCATCCACCCTCATTAACATCACATAGGCAGGATTTACAATTTGGAAGACTCATATAATAAAAAGGAATTATGATCTAGAGTGTTTTGAGGAACACAATTCAATCCATGACACATCTCAATTGGTATTCTGTCCATTTCTGTAGCCTTGATTTTCACCAGTGCTTTGAGTGCAGTTTGGTCTTCTTTCAGTACCATCAGTTCCTGATCATATGTTACCTCCTGAAATAGTTGACCATCAACCAATTCTTTTTGGTTGATTGTGTATTCCTTCTATCTTCTTTTGATGTTTTCTGTGTCATTTAATATTTTCCCTGTAGAGCCCTTCAGGATTGGAACTTGAGGCTTGAATCTTTTCTTCAGTTCTTTCAGCTTGAGAAATGCTGAACATGTTCTTCCCTTTTTATTTCCTGTCTCCGAGTCTCTGCATATCTCATCATGATACTTTACTCTGTCTTTTCAAGCCACCCTCTGAAATCTTCTGTTCAACTCTTTTACTTCATTATTTTTTCCTTTTGCGTCTCTCCTGACATCCATTTACAGTCTTTTCTTTCTCTCCTGTCTTTTTAATGATGGCTTTTTTCCTTCATGTATGATGTTCTTGATGCTATTCCACAGCTTGTCTGGCCTTTGGTCATCAGTATTTTTTAAATTTTTTGTTGTGAATTAACAATTTTACAGTCTATATTCACTGCTAACCTATTCTAGTTGCCCCCCTCTGCCACGGCACCAGTGGAAAGCCTCTCAGACAATCCTGTGTACCTGTTTAGGGTTTATTTGCCTCCAGTATCACTTTATGGTTTGTATAGTCCAGGCCAGTCTGTCTGGAAAGCTAGCCCTGGTGCTGGATGCAGTTTGGTGGTAGAACATCCAGGAGCCATGCTCCCAGGGAGCCCTCCATTCAGAAGGACCATCGAGTATGACTGTATGATCTTACTCTGCCCTCCACTCCATTGCCCACTGTATCCAGAGCTCCGTTTTGTGTACCCTATCTGGGCTGTCATTGGTGGTGGCCAGGCATCATCTAACACTTCTGGTCCTATGCTGAAGCAGGCTGTGGCATGTGGCCTCTTCTATAAGGTGGACCCATATTTTTTTTCCTGTCTTCAAAGTCCACCAGGTACCACAGGTCCAGGTGGATTTGGGACCATTTGGTGCTATTTAGATGGCAGCTTTCTAGGTTTCAAGGCCCCAGTCATCACTTACCAAGTGGTGTGTGGAGTGATATCTTGAGAGAGGGAGAGAGAAAAACCTTGGGTATGCCGGTTAGTCTGGATGTCCCCTGAGAGCATGATCCTCTGATCCCAGAGCCTGTTTCTGTGTCATCCCAAAGAGGTGGTTGACGTTAAGAGGACTATTTGGTTTGAGGTTGAGTAGCTGTGGGTATCCCACTTCCTGTGAGTGCTGGCACATCCTATACCCAACCCTAATCCTAACCACTATCTAAATTGTAAAAAATATCTCTCCTTTCCTTCATTCCCACTCTTGTAACCATCAGATAGTGATTTCTTCTGTGCTCAATGATTTGTTGCGTCCTTATAGCAATGGTCTCATACAAAATTTGTCCTTTTGTGTCTGGCTAATTTCACTCAGCATAATTTCTTCTAGATGGTTCTGTGTTGACATGTATTTCTCTAAGTTATAGGTTTTCTATCATTGCATAGTGTTCCACTGTATGAATATACCACAGTTTGTTTAACCATTCATCTGTTGGTGAGCATCTAGGTTGCTTCCAACTTTTTGCTATTGTGGAGAGAGCTACAATAAACATTAGAGTGCATGTGTCTTTTTGAGTGGTGTTCATTGTTTCTTTGAGATATATTCCAGCAAGTGGGATTGCTGGATCATATAGTATTTCTATTTCTAGTTTTTTAAGAAGGCACAAGCCGATTTCCATAGTGGTTGAATCATTTTACAGTCCCATCAACAGTGTAGAACAGTTCCAATCTCTCCACATACTCTCCAGTATTTATTATTTTGTGCTTTTTGTATTATTGCCAGCTTTGTTGAGGTGAGATGGTATCTCACTGGGATACTGATTTGGATTTCTCTGATGGCTAGTGATCATGAGCATTTCTTCATGCATCTGTTGGCAACCTGTATGTCTTCTCTGGTGAAATACCTGTTCATATCTGTTTTAGTCAGCGAAGGCTACTCTAACAGAAATACCAAAGAGTGGATGGCTTACACAGTCCAGTAGGTTACATGTACAAATTCAGGATGTCTGCTCCAGGGGAAGGTTTTCCCCCGTCGGCTCTGGAGGAAAATCTGGTATTGTATAAGTCTTTGTCCAGGGAGTATTTTGGCACAAGAACCTCATGTCTGAAGGATATGCTTTTCTCCTGGTACTGCTTTCCTGATGGTACAAGGTTCCCAGTTCTCTGCCTGCTTCCCTTTCCTTTTATCTCTTGCAGGATGAAAGGGTTAAGGGTGGGGCAAGCCATAGTCCAGGGAAACTCTCTTTACAGTCGAGCAGAGAGGTGATCTTATAAAGGGATTTACAGTTCCACCCTAATCCTTTAATATACAGCATAGGAAAACCACAAAATGGAGGACAGTCACAAGATACTGGGAACCATGAACCACTCATGTGTCTACTTATTTTTGGGGGGACACAATTCAATCCATGACATCCCACCATTTGGCACCCCAAAAATCACATCATTTAAGCATGTAACACATTGATCTCATCATAGAGAACTCATGTCCATCCCATATGATAGAAGTCGTAAATCAGTTCCAAGTTCAAAATTCAAAAACTCTTCTACATCTGTGAAATCTAGAATACAAGCTATCTGTTTCCAAAGCTATAATAGTAGAATGGGCACAAGTTAGACATTCCATTACAAATATGAGAAATTGCAGGGAAAGAAGGCATTAACAGGCAACAAATAAGTCAGCAGAACACATTACATTAGCTCTCAAGGCTTTGGAAATAATCTTAGGTTTTCTGAGACATTCTACACAATGACCCTGCCCTCTGGACTCTAGGTATTGACCACACTTTCCGGATTCTGAGCAGAGACCTCCATCCCTGTGCTACAACTCTGCCTTCAAGGCCTACTTGGACAGAAACCCTGCCCCATTGGCTTTAGGTGTACCCTAAGCACAACTGAGTGGCAATTCCACTCTGACAAAACACAGAATGCCATTGTTCCATCCTTTCAAACCCCTGAGGCCATGGCCATATGTTTTGAGACTGAGGCAGCTCAGCTTCTCATGCTCTTTGTGTCTTCAGCTTCAACTTCCTGTGGCCACATAGCGTGGGCCTCAGGCCCACATCTGCCCTACTGGGGCAAGTGTTCCAAAGCTCTGTAGCTCTGCTGATTCAAGTGCCCAGACGAACCCCACTTTTGCTGGAAAGCGTCCTGCCCAAAGGCACTCAGCTCTCTTGTTCTGTGGGTCAGCAAGGCTGGCTCCACTGATTTAAGTGCCCAGAGGCACCCCGTTCCACCGGGAAAACTCTGTGCCCAGACACACAGCTCTCTCTTTCTATGAGTTGGCTCCAGTGCTGCCTCTGGTTCTGTTGCTGCCACTGCTGCTGCCACCAGTCCTCTGTTGTTTCTCACCACCTGTGCCTTCTTCATTCCTTCTGAATTTTCTATCCATTCTGAGTTTCAAAATGGCTTCCACATTTTAGGTATTTGCTAGAGCAGCACTCCACTCTCAATATCCTTTGCTTATTTTTTAATTGGGTTATTTGTCTTTTTGTTGTTGAGGTTTAGTAGTTTCTTGTAGATTAGAGAGATTAGGTGATGATTGAAAACATGGTGGGCAAATATTTGTTCCCATTCTGTAGGCAATCTTTTTACTCTTTTGTTAAAGGCTTTAGATAAGCATATGTGTTTAATTTTTAAGAGCTCTCAATTATCTGTTTTCATTTCTGATGATTCAGCGTTATTGTTGGTTTTGGTACACTGTCGATGCCATGGGTTAGAGCTTCCCATGTCTTCCCTAGTTTTCCTTCCAAGAATTTTATTGTTTTAGCTTTTGTATTTAGGTCTTTGATCCATTTTGAAATAGTTTTTGTGCATGGTATAAAGTAAAGGTCTTGTTTCTTTCTCTTTTTTTTGCAGGTGGTTATCCAATTATGCCAACACCATTGCTGAAGACACTGCCCTTTCCCTAGTTCACAGCCTTTGGGCCTTTATCAAATATCAGCTGTTTGTAGGTGGATGAAGTTATATCTGGATTCTCAATTCTGTTCCATTGGTCTGTGTGTCTGTTTTTGTGCCAGTACCAGGTTGTCTTGACTATTGTGGCAGTGTAGTGGGTTTTAAGGTCAGGAAGAGTAAGGCCTCTCACTTTGTTCCTCTTCTTTAGTAATGATTTACTTATCTGGGGCATCTTGCCCTTTCATTTGAAGTTGGTAATTTGTTTCTCCATCTCATTAAAAACTGTTGGAATTTGAATTGGGATTGCATTGTATGTATAAACTGCTTTGGGAAGTATAGACATTTTCATGAGGTTAAATCTTCCTATCCAAGAGCAAGGTAAATTTCTCCACTGATATAAGTCACTTTTTGTTTCTTCCAGTAGGGTCTTGTAGTTTTCTTTGTATACGTCTTTTATATCTCTGGTTAGATTTATCCTAGGTATTTTATCATCTTGGGGTCTATAGTAAATGGCAGTGATCTCATGATTTCCTCTTTGGTTGCTTTGTTGGCATAAAGGAATCCCACTGATTTATGTATGTTTGTCTTGTGTCCTGACATTTTGCTGAAGTCTTCTAATAGACCCAGTAATTTTTTGTGGATTCTTTAGGGTTTTCTATGTATGAGATCATGTCATCTGCAAATAGTGATACTTTAACTTCTTCTTTAACAATTTGGGTGCCCCTTATTTCTTTGCCATACCTAATTGCCCTGGCTAGGACCTCCGGAAGTGATGAACAGAAGTGATGACAATGGGCATCCTTGTCTAGTACCTGTTTTTAATGAGAATGTTTTCATTTTCTCTCCATTAAGTATGATGTTACCTGTTGGTTTAGTGTAGATGGCCTTTATCATGCTGAGGAATTTCCCTTCTATTCCTATTTTGCTGAGAGTTTTTAACATGAATGGGTGTTGGACTTTATCAAATGCCTTTTTTGCATCTATTGATTAGAATCATGTGGTTTTGGTCTTTTGATTTGTTTATGTGGCTGATTACATTAATTGCTTTTCTAATGCTGAACCATCCCTGCATCCCTGTTATGAATCTTGCTTGGTTGTGATGAACTATTTTTGTCTCTATTTTATCTAACTAGTTTTAACTATTTTTATCCCGTATGGTGGGTTTAATTTTAAAGTCTAGTTTGTCAGAGATTAGCATTGCCACTCTTGCTCCTTTTTGAATGTTACTAGCTTGATATCTCTTTTTTCCAACCTTTGAGTTGTAGTTTGTCTGGGTCTTTGAGTCTAAGTTGTGTCTCCTGGGAGCAGCATATACATGTATCGGCTTTTTTTTTTTTTTTAAAACCCAATCTACTACTCTCCTTCTCTTTATTGGTGCATTTAGTCCATTCATATTCAGTGTGACTGTTGATATATATGATGTTAGTGTTGTCATTTTGATGCCTTTTTGGGGGGTGTCATGGACTGTTTATCTGTTGCATTCCATATTCTGTGCCGAGTCTTTTTTCTTTATGTGGATTTCAGTTTTTGTTTCCCTGAAATTATTGTGATTTCCTTTGTTGCTTTTTGACATGTAGAATTATAGGTTTCTTTTGCAGTTACTCCCTTAATCCTCTTTATTAGTCTAAAAGTAGTCCAAAATTCCATGTCAGTGTTTCTCCTTGGGTTCCTCCACATCTGGAAGGTCTATGTGTACGTTTTTTGACCCTCTTTTCATATAATGTAGTTTATTATATCCTGAGATCTCTGAATTTCCATTTTTTTGTGATTTGGTTTTGGTTATTGTTTTTGGATTTCCTTTTCTGATAGTGTCTAGATGCACTGTCAAGTGTTGGATATTTAAATATGTATCTAATGTTGTTGATTTTCTAATTGAAGAACTTCCTTTATTGATTCTTGCAATTTTGGTTTGGTTCTTACAAATTTTGTAAATTTCTGTTTACCTGTGAAAATTTTAATTTCACCTTCATATTTGAGAGACAATCTTGCAGGATATATTATTCTTGTTTGGCAGGTTTTTTCCTTCAGGACTTTGTATTTGTTATCCCATTATCTTCTGGCCAGCATTTTTTCAGCTGAGTACTCTTAGCTTAATCTTAATAATTTTCCTTTGTAAGTTAGTTTTTGCTTAATTCTGGCTGCCTTCAGAAGTCTTTGTCTCTAGTTTTATTGAACTTGAAAATGATATGCCTTGGTATATTTCTTTTGGGATCTATCTTCAGTGGGGTTTGATGAGCATCCTAAACAGAGATCTTCTCATCTTTCATGATGTCAGAGAAGTTTTCTGTCAGCAAGTCTTCAACAATTCTGTGTTTTCAGCTGTCCTAGCTTGTTCTAGTACTCTGATCACTCTAATATTGCTCCTCTTGATAGAATCCCAAATCATCCTTAGTGTTTCTTTAATTGAGTCTTTTATCTGATTTTTCTTCAGGTATGCTGGTGTCATTTACGTTGTCTCAAGTGCAATAACTGTTTTCTATTTGCTCCATCCTGCTACTTTAACTTTCTACTGAGTTGTCAAGATCAATGAGTTTATTGTTAATCTGCCAAATTTCAGAGCATTGCTCTCAAGCATTTCTTGCAAATTGTGTAATTTTTCAGTGTGTTCTGCTGCATTTTGCCTGATCTCTCTCCTGGTATCTTGCACAGTTCTGTACATCAGTCTTTTGTATTCTGTCTCTGATAGTTGCTGGAACTCCTTTTTGTCTGTGAAATCTGCTGATGCGTATTTGGGGAGTTTTGGGAAACCATGTGTCTTAGTCACCTGGTACTGCTTTAATAGAAAATACCATGAGCGGAAGGGTTCATGAAGAGAAATTTTTATTGTCACAGTCCAGTAAGCCACAAATCCATTTATAACTTGTAAGTCCATTCAGTGAGACAATTTATCACAGTCTAGTAGGCTGAGCCCAAATCCAGTGAGAGCATCTTGGCACAGGAACTTCAGGTCCAAAGGATGTGCTCTGCTTTTGGTGCTGCTTTCTTGGTGATATGAGGTTCCCAACTTCCTCTGCTCACTTCTCTCACTTATATCCCACAAGCTTTTAGCTTGAGTCTGCCCTCACTAACACAACTGCAGTCCATTCTCCATCATCAGTTACCACAGAAGCAGGATTGACAACACATGGGAGGAGTGGCACCATACTGGGACTCATAGTCAAGTTAAATCTACACACCCATTTTTGGGGGGACACAATTCAATCCATGACACCATGGTAGTCTGCTCCTTTAGGCGTTTAGAAATTGATTGTTGTCTCTGAGCCATGGGGAAGTCCTTGCGGTGAAAGAGACTTAATAGCTCAGTTGGCTTGACCAGCATCTCTCTACTGGGGTTCTGCCGTAGTTTCTCAGTACAGACTGATTATTTTCTGTTCCTTGATTTTACTGTCCCACACTAGGTCACTGCTGGCTCAGCTCCCAGATAGAGGAGTTGTGCTTGCTTTCAGCCATGCCACACTGCTCCTGCCTCTAGGCTGGGATGATGGTCCCTAATACAGGCACTGCACTTTTGCAGTCACCTCCAAAGTGGGCAGGGCACAAGCACTGCTGCTGCAGTTGCCTCTGGGTTGGGCTTATCCCTTGCAGAGCCTCAGCTTGGGCTCTCAGGTGTGGGAGCAGGGAGAGGTTGCCCGCACCTGCCTTCTTTCCCAAGCCACAGCTACAAATGCTGCCACTGTTACTGTTGCCTCAGGCCTGGGCAGTGAACTGCAGGAGCTTCACTGGTGATTTTCCCACTGGTGAGCGGTCGCACATCCTTTATCTGCATCTCCTGGCTCATATGTGTCCTTGTCACTGCCTATACTGCCTGTGGGATGGGATGGTCTTCTGTGGAGCCTCAGATGCAGGTGTGGCTCACAGGCAAGGGAGGTGTTATGTGCTGCCTCTCCCAGGCTGTGCACTTCCACCATATCAGTGACACTGCTACCTCAGGGTTGCCTGCATTCCAAAGCTGCCTTTGTCTCCAGGCTGCATGTGGTCTCAAGCCACTGCCTGGCCATGCATGAGTGCATACCCTCCTCACTTCTCCTTGGCTTGGACCACTCTGGCACCAGTCAAGCCACTGGGACCTATTGCCCTCTGATTGCCTGACTAGTCTTAAGTCCCTCAGACCTGAGTAGAAGTCTTCTGTTCTGGGCTGCTTTCTTTAGGCAGGTGTGGATCATCTTTGTCCTGAGACCTGGTGGCATCTCTGAGTCCCATGTTGTGAGTTTGTTTTGGTAGGCAGGGTTTGCTGTGCTCTCTTCACCTTCCCTGTGTGGGATATCTTTGTCTAGAGTCCTGTTGTTTCCTCCATGGTGGTCTTGCGCTCCTACAATCTTTCTGTCATCCAGACAGTTCTTATATGTTTCTACCAGGTGATCAGGCCTCCTTGAGTGCCCAGTTTGGTTTGTTTAATTGATTCTGCTGGTCTTTGTTTTTAGCGGATTCTGAAGGGTTGTGTGGCTGTGCTACCATCTTATCTCCTGGTCGTTAGTATTCAACTGTCAAATCTATTCTTGTGATGGTCTTTAAGCTCAGGTGGGATATACTCAAGGTTGTACTTTGGGTCTCATGGACTTGTTCTAATTTTCCTCAGTTTCAACTTGAACTTGCGTGTGAGCAACTGTTTTGCAGTTGGTCCCTGGCCTTGTTCTGATTGATGGTGTTGAGTTCTTCTATCATCTCTTTCCACCAATGTGGTCAGTCTGATTCCTGTGTATTCCATCTGGTGAGGTCTATGTGTACAGTCACTGTTTATGTTGATGGAGAAACATATTTGCAGTGAATAAGTCATTGGTCTTGCAAGATTCAATCATATGATTACCAACATAGTTTCTATAATCAAACTATATTTTCCAACTATGGATCCTTATTTGTTTCCAGCATTTGCATTCCAGTGACCAGTAATTATCAGTTCAACTTGATTGCATGTTTGATCAATTTCAGACTGCAGAAATTGTTAAAAATCTTCAATTTCTTCATCTTCGGCTTTACTGGTTGATGTGTAAATTTGAATAATAGTCATATTAACTGGTCTTCCTTGTAGGTGTATGGATATTATCCTATCACTGACAGCACTGTATTTCACACTAGATCTTAAAATGTTCTTTCTGATGATGATTGCAATGCCATTCCTCTTTGTCACTCCCGATATAGCAGAACTTATGATTGTTGGAATAAAAATGACCAATACCAGTCCGTTTCATCTCACTAATGCTTAGGATATCAACCTTTATGCATTCCATTTCATTTTTGATGATTCTCAGTTTTTCTAGATTCATACTTAGTATATTCAAGTTTCTAGTTGTTAATGATATTTTCAGCTGTTTTTTTCTCATTTTGAGTATACATTACATTGAGTTAGCCACCAGAAATGTTCATAGTAAAACTACAAATTTTTGTTTTCAGAGCTTTCTACAATCTGATTGTTAATAAAGAATTGTGGACATCTTATGAACAGTTCTGTGAGAGCAATTAATTATTTCCAATTCAGAGCCAAGAAGGCTCTGTAAGTGAGATGGCAATTGACCACAGCCTTAAAGGAATTTCAGGACATTGATTAGCATAAAATGGAAATTGAAGGTAAAATAAAGGAAAGTACATTTCAAATAGAAGAATTTGAATAAAGGTGGAGAGTCAGTAAAATCTCTAATTATGGATTACTGGACTGTAAGGCTCATAGGAGGAAACAGTATCAGATGTAGCTGAAAAAGCAAATTGGAAGTTGAATAGCAAGGACTTTGAATACCATTATCAGAGTGTAGAATTTTACTATGCAACAAATGGGGAATACCATGGTCACATCTCTATTCCTGGAATGTGGAGCCAGAACAGATTGGGCTTTTGCTCTGTGCCAGTGCAGAATACTGACTGGAGCAGAGAGAGACTGAGGCAGAAAGATAGTTGCAGTAGGGGAGGAGAGATGAAATCAGGTGACATGAGCCAGTCAAGGGGAAAATGAGATTTGAGAGCCAAGAGTGGGCAAATGTGGGAGCCAGACTAGAGAAATTGGATAGAGAAGATAAAGGCAAGAAGATTTGAAGATTGATTCCCACGTGAGCTTCTGAGACACAAAGTAGGGCAGTATGATGGCTTATGAGGCTTGTAATCTCAGATATCCATCTGCCTGGGCTTGTATCCCAGTTGTCACTTCCTGCCTGTAAGAAGTGCAACAGATAGCATATCTTTCCTATCCTTGGGTTTGCTCCTCTGCAAATAGAAATTCTAATAATAGCTTCTACCTAAAAGGATATTTTTGTAGCTTAAATAAATTAGATACATTAAATACATTAATTAATTCACGTAAGTATTGATCTTGCTCAGTAGCACTATCCCCTTTTCAAATCATTGTCATATAGGAAATACCCTATGAAAGTTTACGAAACTTGTTGATTTTGATGATGATGGCATTAATTGAGTCCTAAAGACATGTTTTAATTCTGGGATAATTTAGAGATTAATTTGTGGTTTTTAAGAACACTAGTGTTTAATATGTCTGGTTTCTTCTCACATGTTTATACAGATTAAAATAAAACCTGTCAGCATTTTTTAAGGTATGACAATACAGAGATTATTTATTTCCTGGCCTTAAGATAATGTACATATTCCATTTCTTTATGTAGAATATATATTTTAAAAAAGCAACCAATCAGCAAAACACTGCTGCCAACTGGGGTGAACAAAAATTACCAGAGAAGGTGAGAGCTATAAGGGAAAGATACTATGAAAGACCGAAAAATTGCTCATGGATAGAATTTCAACAAGGTGAAATTGAGGAAACTAATTACAAGTATGCAAAATGGTATTGATCAATATGGCAAATGCTGAAAGATGATTTGGAATTTCAGCATGTTTGGAGAGCTGCCTATCAATTATGTTTTTACAAAAAATCCAATGTAGCTTGGCCTCTTTTATCTTCTCTATCCAATTACTCTAGTCCAGCTGTCAAACACTTGGGTCAGGTGACTTACGACTCAGTTCTCTGTGAACCGAAGATGTGATTGAGGACTTGGGAACATCCTTCAGTAGAATTCGTTGCAGAGAAGTTGAGACAAATGTTGACTGTGGTGTATCTGAAGTGGAACTAGTGCAAATTGTTGAAAAAATTTGAAAGCCAGTGATCACAATCAAGTGTCAGTACTACATCAGGGAACAGCTGGAGTGTGCTGAGATTCTAAGTAAAAAAAATTCAAGTTCAGATTGAGAGACATGGGAAGGTGTTTCTGTGGCTCTTAAGCTCCATATATATATACTGGGCTAATGTGAACTTATAGGGAGTAATTGAGTGGTACAAATTGTTAAGTGCTCCACTACTAAGCAAAAGATCAGCCATTGGAGCCCACCAAGGCTCCTCAAGAGACAGACCTGAAGTCTGCTTCTGAAAGATTGTAACCTAGAAAACCCTATGGAGCAGCTCTGTTGATCTCCATGAGCTGGAATCAACTTTATGGCACCTAACAACAACAAAGTATAAACTTAAAAAAATTAGGAGTTGAAAACTTCCATTTATTGACATAAATTTCTCTTATGTGCCATACTGATTGTCTAATTTTATGTTTTAAATTAATCAAGTAGATTTTCAAGCAGAATCATTTTTTAAAATACTTCATTGTGCTTTAAGCAGACGTTTATAATCCAAATCAATTTGACACATAAAACCCCCTCACACATCCTGCTGTGTAACTCTAGCTGCTCTCCTAACCCTGTGGTAGCACACTTCTCCTTTCCTGTACTTCCTGTATGCATTCAACCAACTTCCTGTCCATTTCCATCCCCTTGTCTCTCCTCTGGAAAGGAACTGCTCAAACAGCCTCATGTATACAGTAAAGCCAAGAGGCACACTCTTTGCCAGCATCACTTTGTCTTATATGTCTTATAATACCATCCAAACTTTGAAGAGTTGGCTTCCATATTCATTTCAGCTCTGGGCTAAGGGTCCAGGGGCCATGTCCTCAGCAGACTTTCCAGTCTGTCAGACAATCAAGTCTGGTCTTTATTTTAATAGAGTTCTAGCTTTGCACACCCATTTTTCTCCTGCTACATCAGGGACTCTAGTTGTGTTCTCTCTCAGGGCAGTCATTGGTAGTAGTCAGACACCATTTAGTTTTCTTCTGGTCTCATGCTGATGTAGTCTCCAGATCACATGTCTTCTTCTGTCTCCTGGGTTCATCTTTACTCCTGTTTTTGCTGTCCTTCATTCTCCTCTGTTCCAAGTGGACTGAGACCAGTTGATGCTACTTAGATGGCAAGTCACTAGCTTTTAAGGTCCCAGATGCTACTCTCCAAAACAGGATGCAGAACATTTACTTAAAAAATGTTATGCTGATTGACTTAGATATCCCTTAAAACCATAGTCTCCAGACCCCTGACCCTTCTTCTCTGTGCTTCAAAATGTTGGGTTATATTTAGGAAACCTCTTAGCATTTGGTATAGTCTACCAGTGCTAATTTCCTTTCTAATGTGTGCTGTCATTCCCTTCACTGAACCTAATTCCTATCTACTATCTAACCTATGAACAACCCTCTCCCTCCTTCTCCACCCTTGTAACCATCCAAGATTATTTTTTTTGCACTTAAATGTTTTCTTGAGTCCTTATAACAGTGGTGTCATGTAACATTTGTCCTTTTGCCACTGACTGTGTTCACTCAGTAGAGTGTCCTTTAGATCATTCCATGTTATGAGAGGTTTCCTAAAATCATTATTGTGCTTTATCGTTGCATGATATTCCATTGTGTGACTATACCATAGTTTGTTTATAAATTCATCTGTTGATGGGCATCCAGGTTGAGTCCATCTTTCTGCTATCGTTGACAGTGTTGCAATAAACACTGGTGTGCATGTGTCTGTGCGACAGCTCTTATTTCTCTAAGATGTATTTCAAGAAGTGGAATTGCTGGATCCTGTAGCATTTCTGTTTCTGGGTTTCTAAGAAAGCACTAAATCGATTTCGAGAGTGGTTGTACCATCTTACATTCCCACCAGCGGTATGGAAAAGTTCTCTTCTCTTTACAGCATCTCCAACATTTATTGTTTTGTGGTTTTTGGATTAATACCAGTCTTGCTGGGGTGAGAGGTATCTCACTGTACTTTTGACTTGGATTTCCCTAGTGGCTAAAGATCATGACCACCTGATGTCTTCTTTGGTGACATGTCCGTTTATACCCTTTGTTCATTTTTTTTTTATTTAATATGACTGAGTGAAAATGTACATTCCCATATAAATTTACATGCCCACCTATATGCAGCTTCTGCTGCTCTCCCTGCCCAGTGACAGCACACTGTTCCTCTCTGCTCCAAACTTGTCTCATCCTCCCAACAGTCTCCCTTCCCCTCCTTTCTACCCACTCTCCAGACCCACATGAGTGGGTGCCTACATCGACTTGGGACCAGAAGAACCAGATGGTGCCCGGCCACCACCAGTGATAGCCACGATGGAGCTCACTAAGTTGAGTCTAACTGGCAACACAAGAATAAAAAGGGGTGCATCCTGAGATCCCCACTAAAAGACCTCAATTGATGGTCCAGCGGTTTTGGGGTTCCCCTGGGAGCATGACCCCTGGTCCTGATGCTGCCCTTGCCCATAAATCATAACAAAGTTCCACTCTTCAGACATGAATGGATTGGACTTGGTGATGCAGAGTGACCACATGTTGGATACACTTTACGGTTCTATGCATTTGTAGCATATCATCCTGCTGACCCCTTTGTTCATTTTTTAACTGTGTTACTTGTCTTTCTCTTTTTGAGGTTTTGCAGTACATTGTAGATGATGGAGATTAGACACGGATTGCATTCATGGTGGCCAAAAATGTTTCCCTGTCTGTGTTGTTAGGTGACAATGAGTTGGTTCCAAATCATAGTGAACCCATGCACAACAGGATGAAACACTGAACAGGCATGCACCATGGCCACCGTCTATTTTATGCTTAAACCCATTGTTGCAGCCGCTGTGTCAATACATCGTGTGGAGGGTCTTCCTCTTTTTCACTGACCCTCCACTTTACCCAGTAAGATGTCTTTCTCCAGGGATTGATCCCTCCTGACAATATGTCCAAAGTATGTAAGATGCAATCTTGCCATCTTTGCTTCAAAGACACTCTGGCTGTACTTCTTCCAAAGCAAATCTGTTCATTTTTTTGGCACTCCATGGTACAATCAATATTCTTCTCCATCACCACAATTCAAAGGCATCAGTTCTTCTGTCTTCCTTATTCATTGTCCAGATTTTGCATGCATAGGATGTAACTGAAAATTCCGTGGCTTTGGTCAGGCACACCTTAGTCTTCAAGGTGATGCTTTTACTTTTCAATACTTTAAAGGCATTCTTTGCAGCAGATTTTTCCTATGCAGTGTGTCTTTTGATTTCTTAACTGCTGCTTCTATGGGCGTTGATTGTAGAAGTAAAATGAAATCCTTGACAACCTCAGTGCTTTCTCCATTTATCATGATGTTGCTTATTCGTCCAGTGTGAGGATTTTTGTTTTCTTGATGTTGAGGTGCAATCTATAATGAAGTCTGTGATATTTAATCTCCATTAGTGTTTCAAATCCTTTTCACTTGTAGTGAGAAAGGTGTCATTTGTTAATGTGTCTTTCTCCAATCCTGATGCTTTGTGCTTCTTCATATGGTCCAACTTCTTTGATTATTTGCTCAGCATACAGATTGAGAAGGAATACAACTGGGACACACACTTTTGATGACTTTAAACCTTGCAATGTCCTCTTGTTCTGTTTGTATGGTGGCCTCTTGATTCATACACTGATTACTCATGAATACAATTAATTGTTCTGAAATTCCATTTTATGCAGTGTTAGTCATAAATTATTATGATCCACACAGTTGAATACCTATGCGTAGTCAATGAAACACAGGTAAACATCTTTCTGGTATTTTCTCTGCTTTCAGCCAAGATTCATCTGACATCAGCAATGGCACCCTGGTTCCACATCCTCTTCTGAATCCAGCTTGAATTTCTGGCAGTTCTCTGTCAATATACTGTTGCAGTCAGTTTTAAATGATCTTTAACAAAATTTTGCTTGTGTTTGGTATTAAAGATATTGTTTGCCAATTTCTACAATTGGTTCAATCACCTTTCTTAGGGAGTAGGCATAAATAAGGATTTCTTCCAGTCAGTTGGCCAGGTAGCTGTCCTCCAAATTTCTTGGCATAGATGAGTGATTACTTCTACTGCTGCATCTGTTTGTTGAAGTATCTCAATTGATATTCTGTCAGTTCCTGGAGCTTTAGTTTTGCCAATGCCTTTAATGGAGCTTTGACTTCTTCCTTCAATACCATCAGTTCCTGATCGTATGCTCCCTCTTGAAATGGTTGAACAATTCACCAGTTCTTTCTGGTATATGACTCTATATTCCTTCCATCTTCTTTATATACTTCCTGAGTCGTATAATATTTTCTCTGTAGGATCCTTCACTGTTGCAACTTGAGGCTAGAACTCAAGACTTGAATTTTTTTTCAGTTCCTACAGCTTGAGAAATGCATAGTGTGTCTTTCCCTTTGGATTTTCTACCAGCTGTTTGCACATGTCTTAATGATACTTTGTCTTCTCAAGCCACCCCTTGAAATCTTCTGTTCACTTCTTTTGCTTCATCATTCTTTTCTTTCACTTTAGCTATTCACGTTCAAGAGCAAGTTTCAGAGTCTCTTCTGATATACAATTTGGTCTTTTCTGCCTTCCATGTCTTTTTAATGATCTCTTGCTATTTTCATGGATGATGTCTTTGATGTTATTCTCCAACTCCTTTAGTCTTTGATCATTATGATTCAATCCTTCAAATCTGTTGTTGAGATGGTTTCCAAACTCAGGTGGGATAGATTCGAGGTTCTATTTGCACTCTCGTGGGCTTGTTCTAATTTTCTTTCGTTTCAGTCTGACCTTGCACATGAGTGATTGATGCTCTGTGCCACAGTCAGCACCTGGTCTTGTTCTTACTGATAATACTGAACTTTTCCATCATCTTTTTCACAGATGTAGTTGATTTGCTTCCTGTGTATTCCAGCAGGAGGTCCATGTGATGTCCATGTGTGTACTTACTGCTTATGTTTGTGAAAAGGTTTTTGCAGTAACAAAATTGTTGGTCTTCAAAATTCTGTCACCTGTTCTCTGGACTAATTTCTATCAGCAGTGCCATATTTTCCAACTACAGATCTTTCTTCATTGTTTACAACTTTTGCATCCCAATTGCCAGTAATTATCTATGCATCCTAATTGCATGTTAAATCAATTTCAGACTGCAGAAGCTAGTGAAAATCTTCAACTTCTTCATCTTTAGCCTTTGTGGTTGGTACATAAGTTTGAATAATAGTATGTTAACTGGCCTTCCTTTTAGGCATATGAATGTTATTCTATCACTGACAGCATTGTTCTTTACTGAGCTTTTTTCTAGATGATCTGTCTAGTAATGAGAGTGGAGTGTTAAAGTCTCCCACTATTATTGTGGAGTCATCTAACTCTCTTTTGAGCATAGTCAGTGTTTCTTCGACATATTTAGGTGCTCTGACATTAGGTGCATAAATGTTTAATATAGTTAAGTCTTGCTTGTGTACTGAACCTTTCAGCAGTAAATAGTGTCCATCTTTGTCCACGATGGTGGATTTGACATTAAAGTTGATTTTGTCTGAGATTAGAATTGCCACCCCTGCTCTTCTTTGTACATTGTTAGCTTGATATATATTCTTCCAACCATCAATTTTCAGTTTGTTCCTGTCTCAAGTGAGTTTCTTGTAGACAACATATGGATGGGTCATGTCTTTTGATCCAAGATGACACTCGGTGTCTCTTTACTGGAGCATTCAGTCCATTCACATTCAATGTAATTATTGATAGGTATGTGTTCACTGCTGCCATTGTGATATGTTTATTTTTATGTTGATGTTTTCTCTGTTGTTCTTTTTAGTCTGTTCTGAGACACTCTTTTTTGTGAGTTGATTTTTCACCTTTTTCAGAGCTGGTTTTATAGTTGTTGAGACTCGAGTGTTAGATTTCTTGAAATGGTATGATACATCTTTGTTGTGCTTTACAGCTGCCCCTATGAACCCCCTTAATAAACTATTTATAAACCCAATTTTAATTACAACCAGTCTGGTCATCTTCCTCTCCATCTGGAAGGACTATAACGACTGTAGTACATCCCTCTTTTATTATGATGACACCATAGTTTTCATGATGATCACTGGATTGCTTCTTTCCCAATCAAAGCTGTGATTTACTTTGGAGCCTTCCCTAAATGAGTATTGAGTAGTGTGTCGTTCTAAAATATAAAGTTAGTGGTTTCATTCTTCTAAGCCAAAGCCAAGAACTTCTTTCAGTATTTCTTGTAGTTTGGGTTTAGTTTTTACAAAGTCTCTGAGTTTCTGTTTATCTGGAAATGTCTTAATTTCATTTTCATGTTTGAAAGACAGTTTTGCAGGATATATAATTCTTGGTTGGAAGTTCTTCTCCTTCAAGACTTTGAATCTGTCATGCCACTGTCTCCGTGCCAGCATGGTTTCTGCTGAGAAATCTGATGAGAGCCTACAGGGTTTCCCTCTGAATGTTAGCTTTGCCTTGAGTCTTGCTGCCTTTAAGAGTTGCTGCTTATGTTTCATTTTGTTAAGCTTGATTATAATATGTCTTGGAGTCTTTCTTTTGAGATCTATTGGGTGGCATACGATATGCATCTGAGATGTCTATATTCTCTTCCTTCATGATTTCTGGGAAGTTTTCTTTCAGCAGCTCAGCAACAATACTCTCTGTGTTCTCAGATGTCTCACCCTGTTCAGGGACTCCAATCAATCGAAGGTTGTTCCTCTTAATAGAGTCCCACATGCTTCTTAATGTTTCTTCATTTTTCTTGTTTCTCTTTTCTGATTTCTGCTCATAGACACTGACATCAGTAGCTCTGTCTTCCAAGTCAGAAATTCTTTTTTCCATTTGTTCCATTCTGTTTTCTTGGGTTTGCATGGAAGCTTCTATGTCTTTGATTTTCTTCTTGATCTGTTGGATTTCAGAGTACTGGTGTTCCATCAGCTTGAACAACCTGCTTAATTTTTCATTTTGTTCTGCTGCATTTTGTATAAGGTCTAGAAGGGCCCTGTATATAATCAATTTGTATTCACTTCCTGATGCTTTCATAAAAGTTTCTTCATCTGGAAAACTCCTTGGTTGCTTTGTTTGGGAGCCTTCTGAAGCCATGAGTGATTGCTTGTATGCCACAATTGTCTGTTGCTTTTTGGGTCCCATGTGAGTATATAGAGGCTGGAAGAGGTACTGTGAGGATGGATTGCAAATGTTTCTCTAAGCTGTCTTCAAATGTAAAGCAAAAGGTATCAGACCAGTTCACAAGTCAGTTAGGTTTTCAGGTGTAGAGGTCCCTCTTCCCGTCTGACAGAGTAAGCGCCACTGTATCCAACCCCAGATGATAACAAACTAGTTCAGAATACAGCACTGCTAGTGCCCTGGTGGCCTCTGCTGACAGGGCCTAGCCTTATCCAACACTGCGTCGAGTACTGGTTTTGTGATAGGAAAGTGCTCTCTTGTGGGCAGGGTCTGGCTCCCAAGCTAAGAGGTCCAGCTGCGGCCACCGTACCCAAGATGGCGTCCTCCACACAGGCAGCAGACAGGGGGGCTAAAGATGCCCAGAAGCAGCGATTCCTCTGCTTCTGTTGCAGGGCCCCAAGTGTAGGCAGCACTATGCAAAATCACTACTTTTCTGACAGAGAAGTGCTGTCCCATTGGCAGGCGCTGGCTCCCAGGCTAACAACGAGGTCCCGCTAAAATCTCGGTACCAACATGGCGTCCCACACCCTGACCGCGGAGTGCTGCACAAACCCCACTGAGGCAGCCACAAAACGAAAGGCTCAAAGTGTCTAGATTAACAGAGTCCCAAGCCTGGCTCTCAGAACATGGGAATTTCGCCTGCCTATCCCCCCAGCAGCGCGTCTGAGTCCAGCCGCCGGGCAAGGCCCAGCTCCGCGCCAGCTGAGACAGAGGAAAAAAAAGTCAAAATGGTGCGTTTACCTTCCGTCCGTGAGAGCTGGGGCTAGCCAGGAGTGGGAGTCAGCGAAAGAGAGGAGATTTTTCGCTGAATGATATAAAGTCCCAATTAACAGCTCTGTGCCGTGTCCTGAGGCTGATTAGGTGCTCAGAAGGCTCTGTTTGATTGTCAATTCAGGTCTTGGTTTCCAGAGGGGTAGAAAGAGACGTGTCCTTAGTCCGCCATCTTGACTCCGCCCCCCCCGTTCTTCAGGACAGATGTTAAAGTGTTCTTTTTGATGATGAATGCAACACAATTCCTCTTCAAGTTTTCATTCCCAGCATAGTAGACCATATGATTTTCTAATTCAGAATGGCCAATACCAGCACATTTCAGCTTCCTAATGCCTAGGATTTTGATGTTTATGTGTTCCATTTCTTTTTTAATGATTTCCAATTTTCCTGGATTCATACTGTGTGAATTCCATGATCCAGTTATTAATGGATGTTTGCAGCTGTTTCTTCTCATTTTGAATATGCAGCATCAACAGATGAAGGTTCCAAAGGCTTTACTCCATCCGCATCATTAAGGTCAACTTTACTTTGAGGAGGCAGCTCTTTCCCTGTTGTCTTTTGAGTGCCTTGTAACCTGGGAGGCTCATTTTCTGCCACTATATCTGACAACATTCTGTTACTGTTCATAAGGTTTTCACAGGCTAGTTCTTTTCAGAAGTAGACTGCCAGGTCCTTCTTCCTTGTCTGTCTTAGTTTGGAGGCTCAGCTGAAATCTGTCACCATGGATAACTTGCTGGTATTTGAATAATGGTGGCACAGCTTCCAGCATCACAGCAAGCCCTCACAGCACAACAAACTGACAGACAATTGGGGATCTTGCGGTGGAATCTTGTAATTTTCTATGTATAGGGCTTTTATGTGTCTTGTTAGATTTATTTCTAAATATTTTATCTTCTGGGGGGTATTTTAAGTGGTATTCGTTTTATGATTTCCTCTTTGATGGTCTCTTTGCCAGTGTAAAGTAAAATCTGATTTATGTATGTTTATCATGTATCCCCTGATATTTTGCTGAACTCTTTATTACTTTTTTTTTTTTTTGGTAGATCCTTTTTGCATTATTTTGTGTATAAGATCATATCACCTTCAAATAGACATTTTCACTTCTTCCTTACCAATTGGATGCTCTTTATTTCTTTATCTTGTCTGATTGCTCTGGCTAGCATCTATAGGACAATGAGGTGACAAACTTCATCTTTGGTTCTTGTTCTCAAGGGGAATGCTTTCATACTCTATCCATTTAGGATAATGTTGGCTGTGGGCTTTGCATAGATGCCCCTACTTATGTTGAGGAATTTTCCTTCTATTCCTGTTTTCCTTCTACTCTGTAAATGGGTGCTGGACTTTGTCAGATGCCTTTTCTGCATTGGTAGATAAAATCAAGTGGTTCTTAGCTTTTATTTATGTGATCGATTATGTTAATTTTTCTGCTAATGATAAACCATACCTGCATCCCTGGTAGGAATCCCACCTGGTCATGGTGAATACTTCTTTTTTTTTTTTGATATGCTGTTGAATCCTGTTGGCCAGAATTTTGTTGAGGATTTTTACATCTAAGTTCATGAGAGATATGGGTCTGTAATTTGCCTTTTTTGTGTGCAGTTTTCACCTGGTTTTGGTATCAAGGTTATGTTGGCTTTATAGCATGAATTTGGGAGTAGTCTATCCTTTTCTATATTCTTAAGTAATTTTGGTAATAATGGTGTTAAGTCATCTCTAAAAGTTTGGTAGAATTCTCCAGTGAAGCAGTCAGAGCCAGGGCTTTTCTTGTTTGGGGTTTTCTTAATTACTTTTTCAGTCTCTTCTTTTGTGATGTATTTATTTTATGTACTACTCTTTGTCTTAGTTTTGGTAGGTAGTGTGTTTCTAGGTTTTTTAATTTATTAGAGTGTAAGTTTTATAGTATTCTGTTATGATTTTTTTTAATTAAAAACACTGCTTTTTATTACTATTTATGCAGAGTACATCATGCATGTAGACTAGAAGGCCACCTATCAGGAATGATTTAGAAACTTGAATATGTCTGGCACGGCTTCATATTGTCTCTTCCATTGTTTTTTTTTTTTTGTTGTTGTTGTTGTTTTTAATGGGTTCATTTAAAAAAATTTTTTTTATTTAACATGACTGAGTGAAAATGTACATTCCCGTATAAATTTACATGTCCACCTATATGCAGCTTCCACTGCTCTCCCTGTCCGGTGACAACACACTATTCCTCTCTGCTCCATACATGTCTCATCCTCCCAACAGCCTCCTTTCCCCTCCTGTCCAACCACTCTCCTTCCTCCAGCCAGAGGTCAGCAGGATGATATCTTATAGATGTATAGAACCATAAAGTGCATCCAATATATGGTCACTCTGCATTGCCAAGTCCAATCCATTCCTGTCCAAAGAGAGGACCTTCGTTATAATTTATGGGTAAGGGCAGCATCAGGGCTGGGGCCCATGCTCTCAGGGGAACCCCAAAACTGCTGGACCATCAATTGAGGTCTTTTAGTGGAGATCTCAGGATGCACCCCTTTTTATTCTTGTGTTGCCAGTGAGACTCCTCTCTGTGAGCTCCATCGTGGCTATCACTGGTGGTGGCCGGGCACCATCCGGTTCTTCCGGTCCCAAGTCAATGTAGGCACCCACTCTTGTGAGTCTCTCTGTCTTCTAGGTTGTCTTTACCACATGTCATTTTGGTCCTCGGTGAGCATCCATTCCTGCTGAGTTGGGACCATTTGCTGTGTCCTCGGACGGCAGCTTGGCAGCTTTTAAGACCCCAGATGCCACTCACTGATGTGGGGTGTAGAGAGCTCTCTCTCTAAACAAAATGATAGTTGTGCCAAATAGCCCCGATTTTGCCTAAGAGCATGGTACCCTGCCCCCTGCCCCAGGTACTCTGTCCTTGCAATATTGGGTTAAGATGGAAGGAGTACTCAAGTTATGCTGAAGTCCACTTAATGTTGTTCTTGTTTCTAATGTGTGCTATAACCGCTTTCTCCCAACCACATTTCTAGCAACTATCTAAACTAAACTCTGCCCCCTACCCTCCCTTCCTTCCCTCCCTGCAGCTGTCAAAGAGTCTTTTGTTCTATACAAAAGTCTGTTTTTGAGATCTTATCATAGAGGTCTCATACAGTATTTGTCCTTTTGTCGCTGACTACTTTCACTCAACATAATGTCTTCTAGTTGAAACGAGGTTAGGAGATGTTTCCTGGAATCATCGTTATTCTTTATCATTGTGTAGTGCTCCATTGAGTATATGTTCCATAGTTTACCTATCCATTCTTCTGTTGTTGGGGATCTGGGTTGATTCCATCTTTTTGCTATCGTGGACTGTGCTGCGATAAACATTCTCATGCATGTGTCCATTGGTGTGAAAGGCCTTGATTCTGTAGGATATATTCCAAGTAGTGGAATTACTGGGTCAAATGGTATATCAATATCCATTTTTTTAAGGAAGCACCAGATTGCTTTCCAAAGAGACTGGACCATATTGCAACCCCACCAACAGTGTGGGAGGGTTTCACTTTCTCCACAGCGTCTCCAGCATTTGTTGTTTTGTGTTTTTTGGATCATGGCCAATCTTGTTGGGGTGACATGGTATCTCATTGTCGTCTTGATTTCAATTTCTTTAATAACTAAAGATCGTGAACATGTCCGCATGTGTTTTTCTGGCTGCCTGGATCTCCTCTTCAGTGAAATGTCTGTCCATCTCCTTTGCCCATTGCTTAATTAGATGGTTTATCTTCTTCTTATTGATATTTTTTAGTATCTTATAGATTATGGAGATCAGGAGTCGGTCTAACATAGAGTTGCCAAATATTTTTTCCCATTCTGTGGGTGTTCTTTTAATTCTATTAATAAAGTCTTTGGATGAGCAAAAGTGTTTGATTCTGAATAATTCCCATTTATCTATTTTGTCTTCTGTTGATTGTGGTTTCTTTGACCGATTTTGGAATCTGTTCTCACTGTGTAGTAAAACTTCCATTATTGTTCCTACCTTTTCTTCAATGAGCTTTATCATTTTAGGTTTGATATTTAGGTCTTTTATCCAGTTGGAGTTGGTTTTTGTGTAAGGTGTTAGATATGGATCTTGATTCAGTTTATTGCAGATGGATAACCAGTTTTGCCAGCACCGTTTGTTGAAGATACTGTTTTTACCTCAGTTTAGTGTCTTAGAGCCTTTGTCGAATATCGACTGTTCATAGGCAGATGGTGTCATCTCTGGGGTCTCAATTCTGTTCCATTGATCCATCTATCTGTTCTTTAACCAGTACCAGCCTGTTTTGACCACTGTGGCAGTGTAGTATGTTCTAAGGTCGGGTAATGAGAGGCCTCCCAGTGTGTTCTTCTTCTTTAGTAGTACCTTACTTATCTGGGGCTTCTTCCCTTTCCAAACAAAATTGGTGATTTGTTTCTCCATTTCATTAAAAACTGATGCTGGAACTTGTATTGGGATTGCATTATATAAATAAATGGCTTTGGGTAAAATAGACATTTTCACAATGTTAAGTCTTCCTATCCATGAGCAGGTAAGTTTTTCCATTTATCTAAGTCTGTCTTAGTTTCTTGTAGTAAGGGCTTGTAGTTCTCTTTATAAAGGTCTGTTGTTTCTCTGGTTGGATTAATTCGTTGGTACTTTATTGTCTTAGGGGCTATCGTAAATAGTATCGATTTGATGATTTCTTCCTTAACAGTCTCGTTGTTGGTATTAAGGAATCCTACTGATTTAGTTATGTTTATCTTGTATCCTGAGACTTTGCTGAACTCTTCTATCAGTTTGAGGAGCCTACTTATAGATTCCTTGGGGTTCTCTGCATATACAATCGTATCATCTGCAAACAGGGAGATTTTGACTTCTTTGCCGATGCAGATGCCCTTTATTTCTTGGTCTTGTGTAATTGCTCTGGCTAGAACTTCTAGCACAATGTTGAATAGGAGAGGTGACAGTGGGCATCCTTGTCTAGTTCCTGATTTCAAGTCTCTCTCCATTCAGGATGATGTAGGCAATTGGCTTTGTATAAATGGCCCTTATTGTGTTGAGGAATTTGCTGTCTATCCCATTTTGCTAAGAGTTTTTAGCATGAATGGGTGTTGGACTTTATCAAATGCCTTTTCTGCATCAATGGATAAAATCAGGTGATCCTTGTCTTTTGTGTCATTTATGTGGTTAATCACATTGATGGTTTTTCTGTTGTTGAACCAGCCTTGCATCCCTGGTATGAATCCCACTTGGTCATGATGGATTATTTTCCTGATGTGTTGTTGTATTCTATTGGCAAGAATTTTGTTGAAGATTTTTACATCTAGATTCATGAGTGATATCGGTCTGTAGTTCTCTTTCTTTCTTGGGTGTTTCCCTGGCTTAGGTATCAGGGTTATGCTGGCTTCATAGAATGAGTTTGGGAGTACTCCACCCCTTTCTATACTGTGAAATAGTCTCAGTAGTATTGGAGATAACTCTATTCTAAAAGCTTGGTAGAATTCTGCCGTGAAGCCATCTGGGCCCGGACTTTTTTTGGTTGGCAGTGTTTTGATGACATTTTCAATCTCTTCCTTTGTGATGGGTTTATTAAGTTGTTCTGCTTCACGTTGTGATAATTTGGGTAGGTGGTATCAGTCAAGGAATTGGTCCATTTCCCCTAGGTTTTCAAATTTGTTGCAGTGCAGTCTTTCATAGTATTCTGTTATGATATTTTTGATTCCTGTTGCATCTGTGGTGACAACTCTCCTCTCATTTCTAATTTGGTTTATTTCTTTCCTTTCCTGCTTTTCTTTAGTAAGTTTACCTAGTGGTTTGTCAATTTTGTTGATCTTTTCAAAAAACCAGCTTTTGGTCTTTTCAATTTTTTCATTTGTTTTTATATTCTCTAATTCATTTAGCTCTGCTCTAATCTTTATGATCTCGTTTCTGCTGGTGCCCAAGGGGTTCCTCTGTTGTTCTCTTTCTACTTGTTCAAGCTGTAGATTTAGTTCCTTGATTTGGTTTCGTTCTTCCTTCCAGATGTGTTCATTTCTGGAGATAAACAGACCTCTGAGCACTGCTATGGCTGTATCCCATAGGTTCTGGTAGGAAGTGTTTTCATTCTCATTGGAAGCCATGAATTTCTTTATTTCATCCTTGATTTCCTCTATAACCCATGTTTTTTTTGAGCAAGATGTTGTTCAGTTTCCAAGAGTTCCACTTTCTATCTATGTTTTTTCTGCTATTGATTTCAACTTTGATGGCTTTATGATCTGAGAAGATGCTTTGCAGTAATTCAATGGTATGGATTTTGTTCAGCATTGCATTATGGCCTATCACGTGGTGAATTCTGGAGAACGTTCCATGTGCACTGGAGAAGAAGGTGTAGTTGTCTCTTGATGGGTGGAAAGCTCTGTATATATCAATGAGGTTTAGTTGGTTAATTGTGTCAGTGAGGTCTTCTGTATCTTTACTGAGCTTTTTTCTAGATGATCTGTCTAGTAATGAGAGTGGAGTGTTAGCGTCTCCCACTATTTTTGTGGAGTCTAACTCTCTTGAGTGTAGTCAGTGTTTCTTCGACATATTTAGGTGCTCTGATACTAGGTGCATAAATATTTAATGTAGTTAAGTCTTGCTTGTGTACTGAAACTTTCAACAATAGTGTCCATCTTTGTCCACGATGGTGGATTTGACATGAAAATTGATTTTGTCTGAGATTAGAATTGCCACCCTTGCTCTTCTTTGTTCATTGTTAGCTTGATATCTATTCTTCCATCCTTTAATTTTCAGTTTGTTCCTGTCTTTAGGTCTCAAGTGAGTTTCTTGTAGACAACATATGGATAAGTCATGTCTTTTGATCCAAGATGACACTTGGTGTCTCTTTACTGAAGCATTCAGTCCATTCACATTCAATGTAATTATTGATATGTTTGTGTTCACTGCTGCCATTGTGATACATTTATTTTTATGTTAATGTTTTCTCTGTTGTTCTTATTAGTCTGTTCTGGGACATTCTTTTTTGTGAGTTGATTTTTCACCTTTTTCAGAGCTGGTTTTGTGGTTGTTGAGACTCTTGTGTTACCTTTCTTGAAATGGTATGATACATCTTTGTTGTGCTTTACAGCTGCTCCTATGATCCCCCTTGATAAACTATATATAAACCCAGTTTTACTTCCTTCCAGTCTTGTCATCTTCCTCTCCATCTGGAAGGACTATAACAACTGTAGTACATCGCTCTTTTTATCGTGATGACACCATAGTTCTCATGATGATCACTCGATTGCTTCTTTCCGTATCAAAGCTGTGATTGACTTTGGAGCCTTCCCTAAAAGAGTATTGAGTAGTGTGTCATTCTAAAACATAAAGTTAGTGGTTTCATTCTTCTAAGCCAGAGCCAAGAACTTCTTTCAGTATTTCTTGTAGTTCTGATTTGGTTTTTACAAAGTCTCTGAGTTTCTGTTTATCTGGGAATGTCTTAATTTCATTTTCGTATTTGAAAGATAGTTTTGCAGGATATATAATTCTTGGTTGGAAGTTCTTCTCCTTCAAGACTTTGAATCTGTCATGCCACTGTCTCCGTGCCAGCATGGTTTCTGCTGAGAAATCTGATGAGAGCCTACAGGGTTTCCCTCTGAATGTTAGCTTTGCTTTGAGTCTTGCTACCTTTAAGATTTGCTGCTTCATTTTGTTAAGCTTGATTATAATATGTCTTGGAATCTTTCTTTTCAGATCTATATTGGGTGGTGTACGATATGCATCCGAGATGTCTATATTCTCTTCCTTCATGATTCTTGGGAAGTTTTCTGTCAGCAGCTCAGCAACGATACTCTCTGTGTTCTCAGCTGTCTCACCCTGTTCAGGGACGCCAATTAATCGAAGGTTGTTCCTCTGAATAGAGTCACACATGCTTCTTAATGTTTCTTCATTTTTCTTGTTTCTTTTTTCTGATTTCTGCTCATAGACACTGGCATCGGTAGCTCTGTCTTCCAAGTCGGAAATTCTTTTTTCTGTTTGTTCCATTCTGTTTTCTTGGCTTTGCATGGAAGTTTCTATGTCTTTGATTTTGTTCTTAATCTGTTGGATTTTAGAGTACTGGTGTTCCATCAGATAGAACAGCTTGCTTAATTTTTCATTTTGTTCTGCTGCATTTTGTATAAGGTCTAGAACGGGTCTATATATAATCATTTTGTATTCACTTCCTGATGCTTTCATAAAAGTTTCTTCATCTGGAAAACTCCATGGTTGTTCTGTTTGGGAGCTTTCTGAAACCATGGGTGATTTCTTGTATGCCACAATTGTCTGTTGCTTTTTGTGTCCCATGTGAGTATGTAGAGGCTGGAAGAGGTACTGTGAGGATGGATTGCAAATGTTCCTCTAGGCTGTCTTAAAATGTAAAGCAAAATGTATCTGACCACTTCACAAGTCAGTTAGGTTTTCAGGTGTAGAGGTCCCTCTTCTTAACTGACAAAGTAAGCACCATTATATCCAACCCCAGATGATAACAAACTAGTTCAGAATATAGCAATGCTACTGCTCTGTTGGCCTTTGCTGATAGGGTGACACTGCATTGAGTACTGCTTTTGTGATAGAAAAGTGCTCTCTTGTGGGCAGGCTCTGGCTCCCAAGCTAAGAATTAGGTACAGCTGCAGCCACTGTATCCAAGATGGTTTTCTCTACACAGGCAGCAGATAGAGGGGCTAAACGGGCCAAGAGGTCATGATTCCTCTGCTTCTGTTACAGGGCCCCCAAAGTAGGTGGCCTTCGGTAAATTACTGCTTTTCTGTCAGAGAAGCGCTGTCCTGTTTACAGGAGCTGGCTCCCAGACTAAGAATTAGGTCCTGCCAAAATCTCGGTACCAACATGATGTCCCGCACACTGACTGCAAAATTCCGTACAAACCCTGCTGACGCAGATATAAAACGAAAGGCTGAAAGTTGCTAGATTAACAGAGTCCTAAGCCTGGCTCTCAAAACATGGGAATTTCACCTGCCTATGCCCCCAGCAGGGCATCTGTGTCTAGCCGCTAGGCAAGACCCAGCTCCACTTGCTGGCCAAGACAGACAAAAAAAAGTCAAAGTGGTGCATTTACCTTTCATTCGTGAGAGCCAGGGCTAGCTGGGAGCGGGAGTCAACGAAAGATAGGAGGTTTTTTGCTCAGTGGTATGAAGTCCCAATTAACAGCCCTGTGTTGTGTCCTGGGGCTGATTAGGTCATCAGAAGGCTCCGTCTGATTATCAATTCAGGTCTTGGTTTCCAGAGGGATATAAGGAGACATGTGCTTAGTCCGCCAACTTGACCTCTTCCCTCTGTTATGATTTTTTAAATTTCAGTAGGGTCTGTTGTGTTATCACCTATCTCATTTCTTATTCAGGTTATTTGCTTGTTCTCCTGCTTCTCTTTAGTCAGTTTGCTCAATGGTTTATTGATTTTGTTGATCTTTTTTGTTAGTGTTTACATAGTGACATCTCTCCCTGTTTTCAATGTTTTGCCTTTGAATTATTTTTGCAATTCCCCTAGTAGGGTTGATATCCAGTTGTTCTTTTCTGTGTTCTAGTCTTGAGTTGTTACCTGCTGTTATTAATTTTTTTTTTAACCAAAGAACTCTCTTTATGATTTGTAAATTTGGTTTGGTTTTGCCAGTTCCCTGAATTTCTGTTTATCTGGAAATGTCCTAATTTTGCCATAATATGTAAGGGACAGTTTCACTGGATATATCTATTTTAAAAAAGACTCAACACAGAGAATTAAATAGAATGAAGGAATTGTCTACATGCATACAAGAAGACATCAAAATGACAGCAGTAAACTCTTATCTATCAATAATCATGTGGAGTGTAAATGGATTAATGCCCCGATAAAGGTTATTTTCCTTCCAGGTTTTCTATATATCATCTCATTGTCTTTTTTGCCTATATAGTTTCTCCTGAGTAGTCTGAGCTTACTCTTACTGATTTTCCTTTGTAAGTTTTTTTTGGTTTGTTTGTTTATTCTTATCCAGTTCTAAAAGTGTCTCCTTATCTTTAGTATTGGCCAGTTTCATTATAATGTGTCTTGGAGTCTTTCTTTTGAGATCTACTTCGTGTGGAATTTGATGAGCATCTTGGATAGATGTCTTCTCATCTTATAATATCAGGGAAGTTTTCTGTAAACAGATCTTTGATAAGTATCTCTGTATTTTCTGTCATTCCCACTCCTCCCCCCCCCCACTTCTGGTACTCCAGTCAGTCGTAGATTAGTCATCTTGATAGAGCCCCATATGATTCTTAGTGTTTGTTGATTTTTTAAAATTATTTTGTCTGATTTTTCCTCAAATATATTCATGTCACTTGCTTTATCTTCAGTCTCACTAATTTGGCCTTTTATTGCCTCAATTCTGTTCCTTTGTCATTGTACTGAATTGTCTAATTCTGTAATTTTATCATTAGTTTTCTGAATTTCTAATTCTTTCTACTCTATGCTTACTTACAGCCTGTTCAGCTCATCATTATGCTCTACCACATTTGTCTTATCTCCTTCCTGATCTCTTGAAGAACTCTGAATAGTAATCTACCTCTGATAATTTCAGGAAGTTCTCTTCCTCTGGAAAACTTGAATCTTTGCTTTGGGAGCTTTTTAAAATCATGATGGTCCACCTCTTTAAGTGCTTTGAAAGTGACTGTTTTCTCTGAGCCATCTGTGTGTTGTAATTATTTTGTTTGCCTACTATGTTCCAGCTTCTTGTTTTATTGTGTTTGGAAATGCCCAGAAGACTGGTCATATGTGGTAGTTTGGTTATTGTTGTCTGTGAAGCTCTAATGTCTTGTCACCAGGTGGTTAGATGTGTCACTAGACGTGCTCGCTCAAGAGTTTGTTTACCTTTCTTGATGGAGTCAACTCAGGTGTTCATGTAGCTAGTCACCAAGTGTGTGATGCAGGCTACCTCCTACTGTCCTGGATGGTCAAGGATGATTGCTGTATGCATAGGTATCTGGCTGTAGCCACTGAGAAAGGCAGGGGGCTAACAGCTATTCCTGAATGTCTGTGAGGATCTCTTGTCCCTTATGTGTGACTCTAGGTGCAGGAACTATTTCTGCCCTGAATTTCCAGCTAGAGGAGTTGTTAGAATTCTTTTTTCCTTCTTCGTTTCCTTGTTTTTAGATTATTCCTTCTGTGAGTCTCAGAGCAGAGACTGTCTCACAGCAGGCTTAAGGAATCCTATTTCAGGCTCAGCTAATTGGGCAAGACACCAGAGCCTGGCCCAGTGCAGAGAAGGGAGGAAGAAACACTGGGAAAAGGGAGAGAGGTTTATCTCAAGGGAGAGATGTAGACCTATACACAATAGATTGCTCTCAAAGGCTTAGCTTTTGATGATCTCTTGCTGTTTTTCACTAGTTCTGGAGGCTCCAGTGGATTCTCTGGTTGGTTTCTCCTGCTGGGAGGACACTTCACCATGCTGGTCCCAGCTGTTTCCCAGTGGGTCAGGTTTGGTGAATGCTGCTCTCCATTTCCTGTTGTTCTGTCTGATTTCTCAGCTTCCCCTTTGGTGTTCTGAGCTCCTAGCATTTCATATGTAATGGATTTATTTGTTCTTTTGAGTCTTTCTTGTTAGAGGGGTCAGAGGAAGCATCTGACTACTCAGCCATCTTAGTCTTGACTCACCTAATTACAATCTTTTCTGATTCTTGTTTTCTTTGTTGATTCCATGTCCTCTTTCTTTTCCTATATAGAGAAAATAGGTAACAGACGTAAACAAAAGTTACCCAGGAGCAAAAATGTTTCCATTTGAAACAGAAACTTCAAATTCAGTTTTCATTTGAAACCTCCTTTATTGTAATTACAGATTGAATTGTGTTCCCCCAAAATATGTTTCTACTTAGCAAATTCGTGATTCCCAGTATGTGATTGTCCACCATTTTGTGATTGGATGTGCTTTTCCTAAGTGTTGTAAATCCTACCTCTATGATGTTAATGAGACAGGATTGGAGATAGTTATGTCAATAGAGCAGGACTCAGGATTAGGTTGTATGTTGACCCAATCTCTGTGGGGATATAAATGAGAACTGACCAGAGAGGAGAGGGACTTCATGATGTTAAGACCAAAGAACCAGGATGGGTGTACATACTTTAGGCCTTGTGTTGAGAGCTCTTAGTCCAGGAGGAGATTGATAAGGATATTCTCTCAGTAGAGACAGGGACTGCACCTGTCACTCAAAATTTGGACTTCTATCCTCTTGGCTTAGTAAGAAAAACACATTTCTGTTTGTCAAAGCGGTATTTCTGTTATAGCAGGACTAGATAACTAAGACAGTAGACATATAATCATATCTTTGTGGCATTCCTTTTTGACCCTAGCTGTTGTGTTAGTACCAAGTAGCTCATAAGCAATGTAATATATGAAAGCATTGATGGTTTTCTACCCTCTATTACCTGTGGCTTCAGACTGTTGAACCTGGACACATGGACTAGCAATCTATAATTCATTCAGACACAGAAGAGGAGATATTATAGCCTCTGGCAGAGCCAATTTCATATCTACCGGAATCCATTTGCCTGTTTCCTGATTCCAGCTGGGTACATGGCTACTTGGCTAGACAGTATTTCTCAACTTCCTTTTCAGTGATGAAGTTCTAGACAATGGAACGTGAATGAGCAAGATTGGTGCCCTTTCCAGGCTTGAACTCTTGTCTACTCTTTCAGCAGGCTGGAATGATACATGGCTGTGTGCCAGCCTCAAATATGTAGACCATGCAGAGGCCCTGGAGGGAGCCAGAACAAGAAGATAAAAGTCACCTGCTGTTGTGACACCTATCCCAGCTGACTATGTGAAAGAGAATAAATTTGGTTCCCTTGAGTTTGGGGGTGTCTTTGTTATAGTACTTGAGCCCTGGTGGCAAAGCAGTTAAGAGATTGACTACTAACCAAAAAGTGCAGTGGTTCAAATCCAGGTGCTCCTTGGAAATCTTTTGGAATAGTTCTGCTTTGTCCTATGGGGTCACTATGAGTCAGAATCAAGTCGATGACAACGGGTTTGAGTTTTTTTGTTTTGTTTTGTTATAGTGACTTAGCATATATTAACTAATTTATCACTTTATCTTATTCCATGATAAGCTCAGCTCATTACATACTGAAACCATCTAGTGTAACCATATGAACTCCATTTGCAGGTAGTGCTAACTCTTCCCCATGACATGATTGAGAGGAGTGGAATGCCATTCCAAAGCCTAAACGAATACCAAATTCATTTTCACAGAGTTGATTCCAATTCATGGCAACCTTGTGTATTACAAAGTAGAACTGCTCTGTCAGTTTTATTGGGTATAATCTTTACAGAAGCAGATCATAAGCCTTTCTTCTGTTGGGGTCAAACCACCATTTAGGTTAATAGTTGAACACAAAATTTGGCTTCATTTACCTTTTCCACGGCATCTCTGCACATTAATTCTCAAGCAGCATTAATACTGTGCCACCCTCTTACTTACATTTCTTTTCACTTCACAGCTTCCGTTTCTCTTCTGTATTCGTCATAGTTTTTTTTTTTTGGTATGTCATTGAGCCATATCAAACCAAAATTGCACAATTTCTGTGCAGCTGAGAATAGCTGTATTCTCAACTGTAGTGTGAGCCTGCAGTGCACTTACTGTTTATGGTCTGAGCCAGGCACTGTGACAATTACTTTATATGAATAATTTTACTAAATGATTATAGCCATCATTTAAGACAGGTGCTATTATTATGCTCATTTTACAGAGAAAACAATAGTACTTCAGAGGAATTAAGCAATTTACTTAAGAACAAAGCAGCCAGTAAGTGGTGGAGTAGGATAAACTCAAGCAGTCTGATCACATATTCCATTTTAAAATATTCTCTCTATGGTCGGAACTCCACTTTTCCAGGCATCTTCAAAATGCTATCAGTTGATACTGGCAATTTTGAAGTGGCTAGTATCGCTCTGTTAATCACTCCTTTGTGTTTCAGTGCTAAGACTTGCTTTGTTATTAGCTGCCATCAAATAGATTCTGATTCTTAGTGACTCTAGGTGCTATACAGTACTGACTAAAATCTTAATGGGAGCAGACTGCTAGACCTGTCTTGTGTAGTATTGTTGTGTGGGCTCAAACCATAAACCTTTAGATTAATGCCAGCCAGCCAAGTGTCATTGAGTCGGACCCGACTCAAGCACAAATTATTTGTGCCACCTTGGGACCTAAGACTTGCTGTGTTGTTGCTATTGAGTTGATTCTGACTCATGGTGACCCCATATATGCAGAGTAGAACTGCTTCAAGTGGAGGTTTCAAGGCTATGCTCTTTCTGAAGCAGCTTGTCAGACTTGTCTTCTGAGGCACCTCTGGGTAGGTTTGAACCACCCTTTCAGCTAGCAGTCGAGTGCTTAGGGACTGGCTAAGGAGTCTTGGTGCACAGTGGTTAGAGACTTGCTAAGGATCTTTGATAGTGCAGTGGTTAAGTGCTTAGCTGCTAAATGAAAAGTTCACAGTTTGAACCCACCAGCAGCTCATAGAAGAAAGATGTAACTATCTGTTTCTATAAAGATTACAGCTTTAGAACCCTATGGAACAGTTCTGTTCTGTCCTGCAGGGTGCCGTGAGTCAGAATTGATTCAAAGACAGTGGGGTTTGACTTTTTGTTTGTTTTATGCCTCTCTACTGGATTTTAAGGTCCTTTACTCCAGGGAATGAACCTTATGGTTTTGAAGTAACAGGCAGCCAGCCTTGTGCTGGATATAGAGCAGTGGCTATGTCTGCTCCAGCTGCTTGAGGAAGAATTTTTCTAGGCTTGCCCTCATATCCTGCACGACCTATACAATCTGCTTGGCCTATTGGTGGCATGGATTTTGTTTTGTTTTGTTTCAAACTAAGTAGCTTTTATTCCTGGGGAGGGGGAAGGTAGTTAGTTATTATAAAATAATTGTATCTCTCATAAATATTATGCAGAACCCAAGTAATACAGCACTGGCCACAAATAAACAAGAAGAACAACAAAAGCCTGAGGTATTACATAATTTTGGAAGATTGTGATTGACCTCGAAACTGGTCACCTGTAAGTTCACAGATATTCACCAGCTTCAGCCCCTGTTACTCCTTGGCAGCTGCTGGTAACGCTTGAGACCTATTGACCTCAGGTGGTTTTGTACTGACTTCCAAAGTGTGAGCAGTCTTGGAGGTTTTTATTAATCTTTTAAACCAACTGTCTTCTCTCCACTTAGAATGCTGAGTGAAAGGTGGAAGTGTATTATTGACTATGTAATTGCAAAGACACACCCTGAAATCATTATATTGGGAAATTTATTTAGATAAGACACTGTAGGACAGCTTATTGTTTCTACTCTCCCATATGGCCTTTATTTTGAGAATCTGGAGGGGCCTTGAGAATAAGATGGAAGAATTTCTACACCTTAACCCCTCAAGTCATGAAGAGAAAAAGTGTACTTGTTTTAGTGTTGAAACAGACACTGATACAAACATGTATCCTTTTATTAACACCAATGAGGTAGTGAACTATCTGAAAATGTAGTGAAGGGGTAGGTTGGTTGCCAGGAATGATAACTGTATAATAAAATAATTTAATTGGCAAATAAATAAATAAATAAAAATAAAACTGCTTCTAAGAGAGATTAGCTGGTGTTTACTGAGGAAAAAATTAGTTGTAAGGTTGCACCATGCTCTCTTCTTGCAGTGGTTAAGAGCTTTGCTGCTAACCTAAAGGTCAGAAGTTTGAAAACACTAGCACCTCCTTGGAAACCCTATGTGGCAATGCTACTCTACTCTATAGGGTTGCTATGAGTTGGAATCAACTTGATAGCAGTGAGTTTGCTTTTTGCTTTCTTTCTGTATCTTTCTTTTTAAAAAATTTATCATTGTGGTATATTTTCCTATCATCTTAATGAGATGCTCCAGATCTCAGATTGGTAATACAGAAGAAAATCTGTGTCAACAAACAGAGCTTTATGGCATCTACCTGGAAAGGACTAGCATACCCAATGGGCACTCATGTCTTAGACTGGGTTCTCTAGAGAAGAAAATCCAGTGAATATGTGTATTTGTGCATGTGTGTATATATGTGTGTGTACACATATATTTATATATATATAAATATAAGTATATACACACACAGTTGCATGCATGGCTTACATGGTTGTGGAGGCTAGCAAGTCCCAAATCCATGGGTCAAGTGTCAGGCTTCTTTTGATTCATGTGTTTTCAGGGACTGTGGAACCCAAACTGGCAGATCAGGTGACAAGTTGGTGGCTCATAGGGCTGTGGAACCTGGCAAATCAGATCAAATGATAGGCTGCTGGCTTGTGGGGCTGTGGAAGATGGTGACTTTTCAGATTGGCAGGTCAGATGACAGGCTTCTGACTCAAGTCTCAAGAACTAGAGGTCAGATGATGATGAGCTAGATTCAGGATCCAGAACAAGTGAGTGGGCTTTGCCAGAACATCCATGTATACACTGGATACAAGCCATATGTTCAAGGAAACTTCTCTTAAAATTGGTCAGCTGATCACATCTGATCACAAAAATGAAGGATGATTACATCATTATATAACTACAAAGTCACATTATTATATAGTTGCCAAACTACTGAGAATCATTGCCTAGCCAAGCTGACACATATCAATTACAAGCTCTCATTCCAGAGCTTTACTCAGACAGTATTCTCATTTGTACCAACAATCCTATTATTAAATAATAATAACCCTACACAATCCTCACTGGGGCCAATTAGCTATGGCAAATGGTTTGATTATTAAATGAAAGTAATCTATATAGGAAGCTTTGAGAAGACTAATAGAAGGTCTGCACTTTCTTTGCAAGACTGAGCTGCATAAAATGTCTTTCACAATTTCATTTTGCAATGTATTCTGGTATGCACCCACTCCTCACCCACTCCTCACCTGCTGACGTGGTTAGATACCAAAGACCAGGTCATTGTGCAAAAATGGAGGATCTCTTTTTCTGTTTTCAGATTATCTATTTGTCTGATTTTTTGTTTGTTCAGAAAATATGATCATAGAAATAACAACTAATATTTACTGAAGTCACCCAAAGACTTCCTCAAAAGAATTAAAAGACCACCTAAAAAATAGGAAAAAATATTTGGCAACTATATGTCAGATTGAAGTCTCATCTCCATAATCTATGAAGTCTCATCTCCATAATCTATGAAGTCTCATCTCCATAATCTATAAGATATTACAAAATACCAACAAGAAAAGGATAAATAATCCAATTAAACAATGGTCGAAGGAGATAGACAGACACTTCTCTAAAGAGGATATCCAGGCAGCTCGAAGACACATGCAGAGTTGCTCACAATCATTAGCTGTTAAAGAAATTCAAATCAAAACTACAGTGAGATATCATCTCACCCCAACAAGGCTGCGCATGATCCAAAAAACACAAAACAACAAATGCTGGAGAGGCTGTGGAGAAATTGGAACCTCCCCACACTGTTGGTGGGATTGCAAAGTGGTACAACCTCTTTGGAAAAAAATCTGGAGCTTCCTTAAAAAGTTGGAGATAGATACACCATTTGATCCTGTAATTCTACTGCTTGCAATTTATCCTTCAGAAACAAAGGTTGTCACACGAGCAGATACATGTGCGCAAATGTTTGTTGCAGCACAGTCCACAAGCCCGCTGGAATCAACCCCGATGCCCATCAACAGAAGAATGGATAAGCAAACTATGGTACATATACTCAATGCTATGATAAAAAACAATGACAGTTTTAGAAAACATAACATGGTCTCATTTGGAAAAGATCATGCTGAGTAAAATCAGTGTAGAAGTAGAAATACCATACAGTTCAGCAATCCTACTCCTAGGGGTGTATTGTAGGGAAATAAAAACTGTCACATAAACAGACATATGCACACACATATTCATTGTAGAATTACAACAGCAAAAACATAGAAATAACCTAAGTGCTCATCAACAGATGAAAAGATACTCTGGTATCTTTCAATGACAAAGAATCATGATGAATCTGTGAAACACCTCACAATATGCGTGTATCTGGAGTGCATTATGTTGAGTGAAATAAATAAATCACAGAAGTACAAGTACTGTGTGAGACTACTGTTATAAAAATCTATTTAGAGGTTTACACACAGAAAGAAACCATCTTTGATGGTCAAGAGGGGGAGAAGGGATGCAGAGTACAAAACAATAGCTTGACAATAGATTAGCGGTAACTATGGTGAAAGGTAGGACAGCACGTAATACTAGGGAAGTTAGCAAATCTTGAACAAGGCAAAGTCATCGAAGCTTCATAGACACAACCAGACTCCCTGAGGGACCTAGTTACTGGGCTCAGGATTGGGGACCACGGTCTCAAGGTGACATCAGCTCATTTGGCATAACGGTGTTCTAATTGTAGTGAGTAAGGTCTGGGAGTCTTAAAAGCATCTGAGTTGCATCTAAAATACATTTGCTTTTCCCACCTTGTCTAGAGCCAAGGAGAATAAAGAAGACTAAAGACAGAGGGAAAGATTAGTCTGAAGGACTAGCAGACAACTCCTGCCATGGTCTCCATGAAAATGCGTCTATAATGATTAGACTGTGCCTAAATACCACTACCAACTACTCAGAGATTACAGTAGAGGGTGTCAGGCGGAATAGGAGAAAAATGGAGAACAAAATTCTAAATCACAAAAGAAATAATAAACCATACTTAACTGATCTGACAGACTAGAGAAAGCTCAAGAGTGCGTGCTCTATTTACACAGTACTGAAGTCGCCACACTTAAGCTGAAGATTAGGCAGGCATAACTGGAACACATAAAGATCGATATCTTAGACATTAATGTGATGAAATGGATTGACACTGGCCATTGTGAATCAAACAATCATATGATCTCTTATACTGGGAATGACAAATTGAAGAATGGTCTTATATTTATTATCAAAAATAGCATTTCAAGGTCTGTCCTGAAGTACAATGCTGTAAATGATAGGATAATGTTCATAAGCCTAAAAGGAAGACTGGTTAATGCAACTTTTATTCAAATTTGTTGATCAACCACTAAGGCTAATGATGAAGAAATTGAAGATTTTTTAACCAACATCTGCAGTCTGAAATTAATTGAATATGTAATCATGATATGTTGATAATTACTGATTGGAATGTGAAAGCCAGTAACAAAGAAGAAGAATCAATGGTTAGAAAATGTGACCTTGCTCATACAACAGTGATGGAGGTCACGTGGTAGAATTTTGCAAGACCAACGACCTCATCGCAAATAGTTTTTTTCAACAGCATAAACACTGACTACACATGCGAACCTTGCTGGATGGAATACACAGTGTCTTAGTTACCTAGTATTGCTATCATAGAAATACCAAAAGTGGATCGTTTAATCAAGAAAGTTGTATTCCCTCACAGTCTAGGAGGATAGTGTCTGAATTTAGGGATCTAACTCCAAGGTGAAGGCTTTCTCTGTCTATTGGCTCTGGAAGAAGATCACTCCCCCCACTCCAATTTAGGCAGCCATATTTTCATAGTGAATCTGACAGATCCCTTTGAGATCCCACAGCTTGTGGCCTTATTATTTGTCAGGAGCTCTACTTCCTGTGTTCCGTGTCCCCTAATCTTCTGTTTCTTGGTTCCTTGGTCTCCTGGCCCCTTGGGCCTCCTCATCTGTGTCTGTTTTATGGTGGCAAGTGTTACAAAGCTCTTTAGCTCCACAGATAAGTGTCTCTGGAGATACCACACTCAGCCAAGAAGCTTCTTGGAAAAAAAAAAAAAAAAAAAAAGCCTCAGCTCTCTTGCTCCATGGATTGGCTCCAGTGCTGTCTTGCCCGGATTTCCTGGTTCTGCTGCTGTTCCTGTCTGTGATGTCTCCATTGTAACTGCTCTCCTCATTTCTTTCTGAGTCTTCAGTAGAATTGTTTTTGATATCCATAGTTCTACTCAAATTATCATGACAATCTAGACTTTTAGTATTAGACATTTTAAAATGCTTTTATCCTATCCATTCACAGTTACAAAAACCACTTCCTCATTGTAGGTATCTGTTAGAACAACACCCACTGTCTTGGTACCACATTCTGTGCTAGTTATATCTAGTGCTACCATAACAGAAATACCACAAGTAGATGATTTAACAAAGAAATTTATTCCCTCATGGTCCAGGAGGTTAAAAGTCTGAATTCAGGGTGCCAGCTTCTGAGGAAGGCTTATTCTGTCCATTCTGGAGGAAGGTCCTTGTCACTGATATTCTCCTACTCTAGAAGTTTCTCAGTGCAGGGATCACAGGTCCAAAGGAATTGTTCCTCTCCTGGTTCTGCTTTCATGGTGGTATGAGGTCCCCTGTTATTCTGCTCATTTCTCTCTTTTATACCTGAAAATAAATTGATTTAAGCACAGTCTAATCTTGTAGGTTGAATTCTGCTTCATCAACATCATAGAGGTAGGAAAAACATCAGATAACAAAATGGACAGTCAGACAATATTGGGAATCATGGCCTAGGTAAGTTGACACCTTTTTTAGGGGAGCATACTTCAATCTATGATGCACAGGAGTCAAATTGATTTTGCTTGTGGAAAGAGACAATGGAAAAGCTCAATATCATCATCAGAACAAGGTCAGGGTTGACACAGAGCAGATCACACTTTGCCAATCTACAACTTAAAGCTGAAACTGAAGAATATTAGAACCAGGCCATAAGAGCCAAAGTACAGCCTTAAATATATCTCTCTTGGATTTAGAGACCATATAAAAAGTAGATTGGATGCATTGAACACTAATAACCAAGGACCAGATGAGTTGTGGAATGACATCAAGGGTATCATACATGAAGAAAGCAGAAGGTAATTAAAAAGTAAAGATAGGAAAAACCAAAATGGATTTAGAAAAGACTCTGAATATGCCCTTGAAAGTCTAGTAGCTAAAATGAATGGAAGAAAGAATGAAGTCAAAGAACTAAACATGAGATGTGAAAGAATAGTTCCAAAAGACAAAGTATTATGATGAGTTAGAAAACCAAAAAGTAAGGATATGCTCCACATTTTTCAGAATGAAAGAACTGAAAAAAACAATTTAAGCCTCAAGTTGCAATAGTGAAGGTTTCTATGGGGAAAATATTAAACAATGCAGGAAGCATCAAAAGAAGACGGGAGAAGTACAGAGTCACTGTGCCATAAATAATTGGTCAACGTACAGTCATTTCAAAGGTAGCATATGATGAAGAACTGATGGTACTGAAGAAAGAAGCTGCACTGAATACATGGGCCAAAAGCAAGATTCCAGAAATTGATTATACCCTTTGAGATATTTCCACAAATGAATGCAATGCCAGAAATGCTCACTCATTTATGACAATAAATTTGGAAGCCAGTTATCTGGCCAATTGGCTAAAAGAGATCCATATTTATTCCTACTCCAAAGAAGGGTGATCCAACTAGATGTGAAAATTATCTAACAACATCATTAATACCACCTGTGAGTAAAATTTTTTTCAAGATCATTCAAAAGCAGTTGCAGCAATACACTCACAAAGAACTACTATAAATTCAAGCCAGGTTCAGGAAAAGGATGTGAAATGAGGGATATCAGTGCTGATGTCAGATGGATCCTGGGTGGAAGCTGAGAATATCCGAAGGATGTTTACCTCTGTTTTATATACTATGTAAAGGTATTTGATTGTGTAGATCATAAAGTGTATGAATAACTTTGCAAAGAATAGGAACTCCACAATGTTTAATTGTGCTCATGAGGAAGCTGTATACATATTAAGAGACAGGCATTCAAACATAACAAGGGGATACTGTGTGATTTAGTCAGGAAAGGTGTGTGTTGAGGTTGTACCATTTCTCTACACTTATGCAGTCTGTTTGCTGAGTGAATAGTCTGAGAAGGTACAGGGCATTAAGATTGGGGAAAGACTCATTAACAATATATATTACGAAGATTACACAACCTTGCTTGCTGAAAGTGAAAAGGAAGCACTTTCTGATGAAGATCAAAGACAACAGCCTTCAGTATGGATTACATCTGAACAAAAAGAAAATAAAAACCCTCACAGCTGAAACAATAAGCAACTTTATGGTAAAAAGAGAAAACAGTGGAGTTTCTAAGGATTTTGTTTTATTTGGATCCATAGTCAACATCCATGGAAACAGCAGTCAGTAAGTCAAATGACACATTCTATGGGGCAAATCTGCTGCAAAAGACCTTTAAAATGTTCAAAATCAAAGCTGTCTCTTTAAGGACTAAGGTGGGCCTGAACTAAATCATAGTGTTTTCAGTTATATGCATGGGAAAGCTAGGTAATGAATAAGGAAGACCGAAGAAGAATCGATGCCTTTGAATTATGGTGTCATTGAAGAATACTGAATATACTGTAGACTGCTACATGAGTGAAGAAGTCTGTTTTAGAGGAAATGAGTACAGTCAGAATGCTCCTTAGAAGCAAGGAAGGTGAGACTTCATCTCACATACTTTGAACATGTTATCAGGGGGAGGCAGTCCCTGGAAAGGACATCATGTTTGGTAGAGGGTCATTGAAAAAGAGGATGACCCTCAATGAGGACTGACACAGTGGCTGCAAAAATGGGCTGAAGCATAATAGCAATCATGAGGATGGCACAGGACCAGGCTGTCTTTTGTTCTGTTGTACACAGGGTTGCTGTGAGTTGGAACTGACTGAACAGTATCTAAGAACAACAACATAAGTAATAGCACATGTAGTTCTACGATGTATGGGAGACTAAATGAGGATATCAGCCCCAAAGGAAAGACAAAAAGCAGGAAGAGGCAGAAAAAGTGAACAAAAGGAAATGGGTAACCCGAGATCTGGGGAAAGTGTACATTACAAGGTTGGCAACCAATGTCACAAAAACAATTTATGTGTTGATTGTTTAATTAAAAACTAACTTAAATTGTTAACTTTCATCTAAAACACAATTTTTAAAAAAATTAGAGACCTATAAAAGTATAAAGTTAAAAATAAATAAATAAAGTCAACAAATGCATTGGCTCCTAATAAGAGAGTCAACCTGTCTTTTGAAGCTGTGAAGCCAGGCATCTTCCAATATAAGGATGTTTTGCCTTCACTGAAAATCTATTATTTTGTATAGTGTTTTAGTCAGTTAGGACTGCCCTAACAGAAATACCACAGAGTGGATGGCTTTAACAAAGGAAGTTTATTCTTACACAGTCCGGTAGGCTGTAAGTCCATATTCAGGATGTCCACTCCATTGGAAGGCTTTCCTCCTTGTCAGCTCTGATAGAAAGTCTGGTATTGCATCAGTCTTTGTCCAGGGAGTGTCTTGGTGCAGGAACCTCAGGTCTGAAGGACACACTCTTCTCCTGGTGCTGCTTGCTTGATGGTGTGAGGTTCCCAATTCTCTGCCTGCTTCTCTTTCCTTTTATCTCTTGTAGGATGAAAGGGTTAAGGGTGGGGCAAGCCATACTCCAGGGAAACTCCCTTTACAGTGGAGCAGGGAGGTAATCCTATGAAGGAATTTACAGTCCCACCCTAATCATTTAACAGGAAAATCACAAAATGGAGGAGAATCACAAAATATTGGGACTCATGGCCCAGCCACATGGCTACACGTATTTTGGGGGGAACACAGTTCAATCCATGACGTATAGCCAACTTCATGAATTATTTTAACTAGATCTTCTGAATAACTTGCTACATTTTCTGAATCAGCGCTTTCTGCTTCACCTTGCACTTTTATATATGGAGACAAATCAGATCCGTCTTGACAGCACTGGGCACTGGGCTTTCTTCCTTAAATCTCATGAACTAACTTCTGGGAGCTTCAAACTTTTCTTCAGCTTACTTCTCTCAGGATCCACAGAATTGATAGAGTTAGGGCCTTGCTCTGGACTAGGCTTTGGCTTAAGGAAATGTGACTGGTTTGATTCTCCATATCAGTAATAAGGCCATTTCACTTTTTTATCATTCATTCACTGAAGTAGCATTTTTTATTTCTTTCAAGAACTTTTCTGGAGGTGGGTTCAAGATGATGGACTAGTTACATGTCTCCCTTACTCCCTCTAAGAACTAAGGCCTAGAAAAACAACGGAACAGAAGAGAGTGGATATTTTGGAGCCCCAAGATCAGGCTGAAAGTTGTGAGATCAGACTGGGAGACAAGAAGAGGAATAACTACCTTTGTCAGAGGCCAGGCAGTAGCACAAAGGGCCCCACTTCTACTGGCATGGCAGTGGAGAGGCTTAAAGGTATGAATACAATCTTTGTCAGCCAGAAAACTGAGACTAGGGCTGCTGTACCTGAGACCTGGCTGGGGCTGACTACAACACTGAGCAGCAGCACCTGAGTGGGCAACATCTCTCTCAGTATAGAGGCTGTATGTAAGATAGCAACTTCTAGAGAATGCAGCAGTGGCTAGCATCCAAGTGCAGCGACACCCCTCTCCCTTCTCTGAGCTTTGCCAGATTCTGTTGGTATGGCACAGGATAGGCAGCTCAGGTAGGATGCCATGGCTGAAGGCCTAGATAGGAACGACTACCACACTGAGCAGCGCCTGACTGTTCAGCACCGCTGTCAGCAGAGAAGCTGTTTCTAAGACAATGACACCTAGATAACGCAGTGGTGACTGGCAGCTGAGTGCAGTGGCACCCTTCTCCCCTCCCTTCTCTGAAATATGCTATAGTGTCTGCTGGCATGGCTCTGGAGAGACTACACAAGTAGGTCACTGTATTTGTCAGAAGGGAGTCAGCCTCTGCCACACCTGAGGGACTGGCTGGGGCAAGTTGCCATACTGAGCAGCAGGGCCTGATTGCACAGTTTTTCCCTCAGCAGAGAAGCTGTTCTTAAGATAGCCACACCTCATGAATGAAGTTTTGGCTGGTGACTAAGTGCAGCAGTGCCCTTAACCCCTCCCTTCTCTGAGCTACACTGTAGTGTTTCCTGGCACAACTCTGGAGAGACTGCACAAGTAAGTCACTATTTTTGTCAGCTGGTAGGTGGGGTCAGCCATGCCTGAGGGCTCAGATGGGCCTGGCTGCCATGCTGAGCAGTTCTGCCTTATTGAACAACATCTCTGTCAGTAGAGAAGTTGTACTTAAGATAGCTGGACCTAGAGAATGCAGTGGAGGCTGGCAGAAAAATGCAGCAACACTCTTCTCCCCTCCCTTCTCTGAACTACACCATAGCTTCTGCTGGCATGAAACCGGAGAAGATGAACAGCTTTCTGATGGCTCAAAGACAACAATTATTAACTAACCATTTAAAGAAGCATATCACCATGGCTTCAGAAAACTTCCAGAGTGAAGAATCAAAAACTTCCCAGATGAAGAAGTCTTCCTGAAATTATTGGAGGTAGAATACAAAAGAATTATGTATAGCCCTTCTAGACCTTAGGATGGAGATTAGACAAACTGCAGCAAAACCAAATAAAAAAGTAAGCAAGCTGTGTGAATTCCCCAAAAAGATCTGTAATTCAGCAAATCAATAATAAAATTACAGAGTTAGACTATTCAGTTGAAAGCCATAAGAGTAAAACTGAGAAAATGGAATGCAGAATTAGTGAAATTGAAGATAAGGCAACTGACCCCAGCATTTATGAGGAGAAATCAGATAAAAGTATCAAGAAAAATGAAGAATTATAAAGAATCATGTGGGACTCTAGCAAGAGGAACAATTTGTGCATAACTGGATTTCTGAAACAGGGAAGAATAGCACAAACTACAGAGAGAGTAGTTGAAGAGTTGCTGACAGAAAACTTCCCTGACATCAAGAAAGAACAGGAGATAGCTATTCAGGATGCTCAGCAAACTCCACAAAATGTAGACCTTGGAAGAAAGACACCAAAACATATTATAATCAAGCGGAACAAAGTGAAACATAAGGAGAGGCTCTTAAAGGCAGGTAGGCTTAAACAATTACTAAAATACAGAGGGCAGCCATGTAGACTGTCCTGAAACTTCTCAGCCAAAACCATTATGTCAAGAAGTCAATGGGATGGCACATACAAAAACTTGAATGAAAAACACTTCCAACCAGGAGTTACATTACCTGAAAAATTGTTTTTCAAATATAGTGGTGCAATCAGGACATTCTCAGACAAATAGAACTTTAGAGACTTTGCAAAAACCAAACCAAACTTACAATTCGAAATGAGGTTCCTTGATTAGAAAATCAGTGACACCAGATGTATACCCAAGAATGCAATGCAGGACACAGCATCCAGAGTCCTGATTAGTTAGAGAAGTCACAAAGCTCCATCAAAGCTAAAATATTAAAATTAAGGAAACAGCTCAACATGTAAGCTATTACAACGTTACACATAATAAGCAGGGATATATTACAGTATTCATAGACCTTTCAGATGGAGAGGAAGTTAAGGAGATGTAACGAAATTGAAAACTAGTTTAAACCTAGAACACTGAGGGAGAACAAAGAAGTAGCCATAAAGCAAACTAATGATACTATGTGTCAAAATAAGAAACACAGTACAGAAGTCTCAATGCATACAAAACCAATATGGAAAAAGATGAAAAGAAAACCCACCTAGAAAAATGACCAAGACCAGAATATTAAGTGGAATAAAGGAAATTTTAACAACATAAAATTTAAGGCACCAAAATGACAACATTAAATAAATATGTATCAATAATTACACCGAATGTAAATACACTGAATACTCCAATAGAGAGACAGAGAGTAACAGGCTGGATCAAAAAAACACAATCCCTCTATATGCTGCTTACAGGAAACACATCTTAGACTCAAAAAGATATGAACAAACTGGAAATCGAAAGATGGAAAAATATACACAAAGCTTACAATCTGCAAAGAAGAACAGGAGTGGCAATATTAATCTCAGATAAAATAGATTGTAAAGTACAATCTACCACTGTGGACAATGATGGTCACTGTTTGTTGCCGAAAGTTTCAGTACACAAACAGGACTTAACAATACTAAATATTTACACACCCAATGTCAAAGCATCTAACTACACTGAACAAATGCAGACAACATTGAAAAATAAGATAGATCACTCCACAGTAATAATAGGAGATTTCAACACTTCACTTTCAGTAAGGGACAGAACATGTGAAAAGAAGCTCAATAAAGATGCAGAAGATCTTATTGCAACAATCAACCTCATAGACATATACAGAACTTTTTGCCTAAGAACAGACAAGTACACCTTCTTGCCAACACACATGGAACATTCTCCAGAACAGACCACATATTAGATTGTAAAGCAAGTCTCAACAAAATCCAAACCACTGAATTATTGCAAAGCATCTTCTCAGATCATAAAGCCATGAAAGTTCAAATCAATAGCAGAACAAAAAATGGGTAGAATTTCAAACTCATGGAAACTAAGCAACAGCTTGTTCAAACTTCCATGGGTTATAGATGAAATTAAGGATGCAGTAAAGAAATTCATGGGCTCTAACAAGAATGAAAACACATCATCCAAGAATCTATGAGATATAGCAAAAGCAGTTCTCAGAGGTCAATTTATCTCTATTAATGCACACATCCAGAATGAAGAAAGGGTCCAAACAAAAGAATTAACCCTACAATTCAACTCAAATGAGTAGAAAGAGAACAACAAAAGAACCCATTGGGCATCAAAAGAAAACAGATAATAAAAGTCAGAGTAGAATTTTAAAAAATCAGAGAACAGAAAAATCATGGAAAGAATTAATGAAACTAAAAGCTGTTTTTCTGACAAAGATCAAGAAAATTGACCATCCACTGGCTAACCTCACAAAAGGAAAACAGGAGAGGAAACAAATAACCTGAATAAGAAATGAGATGAGAGATGGCACTATAGACCCAACCAAAATTAAAAGTATCATAACAGAATGCTACAAAAAATTGTACTCCATTAGAATGGAGTTGAAATCCTGGAGGAAACTGACACATTTCTAGGTTCACATCACCTAACAAAATTATCAAAAAGGGAAGTAGAACAACTTAATGAACCCATCACAAAAGAAAAAATTGACAAAGTAACCAAAAAAGTCATTGCTGAGACCACTTCACTGGAAAATTATACCAATCTTATAGAGAAGAGCTAATACCAATTGTGCTGAAGCTATTCCACAACGCAGAAGAGGACAGAACATACTGAAATTCATTTTATGAAGTCAGCATAATCTTGATACCAGATCCGAGTAAGCCAAGTGCTGTCAAGTCGGGATACAACAAAAAAAGAAAATTACACACAAATATTGCTCAAGAACCTAGATGTCAAAATCTTTAACAAAATCCTAGCCAGTAGAACTCAACAACTTATCAAAAAAATAATTCATCATGACCAAAGTTATATTCACACCAGGAACACAGGGTTGGTTCAACATCAGAAAAACAATGTGATCAGCCACATAAATAGCACAAAGGATAAGAATCACCTGATTTTGTCCATTGATACAGAAATGGCATTTGACAAAGTCCAACATCCAGTCATGTTAAAAACTCTAGGCAAAATAGGCATAGAAGTGAACTTCCTCAATGTGATAAGTGGCATCTATGCAAAACCAACCACCAACATCATCCTGAATGGAGAGAGCCTGAAAGAGTTCCCCGAGAATGGGGAACTAGACAAGAATGTCCACTGTCCCCACTTTCATTTAAAATTGTGCTAGAGGTTCTGGTCAGAGCAGTCAGACAAGACAAAGAAATAAATGGTGTCCACATAGGAGAAGAAGAAGTAAAAGTATCTGTAGTTGCAGATGATATGATTGTATAAACAGAAAACCCTAACTAATCTGTAAATCAACTACTGGAACTAATAAAATAGTTCAGCAAAGTGTCAGAGTGTAAGACAAACATAAGTAAATGAGATGTAGTCCTTTACCCCAATGAAGAGATCAAGAAAAAGGAAATCACCAAATCAATGCTGTTTACAGTAGCTTCCTAGAAGGTGAAATACCTGGGAATAAATCTAACCAGAGATTTAAGAGACCTATACAAAGAAAATTACAAGTCCCTACTGCTAGAAACCAAGAGACTTTTGTAAGTGGAGAAACTTACTTTGCTCATGGATAGGAAGACTTAACATTATGAAAATGTCTATTCTACCCAAAGTGATCTACATATACCATGCAGTCCCAATACAAATTCCAATGTCATTGAAACAAGTCACCAACTTTGTTTGGAAAGGGAAGAAACCCAGATAAGTAAAATATTACTGAAGAAGAGAAAAACAGTGGGAGGCCTCACACTACCCAACCTTAGAACCTATCATGCTACTACAGTAGTCACAACCCCCTGGTACTGGTACAAAAATAGATACATAGATCAATGGAACAGAACAGAGAATGTAGAAATATCACCATCCTCTTATGAACATTTGATGTTCGACAGATCCCCAAAGCTTGTAAACGGGGGTAAAAACAGTCTCTTTAACAAATAGTGGTGGCAAAATTGGATATCCATCTGCAAAACAACAAAACAAGACCCATATGACACACTTTATATAAAAACTAAATCATAGGCAGGGCCAAGTGGCAGATTAGACATATGTCTCCTTGATTTCTTCTGAGAACTAACGCCTGGGATGATAACTGAACCAAGCAGCATGGACATCCAGGAAGCCTTAGGATCTGGCGTAGGGTGTCAGATTGAACTGGGTTCCAGTAAAGGGGAAACTACCTCCTCTAACATGAGGCAATGGCAAGCTGAATCCTACTTCTGTGGGCTCACTGAGAGGACTGCAGGTATGGACACTTTCTTTGTTATCCAGAAGGTGGGGACTGGATGTGAGCCAGCAAATACACTGAACTACAGAGCTTAAGTAAGCAGTGTATAGTGCAGAAGATCAACTGTATTTGGGATAGCCACATTTTGAGAGCCCGGCTGGTGACTGAGGGCACAACTGCCCCTCCACTGTCTCATTTTTGAGCTGCATCATAGATTCTGCTGTTTCATGGTAGGAAGGGCAGCTTGGGTGGGATGCCACATTGGTCAGCTGGGAGGCAGAGTGACCGATCCAGAGGTCTTAGCTGGAGCTCCTTTTCACTCTGAGAAGCAATACCTGTTTGGAAAGTGCTTCTCTGGAAGAAAACCTGTGTTTAGGATGGTGGTGCCTAGAGTTACAGGTGGGGCCTGGCAGAGGATTCCAGCAAGGCTATAACCCCTCCCTACTTTGAACCACGACATAGCATATGGAGACAGCCTATAAGGTGCTTTCCTTGTGAACTGGAAGGCAGGGCTTTGGCAGCTGTTGGACAGCTCCTTGCTTAGCAGAAAAGTACATTTTTAAAATAAGACTACCTGCAGAACTGACTGCTGAGTGACCTGGCAGCATCTCCTTCACACTTCATTGATCCACATCATAGTATTGGCTGATGGCTTACCAGTGACTGCATGTGTAGGTTACCGTCTTTGCCAGCCAGGAGATAGAGCCAGACACCCCAGAGAGTCCACCTGGGGCCAGTCACAAGAGTACACAGAGGAGGCTGGTGACCAACTCTTTTCTTAGAACTATGCCACAGCTTCTGTTGAGGTAACACCAAAGAAGCCAAACAGTTTCTAGATGGCATGAAGACAATAATCAATGGCTAACCATTTGAAGAAGCAGTCCACCATGGCTCTGCAAAACTCTAAAAATAAAGAATCCAAAAACTACCCAGATGAAGAAGCCTTTCCAGAAGCCATCAGAGGTTGGGTATAAAAGAATTATGTACACAGCCCCCTCGAGATTAAGCAAAACACAGCAGAACAAAATGACAAGCTATTTGAACTCATGGAACCTCAATGATCTGAAATCCAGCAGATCAATAATAAAATTACAGAATTAAACAATTCAAACCAAAGTTAAAGGAACAAAACAGGAAATGGAAGCCAGAGTTAGTGAGCTTGAGGATAGAACAACTGACACCAGCATTTATGAGGAGAAATCAGAGAAAAGAAATAAAAAAAATGAAGAAGCATTAAGAAACATGTGGCACTCTGTTAAGAAGAATAATCTGTGAATAACTGGAGTTCCTGAACAGAGGAGGATAGCTGAAAATACATAGAGTATTGTTGTAGAGTTGCTGACAGAAAACTTCCCTGAAATTATGAAAGAAGAGAACATAGATATCCAGTATGCTTACTGAACGTCACACAAACTAGACCCAAAAGAAAGACACCAAGACGTATTATAATCAAGCTTAATAAAATAAAACATAAACAGAAGCTCTTAAAGGCAGCGAGGCTTAAAGCAAAGCTAACATACAGAGGGAAGCCCTGTAAGCTTTTATCTGACTTCTCAGCAGAAACAATGTCAGCAAGGAGGCAGTGGGATGACACATTCAAAGCCTTGAAGGAGAGGAACATCCAATCAAGAATATTTATACCCTGCAAAATTGTCTCTCAAATATGACAGTGGAATGAAGACATTTACAGATAAACAGACACTTGGAGACTTTGTAAAAACCAGGCCAAAACTACAAGAAACACTGAAAGAAGCTCTTTGCCTAGAAAAATAAAACCATTAAGTGTGTATTTAAGGAGGCAATGCAGGACACAGCATCCAGAATCCTACTCAGGAAGGTCGCAAAGCTCAATCAAAGCTACAATATTAAAAGAAGGGAACCAGAGCCCATAGCATAAAAACTTTGACATCATCACACTAAAAAGAAGAATATAGTTATAACACTTTCAGATAGAGAGGAAATTAAAAGGATATGCAGAAGTTAAAGCTTGGTTTAAACTTAGAATAGTAAGGGGGATCATTAAGGGTAGCTGCAAAGCAAAATAATAATGTGACATATCAGTACAAGAGACATAATACAGGAGTCTCAACAAACACGAAACCAACACTGAAAAAGATGAAACATCAACCCATAAAGAATCACCACAAACAGGATATTAAGATCAACATAGAAAACATCAACAATACAAAAATAAATGAATCAAAATGACAACATTAAATGCATACCTATCAATAATTGCACTGAATGTAAATGGACTGAACACTCCAATAAAGAGATAGTGAGTGACGTCTGGATCAAAAGACACCACCCGCCTATATGTTGTTTACAAGAAACACACCTTACACTGAAAGATATGAACAAACTGAAAATCAAAGGATGGAAAAATCTATGTATATGAAGGCAACAAGATACAAAGAAGAGCAAGAGTGACAATCCTAACCTCAGATAAAATAGACTTTAATGTAAAATCCACCATAGTGGACAAGGATGGCCACTATTTATGGCTGAAAGGTTCAGTACATAAGGAGGAGATGACAATATTAAATATTTATGCACCCAATACCAGAGCATCTAAATACATCAAACACTGACAACATCAAAAAGTGAAATAGATCACTGCATGATAATAGTTGGAGTCTTCAACATTCCTCTTTCAGTAATGATCAGATCGTCCACAAAAAAGCTCAGTAAAGATACAGAAGATCTTATGGCGACAATTAACCAACTAGACCTCACTGACATATATAGAAAATTTTACCCATCAACAGATATGTAATGTATACATTCTCCTCCAATGCACATGGAATATTTTCCAGAATAGGAAATAAAGCAAGGACATAAAGGAAGTCTCAACAAAATCCAAACCGTTGAGTTATTGCAAAGCATCTTCTTGGACCATAAAGCCATAAAAGTTGAAATCAATAGCAGAAAAAACATAGGGAGAAATTTGAACTCATGTACACTGAACAACACCTTGGTCAAAAATCCATGGGTTATAAAATAAATCAATGACAAAATAAAGAAATTTATGGAATCAAATAACGAAAACACATTCTAACAGAACCTACGGCATAGAGCAAAAGCTCAGAGTCCATTTGTCTCTAGAAATGCACACATTTGTAATGAAGAAAGGATTCAAACCAATGAATTCACCCTTCCGCTTGAACAAGTAGAAAGAGAGCAAAAAGAGAAACCCCTCAGACACCAGAAGAAAATACATAATAAAGATTAGAGCAGAACTAAATGAATTAGAGAATAGAAGAACAGTAGAGAAAATTAACAAAACCTAAAGCTTGTTCTTTGAAAAAATCAGCACAATTGATAAATCATGGCTAAACTTAAGAAAAAGAGGAGAAAAAACAAATAGCCCAAACAAGAAATGAGATGGGAGATATCACAACAAGCTCAACTGAATAAAAAATATCATAAGAGAACATTATCCAAGACTGTACTGTAACAGATTTGAAAACCTAGAGTAAATGGACAAATTTCTAGATTCATATCACCTACCACAATTTTCACAAGAAGCAGAACAACCTAATAAGCCTATAAAAAGAAAGAGACTGAAAAAGTCATCAAAAATTATCAACAAATTAAGTCCTCACCCAGATGGCTTCACCAGAGAATTCTATAACACTTTTAGAGGAGAGTTAACTCGTTTACTACTATTTCACAACATGGAAAGTGATGGAATACTCCCAAATTCATTCTATGAAACCAGCATAACCCTGATAACAAAGACAGGGAAAGATCCCACAAAAAAGAAAATTACAGACTAGAATCACACGTGAACCTATATGCAAAAATCTCCAACAAAATCTTGGCTAGTAGAATTCAACAACATATCAAAAAAATAATTTATCATGACCAAGTTCCGTTCATCCCAGGGATGCAAGGCAGGTTCAATATCAGAAAAACAACTGATGTGCTCAACCGCTTAAATAGCACAAAGGATAAGAATCACTTGATTTTGTCAATTGCTGCAGAAAAGGCATTCAAAAAAGTCCAAAACCCATTCATGCTGAAAAGTCTCAGCAAACTGGAAGAGGGGAAATTCCTCAACTCAATAAGAGGCATCTGTGCAAAGCGAACTGCCTACACGATCCAAATGGAGAAAGACTGAAATAATTCCCCTTGAGAACAAGAACTGCACAAGGATGTCCACTCTCACCACGTCTACCCAACATTATACTAGTGGTTCTAACCAGAGCAATTTGACAAGACAAAGAAGTAAAGGGCATCTGCTTTGGCAAAGAAACAAAATCTCCCTATTTGCAGATGAGATGATTGTATATGCACAGAATCCTAAAGCATCTGTAAGCACAGTACTTGAACTAAAAGTTCAGCAAAGTATCAGGATACAAGATAAACATAAGTAAATCAGTAAGATTCCTTTATACGAGCAAATAGACCCTCAAAGAAGAAATCACAAAATCAATACTATTTACTATAGCCCCCAAGAAGGTAAAATACCCAGGAATGAATCTAACTAGAGAAATAGAGATTTATACAGAAAGAACTACAAGACCTTATTGCAAGAAATCAAAAGAGACTTACATAAATGGACAAACCTACCCTGATCATGGATAGGAAGACTTAACATTGTGAAAATGTCTATTTTACCCAAAGTGATCTATATATATAATGCAATTCCAGTACAATTTCCAGTGTCCTATTTTAATGAGATGGAAAAACAAATTATAAACTTTATTTGGAAAGGGAAAAAGAAACAGATAAGTAGAACACTTCAGAAGAAGAGGAACATAGTGGGAGGCCTCACAGTACCTAACCTTAGACTCTATTACCCTGCCACTGTAGTCATAATAGCCTGGTACTGGTACAAAAAGAGACACATAGACCAATGGAACAGAGTTGAGACCTCGGAGATGCCACAATCCTCTTATGAATAGTTAATAATCAACAAAGTCCCCAAGATTGTAAACTTGGGTAAAAACAGTCTGTATAACAAATGGTGCTGGCAAAATTGGATATCCACCTGCAAAATCCTGAAACAACACCCATATCTCACACCTTACACAGAAACTAGCTCTAAATGAATCAAAGACCTAAATATCAAACCCCAAATGATAAAGATCGTGCAAGAAAAATCACAGTCAACAATGAAAGGTCTAATATACAGCTTAGACAGACTTCAAAATCTAATGAACAAAGCGTGATCAACAGAAGAGAAAACAGTTAAGTGGAAACTACTAAGAGTCAAACAGTTTTGCTCATCCAAAGACTTTATCGAAAGAGTTAAAATACTACCTACAGAATGGGAAAAAAATATTTGGCAACTACATGTCGGAAAACATCTGACTTCCTAATCTACAAAATATCAACAAGAAAAAGATAAATAACCCAATTAAGTGATGGGCAAAGGAGATGGACAGACATGTTGCTGAAGAAGCATCCAGGTAGCAAAAAGACATGTGAGGAAATGCTTATGATCATTAGCTATCACAGAAATCCAAATCAGAACTACAATGAGATACCACCTTGTCCCAGAAAGGTTGGTCATGACCCCCAAAACAGAAAACAACAAAAGCTGGAGAAGCTGTAGAGAGATCGGAACTCTCCTACACTCCTGGTGGGATTGCAAAATGGTACAGTCTCTTTGGAAAGCAATATGACACTTCCTTAAAAAGCTGGAAATAGATATACCATTTGATCCAATAATCCCACAGCTCAGAATATATCCTACAGAAACAAAGGCTGTCATAGGAACAGACACATGCACACAAATGTTTACTACAGCACAGTCCACAAGAGAAAAAACATAGAGTCAACCTAGGTGCCCATCAACAGATGAATGGATAAACTATGGTATGTATACCTAATGGAACACTATGCAATGATAAAGAACAGTGATGATTTTAAGAAACATCTCATTCAACTGGTAGACATTGTGCTGAGTGAAATCAGTCAGTGGCAAAAGGACTAATATTTCATGAGACCCCTGCTATAGGATCTTAAAAATAGACTTATGTAGGGAAGAAAAGACTCTGTGATGGCTGTAAGAGTGGGGAGGGAGGGACAGGTTTGGCTGTAGATTAGATAGTTGATAGAAATTTGGTTAAGTGAAAACAGTGACAGTATACAATAGAAAGTAGAGCAATTTAACTGGAGTTCACCGTAAACTGAAAGCTCTTCTAATCTCAACCCTATATTGCAATGATAGTGTAGCAGGGGTTGGGCCTGGGGACCCTGCTTTGGGGGGACATTGAAGACAATTGGTGTAACTAGCTGTCGTGGTTGGAATTGTGTCCCCCCCAAAAATGTATGCAGCCACGTGGCTGGGATATGGTTCCCAGTATCTTGGGACTGTCCTCCACTGTGTGGTTTTGCTAACCTGTATGTTAAAGGATTAGGGTGGGGCCGTGAATTCCTGCTGTGGGATGTTTCCCTGGAGCATGGCTTGCCCCACCCTTAATGCTTTTAGCTTGCAAGGAATAAAAGGAAAAAGAAACAAAGGACAATTTGAGAACCTCACTACCATCAAGCAAGCGGCACCAGGAGCAGAGCACGTCGTTCAGACCAGAGGTTCTTGCGTGAGGATGCTCCCTGGACAAAGACTGATGCAATACTGGACTTTCCTCCAGAGCCGACAAGGGGAAAGTCTTTCCCTGGAGTGGACACCCTGAATATGGACTTGCAACCTACCGGACTGTGTAAGAATAAATCTTTCTTTGTTATAGCCATTCACTCTGTGGTAATTCTGTTAGAGCAGCCCTAGCTGACTAAAACACTAGCCTATTGCTAAGAGAGTCTTCTGCATCCCATATTGGTGAGTGGCATCTGGGGTCTTAAAAGCTTACAAGCTGCTGTCTGAGGTCCACCAAGTAGTCCCAACTCATCCGGACAGATTATCATCGAAAACAACAAAGACATGAGGAAGAAAGACCTCAGAAGACAGAAGGACCTGTGCGAGTGGGAGACTGTACCAACATGTGACCAGAAGAACCAGATGGTGCAGACAGCTGTGATAAAGCACACAATGCTGAGTCCCTGTGGCAACACGGGATAAAGGGGTGCAGCTCAAGGACTCTACTAAAAGACCACAATTGATGGTCTGATGCCCAGGTGGATCCCCTGGGAGCATGGCCCCTAGACATGCTGCTGCCCCTGACCAGAAAGCACTACTGAGGTCAACTCTTTAGACAAAAATGAGTTGGATTCAGGGATACAATCTGACGATTTGGTGTGTATACTTCCTGGTTCTATGCATTTATAGGATGCTGTCTTACTGATCTCTTTCTAGATGGGAGAGAAAAGGGGACACGAACTTGTTAAGATAATACAAGTATAGAATGAAAGGAAGTGGATGTTGTCCCTGGGCAAGGAGCACAGAAGAGCTGCAGACAGATGAGCATGCAAAATTAATTTGGATTGTATACTTTCACTTAATCACAATAAAAAAAAAAAACTAAAGCCAAATGGATCAGAGACCTTAATGTCAAACCTAAAATTACAAGTATTATGTAAGAAAAAATAGGAACAACAATGTAAGTTCTAATGCACAACTTGGACAGACTTCAAAATCTTACCAACAGTGTACAAACAACATAAGAGAGAATGGATAAATGGGGGCTACTAAAAACCAAACATTTATGCCCATCCAAAAACTTTATCAGAGTTAAAAGACTGCTTACAAAATGAGAAAACATGTTTGGCAACTGCATATCAGATAGTCATCTAACTTCCATGATCTAAAACGTACTGCAAAATATCAACAAGAAAAAGAAAAAAAAAAAAAAACCTGTTAAACAATGGGCAAAGGAGATGGACAGGCACTTCACCATAGAAGACACTCAGGCAGCCAAAAGACATATGAGTAAATGTTCATTATCATTAGCTGTTAGAGAAATCCAAAACAAACCTACAGTGAGATACCATCTCACCCCAATGAGGTTGGCAGTAATCCAAAAAAACATGAAATAGCAAATGCTGGAGATGCTGTGCAAATTGGAACTCTCTTGCACTGCTGGTGGGAATGCAAGATGGTATAGCCTCTCTGGAGCAATTTGTCTCTTTTTCTTAAAAAAAGCTAGAAATATGAATACCATATGATACAGCAATGCCACTGCTTGAAATATATCCTACAGAAATAAGAACTGCGACATGTCAGATACGTGCAGATGAATGTTTAATGCAGTTCAGTCACAATAGCAAAAAGATAGAAGCAACCTAGGTGCCTGTCAACGGATGTATGGATAAACAAACTATGGTACTGTCTTAGGCTGGGTTTTCTAGGGAAGCAAAACCAGTAACACGTGTAGGTACAAGGAAAGATTTATAATATATATATATAGACAGATAGATAGATACAAATATAGAAAACAGCTCACGTAATCACAGAAGCTGAATGTCCCAAGCTCTGGCACAAGCCTCACGTGTCCACGGAAGCTGAGGAACCCAAGGTCAGCAAGTCAGAGACCAGAGTTGCAGATCACCGGTTGTGTAGGTCAGTGGATCCCAAGCTGGTGGCGAGACGAAGCGACAGAGGCTGGAGATCAGTGGATCCCAAGCTGGTGGCGAGACGAAGTGACAGAGGCTGGCAAACCCAGGATCGGCAGGTCAGGGAGCAGGACTGGGCAGAGGCTGGCGAGCACAGGATTGGCAGGTTGGGCAGCAGGACTCTCAAGTGCCGACTGTAAGGACTGATGAGCCCAACAGCTGCTAGCTCAAGTCCCGGAACCAGATGCTGGAACAAGAGAGCAGGAGCTCCTGGCCACGTGAGCGATCAGCAGCTGTAGTCCAGTGTCACGAGATGAGAGCTGAGGGGCAGGGAGCCACCACAAACTCCGCCCTGCCACTTAATACAGCAGCCAAATAGGTAGTAGCCAAGTTGACATAATCTTGACCACCACAGGTACATATACTCAATGGAGCACTATGCAGTGATAAAGAACAATGATGATTTTAGGAAGCATCTCATAACCTGGTATCAATCAACTAGAAGACATTATGCTGAGTGAAATCAGTCATGTGTAAAAGGAGGTGTATCAAACATTATTAAAAGGACTTATGCACAGAAGAAAAAATTATTAGATGGCTAGAAGTGTGGGGAGGGAGGGAGACAGTTGTTCATAGATTAGATAGTCGATAGTAATTTGGTTAGGTGAAGGGTGTGACAGCACTCAGTAGAAGGCAGGCAGCGTAATAGGACTACACCGTAAACTAAAAGGTTTTCAAAATTCAACTCAACATTTCAGAGGATGAAGTAGCAAGGTTGGGGGTCTAGGGACCATGTTTTCAGGGGACATTGAAGTCAGTTGGTATAACTAGCCTTTTCCTAAGAGAGTCTTCTGCACCTCATGTTGGGAAGTGGTGTCTGAGTTCTTGAAAGCCAGCAAGCTGCCATCTAAGGAACATCAATTTGTCCCAGTTCACCTGGAACCAATGACAAATGGGAACATCAAAGACATGAGGAAAATTGAGCCCAGGAAAGAGATAGAACCTTCTGATTGGGAGACGACGTCACCATGGGACCAGAAGAGCCAGATGGTGCCTGGCCACCACTAAAGCCAGTCTTGATAGGGGACACAATGTAGAGTCCCTTATGTGACAATAGAAAAAGAGGTATGCATATAGGAACTCTGCTGAAGACCAGAACTGACAGTCCAACAACCTGGAGGGTCCCCTGTAAACATGGCCCTAGATTTGCTGTTGCCCTAGACCTGAAACCAGTACTGAGTTCAACACTTCAGACTAAGAATGCACTGGACTAGTGACACAGAGTGAGCATGTGTTGTGTGTACTTTTTGGTTTTATACATCTATAGAAGGCTGTCTTCATCATTTCTTTCTAGAGGGGGGAAGGAAGGGAGGAAATGAGAGGGCAGATGTTTGGAGGATACAAGTTGTAAAGAGTGAAAAGGAGGAATGTGCTGTCACTGTATGGGGAGAGCAGATAGAGTTGTAAAGAAGTGGGTATGCAGAATTGACCTGGATTGTGTACGTTCACTTCATCATCATCATCATAATAAAAGAGCATGAAAAATAGAAAAAACTCAGCACAGAAAACTCTGCCACAGCACTAACCCTGTAGCTATCAATAATCATGCTAAATGTAAGTGGTCTAAATATAGCAATACAGAGGAGAGTTGCAGATTGGATTGAAGAAAAAAAAAAAGACTCACCTTCTTGTTATTTACAGGACACATGCCTTGGACTCAAAGACATAAGACACAAATGCTGGAAAAAAATACATCACACTGATAACATTCAACAAACAGCAGGAGTGCCAGTACTAATCTCTGACAAAATAGACTTCAAATTTAAGTCCACCATGAAGGAGGGACACTATATAACATTTAAAGACTCAATACAGCTGAGGACATAAACATATTAAATATCTACGCATCCCATGGCAAGGCTCCAAAATACATAAACACTATTAGCACTGCAAACAGTAATAGACAGCTCCACAATAATAATAGGAGACTTCAATACACCACTCTCAGTAAAGTACAGATCATCTCAAAAAAAGCTCAGTAAAGACACAGGAGATCTAAATGGCATAGTCAACAAACTTGACCTCACAGTCATATTCAGAACACTTTATCCAACACAGACAAGTATGTTTTTTCCCAATACACATGGAATGTTCTCCAGAATCAACCACCTATTAGGCCACAGAGCAATCCTTAACATTATTCAAAATAATGAAAAAATACAGTTTCTTTAGATCATAAAGTCGTAAAACTAGAAAGCAGTAACAGAAAAAAGATGGAAATAGTATCAGAATCATGGAAATTGAATAACATTTTGCTCAAGAGCTACCGGGTAATAAAAAAATCAAAGATGCAATAAAAAAAAAGTCATAGAGTCAAATGAGAATGAAGAAATATCCTAACAAAACCTGTGGGACACAGCAAAAACAATGCTCAGAATTCATCTCAATAAATGTGCACATCTAAAAAGAAGAAAGGGCCCAAATCAAAGAATTAACTCTTCAACTGGAACAACTGGAAAGATGCCATCAAGGGAACCCATTGGGTTCCAGAAGAAAGGAGGATATTAAAATTAAAGCAGAAATAAATGAAATAGAAAATAGAAAAATGATTGAAAGATCTGAAAAGAACTCAAGCTGGGTTTTTTAAAAGGTCAGCAAAATTGATAAGCCATTGGCCAAACTCACAAAAGTAAAACAGGAGAAGAAATAAATAACTGAAATAAGAAGCAAGATCACTGATATCACAACAGACCCTAGTAAAATTAAAAGAATCCTAAGAGAATACTATGGAAAATTGTACTGAAATAAATCTGAAAACCTAGAGGAAATGGACAGTTTTCTAGAAAAACACCACCTACCTAAACTAGCAAAACCAGAGATAGAACAACTAAACAAACCCATCACAAGAGAAGAGATTGAAAAGGTAATTTAAAAACTTCCATCCAAAAAAGCCCTGTCCAAGACGGCTTCACTGGAGAATTCTATCAAACGTTTAAAGAAGAGTTAGTATGAAAACCTCTAAAGGTATCCAGAGCATAGTAAAGGATGGAACACTCCTAAATTTATTTGATGAAACTAGTATAACGCTGATACCAAAATCAAAAAAGGAAAATTGCAGACCAATATCTCTCATGAATTTAGGCACAAAAATCCTTAACGAAATCCTAGCTAACAGAATGGAACAATACATCAGAAAAATAGTTCACCATGACTAACTAGGATTCATATGAGGGATGCAGGAATGGTTCTACATTGGAAAAACAACTAATATAATCAACCACATTAAAAAAAACCATCTGATTCTATCAATTGATGCAGAAAAGACATTTGGTAAAGTCCAACACCCATTCATGTTAACTATCAACAAAACAGGATTAGAAGGGAAATTCCACCATATAATAAGAGCCATCTACACAAAACTAACAGCTAACATCATGCTTAATGGAGAGAAGTTGAAATCACTTAAGAACAGGTACTAGACAAGGATGCCCACTGTCACCACTTCTTCTCAGCATTGTTCTGGAGTTCCTAGCCAGAGCAATTAGACAAGATAAATAAAGGACATCTAAATTGGTAAATAAGTTAAAGTATCATTATTTGCAGATGACATAATTTTATACACAGAAAACCTTAAAGAATCCCCCCCCCCCCAAAAAAAACTAATGGATCTGATAGAAGACATCAGCAAAGTATCAGGATACAAGATAAACATACATAAATCTGTTGGATTCCTTTACATCAACAAACAGACAATCAAAGGAGAAGTCTCAAAATCACTACCGTTTACTATAGCCTAAGAAGATAACATACCTAGGAATGAATCTAACCAGAGATATACAAGACTTACACAAAGAAAGTATAACATCATCTACCACAACTGATATTTGATAAAGGCCCAGAGGCTGTGAACTGGGGAAAAGATAGTCTCTTCAACAAATGGTGTTGGCGTAACTGGATATCCATCTACAAGAATGTGAAACATGATGCACAAAAACTAACTCAAAATGAATCAAAGACCTGAATATAAAAGCTAAAACAATAAAAATCTTGGAAGGAAAACTTGAGAAGACCTTGAAAGCCCTAACTGTTGGCGTCAGCAGTCTACGAAAAAACCACCATCAACCCTCAAACACTAGAAATGAAAATAGACAATTAGGAACACTAGAAATGAAAATAGACAATTGGGAACTCTTAAAAATCAAACACTTATGCTCATCCAAAGCCCTCATTAAAAGAGTAAAAACACCACCTACAGAGTGGGAACAAATATTTGCCCACCATGTTTCTGACTGATGCCTAATTTCTCTAATCTACAGGATACTGCAAAACCTCAACAAGAAAAAGATAAGCAACCCAGTTAAAAAGTGGGCAAAGTACGTGAACACGCACTTCAGTGAAGAAGACATACAGGATGCCAATAGATGAATAAGGAAATGCTCACGATCACTAGCCTTCAGAGAAATACAAAAAACTACAGCGAGATACCCAACAAGGCTGTTGATAATCCAAAACACACAAAATAATAAATGCTGGAGAAGATGCTACACTGCTTGTGGTATTGTAAAATGGTAAACCACTATGTGAATCAATTTGGTGCTTTCTTCAAAAACTAGAGATATGAATACCATATGATCTAGCAATCTCACTCCTTGCGATATACCCCAAAGAAATAACGACCACCACTCAAACAGGTACATGCATGCCAATGTTTATTGTAGCTCTCTCTACAATAGCAAAAAGATGGAAACAACCTAGGTATTCATCAACAGACAAATGGTTGAGCAAACTATAGTATATTCACACAATGAAATACTATGCAATGATAAGAAACAATGATCGTCTACAGAAATACCTGTCAGTGTAGGACCATCTGGAGGACACTATGCTGAGCAAAATTAGGCAGACGTAAAAGGACGAATGTTGCATGAGACCATTATTATAAGCACACTACAAATCATGTAAGCATGGAAGAAATCAATTTTGATGGTTAGAAGGGTGGGGAGGGAGGAAGAGGGATTTTTACAAATTAGATAGTGGTTAGGATTAGGGTTGTGTGTAGGATATGACAGCATGTACTAGAAGAGGTGTACGCACAACTGCTCAATTTCAAAACTAAATTGTTCCCTAACTGTGGCCCACTTCTTTGGAAGGACAGAGTAACAGAGCCTGGGATCAGAGGACTACACTCTCAGGGGTCATCCAGACTAATTGGCATATCCAAGCTTTTTTTCTCTTTCTCTTAAGAAAATGCTATGCATACCACCTGGGTGAGTGGCCCCTGGGGTCTTAAAAGCCAGCAGCTGCCATCTAAATAGCATCAAATGGTTCCAGTCTACCTGGACCAGATAAGCATGGACTTTGAGGACACGGAAAAAATACGAGCCCACCAGATGGAAGGTGCCATATAAGCCAGAGTCCACTTCAGCATGGGACCAGAAGAACAAGATGATATCCAGCTACCACCAATGACTGCCTCAGTGGGTGCATGGTACGAAGCTCTAGGCACAGCAGGAGAAGGAATAGAGGGCAGAGGCCAGAGCTCTACCAAAAGACCATACCTGATGGTCTTTCTGACTGGAAGTCCCCCTGGAAGCATGGCCCCCAGACTCTCCAACCCCAAACCGTATCCAGTGCTGGGGCCAGCTCTCCAGACAAAGAATGAACTGGACTGTACAAAACATAGAGTGAGGCTGGCAACAAACAAATCCTTGGACTTAGACGTGTACATGGGGCTGTCCTAGAGGCTCATTGCTGGAGCGGAGATAATTGGGTGAGGGGTGCTAGATCCCAATCAAAAGGTCATGGGAAGTCTTGGACAAAAGGGGAAATGTGCTGTCATGGGGGTTGGGGGCAGATCAGGGGACCACACTCTCCAGGGACATACAGACTATTGGCATATGCAAGCCAATTAGTGGACATTGAGGATAGGAGGAAAATATGAGCCCTCCAGATGAGAAGGGCCATATGAGCCAGAGTCCACTTTAGCATGGAATCAGAAGAGCTAGATGGTGCTTAGCCACCACACATGACTGCCAGGGTGGGGTGTATGGTACACAGTCCTGGATATAGCAGGAGAAGGAATAGAGGGCTGAGCAGTTAAAATAGAATAGAGCTGAAGTTCCAGGTGTTACATGGCAAAATGATATAGATTGTAAAATTGTTCTTAAAATCACAATTAAATTCATTTTAAAAAAGCAAAAGATTGATGTGAAAACTTGGGGAACTATTTACAATATCTTAGGTGATGGAGAAGAGTAGATTTTACAATTGTATTTACTTCATAGTGATGAAGGTAGAAGGAATTGTGCAAGATTAAGATAGCTCTATTTAAAAGCAAGGGTTAATTATAATTTTTACTATTTTTTTAGCACTGAAAAAATAATTTGTTTCACAATAAATAGCAAGTTTCACCAAGCTTCCCCTCAACAATAGTATCTTACAGAACTAAAGTACACTGACGTAATCAGGAAATTGACTTTGGTATAGTGATGTTGGTGAAGAATATTGAATTTACCATCTACTGCCAAAACAATAAACCTGTCTTGGAAGAAGTACGACTGGAATGCTCATTAGAAACAATAATGATGAGACTATGTTTTGCATACTTTGGATATGTCATCAGGAGAGACCAGTCCCTGGAGAAGCACTTCATGCTTGGTAAAGTGATGGGTCACTGAAAAAGAAGATCCTCAACATGATGCATTGACAGAGCGGCTGCAAAAATGGGCTCAAGCATAGCAGTGATTGTCAGAATAGTGCAGGACTCAGTAGTGTTTCCTTCTGTTGTACATAAGGTATGAGTCAGAACTGACTTGAGAGCACCTAATAATAACACGATATTGTTAAGGAAAACATAGGCATGTTACTATATTACTGTAATAAAATACAGTTGAAGTTGATTGATTTTTATTATGTGTTAAAATTTATGTGGTGTAAATATAAGCCCCTTCATAGTAACTATTCAGTGCATATAATAGACTATACTCTTGCCTCCAGTGTAATTAGAAGTGAAATTTTTATTTAAATTAAGTTGGAAATATAGAAATAAATTTTAATTCATCATTTTTTAAATGTAGAGTTTGTCTTAGTTCTTTAGTCAAAAGAGGGTAAAGAAGATGAATGATATTTGGAGAGAAGAGTTACATTTTTTGGGGATTTATTTTATTTGTTGTTGTTGAGAGTATTTACAGCAGAACATAAACCAATTCAGTAGTCTCGACAGGTATAATTCAGTGAGGATAACCCCCATTTTAAACAGCTCTGCAGCTTCCCAGGGCTCTTAGAATGAGATGAAAATCTTTAGTATCTACTCTGTGGCCCCAATCTGTGGGTGGCTTCCCATTCCCCTGTTCCAGCCATGCTGGCTTTGTCCTATCCTTTTGAATTTGCCACTCTCTCTCCAGCATCAGAGGTTTAGGACATATTATTCCCTCTTCCTGGAAAGCTGTCTCTCACAACTCTTAACACCTGCTATGTGGTAATTTAACTGGACCTCAGCTTTGTGTGTGTGTGTGTGTCTGTGTGTGTGTGTGTGTGTGTTTAAGTGAAAGTTTAGATTCCAGCGAGTGTCTCAGGCAAAGACTTGCACACACTTTGCTGTGTGACTCTAGCTAGTCTCCCCATATCATGACCACTCCTTGCTTCAACCCCATATTTCTCAAATCCATTTGACTAGCTCCTGTACCTCTCCTATGTTCCCTCTTATCTGTGAGCAGGGGCTGTCCAGTTAGTCTCCTGTATTTGCCCAAGCTGTGAGGCACACTCTTCACCAGTATAATTGTGTGGTTTACCTATCAGTCCAATCTTTATCTGAAGAGTTGGCTTCCAAAATGGTTTTGGTTTGGGATTAACAGGGAGTTCTGCGACCATCTCTTCTGGGGACCCTGCAGTCAAACAAACCATCAAATCTATACCCCACATTTCTCCTGTTCCATCAGGACTCTTTACTGAGTTCCCTACAGGGACAGTCTTTGGTGGTAGTCGGGCACCATCTAGTTCTTCTGTTCTCATATTGCTGTTGTCTCTGTGTACATTGCCTTTTCTGTCTCTTGGGCTTGCATTTTCCTCTTGTCATTGATGTTTTTCTTTCTCTTTTGCTCCACGTGGGTTGAAACCAATTAATTCTTAAACGGCTGCTTGCTGGCTTTTAAGACCGCAGACACCAAAGTGGGATGCAGAACATTTGTTTAAAAAACTGTGTCATGCCAATTTAACGCATACTAAACATCAACCAGGTAGTGTAGTGGTTAAGTTCTACAGCTGCTAAACACAGTTTGGTAGTTCAGATTCACCAGGTGCTCCTTAGAAACTCTATGGGGCAGTTTTATTCTGTCCTACAGGGTCACTAAGAGTTGGAATTGACTTGATGATGCTGGGTTTAGTTTTTATTTGGGTAAACATCAACCTGAAGCCTTGGTCCCCTGACTCCTATCCCTGTTATTCTGTTCCTGAAAGTGTTTGGTTTCATTTAGAATACTTATAAGCTTTGGGTTTAGTCCATTTGTGCTGACTTGCATTGTCTCTCCCTTCACCTAAAATAGTTCTGTCAACTATCTAGTTAGTGAATACACCTCTCCTCCCACCCCTTATAACCATAAAAGAATGTTTTCTTCTGTGTTTAAATTAAGTCTTGATTTCTTTTATTAGTGATGTCATACAGTACTTGTCCTTTTGCAATTGACTAATTTTGCTCAGCAGATTCTTCCATTTCATGACATGTTTCCTAAATTCATCATTGTTCTTTATAATTGCACAGTATTCCATTGTGTGAATATACTATAGTTTGTTTAACCATTCTGCTGTCAAAGGCCACCTAGGTTGATTCCATCTTTTTGCTATCATGAACAGTGCTGTGATGAACATTTGTGAGCATATATTTATTTGTGTGGTAGCTCTTATTTCTTTAGCATATATTCCAAGAAGTGAGATTGCTGGATCATATGGTATTTCTAGAATAGTTAATTTGTTGTTGATATGTATAAAAATACAGTACCTTGTTATTCTAGGACCTTTTACTTTGACTAAATTGTGAATCTTGTTTTATATGTGACTTATTTTAATCAGTCACTGTCGCTGCCTAACTGTCCGCCGGCGGAAAGAAGACAGGACACACGGATACGAGCCGCCTTACAGGTTGCTTCCTTTATTCTTCTATCCTTTACTATTCTCCTCCTTTCCTGGTGCTTGCTCAATTTATACCCTAGATTCCTCCAATCCTCATGTACCACGCTCTCCCAAGATGGAGGCCCACAATAGGCTAGCGGGAAGCCACTGCCCACACGCATGCACCATGAAAGCTCTAGGTCTGGTAAACAAGGGTGTGGTTGGGGTGCTGTTCTGGCCCTGGGCGCCATCTTGGGCCATCATGTCCCGCTTACCACAAGTCACAAATTCCTTTTAGAAATGTTAGTGAATCATCGTCATTTCTCCATCATGCAGCAGTTCTGCCAGGGCTGCTTTGTGTCAAATGGCAGAATCAAAACAATTAATTTCTTCCCCAAAGCAACACAAAACAAGGCTAACCTAGAAAGGGGAGAGTCTTCCCCCAGAATAAATGCTACCTTCCACTTTGGAGTCTAAAAGCTATTTATGATTCTCCTACGTACACACATAGAGTCCCTGGATGGCAAAAGTAGTTAAGTGTTCAACTAGTAGCTGAAAGATTGGTAGTTCAAAATCACCCGTAGGTACCTTGGAAGACAGGTCTGGTGATCTGCTTTTGAAAGGTCACAGCTTATGGAACTATAGAACAGTTCTGCTCTGCACATATGGGATCACCATGAGTCAGAATCTACTTAACAGCAGTGAAGAACAAGAGCGTAACTGACAGTGCTATTTCAAGTACATAATATGATGTATTGTTTAGCCTCTTTGTGATAATGTGGCCTAGCAAATTACCTACCGATTTCTGTGGTTTACACCAACAGATAAAGGGTCTTCCAATAAGGCTATCCCATTTTTGACAGCTCATGGCGTCCATATTTGTGAAGGTATAGTAGTCATATTTATCATACTTTTTTAAATTAGTCTTGACAAATAGCCATGAAATGTTAAAGTGCATAGAAATTATTAAAGTTGATTAGCAAAATTGGTGTTCTGTTTGCCAAACATTCCATGCATTATGTGAAATGTAGTGCACGTAATCATCCCACAAAGAAAACAATTCTGTGTTTAATAAAAGAACTTTGAGACAACGGAATCTGTTGCCAATCAGACAACATCTGTGCATCAATGAACTGCACTTGCCAATGAAAATATTGCCGTCGTTTTTCAGAGTGTATGTGAGAACCCATGAGAATCAATTCCTTACCAAGCACAAGAACTGGACTTTTCATCGATCATGGTTTGGGTGATTTTGCATCTGGACTTGAAGTTTGGCCCTAACAAAAGTGTTTTAAATTAAGAACTGAAGTCCAACCACCATAGACTGCTGTATATTTGCTGACTGGGCTCTGGAGCAATTGGAAGTTGACCGTGCTTTTGGTGCAAAAAATCATCTTCAGTGACAAGTCCCATTTTGAGATGAATGGTTTTATTTATTTATTTATTTTTAATGTTTTTCTGCTTTTTCTTTAAAAACAATTTTTTTATTATCATTGAGTGAAAATGTACAATCCCGTGTAAATTTGCATGCCCCGCCTGTGTGCAGCTCCCCTGCTCTCCCTGCCTGGTGACAGCACACTCCACTCTCTATTCTATGCATGTCATATCCTCCTAACAATCCCCTATCGCCTCTTCTCCACCCTCTCCCCCGCCTCCAGTAAGACATCAGAAGGATGACATCCTGTAGATGCATGAAACCATAAAGTGCACACCATATGGTCTCTCTGCGCTGCCAAATCCAATCCATTCCTGTCCGAAGAGTTGACCTCCATTATGATTTATGGACAGGATCAGTATCAGGGCCAGGGGCCATGCTCTCAGGGGAACTCCGAGGCCCCTGGACTATCATTTGTGGTCTTTTAGTGGAAATCTCAGGGAACACCCCTTTTTATTCTCATGTTGCAAGTGAGAACCAACTTTGTGAGCCCCATCATGGCTATCACTGGTGGTGGTGGTATTGTCTCAAAGTTCTTTTATTAAACATAGAATTGTTCTCTTTGTGGGATGATTACGTGCACTACATTTCACATAATGCATGGAATGTTTGGCAAACAGAACACCAGTTTTGCTAATCAACTTTAATAATTTCTATGCATTTTAACTTTTCATGGCTATTTGTCAAGACTAATTTTAAAAAGTATGATAAATATGACTGCTATACCTTCACAAATATTGATGCCATGAACCATCTGGTTCTTCTGGTCACATGTCAATGTAGTCACCCACTCTCATGGGTCTCTCTCTCTTCTGGGTTCTCTTCCGCTCATGTCGTTTTGGTCCTTGGTGATCCTCTGTTCTTGCTGAGTTGGGCCCATTTGGTGTACCTCAGATGGCAGCTTGGCAGCTTTTAAGACCCAGATGCCACTCACCAATGTGGGGTGCAGAAGGCTCTCTTAGCAAAATGCTAGTTATGCCAGTTGGCCTTCATATCCCCTGAGAGCATGGTCCCCAGACCCCCACCCCAGCTACTCTGTCCTTGCAATATTGAGTTAAGATGGGAGAGTAATCATGTTATGCTGAAGTACAGTTAAAACTGATCTTCTTCCTAATGTGTGCTGTCACTGATTTCACCCAACCAAATTTCTATCAACTGTCTAATGTATACCACACCCTTACCTTCCCTCTCTCCCTACCCTTGCAGATGTCAAATAGTCTTCTATGCGTGAGTCTGTTTTTAAGTTCTTATTGTAGGGGTCCCATACAATATTTGTCCTTTTGACACTGACTCCTTTCACTCAACATAATGTCTTCTAGTTGATACCAGGTTATGAGATGCTTCCTAAAATCATCATTGTTCTTTATCACTGTATCGTGTTCCATTGAGTATGTATATCATAGTTTACCTATCCATTCCTCTGTTGCTGTGCATCTGGGTTGATTCCATCTTTTTGCTGTTGTGGACTGTGCTGCAAATAACATTTGTGTACATGTATCTGTTGGTGTGAATGCCATTGATTCTGCAGGATATATTCCAAGCAGTGGGATTATTGGGTCAAATGGTATATCTATTTCCAGCTTTTTAAGGAAGCGCCAGATTGCTTTCCAGAGAGGCTGCACCATTTTGCAATCCCCCCAACAGTGTAGGAGAGTTCCAATTTCTTCACGGTCTCTCCAGCATTTGTTGATTTACATTTTCTGGATCATGGCCAACCTCTTTGGGGTAAGATGGTATCTCATCGTAATTTTTTCTTTAATTTCTTTAATAGCTAGTGATCGTGAGCATTTCCCCATGTTTTGTTTTGCTGCTTGGATCTCCCCTTTAGAGAAGTGACCGTCCATCTCCTTCACCCATTGCTTAATTGGATTATTTATCTTTTTGATATTTTGTAGTACCCTATAGATTATGGAGATCAGACGTCGGACTCAGATACAGTTGCCAAACATGTTTTCCCATTCTGTAGGTGGTCTTTTAATCCTTTTGATAAAGTCTCTGGATGAGCAAAGGTGTTTGATTCTTAGTAGTTCCCATTTGTCTATTTTCTCTTCTGTTGGTTGTGCTTTGTCAGATTTTGAAGTCTGTCTACATTGTGTATTAAAATTTCTATTGTTGATCCTATTTTTTTCTTGGATGAGCTTTGTCATTTTAGATTTGATATTTAGGTCTTTTATCCAGGGTCACCATGAGTCGGATCCCACTCGACAGCATTTGGCTTGACTTATCCAGTTTGAATTGTTTTTTGTATAAGTTGTGAGATATGGGTCCTGTTTCAATTTTTTGCAGATGGATATCCAATTTTGCCAGCACCATTTGTTGAAGAGATTGCTTTTACCGCAGTTTAAAGTCTTAGGGTCTTTGTCGAATATCAACTGTTCATAGGAGGATCGTGGTATCTCTGGGGTCTCAATTCTGTTCCATTCATCTATCTGTCTCTTTTTGTACCAGTGCCAGGCTGTGGCAGTGTAATATGTTCTAAAGTCGGGTAGTGAGAGGCCTCTGTGTGTTCTTCTTCAGTAGTGGTTTGATTATCCGGGGTTTCTTCTCTTTCCAAAGTTGGTGATTTGTTTCTCCATCTCGTTAAAAAAATGTCATGTCAATTTGTATTGGGACTGCATTGTATATGTAGATCACTGGGTAAAATAGACATTTTCACAATGTTAGTTTTCCTGTCCATGAGCAGGGTAGGTTTCTCCATTTATATAAGTGTCTCTTAGTTTCTTGTAGTAAGAACTTGTAGTTATCTTTGTAAAGGTCTGCTATTTCTCTGGTTAGATTTATTCCTAGGTATTTTATCTTCTTAGGGGCTGCAGTAAATGCTATTGACTTGGTGATTTCTTCCTTAATATCATTGTTGGTATACAGGAATCCTACTGATTTACTTATGTTTGTCTTGTGTCCTTACACTTTGCTGAACTCTTCTAGCAATTTGAGTAGCTTGCTTATGGATTCTCTGCATATACAATCATATCATCTGCAAATACAGAGATTTTTACTTCCTCTTTGCCGATGCAGATGCCCTTTATTTCTTGGTCTTGTCCAGCTCTGGCTAGAACTTCTAGTGCAATGTTGAATAGGAGAGGTGAGAGTGGGCATCCTTGTCTAGTTTCCATTCTCAAGGGAAATTGTTTCAGTCTCTCTCCATTCAGGATGATGTAGGCAGTTGGTTTTGTGTAAATGGCCATTATTTCATTGAGGAATTTGTGGTCTGTTCCTGTTTTGCTGAGAGTTTTTATCAGCAGTGGGTGTTGGACTTTATCAAATGCCTTTACTGCATTGATAGACAAAATCGGGTGATTCTTGTCTTTTGTGTTATTTATGTGGTTGGCCACATTAATTGTTTTTCTGATGGTGAGCCAGCTTTGCATCCCTGGTATGAATCCAACTTGGTTGTGATGAATTATTGTTTTCATATGTTGTAGTATTCTATTGGCAAGAATTTTGTGGAAGGTTTTTGCATCTAGGTTGATGAGTGATATTTGTCTGTAGTTCTTTTTTTTTCTCGTGTTTTTCCTGGCTTTGGTACCAGTTTTATGCTGGCTTCTTAAAATTAATTTCTATGCTGTGAAATAGTGTCAGTAGTATTGGAGATAACTCTTTTCCCAAAGCTTGGTAGAATTCTGCAGTGAAGTCATCTGGGCCAGGGCTTTTTTCAGTTGGTAGTTTTTTTGATGACTTTCTCAATTTCTTCCGTTGTCGTGGGTTTATTAAGTTCTTCTGCTTCACCTTGTGATACTTCTGGTAGGTGATATGAATCTAAGAATTTGTCCACTTCCTGTAGGTTTTCAAAGTTGTTAGAGTACAGTCTTTTGTAGTATTCTGTTACGATATTTTTTATTTCTGATGGATCTGTTGTGACAACTCCCCTCTCATTTCTTATTTGGGTTATTTGTTTCCTTACCTGTTTTTCTTTAGCAAGTTTAGCCAATGGTTTGTCAATTTTGTTGAGCTTTTCAAAAAACCAGCTTTTGGTCTTATCAATTTTTTCAGTTGTTCTCCTATTCTCTAATTCGTTTAATTCAGCTCTAATCTTTATGATCTATTTTCTTCTGGGGCCTGAGGAGTTTCTCTGTTGTTCTCTCTCTAGTTGTTCAAGTTGTAGGGTTAGATCTTTGGTTTGGATTCTTTCTTCCTTCCGGATGTGTACATTTATGGAGATAAGCTGACCTCTGAGCACTGCTTTGGCTGTATCCCATAAGATCTGGTAAGAAGTGTGTTCAGTCTATTTGGAGTCTGTAAATATCTTTATTTCATCCTTGATTTCTTCTTTAACCCATGGCTTTTTGAGCAAGATTTTGTTCAGTTTCCATGAGTTCCACTTTCTATCTATGTTTTTTCTGCTATTGATTTAGACTTTAGTGGCTTTGTGGTATGAGAAGATGCTTTGCAGTATTTCAATAGTATAGATTTTGTTGAGGATTCCTTTATGTCCTAACACATAGTCTATTCTGGAGAATGTTCCATGTGCACTGGAGAAGATGTAGTTGTCTGCCAATGGATAGAAAGTTCTGTATATGCCAACGAGGTCTAGTTGGTTAATTGTGGCCATAAAACCTTCTGTGTCTTTATTCAGCTGTTTTCTAGATGATCTGTCAAATATTGAGAGTGGTGTGTTGAAGTCTCCCACTATTATTATGGAGTGCTCTATCTCGATTTTGAGTGTAGCCAGTGTTTCTGTGATGTATTTGGATGCTCTGATATTGGGTGCATAAATATTTAATATTGTTAAGTCCTGCTTGTGTATTGAACCTTTCAGCAATAGTGTCCATCTTTGTCCACAGTGGTGGATTTTATATTAAAATCTTTATTATCTGAAATTAGTATTGTCACACTTGCTCTTCTTTGTGTATTGTTAGCTTGATATACATTCTTCCATCTTTTAATTTTCAGTTTGTTCATATCTTTAAGTCTATGGTGAGTTTCTTGTAAGCAACATATAGACGGGTTGTGTCTTTTGATCCAAGATGCCACTCACTGTGTCTTTACTGGAGCATTCAGTCCATTCACATTCAATGTAATTATTGATAGGTATGTGTTTAATGCTGTCATTGTAATATGTTTATTTTTGTATTGATGTTTTCTTTGTTGTTATTATACTGCTGTGTGACATTCTTCTTTATGAGTTGATTTTTCACCTTTTTCAGTGTTGGTTTTGTGGTTGTTGAGATTCCTGTATTACGTTTCTTGATTTGCTATGTTGCATCTTTATTGTGCGTTGCAACTGACTCTGTGATCCCCCTTAATAGTCTATGGTTAAACCCAATTTTAACTACTACAAGTCTTATTAACTTCCTCTCCATCTGGTAGTACTATAAAGACTACAGTATATAGACTATAGTACTCTTTTTAATATGATGACTTCATAGTTTTCATAATATGATCACTGGATCACTTCTTTTAATATTACAGCTTTGATTGAATTGGGAGCCTTCCCTAACTGAGTAGGTTTCTGGATGATGTGTCCTGTATTTCCTGATAAAATGTAAAATTAATGATTGTGTTCTTCTAAGCCAAGAGCTTCTTTCAGTATTTCTTGTAGCTTTGGCTTGGTTTTTACAAAGCCTCTGAGTTTCTGTTTGTCTGTGAATGTCTTGACTTCATTTTCATATTTGAAAGATAGTTTTGCACAATACATAATTCTTGGTTGGAAGTTCTTCTTCAAGACTTGGAATATGTCATCCTATTGTCTCTGTGCCAGCATCATTTCTGCTGAAAAGTCAGATGAAAGCCTGTAGGGTTTCCCTCTTAATGTTAGCTTTGCTGTGAGTCTTACTGCCTTTAAGAGTTTCTGCTTGTGTTTCATTTTGTTAAGCTTGACTGTAATATGTGTTGGAGTCTTTCTATATTGACTGGCATTCAGTATGCATGTTGGATATCTATATTCTCGTCTTTCATAATTTCTGGGAAATTTTCTGTCAGCAGTTCAGCCACAATACTCTGAGTTCTCAGGGGTCACACTCTGTTCAGGAACTCCAATTAATCATAGATTGTTCCTCTTAATAGAGTCCCACATGCTTCTTAATGCTTCTTCATTTTTCTTGTTTCTTTTTTCTGATTTCTCCTCCTAGGTGCTGGAGTCAGTAGCTCTGTCTTCCAAGTCAGAAAGGCTATTTTCCATTTGTTCCAGTCTGTTTTCGTGGCTTTAAACTGAATTTTCTATCTCTTTGATTTTGTTATTGATTTGTTGGATTTCAGAGTACTGGTATTCCATCAGATCAAACAGCTTTCTTAATTTTTCATTTTGCTCTGCTGCATTTTGTATAAGGTCTAGGAAGGCTCTATATCTAATCCTTTTGTACTCACCCTCCAATAATTTCAGAAAGGCTTCTTCATCCGGAAGTTCTTTGGATCTTTCTCTTGTGGGCCTTCTGAAGCCATGGTGAATTCTTCCTAATGTTCCAGTCCAAAGTTTGTTGCTTTTGGGGCATCTAGAGGTTGTTTTGTTTCTGTGGTGTTACCTTAATGGGATCTAGTGATCAGTCTGAGAAGGACGTTGATCACCACACAACTCTATGTACTCCAGTGACTGGACTCAGTGGAATCTCTGGGTTAGCAGGCCTGATTGACAGAGACACAGCCCCACTTATAGAGTCATGGGGGAGTCATCAGCTGACCCTGTAATGTGAGACAGTAAAGGCTAGAAGAGCTGCCGCCTGGATGCACCACAGTTATTTCTCTTTTGAAAGGTGAAAGGTATCTGACAGCTTGCAAAATTTGTCAGGCTTTGAGATGTGCAAGTCCGTCTTCCCAGCTGGGAAAGTAAGCACCTCTATATCAAGGACTGCTTTACTGCCAGAAAATCACTCTCCAGGCAGGCACTGCCTCCCAGCCTGGGAATTAGGTTCAGCTGAGGCCTTCATATAGGAAACTCCGCCTCCCAGTGAATCAAAATGGCATCTCACACAAGTTCCCCCACCTAGCTAGGAAAAGGATATTCAGTGGCAGATATTTGGAGATTCTGAAAGAGGTCAGAGGTGCCAAGTTGCACAGACTCCAAGGCCAGGCTCTCAAAATGTGGTGACTCTGCTCACAGATCTCATCAGCAATGTGTCTGAGCCTTGCTGCCAGTCAAACTTCAGCCCCTCCTGCTCGCTAAGACAGAGAGAAAATACATTAAAATGGAGATTTACATTCAGTCCACAGAGCCGACAGTCATCAAGAGCAGGAGTCAGCAAAAGAGAAGAAATTTTCAGCTCAGTGGTATGTAAAGCAAACCGACAGCCCTATAACATGTCCAAGGGCTCACTAGGTGTCCAGAAGTCTCTGTTTCATTATCATTTCAGGCCTTACTTTCCAGAGGGATTTAGGGAGATGTGTGTTTAGCCCACCATCTTAACTCCACCCCTCCAATACCAGGCAGTTTTGGCTACCGTGGCAGTGTAATAGTTTCTAAAGTCGGATAGTGAGAGGCCTCCTAGTATGTTCTTCCTCTTCAGTAGTGCTTTGCTTATCTGGGTTTTCTTCCTCTTCCAACCAAAGTTGGTTATTTGTTTCTCCATCTCATGGAAAAATGTCACAGGAATTTGTATTAGGATTGCATTGTATATGTAGATCACTTTGGTTAAAATACACATTTTCACAATGTTACGTCTTCCTATTCATGAGCAAGGTTGGTTCCTCCGTTTATGTAAATCTCTCAGTTTCTTGTGGTAGGGTCTTGTAGTTCTCTTTGTGTTAGTCTCTATTTCTCTAATTAGATTTATTCCTAGGTATTTTATCTTCTTGGGGCTATAGTAAGTGGTATTGATTTGGTGATTTCTTCTTTAATGATCTCATTGTTGGTATAAGGGAATCTTACTGGTTTACTTATGTTTATCTTGTATCCTGATACTTTGCTGAACTCTTCTATTCATTTGAGTAGTTTACTTATGGAACCTCTAGGATTCTCTGTGTATACAATCATATCATCTGCAAAATAAGGAGATTTTTACTTCTTCTTTGCTGATGCAGATGCCTTTTATTTCTTTCTCTTGTCTAATTGCTTTGGCCAGAACTTCTAGTACAATGTTGAGTAGGAGAGGAGCAAGTGTGCATCCTTGTCTAGTTCCTGTTCTCAAGGGGAATTCTTTCAGTCTCTCTCCTTTCAGGGTGATGTAGGTTATTGGCTTTGTGTAGATGGCCCTTATTGCATTGAGGAATTTGCCTTCTGTTCCTATTTTGCTGAGAGTTTTTAACATGAATCCGTGTTGGACTTTGTCAAATATCCTTCCTGCATCATTTGAGAAGATTAGGTGATTCTTACTTTCTGTGTTATTTGTGAGGTTGAGCACATTAATAATTTTTCTGATGTTGAACCAGCCTTGCATCCCTGGGATGAATCCAACATGGTCATGATGAATTATTTTTGATGTTTTTTTTAAAATTAATTAAATTTTTTTTATTAAATAATAAATGAAAGTGTACATACTCTGTGCTTACAATATTGGGTTAAGATGGGAGGAGTAGACAAGTTGTGTTGAAGTCCCATTAATATTGATCTTCTTACTAATGTGTGTTGTCACCAATTTCACCCAACAAAATTTCTAACAGCTATCTAATCTAAACCCTCACCCCTCGCCCTCCTGCCCTCCCACCCTCCCGCCCTCCAGCCTTCCCCACCCTTGTAGCTGTCAAAGAGTCTGTTATGTATGAGTCTGCTTCTAAGTTTTTGTCCTAGGGGTCTCATATAATATTTGTCCTTCTGTTACTGACTAGTTTCACTCAATATAATGTCCTCCAGTTGAGGCCAAATTGAGAGATGTTTCCTGCTATCATCATTGTTCTTTATCATTGCATAGTACTCCATTGAGTACATATACCAAAGTTTACTCATCCATTCTTCTGTTGTTGGGCATCTGGGTTGATTTCATCTTTTTGTTGTCATGGACTGTGCTGTGATGAACATTCGTGTGCATTTATTGGTTGGTGTGAATGGCCTTGATTCTTTAGGATATATTCCAAGTGATATGTTGTTGAATTCTATTGCAGGAATTTTGTGATAGGTTTTTGCATCTAGGTTCATGAGTGACATTGGTTTGTGATTCTCCTTTTTTGTCGACTCTTTCCCTAGCTTTGGTATCAGTATTGTGTTGGCTTCATAGAATGCATTTGGGAGCATTCCATCCTTTTCTATGCCATGAAACAGTCTCAGTAGTATTGTAGTTAACTCTTTTCCAAAAGGTTGGTAGAATTCTGGGATGAAGCCATCTGGGCCATAGTTTTTTTTGGTTGGTAATTTTCAGATGACTTTTCAGTCACTTCCTTTGTGATGGGTTTATTAAGTTGTTATCCTTGTGATAATTTTGGTAGGTGATATGTATGTAGGAATTTGTCCATTTTCCCTAGGTTTTCAAATCTGTTAAAGTACAGTCTTTTGTAGTTTTCTGTTATGATACTTTTTGATTTCTGTTAGATCTGTTGTGACATCTCCCATCTCATTTCTCATTTGAGTTGTTTCCTGTTTTTCTTTAGTAAGTTTAGCCAACGGTTTGTCAATTTGGTTGATCTTTTCAAAAAACCAACTTTTAGTCTTATCAATTTTTTTCAGTTGTTCTTCTGTTCTCTGATTCATTTAGTTATGCTCTAATGTTTATGATCTATTTTCTTCTGGTGCCTGAGGGGCTCCTCTAATGCTTTCTTCTTACTTGTTCTCACTGTAGGATTAATTCTTTTGTATGTGTCCCTTCTTCCTTCTGGATGTGTACATTTATAGAGATAAATTGACCTCTGAGCACTGCTTTGACTGTATCCCATAAGTTCTGGTAGGAAGTGTTTTCATTCTCATTTGAATCCCTAAGTTACGTTATCCTTGATTTCTTCTATAACCCATGGCTTTTTGAGGAAGGTTTTGTTCAGGTTCCATGAATTCCCATTTCTATCAGTGTTTTTTCTCTGCTATTGATTTTGACTCCTATGGCTTTGTGGTCTGAGAAGATGCTTTGCAATAATTCAATGGTTTGGATTTTGTTGAGATTTGCTTTATGTCCTAACACATGGTCTATTCTGGAAAATGTTTCATGTGCACTAGATAAGACAGTGTAGTTATCTTTTGATGGATAAAAAGTTGTGTATATGTTGATGCGGTCTAATTGGTTAATTGTGGCAATAAAGTCTTCTGTGTCTTTACTGAGTTTTTTTCTGGAAGATATGTTCAATGCTAAAAGTGGAGTGTTGAAGTCTCCCACTATTATTGTGGAGTGATCTATCTCTGTTTTGAATGTAGTCAGTGTTTCTTTGATGTGTTTATATGCTCTCATATTGGGTGCATAAATATTTAATATTGTTAAGTCCTGCTTGTATATTGAATCTTTCAGCCATAAATAGTGACCATCCTTGTCTACAGTGGTGGATTTTATATTAAAATCTACTTTATCTGAGAATAGTATTGCCACACCTGCTCTTCTTTGTATATTGTTAGATTGGTATATATTCTTTCATCCTTTAATTTTCGGTTTGTTCCTATCTTTAAGTCTAAGGTCATTTTCTTGTTAGCAACATATAGGATGGGTCATGTATTTTGGTCCAAGATGTCACTTGTCTCTTTACTGGAGTGTTTAATTTACATTCAGTGTAATTATTGATGCCAGCCAGCATTCATAGATGTCTGTTTAATGCTGCCATTTTGAAGTATTTATTTTCGTGTTGGTGTATTCTCTATTGCTCTTAATTTTCTGTTCTGAGTCATTCTTCTTTATGGATTGATTTTTCGCCCTTTTCAGTGTTGGCTTTGTGTTTGCTGAGACTCCTGTGTTCCATTTCTTGATTTGATGTGCTGTGTCTTTATTGTGTTTTGTGGCTACCCCTTGGTCACACTTAATAATCTAAGTTTAAACCCAATTTTAACTTCTACATATCTTATTGACTTCCTCTGCATCTGAAAGGGCTGTAACTACTGTAGAGTATCCCTCTACTTAATCTGATAGTATCTTAGTTTTCATGATATGATCGCTAGATCCCTTCTTTCAGTATTATAGCTTTGACTGAGTTTGTGCCTTCTCTATGAGTAGGTTTCTGGATGTTGTTTCCTACATTGCCTCCTTAAATATAGACTTAATGGTTTTGTTTTTCGAAGCCAAGAGCTTCTTTCAATATTTCTTGTAGCTTTGGTTTGCTTTTTACAAAGTCTCTAAGTTTCTGTTTCTCTGTGAATGTCTTAATTTCCTCTTCATTTTTGAAAGACAGTTTCACAGGATATATAATTCTTGGTTGGAAGTTTTTGTCCTTCAGGGCTTTGAATGTGCCATCCCACTGCCTCCACGCCAACATCGTTTCTGCTGAGAAGTCAGACAACAGCCCACAGGGCTTCCCTCTGAATGTCAGCTTTGCTTTCAGTCTCGCTGCCTTTAAGAGTTTCTGCTTACGTTTCATTTTCTTAAGCTTGATTATAATATGTCTTGGGGGTCCTTCTTTTGGAGTCAGTTTTATGTGGCATTCGATACACATCTTGGATATCTAAGTTCTCTTCTTTCATAATTTCAGGGAAGTTTACTGTCAGCAACTCAGTAACAATACTCCCTCTTTTTAGGTAAGCCTCCCCATTCAGGAGCTCCATTTAATTGTATGTTGTTCCTCTTGATTGAATCCCACATGTTTCTTGATGCTTCTTACTTGTTTCTGTTCTCTGATTTTGCCTTATAACTGCTAGTGTTAGGAGCTCTGTCTTCAAAGTCAGAAAGTCTAGTTTCCAGTTGTTCAGTTCTGCTCTTTTGGCTTTGAATTGAATTGTTTAATTCTGTAGTTTTGTTATTGCTCTGTTGGGTTTCAGAATGCTGCTTAATTTTTACTTTTGCTCTGCTGCATTTTGTATGATGTCTAGGAGGGCTCTCTATATAATTATTTTGTACTCGACCTCTGATAGTTTCAGAAAGGTTTCTTCATCAGGGAAGATCTTTGGTTCTGTATTTTGGGAGTTTTCTGGAGCCACGGGTGAATGTTTTTTTAAAATATTTCATTAATGTGTGTTGCTTTCTGGACATGAAGAGGCTGTTTATTTTCTCTGGTGTTGCCTTAATAGGATCTGAGACACAGTTCTGAGAAGGAAGTTGATCACTAGTCCCCTCTATGTCCTCCAGCAAGTTGGCCCAGTGGAATCTCTGGGGTAGCAAGCTCCACCTCCTAGCTGGCAAACACACAGCTCTACTTATGGAGTCACTGGGGGGGCTGTCAGCTGACCCTATACTGTGAGTCAGTAAAGGCTGGAAGAGATGCCAATGGGTTGCACTGCAGTTATCTTTCTAGTCAGTCTTATTTTAAAAAGGCAAAAGCTATCTGACCAATTCCAATATCAGTCAGGATGTCAGGTGTGGTAAGCCCCTCCTCCCAGTTGACAAAGGATGGGGCCTAGTCAGCTGTTCCCAGATGCTATTATATAGTTCAAAGTAGGACAGGCTTCTGGTCTGCTGTCATCCCCATCTGGGCCCCTCCTGTAAGGCTACACTGTGATAAACATAGCTTTTCTTCTAGCAAGGAGTCCCTCAGACTGGGACTGCCTCCCAACCTGGCAATTAGCCCCTACTGAAGCTTCCAGTTGGGTATTTCTGCCTTGCAGTCAAACAAGATGGCCTTCCAGTCAGTCTGTCCTCCCCTGCAAAACAACAGAATGTATGGCAGAGGTCCAAAAAGAGAGGGTGGAGGGGCTGTGGTGCTCTGAGTCTGGAGCCGGGCTCTCAAAATGTGGCTATTACTCCCACTGGTCACTTTGGCACTGCAGGTCTGGGTCTGCATAGCTGCTTTTTGAGGTACTCCCCTGCCTGCTGGCCCAGAAAAAGAAAAAAAGTTAAAATTGCCAGTTACCTTTAGTCCACGGTAGTTACCAGAGCAGGGCTCAGCCAAAGACAAGCATTTTTCTGTTCAGTGGTGTCATGGATTGAATTGTGTCCCCCCCCAGGATATGCATAGCCATGTAGCTGAGACGTGATTCCCAGTATCTTGTGATTGTTCTGCATTTTATGGTTTTTCTATTCTGTATGCTAAAGGATTAGGGTGTGGCTATAAATCCCTTCATAAGACATTTCCCTGCTCCACTGTAAAGGGAGTTTCCCTGGAGTATGGCTTGCCCCACCCTTAATCCTTTCATCCTACTGGAGATAAGAGGAAAGGGAAGTAGGCTAAAAATTGGGAACCTCACACTTTCAAGAAAGGAGCACTGGGAGAAGAGCACGTTCTTCAGACCTGAGGTTCCTATGCCAAGATGCTCCCTGGAGAAAGACTGATGCAATACTGGACTTTACTCCAGAGCCAACAAGGAGAAAGCCTTCCCCTGGAGCGGACATCCTGGATTGGACTTGTAACCTTATGAACTCTATAAGAATAAACTTTCTTTGTTAAAGCCATCCACTCTGTGGTATTTTCTGTTAGAGCAGCACTAGCTGACTAAAACAAGTGGTGAGTAGTCCAAACCAACAGCCCTATGCCATGTGCTAGGGCTCAGTGGGTGTCTAGAAAGCTCTGTTCAATTATCAATCCAGGCATTAGTTTTCAGAGGAAATTAAGATGTGTGTCTCATCTGCCATCTTGAATCCACTTCCAAATAATGCTTTCTTATCTCAGGCCTCTTCTTTCCTTTCCTTACAAACTTGGTGATTAGCTTTTACATCTCTGTTAATGATGTCAGAATTAGTTTGACTGTGTCTTCAGCTGGGTTCTCTATAGAAGCAAAACCAGTAAAGTGTGTATATGTGTATAGAGATTTATATCAAGGAGATGGCTCATGTGGTTTTAGTAGTTGTACATCCCAAGTCCCTGGGGCAGGAAAGAGGATTCTCCTGATTCACGTAACTGCAGGGGCTGGAGGCCAACTTAGGCAGGCCAGAGAGCAGGACTGTAGCAGGCTGTGAAGATCATTGAATATCACATCTGAAGGCAAGCTGCTAGGTCAAGTCACAAGAAACAGAGGTCACATCAATAGGAGTCAGCTGCAAGATCTAGAACTAGCAAAAACCCTGGCAAGGTGAGTAGAAAGCAAATAGGTAAAGAAGGGTAAGGATATGAAGGCTGAGGGGCCAGTTAGTCACTGGTACCACTCAGGAAATTCCATCATGGGGGCGATCACATATCAGATTTCAACAGGGACGGGTCCACAATACACAACTGCCGAAACACTGAGAATCATGGCCTACCCAAATTCACATACAGTCTTAACCATCACGGATTGTAGATAACTTTGGATAATACTGACAGTTTTACAATGTTGAGTCTTCCTATCTGTGAGCACAGTGTGTTTTCCATTTATGTAAATATTTCAAAAAGAAATGGAAGGAATACTTGTAGATTTCTTGTACTAGTGTTTTGTGGTTTCATTTGTATAAGTCTTTACATCTCAAGTTAGATTTATTCCTAAGTAATTTCTCTTTCTATGGATTGTTATAAATGGTGTTATTGTCCTGATTTCCTCTTTGAGATTCTCTTTCTTTTTTGTTATAGAAGATCCAACTGATTTTTGTATGTTGATTTTGTGCTCTGCCACTTTGCTGTAGTCTTCTATTAGTTCCAGTAGCTTTCCTGTGGAGTCTCTGATATTCTCTATGTATGTGATCATATCATCTGCTAATAGGCATAGTTTGCTTCCTCCTGACCAGCTTGTATGCCCCTTATTTCACTTTCTTGCCTTACTGCTCTAGCTAGAACTTTCAGGACACTATTGGGCATGAGTGTGATAAAGGACATTCTCATCTGGTTCCTATTCCCAAGGGGAATGCTTTCAGTCTCTGTTAAGAATAATGTTCCTGCTGGTTTTTTATACATCAAAAACCAAACCAATTGTAACTGAGTCAATTCTGACTTACAGTGACATTATAGGGCATAGTAGAACTGCCCCATGGGGTTTCCAAGGAGCAATTGATAGATCTGAGCTGCCAAGACTTGGGTTAGAAGCAAATGCTTAACTGCTGCACTACCAGGCCCCTGGTTTTGTTTATATCCCCTTCAGTATGTTGAGGAATTTTCTATCTTTTCATTTTTTGCTAAGAGTTTTTATCAAGAATGGGTGTCCAGCTTTATCAAATGTCTTTTGTGCATCAATTGAGGTGTTCAAGTGTTTCTTTATTTCATTTATGTGTTGGATTACATTGAGTGATTTTCTAGTGTTGAACTATCCTTGCATACTTGGTATGAATCCCATTTGGTCATGATGTGTTATTATTGATATGCTGCTGTATACTTTGGCTAAAATTTTTGCATCTATATTCATGAGAGATACTGTTCTATAATTTTCTTTTTGCAGTGATGTGTTTCATTCTGATATCAGGATTATGTTGACTTCACAAAATGAAGTCTTCTATGTTCTGGAATAGTCAGAGTAGAATTGGTATCAGCATTTCTCTGACTGTTTGATAGAATTCTCCAGTAAAGCCATCTGGGCCAGAGCTTTTTGGGGGGGTGAAAGAGGAGAGTTTTGTTTTGTTTTGTTTTTAGTGACTTCTTCAGTTTCTTCTGTTATGGGGTTGTTTAGATTTTCTGTCTCAGTTTGTATTATTTTGGGTAGGCACTGTGTTTTTGGAAATTTATTCATTTCTTCTAAGTTTTCAAATTTGTAATATAATTTTTGTTAATATTTTGTTATGATCCTTTTTATTTCAGGTTCTATTGTAATATTACCCATCTCATTTCTTATTTGTGTTCTTTACATCTTATCCTTCTTCTGTCAATCTGGCCAGCAGTTTATCAATTTTATTAATCTTTTCAGAGAATCAAATTCTAGTCTTACTATTTTTATTGCTTTTGTTTTCTGATTTATTTCTGCTCTAATCTTTGTTATATCCTTTGGGGGGGCTGTGGGCTTCCTTTACTGTTCTTTTTCTGTTAGTTTGAGTTGTAGTGTTATGGCACTGATTTCAGCCTTTTCTTCTTTTTTGATGTATGCATTTATTGCCAGACATTGACCTCTGAGCACTGCTTTTGCTGTTTCCAAAGGTTTTGGTATTTTGTGTTTTCATCATGTGATTCTCAGAAATATTTTTATTTATGTTTAATTTCTTCTGTTGTTAGTTATTATTGATTCAGTTCTGATTTGAAGCAACCGTAAGTGCAACAGAATGAAACACTGTCTGGTCCTGTACAATCCTCAAAATCATCTTGCTTTAGCCCATCAGTGTAGCCACTGTGTCAGGCCAACTCATTGACAGGATTCTTCTCTTTCACTGGCCCTCTACTTTATCAAGGGTCTTAGTCATCTAGTGCTACTATGTCACAAATACCACAAGCGGCTGGTTTTAACAAAGACAAATTTATTACGTCACAGTCAAATAGACTACAAGCTCCAATTCACGATCAGCTTCAGGGGAAGACTTTCTCTTTTGGCTGTGGAAGAAGGTCCTTGTCATCAGTCTTTTCCTTGACTGGCAGCTTCTGAGGTGCAGGGACCCTGAGTTCCAAGGGACATGGTCTGCAACCTGTACTTCCTCATTCTTGGTGGTATGAGGTCCCCAAATCTGTGCTGCTTTCTTTTGCTTATATCCCCAAAGACTGCCTTAAGGCATAATACAATGTTGCAGCTTGAGTCCTGCCCCATCAACACAGCAACCACCCATCTTCCTTCATTAACATCATAGAGGTAGGATTTACAACATATACTGGGAATCGCAGCCTAGTCAAATTGCTACACACATTTTGGGGGGGTTCTATACAATCCATGAGACCAAACATGATGTCCATTATTTCTTCCATTCACCTTAGCTACTCTACTTTTCAAAATATAGTGTTTTATTATGGTTAAGTGAAAATTTACAAGTGAAGTCAATTTGCCATACCAAATCCCATACAGAGACCTCAGTGAAGCTCCATCTGCTATCCCAGCCCTGTGACAGCACACTCATCCCTTCCACTCTGTACTTCCCATATTTGTTGAATCTAGTCCTGTCCTATTCTACTTTCAAGAGCAAGTTTCAGAGTCCCTTCTGGCATCCATTTTGATCTTTGTTTTCCTTTACTGCTATTTATTTATTTATTTGTAATGACCATTTGTTTTCTTCATGTATGATGTTCTGGATGTCATCTCACAACCTGTCTGATCTTCAGTAATTAGTATTCAGTGCATCACATGTATTCTTGAGATGGTCTCTAAATCTTAGGTGGGATATATTCAAGGTTGTGCTTTGACTCTTGTGGACTTGTTTTAATTTTCTTTCAGGTTCACTTTCAACTTAAACATGAGCAGTTGATGGTCTGTTCTACAGTCAGCCCTTGGCCTTGTTCTGGCTGATAACAGTGAGATTTTTCATTGTTTCTTTCCACAGCTGTAGTTGACTTGATTCCTGTGTTTTCCATCTGTTGAGGCTCACATGTCACCATTCATGTTGTTGAAAAAAGATTTTTGCAATGAAAAAGTTATTGGTCTTTCAAAATTCTATCATGTGATCTCCAGCATTGTTTCTATAACAAAGGCTGTATGTTCCAACTACAGACCCTTCTTCATTGCTAACTTTCCATTCCACTTGTAAGTAATTATCAATGCATCCTTATTGCATGATTAATCACTTTCAAAAATCTTCATTTTCCTCATCTTTGGTATTAGTTGTTGGTATGTCAGTTTGAGTAATAGTTGTATTAACTAGTCTTACAGGCATATGTTATCCTATCACTGATAGTGTTATACTTCAGGATAGATCTTGAAATGTTGATCAGACAACCTTTTATTGCAATCTTGAATGCAGTGCCATTCTTCTCTTCAATTTGTCATTCCCAGCATAGTAGACCATATGATTGTCTTATTCAAAGTGACCAATACCTTTGTTTTATGTATTTTGGATCTCTGTCTTTGGCGCATAAATATTTATTATGGTTATGTCCTATTGGTGAACTGATGCTTTAATCATTATAGTGTTGTTTGAAGTCTATATTATCAGAGATTAATATTGCCTCTTCTGCTCTTTTTTGTTACTGTTTGCTTGATATATTTTTTCAAATCTTTGATTTTTAGCTTATTTTTATCTTTGTGTCTAAGATGTGCCCCTTGTAAGCAAGACATTATTGGGCTGTGTTTTTTAATCCATTCTGTAATTTTGTATCTCTTGATTTGTGAATTTAACCCATTTACATTCATTGTAATTATTGGGAGGTATAAATTTACTGTTGTCCTTTTTTTTGTACAATTTAGAATTTCTTTGTTCCACTTTTCTGTATTGAGTTATTTTTGTTTATAGATTTTCTCCTCATTTCTTCATTTTTGTTGTTTTTTGTTTATTGAGTTTTAATATTTTCTTCCCTTTTGGTGAGTAAGCTTGATTCTTCTTTTAATTACTCTGAAATTTACCATTATTTTTCTAAGTTTAAAACACTATGTTATATCTTGATATCACTTTGACTTCCTCTCCATATGGAAGTTCTGAAAACACAGCATTTATTTCTTCTTTTTATTTTGTAATTGTCATCATTTACAGATTGATGCCACCATTTTCAGTCCTGTAGCTATTTTATTTTTGAGAATTCTTTGCCTTAGCTGGTATCTCAGTAATGTTTTTGTGTAATCTCAGGTTGTCATCTGATGTTGGTTCTCTGTGAAGGACTCCTTTTAATATTTCTTGTAATGTTGGTGTGTTTTTTCCAAATTCCCTTAATTTCTGATTATTTGGAAATGTCCTAGTCTCATCATCATATTTGAGACAGAATTTTTCTGGATATACAATTTTTATTTGGCAATGTTTTTCTTTCAGGGTTTTATATATGTCATCTCATTATTGTCTTGCCAAGATAGTTTCTACCAAGAAATCAGAGCTTATTCTCACTGCTTCCCCTTTGTAGGTGGCAGTTTGTTTTCCCTAAGCTGCTCACAGGATCCTTTCGTTTTATTTGGTTTCAGAAAGTCTGATTATGTCTTGATGACTTCCTTTTGGGGTCTATTAGAAATGGGATTCACTGAACTTCTGGGGTGGATATCTTCTAGTCCACCATCATGTTATGGAAATTTTCTGCCAGCAAACTTTCAAGACTTTCCTGTGACTTATTCTGTCTTCTCCTGTTCTTAAATTCGTATCATACACAGATTATTCCCCTTCCTGATGTCCTACGTAACTCTTAGGCTGTGTTCATTTTTCTTCATTCTCTATTCTGAATGTTCTGCAAACCAATTATCAATGAAAGCCGTCTTAGTGATCTGGTGCTGCTATAAGAGAAATACAACAAGTGGGGGGCTTTAATAAACATAAGATTATTCTCTCAGAGTCCAGTAGGCTAGAAATCTGTATTCAGGTCACCAACACCAGGGAAAAGCTTTTTATCTCTGTTGGCTCTGCAGGAAGGTCCCTGTGATCTATCAGTCTTCCCTTAGTCTAGGAGCACCTCATCATAGGAACCTCAGGTCCAAAGGATATGCTCTGCTCCTGGTACTGCTTTCTTGGTGGTATAAGGTTCCCACTCCACTTGCTACCCTTTCCTTTTATCTCTTGTAACATAAAAGATGATGCAGGCCACACTCCAAGGAAACTCACTTTACATGGCTCATGGATACACCTTAATAAAGATGTTATAGTCCTGCCCTAATCTTCTTTCACATAATCCTATCTTGCCTCATGAGCCACAAGCATAAATTAGAATTTACAACAGATAGAATTACAATCACAAAATATAGGACAATCACACAATACTGAGAATCATGGCCTAGTCAAATTGATACACACATGTTTGCTAGGATGTAATTCAGTCCATGACAAGAGATTTATATTCTATTTACCTGATTCTGTCTTCCATTGATTCAGTTCTGTTCCTGTGTCCTTCTATTGAGTTACTTATTTTTCAAATTTTACTTCTAATCTTCAAGATTTCTAATTGTTTTGTATGCTTTCCAATCATCTATTCTGTCATACTGTTTTTGTATTGTTTTCCTGCATTATTCTAGAGTTTGCGTGTGTTTTCCTTGATTTTGTCTCTGTTTTGCTTGATCTCTTGGAAGATACTATATGCAAGTTTTTTGATGTGTTATCATATAGTTCCATTCTCATTTTTTTCCTAAGGAAAGTTTTCTAGCCTTTTATTTTGGTTACTTGTTTGAGGCATCTTCTACTTCTTGTTTTAAAAAATATTTTATTGTGATTTAAGTGAAAGTTTACAGTCCAAGTAAGTTTGTCATACAAAAACTTACGCACATTGCTAGCAACTGTACCTACTCTCTGCACCCTGTGACAACACACTCCTCCTTTCCACCATGTATTTCCCACGTCCATTCAACTAGCTTCTGTCTCTCTCTGCCCTCCTACTGCACCTCTGGAGAGGAGCTGTCTAATTAGTCTAATGCATTTACTTAAGCCAAGAAGCACATTCTTTGCTAAAGTTTTTTTACGTCTTATAGTGCAGTCCAATCTTTGTGTGAATAGTTGGCTTCAGGAATGGCTTCAGTTCAGAGTATGGGGGTTATATCCTCCTGGGACCACCTAGTCTGTCAGACCATCAGGTCTTGTCTTTTGAATACGGTTTGAGTTTTGTATTCAATTTTTGTCCCACTTTGTCAGGAACCCTGTTTTGTTCCCTGTCAGAGCAGTCATGGATAGTGTCCAGATACCGTCTAGTTCTTCTGGTCTCATGCTGGATTATATGGTCCTTTCTGTCTCTTGGGCTCATATTTTCCTTATGCTTTTGATGTCCTTCATTCTCTTCTGCTCCAGGTGGGTTGGGGCCAATTGATGCTGCTTAGATGGCAGCTTGCTAGCTTTTAAGAGCCACATGCAACTCACCAACACAGGATGCAGAATACTTTCTTAAAAGAAATTTGGTCATGCCAGTAGATCTAGATAATACCCAAAAAAGCAGGGTTTCCAGGCCACTGCCCCTGCTACTCTGTTGTTTGAAGTGTTTGGTTGTATTTAGGAGACTTTTTAGCATTTGTTTTAGTACAGTTTTTCTAACTTCTCCTGTACCGTGTAATGTCCCTCCCTTCGCCTAATTTATTTATTATCTACCATCTAATTAGTGAATACTCCTCTCCCTTTCTCCCTACCCTTGTAGCCATTAGACTGTTTTCTTTTGTCATTAAACCTTTTCTTGAGTTCTTATAATAGTGGTCTTATACAGTATTTGTCCTTTTGTAATTGACTATTTTCACTCAGCATAATGCCTTCCAGATTCCTCCATATACTGAGATGTTTCCCAAATTCATCCCTGTTATTTATGATTTCACACTATTCTATTGTGTGACCAAGCCATAGTTTGTTTATCCATTCTTCTGTTGGTGGGCACATAGGTTGATTCTATCTTTTTGCTATTGTGGACAGTGCTATACTAAACATCTGTATGCTTGTATCTACTTATGTGATAAAGCTTATTTCTCTAGGTTATATTCCCAGAAGTGTGATTACTGGATCATAACATATTTCTATTTCTAGCATTGTGAGAAAGCTCCATATTGATTTCCAAATTTGTTGTGACCATTTTACATTCCCATTAGCAGTGCATAATTATTCCAGTCTCTCTAAGGCCTCTGCAACACTGATATTTTCTGTTTTTGTTTTTTTTTTGGGAATTACTGCCAGTCTTGTTGGAGTGAGATGGTATCTCACTGTAGTTTTTGTAGTATTCTGTTATAATGCTTTTAATTTCATTTGGGTCTGTTGTGACATCTCCCATCTCATTTCTTATTTGGGTTGTTTGTTTCCTCTCCTGTTTTTCTTTTTTGAGTTTAGCCAGTGCTTCATCAATTGTGTTGATCTTTTCAAAGAAACCAGCTTTTGGTTTTGTTAATTTTTTCTGTTGTTCTTCTATTCTATAATTCACTTAGTTCTGCTCTAATCTTTATGATCTGTTTTCTTCTGGTGCCCAAGGGGTTCTTTTGTTGCTCTCTTTCTGCTTGTTCAAATTATAGGATTAATTTTCTGGTTTGGGCCCTTTCTTCATTCTGGATGTGTGCATTTATAGAGATAAATGGATCTCTGAGCACTGCTTTTACTGTATCCTATAGGTTCTGGTAGGATGTATTTTCACTCTCATTTGACTCCATAAATTTCTTTATTGTGTCTTTGATTTCTTCTATAGCCCATGGATTCTTGAGCAAGATGTTGTTCAGTTTCCATGAGTTCAAATTTCCACCTGTTTTTTTTCTGCTATTGATTTCAGCTTTTATGGCTTTGTGGTCTGAGAAGATACTTTCGAGAAATTAATTGGATTAGATTTTGTTGAGACTTGCTTTATGATCCAATACATGGTCTGTTCTGGAGAATGTCCCATGTGCGTTGGAAAATAAGATATACTTATCTGTTGTTGAGTAAAAAGTTCTGTAAATGTCAGTGAGGTCTAATAGGCTAATTCTTGCAATAAGATCTGTATCTTCACTGAAATTTTTCCTGGATGGTCTGTCCATTACTGAAAGTGGAGTGTTGAAGTCTCCTACTATTATTGTGGAGTGATCTATCTCATTTTTCAGTGTTATCAGCATTTGTTTGATGTATTTAGATGCTCTAGTATTAGCTGCATAAATACTTAATATTGTTATATCTAATTACATATTGAACCTTTCATCAGTAAAGACTGACTATCCTTGTCCACCAATGTGGACATTAAAATCTATTTTATCTGAGCTTAGTATTGCCACTCCTGCTCTTCTTTGTATGTTGTTAGTGTGGTATATATTTTTCCACCCTTTGATTTTCAGTTCATTCAAATCTTTGAGTCTAAGGTGTGTTTCTTGTAAGCAACATACAGATGGATCATGTTTTTTGATCCAGGCTGTTACTCTCTGCCTCTTTAATGTAGCATTCAATCATTTACATTCAGTGTAATTATTGTTAGGTATGTGTTTAGAGCTGCCATTGTGGTGTCTTTATTTTTATGTTGTTCATGTTTTCTTTGTTCCTCTTAATATTCTGTTATGGATCTTTTTTATTAATTTTCTTTTCATTTTTTTCAATGTTGGTTTTGTGTGTGTTGAGACTACTGTATTATGTTTCTTGTTTTGATATGTTGCATTGTTAGTTCGCTTTGCAGCTACCCTGTTGATATCCCTTAATGTTCTAAGTATAAACCAATCTTTAACTTCTGTATATCTATCTCCTTAATTTCCTCTCCATCTTAAAGGGTTATATCTACGTAATATATCCTTCTTTATACTGTGATGATGTCATAAGATCATTCGTTCCCTGTTTTTAATATTTTAGTTTTGATTAAGCTTAGTAGCTTCCTTAACTGAGTAGGCCTCTGGATGCTATGTCCTGCACTGCATCCTTAAGTATAAATTTGATGTTAATTGTATTTCATAACATAGAGCTTCTTTCAGTATTTCTTGTAGTTTGGGTTTGGGTTTTGCAAAGTCTCTAAGCTTCTGCTTATCTGTGAATGTCTTAATTTCACCATCATATTTGAGAGACAGTTTTGCAGGATATATGATTCTTGGTTGGAAGCTTTTATCCTTCAAGGCTTTGTATGTATCATCCTACTGTCTTCTTGTCAAAATAGTTTCAGATGAAAGGCTACAGAGCTTCCCTTTTTAAGTTTTGCTTTAAGCCTTGCTGCCTTTAAGAGCCTCTCTTTATGTTTCATTTTATTGAGCCTGATTATAATATGTCATGGTGTCTTTCTTTTGAGGTCTAGCTTTTATGGTGTTTGATAAGCATCTTGGATATTCTCTTTCATGATTTCAGGGAAGTTTTTTGACAGCAACTCTTCAAAAATTCTCTCTGTATTTTCTGTTACCCTCCCTATTCAGGGATCCCAGTTATTTGTGGATTATTCCTCTTGATAGAGTCCCACATGCTTCTTAATTTCTTCTTTTACTTAATTTCTTCTTAACTTCTTCGTTTTTCTTCTTTCTTTTATCTGATTTATCCTCATAAATGTTGGTGTCAGTTGCTTTATCTTCAAGCTCACTAGTTCTGTGTTTTTATTTCCTCAATCCTGCTCTTTTGTCTTTGCAGTGAATTGTCTAATTCTGTAATTTTATTATTCATCTTCTGAATTTCAGATTGTCGATGTTCTAGGAGTTCACATGCTTGCTTAATTTTTTACTTTGTTCTGCTGCATTTTATTTAATCTCTAGAAGGGCTCTATACATAATTCTTGGGTATTCTACCTCTGATAACTTCAGAAAGACTTCTTCATCTGGGAAGTTTTTTGATTCTTTATTTTGGGAGTTCTCCAGAGCCATGGTGGTCTGTTTCTTTAAATCTTTAGATGCTGTTTGCTGTCTAGGCACCATCAAGAAGCTGTTCAGTTTCTCCGGTATTACACCAATTGGAGCTGTGGCATAGTTCTAAGAGGGAGTGGGTAAGGGCACTGCTAGATTTGGCCACTAGCTGCTGCTGCATTCCTAGGCATAGCTGACTTATGTATAGCTTCTCTGGCAATATAGACACTATCATGCCCTGCAAGGCAGGTTGGCTTAGTGGCTGGCCCCAGCTAGGCCCTCATGGGTAGCAAGCTGCACCTTCTAGCTCCTAAAGGTGGCAAGCTATTTGTGTCAACTCTCCATCATCATGCCAGTTGAGACTATGGTGTAGCTCATGGAGGGGAGGAGAGGAAGTTGTCACCACATTTGGCTGCCAGGGCCCACTGCATTCTCTAGATGTCTTTGTCTTAAAAAATGCTTTTCTCCTGAGAGGAGTGCTGTACAGAAGTTGCCAAAAGTATCTGGGCCCTCAGAGGTGACAGAACCCACCTCCTGGCTGGCAAAGCTGGCACCCTATTTATGGTGTCTCTAGGGGTCGTCAGCCAACACTGTGATGTGGCTTACTGAATGGTGGTGGAAATGGCACCACCACACTCAGACGCTAGTCAGTACTGTTTTCTCTAGTTGCTCTTCACAGCTGCCTTTCCACTGAGACAAGTGTTGACAAGCAGCAGCTGAAAGCAGCCAGGCCCTCAGGAGTGGCAAGCCCCACCTCCTGAATAAGGTGGTGCCTTGTATGGGTGTCCCTAGATGGTATGACATGGCTCAAAGAGGGGAGGAGTTAGGACACTTTCCACACTTGGCCACCAGTCCTCACTATGATTCCTAGGTACAGTTGTCTTACAAATAGCTTTCCCACTGGGAAAAGCACTATCCAGACAGGCAGTGTTGCTCAAGGTGGGAATTAGCCCTAGGTGAGACCTCAGGTGTGGCTAACTACACCTCTCAGTTGGCCAAGATGGTGTCCCACCTGAGCCACCTTTCCTGCACTGAGTCAGCAGTATGTATGGTGCAGCTTAAAGAAGAGAGTGGGGAGGGCCACTAGCACCCTTGGTCAGCAGCCACAGCTGGTTTCTATAGCTGTGGCTGCACCAAGGACACTCTCTTCTGTGGGATACACTGTTAACATAAGTACTGTAATTCAATATTAGCTGGCTAGTGCCAGGCTCACAGGCTAGGCAGTCCCAGTCCCAGCCTCCCAGTTAACAAAAAAGATGTCCATAAAAAAAAAGAAAAAGAAAAAGATGTCCATACCTGTAACCCTCTCAGACAATGCACCAAGAGAAGCAGGACTCAGTGGGCTGATGCCTAGCCTCTGACAGAGGTAGTTCCCCACTTCTTGCTGCCCAGTCCAATCTCACAACCCTACACCAGATTTTGGGTCTCCCAGAATGTCCACACTGCTTCATTCACTTATTTTTCTAGGCCTTAATTCTCAGAGAGAAGAGGTGACATGTATTTAGTCTGCCATGTTGACCCCACCTCTTTATTGGAGTTTTGATTTGTCTTTTTCTAAAGGGAGTCTCGAACATTTCCTCAGGTATCTGTTAGCTGCCTGAATATCTTCTTTGGTGAAGTGCCTTTGCCCATTTTTTAATTAGGTTATTCGCTTTTTGTTTCTGAGGTTTTGCAGTATTTTGTAGATTATGGAGATTATACGCTGATGGGATTTGTCTTACACATAAATTTTTCCCAGTCTGTTATCTTTTTATTCTTTCAGTGAACTCTTTGAATGAGCATAAGTGCTTGACCTTTAGGAGTTTTCAGTGATCTATTTTCTCTGCTAGCATTTGTGGATTGTTAGCAGTGTTTTGTGTTCTGTTTATGCCATGTATTAGGGCTTCTAGCATTGTCCTTATTTTTTCTCCCATGAACTTTATAGTTTTAGATTTTATATTAGTTCTTGCACCCATATTGATTTAGTTTGCATGTGTGGTGTTGGTTATGTGCCTTGTTTCATTTTTTTTTTTTTTTTTGCAAGTGGAGCCAAAGCCAAGTGCCATCAAGTCTGTTTGCAAGTGGAAGAGATCTATATTTATTCCCATTCCAAAGAAAGGTGATCCAAGCAAATGTGGATTACTGAACAATATCATTAATATCTCACACAAGTAAAATTTTGCTGTAGATCATTAAAAAATGACTGCAACAGTAGGTTGACAAGGAACTGCCAGAAATTCAAACTGGATTCAGAAGGGGATGTGGAACCAGGGATATCATTGCTGATGTCAGGTGGATCTTGGCTGAAAGCAGAGACTACCAGAAAGATATTTACCTATATTTCACTGACTATGCAAATACATTAGACTGTGTGGATCATAATAACTTAGGGCTAACATTGTGGAGAATGGGAATTCCAAAACACCTAGTTGTGCTCTTAAGGAATCTGTATGTGGATTAAGAGGCAGTTGTGCAAACAGAACAAGGGGACACCGCATGATTTGAAGTCAGGAAAGGTGTGCATCAGAGTTGTATCCTTTCACCACACCCTTTCAGTCTGTATGCCAAGCAAATAATCTGAGAAGCTAGATTACATGAAGAAGAATGAGGCATCAGGATTGGAGGACAACTCATTAACAACCTGTGTTTCACAGACACCACCTTACTTGCTGGAAGTGGAGAAGATTTGAAACACTTACTGCTGAAGATCAAGGACCACAGCCTTCAGTATGGATTGCACCTCACATCAAAAAAACAAAAATCTTCATGACTGGACCAATAAGCAATATCATCATAAATGGAGAAAGGATTGATGTCATCAAGGATTTCATTTTACTTGGTTCCATAATCAACACCTGTGGAAGCAGCAGTTAAGGAATCGAAAGATACATTGCTTTGGGAAGATCTGCTGCAAAGGATCTCTTTAAAGTATTGGAAAGTAAAGATGTCACTTTGAAGACTCAAGTGTGCCTGACACAAGCCATGGTATTTTGAATTGCATTATATGCATGTGAAAACTAGACAATGAATAAAGAAGAAAGAAGAGGAACTGATGCCTTTGAATAGTGATATTGGAGAGGAATGTTGAATTTACCAGGGGTTGCCAAAAGAACAAACAGATCTGTTCTGGAAGAAGTCCAAGTAGAGTGCTTCTTCGAAGTAAAGATGGCAAGACTGAGTCTTACATACTTTGGACATGTTGTCAGGAAGGATCAGTCCCTAGAGAAGGACATCATGCTTGGTAGAATGGAGGGTCGGTGAAAAAGAAGAAGACCGTTGATGTGATGGATTGACACAGTGGCCACAACAGTGGTCTTAAGCATAAAAATGATTGTGGACATGGTGCAAGACCAGGCAGTGTTTCATTCTGTTGTTCATAGAGTTGCTGTGAGTTGGAATGGACTTGATGGGACCTAACAACAACAACAACATCCAATTAGGACAACACCATTTGTTAAGGAGACTATCTTTCCCCCAATTTACAGACTTCAGCCACTTATGGATGGATGATTTTGTATGGATTCTCAATTCTGTTCACTTGGTCTATTTACCAGTTGTTGTACCAGTATCAGGCTATTTTGCTTAACACTGCAGTATAATATGTCCTAAAGTCAGATGATGTGAGGCCTCCCACTTTGATCTTCTTCAGTAATGCTTTACTGATCCAAAGCTTCTTCCTCTTCATATGAAGTTCATAATTTTTTTCCACCATCTCATTAAAAATTTCATTGGAATTTGTATTGGGATTGCATTGTATTTATAGATTGCCTTCGGTAGAATAGTCATTTTCATGATGTTGAATCTTTCAATCCATAAGCAGGTTTCTCTAATTATGTAGGTCTCTTTTTGTTTCTTGCAGTAGTCTTGTGACTTTCTTTGTATAAGTCTCTAGTGTCTTGGTTAGATTTATTCCACGGTATTTTATCTCCTTGAGGGCTATTGTAAATGGTATTGATTTGGTAATTTCCTCTTTGATGTTTTTGTTGGTATAAATAAATCCAGCTGATTTAGTTGTAGTAGTTTTTGTGAATTCTTTAAGGTTTTCTGTGTGTAAGATCATATCACCTGCAAATAGAGATACTTTTACTTCTTCCTTAGCAATTTAGATGCCCTTTATTTCTTTTTCTACCTTTATTGCTCTGGCTAGAACCTCCAGGGCAGTGTTGAATAAAAGTAATGATAAAAGGCATTCTTATCTGGTTCCCATTCTCAGTGGCAATGCTCTCATACCCTCCATTTAGGATGATGTTGACTGTTGGCTTTGTATAAGTGCCCTTTCTTATTTTGAGTAACATCCCTTCTATTCCTATTTTGCTTAGAGTTCTTAACATGAATGGGTGCTGGACTTTGTCAAATTCTTTTCTGCATCAATTAATAAAATCAATTGATTCTTGTCTTTTGTTTCATTTATGTGGTTGATTATAAATTGATTGTTGTTCTAATGTTGAACTGTTCCTGCATCCCTGATATAAACCCCACTTGATCATGGTGAATTATTTTCTTGATATGTTTTTTAATTCAATTACCTATAATTTTGTCGATAATTTTTTAATCTAAGTTCATGAGAGATACTTATCTGTAATTTTTGTTTTCTGTGCTGTCTTTACCTAGTTTTGGTGTCAGAGTTATGCCAGGTTCATAGAATGAACTTGGCAGTATACCATATTGTTCTATGCCCTCTAATACCTTTAGTAATAGTGGTGTTAACTGTTCTCTAATCATTTGGTAGAATTTTCCAGTGAAGCCATCAGGGGCAGGACTTTCTGTTGTTGTTGTTGGGAGTTTCTAAACTATCTTTTCAATCTCTTGTTACAAGTTTATTTAGTTGTTCTACCTCTGTTTGTGTTAGTTTAGGTAGGTCACATGTAGAAACACACAAAATCTGTCAATTTCCTCTATGTTTTCAAATTTGTTGGAATACAGTTTTTCTTAGTGGTATGTTACGGTTTTTAAATTTCAGTTGTGTGTATTGTGATATCACCCATCTCATTTCTTATCTGAGTTATTTGCTTCCTCTCCTGTTTGTCTTTTGTCACTTTGATGAGTGGCTTATCAGTTTTGTTCATCTTCTCAAAGAACTGGCTTTGAATCTTGTTGACCTTACAGATTGTTTTTCTATTATTTAATTCATTTAGTTCTGCACTAATTTTTATTATTTGCTTTCTTCTTGTGCCTGAGGGCTTCTATTACTGCTGTCTTTCTACTTGCTCCAGCTGTAAGGTTAATGCTTTGATTTGGCCCCTTTCTTCTTTTGGAACATAGACATTTGTTGAGATAAATTGACCTCTGAGCACTGCTTTTGCCATATACTAAAGGTTCTTGTGGGATTTATTTTCATTCTCATTTGATTCTGTGAATTTCTTTATTTCTTTCTTGATTTCTTCTGTAATCCAGTAGTTTTAGAGCAAGTTATTATTCAGTTTCCATGTGTTTGATGTTTCTTCTTTGCTTTTTCTGTTATTGATTTCTACTTCTATAGCTCTGTTGTCTGAAAATGTTTGGTAATATCTCAATGCTTTGAATTTTCTGAACAGTATGAGGTTATGCTGCTTGATTCTAACACTTAGATCTTCCATGTCTTTATTGAGCTTCTTTCTCCATGTTCTGTACTTCACCAAAAGTGGCGTATTGAAGTCTCCTACTGTTATTGTGGAGCTGTTTACATCTGTTTTCAATGCAGTTAGTTTGTTTTATGTATTTTGGAGCCCTATCACTGCTTCAGTGAATACTTAATATGCTTATGTCCTCCTGGAGTATTGATCCTTTAGTTATTATTTAGTGTCCTTCCTTATTCAATGTGTTGGATTTTACTTTACAGTCTATTTTACTAGAAATTAATAAGCCACTCCTGCTCTTTCGAATGTTGTTTGCTTGATACATTTTTTTTCTATCCTCTGAGTTTTAGTTCATGTCTTTAAGCCTAAGGTGTGTTTCCTCTGGGTAGCATATAGATGGATTTTGTTTTTTAATCCAATCTACATTCTTTTTCTCTTTATTGGTGTATTTAATCCATTTGCATTCATCATAATTATTGATAGGTATGAGTTGAGTGCTGTCATTTTCATGCTTGTTTTAATGCCTTGTAGACAGTTCCTTTGTTATACTTAATTTTCTGTGCTGAGCTGTTTTTTTTTATGAGTTTTCATCTTCTTCATTGTTATTGATTTTGTATTTGCTGAGACTTCATGTTTTTCTTGTTTTTTTATTTTGATGTATAGGATTCTTAATTGTCTCAATATTTACTCCTATTTTTCTAATTTTAAATTAGTCTTTAATTTCTTTGTATTGCCTTCACTTCTTATTCATCTGAAAAGTCTATAACTTTATTTCTTTAAGTCTCTCTTTTTTGTTATGGAAATCCCGGTGGTGTACTGGTTAAGTGCTGTAGCTGCTAACCAACCAATAGGTTGGCAGTTCAAATCCACCAGGTTCTCCTTGGAAACTCTATGGAGTGGTTTTGCTCTGTCCTATAGGGTCTCTGTAAGTCAGGATCAACTCGATGGCAGTGGATTTTTGTTGTTGTTATAATGTCGTCATCTTTTACATATTGACATCTCTGCTCCTTTTAGTGTCTAGCCTTTGATTTATTTTTGTGATTTCTGTGTCTGTTTTGATATCCAACTGCTCTGTTCTGTGTTCTAGTCTTGAGCTGTTATCTGATGTTATTGATTTTCTATCCACAGGACTCCCTTTAGTATTTCTTATAATTCTAGTTTGGATTTTGCAAATTCTCTAAACTCTGTTTATGTGCCAATTTGGCATCATATTTGAGAGACAGTTTTTGCTGGCTATGTAACTCTTGGCTGGCAGTTTTTTCCCTAAGGCTTTTTATATATTATCTTGCATGTTTTATGATGAGAAATCTGAGCTTAGTCTTATTGGCTCTCTTTTGTAGATTATTTTTTGTTTATCCCTAGCTACTTTTAAAATTGTCTCCTTATCTTTAGTTTTGACAAGTTTGGTTAGAATGTGCCTTTGTGTCTTTCTTTTGGGATGTACCTTGTGTGGAGTTTGATGAGTGTCTTGTAGAGATATCTTTTCATCTTTTATGATATTGGGAAAGTTTTCTGTCAACAAATCTTCAACAATTCTCTCTATGTTTTCTGATATCCCCTTGTTCTGGTATTCCAGTCACACATAGGTTATTCTTCTTGATAGAGTCCCACATAAGTCTTAGCATTCTTGATTTTTTAAAATTCATTTTTCTGAGTTTTCTCAAGTATGTTGGTGTTATATGCTTTTCATTCAGTCTTACTAATTTGACCTTCCATTGCCTCAATTCTGTTCCTTTGACTGTATTTTGAGTTGTCTATTCCATAATTTTATCATTAATCTTCTGAATTCCTGATTACTAATGCTATAGTTTCTTACAGCCTGTTTAGTTTGTCATTATGCTGTGTTTTGTTGTGTTTTGTCTGATCTTCCTGGTCATTTGGAAAGTCCTAATTATTGATCTTTTGTGTTCTACTTCTTTTAATTCCAAGAAGTTTTCTTCATCTGGAAAATTTCTTTTCTTTTTTTTAATGATTGAATGAAAATGTACATTCCCAAATAAATTTGCATGACCACCTGTATGCAGCTCCCACTGCTCTCCCTGCCCAGTGACAGCACACTCTTCCTCTCTGCTCCATACATGTCTTATCTTCCCAACAAACTCCTATACCCTCCTCTCTACCCACTCCCTTTCCTCTAGTAAGAGGTCAGCAGGACAACATCCTGTAGATGCATAGAACCATAAAGTGTGCATATGATATGGTCATTCTGTGTCACCAAATCCAATTGATTCCTGTCCGAGAGTTGACCTGCATTATGAATTATGGACAAGGGCAGCATCAGGGGCAGGGGTCATGCTCCCAGGGGAACTCTGAAGCACATAGAACATCAATTGCAGTTTTTAGTGGACATCTCAGGTTGTACCCCTTTTTATTCTTGTGTTGCCAGTGAGACTCAACTTTGTCAGTTGCATCATAGCTATCACTGGTGTTGGCCGGGCACCATCTGGTTCTATGGATCACAAGTCAATGTAGTCACCCACTCACATGGATCTGTCTGTCTTCTGGGTTCTCTTTTCCCCATGTCATTTTGGTACTTGGTGATCATCTGTTCCTACTGAGTTAGGACCATTTGCTGTACTCTCAGATGGCAGCTGGGCAGCTTTTAAGACCCCAGACACCACTCACCAATGTGGGGTGCAGAAGGCTCTCTTAGCAAAATGCTAGTTGTGCCAATTTGGCCTCAATTTCCCCTGAGAGCATGATTTGAATTTCTTCAATAGCTAATGATTGTGAGCATGTAAACATGTGTTTTTTGGCTGCCTTGATCTTCTCTTTAGAGAAGTACCTGTCATATCCTTTGCCCAATGCTTAATTGGATAATTTATCTTTTTCTTATTGATATTTTCTATTACCTTATAGATTATGGGGATCGGGGATCAATCTGACATATAGTTACCAAATATTTTTTCCCATTCTGTAGGCAGCCTCTTAATTCTATTAATAAAGTCCTTGAATAAGCAAAAGTGTTTGATTCTTTTTTTTATTTTTTAATATGACTGAGTGAAAATGTACATTCCCGTATAAATTTACATGCCTACCTACATGCAGCTTCCACTGCTCTTCCTATCCAGTGACAGCACACTATTCCTCTCTGCTCCATACATGTCTCATCCTCCCAACAGCCTCCTTTCCCCTCGTCTCCACCCACTCTCCTTCCTCCAGCCAGAGGTCAGCAGGATGATATCCTATAGATGTATAGAACCGTGCATCCAATATATGGTCACTCTGCATTGCCAAGTCCAATCCATTCCTGTCCAAAGAGTGGATCTTTGTTATGATTTATGGGCAAGGGCAGCATCAGGGCCAGGGGCCATACTCTCAAGGGAACCCTGAAACCGCTGGACCATCAGTTGAGGTCTTTTAGTGGAGATCTCAGGATGTACCCCTTTTTATTCTTGTGTTGCCAGTGAGACTCAACCTAGTGAGCTCCATCGCGGCTATCACTGGTGGTGGCCAGGCACCATTGGTTCTTCCGGTCCCAAGTCGATGTAGGCACCCACTCATGTGGGTCTCTCTGTCTTCTACATTGTCTTTACTGCATATCGTTTTGGTTCTTGGTGAGCATCCGTTCCTGCTGAGTTGGGACGATTTGCTGGGTCCTCAGATGGCAGCTTAGCAGCTTTTAAGACCCCAGACACCACTCACCAATGTGGGATGCAGAGAGCCCTCTTAGCAAATGCTAGTTGTGGCAGTTGCCCTCGATTTTGCCTGAGAGCATGGTCTCCTGCCCTCTGCCCCAGCTACTCTATCTTTGCAATATTGGGTTAAGATGGAAGGAGTACTCAAGTTATGCTGAAGTCCACTTAATGTTGTTCTTGTTTCTAATGTGTGCTATCACCAACTTCTCCCAATTAGATTTTTAGCAGCTATCTAATCTAAGCTCTTCCCCCCTCCCCCCTTCCCTCCCCTGCCTTGTAGCTGTCAAAGAGTCTTTTCTTCTATACAAAAGTCTGTTTTTGAGATCTTAGCATAGAGGTCTCATACAATATTTGTCCTTTTGTCACTGACTACTTTCACTCAACATAATGTCTTCTAGTTGAAACCAGGTTAGGAGATGTTTCCTGGAATCATTGTTATTCTTTATCATTGTGTAGTGCTCCATTGAGTATATGTACCATAGTTTACCTATCCATTCTTCTGTTGTTGGGCATCTGGGTTGATTCCATCTTTTTGCTATCGTGGACTGTGCTGCGATAAACATTCTGGTGCATGTGTCCGTTGGTGTGAAAGGCCTTGATTCTGTAGGATATATTCCAAGTAGTGGAATTACTGGGTCAAATGGTATATCGATATCCGTTTTTATAAGGAAGCGCCAGATTGCTTTCCAAAGAGGCTGGACCATTTTGCAACCCCACCAACAGTGTAGGAGGGTTCCACTTTCTCCACAGCCTCTCCAGCATTTGTTGTTTTGTGTTTTTTGGATCATGGCCAACCTTGTTGGGGTTAGATGGTATCTCATTGTCATCTTGATTTGAATTTCTTTAATAACTAAAGATCATGAACATGTCCTCATGTGTTTTTTTGGCTGCCTGGATCTCCTCTTTAGTGAAATGTCTGTCCATCTCCTTTGCCCATCGCTTAATTGGATGGTTTATCTTCTTTTTATTGATATTTTGTAGTATCTTATAGATTATGGAGATCAGGCGTCGGTCTGACATAGAGTTGCCAAATATTTTTTCCCATTCTGTGGGTGTTCTTTTAATTCTATTTAATAAAGTCTGGATGAGCAAAAGTGTTTGATTCCTAATAGTTCCCATTTATCTATTTTATCTTCTGTTGTTCATGGTTTGTTTGACAGATTTTGAAGTCTGTCTATGTTGTGTATTAAAACTTCCATTGTTGTTCCTACTTTTTCTTGGATGAGCTTTATCATTTTATATTTGATATTTAGGTCTTTTATTCAGTTTGAGTTGATTTTTGTATCATGTGTATGATGTGAGTGTTGTTTCAATTTATTGCAGATGGATATCCAATTTTGCCAGCACCATTTGTTGAAGAGATTGTTTTTACCCCAGTAAAGGCCTTTGTTGAGTATCAGCTGTTCTTAGGAAGGTGATGTCATCTCTGGGGTCTCAATTCTGTTCCATTGATCTATCTGTCTCTTTTTGTACCAGTACTCGACTGTTTTGACTACTGTGGTAGTGTAATAGGTTTTAAAGTCGGGTAGTGAGAGGTCTTCTAGTGTGTTCTTCTTCAGTAGTGCTTTACTTATCTGGGTTTCTTCCCTTTCCAAAGTTGGTGATTTGTTTCTCCGTCTCATTGGAAAATGGCACTGGAATTTGTATTGGGATTGCATTATATAAGTAGATTGCTTTGGACAAAATAGACATTTTCACAATGTTAAGTCTCCCTATCCATGAACAGGGTAGGTTTCTCCATTTACGTAAGTCCCTCTTAGTTTCTTGTAATAAGGGCTTGTAGTTCTCTTTGTAAAGGTGTGCTTTTCTCTAGTTAGATTTATTCCTAGGTATTTTATCTTCTTAGAGGCTATAGTAAATGGTATTGATTTGGTGATTTCTTCATTAATAATCTCATTGTTTGTATAAAGGAATCTTACTGATTTACTTATGTTTACCTTGTATCCTGAGACTTTGCTGAACTCTTCTATCAGTCTGAGTAGTTTACTTATGGATTCTTTAGGATTCTCTGTGTATACAATCATATCATCTGCAAATAAGGAGATTTTTACTTCTTCACCGATGCAGATGCCCTTTCTTTCTTGGTCTCGTCTAATTTCTTTGGCTAGAACTTCTAGTACGATGTTGAATAGGAGAGGTGAGAGTAGACATCCTTGTCTAGTTCATGTTCTCAAGGAAGACTGTTTCAGTCTGTCTCCATTCAGGATGGTGTAGGCAGTTGGCTTTGTATAAATTGCCTTTATTGCACTGAGGAATTTGGCATCTATTCCTATTTTTCTGAGAGTTTTTAGCATGAATGTGTGTTGGACTTTGTCAAATGCCTTTTCTCCATCAATAGGCAAAATCAGATAATCCTTGTCTTTTGTGTTATTTGTGCAGTTGATCACATTAATTGCTTTTCTGATGTTGAACCAGCCTTGCATCCCTAGTATGAATCCAACTTGGTCATGATGGATTATTTTTCTGATACATTGTTGTATTCTATTGGCCAGAATTTTGTTGATGATTTTTGCATCTAGATTCATGAGTGATATTTGTCTGTCGTTCTCCTTTTTGGTTGAGTGTTTCCCTAGCTTTGGTACTAGGGTTATGCTGGCTTCATAGAAGGAATTTGGGAGTATTCCATCTGTTTCTATACTGTGAAATAGTCTTAGTAGTTTGGGAGATAACGCTTGTCTAAAAGCTGGGTAGAATTCTGTGGTGAAGCCGTCTGGGCCTGGGGTTTTTTTGTTGTTGTTGTTGGTAGTTTTTTGGTGACTTTTTCAATCTCTTCCTTTGTGATAGGTTTATTAAGTTGTTTTGCTTCAGCTTGTGATAATTTTGGTAGGTGAAATGAATCTTGGAATTTGTCCATTGCCTCTAGGTTTCCAAATCTATTACAGTACAATCTTTTCATAGTATTCTGTTATGATATTTTTGATTTCTGTTGGATCTGTTGTGACATCTCCCCTCTCATTTCTTATTCAGGTTATTTTTTTCCTTCCCTCTTTTTCTTTAGTAAGTTTACCCAATTCTTTGTCAATTTTGTTGATCTTTTCAAAAAACCAGCTTTTGGTTGTCTCAGTTTTTTCAGTTGTACTTCTATTCTCTAATTCATTTAGTTCTACTCTAATCTTTATGATCTGTTTTCTTCTTGTGCCTGAGGGGTTCCTCTGTTGTTCTCTCTCTACTTTTTCAAGCTATAGGGTCAGTTCTTTGATTTGGTTTCTTTCTTCCTTCCAGATATGTGCATTTATGGAGATAAACTGACCTGTGAGCACTGCTTTGGCTGTATCCCATAGGTTCTGGTAGGAAGTGTTTTCGTTGTCATTGGAATCCCTAAATTTCTTTATTTCATCTTTGATTTCTTCTATAACCCATGGCTTTTTGAGCAAAATATTGTTTAGTTTCCACGACTTCCACTTTCTATCTATGTTTTTTCTGCTATTGACTTTGACTTTTATGGCTTTATGATCTGAGAAGATGCTTTGCATTAATTCAGTGGTGTGGATTTTGTTGAGAATTGCTTTGTGTCCTAACACATGATCTATTCTGGAGAATGTTCCATGGGCACTGGAGAAGAAGGTGTAGTTGTCTGCTGATGAATAGAAAGTTCTGAATGTGTTGATGAGGTCTCGTTGGTTAATTGTGGAAACAAGGTCTTCTGTGTCTTTATTTAGCTTTTTTCTAGACAATCTATCCAATATTGAGAGCGGAGTGTTGAAGTCTCCCACTATTATTGTGGAGTGATCTATTTCATTTTTTAGTTTAGTCAGTGTTTCTTCGATGTATTTGGATGCTCTGGTATTGGGTGCATAAATATTTAATGTTGTTAAGTCCTGCTTGTGTACTGAACCTTCCAGCAATAGTGTACATCCTTGTCCATGATGGTGGATTTTACATTAAAATCGATTTTATCTGAGATTAGAATTGCTGCCCCTGCTTTGTGTATTGTTAGCTTGATATATATTCTTCCATCCTTTAATTTTCAGTTAGTTCATATCTTTAAGTCTAAGATGAGTTTCTTGTGGGCAACATATAGATGGGTCATATCTTTTGATCCAAGATGTTACTCGATGTCTCTTTACTGGAGCATTCAGCCCATTCACATTGAATGTGATTATTGATAGGTATGTGTTCAGAGCTGCCATTGTGATGTGTTTATTTTTGTGTTGTTCTTATTAACCTGTTCTGGGGCATTCTTCTTTGTGAGTTGATTTTTCACCTTTTTCAGTGTTGGTTTTGTGGTTGTTGAGAATCCTGTATTACATTTCTTGATATAGCATGTTGCATCTTTATTGTGCTTTATGACTGGCCTTACGATCCCCCTTAATAAACTATTGAGAAACCCAATTTCAATTACTACCATTCTTATCAACTTCCTCTCCATCTGGAAGGACTATGACGACTGTAGTACATCCCTCCTTTTAATATGATGACATCATAGTTTTCATGATATGATCAGATTATTTCTTTCACTATTACAGCTTTGATTGAGTTTGGAGCCTTCCCTAACTGAATAGGATTCTGGGTGATGTGTTCTATATTTGCTTTTAAAATACAAAGTTAGTGGTTGTGTTCTTCTAAGCCAAGAGATTCTTTCAGTATTTCTTGTAGCTTTGCTTTGTTTTTTACAAAGTCTCTGAGTTTCTGTTTATCTGCAAATGTCTTAATTGCATTTTCATATTTGAAAGATAGTTTTGCAGGATATATAATTCTTAGTTGGAAGTTCTTCTCCTTCAAGGTTTTGAATGTGTCATGCCACTGTCTCTGTGCCAGCATTGTTTTTGCTGAGAAATCCAACAAAAGCCTACAGAGTTTCCCTCTGAATGTTAGCTTCACTTTGAATCTTGCTGCCTTTAAGAGTTTCTGCTTAGGTTTAATTTTGTTAAGCTGGATTATAATATGTGTTGGAGTCTTTCTTTTGAGATCTGTATTGAGTGCTGTTTGATATGCATCTTGGATATCTACATTCTTTTCTTTCATGATTTCTGGGAATTTTTCTGTCAGCAGCTCAGCAACAATACTCTCTGTGTTCTCAGGTGTCTTGCCCTGTTCAGGGACTCTAATTAATCGAAGGTTGTTCCTGTTAATAGAGTCCCACATGCTTCTTAATGCTTCTTCATTTTTCTTGTTTCTGATTTCTGATTTCTCCTCACAGATGCCGGATTCAGTACCTCTGTCTTCCAGATCAGAAAGTCTATTTTCCATTTGTTTCATTCTATTTTATTGACTTTGAATTGAAGTTTCTATATCTTTCATTTTGTTCTTCATCTGTTGGATTTCAGAATACTGGTGTCCCATCAGATCAAACAGCCTGCTTTATTTTTCGTTTTGCTGTGCTGCATTTTGTATAAGGTCTAGGAGGGCTCTATATTTAATCCTTTTGTATTCACCTTCTTATAGTTTCAGAAAAGCTTCTTTGTCTGGGAAGTTGTGAGGTGCTTTCTTTTGGGGGCTTCTGAAGCCATGGGGATTTCTTGGTTACAGTTTTCTCCAGAGTTTGTTGCTTTATGGGCATCATGTGAGTCAGTAGAGGCTGGGAGAGATGCTGTGAGAGTGGACTGCAGTTGTGTTCTCTAGCCAGCACTTGTTTCTCTAGGCCATCTTAAAATGAGAGGTAAAAAGTATCTGACAACTTTCAAAGTCAATCGGGTTTTCAGGTGTATAGGTCCCTCTTCCCAGCTGGCAAAGTAAGCACCTCTATATTGAACCCCAGATGTTATAAACTAGCTCAAAATACGGAAGGGCTACTGCCCATTTGGCCTCTGCTGTTGGGCCCCAGCTGTAGGCAACACTGTGTAGAATACTGCCTTTCTACCAGAAAAGCGCTTTCCTCCTGGCAGGTGCTGCCTCACAGCCCAGGAATTAGGTCCAGCTAAGTTTCTGTATGGGTATATCCACCTCCTGGTGGAACAAGATGATGTCCTGCACAAGTTCGCCACCTGCCTTTGGTCTGTGCAAGTCCATGCATGCCGAGAGCGGAGTCAGCGAAAGAGAGGAGATTTTGCATTTGGTGTTATGAAACCCAAATTAACAGCCCTATGCTGTGTCCTAGGGCTCACTAGGTGTCCAGAAGGCTACATTTAATTATTAATTCAGGTCTTGGTTTCCAAAGGGATATAGGGATACTTGTGTTTAGTCTGCCATCTGGACACCGCCCTCTAATTTTCTGGAAAATTTCTTGATTGTTTGTTTGGGGAGCTTTTTGAAGCCATTGTGGTCTGCCTCTTTAAGTGGTTTGATATTGACTGTTGTCTCTGAGTCTTCAGTAAGTTGTTGAATTTACTTTTGCTTGCTTAGTATGTTCTAGCTTCTTGTTTTGAATATCTGTGTAGGTGAGCATGTGTATTAGGTTGGTTATTGGTGTCTTTGAAAGTCTAACATCCTGTCACCCGGTAGTCAGAGCTATAACTAGGCATGTGAGCCCGAGTCCATTTACTTTTCTTATATGAGTTCAGTCAGGTGTCCAGGTAGTCAGTCATCAAGTGCATGGGGTAGTCTCTCCCATACAGTCCTAGATGTTGCAGGAGTGATTGGTATAGGCACAGGCATCTGGTTGCACATGCTGAGAAAAACAGGGTGTTGGCAGCTAGCCCTGAGTGCCTTTGAGGAAGATGTGTCCTCATATGCCTAATCCTAGGTAAAGGAAATGTTTCTGCCCTGAATTTCCAGCTCAGGGGAGTTGGTAGTTGCCACCACTCCCTCCCCACCTCAACCTTGTTCCCTTTCTGAGTCTAGGACAATGGCTCAGGGTGTGCCAGCTCAGGTATTGGCATCAGACTCCTGAGCTGGGTGTCATGTAGAGAAGGGAGGGAGGAGCACTGGGAAAAGGGAGAGAAGTTTATCTTGAAGGAAAGCTTTAGATCCATGCGTAGTAGGTTAGATGCAAGCCACTTATTTTTTGATGATTTGGTGTCAGTTTTCACTGGCTCCAGAGGCACATGTGAACTCTCCACTGTTCTGTTTCTCTTGCTGAGGCAGATGCTTTTGAACACCTCTGCTCCATTTATCACACTAGCTGCAGCCCTTTCCCAGTTGTCATGTCTGGCCAGTTCTAGGTACTTCTGGACCTACTCTCCCTTCTTCATTGCTCAGTCCAATTTCTCAACTTTTCCTTTGATGTTCAAAACTCCTAAAATGTCATATATAATCGATTTTTGATCTGACTCAATGGCACTTGGCTTTGGCTTTGTTCTTCTGGGTCTTTGTTGTTAGAAGGATCACAGAAAGTCTGATTGTTCTGTCATCTTGGCCCCATCCTGTTGTCCTCTTGTTTATGTGATTTGACATTGTCTGTTGTCTCTAAGACATTAAGGTGTTACGTTTATTGAATGTTTGTTTAGTCCTGATTTATTCCTTGTTTGTGTGATATATTCAGGTGGGCTGGGTGGGCATGCAACTCTGGTCACTAATCTAGCAGCAATTGGATATTCACCAACTATTTTCAAGTGGGTGAGACAGCACCTGTGTCAGATATCTGTACACTAGTGCTGAGCCATTGAAGGTGGGCCATGCAAGTGTTGGCTGGTTGATCCAGTGGCACAGGAGCAAGTGATTATATTTGCCTAGTGGGTGGTGGTACAAATGTGGTAGGCATGGTGGGAAGTAGAAGACACAATTTTCACTGCTTACTGAGTGAGGGAGGCATGTGCGGTGGGTGAGTGCGTCTGCATTTGTGCAGTCACCATCACTTGTCAGTCAAGGGAGGTGAGCAGCAGCCATGCACGTATATGGGTGCTTGGTTGCCACTGCTCAGTGGGTCAGGGGGTTGTGACTGGGTGTACATGCAGTCTGGGAGGGGATAGCATGTGGCAGAAAGGTGCCCACATGGTCATGTAGTCCTCATTGCTTTTTGGTTGTGGGGTAGTGGGTGGCAGGTAGTTATGTACAAAGTCACAAGGTTGCTGTTGCTCATTGGATGGGGAAGGACCAGGTGGCAGGAGGACCCAGGTGTGGTTGGTTGCATGTATGCTGCTGTTTGCTGGTTCAGGAAGTGGAGGTGTGGGTGGCAGGTATACACACATGTGGTTGCATGGTCTCTGCCACTCACTGTTTCAGGAGTGCTAGGTGGCAGGCCATATGCAGTCACTCCCTGCTCACTGAATTGAGGGACTGTCAGAGGTGGGCTGGTGAGTGTGCAGGACTGTGCGTATTACTGTGTGTCAGGTAGGTGGGGAAATGTTGGATGGAGCTCCATTGGTGGGGCTCATACTATGGTCTCTGATTGTGCAGGGTATGGGACCCTCTGCCACTTCTTACCAGGATCATGGATGGAGTGGAAGTGTGTTCCTTTGACTAGCAGATGTGGGTGTCCAGGCATTTCCCACATACAACACCCAGTAGTTGGGACTTGCTCCTGATAAAGTAGTGAGTGGAACCACCCAGGTCTGGTCAGGTAGGAGACCTTCCACTGATGCTCCACTGATCCCCTGCTTTGTGTGTCTCACCCACCCCGTAGGTATGAGGGATTGCCACTCCTGAGTATATCTAATGTTAGATCCTGGCTCCTTCCCTGCTCTGTGGACAGCAGGAGCTCTGGAGTTCTTGCCTTCATTTCTGTATTAGATTTGGATCATGAATCTTGTTTCTCTCTAGGTGTGTTCATATAGTTTCTCGGTCTTTTATGGGCATGCATTAAAGTTGCCTCCTGTACTTCTGTCTTGGAGTTGCTGCTGGCTTTGTGTCAAGATAGATACTTTGAACCAAGATAGCTGAGAGAGTCCCTCTGCTCAGTTCCACTTCTCTTGTGCTGCATTCAATTTTTTCTTCCAGTTGGTGTTCATTCGATTCTTTATCCTTCCTTTTTTATGTCCATTGTTCTAGATTGTCATCTACATCTGTTTTACTTAGTTATTTAGGTCTTTGCTGTAGAGAAACAGTACAGTGCATTTGATTAGTTTGCCATGTTGGCTCCTCCCCTCACCATTCTTCTTCTTTTTTTTTTTAATTGTACTTTTGGTGAAAGTTTACAGAGCAAGTTAGTTTCTCATTAAACAGTTAAAATACTAATTGTTTTCTGGCATTGGTTGCCAACCCCACAAGGTGTCAACATTCTCCTTTTCTCTTCCCATCCCAGGTCCCCTGTTTCCATTCATCCAGATTTCTTGTTTCTCACTATATTCTCATCTTTGCTTGTGGGTTAGTGTGCCCAGTAGTCTCATATGCATGACTGAACTATGAAGTACATTCCTCACATGTGAGGAATTATTGATCCTACAGATCTATTTAATCTTTCGTTGAAGAGTAAACTTCAGGAGTGACTTCACTGCTGAGTTAAAAAGGTGTCCAGGGACTATACTCTCAAAGTTTTTCCAGTCTCTGTCAGACCAACAAGACTGTTTTTTTTTTTTTCTTTTTGTGAATTTGAAGTTTGTTTTACCTTTTTCCTCTAGTTTAGTTCAGGACTCTCTATTGTGATCCCTGCCAGAGCAGTGGGTCGTGGAACTGGGCACCATCTAGTTGTTCTGTGCTCTGACTGATACAGGTTGTGATAATTGTGGTCTATTTGTTCTTTGGACTAATCTTTCCCTTGTCTTTGTTTTTTTTATTCTCTTTTGCTCCAGCTAGGACGAGACTAACAGATTTATCTCAGATGGCCACTTGCAGGCTTTTGACCCCTGACACTACTCATCACAATCTGATGTAGAACATTTTCTTTATAGACTATCTTATGTTAATTGAGTTAGATGTTCCTTGGTCTGACAGAGGCAGCATTCAGACTGGTAGCTCCGTCCTTCAGGGTGTTTTGAAGTATTTGTGAAACTTGTATGACTTTACCTTGGTCAGCCTGTGCTGACGTTCCTAGTATTGTACACTGTCTTACCCTTCACCAAAGTTAACACTTACCTATTATCTAGTGTTCTTCCCTTCCTACCTCCCCTTCCTTTTAGCCATCAAATATTATTTTTTCCTGTATGGAAATATTTGCATTTTTTTTTATAGTAGTGGTCTAATACAGTATTTGGCCTTCCCCTCCCACCCCATTTCACTTATTTTCACTCTGTTCTGTATTATTTCCTTTTTCCTAGTGGCTATGGACTTCTTTTTCTGTTCTCTATGTATTTGCTTTGCAGGGCTAATGTTTAGACTTTGGCCCATTCTTCTTTCTTGATGTGTGCATTTGCTGCTGAAAGTTGACCTCTGAGCACATAATGTGTTTTCATTCACATTTGATTCTTAGAATTTTTAATTCTGTCTTTGATTTCTTGTACTACTCAGTGGTTTTTAAGCAAGTGTTTCTATATATATGATGTTTTTCCCCTTGCTCTTCCTGTTATTAATTTCTACTTTTAAGGTGTTGTCATCAGAGGTACTTTTGTATTATCTCAGAGATATTTTGTGTGTTGTTCAGGGTTGATTTATGGCCTAAGATATGATCTATTCTGGAGAATGTTCCATGTAGTTGGAAAAGAATGTATACTTTGCTACTGTTGGAAGGAGTCATGTAAATAAGTCTGTGAGGTCCAAGATGGTTGATTGTGGTATTTAGATTTTTCTCTCTTTGCCTAGTTTCTGTTAAATGTTTTGTCCCTTATTGAAAGTGTTGTTTTGAAGTCTCCTACTATTATTGTGGTGGCAAAGTGGTTAAGACCTCAGGCTGCTAACCAAAAGTCACCAGTTCAAAACTACCAGTGACTCTTTGAAAACCCTGTGGGGCAGTTCTACTCTGTCCTGTAGGGTTGCTATGAGCTGGAATTGATTCCACAGCAATGAGGTTTTTTTGTTTGTTTGTTTTGTTTTTTTCCCAATGTTGTGAAACTGTCAGTTTGTCTTTTCAGGGCTGTTAGAGTTTGTTTTATGTATTTTGGAATCCTGCCATTAGGTGCATAGATATTTATTGTGGCTATGCCACCACAGTGAACTGGCCTTTTAAATACTATTTAATGTCCTTCCTTGTCTCTTATAGTGGATTTTGCCTTCAAGTATATTTTACTTGAGATTAGTATTGCCACTACTGCTCTTTTGGTTTTTGTTTGCTTCATACATTTTTTCCATCTTTTGACTTTTAACATATTCATGTCTTTGTGTCTAAGGTTTGTTTCTTGTAGACACCATATTGATGAATCTTATTATTTTTTCATCCACTCCATCACTTTTGCCTCTTTATGGTAACTTTAACCTGCTTACATTCAGTGTAATTATTGATAGATGAGAGTTTATTGATGTCATTTTATAGGATGTATATGTGTTTGTGGGGGGGTGCTGTTTTATTTGTGACTTTTTTTCATTCATTTTGTTACTATAGATTTTGTGGTTACTGAGACTTTATATTTTTACTCTTCATTTTGATGAGTAGGCCTATGAACTTTCTTTGCAGTTACCTTGAAATGTACCCTGACCTTCCTAAGTTTGAACCAGTCTTTTATTACTTATATTGTATTAACATACTTTCCATTTGAAAGTTCTATACCTACATCATGTAGTTCCCTTTTTAAAATATTTATTTATGAATGTTTTATTGTGCTTTACATTCCAAGTCATTTTTTCATATAAAATAGCACACTCACACTGCTATCCAACTCAAGATGCTCTCCCCACCTGTTACAGCACACTCCTCCTGTCTACCCTGTACTTCCCATATCCATTCAACCAACTCCTGTCCCTCTCCACCCTCTCATCCCATTTATGGACATGAGCTACTCAGACAGCCTTGTGTATATATTTAGACCAAGAGGCACACACTTGGCCAGCATCACTGTATGTCTTATAGTCCAGTCCAATCTTTTTTGGAAGACTTGGCTTTGGTACAGGTTTCAGCTCTGAACTAACAGAGAGTCCTGTGGCCATGTCCTCAGGGGACCCTCCAGTCTGTTGGACTATCAAGTATGGCCTTTTAATAGAGTTTTAATTCTACACACTCTTTCTTCACCAGCTACATCAGGGACTGTATGTTGTGTTCCCTGTCAGAGGAGTCATTGGTGGTGACTGGGCCTTCTGACCTCATAGTGATGAAGTGTCCAGATCATATAGCCTCTTCTGTCTCCTGGGCTCATATTTTCCTCATGTCTTTGATGTCCTTCATTCTCTGCTCCAGGTGGATTGGGACCAGTTGATGCTACTTAGATGACAGCTTGCTAGCTGTTAAGATGCCAGATGCCACTCACCAAAGTGGAATGTAGAACATTTGCTTAAAAACCAGCTTAATAATGCGTGTTGACCTATATGTCCTCTAAAACCATGGTCCCCAGAACCCTGCCTCTGTTATTCTGTCCTTTAAATGTTGAGTTATATTTAGAAAATCTCTTGGGTTTGGGTACAGTCCAGATGTGCTAACCTCCTTCTATTGTATGCTGTCACTCTCTTCACCTAACCCAATTCCTATATACTATCTAATCTACAAATAGCCTCTCCATGCCTCCCCACCTTGTAGCCATCAAAGATTATTTTCTTTTGTACTTAAACCTTTTCTAGAGTCCTTATAGTAGTTATCTCATACCATATTTGTCTTTTTGAAACCAACTAAGTTCACACAGCATGTCTTCCAGGTGACTCCATGTTATGAGATGTTTCCTTAGATCATCTTTAATCTTTATCACTGCATACTATTCCATTGTGCTACTATACCATAGTTTGTTTATTCATTCATCTATTGATGGGCACCTAGGTTGATTCCATCATTCTGCTATTGTGGACAGTGTTGCAGTAAACACCGGTGTGCATGTGTCTATTTGTGCGACAGCCCTTATTTCTCTAGGATATATTCCAAGAAGTGAGATTGGGGAACCTATGGTATTTCTGTTTCTCGCTTTTTAAGAAAGTGCCACATCAATTTCCAAAATAGTTGTATGATTTTACATTCCTACCAGCAGCGTAGAAGAGTTCCAGTCTTTTCACAACCTCTCTAGTATTTTATTATTTTGTGTTTTTTGAATTAATACCAGGCTTGTTGGGTGATATGGTAGTTTTGATTTGGAATTCTCTAGTGTTTAATGACTGTGTGCATTTCTTCATGTATCTGTTAGCCACCTGGATGTCTTTTGTGATGAAGTGCCTGTTCATATCCTTTGCCCTTTTTTTTTTTTAATTTAGTTGTTTGTCTTTTTCTTGTTAAGGCTTTTCAGTACCTTACAGATAATGGAGATCAGATGCTAATTAGGTTTGTGGTAGCCAGAAATTTGTTTTGCAATCTGTAGGTAGTCTACTCATTTGGTAGAATTCTACAGTGAAGCTGTCAGTGCCAGGGCTTTTTTTGGTTGGGAGTTTTTAAAGTACCTTTTCAATTTCTTCTTTTATGATAGGCTTATTTACTTCTTCTACTTCTGTTTTGGTAGGTAGTGAGTTTCTAGCAATTTGTCCATTTCCTCTAGGTTTTCAAATTTATTAAAGTACTACTTTTCATAGTATTCTGTTACAATTCTTTTGATTTCAGTTGGATCTGTTGTGATATCACATATCTCTTTTCTTATTTGAGTGATTTGCTTCCTCTCCAGTTATTTTTATGTTATTTTGACCAATGGTTTATCAATTCTGTTGATCTTTAAAAAAAAAAAAAAACAAGAAAAACAGCTTTTGGTCTTGTTAACTCCTTCAATTGTTTTTCTGTTTTCTGATCCATTTAGTTCTGCTATAAGTTTTATTATTTGCTTTCCTCTGATGCCCCAGGTTTTCTTTGTCTGTTTTTTTTCTACTTGTCTGAGTTTTAGGGTTAATTCTTTGATTTGGCCCTTTGTTCTTTTAAGATGTATGCATTAATTGAGATAAACTGACCTTTGAACACTACTTTTTCAGGGTCCCATAGGTTCTGATAAAATGTGTTTTCATTGTCATTTGATTCTATTTATTTCCTCCTTTATTTCGTCTATAACTCAGCTATTTTTGAACAAGGTGTTGGTTAGTTTCCATGTGTTTGATTTTTTTTCTAATTTTATGTTATTTATTTCTACCTTTATGGCATTATGGTCTGAAAAGATGCTTTGTAGTATTTCAATACTTTGAACTTTGTTAAGGTTTGCTTTTTTGCCTAATAGGTGGTCAGTTTTGGAGAATGTTCCATGTGCTTCGGAAAAGAAAGTATACTTGGCTGCTATTGTGTGCAGTGTGCTGTACATACATGTCTATGAGGTCCGGTTGGTTGACTGTGGCATTTAGATCTTGCTTTGTCTCTACTAAGCATTTTTCTAGATGTTCTGTCCTTCACTGAGAGTGGTGTATTAAAATCTCCTACTATTATTGTGGAGCTGTCTATTTCTGTTTTCAGTGAAGTTAGTGTTTGTTTAATGTATTTTGGAGCTCTGTCATTGAGTGCATAGATATTTAATATGGTTATGTCCTCTTGGAGTACTGATCCTTTAATCATCGTAGTGTACTTCCTTATCCAGTGTTATAGATTTTACTTTAAAGTCTATTTTACCAGAGATTAACGTTGCCACTCTTGCTCTATTTTGATATCAGTTTGGTATATTTTTGTCTACCTTTTCAGTTTTATTTTGTTCATATCTTTGAGTCTAAGGTGCATCTCCTGTAGGCAGCATACAGATATGTCACTTTTTTTAAGCCAATCTGCCACTCTCTGTCTCTGTATTGATGTGCTTAATCCATTTCCATTCAGTGTATTCATAGGTATGAGTTGAGTGCTGTCATTTTAATGTCTTTTTTGTGCATTGTAGACAGTCTTTTGTTCCATTAAATTGTCTGTGCTGTGTCTTTTTTCTTTGTGTGTTTTCATCTTTTTAAATGCTGGTGGCTTTGTGTTTGCTGAGACTTCAAGTTTTTCTCGTGTTTTATTTCATTGCATAGGATTGACAGTTTCCTTTCTGCTGGTGGCTTTGTGTTTGTTGAGACTTCAGGTTTTTCTTGTGTTTTATTTCATTGCATAGGATTGACAGTTTCCTTTTTGATTACTTTAATATCTACTCCTATTTTTTCTAAATTTAAACCAGTCTTTAATTTCTTTAATTGCCTTGACATCCTCTTCATATGAAAGATCTATGCCTACATGTTCTTTTAAGTCTTTTCCTTTTTTATATAATGTTTACATAATGATATCTGTTTCTCTATTTTATTTTGTGATTCCTCTGTTTAGATGGATATACGGTTGCTCTGTTCTGTGTTCTAGTCTTGGATTGTGTTTTAGTCAGCTAGTACTGCCCTAACAGAAATACCACAGAGTGGATGGCGTTAACAAAGCAAGATTTATTCTTACACAGTCCAGTAGGCTACAAGTCCAGATTCATGATGTCCACTCCAGGGGAAGGTTTTGCCCTTGTCAGCTCTGGAAGAAAGTCCAGTATTGCATCACTCTATGTTCAGAGAGCATCTTGGCACAGGAACCTCAGGTCTGATGAATGCACTCTTCTCCCAGTGCTGCTTGCTTGATGGTGTGAGGTTCCCATTTCACTGCTTGCTTCCTTTTCCTTTCATCTCTTGTAGGACAAAAGGATTAAGGGTGCTGCAAACTATACTCCAGGGAAACTCCCTTTACAGTGCAGCAGGGAGGTAATCCTATGAAAGGATTTACAGTCCTATCCTAATCCTTTAACATGCAGCACAGGAAAAATCACAAAATGGAGGACAATCATAGAATACAGGTAGTCACGGCACATGGCTAAACATATTTTGGGGGGCACACAATTAAATCCATGACATCCCACCCTTTGGCACCCCAAAAATCACATCTTTGAAACATGCAACACGTTCATTTCATCATAGCAAATCACATCCATCCCATAGAAGTCTTAAATTGGTTCCAAGTCCTAAATTCAAAAATTCCTCTACTTTTTTTTTTTTGAGCTTACATTCTTTTTTTTTTATTATTAAAAAATGAAAGTATACATACTCTGTGCTTACAATATTGGGTTAAGACAGGAGGAGTACACAAGTTGTGTCAAAGTCCCATTAATATTAATCTTCTTACTAATGTGTATTGTCACCAATTTCACCCAACCAAATTTCTAACAACTATCTAATCTAAACCCTTGCCCTTCGCCCTCCAATCCTCCCACCCTCCTCACCCTTGTAGCCATCAAAGAGTCTTTTTTGTTATGTATGAGTATGTTTTTAAGTTTTTATCATGGGGTCTCATATAATAATTGTCCTTCTGCTCGACAGCACTTGGCTGGCTTGGCTTCTGTTGCTAACTAGATTCATTCAACACAATGTCCTCCAGTTGAGAACAAATTGAGAGATGTTTCCTGCTATCATTGTTGTTCTTTATCAATGTATAATACTGCATTGAGTACATATACCAAAGTTTACCCATCCATTCTTCTGTTGTTGGGCATCTGGGTTGATTCCAACTTTTTGCTATTGTTGGCTGTGCTGCAATGATCATTTGTGTGCACGTAACAGTTGGTGTGAATGGCCTTGATTCTGTAGGATATATTCCAAGCAGAGGAATTACTAGGTCAAATGGTATATCTATATCCATTATTTTAAGGTAACACTAAATTGCTTTCCAAGGAGGTTGCACCATTCTGCAATCCCACCAATAGTGTGGAAGAGTTCCAATCTCTTCACAGCCTCTCCAACATTTATTGTTTTGTGATTTTGGGATCACGGCCAATCCTGTTGGGGTGAGATAGTATCTCATTGTTGTTTTGATTTGAATTTCTTTAATAATTAATGATTGTGAGCATGTCCACGTGTGTTTTTTGGCTGCCTGGATCTTCTCTTTAGAGAAGTGTCTGTCCATCTCCTTTGCTCATCATTTAATTGGATGATTTATCTTTTTCTTATTGATATTTTGTAGAACCTTATATATTATGGAGATCAGGTGTCAATCTGACATAGAGTTGCCGAATATTTTTTCCCATTCTGTAGGTGGTCTTTTAATTCTTTTGAGGAAGCTTTGGATGAGCAGAAGTATTTGATTCTTGTTAATTCCCATTTATCTATTTTCTCTTCTGATGAATGTGTTTTGTTTGTCAGATTTTGAAGTCTGTCTATATTCTGTATGAAAACGTCCATTGTTGACTCTATTTTATCTTGGATGAGCTTTATCATTTTAACTTTTATATTTAGGTCTTTTATCCAATTTGAATTGATTTTTGTATAAGGTGTGAGATATGGGTCTTATTTCAATTTTTTGCAGATGGATATCCAATTATGCCAGCACCATTTGTTAAAGAGACTGTTTTTACCCCAGTTCAAAAATCTTAGGACCTTTGTCAAATATCAGCAGTTCATAGGAGGATGGTGGCATCTCTGGGGTCTCTACTTTGTTCCATTGGTCTATATGTCTCTTTTTGCACCAGTACCAGGCTGTTTTGACTATTGTGGCAGTGTAATAGTTTTTAAAGTCAGGTAGTGAGAGGCCTCCCAGTGTGTTCTTCTTTTTCAGTAGTGTTTTACTTAATCGGGGCTTCTTCCCTTTCCAAATAAAGCTGATAATTTGTTTCTCCATCTCATTAAACAATGTCACTGGAATTTGTATTGGAATTGCATTATATAAGTAGATTACTGTGGGCAAAATAGAAATTTTCACAATATTGAATCTTCCTATCCATGAGCAGGGCAAATTACTCCACTTAGGTAAGTCTCTCCTAGCTTCTTGTAGTAAGGTTTTGTAGTTTTCTCTGTGAAGATCTCTTATTTCTCTAGTTAGATTTATTCCTAGGTATTGTATCTTCTTGGGGCTATGGTAAATGCAATTGATGTGGTGATTTCTTCTTTAATAATTTCACTGTTGCTGTAAAGGAATCCTATTGATTTATCTTTTGTGTTAGTAATATGGTTGATTACATTAATTGGTTTTCTGATGTTGAACCAGCCTTGGATCTCTGGAATGAAACCAACTTGATCGTAATGAATGATTGTTTTTATATGCTGTTGAATTCTATTGGCTAGAATTTTGTTGAAGATTTTTCCATCTAGATTCATGAGTGATATTTGTCTGTAACTTTCTTTTTTGTGGGATCTTTCTCTGGTTTTGTTATCAGGGTTATGCTGGCTTCATAGAATGAATTTGGAAGTATTTCTTCTCTTTCTATAGAGTGAAATAGCCTCATTAATATTGGAGTTAATTCTTCTCTAAAAGTTTGGTAGAATTCTCCAGTGAAGTAGTCTGGCCCAGGACTTTTTTTGGTTGGTAGATTTTTGACTACTTTTTCAATCTCTTCCTTTGTGATAGATTTAGTAAGTTGATCTATTTTTCCTTGTGATAGTCTTGGTGAGTCATATGAATCTAGAAATCTGTCTATTTCCCCTAGGTTTTCAAACATGTTAGAGTACAGCCTTTCATAGAGTTCTGTTATGATATTTTTTATTTCAGCTGGGTCTGTTGTAACATCTCCCATCTCTTCAAAAATTCCTTTACATCTATGAAAACTAGAATACAAGCTACCTGCTTTTAAAGGTACAATGGCAGAACAGGCACATGTTAGACAGTGTATTACAAATAGGAGAAACTACAGGTAAAGAAGACTTTAACAGGCAACAAGCAAGTCAGCAGAACACATGACATTAGCCGTCAAAGCTTTGAAAATTCTCTTGCATTTTCTGAGACATTCTACACAATGGCCCTGCCCTACAGACTCTAGATATTGGCCACACTCTCTGGATTCTGAGTGGAGACCCCTGGCCTTGTCCTACAACTCTGCCTTCAAGGCCCACTTGGACAGAAACTCTGCCCCAGTGGCTTTAGGTACACACTAAGCCCAAATGAGTGGCAACTCCACTCTGAAAAAAACACAGAAAGCCCTGGCTCCATCCTTTCAAACCTCTGAGTTCATGGCCATACCTTCTGAGACTGAGACAGCTTAGCTTCTTGTACTGTTTGTCTTTTCAGCTTCTGCTTCCTGTGGCTGCATGGCCCTGGCCTCAGGCCCACATCTGCCCTGCTGGGACAAGTGTTCCGAAGCTCTTTAGCTCCACTGATTTAAGTGCCCAGAGGCACTGCACTCTTGCTGGAAAACCTCCTGTACAAAGGCACTCAGCTGTCTTGCTGTATGGGTGAGCAAGGCTAGCTCCATTTATTCAAGTGGCCAGAGGCACCCCGTTCTGCCATGAAAACACTGTGCACAGGCACTTAGCTCTCTTGCTCCATGGGTTGGCTCCAGTGCTGTCTCTGGTTCTGCTGCTGCCACTACTGCTGCCACTAGTCTTCTGCTGCTTGTTTCTCACCATCTGTGCCTCTTCAGTTGCTTTTGAATTTTCTGTCCATTCATACTTTCAAAATGGCTCCCACATTTTAGGTATTTGCTAAAGCAGCACCCCACTCTCACAGTACGAAGCTGTCTTAGTAACATGTATATGTACAAGGAGAGTTTATATACAGAGTACAAGGAAAAATTTATATATAAAGATGACAGGTCACACAATTGCAGAAGCTGAACATTGTAAGTCCTGGCATAAGCCTTACATGGCCACAGGAGCTGGTGAACCCAATGTCAGCAGGTCAGAGACCAGAGTTCTAGATCACCAGTTGTGTAGGTCAGCGGATCCCATGCTGTCAGTGAGACAGAGCTGCAAAGGCTGGTGAACGCAGGATCAGTAGGTCAGGGAAAAGAAGTCTCAAGCACTGGCTGTAAGAGTTGATGAATCCAATAGCTGCTAATTCAAATACAGGAACCAGACTCCAGAAGAGAGCAGGAGCTGCTGGCTACATGAGCAGGCCCACCATAGGTGGTGGAAGGCAGAAAGATGAGAGTTGAGGGGTGGGAAGCCACCACAGGCCCCACCCTGCCACTTGATACAGCAGACAAACATGGATTAGCCAAGTTGCCCTAGTCCTGACCACCACAGGTTGTTATCTGATGTTACTAATTTTCTAACCAAAGGACTCCCTTTAATATTTCTTGTAATACTGATTTGGTTTTTGCACATTTTCTAATTTCTCATTTCAAAATTGAGGGACAGTTTCGCTCGTATATAATTCTTGGCTGACTTATTTTCCTGAAAGGTTTTGTGTATATCCTCCAATGGCCTTCATGCCTACATAGTTTTTGCTGAGTAGTCTGAACTTAGTCTTACTGATTTTCTTTTATAGGTTATTTTTCATTTATCCCTAGAAACTTGTAAAATCATCTCCTTATCTTTACTTTTGGCAAGTTTCATTATAATATGTCTTGGTGTCTTTCTTTTGGGATCTACCTTGTGTGAAGTTGGATGAGCATCTTGGATATCTTCTCATCTTTTACATCAAGGAAGATTTCTGTTAACAAATCTTCAACATTTCTCTCTGTATGTTCTCTTATCCCCCATCCCTGATTCTGAGAGTCCAATCTCTTGTAGATTATTACTCTTATAGAATCCCATATAATTCTTAATGTTTTTTGATTCTTTTCAATTCTTTTATCTGACTTTTCCTAAAATACGTTGATGTCACCTGCTTTATCTCCAGTCTCACTAATTTGGCTGCCCATTGCCTGAACAGAAAGAGAGCAGGAGCTGCTGGCTATACTGAGTTGTCTTTCTATTGAGTTGTCTAATTCTGTAATTTTATTATTAATTTTCTGAATGTCTAATTTTTGCCACTCTATACTTTCTTGCAAACTTTTCAATTTGTCATTATGCTTTGCTGCATTTTTCCTCATCTCCTTCCTGGTCTCTTGAAGAAAGGAATAATATTTTGTATTCTATCTCTGATAATTCCAGGAAGTTTTCTTCCTCTGGAAAATTTGAATCTTTGTCTTGGGAGCTTTCAAAACCCATCATGATTTGCCTCTTTAGGTGATTTGATATGTGCTGTTGTCCCCAAGGTATCAGTAAGTTGTTGAATTTGGTTTATGTTTGCTTACTGTGTTCTAGCTTCTTGTTTTGTTTTGAAATGTCCAAATATGCTGGTTGTGTATGCCAGATTGTTTTTAAGTATGTTTGAAACTTTAATTTCTTGTCTCCAGGTAGTTAGACCTTTTACTAGACATGTGAGTCACTTTTCTTTGATGGATTCAGCTCAGGTGTCCAGGTAGTCAGTAACCAAGTGTGTGGTGCAGGCTCTCACCTAATGTCCTTGATGGGCAGAGTGGATTGATGTAGACAGAGGTATCTGGCTGTATCTGCTAAGGAAGGCAGGGTGCTAACAACCATCCCTGCGTGTCTGTGAGGATGGTATGTCCCTTTATGCCTGAATCTAGGTGAAGGAACAGTTTCTTCATAGAATTTCTCGCTGAGGAGAATCAGCAGATTGTTCCACACCATTCCCCCTGTTTGTTAATTTTTTCCCTCTATGAGTGAGAGATTGGCTCAGCAGAGGCTTAAGGAATCCTACTTCTGGCTCTGTTAATTGTGTGAGACTCCAGCGTCATGTGCAGTGTAGAGAAGGGAGGGGGAAGCACTGGGAAAGGGGGAAAGGAATAACCTGAGGGAAAGATTTACACCCAGGCTCACACAGTATCTTACATGTGAAGACTTAGTATTTGATGATCCTGTGCTGTTCCTCACTGGTTCCAGAGGCACAGGTGGATTCTGTGGTCAGTTTTTACTGCTGTGGAGGATGCCTTCCAACCACCATGCTGGCCACAGTTATTTCCTGGCAGGTCTGTCAAATCGTACTCTTCCTTTCCTGCTTTTCAGTCCAATTTCTCAACTTTCCCTTTAATGTTCTGGGCTCCTAGGATGTTATCTGTAATGGATTCACTTGTTATTTTGGGTCTTTGTTGTTAGAGGGGTCAGAGGAAGCATCTGATTATTCCACCATCTTGGCCCTAACTTCCCTTTTATATTCTTCTTCCATTTTAATTATTTACAGATTTATGTCTCTAGTTCCTTGTTTTGAATCTTTTAGCTTTGTTTAGCCATGAGAGTTTTTTATCTAGGTTAGTAATTGGCTGATACTGACCTATGTCCTAGGTTCAGGTTGTTGTCTGATGTTGTTGGTCCTGTTTACCAATGGACTCCCTTTAATGACTCTTATTAGTTTGCTTTGGTTTTCAAAACCAAAAATTTTTATTTATTTTGGCATTTCCTTATTTTGCCATCATATGTGATGAAGAGTTTTGCAAGTCATGTTATTTTTGGTTAGTAATTTTTTTTTCAAGGTTTTATATATGAGGTAGGGCAATTAAGCTCATAAACTTAATTGTTCTAAGTGCTATATATCTCATTGCTGAATATCACTACAGTCACCTCTGAAGTACTCCTTTTGGAAAGCTATACACCAACACCAGTGTTTACCCTTCAAAGCAATTTTGGAACTCTTTTCTGGAATGGTCATTGTGCAGGCTAGCAAGGTGGCAAGTTTGCAAACTTAATTATCTAGTTATCTGTGAGGGAGTTTTTAGGTAGTAAACAAACAGCTATATTGGAAGATCCTCCATAATCATCTGATCTGTCCCTCAGGTTAATTTTTTTCTTTACCCAAATAGAAAGGAGTATTGGAAGGAAGACATTTTGATGGCATTCAGGACATCAGGGATAATACAACAACTCTGATGGCCATTCCAGATAAAGAGTTCCAAAATTGCCTTGAAGAGTGGACTAGGTGCTGGTGTCAGTGTATAGCTTCTCAAGAGGAATACTCTGAAGGTGACTGTAGTGATATTCAGCAAAGAGGTAAGTAGCACTTTTTTTAGGATGCCTCCATGAACTTAATTGTTCATCCTTCTATATCATCCGAATGCTTTCTTGCCTACATAGTTTCTATGAAGTAATCAGAGCTAAAGTCTTATTGTTTTGCATTTTTTTAAAGATAAATTTTATTGTGATTTAAGTACAAGTATACAATCCACATCAAATTGCTGTATAACATCTGGAACTCACACCACTATTCTACTCTAACTGTTCTCCTCTCCTTACCCTTCCCTCTGGGACAGCATACTTCCCCTTATCATCCAAAAGTTCTTATGCCTATCTGATGAAGACCTGTCCCCGCTGACTTCTTCTTGCCTCCAGCAATGAGCTTCTTGGACACCCTCCATGTATCTATTTAAGTCCAAAAGGTTTTCTGGTGCCAGGATCACTGCATATCTTATACAGTCCAGGTCACAATATTTGTCTGGGGAGCTGGCATAGGTGCTGGATACAGCTGTGGTTAGAGAACCCAGGGGCCATGCTCCCAGGGATCCCTCAAAATTGACAGACCATCACTGTGGTCATTTGGTAGAGTCCTAGTTCTGCATGCTTATGTTTCTCCTGCTACATCAGGGGCTGTATACTGTGCAACCCATCCTGGCAGTCATTGGTGGTGGCTGGGCACTATCTAGTTCTTTTGGTCCTGTGTTAAAGTAGTCTCTGGATTATATGGAACCTTCCATCAGCTGGGCTCATATTTTCCTCCTGTCCTTGATAGCTTCTGTTTAGCTCCAGTCCACGCAGATTGGGACCAATGAATACTACTTAGATGGCAGCTTGGTAGTGTTTAAGATCCCAGACACCACTCACCTAAGTGGTATACATAACATTTTCATGCACCCCCTCCAGGTGTCATTGGTGGTGGCTGGGCACCATCTAGTTCTTTAGGTCCCATGCAGAGGCAGGCTCTTCTTGTATGGCCCCTTCTACCTGGCAGGTTTGTATTTTCTTCTCATCTTTGATGTCCACCATTTACCTCTGGTCCAGGTGTGTGGGGACCAATTGATGCTTCTTAGATGGCAGTTTGTTAGGTTTTAAGACCCCAGATGCCACTCACCCAAGTGGTATGCAGATTGTTTTCTTAAGAGAAAAAGAGAAAAGAAAAAAAGAATTTGGATATGCCAATTAGTCTACATGACCCTTGAGAGCTTGGTCCCTTGACCCCACATTCTGTTATCTTGTCCTTCTACAGAGGTAGGCTATGTTTTGGGAACAGTTTAGTTTTGGAATTGAGCAGTAGTGGGTATCTCCTTTCTATTATGTTCTGTCATACCCTATACCCAACCCTAGTCCTAACCACTATCTAATTTGCAGAAATCTCTCTCCTTTCCTCCCTAACCTTGTAACTGTCTGTCAATAATTGATTTCTTATGTGCTAAAAGGATTTGTTGCATCTTTATATTAATGGTCTTATACAATATATGTTCTTTTGCATCTGGCTGATTTCATTCAGCATAATGTCCTCCAGATGATCTCATGTTGTCAAATATTTCTCTAAGTCATTGTTGTTTCTTATAATTTTATAGTATTCCATTGTATGTGTATAACCATAGTTTGTTTAACCATTTAGTTGTTGATGGACATCTAGGTTGTTTCCATCTTTTTGCTATTGTGGAGAGAGCTGCAATAAACATTGGCATGCATGCATTTGTTTGAGTGGTATCCCTTATTTCTCTGGGATATATTCCAAGAAGTAGGATTGCTGGATCATATGATATTTTTATTTATAGGTTTCTAAGAAAATGCCAAATTGATTTCCAAATAGGTTGTACCATTTTGCATTCCCACCAACACTGTAGAAGAGTTCCAGTCTTTCACATCCTCTCTAGCATTTATTATTTTGTGTTTTTTGTATAACTGCCAGCATTGTTGGATTATCTCATTGGTAGTTTTGATTTACATTTCTCTGATGACTAGCGACTGTGAGCATCCCCTCATGTATCTGTTGGCATCCTGTATGTCTTCTTTAGTGAAGTGCCTCTTCATGTCCTTTGCCTATTTTTAAATTGGGTTGTTTGTCTTTTTCTTGTTCAGGTTTTGCATATCTTGTAGATTAGAGATATTAGATGTTGATATTAGCTGTGTGATAGCCAAAAAATATTTCCCACTCTGTAGGTGGTCTATTTACTCTTTTGATGAAGGCTTTGGATGAGCGTGTTTGATTTTTAACAGTTCACTATTGTCTGTTGTTATTTCTGATGTTCGAGGGTTATTGGTGATTTTTTTATAGATTGATAATGCCATGGATTAGAGCTTCCATTGTCTTCTCAATTTTTTCTTCCAAAATTTTTATTGTTTTGAGTTTTACATTTAGGTTTTTAATCTATTTTGGGTTAGTTTTTTGCACGGTGTGAGTTAAGTATCTTATTTCAGTTTTTTGGAGATGAATGTCCAGTTTTATCAATATTATTTGTTGAAAAGACTGTCTTTTCCCCAGTTTACATCCTTTGGGCCTTTATCAAATATTAGTTGCTTATAAGTGGACAGTGTTATATTTGGATTCTCAGTTCTGTTCCATTGGTCTATGTGTCTGTTTTTATGCCAGGCAGTCTTGACTATTGTGGCCATATAGTTAAGTTTTAAGATCAGACAGTGTGAAACCTCTGACTTTGTTCTTCTTATTGCTTCCCATTTTTATGCAACTTCTGATTTTTCTCCAGCTATTTTCATGGTTTCTTTGTCTTTGATTTAGCAAGTATTGTCTGCAATACTTTCTCTAAAGATCTCTTAGGTGAACAGAGCTTTTGACCTTTGCTTTCTATTTCCTCTCCTTCTCTGGCATGCTGGAGGAGAGACGTGGGGAGTCAAAGTTAGGGGCAGAAGGGACTAGATTGTGGGCAGCAATAAAATGCATTAGTACTGTGGTTCCTGGCAGTCAGAGTTGCTTGGATGGGGCTGTTAGAGCCACTGTTCACCAGAGCAGTGGTGTTGTAAGAGTGTGCTCCTGTGGTTACCAGGTAACAGAGTCTGAGCCCTTCCTTGAGTTGCAGTTAGAAAACATGGTCTTACTTAGTCCTGGGTACATCTGCCCTGTACTTGTAGCCTCCGTTGGGGATTCTGTGGAGGTGCCTTTCTGCATGCAGGGTTGTTGATTTATTCCAAGATGACCACTCTAAATCATGCCATTTGGAGGGGAAAATATCCTGCCCCATTTTCTGTGAGTTTTTTCTCCTTACTGACTTCTGATCTAATACTTTGTCCCTTCATTTAAGATTTATGGTTCCAGGATTGACAGTTTGTATCTGTTTTACTCGAGTTTTTAAAATCATTGTTGTAGCAGTATGGCTAAGTGTGTCTGACTAGTCCATCATCTTCACTCCTCTCACCCTCATTTTTAAAGGACATATTATTTGTTGACAGTTCCCCCACCTCCCCACCCCTTTCAGCACTTTACGTGTATCACTTCATCACCTTCTGGCCTCCAATATTTCTGAGGAGAAATTGACATTGAATCTTATTAGGGGTCTTTAGTATGTGACTATTTGCTTCTCTGTGACTACTTTCAGGATTCTTTGTCATTACTTTTTAATAACCAAACTATAATGTGCCTTGGTGTAGATCTCTTTGAGTTTATCCTATTTGGAGTTCTTTGAGCTACTTGGATGTGTAGATTCATGTCCCTCAATAGACTGGGGAAATCTTCTATCATCATGTCTTTGAATATTCTTTTTGTTCCTTTGTCTCCCTCAACTCCTCCTGGGATTCTCATGATGTACATATTAAGTCTCTGGTTGTTTTCCCATATTTCCATTAAACTGTGTCCAGACTCCATGAGCCTCCATTCTTGTTGTTCTTCACCCTCCGTAATTTTAACTCTTATCATATAAATCACTGATTCTTTCATGTGCCTTATTAGATCTGTTTGTAAGCCCATCTATTGTGTTTTTCATTTCAGTTACTTTTGTTTTCAGTTGCAATATCTCTTTTTTAGGTCTTCATTTTGTTCTTGCACTTTTTTTCCTATTTCTCTTAGGTCTTTGTCTATACTTTATGTTTTCCCTTAGATTGTCACTGATGTTTAATGTATTATTTTCATCCTTTTTTCCCATTATTTGGGTGTCTCTAGGCACACTTTCACACCTTTCATGTTGTTCACTTAGATGGGCCATCATTTCTCTGTTCTCTGTGTGTCTTATGATTTTTGTTGGAGTACTGGAACTTTGGAGACTATTAACTTTCTCATTTCTCCCCAGTATTTGGTATTTTGACTGCAATACTTTGTATAAAAATCTCTTAGGTGGACAGGGCATTTGACATTTGCTTACTATTTCCTCTCCTTCTCTGTGATAGCTCCTTCTAATTTTATTAGGATTCAAAAGTTTCAGAGCTCTTCAACTTTTAGTGTCTACTCAAAACATGGAGAACACATTGGTTAATGTGTCCACCACTATCAGGCACTGCTATTCAGGTAAAATATCATGCCCTAATCAATCTGTCCACAGGAGGGTGCAGTCCTTTCTTTCTCTCTATCTTGTTATTACTGCCTTCCCTTCTCTGTTTCTACAGCCACATTTTCAGTTGAAAAACCCATACCCAGAGAACCCCCTTCAAGACTGGGTGTTGCCCTCTATTTTTTCCCAAGGTTTCCTTGTTTTCTGAGGGGTGCTTATATCTCAGCTGGCATTCAGAGAAAGTACAGGCAGATTTTCCTCCATTTCAGGAGGAGGAGGGGATGGCACTTCCCAGAAGGACCACTGAACAATACGTCTTGTTAGTTTCAAGCCCTAGTAGCCATGTGGTGGTAGAGGGGGCAGCCTTTACTTGAGTTACCCTTCTGCTCTAATGTAGGGAACCTTTTATGGAATTATAAATCCAGCAGCTGACAGTTAATGAATGGAAAGAGGTTGTCATGCTCTCAATGGACACCCAGGAAAGTCTGCCTTGTTGCTGTCAGAGCCCACCCTGTAGTATGCTGACTGTGGGTGTAGGCTTCACTCAAGATGTCTGCTTGCAAGCACACAGCAGCCTTAATTGGTAGTCCTCAATGCCGACCTGAAGGGAAAACAGATAGACCTAAAGTGATCCCTAAGGAGCTATGTCTTGTTGGTTTCAGAGGCCTGAGTTATGGGGTAAACAAGGAGGCAGGCAGAATGCTGACTACAGCAGCAGACTCCACTGCAAGAGCCTTCTGTAACAGTTTTAAACAGTCTGACAACCAACAGTTACCATGTGAGAGATGGAGTATTACACTCCAGTCAGATCCTCACAGAAGTCTGCTTTGTTTTATCAGAACCCCCCCCTTCCCAGTAGGTTGTTGGCTGTGAATGCAACCTCTATAAAGACTCTGTTTCCCAGTACATAGATGCCTCAATCAGCAGTCCTAGTGCCAAGTGAAAGTGGGAGTAGTCTAACCCAAGTTGATCCTCAAAGACGTTTGTACTGTTGCTTTCAGAGGCCTGAGTTATGGGATGCACTGGAAGACAGAGTGCCAACTGGAGGAGCAGAGTCCATTTTAGGGGCCTTCTGTAGCAATTCACCATCAGTTTAGAGGTAACAGTATCTGGGTGGGGAAGGGTTGTCATGTTCTGAAACCTCATGGAGGTTTGCCTTATTGTTATCAGTACTTGCCTTGCAGTAATTTGGCTCTGTGCATAGCCTCCACTCAAGGTGCCTGCTTCATAGCACACAGCAACCTCAGTCAGCAGTCCTCAATGCTCAACAAAAGGGAAACAGAACAGACCTGACTCCCAGGCAGTTTGTTCTGTTGCTTTCAGAAGCCTGAGCCATGGGGTGTGCAGGAAGGGAGGTAGTGTGTTGACTTGGAGCAGACTCCACTCCAAGGACCTTCTGTAGCAACACAGAGTAGGCTTGCAGCTAACAGTGTCCATGTGGGGAGGTGCTAGCATACTCCAAAGGGATGCCCAGAGAGGTCTGCCTTGTTTAATTTAGAGCAGAAACTTGGAGTCCTGTTTCTTTATACCAGCCTAGAGGCTGGTGATTAGGGAAGCATGCTTTTTGGCTAGGGCCACTTTCTGAGTTTAGCAGCCAGTGGCCCATGTGTCTGAGGGTAGGTGCAGGGTGATGGGAGAAGCTATTGTCCTACTATATGCAACTCATTGTTGATTTGTTGATTCATGCCTATCTGCAATTCCCTGTTGCTTTCCTCTCCTTCCGAATTTAAAGTCCTTCAAGGATGAATACTGTTTCTTTGTTGTATTTCTTGTTGTTTCCATGGGGGAAGACAGAAATCATGGTCCATTTATGCTGCCATAGTCCCAGATTTCTCATTTGGTCTTTTTGTCCTCAGCTTGTCCCCAGTCCATACTTTATATACTTCTTCAAATAAATCTTCCTAAATAAAATTATTTAAATTTTTTGCTTTAAAAAGTTGAATGGCTCATCACTATTTGTACAATAAGATACCTAATTTTTTTGGCATGGCCTAGGAGACCTTTCCAGTTGGCTGCTGTCATGGATTGAATTATGTCCCCCCAAAAATGTATATCAATTTGGCAAGGCCATGATTCCAGGTGTTGTGTGATTTTTTTTCCACATATGTTTAAATCCTGTCTCTTTGATGCTAATTAGGTACAATGGGTGACAGTTGTATTAGTGAGGCAAGACTCAATCTACAAGCTTGGACTGTGTCTTGAAGCTTGACATAATCTCTTGGGTAATTGAAAAAAAACACAAAAAACTGGAGCAGAGAGAGTTGTTGGAGACTTCTTACAACTACAAATGAGGCAACAGGAGCAGAGCACATCCTTTGGACTTGAGTTCCCTGTGCCTCAGAAGCTCCTTGACCAGAGAAAGATTAGGACAAGAACCTTCTTCCAGAGCTGACAGAGAGAGAAAGCCTTCTCCTAGAGCTGACAACTGGAATTTGGACTTTTAGCCTACTTTTCTGTGAGGAAATAAATTTCTCTTTGTTAAAGCCATCCACTTGGGGTATTTTCTGTTATAGCAGCACTACATGACTAAGACAGAGACTCATCCACTCTCTATCCATTATTCCCACTACTTGCCTCTCTCAGCTATCTGCCTTAGCCAAAAAAATTTTCATCTGTCCTAAATTCAGCACTTCTTTCCTGCCCCAGTACCCATGCTTCTAGGTTCCTTTTGGTTGCGGCATACATACCACTCCTCAGCTAGGGTGGCAGTCACTTAAGACAGAGTCTCCTTTGAGGTAAGCATTCAGTGATATTGCTGCTAAAATAAAATGGGGGATATGATATAAAACCCAACAGCATGGCATAAATTGAAGGTACTGTCTGAGAAGTCACTTTTACATATATGATTAATCATCACAATTAAAGAACTTTTAAGTGCCACAACAATGAATTCAGGATTCTGCTACATTATCCATTCTTTTTCCTTGCATTTGTTACCTAGTAAAGTTTAAATGTTTAACCTGTGTTAGTTCTAGTTTAATATGAGTCCAAGTAGTACACTTAAGTTCAGCTGGCCTGGAGAAACCAATAGGAAAACGAAGTGCACTCTTTAAAACACCTTAGACCAACATTGTAAGAAACAGGAGTTTCTCAAGCAATGAAATACACACTTCTTCCAGTATCCCTAACTGTGATTCACCTGAAACCCGACCAAAAACCCACTGCTGTCAAGCTGATGCTGACTCATAGCAACCCTACAGGACAGAGTAGAACTGCCCCATAGAGTTTCCAAGGAGTGCCTGGCATATTTGAACTGCCAACCTTTTGGTTAGCGGACGTAGCACTTAACCACTACACCACCAGGGTTTCACCTGAGTAAATCTTAAAATCTCTCTGCCAAGTTGCATAAGCCTTAATTTATTTTGCTTTTATAGGTTAAAACAGTTTTAATAATAATAATAATAATAATAACATTAGGTTTCTTAGGATGCTTCCAAAAATCCAAATATTGTATGATGGGTTGTCCCTTGAACAAACATAATGCACCTTTTCATGCAGCTATAATTACATTTTGCAATACACAATTTCATCACCAGGGCAGGCTTTACTTGTTTTGTTTTTTTTTTTTTTGGTATTCGAATTGGTTCCTTCAGGTTTGAAGAATCTGTTTTAAATAGTTCTATATAACATTTTTTTTTTTAAGCAAAACACTAGGAAATATCCTTTCAGTCCTGCAATTTTATGGCTTTACATCTGACAGGCTAAAGCAACCTGCCAAAGCAATTACTTGCATTTGGAAACTTTCTGTTGTGAGGGACACTTCATTTTTTTTTTTTTTACTTTGTATTTTGAAATTGAGGCTTATAGAAAATTCAAAAATTCAGAAATTTTCTGTCTACTGTCACCCAAATTCCCCTAAAATTAATATCTTTACAGTACCACAGTATGACTGTCAAAACAACATTGGTACAATGCCCTTAATCATACTTTATTTTGATTTCATTAGTTTTCCTGCTAATCTTTCTTTTCTAGGCAAGGATCCACTCTAGGACCTCACTGTGCATTTAATTTTCAAGTCTTCTTATTTGCCTCCAGAAACCCTGGTGGTATAGTGGGTTAAGTGCTATATCTGCTAACGAAAAGGTCAGCAGTTCACATCCACCAGGCACTCTTTGGAAACTCTATGGGGCAGTTCTACTCTGACCTCTAGGGTTGCTATGAGTTGGACTTGATTGACAGCAATGAGTTTTTGTTTTTGTTTTATTTGCCTCCAGTCTCTGAAAGTTCCTGTCTTTCCTTGTCTTTCAGGTACCAGTAAATGTCTCTCATTTTGGGTTTGTCTGACATTTTCCCGTGATTGAGATTGAAATTGTCCATTGTTTTGCAACAGTATGACAGAAGTGATGTTCAATTTTTTGCAGTACATGCTATCTGGGGATTGTTTTTGTTAGGTGCTGTCGAGTCAGTTCTGACTCATAGCGACCCTATGAACAACAGAAGGAAACTGCCTGGTCTTGCACCATGTCCACAATCATTTTTATGCTTAAGCCCATTGTTTCGGCCACTGTGTCAGTCCATCTCATTGAACGTCTTCTTCTTTTTCACTGACCCTCCACCCTACCAAGCATGATGTCCTTCTCCAGGGACTGATGTTTCCGGACAACATGTCCAAAGTATGTAAGAGGCAGTCTTGCCATCTTTGCTTCCGAGGAGCACTCTGGTTGGACTTCCAGAACAGATCTGTTTGTTCTTTTGGTGATCCATGGTACATTCAACATTCTCTTCCAGCATCACAATTCAAAGGCATCAATTCTTCTTCTGTCTTCTTTTTTCATGGCCCATCTTTCACATGTATATGATGTGATTGAAAATACCATGACTGGGGTCAGGCACATTTTAGTCTTCAAGGTGACATCCTTACTTTTAAATACTGTGAAGAAGTCCTTTGCAGCAGATTTTCCCAATGCAATGTGTCTTTTGATCCATACTAAAGGCTGTGGTCCTTGATCTTCAGCTGTAAGTGTCTCAAATCTTCTTCCTTTCCAGCAAGTAAGGTGATGGTGTCTGCATAATGCAGGTTGTTAATGAGCGGTCCTCCAATCCTGATGCCTTGTTCTTCCTATAATCAAGTTTCTTGGATTATTTGCTCAGCATAGAGATTAAAAGGGTATGGTGAAAGGATGAATATTGAATAGCACCAGATATTAGTTCTTAGAAAAGATTGATAAAATTGACAAAACTTTAGCTAGACTGACAATGAAAAAACATGCAAATAACCAAAATGAAATGAAAGGGGGGAATTAAAAGTGACTCAATATAAATAGAGAATTATGACAGAATATTGTAAATAACTGTATAGCAACAAACTGCATAATCTAAATAAAAAGGACAATTCTTAGAAGCACACAGTCTACCCAAACTGACTCAGAAAGAAAGTTTCAACAGACCCATAAAAAGTGAAGAGTTGGAATCAGTGGATAAAACCTTCCCAACACAAAAAAGTCATAGACCAGATGGCTTCACTGGGGAATTATACTGATCATTCAGAGAAAAACTGACAGCAGTACTGTTTAAACTCTTCTAAAATAAAGAGAAAAAAGAATACTCCCTAATTCATTTCTGTGAAGCAGGTATAGCCCTGATACCTAAACCAAAGACGTAAGAAACAAAAAACAGGCCAATATCTTCTATGAACATAGATGAAAAAAATACTCAGCAAAGTACTGGTGAACAGAATCCAATAGGATATTAAGAGTCATACACCACGACCAAGAGGAATTTACTCCAGGAATTCAGGAGTGGTTCAACATTAGAAAATCAATCCATTTAATACACTACACCCATAGAATAAAGGAAAAGAGTCATATGATCATCCTATAGATAGATGCAGGAGGACACCCTTGTGGCATAGTGATTAAGTAATAGGGCTACTAACCAAAAGGTCAACAGCTCAAATCAACCAGGTATGCCTTGGAAACTCTACAGGGCAGTTCTATTACGCCCTCTAGGGTTACTATGAGTTGGAATTGACTCAATGGCAGTGAATTTGGATGTTTTTTGGTTTATGGAAACAGGAAAAGCATTTAATAAAATTCAACACTCTTTCTTGATGGAAATATTAAAGGAAATAAGAATAATAAGGAGAATTTTTCAGTATGATTCAGGGCATATATGAAAAGCAAAGAGTGAACATTACACTTATTGGAGGAGAATATAGAGCTTTCCTTCTGAAATTGGGAACACAGGTGGCTTCTCTCACCACTTATATGCAATATTGTATTAGAAGTCCCAGTCAGAGCAATAAGACAAGAAAAAGAAATAAAATGTATCCAGATTGGAGAATAAGTAAAATTATCTCTATTTGTGGATGATATGATCCTGTATATGGAAAATTCCAAAGAGTCCACAAGAAAACTTCTAGAGCTAATAAAGGAATTTAGCAAAGTTGCAGGATAGAAGGTCAACAAATATTAGTTGGGTTTTTATACACTAAAATGAAATCTAAAAATGAAAAAATCTAAAATGAAAATTAAGGAAATGATTCCATTTACAATAGCATCTAAGAGAATAAAACACCTAGAAGTAAATTTAACCCCATAAGATTCCTACAATGGAAATTATAAAATCCTGCTAAAAGAGAATAAAATTAAATAAATGAACCAAATTATTAGATTCTTATCAGATATATGGAAATATTGTTAAGATATCAATACTAACCAACACAATCTATAGATTCAGTGTATTCCTCATCAAAATTTCAGCCGCCTGTTTTGCAGAAATGGAAATACCAATCCTCAACTTTATAAAGAAATGCAAGATGCCTCAAATTACAAGGCCATGTTGAAAGAAAGAACAGTTGAAGGAGGACTCACATTTCCTGATTTTAAAACATACATACAACTACAGTAAACAAAACAGCCTGTTACTGGTTAAAAAGAGAAAAAGACATAGACCAATGGAATAGAATTGAAAGTCCAAATTCACACATCTATAGTTGTTTTAGTCACCTGGTACTGCTCTAGCAGAAAATACCATGAGTGGGAGGCTTCATGAAGAGAAATTTTATTGTCACTGTCTGGTAAGCCACAAATCCATTCGTGAGTTACAAGTCCATTCAACAGGAGAAATTATCACAGTCCAGTAGGCTGAGTCCAAATTCAATGAAAGCATCTTGGCACAGCAACCTCAGGTCCAAAGGATTTGCTCTGCTCTCAGTACTGCTTTCTTGGTGGTAAGAGGTTCCCAATTCTCTGCTTGCTTCTCTCTCTTTTTGTCTCCCTAAGATGACCGGATAGATAAAAGATGATGCAAGCCACACTCCAGGGAAATTCCCTTAGTAAGGGTGTTGCAGTCCTTCCCTAATCCTCTTTTAACATAATCATTCTGTCTATTAGCCACAGGCAGAAATTAGAAGGCATAGGAAAATCATGAAATATTGAGAATGATGGTACAGCCAAATGGCTATTCACATTTTGGGAGGACAACAGTTCAATCCATAACAGTAGTCAGCTGGTTTTTGACAAGGGTGCTGAGTCTATTTGATAGGGAAAGAAGAGTCTCTTCAGTAAATGGTGTTGGGGAAACTGGATTCCACATGCAGAAAAATGAGACAGGATCCATACCTCACACCATACACCAAAACAATTCGAAATTAAATAAGGACCTAAATTTGCAAACTGAAACCATAATATTCTTAGAAAAACAAGCTAGGGCAATGCTTTCGAGTCTAGCTTTTAGCAATGAATTATCTAACATAATAACTGTCTTAGTCATTTGATGCTGCTGTAACAGAAATACCACAAGTAGATTGCTTTAACACTAAGAAAAAAGTAGGCAAAAATTCCAAATTCAGGACATCAGTTCCAGGGGAAGGCTTTCTTTGTTGACTCTGGAAGAATATCCTTATTGTCAGTCTTCCCCTTGACCAGGAACATCTCAAGTGCAGGGACCCAGAGTCCAAAGGACACAGTCAGCTTCCAGTGCTTCTTTCTTGTTTGTTTTCAAGTCGTCAGCTCTCTGCTTGCTTCTCTTTTATGTGCAGAAAGATTGCCTCAACACACAATTCAGTATTGTAGATTGAGTACTGCCTTACCAACATAACTGTTACCCATCATCTCTTATTAACATCATGGAGGCAGGATTTGCAACATACAAGAAAATCACACAATACCAGGAATCATGGTATATTTGGGGGCGGGGTGGACACAGTTCAATCCAGGACAATAACAAAAGCACAGGCAGCAAAAGACAAAATAAATGGGACCTCTTAAAATTAAAAAAAAAAAAAAAAAAAAAAAAGGCCTTACAAAAAAAATGAAAAGATAAGTTACTGACTGGCAGAATATCTTTGGAAACCATATATCTGATAAGAATTTAATAACCAAAATATATATAAGAACAAACAAAAAGATAACAGAAAGACAAACAACCCAATCATAAAATAGGCAAAGAACCTGAATACATATCTCACTAAAGAGGACAGTCAAATGGGCACTAAATGCATGATAAGATGCTCACTGTTTTTAGTCATCAGAGATATGCAAATCAAAACTACAATGAGATATCATTTCACTCCAACTAGGATGGCTGAGATTTAAAAAAAAAAGTTGACAAGGATATGGGGAAACTGGAACACTTATCCATTGCTGGTGGAAATGCAAAATGGTACAGCCATTGTGGAAAATACTGTGGTGCTTCATCAAAACACTAAAAATATAACTACCATATGACCCAACAATTCCACTACTAGGTATATACACAAAAGCCTTGAAAACAGAGACTCAGAGACTTGTATACAAATATTCATTGCAGCACATGACTCTCAATAGCCAAAACGTGGAAATGGCTTAAATGTCCATCAACATATGAATGGACAAACAAAATGTGGTACATACATATAATGGAATACTACTCATCCATATGCTACAATATGGATGGAGCTTAAAGACATTTTGCTGAGTAACTCAATCACAAAAGGACAAATATTGTACCATCTCACTTATATAAAAAGACAACAAAAGGCAAATGTAGAGAGACTAACATTTATTAGTGGTTACCAAAGGGGAGAAGGAGGTAGAAACAGGGGATTAATGGTGATGGAAAAATTGCAATGATTAATTAAGAAGAGGGTTGCACATCCAACTTAAGTGCTGTCAAAAAGTTGTATACCTATTCATATTGACAAAAAAGACCAGACTTACTGGTCTGATAGAGTCTGGAGGAATCCCTGAGACTGTGGCCCTGAAACACCCTGCTGACTCAAAATTGAAGTCATTCCTGAAGTCCACCTTTCAGCCAAAGATTAGTCAGGCCTATGAAACAAACAATAACACCCTTGAGGAATGTGCTTCTTAGTTCAATCAAGTATATGAGACCACCTGGGCCACACATGCTCGAAAACAAAGATGAAAAGGTAGGAATGGACAAGAAAACTGGACATAGGGAACCTGGAGTGTAAAGGGAAATGAACAGAGTGCTGACACATTGTGGGGACTGGAAAATGTCACAAAACAATTTGTGCATAAATTTTCAAGTGAGAAACTGATTTGTGCTGTAAACTTTCAGTTAGAGCACAATAATTTTTTCCTTTTTTTTAGAAAAGGAAAAAGAACCATTGCTAAGGTAGCTCAAAGATTAGCAGAACCATTAGGAGTATGGGAAGCAGAGCCTCCTGGGTGTCAAAGGATGGAGCCACAGTTTCTGGGATCTGAAAGAGGGGGCCAAGGCCTCCTAGATTTCAATGAGTCAGATATTCACCAGCTGAGCTCAAGGTTGTGAGACTGTCATTCAGTTTGGTCAAGAACATGGGGCTCCTGCCCAAAGCTGAGGGAGCAGGGCTGTCATGCTCAAGGGGAGATGAGCAGGACCTGCCAGGGCCAAGGGGTGGCATCACCACTCAGATGGACTAGAATGGAGCCACTCAAAGCCAAGGGAGCAGAGTTGCCACCCCAGTGGGCCTAGAAGGCAGAACTGAAGCCCAAGGATGAAGGGCCTCCACACAGAATCTAGAAGGCATGGCCAATACCCAGAGTCTGGAGGGCCTGGCCATTGCACAAATGATTTCAAAGAACAGAGGACTGGTTTTCAAGACTTGAGAGCTAATGTAGTTTGTTCTCCTGGAATTTGGGGCTTAATGTATCATGTTGCCTTTCACTCCAGTTTCCTCATTTGGAAATTGTCTGCCTTGACCCTGTTACGCCAGTCTAGATTTCACGGGTTCACAGATGAAGGAGGAATTTTCCCCCAGGATGTTTCAACTTATTTTTGATTTAGATGACTCAAAAGATGAACTTTTAAACTTGGAAATGATTTAAGACATTTGGGATGATGCGGGAGGTGAATATGTTTTGCATGTGGCACAGAAATCAATGGGGGGTTCATATGCAGAATATAATGAATTGAACTATCTCCCCAAAATACATGTTGTAAATCCTAACCCTATATCTGTGGTTATAACCTCATTTGGGAATGAATTTTCTTTTTTATGTTAATGAGGCAGAATTAGTGTAGGGTGTTTTAAGCCAGTCTCTTGAGATATAAAGGGGATTAAATAAGCAAGTGAGAGAAGCTGTCATAGTCATCTAGTGCTGCTGTAACAGAAATACCACCAATTGATGGCTTTGCAAAGGGAAATTTATCTTCTCACAGCCTAGTAAACTAGAAATCAAAATTCATAGTGCCAGCTGCAGGTAAAGGCTTTCTGTTTCCATCAGCTCTTTCTCATCAATCTTCCCCCCAGATGCTGCTTCTCAGCCAAAGCATGTGCTCTGCTCCTGGTGCTCCTGTCTTGGTGGTATAAGGTCTCCACTCTTTGCTCCCTTCTCTTTGCTTTTTATCTCTTGAGAGATAAAAGATGGTGCAGGCCACTCCCTCAGGGAAATCATATGACCTGCATAGGGGTGTTACGATTCCACCCTAATACTCTTTAACATAAAACTACAATCACAAAATGGGGGATAACCATGTAACACTGGGAATCACAGCCTATCCAAGCTGCCACATATATTTTGGAGAACACAATTCAATCTGTGACAGAAATAAAGCCAGGGAAAGACACATGCCAAACCACATAAAGGTGGCTTAGAAGCAGAAGCTCACAGAGAAAGATATTTCTCCAGAGCAGACAGAGAAAGACCTCCCTTTAGAGCTGGCACCATGAGTTCAGACTTACAGCCTCCTAAACTGCAAGAAAATAGATTTCTGTTTGTTAAAGCATAAATAAATAAATAACTAGATAAACTGAGAAATAAATAATAGATGGATACAAAGAAAGAACATGTTGTACAGCTGTGAAATGTTACATTTGCAAAAGTTATGTGCGAGATATATTTATAATGATCAAGCAAAACAAAACAACAACAAAAAAGTGTAGCTGCTGAGACTGCTGATGCACAACCAAACACCTCATGGGATTTGGTACACTGGTTTGGAGGTTTAGGGTCATGATTTCATGGGACATCCCAGTTGTCATGGACTCATTTGTGTCCTCCAAAAAGTGTACCAGTTTTGCTAGGCCATGATTCCCAGTATTGTGTGATTTTCTTGTATGTTTGCTGTATTGTGCCTTGAGGCAATCTCTTGAATATAAAGGAAAAGGAAGCCAGCAGAGAGTTGGGGGCCTCATACTATCAAGAATGTGCTGGGAACAGGTGTCCTTTGGACCTCAGGTCCCTGTGCCTTAGAAGCTCCCAGTCCAGTGGAAGACTGATGACAAAGACTTTCCTCCAGAGCCAATAAGAAATCCTTCCCCTGGAGTTAATGCCCTGAATTTGGACTTTTATCCTACTTTCTTGTGAGAATTTTTTTTGTTTGTTTCTGTTAAAGCCATTTACTTGTGGTATTTCTGTTGTAGCAGCACAAGATGGCTACGACACCAGTGAACTGGAATAGTGGTTTAGTGCTACTGTTCTGCCTCCCAGTTTGCATAGTACCAGGGGTCTCAAAATCTCTCAAGCAGCCATCCAAGGCACAACGATCAGCCTCTATCTGCCTGGAGCAACAGAGAAAGATGGAGAATCAAAAATAAGAGGAGGGTATGTGATGTGTGGCTAATTGCCTCCGTGAACAACTGCTGCCTTTGCCATGAGACCAGAACTGAATGGTGCCTAGCTATCATTACTGAACATTTTGATAAAGATTCCATAGAGGAATTCTACTCAAAAGAAAGTACAGAACAGAATTTCAAATTCTCATGCACTCCATGAAGGCTAGATGAACCCCTGAATCTATTGCTTATTCTTAAAACCAAACTCTTTTAAGAACTACCTATATGGAATCAAACTGACAACAGTAAATGAAAAGATGAGATATGAACTTGAGGGGTCAATGAATTTATGTTCATGGTGGATGAACAACTCACAAAAGGAGAATGAGAATGGTTACACAACTTGAAGAATATAATCAATGTCACTAAATTGTACGTGTAGAAAACTAATGAACTGGTTTATGTTCTGCTGTATCTTCTCAGCAACAAAATGAATTTAAAATTTTTAAAAACTTGAAGGAATGAAAGAATGACAGCTTTACAAAAACCATTTTACACACCTGTATTATTTTTGGAAACCCTCGTGGCATAGTGGTTAAGTGCTATGCTTGCTAACCGAGAGGTTGGTAGTTCAAATCTGCCAGGCAACCCTTGGAAACTCTGTGGAACAGTTCTACTCTTTCCATAGGGTCACTATGAATCAGAACCGACTTGATGGCAGTGGGTTTGGTTTTGGGGGGTATTATTTTTGTTAACATGTTTATGAAACACAGATGATCACCAAGCAAGAAATAAAAGAATACCACCCAGTGGTAGCTTTTGCTGATAAAAATAGATAATACTCATTGAGAGCTTACTTAACCAGAATCACGGTAAAGGTGTTACATTCATACTCACATTGATTCCCCCGAGAATTCCTAGGGACTAGGTTACTATTATCCCTATGTTACAGATAAGGAAAGGGAGAATTAGAAATTTTCAGTGGAGTAATGTCTCCCCAAGGTCACAAAAGTAAGTTTGACTTAAATTCAGGCTTGTTGATCACCGAGCTGGGATTTTTAACTGGTACTGAGCGTTCACATAATTATAATGGTAGTAAGAGTAACTATAACAAGACAAATGACCATATATTAAACATCCATGACCAATAAGGTGTTATTCTAGATGTTTTGTACATATTTGGTTCTGGCAGTGGAGTGGTCTTCTTATCTTCATGAATACAGACTATGATGATAAAGACCTCATCTAGTATGCCGGGAGCAGGGCAGGGAAAGTACTGGTATAAATGCAGAGACTCCTTAGGAAGGAGGAGAGGGCTAAACTATGTCAGACTTGTGTGCCTGATGAGAATGATGTGTCACTGAATCAGAGAAGGCCAAGGGGGCAGTAGTGGGAGGGAGGATGGGATATTATTTTGCTTTCAATAAGCTGGGGATCAAGTCTTGGTCTTACAAAAAAAGACAAGAAATAAAAAGGACAGTACATACTAAAAGAAAAAAGGGGTGAAAGTCTTTAAATTTTATCTAAGCAGTGTTAGCTACAACTTTTTTAGCATGTATTATAGGTAGCTTTTAGTGAGTTTGAAATTTTTAAGAATAAATAATCTAATTTAAAAACATGGTACATGTTAGTAATGTCCAAATTTTAATTTTCTGAAGTCTAAGGGGGTGAATTTTTATTCACATAAAAATTATTTGGAGTAGTTTGAGAATATTATCTCAAATTACTGCCTTTTATCTTTCTATTCAACTAACCTTTAGCTGGAATTATTATCATTAATGTCAGAGTTACTATACATTCAAGCAGTAACTACCCCCCCCAAAACAAACCTATTACCATTGAATTGAATCTGATGCATAGTGACCCTATTAGGACAGAGTAGAACTCCCCATAGAGTTTCCAAGGAGTGCCTGGTGTATTTGAATGGCCAACTTTTTAGTTAACAGGCATTGCAATTAACTACTGTGTAACCAGGGCTTCCTCAAGCAATACCAAAACCAAAATGAAACCCATTGCCATCAAGTCGATTTTGACTCATAGTGACCCTATAGAGAAGGTACAAAATGAAAAGGTAAAATATTCCCTAGTCCTACACCTTCCAGATACCATATTTGATCATTTCTGCTTTAGTTCTTGTGGTTATTCACCATTCATCTAAGTTGCTTATTTACCTCAGAAAAGGCACATATTTTGAATGATTATTGAACGTGAATTGCATAAAATGGTATGATATACTGTGTTACTTTGCATCCATCCCACCCCTCAGCTAAGAGGAAATGGGCTCATCACACCTTTTACAAACAGATTTTATAGACATTTTTCAGCAGAGAGCTCAAAAGTATTGATAATCAATGTAAAAGTGTTTTTAGTACCCAACACAGCTATAAACAGCCTCATTCCAACATCACTAAACATGTACCAAAATGTTCATGTAAATTCCATTTGAATAACTTTCACACCTTATAAAATCTAAAGAACCTTTTGAATTGATGTGGTTTAGAATGTTTAAAGAAATAAATTTGCTTTTAAGACCAACCTTATTAGAATCCATGAAGGTTATATTGTGACATAAATATACATACTTTAAATGCTAAGGAAACAAAAAGAAAGAAAGACAATCTAAAGATGAATAGATTACTGTTAGAGCCAGTATTAATGGTTTATTATTCTGGGGTTATTATTAAAGCATTTCTTAGCTTTGTCTTGTTATACTTTTCAATGACATAGTTGAACTCACCAGAACATGATCTTCCAAACTTCACAGTCATTAAAAGAAAGTATTCAGGTAAGAAGCGATTGTCTTGTTTATTTTGCACCATTTGCATTTAAGCTCTCTGGGTTACTGCTGCAAGATGAATTTTTATCCCATTTCCTCATTTGATTAATTAACCTAGCTGCAATAATTGTCTCTGTGTCCCATTGCACACAAAGCCTCTCTGGCCTTATTGAACAATTCTCCATTAGAGGCCTTTCATTTTAGCCAGCCAATCTGGGTAAGGTGCTTGACAGCAGTGTTCATAATCGCTTTGTCTAATTGCACAGGATCAGTGTGGTAAACTTTAAAAGGGTATTTGCATCAAGAGTGGTATTTCAATTTGCCTTGTTAAATTATTTTCTCCTGTTGTTGATATCATGCCTAATTTTACGAAATGTCAGTATGCCTATAGAAAGGAGTGAAATTAGAGTGGTGAAGGGTTAACATGGGAGCAAATGCTGTAGCTCCCTTCTTAGCTCCTAACCCAGCCTGCATACCCCCATTGAGACCTAAATTCTACCTTCAACCACTGCTTCCCTCTGATACTGTCCCTTGCACAGTATCACCAAGATGTAGGCTGAGGTGATTTCAGAAACTCTTCTCTGGCACAGCAGGCAGTCTTTCTACCTCCCACCTTCACACTTTCAGGAGAGACTAAGCCTTGGTTGGTCTTGTCTTCTCCAGATTCACCCTAAGCTGGCAAAGAGGGCAGCTGGATGGAGTAGGGTGATCTGTCTCCTGCATCCACCAATACCTGTTTTCTGGGTCTGGTACTCTTCACCTGGAGAATTCAGGCTAAAAGTTGTGATCAAATGATGCTAAGATTTCCTCTGGGTCTACAGTCAACATATATCTAGACTACCTTTTACCCCTGTGACTCTTGATTTGTTTCTCACATGACTCTAAAACTAAAAAAAACAAACTCACTGCTGTCAAATCGATTCCGACTCATAGTGACCCTGTAGGACAGAGTAGAACTGCTCCATAATTTCCAAGGAGCACCCAGTGGATTTGAGCCGCCAACTTTTTGGTTAGCAGATGTAACACTTAGCCACTATACCACCACATGGCTCCATGACCATCAAATAAAGTCATTTTTTGTAGCCCTGGTGGTGCAGTGGAAACACTGGTGGTGTAATGGTTAAGAGCTACATCTGCTAACTGTTAGGTCATCAGTTCAAACCTGCCAAGTGCTCTTTGGAAACTAGGTAGGGTCGCTATGAATTGGAATTGACACTATAGCAGTGGGTTTGGTGTTTGGTTTTTGTTGATGGTGCAGTGGTTAAGTGGTCAGCTGCTAACCAAAAGGCTGACAGTCTGAATTTACCAGCCACTCCTCGGAAACTCTGATCTATAGGGTTGATGTGAGTCTGAATCAACTCAACAGCAAAAGGTTTGTTTTGGTTTGGTCTTTGTTCTGAGGTTGATGGCCATTCTAGCAGGCTTCTATTATTAATTCAAAGAAGGTCACTGTCACGGGTTGACATCAAGTCCACCCAAAATGTCTGTCAACTTGCTGGGCTGTGATTCCGGTGTTGTGACTGTCCAACATTTTGTTATCTGATGCAGTTTTCCTGTGTATTGTAAATCCTTCTCTGTGATGTTAATGAGGTGAGATTAACAGCAGTTACGTTAATGAGGAGAGACTCAATCTACTAGATTAGATTGTGTCTTGAGCCATTCTCTTTTGAGATACAAAAGAGAGAGAAAGGAACAGAGAGACACAGAAACTCATACTACCAGTATAGCAGCACTGGGAGCATAGTGTGTTCTTTGGGTCTGGGATTCTGTGTGGAGATGCTTCTAGACCTTGAGAAGATTGATGATAACGACCAGAACTGACAAACAGTCTACCTGGAGGTGGCGCCCAGAATATGGACTTGTAGCCTACCAAACTCTGAGAGAATAAATTTCTCTTTGTTAAAGGCATCTACTTGTAGTATCTGTGCTATAACAATACAGATAACGAAGACAGTCATCTCCAATAAGACATTTGGAATTGTCTTCTAGGCCCTTGCTACCCAAAGTGTGGTCTTGGACCAGTAGCATCAGCACTCCCTAGGAACTGTTAGAAGTATAGAATCTCAGGCCTGCGGAATCAGAACCTACATTTTACCAAAATCCCAGATGACTCACTTGCACCCAAAAGTTTGAGCAAGTCTGATCCGGACTATGAGAATAAATGCAAACCACTTGTTTATAAACCTGCCTTGCCACTCAAACACAGGGGTTTGTTCATTGTTCCAAACCCTCCAAGCCTCACTGGTACACATGTGCTTGCCTTGCAGTTTTTCCAGTTGAGGTTTGAGCTCCTTCTACAGGCAAAGTTATATCCTTTCTTACATCTGTTTTCTTTTATGTGCAAGATTCTTGAAAAGCATGATGAATTTGTGGTCAACACTTTTGTCTCTGGAGTCCACCTGCTTATGGATTCACCACCTGCTCTTACAACTTCTTTCCTCCATCTCATTAATATTCTGACCAATATTCTCTGGCTTGGCGCTGCCTCTTCATGCGTACCCTATGGTCCGGCAAGACCATCAACACTGGGTATGAAAATATTGGTTCTACAGAGTATGCTTGGAGTTAGGTGGACTTTGATTAACATGGTCTTGAGGCACTGAATGGCTCAAGGGAATGCTGGCTTGATATCCCTAAAGTCATTAGAGACTGGGAGAAGCATAATTGTCTCACTCTGAGAGAAGGAAGAATGTTGTTCCACCAAATTAAAACTTTGGGAAATGGCTGTTTCAACTTAGAAGAAGGGGTGTTTGGACTCAGAAGTCTACAGCTGAGTGAAAGTCAAGGCAGAAAATATTTAGGCTATGAGACTCCAAGTATCCCCATCTCCTCAGCTTCCCTGAGGAACAGGGGTGGCTTTCTGCATGTTGCTATCATTTCTATCTGTGCTGTGTGTCCCTGTGCCCTGTCTGACCCAAATGGAGAGCACTTCCCTAACTCAATCAGACTCCCCGTTTTGATAGGTAGAACTATAAGCTGCATTTATGAAAGCTGAGAACAACTTTTTGATGGTAAAAAAAACAAAGTTACTGGCTTTGAGGATAGGTCTTGGGAACTGAAGGCCACAGTTCTGACCTGCATGGGGCTGGCTGTACAATTCAGGCTTGGATATAATTGGCACTAATTAATCCTTTCTCAGTGTCTGCTTTGCAGGGACCTCAAACTAAGACACAAATTCTTAAGATCTTGCTTTCTTCCTTTGTCGTGGTCCTGGAAAGTAAGAATTTACTTAAAATCTTTCAAATTAGGAATCATAGCACTGTATCCCCAAAATAGCTAAATGATTTTTCTTTCCCTGACATTAGGTAAAAAAACCTTGGTGATGTAGTGGTTAAGTGCTATGGCTGCTAATCAAAAGGTCAGCAGTTCAAATTCACCAAGCACTCGTTGGAAACTCTATGCAGCAGTTCTACTCTGGCTTCTAGGGTTGCTATGAGTCGGAATCAACAGCATTGGGTTGGGACATTAGGCAAAAGACAGACAATCATTTCATCAAAAATGTAAGATCAGTTGGCAACATCTGTTTTCATGTAGGGTTTATTATCCGAAGAAGAAAGAAGAGTTCCTTTTGTCACCAGAAATAAGAAGGAGAAGAAAGGTGACATGTCCAGAAGTGAAAGCAGGTCTCAGGGTATACACCTCAAGTCAACCATTCAATTCTCAAGGAACAGCGGCTGGCCCAGGGATAGATGCAGGCCTCTCGGTAGAAGGCAAGGGGCTGACACAGCATAACCAGCAGTTGGAGCAGCCTGCCACCCAGCTGCCTTCTGGAACAGGAGGGAGGCTTTGTCTCTCTGCCCATAGTCTTCTCCTGAAATAGGACACACTAGTAAATCCCCCCCCAAACCTTCTTCTTGTAAGAGTACTGCCTGGTTCATATATGCTGTGTACTTCACTACTCTGAGACTGTGCCCTTATCTGTAAAAGATTCAAGGGCAACAGCTACAAAACAAACTCATTGCCATGAAATTGATTCCACTTTAGAGAGGTCCCATAGCTTTCTTGGTTGTAATCTTTCTGAAGCAGTTCTCCAGGCCTTTCTTCCATGGAGCTGCTGCATGGGTTCAAACTGCCAACCTCTAAGTTAGTAAGCTATGGCAAACCCCTTGCCCCACCCTGGCTCCCTTAACTCAAGGTCATAGAGTTTTAATTCTGTTTGGATTATTTCTCCAAAATGAGGATAACACTTGCATACACACACTTCGAAACAGAGAAACATCTTCAGTATATGGTGTATAGGGCATCTTACTCAGACATCTCTTGAACTCAGAAGGTGTCAGAGCTGTGCTCTCTGACCCAGGACAGCCCCAGACGGGTATATCTTTTCTTATCCAATCATACCACCCCGTGGACAGTTCGGGCACTACAGTCTGACATGCACCTGCTGGCCTGAAGACGGAGGTTTTAACCAGATTTCACATTAGGAGCCAAGAATGCAGTTCCGCCTCGGACATTGACAAAAGGATCAATGAAGTAAGTTGGAATTGCAGGATATATTTTCTCAGGCTTTGAGGACCACTTTATGAGTTGTATTGAGGTGAAAACACGGGCGGCGACGCAGGTCACTCAGATTCTTGGAATTTATCCGTCTAGGCTCCTAGTCGGCTGCAGCAGACTCAGTCTCTCAGAAGAACACCAGATCAGGAGTGTAGGTAGGATACATTTATACTCTAGAGCTCTCTGTACTCTCGAATATTTCTGGTCACCAGTCGGGGCCTCACAACAGGGTTAGGGCTACACGCAGTGCTTTCAGCTGGGGAGGGCTGTTGTTGCCTCCTGTGCCCCAAAGACCAGTGTCGGCGCGGCATCTCCCCCTGGTGTTCAGACGACACCATCGCATCTCTCGCTGGTAGCCCGGGAAAGGAGCAATGTACTCTAAGCGCCTTTCCCCACTACATGCAGCATCTGCACCTGTCTGGGATTCTGTGTGAGCACGAAAGCTGGAATCCCAATTCGGTGGCAGGCTGAGGGTCTTTCTTTTCTAGAGCCCCCTCCAAGTCCAGTACAAAATCAGAATCTTTCCTCCTCACTGCTGTTGCACTCCCTGGACCGCTCCTTGTCATACAACCTGGCACTCACCAACCCCAGCCTTACCGATCTGCCCACCCACCAACCGCGGCCTTACAAAGGATACTCCATAGGTCCATGGCAAGACTGCCCTGTTGTTATCACAGAGGCATTCCAGTGTCCAGCAAGAGCCTGGACCCGTTTGCGGCTGTTTATCACTAACATGATGGGTGGCACCTCTATGGAGCAAGAAGAATGAGGAAAAAATAATCGAGGAGGCAAGTCTGCACCTTCTAGGCCTCCTGTTCACCAGCTAGGGGTGTTCGGCATCCAGCCATGGTCTGATTCACATCACTCATGCTTCTTGATCTCCTTCCCCAGGTCGAGCCGCAGCCGTGGACACGTGGAAATACAGCCGGGTACTTGGGAACTGGAGTGCGTCCCTGCGCTCCTGGCAGCCCAGACCCACCTCCGCCACCCCCGCGCAGCGGGGCAGCTGAAGCACAGAGCTCAGGCGCCTCCTGGCGGTGGCGGAGCTTGGGACCCGACGTCTCACCTTCCGAAGCAGAGGAGAGAGGGGCGATGAAGATTCTCGCCGTTGCCGTTTCCGCAGTTGCCCGGAAGGCGGCGCCAAGGCCTGTTCGCCTCTGAGTTAATAAGGATGGGGGTGGAGTGGGGGGTGGGGGGATTGGGGGGTACTAGAGCATTTACAAAACAGACAGGGTGGTAAATGTGTGTGTGTGTGTGTGTGTGTGTGTGTGCGCGCGCGCGCGCGCACGCGCGCGCTGGGCAGTTGCTGGAAGCAATAAAACTCAGATTGCTTACTCGGTGAGATAGCCGTGCTTATAACGCGTCGGGGGAATCAGTGGTTTATTTGCAGATCCTGGATAAAAGATGATATATCGGCACAGCTTAAAGTGTCACTGCGCCTGGCCTCTCAGGAAGCCACAAGTACATATTTCCTGAAATATCGTCCAACACAATATTTAATCCACAAGCCACTTAAGCATTGGGAAAGAAACCTCAGCATTGCACAAGTTCGCACTGGGCTTAGTGGTTCTGGGAAGGAAACCCTACCCTGGCAGGGCTGAGTATTTCTCGATGTTCCCTCTACTAGTTTGTCTTCTGTTCTAGTAATCACTTAGTGATAGCCTTAATAAATACGTCTGAGAACTGTTCTTATGCTCAGTAAATATTGGATTAGCTTTTCAATGATCAGGCTCTTCAGAAGGCTGCAGAAATCCACACCAGGTCTCAACTAAGCCCAATAGTCAATAGGTAAGGAAAATCAGTTATTCCCCTAGCTAAGGATTGGGTGGGGGCCGGGGGTTTGGGCGGGTCTCTCTCTTAGGAAGTTAAAGGATTCTACTCAATAGGATAGTAGTACCAACCTGTGGGAGAAAAGAGCAACAAAGCTTTGGGTTCCTTGGAATTTCCACCACCTCAGCTGTGTTCAGTAAGGACCAGATGATTTTGTTCAAGTAGGACACACTTGGGTTCTGTTTTTGTTTCCTTAGCACTCAGTATAAACTCTTTAACATAAATAGGTTGTTTGGGACAACTTATGAAGTTTTGACCCTCTTCTCTTCAACATGGGGAGGAGGAGACCTTTGGAGGAGTTTCTCAGCTGAGTTGCCATTGCATAGAGATGTCAGTGAGATCCCCACGCAATAAAATGGATGACGGGACACCTCTTTGATGCTGGGGTTCCGTACCAGGAATGACCTCGGAACCAGTTGCAGCGGCAATAGAGATGGGCCAAGCATGAACTTCCCCTCAACAACTGAGAATCTTTTCTGACCTGCATGTGTGCAAAGGCAGCTTCTTGCATTGGGATGTTGGGACACACACGTCTGTCAAGCAGAAACAAGGAGGCTGGATTTTCATTTCCTCTGGTGCCGCGAAGCCAGCGGAGGACACAGCACTCCCCCAGGCCCTGGGCATCCTGGCTGTCTCTGAAACCAAGAAACTATCTAGTGTCTTCAAAACGGAGCTCAGAGGTGAGAAAAGCCTAGCTGTCAGCACCTGAGCACGGAAGCAAGCCAAGTACGCGCACTTTGTGCACGGTTCCCAGTACCGGACCCAAACTGTTAAACTCCGCTAGCCACCGCCCTAAGTATTAGAACCAATGTTTGGTAGGGGAGAGAGAGTAAAAGAGATACAGCTCACAGTGTGTCACGGGGCCTAGGCAAGGCAAGCGCCCTCTGAAGCCACCAAAGACAGCGGTGGCTTTTTCCGCCTCCCCATCCTTTAGCACCCCCCCCGCAATAGATATAGCACGAATTTTTAATGCGTCTTCCTTTCACAGACAACAATACAGGGTTTGAAAGCCGGACACAATTTGGGTTTTGTGTGGGTCCCTCCTCGCGCTCCCTTGGCCCAGCTGGCCATATGGAATCCAGCATGGAGACCGTGGATGACAAAGGGACCCAGTGACAAGCCCAACAAAACCCCAAGGAGACTTCTGCCTGACTCCGGGATTCAGTGCCCGCGATAAGCGCGCTGAATGGTGCGGGGAGGGGGGCAAGCCTCTTTTCCCTCTTCTCTCTGTGTCCCCTGCAAGCCTTTCTCTGTCGCTTCTTAATATGCACGCCTCTAACATTCCCTGCTCCCAGCACTCCCATTGTGCCGTTTTGTGCAGCCTGCTGTAGATTGGGCGAAGATAGACTGCCGAAGCTGCCCCCGCTCCGGGTACGCTCTCAGGGCGCTGGGGTTAGGGCCATACAGGGCTCTGCGAACGCTTTTATTGACTCCATGGGGACCAGAGGACAGAGAGAGGCGGAGCAGGCCCACCTCCCAGTTCCCTGCCCTGCGGAACGCACACCCGGACTGCAGGCCTGCGGGCTGGCAACTGCTCTGAATGCGCCTTCTAAGCTTACTCAGAGGAAGCCTGCCAGAGTATGGATCCTTGTTGCCACCCGCCCCCTTCCTCCCAGAAGGCCTGGCAGGCTTCTGTGAACATTCCTGGACCTGAGAAAGCCCTTAGCCTGGTATGGTCAAAGTTAAATGAAGTCCCTTCGGACAACCCCACTGCAAACGGAATCTCAGTTACAGGAAGTTCCCCTAGTGAGACGTCAGGTGGTCGGCACCCGGGCATGTTGGGCATTTGATTACTGTATAACGAACGATTTGGAGAGAACTCGCTGCCTTTAGTAACAGGAAGAAAAACTCCAAATGTTTCCAATCTACTGTGGAGAACAAAGGGAGACTTTTCAGCATTTAGGAAAATCACTCCTACAACCCTGGCCGAAACAGGTGATGGGAAAAGACCTTTAGCAAGATACTGGGAAGGCTTCAGTGCCTTCAATTATCCAGGGGCGGGTTCGCAAAGCGGTAATAAGGTGTAATCAGGTGTTGTGCTGAGTGCTATTGACACGCAGACTTGATCACACAGATAATCATGTTTGCTTTAGATAGTGAATTACATCTGATCATCATACTAGAAGGAGCAAGAAAGTCTGCTGGGACCGCTCTCTTGCTCGGCCTCCTGGCCCTCACCTTCACCCCCCACCTCTAGCTCTAATAGAGCTCAGAAGAGAGAGGAAAAATTTCCGAATGAGCGGCGACTTCAATCCCAAGAGTCTCATAGAGTCCGCTGGGTTCTGAGCTGCAGAACCTGGGTATTTTCAGAAACCCGAATGATGCAGGAGAAGGGTAGCACCCCCACCCCATCCTCAACCGTCGGCCCCCTGAGACACTCTTGGAGCGGTCAAGTGTGCGATAGCATCCGCTGAGGGGATCTGCTTGCAGCGACTAGCACAGAACAGAATCGGTTCCCTACAGAAAAGGGAACAATCGCCTTCCTCCGGGAAAGTGGAGCTGCATTCTCCATTCCCACTAACACCCAGCCCTGAAGGTCTGGGCTCCCCTTTCCACCACTCTACTTTGGAGCAATTCACCCAGACTAGGGCCGCAGCAAAACCGGTGGAGGATACAGGGGCCAGCTCCAGCCTGGAGACAGAGGTCTGGAAACCAGGAAGAGGGGCTGAAGACTGCAGGGAAAAACACCTTTCAGTGACCACCACTGGCTCTAGCTCCCATTCCCTAACACCCTAAAGGGGCAGCGGAGGGCAGGTGCAATAGCACTTCCCCCTCACCCTGGCCAGGTCACGGAGTCCCTCTTCACAGCCAAAGCCTCGTACCCAGTAGCACACTCCCTCACGCTTGATAGCACACTGCCTCCCTCTCCGACCTTGGTGCCCTCCCCTAGGCGGCAAATTTTGAAAGGGGTAGGGAGTAGAGAGAAAAAGCCGGCCAGCCCCAACCTCACCCCCCCCCCCTTCTTAGCTCGAGGTAAATCAAATGCAACAAAGTAAAAGTCAAGGAGTGTAGTGGCTTCAACAACTTCTCAGGCTGAAGGAGCCACTCAGGGATTTGGGCCAGCGAGGGGACCTTTCCTCTCCTTGCTTGCCGTTTCCCAAAGTCACTTTTTTCTCCAGGAGTTCTGCGGCTGCTGCCGTGGGTTCAGACAGCCCGTGGGTTCAGACAGCCCGTGGGGCTTGGGGAAAGACTGGGGGAGGGCTGGAGGCTGCGCTTTGGGCTGGCAGCTCACAGGCCTCAGGCAGTGGGGCAGCCTCTCTGGGAGCCTCTCCAGCCCCACCAGTGCCTCCAGCCTTATGGCCTGGAGAGAAAGTGCTGAGTGGAGCATAGCAAGCGGCCAGGCCACACTCTAGCCAGAGGCCTTTAGCCAGGCTCAGGGTAACAGTCAGAAAAACCGGAGGGCTGGGCTGGGTTTTTTCAAACACAGGATTTTTATTAAAATTCTTATTTTAAAAAAATCAAAACCTTCCAGTGCCCGACACTTGGGGAACCGCACAGTACTGCTGAGCTCCAAGTTTCAGGGATCAGGACCTGGAGGAAGGGGCAGGGGGCTTCTCACTTACATATTTTTCCTCTTTCATATTTGAGAGAGCAGAACAAAATTGAAAAACCTAAACGTAAAACAAACCACAAAGAAGAGGTGGGCTCCGACACTGAATAGGCCCGTTCTGAAAGTTATTTTTGGCAACAATCACCACCGATATTTACAACGAAAAGCATAATCTCCACCAGTTGTGAGAACGTTTACATGGCCATAAATATGTAAAGTTTTCTTATTAAAAATAAAAGGAAAGGAAAAACTCATCTATGTTTTCAAGTGTTCTCTCTCCACTTGCTGTAGAAGACAACTGACAATATTGCTACTCACACGAACATACTTTACAAAATTCACGAAAGGGGTTGGTAGGGTGGTGGTGATTTTTCTATTTTCAAGTGACGGGTAACATCAGGACGTTTGGTCCCACCAGGGACAGATAAAGTAGTGAAGCTGCGTAAGCATTCTGTAAACACCGCGTATGCCTCAGCCCTCTCCAAAGATTCAAAGAAGAGAAGGACCGAGCAGAGCCAGGGATGGGGGTGGGAGGGTGTGATAGAATCTGCAACTCCAACGAGGCCTAGGGAACATACCGGCACCTCCCCGAGAGCCGAGAGTCGGCTGGACTGCAGGGTAATAATAAGCACAGTTAGGACCGAGTTCTCCTCGCCACTGCCGCCAGGGTGGGGCCTGTACCTGGGGCTGCGAGTCTCGGCGGCTGCTGCTCACCAAGTCCACTGCTGGGCTTGTACTAGAGGGTGTGCTGTCGGGTACTGGGGAGTGCTGGCCGAACTGTACTGGGCGTTGTATTGCATGTGCTGCAGCGACTGCGCGCTGTAGGCCGAAAAGGGGATGGCTGCCTGGAAAGTGGCGGCTGCCAAGTCCTGGGCTTTGAGCGCGTGGCAGGGTTTGCCGTCCCTGACCAAGACCGGCACAGCCACCCGGCGCGGCGACGGCAGGGGCGTCACCTCCATACCTTTCTCCGCCCGAGCACGCTTCATCTTGTAGCGGTGGTTCTGAAACCAGATCTTGACCTGAGTGGGCGTGAGGCGGATGAGGCTGGCCAGGTGTTCACGCTCCGGCGCAGAAAGGTACCGCTGCTGCCGGAAGCGCCTCTCCAGCTCGTAGGTCTGCGCCTTGGAGAAGAGCACCCTCCGCTTCCGCTTCTTGCCAGCGTCACCCCCGCTGCTTGGGGTCTCCTTGTCATTGTCCGGTGACTCATCTGCAGAGGGCTCCGGGGACTTAGAGCTCGAGTCTTGGGGGGCCGTGCTGGCCGCCAACCCGTGCACTGGGGAAGACAGAAGCCTGTCAGGCGCCTGGAGGTTGCGCGCCTCCTGGGCCAAACCCTCCACGCCCCAGATCCTCTGTTGAGCTCCCGGCCCTTCAAGCCCCGAGAGATGCCAGCAGCCAGACCCTGCTGCCCTGGGTCCCCAAGGGGTAAGAGGAGAGGAAACGGGGGTTGAAGTTTGGGGCTCGCGTTTCTAGAAGTTTGCACAGTGTGAGTGCGGAATTGAGAGGAGTGAAGAGCGGAGAAGATCTTTGCCTGTTAAGGGCTCCGGCCCCCTTAAACGGTTTCTTCTCTCCAGAGACGTGGGCAGATTTTTAAGAAAAAAGCCACAATCCCAGCATTGATCGGCTCGACCATTTAAGGCAGGTTTTTGGGAGTTTCGTTTTTGCTTTCAGGCTTTCTGGACACCCTGAACACTGTACAAAGCATCGAGGCAGGGTAAGCTATTTATACCCAGGCCACCCTCAGGTCTCTCCTGCTCTGACTCTATCTGGGCTCAAGAGCTCCAGGGCAGCCCTCTGGGCTGTGGAGTCCAAGACCCCCGTCTGGCGCATCAGACCGAGCTGTCAGTGTAAACAGCCCTTGGGATGCTCTGCCTAACTCCTTGCATTGAAGAAATATGAGACCAAGTCTCTTTTCGCATTAGGAGAAAAGAGTTAGGGAATCCTAAGAGAGTGTTCACATCTTTCCAGGGGCCTGGGGTGCGGTATTCGGGCTTAAATGGCTCCTTCTCTTTCTCCCCAACCCCTATCCCAGCAGGAATGGAGGCGGCCTCGCAGTGAAGTTTCTCTACTTACGGGAGTACTGGAGGCCCTCGGTGCTGGCCAGCCAGCGGGTATATGGGTTGTCGTTGCTGTCGTAGAAGGGATTCTTCAGAGGTAGGCTCTGCACGGCGTCCAGGGTGCTCTGCCCCAGCGGTCCAGCCCTCTTGGCGGGCTCGGGTCCCTCACTCTCCTCTTCTGGGCCTTCAGCCACCGAGCCTTCCTCATCATTTGTGTCTGGCAGGTCCAAGATGTCCTTGACCGAAAACCCCGTCTTTGTGTTGGTCAACGACATGGTTCGGCCCCCGCAATTTATGCTGCAAAGTTGTAACTTTAGTAGGTCAGTCAGTGGCACTCTCCAGCCCAGGAGGGCAAGGGAAGGGGCAAGGGAGAGTGATTGGGGGGAGGGGACCTTAATTACTCCGCTAGTAATAATTTTTTTAAAAAGTAGGAGAAAATAAAGCTCAGTCCAATGCGTCTCTCTTCTCAGTAGCCACGGGAAACGGCCAGAGGTTGCTGGGAGGCCTTTCAGCGGAGCGCTGCCGGCTTGGGGAAGTAGTTGTAACTCCAGGAGGGGTGCCAAGGCAGTGCTAGCGCGGGATCCGGCGGCTCCGCGCGCAGTGGCGGCTGGTGGCGAGGAAAAAATGGGCCATTGCCTGAGCGATCAGTCCATATAAGGCTGGGCTCCACTCACGAACCTGGGGAGAGGGGGAGAGAAGGGGGAGAAAAAGAGGGAGGGAGGGAAAAACAGAGAGAGGGAGGGAGCGGCAGAAGGGTGGAAAAAAAGGGGGGAAAGACATTAAAAACGCAAAGGTTGGCCACGTGTGGGCGGGTCTTGGAGTCAAGTGGATGAAGACAGTATTTGCAGATGTGAAATTGTGGGTTTTGGGGGAGCTCCACGCTCCCAGCCAAATGACCCTCTAGAGCAAGATGAGAGGTGTAACATGTCAATTAATTACGAAGTCGGGGCGAGCCCTTTTTCTTTCTTTCCATTTTTTTTTTAACCTAGTATTTACATACAAAGGACCACCGTGTTGCTTGAGAGTCTACACACTTGAAAGGGAATGGGCCATTTTAACAAATTGCATCTTATAAACGGGGGGGGGTGGGGGGGAACAAAACATAGACATGAGGAAGAAAATAAAAGCCCTCTTCAACATTCCCGGATTCCCTCTTACCCGCCCCCCCACAGAGCGCCCCCCCCAAGCAAGCTGGAAAATTAGCGATTTGTGAAGCGTTTGTAAAAGGGGGAGGCTGTGGAGGCTGAGCCGGGGAAATCTCTCTTTCCCGTCGCTGGTAGTTTCCAAAACAAGATCCGGTTCAAATGGCAAGAGCCCAACTTCTGTAAGCCTCCTAGGTCAATATTTTGGTTGAGGCTTAAGGATGAGTGCTAGAAATGACAAGGCAAGTAATTGATTCTAGTTAGCACCAATAGAGCCCGAGACCCTGGAAAAAGCTGGGCTCTGGCCCGCCGGAGCCGCACCAAGCACCCCTCTTCCCCATACCAGCTGCCCTTTATTTGCTAAAAACTCTTGTACTTCCCCCACTCTGCTGCCTTTTCCCTGGAACCCCCATCCCCCACTCCGGTATTTCTTAACGGCAGCGGAGGATGCGTAGCTCTCTCTTAGCTTTGCCAGCATCCAGGGAATGGCTGGTGGGGAGCGCTAACACAGGCCGGATCCAGGCTGGCCCCGTGGTTCTCGGACAGAGGACAGTTTGCGGGTCAGGGGGAAGAGAAGGCCAGCCACCGCGCACCCTGCCTGCCCTTCCTTACACCTTCCTCTCCAGGCCTTCACTCTCCAGCTGCCAGCTCGTTTGGGAGAGGTGGTAAGGGAAAGTGGAGGCGTTGCAGGGAGCCTCGTCTTTCTAGTCCGGGTAAAGACCCCACAAGTTGCGCGCGGAGGGGGGCGGGGATGGCATCGAAGAGGGAAGTGTACAAGGCTTCCGGTTGTCCCAATCTTTCCTCTCCCACGCAAGGCCTTTCAGTTTGACTCCTTTTGGGGGCTCTGGGTGCTTAGGGCACTCAAGTTCCTAAAAGGCACTCAAGGCTTCTAGCTTGGATAAGGTTTAGGTCCTACCTCACCCAACCTGGGGAGTGAACTTCTGAGGGCAGAGCCCTCCTATTCGGCGCTGGGGAGGGCAAAGCTACGCTGCACTCCCCACCTTCTGTTTTTCCAGCTTCAATTTTTCCTCAAGGAAGTTGCTACCTGATGCTTGCTCAGCGTCAGGAAGATGCTTTACGGGGTGGAGAGGCGGGGGGAGTAAAAGAAGCCTCCTGTTGGGTCCAGGTCTCCCTCTCTGCCCCCTCCCCCCTGTCCGGCCGCCCCAGCTTAAGTTGAGGGGAGTGTGCCGACACCCTGTCCTCCTTTCGCGCAGCTGCAGCCACAGCCACCCGCGCGGGCTGCCAGCGCCCTGTGAGGGCGCCTCTTCCGAGCCGCTCGGGGGCTTTCTGCAGCCCTCGCTGACTCGCCCCAGTATGTGACGTGGGTGACAATGGCCCAGGTTAGAGCGAGCCCTTCGGCGGCCCATCCTGGGTGGTCGGACCCCGGCAAACACAAATACAAACCGATTGCTAAGCTGCGGACAATGAGCGAAATGTAGACAAATGTCCCGCTCCCGTTGGAAGGCTTTGTCCCGGCTCGGTTTTTGCATTTATTTCAGTGGCAAAATAATACATGATTGACGCTCTCTTTCAATGTGTCCTAACTGTTTGGAATAAATCGAAGGTTGTTCCTAGTTGTCATGGCATTCAACCCTTTTCAATGGACTATCTCTTCATTCATTTCTGAATCCGTCCACAACATTAAGGAAACCCCTTCATGTCGACGCTCCCCAATTCCTCTTTCTCTTCCTACTTTTCTCTTTCCTCCGTTTCTCCCCCCCCCATTTTCCCTGCAAGAATTAAACACTAGTTTGAATCCAGTTCCTCCAACCTATTACTTTGCAGCCTTAAAAAATTTTTCTTTCGCTCTCCTGTCTTTCTCAGCCTCTCTCTTGTCTCTCCCTCCCTCTTTCAAGTGGGAGCTCACTGCCCTGTTCTGTGGGGGTGGAAAACTGGGGTTCCAGAAATCAGGGAGGGTCAGAGCTTGGCTCTGGTGAGGGTGGGGTGGACTTGTTCTTGCCACTGTCAGCCAGTTGCTAAATAAATAACTGGAGAGAAAAAATTCCTCTAACCATTGGGTGGGTGGGGGGAAGCCTATTTTTGTCCTTTCTCTTTCCATCTGTCCCCAAGGTGGGGAGTCTCTTGAGGACCAAGCCAGACTCCAGGGATGGGGGCCTAATAGTCAGATTGGGCCAGGCGACTTCTTGGGCTGGGTGAGAGAGGTGTCATCTGGCAAGCCTATTCCACTTCCCATATTCCCAGAGCCATCTTTGGGGGAAGGGCTGTCTTCTAGGCAGTTGCACAGATCCTGTTTATTTTCCTCAACTTGGACACACTAGTTTCTTTTAGTTCCCATTTTCCCCTTTTCTCCAAGCCTAGTGGGGTTTTCTTCCCAGGATCTAAATCAGCAATGTGCTGTTTGATCATGTACTCTCCTCTTGTCCCCCAGAAGCCTGCATGGTGCCCGAGGCACCTAACAGCAGACCTTTTTCTATGGGAATAAGTCTCTTGAGAATTAACCATCGGAGATGGGGTGGAAGGTGGTGACAAATATGCACTGGGAAGGAGATCATCCCCTTCCCCCCCCAGCCCTGCCCACAAAAGCTGAGCTCTCCTGGCACCTGCCTCTTGGTCTCAGATGACTGCAATCCTTCCTCACCTCATTTCAAAAAGTGTCCTCCAAGGGCACCTGCGGGGCCACACACTGCCCCAGCCCGCAAAGGCCAGTGCCTGGGCCTCCACCCCCACTTCCAGCCTCTCCTGGCCTGCATTCCCATTTTTTCCTGCTCCGACCTTGGGTCAATCAGGCAGGCAGGGAGATGAAGAAAGCCTGGGCTTTGCCTCCCACAGCTGCCATGCTCAGAGTTTCTCACCGGGACCTAGTGAGTCCATTTTCTCCAACACTTTAGCAGCCTATTTCGTTTCCCAGGTCCTCTTCCAAAGCGCTTCTATTTGCAATTGAAAAGGCACAGGGAGACCACTGGGAGGCTCTTAATTGACTGGGAGAAACTGGGCTCCTTAGAAGAAGATCATAAAATGCAAGTCCCCTGAGAGCAGCCTGAGGACTCCAAAGAGCCACATGGACCCAGCTGCTGGCCGGGGCAAGTTCGGTGCCAAGAGCATGCCCCAGTGTCACTGCGATCTTGGGCACCTAGCTTGCTGCCGGAAGAATAAGGAGCCAGGCCCTAAATGCATTTTCCACCCCAATTAAACAAGTTATTGCCGCTGAGCATTTCCCAGAGACGCCTTCCTGTGAAGAGCTTTTCCTACCTGGGAGTTCTTGTTCAGGGCTCAACCCAACACTCCCAGCAGGCCCAAAAAGCCTAGTTCCCAATGGGTCCAGAAGGCCTAGATCCTCAGGCCTAATTTGAGAGTGTTCTGTTGAAGTCTCTACCCACACACTGTCAAGTCTGAAACGTATCAGTGCCATGCTTGTACAGCTTCAACTCTACTTGATTGTGTCGGAATCTCTCCAACTTGGGATTCCTCCATAATTCTTGGAGCACACAAAGTTCAGTGTGGGCTCTGGGCTCTGCTGCCAGGATCACTGGGCTCTTGAGTGCTCTGACATACTGAGGTGATGCTGCAATACTGAGGTGATGCTGCAAGTTCTGAGTCCAGTGTGCTCTGGGCCAGAGACTTGTGTGGCATCTCTTTGGTATCCCCAACACCATGCACCTCTGCATCCATCACAAGCAGCCGATGCCCCCTACCGCTGGTCTTTATTCTCTGAGTTGGGGTTCCAGGTCTCTTACACATCTCTTTTAACTGTATCCATGTTTTGATCAGTTTAGGATGGCAGCAAATGGAGCTGAAGGCCCCAAGGGAGGCAGAGGAGGGAGGAAGAGAAACTCTCTCCCTGGAGAGGGCTACTGAGTTCTAGAGCAGACTGAAGCCCCATGCAGGCTGCCTGAGGGCACTGGGGCAACTAACAATTGCTAAAAGGCCCAGGAAGGGAGGGGAATGTACACAGGCTAAGTGGCCCCACTCCCAGGACAAGTAGCCCTCCAAGGCAGGCCAGTGTTTACCTGTTTACTTTCCCAGGTAGCTCAAACATGAAGGACATTCTCTGGTGAGCCAGGGCCCCCAGCTTCCATTTCCTTAACCAAAAGCTGTATGCTTCTGTTTGTAGGGGAAGTGAGCTATAATAGGCAGCAAACAAGGCAAGAAATGAGGCACTTTGGGAAGCTGAGGAGAAGCCTCTAAGATGCCATGCATAATAGCCTCAGCTTATTGTACCCTATGGGCAAAGTGGGCGTTCTAGGGGGCAACCCTCTCACACATACCTCTCCATCTCTTTACTGGGCTTCAGGGGCTCTTGGAAGATGCTCTTCCAAAATCCTTCCCTTTTCAGGATGGCCAAAGCTTGCTAGGTAGGTGTGTCCTCTAGGGGAGTTCAGGGCAGCGAAAGTCCTGGTGGGGGCAACTTGAAGGCTGCTCGAAAAGTAAGCACGACCTTGAATAGCCCAAAGCTTACACAGCCCTCCACAGCACCTTTTGCCCTCCCCACCCATAAAAGTGCTTCCAGTCATTCAAAATACAAGGTCTTTTCCCTTTATTTGGAACACTAATTTGTTTGACTTCTTTTCTTTTTTGGAATGAAAAAGGGTGAAAAGAAACCTCTTCTCTGGTACAGTATGTGGGGCTGTGCACATAGTCCCCGAATATCCCAGCTCAGATAACAACCTTCAAGTGGATTAATTTATTGTCTGGTTAGCGCCAAGGTGCAAACACTTGTCTTCATTCACTCTCGAAACAAAGCCCGTTGCACCTTCTTGCTCCGGCAAGGATTAGCAGCTAGAACACAAAGGTTTTGTCACAGAGGGAAGGTTTATTTTATCTCAGTTTGGAGACTCTGAGTGTGGCACACTCAAAATCAAAGAAGGAAAACACTGCACAATCTGGTCCCTGAGTGTGGTGATAAAGATGCTCACCTTAGAGACACATACCTCCAAACCAGCCAGAAAGATGGCTTTGATCAAGAGTCAGGGAGCAGGGCAGTGGGAAGCATATGTGTCAGCTCCAGTGTTTTGGGTGAATGAAGTCAGGTAGTGAGGCTCATTCATACCACCACATGCGGTAGCCTTTCTTAACCAGAAAAGGGAAAGGTGTGTCTTGGGTGGCACCAAGGCCAGTTGGTAAATACTTCTGTCTACCAGCAACAGAGCAGAATGGGTAGGGACTGCCTACATCTGTATCTGCTGTCACCTTGGGGAGGGTGAACTATGACTGGGCAGAGGGCCACAGCCATTTCACAGACAGACCAGAGGCTAGGGGCTAGTGTGAAGGCAAAATCACAGCTGCTCTGGGTTCAAGCCTAAGCTGAGTTTTCCCTCTTTGGAGGGGAGGGGTGGGGAGCAGGGTAGTGAGTTTTGTGGTATTAACTCATAAAAATTGCCCTAGGAAGGGAAGAATCAGTGGGTGTCTCCTGGACAGTCTTCCCAAGTCACCAAGAAGGTTTGGGGGCAGATAAAGAGTTTTTCTGGCCCAGGAACTGAGTTCTGAAACTGCTTCTCAGAAAAGCCACGTTTCGCTTCCTAACTTCCCAGAGAGTGACAGGAATCTTGGAAGCCAGGACAGAGGTCATGTTGGGATCCAGAGCCTGGAGTTGGTGGCACAATAATTGTGGATGTAGGATGCAGGCATCTGAGAGCGCTACCTTGCCCCTTATTTTCCTACAGGTGAAATACAGAACACCTACCCAATGATCTTTCTTAAAAAAAAAAAAAAAAAGAAATATGTCCTGAGGACATAAACTCTCTAACAGAAATTAGGATTTCTCTTTCTATTAATCAGCCTCATTGTGTGTGGCGTAAGACCCAGCGGGCTTATGTTAGGACTTTGATAAATGTACTTTAATGAGATCTTTCAAAATGCATGCAATAAAGGACATGGCGAGAAAAGCCGTTTAACTTTCACGGTTGTTAAATTGAAGACGAAATGTGGCTCGAGGCGCGCCACAAAATGGAACCAGCCTCCTTCCAATATTTTCTTTAAAAATGCAGGCTTAAGCTCCCCTCGGGCCAGAGAGCCTGTCCCAGGCAATCCATTATCACTGGTTTACTGGGGAACCAAACGCCAAGTCCTCCCTTCCTAGCTCCCCGGGCAAATCGGCAAATCGTTTGCTTTATTCGTTCACAGTACTGTGATGATTAAGTATGTTACAACGAGATTATGAGTAGTCAGTCTCGCCTTCAGGAACATTCTTCTAGCCAAGCCTAACCATCCCCTGATAAGGGTAACTTTAATGAGGGAGATTTTGGTTTCTCAAGGAAACACAGCTCTGAAAGCACAATTTATAAATCTGAATTTACTTGTTAACACGTGACTAAATCATTTCCACAAGACTTCTAAAAACAAGTTGTCTCTCCTACGAGGTTTACCGTCAACACTTAAAGCTGGACCGGGCCGGCCAATGTGAAAAGTCGTCCCGGGCTCAGAGAAGCCTACCTCTTTGCTTGGGCCTACCTCGAAGGGCTGAGTCCCAGACAGACAAGGCATAGGCCCGCGTGGGCCCTCGGGTAATGGGGGGCCGGAGTTTCTTAGGGCTCTCTCTCGAACTTTCGCAGACCTGTTCACAGATACCCCCACACACTCAAAAGGCGAGAAAAAGCACCAAAGGGGTTTCTCGTCGACGGAGGGTGCGGTGGTGGTGGAGCGGCGCGGGCGCTCCTGTCGCCCTTTGGCGACCACAACCTCAGCAGATCCCACTGAGATTCATTTCTAATCCTCTGGCGATCTCTACTGACGCAAATGAGAACTGTCCAGCTGGGCCCGTGACACTGCCTCCCAAACTCGGTGTTGTGAGCCGCTCCCCAGAGATTCCTACTCACTGCTCGGGTTCCCACCCTGCTATCTGCCTGCCTGTTATTCCTGTCACTTGGCTTCCCATGCCGTGTCCCAGTTCTGCTGGAGGAGAACTCCCATTTCTTCACTAGGAGGTCTCTCCAAATTGCCTTCGGAATTCTGCTTCCACCCCGACGCCCGAACCCTCCGCGTAGCGCACAGGGGACACTTACGCGGCGGAGGTGGGTGCAGGGCAGGCCCTCCCGACAGCCGCCTGGCCGAAGAGTAAGCGGCACTAGACAGTGGGGAGGGGACGGCGAGGCGCTCGGCGCTCCCACTCCGCCTCCAGCTCCCCGGCGCGTTAGAGACCAGCCGGCCGCACTTCGAGGCGCGTCTTTATCTAGTCCGCCCCGCCCGGCCTCGGCTGCGCCCCGGCTGCGCCCCTCCCCCACACGCGCCCTCCCAGGCGGAGCGGGAGGCAGCGCCACGGCTCTGGCGGCGGGCACAGCCGGCGGCGCTGCGTCCCCTCTTATCCTTCGCCGGGTCTCCCGCACCTGCCCAACACCGGGATCCGCGGTCCCAGGCCGTAGCGGTCAGTGCGGGTGGCGGCAGCGCCCAGCCCGGCGGCAGAAAAACTTTTCCCGAAGCTGGCGCTCGGAGCGCCCCCATCCCGCCTCGCCCACCTGCTGCTTCCAAGTCGGCGACCCCAGACCGATGAGTCGGAGGTCGGGGAGGGTGACCCCAGCCTGGGCGGCCGCCGGACCTGCGTCCGGAGCGCGCCTCGGTCGCTGGCGGCCTAGGCGCCTAAGGCAGGCCGGACGGTAGGACATCGGCGAGTGCGCCGCGTTCCCGGCTCGCCGCCGCCGGACTCAGCCCCTGCCTCTGCGTCCCTAGGCTCCCCAGCGGAGCGCAGGAGGCTCACCTGAGCCAGCGCGGCGCGCCGCTCCTTCCGCAGGCGGTGCGAGGCGCGAGCGCGGGCGCGGCGAGCAGCTCGGCGCCGGCCGCGGGCGCTCCTCCTCCCGAGCGGCCCTGGACCGCGGCGAAGCCCGGCGGGCGGAGGGGCCGCTCCCTGTACTGCCTCTCTGTTTGTTTTTCTTGCCCGACTGACGTGAGTCAAAATATTGGCCATATGTTCAGCGGTAATAAATTGGGCATGAACGCAAACACACTTGGGCTTCGATGGCTCTTTCAGCTGCCAATGGCTGCCTGCCGGGGGTCGGTAGGGCTTCCATCCCGCTCAGCCCCTTCCCCCAAATGGGTGAACAGATTTCCTCCCCTCAGTGTCATTGTGAGCTGGATCTGAGTTTCTGCTCTGCATCACCCCTCCTTCGCTCCCAGTAGAGCCCAGGGCCCAGCAGCTTTCGGAGATCCCTGGCTGCTGGTTAACAAGGTCGCCATCTATAAATTACTCGGTCGCTAAGACGCCATAAAACCGAAGGGCCAGATGTGGCACGTTTTTTATGTGTGAAACCGCGTTTACACTAGATACGCTGACCAAGACCCGATAGCACGACTTCGCGGGAGGTCGCGGCTGTTCCTCCAGTACACGCCCCGTCCAGATTGAGAGGTGCTGGTCTTTCTGGAAAAGGGATCCAGCTCTCTACAGCCCGGAAACAAAGTAATGTGAGTGTGCCACTCGTTTGTGCTAAGTTGCCACCTGTCCAGGATTACAGACAACCTTTGCTTTTAATTCAGTAGCTTTTTTGTTTCTTTGCTCGTGCCTTCCGTTTTTCACAGGCAGTGGGAGGTTGTTTATTTTCCAGGCTGTGGAGACTTTGATCTGACCCAGGAAAGGTGGTGTTTGAAAGCTGAAGATGCTCGCCTTGTGATGGGTGGGATTTGAGGGTATTGGAAGCCTGGACCTTGAAGGAAGGAAGTTTTTTCTTCCTTTCTTTCTTTTTGGTGAGGGAAAAAAGGGAGCAGCTCATCTGGGTGAGGAGGACCTGAGGTGATTCCTAATTCGCCAAGCCAGCCAAGTGCCGTAGAGTCGGATCCGGGCACACTTTATATATCCGAAATTAAAGCAAAGGGACCAACGCAGAGGCAACCCTTCTCAGTATCATGCCATCTGAGCAATCCTGTATGCTTCAGGAAGGGAGGCAAATACTAGGTAGTGATAGAAAAGAATTGCTTCATTTTTGTCCTGCAGCAGGCAGCCTCAGGAGTGTAGACAACGCTTCATGTCCCTAAGCGGTCATCTAACTATTCACACGAACGAACTCATTAAGAGTCATTGTCTCTCTTGTGTCCTTACTTTAGTATTTCTTGAAGTGAACCACATTCTCTCTGTGGTTAATAAGCACAGAGCCTGCCCCCCTACCTTCCTTTTCATCTTCAAAACACCTGGAGTTCCCTGAATGACATCTTCCATTTGGCCAAGGAAAATAAGAGATGAAAAATGTTGCCCTACTGCAGAGAAAAACATAAACATTGGACTTGACTATTGTAAGTTACCCTGTGTCTATGTTCAGTGGATAACTGTCCTTAGGTAGCCGTTCAGGTGGAAAAATGATGCTGTTGAAAGGCTGTGGGAGAGGAGGGGAGAATGAATATGAGATAGAAAGGAGGAACACATTCAACAGGTGCAAAAAAGATCTATGAAATGCACTTCTTACCGTGGAAGTTCTGGGCACAAACAATGCCTCTCCAGACTTGCTCTCCTGCACCTCGGGTTGAGCTCCAAAACGTCCTTAATTTACTGCAGAGAAGCCTGGGGTGGCGCTCAACCCTGTAGGAGTTGTGAGCTGGAAAATTACAACTGTGTATCAAACTTTTTTCTTGAATTTTAAATCTGTATGGTTAGGAAGAAAATACAAAGTATATTTTTGGGCTTCCATCACTCAAAGGGTAAACTCTGGGTTTGTAAAGAGAATGGAATCACTGATGTAATTGTTTCTTGGCAGAAAAACGTTGCTTCTTGTCCAAAATCAGAAGGGGGAATCTGAAGGCAGGCTTTAATTTGCAGTCCTTATGGAAATGAGTGTCTGTCTCAGAAATGCCCCGTGGAGAAGCTCATTCTTCTGGCCCAACCCCCTCTCACCCATATCACTGACATCAGCTACCAGGTGAACTGAGATGTAGGGTGTGGTTTTCCTCATCATGGAAAACAGAAGTGAAACAAAGAGTATATCAAGTCAACCTTTGTATCATTCTTAATTTAGAAAACTCCATTTAAAAACAAATGTACTAAGGCCTCAACTTAAAAAGAAAGCACCCATAGCCATCAAGTCCATCCCTGTAGGACAGAATAGAGCTGTCCCATAGAGTTTCTGAGGAGTGCCTGGTGAATCTGAACTGCTCACCTTCTGGTTAGCAGCTGTAGCACTTAAACCACTGTGCTGCCAGTCATCAACTAGGTGATTCATAACAAAAATTCATTACAAAGGAGATGTAGTGTGAAGCAAGACTTAAATAAAATGCAAACACTTAAATACAACTCATGTTCTCTCTCTTTGGGCTTATCTAGCAATTCAGTGCTAACCCTGAAAAACCTAAGCACCCTCATACTTAAACAGATTTTATGCTAATGTCTTCTCTTAAGTTCACAGTCTCTGATGTTATTACCAGTTTAGAGGCATTTCTGTCGTCACAGACTCAAGGAAACCCTGATGGCTTAGTTGTTAAGTGGTACTTCTGCTATCCAAAAAGTCAGCAGGTCAAATTCACCAGGCGCTCCTTGGAAACTCTATGGAGCAGTTCTACTCTGACCTATAAGGTCACTGTGCATCAGAATTCACTCGCCGGCAGTGGTTTATTTCCCCACAGTCTCTAAATTCATGAATCTTTCACATTGATAAGACCTTTCTTCACAAAGTTCCTAAAAGGTGTGATCAGCTACAAGGTACTCGTGGTGTTCTCCACTGAATATGAGCCGTTTTCAGGCCTTCAGGAGGATGGTTTTCTGCACCTGACCACCTGGGTGGACAGCTTCAGGGGTGTACAAAGATGTCTTTGGGCGTTGGATGACCTGCTTGTAATTAATTCTTAATGGGCAGTATCTGCAAGTAAACAACCCAAATAAAAACTTTAGACTGTTTTGAACAAAGCTATGATACATTTGAATTGTCTCTAAAAGAGTTATATAGTGGTTTCCCGGGACATAGAGATATACGAAGACTCTTCTCCGCTTGCTTTCCAGGAAGATAAGGAAGACATCTTTGGGAAAAACAACAAAGACAGCTGCTGGCATCATTCATGGTAAGTAGAGAGTCAACCATAAAGAGGAAGGCCCTCAATGAGATGGACTGACGCAGTGGCCACAACAACGGGCTCAAACATAGCAATGATTTTGAGGACGGCACAGGACAAGACAGTGTTTCTTACTGTTGTACATAGGGACACTATGAGTTGGAACCTACTTGATGGTACCTGACAGTAATTAACAACAAGCTGGTAATTAGGGTGATCTTTCTTGGAACAATTCAGAAATAGAGTTTTTATCTCACAGGTGGATTCTATTTTAAAGTTTAGCAGATACAGTGATAATTGAATACCTTCAAAATTTGCTTCCAGAAAAATCTCACATGGTTCACTATGCAAGTATTTGTACAAGAAGTACAAAAACTGCTACTGTCTCATCTTTGGAACTGTTCGGAGCTTCATTTCATTTCAACACCAAATCAGATGTCACATTCCACAAAAAATACTAGCATACATACATACATACATAAATTTAAAGTTAAAGGAGCATAACATGTGCCAATATAGGCAACAGAGTCTTAAAAAAGAAGTCACAACCCATCTTGTAATTCTCTCATTTGGGAAAAACCAGCATTACCAGCAAAGAGTTTGTTTTAGTCAGCTAGGGTTGCTCCAACAGAAATACCACAGGTGGATGGCTTTAATAAAGGAAGGTTTACTTTTGTACAGTCCGGTAAGCCTACAAGTCCAAATTCAGGATGTCCACTCCAGGGGAAAGCTTTCCCCCTAGTCGGCTCTGGAGGAAAGTCCGGTGTTACATCAGTCTTTGTCCAGGGAGTATCTTGGCAAATGAGCCTCAGGTCTGAAGGACACACTCTTCTCCCAGTGCTGCTTTCTTGGTGATAGGAAGTTCTGAATTCTCAGCCTGCTTCCTTTTCCTTTTATCTCTTGCAGGATGAAAGGATTAAGGGTGGGGCAAGCCGTACTCCAGGGAAACTCCCTTTACAGGGGACCAGGGAGGGGATCTTACAAAGGGATTTACGGTCCCACCCTAATCCTTTAACATATAGCATCGGAAAATCACAAAATGGAGGACAGTCACAAGATACTGGGAATCATGGCCCAGCCGTGTGGCTACACCTGTTTTAGGGGGGACACAATTCAGTCCATGACAGGGTTGTATACAAGGTCTGACAATTACGTTTGCAAACTCATCCTAGAAGAAGGGCTACATATGTCAGTGCTGAACATCATTATAGTCACCTTCGAAGTACTCCTTTTTGGCAGCTGTGCACCAATACTAGTGCCTAGTCCACCCTTTAAAGCAATTTAGGAACTCTTTTTCTGGAATGGCCACCAGAACTGTTGTCATATTACCTTTGATGTCCTGAATGTCACCAAAATGTCTTCCTTTCAATATTTTGTTTATCTTCACATAAGGAAAAACATCACTGGGGGCCAGACCAGGCAAGCAGGGAGGATGTTCCAATACAGTTATTTACTGGCTAAAAACTCCCTCACATACAACTATACAATAAAGTTCGCGAACTTGCCACTGTGCCACTGTGTGCAACGACCATTGCAGAAGGAGTTCCAAAATTGCTTTGAAGGGTAGACTAGATTCTGGAACTGGTGTCTAGCTTCCCAAGCGGAGTACTTTGAAGGTGACCATAGTGACATTCAGCAATTAGTGTGTAGCACTTAGAACAATTAAGTTCACAGACTTAATTGTTGGACTTCATATAATGATATTCTTAGTTATTTTGAATTGAAAAAAAATGGAAAACAACCAAAATGTCCGAAGTCATTAGAGAAGTTAAATAGGCTACATCCAGGTGATAGAGATTGTATAACTGCTAGAAATCATGTTTTTGATGAACATTTACTCACAGTGGAGACATATTAAGTGAAATAAAAATTGCAAGTCACAAAACTATGTACATGTGCTAACATTTGACAAGAGAGGAATGCCCAAAAACATTTAAATGGTTACCTCCGAGTACTTGTATTATGATAGGCAATTTTATTAGACCTTCTTCCATTACATAACTTTCTACAAGGAATATGTGTTACAGTCATAGGCAGAAAAAAACAGAAAAATTACATTATTTTAAAGAAGAAACAAAAAGAGGTTGTTCACTTAACTCTATTTGACTTTTCTAGAGGGGAAGAAAAAGGCCTGTCATGAAGGTGGATTTTTGGGGGACCGCTGGAAACCCTGGTGGCATAATGGTTAAATGCTGTGGCTCCTAACCAAATAGTGCTTTTTGGAATCTATGGGGCAATTCTACTCTCTCCCACAGGATAGCTATGAGTCAGAATTGACTCAATAGGTTTGGTTTGGTTTTCTGTGTGGATAGGAACATGTTTGGAAGCTCCTAGCTACTTTCAGCTGCTCAGAGTACTATAAAGTTTGCTCAGTCAAGCCTTGTTCATGCTTCATCTGGGCATCACGTGTGGTATCTGATTGGTTCCATTAAGGTGGGAGTTGAAATGGATTATAAAAAAGTCAGTATTTCTTCCACCTCTGAAAATCAAGGGACTGTCAGGGAGCTCTATGAATTTGTAAATATTATCAAAGTACAAAATGAGGGTATAGGAGACCCTGAAGATGGGTGACAGCCTTTAGAGGACTTCAGTCAGTGAAAGATCAGCTGTGCTCTTCTGACATGGAATCCTGGTCCATGTTAACTGAAAACAAACTTATGTCTTTCCCTTCAGTCCATCCCTCAGCAGAGCTAGAAGCAGAAGCTAGAGATGTGTGTCCTGGGCTCCCAGAGGCCAAGCATGATACTGGCTTCCCCTTGTCTCCTATAGAGAATGGGGATGAGTGAACATGGCAGGCACAGATTGCTTTGCCAAAGCATTGGGAGAGGCTGCAGAATTTGGAAATGCATCAAATCTTCAAAAACTAAAAACCAAATTAATCTAGGGACAGAAGATGGATTAGTGATTGTTTAGGGCTGTGGAGGGTAGGAGAATTGGTGGTAGTTAGGTGGTATGGTGATAAAAATGTTGTAAAATTGATTTCAGTGGTTGTTTCGTAATTCCATGAATATACTAAAAGTCATAGAATTGTACACTTTAAATGAGTGAATTGCATAATATTGGAGTTATATCACAAAGCTGTTTAAAAAATACTAGGTATACAAGAGTTACGAGAGAGACAAGTGATCTTGACAGTTATTTTTCATTTTCACGATTTTTATTCTTAGTATTTTCAAACACACAGAAAAGTTGAAGGAAAAAAAAGCACACTGTATGTCTGTATATCCTTCACCTAGAGTCAACAATTATTAATGTTTTACCACATTTACTTTCTCCCTATTTAAATGTCCCGCCCCCCGAACTATTTGGAACTAAAGTTGCATACTTCTTGGTATTAACATCAGTGACACCATTGCATATTTCAGCTTGCATAAGAGTAGAGGTTATTCAACATAATCATAATACCATTATCAGGCTTTACAAAACTGAAACAATTCCATGATATTGCCCAATGTCATTCCTTATTTGAAATTCCTTCAAAAAATGCAGTTTTATAGCTAGTTAAATATATGCACTTTTTCCACAAATTCAAGACCTAATCAAGGAAGATGCACAATATTTATTTTATTTTTAAAAATATAGTTTATTTTTTAAAGTTAAATTTACAGAAAAATTGAACAGAAAGTGCAGAGTTGCCATATACACTTTCCTCCCCTGCATAGTTTCTCCAACTTGTTCTTGTGTGGTATACTTATTACAACTGATGAGATGATAATGATATTTTATTATTAACTGAAGTCCATAGTTTACACTAGAGTTCACCCTTTGTGATACAGAGTTTAATGGGTTTTGACAAACACAAAACTAAGCATGTATCCTCCCACTGTGATATCATGTATAACAGTTTCATTGTCCTTAAAATGCCTTGTGCTTCATCTATTCATTCCTCCCTCCCTATCTTTAGCAATCGTTGATCTTCTTACAGTCTCCATAGTCTTGCCATTTCTAGAATGTTATATAGCTGAAATGACACAGTATTTGGCTTCTTTCACTCAGTAGTATGCATTTAAATTTTCCTCCAAGTGTTTTTATAGCTTGATAGTTCATTTCTTTTTACTGCTAAATAATACTTCATTGTATGGATATAACACAGTTATTTATTACCTATTGAAAGGCATCTTGGTTTCTTCCATTTTGAACAAATATGAATAAAGCTGCTATAAACATTTGTGTGGAAGTAAGTTTTCAGTTTATTTGGTAAACACTTAAGAATGTGATTGCTGGATCATGTAGCAAGCCTATGTTCGGCATCAGGTAATGAAGGTAACAGCATCAGGTAAGGAGAGTAATGCCATCAAGTAAGCAGGGTAACAGCATCAGGTAAGGTCAGTAAAGATAGAGTGAGCAGCCCCCACTTGTCTGTCAGTGGAAGCTTGATTGTTGCTGCACTTCGGGAAGCTATGTCACTGGTATTTAGGTACTAGCAGGGTCAACTATGGTATACAAATTTCAGCTGAGCTTCCAGAAGAAGACACACTAGGAAGAAGAACCCAACAGTCTACTTTTGAAAGGAATTAGCCAGGGAAAACCTTATGAATAGCAGCCAAACATTGTCAGATATGGTACCAGAAACTGAGCCCCCCAGGTTGCAAGACACTCAGAAGATGACTGGGGAGGACCTGCCTCCGCAAAGTAGAGTTAACCTTAAAGACATGAATGGAGTAAGGCCTCTGGGATCTTCATTCACTGATGCGGCATGACTCAAAATGAGAAGAAACAGCTGCAAACACCCACTAATAATCAGGACATGGAATGTATGAAGTGCGAATCTAGGAATATTGGAAGTTGTCACAAATGAAATGGAATGCATAAACATAGATATACTAGGCATTAGTGAGCTGAAATGGACAGGTATTGGCCATTTTGAATGAGGCAATCGTATAGTCTATTATGCTGGGAATGAAAACTTGAAGAGCAACGGTGTTGCACTCATCATGAAAAAGAACATTTGAAGATCTGTCCTGAAGTACAATGATGTCAGTGACAGGGTAATATTCATATGCCTTCAAGGAAGGCCAGTTAGTACAACTATTATTCAAATTTACATGTGAACTACTAAAACCAAAGATGAAGAGGTTGAAGATTTTTACTAGCTTCTTCAGTCTGAAGTTGATTGAACATGCAATCAGGATACATTGACAATTACTGGTGACTGGTATGCAAAAGTAGAAACAAAGAAGGCTTGGTAGCTGGAAAATATGGCCTTGGTGATTGAAATAATGCCAGAGACTGCATGATAGAATTTTGCAAGACTAATGAGTTTTTCATTGCAAATACCTTTTTTCACCAACAGAAATGACAACTGTACACAGGAACAAAATTGACTACATCTGTGGAAAAAGACCATGGGAAAGCTCCATATCAGCAGACAGAACAAGACCAGGTGCTGACTGTGGCATAGATCATCAGTTGCTCATATGCAAATTCAAATTGAAACTGAAAAAAGTTAGAGTAAGTCCACAGGAACCAAAGTATGAACTTGGTTACATCCCCCCCCCCGAGTTTAAAGACCCTCTCAAGAATCACTAATGACTGAAGACCAGACTAATTGTAGAATGACCTCAAAGACACCATCCATGAAGAGAGCAAGAGGTCATTAAAAAGACAGGAAAGAGAAAAAGACCAAATTGGATATCAGAAGAGACTCTGAGACTTGCTGTTGAATGTCAAGCAACTAAAGCAAAAGGAAAGAATGGCAAAGTAAAAGACCTAAACAGAAGATTTCAAAGAGCAGCTAGAGAAGATAAAGAAAAGTATTACAATGACATGTGCAAAGAACTAGAAATGGAAAACCAGAAGGGAAGAATACATTCTGCATTTCTCAAGCTGAAAGAACTGAAGAAAAATTTCAAGATTCACGTTGCAAAAGTGAAGGATTCTGCAGGGAAACAAACAACTCAGGTAACATGAAAACAAGATGGAAGGAATACACAGAGTCAATACACCAGAAAGAACTGGTCGATGTTCAGCCATTTGAAGAGGTAGCATAGGATCAGGAACCAGTGGTACTGAAGGAAGAAGTCAAAGCTGAACTGAAGGCACTGGCAAAAAAACAAGGCTCCAGGAATTGATGGAGTATCAGTTGAGATATTTCAACAATCAGATGCAGTACTAGAAGTGCTCACTCATCTATGCCAAGAAATTTGAAGGACAGCTACCTGGCCAACTGATTGGAAGAGATACACATTTGTGCCCATTCTAAATAAAGGTGATGGCGACTAAATGTGGAAATTACCAAACAATATTTTTGATATCACATGGAAGTAAAATTTTGCTCAGGATCCTTCAAAAGAAACTGCAACAGCATAGTCACAAGGAACTGCCAGAAATTCAAGCCAGATTAAGAAGAGGACACGGAACCAGATATATCATCGCTGATGTCAGATGGGTCTTGGCTGAAAGCCAAGGATACCAGAAAGATGTTTACTTGTGTTTTATTGACTACACAAAAGCATTCGACTGTGTGGATCATACTAAGCTATGACTAATATTGTGGAGAAGGGGAATTCCAGAACCCCTAATTGTGCTCTTAAGTAATCTGTATGTGGATCAAGAGGCAGTTGTAAGAATAGAACAAGGGGACACTGCATGGTTTAAAGTCAGGAAAGTTGTGCGTCAGTGTTGTATCCTTTCACCATACTTTTTAATCTTTATGCTCCGCAAATAATCTGAGAAGCTGGATTATATGAAGAAGAATGAGGCATCAGAATTGGGGGACAACTCATTAACAACTTGCATTACGCAGACAACACCACCTTACTTGCTGGATATGAAGAAGATTGGAGACACTGATAAAGATCAAGGACCACAGCCTTCAGTATGAATTGCAACTCAACATCAGGAAAACAAGAATCCTCACAACTTGACCAAAGAGCAACATTGTCACAAATGGAGAAAAGATTGAGGTTGTCAAGGATTTCATTTTACTTGGGTCCACAATCAACGCCCATGGAAGCAGCAGTCGAAAAATCAAAAGATGCATTGCACTGAGAAAATCTGCTGCAAAGGACCTCTTTAAAGTACTCAAAAGTAAAGATTTCACCTTGAAGACTAATATGCGCCTGACCCAAGCCACAGTGTTTTCAGTTGCATCATATGCATGTGAAAGCTGAACCATGAACAAAGAAGACAGAAAAAGAATTGCTGCCTTTGAATTGTGGTGTTGGAGAAGAATGTTGAATGTACTGTGGACTGCCTCAAGAACAAACAGATCTGTTCTGGGAGAAGTCCTACCAGAGTGCTTCTTGGAAGCAAAGATGGCAAGACTGCATCTTACATACTTTGGGCATATTGTCAGGAAAGATCAGTCCCTGGAGAAGGACATCATGCTTGATAGAGTGGAGGGTCAGAGAAAAAGAGGAAGACACTCGAGGAGACTGATTGATACAATGGCCTCAACAGTGGGCTTAAGCATAAAAACAATTGTGGACATGGCAGGAGACCAGACAGTGTTTCGTTCTGTTGTTCTTAGGGTCACTATGAGTTGGAACTGACTTGATGGCACCTAACAACAATGTGTCCAGCTTTGTAAAACACTGTCAGACTGTATTCTGTATCATCTGTGCTATTTTGTGCTCCCACTAGCAATTAGATTTCTTGTTGTACTATATCCTTCTCAGCACTTGTTGTCAATATTTTTGAATTTTAACCAAAATAGACATGTAGTGGTATTTCACTGTTATTCTGAAATTGCCTAGTGGCATATGTAAGTAGGGAAACCTGGTGCAGAATAGTTAATGCTACTTCTGCTAGCCAAAATGTCTATAGTTTGATAGAAGAAATCAAAGATGAAATAAAGAAATTTATGGATTCCAATGAGAATGAGAACACCTCCTACTAGAACCTATGGGATACAGCCAAAGCAGTGCTTAGAGGTCAGTTTATTTCCATAAATGTACACATCTGGAAGGAAGAGAGAAACCAAATCAAAGAACTAACCCTACAGCTTGAACAAGTGGAGAGAGAGCAACAGAGAAACCCCTCAGGCACCAGAAGAAAACAGATCATAAAGATTAGAGCAGAACTAAATGAATTAGAGAATAGAAGAACAATTGAAAAAACAGAAAAGACCAAAAGCTGGTTTTTGAAAAGATCAACAGAATTGACAAACCACTGGCTAAACTTACAGAAAAACAGGAAAGGAAACAAGGAACCCAAATAAGAAATGAGAGGGGAATTGTCACAACAGATCCAACAGAAATAAAAAATATCATAACAGAATACTGTGAAAGACTGTACTCTAACAAATTTAAAAACCTAGAGGAAATGGATAAATTCCTTGATTCATATCACCTACTCAAATTATTACAAGGTGAAGCAGAACAACTTAATAAACCCATCATAAAGGAAGAGATTGAAAAAGTCATAAAAAACTGCCAACCAAAAAAAGCTCAGGCCCAGATGGTTTCATCGCAGAATTCTACCAAGCTTTTAGAGAAGAGTTATTTACAGTGCTACTCAGACTATTTCACAATATAGAAAGGGATGGAATACTCCCAAATTCCTTCTATGAAGCCAGCGTAACCCTGGTACCAAACCCAGGGAAAGATCCAACAAAAAAAGGAGAACTATGGACTGATATCACTCATGAATCTAGATGTAAAAATCTTCAGCAAAATTCTTGCCACTAGAATACAACAACATATCAAAAAAACAATTCCTCATGACCAAGTTGGATTCATACCAGGGATGTAAGCCTGATTCTACATCAGAAAAACAGTTAATGGGATTAACCACATAAATAACACAAAAGACAAGGATTATCTGATTTTGTCTATTGATGCAGAAAAGACATTTGACAAAGTCCAACACCCATTCATGCCAAAAACTCTCAGCAAAATAGGAATAGATGGCAAATTCCTTAATGCAATAAGGGTCATTTATACAAAGCCAACTGCCTACATCATCCTGAATGGAGAGAGACTGAAACAATTTCCTCTGAGAATGGGAACTAGACAAGGATGCCCACTCTCGCCTCTCCTATTAACATTGTGCTAGAAGTTCTAGCTAGAGCAATTAGATAAGACCAAGAAATAAAGGGTATCTGCATCGGCAAAGAAGAAGTTAAAATCTCACTATTTGCAGATGATATGATTGTACACACAGAGAACCTAAAGAATCCATATGTAAACTACTCAGACTGATAGAAGAGTTCACCAAAGTCTCGGGATACAAGATAAATGTAAGTGAATCACTAGCCAAGTGCCGTCGAGTTGGAGTGAATCAATAGGATTCCTTTATACCAACAATGAGATTGTTAGTTAAGACATCACCAAATCTATACCATTTACTATAGACCCTAAGAAGATAAAGTACATAGGAATAAATCTAACCAGAGAAATAAGAGATCTTTACAAAGAGAACTACAAGACTTTACTACAAGAAACTAAGAGAGACTTACATAAATAGAGAAACCTGTGTTGCTCATGGATAGGAAGACTTAACGTTGTGAAAATGTCTATTTTACCCAAAGCAATCTACTTATATAATGCAATCCCAGTATAAATTCCAGTGACATTTTTCAATGAGACGGAGAAACAAATCACCAACTTTGTTTGGAAATAGAAGAAGCCCCGGATAAAGGACTACTGAAGAAGAAGAACACACTAGGAGGCCGCTCACTACCTGACTTTAGAACTTATTACACTACCAAAGTAGTCAAAACAGCCTGGTAATGGTACAAAAACAGACAGGTAGAACAATGGAACAGAATTGAGACCCCAGAGATGACACCATCTTCCTATGAACAGCTGATATTTGACAAAGGCCCTAAGACATTAAGCTGGGGTAAAAACAATCTCTTCAATAAGTAGTGCTGGCAAAATTGGATATCCATCTACAATAAATTGAAACAAGACCCATATCTTACACCTTATACAAAACCAACTCAAACTGGATAAAAGACCAAAATATGAAATTTAAATTGATAAAGCTCATCCAAGAAAAAGTAGGAACAACAATGAAAGCTTTAATACACAATGTAGACAGACTTCAAAATCTGTCAGACCACAAACAACAGAAGAAAAAAATAGATGAATGGGAACTACTAAGAATCAAACACTTTTGCTCATCCAAGGACTTTATTAATAGAATTAAAATGTCACCCACAGAATGGGAAAAAATATTTGGCAGCTATATGTCAGACCAACACCTGATCTCCATAATCTATAAGGTGCTACAAAATATCAATAAGAGAAAGATAAATCATCCACTTAAGTGATGGACAAAGGAGATGGACAGACACTTCTATAAAGAGGAGATCCAGGCAGCCAAAAAATACATGTTGACATGCTCATAATCATTAGCTATTAAAGAAATTCAAATCAAAACTACAGTGAGATACCATCTCATCCCAACAAGGTTGGCCATGATCCAAAAAAAAAAAAACAGAAAACAACAAATGCTGGAAAGGCTGGGAAGAAACTGGAGCTCTCCTACACTGCTGGTGGGATTGCAAAATGGTGCAGCCTCTTTGGAAAGCAATCTCGTGCTTCCTTAAAAAGCTTGATGTAGATATACCATTTGGCCCAGTAATTCCACTGCTTGGCATATATCCTACAGAAGCATGGGCAGTCACACGAACAGATACCTGCACACGAATGTTTATTGCAGCACAGTCCACAGCAGGAAAAAGATGGAATCAACCCAGATGCCCAACCACGAAGAAATGGATGGGTAAACTATGATATACATACTCAATGGAACACTATGCAATGATAAAGAACAATGCTGATTTTAGGAAACATCTCATAACCTGGTTTCAATTGGAGGACATTATGCTGAATGAGGGTAGTCAGTGATAAAAGGACAAATATTGTATGAGACCCCTACGATAAGAACTTAAAAACAGATTCATGCGTAGAAGAAAAGACTCTTTGACAGCTGCAAGGATGGGGAACGAGGGAACGTGTTGGGGGTGGGTTTAGATTAGTTTATAGAAATTTGCTTGAGTGAAATTGATGACAGCACACGTTAGAAAGAAGATCGATATTAACTGGACTTTAACATAACATGATTACTCCTCCCATCTTAACCAATATTGAAAGGACAGAGTAGCTGGGCCGAGGGGCTGGGATCACGCTCTCAGGGGAAATTGAGGCCAAACTGGCACAACTAGCATTTTGCTAAGAGAACCTTCTGCACCCCACGTTGGTGAGTGCTGTCTGGGGTCTTAAAAGCTGCCAAGCTGCCATCTGAGCATACAGCAAATGGTCCCAACTCAGCTGGAACGGATGATCACCCAGGACCAGAACGACATGAGGGAAAGAAAACCCAGAGACAGACAGACCCACATCAGTGGGTGACTACTTTGACTTGTGGCCAAGTGAAGTGGATGGTGCCGGGCCAACTCCAGTGATAGCCATGATGGAGCTCACAAAGTTGAGTCTCACTGGCAGCACAAGAATAAAAAGGGATACACCCTGAGATGTCCACTAAAAGACCTCAGTTGATGTTCCATGGGCCTCGGAGTTCCCATAGGAGCATGGCCCCTGTCCCTGATGCTGCCCCTGCCCATAAATCATAATGGAGGTCAATTCTCAGACAGGAATGGATTGGACTTAGTGGCACAGAGTGACCATATCATGTGTGCACTTTATGGTTGTGTGCATCCACAGGATGTCATCCTGCTGACCTCTTGCTGGAGGTAGGGGAGTGGGTGCACAGGAGGGAATAGAAGACTGTTGGGAGGCTAAGATGTGTATGGAGCAGAGAGGAACAGTGTGCTGTCACTGGGTAGGGAGAGCAGTGGAGCTGCATATAGGTGGGCATGCAAATTTATATGGCAATGTACACTTTCAATCATAATAAAAAGAAAGAAAGAATGGTAAGCAGCTGTCTCTGAGATACGAATGGATCTCCTTTTAGATATTGAGGCCTTATGCTGAGACCTCTCTGTAACATCATGCTTTGCATGTTCTTGTTCCGTTTGTGTCATGGGTTGAATTGTGCCCCCCAAAAATATGTGCAGCCATGTGGCTGGGATATGATTCCCAGTATCTTGGGACTGTCCTCCATTCTGTGGTTTCCCTAAACTGTATGTTAAAGGTTTAGGGTGGGGCTGTATATTCCTGCATAGGATTACTTCTTTGCTCTGCTGTAGGGGGAGTTTCCCTACAGTATGCCTTGCCCCACCCTTAATCATTTCAGCTTGAAGAGAGAAAAGGAAAGAGAAACAAGGAGGATTGGGAACCTCGTTACCATCAAGAAAGCAGTACCGGGAGAAGAGCGCGTCCTTCAGACCTGAGATTCCTGTGCCAAGATGCTCCCTGGACAATGACTGATACAATACCAGACTTTCCTCCAGAGTCGACAAGGGGAAAGCCTTCCCCTGGAGCGGACACCCTGAATTTGGACTTGTAGCCTACCGAATTGTGTAAGAATAAACCTTCCTTTGTTAAAGCCATCCACTCTGTGGTATTTCTGTTAGAGCAGCCCTAGCTGACTACACAGTTTGTATTCTTCTCTGGTATAAAGTTGTTATGGCCATTATACATAAAGAACAAAAACAAAAACCAACAACAACAAAAAAGGGAAGAAAGAAAAAGAAATGCCTATAGTTTGAATCCACCAGCTGGTCCTTGGAAATTCTATGGAACAGTTCTACTCTGTTCTATAGGGTTGCTATGAATTGGAATTGACTCAGTGGCAGGGGGTTTTGGTTGGAGTATGGAAGGTATCCTGGTGGCGCAGTGTTTAAGTGCTCTGATGATAGCCCAAATTTGGTGGTTTGAACCTACTAGCTGCTTTGCAGGAGAAAGATGTGGCAGCCTGCTTTGATAAAGACTGAACCCTTGGAAACTGTGTGGAGATGTGTTAAGCAGTCCTATATGGTCAGCAGTTAGAACCTGCCAGATGCTCCTTGGAAACTCTATGGAGCAGTTCTGTTCTGTCCTCTAGGGTCGCTTTGAGTGGAACTTGACTAGATGGCAGTGGGTTTGCGTTTTTTTTTTTTTTTTTTCTGTATGTGTGTGTCTGTGTACAATGCTGTCAGATGAAATCAACTTGACAACAATTGAGTGTTTTGGAATGGCATATGATGTCGAATACTGTTTTGTGTGTTTCTTTGCTTATCTGTATATCTACTTTGGTGAGGTGTCCAGATCTCTTACCCAGTTTTTAACCGAGTTAATTATTTTAGATTTTTATATCCTTACCAAAATGCATTGCTGTTGAGTCAATTCTGACTGATAGTGACACTATAGACAGTAGAATTACCCCACAAAGTTTCCAAGGAGCACCTGGTGAATTTCGACTGCTGGCTTTCTGGTTAGCAGCCATATCATTTAACCGCTAGGTCACCAGGGTTTCTTTTATATCCTTAGTCTCTTTTAATTTAAATGTCCATCTTCTCTCCCATCACTCCCTCCCTCCTCACCTCTTTTCCTCTTTCCCTGTCTTTGTCTTTCCTTTCTTCTTTCTTTTTTTTTTATTTTTTATTTTTATTTTTATTTAACATAACTGAGTGAAAATGTACATTCACATGTAAATTTACATGCCCACCTATATGCAGCTTCCGCTGCTCTCCCTGTCCGGTGACTGCACACTATTCCTCTCTGCTCCATACATGTCTCATCCTCCCAACAGTCTCCTTTCCCCTCCTCTCCTTCCACTCCCCTTCCTCCAGCCAGAGGTCAGCAAGATGATATCCTATAGATGTATAGAACCATAAAGTGCTTCCAACATATGGTTACTCTGCATTGCCATGTCCATTCCATTCCTGTCCAAAGAGTGGACCTTTGTTATAATTTATGGGAATGGGCAGCATCAGGGCCGGGGGCCATGCTCTCAGAGGAACCCCAGAACAGCTGGACCATCAACTGAGGTCTTTTAGTGGAGATCTCATGATGAACCTCTTTTTATTCTTGTGTTGCCAGTGAGGCTCCTCTCTGTGAGCTCCGTCATGGCTATCACTGGTCGTGGCCGGGCACCATCCGGTTCTTCCGGTCCCAGGTCGATGTAGGTACTCACTCTTGTGGGTCTCTCTGTCTTCTTGGTTGTCTTTACCGCATGCCATTTTGGCCCTCGGTGAGCATCCGTTCCTGCTGAGTTGGGACCATTTGCTGTCTCCTCGGATGGCAGCTTGGCAGCTTTTAAGACCCCAGACGCCACTCACCAATGTGGGGTGCAGAGAGCTCTCTTAGCAAAACGCTAGTTGTGCCAATTGGCCTGGAATTCGCCTAAGAGAATGGTCCCCCGCCCCCCGCCCCAGCTACTCTATACTTGCAGTATTGAGTCAAGATGGAAGGAGTACTCAAGTTATGCTGAAGTCCACTTAATGTTGTTCTTGTTCCTAATGTGTGCTGTCACCGCTTTCTCCCAACTAGATTTCTAGTAACTACCTAAACTAAACCCTCCCCCCCTCGCCCTCCCTCCCTCCCCTCCCTTGCAGCTGTCAAAGAGTCTTTTCTTCTATACACAAGTCTGTTTTTGAGATCTTATCACAGAGGTCTCATACAGTATTTGTCCTTTTGTCGCTGACTACTCTCACTCAACATAATGTCTTCCAGTTGAAACCAGGTTAGGAGATGTTTCCTGGAATCATCGTTATTCTTTATCAATGCATAGTGCTCCATTGAGTATATGTACCACAGTTTACGTATCCATTCTTCTGTTGCTGGACATCTGGGTTGATTCCACCTTTTTGCTATTGTGGACTGTGCCGCAGTAAACATTCTGGTGCATGTGTCCGTCAGTGTGAAAGGCCTTGAATCTGTAGGATATATTCCAAGTAGTGGAATTACTGGGTCAAATGGTATATCGCTATCCATTTTTTTAAGGAAGCCCCGGATTGCCTTCCAAAGAGGCTGGACCATTTTGCAACCCCACCAACAGTGTAGGAAGGTTCCACTTTCTCCACAGCCTCTCCAGCATTTGTTGTTTTGTGTTTTCTGGATCATGGCCAATCTTGTTGGGGTGAGATGGTATCTCATTGTTGTCTTGATTTGAATTTCTTTAATAGCTAAAGATCGTGAACATGTCTGCATGTGTTTTTTGGCTGCCTGGATCTCCTCTTTAGTGAAATATCTGTCCATCTCCTTTGCCCATCGCTTAATTGGATGGTTTATCTTCTTGTTATTGATATTTTGTAGTATCTTATAGATTATGGAGATCAGGCGTCGATCTGACATAGAGTTGCCAAATATTTTTTCCCACTCTGTGGGTGTTCTTTTAATTCTATTAATAAAGTCTTTGGATGAGCAAAAGTGTTTGATTCTTAATAGTTCCCATTTATCTACTTTCTCTTCTGTTGATTGAAGTTTCTTTGACAGATTTTGTAGTCTGTCCTCATTGTGTATTAAAACTTCCATTGTTGTTCCTACCTTTTCTTGGATGAGCTTTATCGTTTTAGGTTTGATATTTAGGTCTTTTATCCAGTTGGAGTTGGTTTTTGTATAAGGTGTAAGATATGGATCTTGATTCAGTTTATTGCAGATGGATAACCAATTTTGCCAGCACCATTTGTTGAAGATACAGTTTTCACCCCAGTTTAATGTCTTAGGGCCTTTGTCGAATATCAACTGTTCATAGGCAGATGGTGTCATCTCTAAGGTCTCAATTCTGTTCCATTGATCAGTCTGTCTGTTCTTGTACCAGTACCAGGCTGTTTTGACCACTGTGGCAGTGTAGTATGTTCTAAGGTCGGGTAATGAGAGACCTCCCAGTGTGTTCTTCTTCTTTAGTAGCACCTTACTTATCCGGGGCTTCTTCCCTTTCCAAACAAAATTGGTGATTTGTTTCTCCATCTCATTAAAAAATGATGCTGGAACTTGTATTGGGATTGCATTATATAAATAAATTGCTTTGGGTAAAATAGACATTTTCACAATGTTAAGTCTTCCTATCCATGAGCAGGGTAGGTTTTTCCATTTATCTAAGTCTCTCTTAGTTTCTTGTAGTAAGGGCTTGTAGTTCTCTTTGTAAAGGTCTGTTGTTTCTCTGGTTAGATTAATTCCTAGGTACTTTATCTTCTTAGGGGCTATCACAAACGGTATAGATTTGATAATTTCCTCCTTAACAGTCTCGTTGTTGGTATAAAGGAATCCTACTAATTTACTTATGTTTATCTTGTATCCTGAGACTTTGCTGAACTCTTCTATCAGTTTGAGTAACTTACTTATAGATTCCTTGGGGTTCTCTGCATATACAATCATATCATCTGCAAACAGGGAGATTTTAACTTCCTCTTTGCCGATGCAGATGCTCTTTATTTGTTCCTCTTGTCTAATTGCTCTGACTAGAACTTCTAGCACAATGTTGAATAGGAGAGGTGACAGTGGGCATCCTTGTCTAGTTCCTGATCTCAGGGGAAAGTCTTTCAGTCTCTCTCCATTCAGGATGATGTGGGCAATTGGCTTTGTATAAATAGCCCTTATTGTGTTGAGGAATTTGCCTTCTATGCCCATTTTGCTAAGAGTTTTTAGCATGAATGGGCGTTGGACTTTATCAAATGCCTTTTCGGCATCAATGGACAAAATCAGGTGATCTTTGTCTTTTGTGTTATTTATGTGGTTAATCACATTAATTGTTTTCCTGATGTTGAACCAGTGGTATGAATCCCACTTGGTCATGATGGATTATTTTCTTGATATGTTGTTGTATTCTGTTGGCAAGAATTTTGTTGAAGATTTTAGCATCTAAGTTCATGAGTGATATCGGTCTGTAGTTCTCTGTCTCTGTTGGATCTTTCCCGAGCTTAGGTATCAGGGTTATGCTGGCTTCATAGAATGAGTTTGGGAGTACTTCATCCCTTTCTATACTGTGAAATAGTTTCAATAGTATTGGGGATAATTCTTCTCTAAATGCATGGTAGTATTCTGCCGTGAAGCCATCTGGGCCCGGACTTTTTTGGGTTGGCAGTGTTTTGATGACCTTTTCAATCTCTTCCTTTGTGATGGGTTTATTAAGTTGTTCTGCTTCATGTTGTGATAATTTGGGTAGGTGGTATGAGTCAAGGAATTTGTCCATTTCCCCTAGGTTTTCAAATTTGTTAGAGTACAGTCTTTCATAGTATTCTGTTATGATGTTTTTGATTTCTGTTGCATCTGTGGTGACAACTCCCTTCTCATTTCTGATTTGGGTTATTTGTTTCCTTTCCTGCTTTTCTTTAGTAAGTTTAGCCAGTGGTTTATCAATTTTGTTGATCTTTTCAAAAAACCAGCTTTTGGTCTTTTCAATTTTTTCAATTGTTTTTCTATTCTCTAATTCATTTAGCTCTGCTCTAATCTTTAAGATCTCCTTTCTTCCGGTGCCCGAGGGGTTCCTCTGTTGTTCTCTTTCTACTTGTTCAAGCTGTAGAGTTAGTTCCTTGATTTGGTTTCTTTCTTCCTTCCAGATGTGTGCATTTCTGGAGATAAACAGACCTCTGAGCACTGCTTTGGCTCTATCCCATAGGTTCTGGTAGGAAGTGTTTTCGTTCTCATTGGAATCCATGAATTTCTTTAATTGATCCCTGATTTCCTCTATAACCCATGTTTTTTTAAGCAAGATGTTGTTCAGTTTCCAAGAGTTCCACTTTCTATCTCTGTTTTTTCTGCTATTGATTTCAACTTTGATGGCTTTATGATCTGAGAAGATGCTTTGCAATAATTCAATGGTATGGATTTTGTTGAGCATTGCATTATGGCCTATTACGTGGTCAATTCTGGAGAATGTTCCATGTGCACTGGAGAAGAAGGTGTAGTTGTCTGCTGATGGGTGGAAAGTTCTGTATATATCAAAGAGGTTTAGTTGGTTAATTGTGTCAGTGAGATCTTCTGTATCTTTACTGAGCTTTTTTCTAGATGATCTGTCTAGTAATGAGAGTGGAGTGTTAACGTCTCTCACTATTATTGTGGAGTCATCTAACTCTCTTTTGAGCGTAGTCAGTGTTTCTTCTACATATTTAGGTGCTCTGACATTAGGTGCATAAATATTTAATATAGTTAAGTCTTGCTTGTGTACTGAACCTTTCAGCAATAAATAGTGTCCATCTTTGTCCACGATGGTGGATTTGACATTAAAGTTGATTTTGTCTGAGATTAGAATTGCCACCCCTGCTCTTCTTTGTTCATTGTTAGCTTGATATATATTCTTCCATCCTTTAATTTTCAGTTTGTTCCTGTCTTTAGGTCTCAAGTGAGTTTCTTGTAGACAACATATGGATGGGTCATGTCTTTTGATCCAAGATGACACTCGGTGTCTCTTTACTGGAGCATTCAGTCCATTCACATTCAATGTAATGATTGATAGATATGTGTTCACTGCTGCCATTGTGATATGTTTATTTTTATGTTGATGTTTTCTCTGTTGTTCTTTTTAGTCTGTTCTGAGACACTCTTGTTTGTGAGTTGATTTTTCACCTTTTTCAGAACTGGTTTTATAGTTGTTGAGACTCGTGTGTTAGATTTCTTGAAATGGTATGATACATCTTTGTTGTGCTTTACAGCTGCCCCTATGAACCCCCTTAATAAACTATTTATAAACCCAATTTTAATTACTACCAGTCTGGTCATCTTTATCTCCATCTGGAAGGACTATAACGACTGTAGTACATCCCTCTTTTATTATGATGACACCATAGATTTCATGATGATCACTGGATGGCTTCTTTCCCAATCAAAGCTGTGATTTACTTTGGAGCCTTCCCTAAATGAGTATTGAGTAGTGTGTCATTCTAAAATATAAAGTTAGTGGTTTCGTTCTTCTAAGCCAAAGCCAAGAACTTCTTTCAGTATTTCTTGTAGTTTGGGTTTGGTTTTTACAAAGTCTCTGAGTTTCTGTTTATCTGGAAATGTCTTAATTTCATTTTCATGTTTGAAAGACAGTTTTTCAGGATATATAATTCTTGGTTGGAAGTTCTTCTCCTTCAAGACTTTGAATGTGTCTTGCCACTGTCTCCGTGCCAGCATGGTTTCTGCTGAGAAATCTGACGAGAGCCTACAGGGTTTCCCTCTGAATGTTAGCTTTGCCTTGAGTCTTGCTGCCTTTAAGAGTTGCTGCTTATGTTTCATTTTGTTAAGCTTGATTATAATATGTCTTGGAGTCTTTCTTTTGAGATCGATATTGGGTGGCGTACGATATGCATCTGAGATGTCTATATTCTCTTCCTTCATGATTTCTGGGAAGTTTTCTTTCAGCAGCTCAGCAACAATACTCTCTGTGTCCTCAGATGTCTCACCCTGTTTAGGGACTCCAATTAATCGAAGGTTGTTCCTCTTAATAGAGTCCCACATGCTTCTTAATGTTTCTTCATTTTTCTTGTTTCTTTTTTCTGATTTCTGCTCATAGACGCTGGCATCAGTAGCTCTGTCTTCCAAGTCAGAAATTCTTTTTTCCATTTGTTCCATTCTGTTTTCTTGGCTTTGCATGGAAGTTTCTATGTCTTTGATTTTCTTCTTGATCTGTTGGATTTCAGAGTACTGGTGTTCCATCAGATCGAACAACTTGCTTAATTTTTCATTTTGTTCTGCTGCATTTTGTATAAGGTCTAGAAGGGCTCTGTATATAATCAATTTGTATTCACTTCCTGATGCTTTCATAAAAGTTTCTTCATCTGGAAAACTCCTTGGTTGCTTTGTTTGGGAGCCTTCTGAAGCCATGAGTGATTGCTTGTATGCCACAATTGTCTGTTGCTTTTTGGGTCCCATGTGAGTATATAGAGGCTGGAAGAGGTACTGTGAGGATGGATTGCAAATGTTTCTCTAGGCTGTCTTCAAATGTAAAGCAAAAGGTATCTGACCAGTTCACAAGTCAGTTAGGTTTTCAGGTGTAGAGGTCCCTCTTCCCGTCTGACAAAGTAAGCGCCGCTGTATCCAACCCAAGATGATAACAAACTAGTTCAGAATACAGCACTGCTAGTGCCCTGGTGGCCTCTGCTGACAGGGCCTAGCCTTATCCAACACTGCATCCAGTACTGGTTTTGTGATAGAAAAGCGCTCTCTTGTGGGCAGGCTCTGGCTCCCAAGCTAAGAATTAGATCCAGCTGCGGCCACCGTACCCAAGATGGCGTCCTCCACACAGGCAGTGGACAGGGGGGCTAAAGGTGCCCAGACGCAGCGATTCCTCTGCTTCTGTTGCAGGGCCCCCAATGTAGGCAGCACTATGCAAAATCACTACTTTTCTGACGGAGAAGCGCTGTCCCGTTTGCAGGCGCTGGCTCCCAGGCTAAGAACGAGGTCCCGCTAACATCTCGGTACCAACATGGCGTCCCGCACCCTGACCACGGAGTTCCGCACAAACCCCACTGAGGCGGCTACAAAACGAAAAGCTCAAAGTGTCTAGATTAACAGAGTCCCGAACCTGACTCTCAGAACATGGGAATTTCCCCTGCGTATCCCCCCAGCAGCGTGTCTGAGTCCAGCCGCCGGGCAAGGCCCAGCTCCGCCCGCCAGCCCAGACCGAGGAAAAAAAAGTCAGAACGGTGCGTTTACCTTCTGTCCGTGAGAGCCGGGGCTAGCCAGGAGCGGGAGTCAGCGAAAGAGAGGAGAATTTTTCGCTGAATGGTATAAAGTCCCAATTAACAGCTCTGTGCCGTGTCCTGAGGCTGATTAGGTGATCAGAAGGCTCTGTTTGATTGTCAATTCAGGTCTTGGTTTCCAGAGGGATAGAAAGAGACGTGTCCTTAGTCCGCCATCTTGACTCCGCCCCCTCTTCTCTTCTTTCTAACAGTGACTTTTGGAAGAGCCCACCTAGGCCATTTCTAGAATATTCACAGGCTGTATTTGCTAGGCAGGTTTGTCTACTACCTGCATAAACTGAATATTAGATTTAGAGTCTTGATTAGATTTGGCTACACATTTATGTCAAGTATGTTATTTATGTGACACGTCGTATTGCATCTCATTAGAAGACAAAAATTATGTCCTCCCACTAGGGTTGCTATGAGTTGAAACTGACTTGATGGCAGTTGATTTGGTTTTTTTGTTTGTGCTAGTGAGCTTGTTAAGATCGTGGCCACCAGATAGCTGCATTGTGAATTAGTAATTTGTGGAAGATATTTTGCTATTATCTCAGTATTCTTTGGTGCTGTGTAAATATCATGTTACCTAAAACTTTTCATGCAGTGGTTTTAGCATCCATCGCGTGAGTTCTATTACTCCTTCTGCATGTACTTGCTGGCGTTTTTAAGAAAAGCTTCTTTTCATTCAGCCTCCATCATGGATTCATGTAATTGAAAAACATTGGTATCTTATAATCAATTAACTGTATTCTTCTGATGTTCAAATTACCATTTTGAACTCCTCCGGTCAGACTCCTATGTCCTTCTGATGCGTTCCCATTAATCTTTGAATGTTTTCTTACTTTCTGGCCAGCCAGATGTTGTAAGTTCATCAAGGGCCCCAAACCTGAAGCCAGTCATTTCTCCAGGAGCTTTGTTTATTTTGGTGGACAATGCTACTTGGAAACCTAGATATTGAAAATTTAATGCTGTCCCAAATAGACACTTCTCCCTCTCCCCAAAATTCTATTCTTTTGCCATGTGTGAATGGCTTGATCCATTAGGACTTAATTTATGGTCATGTTTTGTCTGCTTAATTGTGCACTCACTTGGCTCACCATAGCAGTTTTTGGCTCCTCTCACAAAATTCTACCACAGCATTGAGTGATGTTGTGTAAAGTTGTGGGCTCCATTTCTTAGCAGCTACAGCCGTACAATGTTGTCACTGGCTGCAGATCTTGCCCTACCTTTTCACAACTTTGGTTTAGACTCTTACTGTGACATTTGTGTTAAATACTCTTCATTGAAACTTTTGAATTAGACATTGGGTGTACTTCCTACAGAGTAAACACACATGACCAAGATACTATCATCCACATTCATATAAATATCCAGTGACTTATGGGTGGGAGGCTGATCAACAACCTTATCCTTATTTTGGGTTTGGAAGACCAAATGAGCCTGGTTGAAACTGAATGTATAAGAACTTGTCATGGTTGGAATTGTGTCCCCCCCAAAATGTGTGCAGCCACGTGGCTGGGATATGGTTCCCAGTATCTTGGGACTGTCCTCCATTGTGTGGTTTTGCTAACCTGTATGTTAAAGGATTAGGGTGGGGCTGTGAATTCCTGCTGTGGGGGGAGTTTCCCTGGAGTATGGCTTGCCCCACTCTTAATGCTTTTAGCTTGCAAGGAATAAAAGGAAAAAGAAACAAAGGGCAATTTGAGAACCTCGCCACTGTCAAGCAAGCAGCACCGGGAGCAGAGCGCGTCCTTCAGACCAGAGGTTCTTGCGTGAGGATGCTCCCTGGACAAAGACTGATGCAATACCGGACTTTCCTCCAGAGCCGACAAGGGGAAAGTCTTTCCCTGGAGTGGACACCCTGAATATGGATTTGCAACCTACCGGACTGTGTAAGAATAAATCTTTCTTTGTTAAAGCCATCCACTCTGTGGTATTTCTGTTAGAGCAGCCTAGCTGACTAAAACAGAACCCTAATGATCCTAAATCAAAGCTAAGCTTGTGGTATACCTTGTAACAGTGGAGTATTGATCATATTGCTTTCTGTCTTTATTCTCTAAATAAATTAAGATGGCTGCTGACATTTTAAAGACCACATGGTTGCTTATTTTTCAAACAGAGTAGTGGGTTTTAAGAACCACGCAAACTTGATTAATTTTGGGCTAATTCTTGGTAGAGGATGACAAGAATTATGAAATGCAAATCACCTATAATTTTGATTCATTTAATTTTCTCACCAGTGTAGGAGATTGGATGCTAGTAGCATATATTTTATTGAACAAGTTTTCAGTAAAAGACTGTGCTGAGGTTCTTCAAAATATATATATATTTTATTGAGTTTTTGGTGAAACCTTGCTCAGCAAATTAGGTTTCTATTTGAAAATGTCTGTACAAAGGATTAGCAGTTCAGATCTGCCAGGCACTTCTTGGAAAGTCTGGAGTACCATTCTATTCTGCCCTATAGGGTTGCTAGGAGTTGGAATTGACTCAACAGCACTGGGTTAGCTAAGCTAAGTGCCGTCGAGTTGGATCCAACTGGGTTAGGTGTATTTATTTACTTATTTTGGTAATACAAATTGTTCATTGATATTAGTTACATTTTTCACAATGATCAACACTCTCTTTGATTGCTTTCTAGTTATTCCATTTCCAGTACTCTAGTTTTCCTGCCCTTATCTTTTCATCTTTGCTTTAGAGTAAATGTTGTCTTGTTGTTCTCATATAGATGGTTTTTCAGTAGAACACCATGCTTATGGGCGGTATCCTTTGTTTTGTGTGCCACACTGTTATTTCACTAAAAGGTGTTCTCAGCGATAGTTTTGGTTCAAAGTTTGTAGAGTATCTCAGAGCGATAGTTAATGAAGTTCTCTGGTCTTAACTGGTCCATTAAGTCTTGAATTTTTAAGAATTTGAGTTCTGTTTCACATTTTTATCCCCTTCTGTGAGGGTCATCTATTGTGGCTTTGATCCCAGTGGTCAGCAGTTGTAGCCAGACATCATCGGGTTCTTCTGGCCATGACTTGTATAGACTATTAGCTCTGTAGACTAGCTTCTTCTCTGAGACTGTGGTTTTTTCCTAACTCTTTTGCTCCTGATGAGTAAAGAACAATAGTTGTGTTTTAGATGGCTGTTTTCAGACTTTTAAGACCCCAGACAGTACTCACTTCATTAGGATTCAGGACATAAATTTTGGGAATCATATAAGGTCAGTTGATCAACTTGTTTTACGAGACTAAGGACCCAAATCTTCATACCTTGAGTGCTAAGGTCCTTTATGTATATATTTTCACTTAATTTCCCGCAATAATCCTGTGAAGTTAGCAGTGCCAGTGTTCTTTTATTTATTTTAAAGATAAGGACTATGATATTTAAGGAGGTTGTATGATTCTGGAGTCACAGCGCATAAGCTTGAATTTCTTCTCCCCATGATCTTGGGCAAGTTACTTTATCTTTTTGAGCCTCAGTTTCCTCCTGTGTGAAATAGAACTGATAGAACCTGCTCTTAGAGTTGTCATGAAGATTAAATGAGATAATGTATGCAATCACAGGATCTACTGATGCCTGGTTTGTGGTAAGTACTCCCTGACTTTCAGCTTTAATTATTACCAACATTATTAGCTCTGGTTACAGCAGGACTGGGATTTCAGTTTAAGTCTAGCTGATCCTAGAGTTCACCCTCTAGACTGTCACATCTCCAAGTTAACTGCATTTGGAGAAAAGAAGTATCTTAGTAATGAGGCCACTAAAATGGAAGGACTACCTTTTCACTGAGCGGCAGCTGGAGCAAGAGTGCCAACAGGTGTTTTCTCCTCCAGTCCCTTTTCTTGTAATTCTATTTTCCCTTCTAGTGTTTTTTTTCCCCCATTTTGACTAGTGGTTTATTATTCTATTGATGATAGCGAAGGACACTATTGGCTGTTGGTACTCAGGACTAAATAAATGACTGATTCATGGGTTGATTTATTGCTTTCCAACAAAAGGAATGATTCTGGAAGTTTGAAATGGAAAAACGTCACTTTCCAGTAACACTGATTTAGAGAAGTCTTGCGTTGTAATGTAAGTTGAGTCTGATTCTTTGGTTTTTAGTTGGAGATCTTGTCTGTCATGATGCATTTGTCTTCTGCACAAGAAACCCTTTCAGGAGTGGGATTCAGTTGAATTGAATCTTGTGGTTAGGGGCGACCCACACTCAAGGCAGTTTAGTGGCTGAGGCAACTGGTTCCTCTCATAGCAGGTTCTCCATAGTTAGCTTCTCATTTTCCTCTCTGTGAATGCCTCCACTCAGTCCTGTGTCCCCCTTACATGTGTTGGCAGTGGAGAAGGAGAATGCAAATTGGGCTACACAATGTGGAGAATAAATAATAGCCAGGCTTACCTGTAAGGCATCTGGCTTAACTGTAGTATTGGAAGTGAAACCCTTGAAAAGACATGGAGAGTGAGTAAATTGGCCTTTCCTCTAATTATTCTGGATCCACAGTCACTGATTCCCTGACATGTTAACTTGTTAGGAACAGTAGAATGGAAACAGAAAACTGTACTCAGTTATACTTTCCCCATCCTGAGCAGCTCTTCACAGATGATGGAAATTTCATTGGCTGAATCACAAATTTACTTTTGATTCTTCTAGGGTTTTCTTGAAGAAGATAATATTTTTCTGACCCTGGTAAATTTAGCTCTTTGGGTGATCTTTTGGGAAAAAGAAATTACCATGACTTGTGTCACAATGAAGTAAATGAGAAAGTCTGGGCAATTACAGCAACAGGGGAAGAAAAAGTTACATTTGGGTCTAATCACAAAATTGTCAGCTAGATTACAGTTGTAAAATTTTAACCAATGTTGATGCTACTGTTGCAGAATCATAAATCTCAATGATTCCTTGACAGTTTTCAGTTTTGATGGGAAGCTTCATGGACGTGAATTTAATAAAGAATTTGGTAATAAGAAAAATGTTTCCATTTCTGTAATCAGTTTAAAGATCACCCAAGAATTTATGTATCTTGTTAGATTTAGGGTTTAAAATTGCTTGCATATATTTTTCCATTATTCCACTGTGAGAATTTCACTTAAGAGGAAACAGCATGACTGTTTCACTTTCACAGAGGAAAGGGAAATGGCTCCAGTCTTGTTTCTTCTAAAATTATTAAATCAGCCAATCAATTAAGAAGCTCACCACATGTACTTTGTGTGTTTACCTAAGGTAGTCTAGTGTGGGGGCAATGAAGATTATGGAAGTTCTGAGGGCTGAAGCCATCCCTTGTTGATGCCAAAGTACATAGTCTGATTCTAGTGCCTAGCTCTGAGTATGAAGGACTTGGGTTTGGGTGATCAATGTGACAGTGAACATCTGACATTTAAGGCAATTGGTCAAAAATACTAACTTAGAAAATGTACATATGTGTATTAAACAGTTTAGGAAAAACAGAAAAGTTACCTAGAACTGTTTTATTCCACTGATGAAACTTCTATGATCTTTGCATATTTGAGCTCTGCCTAGCATCCATTATTCCACATCTTATTTTTCTACTCCTACCCACTTTCCTTTTTGGCATAGTTGTATCTATCATTTATGTCTCTGATAAATATGTAATTCTCACTGAATTAATGGAGTATTTTAGGGCTTAATAGTAACTAACAGTGAATATTAAAGTGTCATTATAGTGCCCTGCGTTTGTGCACTTAGTATTTTTAGGAGGTACAACACAGTAAGCATTGTCTCACTTAACGCTAAGAAACAAATATCATTACTTCTTTTGTGAAGAGGAACACATGAGGAACAGAATAGGAAGGTCTGTTGTCTAGTGTTACAAAGACGGACAGAAATGGACACAGTCTCTTTATCTTATCCTTTATTCTGGAGAAGTCTCAGTTTAGCTAGATTGTCTTCCAAAGCAATCCTTGTTCCATGATTGTTTTTGTATGCTTGCTGGTGTCTGGGGCAGGAGCAGTTCTGGATGAATTGAAAAGAAAAACGACAAAACTTGTGTTATTGTGCTCTGTTTATTGTTGGATCAATATGATCGATGACCACCTGTCAGATCTGTAACATTATCTGGGAACCAGCAGATGGAGCTGTTACAGATAGCATTCAGAGGTTTGTTTATTCTCCAGAGCACGTGTTTCCATCCTGCGGGAAATACCACTTCATCGTTGGTGCAGTAGAGTTTTTTGTAGCATACCTTTTCTCTTAGCCCAAGTCTGCAGAGCTGGAAGGGCATTTAGGTCGAAGGCTAGGGGTTTCACATGGAAATGTGTGATCAGCATCTTCTACCTCTCTAATGCCTCCTTCTAGAAATCCAGTTGATTTCTGTGTTTGTGGAGAAAATTGGATTTATTGCCTTCTGGGAACCCCATGCTTAGAATCACAGAAGTGTTTACGTATGGCAGCCTAGACAGAAAAGAGAGACTTTGGTTAATGACTCACTTGGTAAACACAGAGTCACTATTGATAGACTTCAAAAAGATGCATATGCAGGATGTCTCTTGGGATTTTCAGGGACCGGTTGTCTAGGTGAACATATAGTACTGTCCATTCAAGCTGGAGACTGTAGGTGCTTTGTTATTTGTGTTGTGGAGGGTCGTGGTAGATTATTTGTCCCTTTTTGTGCTTTTATGAACCTTCAGGAAACTTAAATATGTGCATTATTCCTTTAATGTGGTAGAGTTTCTTTCTGGGGAAAGAATAGAAACTTTTTCTTAATTGGTTTTTAAGAACTCTATGAACGACAACCACCAGGAAAAGATGGGGTTTCCTGCTCTCCATCTCTGGTGAAATCAGAATGAAATGAGATTTGTTTTGGGGCGGTGTAAGTGATGTGGAAGTGAGCAAAGGTTCCAACAGTGAAGGCTGATGACTATGGAAGCAAGCTCCCATGGCCTTTTCCTCCAGGTCAGTTAATCAATACTGATTTGGCAAATGATGTCTGAAGAATCTCAGATGTGTAAATGCAAGATGATGAGGGGGGAAAGCACTCCATTTGATCATTGGTAAATTACGTCTATAAAACCTATTTATTGTTTTTCCTGAAGGAAGATGGTGTGAAGTTTATGAACTATTTTATGAAATATAAAAAATAAAAAGTTTATGCATATTATTAGTGAGTTTGGAACAAATTTGCATTTTCTTCCCTTGTAGTCTACATCATTTTAAGAGTAAAAATTGAAGTTATAATTAATACTTGATGAATGACGTTTTTATAATTATAACACTAAAAATTTGACTTAGAACTAACTCAGTGTTATCATTTTAGTCTATTGTTGAAACTATTTCTGGAATGTATTTGTCCACATTCTTGCAAAGTGATTATAGCATGTTAAAGATAACTGAGCATTTTAAACAGTACTCTGGGATCTTGCAATTTTCGGAATGTCTATAAAGTTATAGAAGGAAAAACAAGTGTGGGTGATTAGACTATGTTCTAATACCAGAGAATAGTCTGGATTTACCCCTTTGCAGAGAAGAAATAGATTCCTGATCTTTGATAATGAGCATATCCATTCTATTGGTGAATTTTCACCTTTCTGTAAGAGATGACTTGGCAAAAATAAGTTGAGGATTTGAGTAGTGCAGTTCCAATAAATTAAAGTTCTGCCACTTTGAAGAAGGGTGACTTTTGCTTTTTTTGTTATTATTATTATGGTTGAGTGAAAATGTACATTCCCACATAAATTGCATGTCTACGTATATGCAGCTCCCGCTGCTCTCCCTGCCCGATGACAGCACACTATTCCTCTCTACTCCATACGTATCTTATCCTCCAAACAATCTCCTATCCCCTCTTCTCCATCCACTCCCCTTCCTCCAGTAAGAGGTCAGCAGGACAGCATCCTATAGATGCATAGAACCATAAAGTGCACACATGATATGGTCACTCTGTGTCACGAAGTCCAATCCATTCCTGTCTGAGAGTTGACCTCCATTACGATTTATGGACAGGGGCAGCATCAGGGACAGGGGCCATGCTCCCAAGGGAACCCAGAGGCCATGGACCATCAATTGCATTCTTTTAATGGAGCTCTCGGAGTATACGCCTTTTAATTCTTTTTTTTATTTTTATTTAACATGACTGAGTGAAAATGTACATTCACGTATAAATTTACATGCCCACCTATATGCAGCTTCCACTGCTCTCCCTGTCCTTCCTCTCTGTCTCATCCTCCCAAGAGCCTCCTTTCCCCTCCTCTCCGTCCACTCCCCTTCCTCCAGCCAGAGGTCAGCAAGATGATATCCTATAGATGTATAGAACCATAAAGTGCTTCCAATATATGGTCACTCTGCATTGCCAAGTCCAATCCATTCCTGTCCAAAGAGTGGACCTTTGTTATAATTTATGGGAAAGGGCAGCATCAGGGCTCGGGGCCTCTCTCTCAGAGGAACCCCAAAACCGCTGGACCATCAATTGAGGTCTTTTAGTGAAGATGTCATGATGCACCCCTTTTTATTCTTGTGTTGCCAGTGAGACTGCTCTCTGTGAGCTCCATCGTGACTGTCCCTGGTGGTGGCCGGGCACCAACCGGTTCTTCCGGTCCCAAGTCGATGTAGGCACCCACTCTTGTGGGTCTCTCTGTCTTCTCGGTTGTCTTTACTGCATGTCATTTTGGTCCTCGGTGAGCATCCGTTCCTGCTGAGTTGGGACCATTTGCTGTCTCCTCGGATGGCAGCTTGGCAGCTTTTAGGACCCCAGACGCCACTCACCAAAGTAGGGTGCAGAGAGCTCTCTTAGCAAAATGCTAGTTGTGCCAATTGGCCTGGAATTCGCCTAAGAGCATGGTCCCCCGCCCTCCGCCCCAGCAACTCTATCCTTGCAGTACTGAGTTAAGATGGAAGGAGTACTCAAGTTATGCTGAAGTCCACTTCATGTTGTCCTTGTTTCTAATGTGTGCTATCACCGCTTTCTCCCAACTAGATTTCTAGTAGCTATCTAAAGTAAACCCCCCATCACCCTTCCTCCCTCCCGTCCCTTGCAGCTGTCAAAGAGTCTTTTCTTCTATACACAAGTCTGTTTTTTTTATCTTATCGTAGAGGTCTCATACAGTATTTGTCCTTTTGTTGCTGACTACTTTCACTCAACATAATGTCTTCCAGTTGAAATCAGGTTAGGAGATGTTTCCTAGAATCATCGTTATTCTTTATCATTGCGTAGTGCTCCATTGAGTATATGTACCATAGTTTACCTATCCGTTCTTCTATTATTGAGCATCTGGGTTGATTCCATCTTTTTGCTATCGTGGACTGTGCTGAGGTAAACATTCTGGTGCATGTGTCTGTTGGTGTGAAAGGCCTTGATTCTGTAGGATATATTCCAAGTAGTGGAATTACTGGGTCAAATGGTATATTGATATCCATTTTTTTAAGGAAGCGCCAGATTGCCTTCCAAAGAGGCTGGACCATTTTGCAACCCCACCAACAGTATAGGAGGGTTCCACTTTCTCCACAGCTTCTCCAGCATTTGTTGTTTTGTGTTATCTGGATCATGGCCAATCTTGTTGGAGTGAGATGGTATCTCATTGTTGTCTTGATTTGAATTTCTTTAATAACTAAAGATCGTGAACATGTCCGCATGTGTTTTTTGGCTGCCTGGATCTCCTGTTTAGTGAAGTGTCTGTCCATCTCCTTTGCCCATCACTTAATTGGATGGTTTATCTTCTTGTTATTGATATTTTGTAGTATCTTATACATTATGGAGATCAGGCGTCGGTCTGACATTAGAGTTGCCAAATATTTTTTCCCGTTCTGTGGGTGTTCTTTTAATTCTGTTAATAAAGTCTTTGGCTGAGCAAAAGTGTTTGATTCTTAATAGTTTCCATTTATCTATTTTCTCTTCTGTTGATTGAAGTTTCTTTGACAGATTTTGGAGTCTGTCCTCATTGTGTATTAAAACTTCCATTGTTGTTCCTACCTTTTCTTGGATGAACTTTATCATTTTAGGTTTGATATTTAGGTCTTTTATCCAGTTGGAGTTGGTTTTTGTATAAGGTGTAAGATATGGATCTTGATTCAGTTTATTGCAGATGGATAACCAATTTTGCCAGCACCATTTGTTGAAGATACTGTTTTCACCCCAGTTTAATATCTTAGGGCCTTTGTCGAATATCAACTGTTCATAGGCACATGGTGTCATCTCTGGGGTCTCAATTCTGTTCCATTGATCAATCTGTCAGTTCTTGTACCAGTACCAGGCTGTTTTGACCACTGTGGCAGTGCAGTATGTTCTAAGATCAGGTAATTAGAGGCCTCCCAGTGTGTTCTTCTTCTTTAGTAGTACCTTACTTATCCGGGGCTTCTTCCCTTTCCAAACAAAATTGGTGTTTTGTTTCTCCATCTCATTAAAAAATGATGCTGGAACTTGTATTGGGATTGCATTATATAAATAAATTGCTTTGGGTAAAATAGACATTTTCACAATGTTAAGTCTTCCTATCCGTGAGCAGGGTACGTTTTTCCATTTATCTAAGTCTCTCTTAGTTTCTTGTAGTAAGGGCTTGTAGTTCTCTTTGTAAAGGTCTGTTGTTTCTCCGGTTAGATTAATTCCTAGGTACTTTATCTTCTTAGGGGCTATCGTAAATGGTATTGATTTGATAATTTCCTCCTTAACAGTCTTGTTGTTGGTATAAAGGAATCCTACTGATTTACTTATGTTTATCTTGTATCCGGAGACTTTGCTGAACTCTTCTATCAATTTGAGTAGCTTACTTATAGATTCCTTGGGGTTCTCTGCATATACAATCATATCATCTGCAAACAGGAAGATTTTAACTTCCTCTTTGCCGATGCAGATGCCCTTTATTTTCTTGGTCTTGTGTAATTGCTCTGGCTAGAACTTCTAGCACAATGTTGGATAGGAGAGGTGACAGTGGGCATCCTTGTCTAGTTCCTGATCTCAGGGGAAAGTCTTTCAGTCTCTCTCCATTCAGGATGACGTGGGCAATTGGCTTTGTATAAATGGCCCTTATTGTGTTGAGGAATTTGCCTTCTATGCCCATTTTGCTAAGAGTTTTTAGGATGAACGGTCGTTGGACTTTATCAAATGCCTTTTCGGCATCAATGGACAAAATCAGGTGATCCTTGTCTTTTGTGTTATTTATGTGGTTAATCACATTAGTTGTTTTCCTGATGTTGAACCAGCCTTGTATCCCTGGTATGAATACCACTTGGTCATGATGGATTATTTTCTTGATAGGTTGTTGTATTCTGTTGGCAAGAATTTTGTTGAAGATTTTTGCATCTAGGTTCATGAGTGATATCGGTCTGTAGTTCTCTGTCTTTGTTGGATCTTTCCCTGGCTTAGGTATCAGGGTTACACTGGCTTCATAGAATGAGTTTCGGAGTACTCCGTCCCTTTCTATACTGTGAAATAGTCTCAGTAGTATTAGGGATAACTCTTCTCTAAATGCTTGGTAGAATTCTGCTGTGAAGCCATCTGGGCCCGGATTTTTTTTGGTTGGCAGTGTTTTGATGACCTTTTCAATCTCTTCCTTTGTGATGGGGTTATTAAGTTGTTCTGCTTCACGTTGTGATAATTTGGGTAGGTGGTACGAGTCAAGGAATTTATCCATTTACCCTAGGTTTTCAAATTTGTTAGAGTACAGTCTTTCGTAGTATTCTGTTAATGATATTTTTGATTTCTGTTGCATCTGTGGTGACAACTCCCCTCTCATTTCTAATTTGGGTTATTTGTTTCCTTTCCTGCTTTTCTTTAGTAAGTTTAGCCAGTGGTTTATCAATTTTGTAGATCTTTTCAAAAAACCAGCTTTTGGTCTTTTCAATTTTTCAATTGTTTTTCTAGTCTCTAATTCATTTAGTTCTGCTCTAATCTTTATGATCTCCTTTCTTCTGGTGCCCGAGGGGTTCCTCTGTTGTTCTCTTTCTACTTGTTCAAGCTGTAGAGTTAGTTCCTTGATTTGGTTTCTTTCTTCCTTCCAGATGTGTGCTTTTCTGGAGATAAACAGACCTCTGAGCACTGTTTTGGCTCTATCCCATAGGTTTTGGTAGGAAGTGTTTTCGTTCTCATTGGAAGCCATGAATTTCTTTAATTCATCCTTGATTTCCTCTATACCCCTTTGTTTTTTTGAGCAAGATGTTGTTCGGTTTCCAAGAGTTCCACTTTCTATCTATGTTTTTTCTGCTATTGATTTCAACTTTGAAGGCTTTATGATCTGAGAAGATGCTTTGCAGTAATTGAATGGTATGGATTTTGCTGAGCATTGCATTATGGCCTATCACGTTGTCAATTCTGGAGAATGTTCCATGTGCACTGGAGAAGAAGGTGTAGTTGTCTGCTGATGGGTGGAAAGTTCTGTATATATCAATGAGGTTTAGTTGGTTAATTGTGTCAATGAGGTCTTCTGTATCTTTACTGAGCTTTTTTCTAGACCTGTCTAGTAATGAGAGTGGAGTGTTAAAGTCTCTCACTATTATTGTGGAGTCATCTAACTCTCTTTTGAGCATAGTCAGTGTTTCTTCTACATATTTAGGTGCTCTGACATTAGGTGCATAAATATTTAATATAGTTAAGTCTTGCTTGTGTACTGAACCTTTCAGGAATAAATACTGTCCATCTTTGTCCACGATGGTGGATTTGACATTAAAGTTGGTTTTGTCTGAGATTAGAATTGCCACCCCTGCTCTTCTTTGTTCATTGTTAGCTTGATATATATTCTTCCATCCTTTAATTTTCAGTTTGTTCCTGTCTTTAGGCTCAAGTGAGTTTCTTGTAGACAACATATGGATGGGTCGTGTCTTTTGATCCAAGATGACACTCGGTGTCTCTGTACTGGAGCATTCAGTCCATTCACATTCAATGTAATGATTGATAGGTATGTGTTCACTGCTGCCATTGTGTTATGTTTATTTTTATGTTGGTATTTTCTCTGTTGTTCTTATTAGTCTGTTCTGGGACACTCTTGTTTGTGAGTTGATTTTTCACCTTTTTCAGAGCTGGTTTTATAGTTGTTGAGACTCGTGTGTTAGATTTCTTGAAATGGTATGATACATCTTTGTTGTGCTTTACAGCTGCCCCTATGAACCCCCTTAATAAACTATTTATAAACCCAATTTTAATTAGTACCAGTCTTGTCATCTTCCTCTCCATCTGGAAGGACTATAACGACTGTAGTACATACCTCTTTTTATTATGATGACACCATAGTTTTCATGATGATCACTGGATTGCTTCTTTGCATATCAAAGCTGTGATTGACTGTTGAGCCTTCCCTAAATGAGTAGAGTATTGAGTAGTGTGTCATTCTAAAATATAAAGTTAGTGGTTTTGTTCTTCTAAGCCAAAGCCAAGAAATTCTTTCAGTATTTATTGTAGTTTGGGTTTGATTTTTACAAAGTCTCTGAGTTTCTGTTTATCTGGGAATGTCTTAATTTCATTTTCATATTTGAAAGATAGTTTTTCAGGATATATAATTCTTGGTTGGAAGTTCTTCTCCTTCAAGACTTTAAATGTGTCATGCCACTGTCTCCGTGCCAGCATGGTTTCTGCTGAGAAATCTGACAAGAGCCTACAGGGTTTCCCTCTGAATGTTAGCTTTGCCTTGAGTCTTGCTGCCTTTAAGAGTTGCTGCTTCATTTTGTTAAGCTTGATTATAATATGTCTTGGAGTCTTTCTTTTGAGATCTATATTGGGTGGCGTACGACATGCATCCGAGATGTCTATATTCTCTTCCTTCATGATTTCTGGGAAGTTTTCTTTCAGTAGCTCAGCAACGATACTCTCTGTGTTCTCAGATGTCTCACCCTGCTCAGGGACTCCAATTAATCGAAGGTTGTTCCTCTTAATAGAGTCCCACATGCTTCTTAATGTTTCTTCATTTTTCTTGTTTCTTGTTTCTGATTTCTGCTCATGGACGCTGGCATCAGTAGCTCTGTCTTCCAAGTCAGAAATTCTTTTTTCCATTTGTTCCATTCTGTTTTCTTGGCTTTGCATGGAAGTTTCTATGTCTTTGATTTTCTTCTTGATCTGTTGGATTTTAGAGTACTGGTGTTCCATCAGATAGAACAACTTGCTTAATTTTTCATTTTGTTCTGTTGCATTTTGTATAAGGTCTAGAAGGGCTCTGTATATAATCAATTTGTATTCACTTCCTGATGCTTTCATAAAAGTTTCTTCATCTGGAAAACTCCTTGTTTGCTTTGTTTGGGAGCCTTCTGAAGCCATGAGTGATTGCTTGTATGCCACAATTGTCTGTTGCTTTTTGGGTCCCGTGTGAGTATATAGAGGCCGGAAGAGGTACTGTGAGGATGAATTGCAAATGTTTCTCTAGGCTGTCTTCAAATGTAAAGCAAAAGGTATCTGACCAGTTCACAAGTCAGTTAGGTTTTCAGGTGTAGAGGTCCCTCTTCTCATCTGACAAAGTAAGTGGCACTATATCCAACCCCAGATGATAACAAACTAGTTCAGAATGCAGCAATGCTACTGCCCTGTTGGCCTCTGCTGACATTGCCTAGCCTTAGCCAACACTGTGTCGAGTACCGGTTTTGTGGTAGAAAAGCGCTCTCCTGTGAGCAGGCTCTGGCTCCCAAGCTAAGAATTAGGTCCAGCTGCGGCCACCATATCCAAGATGGCGTCCTCCACACAGGCAGCAGCCAGAGCGGCTAAAGGTGCCGAGAGGTACTGATTCCTCTGTTTCTGTTGCAGGGCCCCCGACATAGGCAGCACTGTGCAAAATCACTACTTTTCTGTTGGAGAAGCGCTGTCCTGTTTGCAGGCGCTGGCTCCCAGGCTAAGAACGAGATCCTGCTAAAATCTCAGTACCAACATGGCGTCCCGCACACTGACCATGAAGGTCCACACAAACCCCGCTGAGGCAGCTACAAAACGAAAGGCTCAACGTGGCTAGATTAACAGAGTCCCGAGCCTGGCTCTCTGAATATGGGAATTTCGCCTGCCTATCCCCCCCAGCAGTGCGTCTGAGTCTAGCCGCCAGGAAAGACCCAGTTCCGCCCACTGGCCAAGACAGAGGGGAAAAAAAGTCAAAATGGTGCGTTTACTTTCCGTTCGTGAGAGCCGGGGCTAGCCATGAGCGGGAGTCAGCGAAAGAGAGGAGGTTTTTTGCTGAGTGGTATGTCCCAATTAACAGCTCTGTGCCGTGTCCTGAGGCTGATTAGGTTATCAGAAGGCTCTGTTTGATTGTCAAATCAGGTCTTGGTTTCCAGAGGGATATAAGGAGACGTGTGCTTAGTCCGCCATCTTAACTGCGCCCCTCTCGCCTTTTTATTCTTGTTTTGCCAGTGAGACTCAACTTTGTAATCTCCATCATAGCTATCACTGATGTTGGCCAGGCACCATCCAGTTCTTCTGGTCACCCACTCACGTGGGTCTCTCTGGAAGGGTGACTTTTCTAATTTGCATAAAACCATATGTAGATTAACACTGGGCATAAATTTACACCCATAACATACGTATTATCCTCATATCTTTGCTCATTGTCATTGGCTTGATTCTGAGTCATAGCAACCCTACAGGATAGAATAGAACTGCCCCATAGAATTTCTAAGGAGTGGGTGGTAGATTCAAATTGTCGACCTTTTGGTTAGCAGCTGAGCTCTTAAGCACTTTGCCAACAGACTCCAGTATACACATACTCACACAGATTATATATATGATATAATCTTATTGTGTATAACATATGCTATATGTATAAAATGAATAGGATTATGCAGTATGCGTTACTTTGTCAGTCTTTTTTCAACTACTAATTTCTCTTGAAGACCTTTGATGTCACTTCCTTATTATTTTTTAATGAGTGCATACTATCACATAATATCAATGGACCACAATTTGCTTAATATATTGCCTAATGGTGAACATTAATTTTTTTCCAAAGTTTGCTGTAATAGACATTGCACCACAAAGGAAATAAAAAGGAAAGAAAGAAAGAAAAGCAAACAAACAGACAAATTGCATGCACAAATTTTTAAACCTATAGGGACCATTTATTTCAAATAGTTTTCTGGGATAAGAACACCCGGGTTAAAACACTTAATTTGAAATTTTTATACATATTTCCAATTTAATGCATTTGTGATGGACCAGTGGTTAAGAGCTCAGTTGCTCATCAAAAGGTTACCACTTTGAACCCACTAGCTATTCCTTGGAAACCTTATGAGCAGTTCTACTCAGTCCTAGAGGGCCACTGTGAGTCAAAAAAACTCCACAGTAACAGATTTGATTATTTTTTGATATGGGGAAAGTAGACCTTAAAATTAAATCTTAAGGTGTTCTAAATATTTCTTAACATTTGAAAATAAAAATTAACAAATTCCTTTCCTTCTTTCTCATAACCATGTCAGTCACACTTTCTCTGTCTTCGTCATTTAAACCAGTGTTTATTAAGCACATACTGGATTTATTTATTTATTAAGCACATGCTGGATTCAACTGCAAGACAGTAGCATAGTTGACAACTACCCTCTGTACCTCCTGGCATTGTTCAGCTGTAGCCAATCTTACCACGTTTTTTCAGTTTCACCACATTTTTGTCAGTTGGGTAAGAGATGGGAAGAACTTTCACTGACTTTTCAAACTCCTTTCTTTGAGATTTCCTGGAAGGAATAGCATCTCAATGGGCAGGAGTGGTGGGCAAAGATTCCGCAAGTCTCATGATCAGTTAAAGAGAGGTTTTTATTCAGTTGGGAAGATTCTCTAGGCCACAGGAAAATGGGACTGGAAGTGACAAGGAATGGAGCAGAGAGCAGGCTGAAGCACAGTAAGAGGACTTGAGCCAGTGGGGTACAGCTCTCAAATCTGATGCAGGAAATGATAAAAAAAAAAAAAAAAACAGAGCAAGAAGTAGTTTATTTGAAAGCAGAGAGTCTGGAAAATAATATTGTCAAAATAATTAGGCTAGGTAGGAGGCACCAGAAAGTAAATGCCAAGAGATTAAGGAAGTGATAGTACCAGGAGATAAGATGATAGCAATTCTACCGTCAGGTAAGAAGTGAGATCAGTATGGTCTGTTTGGTTTATCTTCACTTATTTTTAAAATCTGTTTTCTGGTGTCATTATTGTGAGGCTTTAAAAACTTGATACAGGTATTGTTTGTGGTATGCAGTACAGGATGGGCATGTATGTGAGTGGTATGTGTGTCTGTGCTTGTGTGTGTGCATGTGTATTGTCTGTATGTGTGTGTATGGCATTTGCATGTGTATATGCACATATGTGTACACTTTCCTGGAGAGTTACTTTGCTACAAGATTTATAAGTAAGTCTGGATTCTCCAAATGTGATGATGCCAAAACAAAGAAGAAAAATTGCTCAAATGCCAACTACGCTATGCAGTGCAGCACCAGTTTTCTGAAGTGAAAAGATTTGTGTGAATACAGCATCTAGCCAGATAACCAATGGAAGAAGTAAATTATGTCTGTCTTTATTATTATGTTAAAATGTTGGTCACACTTTTCTTTGACATTAAAAATGCTAATGTATTATGGAGTAGAGGACAAAATTCATGTGAATTTTTATGATAAAATGTGACTTTTTAAATAAATTTCAAATCTGTTGGTTGTCTCAGATGGTACTGACTACATAAACGAAAACATTTATTTTCATGTACTTTAAAGTTGGGGGTGGCAGAGTCAAGTTGGTGGACTAGACACATGCCTCCTTAATTCCCTCTGAAATCTAAGGCCTGGGTTGATAATTAAATGGAGTGTTCTGGACACCCAGTGAGCCTTAGGACAGGGTGTAGGGCTGTCAATTTGGACTATATGCCACTGAATGGGAAACTTCTCTTTCACTGACCCCACCCTTGTTGAATGGGTGGCTCTTGAGGACTGAAAGCAACTTGCATTTTAACGTTTTTTCCTTTGTCTTAGCTGGCAGGCAGGGGTTAGGCTTAACTGGCAGCAAAGCTCAGCTGCATTGCTGATGTAATCAGCAGGTAGAATAGCCACATTTTGAGACCCCAGCTCTGGACTCTGAGCATCTCCACCCCTACACCTCTCTTTCCAAACCTCTGCCATTGAATCAGCTATATTGCAGTGGGTGGGAAAGCTTGTGCGACACATCATCTTGTTTGACTGGGAAGTGGAATTACCCAAATGGAGGCCTCAGCAGGGGCTAATTCCCAGGCTGTGAGGCAGTGCCAGCCTGAGGAGCACTTTCCCAGCAGAAAAGCTCTGTTTAGCACAGCGTTATGGGTAGGGCCTGGCAGTGGATAACAGCAGGGCAGTAGTCTGTTTGTACTTTGAACTAGATTACAATATCTAGGGACGGATATAGAAGTGCCTCCATTGCCAGCTGGAAAGATGGGCTTGCACACTGGACAGTTTGACTGATTTTGGAAGTTATCAAATGGCTTTTACCTTTAAAAATAAGATTACCTAGAGAATTAACTGTGGTGCATCCTGACGATATCTCTTTCAGCCTTTACTGACTCACATCATAGGGTCAGCTGACAGCCCCCCTGTGACTCCATAAATAGGCCCACGTCTTTGCCAGCCGTGAGAGGTAGGCTGCCACCCCAGAGATTCCACTGGGCCCAATCACTGGAGTACATAGAAGTGACTAGTGATCACCTTCCTTCTAAGACTACAACGCAGATCCTGTTAAGGCAGCACCGGATAAACTAAACAATATCTAGATGCCTCCAAAGCAAGAAACCCTGGCCAGACACTTAAATAAAAATCTACCTATGGCTCCGGAAAGCTCCCGAAAGAATGAACGGAAGAATTTCCCAGACAAAGAAGCCTTTCTGAAACTGTCAGAGGTTGAGAAAAAAAGGATTGTATGTAAAGCTCTCCTACACATTACACAAAATGCAGCAGAGCAAAATGAAAAACTGAGCAAGTTATTGGAACTGATGGAACACCAGCATTCTGAAGTCTGACAGATCAATAAAAAAATTAAAGAATTAGACAATTCAATTCAAAGCCAAGAAAACAGAATTGAACAACTGGAAAATAGACTTTCTGACCTTGAAGATAGAGCCTCTTACACCAGCATTTATGAGGAGAAATGAGAGAAAAGAAACAAGAAAAATGAAGAAGCATTAAGAAACATGTGGGACTCTATCAAGAGGAACAATCTATGATTAATTGGAGTTACTGAACAGGGAGGGACACCTGAAAACACAGACTATTGTTGTTGAGTTGTAGACAGAAAACTTCCCTGAAATTACAAAAGAAGGGAACACAGATATCCAAGATGCATATCAAATGCCACATTATTTAGACCCCAAAAGAAAGACACCAAGTCATACTATAATCATGCTTAATGAAAGGAAACATAAGCAGAAACTCTTAAAGGCAGTGAGACTCAAAGCAAAGCTAACATTCACAGGGAAGCCCTGTAGGCTTTTATCTGACTTCTCAGCAGAAATGATGATGGCATGTAGGCAGTGGGATGACACATCCAAAGCCTAGAAGGGGAAAACTTCCAACCAAGAAATATATACCCTGCAAAACTGTCTTTCAAATATGAGAATAAAATTAAGATATTCACAGATAAACAGAAACTTTGAGACACTTTGTAAAAACCAAACCAAAGCTACAAGAAATACTGAAAGAAGTTCTTTGCTTGGAAAAATAAAACCATTACCTCTGTATTTTAGGAGGCAATACAGGACACATCATCCAAAAACCTCAGTTAGCAAAGACACAAAACTCAATCAAAACTATAATATTAAAAGGAGGGATCCAGTGATCATATCATGAAAACTATGATATTATCACATTAAAATAGGGACATACTACAGCAGTTATAGTCCTTCCAGATGGAGAGGAAGTTAATAACATATGTAGAAGTTAAAATTGAGTTTAAGCATAGATTATTAAGGGCGATCATAGAAGTAGGCACAAAGCACAATAAAGATGCAACATATCAAATCAAGAAATGTAATACAGGAGTCACAACAATCACAAAACCAACCCTGAAAATGATGAAAAATCAACCCATAAAGAAGAATGTCCCAGAACAGAATATTAGGAGCAACAGAGAAAACATCAACACAAATATAAATACATCAAAATGACAGCACTAAACACATACCTATCAATAATTACACTGAATGTAAACAGACTGAATTCTCCAGTAAAGAGACAATGAGTGATATCTTGTTCCAAAAGACATGACCCATCTATATATTGCTTACAGGACACTCACCTTAGACTTAAAGATATGAACAAACTGAAAATTAAAGGATGGAATAATATATACCAAGCTAACAATATACAAAGAAGAGCAGGTATGGCACCACTAATCTCAGGTAAAATAGATTTTAATGTAAAATCCACTACCGTGGACAAGGATGGACACTATTTATGGCTGAAAGGTTCAATACACAAGCAAGACTTAACAATACAAAATATTTATGTGCCCAACACTAGATTATCTAAATACATTGAAGAAACACGGACTACATTAAAAAATGAGATAGATCTCTCCACAGTAATAGTGGGAGACTTCAACACTTCACTTTCAGTATTGGATAGATTTTCTAGAAAAAAGCTCAATAAAGACACAGAAGATCTTATGGCTACAGTTAACCAACTAGACCTCATTGATGTATACAGAACTTTCTATCTATCAGCAGACAACTACACCTTCTTCTCCAGTGCACATGGAACATTTTCCAGAAGAGACCATGTGTTGGACATAAAGCAAACCTCAAAAAAATCCATACCACTGAATCATTGCAAAGCATCATTTCAGACCATAAAGCCATAAAAGTCAAAATCAATAGCAGAAATAACATAGAGAAAAATTGGAACTCATGAAAACAGAACAACATCTTGCTCAAAAAGCCATGGGTTATAGACTGTGGCCCCTAGGGTTGCCATGAGTCAGATCCAACTCGACAGCACTTGGCTGGCATAGAAGAAATCAAGGATGAAATAAAGAAATTTAGGGATTCAAATGAGAATGAAAACACTTCCTACCAGAACCTATGGGATACAGCCAAAGCAGTGCTCAGAGGTAAGTTTACCTCTATAAATGCACGTGTCTGGAAGAAGAAAAGAAACCAAACCAAAGAATTAATCCTACAGCTTGAAGAAGTAGAAAGAGAGCAACAGAGGAACCCCTCAGGCACCAGAAGAAAACAGATCATAAAGATTAGAGCAGACCTAAACAAATTAGAGAATAGAAGAACAACTGAAAAAATGGAAAAGACCAAAGGCTGGTTTTTGGAAAAGATCAACAAAATTGGCAAACTATAGGCTAAACTTACTAAAGAAAAACAGGAAAGAAAACAACCCGAATAAGAAATGAGATGGAAGATGTCACAACAGATCCAACAGAAATAAAAAAATATCATAACAGAATACTATGCAAGACTGTACTCTAATAGAGACAATGAACAAATTCCTAGATTCATATCATCTACTGTTTTAGTCAGCTAATGCTGTTCTAACAGAAATAGCAGGGAGTAGATGGCTTTAACAAAGGAAAGTTTATTCTTACACAGTCCGGTAGGTTACAAGCCCAAATTCAGGATGTCCACAATGGGGGAAGGCTTTCCTCTTGTCAGCTCTGGAGGGAAGTCCGGTATTGCATCATTCTTTGTTCAGGGAGCATCTTGGCACAGGAACCTTGGGTCTGAAGGACGTGCTCTTCTCCCAGGTCTGCTTTCTTGATGGTGTGAGGTTCTCAATTTTGTACTTCTTTCCTTTCCTTCTATCTCTTGCAGGATGAAAGGTTTAAGGGTGGGGCAAGCCATACTCCAGGGCAACTCTCTTTATAGTGGAGCAGGGAGTAATCTTATGAAGGGATTTACAGTCCCACCCTAATCCTTTGACATGCTGCACAGGAAAACTGCAAAATGGAGGACAATCACAAGATATTGGGAATCATGGCCTAGCCACACAGCTACACATATTCTTTAGGGGGTCACAATTCAATCCATGACACCTACCAAAATTGTCACAAGTTGGAGCAGAACAACTCAACAAACCTATCACGAAGGAAGAGATAGAAAAAGTCATCCAAAAACTACAAACCAAAAAATGGCCTGGCCCAGATGGCTTCATTGCAGAATTATACCAAGCTTTTAGAGAAGAGTTAACTCCAATACTGCTGAGACTATCTACTGCGTAGAAAGGGATGGAATACTCCCAAATTCTTTCTGTGAAGCCAGCATAACCCTGCTACCAAAGCCAGGAAAAGATCCAGCAAAAGAGGAGAAATACAGACCAATATCACTCATGAACCTAGATGCAAAAATGGTCAACATAATCCTTGCCAACAGAATTCAACAACATACCAAAAAAATAATTGATCACGACCAAGTTGAATTCATACCAGGTGTGTAAGGATGATAAAGCATCAGAAAAACAGTGTGATCAACCACATAAATAACACAAAGGACAAGAATAACCTGATTTTGTCTATTGATGCAGAAAAGGCAATTGACAAAGTCCAATACCCATTCATGCTCAAAACTCTCAGCAAAATAGGAATAGATGGCAAATTCCTCAATACAGTAAGGGCGATTTATACAAAGCCAACTGCCTACATCATCCTGAATGGACAGAGACTGAAGCAATTCACCTTGAGAACGGGAACTAAACAAACATTCCCACTCTCACTTCTCCTCTTCAACATTGTACTAGAAGTTCTAGCCAGAGCAATTAGACAAGACCAAGAAATAAAGAGCATCTACATTGGCAAAAAAGAAGAAAAATCTCCCTATTTGCAGATGATATGATTGTATATACAGAGAATCCTAAAGAATCCATAAATGAACTACTCAAACTGGTAGAAGAGTTCAGCAAAGCCTCAAGATACAAGATAAACGTAAGTAAATCACTAGGATTCCTTTATATCAACAAAGTGATTATTAAAGAAGAAATCACCAAATCAATACCATTTACTACAGCCAGCAAGAAGATAAAATATCCAGTAATAAATCCAACCAGAGAAATAAGAGACCTTTACAAGGAGAACTGCAAGTCCTTACTACAAGAAACTAAGAGAGACTTACATAAATAGAGAAAACTACCCTGCTCATGGATAGGAAGACTTAACATTGTGAAGATGTCTATTTTAATCAAAGCAATCTGCTTATATAATGCAATCCCAATACAAATTCCAGTGACATTTTTTTAATGAGATGGAGAAACAAATCACCAACTTTGTTTGCAAAGGGAAGAAACCCGGATAAGTAAAGCACTACTGAAGAAGAACACACGAGAAGGCCTTTCACTACCGATTTTAGAACCTGTTACACTGCTGCAGTTGTCAAAACAGCCTGGTACTGGTACCAAAAGAGACATATAGACCAATGGAACAGAACTGAGACCCAGAAATGCCACTAACCTCCTATAAACAGTTGATATTCAACAAAGGCCCTGAAGATTGTAAACTGGGTGTCATGGTTTGAATTGTGTCCCCCCAAAAATGTGTGCAGCCACGTGGCTGGGATATGGTTCCCAGTATCTTGGGACTGTCCTCCATTGTGTGGTTTTGCTAACCTGTATGTTAAAGGATTAGGGTGGGGCTGCGAATTCCTGCTATGGGGAAGTTTCCCTGGAGTATGGCTTGCCCCACCCTTAATGCTTTTAGCTTGCAAGGAATAAAAGGAAAAAGAACCAAGGACAATTTGAGAACCTCGCTACCATCAAGCAAGCAGCACCGGGAGCAGAGCGCGTCGTTCAGACCAGAGGTTCTTGCGTTAGGACACTCCCTGGACAATGACTGATGCAATACCGGACTTTCCTCCAGAGCCGTCAAGGGGAAAGTCTTTCCCTGGAGCGCACACCCTGAATATGGACTTGCAACCTACCGGACTGTGTAAGAATAAATCTTTCTTTGTTAAAGCCATCCACTCTGTGGTATTTCTGTTAGAGCAGCCCTAGCTGACTAAAACAGAATTGGTACCGTGGGAGTGGGGTGCTGCTCTAGCAAATACCTAAAATGTGGAAGCCACTTTGAAGCTGCGAATGGACAGAAGATTCAGAAGGAACGAAGAAGGCGCTGATGGTGAGAAACAACGGAGGACTGGCAGCAGCAGCAGCGGCAGCAGCAGAACCAGAGGCAGCGCTGGAGCCGACCCGCGGAGCGAGAGAGGTCAGTGCCTGCGCAGAGTTTTCCTCGCGGAACGGGGTGCCTCTGGGCACTTGAATCGGTGAGCTGGCCTTGCTGACCCACGGAGTGAGAGAGTTGAGTGCCTTTGGGCAGGACACTTTCCAGCAAGAGTGGGGTGCCTCCGGGCACTTAAACCAGTGGAGCTACAGAGCTTTGGAACACTTGCCCGGCAGGGCAGATGTGGGCCTGAGGCCCGGGCCATGCGGCCATAGGAAGCTGAAGCTGAAGAGGCAGATAGCGTGAGAAGCTGAGCTGCCTCAGTCTCAAGAGGTATGGCCATGACCTCAGGGGTTTGAAAGGGTGGAACCCTGGCGTGCTGTGTTTGTAAGGGTGGAATTGCCACTCAGTTGGGCTTAGGGTGTTCCTAAAGCCGATGGGACAGAGTTTCTGTCCAAGTGGGCCTTGAAGGCAGAGTTGTAGCACGGGGCTGGAGGTCTCCACTCAGAAACCTGAGAGTGTGGCCGATACCTAGAGTCTGTAGAGCATTGCTGTTGTGTAGAATGTCTCAGAAAATGTAAGAGTATTTCCAAAGCTTTGAGGGCTAATGTAATGTGTTCTGTTGACTTGCCTATTGCCTGTTAATGCCTTCTAAGTTTCACAGATGTAGAAGAGTTTTTGTATTTTGCACTTGGAGCTGATTTAAGACTTCTGTTATATGGATGGACATAATTTTGCTATGGTGAGATGAATGTGTTAAATGTTTTTGTGATGTGATTTTTGGGTTGTCAAAGGGTGGGATGTCATGGTTTGAATTGTGTCCCCCCAAAAATGTGTGCAGCCACGTGGCTGGGATATGGTTCCCAGTATCTTGGGACTGTCCTCCATTGTGTGGTTTTGCTAACCTGTATGTTAAAGGATTAGGGTGGGGCTGCGAATTCCTGCTATGGGGAAGTTTCCCTGGAGTATGGCTTGCCCCACCCTTAATGCTTTTAGCTTGCAAGGAATAAAAGGAAAAAGAACCAAGGACAATTTGAGAACCTCGCTACCATCAAGCAAGCAGCACCGGGAGCAGAGCGCGTCGTTCAGACCAGAGGTTCTTGCGTTAGGACACTCCCTGGACAATGACTGATGCAATACCGGACTTTCCTCCAGAGCCGTCAAGGGGAAAGTCTTTCCCTGGAGCGCACACCCTGAATATGGACTTGCAACCTACCGGACTGTGTAAGAATAAATCTTTCTTTGTTAAAGCCATCCACTCTGTGGTATTTCTGTTAGAGCAGCCCTAGCTGACTAAAACACTGGGGTAAAAACAGTCTCTTTAAGAAATGGTGCTGGCAAAATTGGATACTCATCTGCAAAAAATTGAAACAAGATCCATATCTCATACCTTTTACAAAAACCAACTCAAATTGGATAAAAGACCTAAACATCAAATCTAAAATGATAAAGCTCATCCAAGAAAACATAGGATCAACAATGGAAGTTTTAATACACAGTGTAGACAGACTTCAAGAACTGACAAAGAATGATCAACAAAAGAGAAAATAGACAAATGGGAACTATTAAGAATCAAACACTTTTGCTCATCCAAAGACTTTATCAAAAGAATTAAAAGACCACCTACAGAAATGGGAAATAAAATTTGGCAACTATATGTCAGACCAATGGCTGATCTTATAATCTACAGGGTACTACAAAATACCAACGATAAAAAGATAAATAATCCAATTAAGCAATGGGTGAAGGAGACGGGCGACCCTTCTCTAAAGAGGACAAACAAGCAGCCAAAAGACACATGTGGAATTGCTCACAATCATTAGCTATTAAACAAATCCAAATCAAAACTATGATGAGGTATCATCTCACCCCAACAAGGTTGACCATGATCCAAAAAACACGAAACAATAAATGCTGGAGAGGCTGTGGAGAAATTGAAACTCTCCTACACTGCTGATGGGATTGCAAAATGATATAACCTCTTTGGAAAGCAACCTGGTGCTTCCTTATATTTAAAGCTGGAAATAGATATACCATTTGACCCAGTAATCCCACTGCTTGGAATACATCCTACAGAATCAAGGGCAGTCACACGAATGCATACAAACACACACAAATGTTTGTTGCAGCACAGTCCACCGCAGCAAAAAGATGGAATCAACCCAGATGCCCAACAATAGATGACTGGATCAATAAACTATGGTATATATACTCAGTGGAACAGTATGCAATGTTAAAGAACAATGATGATTTTAGGAAGCATCTCATCACCTCATTTCAATTGAAAGACATTATGTTGAGTGAAATCAGTCAGTGGCACAAGGACAAATATTGTATGAGACCCCTATTATAAAGACTTAAAAACAGACTTATGTGTAGAAGAACAGACTCTTTGATGGCTGCATGGGAGGGGAGGGAGAGAAGATTGCTTATAGATTAGATAGTTGATAGAAATTTGGTTGGGTGAAATCAGTGACAGTACACATTAGAAAGAAGATCAATTTAACTGGACTTCAACATAACCTGAATACTCTTCCAATCTTAACCCAATATTGCAAGGACAGAGTAGGTGGGTTAGGGTCTGGGGACCATGCTCTCAGGGGACATTGAGGCCAATTGGCATAACTAGTGTATTGCTATGTGTCTTTTCCATGTCATATTGGTGAGTTGCATCTGGGGTCTTAAAAGCCAGCAAGCTGCCATCTGAGGTACACCAGATGGTCCCAACTCAGCAGAAACAGATGATCACCAAGGACCGATGACATGAAGGAAAGAGATCCCAAAAGACAGGAAGACCCTCGCGAATGGGTGACCACATCAACATGTGACCGGTAGAACCAGACGGTGCTCAGCCACCACCAGTGACAGCTGTGATGGTGCTCACAAAGTGGAGTCTCAGAGGCAACACGAGAATAAGAGGAGATGACCCTTAGAACTCCACTAAAAGACTACCGTCAATGATCTGAAGGCCTGGAGTTTCTCCTGGGAGCATGGCCCCTAGACATGATGCTACCCCTATCCATAAATCATTACTGAGGTCAACTCATCAGACAGGAATGGCTTGGACTTGGTGACACAGAGTGACCATTTCATGTATGCACTTTATGGTTCTATGCATCTATAGGATATTGTCCTACTGGCCTCTTACTAGAGGGGAGTGGAAAGGGTAAAGGTGGGACAGGAGATTGTTAAGATGATATGACATGAGTAGGAGAGAAAGAAAGTGTGCTGTCACTGTGCAAGGAGAGCAGTAGGAGCTGCACATAGGCGGGCATGCAAATTTAAACTGGATTGAACACTTTCACTCAATCACAATTAAAAAATAAAAGCCAAAGTATGCACACCACATGGTCCAAAAAAAAAAAAAAAAAAAAAAAATTCTAATTTTCATTGTCTTTTCAATCTGGAATATTGTGTGGGGCACCTACACTTTCTTTAGTACCTAGAAATGCTTATCCTTGCCTTTTTAAATGAGGACTTATGCATATTCTATGGAATTGACATCTTCCACTGCACTGCATCTACCAGCTAGACATGTTTCTTCAAGGAAACCAGGGAAGACCAGCAGTCTGAGAACCTCAGATACCTGGTGGTTTAAAATTTGTTTCTAGAGTTGGCCAGAAATTACTTCCACTTTTGGTTAGTACTAAGGTGTGGCCTGCTCTGAAGGACTGCCCAAACCTTAAGGAATGTGTTCTTTGAAGGAGCTTTCTGTCGTCTTTGGCATGGAGGTCTTTTCACCAGCAACAGACCCAGGTTTCTACCAGATCTGAACTCAGTTGTACTGTTGTTTCACATCAAAACTGTGTATGTTCCAGGCACAAACACAAAGAGGCAGCTGACCATATTCCCAAATGGAATATAATGACACAAGAACGTCAAGGACGGACTGTACTCCCAAACCACTTGGAGGCACTTTGTACTATGGAGATCCAGTGGGAGCTGAGCCACTCATATTCCTAACCCTGGGTTACTCGGTGTGCTGAGTAAAACCACAGAACATACACACCCCTGAGAGGAACAGATGGTGTCCTGGTGCTATTGTTATTTTACATCTGGCTGAATGGGAAACCGAACTCTCAAGGACAGCTTGTAGACTACATCAGTTAAACAGCGGACAGTATATTCCAAGAAAGGGTTCTACCGTTTTGGTGCAGTCATGTATGGTTCCTTTTCACAGAGTAAGTGAGGACAGCTGATATTTATCTGAAGAAGTAGTGTATATTATGACCCTTAATGAATGATTCCCAGGGCATTATGTTCTGCACTGCATTGCTTGAGCTTCCTTTTGGGAGCACAGCTAATGTCGACCTGGGTCTTGGTTTCTGTTGCTTCCAGTAGTGGAAGTTGCCATCTGGTGGCTGTCATGAGGGACATACCTTCTTTTATTTGATACTTCCAAAATATGATTATTGTGCATTGCAACATTATTTGGATTAAACATATCTGATTGATAAGCACACAGCCTGTGTGACAGCTGGGAAAGCAAGCTGGCAAGAAACTGCTGGTGGCTTGCATTAGTTCTTAACATGCAAAAACAGCCACATGTGAGAAGCTAACTATAGCAAAGCTTAAATCTATTTGAGAGTATTAGCATTGCTTAATGTGGAGTAACTTAACTGTAATGACACATTCAGAAATCAGTATGACATTTGAGCCAGGTGACTTTTCTTAAAGATGAATTGGCTGATAGGTTTAGCAATGTTTTAACAGAAGGAATAAGCAAATTTTGAAAGTTAATGAATCAGAAACTGATCAGCAATACTTTTGTAGGTATAAATGACTTTAGTTTCATGTTGTTCTAGAAATTTATATTATGGTCTTTAACTTGGTGTCCAGATGATTTCACATATCCTGCGGTTGCATATGTCTTATGTATTTCAGGCACTTGTCATTTATCAGCAAGAAAACCAAAGTTTCTTCTCTTAAAAGACAATTTAAAATTGTTGTCAAGGTGGAAAAAAGGCTGAAGAAGGAGAGACAAAAGATTGGATTGTAATTTCAGTGACTGAAAGAGAAAATAAGAGTCTCTATTCCTTGTCTCAAAATGAAAACAGCTTAATTTTTTAATCGTTAATTATAAGAAAATTAAATTCTTGTTAGAAGTAATTTAGATCATACAGAAATAGAAAATAAATGGTGAAAAGACCTCTGTAATCCTACCCCACGGAGGTAACACCTTGGTACATATTCTCCTTCATGTTTTAATGCATAGCCACCATAAACCTACTGCTGTCAAGTCAACTCTGACTCATAGCGACTCTATAGGACAGAGAAGAATTAATTATCCTATAGGATTTCTAAGGAGCACCTGGTGGATGTGAACTGCTGACCTTTTGTTTAGCAGTAGTAGCACTTAACCACTATATCACCAGGGTTTCCAATGCATAGATATTAGTCAAAAACTGTAAATAAGATAAATAAGGGTTATTGTCTAACCACTGGTAAGTAAGCAGTCTTTCCACTGTATTTTTTGTACATCCTCCTATATCAGTAAATACTCGTATAGATCTGGCATTGAAAAAAATGCACCATAATGCAATTACTACTTTCCTGGCAGATATTTAGGTGTTTCCAATGCAAGCATTATTTTGTAAAAACAGTATGTATTTTTTTCAATTACGTTTTTAGGATAAGTTGTTGGATTTTCCTTAAAAAACAAAACAAAACAAAGTACTTAAGTCTTAAGGTGTAAGCCACTTCCAGTTATCCACATGGTGGATTATCCATGGTGAGATTGAATTCCTGGTAGGATTTCTCCTGTCACCAGCAGTTGTAGTATGTGGAATTCTGGGAAGTCCCCTGTAATTTCTGCCTCCTAGTGTACATGCCCTGTTAGAATCTCCCCTTGAGTATGGGCAGGACTAGTGAATATTATGGAATATCATTTTTGTGTTAGGTTACTAATCAGTTGCCTTGGGGTTTATCATAGGGGAGATTATCCTAGGTGAGCCTGGCTTAGTCAAGTGGACTTTTTAAGAGCAGACAAAATCTCAGAAAGCTGAACTTCTGCTGTCCAGGAAGGAAGAAACATCCTTATTGTGAACTGCCTGTGGGGGTCCATCTTGGATATCTACTGCTGTTATAAAGGAAATAACACATGTGGATGGCTCCAATGAAGATATATTAGTTCTCTCACTGTCTAGGAGACTAGAAGTCCAAATACAGGGTTCCGGCTCCAGGGGAAGGATTTCTCTAGGAGAAAGTCCTCATCATCAGTCTTCCCTGGCTGAGGAGTTTCTCAGCACAGGGACCCTGGATCTAAAGGATATGCTCTTCTCCTGGTGCTACTTTCTTGGTGATATGAGGTCTCTTTGTCTCTCTGCTTGCTTCTCTGTTTTATCTCTTAAGAGACTGACTTAACTTGTAGATTGAGTCCTGCCTCGTGAACATAACTCCTCCAATCCTACCACATTAATATCATAGAGGTAGGATTCACAACACCTAGGAAAATCATACGATATTGGGAATCACAGCCTAGCCAAGTTAACACATATGTTGGCAGGACATGATTCAATCCAGGACATTCTTGGCATAGTTAGCAAGGAACCCAAAGTGGCCTCTAGAGTGGTCCCTAGCCTTAGACCTCAGACAGAAAGCCACAAGGAAATGAATTCTGCCAACATCAGGAAGTTGGGTAGGAAAAAGACTCTGAATGTCAGATGAGAATTGCAGCCTTAGCTGACACTTTGGTTTCAGTCTGGTAAGACCCTGAACTGAGTACCCATCTAACTCATACACAGGGTTGAATTTGTCTTGCTTCAGTGCTAAGTTTGTGGTAATCTGTTATATAGCAATAAGAAACTACTATAGTAGTGAACAGAGTCTAGATGTTGCCAACATCTTCTGGATTTTGCCGGGAGCCATCATACCTGAGAAATTAGCCTAATGAAACCTTTCATAATCTCCATTCCTTACAGATATATGACCCAAGATGTAAGCCCAAGATGACAGTGTTCATAGCCTTCTTGGAGATGACAGGTCAGTCACTGGAGTCCATAGGACGAGATCTCTGGAGAAGAAAAACAGTTATTAGAATGTAGCTGACTGGTCTTTCTTAGACATTTTTTTGTTACTCTAGCAGTTTTATGTTATTCAAACAACTGTTTTCTTCCCCAGGATATAATTAATGGATTGACTAATTAATTAACATCAGTATGGACTCTGTGATCATTAAGGCTGTGTTTCAACTTGGTGGGCTATGATTCTCAGTGATTTGGCAGCTAAATACATTTGAAGTCTTTGGCAGACATCTATTGGTTATTTAAGTGTAGATCTTTAGGATTTTTAAGCAAGGGCCTGCTATTCTCTGCAAATCACTACTCTCCTTTTGAGAAACAGCTTTGGCCTGTAACTGTGCTTAAGTAGAGACTGAATGCTGAGTCATGGTCTGCAAAATTACAGTGCTGTCTGAGCTGCCCATCATGAACTGGGTATTGTCCGACTCAGAGTCATAGACTAGGATGTGTAGAGCAGTGCTTCATAATTAAATGAAAGTAGTATATGCAAGATTGGGCCTGGGCAGGAGCTGACAGAGCAAGTAAGGTGTATCAAGAATTGGCCTAAATGTCCACAATCTCCCTTCCTGTCACATTACCTTGCATCTCCCAGTTTGTACCTATGGCCTTATGGGGCATTCCCTATGATCAGTTGACTGAGGAAGAGAAACCTCATGTCTGGTTTACAGGCATCACTTGGAAGTGGACAGTGGTAGAATTATAGCACCTTTCCTGGATCTCCTTGAAGGACAGTGATGAAAAAAATCCCCTCAGTGGGCAGAACTTTCAGCAGTGTACCTGGTTGTTCATCACTTGGGAGGAGAAATGGACAGATGTGCAGTTGTATACTGGTTCAGGCCCTGTGACAAATGGTTTGCCTGGATGGCCAAGGATTTGGAATGAACATGATTGGAAAATGGAAGACAAGGAGGTATGGGGAAATGGTACGTGAATGGACGTCTCTGAATGGACCAAAAAGGTGAGGATATTTCTGTCTCATGTGAATGCTCACCAAAGATCTAGGTAGAGGAGGATTTTTTTAAACCATCAACTAGATAGCATTATGTGTTCTGTGGAAGCCTGTCATCCTCTTCACCAAGCCACATCGCTCAGTGGGCTCATGAACAAAGTGGCCGGGTGCAGGGATGGAGGTTATGCATGGTTTCAGCAACATGAACTTTCACTTACCAAGACAAACTTGGCTACAGCCACTGCTGAGTGCCTAATCTGCCATCAGCAGAGACCAACATTAAGTTCCCAATAAGGCCAGCAGCAGAGTGGCAGGTTGATTGCATTGGACTGATTCCATTATAGAAGGGGCAACATTTTGTTCTTACTGGAATAGATACTCTGGATATGAGTTTACCTTTTCTGCATGAAATACTTCTGCCAGAACTACCATCTATGAGCTTACATAATGCCTTGTCCACCATAATAGTGTCCCACACAGCATTGCCCCAGATCAAGGGACTCACTTCATGGCAAATGAAGTACAACAATGGGTCCGTGTTCATAGAATTCACTGATTTTACCATGTTCCCCATCATCCTGAAGCAGCTAGCTTGATAGAATGATGGAATGGCCTTCAAAAGACACAATTATGGTGCCAGCTACATGGTAATACCTTGCAGGGTTGGGGCAATGTCCTCCAGGAGACTTTATATGCTCCAAACCAATATCTGATAAATGGTACCATTTCTCCCGTAGCCAGGATTCACAGGTCCAGGAGTCAAGAAGTGGAAATGGGAGTGATACTACTCACTATTACCCCTAGTGATTCACAAGATTTTGCTTTCTGTCTCCATGATCTTATGCTGTGCAGGTCTAGATGTCTTAGTTCCAAAAGGAAGAATGCTTCCGTCTGAAGACACATCACTGATTCTGCTGAACTGTAGTTAAAAATGCCATCTGGCCACTTGGAGCTCCCTATGCCCCTGGATCAATAGGCAAAGAAGAGAGTTACTGGATTGACATTATGTAATGGAGGTAAAGAAGAGTATATCTGGAATGCAGACAATCCCTTTGAGTGTTTTGTTATACTTCTATTCTCTGTGATTATAGCCAACGAAGAAGTACAGTAACCCAATTCCTACATTACTATTGATGGCCCAGACCCTTCAGGAGTTTGAGTCACCCCACCATGCAAATACTCACAACTAACTGAGGTGCTTGCTGAGGGCAAAAGGAATACAGAATGGGTAATAGAAAAAGACAGTTCATTTGCAGAAATGAGGACAGTGATTGTTACGAGTATTTCTATGTTGTGTGTATGTTCATTATATAATGTCAGGTGCATGTACGACTTTATAATTGCCTTTATTCAGAGATTATATGTGGCTTAAACAGATACATACAGGTGACAAGGGCTGGACTGTAATTGTTAAAGTTGTGTGTCAACTTGGCTGCTTGGGCCGTGATTCTCAGTGGCTTGGCAGTTATTACACAGTCTGGAAGTCATATGGTGATGTGATCTCTTCATGATGAGATTTAATATAATGTGTTGACCTCCATGATAGGATCTGTTATGAGTAGTCACTCAGTTGAAAGGGAATTTCCTTGGGACTGAGGCCTACATCCAATGTAGGTGAACTTTCTGGCAAAGTTGTCTGGGTTTTGTTCACTCTGGAGCATACACTTGGCTTCTGCTAGTCTGACTTCTGATTCTTGAGATGTGAGCTAGAAATTCACCTTTGGAGTTGACTGCCAATCTTGTGATTTCTCAGTCTTTGCAGCCTACGAGCCAGAGCCCTGCTGTCTGACTTGCTGATTTGGGGTTCTCCAATTCCTATGGCTACATCAATTAGGAGAAGCATCCAGCCTGATCCATGGACTTGGTATATTCCAGTTCTATAACCAGTTCTATAAACAGGTATTTATAAGCTTTACTGGTTTTGCTTCTCTAGAGAACACAACCTAAGATAGGCTCATATATTCTTATTTTCTTCAAAGGATTATAACCTGTTACTGTCATTCTCACTTTGTTAAATTGTCCTAATTTTCCTAGTGAGAGCTCTTTCAATCTGGCTCCTGTGTCCTTTTGACTCATTTTATGATTAAAAAAAAATTGTTGTGTTTTAGGTGAAGGTTTACAGAGTAAAATAATTTGCCACTCAACAATACACACACACAATATTCCTAGGCATTTGCTGTTCCTTCAACGTGTCAGCACTCTTCCCATTTCTGCACTGGGTTCTCTGTTACCTAATCTTCCAGTTTAACTACCCCTTTTGCTTGTTTCTCATGATTTTTTGAGCACTTGTTTATGTTCCGGCACAAGGTGTTCCTGTAATTTCTACAAAGACTCAGTCATTTCTGTGAAGAGCCCTGGCCCTGGTTTCTTTTAGTGGGGAATGGTACTTACAAATAAATGGCTCAAGCACCTACCAAGATCTGAACAGGAGAGGTATCTTGGCTCCTTTGAGCTATGAAATAGCTATCTATCTGTCAATCTATCTGTATCTGTCTGTCCATTTACCTACCTCTCTCTCCATCGATCCATCGATCCATCCATCTGTCCATCTATCCATCTATCTGGCTATCTATCTTCTGTGTACCTACTTATGTATCTTAAAAAAAATGAGTTCATTCTGATCTCTTCCATTCTATTTGGCAACATAGAGTTTAGTCTCCCTTCTTCATGTACTCCCTTCTCCTACAGTAGGAAACCCAACTCCCATCAATTATTAATTTTTTTCAGAAAATATCGTAAGTACTGCAAGCTTCTACCACTGAGATAAACAAACACATTCTAATTAGAGTTCGATACTTATGTATAGTTATTTTTGGTTTTAGATTGAGAGTAAATGGTCAGAGTTCTGTATTTAAAGTTACTTAAGTCTTTCTGTGTGTTGTTTAGCAGGCAAAGTTTATGGAAGTCTATGACTTTTGTCTGCTAACAGAACTGATCTCATCTCTAAGAGGATGCTTGTAACAAATGGGCATGTCTTCTTCCCCCATGCATATATATTGACGTAGCACTGCTGTATAGTGAGCAAGGCCTGAAAAAAATACAAGGGGAAATGTACAAAACAAATGACATTATATGGCTGTGTCAAATCTCTTTCAGTTCTTGACAGATTAAGAAGAACAAAAAGGAAAAGATCTGCACTGAGTTCTGGATTGAAGCCATCACTCTAAAGGACTATATGGGATCCCTGGGTAGTACAAATTATTAGTGTGTTCAGCTGCTAACTGAAAGACTGAAAGTTCAATCTATCCAGAGATTCCTCAGAAGAAAGGCCTGGAAATCTACTGTCCAACAATTAACTACTGAAAACTCTATGGAACGCAGTTTTTCTCTGACATATACAACATCATCATGAGTTAGAACCAATGCTATGAAACTATTTTTTAAAGGATAGTATACGGACAACTGGTAATGTATGAATAAAGATAGTATTAGCTATAATGGATAACATGTAGTAGTATATCAATATTAAATTTTTCAAATTTAATATCTGCACTGTAGTTACATAAGAGATAGTTCTTGTTCTTGGAAGACACAAGCTGAAGAACCTAGGGTGAGAATCACTATACATGCAGCTTACTGTCTTTCACACACACAAAATAAATAAACTGTCAAAAGTGTTAACAGTTAGTGGAGAGTACATGGGACTTCACTGTACCACTTTATAAGTTTTTTATGTGGTTTTGAATTTTTTCAAAGTTAAAAGTAAAAATATGGATAACTGATGAGGTAGATCCACTTTATGTATTGCAGATTAGCTGTATTATACATTTATAGCAAAAACTTTCAGACATTGGCTTCAGATATTTATGTAATAATAAAAAATAGACTTCATTTAAGCCTAAGAAAACCTCCAAAATTCCAGAAAGTAGAAAGTATTAAACAACAAAGACTGAAAACACTCTATTCAAGAAGTTAAAAAAAAGTTAACAAAACATCTAAATAAAGCAGAAGGGTGGAATTAAAGAAGATAAAATCAGAAATAAATGAATGAGAAAACAGAAAATAAATCATACTGAAAAATAAACTGGGCACTGGTCCTTGGAAATAACCAATGACTTAGATAAAGTATTTCTGGTTTAATATAAAAATACAAAGTTTTAGCACAACCTACTTTATGGAGAGTGATGCAGAATTAACTCATGTAGTTGGACATATTAATAAATCAGTGAAGAAAAATTATACCAGAATTTCAAGAGTTGTCAAAAGTCACTTAATAAATTTTAATGTCCAGTTTGAATCCACCAGGCACTCCTTGGAAACAAAATAGGGCAGTTCTACTCAGTCCTATAGGGTCACTGTGAGTTGGAATTGAGTCAAGAGCTTTAGTTTTTTGCTTGTACAAGTGAGGGCCTTTAGGCTTAAGCTTCATTAGCCAAATGCAAAATTCACCTAGGGTTTCCTAGGGGCTGGAAACCAAGTTTCCAGGGGCCACCCAGTGTAGAGATGCATTTTCCTGAGCAACTGTAACTGCAGGAGAAAGGAACGCGAGCCTCCAAAGCAGTGGGAATCTCCAAAGAACCATGGAAGTGAAACTTCAAGAAAGAAAGTGCCATTTAACATTTGTCACACCTAGGTGGGAAGCCACAAGAACTGTTTCATTACCTTGCTTCTTCCCTATAACTCGTACCACATTCACATACTGTGTGTTTGATGGGTCCTGAATAGCTACCAGTGAGTGGAGGAAGTGGTAAGTACAGGTAGAGAGAGCACAGGCCATCCACATCCCTTCACTGACAGCAAGCAGATGGAAGCAGAGAGGGGTGGATAGAAGCCTATTTCTTCTAAGTGAAGCTTTTGGTTAATATTGTCAACTGGACATTCTGATTTCTGAAATTGAGACTATCTTTGTGTCTCCAAGTGATAACATAGCTTCTGCTACCCAAAGTGAGCTAGAAAATTAGGGAATCTGACCAAGTTTGCATCCATGAAAAGGAATGATTTTTCCCTCTGAATAAAGTTTATTGGGCCAGTGGGAGACAGAAATAAAATGTGTTTAGATAACATATTTCCCTCAAATTATCTCTCTCTTCTGGCTGCAAGAAGAGATCACAGCTTCAGCAGGATAGGAGGCTTTGCTTTAGGGCCTCTCACAAGGTTGAGGTGAGTGTCAGTCAGGCCTGGAGTCTTATCTGAAGGCTCAACTAAGAAAGGAGCTATTTCCAAGCTTACTTTCATGCTGTTGGCAGGATTCAGTTCATTTTGGTTGTTGGGCTGAGAGTTCAGTTCCTAGGTTACTATCAACCAGAGGCTGGTGTTAGCTCCTTGGATGTGGGCCTCCCTAACACAGTAGCTTGCTTCGTGTGAACCAAAACAGAAGGAGTATGCTAGCAAACAAAAGTCATAGACTTATATAACATTTGGCTGCTAAACAACACAAAACTATGACTGTAGTTGTGATTTTCTATAATAATTACCTTTTCTGTATGTACTTTTGCAAGAAACTTTCTAGTTTCTCTAATTTTTAAATATTTCCTGTTATGTTTGTTTTGATTACATTTATTGAAATATAATTTTATGCCTGAACTTTTGACTCATATTTTGTCATTTTAATTTTATTTTTTCTAACAATTTACTTTTATTATATTTTACAAAACTATTGGCCTTTTGAGATTGTTTAAAAAGTCAACAAAACACTGATCTGTTGCCTCAGATAGCTTGAAAAATGTTATGGAAGGTCTAGTTATCAAATCAGGGATGCTATAACTGGGTAGACTGTAAGATGCATGGGGGTAGCAGGACACTGTATATGGAGCTAGACTTCAGCCTCTGCTCCTGTCTCCAAGCTGTGTTCTCTGGAACTGGGACATCTATTAAGAGGAAGGCACTTTTGTTCTTAAGAGTTGAGATTACTCAGCAAACCTACAGAGTGGCTTCCCTACAGGGAGGGTAATATTTCTCAATCAGCCTCCCAGAAGGACCTCTGTCTACTTGTCATATTATGAGCTGATTTGTACAGAAGTTCACAGAGACCCTTAGTGGCTATGGGAATCAGAACCCCTCAAAGATCTTTACAATAGGAAACTACAGAAAAAGATATTTAGAGTTAAATGTAAAGTCTTGCGTTGAGTTTGTGACAGTCTCACAGCACAAGTATGGAGTAGAGATAACTTGTTGACAGCAAGGTCAGTATAAGTCAGTACACCAAAAAGATACAACAACAACAAAGGATAAATTAAAAACAAGTATGTTCTTAGGGACCATCTGTGGAAACTTAGTATCTAGAACAAGGGAAGAGAGTCTCACTGTATTTTGCCTGGCTGAGAAAATGTATTCACCCATTTATCAATTATTAATGAGGTATCTAATAGGCTGGACATTAACAATGACAGCAAAAATATCCAAACCCACTATCATCAAGTTGATTCTGACTCAAAGTGACCCTCTAGGACAGAGTAGAACTGCTGCATAGAGTTTCCAAGGAGCACCTGGTGGGTTCAAACTGCAAACGTTTTGGTTAACTGATGTAGCACTTACCCACTATACCACCAAGGTTTCCAGCTGGTGAATAGGAACACAAAAATGAGTAAGATGCAGTGCCAGCCCTTAAGACACTGTTAAATTTCTCTGTTACTTAGAATATGACATTTATACCTCAGAGAACTGTAGAAGGATTCAGTTCTGAATCCTGTAAAGTACAAGGAAAGATATATATATATATGTATATATATATATATATAGTACAAGGAAATATATATATATATAAAAGAAACAGCTCATGCAATTGCAGAAGCTGAATGTCTCAAGTCCTGGCACAAGCCTCATGTGGCTGAGGGAGAGGGTGAACCCAAGGTCAGCAGGTCAGACACCAGAGTTGTAGATCACTGGTTGTATAGGTTCCCTGATCCCAAACTGTCGGCGAGATGGAGCTGCAGAGGCTGGCGAACCCGGAATCGGCAGGTCAGGGAACAGGACTCTCAAGCACTGGCTGTAACAGTTGATGAATCCAACAGATGCAAGTTCAAATCCAGGAACCAGATGCCAGAGGAGAGCAGGAGCTGCTGGCAGTAGGTGCTGGACCAGCAGTAGGTGGTGGAAGGCGGAGAGAAGACAGCTGAGGGGCAGAGAGCCACCGCAGGTCCCGCCCTGCCACTTAATACAGCAGCCAAACATGGAGTAGCCAAGTTGACATAATCCTGTCCACCATGGTCCAAGCTTTGTCACCTTGGCCTCTGCACACATTTCATCTTACCATTCATAGTTTCTGAAGGAACACAATTACAAAGTCATACTTCTGTCTAACATGACATAACACATGTACAACTGAAAATGCATTAGCCCATTTACATCTCATGTTTCATAAGTAAACAAAAATCTCTGATACATACAAAGCAGGAATACTTGTAACAATTATAGTCCTCATTTCTGCAACTGGTCACGTGGCCGTAACTGATATTTAGAAGTACCTTCTTCTACAACCCATTCTGTATTCCATTTGTCCTCAGCAAGCACCTCAGCTGGTCGTGGTTCTTTGCCTGGTGAGGTGACCCAACCTTCATTCCTCAAGGCTCTGGGCTATTAGCAGTCATTCTGGAACTGGGTTGCTGTGGTTTTCCATTGACCTTAATCACAGGACATGGTAGTACTAGGAGGCATCCTGAAGGATCTCCTGCATTCCAGACATACTCTCCTTTACCTCTGTTATGTAATATCAATCTAATTTCATCTTCGTAGTCGGGATCAGTCACAGCAGCCAGTATTGTAACTCCCTTCTTTGTCTGTTGATCCAGAGGCAGAAGGAGCCCAAAATGGCCTGGTGGCAATTTTAGCTTCCAGTTCAGTGGAATCATTGATGTGTCTCCAGGTGGCAGAATTCCTCCCTTTGGAACTAAGACATTTAACCCTGCAGAGCATAAGGTCACGGGGACAAGAAGCAAAAATCTTGCAAGTGGGTCACTAGGGGTAACAGTGAGTGGTGCCACTCCCATTTCCCTTGATTCCTGGACCTGTGAACCTTGGTTGTAGGAGAAACAGCACTATATATTGGATGCTGGTTTAGAGCATATACAGCCTCCTGGAGAACATTTCCTCAACCCTGCAAGGTATTGCCATTCCATAATTCTATCAAGTCAGCTGCTTCGGGATGATGGGGAACATGGTAAGACTAGTGAATTCCACGTGCATGGGCCCACTGCAGTACTTCATTTGCTGTGAAGTGATTCCCTTGATCAGAGGCAATGCTGTGTTGGATAGGCATTCTGTAAGTCCACGGATGGTAGTTTTGGGAGAGGCATGATGTGCCAGGAAAGGCAAATCCATATTCAGAGTAAGTATCTATTCCAGTAAGGACAAAATGCTTTCCTTTACATAATAGAAGTGGTCCAATGTAGTCAGCTTGCCACCAGGTTGCCAGTTGATCACCTCAAGGAATAGTGCCATATCGAGGACTCAGTGTTGGTCTCTGCTGCTGGCGGGTTGGGCATTCAGCAGTGGCTGTAGCTAAGTCAGCCTTGGTGAGCAGGAGTCCATGTTGCTGGGCTCATGCATAACCACTGTCCCTGCCACCATGACCACTTTGTTCATGAGCCCATTGAGCAATGACAGGGGTAGTCAGGGAAAGAGGATGATTGGTTCCCCCAGAACACATCATCTTATCTACTTGATTGTTAAACTTGTCCTCTGAGGTCATTCTCTGATCAGCAGTCACACGAGACAGAGATATCTTCACTTCTTTGGCCCATTCAGAGAGGTCTATCCACATACCTGTCCCCCATAAATCCTTGGCTCCAATTTTCCAATCATGTTCCTTCTAAGTCCCTGAGTGTTTTAGTCAGCTAGGGCTGCTCTAACAGAAATACCACAGAGTGGATGGCTTTAACAAAGGAATATTTATTCTTACACAGTCCAGTAGGCTACAGGTCCATATTCAGGGTGTCTGCTACAGGGGAAGGCTTTCCCCTTGTCAGCTCTGCAGGAAAGTCTGCTATTGCATAAATCTTTGTTCAGGGAGCATCTTGGTGCAGGAACCTCAGGTCTGAAGGACGTACTCTTCTCCCGGTGCTGCTTGCTTGATGGTGTGAGGTTCCCATTTCTCTGCCTGCTTCTCTTTCCTTTTATCTCTTGTTGGATGAAAGGATTTAGGGTGGGGCAAGCCATACTTCAGGGAAACTCCCTTTACAGTGGAGCAGGCAGGTGATCTTATAAAGGGATTTAAAGTCCCACGCTAATCCTTTAATATACAGCATAGGAAAACCACAAAATGGAGGACAGTCACAAGACACTAGGAATCATGGCCCAGCCACATGGCTACACAAATTTTTGGGGGGACACAAGTCAATCCATGACACTGACCAACTGACCAAGCTGTTGGCCACAGCCTATTTATCAGTATACAGCCACACATCTGGCCATCTCTCCTTGCAAGTAAAGTGAACAACCAGAAGCAGTGCTCGACGTTCTGCCCAATGGGAGGATTTGCTTTCACCACTGTCCTTCAGGGAGATCCCAGAAAGGGGCTGTAGTGGTGCTGCTGTCCACTTCTGAGTGGTGCCAGCATATGGTGCAGAACCATCTGTAAACCAGACACAAGTTTTCTCTTCCTTGGTCAGCTGGTTACAAGGAACTCTCCATGAGGCCATAGGTGCAAACTGGGAGACGGAAGGTAATGATACAGCAGTGGAAACCGTTGGCATTTGGGCCACTTCCTCATGCAACTGACTTGTGCCTTCAGGTCCTGCACTGGCCTGATCTTGTATATACCACTTCCATTTCATGATAGAGTGCTGCTGTGCTCATCCAACTTTATGACTCTGTGGGTCAGGCAACACTTAGTTTATGATAGGCAGTTCAGGATGCATGGTGATTTGGTGTTCCATTGTTAAGCATTCAGTCTTTACTAAGGCCCAGTAACAAGCCAAAAGTTGTTTTTCAAAAGGGGAGTAGTTATCTGCAGAGGATGTCAGAGCTTTACTCCAAAATGCTAAAGGTCTGTGCTATGTTTCACCAATAGGGGCATGCCAAAGACTCCAAACAGCATCTCCATCTGCCACTGACACTTCAAGCACCATTGGATCAGCTGGATCGTATAGCCCAAGTGGCAGAGCAGCCTGCACAGTGGCCTGAATCTGTTGCAGAGCCTTCCCTTGTTCTGGGCCACACTCAAAAGTAGCAGCCTTTCGAGTCAATGATAGATAGGCCGAAGTAACACAGCCAAATGAGGAATATGTTGCCTCCAAAATCCAAAGAGACCTGCTAGGCACTGTGCCTCTATTTACAGCCAGGTGCAGTAACATATCCTTCACTTTAGAGGGAATATCATGACATGTCCCACATCACTGGACTCTTGGGAATTTCACTGAGTTGAAAGGTGCCTGAATTTTTGTGGGATTAATTTCCCACCCTCTAACAAGCAAATGTTTAACTATTAAGTCAAGAGTCACTGATACTTCTTCCTTCTAGGTCCAATCAACATAATGTCATCTATATAATGGGGCAATGTTACGTCTTGTGGAAGAGAGAAGCAATCAAGGTCCCTGCAGACTAAATTATGGCATAGGGCTGGAGAGTTAATGTAGCCTTGAGGCAGGCAAGTGAAAGTGCATTGCTGGCCTTGCCAGCTGAATGCAAACTTCTTCTGGTGGTCCTTGAAAACAGGTATGGAGAAGAAAGCATTAGCCAAATCAATAGATGCTTACCAAGTACCAGGAGATGTATTAATTTGCTCAAGCAATGAAGCTACATCTGCAACAGCAGCTGCAACAGGGGTTACAACCTCATTAAGTTTGCAATGATCTACTGTCATTCTCCAAGATCCATCTGTTTTTCACACAGGTCAAATAGGCAAGTTGAATGGGGTTGTGCTGAGGATCACCACCCCTGCATCCTTCATGTCCTTAATGGTGGCGTAATTTCCGCAATCCCTCCAGGAATGCGGTGTTGCTTTTGGTTCACTGTTTTCTCAGGCAGTGGCAGTTCTAGTGGCTTCCATTTGTCTCTTCCTACCATAATAGCCGTCAGTCTGTTTGTCAGAGATCCAGTGTGGGAATTCTGCCAATTGCTGAGTATATCTATTCCAATTATGCATTCTGGAACTGGGGAAATCACTTCAGGATGGACTCACTATGAGATGAACATGAGTCAAGACTCTATTAATAACCTGACCTCTGTATGCCCCCACTCTGACTGGTGCACCACAGTGATGTCCTGGGTCTCCTGGAATTAGTGTCAGTTCAGAACCAGTATCCAGTAATTCCTGAAAAGTCTGATTATTTTCTTTTCCCCAGTGAACAGTCACTCTCTTAAAAGGCCATAGATCCCTTTCTGGAAGGACAGGAGAAAAAATAACAGTATAAATTTTTGACAGGGTATTAGAATTATTCCTCAAAGGGACCTGGCCTCCCTTCATTCAAGGGGTTGTGGGTTCTTAAACTCACTCAAGTCTGAGAATTGATTGAGGGACCGTGACTCCCTATTCTGCTGTTTTGAGTTAGACTGCTGTTAACCTGACCTAGAATTCATCGTTTCATACAGATCAAGTAAATATTTAGTAGGTTGATTATCTATTTCACTCCTAGGGACATCATGAATAAGTAGCCAACTCCATATGTCCATACGAGTCAGACTATTATGATTACTGTTTCGCCTCTGCTGTCCATTACTGTAAGCATGCCCACCTTGTCTTTGTCGATTGAGTACAGCCGCTTGACCCCTACTACCATGGGGTCCAGTCAGCCCCATTGTAGTTTGGTGTCTTGATTCAGTTAGGGAAGCTCCTACTGTCATATCTGACTTACATAAAATGGCAATCACTGCAGTCTTCAAGGGTCCTGGAGCTCCCTTCACAAATTTGTTTCTCACAGTTGTGGTAAAAGTTTTGTCCTTTGGACTTCTATGTATGGATTTGAAGGTCTGACCGAATAAATCCACTCTAGCATGCCGATTTCCCTAAGCCTTTGGATAGATTCTTCTACCGTACACCAAGACAGGTCTGGCAATTCAACTTGATTTAGTGTAGGTCACCACATCATCCATGCTTCAGCAATCCAGCCAAACAAACTATTAGGTCTTTTCCTAACTTCTCAAGCTGAAACATTGAATGAAGGATCTGTGCTCAGTGGACCCGTGTCTAGAAATTCAGACTGATCGAACTTTATGTTCCTTGCACCATTATCCCACACCCTTAAAAGCCATTCCCACGTATATTCCCCAGGGTTCTTTCTGTTTGTACATATCAGAAAAGGCAAGTAGTTCCTCTGGAGTATAGTGTATCTCCTCCTGGGTCACACTTTGTACTTCACTTTTTGGGGCTTGCTTGGACTTAAGTCTAGCTACAGGTCTAGAAGCCAAAATTGGTAGTGCAAAGTGGTTTTAGAACCTTCTGCTTGTTCTCCTAAAGCATCTACCTTAAACTATGCCAGGCAATGACTCAGGCAGGGGCTCTTTAGAGGCTGCTGGTCTACAGCTAATCTTGTTAGATTGGAGTGGAGTGCCCTGCGCTGGGCTGGGCAGTTTAGCAGACAAACACAAAATAATCCCTTCACATGAGTGTGGTTCTGCTAACAGCAATGACTCACTGGATGTTAGGGGCTCAGTGTCCCCAACTTCCTTATCATCTGCCTGTATGTCTCCATTCCAAGTTTCAGGGTCCTGTTTCTTCCCAATCAATGCCCTCACTTTAATTTCAGATACTTCTTGAGATTGGCAATTGAACTGGTCTTGTAATTCTGCCACTCTAACGATAAGCATCTGGGTTTGGCTTTCTGCAGTATCTGCTCTGCTATTATAGGTAATGAGGTTTTCTTTTAAAGCACAAGTGAAAGCTTTGAGTTCTTTCACATGGCATGAGAAGTTTGATTCCAAAGCCCTGAGCTCATCTCTTTCTTTCACCAGTTTATCTAATGAGTAGGATGAACCAACCAACTTCCTTATACTTTTCACCCTCACATAATTTTGAAAAGTTATCATACAGGTTTTCACTGTGAGTGTCACCTTTCACCAATATCTTATCTACTGGTGGTGCTATTTTGTGGATGTCTACTGCTACCTCAGCCGTTGGACTAGCACCACACTCTTTACTGGTAGAAGCAGGGTTAGCAACAGTGTTACTATTAGCTAGACTTGAGACCCACTTGAAATGATTCGTTTTTACAATTTAGTTTCCCTAGGACCACTCCTGGTACCAAATTGTCTTAGGCTTCTAGGGAAGCAAAATCAGTAACATGTGTATATACCAGGAAAGATTTATAAAGTACAAGGAAAGATATACATATGTGTGTGTGTGTGTGTGTGTGTGTGTATACATATAGGAAACAATTCACGCAGTTGTAGAAGCTGAACATCCCAAGTCGTGGCACAAGCCTCACATGGCCACTGGAGCTGGTAGACACAATGTCAGCAGGTCAGAGAACAGAGCTTTAGATCACCTGTTGTGTAGGTCAGTGGATCCCAAGCTGGTGGTGAGACAGAGCCACAGAGTCTGGCGAACCAGGATCAGCACATCAGGGAACAGGACTCTCAAGCACTGGTTGTAAAGGTTGATGAATGCAACAGCTGCTAGTTCAAATCCAGGAATCAGATGCAAGAAGAGAGCAGGAGCTGCCAGCAATAGGTGCTGGACCGGCAGTAGGTGGTGGAATGCGGAGAGAAGAGAGCTGAGGTGCGGGAAGCCACCACAGGCCCCACCCTACCACTTCATACAGTAGCCAAACATGGAGTAGCCAAGTTGACATAATCCTGACCACCGCAGTGGAGATGTGGCATATTAGAATGAATCAATGGGGACAAAAGCCAGGATGTGAAACAATCATATAGTCACATATGGATGATGTTTAAAGGAACTGTGGATGTTTGACTTGGTGAAGAAAGGATGGATACTTGCTACCTTTTTTTTTTTTAATGTCTCGTATTTCTCCACACAATGTGGAAACCACAGGCCATTGGGTATTTTAACTAAAATACAAAAATCAGTTCCTCAGATACAATAGTCACATTCCAAATGGTCAGTAGTCACATGTAGTTAGTGACTACTATGTTAGATAGCACAGATACAGAACATTTCTATCATCATATCCACTGGACAGTGCTGGAAGAGTTCCCATGTGGAAGAGGATTCACTTTGTTTATAGAAATCCTGATGGTGTAGTGACTAAGTGCTACAGTTGCTCACCAAAAGGTCAGCAGTTTGAATCTGCCAGGTGTTCCTTGGAAATTCTATGAGACAGTTCTACTCTGGCCTATAGGGTCATTGTAAGTCTGACTGCTCAACAGCAATGGGTAATGGGTTTTTGTTTGTTTATATTGATGATAAATAGTTGGAAATTCTTGGAGGATATATTTTAGCTTTATATTGGGACAAACTTCCAAACAGAAGTAGTTGGAGAAGATAGAGTGTTGCTTTAGAAAAGCCCAAATGCAGCCTGTTTTGGTTGACTGGAATAGCTCGGTTAACAAACCACTCCATGTTTACCAACTTTAAACCATTTGAGTCACTTGTGTTACAGGGTATGTTTTAGTCAGTTAGTGCTGCTCTAACAGAAATATCACAGAGTGGATGGCTTCAACAAAAGAAAGTTTATTCTTACATAGTCTGGTAGGTTACAAGTCCAAATTCAGGATGTCCACTCCAGGGAAAGACTTTCCCCTTGTTGGTTCTGGGGGAAAGTCCAGTATCGCATCAGTCCATGTTCAGAGAGCATCTTGGCACAGAACCTCAGGTAGGAATAATGTGCTCTTCTCCTGGTGCTTCTTTCTTTATGGTGTGAGGTTCCCAATTCTCAGCCTGCTTCCCTTTCCCTTTATCTCTTGCCGCATGAAAGTATTAAGGGTTGGGCAAGCCATACTCCAGGGAAACTCCTTTTACAGTGGAGTAGGGTGGTGATCCTATGAAGGGATTTACAGCCTCACCCTAATCTTTTAACATTCAGCATAGGAAGACCACGAAATGGAGGACAATTGCAAGATACTGGGAATCATGGCCCAGCCACATGGCTACACATATTTTTGGGGGGACACAATTCAATCCATGACAGGGTAGGTGCCCACTGAGCTCAGTGCCCTCAATGCAACCTGATAGTTGTGCAATAAAAATCTTACAGTTGCCAACCATTTTGTCAATTTTTGCCCCAGGAATTTTCAAATATTTATCTGGGCAACAGCTTCTATGGCAAAAGGGTAATTCTCTTACTGAGGACACCTCAGGATTAAGACTGTGGACGTTTCTTGCAACATTTTCCTTTCTTCTTCTATGTCTATGGGTTGCATAACTTAGGTATACTTCTGTCGCTGTTAGTGGTAAATCTAGCTACAAGTAACACCTGACAGTGGGGACAAGAATTCTGTAACAGGTAGTTGAGGTCAGGTCTAGGATTCTTCTACTCTTAAATTCTGCTATCCTTCGAATTTTGAGCTATAAACTCATTCATGTGGGTAATAGATTCACAGCTTGTAAGTGTTGACTGCTCCTCTTCCTGGGCCCTATATCTACTTTCCAAGCAAGGAGGAAGAGGACATGCTAAGAGGCAAAGAAATATACCAGATATGTCTGTGTTTTCATTAGGAATGCAAGGCTTTTCTGGAAGCCCACTCCACAGATACTTCATTGCCCAAGATCAGAACACCACCAGCTGGAAAGTAGCTGAGGAGAAGAGATTATCTGGATTGGGCTGGCTAGGCAAAACAACCAGTCTACTGTAGTTGGTCACCAAGATTTTCTTAGACGAATACATTAATATAATGTCTACCCTCTACACACCATTGTCTCTTAGAGAATAGCGAACCAGAAATAAATTCCCCTTAGGGCAGGGTATGTTCCTTGATGCCCTACCAAACTGTCAGTCCTGTTACCACTCACTTCTCAGTTTCCGCTCCCAATAATTCCCTTTACGATGGTCAATCCCTTAAAATCAGACGACCGTTTATGTATCTTGATAAAATCTCAGCACTTGCTTTTGGTTTACAAGTAATACATATTTGTTGAGTTTCTTAAATAGTTAGATTTGTTTCCTCTTTGGTCTTAAGATAATTCCAGACTGTTCCAGGTATGGAAATTGAGATCAGAAAATGAGAGAGCTTCTGCTGGATTCTTCTGCAAGATGATAGGACAACATCAGCTTTGCATCCTTTTCTTCTTATGGCTTGATGCCAAACCTCTCCTCAGCCTCCTTCTCTTGCTGGGCCTCTGTTTGTGAAGTCCAGCCAGGTATGCTTGGTGGCTAACTTGGTGGTAGAAAGAATTAAACAAACACCACATCTTCTATCTTCCATGTGACAAAAAGCGCAAAGTTATTTAAAATTCCGCCTAATCATTGTCAGAAAGGCAGGACAGTTGTAGAATAATCTGTATATTGACAAAGGCCTGAAATAACTAATTTAGTGCTAAACTTCTGACGAGACTGCGAGCAGTGCCTGCTGCCTCTCAAGGGGCTCACTTTCTTCTTGAAGTCTAGTGAAGCTCTTCAGCACACCACACACTCTGACACAGGCAGAGCCTAGGCTGGTCAGTCTCGGTGATTTTGATCAAGGCCTCTGGGAACCACCGGCTGATTTATGTGCTCTCTTTGTAACTATTTCTGAGACTTTGATTTCTAAGGTCTTCTATGACACACTATAATTTCAGGATTGTCAATGAGACTGACAAAAGTGAAAAGAAAATATATTTAGAGAAACAGGAATTTCCCTCGACCTTTATTTTGACTTTCGGCAGTAGATGACGGATGTTTTAAATTACTCTTGATAAGATGCTCTCAGTAGGTGTTATTTTGTTTCACAGATATCTGGCAGGTCAAAAAACATACTCAAATTGAGCAAATATTCTCAAATGAAATACAGGGAAGAGTAAGGCTGTGGAACTAGTACCATAGAAAGGAAGAAACACAGGCACTGCTACAACGCTTCAGTGGCCAAACTCTTACCCATCGTTTACACAAAAAAACTCAAGGTGGGACAGATAATCAAGGAGATCAAAATGGAAGTAAGGCCTTGATGGTTAATCTTGAGTGCTTGAGAGATTTATAGACAAGGTGGAGCAAATTAACTGTTCAGGCCGTTGGGAGAGCAGATTGTACTGAATGAACAAGTAATTTTAAGGATGCTCCTTCTTTCAACTGTAATTCATAAGTCACCTAATCTCTCTGAAGTTTTAGCTTCCTTGTCTGTGAAATGGGAATGGTAATATTTACCTGTTCTTCTTAACTGCTGTTGTGAGGGGTGAAGTAGGTAGTGCATGTGAAGTGTCTATAAACCATGGTACCTCTTGGAGCGCTTTTCTTTTGGGTAAGTAATATTTGCTGTAGTAATAAACATAGCAAATGTGCCTTCTTTGTAAACCATTTTTAACTTGTAATATTGCTGTGTTGTAAACATTGTAAATAGTATTAATTGTGCAAATGTTTATCGGGCACCTACTGAGTGCTGGGTGCTATGCTAGAGATAGAAAGCAACTGAGGCAAGTCCACAAAATACTTTGTAATCAATACCATTTGTAATTGTCCATCAATAGTGCTGCAAATTGGTGGATTAAAAAACTACAAAGAATTTATTTTACTATTTTATTGTAGTACCATGTGCAGCAATTCATTCAAACAGGACTAAAACTTCAAACCATATTGGAAGAAATGACAGTCTTCACGTGAATTCTCACTAAATGAAAAACATTAAAAGTTTAAGACAATTGTGGCATTATCAATTTTGTATATGCAACAGTTTATGAAAATGCTGACTTCATTTCATTTTTGGCAGCACAAGCTATTAACGTTTTTTTTTCTTTTTACTTTAGGATTATTTTAATTCAGGAATTCTCCAAGAAGCAGTCCTTAAGACTAGAATTTGATTGTAAAATGCTCATTTGGGGAAACTGGACAAGGAAATAGTGTCACGGTCGGAATTGTGTCCCCCCAAAAATGTGTGCAGCCACGTGGCTGGGATATGGTTCCCAGTATCTTGGGACTGTCCTCCATTGTGTGGTTTTGCTAACCTGTATGTTAAAGGATTAGGGTGGGGCTGTGAATTTCTGCTGTGGGGGGAGTTTCCCTGGAGTATGGCTTGCCCCACCCTTAATGCTTTTAGCTTGCAAGGAATAAAAGGAAAAAGAAACAAAGGACAATTTGAGAACCTCGCTACCATCAAGCAAGCAGCACCGGGAGCAGAGCGCGTCCTTCAGACCAGAGGTTCTTGCGTGAGGACGCTCCCTGGACAAAGACTGATGCAATACCGGACTTTCCTCCAGAGCCGACAAGGGGAAAGTCTTTCCCTGGAGCGGACACCCTGAATATGGACTTGCAAGCTACCGGACTGTGTAAGAATAAATCTTTCTTTGTTAAAGCCATCCACTCTGTGGTATTTCTGTTAGAGCAGCCTACCTGACTAAAACAGTTTCTCTCTCTCTCTCTCCCTTTCAGTCTCTGTGTGTGTGTGTTTTCAAGATATTGTGAAGCATAACCCTGTAGCCAAGCAAATGTGGCTGGCACCACATAGATTTGGCTTTTCAGTTAAATTGATCTTGTTTATACTAACATGTTAATGAAGCTGGAACACTCCAGTTATACTTGGATTACTAAAGTGTAACTGCAAAATATTTGATAGACTTGAGTGTAAACTAAGTGATTTTTTTTTCTGTGGCTAATAGAAATTGCAATAACTAACTGTAGCAGACATTCTTGGTTACGAGCAGAAGCACTTCCCGCTCCCTCTGCATGGCACTTATTATTCAGGTACTTACCCTTCTCCAGCACACATCAAGTTATGGTAAACTGATCTTTGCAAGGGAGTAGGCTGGAAGTGAGCAGTAACTGCAGTCTAGCCAAGGAGACCCAGCAGGCTTGGTGCGCGGGGTGGGTAATTCCGGGGAAGATCTCCTTTGTTCTAAAAAAAAGACATGTGGAAAAAATCACTGATCTTTATTATTGAATTTGCAAAAATCAGAACTGATCTACTCTTTGTTATGTGAGATCATAGATTTTCTGTATCACTTGAGCATCCTCGCTGATACAATAACAATTTTTGAGTATGCGATTTCATTTAATTTTAAACATTCACTCAGATGCTACTTTCACCCACTTTAGAGATGAGGAAACTGAAGCCCATGACAGTGAAGTAACTTACAAAAGTCACAGAAAATTACAGAGCTTCGTTGTGAGTCCAGGTTATTTAACTCCAGATTGTGAACTCCGTAATCACAGTTTAATCACACCTTAATTCCACTCTGAATGAAGCAAGCCAACTACTCATAGCAGGATAGATTATTTTATTAAAGAAACTGAAGAAAAGGATCACTAGATTAAAAACTATTATACAAGAAATTAAAAAGCAGTTAGTCATCTGAGGAATATTTTGTAACGTGCTATAACTGATCCTCATTTATATATAATTACAGATTATGTATCTGTGAATTCTTCAGTTACTAAAATTTATTTATGACCCCCAAATCAGTATTTGGGGTGTTTCAGGGTCACTCACAGACAAGCATGGAAGTGAGACATATGTTTCCTAGTGTGCATGTTCCCAGCTGAGGTCTGACAATGTCACACTCTGCTTTCTTGTTTCAGTTCTCATGCTGTAAACAATTTTCAATGTTTTTATGTATGGTCTATTTAACGCCATGTTTTTTTTCTCCCACATTTTTGCACTTTTGTTGATAATGAAATACCCCCAAAGTTAGTGCTTATGTGTGCTGTTTAGTATTCCTCGGTACAAGCAGACTGTGGTGTGCTTCATGAGAAAATCCATGTTAGATAAGCTTTGTTCAGACATGAGTTCTAATGCTGTTGACCATGTATTCAATGTTAAACAACAATGTGTATTAAATAAAACAGAAAACCAAACCCATTGCCGTTGAATTGATTCCGACCCATAGTGACCCTATAGGACAGGTTAGAACTGCCCCATAGAATTTCCAAGGAGCACCTAGTGGATTCAAACTCCCAACCTTTTGTTTGGCAGCTATAGCTTTTAAACACCACAGCACTAGGGTTTCCATGTATTAAGGGTCTTTCAACAGAAACACAATACAAGGTTATGCATTGATTCATTGATAAATATGTTGCAAGGAGAGGTTTGAGGAATCCTAGCTGTCTGTTTCTTCTGGGAACAATGGGCCCAAAACTCAATACCGTCGAGTCAATGCTGACTCATAGTGACCCTGGAGACAGAGTAGTAGAACTGTCCCATAGAGCTTCCAAAGAGTACCTGGCAGACTTGATCTGCCAACCTTTTGGTTAGCAGACATAGCACTGAACCACTGTGCCACCAGGGTTTCTGGGAACAATGGGTCAGTATTTACTAATTCTGTGTTTGCAGCGACTTGTTAGAACATAATTACCACAAATACCAATTGTCTGTATATGACCATATGACAGACAAAAGAGCCTTAATATGTAAAATTACTTATAATTAGTAAGAACTTTCAGTAGAACAAGAATACTGAAATTTTTTGTACCCACAATAGAAAAATGAGAAAAGACAGTAATTTGTAATCTGAAAGAGAAAGACACAATTAAGCAAAAGAAATAACCTTAATGAAAGACATAAAAGGAAAACATGGACAAACATGCTTATAAATTGGTAATGATGAAAGAAAAAAATGCTAATAGTTATGGTTGCCAAGGACACAGTAAAATCAGCATTCTCATAAACTATATAAATTAGTAACTTGACACTTGTCTTAAAATATGTATATTTTTATATATTCTCTTTCCATTAATTTATACTTCTAGAAATTCATCTTAATCAGAGATGTACCCAATAATTTGTGGTCAGAGAAGTGCAAGCATTAATTATACTATCAAAATTGATTCAAACATTGACACTGTCTCGTGTTCGACAATAGCATCACTCGGTAAAATTCGATTGGGTAAGATGATCCCAGCCAGGAGGATTCCAGGTGCAACATAGATAACAGAGTGCCTTTGGTTTTCAGTGCCTGATGGTTTTTGAGTCACTGTCTGTTTAGAGTACACCTTTTCCCTCATGTTTTTGCTTCACAGGGATGAGATGACTACCTCACTTCTACCTTTGTTTAACCACAGGAAAATGAAAAGGCAAGGAAAGGGACTATGTTTTCACTAGGAAAGCAACATTTTCCCAGAAACCCATAGCCAACTTCCACTGATATCTCACTGGCTAGGAGTGTGACTTGGTAAGGATTTTAGCCAGTTTCAACGTCTCTTCTTGTTGCGTACTAAATTCTTATATATTAAGGGCCTATTCTGAGTTCTAGTCTGTTTCACTGGCATATTTATTTGTTCCTGCATTGGCACTACACTGTTTAACTTGCAATAGTTTTGTAGTATAGTTTGGTGTCTGATAGGACAGGTGTTCTATACTGTTCTTCTGAAACATTTTTTTGTGTCCTCTTACAGATTCAGTGCTACAGATACATTTTACAGCTCTTATTTCCTTTTAGATTTTTATTGTGATGGCACTGAGTTAATAATTAATTTGGCAAATATTGTGGGATATAATGATTGTAAAATGGTGTGATGTACACCATAGTTTACTTAGCTGGCTGCTTGTTTTGGATTTTCAGGCAGTTTTCATTTTTTTACATTATAAATAGCATTTTAATGAAGATCCTTGTATATAACTCTTTCAAAAATCTGTAATAATTTTCTCACCATGAATTTCTAGACATTATTCCTATAAATTATTGGGTCAATATATGTGCAAGTTTTTAAGTTTGTTTATTTTTTTAATGCATTTTGCCAAACTGCCCTCCAGAAAGGCTTACTCTGCTACTCAGCTACATTTATGAGGAGTGTTGGTTTTTCTGCATTTTTGACAACAGAGAGTATCATTTTCTAGTCTGGTATGTTATTTTAGTTTTCATTTATTTTACATATTTTTTCACCCAAATAAATACAGTAAGCATTTATTATTAGTATTTATTAAATAGTAACATTGTGTATTTATTTGGGTGAGGCATTTGTTACAGTATAAACATAGCAAACACGGATAAAGTGTAATAAAAGGGAATAACTATTACCAACTGAACATTCCTTTTTCAAAAAATAAATATTGAGTTTGAGCACTTTATTTTTTTTAATTCACATACACCTCTTTGGAGAAGACCTCTGAAATGGAATGGCCATTCTGTTGCAAATTCTGGTCCTGAATAAGATTAAAAAAAAATAAGAGTACTTTTGCTGCCTCTTCCTCCTATGAAGCTGAAATAGTTTATTTATATGAGCCTCACCTTCGGTGTGAACTTTAAATTAAACACTTACAATGTTATCAATTAATGTAAGAGAAACCCATCCAGAAAAGGGAGTAAGCTTACTATAAAACCAGGTGGAATTGAAATGCATATAAAAAGGGTTCAACAATGTGATCTTTGCATCCTGGACTCCTGGGATATTTTCCTTGAACTAGTGGTCGTAGTCAAAAGCCTTACATTCTTCTCTGAAGGACAGTTGAGATAATTTTAATCATAATGGAGACAATATGCCGTGAAAGTCTTTAAAAGAATGAGTGGGGCAAAATCAGCATGGGGAAGAATATGTAACACGTGGCTTTACAGCTTGCATTAAAATGTACCACTCTTGTCTGGAAGCTCTGCCTACCCTCACCAAGACACGGTAACTACGAAAAGTAAAGCGAAGATGTATAAAAGGCCATGGGTGTTAAGCATGCTAACATTTCTATCATGTCTAAAAGCATAAAATGGAACAAATACAGCAGATTGGTTTTTCTTCCCTTCACTATAATGTATGGCAGAATGTCACAAGAACTCGTTGTCTGTAGTGAATACAAAAATAAGGGCAATTCACTCTGAACAATGAAAACGCTGGTGATTCAATAAAAGCATCCTACTCACATTAAGTTCATCTAGCATGATTTTACCCTTATTTATTTATTTCCTAAAGGCTGTTTTTTGAACAGTATGATCTTTAAAGTTTAAGCTGTATCCAGAATAGCTTTTTCTTTCTCTTACTGCTCTTCTTGTTTCTAAAAGCAAGAAATCCAGAGAAAAATACAAGCAAACCATCAGTTTTGTTTTTCTGGCCTCTTGTCTCTTTTCTCAGATCAAATGCTATTGTGATTTTGATGCACACAGACTAATTTTTATAGGAAGTGTATTTGGTGAGAGCAATCTGGAGTTTTTCTTTTTTTCACTTCCAGCCAAAGCCAAGTGCCGTCAAGTCAGATCCGACTTCCAGGGAAAACATATTCAGATTGCTGACACTAGTTCAGTGCCATTGGGTTGCTGTACACAGGTAGCATCAGTCTCTGGTTACTAGCTAGCCTGGGGACTTGCTGAGCCACCGGGGCAAGTGTTTAAGAGAGCTGCTCCTTCGTACTTGGAGAGCAGCTGGTGGTCTTTTTCTGTCTTCTTGGGAGTCACTGCTCTCTTAGATGAAGGGCTTTTCTGGATTGAGCCTTTCAGGACTCACGAAAAATTTATGCTTGAGCTGATGTTTTTAGAGGGAACAAGCTTGTTGGAAGCGTGGCAATTTGGAACGTTTAGCTTTCCCCATGAGGACAAGGGTAGAGTTTAGGAGATGGAGCAAATAGAAGTGAAAATTTCATTTTTTCGACTCTGATCATGTTATCTTCTATCCCTCACGGAAATGATTTTGCCTATTCAGGATGAAACAACCTGTGAATGTACTCCTGCTCCCCCGCTCGCTCACTCACTCTCAGACACTGAAGACCAAAGTTGGCACAAATTTCGACAGCAGTGAGTGTTTGGCAAAGTGTATAAAGCCACAGGAAGGTCACCTCTCTGCTTCAAAGAGTCAGAACAGGCTGTTGGCTTCAGCCAGAACAGCCTGCTTCCAATCTAAGAGGAAAACTAGTCTTTCTCAGGTTGTGGACTTAGGTTTGACCTCCTCATTTTTGTTTCCTTACCCTTGTATTATTTTTCTTTCTACGTAGCCACTGCTTCCTACTCTTGCCTCATTATATATGCCAGCGTCCAAGCTTGCCTTCCACCCTCTCTCCTTCCTCCTTTTCCCTACATTTTGCTCTTCTTACTCTGTTTCCTCCCACAGAGAGTCCTCCATTGAGCCCTAGGGATTCAGTGAGCATCTCCAGGAAAATGACTCCCCAAGTCTTTTTTGAGCATCAAGGTGAGCGTCCTTCTGGTGGCCTGCTACATTTCTTCATGTTGGCTCCTGGATCATCTTAACTCTTTGTCCACATATCAGTTCCTCATATACCTTACCTGTCTCCAATGCCGTTTTAATTTTTCTAATACCCTTTCCTTCTCCTGTTAATGATATTTTCCATTTTTTCTTGATAATTCCTCAAAGCCTTGCTTTGGCTTTTCTGGTCCTCTCTGGTTTTCAAGTCTTCTCTCTTCTGTCGTTATTTCCTTCCTCTCCTTTGCGTCGACTTGACCCTCTCAGTGCTTTCAGGGGACTGTGATAGGATCTGAAGCTTTCTTGTGTTCCTAAAGCTGGTGTTGTTCAGGCTCTGTCCTCCTAAAGCCCTTCTTGGCTCCCTCGTCTCAACTGGGAGCACAAAGTGCTAAAGTTTCTCATCCCAACAACAAGACCAAGTGGCTTGGTCCTGACCTGTATTCCTATTGCTTTCCTCTGCTGTCTCCCATATCCTACACCTGAATTGCTCTTGACTTCTGCCAGAACATGGCTTATCCTGTTGTCTGTAACCTTGACATGAGAGATCTTCCCCATCTTCAGGCCCATCTCAATTGCCTTCATGGAGCTTGTCATTACCCTTAATCAGGTGTAACTTCTCCCTGTTTCCATTCAAGCCGTATCTCATCAGATATTACAATGTTCTGCTATGTATCTTTCCATGGTCCTTCCATAGTGGCATAAATATTCTGTCCTCATCTCAGTATGCACTGCTAGTGCTTCTTGTGTCTAAAGGACCCAGGCATATCATTTGGAATTGTTAAAGTGTGTTACAGGGCCATGGTGAAACTATCCACAAATGTATAGTGTGCTTTTTTCAACAAGCCCCTGACAGGCTAGCTGAAGGAATACAGCTTGCGACCATTCTTTTCTTACAACTGAATTTAATTTGCACTTGGAGACCTCATTCCACTGGACGGTAGTGACTTTCAGAATTTGGAGGCCTTCCCCCTTTACCAAGGCTTGCTCCTAAGACCACTTTGCAGCCTAGTATGGGCAGAGTGCTGTCACTCAGTGTTGCTTTCTGATGCCTACAACCCTGCAAGAACATTGTTCTAGGTGGCCATTGGTCCACTGGCGTAACATTGGACCATTCTTCACAAATGACTCTAAGGCTTCTCGGATCCATCCTCCTATGATCTCTAGGCCCTGTGTGGGTACTGGACTCCTTTGGCTGCTATGATCTGTTCTTGGGCAAGAGAAGTTCTTCAGAACCTCTGAGGTCCATCATTACTCCTGGAATTACTCTATTGTCCTATGTCCACTTGGTAGGGCTATTTCAGATCCTTTCACTTGGGATCTCCTAACAATGGCATCTACTATGGTTGCTCCCTGCTTTGAACCTTCCTGGGAATGGATGTTATGAAGCTCTCTGAGGTTCTGTTGCCCTCACACTGTACAGGGCCTAGGACCTCTCTCAGGGTCCCACCTGAACATCTATGTCTTCTCATTAACACTTAGCTGCTTCCCTTTTTCCCATCTAGGAATCTATATGGCTCATCCTTGAGTGTAGTCCAATCTTCTGTCATCACTAGAGCCTTTCTTGTTTCTTGGAGGGCCATACTCTTGAAATCCAAAATGTGGGAAAGTTTAACTTTCTCTGCTGTCACAGCCATGAACACAGAATGGCTGGAGTGACTGTCTGGAGAAGTTGTATGAGATAGCAAGAAATACATGTGTATGTAAGGAGGGGGGTAAAAGAAAGAATATATGTGAGAATGTGTGTGTGAGAGAATGTATGTAAGTTTGTACAACAGAGTGTATCTGAATTTGTATGGGTATGTGGGAAATAGTGTGTGTGTGTGTGTGAAAGAGGGTGAGTGTAAGAGACATAATGTACATAAGAGAGTGTACAAGAGAATGAAGATGTGTATGTGATAGAGAAAGTGTGTGAGAGACTGTGAGGAAAAAGTATGTGTGTGAGAATATGTATGAGACTGTGTGTGAGAGAACATGTGTGAGTGTGTGTTAGTGTGTATGTGTATGTGAGAGAATGAGTATGTATATGAGAGTGTGGTTATGTGTGTGAGGCAATATATGTGAAAATGTGTGACAGAAAGTGTGAGAGTGTATGTATGTGTATATGAAGGTGTGAGAAAGTGTGCAAGGTGTATATGAGAAAGTGTAAGTGCAAGGCTGTGTATGTGTGTGAGAAAGCAAATGTGAGATTTTGGTGTGTGTGAGTGTGTTATGGACTGAATTGTGTCCCCCTAAAGTAGCTGTCAGTTTGGCTAGGCCATGATTTCCAGTATTGTGTGACTGTCCAACGTTTTGTCACGTGATGTGATTTTCCTGTGTGTTGTGAATCCTACCTTTGTGAGCCAGAGTCGACTGGAGGGTTTTTTTTTCTTTTTTATAATGTTGTTAATGAGATAGGATAGCAAGCTAGCAAGCAGTTATGTTACTGAGGCAGAACTCACTGTACAAGATTAGATTATATTTTAAGTCAAACTCTTTGAGATCTAAAAGAGAGAAGCAAGCAGAGAGACAAGAGAACCTCTGACCACCAAGAATGTAGAAACAGGATAGGAGAAGACCTTTTAGACCTGGAGTCTCTGTACTGAGAAACTTCTAGACCTACTCAAAGAAGGACTGATGGCAAAGACCCTCCACCAGAGCCAACAGAGAGAAAAAGGCTTCCTCTGAACGTTGTGTCCTGAATTCTGACTTCTAGCCTCTTAGACAGTGAGAGAATAAACTGTCACCCACTTTCAGTATTTCTGTTACAGCATCACTAGATAACTAAGACAACATGTGCATGCACACACGTGCATGCACACATGTGTACATGTGAGAAGATGTGCATGATAGATAATGTTTACGAGTGTGAGTTTGTGTGAGGCGTTATATGTACGTGTGTGTGAAAGTGATGTTGAGAGTGTGTATATGTACAATAGTGTGTGAGAAAGTACATGTCTGAGAGACTATTATGAGTGTGCATGACAGTGTATGTGTATATGAGATTATACATGTGACAATATGTATATCTGTATAACAGTGGATATGAGAGTGTATGTATGTGTGTGTGAGTGAGAGAGAGACCCATCAGCCACTTAAAATGGATTTGTCACACAGGTGACAAGTTGTTATTATCAGAGGCCAACATGCATCCCAAAGACACTGCCACAGGTCCAGACATTTTGGAAAAATGAATATTTGGAATTGTCTAGAAATTTTGCTCTCTCTCTCTCTTTCACGTATACACACATCACTCTTACAATCTTACCGGTCAGGGTTTTAAACTTCACTATGTGTTAATCTGGAGAAATAATGGAAAGGAGCGTTCTCAAGTTGGGTGTTCAGGGCATTTGGTTCAGTGGGACTTGGGTAGGGGTGTCTCACATCTGTTCTTCCCACTGATAGGTTCCAAGAAGTCAAAGTTGTTGGCTTTCAGTAGTAGTTATGACGGTTGATACAGGAATATGTTTTTCCTTTCTATGGTCACATTGAGTATCCAAAACTTCCTTGCTCAGTGGGTCATGCATACACTTTGACTCTCCTCAGGATTTACCCATCAATGAGCCATACAGATGTCACAATCAGAAACAGACAGCAAGGAAACAAAAAGCTATATACATTATTTTCGTATCAGTTATGCAATACCTGAAACCTCTTGCTATGCAAGACAATCACTGTACCTTCATTGCTAACAAATGACCTTTGGGTTTTACATTACTCTCTCTGGTGATGAAGAAGTGTCTTTAAAGCTTTTATATACACGAGTAACCTTTCACGTTTGGATCCAAGGGCATGCACAGAGATGTGGCTTGCTGTAATTATTCATTAAACACAATCTTGTGAATGTCAGAGAATTCCAGATAGATATGGTTAAAAAACATATGGACACTGGAGAGGAGGGCATCTCAACAAAGCACTCTGCTCACCTATTCAGTGGGAACGTTGATCCAGAGGAGGCAACAATGATTTTCACAGATGTGGGTCAAGGTTATTTTGAGCAGATGTATCAGACAGCTAGCTTATGGTGGGCTAAGTTTAACCATTCTAAGGCACCCTCTGAAATTCACTCTCTTTGTTAATAAGGAAACCACTTGTGTCCCTGGTCATCCTTAAGAGTTGTGTTCAAGGTCGTTGTGGTTGTTCGGTGATTGTAAAGGCGTGGAAGCTCTTTCAGGCCCACCCTTCCCATGTGACAGCTAAGGAGTCACTGGATTTCTGTGCTCAAGGTGAAAGTGTTGCAACATGAGCTGGGTTTGCATAACTAGTAGCACTGGGGAGTGCTTAAATTGTGATATCAAACCTACTTCTTTTCCCATAATAAGGGAAAAGTCCACAAGGTGCCCAGATGAATCCTCCTAAAAGAGAAGGTCCTTACGTTTTATATCTGTCAAAATAGCAAGGACCCAGCAGCAGAGTCAAACATTTAAAATCTGTATTCTTAAGCAATCCCCCTCCCCTGAAAAGATAAAAGATAAAGATAAAATCTGCTTTACTTGCATTACAATGTTTTGAGTATTTGGTGTGGAATTAATCTCAGTGGGGTGGGGCTAGGCATTCCTATCTTAGAAGCCTTTAGGCTTCTTAGCAATGGCATGGTACTTCCTGAAATTCAGCCATTCCTCCACAGCTTTATAAATTTTTGCTATAGTCACAAATTACTTACATTTATTTTACATATAAATGTAAGTAATTACATTTTATTCCCACTCGATGACACTTGGCTGGCTGGCTTATTTTATATATTTTTTATTTAATGGAATTTATATCAATTTATAAAAGAGTCACAGCCAGTGGTTCTGAAGCCTTGAGTACACATCAGAGTCACCTAGAGGGCTTATTAAAGCACAGATTTCTGGACCATTCTCCAGAGTTACAGTAGGTCTGTAGTGGGGGCTGAGAATTTGTATTTCTATCAGTTTCCCAGTTTGTGAAGAATATCAAATAAGCCATGGACTACCAAAAGAATGAACAAATCTGTCTTGGAAGAAGTACACCCAGAATGCTCCTTAGAAGCAGGGGTGTCTAGGCTACGAGTCATACACTTTGGAAATGTTATCAGGAGGGACCAGCCTCTGCAGAAGAATATCATACTGGGTAAACATGATAGAGGGTCAACAAAAAAGAGAAAGAGCCTCACTGAAATGGATTGACACAGTACCTGTAACAATGGGCTTGACCATAACAGTGATCATGAGGATGGCACAAGACTGGGTAGTGTTTTGTTCTGTTGTACATGGGGTTGCTAGGAGTCTAACTCAGTGACACCTAATTTTTGTGGCCCTCTGCTTTACCAGACAGTTCTAGCAACTATGTGTCAGGAATCATGGATTTGGTATGGTGGTTTTATAACCTTTCTAATGTGCATTATTAGAAAAGTTATAAACGTATATTAGAATAGCTATAAAACCACCATACCAGGCAATAGTATGGTCTACTATGCCGGGAATGAAAACTTGAAGAGGAATGGTGTTGCACTCATTGTTAAAAAGAGCATTTCAAGATCTGTGCTGAAGTGCAATACTGTCAGTCATAGGAAAATATCCATAGGCCTACATGAAAGGCCAGTTAATACAACTATTATTCAAATTAACACAAGAACTACTATGACCAAAGATGAAGAAACTGAAGATTTTTATCAGCTTCTGCAGTCTGAAATTGATTGAACATACACTCAGGATGCCTTGATAATTACTGGTGATTGGAATGCAAAAGTTGAAAATGAAGAAGGAGGATCAGTAGCTGGAAAATATGGTGCTGGTGACAGATGTTGGCGATTTCACAATAGAATTTTGTAAGACCAACAACTTCTTCATTGGAAATACCTTTTTTTACCAACACAAACAACACTTACATGTGGACCTTACCAGATGGAATACACAGGAATCAAATTGACTACATCTGTGGAAAAAAAATTGGAAAAAGCTCAATATCAGCAGTCAAATTAAGATCAGGTGCTGACTGTGGCACAGACCATAAACTACTCATACGCAAGTTCAGATTAAAACTGAAGAAAGTTAGAGCAATTCCAAGAGGGTCAAAGTATGACCTTGAGTGCATCCCACCTGAGTTTAGGGATAATCTCAATAACAGATTTAATGTGTTGAACGCTAATGACCGAAGACCAGACAAGTTGTGGAATGACATCAACAGCATCATCTGCGAAGAAAGCAAGAGGTCGTTACAAAGACACGAAAAAAGGAAAGACTAAATTGGATGTCAGAAGAGACTCTGAAATTTGCTCTTGAACGTCAAGCAGCTGAAGTAAAAGGAAGGAATGCAGAAGTAAGAGAACTGAATAGAAGATTTCAAAGGGCAGCTCAAGAAAACAAAGTAAAGTATTATAATGACATATGCAAAGAGATGGAAATAGAAAACCAAAAGAGAAAAACATGCTCTGCATTTCTCAGGCTCAAAGAACTCAAGAAAAAATTCAAGCCTTGAACTGCAACAGTGAAGGCTTCTTCAGGGGAACTATTAAATAACTCAGGAAGCATCAAAGAAAATGGAAGGAATACACAGAGTCATTATACCGGAAAGAATAAGTTGGTGTTCAATCATTTCAGGAGGTAGCATGTAATCAGAAATCTGTGGCGCTGAAGGAAGAAATCAAAACCGCATTGAAGGCATTGGCAAAAAATAAGACTTCAGACATTGCTAGAGTGTCAATTTGAGATATTTCAACAAACAGATGCAACAGTGGAGGTGCTGACTCATCTATGCTAAGAAATTTGGAGGACAGCTACTTGGCCGGTTGACTGGAAGAGACCCATATTTATGCTAATTCACTAGAAAGGTGATCCAAATGAATGAGGAAATTATTGAACAGTATCATTAATATCACATGCAAGTAAAATTTTGCTAAAGATAATTCAAAAGCCAGAAATTTAAGCCAGATTCAGAAGATGGAGTGGAACCAGGGATATCATTGCGGATGTCAGATGGATCTTGGCTGAAAGAAGAGAATACCACAAAGATGTTTACTTGTGTTTCATTGACTATGCAAAGGTATTTCACTGGATCATAGCAAATTATGGGCAATGTTGCAGAGAATGCGAATTCTAGAACGCTTAATTGTGCTCATGAGGAATCTGCATGTGGATGAAGAGGCAGTCATATGAACAAAACAAGGGGACACTACATGGTTTAAAGTCAGGAAAGGGATACATCAGGGTTGTATACTTTCACCATATCTTTTCAATCTGTATGCTGAGCAAATAATCTGAGAAGCTGAACTGTATAAAGAAGAACAAGGCATCAGGATAGGAGGAAAACTTGTTAACCACCTGTGTTATGCAGATGATACAACCCTGCTTTCTGGAAGTGAAGAGAATTTGAAACACTTACTGATGAAGATCAAAGACCATGGCCTTCAGTATGATTGCATCTCAACATCAGGAAAGCAAAAATCCTCACAACTGGACCAAGTAAGCAACATCTTGAGAAATGGAGAAAGGATCAAGGTTTTCAAGGATTTCCTTTTACTTGCTTCCGTAATCAATGCCCATGGAAGCAGCAGTTAAGAAATCAAAAGACACGTTGCAATGGGAAAATCTGCCACAAAAGACCTCTTTAAAGTGTTAAACAGTAAAGATGTCACCTTGAAGACTAAGGTGCACCTGACCCAAACCATAGTATTTTCAACCACAACATACGCCGTGTGAAAACTGAACAATGAATAAAGAAGACAGAAGAAGAATTGGTGCCATTTAATTGTGGTATTGAAGAAGACCATTAAACGTACCATTAAACATATAGGCTGCTGAAAGAACAAACAGATCTCTTCTGGAAGAAGTACCACCAGAGTGCTCCTTGGAAGAAAGATGGCAATACTGCATCTGACATACTTCAGACATGTTATCAGAAAGGATCAGTGACTGAAAAAGGACACCATGCTTGGTAGAGTGGCGAGTCGGTGAAAAAGAGGAAGACCTTCTACAAGATGGATTCACACAGTGGTTGCAACAATGGCTTAAGCTTAAAAACAATTGTGGGCATGGTACAGAACTGGGCAGTGTTTTTTTTCTATTGTGCATAGGTTTGCTGTGAGTCAGAACCGACTTGATAGCACTTAACAACAACAAAACACATTGAAACTGGTATAGAGCTAGCAAAAAAGGGTTCATCTAGGTATCAGCTAAAATTATCTTCAGTGCTTGTTTTAGTCAGCTAGTGCTGCTCTTAACAGAAACACCACAGAGTGGATGGCTTTAACAAAGGAAGGTTTATTCTTATACAGTCCTGTAGGCTACAAGTCCAAATTCAGGACGTGCACTCCAAGGGAAGGCTTTTCCCCTCATTGGCTCTGAAGGAAACTCAGGTATTTCATCAGTCTGTGTCCAGGGAGCATCTTGGAGCAGGGATCTCAGGTCTGAAGGATGCATTCTTCTCTCTGTGCTGCTTGCTTGATGGTGTGAGGTTCCCAATTCTCTATGTGCCTCCCTTTCCTTTTATCTCTTGTAAAGTGAAAGCATTATGGGTGGGGCAAGCCATACTCCAGGGAAACTCCCTTGGTGATTTTATAAGGGCCTTACGGTCCCACCCTAATCCTTTAACATACAGCATAGGAAAATCACAAAATGGAGGGCAATCATAAAATTCAGGGAATTCTGTCCTAGGCTACACATGGCTACACATATTTTTTAGGGGAACACAATTTAATCCATTACAGTGCTGTTGTACTGGTGTAACGTAAAGAACACTGGAGTTAGATTCAAAATATTTGAAATTGAAAACTCAGTGTTCTGTTGACATGGAAAAATCACTTAACCCTTCTACATCTTAGTTTCATTATTTGTACCATGGGAAAGAGCAGAGACCTGTCATCTTCAAATACAAAATAGAGATGAATTGTGGTTACAGAGGGGGTCACGAACTGTGTGAAGGCTGTCATTGGTTGGATCTAGTACAGAGGTCTGTAAATACTCTTACTTTCAGGATATACAGAAACAGATTGTGAAACAAGGGTTTGAGCACAAATGATTCATTTAGCAGGTGATCCTAGAAAGGGGGGAATTCAGAGAGGGAAGGGAAGACAGACAATATAATTCCCTTACTGATGAGGTAGAATTCCAGGGTTGTGCAGACAGTCAATGCATTCAGTTGCTAATCAAAAGGCTGGAGGTTTGAGTCTAACCAGAGGTGCTTTGAAAGAAAGGTGATCTGCTTCTGATAAAAACCATTGAAAACCTCATGGAGCAGCACAGTTATACTCTACTTCACATGGGTTTTCCAGAGTAGGAACTGACTTTATGGTAACCAAAAAATGGAGCAGGTCACTCCTGTGAGCACCTGAAACTCAATTCTGCTGGGAAACTCTGGGAGACAGTAAAAAGAACATGCAGTATGGAGTAGATCCCCAGGGGCAAAGAAGCTAAAGTGTCTAATCACTAATCTTCGTCATTATGGTCTGAGGATGGATTCTGGGGTCACTAACTCTTTGGTCTTTCTAGCGTCACATGAGGGCAGGCAGAGATGACTCCTGAGGCCAGAGCAAATAGTTCTAGTACAGAACAGCAGGTATTGCAGAGGCAACATTGATGAAACCAGAGGAGATGGTCAGGGCTTGGCTGGATCCAATATACGTAAGGGACGAAGATGGTTAAGAAAGATGAGGCCTTTGTCCTCCACGAGGTCTTGTTTAAGGTAGTCATTCCCAGCACTGAGAAAAGGAATAGCACAGAGACTCGGGGTAAGCTCAGGCAGGGGCAGATTAACCAATACATAAGGTTTGGTAAGCAAGGTAAACACTATACTCACCATACCTGTTTTTTCTTACTTTGATCAAGTGAAAGTATACAATCCAAACTAAATTTGGAGGCTCATCTATCTGCAGCTCCTTTTGCTCTCCTTGTCAGTGACAGCACACTGCTCTTTTTTGTTCTATATGTGTCATATCCTCTTAACAATCTCATGTCCCCTTCTCTCCACCCTCTCCTCTGTCTTCTAAGAGGCCATTAGGATAGTGTCCTATAGGTACATAGAACTGTGAAGTACACACACCATATGGTCAAATTGTGTCCCCAAGTCCGGTCTATTCCTGTCTCAAGAGTAGTCCTTAGTAATGTTTTCTGGTCAGGGGCAGCAGCAGGTCTAGGGGCTATGCTCCTAAGGGAACCCCCAGGGCAATGGACCATCAATTGCGGTCTTTAGTGTTCTTGAGGTGCACTCCTCTTTTTCTTGTGTTGCCACTAGGACTCAACATTGTGTGTCCCATCAGAGCTGTCTTTGGTGGTGGCCGGACACCATCTGGTTCTTCTAGTCATGTGTTGATACAGTCATCCATTCACAAAGGTCCTTATGTCTCCTGGGTTTTTTCCTCTTCATGTCTTTCTTGGAAGTGCCAGAGTGCTTTTCAAAGAGGTTGTACCATTTTGCTACCCCACCAGCAATGTAGGAGAATTCTAATCTCTCCACAGGCTCGTCAGCATTTGTTGCTTTGTGTTTTTTGGATCACGGTCAACCTTGTTGGGGTGAGACGGTATCTCACTGTAGTTTTGATTTGGATTTTCTCATAGCTTGTGATCTTGAGCATTTCCTCTTGTGTCTTTTGGCTGTCCGACTGTCCTCTTTGGTGAAGTGTCTGTCAGTCTCCTTTGCCCATCACTTAATAGGGTTATTTACCTTTTTCTTGTTGATATTTTGCAGTACCTTATAAATTACGGAGATCAGATGTCAGTCTGACATATAGTTGCCAAATATTTTTTCCCATTCTGTAGGTGGTCTTTTAATTCTTTTGATAAAATCTTTGGATGAGCAAAAGTGCTTGATTCTTAGTAGTTCCCATTTATCTATTTTCTGTTGATCATTCTTTGTCAGATTTTGAAGGCTGTCTAAGCTGTGTATTAAAATTTCCATTGTTGACTATTTTTTCTTGCATAATCTTTATCGTTTTAGGTTTGATATTTAAGTTTTTGATCCAAGTAGAGTTAGTTTTTGCATAAGGTGTGTGATATGGGTCTTGTTTCAATTTTTTTGCAGGTGGATATCCAATTTTGCCAGGACCATTTGTTAAGGAGACTGTTTTTATCCCAGTTTATAATCTCAAGGTCTTTGTCGAATATCAGCTGTTCATAAGAAGGTGGTGGCATTTCAGGGGTCTCAACTCTGTTCCATTGGTCTATACATCTCTTTTTGTACCAGTTCAAGGCTGTTTTGACTACTGTGGTAGTATAATAGGTTCCAAGGTCGGGTAGTGAGTGGCCTCCCACTGCATCCCTGTTCTTCGGTAGTGCTTTGCTTGTCTGGGGTTTCTTCCTTTCCCATACAAAGTTGGTGATCTGTTTCTCCATCTCATTAAAAAAGTCACTAGAATTTAGATTGGGATTGCATTGTGCGTGTAGATGGCTTTGGGTAAAATAGACTTTTTCACCATGTTAAGTCTTCCTGTCCATGAGCAGGATAGGTTTCTCCATTTATGTAAGTCCTCTCCTGGATTCTTGCAGTAGGGTCTTGTAGTTCTCTTGCAAAGGTCTCGTATTTCTCTAGTTAGATTAATTCCTAGGTATTTTATCTTCTTGGGGGCTATAGTAAATGGTATTGATTTGGTGATTTCTTCTTTGATGATCTCTTTGTTGGAATAAGGGAATCCTACAGATTCACTTATATTTATCTTATATCATGATACTTTGTTGAACTATTAGTTTGAGTAGTTTGCTTATGGATTCTTTAGGGTTCTCTGCATATACAATCATTTCATCTGCAAATAGGGAAATTTTTACTTCTTTGCTGATGTGGATGCCCTTTGTTTCTTTGTCTTGTCTAAGTACTTTGGCCCAAACTTCTAGTACGATGTTGAATAGAAGTGGTGAGAGTGGGCATCCCCGTCTAGTCCCCATTTTCAAAGATAGTTGTTTCAGTCTCTCTGCATTCAGGATGATGTAGGTGGTTGGCTTTGGATAGATGGCCCTTATTGTGTTGAGGAATTTGCCTTCTTTTCCTATTTTGCTGAGTTTTTAGCATGAATGGGTGTTGGACTTTGTCAAATACCTTCTCTGCATCAGTTGACAAAATCATGAGATTCTTTTGTGTTATTTATATGGTTGATCATATTAACTGTTTTTCTAATGTTGAACCAGACTTGCATCCCTGGTATGAATCCAACTTGGTCATGATGATAATTTTTTCTGAGGTATTGTTGAATTCTATTGGCAAGGATTTTGTTGAAAATTTTTGCATCTATGTTCATGATTGATACTGGTCTGCAATTTTCTCTTTTTGTGGGATCTTTCCCTGGTTTTGGTATCAGGGTTATGCTGTCTTTTATGCTGTCAAATAGTCTCAGTAGTATTGGAGTTAACTGTTTTCCAAAAGTTTGGTAGAATTCTGTGGTGAAGCCATCTGGGCCAGGAATTTTTTTTTTTTTTTTTGGTTGGTAGTTTTTTGATAACTTTTTCAATCTCTTCCTTTGGATGGGTTTATTAAGTTGTTTTACTTGTTGTGATAATTTTGGTAGGTGATAGAAATCTAGGAATTTGTCCATTTCCTCTAGGTTTTCAAATCTGTTAGAATACAGTCTTTCATACTATTCTGTTATGATACTTCTGATTTCACTTGGGCCTGTTGTGATATCTTCCATCTCATTTCTTTTTTGGGTCATTTGTTTTCTCTCTTGTTTTTCTTTTCTAAGTTCAGCCAGTGGTTTATCAATTTTGTTGATCTTTTCAAAAAACCAGCTTTTGGTTTTGTTAATTTTTTCAATTGTTCTTTTATTTTCTGATTCATTTAGTTCTGCTGTAATTTTTTTTTTTTTCTGGTGCCTGAGGGATTCCTCTGTTGCTCTCTTTCTACTTGTTCAAACTGTAGGGTTAATTCTTTGGTCTAGGTCCTTTTTCCCTTCCAGATGTGTGCATTTATAGAGACAAACTGACCTCTGAGCACTACTTTTGTAGAATACCATAGGTTCTGGTAGGATGTGTTTTCATCCTCAGTTGATTTAATAAATTTATTTGTTTCATCCTTGATTTCTTTTATAACCTGTCGCTGTTTGAGCAAGGTGTTCTTCAGTTTCCATGAGTTCCAATTTCGATCTATGTCTTTTCTGCTATTGATTTTGACTTTCATGGCTTTATGGTCTGAGAAGATGCTTTGCAATAATTCAATGGTTTGGATTTTGTTAAGATTTGCTTTATATTCTGACACATGGTCTATCGTGGAAAATGTTGCATGTGCGTTAGAGGGGAAGGTGTACTTATCTGTTGATGAATACAAATTTTTGTATGTGTCAGTGAGGTGTAGCTGGTTAATTGCTGCAATAAGATCTTCTGTGTCTTTACTGAGATGTTTTCTGGATGATCTGTCCATTACTGAAAGTGGAGTGTTGAAGTCTCCAACTATTATTGTGGAGTGATCTATCTCATTTTTCAATGTAGTCAGTGTTTGTTCAATGTATTTAGATACTCTGTTATTGGACACATAAATATTTAATATTGGTAAGTCTTGTTTGTGTATTGAACTTTTCAGCAATAAATAGTGACCATCCTTGTCCACGATGGTAGATTTTTGCATTAAAATTTATTTTGTCTGAGATTAGTATTGCCACATCTGCTCTTCTCTATATGTTGTTAGCTTGATATACGTTATTTCATCTTTCAGTTTTCAGCTTGTTCCCTTTTTTAAGTCTAATGTGTATTTCTTGTAAGCAACATATAGACAGATTGTGTCTTTTGATCCAGGATTTCACTTGTCTCTTTATTGGACTGTTCAGTCCAGTTACATTCAGTATAATTATTGATACATATGTGCTTAGTGCTGTCATCCTGATGTCTTTATTGTTGTATTGGTGTTTTCTATGTTGTTCTTAATATTCTGTTCTGGGTTGTTGTTCTTTATGGGTTGACTTTTCATGTTTTTCAGTGTTGGTTTTACATTTGTTGAGACTCCTGTATTACATTTCTTGTTTTGATATCTTGCATTGTGATTGTGCTTTGTGGCTACCCCAGGATCATGCTTGATATTCTAAGTTTAACACCAATTTTAAGTTCTGCATATCTTTTTAAATTGTTCTCCATCTGAAAGGACTGTAACTACAGTAGTGTATCCCTCTTTTTAGTATGATTGTGTCATGGTTTTCATGATATGATCAGCCGTTTTCTTCTTTTAATATTGTAGCTTTGATTGAGTTTTCTGACTTCCCTAACTGAGTAGGTTTCTGGATGCTGTGCCCTGCATTGCCTCCTTAAATATACACTTAATGGTTTTGTTTTTCTAAGCAAAGAGCTTCTTTCAGTATTTCTTGTAGTTTGGTTTGTTTTTTTTCACAAAGTCTCCAAGCTTCTGTTTATTTGTGAGTGTCTTGATATCATTTACTTATTTGAGAGACAGTTTTGCAGGACTTATGATTCTTGGTTGGAAGTTTTTATCGTTTAAGGCTTTCAATGTGTCATCCCATTGCCTCCTTGCCAGCATCGTTTCTGCTGAGACTTCAGACGATAGCCTGCAGGGTTTCCCTCTGAATGTTAGCTTTACGTTGAGCCTTGCTGCCTTTAAAATAACCTGTTTACGTTTCATTTTATTAAGGGTGATTATGGTATGTCTTGGTGTCTTTATTTTGGGGTCTGGTTCTTGTGGCATACAGTGCACGTCTTGGATAATTTTTCGGAATTTTTCTGTCAGTAACTCAACAATGATACTCTCTGTGTTTTCAGCTATTCCATCTTGTTCAGGGACTCTTAATAGAGTCCCACATGTTTATTAATGCTTCTTCATTTTTTCTCTGATTTTTCCTCATAAATGCTCATATCACTTGCTCTACCTTTGAGGTTACCAAGTCTGACTTTCACCTTCTCAATTCTGTTGTTTTGCTTATGGATCAAAGTGTCTAATTCTGTAATTTGCTTATTGGTCTGCTGGATTTCAGATCAGTGATGTTCCTTCAGTTCAAATAGCTTGCTTAATTTTTCATTTTGCTCTGCATTTTGTTTAGTTTCTAGGAGAGTTCTATATATAATTCTTTTGTACTCAACCTCCAGAATTTTCAGAAAGCCTTCTGCATCTGGGAAGTTTTTTGATTCTGTATTTTGGGAATTTCCTGGAGTCACGTGGGCAGTTTCTTTAAATGGTTAGAGATGGATTGTTGTCTTCAGGCCTTCTAGAGCCTGTTTAGTTTCTCTGACATTCCTTGAATACTCTAGGGGGCAGTTTTACTCTGGCCTCTATGGTTGACATGAGTCAGATCTGACACGATGGCATTTTTTTTTTTCTGGTGTTATCTCAACAGTAGCTGAGGCATATTTCTGAGAGAGGAGTTGATCATCAGCCTCCTCTGTGTATTCTAGTGAGTGGCACTGGTGGACTCTCTGGGTTGGCAGGCTCCACCTCCTATCTGGCAAAGATGGAACCCTACTTACAGAGCCACTGGGAAGCCATCAACCAACCGTATGATGTGGGTCAGGAAAGGCTGGAAGAGAAGCTGCTGGGCTGCCCAGCAGTTATTTCTCAAGGAAGTTTTATTTTAAAAATTTAGGAGGTATCTGACAGCTGCCAAAATCAGTCAGGGTGTTATATGTGGCAGGTCCCACCTTCCAGTTGACCGTGGAAGGGTGTCTTCAGCCATCCCCAGATGCTATGACATAATTCAAAGTTGGGAGGGGTTACGGCTTTCCTGCCATCCTCAGTCAGGCTCTACCTGTAAGGTAACACTGAGCTAAACACAGCCTTCTGCTGGGAAAGTGCTTTGCAGACTGGCACTGCTTCTCAGCTTGGGAATTATCACCTGCTTAGGCCTCTGGTCGTGTGACTCCCCCTCCCAGCCAACCAAGAAGTCATCCTGGCTGACTTGCCCTTCCCACTGCGAAACACCAGAATCTATGGCAGAGCTCAGAAAAGAGAAGGCATGATGGGGGCAGTTGTGCCCTCAGTCAGGAGCCAGACTCTTAAAATGTGGCTATTCCATGCACTCTCTCTGCTGTGCTATACACTGTTTACTTTAGCACTGCAGTTCAATGTATTTGCCAGCTCATGCCATCCCCTGCCTCCCAGATAAGAAAAAGAAAAATGTGTCAGTACCTGCAGTCCATCCAAGTGGCAAGTCATCAGGAGATGGGCTCAGCATGCTCTGCCTTGTTAGAGAGACATAGTTTCCCATTTAGTCGTGTGTAGTCCAATCTGACAATTCTATGATGTATCCTAGGGCTCTCTTGGTGTCCAGAGTGTTCTGTCTTAGTTTTCAGAGGTAACTGAGGAGATGTGTGTCTACTCTGCTATCTTGGCTCCACCTCCCCACCATACCTATTGCATTACCCACCCCAAGGCTATGGTTTCTAGTCCACTGCATTTCAAATGTGTTCTGTTGGACTCTGACCCCTGTTCATACACCAAGCAGTTTTAGCCACAGTCAGTGTTTATATAAGTTACTTCCCCTTGGGCTCACTGGAGCAAAACACTGTTTTTGCAAGCACTGCCTCATGCCCTGTGGTGCTGGCAAGGGAGCCTGCAGGTGACCAGCTGTGGGTCTAAGATGTCCAGCAGCTTAAAGTCTTCAATCTCTGTCCAGGGCAGAGGCTTCTGCTATGACAGAAGCACTATACAGACATAGGGGTTGTCCCTACTGGCTAAGCTGTGAGTTCTTTATTGGATATTGGGGGCCCCAGTTCCGCTACAGAGTGCCCATCTACATAGAGGGAGGAGTACTTACTTCAGAACAGTGTAGGGTTATACATCAGATGTGTTTTCTTTAGATTTTTAACATCTATATCCTCTATGGGACAAATTCTCGTTCAGGAATCTTCAGGTTATAATCAGAACTGGTCATTATTTCTTGATTTGTTATTTAGCCCTAACAAAAACACAGAAATAAATCACAACTCTAAAGTTACTATTTGAATTAAGTACCTTTTTCAACATGTGAATTTAATTTCACATTCTCCAAACTAAAATAGGAAACCTTGGTGGCTAGTGGATAAGTACTATGCCTGCTAACCAAGAAATCGGCATCTCAAATCCACCAGGCCTTTCTTGGAAGCTCTATGAGGCTGTTCTATTCTAACCCATAGGGTTGCTGTGAATCAGAACCTACTCTATGGTACCTAACAACAATTAACAAACTAAAATACGTCACTTCACGGTTTGCCTTATGTTTCACTGTTTTGCAGTTTAAACACAGATAAAAACTTGGAGTTTTTGTTAGGTGCCATCGAGTTGATTCTGACTCATAGCAACCCTATGCACAATAGAACAAAGCACTGCCTGGTCTTGCACCATGTCCACAATCATTTTTACGCTTAAGTCCATTGTTGCGGCCACTATGTCAATCCATCTCACTGAAGGTCTTCCTCTTTTTTGCTGACCCTCCACCCTGTCAAGCATGATATCTTTCTCCAGGGAGTGATCCTTCCTGACAACATATCCAAGGTATGTAAGGTGCAATCTTGCCATATTTGTGCCCAAGGAGCACTCTGGTTGTACTTCTGCCAGAACAGATCTGTTTGTTCTTTTGGAAGTCCATGGTATATTCAACATTCTTCTCCAACACCACAATTCAAGGCATCAATTCTTCTGTCTCCTTTGTTCATTGTCCAGCTTTCATGTGCATGTGATATGATTGAACATAACATGGTTTGGGTGAGGTGCACTTTAGTCTTCAAGGTGACATCTTTACTCTTCCATACTTTAAGGAGATCCTTTGTGGCAGATTTTCCTAACTCAATATGTCTTTTGACTTCTTGACTGCTGCTTCCACGGGCTTTGATTGTGGACCCAAATAAAATGAAATCTTTGACAATCTCAATCCTTTCTCTGTTTATGATGATATTGCTTACTGGTCCAGTTGTGAGGATTTTTGTTTTCTTGGTGTTGAGGTGCAATACATACTGAAGGTTGTGGCCCTTGATTTTCATCACCAAGTGTTTCAAATCATCATTTTCAGCAAGTAAGGTAGTGTCATCCACACAATGCAGGTTGTTAATGAGTTGTCCTCCAATCCTGATGCCTCATTCTTCTTCATATAATTCAGCTTCTTGGATTGTTTGCTCAGCATACAGATTGAAAATGTATGGTGAAAGGATACAACCCTGATGCACACCTTTCCTGATTTTAAACCATGCAGTCTCCCATTGTTCTGTTTGCATGACTGCCTCTTGATCCATATACAGATTCCTTAAGAGTACAATTAAATGTTCTGGAGTTACCATTCTCTGCAATGTTATCCATAATTTACTATGGTCCACACAGTTGAATGCCTTTGCATAGTTATTGTAACACAGGTAGACATCTTTCCAGTATTCTCTGCCTTCAGCAACGATGCATCTGACCTCAACAATGATATCCCTGGTTCCATATCCTCTTCTGAATCTGGCTTGAATTTCTGGCAGTTCTTTGTCAACATACTGTTGGATATACTTGGAGTGGCTCTATGCAATGACAGACCTGAAATAGATTGGGTTTTCCTCCTCACCTTCATTAGCCTAGTGTGATCACTGCAGATTTAGAATCTGCATCAGGACCTGCTCTGGGGATGGGTACACAATAGCCCACGAAGCAAAGTGAGCACAAACAATTCCAACTGTGAATGACTTACTCTCTAAACAACTAAGTATCTGGGTCCATACTCGTGGGAACTAATGTGTAACTGAGAATTCTTTGGCTTAATTTATGAGTAGACTGCACTGTTTCATGGATAAGTAATGAATATGTGCTAACTTGAAGATTGGAGTACTGGTGGCATAGTGATTGAAGAGCTTAACTGCTAACCAAAGAGTCTGCAGTTTGAATTCACCTGCCAATCCTTAGAAATCTTATCAGGCATTTCTTACATTGTTGTTGTTAGGTGCCTTAAAATTGGTTTTGACTATATATAGTGACCTTATGTACAGCAGAACAAAACACTGCCATGCCCACAGTCATTATGTTTGAGCCCATCGTTGCAACCACTGTGTCAATCCATCTCTTTGAGGGTCTTCTTTTTCACTGACAGTGCTCTACCATCATGATGACCGTTTTCAGGGATTGACCCCTCCTGATAACATGCTTGAAGTATGTGAGACATATAAGGTTGGACAATGAAGTTTGCAAACTCATCCTAGAAAAAGTGCTGCATACCTCATTGCTGAATATCACTATGGTTACCTTCAAAGTACTCCCCTTGGGAAGCTGTGCAGTGATGCCAGCACCTAGTCCACCCTTCAAAACAATTTTGGAACACTTTCTGGAATGGCTATCAGAGGTCTGATTGTATTGCCTCTGGTGCCCTGAGTGTCATCAAAATGTCTTCCTTTCAATATTTCCTTTATCTCTGGGTAAAGAAAAAAGTTATCAGGGGCCAGATCAGGTGAGTAGAGAAGGTGTTCCAGTACGGTTATTTGTTTACTGACTACAGACTCTCTCACAGATATCTATACAATTAAGTTCACAAACTTGCCACTGTGCCACTGTGTGCAATGGCATTCCAGAAAGAGTTCCAAAATTGCTTTGAAGGGTGGACTGGGTGCTGGCACCAGTGCATAGCTTCCCAAGGAGAGTACTTCAAGGGTGACTGTAGTGATATTCAGCAATGAGGTATGTAGTACTTACAACATTTAAGTTTGTAAACTTAATTGTCAGTGCTCATAGCAGCACTAGATAACTAACATACCTAGGAAAAGGATGAATTATTAAACAAATGCTGTTGGACCAACTGTTTATCCACAGGTGGTGGAGGTTGAAGGCAGGAGTGGAAAAATGAGATCCCTATCTCACAACGAGGAACAGCCAGAAATTCAAGCTGTATTCAGAAGTGGACATGGAACCAGGGATATCACTGCTGAAGTCAGACGGATCTTGGCTGAAAGCAGAGAATACCAGAAAGATATTTCCCTGTGTTTCATTGACTATGCAAAGGCATTTGACTGTGTGGATCATAACAAATTATGGCACACTGCAGAAAATGGGAATTCCAGAGCACTGAAATGTGTTTTTGTGGAATCTGTACATGAATCAAGAGGCAGTCATGTGAACAGAACAAGGGGGCACTGCAAGGTATCAAATCAGGAAAGGTGTGCATCAAGGTTGTATCCTTTCACCATATACTTTCAATCTGTATGCTGAGCAAATATCTGAGAAGCTGGACTGTATAAAGAAGAACAAGGCATCAGGACTTAAGGATAACTTGTTAATAACCTGTGTTATGCAGATGACACCACTTTATTTACTGGAAGTGAAGAAGATTTTAAACACTGATGAAAATCAAGGACGACCATAGTCTTCAGTATGGATTGCAGCTCAATATCAAGAAAACAAAAATACTTGAAACTGGACCCAATAAACAACATCTTAATAAATGGGAAAAGGATTGAGGTTGCCAAAGATTTTATTTTACTTGGTTCCACAATCAGTATCCATGGAAGCAGCAGTCGAGAAATTAACAGACATGTTGCATTGAGAAAATCTGTTGCAAAGGACAACTTTAAAGTATTGAGCAGGTGTAACCTTGAAGACTAAGGTGTTCTTGACTGAGCCAACTCTGTCCCTGGATTTCAGAAAGGTTTAGCATAAGCCATCTTCCCCTGCCATTACCCAGAAAACAGCCCACAAGAATTGGACCACAAACAAACCTTTATGCTTGCCACCCCCACACTCCTAATCAAAGCTCTTCCCCTTTCAAACCTTGACCATAAACAAGCCTTACTCCCTCCACATTCTAATCAGCACTCCTTCCTTATCAGACCATATATCCCCTTACTGGAATTTCTTGCCACCCCATCTTCTCTTTTAACTAACATTCTTTCCTTATCAAGCCATAAGTCCCCTCACCCCAAGCTATCTCATCAGAACTTTAAAACTATAAAAGTCTTGCGCTACTGGCCAGGGGCAGGCTGAACCACCCCTTGGCTCAGACTCCATTCTCTTTCTTTTCAAATAATCTTCAGTGGCCCCTGAGACTGGTGTTCCTCTACCTCTGTTTTGCACCATTCACTCCCCAACACTGACATGAGCCATGGTATTTTCAATCACATTGTATGCATGTGAAAGCTGGATGATGAATAAGGAAGACAGAAGAAAAACTGACACCTTTGAGGTATGGTGTTGGAGAAAAATATTGAATGTACCATGCACTGCCAAAAAACAAACAGATCTGTTCTGGAAGAGGTACAACAAGAGTACTCCTTGAAAGTAAAAATGGGGGTGGAGTCAAGATGGCGGACTAAGCACACATCTCCTTCTATCCCTCTGGAAACCAAGACCTGAATTGACAATCAAACAGAGCCTTCTGATCACCTAATCAGCCTCAGGACACAGCACAGAGCTGTTAATTGGGACTTCATACCACTTAGCGAAAAACCTCCTCTCTTTCGCTGACTCCCGCTCCTGGCTAGCCCCAGCTCTCACGGATGGAAGGTAAATGCACCGTTTTGACTTTTTTTTCCTCCCTCTCGGCTGGCGGGCGGAGCTGGGCCTTGCCTGGCGGCTGGACTCAGACACGCTGCTGGGGGGATAGGCAGGCGAAATTCCCATATTCTGAGAGCCAGGCTCGGGACTCTGTAAATCTAGCTACTTTGAGCCTTTCATTTTGTAGCTGCCTCAGCGGGGTTTGTGTGGAGCTTCGCGGTCAGTGTGCGGGACGCCATGTTCGTACCGAGATTTTAGCGGGTCCTTGTTCTTAGCCTGGGAAAAAGCGCCTGCAAATGGGACAGCGCTTCTCCAACAGAAAAGTAGTGATTTTGCACAGTGCCGCCTATGTTGGGGGCCCTGCAACAGAAGCAGAGGAATCACTACCTCTCAGCACCTTTAGCCGCTCTGTCTGCTGCCTGTGTGGAGGACGCCATCTTGGATACAGTGGCCGCAGCTGGGCCTAATTCGTAGCTTGGGAGCCAGAGCCTGCTCACAGGAGAGTGCTTTTCTATCACAAAACCAGTACTCGATGCAGTGTTGGCTAAGATTAGGCCCTGTCAGCAGAGGCCAACAGGGCAGTAGTATTGCTGTACTGGTGCTTACTTTGTCAGATGAGAAGAGGGACCTCTACACCTGAAAACCTAACTGACTTGTGAACTGGTCAGATACCTTTGCTTTACATTTGAAGATAGCGTAGACAAACATTTGCAATCCATCCTCACAGTACCTCTTCCAGCCTCTATATACTCACATGGGACCCAAAAAGCAACAGACAATTGTGGCATACAAGCAATCACTCATGGCTTCAGAAGGCTCCCAAACAAAGCAACCAAGGAGTTTTCCAGATGAAGAAACTTTTATGAAAACATCAGGAAGTGAATACAAATTGATTATATACAGAGCCCTTCTAGACCTTATACAAAATACAGCAGAGCAAAATGAAAAATTAAGCAAGTTGTTCTATCTGATGGAACACCAGTACTCTGAAATCCAACAGATCAAGAAGAAAATCAAAGACATAGAAACTTCCATGCAAAGCCAAGAAAACAGAGTGGAACAAATGGAAAAAAGAATTTCTGACTTGGAAGACAGAGCTACTGATGCCAGCGTCTATGAGCAGAAATCAGAAAAAAGAAAAAAGAGAAAAGAAACAAGAAAAATGAAGAAACATTAAGAAGCATATGGGACTCTATTAAGAGGAACAGCCTTCGATTAATTGGAGTCCCTAAACAGGGTGAGACATCTGAGAACACAGAGAGCTGCTGAAAGAAAACTTCCCAGAAATCATGAAGGAAGAGAATATAGACATCTCAGATGCATATCATACGCCACCCAATATAGATCTCAAAAGAAAGACTCCAAGACATATTATAATCAAGCTTAACAAAATGAAACATAAGCAGCAACTCTTAAAGGCAGCAAGACTCAAGGCAAAGCTAACATTCAGAGGGAAACCCTGTACGCTCTCATCAGATTTCTCAGCAGAAACCATGCTGGCACAGAGACAGTGGCACGACACATTCAAAGTCTTGAAGGAGAAGAACTTCCAACCAAGAATTATATATCCTGCAAAACTATCTTTCAAATACAAAAATGAAATTAGGACATTCCCAGATAAACAGAAACTCAGAGACTTTGTAAAAACCAAACCCAAACTACAAGAAATACTGAAAGAAGTTCTTAGCTTTGGCTTAGAAGAACGAAACCACTAACTTTATATGTTAGAATGACACACTACTCAATACTCTACTTATTTAGAGAAGGCTCCAAAGTAAATCACAGCTTTGATATGGAAAGAAGCAATCCAGTGATCATCATGAAAACTATGGTGTCATCATAATAAAAAGAGGGATGTACTACAGTCGTTATAGTCCTTCCAGATGGAGAGGAAGATGAGAAGACTGGTAGTAATTAAAATTGGGTTTATAAATAGTTTATTAAGGGGGTTCATAGGGGCAGCTATAAAGCACAACAAGGATGTATCATACCATTTCAAGAAATCTAACACACGAGTCTCAACAACTATAAAACCAGCTCTGAAAAAGGTGAAAAATCAACTCACAAACAAGAGTGTCCCAGAACAGACTAATAAGAACAACAGAGCAAACATCAACATAAAAATAAACATATCACAACGGCAGCAGTGAACACATACCTATCAATCATTGCATTGAATGTAAATGGTCTGAATGCTCCAGTACAGAGACACCGAGTGTCATCTTGGATCAAAAGACACGACCCATCCATATGTTGTCTACAAGAAACTCACTTGAGACCTAAAGACAGGAACAAACTGAAAATTAAAGGATGGAAGAATATATATAAAGCTAACAATGAACAAAGAAGAGCAGAGGTGGAAATTATAATCTCAGACAAAATCAATTTTAATGTCAAATCCACCATTGTGGAGAAAGATGGACACTATTGCTGAAAGGTTCAGTACACAAGCAAGACTTAACTATATTAAATATTTATGCACCTAATGTCAGAGCACCTAAATATGTCAAAGAAACACTGACTACACTCAAAAGAGAGTTAGATGACTCTACAATAATAGTGGGAGACTTTAACACTCCACTCTCATCACTAGACAGATCATCTAGAAAAAAGCTCAGTAAAGATACAGAAGACCTCATTGACACAATTAACCAACTAAACCTCATTGATATATACAGAACTTTCCACCCATTAGCAGACAACTAAACCTTCTTCTCCAGTGCACATGGAACATTCTCCAGAATTGACCACGTGATAGGCCATAATGCAATGCTCAATAAAATCCATACCACTGAATTACTGCAAAGCATCTTTTCAGATCATAAAGCCATCAAAGTTGAAATGAATAGCAGAAAAAACATAGATAGAAGTGGAACTCTTGGAAACTGAACATCTTGCTCAAAAAAACATGGGTTATAGAGGAAATCAAGGATGAATTAAAGAAATTCATGGCTTCTAATGAGAACGAAAACAGTTCCTACCAGAACCTATGGGATACAGCCAAAGCAGTGCTCAGAGTTCTGTTTATCTCCAGAAATGCACACATCTGGAAGGAAGAATGAAACCAAATCAAGGAACTAACTCTACAGCTTGAACAAGTAGAAAGAGAACAACAGAGGAACCCCTCGGGCACCAGAAGAAATGAGATCATAAAGATTAGAGCAGAGCTAAATGAATTAGAGAATAGAAAAACAATAGACAAAATTGAAAAGACCGAAAGCCGTTTTTTTGAAAAGATCAACAAAATTGATAAACCACTGTCTAAACTTACTAAAGAAAAGCAGGAAAGGAAACAAATAACCCAAATTAGAAATGAGAGGGGAGTTGTCACTACACATGCAACAGAAATCAAAAATATCATAACAGAATACTACGAAAGACTGTACTCTAACAAATTTGAAAACCTGGGGGAAATGGACCAATTCCTTGACTCATACCACCTACCCAAATTATCACAACATGAAGCAGAACAACTTAATAAACCCATTACAAAGGAAGAGATTGAAAAGGTCATCAAAACACTGCCAACCAAAAAACGTCCAGGTCCAGATGGCTTCACGGCAGAATTCTACCAAGCATTTAGAGAAGAGTTATCCCCAATACTACTGAGACTATTTCAAAGTATAGAAAGGGACGGAGTACTCCCAAACTCATTCTATGAAGCCAGTGTAACCCTGATACCTAAGCCAGGGAAAGATCCAACAAAGACAGAGAACTACAGACCAATATCACTCATGAACCTAGACGCAAAAATCTTCAACAAAATTCTTGCCAACAGAATACAACAACCTATCAAGAAAATAATCCATCATGACCAAGTGGGATTCATACCAGGGATGCAAGGCTGGTTCAACATCAGGAAAACAATTAATGTGATTAACCCCAAGGAATCTATAAGTAAGCTACTCAAACTGATAGAAGAGTTCAGCAAAGTCTCAGGATACAGGATAAACATAAGTAAATCAGTAGGATTCCTTTATACCAACAACGAGACTGTTAAGGAGGAAATTTTCAAATCTATACCACTTACGATAGCTCCTGAGAAGATAGAGTACCTAGGAATTAATCTAACCAGAGAAGCAACAGACCTTTACAAAGAGGACTACAAGCCCTTACTACAAGAAACTAAGAGAGACTTAGATAAATGGAAAAACCTACCCTGCTCATGGATAGGAAGACTTAACATTGTGAAAATGTCTATTTTACCCAAAGCAATTTATTTATATAATGCAATCCCAATACAAGTTCCAGCATCATTTTTTAATGAGATGGAGAAACAAATCACCAATTTTGTTTGGAAAGGGAAGAAGCCCCGGATAAGTAAGGTACTACTAAAGAAGAAGAACACACTGGGAGGCCTCTCATTACTCGACCTTAGAACGTACTACACTGCCACAGTGGTCAAAACAGCCTGGTACTGGTACAGGAACAGACAGATTGATCAATGGAACAGAATTGAGACCCCAGAGATGACACCATCTGCCTATGATCAGTTGATATTCGACAAAGGCCCTAAGACATTAAACTGGGGTAAAAACAGTATCTTCAACAAATGGCGCTAGCAAAACTGGTTATCCATCTGCAATAAACTGAATCAAAATCCATATCTTACACCTTATACAAAAACCAACACCAGCTGGATAAAAGACCTAAATATCAAACCTAAAACGATAAAGCTCATCCAAGAAAAGGCAGGAACAACAATGGAAGTTTTAATACACAATGAGGACAGACTCCAAAATCTGTCAAAGAAACCTCAATCAACAGAAGAGAAAATAGATAAATGGGAAGTATTAAGAATCAAACACTTTTGGTCAGCCAAAGACTTTATTAGTAGAATTAAAAGAACACCCACAGAATGGGAAAAAATATTTGGCAACTCTATGTTAGACCGACGCCTGATATCCATAATCTGTAAGATACTACAAAATATCAATAAGAAGAAGATAAACCATCCAATTAAGCGATGGGCAAAGGAGATGGACAGACACTTGACTAAAGAGGAGATCCAGGCAGCCGAAAAACACATGCGGACATGTTCACATTCTTTAGTTATTAAAGAAATTCAAATCAAGACAACAATGAGATACCATCTCACCGCAACAAGATTGGCCATGATCCAGAAAACACAAAACAACAAATACTGGAGAGGCTGTGGAGAAAGTGGAACCCTCCTATACTGTTGGTGGGGTCGCAAAATGGTCCAGCGTCTTTGGAAGGCAATCTGGCGCTTCCTTAAAAAAATGGATATCGATATACCATTTGACCCAGTAATTCCACTGCTTGGAATATATCTTACAGAATCAAGGTCTTTCACACCAATGGACACATGCATGAGAATGTTTATCGCAGCACAGTCCACGATAGCAAGATGGAATCAGCCCAGATGCCCAACAATAGAAGAATAGACAGGTAAACTATGGTACATATACTCAATGGAGCACTACGCAATGATAAAGAATAACGATGATTCCAGCAAACATCTCCTAACTTAGTTTCAACTGGAAGACATTATGTTGAGTGAAAGTAGTCAGCGACAAAGGGACAAATACTGTATGAGACCTCTACGATAAGATCAAAAAAACAGACTTGTGTGGATAAGAAAAGACTCTTTGACAGCTACAAGTGACGGGAGGGAGGGAGGGGCATGGGGGAGTTGAGTTTAGATAGTTACTAGAAATCTAGTTGGGAGAAAGCAGTGATAGCACACATTAGAAACAAGTACAACATTAAGTGGACTTCAGCATAACTTGAGTACTCCTTCCATCTTAACTGAATACTGCAAGGATAGAGTAGCTGGGGCGGGGGGTGGCGGACCATGCTCTTAGGCGAATTCCAGGCCAATTGGCACAACTAGCGTTTTCCTAAGAGAGCTTTCTGCACCCCACATTGGTGAGTGGCGTCTGGGGTCTTAAAAGCTGCCAAGCTGCCATCCGAGGACACAGCAAATGGTCCCAACTCAGCAGGAACGGATGCTCACCGAGGACCAAAATGACGTGCAGTAAAGACAACCGAGAAGACAGAGAGACTCACAAGAGTGGGTGCTTACATCAACTTGGGACCGGAAGAACTGGATAGTGCCCGGCCACCACCAGCGATAGCCACGAAGGAGCTCACAGAGAGGAGTCTCACTGTCAATACAAGAACAAAAAGGGATGCATCATGAGATCTCCACTAAAAGACCTCAGTTGATGATCCAGTGGTTTGGGGGTTCCTCTGAGAGCATGGCCCCTGGCCCTGATGCTGCCCTTTCCCATAAATTATAACAGATGTTCACTCTTTGGACAGGAATGGATTGGACTTGGCAATGCAGAGTGACCATATATTGGAAGCACTTTATAGTTCTATACATCTATAGGATATCATCTTGCTGACCTCTGGCTGGAGGAACGGGAGTGGATGCAGAGGAGGGGAAAGGAGGTTGTTGGGAGGATGAGACATGTGTGGAGCAGAGAGGAATAGTGTGCAGTCACCGGACAGGGAGAGCAGTGGAGGCTGCATATAGGTGGGCATGTAAATTTATATGTGAATGTACATTTTCACTCAGTCATGTTAAATGAAAATAAAAAAAAAAATTTAAAGAAAAACTAAAAATGGTGACACTATGTCTTATGTACTTTGGACATATCATCAGGAGGACTCTGTCTGAAGAAGGACACTATGTTTGGTAGAGTGGAGGGTCAGTGAAAAAGAGTAAGGTCCTCAAGGAAATGAATTGACATGGCTACGATGGGATTAAGCATAAAAATGATTGTGGACATGGCACAAAACTAGGCAGTGCTTTGTTTTGTTGTACATATGGTTGTTATGAGTTGGAACCAACTCAACAGCACCAGTGATAACATCTCACAACATATGTAGGTGAACTCAGCTCTAGGTGTGTTTGATAAAAATGAGAACAGAAAAGCTTAAACATCTTCCAGAGAAATAGATATACCACTTGACCCAGTAATCCCACCGCTTCAAATATATCCTACAGAAACAAGGGCAGTCACAGAAACAGACACGTGCCCACGAATGTTTACTGCAGCACCGTCCACAATAGCAAAAAGATGGAATCAACCTAGATGCCCAACAATAGATGAATGGATAAACGGTGGTGTATATACTCAAGGGGACACTATGCAATGATAAAGAACAATGATGATATTAGGAAGCATCTCATAACTTGGTTTCAATTGAAAGGCATTATGTTAAGTGAAATTAGTCAGTGGCAGAGTGACAAATATTATATCAGACCCCTACTATAAGGACTTAAAAATAGATTCATGTATAGAAGACTCTTTGATGGCTGCAAGGAAGGGGAGGGTTGGTTACAGATTAGATAGCTGATAGATATTTGGTTGGATAAAATCGGTGACAGCACACATTAGAAAAAAGATCAATGTAACTGGACTTCAACATTACCTGAATACTTTTCCAATCGTACCCCAATGTTGCAAGGACAGAGTAGCAGGGGATGGGGTCCGGGGCCTATGCTTTCAAGGGACATCGAGTCCCATTGGCATAACTGGCCTAACACTAAGCAATTCTTCTGCACCCTGCATTGGTGAGTGGCATCTGGGGTCTTAAAAGCTACAAGCGTGGGGAAGGTGGGAGGGTGGGAAGGCAAGGGGCAAGGGTTTAGATTAGATAATTGTTAGAAATTTGGTAGGGTGAAATTGGTGACCATACACATTAGTAAGAAGATCAATGTTAATGGGACTTCAACACAACTCGTGTACTCCTCCTCTCTTAACCCAATATTGTAAGCACAGAGTATGTACACTTTCATTTTTTTATTTAATAAAAAAAAGTATGCTACCAAAAAAAAAAATGTTGAAGTTTCATTTGTGACCACAGCCAATCTATACATCATTCTGAGATAAGATTGGTAATTTTATGATATTGAATCTTTTAATCCATTTGAATAGTGCCAGTCTCTATTTACATCTCTCTTAATTTCTCTCAGTGATTTTTTTTCCGTTCTATGTAGTTCATGTTTTAAAAATATGTATGGTATCTTTTTCTTTTAATTTTCTGTTCTAGCTGTGTGTTATTGGTATTAAGAAATGTAGTTGATATTTATATATCAATTTTGTGAGAAACAAACTTATGAAATTCTTATTACTTCTACTCATATATATTCTTTTGAGTTTCTATATAGTCTATTATATTATCTGAAAAATAACAACAGTTTTACACCTCACTTTAAATTCTTATTCATTTTATATATATACATTTTGCCTTACTGGATAGGCTACTACCAATGTTGAAGGGATATGGTTATTATGATTTCAAAGGTAAAATATTTAATATTTTACTAAGTTTGGTTACTTGCTGACAGTTTATTGTAGTTGCATTTACCACATTAATAAGAGTCCTTTTCCTAGTTTGTAGATAGTGTTTATTTTAAGTAAAAAGTGGATATTGTGTTTTATCTGTTACTTTTCATGCATTTATGAAATAACAATTTTCTTTTGCTTTATTCTCTAATGTTATGGATTGCTTTGATTGATTTTCTAACACTAAGGGCTTGAATTCTTTGTATTCTTGAGATAAACTAAATTTAGTTATGACATATCTTCCTATTTTATATCAGTGGGTTCAGACTGTAATTTATTATTGTTGACTAGGATTTTTGCATTTACACTTATATAGATACTCATCTGTAAGTTTTCTCCTTCTATTCTTAGTGAATTTTGATACCAAGTCTATGGTAGCCTCATAAAGTTGAAGATAGACCTTCTTCTATTTCTGAAAGAAATTCTGAAAGCCTAAAGTTATTTGTCATTTAAATGTTTTGTAGTATTTACATATATACAACCTCATTACACAGAAATGATCATTCCCAAAATCATATTTACTTTTTTAAAATTGTGTAAAATTTCAGTTTCTGTCAGACCAGCAAGTCTTGTCTTTTTTTTTTTTTTTTTTTTTTTGTGAATTTGAATTTTGTTCTACAGTTTTCTCCCACTCTGTCTGGGACACTCTACTGTGATTCCTGTCATCTCGTTGTTCTGGGCTCAGTCTAGTAGAGCTTGTGCTAGTTGTAGTCCATTAGTCTTTGAATTAATCTTTCCCTTGTATTTTTGGCCTTTTTCATCCTCCTTTGCTCCAGTAGAGGTGGAACCAGTGGATGCATTTAGATGGCTGTTTGCAGGCTTTTAAGGCCCCAATCACTAATTTCCACATTGGAAGTAGCAACTCGGTCTCTCAAGGTGTTTGAATGTTTCTGTGAAGCTTCTGTAACTTAACCCTGGCCAAGTTGTGCCAACTTCCCCAGTATTGTGTACAGACTTAACTGTCATCAAAGTTCCTTCTTACCTATTATCTAGTTAGTGTTTTCCCTTCCCTTCTCCTCCGCAATACTCATCAAAGATTGTTTCTTCCTGTGTGTAAACATTTTCATGAGTTTTTGTAATAGTGGTCTCACACAATATTTGTCCTTTTATGGCTAACTCATTTCATTCAGCCCTCCAGATTCATCCACGCTGTGACGTGTTTTGCAGATTGATCCTGGTTCTTCATCATTGTGTAGTATTCTGTGGTATGTATGCACCACAGTTTGTTTCTTCATTCATCTGTAGATTGGCACCTAGGTTGTTTCCATCTTTTTGCTATTGGGAACAATGCTGCAGTGAGCATGGGTGTGCATATGTCTCTTCATGTGGTGGCTCTTAATTTCTCTAAAATATATTGTTAGGAGTGGGATTGCTATTTCTGTTTCTCTCCTTTCAAGGAGTTCTTTTTTTCCCCAAAATCGTTGTACCATTTTGCATTCCCAGCAACACTGCATAAGAGTTCCAGTCTCCCTGAAACCTCTTCAATATTTGCTGTTTTTTTGTTTTTCTGATTTGTGCTGGTAATGAGGTTGCAAATATCTCATTTTAGTTTTTGATTTACATTTCTTTAATGGCTAGTAATCATGAGCATTTCCTTCTGTGTTTCTGCTAGCCACCTGAGTGTTTCTTTGATGATCTGATACAGACAGGAAAAACCCTGAGAATACGCATGCTGGATACCATTTTAATTCAGTACTGAAGCTGTTCCTGTAATTCAGTCTTCAACCAAAGGTTAGACAGGCCTATAGGTTCAACAACAACACACATGAGGGACATGCTTCATAATTCAATCATGTATTTGAGACTTATGGGCACAACAGCCCAAAAGCAAAGGTGAGAGGGCAGGAAGGGACAGGAAAACTATGTGAATGGCAATAGGAAACCTGGGGTAGATAAGAAGAGAGCATTGACAATTCATGGGACTGGCAACCAATGTGTTAACTGTTTAATGAGAAACTAATTTACTCTGTAAACTTCCACTTACATCACAATAAAAAAGAAAAATTTCATAGTTCCAACTTAAAAATTAAAATTATGTAAATTTATAGTGACATAATTATGAAAATTTACAATTTTAAAATTACAATCAGATACAAATCACTTACAATTACAACTCCACAAATAATGCATAATAAATCACACAATTACATTAAAAGAATTTCTCCCAAACAGGCTTTGACGTTAGACTGTCTTCATTATAAACTGGGCTCTGCTGACAGACTGTGCAATTTCTGTGCAAATCTCTTTGCATCTCTGAATGCTCAGTTTCCTTATTTATCATGTGGAGTTTGAAATTTTTTTATTTTTTCACTGTGGCTGAGTGAAAATGTACAATCCAGTTTAAATTTGCATGCCTGCCTATCTGCAGCTCTTTCTGCTCTCATTGCCCAGTGACAGCACACTCCTCCTTTCTGTTCTATACTTGTCATATCCTCTTAACAATCTCCTGTCCCGTCCTGTCTACCCTCTCTACTCTCCCAGAAGAGGCCAGGAAGATGACATCCTACAGATGCATGGAACCTTAAAGTGCACACATGATATAGTCACTCTGTGTCCCTGAGTCCACTCCATTCCTGTCCAAATAATTGACCTCAGAAACGATTTGTGATCAGGGGCAGCATCAGGTCTAGGGGCCATGCTCCTGGGGGATCCCCCAGGCCTTTGGACCATCAATTGTGGTCTTTTAGTGGAGTTCTTAGGGTGCACCCCCCCTTTTTTCCTCATGTTACCACTGAGACTTAACACTGTGAGCCTCATTATGGCTGTCATTGGTGGTGGTCAGGCACCATCTGGTTCTTCTAGTCACATGCTGATATAGTCAACCATTCACGTGGGTCTTTCTGTCTTCTGGGTTCTTTTTCCCTCATATCATGTGAGTCTTTTGATAGTCTCTCTATCTCTCTAAGGTGTCAGAATGATTAAACATGACAACTGTATGTAAAGCAGTAATTTCAGGGTTTAAACACTATGCCATCAGAGTTTCCTCCTGAGCTGAGTACACAATAATGATTGGTAACAATTACTACTATGATATGTTAATAATTCAATTATTACTGAGGAGGTACTTATTAAACACTATGAACCAACTACTGAGGGGCAAAATCAAAAGTGGTCTTTAATGCATCTGGGGGGAAGATTCAGAGGTGTCCCCATAGGTTGATGACCTGCCCCCATTGAAATGAATTTGAGGCTGATTTTATGGTGCCATCTCTGAGCATTTCCTTTGGGCTGAACTTTACCACAGCTAGTTCTGCTCTGGTGGAAGACTGGGTACCAAAGCCACTGCTGCTGAATCATTTCCAACTCATAATGACTCTATAGAACCACCTCTTAACAATCTCCTGCACCACTCTAGAGAACCATCCCACAGAGTTTCCAAGGAGCACCTGATGAGTTTGAACTGCCGACATTCTGGTTAGCAGCTATAGAACTGTGTCACTATGTCACCAGGTTTTCCTTACTGGGTACATTCAGAGCCTAATATTGAACTGTTTGGAAACCAGCTTGTGGAGTCATATAAAAAGGCCACTTCCTTTAGGAAATGAAGACATTTTGCTCTTCCTACCCCAGGTTCCCCGGCTGCATTTCTTTACAAGGTTCATTAGTTCTCTCACCAAGTCTAATCTCCAACTCCACCAACTTCTCTGCTGCAGATGGTTTACCTGTAAACAGGTACACAGCAGTAAAATGGTCCACTGAAGACCATTGCAAATTGCAAACGGAATCCAGGTAGCCTGAAGTCTAACCCTTCCTATACCAAGTAATTTCTTCTACCTGTATCTGAGCTTGTACAATAATTTTTGAGTGCCTTATGGAGTCCTCCAACTCAAGCCAAGACAGTTTCTGTCAAGTTGATTCTGACTCACAGGACTCCTCTAGTATCCCAGACATCCTTTCACTGATACATCATTTTTGTGTATTACATTGGCTTTGATTCTCTGTTGCACATTTGTCAGATGGTGTTGTGAGATCTCAGTGATAATACCTGCTTTTGAGGTTGCTCTGAGGATTAAATGAGGTGTGTTAAGATGTTGTGCTGCTGGACAAGCAGCACAGAAAGAGACTTCATTTATTTGACTTGCTGAAGGATGCAGTGGGCCAGAATTTGTCCATGTATAAACACATAAAGTATGTTCCATTTGTGTATTAATTCAATTCTTCAATAAATAATCCAGTACATATTATGGACAATTTACTGTATTCATATTTATGTACCAAAATATTTGTGTGGGTGGATCGATTGCTAGTCCTGTTCACAAAATCATAGAAAATGAGTTATGATGGGGGTCTTAGTCATCTAGTGCTGCTATAAAAGAAATACCACAAGTAGATGGCTTTAACAAAGAAAAGTTTTATTCTGTCACAGTCCAGTAGGTTACAAGTCCAAATTCAGGGCATCAGCTTCAGGGGTAGGCTTTCTCTGTTGTCTCTGAAGGAACGTCCTTGTGATAAATCTTCCCTTGGACTGGGGGCTTCTGAGGCACAGGGACTCTGGGTCCTTTCCAAAGGATGAGCTGTGTTCCTGGTACTGCTTCTTGGTGGCATAGGGCTCCCAACTCTGTGGTTTCTTCCCTTTATATTCCAAGAGACTACCTCAAGGCACAATACAATCTTACACGTTAAGTCCTGCCCCACGAACACAACTGCTACCCAGCCACTAAGTCAAGTGCCATCGAGTTGGGTCTGACTCATGGTGACCCTAGAGGCCAGAGTAGAACTGCCCTCTAGAGTATTCAAGGAGCTCCTGGTGGATTTGAACTGCAGACCTTGTGGTTAGCAGTGGTAGCACTTACCCAATCCTTCTTTATTAACATCATAGAGGCAGGATTTACAAAGTCTAGGAACATAATACCAGGAATCATGGCCTCACCAAATTGGTACACACACTTCTTTAGGGACAGAATCCAATTCATGAGATTCCACCCTTTGGTCCCCCCAAATCATGTCTTTGCAGCATGCAAAATGTATTCACCCCTTTATAGCAAAAGTCTGAAGTCTAAGTCAAAATCCAGAAATTCCTCTTCAATTGTGAAATCTGGACACAAGTTATTTGTTTTCAAAACATAATGGCAGAACTGGCAGGCATGAATTACTCATTTCCATTACAAACAGGAGAAACTGTAGGGAAAAAGGCATAACAGGCACCAAGGAAATTAGCAGAACACATTAGCCCTCAAGGCTTGAAAATAATCTTCCATTCTCTGAGACATTTTAAACAATGACTCTGCCCTCCAGATTCTAGGTATTGGCCACACTCTCCAAATTCTGAATGGAGGCCCCTTAGCTCTGGGTTACAGCTCTGTCTTCCAGGTCCACTACGATAGCAGCTCTATCCCATTGGTTTTAGGTGAACCATTTTCTTAGTTCATCTGAGTGGCAACATCACACTTAGAAACAAACACCAGAGGCTATGGCTCCAAACTTTGAAATCCCTGATGTTATGGCACTGCTTTTGAGACTGAAGCAGCTCAACTGCTTGTGTTCCTTATCTCTTAAGCTTCTGCTCTGTGTGGGCTCTTGGCACGGGCCTCATCCGCACATCTGCACTGACTGTGGAAGTGTTCCAAAGCTCTGTAGCTCCACTGATAGGTGTCAGGAGGCACCCAACTTTGCCAGGAAGCCTCCTGTACACAAGCACTCAGCTCTGTCCCTCCATGGATCAGCTCCAGATCTGTCTCATGGTGGTTTCCCAATTCTGTGTTAACAGTCCACTGCTGTTGTTCCCCACTATCCGCAACTTCCTCGGTGTTAACAGTTCTCCTCTGTTCCCTCTGAGTCTTCTATCTATTTACAGTTTCAAAACTGTTTCTACCTTTTAGATGTCTGTTATAGCAGCATTCAGCTCTCTCAGTACCATATTCTGTCTTAGCTAGAACTGCTGTAACAGAAATACCACAAGTGGATGGCTTAACAAACACATTTTATTCTGTCACAACCTAGTAGGATACAAGTCCAAAATTCAGGACATCAGTTCTACTGGAAGGCTTGCTTTCTTGGCTTTGAAGGAATGTCTTTGTCTTTAATCTTCCACTGGCCTGGAAGCTTCTGAGGTGCGGGAACCCTGTACCGCTTCCAAAGTACAAACTCTGCTCTTGGCATTGTTTCTGGGTAGTGTGAGGTTCCCAGCTCTCTGCTTGCTTCGTCTTCCTTTATGTCCAAAGAGATTGTCTCACATCACAATATAATCTTACCCATTCAGTCCTGTGTTACTAACACAGCCCCTGCCCCTCCTCCCACTTAACATCATGGTGGCAGGATTTATAACATATAGGAACATCATACAATACCAGGAATCATAGCCTGGCCCAATTGCTACACACATTTTTTGGGGGGGGGGTGGAGTGGGGATGGGGAACACAATTCAATCTATGACAGTGGAACAACTGGATTTTTTTGTTGGATAGGTGTTCACAAGTTACCTGCTAAGTAATTGATCACAGCGTAGATCAAACCCATAAGGCCAGTGAGAGGTGGTTATCTTTGGGTAAAGAGTTGCATGGAAGATTTCAGTGGGTAGCTCAAGAAGACAAAATAAAACACTGTAATGATATATACAAAGACCTGGGGTTAGAAAACCAAAAGGGAAGAAGATGCTCAGCATTTCTCCAGTTAAAAGAACTGAAGAACTCAAGCTGTAAGTTGCAATATTGCAGGATTCTATGAGGAATGTATTAAGTGACAATAGGAAGCATCAAAGGAAGGTAGAAGGAATACACACTGTACCAAAGGAGGTTGCATATGATCAAGAACCAATGGTACTGAAGAAGAAAGTCCAAGCTGCACCAAAGGCAGTGGTAAAAAACAAGTGGGTGGAAATTGATGGAACACCAATTGAGATGTTTGAACAAATGGATGCAGCACTGGAGGTGCTCACTTGTTTATGTCAAGAAATTTGAAAAACAGCTACCTGGCCAAACAGCTGGAAGAGATCTGTATTTGTGCTCATTACTAAGAAAGGGTATGGAACAGAAAGCAGAAATTATTGAACAGCATCAGTAATATCACATGCACGTAAAATTTTCCTGAATATAGTTAAAATAAAAACTATTGTAGTAGAACATTGACAGAAACTACCAGAAATTCAAACAGATTCAGAAGGGAAAGTCATGTCATTGCTGATGTCAGACGGGTGCTCACTGAAAGTAGAGTTTTAGAAAGATATTTACCTGTGTTTCATTGACAATGCAAGGTCATTTTATTGGGTAAATCATGATAAATCATGGATAAAATTTTGAATAATGAGAATTCTAGGACACTTGCTTGTACTTATGAGGAAACTGTACTTAGATCACAAGGGAGTTATTTGAACAGAACAAGAGCATACTGTGTGGTTTAAAATTAGGAAAGGTGTGCATCAGGGTTGTAGCCTTTCACCGTATTTATTCAATCTGTGTGTTCAGCAAATAACCCATGAAACTGGATTATATGAGGAGGAAAGTGGCATCAGCCTTGATAGAAGCCTCAATAACAACCTATGATGTGCAGACTACACAATTTTGCTTGCTGAAAGTGAAGAAAACTTGAAGCACTTATAGGTAGAGATCAAGGCTACAGCCTTTAGTATGGATTACATCTTAATAATCATGGAAACAAAAATCTTTGCAAATGGACTGATTGGCAACATCATGTGTAAACAGAGAAAACACTGAAGTTGTGAAAGACTTCATTTTACTTGGATCCACAATTAACACCCATGGAAGCAGAAGTCAAGAAATCAAACAACATTTTGCATTGCACAAATCTGCTGCAAAAGACCTCTTTAACGTGCTGAAAAACAAAGGTATCACTCAGAGGACCAAGGTGTGCCTGAACCAAGCCATGATATTTTCGGTCACCTCGTATGCACACAAAAGCTGGACAGTGAATAAGACATACTGAAGAAGAATTGATATCCTTGAATTAGGGTGTTAGAGAAGAACAACATACGTATCATGGACTGCCGCAAGAACAAAGAAGGTTGTCTTGCAAATGAGTGGCATCTGCGGTTTTACACGCTTTTGAGCTGCATCTAACATGCATCAATTAGTTTCATCCCATGTGGAGCAAAGGGGAATCAAGGATACCAAAGACACAAGGAAAATATTAGCCCCAAAGACTAAAGGACCACATGAACCAGACATTCCACCAAACTGAGACAAGTAAAATTAGATGGTGCTGTTTACCACCAATGCCTGTACTGCCAGGGAACACAAGGAGAGTCCTGGATGGAGTGGGAGAAAAGTGTGGAGCAGAATTCACTTTCATGTAAAAAAAAAAAAAGACTTAATGGCCTGACAGAGTCTGGAGGCATCTCTGAAGTTATGATCCCTGGACACTCTGTTAGCCCATGCCAAGCTAACCAAGTGCCATCGAGTCGGATCCGACTCACGGTGACCCTAGCCCATAACTGAAACTATTCCCAAAGCCCACTCTTCAGAGATTGGACAGGACTATAAAACAACAACTACAAAATACAGTTGAGGTGTGTGCTTCTTAGTTCACGAGACAAAGTGGGTGTCTCCTGTCCAGAGACAGGATGGGAAGGCAAGAAGGGACAGGGAGTGGTTGAACGGACACAAGAAACCCAAAGTGGAAAGGGAAAGTGTGCTCTCACATTGTGAGGATTGTCATTAATGTCACGTGTAAATTTTGGTATGAGGAAATTAACTTGAGCTGTAAACTTTCACATAAAGCACAATAAAAAAACTGAAATAAAAAATGTTTCATCTTGTGACACTGTCCATTGAGAATATTATGCCTTAAAAATTATATTAACACAAATATTTCAATGAATAATAGTATAAATTAATTTTCAATAGATATTGACATCTAAGTTAAATTATATAGTGTACATTTTGTCTATATTTTGGTCTCTAAAGAACCAAGAAAAATTTTTTGTCATTTGTAAAGATAAATATAAAACATAGTTGTCAACAATTAAAAAAAAAAAAAAGACTGAATTGCAAGAAATACCGCAAGGGTGTTCCTTGGAATTGAGGATGCTGACCCTTTGTCTCATGTTGTCAGGAAAGATCCTCCCTGGAGAAGTATATCATGCTTTTTAAGGTAGAGAGTCAGAGAAAAAGAGGAAGCTCCTTGATGAAACAGATAGACACAGTGGCTACAGCAACGGGCTGAAACATAGCAGAAAATTGTGAGGATGGTACAGGACTGAGTAGTGTTTTGTTCTGTTGTACATAGGGTAACTGTGAGTCAGAACCAACTCCACAGCATCTAATAACAACAACATTTGTTGCTGTTCTGGAGAAGTGCAGGAGCTGATGGGAGAAGACAATATACAGGAAGTTGGCTTTGTCCGTCAGAGGATGGGTGGCGACCACTGGGATTGTGCCAACAGGCTTTCTTTTGCAGAACTTTATTGACATGTAACAGCAGCATGAGGGTCTTCTGACTGTGGATTTCTTCAGTGATAATGTTGTCCCCCGAAGAATGGTGAGAATGCTGTAAGATTTTAAGTCTGATTCTAAGAAGTACACTTGGCTTGACATATGAATGAAAAGAAATAGCTGGGGAACAGATCTTCAGCTGGCTACAATTCTCTGGTCAGTGAAAAAAATTTAGGCTGTGATCCAGATGAGTCTGTGCTCATGCACATGTCAGTGTAGTAGTTCACAAAATTTAGCAGGCAGAAGTATTACCAGGAGGGCAATTTAAAATACAGATATCTGGGCTCCACCCTCAGAGATTTGGATTCAGCATGTCTTGGGATGGGGGCCCAGACTGTGGATTTCTAATGAGCTCCTAGAATTCCTGAGTGGTGCGAATGGTTAATGTGCTCAGCTTCTAATCGAAGACTTTGAAGTTCAAGTTCACCAAGAGATGCCTTGGAACAAAGACTGGTGATTTACTTCTGAAAAATCAGCCATTGAAACACCTGTGGAGCACAATGCTATTCTGTCATGCATGGGTTTGCCATGATTTGGAGTGGCTGGGAAACTGGTTTGGCTTTTTGATTTAGCAAGCTTTTCGTGGTGGTGATGCTGGTAGCTCTGAAACAGGTGATGGTAATTTTTTGTTTTTGAAGGACTAGCAGAGAATGATCTTCAAACTTGACTGCATTAGAATTACCTGGAACCTTTTTAAAACTTCAATACCCAAGGCAGTACTCCAGATATCAGATCTCTGACAATAGGACTTGCTGTTTTTTTTTTTTTTTTTTTAAGTTTCCCAAGAGTTCAGTGTACAGCCCAGGTAGAAAATCACCTTCTAGGAGGAAAATATTAGGCAGCGGCAAAGAAAGTTTTTGGTTCTTCTGATGCATCACAATCACATCAGGTGCGTTTAAAACGTATTTATTCCCAGGACCCCATGCCACAAATTCTGGCTCAGTTTGTGTGGATGTGCCTGCAGCATTGGTATCTTTTTAAGTTCCCCCATATGACTGTCAAGTGAAGCCCCAGGGCTGGAGACCACAAATACTTTGTGTAACACCACCTTTACTATTCTGAAAGGAAATTCATAGATAAGATAACCTCTACATCATTAAATAAATAAAATAATGTTCTTCCTGCAACATAAAGAAAAAATAAGAGGAAAGTAAAGAGCAGCTTCTGGTAAATTACATATATGTTTGATATGTAGGTGCTTGGCACCAGTTCTCTAGGAGACATAGTGAAGTAGCAGGCATTTGTCCTGTGAGGATGTGACAGCTCCAAGTCCCGGCCAAGCCTGGTGTGTGCTTTGGTTAATCTGAGACTGACCATTAGCTATGTGGTCACTGACGTCCATTCCCAAATTGGTGAAAAACTCTCGGTCAAGTTCAGGATGAAATGAAGCATCTTCTGCCTCTGAGTGACCGTGGGGTGGATTCCTTTAAGATTCAATGCATATTAAATCGGGCAAGGACATTTATGCTGATGTGAAAGATAGAGTCAGCATCTAGACTTAGGGAATTCTAAATCTGTTCGTCACCAGCATGCGCTTTGGGCTGATGTTTGGGGATTTCAAGCACTCTAGCACCTCCACATCTCTCCCAGATGTCAGATGTCCTCTCAGCCATCACATGATAATCACAGATTCCTACACCTGTGTCTTACAGTGCCCTGGAACATGGACACAAAACGGAGGAATGAAGATGTCCTCAGGTGCCAGTTTTATTCTCTACACCAGAGCTGCATCATGCAGAACACGGCTGTCTTGCAAATCACTGAGAACTGGCCGGATAAATGACTTCCACCTTCCAAAATACTTTCAGAGACTTGTTAACTGGGAGATGGCCAAGAAAGTCTGCAGGCCTGCTGGCCCAGCCCAACCTTCACAGAAAATTCAGGTTCACGTTTCCACTCCCAGAGCAGCAAAGCCAAAAGCCAAACCAGTTGCCATAGAATTGATTTCAACTTACAGCAGTCCTGTAGGACAGAATGAAACTGCATCATGGGGTTTTCAAGACTGTAATCTTTACAGAAGCAGACTGCTGCATCTTTCTCCATGGAGCAGCTGGTGGGTTCAAACTGCTGACCTTTTGACTTGCAACTGAGTGCTTTACCACTATGCCACTAGAGTTTCTTCCCAGGGCAGCAAAGGGACTCTTACAGAAAGAGAAAGAGCTTGCATGCACCCCTCCCTTGAAAAGAAACTTGGAAAATATTCAGCAATCTCTAGTGACCTCCAGTGGCAGATATTTGTCATACCAGGAACGAAGAGATTTCTTAAATTTCATTTTTTGTGCTAAAAAGTTTGCACAACTAGGACTTTCAGCCAATATGGCACCATAGACAGAAGTACTATGCATCCTTCCACAGCAAAGACCTGAAAAACTAAGTAAAACAGAGACAACTGTCAATTCTAGAATGTGAAGTGTCCAAATGAAGAGATAAAGATATCAGCCAAAACCTGAATGGAATGAGAAACTGACTGAAAACAGAAAATGAGAACAGATGCCAGAGAAAATTCCCTACCAGCTAACCCATTATCAAATTGCCATCTCAGAATAGCGGACAGACGGCACTGTAGAGTAAATTCACAGAAGTCTTAGCCAAAGACAAAGCACCTGGTATGCCTGGACAAAGGCGCACTTTCCCACCTCCAATTTTCTCCCTGCTGCTCTACCTCTGATGCCTCCTGGCTATCTGTGGAAGCTCAGCTGACTGGGAAGTGCAGTATCTATGCAACTTGGATTCAACGCACCTGTATCAGAGATCAGCATTTGGGGAGTACATGAAAACACCCTCAGGAGCTCCCAGTAGGACATAGATCACCTGCTAGACCTAACCTGCTGTACCACAGCTAAGCAACTGGCCCTGCCTGTTGGACAAGGAAGTGAAAAATATGTGACCACAGATGAGCAAATAACAAAGAAGGCATAACGTGTCTGCATTAACATAACCAAATAAAAAAGCAGGACAAAACAAATAGATCTACATCCCTAAATAAAGAAAGTAACTATAGAATGGTCCAAGAACAGCAGACAACATCAAAACATGAAAAAGCAGGACAGAAAGCTTTCAGTAGGTATCCAAAATTAAACACCAGATGACTTTCCAAGAAAAGAAAAGGCACTAGCATTACCTGACAGGGAATTTGAATCTCTAATATTCAGAGCTATCCAAAAGCTGAAGCAAAAAAAAAAAAAAAAAAAAAGACAAAAATGAGGGAAAAGAGGAGTTTATGGAAAAGGTAGACAAATTCATGGAAAAGCTCAGAAAAATAATAACCACCACCACCACCATCAACAAGAAAACCATTGCTGTTGTTGAGTCAATTCTGACTCATAGCAACCCTATAGGACAGAATAGATCTGTCTCATAGAATTTTCAAAGAACACCTGGTGGATTCAAACACCAAATTGTTGGTTAGCAGCTATAACACTTAACCACTATGCAACCTGGGTTTCCCAGGAAAATAATACAGAAACAAAATGCCAAAATACATTTACAACTAGAAATCATACAAAAATGACAATTAGAAATCCAAAAGATATACTTTCAGAAACCAAGAATATCATAAAAGGGCTGAGGAGTAGGTTTGAAATGATGGAATACAGGATCAGGGAAACTGACGATAAACACTTGGATGAGTCTCCATTTGAGGAGAACTTCAGAAAAAAGAACAAAAGAAAATGAAGAAACCCTGACAATTATGTGGGATACAACCAAAAGCAAAAATTTGCAAGTGAACAAAGTTCCAGAACAGGGGGAGAAAACAGAAAACACAGAGAGGGTCATAAAGACTTCCCCAGCGTCACAAAAGATGAAAAACTGACCATCCGAGAAGCTTAATGAAACCCATATATGATAAACCCTAACAGAAACTGACCAAGACATACCATAATTACATTTGCTAGAATGAAAGACAGAGAATAATATATCCTGTAAAATGCTCATTCAAATATAATGGTAAGATCAGGACATTTTGAAATAAACAGAAATGGAAGGAATATGCAGAAACCAAACCAAGCTTACAAGAATTATTAAAGAGAGTCCTTGGGCCTGAGAACAAACAATATCAGACCATAGCCTGAATCTAGGATGCAAGATGGTACCAGCCAGATACCAACTTAAGAAATGAGTTTTCAAGGACTATCTGTAATGAAAAGAATCACAACAGAGAACCAGAGAGATTAATCTGTAAAGGACAACAACATCAGAACAATGGAAGAGGGGATACATGGTGTTGACACAGAACTTTCTAACAGAACAAAAGGCAAGGTGCTACCAAGTAACAATTGTCTAGTTTAAATCTAGGAAGAAAAAGGTAGATTTAAAAGTAACCACAAAGAAAGTTAATAAAGAAGGAAAGCATCAAGTCTCAATAAGAATAAAATCTATAAAATCTATAAAAGCAAAAGAAACTGAAGGTAAATCCACAAACCAAAGAAATTCAGCATAGGAGAGTAAATGTGACAAAGAAAAAGTCAATAGCACATAAATAAACAAGCAAGCAAATAAAAAACCACTAAAAAAATGACAGCAACAATGTGCTGTTTACAAGAGACACACCTTGAAAATAAAGATGCCTGGTACTCGTACAATGACAGCTACACTGACCAGTGGAACAGAATTGAGAACACTTGGATGACTCTCCATTGGAGCAGAACTTCAGGAAAAAAAAAAAAAAGAAAAAGAAAAACGAAGAAACCCTGACAATTATGTGGGATACAACCAAAAGCAAAAATTTGCAAGTGATAGAAGTTCCAGAACTGGAGGAGAAAATGGAAAACACGGAGGGATCATTGAAGACTTGTTGACAAAACCTTCCCTAATATCATAAAAGATGAAAAACTGACCATCCAAGAAGCTCAGTGAAACCCATATAGGATAAACCCTAACAGAAAATGACCAAGGCATATCATAATTACGCTTGCTAAAATGAAAGGCAGAGAATAATATAACCTGTAAAATTCTCATTCAAATATGATGTAAAATTCACCTTGATCTTCAACAAAGGCACACAGTGCATCTCATAGGAAAAGCACAGTCTTTTTAGCAGATGGTGTCGGCAAAATTTGATGTCATCTCAAAACGTGGAGCAAACTGGAGGGCATTATGCTGAGAAAAATGAGTCAGTCACAGAGGGACAGATTTTGTGTGAGACCACTACGATGAAAACTCATGAAAAGGTTTACACAGAGAAAAAAACAATCATTGATGGTTACCAGGGAGGGGACAGTTAAACTGTTTTTATTTATTTCTCTTTTATGATGCTGCTATAGCATCTTGTATATGTAAATTTGCAGTGAAAATTTTTCTAGAGGAATGCCTCTAAGTTTTCATTTAAGTTAGAAGCTCAAATCTGAAATTCAAAAGCTTGTAAAAGTGAGAGGTGTTAGAAATCAGCTTATGAAAGGAGAGAGGTGAGGAGCAGGATCGATACAGTCTGATGGGAAGAAAAAGACTGAACAACGGAGGGGTACGGAGTGAGCTGTTGCTTTATCTACAGTTGCATTCCTACCCTAGAGTTTTTATTTTCATTTGCTTTTAATTTTAAAAATAGATAAAACTTTCATTTCATTCAAAATTCAATAGGTATAAAAGGGTATATTTTGACAAGTCTCCTCTTCTCTGTGTTCCAGCCACACAAATTTCCACAGACACAGCCAATATTATTAGTTTCTTGTGTATCTTCCAAAAGTGGCATATGGATAACTGAAAAAAAAGGTTATGAGTGTGCATATATACATATGTATACATGCATATGTATGTATATATACACACAAATAATAAAACAGTGTGTGTGTGTGTGTTTATCAAACCAAACCCACTGCCATGGAGTTGATGCTGACTCGTAGAGACCCTATAGGACAGAGTAGAACTTGCCCCATTGAATTTCCAAAGGCTACTGGCAGATTTGAACTGCCAACCTTTTGGTTAGCAGTCGTGGCACTTAACTACTACACCGCCAGGGTTTCTATATATGTATATACACATACACACATGTACACACACACATGCATAGGCATACATATATACATGTATGTGAATAATTTTGTGTCTGTGTGTGTCTGTGTGTGTCTGTGTATGGAAACCCTGGTGATGTAGTGATGTGTGTGTGTGTATATATATATATTTATGGTATATATATATATATCTATATATTTATTTCCCCTCTTAAAAACTTGCCTGTGTGCCTGCTCCACCTGTAGCACTCTCAAGTCCCACCATGGATATATGGCCCCTTCTCCAGCAAAAGATTCATTCTCAGGCAAGGGAACTGTGCTGTACAAAATATACACCTATCTGGTGACACTTACCACCTTCTGATATACGACATAGCTCTCCTTTCTCTTCCTGTCTGGGCTTGTATCGAGGGTAGGATTCCTGACTAGCACAGGGTCTGTGTATAATGAAAGTGTGTGGAATGAGCAGATGAATGAGCACAGAGGCAGGAGTCCTCTACCTATGTGTGCAAAGCCTTCTAAAGACCACAGACCCCCAGAAAAACAACAAAGTTCCAGTGCTCAGGTGAAGAAGAAATGCACTGACAATAAGGCCACCGGGCTGAAGCACAGAAACACAAAGGGCCATGGCCACAGTAGGAAGCATGCCTCTGCCTCTCACTTGTCTCCAAATGTGTACCTTGAGATTTCAGAAGATCTTAAATGGCTAAGAAGAAAGTTAAAAAGGAGTAGTTTCCTGAGATGTACCCATATCAAGACTTTTTTTTCAGAATCTTCACCTTTTTCTGCTATTATCTCCCTATCCCAATCTCTTCCACTGACTCCTCACATTTTGAAGGGAAATGTAGGAATGATGTTGAGGAACCATCTGATTTCAGCCCTTGGCTGATGGTGAAGAAACCATACAAAGCAGTCATCTGCTCCCTTTCCTGTGGGAAGCGGTAGAAGTGAACACATGGTTCCTGGGGAGAAGTTAGCTTTTACTAGACTTTCTGTTCCTGGGGCCAAAAAGCCACTGCTGAAGAGTTGATTCTAACTCTTAGCAACCCTATAAGTCAGAGTAGAACTGCCCCATAGAATGTTCAAGGAGTACCAAGTGGATTTGAACCGCTGATATTTTGGTTAGCAGGCGTAACAATCACTATGCCACCGGGGAGGATGTATATTCTCCGTTTGTAGGGTCACCAAAAGCACAATTATTACAGATTGAAGTCTTTCCCTTTACCCACCTTGAAACACCTTGAGTAGTTGAATTTGATCTCTACAACCTTCCTCTGAAGTGTATTATCACTCTCTCTACCCACTCTACCCGCCCCCACCCCCTCAACCCCACCTCCTTGCACCTTTTCTTTGATGCAGGTTAGGAGAAGTCTGTGTTGGGGTTTGGCCTTGGACCCAGGGCTCCTGGCCATACTGTGGTTGCTCCATCTGGCTTTGCCAATGGGAAGGTCACTGTATGAGTGCCTTAGGACTGCCATAACAACTCTCCATAAACTGAGTGGTTTAAAACAGTAAAGTGCTCTCATAATTTTGGAGCTGAAAGTCTGAAATCAAGGTATCAAAAAGGTCATTGCTCCCTGTGAAGGTTCTAGAGAAGAATACTTTTCTGCCTGTTCCAGCTTCTGTCCCCTGCCCGTCCCCTGTCAATTCTTGGTGTTGCTTGGCTTACAATTTTATCAGTCCACTCTCTGTCTTAGTTTTTTATACTACCACATTTCTTAGGTGTTTCTGTCTTCAAATATCCTTCTTCTTTTAAGGACACTAGTCATTGGATTATGGCCCACCCTAATCCAGTATAAAACAAAACAAAACCGATTGCTGTCAAACCGACTCCAACTCATGGTGACACTACAGAATAGAACTATCCCATAGAGTTTCCAAGGAGTGTATTATGAATTCCAAGTGTCTGCCTAGCAGCTCTAGCACTCAAACACTTTGCCACCAAGGTTTCCACAATCCAGTATAACTCATCTTAACTTGATTACATCTGCAACAACTCTTTTTCCAAGTAAGTTCACATTCGTAGGTACTGGCGGTTAGAACTTCATCATATCATCTACAGGAACATATTTCAAGCCGCAACAACCACTAACTCTTTGTCATGTAGTGCTGTTGCGGTGGTTTTTGCATATTTAAATTGCTTTGAGAGTGAAATAGTGGGAATCAAATAGTGGGAATCATGATTTCATTTCTCCTTACGACTGAGTATGTGATGTGTATATAACACATAACATTTTTTGTATTCATTCATCTGTTGGTGGAGATTATGGTTGTTTCCACATTTTGACTGTTGTGATAACTCAGGTCTTAGAACGCTTAGTCTTTGGAAATTGTCTCTTAGAATCCAGCCTCCATGTGTTAGATTCCCAAGCCACATGAGAGCCAGTTCAGGTGCTCTAGTCAACAGAACCAGAAAGCTCCAGCTCTAAAGTAATTCATAGCCAAAGAGCAGATGAGTTCCCAGCTGTTCTAGGAACATAGCTGCTGAGTCTCACCAGTGGAGGCCCTAGTCGTCGTCGGGTAAAGTTACATCCTCCCTGTCTAAATCCCTAAGCCACAGAATGTGTAAGACAAGATTATGTGAAATGCTTATTGTCTTACACCTTGAATTTTGGGGTGCTTTGTTATATAACAGTAATAACGAGAACAGACCTGAGAACAAATGTAAGGAGTGAGAATTTTAAATGATGTGAACTGTGGAGGAGACACCATCTTGCTCAAGATTGAGGTAACTATCCTTGCTAAAATCAGAAATATTCTTCACCCTTTGTTCTGAATTATCAGAGGTTTGAAGTAAGGGAAGATTTTGTGCAGCATCTGTCTTATATGACTCTTATATGTGGCACATTTTTTTTAAATACCTAATCTCTCCCTCCCTTTCCTTTTCCTTCCCTTCTTCCCAATGAAGCATTCAAAAATCAGTTTGGATAGACTGTCATAAGGAAAACAAATGGGATCCTGTGTTACTCTAGTTTTGGAAACAAATGATAAATGGGGACATTGCAGGAGCAGCAGTGTGGTTGGTGGGAGGATTACTTGGGTTAATTTGCATCTACCAGGCTGCCCAGGCAGACCTCCTACAGTTGCTTAGAAACTAACAAAAGCATTATCGAGTTTTCAAACCACTGAAGTAAGACAGTGACTTGCAGATAACAAGCCTTTATGAAAGAAAGGGAAAACACTTCCATCTCATGATCTGTGAAATTTTGTGGCCAGTGAAAATGTATTCCATTAACCTGAGTGAGGAAGGAGCATTCTTAACTCCATGTCCCAAAAGAGAAAACCATATGATGCTGTTTTTGGTTTAAAATGTGCTTCTCTCTGGCAAGGCTGTACACTGTACGTAGACTGATCGAGTGGTGCCCCTTGGAGACATGTCGGTTCTGAGCAGGATGGCCATATGCTCCAGACCAGAATGAGCTGATTGGTTTAAAAAAGAGTCATTACTACCGGGTAAGAGAGGAAGGAGCCCTGGTGGTGCAGTTGTTAAGAGCTTGACTGTTAGCCAACAAGTCAGTAGTTTGAACCCACCAGCCATTCTGCAGGATAAGGATATAGTGAGCTGGTTCCATAAAGATTAATTCTGAAACCTGTTACCATGGACTTGATTCTGACTCACATAGGAGATAGCAGAACTGCTGCATAGGGTTTCCAAGGTTGCAAATCTTTATGAAAGCAGACTGTCACATTTTTCTCCCATGAAGTGCACTGGTAGGTTTGAACTGCTGACATTTTGATTAATAGCTCTTAGTCAGTAAGATGCCAGGGCTTCTTCTGTAGAGATTACATCTTGGAAATCCTATGAAGAAGTTCTTCCCTGTCCTATAGGGTTGTTATGAGTCAGAACAGACTTGATGGCAATGGTTTTCTTTTTTAAAAAAGTATAGTGAGGTTACATTTTATTTGCAGGGCTGTGTCTTTTAAAAAGAGAAAGCTGTAAAAGCCTCAGGAGATAAAGAACAACCCACTCACTCCCACGTGGCCTGTCCCAGACATTGAGTGCTTCTGTTAGCTAGAGTTCCCTGGCCATTCTGATCTGGGGCCTTTTTGTGGGTAACTGAAAAGACTTAGTTCTTCAGATTCCACCTGCAGAGAGAACCACGTCAAGAAAAAGGAAGTTCTGCAAAGGGCTGCAGAAATGCAAAATGGGGCTAACAGAGGGCAGGGCAGACAGAGAAAGGGTGCCCACGGGAGGACAATGCGGCCTCGGAGCTAATCCCCACGCTGGAGCCAGCGGTGACACTGCCACTCCAGTCTTCACTAGCATCTGAAGTCAGAGGACCAGACATTTTTCACTGCTTCACCATCCCTTTGAACAGGCCCTGTAACCTGATACTCTTGGAGACAGAGAAATCACTCCTGTAAACTTTTCCCTGGCAGCCCCTCATTCCCTCACTGATTTATTTTTACTTAGTTGGTATTTAAAAAATACATATGTATATATTCTTTCCTGGCTTATCCCATTCACTGAGGTCCCATAAGCCAGACAGGCCACGTAAAAGCCTGGTGGTAACTCCGGTGGGAGGGAGGGCAGTGTCAGCCCCTGCATTGATTTTTACCCTGGGGCTGTAAGGCCAGAGAGGCAGAGGCCAGAGCCATAGCTTTTACATCAGAGGGAGTCTGCGACTGGTCTGTCATCTCTAGAGGTACATCGAGAGAACTTCTCTGGAAGCTGAGATCTATGCTTATTTGGCAGTGGTTTTGGGGGAATGCTAGTGGGGGTTATAGGGTGCTATCAGGTCATCCTTTGGGACTACCCTAATGGTTCCATTTTGTCAGGGCTCCCGATTTTTAATGAGAAGCTGGAAACCAAGGTTTTTTTGATCTGAAATGTCTGAATTTTAAAATACACACAGTTAATTAAAATACTAAAAAATTTAATAAAAGGCCCAAAGCAAAAAAACTGAAACACTATGTAAGTCCAATAAAGCAGAAATAATGTGAACCTGAGTTTGCTGTATCCCTGTACTCTGCTGTCACCTAGGAGACACATGAGGGTTAACAGGCAGGTAAGTACTATGCTGGCCCATTTACCTGCTCATCCAGTGTGTTGTTGCAGCTTGTACCCATTAGCAGTATTATTTGCTGAATGTTTCTACTTTAAGAAAGAACTGACGGGAAGGGGCGGTGAATATGTGTCTACCTTGAGGATAGGCTTAAACTGTGTGTTGTGGGATAAAACCATGATCCTCATTGGGATATTACAAGGTTTTATGTACACTGAGTTAATAGTATTTTTACACTCAGGACTACATAAACCTAGTCAATAGCTACTAAAAACTGGTTTACACCAGTAATGAGGAAAAATTACTTCTACACTGAGAATGAAGATTTCCTTAGTACCGTCAGGTATATCAAGGATTATTCCAGTAAAATCCTTCTTCTCTTTAACGTAAATCTTTTGCTTTTTGAGTATGAAAGCATTCTGTGAGGTTACTTCCAAGAAAACAAATGCCTTTTTCCCTTTTCTAATAAAAGCCAGATAATGAAGATGAGGATGAGGTTTCACTGTGGCTACAGTGGTGGTCAATAAGCCTTTTGAGATTTTATTTCTCAGTTGAAATCAGTTAATGAATTGGAATTTTCTGCTATACTCAGATCCAGGAGCAGGAAATTAGACACCTTTTCCTTGTGGACTGTCTAAGGGCTTTGTTTGGTCTTAGGGCTGTACAAACTCAGTTGGCCCAGGGCCAATCTGCTAATTACCACAGGTGGATCTTTGACCTAAGGAAGAAAAAAGGTTTCAGGGCACTTTTCCATGACTACCTTGGGGCCGTTCAGAAGGGATGGGCTGTTGATCCGAAAGGTGCTTGGGCTATAATGAATCTCAAATGCTCTTTTATGTGGATGAGCAGCATGACCTAAGGCACCAGTGACACTGGAAAGGACATTTTTTTGTGCAGCTTAAGATGTGAACAGAGAGCAAAAGAGATTTCAACACACAAGTATCATCGCTCTTCAGCCATTATGAAGTGTCTTCTGTATTACATCCACGCATACTTGGGCACAAAGTGCACTTAAACTTCACATTTTGAGAAAATAACTACCTGTGCTTTGCATTTACTATGAACCAGGCACAGGCCTAGATGTTTTATATACAGAAGGCCTCATCCATTTATCCTTTTGGTGATTCCAAGGGATAGAAGAAGACCTTGACCTTACTTTACAGGGGAGGAGAACAAGATCACTGAGCTAGCAAAGAGCCCACCTGGGACTTGAGCCCAAATGTGATGATCTCAAAACCTGTGTTCTTTCAGGTTCAAGAGACAACAGAGTCAACAGTGAGAAAGAGGGACCTTGCAGGTGGCATGAGCTTATTTCTCTTACCTGTTTGTGTCAAACAGGCAGTTAGGCTGATGTAGCAGTTGGTGGGAAATTTGAACTGTTGAGTGACGTGTTCCTAGTCACCTTGTAGGATTTGTCTCAACTCCTGAGAGTGGTGCGCATTCATGATCAGTGTGAGAGAACACCAGTAGTCCCTGGCACCACCTGGCAGTGGGCAACTATGGATTGTTAAGTGATTAGTTACGACTTTACAGAGAGACTTTTTTTCCTTTTCCTTTTGTTTCTCTAACACTTCTTCTCCCATCTCAATCTGACACCTTCACGAACCCTGTCTTCTCATGTCTCCTTGGGAAACTTACTGTGTCAATTTTCTCTTTGCTTTTGAAAACTCTTTTTGTCTCAGCTGGATCTTTCCAATTACTTTTTGACTCGACGGCACTTGGGATTATGAAAAATTTCAAATATCTGTACAAATTGAAAGAGTTGTGCAAAAACACCCAGATACTCTCCATGTGGATTCAACACTAAAAATTTTGCTGTGTTTGCTTTATTGCACAACAACTGTCCCTCTGTCCATTTCTCTAGCCTTCCATCATTCCTTTTTTCAAAAACTGTATTTCAGGGTAAGATGTAGGTGTCATACACCTCTTCCCTCAGTCCTTTAGCATGTATGTCATCAATTAGGTTTCAGTATTTATTTTTGGCTTCTTTTCTGCTAAATAAAAATTGACTTACAATGAGATGCACAATTCTTACATATACCATTTATCAAGTTGTCCCTATTAGCTTTTATCTGTATTCAAATCTCTTCATTAAAATATCCAACCAAACCTGCCTTCAGCATCACAGTATCCCTTTCAGATACTGCCCCATATCTCCGCTCCTTATTTCCAGCTAGACATCCTGGAAGTACTCACTCCGTTTCTTTCCCTCCCTCCTCTCCCTGCACTCACCCAGTTCCTTTCTACCTGCTCCCAGACCTTAATGGAGATTGCCAACAGCTCCCACCCACCCCCAAATCTAAAGGACATTTTCAAATCATCTCTTTCCTTACTGCAGAATAGGGTAAGACTTTGGCCCTGGGGGGTCCTTGGTGGCATAGTAGTCACAAGCTAAGCGGCAAACCCAAAGCCTGGCAGTTTGAATCCACCAGGAGCACTTCTACTGTTTCCTAATGGGTATCTGTGTGTTGCAACTGACTCCATGGCAACAAGTTTGGTTTTAGTTTTTTATGCTCTTGGAGTCTCCAGGATGTCTGAGAATAAAAAGATGCCTGCTCATCTCAGAAACCTTAAAATAAGGTCAACCTAATATGAACAGGACAATAATATTTAGGAGAAATATTTCAACAAATTCTCCTGTTCACTCTTGCATGGGACGAGACACCAACCCTTGGTTTATAGCAGAGAAGGGATGTTCTGCTGGGTCTTGTTCTGAGACTTGAGAACTAGTTGAATCAGAGTGTCACTATTATTACTGCTGCTGCAGCTTCTGTTGTTGTCATTGCAATGGGACCCACACTCAAAATCTTTTAACCATCCCTCCACACTTCTGTGGCTTTAGCCTTTGTGTTTCATTCATCTTACAGAAGGACGGCTTTGGCCTCTGGGTTATAGGCAGCTCAACAGAAATGTGTCTCTATTCTAAAGCACAAGGAACTGGTTACCCAGAGGTGGGTTCTCCAACAAGTTGCTATCCCAAGTGTTTCTGGGAATTGCTTTTCTCTTCTCCTTGTTGTAGAAACATCACCATCTGCTTCATAGGGAGGTTAATTAATGCAATTGACAATGAATGCCTTAATTGGAGATGTTATAGGAACACTTTATTATTATTATCACTCCTATTGTTTTGTGTGCAACTCTGCACACTTGGTTATCTTTCATTAAAGCAAATAAAACCATAATTAGGTGCAGTTCAGAACAAACAGTAGCAGCAGCCTGGGGTAGTAAACCATAATTTAGGATTGTGGGGAACAAAAGGAGTTCTTGACAAATATTATGTCATCTGCCCAGAAACAAGTTGTGTGCCAGAACACTGTGAGCCACTTCAGGATAGCTCTTATCTGCTTTACCTACAGCCTAGCCAGAGGAAGAAGACAGGACCCAGGCAGACAGATGGAAGGAGCCAGGGCCAAACCACAGCCATCTAAGAGAACCAGACCCATTAATAAGCAGGCAAGGAAGCAGCAGCCGAAAGAAACCTATCCCCCACCCAAAGGGAATGGAATTTTGCATTCCAAAAGGCTTTGGTCAGACTGGGGATGCAGAGTTCATACAAAAGCAAAGTAAGGCCTTTCATTGTATGCAATCATGGTTTTAGAGGTTCAGAAGGAAGGAAGCAGGGAGCAGACCAGCATTTTGAGGAGAAGACAACTTACCAAACACATACTCTGGCCTTCCTTGACCATGGAGCCTTTAGGTGTGTTTCCTGTAGCACAGATGACTTTTAATGTGTAGCGGAGTCCCTCAATATGCTAATGTGGCCTCTTCAAGTAAAATTAATGCCTGGATTGTGCATGCAGAGCAGACCTTCATTATTCCCTGCTATATGAAGATGTGTCAGAGATTCTTCCCAGTCTCTCAGTGACACTTTTCATACAAAATTTATTTCTTTTATGGGTTTGAAGGTCTTTCAGATACGTATCAAGACCGCTCCATGACTCTACCATGCATAATATATTCTGTAACAGCTTATAATAAATCATCTTCCTCCCCTGACTGGTTAGCAGTAAGCAAACATGGTTATTACTAGCACCATGAGAATGCAAGATCTTCATATGGAATACATTGCCTCTTGAGTTACAACTGTCTGTTCTTCCATCTTTCCAAGCAGCTCCCACAAAGTGACAAGGAGCTGGATCACCCCAACTGCTGTTCTGATCTCAAAGGAATTTTTAGCACTGATGATGTAGAGACCTTAATATGCTGTTATTTCACATCTAAAGGCTCTTTCTCTCCTTTGTCTCATTTCCTGCCTTCATAAGTAAACATAGCACAAGTAGATGGTGCATTTCCAAAACACTTAGTTTGGTGAAGGTAAAACATAGTGGTAGATGTGTCTCAGTTGAACATAGAGGACTTTGTCATAATTTGTTCAAATAGAACAAGAGAGAAAATCATCCAAAACATCAGTTTCTGGTCTGCAAATGGCACCACCACTGTTGGCTGCCAGCATGTAGAGCTCAGCCCAGCCTGAAAGCTGTGAGAAAGCCTCCATCACAGAGATTACTGAATTGTACCCAATGGAGTTAGGTTTCCCTATGTTCTTGACTCAGTTCTTGTGAGGCAGGTGATGGAGTAGAAGAGTATTTCTTAAAAAGAAACATACTTTTGTTTCTTATGGCATTATTTCCTAAGATCAACGTGTGTTCAAGAAAATGTGCCTGATACAAAGATGCCCCTTATCCCATCTATTTTCTCCTTCTTCTGTAAGAACAGAACCAAATTTGTAGTTGGACGAACTATAGTACAGAATGAAGAGAGCACTCCCCAGGGTCCTCACAGGCAGGGATGTCCTGGGAACTAAGTTTTGCCTTTAGTAAGATGTAAAAATAGAAGTGTTTTATGTCAACTTCTGGGAATTCTTGTACTTGCCAGCTGGTACGTACTCTATGTTTTTTAGCGTGTGTCTTTTTCCTTTCTTTGGCTGACATGAGGGGCATACTAGCTAGAGCTAGATCTGTTATCTTGGATCGTGAAGTGACATTGAGAGTGAAGATAATACTTGTTGCAGCTATATAATATATGGAATATGAGTTCCCAAGGACTTCAAGGAGTACAGGTATCTTAAAACTTCTGGGTTACCTACGTATGGATACTGATGTGTGAGAAAAATAAACAATCTTGCCTAATTCAGGATTATTTTAGGTTTCACTGTTTCTTGTCTTTAAGACAGAGATCAAGAGTGTGGATTGAAAAATTAGGGGAAAACAAAAATTTCTCTCTCTTTTTCTCTTCTTCCAGAAGAGATGAGGGGATCATGGCTGTGGGGTGGGGAATGAAGTGCTTTTGGCTGATATTTCCCCAACGCAGAGCAGCATGGTGCTTACCAGGCACTCATAGTTTGTGGTGGTAGGGATGGAGGAATGGAGCCAGAAAAATCCCACATAATATCACTCAATCCTCAAAGTGGTATTGTAAGTTATTATCCCCATAGGAGCACCAGGAAGGGCTAAGTCGCCAGAGAATCTGACAGTCATCACATTGGTAAGCTATTGTTGGTTATGATTATGCAACTCAGGTGATTCAACAAGGATCCTCACCAGGGTATTTCCCAGTGGCAATTGATAGAGCAACCCTTAGCACTTTAGATGTACCCCAGAGAACTAGATTCTGTTACCTTCCTCTAGGAAAAATAGTTATCTATGGAACTTGGAAGGTTTTAAGAAGATCCTGTAGATGCCCAACCAATCCAGGACAGAGTCAGGAACCTCAAAGGAATTCCAATCTCAAAACAAGCTCCAAGCTGACTTTGTTTATTTCTTTCTTTATTCATTCATTTGTATTCATTAGACAAATCTGTATTAATGCCAAAAGCTGTGGTATATGATGGGGATATAATGAAAAGCAAAATCAGAAACAATCCTTGCTCTTGTAAAGCTGGTAATCACACACAAGTGTGGGAAAATTAAAAAACAAAATGAAACAAAAAACTGGGACTGAGGGCTGCACAAAACTAAACCCAACCCACTGCCATTGAGTCTATTCTAACTCATAGCAACCCTATAGGACAGAGTAGAACTGCTCCATTCCAAGGAGCTCCTGGTGAATGTGAACTGCCAACCTTTTGAATAACGGACATAGAGCTTAACCACTATATCACTGGGGTGTCTGAGGGCTACACAATCCACCTGTAAACAAATCCTCTGTGAAACATTTCCCTGAAGCTTAAATAGAAGATCCTGGAATTTAGTGGAGGGGGAAAATGTCTGTGGTGACAGAGCAGGAGCACAGTAATGCTCCTCGCTCAGGAGAACCTGCTGCAGAAGTTGGTTGACTCGAAAGCATAGCTGTTACGACTTTGGATCGGTATTTGACTGAGGTCATGCTTCCTCTGGGCTGCTTTCAGCAAATGACCAGACTGCAAAGAGCACACTGATGCAAGGGGAAACATGCACTAGGAGGGGCTGGAACAGGCAAGGGACGCCTAGTATGAGGCTCTGACCATGGTACTGAGAGAGAGGTAGGAGATGGGTGGCAGTAGAGAAGGAAGGAGTGAACAAATCTAGAAATGCAGGAGCCGGAATCAAATGGATTTATTTGATTATTCAACAAAGTTTTCATGAGTATCTACTATATTTCAAAAAACAAAGATGTCACTTTTATGGCTAAGGTACATCTGACACAAACCATGCTCTTTTTAATCAACTCATATGTATGTGAAAGTTGGACACTGAAAAAGGATGACAGAAGAAGTGATGCATTCAAACTGTGAGCTGGTGAAGAATATAAAGAATGGACAAACTAGTCTTAGAATAAATAAATTTACAACCAAAATGATCCTTAGAAATCAGGATGGTGAGATTTCAGCTTACTTGCTTTGGGTATGTCATCAGGAAAGACCCGTCATTAGGAAAGGATGTTATGTTTGGTAGAGGGCCATGAAGTGAGAGAAGCCCTCAATAAGATGAACTGACACATTAGTGACACGAAGGACTCACACATACCAATGATGATGAAAATGGTGCAAGACCAGGTAACATTCTGTTCTGTTATACGTAAGGTACGTAAGGCCACTGTGAACTGGAGCTGACTTAATGACAAACTAACTAGTGTAAGGCTCTGACCATGGTACTGAGAGAGAGGTAGGAGATGGGTGGCAGCAGAGAAGGAAGGAGTGAACAAATCTAGAAATGCAGGAGCCAAAATCAAATGGATTTATTTGATTATTCAACAAAGTTTTCATGAGTATTTACTATATTTCAAAAAACTAGTCTTGTTCCAGACAAGATTCTGGGGATAAATCAGTGAACCGTACTTAAATTTGGAGTTAAGGAAGAAGGGGGTCTTAGTTTAATCACTTTCTAAGTTCTTGTTTAGGGCCATAAGAAAAGTAACGTGTACTTTACCTGGTGTCAGTAGCTTAAAAGTCAGAGTTTCTTAGACATTAAAGTATAGCTTTCAGTTTTGGAGTATCAACAGCGTTAATGTACTGGGACTCACTAAGTGCCCCAGACTCTGATGAGCCTTTCATGTGCATCATCTACCCTCAGCTCTTGTAAGCTTTTTCAGTAGTTTTGAGGTGAACTGTTGCTGTTTTCATGTGATAGATGAGGAAATTGAAGCTTGGAAAGATTAAAATTTACAAAGTTACATAGCTAGTACAGCAACAGAGGCAATATTTGAAGCCAAATCGATTTCCTTCCTTAGCACAGTTTATATTGTCTCTTGTTATTCTCTCAGAGTCTGTGAATAGTACATATGGTTAAGGCACTTGGCTGCTGTTTTAGTCATCTAGTGCAGCTTTAACAGAAATACCTCTAGTGGATGGCTTTAAAGAGACAAATATTATTTTGTCACAGTCCAGTAGGCTGAAAGTCCACATTCAGGATGTTAGCTTCAGGGGAAGACTTTCTCTGCTGGATTTGGAGGAAGATCCTCACTGTCAGTATTCCTCTGGACCAAAGCTTGTGAGGCACAGGGACTTCTGTCCTTTCTAAAGGACATGCTCAGCTTTGGCACTGCTTCTTAGTGGTATGAAGTAGCCACATTTCTCTGCCAGCTTTTTTTCTTTATACCCCAGGAGACTGCCTCAAGGCACAAAACAATCTCATACATTGAGTCCTGCACTACCAACACAACTGTCCTCCAACACTCATTAGCCTCACAGAGGCAGGATTTACAAAATGAAAGAACTGAACGCAGCACCAGAAATCACGGCCTAGCTAAATAGCTACAAATGTTTTTCAAGGGGAACACAACTCAGTCTTGACAGCTGCTAACTGAAAGGTTGTTGGTTTGAGTTGGTTCCTTGGAAGAAAGGCCTGGAGACCTACTTCCCCAAGAATCGACTCCTGAAAACCCTATGAAGCACAGGCGTACCATCACATGCATGAAGTTGCCATGAGATGGCATTGATATGACAACAACTGATTTTTTCTTGTAGAGACTGGAGACTGCAATTATACAGGTTTTAGAATTTCCAGAGAATAAAGATATATAAGGATTACCAATTATGTTTGAGAACTCATCCTAGATAAAGTACTGCAGTCCTCATTGCTGTAGCCACCTTTGAAGTACTCCCCTTGGGAAGCTATGCACCCGTGCCAGCACCTAGTTCAACCTTCAAAGGAATTTTGGAACTCTTTTTTTGGAATGGCCATCAGAGCTGTCATTACATTACTGTTGTCCTGAATGTCATCCAAACTCCTTCCTTTCAACATTTCGTTTACCTTCAAGAAAAGAAAAAAGTCACTGGGGGCCAGATCAGGTGAGTAGGTAGGATTTTCCAAAACAGTTATTTGTTTACTGGCTAAAAACTCCCTCACAGGCAACTATACATTTAAGTTGGTGAACTTGCCACCATGCTACCGTGAGCAATGGCCATTCCAGAAAGAGTTCCAAAGTTGCTTCGGGGGTGGACTAGGCGGTGCTGTTGGTGTATAGCTTCCCAAAGGGAGTATTTTGAAGGTGACCATACTGATATTCAGCAATGAGGTATGTAGCACTTAGAACAATTAAGTTTATGAACTTAATTATCAATCCTTTTGCCTGTTAGTAGACACTTGGGTTATTTCCAGTTTTTACCTACTTGAATAGAACTGTTATAAGCATTCACAGGCATGTTTTTGTGTGAGCATAACTTTTCCTTTAGCTCTGGTAAATACTTAAGAGTAGGGTTGGTTGGTCATATGGAAAATGCATGTTTATAAGAAATAAGTTTCTTTCCACAGTGGCTATCCATTTACTATAATAGAGATAAAATTCATTTTTAAATACTCATCCATTTCAGACATTCTGCATATAGCCTTGCTAAAAGGGGGACCAGTTCCTGGAGAAGGACATCATACTTGGAGAGGATAAGCAAAAAGAGGAAGACTCTTAATGAGATAGTTTGACACAGTAGTTGCAAAAATAGGCTCAAACATAGCAACAGTTGTGAGGGTGGTGCAGGACTGTGTTATTTTTTTTCTGTTGCGCATACCTAGCAAGGCTATCGGTTGGAACCAATTACACAGCACCTAACAAGGACAACAAAGGTGAACACAGGATAATATTACCTGATGAGTCAGCTTGGAGTCACTCATATCTGCACTGTTTTCACCGTGAAAGAAATGAAAGACTCCCGGTCTTATCAATAATTTTAAAACACAGACTAAAGTCCAACTGAGTGACAATATAGCAAAAGCCTCACTTCCCTTGGCCTCATTTTTTTTTTTTTTTAGTTTGTACAACAGAGATGATAATTGTTCCTTGACAGAATAAAGAACTGCAGACTCCTCAAACTCTAAAAACCCTATTACACATGTTGTTTTGATCCTTTGAGATTAACTCAAAGCACCATTCACATCTGAATATGGTATAAAATTTATATAATAAATTGAAACTAAATTATCTTGACATTTTATGCCCACAAAATACTTAATGAGTCTGTCTTTTTTCCTGTCCGTGTCTCCTCTCCCCTTGATAGCACCTAAAGGCTTCTTTGGCCTATTAGGTAATTCCTACCTCATTTGTGAGCTGAAATGATTAAGTGTGATTATGAATTAAAGTATTTGGTACAGAGCATGGAAGATGGTTTTAAGTCTTGAAAAATATTGTATTAGGGCAACAGCCCAAATTAAAGGAGGGGTGCAGTTTAGGGAGAGGACTTCACAAAAATCCCCAAACCAAACCCTTTGCCACCGAGTTGATTCCAACTCATAGCAACCCTAAATTACAGAGCAGAACTAACTGCTCCATAGGGTTTCCAGGGACCATCTGGTAAATCTGAACTGTTGATCTTTCCGTTAGTAGTTGTAGCTCTTAATGACCACACCACCAGGGTTTCTAAGAGGACTATGTTGTTGTTGTTGTAAGGTACAACTGAGTCAGTTCTGACTCGTAATGATCCCACATACAACAGAACAAAACACTGCCCAGTCCTGCACCATGTCCTCAGTTGTTATACTGGAGCTCAGCGTGACACTTACTGTGTTAATCCTCTGTGTTGAGGGTCTTCGTCTTTTACCATGATCTTCTACTTTACCGAGCACAAACGATATGCATGTAGAAAAGGATACAGTATTGGTTTTAAGGTTTATTTAATTCTTGTGTTTGATTATAAGTATGTTTCTGCAATTTCCAGGTTTTAACTTAACATGTCTTGAAGAATTGCCTAAGTGGGATCATCTAGCTTTACCTGCTTTCTACTGGCTGCTGCATAATGTAGATATGCCATATTTAGGCAACTGTAGATTAGTGAGGACAAACAGTCTACAGTTGGCCTGCCTGGCTTAAAGCTGTGGCTTCGCTCTTAGCGGTTATTTGACCTTGGACAAGTTGCTTAATCTCCATGTGCCCTGGTGTTTCCTTTTTATTTATTTATCCTATTTATTTATTTATTTTATTGTATTTTAAGCTGCTTCCAACCTTTAATAGTGTGAGCAATGCTGCAATGAACACGGGAGAATGTATGTCTATTTGTGTGATGTCTCTTATTTCTCTAGGATATATTTCTAGAAGTGGGATTGCTGAATTATATGGTATTTCTATTTCTGGTTTTCTAAATAACTGACATATTGTTTTTCAAAATGATCATATCATTTTGTACCACCACCAGCAGTACCGAAGTGCTCCTATCTCCCTGTGGCCTCTCCAGCATTTGTTATTCCCTGTTTTTTCGATTTTTGACAGTAATGCTGTGGTGAGATGGTATCTTGCTGTGATTTTGATTTGCATTTCCCTAATGGCTAGTGATCTTCGTTATTTCCTCATGTGTCTGTTGGCCACTTGAATGTCTTCTATGGTGAGGTGTGTCTATTTATTTCCTTTGACCATTTTTGTCGTAGAGTTTCTACCAGATTTTCTGGTAGATTTTAGAGACTAAGCCGTTGTCTGATTTATAATAGCCATTTTTTTCTTTTCCTCACTCTGGAGGTTCTCTTTTTACTCCTTTGTTTAATCATGTAATTTTTAGGTGACACCAATTATCCAGCTAATCTTCTGAAGTTTGTGTGTTGTTGGTAATGGTTTATATCCTGTTAATGCCATGTATTAGAGTTTCTAGTGATCTAATTTTTTCTTCTATGAACTTTGTAGGTTTTGGCTTTATATTTAGCTCTTGAATTGTTTTAAATTAGTTTTTCTGTGTAGTGTGAGGTATGGGTCCAGTTTCATTATTTTGCATACGGACATCCAGTTTTGCCAGCATCACTTGTTAAAAAGATTGTCTCTCCCCATTTAAAGGCCTTTGTGCACTTGTTAAAGATCAGGTGACCACATGAACTGGTAGCAGGAACCCACCTGGGTTCTCAAGCAGTGGGATGGTCAGACCATATGTTATTTCTATTTCTAGCTTTTTAAGAAAGTACAAAGCAATTTCTAAAGTGGTTGTACCATTTTACATTCCTGCCCACCAGTGTAGAAAAGTTTCAGTCACTCCCCAATCTCTCCAACATTTGTTGTTTTGTGTTTTTTTGATTAATGCTGGTCCTGGGGTGAGATGGTGTCTCGCTGTAGTTTTGATTTGGATTTCTCTAACAGCGTAAGATCATGAGCATTTCCTCATGTATCTGTTAGTTGCTTGGATGTCTTCTTTGGTGAAATGCCTGTTTATATATCCTTTGTCCATTTTTAAGTTGGATTATTTGTGTTTTTCTTGTTGAAGTTTTGAAATACATTGTAGATTATGAGGATTAGATGTGGATCAGATTCATGGTTGTCAATTCTTCCCTCCAGTCTGTAGTTAGTCTTTTTACTCTCTTGGTGAAGTCTTTGAATGATCATAAGTGTTTGATTTTTAGTAGTTTCCATTTATCTATGTTCTCTTCTGTTGTTTGTACATTGTTTCAAAGTCTGCTTATACTGCATATTAGTGCTCCCAGTATTGTACCAATTTTTTTCTTCCATGATGTTATTGTTTTAGATTTTATAGTTAGGTCTTTGATACCTTTTGAGTTAGTTTTTGTGCATGATGTGAGATATGGGTATCATTTCATTTTTTTTTTTTTGTAGATGGATATCCAGTTTTGCCAGCATCATGTGCTAGAGAGACTGCTTTTCCACACAGTTCATGTACTTTGGGCCTTTGTCAAATATTAGCTGCCTGCAGGTGGATGATGTTATATCTGGATTCTTCCTTCTGTTCCATTGATCAGTGTATCCAGTTTTGTACCAGTACCAGGCTGTTTTGACTACTGCAGCAGTGTAATATGTCCTAAAGTCAGGCAGAGTGAGGCTTCCCACTTTGTTCGTCTTTTTCAGTATGCTTTACTTAATCTGGGGCTTCTTCCTTTTTCATGTGAAGTTGGTGATTTATTTCTCCATCTCATTAAAAAATGACATTGGCATTTGTATTGGGATCACATCGTATCTGTAGATAGCTTTGGGAAGAATAGACATTTTCACAATGTTACGTCTTCCTATCCATGAGCAAGGTAGGTTTCTCCACTTACGTAGATCTCTTTTGGTTCCTTCCGTAGACCCTTTTAATTGTCTTTGTATAGGTCTTTTACTCAATGATTTAGTGGTTTCCTCTTTGATGGTCAGTACTAGGCTGTTTTGACTACTGTAGCTGTATAGCAGGTTCTGAGATCAGGTAATATGAGTCCTATCCTATTTTCTTCTTCTTCTTCAGTGCCAGCCAAGTAAAAAAGCCAAGTGCCGTCGAGTCGGATCCGATAGTGCTTTACTTATATAGAGCTTCTCTCCTTTACGTTTAAAGTTAAGATTTTCCATCTCTCTATAGAATGTTGTTGGTATTTGGATCAGGATTTCATTGTATTTGCAAATCACTTTGGGTAGAATTGTCATTTTCACAATGTTGAGTTTACCTATCCATAAGCATGGTATGTTTTTCTATTTATGTAGACCTCTGGTGGTTTCTTGAAGTGGTGTTTTGTACTTTTCTTTGTATATATATATTTTTAACATTCCTAGTTAGATTTATTCCTAAGTATTTTATTTTTTAAAGGGGCTTTTATAAATGGTATTATTTTTCTGATTTTCATTTCTGTTGTTCTCTAAGAATCAAACTGATTTTTGTATCTTTGTGTTGTGTCCTGCTTCTCTGATGAATATTTCTATTCGTTCCAGTGGTTTTCTCACAGCCTTTCAGTTTTTTTATGTAGAGCATCGTGTCATCTGAAAATGGGGACAGTTTCACTTCTTCCTTATGAATTTGGAGTCACTTTATTTCTTTTTCTTACCTTATTGCTATTGCTAGGACTTCCAGCACAATGTTAAATAGGAGTAGTGATAAAAGATATCCTTGTCTTGTTTCTGTTCTTAAGGAGACTATTTTCAGCCTCTTTCCATTAAGAATGGTGTTACCTGTTGGCTTTGCATAGATGTCCTTTATTATGTTGAGAAATTTCCCTTCTATACCTATTTTGTTGAGAGTTTTAAAATCAGGAACAGATGTTGGGCTTAGCTGAATGCCTTTTCTGCTTTGATTTAGATGGTCATGTGATTCTTTTCTATCCTTTTATTTATGTGGTGTATTATGTTGATTGATTTTCTAATATTGAACCATTTTTGCTTACCTGGTATGAATCCTACTTGGCTACGGTGCATTGGTTTTTTGATACAGTGGTGAATTACACTGGCTTGAATCTTGTTGAGAATTTTTCCACCTCTACCTTGGTTGCATGGAAACCATGGTGTAGTGGGTTAAGTGCTATGTCTGCTAATCAAAAGGTCAGCAGTTCAAATCCACCAGGTGCTCCTTGGAAACTCTATGGGACAGCTCTACTCTGACCTCTAGGGTTTTCTATGAGTCAGACCTGACTTGACTGCTATGTTTTTGTGTTGGGGGCGTACCCTTGTTGCATGGTGGTTAAATGCTATGGCTGTCAACCAAAAGATCAGCAGTTCAAATTCACCAGGTGCTCCTTGGAAACTCTATGGGGCAATTCTACTGTTATCTATAAGGCTGTTATGAGTTGGAATCAACTCAGTAGCAGTGGGTTTGTTTTTTTAAAAAAAATTCATGAGAGATACTAGTCTGTAGTTTTCTGTCTCTTTCTCTCCGTGGAGTCTGCTTGATTTTGGTGTCAGGATTATGCTGGTTTCACAGAATGAATTCAGAAGTGTCCCTTATTCTATGTTCTGAAACAGTTTGAGTAATTCTAGTATAATCTCTTTTCTGAATGTTTGGTAGAAGTTTCCAGTGAAGCCATTGGGGCCAGGGCTTTTTTTGTTACTTTTTCTTTCTTTTTTTAAAATTACTGCTTCAATCTCTTCTCTTATTATGGGTCTGTTCAGGTTTTCAAGCTCATTTTGTGTTAGTTTGGGTAGATAGTATATTTCCAGAAACTTGTCCATTTCTTCTAGGTTTTCAGATTTTCTTTTGTTTTTCAGAGTGCTCCGTTATGCTCTTTTTTATTTCAGTTGGGTCTGTTGTAATGTCCATCATGTCATTTCTTATTTGGTTTTTAAAATCATCTCCTGTTTTTCTTTTGTCACTTTGGTCAGTGGTTTGTTGATCTTGTTGACCTTTCAAAGAACCAGCTTTTGGTTTCATTGATCTTTTCAATTGTTTTTCTATTCTCTAATTTATTTTTGCTCTGTTCTTTATTATTTTCTTTCTTCTGGTGGTTGTGGGCTTCTTTTGATGTTCTTTTACTATTTGTTCGAGTTATGCAGCTAATTTTTTACTTTGTTCCTTCTTTTTTAATGTATGTGTCCATTGCTTTAAATTAATCTCTGAGGACTGCCTTTGTTGTGCTGCAAAGGTTTCACTATGATGTGTTTTCACTCTCTCTGGACTCTAGGAATTTTTAAATTCTATCTTTGATTTTTTATATTACCCAGTGGTTTTCAAGCAGTATGCTATTCAGTTTGCATGTAACTGATTTTTTCCCCCTAGTTCTTATTGTTCTTAATTTCTACTTAGATGGCATGGTCAGAGAAATTACTTTGTATTATCACAATGTTTTGGATTTTGTTGAGGGTTGTTTTTCAGCCTAAAATATGGCCTATTGTGTAGCATGTTCCATGTGCGGTGGAAAAGAATGTGTACTTTGCATTATTGAGTGGAGTATTCTATATACATCTATGAGGCCAGTTGGCTGATTTTACCCTTTAGCTTTTTTTTTTTAAATCTTTGTTGAGTTTTTTTGGAAACCCTAGTGGCACAGCAGTTAAGTGCTATGGCTGCTAACCCAAAGGTCGGCAGTTCATATCTGCCAGGCACTCCTTGGAAACCCTGTGGGGCAGTTCTACTTGGTCCTATAGGGTTGTTATGAGTCAGAGTCAACTCAGTGGCACTGGGCTTAGTTTTTGAGTTTTTTTTCTAGATATTCTTTGCATTACTGGGAGTGGTGTGTTAACGTCTCTTACTACTAATGAACTGTCAGTTAATCTTGTTAGTGTTATTAGAGTTTGTTTTATACATTTTGGAGCCCTATCATTGGATACACAGATATTTGTTATAAAGGCAAGCCAAGTTGGATCCGACTCATGGCGTTATGCTGGATCGTCCTGCTAATCATTATGTAGTGCCCTTCTTTGTCTTTGGTGGTAGAATTTGTTTTAAAGTCTGAAACTAGTATTGATGCTCCTCTTCCTTCGTTTGGTAGCTATTTGCCTGATACATTTTTTTCCCTCATTCTTTGTCCTTTAATTAATTTGTCTTTTTTCTGAGGTATGTCTGTTGTAAACAACATATCGATGGATCCTGTTTTTTTCTTTTGTTGCTGTTGTTAAATTCATTCTGCCACTTTGTGTCTCCTTATGGGCGTATTTACACCGTTACATTCAACATAATTATTGATAGGCGTGTGTTTATTGCTGTCATTTTACAGCATTTTTTTGTGTGTGTGTTGCTTATATGTGGTATGTTCCTCTTATTCTCTTTTGCTGAATTCTTTTGTTTTGTGGATTTATTTTGTAGATTTTGCTTTTATTGAGACTACCTTTTTCTTCTTTACTTTGACAAGTAGGTTTGTGAACTTCGTTTGTGGTTATCTTGAAATTTTTCCTTGTCTTCTTTGGTTTAAACAAGTCTGTTATTAGCTGGTATTTCCTTGCATCTACTCCATTAGACTGTTCTATCCCTACACTGTTTTATGGTTCTGATGTTGTAGTTTACAGATTAACCTCTCTGGTTGCCTGTGGTAATTTGTATGGTTTTGGATAGTCTTTGAGAGTTCATTACCTGGGCTGGTATCTGACTAGCATAATCTTGCAGCCAAGATTCAAGCTATGATCTGATGGTTTTTGTTCTCAGACTGAAGGACTTCCTTTCATCATTCTTGCAAATTTGGTTTGTTTTTTACTAGTCCTTTAATTTCTGTTTATCTGGAAATATCCTAATTTCACCATCATAGCTGAATGAAAATTTTATGGGGTATATTATTCTTGGTTGAAATTTTTTTCTGTCAATGTTTTATATACATCATCCCATTGCTGTCTTGTCTGGATAGTTTCTGCCAAATAATCAGAGATTATTCTTATTGTCTCTCCTCTATCTGTCTGTATGTTTTTTCCCAAGCTACTCTCAGAATTTTTTTCTTTGTTTGGTTTTAGCAAATTAATTATGACATACCTTGATCACTTTCTTTTAGAGCTTATCCTTTATGAGACTCATTGAGTTTCTTTGATGGTCAGCTTTTCTTCTTCATGATGTTAGGGAAGTTTTCCATCATTAATTTCTATGATCGTATTTGTGTTTTTCATATTCTCCTACTGTTCTGGAGTTTTGATCGTTTGCAAATTTTTGCTTTTGGTTGTATCTCTCATAATTGTCAGGGTTTCTTCATTTTACTTTGTTTTTTTGATTTTCCCTCAAAGAAAGTTGTATTCAAACATTTGTCTTCAATTTCACTGATTTCAACTCTATCATTTCAAACCTTCTCATTTCTTCTATGACATTCTCCATTTCTGAAATCTTCTTGTTTATAGTTTGGACTTCTATTTGTTGTTTTCGTATAAATTTTGATGGTGAATTTATTTTGGCATTTTGTTCCTGTATTATTTTCATGATCTCTTCCAAGAATTTGTCTATATTTTCCTCATTTTTGTTTGCTTTTTGCTTCAACTCTTGGGGAGCTCTGAATATCAGAAATTTGAATTTCTTGTCAGGTAATTCTAGTGCCTTTTATTCTACCAAAAATTATCTGGTACTTTATTTTGTATACTTACTGAAACCATCCTGTCTTGTTATTTTATGGTTTTATATTGTCTGTTATCTTTGGGATATTGAGTCATTATTTTCTTTGTTTATTGACTGTAGATCTGTTTATTTCATCTTGCTTTTTTGTTTTATTTGGTTATATCAGAGGAGGCAGGCTGTGCATTCTTTGTTATTTGCTTGTCTGTGGTTATGATACTTTTCACCTCCTTTTCCTATGCACAGGGCCTGTCACCCAGCTATGGTGCAACAGGGCAGGTCCAGCTGAAAGGGAGGTGTTGGGATGGATTGTCTGTGGCATGCACTAAAGCAGACAGGGCAGGCCAAGAATCCGTGCTGGGAAAGTTCCAGTAGGCCATGTCTGTGCTTCTCAAGGGAGTGATGTTAAGCACATGATGGAGGTAGGACCAAAGGAGCAGGAAGATTGTGATGTGCAAACTTAGGATGGGTGTGGGATAGGGAAGAGACAAACAGGAGCCAAAAACAAACATATAAACAAAGGAACAAAGAGTATTAAGGGAGCTTGCTAATGGAATGGAGAGATAAGAAACCAAGAGATGGAAGTGAAAAAAGGGAAAAAAGAACAAATTGACTAATTAAAAATTTGGTGGGGAGTGGAAAAATAAAGGCCCCTAAGGGTCTGCTGTGAAGACTGGCAGTGTGTATACCAGTCCATGTGATCCAGCCTGCCTAGAGGGCATATAGATGTTACACAGTGTCAGGTATTCAGGAGAGCAAAAAACAAAGATAAGTATGGAGAGACAAAAACTGGAAAATGAAGAAAGCTAGAAAGCAAAAAAGAGAAAAGGGAGGAGGAAAAGAAAAATGAAGAAAGAAAAAAAGAAATGCACATAGGGATCCCAATGATGTGGGTGGACAGATTGGGGATGTGAGTAGTAAGCCACATTTTACAGCCAAGACAGGATTCCCAGCTAAGGAAAAGAAAAAGAAGAAAAAAATAAGAGAAATAGAAAAGGAAAGAGAAAGAAAACAAAAAGAAAGCAAACAGGCAAAAGAAAAGATGACAAAATGAAAATAAAGCAGAATAAAAGTCCAAGCAGAACCAATGTGGCACTTCCCAGCTGGCTGAACTGCTGCAGCTAGCCAGGGAGGTGTTGGAGATAGAGCAGGGGAGAGAGAACGAGAGGTGGGAAAGCATGTACCATGGATTATCAGGTGATTGTCCCCCTCTGGGATTTCTGTGAATCTGCTTTCTTGTGCTCCCTGTCTGCTGATCTCCAGTAGGATTCCAAAATGGTGAATCCATGCTCGGTTAGCTGATAGGGACTTCTGCTTATATCTCTTCTTCCTCTCTGCTGTCGGTCAGTTTCTTCTTCCATTCAGTGTTTGGCTAAGATATTTATCTCTTCATTCGACACTTTGGGTTTCAAGATTGATATTTGTCTCAGTTCTACTTAGTTTCTTGGATCTTTGCTGTGGCATGATGACATGGTGCTTCTCTCTGTTGCACCGTGTTGGCCAGAAGTCCTGCCTTGGTTTTTCATCTGTAAAGTGTGAGCTTATAGAAGTCATTGACTTCCAGTACATTAACATGTGTTTCTATTGTAGACACTACCTATCATGTTTTTCCCAGGGCTTGATGTGCAAAGGGATACAATTTGAGTTACACTGAAACTTTACTTCTTTTTAAATTATTTTTTTTTCACTAGGAAAAGAATTCCAAGTAGATGTACTTGAATCCTAGGCTTCACAAATAGCAGTATTGAGAAAGTTTTCTAGAAATTTCATCTTCATGACCTACCATACTAAAGGCAGGATTCCAGCTGATTCCAGTGACTTTTTATCTCACTTTAATATTTCTTTAAAATCGAAACTTGTATGGAAACTTTATTTTATAGGCTTTTATTGCAATCCTCAATTCACCCTGAGTACCCTATTATTAAGTGTTCTAGAGGTTCTTATTGTCTCTTATCAGAGAATTGTATCTTGGTGCAATTCATCTGTAGTCATTCTTCACAGAGAAATTTATTCATATTACCATTCTTTCATCACATAATGACAACGCTTGAATACACTGTTATTCCACAATGAACTTATAAATTATTATCATTAGGCAATTTTTCATTTAATCTGATTTTATAAATGGTTTCTTTTTATTACTGTTAGAGGGAAACCAGTAAGTGTATCTCTCTGTTTTGATCCACCATGATAACAATAATAGAAAAGCCACAGAAGGACATCTTATTGAGCCAAAAATATACTGACTTTGTAGCAATTTCAGACTAAGAGGTTTGTGTTCAAGTAGTCAAGAATCATAGCCTCTCAAATGAGTCATAATGACCACTCATGACAGTATCTTAATTGTTAATGCTCAGTTATCAAAATGTCTGAAACTGGATTTTTTTTTTTCTATAGGACTGACTTTAAAAATGGTAAAATATGATATTTTTTAAAATGAGAAAATACATTTAGGAATATCTCAGTCCCTATGTCAAATGGTAACCCCAGGGAAACTCCTCCTTCTGTCTAACATGATGTGGGTCACCTCCCAATCATTCTGCTTACCTATCTTTAGAGAAGAAATGCTTTTTGTCTTATGCAAGTAAGAGTAAGAATGAACATTTTTCACATATGATGGCTTTTGAAAAGATACTGTCTAATAGGACTTTCATGTTAAAGAATAACTATTTTTTCTCAGTCTGGACAATGCTTTAGGTGAAGAGAACATGTAACATTCCTCAGGAAGAGAAGATTATTAACAACTGTCAGCACTTACAGAGTTTTGACTGTACTCGATTCTGTTCTCACACTTCACCTGGATTTACTCCTCTAATCCTCTTACCTATTATGAAAGCACACTACTTTCATTCTTAGTTTGCAGTTGAGAGAATGGAGGAGGCACAGAGAGATCACATGACTCGTCCAAGAGCACAAAGCTAGTGGCTGCCTGACACTGGAACTGCCACTCTTTGCTAGCATTCTGAACTATGGCCTGTGTCTGACTCTTAATCTTTTGCTATGACAGGGTATCAAGGTTGTTGGAATGAATTGAGATAGGACAGAATATCAAAAAACCAAACTTCACTAACCATGAAGTTGATTCTGACTCCTTGCAACACTTTAGGACAGAGTAGAACTGCCCTATAGAGTTTCCAAGAAGTGCCTGGTGGATTTGAACTGCTGACTTCTTGGTTAGCAGACAGCATGTAACAGGTATGCCATCAGGGTTTCCAGGCTAAGTAGGAGAATTATTATTTTCATAAGAAACTGAACTTGATAAATTATTTTTATTATTATGTTTTTTTTATTGTACTTTAGTGAAAGTTTACAATTTAAGCCCACTGTCTCATACAAAAACTTACACATGATTGTTAGGTGTCTCTAGTTGCTCTGCCACACTGTGACAGCATGCTATTGTTCACACTGTGTTTCCCATGCCCATTCAGTTAGTTTCTGTCCCTTCTGCCTTCTGTCTGGCCTCTGGACAGGAGCTGCCCAGTTACAGTCAGGTATTGACTTCAGCCACGAAGCAAAGTCCTTATCAGTATCATTTTATATCTTTTTTTTTTAATGATCCTGATCAGAAATCATTATTGAGGTCAACTTTTTGCACAGGAATGGATTGGACTCAGGGATATAAAGTGACTATATTGTGTGCACTTTATGGGTCTATGCATCTATAGGATGTCGTCCTACTGGCTTCTTACTAGAGGGGTGTGAAGAGGGTGGAGAGGAGGGGACAGGAGATTGCTAATCGTATATGACATGTATAGAACGGAAAGGAGGAGTGTGCTGTCACCGGCCAAGGAGAGCAGAAGGAGCTGCTACAAATTTAAGTTGGATAGTGCACTTTCACTCAATCACAATAAAAAAATTATAAAACTTTTTTTTATTGTGCTTTAAGTGAAAGTTTACAATTCAAGTCAACTTCTCATACAAAAACTTGCACATACTGCTCTCCTCACTCCTCCTTTCCAGGCTGTATTTCCTATGTCCAGTCAACCATTTCCTGTCCCCCTCCACCCTTTTGTCTTGCCTCTGGACAGGAGATGCCCAGTTAGCCTGATGTATCCACTTAAGCCAAGAAGCGCACTCTTTGCCAGTATCGTTTTATATCTTTATGGTCTAGACCAGACTTTGAGGAGTTGGCTTCAGGAATGGTTTTGGTTTTTAGCTACCAGATATATCAGGGGCCATGTCTCCAGTGATCCTCAAGTATGTCAGAGCATCAAGTCTGATCTTGAGTTCTGTACCTCACACCCGACACTGTTCTTTCTCCATCAGGGACTCTGTTGAGTTTCTTGTCAGGGCAGTGATTAGTGGTAGCCAGACACACTATCTAGTTCTTGCCACCTCACGCTGTTGTAATGTCTGGTTCATGGAGAGTTTTCTGTTTTCTTGAGCTCGTATTTTCCTTCTTTGATGTTCTTCATGCTCCCTTTCTCTAGGTGGGTTGGGACAAATAGATGCTTCTTAGATGGCCACTTGTTAGCTTTTGAGATCCCAGACTCCACTCACCAAAATGGGGTGAGTGGAGCAGAACATTTCTCAAAAAACTTTATAATGCCAATTGACCTAAATGTCCCCTGAAACCATGATCCCCAGACCCTTGCCCCTGCTACTCTGTCCCTCAAAGTATTTGGTTGTATTTAGGAAACTTCTTAGCTTTTGGTTTAGTCCAGTTGCTCTCACTTATGCTGTATTGTGTGCTTGTTGTTGTTGCTATTGTTAGGTGCCATTGAGTCAGTTCTGACTCATAACTCACTATATGTGTGATAGAATGAAACAGTGCCTGGTCTTGTGCCATGCCCACAATCATTGTTATGCTTGAGTACATTGTTGCAGCCAATGTGTCAATCCATCTTGTCAACAGTCTTCTTTTTTTGCTCAACCTCCACTTTACCAAGCTTGAGATCCTTCTCCAGGGACTGATCCCTCTTGACAACATGTGTAAAGTATATAAGATGTAGTCTCACCATCTTTGTTTCCAAGGAGCATTGTGGTTGTACTTCTCCCAAGACAGACCTGTTCATTCTTTCGGCAGTCCATGGTATACTCAATATTCTTCTCCAACACCACAATTCAAAGGTGTCAGTTGTTCTTCTATACTCCTTATTCAGTGTCCAGTTTTCACATGTACACGATGTGACTGAAAATGCCATGGCTTGGGTCAGGCACATTTTCATCTTCAAGGTAACATCTTTGCTTCTCAACACTTTAAAGAAGTCTTTTGCAGCAGATTTGCCCAATGGAATGCATCTTTTGATTTCTGGACTGTTGCTTCCATGGATGCTGATTGTGAATCCAAGAATGAAATTCTTGACAATTTCAATCTTTTCTTCACATATCATGATGTTTCTTATGGGCCCAATTGTAAAGATTTTTGTTTTATTTATGTTGAAATTTAATCCATACTGAAGGCTGAGGTATTTGATCTTCACCAGTAAGTGCATCAAGTCCTCTTCACGGTCAGCAGGCAAGGTTGTGTCATCTGCATAATGCAGGTTGTTAATGAGTCTTCCTCCAATTATGATGCCCTATTCTTCTTTATATAATCCAGCTTCTCAGATTATTTTCTTTGCATATAGATTGAATATACGTGGTGAAAGGATACAACCCTGATACACATCTTTACTGACTTTAAGCCACGCAGTAGTCCCTTGTTCTCTTCAAAGAATTGCCTCTTGATCCATGCACACATTCCTCATGAGCATGACTAATTGTTCTGGAATTTCCATTCACTGCAATGTTCACACAATCGAATCCCTTTGCACAGTAGATAAAACACAAGCAAGTGTTTTTTCTGGTATTGTCTACCTTTAGCCAAGATTCATCTGACATCAGTAATGGTAACCCTGGTTCCATGTCCTTTTCTGAGTCCAGTCTCAATTTCTGGCAGTTCCCTGTAAATAGACTGCTGCAGCCACTTTTGAAGATCTTTAGTAAAATTTTACTTGCCCATAGTATCTTTTGTTTGGTAATTTCTGCATTCAGTTATATCACCTTTCTTGGGATTAGGCATAAACAAGAATTTCTTCCAGTTGGGTGGCCAGGTAGCTGTCAATTTCTTGATATTGATGAGAGAGCCCTGCATTCATTTGTTTAAATGTCTCAACTGACATTTCATCAATTCTTGGAGCCTTATTTTACACCAGTACCTTCAGTGCTGCTTGGACATCTTCTTTCAATACCATCAGTTCCTGATCATATGTTATCTCTTGAAACAACTGAACATCAACCAATAATTTTTGGCATAATGACTGTGTATTCCTTCCATCTTCTTTTGATGCTTCATGTGTTGTTTAATATTTTCCTTGTAGAATCATTCACTATTGTAATTCTAGGCTTGAATTTTTTCTTCAGTTCCTTCAGCTTCAGAAATGCAGCACATGCTCTTGCCTTTTTTTTGCACATGCCATTAAAATATTTTTTCTTCTTGAGTCACCCTTTGAAATCTTCTGTTCAGACAGTGTGTTCGAACTGGATAGAACTGAGACCCATCCTATCTCTAAATATCTATGATTCTACAAATTCAGGTAGTTCAATGGAATTTTAAGCCCCTTGTAAACAAAATCCAGTTTTAAGAGGAACTGAATTTAGTACTCAATCTTAAATTCATGAGGCTCAGAGATATGTTATTTTTATTTTCTTTTTTGATGTATATTGTGTTTCATTTATTTGTGGATACTTGAATGGCAGAGGAGGAAAGGGACGTTTAGTAAGTTTGATGCTCTCTCCTTGATATCAAAGGATGTATAACAGGAATGTCATGTCTCATGGATTAGAACTCAGTCCAAGTGGTCAACAAATTTGACATTACATGTCTTTTCCTTTCACCATATTACTTGGTTGAATCCACTGGATTCTGAATCAAATAACTAGAAAGTGATAACAACTTAAATAAACTACAGGTAAGCTTTAAAAACTTGTGAAAAAAGTGATAATAGGTACTATATAATAGATATGAACACTGAACATCTGAAGAAGTCCATGAGAAGTGAGTTTTATGGGTTGTTTTCTACAAAACTGAAAGTAGACCTTTGGGACTATCAGATGCAAAAGAATGCTTATATTCAAAATATGTTCATATTGTAATTCTAATTATGGATATGCTTATTTTAAATCACAGACTATTAAAATAGGCAGGACTTGAGAGAGAACCCAACTTAATCTATTTTTCTTTTATTGTTTGTTATACATGTGTATGGCCCCTTTGGAAACCCTGGTTGCATAATGGTTAAGTGCTACATCTGCAAACCAAGAGACCAGAGTTCAAATCTAAAAGGCACTCCTTGGAAACCCTATGGGGCAGTTCTACTCTGACCTATAGGGTTGCTATGAGTCAGAATAAAATCAACAACAGTGGATTAACTTTTTTTCTATGGCTTCTTTATATATTCTAAAGTGTGTGTGTGTCTGTGATGTGTGTCTCTGTGCATGTGTCGTATATATGTGTGTATGGGTGTATGTATATGTATGTAGTATTTTCTCCGTGTATGGTACACTTTTATGCTTCTCTTATTTTTGTCAATATTATCTTTTGTTACACATTTATCACACCCATACACACATATGTACAACACATGCACAGAGACACACATCACAGACACACACACACTTCAGAATATATAAAGAAGCCATAGAAAAAAAGTTAACCCACTGCTGTTGATTTTATTCTGACTCATAGCAACCCTATAGGTCAGAGTAGAACTGCCCCATAGGGTTTCCAGGGAGTGCCTTTCAGATTTGAACTCTGGTCTCTTGGTTAGCAGATGTAGCACTTAACCATTATGCAGCCAGGGTTTCCAAAGGGGCCATACACGTGTATAACAAACAATAAAAGAAAAATAGATTAAGTTGGGTTCTCTCTCAAGTCCTGCCTATTTTAATATAAAGGCTCTTTTTCTTTGTATTTTCTGCTTTTAGATACCTTTTTAAGGAACTCTTTTCTAATGCAGTAGTCTCTCATATTTAGGTTAAGATATTCAAAGTATTTGTGTCCACCTGAAGTTTATTTTTGTACCTGTTTTGAATGGAGACTCTAATTCTATGTTTTCATAGGGTGGCATATCATCACAGTATTGCTTACTGAAGAGTCAACCTTTCCCACTTCTGTGGACTTGTAATGCCATATCCCAGTTATGCATGTATTTGGCTTCTTGTTCTGCTGCATTTACAAATGTGTCTATCTCTGGGCCATTAGCACATAGTTTGGTTACTATAATTTTATACTAAGTCCTTATACCTGGTAAGACAACTCTATCTCTGTGTTGTTTTTTTTAATTCATTTTATTTATTCGAAACCCTGTTCTGTCTTACATCAGCATTTCTCAACTTAAGCATTGTTGACTTTTGGGGCCAGATTAGCTTTTGTGCCTTGTAGGATGATTAGCAACACCTTGTTCTCTACCTAGCTTTGCAGACATTGTCAAATATCTGCTTGGAAACAGATCAGCCCTGGTTAAGAACCACTGTTCTGTATGAATTGTTGAATAAGCGTCTTAAACTGTAAAAATATTTGGCTTGGATGTCAACTAAAATTCTGCCAAATTTATAGATTAATTTTGGGAAGAATCACCATCATTATGCTATTGAGTGTTCTCAAACCTGAGCATATTTCATATCTCAACCTTATTTTAATCTCTTAATGCTTTGTAATTTCCCTCACACCAATATTGTTCATATCCTTTGGTAAATCCATTTCTGACAAACTTGTAGTATTTTTGGAGCCCTGGTGCACAGTGGTTAAGAGCTCTGCTACTAACCAAAAGGTAGGCAGTTTGAATCTACCAGTTACTCCTTAGAAACCCTATGAGACAGTTCTACTCTGCCCTATAGAGTTGCTAGGAATTGGAATCACCTCTTTGGCAACAGGTTTTTGTTACTATGCATAAAAAGAGATCTTTTCTAAATATGTTTCCTAATTGGTCATTGTTGGTGTATAGGAATTTTAGTCATTTTTATATGTCTATCTTACATTTACAAGCATTGCTGGAACCTTTATTATAGCTAATTGCTTATCTGGAATTTTCTATATAGACAACCATATTACATGAAAACAACCCCAATGCTTACCATTGTGTAACAATTTTACACTGTAACTTATTCTCTTAAAGTATTGCATTGACTAGGACCTGCAGCAAAATTTTGAATAGCAGCAGTAACAGAAGGACACTTCCTTTTTTTTTTTTTCTTTTTAAGCAAGAAAACAAAGACTGGGGCTTGTGCAGGGTCATTCAATGAATTAGAGCAGAGCCAAGGCTAGATTCTAAGCTTTATGAACTTCTTTGTCCTTTGTTTATTTATTTTGATTCTTTTGTTTTTGGTTAGTCTAGTTAACATATTAAATCATTTGCTCTCAGAATTCTTTTGATTCAGCTTTGCTGAAGCCTTAAAGTTACATACAGTCTTTTGTACCAGTGGAATGTAACTGATACTGATGTGAAACCTCTGCTACTTTCTCACTGTAAGAGTTTGTCAGCTATTTAAAACTAATATCTACTAGGTTGTCAGTATGCTTCCTTTTGGGAAATTTGTGCAGTGAGGTCTTATTACTAGAGAGACATGGTAAAAGGATGTGAGTCCCGCAATAAAAATAGGCAAGTATTATGTATCACTTGGAATAAAGAGGACACTGCGTTAGGTACTTTAAAGTATGCTTCATCTCGTCTTTATAACAGTGTTCTGAAGTGCATGTTATTATCCCATTTTGCAGGTAAGGAAACCAAACATCAAAGCATTGAGTAGCTTGTTGACGGCCTGGACTTGAACCTGAGTTTTACACAAATATATATTCTGTACTTGTTATATAGGAGGTCCAACAATTAAGTCCTCGTACTTCTTTGTTCTAAGTGCTACATATCTCATTGCTGAGTATCACCATGATCACCTTCAAAGTACTCATCTTGGGAAGCTGTACACTGATGCCATTTCCTAGTCCACCCTTCAAAGCAATTTGAAACTCTTTCTGGAATGGCAGTTGTGCACAGTGACACAGCTGCAAGTTCATGAACTTAGTTGTATAGTTGTCTGTGAGGGAGTTTTTAGCCAGTGAACAAATAACTGTTTTGGGACACCCTCCCTACACACCTGATCTGGCCCTGGTGACTTTTTTCTTTACCCAAAGATAAAGGTAATACTGAAAGGAAGACATTTTGATGATATTCAAGACATCAAGTGTAATATGATGACAGCTCTGATGGCCGTTCCGGAAAAAGAGTTCCAAAATGGCTTTAAAGAGTGGACTAGATGCTGGCATGAGTGCATAGCTTCCCAAGGGGAGTACTTTGAAGATGACTGTAGTGATATTCAGCAACGAGTTATGTAGCACTTCTTCTGTGATGAGTTCACGAATGTAACTGTCAAGCCTTGTGCTTTGGTTGCCATCAGGTGTATTTATGTGAAGTTAATAAGGGGAAAATTCACATTCACCTTGGGGAGTGCTCAGAAGGAAACTTTTCATTGCTTTAGCATAAACTAGAAGAATGTGTAAAAAAATAAATCTTGTCATTCCCCAGTATCTGTTCCACATATGATACAGTAATATACTAATATACACTGAATTTAGTAAATGCCTCCAATATGTTGTACACATTATGTATATTATCTCTTATTTATGTAACAGATTTGGAGGGAAAGCTGGATTATCACTCCATTAGAGACTAGGAAGCTGAGGTTCATACAGATTTTTTTAAAAACCTATTGCTGTTGAGTCAATTCCAACTCCCAGTGACCCTATAAGTAGAGTAGAACTGCTCAATAGGGTTTCCAAGAAGCATCAGGTAGATTTGAACTGCTGACCTTTTGTTAGCAGTCAGACTCTTAACTGCCACACTACCAAGGTTTCACATACAGATGTAGCAACAGCTGATTTAGAGTAGAGCCGAGTCTCACCCAGTCCCTCCCATTGATCACACTTGCTTGTCAGACTCAAGCTGGATTTTGGTCACATTAGATTCTTAGTTTAAAAAATGCACTTCAGCAGCTGCATTTTAAATAATCATTTCCATCATTATGCAGTATATAGAACCCAAGAGGGGCTTCTATAAACATGAGTACATATTCTCAGACAAAGGAGATAATGTCTATGATAAACAGCCATTATCTAGAACATCTGTTAGGCTGTTTCTCCTTGTTTTAAATAATGCATGGAATGCTCTAATTCAGGTATACGCCTGAAGACCCAGCAGTTTTTTGCTGAGATTTCTGTGATCTCTCACTATGATGAATGAGTATATCTTTGACCATGAAGTACACCACTTAATCTAACACTTCGGCTTCAGATCAAATTTTCTATATTTTTAACTATAATTATAGCTATAACTGACACCACTTAGCTTGCTTTATAATTTATCTAGTGATTGCACATGCAGTGTCTCATAAACATTTAATCTTCAAAACAGCCTGGCTAGGTGGTCATTAGTGTTGCCATCATAACAATGTTTTGAGATTTTACACATGTATTGATACGGAGAGAACCCCAAAGATACTGTTCTTGAGAGTTTCAGGTTTTCACAATGTGATTTAATACGGTCTCATTTTGGTTCATTTGGATAAAAGAAGATATTAGACAGTAGTTATCTATAGAGGTAAGACTTCCAGCAAAGCTTCCTCATGCTGTTTCACAGACATCTGTATTTTTATTATTTTTTAAAAATTTTATTTTGCTTTGAGAGAAAGTCTACAATGCAAGTTAATTTGTCACTCAAAAATTCATACACAAGTGGTTTTGTGTCACTAGTTGTATTCTTCTCAATGTGTCAGCACTCTATCCCTTTCCCTCCATACTTGGGTTCTCTATGTTCATTTGTCCAATTTTCCTTTCCCTTCCTGCCTTCTTATCTTGCTTTTGGACAGGTTTTGCTAGTTTGATCTCATATACTTGATTGAACTAAGAAACACATTCCTTATATATGTTATTGTTTGTTTAAAAAGACCTGTCTAATCTTTTGGCTGAAAGGTGGACTTTGGGAGTGGCTTCAGCTGAGATAGCAGGGTGCCCAGGAGTCATAGTCTTGGGAGTCCCTCCAGTCTGTGCCAGACTAGTAAAGTCTGGTGTTTTTATGTGAATTTGAATTTTATTCTACATTTTTCTCCCACCCTGTCTGGCACACTCTATTGTAATCCCTGTCAGAGCTATTAGTGATGGTAGCTGGGAATCATCTAGTTCTTCTGAGCTTAGGCTGGTAGAGATGTTTCATGTGGTCTCTTAGCTCCTTTGGACTAATATTCTTCTTGTGCCTTTGGTTTTCTTCATTATCTTTTGCTGTGGACTGGATGTGACCAATAGATAGATGTTGTGTGGTTACTCTCAAGCTTTTAAGCCTCCAGAAGCTACTCGCCAAAGTAGGATGTAGAAGATTTTTTTTTTTTTGGTGAACTATGTTGTGCCAACTGACCATGATACCGTGGTCTCCAGTTTCCTTGCCCCAGTAACTGGCTCCCTCAAGGTGTTTAGATGTGTCTAAGAAGCTTCTATGACTTTGCCCTGGTCAGGTTATGTGGTTGTTGTTGTTAGGTGCTGGTGAGTCAGTTGCTACTCATGTGACCCCGTGAACAACAGAAATAATACTGTCTGGTCCTGTACCATCTTCCTAATCACTGTTATCCGTGAGTATATAGCTGCAGCCACTGTATCAGTCCATCTTGTTGAGAGTCTTCCTCTTTTTGGCTGACCCACTATGTTACCAAGCATGGTATTCTCCAGGGACTGGCCCCTCCTGCTAACACGTCCAAAGTATTTGTGACGTAATCTCATCATCCTTGCTCCTAAGGAGCATTCTTGGATGTATTTCTTCCAAGACAGATTTGTTATTCTTTTGGCAGTCCATGAGATATTCAATATTCCTCATCAATACCGTAGTTCAAAGGCATCAATTCTTCATTCTTTCTTATTTATCATCCAGCTTTGGCACGTACATGAAGCTATTGCTTGGATCAGGTGCACCTTAGTGCTTAAAGTGACTGTTTTGTTGTTGTTGCTGTTGTTTTTTAAAAGAAAAAACACTTTGGAGAGGTCTTTTGCAACAGTTTTGCCCAGTGCGATGCGTTCTGATTTCCTGACTGCTGTTTCCTTGGGTATTGATTGTTGGTCCAAGCAAATGAAATCCTTGACAAATCCTTGAAATCGTTGACAACATCTTTTCTCCATGTGTCATGATGTTGCTTATTGGTCCAGTAGTGAGGACTTTTGTTTTCTTCATGTTGAAGTATAATCCATACCGAAGGCTGTGACTTTTGATCTTCATTGGTAAGTGCTTCAATTTCTCTTCACTTTCAACCAGCAAGAGTGCATCATCTGCATAACATATGTTGTTAATAAGTCTTCTTCTGATTCTGATGTTGCATTTTTCTTCATATAGTCTGACTTTTTGGATGATTTGCTGAGGATACAGATTGAGTAACTAAGGCAAAAGGACACAACTCTGACACACACCTTTACTGATTTAAAAAATGCAGTATCCCTTTGTTTTGTTCATATGACTGCTTCTTTGTCTACGTACAGGTTCCTTATGAGCACAGTCAAGTAATCCAGATTTCCCATTTTTTGCAATATTATCCATAATTTGTTATGATCCACACAATCAAATCCCTTTACATAGTCAATAAAACACACATAAACATCTTTCTGGTATTCTCTACTTTCAGCCAAGGTTTGCCTAACAGCAATAGTAACCCTCATTCCATATCCTCTACTGAATCTGGAAGTTTTTTGTTGATGTACTGCAGCAACCATTTTGAATTATCCTGAGTGTAATTTTTCTTTCATGTGAGATTAGTGATATACTATGATAATTGCCATATTACATTTTATCACCTTTCTCTGGAATGGGCATGAATATGAATCTCTTCCAGTCAGCTAGCCACTAAAAAGTACAAATTAATTGCCTCTTAATAATGGGGAGAACAAGAGAGGTTATGGGGTAAAATACTACTGTGTTATTACCAGTCTTATGAAAGTTATGCCTTTTAAAACAGTGTACCCATGTAACTTTGTGATTGTATCAACAATCAATGCCCAAAGAAAGCAGTAGTCAAGAAATTAAGCAATGGGTTCAACAAGTGGTTTGAAATTTATTACTACATTTCAAATTATAAACTGTGGATTGAATTGTGTCCTCACAAAATATATGCAGGATTCTTGTCCCTTGTACCTGTGGCTTGGAAATAGAGTTTTTCTTTTGTTATGTTAACAATATGAGACAAGTGTAGGTTAGGTGCTTCTGAGTTATGAAAAGACTGGGACAGTGTTGTCATCCTTGCTTCTAAGAAGAATTTTCACTGTACTTCTTCCAAGACAGATTTGTTCATTCTTCTGGCAGTATGCGGTATAGTCAATATTCTTCACCAAAACCATAATTCAAAGGCATAAACTCTTCAGTCTTCTTTACTTATTGCCAAGCTTTTCATGCATATAAGGTGACCCAGAACACCATGGCTTTGGTCAGGTGGATGTTAGTCTTCAATGTGACGTCTTTACTTTTTAAAACTTTGAAGAGGTCATTTGCAGCAGCTAAAAATATTAATGATCACTTTTGGGGGGAGTAGTTTCCAATTCCCTACATAGTTTCTCTTTTCTGCACTTTCTTTTGTTCACTGGTCTTGATCTTTGTACTTCATGTAGAACTTTTCTCACATGTCTGGTGATCCCAATTGTCTTCTCAAATTTAAAAGTGGAGTGTTAAAAAGTTGGCTGGAAATTCTATGTGTGTTGGTGGAGCTTATCAATTATGGCTTCTGCTGCAGGGTGATTTTGCCAGGCCACCCAAGGAGAACCTTTGATTTCAGTATCTTTAGGTCTTTTCTTATGGGCTAGTCAAATATCACAGAGAAAAATCTACTCTTTCTTTTGGAGGGTACAGCATGTTGCTGCTGTCATCTACTTTCCCATTTTCTGTGTCTCTTTTTAATATTTTCATATTATTTTAGAAGTGTTGTGGAGGGAGCAGTTGATCAACACTTGAGTCCAGTCTGCCAGGTTTATCCAGTAGTCTTTCATTTTTGTTATGAACAAATAAAGATTTTCCCATTTGAATAGAGAAAGCTATGCTTAAGTTCAGTTATTGTAATTGTTCTGCAGCCCTTCTTCATTTTATGGGCATATCATTCATCAGGAACTGGTAAAATTTAAGTGGATAATATTGTTAATTTGGTGCAATGAGAAAGAAAACAGCAGAAGAAATAACTGCAGCTCAATATTTTTCAACTAAGATTTACAATCTCAATGGGTTATGAAATCAATTCATTTGATTATGGCCAATATGAATTTTTTAAATTAATAAAATTAAATAAAATAGAACAAAATAGAGTAGAATAAGAAGTATCTCTGTGTTACATAAGACTTGTTTTATGAGATCAGCTTTATATCTATGTCTAACAAATTTCCCAGAACAATTCTATTATTAAGTTTATAAGTATGCTAGATTCTGGTGTAAATTTCATTTACTACTGAAAGGTACTTCCAAGAAAATCTGAAACACTTTATTGTTATTATTTATTTTTTTTGCTAAAAAGTAATGAGCTCAATTAGATAATGTTTGATGTTCCCTATCCCTTTTGCATTTAAATTCTGTTTAGAGGTTTTAGGGCATGCTGTATTAGAGGGAACCAGGTAGAAGTTGCCTTGCTCTTTATCACCTATCCTATAGAAGACTGCATTTTCCAAAAATGGTTACAATGTTTTTCATCTCATATATTCTGACGGCATTTGGCTTGGCTTGGCATATTCTTTCAGAACTTTGATGTTCCTCGGTCAAGAGATGACATCTTTGTTGCCTTGGGAAGGCTTTTGTGATGGCTTCAACTAATGAACTCTAATGAAAGTGATGCTATGTGACTTCCAAGGATAGGTGATAAAGAGCAAGGCAACTTCTACCTGGTTCTCTCTCTTGGGACCATGGAGCTAACAATATTATAAAACCATGAAAGAAGCCCTAGAAGACCTTTAAATTATTTTTTTGTTTGTTTTTGGCTTTAAAAGGAGAAATTTTATTTGTCACAGGCCAGTAAGCTAACAGTCCAAATTCAGGGTGTCAATACCATGGGAAGACTTTCTCTACTGGTTCTGGAGAAAGGTACTTTTCATCAGTTTTCATCTGGACCAGCAGCTTCTGAGGCTCAGGGATGCTGGTCTGTTCCAAGGGATACACTGAGCTCCTGGCACTGCTTTGTTTCTTTTTTTTTTTAAAAAAATATTTTATTGTGATTGAGTGAAAGTACACAATGCAAATCAAATTTGCATGCCTACTTATCTGCAACTCCTGCTCTCCTTGCCTGGTGACAGCACACTCCTTCTTTTCATTCTATATGTGTCGTATCCTCTTAACAATCTCCTGTCCCCTCCTCTTCACCATCTCCCATCCCTTTTGTGAGAGGCTAGTAGGACAGCATCCTATAGACACATAGAACCATAAAGTACATGAACCTCATGGTCACATAGTATCCCTGCATCCAGGCCATTCCTGTCAGAAGAGTTGGCCTCAATGCTGTCTGTTCAGGGGTGTTAGCAGCTCTAGGGGCCATGTTCTCAGGGGAACACACATGCTGCCAGGCCATTCATTACGGTCGTTTAGGGAAGTTCTTGAGGAACACCCCTCTTTTTCTTGTGCCACCAGTGGGACTCAACATTGTGTGCCCTCTCGTGCCTGTCTTGGTGGTAACCAGACATCATCAGGTTCTTCTGGTCATATGTTGATACCATCAAACATTCACGTGGGTCCTTCTGTCTCCTGAGCTCTTTTTCCCTCATATCGTTATTGTTCTTGGTGATTTTCTGTTCTGGATGAGTTGGGAACTTTTGGTGTACCTCAGACAGAAGCTTGCTAGCTTTTAAGAACCCAGACACCACTCAGCAATATGTGGTGCAGTAGACTCTCTTAGCAATAGGCTAGTTATGCCAATTGGCCTTGATGTCCCCTGAGATCATAATCCTCAGACCCTTGCCCCTGCTTCTCTATCCTTACAATACTGGGTTAAGATTACAACAGTTTTCAGTTTGTGTTGGTGTCTAGATAAGTTGATCTTTCTGCTGTGTGCTATCACTGCTTTCACCCAACCAAATTTCTATCAACTATTTAATTTATGGCTAGCTGTCTCCCTCCCTCCCTACCCTTGCAACTGTCAGAGTTTTTTCTTCTGTACATGAGTCTATTTTTAAGTCCTCATACTAGGGGTCTCATGCAATATTTGTCCTTGTGCTGCAGACTGATTTCACTGAGCATAATGTCTTTCAGTTGAAAGCAGTCTATGAGACACTTCCTAAAATCGTCACTGTTCTTTATCATTACATAGTGTTCCACTGAGGAGACGCATGATAGTTTGTTTCTCCATTTATCAGTTTTTGGACATGTAGGTTGATTCCATCTTTTAGCTATTGCAGACTGTGCTGCAATAAATATTCATGAGCATATATCTGCTCACGTGACTGCCCTTGATTCTGTAAGATAAATTCTGAGCAGTGGGATTACTGGATCTGTTTTCCATAGAGGTTGTGCAAATTATTTTGCAAAGCCACCGGAAGTACAGGAGGGTTCAGATCTTTCCACAGCCTCTGCAGCATTTGTCATTTTGTGTTTTTTGGATCACGACCAAACTTGTTGGAGTGAGACAGTATTTCACTGCAGTTTTGATTTGGGATTTCTATAGTAGCTAATGATTGTGAGCATTTCCTCAAGTGTCTTTTGGTTACCTGGATGTCCTCTTTGGTGAGGTGTCTGTTCATCTCCTTTGCCCATTGATTAATTGAGTTATTTACCTTTCTGTTATTGATATCTTATAGTACCTTTAGATTATGGACATCAGATGTCGGTCTCACATATAGTCGCCAAATATTTTTTCCAATTCTGCAAGTGATCTTTTAACTCTTTTTGATGGTCTTTGGATGAGCAAAAGTGTTCGATTCTTAGTAGTTCCCGTTTATGTATTTTCTCTTCTGTTGGTTGTACTTCATTGGTGAGATTAAAGTCTATCTAAGTTGTGTAATAAAACCTGAATTGTTGACCCTATTTTTTCTTGCATGATCTTTATTGTCATAGGTTTGATATTTATGTTTTTACCAGTTAGTTTTTGCATAAGGTGTAAGATATGGGTCTGGTTTCAATCTTTTGCAGATAGATATCCAATTTTTCCAGCACCATTTGTTAAAGAAACTGTTTTTACCCCAGTTTATAATCTTAGGGCCTTTATTGTATATCAACTGTTCATAAAAGGGTGATGACATCTCTGGGGTCTCAACTCTGTTCCATTGGTCTATATGTCTCTTTTTGTACCAGCATCAGGCTGTTTTGACTACTGTGGCAGTGTAATAGGTTCTAAGGTCAGGTAGTGTGAGACCTCCTACTGTGTTCTGTTTCTTCAGTAGTGCTTTACTTATCTGGGGTTTCTTCCTTTTATAAACAAAGTTGGTGATTTGTTCTTCCATCTCATTAAAAAATGTCACTGGAATTTGTGTTGGGATTGCATTGTATATGTAAGTCCCTTTGGGTAAAATAGACATTTTCCCAATGTCAAGTCTTCCTATTCACCAGCAGGGTAGTGTTCTCCATTTATGTAAGTCTCTGTTGGTTACCTGTAGTAAGGTCTTGTAGTTCTCTTTGTATAGGTCTCTTAATTCTCTAGTTAGATTTATTTATATCTTCTTAGGGGTTATAGTAAATGGTATTGCTTTGTTGATTTCTTCTTTAATGATCTCTTTGTTGGTGTAAAGGAATCCTACAGATTTACTTATGTTTACTTTATATCCTGATACTTCATTGAAATCTTGTATTACTTCAAGTAGTTTACTTATGGATTCTTAAGGATTATCTGCATATACAATCATATCATCTACAAGTGGGGAGATTTTTACTTCTTCTTTGTCAGGGAGGATGCCTCTTATTTCTTTGTCTTGTCTAATTGCTCTGGCCAGAACTTGTAGTACAATGTTGAATAAAAGTGGTGAGAGTAGGCATTCTTGTCTGTTTCCTGTTCTCAGAGGGAATTCTTTCAGTCTCTCTCCATTCAGGATTATATAGAAGGCTGGCTTTGCATAGATGCCCCTTGTTGTGCTGAGGAATTTGTCTTCTATTCCTATTTTGCTGAGAGTTTTTAGCAAGAATCTGTGTCGGACATTGTCAAATGCCTTTTTTGCATCAACTGACAAAATCAGGTGATTCTTCTCCTTTGGGTTATTTATGTGTTTGATTATATTAGTTGTTTTTCTGATGTTGAACCAGCCTTGCATCCCTGGTATGAATCCAGTATGGTCATGATGAATTATTATTTTGTTTTTGATGTGTTGTGGAATTCTATTGCTGAGGATTTTGTTGAAGATTTTTCCATCTAGGTTCATCAGTGATATTGTTTTGTAATTTTATTTTTTGTTGTGATCTTTTCCTGGCTTTGGTGTCAGGGTTATGTTGGCTTCATAGAATGAATTTGGGAATACTCCATCCCTTTCTATGCTGTGAAACAGTCTCAGTAGTCTTGGAGCTAATTCTTCTCTGTAAGTTTGGTGAAGCCATCTAGTTCAGCATTTTTCTTGGTTGGTAGTATTTTGACGACTTTTTCAATCTCTTCCTTTGTGATGGGTTTATTAAGTTGCTCTACTTCTCCTTGTGATAATTTTGATAGGTAATATGAATCTAGGAATTTGTCCATTTCCTCTGGATTTTCTGTCAGAGTACAGTCTCTCACAGTGTACTGTTATGATACTTTTGATTTCAGCTGGGTCTTTTGCGACATCTCCCATCTCATTTCTTATTTGGGTTATTTGTTTCCTCTCTTGTTTCTCATTTGTAAGTTTAGCCAATGTTGATTGTTTTAGTCACTTAATGCTGCTGTAACCACAGAATGGATGGCTTTAAAAAAGAAAAGTTTGTTCTTACATGGTCTGGTAGGCTATAAATCCAAATTAAGGATGTTGCTCCAGGAGAAGGCTTTCCCCCTTGTTGGCTCTGGGGGAAAGTCTGGTATTGCATCAGTCTTTCTCCAGGGAGTATCTTGGTCTGACAAATGTGTTCTTCTCCCAGTGCTGCTTTCTTGATGGTGTGAAATTTCCAATTCTCTTCTTGCTTTTCTTTCCTTTTATCTCTCGTAGGATGAAAGGATTAAGGGTAGAAATTGCTTTTACAGTGGAGCAAGGAGGTGATCTTATAAAGGGATTTACAGCCCCACCCTAGTCCTTTAACATATGGCATAGGAAATTCACAAAATGGAGGACAATCATTGAATACAGAGAATCTTGGCCCAGACAAATTACTACACGTACTTTTGGAGGGACACAATTCAATCTATGACATTGATCTTTTCAAAGAAGCAGCTTTTGATTTTGTTAAATTTTTCAATTGTTCCTCTATTCTCTAATTCATTTAGTTCTGCTCTAATCTTTATTACTGGTTTTCTTCTCGTGCCTGAGGGGTTTCTGTGTTGCTCTCTTTCTATTTGTTCAAGCTGTAGTGTTAATTCTTTGGTTTGGATCGCTTCTTCCTTCCAGAGGTGTGCGTTTATAGAGATAAATTGACCTCTGAGCACAGCTTTGGCCCATATGTTTGTAGGATGTGTTTTCACTCTCATTTGATTCCAAAAATGTCTTTAGTTCACCCTTGATTTCTTCTACAATGGCTTTTTGAGCAAGATGTTCAGTTTCCATGAGTTCCAGTTCCTATTTATGCTTTTTCTGCTACTGATTTCAACTTTCATGGCTTTATGGTCTGAGAAGATGCTTTGCAATAATTCAGTGGTTTGGATTTTGTTTAGTTTTGCTTTATTTTCCAACACATGTTCTATTGTGGAATATGTTGCATGTGCATTGGAGAAGAAGATATATTTATCTGTTGATGCATAAACAATCTGTGTATGTCAGTGAGATCTAATTGGTTAATTGTCACAATATGATCTTCTGTGTCTTTACTAAGCTTTTTTCTGGATGATCTTTCCATTAGTGAGAATGGAGTGTTGAAGTCTCTGACTCTTACTGCTGGGTGATCTGTCTCATTTTTCAATGTGGTCAGTGTTTGTTTGATGTATTTAGATGCTCTGGTATTGGGTGCATAAATATTTAATATTGTTAAGTCCTGCTTATGTATTGAATCTTTCAGCAATAAATAGTGACCATCATTGTCCATGATGGTGGATTTTACACTAAAATCTATTGTATCTGAGATTAGCATTGCCACACCTACTCTTCTTTGTATGTTGTTAGCTTGGTATATGTTATTCCATCCTTTAAATTTTCAGTTTGTTCATACCTTTGAGTCTAAGGTGTATTTCTTGTAAGCAACATATAAACGGGTGGTGTATTTTGACTCACAAGATTGCTCATCTCTTTATTGGAGCATTCAGTCTGTTTACATTCAGTGCGACTATTGTGCTTAGTGCTATCATTTTGATGTATTTATATTTGCATGTGTTTAGTGTGTTTATTTTATGTATGTGTTTAGTGCTATCATTTTGATGTACTTATTTCTGTGTTAGTGTTTTTTATGTTGCTCTTAATATTCTGTTCCATGTCAGTCTGCTTTATGGGTTGGTTTTTCATCTTTTTCAGTATAGGTTTTGTGTTTATTGAGACTTCTGCATTATGTTTCTTGTTTTGGTATGTTCCATTGTTATTGTGCTTTGTAGTTTCCTCCTATGGCCTCCCTTAATATCTAAGCTTTAAATTTTAACTTCTGCATATCTTTTAACTTCCTCTCGATCTGAAAGGACTATAACCACTGTAGTGTATCCCTATTTTTAGTGATGGTGTCCTAGTTTTCATGACCTGATCACTGGTTCCCTACTTTTGATATTGTAGCTTTGATTGAGTCTTGTCTCTTCCCTAACTGAGTAGCATTCTGGATGCTGTGTCCTGCATTGCCTCCTTAAATACACACTTAATGGTTTTGTTTTTCTAAGCAAAGAGCCTCTTTCAGTATTTCTTGTAGTTTGGGTTTGATTTTTACAAAGTCTCTAAGCTTCTGTTTATTTACAAATGTCTTAATTTCATCTTCATATTTAGGAGACAATTTTGTAGGATATATAATTCTTGGTTGGAAGTTTTTCTCCTTCAGAACTTTGAATGTGTCATCCCACATCATTTCTTCTGAGAAGTCAGAAAAAAATCTACAGGGCTTCCCCCTGAGCGTAAGCTTTGCTTTGAGCCTCATTGTCCTTAAGAGAATCTGTTTATGTTCAATTTTATTAAGGTTGATTATTATAGGTGTGGTGGTCAGGATTATGTCAAGTTGGCTACCCATGTTTGGCTACTGTATTAAGTGGCAGGATGGGGCCTGTGGTGGCTCCCTGCCCCTCAGCTCTCTTCTCTCTGCCTTCCACCACCTACTACCTGGTCTGCTCATGTGGTCAGCAGCTCCTGCTTTCTTATGGTGTCTGGTTCATGGACTTGAAGTAGTAGCTGTTGGATTCATCAATCCTTACAGCCAGTGCTTGAGAATCCTGTTCTTTAGCCTGCTGATCTTGGGTTTGCCAGCCTCTGGCAGCTCCATCTTGCTGCCAGCTTGGGATCTGCTGATCTACAGAACCAGTGATCTAGAACTTTGGTTTCTGACCTGCTGACCTTGGATTCAGCAGCTCCCATGGCCACATAAGGCTTGTGCCAGGACTTGGGGCGTTCGGATTCTGCAATTTGCAATTGTGTGAGCTGTTTCCTATATATATATATGTATATATATATATGTCTTTCCTGATGTCTTTCTTTTGGGGTCTGATTTTTGTGGCATTTATAAATCTTGGATGTCTATGTTCTTTTCTTTCCTAATTTCAGTGAAGTTTTCTGTCAGCAACTCAACAACAATACTCTTTGTATTTTCAGCAATCCCTCCCTGTTCAGGAACTCCAGTTGTTCATAGATTACACCTCTAAATAGAGTCCCACATGTTTCTTAATGCTTCTTCATTTTTCTTATTTCTTTTGTCTGATTTCTCCTTATAAATGTTGGTGTCAGCTGTTCTATCCTCAAGGTCACTAAGCCTGATTTTCATCTCCTCAATTCTGTTCTTCTGTCTTTGGATTCAATTATCTTATTTTGTAATTTTGTTATTGATCTGCTGGATTTTAGATCACTATTGTTCCATCAGTTCAAATAGCTTATTTAGTTTTTCATTTTGCTCTGCTGCATTTTGTTTAATCTCTAGGAGGGCCCTATATGTAATTCTTTTGTACTTGAGCTCCAAAAGTTTCAGAAAGGCTTCTTCATCTGGGAAGGTTTTTGGTTCTTTGTTTTGGGAGTTTTCTGGACCCATGGTGGACTGTTTCTTTAAATAGTTAGGAATGGTTTGTTGCCTTTGGGCCACCTAGAGATTCTGGCATTAACTCAACAGGAACTGAGGCATAATTCTGAGAATGGAGTTGGTCACCAGCCATCTCTATGTACTGCAGTGACTGGATCCAGTGGACTCCCTGTGGTGGCAGGCTCTGCCTCCTGGCTGGCAGACAAAGCTCCCTACTTATGAATTCAATGGGGGGCCATCAACCGACCCTATGATGTGGGCCGGTAAGGATGGCAGAGATTCTCCTGGGCCACTCAGAGGTAATTTCTCCAGCCAGTCTTGTTTTAAGAAGCTGGGAGCTGACTGACCGCTGTTGAAATTAGGCTGTCAGGTGTGGCAGGCCCTGCATTCTGGCTGACAATGCAAGCACCTTGTCAGCCATCCCCAGATGGTATGATGTAGTTCTATTAGGAAGGAGTTAGGGCTTTGCAGAATCTATGGTGCAGCTCAGAAAAGAGAGGTATGGGGGGATTAGCGCCTTCAGTCAGCAGCCAGGCTCTGCAAATGTGGCTATCCCATGTACTGTCTCTCTGCTGTGCTATACACTGTTTACTTTAGCAGTGCAGTTCAGCATATTTGCTTGCTCATGCCCATCCCTTGCCTCCTGGATAGCAAAGACAGCATTATTACCTGCAGTCCACCCAAGTGGTGAGTGGGGCTCAGTGTGCACTGCCTCATCAAAGACAGGTAGTTCCCCATTTAGTGACATAGAGTCCAATCTGACAACCCTATGCCGTATCCTAAGGTTTCCTGGGTTTCCACAGTCCTCTGTTTAATTATTAATTCAAGCCTTGTTTCTCAGAGGAAATTGAGGAGACATGTATCTAGTCTGACATTTTAGCCCCCTTAAATTCTTTAATGTGAAAGAAAATAACCTCTAATCAGTTCAGACTCCTAATTTAGTCTCTGTCCAGTAGCCCAATGGAAATTTAACTGGTATAGATGAATGCTAACTAATATTAGGAAGATGAAGGTAACCCTGAGAATTCTACTGAATGATAAGTGATGCAAACTACATGAAGTTTATTATCTTCAAATATCCAGATTTTCATATCACCTATTTCCTATTCACCAAAGAATTTTCACATGGTCTACTCTTTCAATATCGGAACAGCTTAGAGTTAGTATCAAGGATGTGCTTCATGCCCATGTTATAGAAAAAGTAGCTGAGCGTGGAAGAAATTCAAAAACTTAACTCAAATTCACAAAACAAACTGAGAGTTGGCTCTAATTTTGTCACACTGACTCAGAAGTTACAGATATTATATATTACAACAGAGTGTTACAGAATTCAGGCTTTGGGATCACAGAGGTTTGGGGCTTAATTTACCACATCAAAGGCAGATTACACAAGTTCTTGGTCTTCTCAGTGGTAAAGGATAGGGTAGTGACATCTGCCTCATAGGGATGTTGCGAGGATTAAATGGGACAGTTCATGTGTACAAGATTGTGTTTTTCCAAAAATGGTCACAACAATATCTCCAATAAACCTGGTCTTGATGAATGTGATTTTGATAACTTCTCGTATAGAGAGATGGGCTCTCTATTTCCTCTCATTGAATCTGGTTACATAGATACACATAGTAGAATGATAGATACATTGATGAAGTAATATCTGGCTAAGATTCTCTTCTCAAAAAAACTTGAAGCTTACCTAGTCTTTCTTCTTTAGGGATGGCTGCACAAACTCAACTTTTCTTCATTATACTTTCTTTGCCAAATCTGCTAGATGTTTTTCCTCTTGTACTTTAAAATGAGAAAACCAAACTTGTACACAATACTAGTTGGAGTCCACTAAAGATTCTTAAAGTGAAGTGACAGACCCACAAGTACTCCTGAAGACTTTATGCTCACAACACTACATGTCTGACTTATATTCACCGCAGGATACACTAGGATTCCCAGGTTTTTTTTCCTACACTCTAACATGTGTTTGCTTTTTGTATAATTGTTACTGTCACATAATATAGCCAACTCTTACTACTACACTTTGCTTAGAAGGCCCTCCATAATATCTTTCTGCCTACACTTCAGACTCATCTTTTTTACCTTTATCCTTATTTATTAAATTCTAGCTACATTGGTGTTTGTTCAGTTCTTTGGACAGAGTTAGCTCTTCTCTGCTATTCAAACCATGATGAATCAGAGTTTGTCTATTAATATCATACCATTCTCAGCCTTCAAATGGGACAGCACTGAGACATGTTCTACACTGTCTTCCAAAATTTCCTAGCAGAACTGAGTCCTCATTACCAATAAGAGTAAATTTCTTTTTTTTTATTATGACTGAGTGAAAATGTGCATTCCCATATAAATTTATGTGTAATTTCTGATTGATACTCTAGAACAAGCTTCCTCCCTTCCCTATCTTATTTTCCTACTATTCTACTCATGTTTCCTGGGATCATCTCCCAAATAAATGATCTCCACTCAAACTCTTGTTTATCTAAGACATAGGTATTTATTACATTTTTGTTGTTGCTGTTAGATGTTGTCTACCAACATTATGGTTCATAGCAACCCTATGACAACAGAACAAAACACTTCCTGGTCCTGCACAAGCCTCACAATCGTTGCTATGTTTGAACCCATTGCTGCAGAAACTGTATCAATCCGTCTAGGTGAGAGTCATCCCCTTTTCTATTGACCTTCTCCAGGGACTGATCGCTCTTGATAAAATAAAAAAAAAAATTCAAACCTCGCTGCTATCGAGTCAATTCTGACTCATAGAGTCTCTCCTGATAACATGTTCAAATACATAAGATGAATTCTCACCATACTTGCTTCTAAGGAGCATTGTGACTGTACTTCTTCCTAGACAGGATTATTAGTTCTTCTGGCATTCCATAGTGTAGTCAGTATTCTTTGTAACATTGTAATTCAAATGCACCAATTCTTCTTTGGTCTTTCTTATTCATTGTTCAGTTTTTACATACCTACGAATCAAGTAAAAGGGCTATGTCTTGGGTCAGACATACCTTAGTCCTCAAAATGACTTATTTGCTTTTTACCACTTTAAAGAAATTTTTGACAGATTTCTGCAGTGCAATAAATATCTCCTTTGATTTTTTGACTGCTGTTTTCACGGGTATAGGTTGTTGAATCAAGAAGACTGAAATCTTCGATAACTTCAACATTTTCTTCATTTAGCACGATGTTGCTTATTAGTCCAGTTGTGAGAATTTTTGTTTTCTTTCTTTTGAACTGTAATTCATACTGAAAGATGTAGTCTTTGATCTTTATCTGTGTTTTGAGTCCTATTCTCAGTCAGCAAGCAAGGTTATTAATGAGTCTTCCACCAATCCTGGTGCCTTATTCTTCTTCATATAGTATACCTTCTCAGATAATTTGCTCAGCATACAGATTGAATAATTATGGAAAATTATATAATCTTGGTGTATACCTTTATTGATTTTAAAATATACAGTATACCTTTTGGCTGGCTAGTATACCTTTGTTCTGTTCAAATTACTGTCTCTTGGTTTATGCACAAGTTTTGAATGAGGAATTAAGTGTTCTCTAGTTCCCAATATTTGCAGTGTTATCCATATTTTGTCATGATGCACTCTTAGTAGAATGACTTTACATAGTTAATAAACACAAGTGAACAGTTTTATGATATCCTCAGGTTTCAGCCAAGACCCATCCAGCTTGAATTTCTAGCAGTTCCCTGTCAAAGTACTGCTGCAACCATTTTTGAATGATCTTCAGCAAACTTTTAGTTGCATGTGGTATTAATGATATTGTTTGATAATTTCCATATTCTTTTGAATTACCTTTCTTTGGAATAGCCCCAAATATGGACCTCTTCCAGTTGATTGACCAGGTAGCTGTCTTCCAAAGTTTTTGGTATAGACTGGTAAGCACCTCCAGCACTGCATCTGTTTGCTGAAACATCTCAACTGGAATTCAGTTAATTTCTGGAGATCTGTTTCACCAATGCCTTCAGTGTAGCTTGAACTTCTTCCTTCAGTACCATTGGTTCTTGGTCATATGCTATCTTCTGAAATGATTGAATATTGACCAATCCTTTCTTGGAAAAGAAAGTACGTGTATTTCTTCCATCTTTTTATTACTTCCTGTGTTATTCAATATTTTATCCACAGACTCCTTCTATATTGCAATTTGAGGCTTGAATTTTTTTCTTCAGTTCTTTCAGCTTGAAAAACTGAAGAAATGCCCTGAAGAAATGACACAAGTGGATGGATGTAACAAAGGAAAGCTTGTTCTTACACAGTCCAGTAGGCTGGAAGCCCAAATTCAGGGTGTCAGCTTCAGGGGAACACACTCTCTGTGTTGGGTCTGGAGGCAGGTCCTTGTGTTGCCTCAGACTTTCTTTGGTCTGGGAGCATCTAAGCATAGGAATCTCAGGTCTTAAGGATGTGCTGTGCTCCTCATACCATTTTTTAATGGTATAAGGTCTCCAATGCTATGCTTTCTTCTTTTTCCTTTTATTGCTTGAGGATAAAAGTTCATGCAAGTTGCAGTCCAGGGAAACTCTCTTAGTAAGTGTGCTGCAGTCCCACCCTTATCCTCTTTATTATGATCCAATCGTGTCCTGTGAATACAGGCAGAAGTTAGGATTTACAACATATGAAAACCACAAAATGGAGAACAGCACAATACTGGGAATCATGGCCCAGTCAAGTGGCTACACACATTTTGGGGGATGCAATCAATCCATGACGGTTTCCTTACTAACCTTGTGCTCTTAATAGATTTTATTTCCTTAATTCTTTCACCACCACTTTGAAGAGATCTTAAGAGAGTGAGAAGACATCTGACAGAGTGAAAGAAAAATGTAGAACAAAGCTCCAATTCTTAAAAGGTCAAGACTTACTGGACCAATTGAGACCAGAAGAACCCCCTGAGACTATCGCCCTGAGATAGTCTTTAAACTTTGAGCTGAAACTACTCACTGAGGTCATCTTTCACCTAATTAACACGTTGGCTCAGAAAATAAACAATATCATCCATCAATACCGAGCACCTTTAAAAAATGATCTATATGAAACCAGATGAAAAAAATTTACCCTAAAGCAAAGGTGAGAAGGTTAGGGAAAAGGGAGGGGGGCTAGATTAATGGAAATGGAACAACTAGAACAGAAACAATGAGGATGTTGGCACATTTTGAGAAAGGTAGTCAATGTCATTGAACAATTTATTGTACTTGACTGTTAACTGAGATATTGACAGCCAAATTCCTGCAGAGGTCCTTTCAAAGACTGGCATGGTGATCCATTTCCAAAACATCACAGCTGAGAAAGCTCTGTGGAACAGTTATCTTGTACACATTTTGGCCACCACGAGTTATCAACGCAACATGACACGGGGAAGGCGGTAACTTTATTTCCAGTGCCATGTCAGCAGCTCCCATGTAGGACTCTCACATTAGTGGGCCTGTCTGCCCAGGGGCGATTTTCATGGGGAACTCAGTGGGGAGCACAGTCTGGGAGGGTTTCAGAAGTTTCTTCTGTGAGCAAAACAGTAGTTCTAAAACCCACTGGTGCCTGGGACTGAAATCGAAGTTGGCTGCTTTTCCATGCCATTCAGCGTCCCATTGTCTCACATACCAGCACTTGAGTTTCTTGAGCTAGTGCCCATTTCTAGCAACTCTACAACGGGGTCACCAATTAAAGCAAGAAACAAAAGGCTTCCTGGGCCCAATTTGAGCTCCAGCTCTCTGTTTCCTGTTGCTATTTGCGTGCGTGTATTTTCCGCTTCTGATCACTCACCCTCAGCTACCACCATTCTCTGTGTGTGTCCGTCTCAACATCTTCATTATTTTTCTTTAGCTTTGGTTTCCTCTCTCCTCTTTATCCCTTTTGCATGTTTATTATTTCCAATCCTTTAGCTACACAAAATGAGAGGTGCCCTTTTCCTGTCCATTCGGGAGTCCCTCCTACCCCTGTGTCTCAGACCAGACCCGTCACCTGCGGGATCTCTAGAGATGGCACACAGCCACTTATTGCCTACAATGGGGGCTCTCAGAGTGCAGCAGCATGACTGGGCAAGGTGCCAGTATGTCACAGAGAGGCAGCTCGGCCTCATGGAAGGGAGTGAGCATGGCAATCACACCCAGGCAGAGCTGCCACCAACTTGCTGTGGGGTCTGGAGCAAGTCACTTGACCTCTGCTCAGCTCCTCATCCCCAGAGGAAGCAAGGATGGCCTCACTGAGAACACTGGAGGAATTGCCAATGAGGGCAGGATGTTATGGGGCCCATTCATGCAGAACCATGGCCAACGATTCACAGGAATAATTGCGTGCACACACACACACAGACAAGTACATACACACACACTCAGACACAAACACACACTGTATACATGTTCATACACACACAAACATATCTGTACTCATAGACATAAACATAAATGTACATCTACCAACACACACGCAAGCATGCACAAATTGACAGTCACAAATAAATAATAGAAACGTGCCCTGACTCAATAGCATTTGGCTTGGCTTGGCACACTTAGATAAATACACACAGAGAAACATATATACATTTATGTGCACAGATATGTACGCATTCACGTACATGTTCTCATGCAAATGAACACAGACATACACATGCACATAAATGCCCATTCACCACACTGGATACATGTGGATGTGAATATAGAATGGGATTCCTAAGGAAATACAGACAAAACAAAGCTTCAATCTTTCTTCATGAAAAGAACACAAATATTGTTAATGCTATATATCTGGAATTTTATGCACTTTTTTCCTCTCACCTAAGCAATCAATAATCAGAGGCACATATGTGCTAGTCACAGCTAAGACAATGAGAAAAAGCAAGTGTTCTCCCAGATCTTAAGGAACTTAACAGTCCGTTCAGGGAACACAAACAAGCCAGCACCTAGGAGCAATGAAGCGTTAAAATGCTTGGAAAGAAGAGTTTGTTGGACCATTCTATTGCAGCATGCAGGATTGGAAAGTACACCCTACAAGGGAGGAGGATCAAGCATGGCCACCTGGAGAACCAGAAACTTCCTGTGGAGTCATTTAGCTGGGCATGGCCAAAGTCACAGGCACCAGCTCTGACTCCATGCAGTGGAGCACATGGCAAAATCAACAATCCTTTGCTCTCAACAAATCTTTGTTCTCTGCATCTCTGAAGATGTGGACACATGGGGCCAATGGCACAGCATCAAAGCTCCTGAGCAGTGTGATCACTGGACTCCCTCACGCTGCGATATGCTTACAGTTGGTTAATCCCTTGTGGCTGTTTCTCCTGTAGCTGTTTACCTGTGCTTAGGGGAAAAAAAGCAAACCTGCTGCCATCAAGTTGACTCCTACTCATGGTGACCCCGTGCATCCACGTGTTACAGAATGGAACGGTTCTGCTGGGTTTTCTTGGCTGTGATTTCTTTTTTTCAGTTTATTGTGTTTTAAGTAAAAGTTTGCAATTCAAGTCAGTTTGTCACACAAGAATTTATATACACATTGTTATGTGACCCTAGTTGTTCCCCTGTGCTGTGACAGCACACTCTTTCTCTCTACTTTGCATTCTCCATGTCCACTCAACCAGCTCCTGTCTTCTTCTGCCCTCTCATCTCACATCTGTACTGGTGTTACCAATTTAGTCTCATGTATCTACCTGACTCAAGACGCACACTTATCACCAGTATTATTTTTTATCTCATAGTCCAGTCTAATTTTTGTTTGAAGAGTTGTCTTCAAGAATGGTTTTGTTTCTGGGCTAATAAAATCCAGAAGCCGTGTCTTTTGAAGTCCATCCAGTCTGTCAGACTGTCAAGTCTGGTCTTTTTACTGTAATTTGAGTTCTGCAATCCACTTTTCTCCCTTCTGTTAGGGACTGTCTGTTGTGTTCCCTGTCAAGACAGGCATTGGTGGTAGCCAAGCACCATCTAGTTCTTCTGTTCTTGTGCTACTATAGTCTTTGGTTTATGTGGCTCTTCCTGTCTCTTGGACTCATATTTTCCTTATGTATTTGGTATTCCTCATTCTTCTTTGCTCCAGGTGAATTGAGACCAACTGATGCATCTTAAACGGCCGCTTGTAAGCTTTTTAATATCCTGGATGCCACTCATCAAAGTGGGATGCATAATAGTTACTTAACAAACTTTATTATGTTTTGGCTATAATCTTTATGGAATCAAATTTCCAGGCCTTTATTTTGCAGCACCACTGAGTGGACTTAAATTATCATCCTTCAAGTTAGTATCTGAGTGCAAACTATTTGCACTATGTAGGGACCTGACAGTGTATTTTCCAAAAATGCTTGTAACAATACTACAAGTTCTCTTCCAAACCTTATCACACTCAATCAAGAGTGGAGTCTGTTTTCCCCCTTTTGAAGCTAGGGGTCCTATGTGACTATCCTGACAAATTGCATGACTCAGAAGCCAGGTAATAAAAGGGCACAAGGTTTCTGTTGTCTTTTACTTTGACAAGCATGCTAAGCGTCCAGAACTGGCAATAAGAAGTGTGGCTATTCTAACACCATCAGGCTTGAGAGATAACTGGAGAGAATTAACTGAAAGAGGGAGACATAGCCTAGGAACTACTTTGGTTCAACCTCAGCTGAAGGGTCATACCAGCCGAGGAGCCAGACAAGGAGTAAGGATCTTCCTAGGCCTTCAGCCCAACCCTCCAGCCACCCAGTTGATGCTGAACCCTGCCCAGAATGCAGACTTGTAAGCCAAGTAAGCGTTACTGTTGGTTTAAGTCACTGAGTTTTGGAGAGATTTGTTTCTCAACAATAGACAACGGGAGCCTCAGTTAAAGGTAAAGTCAACAGCTGCAAACTCTGCCTTTAAAGCTGTTGAGTCAGCTCCAACTCATGTCAACCCCAGAGTATAACTGTGCTCCATAGGGTTTTCAGTGGCTGATTTTTGGAAGTAGATCAACAGCCCTTTCTTCTGAGGATCATCTGGGTGAATTCAACCTCCAACTTTTTTAAAGCAGTCAAGCATATTAACTGTTTGTATCACTTAGTAACTACCCAGATTTGCCTTTAAGGACTGAGAAAACTTTCAAAAATCATGGCTACTCTCTGTGTCTTATTAAAACAGGCTAAAGTCTTCATGCGTAGACCTAAAAAAAAATTGTACTCATACTGAAAGCACTAAAACAGACAAAAAACAAAAAGAAAAACAAACAAAAAACCCGTTCCCACTGAGTCTATTCTGACTCACAAGTAACCCTGTAAGACAGAGTGTCATGGATTGAATTGTGTTCCTCCCAAAATATGTGAATCAATTTGGCTGGGCTAGAATTCCTGGTACTGTGTGGTTTTCCTATATACTGTAAATCCTGCCTCTGTTTTGTTAGTCAGGGAGGATGCGCGACAGTTCTTTTGGTGAGGCAGGGCTCAGTCTAAAAGATTGTACTGTGTTTTGACAGAATCTCTCTGGAAGGAAAAGAAAAGGTAAGTGAATGGAGAGACAGAGGGACCTCATACCACCAGGAAAGAAGTGTTGGCAGCAGAGCCGGTTGGGGATCCCTTCACCCAAGAAGTTCCCAGTCCACAGGAAGACTGATAACAAGACCCTTCTTTCAGATCTGACAAAGAGAGAAAGCCTTCCCCTAAAAGTGATGTCCTGAATTTGAACTCCTAGCCTACTTTACTATGAGGAAATAAATTTCCCTTTGTTAAAGCCATTCATGTGTGCTATTTTTTATTACAGCAGCACAAGATGACTAAAAAACATAATACAAGGTCTGACAAGTCTGTGAACCTGTCACTGTGCACTTACGTTGGCAGCACTGTATAAACAACTTGGTAACCTTTCACAACCTGAATGGTGTTTGTTATTGTTGTTGCATGCTTTTGTGTGTTGTTCCAAGAATGTTGGAACTTGAATAAGAACAATGAACGAACATTAAATTTCTTGTTAAATGTGGCAAGAGTAGAAGTAAAATCAGGAACATGTTAGTCCAAGTTTATAGGGATGATGCCGTGAAGAAAATGGCAGTATATAAATGGATTAAATGTTTTTCTGAGAGGAGAGAAAGCATCACTGATGACGTCAGCAGAACTAACAAAAATGTTGCAAAAATTCATCAAATTGTGTGTCAAAATCATCTGCTGACTGTAAGAAGCATAGTAGATCAATTAAACATAGATAGAGAAATTTTTAGGGAAATATTAACTGAAAATTTTGCATGAGAAAGATGTGTGTAAAAATGGTCCTGAAGGAGCTCACCAATGAACAAAAGTAAAGGTGAGTGGAATTTTGCCAAGACCTTTCGAAGCGGTAAGCTGATATTTTTGGCTGTGTTATACAGTGGTGATGAAACATCGGTATGCCAATATGATCTTGAAACAAAGCATTAGAATGCACAATGGAAGTCAGCCAGTTCTCCATGACTAAAAAAGTTCTATCAGTCCACATCAAGAGTCAAAATGATGTTGCTGGCCTCTTTCGGTATCAGAGGGATTGTTCATTATGAATTTGTACCAACTGGACCAACAGTTAACTAAATTTACTATTTAAAAGTGTTGAAAAGGCTGAATGAAAAAGTTAGACAAAAATGATCTGAACTTTTCATCAATAACTCATGGCTCTTGCATCATGACAATGTACTAGCTCACATGGCACTGTCTGTGACAGTTTTTAACCGGTAAACAAACAACTGTAATGGAACACCCTACCTACTCATCTGATCTGGCCCCCAGTGCCTTTTTGTTTACCCAAAGATAAAGGAAATATTGAAAGGAAGACATTTTGATGACATTCAGGACATCAAGGGTAATACAATGACAGCTCTGATGACCATTCCATAAAAAAGAGTTCCAAAATTGCTTAGGCACTGGCATCAGTGCATAGATTCCCAAGGTGACCACAGTGATATTCAGCAATGATGTGTTTTCTAGGATGTGTTTGTGAACTTAATTGTCAGACCTTGTATAACTGCCCTGTAGAATTTTCAAGGAGTGATTGGTGAATTCAAACTGCTGACCTTTTTGTTAGAAGTTGAACTCTTAACTACTGAAAACATAAGAGGAACATAAATAAAATCCATGCGCTCTTGAGTCAATTCTGGCTCATAGTGACTTTACAGAACACAGTAGCCCTGCCTTATAGGATTTCTAAGGCTGTGATTTTTATCGAAGCAGACTGTCACATCTTTCTTTTGTAGAGTGGCTGGTGGGTTTGAAGCACTGGCCTTTTGATTAGCAGTTGAGAGTTTTCAGTAAGGAGCACCACCAGTACTGCTAAAGAAAAATCAAAAGCATCGAAACTCCCTATTTGTACCCATGTGGCTTTATATAAACACATAAAACACACCAAATGAGTGACACCTAGAACCAGAAACCAGCTGCCTCAGCTATTCCATTATATATGGAATGACCTGGGCACCAGTAGAGCAGCCTTCCATTCCACCGTCAAACATAAGGCTTGAGTCACAAATCCTAAAGAGAAGAAATGTCCTAACTTAAAGATGCATGTCGTAAAAATTTACCATTTATCACGGAGGAATACTTTTTGTAAAAATGAATTGCCTGGAAAATTAAGTAAAAATCAGCATCAAAATTCAAGCCCATGTTTATTAGATTTCACGGCCTATTCTGCCAAATGGCTGTAAGGGTTTCAAAGTATTTGCCTTCCAGCCATGGAACAACCTTGGCACACCTGTCCCAGGCAACAAAGGCTGTTCTCCGAGTTGTGCTGATCTGGAGAGAAGACAGAATCTGCTTTTTGAAAGCAGGTTTGGAAAAGGAAAGGAAAGAGGAGAAAAGGAATGTGGTCTTGAAGAAACAGAAATAGGCTGTCCTCAGAGAGGGATGTGCCAAGAGAATGGAAGTTAAGGTTCCCTAAACACCATCTGAAAGATGGCAGAGGGTGAGGATTTATAACACCTGGTTTCCTAGTGGGTATTGGGGTTGCATTCACTTACAGCAAATTCTATTCCTGATCCTTCATAGACTCAAAGTGGGTCCAAGATCCTGGGGTGTAACCCAGATATGAAGGCAGGCTCACAGTCCTTTCACTTTGAGAATTTCTTCCTGAGAATCAGAGACCCATGTCTGGAACTGAAATTACAGGGATACTGGGGATGCTACTGTGTGTGGGTAAGTGTGCATGTGTGGTGTGCATGTAGGTATGCACATGTACATGTGCATGCATTCATATATGTGTGCACATGTCAGCCTAAAACCTACCAATGAAGTCACTGGGGCATGTTGACACCGTCACGTAGCAGACTGATCTATTCCTTTACCCTTGGGTACTGTTCCTGTTCTAATACACATGGTTCAGAATCCCTTGGAATATTTATGTCTTGAACTGGTTGCTGTGTCTTTGAGTTTGTGGTAAGCAGAATAGCTCCTAGTAGGAAGTATGGATTATGCAGGCAGACAAAACTACAAGCAAATCATAGTAGAACTCAGATATGTTTGTTAACAAATTACTTAAAAAACAATTCAATTAGCATACATTTAAAGGTTTCCGTTACTAAGATCTCTTTCATTCTCTTGCATTCTGATACGTCCTCTTGGGTGGAAACCGAAAGCAGCAGCTTACAGTTGATGTGCGTTACCTGTACCCTTTCCTATCATCATTGCACTGCATTGCCTGCAAGTCCTACTTTGTGCAGCAATTTTGTTGTTAATAGGGCATTAATCCCTGAATATTTCAGGGGAACATTTGTAAAAACCTTGTGTGAATAAAATCAGTACATGCAGAGCACTTCAACTTTTATTTATTTATGCAAAGGAAGTATTTTGTACATAAACATGTGGAATGAAGTGCAACAACAGAAGAAATGACAAAAATGTCTCGACTAATACAAATTAGAAATGACATAAACATCCATCAAAATGGGAATGAGAAAATCAACTAAAATAATGGAACATATGATGCCAGATCCGTGAGTACAAACATGGAAAGATCTCCAAGATGACTTGTTAAAAGAAGAAAACAATTTTCAGATAGCATAGCCGGTGTGATGACTTTCTGAAAGAAGCAAAAACTCACAAACAGTATATACTGCATAGAAAATATTTTATAAAGGTACATCTGAAATGATGACAGTAGTTGCTTTAGTTAGAAAAAAGTGGGAATGGTTACACTGATGGTTAAATGAGACTTTTATCCTTATCTGTGATTATTTAGGTACATTTAGGCACCATTATGTAGTTACAATTAATACCAGCAATCTTGGTATGGTGATGAATGTGGACCTCTCTGATAGCCATATCTGTCAGAATACAAGTACAGTAAAAGTTCAGGGAGGAGTTGGTGGTGGTGCTGATTGTTAATATGCTTGACTGCTAACCCATCCAGAGAGTCTAACAAGAGGTGCCTTAGAAGAAAGACCCGAGGATCTACTTCTGAAAGAATCAGACATTGAAAAGCCTGTGGAGCAAAGTTTTACTCTGACACAAACAGGGACTCCATGTCGGAATTGACTCAATGACAACTGATGTTTTAAAGGTTGAGGGATGGCAAGACCTTTTGTAGGGAAGTGTCCAAACCTCTAAGGTCATGACTTCTCCAGTAGTCAGAGCTTCTCATGTGCAACACTGCCGAGCAGGAAATGACAGCCCTCTGAAGTTATGCAAACTTGCTGCCATCCAGAAATCAAGGGGATTAAGAAATGAATTCTCGAGCCAAACTGCCTGGTTTCAGATCCTTCGGTTACTGGGGAATGACTGGGGAAATGATTAAACCTCTCAGTGCTTCAGCTTCTTAAAGTGTAAATGGGCATAATAATATAGCGGTGTGGTAAGAATTAAGTTTATTAATGTTATGAAGACTTTAGAATGTTACCTAGTACAGGACGATCTCCACGAAATTATTTTCTGCTTCATTCTTTTTTTAAAAAAAATATTTTATTGTGCTTTTAGTGAAAGTTTTTGATCCAAGTCTATTTGTCATACAAAAACTTACACACACGTTGTTTTGTGAGCAGGTGCTCTCACCACCCTATAATAGCACATTTCCCCTTTCCACCCTGCATTTCCCGTGTCTGTTTAATCAGTTCTTGTCTCCCTCTACACTGTAATTGCCTCCAGAGAGGAGCCGCTCAGTTAGCCTTGTGTATCTTCTTAAGCCAAGAAGCACAGTCTTCAACAGTATCATTTTAAATCTTACAGTCCAGTCCAATTTGTCTGAAGATTTGGCTTCAGGAGTGGTTTCAGTTCTGGGCTACCAGAGAATTCAGGAGCCATGTTTTCCGGGGACCCTCCTGTCTGTCACACCATCAAGTCTGGTCTTTAGAACAGAGTTTTGAGTTCTGCACACCCTTTTTTTTCCTGCTACTACAGGGACTCTATATTGTATTCTCTGTCAAGGCAGTCATTGGTGGTGACTGGACACCGTCTTGTTCTTCTGGCCTCATGTAGATATAGTCTCCTGATTATGTGGCCCATTCTGTATCTTGGGTCCATATTTTTGTTAATGTCTTTGATGTCCTTCATTCTCTTTTCCATGTGAGTTGGAACCCACTGATGCTACTTAGCTGGCTGCTTGCTAGCTTTTACCACCTGAGATGCCACTCACCAAAGTGGGATTCAGAATATTTTCTTAAAAAAATTTGTCATGCCTATCAATTTAGGTGTCCCCTGAATCCATGGTACCCAGATCCCTGCTTCTGCTACTCTGTCTTTCAAAGTGCTGGCTTGTATATAATAAACTTCTTAGCTTTCAGTTTATTAAAATTGTGATGACCTTACTACTGTGTGTTAATCCCTCCTTTCACCTAAGCTAATTCTTATCTACTGTCTGATTAATGAATTCTCCTCCCTCATCACCTTTGTAACCATCAGACTGTCTTCTTCTCTGTTTAAACCTTTTCCTGATCCTTTGTAATAGTGGTCTCATACAGCATTCATCCTTTGCAACTAATTTCACTCAGCATAATGCCTTCTAGTTTGCTATACGTTATGACATGTTTTCCAAGATCCTTGTTGTTCCTTATGATTGCATAGTATTCCATTGTGAGAATATACTATAGTTTGTTTATTCATCCATTGATGGGAATGCAGATTGATTTCATTTTTTGCTATTGTGGACAGTGATACAATAAGCAGTGGTGTGCCTGTATCTACTCATGTGACAGCCTTTATTTGTGTAGGATATATTCCAAGAAGTAGGATTGTATGGCACTTATAGATTTTAAGAAGGCAAGAAATTGATTTCTAAAGTGGTTGTACTATTTTACATTTCCACCAGTAGCATTGTAAGTGTCTCACTCTCCACAGCCTCTCCAACATTGATTATTTTCTGTTTTTTTTTTTTTTTCTGGATTACTGCCAGCCTTGTTGGGTAAGATGGTATTTCATTATAGTTTTGATTTGGCTTTCTCTAATGGTTAATGATTGTGAATATTTCCTCATGTATCTGTTAGCTGCCTGGATGTCTTCTTTGGTGAATTGCCAGCTCATATCCTTTGCCTATTTTTTAATTGGGTTGTCTTTTTGTTGTTCTGACCTCTAGGGTCACCATGAGTTGGACCCGACTCGACAGCACTGGGGTTTTTCTTGTTGTTGTGGTTTTACAGTATCTTATAGATTGCAGAGATTAGATGCTGATCAGATTTGTTGCAGCCAGTTTTTTCCCCCCAGTCTGTAGGCTGTCTTGTTGCTCTTTTGGTGAAGTCTTCACATGAACATAACTTTGATTTTCAGGAGTTTCCAGTTATCTACTTTCTCTTCTAGTTTTTGTTTTATTCAAGGTTAATAATCTTTTGTAGTCTATTTATGCTATGTGTTAGGGCTCCTAAGGTTGTCCCTATTTTTTCTTCTATGGTCTTTATCATCTTAGATTTGATGTTTAGGTCTTTGATCCATTTCGAGTTAGTTTTTATGCATGGTGTGAGATGTGGCTCTTATTTCAGTTTTTTTGCAGATAAACATCCAGTTACACAATACCATTTGTTAAAGAGACTGTCTTTTCCCCAGTTTACGGACTTTGGGCTTTGTCAAATACCAGCTTCTTGTGGGTGGATTATTTTTTTTCTGCGTTCTTAATTCTGTTTCACTGGTCTGTGTATCACTTTTTGTACCAGTACCAGGCTGTTTTGACTGCTGTGACAGTATAATAGGTTCTAAAGTCAGGTAGTCTTCATCTCACTAAAAAATACTATTGAAATTTGCTTTGGAATTGCATTGTATCTGTAGATCATTTTTGAGTAAAATAGAAATTTCCATGAGTTGAATCTTCTTATCTATCAGCAAGGTAAATTTCTCCACTTCCATAGGTTTCTTTTGCTGTCCTGCAGTAGAGTCTTATAATTTTCTTTGTATAGGTCTTTTACTTTTCTAGTTAGATTTATTCCTAAGTATTTTATCTTCTTGGAGCTATTGTACATGGTATTGATTTAGTGATTTCCCCTTTGTTCATGTTAAGAAATCTAACTGATTTTGTATGTTTATCTTGATACTTCACTGAACTATTCTATTAGTTCCAGTAGTACTTTTTGTGGAGTCTTTAGAGGTTTCTATCTATAAGATCATATTGAGATACTTGTAATCTTCCTTACCAATTTTCACGCCACTTATTTCTTTTATCTTGCCTGACTGTTCTGGCTAGTACTTTCTCCAGCACAATGTTTAATGAAAGTGGTGACAAAGGGCATCCTTTATCTCATTGTTCTCAAGGGATATGCTTTCGGACTCGCTCCATTTAGGATGATCGCTGTTGGTTTTATATAAATGCCTATTATGTTGAGGAATTTCCCTTTTATTTCTTTTTTGCTGAGATTTTTTTTTTTTTTTTTAACATAAATGGGCCTTGGACTTTGTCAAATGCCTTGTCTGCATCAATTGATAAAATCAAGTGGTTATTGTCTTCTGTCTTATTTATATGGTGGATCACATTGATTGTTTTTCTAATGTTGAATCACTCTTGCATCTTTGGTATGAATGCCATTTTGTCATAGTGAATAATTTTTTTGATATGTTTTTGAATTCTGTCAGCAAGAATTTTGTTGAGGATTTTTGCGTTTAAGTTGATGAGAGATACTGGTCTGTAATTTTCTTTTTTTGTACTGTCTTTACCTGGTTTCAGTGTCGGAGTTATGCTGGCTTCATAGAATGAATTTGGGAGTATTCCATCCTTTTTTTACACTCTAAAGTACCTTTATTAATAGCGGTATCAACCATTCTCTAAAAGTTTGTTAAAATTCTCTAGTGAAGTTGTGAGAGCTGGGGCTTTTTTGTTGTTGCTGTTGTCACTGGGAGTTTCTAAATAATCTTTTTTTTTTAAAATCTCTTCTTTAGTTATGGATTCAGTTTTTCTCCCTCTATTTGAGTTAGTTCAGGCAGGCAGTGTGTTTCTAGAAATTTGTCCATTTCCTTCTAGTTTTCAAATTTGTTATTTTTTTTTTTTTGTAGGACTCTGTTGTGACTTTTTAATTCTCTGTTGGGTTTGTTGTTACATCACCCATTTCATTTTTTGAAAATTATGTTTTATGTAGAAGTTTATTTGCCATATAAAATCCTGAACACACACCACTATGCCATTCTAACTGCTGTCTTGCTTTACTCCATGACAGCACACTTCTCCTTTCTACCCTGTACTTCTCGTATCCATTCAACCAACTCCTGTATCCCTCCACCCTCACATCTCACCTCGAGAGAAGAGCTACTCAGGAAGCCTCATATATATGCTTAAGTCAAGAAACATATTCTTTGCCAACATCACTCTGTGTTTCATAGTCCAATCCAATCTTTGTCTGAAGAGTTGGCTTCGGTACTGGTTTCAGCTCTGAGCTAATAGTGTCCAGGGGCTGTGTACCTCAGGAGATCTTCTGACCTGATGGACCACCGAGTGTGGTCTTTTAACAGCATTTTAGCTCTGCACAACCACTTTTCTCCTGCTATGCCAGGGACTTTATGTTATGTTCCCTGTCAGGACAGTCACTGGTGGTGGCTGGATGCCATCTAGTTCTTGTCTCATGCTAATGTAGTCTCTGGATCATACGGTACCTTCTGTCTGCTGGGTTCATATTTTCTTCTTAGCTTTGATGTCCTTTATTCTCCTCTGCTTCAGGTGAATTGAGACCAATTGATGCTATTTATAAGGCGGCTTGCTAGACTTTAAGACCCCCAGATGCTGCTCACCAAAGTGGTATGGAGAATATTCCACCCCCCCGCCAAAAAACAAAAAACCTTAGTTATGCCAATTAGCCTAGATGTCCACAGAAACTGTGGTCCCAAGATCTCTGTCTCTTTTAGTCTGTGCTTCAAAGTTTTGGGGTGTATTTAGGAAACTTTTTAGCTTTTGGTGTAGTCCGGTTATGCTAACCTCCCTTCTATTCATGTTGTCACACCTTTCCCCTAAACCAATTCCTATCTACTATCTAGTCAATGAATATCCAGCTCCCTCCCTCCCCATCCTTGTAAACATCAAAGATTATTTTCTTCTGTATTTAATCTTTAAGTGCTTCTGGTAATGGTCTCATATAATATTTGTCCTTTCACATCTGACTAATTTCACTCAGCATAATGTCTTCCAGATCACTTTATGTTATCAGATGTTTTCCAATACTGTTCTTATTCTTTATCATTGAGTAGCATTACACTGTGTGAATATACCATAGTTTGTTTATTCATTCATCTGTTGGTGGGCACCTAGGTTGATTCCATCTTTTTGCTATTATAAAGAGTGATGCCATAAACATTGCTGCATGTATCTGTACATGTAACAGCCCTTATTTCTCTAGAGTATATTCTAAGAAGTGGGATTGGTGGATTGTATGGTATTTCTATTTCTAACTTTTTAAGAAAGTGCTATGTTGTCTTCCAAAGTGGTTGTACCATTTTATATTCCTTCCAACAGAGAGTTCCAGTCTCTCCATAACCTCTCCAATATTTATTATTTTGTGTTTTTTGGGGTTAACACCAGCTTTGTTGGCATGCGATCGTATCTCATCATAGTTTTGATTTGAATTTCTCTTATAGCTAATGACTGTGAGCAATTTCTCATGTATCTGTCAATATCCTGGGTGTCCTATTTGGTGAAGCGCCTGTTGAACATCCTTTGCTCATTTTTTAATTGGGCTATTTGTTTTTCTGTTGTTGAGCTTTTGCAGTATCTTATAGATTAGGGAGCTCCATTTCATTTCTTATTCAGATTATTTGCTTCCTGTTCTGTTTTTCTTTTCTCATTTTGGTCAGTGGTTTATTGATTTTGTTGATCCTGTTAAAAAGCCAGCTTTGGTCTTGTTAGCTCTTTTGTATGTTTTTCTATTCTCTAATTTATTTAAGTCTGCCTTAGTTTTTATTGATTTTCTTTCTTCTGGTGCCTAAGGGCTGCTTTTGCTGATCTTTCCATTTATTTGAGTTGTAGGTTTACTTCTTTGATTTGTGCCATTTCTTTTTTTTGGAGGTGTTCATTTATTGAGATAAATTGAGCTCTTGCTGTACCCCAAAGGTTCTGGTAGGATGTGTTTTCTTTCTCATTACTTTCTATGAATTTGTTTATTTTGTGCTTCATTTCTTCTACAACCCAGTCATTTCTGAGCTAGGTGTTGTTCAGTTTACATGTGTTTGATTTTTTTTTTTCTTTTCTACTTGTATGACCTTATGATCTAGGAAGACTTGTTATAATATTTTGATGCTTTGAATATTGTTAAGGCTTGCTTTATGGCCTAATATGTGGTGTATTCTGGAGAATGTTTCACATGCTTTGGAAAAGAAAATATATTTTGCTCCTGTTGGGTAGAGTGTTCTCCGTATGTTTGTCAGGTCAAGTTGGTTGATTGGGGCATGTAGATCTCTGTCTTTATTAAGCTTTTTATAAAGATATTCTGTCCTTCACTGAAAGTGGTGTGTTGAAGTCTCCTGCTATTATTGTGGAGCCGTCAACTTCAGTTTTCAGTGAAGTTAGTGTTTGTTTTATGTATTTTGAAGCACCGTTGTTGCGAGCATAAATATTTAATATGGTTGCATCCTCCTGGAATATTTACATTTAGTTACAAGTGTCCAGTGTGGTGGATTTAACTTTAAAGTCTGTTTTATCATAAATTAGTGTTGGCAATCTTGCTCTTTCTTGAATGTTCTTTGCTTGATGTATTTTTTCCATCCTTTAAGTTTCAGTTTGTCCATGACTTTAAGTCCAAGGTGTGTCTCCTGTAGGCAGCGTATAGATGGATCCTGCTTTTTTGTGATCCAATCTGTCACTCTTTGTCTATTTATTAGTGCATTTAATCAATTTACATTCAGTGTATTTATCGATGGGTGTGAATTCAGTGATGTCCTTTTTCTATGCCTTGCAGACAGTTCCTTTGTTACACTTCATTTTCTGTGCTGAGCTGCTTTTCTTTAGTTGTTTTCTTTTAATCTTTTTCATTGCCATTGGTTTTTATTTGCTGAGATGTCATGTTCTACTTGTTTTTTTATTTTGATGTGTAGGATTGCTAATTTCCTTCGTGATTATCTTAATATTTGCCCCTTACCCCTATTTTTCTAAATTTAACCCAGTCTTTTCTTTTTTATATCACTTGACTTCATCTCCTTGTGAAAGATCTATGACTACATCTTTTCTTTGTTGTTATAATGTGTATACATAATAACATCTCTTTCCCTATTTTCAGTGTTTTGGCTGTGATTTATTTTTGTGATCTCCCTGTCAAAGAGTTGATATCTGTTTGCTATATTCTGCACTCTACACTTGGGTTGTTATTTTATGTCCTTAATTTTCTGACTAAAGGGCTCCCTTCAGTATTTCTTGTAATTTTGGTTTGCTTTTTGCAACTTCTCTAAATTTCTGTTCATCTAGAAATGTCCTAATTTCACCATCATATTTGAGACACAATATTACTGGATATATAATTCATGGCTGCCAATTTTTTTCCCTTTAAGGCTTTGTATATACCATGCAATTGTCTTATTGCCTACATGGTTTCTCCCAGGTCGTCTGAGCTGGTCCTATTAACTCCCATTTGTACATTATTTTTCTTTTATCCCTAGCCAGTTTTAAAATTCTTTCCTTATCTTTAGATTTGACTACAATACACCTTGGGTTCTTTCTTTTAAGATCTACCTTGTGGGGACGTTAATGAGCGTCTTGGATAGATATCTTCTGTCTTTCATGATATCAGGAAGGTTTTCTGTCTACAAGTCTTTGACAATTCTCCCTGTGTTTTCTATCCTCCACTTGTCCCATTGCATTCTCATTGTGATAATGCAATCATTCATCCATTTTTTTTCCCCTCTTTACAGAGTCCCACATAACTCCATGTTTCTTGATTTTTTAAAATGATTTTATCTGTTGTTTCCTCAAATATGTTACAGATACTTTATCATCAGTCTCACTTATTTAGTCTTCTACTGCCTTAATTCTGCTCCTTTGACTTTCTAATAATAAAATTCTGTAATTTTATTATCTTCTTTATTTCTACTTCTTGTGTCTAGGTTTCTTGTAGTGTATTCAATTTGACATTATGCACTGCTACTGTTTCCCTCATCTCTCTCCTGATCTCTTGAAGAGTTCTAAAAATTAATCTTCTGTATTCTACCTCTGATAATCCCAGGAAGTTCTCTTCATCTGAAAACTTTATTTATTCTTTATTTTGCGAGTTTTCTGAAGCCGTTGTGTTGTGCTTCTTTATGTTATTTGATAAGGACTGTTGTGTCTGAGCCATCAGTAAGTTGTTGAATTTATTTATTTTATTTTTGCTTACTGTACTCTAGCATTTTTTTTATATCTTTTTTTTATTTAATATGACCAAGGGAAAATGTACATTCCCATGTAAATTTACATGCCCACCTATAAGCAGCTTCCACTACTCTTCCTGTCCGGTGACAGCACACTATTCCTCTCTGCTCCATACATGTCTCATACTCCCAACAGTCTCCTTTCCCCTCCTCTCCACCCACTCTCCTTCCTCCAACCAGAGGTCAGCAGGATGTTATCCTATAGATGTATAGAACCATACATAAAGTGCATCCAATATGTGGTCACTCTGCATTGCCAAGTCAAATCCATTCTTGTCCAAAGAGTGGACCTTCGTTATGATTTATGGGCAAGGGCAGCATCAGGGCCTTTTTGTATTGTGATTGAGTGAAAGGTTACAATACAATTCACATTTGCATGCCTGCATATATGCAGCTCCCTCTGCTCTCCTTGCCCAGTGACAGCACACTCTTTTCTGTTCCATGCCTGTCATATCCTCTTAACAATCTCCTGTCTCCTCCTCTTCATGCTCTTCACTCTCCTCTAGTAGGAGGCCAGTAGGATGACATCCTATAGATGAATAGAACCATCAAGTGCACATGCAATATTGTCACTCTGTGTCCCCAAGTCCAATCCATTCCTGTCTGAAGGGTTGACCTCAGTAATGATCCATGATCAGGGATAACATCAGGTCTCAGGTCCATGCCACCAGGAGAACTCCCAGGCCTTCAGACTACCCACTGCAGTCTTTTAGTGGAGTTCTTAGAATGCACCGCTTTTTTTTTCTTGTGTTGCCACTGGGGCTGAACCTTGTGAGCCCCATCACAGCTGTCATTGGTGGTGCCTGGACACCATCTGATTCTTCTGGTCACATGTCGATGTAGTCACACATTCATGTGGGTCGTTCTGTCTTCTGAGCTTTTTTTCTCTCATATCATTGCTGTCCTTGGTGATCCTCTGCTTCAGATGAGTTGGGACCATTTGGTGTTCCTTAGATGGCAGCTTGCTAGCTTTTAAGACTTCAGATGTCACTCACCTATATGAGGTGTAGAAGACTCTCTTAGCAATAGGCTAGTTACACCAATGGGGCTTAATGTCCCCTGAGAGTATAGTCCCCAGACCCCCGTCCCTGAAACTCTATTCTTGCAATACTGAGTTAAGATTGGAAGAATTTTCAAGTTACACTGAAGTCCAGTTAAATTGGTGTTCTTTCTAATGTGTGCTGTTGCTGATTTCACCCAACCAAATTTCTATGAGTTATTTAATCTATAACCAACCCTCTTCCTCCCGTCCTTTGCAGCCATCAAAGAGTCTTTTCTTCTGTACCTGAGTCTATTTTTAAGTCTTTATAGTAATGGTTTCATACAATATTTGTTCTTGTGCTGCTGACTGATTTTACTCAATGTAGTGTTGAAACCAGGTTATGAGATGCTTCCTAAAATCATCATTGTTCTTTATCATTGCGTAGTGTTCCATTGAGTATATCTACCATAATTTATCCCTTCATCTGTTGTTGGGCATCTGGGTTGATTCCATCTTTTTGCTATTCTAGATTGTGCTGCAATAAACATTCATGTGCATGTATCTGTTCATGTGACTGCCCATGTTTCTGTAGGGTATATTCCAGGCATTGGGATTACTGGATCAGATGGTATATCTATTTCCAACTTTTTAAGGAAGTGCCAGATTGCTTTCCAAAGAGGTTGTACCAGCAGTGTAGGACAGTTCCAATTTCTCCACAGCCTCCCCAACATTTGTTGTTTTGTATTTTTTGACTCATGGCCAGCCTTGTTGGGGTGAGATGGTATCTCATGATAGTTTTGATTTGGATTTCCTTAATAGCTAATGATCGTGATCATGTCTACATGTGTCTTTTGGCTGCCTGGATATCCTCTTTAGAGCAGTGTCTGCCCGTCTCCTTTGTCCAATGCTTAATTGGGTTATCTACTGTCATGGTTGGAATTGTGTCCCCCCAAAAATGTGTGCAGCCACGTGCCTGGGATATGGTTCCCAGTATCTTGGAACTGTCCTCCATTGTGTGGTTTTGCCAACTTGTATGTTAAAGGATTAGGGTGGGGCTGTGAATTCCTGCTGTGGGGGGAGTTTCCCTGGAGCATGGCTTGCCCCACCCTTAATGCTTTTAGCTTGCAAGGAATAAAAGGAAAAAGAGACAAAGGACAATTTGAGAACCTCGCTACCATCAAGCAAGCAGAACCGGGAGCAGAGCGCATCCTTCAGACCAGAGGTTCTTGCATGAGGAAGCTCCCTGGACAAAGACTGATGCAATACCGGACTTTCCTCCAGAGCCAACAAGGGGAAAGTCTTTTACTGGAGCGGACACCCTGAATATGGACTTGCAACCTACCGGACTGTGTAAGAATAAATCTTTCTTTGTTAAAGCCATCCACTCTGTAGTATTTCTGTTAGAGCAGCCTAGCTGACTAAAACATCTACCCTTTTCTTGTTGATGTTTTGCAGTACTTTGTAGATTGTGGAGATCAGACATCAGCCTGACATATAGTTGCCAAATACGTTTTCCTATTCTGTAGGTGGTCTTTTAATTATTTTGGTAAAGTCTTTGGATGAGCAAAAGTGTTTGACTCTTGGTAGTTCCACTTATCTATTTTCTTTTCTGTTGATCATGCACTGTTTGTCAGATTTTGAAGTCTGTCTAAGTTGTGTATTAAAATTTCCATTGTTGATTTTTTTCTTCTTGCATGATCTTTATCATTTTAGGTTTGATATTTAGGTCTTTGATCGAATTTGAGTTGTTTTTGTGTGTGTGTGTGTGTTTAAGTTGTGAGATATGGGTCTTGTTTCTTGTTTCAATTTTTTGCAGATGGACGTCCAATTTTACCTGCACCATCTGTTAAGCCAAGCCAAGTGCCGTCTAGTCGGATCCAACTCATGGCGACCATTTGTTAAAGACACTGTTTTTACCCCAGTTTACAGTGCTAGGGCCTTTGCTGAACATCAGCTATTCACAGGAGGATGGTAGCATCTCTAGGTTCTCAGTTGCGTTCTATTGGTCTGTATGTCCCCTTTTGTACCAGTGCCAGGCTGTCTTGACTACTGTGGCAGTGTAATTAGCTGTAAATTCACGTAGTGAGAGGTCTCCTGGTGTATTCTTCTTCTTCAGTAGTGTTTAGCTTATCCAGGGTTTCTTCCCTTACCAAGCAAAGTTGGTGATTTGCTTCTCCATCTAGTTGAAAAGTGTCACTGGAATTTGTATTGGGATTGCATTGTCTATATAGATTGCTTTGGGTAAAATAGATGTTTTCACAATGTTAAGTCTTCCTATCAATGAGCAGGGTAGGTTTCTCCACTTACTAAGTGTGTCTTAGTTCCTGGCAGTAAGTTCTTGTAGCTCTCTTTGTATAGGTCTCTTATGTCACAATTAGATGTATTCCTAGGTATTTTACCTTCCTGGGAGCTACAGTAAATGGTACTGCTTTGGTGATTTCTCCTTTAATTATCTCTTTGTTGGTGTAAAGTAATCTCACTGATTTACTTATGTCTATCTTATATCCTGATACTTTGCTGAACTCTTGTATTAGTTTGAGTAATTTACTTACGGATACTTTAGGATTCTGTGCATATACAATCATATGATATACAAATAGGGAGACTTTGACTTCTTCTTTGCTGATGTGGATGCTCTTTATTTCTTTGTCTTGTCTATTTGCTCTGGCCAGAATGTCTAGTACAATGTTGAATAGAAGTGGTGAGAGTGGGTATCCTGTTGTGAAGGGGAATTATTTCAATTTTTCACCATTCAGGAGAATGAAGGCATTTGGCTTTGTGTAGATGCCACTAATTGTGTTAAGGAATTTTCCCTCTACTTGTATTTTGCTGAGAGTTTTTAGCAGGAGTCGGTGTTGGACTTTGTCAAATTCCTTTTCTGCATTAATGGACATAATCAGGTGATTCTTGTCTTTTGTGATATTTATGTGATTGATCACATTAATTGTTTTTCTGATGTGGAAGCAGCCTTTTTCCGTGGTATGTATCCAACTTGGCTGTGATGAATAACTTTTTTGATGTGTTCTTGAATTCTGCTGGTGACGGTTTTGTTTAAGATTTTTGCATCTAGGTTCAAGAGTGATATTTGTCTGTATTTCTCCTTTTTTCTTGGATCTTTCCCTGGCTTTGGTATCAGGGTTATATTGGCTTCATAGAATCAAATTGGGAGTATTCTATCCCTCTTTATGCTGTGAAATAGTCTCAATAGTATTGGGGTAAACTCTTTTCTAAAAGGTTGCTAAAATCTGTGGTGAAGCCATCTGGCCAGGGTTTTTTTTTTGGTTGGTAGTTTTTGGATGACTTTTTCAATCTCTTCCTTTGTGATAGGTTTATTGAGTTGTTCACCTTCACCTTGTGATAATTTTGGACAGATCTAGGAATTTGTCCATTGCCTCTAGGTTTTCAAATCTATTGCAGCACAGTCTTTCATAGTATTCTGTTATGGTACTTTTGATTTCTGTTGGATCTGTTGTGACATATCTCATTTCTCAACTGGGTTATTTGTTTTCTGTTTTTCTTTAGTAAGTTTAGCCAATGGTTTGTCAATTTTGCTGATCTTTTCCCAAAACCAGCTTTTGGTATTATAAATTCTTTCAATTGCTCTTTTGCTCTCTAAATCATTTAGGTCTACTCTAATCTTTATCATCTGTTTCATTCTGGTGTTTGAGGCATTCCTCTATTATTCTCTTTCTACTTGTTCAAGCTGTAGGGTTAATTCTTTGGTTTGGATCCTTTCTTCCTTCTGAATGTGTGCATTTATAGAGATAAACTGACCTCTGAGCACTGCTTTGGCTGTATCCCATAGGTTTTGGTAGGAAGGGTTTCATTCTCATTTGAATCCCTAAATTTCTTTATTTCATCCTTGATTTCTTCTATAACCCATGTTTTTTTGAGCAAGGTGTTGTTCAGTTTCTGTGAGCTCCAATGTCAAGCTATGTTTTTTCTGCTATTGATTTTGACTTTTATGGATTTATGGTGTGAGAAGATGCTTTGCAATCATTCAGTGGTTTTGACTTTGTTGAGATTTGTTTTATGTCCTAACACATAGTCTCTTCTGGAAAATGTTCCGTGTGTCCTGGAGAAGAAGGTGTAGTTACCCGTTGATGAATAAAAAGCTTTGTATGTGTTGATGAAGTCTAGTTTGTTCATTGTGGCAATAAGTTCTCCTGTGTCTTTACCAAGTTTTTTTCTAGAAGATCTGTCCAGTATTGAAAGTGGAGTGTTGGAGTCTCCCACTGTTATTGTGGAGTGATCTATCTCATTTTTCAGTGTAGTCAGTGTTTGTTCAATGTATTTAGATACTCTGTTATTGGGTGCATAAATATTTAATATTGTTAAGTTCTGCTTGTGTATTGAACCCTTCATCAATAAATAGTGACCATCCTTGTTCATGTTGGTGGATTCTACTTTAAAATCTGTTTTATCTGAGATTAGTATTGCCACACCTGCTTTTCTTTGTATATTGTTAGCTTGGTATGTATTATTCCATCATTTAATTTTCTGTTTCTTCCTATCTTTAAGTCTACAGTAATTTTCTTGTAAGCAACACATAGACAGGCTGTGCCATTTGATCCAAGATGTCACTTGTTATCTCTTTACTGGAGCATTCAGTACATTTACATTCAGTGAAATTATTGATAAAGCCAAATTATTGATAAGTATATGTTTAGTGCTGTCATTTTGATGTATTTATTTTTGTGTTGGTGTTCTCTCTGTTGCTCTTAATATTCTTTTCTGTAGCATTCTTCTTTATGTGTTGATTTTTCATCTTTTTCAGTAATGGTTCTGGGTTTGTTGAGACTTTTATATTAGGTTACTTGTTTTGATATGCTGCAGCTTTTTTTGAGTTTTACAGCTACCTCTATGATTCCTCTTAAGAATCTAAGTTTAAACCCAATTTTAACTTTTACGGCACTTGGCACTTGGCTATCTTATTAACTTTCTCTTTCTGGAAAGATCATAACTATTGTAGTAGATCCTTCTTTTCGATGTAATGGGATCATAGCTTTCATGGTATGATCACTGGATTACTTTTAATATCATAGGTTTGATTGAATTTGTGCTTTCTCTGAGTAGATTTCTGAATATTGTGTTTTGCATTGCCTCCTTAAGTATAGAGTTAATGGTTTTATTTTTCTAAGCAAAGAGCTTCTTTCAATATTTTTTGTAGCTTTGGCTTGGTTTTTACAAAGTCTCTAAGTTTCTGTTTATCTGTGAATGCATTAATTTCATCTTCATCATTGAAAGACAGTTTTGCAGGATATATAATTCTCAGTTGGAAGTTTTTCTCCTTCATGGCTCTGAATGTGTCATCCCACTCCCTCCTTGCCAACATCATCTGAGAAGTCAGACAAAAGCCTACAGGGCTTCCCTCTGAATGTTAGCTTTCCTTTGAGTCTCACTGCCTTTAAGAGTTTCTGCTTATGCTTCATTTTACTAAGCTTGATTATAATATGTTTTGGTGTCTTTCTTTTAGGGTCTACTTTTTGTGGTGTTTGATACATATCTTGGGTATCTATGTTCTCTTCTTTCGTAATGTCACGAAAGTTTTCCATCAGCAACTCAGCAACAACACTCTCTGTGTTTTTAGGTATCCCTCCCTGTTCAGGAACTACAGTTAGTTGTAGATTATTCCTCTTGATACAGTCCCATGTGTTTCTTAATGCTGCTTCATTTTTCTTGTTTCTTTTCTCTGATTTCTCCTCATAAATGCTGGTGGCAGTAGCTCTCTCTTCAATGTCAGTAAGTCTACTTTCTACTTATTAAATGCTGCTGTTTTGGCTTTGAATGGAATGGTCTAATTCTGTAGTTTTGTTATTGATATGTCAGAGTTTGGAATGCTGATGTTCTGTCAGATTGAAAAGCTTGCTTAATTTTTCATTTTGCTCTGCTGCATTTTGTATATGTCTAGGAGGACTCTATATATAATTCTTTTGTACTCAACTTCCATTAATTTCAGAAAGACTTCTTCATCTCGGATGTTCTTCAGTGGTTTATCTTAGGAGTTGTCATGGCTGAATTGTGTCCCCTTCAAAACATGTCTAGCCATGTGACTGGACCATGATTCCCAATATCTTGTGATTGTTCTCCATTTTGTGATGTTCCTGTGCTGTATGTTAAAGGATTAGGGTAGGACTGTAAACTCCTTCATAGGATTATCTCCTTGCTCCACTGTAAAGGGAGTTTCCATGGAGTATGGCTTGCCCACCCTTAATCTTTTCATCCTACAAGAGATAAAAGGAAAGAAAAGCAAGCAGAGAATTGGGAACCTCACACCATCAAGCAAGAAGCTATGGGAGAAGAGTGTATTCTTCAGATCTCAGGTTCCGGTGTCAAGATGTTCCCTGGGCAAAGATTGATGCAGTACCAGACTTTTCTCCAGAGTCAACAAGGGGGAAAGCCTTCCCATGGAGTGTACATCCTGAATTTGGACTTACAGCCTACCCGGACTGTGTAAGAATAAACTTTCCTTTGTTAAAGCCATCCACTCTGTGATATTTCTGTTAGAGCAGCACTGGTTGACTAAAACAGGAGTTTTCTGGAGCTGTGGGTAGATTTTTCTTTAAAGGTTTGGCTAGAGTTTGTTGCTGTTGAGACATCTGGAGGCTGTTTAGTTTCTCTGGTGTTGCCTTAACAGGAGCTGAGGTGCAGTTCTTGCAGAAAACTGAGATGGCTGTTAGTCCTTGACTTTCTCAGCACTTACAGGCAGATACTTGTGCCTAAACCAATCAACCCTGCACACTTAGGACCAGTCAGTTCTGCTCTAACAGAAATACCACAGAGTGGATGGCTTTAACAAAGGGAAGTTTAGTCTTACACAGTCCGGTAGGCTACAAGTCCAAATTCAGGATGTCTACACCAGGCAAAGGATTTCCCCCTTGTTGGCTCTGGAGAAAAGTCTGGTACTGCATCAGTTTTTGTCTGGTTGATCACCAACCATCTCTGTGTACTCCAGTGACTGGGCCCAGAGGAATTTCTGGGGTAGCAGTCTCCATCTCCTGGCTGGCAAAGACATGGCCCTACTAATGAAGTCCCTGTGGGGCCATAAGCCCACCCTATGATGTGAGTCAGTAAAGACTGTAAGAGATGCCATTGGGCTGCACTGCAGTTATTTCTCTAGGCAGTCTTATTTTGAATGGTAAAAGCTATCTGACAGACTCCAAAATCAGTCAGCCTGTTGGGTGTGCAAGCCCCTACTTCCAGCTGAAGATGGAGGTACCATTTTAGCTGTTCCCAAGTGCTGTGATATAGTTCTAAGTAGGAACAGGCTACTGGCCTGCTGTCATCCCCTTACAGGTCTCATCTGTAAGGCTACACTGTACTAAACACAGCTTTTCTGCTGGAAAAGCATTCCCCAGGCTGGGACTGCCTCCCAGCCTGGGAATTAGCCCCTGCTGAGGCCTGAAGTTGGGCAATTATACCTCCCAGTAAAACAAGATGGCATCCTGGTCCAGCTGTCCCACTCTCACAAAATAGCAAAATCTGCAGCAGAGGTTCAAAAAGAGAGGGTGGATGGGCTGTGGTGCTCTGAGTCTGGAGCAAGAGTTGAAAATAGCTAAAAATGTCAGTTACCTTCAGTCTGTGGGAAGTGGCCAATTCAACCAGAGCGGGTCTCAGCAAAAGACAGCCAGTTTCCCGTTCAGTGGCACGTAGTCCAAACCGACAGCCCTATTTCGTGCCCTAGGGTTCACTTGGTGTCCAATGAGCTCTGTTTAATTATCAATAGAGGCCTTCATTTTCAGAGGGAATTAAGGAGACACATGTCTAGTCCACCATCTAGACTCCACCCCCACGTCTTTTTTAAAATGTCTGAACAGGTTGGCTGTGTGTTGTGGTTTGGTTATTGGTATGTCTGAAGTTCTCAAGTCCTGTCATCAAATAGTTAGAGCTATTATGAAACATGTGAGCCCAAGAGTCCATTTACTTTTCTTGTATCAATTCAGCTGAGGTGTTTTGTGAGTTCGTCACCAAGTATGTGATGTATTGTCCTAGGTGTGCAGGGTTGATTGGTGTAGGCACAGGTATCTGCCTGTAAGTGCCGAGAAAGTCGGGAGCTAACAACCATCTCAGTGTCTGCAAGGAAGTCCTATCCCCTTATGTCTGATTCTAGGTGAAGGAACTGTTTCTGCCCTCAGTTTCTGGCTTAGGGAAGTCAGCACTTTTTTGCTAGAAGAATAGTTTAGCTTGTGAATAAGGAGTCCTACTTCTGACTCAGATAATGGTGTCAGACTCTGTAGGTGGGCACAGTACACAGGTGGGTGGAGGAGGCGCTGGAAAAGGGGAGAGAAATTTATCCCAAAGGAAAGAGATCTGTGAGGTAAGTTAGATGCAACCCACTTAGCTTTTGGTGATCAAGCGCACTTTTCATTGTTTTTGGAGGCAAGACTGTATTCTCCACTGCTGTTCCATGTTTTCCACTTAGGAGGGCACCTTCTGAATGACACTGCTCTATTCACTATGCTGGCTCTAGCCTGTTGCTGGTAGGTCAGTTCCAGCCAGTCCTAGATACTTCTGTGTTTATTTTTCCTTCCTCATCATTCAGTCTGGTTTTTCAACTTTACCCTTGTTGTTCAGGGCTCTTAGAATGTTGTATCTAATTGATCCATTTGTACTTCTGTGTCTTTGTTGTTAGAGGAATCACAGGAAGCATCTGACTACTCTGTCTTCTTGGCCCCACTTTGTCTTTATTTCTATTATATTTTTTCTTTCTAGAAGATTCTTCAGGGATTGAAATGCCCAGCCTTCATTAAGATGAAGCCAGTGAGTTTGATCTCTGATGACTGGGATTTTTAATGCCCTAAATGCCTTCCTTCACTTCAGATCCTTTATTGGTAGAATTGTGGGAAGATTTGAAAGAGCATCAGGTGGAATTTTTCGCTCTACAAATGGAGAAACTGAAGGACAGAGAGGAGGGTCACATGACAGTACCCCCTGGGAAGTTAATAGCAGAACTAGCTCCAGCCCTCTTAGCTGCTGATACCTCAGGTCAGTGTTCTCTTCATTGACGCTACACAGGAGGGCCTCTGACAGAGGGGAAAGAGAAGGGCAAATCGGGTAATGGAACAAGGCTTGGAATTTTTATCAAAAGTACAACTTATTCCACTTTTGGAAAATGGGTAAAATACACTTGCATCTGTGGCAGAATTTTCTAATTTATCATGCCCTCCATTAAAGCTGTTGTAACAGTACAGACAGGCTGAATTCTTTAGGTGCCAACTTTGGGGTTAATGCCACTAAGCTGGAACTGAGAGAAGAATTTAAGATACAATAAATAGTTTTCCAAAGACAAAAACCCATTCCTCATAATGAGAGTAGGTACCTCTCTCACTTCAAGGCCTTTGCTTGCCCCAGAGCCAGGAGGCTCTTAGATTGAGATGTTCTAACTCCCAACAGGGCAGCTGCCCTTCTCTAGGATTGAAATAGCCCCGTCTTCTTTAACATTGACCCACAAAGAAAAAATCCATCTTATTACTTTCTCAGTGGGTAGTGAAGCATTTTATTTAATATTATTTGGATAACAAGTTTCCACATGAATGGGATTCGACTGTCAGTTGTCTTAGGGGAAAAAAGATTTATTGGATAGTAAATATTGAGAAAGAAAAGCTGATAAAGAACAGCTTCAGCTGTGGCTTCTGCCCAGAGCAGGAGAACAGGCCTGTGTTGTATTTTGGGGCCCTGGGAAGGCAACAAATTGTGAATGTGTTTCTTTGTTGGTGTATGTGTAAAAGTGGAGCCACTACAAATAATTTCTTATTTCTGTTTGCATAGATTTTAAATTATGTAGCTTCCCTACCTTGTTAAGTATTAAAGCGGTCTTGTTTGTGAAAAAAGGACCTTGAATAATGAAGCTTATGTATCTCGTTTTCAGACATCAATATCTGGCTTTGACTGACATAAAGGGTACAGGAATGTGAATTCAGGGCTTTCTGCTTGGCAATTCTAATTCCACCGTAGACTGCAAACGGACACAACACTGTTTAAGAGGAGGAGGCTGGATGAGCATGTGATGCTGAGAAATTGTATTTTCTTCTAGTTCTGCTGTTTCCGAATATTTAATTCTACTGTTCTCTTCTTCAGGGAAAATCTCTGAAAATGCTTCAAGCAACACAGAAGCTGGTTTCAGAAACAAATGGTTGGGTTGGAAGGGTGAGGCTGCAGTGTAGAGCTGCTGTGAGGAGAGGCTTCCATCTAGTGGCCAGTTTGGTATAGAGCATTGCTGTTAATCTCGACTGCAGAAATCTGGGGGAAATGGTGAGGCAAGCTGAATTTCTGCACGAGAGTTTATGGTTCTCTGCATCTATAGGATATCATCCTGTGGACCTCTGGCTGGAGTAAGGGGTGTGGGTGGAGAGGAGGGGAAAGGAAACTGTTGGGAAGATGAGACATGTATGGAGCAGAGAGGAATAATGTGCTGTCACCGGGCAGGGAGAGCAGTGGAAGCGGCATATAAGTGGGCATGTAAATTTATATGGGAATGTACATTTTCACTCAATCATAATTTAAAAAAAAGAAATCTGTTAAATAAAAAAATCTGATAAAACAAACAAAAAAAATACCCAGAAAATAGCTAAGTTATTGCCAAGGTAGCTCCAGTGGGTCTTCTGCACCTACATCGCCATTCCTTACTGTTCACATACCCTATGTGTACACAACACCTGCTTATCTACTCCAAGGTTTGATGTTTCTGACACAGAGCAAAGTGAAAGCTACCAGGCTGAGAAAAGGAGACAGCAATTTACGTCAAAAGTTATTATATGCCAGTTCTCACAGTCAAGGGTGGCTGGAAATGGTATGTTGTCACTTGCTCACCAGGACATTGGATCAGGTCTTCAGAAAAAGCAGGACCTGAGCAGACAAGACCCATGGGTCCCTGATTGATTGATTGATTGATAAATCTGATTCTAAAATGCTACACATACGTTGTCAAAAAGAAAAAAAATCAAGCAGCCTAGAAACAAACAGGAAAGAAGACAGACTGGAATCCTTGCTGCCTTCATCGGCCACTGTTCACTCTTACACGGCATACTTGCTGACATCATGTTATGGATGTATCCATACAGGGACTGGGAGTTCATTTTATGTAAATAGAGTCAAACTTGCATCTATTTGGCAGCTTCCCTTTTCACTTACCATTATGTCATGGGTATCTCCCTAGGGCAATAACTGTAGGTATGCATCATCATTTTATCCATTAAACAATAGCTAATAACCTGTAATACTTACTGGATGTCTGCTGTGTGCCAGGGACTGTACTAAATGTTTTACAAAATCTCACAACAAATTTAAAAAGCAGGAGTTTTTATTATGTCCATTTCACAGATGAGAAGACTGAGGCAGAAGGAAATTAAATAGCACAGCCGGGACACCTGACTTCAGAGCCAGTGCTCTTGACCACTATGCTAAAATGTGCTGTAATTTATTTACCAGTTGTCTAATGATGGACACTAAGTTGTTCTCATTTTTGTGGTACTGAAAATAAGGCTTTAATAAAACATTAGGGTATACACATTAGTGAATTGTTCTTAAAAATTATTTTATTGTATTTTAAGTGATAGTTTACAATCCAAGTCAATTTGCCACACAAAACTATGCAACTATGGCTGCCCTCCCCCTCCTGTGACAGCCCACTCCTTCTTTCCACCCTATACTTCCTGTATCCATTCAACCAGCTCCTGTCCTCCTCCACCCTCTTATCTCACCTCTGAACAGGAGCTTCTCAGTCAGCCTCATGTATATACTTAAGCCAAGAATTACACTCTTTGCCAGCCTCATTTTATGTATTATAGTCTAGTCCAACCTTGTGTCTGAAGAGTTGGCTTTGGTAGTGATCTCATCTCCGGGCTAACACAGTCTGGGGGCTCTGTCCTCAGGGGACAGAGTATGTTGGGCCATCAAATCTGGTCTTTTAAATAGAGTTCTAGTTCTGCACACTCATTTTTATCCTGCTCCGTAAGGGACTCTATGCTCTCTAGATTATGTGGTCTATTCTGTTTCTTGGGCTCATAGCTTCCTTACATATTTGATGTCCTTCATTCTTCTCTGCTCCATGTGGGCTGGAAGTAACTGAAGCTACTTAGATGGCTGCTTGCTAGCTTTTAAGACCCCAGAAGCTACTCATCAAAGTGGAGTGTGAAACACTTTCTTTAAAACTTTGTTGTGTCAGTTGACCTAGATGTCTCATGAAAATATGATCCTCAGACCCCTGGCTCTGCTACTCTGTCTTTCAAAGTGTTGGGTTATATTTATGAAACTTCTTGGCTTTTGATTCAGCCGCTTATGGTGCTCCTAGTGTTGTCCTTATTTTTTTTCCATGATCTATACTGCTTAAATTTTATATTTAGATCTTTAATTCACTTTGAGTTAATTTTTATTCATGGTGTAAGCTGTGGGTCTTGTTTCTTTCTTTTTTTACAGATGGATATGCAGTTATGCCAACATCATTTGTTAAAGAGATTGTCTTTTCCCCCATTTACGGACTTTGGGCCTTTGTCAACTATCAGCTGCTCGTAGGTGGATTATTTTATGTATGGATTCTCAGTTCTGTTCCACTGGTCTGTGTATCTGTTTTTCTAACAGTACCAGGCTGTTTTAACTACTATGACAATGTAATAGGTTCTAAAGTTAGGTGATGTGAGGTCTCCCACTTTGTTCTTCATTCATGCTTTACTTATCCATGGTTTCTCCCCTTTCCATATGAAGTTTGTGATTTGTTTCTCCATCTTATTAAAAACTGCCGTTGGAATTTGTTTGGGGATTACATTGTATCTGTAGATAGCTTTGGGAAGAATATTTTTACAATGCTTAGTCTTACTAACCATGGGCAAGATATGTTTCTCCTCTTATGTAGGCCTCTTTTGGTTTCTTACAGCAGAATCTTGTAATTTTCTTTGTATAGGTCTTTTACATCTCTGGATAGATTCATGCCTGGGTGTTTTGTCTTATTGGGGGATACTACAAATGGCATTGATTTGGTGATTTCCTCTTTGATGTTCCTTTGTTGGTGTTGGTGTAAAAGAATCCACCCGATTTTTATGTTTCTCTTATATCCTTGTGCTTTGTTGAACGGTTCTCTTAGTTTCAGTAGTATTTTTGATTGTTTGTTTGTTTTTGTGGATTCTTTAGGGTTTTCTATGTATAAGATTGTATCATTTGTGAGTACTAACATTTTTACATTTTCCTTACCAATTTGGATGCTTTTATTGTTTTTACTACCTGCCTGATTGCTCTGGCCAGAACCTCCAACACAAGATGAATTAAAGTGATGACAGTTGGCACCCTTATCTGGTTCCTGTTCCCAAGGGAAATGCTTTTAGACTATCTCCATTTGGTATGATGTTGGCTCTTGGTTTTGTATAAATGCCCCTCATTATGCTGAGGGATTTCCCTTCTTTCTCCCTTTTGCTGACAGTTTTTAACATGAATGAGTGTTAAACTTTGCCAGATGCCTTCTCTGCATCAGTTGATAAAATCAAGTGGTTTTGTTTTATTTATGTGGTTTATTACATTGATCGTTTTTCCAATGTTGAAACACCCTTGCATCCCTGGTAGGAATCCCGCTTTGTTATGGCCAATTATTTTTTTTTTAGATACGTTGTTGAATTCTGTTAGCTAGGATTTTGTTGAGAATTCTGACATCTAAGTTCATGAGAGATATTGGTCTGCAATTTTCCTTCTTTTTTGCGGTCTTTACCTAGTTTTGGTGTCAGGGTGATGCTGGCATCTTAAAATGAATTTGGGAGTACTCCATCCTTTTCTACTCTCTGAAATACCTTTAGTAACAGCGGTGTTAACTCTTCTCTAAAAGTTTACTAGAATTCTTTAGTGAAGTTTTCGTGGCCAGGGATTTTTGTTTGGATTTTTTTTTTTTTAATTACATTTTCTTCTTTTGTTACAGGTTTATTCACTTTTTCTACTTCTGTTTGTGTCAGTTTAGGTAGGTAATGTCTTTCTAGGAATTTTTCCATTTCCTCTGGATTTTCAGATTTATTAAAGCACCATATTTCATAGTACTCTGTTATGATTACTTTAATTTCAGTCAGGTCTACTGTGTTACTGCTCTTCTTATTTCTTATTTGAGTTATTTGCTTCCTCCTTGCTTTTTCTTTTGTCAACTTGGCCAATGGTTTATTGATTCTGTTGATCATTTTCCAAATACCAGCTTTTGGTCTCATTAAGTCTTTCAGCAATTTTTCTGTTTCTGTAGTTCACTTGGAAACCGAGGTGACATAGTGGTTAAGTGCTATGTCTGCTAACCTAAAGATTGGCAGTTTGAATCCTCCAGGTGTTCCTTGGAAACTCTCTGGAGCAGTGCTACTTGGTCCCGTAGGGTTGCTATGAGTCGAAATCAACTCAACTCCAGTGGGTTTGGTTTGGTTGTTTGAGGTCATTCATTTAATTCTGCTTTAATTTTTAGTATTTCCTTTCTTCTGGTGACTGAGGGCTTCTTTTGGTACTCTCTATTTGTTCGAGTTGTAGGATAATTCCTTGATTTGGGCCCTTTCTTCTTTTTGGATATGTGCATTTATTATGATAAACTGACCTTTGAGCACTACTTTTCCTCTGTCCCATAGGTTCTGGAAGGATGTGTTTTCATTCCCATTTGATTGTGTGAATTTCTTTGTTCTATCCTAGTCGTTTCTGAGCTGGGTGTTGTTTAGTTTCCATGTGTTTGATTTGTTTTCCTTCCTTTTTCTATTATTGATTTCTACTTTTATAGCTTCATGGTTTGAAAAGGTGCTTTGTAATGTTTCAATACTTTGAATTTTGTTAAGGATTTCTTTGTGGCCTAAGATGTGGTCAGTTCTGGAGAATGTTCTATGTGCCTTGGAAGAGAAAGTATACTTGTTTGCTGTAGGGTGGAGTGTTATGTATATGTTTCTGAGGTCAAGTTGGTTGATTGTGGCATTCAGATTTCCCATGTCTGTATTGAATTTTTCTTCCAGATGTTCTGGCCTTCACTGAAAGTGATGTGTCAAAATCTCCTACTATTATTGTGGATCTGTTTATTTGTGTTTTCAATGCAGGTAGAGTTGGTTTTATATATTATGGAGCCCCATCATTGGATGAGTAGATACTTAATAGGGTTATGTCTTCCTGGAATATTGACATTCAAGCATTATATGGTGTTCTTCCTTATCAATCTGATAGATTTCACTTTAAAGTCTATTTCATCAGAAATTATTATTGCCACACCTGGTCTTTGTTGAATATTATTAGCTTGATGTATTTTTTTTCCATCCTTTGATTTTGTTTGTGTCTTTGAACCTAAGGTGCAACTTCTATAGGCAGTATAGTGACTGGCATTTCTGAAAAATCTCTGTCTTTTTAGTGGTGCATTTAATCTATTTACATTCAGCATGATTATTGATAGGTACAAGTTTAGTACTTTTTTTGTGTGTGTGTGTGTCTTGTAGACAATTCATCTGTTCCACATAACTTTCTGTGCTGAGTTGCTTTTTTTTTTAAATTTCCTTATCTTTTTCATTGTCATTGTTTTTTTATTTCTTGAGTCATCATGTCTTCTTTGGTTTTTATTTTGTTGTGAAGGATTGTTAATTTCCTTTGTGATTGCCTTAATGTTTGCCCCTATTTTTCTAAATTTAAACCAGTCCTTAATTCTTTTATATCACCTTGACTTCCTCTTCATATGAAAGATCTATGGCTACATTTTATTTTGAGTAACTCTTTTTTATTATAATGTTTGCAAAACAACAGCTCTGTATCTCTGTTTTCCTGTGATTTCCCTACCTGGGTTGATATCAGCTTGCTGTGTTTTGTGTCCTAGTCTTGGGTTGTTATTGCATGTCCTTGGTTTCCTAACCAAATGACTCTCTTTAGTATTTCTTATAATTTTGGTTTGCTTCTTGCAAATTCCCTCAATATCTATTTGCCTGGAAATGTCCTAATTTCACCATCACATTTGAGATACAGTAATTGTTGTTGTCAGGTGCTGTCAAGTCGGTTTTGACTTATAGGGACCCTATGAACAACAGAAAGAAACACTATCCATTCTTGCACCATGTACACAGTTGTTTTTATGCTTAAGCCCATTGTTGCGGCCACTGTGTCAATTCATCTCTCGAGAGTCTTCCTCTTTTTTGCCGACCCTCCACTCTACCAAGTATGCTGTCCTTCTTCAGGGACTGACTTTTCCTGACAACATGTCCACAGTATGCATGATGCAGTCTTGCCATCTTTGCTTCCAAGGACTCCTTTGGTTGGACCTCTTCTGGAACAGATCTGTTTGTTCTTTTGGCGGTCCAACCTCACAACTCAGAACCATCAATTCTTCTTCTGTCTTCTTTGTTCATGGTCCAGATTTTGCATACATATGACATAATTGAAAATACCATGGCTTGGCTGAGGTGCATTTTAGTCTTCAAGGTGACATCCTTACTTTTGAATACTTTAAAGAGGTCCTTTGTAGCAGATTTCCCAATGCAATATATCTTTTGATTTCTTGACAGCTGCTTCCAAGGGCATTGATTCTGGACCCAAGTGAAATGAAATCTTTAACAACCTCAATCCTTTCTCCATTTATGACAATGTTGCTTCCTGGTCCAGTTGTAAGGATTTTGTTTTCCTGATGCTGTGGTACAATCCGTACTGAAGGCTGTGGTTCTTGATCTTCATCAGTAGGTGTCTCAGATATTCTTCATTTCTACCAAGTAAGGTGGTATCATCTGCATAATGCAGGTTGTTAATGAGTCATTCCCTAATCCTGATGCCTCATTCTTCTTTGTATAATCCAGCTTCTAGAATTGTTTGCTTGACATACAGATTAAAAAGGTATGGTAAAAGGATACAACCCTGACACACACCTTTCCTGACTTTAGACCATATAGTGTTCCCTTGTTCTGTTTGCATGACTGCCTCTGGATCCATATACAGATTCCTTAAGAGCACAATTAGGTGTTCTGGAATTACATTCTCTGCAACATTAGTCATAGTTTAGTGTGATCCACACGTCAAATGCTTTTGCTTAGTCAGTGAAACACAAGTAAACAGCTTGCTGGTATTCTTTGCTTTCAGCTAAGATCCATCTGACATCAGTGACGATATCCCTGGTTCCATGTCCTCTTCTGAACCCAGCTTGCATTTCTGAAAGTTCCTTGTCAATAAATTGTTGTAGTCACTTTTGAAAATCTTGAGCAGAATTTTACTTGCCTGCAATATCTATGATGTTGTTCAGTAATTTCCACATTCCGTTGAATCACCTTTCCTTCGAATGGGCATAAATATGAATCTCTTCCAGTCAATTGGCCAGGTGGCTGTCCTCCAAATTTCTTGGCACAGATGAGTGAGCACTTCCAGCTCTGAATCTGTTTGTTGATATATCTCAGTTGATATTCTATCAATTCTTGGAGCCTTGATCTGCGCCAATGCCTTCAATGCAGCTTCAACTTCTTCCTTCAGTATCATTGATTCCTGACTGTGTGATACCTCTTCAAATGGCTGAACATCAACTAGTTCTTTTTGGTATAATGACCTTGTGTAGTCCTTCCATCTTCTTTCGATGTTCTCTGAGTCATTTAATAGTTTTCCTGCAGAATCCTTCACTATTGCAACTTGAGGCTTGAATTTTTTCTGCAGTTCTGTCAGCTTGAGAAATACAGAATGTGTTCTTCCCTTCTGGTTTTTCATTTCCAGCTCTTTGCACATATCATTATAATACTTTCTTTTGTTTGCTCCAGCTGCTCTCTGAAATCTTCTGTTTAGATCATTTACTTTGCCATTCCTTCCTTTTGCGTTAGCTGTTTGAGATTCAAGAGCAAGTTTCAAACTCTCCTCTGACATCCAATTTGGTTTTTCTTTCTTTCCTGTATTTTTAATGACCCCTTTCTCTCTTCATGGATGATGTCTTTGATGTCATCTCACAATTTGTCTGGTTTTTGGTCATTAGTGATCAGCACATCAAATCTGTTCTTGAGATGGCCTTTAAACTCTTTAAAAAGAGACTACAATAATATATTGACAAGGAATTGCCAGAAATGCAAGCTGAGTTCAGAAGATGATGTGGAACCAGGGACATTATTGCTGATATCAGATGGATCTTGGCTGAAAGCAAAGAATACCAGCAAGCTGTTTACTTGTGTTTCACTGACTAAGCAAAAGCATTTGAAGTGTGGGTCATGTTAAACTATAGCTAACGTTGCAGAGAATGGAATTCCAGTACACCTAATTGTGCTCTTAAGGAATCTGTATACGGATCCAGAGGCAGTCATGCGAACAGAACAAGGGAACACTGCATGGTTAAAGTCAGGAAAGGTGTGTGTCAGGGTTTCTTCCTTTCACCATATCTTTTTAATGTGTATACCAAGCAAATAATCTGAGAAGCTGGATTATATGAAGAACAACATAGCATCAGGATTGGAGGACAACTCATTAACAACCTGTGTTGTGCAGACAACACCACCTTATTTGCTGGAAATGAAGAGGATTTGAGACACATACTGATGAAGATCAAGGATCACAGCCTTCAGTAGAGATTGTACTGCAACATCAGGAAAACAAAAATCCTTACAACTGGACCAGTAAGCAACATTGTCATAAATGGAGAAAGGATTGAGGTTGTCAAAGATTTCATTTCACTTGGGTCCAGAATCCATGCCCTTGGAAACAGCTGTCAAGAAATCAAAAAATGCATTGCATTGGGAAATCTGCTGCAAAGGACCTCTTTAAAGTATTCAAAAGTAAGGATGTCACCTTGAAGACTAAAACGCATCTGAGCCAAGCCATGACATTTTCAATTACGTCATATATATGCAAAATCTGGACCATGAACAAAGAAGACAGAAGAAGAATTGATGGTTCTGAGTTGTGAGGTTGGACCGCCAAAAGAACAAACAGATCTATTCCAGAAGAGGTCCAACCAGAGGGGTCCTTGGAAGCAAAGATGGCAAGACTGCATCATGCATACTGTGGACATGTTGTCAGGAAAGTTCAGTCCCTGGAGAAGGACAGCATACTTGGTAGAGTGGAGAGTAGGCAAAAAGAGGAAGACTTTCAACAAGATGAATTGACACAGTGGCCGTGACAATGAGCTTAAGCATAAAAACAACTGTGTACATGGTGCAAGACTGGGAAGTGTTTCGCTCTGTTGTTCGTAGTGTCACTATGAGTCAGAACAGACTCAATGGCACCTAACAGCAACAACAACAACAATCTTTTTTTTTTTAATTCTCTTTTCATTGATTTCTCCTTTGATCTTTATTATTTCCTTTCTTCTGATGGCTCTGGCCTTCTTTTACTATTCAGTTTATGTTTGTTCATGTTATGTATTTAAGGTTTTGATTTTGCTACTGTCTTCTTTTTTGATGCGTACATCTACTGCTACAAAATGACCTCTGAGGACTGCCTTTGTTATGTCCCAAAGGTTTGGTTTGTTGTGTTCTCATTCTCATTTGATTCCAGAAGTTTCCGGTTCTGTCTTTGATCTCTTCTGTGGTTAGATTTTCTACATTTTTATTGAGTTTCTTTCTAAATGTTCTGTCCTCCATTGAGAGTGGTGTGTCTCTTACTATGAAACTATTGATTTTTGTTTTCAGTGCCATTAGAGTTTGTTTTATGTACTTTGGAGCTCTGTAATTGGAAGCATAGATATTTATTATGGTTATGTCTTTGTGGTGGATTTAGATGGTCTCTTTATTCATTATAAAATACCCTTATTTGTATTTTATAGCAGATTTTCCGTTAAAATCTATCTTACCTGAGATTACTGTTGCCACTACTGCCTGTATTAGTAGTACTTTAGTTGATATACTTTTTCTATCATTTTATTTTTTAATAAATTTGTCTTTGTTTCTAAGGTGTGTCCCTTGTAGACAGCACGGTCATAGGTCCTTTTTTTCTACTGGAATGAATAAATTATCAAATAATATCATCAATATCACCTGCAAGCAATATTTTGCTGAAGATAATCCAAAAATGATTGCAACAGTGCATCAACAAGGACTGCCAGAAATTCAAGCAGGATTCAGAAGAAGATGTGGATGAAGAATATCATCACCATGTCACATGGATCTTGGCTACAAGCAGAGAATACTAGAAAGATTTTTACCTGTATTTTTCTTTTTAAGTATGCAAAGCCATTTGACTGTGTGGATCATAACAGATTTTGGATAACATTGAAAAGAATGGGAACTCCAGAACACTTAATTGTGCTCATGTGAAACCTATGCATAACTAATGGACAGTTGTTTGAATTTTACAAGGGAATACTGCATGGCTTAAAATCAGAAAAGTGTACATTAGAGTTGTATCATTTTGCCATTCTCATTCCATCTGTATATTGAACAAAAATCTGAAAAACTCCACTATATGAAGAAAAATGTGCATTAGGATTGGAGAAAAACTCATTTAACAACTTGCAATACAAAAGTGATACAACCCTGCTTACCGAAAGTGAAGAGGACTTAAAGCACTTGCTGATAGAGATTAAAGACTACAGCCTTTAGTATGAATTACACCTCAACATAAAGAAAATAAAAATTTGCACAAGTGGAACAACAAGCAATATTGTGCTAAATGGAGAAAATATTGAAATTGTCAATGATTTCGCTTATTTGGTTCAACAAGCCGTGTCCATGAAAACAGGAGTCAGGAAATCAAATGATGTGTTGCACTGGCCAAATCTGCTGCAAAAAATCCTATTTGAAGGTAGAATATGGAATTTACAAAGTGTGAATCCAGGGAAAAAAAGAAGCCATAAAAAATGAAATAGAATGCCTAAACATCAACATCCTAGGCATTAGTGAGCTGAAATGGACTGGTATTGACATTTTGAATCAGACAGTCATGTTGTCTACTATGCAAGGAATGACAACTATGTGTGAAATAGTGGCCATATGCCTTCAAAGAAGACCTGTTAATACAACTATTATTTAAATTTATGTACCAACTGCTAAAACCAAAGATGAAGAAATTGAAGATTTTTACAAACTTCTGCAGTTTGATATTGACCATGCATACAATGAAGATGCATCAATAACTGCTGGTGATTGGAATGTGAAAGTCAGAAACAAAGAAGGATCATTAGTTGGAAAATATGGCCAAAAGTTGGAAATAATGCTCAAGATTGCATGATAAGACTTTGAAGGCCAGGGAGAAGTCTACTGCTGAGCCATGATTTGGGATTTGCTGGTCTTCACAACTGCACGAACCATTTCCTTTATATGGTTTGTGAGTTCTCTGAGCCACTGCATTGAGTTAGGGAGATCAAAGACAGGAAGATAAGTACTGAGGTGAGAGAGTGTAGATGATGTCAGAGATGATGGAGTGGTACAGCAGCCTGGAAAACTTAGGTATTTGGTATATCTTTAACCTCTGTCTCACAGGAACTGGCTTTGTGCCAATCCTTATAAAAGAAATTATTCTTTTACAAGTTCAAGATGAGATGAAGAAAATTAGAACAACTTCATGAGGGCCAAAGTATGACCATGAGTATATTCTATCTGAATTTAGAGACCACCACAAGAATAAATTTAATGTATTGAACATTAGAGGCCAAAGATCAGATGCACTGTATAGTGACAGGAACAACTTATATGTATATACAGACAACAAGAGACCATTGCAGACAGCAAGAGGCAATTAAAAAGACAGGAAGGAGAAAAGACCAAAATGGATGGCAAAAGAGACTTTGAAACTTGCTCTTGGACAGAAAAAGAAAGAAATGATGAAGTAGAAGAGAACAGAAGATTTCAAAGGGTTGCTCCAGACGGTAATGTGCAAAGGCTTGGAGTTAGAAGACCAATGATGAAGAATTTGCACAGTATTTCTCAAGCTGAAAGAAGTGAAGAAAAAATTCAAGCCTTGAGATGCAATATTGAAGAATTCTACTGGCAAAATATTTTAAATGATACAGGCAACATCAAAAGAAGATGGAAGAAATACAGAGTAACCGTAACTGTAAATAAATGGTCAATGATAAACCATTTTAGGAGGTAGATTATGATCAAGAACCAATGGTACTGGAGAAAGAAGTTTAAGCTGCACTGAAGGCATTGGCAAAAACAAGGCTCTAGGAGTTGACAGAATACCAGTTGAGATGTTTCAACCACAGATCCAGCACTGGAAGCATTCACTCATCTATGGATATGGACTGCTAGAAGAATGAACAAATTTGCATTGGAAGAAGTACAGCTAGAAAGCTCCTTGGAAGCAAGGACAGAAAGACTTTGTCTCAAGCACTTTGGACATGTTGCCAGATGGGATCAGTCCCTGGAGAAGGACATCATGCTTGGTAAAGCGGAGGAACAGTTAGAAAGAATAACACTCTCAATGACGTGGATTGACACAGTGGCTGTAACAGTGAACTGAAGCATAGCAGTAATTGTGAGGAGAGTGCAGCACCAGGCATTGTTTCATTCTGTTGTACATGAGGTTACTATGAGTTTGAACAGACTCAATGGCACCTAACAATAACAATGCTGGCACAGTGATTAAGAGCTCAGCTGCTAACCAAAAGATCAGCTGTTTAGACCACAAGAATTTCCATGAGAGAAAAGACCTGGCAATCTGCTCTCATAAAATTTACAATCTGGAAATTTTATGGGGGCAGTTCTATTCTGTCATATACTGTTGCTATTAGTTGTAATCAACTAGATGACATACAACAATAACATATATTGTAACACTTCTGTTTATGTATGTCAGTGTTATAGTTAACATGTTCCAGCAATATATGCCAAATATTAATAATTTGCTAATTACTATTCTAACTAATTATATTAATAATTACAACAAATCACATAAATAAAGAAGAAATCCCATATTATTTTTTAATATATGCAGTTTTTGTTATTAGGGAATTCAAAAGGACTCAATTGTTGTGCTGAGAAGAAGATTAAGGATCACGGCTGCCTCATTCTGTGTTTGGTATCATTCAGGAGCCCTAGTAGTCCCTTCCCAACTCTGGGCATTCTCACTGAGAATATAGATGGGAAAGAATGCAAAGCTCATTCTCTCTCTTTTTGATTAAAGAAAAGGGAAGCAGAGGTGAATGAAAGGGCAAAACCAATTAGATTGCAAGTATCAATCTGGAGTTGTGTGTCTACATACTTCTTAAAAAAATCACCAGGAATTATCACCTTGAATTCAATTTGTTTCAGGTCGACAAAACCAAGAACAGAATCTGCTGAAGGTTAGGTATTGTACTGCCTTCTCAACCCATTTCTATAAACATGATTCAATCCTTGTTCTCAAGTAGTCTACAAGCTAGAAGTGGAGAAGGAGGTACAGTCAAGGTTAGCCACAGTGGTTAATGAAGACAGCTATCTTATCCAGATGACTCATGTGACTGACCCAGGAAGGAAAGGAGAAAGTTTTCATAGGCAGATCTAAGTTCTGAGTAACTGGCTGCCTGTCACAGTTCTTTCATCCTGTTTCACAGTTCAGTTTCATCCACAGGTTTAAAGAACAATTCAAGAAGGCATTTTTATGCCATCAAGGGAACTGTGTGATTTGTGCAGTTCTGCTGAGATTTGAAATGTCTTGTTGGTTTTGCAGCCATAAAATATTCTGTAAAGGACAGGAACATATACTCAGCACACATGTAAGAATGGCTTCTGTTTTGAAAGTGTTGAAATAGATGTCTGTTGACTGAGCAAAATCAGGAATCCTGACTGACTTGGAAGAAATTGGCAGTACCACTGTTCAAGACTCATGCTGTCTCTTGGCACTTCAGAGGAAGCTACAGGAGACTTCACATCTGAAGTCATTTTTTGGAGTTAAGGACATGGCCCCATGGAAATCTCAAGCAGTACTGATTCAAACACTTGGTCAATTCAGTACAAATTAAAAGTCTAATTCATCCTGAACAGTCTTAGTCTATGTTTCCTACAGTAATAAAACCAGTGAACTGTTGTCATGGATTGAGTTGTGTCCCCTCAAAAACATATGTAGCCATTTAGCTAGGCCATGATTTCTGGTCTTTTGATGTTCTTGTATGTTCCTGTAATGTAAACCCTGCTTGTTTGGTGTTAATATCACTGCATAGTGTTCCACTGAGCATATATACCATAGTTTGTTTATCCATTCATCTGTTATTGGGTAGCTGGGTTGATTCCATCTTTTAGCTATTGTGGACTGTACTGCAGTAAATATTTATGTGCAAGTACCTGTTTGTGTGACTGCTCTTGGTTCTGTAGGATACGTTCTGAGTAGTGGGATTACTGGATCAAATGGTATATCTATTTCCAGCTTTTTAAGGAAGCACCAGATTGCTTTCCAAAGAGGTTGTGCCATGTTGCAATCCCACCAGCAGCGTAGGAGAGTTCCAATTTCTCCACGACCTCTTCAACATTTGTCTTTTTTTTTTTTTTTTTTGGATTAGAGCCAAAGTTGTTGGGGTGAGATGGTATTTCATTATCATTTTGATTTTGCTTTCTCTAATAGCTGATGATCGTGAGCATTTCCCATGTGTCTTGTGGCTACCTGCATGTTCTCTTTGGTGAAGTGCCTGTCCATCTCCTCTGCCCATGGCTTAATTGGGTTATTTATCTTTCTTGTGTTGATATTTTGTAGTACCTTGTAGCTTATGAAAATCTGACGTCAGTTCAACGTGTAGTTGTGAAATATTTTTTCCCATTCTGTAGGTAGTCTTTCAACTTTTTTGATAATGTCTTTGGGTGAGCAAAGGTGTTTGACTTTTTGTAGTTGCCATTTATCTATTCTCTCTTTCACCAATTATGCTTTGCTTTTCTGATTTTGAAGTCTGTCTAAGCTGTGTGTTAAAACTTCCATTGTTGACACTATTTTTTCTTGTATGATCTTTATTGTTTTAGGGTTGATATTTAGGTCTTTTATCCAATTTGAGTCAGTTCTTGTGTACGATGTGAGACATGGATCTTGTTTCAGTTTTTTTTGCAGACAGATATCCAATTTTTCCAGCACCATTTGTTAAAGAGACTGTTTTCACCCCAGTTTACAATCTTAGGGCCTCTGCCAAATATCAATGGTTCGTAAGAGGATGGTGGCATCTCTGGGGTCTCAACTCTGTTCCATTGGTCTATATGTCTCTTTTTGATTATGTTTCTTTAGTTGTGCAACCATTTTTACCTAGCCTTTCTGAGCTTCTCCTCCCCCCTTAACATAAACTCACTGCCCAAATGTTCCTATCTAATCTTTCTAGTTGCTGTTGTCATTTTTATACCATATAGACAATTCTTAAAAGAGCATAATGCTCAAGGAAGGCAGTTTTTTACTGATTAAGCTAAACTGGTGTTTGGTTTAAGAAGATCTCAGGGATATTTTTGATTTCAGGTTTAAATATTATAGTTTCTGGGGTAATCTAGCCCTCATGACTCCAGAATGTTGGAAGTCTCTGAGAATTTTAAATTATCTTTTGTATTTTCACCCTAGTGATTGGGATTCATCTATAAAACCTTCAATTACAATGTTTAGTAGTAGTAACCGACACCATACAACTTTTTTAGCCTCATGGCAAAGAAGGCAATGGTTCATGGAGACAGTTAGCCACACATTCTATATCTTTCTACCATTCCTGACTCTCCTTCTACTTGTTTTCCTCCAAGTGGATAGATATACATTGTTGTGCCTTGGATGGCTGCTTGCAAACTTTTAAGACTCCAGGAACTACTAACCGAACTAGGACTTAGAACATTAAATACTTTAGTAGGTGAATTAACTAGGATGTCCCATGAAGTCATGATCCTAAATCTCCAAATCAAAGAAGCAGATCCCATGAGGTTTTTGGTTATATGTAGTGTCAGCAGCTACTCCTTTTTCCTTCTGTAAAAATATCTGTCACACAACTTTTGCCAGTTCAACTTTTTACAGGATCTATCAACAGATAAATAGATGTTCTTGTCCAATGCACATGGAACATTTTTCAGAAGAGACCATGTGTTCGTACATAAAGCAAGTCTCAACAAAATTCAAACCATTGAATTATTGCAAGGCATCTTCTCAGACCATAAAGCCATAAAAGTCTAAATCAATACCAGAAAAAACATGGATACAAATTGGAACTCATGGAAACTGAATAACACCTGGCTCAAGAAGCCATGAGTTATGGAAGAAACCAAGGACAAAATAAAGAAATTTATGGGATCAAATGAGAATGAAAACACATCCTACCAGAACCTATGGGATATAGCCAAAGCAGTGTTCAGAGGTGAATTTATCTCTATGTAATTTATATAATTTATCACACTTCTGAAAGGAAAAAAGGACTGAAACCAAAGAATTAACCCTACAGCTTGAACAAGTAGTAAGAGAACAACAGAGGAACTCCTCAGTCACCGGAAGAAAACACATGATAAAGATTGGAGCAGAACTAAATGAATTAGAGAATAGAAAATCAACTGAAAAATTTAACAAAACCAGAAGCTTTTTTTTTTTTCTAAAAAAAAAAAAAAGATCAAACGATAAAGCTCATCCAAGAAAAAGTAGGAACAACAATGGAAGTTTTAATACACAGTGTAGACAGACTCCAAAATCTGTCAAACCACAATCAACAGAAGAGAAAATAGATAAATGGGAACTATTAAGAATCAAACACTTTTGCTCATCCAAAGACTTTATTAATAGAATTAAAAGAACACCTACAGAATGGGAAAAAATATTTGGCGACTGTATGTCAGACCGACGCCTGATCTCCATAATCTACAAGGTTCTACAAAATATCAATAAGAAAAAGACAAATCATCCAATTAAGCAATGGGCAAAGGAGATGGACAGACATTTCACTAAAGAGGAGATCCAGGCAGCCAAAAAACACATGTGGACATGCTCACGACCATTAGCTATTAAAAAAAATTCAAATCAAAACTACAATGAGATACCATCTCACCCCAACGAGGTTGGCCATGATCCAAAAAACACAAAACAACAAATTCTGGAGAGGCTGTGGAGAAAGTGGAACCTTTCTACACCGTTGGTGGGGTTGCAAAATGGTCCAGTCTCTTTGGAAAGCAATCTGGCGCTTCTTTAAAAAAATGGATATTAATATACTATTTGACCCAGTAATTCCACTACTTGGAATATATCCTACAGAATCAAGGCCTTTCACACCAACGGACACATGCACAAGAATGTTTATTGCAGCACAGCCCACGGTAGCAAAACAATGGAATCAACCCAGATGCCCAACGACAGAAGAACGGATAGGTAAACTACGGTACATATAACACTACGCAATGATAAAGAATAACGATGATTCCAGGAAACATCTCACAGCCTGGTTTCAACTGGAAGACATTATGTTGAGTGACAGTAGTCAGCGACAAAAGAACAAATATAGTATGAGACCTCTACGATAAGGTCTCAAAAACAGACTTGTATATAGAAGACAACACTCTTTGACAGTTGCAAGGGAGGGGAGGAAGGGATGGCGAGGGGAGGAAGGCTTAGATTAGACAGTTGCTGGAAATCTGGTTGGGTGAAATCGGTGATAGCACACATTAGAAACAAGAACAACATTAAGAGGACTTCAGCATAACTTGAGTACTCCTTCTGTCTTAACCCAGTATTTCAAGGACAGAGTAGCTGAGGCAGGGGGCATGGGACCATGCTCTTAGGCGAAATAGAGGCCAGTTGGCACAACCAGCGTTTTGCTAAGAGGGCTCTGTGCACCCCACATTGGTGAGTGGCGTCTGGGGTCTTAAAAGCTGCCATCCGAGGACACAGCAAATGGTCCCAACTCAGCAGGAATGGATGCTCACCCAGGACCAAAATGACATGGGGTAAAGACAACCCAGAAGATAGAGAGACCCACATGAGTGGGTGCCTACATCGATTTGGGACCGGAAGAAGCGGATGGTGTCTGGCCATCACCAGTGGTAGCCGCGATGGAGCTAAGTTGAGTCTCACTGGTAACACAAGAATAAAAAAGGGTGCATCCTGAGATCTCCACTAAAATACCTCAATTGATGGTCCAGTGGTTTCAGGGTTCCCCTGAGAGCATGGCATCTGGCCCTGATGCTGCTCTTGCCCATAAATCATAACGAAGGTCCACTCTTCGGACACGAATGGGTTGGACTTGGCGATGCAGAGTGATCATATATTGGATGCACTTTGTGGTTGTGTACATCTATAGCATATCATCCTGCTGATCTCTGGCTGAAGGAAGGAGAGTGGGTGGAGAGGTGGGGAAAGGAGATTGTTGGGAGAATGAGACATGCATGGAGCAGAGAGGAATAGTGTGCTGTCACCGGACAGGGAGAGCAGTGCAAGCTGCTTAGAGATGGGCATGTAAATTTATAGGGGAATGTACATTTTCACTCAGTCATATTAAATAAAAAAATAAACTCACGTTTACAAAAAAAAAAATCGACAAAATTGATAAACCATTGCCTAAACTTACAGAAGAAAAACAGGAGAGAAAACAAATAACCTGAGTAAGAAATAAGACAGGAAACGTCACAACAGACCCAGCTGAATTCAAAAGTATCATAACAGAATACTGTGAAAGACTGTATTCTAACAGATTTGAAAACCTGGATGAAATGGAAAAATTTCTAGATTCATATCACCTACCAAAATTATCACAAGGTGGAGTAGAACAACTTAATAAATGCATCACAAAGGAAGAGATTGAAAAAGTCATCAGAAAACTGCCAACCAAAAAAAGGCCCATCCCAGATGGCTTCACTGCAGAATTCTACCAAGCTTTAAGAGAACCGTTATCTCTAATACTAGAGACTATTTCACAGTATTGAAAGAGATGAAGTACTCCCAAATTCATTCTATGAAGCCAGCATAACCCTGATACCAAAGCCAGGGAAATATCCCATTAAAAAATAAAATTACAGACCTATGTCACTGATGAACCTATATGCAAAAATCTTAAACAAAATCCTTGCCAGTAGCATTCAACAACACATCAAAAAAGTCATCATGACCAAGTCGGATACATACCAGGTTTGCAAGGCTGGTTCAACATCAGAAAAACAATTAATGTGAACAATCACACAGATAACACGAAAGATAAGAATCACCTGACTTTGTCAGTTGATGCAGAAAAGGCATTCAATGAAGTCCAACACCTGTTTATGCTAAAAACTCTTAGCAAAATAGGCACAAACGGGAAATTCCTCAAAGCAATAAGGGATATCTATGGAAAGCCAACCACCTATGTTATCCTGAATGGAAACAGACTGAAAGAATTCTCCTTGAGAATGGGAACTAGACAAGGACATCCACTCTCACCACTTCTATTCAACGTTATATTGGAAGTTCTAGCCAGAGCAGTTAGACAAGACTCAGAAATAAAGAACATCTGCATCAGCAAAGATGTAAAAATCTCCCTATTTGCAGATGATGATTGTATATACACAGAATCCTAAAGAATCCCTGAGTGAACTACTGAAACTAATAGAAGAATTCAGCAAAGTATCAAGATATAAGATAAACATAAGTAAATATGTAGGATTCCTTCATACCAACAAAGAGATCATCAAAGAAGAAATCACCAAATCAATATAATTTCTTATAGCCCCCAAGAATATAAAATACCTAGGAATAAATCTAACCAGGGAAATAAAAGACCTATACCAAGCGAACTACAAGACCTCACTGAAAGAAACCGAAAGAGACTTACATAAATGCAGAAATGTACCTTGCTTGTGGATAGGAAGACTTAACATTGTGAAAATGTCTATTTTACCCAAAGTGATCTACATATGCAATGCAATCCTAAAACAAATTCCAGTGACATTTTTAAGGAGATGGAAAAACAAATTATAAACTTTGGAAAGGGAAGAAACCTCAGATAAGCAAAGCGCTACTGATGAAGAGCAACACAATGGGAGGCTTCACACTACAGGTCCTTAGAACTTATTGCACTGCTACAGTAGTCAAAACATGCTGGTACTGGTATAAAAAGAGACATATAGACCAATGAAACAGAGTTGAGACCTCAGAGATGCCACCATCCTTTTACAAACATTTGATATTTGACAAAGACCCTAAGATTTTAAACCAGTGCAAAAACAGTGTCTTTAACACATGGTTCTGGCAAAATTGGATATCCATCTGCAAAAAATTGAAACAAGACCCATATCTTACACCTTACACAAAAACTAACTAAAATTGGATAGAAGACCTAAATATCAAACCTAAAATGATAAGCATCATGCAAGAAAAGCTAGAGTCAACAGCGAAAGTTTTAATACACAGCTTAGACAGACTTCAAAATCTGACAAAGCACGACCAACAGAAGGTAAAACAGATAAGTGGGAACTGCTAAGAATCAAACACTTTTGCTCATCAAAGACTTTGTCAGAATAATTAGAGACTACCTAACTAATGGGAAAAACTATTTGGCAACTACATGTCAGACCAATGTCTGATCTCCGTAATCTAGAAAGTACTGCAAAATATCAACAAAAAAAAGGTAAATAACCCAGTGAAGTAACGGACAAAGGAGATGAACAGACACTTCGCCAAAGAGGACACCCAGGTAACCAAAGGACACATGAGGAAATGCTCATAAACATTAGCTATTAGAGAAATCCAAATCAAAACTGCAATGAGATACCGTCAAGGTTGACCTTGATCCAAAAAACCCCAAACAACAAATCCTGGAGAGGCGGTGGAGAAATTGAAGCTCTCGAACACTGCTGGTGGGAATGCAAAATGGCACAGCCTCCATGGAAACCAAACTGGTGCTTCCTTAAAAAGCTGGAAATAGATATACCACGTGATTCAGTAGTCTCACTGCTCAGAATATATCCTACAGAATCAGGGGTAGTCGCACGAACAGATACATGCACATGAATGTTTATTGCAGCACAGTCCATAATAGCAAAAAACTGGAATCCACCCAGAGACCCATCAACAGATGAATGGATAAACAAACTATGGTTTATTTATACTCAATGGAACACTATGCAGTAAAAAAGAACAATGATGATTGTAGGAAGAATCTCCAAACCTGGTTTCAATTGGAAGACATTCTGCTGAGTGAAATCAATCAAAGGCAGAAGGACAAATATTGTATGCGACTCTTGCTGTAAGGACTTACAAATAGACTTGCATGCAGAAGAAAAGACTCTCATGGTTGCAAGGATGGGGGAGGAAGGTGAATGCTGGTCATAGATTAGAAAGTTGATAAAAATTTTGTTGGATGAAAGCAGTGACAGCACACAGTAGAAAGAACAATTTCACTTGACTTCAAAATAAACTGAAAACTCTTCTAATCTTAACCCGATATTGCAAGGATAGAGTAGCAAGGTGGAGAGGGGGCCTGGGAATCATGGTCTCAGGGGACATCTAGGGAAATTTGCATATCTAGCCTATTGCTAAGACAATCTGCTGCACCCTATATTGGTGAGTGGTGTTTAGGATTTTGAAAGCTAACAAGCTGCCACCAGAAGTACACCAAATGGTCCCAACTCCTCCACAACAGATGATCACCAAGAAAAACAAAGACATGAGGATAAAAGAGCCCAGGAGACAGAAGGACCCATGTGAATGGGTGCTTGTATCAACATGTGACCAGAAGAACCAGTTGGTGGCAGGCCACCAGCAAAGACAGCTGTGATGGGGCACGCAATGTTGAGACTGAGCGGTAACACAAGAGAAAGTGGGAAGCATTTCAAGAACTCCACTAATAGACCTCAGTTGATAGTCTGGTAGCCTGGGGGTTCCCCTGAGAGCTCCCAAACACCACTCACCTAGATCTGCTGCTGCCCCTGACCAGAAAACATTATTGAGGTTAACTCTTCAGACAGGAATGGACTGGATGTAGGGACACAGTGTGAACATAAGGAGTGTGTACTTTATTGTTCTGTGTATCTACAGGATGCTGTCCTACTGGCCTCTTACTAGAAAGGAGAAGAGAGGGTAGAGAGGAGGGGACAGAGAAGATTGTTAAGAGGTTATGACGCATATAGAAGGAAAAGGAGGAGTGTGATGTTACTGGGCAAGGAGCTGCAGATGGGTGGGCATGCAAATTTAGCTTGGATTGTATACTTTCACTCAGTCACAATAAAATATTTTTTTTTAAAACGAATCAACTTTGAAGTATCACTTCCTTTACTATGTTCTCAACTAGTCTGGGGAATACTGGTTTAAGCACTTCTCAGAATGTTTGGTAGAATTCTCCAGTGAAGCCATCTGGGCCCAGGTTCTTTTCTGTTTTTCTTTTTCTGTACTTCAATTACTTTTTTGATATCTTCTTTTGTCATGGGTCTGATCAGATTTTCATCAGTTTTTGTTAGTTTGGTTAGGTAGTGTGTGTCTAGAAATTTGTTCATTTCTTTTAGATCTTTCACATTTGTTGAAGTATAGATTTTCATAGTACTCTGTTATTACCATTTTTATTTCACTTGTGTCTGTTCTAATGTCCTCTTTTCTTTTTGTCAACTTGCCCAGCAGTTTGTTAATTTTGTTGATTCTTTCAAAGAACCAACTTGTGTGTGTGTGTGTGTGTTTTATGTGAAAGTTCACAGCTCAAGTTAATTTCTCAAACAAAAATTAGTATACATATTGTTATGTAACCCTATGTCATCCCTATAATGGGACAGCACACTCATCGTTTCTACTCCACTTTTCACATTCCATTCAACTAGCTTCTATCCCTTTCTGCCTTCTAATTGTTTTTCAAACAGAATTGCCCATTTAGTCTTGTTTATCTACTTGAACTAATGATACTCTTTACAAGTATTATTTTACGTTTTATATTCCAGTCATTTCTTTGTCTGAAATGTTGGCTTCAGGAATGGTTTTAGCCTGGGTTAGAGAGAGCCTGGTGGCCATTTCCTCTGGGGTTCTCACAGTCTTAGTCATGCCATTGAAGTCTGACCTTTCTACTTGAACTCGAGTTCTGCTCCCACATTTCTCTTGCTCCACCAGGGACTCTGTGCTGTTTTTCTTGTCAGGGTGGTCATTGGTAGTCAGGCATCACCTAGTTCTTCTGGTATTAGACTGATGGAGACTCTGTTTTATGTGATCTTTTGTCTCTTGGGATATTATTCTTGTGTCTTAGCTATTCTTCATTCTCCTTTGCTCCAGGTGGGTTGGAACCACTTGGTGAGATGGGACCAATCTTAGATGGCTGCTCACAAGCTGCTAAGACTTCAGAGGCCACTCACAAAAGTGGAATGCAGAACATTTTCTTAGTAAACTTTGTTATGCTAGTTGACCTAAACACGGCCCCAAATCCTTGTCCCCAGATTCCCATTCTTGCTGCTCTATTCCTTGAAATATTTAGTTGCGTTCAGGAAACTTTTTAGCTTTTTGTTTAATCCAGTTGTGCTGACTCCCTCTGTATCACGCATTGTCCTTACCTTCATCTAACATAATTCTTGTCCACTATATAGTTACAAATTCCCCTCTCCTTCCTTCTTTACTCTCATAACCATCAAAGAATATTTTCTTCTGTTTAAACCTTTTCCTGAATTCTTACACAATATTCTTCCTTATGCAACTAATTTCATTCAACATAATACCTTCTGCATTCATCCATGTTGTGAGATGTTTAACAGATTCATCACTGTTCTTTATCACTGAGTAGCATTCCACTGTGTGAATATATCATAATTTGTTTACTCACTTGTCTTTGGATGCTTGAGACCATTGTTGCAGCCACTGTGTCAGACCATCTCATCGAGGGTCTTTCTCTTTTCTGCTGATCCTTGTTGCCAACATATCCAAAGTATATAAGATGCAATCTTGCCATCTTGCGTCCTAGGAAGTCTCTTGCTGTCCTGTGAGCCCATTAAATTGTGTTTAGCTTTCTTGGACCTCCGTTACTGCTGTTCTTCATCCTCTGTGATTTTTAACCATTTCACCCTCTAAATTTGATGATTCTTTGTTCTGACTGATTAAATCTGTTGGCATTTCCTTCTATTTCTCACTTAATTTTTTGTCTGTTTCAGTTGCAGTATGTTATTTTTATATCCTTATTTTATTTTTGGCTTATTTTCCTTCTTTCTTTGGCATGTTTGTCTGGCTTCCCTGAACTTCTTAATTATGTTTAATAATGTTGTATTAGATTATTTCTTTTCTTTTCATTATTTGTTCAATGTTAGATGGACTTTCACTCCCTTCAATGTGTTCATTTGGATGGGCTACCATTTTTTTTGGTCTCTGTTTGCCTTATGATTTGTCATTGTTGTTGTCACTGGGGCACTGGAATTTTAGGGGTATTAATTTTCTCAGTTCTCCACAGTATTCGGCATTTTGGCCTACAATAATTTCTACAAAAAATCTTAGGGAGGCAGAGTCCTTGCTCTTTGCTTATTGCTCTGTGTGTGCCTCTGCGTGATAGCTTTTTCTCCTTCCCTGGTTTAACTGGGATTTGGAAGTTCAAGATTTGAATTTCCAACTTTCAGTAGCTCCCAAACACATACATGCTGTGTTCAATCTGCTCGCCAGCAAATGCTGATACTCAGATCAGATATCACACACTAATCTATCCGTCCACTATGGAGTACAGTCATCTTTTTGGTTGTTAAGTACTGTCTTCTCTGCTTCTGCAGACACTTTTCCAGTCAGAACACCTGCTACCAGTGAGGTCCCTGTGGGCTAGGTGTTGCTGCTTATATCTGAGTCGGCATTCAGGAAAAGCATAGGCAGACTTTCCTCCCTTTCAGGCACTCCCTACTGAAAGACCTGTTTTGTCAGTTTTCAGCGTTATAGTGGCTGTATGGTGGTTGGGGGAGCACATTCCACTTACTGATCCTGTTCCTGGTTCCAATGTAGGGAATTTTATGTAGGTGCTTGTATCAGTCTAGCACCTAACAGGAGAGACAGGGGTTGTCATGCTTCAAATTCATCCCCAAGAAGGCCTGTCTTGTTGTTATCAGACCCTACCCTGTGGCATGGTGTTGGTTTCCTAGCACATAGCAGTCTTGGTTATCAGTCTTCAGTGCAGACCAGAAGGAGAAACAGACAGATCCAAGTGACTCCCAGGGAGGTACTTTTTATTGGTTTCAGAGGCCTGAGCTATGGGGTGAACAGTAGAGCTGGTAGAGTGCTGACTATAGGAGCAGACTCTACTGCAGAGGTGTTCTGTAGCAGTTTGAGACAGCTTGGCAATCATTGGTTGCCAGGTGAGTGAGTGAGTGTCTCACTCCAGCGAGATTACCTGGAAGGTTGTCCTACTGCTATCAGATGAACCCCCACTACCCGCCCCCCTCCCACCAATTGTTGCCTCCATTTAAGAGGCCTTCTTCCTAGTACATAGTGGTCTCTCTTAGCAGTCTTCAGTGTCATTTGGAAGTAGGGATGGGTTCACCCAAAGTGACGCAAAGGGAGATTTGTCCCGTTGGTTTCAGAAGCCTTCGCTATGGTTTGTGTAGGGGTTGCTGACTATAGGCAAGGACTCCACTGAGGGGCATTCTGTAGGAATTAACAGCTAGCTTGCAGGTAACAGTGTTAGGTTGGGGGAGAAGTTGTTACACTCTGAACAGACTCTCAGGAAAGTTTGCATTTTTGCTATCAGAACATGCCATCTAGTATACTGGCTGTATGTGTAGCATTCACTTACGATGCTTGTTTCATAGCACATAGTTGCCTCAGTCAGCATTCCTCAGTGCTGACCAGAAGGGGCAAGCAGATAGACCAGGACTGACTCCCTGGTCGATTTATCTTCTTGGTGTCAGAGGCCTGAGCTATGGGATGTGCAGGGAGGCAGTTAGTGTGCTGACTATGAGATGGACTTCACTGCAAGGCCTTTCTGTAGCAATTCACAGTAGGCTTGCACAGTGTCTATGTGGGGAGGTATTGGACACTCCAAATGGACTTCTGGTGAGATCTGCCTTGTGAGTTTTAAACCTGAAGCTTGGAGTCCTGTCTCTTTGTACAGGCAAAGGATAAAAACAAAGGAGTTTCTGATTCTGATGATGAGGCAATCCTTGAGAAGGAGAGAAAGAGTGAGGTAACAGTGTGTGAATACTTGATGCAGGTTAATAATACATCTTTGTTCGATGAATGGTGGCAAACAGGAAGTCCAAAACCCAAAACCAAACTCAGGGTAACTGAGTCGATTCTGACTCATAGCAACCCTATAGGACAAAGTTTCCACAGAGTGCCTGGTGGATTAGAATTGCTGACTTCATGATTAGCAACTGTAGCATTTAACCACTATACCACCAGAGTTTCCAACAGGAAGTCAATTACTTTTAATCTGGGACCAAATAGCCACAGCCGGATCTTCAGTGAACCTAAACCTCCCTGAGTTTTTCCCTGGTACTTAGGTCTTGGGAATACAGATATTGTTCTGAGGATGTATCAAGGGTCATCTTTTCAGGTCCTGGACAAAAGCCACTATCACTGGTGGCTTGAGACCTTTGTGCATTCATCTAATCAGACTCCAGAGGCTACCACATTTGGGGAGGAAAGCCTGGACTTCAAGTAAAGCCAGTCTCACAGAAATGTGTTGGGATGGGGGCTATACTTGTCCACTTCTCCCATCATCTGAAAAACTTGGTAAACATCTCCATCTCCATCAGGCATTTGTATCTTGTGAGTCTTTTAAATAACTACATTGCATCTTTAGGGAACATAAGAAGTGTGGACTTAAATTTTTGAAATCAATTGGCAGAATTCCAGAATAATCCATGTCACTTGCAGTCATAATCTATAGAATTAGGTGTATTAGTCACATCTCCAAATACCTCAAAGTCTTTTGATTAAGAAAAATGATGTAACATAGGTGAACAATGTTTTATGAAGAAATAAAAGGCAGGAAGAAAACTGGCATTAATAGACCACCTACTAAATATCACTACCACCAGTCTGTCAGTTTATTGTACTGTGGTGTTTGGGTGTTGCTATCGTGTTAGAAGCTGTGCCTCTGGTGTTTTACATACTTCCAGTGTCATTCATCATATGGAGGCCTCAGAAGAATTTCTAGACTAAGACAAAGTGGGAAGAAAGGCCTGGCAATGTACTTTTGAAAATCGGTCAGTGAAAAATTTATGGGTCCACAACAGAACACTGTGTGACTCACTTGCTTTGGATACCTTATCAGGAGAAATCAGTTGGCAGAGGATGCAATCATGTTTGGTGTAGCAGAGGGTCCACATGTGGTTTTGTTGTACATAAGGTCTCCATGAATTGGAGTCAACGAAATGATGGTTATCTAACTATCTGTCAAGTATCATGCACACAGTAAAAAGAAAGAAAAACAAAAAAAGTCAACCTTTTCATTAACAGCTATAGCTCTTAACCACTACACCACCAAGGTTTCCATGCAAAAAGTGATAATTACTTTTATTATGATTTTTCATATTCAGAATTGGAAGCAAGGAGGGAAAATAATAGCCTAAATCATACAAAAGTAGAACTATATGAATGTGCTTTCCGTGTTACAGTCTCTGGTTAGGTACTGGGGATTCTGCAATGAATTCAAGCTTGAATTAATTCAGTGAGGACTCAGGGCTGTATTTCACTGGTGGAAAATGAATAAGAACAAGTTAACAACAACAACAAATACCATGGTGGCATAATGGTTAGGTATTACAGCTGCTAATCCAAAGTTTGGTAGTTCAAATCTACCAGGCACTCCTTGGAAACTGTATGGGACTGTTCTGTTCTGTCCCACAGGGTTGCGATGAACTGGAATGTACTCTGTGACAGTGAGTTTTGCTTTTGGTTTATTAACAAAACAAAACACTACAATGATAATAACAGAGGTGATGTGAAAATGCCTGTAAGGTGGGGCTATTTTAAATTGAGGGATCAGGAAAATCCTCTTTTAAGAGAAGGCATATGTTTTGAAATGAACACAGTAAGAAAGAACAAGCCATGTGAAGTTTGCAGGGAGAAGCATCTCAGGACCAGAAATAGGCAAGTGTAAAACTTTCAGTGGGCTGGTAAGGTTTGCATGTGAGCGACAGGAATAGTCAGTGCACTTGCAGCATTGACAGCAAGTGAGAGAGAGAATGTTGTAGATAAAGTTAGAAGGCTGCTATTGGTAACTGCTGTTGCCTTGGCCCTGACTTACAGAAACCTTATATACAGTGGAACAAAACACTGCTGAGTTCTGCACCATCTCCATGACTGATAGCAGATCAAACTGTTGTGATATGTTTTCAAGAGTCTTCAATGACTGAGTTTTGACAGAAGATCTCCAGGACTATCTTTAGTGTCTGTCTCAGTCTGAAGGGTCAGTTGAAACTTGTAGCATTAACAACATGTAGATGGTAGCTGTGCATGACATGCCTCAAAGGGTGATGGATGTTGGTGCAGGAAGAGCGAGGCATCAGCTTGAATTCTAGGAAATGTACTGAAGACTACTCTGAGGCCGTTGAGTCCACTTACTCCTGGATGCCAGCTTTCATCAATGGATGCAGAAGACCAATCTTTCCAAACTGCAAAGTCAACCTTATGGGTAAGCTCATCATGCCCTAACCCAACAAAGTGTGGAGGGTGAATCTCCAGGAAGAAAAGCAGGCAACTTCCGGTCAGTGGAGCAGAGCTGAAACACAAGTGTAAAGAGTGTGGCCTTTGAAGACTGATGCTGGTTTACGACTCCATCACTTCTGTCTGAGTGGTGTTGGGCAAGCATCTTCAACTCTCTGGCTGTAATTTTTCTGATCTTTAAAACAGGTGTAATCTTCTTTCAGAACTTAATGATGGTATGTGAATGGATCTTGACAGATTGCAGAATTGTAACAAAAGTCCAGTGACATCAGTTCTTGAGGTGTTTCTGCCCAACCTACCTACATTTTCCCCATGTTCTAGTACCTAGAATTCCTTTAGGGAGTAACTCTTCCCTGTGCACTTTGGGTGGGATTAACTTTTCATCTAAATCTGCAGTAGATACATAAGCTGCTGTTGGCCAGTCACAGGGCAGCATCCACGACTGGATCCAGGATTGGTCCATTACCAGGTCAGGCTAGTGAGGGTCTTGTTCAGGACTTCTCCTGGAACTCTCACCATTCCTGGATCTGTGCATCCACCTTGACTTACCAAGGATTCAGCCAAGCAACGCAAAGTTCACACAGAGAAAGCAAAGCTAGAGATGGAATGATATCATTTAAACTCTTAGATTTCACTGCATCTGTAACTTGATTATTGTTGGAATTTTCAGTTATGTGAACCAGTAACCCTCCTATTTCTTTGAGCTAATTTAAATTTTATTTCTGAAAGGCAAAAAAAAATTTATTTCTGTACTTTTCATTTACAAGAGTACTAAGTAATACGATCTCTTTTCCTTTTACTTCTTCTCCATGGAAAGAGATGCCAGCATGGGTTAAAACTGATATGTAAAGTCAGTGAAGGAGACCAGGGGGTTAAGTTGGAAGATTTACCTTCCTTGTCCACCATGGGCTGAATTGTATCCCCCCCCTCAAAAAATGTGTAGTAATTTGACTGGGCTGGTATCCCCAGTATTGTGTGATTGCTCTCCATTTTGCCATTTTCCTATGCTGAAAATCCTAATCTCTGCCTGTGGCTACTGGATAGGATTATGTTAAAAGAGGATTAGGGTGGACTGTAACACCATTCCTAAAGGAGTTTCCCTGGATTGTAGCTTAGCCAAGTGCCATCGAGTTGGATCCGACTCATGGCGACCCTTGGGGCCAGTGTAGAACTGACCCCCAGAGCTTGAACCACCTTTTATCCCTTCATCTTACAACAGATAAAAGGAAAAAGAAGCAAGTAGAGAGTTAGGAACCTCATGCCATCAAGAAAGCAGAACCAGGGATAGAGCAATTCCTTCAGACTTGAGGTTTCTGGGCCAAGATGTTCCCTGACCAAAGACTGATGCAACACAAGGACCTTGCTCTGGAGCTGACAAAGAAGGAAAGACTTCCCCTGGAGCAGACACCTTGAATTCAGACTTGTGACCTACTGGACTACATAAGAATAAATCTCTTTGGTAAGCTATCTACTTTGTGATATTCCTGGTAGAGCACTACCAGATGACTAAGACAAAATTTGGAACCAGGAGTAGGGTGCTGCTCTAACAAATACCTAAAATGTGGAAGCAGTTTTGAACTCTGAACGGATAAAAGATTCAGAATCAAGGAGAACTGTTAACATCAATGAAGGTGAAGATAGTGATAAATGAGCAGCAGAGGACCAGTGGCAGCAGCAAAGGACCATCAGCAGCAGAATCAGTGCTGGAGCTGACCCATAGTGTGAGAAAGCTGAGCACCCATGTGTAGGAGGTTTCCTGGCAGAGTGGAGGCACTTGAATTGGTGGAGCTATAAGAGCTTTGGAACACTTGTTCCAGCAAGGCAGATGCAGGCCTGAGGCCCAGGCCATGAGGCCACAAGAAGCAGAAGCTGAAGAGACAAAGAACATGAGAAGCTGAGCTGCCTCAGTCTCAAAAGGTGTGGCCATAATCTCAGGGATTTGAAAGGGTGGAGCCATGGCTTCCCGAGTTTCTAAGGTGGAATTGCCTCTCAGTCTGTCTTAGGGTACCTCTGAAGGAGTAGAGTTACTGTTCCAGTGGGCCTGGAAGGCAGAGCTGTAGTACAGGCTCAGGGGATTTCCACTCAAAATCTTTAGAGTATGGCCAATAGCCAGAGTCTGGAGTGTGGGAGCATTGTGTCAAATGTCTCAGAGAATGCAAAATTATCTGCAAAGCTTTGAGGGCTAGGGATGTGTTCTGCTAACTTGCTTGATACCTGTTGTGCCTTCTTTCCATGAAGTTCCCACCATTTGTAATGGAAATATATATCTTGTGCCTGCCCGTTACTGCCATTGTACTTTGGAGGTAGAGAGCTTGTATTCTAGGCTTCACAGATGCAGAGGAATTTTTGAAGTTCAGACTTGGAACTGATTTATTATTTTTGCTATCATGTGGGATGAACATATTTTTGTTACAACTTTTGCTATGGTAGGATAAATGTGTTGCATGTTTCAAAGATATGATTTTGGGGGGGCAAAGGGTGGAATATCACAGATTGAATTGTGTCTACCCAAAAAATGTGTGTAGTAATTTGTCCGGGCTGGTGATTCCCCATATTATGTGATTGCCCTCTATTTTGTCATTTTCCTATGCTGGAAATCTTAATCTCTGCCTGTGGCTGCTAGACACGATTATGTTAAAAGAGGATTAAGGTGAGACTGTAACACCCTTCCTAAGTAAGTTTCCCTGGAATGTGGCTCGCAATCACCTTTTATCCTTTTGTCTTACAAGAGATAAAAGGCGAAAGAAACAAAAAGAGAGTTGGGAACCTCATACTCTCAAGAAAGCAGCACCGGGAGGAGAACATGTCCTTCAGATGTTAGGTTCCTGCACCAAGATGCTCCCTGATGAAAGACTGATGCAACGCAAGGAACTTCCTCCAGAGCTGACAAAGGGAAAGTCTTCCTCTGAAGTGGACACCCTAAATTTGGACTGGACAGTGTAAGAATAAACTCTTCTTTGTTAAGCCATCTACTTTGTGGTATTTCTGTTAGAACAGTACCAGATGACTAAGACAACACACTAGAGATTAGGGGGTGAGTTTGGGAAGAGTTTGAGGCCCTACGCTCTCTACCCTCTTCCTGAAAAGTAATCTGTGTATTTATCATTTGAGTATTCCTGCTTTAGCATCAGCATCAGTAGCGCAGCCTGAATTCCACAAAGGTAGTACACTTGGGAAACTATCTCCTGCCCATCAGTTTTATTTCCTGTATTTCTGTTTTCAACACAAAGTCAACACTACCAGTAATGCTGGATTTCTATACTAACAGAATTAGAATTATTCATTTAGAGGAGGCAGAGTCAAGATGTTGGACAAAACACGTACTTCCCTAAACCCCTGTGGAAACCAAGGCCTGAATTGATAATTAAACAGAGCCTTCTGGACACCTAGTGAGCCATAAGACACAGAATAGGGCTGTCTATTTGGTCTACATTCCACTGAGTGGAAAACTTCTTCTCTTTCACTGACCTCCACCCTTGTTGAGTCCTGGCTCTTGCAGACTGAAGGTAAATTTCCAGTTTGACTTTTTTTTCTCTGTCTTGGCCACCAGGAAGGGCTGTGGTGACTGGCAGCAAGGCTCAGATGCACTGCTGATGAGATCAGTGAGTGGAGTCACCACATTTAGAGACCCTGGCCTTGGAATCTGTGTAACTCAGTACCTCTAACCTCTCTCTCTATCTCTTGGAGTCTCCAGATCTCTGTCATTGAATAGCCTTTTCCAAGGGGGGTAGGGGAGCTTGTGTGGGATGCCATCTTGATTCACTGGGAGGCAGATTTTCCTATATGGAGGCCTAATCTGGAACTAATTCCCAGGCTGGGAAGCAGTGCCTGCCTGGAGAGCACTCTTCTGGCAATAAAGCAGTCTTTGATATAGAGGTGTGTACTTTGCCAGCTGGAAAGAGGGACTTGCACACCTGAAAGCCTGACTAATTTTGGAAGCTGTCAGATACATTTTACTTTGCAATAGAGAAATAACTGCAGAGCATCCAGACAGCTTCTCTTCCAGCCTTTACTGTCTCAAATTATAGAGTCAACTAATTCTGTAAGTGACTATAATTGGGGCTGAGTCTTAGCCAGTCAGGAGGTGGAGCCTGCTACCCCAGAGATTCCACTGAGCCAAGTCCCTGGAGTACATAGAGGTGTCTGGTAATCAACTTCCTTTTCTGACTGAGCTCGAACTCCATTAAAGTAACACCAGAGAAACCAGACAACCTCTAGATGCCCCAAAAGCAACAAACTGTGCCTGGAACATTAGGAAGAATTCACCTGTGGTTTCAGAAGGCCCACAAAACAAAAGTCCACAGAACTCCCCAGATGAAGAAGTCTTTCTGAAACTATCAGAGGGTGAGTACAAAAAGATTATTTAGAGAGCCCCCCTAGACCTTATACAAAGTGCAGCACAGCAAAATGAAAAATTAAGCAAGCTGTTTGATCTGATAGAACACCAGTACTCTGAAATTCAACAGATCAAGAACAAAATCAAAGAGATACAACATTCAGGTCAAAGCCAAGAAAACAGAATTGAACAAATGTAAAATAGACTTTCTAACTTGGAAGATAGAGCTACTGACTCCAGCATCTATGTGGAGAAATCAGAAAAAAGAAGCAAGAAAAATGAAGAAGCATGTAGGACTCTATTAAGAGGAACAATCTACAATTAATTGGAGTTCCTGAACAGGGTGCGACACCTGAGAACACAAGAGAGTATTGTGGCTGAGCTGCTGACAGAAAACCTCCCTGAAATTATGGAAGAAGAGAATATAGATATCCAAGATGCATATCGAATACCACTCACTACAGATCCCAAAAGAGAGACTCTAAGACATATTATAATCCAGCTGAACAAAATGAAACATAAGAAGAAACTCTTAAAGGCAGCAAGACTCAAAGCAAAGGTAATATTCAAAGAGAAACCCTGTAGGTTTTCATCTAATTTCTCAGCAGAAACAATACTGGCACAGAGACAATGGGATGACACACTCAAAACTTTGAAGGAGAAGAACTTCCAACCGAAAATTATATATCCTGCAAAACTATCTTTCAAATGTGAAAACAAAATCAAAACATTCACAGAGAAACAGAAACTCAGAGACTTTGTAAAAACCAATCCAAAGCTACGAGAAATACTGAAAGAAGTTCTTGGCTTAGAAGAACAAAATCATTAACTTTATATTTTAGGAGGAAACACAAGACACATCATCCAGAAACCTACTCAGTTAGGGAAGGCTCCAAACTCAATCAAAGCTGTAATATTAAAAGAAGTGATCTAGTGATCATATTATGAAAACTATGATGCCATCATATTAAAAAGAGGGATGTACTGCAGTTGTTATAGTCCTTTCAGATGGAGAGGAAGTTAATAAGACTTGCAGCAGTTAAAATTGGGTTCAGACATAGAATTTTAAGGAGATCACAGGGGCAGCCACAAAGCACAATAAAGATGCAGCATATCAAAACAAGAAATGTAATACAGGAGTCTCAACAGCCACAAAACCAACCCTGAAAAAGGTGAAAAATTAACTCATAAAGAAGAATGTCCCAGAACAGATTAATAAGAACAACAGAGAAAACATCAACACAAAAATAAACATATCACAACAAGCAGCACTAAACATGTACCTATCAATAATTACGTTCATTGTGAAGGGACTGAATGCTCCAATAAAGATACAATGAGTGACATCTTGGATCAAAAGTCACAATCTGTCGACGTGTTACAAGAAACTCACCTTACACTTAAAGATATGAACAAACTGAAAATTGAAGGATGGAAGAATATGTATCAAGCTAACAACACACAAAGAAGATTTGTGCAACTTCTTATTTTTTTTACTGTTTTATTTTTTTTATTATGACTGAGTGAAAATGTACATTCCCATATAAATATACATGCCCACCTATATGCAGCTTCCACTGCTCTCCCTGCCCGGTGACAGCACACTATCCCTTTCTGCTCCATACATGTCTCATCCTCCCAATAGTTTCCTTTCCCCTCCTTCCCACCCACTATCCTACCTCCAGCCAAAGGTCAGCAGGATGATATCCCATAGATGCATAGAACCACAAAGTGCATCCAAGAAATCCATGCCAAGATATATCACGATCAAATTTTAGAAAAAAAAGACCAAGAAAAACCTTGAAAACAGCCAGAGAGAAATGATAAATACCTTACCTGTAAGGGGAAAATATTTGAATGGCTTGTTTCATCAGAAAACATGAAGGGTAGTAGAAAGTCACATAATAGTTTTCAAGTGCTGAAAGAAAAGAACCCTCAGCTTCAGATCCATACTATGTGAAAATGTTTTGAATGAAAATATCCCCATATGAAGAAAAACTAAGGGAATTTGTCACAACCAAACCTACCCTAGATGAATGTCTAAAGAGAATTCTTAGAACCCAAAGGAAGTAATTCTTGGAATATTAGGAAAGACTTAAATAATAGTAATAATAGAAAGAGGAAAAAAAAGAATAAATAAAATACCCTTGTCTTCTAAAAAAATACACAAAGAAGAGCAGGTGTGGCAATACTAATCTCAGACAAAACAGATTTTAATGTAAAATCCACCAGCATGGACAAGGATGGGCACTATTTTGCTGAAAGGTTCAATACACAAGCAGGACTTAACAATATTAAATATTTATGCACCTAGTACTAGAGCATCTAAATACACCAAAGAAACACTGACTACACTCAAAAAATGAGATAGATCACTCCACAATAATAGAGGGAGACTTCAACACTCCACTGTCAATATTGGACAGATTGTCTAGAAAAAGGCTCAATAAAGATACAAGATCTTATTGCTACAGTTAACCAACTAGATGTCATTGACATGTACAGAACTTTCTATCCATCAGCGGACAACTACACCTTCTTCTCCAGGACACATGGCACATTTTCCAGAAGAGACCTTGTATTAGGACAAAAAGCAAATCTCAACAAAATCCATACCACTGAATTATTGCAAAGCATCTTCTCAGACAACAAAGCCATTAAAGTTGAAATCATTAGCAGAAAAAACATAGATAGAAAATGGAACTCATGAAAACTGAACAATATCTTGCTCAAAAAGCCATACGTTCTAGAAGAAACCAAGGACGAAGTAAAGAAATTTACAGATTCCAATGAGAACAAAAACACCTCCTGCCAGAACCTATGGGATACAGCCATAGCAGTACTCAGAGGACAGTTTATCTCCATAAACGCACACATTCGGAAGCAAGAAAGAAGCCAAACCAAAGATCTAACCCTATAGCTTGAATAAGTAGAGAGAGAGCAACAGTGGAACTCCTCAGGGACCAGCAGAAAACAGATCATAAAGATTAGAGCAGAACTAAACAAATTAGAGAATAGAAGAACAATTGAAAAAATCAAAAAGACCAAAAGCTGTTTTTTTGAAAAGATCAACAAAGTTGACAAACTGTTGGCTAAACTTACTAAAGGAAAACAGGAAATGAACTAAATAACCCAAATAAGAAATGAGAGGGGAATTGTCACAACAGAGCCATCAGAAACCCAAAATATCGTAACAGAACACTATGAAAGACTGTACTTTAGCAAATTTGAAAACCTAGAGGAAATGGACAAATTCCTTGATTCATATCACCTACGAAAACTATCACAAGGTGAAACAGAACAACTGAATAAACCCATCACAAAGGAAGAGATTGAAAAAGTCATCCAAAAACCACCAACCAAAAAGAGCCCAGGCACAGATGGCTTCACCACAGAATTCTAACAAACTTTTAGAGAAGAGTTATCACCAATACTACTGAGACTATTTCACAGCATAGGAAAGGATGGAATACTCCCAAATTCATTCTAGGAAGCCAGCATAACCCTGATACCAAAGCCAGGCAAAGACCCAACAAACAAGGAGAACTACAGACCAATATCACTCATGAATCTAGATGCAAAAATCTCCAAGAAAATCCTTGTGAATAGAATACAACAACATATTAAAAAAAAAAATTCATCACAACCAAGTTGGATTTATACCAGGGATGCAAGGCTGGTTCAATATCAGAAAAACAATTAATGTGATCAACTACATAAATAATGCAAAAAGAAGAATCACTGAATTTTGTCTATTGATGCAGAAAAGGCATTTGATAAAGTCCAACACCCATTCATGCTAAAAACTCTTAGCAAAATAGGAATAGAGGGCCAAATTCTTCAGTGCATTAAGGGCCATTTATACAAAGCCTACACCATCCTGAATGGAGAGAGACTGAAACAATTCCCCTTGAGAACAGGAACTAGGCAAGGATGCCCACTCTCACCTCTCCTGTTCAACTTTGTACTAGAAGTTCTAGCAAGAGCAATTAGACAAGAACAAGAACTGATAGAAGAGTTCAGCAAAGTCTCAGGACACACGATAAATATAAGTAAATCACTAGGATTCCTTTATACCAACAACGAGATTATTAAGGAGGAAATCACCAAATCAATACCATTTACTATAGCCCCCAAGAACACAAAATTCCTAGGAATAAATCTAACCAGAGAAATAACAGACCTTCACAAAGAGAACTACAAGCCCTTACTACAAGAAACTAACAGAGATTTACATAAATGGAGAAACCTACCCTGCTTGTGGATGGGAAGATTTAACATTATGAAAATGTCTATTTTACTCAAAGCAATTTACTTACATAATGCAATGCCACCACAAATTCCTGTCACATTTTTTAATGAGATGGAAAAACAAATCACCAACCTTGTTTGGAAAGGGAAGGAGCTCCGGATAAGCAAAACACTTCTGAAGAAGCAGAACACACTGGAAGGTCTTTCATCACCCAACTTTAGAACCTATTACACTAACACAGTGGTCAAAACTGCCTGGTACTGGTACAAAAAGAGACAGATAAATTAATGGAACAGAATTGAGACCCCAGAGATGACACCACCTTCCTATGAACAGCTGATATTCAACAAAGGTCCTAAGACATTAAACCATGGCAAAAGCAACCTCTTCAACAAACAGTGCTGGCAAAATTGGATATCCATCTGCACTAAATTGAAACAAGATCCATATCTCACACCTTATACAAAAACCAACTCAAACTCGATAAAAGACCTAAATATCAAATCTAAAGTGATAAAGCTCATCCCGATTCGATGGAACTTGGCTGGTTGGCAAGAAAATGTAGGAACAACAATGGAAGGTTTAATACACAATGTAGATGGACTTCAAAATCTATCAAACTAACCACAAACAACAGAAGAGAAAATAGGTAAATGGGAACTACTAAGAATCAACTGCTTTTGCTCATCCAAAGACTTTATTAATAGAATTAAAAGGCCACCTACAGAACAGGAAAAAGTATTTGGCAACTCTATGTCAGACTGATGCCTGATCTCCATAATCTATAAAGTACTACAAAATATCAGTAAGAAAAAGATAAATCATCCAATTAAGCGATGGACAAAGGAGATGGACAGACACTTCTCTAACGAGGAGACCCAGGCACCCAAAAAACACATGCGGACATGCTCACAATCATTAGTGATTAAAGAAGTTCAAATCAAAACTACATTGAGATACCATCTCTCCTCAACAAGGTTGGCCATGATCCAAAAAATGCAAAACAACAAATGCTGGAGAGGTTGTGGAGAAATTGGAACTCACCTACACTGTTGGTAGGATTGCAAAATGGTCCAACCTGTTTGGAAAGCAATCTGGTGCTCCCTTAAAAAACTGGAAATAGATATACCATTTGATCCAGTAATTCCACTGCTTGGAATGTATCCTGCAGAATCAAGGCCATTCATACCAACTGATAGATGCACGGGAAAGTTTATTGCAGAACAATCCACAGCAGCAAAAAGATGGAACCAACCCAGATGCCCAACAACAGAGGAATGAATAGGTAAAATATGGTAGATATACTCAATGGAACACTATGCAACGATAAAGAACAATGATGATTTTAGGAAACAAATTATAACCTGGTTTCAATTGGAGGACATTATGTTGCGTGAAAGTAGTCAGCAACAAAAAGATAAATACTGTATAAGGCCCCTACAATAAGAACTCAAAAACAGACTCATGAATTGAAGACAAAACTGTTTGATGGCTGCAAGGTTAGGGAGGGAGGGAGGGAGAGGGTAGGGTATAGATTAGGTAGTTGATAGAAATTTGGTTGAGTAAAATCAGTGATAGCACACATTAGAAAGAAAATCAATTTTAGCTGGATTTCAACATACCATGATTAATCCTCCCATCTTAATCCAATACTGCAAGGATGGAGTATCAGGGGCAGGGGGCCTGGGACCATGCTCTCAGGGGAAATCGTGGCCAATTGGCACAACTAACATTTCGCTAAGAGAGTCTTCTGCACCCCACATTGGGGTCTCAAAAGCTGCCAAGCTTCCATCTGAGGTGCACCAAATGGTTCTAACTCAGCAGGAAGGGATGATCTCCAAGGACCAAAACAACACAGGGGAAAGAGAACCTAGAAGACAGACAGACCCACGTGAGTGGGTGACTACATCAACATGTGACAGGAAGAACTAGATGGTGCCCGGCCACCACCAGTGATAGGGCTCACAAAGTTGAGTGTCACAGGCAACACGAAAACAAAAAGTGGTGCACCCTGAAATCTCCACTGAAAGACCACAACTGATGGTCCAGGGGCTTCAGAGTTCCCATGGAAACATGGCCCCTAGCCCTGATGCTGTCCCTGTCCACAAATCATAATGGAGGTCAACTCTTCAGGCAGAAATCGATTGGACTTGGTGACACAGAGCAACCATATTGTGTGTGCACTTTATGGTTCTATGCATCTATAGGATGTTATCCAGCTGACCTCACACTGGACGTGGGAGAGAGGGTGGAGAGGAGAGCATAGGAGATTGTTAGGAGAATATGACATGTACGGAACGAAGAAGTAGAGTCTGCTGTCACCAGGCAGGGAGAGCAGTGGGAGCCGCTCACTGGTGGGTATGCAAATTTATATGGGATTGTATATTCTTACTCAATCATAATAAAAAAATTATTTATTTAGAAATGAAGTGTTGCTGTTGTTAGCTGTTGTCAAGTTGAATCCAACTCATGGTGACCCTGTGTGTGCAAAGAACTGACTATAGGATATTCAAGATTGTGACCTTTTAGGAGCAGATTACCAATTCTGTCTTCTAAGGCAACAGTGAATCTCCAACTTGCAGCTACAAGTTGAGTGCTTATAAAAAATAATTACATCGAAAAAGTTGTGTAAACCAACCAACCAAACAAACAAACCAAAAAAGGAGACTCAGTGACACAGTAATCCAAACAGGAAAGAGGAGAAGGCTAGGCCTGCCAGTTTCATTCATAAACTTAATAGAAGCATCTTGTACAAGGATTGATTTGTAAAGTGTGTTAGAATTCAGAAAGGTAGGTAGGATAAATCTGATAGAAAATGAACAGATTTCAAAGAAAGGAGGAAAGGATCGTGCATTGTACAGACACTTTCCACAATTCCAGCCTTGGACTGTATTCTCAGGGCCAAGCCTGTGTGACCTGTATGAAGGCTATTGTCCAAAGGTGTTTACCTGTGTTTTATTGGCTATGCAAAGCCATTTTACTACGTGGACTGTAGCAAATTATGGATAACATTGCAAAGAAAGGGAACTCCATAACACTAAACTGTACTCATGAAGGACCTGTACATAGACCAAGAGCCAGCCATTCAAACAGAACAATGGGGTATTGCATGGTTTAAAGTCAGGAAAGGTATACATCTGAGTTGTATCTTTTCACTGTACTTATTCAGTCTGTATGCTGAACAAGAAACTGAACCATATGCAGAAGAATGCAGCACCAGGATTGGAGACAGACTCATTAATAACCTGTGGTATGCAGATGACACAAATGTGTTTCCTGAAAGTGAAGGGGACTTGAAGCACTTACAGATAAAAATCAATGACCACAGCTTTAAGTATGGATTACACATCAACATAAAGAAAACAAAAATCCTCACAACTGGACCAATAAGCAACCTCAGAATAAAAAGAAAAAAAGATTGAAATCATCAAGGGTTTAGTTTTACTTGGATCCACAATCAACATTCATGGAAGCAACAGTCAAAGAAGTCAAGAGATGAATTGTCCTGGGCATAATTGCTGGAAAAGACCTCTTTAAAGTGTTGAAAAACAAAAAGTCACCACGAAGACGAAGGTGTTCTTGCTCAAGCCATGCTGTTTTTAATTACTTCATACACATGTGAATATAATGAATAAAGAAGACCAGAGAAGAATTTATGCCTTCAAATTATGGTATTGGTGAAGAATATTCAATATACCACAGACTGCCAAAAGAATGAACAAATCTGTTTTGGAAGAAGTACAGCCAGAATGCTCTTTGGAAGCAAAGACAGTGACATTTCAACTCACATGCTTTGGACATGTTATCAGGAGCCACCAGGATGGTGTAGGACCAGGCAGTGTTTTGTTCTGTTATACAGAATATACAATATCACTATTAGTTGGAACTGACACAATGGCACCTAACAACAACAACAATGTTCAAAGCAGTCATGTCTTATTAGCCTGAGAGGCATCCCACAAAGCAAGGGGAGGGAGACAGGCGGTAAGTGGGGGAGGGAAGAAGCCAAGAAAGAGAGTACGAGTGTGCCACCAATGTAGGCCACTTGAGGCTCAACCACGCTAAGATCATCTGTGCTGACCGTGCTTCAGAATTGTCCCACTGAAGGGCAAGGAAGCTGAGGTATTTCTCACCACTCCTGTCCTTAATTGACTAAGGGTCTCACTAGGGCCATAATCATTCCAGCCTGCCCTGTAGCTGATGGAAATCTCATGGCCAGAGAATTTCTTCGGTAGAGAGATATAGAAACTAGGAATATGCATAGGAATTGCTCAGAGTAGGGGTGGTGGGTAGGCACTGACAGATTTACCCTAGAAGCCAAATTCCCTCCAACATTTTCTAATCTCCTGTTCTTTTCTACCAAGACGTCCGCTGTCTCCACTTCCCAGCTGTGTATCTTCTCTCAGGCCCTTTCCATCAAAACCGGGGTGTCTGGTGTTTCTGGTTGGCAGCATCCTGCCTGCCAAGAAACATCATGTCATAAACCAGTGGTCCAAACATCACACAAAATCTTGTATAGGACCAAACTTATTGCCATCTAGTCAATTCCAACTCATAGTGACCCTCCAGGACAGAGTAGAAATGCCCCATAGAGTTTCCAAGGCGTGCCTGGTGGGTTTGAACTGCTGACCTCTTGGTGAGCACTTGTAGCACTTAACCACTACATCACCAGGGTTTCCTGTACAGGACCATTCACACAAATGGAACAGGTAAGAGTGGAACTCAAAATGCAGATAGCTGTGGGCTTGGACCCCTGTAACATTGCCTCCCAGGCGTACCTTTGCTGATCTTACCAGCATTGCAGCATCCTCACTGTAAATGAAGAAAATAATGTGCACTTAATCTTTGACTTCAAGAAGAAAAAAAAAGAGCAGATACAGCATTTTAGATAGGTCAGAGAAAAAAAATACAGTGAGAAAAGGCAACTGAAGCATTTAAGTTCCTCAGCAAAAAAAATACAGTGAGAAAAGGCAACTGAAGCATTTAAGTTCCTCAGCAAACCCAACGTTGAATGCTGCATACTTCCAAATGACAGATCTCTTGCTGATTTGTCCTTGGAGGCTCCACTGGGGCCCAATGTCCCAAGGGAACTGGCTGAATCATAAGGATGTGCCTCATCTTAACCATAATCATCTCGTTGAATCTTCAAATCCCTCAAAAAAAAAAAAAAACCTATTGCGGTTGAGCTGATTCCAACTCATAGCAATCCTATAGGACAGAGAAGAACTCTCTCATAGGGTTTTCAAGACTGTAATCTTTCTGGAAGCAGACTGCCACATCTTTCTCCTGCTCTGATCTTTGGGTTAGCAACAGAGCACTTAACCATTATTATTATTGTTCTACAGAACACAGTGATTGCAATGTGCTCCAGGTCCTCCACATAGAAGGTAAGAGGCCAGATCCATCTGCTTCTCTTTTCTCTTATGCTCTGCATGGTACATCGTCTTTAAAGTTGGCTGCCAAAAAGTCCATCCTTCCTGAATACTTACAATGCTCTTCCCATCTGTAGGTGTAGTCTATTTCTGCTCCTCTTGAATCTGAGCTGGTCTGTGAATTGTTTGGGCCAGAAATTCAAGAAGTATCAGTTCCAGGCATACCCTTTAAGAAGTCTGGCAGCTTCTGCTTTGGTGCTCTTGGAACTGGTAGAGAAAGAAGCCACAAAGAGAGGCCCTGGAGGGTGAGATGCCACATGGAGGGAAAGGCCACTTGGAAGAGTACCAAGTTTCTAGGCATATGAGGCAGACTGCCTTGAGCCTTCTAAGGCCTGCCCAGCTGGATGTGTGTGTGGCCACAGCTGACATGATGTGGACAAGAAGTATCATCCACTCAATCCACTGAATGGTGAGAAATAATAAATCATTGTTTATATTTAATAACTTCTTTTAATTGAATTATAAATTACTGTTTTAAACCACTACATTTTGGGGTGGTTTGTTACGTAGCAATAAGTAACTGCAATTTGATTATCTTTTTTTCACTGTAAAATTAACCTATTGTGGCAAATGGGCAACTCTAAGGTTACTCAAAATTAGGAACAACTGGGCAATATTTTCTCAGGAGCCATGACAGACATTAGAATTGGAAACAGACCCTTGTTTTCTTGGTGTTGAGTTAACCATAGAAAGCTTAACTCCCTGCAACCCATTCCAGACAGATTTTGTTGGAGTTGTTGTTGGTGGCCTGAGCTCCTAGTCAAAGAATTTCAAAGCAAATCCTATTTTTGATGGGTGGAAGACAGCCTATATTCTACTCTGGGGAATGTTTATGTTTTCCCAGGATGACTGAGGTTATCATGTGGGGTCATGCTTCAGCAGTTGTCAGAATGCTGATGGAACATGGAAAGAAAGGATTGGCTTGAGAGAGCACACCAAGAGCCACATTTGCCTTTTGTTTCACTAAGAGGATGTTCTTCAGGCCCTGGCACAGGTACATAACCTAACAAGTGTCTCACAGACAAAATTCTGCTGAAGCAAGTGCTGGAGAAGGTGACCTAAAACACATTCTCTCAGGGTGTGGGTAGTTTACCTCATTGTATCCATTTCTTTTGAGGGGAGGCACCTCTGTCTTTAGGTTTCTAGGTTGTTAGCACAAATGCTAGTGCCATGTTTGAACTCACATGCCCACTTTGATGAGAGGGGAAAGGCAGAGCCAGAACGGAGCTGACCAAAGCATTTCTCTCATCCCAAAGTAAGGGTGATAACTTGGAGAGAAGCACACACCCTCAGATCTTGTCCCTCTCACTCTTGCTTCCTCCTGTAGTCAATAGGTGGTGGTAACGTGCAGGCAAAGTGCCTGCTGTGGTGGAGGTCTCAGTCCTTTGTCAACAGAATCAGCTAGCTTTGTGATTTAAGCCAAAAAAGGCATTTGGAGAAGCAACTGGTGCAGATACTACCTTACCAAAACATTTCCTGGTGCTCTTTCATCTCCTTTTGCCTAGAATATCTATTAAGTGTGTCCCCATTCTGAGTAGTTAGGCTACAGTGCATTGCCTGCTGTATTGTCTACAACTTTCAGGGGCTGTCAAGGACCTGCTAGATGTGGCCCTTGCCCTTACAGACATTGCCTCTCCCCTGGGAAGATACCTTTGGCGCCAGAGAGCGAGACAAGAACAAACATGCCATCGGCTGAAAGGTGTAGACACAAGTAATGTGGCAAACAAGGACAATAAGGAGACTTGGAGGCAGGAAGGATGAGAGAGACATGATAGGAACATCGAATGAGACAGATTGGCTGAGGCTAGGCTCATCAGGGAAGGTTTGGAGAAGATGTTGAGTCTGGGAAGAGTCTGGAAGAAGAAACCTTTTTTGGTAAGAAAAGGCACTTCCAAGAAGGAGGAAGCATCGTAGGGTAAAGGGATTGTGACAGACTTTGATCTAGCAGAAGATCAAGTGTTTCAGGCACAGGCACACCTTGATGGAGGACGATAAAGGGGTGGTGATAGAAAGAGGCAACAATGTTTGCGGTTGGTGTTTTCTGTGCATTTGGTAATGGCCTATGAAGAGAGGCAGCATTTCTGGTGTCAATTACCAGGAAACCAGAAACAGAGGCACTAGTGGGACTTGACTTGCCTGCTGTGCCTGATCCCCACATTCCTGCTGAATACATATCTCTTGGCCCTCCAGAGCTTTTCAGACTGAAATCTTTCTTACTTAAAGTGACACCATACAAACTGTATCACACACATTTCGGGGTGGGGGCTCCTCCTTTCCGCTTCCTCCAAATATAGAAGGTGCTTTTGACAATTTTTACTATTGGAGGTGATTTATGCAGACACACAATTTGAAGAAACCCTAGCTGGAAAGGAAGAACCAGCGATACCCCAGTGTTTTGGAAATTATTTTTGCTTTTTGCAGTTTGTATCCTGTCTCTTCAGCCAAGAACACTGGCAACTTGGTGGTGTAATGGTTGAGAACTACAGCTGTTAACCAAAAGGTTGGCAGTTCAAATGCACCAGATGCTCCTTGGAAACGCTATGGGGAGATTCTACTCTGTCCTATAGGGTCATGTCTTAGTCATCAGGTACTGCTATAACAGAAAATATCACAAGTGGATAGCTTTAACAAAGAAAAGTATATTCTTACGCAGTCAAATAGATCCGAATTCAATTATGTGTCTGTTGACTGTAGAAGAAGGTCTTTGTTTGCATCCATCTTTCTTTGGTATGAGAGCATCTTGGCACAGGAAGCTCAGGTCCAAAGAACACACTCTGCTTTTGGTACTGCTTTCTGGAAGGTGTGAGGTCCCCACATTCTGCTTGTTTCCTTTTCTTTTTGTCTCTTGTAAGGTCAAAGAATAAAAGGGGGTGAAAGCCACACTCCAGGGAAACCCCCTGTCATGAATTGAATTGTGTCCCCCCCAAAATATGTGTAGGCATGTGCCTGGACCATGATTTCCAATATTTTGTGGTTGTCTTCCATTTTGTGATTTTCCTGTGCTGTGTATTAAAAGATTAGAGTGGGACTATAAATCCTTTCATAGGATTACCTCCCTGCTCCACTATAAAGGGTGTTTCCCTGGAGTATGGCTTGCCTCACCCTTAATCCTTCCAGTTTACAAGAGATAAAAGGACAGAGAAACAAGCAGAGAATTGGGGACCTCACACCATCAAACAAGCAGTAACGCGAGAAGAATGCATCCTTCAGACCTGAGGTTCCTGTGTTCAAGATGCTCCCTGCACAAAGACTGATGCAATGCCGGACTTTCTTCCAGAGCCGACAAGGGTGAAAGCCTTTTCCTGGAGTGGACGTCCTGAATTTGGACTTGTAACCTACCGGACTGGGTAAGAATAAACTTTCCTTGTTAAAGCTATCCACTCTGTTAGAGCAGCACTAGCTGGCTAAAACACCCCCTTTACCTTGGAACAGGGAGGTGACTTTAGGAAGGGTATTGCAGTCCCACTCTAATCCTTTTTAAAATAATCCAGTCTATTAACCACAGGCAAAAATTAGGATTTTCAGCATAGGGAAATCAAAAAACACAGGACAATCACAAAATACCGGGTATTATAGCCCAGCCAAATTGTTACACATATTCGGGAGGGAGTGGAGAGGAGACACAGTTCAGTCCATTACAGTCACTATGAGTCAGAATCAAATCAATGACAATCAGTTTGGTTTTTGGTTTCTTCAGCCAATATGCCTTCAGGTTCCTTTCACAAAATGAAAGCTCTGGCTGCTTGGATGTCCCCTGTTAATTTGTAGGGGTCTTGTGGTGATTTTACTAGGGCTAAGGAATGGTTTGCCCTCACAGTCTCTACAAGAAATTGGAATGACACAGTGATTTCAATGACGGGCCCAAGCATAGCAGCAATTGTGAGGATGGCACAGGACCGGGCAGCATTCTGGAAGTGACTTAATGGCACCTACCAACAATAACCGCAACATAAGAGAAAGCAGTGCTAAGCAGACTGAGAGAGCAAGTTGTAGGAGTTAAGGTAAAGCAAGTGACAAAGGTCTTAGAAGCATCAACTGGATTTACTCCTCCTGCTGGATGTGATTATTTGTCTAGCATTCATTGCTTTGCTTGCTCTCTTTTAGTAGGTATTGCCCTCCTAATTGCATTTTAGAAGCTGTAAGATCAAGAGCCAGGCAGCATTGTAGAAAATGGACTTGGTGAACAACACATAGCTCACGAGTCCTGCTGTCCCTCTGGGTTTATCCAGAACATCCATTCTCAGCACCGGGTTTCGAATACCAGCTCTACACTTATCAGCTGTGTGATTCTGCATAATTGAAATTCTCTATGCCTGCGTTGTCTCACCTGTACATTATTAGATAATAACAACCTACCCAACAAGGTTACTTAGGAGATCAGACAAAATAGCATTTGTAATATGTTTAGCACCTGATAAAGCTCTGTGAGATTTCTGCTTGACAGTATCTTTTTGTTAGAAGAGGCACGAAGTGGAAGCACATTTCTTTAAAAACAGCAACCTAATCTATAAATCTAAACATTTTGTAAATTCCGACAAGTCTTTTTACCAATAGGCTGCCTTTTAGATCTTATAACATATGCTATTTTTAAAACATTTTAGTTATTAATAACTCAACTTGTGCAAATTCAGCATAGAAATTAGTAAAAATGGATATACAAATGTGGTAAATCAGAGGAACCTTGGTGGTGAAGTGGTTAAACACTTTGCTGCTCAACAAAAGATCAGCAGTTCAAACCCACCAGCTGCTCTGGGTAAACGATGTGGTGGACTGCTTCTTAAAGGTCACAGCCTTGGAAAGCCTATGGAGTAGTTTACTCTGTCCTATGAGATTCTTGTGAGTCAAAATCTACTCTGTGGCAATGGGTATAGTAAAGTGTTAGTTAACATGTCACAATGAAGCAGTTTTCCAAACGTATTGGCCAGACTACAGTGTCAGAGTTCAAATTATTATTTGACAGTTATAATTTTTTTAACCACATAGGAGTAGAATATATAAGAAGAAAAAAAATACATTTCAAATTCAGCATGGCTTAATTAAGATACATTCATTGGTCCCATGCCATCTGGAGCAGAGGAGAAGGAAGAAAACCAAAGACACAAGGAAAATATTAGTTCAAAGGACTAACAGACCACGTGAACCATAGCCTCCACCAGCCTGAGCCCAGAAAAACTAGATGGTGCCCAGCTACCACTACTGATAGCTTTGACATATATTATAATAGAGTGGTCTGAGAGTAGGGTGAAAACCACAGAATAAAATTCAAATTTACAACAACAAAAAAAAGACCACACTTACTGGTCTAAGATGGACTGGAGGAACCCTGAGACTATGGCCCTTAGACATCCTGCTAACTCAAAACTGAAGCCACTCCTGCAGCCACTTTTCAGTCAAAAATTAGACAGGCCTATACAACGAACAATGACACATGTGAAGAATGTGCTTCTTAGTTAAATCAAATATATGAGACCAAATGGGCAATTCCTGCCCCCAAACAAGGTGAAAAGACAGGAAGGAACAGAAGAACTGTACAAGCGGACACGGAAACCCAGGGTTAAAACAGGAGAGTGCTGCCACACTGCAGGGGTTGCAATCCACGTGACAAAACAATTTGTGTGCAAGTTTTTGAACAAGAAATTAATTTACACTGTAAACTTTCACCTAAAGCACAATTAAAAAAAATCATCAAGGTTTTACCTAGATGATACTGCATGGAAAAAGTTGCTTTGAAATGCTTTATCAGGAATACAATCAAGCGTAATGACACATTTCATTTCTCCATAGGGTGTGTTCTCTCCCTAATAACCGCCAAGTTGCAATCACAAGTCGTAAAAATATGTATAATTTTGTTTCCATTTCCCTCTTCTTCTCCAGCGCAGCTTTACACTGACCTTAAGACTTCTGGCATAAAGCTTGTCACATGGCGTTGGCACATTCTGTTCCATTAGCACTGTGTGTGTGCACCTCCAAAACATGCTAGACCTGCATGCTAAGAGCATGCAGGGACAAGACCCTCAGAGGATCCTGGGCAAGCTTTGTGCAGGGACTCATATTTAAGTTTGTGTACCTGACTGGCCAGATTCCTGTCTGGCTAGGGCAGCCCAGGAACAGGGTGAAGGGAGACCTGGGAGATTGAGCTGAAATGTGAAAGGGAAAGCTGTACACAAGACTTGATTTCCAGGACCTCTAGGAACAGAAAAAGCTCATTGAATGCACACCCATGGGTGTCTGGTGAGGCCTTCATTTGGGTTAGTTGAGAACACAGGAAGTTCTGATTTACCAAGCCCAACTGGATAGTTTTTTTGTGGTTTTATGTGGCCCATTTAGATTTCCGGGGCGGTGGGTGCTAGACCAGGGTACTGCAAACTACTACTCAGTTCTGTGACATCTTCACAATTGTCGTACTTCAGTCGATTGCTGGAGCCACAGTGTCAATCCATCGTGTTGAGGGTCTTCTTTTCTGCCAACTTTCTACTTTGCCAAGTATGATGGATGCCCTTCTTTGGGGACTGATCCCTCCTGATAATAAGTGTGTGAGACACAGTCTCTACATCTTTGCTTCTTAGAGACATTCTGATTGTACTTCTTCCAAGATGAAATTTTTTGTTCTTTCAGCAGTCTATGGTACCTTCAATATTCTTTGCCAACACCATAATTCTTGAGTCTTCCTTGTTAATTACCCAGGTTTCATATGCCTGTGAAACAGTTGAAAACATCCAAGTTTGTGTCAGCCACACATTAGTTTTCATCTTTGATGAAGTAACACCTTTACTTTTTAACACTTACAGAGGTCTTTTGCAGCAAATTAACCCAATCTAATGAGTCTTGATTTCTTGACTGCTGCTAAGATGGGTGTTGACTGTGAATCCAAGTAAAATGAGATCCTTGATAATTTCAATCTTTTCTCTGTTTATCATGATTTTGATTGGTACAGTTACAAAGATTTTTGTTTTCTTTTGTTCAGGTATAATCCATACTGAAGGCTGTGGTCTTCGATCTTCATCAGCAGGTACTTCAAAGTCCTCTTCACTTTCAGCAAGCAATGTTGTGTCATCTGCATATGACAGGTTGTTAGTGAGTCTTCCTCCAGTTCTAATGCCCAGTTCTTCACATAGTTCAGCTTCTCAAATGAAAGGATACAAGCCTGACACACTTTTCCTGACTTTAAGCCATGCCAGTGTCTCCTTGTTTTACTGAAATGGCTGCCTCTTTGTTTATGTACAGGTTCCTTGTGAGCACAATTATGTGTTCTGGAATTCCCATTCCTTGTAATGTTATCCATAAATTGTTATGATCCACATAGTCACATGACTTTGCATAGTCAATAAAACACAGGTAAACATCTTTCTAGTATTGTCTGCTTTCAGCTGGGACTCTTCTGACATCATCGGTGATGTCCCTGGTTCCAAGTCCTCTTCTGAATCCAGCCTGAATTTCTGACAGTTCCCTGTTGATGCAATACTGTTGCAACTGCTTTTGATTAATATTCTTCAAAATTTTACTTGTGTGTGATATTCATGATATTGCTCAATAATTTCCACATTCAGTTGGATCACATTTCTATGGAAAAGGCATAAATGTGGTATCTTCTAGTTGGTTGACTAGTTTGCTTCTTTCAAATTTCTTGGCATAGATGAATGAATACTGCTAATGCTGCATGTGACATTTCAATTCATATTCTGTCAATTCCTGGAGTCTTGTTTTTTGCCAATGCCTTGATTGAAACTTGGATTTCTTCCTTCAGTATCACTGATCCCTGATCATAGTCTATCTCCTGAAATGGTAGGCAAATGACCAGTTCTTTTTGGTATAGTGACTGTTTTTACTCTTTCCATCTCTTTTTGATGTTTCATGTATTGTTTAATAGTTTCCCTATAGTAAGCATCAATACTACAACTTGAGATCTGATTTTTCCTTCAGTCCTTTCAGCTGAGGATGCTCTTCCCTTTTGGTTTTCTAAATCTAAATTTTTGCACATGTCATTATGATATTTTGTCTTCTCAAGCTGCCATTTGAAATGTTCCGTTCAGCTTTTTTACTTTATCAATTCTTACATTTGCTTTAGCTACTTGATATTCAAAAGCAAATTTCAGAGTCTCATCTGACATCCATCTTGGTCTTTTATTTCTCTCCTGTCTTTTTAATGACTCTTGCTTTATTCATGTATGATGTCCTTCCACAATTTACTTGATCTTCAGTCATTAGCATTCAGTGTGTCAAGTTTATTCTTGAGATGGTCTCCAAATTCAAGTGAGATATATTCAAACTCATACTATGACTCTCGCAGACTTATTCTAATTTTCTTTAGCGTCAGCTTAAACCTGCATGTGAGCAACTGATGATCTGTTCTGTAGTCAGTCCCTAGCATTGTTCAAACTGATGATATTGAGCTTTTCCATTGTCTCTTTCCATAGATGTAGTTGATTTTATTCCTGTATATTCCATCTGGCAAGATCCACATGTATGATTGCTGTTTGTGTTGTTGAAAAAGGGTATTTGCAATGAAGAAGTCTATGATGTGGCAAAATTTTATCATTGATCTCTGGTGTTATTTTAACACCTATACCACATTTTCCAACTATTGATCTGCATTCTTTGTTTCCAAATTTCACATTTCAATCACAAGTAATTATCAATGCATCCTCATTGCATGTTTAATCAATTTGACACTGAAAATGCTGGTAAAAATCTTCCGTTTTTTCATATTTGAACTTAATGGTTGGCACATAAGTTTGAATAATATTTATATTAACTGGTCTTTCTTGTAGAATTATGGATATTATCCAATCATTGACAGTGTTCTACTTCAGGACAGAGCCTGAAATGTTTTTTGACAATGAATGCAATGTCTCTTCAAGTTGTCATTCCTGGCATAGTAGACTATACAAACATCTGATTCAAAATGGCCAATACCAGTCCACTTCAGTTCATTAATGCCTAGAATTTTGATGATTATGCATTCTTTTTCATTTCTGATGATTTCCAACTTTCAGAAATTCATACTCTGTATATTTCACATTCTGATTATTAATGAATGTTTGCAGCTATTTTGTCTCATACTGAGTCATGCATCATCAAATGAAGGTCCTGAAACATTGATTCCATTCACATCATGAAGGTAGACTCGGCTTTAAGGAGGCAGCTCTTCCCCAGTCGTCTTTATTAGAGTGCCTTCCAACCTGAAAGGCTCATCTTCCAGCACTATATCAGACAGTGTTCCACTGCTATTTATAAGGTTTTCACTGATTGGTTCTCTTCAGAAGTAGACCAACAGGTCCTTCTTCCTAGCATGTCTTAGTCTGGAAACTTGGCTGAAACCTGTCCATCATGGGTGACCCTGCTATATTTGAATACTGGGGGCATAGCTTTCAGTATCACAGTAGCATGCAAGTCCCAACAGTATGACAAACTGACAGATGCATGGGCAGTTCTCTCCCATGGTGATGAGATATTTGAATCTTATCTTCCTTCACTCAGTGAGCATTCATGATATACCCTGAGGTTCTGCACCAAGCACTAGATGGCTTTCCTGTGTCCGGTGGTTCAAAGTTCTTCTTTTTTCTTTTTTTTAAAATAACATTTTGTTGTGTTTTTGTTGAAAGTTTATGCAGCAAGTTAGGTTCCCATTTGACACAACTTGTTCAGTAGCAGTTGGAGTTTGCATAATGTGTCAACATTCTCTTTAATTGTGTTCTGGTTGTTGCATTTCCACTACTTTAGTTTCACTGCCCCCTTGTCTTCTCATCTTTGCTTTAGAATAAATGTTGACTTTTTGGTTTCAGGCACATGATTTTTCAGTATAGCATAACTGACACAGGTAATACTATTCATTTTGTGTGCCACTCTACTATTTTACTAAGAGGTGATCTCAGGGGATACTTTCAATTCAAGATATAAAGAATATATCAATGTGACAGTCTCAGGGAGTTGTCTGGTCTCAACTGACACAGTCAGTCTGGCCATTTTTAACAATTTCAGTTTTGGCCTACATTTTTCCCCCATTCTATCTAGGCTTGTCTCTTATGACACCAGTCAGAAAATCAGTGGTGGTAGCCAAGTACCATTTATGTCTTCTGGTCTGAGGGTAGTTTAGGCTGTGGCTCAAGCAGGCTAGAAGCGTTGGAGATTTGTTTCTTTTCTGAGATTTTGTTACCTACTTACTATTTTGCTCTGATGAATGCAGATCAATCTTTGAATATTAATGGGTGACGGAAAGATGGCAGACTAGTCATACATCCTTCTGGTCCTCTAACAACTAAGGCCATGCAAAACAACTGAAAAGAACAAAAACTATATTATAAGAATCTCAAGATAAGGTAGAAATGTGTGAAATCAGACTGAGTGACAGAAAGTGGAGAAATTACATTTGTCGAAGGTGAATTGGCATTGCAAAGGGTCTTACTTCTGTTGATGTGGTGACAGAGAGGTGGCTAAGTTGTGGAGGCCATCTTTTTCGGCTGAGTGGCTGGGACTGGGAGTGCTGCCTCTGGGAGCAAGGCTGGTGCCAGCTGCCACACTAAGTGAAAGCATCTGACTGGAGAGTGTCTTTTGACTGAGAGGCTGAGCTTGGGACAGCCAAGTCTGGGGACCAGGGTGGTGACTGGTAGCTGAGTATGGTGGTATCCTCTCCTCCCCTGTCTGAGCTACACCAGATGCATAATTCTGGGGCACTACCAGGACCAGAAGTGGAATAGCAGGTGTGTGCCCTGAGCTCTCACCCTTGTCATGGAGAAGGAAACAAAGAGAAGGGTGTAAGCCAACATTCACTGAATCACTGGAGCCACTGCAGCCCATAGATCGAGGTGAATTCCAAAGATCATAATTTATTGGGGTTCAATCCTGTCCAATGTGTTGATTTTCCTCCCTATCCCCAGCCTTCCCTACCTACTTTCTCTGCTTTGCATCTGAGGCTAAATGCTGGTGCACTACCTAGGAGGAAGAGTGACATTTTACTTGTGTGCCCTGATTTTTTTTCCTGGTCTTAGAGAGGGAAACAAAGGGAAGGGCATAGGACAAGTTCCATTTGCTCCTCTGAGCTACAGATTGCTGTACCTATAGACTCACAGAGAAAGTTCAACTTTTGTGACTCAACTTTTCCTATGCACTGACTATAATCCCTATATCCATCTTTCCTCCCATCCCATGCCCCCATTTTGACCCTACACCTGACTCTCAGAGCACTACCTAGGCTGGTAGTATAGTATTTTATGAATGTGCCTGGAGCTTTCCTCCTGGACCTAGTGGGAGAAACAAAGGAAGGGCTGGAAGAAAAATTCCACTGGCTCCCCTGAGCCAGCAATTCTTACTACACTTCTCAGTCTAGTCCTCAGAATTATTAAGTCTCCAATAACCACTCTATCTCAGAGGACTAGGCTATTTGGCCAGTCAAAATTAAATTTATATATATATAGGCAAACTTCCACTGAATAACCAGAGCCATGGCAGTCCACAGCTGGAGGTGAATTCCTAAGATCATTTCAAGATAAGTGCTCATAATTTTTTGGGGTTCAACCCTTTCTTACGTGCTGATTTCTCTGCCGGTCCCCAGCTGTTTCTACCTACCTTCTCTATTTTGCACTGGAGGCTATTAATTATTATATATATATTAATATACATATAGTGTGTGTATAAGTCAGATTACAATAACCTAACAAATCACAACAGCTTTCTGATAGAACAGAGACATCAGGAAATCTCTAATAATTTAAAGAAGCAGACCACCATGGCTCCAGAAAACTCCCAAAATAAAGAATCAAATTTCCCTGATGAAGAAGACTTCCTGAAGTTATCAGAGGTAAAATGCAAAATAATTATGTGTAGAAGCTTTTTATATCTGAGGATAGAGATTAGACAAATTTCAGCTGAACAAAATGAAAAATTAAACAAGCTTCAAGAATTACTAGGACAACAATGATTTGAAATTCAGCACATTAATAATAAAGTCCCAGAGTTAGACTATTCAACTGAAAGTAAAAGGAGCAGGATTGAGGAGATGAAATGCAGAATTAGTGAAACTGAAGCTAAAGTAACTGGCATGCAGCATTTATGAAGAAAAATCAGACAAAAGAATCAAGAAATATGAAGAATCGTTAAGAGTTATGTGGGACTCTATCAAGAGGAATAACTTATGAAAGACTGGAGTACCAGAACAGGGAAGCACAGCAGAAAATACAGAGAGAATTGTTGAGAATTTGCAGACAGTAAAGTCCCCAGACATCATGAAAGATAAGAGGATATCTATCCAAGATGCTCATCAAACTCCACAAAAAGTAGATCCCGAGAGAAAGACATCAAGATGTTATAATCAGCTTAACAAAATGAAACATAAAGGTGGCTAGGTTTTAACCAAAACTAGCTGAAAAAGGAAGCCTTTTAGACTGACCTCTGATTATTCAGCCAAAACTGTGTTGCCAAGAAGGTAGTGGGATAATACATACAAAGCCTTGAAAGAAAAAAAGAACTTTCAAACAAGAATTATATATCCTGCAAAACTATCTCTCAAATATGATGGTGAAATTAGGACATTCTCAGATACGGCTTGGCTTTGGCAGATAAACAGAAGCTTGGAGACTTTGCAAAAACCAAATCTAAATTATAAGAAATAATGAAGGAAGATCTTCGATTAGAAAACCAATAACATCAGACATATACTCAAGGATACAATGCAGGACAGAGCATCAGGAGTCCTGCTTGGTTAGAGAGGTAACAAAGCTCAATCAAAGCTAAAATATTAAAATTAAGGAAACAGAGATCTCAGTATGTAAATTATGACAAAAAAGGATGTAATTAAGTATTCATAGACCTTTCAAATGGAAAGGAAGCCAAAAAGATACAAACAAGTTAATGACTGATTTAAACTTAGAACATCAGAAGGGAATGATGGGGTAGACAAAGGACAACTAACAATGGTACACATCAAAACCAGAAAAGTAAGATAGAAGTCTCAGTAGATAACAAAACTAAGCAATGAAAAGGGTGAAGAAAAAAACCCATAAAGAAAACAACTCAGAACAGAATATTATGTGGAGCAAAGTAACAGTCAACAACATATGAATAAAAACACGAAAATGACAGCACTAAATTCATACCTATCAATAATTACACTGAATGTAGATGGATTAAATGTACCAATAAAGAGACAGAGAGTAGCAGGTTGGATCAAAAAACATGATCCATCTCTATGTTGCTTACAAGAAACACACCTTAGACTCAAAGATACAAACAAAGAGAAAGTCCAAAGATGAAAAACATATACCAAGCTAACAACATGCAAAGAAAAGCAAGAGCAGCAATAGTAATTTCAGATAAAATAGATTTTAAAGTAAAATTCACCACGGTAGACAAGCATGGTCACCATTTATTGCTTAAAGACACAATACATAAGGAGGATATAACAATGTTAAACATTTATGCACCTAATATCAGAGTTTCTAAATACTTGGAACAAATTCTGGCAACACTGCAGAATGAGATAGATTACTCCACAGTAATAGCAGGAGACTTCAACACTCTACTTTTAGCGATGGACAGATAACCCAGCAAAAAGAGGGATAAAGGTACGTAAAAATCTTATTGCAAAAATAACCCCAAACAACCTCATAGGTACATACAGAACTTGTAAACCAGAAACAGACAAATGCACCTTCTTTTCCAATGCACATGGAACATTCTCCAGAATACACCACATACTAGGCCATAAAGCAAGGCTCAACAAAATCCAAACTGCTGAAATATTGCAAAGCGTCTGCTCAGATCATAAAGCAGCAAATGCTAAAATCAATAAGAGAAAAAACACGGGTAGAAACTTAAACCGATGGAAACTGAACAACACCTTGCTCAAAAATTCATGGATTAAAGAAGAAAACAAGTATGTAACAAACAAATTCATGGAATCAAATGAAAATGGAAACACATCCTACCAGAACCTACAGGATACAGCAAAACAGTGGTCAGGGGTCAGTTTATCTTAATGAATGCACACATCCAAAATGAAGAAAGAACCCAAACCAAAGAAGTAACCCTACAACTCAAACAATAGAAAGAGAATGAGAAAAGAACCTCTTGAGCTCCATAAGAAAACAGATAATAAAAATTAGAACAGAACTAAATGAATTAGCAAATAGAAAATCAACTGAAAGAATTAACAGAACTAAAAGCTGTTTTTTTTAAAAGATCAACAAAATTGATAGACCATTAACTAAACTCACAAAAGAAAAACAGGAGCAGAAAGAAACAACCTGAATAAGAAATGAGGTGGGAGAAGTCACAGCAGACCTAGCTGAAGTTAAAAGAATCAAAACAGAATACTGTGAAAAATTGTACTATAATAGATTTGGAAACCTAAAGGAAATGGACAAACTTCTAGATTCATATCTCCTGCCAAAATTATCACAAAAAGAAGTAGAAAAAATTAATAAACTTATTACAAGAGATTGAAAACATGAAAGAAAAAAGAAAGCAACCAAAAAAGTCCTGGCTCAGATGGCTTCACTGGAGAACTCTACCAAACTTTTAGAGAGGAGCTAATTCCAGTAGTACTGAAGGTATTTCACAGCGTGGAAAAGGATGGTACAGTCCAAATTCATTCCATGAAGCCAGCATAACCTTGATACCAAAGCTAAGTAAAGATAGCACAAAAAGGAAAATTACAGACCAGTATCTCTCATGAAACCCAGATGCAAAAATCCTCCGCAAAATCCTAGCCAATAGAATTCAATAACATATCAAAAAATAATTCATCTTGACCAAGTAGGATTCATACCAGAGATGCAGGGTTGATTCAACATCCAAAAAACAATGGAATCAACCACATAAAAAAAACAAAAGGTAAGAATCATTTGATTTTATCAGTTGATACAGAATAGGCATTTGACAAAGTCCAACACCTAGTCATGTTAAAAACTCTCAGTGAAGTAGGAACACAAGGGAAATTCTTCAGTGTCATAAAGGGCATCTATGCAAAGCCAACAGCCAAAATCATCCTAAATGGAGAGAGACTGAAAGAATTCCCACTGAGAATGAGAACCAGACAAAGATGCCTATTGTCACCACTTGCATTCAACATTGTGCTGGAGGTTCTAGCCAGAGCAATCAGACAAGCTAAAGAAATAAAGGGCACCTGCATTGGTAAAGAAGTGAAAGTATCCCTATTTGCTGATGTGATCTTACACAGAGAAAACTCTGAAGAATCCATAAATAAATTACTGGAACTAATAGAAGAGTTCAGCAAGGTATCAGGATATAACAGAAATGTAAATAAATCGGTAAAATTCCTTTACGCCAACAAAGAGACTATCAAAGAGGAAATCACCAAATCAATACCATTTACAATAGCACCTAAGAAAATAAAATACCTAGAAATAAATCTAACCAGAGATGTAAGAGACCTGTGAAAAGAAAATTACAAGAACACACTGCAACAAACCAAGAGACTTGCATAAGTGGAGAAACCTACGTTGCTCATGGATAGGAAGACTTAACATTGTGGAAATGTCTACTCTACCCAAAGCCATCTATATATTCAGTGCAATCTAATATAAATTCCAATGGCATTTTTTTAATGAGATGCAGAAACAAATCATCAACTTCATTTGGAAAGCTCCGGTTAATGAAAGCATTTTCGAGGAACAAAGTGGGAGTCCTCACACTACTCAATCTTAGAAGGTAGTCAAAACAGCCTGGTACTGCTAAAAAACCAAAAGAACTCCCCCCACAAAAGATACATAGACCAATGAAACAGAATAGAGAATCCAGTAATAACACCATCCACCCTTGCACAGCTGATATTTGACAAACCCTCAAAGGCTGTGTACTGGGGGAAAAAAACAGTCTTTAACAAACTGTGTTGGCAAAATTGGATATCCATCTGCAAAAAACTGTAACAATACCTGTATCTCACACCTTACACAAAAACTAACTCCAAATGGATCAAAGACCTAAATATCTAATCTAAAACAGTAAAGATTATGGAAGAAAAAACAGGACCAACACTGGAAGTTCTAATACATGGCATAAACTGACTATGAAATCTTACTAAGAATGCACAAATAGCAGAAGAAAAAATAAACAAATGGGAACTATTAACAACTAAACTCTTATGTTCATCCAAAAAGTTTATCAAGAGAGTAAAAAGACAGCCTACAGAGTGGAAAGAATTATTTGGCAACCATGAATCTGGTTGATGTCTAATTTCCGTAATCTCCAAAGTACTGCAACATACCAACAAGAAAAAGACAAATAATCCAATTAAACAACTGGCAAAGAATATGGACAGACACTTCTCCAAAGAAGACATCCAGGCAGCCAAAACACACTTGAGGAAATTCTCATGATCATTAACTGTTAAAGAAATCCAAATCAAAACTACACCCTGACAAGGTTGGCACTAACCCAAGAAACACAAAACAACAAATGGTGGAGAGGCTGTGGAGAGACTGGAACTCTTCTACACTGCTGATGGAAATGTAAAATGGTACAACCTCTTCAGAAAGCAGTTTGACACTTTCTTAAAAAGCTAGAAATAGAAATATCACAAGATCCAGCAATCCCACTGCTATATCTTACAGAAATAAGGTCTGTCACATAAACAGATACATGCACAGGAACATTTATTGTAGCACCGTGCACAATAGCAAAAAGATGGAATCAACCTAGATGCCCAGTGGATAAATAAATTACGGTGTAATTATACAACAGAGCACTATGCAGTGATAAAGAACAATGATGATTTTAGGAAGCATCTCATAACCTGGTATTAACTCGAAGACGTGCTGAATGAAATCAGTTGGTTGCAAAAGGACAAATGTTGTATGAGACCACCACTATAAGGATTCAAGAAAAGATTTATGCACAGAAGAAAATACTCTTTGATGGTTTTAAGTGTAGGGAGGGAGAGAGAGAGGGTAATTCATAGATTAAATAGTTGATAGGAATTCAGTTAGGTAAAGGGAGTGACAGCATGCAGTAGAAGGTGACAGCATGCAGGTCAGCATAACTGGACTACACCATAAGCTAAAAGGTTTTCTAAATTCAACTTACCTTTCAAAGGACGAAACAGCAGGGACAGGGTTCTGGGAGCCATGTTGTCAAGTGACATTGAGGTCAATTGTCACAAATAGTCTTTTTCTAAGAGTCTTCTGCATCCTGTATTGGTGAGTAGTGCATGGAGTCTTAAAAGCCAGCAAGCTACCTTTGCTGAGGAACATCAACTGGTCCCAACACATCTGGAACAGATGACAACTGAGAACACCAAAGACAGAAGGAAAAATGAACCTAAGAGACAGAAGGACCCATATGGCTGCGATACTACATCAGCATGAGACCAAGTAGATGGCACCCAGCCACCACCACCAAAGACAGCCCTGAGAGGGGACACAATGTAGAGTCCCTGATGTAGCATAAGAAAAACAAACACACAGATCAAGAACACTATTAAAAGACCAGAATTGGTGGTCCAACAACCTAGAGGGTCCACTGAGAACTTGGATGCAGAACTTGAACTTTGTGAACTGTGTTTTATGGCATTTGACTGAGCTGTCTCATGAGACTATGGTCCTAAACTTTCAATCTAGAAAATCAACCTGGAAGTATTTGGTTATATCTGGGGATTGTCTGTAGTTGTGCCTTTAGTGAGTATATGAGCTTGCCTAAACATATCTGTGTTTACACATATATAGAGCTATATTTACTTGTTCTTACATACGTATATACCTGTACCTACTCATACACCTGCAACTTATACCCATCAATATATGATCTCACACTCATGTTTTGGTCTTTGTTAGAATTGTTACCATCTTACGTATATGTCATCAAAAGTACTGGGGTACTTTTGAGTGCTTCTCAGCAGCATCATTTACTGTGGTCATGCTATGCCCACTATACCACATTTAGTGCCACTTTTCACATCACCAAAAAAAAAACATATATCTGTAACCTAAAGCATGCTTCCCTCTCCCAATGAACATTAGTCTCTCTCTCTCTCTCTGTGTATACATATATGAGTGTGTATATATATATGTATATATGTATATATATGTATATGTATGTGTACATACACACACACACACACACACACACACACACACACATACACTTTACTTATTTTGCTTAGCATTATGCCCTCCTGGTCAGTTTATGTTACTTTTACTGCACTCATCATTGTTCCTTATGGTTGATAACATTCCTTGTATGTAGTGTCACATTTTGCTTATCCATCTGTTCATGAGCAATTGGGTTACCTTTTTCATGCTATTGCAAATAAAGCTGAAATGAACAGAGGTCATGCATATATTTGTTTGTGTTACTGCATTCAGGTTTCTGGGGTATATACCTAGGAGTGGGGCTGCTGGCTCATAGGTAGTTCTACTTCTAGTTTTTTTTGAGAAAGTGCCATGCCGTTTTCCAGAGTAGTAGCACTGTTGTACAGTCTCACCAGCAATAGATAAGTGTTCCAATGGCCTTTCATCCCCGTCAACATTTGTTGATTATTTTTTTTAAATCAGTGTCATTTTAGCCAAGTGAGATGGTATCTCATTGTAATTTTGATTTGCATCCCTCTAATGGCTAAGAGGAAACTCTGGTGGTATACTGTTTAAAAGCTATGGTTGCTAAAAAAAGGTTGGCAGTTCAAATGCACCACCAAGTGCTCCTTGGAAACTGTATGAGGTAGCTTTACTCTGTCCTACAGGATTACTATGAATCAGAATCATCTCAGTAGCAATGGGTTTGGTTTACGTTTTTTAAAGACTGATGGGAGCCTTGGTAGCACACTGGTTAAGTGCTAAGCCACGAACTAAAATGTTGACGGTTTGAATCCACCAGCAAATCCTTGGAAACCCCGTGGTGCAGTTCTACGCTACTCTATAATGTCACTGTAAGCTAGAATCAACTGAATAGCAAGAGTTTATTTGGTTAATGATGTTTAGCATTTTTCATGTGATGGCTGGCTGTTTGGATGTCTTTTATGGTGAAAGTTACGTTCATGTCTTTGCTCTTTTTATAGCTCAGTTCTTTTTCAGTTTGTTTTTGAAGTTTTCAATACATTTTAGAGATCAGACCCTTACCTGATATATTGTTTCCCAAGAATTTTTTCTGAGTCATTGGTTGTCTGTTTACCCTTTTGATAAAATATTTTTATAAGCTTTTAATTTTTGTGATGTCTCATTTATCTATTTTTCTTCTTCTATCTGTGCATTTGATATAATATTTGTTATCCTATTTTTATAAAAGGTTAGACTCCATAGTTTCCTTCCAGAAATTTTAAAGCTTTATGTTTAACATTCAGATCTTCAGTCTCTTTTGAGGTAGTTTTTGTGTATGATGTGAGGTATGAGTCTTGTTTCATTTTTCTGCTAGTGGGTATCCATTTTTTCTAGCATCATTTATTTAAACAGATTGTTTCTCTCCTCATTGATTGCATGGAGAATCAGTTGTCCATAGATGGCTAGATTTATTTCTGAGTTCTCAATTTTATCCCACTGGTATATGTGCCAAGCTGTTTTGATTTCAGTTGCTGTATAGTATGTTTTGATAGTATGTGAGGCCTCCTGCTTTGTTCTCTTTCAATATGCATTTGACTGCTCAGGGTTTTTTCCTTTCCACATAAGGTTGATGTGATGGTTAAGGTTGCATATCAGCTTGGATGGGCCATGATTCTCAGTGGTTTGGTAGTTAAGATGTAGTTTGGTAGTCCTGTGATGTATTCACTTCCATGATGAGATTTGATATAATGTGATCACCTCCACAGTGGGATCTGCTGTAAGTAGCCATTCATTTGAAAGGAGTTTCCTTGGGTATGTGGCCTGCATAAAATGTAAGTGGATGCTCTGGCAAGGCACATGGGCTTTTGCTCACTCTGGATCCTATGGCTGGCTCCTGTTTCTCTCTCCTCTTGTCCTTGGGACTTGAGCTAGCAGTTTACCTATGGTCTTCCCCACTGACCTTGGGATTTGTTGAGCTTTGCAGCCCATAAGCAGAAGCCCTGCTCTCTGACCTTCTGCTCCTGGATTAGTCAGCGTCTCTCCTGACCCAGGTACTTGTGACATTTTATTCTCTACAACTGCATGAACCATTTCCTTGACATAACTCTCTCTATATATATTTACATGTTTTACTGGTTTTGCTTCTCTAGAGGACCTGGCCTAATACAGTCATGAGCTTTTCCATATCAGTAGAAAATGTTGGGATTTGTATTAGGGTTGCATTGTATCTTTAGACCACTTTAGGTAGTATTGACATTTTTCTTAAGTCCAGCAGTCTCTTGTAGCAGCGTTTTACAATTTTCATTGTACAAATCTTTTACATTTCTGATTAGGTAAATTCCTCATCATTTTGTCATTTTGGAGGCTATTTGAAATGGTGTTGCTTTCTTGATTTCTCTTTTGGAATATTTCTTGTTAATGTAAAGAAACCCAACCGATATTTTTCTCTCATTTTTTTTATCATGTCTTAAGTGAATGTATAAAATTCATGTCAGTTTCTCATACAAGAATGTAGACACCCATTGTTGTACGATCCTAGTTGTTCTCCCTACATGACACACACTTCTCATTTCCATCCTGTATTTCCCAAGTATGTTCAACCAGCTCCTGTCCCTTTCTACCCTCTAACCTTGCCTCTGGACAGGAGCTGTCCATTTAGTTTCTAAAGCCAAAAACACACTTCACCAGTATCATTTTATGTCTTATAGTTTAGTCTAATCTTTGTCTGAGGAGTTGGCTTCAGGACTGATTTGGGTTCTGGGCTAACAGAGAGTCCAGGGACCATGTCTTCCAGTATACCTCCAGTCTATCAGATCATCAAGGCTGGTCTTTTTACTGGAATTTGAATGCTACATCCCACTTTTCTCCTGCTCCATCAGATACTCTGTTGTATTCTCTATCAGGGCAGTCATTTGTAGAAGTCTAGTACCATCCAGTACTTCCAGTCTCAAGCTGAAGGAGTCTATGTTTTATGTAGCCCCTTCTGTCTCTCAGGCTCATATTTGCTTTATATCTTGGTATTGTTCATTCTCCTTTGCTCCTTGAAGGTTGGGACCAATTGATCCATCTTAGATGGCCACTTGTGAGCTTTTAAGACCCCAGATACCACTCACCAAAGGGGGATACAGAACATTTTTCTTAATAAATTTTGTAATGCCAGTTGACTTAGATGTTCCCTGAAATCATAGTCAGCAGGTCCCTGCCTCTGCTACTCTGTCCTGCAAAGTCTTAGTTTATATTTAGCAAACATAGATTTTGGGTTAATCCAGTTGTGCTGACTTTCCCTGTATTGTGTGTTATCCTTGCCTTCACCTCAAGTAATTCTCATCTGCTGTGTAGTTAATGAATCCCCCTCTGTCTCCTTCCCCACCCTCATAACCATCAAAGAATGTTTTCTTCTGTGTTTAAAACTTTTCTCGAGTTCTTATAATAGTTGTCTCATACAATATTTGTCCTTTTGTGACTTACCAATTTCACTCAGCACAATGTCTTCAAGTTTCATCCCTGTTATGAGAGGTTTCATGGATTCATCACTGTTCTTTATTGTTGCATAGTAGTCCATTGTGTGAATATACCATAATTTGTTTACCTTTTCTCCCACTGATGGGCTTCGAGATTGTCTCCATCTTTTTTACTCTTGTGAACAGTGCTACAGTGAACATGGGTGTACATATATATATTTGTGTAATGATTTTTATTTCTCTAGGATACACACAAGGAGTGGAATTGTTGGAGTATATGGTGCTTCTACTTCTGGCTTTTTAAGGAAGTGTTAAGTCAGTTTCCAAAGTTGTTGTACCATTTTACATTCCCACCAACAGTGTATAAGCATTTCAGTCTCTTCGCAACCTCTTTAACATTTATTATTTTGTGTTTTTGGATTAATGCTATCCTTGTTGGGGTGAGATATTGTAATTTTGATTTGCATTTCTCTAACGGCTGATAATCATTAGCCATTGTATCTGTTAGCTGCCTGAATGTTTTTGGTGAAGTGCCTGTTCATATTCTTTGCCCGTTTTTAATTGGGTTGTTTATCTTTTTGTTGGTGAGGTTTTGCAGTATGTCATAGAGTTTAGAGATTAGAAGCTGATCAGATTTATCTTATCCATTTTTTTTCCCAGTCTGTGGCTTGTTTTTTTCACTCTTTTGGTGAAGTCTTTGGATGCCAACTAGTTTTAATGTGTTATCTTGTATCTTGCAGTGCTGGTAAGTTCTTCTATTATTTGTGGCAGTTTTTATGTAGTATCTTTAGAATGCACTATGCGTAGATTCACATTGTCTGCCAAAAGAAAAAATCTTACTTCTCCCTTTGCTATTTGGATATGTTATTTCTCTTTCTTGTCTTATTGCTTTGGCTAAGATTTCCAGTCTGTGGGGATGTGCATGTTTGGAAAGAATGTGAAATCCTGCTTACCTTAACCTTGTCTGTGTTTAGATAAGGACTTCTCTTGAGGGTGAAAAAAGCCTGGCAAAAACCCTTGAGACAAGTTTTGTCTCAGTAAACTGGAAAACAAGGCATGCCGAAAACAGCATTTACTGAGACTAGTTCAAGGACTTTCCCTTTCCCCCTCCCTGGAAATGCCTGTTCTTCTTTTGAAGTAAGGAACACTGATAAGATGCCTTTTCTCACTTTCTAAGCAGAAGCTTGTTTACTTTGCTCAATAAAAGCTGGTGGGATAAACAAACTGGTGTCAGTCTCTACTCGCAGGAGACTATTCCTTTTCTGCCCACAGCAAACTAAAAATTAGTTGTCAGTGTGATTTTTCAACCTCAGCTTCTCATACACATCACACCCGCTAGGTAGTGTCCCATTTCACACCTGTAAATGGTGTCCCGTCTCCCACCTGTAAGTGGTGTCCTTTGTTAATCACACCAATGGCTGGTGTCCCATGTGAATTGTACCAATACCAGTCCAATGTTGAATGAGAGAGGTGATAATGGCCATCCTTGTCTTGTTCCCATTCTCAAGAGGAAGGATCTTAGTTCTTCCCTTTGAGTATAATGTTGGCTACTGATTTTGTATGTTTGCTTTTAATTAATGTTGAGAAATTTTCCTTCTATTCCTACTTTGCTGATTGTTTTTATCAGGAACAGGGGTTCAATATTGTTGAATGCCTTTTATGCAACAATTAGTATGCTATTATGGTTCTTTTTCTGTGTTTTATTTATGTGCTTGATTACGTTGATTGATTTTCTATACTGAACCGCTGTTGTAGTCTGGTGTGAAACTCACTTGATTGCACTGGGTGAATTTTTTTAAAATATATTGTTGAATTCTGTTGACCAGAATTCTTTAAACTTTTGCATCTATGTTCATGGGGGATTGTTATTGTTGTTAGGTGCTGTTGAGTTGGACCAGCTCATAGCAACACTATGTACAACAGAACAAAACACTGCCCAGTTCTATACTGTGCCCACAACTGTTTTTATGCTTAAGCCCATCTTTCAACCACTATGTCAATCTATCTTTTGAGGGTCTTCTACTTTTTCTGATGACTTTCCACTCTATCAAGTGTGATGTCCTTGTCTATGGATTGAGCCCTCCTGACAACATGTCCAAAGTACGAGGTCCAACAATTGATTTATGAACTTGACTGTTCTGAGTGCTACATAACTCACTGGTGAATATCAATAAGGTCACCTTCAAAGTACTCCACTTGGGAAGCTAGACACCAACTAGTTGCATGTTGTGTTGGTGGCTTTTATTGTTTGTTTGTTTATATAACATCTTCAATCTCTTCTTTTGTAATAGATCTTTTTAAAATTTCTATCTTTGTGTTAGTTTAGGCAGGTAGTGTGTTTCTAGGCATTAGTGCATTTCACTGAGATTTTCAAATTTGTTGGAATACTGTCTTTCAAAATAATCTGTTGTTTTTTTCTTTCTCATTTAAATATGTATAATGTCTCCAATTTCATTCTTTAATTTGGTTATTCTTGTTTTTTCTTTTGTCAGTCTAGCCTGTGAATTTGTCTATTTTATTGATCTGTTCAAAGAATTTACTTTTATTTTGTTGATTCCGTCTGTTGTTTTTATATTTTCTATTTATTTGTGACCTGATTTTCACTGTTTCCTTTTCTTCCTTTTTTCTGGTAGCTTTAGACTTCTTTTACTCTTGCTTTTCTATTTGTTCAAGTTATTGGTTTAAGTTAGTGATTCTGGATCTTCTTTTTAATGGAGCTATTTATTGCTATGAATTTCTTTCTGATACTGCTTTTGCTGTGTCTGAAAAGTTTTAATATATTGTGTTTTTGTTTTATTCTAAAAACCTTAAAATTTCACTTCTGATTTCTTCTATGACCCAATAGTATTTATTTATTTGTTCGTTTGTCATTTTTCTCTTGTTGATTTTTAGCTTCAAACCATAGTGGCCTGAGAAAATATTTTGTACGATTTCAATCTTTTTAAATTTGTTGAGATTTGTTTTGTGTCCTACTATATGACTAATTCTAGAAAATTATCTATGTACAATGGAGAAAAAGTGGTTACTCTGATGATGCATGAAGTGTTCTATATATGTTCAGTGGGTCAAATTAGTTTATGGCTTTATGTAAGATTTCAGTTTTTAGTGGTCTTTTTAGTTGTTCTGTCTGGAATTGAAAGTGGCATACTGAAGTTCTCAACCATTACTGTGAAGTTGTCTATTTCTCATTTCCTATTAATCAGTATTTGTTTCATGTATTTTGGGACATTGCTGTTAGGAGATATATATTTATAATAGTTAAGTCTTCCTGCTGGATTGACCTTTTTGTTATTATGTAACGATCATTTTTAACTCTTGTAATAGATTTTCATTTAAAGTCTATTTTATCAAATATCAGTATTCCACCCCTGCTCTTTTTGCTTACTGGTTGCATGTATTAATTTTTACCCTAATATTTTCAATCTTTTTTTGTCCTTATGCCTAAAGTTGTTTCTTGTAGACAAAAAAAAGATGGATTTTTAAAAAATCAATTCTACCACCCTCTGCCTTTTACATGGAGAGTTAAGACCATTTATATTTAAAGTTTACTGAAAACAAAGGTCTGCCTCATTCATTTTACCTTTTTTGTGTGGATGTGTGGATGTTTTGTATTGTTTTTTTCCCCCTCATTCTTCTGTTCCTATTTGTCTTTGGCTACTTTTTTGTGATGAGTATTTCGATTATTTTTTCCTTCTTTTCTTCAGTAGATTTTTTTAAGGTGATTTCTTAGTGTTTACCACACTCATTGCACTATTTGCAATCACAATGACATTTGTCAAAGAGACTGTTTTTACCCCAGTTTATAATCCCAGGGCTTTTGTCGAATATCAACTATTCATAAGAGGATGGTGACATCTCTGGGGTTTCAACTGTGTTTGCAATCACAATGACATTTAATGTATGAACAATAGCTAAGATACAGCATTAATACATCAGACCTATTCCTGATTTACTTTTCCTTGCCTCACTTCTGTTGGTGTCTCTATTAACTTCACTGTATATCATATATCCAATAGCTTTACTTTGTACTTATTTCTTGCTAACTTGACATTATGTTGCTTACAGGATAAAGTTATTGTGTTTGTTTTCTGAAAACATCATATTTTTGTTGTTACTGCTGTTATTAGGTGCTAGTGAGTCTGTTCCTACCTATAGTGACCCTAGGTACAGCAAAACAAAACAATGTCCAATTCTGTACCATCCTCTCAATTGTTATACTTCAGCCCGCTGTTGCAATCATGGTGTCAATTCACGTCCTCGAGGGTTTCACTCTTTTCTTCTGACCTTCTACTTTGCCAGGTATGATGTCCTTCTCTGAGGACTGATCACTCCTGATAACAAGTCAAAATTATATGAGATGTAGTGTCAACATCCTTGCTTCTAAGGAACATTCTGTCTGCACTTCTTCCAATGCAGATTTGTTTGTTCTTCTGGCAGTCTATAGTGTGTTCAGTGTTCTTCACCAACACCACAACTCAAAGGTGTCAGTTCTTCAGTCTTTCTTATTCATCGTCCATCCTATATGTGGTCCTTATGATTACCCATGCTACGTGTTTTCTTTTTGAGATTTCTCTCTTATATAATTAGTTTTTCTCTTATATAATTATTTTTATTATTTGAATCTATTTGTGTGTGGATGTTTTGTATTGTCTTTTTCCCCTCATTCTTCTGTTCTTATTTGTGTCTGACTACTTTCCTGTGATGAACATTTTGATTTTTTTTCTTTCTTTTCTTCAGTACATTTTTTTGAGGTGATTTCTTTCAAACAAATATTTGAATCTATACAGAGAAAAAATAATTATATAAGGTTATATAGATCTGAATTATATAAAATCAAATATTTGTTTAATGCCTTGCCTTTCCATTTAAATAACTTCCTTGAGTAAAACTTAAAGAATTGGTCTGGCAGTGGTAAACTCAAGGAGCTTCTGTTTATTTGGAATATTGTAGTTTCCCTCTCATTTTTGAATGACAGCTTTGCAGGGTGAAGAATCCTTGGTTGGCAATTGCTTTTGTTCGGTGTTTTATATGAGTCACCCAATTGTCTTCTTAATTCTAGAGTTTCTTGGGAGAAATGTGCTCTGATTTTTATGAAGCTTCTTTAGTATGTTATATTGTGTTTTTCTGTTAAGTCTCCTTTAGAGTTTTTCTCAAAACTCTCTCCTTCTGAGGAATTTACTAGAATGTGCCACGGTATTGATCCTTTTGTGTTTCTTCTGTTTGCAATTTGTGCAGTTTCCTATATTTGCTGGCTTTGCTCTCTGTATAGCTCTGGGAAATTTTGTATGATTGTCTGTCAGAAATTTCTCTCTATGACTACATTATTGTCATGGTGCTCTGGAATTACAATAGTTGTAGTGTTAGATTTCTTAATTGAACGCCATGTTTTCCTTTGACCTTGTTCACTTTTCTTTTTTCTTACCTCTTGTTTCTTTTGACACTTGATAAAGGTCAGATACTCTCGTCTTCTAGTTTACTCATTCTATGTTCTCTCTGTTCTGTTCTACTATTGAGTGTTTCTTTTGCACTTTCTGATTCAGTTGCTTTACTTTTCATTTCTAGTAATTCTTTGTTGTTTTTTATGTTTTCAATTTCTTTAAGAGTTTCTCATTTTGTTCCTCAGTTTCTTTTCTGATCTCCATTAGTTTGTCTAGTGTGTTTTTTCTTTCTTTTTAAAAATATATTTAGCACTGTTGCCTGAAAGTTTTCTGTTTTTTTTTCTGTTAACCTGATTTTCAAAGGTGAAATTCCCTCTTCTTCATGTTTTCCTTTTGATTGGTCCATTTTTTTCTTGTGGTTTTGTATGTTTTACTAATTTTTGTTGAAATATCTGTCTTTTTGCATAGTGGTTAAATGCTACATTTGCTAAAGGTCAGCAGTTCAAATCTACCAGGTGCTCCTTTGAAACTCTGTGGAGCAGTTCTACTCTGTCCTATATGGTTGGAATCCACCATGAGTTGGAATCCACTAGATGGCAGTGGCTTTGGTGTATTTTATGCTTGTTCTTATTAACTTCTTTTCTCCTAGGAATCACTAGAGGTCACTCTAGTCCTTACTTTTTTTTTTTTTTTTTGGCACTGAGGAGTTACTTCTGTGAGATTTATCTGGTTGCTTATTCTAGCTTGTTTTCTCTGAGTTGGCTTATTTGCTGGTATGTCATCTGAGGCCACAATGAACTGAGTTCTTCAGGTTCCACAGACTAGGACTGCCCACCTTCTGTGGTGGCCCTGCTCATCTTCTCCCTGCCTCTAGACTCACCTAAAATCTCCAGTACTTCAATTGTCTTCTAGAGTTCTGAGATTTTAGTCTAGACTTGTTTTTATTTATTGTCTAGTGGGTTAGTTGCTGGGGGATAAATGATACTGAGTATATATTCTGCCATATTGTCCTACCTCCTCTTATTCTTTTTCTTTCTTTTAAAAACTGACTGTTTCTACACACTCTTCCTGCTGAACTATTGTTTCTGTGGGCTGACAATGCAGCTGATAGAATATTTACATAAACTGATCCTTCCTAATGTATTAATGAAACAGTAGTTCAAAGTTTAATAGTACCATAATCCAGCTAAGTCTGTGTGTGTGTTTGTGTGTGTGTGTGCATAGGGCAATCAAGGGTGAGCCAATAGTGCAGCTTTGGGGCACATGAGGTCCAGAAAAACAGAGACAGTGTCTACTCACCATTTTAGTCTCATGTGTGCCCGGGATAGAGCTAAATGAGTTAATGATTAAAATTACTGTGGCAGAAGCTGTGTTTTAGGCAGCTAGTTTCACTTTGACAAAGATACCACAAGTGGGTGGCTTTAAAAAGTGAAATTTTATTTGTCACAGTCTGGTAAACTAAAAGTCCAAATTTGAGATGTCAGCTCCAAGGGAAGGCTTCTCAGCTGGCACTGGAGGAAGGTCCTTCTGTCAGTCTTCCCATGGACTGGAAGCTTCTGAGGCACAAGGACTCCAGTCCTTTCCAAAGGATGGAGTAAGCTCCCAGCACTGCTTTTTGGTGGTGTGAGGTCCCCAGATGTCTCTGCCAGCTTATCTCCGTTATATCTCAAGAGACTGCCTCAAGGCACAAAATGAACTTATACATTGAATCATGCTCTGTCAACACAGCTGCCACCCATCCACTCTCAGTAACATCACAGAGGCAGGAAATCCAACATGGAGGAGCATTACACAATACCAGGAATTATGGCACAGCCAAAGTTTTACAGATTTTTTAGTGAACACAATTCAATCCATGACAGGCTGTTTTTTTGGTGATGCAGGCATTTACTATCCCGAAATTCAAGCCCACTGGGAGCTCCTTCTGTTTATATAGGTCCAGGTATCCAGAGACAGAATTTGAATCAAAGCACATGTTGAGGCCTCAATGGAATACTCTCTGTAAACATTCTGTGTTTTAATAAGAGATAAACATACATCAGACCACTGGTGATGCAGTGGTGAAGCATATGTTTGCTAACCAAAAAGATCAGCAGTTTGAATCTACCAGCTTCTCTTTGGAAACCCTATGGGGAAGTTCTGCTCTGTCCTATAGGACTATTGTGAGTCAGAATCAATTCAATACCAGCAGGTTTGTTTTGGAATTTTTCAACGTACACCATTCTTTGTCAGAAGTTCTCAACTGGGTGTGATTTCATCCCCAAAGGGAATTTGATAATGTCTAGAGTGCTTTTTGGTTGTCACAAATTGGGGTGCCACTGATATCTAGTGAGCAGAGGCCAGAGACATATCTAAGCATCTTACTATGTATAGGGCAGCTTCCACAAAGAATTAGCAACCTAAAGTGTCAATAGTGCCCTGACTGAGAAAGCCTGTTCTACATATACATATTGTCCAATTTTGGTCAGGTGTACAAAAATTGAATTTCTTGATCATTTAAGAACAAATTATTCACTCTGTGAGTTGTCTATGTTTTTTAAACTTCTTAATTTTCTTTCTGGCTACCTGACATCATGTTACTGAGAGATTCATTTTTCATCAGGAAAAGTTGACTTTATTTCTAAGTTCAAATGAATGTGTTATTTTTGTATCCCTATTATATTCATCCCACTTCTAATTGAAGAATAAATTATCTGATAAATCAAACAGAATGGACAGCTAGAAATAGACCTTGTTTTATTTAAGAATTTAACACAGTGTATTCTGTAAGCTGTATAAATGTGTAAGATGAGTGGAACAAGTTGTTTCATTCTGATACAGAGTTGACTATTATAGTGTCCAAAGTAGCAGAAGTTCAGATAAGGTAGCAGCTTATCTCTCTCTCATACAGAAGTGTGAGATGTATAGGCAATTCCATGGTATCAGGGCCCAGACATCTCCTATCTTATTGTTTTCCACACCCAGGGAGCTGCCTTTGCATGCACGGATGAGGATGGTCTACATCATGTTTGAAATTTAACCCAAAAGAATGAGGAAGAGTGGATGGGAACAATTTTTCTCATCCTTCTAAGGCACAACTTCTTGAATCACTGGACAAAATTCGGTCACATGGTCATATCTCACTGCAAGGGAATTGACAATAATCTTTAGCTGGGTGGTTATAACTGAACTCAAGAGTCTATCAGCACTGAAGAAGGGATGAAAGAATACTGGGAAGCAGCTAGCGTTCTTGCCACAGTCCACCTTTTAGTCACCAAAATATCCATGTACACACTTATTCCTAAAATAGATCAAGCTCAGCCTCTCCTTAAGAAAGAGAACCCCAAAGTCCCTTATAGCCTATACATCATGTGTAAAGCTCAGGATTTCTGGGTTATATTCATCCCTCTCCATTATTTTCCATTGTTAGAATAATTTTAAAAGATACCAAACAACCAAAAAAAAAAAAAAAAAACAACCCAGTACTGTCAAACTGATTCTGACTCATAGCAATTCTATAGAACAGAGTAGAACTGTTCCATAGAGTTTCCAAGGAGCTCCTGGAGGATTCAAACTGCCAGCCTTTTTGGTTAGCAGACACAGCACTTAGCCACTACATCACCAGGGTTAGAATACAAGAAGAAAAACAGAAATAAGAACTCCCCTTCAGAAAATTGAAATCATGTTAGTCACCAGTTCATGCAAATTGACTTGATCATCTAGTGCTTATGTAACAGAAGTGTTATAAATGGATGGCTTTAACCAAGAGAAGTTTGTTCTTCAACACTGCAATGGCCTCAACCTCATTTCTGCTTTCCACATGCCACTTGAGTACAGCCAATCAGTGAAAATTGTTTTACTTCCAGGACCTCTAACTGTAAGAGAGGCTAGAAGATGCAGTCTTTAGATAGGTAGCTGTGTACTCAGTTAAAAAATTTACCATGATAGAGAAAAAGAGAGCAATTATTAGGGACAACTGTAACACAGATGAAATATTTAATAAATAGTCTTGGGCAACTGTTTAACTCCTTGGGCAGAAACTTTATATTGGCATCCTATGCCTGACTCCAATATAAATTTTGAAGAGTTTAAAGTGAATTTGAAATGATTACATAAAGCTGGAAAAAAATAGAAGCAAATATTTTTGTTTGAATAAGAAAGATCATTGAAAGGGTAAAGCCAGTAAGACTCATGAAGAGAAAGAAAATTAAACTGTATAATTAGAACATTTTTAATTTCAAAAAGGAAACACAAAGAAAATGCAAAGACTGATATTAAGATTGAGAATTGTATAGCATATTTGACAGAAGGCTAATCCTTAAAATATAGTCTCATATAATAATTCAATAAAAATCTCAGCACAGTTCCCAAAGGACAAAATTATGGTAATTCACTAAGAAGAAGCCACAGGTATTTAATAAATATTTTATACCATTCAGCTTCATTGGTAAACAAAGTAAAACAAATTAAATAAAAATTAAATAGCTTTTTTGTCCACCAGTTACCATAAGGGAATACAAATTTATCCAACAATTTTTGAAAATGTTTTGATTCATGTGTACCAAAGAATGTTCACATGTTTTAAAAGAGTAAATTTATTTCTAGGAGCGTACCCTAAGAGATGTTTTTCTAACCGAAGAAAATGTTTTATGAACAATTACGTTCATTTCAGCACTATTTGAAATTGTGACTTATTGGCAGGAACCTAATTTTCAACAACAGAGGAGTAGTTTGGAAAACTACATTTCATTATGTCAATGGAGAAAACACTGGAAATAAAATTAAATGCAGTGTAGGAACTACAAAGTATACATAGAAATATACCCATATGTTTATAGTTGTCAGTTCCTGGTGATGATACTTTGGCTATTTGTTTCTTTTATACTTTCCCAGATTCTCTATAATGAACTGTGCTATTTTTGTAATGAATATCTTAAACCAATAGTTTGTATAATAAGAAAAAGACTTAGGACATCATCTGGCTGTACCTGAATAGTGTAAAAGCACTCTTCTTCCTTGACACGACACTAGGGAAGGAAGGAGATTCTGATAGAATAAGAGAATTTGAAATTTTCTATTTAAAGAAACCTGATATTTTGCTTTTCTAGAATGATGTGGAAGCAACAATCATTATTGCTATTGCTATAAAACTGATTGTTTAGTCTTAATATGTGGTTTTATTTGCTCAGGGTTCACATTCACGCAACACATATTTATTGAGCTACTACAATGTATCTATCCATGGAAGCAGCTGTCAAGAAATCAAGTGATGTGTTACATTAGAAAAACAATGCTGCAGAAGACCTCTTTCATGCTCTAAATAGCAAGAACATCACTTTGATGACTAGGATGACTCAAGACATGGTCTTTTCAGTTGCCTCATGTGCATTCCAAAGCAAGACAATGAAAAGAGAACTCAGTGGAAGTTAATGCTTTTCAATTGTGATGTTGTCAAAGAAAAGTGAATATAAATGGACTGTCAAAAAGATGAACAATACAGTCTTAAAATAATTTGGCTTTGTTACTTTGTACTGTCATTAGGAAAGACCAATCACTGGAAAAGAACATCCTATTTGGTAAAAAAGAGGGTCAGTAAAAATGAGGGAAATCCTCAATGAGATGATTGGTACAATGGCCTTAGCTATAGACTCTAAGATAATGATGGCCAGGAAGATGGCACAGGACCACATAATGTTTCTTTCTGTTATACATGAGGTCACCATGAGTCAGAGTCCACTCCACAGCAACTAACAATGGCTAACACTATATGCATAAAATTACACAGAGGGTAAAAACAAGCTTACTGCAATCATGCTTGATAAAGTAGAGGGTCAATGAGAAAGAGAAAGATTTAGTGAGATGGACTGACACAGTGGCTGCAACAATGGACTCAAGCATAGTAATGATTGTAAGGCTATTGGAGGGCCAAGAAATGCTAGGTTCTGTTGTACTATGAGTCAGAACTGGATTGAAGGCACCTACCAACAGCATACACGTATGCTGAGGGCACTAAAATCCACAAGGTGGGCACTGTGATCCTCTTCTTCATAAAAGCAGTAAATAAGGGACAAGAATAGCCTGACTGAGGTCTCAGAGGTAATGTTGGGTGTAAGTTCCAAGTCTGTCCCCAGTCTTTTGATTACACCATACTGTGCTGTTTCAAGAGTACTAAAGCGACTGCATCACACCATGACTGATTTGTTTGTGGTCTCTGTCCAGGACATGGTGTGTTGTCTCCCTCCTGCCTCCGCAGTACAAATATACAAGCTCATTGAAACACCTAGATTCCCAGGAGAGACACAGATAACTTTCCTTGAAATGCTCACTAGTCTGACAGGTTTGGTGCCCAGATCCTATCTAGGTCTCGAACATCTCCTCAGTCAGCACTGCTGACAGAAAGAAGTCACCTGGAGAGGGCAGAGTACCCTGATAGCCTGCTTTCAGTGGGACTGAGAAACATACATTGAGCTAATCTCTCTACAAAGTGAACTAAGGACTCACCTTTCCAGTACTGCACTGGTTGACTCAAACTGAGGTATCAGGAGGTAGTAAAACATTTGGAAAGAGGCAAACAACTCAGCCCTAGGGTGCATCATTTGCAAAATTTGCTTGCTGGGCTAGAATAAAATAATTGCTAAGATTGGTTACAGTTCAAAGAGCTCATGACTTTGTTTACATAAAACTTGTAAACGTGTCCATAATTTAATGTTAGCAAAAACCTAGGATCTGAAACTGTTTTCCCAGGATGATCCCAAATATATTTAAAATAAATTTGTCTATGAAGTAGACTGGAAGAGAATTCCTGAAAGTATTTGCAATGTCTGATTAAAGGTGATTTGAATTTTCTTTCTCAGTTCTGCCAGGTGTCTGTGTGAAGGCAATATAGTGTAGTAATGAGCATTCTAAATAACATTTTTTTTTTAATTTTACCCAAAGTGTACACTTGATCTTTAAAATGTATGAGTAATCTGGGGGAAATGAATTATTTCAATCTAAAATTCACATTTTCGATTCTGTTTCCTGTGTCTATAGTGACTTTTTTTAATGAATTCTTTTTTTATTTTTATTTTTATTGTGACTGAGTGAAAGCATGCAATCCAAACTAAATTTGCATGCCTGCCTATCTGCAGCTCCTTCTGTTCTTCATGCCCAGTGACAGCACATTCTTCCTTTCCATTCTGTACGTGTCGTATCCTCTTAACAATCTGCTCTCCCCTCCTTTCCCTTCTAGATGAAGGCCAGTAAGACAGCACCATACAAATTCATAGAACCAGAAAGTATACACACCATATGGTCACACTATGTCCTAAAGTCCAGTCCATTCCTCTCCAAAGAGTTGACCTCAGCAATGCTTTCTGATCAGGAGCAGCACAGGTCTAGAGACCATGCTTCCAGGGGAATCCCAAGGCCTTCAGATCATCAATTGTGGTCTTTTGGTGGCATTCTTGAGGTGCACCCCTCTTTTTCTCATGTCGCTACTAGGACTCGACATTGTATGCTCCATCATAGCTGTCTTTGGTAGTGGCTGGGCACCATCTGGTTCTTCTGATCACGTGTTGATACAGTCACTCATTCACTCCTCTGTCTTCTGGGCTTTTTTCCCCCCTCATATCTTTGTAGTCCTTGGTGATCATCTATTCCAGCTGAGTTGGGACAATTTGGTGTACCGCAGATGGAAGCTTGCTAGATTTTAAGACCCCAGACACCACTCACCAATATGGGGTGCAGAAGAGTCTGTTAGTAATAGGCTAGTCATGCCAACTGGTCTATATGTCCCTTGACAGCATGGTCCCAGACCCTTGACCCTGCTAGTTTATTGCAATATTAGGTTAAGATTAGAAGAGTTTTCAATTTATGTTGAAATCTAGTTAAGCTGATCTTCTTTCTACTGGGTGCTGTCTGTCACTACTTTCACCCAACCAAATCTACATCAACTACCTAATCTATGATCGGCCCCTCTCTCCCTCTCCTCCTTTGTAGCCATCAAAGAGTCTTTTATTCTGTACATGAGTCTGTTTTTAAGTCCTCATAGGGGTCCTTGTGCTGCTGACTGACTTCACTCAGCATAATGTCTTCCCATTGAAACCAGGTAATGAGATGCTTCCTAAAATAATCACTGTTTTTTTATCATTGCACAGTGTTCCAGTTAGTAGTTGTAAGATTGTTTAGCCATTCATCTGTTGTTGGGCATCTGGGTTGATTCTGTCTTTTAGCTCTTGTGGACTGTGCTGCAATAAACATTCATGTGCATGTATCTGTTCATGTGACTGCCCTTGATTCTGTAGGATATATTCCAAGCAGTGATATTACTGGATCAGATGGTGTGTCTATTTCCAGCTTTTCTAAGGAAGCACCAGATTGCTTTCTGTAGACTTTGTACCATTTTGCAATCTCACCAGCAGTGTAGCAGAGTTCCAGTCTCTTCACAGCCTCTCTAGTATTTGTTATTTTGTGTTTTTTTGATCATGGCCAACCTTGTTGGGGTGAGATGGTATCTCATTGTCATTTTGATTTTGATTTCCTTAACAGCTAATGACTGTGAGCATTTTCTCATGTGTCTTTTGGCTGCCTGGATGTCCTCTTTAGTGAAGTGTCTGTCCATCTCCTTTGCCCATCTCTTAATTGAGTTATTTACCTTTTTCTTGTTGATTATTTTGTAGTGTCTTACAGATTATAGAGATCAGATGTCGGTCTGACATGTAGTTGCCTGATATGTTTTTCCCATTCTGTAGTTTTTTTTCTTTTAATTCTTTTGATAAAGTCTTTTGGTGAGCAGAAGTGTTTGATTCTTAGTACTTCCCATTTATCTATTTTCTGTTGATCATGATTTATCAGATTTTGAAGTCTATGATCATTACCGTTTTAGGTTTGTTATTTAGGTCTTTTATACAGTTTGAGTAGGTTTTTGTGTGAGGTCTGAGATATGGGTCTTGTTTCAATTTTTTGCAGATGGATATTGAATTTTGCCACCAACATTTGTTAAGGAGACTGTTTTTACCCCCGTTTAGAGTCTTAGGGCCTTTGTTAAATATCAACTGTTCATAAGAGGGTAGTGGCATTTCTGGGGTCTCAACTCTTTCCGTTGGTCTATATGTCTCTTTTTCTACCAGTACCAGGCTGTTTTGACTATTATGGCAGTCTAATAGGTTCTAAGGTTCGGTAGGGTGAGGCCTCCCACTGTATTCCTCTTCTTCAGTAGTGTTTTGTTTACCTGGGGTTTCTTCTCTTCCCAAACAAAGGGGGTGATTTGTTTCTCCATCTCATTAAAAAATGCCACAGGAATTTGTATTGGGATTGCATTGTATACGTAGAACACTTCCGGTAAAATAGACATTTTCACAATGTTAAGTGTTCCTATCCATGAACAGGGTAGATTTCTCCATCTATGTGAGTCTCTTAGTTTCTTGCAGTAAGATCTTGTAGTTCTCTCTGTGTAGGTCTCTTCTTTCTGTAGTTAGATTAATTCCTAGGTATTTTATCTTCTTGGGGGCTATAGTAAATGGTATTGCTTTGGTGATTTCCTCTTTAATGATGTTTTTGTTGGTATAAAAGAATCCTACTTGTTTACTTATGTTTATCTTACATCCTGATACATTGCTGAACTCTTCTATTAATTCCAGTAGTTCCATAGTTCCACTACGGATTCTCTAGGATTCTCTGCATATACAACTGTATCATCTGCAAATAGAGAAACTTTTACTTTTTCTTTGCTGATGTGGATGCCCTTTATTTCTTTGTCTTGCCTAATTGCTCTGGCCAGAACTTCTAGTACAATGTTGAATGGAAGTGGTGAGAGTTGGCATCCTTGTCTAGCTCCTGTTCTCTAGGGTAACTGTTTCAGTTTCTCCCATTCAGGATGATGTAGGTGGTTGGCTTTGCATAGACACATTTTATTGTGTTGAGGAATTTGCCTTCTTTTCCTATTTTGCTGAGAGTTTTTAGCATAAATGGGTGTTAGACTTTGTGGAATGCCTTCTCTGCATCAATTGACAAAATCAAGTGATTCTTATCTTTTGTATTATTTGTGTGGCTAATCACACTAATTGTTTTTTCTGATGCTGAACCAGCCTTGCATCCCTGGTATCAATCCAACTTGGTCATGATGAATCATATTTTGGTACGTTATTGAATTCTTTTGGCAAGAATTTTGTTGAAGATTTTTCCATCTAGTTTCATGAGTGATATTGGTCTGTAATTTCCATTTTTGTGGGATCTTTCTCTGGCTTTGGTATAAGGGTTATGCTACATTCATTGAATGAATTCGGGAGTATTCCATCCCTTTCTATGCCATGAGAAGTCTCAGTAGTATTTGAGTTAACTCTTCTCTGAAAGCTTGGTAGAATTCCGCAGTAAAGCCATCTGGGCCAGGAATTTTTTTTTTGATTGGTAGTTTTTGGATGACTTTTTCAACCTCTTCCTTTGTGATGGATTTATTAAGTTGTTCTACTTCTCCTTGTGATAATTTTGGTAGGTGATATGAATCCAGGAATTTGTCCATTTCCTCTAGGTTTTCAAATCTGTTAAAGAGTACAGTCTTTCATGGTATTCCGTTATAACACTTTTGATTTCAGCTGGGTCTCTTGTGACATCTCTCATCTCATTTCTTACTCAGGTTATTTCATCTCCTGTTTTTCTTAGTAAGTTTAACCAATGGTTTGTCAATTTTGTTCATCTTTTCAAAAAACCAGCTTTTGATTTAATCATTTTTTCAATTGTTCTTCTATTCTCTAATTCATTTAGTTCTGCTCTAATCTTTATGATCACTTTCCTTCTGGTGCCTGGGGGGTTCCTCTGTTGCTCTCCTACTACTTGTTCAAGCTGTGGGGTTAATTCTTTGGTTTGGGTCCTGTCTTCCTTCTGGATGTATGCATTTACACAGATAAATTGACCTCTGAGCATTGCTTTGGCTGTATCCCATAGTTTCTGGTGGGATGTGGTTTCTTTCTCATTTGACTCCATAAATTTCTTTATTTCATCCTTGATTTCTTTTGTAACCCATGGCTTTTTGAACAAGTTATTGTTCATTTTCCGTGAACTCCAATTTCTATCTATGTTTTTCTGTTATTGCTTTTGACTTTTATGACTTTATGGTCTGAGAAGATGCTTTGCAATAATTCAATGGTATGGATTTTGTTGAGATTTGCTTTATGTACTAACACATGGTCTATTCTGGAAAATGTTTCATGTGCATTGGGGAAGAAAGTGTACTAATCTGTTGATGGATAAAGTTCTGTATATGTCAATGAGGTCTAATTGGTTAATTGTCACAATGAGATCTTCTTTATGCTTTCTGAACTTTTTTCTGGATGATCTATCTATTACTGAAAGTGGAGAGTTGAAGTCTCCAAGTATTATTTGTGAAGTGATCTATTTCCTTTTTCAGTATAGTCAGTGTTTGTTCGATATATTGAGATGCTCTAGTGTTCGGTGCATAAATATTTAATACTGTGAATTCCTGCTTGTATGCTGAACTTTTCGGGAATATATAGTGACTGTCTTTGTCTACAGTGGTGGGTTTTACATTAAAATCGATTTTATCTGAGATTAGTATTGCCACGCCTGCTCTTCTTTGTATATTGTTAGCTTGATATATATTATTCCCTCCTTTAATTTTCATTTTGTTCATGTCTTTGAGTCTAAGGTGTGTTTCTTACAGGCAAAATATAGACAAGTCATGTCTTTTGCCCCAAGATGTCACTCATTGTCTCTTTACTGGAGTCTTTAGTCTGTTTGCATTCAGCATAATTATTGATAGGTATGTGTTTCTTGCTGTCATTTTGCTGTATTTATTTTGGTGTTGGTGTTTTCTCTGTTGCTGTTAATTTTCTGCTCTGTGACATTCTTCTTTATGTGTTGATTTTTCATCCTTTTTGGTATTGGTTTTGTTTTGGCTGAGACTCCTGTGTTACATTTCTTGTTTTGATACATTGCATTGTTATTGTAGTTGGTGGCTATCCATATGATCTCTTTTATTATTCTAAAACCCAATTTTAACGTCTGCATATGTTTTTAACTTCCTCTACATCTGAAAGGGCTATAACTACTGTAGTATATCACTGTTTTTAGTGTGATGGTGTCATAGTTTTTGTGATATGATCACTGGTTCCCTCCTTTTAAAATTGTAGCTTTGATTGAGTTTTGTGCTTTCCCTAACTGGGGAGGTTTCTGGATGTTGTGTTATGCATTACTTGTTTAAATATACACTTAATCGTTTTGTTTTTTCTAAGCAAAGAACTTCTTTCAGTATTTCTTATAGTTTTGATTTGGTTTTTACAAAGTCGCTAAGCTTCTGTTTATCAGTGAATATCTTAATTTTATCTTCATATTTGAAAGATAGTTTTTCAGGATATATAATTCTTGGTTGGAAGTTTTTCTCCTCCAAGGCCTTGATGTGTCATCCCACTGCATTCTTGCCCACATTGTTTCTGCTGAGAAGTCAGATGAAAGCCTACAAGGCTTTCTTCTGAATGTTAGTTTTACTTTGAGTATCACCGCCTGCCATGGATTGAATTGTGTCCCCCCGCCCCAAACTATGTGTAGCCATTTTCCTGGGCCATGATTCCCAGTATCTTGTGATTTTCCTCCATTTTGTTGTTTTCCTATGCTGTATGTTGAAGGATTAGAGTGGGGCTGTAAATCCCTTCATGGGATCTCCTCCCTGCTCCACTGTACAGGGAGTTTCCCTAGAGTATGGCTTGCCCCACCCTTAATCCTTTCATCTTACAAGAGATAAAAGGAAACAGAAGCTAGCAGAGAATTAGGAACCTCACACCATTAAGCAAGCAGCTCCAGGAGAAGAGCATGTCCTTCAGACCTGAGGTTCCTGCACCAAGATGCTCCCTGGACAAAGACTGATGCAATACCAGACTTTTCTCCAGAGTCAACAAGGGGGAAAGCCTTCCCCCGGAGTGGACATCCTGAATTTGGACTTGTAGCCTACCGGACTATGTAAGAATGAAACTTCCATTATTAAAGCCATCCACTCTGTGGTAATTCTGTTAGAGCAGTACCAGGTGACTAAAACAGAATTTGGTACTGTGAGAGTGGGGTGCTGCCCTAACAGATGCCTAAAATGTGGAAGCCATTTGGAACTGATGTGGACCTGAGGCCTGGGCCATGTGGCCATAGGAAGCAGGAGTTGAAGAGACAAACAGTGTTAGAAGCTGAGCTAGTGCTGCTCTAACACCACCTTTAAGAGTTTCTGCTTATGTTTCACTTTAAGCTTGTCTTTCTTTTATGTTGTGTTTTTGTGGGATTCAATACATGTCTTGGATGTCTATGTTCTCTTCTTTCATAATTTCAGGGAAGTTTTCTGTCAGTCACTCAACAACAATATTCTCTGTGTTTTCAGCTATCCCTCCCTGTTCACGAACTTTATTTTAGATTATTCCCACATTTTTCTTAATGTTTCTTCATTCTCTCATTTATTTTCTCTGATTTTTCCTCATAAATGCTTGTGTCAGTTGGTCTGTCCTCAAGATTGCTACATCTGAATTCCATCTCCTCAATTCTGCTCTTTTGGCTACAGATTGAACTGTCTGATTGTGTGGGGTTTTTTTGCTGGATTTCAGAATGTTGAATCAGTTCAAATGCTTGCTTAATTTTTCATTTTGCTCTGCTGCTTTTTGTTTAATCACTAAGAAGGCTCTACATATTATTCTTTTGTACTTGACCACAGATAGTTTCAGAAAGGCTTCTTCATCCGGGACACTTTCTGATTCTTTATTTTGAGAGTTTTCCAGAGCCATTGTGAGCTGTTTCTTTAAATGATTAGTGATATTATGTTGCCTTTGTGCTATCTAGAAGCTGTTTAGCTTCTCTGATGTTATCTCAATAGAAGCTGAACTGTAATTCTGAGAAGGAAGTTGGTCACCAGCTGCCTCTGTATACTCTAGTGACTGGCCTCAGTGGACTCTCTGGGGTGGCAGGCTCCGCCTCCTGGCTGGCAAAGACACTACCATACTTGTGGAGTCACTGAAGAACTGTCAAATGACCCTATGACGTGGATCAGCAAAGGCTGGAATACTGTCGGGCTGCTCAGTAGATACTTCTCCACGTAGTCTTATCTTAAAAAGCTAAAAGCTATCTGACAGCTTCCAAAATCAGTCAGGCCATCAGATGTGGCAGGCCCTGCCTTCCACTTCTTTGGCTGTACCTAGATGCTACAATGTTGTTTACAGTAGAGGGCGGCTACAGCCCTGCTGTCATCATCAGCCAGGCCCTACCCATAAGGCAACACTGTGCTAAATACAGCCTTTATGCTTGAAAAGCACTCCCTGGACTGCCACTGCCTCCCCACCTGGGAATCAGCTCCTCTTGAGGCCTCCGGTTGGGTGGCCACCCCTACAGCCCACCAAGATGGTGTCCCAGTCAAGCTGACCCTCCCACTGTGAAACAGCAGTATCTATGGCAGAGCTCAAAAAAGAGAGGGTAGGGATGCTGGTAGAGCCCTCAATCTGCTGCCAGGCTCTCAAAATGTGGCCTCTCCAACATTTGTTATTTTGTATTTTTTGGATTAATTCCAGCCTTGTTGAGGTGTGATGGTATCTCATTGTAGTTTTGATTTGGATTTCTCTAATAGCTAACCATCATGAGAATTTCCTCACATGCCTTTTGGCTGCCTGGATGTCTTCTTCAGAAAAGTGTCTGTCCATATCTTTTGCCCATTATTTAATTGGGTCATTTGTCTTTTTCTTGTTGATATTTTGCAGTACTGTGTAGATTATGGAGATAAGATGTCTATCAGATTTGTGTTTGTCCAAATAATTATTCCCAGTCTGTAGGCAGTCTTTATACTCTCTTGGATAAGCACACGTGTTTGATTTTTAGTAGTTCCCATTTATCCATTTTCTCTTCTGATGTCTGTTCATTCTTAGTAAGATTTTGTAGTCTGTTTACGCCGTGTATTAGAAGTTTCCTTGTTATCCCTATTTTTTCTTCCATAATCTTTATCATTTTAAGTTTGGTATTTAGATCTTTGATCTGATTTGAGTTAGTTTTTGTGCAAAGTGTTAAGATATCAGTCCTGTTTCAGTTTTTAGTAGATGGATGTTCAGTTTTGCCAGCACCATTTTTAAAAGCCGTTTTAAAAGACACAGACTTTGGGTCTTTGCCAAATATCAGCTGTTGAAGGGTGAATGGTGTTATTTCTGGATTCTCTATTCTGTTCCATTGGGCTATATGCCTGTTTCTGTACAAGTACTGGGCTATTTTGATTTCCATGGTGGTGTTACAGGTTCTAAGGTCAAGTAGTGTGGGACCTCTCACTTTGTTCTACTTCTTCAGTAGCACTTTACTTATCCAGAGTTTCTTCCCTTTCCAAAATGAAGCTCGTGATTTCTCTCTCCATCTCACTAAAAAAATGAGACCAGAATTTGTATTGAGATTCAATTGTATGTATATACTGCTTTTGGTAGAATAGACATTTTTACAATGTTAAGTCTTCCTATCCACGAACAAGGTAGGTTTCTCCACTTATGCAAATCTCTTTTGGTTTGTTGCAGTACAGTCTTGTAATTTTCTTTGCGTAGGTCTCTTACATCTCTCATTAGATTTATCCCTAAGTATTTCATATTCTTGACGGTTGTTGTAAATGGTATTGACTTGGTGATTTCGTCTTTGATGGTTTCTTTGTTGGTGTAAAGTAATCCAACTGATTTATTTATGTTTCTCATATCCTGATACTTTGCTGAAAACTTCTATTAGTTCCAGTAGTTTCTTTATGAATTCTTTAAGGTTTTCTCTGTGTAAGATCATATAATCAGCAAATAGGGATACTTTCACTTCTTTACTGATGTAAATACTCTTTATTTCTTATCTTGCTTATTGTTCTGGCTAGAAACTTTAGCATTATTTTAAATGAAAGTGTTGACGATGGGAATCCTTGTCTGGTTCCTCTTAGGGGGAATTCTTTCAGTCTCTTTCTATACAGGATTATGTTGATTGTTGGCTTTACATAGATGTCCCTTATTATGTTGAGTAATTTCTCTTCTATTCCAATCTTGCTGAGAGTTTTTAACATGAATAGTTGTTGAACTTTGTCATATGTCTTTTCTGTGTTAGCTGATAAAATCAAGTGATTCTTATCTTTTATTTTATTTATATGGTTGAATACATTAATTGTTTTTCTGATGTTGAACCATCTCTGCATCCCTAGTATGAATCCTGCTTAGTCATGGTGCATTAGCTTTTGGCATTTTGTTGAATTATATTGGCTAGGATTTTACAGAGGATTCTTGCATCTAGGTTCATGAGAAATATTGGTCTGTAATTTCCTTTTTTTGTTATCTTTCCCTGGTTTTCGTATCAGGGTTATTCTTTCTTCAAGAAATGAATTCAGGAGTGTTCCATCCTTTTCTATACTATGAAATAGCTTCAGTAGTATGGGAATTAACTCCTCTCTAAAAGTTTGGTAGAATTGTCCGGTGAAGCTATCTGGGCCAGGAATTTTTTGGTTGGTAGTTTTGGTTACTTTTTCAATCTCTTCTTTTGTGATGGGTTTATTAAACTGTTCTACTTCTGTTTGTGTTAGTTTGGGTAAATAATGTGATTCCAGAAATTTGTCCATTTCTTCTAGGTTTTGAAATTTATTAGAGCATGATTTTTCATAGTATTCTGTTATGATTCTTCTAATTTCAGTTGAGGCTGTTGTGAAATTACCCATCTCATTTCTTATTCAAGTTATTTGTTTCCCTTCCTGTTTGTCTTTTATTAGTGTGGCCAATGGCTTGTCAATTTTGTTCAATCTTTTCAAAAAGCCAGCTTTTGGTTTTCTTAATTCTTTGAATTGCTTTTCTATTTTCACATGAATTTAGTTCTGTTCTAATTTTTATTATCTGTTTTCTTCTGGCATCCAATGGGTTCTTTTGTTGATCTCTTTCTACTTGTTCAAGTTGTAGTGTTAATTCTTTGGTTTGGGCTCTTTATTCATCTTGGATGTGTGCATTTATTGAGATAAACTGACCTCTGACCACTGCTTTTGCTGCATCCCAAAGATTCTGATGGGTTGTGATTTCATTCTTATTTGATGACATGAATTTCTTTATTGCATACTTGGTTTCTTCTACAACCCAGAAATTTTTGAGAAAGGTTTATTCAATTTCCATGAGTTTGAGTTTCTACCCATGTTTTTTCTCTTATTGATTTCAACTTTTATAGCTTTATGGTCTGAGAAAGTGCTTTGCACTATTTCAGTGGTTTGAATTTTGTTGAGACTTGCTTTGTGGCCTATACATGGTGTGTTCTGGAGAAGGTTCCACATGCATTGGAAAAGAAGGTATGGTTGTCTATTGTTGGGTGGAGAATTCCTTATATGTGTATGAGGTTGAGTTGGTTTATTGTTACAATAAGACTTTCTGTATCTTTACTGAGCTTCTGTCTGAGTGTTCTGTCCATTACCAAATGTTGTATGTTAAGCCTCCTACTATTATTGTGGAGAGATCTATCTCATTCTTCAGTGTTGTCAGTGTTCATTTGACGTATTTAAAAGCTATATTGTTGGGTGTATAAATATTTAGTATTATTATATCCTCCTTATGTATTGAATCTTTAAGCAATAAGTAGCGACCATCCTTGTCCACAATGGTAGATTTTACTTTAAAATCTATTTTATCTGAGATTAATATTGCCATGCTCTTCTTTGCATGTTGCTAGCTTGATATATATAACTTTGCAGCCTTTGAGTTTCAGTTTGTTAGTATCTTTAAGTCTAAGGTGTGTTTCTTGTAAGCAGCATGTATATGGATCGTGTTTTTTGATCCAACCTGTCACTCTCTGTCTCTTTATTGATGCATTTAATCCATTGACATCCAGTGTAATTATTGCTACCTATGAATTTAGTGTTGTCATTTTGGTGTCTTTTTTTGTGTGTGTTGTTGACAGGTTCTTTGCTCCGCTTACTTTTTCACCCCCAGTTGTTTTTCTTTATAGGTTTTCTTTTCGTCCTTTTCAATGTTCGTTTTATATCTGTTGAGACTTCTAGATTGTATTTCTTGTTTTGGTGTATAGTATTGTTAGTTTGCTTTTTGGCTGACCCACTTCTTTATATCACCTTGACATCCTCTCCATCTGAAAGATCTATGAATACATTGATTTGTTCCTCTTTTTAGTATAATGTTGTCATAATTTAAATACTGAGATTTCTGTTTCCTTAATTTTAGTGTTTTAGCTCCGATTGAACTTTGTGACGTTTCTAACCAAGGTGGATGCTTGATACTGTGTCCTGCATTGCATCCTTCAGAACATGTCTGATGTCACTGATTTTCTAATCAAAGAACTTCTGTATTTCCTGTAATTTTTTTTCTTTTGTTTTTTGCAAATTCCCTAAACTTCTGTTTATGTGATAATGTCCTAATTTCACCACCATATTTGAGACACAGTTTTTCAGGATATGTAATTCTTGGTTGGAAGTGTTTTTCCTTCAAAGCTTTGTATATGTCATCCTACTGCCTTCTTGCCAACACAGTTTCGTCTGAATAATCTGAGCTCAGTCTAAATGAGTCTCTTTTGTCAGTTTTAGTTTAAGCCTAGCTGCCTTTAAGAGTCTCCCCTTATCTTTCATTTTGTTAAATTTCCTTACAACTTATCTTAATGTCTTTCTTTTGAAATCTACCTTTTGTGGAGTTTGATGAATGCCTTGGATATGTATCTTCTCATGTTTCGTTCTGTTTGCTCTATTCTACTGCATGTTGTCTAATCATCATCATTATTTCTTGGAGGCCTCTATGTATAACTCTTTCATTTTCTACCACTGATTATTGCAAGTAAACTTTATCTGGGAGACTTTTTGATTCTTTATTTTGGGAGTTTTCTGGAGCAATGTTGATCTGCTTCTTTAAATGATTAGTAATTAAGTGTTGTCTCTGAGCCATCAGAAAACTGTTGTGATTTGTTAGGTTATTGCAATCTCACTTATATATATACTTATATAAATGTATATGTATGTATGCATTTTAATTTGATTTTGACTGTCCAAGGAGTCTAGCTGTTTGAACTAGAGTGGTTATTGGAGCCTTAATAATTATGGTGTCCTGTCACTTGATGGTTGGAATGCTGGTTACACTGAGAAAAGTATCAGGAATTGCTGGCTGAGGAGAGCAGTGGAACCCTTATTCCAACCTTCCCTTTGTTTCCCTCCCCAAGTCTAATAGAAAAGCTCAGGGCACACACATAAAATGTCCCACTTCAGGTCCAGGTAGTGGTCTAAAATTTAGTCAGGTGTAGAGCAGAAAAGGGAGAGAGGAAAAGTGTGAGTATAGAGAGTGAAGTCCGTGTGAAAGAAGAGTTTAAATAGTGAAAGTTGATGAGGACTTAGTTTGTGATGTGCCAAAGAACTTCATCTGTCGCTCTGTAGGTACAGCAATCCACAGCTCAAAGGAACTGACAAAACTTGTCTTCTGCACCACCCCCCTGCTTCGTTGTCCTTTTCAAGTCCAGGAGAAAATTTCAGGGCACACACGTGAAATGTTCCACTTTCAGCCTAGGTAGTACAACAGAACTTAGCATCTGGTGTGGAGCAGAGAAGGTGTGGGGGTGGGAAAGGCTGGGAATAGGGAGAGAAATCAGCACATAAGAAAGGTTTGAGCCCTGAAGGTTTATGAGCACTTAGCTTGTGACAATTTGGTGAAAGTTGCCTAAGACTCTTTAGGTGCAGCAATCCACAGCACATGAGAGCCAGTAGAACTTTTCTCTGACCCTCCCTTTTGATTCCCTCTCTAAGTTCAGGAGAAAAGGTCAGTGTACACATGTACAATGTGCAACTTCCAGTCCAGATAATGCACCAGAATTTAGCCTCTGTTGTAGCTCAGAGAAGGGAGTGGAGAGAGGGCACCTGCACTCAGATGCAAGCTGCTATTACACTCCACAGGCACAGCCATCCCCAGTTCAGCCTGAAAAAGACACACCCCACGAAGGTGCCACTGTCCAGTGAGGTTACTGGTGCCAGTAGCACTCCCTGGTGCAGCCATCCCAAGCGTAGCCTCCCAGCCAACAAAGAAGTGGGCCCTTCTGCACTGATGATGGCTTCTGGCAAAGGTAGTTGTTCCCCTATCTATCGCTCAGTCTGATCCCACAACTTTCTGCCTAATCATGGGGCTCCTATAATATCCTTTTTGTTGTTTTTCAAGGCCTTAGTTGTTAGAGGGATCAGAGCAGATGTGTGGTTAGTCTACCATCTTAGCCCTGCCTCCTCAAAGTACCATTTGTTGACAAAAACATTTATCAGCCAGTGGATCAGTACATAATATACTTCAGCTAGTAATAAGTTGGTATATACTTGGAGCAAACAAGTTTAGTTAGTGATAACTACCAGGAGGATAAATAAAGCCAGAGTAGGAGGTACAAAATAGCAGAAGCACTAGTATTATAGTTTTTATGTGCTAGGCTGATAACTAAAAGGTTGGCAATTCCAATTCACCAGGCAACCCTTGGAAACTCTATGGGGTGGTTCTACTCTGTCCTATAAAGTTCCTATCAGTCAGAGTAGACTAGAGAGAAACAAGCTTTTTGGTGGGGGTGGAGAGGTGGAGTGGGTTACTATGAGTTTGACTTTCTCATTTTTGTGTAGTGGGTTTAGAGACTGACGATGGCTTAATCAGCGTCTAGTTTTCTGCTTCTCTCCTGAATTTATGAAAGCTGATTTTGTTAAAGTGGCAAACTGCTCATTGAAGGTGAGTCCCTGTGTTCCTAAAGGGAAGAAATGTGATTCGTTTAAAGCAAGCAAGAGAATTTCATTCTCTTTTTCAGGAATTGTTTAGGGGTGGCCATGTGACAAATCAAGTCAATGAGCTATAATGGGAAAGTCTGCAGTGTTAGCTTATATGAAAGATTTTTTTCCTTCCTTGATCAGAGGAGCCTCAAGAAGAGTTTCTGCCCTGAATCACTCTTTCTTTCTGCTTTGAACACAGTTGTGAAAAGATGTGAAGTCTGGGGCTATGACAGCCACCTTGTTTCCATGCAACAACATTTGTAAGGATAAAAAGTTAACCTACTGAAATGGCACAGCAGACAGTTGGATAGAGTCTGACTCTTGAGGACATTGCTGAGCTACTAAATCACACTTCAAACTGCCCACCTCTGGTCATCTTGTTCATTAAATTTTCAAAATATCTGTATTGTTTAAGCTGTTACTGGCAGCCAAATGTTGCTTAACCAGTATTAGTTGCAGCTTCGTTGATTCCAATCGTGGAGACTCCATGTGTGCATAGTAGAAATTCCGCATAAGGTTTTCAAGGCTGTGACCTTTCAGAAGCAAATCACCATACCTGGCTTTTGAGCACTAGTTGTTGAATGCTTAAGTCTTTGCACCACCCAGGCACTTCCAGACCAGCTGATAAAAGAGGTTATATTAGATAGAGTGCTCAGGGAAGTTTCTCATAAGTAGGTAATGTGTGAATAATGTAAACAAGTGAGCCATGTGAAAATACGGAGGAAGAATCTCTAGGCAGATGGAACAACAAAAAAAGTTGGTTTATTCTAGAACAGCAATAAAGAAGTCCAGCATATCTGGGGCACAGGGAGGTGTAAGGCAAGGTTGGCAAAGTGGGCAAGGTAGGGGTGGCGAAAATTAAAGTGGTGAGAAACAAGGTTGGCATAGTGGGCATGGTCTAGATCACTAAAGTCTTGGGGCCATAGTACGTAGTGTGACCATGATTCTAAGTGCACTGTTTTTTGTTTTGTTTTGTAGACAGGTATGATCTGATTTATACTTAAAAAAAAAAATGGCTCTGGTTTCTATCCTAAGAAGGACCAGTTATTAGGCTATCACTGTAGTGCACGTGTTAGATGATGGTGACTTGGATCAGAATGGCAGCAGTGGAGGTGATTCTGGACATGTTTTGAAGGTAGAATCATTTGGATTTGTTGGTAGATTGAATATGGTAAGTGAGAAGAAAATAATAAAAAATAATTTCTTGGGTTTTTTTGCCTGAATCCTGAGTTAATGGTGACACACTCTGAGAAGAGTAGGAGTTACGGGGGTGAGGCAAATAGAGAATTTTATTTGAACATATTAAACTTGGAATGCCTTCAGACAACTATGTTGGAAGTTCAAGGAGATAAATGGCCATTGAATACAAAGGGAAGACAGAAGAGTCAGAGATATGCATATGGAGCAATTAGCCTAGAAATAAGGTCTAGTGCTAACGGATTGTGATCACCAAGAGAGGGAGTGTACAGAGAAGAGGAAAGTCTGAGGACAGAGGCTCAGGTACCCTAGGGTTTAGTAGCAGAGAAGAAGGACCTTCCAAAGGAATATGAGAAGTGGTCAGTATGGTAGAAGGGAAACCAAGGACAGATCTTTGAAACATGTGAATAAAATGTATGAGTGACAAACTGCCAAATGCTGGTCAAAGTTTGAGTAAGATGAGGCAATGGAGTTGTCCTTTGGAAACTGGCAAATGGAAATCCTTTATGGCCTGTGTCCAGTGGCCTGGAAAAGCAGATTAGAATGCATAAAGAGTGAAAAAATAGAAACAGTATACATTTACTATTTCTAGGAGCTTTGCCATGAAGGTGAACAGAGCAATGGGGATGTAAGTAAGAAGGAATCACGGGAGGAAGTTTTGAAGCTAAAAGAAATTGGAACACATTTGTATGCTGCTGAGATTAGTCCAAGAATTCATGAGAGACAGAATATATGTTACATGAGTAAAGTGGGAAGGGAAGGGAAGAGGAAAGAAGATACAGGCACCAGTGGAAGGACTAACTCTGGATAGGCGATGGGTCAATCTATGCATGGCAGCAGGCAGAAAGGCAGAGGACATGTGATAGATGCAAAGCTAGGGTGGAAATTCTGGGGATGTAAATAGAAGTTCCCTTCTAACTAATTCTGTTTTCTCAGTGAAATAAAAAATAGACATCAGTGACAGTGTGAGAATGATTGGACTAGTACGGCAGTTCTCAAAATTTCTTTTCCTTCTTTTTTTATTAATTACAATAAAAGAATAAAATTTCTAACATCTACCAATTATCTCATCTGTAATAAACCTTCAGCCCCACCCACCCATGTAGCCAACACAGTCATTTTCTTCTATGGATAATTCTCTTGCTAAGTCCTTATAACAGGGGTCTCATACAAAATTTTCCCTTTTGACACTGATTGATTTCACTCAGCACGATCTCTTCTAAATGAGACCATGTTATGAGATGTTTCTAAAACTGTCATTGTGTTTTATGAGAGCATAGTGTTCCATTGAGTATATGTACCATAGTTTGCTTATCCATTCATCTGTTGATGGGCATCAGGGTTGATTCCAACTTTTTGCTATTGTGCACTGTGCTGCAACAAACATCCGCGTACATGTGTCTGTTCCTGTGACAACCTTTGTTTCTGAAGGATGAATTCCAAGCAGCGGAATTGTAGGATCAAATGGTGTATCTATCTCCAGCTTTTTAAGGATGCACAAGACTGTTTTCCAAAGAGGTTGTAGCATTTTGCAACCCCACCAGCAGTGTAGAAGAGTTCCAATTTGTCCACAGCCTCTCCAGCATTTGTTGTTTTGTGTTTTTTGGATCAGGCTAACCTTGTTGGGGTGAGACAATATCTCATTGTAGTTTTGATTTAAATTTATTTAATAGCTAATGATCGTGAGCAATTCTACATGTGTCATTCGGCTACCTGGTTATCTTTTTTAGAGAAATGTCTGTCAATCTCCTTCATCCATCGCTGAATTAGATTATTTATCCTTTTCTTGTTGATATTTTGTAATACCTTATAAATGATGGAGATCAGATGTCAGTCTGACATACAGTTGCCAAATATTTTTTCCTATTCTGTAGGTGGTCTTTTAATTCTTTTGATGATGTCTTTGGATGAGCAAAAGTGTTTGATTCTTAGTAATTCTCATTTATCTATTTTCTCTCTGTTGAATGTGCTTAGTTTGTGAGATTTTGAAATCTGTCTACATTGTGTATTAAAACTTCCATTGTTGATCCTATTTTACCTTGGATGAGCTTTTTCATTTTATATTTTATATTTAGGTCTTTTATCCAGTTTGAGTTGGGTTTTGTATAAGGTGTGAGATACGGGTCTTGTTTCAGTTTTTTGCAGATGGATATCCAATTTTGCCAGCACCATTTATTAAAGAGACTGTTCTTACCCCAGTTTAAAATCTTGGGGCCTTTGTCAAATATCAGCTGTTCCCAGGAGAATGGTGGCATCTCTGAGGTATCTACCCTGTTCCATTGGTCTATATGTCTCTTTTTGTACTAGTACCAGGCTGTTTTGACTACTGTGGCAGTGTAATAAATTCTAAAGTCAGGTAGTAAGAGACTTCTCAGTGTGTTCTTCTTCTTCAGTAGTGCTTCATTTATCCGAAGTTTCTTCCCTTTCCAAACAAAGTTGGTGATCTGTTTCTCCATCTCATTAAAAAACATCACTGGAATATGTATTGGGATTGCATTATAGAAGTAGATAGCCTTGGGCAAAATAGACATTTTCACAATATTGAGTCTTCCTAACCATGAGCATGGTAGATTACTCCATTTACGTAAGCCTCTCTTAGTTTCTTGTAGTAAGGTCTTGTTGTTCTCTTTCTAAAGATCTCATATTACTCTAGTTAGATTTATTCCTAGGTATTTTATCTTCTGAGGGGCTACAGTAAATGGAATTGATTTGGTGATTTCTTCTTTAATAATCTCATAGAAAGGAATCCTACTGATTTACTTATGTTTACCTTGTATCCCGATACTTTGCTGAACTCCTCTATTAGTTACAATAGTTTACTTATACATTCTTTTGCATTCTCTGTATCAACAATCATATCATCTGCAAAGAGGGAGATTTTTGCTTCTTTATTGTCAATACAGTTGCCCTTTATTTCCTTGTCATGCCTAATTGCTCTGGCTAGAACTTCCAGCACAATGTTGAATAGAAGTGGTGAGAGTGGGCATCCTTATGTAGTTCCCCGTTCTAAAAGTGAATTCTTTCAGTCTTTCACCATTCAGGATGATGAAGGCAGTTGGCTTTACATAGATGCTACTGATTGCCTTGAGGAATTTCCCCTCTATTCCTATTTTTCTGAAAGTTTTAAGCATGAATGGGTGTTGAACTTTGTCAAATGCCTTTTCTGCATCAATTGAAAAAATCAAGTGATTCTTATCTTTTGTGTTATTAATGTGGTTGATTACATTAATTGTTTTTCTGATGTCGAACCAGCCTTGCATTCCTGAAATGAAACCAACTTGATCATGATGGATGATTTGTTTTTATATGCTGTTGAATTCTATTGGGCAGCGTTTTGTTGAAGATTTGAGCATCTAGGTTATGAGTGATATTGGTCTGTAATTTTCTTTTTTTGTGGGATCTTTCCCTGGCTTTGGTATCAGGGTTACGCTGGCTTCACAGAACGAATTTGGAGTATTCCATCCCTTTCTGTGGTGTGAAATAACCTCAACAGTGTCGGAGTTAACTCTTCTCTAAAAATTTGGTAGAATTCTCTAGTGAAGCCATCTGGGCCAAGACTTTTTTTTGACTGGTAGATTTTTTATGACTTTTTCAGTCTCTTCTTTTGTGATACATTTATTAAGATGACCTACTTCTCCTTGTGATAATCTTGGTGAGTCATATGAATCTAGAAATTTGTCCATTTCCCTTAGATTTTAAACCCTGTTAGAGTACAGCCTGTCATAGTATTCTGTTATGATATTTTTTATTTCAGCTGGGTCTGATCTGACATCTCCCATCTCATTTCCTAATCAGGTTATTTGTATCTTCTACTGTTTTTCTTTTGTAAGTTAGCCAATGGTTTATCAATTTTGTTGATCTTTTCAAAGAACCAGCTTTTGATTTTGTTAATTTTTTCAATTGTTTTTCTATTCTCTAATACATTTAGTTTTGTTTTCTTCTGGTGCCCGAGGGGTTCTTCTGTTGCTTTCTTTCTACCTGTTCAAGCTGTAAGGATAATTCTTTAATTTGGGCCCTTTCTTCTTTCTGGATGTGTGCAGTTATAGAGGTAACTTGGAAGAGTGGAGTCAAGATGGTGGACTAAACACACGTCTCTCTAAATCCCTCTGGAAACCAAGACCTGAAATAATTAAACAGAGCCTTCTGGACACCTAGTGAGCCCTGGGATGTGGCTTAGGGCTGCTAATTTGGACTTCATACCAATGAACGCAAAACCTCCTCTCTTTCACTGACCTCTCTCTTGGCGAGCACAGGCTTGTGCAGCCTGAAAGTGACTCACCATTTTGACTTTTTCCCCCCTTTCTTCGCTGGCAGGCAGAGCTGGGGCTTGACTAGCTGCTCATCTCGGACGCACTGCTGGTGTGACTGGCAAGCATAAGTGCCAGGTTCTGAGAGCCTGGCTTTGGACTCTATACACCTCAGCTCCTCTGGCCTATCTTTCGGCCTCTGCCATATGATAGCCTTACAGAAGCACTTGTGCGGGACGTCATCTTGATCCACTGGGAAACTGAGAAGCCCAGGCAGAGCCCCCAGCCAGTCTTGGTTCCTAGGTTGGGAGGTGGTGCCTGCCAGGAGGAGAGTGCTTTTCCAGCAGGGAGGCGGTGTTTTGTACACTGTCACCTGGAGCTGGGGTCCAGCGGCAGAAGCTGTGGACTCTGTGCATTTTGGCATTCTCGGCCTCTCTTTCCATCAGGAGCCTGGTCCCAGCCAGCTGGCAAGCTTGTGTGGGATGTCATCTTGTTTCCCTGAGAGGTGGATTCATTCATACATAAGCCTCAGCTAGACCTAATTCCTGGGCTGGGAGGCAGTACCTACCTAGCAGAGACTGCTTTTCCAGCAGAAAAGCAGAATTCTACAAAGTATCACCTACAGCTTGGGCCAGACAGCAGAGGCCAGCAGGTCAGTACCCTTTCTGTATTTTCAGCTAGTTTATAACATCTGGCATTCAACATAGAGGTGCTTACTTTGCCAGCTGGGAAGAGGGACGTATACATCCGAAAATCTGACTGATTTTAGAAGTTGTCAAATACTTTCTACTTCTCATTTTAAGACAGCCTGGAGAAACAACTGTGGTCCATCTTCACAGCATCTCTCCCAGCCTCTGTTGACCTACATGAAGCCCCCAAAGCAACAAACATTGGAGAAGACAGTAACCTGGAAGTCACCCATGGCATCAGAAGACCCCCAAAAGAAACCACCTCAGAACTTCCCAGACAAAGAAGCTTTTCTGAAACTATCAGAAGGTGAATATAAAAGGATTATATAGAGAGCCCTCCTATTCCTTATACAAAATGAAGCATAGCCAAATGAAAAATTAAGCAAGCTGTTTGATCTGAAGGAACATCAGTACTCGGAAATCCAACAGATCAAGAACAAAATCAAAGACATGGAAACTTCCATTCAAAGCCAAGAAAACAGAATAGAACAAATGAAAATGAGAATTCCTGATTTGGAAGACAGAGCTGCTGAGTCCAGCCTCTATGAAGAGAAATCAGAAAAAAAGAAACAAGAAAAATGAAGAAGCATTAAGAAGCATGTGGGACTCTACTAAGAAGAACAATCTGTGATTTACTGGAGTTACTGAAAAGGGCGAGACACCTGAGAACACAGAGAGTATTGTGGCTGAGCTGCTGACAGAAAACTTCCCAGAAATTATGAAAGAAGAAAATATAGATATCCAAGATGTGTATTGAACACCACTAAATATAGATCTCAATAGAAAGACTCCAAGACAGATTATAATCAAGCTTAACAAAATGAAACATAAGCAGAAACTCTTAAAGGCAGCAAGACTCAAAGCAAAGCTAACATTCAGAGGGAAACCCTGTAGGCTTTCGTTGGATATCTTAGCAAAAATGACGCTGGCATGAAGATAAACTGTCCTCTGAGCACTGATTAGAATTCTGGATGAAGTGTCCTGAATTGTCACCTGAAACATACATTTAGTGAAGAGCTTCTTTGAATATTTTATGTAATTTTGGTTTAGTTTTTATGAAGTTTCTAAATTTCTCTTTATTTTCAAAAGTCTTAATTTCACCATTATATTTGATAGACAATTTTTCAGGATAAATAATTCTAGGATGGAAGGTTTTCCCACTCAGGGCTTTGAATGTGTCTGCCCACTGTTTTCTAGCCAGCATTGTTTCTGCAGAAAAGTCGGAAGAAAGCGTACAAGGTTTCCCTCAAAGTGTTTAGTTTGCTTTGAGCCTTTCTGCCTTCAGAAGCATCTGTTTATGTTTTGGCTTATTAAGCTTGATTATAGTATGCCTTGGCATCTTTCTTTTGGGGTCTAGCTTTTGTGGAGTTCAATAAACATCTTGTATACCTGTGTTCTCTTTGCTCATAATCTCAGGAAAGTTTTCTGTCAGCATCTCTACAGCAATACTCTGTATATTGTCATTAATCTCCCCTTGTTCAGGAGCTCCAATTTAATGTAAATTATTCCTCTTAATGGAGTCCCATGTGTTTCTTAATGCTTCTTCATTTTTCTTACTTATTTTCTCTGATTTCACCTCATAAATGCTGGTGTCAGTTACTCTGTCTCCTAGGTCAGTGAGTCTAGTTTCCATCTGTTCAATTGTACTCTTTTGACTTCGGATTGAATTATCTGGTTCTGTAATTTTGTTATTGATCTGATGTATTTCAGATCGTTGATGTTCCATCAGCTCAAATAGCTTACCAAATTTTTCATTTTGTTCTACTGCATTTATCCAACTTGATGGCACTTGGCTGGCTTTTGGCTAGGAGGGTTCTACATATAAATCTTTTGTATTTAGCCTCCAATAGATTCAGAAAGGCTTCTTCATCTGGGAATTTTTTTGAATTTTTTTAAATCTTTATTTAGGGAAGTTTCTGGAGCATTTGAAGACTTCTTCTTTAAATGATTAATTCTGGTCTGCTGCCTTCATGCCATCTAGGCACTGTTTGATTTCTCTGGTATTGGATTTAAGGGAACTGTTGGTCACCAGCTGTCTCTAATACTCTAATGATTTGCCCCCAGTGGACTCTCAAGGGTGGAAGATTGCTTATTTGATGGCAAAGAGGCTGCCCTGCTTATGGAGAAACTGGGGGTTGTCAGCCAACCCTACAATGTGGGTCAGAGAAGAGTGGCAGGAAAAGATGCTGGGCCTGTCAACAGACAGATCTTCTGGCAAATATATAGGCCTCTCAGCCTTAAATGTAAACTTCACTTCTATGCAGGGAGCTGTCCAGGTGCTGAACTGGCTGCTGGGAGCTGGGAGCTGTCCAAAGCACTGGCCTGAACAGGCAGTCAGGAGCAGCAGACTCCACCTGCTGGCTGATACTGAAAGTATGTTATTGGCCATTTGCAGAAGCTGCAGTTCTCTCACGGTGAAACAGCAGAAGTGGAGGTCAGACGGCTGCTGATTGTTTTTGAGAGGGGAAGATTAGTCTGATACTGGTGCCTAGTCAAATATGCTAGGTCCTAGGGTTCCTCAAATATTCAGTGCTCTATACAAATATCATCCAGGCCCTAGTTCTGAGGGAAATGAGGAGGTGTGTGTGTCTACTCTGCCATCTTTTTGTAAAAATTTTCTTGTCTGATGGTTTCCTTATACCTTTAAAAATTGAGGACTTCATGAAAGCTTTGTTTATATGTGTTATATCTGTCTAATTGTAGTAATTGAGAAATTACAGCTGACAAAGTTTTAAAGTTTATTTTGTTCACTTAAAGACAAGAACACTAAACACATTATGCGTTATCAAAAATAATTAATTTATGCAAAAGATAGCTATTTTATGAAACAAAGGAAATAGTGAGAGCACTGGTATTGTTTTAAATGTTTTCAAATTTCTTTACTGTCTACATTAATAGAAGATAGCTGAATTCTCATAAGTACTTCTCCATTCACTCTGTTGCAGTATCTCAGATTGAGCAGCCTCTGAAAAACTTCACTGTACACTTGTGAGAGAAAGAGAATGAAAAAATGTAATAACATCTACTTTATATTTCTGTGAAAATTGTTCTGATTACACAGACCTCCTGAAAGGACCTTAGGGACACCTAATGGTCCCGTACCACACTCCAGGAGACACTGAACAAGGGAAAGATGATATTATTGGCAAGTAGAACCCGAACTTAAATTGAAGTTTGTCTGACTCTACGGTCCATGAAAGAGAACCAGCACAATGGTTGCAGGTTGACCTACAGCAGGCCTAAATACAGAGACATGGTCCTTAGCTTACTTAACAAGTTAACACTGAAATTCCTACCACACCTCAAAAGCCTCTTGTGGTACAAGGACTCCCAGATGGGACACAATTAATCAAGAAAATTTCAAAGTTAGCTTGACTTGAGATTTGTATCATCTCAACTAAAGAACACTTTAAGTTGGGCACAGAACATGGTCATAAGGCACCATTTATGGCTTAGAGCTAAATATTCTTTCTAGGTGCCGCTTTTGATTTCTTTTGGCTCAGTTCCATGTAACCATTCTTAGAAGTTCCCCTCTACGGTGAGTCTCATGGCAGAAACTTGTCTGTGGCTCCTTATACTTCATATATTCTAGGCAACGGATAAATACTTCCTGAATGAGTTGATCCTCAGAAAATGGGTTTATCCCAAGAAAGTGAATGCTTGAGAGAGCATTCCACTCTTTAGAAGGTATTTGTGTTCATTGGAAACTGCTGCAAAGTGAGGTGCACAGATACAACTGAAGGACACAAAAGGGAATGCTTCTGTTGATCCAGCCTCTTTGAAGCTGTATGCATCCAGTATGGTACCCTGGGGATATCTGATCCAATCTTGAGTTCTCTTTAAACATGTAGATAATTTCCTTAATGTCTAATCAGGGGTCAGAGCCTCAGCTGAAGTTAAACACACACCTCGAGTTATAACATGAACAATAACAGAAATTGTATTATATTCTGCTACACATTAGGTTAGTTGTAGTTTTTGCTGTTACAAAGAATGTTGCAGTGAACATCCTGGTAGTCTGTACATTTACTTCAGGCAAATTCATAAGTGTTGGCATGTGCATATATTCCTATGGCTTTGACTCATGTTACTGAAATGTTCTCAGAAAGTAGTACACATTTATCTGCATCATACAAAAGACGCCTTTGCCTGTTGATAAACTCAATCTTGGTTTCCCAAGAGCAACTGATTCTTCCTTCTCCATCTACAGATTCCATTGTCATTTGTGTTTTACTTTCATCAATTCTGTGGGAAGGCAGTTACCATATAGTATCCACTCTAAAGAGGAAGAAACTGTTGAGAATGTAAATTTGAGATGATGAAATAAAGCTCCAGCTAGAATAGAGGTTGACTCTAAAACTACCTTTATATAACACGTTTTCCTTTTCCCTCCACAAGCAAGTGGAACTAATTTTAAAATGTTAAGTTCATTCCTGACTCTCCCATTTGCTTATCGCTCTTGTTTATCAGCATTGATTTAGAACTTATGTTTACTCAGTGATCCAGGCAAGCAACTTCAAAGAATTTATGCTATCTCTGTTATTCTTCTGGTTGAAGTTCATTTTTTCCTTCTCCATACCTTCTCCTGTATATGGCTGGTGATGCTTGTAGAGAAGAAAACTGCTTGCTTGGCCCATAGTCTAACCACTTCACATCAATCAGCCAATAAGACATGACTTCTCAAGGGTGTTTATTTATCAAGAACTTAAAATACAGCTCTTGCAGAAGATCTCACCTGAGTCACTATCAGCTACCCGTGGGAATCTGTAGCTGACTCCTGACCACTATCTGTCCTTAGCCAAGGAAACCTTGACATAGGCAAAGTATGGAAAATAGAATGTTTTTCCCTGAAAAATTGAGAATAACCCCAATTTAGATCATTCTGGCAAAGGAGGATTTTATTTGTGCCAGAATATTCCACATAGTCTCCAGTATTCTTCATTTTGCTTGATAACTGCAAGGCTCACGTGGAGTTTCTTTTTTAAAAAAATTCTAAGTCTGTTGAATCTAGTGAACAAATACCTTTATTTACTTAAAGATAAAACAGAGTGTGCCTTTGTGTGTTGATAAATACTAGTGCTACCTTTGTTGTTGTTACCTGCCACTGAGTCTGACTCATGGCAATTTTACATACAACAGAACAAAATGCTGCCTGGTTTGTCATCATCCTCACAATAGCCAGCATGTTCAAGTCTATTGATACAGCTAATTTGCCAGTCCATCTCACCAAGTGTCTCCCTTACCCTCATTGGTCCCCTACTTCACCAAACATGTTGCTCTGTTCCAGCGATTTTCTCTCCTGATAACATGACTTTATGCTGAATTCTTTGCTGGCATTTTCTAGCATTGTTTCATTATTTTCTTGCCAAAACACTATGAAAAATTCATGATTATCCTCATATTAGGGATGAAGAGACTGTGGCAGAGAGAAATTAACCAATTGTCCCAGGCTACACAGTTTATGAGGGGGAAGAGGCAGAATTTGAATCCACGCAGCATGATTCCAGAGGTTACTCTTTTTAATCACTTTTATGTTGACACCTCCACCAAAATATAATGCGTATATTTTGTACATATGACTTTGTTTTATTTGCTTATAGATGTACCACAATTTATTTAGCTAATGCCATAACATTGCACACTTCAGCTGACTTCAGTTTTTTACTACTACAAAAAATGTTACAATAAACGTCCTTAAAGTCAAATCTTTATATGTTATCTATGTTCTTTAGGACAGATTCTTAAGCATGACTTTCGTGAGTTTATGTACATACACATTTGTATAACTTTGACAAGTGCCATCAAACCATTCCAGAAAGGTAATACACATCCACCTTCATCATACAAACATGTCTGTGGCTCTGAGCCTTAAAACCGTGCCTTATTCATTTTTAATTGTTATCAGTGAGACTGAAAACTATGCTGTCTCATTGTAATTTGTGACTTAAAATATTCTCATTGTATGTTTGCTGTATTACTCAGGTGTATTTCCTGCTAATGTCTTTGCCCATTAAGAAGACTCTTTTTTTCTTATAAATTTTAGAGATATTTACACAGTGAGAAATCCCCGGTGGCTTAGTGGTTAAGTGCTACAGGTACTAACCAAAAGGTTGGTAGTTCAAATCTGGCAGGTGCTCCTTGGAAACTGTATGGGGCAGTTCTACTCTGACCTATAGGGTCACTATGAGTCAGAATCAAGTTGACAAGCAGTGGATTTGGTTTACATAGTGAAACCTATAATAGCTAGAACTGAACGGGACTGCCTTGTATTTCTAGGTGTTGAAAATCTTCTGCCTTTGACAGAGTAAGGTCTTACCACTTTTCTTCTCTTTTCTTTTTTTAATTGTGATTAAGTGGAAGTATACAATCCAAATTAATTTTGCATGCCTGCCTATCTGCAACTCCTTCTGCTCTCCTTGCCCAGTGACAGCACAGTCCTCCTTTTCATTCTATACATATTGTATCCTCTTAATAACCTCTTGTTGCTTCCTCTCCACCTTCTTCTCTCCCATGTAGAAAGAGACCAGTAGGACAACACCCGATATAGTACACACAACACGTAGTCACACTGTGTCCAGTCCATTTTTTGTCCAAAGAGCTGACCTCAGTAGCGTTCTCTGATCAGGGGCAGCAACAAGTCTAGGGGTATGCTCCCAGTGGATCCCCCATGCCATCGGACCACCTGTTGTGGTCTTTTAGTAGAGTTCTTAAGCTGCACATCACTTTTTCTCGTGTTGCCACAAGGCTCAACATTGTGTGCCCCAGCATGGCTGTCTTTGGTGGTAACTAGGAACAGTCTAGTTCTTCTGGTCACTTGTTGATACAGTCTCCCATTCACATGGGTCCTTCTGTCTCCTGAGCTCTTCTTATCTCATGTCTTTGTTGTTCTCAGTAGTCATCTGTTCCAGATTAATTTGGGACATTGTGGTGTACCTCAGATGGAGACTTGCTAGCTTTTAATACCCTAGACACCACTCAGCAATATGGGGCGCAGAAGACTCTCTTAGCAATAGGCTAGTTAAGCCACTTGACCTTGATGTCACCCAAGAGCGTGGTCCCCAGATCGGGTCCCTGCCACTTTATCCTTCCAATATTAGGTTGAGATTAGAAGAGCTATCAGTTTATAGTGAAGTCCAGTTAAGTTGATCTACTGTCTACTGTGTGCCGTGACTGCTTTTACCTGACCAAATTTCTATCAACTATCTAATCTATGACCAACCCTCTCCCTTCCTCCCAACCCTTGTAGCCAACAAAGACTCTTTTGTTCTGTACATAAATCTATTTTTAAGACCTTACAGTAGGGGTCTCATATAATATTTGCCCTTTTGGTGCTGACAGATTTCACTCAGCATAATGTCTTCCAATTGAAACCACATTAGAAGATGCATCCTAAAGTTGTCATTGTTCCTCATCATTGCATAGTGTTTCATTGAGCAGATGTATGATGGTTTGTTTATCCATTCATCTGTTGATGGACATGTAGGTTGGTTCCATCTTTTTGCTATTGTGGACTCTTCTGCCATAAACATTTATGTGCTTTTATCTTTTCATGTGACAGTCTTTGTTTCTGTAGGATATATTCTGAGCAGTGGGATTACTGGATCAAATGGTATAGATATTGCCAGCTTTTTAAGGAAGTGCCAAATTGCTTTTCAAAGAGGTTGTACCATTTTGCAATCTCAGCAGCTGTGTTGGAGAGTTCTGATCCCTCCACAGCCTCTCCAGCATTTGTTGTTTTGTGATTTTTGGAGTATGGCCAGTCTTGTTGGTGTGTGATGGTATCTCATTGTAGTTTTGATTTGGATTTCTCTGATAGCTAATGATCCTGTGTATTTCCTCATGTGTCTATTGGCTGCCTGGATGTCCTCTTTGGTGAAGTGTCTGTCCATCTCCTTTGACCTTGCTTAATTGAGAAATTTGCCTTTTTCTTGTTGATATTTTGCACTACCTTGTAGATTAAGTCTTATAACTTTTCTACCACTCTGTATTAGTGGAAAAGATTTAACTTTTCCTTTACTGAGAAGTTTTGCTGTATACAAGTTTCAGCTTTCACAGGCTTTACTATGTGTGTCTTATATTACGAGACTTCAGTGGCACAGTAATTAAGAGCTCTGTTGCCAACTGAAAGGCCAGTACTTCAAATCCACTAGCCACTGCTATGAGACAGCTCTGCTGTGTCCTATAGGGCCATTATGAGTCAGAATCAACTTGATGACAATGGATTTGAGTTTATTTGGTCTTATATTTGGAAATTAAATTTGACAATTACATCCAACAAAGAGAAAAGTAGTTTTACTCTGCAGTTTGCACAGTATCTTACATCCTGTTCTTCCTAATGCTGCTAATAAAGCATAAATGATTCACGTGTCTATAAGACAAAAGCATGCCTTTTAAACAAAAGATCAAGTAGATAAAAGCATCCCTCTTTTTCAAAAAGAAGCTTCTACCGTCTACTCTTGATTTTCAGTCTCCAAGAGAAGAGTAATGGGGTGAGGACCAGTGAAGCTTATTGAGTAATGAGTCACAGGATGAGAAACCCATTGTAAACAGCTATGTACCATCTCTTAACTGATCATAACACTGAGTCAAGGGGGCCAGGCCTGGTGTGTGGGTTTTAGATGTAACTTAAATTGGGATAATTCTCACATTTATGTGTGTTTATTTTCCTTTTGTCACTGTTCTCTGATGTTACAATTTGAAGGTAAAATTCTATTAAATTAAATTTGAACAGTTCAGAATTACACAATTGATTACACACGTTTTATTTCCCAGTGACCTAGGCCCACTATTTTCTGGGGGGCTATGTACTGAGATGGCAAGCAAGGGTCAACTCTGCTGGTCAGCCCTGCTGGTCCAGCACTGCATGAAGGTTGGTCACACTGGGAATGAGATTTGGGGAATACAGATTGTTTGCAAAGACATTAGCAGGAAATACACCTGATTAATACAGCAAGCATGCAATGCAAATATTCTAACTCACAAATTACAACATTGAGACCACATTTTTCAATCACACTGGCACAGCTGTGGGCTGAGTGTGACCAGTGGCTCAATGCTTGAGCCTTAGGCCCTTCTTGGGAAGCTAGACCCACCAAGCAAATCCTAGAAGTCCCATACAAATAATCAGTTGCTGTTAAGTTAATGCAAACTCATGGTAAAATCATGCATGTCAGGGTAAAACTATGCTACACTGAATTTTCAATGACTGTGATAGTTTGGAAGTGGATTTGCTAGGTCTTTCTCCTGAGGCACTTACGGATGGATCTGAATCTCTGACCTTTCAGTCAGCAGCTGTTAACCATCTATACCACCTAAGGACTTCCAGAAATCCTATACCAAAACCAAACCTATTTCTGTTGATTCTAACTCATAGCAACCCTACAGGGCAGAACAGAATTCCCCTCACTGAGTATCCAAGGAGTGGTTGATAGATTCAAACTGCCCATGTTTTTTGATTTGCTGTTGTAGCTCTTAATCACTATGTCACCAAAGTTTTCAGAAATCCTATAGGTCCTTTGTTATTCTTTTCATCCTCTTGAGGTTTCTTTACTTCCACCTGTCACTGGAGAATTCCTCAGGAAACAGACTCTGAGATGGAGTTTAGAATGCAGGATGTTTATTAAGGAGCACCCTTAGAATTGACACCTATGGAAGGGTGGAGAAAGAAGCAAGAGAGAGCAAAGAAGAAACAGCTATGATACAATGAAAACTACAACAACATCACACTGAAGCCTCAAGAACCCCACTGGGATCTCTGGAGCAGGAACTGCCCTTGTGAGCTGCCCGGAGTTGGTCAAAATGACCAGGCTTTATGCTTTCTCATCTTCCAGTCATTGGGCATGGCACAATCTGGGAGACAGTGAGCTTGGGCACATGGCTGTGGGCTGGGTCTGCCTCAAGGGTCTGACAGTTAGAAACTCTTTGCAGACAGAACTCCCAGCAGCAAGTTGAAAGTTGGCTGAATGGCATGTTACAGTATACTCCATACCTCAACTCTTTTCTTCCTTTTCTTCTCCTCTAGGTCTTGCTTCTCTAGATCTTCAACTCAAAGATATCTTTACTTGAAACCTTGTTCTCTTTTCTTTCTTCTGCTTCTAACTGTGCTTTAACTTCTCAATTTCTTTCCATCTGTCCTTGCCTTTCATTCTACTCAAAATATTTCCTCCAAATCACCACAATACCAGTTTCCAGTGCCACATCCCCCAATGACCCACCTCTTACCTCAGATGCAGTTAGGGAAGACTGTTTATTTGTGCCTGTGGCTCCCCAGCTTCAGCACCTACTATGTCCCTCAGCTTTTCTGCTGGAAGATTTTTTCCAAAGATAATAAATAGGCTGTAACTCCACACCTTTCTCTCCTCCCCAAGGAGAGCAAGCAAGTAAATTTAACAAGGTCAACTCAACTATAGTTTATGAAATGAAATGTCTTATTAGAACCTTCTCCATATGTTAACAATTATTAGTTTTAAGCTCCTTGTGATAAACTGCTAACATGATTTAGACCCCATAGTATGTGCAGGGAGACTCTGGAATTAGTTGGGCTGAGTACAAAATGCTCGTTTGCCAGTTTGCAGTACTTAAAGTATTGCTACTATGCTGAAAGCTATGCCAAAAGTATTTCACATGCTATCAGGGTCATTCATGGTAGATAGGTTTAACGAGAGCCTCCAGACTAAGACATACAGAAAGAAAGGCTTGGTAGTCTACTTCCAAAAATTAGTGAGTGAAACCCTATGAATCGCACAGAATAGTGCCCAGTAGCGTAACAGAAGATGACCCCTCTAGGTTGGAAGGCACTCAAAGCACACAATGGACTTGATCATGCTAACCCTCATGAATGTGGTATAGGACTAGGCCACGTACAGGGAGTAACCATTACTCATTGCCATCAAGCCAGTTCTGACCATTGTTGTTGTTAGGTTCTGTTGAGTCAGTTCTGACTCATAGTGACCTTATGCACAACAGAATGAAATACTTCCCAATCTTGTGCCATGCCCACGATACATTTTATGCTTAAGCCTATTGTTGTGCACTGTGTCGATTCATTTCATCGAGGGTCTTCCTTTTTTTCGCTGACTCTCCACCCTGCCAAGCATGATGTCCTTCTCCAGGGGTGGACCCGTCCTGACAACATGTCCAAAGTATGTAAGATGTAGTCTTGCCGTCCTTGCTTCCAAGGAGCACTCTAGTTGTACTTTTTCCAGAACAGATCTCTTTGTTCATTTGGCGGCCCATGGTGCATTCAACATTCTTTTCCAGCACCACAATTCAAAGGCATCAATTCTCCTTCTGTCTTCTTTATTCATTGTCCAATTTTGACCTGTATCAACCCCATAGGACAAGAATTGTCCCATACATCTTCCAAGGAGCGCCTGGTGGGTTTGAACAGTCTTAGCTCTTTATTACAGCACCAGGGCTTCCAGATTCACCATTAGTTAGAGTCAACTCAATGACAACTAACAACAGTGCAAAATAAAAATGTGGGGCCCAATGTGAGTTAGGGAGGTTATTCTTACCTTCACACAGTCCCACTGCCCCAGCTCACAGCTGGTGCGAAATCCTTAAGGCATTACAAGTTCATGCTAACTTCCATACCTGGAAGGGCAAGAAGTGAAGGGTAAGAAGCCCTACCAAGTCACCCACCATATGTGCTTGGTTATGCTTGCCTGTGGTTGGGATGCTGTTGTGTTGACCTGCCCTGAGATGCTGTGGGGTATATACTTGAATCTTAGCCTCTCACTCCCTGGGCTCAAGACCCCACTGGGGACATAGGGCAATGGCAGAACACATATGTACTCTTCTGATGTTACTCTTACTGTCAAAACTACTACCATTAACCCAGGCCAGGTATTAAATTGGAGAGTCATCTTTGTTGCGTTCTTTAGAAGAATGTTATTGGTAAGCCTAACCAGAAGTATGCCAGTAACTTCAGTTATCTGTTGTTGCTTTACAAATCACCTGAAACTTTGTTGTTAGGTGCCTTTTAAATGGTTCCACCTCACAACAATGGAATGAAATGTTGCCTGGTCCAGCGCCATACTCAAAATTGTTGCTATGTTGCAGATACTGTATCAATTCATCTCATTGAAGGTCTTCAACTTTTCTGCTGACCCACTCTTTACCAAGCATGATGTCCTTCTGCAGACATTGATCCCTCCTGACATGTCCCAAGTTTGTGAGATGTAATCTTGCCATTCTTGCTTCTAAGGAGCACTTGGTTGTACTTCTTCCAAGGCAGATTTGTTCATTCTTTTGGTGGTCCATGATATATTCAATATTCTTCACTAATGTCATAATTCAAAAGCATCAATTTTTCTTTGGTATTCCTTAGTCATTGTCCAGTTTTTGCATACACGTGAGGTAATTAAAAATACCATGGTGTGAGCCAGGCACAAAGTAGTCCTTAAGTCAGGATGGATATGATAGCAGCTCAAAAGTCATTACTGCTATTATATGCTGTCTGGTCAGATCTGAGTCAAAGCAACCCCATGCACAACAGAACAAAACACACCAGTCTGTCACCATCCTCATAATTGTTGCTATGCTTGGGTCCATTGTTGCAGCCACTGTGTGAATCCATCTGATGAAAGATCTTCCTGTTTTTCACAGACTCTCCACTGTCCAGGCATGATATTCACCTCCAGGGACAGATCCCTCCTAATAACATGTGCAAAGTATGTGTAATGCAGTCTTGCCATCCTTGTTTCTAAGGACCATTCTGGTTGTACTTTTTCCAAGACAGGTTTGTTTGTTCTTTTGGCATGGCAGGGTATGTTCAATATTCTTTGTCAACACATTTCAAAGGTATCAGTTTTTCTTTTTTTCCTTTGGTTTTTGGTCTTCCTTACTCATTGTCCAGCTGTCACAAGCATATGAGGTGATTGAAAACACCATGACTTGGGTCAGGTGCACCTTAGGCCTCAAGGTGACATCTTTGATTTTCAACACTTTAAAGAAGACTTTTGTGGCAGATTTGCCCAATACAATGCATCTTTTGACTTACTGACTGCTGCTTTCATGGGTGCTGATTGTGTATTCAAGCAGAATGAAATCCTTGACAACCTCAGTCTTTTCCTTGTTTATCATGATGTCACTTATTGGACCAGTCATGAGGATTTCTGTTTTCTTTATGTTGAGATATAATCCATAGGGAAAGCTGTGGTCTTTGATCTCCATCAGCAAGTGCAGTAAGTCTTCTTAACTTTCAACAAGCAAAGTTGTGCCATCTGTACAAGGCAGGTTGTTAATGAGCATTCCTCCAAGTGCTGAACCTCTGTTCTTCTATCAGCTTCTCTGATTATTTGCTCACCATACTGATTGAATAGATATGGTGAAAGGGTACAATCTTGACACAGTCTTTTCCTGAACATGCAGTATCCCCTAGTTCTATTAGTACAGATTCTTCATGAGCACAGTTAATTGTTCTAAAATCCTTATTCTCTACAATATTATTTGTACTTTGTTATGATCCAAACAGTAAAATGCTTTAGCATAGTCAATAAAACACAGGAAAACATCTTTCTGATATTCTCTGCTTTTAGCCAGGATCTATCTGACTTCAACAGTGATATCTCTGGTTTCACATTCTCTTCTAAATTTGGCTTGAATTTCTGGCAGTTCTTATTGATATACTGCTGCTGCTTTCAAAGACTCTTCAGCAAAATTTGCTTGTATCTGCTATTAATGACAGTGTTCAATAATTTCACATTGAGTTGGATCACCTTTCTTTGGAATAGGCATAAGTATGAATCTCTTCCATTATATTGGCCCTGGTAGCTGTCATCTAAACTTCTTGACATAGATGAATAAGCACTTCCAGCACTGCATCTGTTTATTGAAGCATCTTAGTTGGTATTTTGTCAAATCCTGTAGACATTTTTTGCCACGCCTTCAGTGCAGCTTGGAATTTTTCTTTCTATACCATTGGTTTCTGAGCACATGTTACCTACTAAAATAGTTGAACATCAATTATTTTTTATATGACTTTTCCACACTTCCCCACCCTGTAAATAAAACTTCCTTAGAGGCCTCTATAATTCTTTCTTTTTAAAATTATGTTTTAAGTAAAAGTTTGCAATTCTAGTTTCTCATACAAAAACTTAACATAGACTTTGTATGTGACCCTAGCTGCTCTCCCACAACAGCCCACTCCTCCCCTCCACCCCCATTTTCTCATGTTTATTAAACCAGCACCTGTCCCATTCTTTCTTCTCATCTTGCCTCCATATAGGAGCTACCCAGTTAGTCTCATGTATCTACTAAAGCCAAGAAGCACACACTTCACCACTATCATTTTATGTCTTATAGATCAGTTCAGTCTTTGTCTGAGAGTTGACTTCTGGAAAATGGGCTAACAGAGTATCCAAGGATCATGTCTTCTGGGGACTGTCCAGTCTGTCAGAACATCAAGTTTAGTTTTTACGCCAGAGTTCAAATTCTGCACCCCACATTTCTCTTGCTCCATCAGGGACTCTGTTGAATTTCTCTTAAGGACAGTCATGGATGGTAGCCAGGCACCAGCTGGTTATTTCAGTCTCATAATGATGTAGTCTCTGGTTTATGCAGTCTTTTCTGTCTCTGGGTTCATGTTTTCCCCATGTCTTTGATGATCTTCATTCTATTTGAACAGGTGAGTTGAAACTGATTGATGCTTCTTAGATGGCTGCTTGCTAGCTTTGAAGAACCCAGACATCACTCATTAGGATGGGATGAGCACATTTTCTTAAAAAACTTTGTTGTGCCATTTGACCTAGATGGCCCCTGTAGCCATGGTCCCCAAACACTTACCTCTGCTTTTCTGTCCCTCAAAGTGTTTGGTTGTACTTATAAAACTTCTTAGCTTTTCGTTTAGTCCAGTTGTGTTGACTTCTCCTCTGCTCTGTGTTGTCCCTCCCTTCACTGAGAATAATTCTTCCCTAGTATCAAATCAGTAAATACCCCTCTCCCTCCTCCCCCAGTCTCTTAACCAACAAAGACTGTTCATTCTTTTGGTAGTCCTTATATTACTAGTCTCATAGAATACTTGTCTATTTACAAATGACTAATTCCACTCAGTTTAATGCCTTCCCGATTCATCCATGTTGTGAAAAGTTTCATAAATTCATCATTGTTCTTTATCACTGCATAATATTCCATAGTTGGTTTATCCATCCTTCCATTGGTGGACATCTAGGTTGAGTTTATCTTTTTTTGCTGTCATGAGCAGTGATGCAATGAACACTGGTGTACATGTGTCCACTTGTGTAACAGCTCTTAATTCTTGAGGATATATTCAAAGAAGTGGGATTGCTGAATCGTATGGTATTTCTTTTTCTAACTTTCTAAGAAAGCACCAAATAAATTTCCAAAGTGGCTGTACCATTTTCCATTCCCACTAGCAGTGTGTAAGTGTTCCAGTCTTTCCATAGACTCTCCAACATTTATTATTTTGTGTTTTTTGAATTAATACTAGGCTTGTTTGTGTTAGATGGTGTCTCACTGCAATTTTGATTTGGATTTTTCTAATGGCTAATGATCATGAGCATTTTCTCATATATCTGTTAGCCACCTGAAAGTCTTCTTTGGTGAAGTATCTGTTCATGTCCTTTGTCTATTTTTTAATTGGGTTATTTTTCTTCTTGTTATTGAGGTTTTGCAGCATCATGTAGATGTCAGACATTAAATACGGTCAGATTTGTTGTAGCCAAAAAATTGTTTTTCAAACAGCAGGTTGTCTTTTTACTCCTTCCTTCCTCCCTCCCTCCCTCCCTCCCTCCCTCCCTCCCTCCCTCCCTCCCTCCCTCCCTCCCTCCCTCCCTCCCTTCCTTTTTTTTGTGTAAGGTCTAGGAGGGCTCTCTATATAATTCTTTTGTATTCATCTTCTGATAGTTTCAGAAAAGCTTCTTCATCTGGGAAGTTCTGAGGTGGTTTCTTTTGGGGTCCTTCTGATGCCATGGGTGACTTCTGGGTTACCGTCTTCTCCAACATTTGTTGTTTTGGGGGCTTCATATGGGTCAACAGAGGCTGGGAGAGATGTTGTGAAGATAGACCACAGTTGTTTCTCCAGGCTGTCTTAAAAGGAGAAGTAAAAAGTATTTGACAACTTCTAAAGTCAGTCAGATTTTCAGATGTATACGCCCCTCTTCCCAGCTGACAAAGCACCTCTGTATTGAATGCCAGATGTTATAAACTAGCTGAAAATACAGAAAGGGTACTGGCCTGCTGGCCTCTGCTGTCTGGCCCAAGCTGTAGGTGATACTGTGTAGAATTCTGCTTTTCTGCTGGAAAAGCAATCTCTTCTGGGTAGGCACTGCCTCCCAGCCCAGGAAATTAGGTCCAGCTGAGGCTTCTGTATGGATGACCTCACCTCCCAGCAAAACAAGATGGCATCCTGCAGAAGCTTACCAGCTGGCCAGGACCAGGCTCCCAGCAGAAAGAGAGGCCAAGAGTGCCGAAATGCCCAGAGTCCACAGCTTCCGCTGTTGGGCCCCAGTCCCAGGTGACACTGTGCAAAACACTGCCTCCCTGCTAGAAAAGCACTCTGCCCCCAGCAGGAGCCACCTTCCAGCCTAAGAACCAAGTCCAGCTGGGGCCACTGCCCCAGCTTCTCCATTTCCCAATAGGCCAGTGGAACCAAGGTGTACAGAGTCCAAAGCCAAGCTCTCAGAACCTGACAATTATGCATGTTGGTCCCACCATCAGTGCGTCCGAGACCAGTAGCTAGTCAAGTCCCAATTCTGCCCGCCAGCCAAGACGTAGGGAAAAAAATTGAAATGGTGAGTTACCTTTGGTCTGTGCAGGCCTGTGCTCACTGAGAATGGGGTCAGTGAAAGAGAGGAGGTTTTGTGTTCAGTGGTATGAAATCCAAATTAACAGCCCTATGCTGCATCCCAGGGCTCACTAGGTATCCAGAAGACTCCATTTAATTATTGCTTCAGGTCTTGGTTTCTGAGGGATGTAGGGAGACGTGCATCTAGTCTGCCATCTTGACTCTGCCCCCTCTTTTTTTTTAATTGTGATTGAGTGAAAGTGTACAATCCAATTTAAGTTTGTATGCCCGCCTATCTGCAACTCTGTCTGCTCTCCTTGCCTGGTGACAACATACTCCTCCTTTCTGTTCTATACATGTCATAACCTCTTAGCAATCTCCTGTCCCCTCCTCTCCATCCTTACCACTTGCCTCTAGTAAGAGGTCAATAGGATGGCATCCAATAGAAGCATAGCACCACAGACTGCATGCACGATATGGTCACTCTGTGTCCCTGAACCTAATCCATTTCTGTCTGAAGAGTTGACCTCAGTAAAGATTTATGGTCAGGGGCCATGCTCCCAGGGGAACCCCCAGGCCTTTGGACCATCAACTGTGGTCATTTAGTAGAGTTCTTAGGGTGCACTCCTTTTTTTTTTCTCATCTTGCCACTGGGACTCAACATTGTGAGCCCCATCATGGCTGTCATTGGTGGTGGCCTGGCATCATCTGGTTCTTCTGGTCACATGTTGATATAGTCACTCATTCGCGTGTGTCTTTCTGTCTTCTGGGTTCTTTTTCCCTCATGTCATTGTTGTCTTTGGTGATCGTCTGTTCCAGCTGAGGTGGGACCATTGGTTTTCCTCAGATGTCAGTTTGCTAGCTTTTAAGACCCCAGATGCCACTCAGCAGTATGGGGTACAGGAAAGTCTCTCAGCATTAAACTACTTATGTCAATTGTCCTTGATGTCCCCTGAGAGCATGGCCCACAAACCCCCACCCCTGCTACACTATCCTTGCAATAATGGGTTAAGACTGGAAGAATTTTCAGGTTATATTGAAGTTCATTTAAATTGATCTTCTTTTCAATGTGTGCTGTCAGTGATTGCACCCAACCAAATTTCTATCAATTATCTAATCTATAACCAACTCTCTCCCTCCCTCCTTCCCCTCCTTTGCAGCTGTCAAAGTGTCTTTTCTACTGTACATGAGTCTGTTTTTAAGTGTATGTGTCTCGTACAATATTTGTCCTTCTGTCACTGACTGATTTCACTCAGCATAATGTCTTGCCATTGAAACCAGGTTATGAGATGATTTCTAAAGTCATCATTGTTTTTTATCCTTGCATAGTGCTCCACTGGTATATATACCATAGTTTATTTATCCATTCATCTGTTTTTAGGCATCTGAGTTGATACCATCTTTCAGCTGTTGTGGACTGTGCTGCAATATACATTTGTGTGCATGTATCTGTTCATGTGATTGCCCTTGCTTCTGTAGGATACATTCCAAGCAGTGGGATTACTGGATCAAATGGTATATCTATCTCCAGCTTTTTAAGGGAGCTCCAGATTGCTTTCCAAAGAGGTTGTACCATTTTGCAATCCCACTAGAAGTGTAGGAGAGTTCCAATTTCTCCACAGCCTCTCCAGCATTTGTTGTTTTGTGTTTTTTGGACCAGGCCAACCTTGTTGGGGTGAGATGATATCTGATCATAGTTTTCATTTGGATTTCTTTAATAGCTAATGATCGTGAGCCTTTCTGTACGCAGCTTTTGGCTGCCTGGATGTTCTCTTTAGTGAAGTGTCTGCCTATATGCTTTCGCCAGTGCTTAATTGGGTTATCTATCTATTTCTTGCTGATATTTTGCAGTATCTTGTAGATTATGGAGCTCAGATGTCGGTCTGACATATAATTGTCAATTTTTTTTTCCCATTCCTTAGGTGGTCTTTTAATTCTTTTTATAGAGTCTTTGGATGAGCAAAAGGGTTCGATTCTTAGTAGTTCCCATTTATCTATTTTCTCTTCTGTTGATTGTGCTTTGTTTGTGAAATCTTGAAGTCTGAGTTGTGTATTAAAACTTCCATATTGACTATTTTTTCTTGCATGATTTTTATCATTTTAGGTTTGATATTTAGATCTTTTATTCAGTTTGAGTTGGTTTTGTGTAAGGTATGAGATGTGGGTCTTGTTTCAAGTTTTTGCAGATAGATATCCAATTTTGCCAGCACTATTTGTTAAAGAATTTGTTTTTACCCTCAATTTACAATCTCAGGGCCTTTGTTGAATAACAGTTGTTCGTAGAAGGATGGTGGCATCTCTGGGCTCTCAACTCTGTTCCATTGGTCTATATGTCTCTTTTTGTACCAGTACCTGGCTGTTTTGACTACTGTGGCAGTCATCTTTTTACTCTTTTGGTGAAGTCTTTAGATCAGTATAAGTATTTGATTTTAAGGAGTTCCCAGTTGTCTGTTTTCTCTTGGTGTTTGTGCATTGTTAGTAATGTTTTGTATTCTGTTGGGTCCATGTGTTAGTGCTCACAGTTGTCTCTATTTTTTCTGTCATGATCTTTATCACTTTATATTATTTGATATTTAAGTCTTTGATACATTTTGGACTGTTTTTGTGCCACGTGTGAGATATGGTTCTTGTTTCATTTTCTTCGCAGGTGGATATTCAGTCATGCCAACACCCAGTTTACAGACTGTGGCCTTTGTCAAATATCAGCTGCTGATAGGTGGATGATTTTATGTCTGCATTCTCAATTCTATTCCACTGATCTATGCATCTCTTGTTGTACAGGTACCAGCCTGTTTTGTCTACAGTGGTGGTGTAATAGCTTCTGAAGTCATGTAGGGTAAGGTCTCCCACTTTGTTTTCTTTTTCAGCAGTGTTATGCTTACCTAAAGATTTTTACCTTCCATATGAAGTTAGTAATTTGTTTCTTCATCTCGTTAAAGAATATCGTTGGAGTGTGGATTGGGATTGTATTGTATCTATAGCTCACTTCAGGTAGAATAGTCATTTTCACAATGTTGAGTCTTCCCATCTATGAGCAAGGTAGGTTTCTCCACTTACATAGGTCTCTTGGTTTCCCGTAGTAGTGTCTTATAGTTTTCTTTGCATAGGTCTTTTATGTCCCTGTTTAGATTTACTGTAAATATTTTATATCTTTTAAGGATATTGTAAATCATATTTATTACGTGATTTTCTGTTCAATGTTCTCTATGTTAGTGTAAATGAATCCAAATGATTTCCTTATGTTTATCTTGCATGCTGACACTTTGTTGAACTCTTCTATTATTTTTGTGTGTGTGCGTCTGTGTGGATTCTTCAGGATTTTCTTTGTATAAAATCATATCATCTGCAAATAGAGATACTTCCACATAGTAGTTACCAATTTAGATACCTTTAATTTCTTTTTGTAGCCTGACTATTCTCTCTAGAACCTCCAGGACAATATTGAATAAAACTGGTGATAAAGAACATCTTTGTCTGGTTCCCATTCTCAAGAGTAATGCTTTCAGATTCCGTTCATCTAGTACGATGTTGGCTGTTGACAAGGGGTAAAAAAAACAAAACCAAAACCAAAACCCCATTACTATTGAGTCAGTTCTGACTCACAGAGACCCTACAAGACAGAGTAAAACTGCTTCATGGAGTTTCAAGTGAGTGCCTGGTAGATACAACTGCTGATCTTTTGATTAACAGCTGTGGCACTTAACCACTAAGCTACCAGGGTTCCCATAGATGTCCTTTATTTTGTTGAAGAATTTTCCTTCATTCCTATTTTGCTGAGAGTTTTTAACACGAATAGGTACTGGACTTTGTCAAATGCCTTTTCTGCATTAATTGACAAAATCAAGTGGTTCTTGTCTTTTATTCATATGATTGGCTGCACTGATTGTTTTTCTAATGTCGAACCACCCCTACATACATACCTCATATGAATCCCACTTAAAAGTGGTGAATTATTTTTTTTAATATGTTACTTAATTTTATTAGCTAGAATTTTGTTGAAGATTTTTGCCTCTAAGTTCATCAGACATACTGGCCTGCAATTTTCCTTTTTTGTGCTGTCTTTACATGGTTTTGGTGTCACAGTTATGCTGGCTTCATAGAATGAGTCTGAGAGTATTCTATCCTTTTCTATGCTCTGAAATAATTTTAGTAGTAGTGATACTAACTCTTCTCTAAAAGTTTGGTAGAATTCTCCAATGAAGCTGTAAAAGGCAGAGGTTTTTTTTGGGGGGGGGGAATTTTTATTTACTTTTTCAGTCTCTTCTTTTGTTATGGGTTTATTTAATTGTAGTGCCTTTATTTACGTTAGTTTAAGTACATAGTGTATTTCAAAAATTTGTCCATTTCCTCTAGGTTTTCAAGTTTATTAGATTACAATTTTTCATAGTATAAGGACTGTCAATTAAGTTCAAGAACTCATCCTAGAAAAAGTGCTACTTAAGTCATTGCTGGATATCACTGTGATCACCTTCGAAGTACCCCCTTTGGGAAGCTATGCACTGATGCCAGCATCTAGTCCACTCTTCAAAGCAATTTTGGAACTGTTTTTCTGGAACAACCATCAGAGCTGTTGTCATATTACCATTGATATCCTGAATGTCATCAAAATGTCTTCTTTTCAATATTTCCTTTGTCTTTGGATAACCAAAAAATCATTGGGGGCCAGATCAGATGAGTAGGGAGGAAGTTCCAATAGTTATTTGTTTGCTGGCTAAAATCTCCCTCACAGACAACTATGCATTTAAGTTTGTAAATTTCCCACCTTGCCTCCATGTACAATGGTTATTCCAGAAAGAGTTCCAAAATTGCTTCGAAAGGTGGACTAGGTGCTGGCATCAGTGCAGAGCTTCCCAAGAGGAGTACTTTGAAGGTGACCGTAGTGATATTCAGCAATGAGGTATGTAGCACTTAGTGCAATTAAGTTCATGGACTTAACTGTCAGACCTTGTATTCTGTTACAATTTTTTAAATTTTAGTTGAATTTGTTGCGACATCACCCATCTCATTTCTTGTTCATCTAATTTGCTTCTACTCCTGTTTTTCATTCATCAGTTTGGCCAATGGCTTAAGTCTTTTCAAGGAACTAGCTTTTGGTCTTGTTAACTCTTTTGATTGTCTTTCTATTCTCTAATTCATTTGGAAACCCTGGTGGCGTAGTGGATAAAAGTGCTACAGCTAACAACCAAAAGCATGGCAGTTCAAGTCCACCAGGCACTCCTTGCAAACTGTGAAGCAGTTCTACTCTGCCCTGTAAGATCTCTTTGATAGGGATGACTCGACAGCATTGACTTTTCTAATTCATTTAGTTAGTTCTGCTCCAGTTTTTATTATTTGCTTTCTTCTGGTGCCAAAATTGTTCTTTCGTTGCTCCCTTTTTATTTATTGAAGTTGTAGCATTAATGCTTTGATTTGGAGTCTTCTTTTTGGATGCGTGTGCATTTACTGAAATAAACCGACCTCTGAACAGCCTTTGTTGTGTCCCAAAGGTTCTGAGAGGATGCATTTTTATTCTCACTTGATTTTGCGAATTTCTTCATTCTGTCATTGATTTATTCTATAATCCAGTAGTTTTGGGGTAAAGTGTTGTTCAGTTTCCATGTATTCGATTTTTTTCCCTTGCTTTGTCTGTTTCAATTTCTATCTTTATGGCTTTGTGATTTGAAAAGATGCTTTACAATATTTCATTGCTTTGGATTTTGCTAAGACTTGATTTGTGGCCTAATATATGGTGTATTCTGGATGTTCCGTGTGAATTAGAAAAGAAATTATACTTGCTGTGTTCAGTGGAGTGTTCTGTATATGTCTATGAAGTCAAGTTGGTTGATTGTGGCATTTATATCATCTGTATGTTTACTGAGCTTCTCTCTGAATATTCTTTTCTTCACTGAAAGTGGTGTGCTGAAATCTCCTACTATTATTGTGGAGCTACCTACTTCTCTTTACAATACTGGTGGAGTACTTTTTATGTATTTAGGACCCTATCACTGGGTGCATAAATGTTTAATATGGTTATGTCTTCCAGGTGTATTGACCCTTTAATCATTGTTTAGTGTCTTTCCTTATCCATTGTGGTAGATTCTACTTTAAAGTCTATTTTATCAGACATTAATATTGCCACTCCTGTTATTTTTTAAATGTTGTTTGCCTGATATTTTTTTTCCATCCTTTGACTTTTACTTTGTGTCTTTAAGACTAACGTGTATCTCTTGTAGGCAGCAAATAGACACATTATGTTTTGTTATCCATTGTGCTACTTTCTGACCCTTTATTGATGCATTTAATTCATTTATATTGATAGGTCTGAGTTTAGTGCTGTCATGTTATTCTTTTTTGTGCATTGTTGACAATTTCTTTTGCTTAATTTTCTGTACTGAGTCATCTTTCTTTACGTGTTTCCTTCGGATCCGACTTGACGGCGCTTGGCTTGGCTTCCACCTTTTTCATTATTATTGGCGTTGTATTTGTGAGACTTCATGTGCTTCTTGTTTTATATTTTGATGTGTAGGATTGTTAGTTTCCTTTGTAGTTATGTTAATATTTACCCTTATTGTTCTAAATTTAAACTAGTCTTTAATTTCTTTGTATCATCTCAATTTCCTCCCTGTGGGAAAGATCTGTGACTATATATTTTTGTTCCTCTGTTTGTTATAATGTTGTCATCTTTTATATAATGACAACTCTGTTTCATTATTTTCAGTATTTTAACTTAGATTTATTTTTGTGACTTCCTTATCTTGGTTGATATCTGGTTGCTCTTGTCCTACATTCTAGCCTTGGGTTGTTATCTGATGTTACTGACTTTCTACCCAACAGACTCCCTTTAGTATTTCTTGTAATTTTGGTTTGGTTTTTGCAAATTGTCTAAACTTCTCTTTATCTGCAAATTCCCTAATTTTACCGTCATATTTGAGAGACAGTTTTGCTGGATATATAATTATTGCCTGTCATTTTTTTTCCTTCAAGGCTTTGTATATGTCATCCCATTGCCTTCGTGTTTCTGCTTAGTGTGAACGTAGTCTTATTCATTTTCCTTTGTCAATTATTTTCTTGTTTATCTCTAGCCATCTTTAAAATTCTCTCCTTATCTTGGAGTCTCACTAGCAACACAAGAATAAAAAGGGGTGCATCATGAGATCTCCACTAAAAGACCTCAAATGATGGTCCAGCGTTTTTGGGGTTCCTCTGAGAGCATGGCCCCCAGCCTGATGCTGCCCTTTCCCATAAATTATAACAAAGGTCCACTCTTTGGACAGGAATGGATTGGACTTGGCAATGCAGAGTGAACATATATTGGAAGCACTTTATGGTTCTATACATCTATAAGATATCATCTTGCTGACCTCTGGCTGGAGGAGGGGGAGTGGACGGAGAGGAGGGGAAAGGAGGCTGTTGGGAGGATGAGACATGTATGGAGCAGAGAGAGATAGTGTGCAGTCACTGGACAGGGAGAGCAGTGGAAGCTGCATATAGGGGGGCATGTAAATTTATATGTGAATGTACATTTTCACACAATCATGTTAAATAAAAATTAAAAAAAAATTCTCTCCTTATCTTTAGTTTTGGCAAGTTTGATTGTAATATGCCTTGGTGTCTTTACTATGGCTGCTAACTGAAGGTCAGCAGTTCAAATCTGCCAGGTGCTCCTTGGAAGCTCTATGGGGCTGTTCTATTCCGTCCATGTGGTCACTATGAGTCAAACTGACTCTATGGCGGTGGGTTCTTTTTTTTTTTTTAATGTCTTTCTTTTGCCATCTATCTCTCATGGAATTTGATGAGCATCCTGGATAGCTATTGCCTCACATTTGATCATAAGAGAAGTTTTCTGTCAGCAATTCTTCAGCAATTTTCTCTGCATTTTCTACTATCTTCTCCCCACACCCCTACACCCCTAGTCTGGTAATGCAATCACTCATAGATTATTCCTCTTGATAGCATCTCACATTATTCTTAGTGGTTTTTTTTTTTAATTCTTTTATCAGATTTTTCCTCAAATATGTTGATGTTAAGTATTTTATCTTCAGTTTCACTAATTCTGCCTCTGATGCCTCAATTCTATTCTCTGACTTTGTATAGAGTTGTATACTTCTGTAATTTTATTATTGATCTTCTGAATTTCTGCATGGTGTCTCTCTGTGCTTTCTTGCAGCCTGTTCAGTTTGTCCTTAGGCTCTGCTGCATTTTGCCTCATCTCCTTCATGACCTCTTGGTATAATCAGAGGTACAGTACATATATTAATCATTTGTATTGTACTTTCAGTAATTTAAGATTTTTTTTTCATCTGGAACACTTCTTGATTCTGTTTTGGGAGCTTTATGAAGCCATCACGATCTGCCTCTATAAGTGATTTGATGTTGAGTATTGTAACCAAGCCATCAGTAAGCTGTAGTATTTCTTTATTTTATGGTTGCTTACTGTGTTGTTGTTCCTTGTTTTGTTTTGAAATGCCCAAATACCCTGGTCATATGAGCTACTTTGATTATTGACACCTTTGAGGCTTTAACTTACTGTCTCCAGATGATTAGAGATTTTACTAGGCAGGTGATCCCAGACATCTGCTCACTTATTTTGTAGTATTCAGCTCAGGTGCACTACACTCTGCCTACAGGACAGAAGCAATCGGTTTAGGCACAGTTATGTGGCTGCACACGCTGAGAAAGGCAAGGGGCTGACATCTGTCAGTGATTGTGATGATAGCATGTCCCCTTACGCCTGAGCCTAGGCAAAGGCACTGTTTCTGCCCTGAGTTCTCAGCTTAGGGAAGCCAGAAGATTATTTTATTTGTTTGTTTTTTCCCCCTTGTTTATTAAATTATTCCCTTTCTAAATCTAGGAGAATAGCTTGGGGTATTCATAAAGAGTCCTACTTCTGGCCCAGGTAATAGTGTCAGATCCTGGAGCTAGGCACAGTGCAGAGAAGGGGCGGGGGTGCATGCTAGGAAGAAAGAGAAAAATTTATCCTGAAGGAAAGATTTAGATTCTAACACAGATGCAATCCACTTAGCTTTTGAAGACAAAATGCCATCTTTCACTGCTTCTAGAGGTGTGAGTAGGCTGTGTTTAGTTTCTCTCACTGAGGAACAGACCCCCAGAAAACCACTGCTTCTCTCATCAAGCTCACTGCTGGAACTGACTTCTGTTGGGTCAGATCTGGCCAGTCCTAGCTACTTCTATACCTACATTCCCTTCCTTGAAGCACCATCCAATTTCCCAACTTTCCCTTTGAGGTTAAGGGCTCCTGGAATATCATATACAGTCAACTCATTTTGGGGGGGAGGTCTTTGTTGTTAGAGGGGTCACAGGAAGTGTCCAACTACTCTACCATCTTCTCCCTTCTCCCTTCCATCTTCTTTTGATGCTTGTTGCCTCATTTAATATTTTCTCCTTAGACTTCTTCGGAATTGCAAATCAGCTCTTGAAGTTTTTTCTTCCGTTATTTCAGCTTGAGAAATGCTGAGTGTAATTCCCTTTCAGTTTTTTATTGCCAAGTCTTTGCACATGTCATTATAATATTTTATTTTGTCTTGTCAAGCCACTCTTTGAAATCTTCTTTTCAGCTTCATCATTTTTTCCTTTTGCTTTAGCTATTCAATGTTCAAAAGCAAGTTTCAGAGTCTCTTCTAACATTTATTCATGTCTTTTCTTTCTCTCCTGTCTTTTTAATGACCTTTTGCTTTCTTCACATGTGACATCCTTGGTGTCATTCTGCAATTCTTCTGGTCTTTGGTGGTTAGTATTCAGTGAATCAAATCTATTCTTAAGCCAGTCTTCAAATGCAGGTGGGATACATTCAAGGCTATACTTTGGCTCAAATCATCATTTTATTATTCTCAAAAATTCTGTGAGTCAGGAATTCAGAAAGGGCACAGCGGGGATCATTTTTTTCTGGTCCACGAAGTCTGGGGCCTCACATGGGAAGATTCAAATTGCTGAGGGCTAGAATCTTCTAGAGACATCTTCTTCTCTCACAAGTCTTTTGCCTGGGCTGAAGTCCTTGAAGGATGGGTCATCTTGGCCTGTTTACTTGAGCACCTGCCTGTGGTCTTTCCTTGTTGCTTGGGCTTCCTCATAATTGTCAGAAGGCAGATGACTTCTCACAACAAGCTCGGAGTTTCCAGTGAAACTGCAGAAACTTTCATGATGTTTTATAACCTAGGCTACCTATTTTCTTTGAGTCAGTTCCAACTCATAGAAACCCCACAGGACAGAGGACAGCTGCCACATAGAATTTCCAAGGAGTATCTGGAAGATTCCGACAGCTGACATTTCTGGTTAGGAGTCATATGAGGACTGCCAGTTAAGTTCATGAGTTCATCCTAGAAAAACTGCTACATATCTCATTGCTGAATATCACTACATTCACCTTCAAAGTACACCCCTTGGGAAGCTATGCACAGATGCCAGTGCCCAAACTATCCTTCAAAGCATTTGAAACTGTTTACCTGTATGGCTGTCAGAGCTGTTATCCTATTACCCTTGATGTCCTTAATGTCATCAAAATGTGTTCTTTTCAGTATTTCCTTTATCTTTGGATAAAGAAAAAAAGTCACTGGGGGCCAGGTTAGGTGAGTCAGGAGGAAGTTCCAATATAATTACTTGCTAAAAACTCCCTCACAGACAACAATGCAATTAAGTTCATGAACTTGCCACCTTGCTACAGTGTACAATGGCTATTTCAGAAACAGTTCCAAAATTGCTCTGAAGGGTAGACTAGGTGCTGGCATCAGTGCATTGCTTCCCAAGGGGGAATACTTCAAAGCTGACCCCAGTGATATTCAGTGATAAGGTATGTAACATCTAGAAAAGTTAAGTACACAGACTTACTGGTCAGGCCTTGTAGCTCCTAGTAACTGTGCCACCAGGCTGAGAAGCTACAAATCCTACTGCAGTTATAATCTAATACTCAAAATAGATGAAAGTCTGCTCAGATTCAAGTAAGAGGGACTGAGATATCACTTCTCAATGAAAAAAGAATGCCAAAGAATTTTCACCTATGTGCAAACTTATGCTACAATTATGTAGCCAAGAGATTGGCTGGGAAAATTAAATCATAACTAGAACAAAGTGAGTAGTACCTGGGAGCTCCTAGGCAGGTAACCCAGGCTCAGGACCAGTTAGGAGCCAGGGGGACTCAGCAGTTCCAGCAAGAGTCAAGAGTGAATCAATAAAAGACCATCTGACTTCTAGAGTGTCAAGAGAACAGACTTTGAGTTTTCCATGGGCAGAGGACAGCTGCAAGGATCCCACCAACCGTACCCCAGCTAGACCAGCCAGTCATACCTGAGGGCCAGACCAACTGCTCCTCAGCCATTTCCATACACCGATCCACAGGAGTTGAGGAGGGCCAGGACAGTGTCAAAGCCAGGACACTCCTAGGATTTCGGAAAGAAGGCAGGGAAGACAGATCTGAAGCTTGAATGCTACTAACTACTAAACCAATATTCTTTTAAGCAGAAAGTAAGTCTGAAATACTATGAATTAGCAAGCTTATGCCTCCCCCTTGTGGAGAAAATGAGATCTAAGAAGGTATTAAAGAGAGAATAATTAAGTTATCTTAAAATTTTTTTGCACATCTGACCAGAGTGAATGTGAAAACCTGACACGACAAAGGAGACTCTAAAATATGTTTTTTAGTCACATAGTGCTTTAAAAACAATTTTTATTCATATTCACATTTAAATTAATTTACTTAATGTCTCTAGTACATATACTGTGGCTTTCATAAGGACAGGTGGGGCAGTTTTAGAACATGGCCACCAATTATTTAACATCCCTTTCACGGAGGCATAGGGTCTATATTTCCTCCTTTAGCATCTAGGTCTATTTTTGACTCACTTGCCACCAAGAATGCGATAGAGACAATGCCATGAGACTTCCAACATTAGGTTATTACAAGCCAGGCAGATTCCAACTTGTACACTGGAATGCCTGGAGTCTTGGGCCACAGGTAAGAAGTCTAGACAATCTAAAGTTACCTTAATGTGAGGAAGCTCAAGTTACACGGGAAGCTCTTTGGTAGATATTCCAGTGAGCAGTCTCATTTTTCCGTGAAACACTTATACATGATTCCAGCCTCCTGTTATTTGAGTCACTCCCAGTTATTCAAGTCTTTTGGAAGAAGACTCAGATATTGGGAACTGAAACAAGCTGTCCAAATTTCTGGTACATAGAAGCCATGAGCAAAATAAAATGGATGTTGTTTCACCCTACTAAATTTTGGGGTGGCTTTTTGTGCAGCAGGGATGAAGTCATTTTATCACCGTGTTCTCAGCCTCACAAGATATCTGGCACAGGTGCCTAATTGTAACTGAGAATTTAAGATCATGTACTTTGATCAGAACATTTAAAAACCTGAACTTTTCTACCTAATTCTTGCATAGACATCTTCCCTTAATTGAATGCATTTGTCAAATTAAAATGCCACAACTGCACATTGTGGAGAACTTCTGATTACCTTATTACTCATACATATGTATTGCTGTTGAGTCATTTCAGACTCATAGTGATAGCAACCTTAGAGGGCAGAGTATAACTGCCCCTGCAGGGTTTTCAAGGAGTGCTTGCTGGATTTGAACTACAGGCCTTTCTGTTAGCAGTCTTAGCAGCTACCCACTACACTACCAGGGTTTGGCTTGGCAATATTCCTGTTTATTAAAAAAAGTGGGGGGTTTGGTGAACAAAAACCCTTTCATGTCTCAAGAGAGGCCAATTAAAGACACATTCAACACTAATACATCCAATTATCATAACAAAGAAAACACATTCCCATAGGTATGGGGTTAGGATTTACAATACATACTTTGGGGGAACACGATCTAATCCACAGCATGCGGGTTTTCAGCTCAAGAATTGGATTTTATGAAGGGATGAGAGCACATGGTGCTAGGAGTGAGAGGAGAAAAGTGCGCAGGAGAAAATTAAGTTCAGAGTGAAAGGTTAGGGTAACAGGCCTTAAGGGGGAAAGTACTGGCAGCGGTATGTGTGAAGGTATGAAACAGGGGCTGCAGGAGCAAGACTGGTAGGAGTTGGGGGAACAGGGGAAATAGGCTTCAGAGGGATGCTAGAGAGAGATCTATAAGGACCAGGTTGGAATGACAACAGGCCCAACACTTTGATATTCTGCTGAGTTCTACCTGGATTCAGACTCAGGTGAGAAAAGCACTTCTTGATCCTGCTTTCAGGATGATTTCTTAGAACTTTTCTTTTCTAATAATGTCTTTTTGATGAATGTTTACACAGCAATGTAGACTCTCTTTCAACAATTTCTACACAAGTTGTTCAGTGGCATTGGTTATATTCTTCACAATGCATGAGCATTCTCATTATTTCTGTTTTCTTTAATCTAGTTTTTCTGACCTCTTACATTCTCATCTTCATTTTAAAGTAATTATTGGGCATTGGATATCATATAGACAATGTTTTAAAGAGGGATAGTAGTTAAGTGGGTGATAGCCACTCTTTTTTTGAACCAATTTATTGTTTAAGTGAGCTCAGTGTTAAGTGATCTCAGGGGTCAGTTTTGGTTCAAGATTTAAAGAGTGTCCAGGGCCATAGTCTAGGGGAGTCCTCCATTCTCAACTAATCTAGTAGATCTGAGTTTTTTTTGTTTTGTTTTAGAAATCTGAAGTTCTATTTCACATTTTTCTTCCTTTTATCAGTGGACATCTATGGTGGCTCAGATTAGAACAGTCAGTAGTGGTGGTAGGAGGGCATCATCTCGTTCTGCTGGTGTTAAGGTGGGTGAGATCATGGTTCAGGTAGACTATTTATCCTATAGACTCGTTCTTTCAAGCCCAGATATGCATCCCATGGAGTGTTTGCTTATGTCCAAGAAGCATCTGAAACTCTGCTCCTTCTTGGAATTGTTATCAAAACCCTAGTGAAACTTGAGATTCTTGCATCCAGAGAAATATAATAAGCCACAAGTATGACTTCTTCCTCACCTAACAGGGGGGTGCTTTGGTAAGCAAGCTTCTAGTTTTACATTAAAGCATAAAGTGTTTGTTCACATGAGACTTGTCCTTCTCCCCATCTGAAAAGACACAGATCCTATTCACGGCCAATGTTTTTGGGGCAACACAGAGTGTCTGGGAAGAGAAGCATTTTAGTTAGCATGCTACTTCTACATGCTGGGCTAGGGGATTTGGTACTGCTGGGCTAGAAGCATATCCTGTGATATTCTTTTAAAAATATATATTTTTCTTGTGTTTTTGGTGAAAGTATACAGCAAATTGGGTTCCCATTTAACAGTTTCCATACATATTATTCAGGGGCTTAGTGGAACAGTGATTAAGAGCTTGGCTGTTAACCAAAATATCAACAGTTCAAATTCACCAGCTGCTTCTTGGAAAACCTATGGGGAAGTTCTACTGTCCTATACAGTCGCTATGAATCAGGATAAACTTCATGACAACAGGTTTGCCTTTTTTTTGGCTGATATATATTATTTAGTGACATTGGTTACATTTTCCACATTACATCAACACTCTCATTATTTCTGTTCCGCTTGTTTGTTTATCCCATGACATTCTTGAGCTTGCTTGCCCACTCTGGCACACATTTCCAAGTCAGGTGGACCTGTGAAACTACCAGCTGTTGTAAAAGACATGTCTGCCCAATCACCTTCTTTTCTGCCCTGGGAGAAAACTTTTGGGACTTTTATCAAACATCTCTTGGAATTTTCCACTGACAAAGGGGGTTGAGGTGAGATGCAAACTGCCTTGTCCTGACCTTTCCAACGTTGTTTTCAGTGTGACTGGATCCAGACACATCAGTTTGAAATGAAATTATTGTGCAGGAAAGCAAGATATCCTAATTGCACAGCAGTAATGAAGAGAGTAATAGCTAAACTTCTCAGAGTATTTGCTCAGCATACAGAGTGCATAAATAAGGTGAAAGGATGCACACCTTTCCTGATTTCAAATTGCACAGTACTGCTTGTCCTATTAGAATGACTACCTCTTTGTCTATGTACATGTTCCTCATGAGCACGATGAAATGTTCTGGAATTCTAGGTGTGATGCAATGTTATCCATAATTTGATATGATTCACAAAGTGGAATGTTTTTGCATATACAATAAAACGCAGTTAAACGTGTTTCTGGTATTCCTGTCATGATCCCTCTGGCATCAGTAATGATAATCCCGCATTCTGAATCTGGCCTGAATTTCTGGCAGTTCCCTGTCAATGTGCTTCTACAACCATTTCTGAGTCATCCTCAGCGTAATTTTACTTGCATGTGATGATAATGATATTGTTTGATATTGTCCTCATTTTGTTGGATCACCTTGCTCTGGAATAAACATGAAAGAACAAACGTATAATCTGGGGAACCGTACTGTATAAGGAAGAATGTGCCATTAGGATTAGAATAAGGCTCATTAACAACCTGATACGCAGATGATATAATTTTGCTTGCTGACAGTGAAGAGAACTCAAAGAATTTACTGATGAAGACCAAAGACTACAGCCTTCAGTATGGATTACAAATTAGCATAATGAAAATAAAAATCCTCACAAATGGACCAGTACCCAATATCATGGTAAATACTGATGTTGTCAAGGATTTCATTTTACTTACCTCCACAGTCAATGCCCATGGAAGTAGCAGTCAAAAAATGAAAACACGCATTTCTCTGGTCATATCTGCAGCAAAAGACCTCTTCCAAGGATTAAAAAGCAAAGATGTCACCTTGAAGACTAATGTGCACCTACCCAAGTCTTAGTACTTTCATTTGCCTCATATGTATGCAAAAAGTTTGACAGTACGTACAGAAGTTCAAAGAATAACTGATGCTTTTGAATTATGATGTTGACAATAACTATTTCATATACCATGGACTTCCCAAAGAATAAACAAGTCCGTTTTGGAAGAAGTACAGCCAGAATACTACTAGAAGTAAGGGTGGCAAGATTTATCTCCTGTACTTTGGGTGCATTAACAGGAGGGATCAGTCCCTGGAAAAGGACATCATGCTTTATAGAGTAAAAGGTCATTGAAAAAGAAGATCCTCAATGAGATGGACTGGCATAATGACTGTAGCAATGAGCTCCATTACTTAACAATTATGAAGATACTGCAGGACCAGGCAGCAGTTTTTTCTGTCGGACATAGGTTCACTCTGAGTTGGAACCAGCATTATGGCACCTGACAACAAAATAACTAAGTTCTAAGTTCTTAATTAAGGACCGCAGGGCATGATAGCATCCTAGTAGTACAATGGTATAAAAGCTACAACTGCTAACCAAAAGTTTCACGTTTGAATCTACCAACTACTCTTTGGAAACTATATGGAGCAGTTCTAATCTGTCATGAGAGGTCATCAACCCACTTGACAGAAACAAGTTTTTTGTTTGGTTGGTGGTATGATGGCTATGTGCTCAGTTGATGACCAAAATGGTGGGGATTCAAACCTACCTAACAGCCCTGCCCGGGAGAAAAGACCTGGCGATTTGTTCTTGTAAAGATTCCAGCCTAGAAAACCCCGTGTTCTACACTGCCACATGGGGTTGCTATCAATCAGTATCAGTGACACCTAATAACACTTTTTTAATCCTCATTTTACAGATGAGAAAACAGAGGTTGACAGACATTAAGTGATTTCCCAGGGTCACGCAGCTAATAGGCATTAGAGCAAAATTTGCGCCCAAAGAGCTTGGCCCTAGTGCCCTGTAGATAAATTCAGTGTTGCCATACTAGGTTTTGCTACATCATCTAGTTGTGGTAAACATCTATATTTTTAACTTATATAGCAAAAATACCATTTTACTTGCTCACACAGACATGCCCCCGTATCATACCTTATCAACTTCCCTAAAATAAATTGACTGAGTTTTGGAAGTGGATTGATGAAACTTTTTTCCTGCTAACCTAGTAATCATCTGTAATTATTCTCATGGCATAAATTCCTTGGAAGAGAATTTCCTGATTCAAATGGAATGCACATTTTAAAACTTTTTTGATGTATTTTGACAATTGCTCTTCTGAAGGCTATACCAATATCTCCTCCACCTGCAGTGCTTGAGAGTGTTCATCACTGTTGACTCTATCTTGTGCGCGTTAAATGGTTCAGTGGTGCTCCTGATGCCTTGAGAATGGGATGTGTAATCTTTTCCAATGGATTGCAAATTATTTCCAAAATGCACCACTTAACAGGGAAAAGAAAAGTGATGTTGTTCACTCTTACGACCAGCGTTGATTAATGTCCCCTCTGGGCTTTTTTTCTCTGGTGGTACAGTGGTTAAGTGCTACACTTGCTAAGCAAAAAGTCACCAGTTTGAATCCATCAGCCATTTCTTTTGAATCTCTGGGTGCAGTTCCACTCTGTCCTATAGGGTTGCTACGAATTGCTATCAACTCTATGGCAATGGGTTTGGTTTTGGTTTTATAAAATCACTGTAAGTCAGAATCAACTCAAAGGCAACAGATTTGGCTTACTGAGGGAGCGCTTTTCATAGCACAATAGAATGGACTGATTTGTGCTGGAGGATTAAAAGAGGAGAAAATGAATAAAATTTATTTAATGAAAATAAAAGAAATGGAATTCTTAAGAATGTCAAGATACCAAAATGGAGTAGATGGGCCCACATTAGCATGGTAAGGACACTCAGTTGAAATTAGTCAGTTGTAAAAGGATGAATATTATATGAGACCACCGTTATAAGGACTCAAGAAAAAGTTTATACACAGAAGAAAACAGTCTTTGATGGTTACAAGGATAGGGAGGAAAGCAGGAATATTCATTGATTAGAAAGGAGACAGGAATTGGGCTAGGCGAAGGGAGGGACAGTGCATAGTACTGGAGACGTCATCACAGCTGGACTAAACCAAAGGCTAAGAGGTTTCCTAAACATAACTTAATACTTTGAAAAACAGAGTAGCAGGGGGAAGAGTCTGGAGACCATGGTTTAAGGGGACATCTAGGTCAATCAGCATAACAAAACTTTTTAAGAAAATGTTATTCATCCCACTTTGGTGAGTGGCATCTGGTGTCTTAAAAGCTAGCAAGTGGCCATATAAGTAGCATCAAATGGTCCCAACCCACCTGGATCAGATAACAATGAAAGACATAAAGAAAATATAAGCCCAAGAGATAGAGACGACCACATAGTCCAGCAGCTACATCAGCATGAGACTAAATGAACAAGATGGTTCCTGGCCACCAGCAATGATTGTCCTGACAAGGAATACAACACAGAGGCCTTGATGTAGTGGAAAAAAAAATGCATATGTAGAACTCAAACTCTATTAAAAAGACCAGACTTAATGGTCTGACAAACTGGAGGATCCTAGATTCTCTGTTAGCCCAGAACTGAAACCATTCCCAAAGCCAACTCTTCAGATAAAGATTGGATATAAAAGGATACTGGAGAAGGGTATTGACAGGAGCTGGCTGAACAACATGGGAAATACAAGGTAGAAAGGAGGAGTGTGCTGTCACAGGGTAGGGAGAACAGCTAGAGTTACATATCAGTAACTATGTATAAATTTTTGTATGACAAATTTACTTGGGTTGTAAACTTTCACCCAAAGCACAAATGTACATATATATATATATATATATATATATATACTCAAACCTTTTAAATATATTCCACTTATTTTTTAAGAGTGTGAATTTCACTCTTCGGAAACGTTATGCTCTGTCAATTAACCAGGACTTTGATGATGATTTTAAAACCCAGCAGCCTATGAATTCTTCAGAGTCACTGTCAGTGCCTTATGCATTCATTGCTGTATTATTTCCACTCTGTAGATGAGAGGTAGAGGTACAGGACTGTTGAACCCACCCAGGGACAGCTGGGAAGTGACACTGTATCACCTGGGAAAGGACACTGTATCTTTCTCCAGGCCTCTTTCCACACACAGAGCTTGTAGGTTGAAATAGAAGGAGCTGGATAGAGGATTCATCTACTTCCTGACCATTGCTTCCCCTGCAGGGCTGGCTTTAAAGAAACCACTACTATGGGACTGCCAGACAGATACACCGTGGCTTGGGTACTCAGCTTCACAGGAAGTGAGGGCGGAGCTGTTCTTCTATGTTATAGTAATTCCGTTTTTGTAGTCCTTGGGGCACATAAGCAGTCTGCCCACTGAATGCATGTGTGCGCACACACACACTCTTCTTTAAGGCTTGTAGCTGAGCAGAGGCTCCTCAGCTGCAAAGGTGTACAGGAACAATGGATCACAGGTGGCCAGTGATATGTACTCACTGACCATTCACACTTGGAGCTCTTTGCAGGTCCTTGGTTTTCCACAACTTCTCTCAAGTCAAATGCCAGGCAATACCCCCATGAAGTCATCTCTGCTCAGAAGCCCTGGCCTGGACTGAGATGGTGTGAACCCAGCCTCTTCCCGTCACAGCTGCCTCATTTCCCCAGGCAGTGACATCCTCTTGGATTGCTCTGCTGGCACAAGTCACCTGGGGTCCATCCCTTCATCAAGTCTTGAATGTACTATTGCTGCAGTGTCTTGACGCACCACAGCACGGCTGCATTTGGAAGTGATTTGGGATTTAGAAAGGCTGCAGACTGAGGAAGGCCTGAAGTATTCTCTTCAATTTCTGGCCACCTACTTTCTGAGCTGAGAAAGTGGGAACTGGACAAATTGAGCAGAAATGAAAGTGTCTGAAGTCAGGAAAGATGGTAGCTAACATGACAGGGGTGGGTGGGTGAGAATTCTCTCTGTCTTTTGCAGTTTTGTCAGCTGTCAGTTCTGATGCTGGGTGGGGGCCTCAGAGGCCCCCTGTGGCTCTGTTGGTCAGGTCTGGCATACATTTTCCATCATTATGTGGTTGGTCTCTTGACCCTGCAAATGTCTGACACATCTCCTTCTTCCACAGAAACCACCCTGACTGGCTTCTCAAGCTGGACATGGACCCAAGTTTTGCTTAGCCTGGAGATAAGAACCTGTGCCCCATCTTCGCGTGAGCCACAGCAGACAGGCCCATTGACGTTCTTACTACCTGGGCCATTGCCAGCCATCCCCTTTTCTGGTCTTCTCATATCCAAACAGGTGGTGCAATTTCCCTGCATGTATTTCAGCCAGACATCACCACCTGCATGTCAAATTGTGATGCTGAAAACAACTTTCTGTAATGATCTAGAGAAGTCTTGTTTTTCATAGTTCACCCTTTTTTTTTCCAGGAATTAGTTTTAAATATGACTATTGTTGTTATAAAGACTGAGCTTTTCAGTTAATCATACTTCTTTTCCGACTCCCCTCTTCCTGCAGTACTGTTGTCTCTTCCCTGTTCATCTGCACCCACATCCCCCAGCCCTCTTAGGGGCTGTGCCAAACATGTAGGAAGAGGAATTTCTGGCAGAAGGCCAAATTTTGCTTCAGATCATTTCTCTTCAACACACACTGGCCTCTGAAAACCAGATTCTGTTTGTCATTTGGTTTGCTTTCCCAGTATTGTGCCATTCCAATGGTAATGCTGATGGATTTCCAGCTTGCCTCATAGAGGAACACACAAGGTTTTCATAAGCACATTAATCTTAAAAGAAAAACTGTCAGATGTGAACAATACCCGCATGACTGATGTTGTAAAGACACGTATCAACTTTTCACATCCATTTCCAAAGAATCTCACAGGAGTCTGATGATGCTTTTAACTCCCTGAAAGTATAATACCTGTCTTGCAGGGTTTTGTGGCACCCCAAAAACTTGCTGTCTATACCCAAAAGCTGTGAATTAGTGACATGTCTGCTCATTTGCCAAGTCCTAATAATTGTCATGTGACACTGCAAATAAGACCATGATTGCAAGAAATACGTAATTTCATTAGTTTTCACAAAATGTAATATAAGCAGCTCTTATGAAAACCAAATTGGAAAATCATTATACCCTAAGAAAGGGACTTTGGGCCTGCAAAACACTAGAAACTCATTAACAGATGAGACAGGCTGCCCAAACCCTCTCCCTGTGGAAGTGTTCATAGCTCAAAAGAAGATTTGCGGAAGGCATTTTTCCATTTTGTTCTGAAGCTGGCAAAATATGTGGTATGAATTAAATATCTGATATTGCTGTAAATGTCATTTGGAAGTTTTCCAGGCCACAATCAAGGACAAGCTAGTAGCTTGTTTTAATTTAATGGTGTTGAAGTGTTCCACTGTAATTAAGCATCTGAAAACTAAATAGAAACAGTCACCAGGCCAGGCAACACAAACCAGCCAGTCCAAAGAATTGAAATTATTTCAAATCAAGGCCTCCAAAGAGTGCTACAGGCTTTGAGAGAGGATTCTTCACACCAGGGTCTTGAAGCTGTGACTGGCATTTAGGGACCTCAAAATTAATGCATGCAGATTGCTAATCTGTCCCTGGGTAAGCCTGAATTAACAAATAGCAACATTTGGTTAAACATTTCTGACAAAGTTAAGCCCATACCTGATTACACGCCACTCCTATAAAGTCAGTGTAAATCAACCTGAGACAGAGCTGCAGCCAAACAAACAGAAAACTTGAAGACAAAAATAAGAGACTCTAGAACCTTTATCAATCACACCCTCAACTAGCAGTGAAGTCTTTTCCTTGTTGCCATACATCACGGCACGTGGGCTGCTCCAGAGTCCAGAATCCTTGAAACCTGACAAAGCAGCACTATCTCCGAACTTCCAACATCAGAAAGGACAGAGCCTGCCTTGCCTTCAGTCCCGGAATCCACCTTTCTTGGTAGTGAAAGATCTGTCAGATGCTTGACCAGACAAGACCACCACTTTAGACTACTCTCTAAGTCCTAGGAAAAGATGAGTATCAATCCTGTGGACACTTTCTGGAGTTAAAGTGCTTTCTTGTAACAATCTTACATTTTTTTTTAAACCCATGACTGAACCACTATGTTTAGCAGACAAGGCAAATCATATTCTGCTCCTTCTATGAATAAACCAACTGCAGCTCTAGGAAATTCAAGGCATTCCTGGGGACATACAGCTAGTCAACAGCTTTAGATTCTGAATGTGTTTTCTAAAATATTACATCTACTTTTGGTGGTAAATAGAGTAAAACTTATTGTGCCACCTTAAAGGACTTCTATTTGCACTAAGTATCCTATTTCACAACAAACTTTTATTTATTCACAAGTTGGAATAATGAAGAGCAGTGATTTTAGATGTCTTAAAAGTAAACTTTCTAGAATCTGATAAAAACAGAGGAAACTCTCCCCAGAAAATAGATAGAGGATTAATTTCACAGTCAATTTTAGGAGACTGTGAGTCTGCAGCCCATCCATGAACCTGAACCCTTAAGAGAAGAAGTAATGGACAGATAATTGCAATCTTAAAATTAACCAAAATCTTCACTTTTATGGATCACTTTCAAGACTTTTCCTCTGTGGTATAGCTTTAAAAGAGATTCAGCACTTGGATAGCCCACTGGTCAGAAAATCAGTCATATCCCTAGGGGAAGAACAGAATGTTCATTGTTGCTTGTTGGTATACAGTCAGTTCCAAGTTATGACAATCCCATGTGTGTCAGAGTAGAATTTCCATAGGCTTCTTGAGGCTGTAACCTTTTGGAAGCAGATCTCTAGAGCTTTCATCTGAGGTGACGCTGGGTGAGTTTGAATTGTCAACCTTTCAATTAGTAGTTGAGTTCTTAGCAATGTGTGCTATCAGGGATTTATTGGAATAAATGGGTACTGGGAGCTAGATGCAACATTTCACTTACCGTTTAGTGTGACCGCGGAAAGTTGGCCGCTGTGTGCCTCAGTTTTCCCAGCTTTTAAGTTTCACATAGGGCAGTATATTAGTTTAACATCAAGGGTTTTGCGACAATCAAGTATAACAATGTACACAAATGCTTAAAACAATACTCAGCACATAGTAGGTGCTCAGTGTGCCTCAGCTCCTATTATCAAGTGAAGGAGGGGCATTTCAGTTGATGACAAAGTGGTAGCAGAGTATAATATTTCACAAAGAGTGCAGCCACTGACATGATTCTGTCAGCAGCTGAGCAAGCCCTGACCTTGAGGTTTGCTCATCAGTTGCCCTGTGGTCCTGTGATGACTAAACACTCAAGCTGGCATTTTCTCCACTTCATTTGGTATAAAAAGAAAACAAAAGCAAATCATACCTGTTGCTATCAAGTCATTGTGACACCTGGTTACCCTATAATGGCCTATAGGACAGGATATAACGGCTCCCGTAGGGTTTCCAAGGAGCATCTGGTAGATTCAAACTGCCAGTGGTTTGGCTAGTAGCTGTAGTTTGCTGTGGCTCTTACCAGCTGTACCACAAGGGCTCCTCAGCTGGCTGGTCATGCAGAGAATGTTTATCAGCAAAGGGATTATTTTCTTTGGAAGCAACTCCTTTGTGTCTCTAGTCCCCTCTAGTTGTTTATTGCTCCGGGTCTGTGGTGCCTGCCTTTCAGGGACTTGGTTATAAAGCAATCCTGGCCTCTGAAGTTCAGCACCTGAAACAGCTTCTATATTATTGCTTAGATGGAGTCTCCCTCAGGGTAGTTTTTAAAGTCGAAAACAGTTCATCTTCATTCTTTGTTTACTTGGTTGTTTATTAAAACAGGCTGACTTTGCAACTCTTCTGAAATTTAGAATTCTGCTTTCATGACCTTTATTGTCAGTGTAACACAGGCACAACTGCTAAATGTCTGCTTTATTTTATGTCAGCTTATCAGTAGATTAGGATCGCTGGTGGTACACATAGTTAAGTACTTGGCTACTAACTGAAAGACTGGCAGTATGAACCCACTCAGTCACTCTGCAGGGGAAAGACCTGGCACTCTGCTTCCATAAAGATATACAGGAAAACCATATGCTCCAGTACCACTGTGTCACAAGTGTTGCTATTACTTTGAATTGACTCAAAAGCACCCAACAACAATGATCAATAAGACTGAATAATCCTAACTTCACTACATGAAGAAGAAAGTGGCATCAAAATTGGAGGAAGACTCATTAACAACCTGTGATATGTAGATGATACAATCTTACTTGCTGAAAAGGAACAGAATCTGAGGCACTTACTGATAAAAGATTAAAGACTACAGGCTTCAGTTTGGATTACAAGTTAAAATAAAGAAAAAGAAATTCTCACAATGGGCCAACAAGCAGCATCAAGATAAACAGAGAAAAGACTAAGTTTGTCAAGGATTTCATTTTACTTGAATCCACAAATTGACACCCATGAAAGCAGTGGTAAACAAAAATCAAACAGCATATTGCACTGGGCAAATATGCTGGAAAATACTCTTTCAAGTGTTAAAAAGTAAGGTGTCATATTCAGAACTAAGGTGTGCCTGACTCAAGCCATGATATTTTCAATCATTTTGTACTCTGTGAAAGCTAGACAGTGAAGAAGGAAGACCAAAGAAGAACTGATGCCCTTAAATTATGGAGTCAGTGAAGAATATTGGATATAGCATGAACTTTCAAAGAACAAACTAATCTGTCTTGGAAGAAGTACAGCCAGAATGTTCTTTAGAAGCAAAGATGGAGAGACTTCATCTCATGTACTTTGGACACATCATTAGGAGGGATCAGGCCCTGGAGAAAGAAATCATGCTTGATAGAGTGCAGAGATGGCTGAAAGAGGAAGACCGTCTGTGAAATGGATTGACACAGTGGCTGCAACAATGGGCTGAAACCTAGCAACAACTGAGAGGATGGCAGTGTTTCATTGTGTTACTGTGTGTGTGGCGGGGGGTTCACTATGAGTTGGAGATGACTCGATGACACCTAACAACAACAATTACAACATCGGTAAGGCCAATAAAACAAAAATAAAATAAATTCACAAAAGAAGGATGAACTAAATACTCCAGCAACAATATCCTTATAAATATTACAGTTGAACCTTAAAATTTGGGGAAAACCTGATGGGTCACATAGTTCTTCATCTGGATGAAAAGAAAGCATGACAATTGGATGGGGTGGGGGGTGAGTGCTCTAAAAATAATCCTCCCTGTAGATTTCATGCAGGGGACACTGATGGCCAACATTTTCACTGTCTTCTATGCTAACCATATTAGAAACCTTAAAATTTAGATCTGTATATTGCAAGTAAGCAGGAATCGCAATCTATACACTGTAGGTGAACAAGAAGTTGACATTTAGGAAGAGAAACAGAACAATTTATTTTGGTTTCCCTTCAGAGTCATTAAGGTCAAACACATGTGGGAACAAAACTTTAAAAATCCAACTGGATAAATGAGCAAAATCATGATAAAATGGACAAAGGATTGTAGTTGTCAAGGATTTCATTTTATTTGGATCCGCAAGCAAATCTATGGAAGCAGCAGTCAAGAAATGAAAACATGCATTGCATTGGCAAATCTGCTACAAAAGATTTCTTAAAAGTTTTTATTTATGTTTTACTGTGATTAACTGAAAGTATACAACCCTAATTAAATTTGCATGCCTGCCTATCTGCAGCTCCTTCTGCTCTCCTTACCCAGTGACAGCACACTACTCCATGCCATTCTATACTTGTTGCATCCTCTTCAAATTCTCTTGTCCCCTCCTCTCCGCCATCTCATCTCCCATCTAGAAAGACACCAGTAGGACAGCATCCTGTAAATGCATAGAATCATAATGTACACACACCACAGGGTCACGCTGTGTCCTCTAGTTCAGTCCATTTTTGTCTGAAGAGTTGACCTCAGTAGTATTTTCTGGAAAGGGGAAGCAGCGGCTATGGGGGCCATGCTCCCAGAGGATCCCCCAGGCCGTTAGACCATTGGTTGTGGTATTTTAGTAGAGTTCTTAAGCTCCACACCTCTTTTTCTTGTGTCACCATAAGGACTCAATATTGTGTGCTCCATCATGGTTGTATTTGGTGGTGGCCAGGAACCATCTTGTTCTTCTAGTCAAATGTTGATATAGTCTCCCGTTCACGTGGGTCCTTCTGTATCTTGAGCTCTTTTTCCCTTGTGTCTTTGTTTTTCTTGGTGATCATCTGTTCCGGATGAGCTGGGACCATTTGGTGTACCTCAGATGGCAGCTTCCCAGTTTTTAAGACCCCACATGCCAGTCAGCAATATGGGGTGCTGAAGACTCTCTTAGAAATAGGCTAGTTATGCCACTTGGCCACAATGTCCCCCAAGAGCATGGTCCACAGACCATGCAATATTGGGGTGAGATTAGAACTTTCAGTTTATGGTGAAGTCCAGTTAAATTGATCTACCTTCTACCGTGTGCAGGTCACTGCTTTCACCTAATCAAATTTCTATCAACTATTTAATCTATGACCAACCTCTTCCTCCCTTCCCACCCTTGTAGCTGATATAAGTCTTCTGTACATAAGTCTATTTTTAACTCCTTATAGTAGGGATCTCATACATATTTGTCCTTTTTCACTGACTGATTTCATTCAGCATAATGTCTTGTAACCAGGTTAGGAGATGCTTCCTAAAATGATCATTGTTCTTTAGTCACTCCAAAGTGTTCCACTGAGTATATGTACCACAGTTTGTTTATCCATTCATCTGTTGTGGGGCATCTAGGTTGATGCCATCTTTTAGCCGTTGTGGACTGGGCTGCAATAAACATTTGTGTGCATGCATCTTTCTGTGTGACAGCCTTTTTTCTGTATGATATATTCCAGGCAGTGGGATTATTCAATCAAATGGTGTATCTATTTCCAGTTTATTGTTATTATTATTAATTACAGTAAAAGAATAAAATTTCTGACATCTATCATTTATCTCATCTATGATAAACCCACAGCCTGCCCCCCACCCATGTAGCCAACACAGTCCTTTTCTTCTGCGGGTAATTCCTTTGTTAAGGGGTCTCATACAAAATTTGTCCTTTTGACACTGATTGATTTCACTTAGTATAATTTCTTTCAAGTGAGACCATATTATGAGATATTTTCCAAAATCATCATTGCTTTTCATCACAGCATAGTGTTCCATTAAGTATATGTACCATAGTTTGTTTATCCATTCATCTGTTGATGACTATTGGGGTTGATTCCATCTTTTTGCTATTGTGGACTGTGCTGCAACAAACATTCACGTACATGTGTTTGTTTGTGTGACAACCTTTGTTTCTGAAGGATAAATTCCAAGCAGTGGAATTACAGGATCAAATGGTATATTTATTTCCAGCTTTTTAAGGAAGCGCTAGGTTGTTTTCCAAAGAGGTCGCACCATTTTGTAATCCCCCCATCAGTGTAGGAGAGTTCTAATTTCTCCACAGCCTCTCCAGCATTTGTTGTTTTGTGTTTTTTGAATAGTGGCCAACTTTGTTGGGGTAAGATGGTGTCTCATTGTAGTTTTGATTTGAATTTCTTTAATAGCTAATGATCATGAGCAATTCTGCATGTGTCTTTTTTTGCTGCCTGGATATCCTCTTTAGGGAAATGTCTGTCCATCCCCTTCACCTAACACTTAATGCATTATTTATCCTTTTCTTGTTGATATTTTTCAATACCTTGTAGACTATAGAGATCAGATGTGCATCTGACATATAGTTGCCAAATATTTTTTCCTGCTCTGTAGGTGGTCTTTTAACTCTTTTAATGAAGTCTTTGGATGAGCAAAAAGTGTTTGATTCTTAGTGGTTCCAATTTATCTATCATCTATCAAATATAATGGTGAAATTCAGACTTCTGCAGATAAAGAGAAGCTTAGAAACTTCGTAAAAACTAAACCAAAACTACACAAAATATTGAAAGAAGCTCTTTCCTTAGAAAAACAAAACCATTAAATATATATTTAAGGTGACAATGCAGGATACATCATCCAAAATTCTAATCAGTTAGGGAAGTCCCAAAATTTAATCAAAGCTACAACATTAAAATGAGAGAATCTGTGATCATATCATGACAACTATCACACCACTACATTAAAAGAGGGAAACACTACAGTGTAGGAAGTTAAAGAGTTATGCAGTAGTTAAAACTAGGTTTAATCTTAGTATGTTAAGGGTAATAATAGATGTAGCCATAATGCAAATTAACAATGCATCGTATCAAAATAAGAAATGCAATACAGGAGTCTCAACAAACACAAAACCAACACTGGAAAAACAACCCATAAAGAAGAATGACCCAGAACAAGACATTAAGAGCAATATAGAACACATCAACATCAAAATAATTACATCAAAATGATGGCACTAAGCACATACCTATCAATAATCACACTGAATGTAACTGGCCTGAACACTCCAGTAAAGAGACAACGAATGACAATCCAGATCAAAAGACATGACCTGTCTACATGTTGCTTACAAGAAACACACCTTAGACTTAAAGATACAAACAAATTGAAAATTAAAGGTTAGAATAATATATACCAAGCTAACAACATACGAAGAAGAGCAGGTGTGGTAATACTAATGTCAGATAAAATAGATTTTAATGTAAAACTCACTGTTGTGGACAAGGATGGTCACTATTTATTGCTGAAAGGTTCAGTACTCAAGCAGGACTTAACAATATTAAATATTTGTGCACCCAATACCAGAACATCTAACTACATTGAACAAATACTGACAACACTGAAAAATGAGATAAATCATTCCACAATAACAGTTGGAGACTTCAACACTCTGCTTTCAGTTATGGATAGATCATCCAGAAAAAAGTTCAGTAAAGATACAGAAGATCTTACTGCAATAATCAACCAACATGACCTTATCGACAGATACAGATCTTTTCACCCTTCAACAGATAAGTACACCTTCTTCTCCAATGCACATGAAACATTCTTCAGAATAGACTATGTGTTAGATCATAAAGCAATTCCTCATAAAATCCAAACCATTGATTTACTGCAAAGTATCTTCTTGGACTATGGAGCTATAAATTTGAAATCAATAGCAGAAAAATCATAGGTAGAAATTCAAACTTATGGAAACTGAACAATACTTTACTAAAAAGCCTTGGGTTATAGGAAAAATCAAGGACAAAATAAAGAAATGTAGGGAATCAAATAAGAATGAAAACACATCCTACCACAATCTACAGGACACAGCAAAAGCGGTGCTCAGAGATCAATTTATACCTATAATTGCACACATCCAGAAGGAAGGGTGCAAATTAAAGAATTAACCTTACAGCTTGAACAAGTAGAAAGAGAGCAATGGAAGAACCCCTCAGGCACCAGAAGAAAACAGATAATAAGGATTAGAGCAGAACTAAATGAATTAGAGAATAGAAAAACAATTGAAAAATTCAACAAAACCAAAAGCTGGTTCTTTGAAAAGATCAACAAAATTGATAAACACATTGGCTAAAGTGACAAAAGAAAAACAGCAGAAGATACAAATAACCTGATTAAGTAATGAGATGGGAGATGTTACAACAGACCCAGCTGAAATAAAAAATATCATAACAGAATACTATGAAAGGCTGTACTCTAACAGGTTTGAAAACCTAGAGGAAATGGACAAGTTTCTAGATTCATATCACCCACCGAGATTATCATAAGGAGAAGTAGATCAACCTAATAAATCTATCACTAAAGAAGAGATTGAAAAAGTCATAAAAAATCTAGCAATGCAAAGAAGTCCTGGCCCAGATGCGTTCACTGGAGAATTCTACCAAACTTTTAGAGAAGCGTTAACTCTGACACTGTTCAGGCTAATTCACACCATAGAAAGGGATAGAATACTCCTAAATTGATTCTATGAAGCCAGCATAACCCTAATACCAAAGCCAGGGAAAGATCCCACAAAAAAAGAAAATTATAGACCAATATCACTCATGAACCTAAATGCCAAAATCTTCAACAAAATGCTAGCCAGTGGAATTCAACAACGTATAAAAAATAATAATTCAACATGATCAAGTTGGTTTCACTCTAGGGACGCAGGGCTGGTTCAACATCAGGAAAACAATTAATGTAATCAACCACATCAATAACACAAAAGATAAGAATCACCTGATTTTGTCAATTGATATAGAAAAGGCATTTGACAAAGTTCAACACCCATTCATGCTAAAAACTCTCAGCAAAATAGGAATAGAGGGGGAAATTTCTCAATGCAATCACTAACATCTACACAAAGCCAACTGCCTTCATCATCCTGAATGGTAAAAGACTGAAAAAATTCTGTTTAGAACAGAAGCTAGACAAGGATGCCCACTCTCACCACTTCTATTCAACATTGTGCTAGAAGTTCTAGCCAGAGTAATTAGGCAAGACAAAGAAATAAAGGGCATCCATACTGGCAGTGAAGTAGTAAAAATATCCCTGTTTGCAGATTATATGATTATATATACATAGAATCCAAAGGGATCCATAACTAAACTATTGGAACTAATAGAGGAGTTTAGCAAAGTATCAGGATACAAGATAAACATAAGTAAATCAGTAGGATTCCTTTATAGCAACAAAGAGATCATCAAAGAAGAAATCACCAAATCAATACCATTTACTAGAGCCCCCAAGAATATAAAATACCTAGGAATAAATCCAGCGAGACAAATAAGAGACCTATACAGAGAGAACTACAAGGCCTTACTGCAAGAAATCAGAAGAGACTAATGGAGAAAACTACCCTGCTCATGGATAGGCAGACAACATTGTGAAAATTTCTATTTGATCCAAAATTATCTACATATACAATGCAATCCCAATACAAATTCCAATGATGTTTTTTAATGAGATGGAGAAACAGATCACCAACTTTGTTTGGAAAGGGAAGAAACTTCGAATAAGTATAGCACTACTAAAGAAGAAGAACACACTGGGAGGTGTCTCACTACCAGACTTTAAAACCTATTACACTGCCACAGTTGTCAAAGGTATTGGCAGAAAAAGAGACAGATAAACCAACGGAACAGAGTTGAGACCCCAGAGATGCCACCATCTTCCTATGAACAGTTGATATTTGACAAAGGCCCTAAGATTTTAAACTGGGTAAAAACAGTCTCTATAACAAATGGTGCTGGCAAAATTGGATATCCATCTGCAAAAAAATTAAACAAGATCCATATCTCACACCTTATACAAAAACCAACTCAAATTGGATAAAAGACCTAAATATCAAATCTGAAATGATACAGCTCATCCAGGAAAAAATAAGATCTGCAATGGAAGTTTTAATACGCAGCATAGACAGACTTCAAAATGTGATAAACAAACACAATCAACAGAAGACAAAATATTTCCCTTTTTTTTTAAGGAAGCACCAGATGGCTTTCCAAAGAGATTGTATCATTTTGCATTCCACCAGCCATGTAGGAGGGTTCAGATCTCTCCACAGCCTCTCCAACATTTGTTGTTTGTGTTTTTTTGGATCATGGCCAACCTTGTTGGGGTGAGATGGTATCTCATTGCAGTTTTGATTTAGATTCTCTGATAGCTAATGATTGTGAGCATTTCCTCATGTGTCTTTTGTCTGCCTGGCTGTTCTCTTTGGTGAAGTGTCTGTTCATCTCCGTTGCCCATTGCTTAATTGGGTTATTTACCTTTTTCTTGCTGAAATTTTGCAGTATCACATAGATCAGGAAGCTCAGACATTGGTCCAACATGTAGTTGCCAAATATTTTTTCCCAGTCTGTTGGTGATCTTTTACCTCTTTTGATAAAGGCTTTGGATGAGCAAAAGCGTTTGATTTTTGTAGTTCCCATTTATCTATTTTCTGTTGATCGTGCTTTGTTCATCAGATTTTGAAGTCTGTCTAAGCTGTGTATTAAAATTTCTGTTCTTGATCCTATTTTTTCTTGCATGATCTTTACCATTCTAGGTTTGATATTTAGGTCTTTTATCTGTTTTGAGTAAGTTTTTGTGTAAGGTGTAAGATATGGCTTTTGTTTCAGTTTTTTACAGATGGATCCAATTTTGCCAGCATCATTTGTTGAAGAGACTGTTTTTACCCCAGTTTACAATCTTTGGGGCTTTGTCAAATATCGACTGTTCGTAAGAGGATGATGGCATCTCTGGGTCTCAACTTTCTTCCATTCATCTATCTCTTTTTGTGACACTATCAGGCTGTTTTGACAACTGTGGCAGTGTAGTAGTTTCTAAAGTCAGGTAGCATGAGGCTTCCCTCTGTGTTCCTCTTCTTCAGCAGTGCTTTACATAACTGGAGTTTCTTCCATTTCCAAACAAAGTTGGTGATCTGTTTCTCCATCTCATTTAAAAATGTCACTGGAATTTGTATTGGGATTGCCTTGTATATGTAGATCATTTGGGGTCAAATAGACATTTTCACAATGTTAAATCTTTCTATCCACTAGCAAGGTAGTTTTCTCCATTAATGTAAGTCTTTTCTGGTTTCTTGCAGTAAGGTCTTGTAGTTCTTTCTGTATAGGTCTCTTATTTCTCTAGCTAGATTTGTTCCTAGGTACTTTATCTTCTTTGTGGCTCTTGTAAATGATATTGATTTGGTGATTTCTTTTTTAATGATCTTTTTGTTGGTATAAAGGAATTCTACTGATTTACTTATGTCCTGATAAGCTGCTGAACTCTTCTATTAGTTTGAGTACTGTACTTATAGATTCCTTTGGATTTTATGTATGTACAATCATATCATCTGCAAATAAAGAGATTTTTACTTCTCCTTTGCTGAAACAGATGCCCTTTACTTCTTTGTCTTGCCTAATTTCTCTGGCCAAAACTTCTAGTACAATGTTGAATAGAAGTATAAGAGTGGGCATCCTTGTCTAGTTCTTACTCTCAAGGCGAAATCTTACAGTCTCTCTCCATTCAAGATGATGTAGGTGGTTGGCTTTGAGTAGACACACCTTATTGCATTGAGGAACTTCACCTCTATTCCTATTTTGTTGATTGTTTTCAGTCTGAATAGGTATTAGATTTTGTTGAATGCCTTTTCTGCATCAGTTGACAAAATCAGGTGATTCTTATCTTTTGTGTTATTTGTGTGGCTGATCCCATTAATTGTTTTTCTGATGTTGAACCAGCCTTATATTCCTAGTATGAATCCAGCTTGGTCATGGTGAATTTTTTTTTTTTTAATATATTGTTGAATTTTATTGGCTAGGATTTTGTTGAAGATTTTTTGCATCTAGGTTCATCAGTGATATTGGTCTGTAATTTTCCTTTTTTTATAGAATCTTTCCTGGCTTTCTATGCTGTGAAATAGTCTCAGTAGCAGTGAAGTTAACTCTTCTGTAAAAGTTTAGTAGAATTCTCTGGTGAAGCCATCTGGGCCTGGACTTCTTCGGTTGGCAGGTTTTTGATGACTTTTTCAATCTCTTCCTTTGTGATGGGTTTATTAAGTTGTTTTACTTCTCCTTGTGATAATTTTGGTAGGTGATATGAATCCAGAAATTTGTCCATTGCCTCTAGGTTTTCAAATCTGTTAGAATACAGTCCTTTGTAGAATTCCATTATGAGACATTTGATTTCATTTGGGTCTGTTGTGACATCTCCCATCTCATTTCTTATTCAGGTTATTTATTTCCTACTCTTTCTTTTGTGAGTTTAGGCAGTCGCTCATCAATTTTCTTGATCTTTTCAAAAAATCAGCTTTTGGTTTTGTTAGTTTTTTCAATTGTTCTTCTATTGTCTAATTTATTTAGTTGTGCTCTAGTCTTAATTATCTGTTTCCTTGTGGTGCCTGAGGGGTTCCTCTGTTGCTCTCTTTCTATTTGTTGAAGCTGTAGGATTAATTCTTTGGTTTTGGTCCTTTCTTCCTTCGGATGTGTGCATTTATAAACTGACCTCAGATTCAACTCAACAGCACTTGGCTTGGCTCTGAGCACTGCTTTTGTTGTATTCCATAGGTTATGGTAGGATGTGTTTTCATTCTAATTTGATTCCATGATTTCTTTATTTCATCCTGGATTTATTCTATAAGTCATAAAGTTTTGAGTCAGGTGTTGTTCACTTTTCATGAGTTCAAATTTCTACCTATGCTTTTTCTGCTATTGATTTTAACTTTTATGGCTTTACAGCCCATGAAAATACTTTGTTATGATGGTGTGGATTTAGTTGATACTTGCTTGTTTCCTAATAGGTGGTCTATTCTTGAGAATGTTCCATGTGCTGTGCAGAAGAAGGTGTACTTATCTGTTGATAGGTAAAAATTTCTGTATATGTCCATGGGGTCTAGTTTGTTAATTGTTGCTATAAGATCTTCTATATCTTTACTGAACTTTTTTTGGAGTGATATGTCAATTAGTGAAAGTAGAGTGTTGAAGTGTCCAACTATTACTGTGGAGTAACTGTCTCATTTTTCAATGTTATCGTTGTTTGTTCAGTGCATTTAGATGCTTTGGTATTGGGTGCATAAGTATTTAATATTGTTGTGTCCTGCTTGTTTATTGAAGCTTTCAGCATTAAATAGTGCCCATCTTTGTCCACAACAGTGGGTTTTACATTAAAGTCTATTTTATCTGAGATTAGTATTGTCCTACCTGCTCTTCTTTGTATGTTGTTAGCTTGGTATGTATCTTTCTATCCTTTAATTTTCAGTTTGTTCATATCTTTGGGTCTAAGGTGTGTTTCTTGTAAGCAACATATAGACTAATACTGTCTTTTGATATAGGATATCACTCGCTGCCTCTTTACTGAAACATTCAGTCCATTTACATTCAATGTCATTATTGATAGGTATGTGTTTAGTAAGGTCATTTTCATGCATTTATTTTTGTTGATGCTTTCTATGTTGCTCTTAATATTCTATTCTGGGTCACTCTTCTTTATGGGTTGATTTTTCACCTTTGTCAGTGTTGGCTTCATGTTTGTTGAGACTCCTGTATTATGTTTCTTACTTTGTATGTTGCATTGTCATTTTGCTTTGCAGCTGCTCCTATAATCCCTCTTAATATTCTAAGTTTAAACCAGACTTTAACTTCTGGGTATTTTTTTAATTCCCTCTCTATCTGAAAGGGCTATAACTACTGTAATATATCCCTCTTTTCAGTGTGATGATGTCATAGTTTTTGTGATATCACCAGTTCCCTTCTTTCAATATTGTAGCTTTGATTGAGCTTTGTGATTTCTCTAGCTGAGTAAGATTCTGGATGCTGTGTCCTACACCTGTCTCCTTAAGTATACACTTAATGGTTTTGCTTTTCTAAGCAAACAGCTTCTTTCAACATTTCTTGTCATTTCAGTTTGGTTTTTACCAAGTCTCTAAGCTTCTGTTTATCTGGAAATGTCTTAATTTCATCTTTGCATTTCAGAGACGATTTTGCAGCTATATAATCCTTGGTCAGAAGTTTTATTCCTTCAAGGCTTTGAATGCCTCATTCCACTGTCTTCTTGACAACATCATTTCTGCCAAGAAGTCAGACAAAAGCCTATAGGGCTTCCCTCTGAATGCTAGCTTCGCTTTAAGCCTCGCTATCTTTAAGAGCCTCTCTTTATGTTTCACTTTATTAAGGTTGTTTATAACATGTCTTGATGTGTTTCTTTTGGGGTCTAGTTTTTGAGGTGTTCAATACAAGCCTTGGAAATCTATTTTATCTTTCATAATTTCTGAGAAGTTTCCTGTCAGCAACTCTACAGCAATACCGCCTGTATTTTTAGCTGTCCGTCCCTGTTCAGGAACTCCAATTACTTGTAGATTAATCCTCTTAATGGAGTCCCACATGTTTCTTAATACTTCTTCATTTTTCTTATTTCTTTTCTCTGATTTCCCTTTGTGAATGCTGGTTTCAGTTGCTTTGTACTCAAGCTCACTAACTCTGAATTCAATTTCCTCAATTCTGCTCTTTTGTCTTTGGATTGAATTATTTAATTCTGTAATTTTATTATTGATCTGCTGGATTTCTGATCATTGTTGTTTCATCAGTTCTAATAGCTTGCTTAATTTTTGTTTTGTTTAATCTCTAGGAAGGCTGTATATATAATTCTTTTGTACTTAACCTCCAATAGTTTTACAAAAGCTTCCTCATCTGGGAAGTTTTTTGAGTCTTTATTTTGAGAGTTTTCCAGAGTCATGGTGGACTGTATCTTTAAAAGGTTAGCTATTGATTGTTACCTATGTGCCATCTAGAAGCTGTTCAGTTTCCCTGGTGTTACCTCAACAGTTACTGAGATGTAGTTCTCAGAGGGGAGTTGGTCACCAGCCACTTTTGTTTACTCTAGTAACTGGCCCCAGATGGACTCTCTGGGATGGCAGTCTTTGCCTTCTGACTGACAAGAGGTGGTACACTACTTATGGATTCACTGGGTACCCTCAGCTGACACTATGATGTGGACTCTAGAAGGGTGGAGGAGATGGCATGGGCCACTCAGCAGTCAGTTCTCCAGGCAGTCTTATTTTAAAAAGGAATTGAACCACTAAGCAAGGAACTGTCCAACAGCTGCTAAAATCAGTCAGGCCCTCAGATATGGCAGGTCCTGCCTTCTGCCTGACAGTAAAAACACCTCATAGGCTATCTCCATATGTTATGATGTAGTTCAAAGTAGGAAGGGGTTACAGCCTTGCTGCCATCTTCTGCCAGGCCCAAGCCATACCTCTAGGCACCAGTGTCCTAATGCAGCTTTTCTGCTGGAGAAGCACTTTCCAAATGCCTCTGGGTGGCTGACTCTGCCTCCCAGCTAATTAAGATGGGCATCTTGCCTGAGATGCCCCACCTGCTGTGAAACAGTAGAATCTGTGCTGCAGCTCAGCAACAAGAGAGTGGAGGGGCTGTGGTGCCCTCAGTCAGCAGCCAGGCTCTCAAAATGTGACTATTCCAAGCAGTCTGTCTGCTGTGCTATACGCTGTTTACTTAAGCACTGCAGTTCAGCATATTAGCCAGATCCTGCTTCCTGGATTATAAAGAAGGTGTCAGTACCTGCAGTCCTCCCAAATGGTGAGTCAGCAAAAATAGGACTCAATGTTCCACTGGCTTGTATTAGAGTGAGGTCATTTCCCTGTTAGTGGCAATTTCCCTGTTAGTCCAATTCCCTGTTAGTCATTTCCCTGTTAGTCCAATATGATAACCCTATGCCAGATCCTAGAGCTCCCTGCATGTCTGTGCTGCTCTACTGAATTATCATTCCAGGCTTTAGTACTCATAGGGAATTGAGGAGATGTGTGTCTGGTCAGCCTTCTTGGCCCCTAGACTTCTCAAAAGTTTTCAAAAGCAAAGATGTCACCTTGAAGACTATGATGCACTTGACCTAAGCAGTGATATTTCAGTTGCGTCATATGTGTATCAAAGCTGGACAGCAAATAAGGAAGACACAAGAAGAACTGACACCTCTGAATTGTGGCATTGTAGAAGAATATCGAATATACCATGGACTGCTGAAAGAACTGACAGATCTGTCTTGGAAAAAGTACAATCAGAGTGCTCCTTATAAGCAAGGATGACAAGACAATGTCTTACATATTTTTGACATGTTGTCAGGAGGGATCAGTCCCTGGAGAAGGGATACCACGCTTGGTAAGCAGAGGGTCAGTGAGAAAGAGGAAGACCCTCGACAGCATGGATTAATCCATTGGCTGCAACAATGGGGCTCATCTGTAACAGTGATTGTGGGTGTGGCCCAGGACCTGGCAGTGTTCTACTCTGTTGTACACAGGAGTGCTACGAGTCAGAACTCACTAAATGGCACCTAAGAACAACAACATGTTTCACAGGTCCTGGTATCACACTGATGAAGCTTTTTGGACATTCATTTCACAGGACCCTCTTGGGGGAAGGAGCTTAGGTATTTTGGAGAGGTTTGAAAAAACTGTTAAAGGTGATGTCTGCAGTGAAAAACTAAAAATGTCAGCTTTTACAAAATTACCATCATCTCATCAGATTCATGTGATGGCCCCACTTGCCTAGAGAAGCCCCTCACATTGAAGACCACTTAGAGACCCAGCTGTGTCCTGCTTCAGTATGACACCATGCTCAGAAAACTTATCAATTGTCTCCTGTCAGCTCTTCACTCCAGTATCAGTGGAAGGATGTTGGACCTACTTTCTGGTCCTGAACAGCCTCTGACTTAGTAGGTGTGGTTACAGATTTGCTAAAATTCATTTCATACACTTGCTGGATTATGTTAAAGCCATTCCCAGATGTCACCTCATCAGGGAAGACTTCAGCATAATTTCTATGTGTCAGGGACGTTGTAAAAGCAAAAACAGTACCATTATGCACCTAAACAATTAGCAATAAATTTCTTAATATCTTGCAACATCTTGTCAGAGTTTTTATCTCCCTGTAACAACTTTTATGGTTGATTTGTTTGAATCAGGATTCAAACAAAGTAATCTTTCAATTAACTAATATATCCCTTAGGTCTCTTTTATTTATTTTATTTTATTTTTATGTATTACATCCCCTTTTTGTTGCCATTTTATTTATTGAATAAGTTGAGCTATGGTCTTATAGAATTTCCCAGTTCTGAATTTGATTTATTACATCCCAATGATATCATTTAATAACTTCCTCTAACTTTTATTTCCTGAAAACTGATGATTAGATCAATAGTTTTGATCAATTCATTTTCAGTTTAGGTGTTTAAGACTTCCTACTGCAGCACACAGAGGCACGTAAAGTCTAGCATTCTCTTTTGGTGATGTTCAGATGGATCATTAGCTTTAGATGTTATTTATTGATAGACAAGTCTCAGGACCATATGGCTGATGAGGAGAGCATCAGAAAGCCCTGAAGACAATTTTAGAACTCTAACATGTTCCAAGTACAGCTAATAACTGGTTGGTATTGAGTAGACTAACTCATGATGACCCCACATTTGTGACAGCAGGGCTGCGCTCCATTAGATTTTCAATGTCCAGTTTTGTGGGAGTCAATTGCCAGGCCTTTCTTCCAAGGTGCCTCTGGGTGAACTCCAACCTCTGGCCTTTCAATTAGCAGCTAGGCATGGTAATCATTTACACCACACAGAAGCTCACAGATAGGTATCAAAATAGAGGCCTCATATATGCGTGGAAGGCAAGATGAAGATAGAGGTGTAAATAACATTATTTTTTGAATATATATAATGTAGGCTCTGTGCTAAATTCTTTCTATGCACTTATATTGTTTGGGGCCTGGCACATGACACTAAAAAATAATATTGCTATTGCAAATTGGCTTGGCTATTGCAAGTTTTAGCCACTTTACTCTGCTATCTTCCTCAGGAAGCCTGGTAACCCAGGGAAGGGAAAGACATGGGCAGAATGATCTGAATGGTGAGAACTGAGACCAGAATTTTTTTTTCCTTGGCAACTTTGACTTGGGCTGTTTGTGAAAGTAGACACATGTGTCTGAATGCAGGTGCTGCAAAGTATAGAGATGGAGACCACTGAAGGCGTTAGGTTGGAGAATAGTACAGTCAGGAGCATTTAAAAACACTGGACAGACACACATAGGAGGGGCAGCCTAGGGTGACAGCACCAGAAGCTGAGGGAGCTGTTGGGAATGTTTTGGTAACAGCAAAGCTAGGACTATGACTATTTTCAGCTCAAAGCTATTGTTCTACAAATGAGTCCTTGACCTGTGGCCTCTGGAGACTGTCATAACCTGACTTGACTCTAGTATGTCACAAAATTCACTGTTAAAAATGAAGCCGTGAAAGTATGCGAGAACTCCTCAAATCACTGGAAGGAGGAAAGCCTTTCTAACTATGATACAGAATCCAGAGACCATGCACTAAAAGACAGATAAATCTGACTCCTCAGAGTCACCATGAACAAAGTCAAAGGCAAGTGGAAAACTGGGAGAAGATTTTTGCATATAATATCACAGATAAAGCATGAGTCTCTTTAATAATAAATATTTCCTAGAAATTAGAAGTTTCAACAACCCTGCGGCAAAAGAAGGAAAATGAAAGAAGCCATTTTGTATTACTAAAGCCCTTAAGCTTGTGAAAAAATGTTCAGTCTCACTCATCAGAAGTGCAAAATTTAAATGCAACCCTGTACCATCTATCCCCTCTCAGATTGGCTGGAAAAAAATTGCTGTTGGGAATACAAAATATTACAACACTATCCAATATGTGTCATATTGGTAATATTTATCAAAGGTACAAATATGTATACCCTTGGTGCAGAAATCCCATTTGTGTAATTTACCTCACAGATGTGTCCTGCATGCCTACAAAGCACATGCAGCATTATCCACCGCGGTGGCCGTACTGAGCACTATTTCGAGCTCTCCACTCAGGAACCTCAGACAGTGGAACACAATGCAGCTATTAGCAATAGAATTCAGGCTTCCTGCATGTCAATAGGCAAACAGCTCCAGGATAAGTGAAACCCAGCAATGCACAAAAAGGGAACCTGGCTTCTGCCTGCTATGTATGAAATGAAGAAGAAGATCATATGACCTTATTTACATTCATTTCCATAAAAAGATACACAAAAAACTGATAACTGCCGTTCCTTGTCACTGGGTAGAAAGCCTGATGGCATAGTGGCTAAGTGCTATGGCTGTCTTAAACAAAGGGTTAGTGGTTTGAATCCACAGTTTGAATGTACCAGGCAATCGTTGGAGACTCTATGGGGCAGTTCTACTCTGTCCTATACAATTGCTATGCAATCTGAATTAACTCAGTGGCAACTGGTTTGGTTTTGGTTTCAGTCCCCAAGTGGTACAAATGGTTAAACACCACTAAATGACTAATAGAAAGGTTGGTCATTCAGAACCCACCCGAGGGTACTTAGAAAGAAGGACTGTCTGTTTCTGAAAGGTCACAGACTCAAAAATCCTATAGGGCACATTTCCACTCTACAACCCATTGGGTTACCACGAGCTGAAATTGACTCAAAGACAACCTTCCTGTCTTTTGTTTGTTCGTTGTTTTTCTGGTATGGTTAAGGAGGGAATAATGCAAGTTTCTCAGGGTACACCTTTTCATAGCTTTTACGCATTTGAATCATGTGAGTGTACTACCTATCCATAAATAATAAAATGAAACATAAAATATGATTCAGAAGACCTGTGTACCTTCTCCGGGTAAAACAGGAGACAAACACAAAACAGGAAAAGGGTACACCATGCCGAAAGCATTTACGGGGCCTTATTGGTTAGGATTGACTTGGTAGCAGTGGGTTTGTTTGTTTTAATGGGTTGCAGTGGGGTTGGAGGGTCTCATGATTTAGAGAGGGTAAAATGTACAAAATGTTTCACGGGAAAGGAAGTCCCTGAACGGGGTCTTCGTTCACCAGATGTTGATGAAGTTCAGAAATCTCGGCATGGTTTGGGCAGCAGCAGACAGCATAGCCTGTCTAGAGTGGAGGGCATTGGAAGAATCAGACAGCATGTGGAGTCAGCAAACAGAAGCCCCCAGCTGCCTGGATAGGGGCCTAACTCCACCCCCCAGGCAATGATATGCCTTTGAAGAGTTTTGAGTCAATAATTTAACCTATCATAGCTGTTTATGCATCACGCTTTCCATAGTTAAGTGGGCTGCAAGCGAGGTGCAGAGGTTGCTAAGAACAGTATGACTCAGCACTCACCTCCCAGGGGCCAGCAGAGTAGTTGCCTGAGAGACAGATTCATAAACACGTAATTAAGGAGGATGATGTGCTTGCAGGCAGTACTAGAATTCTGAACTAGACCACAGGAAACAGGTTCAAGTCACTGATTTAGGGCAAGATGGAGGTGTAGGAGAGCTTCCAGAGACATCAAGTTTGTTAAACCAAAGGTGGAAATGCTCATTTAATGGATGGTTATCACAGCAAAAGTGTGGAATGAATGGGAAGGGAAGAGACACTAGAAACCCAGCCAGCAGGTGAGTCAAAGTGTCTAGGAAAAGCTGCTGTGAGCTGGAAGAATGGCAGTTCCAACAGGAAAGAAACCTGGGGGATTATTTCATAGTGACAGCAGAAATGCCACTGGGAATAGGTAAACAAAATGTGGTACATACACGCAGTGAAGTATTACTCACCCATAAGAAGAAATGAAGTTCTAATATATACCACCACATGGATAAACCTTGAAAGCACTATGCTGCCTAAAGTAAGTCAATACAAAAGGACGAATACTGCATGATTCCACTTATATGGAATATCCAGTGTGCAGAGTATAAAGGGAATTACCAGGGAATAGAGGAAGTTACAGTTTATAAAAGAAAAAAAAGTAAGTTCCCAGGGAGTTACTGCTTTAAAAAATAAGACAACAAATTCTTTTTCTCTCGAATATTATAGTCTAACAAAAACACACCAAGCTAATAAATACGTTAGTAAACCCAAGTTTTATTATGCAAAGTCAATTTGGAGAAAGTTTCTGTAAGAGGCTGAGTGTTAGACACACACTAGACAGGTCTTAGGGTGGTAGTGTTGAAAGGAAAAGCAAGTCGACTTTGGGGTGGTGACCAAGAGAAGCAGAGTTGTCCTCTTAAAGCAGATGGCCCCAGGGAACAAAAATGGATCATAGTTTGCATAGGAGGAGTATGCTGTCTCTGGGCAAGGAAAGCAGAAGGAGCTGCAGATAGGTGGCCATGCAAATTTAATTTGGATTGTATACTTTCACTTAATCACAATTTTAAAAAAAAGTTTTGTTGTTCCCTAAGGGTAAATATATAGAAGGCCAGCAGGCTGTGGCTTGTAGACATTTTGCTGTGGCAGACAGTTGAGGTTGTCTCACAGTTAGCAGAGTGCCTAGCAGCATTCCCTTCCATCCTTGGTAGTCTCAGGCCATAGCTCCTCTTGATTTCCCATAACATCCCTAATTAGTCTTTAGAACCATAGGGATGCTTACAGTATTTGTTACATTTTAATATGTTAAAATTTTTGTACATGATTATAATTATATGAGATCTAACAATTAAGTGTGTGAACTTAATTGTTCTAAGTATTACATACCTCATTGCTAAGTATCACTACAGTGTACTCCCGTTGAGAAGCTATGCACCAATGCCAGTGCTTCATCCACCCTTCAAGGCTATTTTGGAAATCTTTCTGGAATGGCAATTGTGGCCAGTGGCAAGTTTGAGAACTTAATTGTCTGGTTGTCTGTGAGGGAGTTTTTAGCCAGTAAACAAATAACTCTACTAGAACATCTTCCCTGCTTACCTGATCTGACCCCCAGTGACTTTTTTCTTTACTCAAAAATAAAGGACATATTGAAAGGAAGACATTCAGGATGTCAAAGGTAATATGATGATAGCTCTGAAGACCATTCCAGAAAGCATTCCAAAATTGATCTGAAGGGTGGACTAGACTCTGGGATTGGTTCATAGCTTCACAACGGGAATACTTGGAAGGTAACTGTAGTGATATTCAGCACGAGGTATGTAGCACTTTTTCTAGAATGAGTTCGCAAACTTAATTGTCAGACCTCGTACATAGTTAAATAATTATACCAAGTCATTCATTCAGCACTTGTGCTAAGTGTCTTGTCTTTCTGATCTTGTTTAGTTCTCACTGACATCTTCACAGTTTTGTTGTGACTGCATGTTACAGACAGAAAGACTGAATTGAAGCTCAGAGGCTAGGTAACTGCACAATCTGTGTTCTGAAGCTGACTCTCTGTCCCTGGGACTGGGGTGAAAGTTAATTCATCTCCCTCTTAGGTATCCCCTGACTCTTCAGGCTTTCCAGGGAAGGTCTCCACCCGCTTCCTGCCTGCTTCCTTCACTGTGCCTGCATTCCTCCACGCCAAGCCAAGTGCCGTCGAGTGGGATCCGACTCATGGCGCATTCCTCCACAGCCAAGTAATTTACTCTTCAACCCTGCCTTCCAGGTCTTCACCTTTGCTCGCCATCTTTTCTTTCCTGGAGAGGCCCTTTTGCTCCTCTTTGCCCTTTGGGTGTCCACCTGTCAAAAATCACACATTCCTCATCCCAGCTTCCCCAGAGCCTATCTGGGGAGAGTGCTCACATCTTGCTTAAAGTGGGCTTCTAACTTACTTTGTTTACAGTGGGGCTTGAAGGCTTCCCCTACAGCACTCCCCTGACACACAGGTGTTAACTCCCAGTCTATTCAAGATATCTTCCCGTAACATCCCCTCCAGGTAACTAGGGTAACACTTTTTGATATTTTCTGCTTTGTGCCTCACATAGACTTAAAAAATATGTAGCCCCTGCGATGACAAATCCATGCTTGATTTCATGTCAAAACAATGTTATTTACTAATATCATCAGATGGAATTGAGATTCAGAATGATGTGCTTAGCTGGAACTCCCTCTCCACTACCACCAGGTACCAGCGGGAGTTGCATAGCCAAGTTTAAGAAACACAAAGCCCTCTGGAGCAAAGCTATATCTGGCGTCCATTACACACAAGTGTTAAATGTGGAATGAAATCACTTCTTATTTGTTCAAATGACTCATACGTTAACACCACCTACAAAAGCATCTGAAGATAATTTCTCAGTAGATATGTTTCCCCTGTAATTAACTAATTTGCTCAGTGAAGCTATTTTGTAGAGCTGGTACAAGCTCACCAATATAGTTCTTATTCCCAAGTTGTACTTTATGGTCCTGCTGAGGTTCTGTTGTATTACCATGTCAAAAATTTAACGTGTGTTGACAACAGAGCTAAACTACACTTTAAGTCACTCTTTTTGTCGTGGAGCCCTCCCACTTCTGTATATGTTGTTTTCTTCCTGCTTCTTAGAGTCTAAGATCTCTGATACTAACAGAGATGCCCTGTCACAGGTTGCCCAGCCCCCTCCTTACCCTAGAATGCCACATGCCAAACCAGTGACAACTCCCACCTGCTTAGAAAGTTCTCTAGGTGCAGGCGGAGAGATGGTAGAGTATCTAGGAGTCAGCTGTTCTGGCTTCCTGTGAGATTTAGAAGCAATTATTTCATCTCCATGACCTGAGCCTTAATATTTGGAAGAAGCTCATATGACAGAAATTGAGAATAATGTATGTCATGGTTCAGTTCTTTGGGAAGCAGACTGAGTCTTTTTTGTGTGCAGGCAGCTTATCAGTAAGTCTTTTCGGAATCATTATTGGTGAGTGATGGGGAAGCAGGACTGGAAGAGAGAGAAGCTGGACCATGATGCAGTCACACAAAAGCAATTTGGAGGCTGCTGGAATGGCCTTTCTGAGTTGCCCTACTTTGAAGCTTTTGTTTCTCCACAGTAACCAGGCAGTGGATGCATGCTAACCCAAGGAAAAGTGTGTTTCCTTGGGAGTTGTGGCAGTCTTCAATGTAGGAAACTTCCTGGAAGGGGTCTCGGCTAAGAAACATCAACCTGAACATTCCTTGCAGCTCGGTGATTGAATGCTTCAGTTTTGGGTAGGGGGGTAGGAACAACAACAACAATAAAACAAACCTACTGCCATTGAGTTGATTCTGACTCATAGGGACCCTACAGGACAGAGTAGAACTGCCCCATATAGTTTCCAAGGAGTGCCTGGAGGATTTGAACTGCCGATCTTTTGGTTAGCAGATGTAGCACTTAATCACTACGCAACTAGGGTTTCCAGAGAAGGTGTGAAATGTGGCCAGTCCATGGCAGTGTTCACTATGGTACATAAAGCACAACTGGAAGTGAGCAGATTATTAATACTCTGCCTAAACTATGGCTGGCTAAACTAAAAAGAAGTAATAATAACTAATAGCTCCAAATTCCCAAGGGTATGACCTTTTTAATAACAGAAGATAACATTTAACCAAAATGTTAGATTTGAGGCATTTCAGGGAATGAGGAAAAGTTAAAAATGCAGGCCAACACAAGAGAAATTTAAAGGGGGGGGGTGCATAGGGAATGGCAGTTTGTGATGGATAATACTGTCATTCTTACAAAGCTGGAAGTGGCCTGTCACAAGCTAGTTTAACACAAGGCCCAAACCTTAATTCACCAGAACTAGCCTGTCCTCTGAGAGAGCTCAGGTGTTTCCTTGAGGAGAAAGAACATGTTCAAACAGAAAACAAGGAATGAACCACACTTCACTCATGGAAAAAAGCAAGAAAGTGACCCAGAAGTCAAAGATCTTATATCCTACAGAGGAAGAGCTTGTTGTCACAGTGGGAAAAGCCAGAACAGGCCCATGGTTCCTGTTTGGTACAGAGCCCAGAGCATTTCAAGACGACTTAGCTTCTTTTAGAATCATGATTCTGTCACATTTTCTGAAAGCTTTGAGCTAACTGTCAATTTCCTTCTTTCTCAGCTTTCTCAAATGGGAGAGTTTACAGCTGTCACTCCATACACTGTCACTCACTTTCTGTTGGCGTAGACACACATCTCATTAAACAGCAGCCAATCCTGACTCCCCGGTGATTGTTATTCCAGTGCCTTGTACCCCGTGAAACGACTCAGAGTAGCAGACATGACAAACAAATGAAAACTCAGGAAAATACTATTTAATCTCAAAGATGTAATTCAAAGCAGCTTGATTTATAAATATTCCGTTAGCATACCATCTACTGCACATTCAATAGATGTTTTATAAAACATACAATAGTTAAAATGTATCTTTAAAATATAGAAAAATAATGAGAATAATGAGCACTGATCAACCATCTACTGCTGTAAAATATTTTTCATGGTCAGATCCTCTAATCCTTACAATGACCCTATCTTGTTCATGAGGACACTGAAGTTCAGATAAGATGAAGTATCAAAAGAGTGGTAGAGCCTGGATTCAAACCTGAGACTTTTTCATTAACCAAAACCTAGCCTTGTCAATAGTGTGTTGTCCTGTAGCCAGGTCACTTTCTGAATTTAAGATGCATTTGAATTTGAGGGCACATAGATACTGCGGGGCCCTACTGGCCCAGTGGTTAAGAATCCAGCTGCTAACCTAAAGATTGGCTATTTGAATCCACCAGCCACTCCGTGGTTACCCTGTGGAGCAGTTCTACTCTATCCTATACAGTCACTATGCTTTGGAATCAACTTGACAGCAGTAGGTAGAGGTATACTTTTTGTGCCTTAAGGAGGATGTGTAGACCTTCCTCTACTGGTGCTATTATACAGCAGCAAACACACAAACACATATATGCACATACATGTGCTCAGGTCATGTACAGTAACTCTAATCAAATCTGCTAAAAATTTTCTCCAAACTTACCAGTAGCTTAAAACTTAGAGATGCAAAGAAAAGCTCTAAAGGCACAGTTACAACAGAGGGTCATCAAATTAAGTCTCTGTTTTGTCTGGAATGAAAGGCCAATGTGAGTACAGCTTAAGAGGACTTACTTTTGAGAAGGAACTCAAACCTGGAGTTTTATTAAATCACCATACAACCTTACCTAAGGCTGTTCTTCCAGATTACAGCTTGCCATTTGCCTCACTCATTCCCAGCCAATCCCTCTTTCACAGTCACCTATATCCCAGTTTAAAGAGAAACCAAGATGAAAGTGCCAGATTTGTTCTACTCCAGCCAGTTGGCTGACATTGCAAACATGAACACATGTCCTACACACGCAAAGACCAGCCCTGTGCAAAATGACCAGGGTTTAGCTTGTAAACCATAATTACAGAAGTGAAAGTAAACCTAGCAGTGTCTTGGCTCAAGTAGAGGTGTTATTATGAAAAATGAAATGGACAGTTCTCTGATGCTGCTCTGTACCAAGGGAGCAGCCTGTCAAGGAGTAGTATTCCAGATGCTGAGTGTTTCCTTGCCTGATGGATGTCTAACTCAGTTATCCACTTTGCCAATGTCTAACTGCTTAGAAACCCTGTCAAAACTAATTTTCTCATCATATCTATTCATAAAGCATACAGGTCTGCAGCCATGTTCAAGAGCTTTTACAGTGTTGCATTACAACTCCACAACCTTTGAGCTTCTGGTGGTTTCTGAAAAATACAAGATTATTTAAAAGGGTACTTTAAGATGCAGCCCTGTTAGCACAGTGGTTAATAGCTCAAGTGATAACCAAAAAGATGGGCAGTTTGAATCCATCAGCAACTCCTTGGAAACGCTACGGGGCAGCTCTACTCTGTCCTACAGGGTCGCTATGAGTTGAAATTGACTGGATAGCAACTGTTTTTTAGCTTACATTACTATTATTATTAATATTCACATATTTTTCAATTATTTTAACAGTACCTTATAACAATATAAACATTATCGCCTTATTAAAGTTAATTAACACAAATGGTTTTTATAAAGTATTTTGAAAAACTGATGCAGTTTCTAAAATACACATTTTAAGCTCTCTCTGACATGTTTCCACACAAGATTTTAAAAAACAGGCAAGTTCTAAAAGTCTTGCTTTTAGGTCTTGTTTATTTATTTTTTATTGCCCAATGTGCTCATTTATGAACAAGAATTATTCTCACAAGAATTAGTGTATTTGTTCTTTTAGATTTAGTAGTAATTTAGAGACAAAATTTTATACTTGAGAAGAGTCTTAAAAATCAATGCATACACTATCTTAATTTTTTTTTTTTTTTTTTGGTGGTAAATATATAAAGAGTAAAACCTGCAAAAGCCAGAACCTGTGTAAGGGAGAAACCTATCAGAGAAAAAAAACTGTAATGTTATTTTCCACTAAAACGAACCACAGGAAAGTACTAAGACTGCACCCTGTCAAAGACGGAAACTTGTGAGATCTGGAAAAACCAGGCAGTTCCCAGAAGTTCCAGTTCTCACAAGTTTCACAGTACATACGTAGGACAGAAAATATTCTCCATTTCCACATTTTTAAAAAATATTCAAATCAGTGACACTAATTTTGTTTATGTTGTACAACCATCACCAGATGTGTTAAAGTAGTGGACTTTAACACTAAAGTGTCCTTTATAAAGAGCCAGTAGCGAAGGAATAACTCCAGATTTTCTTGAAACTTGTTTAAAAAGGAAACAGAACACCTATTTTTGAATAGGCATACAAATATAAGCATTTGAGCACCAAAAGAAAAGAAAGGTGAAATTAGTGAAAAATGAAAAAAGAAAGCTTTATTTTGATTTCTGAGACTTTAAAGAGTGCAAGTGAGTGTTTTTGTTTCCTTACTCTTTTCCCTCCTAGTCACCACCGATAGGAACTTGTCATTTCTGTCATTCTCCCGAGTCAGCAACGGGGACAAAAGCAGCTCTTAAAGTTCAAATGCAGCAGTGTTGTCACCAGTTTGAAAAGTGTTCCTTCATGTTAAGGTACATGGCAATTCGAAAGTGTTGATAACCACCATTATCATAAAAGTCATAAACTATTTTTACTCCTCAAGATGATTCACTATTTCTCAGATGCAGCCAGAAGCTTATGGACTCTGCCGGCCCGGCTCTGTATGTGCTTACAGAAGAGTGTTAGGACAGTTCCAGGCCCACCTATACAGACGAGGAAATTTCATCTGACCCTGACCCCTGCACTGAGAAGAGTTTGTGATACATTGCCACCTCTCTCCAAATCTATTTTTGTCAGCATCAGGGGCTAAGCCAGCCACCGACTCCACGCAGGCGCCCTTGTAACTCACAGAACAGAAGGTTCCACTCACCCAGGAGGCTGCTTCACTTTGTGCAAGCAGCGCCGAGGGAGACCGATGGCTCTTGTCTTTTAGACAGCCCACCTAAGACCACCAGAGCCTGGGGGGCGGGGGGCAGCGTTCCTCTTTTCTCAACTGCTTTGCGGTGGGCCCAAGTGAGGCAGTGTGAAAATTCCCAGGAAAGCCATTTTCTAGATGTATTCCAACACGTTTGTGTGTGTCTGGGCAGGGTTTCCACAGACATGAAGCCAGTTAGCCTCTAGCTTCCCCCGAAGTCTGGAAACAGACGCCAAACAAGAAGCGTTTCCTCACACCATCTCCTGAAGCAAAAGCAGAGAGTCTCACACTTTAATGCTGGTAATACTGCCGGCATCCCGGTCCGGGCTGCACCCCCGACACTTGGCAGTCAAACTCTCTGGGACAGACCACAGGCAACCAGAGATTCAAAAGTCCCCAGGGGATGCCAAGGTGCAGCTTGAGAATCACTGCCTTAGCTAACCTGTGGTATTAAGAGGATTCTACCCCCAAGACATAGAAGTTGAACATTGGCTCTGGATGGCTGTTTAGGCCAGCTTTTGTGGCGCTGGGTACAAGCACTTGCCCTGCAGTGGTGATGCTGATCTTTTCCCGCGTACAATCCACAGACCCTGTCTAATATTTTCCATACTGGGCAATGAGATCACAAACTCCAACACACTAAATCAAAGCCGGAGGCACTAAGGGTCTTCAATAAACTCCATGGCACATACCCAAGGAAAGGTTGGGGGAAGGGAGCAAATGAAAACCATCACTGAGCTGAGGGCATGCTATATATACTTACATATATGTATGCACACATAAAGGAACTCTTGAGTCGAATCCGACTCACGCCACTTGGATGGCTTGGCTGGTGGCACAGTGGTTAAACACTTAACTGCTAACTGAAGATCAGCAGTTTGAGCCTTCCAGTACCCACCCAGACTCTCCGCAGGAAAAAGATTGGCTGGCTGTTTCACTAAAGATTACAGCTTTGGAAACAACATATGGGGCAGTTGTATTCAGTTGTTCTGCTTTGCCATGAATGGAATGAACCTATACAATGTACATATATGTATATAGCAGCCATTGAGATATGTAGCAACTAGAAGGCAGGATCAGGTGACAGTTAAAACTGACCAAATTAGACTAACAGTAACTCAGTGGTAAAAATCACTTGTGTCTTAAAGAAAGCCCATCTAAAGACATCCAATTTCAGATTAAGAAAATTACTTACATGGCATTGCAGGGAGAAATAACATGGAGATATGTGTATGATAAATGAGTATGAAGGAAATCTTACTTTAACAAAAATATGCAATTATAGAAGCCTTCAACACTCTTGAGTTTAAAATATACATGCTCACATCTCTGTAACAAAATTTGTATCCCAAATAGCAATGTTTCTAAGTAGTATGCTAGCTATGAAAAAATAAGTGATTTAATAAATAATTATGATTTATAATTTTGAGCAACCTGGATATGGGTGACAGAAGATGCAGAGTAACACAGGCCCACTGTTGCTAGGCAAGAAAGGGAACGGGGAACCCTCTGCCCAGAGATTTTCATATTTTTCTGTGGCTGAAGTGTTATTTAATAGTTCCTGGGATCCTTTTAACTACCCCTTTTCCAGTACTTGAGCTATGTGCTGAAAATTGGAGAGTACTGATCTCTAATCAGTAACAGGACAAATCCAGATAAGCAAGTATATCAGTTGGACATTCTTTTTTTTAAGATATACTTAGTGACAGTAAAATATACTTTTATTTTTGTTGCTGAGAATATATACAGCAGAACACACTGATTCAACTGTTTCTATAGGCAAAATTCAGTGACAGTGATTCCATTCTTTGAGTTGTATAACCATTCTCATCTGCTTTTTCTGAGTTGTTTCTCCCTCATTAACATAAATTCACTGCCCACTACATTTTGTACCCAATCTTTCAAGTTGCTGTTGTCAATTTGATCCCATATAAATAGAACTTAAAAGAGAAGAAGGCTTAACACATATATTCTTTACTGGTTAAGCTAAACTACTGTTTGGTTTTAAGACTTTTGGGAGTATTTTTGGTTTAAGATTCAAAGATAGTTTGTAGGGGCTCATCCAGGCTCCATGGCTCCAGAAAGTCTGGAGTCCATGAGAATTTTAAATTTGTTCTGAATTTCCCCTCTTTTGATCAGGATTTTTCTGTATAACCTTTGATCAAAATGTTCAGTAATAGTAGCCAGACACCATCCAGTTCTGGTCTCATGGGAAAGGAGGCAGTTGTTAATAGAAGCGATTAGCCACACATTCCTTTTCCTCCCCTTATTCCCGACTCCCCTTTTCCCTCTATTGCACCAGGTAAACAGAGATCAATTTTTGTGCTCTGGATGACTGCTGGTAAGGTTTTAAGACTCTAGGAACAATGCAATAAACTATAAGGTAGGTCAGAAGCACTAAACATGTTATGGGCCAGTTAACTGGGGATATTCCATGGAACACCCTAAACCTCTGAAATGAGTAACTAAATCTGGTGAAGTGTTTAGCTCTATGTAAGCAACCTCAGCAGCTACTCTTTTTGGGGGGTGGAGTGGGCTGTCATTCTTGTGTTTCTATCCCTCAGCTTTTGCCAATTAAACTTTTTACAGGTGTATTATTGACAAGGCATTCTTTAAAAAAACAAAGAAAGAAAACGGGGCTCCACACATGCTCTTCTGCTTCTACGTTCTTGGTCCATTTTCCCGGTTCTATTCCATGAAAGATCAGACATTTCCATAATAGCACTCTCGCATTAAAGGGCAGAACATTTTAAGATGATTCCAATTAGGCTGGGCTAGTGTACATGCCTCACACAGATCGATTATTTGCAGCAGAGCAAGCCTAACCTTCAGGGCCATCCTCTAACCAGGAAGAGGCCCTCCCACAGTGCCCCTTTCTGAGTCTTCTGGAAGGCAGTCATACCACTGACCTCTATTTGGCAGCTGTCCACCTTTAGTTTTGGTAGACCCGTGAACAATCTAGATCTTTCCTTTCCCAAATACCCAGACTTGGGCAGAATCATTTCAAGTTTCCCAAACATTTCAATTTTAATGTTGCCATGTGGGCTCTTAACACAACCAGGTAAACATTTTTAAGAACTCATTTCCAACGAAGGATTTTCATCAGTGTCTGGCATCTTCTTCCAGCTTTCACGTTCACAGAATAAAATGAGATAGTTTTGAATGCACACAAATAATCTCATGTAAGAGGAAGTAGAGGCTGATTCAACATGCTGACCTCCAGGGAAAGATCGAGAACTTAGAGCAAGAAAAGGAACCTTGAATTGTGCAGCCAGGAAGACAAACGCACAAGAATGAAAAGGGCTGCTTCTTACAAATGGCACCCGCCGCTTTTCAGTTTATGTTTTGCACTCAATTGCTACAGTTAAAATGTTTCTAATAGAAAAGAAACATTATAATGCAATGCCAGAATCCCTACATCTGAAGATAAAAAGTGTCTCAGGTCTTCGTTTGGGACCCTCCATTTCCTCTTGTTTACTTCAAGTGGAGGTTCCACCGTACATTTATTTTCTGATGTATTTCTCTCCAGCCTCTGAACGGGAGTCAGAGTCTGGCTGTCCACTAACGCTGAAAATATTAATCTATTTTTGTTTATCCATTTCACTTGAGGAAAATGATTTTTTTTCTTTGCTTGCCTCACCATACATTTCCAAGGGGGTACCTGCCGCCAGCAGCCAGTGTAGGAGGAAACACTCCATCTCACAGCTGATGCGAGCCACTTCCAATAGTAAACAGTTCCAGGCCAACATAAAAAAATCCTAAGCTAAGGCAAAGAACGGATGTCAAGTCCACCAAGATCACAAACAGGCTGAATACAAACAAGCTGCCTGAATGAGTCTAGCCAAAGTCGAAGTCGAGCACCGCATTTATTGCTCTTCGGGGCTGGTTTAAGTCTAATTGGCACTGTCTTTATCACTTTCTATTTCGGGTCTGGGGAGTCTGCGAGTCCCAACTGGAAGCCAAAGGTGCTTCTTGCAAATCCGTGTCCTCCCACACTACGGGGTGTGTGTTGGGGTGGACGGGTAGGATTTCTGTAGCAAAAGAAAGGTCTCCTGTATGTGGTACTCAGTGGGGAGTACTCACCGGCACAGAGACAGACAGACACGGCGCCTGGGGGCCAATTCAGCCATTGAGCCTCCTTCCTCGGCCACCCCGCTTCGAGAGTCAGTTCACACCTGACAGACTTTCCGTGTTTCCTTGCACACTGCTGTTTTCCGGAGAGCTTGTTGGCTTAAGGCCCTTTCTCTAAGGATTTGCAATCTCTTGACCTACCTATGCTCTTTGTTTCACACGTTTCATTGCATTTAGGCAAGTCTCAGTTTACTTGTATTAACTTCTTTTGAAGTGTGTTGTGGTGGAATCTCTGCAAACTTTCAGGGGTTACTGTGGGGAGAAGGAGGATAAACACAAATCCCACCGTGCATAAAATGCGACCTGAGCCTTCACTTTTTTTATTTTTTAATAGGAAATTAAGAATCTCGGTCTGATTTTTGACCACATGGTACAAGGCACAAAAACGAAACTCGTATCCGTCAAGTCGATTTCAAATAATAGCGACCCTACAAGACAGAGTAGAACCGTCCCATTGAATTTCCAAGGAGCAGCTGGTAGATTTGAACTGCTAATCTTGTGACTAGTAGCTGTAGCACTTAACCACTACACCACCAGGGTTCCCACTCATGGCAGTGTCTTAAAAACACAGCAAGGGCGTGGACCTAACCTGAATCCAGGACACATGCGGCGCAAATGAGAGCGAATGGGGCGAGAGCTGCGGGTATCTTCGGAAGGAGTTAAAGGTCCTGAACCTGCTCACTTAGAGCCTACGCTGGCTCTGCTGCGGTGGCGACAGACGTCGAGTCTCCTGTAAGTGGTTAGTGAGGACACGGCTAGCCAGAGGACCCTCCAGGAATGCTGCCTGGTTCAGGTCCTTCCTGTCAGAAAGGCTCCCTGGCACTCCCGGTTCAGCAGTTGCTCCTTCAGCCCTTCAGGACCGAAATGGGACTTTCTTCTGCTTGTTTGGGCTTCCCTTAGAGGTCCCTGAGACGCCTGGGCCCCTGGAATACCCAAGCCTGCTTGACAAGCATGTTTTGTTTGCAACCAAATAACTTCCCGAAACAGTCGCACCAAAATACAAAAAAGACTCAAGAGATTTTAAGTGGGGGTGGCTATCTCTCCCAGGAGCATGCAATCACCGAGTCTTTGGCTGTTGCGCAGCAGTTACTTGCCGGCACTCCGTTCACAGCTGGGAGGCGAACTTCCACAGAGATTTCACCAGCAGCCGTTCAGGTTGTCAGAGCCGAGACCCTAGGAGGACCGGCATCCTTTCCTGCCTCCTCTTTGTCTCATGCACTTGGAACTGAGCTCACCTCCCTTCTTTATCTTTCTCTGAAACTGAGCCAATTTCTGATCCCGGCTTCTGAGGGAGGAGGACTTGGGTCCTCTTACAACACTAGGGACACTGGCCCCAGCTCTTCGTCGCGCCACGCCCCCAATGCACAAATCTGCAGTGCCAAACTCACCAAGCCAATCTCATCATCCGGCAACTCTTCTGCGCGCTTAGGGCTGACCAAGTAGCCGCCTCTGGGTCTTGGAGGGGGCTTAGCTGCATACCAGAAATGTGAGGGAGACATTTCTTCCTGCAATCCCATCTTTGGGCGGCCTCGCCCCAGCCCAGCCTGCAGCGCAGGAATTCATGGAGCTTGGCTAGCGGCCGACAGGGGGCGACAGATTATAAACTGAGGTGTGCGGAAGGCTGCAGGCGAGCTCTGTGTGGTCCCGATTTTGTGCAGCTGGCGCCTGGGGCGTGAAGCGGGGGCCGACAGTCTCTGCCACCCAAGACAATTTGGGGAATAGTTTTCAACTGTCTGCTCCAGACTCACGCAGTCTTCGCTGCGGGCGGATTCAGGGTGGACTGCACCTTCCTGCGCTCTGTGCGCAGAGTCGGAATGGATGTTCCCTTGTAGAGAGGGTTAAAAGCGACCCGGCTCTTGGGGTGGCACGGCTCATTTTATTTGGTCTTTTCTTAGGGTGCCTGTCGACTTCCCTCCCACAGAAGAAATGGCTTTATCTGCTTTTCAGGAACATGGGAAAGCCCTGAACTGAGGTGTGGCTGCTCCATTTCCCTGGTAGGTGCCCTACATGAACCACGGAAACGAAAGCCTAGTTCAGAAGCGAGCAAGTTCCAAAGCACCTGGAGAGTGTTGAGACGACGTGTAGTGAGCCTCCACGGCCTCGGAGCACTCCACGCCCGGTGCGCACCCAGTTCTCTGCTCCACGCCATCGCGGATCTCCAGGCACCGATTTATGCACCTTAATCCACTCTTCTCTCTCCCAAGTCCTAACACCAACAGTATGCGCGGTGGGTGGGGTAGAGTGGGGTGGCCAAATCTGTTTCTTCCAAACAGTTTCTTTACCATCTTCCATGTCCTCTACCCAGTGCCCCAACTCTCAAACCTCTTTCTGGTCCCCGAGGCCTTCCCAGGGCTCCGGGAACCTGAGATGAACTGTGTTCTCCCTGCTGCCTCTAACAAGAACCTTCACCTTATTTTGAACCTGCTTTCCTTTGTCCTTGGCCCCCGCCCCACTTCTGGAGAGTCTAGCGCTGTCTGCAGAGAACCCGAGATTTATGGCTCAGAGCCTTCTAACTGACACTCACAGACAGGTTAATTAGGAGCCAGCGACGCTCTCTGGTACCACAGCCGAGGCAAAGGGGTCAAGGCTTCTGCCGCCGTAGTAGTTTCGGGCTGCGCAGATCGGATTCATCTGTGCCTGAGGCAATACCTTGGAGCCAGTGGAGACAACCACTGTACAACGGCTACCCCTCTGGGCTTTTTGAAGGGGGTAGTTTCCGGCTCTTTGGAAAGTTGGGAGCCTCTGTGAATCCCAGGAACTGAGGCTGTTCCTAGACTCACTCCTAGATCTACTTTTCCCGCTTCTACTTCAGAACTCTCTTGCCCATTAGGGTGCAAAACCAGGAGCTTCTCCCTCCACCTGCTGTTCCCTGGCCCCGCGTGGCTCTCTCTGGAATCCCCATGGCTAGGGACACACTCTGGAGGGTCTAAAACTAGGCCTTGATGCAAAATAAAAATAGAAAAAATGGTTAGTGCTTGATGCCCAGGTGAAAGACTTCAGGCTTTATAAATCCCGTATTAAACAAAGAGAAAGAGCCATTCTGTGGCTTCATAAAGATCCTCTGGAGGTTGGTGCTCTGAGAAAGGTATGGTCAGCCTACTCCACAGTGGAGGAAAACCCGAGTTCTAGGACTTGGGAGTAAGGGATTGCTCTTCAGGCATAAAGCTAGAGCTATGCAGATGGCCTCCCACGAGGCCGGGAGCACTTCGGACACCTGCTCTTGCAGACAGCAGATCGGTTCCCTTTTCAGTCTGCGCTCTCTATAACCTCTTAGAAAGAAACTAGTTGAGTGGGCGGCCTGATTGCCGGGAGACAGAATCTGGAGTTTGTCCCTCTTGGGTCAATGAAATCACTTCCACTACCCCCAAAGGAATTGGTAGACCTTAAATGTTGTAAGTATGTCCCGAGAGTAGGGTCCCAGAATGGTCAGAAACAGGAAATGAGGGAAGACATTCTTTCTTTTGCCCTCCTCACCAGGCAACTACACTACCTTGCAATGAACTTTTTTTTTTTCTCTAATATCTTAGTAGTAGTAACGGTCGTGGGGCGGTCGTAAAACCGAAACCAAAGTTAGTGCTAGTATTAATACCAGCACTAATATAATACTAATAAACTTACAATGACTTCCCCCACCGCGCTCAAAGCCTGAGGGAGAAGATAGCTGCAAGAGGCGCAGAGAGAAAAGAAGGTTCCAGGTCTGGCTGGGATTAGGAAAGGGGTTGGGTACGTAGGGGGGAAGTTTAGGAGGGGACTGGAGGGAGGCCAAACAGGGAGGGCCGGAGAGGGTAGAGTTTCAGGGCGGATGCGGGGGACGCCCGGGAGCAGTGACGGGAACCAATGAGCTGCCAACTAGTGCTTCTCCTGCGTGACTACCGAGATTGACGTGGAGGACACGTCAAATTGATCACCGTAAGCTTCAGCTTCCCGGTCAGACGAATTTCTCCCAATCGGATGAAGTTCACTCTGGGCCTGGGGTCGCCGGCGTGGAGAGTGTCCTGGGAGCGGGCAGCTGCCCGGGGGTCGAGCGGCGGCGCACTCCGCAGCGGCGCACCGCGGTTCTCCAGCCCGCGCCCAGGCCGCAGCGGTTCTCAGCTCGCGCGCGCCCTCCCTCTATGCCTCTCCACCGGCGGCGGCGCCCGAGCTCTCCTGGACAGCGCTGGGCCCAGCCCCCGCCGTCCCGGCGCCAGGCAGCCTGTTGGCCAGGACGCCATGGGTAAGGGGCGGGCAGCGAGCTGGGCGCGGGCGGCTGATGAGGTGGGTTCTGTCCCTGCATCTCTTATACCTTTCGTCTGTTTTCCCTGCGAGATTCGGTCCTGGGGTCCGAGCGAGCCTCGTTCTCTGTATGTGCCAGCCTTCGGGGTGCAGTTCTGTGTGACCCGGGAGAGGGCGTGCCAAGTAGCAGAGCGAAAGGGAAAAGGAAAGCAGGAGCGCCCAGTGTCCCTCTTCACAGTCCCTACATTTGCTCCCACTCACGGAGCCCAACCCGGGCAATTTTACCCTCCGACTCCGAGCCGTCTTGGGATCCGCGGGTTTCCTTATCTCCTTCGGACGCGCGCCTGGGTGCAGTGCTTCCCCCCTCCGCGACCAACCTTGGCTAACCCGCCGGTGTTTTTTCCCCCACCTTCTCACTTTCGCCGGGCCTGTCCACAGAGCAGACGTATGGCGAAGTGAACCAGCTGGGCGGCGTGTTCGTCAACGGACGCCCGCTGCCCAACGCCATCCGCTTGCGCATCGTGGAACTGGCGCAACTGGGCATCCGACCCTGTGACATCAGTCGGCAGCTGCGAGTATCCCATGGCTGCGTGAGCAAAATCCTAGCGCGCTACAACGAGACAGGCTCCATCCTGCCGGGAGCCATCGGGGGCAGCAAACCCCGCGTCACAACCCCGAACGTGGTCAAGCACATCCGGGACTACAAGCAGGGCGACCCTGGCATCTTTGCCTGGGAAATCCGTGACCGGCTTCTAGCCGATGGCGTGTGCGACAAGTACAACGTGCCCTCGGTGAGTTCCATCAGCCGAATCCTGCGAAACAAGATCGGTAGCCTGGCACAGCCCGGGCCTTACGAGGTGAGCAAGCAGCCGCCGCAGCCCGCGCTGCCCTACAACCACATCTACCAGTACCCCTACCCCAGCCCTGTGTCTCCCACCGGCGCCAAAATGGGCAGCCACTCCGGAATCCCGGCCTCGGCCGGCCACGTCAGCATTCCCCGCTCATGGCCTTCAGCACACTCGGTCAGCAACATCTTGGGCATCCGGACGTTTATGGAGCAAACAGGTCAGTTGTGGCAGCCTCCCTCAGCCTTCCATATGGGGCAGAATTCACTGGAGGGCTTGCGGGCCAGGTCACACTCACCCTTCTCGTACAGGTTCAGGCTCAGGGGAAGGCATGAGGCTGGCCATGGAGACCCCGGGGGCCCTTGGACTTCTTGACCTTTTTATGACAAATATGGAAAATATTTCCCAAATGGAAGAGCAACCGCTAACCACAAAGTCGTAGGCCTGAATTTGCGCTTTTTTATTGTTTGGAAAAAGTATGCAAACTCCTGTAGCCAGGTCTAAGCCAAACAAACCACATCGGGAATTCTGCAACCCTTTATCTTTCTGGACTCCTCACCATACTTCAAAAAGTTCCCTGCTTGTCCATCCCAAGCGCAGAGAGTCTTTTGAGTAACAGGGGAAGGGTACCTTGTGGCTGGTCTTATGTGGAGGTCTGGATCTCTAGTAGGCCCACAGCCTTGTGGACCCTGGAGCAGAATTCTGATTGACGGTGCATCAGCATCCAGAACACTCGGGATGAAAGCTCACAAGAATTCACCCTTAATCTGTAATTAACACACTGTTTGCCAGTGAGAGAAAAGGAAGGGAAACTTTAAGACAACCTCCCTGCAGCTCAGGTAGGACAGATGCCCACCCGACTCAAGTTTCTTGTCTTTGATTAGTCAGACACTTTCCCCCAGAAGCCGGAGGGGTGATAGTGTGAGGGTAAGACATGAAATTCTTGGTAGCCCAGGAGACAGATGGAGCGAAGGAAAGAGACCAAGACTGTTTAGCTTCGGAAGTATTCCAGCACTTCTGGGATGCTACACACTTGGTTTCCCCGGGTGGCTAGAACCCAGCCTGCTCTACCCACTAGGGCCAGAATTTCCCTTGGAGCGGCTGGTGGGTGGGTGGCCTCAAATCTGAGGCTTTCCTTGCAGCCCAAACGCACACACATACTTGGCGAGTACATCTTGCCTCTGAGTCTCGCATCAGATGCAGGGTTAGCATCTCTTTGGTGGAGACTTGGAGGCTTGCTGAGGCGATTTTCGAGCTAGAATGTCCCCTAAATCTACAGACTATTGTGAAGGCTTCGAGAAACCTATAATTCTCACGAGGCTGCTGTGTATTTGTAACTGGGTCTCAGCACATCTTTTCAGGCACTGCCTCCGGAGAGCAGGATAACTGTCTTGGCGGAGAGCGCTCATTCTCTGCCACACGGGCGGATTCTCTGCCAAATCTTCCGTTTCGGGGGAAGCGGGTCGAGAGCTGAGAGGAGCTAGTAGCATATCCCGCCGCCTGCCTTCCTTTTGTACCGCTAGGAGTGAAAGCAAAATGTCACGCCCAGCAGTCACTCAGCTTCTGATACTTGAGTATTTTCACCACCCCTATGTGTTTGATGAATCCCCGGCCAGACTTCGGTATATAAACTCCTTGATTGTAGAAGACTTGCCGGGTGGGCCCCGCATGTAGGCAAGGCAGGGTCTGACTTCCCCTTCTAATCTGCCCTGTATCCCCGGCAGGGGCTCTGTCTGGGAGTGAAGGCACCGCCTATTCCCCCAAAATGGAAGACTGGGCCGGCGTGAATCGCGCAGTCTTCCCAACCACCCAAGCGGTGAATGGACTCGAGAAACCTCCGTTGGAGGCGGATATTAAATACCCTCAGGTACTTGCAGAACTGGTAGAAAACGACAGGGAAACAAAGAGGCGGAGAAAGAGAACCTGGCAAGACTGTTGAGAATGAGTGTGGACTTGGGTGCACTTAGTGGGTTTGTCTCCCTTTTCTTTAGCTGACTGGTTTGTCAGGCTTTGGAGGGAGATTGATTTCGTCATTGTCCAAGATGCCTTTGCTAAAAAAGCTGGAATCCTGAACCACAGACAGATTGAGGATCCCACTGTTTCTATACTCAGGATAAAATTCTGAGTTCCTGCCTCTAGTTTTATTACTACAGTTAGAGGGGATTTTAAATAGTTATATATAGATTACATATAACAATTAGAGTAGATTTAAATAATAATAAAAAAGAACTCTCACTAGTGATATTAGATGCCTCACTTGAAAATAATTGACCAGGACAACTTGGGGAAATCAGGATCCTCATCCAGGAGCTGCTGGAGACGCCAGGAAGGGAGACTGCCCGGGATGTCGTTGGCTGACAATCTGTCCCCTCTACCCTCAGTCAGCCTCAAGCCTCTCGGCGGTGGGGAGCTTCCTCCCAGCCTGTGCCTACCCAGCCTCCAACCAGCACGGCGTGTACAGCGCGCCAGGTGGCGGCTACCTCACCACCGGCTCTCCATGGCCACCAGCGCAGGGCCCTCCTCTGGCGCCCTCCGGGGTCAGTGCAACAGTGCATGGCGGGGAGCTTGCCTCAGCATTGACATTCAAGCATCCCAGCCGAGAAGGTGAGGAGGAGTGGGGAAAAGGGAAAGGGAGGAAGAGGAAGGATAGTTGCCCTAAGGGTTAGGAGGGGTGCTGGGGAGTGGATATGAACCTGAAAAAAAGTGATTATGGAATGTGTGCAGTGGTGGAGAGAACCTGATATACCCCAGCCCACACTGTACAGGACATCCTCCTTGTTAAATTTATGCATGTAGTTTCCTGGAACAGGTTGATTTCTAACAGGTGTTTGTAGAAGGGTACCCGAGGTTGAAAGGGGCCTCAAGCTTGTCACCCATCTCAGAAGCAGGTCCCTGAATGTGTGGAAAGTTACAGGAAGTATGTCAGACTGGCAAACAGGACTCCTGGATTTGGATCTGGCTTTTGTGCCCTTGGTCAAGCTATTATTCTTCTCTGGGCTTCAGTTGTGTATCTAGAGAGCAGTCTAGAATGCAACTTCCTGCTCCATTTTTTTGTGATGTCTGGAAGCTTTGCTTTTTCTGTGTTCAGTCTGCTGGGGAACCCGACTCCACATAAACCTTCACTCCCAGACCTGTAGAGGACACTTCTCATCTGTTTCTTCTAGATTTCGCTTTACCAGGCCTGGTCTGTCCTTGTATTCATTTTTGAAAAAATCCTTCCTGCGGGAAAGCAGAGAACATTTTAGTCCTGTGTCCTTAAGTTCCAGTCCATGCTCCTCTGAACTGTGTGGTTCTAGGCTCTCCCTTCTTTCTGTCTGTGAGAAATGCATCTAGGAGTTCTGTCTCTTTTTTCTTTCTTCTCATCCATAAATCTGCTTCTTGATAAACCAAATAACAGATTTGAGGTATTTTGCTAACAGCCAGCAAGCAGTATGAGGGGCATCTTCATACACTGACTTTTGATTCCTGGTTTTTCCTTTAACTTGAGAAAATCTTGTCCTACTTCACATCTTTACTTTTGTCATTGGGAAAGGAGGTGGCTGGATTTCATGATCTCCAGCTAGTCTGTGTTTAGACTTGTATGAGCCAGTAGTTAGCAAAGGCCTTGGAAAAGGAAAGCTTCACCTCAGGACACTCCAGTTTCTTTAGAGAGAGGAGGTCAGGGCACAAACTTGGCAGCAGTGTGGGACAAATGGATGTTCCCATATTACAAAAGTACCTACTGGCTAATCGTAATATGCTGTATGTCAGTTGAGAGGGAGGCAAGTAGCAATAGGGGATATGGGACAGGAGGGAACTTCCTCCTTGGGGGGGGGAAGTTTGCAAGTAATTGAGTCATCTCTGTGAGATGAAGTGAAACTTGGTGCTCAGATCTGAGAGAAAGAAAAACAGAGAGAGGGATAGAGAGAGAAGGATTAAGATGTGTCTGATAAGTCAATTGGGGGAGCAAAATAGTTTTCTCTTTCTACCTTCCTTGTACAAACAATAAGACAAAGCAAACTTATTGCCATCAAGTAAATTCTAACTCACGGAACAGAATGGAACTGCCCCATAAAGTTTACAAGGAGTGCCTGGTGGATTTGAACCACTGACTTTTTTGGTTAGCAGCTGTAGCACTGAACCACTACATAACTGGAATTTCCCTGTGATACTAGAATAATGTTTGCTTGCTTAATTTTAGTCAAAGTCAAATAAAAAATTATAAAAATTGAAAACTGAAACCCTTTTATGCTTTAATTTTAAATTTAAATAATAGGCTAATATTACCTGTTCAATTATAGAAAAATCTAAGTAAAGGAAATTAAAAGAATTGAGAACTAGTCTCCTTTATGCTTTAAATGCAAAGACAAGTAGGGGCTTCGGGTAAGTGATTAGCTGTCATAGCTTTGGTCTGTAATCTTTTCCACAATCTAGGTTACCATTTGAACTAGAAATTAATTTCATTAGACATTTATTTCATTACATTCAGCAATAAATCACTTAACTGAAGCAGGGATATTTGAATTAGAAAAGCATACCTACAAATTTAAATAATTTCCACTTGTGTTAGTCCAAAGGAAAAGAAAAAATTAGCACAAGGACCACCTGTCTTTGAAGGTCCTTTTCTAATAGAGCTGCTTTGTCTTGAGGCATTTTAGTCTCCATATTAGAAACAAGCTATTAAGTGTAGATAACAGTCCAAAGCTAAAGCATACAATTCTGAATTCTAAACTAATTTTAGTTAGTTCAGGGGAGAGTTTTCAACATTTAGACTAGTTGATGGCTGATTTTAGAAGATACTTCCCTTTAAGAAATACAGAGCTGTATAACAGGGAGGTTTCTGAACACTGTCCCATTTTCAAAATTTACAGCAATAATTAGCAATGGTAATTACTTGAATGAACGATTTCTTTATCTTCATGGTTCTTTAAAGGTGCAGGTAAAAGGAGCATTCAGTAAGTCAGGCCCATCACTAAAAAAATGATTTCTCCAGCTACGGAGGAGAATATCTGTTTTGGAATGTATGAATAATCATGCCTTATCTGCCCTTTTTTCACAGGGTGACAATTACATAGATTTTTTATTCCTTTTTTTCACTGGTAGAGATCCTCACTTCAAAAATGTACTCCCACCACCGTAGTGCTCTTTGAAAAGTCAGAGCAAAAGATACTTGTCCTCTGAGTCAGTTCACTATCATTAATTGTTCAATTCATGAAAATAGTAAGAATAGCATTTACAAAAACACATGGCATTTTGTGCAGTGAAGAAACATACTTTTGATCATCTGTTAGGGATAGCTTCAGAGCAAGTGCGAGAACCCGGATGGGGCAGTGGTTAAGAGCTCACTTAAAGGTTGCTGGTTCAAACCACCAGTGGCTCCTAGGAAGTAAAGACCTGGTGATCTGCTCTGGTAAAGATTACACCCTCATAGCAATTCTACTCTATCCTATAGGGCCACTAGGAGTCGATTTGTGGTCACACAACATTATCAGTGTGATTATGTATGTATCAATCATCCTGTAAATAAATATCTCAATGATTACCTGGAAATGTCAAAACATGCATTAAAATTTATTAATTTTATCTTGATAAGCAATAGTGAATCTGAGTTGTCTATTATGTAGGCTAGAAAGTACAAGTTATATCTCCCACCCTGGAAAAGAAAATTTTTATTCTTGTAAACCGGGAGAAAAATCAGAAAGTTCCACTTGATCTACATGTTCAGGGGCTTGCATTCAAAGAATCTCACCACTCATTAAAATGTCGTTTGAGAGACAGGTCATGACTATATGTATTTTTTTCCCTAAGCAGGTGACAGACCTACCGGTAGTCTCCTCAAGACAAGCGATATTTACAGTGTGTTTTCCGACTAGACGGCACTTGGCTTTCAGAAACCACCTAAACCTGGTGGTTCTAAAGTAGTTCTTGGCTAGGCAACCTCGAATCTGTAAGATATTGTATATGCAGAAAGAAAATGTGTTTTGTTGAAAAAAACCTTCTGTCCAGTAATCTCTGCTGGCCAATGAAGTTGCACTGCAGCAGGAACTCCAGCCTCATTTGACCCAGCCCTTCCTAGCTAGCACTTTCTCCCTGTCCCTCGCTAGCGTCTCAGTGTGCCCTGCAAAAGCATGCAGATAATGTCCCAATATTTTAAAACGCCAGTTCCTGTTCTTGTCCCTGAGTTTAAATGAACCTGCAGAGTCCCTCTGAGTTTCTCGCTTGATATACACACCCTCGTTGCTCTGGGGCCTCAGGATGAAAAAAGAGGGGAGAAGATCTCCTATGGGGAGGCACAGGCTCAGCCAGTGTTTAAAACTGACGACAGGATTCGTCTTTGCAGGGTGGGGCGGAGTCGGTCCAGCATCCATATTTTCAGGGTTCATTTTCTCCTTTGTCTCTAAGGCAATCAGCGAGTGCCGAGAAACCTCCTCCTCCTCAGATGTTGTCTAAACAAGCCCTCACGTTGATGTGTGTATACGGGATGGCAAAAAAAAAAAAAAAAAATCTGAAAAATTCTCTGGCTGGGCTGTCACCACTGTGTTTAGGGACAAGAGCAGGGGTGGCAGCGGGAGCCAGGGCCCTCTCTGTCTTTAAACTCCTCCCTTTCAACCCTCTTCCAACCAGGTGTGTGTGTGTGTGTGTGTGTGTTTGTGTGTGCTCGGGCGCGCGTGTTTGGGGGGACAGGTGTTGGCTCTGGGCATTTCTAGCAAGATGCGCTACGGGTTATGGTTGGGGTGGAGGGGAGCTGAAAAAAAAAAGAAAACAAAACAGGATTCTCCCTCACCCCAAATAGAGGCTCTCTGAGCTTTACTTTTAAAGAACTTGGGGAAAAACAAGAACTGAAAACAGGCTCCGTTTGGTATAAACAAGTTTGTGTTCCTTATGCTGAAGAAGCCAAGCAGCCAGAAAAACAGGAGTTGTGCAACGGTTGCGTCACTTTTAGGCTTCCAGTAGGAAAACTAGGGCCTCTTCCAAAACCTTAAAAGACCATCCTGTGGAACGCCGCCCAATCAACAAATTCAGTGTGAACCCGCCAGAGGTCCCGGAATGCCCACATCGGTGAGTGAATCTGGACCTCTGGTGAGCGTGGGCGTAGCACAGTTTAGTGAATTCGCAACCTAAATTAGAGGAGTCCTGGCGGTTCTAGGCTCGCAGCAAAGGGAGTCTTTGGTGACCAGTTGTAACCGCGGTCCACTCCTGCTCACCACAAGTGCTCTGAGCCGCTGCTGTTCACCGGCCAGGAGGAACTTTGAGCGGCCACGATGGCCCTGGCGCACGAATAGGGTTGGCAAGGGCGGCCGGAGGGCCACGCAGATTCCAACTCCCTGTTCCCTTCCCCCTAAGTCCAATCTGAAGAGATTTTCCAAGGGCGGAAAGGTCGGCAGCATCTCTCTGGAAGCGTCACCCCATTTTTGCGTAGGGTTGGATGAGAGCGAGGCAAGGCTGCAAAGGGAGTTACGCTTGGTGGGTGGTCAGGGACGGAGGGAGGGCTGGCAAAACAGTGTTGTCCGTAGCCTCGCACCTCTAGGCCATCTTCGGAGTTGGGACAGGGCGGTAGCGGCTCTGGGAGAGTGCGGGGGCCCAGTGGTCTTCTCCGAACGTCTGTTGTTTCTAGCGCGCTTGGTCGGCCGCCCTCCCGCCCAGCCTTCAACGGCAGATGCTTCCGCTGTCGCCGGGTTAGCAAACGGCGGGAGCGCCGGGTCTCTGCCCTCCCAGCGCTGAGCTGTGACCCGACGCCCCTGTGCTTCCTCCTCAGCGGCCGACCGGAAGCCGCCCAGCCCTGGGGCCAAGACCCCCGACGCCCGTGGGAGCTTGCACGGACTGCCCATCCCAGCCTCCACTGCCTAGGCGCAGTTCTCCCCGAGCCGAACCGAGCCCGGAGGAGGACGACCGGTGTGCGAACGGGGCGCGCAGGCAGGACCAGAGGCGGCCAGGACGCGACACTGGAACCGGCCCCACGGGCACTGGAGCAGCCCTACTCGCTGATCTGGTCCGCTACAATTCCTTCACTGGCCGGGTTTCCTCTTACTCTTTTTCTGAACTTGAGCTTGAGAATATTGCACCCATATCAGGACCCTTGTTCCAAAGTGCCTTCCCGTGCCCTGCCAACCTTGTTGTTTTGTTTTCTTTTCCCAGGCTTGTCTCTATCCCTGCGCCTCCTGCTCTTTCTCGCTCTCCCTCCCTCTCACGCTACCTGCTTTTCTTTCCTTCCCTTTGTCGTCTGTTTTCCTACCCCCTCCCCACCCCCGTTTATTTGTGTCTTGGATCTGTTTCTCTGGTTTGTTGGGGATAATTACCTGCTCTTCTTTTCGTGCATTTTACAATCAAGAACTTTAGTTTCTCTAACCCTGGACACTCCCTAGCCCCCTCTGCCACCCCATCCTGGAGCACCCCAGACCATTCTTCACTTCTGCAGCTCGGACTCGGCAGCTCCACCCCTGAGAGCTTCCACCCCCTCTCAGCCTCAGCTCAACCAGCCTGGAACCGAGGAAGCTACAGAACCACCACTACTATTTTTGTATTTTTATGCTAAAGGACAGAACAAAAAGCTAAGAAACTGTCGCCTCTGCGACCTCCTCCCACAAAGAATATTAGCTAGAAATCTGTATTTTCTCATTACCCAGTGACTGGTCTTCTCTGAACTTTCTCAGAGGTGATGTCACCTAAACGAATGGGGCAGGGGCAAGAGCCCCTAGAGCAAGTGGTGTTAGCTAACCGCATGGCCTGGAAGTGCCCCTCTTCCCAACACTGGAATTCTCTGACAGAATGTAAAGGCATCCTCCTCTTTTGGTGTCCAGGGATCAACACATTAGTTAATTTAAACCATAAACTTCTTCGGGGTACAAAGGAGAATTCAGGATTCTGGTTTACAAGGTGCCTGTCGGGGATGAAGGGGAGGAAGACCCTCCAAAAGTGTCTTCTAGAGACAAACACAAGAGCTGTTAAGTGCTTCCAAGTTCAGGACCACTGCACTGGTGATGGGACCCTGGGCATAAAACGGCAAATTTCCAGCCATAAAAATGTCTCTGGTGAGAGTCTACTGTCACCTGCAAACATGGAAAAAATGAGTGTCTTACATATGTTTGGCTACATATGTTTGGTGAAGGTGAGCAGTGGTTGACTGTGTCTGTTTTGAGTGTTGTTTAGCTATACCTCTACTCTCTCCCTGAGTCTTCAGGATGTCTCTCCCTTGAGTCTTCAAGATGGATATTAGTAAGAGGAAATGATTTAATTGCTAAGCCCATTGGCACTTGCAGCCTCAGTTGGGCAAGAGAAAGAAGAGAAAATTAAATGCAAGGGCCTTTGCCTTAGGGTAGCCCAGGACCCATGACATGACAGGCAAGGGAAGGGACAGCCGGACTGCAAGGGAAGGGACAGCCAGATGCAAGTCTTTGTTGCTTCTTCTGCCCTCTGGAGCTTTAGTCCCAGGATCTGAGCCAAGCAAGTGCCAGGAATTGGATCCCACTCATGAAGGGGCTGAGGTAGAGAGGTAAAATGCAGAAATCATCCTACAATTAATTCTCACAGACATAAAGCGAGTGAAAGGCAGTGAGCAACAATTGGGGACTTTCCCCAGAACATTCGTGACATTCTAGAAGCTGAAGAAAATTGTTGCAGGCTAGTAAATCTAAGAGATCTCAAGCTAATTGTTTTGTTTTTCCTCCTGGTGTTTGGCTTTCTGTAATCATTGATTTAGAAACTGCTGGAAGGAAGTTTTAAAAGGAGGGTTTAGCTTTCAATAGTAGTGAAGAGGAACTGCCTGCTCAGGGTATGTAGAGAGAACAAGTAGTGAAAATACTTTCATTGAATTGTGGCAAGAGTAATAGATAGTATTCACAAGAGAATATTTGCTTGTTTTACAACTTAGAAATGTTCTTCCTAGGTTTTCAAAGTCTCATCTTAAAAAAAGTTTCATTTTATAGATGGAGTGTCGGGGGCTATACATTTGATTTCTTTTCTCTGGACTGTATCGCAAATTATGCATTACAGGTCTTGGAACATGGAAATTGGGCACCATTGTCTCATGAGAAGGCTAGGATTGGGGTCCCAACTTTGAGATCGTGGGCTCCCCAGCCTAACTAGCCAGCCCATCCCGTGGAGAAGCTGCCCACTATGGTAATAGGAATAAAGTGTGGAAAAACTGTAAACTTTCCAGGCTCTCAGATTTCTTCAGCCATATTTTTAGATGAGCTTTACATGCTCCATCTATTTTCATCTACAGGATTTTCGTGGTTCCATCCTTGCTGCGTGGAGGAGCTATCTCACCCCTTTCTGAAGAAATGAGGAACTATACAACCAAAGTCTACTACTGAGTTGTCTCCATCCTCATTTCCCTGCAGCTTCCCACTTCTTTCTTTGAGCTGATCAGAGTTGAAGGGGAGAAGAACTGGGGATGCAACCCAGGAAGGATAGAACAGGCCTGCTTTTTAAGTGACCCTGTAAAGTGAGGCACTTTCCAAGCCTGTTCCATAGTGTCCTCCACCTCATGACCGGAGGTAGGGGTGTCACAGTTACATGACTCTGGGGTGAGTGTTCACAGAAGATGGACAGCATTTGCAGGCACAATGCCAGCAGGTGCCAGCATTTCGTGGTTGGGAATGTAGGGTCACAACTTTCTTGAAACTATGTTCTGTAGAAAGACCCCACTAGTTGAGGCATGTGACCTTTCTGAGCCCTGGGTCCTTCTCACTGAAATACGGCCTTCCATAAGTACATTGTGAGGTCATCAGTAGGAAGATTGGACCAGCATCACTCCACATCTCTCGAGATGCGTTTGCTCAGCTGTTCACAAGTAATAGGGGCATCATTACTTTTTTAAAAAAAACATTAAGTATTTTTGAAAAGATCCTGTTAGAATACTACATTTTTTCTGTTGTGTATGTGGATATCTGAAGGTCATGGGGACTTGGAATAAAAATTACACAGTACTGTGGAGGATAGAATAATTTGAGAAAGAATCATTCTCCAAGGGAAGCTTATCATTGCACTAGCACTTGCCTATTATTTCTTTAATTAAAAAAAAAAATTCTCAAATACAGGGATATTCCAAAAAGTAAATTAAAAAAAAGATGCAATATAGCTACTCAGATAACTCTTTTGTCATTATTGGAAAAATTAAAGTAACATCATTACATAAAATAAAGCTGAAAGTACATCATCTAGAAAATGCAAGCAGTACAGCAATATTAATGAAAAGTAAAAGATTTTTTGTGCCCTCTTCTCTCTCCTTAAAAGTGAACATTGTTTCAGGATTTTATGGCTCCTTCCAGAAAAACAATGGGTACAGTAGGACATCTGTATGTCTGGGTATCTGGCATTTGAAGATGCACACCAAAGAGTTGTTTTATATGTACTAGGTATAGCCTGGAGAGTGGATCTCTGCAGACCAGCAGCTTTTGACTCCACATTTGCATCATATTTTTCAGCATAATGCGTATCAAAAAGATTTACTAAAAACAGGGGCTTTGTAACAAGGACTAGCTTTGAGCCTTAGGTGAATAAAGACAAGATTTTGTTACGTTCATTATTGGAGCAAGTATTCAGAACCAGTTGTGATAACTCCTTTGGGGACAATGGCCACTTTTCCCAAGGGAAGAAAGGGAAGCTAAAGGGAAGCAGGACAGAAGGAGAAGAGACACAGAGCTTTACATATGATTAGATTGTCTTTTAATTCTCTTGAAGTAGATTTGTCTTTCCTGACACTCTCCTGACTTATTCTACAGACCACCAAAGGACCTTCAAAGCTTCAAGGGGACTTCAAAAAACAAACCCACTGCCACTGAGTCAGTTGACTCGCAGTAACATTATATGGCAGAATATAACTGCTCCGTAGAGTTTCCAAGGAATGCCTGGTAGTTTCAAACTGCCAGCGTTTTGGTTAGCCAGGTGTAGCACTTATCCACTATGCCATCAGGGTTTCCACAATTTTCCTTTTCTTTGAAAACAGTCTCTCTAGGTCAAGAAAGAGAGACAAAGTCAAATGGATGGGCAAGAAGCTGCCTGGAGGAAGATTGCCTTACCTGGATACAAATAAAATGCAAATTTGTCTCTAATAACCAATACTGGTACAAACACTCTTTTTTCCCTATCCCAAATTCACTTGGAATCGCTGTGACATTAACCTCCTGAAGGCCTAAGCCGCCTTTTGAGTTGTCCACAGCTCGCAGAACTCACTGACAACCATGTTTGCAATATTGTATTGGTTTGATTGTTTCTGAACTCCTGTTAGAGGACAGGATTTATTTAAGTGAGTTGTGGTCTGGATTAAAGCATGCTGTAGATTTCCTAGCATCAGCTTCGCTAACTGGAATTACATTGGTCTGGATTTCTTTTCAAAAGAAACTCTACCTGTTCCACATTATACTGGATAATATAAATTTAGAATCTTTCCAGAATGTGCCTAAGGAACTCAGTTGAAAGGATTGTGCATCTAGACAGGCTATGAATGAGAAACATTCAATTCTGTTCTTTTAATGGGTAGGAGTCATACACAAAATGATATTTGGTCTTTCCCTTGACCTTGCTGTCTAACATACAGATTCATGCAGTAAGGAAATGGGAAATGTCCTGTGGCTGAGATTTTTCTGGCCAAACTATTGGATCTCGTTTTTTTTTTTTTTCTTTTTTTTTAGTTAGAAAGGACAGAGCAAGAAAGAATAACACTTCTTTTTCAAGGAAGTTAGTAAAATGAGAATTACATATTTAGACCCAATCCAACTTGGAAATTATAAACACTTGGAATTACACTCAATTATATTTCTTTGGAGTTGAAACTTGTTCCACTCTGAAGAGCTCCTCTTCAGGAGAAGCAGCCTATATTCCTCACTGGAACCAACATCTGTTCCTGGGCTGGCCAAATCCAAAAGTGGAATCCTGATTATACCTTTCACGGGTGATGGAATTTCAATGGCATTAAAATTTAACCCCCTGGGTTGCCTCCACACTTTTCTTCTTAAGGATGAAATAAGCTGATGGAGTGAGTATTCATTCAGTTACTATAGTCTTATCCTGTGAAATTTTATTTACTTTTTCTCTTGTACTGGGTGCATAATTTTTGGAAGTTCTCACAGCCACTGGCGGATGTGGCCTTAGCTTTATAAGATTTTATTTTACCAGAAACAAAAACAAAACAAAAATTCTTTAACTGCATAGTTTTGATTTAACAATGAGTTTCCAGGATGGAAACTAAGCATGATATTTGAATAAACTGAAAGAAGTTGACTTTTTAAAGAGATGAATTGGAACCTAGAACTTGTTAAAATTAAAAAATAAACGCTCCTTTGACAAACAAGTTGCAGTTACGCTTAGCTGATATAGAAAAGTGAACGGTATCCGCTGGCCACCAGGGGGAGCACATACCGTTCCATGAAGAAAAACGCAGGAATATCACTGAATAGGAAAGATTCATTATTGTATTGAAATGATGAACTGTGGCTGTTTACAAGAGGAGAGCTCTTGTTATTGTTATGCTTGCTGTTTTTACTATTATTATAGTTGTTGATAACTAGGCGTTTTGATTCTGGAAAAAAAGGGAATAGGCTGGATGTATGATGAAAAAGTGGGCTTTCTTACTTCATCCATAAGGAAATTATTAAAGTTAGCCTAGAGTCAGTAGTGCCTTAAAATAACTTTTCTTTCTAACTTTCACTCTAATATGTATATATATTCAAGTCTTTGAATATAAAATAAATAAAGAGAACTTTTTTAAAGAATCAGACTAAACTGACATTTTAAGGAAATTTCATCTCTACTTGTGAAACTCTGGGGCAGTTCTACTCTGTCCTGTAGGACTGCTATGAGCAGAATCAACTGGAAGGCAATGGGCTTTTTTTTTTGGTTTTGAATAACTTTGATTTTCTTAAATTATAAACAACTTGTCATTCACAGTGATAATTTTGAAGTTTGTAATCATTTAAAGACAATTCAACATTACTCTGTAAGGCTCAATACATTAAAGAAATGAAGCAAAGAAAATGACTGTCTCCTCATTTTTCTATTTATTTAAGAATGAAATCCAGCCCAACAACAGAAGAATGGATAGGTAAACTATGGTATGTATACTCAATGGAGCACTACGCAATGATAAAGAACAACGATGACTTCAGGAAACATCTCATGACCTGGTTTCAACTGGAAGACATTATGTTGAGTGAAAGTAGTCAGCGACAAAAGGACAAATATTGTATGAGACCTCTACAATAAGATCTTAAAAACAGACTTGTGTATAGAAGAAAAGACTCTTTGACAGCTGCAAGGGAGGGGAGGGAGGGAGGGAGGGAGGAGGGGTTAGATTAGATAGTTGCTAGGTATCTGGTTGGGTGAAATCAGTGACAGCACACATTAGAAGCAAGAACAATATTAAGCGGACTTAAACATAACATGAGTACTGCTTCCATCTTAACCCAATATTACAAGAATAGAGTAGCTGGGGCAGGGGGCGGGGGACCATGCTCTTAGGTGAAAGCGAGGCCAATTGGCACAACTAGCGTTTTGCTAAGAGGGCTCTCTGCACCCCATGTTGGTGAGTGGCGTCTGGGGTCTTAAAAGCTGCCAAGCTGCCATCCGAGGGCGCAGCAAATGGTCCCAACTCAGCACAAACGGATGCTCATCAAGGACCAAAGTGACATCGGGAAAAGACAACCCAGAAGACAAAGAGACCCACATCAGTGGGTGCCTACATCGACTTGGGACCGGAAGAACCAGATGGTGCCCGGCCACCACCAGTGATAGCGGCAATAGAGCTCACTAAGTTGAGTCTCACTGGCAACACAAGAATAAAAAGGGGTGCAACCTGAGATCCCCACTAAAAGACCTCAATTGATGGTCTAGTGGTTTCGGGGTTCCCCTGGCAGCATGGCCCCTCGCCCTGATGCTGCCCTTGACCATAAATCATAAGGAAGGTCCATGCTTTGGACAGGAATGGATTGGACTTGGCGATGCAGTGACCATATATTGGATGCACTTTATGGTTCTATACATCTATAGGATGTCATCCTGCTGACCTCTGGCTGGAGGAAGGAGAGTGGGTGGAGAGGAGGGAAAAAAAGAGACTGTTGGGAGAACGAGACATGTATGGAGCAGAGAGGAATAGTGTACTGTCACCAGGCAGGGAGAGCAGTGGAAGCTGCATATAGGTGGGTATGTACATTTATACGGGAATGTACATTTTCACTCGGTTATATTAAATAAAATTTTTTTTTAAAAAAGAATGAAATCCAGAAAGGTTGTTTACTGAAGAGGCATGAAAACATAAACAAAACAACAGACCATCTCTTCTTATCTCCGGCTTGGATTTGTACATAAATTAAGCTGGGACTGTCAGCTGTAGATAGCTGCTACTACTGAGAGCAGTAGAGGAAGTGATGGGTGTGTGGTTGCAGAGAGTACTGGCTGGATTTTACTACTTATCAGCTGTGTCAGTTAACACAACACAGCTTCCCAGCTTTAGTTTTGTCCATCTATTTGATGGGAATAGTATTGCCTCCCTCTCTGGGCTGTTGTGAGGATTAAATCTGGTAATATATGAAAATAGTGGAGACCATTGCCTTGGATTACAACTAGTCTTTTTATTATTGCTGTTACTATTGTTGTTTTCCCACTTTTCTTTATTCATTCTACATCAGCAGTTTATGGTGGATTAAACCATGTCATGTATACTACACATCAGATTTGTAAAAGAGACAGAACCCATCAAGAGTCCTAATGCTAGTCCTGAGTTTACTCAACACTCAACACTATCAGAGGGATTTGCCACTGCTGGCTACTAATGAAATATAACAGCTCTGGGGTGCTCATCAGGACCTTCAGCTCTCTTGATGATTTGATGGCTAGGTCTTTGACTATTAATTACTGGCCAATAGCCATCATTAGTGCATTGAGGTATAGTTTGCCTGGCCAGTTGAGCCCATCCAATTCAATTTTATGTGATCATGCTCTGAGTGATGTGGACAGACCTAGAAATACGTACAGAGACTTGTTCTGCTCTGGGGAACAGTTCACCCCCAGGGGCTACAAAGCTGCTGCTTCCAAAGCCTACCTTGGAACTTGAAGAATGTGCAGCCGTACTGGGCTTTCAGCTGTGTCTAGCTGTTCTTTGCCATGCAAGACCATCTCATTCCTGATTTTGTAATCTCTTCGGCTGGCTACCACAAGGGACACAAAGCAGTTACCAGTAAGAGCCTTCAACTCAATATTTTAAGAAAAAGCTACATCTAAAGTCTTCCTCCTTGGCCATTCTACTAGACCTTAATGGCTGTCAAGAGGAACTCTTTTCTCGTTCAGGTTTTCGGTGTTTGAAATGTAGGTGCTGTCTTAACATATTGCTAAGTTTAATAAAACCAATGCACTCTCAAAACCTTAAAAAAGAAAATACACACACACACACCAGATTTGGGATAAAACAAAAACAAAAAAGCATCCAACACTATTTTGTTACTGATGTTTCTTTGCTCCATGGGGCATCCACGTGTTAATTTCAAATGTATGCAGCATTATCAGTCTCATGTGAAGAGTGTGTATTAATTGAATATGGCAGCTGCGTTCTGACTCCGCATTATTTGGCATTTATTCTAACAAACTGGATGCTTTCAAAAGTAAGCAAAGACATTTAAAGATTTATAAAAAAGACTTGGTCACATTCTGAAGCATAAAGCGTAAATGAATTTTTATAAGCATGTGGATTTCATTTTTCTTATACATAAATTTAAAAATTAAAAGAAAATGTGCTGTTTGCAATGTGTTTTCAGTTCTCAGGCTTTGAAAATAATCAGAGGTGGTCACCATCTTCAGAACTGGGCAGAATCTTCCATCCAATTATTTTATTTGAACCATTGGGTAGTGATTAATAATGATTAATATCACCACAAAAGGGTGCTTTCCTGAAAGGAACTCCAGAATGACACGTGCAATTCAAATTTCTGTTTTTAAGCATCACACACTTTATGGCCAGGCACATTTCTTCTGTATACACTTCCAGGATGCTATGCTTAGCACACTGTAACTCTCTCTTAGATTTGGATGATACCACAGTTGACTCAAACAGTTTTGGCTTTATGATAATATTTACATTAAGGCAGAAGAGGTTGAAGAAGAACAAAGCACAAGGAATGTAATGTTCTCTGGTCCTATGGTCAGATGGAATGGATTCTGTAACCCACTGCTGTCTGTAAAGTATGTAAACTAATGTTTGTATCACGGAAGTGCTCAGAGTCAATAAAAGATCTTCCAGTTCAGGCAAGAATGTAGCCAATGTTTTATTTTAATTGTCATGATAACACAGCTTTAGAGAATTATTCAGGTTATGCCAGGCTCAATGTCAGAAGAAATACAGACTGTAAGAGTTTTGTTTCATTTAGTTAAATGAAAACAGATTAACATAGATTTATTTTTCTCTTTTTCATGCAAGTTCCACTTTTAACTGTGCTATTGTTAGCATTTACAGTGGTAAGTATTGGTCCAGTCAAGCTTCTTTTGAGAACTTAATAAAAATAAAATTACAAATAGTCTAGTTGACTTCTATTGTTTTTGTCAATGTGGGGCCTTTAGATCCCAGATCCACTGGGTAAAGATAAAATTCTTATATACTCTCATAAAACATTCATTACATTTCAAAAATACATATTGTCATTAAAAAAGTGATATTAGGGGAAAAGTGGAAGAGCCACATTTTAAAATCTTTAGTGAAAACACACAGAAAAGCATACATCAATTTGAGGTTTTCTACATGTACAATTCAGCAACACCGGTTACATTCTTCAGATTGTGCCACTTTTCTCAATATTCTTTTCCATGTTATTCTACCACCATTAATGTAAAGTTACTGCTCTTTAAGCTGCTCATCTAACCTTTTGAGTAACTGTTGTCAGTAAGATGACTTGGAGGCTAGTTTCAGTTTAAGGTTTAAAGGTTTCCTCAGACTAACAGTTTCAGGGCTTGAAAAAGTCTGAATTCCATGGCAATTTTAAATCTGTTTCAAATTTTTGCCCCTTTTGGTCAGGAATCTGCTATAGAATCTTTGATCAACATGTTTAGAAAAGTAAACCGGGCACCATTCAGTTCTTCTGTTCTCACAACAATAAAATTCACTTATTCATGGAAGCAGTTAAACACTCATTCCTGTTCCTCCTTCAACTCATGGTTCTCCTTCATCAGGTGAATAGTGACCAATGGTACTCTGGATGGCTGCTTTCAGGCTTTTAAGACCCTGCCACTCATTACACAGTGATCTAGGAGGTGAAACAGAAGCACTGAAAGCAATACTAGGCCAGTTGACTAAATGTCCCGTAAAACCATGAACCTAAACTTCTAAACCAATGAGGTGTGTCCATGGGCAGAATCGCATGGTTTTGATTTGCATCTCTCTGATGGCTAAAGACATCTGGCATCTTTCCATGTGTTTGTTGCCCATTTGAATACTCTCCTTGGTGAAATGTCTACCCAAATCCTTTGCCCATCTTTTGATTGAGTTGTCTTTTTGTTGTTAAGTTATAGACACAACACTTTATATGTATGTTGGACATTAGCTCATGATTGGATATATATTTCCTGAATGTTTTTTCCTAATCTGTAAATTGTCCTTTCATTTTATTGTGTTTTAGGTGAAATATTCCAGAACAAATTAGTTTCTCACTCAACAATTTGTACACACATTGCTTTGTGACATTGATTACAATCCCCACAATGCATCAACACTCTCCCCTTCCACACCCTAATTCCACATTTCCATTGGTCCATTTTTTCTGCCTTCCTGTCTTCTCATCATTACTTTTGGTTTCATATACATGATTGAACTAAGAAGCACATTCTTCACATGTGTTGTTTGTTTTATTAATCTGTCTAATCTTCAGCTGCTGCAAAGGACCTTTAAAGTATTGAAAAGTAAAGATGTCACCTTGAAGACAAAAGTGTGCCTGACCCAAGTCATGGTATTTTCAATCGCACCAATATACATGTGAAAGCTGGATAATGAATAAGGAAGACAGGAGAAAAATTGATGCCTTTCAGGCCCTAAGATTGTAAACTGGGGTAAAAACAGTCTCTTGAACAAACGGTTCTGGCAAAATTGGGTATCTATCTGCAAAATTTGAAGCAAGACCTATACTTCACACCTTACACAAAACCCAGATGAAATTGGTTAAAATACCTAAGTATTAAATTTAAAAGGATAAGGATCATGCAAGGAAAAATGGAATCAACAATGGAAGTTGTTTTTTTTTTTTTTTTTTTTTTTAATGACTGAATGAAAATGTACATTCCCATACAAATTTGCATGCTCACCTTCATGCATCTCCCACTTCTCTCCTTGCCCGGTGACAACACACCATTCCTCTCTGCTCCATACATGTCCTATCCTCCCAACAGTCTCCTATCCCCTCCTCTCCACCACTCCCCTTCATCCAGTAAGAGGTCAGCAGAATGATATCCTATGGATGCATGGAACCATAAAGTGTCCAGAAATTATGGTCGTTCTGCGTCACCACGTCCAATCCACTGCTGTCTGAAGAGTTGGCCTTCATTATGATTTATAGACAGGGGCAGTATCAGGGCCAGGTGCAGTGCTCCCAGGCAAACCCCAAAGACCCTGGATGATCAACTGTGGTCTTTTAGTGGAGATCTCAGGGTGCATCCCTATTTATTCTTGTGTTGCCAGTGAGACTCCGCTTTGGGAGCTCCATTGCAGCTATCACTGATGGTGGCCGGCACCACATGATTCTTCCAGTCACGAGTCGATGTAGACACTCACTCATGTGGATCTCTCTGTCTTCTGGGTTCTCTTTCCTCCACATCATTGTGGACCTCAGTGATCATCTGTTCCTGCTGAGTTGCAACCATTTGCTGTACCCTTAGATGGCAGTTTGGTACCTTTTAAGACCCCAGACGCCACTCACCAATGTGGGGTGCAGAGAGACTTCATTAGCCAATTGGCCTCGATTTCCTCTGAGAGCCTTGCCTGCGCCCCCCCCACCCCAACAACTGTGTCCTTGCAATATTAGTTTAAGATGGGAGGAGTACTCAAGCTGTGCTGAAGTCCAGTCTTCTTACTAATGTGTGCTGTCACCGATTTCACCCAACCAAATTTCTAACAACTATATAATCTAAATCCTCCCCCCCTCGCCTCCCTCCCTCCTCACCCTTGCAGCTGTCAAAGAGTCTTTTCTTCTATGTATGAGTCTGATTTTAAGTTCTTATCATAGGAGTCTCATACAATACTTGTCCTTTTGTCACTGACTACTTTCACTCAACATAATGTCGTCTAGTGGAAACCAGGTTATCATAGTTGTTCTTAATCATTGCATAGTGTTCCATTGAGTGTGTATATCATAGTTTACCTATCCATTCTTCTGTTGTTGGGCATCTGGGCTGATTCCCTCTTTTTGCTATTGTGGACTGTGCTGCAATGAACATTCGTGTGCATGTATCAGTTGGTATGAATGGCATTAATTCTGTAGGATATATTCCAAGCAATGGAATTACTGGGCCAAATGGTATATCTATGCCCAGTTTTTTAAGGGAGCGCCAGATTGTTTTCCAAAGAGGCTGCACCATTTTGCAATCTCACCAACAGTGTAGAAGAGTTCCAATTTCTCCACAGCCTCTCCAGCATTTGTCTTTTTGTGTTTTCTGCATCATGGTCAACCTCGTTGGGGTGAGATGGTATCTCATTGTAGTTTTGATTTGAATTTCTTTAATAGCTAATGGTAGTGAGCATGTCCACACGTGTTTTTTGGGTGCCTGGATTTCCTCTTTAGAGAAATGTCTGTCTGTCTCCTTTGCACGTTGCTTAATTGGATGATTTATCTTTTCCTTACTGATATTTCATAATACCTTATACACTATGAAGATCAGGCGTTGGTCTGATATATAGTTGCCAAATATTTTTTCCCATTCTGTAGGTGGCCTTTTAACTCTATTGATAAAGCCTTTGAATGAGCAAAAGTGTTTGATTCTTAATAGTTCCCATTTATCTGTTTTCTCGTTTGTTGATTGTGGTTTATTTGACAGATTTTGGAGTCTGTCTATGTCGTGTATTAAAACTTCTATTGTTGTTCCTACTTTTTCTTGGATGAGCTTTATCATTTGAAATTTGATATTCAGGTCTTTTATACATGAGTCGGATCTGACTCAACAGCACTTGGCTGGCTGGCATCCAGTTTGAGTTGGTTTTTGTATAAGGCGTAAGAGGTGAGTCTTGTTTCAATTTGTTGCAGTTCTGTATCAAACTTGCCAGCACCATTTGTTGAAGATAATGTTTTTACCCCAGTTTAATGACTTAAGGCCTTTGCTGAATATCACCTGTTCATAGGCAGATGGTGTCATCTCTGGGGTCTCAGTTCTGTTCCGTTGATCTACCTGTCTCTTTTTGTACCAGTACTAGGCTGTTTTAACTATTGTGGCAGTATAATAGGTTCTAAAGTCAGGTAATCAGTGGCCTCCCAGTGTGTTTTTCTTCTTTAGTAGTGCTTTACTTATCCGGGGCTTCTTCCCTTTTCAGACAAAGCTGATAACTTGTTTCTCTGTCTCTTTAAAACATGTCACTGTAACTTGTATTGGGATTGTGTTACGTAAGTAGATTGCTTTGGGTAAAATAAACATTTTCACAAGGTTAAGTCTTCCTATCCACAAGCAGGGTATTTTTCTCCTTGTATGTAAGTCACCTTTAGTTTCTTGTAGTAAGGGCTCGTAGTTCTCTTTGTGAATGTCTGTTATTTCTCTGGTTAGATTTATTCCTAGGTACTTTATTGTGTTAAGGGTTATAGTAAATGATATTAACTTAGTGATTTCTTCCTTAATGATTTTGTTGTTGGTATAAAGGAATCCTACTGATTTACTTATGTTTATCTTGGATCCTGAGACTTTGATGAACTCTTCTATCAGTCTGAGTAGTTTGCTTATGGATTGTTTAGGATTCTCTGCATATACAATTGTATCATCTGCAGATAGGGAGACTTTGACTTTTCTGCTGATGCAGATGCCCTTTACTTCTTGGTCTTGTCTAATTACTCTGGCTAGAACTTCTAGTACAATGTTGAATAGGAGAGGGGAGAGTGGGCATCCTTGTCTAGTTCCTGTTCTTGTGGGAAACTGTTTCAGTCTCTCTCCATTCAGGATGATGTAGGTAGTTGACTTTGTATAAATGGCCCTCATTGCATTGTGGAATTGGACATGTATTCCTATTTTGCTGAGAATTTTTAGCACCGATGAGTGTTGGACTTTATCAAATGCCTTTTCTGCAACAATAGACAAGGTGATTCTTGTCTTTTGTGTTATTTGTGTGATTGATCACATTAATTGTTTTTCTGATGTTGAACCAGCCTTGCATCCTTGGTGTGAATCCAACTTGGTCATGATGGATTATTTTTTTGATATGTTGTATTCTATTGGCCAGGATTTTGTGGAAGATTTTGGCATCTAGATTCATGAGTGATACTTGTCTATAGTTCTCCTTTTTTTTTGTTGCATCTTTCCCTGGATCTGGCATCAGGTTTATGCTGGCTTCCTAGAATGAATTTGGGAGTATTCCATCCCTTCCTATGCTGTGAAATAGTCTCAGTACTATTGGAAATAACTCTTCTCTAAAAGCTTGGTAGAATTTTGCAGTGAAGCCATCTGGGCCCAGGCTTTTTTTGGTTGGTAGTTTTTTGTGACTTTTGCAATATCTTCCTTTGTGATGAGTTTGTTCAGTTTTTCTACCTTACCTTGTAATAATTTTGGTAGGTGTTATAAATCAAGTAATTGGCCTATTTCTTCCAAGTTTTCAATTTTGTTAGAATACAGTCTTTTGTAGTATTCTATTATGATTTTTTACATTTCTGATGGATCTGTTGTAACAATTCCCCTCTCATTTCTTATTTGGGTTATTTGTTTCCTTTCCCGTTTTTCTTTAGTGAGTTCAGGCAACATTTTGCCAATTTTGTTGATCTTTTCAAAAAACAGCTTTTGGTCTTTTCAATTTTTTCAGTTTTTCTTCTATTCTCTAATTTGTTACTTCTGCTCTAATCTTTATGATCTGTTTTCTTCTTGTGCCTCAGGGCTTCCTCTGTTGCTGTCTCTCTACTCGTTTAAGCTGTAGGATTAGTTCTTTGGTTTGGTTTCTTTCTTGCTTCCAGATGTGTGCATTTATGGAAATAAATTGACCTCTGAGCACTGCTTTGGTTGTATACCATAGGCTCTGGTAGGAAGTATTTTCATGCTCATTGGAATCCATAAATGTCTTTATTTCATCCTCGATTTCTTCTGTAACTCATGGTTGTTTGAGCACAGTGTTGTTCAGTTTCCATGAGTTCCACTTTCTATCTATGTTTTTTCTGCAATGGATTTTGAATTTTATGGCTTTATGTTCTGAGAAAATGCTTTGCAGTAATTCAATGTTATGGATTTTGTTGAGAATTGCTTTATGTCCTAACACGTGGTCTATTCTGGAGAATGTTCAGTATGCACTGTATAAGAAGGTTTAGTTGTCAGCTGATGGACAGAAAGTTCTGTATATGTCCATAAGGTCTAGTTGTTTAATTGTGGCAATAAGGTCTTCTGTGTCTCTATTGAGCTTTCCAGATGATCTGTCCAATATTGAGAATGGAGTGTTGAAGTCTCCCACCATTATTGTGGAACGATCTCTTTTGTGAATGTAGTCAGTGTTTCTTCAATGTATTTAGGTGCTTTAATATCAGGTGCATAAATATTTAATATTGTTAAGTCCTACTTGTGTATTGAAATTTTCAGCGAAATACAGTGTCCATACTTGTCCACGATGGTGGATTTTACATTAAAATCAATTTTATCTGAGATTAGAATTGCCACACCTGCTCTTCTTTTTTCATTGTTAGCTTGATGTATATTCTTCCATCCTTTGATTTTCAGTTTGTTCATATCTTGAAGTTTAAGGTGAGTTTCTTGTAGGCAACATATGCTTGGGCAGTGTCTTTTGATCCAAGATGTCACTCAATGTCTCTTTACTGGAGCATTCAGTCCATTCACATTCAAAGTAATTATTGAGAGGGATGTGTTCAGTGCTGCCATTGTGATATGTTTTTTGTGTGTTGATGTTTTCTCTGTTGTTCTTATCAGACTGTTCTGGGCCATTCTTCTTTGTGAGTTGATTTTTCACCTTTTTCAGTGTTGGTATTGTGGTTGTTGAGACTCCTGTGTTATGTTTCTTGATATAGTATGTTGCATCTTTATTGTGCCTTACAGCTGCCCCTATGATCCTGCTTATTAAACTGTGTATAAACCCAGTTTTCATTACTGCCAGTGTTGCCAACTTCCTCTCCATCTGGAAGGACTATAACAAATATAGTACATCCCTCTTTTTAATATGATGATATCATAGTTTCATGATATGATCACTGGATCATTTCTTTCACTACTATAGCTTTGATTGAGTTTGAAGCCTTCCCTAACTGAGTAGGATTGTGGATGGTGTGTCTTTGTAAGATATAAAGTTAGTGGTTTTCTTCTTCCAAGCCAAAGCCAAGAGACTCAGTATTTCTTGTAGCTTTAGTTTGGTTTTTACAAAGTCTCTGAGTTTCTCTTTCTCTGTGAATGTCTTGATTTCATTTTCATATTTTAAAGACAGTTTTGCAGGACATATAATTCTTGGTTGGAAGTTCTTCTCCTTCAAGGCTTTGAATGTGTCATGCCACTGTCTCTCTGCCAGCATTGTTTCTGCTGAGAAATCCATTTAAAGCCTACAGAGTTTCTCTCTGAATGTTAGCTTTGCTTTGAGTCTTGCTGTGTTTAAGAGTTTCTGCTTATGTTTCGTTTTGTTAAGCTTGATTATAATATGCCTTGGAGTCTTTCTTTTGAGATCTATATTGAGTGGCATTCGATATGCATCTTGGATCTCTATATTCTCATCTTTCATAATTTCTGGGAAGTTTTCTGTCAGCAGCTCAGCAACAATACTCTCTATGTTCTCAGGTGTCTCACCCTGTTTAGGAACTTCAATTAATTGCATATTGTTCTTAATAGAGTTCCACATACTTCTTCATTTTTGTTGTCTCTTTTTTCCTGATTTCGCCTTGTGGATGTTGGAATCAGTAGCTCTGTCTTCCAAGTCAGAAAGTCTCTTTTCATTTATTCCATTCTCTTTTCTTGACTTTGAGTTGAAGTTTCTATGTCTTTGATTTTGTTCTTGATCTGCTGGATTTCAGAGTACTGGTGTTCTGCCACATTGAACAGCTTGTTTAATTTTTCATTTTACTCTGCTACATTTTGTATAAAATCTAGCAGGACTCTATATACAATCCTTTTGTATTTACCTTCTGATAGTTTCAGAAAGGTTTCTTGGTCTGGGAAATTCTTTGGTTGTTTCTTTTGGGGGCTTCTGAAGTCATCAGTGATTTCTTGGTTATGCATTTATCGAGAGGTTTTTGGTTTTGTGGCATCACATGAGTCAATAGAGGCTGGGTGAGATGCTATGAGGATGGACTACAGTTGTTTCTCTAGGCTGTCTTAAAATGAAAGGTAAAAGTTATCTGACCACTTCCCAGGTCAGTCAGGTTTTCAGGTGTATAGGACCTTCTTCCCAGCTGGCAAAGTAAACACCTCTATATCCAACCCCAGATGTCATAAACTAGTTCAAACTACAGACAGGCTACTACCATGTTGGCTTCTGCTGTCAGGCTCCAGCTGTAGGCAACACTGTGTAAAATATTGCTTTTCTGCCAGAAAAGCACTTTTCTCCAGGTGCTGCCTCCCAGCCTAGGAATTAGGTCCAGCTGAGGTCTCCATATGGTTATCTCTGTCTTCCAGTGGAACAAGATGGCATCCCTCACAAGCTGCCCACCTGTCTCTGTACAGGCTCCTCAATGGTGGAGGCGGAGAGAGATGCCAAAGGTGCCGAGATGCACAGAGTCCAAAGCTGGGTTCTCAAAATATGACAATTTTGCCTGACAGTCCCACCACGAGTGCATCTCAGAATAGCTGCTAGTCAAGTCCCAGCTCCACCTGCTGCCTAAGACAGAAAAATAAAGTTAAAATGGTAAGTTACCTTTGGTCCGTGAAAGCCAGTACTCAAGAGCAGGGGTCAGTCAAAAAGAGGAAGTTTTCTGCTCAATGATATGAAGTCCAAATTAACAGCCCTATGCCATGTCCTAGGGCTCACTAAGTTTCCAGAAGGCTCCATTTAATTATCAGTTCAGGTCTTGGTTTCCAGAGGGATTTAGGGAGACATGTGTTTAGTCTGACATCTTGACTCAGCCCCTCCCGCTTTTTTTTTATTTCATGCTTGAAAATATATGCAACACACAAAAACATGTACAGTTGTACATATATATGTGAAGGTATGCATTTTGGAAAGTAAAGTTTAAACAAACACCTGAAACACTGGTTGCTTACTTGAAACCTGAATTCTTATGTTTTTGAAACTTATTTGCAGAATCCTTAATGTTTCATTCAACAACATTCATTTGCTTGTTTTATTGAGGCTCAGCACTCAGTTAAGAACTAGGAAAACAACCTGCTGTTTATACAGAGGAAGGAAAGAAATTCTTGTCTTTAGATGAAAACCAGTTAGCTTAAACTTCTTTTAGCCCTGAAACTAGGGCAAAAAATTTCCACTAGATTAAAAAACTTCAGTTCTTTGAAAGTATGGGGTGCACTATAAGGGCATTTGAATTTCAAGACTACCAGGTGAACACCAAGGGTGAGAGGTAGGCTCCACTTTTTCCCAAATTCAGATTTTTGCTTATGTTTATGGAAGTTAGGATTATGAGTATGATGCCAGAATAACATGAAAGCTATGAGCAAGGTGTGGATTCAGGCTGAATTTGAATCCCCATTCTTCTGCTGACTGTGTTTATTGAGCCACTTACTCTCTCTCTCTTCAAACTTTAATTTTTCCAAGTAGTACCAGCTTGGTAAACACCCTTGTAGTGCAGTGTCTTCACTGTAGTTACCAATGATCACTATTGGCAATTATTATTTAATTTTGGAATTATGCCTTTGAAGTCTTCAAGGATAACAGATCTCACATTTTCACTCTTTGTATTACTCCCAAATTGTCTGTAGACATGTCAGGTTCACTTTTTTTTGCTGCTGTTCTGGTAGATTCACTTAATTCAGTCAAAAAGAATTCAATCAAACCATTAGGAACCCATCCAATGAAAAACTAATGAAACATTTTTTGACTGACTTTTGGCCATTGATTCAATTGGCCAAGGAATTGATCTAGGAGGTCTCTATGTCTTGGGCAGGGAAGGTGGTACAGGGCATTGTGTTTGGAAGACTTGCATGTTTGGTTTAATGCTCTGATATAGCCCTCTTGAAATTCTTAACATTTGAATAAGGTGTCTCACATTTTCATTTTGTGCTAGGTCCTGGCCCTGGGTAAGGTAGTAAAGAAGCTAAAATAAACTTGAGGACTGAACCAGGCATTTGTCTAACCTGTGGAGATGACTGTGACTACAGAGTCTTCTACCTGCTCAGAATTTTTACTTTCTATCATGAGAATTTTAAATTTTATCAAATGCTTTCCTCCCTCTAGTATTATACAGCCATATGATTTTTCCTTTCATTCTATCAATGTAGTGAATTATATTTATTAATTTTGAAATGTTAATCACAATTTAATTTCTAAAATAAACTCAACCTGGTCTTGATATATTATTCCCCTTTGTAAAACTGTATTTGGTTTGCTAATATTTTGTTTAGGTTTCTTTACAACTATAAATTTTCCTCTAACCATGGTTTTAGTTGCGCCTTGCAAGTTTTGATGTGTCAATAGTTAATACAAACTGTTCCAACATAAATTCTAATTTCTATTGTAATTTGTTCTTTAGACCACAGAGCATTTATGATGTATTATTTAATTTGCAAACATAAGATTTTGTTAGTTATCTTTTTTAGATAATTGATTTCTAGTGTAGTTTCACTGTGATTAGAGAACACAGCCTCTCTAATTTTGAATCTCTGAAATTCATTAAGACTTGCTTTAGGACCCCACATACGGTCAACTTTGTTTTCCTTGTAAAATACATTATACTGAGCTTTTTTTCTAGATGATCTATCCAATGTTGAGAGTGGAGTGTTGAAGTCTCCCACTATTATTGTGGAGTGATCTATCTGTTTTGAGTGTAGTCAGTGTTTCCTCAATGCGTTTAGGTGCTCTAATATTAGGTGCATAAATATTTAATATTGTTAAGTCCTGTTTGTGTACTGAACTCTCCAACAAAATATAATGTCCATCCCTGTCCATGATGATGATTTTACATTAAAATAGATTTTATTTGAGATTAGAATTGCCACACTTGCTCTTCTTTCTTCATTGTTAGCTTGATGTGTATTATTCCATTCCTTGACTTTCAGTATGTTCGTATCTTTAAATATAAGGTGAGTTTCTTGTAGGCAACATATACATGGGCAGTGTCTTTTGATCCAAGATGTCACTCGACATCTCTTTACTGGAGCATTCAGTCCATTCACATTCAATGTAATTATTGATAAGTATGTGTTTAGTGCTACCATTGTGATATGTTTATTTTTGTGTTGTTGTTTTCACTGTTGATGTTATTAAACTGTTCTGGGACATTCTTCTTTGTGAGTTGATTTTTCGCCTTTTTCAGTGTTGGTTTTGTGGTTGTTGAGATTCCTGTGTTATGTTTCATGATATAGTATATTGTATCTTTTTTTGTGCTTTACGGCTGCCCCTGTGATCCTGCTTAATAAACTATGCATAAACCCAATTTTAATTACTACCAGTCTTGTCAACTTCCTCTCCATCTGGAAGGACTATAACAAATGTAGTACATCCCTCTTTTTAATATGATGATATCATAGTTTACATGATATGATCACTGGATCATTTCTTTCACTACTATAGCTTTGATTGAGTTTGAAGCCTTCCCTAACTGAGTAGGATTGTGGATGGTGTGTCTTTGTAAGATATAAAGTTAGTGGTTTTGTTCTTCTAAGCCAAAGCCAAGAGATTCTTTCAATATTTCTTGTAGCTTTAGTTTGGTTTTTACTAAGTCTCTAAGTTTCTATTTATCTGCAAATGTCTTAGTTTCATTTTCATATTTGAAAGATAGTTTTACAGGATGTATAATTCTTGATTTGTAAGTTCTTTTTCTTCAAGGCTTTGAATGTGTCATGCCACTGTCTCTCTGCCAACATTGTTTCTGCTGAGAAACCCAATGAAAGCTTACAAGGTTTCCTGCTGAATGTTAGCTTTGCTTTGAGTTTTGCTGTCTTTAAGAGTTTCTGCTTATGTTTCGTTTTGTTAAGCTTGATTACAATATGTCTTGGAGTCTTTCTTTTGAGCTCTATATTGAGTGGTGTTCAATATGCATCTTGGATATCTGTATTCTCTTCTTTCATAATTTCTGGGAAGTTCTCTGTCAGCAGCTCAGCAACAATACTCTCTGTGTTCTCAGGTGTGTCACCCTATTCAGGGACTCCAATTAATCATAGGTTGTTCCTCTTAATAGTGTCCCACATGTTTCCTAATGCTTCTTCATTTTTCTTGTTTCTTTTTTCTGATTTCTCCTCACAGATGCTGAAGTCAGTACCTCTGTCTTCCAAATCAGAAAGTCTCTTTTCCATTTGTTCCATTCTGTTTTCTTGGGTTTGAATTGAAGTTTCTATGTCTTTGATTTTGTTCTTGATCTGTTGGATTTCTGAGTACTGATGTTCCATCAGACTGAACAACTGGCTTAATTTTTCACTTTTCTCTGCTGCATTTTGTATAAGGCATAAGAGGGCTCTCTATATAATCTTTTTGTATTCACCTTCTGAAAGTTTCAGAAAAGCTTCTTCTTCTGGGAAGTTCTGAGGTAGTTTCTTTTCACGGCCTTATGGTGCCACAGGTGATTTATTAGTTATAGTTTTCTCCAGAGTTTGTGGCTTTTTGTGCTTCATGTGGGTCAATAGAGGCTGGAGGCATGCTGTGAATATGGACCACAGTTGTTTCTCTAGGCCATCTTAAAGTGAGATGTGAAAAGTTCCTGACAGCTTCCAAAGTCAGTCAGGTTTTCAGGTGTACAAGACCTTCATCCCAGCTAGCAAAGTAAACACCTCTATATCCAACCCCAGATGTTATAAACTAGTTCAAAATACAGAAAGGCTACTGCACTGCTGGCCTCTGCTATCCAGCCCCAGCTGTAGGTGATACTGTGTAGAACTCTGCTTTTCTTCCAGAAAAGGGCCCTCTTCTGGGCAGGCACTGCCTCCCAGCCCAGGAATTAGTTCCAACTGAGGCTTCTATATGGGTAATCCACCTCCCAGTGTAACAAGATGTTATCCTGCAAAAGCTAGCCACTTGGCTGGGACCATGCTACTGGTGGAAAGAGAGGCAAAAAGTGCTGAGATGCCCAGAGTCCACAGTCTCTGGTGCCAGGCCCCAGCCTCAGGCAACACTGTGCAAAACACCACCTGTCTCCCTAAAAGCACTCTCCCCACGACAGGTGCTGCCTCCTGGCCTAGGAACCAAGCCCAGCCTAGGCCTCCACATGGGTTTCCATCTCCCAATTGATCAAGATGGCATCCTGAACAAGCTCGCCACCGCATCCATATGACTACCACATGGTGGAGGTAGAAAGATAGGACAAAGGAGCCAGGATGCAATTGTGCTTGTCGATTCCACCAGCAGTGGGTCCGAGACCAGCAGCTAGTCAAGTTCTAGCTCCGCCCACCAGGCAATACAGAGAAAAAAATCAAAATGGTGAGTCACCATCAATCCATGCAAGCCCACGCTTGTCGAGAGTGGGGTCAGTGAAAGAGAGGAAGTTTTGCATTCAGTGGTATGGAGTCCAAATTAACAGACCTATGCCATGTCCTAGGGCTCACTAGGTGTTCAGAAGGTTCCATTTAATTATCAATTCAGGTCTTGGTTTCCAGAGGGACTTAGGGAGATGTGTACTTAGTCTGCCATCCTGACTCTACCACTAAAATAAATGTCACTGAGATAAAATTTACCTTCAATAAAATTCATCCATTTTAAAGTATATTGTTACTTGAGTTTTGACAAATACATACATCAATGCAGTCACCATCTCAACTATCACATAACATTTTCCTCACTCCAGAAAGTCAGACAGGGTATCCAGGAACTTGAGAAACTGAAACTAAGACACACAGAGTAGAGCAAAAGTTTAAGAATAGCTTTGAAGATTACGATGAATAAGAAGTTGAAGAGTTTTATCTAATAAAGATTACTTTTAAAGCTACACTAATTGAGGCAGAAATAAATAGTTCAAAGGCATAGTTATGATAGCCAGAAATAGACATACTTGAATATTTTTAAAGGATCTCTATAACTATGTATACCCAAAATGACATTTTAAAACATGGTAGTATAGGGACTATGACTGTTAACTAAGAGGTTAGCAGTTTGACTCCATCAGATATTCCTTGGAAACTCTATGAAGCAGTTTTACTTCATCCTAAAGGGTCGCTATGAGTTGGAATTAACTCCATGGCAGTGATTTTTTATAGCCATGTCACTTAGTTTATAGTTTCTCTCTGACTACTTCTATGCAACAATGGCAGAGTAGAACAGTTGTGAAAGACTAACATTTGGTCAGCTTTTTACAGATTTTACAAATGTGCTGGAAATGAATGCATATTCTGCTGCATACTATATGTCAGCTAAGTCAAGTTTATTAAATATCTTGTCTAAGGTTTTTATATCTTTGTATTTTTCTTATTTGCTCCATTTAATAGCTCTATAATATGGCTCAGAGCATCAGTAGTTTTGTTGGAGAATTCTAGCCCTCCATAACACAGATCTGGTTTCACTTCCAGTTGATGAACTTCATATGACGTCACCACTTGTCTGCTAGTGAAGGCTTGTGTGTTGTTATGATGCTGAGTAGATTTCAAGGGACAGCTTTCAGATTAAGACAGATTAGGAAAAAAGACTTGGCACTCTTCTGAAAGATCCATCAAGGGAAACCCTCTAAGTCTAAGGTGAGTTTCTTGTAGGCAGCATATGGATGGGTAGTGTCTTTTGATCCAAGATGTCACTCAATGTCTCTTTACTGGAGCATTCAGTCCATTCACATTCAATGTAATTATTGAGAGGTATGTGTTCAGTGCTGCCATTGTGATATGTTTATTTCCGTGTTGGTGTTTTCTCTGTTGTTTTTATTAATCTGTTCTGGGATATTCTTCTTTGTGAGTTGATTTTTCACCTTTTTCAGTGTTGATTTTGTGGTTGTTGAGACTCTTGTATTACATTTCTTGATATTGTATGTTGCATCTTTTTGTGCTTTCTGGCTGCCCCTATGATCCTGCTTAATAAACTATGCATAAACCCAACTTTCATTACTACCAGTCTTGTCAACTTCCTCTCCATCTGAAAGGGCTATAACAAATGCAGTACAACCTTCTTTAACATGATGACATCATAGTTTTTATGATATGATCACTGGATTATTTCTTTCACTATTATAGCTTTAATGGAATTTGGAGCCTTCCCTAACTGAGTAGAATTGTGAATGGTGTGTCTTTGTAAGATATAAAGTTAGTGGTTTTGCTCTTCTAAGCCAAAACCAAGAGATTCTTTCAGTATTTCTTGTAGCTTTGGTTTAGTTTTCACCAAGTCTCTGAGTTTCTCTTTCTCTGTGAATGTCTTAATTTCATTTTCATATTTTAGGCTATATAATTCTTGGTTGGAAGTTCTCTTTCAAGGCTTTGAATGTTTCATCCATGTCAGCATTGTTTCTGCTGAGATATCCAATGAAAGCCTACAGGATTTCCCTCTGAATGTTAGCTTTGCTTTGAGTCTTGCTGTGTTTAAGAGTTTCTGCTTATGTTTCATTTTGTTAAGCTTGATTATAGTATGTCTTTAAGTCTTTCTTTTGAGATCTACATTGAGTGGTGTTCGATATGCGTCTTGGATATCTATATTCTCTTCCTTCGTGATTTCTGGGGAGTTTTCTGTCAGCAGCTCAGCAAAAATGCTCTGTGTTCTCAGGTGTCTCACCTTGCTCAGAACTCCAGTTGATCATAGGTTGTTCCTCTTAATAGAGTCCCATATGCTTCTTAATGCTTCTTCATTGTTGTTGTTTCTTTTTTCTGATTTCTCCTCATAGATGCTGGAGTCAGTAGCTCTGTCTTCCAAGTCAGAAAGTCTATTTTCCATTTGTTCCATTCTGTTTTCTTGGGTTTGAATTGAAGTTTCTATGTCTTTGATTTTGTTCTTGATCTGTTGGACTTCAGAGTACTGGTATTCCATCAGATAGAACAGCTTGCTTAATTTTTCATTTTGCTCCGCTATATTTTGTATAAGGTCTAGGAGGGCTCTATATATAATCCTTTTGTATTTATCTTCCAAAACTTTCAGAAATGTTTCTTCATCTGGAAAGCTCTTTGGTTGTTTCATTTGGGGGTGGGGGCCTTCTGATTCCGTGAGTGATTTCTTGGTTATGGCTTTCTCCAGAGTCTGTTGCTTTTTGTGCTTCATGTGAGTCAATAAAGGCTGGGAGAGATGCTGTGAATATGGACCACAGTTGTTTCTCTAGGCCATCTTAAAATGAAAGATAATTGGTATCTGACCACTTCCCAGGTCAGTCAGATTTTTAAGTATACAGGGCCCTCTTACCAGCTGGCAAAGTAAGCACCTCTACTTCCAAATGCACTTGTTAAGAACTAGTTCAAAAATACAGCAAGGCTACTGCCCTGTTGACCTCTGCTGACAGGCCCCAGTCATAGATGACCCTGTGTAAAATACTGCTTTTCTGCTGGTAAAGTGCTCTCCTTAGGGCAGGTGCTGTCTCCCAGCCTAGAAATTAGATCTCGCTGAGACTTCTGTATACAAGATGGCATCACACAAGCTCGCCAGTCCCTCCACACAAACTGCACTATGGTAGAGGTGGAAAGAGAGGCCAAAGGTGCAGAGATTCACAAAGTCCACAGGCTCCACTGCCAGGCCCCAGCCATAGGCCATACTGTGTAAACTACTGCCTTTCTGCTGGAAAGCACTCTCCTGCAGGCAGGAGCTGCCCTCCAGGCTAAGAATTAGGTCCAGCTGAGGCCTCCATATCCAAGGTGTCATCCTGCACAAGGTCACCACTGCCTCCATACAAACTACACTATGGCAGAGGTGGAAAGAGAAGCTAAAGGTGGTGATACACACTGAGTCCCAAGCCAGGCTCTGAAAGCATGTCAAATTCACCTGAGTATCCCACCAGCAGTGTGCCCGAGACCAGCCACTAGTCAAGACCCAGCTCTACTAGCCAGCCAAGACAGAGAACAAAAAGTTAAAATGGTGAGTTACCTTTGGTCTATGAAAGCCAGGACTGGCTGAGAGTGGGAGTCAGCTAAAGAGAGAATGTTTTCTGTTCAGTGGTATGAAGTCCAAATTAACAGCCCTATGCCATGTCCTAGGGCTCGCTAGATGACCAGAAGGCTCTGTTTAATTATTAATTCAGGTCTTGGTTTCCAGAGGGATTTAGGGAGATGTGTGCTTAGTTTGCCATTTTGACTCCACCCCCCTCAATGGAAACCCTATGTATCATACTGGTCTGATTTGTAACTGATTATGGGGATGGTGTGAAAGTCAACACAGCAGCATCCAATAATGACAAAAGCATGATATGCCTAGATGTGATTTTCTTTGTGTATTTTTGTGTTTGGAGTTCAAAGCAGTTCCTAAATCGAAAACTTGATGTCTTTTGTCCGTTTGGGGAAGTTTTCATCATTATTCTTCAGGTACTGATTCTGCCACATTCTATCTGTACTCTACTTGTAAGATTCCATTATGCTATACTTTCCCCTGTGTCTCAGATTTTGTTTATATTCTTCTGTCCTATATTTTCTGTCCTTCCTTTCCTCTCTGTACCTCAGTTTAGTTAATTTCTAATGCTTTCTTTCAGTTCACCAATTTTAATTTGAACTCATCTATCTTTTATTTTCAGTTACTTTATTTTCCAGATGTAGAACCTGCATTTTTAAAACTGAGTTATGAGTTAGATCCAACTTGACAGCACTTGGCTGGCTTGGCTTTACTTCTTTGCTATTCTGTCTCTCATACTTTGGAATATATTAATCACAGTTATTTAAAAGTCCTTTTCTGATAACTTTTTTGGTCTGAATTTCCTATGATACTATTTATTAAAATTGTGTATTGCCATTTTGACTTGTCTTACAGTCAAATACTTTTTATTAAATGCCAGACATAAAAATATGCTAAATTTTGGAGGTAATTTGAGTCTCTAGAGAGTTTTGTCTTCCCTTAGCTAAAATTTATTTATGCTTCAGGCAGTGCTTCCAGCAGTTGCTTGAGTAAAAAAAGGCTGAACCAACTGTAGGCTCACCTATTGTCTCCTGTCTGGGAGCATGGCCCTTCAAGTTCTTGTTGCTTTCACAGCTTTCTGATGCATTCAAACAAATGTTGCTAATATTTTATCCAATTTTTCTAGCCTCCTTCCTTCCTTCCTTCTTTCTTTTTTAACGGAAGTTGGTTTATTACAAGCTAGTTCATCATAGCTGGAGTCACCCATAAAATTTTAAGAAATAATTCTCACTTATTATCATCCCTTAGTTCATGAATCTGAGACTCAGAGGATTGAGAGATTTTTGAAGGACACATGTCCAGTTAAATCTGAACCAAGGTTTGAACTGGTTCCTACAAAGTTTATTCCCATATTTCCCTACAGATCCCATAGATCTCTGTGGCAACCACATCTGAGGACTGACATCTCAGCCAAGGCAGCAAAGGATGGGTGTGAACATGTCAGAAAGGAGTAGGAGTGAACTAAGTGATTATCTTAGTGTCAGCAGGGATCTAGTAAGCTTGTTTGTTCATTTTATACAGTGCTCTAGGTTTAAGATTGCCAGAAACCACAATTCTAATGGAGATAGTTACATTTATAACTCACTTATGAGCACAGTCTAAGATTTGCAACAATTCGTATGACCATCCTCACCAGATCTGAAGACATATATGCAATAGGATAGCTTCTTAGGCAGTATGGGTATCTAGTAGTCAACTGGTTCAGAAAACTTGGCAAAGATCTTTTTGCCTTTGGGACAGATGTGCAGTGATGCAAACTATACCTTGGGCCTGAGAGACAACTGGCCTGGTCTGAAAGGAATGGCATGTATGGAGCTTTGTTAGAAGCCTAAGCCACATAGCTCCTCAGTTACCCTTTTGTCTTTTACAGGACCTGAGCCAACAGAAATCAGCAATGTGGACTTTACTTTGGTTGAAGAATAAGTGGAGATCATTGCAACAGTGCTGTATGTGAAAAGAGAGGCAGTCAGTGGAAACATGGAAGCTGTCATCCTGCCATTTCAAGGAGGAGCTAAAATCCTAAGACTATTTTGCAGTGGTCCCCAAACAGCCTAGCATGACATGCTAATGAATCCTTTTCTTTCCTCCCCAAAAGTCGTAAACTCAAAACCAAACCTAGTACTGTTGGGTCAATTCTGACTCATAGAGATCCTATATAGTGGCTGACTAATGGTGATTGTCAAGATAGAGACTAGGATTGAAGTGTTTGCCAAAATTCTTTTCCTCTGTACCCCTAAAAATGAGGAATAGTAACTATGTTCATAAATAAACTTAGTAGCAACCTATCTTCTGACAAATGGTGTAGAATGAGGAGACTTATTTCCTCATTTTGTATTTTATTTATTCATGCAAAAGTTGGATGATGAAAAAGGAAAAAAGAAGAAGAACTTTTGCATTTGAACTTTGGTGTTGGTGAAGAACGTTGAATGTACCATGAACTGCAAAAACAATGAATAAATCAACCTTAGAAGTACAACCAGATTCTTCTTAGAAGTGAGATTGTCAAGATTTTGGTTCACTTACTTTGGATACATCATTAGGAAAGATCAATCTTTAGAAAAGGACATGATATTTGCTAGAGGGTTATCAAAAACAAAGAGAAATTCTCAATGAGATAAATTGACACAGTAGCTGAAACAATAGAGTCAAGCTTATTAATGTTCATAACAATGGCATAGCACCAGGCAGCATTCCTTCTGTTATGCATGAGGCTGCCATGCTTTGGAGGTAGTCAACAGCAATTAACAGCAATTTTATCCTCACTATTCATGAAGGAGCAATTCTGTAATGGAAACTTCCAGTTTCTCTTTTGCTTACTTTTCTTGACTTTTCAGCAAAGAAAGGATCTAGTATGATTAAGGATAGCCTACTAGTGTTAATGACCATATTGACCACAGGTGGAGTGACTGGGACCCAATAGCAAAAACCAAACAAAAAGCCCCAAGTTCTCCATCTCTTTTGTGCTGGCTGTATCACAAATTAATAAAACATTAGCAGAACTCCTCATACTTCTTTCTTTCAAGTTGTAAGAGTTTCAGGTGTCTTTCTCATCCTTTTACTCTTCTGAAACTCAGTGCAGGGAAGCAGAGATGTTCTACTTGGAAGCAGATTTTGGAGCCATAAAGGTTTGGGTGTCTCTACTTCAGGACAGACCTAGGAAGCCACATCTTGGCCTTAAATTCAGTCTGCACTGTCCCATTTAATTATTGCTAAAAGACCTACTATGACAAGTATTTTGACCCTCTCTGTGGAAAATCTCCTCAACCCTAACCCCTCACAGGAAAGACATTTGTTCTTACTTTGCAAACATTTTTGTTCTTAGAGGCAGGCTGTGTATTCACTGGCACTTTGACAGAAGTGGAACATGCTTTTAATATCTTTTAGTGTGCTGTTACATTTATTAGAACATGTAATACATAAAAGAGGGAGTCACCATGTTGCTATCATATTAAGTGTTTAAGAATTTTATCTTGATAGTCTAAAACAGAAGTCTCAAGTCGTTTAAATAAATGGGTATAATAGAACAACCTTACAAATGTGAATAGTGTTAAGAGAAAGAAAAGAAGAAAAACAGGAAGGAAGGAAGGGAAAGAAAGGAAGAGAAAGAAAAAAGAGGAGAAAGGAAGAAAGGAGAGAAGGAAGGAAGGAAGAAAGGAAGAAAAGAAGAAAGAAAGTGTCCCGAGCACCCAGAAAATGTCAGGGATCATAAGAGGAAAGTAAGTAACTAACAAGGTTTGGGGTCAATAATATGCTTTATTTAATCACACCATAAACTCACAATTAAGCAAAGGAGGGGGAAATGCTAGTACTGGGTCACAAAGCGGTCTTATTTACATTGCTTAAGAACTCTTGTCTGCATTTACATTAGTTGGGAACCCTCATTTGCATTAGTTAAAACTCCCACAGTTTCTACCGGGGTACCACAGGCTCCACTGGGTCCCACAGGGACTGCAGTGGTCATGTCATAACATCAGTATGTCAACACACTCACTTCCCTAAAAGTGGGCTTCACTCTAAGGAATTTAAGGATTGGCTGTGCTCTTACCATTCTGAAGTCTGGAAAATCCAAGGTAGACTTCTATGCTGACAAGATGTCCAGGGGCTGAGGCTGACAGGAACACAGAAGGAGGCTCACGTACCAACACAATCGCAGTCACAATCACTCAAACCAGGCCTTCCAGATGAAGCAGACACGGGCGGACAGGTCTCAGGATAAGTTCACTACACTGCAGACTGGCAGGCACAGACCCTCAGAAGGAGGCTGTGCCCCCAGATCCAGAGCGCTGGATTTCTAAGACAAGTTGTTTACTTGGTTCCGGTGCTATCGCCCAGCCCAGAGGTTCTTATCTTCTGGTACCTCAAGTTGTTGACTTCTTCCTGTTTGGTTATGGTCTTTACCATTTCCCTGACCATCTGTGGCCGTGTCTATCTGACAGTTACTTTTCTCATCTTTGCCATGACCAGGTATTTTCCCACCATCTTACTTAGCTTAAGCACAGCCATTCTGTGTTTTAATAGTTTAGCCAATTCACGGTTTGGCCAATTTTAACTTATGTTGATGATAAGACTTCGCTTCGCTATGTATTCTATTTTCATATGTATATATGTATATGCACACACACACATACGTATGTATATGCATACATATATACATATACATATGCTCATTTAAGAAAGAGAAAGAGAGGAAGAGGAAGAGGAAGAGAACAAGAGAAAGAGAAAGAAACCACAGTAGAAGCAGAACTGAACAATGCAAGCAAATGTGTGAACAGAAGCCTGTACATAACGCTAACTAGTGTTCAAATAGCTATATGAATTCCTTAGAGAAAGGAGCTACCTGAAACATAAATAAAATAGATATTTTTTCCCACATTCTTTGCATCTTTTTTCCAGTCTTGGTCACAAAACTCATAGGGCTTCAGGTTACCATTCAACCAAAGTTATATTATGGCAGATCTCGAAACAGTTGCTTTTGGGTGTTTGGGGGCTGCTGACACATGTATGTCCCAAAGCTGTCTTGTTTTTCCATCATTTCTAATGCCTGAGTCTTTGGAGACAAAGAGCTCTAGATACTTGGAACAGGAATTTGAAGTATGCATCAGATTGTATCATTGTCAAATAGCCACATTCAAGAAACTGAACTGAAACGTTACTTGTCTTACTTCAGGGCACACATATGTACTCATGTTGATTGGAAAATGGGACTGTGTTCCTCTAACTCAATTTGTAGATGGTTACATGAATTTTACATTGATGAGGCTAAAATATTTTGGAATTTTGCCCGTATATGTCACTTGCTCCTTGTTCTTCTGAATATATGTGTCTGTCTGGCTCAACATTAAGTTCCCAGAACCTGGCAAGAGGCCTGGTATGTAATAGGCAGTCAATGCTATTTGCTAAATGAGAACCAAATCAAACCAAACCCACTGCTTTTGAGTTGGTTGCAACTCATAGCAATCCTATGGGTAAAAGTAGAACTGCCCCAAACGGTTTACAAAGAGCACCTGGCAGATTTAAACTGCCACCTTTTGGTTAACAGATGTAGTACTTAATCACTATGCCCTCTAGGGTTTCCTCCGAATGAGAGTATGAACTATTAATCCTACCAAATGCAGTGTATGCTGTGTGGAAAAGAGCTGAGTAGGGAAGGTGAGGAATTTGTACCTGAAGGAGGAAAGAAGCTGTGTGTTGATTTCCCTAGAGGTGCTGGCTTCATTCCAAGATGCTATTATCACTTTGAATCTTGTCTTCAGACCTCACACTTACAGTCATGTGAACACAACATCCACTTGAGTGATATCTGACCTGGCTATATGTCCATGGTCCTATAAAGTTATAATAGAGTTCAGAAATCGCAAGTGGAGAATGAGGCAGTATTTTGGCTATTTACTCAATACAGGTACACTACAGTATCCCGTATAACTTTAATGTGCATCGCAAGGTAGTACCCCTTTATTATTATGATCCATTGTATGTACCCTGAATGTTTAATGTAAGTCAGCCATCCTTATCTGTGGGTTCTGCATTCAGTTCAACCAACCAAATATTTCCAAAAATATTTGGAAAAAAAAAAAAAGATTCCAGTAAGTCCCCTAAACAAAGAAGCAATTAAGAAATTGTCCTCTGTGTTCTAAACATCAACTCCTCTCTGCAGGTCAGCCCTTATCCTTTAGGTCTGAGTGTTTCTCAGAAAGCATCATGCCCATAGAGGTGCCCATAAGGTCCTAACACTACCTCTTAAAGGAAAGGGGCAGTCAGGGAAAAATAAAGCCCTCTTCTCATCACCTCACACCCAGGTGGGAACCACAACCTGCCAGAATGGGTGCACATGTGGAGTAAACACTCACGTGGAGTGGGTACCTTGCAGTCTCTGCCCATAACTCTAGCTTCGTATGCAAATACTGAGCCATTTTATATGAGGACCTTAAGCTTCCTTGGAATTGGTATCTCCCGGTGACCGTGGGATCAATTCTCTGTGGATACTGAGAGACAACTGTAATACAGACTTTTGGCAGGTTGTAACTATAGTTTATATATACACTTGTAACTGGGAGACTGCCTGCATACAGTATGAGTTTGTACAATATCCAAATCGTATAACATCCTATTTTACAGAATGTATCATGGGCGTAAAATGATGCACAACTATGTATGTGCATGTTGGCTGTGTCATTGACACCGTCAGGCCCCATACTTCTCAAGCAGTGAAAGAATTTTCTCCACACCCTCTGAAGAAATGATGCTCAAAATGACTTGGAAAGATTTAGCAGTCAAAAATTTGGCAGAAAATGTTTTGCAACAGCCTCTGTAGCTTGGACTTTGGATCCTCAGCGAAATCCAAAGAAGCATCTGGAAATCAGCTTGCTCTTCCTGAGGATCCCTGTCGTAGCTGTCCTCCAACATGAGCATGCAACTATTCTCTTCTGGTGTTCAAGATCTTTTGTAGTCCCTTCCCGTACTGACTAGGCATGATTTTTTGTTAAACAGGGTATTTCAGAAATTATAACATGTTGATTTCTGATGTTAGGCCATAAAGGGCATTGTGGCTCTTGCTTTGCTTCTTTTGGGTCATTCTCTGGGAAATTTAGCTGCTATGTCATGAAGACACTCATGCAGCTCTACGGAAATGTCCATATGGCAAGGAACTCAGGCTTCCTACTAACAAGCGTGTTGAGCTGTTCTTCTCTGTAAAATGTGGATGTTAATAATACACATCTTACAACATTTTATAAAGATTAGATGAAGTAATACATGTCAAGTGCTTAGTGTATTTATCAAATGGATAATTTACACTGATGGTACAATGTTTCATGATAATGAGCTCAAGCATAACAATGATAGTGAGGATTCACAGGACCAGACAGTGTTTCATTCTGTTTTGAATAAGGGTGTTATGAGTCAGGACTGACTCTGGGGCACTTAACAAAAACCAACCATACTTTGTCTAACTAGTCTTCTTTATGTGCACAGTAGGTTGCTTCCAAATTTCACTAAAAATAGTTTTGCAGTAAATATTCTTCAACAGAAATTTTTTTTTAGGTCTTAGATTATTTCTTCAGGTTTTATTCAATTGAAGTGTATGTTTTAGTCATCTAGTGCTGCTACAAGAGAAATACCACAAGTGAGTGGCTTTTACAAAGAGAAATTTATTTTTTCACAGTAAAGTAGGCTAAAGTTCAAATTTAGATTAGTATTTCCCACACTAAGAGTTTCTCCATGCAGGTACTCTGGGTCCAAAGGACACATGTTGCTCCTTGAACTGCTTTCTGGGTGATATGAGGTCCCCCAACTCCCTGCTCGCTTCTCTATTCTTTTATCTCTCAAGGGAGTGCCTTAACGCAATCCATGTTTGTAGATTGAGTCCAACTTCACTTACATATCTCTTCTCTCTTTAATATCATAGAGGCAAGATTTGCAATATATGTGAAAAATCACACAATACTGGAAATCATGGCCCAGCCAAACTGATATATATTTTTGGGAAGATACAATTCAATCCATGACAGCACATATTACTAAATTGCTTTAGATTTTAGTAGCACTGAGATGACGAAGTTCTATGCATGGCCGTGGAAGCAGCAGCCAAGAAATCACTTGTTGTTGTAGCTATTGTGCCAACTCATTTCCATGAGAGTCTTCCTCATTTTGCTGACTGAAGGATGATGGCATTCTCCAGGGTTTGGTCACTCCTGATAATATGTCAATGTATGTGCGGCAAAGTCTTGCCATCACTGCTCCTAGGAAGCACTCTGGCTGTATTTATTCCAAGACACATTTATTTTTTCTTTTGGAAAACATAGTATGTTAATATTCCTCACAAACACTGTAATTCAAGGGCATCAGTCCTTTTTCAGTCTTCATCACTCATTGTCCAACTTTTGCATGCCTATGAGGGGATTAAAAATATTATGGCTTGGGTTAGGCCCATCTTAGTTCTCACAGTGATTTCTTTGCTTTTTGACACCTTAGAAAGGTGTTTTCCATCAGATTTGCCCAGTAAAATATGTTGTTTGGTTTCCTGACTGCTGCTTCCATGGGCATTGATTGTGGTTTGAAGTAAAATGAAATCCTTGACAATGTCATAAGGGAAATACAAATCAAAACCACAATGAGATACCACTATACACCAACTAGAATGGCTATTACTAAAAAGAAAAAGGCAAATAACAAATGCTAGTGAGGATATGTAGAAATTCAAACCCTGTGCTTTGCTGATGGGAATGTAAAATAATGCAGTTGCTCTAAAAATGAGTTTGGTGGTTCCTCAAAGAGAAAACACAGAATTACTCTATGATCTGGTGATCTGCAAGTAAGTATATATCCAAGAGACTCAAAAGCAAGGACTCAAGCAGATACTTGTACACCAGTGTTCACAGTAGCATCGCTCGCAATAGACAAAGCATGGAAATGACTTGAGTCTCTCAGCAGATGAATGAATAAACCAAACGTTGGAAACACATACAATGGAGTATTATTTGGCCATAAAGAGAAATTAGGCTCTGATATATACCACAATAGGGATGAACTTAGAACAAATAATAGTGAATGAAATGAGCCGGGCACAAAAGCGACTTGCAGAATTAGCTTGTCTATAAATATCAGTTATATGAAATGCAGTGACAAACATAGATTAACGGTTACTGGGGACTGAAAGAAGAGGCAAATGGGGACTTATTGTTTACAAAAAACAAACTCATACAGAAAACACCTTATAATTATATTTCAGTATTGCCTCTCTGATAAAATTCTCATGTTTACTGGGTAGAAACCCACTGCAAAAATCCTCATTTTAGAAAAAAAAAGTCAGATTAAGTCACTGTGTGACTTAGACAAAGATTCCTGCTTAGGTCTGCAGAGCATAAACAGCAACAACAGAAATTATTTAGCTATTTTTCTTCATTGTTGTTAGGTGTCATGAAGTTGGTTATGACTCATAGACATAGTTAGGACTCACAGTTCTGCCCTTAGAGAAAGGCAGAGCTTCTCCAGGAGTGGTTGCTGAATTTGGACTGTGAATCTTTCAGTTAGCAGCTGAGCTCTTAACCACTGAAGCACCCAAACCCTGAAAATCCAAACTCACTGCCGTTAAGTAGACTCCAACTCATAGAGAGCTTGTAAAACAGGACAGAACTGCTCCATAGAGTTTCCAAGGAGCACCTGGTGGATTTGAACTGCCACCCTTTTGGTTAGCAGCTGTAGCACTTGTCCACTATGCCAGCAGTGTTTATGTTAAGGCACCATGGCTCCTATCTTACCTGAAAAACAAAGAAAAAAGCTCCACTGCCATGGAGTTGATTCTGACTCATAACAGCTGTACGGGACAGAGTAGAACTGCTCCATAGAGTTTCCAAGGAGTGCGTGGAGGATATGAACTACAACCTTATGGTTAGCAGATGTAGCACTTAACCACTACTCCAGCAGGATTTACATTTTACCTTAGTATTATTTTGATAACTAATAACAATTACTGTTCATTGATTACTATTGACTAGGGACTTAGCTAAACATTTTTCATGTTTTTTAATCATCTCAACATGCCTAAAAGATAAGAACTATTATAATTTCCATTTTGTAGGTTGATATAAGTTGTAATCCACTCAACAGCAATAGCTTTGGCTTTGGCTATTTTGAGGATAAAGAAAGGGAGCTGCAGAGAATTAGCTTGTCTATAAATGCACAGCTCTCAGTTACGGAGGAGACTGGGCAGAATCTGTCAGACCTCAGAACCAAAAGCAAAACAAAATGACTCAAACAGAACAACAAAATAAAAACAAAAAGATAGTTTGAATGTCTTGAATCTTTAATTATTAAGCATATTTCAGGTAGCGTTATTATATAAAAGTCTCCTATTACATAAAAATTTAAGGTGATATGAATTTGCTTGAAATGAACAGATCTACATAAATTTGAAGGCAGTGAGTAATTCATGACCTTTTCCCATGATCACTTGCGTGCCAAGACAAAGAGAAAGAAGACCAGAGATTTGACAGCTGGCAAAACAGGTTCACTGCCTTGTTTTCTTTGGAAGCCATTTGTCACTGTCAGGCACACACAGTGTCCTCTTCTTTAGCTCTGTTCAAACAAGAATACAGTCTGAATCCTGACATTTCCCTGGGAATGGCAAGTTTTACTTATCACCAGAGTGGTTTCCAAGCTTCATATCCACTATTGTAAAGATGAATTCATGTTCTTAAGAGTGGTTTTGTGGGGAATAAGTTATTTCCTCTTGAAAAACCATAGCTTGATTTTTCATGCTTGAATCCATTCATTCTCTTGCTATCTCAATAAAACTTGACAGTTATTTATTTTTGTATTATATGCTTAACGTGTTCTATTTTTTCTTTAAGTAATCATGTTAGTCTTCAGGTACATGCGTGTGGGTCACTGATTTTTAAACTATTGCTATTCATGAATATCTTTCTTATAAAAGAGCTAATAATTTAAACATATGAATCAAAGACAGAATGAAGACCTTTATTAAAATAATATGATACTCAACTTTGAATAGAAGTTATTGTTTAGCTGTAATAAAGTTGTAGTCTTACTTTCATCGATGTTAAGTTTTTTACATAAGATAGAAAAATATGGAAGAATCAGAAACTTTTGTAACAGAAGAATGGTAAAATGGCTACTGTATACATTCAAGATCTGACAGTTAAGTCTACGAATTTATTGTTCTAAGTGCTACATATCCCATTGCTGAATATCACTATGGTCACCTTCGAAGTACTCCCCTTGAGAAGCTATGCATGGATGCCAGCACTTAGGTCCTGCTTCAAAGTAGTTTTGGATTTCTTTCTAGAATGGTCATTGCTCACAGTGGCAAGGTGAAAAGTTCGCAAACTTAATTGTATACTTGTCTGTGAGGGAGCTTTTAGCCAGTGAACAAATAACAGTATTGGAACACCCTCTCTGCTCACCTGATCTGGCCACCAATGACTTTTTTCTTTACCTGAAGATAAACAAAATATTGAAAGGAAGATATTTTGATCACATTCAAGACATCAAGGGTAATACAACGATAGCTCTGGTGACCGTTCCAAAAAAAGAGTTCAAAATTGCTTTGAAAAGTAGGCTAGGTGCCCGCATTGGTGCATAGCTTTCCAAGAGGAGTACTTTGGAGGTGGAAGCATGTAGCTCTTTCTCTAGAATGAGTTTACGAATTTAATTGGCAGTCCTTGTACATGTGTGTATCTCATCTAGCCTCTATTCCCTTAAAATGATTTCTGCAACTATGCATGAGAAGGATTTATAAATTTTAATTACCTTTTTTTTCTTATTAAAAAGGAAGCACATTCAGACTACAGAAATGGTAGAGAATAAACATGATGTCACCATGGGAGGAGTGGGAATCATGTATAAAAGGTTATAGTAATCACGTCATCTAAATCTTAGAGTTCTAGAGCTGGAAGAGACTTAGAAGGTATTATTTTAGTTCAGGGGTTTGCAGACCATGGCCTCTTGGCCAAATATGGGCCACTGCTTATTGGTTTAAATAAGTCTGACCGGAGTACAGTCATGCTTATTCATTTACAGATTGTCTATGGCTTTTTCAAATTACAACAGAATACATTAGTTGTCAGAGACTGAATGGCCTACAAGGTAAAAAATATTTACTATACGACCCTTTGCAGAAGATGTTTCTTGATCCCACATCTATATTTCACCAAGGAAAGATTTATGTACACAAAAGAAGTGCTCTGATGTGCTTAGGACTTGTGCTCAAGGAACTTACAGTTCCCGCTATGAAACATAGGACACCAAAATTAACAGCATTCAAATAATACAGTGTGACTAGTGTCACAAAAGTACAGAACACTTTAGGATTTCAGTGACAGATTGGTGAAAACATCACAGAAAGGTGAAGTTTGAGCTCAATTTGATGAATTAGTAAGATCTGAATGCGCCAAAACATCTGTAAAGTATTCATGTTCAAAGGAAACCACATTAAGAAAGGTGTGTGAGGACAACTGAGGAGATAAACTTGAGCATATAAAAAAGTGATCCGAGGACCTGGATGCAGAGTAAGGACAACGTGTATCATGTGGAAGGATTAAAGGCCCTGGAGGCCAACATGATTACTGAAGTGGTTTAAGAAATGTTTCCAGATTTTTTGACACTCCCTCTCTTCTGGAATGTGGGCAGAATTTGGTGAGTCACTTCTGAAGAATGGAAAAAGGTAGGTGTGAATTTTGAGATTTGTTCATAAAAGGCACTTAACTTCCTCTTTGTTCTTTGTTGGGCTGCTTGCAGTAGGGAAAGCCAGCGAGTCCATCATCAGTACACTCAATTAGCGCTATCCAGAGGAGCAAGTGCTGAGAACACGTACCAGCAGTCATTAAGGAACTGGGGTCTCCTGCCAGTAGTCATATGAAGCTTTCTGGAAATGAACTAACTCTCCAGCTCCAACTGAGCCTTCAGTTGACCGGAACATTAGCTGCAGGGTTGACTGCAACCTCATGAGGGAATCTGATTCACAACCATACCACTGAACTGCTTGAGTTTCTGACCCTCAGAAACTCTATGATATAATAAATACTTGTGGTTTTAGACCATTAAATTTTGGGCCAATTTATTGTGGCCACAATAGAAAACTAATAGTCATAACCTTTATAGTTTTGTTTTGGGTAAAATAAACCTTGCATTTTTCATTCATTCATTCAGTCCCTGAAAACATTCATTGGTGTATACTTCATGTGGTGCGTTACAAGACACACTGGGTCCCTGGCTTTTTAGAATGCGTCAGTATGAAGGTTTGCTTTTGCTAAGGAGAGACTGAAAGTGGGCAAGCCAACTTGAAGTCCAGGAGGAAGGTACTTGTATTGGACACTTGTCCTTTCTAGAAAGTTAACCACATACTAGTAACTCGCCACCTCCTCCAATTAAGAGTTTTGTGTGGCTGCGGGAGCAGGCTCAGCCTGAGCATGGGTAACTCAGAAGTAGTTAAAATCCCTGGGGAAACACTCAACCAGTGAGGAACCGGAATTGGCTGATAAATTTCCAAGCTTCTCGTCCCTGACTAGGGTAACTCCAAGGCCAACACCTCATAGTCTCTAAGACATTCTTGTAGTTTACAGCCCTAGTTGTCAATCACCTTCATTCACACATTTTTTTATTGATTATCTTCTTTCTGAGTCCCTCATAGTGCTTGTTTGGCATCACTTACCAGATTAATGATTTGTGTCCAAAACCTTGCCCCAGGGTCTAAATTAGAATGATGGCTCTGAGAATGGAGAGGAGGAGATGGGTGTGAAATATGTTATAAAGAATTGAGAGACAGGACTTTACAATGTTTGCTTCAGGAAATCATCTCAGTAATTTTCAAGCTGAAGTCATATTTCAGTGCTCAAGCATCCAAGTTTAGAATCCAAGATCCAGAAGCAAAAGTCCTAACGTGATGTGAGGCTTCCAGGGCTGTTTTCAAGACTTCATATCATAAAGTTCGTTTCTCTAAGACTCCCACAACCTGCAGGTGACACTCAGAGGCTGTAATGAACAAGGATGTCATGACTCTAACTTGAGCAGTTGACTTCAGGCTAGCCATGTCAGTGTTTTGTTTTTGAGAATCTAAATACACTGCTGTCTACAAGTTCTAAGGAAAGTGATTCAAAAAGATTGAGGACTTGCTTTTTTAAATAATCCTGATTTTAGGATTCAAAAGTATAGATGAAAAGTATCACTCTCACATTAGAAATCTAAAAGTTTTGCTTCTCGAGAAGGAAAATTAAAGAATTTCAGGGTTAAAAACGTTCTAACTTCCTCCCAACAACTGCCTGTCTATGGGATACTCATTTATTCTATCAAGTTAAAAAAAAATTAAAAAATGACATTGGAATTTAAAAACAGAAAAAAAAAATGTGTGGCACACAATGGTTACAGTGGTTGAATATGGCCTACACAAATGCCTGAAATAACCAGATGCCTCAAAAAATATACTCCAAAAAGTCAGCAGTGATGGCCTAAGTTGTGGAATGGATACATACAGATGGCCACAAGCCTGTGGCCTTGATAACTGCCCAATGAGGGCATGATATTTGTAGCCACTGCTTATTGAGCTCTCATTATATATTAAATATTTGCAAATGTTTTCTCATTGATTTACGACAACAAACTTTTGTGGAAGACACTGTTAACCCATTTTAGACACATGAAACTGATGTGCAAGTGACAAGTTCTTCTACAAGTAAGTGAAGAAACTAGGACTCAAGCCCAGCTCTGCTGGACACTGAGTCTTGAATCCTGTTAAGCGACACGTCAGACTGCTTTTAAGGTTTGGTGCAGCTTACTCCCTGAAATGTCAGTGTCTTGTTTTTTAAATTTTAACTCGGTATAATAAATAGGTATCCCAGAGACACACAGTTCTTCGGAGGAAGTTGGAACACTACGCTGTGTTCTGATACAACTTCACACAAAGCAGTGCCTTTTCTAAGCTGTTACTCACCCAAAGCTGGTGAATGAGTAAACAGCCCATTAACAAGCATGTTTGCTTTTTGTTTTTAGTCCTAAGAAATTTTTAAAAAGATAAGTATTACCAGCCAAGTAGCCAAGTGCTGTCGAGTCGGACCCCCTCCAAATAAAAACAAAATAAAACAAAACACACCATTGCTGTTGAGTTGATTCCGGGGAAGTATTGGAACTGCAGTAAAACACAGGGAATTTTTTTCGCCTGCCTCTTGTGTGAATCTTCCTCTTTCGTTGTACTTTCTTAAGATTTTCTTTGTCCTGGAAAGTGCTGACAGCTGGCAGCTAGTGCTGGAGGTTTGCTCTTGGAGCTCTGATGCTCTGGCCACCACTGACGATGTTATGTTTCGATCAAGGCTCTTTGGGCATTGGAATGTGACCTTCGCTCCACTGGGAAGAGGATCAGTCCAGTCATGCTTCAGATGCTCTTCTGGTGATCCTAGATAGAAGTATGGGCACCACACAGGGGTGCTGCGATAGTCCAAATTAGCCTTTGAAGCTGGAGGTCCGTGTTGTGCCTTTAAAATTTCTTGGATCAGACAGTGAAAAGCTGGCACAGAGATATGATCTGGAAAAGATATGTAAGATGTGTTTTATTAGTAATAATAGTAATTTGCATTTAAAAAATATTCATTATAAAATCTGTATGTTTAAAGTCCAGAAGATCAGTTTTAAAATTTTATCCAATTTTTTTTTTCAAGGGAGAATATAAAACACAGATATTATCACTATAAACAACCAAGAGTTTTATTATGACAACTGCCAAACTTGCAGCAAAGGTGAAAGGTAATGATTTCTGTAGTGAGTACTCAAACCATTAACTTCTTACTGTCCCTGCTCCCTCATGTATCTATCCATCTATCAAAGGAATGTGGGGATTTTATTATGATTTACAACTGTCATGAGTTGATTTTGACTTCCAAGAGTTCTTTTGTACCAAATTATTGTAAAATTACCCAGACTAATTTGAGATTTGGTTAGATTTACATTTAGTGATTAAAAATAACAATAGCATAAATATTTCTGATGAATAAAAGTTAACCATTGCACAGCTTAAGCCTCAACAGAATTCTTGTTCTTGAATAGACTAGAATTGTTACTGTTAGGTACAACACATTCACAGTTGTTGGCTGTTTTAGTCCATTGTTGCAGTCACTGTGTCCATTAACTCCCAAAAATGTAACTGGAAGGGTTTGAGAGCTGATTCCAGGAGACTGTCCACGTGCAAAAATTTGTCAGGCTGTACATGTATAATACATGCCAGCTAAGTGCAGTTGAGTCGGATCCAATGCATGTATACTACATGTGGTTTATATAAATAGCCAATAAAAATGAGACTGGGTGGTGGTTTTCTTTATGGGAGAAAGACATCCATCTCCCCCAACCCTTGCCTCTTCACCCAGCTGTTTCTGAAACTGACAACTGCCTTACCTGGACAAGGTGTGGCTCTCTCTGGGCCTCTGTTGTCTGTATGTTTGTAAGTGATCTGGCATTTAAAATTTGCATCTGTTTAGGTTTTGGAGATAAGCTGACTTTTATGTTTTGGGAAGTCATGCTGGTAAGTTGCAATTAGAGGTAGGTTTCAACTCAGAGAGACCTAGTCTAGCACTAGTGACATGATGCAACCTCTAAGACGTTTTTTCTCCAACTTGGTCTGTTGTGCCCAGAGTCACAGAGATAACCTTGCTTTTTCTTGCAGGACTAGGAGAGTGTGGCTTAGCTGACAGAAGGAGGTAGGACCAAGAGGTTACTTTTGGACGTGGAAAAGCTGGTCATAACACAGAAAATGGAATAATGGCAAGGTAGATGTTTACTAATTGAATTCCTAAAACATCATTCATTTTTGACTTTGGACAGATGGGAGAAATATTTTTGGCATGTACTGTGCATGGGCTTGTAGAATAAATCTCCTATGTGATAAAAAAAAAATCAAAAGCCAAGCCCACTGCTGTCGAGTCAGTTCTTACTCATAGTGACCCTAGAGGTCAAAGTAGAACTGCCCTGTAGAACACGTGGTGGATTTGAACTGCCAACCTTTTTGTTAGCAGATGTAACACTTAACCCACTAAACCACCAGGGATTCCCCTATGTGATAGGAGAGTTTAAAAACATAAAGGGACACCCTCAGTCCCTGCGTTAGAGGAGAAGCTGTGAAGTTTCATCCTCCCTTATCCCCTTTCAGAGTTTGTCTTGGTTGTTCTGGTAGCTTTCTTCCTACCAACAAAGGTGGTGTTCCTAACTGTTTCTTGGGTATTCTCTTTCCACTTCTGCTACCACTGTATGTTTTTACTCTCATTTATAATGAAATGTCCAGAGAGAGAGATATTTATGCTTGCTGTCTTGCTACTTTGCAGCCACCACTCTGTCATCCCAACCACTCTACTGTCTCTTACCAAGGCCATTGGTCTTCTGCTCTTGGCAAAGCTAATGTTCAAATCTCCCCTGACTTCTCTGAAGCGTTTGACTTTGCTGACCGCTTTCTCCTTAAAATGTCACTATTCTGTACTTGCTTGGCTTTCCTTCTGCCTCCCTGGCCTCTCCTCTGCATACTTTGCTGGTTCCTCACCTGCTCAGATGTTGCCCTGTCTCAAGATTCCATCCTTGGAGCTTATGTGTGCTTTCTCCCTAGAAGATACTAACAAATTCATGGCTTTAACTGCCTTTTATATGTAAGATTCCAGATTAATTTCTCCCTCATGAAAATCTTCCCTGAGTATCAGCCTTATGTGTGGAAATGCATCCTCAACATGGCTAATAAGAAACTGCAGCTCAACACAGACTATAATAGAGCATTTTATCCACCCTACAGTCTTCCTTTTTCACCCCAAAGATTCCTACATTTTTATAACCAACACCGTGTCTCGTTGTTGGCCTCAGCGCATTTATTTAACCTCCCTGAGTCTCAGTTCCTTGTGTGTCTAATGGAGCTACACCAATACTATGAGCCTCAGAGAGTTACACTGTGGGCACTACACAAGGTAATTCAAGTAAAGCATTTCAAATAGCATATTATACCAAGGAAAGACCTCTCATTGTGAATTATGAATTAGCTGAAAAGTTCATTCCCAAATTGTCTTCTTTCTACCTCTATACAAAATTCTACCAAAACAACCAATGATGATGAGAAAGGTAAACTTAGATACCTTGAAGTCATTGTAGTAAAGTTAGTTCACCAGACAGCTGCATCCCTCGACCATTTCTGAGATAAAATTCACATAGCAGACAATTCACCCATTTAAAGTGTATAATTCAAATATTTTTGTATATTGATAGAGTTATGCCACCACCACTACAGCAAATTGTAGAACATTTCATCACCTCAAGGCAAAACCCTGTGCTGTTTAGCTATTACCCACCTATTCCCCATTTCTACCCCCCTGGCCTAAGCAACCAGTAATCTACTTTATATTTCTCTAAATATTCTTCCTCTGGACATTTCCTATAAATAGTGTTGTATCTGTGTGGTCTTCTGTGATTGGCTTCTTTTACTCAGTAGAATGTTTTAAAAATTTGTCTATGTTGTAACATGTATCAATACTACATAAGTTTTTATGGCTTACCAATGTTCCATTATATAGATATACTACATTTTTTTAATCATCCATCTAATGATGGACATTTACTTTCTGGCTATTATGAATTAATGCTGCTGCTTCTGTTGTTGTTAGGTGTCACCAGTTCAATTCCAACTTACAGTGACCCGATGCACAACAGTATGAAACACTGCCTGGTTTTGCACCATGCCCACAATACAGTTTATGCTTCAGCTTGCTGTTGCAGCCGCTGTATCAATCCATCTTGTTGAAGGTCTTTCTCTTTTTTTTGCTAAGGCTCTAGCAATCATGGTGTCCTTCTCCAGGGATTGATCCCTCCTGACAACATGTCCATAGTATGTAAGACAAAATCTCACCATCCTTGCTTCCAAGGAGCACTCTGATTATACTTCTAAGATGCATTTGTTCATTCTTTTGGCAGTCCACGATGTATTCAGCATTCTTCTCCAACACCACAACTCAAAGAGGTCAGTTCTTCTGTTTTTCTTATTCATCATTCAGCTTTTGCATATGTATGTTGCAATTGAAAATACCATGGCTTGGATCAGACACACCTTAGTCTTCAAGGTGACCTCTTTACTTTTCAACACTTTAAATAAGCCTTTTGCAGATGATTCTACCAATGCAATGCATCTTTTGATTTCTCGACTGCTGCTTTATTGGGCATTGATTGTGGAACTAATTTTAAAATGAAGTTCTTGACAACCTCAGTCATTATCATGATGCTGCTTATTTGTCTAATTGTAAGGATTTCTTTTACTTTTATTTTAAGGTGTCATCCATACTGAAGGTTGAGGTCTTTGATCTTCACCAGTAAGTGCTTCAAATCCTCTTTACTTGTAGCAAGCAAAGTTGTATTATCTGCATAACACAGATTGTTAATGAGTCTTCCTCCAATCCAAACCTTCTTCATATAGCTCAGCTTCTCGGATTAATTGTTTAGCATACAGACTGAAAAGGTATGGTGAAAGGATATAACCTTGACACACACCTTTTCTGACTTTAAACCATGCACTGTCCCCTTGTTCTGTTAGCATGACTGCCTCTTGATCCATTTACAGATTCCTCATGGGCACAATTAAATGTTCTCGAATTCCTGCTTTCCATAATGTTATCCATAATTTGCTATGGTCCACACAGTTGAATGGCTTTGTATAGTTAATGAAACACAGGTAAACATCTTTCGAGTATTCCTGGCTTTCAGCCAAGATCCATCTGACATCAGCAATGATATCCCTGGTTTCTCCTTCTCTTCTGAACCTGCTTTGAATTCCTGGCAGTTCCCTGTCAATACACTGTTGCAGTTGCTTTTGAATGATCTCTAGCTGTTACAAACACTCATATGCAAGTTTTTGTGTATATATGTATTTTTATTTCTCTCAGGTATACCATAGCCAGGTATGGAATTACTGTGTTATATGCTAACTATGTTTAATCATTTGAGAAATTTTTCCAAGTCTCTAACAAATGATTTCACAGAACTGCAACCTAGTATAATTTGTTTTCCTTTTTCAAAGATCAGCATTAAGAACCAGTTCGAGAACTTTTCCAGAACAAATGGTTATCAAATGCATAGCCCATTTTGGGAGATGTGGATGCAGACTCGGAGGACCAGGCATTGACATAGAATCTGCCACTTGACTACTGGAATATATATGTAACAGATTCTTCTCAAAGCATTTTGCTTAGAAACTGGTGTATTTTTTCCTGTCAGCAAACAAGAATGCTTTAACTCCAATTATAGAAGGTGAGACATAACTGGTAACATTCAAATGTCCTCAGTATTCTTAATCTAGGTTTCAATTACACTGTTTTCTTTGCATTTTTAAAGTATCTTTTGTTAATTTTTTTATTATTATGATTGAATGAAAATGTACATTTCAGCATAAATTCACATGCTCACCTATATGCAGCTCCCACTGCTCTCCCTGCCTGCTGACAGCACAGCCCTCCTCTCTGCTCCACACATGTCTTACCATCCCAACAGTCTCCTATCCCTTCCTCTCTATCCACTCCCCTTCCTCCAGCAACAGGTCAGCAGGATGACACCCTATAGATGCATAGAACCATAAAATTCCCACAAGATACTCTTTTGTTAATTTTTAAATTCCTGTTTTAATGTGACTATTGTAGACCTCTCTTTTATTATAAGCTTAAAAAAAAGACTCTAGATATAAATAAATAATGGCTCAATAAATGAACTAAAAAAATAAACCCCATATCCACAGCCCATTCAATCCAGAGGCATATTACCATATTTTATTGTAATCAACCTGGATTTACATTTTTACTCCAGGAGTATTTTCAGTCCCGTTCCCCCCCCCTCCCCGGGAAATGAAAATGAAATAACTGTTTGTTTAAGTTAACTGTCTTTTTATTTCGTGCATATTTCTTAAAGTTGATTTTTTTTCACGTTATTGCAGAACCAGTTTACCTTTCAGACTTAGTAAATCGTCTTTGTGACATATGGAACACTGGTAATGCAAACTCTAATACTTTGCTTCTTCTAACAATCAGGGAGAAACCCTAATGGTGTAGCGGTTAAGTGCTACCTGTTAACCAAAATGTTAGCAGTTCAAATCTAGCAGGCACTCTTTGGGAACTCTGTGGGGCAATTTAACTCTGTCTTATAGAGTCCTTATGAGTAGGATTCGACTCAGTGGCAGCTGGGTTTTTTGGGTAACTCCATTCAGTTGTGTGAAATGGCAAACTGAAATAGCAGTGTCCGTTTTTGTCATGTATCAGGAAGGCCAGAGGTGAATGATTCGGGCCAGCATAGGGCTTCTTAGTGCCAAATATGCCCTAGGTTCCTATGTTTTTTATGCTTAGCCACCCTAAATTGGGGTTTTTGTCCTCTGTGTTACAAGGTAAGGACTGGCTCTCCAGGCATTACATTGCAGGTGGAGAGAGAAGAAAAGCATGGTAAAAATTCAGCTGATTTAGAATCCTATTATCTGGAAAATTGTACTTCCCCACAAGCACCAATTGGTATATTTCTCCTTATGCAATTTGACAGATATAAGTCACACAGTTAAATCTAGCTGCAAGAGAGTTTGGAAGACTATTTTTAAACTAGGTTCATTGCTCCCCACCCCCCCCAAACCCAGATTTTTCTTAGTAAGAAAATTGGGGAGAATGGATATTGGGTAGGCAGCAAGCAGTCTCTTCGTCTTGAAAGTCAGATTTCTGAACATGGCAGAAATTTCATGGAGGACAGCAATCAAAATATAGAGGCACTCATACTTTGTTTAACTTTTTGTGTTTTAAATGAAAAACTCACTTTGGCAGTGGTTTTGAGAGTTAAATGAGATATGCAGGTGAAGAATTTCACATTGACTTCATTCCCATAATGTCTATACAGATACCAATTTTCACCATAATGGATTTTGAAAAATTTTATTACTTTCCAGGGAATTACTTTTTTGACATAATAAATTTCTTATTTCAAAAGACACTAAAGAAATATGCTCTGAAGTGATTTTGTTGACAATGTGGTTTCAGGCACACTCATACTCACCAATTTACTAAATACCACAATCTCTAGTCAGAGAACAGCACATGGGATACACTTGAATTGTGTACCCTACTTACTTCATACATGTGGGACAGAGGAGGGTGCTATCCAAGTCTCAAGGCTGTTTTTCCTATGTACCATTATATGAGCTTTGAGATTCTTTTCTGTTCAGCATTGTGTAAACATGTTTTACTGTACAATGCATTCACTTTTAAGTGCAGTTGGTGTGTATGATTTTCATGAGTACCCCAGAGGCTAAAAAATATGTGAAAAAAAGTGCAGATAAAAAAGAAAGAATATGTATAATGAAACTTAATTACTTTACTTTTTATGTATAAACTTCATTTATAATTTTCACATCATAATTTATCATTTATATAAGCTAGTTTTTGTTGTCCAAATGTATTTTTCCCTGTGTGTGCATGTTTTAACTTGGGCTGGAATGGAATGCATTATATTTTTTCCCCCATGCTATTGATGAGAAAACAAACAAACAACAAAAACTGAATGGCTTTTCATTTATGGGAAGGTTTTCAAGAATAAATTTAAGAATAAAAAATTTCAAAACTGAACTGCTTAAAGTTGTTAAACAAGAGACATGTGTATGTTGTTAATTTTTGTGAAAACTTGCATGACATAGAGAATAATGGGGAAACCTGAAATTTGTGTGTCGAAGCACCTCAATCTATTATTCAGGAACGTTGAGATGATTTTCTACCGTGTCCGCTTAGCTTACATGGAACTACACAAGACCCAGAATTTTCATCTTTGCATGGGTTAGTTTGGTTGGACACAAGACACTTGTATGAGACTGTAAGTCACAAGGAGGGTAGTGGCTCACCATGCTGCTGTTGATGCATTGCTCACCTGACTATGAGAGGCAGCTGTTCTCTCCTGCACCTACTTAAGTTCCTACCCATCTTCTTCAGCTTCTCCAAGTCCTTGGCTAGTATGTGTGTAGCTCTTTGGCAAATGATGCTATTTTCTTCTGATATTCAGTTGTGACACTAGAGCTGGAGGCCTTCATGGACTGGATTGTGTCCCTCTGCCCCCCAAAATATGTGTCAACTTGACTAGGCTATGATTGCTAGTTTTGAGTAATTGTTCACAATTTAGCAACTGATGTGATTTACCTATGTGTTATAAATCCTACCCTGATGCTAATGAGGCAGGATTAGAAGCAGTTATGTTAATAAGGCAGGACTCAAACTAAAAGATTAGAGTGAGTTTTAAATCAGTCTCCTTTGACATATAAAAAGGAGAAATGAGCAGAGAGACAGGAAGATCTTTTATCACCAAGAAAACAATGCCAGGAGTAGAGTATGCCCTTTGGAGCCAAGGTTCCTGAGCTGAGAAACTTCCTAGACCAGGGAAAGTTTGATGACAAGGACTTTCCCCAAGAACTGACAGAAAGAGGAAGTCTTCCCCTAGAGATGACACCTTGAATTTGGACTTCTAGCCTCCTGAACTGCCAGCAAAAAATTTCTCTGTTAAAGCTATCCATTTGTGGTATTTCTGCTATGCAGCGTTAAGTAACTGAGACAGAAGTGGCAAGGACTGGTGTGAGTTTCAGTTTGTTCCCGTGAGCCCCTCCTTCATTCACATCAAGGAAGCCCGCTCTGCTGACCTACATTGACTTTAGGGGTACCATCAGACAATGAAGCAATACACTTTTGGACTTCTCCACCAGTTCCCATGTTTGTATAATTTTTCATAATAAATTTCTTATTCCTTGTAACTCATGGAATTCATGATATAAATCCTTTGATAAATGAACACTGACTGATACAGATGAATCAGACTCCAAAAGTTGATGCTTCTCATGTACGTCCACAGAGTTCCTTAAAGGTCATGGGGTAAGGTGAACAAACTTATTCAGCTCCTATTCCTAGACCAGGAAAGGAGAGGAACTAAAGCTCAGTGTTGTTAATGTATTTAATCTTCACAAACAGGTATTATTACCATTTTATAGGCGAGGCAGCTCAATTTTTTTTAGGGCCAGCTCCGAAAATAAATTCTTTCACCTTAGGACAAGCTGATGTTCAAAACTTTTATTTTATGGAGAATCTGTCATTGCAAAAATATTAGTCTGGAGACAAATTTTCTGAGAGTTGTAAATACCAGAAGCCAAGCTGGGGAGAGGCAACACTAATTTATTTTGACTTAAATTTAAGACTTAGAAGAAAATCAACGGAGTTTTTGTTTTTGTTTTTTCCTGTTCTCTCTGAAGCTTGAGGCTGCAAGTTCTCAGCCCAGTTCTTCTGCTAAAGCTCAAATGTGCTTGGGATATGTGGGTTCTAAGATTCTACAACTGTCTATTTATTACCCCAAATTCAGAAAAGTGCATTGCACAATTTGGCAAACATCATTTCCATGGGAATTAAACTTACCCAGGTAGTAGTGTATTTGATCAATCAGGCTTGCTGGTTGACTAGCTGGTTAACCGTTCCTTTGTCTTGTCTTCCTCATGTCTGTTGCTACTTCAGGCTGGCATTCAAATGCCAGGTCCTGAACATGTTTTGAAATAATACATTTGAATGAAATCATTAAGCCTCCTTTAGAAGTCCAGCAGTCCTGTCCATTATAATAATTGATAGTCTAGAAACTTGTTAGAGAGAAAGGAATTTAATCAAAGCTAAAAGTAATTTATAGGGTAGGTTTAGCGTGCACATACTTTCTCTAAGCCATAGTTTGATTGGTTTTCATTTTAGGGATGTGTATTTGACATTTGGGGCAATAATGGCTTCATTTAAGGCCAAGAGTGCTTTGACCTGTGTATAGAAAATGAGGGAGCATGCCAAGAGAAATTTGGTGCTGGTGGTGACTGCTGAACTTTTAGGATCATTAAAATATACTGCCAACTGCACGCAATGAGCACATTTGACTCAGTTTTCTCCTTTGGGATGGTACTGGCTAGTTTCCCAGGAGATAAACTCTCTCTTTTCTGCTTAAAGAGTCTGTGCCCTGTTTAGAGAGTTGTTTCTTGGCCTGTTAATGACTGCAGCTGATTTGGAGTGCCCCACTCTTATCTCCTTCCTACTGATTTCTGATAATCTTGTGTATTAATGTCTTGATGGGAACACTGTGATTCTTCTTGAGCTTTCCTGGATTTGAGAGCTTGTTGGTCTGGTCACATGTAAGCTGTAAATTTCAAATTTGATGCCTCAGGAAGTAGGCATTAACCAGTGTGGGACAGTAACTGGTGGGTAAATAAATAGCAGCTGCTCACCGTGGACGCCTGTGTAGTCCATACAGTCCCTATAACTCCCATGGGGACTGGTGCCCCTCTAACCACTGAAAGAACTTATTTACACAACTCTTTGCTGACTTTCATCCCTTCTCTGACTCAATTAGCAGTGCTTTTTGGATCACCTCACAAGGTCTGCACTTGAATTCTTTCCTCAGGATCTGCTTTGGGAGGCTTATATCAAGACAGTGGTCTTTATCTCTGGTTATTCCAGTGCTTCCTTTAAGGAGCAAGATCTCCTGTGTTGAGCAGATGAGAAGTTACTACTGGGGGGTCCATTTGCAGAAAAGTAAGCCAAGAACAACTGAGAGAATCGAGCCAGCTACTGTAGTAGAGATGGGAGTGGAACAATGTGTGGGGGTCAGCATTCGGAGTGGAAGAAGAGGAACTGGCTTTAACAGCTGGAAGTGAAGTTTTTGTTTTTGTTTTTTAAACTGTGATTAAGTGGAAGTTTACAATTCAAGACAATTTGCTGTATAAAACCCTGAGCACCTGCCTCCATGCAGCTGTATCTACCCTCCTCACCCTGTGACAGCACACACTTTTTTTCCACTCTGTACTTTCAGTATGCATTCAACCAAAACTTATTTTCATCTCCATCCTCTTCTCTCCCCTCTAAAAAATCAACAGGATAGCCTCATATATAAATTAAACTATAAAGTGTGCACACCACTTCTGTCACTCCATGTCCCCCAGTTCAGTTCATTCTTTGTTTGAAGTGTTGGCTCCAGTACTGGTTTTAGCTCTGGACTAGCAACAAGACTAAGGGCTGTGTTTCTGCGGGACCCTTGAGGGTGCTGGATCATTATGCCTGCTCTTTTAGTGGAGTTCTAGATCTGCACAACACTTTCTCTCAAGTTATGTCAGGGACTCTAAAGTGTGTTCGTTGTCATGGCTGTCTTTGGTGGTGACTGGGTACAATCTAGTTCTTCTGTTCTCCAGCTGATGTAGTCTACCATTCATATGGGTCCTTCTGTCTCCTGAGTTCATTTTTCCTCATGTCTTTGATGTTCTCCAGGTGAGTTGGAACCAACTGATGTTCCTCAGATGGCAGTTCACTGGCTTCTAAGACCCCAGGCACCACTCACCAATAGTGGATGCAGAAGACTCTCTTAGAAAAGGACTAGTTATGCTAATTGAACTCAATGTCCCCTGAAAGCATGGTCTCTGGACCCACATTCCTGCTACTCTGTCATTTGAAATGTTGGGTTGAATTTAGAAAACCTTTCAGCTTGTGGTGTAGTCTGGTTATTCTGAACTGCCTACTTCTGTGTGCTGTCACTTCCTCTACTTCATCAGATTCCTATAGACTATCTAATCTGTGAATAACTCTCTTCCTCCTTCCCCACCCTCATAGCTATCGAAGAGTGTTTTCTTCTGTGCACAAGTCTTTTCTTAAGTCCTTATAATAGTGGTCTCATAATATTGCTTCTTTTTGAGCTGACTGGTTTCACTCAGCATGTTTCCCAGTTGATTTCAGGTTATGTTTCCTGAAATTATCATTGATCTTTATCTTTGTATAGTGTTCCATTGTGTATATATACTATAGTTTGTTTATCCATTCATCTATTGATGGGCACCTAGGGTGATTCCATCTTTTTGCTATTGTAGACAGTGCTGCAGTAAACATTCGTGTGCATGTGTCTGTTCATGTGACAGCCCTTATTTCTAGAGGATATATTCCAAGCAGTGAGATTGCTGGATCATGTGGTATTTCTATTTCTGTCTTTTTAAGAAAGCACCAAATTGCTTTCCAAAGAGGTTTTACCATTGTACTTTCCCACCATCAGTGTAGAAGAATTTCAGTATCTCCACAGCCTCTCCAACATGTTGTTTTGTGTTTTTTGGATTAGTGTCAATCGTCCTGAGCATTTCCTTATGTGTCTTTTGGCTGCCTGGATGGCTTGTTTGGCTAAGTGATTATCCACATCCTTGGCTCATTGTTTAACTGGGTTATTCGTCTATTTCTTGTTGATATGTTGCAGTACCTAATGGATTACGGAAATCAGAGGTTGATCAGATACATGGTGGCCAAATATTTTTTCCCACTCTGTAAGCATTCTTTTTACTTTCATAATAAAGACTTTGGATGAGTGTAACTGTTTGATTTTTAGTAGTTCTTGTTTACCTATTTTTTCTACCTCTGTTTCTGCATTCTTAGTAAAATTTTGTAGTCTGTTTAAGCCATGTAATAGGGCTTCCTGTTTCTATTTTTTCTTCCATAATCTTTATCATTTTAGATTTGATATTTAGGTCTTTGATCCATTTTGAGTTAGTTTTTTATGTAAGGTGTGAAATATGGGTCTTGCTTTAGGTTTTTGCAGATGGATATCCAATTTTGCCAACACTGTTTGTTAAAGAAACTTTTTTTCCCCCCCCAAAGGCCTTTGCGCCTTTGTCAAATATCAGCTGTTCATATGTGCATGGTGTTATTTCTGGATTCTCTATTTGTTCCATTAGTCTATATACCTATTTTTCTACAAGTACCAGGCTGTTTTGACTACAGTGGCAATGTAATAGGTTCTAAGGTCCAGTAGTGTGAGGCTTCTCACTGTGATTCTCTTCTTCCATAGTGCTTTATTTATCTGGGATTTCGTTCCTTTCCAAATGATGTTGGAGACTTGTTTCTTCATCTCTTTAAAGAGTGAGATTGGAATTTGTATTGAGATTGCTTTGCATATATAGATCACTTAGGGTAGAATAGACATTTTCACAATATTAAGCCTACCTATCCATGAGCAAGGTAGGTTTCTTCACTTATATAGGTCTCTTTTTGTTTCCTGCAGTAGGATGCTCTGATTTTCTCTGTTAAGGTCTCTTACATCTCCGGCTAGATTTATTCCTAGGTATTTTATCTTCTTGGGGGCTATTGTAAATGGAATTGATTTGGTGATTTCCCCTTTGTTGGTGTAAAGAAATCCTACCAATTTATTTATGTTTATCTTATATACTGACACTTTGCTGAACTCTATTAGCTCTAGTAGTTTATTTACAGATTCATTAGGTTTTTCTGTGTATTAAGATCACATCATCTGCAAATATAGATACTTTTTCTTTACTGATGCAGACGTACTTTATTTCTTTGTCTTATCTGATTGCTGTGGTTAGAACCTCCAGCCCAATGCTGAATAGAAGCAGTGACAATGGGCATCCTTGTCTGATTCCCATTCTCAGGGGAATTCTTTCAATTTCTCGCCATTCAGGATAATGTTGGCTTTTAGCTTTGCATAGATTCCTCTTATTACATTGAGGACATTCCCTTCTATTCTTAGTTTGCTGAGAGTTTTTAACAGAATTAGTGTTGATATGTTGTGAAATACCTTTGTGTATCAAATGATAAAATCAGGTGATTCATATCTTTTGTTTTATTTCTGTGGTTGACTACACTGATTGTTTTCTGATGCTGAACCAACCTCACGTCACTCAGTGAATCGTACTTGGTCATGGTGAGTTATTTTTTTGATATCTTGTTGAATTCTATTGAGTAAGATTTTGGTATCTAGGTTTATTAGAAACATTCATCTGAAATTGTCTTTTTTCTTATTTTTGTGCTATCTTTACCTGGCTCTGGTGTGACGGTCATGCGGGAATCATTGAATGAATCTGGGAGTGTTCCATCCTTTTATGTACTGTGAAATACTTCAGTAGTATTAGAATTAAGTCCTCTATAAAAGTTTGGTTGAATTCTCCAGCGAAGCTGTCTGGGCCAAGACTGTTTTTGGTTGGGAGTTTTTTTGATTACTTGTTCAGTCTCCTGTTTTGTGATGGGTTTATTAAGTTGTTCTATTTCTCTGTGATAATTTTGGTATGTATTTGCCCATGTCCTCTAGGTTTTCAAATCTATTAGAGTACAATTTTTCAAAGTATTCTGTTATGATTCTTTTAATTAAAGTTAGGTCTGTTGTGATATCTCCCTTCTCATTTCTTATTTGGGTAATTTGTTTCCTCTCCCATTTTTCCTGTGTGAGTTTGGCCAATGGTTTATCACTTTTGTTGATCCTTTCAAATAACCAGTTTTTGGTTTTGTTAATTCTTTCAGTTGTTTTTCTATTTTCTAATTCATTTAGTTCTGCTTGAATTTTTGTTATCTGTTTTTTTTTTCCCTGATGCTCGAGGGGTTCTTTTGTTGTTCTCTTTCTACTTGTTCAGTTTGTAAGGTTAATTCTTTGGTTTGGGCACTTTCTTCATTTTGGATATGCACATTTATTGAAATAAATTGACCTCTGAGCAGTGCTTTTGCTGTATCCCACAGGCTCTGGTAGGATGTGTTTTCATTCTCATTTGTTTCCATGAATTTCTTTATTGCATCCTTGATTTCTTCTATAACTCGTGAATGTTTGAGCAAGGTGTCGTTCAGTTTCCATCTGTTTGAGTCTGCCCATGTTTTTCCTGTTATTGATTTCAGCTTTTATGACTTTACTGTCTGAGAGGATGCTTTGCACTATTTCAGTGGTTTGGATTTTGTTGAGACTTGTTTTATGGCCCCAAATGGATTTATTCTGGGGAATGTTCCATTTGCACTGAAAAAGAAGGTGTAATTGTCTGTTGTTGGGTGGAGAGTTCTGCATATGTCTGTGAGGTTGAGTTGGTTGATTGGCACAATAAAATCTTCCTTTTTCTTTTTTTGAGCTTTTATCTGGATGTTCTGTCCATTACCGAAAGTGGAGTGTTGACTATCGACCAATCTGTTGCAGTTTTCAGTGTTGTCAATGTTTGTTCGATCTATTTAAAAGCCGTGACATTGGGTGCATAAGTATTTAATATTGTGATATCCTCTCTATATATTGAACCTTTAAGTAATAAATAGTGACCGTTCTTGTCTACGATGGTGGATTTTACTTTAAAGTCTGTTTTACCTGAGATTGGTATTGTGACTCCTGCTGTTTTTTGTATGTTGTCGGCATGGTATACATTTCCCCATCCTTTGATTTTCAGTTTGTTTGTATCTTTGTGTGTTTCTTGTAAGCAACATATAGACAGAGGACATGTTTTTTTTTTTTTTGCTTCAATCTGTTATTATTTCTTTATTTGTGCATTTAATTCATTTACATTCAGGGTAATTATTGATAGGTACAAATTTATTGCTGTGATTTTGGTGTCTTTATTTGTGTGTTGTTGATAGTTTCTTTGTTCCACTTAATATTCTGTCCTGAGTTGTTTTTCTTTATGGTTTTCTTTTTGTCCTTTTCAGTGTTGTTTTTGTATCTGTTGAGACATCAATACTGTGTCTCTTGTTTTGATGTGTGGTATTGTTAGTATGCTTTGCAGCTACCCCACTATTTCCACCTTATGTCCTAAGTTTAAACCAGTATTTTAGCCAGCTAGTATTGCTCTAACAGAAATACCACAAAGTGGATGACTTTAGTAAAGACAATTTTATTCTTACACAGTCCAGTAGGCTACAACAAGGTGTCTGCTCCAGGGGAAGGGCTTTCCCTCTGTCATCTCTGGAGGAATGTCCTTGTGTTACATCAGACATTGGTCAGGGAGAATCTTGATGCACAAACCTCAGGTCTGAAGGATGTACTCTATTCTTGGTGCTGCTTTCTTGCTGGTGAGAGGTTCCCAAGCCTCTGCTGGCTTCCCTCTCTTTCTTTGGAGTGTAAGCTATACTCCAGGGAAACTCCTTAGCAAGGGTGTCACAGTCTCACCTTAATCCTGTTTTAACATAATCATCTTATCTGCTGGCAGAGATTAGGATGTATAGCATAGGCAAATCACAAGATATTGGGGATGATGGCCCAACCAATGGCTACACACATTTTTGGGGGACACAGTTCAATCCATGACAACCAGCCTTTAGTTTCTTTGCATCTCCTTGACTTCCTCTCCATATGAACGCATTACTATGTCCCTCTTTATAGTGTTATGCTGTCATAATTTATGTGCTGAGATCTCTCTTTTCTTAATTTTAATATTTTAGCTTTGATTGCACTTTGTTACTTCCCTGACCAAGTAGAACTCTGACTGCTGCGTCCTGCACTGTATCCTTGAGTATAAGTCTGATGCTATTGATTTTCTAATCAAAGAACTTCCTTCAGTAGTTCTTGTAGTTTTGGTTTGCTTTTTACAAAGTCTCTAAGCTTCTGTTTATCTGGGAATGTCCTAATTTCACCATCATATTTGAGTGACCATTTTGCAGGATATATAATTCTTGGTTGGACATTTTTTTCCTTCAAGGCTTTGTATGTGTTGTTCCCATCGCCTTCTTGCCAACATGGTTTTGGCTGAATAATTGGAGGCCATCTAAAAGACTTTCCTTTGTAAGTTAGTTTTTGTTTAAAATCAGCTGCCTTTAAGAGCCTCTCCTTATATTTCATTTTGTTAAGCTTGAGTATAATGTGTCTTAGTGTCTTTCTTTTGGCATCTACCTTCTGTGAAGTTCAGTAAGCCTCTTGAATAGATAGATATCTTCTCATCTTTCATCATGTCATGTAAACAACAATCTTCGCTGTATTTTCTGCTATCCCTCCCTGTTCTGGAACTCCAATCATTCATAAATTGTTCCTGTTGATAAAGTCCCACATAACCTTTAATGATTTTTCATTTTTCTTGATTCCTCATAAATGCTGCTGTCAGTTGCTTTATCTCAGTCTCACTAATTTTACATTTCATTTTCTAGATCTTGCTCCTTTGACTTTCAATTGAATTGTTTAACTCTGAGATTCATTACTAATCTGCTGAATTTCAGATCATTGTTGCTCTAGTGATTTGTGCAACTTGTTTAATTTTTCATTTTATTCTGCTGAACTTTATCTAATCACCATTGTCAGGTATAGAAGATCTCTATACATAATTCTTTTATATTCTTCCTCTGATAGTTTCAGGAAGGCTTCTTCATCAGTGAAATTTTTTGATACTTTGTTTTGGGAGTCTTCTGGAGCAATGGTGGTCTGCTTCTTTAAAAGAGATTGATTGTTATCTCTAAGCCATCAGAAAGGTGTTGTGATTCATTAGGTTATTGCAGTGTAATGTATATAAATATATGTCATCCAGTCAAGCCAAGTGCCGTTGAGTCGGATCAGCTCATGTCATAATATGTGTTATATATGTTATTATATATATGTATAAATTTTATTTTGATTGTTCAAATAGTCCACTCCTTTGAGCTACAGTGGTTACTGAAGCCTTAATAATTCCATTGTCCCATGACTCAATGATTAGAGTGATGACTACACTAAGAAATGTAGTAAGAATTGCTGGCTTAGGGGAACCAGTAGAATTCTTGCAGTCCCTCCTTTGTTTCCTTCCCTAGGTCTAGGAGAGGGCACTCCCATAAAATGCCCCATTACCAGCCTAGGTACAGCTCTAGGATTGAGAGCTAGCGGTAGAGTGAAGAATGGATGGGGAAAGAGCTGTGTATAGTGAGTGTAGGCCATATGTAGGAAAAGTTGAGCCATGAAAGTTGAACTTTTTCTGTGAGTCTGTATGTAATGCATTCTGCAGCTTGGAGGACCCAGTGTAACTTGTCCTATGCCCCTCCCTTTGTTTCCTTCTAACAGACTGGGAGAAAAGTTTAGGGCACACAAACAAAATATCCCACTTCTCCTTGTGTGGTGCACTAGAATTTAGCCTCTGGTGCAAAGCAGAGAGAGTAGGTAGAAAAGGCCAGGCATAGGGAGTAAGATCAGCAAATAGGAAAGCTGTGAGCCCCAAGAAATCAAGAACAATTATCTTGAAATGATCTTTGCAATTCACCTAGGGTCAGGACTGCAGTTCTGGTGATTCAGTGAAGGTTGGCACTTCCCTTTCTTTCCCTTTTCATGATGAGGGGAAAATCTCAGGGCACACACATACAATCTCACTTTCAGTCCAGACAGTTTCCCAGAATTTTGCCTCCACTGTAGCCCAGAGAAGGGAAGGGGGAGGAAAGGGTGTTACTGCATTCAGCTGTCAGCCACTGCTGGGCCTACTGAGCAAGGCCTTCCCAAGCTCACCCTCCCAGTTAAAAGATACCCTGTCCAGTCAGGTACCTCTGCTTAGCGTGGGAGTCCCCCCCAGCCATGCTCCCAGGGGCAGCTGTCCTAGTTGTAGCAACCCAGCTGACAAAGATGGCCTCCACACTCGAGCTGTCTCTCCATAGCCACATCAATGGAAGTGAAACTCTTTGCACTGTCAATTTATCTCTGACAAAGGTAGTTTCTCCACTTTCTGTCACCTGGTCTGGTCTTACACATTTCCACCTGATCTTGGGACTCCTAGAATGTGATTTTTCATCTGTTTAGTGGTTTTTCATGGCCTTAGTTGTTAGAGGGACTAGAGGAGATGTATGACTAGTCACCATGTTGCCCCTGCCTCTGGAAGTGAAGGTTTAAAGGGCACACAGGACACTGATTAATTCTTGTTGGGGATTTATTCTTCCTTTACCTATTTATTGGGCACTTCATCTATCTGTATCCCTTTAACCACCTTCTGTGATCTGGAAAAATGTCCTAGTTTGAACACAACACAACTCTAAATGGATTTTAAAAATTTGTGGTTGGAATATATATATAACACAATATTTAGTATTCTAATATTTCTACATGTACAGTTAGTTTCATCATGTTGTGAAACTATTACCTCTGTTTTCAAATGTTACATCACTTTTAACAGATGCTCGGTATCATCTAAGCGGTAACTCTCTCAACCCCAACCTGTGAACCACTAATCTACTTTTTCCTGTGTGCATTTGTTTATTCTAGATATTTCCTATAAGTGATGCCATACAATATTTATACTTTTGTAACAGACTTATTTCATTCAGTATAATATTTTCAAGGTTCATTCATGTCATAGCATGAATCAAAATTTCATTTCTCTTTATAGTAGACTAATAGCCTATTGTGGGTATATATCACATTTTAATTATCCATTCATTTACTGATTGGGTTATTTCCATCTTTTGACTATTGTGAATAATGCTGAAATGAACATCAGTGCAGAAGTATTTGTGTGAATACCTCTTTTCTTTGGTTATATACCCAGAAATGGAATTGCTGTGTCATATCATACTTACAGAACTGACTTTTTCAGGAATATTCAAACTCTTTTTCACAATTTACTTTCTCACAAGTGGTGATTGAGGATTTTAGTTTCTACAAATAGATTTTCATAACACTTTTTGTAAGACTTGATGAAAAGTGCATCCAGATGCTTTATGGATACCTCAAAGTCAGAATTTCCTGAACTAATGTGTATTACTTTCTCTCTATAATCTCCCCTTAACCCCATTAAAAAACCCTAAATGTTTTCCTTCTTTAGCTTTAAAAAACCAAAGATCTATACCTGTTGCTGTTGAGTCGATTCAAACTCACAGTGAATAGAACAGAGTACAACTCTCTCATAGGGTTTTCGAGGAGTGGCTGGTGGTTCCAAACTACTGATTTTTGGGTTAGCAGCCAGGGCCCCTCTTTAGCTTTACTTCTATAAGTTAAAGGAAAGCTATGCACTTCTAAGCTGTTTGCTGTTCTTTTTCCTTTACCTTCCATATCTGAGTCTTCAGAAAAGTTCTTGATCCTGCTCCTTGAATATTTTCAGAATGTGTCTTCTCCTTCTCATTAACTGTTAATGTCCACATTATCTATCAACTCAGCTTTATCAATAGTCTCAGGGCTCTTTCCACTCTCCCCCTTCATTCATTCATCTTGCAACCACAGCTGTCTTTCTAGATGATAAATCTGACCAAGACAGACTGTCTGCCAAAAGTCTGATGGTCCTCCACTATCTACTAAATTTTTTTTTAAATACTTTAACCTGCTATTTGATATTTTTCATGACCTGACTTTGTCTTCTTTCCCTACCTTGTGTATTTCTCTGTTTGTTATACTTTACACCTGCTATTTTCCAAAGTGTATTCCAAGGATTGTGGATAGTTTGAGATGCTTCTCTACAAGATTTTCAAGTTAAGTAATGCAGAAAACAGTGTCTACTCTGTCTCGCTTTGGTTACTGAAATTGTGTATTAGCACTTTCTACACTCTGAGAAGTCCTGCAATAAAGAAATCCATTTGATTTTGTTTAACTCAATGTTCCAGCATTTATTTGACCATGGAATTCTTTTTCCCCCCTTTTACAGAATAGCAGATACTGTAAAGAACTAGTTTTCTGTGGATACATTCCACTTTTTCTAAAAGTAACATATAAAACACATGTAAAAGCTTGACATTTAAAACTCCAGGGCCAAAAGTTCAGTTTTAGTTTGTATCCTTTGAACTATTGTCTTAGTTCTGATGATTCTACCCCAGTGCCTCTTCCAACTCCAAACTCATCCTTCAGAGCATATTTCAAATGCCACACTCACTGTGCATCCTTCAGTGATATGTCACTGGCAACTCTTCACCTTTTTTGCTATGATATAGCACTTTTTGATACTTCTTTTTGATACTTGTTGGAGTAATTTTTTTCCACTTGTAGAACTCATAGAGTTTCCAAGGGGTGCCTGGTGGATTCAAACTGCTGACCTGCTAGTTAGCACCTGTAGTGCTTAATTACTACACTGCCAAGGTTTCCAAAGTAATTCCAAGTATTTTCTGTCAGTATCAATAAGTTCATGATTCCCTGCTATGTCTGTATATGCAGTATGGGAGCATGCTTTAATCTCTGTCAGACCTTGTTTAAATACCACTAAGCCACACAAAAGCTGGTGACTCTGGCAATGTGCGCAGCTTCTCTGAGTTTCAGTTTCCCTACAGGGTTGTCATGAGAATTAAGAGTTCATGCTTCAGGGGGACTTAGCATTGTGCCTGCAACATAATAAATCTCGATACAACAATAATGACAAAGATGTTAGTGGATTGCCTATGATGCTGCCAATAAATGACATGTAGATACTGTGTGTGGTCATGCAGTTTTTTGGTACCAGGACCAGAAATAAGTAACCCATGTGTCTACTTTTATTACTGGAGAAAGCTCCAGAGTTATTGCTACCTGCTGCTAAAAAGCCAGCTGCAGGGATAGGTACTTGGATGAAGTGGTAAAAAGTTGTATTTTCTGCATGCTAGCAAATCAGGGGACAGGTAGCATTTCCACTCTCAAAGCCTGTCTGAAACCACCAGGTATGCTCGAGGGTTTTAGTGGGGAAGCTATGTGTTGTGCCAGCACAGGGAGCAGGTGTCAGAACAATGAGGGCAATCTGGAAGAGGGCATCTGGGAGGAGCCTCAGGGGCCAATATGCATTTAAACTGGGGTCTGGATACTCTCGGTTGTCATCTTTTGTAGGGGGTCCTGAACTGGGCCTTCGCTGGTGCCTCCACTTGGCGCCTCCTAAAGAAGAAGCTGTGAAAAGCTGCAAAGATTTTTTTCAGTGGCTCCTACAAGTTAATGTGTGATTTCCTGGGCCAAATAGTGCTAGGAAGCCAGGAAATTTTAAGAAAAACAAGTAGAGAATTAATCTTGACTGTCTATTACAATTTCCCCTTTGAAAATGGGGGCCTGAAGGCCCCCCTCAGTTTCAATCTCTTCTTGTTGTTTTTAACCTTCACAATGTTGGAAAGAAGGGCCACTGACCATTCTGGTTACTTCTTGCTGAATAGGGGCTCAGAAGGAGTGAAGAGTGTCAGTACAGGGGAGGACACACCAAAGTTGGGTCCAGGGGTAAAAGGACTCTGGATTCTGAGGGAATGCTACCAAGAATAAACACTCCTCCAGGATTTAGCATCTGGCTCTTTCCCTTGGTAAGTGTTTTTAGGATATAGGGCCCAAAGATGTAAATGAGGAGGATGATAGTAGACAAGAAGGAAAGGGCTCAGGAGTTTACAGATCCAAAACATTTAGACAGCTGGCCCACCAACCTGAGTGAGTCAGGGGACGAAACTTAGACATTTCTTCAGAGAGTGATGTGGAGTTAAGCATTTATAGGATTTTAACAACTGACTCAGTAACAGAGCTGCATATGTATGAAGGGCATCCTAGTTCAAACAGTAAGGCCCAGATATCTGGCATGGCACTGTCCCAAAACACGTTATACAACCGGACTATTTCCCTAGTATATATCCCCAAACCAACAGTGTAGCCAATTTTAAGTGTTGCTTGTATTCCAGTTAGTAATTTTTGTCCCAGCATTCAAGGACACATGAATGAAGTGTCTTTTAACTGCAGCCCCCATTAGACATTACCAGACATGAGAACAAACTTCACTAGACATAACAGTAAACTTAAACTTCACACAGTCCTGTGGGAAAATACATTAACTCTCTTGACATGACTGCAGCCATCTTGGCTGCTATACCATTATTCAACTTTATATAACCTTTTGTACAAAGAGCGTTATAGTAAACTACCTTGACTTTATCACTGTGTCCAGTAACAAAGGAGTAGTGTGGGAACACATCCAGTTAATGAGGTAGGCCATGCAGGAACATAAAAAACTGTGGATCGGGTATGCAGGAATGCAGAGAACCATGACAACACATGGGTAGTGGAAAACCTCTCTCACCTTAGCAACTAGCCAGGTGACTGGATGTCCTCAACTCTTTGGTTTCTAGGATCCTAATTGTTCTTGGCGGATGGTATAACTACTTCAATAAAACCTGATTCTGGGCTCTCAGCACAGTGACTTTTAGCCCCCTGATCCCACTTTTGTCTGTCTGTCTTTTCTTTAACCTAGGCCTGACTCCCTCCTCTACCCATGTTCATCGGAGAACTCACTGACTCTGACACAGTCCTACTTGGAGAGTGGAGCTCCTTGGGTAATCCAGGATAGAGAAGGTGGCTTCCTTGTCTAAGACAAGTCTAATTTTTGCTTTTCCAACTCCAAGTCAGAGTGTAACCTTTAGCTCTCCCATAGAGATGCTGATGTGTGGCCAGGAGGCAGATGGGTGTTGGGTCGCCTATCAGCGGTCAGTTTTTCAGACCCCTCTTTTGAAAGTCCATGAGAGCTATCTGGGTCTTTTATTAAAGAAGTCTACTGGATGCCCTGTTTTAGGGTACTCAGGACATTCTGTCTTTCAGTGACCTCATTTTTAACAGTACCTATTAATTGGGATCCATGTTCACTGGCCAGTGAGGTAATCCAAGTCTTGATCTCTGGGGGCTAACTGAATTACCTTGAGGTAGACCTTGGCTAGCCATAGCCACCAACCGGACTTTCTTTTTCAGCCTTTTCTCCCTGATGCTCAAATCTCTGTTATTAAAATACCTTAAATGTTTCCTCTACCAACTGTAAGGGTGGATTGAGGTTTTGCTTTGAGCTTTTGTAACTCATCTTATGTCTGATGTGGACCGGGATATAAACTGTATGACCATACTGGCTCTTCCTCTTCCACTTTTAAAATTTGTACCAATATGTCTTTCAAAGATTGAGTGAGCCTAGCCAGAGCAAAATGGCTGGGCTCTCTTGAGGTTCCTAGCTAAAAGGAGTTTTGAGAGCCAGTCTTTTATCATTTTTTAATGTTAATAAGACATTTAGCTTTTAGGTCTTCACCCTGATAGGGGCCATGAAAGTCTGCAAGTTGGAATTCTTTCCCATTTGCCATTATAAAACAAAGTGTCCAATGGCTTGAGGAATCAGTTGTTTGCAAAAGCATTAGCTTGTGTGGCTTACCTCAATTTTCACAGAAGCCAGAAATCTAGACCCTAGAAGAATTACACATCCAATTATAAAACCCTCAATTAAAGTGTTTAATAAAAGGTAATTGAACATCATCAGGTATCCAGGATCTCAGGTGCTATACAGTAAACCAGGAAATAGAACAAAAACACCAATAATATCAAGCTTATTATCTGAAATAACCAACAAAATCATGACCTAGAGGTCTCTGACAGAGGAAACTACCCAAAATCTATGTTGAGATAGTTTGGTTAATTGTTTTCATAAAATTAACAAAGACTGTAGATGACAAAACTTAATATGACTATGATCAATAAAAACAGATCATTTTACTAGTGACAGAAGTCAATTACAAGCAAGATATAAAGGTCATGTATAACCCAATATGCTAGAGAAAACCTTAGGCAATAATATTTTTAGACGCAGTCATTACTCACATTGTAAGGAACATTAAACATCATACATAATAATCTTGAGGTATAATGTCACATAGTCACAATATACCAAGATTATTATGTCTCTAAATACTTAGATAGTATAAAAAATAAACTCCTAGGCAAATAATCTGAATACGTCAGTCAAAGCATTGGCTCTGATGATCTCAGATTAAATAAAATATATCAGTGACTATCCACCCTTTGTTCTCTAAAAAATTACAACCTTACAACATGTAACACATATATCCCCTGTCACAGTGAAAGCCTTAAAGTCCAAGCCCAAAATCCAGAAAATATCCTTTAGCAGTGAAACTTTGAACACAAGTTATCTGCTTCTAAAACACAGTAGCAGGCACCAAGCAAATTTACAGAATGCATCACATTAGCTCTCAAGGCTTTGAAAAGAATTTTCTTTTCTTTGAGACATTTTCGCAATGACCCTGTCCTCTAGACTCAATATCAGCCACCCTCTCTGGATTCTAAGTGGAACACCCCACCCTAGTCCTGTCCTATAGCTCTGCCTTCTGGGCCCACCAGGATCGCACCTCTTAATCCCTCAACTTCATGTGCATGATTTTCCAAGTCCACAGGAATGGTGCTGTTGCCATTGGTTGCTTGTTGTTTTTCTCCAAGTAAAATTAACAATTTAAAACCAAATCAAATCCACTGTGTTGGAGCTGATTTTAACTCACAGCAGCCCTATAGGGCAGAATAGAATTGCCCCACAGGACCTCCAAGGAGCGGCTGGTGGATTTGAACTGTAGACTTTCTGGTTAGCAAATGTAGCACCCTCCACTATGTAATTGGGGTTTCTCTGGTTAGCAATTAAGAGATATACTGCCAATGACAAGACAGGGGAGTCTGGACAACACATACAAATGACAAACATGTAAACATTGTTTCATAAAAATTGAAATGATGTATAGGACAATACTGAGGCCAAACAATTGTTTTGTATGGACATTAAACATTAGGTCTACAGGAATTAGAAACTTTTCACAGAAAATTACAAATTTGAAGTCTCCACAGCTTGTGTACACTTGTGTTGGATTAGAACAACAATAAAGAAAGACGTTTCCAAAACCTCACAAAGACAAATACAAAACTACGTTATAAATGCATTTATCTTATCAAACATATGCAAGAGGCCTTACTTTATCACACACATGCAGCCTGTTAAGAAAACTCTAAACATTTTCACACCACTCCATACCTTCCTTGAACCTACTTCACACCACAGCACCCCACCCCCCCACCTGAGAACCAGAGGACAATACTAGCCTGAGCATACATCCACCTGTGGAGTTAAAATCATACAAGAACTGGAAAATCCATCATTCAGCAGAGTAAATTTACTTTAAGGAAATGTGTGTACCACCTATCTGCTAGAAACACATTCAGCAGAAGGCACCATAGAACTCTGGTCCTCAGTGCTGAAGGAAGGGAAATGTGAAGTATCCAGAAACTAGGCTGCTCCCCCTTTTCTTTTGGGGGGCCCAAACCAGAAATCTTAAATAAACCTGGTGGGCCCTTCCACGGGATCCGCAAACCAGAAATACTAAATAAGCCAGGCAGGCCCCTCCATGGGGTCCACAAACTAGAAACCGTAATTAAAAAAACCTATTCCTGTTCTCCCCAAAAAACATTTGGTCATTCAGCCCAGATAGTGCAGTTAGAAGCTGGCAGCACTCGACAGAAAGAAGAGGTCAGCAGAGATCTGATGTTTTTGAGGTGACTCAAAAAGAGGATCTCAGCAAGCCCTCAGTGCTACTGAAGTGGTGGTGCTAAGCTCAGGAAGCATTTTCTCCTGGGTGGCTCGCCAGAGCCAGAAGTTTGTAACTGGAGAAAACACCAGAGTTTTCACTATCTGCCACTAAAAAGCCAATTTCAGAGACAGGTACTTGGGTGAAGTGCTCAAAAGTTCTATTTCCTGTGTGCAACACAGGGGACAGGTAGCATTTTCATACTCAAAGCCTGTCTGAAACCACCAGGCAAGATAGGAGGTTTAAAGGGGAAGCTACATGCCGTGCCAGCACAGGGGGAGAGTGTCAGGGAGAACAAGAAGGACAGTCTGGGGAGGGCTTCCATCTGGGAGCAGGCCTCAGGGGTTGATATGCATCTGAACTGGGGTTGGGACACTCTTGGCTGTCATCTGAGTAGGGGGTCCCGAACTGGTGCCTTCCCTGGCCCCTCCACTCACCACCTCCTAAAGAAGAAGCTGTAAAAAGCTGCAAAGCATTTATCTCAGTGGTTCCTACAAGATAACATGTGATTTTCGGGGCCAGGTAGTGCTAGGAAGTCAGGAATTTTAATAAAAACAAGTACAGAATTAATCATATTTCAGTTTTCACATTTGAAAACAGGGGGCTGAAGGCCCCTCTTGGTTTCAATTTAACTTCACCCTTACAGCTGTTTTGTGAAAAACCAAAAGCCGAATCCACTGCTGTCAGTTGATTCCACCTAACAGAGATCGTTTAAAGTGTTATTACTCCCATTTTACAGATAATGGAATCAAGACTGTGTCTTGATTATAAGAGACGTGAAATGTCTTAGTCATCTAGTGTTGCTATAACAGAGACCACAAGTGGATGGCTTTAACAAAGAAAAATCTATTTTCTCACAGAAAAGCAGGCTCATAGTCCAAATTCAGGGAATAGGCTCCAGGGAAAGTCTTTCTCTGTTGGGTCTGGAGGAAGATCTGTATTCACTCTGGACTAGGAGCTGTGTTATGTTCCTGGTACTGCTTCCTTTCTGATAGTATGAGGTCCCCAACTGTCTGCTTGCCTCCCTTTACTTTATATTGCAAAAGATTGCCTCAAGGCACAAAACTGTCTTATAGGTTGAGTTTTGCCACACCAACATAACTGTGGCCCATTTTCCCTCATTAACATCATAGAGGCAGGGTTTACAACTGAATATCACACAATACCAGGAATCGTGGTCTACCTAAGTGGCTAACCACATTTTTAGGGGCACACAATTCAATCTATGACATGGAGTTAAGCAGAAAATTGGAATGGCATAAGCTACTGAATCGAAGAAGAGCTGCTTGTTGAATTTTGTGTTTGTCACTGTCACTAATGAGATGAGGTCTGGGGCAAAATAATTTTTAACATCTGCTTTCTTACCTGTGAAGTAGGGATCATAATTATATTTTATCTCACAGCATTGTGAAAATTAAACAAACAAGATAGCATATGCAAATCATTTAGCCCAGTGCCTACCTTACAGTAATTTTTAAAAATTATCATCTCATTATCATGAGCATACTAGAGGATAAATGACTTCAGATCAAAGACCACCACCTTGTGGCTATGCCAATGAGAAGCAATGAACTTAAGTTGGTAGTCATCTCTATACTGTAGAGTAAGAACTAATGCTGAAATTGCTCTTCAATTTCCTTTGGAAAAAAAAAAAGAAACAAACCAAATAAGGGAAAGGACCCAAAATCTAAAACCAAGAAAAATCTCCCTCCTTAAAATGGTGGGACTTATTGTTGAGGAGAGAATGGCCCCAAACAGAGTCAGAGACACACTAGCCCGAGAGTCCAGTAAAGTTTATTCAAAGAGAAAGAGAGTAAGGTCTGAGCCCAGGGTGGCTCAGCCCACTCAAGGAGAGAAAGGAAGAGAGACAGAGAGACAGAGACAGAGAGAGTGGAGTCTGAGCCGAGAGGAAGCTCAGCCCCTCTCAGGCCAGCAAGGCAGGTCTTTTATAGTTCCAAAGTTCTGATGAGGTAGTGTGGGGTGAGGAGTTTTATGGTTTGATAATAAAAAGTGTTAAAAAGAGGAGGGGGGTAGGGTTTGTCTATAGTCTTTGATAAGGGAAAAGCCTTGCTTAGGAGAGTGGGTGTGGCAGGCATAAAGTCTTGTTTGTGGTTCAAATTCCAATGGGCTGTTTTTGGGTAATGGCTTATGCTAAAGCCTCTCTGAAATCCAGGGATGTGGCAGAAGATGGCTTTTGTTAAACTTCTCTGAAATCCAAGGACAGAGTTCCCTCGTTTATGAGAAAAGGCACTTTAAAATAGTTGAGCCCACAACAATTTGGAAGAAGATGCAGCCACAAGTCTGTCTCGGGTGGTGAGTCATCCCCACCTGCCCTTGCTGAGTGTCCACTCTAACTCCTTTACGACTACTTAGACACAGTCCTTGTTGCTGTTTCCTAAATAGCTATTGGAGCCCCAACTTGTCTCCCTTCCTCCAGCCACTGATTCCATGGCGCCCATTTTTCCCATAGCTGTCAGAAGTAACCATGAATTATAGGGAGGAGTGGGCCAATCCCTTTTGTGAACTTTGAAAGAAAGCAAAATTTAAGTGCATTAGCATAGCATACAAGACTCGTTATATCCATCTCCAACTCACCAACTCAACTCTGTGCAGCCTTAGTTTATACTACCTGTCTGCACAGTATCTGTATCAATCTCGTTAGTTCTTTCACATCTACAATTTCAGGCTTTTCTGTTCTTGTTTGCCCTCCTTGCTCATTCTGGAATATCTATTATCTTCTTTTCCCCTAACTTAAAGTTATTCTTCTCATGCTCCAATATGCAGATCAAGTACCTTCCTTCCTCAAAGGTTTGTCTAATCTACCATGAACAAAAAGTGTATCATACCTGGGAGTCCCCTTTTCTATATTAATCATATCTCATCTCCAATTTCTTTTGGAAAAAAAAAAAAACGAGATAAGGGAAAAGACCCAAAATCTAAAACCAATTTCTTTATCCTTATAAATATAGCTCTTAAGATTTTCTACTTTGTATTATGATTGGAAGAGGAAGAGGACAATTTATGTTTCAAACTATGTTATAAAATGCTTAAGGAATGCAGCTTTATCTATAAGTAGCAATCAACTGTCTAAAGTTTCTTTCCTTTTATTTTTTGAAAAACACTTTTAGCAGAGTATTCAATGATTAGGGTGAGAGGCTGGTAGTTATGTTCTTTAATATCTGACTATTAAGTGTGATGCTTCTAGGGACTTCTAGTGAATAGAAATTAAGTATGTTCTTTTTGATGCCTAATTTGCTATAAGTTTCTTAAAATCAGGAATTCTTTTTGAATTATATCAAATCATTTTTGGTATCTGTTGATATTACATGGTTTTTCTGATTTAATATATTAATGTATCACTTACATAAAGAAACTTTCATAATTTTGAACCAGTCTTACATTTTGGTATAATCCTTATTTAACCAAAACATGTTATTCTTTTAATATGTGTTGTTGAATTTGATTTGCTAATATAGTACTAAGATTTTTACCTTTATCTCCTCAACAGGAAATGGACTATTATTTTATTTTCTGGAGCTTTCCTTAATGGATTTGGTTATCAGTGTTATTTTAGCTAGTAAATAAGTTGAGAAACATCTCATCTTTGTTTATCTCGAGAACAATTTCCACACTGGAGGCTCTGGTTCTTGAGTATTTAGTAGAACTTCATCCATGCATTTGTCTGGGCCTGAAGACCTTTTCCTTTTTTAGGAATAATGCTTTTGCTGCTTTTTCAATTTGTTTGAGAGTTTTTCATCAACTTGGCTTTTTCCCTTTTTCTTAAGCCAATTGTCATGGATTGAATTGTGTCTCCACAAAAATAGGTGTAGCCATGTAGCTGGGCCATGATTCCCCGTATTCTATGATTGTCCTCCACTTTGTGATTTTGCTGTGCTGTACGTTAAAGGATTAGGGTGGGACTGTAAATTCCTTCAGAAGATCACCTCCCTGCTCCACTGTAAAGGGAGTTTCCCTGGAGTGTGGCTTGCCCCACCCTTAATCCTTGCATCCTGCAAGAGATAAAAGGAAAGAGAAGCAGGCAGAGAACTGGAAACCTCACACCATCAAGAAAACAGCACTGGGAGAAGAACACATCCTTCGACCTAGGGTTCCTGCGCCAAGACTCTCCTTGGACAAAGACTGATGCAATACCGGACTTTCCTCCAGAGCTGACAAAGGGGAAAGCCTTCCCCTGGAGTGGACTTCTCGAATTTGGACTCATAGTCAACTGGACTGTGTAAGAATAAATTTTCCTTTGTTAAAGCCATCCACTTTGTGGTATTTCTGTTAGAGTAGCACTAGCTGACTAAAACGCCAATTTTAATAGCTTAAAAATTCTCCACTATCACTGTTTCTTTTCCCATTCTTAATATTTCTTGCTTTTTTCTTCCCTTCTTGTTTCTTAATCAGATTTTCCAAACTTGGTCTATTTCATTAGTCTTAAATAAGCACTTTTTGGCTAAATAAGTTTTACTTTAATGCTCTTGTAATATCTTTTTCTGTATTTATTCATGCATTTCATCAACTAACTCCCTGCAAGTTTATTGTGACTTTTTCCTAGTTTCTTCAGTTAAAAATTTAGATTTTTTAATTTTTAGCCTTTTTAGCATTTACATAAATGTATCAGTGCTGTAAGTTTTCCTCTTAGAACAGTTTAGTCTTCATTCTATACATTGGTGTATCAAATGTTGCTTGGTTTATGTTAGAGATTTTTGGATGCAGTGGGTTTCGTTTAATGGAAACTGTGTAGAAGAAGAACCAGAGAGAGAGGAGGAGAAAGAAAAGGAAAAGTTCATTTGCATCCCGGGCGGCTCCAGGCGGCTTTACAGAGTTCTCAGATGGGCTCGGGGGTTGGGGGTTTATAAAGGGGCACCATCCGACCTTGTTGAGGACAGCGCTGACGCCTTTGAGGATGAAAACAGTGCTTGCGGCAAGTAGCCTATGGGGTTGTGGATGATTAGAGTTGCTTAATTAACATAATGGGGTATTATTTCAGTGGAGTTGAGCCTATGGGAAAGAAGTGATAGCTAGTCAGCCCTGGGCAGCTAGTCCCATTTGAATGGAATTTCCAGAATAGCTGGGGGATGAAACGTTTTGACTTGGGTGGTTCAGGGAATCGTTGGGGGAGGAGGCTTGGGTTTCAGCCTAACAGTTTATTTCTAAAGAATATATTGTTGAAATGAGGAAGGGCGCAGTAAAAATTCAAGGTATTAAAGAAAGCCCCAGGAAACAACTTAACAGCAGAAAATACCATAGAATAATCTCACCTTTGTCTTACAAAACGCTGTCACAAGACAAGCCTGGGGACAACCTTGCAAGTGACAGCCTGCAAGTGACCCCTAGACCTTGACCACATTTTACAACTAATAGGAGTTAACCAATCAATGTAAAGGTCAGTTCACCCTCCCTGCTTTGCAATCTCACGACTTAAATACTGGGCACTGAGGGAAACTCGTGGTCGCCCCCTGCTCTGTGTAGCTTGGGGTGCGTCCCTGGTGCACCAGTATTTTTCCTATTGAGCATATTTTTTTAATAAAATTTAACCTTTATAGTGACAGTGTCGCATCTTGAAAATCACGGACCCTAACATATATAATTTAAAATTTTACTTTTCAGTAGCTATTTGGATCAGCATTTTTAATTTTCAACTAATTCTTCTTACTCTCATCTTCTTTCCTCTAGCTTTTCTCTTAAGAGTCCCTGGTAGTACACAATGGTTAAGTGCTCAGTTGATAACAAAATGTTGGCTGTTTGAACCCGCTCAACAGCACTGTAAAAGAAGGACATGGTGGTCTACTTACATAGAGATTACAACCTAGAAAACTCTTATGTGGTAGTTCTCTGTCATGCGGGGGGGGGGTCATTGTGAATCAAAAATCAACTTGATGGCATCTAATAACAACTAATAACAACAATCTTCTCTTACTATTCTTTATTCTAATCTTACATCAAAGTGGATACTATATTTACAGGATGACTTTTTCAAATTTGCTGATATTGCTAAAAATGTAATGATTTTTTTTTTTGGTCTATTGAACATATCAGTAATTGAGAGCAGCAATTCAAAATCACCTTCTATAATAATGAATTTGCCAGTGTCTCATTTTGGTTTTATCAATTTTGTTTTATAAGCTTTGAGGTTACTTTATTAGGTGCGTTAAAATTGAGAATTATTGGCACCTATGCCCTGGTAGCACAGTGGTTAAGGGCTTGACAGATAACAAAAAGGTTAGCAGTTCAAATCAGCCAGCCACTCCTGTTGTGCAGTTCTATTCTGTCCTGTATGGTTGCTATGAGTTGGAAGCAACTTGAAGGCAATGAATTTTTTTTAATTTTTATTTTTATAGACATCACAGCACCATTGCAACACAATAAATTGCTTAGCATGACCCTTCTAGCTGTATTTTTTTGTGACACACACAATGATTGAGTGGATTATGAAAATATGGTATATGGAACCATAATAAAGGGACTAGTCAGTGTTCCTATCTCACTAACCTTAAAATAAGCCATACCACAGGCTTATGAAGAGGATTTCATTACCACCAAAGAAGAAAAGCCAGGAGTGGAGCACATCCTTTAGACCAGAATCTTGGCACCAAGAGGCATCTGAAATCAGGAGAGGGAGAGAGAGAGAGTGTGTGTATTGCAACACTGAAGACAAAGAGAAATGCTGGCAGAGAAATGGCAGCAGAATAACTAGGAGACCAGTAGAAGATGGCCTAGTGAGAAATGTGAGTGCCTCTGGAGAGGTGGTTTACTGGTGGAGCAGGGTGAAGTGCCTCTGGGCACTTGGTGGAGGTAGGTTTGCCAATTCATGGAGCTGGAGTTGAAGGTGTTGAGGGCAAAGCTTAACAGTAGAGTGTAGTGTCTTTAGGCACTCAGTTGCACAGTTAAAAGAGCTTCGTAACACTTACCTCAGCAGTAGCCAAAGGCTAGGGAGAGGGATACCTGTAGGCATGACTAAGAAGGGGCTGTTCTGATGGAAGACCTGTGTCCTGAGCATTTCTGAACCTTATCTGTAACTTGTTACTTCACTAACGAACCCCATAATTGTGAGTATTGTCAGTGAATTCTGTGTGGCCATTGCAATGAATTATTGAACTCAGCAGAGAAATAGAGAATGCTGTGTGTTATGGGTTGAATTATGTCCCTGACTGCCCCCAAAAATGGGAGTAGAAATTTGGCTAGACAACATTCCTGGTATTATGCGATGTTCTTTAGTGCTATAAACCCTGCCTGAATGATGTAAATGAGGGAGGGTGGGCAGGAGTTGTGTCAGTGGGGCAGGACTCAGTGTGTAAGACTGATTGTGCATGAATCTCTTGGGATATAAAGGAAAGGGAAGCATGCAGAAAATGGTGATCTTTCACCATCAGGAAAGAAGTAGTGTCAGGAGCAGAGCTCATTCTTTGAAACTGGGGTCCCTGAGCCTCAGAAACTCCTAGTCCAAGGGAAGACTGATGATAAGGACCTTCTCCCAGAGCCAATAGAGAAAGACTTCCCTTGGAGCTGACACCCTGAATTTGGACTTGTAACCTATCAGATTGTCACAGATTAAAGTTTCTATTTAAGCCATTCACTTGCGGTACCTCTGTTAGAGCAGTACTAGATGACTAGTACTGCTAGTAGGGAAGGTTGGCATTAGAAATACTAAAGATGGCAGAGACAGGAGGCAAATCTAACTTCTGTCTCATAGCAATCAGTCTTGGGCTGTTGATTTTGATTCTTCCTCTCCCTTGTGCAGTTAGAGGAAGCCAGATGCCACCCTTGCTTCATTTTTACAGTTGATGTGAGAAGCAGGGATTGCTGCAGTGTCTCCAGACTCATGAAAGCAGAGGAATTTGCAAGAGAAAGAATGAAGATGTGTGGGAAGTAAAATTTTTAATTTTTGGATGATTCCTTTGGTTACTGTTATCGTAAGGACTGAAAACAAATTAAGAGACATTGTGCTACAGCCAAGGGGAGAAAAGTATCTGGAATGGCTTGGAACAAAATCCAGGCCAGGTCAGCAAGATGATTGGTAGCCCCTACTGCTTCCACTGGTAACCCTGGTGACCGTAAACAAAACGTTGGCAGTTCAAATCTGCAAGGTGCTCCTTGGAAACACACTGAAACAGTTCCACCCTGTCCTAGGGTTGCTGAGTAGGAAATGACTTGACAGCAGTAGGTTTGGTTTTGGGGGTACTGGTTCCACTAGCCAGAAGCCCAAGGCATAGAAAGAGTAAACTAGAAAAATTTTAAGAATAGTTGTGTTTAACTGAAGATATTATGGATATTGAATATTTCTTCTGTGTAGTGTTGCAAATCAGACCTAAATTTATAATAGAAATGAATATTGGGTATTACAAATTACAAAAAGCATTCAGCTCCACCTTCAGCCAGTACTTGACTGGACATAATGAAAGGGAAACTAAGATTTACCTCATGAAACACAGGCTTTTTGTTTCAAGCTGGTAGCTCTGTGTATAGAGTAGGGGCTTATGTGGAAAACTTGAGCCCCACCCATTATTTGCATTTAAAAAGACATGCAAATCTACCCAAAGCTGCTGGGAAGGGGAGAAAGTTTGTATTAGAGGGAAGGATCTGCAAAAAATCAAAGAAAGACTGTTTTGGTTTTTGAATTTCCTACAAGTGGCTTTCCTCTGGGTACACTAAAGCAGGAAAAGTCAGTGCCCATCAGGTGGAATGTCCTTTCAGGGCTGGAAGTTAAAGGGAGCCAGAGAGCAGACATCTTGGTATGCTCACTTGTGGTGACCACCTGGGCCCACACATGAGTGGAGGTGGGGAAGTAGCCCATGGGGGCTAGGGATGTGAGAGAGAGAGACAGAGACAGAAAGAGAGAACAAGAGGGAGAAGGGCTGGCTTATCTGAAGTGCAGGGAGTTGTATGAACTCCTGAGTTTACAGGTGGAGCCTCTTTAGCTAGCCCAAAGAGGTCAGGATTGAGACAGAGAGAGACAGAGACACAGTCACAGTCAGAAGATACACAGAGAGAGGTGGGGGGTGGAGGCTGGCTGGTCCAAAATGCCAGGAGGTGTATACAAATACCTGACCCTACAGCTGGTATCCACTATTAGGGATGAGCTGACCAGAATCCAAATGAATGAAGAGAAACATGTTTGACACCATGAGCTGGCATAGATTGCTGCAGTTTGACAGTTTGCTCTGAATTGGACTTTTCTTGTATATGCAAATGTTCAACGCTGAAGCCAGAACAGAAAACTCTTTAAACCAAGGAGTTTGCTTGTTTCCTCACAGTACTGTTTGATAGAGATGGGCAGTTTAAACATTGACTATCTAAAGCGGGAAGTAACCAAGGCATGAAGTGGCTGGCTTACAGGAGGTGAACAAGGGAAGATCCCCACTGAATAGATTCCTGATAGGTCTGGGTAGAGAGGGTGGAAGGAGATGCAATAGATTCAGTTGGTACTGTTGATTCTTAACAGGTTAATTATGATTGTAAAAATGGTAATTGTAGAAGCTGTAACCATGAAAGTATAGACTGAAGGGGAGACACTGCTGGACTCAAGTATGGTGGCCAAATCTAGAGTACCTTAAAGCTTTTGCTATGCTGATACCTTGTAAGACTCAGAACAAGACAATAATCTTCTTTTGGTCAAATTTTAGCAGAAGCCAGAGAGTGAAGACAAGAAAGCTTTTGGAGAACCTGACAAGATCAGGTGAACACCTGCAGCCCTGGTGTTTCCTGAGTAATCTCACTCTTAGTGCCCTACCAAAGGGCTTATTGTTAATGACTGTTTTGTAATGTGAAATGATTGGGTTGGGGAAGTTAATCCTTCAAGTGTGAAAGGACCAATGGCTAAAAGAGCTGAAATTGGCTGACAAAGCAATAAATTGCATAGCCCCTCTAGCCAAAGTCTTTTTAACTTATGCAGAATGATTGAGTGGGACTATGAAAATAAGGTATATGGAACCTTAATGAAGGACTGGTCAGTTTTGCCATCCTACTAAGCTTAAAATGAGCCATCCTAGAGGTGGGAGGAGAGGATCTTTCCTCCACCAAAGAAGAGTCAGGAGCAGAATGTGTCCTTTAGACCCAGGATTCCTGCACAGAGAAACTTCTGGAATCAGTAGACTGAGAAAGAGAGCTATAACACTGAAGGTGATGAGGAATAGTGACAGAGAAATGATGGCAACAGAACTAGGAGGCCAGCAGGAGATGGCCCGGCACATGGAGCTAGAAAGCGGAGTGCCTTTGGATAGGAGGTTTGCTGGCAGAACAGGGTGCCTGGTTCTTGGTAGAACCAGGCTTGCCAACTGAGCACCGCTGAACCAAAACTTAGTGGCAGAACACAACGCCTCAGGAACTTATTGGCAGAAAGAAGAGAAATTTTTAGCATCTGCCCAAACAGGGTAAAGGCTGAGGATTAGTGAGAGGCATCCCTGCAGGCATGACTCAGAAGAGGCTGTCCTGGTGGAAGAAGTATATCCAGGGCATTCCTGAACCTGAATTATGACTTGTTTCTTTCTTAATAAACCTTGTAACTGTGAGAATTAGCCAAGTGAGTTTTGTGTGGAAATTGCAATGCTTTTGTTTCTTTTTAAGTATTTTGTTGCCCTTTAAGTGAAAGTTTACAAGTAAATTTGCCACGCAAAACCTTGCACACCCAGTGCTATGTAACTCTAGCTACTCCCTGTGACAGCACACTCCTTTCCACACTGTATTTCCTGTGTCCATTAAACCAGCTCCTGTCCTCCTCTGCCTTCTCATCTTGATGATGGACAGTTAGCTGCTCATTTAGCCTCATATGTAAATTTAAATCAAGAAGCACGCTCTTCTCCAGTATAATTTTGTCTTATAGTCTAGCCCAGACTCTGTCTAAAGAGTTGGCTTCAAGACTGGTTTCAGCTTGGGCTAATAGAGATTCCGGGGGCTATGTCTTCTGAGGACCCTCCAGTCTGCAAACCAACAAATCTGGTCTTTTAATAGAGTTCCATTTCTGCCCATTTTTTTCTCCCACTACATCAGGGACTCTACATTGTATTCCCTGTTAAGGCAGCCATTGGTAGTGGCTGAGTACCATCTATTTCTGGTCTCACGCTATGCAGTCTCTGAATTATATGGCCCTTTCTATCTCCTGGGCTCATATTTTCCTTCTTGATATCTTTCATTCTTCACTGCTCCAGGTAGATTGGGACTAATCAATGCTACTTAGATGGTCATTGCCAGCTTTGAAGACCCCAGAGTCCACTCACCAAAATGAGATGCAGAACATTTTCTTAAAAAACTTTGTCATGCCAGTTGACCTAGATGTCCCCTGAAACCATGGTCCCAGATCCCTCCCCCTGCTATTCTGTCCTTGGAAGTGTTGGGTTATATTTAGGAAACCTCTCAGCTTTTGGAAACCCTGGTGGTAGAGTGGTTAAATGCTATGTCTACTAAAAGATCACCAATTTGAATCCACCAGGTGCTCCTGAGCAGTTCCACTGTATCCTATTAAGTTACTATGAGTCAAAATTGACTCAGTGGCAGTGAGTTTGGTTTCTTGATCTCAGCTTTTGATTTAGTCCAGCTGTGCTGACCTCCCTTCTAGTGCATGTTGTCAACTCCTTCACCTAACACAATTCCTATCTATGCCTAGTCAATGAATGTGGACTTCCAATTGTTTTCAAACATCCTAGAAAAAGTGCTACATACCTGATTGCTGAGTATCAGTATGGTCACCTTCAAAGTGCTTCCCTTGGGAAGATATACACTGATGTCAGTGCCTAGTCTACCCTTTATAGCAATTTTGGAACTCTTTTTCTGGAATGGACATTGGGGTTGTCATCATATTATCCTTGATGTCCTGAATGTCACCCTTTCAATATTGCCTTTATTTTGGGGTAAGAAAAAAAGTAATCGGGGGTCAGATCAGGTATGTAGGGAGGGTGTCCCAATACGGTTATTTGTTTGCTAGCTAAAAACTCCCTCACAGACAACTAAACAATTAAGTTAGTGAACTTGCCACCTTGCCACCCTGTACAATGGCCATTCGAGAAAGAGTTCCAAAATTGCTTTGAAGAGTGAACTAGGTGCACAGCTTCCCAAGGTGAGTACTTCAAAGATGACTGTAGTGCTATTCAGCAATAAGATATGTAGCACTTAGAACAATTAATTTAATGGACTTAATTGTCAGACCTCACAGTGTCCTTTATCCTTTATGGTGTACTTGGCTTTAAAGCCTGTTTTACTGAAGATTAATAGTACCATCCCTGTTCTTTCTTGGTTGTTGTTTACTTGGGTGTATTTTTTCCTATCAGCTGAGTTTTAGTTTGCCTTTGGGTCTAAAGTACATCTTTTGTAGACAGCATATAGATGGAATGTGTGTGTGTGTCTGTGTGTGTCTTTCTGTGTGTGTGTGTATTTTGCAATTCTTTGTGTCTTTCCTAGTACAATTAGGCCTTACATTCAGTGTAATTATTGATAGGTATGAGGTTGCTATGAGTTGGAAACTATATGGCAACAGCTTTTTTTATATATATATTTTATTGTGACTTAAGGGAAGTTTATAATCGAAGTCAATTTGCCACATAAAGCCTCACACACATAGCTCTGTGCACCCCTAACTACTATCCCAAGCATATGACAGCACACTCCTCTTTTCCATCCTGTACTTCTCATATTCATTTAACCAACTCCTGTCCCCTCCTTGCTACTCTCACTTCTCCCATCTAGAGAGGAGCTGCTCCAACAGTCTTGCGTATGTATTTAAGCCAGGAAGCACACTTCACCAGTAACACTCTATGTCTTTACAGTCCAGTCCAATTTTTTTGTCTGGAGATTTGGCCTCCCACTATGTCAGGGCCTCTATGTTACATTCCCTGTCAGGGCAGTCGGTGGTGGTGTCCAGGTGCAAGCTAGTTCTTTTGGTCCCAGGCTCACTTTCATACCTCCCTTGTAACCATCAAAGATTATTTTCTTCTGTGTTTAAACCTCTTCTTGAGTGCTTGTGGTACTGATCACATACAGTATTTTTTCTATTGTGACTAATTGTACTCAGCATAATGTGTTCCAGATGACTCCATGTTGTCAGATGTTTCCCAAGATCAGTGTTGTTCTTTATCATTGCATAGTATTCTGTTGTGTAAATATAACATAGTTTGTTTAGCCAGTCATCTTCACCTAGAATTCAACCATGTCTTTGCTGTTGTGAACAGTGCTGCAATAAATATTAGTGCACATGTATCTATTTGTGTGACAACCTTCATTTCTCTAGGATATATTCCAAACAGTAGGATTGCTGGATCATATGGTAATTCTATTCCTAGATTTTAAAGAAAGTGCCAAGTTGATTTCCAAAGTGGTTGTACCGTTGTACATTTCCCCCTATAGAGTGGAATAGTTCCAGTCACTTCTCAACCTTGCCAACATTTACTGTTTTGTGTTTTTGGATTAATGCCAGCCTTGTTGGGGTGAGAAGGTATCCTGTGGTTTCGATTTGGATTTATCTCATGGCTACTAGTTGTGAGCATTTCCTCGTCTGTCTTTTAGCTGCCTGAATATCTTCTTTAGTGAAGTGCTTGCTCACATACTTTGCTCATTTTAAATTAGCTTATTGTCTTCTTGTTGGGGTTTTGCAGTACCTTATATATTGTGGAGATTAGATACCAATCAGATTTTTGGTTGCTGAAAGTTTTTTTCCAAGTCTGCATGCAGGTAGTCTTCTTACGCTTTTTGTGAAGGCTTTGGATGAGTATGTTTGATTTTTAGAGATTTCCATTTATCTCTTTTCTGTTGTTTGTACATTGTTAGTAACATTTTTTTAGTCTGTTTATGACATGTATAAGAGCTCACAGTGTTGTACCTATTTTTACTTTGATGTGATCTGTATTGTGTTAGATATTTACATTTAGTTTTTTTTAAACCATTCTGAGTTAGCTTTTTTGCATGATGTGAAATATGGTCTTGTTTTATTTTATTGCAGATGGATATTTAGTTTTGCCAACACCACTTGTTTAAGAGACTGTTTTTTCATCAGTTCACAGACTTTGGGCAGTTGTCAAGTATCAGCTGCTTATAGGTAGACGGTATTATATCTGGATTCTCTGTTCTGTTCCCTTTGTCTTTGTATTTGTTTTTGTACCAGTACCAGGTTGTTTTGACTCTGATGGCGGTGTAATAGGTTGTTAAGTCAGGTCATGTGAGACCTCGCATTTTGTTCTTTTTCTTCAGTAATGTTCTACTAATACAGGGCTTCTTCCCTTTCCATATGAAGTTGGTGATTTGTTTCACCATCTTATTAAAGAATTCCATTGGAATTTATATTGGGATTGTACTGTACCTATATATCACTTTGGAAACAATAGACATTTTCACAGTGTTAAGTCTTCCTGTCCATGAGCAAAGTAGGTTTCTCTACTTATATAGATCTCTTTTGGTTTCTTCCAGTAGAGCCTTGTACTTTTCTTTGTGTAGGTCTTTTATATCTCTGGTTAGATTTATTCCTAAGTATTTTATCTTTGTGGGGCTACTGAAAATGGTATTGATTTGGTGATTTCCTCTTCAGTGGTCTCTTTGTTGGTGTAAAGAAATTTCACTGATCTATTTATGTTTGCCTTGTATCCTGATAATTCACTGAACTCTTAGTTCTAGTAATTTTGTTTTATGTGTGGATTCTTAAGTTCATATCATCTGCAAATAGAGATACTTTTACTTCTTCCTTACCAATGTTGATGACTTTTATTTTTTATCTTGTCTGATTCTCTGGATGGAACCTCCAGCACAATGTGAAAGAAAAGTGGTGACAATGAGCATCCTTTCCTGATTCCCATTCTCAAGGGGAATGTTTTTAATCTTTCTCCATTTAGTATGATGTTGGCTATTGGCTTTGCATAGATGTCAATTAGTATGTTGAAGAATTTCCTTTCTATTTGTACTATGCTGACAAATTTTAACATGAACCAGTGTTGGACTTTGTCAAATGCCTCCTCTGCATCACTTGATAAAATCAAGTGAGTCTTATCTTTTGTTTATTTATGTAGTTGTCTACATTAATTGTTTTCCTAATGTTGAACTATCTCTGCATCCCTGGTATGAATCCTGGTTGGTCATAGTGAACTACTTTTTGTGTATGTTGCTGAATTATATCCTCCAGAATTTTGTTGATTTTTGCATCTGTGTTCATGAGAGAGACGGGTCTGTAATTTTCCTTTTTTGTGCTATGTTTACTCAGTTTTGCTATCAAGGTTATACTGGCTTCATAGAATGAATCTGAGAGTGTTCCATCTTCTATGCTATCAAAAGGTAATCGTGGTGTTAAATCTTTCCTAATGCTTGCTAGAATTCTCCAGTGAAGCTGTTTGTGCCAGGACTTTTTTGGGTTGGGAGTTTTTAAATTTCTTTTTCAATCTGTTCTTTTGGGATAAGTTTATTAAGTTGATCTACTTTTCATTGTGTTGGTTTTGGCAGGTAGTCTGTTTCTAGAAATTTGTCCATTTCCTCTACATTTTCAAATTTATTATAGTACAAAATTTTTTATACTATTCTGTTATGATTCTTTTATTTGTAGTTGGGTCTGTTGTGATATTGCCTATCTCATTTCTTATTCCAGTTATTTGCTTAATGTTCTGTTTTTCTTTTGTTAGTTTGGCCAATGATTTATCAATTTTGTCAATGTTTTTAAAATATCCCTTTTGCTCTTGTTAACCTTTTCAATTTTTTAATTCTCTAATTCAGTTAATTCTGCTGTAATTTTTATTATCTGTTTTCTTCTGGTGCTTGAGGGTTCTTTTGTTTCTCTCTTTCCACTGCTTCAATTTGTAGATTCTTTTATTTTTATTTTTTTGGATATGAATTAATTTTTCTTTATTGTGATTGAGTAAAAGTATAGAGTACGAATTAAATTTACGTGCCTGTCTATCTACATCTCCTGCTGTCATTTCCTAGTGACAGCACACTCCTTTTCATTCTATACATGTCATACCCTCTTAAAAATCTCCTGTACCTTGCTCTCCACCCTCTCCTCTCCCCTTCCAGTAAGAGGCCAGTAGGACAGCATCCTATAGATGCATAGAACAATAAAGTACACACACACTGTGTCTTCAAGTTCAGTCCATTCCTGTCTGAAGAGTTGACATCAGTAATGTTTTCTGCGCAGGGGCAGCAGCAAGTCTCGGGGCCATGCTCCCAGGGAAATGCTCAAGTCTTTGGACCATCAGTTGCAGTCTTTTAGAGGAGTTCTTGAGGTGCATTCTTTTCTTTCTTGTGTTGCCACTGTCACTCGACATTATGTGCCCCATTACAGCTGTCTTTGGTGGTGCTCGGGCACAATCTGGTTCTTCCAGTCACATGCTGATACACTCTCCCATTCAAATGGGTTCTTCTGTCTTCTGGGCTCCTTTCCCTTCATGTCTTTGTTGTCTTGGTGATCATCTGTTCTGGCTGAGTTGGGACAATTGTTGTATTTCAGGTGCCAGCCTGCTAGCTTTCAAGACCCCAGATGCCACTCACCAGTATGGGATGCAGAAGACTCTCTTAGCAATAGGCTAGTTTTGCCAATTGGCCTCGATGTCCCCTGAGAGCATGGCCCCCAAACCCCTGTCCCTGATACTCTATCCTTGTGATATTGAGCTAAGTTCAGTTTATGTTGAAGTCCAGTTAAGCTGATCTTCTTTCTAATGTGTGCTGTCACTGATTTCATCCCACCAAATTTCTATCAGCTATCCAATCGATGACTAGCTGTCTCCATTTCTCACCTCCCTTGCATCTGTCAGAGTCTTTTCTTCTGTACATGGGTCTGTTTTTATAGTAGGGGTCTCATACGATATTTGTCCTTGTGCTGCTGACTTATTTCACTCAGCAATTGAAACCAGGTTAGGAGATGCTTCCTAAAATAATCATTGTTCTTTATCACTGCATAGTGTTCCATTGAGTATATGTACCATAGTTTGTTTATCCATTTATCTGTTGTTGGGCATCTGGGTTGAGTCCAACTTTTAGCTATTGTGGACTGTGTTGCATTAAACATTTGTGTGCATGTATCTCTTCATGTCTTTGCCCTTGATTGTGTAGGATATTCCGAGCAGTGGGATTACTGGATCAAATGGTATATCTATTTCCAGCCTTTTAAGGAAGCATCAGATTGCTATCCAAAGCGGTTGTAATTTTTAGCAATCCTACCAGCAGTGCAGGAGAGTTCCAATTTCTCCACAGCCTCTCCAACATTTGTTGTTTTGTGTTTCTTGGATCACGTCTAACCTTGTTGGGGTGAGATGATATCTTATTGTAGTTTTGATTTGGGTTTCTTTAATACCTAATGATCGTGAACATTTCCTCATGTGTTTTTTGGCTGCCTGGATGTCCTCTCTAGTAGTGTCTGTCCTTATCATTTGCCCATTGGTTAATTGCATATTTACCCTTTTCGTGTTGATATTTTCAGTACTTTGTAGATGATATAGATCAGATATTGGTCTGATGTGTGGTTGCCAAATATTTTTTTCCCATTCTGTAGATGGTCTTTTAATTCTTTTGATAAAGTCTTTGGGTGAGCAAACATGTTTGATTCTTAGTAGTTCTCATTTATCTATTTTTTCTTCTGTTGATTGTACTATGTGAGAATTTGAAATCTGTCTAAGCTGTGTATTAAAACCTCTGTTGTTGACCGTACTTTTTCTTGCATGATCTTTATTGTTTTAGGTTTAATATTTAGGTCTTTTATCCAATTTTAGTTAGCTTTTATGTAAGGCATGGGATATGGGTCTTGTTTCAGGTTTTTGTGGATGGATATCCAATTTTGCCAGCACCATTTGTCAAAGAGATGTTTTTTACCCCAGCTTACAGTCTCAGGGCCTTTATCAAATATCAACTGTACATAGGAGGATGGTGGCATCTCTGAGGTTTCAACTCTGTTCTATTGGTCTTTATGTGTTTTTGTACCAGTACCAGCCTGTTTTGATTGCTGTGGCAGTACAGTAAGTTCTACGGTCAGGTAGTGTGAGGCCGCAAACTATTTTCCTCTTCTTCAGTAGTGTTTTGCTTATCTGGGGTTTCTTCCCTTTGGAAACAAAAGTTGGTGAGTTGTTTCTCTATCTCATTAAAAAATGTCACTGGAACTTGTATTTGGATTGCACTGTATATGTAGATTACTTTGGGTAAAACAGACATTTTCACAACATTAAGTCTTCTTATCTATGAGCCGGGTAGGTTTCTCCATTTGTGTAAGTCTCTTTTAGTTTCTCACAGTAAGGTCTTGTAGTTCTGTTTGTGTAGGTCTCTTATTTCTTTGATTAGATTTATTCCTAGGTATTTTGTCTTCTTGGAGGTTGTAGTAAATGGTATTGATTTGGTGATTTCTTCTTGAATGATCTCTTTGTTGGTATAAAGGAATCCTACTCATGTATTTATGTTTATTTTATATCCTGATACTTTGCTGAACTCTTCTGTTAGTTTGAGTAGTTAACTTATGGATTCTTTAGGATTCTCTGCATGTACAATCATATCATCTACAAATAGGGAGATTTTTACTTCTTTGCTGATGTGAATGCCCTTTATTTTTTTGTCTTTTTTAATTGCTCTGGCTAAAATTTCTAGTACAACGTTGAATAGAAGTGCTGAGAGTGGGCATCTGTGTCTAGTTCCTGTTCTCAGGGGGAGTTCTTTCAATTTCTCTCCATTCATGATGGTGTGAGTGGTTGCTGTTGCATAGATGCTCCTTATTGTGTTGAGGAATTTACCTTCTCTTCCTATTGTCCTGAGAGATTTTAGCACAAATTGGTTTGGGACTGTGTCAAATGCCTTTTCTGCATGAATTGACAAATTCAGGTGATTCTTATCTTTTGTGTTATTTACGTGGTTGATCACATTAATTGTTTTTCTGATGGGAAACCAGCCTTCCATCCCTGCTATGAATCCAACTTTGTCATGATATGTTGAATTCTATTGGCAAGGATTTTGTTGAAGATTTTTACATCTAGGTTTGTGAATGATATTCGTCAGTAATTTTTCTTTTTTTGTGAGACCTTTCCCTCACTTTGGTATCAGGGTTATGCTGCCTTTATAGAGTGAATTTGAGAGTATTCTTTTCCTTTCTATACTGTGATAGCCTCAGTAGTATTGGAGTTAACTCTTCTCTAAAAGCTTGGTAGAAGTCTGTGGTGCAGCCATCTGGGCCAAGGCTTTTTTTTTGTTGGTAATTTTTGACGACTTTTTCAATCCCTTCCTTTGTAACGGGTTTATTAAGTTGTTCTACTTTTTGTGATTATTTTGGTAGGTGATAGTGAATCTAGAAATTCATCCATTTCCTCTAGGTTTTCAAATCTGTTAGAGTACAGTCCTTTGTAGTATTCTGTTATGATAGTTTTGATCTCAGTTGGGTCTGTTGTGACAACTCTCATCTCATTTGTTATTCAGGTTATTTGTTTCCTCTCCTGTTTTTCTTTTGTAAGTTTAGCCAAAATTTTATCTATTTTTTTCATGTTTTCAAGTAACCAGTTTCTGGTATTGTCAGTTTTTTCAGTTGTTCTTCTATTCTCTAATTCATTTAGTTCTGTTCTAATCTTTATTATCTGTTTTCTTCTGCTGTCTGAGGGGGTCCCTCTGCTGCTGTCTTTCTACTTGTTCAAGACAGAGGGTTAATGCTTTGGTTTGAGTCTTTGCTTCCCTTGCAATTTATAGAGATAAATTGACCCCTCAGCACTGCTTTGGCTATATCCCTTAGGTTCTCTTAGGATGTAATTTTATTCCTATTTGAATCCATAAATTTCTTTATTTTGTCCTGCCATCTTTGCTTCCAAGGAGCACCCTGGTTGTACTTATTCCAGAACAGATCTGTTTGTTCTTCTGGTGGTTGATAGTACATTCAACGTTCTTCTCCAACACTGCAATTCAAGGCATCAGTGATGTTTGGATGGTTAGTTTTCTTGTTTGTGACTAGCACTTGCAGAGGTAGAAGCTTTTGCATGAATTTATTCTAAGTCTTAGATAAATTTGAGGAGAGCATTTCATGACAAACGAGCTCCAGGGCAAGCATTCCACATTTCCTGGACACCCTATTAATAAAGAAGTCCAAGATGGTGGTGCATAAGCATTCAGCTACGTGAGGTGCCTTGAAAGACAGACCTGGGAATCTGCTTCTGAAAGACTACCGCTATTGAAAACTCATGGAACACAGTCCTGCTCTGACATACTTGAGGTCTCCATGAGCTGGAACAGATTCAACAGTAACTGTTACTTATTTAATTTTTATTCTTTTGTCTTAAAACAAAAAAACATTTAACTGAACCAGTCCTGAAGGTAGATTGGCAGACATCTTAATCCCACCAATATAGTTTCCTGTAGTCTTGGGCAACTTGTTAAATTCTCCAAATTCAGTTTTATTATCTGTGAAATGGAGCTATTAGTAGTACCAGTCTCCCAGAGTTTTTGTGTGTATTAAATATTAAATGAAACATAGAAAGCACAAGGCAGTATTTGGTAGGTAATAAGTACTTAACACATACTTATTCTCATTTTTTATGACTGCAAAGTCTTACTATCATTTTTTTTATACTTCTAAATGCTGGAAGGAGATTGAAATGACAAATAGCATCTCATAAAATGACATAAGGCTGTTTCGAACAGTGAGGAGAGGTATTTATATCTTAAACCAGCACTATACAAACATTGGCAGCAGCCAACAATATTGTGTGCTCTCCAAGCATTTAGCAGAACAAGCTAATGGGCTCTCACTGGGACCTGGCCTTGTCAAAGTTCTCTTTTAAAAAAAGAGAAACTTTCTCAACTAAAGTTCTCTTTAAAAAAAAAAAAAAGAAATCTCTGCTCTCTATTGCCCCTGGCAATATTCTGCCAGAAAACTGCCTGCATACAATTTGCTTAATCGAGTTACTAAGTGTAACCCCAAAGAAAAACACATTGAATTATCTGCCGTGATTGTCTTGCTCTGATCAAAGAAGCATTTGTGGCTGTGTTAAAGAACAGGGCACCTTTCATGAAACAACTGGTAGTCTACAGGAAAGTGGGAAGTGCAGAAGGCATCAGGCCCATTTCCAGGCTTCTCAGTGATCCAGATTATCTAGATTTACATTCAACTACTGGAACAGTCAACCTAAAAGTTGTTAGAATTATACACAGAGTTATGTAAGCACAGAGTAAGTCTGATGTCTCTATTTCTCTTAAAGTCTTGTTTGCAAAAGTGAAACATGCTGTAAATCCACATCTCAGTGCTGTGGGGCCATTACAGAAATATTTAGTTCTCTCAACTATGAGTGGATGATTTTTTTTTTCTCACACTCATTTATAATGTGGTCAACCAGTTGTCTACCTCCAGTATGTTCACAGACATGAGAATCATGAAACAATTGCTCTTCATATCCTGGTAATACTCCCGTGAAAGCCTGCTTTTCTTCTTTCTGTTAGGTGCCATTGAGTTCTGACTTAATGTGATCACATGCACAACAGAATGAAACACTAACCAGTACTGCACCATCGTCATAACAATAGTTATTATGTTTGTTGCTATGACACAACTACTGTGTTAATTCAACTTACTGAGAGACTTCTTCTTTCTCACTGGCCTTTTACTTTACCAAGCATGAAACCCTTCTTTAAAGACTGGTCCCTTCTGATAACATGCCCAAAGTACTTGAGGTGAAGTCTCGCCATCTTGCTTCAAAGGAGCATACTGACTGTACTTCCAAAACAGATTTGTTCATTCTTCCAGTAGCTCGTGTTCTATTCAATAATCTTCACTAACATCGTCAAAGGCCTCAGTTCTTTGGTCTTCCTTTGTATGCATATAAGATGATTGAAAGCACTATGGCTTGGATCAAATGCATGTTACTCCTCAAAGTGACATGTTTGCTTTTGTTGCAGACTTGCCCAGTGGAGTGAGTTGATTTCTTCACTGCTTCTTCCATGGGGGTTGATTGTGTATCCAGGTAAAGTGAAATCCTTGATAACTTCAATCTTCTCTTCATTTATCATGCAATCTTTTCTTCATTTATCATGATGTCACTTATCAATCTAGTTGTGAGGATTTTTGTTTTCTGTATGTTGAGATACAATTCACACAGAAGGTTGTAGTCTTTTGTCTTCATCAGTAAAGGCCTTACATCTCCTTCTTTTCAGCAAGCCGGGTTGTGTCAGGTGCGCATCACAGGTTGCTAATGAGTCTTCCTCCAGTCCTGATGCCAAGGTCTTATAGCTAAGCTTCTCAGATTATTTGCTCAACATACAGATTGAATAAACACTATAAAAGGATACAACCCTGATGCACACCTTTACTGATTTTAAAACCCTCATTATCCCCTAGTTTTGTTGGAACGTCTGCCTCTTGATGCATATACAGCTTCCGTATGACGACAATTACGTGTTCTGGAATTCCTACTCTTCACAATGTTATCCACACAGTTTAATGTCTTCGCATAGTCAATAAAACACAGATGCAGATCTTTCTGGTTTTTATGCTTTCAGCCAAGATTGACTTGTCCTCAGCAATGACATCCCTAGTTCAACATCCTCTTTTAAATCTGGATTGAATTTTTATCAATTCCATGTTCACATGCTTTTGTTACTCTTTTTGAATTATCTTCAGCAGAATTTTATTGCATGTGATATTTATGATGTTGTGTGATAACTTCGACATTCTGTGTGATCATCTTTCTTTGAAATGCTCAGAAATGTGAGTCTCTTCTAGACTATTGTCCAGGTTAGCTGACTGCAAACTTCTTGGCTAAGCTGAGTGAGTGCTTCCAGAGTTATATCCTTTTGCTGAAAAATCATCATTACCTGGAGACTTGTTTTTTTGTCAGTGCCTTCAGTGCAGCTTGGACATCTTCCTCCTTCCGTACCATCAGTTCTTGATCATATGTGACCTCCTGAAATGGTTGAATGTTGACCAGTTCTTTTTGGTGTATTAATTGCATTCCTTCCGTCTTCTTTTGATGCTTCCTTCATTGCTCAGTATTTTGCCTACAGAACACTTCAAAATGGCAACTTTAGGCTTGAACTTCTCCTTCAGTTCTTTCAGCTTGAGAAATGTTGCGTATGTTATTTCCTTTTGATTTTGTGACTCTGGGTCTTCAAACATTTCATTATAAGACTTTACTATGCCTTCTAGAGCTGCCTTTGAAATCATTTGTTCAACTCTTTTTCTTTATCATTTCTTCCATTTGTAAGCTTCAAAGTCTCTTCAGACATTCATTTTGGTGTTTTCTTTCTTCCCTATCTTTTTAATGACCCTTTATTTATTCATATGTGATATCCTTGATGTCATCCCACAACTCATCTGTTCTTGACTTATTCGTGTTCAGTGCATCAAAACTATTTTTGTGATGGTCACCACATTCAGGTAGGATATACTCAAGGTCATATTTTGGCTCTCATGGACTTGTTTTAATTTACTTCAGCTTCAACTTGAACTTGTATATGAGCAACTGGTGGCCTATTTGCCAGTTGGCCCCTGGCCTTGTTCTGATTGAGGGTGTTATTTGATTCTTGTGTATTACAGCTGTATAAACCAAAAAATAAAACCAAACCCACTGCTGACTCTTAGTAACACTACAGGATAGAGTAGAACTGTGTCATAGAGTTTCTAAGAAGTGCTTGGTGGATTGAACTGCCAGCCTTTTGATTAGCAGCCATGGCAATTACGCACTGCACCACCAGGGTTTCTTCTAGGTGTACAGTCACTGCTTATGTTGCTGAAAAAGGTGCTAGCTGGGCCATGATTCTAGTGTTTTGACATTTCTGTAGCGTTGTGGTCACTCCCATGGTGGAGTGTGCTGTGGTACCAGTGTGGTTAGGGCCTGTAGTGGCTCACTGCCCCTTCGGCCTTCATTTATCTGCCTTCCACTATTTACTTTTTTCCTGCCTTGCCAAAGATTTTGGTTTGTTGTGGAACTAGCAGCTTCTCTCTTGTCTTCTGTTATTTGGTTCTTGGGACCTGAGCTGGAAGCTTACCTGTCAGTTTGGGGTTCATCAATCTTTACCTTCTGAAAGTAAAAGTCCTCTTCCCAGGCTGGCATCTCGGGTTTGCCAGCCCCTGTAGCTACATGAATCATGAGAAATTGTGCAGTCTTTATTTTTTTTTAAAAAAAATACATTTTTATTGTGATTTCAGAACAATTTTATGATCTATATAATTTTGCCACAGAACACCCAGAACTTGCACTGCTATTCTATCTTGGTTGTGCACCCTTCCGCCCCACCCCCTTGACAGTACGCTTCCTCTTTTGTCTGGAACATCCCATGACCTCTTGACTGAGATCTGGTCCCCCTCACCCAGTCATTGCAGCTCCGGCGAAAAGCCTCTCAGACAACTCTGTGTAAGTGTTTAAGGTTTTGTCACCAGCCTCACTCAATGTGTTGTATAGCCCAGTTCAGTCTCTGTCTAGGGAGCTGGCCCCAGTGCTGGATGCAGTTTGTAGCTAGAGAATCTGGGGGCCCTGCTCCCAGGACAGCCTCCATTCAGAAGGACCATCAAGTGTGGTTTTTTGATAGAGTTCTAGCCCTGCCCTCTACTCCTTCTCATGCTATGTCTGGGGATCCATTCTGTGTACCCCATTCAGGCTGTCACTGATGGTGGCTGGGCACCGTCTAGTTTTTCTGATCCCATGCTGGAGTTGACTGTGGCTCATATGGCCCCTTCCATCTGGTGGGCTCATATTTACCTCCTGTCCTTTATGTCCACCATTTGCCTCTGGTCTGGGTTGACTGGGACAATTTGGTGCTATTTAGACAGCATCTTGGTAGCTTTTAAAACCACAGACACCACTCACCCAGGTGGTATGTTGAGTATTTATTATCTTAAGAGATAGAGAGAAAGCTTGGGTATGCCAATTAGTCTAGATATCCCCTGAGAGTATGGGCCCCTGATCCCAGACCCTGTTTCTTGTCCTTCGAAAGAGGTGGGCTACACTAAGGGAACAATTTGGTTTTGAAGTACAGTATTTGTGGGTATCTCACTTCCAGTGCATGCTGTCACATCATACACCCAACCCTAATCCTAACTACTACCTAATTTGTAAAAATCTCTCTCTCCCTTCCTCCTTCTCCATCCTTGTAACCATCAAACATTGTTTCTTCGATGCTAAAACGATTTGTTACATCCTTATAATAATGGTCTCATACAAAATTTGTCCTTTTCTGACTGGCTAATTTCAATCAGCATAATTTCCTCTAAGTGTTCCCACATTGACAGGTATTTCTCTAGGCCATTGTTGTTTTTTTATCATTGCATAGTATTCCATTGTATAAATATACCATACTTTGTTTAACCATTCATCTGCTGTGAGGCATTTAGGTTGGTTCTAACTTTTTGCTATTGTGGAGAGAGCTGCAACAAACATTGGTATGCATGTATCTGTTTGAGTGGTGGCCATTATTTCTCTGGGATATTTTCCAAAGAGTGAGATTGCTGGATCATGTATTATTTCTGTTTCTATTTTTCTAAGGAAGTGCCAAACTGATTTCCGTAGTGGTTGAACAATTTTATAGTCCCATCAACAGTGTAGAAGAGTTCCAATCTCTCTGCATCATTTCCAGCATTTATTGTTTTGTGTGTTTTGGAGTATTGTCATCTTTGTTGGGGTGAGATGATATCTCATTGTGGTTTTCATTTGACTTTCTCTGATGGCTACCTATCGTCAGCATTTCCTCACACATCTGTTGGCAACCCATATGTCTTCTTTGATGAAGTGCCTGTTCATGTCTTTTGGCCATTTTAATTTAACTTATTTATTCATTACAGTAAATTAATAAAATTTCTAACATCTATCAACTATCCCACCTACAACAAACCCTCTCCCCCCCACCTCTTTAGCCATCAAAGTTATTTTCTCCTGTAGATAATTCTGTTTTTAAGTCCTTATAACAGGGGTCTCACATATTTGTCCTTTTGACACTGTCTGATTTCACTCAGCACAATACCTTCCAATGGAAACCATATTATGAATTGTCTTCTAAAATCTACATTGTTTTTTATCATAGCACAGTGTTCCATTGAATATATGTACCATAGTTTATCCATTCATCTCACCCATTTTTTAATTGGGTTATTTGTCTTGTTGAGGTTTTGCAGTATCTTGCAGATTAGAGAAATTAGATGTTGATTAGAAACGTGGTTAGGCAAATATTTGTTCCCACTGTGTAGACAGTCCTTTCACTCTTTTGATGCAGGCTGTGTTTGACTTTTAGCCAAGCCAGCCATTTAAGAGCTCCCAATTATTTATTTTCATTTCTGATAATTTAGAGTTGTTGGTAGTTTTTTGTAGGCTGTTGATGACATAGGTTAGCACTTCCTGCATCTTCTCAATTTTTTCTTCCAAGAATTTTGTTTTTTTAGATTTTGTATTCGGGGCTTTGATTCATTTTGAGTATGAGATAAAAGTCTTGTTTCATTTTTTTTGCAGACGGATAACCAGTTATGCCAACACCGTTTGTTGAAGGGACTGTCTTTTCCCGAGTTATCAGCCTTTGGGCCTTTATCAAATATCAGCTTTTCATAAAGTTTGAAGTTATATTTAGATTCTCAATTCTGTTCCATTGGCCTATGTGTCTGTTTTAGTGCCAGTACCAGGCTGTGTTTTCTACTGTGGCAGTGTAGTAGGTTTTAAGGTCAGAAAAACACCACCTACTTGAACTAGTGAAAATAGAGATAGAACAATTAAACAAACCCATCACAAAAGAAGAGATTAAAAAGTAAAAACTTCCCTGGCCCAGGTGACTTCACTGGAGAATTCTCACATGTTCAGAGAAGAGTTAACATCAATACTTCTAAAGGCATTCCAGAGCACAGAAAAGAATGGAAATCTCCCAAATTCATTCTATGAAGCTAGCAGAACCCTAGTACAAAAACCAAGTGAAGACAGCACAAAAAAGGAAAATTACAGACCAACACACCTTGTGAACTTAGACGCAAAATTCATTAACAAAATCCTAGCTAACAGAATTCAAAACACATCTCCCACTTTGTTGTTCTTTAGTAATAATTTACTTATCTGTGGCTTTCTCCGTTTCCACATGAAGTTGTCCTTTTGTTTCTCCATCTCATTAAAAAAAATGTGATTGGAGTTTTAATTGGGATTGCATTGCACATATAGTCACTTTGGGAAGTATGGACATCTTCACAATGTTAAGACTTCTTATCCAAGAGCACGGTAGATTTCTCCACTTATGTAAGTCACTTTTGTTTTTCGACGGCACTTGGCTTTTTGGCTTTAGTTTCTTGCCCAGGGTCTTATATTTTTCTTTGTATAGGCTTTTTACATCTCTGGTTAGATTTATTTCTAAGTATTTTGCTGTCTTGGTGACTACAGTAAATGATAATCATTTCAACATCTCTTCTTTGCTTGTCTCTTTGTTGGTGTAAAGAAATCTCACTCATTTATGTATGTTTATTTTGCACCCTGATACTTTACGGAAGTCATCTGTTAGATCCAGGATTTTTTTTTGTGGATTCTTTATGTGTTTCTGTGTATAAGATCATGTCATCCACATATAGTGATATTTTAACTTCTTTACCAATCGGTATGCCCCTTATTTCTTTGTCATGCCTAATTGTTCTGGCTAGGACTTACAGGACAATATTGACTAGAAGTGGTGACAATGGGCGTCCTTGTCTGGTACCTGCTCTGAAGGGGAACGTTTTCACTTGTCTCCATTAAGTGTGATAATAACTGTTGATTTAGCATAGATGGCCTTTATTATGTTGAAGAATTTCTGTTCTATTTCTATTTTGTGAGAATTTTTAACATGAATTAGTGTTGTAGGTTATAATGGCTTTTCTGCATTGATGAATAGAATCAGGTGATTCTTGTCTTGTTTTATGTAGTTGATTACATTAATTGTTTTTCTAGTGTTGAATCATCCTGCATCCGTAGTATGAATCCTTACTTGGTCATGATTGACTATATTTTTGATGTGTTTTGAATTCGGTTAGCTAGGATTTCGTTAATGAATTTTGTGCCTAAGTTCACAAGACATATTGGTATGTTTTTCCTTTTTTTGTGCTGTCTTCAACCTGGTTTTTGTACTAGGGTTATACTAGCTTCATAGAATGAATTTGGGAGATTTCTGCCCTTATCTGTGCTCTGGAATACCTTTAGAAGTCTTGGTGTTAACTCTTCTTTGAACATGTGAGAATTCTCCAGTGAAGTCACCTGGGCCAGGGAAGTTTTCACTTTTTCAATCTCTTCTTTTGTGATGGGTTTGTTTAATTGTTCTATCTCTGTTTTCACTAGTTTAAGCAGGTAGTATTTTTCTAGAATGTTGTCCATTTTCCTTGGTTTTCAAATTTATTAGAGTACAATTTTTCATAGTGTTCTGCTGTGAATCTTTTAATTTTGGTATGATGTATTGTGAAATCACATACCTCATTACTTGTTCAAATTATTTGTTTCTTCTCCTGGTTTTCTTTTGTCAGTTTGGCCAGTGGCATATCAGTTTTGTTAATGTTTATTAAAAAAAGCAGGTTTTGGACTTTTTAACTATTTTGATCATTTTTCTATTTTCTATTTCATTTATTTCTGCTCTAATTTTAATAATTTGCTTTCTTCTGGAGCCCAGAAGAAAGGGATCTTTTCCAGTTGTTCAAGTTGAAGAGTTAATTATTTGATTTACGCCCTTTTGTCTTTCTGGATGTGCATGTTTATTGGGATGAATTGATCTCTGAGCACTACTTTTGCTATGTCCCGTAGATTGTAGTCCTATAAGCTGGAATTGACTTGACAGCAGTGGGTTTTTCGGTTTATACATTTTGGTAGGATGTATCTTCATTCTCATTTGATTTTATGAAATTCTTTATTGCATCTTTGATTTCTTCTATTACCCAGTAGTTCTTGAACAAAAAGTTATTCAGTTTCCGTGATTTTGCCTTTATTTTCATCTTTTTCTCCTGTTATTAATTTCTAGTTTTGTGGCTTTATGGTCTGAAAAGTAGTCTTATATTCTTTCAATATTTTGAATTTTGTTGAGAATTGCTCTGTGGCCTAATATGTGGTCAATTCTGGAGAACATTCCATGTGTGTTGGAAAAGAAAGTACACTTGGCTGTGTTGAATAAAGTGTTCTAAATATGTCTGTGAGGTCAAGTTGGTTGATTGTGGCATTCAGACTTATGTGTGTTCACTGAGCTTTTTTGAAGATGTGTTCTTTACTGAGAGTGGTGTTTTGAAGTATCGTACTATTATTGTGGAACTGTGTATTTCTGTTTTCAGTGTTAAGAGTTTTGTTTTACGTATTTTAGAGCCTTGTCATTGAGTGTGTAGATATTTAGTGTAGCTATGGCTATGTCCTACTGCTGTATTGAGACTTTAACCATTATATAGTGTCCCTCCTCATCCAGTATGGTGGATTTAACTTTACAGTCGATTTTGTCAGAGATTAGTATTGCCACTTCTGCTTTTTTTGAATGTTGTTAGTCTGATATATTTTTTCCAAACTTTAGGTTGCAACCTGTTTGTGTCTTTGAGTCTAAGGTGTGCCTCCTGTAAGCAGCACCTAGATGGGTCATTTTTTTTCATCAGATTTGCTACTCTCTTTTCTATCGGTGCATTTAGTCCATTTACACTCAGTGTGATTACTGATATATATGATGACAGTGCTATCATTTCAATGCCTTTTTTGGGGTGTTGTGGACATTTTCTCTGTTGCATCCAATTTTTTGTGCTGAGTCTTTTTTCTTTATGTGTTTTCTTTTTGTAGGATTCAGTGTTGGCTTTTTTGAAATTGTGATTTATGTTTTGCTTTTTTTTTTGAAATTGTGATTTATGTTTTGCTTTTTTTTTGAAATTGTGATTTATGTTTTGCTTTTTTTTTCAGTTTCTCAGTCTTATGACATGCAGAATTATAGGTTTCTATTGTGTTCACTCCTTTAGTCCTCTTTATTAATCTAAAAGTAATCCAAACTTCAGAGTCTTTGTATCTCCACAACTGAAAGATCTGTGTGTACTTTTATTTAATCCTCTGTTTCATATAATGTTGTTGTTGATTAAATCCTGAGGTCTCTGAATTTCTCTTTTTTTGTGATTTTGTTTGGCTATCATTTTTGGATGTCAAGCATTGGATGTTTAAGTATTTATCTATTGTTATTCATTTTCTAATTGAAGAAATTTCCTTTAACGTTTCTTTTAATTGGGGTTTTTTTTTTTTTTTGCAAATTCTCTGAACTTTGGTTTATCTGTGAAAGTCCTAATTTCACCTTCAAACTTGAGAAACAATTTTGCAGGATATGCAATTCTTGGTTGGCAGTTTTTTTTCTTTCAGGGTATTGTATACATCATCCCATTGTCTTTGAGCCATCATGGTTTCAGCTGAGTAGTCTGAGTTTAATCTTAGTAATTTAGGGAAATTATTTGTAGACTATTTTTTGTTTAAGCTTAGCTACACTTAGTAGTCTCTTCTTGTTTCTGGTTTTATTGAGCTTGATTATAATATGCCTTGGTGTATTTCTTTTGGTATTGTTTTGAGCAGGGTTTGATGAGGATCCCAAATGGAGATCTTATCTTTCAAGATGTCAGGGAAGTTTTCTGTCAGCAGGTCTTCAACAATTCTGTCTGTATTTTCAGTTATCCTGCCTTGTTCTGGTACTCCAATTATTCATATATTATTACTCTTGATAGAGTTCCACATCACTCTTAGTAATTCTTCATTCTTATTGAATATTTTATTTGATTTTTCCTTGTGTACGCTAGTGTCATTTACTTTGTCTTCAGTCTCTCTAACTACACATTCCATGTCCTTGATCCTTTGACTTTCTATTGATTTATCAAGTTCAGTGATTTTATTGTTAATCTGATGAATTTCAGATCATTACTGCTCAAGTGTTTCTTACAGCTTGTTTAATTTTTCAGTGTGCTCCATTGTACTTTGCCTGATCTCTTTCCTGATATCTTGCACAGCTCTGTACATCAGTCTTTTGAATTCTGTCTCTGATAATTTCAGGAAGTCTTCTGCATCAGGAAAATCCACTGATACTTTATTGTGGGAGTTTTCAGAAGCCATGGTAGTCTGCTTCTTTAAATGTTTAGAAATTGATTGTTGTCTCCAATCCATCAGAAAGGCATTGCAGTCTTTTTGTTTATTTGGTTATTGTGGTTTCAGTTGTAGCTATGGATATTCAGGACTTTTGAGCAGGATTGAGTTTTGGAGACTTTCATAGTTCAGTTGACCTGACTGAAACCACTCTTTTGGGGCTGGGCCAGTGTTTCCCCATGCAGTCTGATGACTTTTTGCACCTTGCTCTTACTGTCCTGCACTGCATGAGTTGCTACAGCCCCCAGGTGGGCAGCTCAGTCATGCCACTGCCACTACCACTCCTGGGCAGGGGGCCTCCTGTGCCCTCAGTAGCACCACTGCCACCACTGCCTCTGGGCTGGGGGGCTAATTCATGTAGCTGCCACTGCCACCAGCACTCAAGTCAGACCTGTACCACACCCTTTCAGGACAGCCGGGACACCACTGCTGCCACTACTGCCTCTGGAGTGGGTGAGTCACTAGCAGAGCCTCAGCCATAGCTCTCAGGTGAAGTAAGGGTAACACAACCCTTCACTGTGACTGCTGAATTGTGTGCATCCCTATTTCTGCTGCCACTGCAGCCACTCCCTCTGAGTGGGTCACTCACAGTCTGTTGAGGCTGCAGCTCACAGGTGGGGTAGGGGTCGTATGCACCTTTGCCTCCACTCCTGGGTCATGCACATTCCCCACACTGCTTTCAGTGCCACCCTGGGGTTATGTGCATTTCCAAAGCTACCTTTTTCCCAGACCACATGTGCACTCATGCCACTGCCTAGAGCACTCGCGTAGTCCCCCTTCTCTGGTCCTCAGACCACAGGAACCAAGCCCCCTTGACCTAGACCATTATAACACCTGTGGGCCCAATGGGTTCTAATGCCCTCTGATTGCCAGTCTCTTCTCAAGTCCCTCTGACCTGTGTAGAATCCTTCCACCCTTGGCTGGTTTGTTTAGGCATGTGTAGATCACCTTTGCCAGGCCTAGCATTGCTCCAGACTGGTGATGTCTCTCAGTGTCATGCTGTGACTTTGTTTTGTTTGGGGAGCTTTACTCTGCCTGCTTTACCTTCAGTGTACAAGATCCTTTTGTCCAGAGCCGCGTTGTTTCCTTCGTGGTGACTCAACACTCCTGTGACCTTCCTGTCACCCAGTCTGTTTTTATAATTTTCTACCAGGTGTTCAGTCCTCCTGGAATGCTCAATTTGGTTGGTTTAATTGATTCTGCAGTTGTTTATTTTTAGAGGGCTCTGTGAGGTCATGTGGCTACGTTGCCATCTTGACCCTGCCTTCTTGAAATCTTGCAGTCTTGCCTGACATCTTGGGATTTGCCAACCTTCACAGCTTGTGTGCAGGAACAGTGTTCTCTTAACCTGATGACCTTGGTTTTGTCAACTTCCATGGCTGCATGATGCTTGTATCCTGATTCAAGACTTGGGATGTTTCAGCTTCTACAATGCATGAACTGTTTCTTTGATATAAATCTCTTACTATATATATTTAAATGCTTTACCAGTTTTGCATCTCTCAAGAACCCAGCCAAAGACATTTTGTACTGAGAGTGGTTCTAGAGAAATAAAATTGTAAAACTGAATTTTCTAAATTGGTTCTCAAGCCTGGCTAGCCTTCAAGATACAGATGACTCTGCTTCCAGCTGTAAAGAGTGCCTTGCTAATCCATGGGAGTGAGGTGGCAATACAAATATGCAAAATATCACCACCAGTAGATCGGGTATTTGTGAAAGGCTCTGGTGAACACATGTGTGTGATCTCTTACTACAGTTTTGTCAGAATGTGAAGTATAAGGAAGCTGGTTTATTGGTCCTGCTTTTGCTAGACAAACTGGTGAAAGAGATGTGTCCAAGACTTCAGAATCAAAACTCAAGTGCCATATAAGAGACCTAAAACCTTCTACTTGTGCCCTGAAAGACGGCCTCATTTCTTGTAGCAACAGAGCTGATGCTGCGAAAAGCCAAAGCCAGACTCTTATTGTAAGAGTGGCTGAATTACAATACCAGCTGAACTGCCAAACTTGAGAGATACCTGAAGTTAAAATGAGGGAGTTGATTGAAAAGCAATGAGACTCTGAAACTTGGAATGAAGACTATGGGCAGATCATCAGGAAGCTGGAGACACTGAACCCCCCAAATCCAGCAAATCACTCTTGCCAGCAGAACCACAGCCATCTGAAGAGATTACTTCCTGTCTGTCTCCTAAGGCATCCTACCCAGAAACACCATTAGCCTCCCAATTCCCATCTAATGAGATTAGCTCCAGCCCAGCTGCCTTTAAAGAATCCTTGCCTGGGGTATCATCTGCGGGAGATGCTTTACAAGACAATGCTAAAAGTTCTCAAAACAATTCCACAGTAATATTCTGGTTTCTAGATCTGTAACTGGCTTTAGGTCTCAGAAAGCCGCCAAAGTATGACTTGTGACCTAGGAGTAGGTCCATTACACTGCAAAAGAACTACTTGACTTTTCTAATACGTACAAGCAAAAACCTGGGGAACATGTGTGGGAATAATTATAAAGGGTGTGGGATAATTCTGCAAGGAACATAAAGATGGATCAGTTTGAGTTTATTGATATGAGTCTTCTAAACACAGATTCTTCATTCAGTGTTTCAGCTCAAGAATTTAGGAAAGGATGTAATTGCCTGGCTAGGTTGATGAAGAATGGATTCTACAGTGGCCTATACTAAATCAAGTTGCAGTACCAGATTTTCCTTGGAATAATGTAGAAGAAGGTACCCCAAATGTAGGGAAATGGGCGTGTGTCATGGGTTAAATTTTGTCCCCAAAATGTGTGTGGCAATTTGGATAGGCCATGATTCCTGTTATGGTGCTATGTTCCTATATGCCCTAAGCCCTGCCTCTATGATGTTAATAAGGGACAATAGGCAACAGTTATGTTAGTACAGCAGGACTCATTGTGTAAGATTTTATTGTGCCTTGAAACAATCTCTTGAGATATAAGTGAAAAGGAAGCAAGCAGAGAATGGGGGGACCTCCTACCACCAAGAAGCAGTGCAGGTAGCAGAACACATCCTTTGGAAGGACCCAGGGTCCTGTGTTTCAGAAGATCCCAGTCCAGGGGAAGACTAGATGACAAGGACCTTCCTCCAGAGCCAACAGTGAAAGAATTCCTCTGGAGCTGATGCCCAGAATTTGAACTTTTAGTCTACTGGGTTGTGACAATAAAATTTCTCTTTTTAAAGCCACCCACTTGTGATATTTCTGTTACAGCAGTACTAGATGACTAAAATGGCACGCTAGAATGGATTTATCAGATTAGACCCACAGGCCCACATGTAGAACACCTAGAGGACACATCTTTTACCACAACTGTGAGTAACAAATCTGTGAAGGAAGCTCTAGCATCCTTGAAGACTGCTGTGATTGATATTTTATATAAACCAGATTTGACTGTGGAAACTGCATTAACTAAATTAAGACACTTAACTGCAATGGGGCTGATCAGATCTCATGGTAGTAGGGCAAAGTGGCTACACTCAACAGACAAATACAACGTGGGCATGGTTAGAGTAATGGACAACAAAGTCAAAGCAGTTATTAGAACAGTGGACTTATGGAGTTGGCTATTTAGTCATTGTTGCCCTAGAGGTGAAATAGATAGGAAGTCTACTCAGTATTTACTTGATCTGTATGAACAGATGAATTCTAGGTTAACTCAAATTGCCCTCAGTCCATTCCCAGAGCTGAGCAAGTTTAAGAACCACTTAAATAAAGGGGAGGTTGTGTCCCCTTGGGGAAGGGCTCCTATATACTGCCAAAAATTTATATTGTTAATCTTTTTCCCAGCCTTCCCCAAAGACAGCTATGACTTTTTATGAGAGTAACTGTTCACTGGGGTAAAGGAAATAATCAGACTTTTTTCAGATTGGCTCTGAACTGACACTAATTCCAGGAGACCCAAAATGACACTGTGGCCCACCAATCAGGGTTGGGGCACATGGAGTTGTGTTTCATGTTTGTCTCCTGGTAGGTCCACTCATCCTGTAATGAATGCCTCAGTTCCAGAATGCATAACTGGAATAGCTATACTCAACAACTGGCAGAACTCCCACATAGGATCCTTGACAAATAGAGTAAGAGTTTTTGTGGTAGGAAAAGCCAAGGGAGCCACTAGAACTGCCACTACCTAAGAAAATAGTAAACCCAAAGCAATACTGCATTCCTGAAGCGATTACAGAGATTACTGTCATTACTAAGGATTTGAAGGATGCAGGGATGGTGATTCTTACTACATCTCCATTTAATTTGCCTATTTTGCCTGTTAAAAAAAGATACAGATCTTAGAGAATGATAGTAGATTACTGAAAATGTAACCAGGTAGTGACTTTGAATGCTGCTGCTGTTCTAGATATAGTTCATTGCTTGAGTGTATTAATGTATCACCAGGTATGCAGCTATTGATCTGGCTGATGTCTTTTTCTCCATACCTGTCTCAGAGGACCACCAGAAGCAGTTTGCAGTCATCTGGTAAGGCCAGGAATACACTTTCACTTGCTTACCCTGAAGTTACTTTAACTCTCCGGCACTATGTCATAATCTAGTCCATAGGGACCTTGACTTCCTCTCCCACAAGATGTGATATTGATGACATTATGCTGATTGAGCCTAGTAAGGAAGAAGTGCCAATGACTCTGGACTTATTGGTCAAATATTTGCATGCTAGAGGACAGGAAATTAATTCTACAAAAACTCAGGTATCTTCCACCTCATTGAAATTTCTAGAAGCCCTGTGGTATGGGGCATGTGGAGATATTCCTTCTAAAGTAAAGGATAATTTACTGTACCTGGTTGCTCCCACAAGGTGGCACAACCACCTAGTGGGTCTCTTTGGATTTTAGAGGCAACATGTTTCCCACTTGGGTGTGTTACTCCAGCCTATCTATTAAGTGACTCAAAAGCTGCTAGTTTTGCATGGGGCCTAGAACAAGAGATGGCTGTACAACAGGTTTAGTCTATTATGCTGTATGTTCCAGCTGATCCAATGTTGTGTGAAATGTCAGTGGGAGACAGAGATTCTGTCTGGAGTCTTTGGCAGGCCCTTATTGGTGAATCACAGTACAGGATTTTGAAGCAAATCACTGCCATCCTTTGTAGATCACTAGTCTCCTCTTGAGAAACAGCTTTTGGAGTTACTGGGTCTTAGTAGGGACTGAATACTTAACCATGCAACAGTAAGTCACCATGAAGCCTGAGCTGCACATCATGAACTGGGTGTTGTCTGGTGCACAGAGTCATAAATTTGGATGTGCACAGCAGCACTCCATTCTTAAATAGAAGAGGTATAGACAAGATAAGGCCGATGCAGGACCTAAAAGTACAAGTAATTTGCATGAGGTACTGGCCCCAAAGCCTGTAGACTCCATTCTGGTCACATTACCTTTCATCTTGCAGTTTACACTGGGACTTCCTTGTGATAGGGTGATTGAAGAAGAGAAAACATGTTCCTGATTTATGGATGGGTCTGCATGACATGCAGGTCACTCAAAAGTGGGCAGGGCAGCACTCTAGCCCCTTTGTGGGACCTCCCTGAAGGACAATGGTGAAGGAAAATCCCCCCAACGTACAGAACTTTGAGCAGTGTACCTGGTTGTTTACTTTTCTTGGAAGGAGAAACAGGCAGATGTGCAACTGTGTACATATTCACGGGCTATTGCCAATGGCTTGGCTGGATGGTCAAGGGCTTAGGAGGAACACAACTGGAAAATTGGAAACAAAGATTTATGGGAAAGAGGCGTGTGGATAGACTTCTCTGACTGGATCAAACATGACAATATTTGTTTCATGTGAATGTTCACCAAAGGTGACCTCAGCAGGGGGTGAGTTAAACAATCAAATGAATAGGATGCCACATTCTTTGGAAACCAATTATCCTCATTCCCTGGCTACTCCTGTCATTGCTAAATGGGCTCATGAATAAAGTGCCCCTGGTGTCAGGGATAGGGGTTATGCATGGGCTCAGCAACATGGACTTCCCACTCACAAAGGCTGACTTGGCCACAGCCACTATTGAGTGTCCAGTCTGTTATCTGCAAAGGCCAACACTGAGCACTTGATATGGCACCATCATGCAAGGTGATCAGAGAGCAACCCAATAGCAAGTTGATTACATTGGACAACTTCCATGATGGAAAGGAGAGAATATTGTCCTTCCTGGAAGGGACACTTACTCTGGATGTGGTTTTGCCTTCTGTGCATGCCATGCTTCTGCCAAAACTACTGTCTGAGGACCTACAGAATGTCTTATCCACTGTCATGGTATCTCACACAGCACTGCCTCTGATCAAGGAAATGACTTCACAGAAAAAGAAGTATGGCAGTGGAATTTACTGGTCTTACTATGTTCACCATCTGTCATGGATTGACTTGTGTCCCCCCCAAAATATGTGCAGGCATGTGGCTGGGCCATGATTCCCATTATCTTCTGACTGTCTTCCATTGTGGTTTTCCTCTGCTGCATGTTAAAGGATTAGGGTGGGGCTGTAAATCCCTTCATAGGATTACATCCCTGCTCCACTGTAAAGGGAGTTTCCCTGGAGTATGGCTTGCCTCACCCTTAATCCTTTCATCCTATGAGAGATAAAAGGACAGAGAAACAGGTAGAGAATTGGGAACCTCCTACCATCAGGAAAGCAGCACCAGGAGAAGAGCGCATCCTTCAGACCTGAGGTTCCTGCTCCAAGACTCTCCCTGGACAAGGACTGATGCAATACCAGACTTTCCTCCAGAGCCAACAAGGGGAAAAGCCTTCCCCTGGAGTGGACATGCTGAATTTGAACTTGTAGCCTACTGGACTGTGTAAGAATAAATCTGCCTTTGTTAACGCCATCCACTCTGTGGTATTTCTGTTAGAGCAGCCCTAGCTGACTAAAACACTGTCATTCTGAAGCAGCTGGCTTGATAGAACAATGAAACTGTATCTTATAGACACAATCATGGCATTAGCTAGGTGGAAATGCCTTGCAGGGTTGGGGCAGTATTCTCTAGGAGGCTGTATGCATGCTCTAAACTGGCATCCTATATCTGTTGCTGTTTCTGCCATACCCAGGATTCATGGGTCCAGGAATCAAGGGGTGGGAATTGGAGGGGCACCTCTCACTGTTACCTCTAGTGACCCACTTGCAAGTTTTTTGCTTCCTCTTCCCACAACCTTATGATCTGCAGGTCTAGAGGTCTTAGTTCATTCTTTAGAAGAATGTTCCCACCTGGAGACACATCACTGATTCCACTGAACTGGAAATTAAGACAGCTACCAGGCCATTTTGCTTCTGGCTCAACAAGCAAAGAGGGGAGTTACCATACTGGCTGGTGTGATTGATCTTTTTTTTGTTATTTATTATGACTGAATGAAAATGTACATTCCCACATAAATTCTCATGCTCACTTGCATCCAGCTCCCACTGTTCTCCCTGCCCGCTGACAGCACACCCCTCTTCTCTGTTCCATGCATGTCTTATCCTCCCAACAGTCTCCTATCCCCTCCTCTCCACTCACTCCCCTTCCTGCAGCAAGATGTCAGCAGGATGATATCCTGTAGATACATAGAACCATAAAATTCCCATGAGATACAGTCACTCTGCATCACAAAGTCCAATCCATTGCCGTCGGAAAAGTTGACCTTCATTTTGATTTATGGACAGGGGAAGCATCAGGGCTAGGGGCTATGCTCCCAGGGGAACCCTGAAGCCCCGAGACCATCAACTGTGGTCTTTTATTGGAGATCTCAGGGTGCACCCCTATTTATTCTACTGTTGCCAATGAGAGACTCAACTTTATGAGCTCCATCGTGGCTATCACTGGTGGTGGCTGGGCACCATCTGGTTCTTCTGGTCATGAGTCTATGTAGAGACCCACTCATGTGGGTCTTTCTGTCTTCTGGGTTCTCTTTTCCCCATGTCATTCTTGTCCTCAGTGATCATCTGTTCCTGCTGAGTTGGGACCATTTGCTGTACCCTCAGATGGCAGCGTTTAAAACTCCAGATGCCACTCACCGACAAGGGGTGTAGAGAGTCCTCTTTAGCAAAATGCTAGCTGTGCCAATTGGCCTGTGTTTCACCAGAGAGCATGGTCCCTGGCCCCTTGACCCAGCTACTCTGTCCTTGTAATATTGCGTTAAGATGGGAGGAGTACTCAAATTGTGTTGAAGTCCACTTATTATTGATCTTCTTTCTAGTGGGTGCTGTCACCAATTTCACCCAACCAAATTTCTGTTAACTATCTAATCTAAACCCCCCCTTCCTCCCCACCCTTGTAGCCATCAAAGAGTCTTTTCTTTATGCATGAATCTGTTTCTAAGTTCTTATTGTAGGAGTCTCATACAATATTTGCTGTTTTGTTGCTGACTGCTTTCACTCATCATAATGTTCTCCAGCTGAAACCAGGTTAAGAGATGTTTCTTGCTATCATCATTGTTCTTTATCATTGCATAGTGTTCACTGAGTATATGTATCATAGTTTACTATCCATTCCTCTGTTGCTGGGCATCTGGGTTGATTACATCTTTTTGCTGTTGTGGACTGTACTGCGATGAACATTTGTGAGCATGCATCAGTTGGTTTGAATGGTCTTGATTCTGTAGGATATACTCCAAGCTGTGCAATTACTAGGTCAAATGGTATATCTATGTCCAGTTTTTTAAGGGAGCACTAGATTGCTTTCCAAAGAGGCTGCACCATTTTGCAATCCCATCAACAGTGTAGGAGAGTTCCAATCTCCTCACAGCCCTTCCAGCATTTGTTGTTTTGTGTTTTTTGGATCATGGCCAACCCTGTTGGGGTGAGATGGTGTCCCATTGTTGTTTTGATTTGAATTTCTTTAATCGCTAATGATTGTGAGCCTGTCTGCATGTGTTTTTTGGCTGCCTGGATCTCTTCTTTAGAGAGATGCCTGTCCATCTCCTTTGCCCAACACTTAATTGGATGATTTATCTTTTTCTTACTCATATTTTGTAGTACCTTATAGATTATGGAGATCAGGTGTCAGTCTGACATATAGTTGCCAAATTTTTTTTTCACATTCTGTAGGTAGCATTTTAATTCTATTAATAAAGTCTTTGGATGAGCAAAAGTGATTGATTCTTAGTAGTTGTCATGTATCTATTTTCTCTTTGGATGATTGTGGTTTGACAGATTTTGAAGTCTGTCTACGTTGTGTATCAAACCTTCCATTGTTGTTCCTACATTTTCTTGGATGAGCTTTATCATTTTAGATTTCATATTTAGGTCTTTTATACAGTCTTGAGTTGCTTTTGGATAACGTGTAAGACATGGGTCTTATTTTAATTTAATGCAAATGGATATCCAGTTTTGCCAGCACCATTTGTTGAAGAGACTGTTTTTACCCCAGTTTAATGTATCAAGGTCTTTGTCGAATACCAGCTGTTCATAGGCAGATGATGTCATTTCTGGGGTCTCTATTCAGTTCCACTGATCTATCTGTCGGTTTATGTACTAGTACCAGGCTGTTTTGACTACTGTGGTAGTGTACTATGTTCTAAGGTCAGGTAATGAGAGGCCTCCCAGTGTGTTCTTCTTCTTTAGTAATGCTTTACTTATCTGATGCTTCTTTCTTTTCCAGAAAAAATTGGCAGCTTGTTCCTCCATCTCATTAAAAAATGTCACGGGGGGGCGGAGTCAAGATGGCGGACTAAGCACATGTCTCCTTATATCCCTCTGGAAACCAAGACATGAATTGACAATCAAACAGAGCCTTCTGATCTCATAATCAGCCTCAGGACAAGGCACAGAGCTCCTAATTGGAACTTCATACTACTCAGCGAAAAATCTCTCTTTCGCTGATTCCCGCTCCTGGTTAGCCTCGGCTCTCACGGACGGAAGAAAATGCACCATTTTGACTATTTTTTTCCTCTGTCTCGGGAGCTCGGTCTTGCCTGGCAGCTGGACTCAGATGCGCTGCTGGGGGGATAGGCAGGTGAAATTCCCATATTCTGAGAACCAGACTCCGGACTCTGTTAATCTAGCCACTTTGAGCCCTTCCTTTTGAAGCTGCCTCGGCGGGGTTTGTGCGGAGCTTCACAGTCAGTGTGTGGGACGCTATGTTGGTACCGAGATTTTAGCAGGATCTCGTTCTTAGCCTGGGAGACAGTGCCTGCAAATGGGACAGTGCTTCTCCGATAGAAAAGTAGTGATTTTGCACAGTGCTGCCTATGTTGGGGGCCCTGCAACAGAAGCAGAGGAATCACTACCTCTCAGCACCTTTAGTCCCTCTGTCTGCTGCCTGTGTGGAGGATGCCATCTTTGATACGGTGGCCACAGCTGGACCTAATTCTTAGCTTGGGAGCCAGAGCCTGCCCACAGGAGAGTGCTTTTCTATCACAAAACCAGTTCTCGATGCAGTGTTGGCTAAAGCTAGGCCCTGTCAGCAGAGGCCAACAGGGCAGTAGCATTGATGTATTCTGAACTAGTTTGTTATCATCTGGGGTTGGATATAGTGGCGCTTACTTTGTCAGATGAGAAGAGGGACCTCTACACCTGAAAACCTAACTGACTTGTGAACTGGTCAGATACCTTTTGCTTTACATTTGAAGACAGCCTAGAGAAACATTTGCAATCCATCCTCACAGTACCTCTTCCAGCCTCTATATACTCACATGGGACCCAAAAAGCAACAGACAATTGTGGCATACAAGCAATCACTCATGGCTTCAGAAGGCTCCCAAACAAAGCAACCAAGGAGGTTTCCAGATGAAGAAACTTCTATGAAAGCATCAGGAAGTGAATACAAATTGATTATATACAGAGTCCTTCTAGACCTTATACAAAATGAAGCAGAACAAAATGAAAAATTAAGCAAGTTGTTCGATCTGATGGAACACCAGTACTCTGAAATCCAACAGATCAAGAAGAAAATCAAAGACATAGAAACTTCCATGCAAAGCCAAGAAAACAGAATGGAACAAATGGAAAATAGAATTTCTGACTTGGAAGACAGAGCTACTGATGCCAGCGTCTATGAGCAGAAATAAAAAAAAAAGAAACAAGAAAAATGAAGAAATATTAAGAAGCATGTGGGACTCTATTAAGAGGAACAACCTTCGATTAATTGGAGTCCCTGAACAGGGTGAGGCATCTGAGAACACAGAGAGTATCGTTGCTGAGCTGCTGAAAGAAAGCTTCCAAGAAATCATGAAGGAAGAGAATATAGACATCTCAGATGCATATCGTATGCCACCCAATATAGATCTCAAAAGAAAGACTCCAAGACATATTATAATCAAGCTTAACAAAATGAAACATAAGCAGCAACTCTTAAAGGCAGCAAGACTCAAGGCAAAGCTAACATTCAGAGGGAAACCCTGTAGGCTCTCGTCAGATTTCTCAGCAGAAACCATGCTGGCACAGAGACAGTGGCACGACACATTCAAAGTCTTGAAGGAGAAGAACTTCCAACCAAGAATGATATATCCTGCAAAACTATCTTTCAAATACGAAAATGAAATTAAGACATTCCCAGATAAACAGAAATTCAGAGACTTTGTAAAAACCAAACCTAAACTACAAGAAATACTGAAAGAAGTTCTTGGCTTTGGCTTAGAAGAACGAAACCAATAACTTTATATTTTAGAACGACACACTACTCAATACTGTACTCATTTAGGGAAGACTCCAAAGTAAATCACAGCTTTGATATGGAAAGAAGCAATCTAGTGATCATCATGAAAACTATGGTGTCATCATACTAAAAAGAGGGATGAACTACAGTCCTTATAGTCCTTCCAGATGGAGAGGAAGATGACAAAACTGGTAGTAATTAAAATTGGGTTTATAAATAGTTTACTAAGGGGGTTCATAGGGGCAGCTGTAAAGCACAACAAAGATGTATCACACCATTTCAAGAAATCTAACACACGAGTCTCAACAGTTATAAAACCAGCTCTGAAAAAGGTGAAAAATCAACTCACAAAAAAGAGTGTCCCAGAACAGACTAATAAGAACAACAGAGAAAACATCAACATAAAAATAAACATATCACAATGGCAGCAGTGAACACATACCTATCAATAATTACATTGAACGTGAATGGACTGAATGCTCCAGTAAAGAGACACCGAATGTCATCTTGGATCAAAAGACATGACCCATCCATATGTTGTCTACAAGAAACTCACTTGAGACCTAAAGACAGGAACAAACTGAAAATTAAAGGATGGAAGAATATATATCAAGCTCACAATGAACAAAGAAGAGCAAGGGTGGCAATTCTAATCTCAGACAAAATCAATTTTAATGTGAAATCTACCATCATGGACAAAGATGGACACTATTTATTGCTGAAAGTTTCAGTACACAAGCAAGACTTAACTATATTAAATATTTATGCACCTAATGTCAGAGCACCTAAATATGTTGAGGAAACACTGACTACGCTCAAAAGAGAGTTAGATGACTCCACAATAATAGTGGGAGACTTTAACACTCCACTCTCATCACTAGACAGATCATCTAGAAAAAAGCTCAGTAAAGATACAGAAGACCTCATTGACACAATTAACCAACTAAACCTCATTGATATATACAGAACTTTCCACCCATCAGCAGACAACTACACCTTCTTCTCCAGTGCACATAGAACATTCTCCAGAATTGACCGTGTGATAGGCCATAATGCAAGGCTCAACAAAATCCATACCACTGAATTACTGCAAAGCATCTTCTCAGATCATAAAGCCATAAAAGTTGAAATCAATAGCAGAAAAAACAGAGATAGAAAGTGGAACTCTTGGAAACTGAACAACATCTTGCTCAAAAAAACATGGGTTATAGAGGAAATCAAGGATGAATTAAAGAAGTTCATGGATTCCAATGAGAATGAAAACACTTCCTACCAGAACCTATGGGATACAGCCAAAGCAGTGCTCAGAGGTCTGTTTATCTCCAGAAATGCACACATCTGGAAGGAAGAAAGAAATCAAATCAAGGAACTAACCCTACAGCTTGAACAACTAGAAAGAGAACAACAGAGGAACCCCTCGGGCACCAGAAGAAAGGACATCATAAAGATTAGAGCAGAGCTAAATGAATTAGAGAATAGAAAAACAATTGAAAAGACTGAAAAGACCAAAAGCTGGTTTTTTGTAAAGATCAACAAAATTGATAAACCACTGGCTAAACTTACTAAAGAAAAGCAGGAAAGGAAACAAATAACCCAAATTAGAAATGAGAGGGGAGTTGTCACCACAGATGCAACAGAAATCAAAAATATCATAACAGAATACTATGAAAGACTGTACTCTAACAAATTTGAAAACCTAGGGGAAATGGACCAATTCCTTGACTCATACCACCTACCCAAATTATCACAACGTGAAGTAGAACAACTTAATAAACCCATCACAAAGGAAGAGATTGATAAGGTCATCAAAACACTGCCAACCAAAAGAAGTCCGGGCCCAGATGGCTTCACAGCAGAATTCTACCAAGCATTTAGAGAAGAGTTATCCCCAATACTACTGAGACTATTTCACAGTATAGAAAGGGATGGAGTACTCCCAAACTCATTCTATGAAGCTAGCATAACCCTGATACCTAAGCCAGGGAAAGATCCAACAAAGACAGAGAACTACAGACCGATATCACTCATGAACCTAGATGCAAAAATCTTCAACAAAATTCTTGCCAACAGAATACAACAACATATCAAGAAAATAATCCATCATGACCAAGTGGGATTGATACCAGGGGATGCAAGGCTGATTCAACATCAGGAAAACAATTAATGTGATTATCCACATAAATAACACAAAAGACAAGGATCACCTGATTTTGTCCACTGATGCTGAAAGCCATTTGATAAAGTCCAACACTCATTCATGCTAAAAACTCTTAGCAAAATGGGCATAGACGGCAAATTCCTCAACACAATAAGGGCCATTTATACAAAGCCAATTGCCCACGTCATCCTAAATGGAGAGAGACTGAAAGACTTTCCCTTGAGATCAGGAACTAGACAAGGATGCCCACTGTCACCTCTCCTATTCAACATTGTGCTAGAAGTTCTAGCCAGAGCAATTAGACAAGACGAACAAATAAAGGGCATCTGCATTGGCAAAGAGGAAGTTAAAATCTCCCTGTTCGCAGATGATATAATTGTATATGTAGAGAACCCCAAGGAATCTATAAGTAAGCTGCTCAAACTGATAGAAGAGTTCAGTCTCAGGATACAAGATAAACATAAGTAAATCAGTAGGATTCCTTTACACAAACAACTAGACTGTTAAGGAGGAAATTATCAAATCAACACCATTTACGATAGCCCCTAAGAAGATAAAGTACCTAGGAATTAATCTAACCATAGAAACAACAGACCTTTACAAAGAGAACTACAAGCCCTTACTACAAGAAACTAAGAGAGATTTAGATAAATGGAAAAACCTACCCTGCTCATGGATAGGAAGACTTAACATTGTGAAAATGTCTATTTTACCCAAAGCAATTCATTTATATAATGCAATCCCAATACAAGTTCCAGCATCATTTTTTAACAAGATGGAGAAACAAATCACCAATTTTGTTTGGAAAGGGAAGAAGCCCTGGATAAGTGAGGTACTACTAAAGAAGAAGAACACACTGGGAGGCCTCTCATTACCCAACCTTAGAACATACGACACTGCGACAGTAGTCAAAACAACCTGGTACTGGTACAAGAACAGACGGATCGATCAATGGAACAGAATTGGGACCCCAGAGATGACACCATCTGCCTATGAACAGTTGATATTCGACAAAGGCCCTAAGACATTAAAGTGGGGTAAAAACAGTATCTTCAACAAATGGTGCTGGCAAAATTGGTATCCATCTGCAATAAACTCAATCAAGATCCATATCTTACACCTTACACAAAAACCAACTCCAACTGGATAAAAAACCTAAATGTCAAACCTAAAACGATAAAGCTCATCCTAGAAAAGGTAGCAACAACAATAGAAGTTTTAATACACAATGAGGACAGACTCCAAAATCTGTCAAAGAAACCTCAATCAACAGAAGAGAAAATAGATAAATGAGAACTATTAAGAATCAAACACTTTTGCTCATCCTAAGGCTTTATTAATAGAATTAAAAGAACACCCACAGAATGGGAAAAAATATTTTGCAACTCTATGTCAGACCAACGCCTAATCTCCATAGTCTATAAGACACTACAAAATATCAATAAGAAGACGATAAACCACCCAATTAAGCGATGGGCAAAGGAGATGGACAGACACTTGACTAAAGAGGAGATCCAGGCAGCCAAAAAACACATGCGGACATGTTCACATTCTTTAGTTATTAAAGAAATTGAAATCAAGACAACAATGAGATACCATCTCACCCCAACAAGATTGGCCATGATCCAGAAAACACAAAACAACAAATGCTGGAGAGGCTGTGGAGAAATTCGAACTCTCCTACACTGTTGGTGGGGTTGCAAAATGGTCCAGCCTCTTTGGAAGGCAATCTGGCGCTTCCTTAAAAAAATGGATATCGATGTACGATTTGACCCAGTAATTCCACTACTTGGAATCAATCCAGATGCCCAACAATAGAAGAATGTATAGGTAAACTATGGTACATAAAGTCAATGGAGCACTACGCAATGATAAAGAATAACAATGATTCCAGGAAACATCTCCTAACCTGGTTTCAACTGGAAGACATTATGTTGAGTGAAAGTAGTCAGCAACAAAGGGACAAATACTGTATGAGACCTCTACAATAAGATCTCAAAAACAGACTTGTGTATAGAAGAAAATACTCTTTGACAGCTGAAAGGGAGCGGAGGGAGGGAGGGGGAGGGAGAAGGGTTTATCTTAGATAGTTACTAGAAATCTAGTTGGGAAAAAGCGGTGATAGCACACATTAGAAACAAGAACAACATTCAGTGGAATTCAGCATAACTTGAGTACTCCTTCCATCTTAACTCAATACTGCAAGGATAGAGTAGCTGGGGCGGGGGGCGGGGGACCATGTTCTTAGGTGAATTCCAGGCCAATTGGCACAACTAGCGTTTTGCTAAGAGAGTTCTCTGCTCCCCACATTGGTGAGTGGTGTCTGGGGTCTTAAAAGCTGCCAAGCTGCCATCCGAGGACACAGCAAATGTTCCCAACTCAGCAGGAATGGATGCTCACCGAGGACCAAAATGACATGCGGTAAAGACAATCGAGAAGACAGAGAGACCCACAAGAGTGGGTGCCTACATCGACTTGGGACCAGAAGAACTGGATGGTGCCCGGCCACCACCAGTGATAGCCACAATGGAGCTCACAGAGAGGAGTCTCATTGGCAACACAAGAATAAAAAGGGGTGTGTTTTAGTCAGCTAGGGCTGCTCTAACAGAAATACCACAGAGTGGATGGCTTTAACAAAGAAAGATTTATTCTTACATACGCCCGTAGGTTGCAAGTCCATATTCAGGGTGTCCGCTCCAGGGAAAGACTTTCCCCTTGTCAGCTCTGGAGGAAAGTCTGGTATTGCATCAGTCTTTGTCCAGGGAGTGTTCTGACGCAAGAACCTCTGGTCTGAAGGACGCTCTCTGCTCCCGGTGCTCCTTGCTTGATGGTAGCGAGGTTCTCAAATTGTTCTTTGTTTCTTTTTCCTTTTATTCCTTGCAAGCTAAAAGCATTAAGGGTGGGGTAAGCCATACTCCAGGGAAACTCCCCCTACAGCAGGAATTTACAGCCCCACCCTAATCCTTTAACATACAGGTTAGCAAAATCACGCAATGGAGGATAGTCCCAAGATACTGGGACCCATATCCCAGGCACGTGGCTGCACACATTTTTGGGGGGACACAATTCCAACCATGACATCGTGCATCATGAGATCTCCACTAAAAGACCTCAACTGATGGTCCAGGAGTTTTGGGGTTCCTCTGAGAGCAAGGCCCCTGGCCCTGATGCTGCCCTTTCCCGTAAATTATAACAAAGGTCCACTCTTTGGACAGGAATGGATTGGACTTGGAAATGCAGAGTGACCATATATTGCAAGCACTTTATGGTTCTATACTTCTATAGGATATCATCTTGCTGACCTCTGGCTGGAGGAAGAGGAGTGGACAGAGAGGAGGGGAAAGGAGGCTGTTGGGAGGATGAAACAGGTATGGATCAGAGACTAATAGTGTGCAGTCACCCGACAGGGAGAGCAGTGGAAGCTGCATATAGGTGGGCATGTAAATTTATACGTGAATGTACATTTTCTCTCAGTCATGTTAAATAAAAATAAAAAATAAAAAATAAAAAGTCACGGGAACTTGTATTGGGGTTGCATTATCTAAGTAGATTGCTTTGGGTAAAATAGACATTTTCACAATGTTATGTCTTCCTATCCCTGAGTAGGGTAGGTTTCTCCATTTATGTAAGTCTCTGTTACTTTCTTGTAGTAAGGGTTTGTAGTTCTCTTTGTAAAGGCCTGTTGTTTCTCTGGTTAAGTTTATTCTTAGGTACTTTATCTTCTTAGCTGTCGGGAGTGAAAAGAAACTGCGCCATAAAGATGGCGCTGGCAGGAAGAACCGCGCCCTTGTTTTGCACCACCGCTGAGGCATTGCCTGCCTAGCAACAGAGTAGGAACAACACCCATTGGACAATCATTACCCAATCAATGTCATTTCCCTGCTACTATATAAGCAACTGAAATAGGAAATAAAGGGTTCTGCTTCCTGTCTCCTGACGGAGTGGTGTCTCGGTCTTCTCCTTTGCGGGCAGAGGGGTTTCGGCTGGGACATCTTGGCGCCCGAACAGGGACCGGAAGCGACCCTCACCTCGGGGACGCTCGGAAAGGTGAGCTGGCACTGTCCAGGGGCCGGTATAGACCGGGGACTGGCATAGACCAGGGACTAGCATAAGCTAGGGGAATAGGGCACAATGGGGAACCAGCCTTCTAGTCAGCGGCTGTTGGACTCCCTGCGGGCTCTTATGAAGCAGAGAAATGTAGAACTTAGGAAGCGCACTTTGGAAGGCTTTTTGCAGGCTGTGGAGGAGGTCGCCCCGTGGTTCCTTGCCTCAGGTCACCTCACGGTGTCTGCTTGGAACAAGCTCGGAGGAGACCTCACTCGCGCAGATACTGCGGGTCGTCTCTCTCCAGGGGTTATGGGAATCTGGATTTTAATTCTTAACTGCTTGGAGGATGAGTCAGGTATTTTTGAGAAGGTGCTAATGAAGGGTCAGGATGCTTTTGAGCAAGTGCAGGAGGAGGCGTCACAGAAGGGGAGCGAGCAAGCTAGTCAGGAGGGGGAAAGTGAAAGTGACGATGATTTGGGAGATTACCATCCAAACTCTCCTGAGAGAGGTTTTAGAAGCGCGGGGCTCCCCGATCCCGGAGGTGTAGCTCACCGGTTGCGGGAAATGAGCTTAGATCCTCCATCCGCGTCGAAAGACGCGGAGGGAGGGGCGAAGACTGACGTCGTTCCCCCTCCATACAATCCCACGGCCCCGCCCTTGCTTGGCCGGAGCCGTTTCCTGGAGCTCTGGGACCAGCATCCCAGTGCGTTTCCGGTGTATCTGGATGCCCAAGGCCAACGCTATCATGAGCTTCTGGACTGGAAAGTAGTTAAAAGCATAGCAGAGGGAGTTAAGACTTATGGGACAGCGGCCCCCTTTGTTCAAGGGATGCTGGAGAGCCTGCATAAGCTTGCTATGACTCCTAGTGACTGGCAACACTTGGCAAGGACGTGTCTTAGTTCCGGACAATTCCTAGATTGGAAGTCCATGGCACAGGATTTAGCTATAGAGCAAGCAGCCACTAATGCTCGCCCTCCCATAAACCAACCGGCATGGAATGTAGACATGCTTATGGGCTATGGTAATTTCGTCAATGCTCAGACCGGTTATCCTCCTCAGGTGTATGATCAGATAAATCAGATCTGCACCCGTGCGTGGAAATCCCTCCCTAACCGGGGAGAGCCCACTGGCAATTTAACAAAAATCATTCAGGGTCCCAATGAGCCATTTTCAGACTTCGTGGCTCGCATGATTGATAGTGCTTCAAAGATTTTTGGTGACCCTCACACAGCTATGCCTCTAGTGAAGCAGCTTGTCTATAGCCCTCTCTGAGGCAATGGCTGGCGCGGGACTCCACATTGCCCCTGAAAAGGTGCAGCGAGGCAGCACCGTCGACTTCCTAGGATCTAAGGTTTCACCTACCGCTATTCAACCTCAAAAAATCACACTGCGGAAAGACCAGCTCAATACTCTTAATGATTTCCAGAAGCTCCTGGGGGACATTCAGTGGATTCGACCATACATGTCGCTCACAAATTCTGAGCTTTCCCCTCTTTATGACATTCTTAAAGGTGACTTGGGGCTGTCCTCTCCTCGAGAGTTGACCCCCGAGGCGAGGAGGGCCCTAGAAAAAGTCGAGGTCGCTCTTCCCATGGCCTCGCTTAACCGTAGAGACCCTACACTCCCCCTTTTATTATGCATTCTTGCTACAGTGAACCAACCCACTGGGGTGCTGTGGCAGGGTGGCCCCCTCCGCTGGGTCCACCCTCACATTTCGACCCAGCGCAGCATTGAATGGTATCCCGGGGCTGTAGCTCGATTGGCTTTGATTGGGCTGTCAGAAGCTGTGCAATTCATAGGGCATAGCCCATCAAAATTAATCATCCCATATGACAAAGCTCAGATACAAACCCTGGCTGCCACCTCTGATGACTGGGCGGTCCTCTTGTGCTCCTTTGCTGGGGTCATTGATAACCATTACCCCAAGGACCCGTTGCTGCAATTCCACACTCGGCACCCAATTATTTTCCCAAAGATTACCTCTAAAAAGCCGATACCAGATGCCATTTCGGTGTTCACCGATGGCTCCAGCTCTGGCTTGGGCAGTATTTACATTCCTGGTCAATCCTCTCAAAGCTACCTATTTCCAAACTGCTCAGCACAGATTGTGGAGCTGAAAGCGGTTGAATTGGTTTTCCAACAAATCCACTGCCCTCTTAATATAATTTCTGACTCTGCCTATGTTGTGAATGCAGTAAACTGTTTAGAAGCAGCAGGTATGATAAGCTCTACCTCCCCTGCAACACCTGTGTTCACTAATATCCAGAACCTTATTCTGTCCCGCGATCACCCCTTTTTTATTGCTCAACACCGAGCACACCAGTCTCTTCCGGGTCCAATAACTGAAGGTAATGCTGCCGCCGATCGTTTAACACGCATGCCCATTATCCTATCCGCATTGGAGCAGGCCTTAACTTTCCATAAACAATTCCATGTCAACTCTAAGACTCTTGTTCACCATTTTGGGATCTCCAGAGCGGCCGCCCGCAATATTGTTCGTAATTGTACTGCCTGTGCCCCACACATCCCAGCCCCGCAACTGGGTGTCAATCCGCGAGGTCTTCGTCCATGCCACCTTTGGCAAATGGACGTTACTCACGTTGCCGAATTTGGCAGGCTAAAATATGTACATGTTTCTGTAGATACCTTTTCTGGAGTAATTTTTGCCAGTGCCCATGTGGGAGAAACTGCTCGACATGTTATCTCCCACTGTCTCGCTGCCTGGGCAGCATGGGGTGCCCCCTTGAGTATTAAGACAGACAATGGTCCTGCTTATACCAGTCACTCCTTTAAAACTTTCCTAACCACCATGCGCATTCATTGCACTCACGGCATACCTTATAATCCCCAGGGCCAGGGTATAGTAGAAAGAGCCCATCACACCCTAAAATCTTGTTTACAAAAACAAAAAGGGGGAATTGGTGAGGGACATACTCCACACAACAGACTGGCCTTAGCTCTTTTTACCTTAAGTTTTCTTTCACTCGACCAAGAGGGGCGATCGGCAGCGGAGCGCCACTGTGGAACAGGGGCGCACCGATCCCGCTCAGTGATGTGGAAAGATGCTATCTCGGGAAAATGGCATGGTCCCGCCCCCGTTATAACTGTAGCCCGAGGGGCAGTCTGTATCTTCCCACAGGACGCTGACTGCCCTTTGTGGATCCCGGAACGCCTCACCCGGACCGTCCAGGATGAGTCCACGGCTGTACCTTCTCGCACTGTTGCTAATCCCCCTACGGAGAGCGGAGGAGACGACGGAGAAGGATGAGTACTGGGGGCTCATAGACACCCTGCCCCTGCCGATCCCTGTCCATCATACCTCCCAAATTATGCCTCGGTTTTTTACCACAAATGACTCCATGCAACTTCCTGCCATTGGATCAGACTCTACGATAAGCCCAGAGCCTCGCCCTGTTAATATCTCTCTGCGAGGCCTCCTCTGCTTTATAGTATCTCATAATTTGTCAGACTTGGCACCCGACGACACCTCTTGTGTCACCTTGTATAACATGTCAGCAGGGTGGTTCGACACGCCAAGACATAGCACCGCCAACGGCACCCTCTTGCAGGGTCGCATTCCCCTTATGATTTCTAAGAATGGCACTAACCCGCCTTCACAGCCTCGCTGGGCCCCATATTGCAAAAGTACCCGAGATTGGCCACATTTATGGACAGGTTGTCAAAGTCATCACCCACAGTGGGCGGTGAAACCCTACTTCACCTTTTCCCCATATATTGGGACTATGGCGAATCAGACGTTTTCTGGGTACAACTATACCTGGCAAAGCCCCACTCAGGCTTCGCCCACCAACCCCTTTGACGTCTGGCTTCTCTGTGGAGTCAATGGCAGCTGCACAGATATTTTAGTGATGACTATGATCACGGGTGGAATCATCAAAAATGCCAGTGTCCAATGGAACCGTACGGAAGTTTTTGAAAATATGATACAGGAGATCTCCTCCTCCCAAAACATTACCTTTTCCCCGACTCCCGTGTGTGTTCAGCCCCCTTTTATGTTCTTACTATATAATGATTCAATAGCAAATTCCTCCATCGCTTGTTGTAATGCCACCTGCTTTTACTCTCTTTGCTGGAATGCAACTATCTTTCCCACAGCGCTGGTGACCAGGCTACCAAGATATGTCCCCTGGCCTATGAAGTCCCCGTCACCCGAGGAACTGTGGAGATCTAAGCGAGATTTCGGCCTAACTGCGGCGACCGTCGCCGCCGTTACTGCATCTGTGGCTGCGGCCGCCACGGCGGCTGTAGCTCTTACCCAGAACATTGAGACCGCGGCTGTGGTCAATAATATGGCGGAAAGCACTGCAACCGCCTTACAGACACAGTTGGCGGTGAATGGTGAAATGCTTGGAGCCATTCACATTTTGAACCACCGTATAGACCTGGTGCAAGAACAGGTGGACTCTTTAGTACAGATATCACAATTGGGGTGTGCATGGCATCTCCCTAGCTTATGTGTTACTTCGGCGCGTTTTGACAATATTTCTCGGGCCGCGAACATGTCTCGAAGGCTCTCTGCACAACTTGCAGGCAATTGGTCCAAAGAAATGGACAGTCTCCTGAAGCAATTACGGGTAGAAATCACACGAGTCAACTCTACCCGGGTCGACCCAAGGATGGCCCGCTCCCTGCACCAGTGGCTCCAAAAAGCAGTCGATTTCCTGCAGCATTGGGCTGGCACCGGCCCACTTGCCATTGTTCTTGTTGCCTTAATCGCCTGTCTCCTTTGGCTGATATGCAAATGGAGGCGGCGAGATGCAGTGCGATATAACCTTTTGGTTCAAGCTTTTGCCCGAGTGGCAGACGACTCAGAGGGTGGTCAGATCTGGCTATCAATGCTTGAGGGCAGCCAGTGACGGGCAACTTTCTCGAAGCATGGAGTAACCTAAGACAGGGACCCCACGAGCAACATTGCGTGTGGGTCGCCAATGACGGGTAAACCCTTGCTTGGCGGAGAACGACCCAAGACAGGCGTCTCTTGCTGATTTAGAAAAAACAAAAGGGGAAGATGTCGGGAGCGAAAAGAAACTGCGCCATAAAGATGGCGCTGGCAGGAAGAACCGCGCCCTTGTTTTGCACCACCGCTGAGGCATTGCCTGCCTAGCAACAGAGTAAGAACAACACCCATTGGACAATCATTACCCAATCAATGTCATTTCCCTGCTACTATATAAGCAACTGAAATAGGAAATAAAGGGTTCTGCTTCCTGTCTCCTGACGGAGTGGTGTCTCGGTCTTCTCCTTTGCGGGCAGAGGGGTTTCGGCTGGGACACTTAGCGACTATAGTAAATGGTATTTGACTTGGTGATTTCTTCCTTAATAACCTCGTTGTTGGTATAAAGGAATCCTACTGATTTACTTATATTTATATTGTATCTTGAGACATTGCTGAACTCTTCTATCAGTTTGAGTAGTTTCCTTATGGATTCTTTGGGATTCTCTGTACATACAATCATATCATCTGCAAATAGGAAGATTTTTAGTTCTTCTTTGCTGATGTAGATGCCCTTTATTCCTCAGTCTTGTCTAATTGCTCTGGCTAGAACTTCTAGTACAATGTGGAATAGGAGAGATGAAAATGGGCATCCTTCTCAGGTTGCTGTTCCCAAGGGAAACTGTTTCAGTCTCTCTCCATTCAGGATGATGTAGGCAGTTGGCTTTGTATAAATGGCCCTTGCTGCACTGAGGAATTTGCCATCTATTCCTATTTTGCTGATGGCTTTTAGCATGAATGGGTGTTGGACTCTATCAGATGCCTTTTCTGCATCAATAGACAAGATCAGGTGAATCTTGTTGTCTTAGGCTGGGTTTTCTAGGGAAGCAAAACCAGTAACATGTGTAGATACAAGGAAAGCTTTATAATATATCTAGATAGATAGATAGATACAGATATAGGAGAAAGCTCATGTAATCACACAAGCTGAATGTCCCAAGTCGTGGTACAAGCCTCACGTGCCCACAGAAGCTGAGGAACCCAAAGTCAGCAGGTCAGAGACCAGAGTTCTAGATCACCAATTGTGTAGGTCAGTGGATCCCAAGCTGGTGGCGAGACAAAGCGACGGAGGCTGGCAAACCCAGGATTAGCAGGTCAGGGAGCAGGACTCTCAGCGCTGACTGTAAGGACTGATGAGTCCCACAGCTGCTAGTTCAAGTCTCAGAACCAGAGACTGGAAGAAGAGAGCAGGAGCTCCTGGCTACGTGAGCAGACCAGCAGCAGTAGTGAAGGTCAGCAGATGAGAGCCAAGGGACGGAGAGCCACGACAAACCCCGCCCTGCCACTTAATACAGCAGCCAAATATGGAGTAGCCAAGTTGATATAATCGTGACCACCAGAGTCCACCCCTTGTCAACTTGGCATTTGCGCACATCTCACCTTACCATCCACAGTCTCTGAAGGAGTATGGTTACAAAGTCATACTTATGTCTAACATGATATAACTAACACATGTACAACAGAAAATGCATTAGCCCATTTACATCTTATGTTTCATAAGTAAACAAAATATCCAATACACGTATACAAAGCAGGAATACTCATAGCAATTACAGTCCTCGTTTCTGCAACTGGTCACGTGGCCGTAACTGATATTTAGAACTACCTTCTTTTACAACCCATTCTGTATTCCCTTTGCCCTCAGCAAGCACCTCAGCTGGTCGTGGTTCCTTGTCTGGTTGAGGTGACCCAAACATTCATTCAAGGGGTTGTGGGTCCTTAAACTCGCTCAAGTCTGGGAATTGATTGAGGGACCATGACTCTCTTCTGGTGATTTGAGTTAGACTGCTGTTCACCTGACCTAGAATTCATCCTTTCATACATATCAAGTAAATACTTAGTAGGCTGATCATCTATTGCACTGCTAGGGACACCAGGACTAAGTAGCCAGTTCCACATGTCTGCACGAGTCAGATTATTACGATTACTATTTTGCCTCTGCTGTCCATTACTGTAAGCACGCCCACCTTGTCTTTGTGGACTGAGTGCAGCCACTTGACCCCTATCACCATGGGATCCAGTCAGCCCCATTGTAGTTAGGTGTCTTAATTCAGCTAGGGCAGCTCCCACTGTCATATCTGATTTACATAAAATGGCAATCACAGCAGTCTTCAAGGATCCTGGAGCTCCCTTCACAAATTTGTTTCTCACAGTGGTGGTAAAAGTTATGTCCTCTGGACATGCTATGTGTGGATTTGAAGGTCTAACTGAATAAATCCACTCTAGCATGCCAATTTTCCTAAGTCTTTGGCAATTCAAGTCTGGCAATTCAACTTGATTTAGGTAGGCCATTGCATCAGCCATGCTTCAGCAATCCAGCCAAACTATTAGGTCCTTCCCTAACTTCTTGAGCTGAAACACTGAATGAAGAGTCTGTGCTCAGTGGACCCAGGTCAAGAAATTCAGACTGATCCAGCTTTATGTTCCTTGCACCATTATCCCACACCCTTAACAGCCATTCCCAAGCATATGCCCCAGGTTTCTGTTTGTATGTGTTAGAAAAGTCAAGTAGTTCCTTTGGAGTATAGCGTATCTCCTCCTGGGTCACACTTTGTACTTCACCTTTTGGAGCTTGCTTGGACTTAGGTCTAGTTACAGGTCTAGAAGCCAAAATTGGCAGTGCTGAAGTGTTTTTAGAATCTTCAGCGTGTTCTTGTAAAGCATTTGCCTTAGGCCATGCCCCAGGCAATGGCTCTGGCAGACGCTCTTCAGTGGCAGGGTGGCTTCAGCTAATCTCATTAGGTTGGAATGGAGGGGATAATGGCTTTACTGGGTGGGGCCGTTTAGCAGACAAACGCAAAGTAATTCCTTCACATGGGTGTGGTTCAGCTGGCAGCAGTGATTTACTTGAAGTGAGGGGCTCAGCGTCTCCAGCTTCCATATCATCCTCCCATATGTCTCCATTCCAGGTTTCAGTGTCCCATTTTTTCCCAATCAATGCCCTCACTTTAATTTCAGATATTTCTCGAGATTGGCAATTGAGCTGGCGTTGCAATTCCGCCACTCTAATGATAAGCATCTGGGTTTGGCTTTCAGCAGTATCGGCTCTGCTATTACAGGTAATGAGGTTTTCTTTTAAAGCACAAGTAGAAGCTTTGAGGTCTTTTACACGACATGAGAGCTTTGATTCCAAGGCCCTGAGTTCATCTTTTTCCTTCACCAGCTTATCTAATGCAAGTAGAACCATCCAACCAACTTCCTCATACTTCTCATCTGTACATAATTTCGAAAAGTTATCACACATGTTTTTACCCTGAAGGTCACCTTTCACCAATATCTCGTCTATTGGTGGGGCTATTTTGCGGATGTGTACCGCCACCTCAGCCCATGGACTAGCAGGGCACTTTTTACTGGTAGGAGCAGAGTTAGCAACAGTGTTACTATTAGCCAGACTCAAGAACCACTTGAAAGGATTCATTTTTACAATTTTGTTTCCCTAGACCCATTCCTGGTACCAAATTGTCTTAGGCTCGTTTTCTAGGGAAGCAAAACCAGTAACACATGTAGGTACAAGGAAAGGTTTATAATATATCTAGATAGATAGACACAGATACAGGAAACAGCTCACGTAATCACAGAAGCTGAATGTCCCAAGTCCTGGCACAAGCCTCACATGGCCACGGAAGCTGAGGAACCCAAAGTCAGCAGGTCAGAGACCAGAGTTCTAGATCACCATTTGTGTAGGTCAGTGGATCCCAAGCTGGTGGCGAGACTAAGCGACGGAGGCTGGCAAACCCAGGATCGGCAGGTCAGGGAGCAGGAGCGGCAGAGGCTGGTGAACCCAGGATTGGCAGGTCAGGGAGCAGGACTCTCAAGCAGCGACTGTAAGGACTGATGAGTCCAACAGCTTCTAGTTCAAGTCCCAGAACCAGACGCTGGAAGAAGAGAGCAGGAGCTCCTGGCTCTTGCAGCAGTAGTGAAGGTCAGGAGATGAGAGCCGAGAGGCGGGGAACCACCACAAACCCTGCCCTGCCACTTAATACAGCAGCCAAATATGGAGTAGCCAAGTTGACATAATCCTGACCACCACACTTGTCTCTTGTGATGTTTATGTGATTGATCCCATTAATTGTTTTTCTGATGCTGAACTGGCCTTGGACCCCTGGTATGAATCCAACTTGGTCATGATGGATTGTTTTTCTGTTATGTTGCTGTATTCTGTTGGCAAGGATTTTGTTGAAGATTTTTGCATCTAGATTCATGAGTGATATTGGTCTGTAGTTCTCCTTTTTTGTTGGGTCTTTTCCTGGCTTTGGTATCAGGGTTATGCTGGCTTCCTAGAATGAAATTGGGAGTATTCCATCCCTTTCTATACTGTGAAATAGTCTCAATAGAATTGGAGATAACTCTTCTCTAAAAGCTTGGTAAAATTCTGCAGTGAAGACATCTGGACCCTGGCTTTTTTTTTTGGTTGGTGGTTTTTTGATGACTTTTTCAATGTCTTCCTTCGTTATGGGTTTATTAAGTTCTTCTGCTTCACCTTGTGGAAATTTTGGTAGGTGATATGAATCAAAGAATTTCTCCATTTCCTTTAGGTTTTTGAATTTGTTAGAATACAGTCTTTTCTAGTATTCAGCTATGATATTTTTGATTTCTGTTGGATCTGTTGTGACAACTCCCCTCTCATTTCTTGTTGGTGTTATTTGTTTCCTTTACTGTTTTTCTTTAGTAAGTTTAGCCAGTGGTTTGCCAATTTTGTTGATCTTTTCAAAAAAACAGCTTTTGGTCTTTTCAATTTTTTCAATTGTTCTTCTACTCTCCATTTCACTTAGTTCTGCACTATTCACTATGATGTGTTTCCTTCTGGTGCCTGATGGGTTCCTCTGTCGTTGTCGCTCTACTTGTCCAAGCTGTAGGGTCAGTTCTTTGATTTGGTTTCTTTCTTCCTTCCAGATGTGTGCATTTATGGAGATACACTGAACTTTGAGCACTGCTTTGGTTGTATGCTATAGAGAGTGTTTTTATTCTCCTGGGAATCTATAAATTTCTTTATTTCATCCTTGATTTCTTCTATAACTCATGGTTTTTTGAGCATGGTGTTATTCAGTTTCCATGAGTTCCACTTTTTATCAATGCTTTTTCTGCTATTGATTTTGACTTTTATGGCTTTATGATCTGAGAAGATGCTTTGCATTAATTCAGTGTTATGTATTTTGTTGAGAATTGCTTTATGTCCTAATACATGGTCTATTCTGGAGAATGTTCCATGCGCACTAGAGAAGAAAGTGTAGTTGTCTGCTGATGGATATAAAGTTCTGTATGTGTTGATGAGGTCTAGCTGGTTCATTTTGGCAATAAGTTCTCTTTGTGTCTTTATAAGCTTTTTTCTAGATGATCTGTCCAATACTGAGAGTGGAGTGTTGAAGTCTCCCACTATTATTGTGGATGATCTATCTCCTTTTTGAGTGTAATCAGTGTTTCTTTGACGTATTTAGGTGCTCTAATATTAGGTGCATAAATATTTAATATTGTTAAGTCCTGCTTGTTTATTGAACCTTACAGCAATAAAGTGTCCATCTTTGTCCATGACAGTGGATTTTACATTAAAATAGATTTTATCCGAGATTAGAATTTCTGTACCTGCTCTTCTTTGTTCAATTATATAGCCTGCGATATATATTCTTGATATATATATATTCTTGATATATATTCTTCCATCCTTTAATTTTCAGTTTCTTCCTGTCTGTAAGTCTAAGGTGGGTTTCTTGTAGGCAACACATGGATGTGTCATGTCTTTTGATCCAAGATGTCACTTGATATCTCTTTACTGGAGCATTCAGTCTGTTCACATGCAATGTAACTATTGATAGGTATAAGTCCAGTGCTGCCATTGTGATTTGTTGATTTTTGTGTTGATGTTTTCTCTGTTGTTCTTATCAATCTGTTCTGTGAACATCTTCTTTGTGAGTTGATTTTTTACCTTTTTCAGGGTTGGTTTGTGGTTGTTGTGACTCCTGTATTACATCTCTTGATATGGTATGTTACTTTTTTATTGTCCTTTATGGCTGCCCCTATGATCCTGCTTACTAAAGTACATATAAATCCAGTTTTGATTGCTACCAGTCTTGTCAACTTGCTCTCCATCTGGAAGGACTATAACGGCTGTAGTACATCCCTCTTTTGAATATGATGATATCAGTTTACATGATGTGATCGCTATATCATTTCTTTCATTGTTACAGCTTTGATTGTGTTTATAGCCTTCCCTAACAGTTTAGGATTTGGGATAATGTGTCCTTCTGAAATATAAAGTTATTGGTTTTGTTCTTTCAAGCCAAGAAATTCTTTCATTATTTCTAGTAGCTTTGGTTTGGTTTTTACGAAGTCTGTGAGTTTCTGTTTATCTGTGAATGTCTTAATCTCTTTTTCATATTTGAAAGATAGTTTCACAGGCTATATAATTGTTGGTTGGAAGTCCCTCTCCTTCAAGGCTTTGAATGTGTCATGCCACTGTCTCTGTGTGAGCATCGTTTCTGCTGAGAAATCCGACAAAAACCTACAGGGTTTCTCTCTGAATTTCAGCTTTGCTTTGAGTCTTGCTGCCTTTAAGTGTTTCTGCTTATGTTTCATTTTGTTAAGCTTTATTATGAGATGTCTTGGAGTCTTTCTATTGAGATTATATTGAGTGTTTTTTTGATACATATCTTGGATATCTATATTCTTTTCTTTCATAATTTCTGGAAAGTTTTCTGTCAGCAGCTCAGCAACAATACTCTTGGTGTTCTCAGGCATCTCACCCTGTTCAAGAACTCCAATTAATCGCAGATTGTTCTTAAAAGTCCCATATGCTTCTTAATGCTTCTTCATTTTTCTTGTTTCTTTTTTCTGATTTCTCCTCATAGGGTCTGGAGTCAGTAGCTTTGTCTTCCAAATCAGAAATTTTCTCTTCCATTTCTTTCATTTTGTGTTCTTGGCTTCAATTGAAGTTTCTATGTCTTTGATTTCTTCTTGATCCGTTGAATTTCTGAGTACTGATGTTCTATCAGATTGAACAGCTTGCTTAATTTTTCGTTTTGCTCTGCTGCATTTTGTATAAAGTCTAGGAGGTCTCTCTATATAATCCTTTTGTATTCACCTTTTGAGAGTTTCAGAAAAGCTTCTTCTGGGAAGTTTTGAGGTGCTTTCTTTTGGGGGCCTTCTGATGCCATGGGTGGTTTCTGTGTTACCATTTTATGTGACGTTTGTTGCTTTTGGGGCTTCACGTGGATCAGTGGAGGCTGGCAGAGATGCTGTGAAGGTGGACCACAGTTGTTTCTCTAGGATCTTTTAAAATGAGAAGTAAAAAGTATTTGACAACTTCTAAAGTCAGTCAGAGTTTTAGGTGTATACGTCCCTTTTCCCAGCTGACAAAGTAAACACCTCTATATTGAACCCCAGATGTTATAAACTAGCTCAAAATATAAAAAGCCTACTGGCCTGCTAGCTTCATCTGTCAGGCCCCAGCTGTAGGTGATACTGTGTAGAATTCTGTTTTTCTTCTGGAAAAGCGGTCTCTTCTGTGTAGGCACTGTCTCCCAGCCCAGGAATTAGGTCCAGCTAAGGCTTCTGTATGGATGACTCTGCCTCCCAGCAAAACAAGATCTTGTCCGACACAAGCTCGTCAGCTGGCCTAGGCCAGGCTCCCAGCACAAAGACAAGCGAAGAGTGCTGAGATGCCCAGAGTCCACAGCCTTTGTTGCTGGGCTCCAGCCCCAGGTAACACTATGCAAAACACCACCTCCCTGCTGGAAAAGACCTCTCCCCCCGGCAGGCACCACCTCCCAGCCTAGGAACAAAGTCCTGCTGGGGCCTCTGCCTGGACTTCTCCGTTTCCCGGTGGATCAAGATGGTGTCCTCAGCAAATGGTCCCAACTCAGCAGGAACAGATGCTCACTGAGGACCAAAATGACATGTGGTAAGGGAGACCTAGAAGACAGAGAGACCTACAAGAGTGGGTGCCTTCATCGATTTGGGACCGGAAGAACTGGATGGTGCCCAGCCACCACAAGTGATAGCCATGATGGAGCTCACTAGGTTGAATCTCATTGGCAACACAAGAATAAAAAAGGGCGCATCCCGAGATCTCCACTAAAAGACCTCAATTGATGGTCCAGTGGTTTTGGGGTTCCCTGGAGAGCATGGTCCCCGGCCCTGATACTGCCCTTACCCATAAATTATAACGAAGTTCCACTCTTTGGACAGGAATGGATTGGACTTGGCAATGCAGAGTGACCATATATTGGTTGCACTTTATGGTTCTATACATCTATAGGATATCATCCTGCTGACCTCTGGCTGGAGGAAGGAGAGTGGGTGGAGAGGAGCAGAAAGGAGGCTGTTGGAAGGATGAGACATGTATGGAGCAGAGAGGAATAATGTGCTGTCACCGGACAGGGAAAGCAGTGGAAGCTGCATATAGGTGGGCATGTAAATTTATATGGGAATGTACATTTTCACTCAGTCATGTTAAATAAAAAATAAAAAAATAATATGGTGTCCTGCACAAGTGCATCTGTGTGGTTACCACATGGCAGAGGCAGAAAGATAGGCCAGAGGAGCCAAGGTGTATAGAGTCCAAAGCCAGGCTCTCAGAACTTGGCAATTATGCTTGCCGGGCCCACCAGCAGTGCATCCAAGACCAGCAGCTAGTTCAGTCCCAGCTCTGCCTGCTGGACAAGACATAGGAAAAAAAAAAAAAATCAAAATGGTGAGTTTCTTTCAGTGTGTGCAAGCCTGTGCTCACTGAGAGTGGGGTCAGTGAAAGAGAGGAGGTTTTGCATTCAGTGGTGTGAAGTCCAAATTAACAGCCTCATGCTGCATCCCAGGGCTCACTAGGTGTCCAGAAGGCTCCATTTAATTATCATTTCAGGTCTTGATTTCCACAGAGATTTAGGGAGATGTATGTTTAGTCTGCCGTCTTGACTCCCTTTGCTGTGATTGATTTTGATTACCAAAAGGCAACTGGATTGATATTACATAATGGAGGTAAATAAGAGTATGGCTGGAATGCAGGATATCCCTTAGAATGCCTGTATATTCTGCTGTGTTCTGAGATTAAAGTGAATGGAAAGCTATATATCCCAATTTTGACACGACTGCTAATGTCCCAGACCCTCACAGATAAAGGTTTGCATCAGTCCACCAGACAAGGAACCACAACCAGCTGAAGTGGTTGCTGAGGGCAAAGGGAATATGGAACAGGTAGTGGAAGAAGGTAGTTCTGCATACCAGTTATGGTCACATGACCAGTTGCAGAAACAAGGGCTATGTTGTATTTCTGCTTTATATGTGTGTATCAGATATTTTTCTTTACTTATAAAATACAAGATGTAAGTAAGGCCAGCATATTTTCAGTTGAACATGTGCTAGTTACATCATGTTAGACACAAGTATTACTTTTTAATTGTGTTTATTCAGAGATTAAGCTCAGGAATATGTGTGCAAATGCCAAGTTGACAAAGGGCGGACTATGATGGTTAAGATTGTGTGTCAACTTGGCTGGGCTATTGTTCTTAGTATTTTGTCAGTTATAAAATATGTTCACCTCCATGATGGAATGTGCTGTGGTACCAGAAGAAGCAGGGCATGTAGAGGCTCACAGTCCCCTCAGTCTTTAAACTTTCTGCCTTCACCAACTACTTCTTTTCTGCTAACTTTGCCAAGGTTTTTGGCTTGTTATGGAGCCAGCAGCTGCCTCTCTCTTGTCTTCTGATGTTTGGTTTTTGGGACTTACCTATTGATGTTGGGATTCATTGACCATCACAGCCTGCAACTAAGGGTCCTGCTTCTGGATCTGCTGATCTGAAATTCACCAGCCCTGTAGCCACATGAATCAGGGTGAATTGGGAAATATGTAGCAATCTTGCCTGCCATCTTGGGATCTGCCAATGTTACAGTCTGTGAGTAGGAACCTTGCTTTCTGGCTTGCCAAATTTGGGTTCACCAGCTTCTGTAGCTGCATGAAGCTTGTATCCCAATCCAAGACTTGGACATTACAGCCTCTAAAACTGCATGATCTGTTTCCTTGATATAAGTCTCTCTCTCTCTCTATTAACATGCTTTGCTGTTTTCGCTTCTGTAGAGAACCCAGCCTAAGAGAGTTCACTGGAGTTGCAAAATTCTATCATTCAGCCTCTGGCAACATTCCTATCACCAATGCAATATTTTCCAACTGTGGATCCTTTTTCTTTGTTTCAAGATTTCATTTTCCAGTGAAAAATAATTATCATGTCTTGATTGCATAGTTGATCAATTTCATACTGCAGAAATTAGTAAAACTCTTCAGTTGCTTCATCTTTGGTAGTAGCGGTTGATAAGAATAAAAACAAATATTTTGTTGTGCTTTAAGGAAAACTTTACTATCTGTCTTAGTCATCTAGTGCTGCTTTAACAGTAATATCACAAGTAGATGGCTTTTAAAAGAGAAATTTCATTTTGTCACAGTCCAGTAGACTAAAAGTTCAAAATCAGGATGTGTTCCAGGGAAAGGCTTTCTCTATTGACTCTGAAGGAAGCTGCTTGTCATGAATCTTCCCCTGGACTATAAGCTTCTGATGCCCAGTGACCCTGAGTCCTTTCAAAGGATCATGTGCAGCTTCTTGATGGTACAAGGTCCCCAAATCTTTGTTTGCCTCCCTTTCCTTTATATCTCAAGAGGCTACCCCAAGGCACAATACAATCTTACACACACACACAACTGCCACCTGTCCTCCTTCATTAACATCATAGGGGGAGGGTTTACAACATAAAGGAAAATCATACAATACTGGGAAGCACAGCCAGGCAAACCACCACACACATTTTTGGGGGAACACAATTTGCTCCATGGCACAACTGAAGTGAATTTACCATACCAAATCTTTCACACCCTGCTATGTAACTCTAGCTCCTCTCCTCACCCTGTGACAGCTCACTTCTTTCCATCTGATACTTCCTGGTTCTATTTAACCAGCTCCTCTTTCCCATGTCCTCTCACTCTTCCTCTGTACAGGAGCTTCTCAGTCAACCTCGTGTATCTACTTAAGCCAAGAAACACTCTTCCAGCATTGCTCTACATCTAATAGTCTAGTTCAGTCTTTGAAAGTTACTGGAAAATTGTTGCTTGGATCTCGCCTCGTTTTTAGGAAAAAAGTCAGACAAAGAGAAACATACAAGAGCAGTTATGCATGCAAAATTGTTCTTTAAAAATTTTGATTAAGTGAAAATATACAATCCAAATCAATTCTGTATGCCTACTTGTCTGCAGCTCTATCTGCACTCCTCATCCAGTGACAGCATATTTATTCTTTCAGTCTGTATTTCTAGTATTGTCTTAACAACCTATCCCCTCATCTCTACCTTCTTCTCTCCCATCTAGAAGAAAACCAGTAGGAAAGCCTCCTATAAATGTATAGAACCACAAAGTAGACACACAATATGGTCACACTGTGTCAGTAAGTCCAGTCCATTTTTATTTAAAGAGTTCAACTCAGTACTGGCATACGGTCAGGGTGAGCAGTGGGTCTAGGGGCCATGTTGCCAGGTGTGGTGGTCAGTATTATGTCAGTTTGGTTACTCTATGTTTTGCTGCTATATCAAGTGGCAGGTCAGGGCCTGTGGTGGCTTCCTGCCACTCAGATCTCGTCTCACCACCTTCCACACCTGCGGCCAGTCTGCTCACGTAGCCAGCAGCTCCTGCTCTCTTCTGGCATCTAGTTCCTGGACCTGAGGTAGCAGCTGTTGGATTCATCAACTGTTAAAGCCGATGCTTGAGAGTCCTGTTCACTGACCTGCTGATCCTGGGTTCGTCAGCTTCTGTAGCTCCATCTCACCACCAGCTTGGGGTCCCCCCAACCTACATAACTTGTGATCTAGAACTCTGGTCTCTGACTGCTGACCTTGGGTTCACCAGCTCCTGTGGCCATGTAATACTTGTGCCAGGAATTAGGATGTTCAGCTTCTGCAATTGCATCAGCTGTTTCCTTCATATATAAATCTTTCCTTATACTTTGTATATAAATCCTTTCTTGTACATATACGTGTTACTGGTTTTGCTTCCCTAGAAAACCCAGCCTAAGACACTTTGGTACTGGGAGTGGTTTTAGGGAAACAGAATTGCAAAAATGAATCTTTTCAAGTGGTTCTCAAGTCTGGCTAATATTAACACTATTGATAATCCTGCTTCTGCCACTAAAGATGACTTTTATATGTTGTTGAATTCTATTAGCAAGGATTTTGTTGAAGTTCATGAGTGATATTGGTTTGTAATTCTCCGTTTTTGTGGAATCTTTCCTTGGATTTGGTATCAGGATAATACTGGCTACCTAGAATGAATTTTGAGTATTCCATCCCTTTTTATGCTGTGAAATAATCTCAGTAGTATGGGAGTTAACTGTTCTCCAAAAGATTGAAGGAATTCTGCGGTGAAGCCATCTGGGCCAGGGCTTTTTTCCATTGGCAGTTTTTGATGACTTTTTCAATCTCTTCCTTTGTGATGGGTTTATTAAGTTCTTCTGCTTCACCTTGTGATAATTTTGTTAGGTGAAATGAATCTAAGAATTTGTCCATTTCTTCTATGTTTTCAAATATGTTAGAGAACAGTCTTCCAAAACATTCAGTTATGATACTTTTTATTTCTGTTGGATCTGTTGTGATACCTCCCATCTCATTTCTAATTCAGGTTTTTTGTTTCCTTTCCTGTTTTTCTTTAGTGAGTATAGCCAACGGTTGTCAACTTTGTTGAACTTATCAAAAAAACATCTTTTGGTCTTTTCAATTTTTCTTCTGTTCTCTAATTCTTTTAGTTCTGCTATATTTATGATCTGTTTTCTTCCAGTGCCTGAGGAGTTCCACTCTTGTTCTCTTTCTACTTGTTCAAGCTGTAGAGTTAACTGTTTGGGTGCTCTCTTCCTTCCAGATGTGTGCATTTATAGACATAAACTGACCTCTGAGTACTGCTTTTGTTGTATCCCATAGTCTCTGGTAAGAAGTGTTTTCATTCTGATTTGAATCCATAAATTTTGTATTTTGTCCTTGAATTCCTCTATAACCCATGGTTTTTTGATCAAGATGTTGTTCAGTTTCCTTGAATTCCAATTTCTATCTATGATTTTTCTGCTATTGATTTTGACTTTTATGACTTTAAGGTCTGAGAAGATGTTTTACAATAATTCAGTGTTACAGATTTTGTTGAGATTTGCTGTACATCCTAACACATGGACTATTCTGGGAAATGTTCCGTGTGCACTGGAGAAGAAGGTATAGTTATCTGCTGATGGATTGAAAGTTCTATATATGTTGGGGGCAAAGTCAAGATGGCAGACAAAGCACAGGTCTCCCTAAAATGTCTTTCAACCATGAAATTAAGACATTCACAGATAAACAGAAACTCAGAGACTTTGTAAAAAACAAAACAAAACTGCAAGAAATACTGAAAGAATCTCTTGGCTTAGAAGAACAAAACCACTAACTTTATATTTTAGAGGAACAAATCATCTAGCATCCTACTCAGTTAGGGAAGGCTCCAAAATCAATCAAAGCTATAATACTGAAAGAAATAATCCAGTGATCATATCATGAAAACTGTGATGTCATCATATTAAAAAGAGGGATGCACTACAGTCGTTATAGTCCTTCCAGATGTAGAGCAAGTTGACAAGACTGGTAGCAATCAAAATTGGGTTTATACATAGTTTATTAAGCGGGATCATAGGGTGGCCATAAAACACAATAAAGGTGCAACATACCATATCAAGAAATGTAATACAGGAGTCTCAACAACCATAAAACCAACTTTGAAAAAAGTGAAAAATCAACTCACGAAGAAGAATGTCCCAGAACAGATTAATAAGAACAACAGAGAAAACATCAACACAAAATAAACATATCAGAATGGCAGCACTAGACATATACCTATCAATAATTACATTGAATGTGAATGGACTGAATGCTCCAGTAAGAGACATCAAGTGACATCTTGGATCAGAAGACACAACCCATGCGTATGTTGCCTACAAGAAACTCACCTTTGACTTAAAGACATGAAGAAACTGAAAATTAAAGACTGGAAGAATATATATCAAGCTAATAATGAACAAAGAAGAGCAGATGTGGCAATACTAATCTCAGATAAAATTGATTTTAATGTCAAATCCACCATCATGGACAAGCACGGACACTATCTATTGCTGAAAGGTTCAATGCACAAGCAGGAATTAACAACATTAAATATTTATGCAGCTAATATTAGTACACCTAAATACATCAAAGAAATGCTGACTACACTCAAAAAGGAGACAGATCACTCCATAATAATAGTAGGAGACTTCAACACTCCACTCTCATTATTGGACACATCGTCTAGAAAAAAGCTCAATAAAGACACAGAAGAACTTATTTGTACAACGAACCAACTAGACATCATATACAGAACTTTCTATCCATCAGTGGACAGCTATACCTTCTTCTCCAGTGCACATGGAACATCCTCCAGAATGGACCATGTGTTGGGATGTATAGCAATTCTCAATGAAATACATACTATTGAATTAATGCAAAGCGTCTTCTCAGATCATAAAGCCATAAAAGTCAAAATCAGTAGCAGAAGAAACATAGATAGAAAGTGGAACTCATGGAAACTGAACAGTGTCTTGCTCAAAAAACAGTAGATTATAGAAGAAATCAAGGATGAAATAAAGAAATTTATTGATTCCAATGAGAACGAAAACACTTCCTACCAGAACCTGTGGGATACAGTCAAAGCAGTGCTCAGAGGTCAGTTTATCTGCATAAATGCACACATCTGGAAGGAAGAAACCAAATCAAAGAACTGACCCTACAACTTGAACAGGTAGAGAAAGAACAACAGCGGAACCCCTCAGACATCAGAGGAAAACAGATCATAAAGATTAGAACAAAACTAAATGAATTACAGAATAGAAGAACAATTCAAAAAAATTGAAAAGACCAAAAGCTGGTTTATTGAAAAGAACAACAGAATTGACAAACCATTGGCTAAACTTACTAAAAAAAAAAACAGAAAAGGAAACAAATAACTCAAACAAGAAATGAGAAGGGAGTTGTCACAGCAGATCCAACAGAAATAAAAAATATCATGACAATACTATGAAAGACTGTACTCTAACAAATTTGAAAACCTAAAGGAAATGGACAAATGCCTTGATTCACATCACCTACCAAAGTTATCATAAGGTGAAGCAGAAGAACTTAATGAACCCATCACAAAAAGAAGAGATTGAAAAAGTCATCAAAAACTGCCAGTGAAAAAAAGCCTGGGCCCAGATGGCTTCACCAAGCTTTTACAGAAAAGTTATCTCCAACACTGCTGAGACTACTTCACAGTATAGAAAGGGATGGAATACTCTCAAATTCATTCAAGGAAGCCAGCATAACTCTCATACCAAAACCAGGGAAAGAACCAATGAAAAAGGAGAACTACAGACCAATATCAATCATGAATCTCAATGCCAAAGTCTTCAGCAAAATTCTTGTCAACAGAATGTAACAACATATGTAAAAAATAATCCATCATGACCAAGTTGGATTCATACTAGGGATGCAAGGCTGGTACAACATCAGAAGAACAGTTAATGTGATCAATCACCTGATCTTGTCTATTCATGCAGAACAGGCATTTGTAGAAGTCCAACACCTGTTCACGCTACAAACTTTAAGCAAGATAGGAATAGATGGCAAATTCCTCAATGCAATAAGAGCCATCTATACAAAGCCAACTGCCTATGTAATCCTGAATAGAGAGAGACTGAAGGAGTTTCCCTTGAGAACAGGAACTAGACAAGGATGCCCACTCTCACCTCTCCTATTCCACATTGTACTAGAAGTTCTAGCCAGAGCAATTAGACAAGACCGAGGAATAAAGGGCATCAGCATTGGCAAAGAAGTCAAAATCTCCCTATTTGCAGATGATACAACAGCATGTGCAGAGAATCCCAAAGAATCCATGAGTAAACTACTCAAACTGAAAGAAGACTTCAGCAAAGTCTCAGGATACAAGATAAACATAAGTAAATCAGTAGGATTCCTTTATATGAACGAGATTATTAAAGAAGAAATCACCAAGTCAATACTATTTACTATAGCCCCTAAGAAGATAAAGTACCTAGGAATAAATCTAACCAGAGAAAGAACAGACCTTTACAAAGAGAACTACAAATCCTTACTACAAGAAACTAAGAGAGACTTACATACAAGGAGAACCCTACCCTACTCATGCACTGGAAGACTTAACATTGTGAAAATGTCTATTTTACCCTAAACAATCTACTTATATAATACAATCCCAATACAAGTTCCAGTGACAATTTTTAAAGAGATAGAGAAACAAATTACCTACTTTGTTCAGAAAGGGAAGAAGCTTGGGATAAGTAGAGCACTGCTAAAGAAGAACACACTGGGAGGCCTCTCATTACTCGACATTAGAACCTATTAGACTGCCACAGTAGTCAAAAAAGCCTGGTACTGGTACGAAAAGAGACCAAAGGATCAATGTAGCAGAATCGAGACCCCAGAGATGACACCATCTGCCTATAAAGAGTTGATATTCGACAAAGGTCCTGAGACAGTAAACTGGGGTATAAACAATTTCTTCAACAAATGGTGCTGGCAAAATTGGGTATCTATCTGCAGTAAATTGAAACAAGACCCATATCTTACATCTTATACAAAAACCAACTCCAACTGGATAGCCAGCCAGTGCTGTCGAGTCGGATCAAACTGGATAAAAGACCTAAATTTCAAATCTCAAACAATAAAGCTCATCCAAGAGAAAATAGGAACAAAAATGGAAGTTCTAACACGCAATGTAGACAGACTTCAAAATCTGTCAAATCACCATCAAAAGAAGAGAAAATAGATAAATGGAAACTATTAAAAATCAAACACTTTTGCTCATCCAAAGACTTCATTAATAGAATTAAAAGGCCACCTACAGAATGGGAAAAAATATTTGGGAACTATTTGTCAGATCAATGCCTAATCTGCATAATCTATACGTTACTGCAAAATATCAATAAGAAAAAGTTAAATCATACAATTAAGTTATGGGCAAAGGATAAAGATTAACACTTCTTTAAAGAGGAGATCAAGGCAGCCAAAAAACACATGTGGACATGCTCACGATCATTAGCGATTAAAGAAATTCAAATCAAAACTACGATGAGATACCATCTCACCCCACAAGGTTGGCCATGAATCAAAAAATGCAAAACAACAAATGCTGGAGAGGCTGTGGAGAAAGTGGAACTCTCCTACACTGTTGGTGGGATTGCAAAATGGTGCAACCTCTTTGGAAAGCAATCCGGTGCTCCCTTAAAAAACTGGAGACAGATATACCATTTGACCTAGTACTTCCACTGCTTGGAATATATCCTACAGATTCAAGGCCATTCACACCAACGGACACATGTACATGAATGTTTATCGCAGCACAGTCTACAACAGCAAAAAGATGGAAGCAACCCAGATATCCAACAACAGAGGAATGGATAGGTAAACGATGGTATATACACTCAATGGAACACTATGCAATGATAAAGAACAACGATGATTTTAGGAAACATAACTTGGTTTCAGCTGGAGGACATTATGTTGAGTGAAAGCAGTCAGTGACAAAAGGACAAATATTGTATGAGACCCTTACGATAAGAACTTAAAAATAGTCTCATGCACAGAAGAAAAGACTCTTCGATGACTGCAGAGGTGGGGATGGAGGGATGCTGAGATGGGGAAGTGTTTAGATTAGATAGTTGGTAGAATTTGGTTGGGGGAAATATGTGACACCACACATTAGAAGGAAGATCAATAATAACTGGTCTTCAACACAACTTGGATACTCCTCCCATCTTAACCCAATACTGCAAGAACAGAGTTGCTGGGGTGGGGAGCAGGGGTCCATGGTCTCTGGCGAAATTGTGGCCAATTGGCACAACTAGTGTTTTGCTAATGAGGACTCTCTGCACCCCACATTGCTGAGTGGTGTCTGGGCTCTTAAAAGCTGCCAAGCTGCCATCTGAGGGTACAGCAAATGGTCCCAACTTAGCAGGAATGGATGATCACTGAGGACCAAAACGACATGGGGGAAAGAGAACCCGGAAGGCAGAGAGACCGACGTGAGTGGGTCTCTACATTGACTCGTGACCGCAAGAACCAGTGGTGCCTGGCCACCACCAGTGATAGCAGCAATGGAGCTCACAAAGTGCAGTTTCACTGGCAACACAGTAATAAATAGGTGTGCACCCTGAGATCTCCACTGAAAGACCACACAGTTGATGGTCCAAGGGCTTTAGGTTTCCCTTGGGAGCATGGCTTCTGGCCCTGATGCTGCCCTTGTCTATAAATCATAATGAAGGTCAACTCTTCAGATAGCAATGGATTGGACTTGGTGACACAGAGTGGCCATATCTTGTGGGCACTTTATGGTTCTATGCATCTATGGGATGTCATATGCCGACCTCTTACTGGAGGAACAGGAGTGGGTGAAGAGGAGGGGACAGGAGACTGTTGAGGGGATAGGACATGTATACAGCAGAGAGGAAGAGTGCTGTCACTGTGAAGGGAGGGCAGTGGGAGCTGCATATAGGTGAGCATGCAAATTTATATGGGAATGTACATTTTCACTCAATCATAATAATAAAAAATAAAATTCTGTATATGCTGATGAGGTCTAGTTGGTTAATTGTTGGAGTAAGATCTTCTGTGTCTTTATTGAGCTTTTTTTCTAGATCTGTTTAATACTGAAAGTGGAGTGTTGACTTCTCCCACTAATATTGTGAAGGGATCTATCTCATTTTTGAATGTAGTCAGTGTTTCTTAGATGTATTTACATGTTACAGTATTGAGTGCATAAATAATTAATATTGTTAAGTCTTGTTGGTGTACTGAAGCTTTCAGCAATAAATAGCATACATCCTTGTCCAGTATAGAGGATTTTATATTAAAATATATTTTCTCTGAGATTAGCATTGCCACACCTGCTCTTCTTTGTATGTGTTAGTTTATATATATTCTATCATTTAATTTTCAGTTTGTTCATGTTGTTAAGTCTAAGGTGTGTTTCTTGTAAGCAACATATAGACGGGTTGTGTCGTTTGATCCAAGATGTCACTCTTTTCTTTGCTGGAGCATTTAGTCTATTTACATTCAACATAATTATTGTTAGGTATGTGTTTAGTGCTGTCATTTTGAGGTACCTATTTTTGTGTAGATGTTTTCTCTGTTGCTCTTAATATTTTGTTCTGGGACATTCTTCTTTATGGGTTGATTTTTCACCCTTTCAGTGTTGGTTTTGTGGTTGTTGAGACTCCTGTATTTCATTTCTTGATTTGATATGTTGCATCTTCATTGTGCTTTGTGGCTACCCCTGTTATCGCCCTTGATAATCTATGTTTAAAACCAATTTTAACTTCTACATATCTTATAACTTCCTCTCCATCTGGAAAAAATATGGAATGCTTTACAAATTTGGGTGTCTTCCTTGCGCAGGGGCTGTGTTAATCTTCTCTGTATCACCCCAATTTTAGTATATGTGCTGCTGAAATGAGCACTTAAAATCTATTTTATCTGAGATAAGCATCGTCATACCTGCTCTTCTTTGTATATTGTTAGCTTTGTATATATTATTCCGTACTTTAGTTTTCAGTTTGCTTATATCTTTGAGTCTAAAATGTGATTCTTGTCTTTTGTGGCTACCCTTATGATCCCCTTTAACATTCTAAGTTTAACCTGGTTTTAAATCCTCCATATTTTTTTAACTTCATATCCATCTGAAAGGACTCTAACTACTGTAGTACATACTTGTTTGTAGTGTGATCCTGTCATAGTTTTTGTCATATAATCAGTGGTTCCTTTTTTAAAATATTGTACCTCTGATTGAGTTTTTTGACTTCCTTAACTGTGTAGGATTCCAGATGCTGTGTCCTGCATTGCTTCCTTAAATATACAGTTAATGGTTTTGTTTTTCAAAGCAAAAAGCTTCTTTCAGTATTTCTTTTAGTTTTGGTTTAATTTTTACAAAGTCTCTAATCTTCTGCTTATCTGCAAACGTCTTTATTTCATCTTCACATTTGAGAGACAGTTTTTCAGAATATATGATTCTTCACTGGAAGTTCTCCTTCAAGGTTTGACATGTGTCATCCTACTGCCTCCTTGCCAAGATCGTTTCTGCCAAGAAGTCAGATGAAAGCCTACAGATTTTCACTTTGAATATTAGCTTTGCTTTGATCCTCACTATGTCTTTCAGAGAATCTGTTTATGTTTCATTTTATTAAGCTTGATTATAATATGTCTTGGAGCGTTTCTTTCATGGTCTAGTTTTGTGGCATTCAATACACATCTTGGCTATCTATTTTCTCTTTTATAATTTCAGGGAGGTTTTCTGTCAGTAATTCACGAACAATACTCTATGTTTTCAGCTATCCCTCCCTGTTCAGGAACTCCAATCAATCATAGATTATTCATCTTAATAGAGTCACACATGTTTCTTAATGCTTCTTCATATTTCTCATTTCTTTTCTCTGATTTATCCACGTAAATGCTGGTATCAGTTGCTCTATCCTTAAGGTCACTAAGTCTGACTTCTATTTCCTTATTCTGCTCTTTTGGCTTTGGAATGAATTGTTTAATTCTGTTATAGATCTTCTGGATTTCAGATCATTGATGATCCATCAGTTCAAATAGCTTGCTTGCCAAGCCAAATAGCTTGCTTAGTTTTTCATTTTTCTCTTCATTTTGTTTAATCTCTAGGAGGGCTCTCTATATAATTCTTTTGTACTTGACCTGTGATAGTTTCAGAAAGACTTCTTAACCTGAGAAGTTTTTTGATTCTTTATTTGGGGAGTTTTTTGGAGCCATGGTGGACTGTTTCTATAAATCATTAGGAATGGTCTGTTTGCCTTCATGCCATCTAGAGGCTGCTTAGTTTCTCTGGTGTTACCTCAACAGATTCTAAGGCATAGTTCTGAGAAGGGAATTGGTCACCAGCTACCTCTGTGTACTCTAGTAACTGGCCCCAGTGTACTCTCTGGTGTTACATGTTCTGCCTCCTGGCTGATAAAGACAGTGCCCTACTGATGAAGTCACTGGGGGGCTGTCAACTGACCCTATGACGTGGGTTGGTAAAGGCTGGAAGAGATGCCACCAGGTCACTCAGCAGTTATCTCCAGGCAGTCCTTTTGCAGGGAATGATGATCCCTCCTGACAATATGCCCGATGTATATAAGATGCAGTCTTGCCATCTTTCTTCCAAGAAGCACTCTGTACTTCTTCCAGAACAGATATGTTTGCTCTTTTGGTGGTCCACGGTACGTTCATATTCTTCTCTAACACCACAGTTCTTCTTCTTTCTTCCTCATTTGTTGTCCAGCTTTCACTTGCATATGTTCCAGTGGAAAATACCATGGCTTGGGTGAGGTGCACCTTAGTCTTCAAGGTGATGTATTTACCTTTCAATATTTTAAAGAGGTCATTTGCAGCAGATTTTGATTTCTTGACTGCTGCTTGTGGAACCAAGTAAAATGAAATCCATGACGTACTCAGTCCTTTCTCCATTTATCACAATGTTGCTTACTGGTCCATTTGTTAGGATTTTTGCCTTGATGCTGAGGTGCAATCCATTCTGAAGGCTGTGGTCTTTGATCTTCATGACTGTTTCAAATCTTCTTTACTTACAGTAAGCAAGGTTATGTCATCTGCATAACACAGATTGTTAGTCTTCCTTTAATCCTCATGTCTTGTTCTTCTTCATGTAGTCCAGCTTCTAAAATTATTTGCTTTATATACAGATTGAAAAGGTATGGTGAGAAGATCCAACCCGGATGTGCACCTTTCCTGACTTTAAACCATGTAGTATCCCCTTGTTCTGTTTGCATGACTGCTTCTTGATCCTTGTACAGATTCATTAAGAGCACAATTAAGTGTTCTGGAATTCCCATTCTCTGCAATGTTAGCCATAATTTGTTTTGATGCACACAGTCAAAAACTTTTGCCTAGTTAATGAAACACAGGTGAACATCTTTCTGGTATTCTCTGCTTTCAACCATGATCGATCTGAAATCAGGATTGATATACTTGGCTCCATGTCCTCTTCTGAACCCAGCCTGAATTTCTGGCAGTTCCTTGTCAATGTACTGTTGTGGCTGATTTTAAGGGAGCTTTAGTAATATTTTACTTGCATGTGATATTAATGATATTGTTTGGTGATTTCCACATTTTATTGGATCGTCTTTCTTGGGCATAGGCATAAATATGATCTCTTCCAATCTGTTGGCCAGGAAGCTGTCCTCCAAATTTCTTGCATAGATGAGTGAGCACTTCCAGCACTGCATCCATTTGTTGAAACATCTTGTTGATATTCTCTCAATTCCTGGAGCCTTGTTTTTCCTTCAATGCATCTTCAGCTTCAGTACCGTTGGTTCCTGGTCATATGCAATGTCTTCAAGTGGCTGGACATTGACCAGTTCTTTCTTGTGTGATGACTCTGTGTATTCTTTCCGTTTCCTTTTGATGCTTCCTGAGTCATTTAATATTTTCCCTATAGAATCCTTCATTGTTGTAACTCAAGGCTTGAATTTTTTTCTTCAGCTCTGTCAGCTTGAGAAATGCAGAGTGTGTTTTCCTTTTAGTTTTCTATTTCCCTCTCTTTGCACATGTCATTAAATTATTTTGTTTTATCTTCATCTTTCATCTGCCCTTTGAAATATTCTGTTCAGTTCTTTTACTTCATCACCCCTTTCATTTGCTTTAGCTGCTCGACTTTCAAGAACAAGTGTCAGTTTCTTCTGACATCGAATTTTGTATTTTCTTTCCTGTCTTGTTCATGACATCTTGCTTTCTTCATGGGTGAGGTCTTTGATGTCATTCCACAGTTCATCTGGTCTTTGGCCATTGGTGGTCAACTCTTCAAATCTGTTTGTGAGATGGTCTCTAAACTCAGGTGGGATGTACTCATGGTCACACTTTGGCTCCCGTGGATTTCTTCTAATTTTCCTCAGTTTCAATTTGAACTTGCATATGTACAGGTGGTGGTCTGGGCTGCATTTGGCCCTTAATGTTGTTCTGACTGCTGTACTGAGCATTTCCATTGTTTTTTTCCACAGACGTAGTTGTTTTGATTCCTGTATACTTCATCTGGTGAAGTCCGTGTGTATGGTCACTGCTCATGTTGGTGAAAAACGGTATTTTCAATAAGGAAGTCATTGGTCTTGCAAAATTCTATCAGACAATCTCTGGCACCATTTCTGTCCCCCAAGCCTATTTCGAAACCTTCTTCTCTGTTTCCAGCTTTTGCATTCCAATCACCAGTAATTATCAATGCATCCTTATTTCATGTTTACTCAGTTTCAGACTAGAGAAGCTGGTAAAAATCTTTAGTTTCTTCATCTTTGGCCTCAGTGGTTGGTGTGTGATTTGAATAATATATTAACTGATATTCCTTGTAGACATACAGATATGCTATCACTGACAGCACTGTATTTCAGGACAGATCTTGAAATGTTCTTTTTTGACAATTTCTTCAAGTTTTTGTTCCTGGTATAGCAGACCATATAATTGATTAAAAAAGGCCAATACCAGTCCATTTCGGCTTACTAATGCCTGGGACATTGATGTTTATGTGTTCCATTTCATTTTCAATGGTTTCCAATTTTCCTAGATTCATACTTCATACATTTTATGTTCTGATTATTAATGGATATTTGCAGCTATTCCTTTTCATTTTGAGTTGTGCCACATCAGCAAATGAAAGTCCCAAAGTCTTTACTCCACCCATGTCACTAAGTTCAACTCTGCTTCGAGGAGGTAGCTCTTCCCAAGCTATCTGTTAAGTGCCTTTCAATCTGGGGGGTTCATTTTTCAGTACTGTCTCTGACAGTGTTCTTCTGCTATTCATAAGGTTTTCAGTGGCTAATTCTTTTCAAAAGTAGGCTACTGAGTCGCTTTTTCTAGTCTGTCTTAGTGTGGAGGCTCAGCTGAAACCTGTCCATCATCGGTGACCCTGCTGGTATCTAAATACCAGTGGTATAACTTCCATCATCATAGCAACACCAAAGCCCCCACAGTATGACAAGTGACAGACAAGAGGGGGCAAGCTGATCCACCCCAGTTGAATCATGGCAGAACCAACCTGCACCTCATGATAATCATCTCATTTGGTTTCGTGCTTTTACCGAGTATCACAGAATACCTTTTGTATTGTGTTGTGTATTGTTAGTGTATAGCCTTGCTAGTAAAGATAAAAAATGTATTCACATTATTAACTTTCATATAAATAGAACATTCCATGCCAATATCATTATGTCTTGATGCCATGATATCATTATCACTTAGATTCTGATGTGACTTCTCTACAAGAGAGGAAGAGAAGGCACATTAGTCAACCCTTCAGAGAAAGATTTAACAGGTGCCTGTAAGACAGTGTCATGCTCGCAACTTACATGACACATGTGAATGACATTTGTTGTGTGTACTGAGAAGGGGTGATTGGGCAGAACCAACACCAATGAGAATTCAGGTAGATTCAAGGACTTCTGAGTCATTCAAGGAAATTCCCTGAAAATTTACTCTAAGTCATACATGTCATTAGTAACTGAAATCTTACCAGTGATGATGAAAGACTGATTGAACTTTGCATTCTTTTTGTTGATTAAATTCATTCACTCAATCAGCAAATAGTGCTTGAGATCCCACCGTGCTTCTGGTGTTGGGCACACAGCAGCAAACAAAACCTAAATGAAGGTTATGACATACTACTTTTATAACCTAAGTTACACAGTGAAGCCTGACTACAGGTTTTTGAAACTAAAAATACAGAGAGACAGGGAGAACAACCTAGAATTGTGTATATGATGCATCTGAGAGAAGAAATAATTATTTGCAGTGTGCTTAATGAGTGGTGATATACTACATGATCTAGTATATTTCCTCTCATCATGTTAGCTGAATTGTATTCAGATATTGTGAACTGCTGTAGGATATATATCAAATTTACTTTTAAAAAATGTTCTAGGGAAAATTATGGTAGGCTGTTCTGTAACTAAAATGTGATTATGTGATATCAGAAACATGACCTAAAAAAGGTAATTTGAACTTTATCAAAATGAAAAATTTTGTGCAACAAATGACTTTATTAACAAAGTGGAAAGATAATTTAAAGAATGGGAGAAAATATTTGAGAATGATTTATCTGATAAGGTTAACCTTCGGTGGCACAAATGCTTAAGTGGTTGGCTGGTACTTGAAGTATTGGTTCAAATCCACCCACAGATGCCTTAGTAACTAACAAGAATATATCTGATAAGGGTTTACTATCCAGAATATGTAAGGAACTCCTACAACTTAACAACAGAAAGTCAAACAATCCAACTAAACAATGGGCAAAAAGCTTAAATAGACATTTTACTAAAGAACATTTACAAATTGCCAACAAAACAAAACAAAAAACACCAAACCAGTGGCCACCAAACTGATTCCAACTCATGGTGACCCCATGTATAGTAGAGGAGAACTGTGCTCCACAGGGCTTCTGGTGGCTGTCATCTTTCAGAAGTAGATCATTCAGCCTTTCTTCTGAGGCACTTCTGGTTTAATTCAAACTGCCAGCCTTTTGGTTTGTAGCAGAATGCATAATGGTTAGTGCCACCCAAGTACTCTCAGATGACCATAATATGGTGTTCAACACCATCAGTCATTAAAAAGCAAAACCAAAAACAAAACCCAAAGCTAGTAAGTTTCCTAAATAAAATCAAACACTTTGGGGGACAGAGTAGCAGGGGTGGGGGTCTGGGGACCATGGTTTCAGGGACATCTAGGTTGATTGGCATAACAAAGTTTATTAGGAATATTTTCAGCGTACCACTTTGATGAGTAGTCTCTGGGGTCTTAAAAGCTATCAGTAAGCCACCTAAGAAGCATCAATTAGTCCCAGTTCACTTGGCTCAAAGGAGAATGAATAACATTAAAGACATAAGGAAAATAACGAGCCCAAGAGGCAGAAAGGACCACATCATCCAGAGACTGCGTTAGCATGAGACTAGAAGAACTAAACGGTACCTGGCTACTACCAATGTTTGCCCTGACATGGAACTGAACAAAGATTCCTTGATGGAGCAGGAGAAATGCAAGGTGAAGGACTTGAACTCTAGTTAATAAAGATCAGACTTGATGCTGTGACAGATTAGAGGGTCCCTAGAAGACATGGCCTCTGGGCTTTGCTAGCTCAGAACTGAAACCATTCCTGAAGTCAGCCCTTCAGACAAAGATTTAACTGGTCTAATAACACATAAAAAGATACTGCTGAAGAGAGTGCTTCTTGACTTAAGTAGATATAAGACACTAACTGGGCAGCTCCTCTCCAGAGGTGAAATGAGAAGGCAGAGGGTAACAGGAGCAGGTTGACTAGGAAATACAGAGTAGAAAGGAAGAGGGTGCTGTCACAATGTGGGGAGAGCAGCTAGGGTCACATGAAAAAGTGTAAGTTTTTGTATGTGAAACTGATTTGAATTGTAAACTTTCTCTTAAACACACACACGCACATACAACACACACACACACACACACACACACAGATACCATTGCCACTGAGTTGATTCTGACCCACAGCAACCCTATAGGATAGCGCAGAACTGCCTTATACAGTTTCCAAAGAGCAGCTTGTAGATTCCAACTATCAGCCTTTTGATTAGCAGTCAAGCTCTTTAATAACTACTTTACCACAAGGACTCTCTGCAAATCATAACCACAATGAGATAACCACTTAACCCCACTAGAGTGGTCACCATCAGAAAAATGGAAAACAACATGTGTCAGTGAAGATATGTGGAAATTGGAACCCTAAAGTGTGGCTTGGAAAGCCAAGCCAAGTGCCGTTGAGTCAGATCTGACTCATGGAGTGAGATTGTAAATTGGAGCAGCCGCTATGGAGAATAGTTAGGTGGTTCCTCAAAAAGCTGAATATAACGTTATTACGTGGTCCAGCAATCCCGTTCTTAGATATGTATATTGCAAAGAATTTTAAATGGGGTCTCAGATATTTGTTTGTACTTGTTCACTGCATCACTATTCCCAATAACCAAGGATAGAAATAGCCTGTCTATCAACAGATGAATGGATAAACGAAACATGGTATACACATACAATGGAATATTATTCCACCGTAAAGAGAAATGAAGTTCTGATATATGCTATGACATAAATAAGCCCTGAAAACAATATGCTGAGTGAAAAAAGTTAGACATAAAAGGACAAATATGGTGTGATGTTTCTTGGAGGAAATAAGACAAACACAAAGAGACAAAAGGTTGTTAGTGGTTTACCAGGGACTTAGGGTATGAGGAATGGGGTGCTATTGCTTAAGAGGTACTGAGTTTCTGTTTGGGATGTTGGAAAACATTTGGAAATGGATAAGGGTGATGATTTCACAACATGATGAATGTAATTAATGTCATAAAGTTGTACACTTCAAATGCCATATTTTTATATATATTTTACCATTATATATATATATTTTACCAACAGAATCAACAGATCAGAAAACTTTGTTCAGCGATATACTGGTAAATTATGGCTATGAGTGTTCTATGATGTCAGTCTTAAAGTTTTACTTGACCAAGGTGCATATAAATTAGTTAATGAATAATCACATAATGCAAAAGGAATAGCTGGCAAATGGGAAATACAGAAGATGTGGCTATTTGATGTTTGCATGATTTTTCAGAAATACTCAGTTTTATATAAGAATAAATCCTCTGAAATTGATTTGCACGTGGAACTTAATGCTGTTAATAGTCCATACATGGTTTACTCAATGTTTGAAACTGTAGATATTTTTAGTTTGTTCTAATAAACATAACTTTTATATGCAAATGGTTAAAATAGCCAGAAGAAATGCAAAAATGCTCTTTTCTAATTCTGAAGATATTGCTTTGTTTTAAAGCATCAAGGATGATTTAGATTTTGGAAGAATGAAAGAAGCATGAAAATTTCTGAACTCCCACAAATACAAACCACCACGGGAAGGCCGGCCATGAGGAACAGCTGTGATTTATAAGCCACATTAGTGCAAGGGCTTTTCTTTTTTGAAGGACAACAACAATAACAACAACAGAAATTCCAAAATGAAACTGGGGAAGGAATAGAAACATTGTTATTTCACTAATGTGAGGCTGGAGACACACTGGCTTTCAAGTGAATTGGCCATGACCACAACGGCACTTAGATCTAACCGGAGCCGATATTGCAGGCAGATGTGAGTTTGGCATTTGCATGCCTGTATTAAAAAATGTTTCTACTTGTTCCTACCAGCACACTGAGACTGGTCTTGCTGGAGTGGCACAAATGGATTATAAACACCCATTACCTGAAAACAGCCATTTGGCTTAATATGGGGCCTGTATACTTAGGCTATGATTTATAAAAAGGAAGCATCTATTCAGGATATTTGACCAATTCTTAAAAGAAATCCAAAAAGCCAAGTCTGTTATAGCCAAGTGGATTCTAACCCGTAGCTAGTCACCCTATAGGACAGAGTTGAACTGCCCCATGGGTTTCTAAGGAATAGCTGGTGAATTCAAACTGCTGACCTTTTGGTTAGCAGCCAAGCTCTTAACTACTGTGACACCAGCACTGCTGACAAATAGCCACTGCAGTTAAAGAAGCAGATATTTCCTGTACAGCACTCATTAATGTCACGTTTACTTACTGAGTCAAGCATTCCCAGAGGGAACAAGACATCAAACTACATAGCTTCAAAGTAAGGAGCGAGGCACTGGAGCGAAGCACGAAAAGTATCTAGTCCTCTTACAAATCCAAAGTCTAGCATGATGAAGGGGATGGGTTATTGGCAGGGGTTTGGAGAGCAGCACATTCAGGGAAGCAGGTGTGAGCAGCCATCTTTGAGGAGGGCAGCACTGTTTCCTATCTGTGACAAAATTTGAAGTACAAGAGCTCTGATTGCTATACAGTGCCTAGCCATTCTTCTTTCCCTTGGCCATGATGGAACTGCTTTCATCTGGTTTGAATCCCTGATCAAGTGCTACTGCTGCGACCCAAAATTTGGCAGTTTGGATCTGCCAGCCACTCCTTGCGAACCCTATGGGGTGGTACTATTCTGTCCTGTAGGATCTCAGTGAGTCAGAACAGGCTTTACAGCAACGAGTTTGGTTTGGTTTTGTATTTGGGCTCATAAATGATGAATGTCACAGTTGAAGTCTCTGCTCATCTCCTTCTGTGTGTCTCATTTTTTCCCTCCTATCTGTATTCCTCTTTAACCAGCACTGTTCTACATATGCCAACACCATTTTCCTCACTTCTCCTAGTTAGGGTTGGATACTTTTAAGAGGAAGGGAGGATCTGAGAGAAAGAGTGATGATCTTGTTTTGATTATTCTGTACTTGAATGATTCCATTAAAGAATCACTGTTCACTATCTGTTGTTTTAGTTTTTCAACGGCACTTGGCTTAAGTAAGAGAAATATTTGTACAGAGAAAACTGTGGCTTGCTTTCGCCTGTTGTTGTTTCTTGGTGTACAACTTTGTTCTCTTTTTCTGCCTGCCTTTTCCTGCTGACTTCTTGGCTAGGGTGACTACCAGACTCTCATTGGGTTGACTCTCAAATTCAGACTCAACCAGCGGTGAAGATCAATTCTACTCCCTCCCCATGATGAGCTTTGGACCAGTATTTCAGCTTCTTGCTTGTCTGCAAGGAGAAATGAGAGGAAAATTAGGACCTCACGTAAATGCAAACTCTCTTTTTAAATCATAAAACCACCTACGTTCTTGCTAGTCAAACAGGGAATTATTTGCCATTTGGTATGTTGAGAAAATACAATGATTTGTATTTTCAGCATATACTTCCACCATTGGCAGATGGTGCCTCTACAACATGGCATGTTAGTATAGGAGATTATTTGATTCTCTAGTTCCATATGGTGCCAAATTCTTTCTGTGATGATCAAATATGAATGTGTCAATTTTTAATGTGGGAGGAGACATATGTGTTACATCTGGAATTTCAAAAATACCAAGGAGCCAGATGTAAATTCATATAATCATATATATATACACAAACATACACTACACATCCCTTTGAAATTGGAATAGCTACACTTACATCCTTTGGTTTTATTGAATAATCTCATGAGTGAATAAAACCGTAAGAACACATGCATATTGAAAAGCAGCCAGATAAGCCGTAAATACAATCAACATTGTTTTAACAGTATTAAACAATGAGGAGGGAGAGAAATAAAATGGTATTTATTGAATATTTAGAGTCTATGCCAGGTAGTGTGCAAGCCGTTGTGCATGTTACCTCATCTGATGATGAGTGTAAGCATTTTCCTTAAACTGAGGAATCTGAGGCTCAGGGAATAAAGCACACAGTCAGAATCTGAACTAAAGTTTGCATGATTATAACACAGTGAATTCCCACCCTCACCATTTATTACCCTAGAGACACATTTCTGGCCATGTAATGAATGTTTTCAGAAAACTCTAATAAATTCTCTGTAAGGTTTTATGGTGATATGAGGCGGTATTCAAAGGCTGTTTGAATGTTTTCCAGGCAAAGTTATGTTTATGGATTAGAACATAGAGGAACATCTGACCATGTATTGTAATACGAAGGGGATTCTTCTTCTTTCTCCCCATTTCTGCCTCAGGCTCCTCTGTTAGTTCTTTTTCTTACCAGATACTCTAGCTTCAGAAAAAGAATTCTGCATACCCTGAGGGGCATGGACAAGAAGGGGATCAAATCCCATGTTAGGATACTGAAGGTAGGCTATAATAGAGACAAGGATATATTCAAGGCTTCTTTAGGAAGTAAAATCAATAGGTATTGTGCTGGTTGGGTACATTAAGTAGATGATGGGGAACATTCTTTAGCTCTGGGGTGAGTGGAGGCAAGACTGGTTGGGAAAGTTTGACTCTAAGGATCTGAGGTGCCTGGGGGCCACCTGGATGGAGTTGCTTGTAAGCAGTAGATGTGGCAGTAAGGGGGTAGGCTGGACTGGAGATATGTTAGTTCTCCCAGAGAATCCATAATGTCTGGTCCTAAAAGGTTAGCAATAAACATTCGGCTACATAAAAGATAGAAGATGGATGCAGAAGCAGAAATGTTTGTAGGTTGTGTTAAGGCAGAGAGTTGAGCGGTTCACTTCTGAAGGTTTATTTTCTCTGTAAGGCAGTCAGGGTTTTTATCTGCTCAAAAGGAGGAGAGTAGAGAGGAGAACTGGAAACAATTGACTATATAAAGGAAGCAATTCAGCAAGGGAAAGATAAAGAATCTGTGGGAAGTCCTAAGGGCCTGCTTGAGGCTGGATATTGTAGATTAATAGTAATTTTAGCCTGCTTGTCTGTGGGTCTTTGTTAGCCCAGCAGCCTAGGATTGTGTCCGCTGATGGTGAAATTTGGATTCATTAGCTGTAGGTGTTTCCAGTGAAAGTCAAGCAAGGAGGCTAATATGACTAAGAGAGTATTGCAATGAGAGACTGGTCTACAGAGGGTTTAGAAAGAAGAGCTTGCTGGGATTGAGGAAATCTAAATGAAGTGGAAAAAAAGGTGAAACGGGTATAAACAAGTGACAGAGCAAGAAAGAAAGAGATCCTGGTAAGAGTGTAAGTGTGTATTAGAATTTGAGAGCCTTGTGTAGGTCCATATGTTGTACTGTGGGGCCTTGCCTGTTGCTGTGAAGCTAGAGTTTATAGAACCAGTATGCAGATACCAGGAGAGTCACCCGTGGTAGATAGGTTTCAGCTGAGCTTCCAGACTAAGATAGATTAGTAAGAAGAACCCAACAGTCTGTTTCTGAAGAGAATTAGCCAGCAAAAACATTCTGAATAGAAGTAGAACACTGATACTGTCCCAGAAGATGAGCCCTTCAGGTTGCAAAACACTCAAAAGATGACTGGGGAAGAGCTGCCTCCTCAAAGTAAAGTCGACCTTAATGACATGGATGGAGTCAAGCTTTCGGAACCTTCATTCACTGATGTGGCAGGATTCAAAAATGAAGAGAAACAGCAGCAAATACTCATTAATAATTGGAAAGTGGAATGTAAGAAGTAGGAATCTAAGAACATTAGAAATTGTTAAAAATTATGTATCCTAGGTATTAGTGAGATGAAATGGACTGATATTGGCCATTTTGAATTGGACAATGATATGGTCTGCTATGCTGGAAATAAAAGCTTGAAGAGGACCTTTTCAAGATCTGTCTTGAAATACAATGTTGTCAGTGATATGCCTACCAGGGAGATCAGTTAATATGACTATCGTTCAAATTTACACACCTACCACTAAGCTCAAAGGTGAAGAAATCAAGGATTTTTACCAGCTTCAGCAGTCTGAAATTGATCAACATACAATCACAGTGCATTGACAATTACTGGTAATTGAATTGTAAAAGTTGGAAATAAAGAAGAATTAGCAGTTGGAAAATATGACCTTGGTGATAGAAATGATGCTCCAGATAGCATAATAGGGTTTTGCAAAACCAATGACTTCTTCATGGAAACTAAGTTTTTCTGCCAACATAAATGGCAACTATATACATGGCCCACACCAGACAGAATACACAGGAATCAAATTGACTACCTCTGTAATAAAAAAAAAAAAAATGAGAAAGCTCAAAATAATCATAACAAGCCTAGGTGCCGTTTGCAGCACTGATCGTCAACTGTTCATACGCATGTTCAAATTAAAACTGAAGAAAATTAGAAAAAGTCCATGAAAGCCAAAGTACAATCTTGGGTATGTCCCCCCTGAGTTTAGAGGCCATCTCGGGAATAGATTTGATTCATTGAATACCAACAACTGAAGACCAGGCGAGTTGTGGAAGGACATCAAGGACATCCTACAAGAAGAAAGCAAGAGGTTGTTAAAAAGACAGGAAAGAAAGAAAAGATCAAACTGCATGTCAAAGAGACTCTGAAACTTGCTCTTGAAAAGAAACAATGAAGTAAAACAAACTGAACAGAAAATTTCAAAGACTGATTTGAGAAGACAAAATAAAGGGTTACAATGGCATGTGCAAACAGCTGGAAGTAGAAAACCAAAAGTGAAGAACGTGCTCTGCATTTCTCAAGCTGGAAGAGCTGAAGGAAAAACTTGAGCCTCTAATTTCAATAGTGGAGGATTCTACAGGGAAAATATTAAACAATGCACAAAGCATCAAAAGAAGATGGAAGGCACACACAGAGTCACTGTACAAAAAGGATTGGGCAACACTCAACTATTTCAAGAGGTAGCCTGTGGATGGAAGCAAAGATGTGGAGTAGTCAAATGATTCCTGTGATCCTGATAACAACAAAGATGTAAAAGAACAAATGAATTGATTATATATGACATTCTAGGAGTCCTGATCATCAAAGGAAAATTTGAGGAGTTGGACTGAGCAACGGGGAAGGAAAAGTAGGTCAGGAAGTACCTGGGATCAGTCAGGCCTGACCCACTGAGAGACAACTGCAGTCAGCGTGGTGAACAGAGCAATCACAGTTGGGGAGCATCCTCATCAGCATGAGAGATGAGCAGTAGAGTGTGCACTCACTCCTGCAGAGCCAGTGAAAGATAACACTTGATCATTAATAACTGAGTGGCTTGTGTCTAAACTGCCAAGTGCAGATCTAGATCTGTCTTTTGGTAAAGACCTCTCTCTCTTTTCCTGATTCTCCCAGCTCCCTTCTTTGTTCTGTACTCAGCTCCAGGGTCTGACATCATTACTTAAACTGGAAGTAGGACTCCTTACACCTGCCTGAGACCATTCACCTAGACTTAAAGAAGGCCCACTTTAACAAAGCAGAGGCATGGGGAAAAAACTTTGCTGATTCTCTTAAGCCAGAAACTCAAGGAAGTCACAGTTCCTTCATCTAGAATCAGACATAAGGGGACACACTTTCCTCATAGAAACTTGGTGGTAGCTGTCTTTCTTAGTGTCTGCAGTCAGATTCCTCTGCCTACACTAATCACACATGCCCGTCCAGGATGGTAGAAGAGCCTACACTAAACAGCTGGCAACTGACTACTTGCACAACTAAGTTGAATCTATACCAGAGAAGTAAACAGACTCCTGATCTTGCGTGTCTAGTAATACCTCTAACCATATGGTGACAGAATTTTAGAGCTTCAAAGTTGCCAATAACCAAACTAGCACACATGTGCAGCCTATTTGGACATTTCAGAGTAAAACAGGAAGCTAAAACACAGCTAGCAAACACAAAGTAAATACATTAACCAACTTAATGATGGCTCAGAGACCACAATCAATCTCAAATCACTTAAAGAGGCAGACCACAATGGATTGAGAAATGTTGCAAAACAAAGAATCAAAACATTTTCCTGATGAAGAGAACTACCTGGAGTTATCGAGGGAAAATAGAAAAGATTAATATGAAGAACTCTTCCAGAGATCAGGAAGGAGATGAAGGAAAATGCAGCAAGGCATAATGACAAATTGAACAGGCTGCAAGAAAGCATGAAGAGATAGGAATTAGAAATTCAGAATAATAACAAAATTACAGAATTAGACATCTTAATAGAAAGTGAAAGGAGCAAAATTGAGACAAAGGAAGGCTGGGTTAGTGAGAGTGAAGATACACCACGTGACACCAACACGTCTGAGAAAAAAAATCAGATAAAAGAATTTTAAAATATCAAGAAATAGTAAGCATTATGTGGGACTCTATCAAGAAGAATAACCCATGAATGACTAGAGTACCAGGACAGGGGGTGATAACAGAGAATACAGACAGAATAGTTGAAGATTTTTCAATGGAAACTTCCCTGTTATCATAAAAGATGAGCAGATATTTATCCAATATGCTCATTGAACACCATACAAGTTGGATGCCAAAAGAAAGACACCAAGGCATGTTATAATCAAACTTGCCAGAAGCAAAGATAAAAGTGGATAGAGATAAACAAAAAATAGTTTACAAAGGAAAGTCAACAAGACTCATTACAGAATGCTGAGCAGAAACCAAGAAAGCAATGGGATGGCATGTACAAAGCCTTGAAGGAAGAAACTGCCAGTCAAGAATTACATATCCAGCAAAACTGTCTCCCAAATATGATGGCAAAATTAGGGCATTTCCACATAAACAGAATTTATGACATTTGCATAAACCTAACAAAAATTACAAGAAATACTAAAGGGAATACTTTGGTTAGAAAATCAGTAATATCAGATAACAACCCAAGAATACGATGCAGGATGAAGCAACTGGACACAAATCTATGTCAAAGGTAATCAACCTAGAGAGGGAAATCACAAAAATAAATCAATGACAAAACACTGAAAATAGGGAAACAGAGACATCATTATGTATACAGTACAACAAAAAAGAGGAACTTAAAATAATGTAGTCATAGATCTTTTATATGGAAAGTCAAAGAGCCATAAAGAAATTAAAGACTGATTTGAATTTAGAATAACAGGGTTAAATATTAAGTTAACCACTAAGGGATTAACCATCCTACACATGACAATAATAACAATAAAAAGGAGTCTCAGCAAATACAAAATGAGCAATAATAAAAAAAAATAAGGAAAACACATAAAGAGAAATTACTCAGCACAGAAAAGTAAGTGGAACAAAGGAACTGTCCACAATGAGCAAAAAAAGACATCAAAATGACAGTACTAAACTCAAACCTATTAGTACTCACACTGAAGGCAAATGGATTAAATTCATCAACAAAGACACAGAGAGTGGCAGAGGTAGATTGAGTAACAAACAAATTAAGAAAATGTGATCCACCTACCTGCTGCCTAAAGGAGACACACCTTAGACTTAAAGCCATGAACAAACTAAAACTCAGAGGATGGAAACAATATATCAAACAAAGAACATTCAATAAAGAACAAGAGTGGCAATATTAATTTCTGAAAAAATAGACTTGAAAGTAAAATCTACTACACTGGATAAGGAATGACAATAGAAATAATGATTAAAGGCTCAATATACCAGAAGGACATAACCATATTAAATATTTACTCACCCAATGCCAGAGCTCCAAAATATATAAACTCTAACTGGATCGAAAAGAGAAATAGACAGCTTCACAATAATAGGAGGAAACTTCAACAGATTGCTTTCAGTATGTTGAAGAACATCCAGAAAGAAGCTCAGTAAATTCCACAATTAAATAATTTAACCTCATAGACATATAAACACTCTACACAAGAGAAAGTATACTTTCTTTTCCAATGCACATGAAATATTTTCCAGAAGAGACCACATGTTAGACCATAATGTAAGCCATAACAGAATTCAAAGAATAGATATATTGCAAAGCATCTTTTCAGACCATAAAGCCATAAAAATAAAGATCAGCAACAGAAAATGCAACAACAGCAACAAAAAAATCAAACACACAGAAACTGAACAACAGCTTGCTGAAAAACTACTAGGTTAAAGAAAAAAAATCAAGGACAGAATAAAGAAATTCACAGAATCAAGTGAGAAAAAAAACACGTACTACTAGTACCTTTGGGACACAGCAAAAGCAGTGCTGAGAGGCCAGTTCATTTCAATAAATGCACACATTCAAAAAGAAGGAAGGGCCTAAATCAAAGCATTAACCCTGTAAGTTAAACACAAAAAACAGAACAGCAAATGAACCCCGTGTTCACCAGAAGCAGCAAATAGTAAAAATTAGGCCAGAACTAAATGAATTTAGATAATAGAAAAATGACTGAGAGTTAACAAGACCAAAAGTTAGTTCTTTGAAAAGATCAGCAAAATTGATAAACCATTGGCCAAACTGACAAAAGTAAAACAGAAGAGAAAGCAAATAAACAGTCTAAGAAGTGAGTTGAGGGAAATCCCAACAGATTGAAGAACTGAAATAATAATAAAAAAAAATCAAGAGAATACTATGAAACATTGTACTGTAACAACTTTGAAAACCTTGAGGAAATTGACAAATTTCTAGAAACATGAGACCTACCTAAAACAGCACAAGTAGCGGTGGAATAACTAAATAAACCCATCACAAAAGAAGAGATTGAAAAACTAATTAAAAAACTCTCAATTATAAACAAAGCCCTGGTGCTGAAAACTCTACCAAACTTTTAAAGAGGAGTTAACACCACCATTACTAAATGTATTTCAGAGCATAAAAAAGGATGGAATACTGTCAAATTCATTCTGCGAAGCCAGCACAACCCTGAGACTAAAACCAGGTAAAAACAGCACAAAGAAAGGTGGGATTACAGAATGGTGCAACCTCTTTGGAAAGCAATTTGGCGTTACCTTAAAATAATGGATATAGATATACCATTTGAATCAGTAATTCCTCTGCTTGGAATATATCCTACAAAATCAAGGCCATTCACACCAACTGATGCATGTACGTGAATGTTCATTGCAGCACAGTCCACGATGGCAAAAAATTAGAATCAACCCAGATGCCCAACAACAGAAGAATGGATGAGTAAACATTGCTGCTTGACTTTTCCCAAAGCTGAGCTGAGCAAGATAAGGAAGCCATTTTCACAGTTTTATTTATTTTTATTATGAGTGAATGAAAATGCACATTCCCATATAGATTTGCATGCTCACCTATATGTAGCTCCCACTGTTCTCCCTGCCCAGTGACAGCTCACCCCTCTTCTCTGCTCCATACGTGTCCTATCCTCCCAACAATCTCATATCCCCTCCTCTCCACCCACTCTTCCTCCAGCTAGAGGTCAGCAGGATGACATCCTATAGATGCACAGAACCATAAAATTCTCACAAGATACAGTCATTCTGCATAGCCAAGTCCAATACATTGCTGACTGAAAAGTTGACCTTCATTACGATTTATGGACAGAGGCAGCATCAGGGCCAAGGGCTATGCTCTCAGGGGAGCCCTGAAGCCCCCAGACCATCAGTTGCAGTCTTTTATTGGAGATCTCAGGGTGCACTCCTATTTATTCTCTTGTTGCCAGTGATACTCAACTTTGTGAGCTCCATTGTGGCTGTTACTGGTGGTGGTAGGGCACCATCTGGTTCTACTGGTCACGAGTCATTGTAGAGACAAAATCACGTAGTCTCTCTGTCTTCTGGGTTCTCTTTTCCCCATGTCATTCTTGTCCTCAGTGATCATCCGTTCCTGTTGAGTTGGGACCATTTGCTGTACCCTCAGATGGCAGCTTGGTAGCTTTTAAGACCCCAGATGCCACCCACCCATTCTGTAGGTGGCCTTTAAATTCTATTAATAAAGTCTTTGGATGAGCAAAAGCGATTGACTCAGTAGTTTCCATTTATCTATTTTCTCTTCTGATGATTGTGGTTTGACAGATTTTGAAGTCTGTCTGTGTTGTGTATTAAACCTTCTGTTGTTGTTTCTACTTTCTCTGGGATGAGCTTTATCATTTCAGATTTGATATTTAGGTCTTTTATCCACTTTCAATTGATTTTTGTATAAGGTGTAAGATATAGGTCTTGTTTTAATTTAGTGTAGATGGATATCCAATTTCACCAGCACCATTTGTTGAAGAGATTGTTTTTACCCCAGTTTAATGTGTTAGGGCCTTTGTCAAACGTCAGCTGTTTGTAGGAAGATGGTGTCATTTCTGTGGTTTTGATTCAGTTTCAGTGATCTATCTGTCTGTTTTTGTACCCATACCAGGCTGTTTTGACTACTGTGGCAGTATAATAGGTTCTAAGGTTGGATAATAAGGGGCCTACCAGTGTGTTCTTTTTTAGTAATGCTTTATTTATCTGGGGCTTTTTCCCTTTCCCAACAAATTCAGTAATCTCTTCCTCTATCTCATTAAAAAATGTCTCTGGAACTTGTATTGGGATTACAGTATATAAGTAGGTTGCTTTTGGTAAAATAGACATTTTCACAATGTTAAGTCTTCCTATCTGTGAGCAGGGTAGGTTTCTCCATTTATGTAAGTCTTTCTTAGTTTCTTGTAGTAAAGGTTTGTAGCTCTCTTTGTAAAGGTCTGTTATTTCTCTGGTTAAATTTATTCCTAGGTACTGTATCTTCTTAGGGGCTATAGTAAATGGTATTTGATTTGGTGATTTTTAACTCAATAATCTCATTAGTATAAGGAATCCTACTGATTTACTTATGTTTCTCTTGTATCCTGAGACTTTGCCAAATTCTTCTATCAGTCTGAATAGTTTCGTTATGGATTCTTTGGGATTCTCTGCACATGCAATCATATCATCTGCAAATAGGGAGATTTTTAATTCTTCTTTGCTGATGTAGACGCCCTTTATTCCTCAGTCTTGTCTAATTGCTCTGGCTAGAACTTCTAGTACAATGTGGAATAGGAGAGGTGAGAGTGGGCATCCTTGTCTAGTTCCTGTTCCCCGGGGAAACTGTTTCAGTCTGTCTCCACTGAGGAAGACATAGGCATTTGGCTTTGTATAAATGGCCCTTATTGCATTGAGGAATTTGCCATCTATTCCTATTTTGCTGAGAATTTTTTAGCATGAATGGGTGTTGGACTTTATCAAATGCCTTTTCTACATCAATAGACAAGATCAGGTGATTCTTGTCTTTTGTTATGTTTATGTGGTTGATCAAGTTAATTATTTTTCTGATGTTGAACCAGCCTTGCATCCCTGGTAGGAATCCAACCTGGTCATGATGGATTATTTTTTTGATATATTGTTGTATTCTATTGGCAAGAATTTTGTTGACAATTTTTGCATCTAGATTCATGAGTGATACCGGTCTGTGGTTTTCCTTTTCGGTTGGGTCTTTCCCTAGCTTTGGTATCAGGGTTATGCTGGCTTCCTAGAGTGAATTTGGGAATACTCTATCCTTTTCTATACTGTGAAATATACTTAGTAGTATTGGAGATAACTCTTCTCTGAAAGCTTGGTAGAATTCTGCAGTGAAGCCATCTGGGCCCAGACTTCTTTTGGTTGGCAGTTTTTTGATGACTTCTTCAATCTCTTCCATTGTGATGGGTTTATTAAGCTGTTCTGCTTCACCTTGTGGTAATTTTAGTAGGTGATATGAATCAAGGAATTTGTGCATTTCCTTTAGGTTTTCAAATTTGTTAGATTACAGTCTTTCATAGTATTCAGCTATGATATATTTGATTTCTGTTGGATCTGTTATGACAACTCCCCTCTCATTTCTTATTTGGGTTATTTGTTTCCTTTCCTCTTTTTCTTTAGTAAGTTTAGCCAGTGGTTTGTCAGTTCTGTTGGTCTTTTCAAAAAACCAGATTTTGGTCTTTTAAATTTTTTCAATTGTTATACTATTCTCTACTTCGTTTAGTTCTGCTTTAATCTTTATGATCTGCTTTCTTCTGGTGCCTGAGGGGTTCCTCTGTTGTTCTCTCTCTACTACTTGTTGAAGCTTTAGGGTCAGTTCTTTGATTTGGTTTCTTTCTTTCTTCCTTCCCGATGTGTGCATTTATGGAGATAAACTGACCTCTGAGCACTGCTTAATTGGCTGTATCCCATAGGTTCTGGTAGGAAGTGTTTTCATTCTCACTGGAATCCATAAATTTTTTATTTCATCATTGATTTCTACTGTAACCCATGTTATTTTGAGCAAGATGTTGTTCAGTTTCCATGAGTTCCACTTTCTATCAATGTTATTTCTGCTATTGATTTTGACTTTTATGACTTTATGATCTGAGAAGATGTTTTGCATTAATTCAGTATTATGGATTTTGTTGAGAATTGCTTTATGTCCTAACACATGGTCTATTCTGGAGTATGTTTCATGTGCATTGGAGAAGAAGGTGTAGTTGTCCACTGATGGATAGAAAGTTCTTTATATGTTGATGATGTCTAGTTGGTTTATTGTGGCAATAAGTTCTTCTGTGTCTTTACTGAGCTTTCTTCTAGATGATATGTCCAGTATTGACAGTGTAGTGTTGAAGTCTCCTACTATTACTGTGAAGTGATCTATATCCTTTTTGAGTGTAGTCAGTGTTTCTTTGTTGTATTTAGGTGCTCTAATATTAGGTGCATAAATATTTAATATTGTTAAGTCCTGCTTGTGTATTGAACCTTACAGCAATAGTGTCCATCCTTGTCCACGACAGTAGATTTTACATTAAAATCGATTTTATCTGAGATTAGATTTGCCTCACCTGCTCTTCTTTGTTCATTGTTAGCTCGATATGTATTCTTCCATCCTTTAATTTTCGGTTTCTTCATGTCTTTAAGTCAAAGGTGAGTTCATTGTAGGCAACATATGGATGGGTCATGTCTTTTGATCCAAGACGTCACTCAATGTCTCTTTACTGGAGCATTCAGTCCATTCACATTCAGTGTAATTATTGATTGTTATGTGCTCAGTGCTGCCATTGTGATGTTTATTTTTGTGTTAATGTTTTTTCTGTTGTTCTTATTAATCTGTTATGAGACCCTCTTCTTTGTGAGTTGATTTTTCACTTTTTTCAGAGTTGGTTTTGTAGCTGTTGAGACTTCTGTATTATATTTCTTGATATGGTATATTGCTTTTTTATTATACTTTATGGCTGCCCCATGATCTTGCTTAATATAGTATATATAAACCCAATCTTGATTGCTACTAGTCTTGTCAACTTCCTCTCCACCTGGAAGGACTATAATGACTGTAGTACATCCCTCTTTTTAATATGATGATATCATAGTTTACATGATATGGTCACTAGATCATTTCTTTCATTATTATAGCTTTGATTGATTTTGGAGCCTTCCCTAACTGAGTAGGATGCCAGATGATTTGCTCTTCTAAAACATAAAGTTAGTGGTGTTGTTCTTCCAAGACGGGAGATTCTTTCAGTAGTTCTTGTAGCTTTGGTTTGGTTTTTACAAAGTCTCTGAGTTCTGTTTATCTGCGAAGGTCTTAAGTTCATTTTCATATTTGAAAGACAGCTTTACAGGATATATAATTCTTCTTTGGAAGTTCTCCTTCAAGGCTTTGAATATGTCATTCTAGTATCTCCATGCCAGCATTATTTGTGCTGAGAAATCCAATGAAAGCCTACAGGGTTTCCCTCTGAATGTTAGCTTTGCTTTGAGTCTTGCTGCATTTAAGAGTTTCCGCTTATGTTTCATTTTGTTAGTCAAGCCAAAGCCAAGTGCCGTCAAGTTGGATCCGACCCATGGTGACCCTGGGGGCCAGGTTAAGGTTGATTATAATATGTCTTGGAGTCTTTCTATTGAGATCTATATTGAGTGGTGTTTGATATGTATCTTGAATATCTATATTTTCTTCTTTTATAATTTCTGGGAAGTTTTCTGTCAGCAGCTCAGCAACAATACTCTCTGTGTTCTCAGGTGTCCCTCCCTGTTCAGGAACTCCAATTAATCATAAATTGTTCTTCTTAACAGAGTCCCACATGCTTCTTAATGCTGCTTCATTTTTCTTGTTTTTTTTTTTTTTTTTTTTTTCTGATTGCTCCTTCTAGGCTTGGCCTTGTAGATGTTGGAGTCAGTAGCTCTGTCTTCCAAGTCAGAAATTCTCTTTTCCATTTGTTCCATTCTGTTTTCTTGGCTTTGAATGGAATTTTCTATGTCTTTGATTTTGTTCTTGATCTGTTGGATTTCTGAGTACTGATGTCCCATCACATTGAGCAGCTTGCTTAATTTTTCATTTTGCTCTGCTGAATTTTCTATAAGGTCTAGGAGGGTTCTATATATAACTCTTTTGTATTCACCTTCTGATAGTTTCAGAAAAGTCTCTTTGTCTGGAAGTTCTGAAGTGGTTCCTTTTGGGGGCCTTCTGATGCCATCGGTGATTTCCGTGTTGCTTTCTTCTCTGATGTTTGTTGCTTTTTGGGTTTCATGTCAGTCTATAGAGGCTGGGAGAGATGCTTCGATCTGTGCAAGCCTCTGCTAGTCGAGAATGGGGTCAACGGAAGAGAGGAGGTTTTGCATTCAGTGGTATGAAGTCCAAATTAACCGCCCTATCCTGCATCCCAGGTCTCACTAGATGTCCAGAAGGCTCCGTTTAATTATAATTTCAGGTCTTGGTTTCCAGAGGGGTTTAGGGAGACAAGTGTTTAGTCTGCCATCTTGACTCTGCCCCCCGGTCATAGTTTTTAAATATACACAGTTATTTCTTCAAATCACACAATTTATCAAAGATAGTATAAGAATGTGTTTAGGTGAAGCTACTGGGAGTAAAGGTTCTGAATGTCAGATATACCATTGTCTCCCTAAACTGACCAAAAGGAGCCCAGTTTGGAAAGCCACCAGTCATGATGCATTAAATCTAGCCCTAGAGTTTCATATTTAGACTCCTCTGCTTTGGCCAGTAATAACCTGTGTGCACTGGGTTATATTTTGATGTGGATTTGCTTGGGTATTGCTCACAGACATCAGTGTACAGATTGTGCATTGTGTCTGGGCTTATTATGAGCTGGTGAAGACACTGTGCACTGTTTTACACAGATATTCTTTTAAGAGGCACTAGAAGACAAATACCTTTTAATATTCCCTGGCATTAAAAATGTCTGCTGAGCTGTTAAATTTTTTTTTTTTTTTAATTCTATGTCTTACAGGAATCTTTTAACAGCATTTGTCTACCTACAAAGCTTAGCTCCAAGTTTGTGGTCCAACCACTGTTAGTATTTGTGCAGATATTTTGAGGAAATTTTGAGGACATTTACGCTATCCTTTCTTTAGTTATCTGTTACTGTTTTTGCTAAACCCTGGAATCAATTTCAACTCATAGCAACCCTATGCACAACAGAATGAAACACTGCCCAGTCCTGCATCATGCCCACAATCACTGTTATTCTTGAGTCCAGTGGTTGCAGCCACTGTGTCAATCCATCTTATTGAGGGTCTTTCTATTTTCTGCTGGCCTTCCGTTTTACCAAGCATGATGTCCTTCAAGGACTGATCAGTGCTGACTACGTGTCCAAAGTATGTAAAATGTACTTGCATCATCCTTGCTTAGTTATGCAGTGCTGCTGTAGCAGAGATACCAGAAATGAGTTGCCCTAACAAAAATGAATTTTCTCACAGTTTGGGATCAATCACACATTCCTCTTTTTCTTTTAAAGCCTTAAACAGAGACACAGTTCTAGCAGCATTCATTTGGTGATGCTGTATGTACAGACACTTTATCTACAGCTCTCTTTGTGCCTCCATAGCCCTCACCAGGACTGCCTTTGAAATTCATAGATCTGTTAAAAGGCAATCTAGGCTTTTGCTATTGTTGTCAGGTGCCATCAAGTAAGTTCTGACTCATAACTACTCTATTTACAATATACTGAAACCATTCCTGGTACTGTACCATGCTCACAATCCTTGTAATGTTTTGTCCCATTGCTGCCACTATGTCAGTCCATCTTTTCCAACGTCTTCTTTTTGCTGATCCTCATGCATGATGTCTTTCTCCAAGCCTGGTCTCTCCTGATACTGTGTCCAAAGCATTTGAACCAAAGTCTTGCTGTCCTTACTTCCAAGGACTACTCTGGTTTTACTTCTTTCAAGGTGGACTTGTTCATTCTTCTGGTGGTCCACATTATATACAATATTCTTTTCCAATGTCATGATTCAAATGTATCAATTCTTCAGCTTTTGAATGCATATAGAGTTATTGAAACTCTCATGGCTTGGGTCAGGGACCTTTCAGTCATCAGAGATGTCTTTTTAAACTTTAAAGTTGTTGCTAGGTGCCATGGAATCTTTTATATCTTTTATGACAGATTTGCCAACTGGAAAGCATTGTTTGATTTCTTGACTGCTGCTTCCATAGGGATTGATTGTGGGTCCAGGTAAAATGAAATCTTTGACAATTTCAATATTTTCTCTGTTTAATACGATGTTCTCATTGATCCAATTATGAGAATGTTTGTTTTCTTTATTTTGAGGTGTAATCCATCCAAAAGAATGTAGTCTTTGATCTTCATCAGTAAGTGCTTTAAATCCTCTTCACTTTCAGCAAGCAAGGTGGTGTCAGGTACATATGTCAGGTTGTTAATGAATCTTCCTCCAGTCCTGCTGACGTGTTCTTTATGTAGTTCAGCTTTTTGTATTATTTGTTTAGCATACAGACTGAATAAGTGTAGTTAAAGGATATGACTCTGACACACGCCTTTCCTGATTTTAAAATATACAGTGTCCTCTTGTTCTGCTGTAATGACTACCTTTTGGTCTATGTATAGGTTCTGCATGAACACAATTAAGTGTCCTAATTTTCCATGTTTCAAAATGTTACCCATAGTTTCTTACGGTTTATACAGTTGAATGCTTTCACATGATCAATAAAACAGAAGCAAATGTCGTTCTGTATTCTCTGCTTGTTAGCCAAGCTCTGGCACTGGTAATGATATCCCTCCTTCCAAGTCCTCTTCAGAAGTTATCTTGAACTTCTGGCAATTCTCTTTGGATGTACTGGTGCAACTTCTTTTGAAAGACCTTCAGAAAAATTTCACTTGGGAGTGATAGTGATACTGTTCAATAATTTCCACATTCTTTTGGATAACCTTTCTTTGTAATGAGCACATACACACATCTCTTCCAATCTTTTAGCTAGGTAGCTTTCTCCCAAATTTCTTGGCATAGACAACTGAGCACTCCTGAGGTGCATCCTTTTGTTGCAACATCCCAACTGATATGCCAATTCCTGAAGCCCTGTTTTTCTCCAGTACCTTTAATGCAACCTGGACTTCTTTCTTCACTTCCATCAGTTCTTGATCATACACTAGTGCCTGGAGTGTTTGAACATTAGCCAGTTATTTTTGATACAGTGTCTGTGTATTCCTTTCATCTTCTTTTGATTCTTACTGCGTTGTTCAGTATTTTGCCCACAGAATCCTTCAAAATGGCAATTCAAGTCTTCAATATTTTCTTTAGTTCTTTTTGCTTGAGAAATACCAAATATGTTCTTCCCTTTTCATTTTCTGATTTCAGGTCTTTGCATTATAGTAGTTTCATTATAGTAGTTTATGTTGTCTCCTGGAGCTGTCATTTGAAATCTTCTGTTCAGCTCTTTTCACCATTTCTTCTATTTGCTTTAGCTGCTTTATGTTTAAGAACAAGATTCAGAGGCTCTCTGGACATTTATTTTGGTGTTTTCTTTCTTTCCTGTTTTTTGAATGATCTTTTGCTTTCTTCATATACAGTATCCTTGGTTTCATCTCACACCTTATCTGATCTTCATTCTTTAGTGTTCAGCGTATCAAATCTATTCCTGAGATGGTATCCCAATTCAGGTGGGATATACACAAGGTTGCATTTTGACTCCTGTGGGCCCCTTTTAGTTTTCTTCAGCTTCATCTTGAACTCGCATGTGAACAACCGATGTTCCACAATCAACTCCCTAGCCTTGTTCTGACTGATGTTATTGAATTCTTCCATCATCTGTTACACAGATACAGTTGATTTGATTCCAATGCTTTCTGTTTAGGGAGACTGCTGTTTATTTTGTTGAAAAAAAGAAATTTGAAATCAGTAAGTCATTGGACTTGTACAGTTCTGTCATGTGATCTCTTGTATCGATTCTGTCATGAAGACCTTATTTTTCAACTGCAGATCCTGCTTTGTTTCCAACTTCTACATTCTAATCATCAGGAATTATGAACATGTCTTGATTGCTTGTTTGATCAATTTCAGGCTGCAGAAGTTGGTAAAAATCTTCAGTTTGCTTATCTTTGGCATTAGTTGTTGGTGGATAAATTTGAACAATAGTCATAGTAACTGGTCTTCCTTTAGATGTAGAGATATTATCTTACCACTGACAGCATTGTCCTTCAAGATAGATTTTAAATTTTTTTTTTTACTATGAATGTGACACCATTCCTCTTCAGATTGTCATTACCAGTGTTATGGATTGAGTAGTGTCCATAAAATGTGTGTCAACTTGCCTGGCATTCCCAGTATTGTGGATTGTCTAGCATTTTGTCATCTGATGTGATTTTCCTACGTGTGAGGCAGGATTTGAGAAGTTATGTTAATAAGACAGGATTCAATGTACAAGATTAGATGTATCTTGAGGCAATCTCTTTTGAGATATACAAGAAAGAAATAAGCAGAGAGACAAGGAGACCTCATACCACTCAGGAAGTGTTGCTATGATCAGAGCACACCCTTTTGACCCAGAGTTCCTATTCTAAGAAGTTCCTACACTAGACAAAAATTAATGACGAAGACATTCCTCTAGAGTTGATACAGAGAGAAAGTCGTTTCCTGGAGCTGGTACCCAGCTTTAGGTCTCTAGCCTGCTATACTGTAAGACATAAACCTGTGTTGTTACAGCCATCTGAATACCTAAGACAGCTTGCATAGTAGACCATATGACTGTCTGACTCAAAATGGCTAATACCTGTGTGTTTCTGCTTACCAATGCCTAGAATATCAATTTCTACGCTTCACATCTAATTTTTGATGACTGTCATTATTCCTAGATCCCTGGTTGTATATACCATATTCCTATTGTTAATGGATGTTTGCAGCTGTTTCTTCTCATTTTAAGACATGCCACATCATTAAGATTGATTCTACTCTGAAGAAGCAGTTCTTCCCTGTTGTAGTTTGACTGCCTCCCAACCTGAGGGGCTCAGCCTCTGTCACTGCATCAGTCTTCCATTGCTATTCATAATTTTTTCACTAGCTTTTTTTCTTTTTTTTCAGAAATAGACTGCCAAGTTCTTCTTCCTAGTCTGTTTTAGTCTGGAAGCTTCACTGAAACCTATCCACCACGCATGATCCTGCTGGTCTTTTAAATACTGGTGGCACAGCTCCAGCACCACTAAAAACAAACAAACCCACTGTCATCACAGCACCACAGTAATGCCATAACTCAACACAATACAGCAAACTGACAAATGTGTGGTGGAGGCTTTTATTATTAGGCACCTTATAACTCTAGCCTTTACACATTACACAATTCAAAAAATGTTTCATTTCATAAATCTGTTTAGATCAGCACCCCACTCAGGTATCAAATTCTGTCTTAGTTATCTCATGTTGCCATGGCAAAACATACCAGAAGTGGGTGGCCTTCATAAACAGAAATTTATTTTCTCATGGTTTAGGAGAGTAGAAGTCTGAATTCAGGGTACTGGCTATAGGGGAAGGCTTTCTCTCTTTGTCTGATCTGGGGAAGGTCCTTGTCTTATTGAGCTGCTGCTCTTGGGTGATCTTCATGTGGCCTGACATCCCTATTTCTCTTTTCTTGTTTAATCTCTTTTATATTTTCAGAAGATACTGATTCAAGATATACCTTACACTATCTAGCCTCATTAATATAACAAATACAACCCATTCCCAAATGAGATTATAAGCATAGGATAGAGGTTAGGATTTATGACATATATTTTTGTGGGACACAATTTAATTCAAACATTGTTAACTGTTTTACAGAGAGATTCTTTTATAAGGCACTACGAGACAAACTTAATATTCCTTGGCATGAAGAAATGTTTTTCTTCTGAACTGCTAGATTTATAATATTTATTTATTTTAAGTTTTGTGGCTTCCAGGAATCTTTTAACAGCATTTGTCCTTCTATACAGGTTAGCTGTAAGTTTGTGGTCCATTTTTGCAGACACTTGGGTTAAATTTCTGGGACATTGAACTATCTTACTGCCATTTTTCCTTTTCTATGTTCTCTCTAATATTTTTCAATGAGTTACTTATGTAAATTTTACCATGTCATGTTGAGAATAAATTAAAGATTGTTTTTGACATTGTGAGGTTATCTAAATCTGGACACCCAAAAAGGCAGACTCAGACAAGACTTTGGATGCATGTAGTTTATTTGGGATATGATCTCAGGAAGCATCAGAAAGGGAGTGGGGATATGAGGCAGGGGCAAGGAGGAAGCCAAGAGAGGGTAGAGTAATGAATAGATCATCATTGTAGGAAACTGGTACTCACTATTGCTGGGGCCCCTGGGAGAATGGGTAGAATACTTCTCAGGGTTATTCCACCCAGAAGGAGTTCAGGTGCTTATCCACCCACTTTCATCACACATTAGTGAATGAGGATGCTAATTTGTCAGTACTCTAACTCTGTTGGTATAATGGTTAATTACTTTGTAGGCTAACTAAAAGGTTGGCAATGTGAATCTTCCTGGAGCTCCTTGGAAACTCCATTGAGCAGTTCTACTCTGCTCTGTAGGATAGCTATGAGTTGGAATTGACTTGATAGCAGTGGTTTTTTTTTTGTTGTTGTTTGTTTGTTCAGTTCTGGCCTACTCTGAGTGTGCCAAGCCTGCTGCTATGGTCAGAGAGAGCCTTCAGGACAAAATTACCCACACTGGTAATAGGAAATGTCAGCTGGTGTGAGAAGGTAAATACCAAGGGATATTGGGGCACCAGCAACTTGGCTACAAAGGCATCTGGGAGAGTTGAGCTTCAGTATGAATAGAGGAGCTCGTATACAAATGCATGTATATGTGTATATATATATTTTATTGTGATTAAGTAAAAATATTAAATTTGCACACCTGCCTATCTGCAGCTCCTTCTGCTCTCCTTGCCCAGTGACAGCACAGTCCTCCACTGCATTCTCTATATGTTGTATCCTCCTAACAATCTCCTTTCCCTAGATCTCCACCCTCTCCTCTGCCTCCTAGCAAGAGGTCAGTATGATAGCATCCTATAGATGCCTAGAACGATTAAGCATACACAACATGTGGTCACATTGTGTCCACAAACCAGTTCATTTCCATCTGAAAAGTTGACCTCAGTAATGTTTTCTGGTCAGGGGCAGCAACAGATCTAGGGGCCATGCTTCTAGGGGAACACACAAGCCACTGAAAAATCATTTGTGGTCTTTTAGTGGAGTTCTTGTGATGCACCACTCTTTTTCTTGTGTTGCCACTGGTACTCAACGTGGTGTGCCCCATCACAGCTGTCTTGGGAGGTGTTCTGGCACCATCTGGTTTTTCTGGACACATGTTGACACAGTCACACATTCTCATAGTTCCTTCTGTCTCCTGGGCTCTTTTTCCCTTGTATTTTTGTTGTTCTTGGTGATCATCTGCTCCAGAAGAGCTGAGACCATTTGGTGTACCTCAGATGACAGCTTGCTAGCTTTTAAGACCCCAAACACCACTCACCAATATGGGGTGCAGAAGACTGTCTTAGCAATAGTTATGCCAATTGGCCTCAGTGTCCCCTGAGAGCATGGTCCCAAGAAACCCACTCCTGTTACTCTGTCCTTGCAATATTGGGTTAAGATTAGAAGAGTTTTTAGTTTATGTTTAAGTCCAGTTTAGTTGATCTACTTTCTAATGTGTGCTGTCACTGCTTCCACCCAACCAAATTTCTATCAAGTATCTAGTCTGTAATCAGCCCTCTCCCTCCCTCTCTACCCTTGTAACCATCAGAGTCTTTTCTTCTGTACATAGTTTATTTTTAAGTCCTTATAGCAGGGTCTCATACAATATTTGTCCTTGTGCCACTGACTGCTTTCACTCAGGATAATGTCTTCCAGTTGAAACCAGGTTATGAGATGCTTCCTAAAATCATCATTGTTCTTTTATCACTGCATAGTGTTTCACTGAGTATAGGTACCAAAGTTTGTTTATCTGTTCATCTGTTGATGGGCATCTGGGTTGATTCCATCTTTTTGCTGTTGTGGACTGTGCTGAAATAAACATTCTTGTGCATGTGCCTGTTCATGTGACAGCCTTTGATTGTGTAGGATATATTCCAAGCAGTGGGATTACTGGATCAGATGCTACATCTATTTCCAGCTTTTTAAAAAAGTACTAAATTGCTTTCCAAAGAGGTTGTACAATTTTTCAATCCCATCAGCAGGTAGGAGAATTCCAATCTCTCCAGAGCCTCTCCAGCATTTGTTGTATTCTGTTTTTTGGATCATGGCCAACCTTGTTGAGGTGAGATGGTATCTCAGTGTAGTTTTGATTTGGGTTTCTCTGATAATCATGAGCAATTCTGCATGTATTTTTTGGCTGCCTGGATGTCCTTTTTGGTGAAGTGCCTGTGCATCTGTCTCCTTTGCCCATCACTTAACTGAGTAATTTACTTTTCTCTAGTTAATAATTTGCAGTACCTTGTAGATTATGGAGATTAGACATTGGTCAGACATGTAGCTGCCAAGTATTTTTTCCCATTTGGTAGGTGGTCTTTTGGCTCTTTTGATAAAGTCTTTTGATGAGTGAAAGTGTTTGATTCTTAGTAGTTTCCATTTATCTATTTTCTGTTGATCAGGCTTTGTCAAACTTTGAAGTCTGTCTAAGCTGTGTATCAGAAATTCCACTGGTGACCCTATTCTTTCTTCCATAATCTTTATCATTTTATGTTTGATATTTATATCTTTGAACCAATTTGAGTTAGCTTTTGAGTAAGGTGTGAGATATAGGTCTTGTTTCATTTTTTTTTGCAGACAGATATCCGGTTTTGCAGGCGACATTTGTTAAAGAGACGTTTTTACTTTAGTTTACAATCTTAGTGTCTTTCTTGAACATTGACTGTTCATAAGAGGATGGTGGCATCTATGGGGTCTTTGTTTCATTGTTCCATATGTTTCTTTTTGTACCAGTACCAGGCTGTTTTGACTACTGTGGCAGAATAATAAGTTCTAAGGTCGGGTAGTGTGAGGCCTCCTGATGTCTTCCTCTTCTTCAGTAGTGCTTTATGTATCCGGGTTTATTTCCTGTCCAAACAAGTCGGTGATTTGTTTCTCCATCTCATTAAAAAATGACACTGGAATTTGTATTGGATTGCATTGTTTGTGTAGATTACTTTGGGTAAAATAGACATTTTCATAGTATTAAATCTTCCTTTCCATGATCAAGGTAGGTTTCTCTATAGATGTAAGTGTTTTTTGTTTTTTTGCAGTAAGGTCTTGTAGTTCTTTCTGTATAGGTCTCTTATTTCTCTAGTTAGATTTATTCCAAGGTGTTTTATCTTCTCAGGGGTTGTAGTAAATGGTATTAATTTGTTGATTTCCTTGTTGATGATCTCTTTTGTGGTATAAAGGAGTCCTACTGATATAATTATGTTTATCTCATATCCTGATACTTTGTTGAACTATTCTATTAGTTTGAGTAGTTTACTTATGGATTCTTTAAGATTCTCTGCATATACAATCATATCATCTGCAAATAGGGAGATTTTTACTTCTTTGCCAGTGTGGATGCCCTTTATTTCTTTGTCTTGTCTAATTGCTGTGGCTATAACCTCTAGTAGAATGTTGAGTAGAAGTGATGAGAGTGGGCATCCTTGTCTAGCTCCTGTTCCCATGAGGAATTCTTTCAGTATCTCACCATTCAGGATGATGTAGGTGGTTGGCTTTGTGCAGATGCCCCTTATCACACTGAAGAATTTCTACTCTATTCTTATTTCAGTGAGAGATTTTAGTGTGAAGGGGTATTGGACTTTGTCCAATGCCTTTTTTTATCAATTGAAAAAAACAAGTGATTCCTATCTTTTGTGTTATTTATGTGACTGATCACATTAATAGTTCTTCTGATGATGAACCAGACTTGCACCCCTGGTATGAATCCAACTTGGTCATGATGAATTATTTTTTTAGATATGTTATTAAGTTCTGTTGACAAGGATTTTGTTGAAGATTTTTGCATCTAGGTTCATGAGTGATAATGGTTGGAAATTTTCTTTTTTAGTAGGGTCTTTTCCTGACTTTGGTATCGGGGTTATGCTGCCTTCATAGAATGAACTTTGAGTATTCCATCCTTTTCTATGCTGTAAAATAGTCTCAGTAGTATTGGAACTAACTTTTCTCTAAAAGTTTGGCAGAATCATCCAGTGAAGCCATCTGGGCCAGGACTTTTTCGGTTGGTAGTTTTGTGATGTGTTTTCAATCTCTTGCTTTGTGATGGGTTTATTAAGTTGTTCTACTTCTCCTTCTGATAATTTTGGTAAGTGACATGAATCTAGAAATTTGTCCATTTTCTCTAGGTTTTCAAATCTGTTACAGTGCAGTCTTTCATAGCATTCTGTTATGATACTTTTGATTTCTGTTGGGTCCGTTGTGACATCTCCCATGTCATTTCTTACTTGGGTTATTTGTTTTCTCTCCTGCTTTTCTTCAGTAAGTTTAGCCAATGGTTTGTCAATTCTGTTGATCTTTTCACAGCTTTGAATGTGTCATCCATCAGCATGAGACCAGAAGAAACAGATGCCTTGATAGGGGAGACAATATAGAGTCCCTGATGTAAGAGGAGAAAAAGAGCTGCATAGATGAAGAACTCTACCAAAAGACCAGAATTGATGGTCTGACAGCCTGGAGTTTCCTGTGGGAACACGGCCCCTAAACTTGCTTCTACCAAAGAGCTGAAACCAGTACTGAAGTCAACTCTTCAGACCAAGAATGGATTGGACTTGGAGACACAGAGTGAGAATGTGGTGTGTGTACATTACGGTTTTAGGCTTTTTCAGAAGGCTGTCCTACTGTCGGAACCGACTCGACGGCACTTGGCTTGGCTCGTCCTACTGGTTTCTTTATGGACGGGTGAGGAGAAGGTGGAGAGGAGGGGAAAGGTGTTCTTTGGTAGGACACTAGTAGGAAAGAGTGAAAAGGAGGAGTGGGCTGTCACAGAGTGGGGAAAGCAGATAAAGTTGTAGAGAGGTGGGTATGCAAAATTGGGTTGGATTGTATACCTTCACTTAATTATAATAAAAAAATAAATTTAAAATATTTTAAGTAAATGTTTATTATAGAAATTTTGGAAAATAAAAAGCTAAAAAGAAGAAAATCTTTATCACTTGTAATCTATTTCACCATTCAGAGACATCAAGTTAATTATTTTTTTTTTAAAAAATATCCTTTATCTTTAATTTAGAGTGTTTGGTAGAAAGTTTGCTTTTTTTTTTTATGGAGTTTCCAAAATGTATTCAATAGTAGGGGATAATAAAACAAACCCACATGTACCCACAGACCAGTTTTACAAATGATCACCATTTTGCTAATTGATTTCATCCTTCTTTTCCATTCTGTATCTTATTTTTGTTGGTGTATCTTAAAACAAATCTCAGGCAGTGTCTCATTAGACCTAGAAATGTTTCAGCATGTATTTTTCACTATTGGATCATATTAACCTAGAAATTGGCAGTAATTTTTTTAATATCACCTAATATCTAGTCATATAAAAATTTACCAAAGTGCTTGGTTGGCTTCTTGGAATTGTACATTGCATTTTATCTTTTATCCCTTAAGTATCTTCTGTTCTTCAGTGATTTCCTTGCCTCCTCCCCACTCCTTCTGTGCCCTCCCCTGCCCTCACTTCCTTTCCCCTGTCCTCTACTGTCCTCTTTTCCTTTAACTTTTTGTCAACTACATCGGCATGAGCTAAGACTATCCTACTTTCTAGATTGGTCAGATTGCTTTCTTGTGTGGCATTTAATTCATTTTGCAATCCTTGATGTTCCTTTTACAAAACTGTGAGGTAGGTCTGTAAGATTAATAAGATTAAAGGTTTAATATTTTCATCACAAGGATCCATCATACCTAGGACCATATACTGTAAGATGAAGTCTGTAATATTGTTCAGGTGTTGTCAGCCTGATATATCCAGTAAAAAGTTTCTTATGAAAATTTCACCAAATGGCCTCCACTGATAATCAGTCCTTAGGATCTAGTGGTGTGCTGGATCTGTTTGTACTGGCTTGTATTGGTTCACAAGAATCAATCATGCACGTCTTCCCCACCTGGGATGAGTAACATCATGTTAGTAATTTGAAACTTGCCCTGGTGGGAATATTTATACCACAGAAACTGCTCATTCTACACATCAGGTTCTTCCTCCATGGTCAGTGCTAAACATTTCTTAGGTTCTCTGTTTTATTAGGGACTACTAAGCCATGAGTCGGATACGACTCAATGGGACTTGGCTGGCTAAGCATTGATTTTATGATTCTGTCTGAGTATTATAACTAAAATTCTATGAAGGAAAGTTTGCTCTCCTTAATTATGCAGTTACCTTCAAATGCAAGAAAGACAGTTCAATTCTTTTTTTTTTTTTCCTTTATCATTTTTCAGAGTAAAGAGTTGGTATCCTGGCAACCACCACTGATAACCAAAGGTTTTTTTTTTTTTTAATTTTTTTCCTCTCAACTTTATATACTCATTGATTTTATTGTGTTTGATTATTTCCATTCATTACATTCATTATTCTTTTTGGTGCCTAAATTGTTTTATCATAGGCCAGGAAAGGTCTTTTCAAGTTGGCACATGTGTCCTCTTAACGTATCTAATCAAGAATCCTCATTTGTGTGCATTCTCAAATACCTAATTTTGGGCTATAGGGGAAGCTTTAAAAGCTGATGTCTTCTTAATTGACTAACTGCATTAACCAACCATCCTCTTTTGTCATAACATACATACTGACCACTGCCAAAGCAGTGGCCAATGTATATGTCTGAGAGAACATTTTCTTGACTGGCACTGTCCAATATAACTTTCTGTGATGATGGAAATATTTGGAATCTGCCAAGCAACATGGCAGCTGCTAATTTCACATGATTATTGAGCAATTTAAGTTGCCTAGTCCATCTGAGAAACTGAATTTAATTTTAATATATATAGCCCCACGTGCTAGTGGCTAACATATTGGCCAGCACAATTCTAAAAGACAGCCACACACTTCTGCTTCCTCAGTTAAGTTTTAATCAGGAGTCATTGGCTTGTTTCCAAATCTCTTCAGGCCTTTTGGACTTCCTATTATATCTATGTATGTTGATTAAAAAGTATGAAAACCAGAAAGATACAAGTATGAATAAAAGAAAGACAAATTAAACACATTTGAAAAACTTTATGAAGGCAAGCCACTTAAATTATTATGGATTTAGATGTGTGTAACACAATAATGCAAGTTAGGAAAATGTATGAAAATTTATCAAATTTACGCTCTCTGATAATTCAACATGTATCTTCAATTTCTCATTACACTTAGAAATATAAAAACTGGAATTATAGATGATATATCATGGATATGATTAGTGAAAGAAGGAAAATGTGAAACTCCAGCTAGCAGATCCATTCTCAAGAACAGGCCAGGCCATACATACTTACATATTTATACATACACACATATATATATTATAGATAATATACGTGTATGTATGCACATATATAACATGTGTATGTAGTTCATACATATGTAATATATAAGACAAATGGGTATATGTTTGATTTTTAAAATATATTTATGTTTTAATCCTTTTAGTTGGTGAACTGGTCTAACAGCAGAGACAGCTTCAATGCATTTTTGTCTATCTGTTCTACCAAGGAACTATTTTCTTTCTGATACATTTTCTCACCAATGGTTTTGTTTGTTCATGAATTTGGGAAGAAAGCATGGAATGGGTGTGTTAAGAGACATTTAGAGTCCAAATTTTTTAACCCTACCACAATTATTTCTTTTTCTAGAATTGAACAATCCATATCTCAGGGAACTGAGGACATAAAAGGACATAAACAGCTGCAGAGATGAGGGCAGAATGAAAAAGGGCAACTGGACAAGTTGGTGGTTCCTGGACACTCACTGGGGAGCTTGGGAATTTCAAGGAGTCAACATGAAACCATTAGCAGCAAGTCACTCTAAACTAGCATACCCAACCTTTTGTAAAGGGCCACTAGCTGGTTGTTGGGGGCATGTGGTAACGATTAAAAAATAGTCATTTCTGAGTAACTTTGGCAGCCCAGGCTCTTTTTAAGTGTTGTACATGGTTATTCTCACTTAAATATCACTATCACTAAGTGTGATGAACTAGGTATTATTTTCATTCTTTGCTTTGTTGTTGTTGTTAGGTGCCACTGAGTTGTGACACTATAAATAGCAGAATGAAACACTCCATGGTCTTGTGTCTCCCTTACAATTGTGGTTATGCTTGAGCCCAGTGTTGCAGTCACTGTGTTAATACATCTACTTGAAGGTATCCCTCTTTTATTTGCTGACTTTCTGCCTTACCAAGCATGATGTCCTTGTTCAGGGGGTATCCCTTCTGATAACAAGTACAAAGTATGTGAGACATGGTCTCCTCATTCTTGCTTCTAAAGTGCATTCTTGCTGTGCTTACTCCAAGACAAATTCTAAGACCATACAGGGTTTATTGAATAATCATTGCCAAGACCATAATTTAAAGGTGTCAGTTCTTCTTTGGTTTTCCTTATTCATTGTCCAGCTTTCATATGTATATAAGGCTATTGAAATCATCATGACTTGAGTCAGGTGCAACTGAGTCTTCAAGGGGGCATCTTTGCTTTTCAATACTTTAAAGATGTCTTTGCAGTAGATTTGTCTGATGCAATGTGTCTTTTGATTTCTTGGCTGCTGGTTCCTTGAGAATTGATTATGGATTCAAATAAAATAAAGTCCTTGACAACTTCAGTCTTTTCTCCACTTATCACAATGTTGCTTTCTGGTCCAGTTGTGAGGATTTTTGTTTTATGTTAGGTGCAATCTATACTGAAGGCTGTTATCTTTGATCTTCACCAGTAAGTGCCTCATTTCTCTTAAATTTCAGCATGCTAGGTTGGGTTATATACATAATACAGATTGTTAATGAGTGTTCTTTCAAATGTGATGCCCTGTTCTTCTTTACATAATCCAGTTTCACAGATTATTTGCTCAGAATATAGGTTGAATAAGTGTGGTGAAAGAACAGAACCCGGATGCATACCTTTCTTTACTTTAAACCATGCAGTATCCCCTTGTTTGAGCAATTGCCTTTTGATTTATGTACTGGTTCTTTAAGAACACAATTAAGTGTTCTTGAATTCCCATTTTCTGCAGTATTATCCTTAATTTGTTATGATCTACACAGTCTAATGCCATTGCATAGTCAATGAAACACAGGTAAACATCTTTGTGGTATTCTTTGCTTTCAGCCAGGATCCATCTGACATAAGCAAAGAAATCCCCAGGTCCACATTCTCTTCTGAATCTGGTCTGAATTTCTGGCAGTTCCTTGTTAATGTACTACTGCAACTGTTTCTGAATAATCTTCAGCAAATTTTACTCGCATGTGATATTAGTGATATTTTTCAATAACTTTTGCATTTGGTTGGATTACCTTTCTTGAGATCAGGCACAAATATGAGTCTTTTCCAGTACATTGACCAGGTAGTTGTCTTCCAAATTGCTTTCTTTAGCAATGATTAAACTCAGGTTCATAGAGGTCAAGGACCTTGTCAAGAGTGATTCTGCTAGACAAAATAAAGTTAGGACATGGACTTAAATTGTTTATCAGTAGATTAAGTGAGAATTTGAAGACATTACAAGAAATTTTTGCAGAAAACAATGTTCTATGTGGGCTGGATGATGATATAATTACTTGGATGAAAAACTGGATTAGGTAACACATTTTAAAAATTACTGGCCTGTAGAACTAATTCTCATACTTCCAGGCATAACCCAATGCCCAGGTGAAGTCTTCTAAGGAAATACCATTGTTACGCTAGATCCTATATGGTTTAATATTCTTTCTCTTTATTCTCATTCTCTCTTTCTCTCTCTCTCTCACACACACACAAACATTTGATGTTGTTGTGTCTCATCTTGTTGATTCTGACTCAAGTGACTGTATGTGACAGAATAAAATTGTCTCATAAGGTTTCTCACACTGTAATCTTCATGGAGAAACCTTGTCTAATGGTTAAGTGCTATGACTGCTAACCAAAAGGTCAACAGTTCAAATCCTCCAGGCCGTCCTTGGAAACTCTATGGGGTGGTTCTACTCTGTCTATAGGGTTGCTATGAGTCAGATTGACACAACAGCAAAGTCTTTTTCTTTCTTTTTTTTTTGTTTAATCTTTATGTAACAGACTGCCATGTCTCTTCTTCTGTAGAGCTCCTGGCGGTTTCCAACTGCTAACCTTTGGGTTAGCAGCTGAATGTTTAACTGTTGGACTCCCTTTGTTCTAATACTAAAAAAAAAAAAAATGTTGATTCTGACTTTATAACGACACTTACGAAACTCACTGCCATAGAGTTGATTACAACTCATAGCAACCCTATAGGTCAGAATAGAACTGCCCCATAGAGTTTCCAAGGTGCACCTGGCAGATTTGAACTACTGACTTTTGGGTTGGCAGCTACAGCAATTAACCATTACACCACTGGGGTTTCTAATCATGACACTAGTAATACATAAATATATTTTCATTGCAAAACACTTGATCAGCAAATATTTAATAGAAAAAAAACCCTCAAGTTCCCTCTTCACTGCCCATGCAGGTCTATTTATATGCATATATCTTTTCAGAATGCATTTGGAATTAAACTGTCTATACTGTTTAAATGGAAACTCCGGTGTCTTAGTGATTATGTACTATGGCTGTGAAACAAAAAGTCAGCAGTTTGAATCTACCAGGCACTCCTTGAAAACTCCGTGGGGGCAGTTCTATTCTGTCCTATAGGGTCACTATGAGTCAGATTTGACTCATCAGCAATAGGTTTAGCATTCTTTTGGGAGGGGTATATTGTTCAGTGGCCTTCTAATTTATATAACAATACGTTTTAGACCATCTTTATCTGAATTAAGAAAACTTAGTTGCGTAGTAGTTAAGTGCTCCAGCTGCTAACCGAAAGGTTGGCAGTTCAAATCCACCAAGCACTCCTTGAAAAGAGGAAGGGGCAGTTCTACTCTGCACTATAGGGTCGATAAGAATCAGAATTGACTCAACGACAACAGTTTTTATTGTTTGTTTTTTTAATCTGAATCGTGAGTCTTGGTACTCTGTCAGTTCACCTGGGGCTGTTTTTTCTCCTTAGGAACTTCTATGTATTATTATTTTCAGAGAAGCACAGAAGTATAGTGGTTAAAACTATGTATATTGAAGGCTGGTTTAGAGTTCCGTTTTTTCACATACTACTAATACGGCCTTGGACAAGTATCTTAACTTGTCTATGCTTCAGGTGCGTCTTCTGTTGAATGGGGTTAATAACAATACCTTAAATGGAGGTATTGTTATATAAATAACCTACCTTAAACGAAACAATACAAGGAAATTTCTAGTATGATACTTGGCACATAGCAAGTTCTATCCAATACTTATTATCATCATGAGTACATAAAAGTTTATTTAACAGATTTTTTAGACTGTTTTTCATTATTTGATATTTAAAGTAATACTACAATGAAAATCTTTGTGCAATTTTGCATGTGTGTGAATAGTTTTCCCAGGCAGGTTCCTTCAAAACTGAAATTGCCAAAGGAAAGCCTTAGGTAGGTACAAATGAACTGCCTTTTAGAAGACTTTACCTGTTTGTAATTCTACCAGCATTTTAAGAGATTATGCATTATTTGAATCTTCTCTAACAGCTGACAATATAATAAAATGTTTATTTTTTTTCTCCTACCTGGTGGACAGTAAAAGATATCACATAATTACTTAAATATATTTTTTTAATTTTGATTAACCAAAAAAAAGAAAATTGTGGTTAAGTGAAAGATTACCATCCAAGTCAATTTTCCATGCTCACCTCTCTACAATGCTATCTTCTCTCCTGAGATAGCACACTATTCTTTTTCACTCTTTATTCCAGTACCTACTCAATCAACACTTGTCCCTTCACAATTACTTTTATTTGATGAGTTAAATTTTTCATCATCAAAGTTAGTGAGCACAGAGAACACACTGGATCACGTTTGCCTACTAGAATCTGGGATGGCGGACTAGTACCTGGAAATGTTGGATGAAAGCAGAATCCAACAAGGTGGCATTTAGGGTGGGTTAGCCCAAAGTCTCAGACATAGGTGCCAATATTCAGTGGAACACATTTGAGAAGGTGGTTGAAGCCTACCTGCAGAATGCGTGGAAAAGACTCTGTGGTTCCAGGTACAGCAAGAATGGGAGTGACATTCCTAAACTAGTTCACTTAAGTCTGGGCTGCCCGAAACAAGTGAAGTCTGTGGCCTCCTGGAAGTTTTAGGGAGAGGTCAGCTCCCTCCTATTGACAGCAATGAACAAGGAGGAACATATTGTTGAATATATTGTAGAGGACAGAAGTTCATTAGCACGGGGGCAATTGAATGGAAAACTTAGACATTGTATTTCTTCAAGGTTAAGAAGTAACAGAAAGGCGAGTTGTTGTTACATGGAACAGGAAAACAATTTTTCATTGTAAGAGAATGATTATTCTGTTTTTCTTATTTGTGTACTTTGTGCTTTAGATGAAAGTTTAAAGCTTAAGTTAATTTCTCATACAAAAATTTATACATATGTCTTTGTTGTCTGGTGCTGCTATAGTAGGAATACCACAAGCGCATGGTTTTCATAAAGATAAATTTATTATTTCACAGTCCAGAAAACTACAAGTTCAAATTCAGGGCTCTTGCTCCAGGTAAAGGCTTTCTGTCTTAGCTCTGGAGGAGGGTGTTTGTGAATAGTCTTCCCATGGTCTGAGAGTGTCTCACTGCAGGACCCTGAGGCCCAAAGGACATGCACTGCTCCTGGCACTTCTTGTTGATATGAGGCCTTTAACTTTCTATTTCCTTCCCATCCTATCCCTTCCCTTCCCCTTTATCTCTTGTGGGATAAATGGAAAAAATGTGGCACAAACCATACCCCAGGGAAACTCCCTTTCCATTGGATCAATGAGGTGACCTTAGTAAGAGTGTTACAGTCTGTTTTAGCCACCTGGTACCGCTCTAGCAGAAATACCACAAGTGTAAGTCTTCATAAAGAAAATCTTTTATTGTCACAGTCCAGTAAGCCACAAATCCATTTACAAGTCCATTCAGCAGAAGACGTTATCACAGTCTGGTGGGCTGAGTCCAAATGCAAGGAGAGCATCTTGGCACAGGAACCTCAGGTCCAAAGGATGTGCTCTGCTCTCACTCATGTTTTATTGGTGTTATGAGGTTCCCAACTTCCTCTGCTCACTTCTCTCTCTTAAATCCCACAAGCTTGTAACTTGAGTCTTGCCTCACTTACACAACTACAGCCCATTCTCCATCATCAATATCACAGAGGCAGGATTCACAACACATTGGAGGAATGGCACCATACTGGGACTCCTAGCCAAGTCAAATCAACGCATACATTTTTGGGGGGACACAGTTCAATCCGTGACACAGGCACCCTTTAATCCTGTTTAACATAACCCATTCTTGCCCTATTAACCACAGTCAGAGATTAAGACTTACAACATTAGAAAATCACAAAACGGAGGACAACCACACAACGCTGGGAGTCATGGCCCAACTAAATTGCTACACGCGGTTTTAGGGGAAACAATTCAATCCATGACATATATTGTTATGTGACCCTAATTGCAATCCCTGAGTTTTCCATGTCCATTCAAACAGTTTTTATCACTTTCTGCCTTCTCATCTTGCCTCCTGACAGATGGTGCCTGTTTAGTCTCTTATATCCTCTTGAACTAAGAAATATACTCTTTATGAGTATTGTTTGATATTTTATAATCCAGGCTAATTTTTATCTGAAGTGTTGGCTTTGGGTTTGTTTTTAGTTCTGGGTTAACAGAGATTCCAGGGTCATGTCTTTTGCAGTTACTCTTGTTTCAGTCAGACCGCTAGGCCTGGTCTTGTTACATGAATTGGAGTTCTACATCCCACCTTTTTCCTGCTTTATGAGGGACTCTCTGTTGTGTTTCCAGTAACAGCAGTCATAGATGGTAGCCAGACACCATCTAGTTCTTCTGGTCTTACACTGATGCAGTCTCTGGTTTTTGTGGCCTTTTTGTCTTTCAGGCTAATATTTTCCTCAGAATTTTGGTTTTCTTCATTCTCTCTTGCTCTGAGTTGGAACAATTTGAGTCATCTTAGATGGACAGTCGTAAGCTTTTAAGACCTTGCATACTAAGTGGGGTGCAGAATGTTTTCTTAATAAACTTTATTATGCTAACTGACCTAGATGTCTCCTAAAACCATGGTCTCCATACTACTGGCCTGGCTACTCTGTCCCTGGAATCATATAGTTGTATTCAGGAGACTTTTTAGATTTTGCTTTAGTACAGTAGTGCTAACTTCCTTTTGTTATATGTTGTCCTTTCCTTTCCCTTAAGTAATTCTGTCTTCTATATAGTGAATTCACCTTTCCCTCTCTCCCCACTCTCATAACCATCAAATAATGTTCTCTTCTGTTTAAATGTTTTTTTTTTTTGAGTTCTTAAACTAGTGGCTTCATACAATGTTTGCCCTTTTGCAGTTGCTAATTTTACTCAGCGTAACGCCTTCCAGCTCCATTCATGTTGTGCAATGTTTTGAGGATTCATCTTTGTTGTTTTTCATTTCTAAGTATTCCTTTGTGTGGATATACCATAATTTGTTTATCTATTCATCTGTTAATTGGTATCTAGGTTATTTGCATCTTTTTGCTACTGTGGTCAGTTCTGCAATGAACATTGGTGTGCATGTATCCAGTTGTGTGACAGCTCTTGTTTCTCTAGGACATAGTCAAAGGAGTGGGACTGATGGATTACATGATACTTCTATTTCTAGCTTTTTAAGGAAGCACAAATTTTATTTCCAGAGTGGTTGTACCATTTTATATTCCCACCAGCATAATATAAGTGTTCCAGTCTCTTCACAGCCTCTCCAGCATTTATTGTTTGTGTTTTTTTGATTAATGCCAGCCTTGTTGGAGTGAGATAGTATCTCATTGTAGTTTTGGTTTGCATTTCTCTAGTGGTTAACGATTGTGAGCATTTCCTCATATATCTGTTAGCCATCTGAATGTCTTCTTCGGTGAAGTGCCTGTTCGTATGCTTTGCCCATTTTTTTAATTGGGTTATTTGTCTTTTTATTGTTGAGGTTTTGTAGTATCTTGTGGATTTTAAAACTAGACCCTGATTGGAATTTTTATAGCCAAAACCCTTTTCACAGTCTGTAGATTGTCTTTTTACTCTTTTGGTAAAGTCCTTTGATGAGCATAAGTGTTTTCAGGAGTTCTCAATTACCTAGTATCTCTTCTGGTGTACGTACATTGTTAGTTACACATTTTATTCTGTTTATGCCATATATTAGGGCTTCTAGCATTTTCCTTCCATGATATTTATTGTTTTAGATTTTATTTTTAGGTCTTTAATACATTTTGAGTAAGTTTTTATACATGATGTGAGGTATGGGTCTTATTTCACTTTTTTTGCAGATGTGTATTTCTTTATATCAGCATTGTTAGCATTGTTAGTTAAAGAGACTGGCTTTCCTCCATTTAACACATTGTGGGCCTTTGACATATATTAGCTCCTAATACGTGGATGAATTCATTTCTGGATTCTTAATTCTGTTCCCTTGGTATATGCATCTGTTGTTGTGCAAATATCTGTCTGTTTTGTGTACCATGTCAGTACAGCAGTTTCTAAAATCAGGTAATGTGATGCCTACCACTTTGTTCTTCTTTAATTATCTGAGGCCTGTTCCCTTTCCATATGAAGCTTGTGATTTATTTCTCCATCTCTTTAAAAAATGTCAGTGGAATTTGGGTCAACGTTGCGTTGTATGTGTAAATAACTTTGTAGTTGATATTTTCACAACGTTGAGTCTTCCTATCCATGAGCTAGGTATGTTTTCCCAGTTATTTTGATCTCTTTCGACGACTTGTGGTAGTGTTCTAAAGTTTTTAAGTCTTTTATGTTTCTGATTAGATTTGTTCCTCACTATTTTATCTTCTTAGGGGCTATTGTAAATGGTATTCGTTTGATTATTTCTCTTCCAAGTTCTCTTTGTTCATGTAGAGGCATCCAACTAATTTTTGCTTGTTTAGCTTGTATCTTAATACTTTGCTGAATCTTCTATTAGTTCCAGTAGTTTTCTGTGGATTCCGTGGCAGTTTTCTGTATATAAGATCATAATCATCTGTAAATAGGAACACTTTTATTTTTTCCATACTTATTTGGATTCTCTTTATTTAGCTGACTAAAACATTGGTAATCATCTCTTCCTGCTGAACTGGGACCATTTGGTATACTTCAGATGGCAGCTTGATAGCTTTTAAGAACCTAGATGGCACTTACAATATGGGGTGCAGAAGACTTAGAAATAGGTTAGTTATGCCAGCTGGCTTCAGTGCTCCCCTGAAAGCATGATCCCCAGACCCTCCTCCCCCTGCTACTCTATCCTTGTAATATTGGGTTAAGATTGGAAGAGTTTTCAGTTTATGTTGAAGTCCAGTTAAGTCAAGCTTTCTACTGTGTGCTGTCACTGCTTTCACCCAACCAAATTTCTACAACTATCTAATCTATGACCATCCCTCTACATCCCTCCCCTGCCTTGCAGCTGTTAACAAGTCTTTTCTTCTATACATGAATCTGTTTTTAAGTCTTTATGATAGGGGTCTCATACAATATTTGTCTTTGTGACGCTTACTGATTTTGCTCAACATAGTGTCCTTCAATTGAAACTGGGTTATGAGATGTTTCTTAAAATCATCATTTTTCTTTATCATTGAATAGTGTTGCATTGAGTGTTTGTACCAGAGTTTGTTAATCCATTCATCTGTTGTTGGGCATCTAGGTTGATTCTGTCTTTTAGCTATTGTGGATTGTGCATGTATATGTTCGTGTGACTGCCCTTGATTCTGTAGGATGTATTCTGATCAGTGGGATTACTGGATCAAATAATTGTATCTATTTCTAGCTTTTTAGGGACGTACCAGATTGCTTTCCAAAGAGGTTATACCATTTTGCATTCACACCAGCAGTATAGGAGAGCTCCAATCTCTCCACAGTCTCTCCAGCATTTGTTGTTTTGTCTTTCTTGAATCATGGCCAATCTTGTTGGGATGAGGTGGTATCTCACTGTAGTTTTGAGTTGTATTTCTCTAATAGCTAATGATCATGAGCTTTTCCTCATGTGTCTTTTAGCTTCCTGGATGTTCTTTTCAGTGAATTGTCTGTCCATCTCCTTTGACCATTGCTTAGTTGGGTTATTTACCTTTTTCCTGTTGATATTTTGCAGTACCTTGTGGATTATGGAGATCAGACGTCAGTGACATGTAGTTACCAAATATTGTTTCCCATTCTGTAGATGATCTTTTAATTGTTTTGATAAAGTCTTTGGGTGAGCAAAAGTGTTTCTTAGTAGTTCCCATTTATCTTTTTTCACTTCTGTTGATTCTGTTATATGTTGGTTGGATTTTAAGGTCTGTCTAATCTGTGTATTAAAGATTCAATAGTTGATCCTATTTTTTTCTTGCATGATCTTTATTCTTTTAAGTTTGATATTTAGGTCCTTGATCAATTTTGAGTTAGTTTTTGTGTAAGGTGTGAGTTACAGGGTCTTGTTTCAATTTTTTGCAGATGGATATCCAATTTTGCTGGTACCATTTGTTAAAGAGAATGTTTTTACCCCACTTTACAATCTTAGGCCCTTTGTCAAGTATCAACTGTTCATAGGAGGATGGTGGCATCTCTTAGGTCTCAACGGTGTTGCATTGGTCCATATGTCTCTTTTTTTTTTTTTGCCAGTACCAGGCTGCTTTGACTACTGTGGCAGTGTAATAGGTTCTAAGTTTGGCTAGTGTATGGCCTGCCACGGTGTTCCTCTTCTTCAGTAGTGCTTTGCTTAACTGAGGTTTCTTCCCTTTCCAAACTTTGAATGGGTGATTTCTTTCTCCATCTCATTAAAAAATGTCACTGGAATTTGTATTAGGATAGCACTATACATGTAGATTGCTTTGGGTAAAATAGACATTTTCATAATATTAAGTCTTCCTATCCAGGAGCAAGATAGATTTCTCCATTAATGTCAGTCTCTCTCAGTTTCTTGCAGTAAGATCTTGTAGTTCTCTTTGTATAGGTCTCTTATTTTTCTAGTTAGATTTATTCCTAGGTATTTTATGTTCTTGGGGGCTATAGTAAATGGCTTTGACTTGGTGATTTCTTCTTTGATGATCTCTTTTTTAGTATAAAGGAACCCTACTGATTTACATATGTTTCTTATGTCCTGATACTTTGCTTAACTTTCCTATTAGTTCCAGTAGTTTACTTATGGATTCTTTAGGATTCTCTGCATATATAGTCACACCATCTACAAATAGTGAGATTTTTGTTTTCTCTTTGCCAGTGCGGATGCCCTTTATTTCTTTGTCTTTTCTAATTGCTCTGGCCAGAACTTCTAGTACAGTGTTGAATAGGAGAGGTGAGATTCAGCATCCTTTTCTAGTTCCTGTTCTTTGGGGGAATTACTTCAGTCTTTCACCATTCAGGACAATGAAGGCAGTTGGCTTTGTGTAGATGACCTTTACTGTGTTGAGGAATTTGCCTTCTATTCCTATTTTGCTGAGAGTTTTTAGCATAATCAGTGTTGGACTTTGTCAAATGCTTTTTCTACATCATTTGACAAAATCTGGTGATTCTTGTCTTTTGTGTTATTTATGTGGTTGATCACATTAGTTATTTTTCTGATGCTGAGCCAGCCTTGCATTGGTGGTATGAATCCAACTTGGTCATGATGAATTATTTTTCTGATATATTTTAAAATTCTATTGACAAGGATTTTGTTGAAGATTTTTGAATCTAGGTTCATCAGTGATACTGGTCTGCAGTTTTGTTATTTTTTTTTTTTTTTTTTGGTGGGATCTTTCCCTGGCTTTGGTAACGGGGTTATGCTGGCTTGATAGAATCAATCTGGGAGTATTCCTTCCTTCTCTATGCTGTGAAATAGTCTTAGTAGTGTTGGAGTTAACTCTTCTCTAAACGTTTGCTACAGTTCTCCAGTGAAGCCATGTGGCCCAGAACTTTTGTTGGTTGGTAATTTTTTTTATTACTTTTTTCCATCTCTTCCTTTATGATGGGTTTATTAAGTTGTTCTACTTCTCCTTGTGATAATTTTGGTAGGTGACATGAATTTAGAAATTTGTCCATTTCCTCTATGTTTTCAAATCTGTTAGAGTATACTCTTTTGTAGTATTCCGCTGTGATACTTTTGATTTCCATTGAGTCTGTTGTGACATCTCCCATCTCATTGCTTATTAGGGTTATTTGTTTCCTCTCCTGTTTTTCTCTTGTAAGTTTAGCCAATGGTTTATCAATTTTCTTGATCTTTTTTAAAAACTAACTTTTGGTTTTGTTAATTTTTTTCAGTTGTTCTTCTGTTCTCTAGTTGAATTAGTTCTGCTCTATTCTTTATGATCTATTTTCTTCTGTTGCCTGAGGAATTCCTCTGTTGCTGTCTTTCTACTTGTTGAAGCTGTAGGGTTAATTTGTTTTGGGTCCTTTCTTCCTTCTGGATGAGTGCATTTAAAAATGTAAGTTGACCTCTGAGGACTGCTTTTGCTGTATCCCATAGGTTCTGGTAGGATATATCTTTGTTCTCATTTGAATCCATAAATTTCTTTATTTTGTCCTTGATTTCTTCTATAACCCATGGCTTTTTGAGCAAGGTGTTATTCAATTTCCATGAATTCCAATTTCTATCTGTGTTTTTATCTGCTATTGATTTCAACTTCTTTATAAAAAACCTAAGACTTTATGTTCCTAGAAGATGCTTTGCAATAATTCAATAGTTTGGATTTTACTGAAATTTCCTTTCTATGCTAAAACATAGTCTATTCTGGAAAATGTTCCATGTGCATTGGAGAACAAGCTGTACTTATTTGCCAGTCTGTAATTAGACTTCTACTTTTTTGGTGAAGTCTTTGAATGAGTATTTGATTATTGGGAGTACCTTGTTATCTGTTTTCTCTTCTAGTGTTTGTGCATTGTTGGTAATATTTTGTAGTCTGTTCATGCCATGTATTAGGAATTCCAGTGTTGTACCTATGTTTTCTTCTATCAGCTTCATTGTCTTAGATTTTTTAGTTAGGTCTTTGATGCATATTGAGTTAGTGTGCATGGTGTGAGACATATGTCTTGTTTCATTGTTTTGCAGATGAATATCCAACTATGCCAACACAATTTATTAAATAGACCTCCTTTTCCCCAGTTTGCAGAATTCAGACCTTTGTCCATCATCAGTTGCTCACAGGCGGATAATGTTATATTTGGATTCCCAACTCTGTTCCATTGATCTATATATCTGTTTTTGTGCTAGTATCAGGCTTTTTTGACTATGATGGCAGTGTAATAGGTTCTAAAGCCAGATACTTCTTATTATGTTGAGGAATTTCCCTTCTATTCCTATTTGCTGAGAGTTTTTTTTTTTTGAGAGTTTTTGTCATTAATATGTGTTGGACTTTGGCAAATACCTTTTATGCATCAACTGATAGAATCAAGTGGCTCTTGTCTTTTGTTTTATTTATGTGGTTGTTTACCTTAATTGTTTTTCTAGTGTTTGACCATCACTGAATCCCTAATATAAATCCCACTTGGCCATGGTAAATTATTTTTTGATACATTGTTGAATTCTATTGGCCAGAATTTTATTGAGGATTTTTCATCTAATTTCATGAGAGATCTTGGTCTGTAATTGTCCTTTATTTTTTCTGTCTTCACCTGCTTTTTATATCAGGGTGATACTGGATTCCTGGAAAGAATTTGGAAGCTTTCTGTCCTCTTGTCTGCTCTGGGATACCTTTAGGAATAGTGATGTTAATCCTTTTCAAAAAGTTGGGTATATTTCTTCAGTGAAGTCATCAGGGCCAGGGCTTTGTTTAGTTGGGAGTTTTAAAGTTATCTTTTCAATCTCTTCTTTTGTGATATGTTTATTTAGTTCTATTTTGGTTGTGCTAGTTTTGGCAAGTGAATGTGTTTCTATAAATTTGTCCATTTCCTCTTGGTTTTTAGTTTATTAGAATACAATTTTGCATAGTACTCTGTTATGATAATTTTAATTTCAGTTGGATCTGTTATGATAGCACCCATTTCATTTATTATTCAAGTTATATGCTTCTTCTCCTGTTTTTCTTTTGTCATTTAGGACAATGGTTTATCAATTTTGTTGATCTTTTTTAAACACCTGCTTGTAGTGTTGACTCAATCATTTTCCTGTACTCTAATTTATTTAGTGGTGCTCTAATTTCTATTAGATTTCTTCTTGTGCCCCAGGGTCTCTACTGGTGCTCTCTGCTTTTTCAAGTTGTATAGTTAATTCGTTTATTTGAGCCCTTTCTTCTTTTTAGATGTGTGCATTTATTGAGCTAAATTAATCTCTGAGTATTGCTTTTGCTGTGTCCCATTGATTCTGGTAGGATGTGTTTTCTTTCTCATCCGATTCTATGAATTTATTTATTCCATCTTTGAATTCTTTGTGAACCCAGTCGTTTTTCAGTAAGGTGTTGTTCAGTTTTCATGTGTTTGATATTTTTTCTTCTCTTTTTCCATTACTGACTTCTACTTTTATGGCTTTATGATCTGAACAAATGTTTTGAATTTTGCTAAAGATGACTTTGTAGTCTGATATGTGGTCAATTCTGGAGAATTTTCCATATGTGTTGGTAAAGAAAGTATACTTGGCCATTGTTGGGTGGAGTGTTCTGTATGTCTATGAGGTCCAGTTGATTGATTGTGACATTCAGATATTCTGCCTGTTTATTAAACATTTTTCTTTGTTCTCTTTCATTTTCTGTGCTGAGTCTTTTTTCTTTTTGTTTTCTTTTCATCTTTTTCAGTGTTGGTGGTTTTATATTTGATGAGACTTCATATTTGTCTTGTTTATTTTGATGAGTAGAATTGATAATTTCCTTTGTGGATACCTCTGTATTTACCCCTATTTTTTTCTAAATTTTAACCAATCTTTAATTTCATTATATCACCTTGACTTCTCCTTATGAAAGAAGTATGATTACATTTTCTTTTGGGCCCTTCTTTTTTGTTACAGTGTTTAAATAATGACATCTCTTTCCCTATTTTCACTGGTTTGCCTATGATTTATTTTTATGATTCTTCTGTTTGAGTTGATGTCCAGTTGTGTTGTTTTGTCTTCTAGTCCCGAGTTTTTACCTGATTTTATTAATTTTCTGACCAAAAAACTTCCTTTAGTATTTCTTGTAATTTTGGTTTGATTTTTGAAAATTCCCTAAATTTCTATTTTTCTGGAAATGTGCTAATTTGACCATCATATTTGAGAGAAAATTTTGCTGGATATATAATTCTTGGTTGGTAATCATTTTTCTTCAATGAGTTGTGTATGTCATCCCATTACATTCTTACCTGCGTGGTTTCTTCTGAGTAGTTTGAACTTAAATCTTACAGATTTTCCTTTGTAGATTATTTTTTGTTTATCTTTAGCCGCTTTTTAAAATATCTGCTTAACTATAGTGTAGGGAAGTGTGATCATAATTTGCTTTGGCATCTTTCTTTTGGAGTCTACTTTGTATGGAGTTGAGTGGGCATCTTGGATAGGTATCTTCTCACATTTCATGAAATCAGTGAAGATTTCTGTCAGCCAATCTTTGGCAGTTCTCTCTGTATTTTATGTTTTCCCCTTCTGGTTCTCCAGTCACTTGTAGATAATTCCACTTCATACAGTTACACATAACTCTTAGTGTTTCTTGAATTTTACAAACTCTTTTATCTGAGTTTTTCTCAAACATATTAATGTGATGTGGGGTTTCCATTGCCTCAGTTCTGCTCCTTGACTTTCTGTTGTCTAATTCTGTAATTTTATTTGTAATTTTCTAGATTTCTAATTCTTTCCACTCAATGCTTTCTTCAACTTGTTCAATTTGTTATCATATTTTGCTGAAGTTTGCCTCATCTTTCTCATCACTTGAAGACCTTTAAATATCAGTCTTTTGTATTCTACCTTCTCTTCTTCTGGTAAATTTGATTCTTTGTTTTGGAAGTTTTCTGAAGAGATCATCATTCACCTCTTAAGGGCTTTGATACAGACCTTTGTTTCTGAGCCACCAGTAAATTGTAGATATTTGTGTTTACCTACTGCATTCTACCTACTTGTTTGAAAACATACAATTTACTTGGCAGGGGCACAGGTGTCTGGCTTCAGCCACTGAGAAATGCAGGGTGATGAAAGCCATGTCCAAGTATCTGTGAGACTAGCATATCACCTTATGCCTGAATCTAGGTGCAGAAACAATTTTGGGATCTTAAAAGCTAGCAAACTGCTGTCTGAGGTACACCAAATGGTCCCAACTCATCAGGAACAGAGATCACCAAGGACAAAAATGACACAGGGATAAGAAAACTCAGAACACAGAAAGACCCACGTGAATGTATGACCTCATCAACATGTGACTAGAAAAACCAGATGGTGCCTGGTCACCTCTAGTGACAGCTGTGATGGGGCTCATGAAGGAAAAGAAAAATGCCAGCCAAGAATTATACATCCCAGATGTCACTCACCAATATGGGGTTCGGAAACAATATTAAATAATTATGTCTTGGAGTCTTTCTTTTGGGATGTATATTGTGTGGCGTTCAATATGCGTATTGGATATCTATGTTCTCTTCTTTCGTAGTTTCAGGAAATTTTTCTGTCAGCAGCTCAACAATACTCTCTGTGTTTTCAGGTGTCCTTTCCTGTTTATGAACTCCAGTTAATCATAGATCGTTCCTCTAGATAGGGTCCCACATATTTCTTAACACATCTTTGCTTTTCTTGTTTCCTTTCTCTGATTTCTCCTCATAAATGCTGGTGTCAGTAGCTCTGTTTTCCAAGTCTGAAAGTCTATTTTCTATTTGTTCAGTTCTGTTCTCTTGGCTTTGAATTGTGTTTTCTAATTATTTAATATTGTTATTGATCTGTCATATTTCAGAATGCTGGTGTGCCATCAGTTCAAACAACTTGCTTAATTTTTTGTTCTGCTCTGTTGCATTTTGTATAATGTCTAGGAGTGCTGTATATGTAATTTCTTTGTACTTGACCTCTGAAAGTTTCAGAAAGGCTTCTTCATTTGGGAAGTTCTTTGGTTCTTTCTTTTGGGAGCTTTCTGGAGCCATGGGTGGATTTGTAAGTGTCCGGTCAAGATTTGTTGCCTTTTGAGCATCTGGAAGTTGGTTAGTTTCTCTGGTGTTGCCTTAACAGAAGTTGAAGCACAGTCTGAGAAGAGAGTTGGTCACCAGTCACCTGAGTACTCCAGTGACTGGGCCCAGTGGAATCTCTAGGGTAGCAGGCTCCACCTCCTGGCTGGCAAAGACACAGCCCTACTTACAGAGTCACTGGGGAGCTGTCAGCTGAACCTATGTTGTGGATCAGTAAAGGCTGGAGGAGATGCTGTCAGGCTGCACCACAGTTATTTCTCTAGGTTGTCTTATTTTGAAAGGTAAAAGCTATCTGACAGCTTCTACAATCAGTCTGGCTGTCAGATATGCAAGCCCCTCTTTTCAGTTGGCAATGGAGGCACCTCTATGTCCAACCCCAGATGCTGTGATCTAGTTCAAAATATGGAGGGGCTGCTGTCCTGCCGTCATCTGCTGCTGGCCCCACCCATAATAGTACATTTTACTAAACACAGCTTTTCTGCTGGGGAAGTGTTCCCTAGTCTGGTACTGCCCCCCAGCCTGGGAATAAGCCCCTGCTGAGGTCTTTGTTTGAGTAGCTCCACCTCCCAGTGGAACAAGATGGCATCCTGCATGAGCTCTTCCATCCACTGTGAAATAGCAGAATCAATGGCGGAGGTTCAGAAAGAGAGGGTGGAGGGGCCGTGGTGCTCCAAGTCCAGAGCTGGGCTCTCAAAGTGTGGCTATTCCATCTGTTCATCACGTGAGCAGTGCGGCTGAGCTTTGCTGTGTGTTAAACCCAATCACCACTGCCAGCTAGCCAAAAGAAAAGAAAAGTTAAAAAACAGCAGTTACCTTCAGTCCACCAGAACTGGATATTCAACAAGTGTTGGGGTCAGCAACAGAGAATAAGTTTCCCATCCAGTGGCATGTAGTCCAAATTGACAGCCCTATGCCATGTCCTAGGGCTCACTCAGTGTCCAGAAGGCTTTGTTTAATTATCAATCGAGGTTTTAGTTTTCAGAGGGAATTAAGGAGACATGTGTCTAGTCTGTCATCTTAACTCTGCCCTTAGGGTATTCTGTATTTATTAAAACATTATTTTATCTGATTTTCCTCAAGAAAAATTGGTGCCAGCTACTTTGTCTTCAGTCTCTATCTCCTACTTTCATTGCCTTAGTTCTGCTTGTAAGATTTTCTGTTGAGTTGTTTAATTCCAAAATGTTATTGTTGATCTTTTAGACTTCTGTTTGTTGTCTCTATAAGTTCTTCCAGCATGTTAAATTTCTTATTATATCTTGTATAACTTTCCTAAGTTCCTATGTTGCTTTGTCTGTGTTTGCCTTGGTCTGCATTTTGCCTGATTTCCTTTCTGATCTCTTGAACAGATATGCATCTTAATTTCTGAATTCTACGACTCGTAACTCTAAGAAATTCTCTTCCTGTGGGAGTTTTCTTGGTCCCTTGTTTTGGTTGTTTGCTGAAGCCATCACTGTCTGCTTTATTATCTGATTTGATATTGCCTATTGTCCAAGCCATCAATAAATTACTATATTTAATTATTTCATGTTTGTTTACTTGTCTGACATTGCTGGTGGTGCAGTAGTTAAGTGCTACATCTGCTAATCGAAAGTTTAGCAGTTCAAATCCATCAGGTGCTCACTGGAAACTATATAGGGCAGTTCTATTCTAACCTATAGGGTCGCTATGAGTCAAAAGTGACTCAATGGCAGTGGGTTTTGGATATTTTTACTCGTTTTCATTGTTTTTTTTTCACTTTGATATGCACTAATAGGCTGGTAGTATGAACTAATTTGTTACTGGTCTCTTAAGACTCACATCCTGTTATTATGTAGTTAGAGCTGTTGCTAGGTATATAAGCCAGTGTCCATCTACTACTATTGCTGTGTGGATTCAGCTCAGGTGTCCAGATTTTCAGTCACTGGGGATGAGATACAGGCTGTTATCTAGAGTCCTAGACAGGTAGGACTATGTAGGGGCGATTGGAGTAGGCACAGATATTTGACTGCAGTAGAGGATTATGAACTGTACAAAGTAGGGGACTGATGCCTGACCCTGAGTGCCTTAGTGGAAGGCATGTCCTTTTTCCCTAAAGCATGGAGGTGTGAACTTTTGAAGCCAGACCTTAGGCATCCAATGTAGTTGGCAGTAAGGACTTTGAAAACAAAGAAACCCACCAAACCCAGTGACATTGAGTGAATTCCAAATCATAGAAACCCTACAGGTCAGAGTTAGAACTGCCCCGTAGAGTTTCTATGGAGTACCTGGCAGATTTCAATTGCCAGTCTTTTGGTTAGCAGACATAGCACCTAACCACTATGATGCCAGGGTTTCAAAAAATCAAACCGACTATCTTGAGTTGATTCTGACTCATAAAACTTTAGGCACCACTTAGTCTTGAACTCTTCTTGCAGATGGCTAGGTGGGGTGAGTGGAACCACTAATCTTCAGCCCTTGTGATATGGGTAGATGGGCAGGATGGTGTCAGACATCATGAACCTGCCACTCCCCATTGTCTGCCACAGTTGGAAATAGGCTTCAGGTGTACACCCTGTTTACAACATGCTAATGAAGGCATATGCTGTTCAAATGGGTCTACACAGTTCTAGGCAGGGGTGAAAGGCATCTAAAGTCTGTGTAACCCATATACCTATACCTAGGCAAATGGGCCGTGACTGCACTGATTTCCCAGCAAAGGGGAACTAGCAGATTATTTTTTCCATGTCTGTTAATTTGTTCATTCCCAAAGCCAGGACAATGGCTTAGGGCGCATGATAGGGCCCTCTTCTGGCCTGGGGGATACGGCAGTTCCTGAAGCCAGACTGAGACCACAGCAGAGAAGGGACAGGGCCAGTAAATGGGAAAGAATAACTTTCCCGAGTGGAAAAGAGTCTCTTTTTTTGATTGTATGTAGTAGGTCCAATCTTGCACTTAACTTTCACAAATTGAGTGCTGCTCCTTCCTGAATCTGGAGCCTTGAGAAGTCTCTCTACAGCTCTGGGTCTCCTGGTGTGGCAAGTACATCCTGAGTGGTACTGCTTGTCTGAGTAGTGATGCCTACTGATCCAATCTGCAGGATGAAGGCTAAATTGGGTCTGGTAAATTCTTACAGCTCCTGAACTATCTCTTCCTCCCCTGCTGCTCAGTCCAATTCCTCAACATTGTCTTTGATATTCAGGTTCTTTGGGTTGTCATAAATAATCAATTCACTTGTTTTTTTCGGGTCTTTGTTGTAAGGACTACAAGAAGTGTCTGATTACTTTGACACCTTACCCCTGCTTCTGATTCTATTTTTCAAAAGTAGATATAACTTACATTAAGTAAAACCTTCTTTCTTAGCATATAGTTCTGTGAGTTTTGACAAATGCAAAACTATATAACCACAATCAACATATCCAATCCTCCTCCATTGTCCACTCTCACTCCAATCTCTGACAACCACTTATCTGTTAATACCTTTACTTTAACTTTTCTAGAATGCCTTATAAGTGGAACCATATAAGACATAGTCTTTTAAATTTGGCACCTTTTACTGAACATAGGACACTTATGCTGAGCATATTGTACATACTAGTAGTTCTTTTTCTCTTATTGTATACTGAGTAGTATTCTATGGTACAGGTGTACTAGTTTGCTTATCCATTTACCCACTGACAGACATCTGGGTTATTTCTAGGTTTTAGTGAATATGAAGAAAGCTGTGTCAATGTGTATTTTCATTTCCCTTGTGGTAAATATCCTGAAGTAAATTCCTGGGTTATATGGTAAGTATGTATTCAACTTCATATGTTTGACAGTACCAAGTTTTTATATCTAATTTGCTGTGTGCCTTTGGATTAGAAGTTCTGTAACCATTTTTTATACCTACAGCTTTTCTCTCTTGCAGCAGATAGTGGCAGAGTTTGTTAGCATCACTGAGGTTTCTGAAAATTTTAAAGACAAACAGCTCTATAAAGACATGTAACAAGTATCTGGGATTTCCTTGGTGGTAAGTACGCAGGAGAATTATTAAGAAGCAGATTTTCCCCTTTAGAAATTACGAGGAAACTGTGCACGTCAGTTGCAAGGTTCCATCTTCTGTTATACTTCTAAGAAGGAATTTCTTGTTCTTTCATGCTTAGCTTTCATTCCTCTGTAAAGAATAGCCCTAGAGCAACTTGATACATACCAAATACCGTGATTTAAACAGAACCAGTCCATTGTAATGAAATCTTCTGCCAATGGCAGAAAACTAGTGTTCAAGGATTATTAAACTCTGTTGCATGGTGACATCATTCTGCAGGCAAAGTTGTTGAGAAATAAAAGATTTTTTTTTTTTAGTATTTCACATTATTACTCTATCAGTTTGTATCAGATCAATGGATGGGGTGGCCATAGACTTCTGTTTATACAGTTCTGTAGATTAGTTGTTTTGAAAAAAATTTTCTTTACAATAAGCAAGTACATTGGGATAATTAACCATTCTTAGACAAGCTATGTTTTTAATTTTTATTACAATCTGAGGAAGATCAGATAGCAAATGATATACAAGAATGTAAAGTTTATCAGAATAAAGGAAAATTTTCACTTCTATGAATAATTTAATAACTTTATGAGATCAGTTTTATACAGATCAGAAACTGTTTCTTGAGAAAAAGCCTCATATTTAGCTTTAAGCAACAAAGATTAAAATAAAATTAATCATGTTAGCTGACCACTATAGTTTTCACCTTTAAAAATATTCATTATTCTTTTTAAAAAAACCACAACTTTTGACTAAGAATGGTATAATTTTGTTCAAATTAGCAATGATTAGTCACGCTAGTATAAATACAATGTGCCAAAACATGTTAATAACAATTGAACTATTTTTGCTGAAGTAATACAAGTTATCATAATTGTTAAACGAGGCCAGTCTAAGAAAAGGGAAAACAGCATTAAGCATTCTTGGTTGGCCTTACTTGGTCTTCAGATAAAATCACAAGAAAGTCAGAGGACTGAGATGAAGAATTTTCTAACCTTCAAGAATGTTTTACTGCTGGTATTGTATTTCTAGTAATTGGTAGTTTGTAAAATTCAGTTTTTAGTATTAATGTAAAAAAAGATGCAAAGCAATAGAAATCTAATCAGTTTCACATTATGAGCAATTATTTTAAAATATTCATATGGTGGAATGAAATACTTTGTATTTGGAATTTTTATTTAGGAATGACAGCTTCTTGGTCTATGGCTGATATCCAAAGGAAAATGGCAGAAATGTAAGAAAAATGGGATGTAATTAATGATGGCTCATTCTTGTGCTGGAAAGTAAATTTGCCAGAAGCATTTCTCAGTGCCCTATTAAGTTGCAAAACTCAACTTGGTGTTTCAGCTCAGAGAAATGACACATTGTTGATTCTGGAAACTTGTAGTTTAAAATAATTTCTCTACATGTATTCAGAAAAGCATAAAATGAAGGTTTAAAAAATTTCAGTTTCATTAAAATATAGACGATTATCCTCCATGAATCTTTTGTAACCTTAGAACAGAGTTTGCAGAAACCGTGGTTCAAGGAGATGATTTATTAGAAACGTGGGCATTTAGACTCACCTAGCAGAGGAACAAATTCCTAACGATCTGTGAGTGAACAGAGAGTTCACGGTGTCTCTACAATTGGAGAAGCAATGATGTAGTCTTGAAATGTAAGTTTATATATGTATTAAATTAGACATTCAGTTACCATAAGCCATATACAGTAACACCCAGAGAATTGCCTGTCTCCTTGGTGATGCAGAAAGAGAAGGGTCTCCTGACTACTGTGTGCATAGACAAGACAATTCTTTGTGGCAGAAGGGGAAAGAGTGTCAGCTAAGCTGGAAGCCTATTTCCAGTGTTTAATTTGAGGTTCCAGTATCGAAGCATGCCTTTGAGTTATTTGTTATCTCTTTTATACATTCCTGTAACACACACACACCCTTTGTACAGTGCATTTTTGATGAGACTGTGGCAATACCTTCTGGCTAGGAGATCACTGGGCTGCATAGCATGGTGTGGAACCTGTGGCATCAGCATCCACCGGATATTTGTTAGAAATGAATATTCTCAGGTCCTACCGCTGACTCAGAATCAGACATTCTAGGAGTGGGACCACTAATCTGTTTTAACAAGCCTCCTGGTGATTCTGATGTGTACTTAACTGTGAAGATTACCTATCTAGATAATGTCACATTACAAACAAGCAAATGTAGCGTAGAGCTTTTTCTGGAAATGTTGAAGACCCCACTGCTCTTGAGCTTCTTGGCAATTCAGAAGATATTGGAAATGAATACCCCTGGGATCAGCACTTAGACATTCAGTATCTCCTATGAATTGGTGTTTAACTTTCCCAGCTCCCAGTTTTCCCTGGATGTGATAATCTTGTGAATCCTTTTGTGGTGATTTCCTGCAGGATTAAACTTCAGTTGCCCTTACAACAGTTGGCTTAACAGTTTAGCTTTCATAGGCTGCCCTCCCTTTTCTGTATTATTACCCCTTCCCTGTCCATATTAGCTTCACCCACAATAAACTACAACGAAATCCTTGTCTCTAGGATACTCCTAAGGGCCAAGGCACTCACATATTTTAAGTGCTCAGTAAATGAGCTCAACTTTCACTTCATTACAGCCTGGGTGAAGAGGTCATCATTCCTTTTACAATCCTCCTGAACATAAGCGGAAATTTACTTAGTATCATGGGGACCAAAGTTAGGTTTATGGGTTTTGGATGAAAATTTCTGTGATTGAATCTGGCTGCGTTTCTCACTGGCTGTGTGACCTTGGGCTCATTGCTTAACCTCTCTGTGCCTCAGTTTCCACATCTATAAAATAGGCATGAATACAGTTGAGAAGGTTTCTGTGAGGATTTAATAGGTTTATCATGCAAAGTCATTAAAACAGAGTCTGGCTCATTGTAAGCACTTAATAAATGTTATCCATTATTGTTTTTCTTGCTATTATTGTTAATTTGTTTTTTTTCTTGTCACGTAGTTTCTGTTCTATTTTAATTCTATTAACTACTTTTTCCCAAAGGAATTTTCTAGCATGTCTCCATTGTTCTCCAATTTGTTTATTGTGCTTGTTGTTTTCCGTTGAACCACAGTGCTCTGTACAACATTAAATACTCCAATAAGGGGCAATAATTTATCCTTTATTTAATGGTGAATATTTTTGGAATAAATATTTTTACATAAATTGTGCTATTAAATCTTCTCAACAGCCATAGAACATGTGTAACATTATTCCTCCTCTCCATCTTACGGTTGGGAACATAAAGCTTGAAGAGGCAAGGTAGTTTGTCTAACATTACAAAACTATATCTGGTGGTAGAGAAGGGATTCAAATACAAGACTCTCGACTCCAGACTCCCAACCCTTAACTGTTAGATTGTATGAAAGAGTACTTATTGCTACTGCTACATTAATGGTTTCCTTACTTCAATGTGCATCAGAGTACCTTGAATTGGTGGCTAAAATATGTATTTCCAGGACCCAGCACTAGACAGTTGGAGAAGGACCTGGGAGTATGTATTTTTAACTTTCAGGTGATGCTGGTGTTGCTGGTCCAGGGAACACATTTTGAGAAACATTGTCTCTTATATAGTTGTCTCTTATATAGCCTTATTATAACATTTGAATAAAATAAGCAGGATAAAAATATTTGGAACTATGTCTGTATACTCTGGTATCTTTGACATATGAGAATTCCTCCTAGGGAAAGTGTCATTTGGCAATCTGTTACCCCGGGGGCATAGCGGATAAGCTGCTAACCAAAAGCTTATCAGTTCAAATCTGCCAAGTGCTCCATGCAAATCCTATGGGACAGTTCTACTCTGTCTTATAGGGTCTCTATCAGTTAGCATTGACTCAAGGGTACTGTTTGCTTTTTTTTTTAATTACCAAAAATATTAACTGAGGAATAGATTCAGTGATTACCTGTGCCTGTGACACCACGAGTATTAGATCTTCACATGCATGTGGAGAGTTAGCTAGCTTTTCTGTTTTTTCTTCATACTGACTGATTCTAAACAGGTTACTTGGATGCCCAACAAATTAATTTTTTGTTTGTGAGTAAGGATTTTGTCCTGCATTTTTTTCCAGCTCTGTCTAGAATCATGTGTTGCAATCTCTGCCAAAGCACTCATTGGTAGCCAGGCACAATCTAGTTGTGCTTCTTGACTCAGTCCAGTGGAGACTGTTATGATTGTGGTCTACTAGTTCTTTGGACTAGTCTTTCCTTTGTTTCTTCATTCTTCTTTGCTTCTGATAGGGTGAGACCAGTGGTGTCTTAGATGGCCATATACCAACTTTAAAAACATCAGATGCTACTCACTAAAGTAGATTGTACAACATCTTCTTTATAAACTATGCTATACCAGTTGAGCTAGATGTCTCCTGAGACTAAGGCCCCCATAACCCTAAGCCTAGTAAGTTAGTCCTTCAGGGAGTTTTGATGTGACTACTGAGCTGCCATAACCTTGCCTTGTGTAGGTTGCTTTGGCTTCCTCAGTATGTATACTATCTTACCTTCACCAAAGTTACCACTTATGTATTATCTATTCAGTGTTTTTTGATCCTAATACCTCCCCTACCTCATAAACATCAGAGATTCTTTGTCTTTGCATGTAAATGTTTTCAAGAATTTTTATAGTAGTGGTCTCATACAACATTTGTCCTTTTGTGATTGAGTTATTTCACTCCAGATTCATCCATATTGTTATTGTGAGATGCTTCACAGATTCGTCACTGTTCTTTATCATTGCATAGTACTCCATTGTATGTATGAACTATAGTTTGTTTACCTGTTCATCTTATCATGAGCACCTAGCCTATTTTCATCTTTTTGCTATTGTGAACAATGCTGAACAGAATATAGGTACGTATATATCTCTTCAATAACAGTTCTTTTTTCTCTAAGATATACTCCTAGGAGTAGGATTGCTGGACCATAGGGTGTCTCTATTTCTAGCTTTCTAAGGAAGTACCATCATCATTTCCCAAAATAGTTGTATCATTTTACACTCCCACCAGCAATGCACAAGAGTTCCAGTCTCCTTGCAGCCTCTCCAACATTTGTTTTTTTTCTTTTTTTTCTTGATTTTTGTCAGAAATGCTGGGGTGAAATGGCATCTCATTGTAGTTTTCATTTGCGTTTTTCAAATGGCTAGTGATCACGAGCATTTTCTGATACGTCTATTAACTGACAAATATCTTCTTCAGTGAAATAGCTGCTGTTTCCTTTGTCTATTTTTACTTGGATTATTTGTCTTTTTGTTGTAAAAGTGCTGGATTTTCCTGCATATTTTAGAGATTAGGAGTTTGTCATAGCTAGTTTTTCTCCCTCTCTTTTTTTTGCCATGTGTCTGTCAGTTTGTCATACGGGGGGGGCGGGGCTTGAATGTTGCTATGACACCAGAAGCTATGCCACTGGTATTCAAACACCAGCAGGTTTACTCATGGTGGCAGGTTTCAGCTAAATTTCCAGGCTAAGACAGACTAGGAAAAGCATCTGTTTCTTACAATAATTAGCCACTGAAAACCTTAATGAATAGCAGTGGAACGCTGTCTGATTTAGTGCTAGAAGATAATCCCCTAAGGTTAGAAGGCACTCAACTACCGCTGGGAAAGAGCTGCCTCCTCAAAGTAAGGTTGACCTTAACAATGTGGATGGAATAAAGCTTTTAGAACCTTCACTTACTGATGTAACATGACTCAAATTAGAAGAAGCAATGACAAACATCCATTAATAATCAGAACATGGAATGTACAAAGTATGAAGCTACAAAAATTGGAAATCATCAACTCGGTAACACAGAGTGATCATATTGTGTGTGCAGTTTATGGTTCTATGCATCTCTAGAATGTTGTACTACTGGCCTCTCACTAGAGGGGAGTGGAGAGGGTAGAGAAGAGGGGGCAGGAGATTTTTAAGAGGATATGACATGTATAGAGCAGAAAGGAGGAGTGTGCTGTCACCGGGCAAGAAGAACAGTAGAAGCTGCACATAGGCAGGCATGCAAATTTCAACTGGATTTTGTTCTTTCACTCAATCACAACAAATAAATTTAAAAAAATGAAATAAACTGATACCCTAGGCATTAGTGAACTGAAATGGACTGATAGTGGCCATTTTGAATTGAGCAATCATAAGATCTACTAAGCAAGTAATGAAAACATGAATGGGAATGATGTTGCACTCAAGATCTACCTTAAAGTATAACAGGATAATACCCCTATTACTACAAAGCAGATCTGTTAATATGACTATCATTCAAATTCATAGACCAATCCCTAAGGCCAAAGATGAAGAAACTGAGGACTTTTTTTTTTCTTACCAACATCTGCAGTCTCAACTTGATGGAACATGGAATTAGGACACATTGATAATTACTGGCGATTGGAATGAAAAGTCTGAAAAAAGAATGATCAGTATGTAGAAAACACGGTGTTAGTGATAGAAATGATGCCAGAGAATGCATGATCGAATTTTGAAAGACTGAAGACATCTGTATTGCAAGTACTCTTTCTCACCAACATAAATGGCAACAATACACTTGGACCTCACCATCCATAATACACAGGAATCAAACTGACTACATGTGTGAAAAGAGACAATGGAAAAGCTGTATCATCAGCCAGAACAATGTTGGGACTGATTGTGAAACAGACCGTAAATCACTAAAACGAAATTTCAAGTTGAAAATGGAGAACATTAGAATAAGTCCATGAGGGGCAAAGTATAACCTTCAATATATTCCACTTGAATTTGGAGACTAATGACCAAAGGTCAGATGAGTTGTGGAATAACATCAGAGACATCATACATGGAGAAAATAAGAGATCATTAAAAAGACAAGAAAGAAAATGTCAGAAAAGACTCTGAAACTTGCTCTTGAACACAGAATAGCTAAAGCAAAAGGAAGAAATCATGAAATAAAATAACTGAACAGATTTCAAAGCGTGGCTCCAGAAGTAGAAGTAAAGTATTGTCGTAACATGAGCAAAGACCTCGAGATAGAAAACCAAAAGAGAAGAACACACTTAGCATCTCTCAAGCTGACAGAAAAAAACATTCAAGCTTCATATTGCATTATTGAAGGATTCTATGGGGAAACTATTAAATGATCAGTACAGGAACCATCAAAAGAAGATGGAAGTAATATATAAAGTCACTGCGACAAAAATAATTGGCCTATGTGCAAGCATTTCAGGAGGTAGAACACGATTGTGACCCAATGGTGCTGAAGAAAGAAGTCAAAGCTACACTGAAGGAAATGGAAAAAAAAACAAGACTCTATGAATTGATGGAACACCAACTGAAATGTGTCAACAATAGATGCAGCACTGGGAGTGCTTTCTATGCCAAGACATTTGAAAAACAACTACCTGACTAAATGACTGGAACAGATCTAGACTAAGGACTACTGCAAAGTAATCCCAATAGATGTGGAAATTATTAAAAAAATATAATTAATGTCACCCCAAACCCAAACCAAACCCACTGCCATCAAGTCAATTTCCACTTACAGTGATCCTGTAGGATAGAATAAAACTGCCCCACAAAGTTTCCAAAACAGCACTTGGTGGATTGAAACTGCTGAACTTTTGGTTAGCATCCATAGCATTTACCCACTATGCCACCAGAGTTTCCTTTAACATCACACACAAGTAAAATTTTGCTGAGGATCATTGAAAAGCAGCTGCAGCAGTACATCCACAAAGAACTGTCAGAACTTCAAGGTGGATTCAGGAGAGGACTTGGAACCTGATATATCATTGCTGATGTCAGACGGAACCTGACTGAAAACAGAGAATACCAGAAAAATGTTTATCTGTGTTTTACCAGACTGTGCAAAGGCATTTGACTTTGTGGATCATAACAAATAATAGATAACATCATAGAGAATAGGAATTCCAGAACACTTAAATGTGCTCATGAGGAACTTGTACAAAGATCAACATGAAGTCATTAGAACAGAACTGGGAGATACTATGTGGTTTAAATTCAATATAAGTGTGTGTCAGAATTGTAACCTTTGGAAGTGGTGCCAAGAAGGCAGACTAGACACACATCTCCTCAATTCCCTCTGAGAACTAAGGCCTGGAATGATAACTGAATGGAGCAGCAGACGTCTGGGGAGGCCTAGGATCTAGCATAGTGTCAGATTTGATTAGGCATCAGTAATGGACTAAACTAGCCCTCTCAAAGATGAGCCAGGGGGTAGAGTTAAGATGGCAGAATAGACACAATTCCCCCTGAAAACTAAGTACTGGATTGATAACTGAATGGAGCTTTCTGGACACCCAGTGAGCCCTAAGACATAGCATAGGGCTGTCAGTTTGGACTGCATGCCACTAAGCAGGAAATTTCTCCTCTTATTGCTGAATTCTACTCTTTCTGAAAGGCTAGCTTGCACGGATGAAGGGTTTTGATGTTTTTAACTTCTTGTTGGCAGGTAGGTGGGGGATGGGCATGTTACAGCTTTGTTACACCACAGTTCTGAAGTTAACAGGGTGTGCTGCAGCAGACAAACAGTGTGTGGAATAACCATATTTTGAGAGCCCAGCAGCAGAATGGGGCACAACAGCCCCTCCACCCATCTTTTTCAGAGCTCTACCATAGATTCAGCACTTTCACGAAGGCGTGAAGGGTTGCTTGACCAGGATGCTAACTTGTTTGGCTGGGAGGTGGAGTTACTCTACTGGAGACCTCATCAGGGATTAATTCCCCAGGCTAGGAAACAGTGCCAGTCCAGGGAGTGCTTTTCCAGCAGAAAGGCTGTGTTTAGCACAGTGTTGCCTTAGAGATAGACCTGGGCAGGTGACCACAACAGCGCAGCAGCCTCTCCATACTTTGAAATACGTTGTAGCGTCAGGGGATGGCTGAATAGCTGCCTCCAGTGTCAGCCGGAAGGAGTGGCCTGCCACACCTGATGGCCTGACTGATTCTGTAAGCAATCAGATAGGTTTCAGCTTTTTCAAATAAGACTGGAGACATAACTGCTCTGGAGCCTGATGGCATCTCTTCCAGCCTTTGCCAACCTGCATCACAGAGTTGGTTAATGGTCTACCAGTGACTCCATAAGTAGGGTGATGTCTTTCCCATACAGGAGGTTGACTGCCACCCCAAAGAGTCCACTGGGGCCAGTCCACAGAGTCCAAAGAAGTAGCTGGTGACCAACTCCCTTCTCAGAATTGTGCCACAGCTCCTGCTAAGCCAAAACCAGAGAAACTAAACAGTCTCTAGATGTCCCATAAGCAACAAAACATTGCCAGGCATTTAAAGAAATATCTTACCATAGCTCCAGAAAATTCCCAAAATAAAGAATCAAAAAGCTTCCCAGATGAAGAAGCCTTTCTGAAACTATTCGAGGATGAGTACAAAAGAATTATATAAAGCCCTCCTAGAGATTAAACAAAATGCAGCAGAACAAAATGAAAAATTAAGCAAGATATTTGAATTGATGGAACATCAACATTCTGAAATCTGGCAGATCAGTAACAAAATTACAGAATTAGACAATTCAAAGACAAAAGAGCAGAACTGATGAATTGGAAGTTAGACTTAGTGACCCTGAAGACAGAGCCACTGATGCCAGAATTTATGAGGAGAAATCAGAGACAGGAAATAAAAATGAAGCATTAAGAAAAATGTGTGACTCCATCAAAAGGAAAAAAAAAATCTATGATTAATTGGAATTCCTGAACAAGGAGGGATAGCTAAAAACATGGAGAGTGTTGTTGTTGAATTGTTGAAAGGAAACTTCCCTGAAATTATGAAAGAAGAGAACATAGATATCCAAGATGTGTATCGAACCCCACCAAAAGTAGACCCGACAAGAAAGACACCAGGACATATTATAATCACGCTTAATAAAATGAAACATAAGCAGAAACTCTTAAAGGCAGACTCAAAGCAAAGCTAACCTTCAGAGGAAAGCACTGTAGGCTTTCATCTGACTTCTTGGCAGAAATGATGTTGGCATGGAGGCAGTGGGATGCCAAATTCAAAGCCTTGAAGCAGAAAAATTCTCAACCAAGAATTATATATCCTATAAAACTGTCTTTTAAATATGAAGATGAAGTTAAGACATTCACAGATAAACAAAGCTTAGAGACTTTGTACAAACCAAACCCAAACTACAAGAAATATTGAAAGAAGCTCTTGGCATAGAAAAACAAAAGCAGTAAGTGTATATTTAAAGAGCAATGCAGGACACAACATCTAGAAACTGACTCAGTTAGGGAAGTCTTAAGGTCAATCAAATTTCAATATTAAAAGAAGGGAACCAGTGATCATATCATGAAAACTAAAAGACCATCACAATAAAAAGAGGAATATACTACAGTAATTATAGTCCTTTCAGATGGAGATGAAGTTAATAAGATACGTATTATTTAAATTTGGGATTAACCTCAGAATATTAAGGTGGATCATGGGATAGTCACAAAGCACAGTAACAATGCAACACATCAAATAAGAAATGTAATACAGGAGCCTTAACAAACACAAAACCAACAGTGAAAAAGATAGAAAGTTAAACCATAAATAAGAATGACCCAGGACAGAATATTAAGAGCAACACAGAAAACACTAACACGAAAATAAATACATCAAAATGACATCACTAAACACGTACCTATCAATAATTACACTGAATGTAAATGGTATGAACACTCCTGTAAAGAGACAACAAGTGACATCTTGAATCAAAAGACACAACCCACCTATATGTTACTTACAAGAAACACAACTTAGACTTAAAGATATGAGCGAAGCCAAGCCAAGTGCTGTCGAGTCGGATCCGACTCATGGCAAGAAACTGAAAATTAAAGGGTGGAATAATATAAACTTAGCTAACAATATACAAAGAAGATCAGGTGTGGCAATACAATTCTCGGATAAAATACACTTAAATGTAGAATCCACTATCATGACAAAGATGATCACTATTTATTGCTGAAAGTCTCAATACAAAAACAGGACTTAACAGTATTAAATATTTATGTACCCAATACCAGAGCATATAAATACACAGAACATACACTGACTACACTGAAAAATGAACTAGATCACTCTACAATCAATAATAGTGGGAGACTTCAACACTTCAATCTCAGTAACAGACAGATCATCTAGAGGAAAGCTCAGTAAAGACACAAAGATTTTATTGTGACAATAAACCAATTAGACCTCATTGACATATACAGAAATTTTTATCCATTAACAGATAAGTACACCTTCCTTTCCAATGCACATGGAACATTTTCCAGAATATACCACATGTTAGGACATAAAGCAAATATCGACAAAATCCAAACCATTCAATTATTGCGAAGCATCTATCTTTGCAGACCATAAAGCTATAAAAATTGAAATTAATAGCAGAAAAAACATTGATAGAAATTGGAACTCAAAAATGAGCCAGGAGCTACTGAGTCTGGCTCCTGCTGGCTCACCATTTCAGAGAACTGCAGATACTGATGCCTTCTTTGTTACCCAGGAAGTGGAACAGGGCATGAGCTAGCAAACAAGCTGAACTGTGGCACCTAAGTAGACAGCATAAAGCATGCCACAGAGACAATGCATGGGGTAGACACATATTGAGAGCCTGGCTGCTGACTGAGGGCACCACTGCGCCTCCACTCTCTCTTTTCTGAGCTGCACTATAGACTGTTTCATGGCAGGAAGGCAGCTCAGTAGGAATGCTATGTTGGTCAACTGGGAGCCAGAGTCACCCAGCCAGGGGCCTTACCTGTGGCTACTTCTCCAGTGGAGCACAAGGACATCTGCCAAGTGTTTCTCCAGCACAAAAGTGACATTTGAGACATTTTGTGTCTAGATTTGCAAGTGGGCCTGGCAGAAGACAGCTGGGAGGCTGTAACTTCTACTTATTTTGAACCACATCATAGTGTGCAGGGACCACCTATGGGTTGCATTCATTGTCAGCTGGAAGGCAGGACCTGCCACATCTGAGGGCCTGAGTATCCCCAGCAGCTGTTGGACAGCTTGCTACTCAGAAGTAAACTACCTTTCTAAATATACCACCGGGAGAACTGACTGCTGAGAGGCCTGGCAGCATCTGCTCCGTCCTTCACTGATCCACATCATAGGGTCAGGTGACAGCTCCCCGGTGACTCCATAAATAGGGCACCATCTTTGCCAGCCAGGAAGAACAGTTCACTACCCCAGAGAGTCCATCTGGGGCCAGTCAGTACAGTACATAGATATGGCTGGTGACCAGCTACACTCTTAGAACTATGCCTCGGCTCCTGTCGAGGTAACACCAGAGAACTCAAACAGCTTCTAAATGACATGCAAACAATAGTACACAGTTAGTCATTTAAAGAAGCAGTCTATCATGGCTCTGGAAAACTCCCAAAATAAAGAAACAAAACACTTCCTTGATGAAGAAGCCTCTCTGAAACTATCACAGGTTGAGTACAAAGCAATTATGTAGAGAGCACTCCTAGAGACTGAACAAAATGCAGCACAGGAAAATGAAAAATTAAGTAAGCTGCTTAAACTGATGGAACATCAATGATCTGAAATCCAGCAGGTCAATAACAAAATTACAGAATTAAGCAAGTCATTCCAAGGCCAAAAGAACAGAATTGAGGAGACAGAAGTCAGGCTTAATGACCTTGAGGACAGAGCAACTTACACCAGCATTTATGAGAAGAAATTAGAGAATGAAAATAAGAAAACTGAATGTGCACTCAGAAATATGTGGGACACTATTAAGATGAATAATCCTGGAATAATTGGAGTTCCTGAACAGTGACGGATAGGTGAAAAATACAGAGTATTGTAGAGTTGCGGACAGAAAAATTCCCTGAAATTATGAATGAAGAGGCGTGTATTGAATGCCACAAAAACTAGACCCCAAAAGAAAGGTAACAAGACATATTATGATCAAGCTTAATAAAATGAAACATAAACAGATTCTCTTAAAGACAGCAAGACTCAAAGCAAAGCCAACATTCAGAAGTAAACTCTGTAGGCTTTTGTCTAACTTCACCACAGAAACAATGTTGGCAAGAAAGCAATGGGGTGACTCATTCAAAGCTCTGAAGGAGAAAAAGTTCCAACCAAGAATTATATATCCAGCAAAACTGTCTCTCAAATATGATGGTGAAATTAAGACGTTCACAAACAGCACTTTAGAAACTTTGTAAGACTAAACCAAAATTAGAAGAAATACTGAAAGAAGTTCTTTACTTAGAAAAACAAAAACATTATGTATATACTTAAGAAGGCAATGCAGGACACAGAATCTAGAATCCTACTCACCTAGGGAAGTCAATAAGCTCAATCAAAACTGCAATATTAAAAGAAGGGAACCAGTGATCATAACACAAAAACTGTGAAATCACCACACTAAAAAGAGGCATATATTAAAGTCGCTGTGAACTTTTCAGGTGAAGAGGAAGTTAAAAAGATATGCAAAAGTCAGGTTTAAGCTTAGAACATTAGGAGGGTTTGTAGGGGTAGTCACAAACCAGAATAACAATGCAACATATCAAAACAAGAACCATAATACAGGAGTCTCAAAAAACACAAATCAGTAATTACAGTGAACATAAATGTACTGAACGGTCCAAAAAGGAGACAGTGAATGACATCATGGATCAGAAGGCAAGACTCGTCTATATGTTGCTTACAGGAAACACACCTTAGACTCAAAGATATGAATAAACTGAAAAATCAAAGGACAGGAATGTCTATACCAAACCAACAACATACAAAGAAGAGCAGAAATGGCAATACTAATCTCAGAAAAAATAGACTTTAATGTAAGATCCACCATTGTGGACAAGGATGATCACTATTTATTGCTGAAAGGTTCAGTGCATAAGCAGGACTTAACAATATTAACTATTGATGCACCCAATACCAGAGCATCTAAAGACATCAAACAAACACTGACAACATTGAAAAATGAGACAGATCATTCCAGAATAATAGCTAGGGACTACAATACTCCACTTTCACTTATGGACAGATCATCTAGTAAAAGACTCACTAAGGATACAGCAGATCTTACTTTCACAATTAACCAAATAGACCTCATCAACATATACAGAACTTTTTTACCCATCAACAGATAAGTACACCTTCTTCTCCAATGCCCATGGAACATTTTTCAGTATAGGCTATAAAGCAAGTCTCAGCAAAATCAAAACCATTGAATTATTACAAAGCATCTTCTTGAGTCATAAAGCCACAAAATTTGAAATCAATAACAGAAAAACAGATAGAAATAGGAACTCATAGAAACAACAAAACTTCGCTCAAAAGCCATGTGTTATAGAAGAAATCAAAGACAAAATAAAGTTTATAGAATCAGATGAGAATGGAAACACAGCCTACCAGAACCTACGGGATACAGCAACAGCAGTCCCAAGAGGTCAAGAAGAACAATGGAACAATTAAAAGAACCTAAAGCTGGTTCTCTGAAAAGATCAACAAATTGACAAACTAGTGGCTATACTTACAGAAGAAAAACAGGAGAGGAAACAAATAACCCAAATAAGAAATGAGATGGGAAATGTTACAACAGATCCAACAGAAATCTAAAGTATCACAACAAAATACTATGAAACACTGTACTCTTAACAGTTTTGAAAACCTGGAAGAATTGGACAAGTGTCTAGATTCATATCACCTACCAAAATTATCACAAGGAGAAGTAAAACAACTTAATAAACCCATCACAAAGGAAAATATTGAGAAAGGGATAAAAAAATTACCAACCGAAGAGAGTCCTGGCCCAGATGGGTTCACTGGAGAATTCTACCAAACTTTTACAGAAAAGTTAAAGCCAATACTACTCAGGCTATTTCACACCCCAGAAGGGGCTGAAATCCTCCCAAATTCATTCTGTGAAGCTGGCATAACCCTGATACCAAAGCCAAGGAAAGATCCTATTATGAAAGAAAATTACACACCATTACCACTGATGAATCTAGATGCAAAATCTTCAACAAAATCCTTGCCAATACAATTCAACAAGATATCAAAAGTAATTCATCACAACCAAGTTGGATTTATACCAGGGATGTAAGCTTTGTTTAGTATCAGAAAAACAATTAATGTGATCAACTGCATAAATAGCATAAAAGATAGGAATCACATGATTTTGTCAATTGATGCAGAATGGGCATTTGAGAATGTCGAACACCCTTTTATGCTAAAAACTCACATCAAAATAGGAATAGAAGTCTCAGTGCAATAGGGGCATCTACACAAAGCCAACTGCCTACATCATCTTGAGTGGTGAGAGACTGAAAGAGTTCGTCTTGAGAAGAGGAACTAGACAAGGATGCCCACTCTCTCCACTTCTATTCAACATTGTACTAGAGGTTCTAGCCAGAACAATTAGACAAGACAAAGAACTAAAAGGCATCCGCATTGTCAAAGAAGAAGTAAAAAATCTTCCTATTTGCAGGATATATGATAGTATACACAGAGAATCCTAAAGAATCCATAAGCAAACTACTGGAACTAATAGATTAGTTCAGCAGTGTATCGGGATATAAGATAAACATAAGTGAATCAGTAGAATTCCTTTATACCAACAAAGAGATCATTGAAAAAGAAATCACCAAATCAATACCATTTGTTAGAGCCCCCAAGAACATAAAATACTTAGGAAAAAAATCTAACTAGAGAAATAAGAGACCTATATACAAAGAGAACTAAAAGACCTTACCTCAAGTAATCAAAAGCAACTTACATGAATGGAGAAACTTACCCTGCCCTGCTCATGGATAGGAAGACTTAACATTGTGAGAATGTCTATTTTACTGAAAGTAATCTACATACAGAATGAAATCCCAATACAAATTCCAGTGTCTTTTTTTAATTAGATGGGGAAACAAACCATCAAATTTGTTTGGAAAGGGAAGAAGCCCTTCATATGTAAAGCACTGCTGAGAAGGAAGATCACAGCAGGAGATCTCACACTGCCAGACCCTAGAAACTATTACGTTGCCACAGTAGTCAAAACAGCCTGGTATTGGTAGGAAAAGAGACATATAGACCAGTGGAACTAGAGTTGAGACCCCAGAGATGCCACTATCCTCTTATGAACAGTTGATATTCAACAAAGGCCTTAAGGTTTGTAAACTAGGGTAAAAACATTCTCTTTAACAAATGGTGTTGGCCAAATTGGATATCCATCTGCAAAAAAATTGAAACAAGACCCATATCTCACACCTTACACAAAAGCTAACTCAAAATTGATCAAAGACCTAAATATCAAACTTAAAACAATAAAGATCATGCAAGACAAAATAGAGTCAACAATGGAAGTTCTAATAGGTGGTTTAGAAAGACATCAAAATCTGACAAAGCATGATCAACAGCAGAGACAACAGATAAATGAGAACTGCTAAGAATCAAACACTTTTGCTCACCCAAAGACTATCAAAAGAGTTAAAAGATCATCTATAGAATGGGAAAAAACATTTGGCAACTGCATATTGGACTGACATCTGATCTCCATAATCTACAAGGTACTGCAAAATATCAACAAGAAAAAGGTAAATAGCCCAATTAAGCAATGGGCAAAGGAGATAGGCAGACACTTCACTAGAGAGGACATCTAAGCAGCCAAAAGACACATGAGCACATGAGGATATGCTCATAATCATTAGCTACTAGAGAAATCCAAATCAAAACTACAGTGAGATACCATCTCACCCCAACAAGGGGTTGGCCATAATGTAAAAAACACAAAACAACAAATGCAAATGCTGGCAAAGCTGTGGAGAGATTGGAACTCTCCTGCACTGCTGGCAGGATTGAAAAATGGTACATCCTCTATGGAAAGCAATTTGGCACTTCTTTAAAAAGCTGGAAATAGATGAGCCATTTGCTCCAGTTATCCCACTCCTCAGAATTTATCCTACAGAAACAAAGGCTGTCACACTGAACAGACACTGCCCACAAATGTTTATTGCAGCACAGTCCACAATAGCAAAAATATGAAATCAGCCTAGATGCCCATCAGAAACAAACTATGCTGCATATACTTAATGGAACACTATGCAATGATAAAAAACGGTGATTTTAGGAAACATCTCATAATGTGGTTTAATTGGAAGACATGCTGAGTAAAATCAACCAGTGGCAAAAGGACAAATATTGTATGAAACCCTTGCTGTGAGAACTTAAAAATAGACTTATATGCAGAAGAAAACACTCTTTGTTGGCTACAAGGGTGGGAAGCTGGGGCAAGGGCTGATCAAAGATTAGATAGCTGGTAAAATTTGGTTATGGGCAAACAGTGACAGTACACAGTAGAAAGTAGATAAACTTAACTGAACTTCAATATAAACTGAAAGGTCTTCTAATCTCAATCCAACATTGCAAGGATATAGTAGCAGGGGCGGGCTCTAAGAACCATGCTCTTGGTGCACATCAAGGTCATTTAGCATAATTAGGCTTTTGCTAGGGGAGTCTTCTACCCCTCATATTGCTGAGTGGTGTCTGGGGTCTTTAAAGCTACAAAGCTGCCATCTGTGGTACACCAACTTATCCAGAACAGATGAGCACCGAGTACACTAAAGTGTGTACAAAAAAGTGCCCAGGAGTTAGGAGGACACATGTAAATCAGAGACTGTATCAACACGTGACCAGAAGAAACAGGTTGTGCATGGCCACCACCAAAGACTGCTGTGATGGTGCATACAATGTTGAGTCCCCGTGGCAACATGAGAAAAAGAGGAGTTCAGCTCAAGAACTCTACAAAAGGCCAAAACTGATGGCCCAATGGCCTGAGGGATCCCCTGGGAGCATAGTCCCTAGACCTGCTGCCCCTTTCTAGAAAACACTACTGAGATCAACTCTTTAGACAAAAGTGGACTAGACTCAAGGACACAATATGGCCATATTTGTGGGTGTGCTTTATGTATTTATAGAACGCTGTCCTACAGGCTTCTTACTGGAAGGGAGAAGAGAGGGTGGAGAGGAGGGGACAGGAGCTTGTTAAGAGGATACAACAAGTATAAAATGAAAAGGAAGTGTATGATGTCATGGGTGGCAAGGAGTACAGAGGAGCTTCAGATAGGCAGACATCCAAAATTAATCTGGATGGTATATTTTCACTTAATTACAATAAAAAAAATTGTATCCTTTCACTATAGTTACTCAATCTGTGTGTTGAGCAAATAATCATAGAGGTTAGACTATATGAAGAATGGGCCAACAGGGTGGGAGGAAGAATCATTAACAACTAGCATTATGCAAATTACACAACCTTGCTCGCTGAAAGTGATGTAGAGTTCAAGCATTTACTGTTGAAGATCAAAAACTAGAACCTTCAGTATGGATTACATCTTAACATAAAGAAAATAAAAATTCTCACAATGGCCCCAATAAGAAACATAGGGGTAAATGGGGAAAAGGTTGCAGTTGTCAAGGATTTCATTTTACTTGAATCCAATCAACACTCACAGAAGCAGCAGTCAAGAAATCAAAAGATGGACAAAGCTGCTGGAACAGGCCTCTTTCAAGTGTTGTAAAACAAAGAAGTCACCTTAGGACTAACATGTGGCTGACCCAAGTCATGATGTTTTCAGTCACATTATATTCACTTGAAAGCTGGGTGATGAATAAATAAGACTGGAGAAGAACTGACACCTTTGAAATGTGGTGTTGGGGAAGAATTTTGAATATATCTTGGACTGCCAAAAAGAAAGAACAAATCTATCTTGGAAGAGATACAACCAGCATGCTCCTTGGAAACTAGATGGCTAGACTACATCTCACATGCCTTGGATATATTATTAGGAGGTATCAATCCCTGGAGAAAGACCTTATGATTGGTAAGATAGAAGGTCAGCAAAGAAAAGAGGGACTGTCAACAAAATGGATTAACACAGTAGGTACAAAAATGGACTCAGCCATTACTAGGATTGTGAGGTTGGCATAAGACTGGACAATGTTCGGCTCTGTTGTCATAGGGTCACAATGAGTTGGAATCAAGTCACTGGCATCTAAGAACAACATGTTCTATTTTTGCTCTTCTGGTGAAGTTTTTTATAGGCATAAATGTTTAATTTTTAGAGGATCCCAGAGTATCTTCTGGAGTTGTGTTGTTATAGTTTGTATTCTGTTAACACTGTGTATTAGGGTCTCTAGAATTGATCCTATTTTTTCATCTATGATCTTTAGACTTTTTTGTCTTATATTTAGATCTTTGATCCATTTTCAACTATTTTTGTGTGGGTATATGTGGTGTGAGGTAGGGTGTGTTTTCCTTTTTTTGCAGACAAACATTAATTTTGCCAACACCATTTTGTTAAAAAACACTGTTTTTTTTCCCTTTTGATGAACTTTGAGCCCTTGTTAAAGATCAGGTGACCACAGTTGGGTGATGGATTTGTATTTGGATTCTCAATTCTGTTCCATTGGTGAATGTATTTGTCATTGTATCAGTATCAGGCTGCCTTGACTACCACAGATGTATAGTAGATGCTGAGGTCAAAAGTACAAATCTTATTTCATTTTCTTCTTCAGTAGCATCTTACTTATCTGAGGCCTGTTCCCTTGACATACAAAGTTAAACAGATAGCTTTTTGGGAAGTGATGGGTCATTATTGTAATAGAAAATAGTCCAGAAGAAAGCCACTCTCTTAAAGTAGAACTTGCTTTGAATCTATGATTTTCCTTGCACTGTCAACTGACTCTAGTATTCTGTTGTACCTCTCCTCACTAATGCACCCCTTGATATTATTGTCTGCTGTTTTGCACAGCAAAACTGAAGTGGAGGCTTCACGGAGGGGGCACGATTCTTGTGCTGTAGGAAATGTAAATCCCTTACTACAGTGGGTTGTAGGAGAGGCTGCAGGCTTTTTAGTCCTTGTAGGTATTCTGAAGGCTATGTCACTAAAAAGTGTAGGACTTCATGTTGGTCTATTCTTGGTGGTAAAATCTCTGAAATTTACAGAAAACACTTCTAACTGGAAAGTCCACTGATAATAATGGCTAATATATACCTAAAAAGTTCCCACTGGTAATAATGGCTGATATTTGTTGAGTGCTTACTATGTGTTAGATACTCTTCTAAGTTCTTTCCATGAATCTACTGGTTTGCTGTTGTTACTCCCATTTTGCAGATGAGGAAACTAAGGCATAAAGAGGCTAAGTCTGTTGCCTCTAGTCACACAGATGGTATGTGGGATTTGAGTCGAAGTGGACTGGATGTATAGTTTACGCTACCTATTACTCTAAGCTACAATTTTTCAAACTATTCAGCAGAACATGACCAATCCATTACTATGCATCCATATAGTAAATCATTAGAAAGAGTGAGGTAGATCCCCATGTAGTTCTTTAAGGAACATTATTAAGTGAAAAAGAATAGATGCAAAATGCAAGATGTAGATGTTATACTCTTTGTTGTGTTAATGATATAAAGGACTGTGTATATTTTGTTGGTATATGCACTTATTTTTCTGATTTGTAAGGAAATTCAAGATACCATTAGCAATGATTGTCTTTTGGGTACAGGTATATTTTACTTAAATAACTGTTTTTACCGTCCATAATGTTTGAATTTTTTTCACCAGGTGCGTGTTACATTTTTTCTTTTTGTCATCAAGATTATTAACCATCTTTGCTTTCTTCTGCCTATGTCCCTGTTTCAGAGGCATAGTATTATACATTTCGTAGGAGATTTCTATTAATAAAGGACAACTTGTTCTAAAATCATCCCAAGAATGGGCAGATAAGAACAGGACAGCTTTATTCTTTTGGGCTTTCAGGCTGGCTGGTAGTGATGGTAAATCTGTGTTGGCTGCTGTTGCTGAGGGTGAATTCTCAAGATCTTCACAGTCATTAGCGGAGCAAGGACATGGGCAGGTTTTGATCTTTTTGGCCCCTCTTTCCAAAATATAAGCCATAAGAAACAAAAGCCATAGCTACATAATGTCTTTTCTCACTCTTTGGGGGATTACAAATATGTTTTCATGTTTACCACTGGGGAAAAAAGCCTGAGTGATATGCGAGTTGTCTGCACGAGTTCCCTTCACATTTGTGTCCCTAGTGGATCTTGTTTGGTACAAAGGATCAGAGGACAGACGCCTGGACTTTTTCTTGGGTAGACTCACCACTTTGGTCCAGATCTGTCTGAGATGCTGCTACTGGTGTGTTAATGAAGCAAAAGGCTCTCGTAAGCAACTCATCTCCTCCATGGAAACTGCCTGCTCTCAGTGTGAGCACATAGCAGTTGATTATCTCTTTGTGGGTAAAATTACTCATTCAGAGTCTCCTTGTGCAGACAATGGGCAGGGTCAATGATACTGCAGTAATCCTTTTAATTGCCTTCTCTCAGGTGACACTGGAATGAAGGGGCACTTCCAAAGGTATCAGTTTCCTAGAAATGTTCTGCAAACAAGCCCATAGATCCTCACCTCTGTCACTATGCAGGCCTAAGGAAGGACCCTACTGGTCAGTCCCACAAACAAATGAAAGACTTGTATCTGGTGGAATTCTGTCATTTGCTGTTTACATGAAGGTCTCCGGCTCCTCCCACTAAACATGGGCTGTGAGGGGACTGTTTTCATGGTAAATGTCACATTTAGGAACACCAATAGTGATTAAAATCTAGTATATAAAAAGGTGGAAGGGCAGATAGAGTTTTCAGTCTATTTTGGTGAATAAGTTCAATTCCAACCTACCAACACTGTGTGGTTACTCAATACTTTATCTTGTCATTTTTCTTTCGAAGTTGCCACACCTTCCATTTTTTACTGCAAGAAACTGTGATGACAGACACTTAAGAATATTATTTTCCTTTTAGAGGCACTTAGCTTACAGTAGGGCTGCAGTGAAAAAGACAGTGCTGAGCAGACACGGATGAAACAGAAAAAAAAACATTCAGATTCCAGTGCTTGTATATGGGGCTACGATGGGCTTAGTTTTCTCTGTTTCTGGGATGCCAGCTCTGCCATTTATACTAGTTTTTCATGTGTGTTGCTGTTTTCAAGCCAGTTATAATTTCCATGGATCTAGAATTGGTCATTCATTCATATTCAGTTAGAATCTGTTTACCAACCACTTAAAATCACCAGGCTTGGGGCTATAGGGAATGGACAGGAAGATGTGGCCCTTGCTTAGTGGACTAGAAGTGACTCCACACTTGGAAGGAATTTTCTGTTTCTCAGATTTTTATGTGCTTCTTAAATCCAAATGACTTAGCAAAACCCTGATACCAACCTTCCCTTCTAGCTCACTGTGATCCCCAATGTCCTCATTCTCTGTTCCATCAATCAAACATGAAGTGCTTGAGCATATATCCCACCTTTATTCAGACCCTTTTTGTGGAACACTTCTCTTTTCTTTGTTAAGTACTTCGCTTCTGTTCACTAAAGATCCAGATCAAACGCCGTCTTGTCTGGATAGCCTTTCCTCAGTGCTCAGGAAATATTAAGTGACCTTCCTTTTAGAGTAGAGCTTTATCACTGCTATTACTTGTTGGTGTCTTTACCTCCCCTCAAATTTCTTGAGGATTGTAGAGAAACACATTCAGCTCATCTCTGTGTCTTCAGTCTTTAATAAGGTATTTGGTAATCATTAGGTGTTTATGGATGTCAGACATGCAGGTTTATCAGTATTTCTTATGTGACAAATTAGTAAAAGAGAACAACATAAAATATAATCAGTGTTAGGGCACACTGGGGAAAAAAGAGTTTTCCTTTGATATGTCCAAGTCTTGGGTAAGAATCAATTCTGGCTATGGGTAGATGTGAAGCCTCATCTACTCTTGGAGAGCATATTTGGAAGATTCTCTTAGTTGTATCTGTTTCTTTATATCTTTTCCCTGGAAATAGAGATGGTGTTGGAAAACCCAACACGCCTACTAAAAAGACAAACAATCCAAGTTAAAAAGGGCAAAGCACATTAATAGACACTTTACCAAAGAAGACATTCAAGAGGCCAACAGACAAGAGGAAATGCTTGTAATTACCAGCCATTAGAGACGTGCGAATCAAAACCACAGTGAGATACCATCTCACACCAGCATTACTGGCACAAATCTAAAAAATAAAAAAGCAAATGTTGGAGAGGCTGCAGGGAGATTGGAACTCTTGTTTTTATTGTGGTTAAGTGAAAGTGTACAATCCAAATTAATTTCTCCTGTTGGCCTATCTGCAGCTTCTTCTGCTTTCCTTGCCTGGTGACAGTACACTCCTTCTTTTCATTCTATACTTGTAGTATCATCTCACCAAGCTCCTGTGTCCTCCCCTCCACCCTTTTCTCTCCTATCTGGAAAGAGAATAGTAGGACAGCATCCTATAAATGCATAGAACGATGAAGAACACACACCACATGGTCACACTGTGTCCCTGAGTCCGGTCCATTTTGGTCCAAAGAGTTGACCTTAGTAGTGTTTACTGGTCAGGGGCAACAGGAAGTCTAGGGGCCGTGTTCCCAGGATATCCCCCAGGCTTTTGGACCATCAGCTGTGGTCTTTTAGTAGAGGTCTTGAGCTGCACCCCTCTTTTACTCATGTTGCCATAGGGACTCAGCATTGTGTGTCCCATCACCACTGTCTTTGGTGGTAGTCAGGTACCATCTGGTTCTTATGGTCACATGTTGATACAGTCTAACATTTACATTCTATCTGTCTCCTGAGCTCTTTTTAACTCATGTCTTTAGTGTTCTCGGTCATTATGTTTTGTGATGAGTTGGGACAATTTGATATACCTCAGATGGCAGCTTGCTAGCTTTTAAGAACCCAGACACGACTCAACAATATGGGGTACAGAAGACTCTCTTAGTAATAGGCTACTTATGCCAATTTCCCTTGATGCCTCTAGAGAGCATAGTCTGCAGACTCTGCTCCTGCTACTCTATCCTTGCAATATTGGGTTGAGATTAGAAAAGCCTTCAGTTTATGGTGAAGTTCAGCTAATTTGATCTACTTTCTACTGTGTGCTGTCACTGCTTTCATTGAACCAAATTTCTATCAACTAATCTATTACCAACCATCTCCCTACCTTGCCACCCTTGTAGCCAACAAAGAGTCTTTTCTTCCATACATAAATTTATTTTTAAGTCCTTACAGCAGGGATCTCATACAATATTTGTCCTTTTGCCATTGACTGATTTCACTCAGTATAATGTCTTCCAATTAAAATCAGGTTATGAGATGCTTTCTAAAATCAGTATTGCTCTTTATGACTGCACTGAGCATATGTACCATAGTTTTTTTATCCATTCATCTGTTGATGGGCATCTAAGTTGATTCCATGTTTTGCTATTGTGGGCTGTGCCACAATGAACATTCATGTGCATGTATCCATTGGTGTGACAGCCTTTGCTTCTTTAGGCTATATTCCGAGGAGTGGGATTACTGGATCAAATGCTGTATCTATTTCCAGCTTTCTAAGGAAGCACCAAATTGCTTTCCAAAGAGGTTGTACCATTTTGCAATCTCAACAGCTGTGTTGGAGTGTTCTGATCTCTCCACAGCCTCTCCAGCATTTGTTGTTTTGTGTTTTTTTGGATAATGGTCAGCCTTACTGGGGTGAGGTGGTATCTCACTGGAGTTTTGATTTGGATTTCTCTGACAACTAATGATTGTGTGCATTTCCTGATGTGTCCTTTGGCTGCCTGGGTGCCCTTTTTGGTGAAGCCTGTCCATCTCCTTTGCCTATAACTTATCTGAGTTATTTACCTTTTTCTTGTTGATATTTTGCAGCACCTTTTAGATTACGGACATCAGATGTTGGTCCAACAAGTAGTTGCCTAATATTTTTTTCTCATTGTGTAGGCTGACTTTTAACTCTTTTGATAAAGTCTTTGGATGAGCAAAAATGTTTGATTCTTGGAGTTCCCATTTATCTATTTTCTCTTCTGTTGTTCATACTTTTTCTCTCGGAGTCTGAACTCTATCTAAGCTGTGTATTACAGCTTCCATTGTTGTCCCTATTTTTTTCTTGCATGATCTTTATTGTTTTAGGTTTGATATTTAGGTCTTTGATCCATTTTGAGTTGGTTTTTGTATAAGGTATGAGATATGGGTCTCGTTTCAGTTTTTTTGCAGATGGATGCCCAATTTTGCCAGCACCATTTACTAAAGAGACTGTTTTTACCCCAGTTTACAATCTTAAGGTCTTTGTTGAATATCAACTGTTCGTAAGAGGATGGTTGCATCTCTGGGGTCCAACTCTTCTCCATTGGTCTGTCTGTTTTTGTACCATTATTAGGCTGTTTTGACTACTGTCGCAGTGGAACAGTTTCTAAGATCTGGCAGTGTGAGACCTCCAGCTGTGATCCTCTTCTTTAGTAGTGCTTTACATATGCAGGGTTTCTTCCCTTTCCAGACAAAGTTGGTGATTGGTTTCTCCATCTCCTTAAAAAATGACAATGGAGTTTGTACTGGGATTGCAGTGTATATGTAGGTTGCTTTAGGTAAAATAGATGTTTTCACAATGTAAAGTCTTCCTGTTCATAAGCAGAGTAATTTTCTCTGCTTACGTATGTCTCTCTTGGTTTCTTGCAGTAAGGTCTTGTAATTTTCTCTGCAAGTCTCTTATTTCTCTGGTTAGATGTATTCCTAGGTATTTTATGTTCTTGAGGGCTATAGTAAATGATATTGATTTGGTGATTTCTTCTTTGATTGTCACTTTGTTGGTGTAAAGGACCTACTTGTTTACTTATATTTATCTTACATCGTGATACTTTGCTGCATTCTTTTATTAGTTCCAATAGTTTACTTACGGATTCTTTAGGATTCTCTATATATACAATCAGACCATCTGAAGATTAGATAGGGAGATTTTTACTTCCTCTTTGTGGATTTGGATGCCCTTTTTCTTTGTCTTGTGTAACTGCTCTGGCTAGAACCTCTAGTACTATGTCGAATAGAAGTGGTGAAAATCGGCATCCCTGTCTAATTTTCATTGTCAACTTTTTTCAGTCTCTCTCATTCAGGATGATGTAGGCAATTTGACTTTGCATAGATGTCCCATATTGTGTTGAGGAATTTCACCTCTATTCTTATTTAGCTGAGAGTTTTTAGAATCAGTGGGTGCTAGACTTTGTCAAGTGCCTTTTCTGCATCAATTGACAAAATCAGGTGACTCTTATCTTTTGTGCTATTTATGTGGTTGATCACAGTAACTGTTTTTCTGATATTGAACCAGCTTTGCATCTCTGGCATGAATCCAGCTTGGTCATGATGAATTATTATTATTTTTTGACATGTTGAATTCTGTTGGCTAGGATTTTGTTGAAGATTTTTGCATCCAGGTTCATGAGAGACATTGGTCTGTAATTTTCTTAGCGAGATCTTTCTTTAGCGGGATCTTTCCCTGGCTTTGGTATCAGAGTTATATTGGCTTCACAGAATGAATTGGGGAGGATTTTATCCCTTTCTATGCTTTGAAATAGCCTCACTAGTATTGGAATTAACTCCTCCCTAAAGGTTTAGTAGACTTCTCCAGTAAAGCCATCTGGGCCAGGACTTTTTTTGTTGGTAGTTTTGATTACTTTTTCAATTTTTCTTTGTGATGTGTTTATTCAGTTGTTCTATTTCTCCTTGTGATAATTTTGGTACTTGATATGAATCTAGAAATTTGTCCATTTCCTTTAGGTTTTCAAGTCTGTTAGAATACAGTCTTTTGTAGTATTCTGTTATGATACCTTTGATTTCAGTTGGGTATGTCAGGACATTTCCTATCTCATTTTTCATTTGAGTTATTTATTTCCTCTCCTTTTTCTTTTGTAAGTTTAGTCAGTGGTTTATCAATGTTGTTGATCTTTTCAAAGAACTAGCTTTTGGTTTTATTATTTTTATCCATTGTTTTTCTGCTGTGTAATTCATTTAGTTCCACTCTAATCTTTATTATCTGTTTTCCTCTGATACCTGAGGGGTTCCTCTGTTGCTCTCTTTTGGCTTATTCAAGCTGTGGGGTTAATTCTTTGGTTTGGGTCCTTTCTTCTTTCCGGATGTGTGCATTTATAGAGATAAGTTGACCTCTGAGCACTGCTTTTGCTGTATCCCATAGCTTCTGGTAGGATATGCTCTAATCCTCACTTGATTCCATAAATTTCTTTATTTCATCCTTGATTTTTTCTATAACTCATGGCTTTTTGAACAAGGTGTTGTTCAGTTCCCATGAGTTCAAATTTCTACCTGTGTTTTTTTTCTGGTATTGATTTTGACTTTTATGGCTTTATGGTCTGAGACTATGCTTTGCAATAAGTCAATGGTTTGGATTTCGTTGAGACTTGCTTTACGTCCTAACACATGGTCTGTTCTCGAAAATGTTCCATGTGCATTGGAAAAGAAGGTGTACTTATTTGTCGATGGGTAAAAAGTTCTGTATATGTCGATGAGGTTTAGTTGGTTAATTGTCACAATAAGATCTTCTGCATCTTTACTGAGATTTTTTTCTGGATGATCTATCCACACTGACAGTAGAATGTTGAAGTCTCCAACTATTATTGTGGAATGATCTATCTCATCTTTCAGTGTAGTCAGTGCTTGTTCTATGTATTTAGATGCTCTGGTATTGGATGCATAATTATTTAGTATTGTTACATTCTGTTCATCTGTTGAACGTTTCAGCAATAAATAGTGACCATTCTTGTCCACAATGATAGATTTTATATTAAAATCTATTTTATCTGAGATTAATATTGCCATACCTACTTTTCTTTGTATCTTGTTAGCTTGGTATATATACTTCTATCCTTTGATTTTCGGTTTGTTCATATATTTGAGTCAAAAGTGTGTTTCTTGCAAGCAGCATGACAGTGGATCATGTCTTTTGATCCAGGATATCATTCTTTGTCTCTTTATTGGAGCATTCAGTCCATTTACATTCAGTGTAATTATTGATAGGTATGTGTTTAGTGCTGTCATTTGAATGCCTTCATTTTTGTGTTGTTGATGTTTACTATGTTGTTGTTAATATTCTGTTCTGGGTCATTCGTCTTTATGGGCTGGCTTTGCCATCTTTATCGGTGTTGGTTTTGTCTTTGTTGTAACTCCCAAATTATGCTTTTTGTGTTGATAAGTCACACTGTTGTTTTGCTTTGTGGTTACTCCTACAATCCCCCTTAATATGCTAAGTTTAAACCAGATTTTAACTTCTGTGTATCTTTTTAATTTCCTCTTCATCTGAAAGGGGTATACCTAGTGTAATATACCCCTCTTTTTAGTGTAATGATAGCATGATTTTCATGTAAAGATGACTGGTTCCCTTCTTTTAATATTGTAGCTTTGTTTGAGCTTTTTGACTTCTCTAACTGAGTAATGTTCTGGATGCTGTTTCCTACACTGCTTCCTTAAGTATACACTTGATGTTTTTGTTTCTCTAAGCAAAGAGCTCTTTCAATATTTCTTGCAGTTTTGGTTTGGTTTTCACAAAGTTTCTAAGTTTCTGTTTATCTGTGAATGTCTTAATGTCACCTTCATAATTGAGAGACTATTTTGCAGGATTTTTATTCTTGGCTGGAAGTTTGTCTCCTACAAAACTTTGAATGTGTCATTCCACTGACTTATTGCCAACATCGTTTCTGTGGAGAAGTGAGACAAAACCTCACAGGGCTTCCCTCTCTTTGTTACCTTTGCTTTAAGCCGTGCTGCTTTTAAGGATTCTCTTCATGTTTCATTTTATTAAGCTTGATTATAATATGTCTTGGTATCTTTCTCTTGGGGTTTAATTTTTGCAGTGTTTGATATGCATCTTGGATATGTATTTTCTTTCATAATTTGAGGGGAGTTTTCTGTCAGCAACTCAGCAACAATACTCACTGTATTTTCAGCTATCTGTCTCTGTTAAGGAACTCCAATTATTCATTGATTATTTATGTTAGTAGAGTCCCACATGTTTCTTGATACTTCTTCATTTTCCTTATTTCTTTTCTCTGATTTCTCCTGATAAATGCTGTTGTCAGTTGCTGTATCCTCAAGCTCACTAACTCTGGCTTGAACTCCTCGGTTCTGCTCTTTTGACTTTGGATTGAATTGTCTAATTCTGTAATTTTATCATTGATCTGCTGGATTTCAGATAATTGATGTTCTGTCAGTTCAAATAGTTTACTTAATTTTTCATTTTGTTCTGCTGCATTTTGTTTAATCTCTAGGAGGGCTCTATACATAATTCTTTTGTACTTGACCTGTGATAGTTACAGAAAGACTTCTTCATCTGGGAATTTTTTGATTCTTAATTTTGGGAGTTTTCCAGAACCATGGTGGACTGCTTCTTTAAACAGTTACTTACTAATTGTTGTCTTTGTGCCATCTAGAAGCTGGTTTCTCTAGTGTTACTTCAGCAGGAGTGAGACAGTTCTAACAGAGGAGTTGGTCACTAGCTGCCTATGTGTGCTCCAGTGACTGGCCCCAGGTGGACTTTGGAATGACAGGTTCTGCCTCATGACTGGCAAAGATGATGCCCTACTTACGGAGTCACGGGGGGGGGGGGGCGGCATCAGCTGACACTATGATGTGGATCAGTGAAGGGTGGAGGAGATGCTGCTGGGCCACTCAGCAGTCAGTTCTGCAGGTGATCTTGTTTTAAAAAGGTACTTTAATGCTAAGGGTGGAACTGTCTAACAGCTGTGAAAATCAGTGAGGCCCTCACTATGGCAGGACCCGTCTTCCTGCTGACAACGAAAGCACTTCATAGGTCATCCCTAGATGCTATGGGGATGTGGTTCAAAGAAGAGAGGGGTTAGAGTCTTCCCTGTATCCTCTGTCAGGCCCCACCTGTAACTCTAGGCACCATCATCCTGAACACAGCTGGAGAAGCACTTTCCAAACAGAGGCTGCTGCTCAGTGTGAGGTTTAGCCCCAGCTAAGATCTCCAGGTGAGTGACTTCACCCAACTGACCAAGACGGCATTCCACCTGAGCTGTCTTTCCTGCCACAAGACAGTAGAATCTATGGCACAGCTCATAAAGAAGACATGGAGGGTGACTGTTGTCCACAGTCGGTGTCTGGGCTCTCAGTATGTGGCCATCCCAAGGACAGTCTCTCTGCCATGCTATATGCTGTTTACCTAAGCAGTGCAGTTCAGTGTATTAGCTGGCTCATGCCCAGTACCCGCCTCCCAGATAACAAAGAAGGTGTTAGTACCTGTGGTCATTCCAAACAAAGAGTCAGCAGAAGCAGGGCTCAGCATGCCACTGCCTCATCTTTGAGAGAGGTAGTTTTCCCCTTGCTGGTACTTAGTCCAATCTAACAACCCTATGCCAGATCCTAGGGCTCCCCGGATGGCCACGCTTCTCAGTTCAATTATCATTGCAGACCTTAGTCTCAGATATAATCAAGGAGATGTGTATCTAGTCTGCCATCTTGCCCCCCCCCACCCCACCCTGAGCCTGGAACACAAACACTTGGAAAACAGTATGACACTTTCTTAGAAAGCTAAACAAATTTTCAGTCCTTCTCCTACAGATATATCTTAGTGAAATAAGAGCTGTTAACATGAAAAGACATGCACATCCATGTCCTTTGTAGCATTGCTCATAATAGCAAAAGGATGGATACAAGGTGCCTATGAACAGAAGAATGGATAAACAAACTATTCTTTATACATACAGTGTGATACTATGAAGCAATAAAGAACAATGATGAGTCTGTGAAGCATCTCACATGGATAAAATTGGAAAGCAGTGTGCTGAATGAAATAAGTCAATTACAGAAGGAGAAATGTATGAGACCATTACTATAAAAATTCAAGAAAAAGTTTTAACACAAAAAAACTATGTTGATGGTCACAATGGAGAGGAAAAACGGGGATGGAAAACACAAAATAGATAACAGATATGCAGTAACTTTGGTGAATGGTGGGACAGTAGGCAGTAACAGGTAAGCCAGCAAACTGGTACAAGGCAAGATCATGGAAGCTTCATAGGCATAACAAAACTCCCCGAAGGACTGAATTCCTAGGCTGAGAGCTGGGGGACCATAGTCTTAGGGACATCTAGCTCAACTGGCATGGCATAGTTTGTAAAGAAAATGTTGTGCATTCTACTTTGATGAGTAGTGTCTGGGGTCTTAAAAGTTTGTCAGTGGTCATTTAAGACACTCCCCTGGTTTCATGCCATTGTGAGCAAAGAGGAATAAAGAAAGCTAAAGACACAAGGGAAAGATTAGTTCAAAGGTCTAGTGGACCAAAGCTACCACAGGGTCTACCAGACTGAGTCTGGTACAACCAGATGGTGCCACTGTTGACTCCTCCAACAGGGATCACAATAGAGTCCCAGACAGAGCTGGAGAAAACTGTGAAACAAAATACTAACTCACAAAAAAAAATGACCAGACTTACTGGCCTCTCAGAGACTGAAAAAGCTATGAAACTATGGTCTCCATATACCCTTTTAGCTCAATAATGAAGTCACTCCAGAGGTTCACCCTTCAGCCAAGGACTGGACCAGCCGATAAGATAAAACAAGACAAAACGAGCACATGAGCCCAGTGGCAAGGACTAGAAGGCAGGAAGTGACAGGAATGCTGGCAATAGGGAATCCGAGGTTGATAAGGGAGAATGTTGGTATGTTATGAGGTTGGTAACCAATGTCATAAAATAATATGTGTACTAATAGTTCAATGAGAAGCTAGTTTTCTCTGTAAACTTTCATCTAAATTACAATAATAATTAAAAACACAAAAATAGAGATTTCTTTGTTACTTGTTTCTGATTTAAAAATATGGATGTGTTCACTGTAAAAAAATTGAAAATATCAAGCAAAGAAAGTGAAACAAAAAAAGGCCCAAAGTAAAATTTAACCTAAATCCCACTGCACAGTTAACATCTCAGTAAAAAAAGTCCTTTGGATCTTTCAGTATTCATATGCCCATACCTATAAACACAAAAACATACTCCATTTCATATCTTCACTTACTCTAAAATCATTTTAAACATTACAGGAGTGAATCATATATCTACTCTTTTATAACCTTCACTGTTCAATATATTTTATTCTTTAATATTAATATGTAATTCCTAGCATTATCTATATCAATGGCTATAGAATATTTCTTTGACAGGATGTCAATGTTTTTCAAATGTCTGCTAGTGGATTGGGGAGTTATTAACAAATTTTCACTACTATTAGCCCAGCAATAGTTGATAACCTGTGTTCGGTGAACTGCATCTCATATTTGATTTTAGGAAAGTTGATGTATAGAGAAAACTTCATGGAATCAAACTTACTATGGAAATTATGCTGGTACTATCTTGAAGAAAGAGGTTGCCTGTCCTCTCAAATCAGTTCATTACAGCCACCTTTTTCCTCCTGTTTTCTCAAATAAGCACCTGCTGAAATAGCTGTTGTTTTGATTGGAGTGACGCTTTTGAACACTGGGACCAGGAAAGTGGGGGTGTTCTTATTAGTTTGAGGTCTTTGGAAATAAGACAAAGCCAGGAAGGGGTGAGCATATCTCTGCCTCCCTCTTAGGCACATGAAGGGACTGTGGCCGTGCAAAAATCACAAATGAATTTAAGATTCTCTATCTCTCTCATTCTCTTACTGCGCCATATACTTCTTTTTGCAAATGCTAAGTATGACTCCAGTGTATGGATACACAAATACCCAGAAATAAGGCAGCTGGATCAAAATGTCACAGATCAAAAGTTTATCAATTTATCATTTCATAAAAATGTTTAAAAGTACTATTTCTTTCTCTAGTGTAGGTGTTTTTAGTTGCTGTGGAGGTGATTCTGGCTTATGGAGACCTGTTGTGTGCAGAATAGAACTGCTCCATAAGATTTTCAGGAAATTGTGGTGGCGTAGTAGTTAAGTGCAATATATGTTAGCCTAAAGGCTGGCAGTTCAAATCTGCTAGGCACTCCTTGGAAACGCTATGGAGCAGTTCTACTTTGCTCTATAGAGTCTCTATGGGTCAGTATCGACTCTGATTTGTATAGGATTTTCAGTATTGTGAAATTTTGGAAGCAAATCATGAGGGCTGTCTTCCAAGGCAGCTCTGGGTGGATTCAAACTGCCAACCTTAGGCAAGCAGTTGAGTGCTTAACTGGTTCATCAACCATGGACCTTTACCAACATGGGTTTTTATTTATTATTTTATTGTGATTGAGTGAAAGTGTACAATCCAGTTTAAATTTGCATGCCCACCTATCTGAAGCTCCCTCTGCTCTTCCTGCTCAGTGACAGCACACACCTCCTTTCCATTCTATGCATGTCATATCCTCCTAACAATCTCCTATCCCCTCCTCTCCACCAACATGGGCTTTTTAAAAATAGCATTTCATTGTGTTTTGGGGAAAGTTCACACAGCAAGTTAAGTTCTTGTTTAACAATTTCTACATAATTTCTTCAGTGACATTGGTTACATTCTATACAGTATGTCAACTTTCTCATTATTTCCCTTCCAGTTGTTCCATTTCCATTTATCTAGTCTCCTTGAACCCTTGCCTTCTCTCTTGTCTTTCTTTTAGAATAAATGTTGACAGTTGGGTTTCATATAAACTTTTAAAGGAGCACAATATTCATCGATGATATTGTTTGTTTTATAAGCCCATCTGTTATTTAGCTAAAAGACAAACTTCTGAAATTGTTTTTGTTCAGAGTTTAAAGGGAATCTCAGAGCAATACTCTTGGGGAATCCTCCTGTCCCAACTGGCCCAGTAAACCTAGACTTTTTAAGAATTTGAGTCCTGTTATAAATTATGCCACCATTCCATCAAGATCCTTCTGTTCTGTTCCTGATCAGAACAGTTGCTAGTGATAGCTGAGGACTATCTAGTTCTTTCTGGTCTAAGGACAGATGAATTTGTAGTTCATGCAGACTATTAGTCCTATGGACTAGTTTTCCTCTGAGTCTTTGGTTTCCTTCATTTTCTTTTGCTCCAGTTGTGTAGAGACCAATAGTTACACCAATATGTTAGATGGCTGCTTATACACTATTAAGATGCTGAATGCTACTCATTAAACTGAGATGTAGAATGTAAGCTTTGCATTCTGTATTAACTAATTGATCAAATTGTCCCGTGAGATTGTGGTCCTAAGCCTTCAGATCTTCTAAAACAATCTTGGGAGGTTTTAATATATTTGTGCTTTATTAATGTATATATGAATATATACATAGAAGCACACACACACATCCATATATGCCTGCATATACATACATCTACATACTCACAGATACACACCTATGCACTTGAACGAAGGAGCCTTTGTGGCACATTGGTTAAGTGCTTGGCTTCTAACTAAAAGGCTGGCAGTTTGAACCCACCAACTGCTCTGTGGGAAAAAGAAGTGACAGTCTGCCTTTTTAAAGGTTGTAGCTTTGGAAACTCTAGGGGGAGCACTTGTGCTCTGTCCTATAGTTGCTATGAGTTGGAATTTACTATCAGCATTCTTCAATGCATACACACTTGCACATGTGTTCACACTCCTATTAGTATTATTATTTTGTTACACAGTTGTGTGTGTACTAACATTTACAAAAACCATCCTTTCTTCTTCCATTCTTCTTAGTCCAGTGGTGAACACCAGGCACATATTTGGTGTTATATCTATCATGTTCCAAAATAACAGGTGTCTACTATGTTAAGACTGATCCTCCCTGGCACCTATCTTTGGTAGACACCAATGAACATTGATTTAATTATGTATACCTCTTCTTGTCTTTTTATAATATTGAGATCATATAGTATCTGTCCATTTGTGGTTGATATATTTCACTCAGCTTAATGTCCTCCAGTTTCATCCACATTATACGCCATCTTCTGGTTACAAATGTTCAACCTATGAACAACTCATGCTCAAGAATCTTAGAATAGACTCCCGTAAAAAGAAACAAACAAAAAAACCGACTGCCATCCAGCCAGTTCAGACTCATAGCCTCTGTATAGGACACGGTAGAACTGCCCTACAAAGTTTCCAAGGAGTACCTGCTAGAGTCAAACTGCCAACCTTTGGTTAACTGCTGAGCACTTAACCAGTACGTTTCCTTGAACTTCCATAAAGCATGTTAAACATTTGAGTTAAATAAAATGTTTCATAATAACGAATTCATGCACTACTTTGCTATGCTCCTGAAACCATTATTATGGATTGGAAGTGTTTCTCGTGTTTTATATGTATGAAAAACAAAGCCAAACCAAACCAACCAAGTGAACAAACAAAACAACTATGACAACAAAAATTTAAAAAAAAACATGTACCCATCAAGTTGGTTCTGACTCGTAGTGACACTATAGGACAGAGTAGCACTGCCCTATAGGGTTTCCAAGGAGTGCCTCGTGGACTGGAACTGACAGTCTTTGGATTAGCAGCCACAGCATGTAACCACTAAGCCACCAAGGTAATGTTTAGATGCATAGCAATGCAAAATATATAAAATATACTAAGATAAACCTTTAATTGACACTAAGTAAGAACCATATGTGTCTGTTCCAACTTAACTACTTGTTAGATTTAAGGACAGATTTAGTAACAAACCTCATTTGTAACCTGGGGACTACCTCTGTAACATATTTTGAGAGCTTATCATTATTCTTTGTGACTGTAGTATTCCATTCCATATATGTATCACATTTTGCTTATCCATTCATTCATTGATAGGCACTTAGGTTGTTTTCATCTTTTTACTAGTGTGAATAGTGATGCAATGAACGCAAATGTGCATCTGTCTGATTGTGTTTTTAGTATGTATCTAGGAGCAGGATTGCTGAGTCATAAGCTACTTCTAAACTAGTTTTTGAGGAAGGGCCATACTGCTTTCCATAGTGGTGGTACCATTTTACAATCCCACCTACAGTGATTGAGGGTTCCAATCACCTGATAACCTCATCAGCATCCGTTGTTTTCTTTTTTCAGTCAGTTCCAGTTTAGCAGGAGTGGAGATGAAATCTCATTGTAGTTTTTATTTGCATCGTTCTGATGGCTAACGATTACAGCATCTTTTCATGGGTCTGGAGCCTGCTCGAATGTTATCTTTGGTTAAATGCCTATTTGTGTCCTTTGCCCATTTTTGAATTGTGTTGTTTATCTTTTTGTTATTGAGCTGTTGAAGTTTTCTACTTATTTTTAGAGATCAGATCTTTTTCAGATATGCCCTTGCCAAAGATATTTTTCTCCCAGTACACATGTTTTCTTTTTTCCAACATGGGCAATTCTTTTATTTATTTATTGTGATTGTGTGAAAGTATACAATCCATTTTAAATTTGCATGCCCACCTATCTGGAGCTCCTACTGCTCTCCTTGCCTGGTGACAGCACACTCCTCCTTTCTGTTCTACCCTCTTAACAATCTCCTGTCCCCTCTTCTCCACCCTCTCCACTCCCCTCTAGTAAGAGGGCAGTAGGCAATATCCTATAGATGCATAGAGCCATAAAATGAACACAAGATATGGTCACTCTGTGTCACTGAATCCAGTCTGTTCGTGTCTGAGGAGCTGACCTCAGTAATGATTTATGGACAGGGGCAGCATCAAGTCAAGAGGCCATGTTTCCGTGGGAACCAAGGTCTTTGGACCATCAGTTGTGGTCTTTTAGTGGAGTTCTCAGGGTGCACCCCTTTTTATTTTCATGTTGTCACTGGCACTCAACTTTGTAAGCCCCATCGTAGCTTTCACTTGTGGTGGCTGGGCACCATCTGGTTCTTCTGTTGATCCATTCACATGGGTCTTTCTGTCTTCTGAATTCTGTTTCCCCGTGTCATTTCTGTCCTTTGTGATAATCTTTTCCTGCTGAGTTGGGACTGTTTACTGTACCTCAGGTGGCAGCTTGCTAGCTTTTAAGACCCCAGACACCACTCACCAGTATGGGGTGGAGAAGAAGTTCTTAGCAATATGCTTGCTAGTTATGCCAACTGGCCTCAGTATCCTCTCAGAATATGGTCACTGGACCCCCAGCCCTCTTATCTGTCCTTGCAATATTGGGTTAAGATTGGAAGTATATTCATGTTATGCTGAAATCCAGTTAAACTGATCTTCTTTCTAATATGTGCTGTCAGTGATTTCACCCAACCAAATTTCTATCAACTACCTAATCTATAACCAGCCCTCTCCTTCCCTCCCTTCCCTCCCTTGCAGCTGTCAAAGAGTCTTTTCTTCTGTACATGAGTCTGTTTTTAAGTCCTTACATAAGGTCTCATGCAATATTATTCTTGTGCCACTGACTAATTTCACTCAACATAATGTCTTCTAATGGAAACTAAATTATGAGATGTTTCCTAAAATCATCACTGTTTTTTTATCATTGCATATTGTTTCATTGAGTATACATACCATAGTTTATTTACTCATTCTTCTTTTGGGCATCTGGGTTGATTCCATCTTTTTCTACTGTGGACTGTGCTGCAATAAACGTTCGTGTGCACAACATGGGCAATTCTTCATCTAATTCACCTGTTATTGACCTGATAGCCCAGGATAGTTCATATGTATTTATTTGTTATTTATTTCTTTTGTTACTTAGACAAAAAAATAATAATTTTGTTAAGTGTATTGGCCATGAGTTGGAATTGACTTGACAGCAGTGATTGGGTTTTATTGGCCATTTGTAATCATATGTGAATGATTCTATCATATTTCTTAACTGCATCCACTGTGCCAAGCTCATCTGTTTGTTTTTTATTTGGAAATGCTTTTTATATATTGTGTAAATTGTACATAGTTAATACATAGGACATTAATTCTTCGCTATGTCATTGCAAATATTTTTTTGATTTTGTAGTTTGTATTAACCTTATTGATTTTTTTCTCCTAGTATGAATGTTTTTGTTGTTTATATAGAAAAAAATACACTGTTCTTCCAGTAGATCCTAATGCATTTTCTTTTAAGAGTGGACTATTGAATTTTGCTTTAAGATTTTTCAGCTTTCTGAATCAGGATAAAAGGGAATTTGTTATGTTGAACATTTTTGACTAGTTTTAGCTAATATTTTTGTGTCCTTCAAATAATAACAATAATTTTGGTTTCAAATATATGGAAGTAAACATAGATTCCACAATCAAATTCTGAAGATTAAATTAATTCAGATGTATCCTATTTTAGTGAAACCCTCACAAAAATTTCTCAACATGGAAAATATAGACAGTATTGAATTAAAATACTAATCTTCATTTTTGAAAGGAATCATAGCAATCTTTAAATATCATTATTTTACTGAAGTAATGCGAAGTTACTCTGTAAGGGACTAATAAAAGTTTTTTTTAATGATTAAGTCAAAATATACAGTCAAGTCAATTTTGCATGTCCGCTTGCCTGCAACTCTGTCTTTCACCCTATGACAGCACACTACTCCTTTTCACTCTTTACTTCCAGTATCCACTTGATGGACACCTGTCCCCTCCTCTCCACACTCTTCCCTCTCTTCTAGAAGGAAACCAGTAGGACAGCCTCCTATATATGTTTAAAACCATAAAGTACACACCATATGCTCACTCTGTGTCCCTGAGTCCAGTCCATTCTTTGTCTGAAATGTTGACCTCAGCACTGGTTTCAGGTCTGGGCTAACAGCAAGTTTAGGAGCGATATTCTCAGGTGACTCTACAGGCTATCAAACCATCAACTCAGGTCTTTTAATAGGGTTCTTGATCTGCATACCTCTTTTTCTTGTGGTATGGCAGGGACTCTACATGGTGTTTCCTGTCAAGGCTGTCTTGGGTGGAAGCTGGACACCATCTGGTTCTTGTGCTCTGGTGTTGCTATAGTCTCCAATCATATGGGTCCTTCTGTCTCCAGCGTTCATTTTTCCTCATGTGTTTGATCTCAATTTTAATCTATTTCAGGTGGATTGGGACTAACTGAGGGTCCTCAGATGGCAGCCTGCTGGCTTTTAAGACACGGACGCTATTCAGCAATGTGGAGTGCGGAAGACTCTCTTAGCAAAAGACTAGTTATGTTGATTAACTTCAGTGTCTTCTGAGAACATGGTCCCCGTACCCTTGTCCCTGCTATTCCGTCTTTTGAAATGTTGGGTTGAATTTAGTAAACTTTTCACTTATGGTGTAGTCTAGTTATGCTGACCTGCCTTGTACTGCATGCTGTCACTTTCTTCACCTAATCAAATTCCTGTCAACTAACATAGGAATAACTTCTCCCTTCCTCCCCACCCTTGCAGCCATCAAAAATCAAATGTAAGTTTTTAATATTTATACCATTATTACCAATGTGCAGGAGAAAAGAACTGAAGTATTAAGCCCATGGAGAATAGATTTTTATTTAACATAGTTTGAGTCACTTATCATTGTTCAGGATTAAGTCTTTTACATAAAGTAAATTACACCAGTGTTGTGAAAAGATTTATAGTTTACATCTTCTTCATGTGTTTATCAGGGTCCAGAATTTAGAGAAAATTTCAATATCACTTTCTCCCAAAAAATATAAACTTCAGGGCTACATAACATTTTCTTTACCAGGGACTATCAGCCCAGTCCTCAACCTGCCTTTCAACATGTTTTTCTTTTTATTCTTTGTAGAATTGAAAGAAAAACCATACAGCCACATAGTACATAAGACATATAAGATAGTTTAACCTGTCAAGATAACTTTACTTTTAACAGAGTCAAGGTTCATGTCCCTTTGCTGTTCTTCATTTTTATATAAATGCTAGATGAAAAGTGACATCACACATTTGCGTGCTGTCCACACCAAAGCTAGAAGTAGCACAGCACTTGAAAAATGCCGAGTTCCACTTGTTGCCTGCAGGTGGCACCGTTGGAGGCAAGGGTTGGTGACTCTTGGCAGCTGTTGAAGTCTTGCTGCAGGCATCTTCCAGAAAGACTGGAAAAAGCTCTACCCCTAGCCACTCTAAATTAACTGTTGCTGCAGTTACGGTGTCTTCTTTGCTCTATCCATAGGGGTGCACTCAGGCAACTTCAGCCCTTACTCTTGAAACCACAGCTCTGCTCAGAAGTTTCCTTTGACGACAGGTGCCTTGCAGAGTCTCCTCACCTGCTAAAAAGTGCTAGTTAGGAGCAGTAATCCCTAATGCTCTCTATTCCTGCCTCCTTTCTCCCCTTTCCTTTTCACCCCAGATGCCTTTGGTATAGACACAATGGAGAGAGCACTGAAGAGTGAAAACAACAATAACAGAGAAATAACTTGAAATTTTACACCACCAATTAGAAATACTTCTGAGTCAGGGTTGTATCCTTTCACTGTATGTTTTCAATCTGTATGTCTCGCTTCTTGGATTATCTGCTAGGCATACATATTGAAAAGATACAGTGAAAGGAAACAACCCTGACTCATACCTTTCCTGACTTAACCATGCAATGTCCCCTTGTTCTGTTTGCACAACTCCCTCTTGATCCATGTATAGATTCTTCATGACCACAATTGTGGAAAGAGACAACAGAAAAGCTCGATATCAGCAATTCTGAAATTCTTACTCTCCATAATTTGTTATGATCTCCGCAGTTGAATACCTTTGCATAGTCAGTGAAACACAAATAAACATCTTTCTGGTTTTCTCTGCTTTCAGCCAAGATCCATTTGACATCAACAGTGATATCCCTAGTTTCCCATTCTCTTTTAAATCTGGCTTGAATTTCTGACAGTTCCCTGTCAATGTACTGTTGTAGTCACTTTTGAATGATTTTTAGCAAAATATTGCTTGTGTGTGATGTTAAGGATATTCTATTATTTTCACATTCGGTTGGCTCACCTTTCTTGGGAATACGCATAAATGTGAATACTTTCCAGCTGGTTGGCCAGGTAGCTGTCCTCCAAGTTTCTTGGTATAGACAAGTGAGAACTTCCAGTGCTGCATCTATTTGTTAAAATATCTCAATTGATATTCAGTCAATTCCTGGACTCTTGTTTTTTAGCCAGTGCCTTCAGTGCAGCTTTGACTTCTTCCTTCAGTACCATTAGTTCCTGATTACATGATATCTCTTGAAATGGTTGAATGCCAAACAGGTCTTTCTGGTATAACTTCTCTGTGTATTCATCCCATCTTATTTTGATTCTTCCTGAGTTATTTATTTTCCCTGTGGAATAGTTCACTATTGCCAACTGGAGTCTTGGATTTTTTTTTCTTTGGTTCTTTCAGCTTGAGAAGTGCAAAGAATGTGGTTCCCCTTTTTCTTATTTCCAGCTATTTGTACATATCATTATGATCCTTTGGTTTGTCTTCTCGAGTTGCCCTTTGAAATCTTCTGTTCAGTTCTTTTACTTCATCATTTCTTCCTTTTGCTTTAGCTACTCGATGTTAAAGACTAAGTTTAGGAGTTTCCCCTGGTGCACAATCTGGCCTTTTTTTCCCCTGTCTTTTTAACGACCTCTTGATTTCTGTATGGATGATGACTTTGATGTCATCCCACAACTCATTGAATCTGCGGTCATTAGAGTTCAATGCATCAAATCTGTTCATGGGATGGTGTCTAAACTCAGTTGGGATGTACTCAAGGTTGTACTTTGGCTCTTGTGGACTTGTTCTAATTTTTCTCTTTTATTTTAAATTTGCAAATGAGTAGTTAACGGTTTGTACCACAGTCAGCATCTTGTCTTGTTCTGACTGCTGGTATCGAGCTTTTCTATTGTCTCTTTCCACAAATGTAGTAGAGTTGATTCCTGTGTGTTCTATTTGGTGAGGTCTATGTGTATTGTCACCATTTATATTGGTGAAAACAAGGTTTTTGTAATGAAAAATTCACTGGTCTTGCAAAATTCTATCATGCAAACTCCGGCATCATTACTATGACCAATATCATGTTTTCCAAGTGCTGATCCTTCCTCTTTGTTTCCAGATTTTGCATTCTAATCATCAGTAATTATCAATGCATTCTGTTTGCATAATAATTGCAGGCCTCCCACTTGACTGTTAGTTTGTCATACTGTAGGGTCTTGAGTGTTACTGTGATGCTGGAAGATGTCTCACCAGTATTCGGATACTAGCAGGGAAACCCATGGTGGACAGGGTTATGCTGAGGTGCCAGACTAAGAGAGAGTAGGAAGAAGGAATGGCAGTCTGCTTCTGAAAAGAAGTAGCCAGTGAAAACCTGATAAATAGTGGTGGAACATTGTCAGATATAGTGATGTAAAATGAGCCCCTCCAGTTGGAAGCCATTCAAAAGATGACTGGGAAAGGAGAGCCTTCTTAAAATAGTCTACCTTAATGATGTGGATGGAGTAAAGTTTGGGGTGTCTTCATTTGCTGATGTGGAACAACTCAAAATGACAAGAAACAGCTGCAAACATCCATAATAATTGGAACATAAATGTACAAAATAGCAATCCAGGAAAATTGAAATTGTAAAAATTGAAACGGAACAGATCAATATAGCAGGCTTTTGTGAACAGAAATGGACTAACATTGGCTATTTTGAACTGGACAATCTTATGTTCTACTATGCCAAGAAAAAAAAATTCAAGAGCAATAGTGTTGTACTAATCATCAAAAAGAACATTTCAAGATCAGGAGGTGGGGCCAAGAAGGTGAACAACTCACACATCTCCTTGATTCCCTCTAAGAACTAAGGTCTAGAAAAACAAATGAACAGAGCAGAGTGGACATTTTAGTAGCCCAAAGATGAGGCAGAAATTTGTGATGTTGGACTGGGTGACAGGAAGAGGCAAACTAACTCTGTTGGAGGTGAGATGGTAATGCACAGTCCCATTTTTACTGGTACGGTGGCAGAGAGGCTTACAAGTAAGAGCACCGTCTTTGTCAACTGGCAGACTGGTACTGGGGCTGCTGCACCTGAGAGCCTGCCTGGGGCCAGCTGCCATCCTGGGCAGTAGCACCTGAGAGGATAGTGTCTCTCACCGGAGAGAGGCAGTACTTAAGAGTCACTTCTAGAGAACTAAGTGGCAACACTGGCCAACTCAAGAAGTGCCCTTCCCCTGCTCTTTTCTCAGCTTTGTCACAGATTCTGCTGGTGCAGCACAGAAGAGGTGGCACAGAAAGGACACCATCTTAGTCAGCTGAGAAGCAGAGTCAGTAATGCCTGAGGCCCTGGCTGGGGCTGGCTGCTACAGTGAGCAACAGTGCCTGACTGGACAGCACCTCTCTCAGCAGAAACACTGTTTTTAAGACAACCACACCAAGAGAATGTAGCAGTAGCTGGCAGCTGAGTACAGCAGCACCCTTCGCCCCTCCCTTCTCTGAGACACATCATAGCGTTTGCTGATGCAGCTTCAGAGAGACTCCACAAGTAGGTAAACATCTTTTTACAGCTGAGAGGTAGAGTCTGCCTACCCTAAGAACCTGGTTGGAACCAGCTGCCATAGGACAGTATCTGTCTCAGCAGAGAAGCTGTTCTTAAGACAGCCACACCTCAAGAATGCTACAATGGCTGGCAGTCCAGTGCAGCAGTGTGCTTTCACCCTCCATTCTCTGAGCTATGCCATAGTGTCTGCTGACATGACTCTGAAGAGTCTTCACAAATAGGTCACTGTCTTTGTCAGCCAAGAGGCAAAGTTGACCACTTCTGAGGGCCAAGTTGGGGTCAGCTGCCAAACTGAGCTGCACCACCTGACTACATGTTGTCTCTCTCAGTAGAGAAGCTGTACTTAAGACAGCTACACCTAGAGAACACAGTGGCAGCTAGCGACCAAGTAAAACAGTTCCCTTTCCCAATCCCAGCTCTGAGTTATGTCATAGCTTCTGCTGGTATGACTCTGGAGAAACAGAATGGCTTTCTGCTGGCTCAATGTCAGCAATCAATAACTATTTACAGCAGAAGACAAGGAGGTGGAGTCAATATGGCAGACTAGATACATGTCTCCTTAATTCCCTCTGAAAACCAAGGCCTGGATTGATAATTAAACAAAGCTTTCTGGACACTTAGTGAGCCCTAGTACACAGCATAAGGCTGTCAGTTTGAACTACATGTCACTGAATAGGAAAATGCTTGTCTTTGGCTGAGCCCAGCTTTGGTTGAATTGGCTGGCTACCGCAGACTGAAGGTAACTGGCATTTTTAACTTTTTTTTCTTTTTGTTGGCTGGCAGAAGTAGCAGTGGCTCAAATAGCAGCTACAAAGACCCACAGTGCTAAAGAGATCAACAGGTGGAACAGCTACATTTTGAGGGCCCAGCTCGAGACTCAGAGTGCCTCAGACCCTCCATCCTTTCTTTTTGGACCTCTACCATTGATTGGGGCAGGACAGCTTGGCCAGAAGGCTATCTTGTTTGACTAGGAGGCGGAAATACCCAACCAGAGGCCTCAGCAGGAGTTAATTCCCAGGATAGGAGGCAGTCTCAGCCTGGGGAACACTTTTGCAACAGAAAAGCTATGTTTTGTAAAATGTAGCCTTATAGGTGGGGCCTGACAGGGGATGTCAGCAAGGCAGTAGCAATATCATAGCAACTGAGGATAGCTGATCAAGTGCCTCTGTTCTCAGCCTGAAGGAGGGGCTTCCCACACCCACCAGACTGATTTAGGAAGTGGTCAGATAGCTTTTACCTTTTAAAATAAGACTAGACAGGCTGCTTTGCAGCCTAATGGCATCTCTTCCAACGTTTACCAACCCGGATCACAGGATCGTCTGATGGCCCCCCCGTGAATCCGTAAGTAGGGCCATGTCTTTGACACCAGGAAGCAGAGACTGCTACCCAAAGATTCTACTGGGCCCAGTCCCTGTAGAATTGTGTCCCCCCCCCCCAAATATGTGTAGCCATGTGGCTGGGCCATGATTCCCAGTATCTTGTGACTGTCCTCCATTTTGTGATTTTCCTAAGCTGTATGTTAAAGGATTAGGGTGGGGCCATAAATCCTTTCATAGGATTACCTTCCTGCTCCACCGTAAGGGGAGTTTCCCTGGAGTATGGCTTGCCCCACTCTTAATTCTTTCATCCTATGAGAGATAAAAGGAAAGAGAAGCAGGCAGAGAATTGGGAACCTCATACTACCAAGAAAGCAGCACCAGGAGAAGAGTGCATCCTTCAGACCTGAGGTTCCTGTGCCAAGATGCTCCCTGGACAAAGACTGATGTGATACTGGACTTCAGACCAGAGCTGACAAGGGGGAAAACCTTCCTCTGGAGCAGATACCCTGAATATGGACTTGCAGTCTACCAGACATAAACCTTTCTTTGTTAAAGCCATCCACTCTGTTGTATTTCTGTTAGAGCAGCCCTAGCTGACTAAAACACCCTGGAATACACAGTGGTGGCTGGTGATCAGCTTCCTTCTCAGAACTGTGCCTCAGCTCCTGTTAAGACAATCCCAGAGAAACTAAACAGCATCTAGATGTCCCATAAGCAACTGACTCTAATGAAACATTAAAAAAAAAAATGATCCATGGCTCCAGAAAACTCCCAAAATAATCAAAGAACTTCCTAGATGAAGAAGCCTCTCTGAAACTATCAGAGGTCAAGTACAAAGGAATTATGTATAGAGTCCTCCTAGACATTATACAAAATGCAGCATAACAAAATGAAAAATTAAGCAAGCTGTTTAATCTTATAAAACATTAGCATTATGAAATGTGACAGATTAATAACAGAATTACAGAATTAGATAATTCAAAGACAAAAGAGCAGAATTGAACAACTGAAACTAGACTTATGGACCTTGAAGATAGAGCTACTGACACAGGCATTTATGAGAGGAAATCAGAGAAAAGAAATAAGAAAAATGAAGAAGTATTGAGAAACATGTGGAACTCTATCAAGAGGAAAAGCCTGTGATTAACTAGAGTTCCTGAACAGTGAAGGATAGCTGAAAACACAGAGAGTACTGTTATTGAGTGGCTGACAGAAAACTTTCCTGAAATTATGAAAGAAGAGAACATAGTTATCTAACATATGTGTCAAAAGCCACATGAAATTGACCCCAAAAGAAAGACACCAAGACATATTATAATCAAGCTTAACAAAATGAAATGTAAGCAGAAACTCTTAAAGGCAGTGAGACTCAAAGCAAAGCTAACATTCCAAGGGAGGCCCTGTAGGCTTTTGTTTGATTTCTCATCAGAAACAATGTTGGCATGGAGTCAGTGGGATGACATATTCAAAGCCTTGAAGGAGCAAAATTTTCAACCAAAAATTGTATATGCTGCAAAACTGTCTTTCAAATCTGAAGATGAAATTAAGACAATCATAGATATACAAAAACTTATAGACTTTGTAAAACCAACTCAAAGCTACAAGAAGTATTGAAAGAAGCTCTTCTCTTAGAAAAACAAAACCATTAAGTCTATATTTAAGGTGGCAATGCAGGACACAATATCTAGACATTTATTCAGTTAGAAGGCACAGAAATCAACCAAATCTGTCATATTAAAAGAAAGTGATCATATCATGAAAACTATGATACCATCACATTAAAAAGAAGGTTATACTACAGTAGTTATAGTCCTTCCAGATGGAGAGGAAGTTAATAAGATATGTAGAAGTTAAAATTGGGTTTAAACTTAGATTATTAAGTGGGATCATAGAGGAAGCTGCAAAGCACAATAAAGATGCAGCATAACAAAACAAGAAATGTAACACAGGAGTCTCAACAAACACAAAACCAATACTGAAAAGGATGAAAAATCAACCCATAAAGAATGGCCCAAGACCTTATAGTAATAGCAACAGAGAATACACCAACACAAAAACAAATACGTTAAAATGACAGCACTAAATACATACGTATCAATAATTACACTGAATGTAAACAGACTGAATGCTCCAGTAAAGAGACAACAAGTGACATCTTGGGTGAAAAAACATAACACGTGTACGTGCCGCTTATGAGAAACTCACTGTAAAGATAGGAACAAACTGAAAAAGGATGGAATAACATACACCAAGCTAACAATATACAGAGAAGAGCAGGTGTGGCAATACTAATCTCACGTATAATAGATTTTAATATAAAATCCACCATCTTGGACAAGGATGGTCACTATTTACTGCTGAAAGGTTCAATACACAAGCAGTACTTAACAGTATTAAATATTTATTCACCTCAAACTAGAGCATCAAAATACATCAAAGAAATACCGACTACATTAAAAATGAGACAGATCATTCCAGACTGATAGTGGGAGACTTCAACACTTCATTTTCAATATTGGACAAATCATTGAGAAAAAAGCTCAGTAAAAACACAGAAGATCTTATTGCCACAATTAACCAATTAGACCTCATTAATATATACAGAAATTTTTATCCATCAACAGATAACTAAATCTTCTTCTCCAGAATACATCTTGTGTTAGGACATAAAACAAGTCTCAACAAAATCCAAACGACTGAATTATTGCAAAAGCATCTTCTCAGATCATAAAGCCATAAATGTAGAAATCAAAGCAAAAAAAAGACAGACAGACAGACAGACAGACAGAGACAGACAGACAGACAGACAGATAGATAGAAATGGGAACTCATGGAAAATGAACATCTTTGTCAAAAAGCCAAGGGTTAAAGAAGAAATCAAGGGTGTAATAAAAAAAATTTTCTGAATTCAAGTGAGAATGAAAAAACTTCCTACCAGAACCTATGGCATACAGCCAAAGCAGTGCTCAGAGGTCATTTTATCTCTAGAAATGCACACATCCAGAGGAAGAAAGGACCCAAACCAAAAAAACTAACCCCACAGCATGAACAAGGAGAAAGAGGGCAACAGAGGAACCCCTGAGGCACCATAGAATGCAGATAATAAAATTAGAGCAGAAGTAAATGAATTAGAGAACAGAACAATTGAAAAAATTTGATAAAATGAAAAGCTATTTTCTTGAAAAGATTAATAAAATTGACAAGCCATTGCCTAAATTTACTAAAGAAAAACAGGAAAGGAAACAAACAACCTAAATAGTAAATTAGATGGGAGATTTCACAACAGATCCAACAGAAATCTAAAGTATCATAACAGAATACCACAAAAGACTGTACTCTAACAGGTGAAAAGCTAGAGGAAATGGACAATTTCATAGATTCATGTCATCTACCAAAATTATCACAAGGAAAAGTAGACCAACTTAATAAACCCATCACAAAGAAAGACACTGAAAAAGTCATAAAAAAACTAACAACCAAAAGCCCTGGCCCAGATGGTTTCACTGCAGAGTTCCTCCGAACTGTTAGAGAAGAGTTAACCTAATACTACTGAAACTATTTCACAGCATAGAAAAGGATGGAATACTCAAAATTCATTCTATGAAGGCAACGTAACCCTTATACCAAAGCCGAAGAAAGATCTCACAAAAAAGGAGAATTGCAGACCATATCACTCATGAAATCTTTGTCAATATATTTGAATAACATCAAATAAATAATTCATCATGACCAAGTTGGATTCATACCTGGGATACATGGCTAGTTCAACATCAGAAAAATAATTAATGTGATCAACCACATAAATACCACAAAAGATAACAGTCACCTGATCATATCAATTGATAAAGAAAAGGCATTTGACAAAGTCCAACACCAATTCATGCTAAAAACTCTCAGCAAAATGGAAATAGAAGGCAAATTCTTCAATGTAATAAGGGCCATCTATGCAAAACCAACTGTCTTCATCATCCTGAATGGAGAGAGACTGAAATAATTCCCCTAGAGAATGAGAAATAGACAAGGATGACCACTCTCATCTCTCCTATTCAACATTGTACTAGAAGTTCTGGAGAGAGGCATTACACAAGACAAAGAAATAAAGGGCATCCTCATCAGCAAAGAAGTAGAAATCTCCCTATTTGCAGATGACATGATTGTATACACAGAGAATCCCAAAGAATCCATAGGTAAACTACTAGAACTAGTAGAAGAGTTCACCAAAATATCAGGGTACAAGATAAACATAAGTAAATCAGTATGATTTCTTTATTCTAACAACGAGATAATTAAAGAAGAAATCACCAAATCAATACTTTTTACTATAGCCCCCAAGAAGATAAAATATCTAGGAATAAATCTAGCTGGAGAAATAAGAGGTCTATACAAAAAGAACAATACTCCACCGAAAGAAACTAAGAGAGACTTACACAACTCAAGAAACCTATCCTGCTCATGGATAGGAAGATTGAACATTGTGAAAATGTCTATTTTACCCCAAGTGAACTACATATACGATGCATTCCCAATACTAATTCCGGTGGCATTTTTTAATGAGATGGAAAAACTAATCACCAACTTTCTTTGGAAGGGATAAAATCTTGGATAAATAAAGCACAACTGAAGAAGAAGAACACACTAGGAGGCCTCTCACTACCTGATATTATACTGCCACAGTAGTCAAAACTGCCTAGTAGTGGTACAAAAGGAGAAATATAGACAAGCAGAATAGAGTTGAGACCCCAGTGATACCACCGTCCTCCTATGAACAGTTGATATTTGACAAAGCCCCTAAGATTATAAACTGGGGTGAAAACATTCTCTTTAACATGTGGTGCTGGAAAAATTGGATATCAATCTGCAAAAAATTGAAACAAGACCTGTGTCTTACACCTTCTATAAAAACCAATTCAAATTTTATAAAAGACCTAAATATCAAACCTAAAACAATAAAGATCATGCAAGAAAAAATAGGACAATGAAAGTTTTAATACACATCTTAGACAGACTTCAAAATCTGACAAAACATGAACAGCAGAAGAGAAAATAGATAAATGGAAACTACTAAGAATCAAACACTTTTGCTCATCCAAAGACTTTATCAAAAGAATTAAAAGGATCTACAGTATGGGAAAAGATATTTGGCAACTAAATGTCTGACTGACATCTGATCTCCATAATCTGTACGGTACTATGAAACATCAATAAGAAAAAGGTAAATAAGTCAATTAAACAATAGACAAAGAGATGGACATACACTTCACCAAAGAGGATATTCAGACAGCCAAGAGACACATGAGGAAATGGTCATGATCACTGTCTGTTAGAGAAATCCTAATCAAAACTACAATGAGATATCATCTCATCCCAACAAGATTGGCCGTGATCCAAAAAATACAAAACAACAAATGCTGGAGAAATCAAAACTACAATGAGATATCATCTCATCCCAACAAGATTGGCCATGATCCAAAAAATACAAAACAACAAATGCTGGAGAGATTGTGGACAAATGACAACACTCCTACACTGCTGGTCAGATTGCAAAATGGTACAGTCTCTATGGAAAGCAATTTGGTGCTTCCTTAAAACGTTGGAAATAGGTATACCATTCGATCAAGTAATCCCACTGCTTGGAATATATCCTACAGAATCAAGGGCAGTCACATGAACAGGTACAGGCACACGAATGTTTATTGCAGCACAGTCCACAATAGCTAAAAGATGGAATCCCCCCAGATGCCCAACAACAGAGGAATGAGTAAACAAACTGGTACATGTACTCAGTTCAACACTATGCAGTGATAAGAACAGTAATGATCTTAGGAAGCATCTCATGACCTGGTTTCAATTGGAAGATATTATGTTGTGTGAAATCAGTCAGTGGCCCAAGCACAAATACTGTATGAGACCCCTATTATAAAGACTTTAAAATAGACTCATGTACAGAAGAAAAGACTCTTTGATGGCTCCGAGGGTGCAGAGAGAGGGAGACAGCTGGTCATAGATTAGATAGTTGATAGAAATTTGGTTGGGTGAAAGCTTTGACAGCACACACTGGAAAGATCAACTTAACTGAACTCAACATAAGCTGAAAACTCTTCTAATCTTAACCCAATATTGCAAGGACAGAGTAGCAGGTTTGGGGACCCGGGGACCATGTTCTCAGGGGACATTGAGGCAAATTGGCACATGTAACCTATTGCTAAGAGAGTCTTCTGCACCCCATATTTGTGAGTGGCATCTGGGGTCTTAAAAGCTAGCAAGCTGCTATCTGAGGTGCACCAAATTGTCTCAACTCAGCTGGAAGAGATAATCACCAAGAACAACAAAGACACAAGGGAAAAAGAGCCCAGGAGGTGGAAGGATCCATGTGAATGGGTGGCTGCATCAACATGTGACTGGAAGAACCAGATGACGCCTGACCACTGCCAAAGGTAGTCATGATGGAATACACAGTGTTGAGTCCCAGTGGCAGCACAGGAAAAAGGGGGATGCATCTCAAGAACTCCAATAAAGATTGCAACCGATGGTCTGGCAGCTTAGGGGGTTCCCTGAGAGCATGGACCCTAGACCCACAGCTTCCACTGGCCAAAAAACATTATTGAGTCAACTTTTCAGACACGAATGGACTGGATGCAAGGAAACAATGTGATCATATCGTGCGGGTACTTTATGGTTCTACGCATCTGTAGGATTCTGTCCTAATGACCTCGTAGTAGAAGGTAGAGGAGAGGGTGGAGAGAAAGGGACAGGAGATTGTTAAGAGGATACAACATGTATAGGACAGAAAGTAGGAGTGTGCTGTCCCCAGGCAAGTAGAGCCGAAGTAGCTGCAGAGAGGCAGGCACGCAAATTTAATTTGGATTGTATACTTCTGCTCAATCAGAATAAAATATTTTTAAAAAAATTAAAAAAAAGAATCATGTGGAACTCGATGAAGAGGAATCATTTATGAGTAACTGAAGTTTAGAACAGGGAAGGATGGAAGAAAATATAGACAATTGTTGAAGAGTTGCTAACAGAAAATTTCCCTGACATGATGAAAAATAGCCATTCAAGATGCTCATTAAACTCCACAAAAGGTAGACCTCAAAAGAAAGACACCAAGACATATTATAATCAAACTTAATACAATGAAACATAAGGAGAGTCTCTTAAAGGCAGGTGGGCTTAAACCAAAACTAACGTACAAAGGGTGGTCTTTTAGACTGAACTCCAGCTGAAACCATGTTGGCCAAATGACAATAGGGTGACACATACAAAGCCTTGAAGGAAAAAACGTTCAACCAGGAATTATAGATCCTGCAAAATGGTCTCTCAAATAAGATGGTAAAATTAGGACACTGTCAGATAAACAGAAGCTTAGAGACTTTGCAAACACAAACCAAAATTACAAGAAATACTGAAAGAAGTTCTTTGATTAGAAAATCAGAACACCAAATATATACTCAAGGAGGCAAAGCAGGACACAGAAGCCGGAGAGTTAGAGAAGTCACAAAACTCAATCAAAGCTAATATATTAAAATTAGGGAAACAGAGATCTAAACATGTAGAGTATGACAATAGTGCAGTATAAAGAGAGATGTATTACGGTTTTCATAGACCTTTTGGAAGGAGAGGAAGTTAAGGAGAAATGAAGTTAAAGATGATTTAAACTTAGAACATTACAGTAGAACAAAGGGGTAGCTGAAAAGCAAACTAACGGTATGGTATATCAAAACAAGAAACCCAATACAGATGTTTCAATAGACACAAAACCTCCACTGAAAAGGATGAAAAAAAAAAACCTTGTAAATAAAAATGGCCCAGAACAGAATTTTAAGTGGAACAAAGAAAATGTCAACAACAAAAAGAACATTTCAAGATCTGTCATGAAGTACAATGCTGTCAGTGATAGCATAACACCTACAAAGAAGGCTAGTTAATATGACTATTATTCAATTTGTGCACTAACTACTAAGGCCAAAGATGAGGGAACTGAAGATTTTTACCAGCTTTTACAATCCAAAACTGATTGGAAATGAGACTACATGAAATTTTTTAGATTAAAGTCTCTGTTTATTGTTTCCATTTCTCTGAAATATAATCTGAAATGTCTGCTCTACTGTGCTGTGATGCCCCATAGATAACGGATATGACACATCCGAAGTGTACTAGTGCCAACTCCTGGATTCATTCTTTCTGTTCATTTCAGTCATATGGCTTCCTTAGACTGTGGTGGCAACTCCTCTCACAACTTTTTCACTGCTGTGATGTAGCTGTCCTCGAATCCCTGCAAAGTCTGATGCCAGTACACCCACAAGCTCTGCACTGGGACATCCCCTTTAGGGGTCCACTGTACCTAGCTGGTTTAGCACCTTTGTACCTCTCATCTGGACTGTATAATAGTCTTCAACTGTTCTCCCTGTCTGTATAATTTTGTTCATAAAATTAATACTTTTATACTTTTTCCAGATGAAGATGCTGAAATTAGTGCTGCTTATATAATTTCTGGGCTCAAATAGAAGTCCCTAGGTGGTGCAAGTGGTTAAGTGCTCTGCTATTTAACCAAAAGATTGGAGGCTCCATACTACCCAGAGACACCTTGAAAGAAAGTCATGGAAATGTGTTTCTGAATAGCCAACCAGAGAAAAATTTATGGAGCATTGTTCTAATTCAACACACACTGGGTCCTCATGAGTAGCAGTCAACTAGACGGCAACTGTTTTTTGCTGGTTTTGAGCTCAAAAGTACTCAACGACTGCAAATTCTACCTGTAGTGTCGGTGGCCTGGAGTTCAAGGCTTCGTGTGTCTGACCACAGCCTAGCATATCTTCCAGTGCTTCTCATCTGTTTTCCAGTGCTTTTATCCAACAGAGCTCTCTAGCACAGTAGAATGCTTTTTATTTCACTATGTGTGTCTCCTCTAATATTGTTTCTGCTATGTCACTTTCTCACCACCACATTTTCAATTCAAAAATTAGAGTTCATGATCCAGAAGAAATGTCACCTCCTTGTTGGAACCTGAGGTGATTTTGCAGACATATGCATTCAATATGTGAATCAAGCTTTTTTTTTTTTTGCCTTAAAAATAAAGTTTTGAAAATTAGAAATACAAAAATTCAGACAATAGAGAAAAGTGCGTTTCCCTGTCTCCAGGTCTCTTCCACCTTTACTCCTCTCCTTGAAGCTAACTAGCACTAAGGATTTGGTGTATGTGCTTTCAGAATTAGGATTTAAAGGGGAAGATTTATTTTAAATAAACATTGTGTCAGCCCATACTTTCTTTGCAACCTGCTTTGCTTCATTATATTAAGAACATTTTGCAGCTCAGTATATAAAAACATACTCTCCTATTTTAACTACGGGAACACTGGTGGCAGAGTGGTTCAGAACTATGACTGCTAACCAAAAGATAATCAGTCCTAATCCACCAGGCTGTCCTTGGAAGCCCCATAGGACATTTGTACTCTGTCCTATACCGTTACTATGAGTCCTTATTGACACAGCAGCAATGGGTTTGGTGCTATTTTTTTGTACTTTTAACTATAGCATAATATTCTACAGTATGCATGTGCCATAATTTGACTATTCTTGTACTAATGCATATTTCCATTGTTTCTATTAAAAAGAATTATTCAGTAAACATCCTTGTACTTTTATATTTGTCCATTAGAAGCAACATTTATGTAGGATAGATTAGGAGTTAGGATCCCTGGTTATGTCCATGTCATCTCACATACTCTGCCCTAAAGTTGGCAAGTGAATTAGTGCCTTTTCAACAGCTTTAATAAAGCTTTCAGAGTGTTGTCTGTGAGTGGTTTGATTTTGGGTGAGATGTGTGCTTGGAAGGAGAGCTGTAGAGAAAAATATTACATTTTCTCATTAAAATTAGATTTAAACCAGGGAAACTGAGAGAAACATGGGGGAAGTAAATACGTGAATAAATATAATGATGATACTTTGTGGAAAATAATCTGAGTTTGGAAGTCAGAATTGCACATTAGAATTACCTGGGAATCTTAAAAAAAAATCTCAAAACCCACCATATACTCTACATCTTTTAACTAAGGGACTCCTGGGGAGGCAGCTGGCACAAGGTTCCTTAATGTCTGCAGCCACAGCTAAGACCACCAGTAAGAAGCCCCACTGCTCAAATAAGCTAAGAGACGTCTTGAACACTCTGGTTCCATTTTCTTCCTCTTATACATGAGAACACTTAATCTATCTTGCAAGTTTCATTGATGGCAAGATGAGATAACAGCTGTGTAAACAACTGTCAAAGGACAAAAATATATAACCGTCATTACTAGTTTTCAGTTCAACCAGTTACAAAAGCAAAATTATTTAGAAAACATAAAGGAATATCTTAATTCAAATCATTAGGAAACAGGATTATTTAAGGAGAAAAAAAATAGTTGGGTTTCTCCCAGCACTGCCACCAACTCAGCATCTGGTAGCAGTGATGACCACTATGCATGGGATAGCTCATGTATCAGATTGGGAGCAACATTCTCAGTGCACCAGGTACCCTGGAATGGTGGCTCTGGACCTATCAGTGCTCACATAGAAGAGACCCTCTAGTTTTGATAAGATAATAAGTGTTGTGGGGAATATTAAGTTGTACACGTTGACTCTTGAGGAGTTCACTTTGCCTATTCTGGGGGGCAGTAACATGAATTATCAGTGCACAGTACAAACAGAATAAATTACATTCTAAAATGAATAGCATAGACTTGGAGCAATGGTGTGCTGGCAAACTTACACTCTGAAGAAAAACGAAAGTCCTGAGTTTTCGTATTTGCTGATTTCCATGATTTAAACACATTTACTATGGCTGATTTCAAGCCACTAATATTATTAAGTCAATGAATATGGAATTGGGAAGAGATGCATACAACTAGCACATGTGAACTGGTCATGTGAGTCAGAGAGGGAAGTTGCTAACAGCAGAAATTATTTACAAATGGATGAGCCACGGAGGGTATGGTGCCCAAGTAGGAAAATACTAAGACAACAAATAGCGGAAGCACTGAATGTGGGGAAGATACTAGAGTCCTTTTAAAAGCCTCTATAAGGACTTTATGCTTTTTTTAGGTTTAGGAAGAAAAGGAAACTCCCCTTGATATATTTACTTCGTCCCAGGACTAGGTTTTTCCTTCAGGTTCAGACTTTTTATTTCTTTTAATATTTACATGAACTTAAAAGTTTTTGAATAATTTTATTTACAGAAAATTTACAAATACGTACAGAGAGATCCCATATACTCTGTATCCAGAGTATATTTCCTATTGTGGATGTCTTAAGTTATTACAGTACAGTTGTCAGAACTAAGCAACTAATATTAACACATTATTTTACTAATAGATACATTATAATACATTATTAACTAAAGCCTATGGTTCATTCAGATCCTTAGTTTATCTTGCTACCTTTTCTCTGTTCTATAATCCCTCATAGGACCTTACATTACATTTAGGCATCTCTGGGCTATGACAGTTTCCAGATTTTCCTTACTTTTGTGACTTGGACAGTTTTGAAGACTGTAACAGGTATTTTTAAAATTTCCCTTTTTTGGGGTTTGTCTGATGTTTATGTCATGGCTAGGCTGGGATTGTGGGTTCTGTGAGGGAGAATGTGGAGAAGTGCCTTTCTCATCCCATAATATCAAGGGTACATAGGGCAACATGCCTTATCATTGATGATGCCCACCTTGATTACTTGGACCAGGTAGCATTTGCCAGGTTTCACTACTGTGGAGGAACTTTTCCCCATTTCCATGCTGTGCTGTTTGGAAAAGTCCCTTCATCCAAGCCTTGTAATCTTACTCTGAATTTCTATTACACCTTACTAACCAGATTTCTATAGATTTTACTCACTTAAATTCAGTTCCAGGTGTCACCAGCAGTGACCTTAAAATCTAATAGTACTTCTGTCACACCTATGTTTCTAACTTGCCAGTAGCTGTTCCCCAACCCAGTTGAACCAAAATGACTTCTGCCTCATAACGACTCTGTAGACAGAGTATAACTGCCTCCTAGAGTTTCCAAGGAGTGCCTGGCAGATTTGAACTGCTAGCCTTCTGGTTAGCAGCTGTAGCATTCCACCAGGGTTTCCTGTGTCCCAGTACATGTGAATTCTATAGGGTCTGGGCACGTCAATGAGTTGTGATATTGCTGATACCGTCTGCTTTACCTAAATGCACTTGCTGGCCCTGGGATTTATTGGTCTTTAATGTCACCCCCAACTTTTAAAGGAGCCTCTGTCTTAGTATGAATTTTGCTGGAAGCAAACCATGAGAAAATGAATTGGGCAAAGTTGTTTAGTCAGGGAGCTGGTTCCAAGAAGCACCGATAGTGTAGTGGAGGAGCAAGATGGGTGGCAAGGAAGTCAGCAGGGTACTCTTTTGATCATGTGGCCATTTGGGGCATCCAGGGATCACTCTCACTGGGAACTTCTTGGGAGGGTATAGGACACACCTGAGTCATCCTTACCAGAAGGACAATGGAGCTAAGGGATTTATCTTCCATTTCTCATTTGTCAAGAATTGAGGGGGTTTCTAGAGTTGTTGTTTCTGAAGGTGCCACACTGTCCTTAAACTCTGGTGGCCAGTGACTGCCTTCAGCAGAGATTTGCTTAAGCTTTCAGTAAAAATCAGCAGTGTCTGGGAATGGTGGGAATCAAGGAACCATTAAATGCCCCCAAAAGGTCTAGTACAGCCTTTCTCACTTGTTTGCCTCAATAGTCAAATCAAAAGAATTCTAGATAAACAATTGACCTCAGAGGCCAGTTATAACACTAACTTCACATACTAACATAAGTAACTTTGTATTAGACAAATAACCTCCAGAGAGATCTCCTGGATGAGGTGATAATGATAATAATAGTTTTATAGTACTAGTAGGAATAAGAATATTGTACAGTGCATCTGGCACAGTGCATAAAGCTCTATCACATACATTATGCCATTAAAAAATTGAGTTTCACAAGATTCTGATGAGATATTCAGAACTTGTATTATTACAGTTTTCCAGGTGAAGACGTCAAACCATCAAGGTAAAAAGGAGCTAGACAATAAGTGGTGGATTTGTAACTAGTCATTACTTCTTCTAATTCTAAGACCAGTGTTCTAGAGTTAACAGATTATAAGAACTTTTCTACCCAATTTGGGGACCATGTCTGGTGAAACAGTTTGCAGCTCAAATGTCCTTTACCTCACTTCAATTAATAAAGCCAAGCCAGAGACAAGACTTCCAATTCCAAGATAAAGGAAGTCTTTTTATTTCTGGATGGTGTTGAGAAGTGTTTCAAGCAGGGAAAAGAAAATATAGCACATTTCAAACTAATCAGATATATTTACTCTTAGTAATCTAGTTCCATGGTTCTAAAATTAGCCTCAATCTTGAGCAGGAAAATCCTGTGATTTAACCTAAAAATTTGCAAAATTATAAACACAGAAGTATAGGGCAGGGCTAAAATGGCAGAGTAGTCGGATATTTCCTGTGATCCTTCTAACAACAAAGACCCAAAATAATGAATCAACTATATGTGACGTTCTAGGAACCCTAAAAATCAAAAGGAAAATTGAGTAACTAGACTGAGTGACAGGGAAAACAGAGTAGCCCAGAGTTACCTAGGACTGACTAGAACTGAACCTGTGGGAATCTGTACCCTGCAGATGAATTGGCGGCAGTGAGCACGGTGAGGGTAGGAGTGGCATTTGGAAAGCATCTTTCACAGCAGGAGAGATCAAGTGGTGGAAAGCCCACTCACATTTCCAGAAGCAGTGAAAAAATGGCTCTTGATTATCAAAATCTATGCATCTAACTCACAGTACATAGATCTAAATTATTCCCTTGGGATAAATCTCTGTCCCTTTTTCCAGAGCTTCCCTCTCCTTTCTCTGCACAGAACCCAAGCTGCTTCCAGAGACTCACACATTCCCTGAGCAGAAAGTGTGACCCCTTACATGCTCCCTGAACCATTCTAACAGCATCAGAGAAAGAACAGTTTAACAAATGGGGGTGATGGGAGAAAATAAAATGTGGGTTCTCCTGAAAAGGAATTCAGGGTAGTAACAGTTTCTTTGCCTAGATGCAGGCCTAAAGGGTGCACAAACCTAGAATGCCTCTCACCTCTGCATTCAGTATCAAGCACATGTAGTTCAGTTGAAAATCCTATCCACCTATGTGCCTTAAGGAATATGAATATACTTTCCTAACAGACACTCATGAATGGCTGTCAGCCCTCTGCATTTCTCAGCACATGCAGCCAGATACCTGTGCTTACACTGATCACTTTTTGTGCATTTAACTCTGTAGGAGAGACTGCACCACACACTTGGTGAGCAACTACTGGAACACCTGAGCTAATACATACAAGAAAAGTAAGTGGACTCCTGGGATCACATGCCTAGTAACAGTTCTAACCACATGGTGACTGGTTGCTAAGGCATCAAGGGTACAAATAATCAAACTACTATACAAGACCATCCTATTTGGGAATTTCAAAATGAAACAAAAAGCTAAAATACAGAAAGCAAACATAAAATAAATAAATACAACTTACTGATGGCTCAGAATCTACAGTCAATACCAAATCATATATAGGCAGACAACAATGGCTTCAGAAAGCTTGCAAAACAAAGAATCAAGAAATGTTCCAGGTGAAGAGAACTTCCTGGAATTATTGGATGTATGATATGAAAGATTAATATACAGAAATATGGTTTTCTTTTTTTATTAATTACAGTAAAAGAATAAAATATCTAACATCTATCAATTATCTCATCTATGATAAACCCTGAGCCCCCCTACCTAGCCATGTAGCCAACACAGTCATTTTCTTTGGTGGATAATTCTGTTGCTAAGTCCTTATAACAGGGGTCTCATAAAAACTTTGTCCTTTTAACACTGATTGGTTTCACTCATCACGATCTCTTCCAGATGAGACCATGCTATGGGATGTTTTCTAAAACTGACATTGTTTTTTTATCATAGCATAATGTTCCATTGAGTATATGTACCATAGTTTGCTTATCCATTCATCTGTTGATGGGCAATGGGGTTGATTCCAACTTTTTCCTATTTTGGACTGTGCTGCAACAAACATTTGTGTACATGTGTCTGTTTGTGTGACAACCTTTGTTTCTGAAGGATAAATTCCAAGCAGTGTAATTATAGGATCAAATGTTATATCCATTTCCAGCTTTTTAAGGAAGTGCCTGATTGTTTTCCAAAGATATTGTACGACTACGGGATCCTGCCAGCAGTGTAGGAGAGTTCCAATTTCCCCACAGCTTCTCTGGCATTTGTTGTTCTGTGTTTTTTTTGGATCATGGCCAATTTTGTGGGGATGAGATGGTATCTCCTTGTAGTTTTGATTTGAATTTTTTTGATAACTAATAATTGTGAGCAATTTTGCATGTGTTGTTTGGCTGCCTGGCTATCCTCTTTAGAAAAATGTCTGTCGATCTCCTTCACACATTGCTTAATTGGATTATTTATTCTTTTCTTGTTGACATTTTTTAATACCTTATAGATTATGGAGATCATTAATACATAATGCAGACAGACTTCAAAAACTGACAAAACACATTCAACAGAAGAGAAAATACATAGAAATCTTAAAGAGATTAGAAAAGAAATGAAACAAAACACAGCAGAACAAAATGATGAATTGTTCAGGCTGAAAGAAAGCATAGAGAAACAGCAAGCAGAAATTCAGAAGATTAATTTAAAAAGTTATAGAATTATACAACTCTATATAAAACCTTAATGGAGTAGTGGTTAAATGCTACATCTGCTAAACAAATGGTCAACAGTTTGAATCCTCCAGACACTCTTTGGAAACCCTATGGGGCAGTTTTACTCTGTCCTCTAGGGTTGCTATGAGTTGGAATCAACTTGATGGTTGTATAGAGGTTGTATAGAATCAACTTGAGGTTGGTATAGAAAGTCAAAGGAGCAGAACTGACACAATAAAAGCCAGAATTAGTGAGTTTGAAGATAAAACACTTGACATCAACATATTTTAGGGAAATCAGGTAAAAGAATTAGAAACAATGAAGAACTGCCAGGAATTATGTGGGACTCCATCAAGAGAAGTAATCTACAAGTGACTGGAGTACCAGAATGGGAAGGAGGATAACAGAGAATATAGTCAGAATTATCGAAAATATGTTGATAGAAAGCTTTACTGATATTGTGAAAGATGAGAAGATGTCTAGCCAAGTTGCTCATTTAACTCCTTGCAAGATAGATTCCCGAAAAAGACACAAGACATATTTTAATCAAACTTGCCAAAACTAAAGGTAATGAGAGTACTCTGAAGGGGGCTTGGGACAAATAAAAGATAATCTTCAAAGGAGAGTCAATAAAACTAAACTTAGATTACTCAGCAGAAACCGTATGGGAAAGAAGGCAATAGAAAGACACACACAAAGCTTTGAAGGGAAAATACTTGCCAGCCAAGAATTATATATCCAGTGGAACTGTCTTTCAGGTATGATAGTGAAATCAGAATGTTTCTAGATAGACAGAAGTTTAGAGAATTTGCAAAAATCTAACCAAAATTATGAGAAACACTAAAGAGAGTTCTTTGGTTAGAAAATCAATATCGTCAGATAATAACCCAAGGCTAGGACACAGGACAGAACAACCAGGTGTCAATCAAGATAGGGAAATCACAAAGACAAATCAAAGCTAAAATACCGAAACTAGTCAAACAGGGATGTCATTATGTAAAAGATGACAATATTACAAAAAGAGGGAGTAGAAAATGTAGTCATAGATCTTTCATATGGAGAAGTCAAAATGATACAAAGAAGTTAAAGATAAATTTAAATTTAGAATAATAGTGGTAAATATTGAGGTAACCATAAAGGAAACTAACAATACTCCACAGCAAAATGAAAAAAAGCATGAACTCCCAGAAAATATAAAACCAACAATGATAAAGAAGAAAACACATAAAATGACTCAACACAAAAAATTAAGTGGAACTAAGAAACTGTCAACAACACACAAAAAACAGAATCAAACTTACAGCACAAAACCATTGCCATCAGTAGTGTACTCAATTTAAATGGAATAAATGCATCAACAAAGAGAGAGAAAGGGACAAAGTGAATAAAAAAGCACCATCCATCTATATAGTACCTACAAGGGACACACCTAAAGACAGGAGCAAACTAAAAATCAAAGGAGAGGAAAAAAAATCAAGCAAACAACATAAAAAAAGAACAGACTACTAATATTAATTTCTGATAAAATAGAGTTTAAAATCCACCACAGTGGATAAGAAAGGACATCAGTTTGTTGCAGCCCAGTTGGAGCAAGGGAGAATGAAGAACATCAAAGACGTAAGAAAAATATGAGCCCAAGAAACTGAAAGGATCACATAATCCAGAGGTGGGAAGAAGTAGATGGTGCCTGGCTACCACCAGTGACTGCCCTGACAAGGAACACAACGAAAAGTCCCTAATGTAGTAGGAGAAAAATGGAGTGCAGAACTTGAACTCTTATTAAAAAGACCAGACTTAATGATCTGACAGACTCATGTAGATGGCAGCAGTTGCTTCATGGTAGAATTCTTGCCTTTCATGTGAAAGACCAGGGTTATATTCCTGGCCAATGCACCTCAGTGAAGACTCCATTTGTCTGACAGTGGAGGCCTGTGTGTTGCTGTCACGTTGAATAGGTTTCAGTGGCTCTTCCAGACTAAGGTGCACTAAGAAGAAAGGCCTGGTGATGAACTTCCTAAAATCAGCTAATGGAAACTATATGAACTGTAAGTGACTGGGCAGCTAGCTAGTTGGGATTAGACTCCATAGCAGCTAACAGTAAGTACAAAGAACTATTTCAAGCTTGCGCGAACATCAGGTTCCTGGAAGAGCTTGTTAAAACACAGAATCACCTGAAGACATTTTTATCTGGTAGACTTGGAATGGGACCCCAAAATGTGGTCTGCAGACCACTCTTTCAGTAGCTCTGGTGGTTGTAAGGATTACATTGGAGCTTCACACGTGATAGAAGAGAGCTACTGTTTTAGAACAAAAGCAATTTTCAGCAATCATGAGTAACTTAAAAAACTACAATCATGGACATTTTGAAGGTTGTATTTTAAATAAATATGACTAATATCAAAATTTTTAAAATGAAAGATGACAGATTAATTTCCCAAGATGATGGACAAATAGATGTCTGTCCAACAGAAATGTACTTTTATACACTGTTTCAGAAGCTGCTGGAATTGTTCTTGATTCTGGAGAAAAAACATATTATTAGTTTTTGCCTTAGAATTCTGTCTGTATTCTACGTTAAGTGACTTCACAATTAGTACAAATACTCCCCTGGACTAATATTATTAAATGCAGGCAGATTGGTGGTGACAGAGCGATCACCAGAGTCTCAGGTGGAAGCCCTGGGTTCAAGCCCTGGCTATTTCAAGTACTATTTTTTCTTCTGAGTGATCCCAAGGAAGTCACCTAATCTCCCTTACCACTGGCACCCTCTTCTGTAAAGCAGTAATAGCATGAGCTGTTCTGAATAATGCTGCAGGCAGCAGTGTTTAGCTGAATAGAAGTGAGATAATCCCATTTGCATGCTGCAATGCCTCTGTATGTTCATGTGGTTAACAGGGTGCAGTTTACTCTTGAATGGAGATGGTGGGGGGTGCATCATCAGAACACAGGCTCCACTACATCTGCTTCCTGCCTAGTGGATCACCATCTGGCTCCTCACCTTGCTCCCTTTCAAGATGAACTCTCATTCCATGGAAAAAATTCTCAGCCTTAAAGTCACAACTTCAAAAATGCAGTGGGGGCCACATTTAAAAGGTCTGGCAAATTTTTGGTTGATTTAATTTTTCAAACACTTAAAAAAAGAGATAAAAGCTAAGAATTAAAATATACATACAGAATAGAAAACATTAATATTTTCAAGTAGTATGTATTGCATAATCATCATAAGGAAATAATAAAATCTGAAGTGCCTTGGACCAGATGATAGCTCTTACATTCTCTGATGCTGGAAATATGTAGTCTGTGTGAAAAGGATTCAGGGATCCCAGTGCTGGCTTCCAGTTTCTTATGACAGAATCACTAACGCTTCTACCTACAAATACCACCTTAGGTAATTAAGAGGCGTGAACCTGAATCAGCAAAAATTGGCTAAGTCTATAGGTGGTGAAAATGGCAACACCACTTGGCTGTTTGCCCAGAGACTGGGTGTTCGAATCCACAACAGGCACCCCAGAAGAAAGGCCTAGAAGTCTACTTCCAAAACCAGATATTACAAAACTCCTACTCCGACACACATAGAGTCTCCATGAGGTTGAATCTATACTATAGCAACTGGTTTGTCAATGGTAATATAACCAAACATGCATTCTTCTTCTACATTATTAGCCAGTTGAAGTAAGAGGGTCACCATACCGCCAGTAGCAAAGGAAAAGGAATGTGGAAATTTATTGTTTGTTCAAACAGGGAGCAATGTAAGGCCCAGTAGCCAAAAGATCAGAAGCTCCCTGCCTCTGAACCTAGGAGTTTTTATATCCTCTAGTCTCCAGGGCACAGGGATTGATACCTGAGACCTTAAACTCTGAGGCCTATTTGGAAATGTATGTGCTGAGTCATGCTGTAAAGGAAACCAGTTTTCACTTTTTAAATGGATTCTTGCACCTCTATCTATTGAAAACATTAAAGTCTAGGGCAAAGCTCTTTAGATGCTGTACACACATGGAGATACTGGTTTGCACATGTGTGGAATTCTGACTCCAAAGTTCAAGCGAGGCTAGTGCCCCATCTGTGGTGAGGCCAAACTGCAGTTAGAAACCACGGCTTGGTGGGCTGCAAAAGTGGAGGAGAACCAGGTAGATCAGGGAAAGCTTTGGTGGCAGTTTCAGAAATTGCTGGGAGGAGACTGAAGGCAGTCTTGTTGAAATGACTGCTGATGTTGTTGTTCGCCTAACAGCTGTCTCTGACTCATAGTGGACCCGTATAACAGTAGAACTTTACCACAGAGTTTTCTAGGTTATAGTCTTTATCCCGCAGCATTTCTGGATGGATTCAAACTGCCAACCTTTCAGATTGGAGCCTAGTGCTTAACTGCTGTACCACCAGGTTTCCTTGTTAAAATGACTAGGAGGGTTAAATTCTATAATTAGGACACTCTAGATTACATTGTCTCCCTGCCCACAACTCTTTGATCTTTTGCTGTGGTTGTCAATCCATCTGTTATCTTTAACATGGTGCCTCTTACTACATGAAGGAAGCTAAGGAGCTGAGGCCTGAAATATCTGTATTACTTATAGACTTGAGGCTGGATGACAACAAGGAATGGAACAGTTCATTCTGATCCCCTTGCATAGTCCCTTGATTTCCTCATAAGTCTAGAGTCCTCTCTTCTCAGTCACCTGTCCTGCTGATCCCATCGGCTTTCAGTAGTTTTATAATGGAGGCAGATTACCCATACATCAACCTAGATTTACGAAGAAACAAGAAGAACGTGAAGTGACTTAGAATAGAGGTTACTCTGTCATTCCCCATTTCATTGGTGATGGGTGCTCTAACAGGTTGCTGAGGTGGGCACAGGATCATGGGCACAGGATTGTGTGCACCTGTGAGGCTTGACTCTTAGAAAGAAGACCTGATGTCTATAGGTTTGAAGACATTGGATGCCCAGAAAATTATTTGACCAGTTTTCCTCATAAAGAATAGTAGGTGGATGCTGTCTTTGGAAAGAGCAATGTTCTTCTCATCCACTTACCTAGGCAATGGCTGCTTAGGATCAGTGTTCAAATTTTCTTTTATAAAATTAATTTTTAAAACTCTGCTGAGTATTTTCTTAGTATAACAGGCAATTTATCTTCATTTGAAGTATGAGAGTGTATTTTTTTATTGGGCTATTCTGATTTTCACTTTATCACAGGGAAAGACATTGCCTCTAGAAGCAGATGCTGAGACAAGTATTTGGGTATCAGTGGTTTATTTAGGGGGACTGAAACAGGGAGGAGAAGGTAGCTAACACAGGGTAGGTGACTTTGGGTTATCAGAAGTTATTTGTGAGGTGGGAAGCTCTATAGTCTCTGCATAGTAGTTGTCAAGTCTCATCAAGTGTGGGTATTAAAACACAGAATTTTCTGGCCTGTTAAGTATGGTAGCAACTCAAACCTCTTAGGCAAGGGGAAGCTGATCCGTAACAGTAAGTGAACTGACAGATAGCATGTGGCAAGGCTGGCGTCAGGGATGCTCCCTGACAGCATTCACTGCAGAAGAAAGCTCTCTAAGTGCCTCCTTTCTGGAGTTTCTCAGACTTTGATAGTAGATACATAGGTTTAAGTTCAAGGAAGGACAGAAGCACAAGTATTCATTCTCATCCAATCATAAATAAAAATTTTGACCCCTGATCTAGAAATGTCAGAAAACTTCCATTCGGCTCTCTTACTTTGTAGTTGTTGCTGCTGACAAGCACCTCCTCAGTGAAGAGGAGCCCGTACCTCTCCTGAATGCCCCCAAAATATTGAGTCTGCCCACCAGTCTTGACTCCTCAAGAGCTCACATATTGATGTAGTTTGTAGATCTTCATTGCATGTTGACAACACCTTCTTCTTTATCCACAGGAAGACTGCTAAATCAAACCGACAAAGGGAAGCTGGTGTTTCTATAAGTGAGATATCACATTTGTTTGGGGAAGCTTGCAGGATGATATTAGAACAAAACCAGACAACATCTGCTTTACTCACAGTGCATCAGGATACACAGGAATCAAATTGACTACATCTGTAGAAAGCAACAACAGAGAAACTCAATATCAGTAGACAGAAACAGACAAGGGCAGACCGGAATGGATCATCTATTGCCCCTATGCAAGTTCAAGTTAAAGCTGAAGAAAAATACAGCCAGTCTACGAGAGTCAAGTGCGACTGTGAGTATATCCCACCTGAGTTTAGAGATCATCTCAAGAAGATTTAATGTACTGAACACTAATAACCAAAAAAGAGATGAGTTAGGGAATGACATCAAGGACATCAGGCATGATGAAAGCAATATGTCATTAAAAAGACAGAAAAGACCACAATGGATGTCAGAAGAGACTGTGAAACTTGCTTTGGAACACAGAGTAGCTAAAGTGAACAGAAGAAGTGATGAATTAAAAGAACTGAACAAAAGATTTCAAAGGGCCGTTAAAGAATTATAATAAAATTTGCAAAGACCTGGAGTTAGAAACTCAAAAGGGAAGAACACACTTGGCATTTCTCAAGCTGAAAGAACTGAAGAAAAAAATTCAAGGCTGTAGTTGCAGTACTGAAGGATCTTGTGGGAAAATACTGAATGACACGGGGAGTATCTAAAGAAGATGGAAAGAATATACAGTCACTATGCCAAAAAGAATTGGTCACCATGCAACCATTCCAGGAGGTAACATACGATCAAGAACCAGAAGTACTGAAGGAGGAAGTCTAAGCTCCACTGAAGAGGATAGTGAAAAGCAGGATTCCCAGAACTGGTGGAATACCAGCTGAGATGTTTCAGCAAACTTTGTGTCTAGAAATTCAGAAGACAACTTTCTGGCCAGCTAACTTGATGATATCCATATTTGTGCCAGTTTCAAAGAAGGCTGATCCAACAGAATGTGGAAATTATTGAACACCATTAATGTCACACACAAGTAAAATTTTGCTGATGAAGTTTCAAAAGCATTGCAACAGTACAATAACAGGGAACTGCCAGAAATTGAAGGCAGATTCAGATCAGGATGTGGAATGAGAAACACCACTGCTGATGTTGTATTGATCTTGGCTGAAAGTACAGCATGGATGTCACTTTGAGGACTAAGGTTTGTCTAACCCAAGCCATGATATTTTCAAATGCCTCGTATGGATTTGAAAGCTGGACAATAAATGAGGAAGACCAAAAAATAACTGATGCCTTTGAATTATAGTTACTGGTGAACAATATTGAATTATGTTGTGGGGTGTAAAAAGAACAAACTTGTCTTGGAAGAAATACAACCAGAATGTTCCTTAAAAGCAAGGCTGGGTAACTTAGTCTAAAGTATTTCGGACGTGTTATCAGGAGGAACTGGTGACTAGAGAAAGACATCATGGCTGGTAAAGTCGAGAGTAGCTGAAAAATATATAGATCGTCAGAGAGATGGATTGGCACAGGGGCTGCGACAATGGTTTCAAGCATCACGGTGAATATGAGGATGGTACGAGACTGAGCAGTGTTTTGTTCTGGTGTACATGGGGTTGCTGTGAGTCAATATTGACTCAATGGCACTTAATAGTAACAACAGGCAATGTCTGCTACACTCACATTGATTTGGGCAGAGGGCCATAGGAATCATCAGCCCATACATTTAAACTCCAGAAGATGGAACTGACAAGCTAATCTGATTTGTTTATTTGACATTTTGTTTTGAGGCTGTTTTAGGCTGGGTTCTCCAGGAAAGCAAAACCAGTCAAACACATAAATATCTCCTTTTTATTTGTACATAAATCTTTAAGTACATAAATACAGTTAAGTACATAAAAATATAAGTACATACCCCCAAGAAAACACCCTTTGGACTGATTGGCAACTCACAGCAGATATTGTCGTGGGTTTGATCACCTTATATGAAATCTCATCATGTAAGTGATCACATTATTATGTGACTACCTAACTACGTCATTACTACCAAGCCACTGAGAATCATGGCCCAGTCAAGTTGACACATAACCTTAAGGATTACAGAGGCTCATAACTAGTTGGTGGTAGAACTGGGATTAAACCTAGCTCAGTTTCATCAGTGCTCAAACTATTTTGGATAAATCATATAAAACTTAGTCTCATTCATAGCTGTGAGAAAGATAAAATGCACTTTCAGCAGCAAGAGAGTACAGTTAACCTGCTACCAAGCTATGAAGTGGCTGGAGTGAGAACTCTCTGTGGTGGCCTACCAGGGAGCTGGTGATGCTCTGTGTGGCGTTAACAGAAAGCACAATTGCGTATAATTCAGTAATACATTTCTTTGTTAAGTTTTGACAGCAATGGAGTTGGCTGAGCACTGCACAGCAATAAGAAACTTTCAAATCAGCTGGTCACAAGTCCAGACAAAGTGTGACTAGGTCCTTACAAGGCTGAAATCAAGATGATGGCCAAGTTGTTTTCTTCTCTGGATAGAGACTCTGAGAAGAATCTGCTTCCAAGCTCATTCAGGAGTTGGCTTAGTTGATTTCCTTGTGCTTACGGGACTGATGTCCCTGGTTCCTTGTGGCTGTCAGCTGGGAGTCACTCTCAGCTCTTTGATCCCATCCATATTCCTTGCCGTGGAATCCTCTTTATCTTTAGAATCAGAATACAGAATATCCCTTAAGTAATAGATCTCACTTCTTTAAATATCTTCTGCCGGTAAGAATCTGATCCCTTTCAAGGGCTTACCTTATTAATCAGGCCAACTGAGGACAATAGCCCTATCTTAAAGTAAACTGTTTTGGGACCTTAGCTACATATGTAAATTTTTTTTCATAGCAGCATCTAGATTTGTGTTTGACTGAATGACAGTGGGAAATTGTACCTATGCTAGGAGCCCATAATCTTGGGGACACCCTAAAATTCTTCCTCTGATCCACCTTCTCCAGAGAAAATTAGTAATTACAGCATAAGATATGCATTCTTCTTTATTACTTACAAGGCCCAGCAATCACAGAATGAGAATAAAATGAGCATGTTTGTATAAGACAATGCAGAACAGAGAATTCTGTGGCATGTTGAAGCCAGCCACATTCTGCTCCAGGTTGTGGCTGCCATGTAACAACACAGAGTCAGTATTGCCAGATTCTCTTATTTTTAGAGATCAGGCAGATTCTCTTGGCTTTAAAGTTGTTGAAGAATTCAAAAGTTTTAAAATACTAGTTTAATCACATAAAGCACTTTTTGTGATCCTGATGGGACCTATGAAATACCAGTAATTTCTGCTTACTGCAATCCTGTGGTGTCAATGAATTCATTCATTAGAATGTTCTTACTGAAATTTCTACTCTGTATATCCCGGTTCTAGGCTCTGGGAACACAGGCTGGTAATGGGAGACCTGACTGAGCAGGGAGCATTTGAGTGTAGATCTGAAGAAATGGAGGTGACAAATATGTCCCTCTGAGTGATGAGAGTTCCAAGAAGAAGAAACGTCAAGTGCAGGGGCCCTGGAGTAGGGTGTACTAGGTGTGTCTAAAGAATGGTGAGGAGTCTGGTGAGATTGGAATGGAATGAACAGAGGACAGCATAGCAGAGGAGATGGAAGGGAAGTAAGGAGATCTTGCAGAATCTTGCAAGATGTGGATTTGAGAATTTTTATAAGGGAATGGGAAGACATGGAGGAGGTTTAAGCAGAGGAGTGAGACGAACTGAATTTTGCTTTCGTATGATCTCTTTGACTTCTTGGGTGAGAGATTTTGAAAGACAGGATAAAAACAAGGAGCCCTGATTGCACAGTGGTTAAGCTCTTGGCCGCCAACTGAAAGGCTGACAGTTAGAAACCAGCAGCAGCAACATGGGTAAAAGATATACCAGTCTGCTTCCGTAAAGATTTACAGCCTTGGAAACACTATAGTAGTTCTATTCTGTCCTAAAGGGTCACTCAGAGTTGGAATTGGATTCAACAATAATGCATTTTAGGGTGAAAACAGGAAGTTTGCTTAGGAGGCTAGAATAGTAATCCAAGAATGGTATGATTTGGGCTTAAATTAAGATTATTACAAAGTGAAGGTGCTAAGGTTTTGTCAGATTCTTGCAATATTGGACGCTTAGGAATTTCAGGCTTTCCTGGCTGATAGAATATGGCGTATAAAAGAAAAAGTAGAGTCAAGAATGATACTGGGGTTTGGGATTCACTAGCAATGAAAAACTGAACTTGCAGACTCAGTCCCTATTCTAAGATACTTTTTGCTGGAAGTCAAATGGAAGTCTAGATTTGTTGGTTTTCACTTAGATCCCATCCCAGTCCCCTTAACTGGGACTGCTTGCCACTCTTGCACTTCCTAGTGAGCTCATCCTAGATGCTCTTTCAAGAATCATTTAAGCCCTTAAAACCTGAGAATTTAAGAAGTTTTGGCTTCATCCTCCAGACCACAGCCATAAGTCTAGCTCTAACTCTGTACTCCATTTTGGGTGACAGAATCCCTCTCATAGAGTGACTTAGTGTCCCTAAGTCTCGATATACCAGTTACCAGATCTGTTTCTTCTCGTTGTCTGAGAACTGATGACTTCCTGGCCCTTATTGTCACTTGCAATGTAGGTTCTATTTTGCTATGACTCTTAGACTGTTCACCTGTCAGCCTGTCTTTGAGCTTTATAAAGCATAGGGCTATTCAGATTTTCTGTTTTGCTTTTGTCAGTTTTGGTAAATTGCTTGTTTCAAAGAAATCTTTCTACTTCAACTAGGTCATCAAATTTATTGCACGTGGTTTTTCATGTTCTGTTATTCTTTTAATGAATGTAGGGTCTATAGTTATACTCACAGTTTGTGATATTGGCAGTTTGTGTTATCTCTGTCTTTTCTTGGTCAACCTATTAATAATACATCAAGTTTGTTGCTCTTTTCAAAGGACCCCCCTTTTTTATTACGATTAAATGAAAATGTACATTCCCATATAAATTTGCATGCTTATCTACATGCAGCTTCCATTGCTCTTCCTGCATGGTGACAGCACACTCCTCCTCTCAGCTCCATACATGACCTATCTTCCCAACAGTCTCCTATCTTCTCTGCTTCCCCTGTCCCCCTTCCTCCAGTATGAGGTAAACAGGATGACGTATTCTAGATGTCTAGAACTATAATGTGCCCACACAATATGGTCCCTCTGCGTTACAAGTCCAATCCATTGCTCTCTGAAAAGTTGCCCTCCATTATGATTTATGGACAAGGGCAGCATCAAGGCCAGGGGCCATGCTCCCAGGGGAACCCTGAGGTTCCTGGACCATGAATTGTGGTCTTTTAGTGGAGATCTCAAGGTGCACCCCTTATTTGTACTTGTGTGGCCGGTGAGACTCAACTTTGTGAGCTCCATTGTGGCTATCACTGGTGGTGGCCGGGCACCATCTGGTTCTTCCGGTCACAAGACAATGTAGACATTCACTCAAGTGGGTCTCTGTCCTCTGGATTCTCTTTCTCCCATGTTGTTATGGACACTGGTGATCATCCATTTCTGCTAAGTTGGGACCATTTGCTGTACTCTCCGATGGCAGCTTGGCAGCTTTTAAAACCCCAGACGCCACTCACCAATGTGGGATGCAGAGAGCCCTCGTTAGCAAATGCTAACTGTGTCAACTGGCGTTGATGTCCCCTGAGAGCACGGTCCCCTGCCCCCCGCCCCAGGTACTCTGTCCTTGCAATATTGGGTTAAGATGGCGGGAGTACACAAGTTGTGCTGAAGTCCTGTTAATATTGATCTTCTTACGAATGAGTGCTGTCACCAATTTCACCCAACCGAATTTCTAACTATCTAATTTTAACCCTCCCCTGTTGCCCTCCTACCCTCCCTACCCTTGCAGCCATCAAAGAGGTTTTTCTGTTATGCATGAGTCTGCTTTTAATTTCTTATCATAGGGGTCTCATACAATATTTGTCCCTCTGTCGCTGATTACTTTCACTCAGCATAATGTTCTCCAGTTGAAACCAGGTTAAGAGATGTTTCCTGCTATCATCGTTGCTCTTTATCACTGCGTAGTGTTCCACTGAGTGTATATACCTTAGTTTACCTATCCATTCTTCTGTTGTTGGGCATCTGGGTTGATTCCATCTTTTTGCTATCGTGGACTGTGTGGCAACGAATGTTCGCGCGCATGTATACATTGGTGTGAATAGCCTTGATTCTGTAGGATATATTCCAAGCAGTGGAATTACTGGGTCAAATGGTATACCTATATCCAGTTTTTTAAGGGAGTGCCAGATTGCTTTCCAAAGAGGTTGTGCCATTTTGCAATCCCACCAACAGTGTAGGAGAGTTCCAATCTTTCCACAGCCTCTCCAGCATTTGTCATTTTATGTTTTTTGGATCATGGCCAACCTTGTTGTGGTGAGATTGTATCTCATTGTCATTTTCATTTGAATTTCTTTAATAGCTAATGATTGTGAGCATGTCTGCATGTGTTTTTTGGCTGCCTGGATCTCCTCTTTACAGAAGTGTCTGTCCATCTTCTTGGCCCATTGCTTAATTGGATGATTATCTTTTTCTTGCTGATATTTTGTAGTAACTTGTAGATTATGGAGATGAGGCATTGGTCTGACATAGAGTTGCCAAATATTTTTTTGGATTCTGTAGGTGGCCTTTTAATTCTGTTAATAAAGTCTTTGGATGAGCAAAAGTGATTGATTCTTAGTAGTTCCTATTAATCTATTTTCTCTTCTGTTGATTGTAGTTTGTTTGACAGATTTTGAAGTCTGTTTATGTTGTGTATTAAACCTTCCATTGTTGTCCCTACTTTTTCTTGGATAAGCTTTATCGTTTTAGATTGCATATTTAGGTCTTTTATCCAGTTTGAGTTGGTTTTTGGATAAGGTGTCAGATATGGGTCTTGTTTTAATTTGGTGTAGATGGATATCCAATTTTGCCAGCACCATTTGTTGAAGAGATTGTTTTTACCCCAGTTTAATGTCTTAGGGCCTTTGTCAAATATCAGCTGTTTGTAGGCAGATGGTGTCATCTCTGGGGTCTCCATTCTGTTCCATTGATCAATCTGTCTGTTCTTGTACCAGTACTAGGCTGTTTTGACCACTGTGGCAGGGTAATAGGTTCTGAAGTTGGGTAATGAGAGGCTTCTCAGTGTATTCTTCTTCTTTGGAAGTGCTTTACTTATCCGGAGTTTCTTCCCTTTCCAGACAAAATTGGTGATTTGTTTCTCCATCTTATTAAAAAAGGATTCTGGGACTTATATTGAGATTGTATTACATAAGTAGATTACTTTATGTAAAATAGACATTTTCACAATGTTATGTTCCTATCTGTGAGCAGGGTAGGTTTCTCCATTTATGTAAGTCCCTCTTAGTTTCTTGTAGTAAGAGCTTGTAGTTCTCTTTGTAATGGTCTGTTATTTCTCTGGTTAGATTAATTCGCAGGCATTTTATTTTCTTAGGGGCTATAGTAAATGGTATTGATTTGATGATTTCTGCATTAACAGTCTTGTTGTTGGTATAAAGGAATCCTACTGATTTACTTGTGTTTGTCTTGTATCCTGAGACTTTGCTGAACTCTTTTATCAGTTTGAGCAGTTTACTTATAGATTCTTTGGCATTTTCTGCATATACAATCATATCATCAGCAAACAGGGAGATTTTGACTTCTTCTTTGCCAATGCAGATGCCTTTTATTTCTTGGTATTGTCTAATTGCTCTGGTTAGAACTTCTAGCACAATGTTGAATAGGAGAGGGGAGACTGGGCATCCTTGTCTAGTCCCTGTTCTCTAGGGAAACTGTTTCAGTCTCTCTCCATTCAGGATGATGTAGGCCGTTGGCTTTGTTAAATGGCCCTTATTGCGCTGAGGAATTTTCCATCTATGCCTATTTTGCTAAGAGTTTTTAGCATGAATGGGTGTTGGACTTTATCAAATGCTTTTTCTGCATCAATGGACAAAATTAGGTGATTCTTGTCTTTTGTGGCATTTATGTGGTTAATCACATTAATTATTTTTCTGATGTTGAACCAGCCTTGCATCCCTGGTATGAATCCCACTTGGTCATGATGGATTATTTTTTTGACATGCTGTTGTGTTTTATTGGCAAAAATTTTGCTGAAGAATTTTTGCATCTAGACGCATGAGTGATATCAGTCTGTAGTTCTCCTTTTTGGTTGGATCTTTCCCTGGCTTTGGTGTCAGGGTTATGTTGGCTTCATAGAATGAGTTTGGGAGTACTCCATCCTGTTCTATACTGTGAAATAGTCTCAGTAGTACTGGAGACAATGCCTCTCTAAAAGCTTGGTAGAATTCTGCAGTGAAGCCATCTAGACCCGGGCTTGTTTTGGTTGGCAGTTTTTTGATGACTTCTTCAATCTCTTTCTTCCTTTGTGATGAGTTTATTAATTTCTTCTGCTTCGCGTTGTGATAATTTGGGTAGGTGACAGGAATCAAGGAATTTGTCCATTTCCTCTAGGTTTTCAAATTTGTTAAAGTACTGTCTTTCATACTATTCTGTTGTAATATTTTGATTTCTGTTGGATCTGTTGTGACAACTCCCCTCTTATTTCTTATTTGGGTTATTTGTTTCCATTCCTTTTTTTCTTTAGTAAGTTTAGCCAGTGGTTTGTCGATTTTGTTGATCTTTTCAAAAAACCAGCTTTGGTCTTTTCAAGTTTTCATTTGTTCTTCTAGTCTCTAATTCATTTAGTTCTTCTCTGATCTTTATGATCTGTTTTCTTCTGGTGCCTGAGGGGTTCCTCTGTTGTTCTCTCTCTACTACTTGTTCTAGCTGTAGGGTCAGTTCTTTGATTTGGTTTCTTCCTTCCAGATGTGTGCATTTATGGAGATAAAACTGACCTCTGAGCACTCCTTTGGCTGTATCCCATAGGTTCTGGTAGGGAGTATTTTCGTTCTCATTGGAATCAATAAATTTCTGTATTTCACCCTTGATTTCTTCTATAATCTATGTTTTTTTGAGCAAGATGCTGTTCAGTTTCCATGAGTTCCACTTTCTATCTATGTTTCTTCTGCTACTGATTTTGACTTCTTTGGCTTTATGATCTGAGAAGATGCTTTGCATTAATTCAGTGGCACGGAATTTGTTGAGAATTGCTTTATGTCCTAACACATGGTCTATTCTGGAGAATGTTCCATGTGCACTGGAGAAGAAAGGGTAGTTGTCCGCTGATGGATAAAAAGTTCTGTATCTGTCAATGAGGTCTAGTTGGTTAATTGTGGCAATAGGTCTCCTGTGTCTTTATTGAGCTTTTTTCTAGACGATCTGTCCAATATTGAGAGTGGAGCGTTGAAGTCTTCTACTATTATTGTGGAGTGATCTATCTCCTTTTTGAACGTAGTCAGTGTTTGATGTATTTAGGTGCTCTAATATTAAGTGCATAAGTATTTAATTTTGTTAAGTCTTGCTTTCAGCAATAGATAGTATCCATCCTTGTCCACGATAGTGGATTTTACATTTATATATATGTATATTTTTTAATATAACTGAGTGAAAATGTACATTCCCGTATAAATTTACATGCTCATCTATATGCAGCTTCCACTGCTCTCCCTGCCCAGTGACAGCACACTATTCCTCTCTGCTCCATACATGTCTCATCCTCCCAACAGTCTCTTTTTCCACTCCTCTCCACCCACTCTCCTTCCTCCAGCCAGAGGTCAGCAAGATGACATCCTATAGATGTATAGAACCATAAAGTGCATCTAATATATGGTCACTGCATCACCAAGCCCAATCCATTCCTGTCCGAAGAGTGGACCTTCATTATGATTTATGGTCAAGGGCAGCATCAGGGCGAGGGGCCATGCTCCCAGGGGAACCCCGAAACCACTGGACCATCAATTGAGGTCTTTTAGTGTGGATCTCAGGGTGTACCCCTTATTTGTACTTGTGTTGCCAGTGAGACTCAACTTAGTGAGCTCCATCATGGCTATCACTGGTGGTGGCCAAGAACCATCTGGTTCTTCTGGTCCCAAGTCGATGTAGACACCCACTGATGTGGGTCTCTTTATCTTCTGGGTTGTCTTTCCCCCATGTCATTTTGGTCTTCAGTGAGCATTCGTTCCTGCTGAGTTGGGACCCTTTGCTGTGCCCTCAGATGGCAGCTTGGCAGCTTTTAAGACCCCAGACATCACTCACCAATGTGGGGTGCAGAGAGCCCTCTTAGCAAAATGCTAGTTGTGCCAATTGTCCTTGCTTTCGCCTAAGAGCATGGTCCCCCGCCCCCTGCCCCAGCTACTCTATCCTTGAAATATTGGGTTAAGATGGAAGGAGTACTCATGTTATGCTTAAGTCTACTTAATATTGTTGTTTCTAATGTGTGCTATCACCGATTTCACCCAACCAGATTCCTAGCAACTATCTAATCTAAAGCGTCCCCCCCTCACTCCCTCTCTCCCCTCCCTTGCAGCTGTCAAAGAGTGTTTTCTTCTATACACAAGTCTATTTTTGAGATCTTATTGTAGAGGTCTCATACAATATTTGTTCTTTTGTCGCTGACTACTTTCACTCAACATAATGTCTTCCAACTGAAACCAGGTTAGGAGATGTTTCCTTGAATCATCGTTATTCTTTATCATTGCGTAGTGCTCCATTGAGTATATGTACCATAGTTTACCTATCCATTCTTCTGTTGTTGGGCATCTGGGTTGATACCATCTTTTTGCTATCGTGGACTGTGCTGTGATAAACATTCTGGTGCATGTGTCCATTGGTGTGAAAGGCCTTGATTCTGTAGGATATATTACAAGTAGTGGAATTACTGGGTCAAAGGGTATATCTATATCCATTTTTTTAAGGAAGCGCCAGATTGCTTTCCAAAGAGGCTGGACCATTTTGCAACCCCATCAACAGTGTAGGAGGGTTCCACTTTCTCCACAGCCTCTCCAGCATTTGTTGTTTTGTATTTTCTGGATCATGGCCAATCTTATTCATTAAAATATATTTTATCTGAGATTAGATTTCCCACACTTGCTCTTCTTTGTTCATTGTTAGCTTGATACATATTCTTTCATCCTTTAATTTTCAGTATGTTCATATCTTTAAGTCTAAGGTGAGTTTCTTGTAAACAACATATTGATGGCTCATGTATTTTGATCCAAGATGTCACTTGATGTCTCTTTACTGGAGCATTAAGTCCATTCATATTCAATGTAATTACTGATAGGTATGTTTTCAGTGCTGCCATTGTGATTTGTGTATTTTAGTGCTGATGTTTTCTCTGTTGTTCTTATTAATCTGTTCTGTGACCTTCTTCTTTGTGTGTTGATTTTTCACCTTTTTCAGGGTTGGTTTTGTGGTTGCTCTAATTCCTGTATTACATTTCTTGGTATGGTATGTTGTTTATTTATTGTGCTTTTTGGCTGCCTGTATGATCCCGCTTAATAAACTATATATAAACCTAATTTTGATTGCTACCAGTCTTGTCAACTTCCTCTCCATCTGGAAAGACTGTAACAACTGTAGTACATCCCTCTTTTTAAATGATGATGTCATAGTTTACATGATATGATCACTAGATCGTTTCTTTCACTGTTATAGATTTCATTGTGTTTGGAGTCTTCCCTAACTCAGTAAGATTCTGGATAATGTGTCCTTATAAAATACAAAGTTAGAGGTTTTGTTCTTCCAAGCCAAGAGATTCTTTCAGTATTTCTTGTAGCTTTGGTTTGGTTTTTACAGTCTCTCAGTTTCTGTTTATCTGTTAAGGTCTTAATTTCATTTTCATATTTGAAAGATAGTTTTGCAAGATATATAATTCTTCGTTGGAAGTTCTCCTTCAAGACTTTGAATGTGTCATGCCACTGTCTCCCTGCCAGCATCGTTTCTGCAGAGAAATCTGATGAAAGCCTACAGGGTTTCCCTCTGAATGTTAGCTTTGCTTTGAGTCTTGCTGCCTTTAAGAGTTTCTGCTTGTGTTTCATTTTGTTTAGCTTGATTATAATATGTCTTGGAGTCTTTATATCGAGATCTATTTTGAGTGGTGTACAATACGTATCTTGGATATGTATATTCTCTTCTTTCATAATTTCTGGGAAGTTTTCTGTGAGCAGCTCAGGAACAATATTCTCTGTGTTCTCTGATGTGTCGCCCTGTTCAGGAACCCCAGTTAATCATAGATTCTTCTTCTTAATAGAGCCACACATGTTTCTTAATGCTTCTTCATTTTTCTTGTTTCTTTTTTTCTGATTTCTCCTCATAGATGCTGGAGTCAGTGGCTCTGTCTTCCAAATCAGAAATACTCTTTTACATTTGTTCCATTCTGTTTTCTTGGCTTTGAACTGAAGTTTCTATGTCTTTGATTTTGTTCTTGATCTGTTGGATTTCAGAGTATTGATGTTCTGTCAAATTGAACAGCTTCCTTAAATTTTCATTTCACTCTACTGTGTTTTGTATAAGGTCTAGGAGGGCTCTATATATAATCTTTTTGTATTCACCTTCTGATAGTTTCAGAAAAGCTTCTTGGTCTGTGGAGTTCTGAGGTGGTTTCTTTCGGGTGCCTTCTGATGTCATGGGTGGTTTTCGCGTTACCATCTTCTCCAACATTTGTCACTTTTGGGGCTTCGTGTAGGTCAACAGAGGCTGGGAGAGATACTATGAAGATGGACTACAGTTGCTTCTCTAGGCCATCTTAAAACGAGAAGTAAAAATTATTTGACAGCTTCCAAAGTCAGTCAGGTTTTCAGGTGTACATGTCCCTCTTCCCAGCTGGCAAAGTAAGCACCTCTATATTGTACACCAGATGTTATAAACTAGCTCAAAGTACAGAAAGGCTACTGGCCTGCTGGCCTCTGTTGTTGGGTCCCAGCTGTAGGCAATACTGTGTAGAATTCTGCTTTTCTGTTGGAAAAGCAGTCTCTCCTGGGTAGGCACTGCCTCTCAGCCCAGGAATTAGGTCCAGCTGAAGCTTCTGTATAGATGACCCCCACCTCCCAGCAAAAGAAGATGGCATCCTGCATGAGTTTGCCAGTTGGCCGTGACCAGTTTCCCGGCAGAAAGAAAGACCAAGAGTACCAAAATGCCCAGAGTCCACAGCCTCCTCTGCTGGGTACCAGCCCCAGGTGACACTTTGTAAAACACCACCTCCCTACCAGAAAAGCACTTCTCCCCCAGCAGGAGCCACCTCCCAGCCTAAGAACCAAGTCCGGCCGGGGCCTCTGCCTGGGCTTATCTGCTTCCCAATAGGCCAGAGGAGCCAAGGTGTATACAATCCAAAGCCAGGCTCTCAGAACCTGGCAATCACTCTTACACGCCTCGCCAACAGTGTGTCCGAGACTAGCAGCTAGTCAAGTCCCAGTTCTGCCCACTGGCCAAGACGAAGGAAAAAAAACTGAAATGGTGAGTTACCTTTGGTCTGTGCAAGCCTGTGCTCTCCAAGAGTGGGGTCAGTGAAAGAGAGGAGGTTTTGCATTCAGTGATATGAAGTCCAAATTAACAGCCCTAAGCTGCATCCCAGGGCTCACTAGCTGTCCAGAAGGCTCTGTTTAATTATCATTTCAGGTCTTGGTTTCCTGAGAGACTTAGGGAGACATGCGTTTAGTTTGCCACCTTGACTCTGCCTCCCAGGACCCAATTTTTGACTTTGCAAGTTTTCTCTTATGTTTATCTGTCCCATCGCTTCAGCCTTGCAATGATTCTCTCAGTGGTAATTATTTATCTACTTGGATTGGAATCAAGGTCAGAAATCAGGTTGATTTGTCACTTTGTCATACCTCTTTTTTTTCTTTTTATTATGAATTTAAAAAAATTACAGTCTATATCATATTGCCATATAACACCCAGAACTTTCACCTCTATTCTATTCTAGCTGCCCCCTCATCCTATGACAGCATGCTTCCACTTTTGTTTGGAACTTCCTGTGACCTTTTGATAAAGGTCTTGCCCTCCTCACTGAGTCTATGCAGCTCCAGCAAAGTGTCCCTCAGACAATCCCATGTATATTTTTAAAGGTTTGTTCACCTCCAGTATCACTCTATGTTTTGTATGTTCCAGGTCAGTCTTTGTTTGGGAAGTTGGCCCTGGTGCTGGATGCAGTTTGGGGTTAGAGTCTGGGGACCATGCTCACAGGGGACCCTCCATTCAGAAGGACCATCAAGTGTGGTCTTTAGTAGAGTTCTAGCTCTGCTCTTTACTCCACCACCTGCTGTATCTGGAGCTTCGTTCCATGTACCACATCTGGCCCTTGATAGTGGCTGGGCACCATCTAGTTCTTCTGGTCCCATGCTAAAGCAGGCTACGGCTCATATGGCTCCTTCTATCTGGTAGGCTCGTATTTTTTTCCTGTCCTCGATGTCCTCCATTTGCTCCAGATCCAGGTGGCTTGGAACCAATTTGGTGCTATTTAGATGACAGCTTACTAGCTTTCAAGACCCCATTTGCCACTCACCCGGGTGGTACATGGAGTGATACCTTGAGAGAGGGAGAGAGAAAAACATTGGGTACCCCAGTTAGTCTGGATGTCTCCTGGGGTGTGGCCCCCTGAACCCAGACTCAATTTCTCTGTTCATTCAAAGAGGTAGTCCATATTGAGGGGACAATTTGGTTTTGAAATTAAGTAGTTGTGGGTACCCCACTTGTAGTGCATGCTGTAATGTTCTATACCCATCCCTAATCCTACCCACTATCAAATTAGTAAAAACAAATCCCTGCTCCTCCTTGCCCCCCACCTTGTAACCATCAAATATTGATTTCTACTGTGACTGAACAATTAGTTGTGTCCTTATAATAGTCTCACACAAAATATCTCCTTTGTTTCTGGGTAATTTCACTCAGCATAATTTCCTCTAGATGGTCCCACCTTGACAGATATTTCTCTAAGCCACTGTTGTTTCTTATCATCACGTAATATTCCATTATGTGAGTATACCACAGTTTGTTTAAACTTTCGACTGTTGATGAGCATCTAGGTTGTTTCCAACTTTCTGCTACTGTGGGGAGAGCTGTAATAAACACTGGTGTGCAAGAATGTGAGTGGTGTTCATTATTTCTTTCGGATATATTCCAAGGAGTGGGATTGCTGGATCATATGGTATTTCTAAGTCTAGTTTTTTAAGAAAGTGCCAAATTCATTTCCATAATGGTTTAACAATTTCAAAGTCCCATCAACAGTGTAGTAGAGTTCCAGTCCCTCCACATTCTCTCCAGCATTTATTATTCTGTATTTTTTTTTTTATTATTTTCATCTTTGTTTGGGTGAGATAGTATCTCATTGTGGTTTTGATTTGGTTTTATCTGATGGCTAGCAATCATAAACATTTCCTTACGTGTGTGTTGGCAACCTGTATGTCCTCTTTGATGAAATGCTTGTTCATGTTATTTGCCACCCCGCTTTTTTAGCACTTTTTTTATTGTGGTTGAATGAAAGTGTACAATCCAATTTAAATTTCCATGCCCAAGCAGCTCCTTCTGCTTTCCTTGCCCAGTGGTGGAACATTACTTCTTTCCATTCTATACATGTCTTATCCTCTTAACAATCTCCCATCCCCAGATCTCCACCCTCTCCACTCCCTTCCTACATCCTACAGATGCGTGGAACCATGAAGTGCACACATGACATGGTCACTCTGTGTTCCCAAGTCAAATCCATTCTTGTCCAAATAGTTGACCTCAGTAAAGATTTGTGATCAGGGTCAGCATCAGGTCTACGGTCCATGCTCCCAGGGGAACTCTCAGGCCTTCAGACCATCATTTGAGGTTTTTTAGTGGAGTTCTTAGGGTGTGCCCCTCTTTTTCTCAAGTTGCCACTGGGACTCGACCTTGTGAGCCCCATCACAGCTGTCATTGGTGGTGACCCAGCACCATCTGGTTCTTCTGGTCAAATGTTGATACAGTCACCCACTCACGTACATCTTTCTGTCTTCTGGGCTCTGTTTGCCTCATGTCATTGTCCTTGGTGATCATCTGCTCTAGCTGAGTTGGGACCATTTGTTGTACTTCAAATGGCAGCTTGCTAGCTGTTAAGACCCTAGACACCACTCACCAATATGGGGTGCAGAAGACTATCTTAGCAACAGGCTACTTATGCTAATTGGCCTTAATGTCCCCTGAGAGTATGGTCCCTGGACCCCTACCCATGACACTCTATCCTTGCAACATTGGTTTAAGATTAGAAGAGTTTTCAGGTTACATTGAAGTCCAGTTAAATTGATCATCTTTCTAATATTTGCGGTTACTGATTTCATGCAACCAAATTTCTATCAACTATCCAATCTATAACCAACCCTTTTCCTGTCTCACTCCCCTACCTTGTAGCTATCAAAGAGTCTTTTCTTCTGTACATGAGTCTGTTTTTAAGTCTTTATAGTAGGGGTCTCATTCAATATTTGTCCTTGTGCTGCTGACTAATTTCACTCAATATAATGTCTTCTAGTTGAAACCAGGTTATGAAATGCTTCCCCAAAGCACCATGTTCTTTATAATTCATAGTGTTCCATTGAGTATATATACCGTAGTTTGTCTATTCATTCGTCTGTTGTTGGGCATCTGGCTTGATTCCATCTTTTTGCTATGTGAAGTATACTGAAATAAACATCTGTGTGCATTTATCTGTTCGTGTGACTCCTCTTGATTCTATAGGATACATTCTGAGCAGTGGGATTACTGGATCAAATGGTATGTTTATTTCCAGCTTTTTAAGGAAGTGCCAGATAGCTTTCCAAAGAGGTTGTACCATTTTGGAGTCCCACCAGCAGTGTAGGAGAGTTCCAATGTCTCCACAGCCTCTCCAGCATTTTTATTTGTGTTTTCTGGATCTTGGCCAACCTTGTTGGGGTGAGATGGTATCTCCTTGTAGTTTTTATTTGAATTTCTTTAATAGCTGATGATCATGAGCAATTCTGCGTGTGTTGTTCAGCTGCCTGGTTATCTTTTTAGAGAAATGTCTGTCCATCTCCTTCTCGCATTGCTCAATTGGATTATTTATCCTTTTCTTAGTGATATTTTGTAATACCTTATAGATCATGGCACTCAGGTGTCGGTCTGACACATAGTTGACAAATATTTTTTCCTGTTCTGTAGGCCATCTTTTAATTCTTTTGATAAAGTCTTTGGGTGAGCAAATGTGTTTGATTCTTAGTAGTTCCCATTTATCTATTTTCTCTTCTGTTGATCGTGCTCTGTTTGACAGACTTTGAATTCTGCCTCAGTGGCAAGTTAGAACTTTTGTTGTTCATCCTATTTTCTCTTGCATGATCTTTACTGTTTCAGGTTTGACATTTAGGTCTTTTATCCAATTTGAGTTGGCTTTTGTGTAAGGTGTGAGATATGGGTCTTGTTGCAATTTTCTTTGCAGACAGATATCTGATTTTGTCAGCACCATTTGTTAAAGAGACATTTTTTGCCCTAGTTTACAATCTTAGGGCTTTGTCAAATATGAGTTCTTCATAGGAGGATGGTGGCATCTCTGGGACCTCAACTCTGTTCCATTGATGTATGTGTCTCTTTTTCTACCAGTACCAGACTGTTTTGACTACTGTGGCACTGTAATAGGTGCTAAGATTGGGTAGTGTGAGGCCTCTCACTGCATTCCTCTTCTTCAGTAGTGTTTACAAAGCAGATATTTTCATTTAAAACTTATTTCATATAAATGAAATTGATAATGAAAGAGTGGGGAATGTTAGTGAATATAAAATGTAGTGTAAACACTCAGATTGTTAAACTACATTCCATTCCCTGTCCCAGTTATCATCCCTAAACCAGATTAGCAGGTCTGCATTCCTCTGCCTATCTCCAGGGCAGGAAGTTAATTATTCCAAAGACTTCAGGGAGATAGTGATATTTTGGGAAATTTACACTGTCTGACAGTATGTAATGGAATCTCATGACTCTCTGTGATTGTTCTGTGATGATCTTCAGATGCCAATTCCTTTTTAATTTGGCTATAATCTGTTAATAAAGCCCATTTGAACATTTTCTCCCCATCTCTGAATTCTAGCTACTATGACAGGCAAAACAGACTTCCTTTGGTTTGGCAGCAAAGTATTGCTGGTCAGTTGAGATGAATGATTCACGGTTAGAAATTAGGATGATTTCTCACTATATCATACTATAGTGGTTTGAGTGATGCTTGAAGCTATGTCATTGGTATTTCAAATACCAGTAGGATTATCCATGGTGGACAGGATTCAGTGGAGCTTTCACACTAAGATTGAAGGTCTGCAAGACATTGTGTCAGATAACCCCCAATTCACAGGGAAAGACAAGCTTACATTCCACAAGACTCAGATGGCAACATTAAGGTGAGGCCCTCAGAGACACCGCTATAGATTCAGTGAACTACAGGCAATGAATGACTCCTTGTGTTTTGATAATTGAACTCTTAACTGATGATAATGCAATTAAGAAAGAGGCTGGGGAGGACAGGGAAGTAACTTCTGTTCGAGTATTCTTTTTTCAGATTGCTGGTGGGATGACGTCTAGTATCACTTTGTTTTCCTTAATCGCTGGTGATGGCCCACAAGATTGTGAAGCAGATGACCTCTACCTTGTTGAGCCGTATTCAGTCAATCCCCCTTCAGCCAATCCCCTGCACATGTCCCCCAACTGCCCACTCGTTCCCTGAATCTAAATGTGGTCTTTCCCTTTAAATACCCCAAGTTTGCCTGAAAAATTTGCACAAGTCTTGAGAATGAAAATGCTGTCTGTCCCCTGTGCTGCTAGTGGCACAGAAATAAAACCTTCGATCTCATCCCAAAGTTCCCATCTCAGGAAACTGGTTTTTTTGTAGCAAGTAGCCAAACTCTAGGGCTTTTCTGGTAACAAAAATATTGCTGGCCAAGTAGGATGAGAAACTCAGAGTTAGAAATTAGACTGATTTGTCACTTTGTTTTACTGTAGTGGCTTGAGAGATGCTTGAAGCTGTGCCACTGGTATTTCAAATACCAGTAGGATCACCCATAGTGGACAGGATTCAGTGAGCTTTCACATTGATGTAGACTAGGAAGGGAGTCCTGGTGATCTACTTCAGAAAATCAGCCAACTAAAAGCCTGTGGATCACAACAGAACAGTGTTTCACATAGACAATGAAACTCCAACTTCGGAAGACACTTAAAATATGCAGTCACCATCATAATGGACTTAAGCATGTCAACAATTATGAAGATTGTGCAGAACTGGACAGAATTTTGTTGTATTGGACACAGGATTACCATCAGATGGAGTCTATCTGAGGGGATGTAGCAACAGAAACGTGTTTCTAGCATACCCAAGTTTATAGATGGAGATTCATACTGTAATGCTGTGAAACATTCTTCCTTCTCAAATGTTCATCTGTAATTTGAGGTTTTATAGTGAGTAACCAACTGTTTAAGACACCTAGGAGGAAAACTAGGAATCCTTGGGTGGCTTAAATGGTTATGAGACTACTAATCAAAAACGAGACCTGTTGCCAAACCCAAATCAAGTTCATTCTGCCTGTCACTGCAGCTGAATTCAGAGACGTGGAAAAAGGTTCACATATACGGCAATTGGCTTGGCATGCTTTATTAGCAGACACACATTCAAGCCTGGGAGACACAAGCCTGGTAGATAGTGAGAATAATTTCTCAAGGACTGTCCCACTTGGGTTACAATTCTAGCATCTTTTACAGCCACATTACAACAGGGCATTGTATGAGAAATAACAGGGAGTTACAGGATTCCATTACATCTTATCAAAGAATGTAAATTATCCTAAATCATTAACTCCCTAAAATTTTTGAAACAATCAATTCACTACCCCAGAGACAGGTGAAGGAATGAAAGTCTGCTGATCTGGTTCAGCAGTCTACGTGACCTTTATGCAGTAATAGACCCATAAAACCAAGACACCTCATAAGAAGAGCCTGTCAATATGCTTCCAAAAGGTCACAGCCTTGAATATTCTATGGTGTATAGTATCCCATACAAGGATACTATGAATTAGAATCTATGACAATGGGTTTTGGTTTTTAGGAAGACAGCTTTATACATACTGTTTCTGAGAATGCTACATTGAAAAAGGTTAAGTCTGATACTTTGGGGCCCATGCAGAGGCCTTCCAAGTTAGATGTGAGTGTGGGTGCTGGTGACTTGAACTCTGAAAAGAAAGTGAAAGGCCAGAAACTGGATTCCTTTCTAGGCTGAAACTGAAGCAGAATGGCTGTTACAAGAGCGTAGGGACCCACATCTCAGCCTCAAGACATGACAGGAAAAGGGATCGAGTTAGAGGATTTATGTATTACCTTGAGTCATGGGCCAATTAAAGTTACCAGTTCAAGGTAACTATTAGAAAAAGAAACACTTTTTTTAATTGATTGTACTTTAGATGAGGGTTTACAGAGCAAACTAGCTTATTATAGAATTAGTACATATACTGTTTTGTGACATTGTTTGCCAACCCTATGACATGACAGCACTCTGTTCTTTTTGACCTTGGGTTGCCCATTATCAGCTTTCCTGTCCTTTCCTGCCTTCTAGTCCCTGCCTCTGGGCTGGTGTGCCAACTTAGTCTTGTTTTGTTTTATGGGCCTGTCTAATTTTTGGCTAAAGGGTAAATCTCTGGAATGACTTCGTTATTGAGCTAAAAGGGTGCCCAGGGTCCATAATTTTCAGGTTTTTCCAACCTCTGTCAGACCAGCAAGTCTGTTTTTTGTCATTGTTGTTGTTGAATTAGGATTTTGTTCTACATATTTTGTCCAGCTCTGTCCTGACCCTCTATCGTGATCCCTATCAGAGCAGTTGGTAGTGGCAGCTGGACACTATCTAGTTGTGCTGGACTCAGTTTGGTAGAGGCTGTGCTAGTTGCAGTCCGTTAGTTCTTTAGACTAATCTTTCCCTCCTTTGTGTCCTTGGTTTTGGGAGGAGATACGTTTCAGAAGCACACTAATGAGGGTATCAGGAATCTAGCTGTGTTTCAGCCTAGGACCTGCAAGTGTGTGTTTGTGTGTGTGTGCATGTACACATGCATGTGTGTTTGTGTGTTAACAGCCATGAATAGGAAGCCACTCTGGAATGACTTGGAATATGGAAAAGGGTGTTTTGTCTTGGTCAGGAGGTAGAAGAAGAATTCAACTAGGAAAAGATAGTTCCAAGGACCGCTTGTTTTTTCTTTTCTTTTTTTTTTATTGCAATTAAGTGAAAATGTACAATCCAATTTAAATTTGCATGCCTGCCCATCTACAACTACTTCTACTCTCCTTGCCCAGCACACCTCCTCCTTTCTGCTCTATATAGGTCAGATCCTTTTAACAATCTCCTGTCCCCTCCTCTCCACCCTCTCTACTTCCTTCTAGTAAGAGGCCAGAAGGATGACATCTACAGATGGAAAGAGCCATAAAAACCATAAAGTGCACACATATTATGGTCACTCTATATCCCTGAGTCTGATCCATTCCTGTCTGAAGAGTTGACCTCTGTGAGATTTATGATCAGGGGCAACATCAGGTCTATGGGCCGTGTTCCCAGGAGAACCCCCAGGACTTTGGAACATCAGTTATGGTCTTTTAGTGGAGTTCTTAGGGTGCACCCCTTTTTTTTCTGGGGTGGAACTGGGAATCAACATTGTGAGCCCTATCATGGCTGTCATTGGCTGGGCACCGTTTGTTTCTTCTGGTCACATGTTGATATAGCAACCCATTCACTTGAGTCCCTCTGTCTCCTGGGCTGTTTTTCTCTCGTGACATTGTTGTCCTTGGTGATTATCTGCTCCAGATGAGTTGGGACTATTTGTTGTACTTCAGATGACTGCTTGTTAGCTTTTAAGATTCCAGCTGACACTCACCAATATGGGGTGCAGAAGACTCTCTTAGCAATGGGCTAGTTAAGTCAATTGCCCTTCTTGCAAGGACCACTTTTTAAAAATCAACATTTTGGGGAAAAGTAGAGAGATAATTCTTAAAATCTTGGTCAAGTTAAGCTGGTTTAGAGAATAATCTAGTTATCTGTAATTTATCTCTCTCTATGCTAGTGTTTCCTCTGACTATAGTTAAATTGCTTTTTACCCTAAAGAGCTCACCACAGTCCCAAAAACCAAACCCAGTGCTATCAGATTGATTCTGACTCGCAGTGATCCTATAGGACAGAACAGAACTGCTCCATAGTTGCCAAGGGGTGCCTGGTGTGTTTGAACTGCAGATATTTTGTTAGCAGACATAGCACTTAACCATTACACAGCCAGGACTTCTGAAGAGCTCACCATTTATCACTGGAATCACTGATAGTGTATGAAGCGCATCAAAGAAGTCCTTCATTTTTGTGATCTTTGAAAGGAAAATTCTTTTTTTATTGTGGTTGAGTGAAAGTAGTATACAATCCAAGTTAAATTCGTGCTCCTACCTTTCTGCAGTTCCCTCTGGTCTCCTTGCCTGGTGACAGCACACTCTTCCTTTCCATCCTGTGCATGTCATAGCCTGCTAACCATCTCCTATTCCCTCCCCTCCACCCTCCCCTCTGCCCACTGGTAAGAAGCCGGTAGGATGACATCCTGTAGACACACAGAACAATAAAGTGGACACCTGAAAGGAAAATTCCTCAAAAGTCTCTTCCGGCTTCAAAATTCTATGAATCACAGAATTTTGCAATGAGCAAAATAAGTGACAATATTAGCTATATATTGTTGGCTGTGCTATGAAGTCTCAGCTGGAAAGATGTACAAGCTATTATAGAGGTTGGCCAAAAATGCCCAAGATTAGAAAATGTGTAGACACAAGCAGAAGAATGGTTTGAATAACAACATACTGATAACAGATAATTTGCACTTTTTTTGATTAGGCTTCATAAGTTTCTCAACAGAAATGCGTTATTTGAAATGTATAAGATTTAGCCTCAATAAAAATATCCAGTTGCAGAAATATTTCATGTAGTGTGCACTTAGAGGGAAAACAATTAAAAATTCATTGGTATATACTAATTCATATAATTGTATATCTTGGACTTCCAAGATATGGACTTCCAACTATAACGGCATTAATTTTTGTAATGAAACTAATTGGAAAATGATCTCTTTGGGGCAATTGGTTGCTGGTCATAAGATTGTTTTGGTTTAGAAAATGCTGGGCTTAGCTAAATCTGTCAAATCTGCTTTAATAAAAATGTGGATCTGAGAATCGAATTTAGTTTCATTTGACCCACTAGAATTTTATTTTTCTTCATGTTAGTTTTTCCTGAAATATGTTAGTTTTAAGCATGAATTAAGCACTGGCCAGGTATTGTTTCAATAAGTAAAAGAACCTCAATAATTGCTGAAAACAATTCTTACTAATCAGCTTAATTGCTTCTTTTGTAAAGTTCTTAAGATGGAGAAACGGCTTATCTCGCTTTTTTTGAAGATGACAAACAGAAATTTTACTGTCAGAAAATCTGTTTGGCATAGTAGAACTCAATGATGGAAAAACATCTGCAGAATAAGATACTGCAGATGACTTGGGCCCTGTGTTCTTTGTTCCACACCAAGCAAGCACTCTCTGTGCATATCTGGGTAAGGCTGACCCTGGCCCTGGCCCCTGCAGGGATTCTGCCACTCTTTTTGGAACAGGATCCCACAGTCTAATTGACCTTATTGTTAGGAAATCGTTCATAAAGTTGTGAAGCTCCAAATAAACAGGGAGCTCAGGCAAAGCTCCTTCTTGCACAGGGTAAAGTACATGTGGAAACTCTTACCCAGAATGTGATTAAGGCAGGGAGTATAAATGGCTTAAAAAAGCTGCCAGGTCTATTTCTGGACCAGAGGAGAGAAGGAAGAAAGATGGAGCTCACAGGGAGGTAAGATTAAGATGCATCTCAGAAGGACAGGCACTTAAATAATTTCACTCATTCGTATTTCTTTTTAAGTTTATAGTACATTCCCAACAAAAGACGACTTGGCTACATGGCATATTTGGAGCCAATTTCAACCGACAGTTCTAATCTGTCACTACCTCTGGGTGTGTGGTGTCCAGAGTAAAGTCTGGGCAGGCAGACAAACTGAAGGAGATGAACACAAGCCAGGCTCTTGGCAGTATCAGGCCAGAAGATGAATGACCAAGAGAGGGCCCCACAGGCCTGACTGCTTTCTTCTACTTGTGCCCAGGAGAGGAACTGAAGGCTGCTTATCAGTCTTACAACAGGCTGATTACATACAAAATCCAGTTTCTTCAAGACTGGGCTTATGAGGTCCAGATAAATAGCAGGAGAATTGGTATCTTCCACTTGAAACCGTGTTACGAGATGTTTTTAAAGTCATCACTGATTCTTATCATAGCATAGTGTTCCACTGAGTATATATACATAGTTTGTTTATCCACTGATGGGCATCTAACCTGATTCCATCTTTTTGCTATCGTGGACTGTACTGTAATAAACACTCTTGGGCATGTGTCTGTTCATGTGAAAGCCTTTGTTTCTGAAAGGTAAGTTCTAAGCAGTGGACTTAGTGGATCAAATGGTGTATCTATTTCCAGCTTTATAAGGAAATGTAAAATTGCTTTCCAAAGATGTTGTACCAATTTGCAATCTCACCAGCAGTGTAGGAGAGTTCCAATGTCTCCACAGCCTCTCCAGCATTTGTTGTTTTGTGTTTTTTGGATCACGATCAACCTTGTTGGACTGAGATGATACCTCATTGTAGATTTGATTTGGATTTCTCTAATAGCTAATGACCATGAGCATGTCCTCATGTGTCTTTTGGCTACCTGGATGTCCTCTTTAGTGAAGTATCTGCCCATCTGCTATGCCTGTTGCTTAATTGGGTTATTTACCTTTTTCTTGTCGATATTTTGTAGTACCTTTTAGATTATGGACATCAGGCAATGGTCTGACATGTAGTTTCCAAATATTTTTTTCCCATCCTGTAGGTGGTCTTTTAATTCTTTTGATAAAGTCTTTGGAGGAGCAGAAGTGTTTGGTTCTTAGTAGTTCCCATTTATCTATTTTGTTTCGTTAATCGTGCTTTGTTTGTTAGATTTTGAAGTCTGTCTAAACTGTGTATTAGAACATACATTGTTGATCCTATTTTTTCTTTAATCATCTTTATCGTTTTAGGTTTGATATTTAGGTCTTTGATCCATTTAGAGTTAGTTTTTGTGTAAGGTGTGAGATATGGGTATTGTTTCAGTTTTTTACAGATAGATATCCAATTTTGCCAGCAACATTTGTTAAAGAGACTGTTTCTACCCCAGTGTGCAATCTTAGAGCCTGTGTCAAATATCAGCTGTTCACAGGAGGAGGGTGGCATCTCTGGGGTCTCTACTCTATTCCACTGTGTGTGTGTCTCTTTTTGTACCAGTACCAGGCAGTTTTGACTACTGTGGCAGTGTAATAGATTCTAAGGACGGATAGTGTGAGGCCCCCCATTGTATTCCTCTTCATCAGTAGTGCTTTACTTAGCTGGCTGTTTCTTTCCTATCCAAACAAAGTTGGTGATGTGTTTCCCCATCTCCTTAAAAAATGACACTGGAGTTTGTATTGGGATTGCATTGTGTAAGTAGGTCGTTTTAGGCAAAATAGACATTTTCACAACGCTAAGTCTTTCTATCCTTGAGTAGGATAGGTTTTTCCAATTTTCTAAGTCATTTTTGGTTTCTTGCACTAAGGCCGTGTAGTTTTCTCTGTATCGATCTCGTATTTCTCTAGGTAGATTTATTCCTAGGTATTTTATCTTCTTGGGGGCTATAGTAAATGTCACTGATTTGGTGATTTCTTCTTTGATGATCTTTTTGTTGATATAAACGAATCCTACTCATTTCCTTATATTTATCTTGTATCTTAATACTTTGCTGAACTCCTCTATTCATTCCAGTAGTTACTTATGGATTTCTTAGGATTCTATGTATATACAATCATATCATCTGCAAATAGGGAGATTTTTACTTCTTCTTTGCCAGTATGGATGCTCTTTATTTTTTTGTCTTGTCTAATTGCTCTGGCTAGATCTTCTAGTACAATGTTGAATAGAGTGGTGAGAGTCAGCATCATTGTCTAGTAACCATTCTCAAGGGGAAGTCTTTCAGTTTTTCACCCTTCAGGACAACGAAGGCAGTTGGCTTTGTGTAGATACAAACTAATTGTGTTGTAGAATTTTCCCTCTATTCCTATTTTGCTGAGAGTTTTTACCATCAATAGGTGTTGGACCTTGTCAAATGCCTTTTCTGCATCATTTGACAAAATCAGGTGATTCTTATCTTTTGTGCTATTTAAGTGGTTGATCACATTAATTGTTTTTCTGATGCTGACCCAGCCTTGCACCCCAGAATGAAATCAACCTGGTCATGATGAATTAGTCTTCTTTTGATATGCTGTTGACGTCTGTTGGTTAGCATTTTGGTGAAAATTTTTCCATCTGAGTTCATGAGTGATACTGGTCTGTAATTTTCTTTTTTGGTGGGGGGGGATCACTCCTTGGCTTTGGTATCACGGTTATGCTGACTTCATAGAATGAATGTGAGAGCATCCCATCCCTTTCTATGGTATGAAGTAGCCTCAGTAGTATCAGAATTACATTTCTCTAAAAGTTTGGTAGAATTCTCTGGTGAAGCCATCTGGGACAGAACTTCTTTTTTTTGGTTAGCTGCTTTTTGATGACTTTTTCAATTTCTTCCTTTGTGATAGTTTTATTAAATTGATCTCCTTCTCCTTGTGATAATATTGGTGGGTGATATGAATGTAGAAATTTGTCCATTTCCTTTAGGTTTTCCAATCTGTTAGAGTACAGCCATTTGTAGTTTTCTGTTATGATACTTTTTATTTCAAGTGGGTGTGTTGTAACGTCTCCCATCTAATTTCTTAATTGGATTATTTGTATATTCTGTGGTTTTACTTTTGTAATTTTAGCTAATGGTTTATCAACTTTGTTTATCTTTTCAAAGAACCAGCTTTTGGCTTTATTAATTTTTTCAACTGTTCTTCTATTCTCCAATTCATTTAGTTCTTCTCTAATCTTTGTTATCTGTTTTCTTCTGGTGCTTGAGGGGTTCCTCTGTTGCTCCCTGTTTTAGTCAGCTAGGGCTGCTCTAACAGAAATACCACAGAGTGGATGGCTTTAACAAAGGAAGGTTTATTCTTACACAGTCGGGTAGATTGCAAGTCCATATTCAGGGTGACCGCTCCAGGGGAAGGCTTTTCCCCTTGTCGGCTCTGGAGGAAAGTCCGGTATTGCATCAGTCTTTGCCCAGGGAGCGTCTTGGCGCAGGAACCTCAGGTCTGAAGGACATGCTCTTCTCCGGGTGCTGCTCTCTTGATGGTAACAAGGGTCCCAATTCTCCTTGTTTCTCTTTCCTTTTATCTCTTGCAAGCTGAAAAGGATTAAGGGTGGGACAAGCCATACTCCAGGGAAACTCCCCCTACAGCAGAGCATGGAAGTAATCCTATGCAGGAATTTACAGCCTCACCCTAATCCTTTAACATACAGTTTAGTGAAACCACACAATGGAGGACAATCCCAAGATACTGGGAATCTACACATGCTACACATATTTTTGGGGGGACACAATTCAACCCATGACACTCCCTTTCTACTTCTTCAAGCTGTGAGGTTAATTCTGTAATTTGGGCCCTTCCTTCTGAATGTGTGCATTTATAGAAAAATATTGACCTCTGAGCACTGCTTTTGCTTTATTCCATCAATTCTGGTAGGATGTGTTTTCATTGTCATTTGATTCCATAAATTTATTTATTTTGTCTTTGATTTCTTCTCTAACCCATGGCTTTTTTAGCTGCATGTTCAGTTTCCATGATTTTGAATTACTACCTATTATTTTTCTGGTTTTGATTTCAACTTTTATGGCTTTAAGCTTTTAGAACTTGCTTTACAATAAATCAGTGGTTGGGATTTTGTAGAGAATTGCTTTATGACCCAACACATAGTCTATTCTGAAGAATGTTCCATGTACATTGAAGAAGAAGTTATACTTATCCACTGATGGGTGAAAAGATATGCATATGTCGATAAGACCAAGTTGGTTGATTAGTGCAATAAGATCTTCTGTATCTTTACTGAGCTTTTTCTGAATGATCTGTCCATTACTGACAGTGGAACGTGGAAGTCTTCAACTATTATTGTGGAATTCTCTATCTCATTTTTCAGTGTTGTCAGTGTTTGTTCAATACATATAGATGCCCTGGTTTTGGATGCATAAATATTTAATATGGTTAAGTCCTGCTTGTGCATTGAAACTTTCAACAATAAATAGTGACCATACTTGTCCAAGATGGTGCATTTTACATTAAAATCTATTTTAGGTGAGGTTAGTATTGCCACACCTGCTCTTCTTTGTAACTTTTGAGCTTGGTATATATTATATTCCATCCTTTAATTTTCATTTTGTTCATATCTTAAAGTCTATGTTGTGTTTCTTGTAAGCAGCATATAGACTGGTCGTGTCCTTTGATACAGAATGTCACTCTCTGTGTCTTTACTTGAGTGTTCAGTCTGTTTAAATTCAGTGTGATTATTGATAGTATGTGTTTAGTGCCATCATTTTGGTGTATTTATTTTTATGTTGATGTTTTCTGTGTTTCTCTCAAGATTTTGTTATGGATCATTGTTCTTTATGGGTTGACTTTTCAGTGTTGCTTTTGTGTTTGTTGACTACTGTATTACATTTCCTGTTTTAATATGTTGCATTGTTATTTTGTTTTGCAGCTACACCTATGATCTCCCTTAATATTGTAAGTTTAAACACAATTTTAACTTCTGCATTTATTTTTGACTTCCTCTCCTTCTGAAAGGACTATAACTACTGTAGTATATCTCTCTATTTAGCATGATGGTGGCATAGTTTTTATGATGCAGTCATTGGTTCCTTTCTTTTAATGTTGTAGCTTTAATGGAGTTTTGTGACTTCCCTGAGTAGGATTCTAGATGCTGTATCTTGCATTGTCTCCTTAAATATACACTTGATGGTTTTGTCTTTCTAAACAAAGAGCTTCTTTCAGTGTTTCTTTTAGTTTGGGTTTAGTTTTTACAAAATCTCTAAGCTTCTCTTTATCTGCAAATGTCTTAATTTCACAGTCATATTTCCTAGAGAATTTGGCAGGATACATAATTCTTGGTTGGAAGTTTTTCTCCTTCAAGGCTTTGAATGCGCAATTCCACTGCTTCCTAGCCAACATCATTTCTGTTGAGAAGTCAGACAAAGCCTACAAGGTTTCCTTCTGAATATTAACTTTGCTTTGAGTGTTGCTACCTTTAAAAGCATCTGTTTATGTGTCTTTTTATTGAGTTTGATTATAATATGTCTTGAAGTCTTTCTTTTGAGGTCTAGTTTTTGTGGCCTTTGATATATACGTGTCATCGATATCTATGTTCTCTTCATAAGTTCGGGAAAGTATTCTGTCAGCAACTCTCCAGCAATGCTCTCTGTATTGTCATCTATCCCCCATTGTTCAGGGACTCCAATTAATCATAAATTATTCCTCTTAATAGAGTCCCACATGTTTCTTAATGCTTCTTCATTTTTCTTATTTCTTTCCTCTGACTTGTCCTCATAAATGTTAGTGTCATTTGCTTTATCCTCAAGGTCAGTAAGTCTGACTTCCATCTCCTGAATTCCACTCTTTTGACTTTGGATTGAATTGCCTAATTCTGTAATTTTGTTATTGATCTGCTGTATTTCAGATCTTTGAAGTTCTGTCAGTTCATATAGCTTGCTTAATATTTCATTTTGTTTTGCTGCATTTTTAAAAATCTCTATGAGGCCTCTATATGTAAGTCTTTTGTACTCGTCCTCCAATAATTTACAAAATGCTTCTTTGTCTGGAACTTTTTTGATTCTTAATTTTGGGAGTTTTCTGGAGTCAAGGTGGACTGCTTCTTTAAATGATTAACTATGGTCTGCTGTCTGCATGCCATCTAGAAGCTGTTTGACTTCCCTGGTGTTATCTCAATAGGAGCTGAGCTGTAGTTCTAAGAGAGGATTTGGTCACCAGCCATTTCTATGTATCCTAGTGATTGGCCCCAGGTGGACTCTCTGGGGTGGAAGTCTCTGTCTATTGGGTGGCACCCTACTTACGGAGACATGAGGGACTGTCAGCCAATCCTATGATGCGGGTCAGTGAAGTGGGGCAAAAGCTGTGAGACTTCTCAACAGCCAAATCTCCAGTAAAATTCATAGGTCTCTCAATCCTAAAAGTAAACTTCGCTTCTGAGCAGAGAACTTCCAGTTGCTGAAAAGTGGAGAAATATGAAGTGAGTAGCTGTCCAAATGCTGCTGAAAGCAGTCAGGCCATCAGGAGCAGCAGACCCTGCCTTCTAGCTGACAGTGAAAGTATGTTATTGGTCCTTCACATAAGCTGAAGTTCTCTGATACAGGAGTGGAGGTCAGTGGCTGCTGGCTTATCTTTGAGAGGGCAAGTTTAATCCAATACTGGTGCCTAGTCAAATATACCAGGTCCTAGGGCTCCCCAAATGCCCCGTACTATCTATAAATATCATTCCATGTCTTAGTTTTCAGAAGGAATTGAGATGTGTGTCTAGTCCACCATCCTTTAATGGTATTATCATTATTATTTATATTATCACCACTGAACATAGGTAATAAGGCTTTTGAGGCCCAGATTTTTCTCTAGATCAATGGAAAATTTCTGCATTTGTTGTGAGAACAGAATATTTTTATCTGTTAAAGTAACTGAAATTCAGAAATTCCTAGTTACCTGAGATTTTCTGTCTTTTTTACAAACTATAGCTGAACATAAATTAATCTTGTGAACATACTGAAGTTTACTTGTAAGTGTTCCTAGACTGTTAAATAGTCCAATTTTCTTTTCAAAAGATGGCTCGGCCATTGATTTTCATTTTTTGTGAGGTCTTTATAAAAAGTTCTCCAATTTCTGATATGGCCCTCAGTTCTGGGAGAGTGTTCCATTAAGAGCTCACCCATGTCTGTTACCTTCTCTTTATCTCTTATTTCCTCTTTTGAAGAGAAAATCAGTAATTGGTAATTGGTTGAGACATAGTGCATGAATTACAAACTTGTTCTTATAACCTACTTGTTCCGTGTGGTATGAGGGCAAGGTATATGATAGAAGCAAAACTGCCTAGATCCATGACATCTGAAGTTGCTGAGAGAGAGGCAGTTCCTGGAAGAGTTATGGATTAGGGAGTCTTCTGCATATGTCCTCTAAAAAAAGGTGACTTGGTGAAGTTGGTCGGAAGCAACTCAGCAGCAATGCGTTTGGTTTTTGGTTTGGCAGTGTGGTAGTTCTATTGATCAATCTTGAATCTCATTGCTCAAAGGCCATTAGTGGTCATCTTGGTCCAAATGGTACAATTAGAAAAATTAGCTTCAATGTCTTTTTGTTACATGCCAGGCACTTTAAGAATTTTTAATCTGAGCTTATTTAATCTTCATAAAACCCTAGTAGTCAGCTACCATTGTTATTCCTATTTTCACTTAAGAAACTGAAGTGTAGGGAGGATGAGAAGCTTGCCTAAGGCCAGATAGTGAGTGCCTATCTTGCACTCACACCCAGGCTGTTGGACTGCAGAGTCTAGGGCACACTCCCAGCCACAGTGGGAGTGGTCAATTGAGGGTTGATCTGAGTCAGAATTGTAGTAGTTAAATCCTCATTGTACTCCCCAGGTTTTCAGGAAAATTAAGAGTCTCTCAGTTTTCCCTGAGGTACTTTGTGAGGGGATCTATTTTGACAGACTTAACTGCAGGGATGGAGACTGACCAGGAGTCCAAATGGAGGGATATGGCATGGAGTAAAGTCCCACTTGTTGGACACAGGCTGCAGTGAATGTGAGGCCAAGAAGGAAGGAAATTATAAATAAGACAAGAACCAGAGACAGATTAACAGACACAGTGAGGAAGATGTGATATAGATTCTGAGATATTGTTTTTCTTGTTTCTTGAGAAGGTCTGACCAGATTGTAGGCTAGTTTTTCTAGGTAGAAAATAGACACCAAGGAGTTGTTCTCTGTTCACTGAGATGGTGAGGCCCATGTGATCCGGAGAGGTATAATGGTGACTGGCCACCATTTAGGGGAGCTTCCTAGATAGTGAGAGAAGCTTCCTATATCCCCCTCCCCTGACTGTACAGAGGACATTGGCTTTGGTGAAAGGTGGTTGGAAACCTGCAAAAGAATGGATATTAGATTGTCCTTGACACCTAAAAAAACATCAGTTAACTAGCCTAATATTATTATTTTGTCTAATATTAATCCTTTAACTGCTCAAATCTATGCAGTTTATACATAGATTTGAGCATAATCCTCAGGCATTACGTATATATTATAAAAAGATACAGTAAACAAATGTGTCTATTTCTTAATTTTATTTGTCTGTGGCTATTTCCATACATCTTCAAATCAAATTGTATGAGATCAATATTCAAAATATTTTACATATTTTTAAGTATTAGCTTTCAATTTATCTTCAGTGGCTTACAATCTTTGTAACTGGGAACTCTCTAAAACAAGTTTTAGTACATTAGCTCTTTTTGTTTTCATACTCAGTGAATAACCCTAGTGTTCAAAGCAGTTTTAAATTTGTATATTATTTTAAATTATAGTGCTTCATACTAGTGTGACATGGTCATCTCTGACAGCACCCTAGACTCTGCAGTCCAACAGCCTGGATGTAAATCCAAGTTGGGCACTCACTATCTGGCCTTAGGCAAGTTTCTCATCCTCCCTACACTTCAGTTTTCTTAAATGAAAATAGGAATAACAATGGTAGCTGATAACTAGGGTTTTATGAAGGTTAAATGAGCAACAATGAAAAATTCTTAAGGTGTCTGGCATGTAACAAAAAGACATTGAAGCTAATTTTCCTAATTGTATTCCCAGACTATGGTACACCTTTTGGAAACAGACATTTGCTGCTGTATTTCCTTGAATATTGATGACTAAATTTGAGTAGCACATTACATTCAGATTCAGTAACTTTAAAATTTTCTTTTTATTGTGGTTAAGTGAGAGTTTACAATCCAGGTCAATTTTCCATATAAAACCCTGAGCACCCACCTCTCTGCAACTCTATCTGCTTTCCTCTTTCTGTGACAGCACACTCTTCTTTTCCACTCTTTACTTCTGGGATTCATTCAACCAACACTTGTCCCCTCCTCTATGCCTTCTCCAAAGAAAATATTCAGTAACTTTTGTTTAAGGAGAATTTAATCTTATAACTTCATTAATATGATGCCCAAGAGGGAAGTTGGCTTTCCCCTCAGAGGCTTATTAGAGCAAAGTTTTGTACTCATTCCAGTTCATATTCCTCTTTAGTGATAGCAATATGCTCTTTCAGCGTGGATTAGCATGGTGGAGTTAAGCCACATGAATATGCTCAGTAGCAGTAGTTACAGTAACAAAGTCTTCACATTAATGAAAAAGACTTTTCCTAATCATTTGTAAAAATAACAGAAAAATAATCCAAAATTTAGAGCAGGAAGGAATCTCTGATCTTACTTAGTACACAATTTTCATTTTTAGATGAGAAAATTGAAGCCAAGTGCCACTAAATGACTTGATCAGGGGCTTTTGTGCACTTTCCAATCTCCTGATTTCCTTTCTGCGTCTTCATTTTGGGCAAATTTTTTTTTTTGTTTTAATTGAGGCTATCTCTTTAAAAAGTAAGTTTTATATCTTTCTATTCATGCTTTATAGCTTGTTTTCCATTTACAATTGTTTTTCATGAAAAAATTTATTTGAAATTTCCCATTCAGCCACTCAAATATTTTTGATCACCAACCAAAGAAATACCAATTGAACATCAAGTAGATGCTATCATAGTTCCAAGACCCATGAGAGGTTTTTACAAAAAGCAAAGACTCCGATTGCATCTATAAGGAGGTGATGGTCAATATCTACCATGAAAATAATAACCTAGACTTTCCTGTGGGATTGATTTGGACATTAAATGAACTAACCCGTGTGTGGTCCTGTGGGGACAGCATGGAAGACTGTTTTGTTCAGGCCTTCTGACTTTGTACAGGGCCTTCCAGCCAGGACTAATTTAGCTGACACAGCAATATTTATGTAACTTGTTTATGATCTTAGTGCCCTGTATCTTGCACCTAGACACTTTTGTGTAAAACTAGTATATAAAGTCACTGTGCCACGAGGTGCTACCTGCCTGGCTGCCCACTGCCCGCTGAATGTTGTACCTACCTCCAGTCATTGTACCAATGAACTGGCTATGACCACACCTACTGTGCCTCTGTTCTTGAGTCTGTCCGAAGTGCAAGCCTGCGTTCCTAAACTTGAGTAGCTGAGGTCAAACAAATGATGATGTCAGTGGGATTTGGTACAGACTGGTATAGCAGCAGTGGGGAAATAGGGGCTGGCTACCTCCTACTATGTAGTTTCCCAGTGGTAACAGTCCTGGAAGCTTTGTCCTCACTCCAGGACCTGCAAGAAGTAAACAGGATGGTGGCTAACAACGAGAAAGCCTGGCATGATTTGGGAGAAATTTTTGAAGAAAAAAGCCCCACTGGTGTGGGGTGATGGGCTAGATCTTTCTTATAGCCTTGAAGGTGGTCACAGAAGTGGAGCTGGAAGCTCAAGTCAGGGCATGAATGTCGCAAGCTGAGGAAGACTATCTCTAGGAGTAGCTGTGGCAGGAGCAGGAGTGAGCAGCTGTGTTGGAAACTCGGTCTCCTCAACCTCCTGCTCCTACCACAGCAGATTCCTCTGATGAGGTGAAAGGGTCTCCAAGGAAGAAAGGAGTACATTTCTACCCTTTGGTAACCATAAAGGTTAAAACCCAGCACCTATTGGGGGGTAATGTCCTGAGCCCCATGGAGTTGGCAGGGCAGCAGCCTGCATTTCCAGGCGCAGCTGCAGCCATTTGCTGTGCCTTGTAGCAGACAACTCCTGCAGATTCAGAGGCTCCCACAGTGGAACAATGGATGTGTCCTGATAGCAGAGCCTGAGGCGGCCAGAGCCTGATGCAGCCAGAGCCCAGGGTAAGTAGAGCCTGAAGTAGCCGGAGCTGTGGCGAGAGGAGCCTGAAGCGGTGGCAAGCTGATAAGCAGGCACTCTGCCCCTGAGCCTGTGCCCAGAGCTGCTGCTGCTATCCATTCAGCAGAAGCATGGGGTGTGGACCCTGAAGGTGTTCAACAGGGGCAGAGACCCCAGATGGAAATGGGACCCCTCACAGTAACCTAATCCCAAACATGGACTGACCTGGTAGCAACAGATGTCAGCTGAGAAAATCTCACTGCTGTTGAGTCGATTCTGATTCATAGTGACCCTAGGGAAAAGACAGATGAAAAGCCTAATAGTGTGCTGTTGGAGCTATAGCATTAATTAAAGCCACAACAGTATTATGTTGCTCCTAAGTCTAGGCAATGGGGGCAAAAGAAAAGTCCCTACAGACAGAGTGAGGAGAGACCTCAGCCATGCAGCTCCAAGGTTATTTAGAGGATTACAGTGAACTTGGTGGCTCACCTGCTGGGCAGTTTTCCTAGGGTCCAGGCCAAGGTCCCCACATGGGGAGTGGGGGTGCCAATGGGGGTCAATAGACCTATGTGGAATTAGCCATTTATTGGTCCTCCTCAAATGTGCAATGTGTAATGGCGTTGGTAGATACTGGAGCTGAGCACTCCTTGATTTATGGGAACCCTGAGAAGTTCTCAAGGCCCCTGCAAGTGATAGATAAAGTACAAGCTTTCCCTGTCCCTAGCACAGTAAAACAGTTACAAGAATCCCTGGGTCTTTTGGGATATTGGAGGGTATTCATTCTACATTTGGTCCAGATACTGAGGCCTTTGTGCACTATTTTAGTCAGCTAGGGCTGCTCTAACAGAAACACCACAGAGTGGATGGCTTTAACAAAGGAACATTTGTTCTTACATAGTCTAGTAGGCTACAAGTCCACATTCAGGATGTCTGCTCCAGGGGAAGGCTCTCCCCCTGTCAGCTCTGGAGGAAAGTCCAGTATTGCATCAGTCTTTGTCCAGGGAGCATCTTGGCACAGGAACCTCAGGTCTGAAGAGCACTCTTCTTCTGGTGCACCTTTCTTGGTGATGTGAGCTTCCCAGTTCTCTGTCTGTTTCCCTTTCTTTCTTTTCTTTTTATTAAATAAAAAAATGAAAGTGTACATACTCTGTTCTTACAATACTGGGTTAAGAGAGGAGGAGTACACAAGTTGTGTCGAAGTCCCATTAATATTGATCTTCTTACTAATATGTATTGTCACCAATTTCACCCAACCAAATTTCTAACAATAATCTAAACCCTCACGCCTTGCTTTCCCACCCTCCTACCTTCTCCACCTTTGTAGCCGTCAAAGAGTCTTTTCTATTATGTATGAGTATGCTTTTAAGTTTTTATCATGGGGTCTCATATAATAATTGTCCTTCTGTTGCTGACTAGTTTCACTCAACATCATGTCCAAATTGAGAGATGTTTCCCTTTCCTTTTATCTCTTGCAAGATGAAAGGATTAAAGGTGGGGCAAGCCACAGTCCAGGGAAACTCCCTTTACAGTGGAGCAGGGAGGTGATCTTATAAAGGGATTTACAGTCCCACCCTATTCCTTTAACATACAGCATAGGAAAACCACAAAATGGAGGACAGTCACAAGATACTGGGACTCATGACCCAGCCACATGGCTGCACATATTTTTGAGGAGACACAATTCAATCCATGACACACTTTGATAAAGATAAGAGCTATTTGAGACCGGACAGAGGAAATGTAAAGAGCCTTTAGAACAGCTGAACGGGCTGTGCAGCAAGCTCATGCCCATAAGATTTTTGATGCCTCTTTGCCAGCTGAACTCACAGTGCATGTGACACCAGAGGGCTTTGGCCAAGGGTTGTGGCAGTGACAAAGCTGAACTAAAGTACCCATTGGGTTTTGGTCCCAGTTACGGAAAAGTGCTGAAAAGTGCTATACATTGGTAGAGAAACAGCTAGCTGCTGTTTAATGTGGACTTGCAGGCCATAAAAGCCATTGGCTGCCTGCCTCCCAGGATTTATAAAGTGCATGTTTCCCCAGTGCCAGAATATGTTCTGGGTATAAACATCCTGCAAGGTCAGGTGGTACACACAACAGTTGGAGAATTCAGACCAGCTGAAAGCAGTAAAGCCATAGTGCAGGGTAGAATCTGGGTTACCGCAGTGGAATTGTTAGCTCCCAAACAAGCTGTAAATGTGAAACAGTATTGTTTCCCATGGGGACTTAAGGAATTTGGGGAAACTATTGAAAAGTTATACTGAGTACAAGTATCGAGGGCCATTTGAAACCTCTTCACTGTGGCCAGTGAAGGAGCCCAATGGCTCCTGGTGCACGACAGTTAACTAATTCGAGTTAAATAAAGTAGGGCCACCCCTGCATACAGCTATGCACTCCTTGGCTGTGCTAGGCACTACGGGCAGATGGAGGGCTGGTGATAAGGACAGGGCACCCTAGAGAAGCTGCTGGTACAGGAGGCGTTGGTGGAGACATAAGAACAGCATTGGAGCTGCAGCATGGACGGCATGAGCAGAGCAACAGAGCTTTTCACTCCCTCCCTGTGGCTGGGAATGGGCCAGTCTGGTGGTAAGGCTGAGAGGTCTCAGACAATCCAGACTGGGGCCTGAAGTCAGAGGAAAGATAAACACCTTCCTAGAGCAGAAGAGATCAGCAGGAAAAGCTTTGCGAGACCATGGTGCAGGCTTGGGGCCTACCAGTCATGTAGAGCAAGTACAGAAGGAGACAGACATCTGCCAGGTGTGCTCTAAGGGGCACCCTTGAAGGGTGCTGAACACTCCTGAACAGATTCCACTGGGGTCCGTGACAGCTGAAATGCTAGCAGATAGATGTGAATGGCCCCTGAAGATTACAACATCCCTTCCTGCAGGTGTGCTCTTTCTTCGTAAAGGTGTCTGTGTTGAGTGTTTGGCCTGTATTATACTGAACCCACTTTGCCTATTGATACAGGGGTTAAAGTCTGGTGTGAAAGGCCGGGAAAGATTGCCCCCTCTTGCCAGCTACTCTCTTGTCCTGGGGTAGATAAGTGGTTTACACTTTGGCAGATGACAAAGATCTCCCTCTATTTGTTTCTTTAGTGTCTTTCTCTCTGTGGCCATGGGCTAGTCAATGGAAACACTTTGATTGACTGGGCATACACCATAACAGAAGCCTCCAACCTATCAGCTTGTTGGGTTTGCACTTAGATGCTGCTCAGTGCTGCAGGAGGCCTCCCATGGAGAATTCACTCTGCCACCAAAGAAAATTGGACATGAGTGAAAATATGGGGGCATGGTGACCCCTTTTGACATGCCATTTGAGAGCATGTAAAGCTCCTGGTGAGGGAACAAGTGAGCCACACACAGCCATGAATAAGATATGCCATCTGGGAACACTTGGGGTGGCTGACAGCTGAGACAGTTGAACTGAAGGACAAAGCCCTCCTTCACATAGAACAAGTGACCCAGGGGGCATGTTAGGTAGATTCCTGTGAGCCAATGCAGACCACACTAGTTTGCAGGCTTATATTTGCTGTTACTGTCTATGTTGTTGCTGTAGTGTATAGACTAATATAGCCCATACCTCACCAATGGATGCTTATGGAAGAATTAGCACACAGATTATACAGTGAGCAAAACACACCTCAGGGTGGAATGTAGAGACAGCACGGAAGGTGATCTTGTTCAGGCCTTCTGGCTCTGTACAGAGCTTTCTGGCCAGGACTAATACAACTGATTCAGTAATAGTTATGTAACTTATTTATGCTTAGGGCCTCAGCTAGCTGGCAGCTACTTCTTTTGTGTAAAACCAGTATGTAAGGTCACTGCCACGAGATGCAGCCTACCCACCCGGCTGCCCACTGCCCACCAAGTGTTATACCTGCCTCCAGCCATGGTACTCATAAAACAGCTATGACTGCACCTGCTGTGCTCCTGTTCCTGAGTCTGTCTGAATCATGAACCTGTGTTCCTGACATTGAGTACCTGCATTCAGTTAGGCCCTTATGCTAATAACTTGCAGAATAAAATGTGTTCAACAGTACTAGCATCACTGTCATGCTGCAAGAAACCCTGGTGGTGTAGTGGTTAAAAGCTACTGCTGCTAACCAAAAGAGTGGCAGTTTGAATCCACGAGGTGCTGCTTGTTAACCCTATGGGGCAATTTTACTCTGTTCCACATGGTCACTCTGAGTCAGAATTGATTTAACGGCAATTGGTTTAGTTTTGGTTTTTATCATCCACATACATTAAAATATTTCTGTGTGAGAGTACATGTGAACTAAACTGGACATGGACTCATAGTTTTCCCTGCACATACATTTATTTCATAATTTCTTTCTTAGTTACATTTTCTGCTCTGCTCTGCTCTGCTCTCTGCTCTGCTCTCTGCTCTCTGCTCTGCTCTGCTCTCTGCTCTGCTCTCTGCTCTGCTCTGCTCTCTGCTCTGCTCTCTGCTCTGCTCTGCTCTCTGCTCTGCTCTCTGCTCTCTGCTCTCTGCTCTGCTCTCTGCTCTCTGCTCTGCTCTCTGCTCTCTGCTCTCTGCTCTCTGCTCTGCTCTCTGCTCTCTGCTCTCTGCTCTCTGCTCTGCTCTTCTGTGCTCTCTGCTCTTCTGTGCTTTCTGCTTTTCTCTGCTCTCTGCTCTGCTCTGTTCTGCTCTCTGCTTTGTTCTGCTCTCTGCTCTGCTCTGCTCTCTGCTCTGCTCTCTGCTCTCTGCTCTTCTCTGCTCTCTGCTCTGCTCTGCCTTGGTTTGGTTGTCTGAAAGCAGAGCCTAACATGAGGATATGGGTGCATAAAGTGATTTAAACAGTAATGCCAGACTTCAGGAGAGAGGCAGGCAGGAAGAAAAGCCAAATAATGGGTGCTATGGAGATTCCCACTGTGCCAGTAGGGCCTCCACCATACCAGGACCCCTAAGATATAAACTAATGCTTCTTGGACTTATCTGAGGATGAGGGTTGGAGTGGTTATCTGCTGTCTCCCATCTCCCATTGGTGGAATGTTTCCCAGGGACCTTATCTATCTTTCTCTTCTGGGATACTTCTGGGGATGTCCCTTCACAGAGAGCCCATGTGTAGGCTATTACTGGTAGGAGCAGAGACTGCAATTGTATAGACCTATTCATTGGATCAATGTGGCCAACAAACATATAAAAAGATGTTCACAATCATTCACCATTAGAGAAACACAAATCAAAACTACAGTGAGATACCACCTTACCCCTGCTAAAATATCACTGATAGAAAAAATTACCAAACCAACCAACAAACAAAAGGACACATGCAGAAACAATAGATACTGGTGAGGATGTAGGGAAAGTGAAATCTTTATCCACTGCTGGTGAAACTGTAAAATGGTATAACCACTGTGGAAAACAGTCTGATGTTTCCTTGAAAAACTGGAAACAAACCTATCTTATGCTCCAACAATCTCATTGCTAGATATATTAACTATATTTCTAATAAAAGATAACAGGGACAAACATATAATTCTACATTTATTGCAGTATCATTCACAAAAGCAAAATTATAAAAACAACCAAGTGCCCAACAATGCATGAATATATATGCAACATGTGGTACCTAGAGATACAAAGAATAATGATGTTTTCAAAATATCTTATCATATTTGTGACTCTGGAGAACATTACGCTGAATAAGTCAATAACAAAAGGATAAATAACATATAAACTCACTTTTACAAAAAGACAAAGTGTATATACAGAAACTAACCTTCATTGGTGGCTACCAGAAATGGGAGGTTAGGGAAGAGACAGAATTATTCTCTAGATAGTAGAAATTTGTTATTTTTGGTGGTGGGAAAAGTAAAATTGATTATAGATGAAGTACACATAGCTTGTCCAAGGTAAATGATATCACTAAGAAGTGGGCAAGAAAAAAGACATTTTTGGTAATTGCTATGATACATATCTTCCACTTGGCTATCAGTTTGTCTTACTGTAGGGGCTTGAGTGGTGCTGGAAGCTATGCTGACAGTATTTAGATACCAGCGGGGTCACCCATGGTGGACAGGTTTCAACTGAGCTTCCAGACTGACAGACCATGGAGAAGGACCTGGTAGTTTATGTCTGCAAAGAATTAGGCAGTGAAATTCTTTTGCATAGCAGTGGAACACTGTCAGATATAGTGCTAAAAAACGACCTCCCAGGTTGGAAGGCACCCAGGAGACAACTGGGGAAGAGCTGTCTCCTCAAAGTATAGCCATCCTTAAAGATGTGGATGGAGTAAAGCCTATAGGATCTTCATTTGCTGATGTGGCATGACTCAAAATGAGAGGAAATAGCTACACATCCATTAATAATAGGAACATCGAATATATGAAGTATGAATCTAGGAAAATTAGGAACTCTCAAAAATGAAATGGAACTGTCAAGCCAAGAACATCAATATCCTAGGCATTAGTGAGCTGAAATGGACGTGTACTAGCATTTAGAATCAGACAATCATATGGTCTATTAATCTGGGAATGAAAACTTGAAGAGGAATGGCTTCGCATTCATTGTCAAAAAGAACATTTCAAGGTCTGTCCTGAAGCAGATCTGTTAGTGATAAGACACTATCCTTACAGCTACAAGGAAAGCCAGTTGATACGACTGTTATTTAAAGTTATGCACCAACAGCTAAGGTCAAAGATGAAGAAATTGAAGATTTTTAGCAGCTTCCGCAGTCTGAAATTGATCAAATATGCCAACAGAATGCACTGATAACTACTAGTGATTGGAATGCAAACACTGGAAACAAAGGAGGATCAGTAGTTGGAAAATACCACTTTGGTGATAGAAGTGATGCTGGAGATTGCATTAGAGAATTTTGCAAGGCCAGTGGCTTCATCACTGCGAACACCTTTCTTTACAATACAAATGGAGACTATATACATAGATGTCACCAGATGGAATAGCAAGAATCAAATAGATCACATCTGTGGAAAAAGACATTGTAAAAGGTCCATATCAGCAGTCAGAACAAGACCAGGTGCTGACTGAAGCACAGACCATCAATTGCTGATATGCTATTTTAAACTGAAACTGAAGAAAATTAGAACAAGTCCATGAAAGCCAAAGTAAGATGTTGAGTACGTCCCACCAGAGTTTAGACCATCTTAAGAATAGATTTGATGTTTTGAACACTAATGACTGAAGACAAGATGAATTGTGTAATGACATAAAAAAATCTCATCCATGAAGAATTCAAGAGATCATTAAAAAGACAAGAAAGAAAGACTAAATTGGATGTCAGAAGAGACCCTGAAGTCAGCGGGGCAAAGATGACAGACTAGTCACATGTCTCCTCAATTCTATCTGAGAACTAAAGCCTAGAAAGACAACTGGACAGAGTACAGTGGACATTTTGGGAACCCCAAGATCAGGCATAAGGCTGTGAGATCAGACTGGGCAACAGATAGGGAAAACTACCTTTGTTGGAGACTCGATGGCTACACAAAATGTCCCACTTCTGCTGGCACAGCAGCTGAGAGGCTTATAGGTACTGACACCATCTTTGTTAACCAGGAGCCTGGGACTGGAACTACTGAGCCTGAGAGCCTGGCAGAGGCTGGCTGCCATGCTGAGATGCAATGTCTAAGTAAACAGCATCTTTCACAGCAGAAATTCCGTACTTAAGGCAGTCCCATCTAGAGAACCCAGCAATGGTTGACTGCTAAGTGTACCAGTATCCCTGCCACCTCTCTTCTCTGAGCTGCTCCATAGATACTGCTGGCTCAGTGCAAGAGAGGTAGCTCAGGTAGGATGCCATCTTATTCAGCTGACAGGCAGAGTCAGTCATGCCTGAGGGCCTAGCTTAGGCAGGCTGCTATGCTGAGCAACAGTGTCTGAGTGCCTCTCCTAGCAGAAAAGTTGTTTTTCAGTTATACCTAGAGAACACAGTGGTGGCTGGCAGTTGAGTGTGGTGGAACTCCTACCCCACCCTTGTTTGAGCCACATCATAGCATCTGTGGATGTAGCCCCTGAGAGACTCTGCAAGTAGGTCACCATCCTTGTCATCTAGGAGGCAGGGCTTGTCATTCCTGAGGGCCCAGCTGGTACTGGTTGCTGCTGAGCAGGACCTCTCTCAGCAAAAAAACAGTTCTCAAGAGCATTGAATCTAGAGAATGCAGCACTGGCTGGCAACCAAATGTGGCTGTACTGTATTCCTCTCATTCACTGAACCATGGCATAGCATCTGCTGATGGGCCCCTGAGATGGTCCATAGTAAAGTGCTATCTTTGTCAGCAAGGAGGGAGGACCTGCCACCCCTGAAAGCCTGGTTGATGACAGCTGCCACTGTACAGCACCTATCTCAGCAGGAAAGCAGTTTTTAAGATAAGTACATCTAGAGAAGGTAGCAGTGTCTGGAAGCCAAATGTGGTGGCACACTTCTCTCCTCCCTGCTCTGAGCTACACCACAGCGTCTGCTGGCATGACTCTGGACAGTTGGCACAAGTAGTTCACCATCTTTGTCAGCCAGAAGGGGTGGCCCACCCAGTTGGGGCCAGATGCCAAGCTGAGCAGCATCACTGGGCTGGAGAGTGTCTCTCTCCCTGGTGAAGCTGTATGTAAGTCAGCTGCACCTAGAGAATGCAGTGGCAACTGGCGGCCAAGTCCATTAGTGCCCTTACTCCCTTCTTAGAGCAACATCTCAGCTCCTGTTGGCACAATGCCAAAGAAGCTGAACAGTTTTTTGATGATGCAAGGACAACAATCAATATCTAACCATTTAATCAAGCATACCACCATGGCTCCAGACAACTCCCAAAATAAAGAATCAAAAAGCTTCCCAGAGGAAGAAGCCTTCCTGAAATTATCAGAGGCAGAATACAAAAGAATTATGTATAGAGCACTCCTAAAGATTAAATGAAGTGCTGCAAAAAACAGTGAAAAGTTAAGCAAGTTATATGAACTTCTAGAACACTGAAGACCTGAAATTCAGCAAAACAATAATAAAAGTACAGAGGTAGACAATTCAATGCAAAGGTGAAAAGATCAGAATTGGGGAAATAGAATGCAGAATTAGTGAGACTGAAGACAAATCAGCTGACACCATGATTTATGAGGAGAAATCTGATAAAGGAATCAAGCAAAATAAATAAGCATTACTAAGCATGTGGGACTCTATCAAGAGGAATAATCTTCGAGTAACTGGAGTTGCTGAACAGGGAGGGGAAGCAGAAAATACAGAGAGAATTGCTGAAGAATGTCTGACAGAAAACTTCCCTGATATTATGAAAGAAGAAAACATAGCTATTCAAGATGCTTATCGAACTGCACAAAAGGTAGACCACACAAAAGAAAGACACCAAGACACGTTATAATCAAGCTTAACAGACGAAAACATAAAGAAAAATTCTTAAGACAACAAGGCTTAAATCACAACTAACATACAAAGAGAAGCCTTGTAGGCTGTTCTCTGAATTCTTGGCAGAAAACATGTGAGCAAAGAGACAGTGGGATGAAACATACAAAGCCTTGAAGGAGAAAAATTTCCAACAAAGAATAATATACCCTGCAAAATTGACTCTCAAATACGATGATGAAATGAAGACATTCTCGGATGAACAGAAGCTTAGAGACTGCAAAAACCAAACCAAAAGTACAAGGAATACTGAAAGAAGTTTTTCATTTAGAAAATCAATAACACCAGAAGGATACTTAAGGATACAATGTAGGACATGGTATTCAGAGTCCTACTCAGTTACAGAAGTCACAAAGCTCAATCAAAGCTAAAATATTAAAATCAGGGAAACAGAGATCTTAGTATGTAAACTATAAAATTATCATACTATAAAGTGTGATTTATCAGTATTTATAGCCCTTTCAGATGGACAGGAAGTTAAGGAGATATACAGAACCTAAAGATTGGTTTAAACTAATAACATTAAGGTGGGACAAAGGGGTAGCCACAAAACAAACTAACAATACTACATATCAAAACAAGAAAGGTGTTACAGGAGTCTCAACAGATACAAAACCAGCAATGAAAATGATGGAAAAAGAAACAATAAAGAAAATGATCCAGAGCAGAATATTAAATGGAACAAAGAAAATGTCAACAAAACAAAAATAAAGGCACCAAAATGACAGCACTAAATACATATCTATCAATAATTATGCTGACAGTAAACGGATTGAATACTTCAATAAAAAGACACAGAGTAGCAGGTTGGATCAAAAAGAAAACAATCTGTCTATAGGCTGCTCACAAGAAACACACCTCAGACTCAAAAATACAAATGAACTGACAGTCAAAGGACGGAAGAGTATATAGCAAGCTAACAACATGCAAAGAAGAGCAGGAATGGTGATACCAATCTTGTATTTTAAATAGATTTTAAGTAAAATTTACCATCATGGGCAAGGATGGTCACTACTTATTTCGTAAATGTTCAATATGTAAGCAGGATAAAACTATGTTAAATATTTATTCATCCAATACCAGTGCATCTAAATGCATTGAACAAATGCTGACAGCACTGAAAAATGAGACAGATTACTCCACAATAATAGTAGGAGACTTTGAGACTCCACTTTCAGTACTGGACAGCTCATTCAGAAAAAAAGCTCAGTAAAGATGCAGAAGATCTTATTGTGACAATCAATCAACTAAACCTCAATGACATAATATGGATGTTTGAACCTAATAACAGATAGGCATACCTTTTTTTCCAATGCATATGGAACATTCTCCAGAATAGACCACATATTAGGTCATAAAGCAAGTCTCAACAAAATCCAAACCACTGAATTATTGCAAAGCATATTCTCAGACCATAACGTCATAAAAACAGAAATCAATAGCAGAAAACATGGGTAGAAATTCAAACTGATGGAAACTGAACACCTTTCTCAAAAATTCACGGGTTATAGAAGACATCAAGGATTCAATAAAGAAACTGATGGAATCAAATGAGAATGAAAACATATCTTACCAGAACCTATGGGATACAACAAAAGCAGTGCTCAGAGGTCAATTTGTCTCTATTAAATGCACACATCTGGAATGAAGAAAGGGAACAAATGAAAGAATTAACCCTACAACTTAAACAAGTAGAAAAAGAAAAACAAAAGAACCCCTGGGGCACCAGAAGAAAACAATAAAAATTAGAGTAGAGATAAACAATTTGCCAGCCAAACCAAGTGCCGTCGAGTCGGATCCGACTCATGGAAACAATTTAGAAAATAGAAAAATAATTAACAAAACCCAAAGCTGTTTCTTTGAAAAGATCAGTAATATCAACAAGCCTTTGGGTAAACTCACAAAAGAAAAACAGGAAGGTGAAACAAATAAAGCAATTAGGAAATGAGACTGGAGATGTCACAACAGACTCAACCAAAGTGAAAAGTATCGTAACAGAATACTACTAAAAACTGTATTCTAACAGATTTGAAAACCTAGAGGACATGGACAGATTTCTAGATTCACATCACCTACCAAAATTATCACAAAAGAAGATGAGTTAATGAACCTATCACAAAAGAGATTGAAAAAGTAATCAAAAACTACTAACCAAAAAAATTACTGACTCAGACAGCTTCATTGGAGAACTCTACCAAATTTTTAGGGAAGAGGTAATTCCAATACTACTGAAGTTATTTTACAACACAGAAAAGGATGGAATATTCCCAAATTCATTCTATGAAGGGAGTATAACCTTGACACCAAAGCCTGGGAAAGATCCCACAAAAGAATAAAATTACAGACAAGTATCACTCATGAACCTTGATGCAAAAATCTTTAACAAAATCCTAGCCCACAGAATTCAACAACATATCAAAAAAATAATTCATCATAACTAAGCTGGATTCGTACCAGGGATGCAAGCCTGATTCAACATCAGAAAAACAATTAATGGGATCAACTACATAGAAATGATGACCTGATTTTGTCAATTCATGCAGAAAAGGTATTTGACAAAGTCCAACACTTGTTCATGTTAAACACTCTCAGCAAAATAGGACTAGAAGGGAAATTCCTCATTGCAATAAGGGCCATCTACATAAAACCAACCACCTACATCATCCTGAATGGAGAAAGACTGAAAGAATTCCTCCTAAAAACTGAATCCAGATGAGGATAGCCACTATCGTGACTTCTATTCAATATTGTGCTAGAAGTTCTGACCAGAGCAATTAGACAAGTCAAAGAAATAATGAGCATTCACATTGGTAAAAAAGAAATAATAGTATCCCTATTTGCAGATGATAGGATTGTATACACAGAAAACCCCAAAGAATCCATAAATAAACTACCAAAAATAACGGAAGAGTTCATCAAAGTGTGAGGATATAAGACAAATATAAATAAATCAGTATGATTCCTTTACATCAACAAAGAGATCACTGAAGAGGAAATCACCAAATCAATACTATTTACTATAGGCTCCTAGAAGATAAAACACCTGCGGATAAATCTAATCTGAGAAGAGAACTATACAGAGAAAATTAAAATTATAAGAACTTACTGCAAGAAACCAAAAGAGACTTACACAGGTGGAGAAATCTACCTTGTTCATGGATAAAAAGACTTAGCACTGTGAAAATGTCTATTTTACCCAAAGTGATCTATATACACAGTGCAATCCCAGTAAAAACTCTAGTGTCATTTTTAATGAGATGGAGAAACAAATCACCGACTTTGGAAAGGGAAGAAACCCCAGATCAGTAGAACTATATTGAAGAAGAGGAACACAGTGGGAGGCCTAACAATACCCAGCCTTAGAACTTACTACACTGACATGGTAGTCAAAAGAGGCTGCAGTTGGTACAAAAACATGTAGCCCAGTGAAACAGAATAGAGAATCCAGGAATATCACTTCCTCCTATGAACAGCTGATATTTGATGAAGTCCCAAAGGCTGTAAACTGGGAAAAAAGAGCCTCTTTAACAAATGGTGTTGGCAAAGTTGGATATCCATCTGCAAAAAACTGAAACAAGACCCATGCCTCACACCTTACATGAAAACCAGCTCAAAATGGATCAAAGATTTAAATATCAAACCTGAAACAACAAAGAACCTGCAAGAAAAAATCGGGACAACAAAGAAAATTCTAATGCATGGCTTAGGCAGACTACCAGATCTGAGCAACAATGCACAAACAACAGAAGAGAAAATAGATAAACGGGATCTACAAAAAGTCAAACACTTATGTTCACCCAAAGACTTTATTGAGAGAGTTAAAAGACTACCTACAAAGTGCAAAAAAACATTTTGCAACTACATAATGGATCAATGTCTGATTTACATAATTATCAGGGTACTTCAAAATATCAACAGTTAAGCCAACCTAGTGCCCTCGAGACGGATCTGACTCATGGTGACCCTAGGGGTCGGAGTAAGCAAAAGGTAAATAACACAATAAAACAATGGAGGAAGAGATTGACAGACACTTTACCAAAGACGACATCGAGGCAGCCAAAAGACACTTGAGGAAATGCTTGCAATCATCAGCTATTAGAGAAATCCAAGCCAAAACCACCATGAGATACCATCTCACCTCAATGAAGCTGACAATAATCCAAAAATCACAACACAACTAATGCTGGAGAGACTGGGGAAAAATTGAAACTCTCCTACACTACTGGTGGGAATGCAAAATGGTACAAACTCTTTGGAAAACAATTTGGCACTTCCTTAAAAAGCTAGAAATAATATGTGATACAGCAATGCCATTGCTTTGAATTACCCTGTAGAAATAAAGGTAGTCACTCAAACAGATACGTGTACATGAATGTTTACTGCAGCACTGTCCACAATAAGAAAAAGATAAAATCAACCTAGCTGCCTGTCAACAGATAAATGCATAAACAAACTATGGTATATATATACAATGGAACAATATGCAATGATACAAAACAATAATGATCTTAGAAAACATCTCATAACGTGGTTTCAACTAGAAGATGTTATGCTGAGTGAAATCAGTCAGCAGCAAAAGTACAAGTATTGTGTGAAACCTCTGCTATAAGGACTTCAAAATGGTCTTATGTACAGAAGAAAAGACTTTGATGGCTACAAAGGTGAGGAGAGAGGCACAGGAATGTTCATAGATTAGGTAGTCTATAGAAATTTGGTTAGGCAAAGGGAGTGACAGCACATGGTAGGGCAGATCAGCATAACTTGACCACACTGTAAACTGAACAGTTTTCTAAATTCAACGCAATATTTTAAAGGATAGATCAGCAGGGGCAGGGGCCTGGGAACCGTGTTTTCTGGAACACTGAATTCAATTGGCATAACCAGTCTTCTGTTAAGAGAGTCTTCTGCACCCCATATTAGTGAGTGGTATCTGGGGTCTTAAAAACTATCAGGCTGTCATCTGAGGAACATCAAATGGTCCCAACCCATCTGAACAAGTGGCAACAGAGAACATCAAATACTTGAGGAAAAATGAGTCCACGAGACAAAAGAATGGGAGTCTGTATCAGCATGACACTAGAAGAACCAGATGGTGCCTGGCCACCAGCAAAGTCATCTCTGATGGGGGACAAAATGTAGAGTCCCTCATGTAGGTTGAGAAAAAGAGGTGTGCAGTTCAAGAACTCTATTAAAAGACCAGAACTGATGGTCTGATGGTCTGACAGGCTGAACAGTCTCCTAGGAACATGGCACCTAGGCTTGCTGCTGGCCTCTACTTGAAATCAGTACTGAGGTAACTGCTAAGACAAGACTGTACTGGACTTGGTTACATGAGGTGAGCATGTGGTGTGTCTACCTTATGATTGTATACATTTATAGAAGGCTGTCTTACTGTTTTGTTTCCAGATGGAAGAGGAAAGGGTGGAGAGGAGGGGATAAGTGTTCATTAAGAGGATACTAGAAGTAAAGAGTGAAAAGCAGGAGTGTGCCATCACAGGGTGAGAAGAGCAGATGCAGTTGCAGATAGATGGGTGTGCAAAATTGATGTGGACTCTCTACCTTCACTGAATCATAATAAAATATAAACAAATGAATAAAAAGGGGAATCTGCTCTCAAAAATAAAAAGAGACCCTGAAACTTGCTCTGAGATGTCAAGCAGCTAAAGCAAAAAAGGGATGATGAGTAAAAGAAGTGAACAGTAGATTTCAAAGGGCAGCTCAGTAAGACAAAATAAAGTATTATAATGTGCAAACAGCTGGAAATAGGAAACAGAAAGAGAAGAACACAATCTGCATTTCTCAAGCTGAAAGAACTGAAAAAAGAATTTGAGCCTCAAGTTACAATAGTGAAGGATTCTACAGGGAAAGTATTAAATGACTCAGGGAACATCAAAAGAAGATAGAAGGAATATACAGACGTTATGCTAGAAAGAACCAGTTGATGTTCAGACATTTGAAGGTGGATATAATCAGGAATTGATGATACTAAAGAAAGAAGTTGAAGCTGCTTTGAAGGCATTGACAAAAACAAGGCTCCAGGAATTGATGGAATATTAGTTGAGATATTTCAGCAAATGAACGCAGTGCTGAAAGTGCTCACTCATCTATGACAAGAAATTTGGAGGACAGCTACTTGGCCAACTGACTGAAAGAGATCCATATTTATGCCTATTCCCAAGAAAGTTGATCCAAACAATGAGGAAATTACCAAACAATATAACTGATATCATATGTAAGTAAAATTTTGCTAAAAATCATTCATAAGTGACTGCAACAATGTACTGACAAAGAACTGCCAGAAATTCAACACAGATTCAGAAGAGGATGTGGAATCAGGGATATCATTGCTGAAGTCAGATGGATCTTGGTTGAAAGCAGAGTACCAGAAAGATGCTTAGCTGTGTTTCATTGACTATGCAAAAGCATTTGACTGTGTGGATCATTAAAAGATTGTGGCTACCATTGTGGATAATGGGAATTCCAAAGCACTTAACTATACTCTTAAGGAATCTGAACATAGATAGAGAGGAATTTATGCAAACATCACAGGGGAAATGGCGCAGTTTAAAGTCAGAAACAGTGAGCTTCAGGATGTATCCTTTCACCATACCTTTTCAATCTGTATGATGAGTAAATAATCCGAGAATCTGGACTTTATGAAGAAGAATGAGGCATCAAGATTAGAGGAAGTCTCATTAACAATCTGAGTTACACAGATGACACAACTTTTCTTCCTGAAACTGTAGAGGATTTGAAACACTGATGAAGATGACATAACACAACCTTTGGTTTAGACTGGATTTCAACATCAAGTAAACTAAAATCCTCACAACTGGACCAGTAAGCAATATCATGATAAATGGAGACAAGATTGAGGTTGTCAAGGACTTCATTTTATTTGGGTCCAGAATTAATGCATATGGAAGCAGCAGTCAAGAAATTAAAAGAGGCATTGCACTGGAAAAATCTGCCATGAAGGTCGTCTTTGTTATTGTTGTTGTTAGGTGCCATCAAGTTTGTTCTGACTCACAGTAAAATCAGTAGGAAACACTGACTGGTCTTGTGCCACATCCACAATCATTTTATTCTGAAACCTATTGTTGCAGCCACTGTGTCAGTCCAACTCCTCTAGGGCCTTCTTTTTTTTTGCTATCCCTCCACTCTACCAGACATGATGTCTTTCTCCAGGGACTGAACCCTCCTGACAATATGTTCAAAGCATGTAAGATGCAGTCTGGCCATCTTTGCTTCCAAGGAGCACTCTGGTTGTACTTCTTCCAGAACAGATCTGTTTATTCTTTTGTCCATCCATGGTACATTCAGCATTCTTCTCCAACACCACAATTCGAAGGCATCAATTCTTCTTCTGTCTTCTTTGTTCATTGTCCAGTTTTTGCACGCATATGATGCGATTGAAAATACCATGGCCTGGGTCAAGCAAACATTATTCTTCAAGGTGATATCTTTACTTTTCAATGTTTTAAAGAGATCCTTTGCAGTAGATTCTCCCAGTGCAATGCATCTTTTGATTTCTTGACTGCTGCTTCCGTGGGTATTGATTGTGGACCCAAGTAAAACGAAATCCTTGACAACTTCAATCCTTTTTCCATTTTTGACAGTGTTGCTTACTGGCCCAGTTATGAGAACTTTTGTTTTCTTGATGTTGAGGTGGAATGCATGGTGAAGGCTGAAAAATTAAAGGATGGAAGAATATGTACCAAGCTAACGATATACAAAGAAGAGCAGGTGTGGCAATAATAATCACACATAAAATAGATTTTAATGTGAAATCCACCATTGTAGACAAGGATGGTCACTATTTACTGCTGAAACATTCAATATAGAAGCAGGACTTAACAATATTAAATATTTCTGCACCCAATACTAGAACATCGAAATACATCCAAGAAACACTGACTATACTGGAAAATGAGATAGATCATTCCAGAAGAATAATGGAAGAGTTCAACACTCTACTTTCAGTATTGGACAGATCTTCTAGAAAAGAGATCAGTAAAGATAAAGGAGGTCCTATTGCCACTATTAATCAATTAGACCTTGTAAACATATTCAGAACTTTTTTATCCATCTGTGGTGGTCAGGATTATGTCACCTTGGCTACTACATATTTGGCTGCTGTATTAAGTGGCAGGGCGGGGTTTGTGGTGGCTCCCTGCCCCTCGGCTCTCATCTCGCAACCTTTTACTATGGCGGCTGGGTCGCTCACGTGGCCAGGAGCTCCTGCTCTCTTCTTCCAGCGTCTGGTTCCAGGTCTTGAACTAGCAGCTGTTGGACTCATCAGTCCTCACAGTCGGCACTTGAGAGTCCTGCTCCCTGACCTGCCGATCCTGGGTTCACCAGTCTCTGCTGCTCCTGCTCCCTGATCTGCTGATCCTGGGTTTGCCAGCCTCTACCATTCCTACTCCCTGACCTGCTGATCCTGGTTTTGCCAACCTCTGTCGCTTCGTCTTGCCACCAGCTTGGGATCCACTGACCTACACAACTGGTGATCTAGAACTCTGGTCTCTGACTTGCTAACTTTGGGTTCCTCAGCTTCTGTGGCCACGTGAGCCTTGTGCCAGAGCTTGGGACATTCCAGCTTCTGTGATTACATGAGCTGTTTCCTATATCTATATCTATCTATCTATCTATCTATGTATATTATAAATCTTTCCTTGTACTTACACGTGTTACTGGTTTTGCTTCCCTAGAAAACCCAGCCTAAGACACCATCAATAGATGACTATACCTTCTTCTCCAGTGCACAGAATAGATCATATGTTAGGACATAAAGCAAATCTCAACAAAATCCAAATCACTGAATTATTGCAAAGCATCTTCCCAGACCATAAAGCCATAAAACTCCAAATCAACAGCAGTAAAAACATAGGTAGAAGTGGGAACTCACAGAAACTGAACAACATTTTGCTCACAGAAACTGAACAACATTTTGCTCAGAAAGCCATGGATTATATATGAAATCAAAGGTGAAATAAAGAAAGTTATGGATTCAAATGAGAATGAAAACACTTCCTAGCAGAACTTATGGGATATAGCTAAAGCAGTGCTCAGAGGTCAATTTATCTGTATAATGCACACATCTGGAAAGAAGAAAGCACTCAGAGAGACTGAAATAATTCTTTCTGAGAATGGAAACTAGACAAGGATGCCCACTCTCACCTCTCCAATTCAACATTTTTGTACTAGAATTTCTGGCCACAGCAATTAGATAAGACAAAGAAATAAAGGGCATGCACATCAGCAAAGAAGTGAAAATCTACCTATTTGCTGATGATATGATTGTATAGCAGAAAATTGTAAAGAACGCATAAGTAACTACTCAAACTAATAGAAGAATTCAGCTAAGTATCATGTTATAAGATAAACATAAATAAATCAGTAGGATTCCTTTATAACAACAAAGAGATCATTAAGAAGAAATCACCAATCAATACCATTTACTGTAGTGCTCAAGAAGACAAAATACCTAGGAATAAATCTAACTAGAGAAATAAGAGACCTATACAAAGAGAACTACAAGATCCTACTACAAGAAACTAAGAAAGACTTACCTAAATGGAAAAACTGACCTCACTCATAGATAGGAAGACTTAACATTGTGTAAATGTCTATTTTACCCAAAGCAGTCTACATATACAGTGCAATCCCAATACAAATTCCAGTGACATTTTTCAATGAGATGGAGAAAAAAATCATCAACTTTCTTTGGATGGAGAAGAAACCTTGGATAAGCAAAGCACTACTGAAGAAGAACACAGTAGGAGGACTTTCACCACCTGACTTTAGAACCTATTGCACTGCCACAGTAGTCAAAACAGTGTGGTCCTGGTGCAAAAGCAGAAATATGGACCAATGGAATAGAGTTGATACCCCAGAGTGCCGTCATCATCTTCTGAACAAGTGATATTTGACAAAGGCCTTAAACTTGTAAACTAGGGTAAAAACAGTCTCTTTACTAAATGGTACTGGCAAAATTGGATATCCATCAGTAAAAAATTGAAACAAAACTCATATCCCATACGTTATACATTAACCAACTCAAACTGGATTAAAGACCTAAATATCAAACCTGAAATGATAAAGATCATCCAAGAAAAAAATAGAGTCAACAATGGAAGTTTTAATACATAGCATAGACAGACTTCAAAATCTGACAAAACATGATTAACAGAAGACAAAATAGATAAATGGGAACTACTAAAAATCAAACACATTTGCTCATCCAAAGAATTTAACAAAAGAATTAGAAGACCACATAGAGAGTGGGAAAGCATATTGGCAACAATATGTCAGACCTTCGTCTCATCTCCATAATCTACAAGGTACTACAAAATATCAATGAGGAAAGGATTAGTAACCTAATTAAGTGCTGGGCAAAGGAGATGGACAGATACTTCTCTAAAGAGGATATCCAGGCAGCCAAAAGACACATGCAGAACTGCTCACAATAATTAGCTATTAAAGAAATTCAAATCAAAATGATGATGAGATACCATTTCCCCCCAACAAGGCTGGCCATGGTCCAAAAAGCTCAAAACAACAGATGCTGGATAGGCTGTGGAGAGATTGGAACTCTCCTACACTGCTGGTGGTATTGCAAAGGTTAGAACTTCTTGGGAAAGCAATCTTGTCCTTCCTTAAAAAGCTGGAAATAGATATACCATTTGACTCAGTAATCACACTGCCTGGAATATATCCTACCGAAGCAAAGGAAGTCACACAAACAGATACATGTGCACGAATGTTTATTGCAACACAGTCCACAATAGCAAAAAGATGGAACTAATCCAGATGCCCAACAACAGATGAAGGAATAAATAAACTATGTTATATATACTCTATGGAACACTACTCAATGATAAAGAACAACAATGACTTTAGGAAGCATCTCATAACTTGGTTTAATTGGAAGACATTATGTTGAGTGAAACCATTTAGCAGCACTATGACAAATACTGTATGAGACCCCTGCTATAAGGACTTAGAAACAGACTCACGTACAGAAGAAAAGACTATTTGCTGGCTGCAAGGGAGGGGGAGTAAGAGGGAGAGGGCTGGTTATAGCTTAGATAGTTGATAGAAATTTGGTTGGGTGAAATCAGTGACAACACACATTAGAAAGAAGACCAGTTTAAAGGGACTTCAACATAACCTGAAAACTCTTCCATTCTTAACCCAATATGGCAAGGACAGAGTAGCAGGAGCAGCGGTCCAGAAACCATGCTGTCTGAGGACATCAAGGACAATTGACATAACTAGCCTATTTCTAAGACAATTTTCTGCACCCCATATTGCTGAGTGGCACCTGGGGTCTTAAAAGCTAGCAAGCTTCCATCTGAGGTACACTGAACAGTCCCAACTTGAGAGAGGAGAAAACGTAAGAAAATTCCACTTTAAAATTCACAGATGCCCAGATGCTTCTCTCCCTGTATCACCTCAAGGATACTTCCTCCTCCCCTCACAGCATTTATTGAGATAATCCCTGCTTCTAAGGGAAGAGCAATTTCTTCCTTGTAACTTAACACTGACTGCTTATCCTTACCTCTGTCAGTTTGTTGGTGCCAATAGAAAAGCGGTATGAAAATCTGTAAACCAGCTAATGCCAATTAGAAAGCTGTATGAAAATTTCTTTGTCTGCTTTCTTGAGAAAATGTGTAAAAGAGTATTTTGATAATAGGACGGGGTGTGCTGATATTTTGGACCTGAGTCCAGCTGCTGCACTGCCAGTTCAAATAAAGGCCCTTGCTCTTTAAACAAAGTAGTGTTTGAGGTGCTTTCTGCTCTGCAGGCCAAACTCATCAGGAACAAACAATCACCAAGGACAACAATGACATGAGGGAAAGAGAATCCAGAAGACAGAGAGACCCATGTGAATCGGTGACTACATCAACATGTGACTAGAAGAACCAAATGATGCTCTGCCACCACCAATGACAGCCATGGGGGCTAACAATGTTGAATCCCAGTGGCAACATGAGAAAAGAAAGGGTACACCCTCAGCACTCCACTAAAAGACCACAATTGATGGTCTGAAGGCCTAGGGGTTCCCCTGGGAGCATGGACCCTAGACCCGATGCTGTCCCTGATTATAAATCCTTACTAGTTCACCTCTTTGGGCAGGAATGGATTGGACCATATTATGTGTGCACTTTATGATCCTATGCATATATAGCATGTCATCCCACTGGCCTCTTACTAGAGGGAAGTGGAGAATGTGAAGGGGAGGAGACAGGAGATTATTAACAGGATATGGCACATATAGAATGGAAAGGAGGAGTGTGCTGTCACCAGGCAAGTAGAGCAGAAGGAGCTTCAGATAGGCGAGCATGCAAATTTAAACTGGATTGTACACTTTCACTCAATCACAATAAAAAAAAGCCTTGCATTTACATCATGTTTCCTGGATACTTTAACTCTTAAAACTCAGCTTCCCTGCTCTGAGGAAGTTCAAATTAGCCCATGTGAACCACGTGTTTTGGATGTTTTGGTTTGCAGCCTGGCTGAGGTCCTATCAACTCCATATGATTATTCTACCTCTTTGCTATCAAGAGAACTCTAGCCTTTGAATCTGCCAAGCTAAGATGCCAGACACTGCGGAGCAAAAGAAGCAATTCGATTACACGTACTTTAGACATTTACGACCCATAGAATCTGTGCACATGATGATAGTAAATTTTGGTTACTTCACTATTTTCATCTAATTAGCTGAGGTAGTTGGCCTGAGCCATTCAGCTCAATCTTCTCAAGTTCTTAGCCAACTTAACCATTGGTACAATCAATGAACAGCTTTTGTATGTTTAAAAATAGAAAGATAATTTAAAAATATAGTAAAGCATGAAATAAATTATATCCTATACATATAGGCCAATGAGTACCTAAGAAAGATCGTACTGCCATCATTTTAAAATATTTTTTCTTAGGTAAAGAAGAAACTCAAAGTGTTATGTATTATATTTCTTCTGCTTGTTGCAGCCTCCAGCACAGTGTTGGAAACAGTAAGTTCTTACTGCCTGATTGGCTTTACCATCCTTTGAAAACCTGAGGATGGTTTGAATAACCAACTTAACATTTTCCAATGGATTTTTTTCCTTTGTTAAAAGGCTATGATTTTACATATTAAGTACATAACTTGGGCTCACTTAAAAATTTTAGAGTATCTCAGCAGGCTGTATTTGCATAAGTAAAGAAAATGAAAAAAAAAAGAGTAATTACGGAGGGTGCCTTTGTATAACCAAACACCTCATGAGATTTAGTTTCTTGGTTTGGAAGTTTCAGACCATGATTTCAAGGGATGTGCTAATTAATTAGTCAGTTAACGTGTTTAAAGCCAAGCCAAGTGCCTACATTTTGCTCCCTAGCTTGTTGTGTAGTTCCTCCTATCTTAATCACTTGCAAGTGGCCAGCCAATGTGCAACAATTGTCTCTATTCAACTGTAGCGTAACAGGAAGCAAAGTCAGGAACAGGAGGAGGAAATAGAATGTTTGGCTAATTATCTCAGTGATTAACTGCCTTCTTTTGCTATGAGACCGAAGAACTGGATGGTGTCTGGCAACCATTACTGAACATTTTGACCAAAGATTACATGGTAGAATCCTGATGAAAAAGAGAAGGTACAGCAAGATTTAAAATTCTCAGGGAACCCAGACTTTCTGGAGACAAGGAGGCTGGATAAACAGTAAACAATTGCCCTGAGATAATCTTTAAACCTTAAGCCAAAAATATCCCCTGAAGTCTTCTTAAAAACAGTTTTAACTCACTGGGTTAAAAATGTCTGCCTTGAGCATTAGGCTCTTTTGAGACTTATCTATATAAGATTGAAGTGACAACACAAACTTGAAAAATTACGTAGGAACCTTAGAGGGTAATGAGTTTATGTTAATGGTGGAGGAACAACACAGAAAAAAAAAGGGTGAGAATTTTTATAGCTCAAAGAATGCAATCAATGCTGTCAAGGTTAGCTAGGAAAATTGATCCCTGCCACCACACATTAACATACTTTACTCCAGAATCTAACATTTTCTAGGGATAACTAAGTTTGTGGTTTGCTTAATAGAACATACACAGAATAGATAAGGTTACCAAGGGAATCTGATATGCCACATATTAACAGTTCTCCCTGACAGTTTGTGATGCACATACAAGTTCTTCCTGGCAGTTGTGATGCAAATACAGCAATTCCTCCTGGCAGTTGTGAAGTGGCTACAATAGCCTCAAACCCAATCCAAAACCAAGTTACTACCTCCACCCCCTATCTAAGACATAGCCCCTGCTTTTGTCAATAAAAAGCAACCCTAAAATCTATGCTGGGTCTTTTTCCATTCATAGAGACTGACCCATTCATTTATTCTTTGGAACATATGTTCCCTTAATCAACTTTTCTGTCATTTTTCTACCAAAAAGGATGCGTGCTTGTATGCTCTGGGAGAAGGGGAGCCCAGTTTGCCACTATCAGGAGACTGAACTTACTATCTAGGTCTCCGGAACCTGAATGAGATCACTCAGGATCTAATTAGTTGCAGGATCTCCACAAATGCCACTGAATAATACATGTAGAAATGGTGAATTGCTGTGTTTTACTGTATGTATTCTCAACAACAACAAAATAAAACTAAAAAAAGAGAGATACAAAAGAAAATGAGAAAAGTAACAAAATAATTCAGACAATTTATTTGCAAGATTAAATTTCCACTTTGTCTTGCTACTTTTCACCATTTCCCAGCTTAAAAAGACTTTATTATTTATATTCTTTAGAGAAATGTTATAATGTGGACCAGAATGCCTATGTTTCCTGCTTCCTAACATGCATCCATCACCAAACCCTACAGTTCTCTGGCTTTGGGTATATTAGCCCTTCCTTGGACATTGCTGGTTTGCTTCCTGAAGCCTCATCCAGTGTTGAGCCTGTTTTCTTCTGTTGCACATCAGTGGCTCAAGGTTCTGTATACAGTTAGTCATAAAAAGTATTTGTGTGCAGACTTGGGAGGGCACTTGGTTTTCCAGCCACAACTTGGACAGATGTCATGGACACAAGGTGGTGGGAAGAGTGAGTTAATACACCTTCTATCCTTGAAGAGTAAATTGTAAACTGGACTGATATTCAGAGCAAAATGAATCGGGTATCTCTGTTTAAGTAAAAACTGCACATTTTTCCACAACATGAAACCACCAGACAATCCAAAAACATTGACTGGTGTTGACGAGAGAGACCCTGGGGCAGCTCCAAGCCCACAATGAGGTGGCTCAGGCAGTGAGTGAGGACAATTCTCTCATATGGTGCCTGGGTCACACCAGGGCTCCACGTCTTGTTTTCAAACATGAGTACCACATTTGCAAAAACAAAACGGAGTCGTCACAGGTGGCACTGTGTCTGATTCTGCCAGGTAAGACCTGAGCATCAATCACTGACTCGCTCCACTTCTTAGCTAGCATATCATGGCTAGTTCGCACTAACTGACCTCCTCCGTGCCTCTCATAAGTGACCGATTGATTTTTATCACCCATCTTGTATTTCAAAACTCCTTAGGGATTACAAATCCAGCAGACAACTTTCAGTCCCTAGAAAGTAATTAAACAAAATTACAAACAAAGAGTTTAGAAAGAGCTTAGAGTCACAACCTTAGCAAACATCTCCAACAGGAAAAATTAACATTTTTCTGTTATGTAAGTTAACAGATTTGAGAAAATCAAAGCCTTTTTGTTGATTAGACCAAATGTTGCCAGCTTTTTAGGCAAGCTGCATTCTGAAGTCGGAAAACGTTTTCTTGCTGATTCCATACGAACTCGTTAAATCTGGACTACCAGATCTCCTGGACTTTTAGATCTTTGTATTTTAAGCTAGAAGTCCCCCTGAGAGAAGATTATCAATCATTTACATATTAGTACGTTAGTGAGAATTTTAGTAACATCCATTTAAGCAAAATTACTTAACATTTATTGCGCATCTACCTCATGCTCCCTCTTACCCACAAAGATGGGTAAGGCAGGACCATCCTGACCTCAAACTACAGATAGTTAGGAAGGGAAAACAGACATGGAGATGACGGTTGTTGTGTTAAGTCCTTTCAAGTCAATTCTGACCATGTACACTAGAACGAAACAGTGCCTGGTCTTGCACCAACTTTAAATTGTTCCTCTATTTGAGCCCATTGTTGCAGCCACTGTGTCAGCCTGTGTGGTTGAGGGTCTTTCTCTTCTCTGCTGTCTACTTTACCAAGCATGATGTTATTCTCCAGGGGCTGATCCCTCCTGATAACATTTCCAAGATATGTGAAACAAAGTCTCACTATCCTTGCTTCTAATAAACACTCTGGCTGTACTTCCTCCAAGAAAAATTTGTTCATTCTGGCAGTCCACGGTATAGTCAATATTCTTTGCCAACACAGTAATAGAAAGCATGAATTCTTTTTCAGTCCTCTGTATTTATTATTCAGCTTTCACATACAAATGAGGTGATTGAAAGCATGGCAGCTTGGGTCAGGTGCACCATACTCCTTAAAGTGACATGCTTTAAAGAGTGATAAAATCAAAGAGTGAACACTTTAAGAAGTTCTCTTGCACAAGATTTACTCAAGCATGTGTCATCTGATTTCTCGACTGCTGCTTCCATGAGTTAGCTAACTATGCTTACATGTTCTGTTTGATTATTGATGACTTACAAGTTTCCTAGATTCATACTCTGTACATTCCATATTCTGATTACTAATGGATATTAGCAGCTGTTTCTTCTAATTTTGAGTCGTGCCACAACAGGTAATGCAGGTTGGTCTCCAAGGGCGTGACTTTATCCATGTCATTAAGGTCAGCTCCACTTAGAGACTGCAGCTCTTCCCCAGAGGCCAGCAGTTTGAATCTATGATGGAAGCCCTGTGGGGCAGTTCTACTCTGTTCTTAATGGTTGGTGTTAGTCGGAATTGACTTGAGAGCAGTGGTTCCAACCCCAGGAGCTCATCTTCCAGAACTGTATCAGACAATGTTTCACTGTTATTTATAAGGTTTTTACCAGCCAACTTGTTTGGAAGTAAACTGCAGGTCATTTTCTCTAGTCTGTCTGAGTCTGGAAGCTCTGCTAAAAACTGTCTACCAAGAATGACCTTGTTTGAAATGCCAGTGGCAAAATTCCAATACACAAACTACCACAGTAAAACAAAGTGCCCTACATCTGGTAATAGTAAACCAAGTGTTAAGGAGGGAGGCATAGCCAAAACTGTATGGAGTGAAAAGGAAGGGACATTTTGCACTTAGCCTCGATTTAGACATAAACACAGCAGATGGTGAGAACAAAGAGGACAAATGAGTTGAAGAAGACTTCAAGGTTATTTGCATGATTTTTATTTCTAATGAAATAGAAAGAGTAATCACAGTTGAAGAAATTCTAGGCATCATTTGCAGGTGGAAGCAAAAGTACAAGGATTCTTGAGTTAAGTAGAAAAAAGAATAAAGCAAAATAAATCAATATTAATCTCTATAGTCTTCATTTTTTCTTACCTTTAATTTTGAAATATTTTGATTTTTTTTTCCTGGTAGATGTGCAACACAAAGCATTTACCAATGGCAACTAATTCTTTTTTTCCCTGAAACAGTTTATTAAAATTATGCCACCAAGTTACTTTATTTTTGTATTATGCCCCACAATGTATCTTTAAATGCTAAGAACAAGCAGTAAACTGACACACTTCATGGCGAAGTCAATATGAATATCTGCTTGAAGAGAATTCTGCTTTTTTTCCTGAGAAGAAAGCCCTGAATCTTGTTGTGAGCATATTTGCGTTGACTCTGGAGCTCTGGATAGTGGTGGCTGGTGCTAGCCTCCTGATAGAGCAGCCAGGAAAGGGAGCAGAATAGATTATGGCAACTGACTCTAGAAACAAGCAACTACTAAGCCTAATATTTTAAAAGTTCATGACACAAAGAAGTCAGTAAGCTTTAGTGATGAGAGAAAATTAAGAGTCAGCCCTTTTTTATTATGACACAAAAACATGCAGAGATTTAAGGCTTAAGTCATCTCGTAATAGTTTAACTGTTTTTCTGTGTGATATGTTTTCAACTAATACAAGGCAGCACCGTGTAAAGGAAGAAGCTTGCATTTTGGAACCTGAAAACCTGAATTTACAATTGTGTATTGCATCTGTGTATTGTTACTTAGGGGTCCAAGTGGCATAGATTGGCGGTTCAAATCTACCAGCAGCTCCTTTGAAACCTTGTTGGGTAATTCTACTGTGTCTTATATAGGGTCACTGTGAGTCAGGATTGACTTGTCAGCAACAAATTCAGTCCTTTTGTGGAAATTGCCACTTATTGTTAGTATAGTCTTGGACAAGCTGAACTTCTCTGAGCCTCAGTCTCTCCATCAGTAAACTACTGATAATGTTCACCCCACATCTTGTAGTATATACCAGCTGGACTAACAAATGGAGTGGTAAATCACGTAACACTTAGTCCACCATCTGTCACTTAATACAAATAAAGTAGGCTCTGCTAGGTACTTTGAATAAAGTGAACACAATCTACACAATCTTGGCTCTCATAGAGTCGCAGTTTTAACAGAGAGCCACACACTAAAATGAGAAGCAATAAATGCATTTTTCCAGAAGCAATAAATGCATTTTTCCAGAAGCAATAAATGCATTTTTCCAGCAGGATGTAGTTTTGCCATGATGCAAGGTATGGGGCCCCTGTCCTAGATTCTAGACTTCAGAAGCTCCAACCTGTCTCCTTCAGTTGAGCCTCTCTGCTTGTGGTAGGGGGGTGGGAGAGTCTGAAGGGCCAAAAGGACATTCTTGCCTGCTCAGAGCTGAAGCCCCTACTCTAGGCCGTGCTCAGGATACCAGAATCCAATAACCCTTGCCTAATAGGCCCCAGCTTGCTCCAGGGCTTTTGTGGGTCCCTCTTCCTGAGGTAAACTGTTCACTGGGGTGTGTACCACGGACCTGGTATGTGGCTGTGGTGGTGGGTATGGTTGCATTGACAGATTGGTTAAGTGTGGCGTACAGTGTCCATGTGTTTGAGACAGAGGACCTGTGTCATGAAGGATGGAGTCAAAGTGAGGAGAAGGGGCATGATGTTGGCCAAAGCCTAGCTCTTCCCATTGTCACATTCCAGAGCAGAGGACAGAGGAGCTCTCAAATTTTAAATTAGACTATGGTCCTCTAAAGTATTATAGCCATGTTCTAGTTTAGATAAGAGAGACTATCTGTTGCTTAATAGCTCCTTTCCATGATTTCTATTGTCTTTGGAATGTTTGGGCATAGATTGATGGGCTTCCATTTCTCCTGCTGTCCTGGTCACACAAATGCTAGATAGAGACCTGGCAGTGCGTTCTTCCAATGAGCATCCTTTGACCAGCAACCGCACACATCTCTTTTTTCTGAACCAAATTATGACTTTTTCATCCTCCTGCCCTTTGCACAGATGCACCACTTACCCAGAGTGTGCTTTTCCTTCATTTCCTTTATAAAGAAGAGAGAAGTCACTTCTCTGTAAATACTTCTGTATTTCCGTGACAGAATTAATTCCCCATGGCACTACAAGCACCTCTGTATGAGAGTGCATGTCCTGGTGTGTCATGTGGCCATCACTACGTGGGGAGCTTGGTTCCTAAATCTAATGCCACATGCCTTGTCTGGAGAGCCCATGAGTCAGCACCAATAAGACAGGAGGAAAAGCTCTCGAGAGCCAGAATGGCATTTCTGACATGGTGCTATCAGGCAGAAAGGAGAAGAGGCAAAATATGCTCCAGCTCATTTTCTAGAAGGACTCATGGAATTTGCAACAAAATACAGAGGCCTCTGTCCCTTGGCCAGAGCTTACTTGTATGATTACACTCAGCTGTTAAGTGAGGATGGGAAATATCACCTTTGTTCTGAGTATCTATGTGCCATACTAAGACTTTGGGGTTCAACAAAAAAAGAAGTCCAAGTACGGGAAGTGTTTAAGAATCTCTAAGTAACTAGAAATTCATTATCCAATTACCAAATAATGAGGAGGAGGAGCTAAGATGGCAGAGTAGGTGGACACTTTCTGTGATCCCTCTAACAACAAAGACCCACCCCTCCAAAAAATGAATCAATTATATAAGACATTCTTGAAACCCTGGAAACCCTGGTGCCATAGTGGTTAATTCCTATGTCTGCTAACCAAAAGGCTGGCAGTTCAAATCTGCCAGGTACTCCTCGAAAACTCTATGGGGCAGTTCTACTCTGACCTATAGGGTTGTTATGAGATGGAATCGACTCAATGGCAATGAGATTTTTTTTTTTTGGTAGGAGCCCTGAACATTAAAGGAAAGGTTGAGGAATTTGACTGAGCCTCAGGGAAGGGAGAGTATGTCCAGAAGTACCTAAGGCTGGCCAGGCCTGTCCTGATGGGTAGTGGCACCCAGCAGACAGATTGGTGGTGGTGATCTTGGTGAGAGGAGTCATGGCTTTTTGGAAGGCTTCTTCCTCAGTGGGAGAGACCCAACAGTGGACAGCATAGACACACCTCAGCCTTCTCTCAGGAGAGGGCTGGCATCACATTTCAGTGTGCCCTATAACACAAAGAACAAAAGAGTAAAGACCAGGTAATTCAGTAGAAATGGAGATCTAAAAAAAATCAACTTAGATCAAGCCAATAAACATAATCACATGCACTTTAGAATGAAATTGATGTTGTTGGTGCATTGCCTCTATCCCTTTTATACATCCTAAAGGGCACGTATAGAAGGGCTTCCCTCATGGGTCTTCCTGGAAGTGTCTTCTGACAAATTAGGGCACTGTTCGGTGTCATTTAGTCACTCCTGAGTCATAGAGATCCTATGTACAACAGAAGTGAACATTGCATGATCCTGTACTATCCTCATAGTTACTGCTGTGTATGAGCCCATTGTTGCAGCCACTGTGTCACGCTGCCTCTTTGAGGGTCTTCCTCTATTTTGTATAGCCTCTATCTTACCAAATATAATGTCTTATTCCAGGGATTGGTCACTGTTGGTAACTTGTCTAAATTACATGAGATGAAGTTTTATCATCCTGACTCCCAAGGAGTACTCTGGCTATATTTCTTTCAAACATACTTGTTTTTCTAGCTGTTCTTCATATGCTCAATATTCTTTGCCAGCATGATAATTCAAAGGCATCAGTTCTTTGGTCTTCCTTATTCATTATCCAGCTTTTCTCATGCATATGAGGAGATCGTAAACATTATGACTTGGATTAGGCCACCATTAGTCCTCGAAGTGACGTCTTTGCTTTTAAACATTTTAAAAGCAATTGTTTCCAACAGAGTTGCCCAGTTCAGTTGTGTTATTTAATTTTTTTTAATTTAATATGACTGAGTGAAAATGTACGTTCCCATATAAATTTACATGCCCACCTATGTGTAGCTTCCACTGCTCTCCCTGTCCAGTGACAGCACACTATTCCTCTCTGTTCCATACATGTCTCATCCTCCCAACAGCCTCCTTTCCCCTCTCCTCCACCCACGCTCCTTCCTCCAGCCAGAGGTCAGCAAGATGATATCCTATAGATGCATAGAAGCATAAAGTGCATCCAATATATGATCACTCTGCATCACCAAGTCCAATCCATTCATGTCCAAAGAGTGGACCTTCGTTATGATTTAATTTCTTGACTGCTACTTCCATGGATATTGATTGTGAATTCAAGTAAAATGAAATCTGTGACAGTTTATCATGATGTTGATTACTGTTCCAATTGTACTTTTGTTTTCTTTATGTTGGAGTTTAATCCATACCCTTGTCACTAAGTGTTTCAGGTGCATGACTCAGATTGTTAATGAGTCTTCCTCCAATCCTATTGCCATGTTCTTCATATAGGCCAGCTTCTCAGATTATTTGTTTAGTATACAGGTTGTGTAAGTTTGGTGAAGTGACACAGTCATGACACACACCTGTCCTGATTTTAAACCATACAATATTCCATTGTTCTGTTGGACTAACTGTCTCATAGTCTGTATACAAGTTCTGCATGAATATAAGTGTTTTAGTCACCTGGTACTGCTCTAACAGAAAATACCATGAGTGGAAGGCTTTATGAAGAGAAACTTTATTGTCACGGTCTGGTAAGCCACAAATCTGTTCATGAGTTGTAAGTCCATTCAATACGAGAAAGTATCATAGTCCAGCAGGTTGAGTCCAAATTCAAGGAGAGTACTTTGGCACAGGAACTTCAGGTCCAAAGGATGTATTGTGCTCTTGGTGCTGCTTATTGGTGGTATGGGGCTCCCCACTTTGTATGCTCACTTTTTTCCCTTATATCCCACACTGGTAACTCCAGTCCTGCCTCACCAGCCCAACTGCTGCCCATTCTCCATCATCAGTATTACAAAGGCAGGATTCACAACACATGGGAGGAATTGCACCATATTGGGACTTCATAGCCAAGTCAAATCAGTACATACATTTTGGGGGAACACAATGCAATCCATGACAAGTGTTCTGGAATTTTTTGAATTCTCATTCTTTGCAATACTGTCTATAAAATTTTATGATCCACATACTTGATTACGTTTGCATAGTCAGTAAAACACAGGTAAACATCTTTCTGGTATTCTCTGCTTTTGGCAAGATCTATCTGACATCAGCAAAGCTATCCTTCATTTCCTGTTGTGGTCTGAATCTGTCTTGAATTCCTGGGAGTTCTGTGTTGATGCATTGCTGCAACTATTTTTTTATTATCTTCAGCAAAATTGTATTTACAAGTGATATTAATGACATTGTTTAGTCATTTCTATATTTCATTGAATCGCCTTCTTTTAGAGTGGCCACGAATATATATTTCTTTCAACTGGTTGGCCAGGTAGCTGTCTTTCAAATTTCTTGGCACAGACAATTGAGCTCTTCCTGAATTGCATCTGTTTGCTGAAACATCTTGGTTGGTATTCTGTCAGTTCCTGGAGCCTGGCTTTTTACCAATTCCTTCAGTGCGGCTTGGAGTTATTCTTTCAATACCACTGGTTTTTGATCACATACTACCTCCTGACATGGTTGAACATTGGCCAGTTCTTTTTGGTACAGTGACTCTGTGTATTCCTTCCATCTTCTTTTGATGTCTCTTATATCGTTCAACACTTTGCCCATAAACCAAAAAACCAAGCCCACTGCCGCTGAGTTGATTCCAATTCATAGAAACCCTATAGAACAGGGTAGAACTGCCCCATCGAGTTTGAAAGGAGCACCTGGTGGATTAGAACTGCCAACATTTGGTTAGCAGCTGTAACACTGAATCACTTTCATTTTGCCCGTAGAATCCTTAAATATTAGAAGATCAAGGCTTTAAATTTTTGTCAGTTCTTTCAACTTGAGAAATGCCCAGCATGTTGTTTCCTTTTAGTTTTCTAATTCCAAGTCTTTGTACATTTCATTATAATGCTTTGTCTTCCTGAGCTGCCCTTTGAAATAGTCTGTTCAGCCCTTTTTACTTCCTCGTTTCTTCCATTTGCTATAGCTACTCTACTTTCAAGAAAAAAATTTCCAAGTCTCTTTTAACATTCATTTTGGTTTGTTCTTTCTTTCCTGTCTGCCTTAATAATGTTTTGCTTGTTTCAGTTATGATGTCCTTAAGGCCATTTCATACCTTGTCTCATCTTCTCTCATCTTTGGTTCAATGTGTCGTATCTGTTCTTGATATGGTCTCTAAATTCAGATGGGATATACTCAGTGTTTCACTTTCACTCTCATGGACTTGTTCTAATTGTGTTCTGTTTAAACTGGAACTTGTATATGAGCAATTAATGATCTGTTCCTCTGTTGGCCTCTGACCTTTTTCTGAATGATGATACTGAGCTTTCCTATAGTATCTCTTCACAAATGTAGCTGATTTCATTTCTGTGTGTTCCATCTAGTGAGATCCATGTGTATAGTCACTATTTATGGTGCTGAAAAAAATATTTTCTATGAAAAATTTGTTGATCTTGCAGAATTTGATTACACAATCTTCATTGTCACTTCTATCACCAAAAGCATGTGTTCCAACTACATATCTTTCTTTGTGTGTAACTTTTACACTCCAATCACTAGCAGTTAGCAACCAGTACGTCTAACTACCAGTAACTATCATCTTTATTGTACATTTGATAAATTTCAGACTGCAGAAGTTCATGAAAATCTTTGGTTCTTCAGTTTTGGCATTGGCATTAGTGGTTGTTGACTAAATTCAAATAATAGCTGTATTAACTAGTTTTCTTTGCAGGAGTATAAATATTACCCAATCACTGACAGTATTGTACTTCAGGATAGATCTTGAAATACTGTTTTTGGTGATAAATGGGATGCTGTTCCTCTTCAGTTGGTCATTCCTGGCGTGGTAGATCATAACATTATCCAATTCAAAATGGCCAGTACTACTCCATTTCAGCTCATTAATGTCTGAAATATCTATCTTCTAGCATTTCATTTCACCTTTGTCAATTTCCAGTTTTCTTCAATTTAGGCTTCATACATTGCATTTTCTGATTACTAATGTATGTTTGCAGCTGTTTCTTCTTATTGTGAGTCAGTCTACATCAGCAAATGAAAGTCCCAGCAGCTTTAGTCCATCCACATCATTAAAATCTCATATATTTTGAACTAGAAGTTCAGGCTACTAACCAAATGCTAGTACTTCAAATCCACTGGCTGCTCTGTGGAAACCCTATGGTGCAGTTCTGTTCTGTCCTATAGGGTTGCTATGAATCAGAATTGAATTGGTGGCAAGAAGTTTAGCTTGGTTTGGTTTCTATTTTGAGGAGGCAGCTCTTCCCTGGTGGTATTTTGAGTACCTTCCAACATGAAGGGCTCATCTTCTGACATTATACTGTACAGTGTTCCATTGCTACTTGTGATGTTCTCAGTAGCTTTCCCTTTTTCTTTTTGAAGCAGATTTCCTAATGCTTCTTATTCTGAAAGCTCTGCTGAAACCTGTCCACCATAGGTGAGTGCTGGCATGTGAAATAACAGCGGCATAGCTTTCAGTATGACAGCAACATGTAAGCCATCTCAGTATGACAAACTGGCAAATTTCTTATTGCTCTTGATTCTTAGTTTTCCAGATGTGGAATATTGTCACCCATTTAATCAACTGAGATACTTACTATTTATTAGAGAGCTGGAGAGTTTAGGCCCATATGTTCAATGGCAAAGCTCAAAGACATCTATGAATACAGCATTGTTTGCCAGGAAGCAGGAATTCATTTGTAGTCAAATATGGTACACTGAAGCATGAAGATGTACAGTCTGAATCTGATCTGCTGGTATGCAAACTTTCTAAGTTTCTAAAGTTGAAGACAAGTTAGATGTTTTTCTCATACAGTCTCTCAACCCAGTTATTTTTTATTAGGCAGGTTTGCAAGATTTATGATGTAAAGACACAATATACCATTTTCTTGAAATTCATCCTGCTTTCAATTTATCCTGCATACAAATTTCTCTGTGGCAAGTTGACAAAGAGTGGTAGAAGTGATCCCTGTTATTTTCTGTGGTGTTTTCATGACTCATATGCAAAGGAGTTCTTGGGCAGTGTGAAACAGTTAATGTGTTTGGCTGTGAACCAAAATGTGGAGGCTTGAATCTATCCAGTAGCTCCTTTGAAAAAAGTCTTGGTGGTCTAATTCTAAAAATTCAGTAATTGAAAATCCTATAGAGCACAGTTCCATTCTGAAATGCATGGGGTTACCACAATTTGGACTGGACTCCATAGCAGATGTCTTAGTTTTAGTCTGGAGAAGACCCATTCCCTACTTTCTTATTCTGATGGAAGAGAAGAATCCGTTTATATGGGAACATTGCCTACAAATGTGAGAGGGTAAAATTATTTTCAAATAAAGAAATAAATTACTCATCTTTAAATCATCTTCAAGTGGTGAATTGCATGATGTAATACTTTGCTTTCTAGCTGGAGAACCTGATGCCCAGAAAAACAAGCTGATTTGTCTAAGGTCACCCAGTCTGACTACTTCAGATGCCCTTTGCCCTAGTCATTGTGTGCTAGGGACTGCACACTCTGAATCTCTGTTTATGTGCAGAAGATGAATAATGGTACCATTCCTGAAGGTTTGTCTGAGAAAGAAAATTGATAATTTTAGAACTACTTTAATAAGGTATAATTACACGGAATAAATTACACATGTTTAAAGTGTAGTATCTGATATGTTTACACATGTGAAACCATTACCACAATCAAGATAATAAATGAACCATCATTCCCCAAAGTTTCCTTGTGTCAAGTCACAATTTCTTCCTCTCATTCTTCCTTAAGGGGTCCTGGTGGTTCAGTGATTAAATGCTGAGATGCTATCTGAAAGGTTAGCTATTTAAACGCACTGGTGACTCCAAGGGAGAACAGACTTGGCAATCTAGTCCCATAAAGATTACATTATAGGAAATCCCTGAGGGCTGTCTTAGTTTGTCTTGTAAATCAATATGAGTCAGAATTAACTTGATAGCACACAGCAGTAACAAAATTCTTTCTTGTCTTCTTCCCTAGGCAAATATTGATCTACTTTCTTTTATTGTGGGTAGCTGTTGTTGTTAATTGCTACTGAGTTGGTTCTGACTCACTGTGACCATGTGTATAATAGAATAAAACATTGTCTGTCCTTTGCCATTTTAATTATTTTTGGCGTGCTTGAATCCATTGTTGCAGCTATTACATTCTAGTTAACTTACATTTTCTAGAATTTCATAGAAATTGAATCATATAGTATGCATCATTGTTTTTTGTTCGGCTTCTTTCATTCAGCACAGTTATTTTGGGATTCATCTATGTTATTGAGTGCATCAGTAGTTCATTCTTTTGTTGCTGCACAGTACTTCAAGGTATGGATGCATCACGATCTGTGTATCTGTTCGTCTGTTGACGGACTTCACCAGTCTCCGCCAGTTACTCTCTCTGGGTCCTCTGTGTAAGGTGTGTGACTTGTGACCATGAGCCATACAAACCACTTAGGACATGACATCGATTTCCATATTACATAGAGTAATATGGACTGATTTCCTATTTGTTTAGGTAAAATAAATACACAGGTTTAACTTATTTTATTGTGTTTGAGTTACTGCATATTTCACAAACTAAAGGTTTGTGGCAACCCTGTGTGGAGCCAGTCTGTTGGCAGCATTTATTTAACAGCATGTGCTTACTTCATATCTCTGTATCGCATTTTGATAATTCTCACAGTATTTTAATTTTTTCTTTACTATTATATTTGTTATAGTGGTCTGCCATCAGTGATCTTCAATGTTGCTATCATAATTTTTTAGGGGCCTTATGAGCCGTAGCCATATAGAATGACAAACGTAATGGATGAATGTGTATTCTGACTTATCCATTGACCAGCCATTCACCCGTCCCTCTCCTTCTCTGACCTCCTATTTCCTGAGCTACAATACTAAAGTTAGACCAACTAATAACCTTTCAATAGCCTCTAAGTGTTCAAGTGAACACATTAAATTAAAAGCTAGAAATGATTAAGTGTAGTGAGAAGACATGTCAAAAGTTGAGTTAAGCTGAAAGGTGGGCCTCTTGCACATGTTAGCCAAGTTGTAAACGTGAAGGAAAGGTTCTTGAACCAAAGTAAAAGTGCTACTCCAGTGAACACCTGAATAATAAGAACATGAAATAGCTTTATTGCTGATTTGGAGAAAGTTTAAGTAGTTTAGATGGACAATTAAACCGGTTAAAAAATTGCCTTAAACCAAAGCTAATCAAAGGCAAGACCTTAACTCACTTCAATTCTATGAAAGCTGAGAGAGGTGAGAAAGTAGCAGAAAAGTTTGATGCTAGCAGAAGTGTATTTATGAAGTTTAAGGAGTGAAGTTGTCTCCGCAACATAAAAGTGTAAGGTGAAGCAACAAGTGCTGATACAGAAGCTGCAAAGAGGTTTATCCAGAAAATCCAGCTATGATAATTGCTGAAGGTGTCTACACTGTACAGTAGATTTTCAGTATACATGAAATACTTTTACACTGGAAGAAGATACCATACAGACCTTCACAGCTAGAGAGGAGGAATCAAGATCTCATTTCAAAGCTTCGAAGGAGAGGCCAACACTCTTCCTAGAGGCTAGCGCAGCTGGTGACTTTACGTGGAAGCCAATGCTCATTTTCCACTGGGAAAATAGTAGGGCCCTTAAGAATTGTGCTAAATCTACTCTGCCTGTCATTTATAAATGGAACAACAAAACCTAGATGACAGCACATCTTTCTACAACACGGTTTATTGGATATTTTAAGCCCTCTGTTGAGATCTACTCCTTAGAAAAAAATATTCCTCTCAAAATGGTACTGTTCATTACCAGTAAACTTGGTTATCTGAGAATTCTGATAAGACGTACAAGGAGATTAATTTTCTTTTCATGCCTGTTAACACAGTATCCTTTTTGCTGTCTGTGGATTAAGGGGTAATTTTGACTTTCAAGTCTTATTATTTAAGGCATACATTTAAGGCTGTCATCTGTGTCTGCCACAGATGGTGATTCTCTGATGGATCTGGGCAAAGTAAATGGAAAACCTTCTGGAAAGGGCTCATTATTTTAGGTGCTGTTAAGAAAATTTGTGATCCAATGGAGAAGGTCAAAATATCAGTATTAACAGGAGTTTAGAAGAAGTTGATTCATGGTTTATTTTGTGGGGTTTAAGACTTCAGTGGAGAAAGTCACTGCACATGTGGTAGAAACAGAACAGAATTAGAAGTGTAGTCTAAAGATGTGACTGACTTGCTACAATCTCATGATGAAACTTTAAAGGAAGAAGAGTTGCTTCTTATCGATGATCAAAGAGTATTGCTTGAGTTGGAATCTGCTCCTAGTGAAGATGCTGTGAACACTGTTGAAATGATAACAAATGATTTAGAATATTATATAAACTTAGTTGATAAAGCAACTGCAGGGTTTGAGAGATTAACTTTAATTTTGAAAGAATTTCTCTGTGGATGAGACACTATCAAACAGCAAACGTACCCCTGAGAAGTATTTTGTGAAACAAAGAACCAGTTGATTCAGTAAACTTCACTGCTTTCTTATTTTAAGAAATTGCCACAGCCACCTCAACTTTTAGCAATCACTGTCTTGATCTGTCAGTAGCCATCATGGAGGCAAGACCCTCCACCAGCAAAAAAAAAAAAAAAAAAAGGATTTAGACTCACTGGAGGCTTGGATGATGGCTGTTATTTTTACAAATAAAATATATTTTAATTAAGCTGTGCACATTTTTTAGACACACTGCTACTGTATACTTAATAGACTACAGTATAGCATAAACAAAACTTTTATGTGCCCTTGGAAACACCAAAATCTATGTAACTCTCTTTATTGCTTTTCTTACTTTATTATTGTGCTCTGGAACTGAAATACGCAAGACTTCCAAGATACACCTGGAAATAGAAATTCTAATATTTTCTTCCTGTGCTAAACTAGATAGTCTTTTACTCTACCAGATTTATGCTGCCCTTTCTGAAAACGGGTTAGACATGGACAGCAGTGGTAAAGGAAGAGGACAAGTGGCTATCCGAGATATAGATGAGTTGGGAGCTAAAAATATGGAGACGGTAAGCCAAGATGTTTTGGGGAGACTGTAAGTAGACAACACAGTAAGCACTCAGACACTAACTGAAAGTTTGGGGGTTGGAACCTACAACCTTCTCTGCAGGAGAAAGATGTAGTAGGCTACTTCTGTAAAGATTTATAGTCTTTGATACACTGTGGGGCGGTTCTTCTCTGTCCTGCTTTATGAGTCTGAATCAACCTGATGGCCTTGCCTTTTGTTAGTGGGTAGATGAGTAGTTGAGGCAAGAGTCACTAAGGAGAAAGGGGATGCTTTCTAAGCCTACTAGAATGTTAATCTAATATAATCCAAGTAATACTGAGAATGTTTCAGTGATCAAAATAAGATTTATTGTTGTTTGCTAATCAGACATCAATAGGATCTGATATTGCACATTAGATTTTATATCATAGCTAGGTTAGATTTTTTACCATAGCTACCAGAAGAAGGATATTCCCCATCAACTTTGGTGCTTTTTGTGCTAAAAATGACAACTGACGGGTGGCAGGAGTAGAATTTACAGCTAGAGAAAAAGGAATTTGTTGATCCTTAATGTGTGGATTCTGTTTGTCGAAAGAAGGATCTTACTCCGAAATTTCATAGAATGTTGCAATTTTCATCATAATATAAAGAAAGCTCAAGGTAATTATTTACTGCCATAATGACTGGTAGTTTATAGCCTTGGGGTGATTTCTTTCAAAATTAGAAAACTAGCATTGAGAGTTTACTGGAAACAGTGAAGGGAATCAAAGAAAACATGATTTTTATTAAACTTTAGATGAAAAAATATTGTGCATTTTTTTTCTAAGTCTCAGACTAGTACAGGTCAAACTCACCATCTGAATTTAGTTTGTATGTTTCTTTCTTTTTCATCTTTTAAAAAGATCTCATTTAAAAAATGTGTAGGTCATTAGACTTTGCTTAATAAAATTTGCTTCATTGATTCTAAAAAACGGCATACTAAGACACAGGAGCTGCATAATTTTGTATGTATCTCCTGGCGTTTTAAGAGGTTGTTTCTGCAAATAAAAGCTCAGTGGATGAACTGGACAATCATGAGGTGACCCTCCTTCAGAAGTGGTTTATCTTGTTTGTGCCCCAAAGGTGTTCTATAAAGTTGTCAGCCACAGAGGACTATGACAGCAAAGTTGAAATGATGGATATGGAATGCCTTTCCCTATAAATCGTACTTTGCTATGAATGTTTCTGTATTCATTAGGAGAGTTTAAAGGTAGCAGCTGAAGCATTTTCATGAAGATTTTTTATAGGCTTCTTAATGAATTGAGGCTGAAGGTTAAAATACTGGTAAGTAAGGCCTTCTTTCTACATTTTGAACCCAGTTATTCTACGATGGTGTCTTAGAAACTCACAGTAAAATCAAAGAGTTGATATTAATTTATGGATTCTGGCCTACTTTCGTACGTCACCTTTAGTTAGTGACCTCAGGTAGGGCACTGGGGTGAGGCACAATATTTCAAGATTGACCTTACTGTTTGGCCTAATTTACAAGCTGCTTAAAATCTGAGCATAACATTGCATACTTCTTCTATGCATTATAAAGTCATTCCTTAGCCTTCTTAGTGACCTGGGACAGTTTCAGATGCACTTATTCATAAAGAATTTCACCTTGTTCAGAGAAGAAATTCTGAAGTCTATGTTTAAAAGTATAAAATGCATCAAGGACTGAAACAGATGTATTCTGATAATAAACATTGGATTGAGTAGAGGTAGAAGAGATGTTTTCTTTCCAGTGAGACCAGGAGATGGCTAGAAGACTGTGAAAGGACTGGAGTGCCTATCTGAAATGAACATGTTTTTACTTTTTGGAAAGCCAGGTAGGCCCCAATGTCACTGGCAGCAGTTGGCCTTTGATAAAGCGCACCCATTCTGCCACTGGCAGCCATGCTGAAGTGCCCTCAGCTCCGGGATGCCCACAACACTTGACACCTTCTGTACTTCTAAACTCCTGGTGAATGAAAGAGAAATCGTGCCAGGACCCCTAACCTTTGGATGATGACCGGAAAGCAAAAAACCAAATTCAAAATCCAAGCTTTGTAAATTTCTAAGGCAGAATTTGTTTTTACAGCAATAGGACAACGGAGCTGCTCTGTTCTTGTCACAGCTACTCCAGGGCTAAGCACAGAGGTGAGAAAAACATGTTATTAGGGTGTCTGCCATTTCTCCTATCCCTCATTCTTCAAAAGAGAGGCTTGGAGCTCACAACTAGTCCCTTCAGGGTAAGCAAGAGACCTTTGCTTATTAATATCATGCAGAACTGATAGTGGGAAGCCCTGTGCATGCTCTGTTAGGCTTTGTATTAGCTATATGGGTGAATGATTGATGTTAGCCTTACAGGTGAAGAAACTGAGGCTTAGAGAAGTTTGGATGTAAATTCACCCAAGAACACAGAGCTAGTGAAAGCAGAGTTAGGATATACACCCAGAAGCAGACTCACTTCACAGCAGAGTTCTCCATCACAGTGGCATGCAAGATCTTGATCAATGAGTGCTCTGGAGAGTTCTCTGTCCTGCAGTTTTCAAAACTTCTGTGTCGTTCCTAGTGCAGTGGTTAACGGCTAGGCCCTGAAAAGCCAGACAAGTGGTTTTACTACAAGTTCATCAATTTCTATTATAGGACCTTAGACACTTTATGTGTCATTCATGGGTCTTAGTTGCCTCATGTGTAAAACTGAGGTAATAGAACCTACTCACAGGTTTGTCGAGAGGTTAAGTGAGTAAATACTTGTAAAACTGAGGGTAGTGCCTGGCACATACTAAGAGTAGTCAGTGTTACTGTTTGTATAGCCCCTTGTAAACAGGAATTTGCTCCAGATGGGTGGTAAAATTACACCAAACCCATTGCCATCACACCAATTTCAATTCATAGTGATCTTATAAGACAGAGCAGAACTGACCCACAACATTTATAAGGTTAGGCTGGTGGATTCAAACTGCTGACCTTTTGGTTAGTAGCTGTAGCTCTTAACCACTACACCAACTATTTATAATTTCTCTCTGAAAAACGGAACTAACTTACTACAGGAGAACCTTACAACACAAGCATCCAAGTCAAATCACCAAGCACCTGTAAGGCTGTGGCTGGCATTGTTTTTCCACTGTTCCACTGGCCAAAACCAGTCATGTGGCCAATCACATCAATATATGGAAATGAGAAACATGTCTTGCCCACCAAACTTCATAGCAGGGGAAGTGAAGAACTGAAAATAACTCTGCCCAGTTCAGTAGTAGAATTCCACTTTCTATGCAGGAAACCCTAGTTTGATTCCCAGCCAATGCATCCCAAGTACAGCTACCACCCGTCTTTCAGTGGAGACTTGCATGTTGCTCTAACACTGAATAGTTTTCAGAAGAGCTTCTAGGCTAAGATGAGCTAGGAAGAAAAACCTGGTGATCTACTTCTGAAAATCAGCCATTAAAAACCACATGGATCACAATGGTCTGATCTTATGCATGGAGTTGTCATGAACTGGGGCTGTCTAAGGCAGCTAACAACAACAACCACGAGTATCGCCTTCTTCAAGCTTAACAACATCACCTCGAGAAAGGTGCTGCTGGTTATCATCCTATTTGGGGATAATTTCCCCAATGGGAAATATGAGAATCAGAGAAATTTCATAGACCTTGATATGACAGGCACTGGGCTACCCTTCAATTCAAGTTCTGCTTCACCGTGGGGTCGTGTTGGTTCATGGTTGTGGAGAAGCTGCCTGTGTGTCTGGTGGTATAACGATAATGACTGACATTTACTGGATCCCAAGTGCATGATTATCTTATTTATTCCTCTCCCAGATCTTACAGTTACTTTACCTGTTTTACACTTGAAGTTGTAAGCCTTTGTCAAAGCTGCTTCTCCCCCTTATTCTCGGCTTTTCTAGGCAGAAGATGAAGAAAACCTTTTCGTTCTCCTCCTTTGTTCACATGGTTATTTTCTTGCATTTAAAATCCTATGATGATACAGATTATTTATTTAGAAGAGCTTTGACCTATTTGGAACAAAATCCTTGCATAAATTGAAAGTCTTATGGTGAGCTGATTTCTTGGAGACGTTTGTGTGAATAATAAAAATGTCAACACCTGCTGCAGAGAACCACCAAATGAAAGGAAAGGAAAATATCATACATCAAAGACAATTAGAGGTTTATTTAGATTTCAAGACCCCTGGGCTCAGACCACACCTAGTACATTGTCACATCCAATCAGTGTTGAAAAACAACTGCACAGCACATGATGCACAGTTGTGGTGACATTCTAGGCAAGCTCTATGATAGAAGCAAAATACGATCCAGTCACAATGAAATTAAATCTTTGGTTATATGCTATTTCCCAAGCACTTGCTTATGAATGTAAGGCTTTATTAATAAAGAAAGGACAGGGGGTGCTTTTTAGAGCAGCGAGAGGAGGCTGTGAGAAGAAGCCAGGGTGGGTTAGAGGGTTAAATTAATTAAGATGTAAGTAGATAAACATGTAATATTACAACCCTTAAGGCAGGGAGTTAGTCCAGGCACAAATTCATCACATCCAATTCTTTAATAACTTTAGTCTTTTGGGCTGATGCGATTGCTTCTCTATTCGGGTACTCCATAGGCTTCTTTTTTTATGCACCTGTGATTTACTGTCTGACCCAGAGAGGCATATTTTGTTTGCATGGGGTGGAGGTGCAGCTGGAAGTGCAGTGGCTAAAGCCCCCAGATGTTACTGTCTAATCGCAGATGAGAACTAGTGGAAGAAAGCCCTAACTTCCTCACTGCTTCTCAGTGAGACTGCCCTGAGGCATGCTCTACAGTGCCTCCCAGAGGGCTCCAAGTGGGACTGAGGCCTAGTCACCCACAGAGATAGGCTGCTCATTTACAATCCTATCTAGTGGTTTCTAGCCTTGCCCCATCTCATTGCTCCAGTCATCCACTCCCTTCAGTAATAATTGAGATTGTCTCTCAGAGAGAGTCTCCAAGGGTCCAATTCTGGGATAACCCATGAAAGTTTTTTTTTCCCTCTTAATTTGGCATAAATCTTTCACAAGTTCTGTCAAAAGGGTCACAAAATACATGAAGCCGTATAATTATGAGTCTTACGTTTTATGGTGGAGATGTGGAGAAGACTGGCTCCTCAAATGACGGCTGTGTGATCAGCCAGGAGGGTGAAGATGCAGGAGGGGGGACAAGGTCAATTAGGAGGCAGTCAGAGCCTCAGTGTTTTACGCAACAGTGCTGTCAACACATGGAAATAGGTACTATGACACTTAGATTTATTTTCAGGTAGACAGTTCGCCACAAACTCAGACTTCCCCTAAACAATTTCAAAGTAAATCTTCCAGAAGTTTAAGGTTTTGGTGACCATATTTTCTGAGTCAAAATTCAGGAACCAATCTGTTAAAGAATGTTTTGTTTATGATTTGTGAAGGTATCTGTACAAAAAAAGATATTAGAAAGAATATCGGGAATTGATCCTGCTCCAAGAGTACTGATATCTGTGGTCATTTTACTTAGAAGCCTCTGATTTAGTGTGTTTTCCAACAGATAGTATGCGTTAATATGGGAGGAGGGGTATGAGTTCAAAACAAAATTCAAATATTAAAAATCATTGAAAGTATTCAACAGTGTTACTATTGCTGTATTTTCTTAAACTTTACCATAAATACTATAAACATGTGCTCATAAATATACAGGTATCTGTAACACTAAGAATTAGATATTTTATTTATAATGTGACAGAAACCAGATTCTCTGAGTAACTGACGATGTGTAAGCTATGAAAAGTTTATTTAGTAATTCAACCCACATTTGTATATCATCTATGATTAGCTAAGCCCTGAGGATGTAGTGATAAATACAATTGACAATATTCTTTTCTCTCATTAGCTTTATAATGAGGAAGAGGGGCATCATAAATAAATATGTGAAGATGTAATTATACATTACAAAGGAACTGAAGAGGGTGCAACGAGAATCTATGAGATTTTTGTAGATAAATGAACTGCAATTTGGAAGTACCAAGTAACGTGTCTAAGATGAAATAGTAAATCAGTGGTAAAAGAGATGATTTGACCAATGTCTCCACCTCACAAGTATACACAAAGCATGTTACAAACCCTAGCATATATGAAGTTGTCAAAACAGGAAATTCCGTCCTGTATATTCTCAGTCTACAGGTCTTAGAAACATCTAGCATATGACAAGTGTTTAAAACGTTAGTTACTATTACTAATTGTATCTGCCGCAGTGTTAAAAACGTTCAAACTGTTAAAAAAACAAAGATGTCACTTTAAGAAGTAAGTGCCTCTGACCCAGGCTATGGTGTTTTCAACTATCTCATATGCCTGCGAAAGCTCGGCAATAAATTAGGAAGACTGAAGGATTAACACCTTTGAATTGTGGTGTTGGCTAAGAATATTCAAAATATCACTGGATTACCAAAAAAATGAACAAACCTGTCTTGGAAGAGGTACATCCAGAATGCTCATTAGAAGTCTTGTATACTTTGGGCACGTTATCAGGAGGGCTTAGTCCCTGGAAAAGACACTATGCTTGGCAAAGTGGAGGATCAGTAAGGGTTTGGAAGATTCTAAACAAGATGGATTTGCACGGTGGCTGTAAGAGTGGGCTCGAACATAGAAATGATCATAAGGATGGCCCAGGACTGGCAGTGTGTTTCATTCTGCTGTACATAGGATTGCAATGAGTTGGAATTGACTCAACAGCACCTAACAACAATAACAATTACAATTGTTACCACTACACTATTCATCTTCCGTTGAGAGACAGCACATGTGTCAACCAGAAGAGGCATCACTGAGTTATTCCTTGGGAGGGAATCTACTCTGGAGGTGGGGTTCACTGACAACCCTAGCTGCTACACTTTCAGATCCACTGTTGCCTTTATATTGAGGCCATTCTCCCCCCAAACTGCTCCCAGTTGATGACTCAGGACAGCAAGCTACTATAACATGTTCCTTCCCAATGGCACTCCTTCAGTGGACACTCTTTCATTTGCTTGGTGACTTCTCATAGTAAAATTTTTGTAAAACTGCACTGCAATCTGTAGATCTTTCTACGTAGTCATCCTCTGTCTCTATTTGCAGATACCAGACTGTTTGAGTTTCTTCCTTCCTTCCTTCTCCTGCCTTCCTCCTCAACTAATCTTTCACAGGAAGTTCTCCCCTTATGCTCCTTCATGACTGACTTCATTTTGCTTCCCAGAGGGCTCAGACTACACAGAAAAATGAAACACTATCAACGAAGAAAACATATCTCAGTTTAGTTTCTCAAAATCTCAGAAACTCCTTATTATGCAGGGTGTTACTGCTTGTGTGAACTTGGAAGCACAAAAACAGGGCTGCATGCAAACAATCTGTATATGAAAGGTACTGACACTGGAATCCTGAGGTCTCTTAGGTAACTGCTATTTGCTAGCGGTTAATCAGAAACATCTACTCTGCAACCATGGTGTTGCATTCATACTCTCTGAAATGCCAACCTGGCTGACTATGCGTTGTGAACAGAGTGGATGATGAAGCAGGAAGCAAATAGTTGGCTGGTTCAATTTATGGTTCTTCTAGCACAGCAATGGGTGAAAGAGTCACTACGCTTATTGTGTAGCAGTTTTAGAGTTTTGTGAGTCTCCACATAACGTGCCTTCTCAAGTCTCTTATTTCTGGGCTCTGACATTATTACATTAACATTGCACATACAAACTTACTTAGCCATTGCAACTCTCTCTTTTTTAGTCATATACACAGTTACCTTTCAAACTGTGGCTCCATATTAAAAAAAAACTTAAGTGAACATTGGCATTCTACTTGTTCCTCATGCTAGTCTCCAACATTTACTATGGCCATTCTGTTAAATTTTTGTCCTTCATTTTATTTAGGTAGTCTAAAATATTATGTGATCGGGTCAATGTCGAGTGCTATTACATTAATGTTTTTAATTGTGTTTCCCTAATAGCTAATGAAGTTCAATGTTCTTTCATGTGCTTGTTGATCACTATTTATGTATTTATTTGTGCCTGCTCAAGTCTCTTGCTTATTTTCTTATGGGGCTATTTGGCTTTTCTTTATTGATTCATAGGTGTTCTTTACATATTCTAGCAAAGTCTCTGTGCTATGTGCTATAATAACCTGTAATAACCTCTTCTACTTTGTGGTTTTTTTTTACCTCTCAGAATATTTTAAATAAGTCATAGTTCTTAATTTTAATTTAGCATTTTTAAAAATGCTTGCTATACTTTGTGTTCTGTTCAGAAATCTTTCTCTATCTCATGCTCATAAAGATATTGACCCTGGTTCAAATTCTGGCTCCTCATAACAATCCTATGGGACAGTTCTACCTCATTTTATAAGTGACAAAACTGAGTTCAAGCATGCTAAAGTAACATGATTATGGTCCCAGATCTAGAAGGTGACGATGAGGTTTGAATCCAGTCTAGCTGTGGCATCCTTGCTCCTAACCTACATTTGGCATGGGCTTCCGAAAGCGTATTTCCGATTTTGTTCCTTGCTGGAAAAATGGAATCAGTTACATTCATCACACAGTTTATTGTGAAGGTTAGAGGAGTTTCTGAAAGCTTCTAACATGATTTCAGGACAAAAGGGTATTGAAGCAATTAACCAACCAGCCTGTTGTTATCTAGCTGATTCCCATTCAAGAAGCTACTGACTGAATTAAAGTCAGAAAGGTGTACTTCAGAGCTGTATGTTATTATCATACTTACTTACTCAGGAAATAATAGAGAAACAAGGCTAAAAGAAGAAGAATGTGGTATCATCATTGGAAGAAGACTCATTAACAACCTGTCTCACGCAGATGGCACAACTTGTTTGCTGAAAATGAAGAGAATTTGAAGCACTTACTGATGAAGTTGAAACACTACAGCCTTCAGTATCGATTACATGTCAACATAAAGAGAATAAAAATACTTGAAATGGGACCAATAAGCAATGGAGAAAAGATTTCACTTTACTTGGATCCACAATCAGTGTCCATGGAATCAGCAGCCAAGAAATCAATGGAAATGTTACATGAGGTAAAAGACTTCTTTAAACTGCTGAAATGAAGATGTCACTTTGAGGACTAAGGTGTGCCTGACCCAAGTCACAGTATTATGAATTGCTTCATATTCATGAGAAAACTGAACAACGAATTAGGTAGATGAAGAACTGAAGCTCATGATTATAGTGTTGGTAAAGAATATTGAATATACCATGAACTGCCAAAAGAAGTAACAAATTTATCTTGGAAGGAATACAGCTAGAATGCTTCTTAAAAGTGAGAATGATGAGACCTCATCTAACATACTTTGGCTGTTCTGTCAGGGTAGACCAGTTCCAGGAGAAGGACATCAAGCTTGGTGGCATAGAGGGTCAATGAGGAGCAGGAAGACCCCCAATCAGATACACTGACACAGTGGCTGTGACAATGGACTCAAACATAGCTATGATTATGTGTTATAATAACCTGTGGTGTGGGACTGTTAATATTTTGCTTTGTTGTACATAGAGCCACTATAAGTTGAAACTGACTTACAGCAGCACCTAAAAACAGCAGCAATATGGTTTTTAGGACATAGCGGATATACATAAATATTTTTCCTTATCTGTGACCATTAATGGAAACCCTGGTGGTATAGCTGTTAATTTCTTTAATAACTAAAGATCATGAACATGTTCACATGTGGTTTTTGGCTGCCTGGATCTCCTCTTTAGAGAAATGTCTGTCCATCTCCTTGGTCCATCACTTAATTGTATGATTTATCTTCTTCTTATTGATATTTTGTAATACCTTATAGATTATGGAGATCAGGTGTTGGTCTGACATAGAGTTGCCAAAATATTTTTTCCCATTCTGTAGGTGGTCTTTTAACTCTCGTGATAAAGTCTCTGGATGAGCAAAAGTGCTTGATTCTTAGTAGTTCCCATTTAACTATATTTTAAAATATATTGTTTATTATGACGGAGTGAAAATGTATATTCCCATATAAATTTACATGCCCACCTATATGCAGCTTCCACTGCTCTCCCTGCCCAGTGACAGCACACTGTTCCTCTCTGCTCCATACATGTCTCATCCTCCCAACAGTCTTCTCTCCCATCCTCTCCACCCACTCTCCTTCCTCCAGCCAGAGGTCAGCAGGATGACATCCCACAGATGCATAAAGTGCATCCAATATATGGTCACTCTGCATCGCCAAGTCCAATCCACTTGTGTCCGAAGAGTGGACCTTCGTTATGATCCATGGGCAAGGGCAGCATCAGGGCCAGGAGCTGTGCTCCCAGGGGAACCCCGAAACCTCTGGACCATCAACTGAGGTCTTTCAGTGGAGATCTCAGGGTACACCCCTTTTTACTCTTGTGTTGCCAGTGAGGCTCAACATAGTGAGCTCCATTGCGGCTATCACTGGTGGTGGCTGGGCACCATCCAGTTCTTCTTGTCCTAAGTCGATGTAGGCACCCACTTATGTGGTTCTCTCTATATTCTGGGTGGTCTTTACCCCATGTAATCCTATCCTTGGTGAGTATCCGTTCCTGCTGAGTTGGGACCATTTGCTGTGCCCTCGGATGGCAGCTGCAAGGGACGGGAGGGAGGGAGGGCAAGGGGGGAAGGGTTTAGATTAGACAGTTGCTAGAAAACTGGTTGGGTGAAATCGGTGATAGCACACATTAGAAACAAGAACAATATTAAGTGGACTTCAGCATAACTTGAATACCCCTTCCATCTTAACCCAACATTGCAAGGATAGAGTAGCTGGGGCAGGGGGCGGGGGACCATGCTCTGAGGCAAAATTGAGGCCGGTTGGCACAACTAGCGTTTTGCAAAGAGGGCTCTCTGCACTCCACATTGGTGAGTGGCATCTGGGGTCTTAAAAGCTCCCATTTTACTATTTTCTGTTCTGTTAATTGTGGTTTGTTTGACAGATTTTGAAGTCTGTCTAAGTTGTGTATTAAAACTTCCACTGTTGTTCCTACTTTTTCTTTGATGAGCTTTATTGTTTTAGATTTGATATTTAGGTATTCATCCAGTTTGAGGTGGTTTTTGGATAAGGTGTAAGACATGGATCTTGTTTCAATTTATTGCAGATGGGTTTCCAATTTTGCCAGCACCACTTATTGAAGAGATTGTTTTTACCCCAGTTTAATGTCTTAGAGCCTTTGTTGAATATCAGCTATTCATAGGTAGATGGTGTCATCTCTGGGGTCTCAATTCTGTCCATTGATCGATCTGTCTGTTCTTGTACCAGAACCAGGCTATTTTGACCACCGTGGCAGTGTAATAGGTTCTGAAGTCGGGTAATGAGAGGCCTCCCAGTGTGTTCTTCTTCTTTAGTAGCACTTTACTTATCTGGGGCTTCTTCCCTTTCCAAACAAAATTGGTGATTTGTTTCTCCATCTCATTAAAAAATGATGCTGGAACTTGTATTGGGATTGCATTGTCTAAGTAGATTGTGTTGGGTAAAATAGACATATTCACAATGTTAAGTCTTCCTATCTGTGAGTAGGGTAGTTTTCTCCATTTATCTAAGTCTCTCTTAGTTTCTTGTAGTAAGTGCTTGTAGTTCTCTTTGTAAAGGTCTGTTATTTCTCTAGTTAAATTGGTTCCTAGGTACTTTACCTTCTTAGGGGCTTTAGTAAATGGTATTCATTTGATGATTTCTTCATTAACAGTCTCGTTGTTGGTATAAAGGAATCCTACTGATTTATTTACATTTATCTTGTATCCTGAGACTTTACTGAGCTCTTCTGTCAGTTTGAGTAGTTTGCTTATAGATTCTTTGGGATTCTCCGCATATACAATCATATCATCAGTAAAAAGGGAGATTTTGCCTTCTTCTTTGCTGATGCAGATGCCCTTTATTTCTTGGTCTTGCCTAATTGCTCTGGCTAGAACTTCTAGTACAATGCGGAAGAGGAGAGCTGAGAGTGGGCATTCTTGTCTAGTTCTTGTTCTTAAGGGAAACTCTTTCAGTCTCTCTCTACTCAGGATGATGTAGGCAGTTGGCTTTGTTAAATGGCCCTTATTGTGTTGAGGAATTTTCCATCTATGCCTATGTTTTTAGCATGAATCTGTGTTGAACTTTATCAAATGCTTTTTTCTGAATCAATGGACAAAATCAGGTGATTCTTGTCTTTTGTGACATTTATGTGGTTAATCGCATTAATTGTTTTTCTGTTGTTGAACCAGCCCTGCATCCCTGGTATGAATCCCACTTGGTCATGATGGATTGTTTTTTTGATATGTTGTTGTATTCTATTGGCAAGAATTTTGTTGAAGATTTTTGCATCTAGATTCATGAGTGATATAAGTGTGTAGTTCTCCTTTTTTGTTGCATCTTTCCCTGGCTTTGGTATCAGGGTTTTGCTGGCTTCATAGAATGAGTTTGGGAGTACTCCTTCCCTTTCTATACTGTGAAATAGTCTCAATAGTATTGGAGATAAGTCTTCTCTAAAAGCTTGGTAGAATTCTGCAGTGAAGCCATCTGGACCCAAGCTTTTTTGATTGGCAGTTTTTTGATGACATTTTCAATCTCTTCCATTGTGGTGGGTTTATTAAGTTGTTCTGCTTCACATTGTGATAATTTGGGTAGGTGATATGAATCAAGGAACTTGCCCATTGCCTCTAGGTTTTCAAATTTGTTAGAGTGCAGTCTTTCATAGTATTCTGTTATGATATTTTTGATTTCTGTTGGATCTGCTGTGACAACTCCCCTCTCATTTCTTACTTGGGTCATTTGTTTCCTTTCCTGTTTTTCTTTAGTAAGTTTAGCCAGTGATTTGTCAATTTTGTTGATCTTTTAAAAAAAATCAGCTTTTGGTCTTTTCAATTTTTTCAGTGCTTTTCTATTCTCTAATTCATTTAGTTCTGCTGTGATCTTTATGATCTGCTTTCTTATGGTACCTGAGGGTACCTGTTTTCTTCTGGTACCTGTTGTTCTCTCTCTACTTGTTCCAGCTGCAGGGCTAGTTTTTTTATTTGGTTTCTTTCTTCCTTCCAGATGTGTGCATTTATGGAGATAAACAGACCTCTGAGCACTGCTTTGGCTGTATCCCATAGGTTCTTTTAGGAAGTGTTTTCATTCTCATTGGAATCCATGATTTTATTTATTTCATCATTGATTTCTTCTATAACCCATGGTTATTTGAGCAAGGTGTTGTTCAGTTTCCAAGAGTTCCACTTTCTATCAATGTTTTTTCTGCTATTGATTTTGACTTTTATGGCTTTATGATTTGAGAAGATGCTTTGCAATAATTCAGTGGTATGGATTTTGTTGAGAATTGCATTATGTCCTAACACATGGTCAATTCTGGAGAATGTTCCATGTGCACTGGAGAAGAAGGTGTAGTTGTCGCTAATGGTTAGAAAGTTCTGTATATATCAATGAGATTTAGTTGGTTAATTGTGGCAATAAGGTCTTCCATATCTTTATTGAGCTTTTTTCTAGATGATCTGTCCAATATTGAGAGTGGAATGTTGAAGTCTCCTACTATTATTGCCGATTGCTCTATCTCCTTTCTGTGTGTAGTCAGTGTTTAGGTGCATAAGTATTTAATATTGTTAAGTCCTGCTTGTGTATTGAAACTGTCAGCAAAAAATAGTGTCCACCTTGTCCACGATGGTGGATTTCATATTAAAATCGATTTTATCTGAGATTAGAATTGCCACACCTGCTGTTCTTTGTTCATTGTTAGCTTGACATATATTCTTCCATCCTTTAATTTTCAATTTGTTCCTATCTTTAAGTCTAAGGTGAATATCTTGTAGACAACATATAGATGGGTCATGTCTTTTCATCCAAGATGTCACTCAATGTCTCTTTATTGAAGCATTCAGTCCATTCACATTCACTGTAATTATTGATTGTTATGTGTTCAGTGCTCCCATTGTGATATGTTTATTTTTGTGTTGATGTTTTCTCTGTTGTTCTTATTAATCTGTTCTGCTACCTTCTTCTTTGTGAGTTGATTTTTCACTTTTTTCAGGTTTGGTGTTGTGGTTGTTGAGACTCCTGCATTACATTTCTTGATATAGTATGTTGCTTTTCTATTGTGCTTTACAGCTGCCCCTATGATCCCCCTTAATACACTATATGTAAACCCAATTTTGATTGCTACCAGTCTTGTCAACTTCCTCTCCATCTGGAAGGACTATAACAACTGTAGAACATCCCTCTTTTTAATATGATGATATCATAGTTTACATGATATGATCACTAGATCATTTCTGTCACTATTATAGCTTTGATTGTGTTTGGAGCCTTCCCTAACTAAGTAGGATTCTGGATAATGTGTCCTTATAAAATATAAAGTTAGCACTTTCGTCCTTTCAAGCCAAAAAATTTTTTCAGTATTTCTTGTAGCTTTCCTTTGGTTTTTACAAAGTCTCTGAGTTTCTGTTTATCTGCGAATGTCTTAATCTCTTTTTCATATTTGAAAGATAGTTTTGTGGGATATATAATTACTGGATGGAAGTTCTTCCCTTGAAGGCTTTTAGTATGTCATGCCACTGTCTTTGTGCCAGCATCATTTCTGCAGAGAAATCCGGTGAAAGCCTACAGGACTTCCCTCTGAATGCTAGCTTTGCTTTGAGTCTTGCTGCCATTAAGAGTTTCTGCTTATGTTTCATTTTGTTAAGCTTGATTAGAATATGTCTTGGAGTCTTTCTATTGAGATCTGTATTGAGTAGTGTTCAATACGTATCTTGGATATCTAAATTCTCTTCTTTCATAATTTCTGGGAAGTTTTCCGTCAGCAGCTCAGCAAGAATACTCTCTGTGTTCTCAGGTGTCTTGCCTGGTTCAGGAACTCCAATTAATTATAGATTGTTCTTCTTAATAGAGTCCCACATGTCTCTTAGTGCTTCTTCATTTTTCTTGTTTCTTTTTTTCTGATTTCTCCTTATAGATGCTGGAGTCAGTAGCTCTGTCTTCCAAATCAGAAATTCTCTTTTCCATTTGTTCCATTCTGTTTTCTTGGCTTTGAACTGAAATTTCTATGTCTTTGATTTTCTTCTTGATCTGTTGGATTTCAGAGTACTGATGTTACATCAGATCGAACAGCTTGCTTAATTTTTTGTTTTGCTCTACTGCATTTGCTCTATATACAGTCATTTTGTATTCATCTTCTCATAGTTTCAGAAAAGCTTCTTGGTCTGGGAGATTCTTAGGTGGTTTCTTTTGGGGACCTTCTGATGCCATGGGTGATTTCCAGGTTACCATTTTCTCCAGTGTTTGTTGCTTTTGGGGCTTCATGTGGGTCAATAGAGGCTGGGAGAGATGCTGTGAAGATGGACCACAGTTGTTTCTCTAGGCTGTTTTTGGTCTGTGAAAACCTTTGTTCACTGAGAGTGGGGTCAGTGAAAGAGAGGAGGTTTTGCATTCAGTGGTATGAAGTCCAAATTAACAGCCCTATGCTGCACTCCAGGGCTTACTAGGTGTCCAGAAGGCTCCACTCAATAATCATTTCAGGTCTTGGTTTCCAGAGGGATTTAGGGAGACGTGCATTTAGTCTGCCATCTTGACTCCGCCCCTCAGAAAATCTTTTTCTTTTCTTTGAAAAAATTTTTTTACTGTGCTTTAACTAAAAATTTACAATTCAAGTCAATTCGTCTTATAAAACCTCACACACACACTGCTATGTAACTCGAACTGCTCTCTTCATCCTATAACAGCACACTGCTTCTTTCCACCTTGTATTTCCCATGTCCATTTAACTAGCTCCTGTCCCCTCCACCCTCTCACTTCACGTCTGTACAGGACCTGCTCAGTTGCCCTGATATATATAGTTAAGTCAAGAGTCACACCTTTTATCAGTATTATTTTATGCCTTATAGTCTAATCCAGTCTTTGTCTGATGCAAGGGTGTCAGTACTGATTTCAACTCTGGGATAACAGAGAGTCTGGGATCCATGTCTTTTGGGAACTGACCGTCTAGGCTGTCAGACTGTCAACAGAGTTCTAGTTCTGCATACCCATTTTCCTCCTGCTACATCAGGGACTCTATGTTGTATTCCCTGCCAGAAAAGTCATTGGTGGTGGCTGGACACCATCTAGTTCTGGTCTCATGCTGATGTAGTCTCTGGATTGTATGTGAGAAACTTTGATTTTTCTTAATCAAAGTAATTTACCTACTGAAATGATGCTCTGTTTACTTTACCTTGGTATCCTTCACTGCTGGATAAATTATCATTAAGTGTCTGCTGTATGCAGACTCTACCATATCAAAAAATGAAACAAACATGATCTCTGCTGTTACTGAAAAAGAAATCCAAATTAAGAGAGCACGCTCGTGGAACTTCTTATGCAGTTTTGGTTGGTTCTGAAGTTTTTAAGAGAACACCAAACCAAAACACATTGCCACTGAGCTGATTCCTACTCATGGCGACCCTATAAGATAGAGTAGAACAGACCCATAGAGCTTCCAAGGAGTGCCTGGTGGATTCAAACTGCCAATCTTTTTGGTTGGCACCCATAGCTCTTAACCATTGTGCCACCAGGGTTTCTATAACAAAGCATAAAAACTACAATAAGAACACATCCTTAGGAAAAAGAAAATCAGCTATAAAAGAAATAGCATGATGCCTTGTTTATAAACATAACTATCAAAAATACTTGCATGTTTTCAAAATTATTCCCTTTATAAGGTATATATTTTAAATTATCACCTTTAGAAGTTTCATTATTACTCAGTTTCATTATGAAATAATTGAGCAATTATTTTTATATCTTTAAAGCCATATTTAAAGAATAGTTTTGTTGGTATTAAGACTGATAAACCAAATTATGGTAGTGTTGTCTACCATCTTCTTCCATACAGGAAGATACCAATCTTTGTGCTAATAATTTTTTAAAGTTATAAATTATATTAGTTTCATAGAAAAATGTAAAGATAAGTCTTGACATGTTAGTATCAGTTATTTCTGTATGATAAGTAGCTGAGTGATTTAATTTTCTTCCTTATAGTTTTCTATATACTTCCTTTTCCCCCCAATAATTATAATTGCTTTAGGATGAGAAAAAAATAAATTTAAAGAGACAGAGATAAATTTGCATGCATTTCCATGTAAAAAATTGTGCATAGACAAAAATAGTCATCATCAGGGCATAGGGTAGTGCATGCATTTTTTTTTTCTCTTATGCCATTCTGATTTATCTCAAACTTCTAAAGTTAGGAATTCTGTAAGCTACAAGTAACAGAAAACCCTGAGGACTCAGGCTTAAATCTTATGAATATTAAATCTTTAGCTAACAAGAAGTCCAGAGATAGGTGGGTTTTTTCTGGGGGTCAGTTCTACCCTGGCCCCTAGGGTCGCCATGAGTCAATTCTGACTCGACGGCACTTGGCTTGGCGATACCATCAAGGACTCAGACTCTTATATTTCTACTCTGATTCCTCTACAAGCCATTATTTATCCTACACCTTGTGTCTCATGTCCTCATATGACAGCTTACCCAAGCAGCAATAGTAGCAAAAAAGACTTTCTCTTACCATAGAGAAAAGTAATAAAAACAAAAATTAACAAACAATAATATTAATGGTCAGAAACTTCCAAAAATTCCCCAAACTGCCATGGGGTGAAGAGTCAAAAGTAAAATGAGCAATACAGAAATTTTCATTCAATTTCTGTTTTTCAGTGTAAAAGAAGAAATACTTTTCTTCCTAATGTTTTTTTCTTCACTAGTGTCTTCCTTAGAAACCCTGGTGGTGTAATGGGTTAAGTGCTACATCTGCTAACCAAAAGGTCAGTGGTTCAAATCCTCCAGGGCTCCTTGGATACTCTATGAGACAGTTCTACTCTGACCTCCAGGGTTACTATGAGTCAGATTCACTGGGTGGCTGGTGGTAGTGTCTTCCTTAGTCATCAGAAGTCTTTGAATTTTCTTTTGTTTATTTAGCAGTCATTCTTTTAGTTTATGATTCAGGTGAGTAGTAGCTACTGGTTTAATACAAAGCTCTGTGTTGATTCTGCCAGCATGGGGCAGGGAGAGTTTGCCTCACATTCTTTTGTTCTCCACTAGGACTCCACTTGAGTAAGATCACCCAAGAGTCCTTTGGGGGCCAGGAGTCTGGTACAAACCACAACGCTGAAGGCCACAGCAGTGCCAGCCGAATCCTGGAGGGAGAGCTGTCGGGGTCTTTGACACTTTGAAAACAATAGCTGAATTGAAGAAACAAAGTAATGCCATTTTAATATTTGGGAAGAACTACTAATGTGTTTAAAATACACAGTTAGTTGCCAGAGTTCGTAAACACAGGAACCTCTTGCATTAAAACATAGACCGTTTTTACAAGAGGACCCTGAATTTACTCCCCCTAACCCACAGATCAGCTCTTCTGTCTGAGACTAACTCCTGTTCTGTCTGCAACAGCCCACCACATTTCGTCCTTGACTTTTCTGAGTATAAAGCACCTCTTAAATATAAATTATAATGAAACATCTGAGACACAGGCTCTGAGGTGGAGAATTCCATGAAAAGGAAGTTGGGGAATGCTCTCAGGCCAGGCAGAGGAGGGAGAAAGTGATCTAGAATGCTGTCTCAAGGGAGACTTCAGCTAATCCTTGGAACCAGAGCCACTAGTTAATCTTCCTGGGGGGCTGTGCAAAATGAAACCACCTCAGGACTACTTGTTCCAAAAGGAAGAAAAATGTGCCATTAAAGTACCAATGCTTTATTTTCTTCTGCAGCCTGTCAGGTTGTTATAGTGATTTTGATTTGCTATTTAATATTCTTGTCAATAAAGAAAACTGTAAATTTAAATTATTAATATGAGCTTTACCAATTATCTTTATATTATGCCCTCTCAATTTTAAGGGCAAATGTGAGAATATTTAACTTGATTGTAGAATCACAAAAATACACATTTCATGTTTTGTTAACCATATGTGCTCATGTATTTTGTGTTTACCAGAACAGTAGAAATACTACTGAAGACTAACTCCAAGGATTTTATTTCATTTCCTGATATGGGCACGTTCTATCAACTCTCTCTACCTTTGGCTTACTATAGTGTAGGAAAGAGTGTACTAAGCCATCATTTTCAGCGTATGTGGTGGACTGATACAAGGAAACCTGCCACTCAACAGTTGGACTATCATTTTGTGGTGGTTTGTGTGTGGTTATGATGTTGGAAGCTATGCTACCAGTATTTGAGATACTGAGGAGCTATCGATAGAGGACAGGTTTCAGAGATCTCCCCGACTGACAGACTAGGAACAAAGACTGACTTGACAGAAACTCAGAACAACAGTAATAATACTGGGAAGTAACATGAACAAAAGAAGACCCTTTGTCATCCATCTTAGAACAAACATCCTTGACTTACTTCTGAGTTTGAAGCAAGTTCTCGTTTGAATAGAAATTGTAGACTCTAGAGGCTCTCGGTGCACTTACTTTCTTGGTTGTGATGTAACATGCTTACTGTGTACTTACTTTGAGCTCTGCTTACAGTGAGTCCACTGAGATTCTATAGCTTGGGGGAACTGAGAACTTTACCTGCAAAAGGCACAGCAAGGAAAGGAGGACACAAGTATTATCTCCTCTGCTCATGTACCTACTGTACTCTGCTATCCCATTAGAATTTGCCTATAAAACACAAGTTCAATAGAATTTCATGACTGTGAAAAAGCTGTAAAGCAAGCACAGGATCCTTTTGGATGCAAGTCTTTCACCTGTTAAGATGGCCCTGTTGGAAAGCTCAAGAGCATGGATTGCCCATCAGAGTTGCTCCAAAATGAAATAAAGTAGGGAAGTGATTTGGGCTTTGAATCACTATGTCAAGTAGTCCTTGTCATTAACAGAGTATGACAATGAGCAGGTAACCACTGTAGATAACCACTGTAGGTAACCACTACAGGAAACTCATTCCACTAGGGAGAGAGATGGTTTAGCACATGCTTGAGTTGTCCAGCACTGTCTCAGCATTGTCCCACCGGTATGCGAGGAAACTGGTAAACTTATTCACCAACACTCATGATGGTTGCTTCAGGGTTACTTCCAGGGTGTTCACTTCTTGGACATCCAGCCAACCCAGTAAAGAGGAACATGTTCCTGAGGCCAGAGAAAGTCCTCAATGCAGAGTTGCATAGACACATAGTGATATGGGTTAGCACGCATGGGAAAACTGACAGCCTTGGAGCACTTCTGGAATATCCGTTTTCTCTGCTTGCTACAAACAGCTCATGTATGTACAATGAAACCTGCCCATTCAATACGTGCTTAGTAAATGTAGCAACCATTACCATGCACTTGGTATTTGTCATTCATGTTTATTTACACACATAAACAGCTTATACCACACATGCATGTGCATTCAAACATATACCACACACAGACATGAGCACACAACCCATGTGCCATATAACATGCACATATGCGCACATCACACACCCTATATTACACACACACCACAAATACACACTCACTGTCTTAGTTATTTGGTGCTGCTATAATACAAATGCCACAAGTGGATGGTTTAACAAATAGAAATTTATTCTCTTATAGTTTGGTATGCTAGAAGTTTGAATTAAGGTCAACTGCTCCAGGGAAAGTCTTTCTTTCTCTGTAGGCTCTGGAGGAAACTACTGGTCATCAAACTTTCCCTGGTTTAGCAGTTTCTCCACACAGGAACCCTGAGCCCAAACGAGGTGCTCTGTTCCTGATGCTGCTTTCTTGTAGTAGGAGGTAGCCCTGTCTCTCTACTTGCTTCTCTCTTTTGTATCTCAAAACAGATTGGCTTAAGGCATAACCTAATCTTGTAGATTCAGTCATCATTAACATAACTGCTGAAAATTCCACCTCATTAACATCATACAGGTTGGATTTATAACACAGAAAAATTGCATCAGATGACAAAGTCATGGACAGTCACATAATACAGGGAACCACAGACTAGCCAAGTTGACAGACATTTTAGGGGGACACAATTCAAGCCTCAAGTTACAATAGCGAAGAATTCTACAAGGAAAATATTGACCAATGTAGAAAGCATCAGATGAAGATGGAAGTAATACAAAAAGTCATTATACCAATCATTTCAAGAAGTAGCATATTATCAGCAACCAATGGTACTGAAAGAAGTTAAAGCTGCATTGAAGGCATTGGCAAAAAACAAGACTCCGGGAACTGACAGCCTATCAATTGATACATCTCAACAAATAGGTGCAGTGCTGGAAGTGCTCACTCCTCTATACCAAGAAATTTGTGGGACGGTTTATCTGGCCAACTGACTGGACGAGATCCATATGCTTGTCTGTTCCCACGAAAGGTGATTCAACCAAATGATGAAATTATCTGACAACACCATTAACATCATTTGCAAGTAAAATTTTGCTGAAGATTATTCAAAAGTAGCAATATATTGACAGGGAACTGCCAGAAATTTAAGCCAGATTCAGAAGAGGACATGGAACCAGGGATATCATTACTGTTGTCAGACGGATTTTGGCTGAAAGCAGAGAATACCAAAAGGATGTTTACTTGTGTTTTATTGACTATGCAAAGGCATTTGTGTGAATCATAATGAATTATGGGTAACATTGTGGAGAAAGGGACTTCCAGAACAATCAACTGTGATTGTGAGGAATCTGTACCTCGATCAACAGGTAGTCTTCTGATCAGAACAAGAGGTCACTGCATGGTTTAAAGTCAGGAAGGGTGTATGTCAAGGTTATACCCTTTTGTGGTGAGCGGGACGCAACGGTCCAAAATGGCACCCTGGGCCTGGACCTCACCCCGACCACACCCTTGTTTACCAGACTTAGGGCTTTCATAGCGCATGCTTGTGAGTAGCGGCTGCTGGTCAGCCTATTGAGAGCTCCACTTTTAGAGGACGTGGCCTATGGTGATTGGAGGAACCTGGGGGATAAAAGCATGTGGGGACCGGGTGTAGGAGGAAGAAGAATAAAGCAAGTAACTTGCAAGGTGGCTCGTATCTGTGTGTCCTGTCTTCTTTCTGCGGGCGGACAGTTAGGCAGCGACAAGTGGTGGCCCGGACGGGGACCCTTAAAACAAGCCCAAAAGGAGCAGCACTGGCAAGTCCCTGGGTAAGAGGGGCAATTGCAAGTCCCCGGGTAAGAGGGGCAATCTGAAGTTCTCCGGGGAATCGGAGACCATAGCCAAGTGCACTAAGCACCGGCAGAGCCCGGGGCGGGGAGCACCGGGAGAGAGCGGAGTAGTTGCCGTGGGAGGTTAGTTTCACTTTCGCCATGGGGAATCAGCCGTCTGCCAGGCACCTTCAGGATGCCTGTAAGAGTTTGTTTAAACAGCATGGCATTGGCATAAAGCAGGCCACGCTGGAGCGCTTCCTCTTGGCTGTGGAGGAAGTGGCCTCCTGGTTTTTGGTGTCTGGTCATCTTACTGTTGCCACATGGCTTAAACTGGGGAAAGACCTCACAGCGGCTGATACCAGCGGCACATTGCCCCCGGGAGTAATGGGTATCTGGATACTTATTTTGACCTGTTTGGAGGACGAGTCTGGTGTATTCCAAAGATGTTTGCAGAAGGGACAATTAGTTTTAGAGCAAGTAAAGGAGGAACACTCCCAGCAGAGCAGTGTCTGCAGAGAACAAAAGAGCAGTGTCTGCGGGGAACAAAATGTAGAACTGGGAGTGAGTGAGTCAGAGGGGGAGGAGAGTGCAGAGGAGAATGTGGGAGAAATGGCAAGCCATTTTGGGCATCTCCGTTTGGCATCTCTGAAGCCCTGGGCACCGGAGCCACCCAAGAAACCCCTGGATGTGCATCAGGATACACCCCAACCTTATAACCTGAATAAAAAACAGTTTAGAACAAGGACCGAAAGATCAGGCAGGAGTTCCTGCCCCGAGGTATGGAGAGAAGTACAATATACCATGGGTGCTTTCCCAGTATTTCAAGATCAGCAAGGCAATAGGTTCCATGAGCCCCTGGATTGGAAGGTGGTCAAAAACATAGTGGAGGGAGTGAGAACATATGGTGTGGCCACCTCCTTTGTGATAGCCTCGTTAGATAACCTACATAGGTATGCTATGACCCCAGGAGACTGGCAGAATCTAGCTCGTGCTTGTCTCACATCGGGCCAGTACTTGGACTGGAAGTCTCTTGTAATTGAGTTTGCCATAGAGCAGGTGGCCCGAAACGCCCGTGATGGTCAGCAGGCCTGGGATGTAGACATGCTGATGGGCCAAGGGTGCTTTACTAACCAGCAGACTGGCTATCCTCAACAGGTGTACGAGCAAGTTAATAACATTGAGCAGGTCATTAGCACAGCTGCCCTTAGGTGGCATAATCCCAACGCTGAAATTCAGCTGTGCATTCTCCCCTCACCTAATAAACCTACAGGGACCCTATGGCAGGGGGGGCCCACTTTACTGGATCCATCCTAGAATTTCAGCAGGGAAAAGCATTACTTGGTACCCTGCTGAAGTTGCCCAACTAGCCCTACTGGGACTCCAGGCTTGTACTCAGATCTTTGGGTTGCCCCCTTCAAAAGTGGTCGTACCCTACACAAGAGAGCAAGTACAGACACTTGGTGTGGCAAGTGATGATTAGGCAATATTGCTGTTCATCTTCCAAGGCAATGTTGACAATCATTACCCAAAGGACCCTCTCTTACAGTTTATGGAAAAACATCCTGTTGTGTTCCTGAAGTTGACTTCTAACAAAATCTTTGAATATTACTTTACCAGCTTTGTTTTGCTATCCCCACTGACCACAATAATTCCAGTAACTCCAGTAACTATAATTCAGACAACCCCCCTGTGTCACCTTGTATAATCAGACAGCAGGATGGTTTGACACCCCGAAGCATGCGGATGGCAATAGTTCTAGTAATGGCACAATCCTACAAAAACGTATCCCTGCTCTTGTGCTTAAAAACAATGCCTCCATTCCCCCCCAGCCTCGGTGGGCACCCCAGTGTGTTGGCTCACGATTGTGGCCCCATGCCTGGATGGGCCATCAGAACTTACTTCAATCAGACTTCCCACCATGGCTGTCCATTCTAATCCACTTGATCTCTGGCTTCTACGTGGCATCAATGGAAGCTGTTCTGATATATCTCCCCTCAGTGTGATTCGTGGAGGGCTTATAGCAAACTGCACCGGTGTCTGGAACTCCACTGAGGGTTTTGAGACAGGCCTTAAGGTCCCTGCCTGTTAATGACTCCAAGTTTCACCTAGCAATAGTTACTTGCCTGCCTCACACAACTGCACGTTGATCAGCAGCTCCGTGCCGGCATTGCTCTTGTGCTGTTCAATTTCAGAATTTCTCTCATGCTGCTAACCTCTCTAGAATGTCGTCTCGACAGACTCGGTCAAACTGGAGCAAAAATGTTGAAAACACTCTTGAAAACCTGTGGCTAAAAATCACCAGGATCAACGAGATGCGAGTAGACCCAGTTTCTGCTAAAACTCTCCTGCAGCTATTTTCCTCAACCCTTTCGTACTTTAAGGGCCTGATGGGCACCGAACCATTGACCCGCCTCCTTTTCTGCCTTTGTATTTACTTGTTTGTAGCAGTCCAACGTACCTCCCGCCAGAGGCAGCGGGAGCGAGCCTTGCTTGTGCAAGCTATCGCAGCTACTCCTAATGAACAGCCCTGGCAAATGTCTGGCTCAGCATGATAGAAGGGTAGTCAAAGACGGGCAACTTCTTCAGGGGGTGCTACCAACCTAAAACAGGGACCTCACCAAGCTGTGGAGTATCCCAAAGACGGGTAAGGAGCATCCTAACCAAAAATGACCTAAGACAGACACCTTCTCAGCATTCTATGTAAACAAAAAGGGGGAGATGTGGTGAGTGGGACGCAACGGTCCAAAATGGCACCCGGGGCCTGGACCTCACACCAACCACACCCTTGTTTACCAGACTTAGGGCTTTCATAGCGCATGCTTGTGAGTAGCGGCTGCTGGTCAGCCTATTGAGAGCTCCGCTTTTAGAGAATGTGGCCTATGGTGATTGGAGGAACCTGGGGAATAAAAGCGTGTGGGGACTGGGTGTAGAAGGAAAAAGAATAAAGCAAGTAACTTGCAAGGTGGCTCGTATCTGTGTGTCCTGTCTTCTTTCCGCGGGCGGACAGTTAGGCAGCGACACCCTTTCACCATATCTTTTCAATCTGTATGCTGAGCAAATAATCTGAGAAACTGGACTATATGAAAAACAATGGGGCATCAGATTTGGAGAAAGACTCATTAACAGCTTGAGTTTTGCTAATGACACAACCTTACTGAAAGTGAACAAGACTTGAAACACTTACTGATGAAGAGCAACAACCTCAGCCTTGAGCATGAATTATAGGTCAATGTCAAGAAAACAAAAATTCTCACAACTAGAAGATAAATGGAGAAAAGACTGAGATTATTAAGGATTTTGTTTTACTGGGATCCACCATTAACACCCATGGGAACAGCAGTCAAAAAATGAATGGACACATTTCATTGGGAAAATCTGCTGCAAAAGACCTCCTTAAAGTATGGAAAAACAAAGATGTTATCTTGAAGACTAAGGTGTACCTGACCCAAGCCATGATACTTTCAATCACATAATATGCATGTAAAAGCTGGATAAAGAATAAGGAAGACCAAAGAAGAATTTATGTCTTTGAAATTGTGTTGGCAAAGAATATTGAATACACCATGCACTGCCAAAGAATGAGCAGACACTTATTGGAAGAAGTACAAACAGAGTGCTCCTTGAAAATAAGGGTAGAAGATTACTCCTTACATACTTTGGACATGTTGTGAGGAAGGATCAGCTCCTAGAGACAGTGGCTGCAAAAGTGGGCTCAAACATAACAAGGACTATGGGCATAGTGCAGGACCAGGCAGTGTTTCGTTCTGCTGTACATAGGGTTGCTACTCGTATGAGTTTGAACTGGCTCAATGGCACCTAACAACAATGACTACTCAATCCGTGTACTCACATACACACAAATATATCACAAATATATTATGTACAAAATATATTTGTGCTCCTAGAAAGTACTTTATTTCAATGCCCAAGCTTTTTTTTTTTTTTTTTTTCATGGAAAGTGCAGAGTGCCACCACCAGTGATAGCTGCAATGGAGTTCACTAAGTTGAGTCTCACTGGCAACACAAGAATAAAAAGGGGTGCATCCTGAGATCTCCACTAAAAGACCTCAGTTGATGGTCCAGTGGTTTCAGGGTTCCCCTGGGAGCATGGCCCCTGGCCCTGATGCTGCCCTTGCCCATAAGCCATAATGACGGTCCACTTTTCGGACACGAATGGATTGGACTTGGTGATGCAGAGTGACCATATATTGGATGCACTTTATGGTTCTATACATCTATAGGATATCATCCTGCTGATCTCTGGTTGGAGGAAGGAGAGTGGGTGGAAAGGAGGGGAAAGAAGACTGTTGGGACGATGAGACATGTATGGAGCAGAGAGGAACAGTGCTGTCACCGGGCAGGGAGAGCAGTGGAAGCTGCATATAGGTGAGCATGTATATTTATACAGGAATGTACATTTTTACTCAGTCATATTAAATAAAAAAAGAAAGAAAGAAAACAAAAAAAAGAAAATGCACACAGGAGAGATTAAATTACTTTCTTATTTTTTCAAAGTATTGTTTTTCTTAAATCAACTGTGTGGACATTTCTCCATTTTTAGTATTTGATTATTAACTAATAATTTAACTACCCTGTTTTGTGAGCACCATTTTTAGTAAGATATCTCAGGAAAAATGAAACTAGTAGAAATATAACATCAGCTTACGATTTCAGGAAACAGAGTATGACTGTTTTATTGTTTGCTGGCAAAATTAAATACTATTGTTACTTTTTAAGGGAAAAATTTGATGAGGTTTTTAAAGCCTTAAAAGTAAAAATAAATGTTTCTGTTACACCTAATCCTCCAAACAGCTTCTGTCCCCTGGTTCTTTCTCACAGTAACCTCACATATGTCACAGTAGACTGCACTCCATAGGGAAGCACATCACCAGGCCTTTCTTCAGAGATGCCTCTGGGTGTGTTCAAACTACCAACATTTCAGTTAGTAGTCCAGTGCTCACTCATTTTCTCCACTCAGGGACTCTCCATTATCCTTAGCATCCCCTTTATAGCAAAGATCTCGAAATAACCACAAAAGGAGTTCGCGTCCCCTGCTATGTATTGTACTCATCTCATTTTACCTTAAAGAACTGAGAGATCAGTGGAAATGTCTTCAGAAGTTTCAGAGTTTTGGCTGTTTTATTTTTCCCCCCCTCATCTCTTTACATAAAATTGGTCTGACTTAGTCCATTTTTAGAGCTTGGTTGGCTACATGAATATACCCTTCAAAATTAGACTCATTTCTTAAATATATCTGGATCAGCCTCAGAAAGGCATGTGAAGCCTGGACTAGTGTGTTTTTGAAGTTTTATAAAGAACATGTCTCTAAGGAGTTGAACTATGTTAAGGCAATATTTCTGCGAAGGAAACTTATATGCAGGCTGACATTTTCTATTCTGCGTTTTCTACCTGCTATGATGTGAAATGGCTAAGTATGAAACCTCTACAACCAGGGTTATAACATAACTGTACTAGTCTCTAAGGGCTGGTTTTGCAGAGCCATGTTCACAGATTCTAGATGATCTAAGAACAACAGGAAAACCTGTTGTGTTTTTTTCTAATACCAGCAAAGAAAGTTAATCGTTACTGATTTTGGAAACTTTTAGTCAATTCACAAAATGGTATTATCAGCAATTATGTTTTTATCTTCTTCCTTTTGCAGAGATTAGAGATGAGTTAGATGATAAATACTGAGATTTGATTGTAGTTTCCCCCAAATGGCCAGTTTTGGAGCGACACAATTGTGTTACATTGCTGTGGCAAAGAATCTTGCTAAGCTGTAAAGTAAAAAGTGTCTCTAATTGGCCAGTTGGTGAGATGTGATGATCTCCAGTGACTTGAATGACTTGAGGGCCTGAATTTCTGGTAACTTTTTGTTCTGTCCGCCAAGCCATTCTTCTTAGCCATGGCTCGCCCTCAGCCTCACATTCCTACCTTTGAGACTTGGGCCCAAGACTTGGTGTATCTTGCCTTCAAGGACTTGACCTCTTACTTCTCTTAAAGTTGTAGCACCAATTCAAATCTGCCAAGAGGTTTCTTTGGATTGGGTCACCATTTCTTGTGGTTAATACAAGCTCTAATCTGTACCAATCACTAGAAAAAGACATTATGATTGCTAAAGTAGAAAGCCAAATGCCGTCAAATCAAATCCAACTCACGAAGTAGACGGCTAGCAAAAAAGGAAGGAAATACTCAGTGGGATGCTTGACACATGAACCAAAATAATGGACTGAAATATGACAACAGTCATGAAGACACACAGGACCAAGCAAGGTTTTCTCTTTTCTACATAGTGTCACCTTGAGTTTTGGACCCAGTAATGGCTAACAACAACACCACTACTCTTCATGCTGTCTGACTTTTTTCCATGTTTTGTCTACTTATCACTTCCACACTGTGTCTAAGCCCATTCCAAACTTAACCTTTTGATATGCCATTCCAGTGCCCAGTACAGAGCTCCTTCCCAGTGGCCACAAAAGTAAGTCCCTACTGACAGCTTTAGTCAGGGACATCAGGACCTTTTTTCTCCTAAGGCACTGGTAATTGGATGTCAGTTCTTTATAAAGTGAGTCAATCCTCTACACAACCTTATGCACTGGGGAATCTGGAAAGACTAGGGTGTAGTTTTGGGGGTTCGAGTTACTTTGTTTTATTTTTTTGGCTTTAACAAAGGAAAATTTATTACTGTCATTGGGTGAAAATTTACAACACAATTCAAATTTGCATGTCCTCCTATCTGCAGCTCCCTCTACTCCCCTTGCCTGGTGACAACACACTCCTTTCCATTCCATACATATCATATCCTCTTAACAATCTCCCATCCACTCCTCTCCATCCTCTCCACTCCCCTCTAGTAGGAGGCCAGTAGAATGACATCATATAGATGCATAGGACCGTCAAGTGCACACACAACATTGTGAACCCGTGTCCCCAAGTCCATTCCATTCCTACCTAAACAGTTGACCTCGGTAATGATCTGTGATCAGCGGCAGCATCAGGTCTAGGGACCATGCTCCTAGAGGAACTCTCAGAACTTCGACCATCAATTGCAGTCTTTTAGTGGAGTTCTTACGGTGCATCCCTTTTCTCTTGTGTTGTCACTAGGACTCAACATTGTGAGCCTCATCACAGCTGTCATTGGCACCATTTCTCTGGTTCCTCTGGTCACATGCTCATGTAGTCACCCATTCATGTGGAGTTTTCTGTCTTCTGGGCTCTTTTTCCCTCGTGTCATTGTTGTCCTTGATGATCACCAGTTCCAGGTGAGTTGGGACCATTTTGTGTTCCTCAGATGGCAGCTTGCTAGCTTTTAAGACCCCTGACACCACTCACCTATATGGACTGCAGAAGACTCTATTAGCAATAGACTAGTCAAGCGAACTGGACTCAGTATCCCCTGAGTGCATGGTACCCAGGCCTCCACCACTGTTACTGTATCCTTGCAATATTGGGTTAAGAATGGAAGATTTTTCAGGTTATGTTGAAGTCCACTAAATTGATCTTCTTTCTAATGTGTGCTGTCACTGATTTTACCCAACCAAATTTCTATCAGCTATCCAATCTATAACCAATCCTCTCCCTCTCTTCCCTTACAGCCATCAAAGAGTCTTCTCTTCTGTACATGAGTCTGTTTTTAAATTATAGCAGGGGTAGCTGTACCCCTGCTTGTGCTTGTACCACTGACTGATTTCACTCAACATATTGTCTTTCCTTTGAAACCAGGTTATAAGATGCTTCTAAAGTCATCATTGTTCTTTATTATTGCATAGTGTTCCATTGAGTATATATACTATAGTTTGTTTACCTTTCATCTGTTATTGGGCATCTAGGTTGATTCCATCTTTTTTGCTACTGTGGGCTGTGCTGCAATAAACATTCATGTACATGTATCTGTTTGTGTGACTGCCCTTGCTTCTGTAGGATATATTTCAAGAAGTGGGATTACTAGGTAAGATAGTATGCCTATTTCTAGCTTTTTAAGGAAGCACCAGATTGCTTTCCAAAGAGGTTGTACCATTGTACAATCCCACCAGCAGTGTTGGAGAATTCCAATTTCTCCACAGCCTCCCCAACCTTTATTGTTTTGTGTTTTTAGCTCTATTATCAAGGTCCCCAACCTCATTAGGGTGTGATGATATCTCATCATTGTTTTTATTTGGATTTCTTTAATAGTTAATGATAGTGAGCATTTCCTCATGTGTGTTTTGGCTGCCTGGATATCCTCTTTGGAGAAGTGTCTGTCTATCTCCTTTGCTCAATGCTTACTTGGGTTATTTATCCTTTGCTCGTTGATATGTTGCAGTACCTCATTGATTATGGAGATCAGACGTTGGTCTGGCATATAGTTGCCTAAAAGTTTCTCCCATTCTGTAGATGGTCTTTTAATTCTTTTCATAAAGTCTTTGGATGAGCAAAAGTGTTTGATTCTTAGTAATTCCCATTTATCTATTTTTCTCTTCTGTCAGCAACTCAACCACAATACTCTGTGTTTTCTGATATCCCTCTCTGTTCAGAAACTCCAATTAATTGTAGATTGTTCCTCTTGATAGAGTCCCACATGTTTTGCAAAGCTTCTTCTTTTCTTGTTTCTTTTCTCTGATTTCTCCTGATAAATGCTGGTGTCAGTAGCTCTATTATCAAGGTCAGTATGTCTGGTTTCCAGTTGCTCAATTCTGCTCTTTTTGCTTTGAATGGAATTGTCTAATTCTGTAATTTTGTTATTGATCTGTTGGATTTCAGAATGCTGACATTCCATCAGTTCAAACAAGTTTCTTAATTTTTAATTTTGCTCTGCTGCATTTTGTATAATGTCTAGGAGGGCTCTCTATATAATTCTTTTGTATCCAACTTCTGATAATTCCAGAAAGGCTTCTTCATCTGGGAAGTTCTTTGGTTCTTTGTTTTGTGAGCTTTCTGGAGCCATGGGTGGATTTTTCTTTAAGTATTTGGTCAGAGTTTGTTACTTTCTGGACATTTAGAGGCTGTTTAGTTTCTCTTGTGTTGCCTTAATGGGAGCTGAGGTACAGTTCTGAGAATGAAGTTGATCACCAGCCACCTCTATGTACTCCAGTGATTGGGCTCAGTAGAATCTCTGGGGTAGCATGCTCCACCTCCTGGCTGGCAAAGACACAGCCCTACTTATGGAGTCACTGGAAGGCTGTCAGCCATCCCTATAATGTAGGCCAATAAAGGATGGAAGAGATGTCATCAGGCTGCACCACAGTGTTTCTCCAGGCAGTCTTATTTTGAAAGGTAAAAGCTATCTGAGAGCTTCCAAAATCAGTCAGGTTCTTAGGTGTGCAAGTCCCTACTTCTGGGTGGCAATGGAGGCACCTCTACAGACATCCCCAGATGCTGTGACATAGATTAAAGTACAGACAGGGTACTGCCCTGCTATCATCTCCTGCCGTGCCCCACTTGTAAGGCTTCTCTGTGCTAAACACAACTTTTCTGCTGGGAAAGTGCTCCCCGAGCTGCCACTGCCTCCCAGCTTGGAAATTAGCCCCTGCTGAAGTCTCTGTTTGGGTATCTCTGCCTCCCTGTTGAACAAGATGACTTCCCAGACAAGCTGTCCCACCCATCTCAAAATAGCTGAATCTATAGTGAAGGGCTGAGAAGAGAGGGTGGAGGGGCTGTTGTGCTCTGAGTCAGGAGCTGGGCTCTCAGAATGTGAATATTCCATCCACTGATCATGTTAACAGTACAGTTGAGCTTTGCCGCCAGTTAAGCACATTCTCCACCTGCCAGCCAACCAAAAGCAAAAAAAGTTATAAATGCCAGTTACCTGCAGTCCACGAGAGACAGCCATTCAACAAAGGTGGAGGTCAGCAAGAGAGAAGAAATTTCCTGTTCAGTGGAGTGTAGTCCAAACTAGTAGCCCTGTGCTGTGCCCCAGGGCTCACTGTGTGTCCAGAAAGCTCTGTTTAATCATGAATCCAGAGGAAATTGAGACTTCTGTTTAGTCCACCATCTTGACTCCACAGCCCTTCAAGTTATATTTTTGTTATGACTGGCCCACTATTTCTGTTTTCTAACAACATCATAACTGACTTATTTAGGAAACGTTAACCTTCTTGCACTGAATGTTTTCTTGCAATGGCTGATAGTCTGAAGAACTCCCTCCCCGACCATGCAAGCAAATGGGGGTTCCCTAAAGCCCCTTCCTCCATTTCTTTCTTCTCTCTGCTTCAGAACAAATCAAGGACCTGGAAGTAACCTAACTAAAGATGCAGCTAAGACTCTTACTTCTGGCACAGTGAATGCCTAACAGAGACGCACCTAAGGAAAAATACTGGACTTCATTAATTCCAGAGGCATACAGATGAGGTTGTGTGTTAAGCCCTGCTGTCTAGGTGCATGTGATTTGCCTACATCCTACCTTAGGTCCTGGTTTGTTACCCTAGTCAACATCCAAGCTTTGAGCTACATGATACCTGTCATGAATTGAATTGTGTCCCCCCAGAATATGTGTAGCCATGTGGCTGGGCCATGATTCCCAGTATCTTGTGACTGCCCTCCATTTTGTGGTTTTCCTAAGCTACATGTTAAAGGATTAGGGTGGGGCAGTAAGTACCTTCATAGGATCACCTCCCTGCTTCACTGTAAAGGGAGTTTCCCTGGAGTATGGCCTGCCCCACCCTTAATCCTTTCATCCTGTAAGAAATAAAAGGAAAGAGAAGGAGGCTGAGAATTGGGAATCTTGTATGACCAAGAAAGCAGCACCAGGAGAAGAGCACATCCTTCAGACTTGAGGTTCCTGTGCCAAGATGCTCCCTGGACAAAGACTGATACAATACCGGACTTTCCGAGAGCTGACAAAGGGGACACCCTGAATATGGACTTGAAGCCTACCAGACTATGTAAGAATAAACTTTGCTTTATTAAAGCCATCCACTCTGTGATGTTTCTGCTAGAGCAGCCCTAACTGACTAAAACAATATCCTTACAATAAATTCCTGATCTCTCCTTAAACATAAAATACTTACTGTTTCTTTCTGTTACTTGCAACCAGAGATTCCTAATAGATTCTCTATTATTGGTTTTCTAAGCAGCAGTTGGAAACTCTGGTGGTATAGTAGGTTAAGTGCTGTGTCTGCTAACTGAACGGTCAGCAATTCAAATCTGTTAGGTGCCCCCTAGAAACTCTATGGTGCCGGTCTACCCTGACCTCTAGGTTCACTATGACTAGGATCTGTCTTGATGGCAGTGGGTTAAGCAGCAGTTAGAAATCTCAAAATGATTTAGTTTATCCATCTCAAGAGGAGTCTGGGGTAGCAGAAGTGTCACTGTGAGAAAGGCTAATTTTGCCTGAATTCCTTCAAAGATTCTACACATCATTTGAGAACCTGAGTTTTTTGAAGAAACTGTTCAGTTTTTAAAGGTCAAACTCTTGAATAACATATTACGGATAGGCCCTAGGAACCATGCAATGCTTACTTGTTCACGTGATTTGTTGGTTGGATGGACAGGAGAATAGTGATTTGCCGTACCTAAACTGAATTTGTCCAGTCATGATTCACTGTCTCAGGGAAGGACATGAGGGGTTTGTGGGACTATATAGTGATGGAATGGGAGGAAGTCAGGATAGCTCTCTCTCACCTAATATACAGACTAAAGAAACCTCAACAGAGACCAATAATCCTTTCTTTCTAGACAGGAACCATTGGTGGTTAAAATACACACAGCCTTCAGAGTTAGGCCAGGTATACTTCGAGGTTGGCTGAAGGCAGAGCCCTGTGTTCTCTGGCCATATTGGCAAAAGGTACAGAAATATACTGAGGAAACTACAAAGCTGCACAGACCTAAAAAAAAAGCAGCACCGAAATAAAAATGTACCTGCCTGCATCATCTCTGAAGATTCCACATTTGGAAGAGCATTTCAGGTGCTATGGTGCTGCCAGAAAAATTATGATTGGGTTAGTGTGCATACAGGACAGTCCTCAACACCTGAGTGGTTATAGTGAGAGCTGTTGTGTGGCTCTGAATAAACCATCCAAGTCAAACAAAACAAACACTGAAACTGTCTTGTTACAGCACCTCTCACAAATTGGATGGAAAGGATACCAGGCTCAATGGATTGTTTATCATTTATAGGGAAACTGGAAAAAGGAAGAGACATTGAATTTGATGGCTTGGCTAAGTCAGTTAACATAGTAAATATCTAGCTAAAAATAAAGTCACAACAATTAAATGTAATATTTACTTATTCTCTGTCAAAAACTTGTGTTTGTCTCCTGTGTTATCTCCCAAATTAAAATTGGGGACAATTCCAATTTCAGATTTGTACTTTAAAATTTTTCACACAACAACTATTTTGAGCAGGAGAAAAAGTGTCAAATATTTTGAACTGTGCAAATGATTGATTACAGCTAGGGATAAACAAAAAGTGAATAGGCAATGTTTAAGTTTCTGGATAACAGTTCTGCTAATGCTTGGAGAGCTTGAGTCTTTGTGGTCCTTTGTAGTAAACCGTCTTTTTAAATACTCCTGAGTCTCTCATAGGAGAAGAAGGATAAAAAGTGACTATCGGAGGTGCAGACTTTTTCCAGCCTGTGGGTTACTCAGTGGAGTCACAGATGGCGAAGGTGAGGCTCATGGGTGGAGGGTTCCAACAATTTGCCCATGGACCCACAAGAAGAAGAGAACAACAAAGTACATTCCATTGTATGTCTTAGATCCATCCTGGCCTCCTTGGAAAGGTTCCTTTGGAAATAAAGTTCCTATTCAGAGATGGAGATTTCACCCAAGAAACTGAGCATACCATTGGGGAATATTTCTGTCACTCAGCCTCCCAAAGCTTGTTTCTCACAAGTTAGGATTTACAGCTGCCTGGGCAACCCTCCTCTGAGTTAATCATCTTAAGTTGTCAGAATCCTGTTGTCCATTGTAGGTTCATTAATTACCTACAATGGCTCACAAAATTTATGGAAACTGATAGTTATGCCAAGGAATCTTGGTGGCACAATTGTCAAGTGATCGACTGCTAAGCAAAGAGACAGAAGTTCAAACCCACCCACTGGCTCTGTGAGGGAAAAGACCAGGCCATCTGCTTTCAGGAGGATCAAAGCCTAGAAAACTCTATAGGGCGGTTTTACTCTGTCTTGTAGAGTTGTTCTGTCCCATAGGGTTGTTGGAAACCCTGGTGACCTAGTGCTTATGTGCTATGGCTGCTAATCATAACGTTGGCAGTTCAAACCAACCAGAAGCTCCTTGGAAACTCTGTGGAACAGTTCTACTCTGTCTATCGGGTTGCTATGAGTCAGAACTGACTTGATGGCAGTGGGCCTGAGTTTATAACATTGCAGTGAATGGGAATTAACTTGACAACACACAACAAAAACACAGCTATATATTTTTGGCCACAAAGCTTGTACCCTCTCCTTTACTCTGCTGCTTCTTATACATTTAAGAAGAATAAAAGAGAAGCATGAATATCTCTTAGAAGATTTAAGAGGGTACCAAAGGAGGAAGAAGAATAATATAGTACTACCTTAAGAGGCTGGCACTCAGCTTAAAGTTACCCATTTATTGTAACCAGAGAAGATATAATCAAAAAGATGTATCAGGCAAGTTTTGGGAGAGATCGAGACACCATAAGTTTTCCACTGTGTCCAGTGACATACCATGCCTCTGCTGTACGTGGATGTTCTCACTAATCCAGGAAGCCCCAAAAGAGAGAGTTCCAAGGTCAGGAGTTCATTTGTCATTGGGTCTCAACGAGTATGTGTGATTGGAGCCTCAAAGCATAGTTACAATTGATTTATCAATGAATACACATGACTTCATCACCCCCTCCTCCCTTTCTGCAGTTAGTATACCAAGTGTGGAGTTTTCATAGCCTCTATTTGTCTGACTATCTTGAAAAACTGAGAACATCTTAATTGCTTGAGCTATTCCAATGGCTATTTTTCAGAAACCAGAGACAAAGAACAAACCAAGCTCTCTGTCCCCTACAATCCTTCTGCATACTCAATACATATTTATTGAATGAATAATAGAACTCACGAAAGAATAAGAAAAGGACTATTGGAATGGCTTCCATGAGATTTGACTTCACGTGTATCTAAACGATCTTGTTCAGGGAGAAAGGCTGAAGAGTTTTGCTTCTGTTTTATTAACTTGCAGAGTTAATAAAGAGTCCTGCTTTGGGAGATCTTTACAGGATTTTTGGATCAAGGACATGTGTTGGGCATTGGGTGTTAAGGTCCGATTGCTTGAGGGAGCAGTTAATCTTGCAAGATGGTTCTAGGCTTGTTAAAGAGCTCAAAAAGTTATGATCTTGAGGAAAGTAGGTATGAGTATATAGCTCCAATTTTTTCTTTAGAGGAAAGTTAAAATAATTGTAACAGGAGATAAAAACAAGAAGCACAACAAACAGTAGTAAGACAACAAAAACCCAAAAGCCTAAAAAATCACAAAGATGAAATACACTAAGGTAGCACAAAAACATGAAGTGATTTACATAGTAAAATATTACTTTTTATGGCTACAGATTCAAACGTTTGCACAGAAGCGTGTTTTCTTGCGTGCTCATTTCCAGTTGTATTTGTTGAGTAGCATTTTGGAGAGAAAAAGTATAAGTAAGCAGGGAGGTAACATTTGACTTTTACTCTGGTTAGTGGGCATCCATCTCTTAAGAGGAGTACACATTGAGTAGTGGAGTGAGACCATTGTACACTTTCTCACAGATGATAGAAGGCAGTCCAGTGGAGACATAAAATTACCTGTGCTAAGAAACAGCAAGGTACAGCTGGATATTTTCTCTTAGTATCTTTGCAAAATGTGTACAGAATTAAACATGACTGAGCAATTTAACAGAAGAGAATTAACAGGTATGAGTTTAGGTGCCTACACGTTTGCATGTATGAGGTCTGGTAATTAAGTTTGCAAACTTATCCTACGAAAAGCGCACATACCTCATTGCTGAATATCGCTACGATCACCTTCAAAGTACTGCCCCTGTGAAGCCATGCACCGATGCCAGCACCTAGTCCACCCTTCAAAGCAATTTTGGAGCTCTTTTTCTGGAATGGCCATCAGAGCTGTTGTCATATTATATACCTGGTGCCCTGAATGCCATCAAAATATTTTCCTTTAAATATTTCTTTTATCTTCAGATAAAGAAAAATGCCTCTGGGGGACAGACCAGGTGAGTAGGGTGGGTGTTCCAATAAAGCTATTTGTATAGTACCTGAAAGCTCCCTCACAGTGCTGTGTGAGCTGGTGCATCATCGTAATGCAAAGACCATAAGTTGTCAGTGAAAAATTCGACTCATAGTCCTCTAACTTTTTCATGCAGCGTTTTCAGCACTTCCAAACAGTCAACTTGGTTAACTGTCCAGTTGGTCCAAATTCATAATGAACAACCCCTCTGATATCAAAAAGTGTTAACAACATCATGGTGACTCTTGATTTGGGCTGGCGGAATTTTTTTGACTTCCACTGCACATTTTGTTGCTTTGTTTCAGGGTTCTGTTGGTACACCTATGTTTCATCAACATGGCCCAAACGTGGCCCGAAACATTGCATTGTGTATCCAAAAGATCTTGGCAAACTTTAACCCTCCTTTGCTTTTGTTCGCCAGTGAGCTCCTTTGGGATCATTTTGGCACACACCTTTCTCATGCCAAGATTTTCAGTTAAGGTTTTTCTCTCTCTCTGTCGATGTTTACTTGGTCTGCTACATTTCTCATAGTTAGCCAACTATTTTGAAGAACAATTTGACAAATTTTGCAGTATTTTCATTGGAGTTCTGCTCGTTAATGGCTGCCCTGTCCTCTCTTTATCAGTGACACTTTCTCTCCCTTCAGAAAAATGTTTAATCCACTTTAACACTGGTATTTTCTTCATTGCATTATCCCCATGAACTTGGACTAACAGTTCCCTGATTTCACTTCCACTCTAGGCAAGAAATTTAGTATTTTTTCATTGCTCTAATTCAAGTTCTGACATTCTCACGATGGCATACAAAAACATGAAAAGACAATAATGAATGCCACTCAGAAAGACATTGCCACATGTTGAAACAAACACAGCTGTGAGGCACTGATATACCAAGATTATGAAACCTTACAGAGTTGTTTGTACCGTGCTGCCAGTGTAAGCACACTGTGGCAAGTTCACGAACTTAGTTTTCAGACCTGTGTGCCTAAGTCAGTGTAGGTAATGACTTCTGAAATATTCTTTTTTGCTTTTATTGTAACTGCTGGGTGGTGCAAAAGGTTAGCATGCTCTGCCGTTAACTGAAAAGCTGGAATTCCAAGTTTACCCAGAGGTGCTTCTGAGGAAAGGCCAGCAGTCTTCACCTTAGAAATCAGTCATAAAACCCAATGGAAAATAGTTCTACTCTACACAGGTGGTTTCCCAATGAGTTAACCGACTCAGTGACAAATGGCTTGGTTATTTTTGTTTATATTCAACTATACTGTTTATATTTTCTTTGTCCCTCAGTTAATTTTTACCCTTTGTGTCATACTAGAATCAAACTTAAAAAAAATATTGGCAGTCTCACTAATAAAAAAATGAACAATGACAACAACAAAAAGATGTATTTCTGAAAGCAGAAGTCAAACTATTAGTTTCTAACCCTAAATTCAAACACACCTGCTTTGAAGTGTCTTTGGCCAGAGTACGTTCAAATAAATTTCTCTGCACACTAAGACCTATATATCACTTCTAATATAGCATGAAAAAGTTTTCCCATTGTATTTCAAAATGAAAACTGCTCTGTCTACATCTGGAAATACTTAAAAATGTGCTTTCTTTCTTTCTTTCTATATGTATATATATATTTTACTAGGTATGGGCAAGGTTCTGACCCTTATTATTGGAACTCAAATCCAGATGGAGTTGAGTAAGGTTCTAATCATTTGAGGGGTCTTCTTTTTGAAGATTTGTACATCTTTAGGGGAATTTCTCCTTTAAAGAAGTTATCATTTGTGGGAGGTCTATAATGAAAATTTTAAATCATTTGGGGGAATTTCTCTTTCTTTGAAGATTACTGTAATTCAGTGAAAACATTTGGCAACTGAGATGGGCACATTTCCCTACTAGAAAAACCTTTCCTTCAAAAATGAATCAGATCCCTGTTTTAGTATATCAACTGCAAGTAGTCTCAAAGGCTTTTTCTTTCTTTTTGTTTTTAATGTTGGTAATGCTGAAAAGAACATTCTTGTATTTGAGTGAAAACAACATTTAAAGTGGTACAAGAGAGACAAGCAAAATCATAAAATAATAAGTGTGTATGTTAGTGTCACCAAATGAAAGATTAAAATAGCAATGATCAAAGGAAAGGGTGGTACAATGTGTAACATTCTTTCTTACCATTTTTGTCTTGATGGAAGCTTTATTGTCTGCAAAAAATGTACAATGTTAATTCTTAAAAAATGTTTAAAGACTAAAGGCATGGTAGTTTACAAGGCAACCGACCTACAGGTGAACTAATAATTCTCAGCAACATCGCATCATATGTTCAGCCTACAGCTGAGATTTTTCCGTTCCACAGTGAAACCATGAAATCTATTTAAGTTCTACTGCCTGGCTAAAGGCAATGGTTCAGACCAGTTTTAGTCCCAATGTTTCTCATTGTCTTGGCCCCTTGACTCCTTGAGAAACTAAACCTTCTGTTGTTATTATATTGTTGTTTGGTGCTGTTGAGTCAGTTCCAATTCATAGTGACCCTATGCACAACAGAATGAAACACTGCCCAGTCTTCTGCCACGTCCACATTGTTTTTATGTTTAAGCCCATTATTGTGGCAACTGTGTCAGTCCATCTCGTTGAGGGCTTTCCTCTTTTTCACTGTCCCTCCACTCTACCAAGCATGATATCCTTCTCAAGGGATGATCCTGCCTGATAATGTGTCCAAAGTATGTAAGATGCAGTCTTGCCATCTTTGCTTTCAAGGAGAACTCTGGTTGTAGTTCTTCCAAAAGAGATCTGTTTGGTGGGCGGAGAGGAGGGAAAAGGAGGCTGTTGGGAGAATGAGACATGTATGGAGCAGGGAGGAATAGTGTGCAGTCACCAGACAGGGAGAGCAGTGAAAGCTGCATATAGGTGGGCATGTAAATTTATACGTGAATGTACATTTTCACTCAGTCATGTTAAATAAAAATAAAAATAAAAATAAAGAGATCTGTTTGTATGGTATATTCTACATTCTCTAGAACCACGATTCAAAGACATCAGCTCTTCTTCTGTCTTCTTTTTTCATGGTCCAGCTTCTGTCTGTGTATAATGCGATTGAAAATACCATGGCTTGCATCAAGCAAACTTTACTCTTCAAGGTGACATCTTTTCAACACTTTAAAAATATCATTTGCAGTAGATACTCCCAGCGCAATGTATCTTTTGATTTCTTAACTGCTACTTCCATGGGCATTGATTGTGAACCCAAGTAAAATGACATCTTAGACAACCTCAGTCCTTTCTGCATTTATGATGATATTGCTTACTGGTCCAGTTGTGAGGATTTTTGTTTTCTTGATGTTGAGGTACAATCTATAGTGTAGGCTGTGGTCTGTGATCTTCATCAGTTTCCAATCTTCTTCACTTCTAGCAAGTAAGGTATTGTCTGTGTAATGCAAATTGTTAATTAGTCATCCTCCAATCCTGACGCCTTGTTCTCCTTTGTATAATCCAGCTTCACACATTATTTTTCTGTATACAGATTGAAAGTATATGGTGAAAGGATACAATCCTGACACACACTTTTCCTGACTTTAAACCATGCTGTGCCCCTTTGTTCTGTTCGCATGACTGCCTCCTGATCGAAACACAGATTCCTGAAGAACACAATTAAGTGTTCTGGAATTCCTGTTCTCCTCAACGTTAGCCACAGTTTGTTATGATCTACACCGTCAAATACCTTTACACAGTCAACGAAACACAGATAAATATCTTTCTGGTATTCTCTGCTTTCAGCCAAGATTCATCTGACATCAGCGATGATATTCCTTGTTCCACATCCTCTTCTGAATCTACCTTGAATTTCTGACAGTTCCTTGTTGATATACTGTTGCAGTGCTTTTGAATGATCTTGAACAAAATTTCACTTGCATGTGATATTAACAATACTGTTCGGTAATTTATACATTTGATTGGATCACCTTTCTTGGGAATGGGCATAAATAGGGACCTCTTCCTGTCAGGTGGCATGTTAGCTGTCCTACAAGTTGTTTGGTATAGATGAGTGAGCACTTTCAGCACTGCATCTGTTTGTTGAAATATCTCAATTGATACTCCACCAATTCCTGAAGTCTTGTTTCTTCCCAATGCCTTCAGTGTAGCTTCGACTTCTTCCTTCAAGAACTGATGCTAACCCTTTACATGGCTGAAAATTGACTGGTTCTTTTTGGTATAATGACTCTGTATATTCCTTTCAACTTCTTTTGATGCTTCATGAGTCATTTAATATTTTCTCTGTGGAACCCTTCACTATTACAACTTGAGGCTTGAATTTCTTCTTCAGTTCTTTCAGCTTAAGAGATTCAGAATATATTCTTCCCTTCTGGTTTTCCATTTCCAGCTCTTTGTATATGTCATTATAATGCTTTCTTTCATCTTCTTGAGCTGCCATTTGAAATTTTTTGTTTAAGTCTCTTATTTTGCCATTCCTTCCTTTTGCTGCCCAATGTTCAAGAACAAGTTTCAAAGTCTCTTCTGACATCCAATTTGGTCGATTCTTTCTTTCTTGTCTTTTTAATATCTTCTTGCTCTCTTTAGAATGATATCTTTCCACAATTTGTCTGATCCTCAGTCATTAGTGGTCAACACATCAAATCTACTCTTGGTCTTTAAAATCAGGTTATACTTTGGCTCTTGTGGACTTTTCTAATTTTCTTCAGTTTCAATTTGAACTTGAATATGAGCAATTGATGACCTGTACCACAGTCAGCACTGATCTTGTTCTGACTGCTGATATGGAGCTTTTCCATCGTCTGTTTCCACAGATGTAGTAATTTGGTACCTGTGTGTTCCTTCTGGTGAGGTCCATGTGTACAGTCACCATTTATGTTGGTTAAAAAAGGTATTTGCAATGAAAAAGTCTTTAGTCTTGCAAAATTCCATAATGTGATCTCCAGCATTATTTCTGTCACAAGGCCATATTTTCCAACTACTGATCCTTCTTCTTTGTTTTCAACTTTCGCATTCCAGTCACCAGTAATTGTCAATGCATCGTAACTGCATGTTTGATCAGCTTCAGACTTCAGAAACTGGTAAAAATCTTCACTCCTTATCTAAGGCCAAAGGTGAAGAGTATCCTTCTAAGCTCTGGATTTACACTCTTAAGGGTATCCAGTTCTGGTGACCTAGCATTCTCTCTCTCTCTCTCTTTTGTTTTTTTGCACTGTATTATTTTTATAAAAGTATCCCTGTAGTTTATTATAACAACAAAAACATCATTCATAATCTCAGCTCACACGTATCAATACACATAAAAGGCTAAAACTCAAAGCTAATTTACTTTTTGAATCTGCTAATGCGCTCTGATCATAGCTGACATTATTATGCAGTTACAGAGACATTTCAAATTATGTGTGCTATGGACTGAATTATATCAGTTTGGCTAGTCCTTAATTCCTGGTATTGTATGATGTTCCCATATGCTGTATACCCTACCTCTATGATGTTCATGAGGGAAGATAGGTGGCAGTTGTGTTACTGGTGAAGTACTCAAAGTGTAAGATTGTATTGTGACTCGAGGTAATCTCTTGGAATTTAAGGGAAAGGGAAGCAAACAGAGAGTAGGGAACTTCATACCACCAAGGAGCAGTGGCAGGAGCAGAGCACATCCTTTGGGAAGGATGTAGGGACCCTGAACCTCAGAATCCCCTACTCCAGGGGAACATTGGCAACAAGGACCTTCTTCTAGAGACAACACAGAAAGACTATCCCTGGAGCTGACACACTAAATTTGTTCTTTTAGCCTATTGGAGTGTAACAGAATTAAAATTTACCTTTTTAAAGCCAACCACTTATGGTATTTCTGTTAAAGCAGTGCTAGATGACCAGCGCTTGTGGTTTCTTTTACACTTACTGCAAGCATGCAATGTTTTTGTTGCTGTTGGAGTTTTTTTTGGTTTGTTTATTGTACTTTAGATTTGATGAAGTTTTATGAAACAAACTAGTTCCTCATTAAACAGTACACGTATTATTTCATGATATTGGTTGACAGTGGGATTTGGTATTCTTGCTTACTTTAAATATTTTCTTTGCAATTTGATACCAATAGTTGTACTCTTATTACATTTATTACAATACGTCTGGAGTACATTCATCGTTTAAACATATATATTCAGCATCTACTACGTACCAGACAGTATTCCAGGTACTTAAGCCACTACCCCAGAAAAGACAGGCATATCTGCCTCACTGGACCTTACTTTCAAATGGGGGGCTTCAAATCATAAATAGTGCAGCAAACACCTTGGGTTCCCTATTTTGCCTCCTTGGCCCACCTTTGATTTTTGTGGCTTCTGGGGAGAATGTCTCAAGCAAGTTCAGACTCTCTTCCACTATGAAGTATTATAGGATCTTTGGCTTTTTCCCTCGAGGACTGCTCTAACTTGTGGAAGTCTCTCAGAAGAGAAAAGATTTCCAAGGGCATGAACAGCCAGGGTTGGGAGAGGGGAAGTAGAGCTGGTAGACGATGCTGCACCATCTCTTTCTTCAGCTTACAATTCTGAGGAGTTATTCTGTGCTACAAAGTCTGATAAGTCCACAACCTCAATTGTTCTAAGCGTACATACCCCATAGCTGTGTATCACTATGGTCATCTTTGTAGTATTCCACTTGGGAAGTTAGGCTCCGGTGCCAGAACTTGGTCCATCCTTCAGTGCAATTTTGGAACTCTTTCTAGAATGGCCATTGCACGCAGCGTCACAGTGGCAAGCTTTCAAATTTAACCATATAGTTGTCTGTGATGGAGTTTTTAGCCAGTAAACTAATAACTGTATTGGAAGACCTTCTCTACTCACCTGATCTGGCCCCCAATGACTTTTTTCTTTATTGAAGATAAAAAAAAAATACTGAAAAGAAGACATTTTGATGATGTGCAGGACATCCAGTATAATGCAACAATAGCTCTGATGGCCATTCCAAGAAAAGAGTTCCAAAAGTGCTTTGAAGGGTGGACTAGGCACTTGCATCAGTGCATAGCTTCCCAAGGGGACTATTTCTATATTCAACAATGAAGTATGTAGCACTTTTTCTAGGATAAATTTATGAACTTAATTGTCAGTCTCATATGATCATAGACGTCTAGACTATGTCACACTCCTGTTGCCTTTGTAGTGACCTTGGCCATTTATGCTGATATTTTCTCATTCCCTGTCTGACTCTCATTCCTTTTTCATTCATGAGTACTGGAATCACTTCTAGAATGACTGTCATAGGTTGAATTGTGTCCCTCCTAAAAATGTCTGTAGCAGTTTGGCTAGGCCATGATTCCTGGAATTATATGATGCCCCTCCATTCTGTAAACCCAGTTTCTATGACGTTAATGAGGAAAGACAGGTGCAGTTGTGCTGGTGGAGCAGAACTAGTGTATAAGACTGTTTTGTGCCTTTAGAAAATCTCTTGATTTGTAAAGGAAATAAGCTAGTGGAGAGATTTAGGCTTCTCATTCCAGCACAGGAAACCTCAGTGGCAGAGTTGTTCAATGTTGCAGCTGCTAACCAGAAGGTCATTAGTGCAAATCTACCAAGCACTCATTGGAAACTTTTTGAGTCAGTTCTACTCTGTACTATAGGGTCACTATGAGTCAGAATTGACTCAGTGGCAATGGATTTGGTTTTGGTTTTATACCAGCAAGAAGGCAGTGCCAGTAGCAGAGCAAGTCCTTTGGAAAGGACTGGGGTCCCTGCACCTCAGAAGCTTCCAGTCCAGGGGAAGATTGAGGACAAGGACTTTCCTTCACAGTCAGCAGAGAAAGCCTTCCTCCAGAGCTGGCACCCTAAATATGGACTGTTAGCCTACTGGACCGTGGCAAAATAAAATTTCTCTTTTTAAAGCCATCTACTTATGGCATTTCTCTTAAAACAGCACTGGATTACTAGATGACAATAAATTGTGCCCATTACCTTGTCTTAATGTCTTTTCTAGTGGAAATTCTAGCTAAGGAGTAGCAACTAGATATTTGACAGTACAGTACTGTAGCTTTATGCAAATAATGTGTACCTTCTATGATTGTTGGCCTACCATGTCCTTCCTCCTCTGAAGTATTTTCATAAGCAGCACTATGCCAATATTTTTGCATATTGCTGCAAAAATTAGCATATGTTTATACCTCACAGTGGGAGGCACCATTGGCAAACAAACATGGTTGTTTGTATAAAAATATGGTGTACAGTTTATAAGAAGGAACATGTGCTATGTGTATTAATGCAACATGGACAAGGAGACTGGAAGTGCAGAACAGAGTGGAGATCCAAAAAGCTTACTGACATCAAGCTGGTTTCAACTCATAGCAACACTATAGCGCAGAGTAGAACTGCTCCACAGAGTTTCCAAGGAGTGCTTGGCAGATCTGCACTGCCAATCTTTTTGTTAGCAGATGTGTTATTTAGCTACCATGTCACCAGGGTTTTCCAGAGTGGAAAATATCTGGTTGCAATGGTAAATTTAGTGGTCAGGATAGACCCTGCTGGTAAAGTGATATTTTGACAGAGAATGGAAGGAGGTAGATGAATTGTCCCAAAGATATGGAGAGGAGAGTTCCCTGGAAATGGGGGAGATGGTAGAAAAGCCCCATTGTGAGAACCTACCTGTCATAAGGGAGCACTAGGGAGAGAAGATGAAGTCAGAGAGGTAATGAGGACAGGATTAGATTGTGGTGGGTCCTGGGCCACTGTAAGGACTCTGAGGTGGGACTGTAGTGGAGAGTTTTAGACTGAGTCGATCTCAATCCCTATACCAAGACTTCTGGGCTGGCTGAGTGTGCAACCTCCCTCCTAACTTCCCTGTCATGGCAGGGGGATAGGACACTTACTATATCTTTTTAATTTAATACTAGAAATATGTTTACCTATGTTGTATTGACTATGTAGAGGCACTCAGTGATTTGGATCATAACAAACTGTAGATAACACTGTGAAGAATAGGAATTTCAGAACATTCAGTAGTGCTCGTGAAGAATCTGCCCTTAGACCTAGCAGCAGTCATTGGAAAAGAACAAATGAACACCTTGTGGTTCACAGCCAGGATGGCACATGTCAGGGTTGTATGTTTTAACCATACTTAATTCAATATATATGCCAAGCAAATAATCTGAAAAGCTAGATTATATAAAGAAAAATGGGACATTAAAATCAGAGGAAAATTAGTTAGCAATCTGCAACATGCAGGTGATGCAATCTTGTTTACTGAAAAGAAAGAGAACTTGAAACTCGTGCTGATAAAGATTAAAGATCATGGCCTTCATTATGGGTTAGACCTCTACATAAAGAAAACAAAAATCCTCACAACCAGGCCAATAAGCAAGATCATCATAAACGGAGATAACGCTGACATTATTAAGAATTCATTGTGCTGCAATCCACAATCAACGCTCATGAAAGCAGCAGTCGAGAAATCAGAGAATACCCTGAATTGCGCAAATCTGCTGTAAGGGATCCCTTAAAGTATTAAAAAGCAAAGATCACTTTAAGGAGTAAAGTGTGCCTAATCCAAGCCATGATGTTTTTAATTGCCTTGTATGCATGTGAAAACTGGACAATGAATAAGGAAGACTGAGGAATAATTGCTATCTTTGAATTATAGTTTGACAATGTAGCTACAACAAAGAGCTCAAATACAGTAAGGATTGTGAGGATGACACAGGACCTGGCAGTATTTCATTCTGTTGTATGTGGGGTCTAGGGTCATAGGGTTGCTATGAGTTGGAATCAACTGAAAGCACCTAAGAATAGCAACGTTTAGTTTCTGATTTCATTTGTTCACATGGAGAATGAAACGGAAAAGTCATTTTATAAGTAAATTTATGGGACATTAAGGTAAAGATTTTTGGACAAGGCTGAGTTCTAGAATCTTTATCTTCCCAGTAATTATTTCTAAGCCTCTTTTCTTCACCTCCAAGGAAAGTCACCACATGAAATAGCTGAAATTTCTTTTGTTCCTCAAAACCACTTGACTGCCAGACTTCTAACAAACATTTTGAATCATGGCTATGTGTTATGGGAACGCTAACATGATGGTCTCAAAAGGAAGGAGATGGAAACATTCAGAAACATTTTATTGTAGAGGCCTCAGATTAGCTTCCCCTTCTACTTTACCATCTAGTGTAGTACTGGAGATGAGCATGTTTCAACATTCACTCTTTCACATATTTTGATTTTCCTACTTGTAATGTGAGCTTTATAAATTAATGTTAATGAAGCCTGTTCTACGGTTGTGGCTTTGATATTTGTGGTTTTCTGGTGGTTTCCTTTCCCCAGATGCAAAATCTAACTCTTAATTTTGTATTAATCATTTGAAAAGCTGAAAGTGTTACTTTTTATTTCCTTCTTCCATCCCGCCCTTTTGCTTTCCCTTGTTTCCGGTACGTTTCCTATCTATATTTAGTACTCTGTACAAAGCACTTATGCCCAGAATCGTGATTTTAGAAAAGTCGTGTGATGTCAGCTACTTCTGTACCTCAGCATGCCATTCCTTTACTCTTTCAAAAGATTCTGTTATCACAGAAAGGTGCATTTAAGTGTACATATGCTTGTTCACAGGCATCTATGTATGCACATGTGTATGTATGTGTGTGTATTTACATGGTATGTAGATATGTGTTTGTGTGCGTGTATGTGTGTGCACGTGTATATGTGGAGAGGTTTTGTGTGTTTGTGTGTGTTTGTGAATGTTGTGTGTTAATACAAGTTTTGATGCTAATATTGACAAGTTTAGCTAGGGAACCTGATTGCAGCTGCATACCATCTCATTGTATCACCACTAAATGCCCCCAGTCAACTCTTGAGAAGGGTAATTGCAGATATAACAAGCTGCCCTGGCCACATGTGTGTACCACCTCAGAAGGATGACCTAGAAATGACCAAGCCTGTATTTCCATCCCATCTGCATGTCATTACCATATTCCCCTGGAGGGGACTCATCATGCAGTTACTGATAGTCTCACCCAGAACTCAGAACCAGGAACAACACCACTACTCTCCTCTCTTACTAATACAAAAACCAAACCCACTTCCACTGAGTAGATTCTTGCTCATGAAATGACCCCCAAAATCTATGCAGTGCCTTTTTCCACACGTGGAGACTGACCCTTTCCCTCTCTGGAATGTTCTTTCACCTAATAAAACTTTTCTACCATTTGATGCAAGCAAGGTTGTTTCCCAGTGCCTTGTGGAAGGGGGAGACAGTTTGTCATCCATCAGGAGGCCAGTCTTGCTAGCCGGATCTTCCAAACCAGGTCACTTGGGCTCTGATCAGCTACAGGATCTCAACATTTTGGTGCCTAAACTTAGGACTTCTGGTTGAGCTGGACTCTCTTCTTACTCCTGATGAGTGATGGAGTCCCCTGGGGATGAGCTACCCTTGCCAAATGAGGATACTTTCCTACAGGCTGCCATTGACTCTGATGCCCTACAAATTGCCCTCATGTGGGTGAAACATCTAGATCCCCTTAGGGCCTACAATGAGGTATGGCTTTGTCTCTACTGTTGGCTCTCCTTAGTGGCAGCCTATGTTTCCAGGCTCTGGTACCCAGAAAAAGTCCCAGACTAGGTTCCCAATAGGCTAGGACTCCTCATCAAACAACTTCTAACTTGTTCCCCTGATCTAGTCCCCCACATGATAGCTCCCTTGAGATAGAAATCTCTCAGGAGACTTTTTAATGAAGGCTAAGGGACCTTTTTGGTGGGATATGACAGCCCTTTGGGTACTGCCACTATTGCCCTCCTTATGACAGGTCCTTAATGCAGGAGAAGGGATCCTCCAAAGGAATTGGTCTTATTGGGATGCTTCAAAACAGATGAATACACCCTGGATTTGGGCCTCTTATCAATGAGAACTCACTATGGAAGAGAAATAACCCTTGTTCTAGGGGGCGGACTGAACAAAGGAGGGATGCTCTGACTCGTCCCATCATGTGGACAGGATCAGGGTACAGATCCTAGAAGTACCTGGCCAAGAGGGATGGTGGCATGACTCTGTCTCAGGAAAGCCCTGGAGGAGGATGAAGGGACATCTGCTTTTCCTCCTCTTAGCCCTGGCTTAGTAGAGCCTGCAACACCAGCCTCTCTAAGCCCCAACTCCCTTGTCAAACCGTCTCTACAAGATGAGACTATTTTCATCCACCTCTGATAAGTTCCCTTTGGGATACATCCTTCTGAAACGGAAAACTCCAACCTATTCCTAGACAGCATGAGGAAAAAAAATTATGATCTTCTTCTGCAACACTGCTTGGCCCATGTATCATATGGCCTCTGGGGAGGTTTGGTCTATCAGTGAGTCCCTTAATTGTGACACCTTTCTCCAACTAGACCTCTTCTGTGAGAGGGAGAGAAAATGGAATGAAGTCATATATGTACAAGCGTTTATGTACCTTTGAGAATACCCCCATTGTGTGAGGGCTGTCTGGAAGCAAGCACCTTGGCAAAGAAACTACCAATAAATGCGAAGGTCGGGGGAGCAGTTAAGGGGGTAAGGGATGGAGACTAACCACTAGACATGGGAGAGAGAGTAAAACCAGCCATGTGGAGTAGGGAATCCTATGTTGCTGCCCTGGGGCCCCAGGCCCAAGCACCCCTGAAATACCAACCCCTGTCAGCACCCAGGTAGTCTTGTTCCCTTTGCAGAAAGTAGTCAGGCAAAATGACAGTTAACGTGAATACATGTCCCCTTCAGCATGGCAGAACTCAAAACCTGCAAAGAGAAGCTGTGGAGCTTTTCTACAGACCCAGGAAAGTTCACTGAGGAGTTTGAACACCTTACCACCATATCTGATCTGTCCTGGGAAGGATTTAATGGTGGTAATCTCGCAGTGCTGCACTGTAGACCAGCAGCAACATATTGTAGCAGCTGGCCAGACAAGAGCCTACCGAATCCACACCACCAATCTTCACTTGGAGGCTAGGACTCAGGCTGTGCTCTTTCAGGACCCCAGCTGGAATTACAAGCCAGGAGATGCAGGGCAGGAAAGAACTGCAGCAAGGGATTATATGATCACTTGCCTCACATAGCGAATGTGGGAAATCCAGATAAAACCAGTAAACTTCTCTAAACTAACTGATGGGACCCAAGGGAAAGATGAAAATCCAGCCACCTTCCAGAGCTGGCTGTTAGAATCTATTAAAAAATTTAACAGTCTGGACCCTAACTTGGCAGAGGGGACTGGGAAGTCAGGGTACTCCATAGTATCTCTAACCTAGGTTATTGGGAGTGGCTACCTGCCCCTTGGAGCTTTAGTCACAAATTTAGAATTAATCACCTTAGCCCAGGCCTTAAAATTAGTAAAAGACAAAGGCATTTAAATCTATACTGTCAGCAAGTACGCTTTTCTAATCCTACATATCGATAGACAAATCCGGAAAGAGATGAAAATGCTCTCTGCTCATAACTTGCCCATTAAATATGGGCCTTAGATAAACAGACTACCAGAGGCCATCCTGCTCCCCTTAGAGGTGTCAGTACTACATTGCAGGGACCATCAGAAAGTGGAGCAAGAAGTCGAGGGAAACAATAAAGCAGATAGGAAAGTCAAAAAGGCAGCCATGGATGATCCATCTCAGGCCAAGGTGGTCCTCAAATTGCTCCCTTCATCCTCATTTCTAACAAAGGCGGCCCCTCTCTTTTCCCTGGAGGAAGCCAGGGTGGCAGCAGACCAAGGATACCAACTGAGCCCTCTAGATTGGTGTGAAAAAGTGAGCAAGTTCTTTACCCTGGCAGCCCGAGCTTGGGAATTCATAACTAGTTTCCACCGATTTTTCCATAGAGGGCCCAAATCTCTATAAGATCTATTATGCAGGGTAGCCACTCTAAAATGAATCCACAAAATAACAAAACAGGTTGTCAGAGCATGCCCCCTATGTGAAAGAAAACAACCCCAGGGGCAGGCTAAAACCTCCCCTCTACTCTCTCTGGTACAATGGAAACACCAGTTCCCTGATGAAGATTGGCAAGTAGATTTCACAGTTTCAGCTTCTTGTAGAGGTTATGTATACTTGGTCATGGTGGATACCTTCTCTGGGTAAAGAGTAAAAAGGCCACTGAGGTGTCTCAATGCCTCCTAAGAGACATCGTTCCCCACTTTGGACTGATCTACAGTCTACAAAGTGACAATGGACCCACATTCATACCTAAAATCACCCAAGGGGTGACCAAGGCTTTGGGGATGAAATACTGTCTTCATATCTCCTGGCAACCCCAAGCGGCAGGGATGCTTGTAAGAATGACCCAGATCCTTAAGGGAAGCTTGATAAATCTCTGCCAAGAAACTAAGTGCAAATGGATATTGGTCTTACCCATAGCCCTTTTAAGGGTAAGGGCATTCCCGCAACAGAAAACTCAGCTAAGTGGCTATATAAGATTACGTGTGGGCACTTCCTAAGGGTACAGGTCCTATCTGACCCAGGTGAAGTTACCCAGATGTTACAACATGTCATTAATTTGAGACAGGTCTAATAAGCCTTGCTAGATTATGGACATCAAGTAATACCACAGCCTCAAACTAACAAAGTCCCTATTCCTATACACCCAGGGTAGTAGGTGTTAGTGAAAGACTGGAAGGAAAGAGGACCTCAAAACCAGTTGGAGCTACTTTGGGAGGGCCTATACCAGGTACTACTCTTTACACCCACAACAGTTAAGGTAAATGGTACTAACTCTTGGATACATCTTTTTAGAGTTAAGGTTGTAGACTTAACCCACGAGTCAGAGCTGCAGGAATCTGGAGAACGTAAAGCTCATCCCCTGACTGACTTCAAGCTCCTCTTCAAGCAAAAGAATCAAGAGATAGGTGCTGGACATTCATGATCAGCTAATGACATTCGGACAATCCTACTAGACCGCATTGTAATCCTTCTCTACCTCCTCTCTATCCTCTCCATACTGGGCTTCAAATACTTTGTCTGCAAATACACACAGAACTAAATAAGGAATCTTAATATATGGGATAGAGTAATAACTCTAACCCTGTTGATACAGATTGTTACAACCTCAAATTCCTCAACGGACTCCCCTTTGGTGTTGGATCTTGCTAATACCTCTGCCAGCCTGATCCATAACACTACCTGCTGGCTTTGCCTTTCCATCTGTAGCTGGAGCTGTTTACAGCCTCTCTCTCTCTCTCTCAACCACTGGGGAAGCCTAACTTCTAACTTCCTCTAGGAAATCTGGGGTGGCCTCACCTGGGGAGTGCTAGAAAGGTAAAGGCTTCTAGAGCTAATCAAGTCTGATATTTTCTTCCAGTTTCCCCAAGAGCCTATCTGGATGCCTCCCAGGAGGTCTGTTGTCTCCTTTCTAGTTAATGCAAAAACTGAAAAATATCCTATTTGCATTACCCATAACCACACTCAAACCAGTCCCTTGGGGAATCTTCCCTGTGATGCCTGTCAACAATTGTTCATTGTACCTGGTCCCACTTTAAGTAATAAGTCCATGGGAATCTCAATAACCGGCAACAGATACAGATCTACAGATCCAAGAGATGCCAAAAGTTTCATTCTAACTCAATACCCAGGCACTGCTGTACCTGACCCCAGCCTTAATAGGAACTGTACTTCAACATACTGCCAAGGAAGACCTGGGAAATCAATCAACTCTTTACTGGGACAAATCAACAATAGTTCACGCCCCACACTACAGAGAAACGAGAAGTAGGCAATCCACTTTAGTGACACAAGAGGAACCCTAATTACAGAATATCTAAATCAAACTGATTTTAATCCACTAGACTCCTTTGGTAACAACAGCCTTTGTTGCTCAGGGGATCGAATATTAGGGAACTAAATTCACACATAGCCAGGGGCAGCATGCTACCAGGGACAGTAATCCCACTAAACTGGCAGAAATACACCTCTGGGCCACCTTCAAGACCAAGGACGGAGTATATTGGATTTGCAAAAATAAAGCCTTTTAGGTTCTGCTTCCAAACTTGACCAGGACCTGCTTTCTTGGCTCAGGACGTTACATAGCTCATAAAAATCAGAAGTGGAAGAGCAAAATGAGCAGGGTGCTTGGTCCCCCTCTTTTGCGATACATCATTCAGAAGTCCAGGAGAGCCAAGGAAGAAAACAGGCAATACCCTGATTAAAATGGGTGAAACCCTTAACCTGAATCAGGAACAGGTGGATGCTTAGGCAGCTTTTAAACCTACCAAACAGAGGAGCTTTCAACCTTTCAACAGCAGTTGAGGGAGGTACTGTGTCTCAAGAAACAGTGTTGTTTTTACGTTAATAAATCCAGCCAGGTCCAGGACAACATATAGCACATCTTAAATTCAGCTTCTAAGATAAGAGACAGGGCTCCAGGCAGGGTCCCCAACCAGCAAATGTCACTGTTATTGCCACTGGTGGTTCCCTTACTAATCTGTTTGGTTGTCCTCACCTTTGGGCCTCTAATTCTTAAGGTCGTCACTTGCTTTTTCTCTTCCAGGCTACCACAATTCCAATTTAAATTCATGGTCCTACAAGAATGTTAGCCTATACCCACCAATCAGGCAGTAGATCAGGTGGCTCCATGTTTTCTTTTTGGGGATAGGGCACTTGAGGAACATGGGTCTGACATGTAGACAGGACTACAACCCCAATCAGCACCACATTCCCTTCAAGATGTCAGGCCCATGTCTCCACAGGGGAGCAATGACAAGATTAGATAGGGAACCTGATAGCTGCTGCATACCACCTCATTGTATGAGGTATGGCAACTAGGTTTGTGAACTTGCCACCATGTTCTGCTATTGGCAGCAATGTACGAAAAATTCAGTAAGGTTTCAAAACTTGTATATCAGTCTCTCACAGCTGTGTTCATTTGGACATCTGGCAGTGTCTTGCCGAGTGGTGCTTCATTATTGTTGTCACATGTTTTTGTGTGCCCCTGCGAAAATGTCACTGCTTAAATTAGAGCAATGAACAAACATTAAATTTCTTGTTAAACTTGGCAAGAATGGAAGTGAAATAAGGGACATGTTAGTCCAAGTTTATGGTAATAATGTCACGAAGATAAAGGCAGTGTACAAATGGGATTTTTCTGAGTGGAGAGATAACGACACTGATGAAGAGGGGTCAGGGCAGCCAGTAATGAGAAGAATTTTGACAAAAGCATTGCAAAAATTAATCAAATTGTGTGTTAAAATCATTCGCTGACTGTGAGAAGCGTAACAGACCAAATCAACCTCAATAGAGAAACAGAAAAATCTTAACTGAGAATCTTGGCATGAGAAAGGTGTGTGCAAAAACGGCCCCGAAGGAGCTCACTGATGAACAAAAGCAAAAGAGAGTCGAAGTTCGCCAAGACCTTTTGGTGAAGTAAGATGATGTTTGGGGCCATGTTATCACTACTAATGAAACGCGGATGTACCAACAAGTCCCTGAAACAAAGCGTCACACTGTGCAGTGGAAGTCAGCAATTCTCCTAGACCAAAGCGGTGCTGCAGTCCAAATCAAGAGTCACAACAATGTTGCTAATCTTTATTGATACAGAGGGATTGTTCATTAGGAATTAGTACCACTGAACAGTTAACCAAGTTGACTATCTGGAAGTGCTGAAAATGCTGTTTGAAAAAGTTAGCTGAAAATGACCTGAACTGTTCGCCAGCAATTCATGGCTTTTGCTCCACAACAATTCACCAGTTCACAGAGCCCTGTCTGTGAGTCCAGTCTTAGCCAGCCAACAAATAACTCTATTGGAACATCCTCCGTACTCACCTGATCTGGCCCTCGATGACTGATTTCTTTTCCAAACACAAATAATTGAAAGGCAGACATTTTGATGACATTCAGGACATTAAGGGTGATATGAAGACAGCTCTGACCGCCATTCCAGAAAAAGAGTCTCAAAATTGCTTTGAAGGGTGGACTAGGTGCTGGCATCAGCACATAGCTTCCCAAGGGGAGTACCTTGAAGGTTAGTGCAGTGATATTCAACAATAAACTGTACAGCCCTTCTTCTAGGATGAGTTTGTGTACTTAATTGTCAGACCTCAGATGGTCACTAATCTCCCAATCAATGCTTGAGAAGGATAACTGCAGATATAACAATCCCAGCTGGCAGTTTGTGACATAGCCACACTTGTACAAGACCTCAGAAAAACAACTTAGAAATGATCTAGCCCACATTTCAGTTTATGTTGAAGTCCAGTTAAGTTGATCTACTTTCTACTGTGCTCTGTCACTGTTTTCAACTAACCACATTCCTATCAAAAATCTACTTTATGACCAGTCTTCTTCCTCCCTCCCCACACTTACAGCTGTGAAGCAGTCTTTCCTTCTTTACGTAAGTCTATTTTTAAGACCTTATATTAGGGATCTCATTCAATATTTGTCCTTTTGCCATTGACTGACTTCAGTCAGCATAATGTCTTCCAGTTGAAACCAGGTTAGGAGATGTTTCCTCAAATCATCACTGTTCTTTATCATGGTATAGTGTTCCATTGAGTATATGTACCTTAGTTTGTTTATCCATTCATCTGTTGATGGTTATCTAGGTTGATTTCATCTATAGGACATATTCCGAGCAGTGGGATTGCAAGATCAAATGATGTATCTATTTCCAGCTTTTTAAGGAAGTGCCAGATTGTTTTCCAAAGAGGCTGCACAATTTTACAATCCCATCAGCAGTATAGGAGAGTTCGAATCTCTCTGCAATGTCTCCAGCATCTGTTGTTTGTATTTTTTGGATTATGACCACCCTTGCTGGGGTGAGATGGTAAACTTCATTGTAGTTGTGATTTGGATTTCACTCGTAGCTAATGATCGTAAGCATTTTCTCATGCGTCTTTTGGCTTCCTGGATGTCATCTTTGGTGAAGTGCCTATGTATCTTCTTCACCCATCACTTATTTGGATTATATACCTTTTTCTTGTTGATATTTTGCAGTACCTTGTAGACTATGGAGATCAGGCATCAGTCAAATGTGTAGTTGTTGAGGAATTTTTTCCATTCTACAGATGGTGTTTCAATTCCCTTGATAAAGTCTTTGGATGAGCAAAAGTGTTTGATTCACAGTAGTTCCCATTTATCTACTTTCTCATCTGTTGATCATGCTTTGTTTGTCAGAGTTTGAAGTCTGTCTAAGCTGTGTACTGGAACTTTCATTGTTGACCCTATTTTTTCTTTCATGGTCTTTACTGTTTTAGATTTGATCTTTAGGTCTTTGATGCATTTTGAGTTAGTTTTTGTGTAAGGTGTGAGATATGGGTCTTGTTTCAGTTTTTTTGCAGATGGATATCCAATTTTGCCACTACCATTTGTTAAAGAGAGTGTTTTCACCACAGTTTACATTCTTAGGGCCCTTGCCAAATAGCAGCTGTTCATAGGAGGATGGTGGCATCTCTGGGGTCTCAACTCTGTTCCGTCAGTCTATGTATCTCTTTCTGTACCAGTATCAGGCTGTTTTGACTACTGTGGCAATGTAGTAGTTTCTAAAGTCAGGTAGTGAGAGGCCTCCCAGTGTGTTCTTCTTCTTCAGTAGTGCTTTACTTATCAGAAGTTTCTTCCCTTTCCAAACAAAGATGATGATTTGTTTCTCCATCTCATTAAAAAATGTTGAGGAGATGTGTATCTAGTCTACTGTCTGGCCCCACCCTCAGGATTTTTGTTTTCTTGATTCTGAGGTGCAATCCCTAGTAAAGACTGTGGTCCTTGATCTTCATCAGCAAGTGTTTCAAATCTTCTTCACTTCCAGCAAGTAAGGCGGTGTCATCTGTGTAACACAGATTGTTAATGAGTCGTCCCCCAAACCTGATGTGTTGTTCTTCTTTGTATAATCTAGCTTCTTGGATTATTTGCTCGACATAAGTATTTAAATGTTCAGTGAAAGTTTACAACCCTGATGCATACTTTTCATGACTTTAAACAAAGCAGTTTCCCCTTGATAAGTTCTCATGCCTGCCTCTTGATCCATATTCAGATTCCTTAAGAGCACAATTAAGTGTGCTGGAATTTCCATTCTCCACAATGTTAGCAATAATTTATTATGATCCACACAGTTGAATGACTTTGCACAGTCAACGAAACACATGTAAACATCTTTCTGGTATTCTCTGCTTTCAGCCAAGACCCATCTGACATCAGCAATGATACCCCTGGTTCCATGTCCTCTTCTGAATCCAGCTTGAATTTGTGGCAGTTCTTTGTCACTATACTGTCCCAGTCACTTTTGAATGATCTTGAAAAAATTTTACTTGCATGTGATATTAATGATATTGTTCAATAATTTCTGCAGTTAGTTGGATCACCTTTCTTTGGACTGGGTATAAGTGTGAATCTCTTCCAGTCAGTTGGCCAGATAGCTGTCCTCCAAAATTCTTGGCTTAGATGAATGGGCATTTCCAGCACTGCATCTGCATGTTGAAACATCTCAGTTGATATTCCATCAACTCCTGGAGCCTTGTTTTTTGACAACACCTTCAGTGCAGCTTTGACTTCTTCCTTCACTATCAACAGTCTCTCATCATATGCTACCTCTTCAAATGGCTGAACATCAAGCAGTTCTTTCTGGTATAAGACTTTGTGTAATTATTCCATCTTCTTTTGATGCTCCCTGAGTCATTTTATATTTTCCCTGAAGAATCCTTCAGCATTGAAACTAGAGGCGTGGATGTTTTCTTCAGTTCTTTCAGCTTGAGAAATGCAGAATGTGTCCTTCCCTTCTGGTTTACCCTTTCTAGCTCTTTGCACTTGTCATTATATATTTTGACTTCTCGAGCTGCCCTTTGAAATCTTCTGTTTAGGTCTTTTACTTCACCATTTCTTCCTTTTGCTTTAGCTGCTTGATGTTCAAGAGCAAGTTTCAGAATCTCTTCTGACATCCAATTTGGTCTCTTCTTTCTTTCTTGTCTTTTTAATGACCTCTTGCTTTCTTCGTGGATATCTTTGATGTCATTCCACAGTTCTTCTGGTCTTCATTCATTAGCAGTCAATACATCAAATCTGTTCTTGAGATGGTCTTTAAAATCAGGAGAGATATACTCAAAGTCATACTTTGGTTCTTGTGGTCTTGTTCTAATGTTCTTCAGTTTCAATCTGAATTTGCATATGAGCAATTGATGATCTGTGCCATAGTCAGCACCTGACTGCTGATCTGGAGCTTTTCCACTGTCTTTTTCCACAGATGTAGTTGATTTGGTTCCTGTGTGTTCCATCTGATGTGGTCCACGCATACAGTTACCGTTTTTGTTGGTTAAAAATGTATTTTCAATGAAGTTATTAGTCTCACAAAATTCTGTATGTGATCTCCAGCATTATTTCCTCCAGCAAGGCCATATGTTCCAGCTACTGATCCTTATTCTTTATTTCTAACTTTTGCATTCTAGTCACCTGTAATTATCAATGTGCCCATATTGCATGTTTGATCAATTTTAGACTGCAGAAGCTGGTAAAAAATCTTTAATTTCTTCATCTTTGGCCTTGAGTTGTTGGTGCATAAATTTGAGTAATAGTTGTATTAACTGGCCTTCGTTGTAGGCATATGGATACTATTCCACCACTGAAAGCATTGTGCTTCAGGACAGTTCTTGAAATGTTCTTTTTGATGATGAATGCAACACCATTCCTCTTCCAGTTTTTGTTACCAGCATGGTAGATCATATGATTATTGATTCAAAATGGCCAATACCAGTGCATTTCAGTTCACTGATACCTAGGATATAGATGTTTATGCATGCTATTTCATTTTTGACAATTTCCAATTTTCCTAGAGTCATACTTCATGCATTCCATGTTCTGATTATTGACGGATGTTTGCAGCTGTTTCTTCTCATTTTGAGTCATGCCATATCAGCAAATGAAGATCTCAAACTTTATTCCATCTACATCATTAAGGTGGACTCTACTCTGAGGAGAAAGCTCTTCCCCAGTCATCTTCTGAGTTCCTTTCAACCCAGGAAGGTCATTTTCCATCACTATATCTGACAATATTCCACTGCTATTGAGAAGGTTTTCCTTGGCTAATTCTTTTCAGAAGTAGACTTCTGGTTCCTTTTTCTTAGTCTGTCTTAGTGAGGAAGCTCAGCTGAAACCTGTCTACCACGGGTGACCTTGCTGGTACCTGAATACCAATGGCATAGCTTAAGCACCACAGCAACAAGAAAGCCTTCACTGACAGATAGGTGGGGCTACTCACTCTGTCTTTACCCTCTTTACAAGATTCTGTTACCCTCATTACCTGATGCTGTGATCACCATTACCTGATACTGTCACCTTCCTTACTTGATGCTGCACTAATACTAGAGATGAATCACTATGACACAGACTTAATGGTCTGCAAAGCCTAAAGTATTTAATATCTGGTACCATTATGGAGAAAGCTCGTGGACTTCTGCTTTACCAAGATTTTAATAGTATATTTAAGGCTAAAATCCAGTAATTGGTCATATGTAGTAATGATGAATTTTTCCGTGAAGATGCAAGATCCTCATACTGTAAAACATTTGCTGTTTTTAATGCACCCAATTTCCTTTCATGCTTTGTTTAATAGACAGACAAGTATGGAGAAGGCATCATGTGGTGTCCAGGGAGGTAAGTGCTGGAGTTGTATTAGCACAGTAGAAAACATATTCCCTAACCTAAGAAGTACATGTGATTTATTTGTAGAAAGGCCACTACTATTAGTAAGAAAACTATCCCTAGGAAGATTTAACTAACAGTATTTTGATATGACACTGTCTAAATATACCACGAGTGTTCTCCAAGGAAGAGTCATCTGATGGTTTAATAACTGAGGTAACTTTGATTTGTATACTGGAAAATGAGCATCTTCATTTTATCCTCAAAAATACATAAAAAAAAAATCATATTTAGGTACTGTGTTCCAGGACCAAGCTAAACAAAAACAAACTAGGTGCTGTTAAGTGAATTCTGACTCCTAATGTCCTTATAGGGCAGAGTAGAAATACCCCATTGAGTTTCTAAGGAGCATATGGTAGATTCAAACTGCTGACCAATTGAATAGCAGTCATAGCACTTAACCATTACACCACCAGGGTTCTCCTAGGACTTACAGGCCACTTATTTATCTCACTTAAAAATACACTTCAGGGGCAGAGTCAAGATGGCGGACTAGATGGCGACTTCCTCTGTGAACTAAGGCCTAGAATAATAAAGGAATGGAGCAGTGTGGACATTTTGGCAGCCACAGGATCTGGCATAGTGTTGTGACATTGGACTGAGTGATAGGAAAGGGGAAATGACCTTTGCTGGATGCAAGGCAGCAGCATGCTGTGACCTACTTCTGCTGACACATAATTTGAGGGGATTGCAGGTACAGATGCCTTCTCTGTTATCCAGGAAGTGGGGACTGGGTGTACTGAACCTATGAGCCTGGTATGCTAATGTGCTGAACTGCAGTGCTTAAGTAACTGCATATACAACAGCAAAGAGGCTATCTTATTTTTCAACTTGAGAGCTTAGTTTTCAACTGAGGATGCTGGAACCCTTCCCCTCTCTTTTTTCTGTGCTGCACCATAGATTCTGCTAGCTTACAACAGAAAGGGTGGCTCAAGTGGGATGCCTTCTTGGTAGAGTCAGCCACATCTGAGGTGTCAGCAGGGGCTAATTCTCATGCTGAACGACAGTGCCTGTCTGGAAAGTGCTTCGGCAGCAGAATAGCTGTTTTTCAGATGATCATACCTAGGGATCATGTTGGGGCCTGCTGGCCAAAGGCAGCAATGCCATAACCCCTCCTTTGTTTGAGCCACATCATTGCATCTGGGGATGGCCTACAAGGCGCTGTCATCAACCAAGAGTTGAGGCCTGCCACCCCTGAGGTCCAGGTTGGTCTCGGCATATGCTAGAAGGATCCTCTCCCGGCAGTAAGACAGCTTTTAAAATGAGACCAGCTGGAGAATGTAGTGCTGACAGGTGGATGAGTAGGTTGGCAGTATTTACACTCTTCACTGAGCCATATGATAGTGTCAGCTGACAGCCCCCCATAGACTCTGTAAGTAGAGCTCCATCTCTGCCAGCCAGGAGGTTGGGACTGTCAATCATGAGGACCTGGCTAATCTGAGTGCATGCTAGTCTGTGCCCCTCTCAGAAAAAAACAGTTTTTAAGTTAAATGCATCTAGGGAGTACATCAATCTGGGGCAACTGAGTGCAGTGTCATCCTTCTCTTCTCCCCACCCCAAGCTATACATAGACTTGACTGACATAATGACAGAGAGTCACCACAGGTAACTTGCCACCTTTAGCTGCTAAGAGGTACCACCCCTGAGGGCCTAGCTGAGACCAGTGACTGGAGAATGCAGAAATGGCTGGTGACCAAACCTAGTGGAGCCCAGATTCCCCTCTTAGAACTATGCCACAATTCCCATTTGTGTAACACTAAAGTAACTGAACAGTTTCTTGATGGAAAGAAGACAACAATTACTAGCTAACCATTTAAAGAAGAGACCACCATGGCTTCAGAAAACTCCCAAAATAATAGACTTCCCAGATAAAGAAGCCTTTCTGAAATTATCGGAGATAGACTACAAAAGAATTACCTACAGGGACCTCCTAGGATTAAAAAAATTACAAAAGAACAAAATGAAAAACTAAGTAAGCTATATGAACTGCTGGAAAATCAATGATCTGAAATCCAGCAGATCAATAATAAAATTACAGATTTAGATAACTCAGTGAAAAGCCGAAAGATCAGGATTGAGGAGTTGGAAGACAGAGTTAGTGTGCTTGAAGATAAAGCAAATGACATAAGCATTTATGAAGAGAATTCAGAGAAAAGACATGAGAAAAATAAAGATGCATAAAGAAATATGTGGGACTCCATCAAGAGGAATAATCTATGAATAATTGGAGTTTCCAAACAGCGATGGATACCAGAAAATAAATAGAACATTGTTGAGAGCATGACAGAAAACTTCTCTGAAATTATGAAAGAGAACATAGATATCCAAGATGCTTATCAAGTGCCACAAAAACCAGACCCCAAAAGAAAGACTTTAAGACATATTATAATGAAGCTTAATAAAATGAAATATGACGAGAGGCTCTTAAAGACAGACAGAGATACTTAAAACTAATGTACAAAGAGAAGTCCTGTTTTTTTTCTGACTTCTCAGCAGAAAGCCTGTTGGGAAGAAGGCAGTGGGATGACACATACAAATCCTGGAAGGAGAAGAACTTCTAACCAAGAATTATATATCCTGCAACGTTGCCTTTCACATATGAAAGTGAAATTAAGACTTTTGCGGATAAACAGAATCTTACAGACTTTATAAAAACCAAACGAAAACTATAAGAAATACTGAAAGAAGCTCTTTTTTAAAGAAAAACTAAAACAACAAATGTATACTTAAGAATGTAATTCAGGACAAAACATCCAGAATCCTATTCAGCTAGGAAAGTCACAAAGCTCAATCAAAGCTAAAATATTTTTAAAAAGGGAATCAGTGATTTTAACATGAAAAGCATGACATAGCAGTATGAAGAAAGGTATATTATAGTATTTACAACCTTCTCAGATGAAGAGAAGATTAAGAAGACATATAGAAATTGAAGATTAGTTTAAACTTAGAACATTAAGGGAGATCAAAGGGGTAGCTGCCAAACAAGCTAACAAAGCAATATATCAAATCAAAACAAGAAACAACAGAAGAGTGTCAGCAAACACAAAACCAACACTGAAAAAGGTGAAATGTAAACCCATAAAAAAAATGACCCAGGACAGAATATTAAGAGAAAGAAAGTAAAACATCAACAACACAAAAATAAAGGCATCAAAATGACAGCAGTAAACATATAACTATCAATAATTATACTGAATATAAAGGGGCTGAATGCTCCAATAAAGAGACTGTGAGTGACATCCTGGATCAAAAGACATGATCCATCTGTATGCTGCTTACAAGAAGCACACTTTAGACTCAAAGATACGAACAAACTGAAAATCGAAGAATGGAAAAATATATACCAAGCTAACAGCATGTGAAGAAGAACAGGAGTAACATTACTAATCTTAGATAAAATGGACTTTAATGTAAAATCCACCATTGTGGACAAGGATGGTGATCGTTTACTGCTGAAAGGTTCAATACATAAGCAGGACATAACAATATTAAATATTTATGCACCCAATACCAGAGCATCTAAATACATAGAACAAACACTGAAGACATTGCAAAATGAGATAGATCACTCCGCACTAATAGTTGGAGACTTAAACACTCCACTTTCACTAATGAACAGATCATCCACACAAAAGCTCAGTAGAAGTAGATCAACTTAACTGGACTTCACCTATACCTGAAACCTCTTCTAAGCTCAACCCTGTGGGCAACATGGTCAAGCTTAGGACAAGCATCGTGGCCTGGGTGCGGGGCTTGTGAGCCTGTGAACTAGTGAATGAATAACAGCCACAAACGGCTGGAATGCATGACATCAGACCTTCGCAAACGATGGATCTGACCCGCTGAATGTAGTCTGTGTACTTGCACCCGGGCTTCCATGCTTTCCTCCTCAAAAGGTGGATTCACCTGAGGAAGTGGCCTTTGTTATATTGATTAGATAGAAGGCACAAATTTGCCTTCAGAGGAAATTCCCTAAAACCCTGTTCAACACAATACCTGCTTTCCTGCACCTATACCTATACTGTTTGCTAAATAAATATGAGCCTTACAATGCTCAAATCAGAGTCTGGGGCATTAGAGATACCGGCTCTCCTCAACACCAGTGTCTTCTGTGCGGCATTCTTCATCTGCATCGATCAGCCGCGGGAGGTATAGACCCGCGGGACTCAACTGATCAGCGCAGGCGGTACAGAATCGCAAGGCCCAACTGATCAGCTGCGTGCAATGCAGACCCGCGAGACTCTACAAAACTAGTGTTGCAATGATAGAGTAGCTCTGGGGACCTCCTTACTATTATAAGGGCACATTGAGGCCAATTGGCATAACTAGCCTATTGCTGGGAGATTCTTCTGAACCCTATATTGGTGAGTGGCTTCTGAGTTCTTAAAAGCTAGCAAGCTGCCATTGGAGATACACCAAATAATTTTAACTCATCTGGAACAGATGATCACAGAGAAAAACGAAGACATGAGGGAAAAAGAGCTCAGGAGACAGAAGGACCCAGGTGAATAGGAGACTATATCAATATGTGATCAGATGAATCAGATGATGCCCAGCCACCACCGAAGACAGTCATGCTGGGGCACAGAATGTTGAGTCTCTGTGGCAGTATGACAAAAAGAGGGGTGCAGCTGAAGAACTCTACTGGAAGACCACAACTGATGGGCCAATGGCCTGGTGGATCCCTTCAGAGCACGGCCCCTAGACCTGTTGCTGCCCCTGACTGAAGAAACACTTCTGAGGTCAAATCTTGGGACAAAAATGGACTGGATTTGGGGACACAATGTGACCATATGATGTGTATACTTTATGGCTCTATGCATTGATAGGATGCTGGCCCACTGGTCTCTTTCTAGGTGGGAGAGAAGAAGGTGAAGAGGAGGGGACAGGAGCTTGTTAATAGGATATGACAAGCACAGAATGAAAAGGAGGCATATGTTGTCATGCATCAAGGAGAGCAGAAGGAGCTGTAAACAGGTTGGCATGCAAATTAATTTGGTTTGTATAGTTTCATTTAATTACAATAAAAAAAACAGAATGTAGGACATTTTTTGTATGAACTATGTTATAGCAATTGAGATAGATATTTATTGAGACCATGGACTCTGCAGCCCTCTGCCCAGTTTGTTCCCACAAGGTCTGTATGGAGCTTCCAGAAGACCTGGTAGTATAGTAGTTAAGTGCCACATCTGCTTACCAAAAGGTTTTCAGTTCAAACCTACCAGGCACTACTTGGAAGCTCAATGGAGCAGTTCTACTCTGACCTATAGGGTCACTATAAGTTTGAATCGACTCAATGGCAAGGAGTATGGAGCTTACATGAATGTACTTTGTGCAGGCTGTGCTGGCTTCCCCTGTAGTGTGTTCTGTCTTACCCTTCACAGAAGGTACCCTGTTCTGTTGCCATGGTGGTACAATGGCTAAGTGCTACAGATGCTAACCAAAATATGGCAGTTCAAATCCACCAGGCAATCCTTGGAAACTCTATGGGGCAGTTCAACTCTGTTCTATAGGGTTGCTATGAGTTGGAATCAACTCAATGGTAGTGGGTTTTTTTTTTGTGGTTATTCTGTATTTAGTGTCTTCTCATCATCGCCTGTGCCCTCCCTGGTAACTATTGAATGTCAGGGGCAAAAAGAAACTGCGCCATAAAGATGGCACCTGCCATCAGGAGCTCCTCCCCAAGACACTCCTGGTCTGATGATTAGCCTGCTGACGTAGTTCTCTTCTGGCGCGTGAACGGCTCGTGATCAGCTTTCTGATTGCTGGCCTCTAGAGCCCGTAGCCACTCAGCTTCTCTTTGCAACGCTATGTTCTGCTCATGCACTGCACGTGAATCAGCTGTGCCTTATGATTGGTGGGATGGGACTATATAATGGGTGAGGGACGTTGTAGTAGGTGAACAAAAGGAAGAACAGGAAGAAATAAACACTGAAGAAGAATCAAGCGATCTCGATGTCCTGTCTTCCTTCCGCCGGCGGTTGGGCAGGCAGCGACAATTGAAGATTATTTCTTTTCATGCATAAACCTTTTTGCAACTTTTTACAGTAGTGGTCTCAAAATATTCATCCTTTTGTGATTGGCTTATTTCACTTACCACAATACCCTCAAGTTTCTTCCATGTTATAAAATGCTTCACAGCTGAATTCTTTTGGTTTGTACATTTTTTCCATTTCTTTTATGTTTTAAACTTTGTTATTATTGAGACTTTATGTTTTTCTTCTTTACTGTTATGAGTAGATTTGCTGACTTTATTTGTTGTGATCTTGAAAATTACCACTGTCTTCCTAGGCTGGAACCAGTCTATTATAATCTTGTCTTGCACTCCTGTAGAAAGTTCTGTACCTATACTATTTATTCCCTCTCCTCTTCTGATGTTGCTGTCATTTACAGATTAGCATTTCTGGTTCCATGTTGTAGTTCTTTTGCTTTTGGAGAGTTCTTGAGAGTTCGTTTCCTAGGTTGATATCTAGCTGGTGCAGTCTTGTATCTTAGATTCAGACTATGGTCTGATATTGTTTACTCTCTGACCAAGGAACTCCCTTTAATAATTCTTACAAGTGTGGTTGGATTTTTACATACTCCTTTATTTCTGGTTACCTGGAAATGTCCTAATTGCCACATCATGTTCGAATGAGAATTTTGCAGGATATGTTATTAATCTTGGTTGGCATTTTCTTTCCTTCGAAGATTTTGTATCTGTCATCCCATTGCCTTCTTGCCAACATGATTTTTGTGAAATAATCAGGGCTTCCTCACATCATTTCTCCTCTGTGTATGGATTTTTGTCTTTCTTGAGCCACTGTCAGAATTTTTTCTGTCTTTGGTTTTAGTAAGTCTGATTGTGACATGCCCCTGTGATTTTCTTTTACAGTCTCTCTTTAGGGTTTGTTGAGCTTCTTGGAAGGTCAGTTTTTCATCTCTCATGATATTAGGGAAATTGTCATGATATTTAGCAATTCTTCCATGATCCTCTCCATATTTTCTGTTTTTCCCACCTGTACTTGAACTCCAATCACTTGCAAAATTGCTCTTGATTGTATCCCACATAATTTTTAGGGATTCTTCATTCTACTTTGTTCTTTTTTTAGATTGTTCCTCAAAGAGAATTGTGGCCAAGCGTTTATCTTCCATTTTACTGATCCTGTCTTCTATCATTTCAAATGTGCTTCTCGGCCCTTCTACGACACTGTTAATTTTTGAAACCTTGTTGTTTGTCTTTGGATTTGTAACTGTTGTTTTTGTGTGATTTTGACTTCTGAATTCATTTTGACATTTGTTTTGTATTATTTTCATGAATTCTTCCATGAATTTGTCTGCCTTTTCCATGCATTTGTCTCCTTTTTTCTCGTCTTTGTCTGCTTTTTCGCTTCAGCTCTGGCATAGCTCTGAATATTACAGCTATCATTCAATGTTTTATTTTAGACACTTACTGGAACCATCCTCTCCTGGTCTTTTTTTTTTTTTTAATGTATGTTTTGACATTACCTGCTGTCTTTAGGCCATTCAGTAAGCAATTTCTTTGTTTATTGATTGTAGATGTGTTTTTTTAGTTTTATTTGGTTATGTCAGAGCAGGTAGGCTGTGTGTTCTTTGTTTTTTGCTCATCTGTGGTCATGTTATTTTTCATCTCCTTGTGCAATGGGCAGTCCTAGTCCTTCGGTATGGCAGAGCAGCGCAGGTCCAGCTTAAGGTGAAGAGATAGGTTTGTTTCTGGCACATACTAGGGCTGACAGGGAAGGCCAGAAGTTGGAGCTGTGCAGGTTTCAGTAGGCCATACTTGTGCTGCTCAGGGGTGTGATGTTCACTTCAACGTTTAGGTGGGCACAAAGGATACAGATGTTGTGACATGTGGAGCTAAAGTGAGCACGGGGAAGAGGAGGGGTGGGAGAGAAAAACAAGAGCCAAAACCAAACAGATAAGTAAATAAATAGAATACAAGGAGAGTTTGCTGTTAGAGTGGAGAGATGATAAACCAAGACATGGAAAAAAACAAAAAGGAAATAATAAAAAAGAAGAAAAACAGGAACGCTCCCAAGGATCCCATCAGTGCTGCTGAAGACCAGGGAAGTGTTGCCCAGGCTGTGTGTTACAGCCTGGCTAGAAGAGATACAGATGTCACACAGTATCAGGTGTTCAGGAAACAAAAAAGATGGTAAGTTTAGAGAGATGTGAACTGAGGAATGAAGAAAGACAGGAAGTAAAAAAGAGAGAAGAAGGAAAATAGTAAATTCAAAAGAAAGAAGGAAAAAAAGTAATGCCTTCAAACATCCCATTGATGTGGAAGTTCAGAGTGGGGTTATGGGTTCTAACTTGTATGTTACAGCCCAGCTGGAAAGGACTCCCAAGCCTCAAAAATGAAAAGAATATGAACAAAACAAAACAAAACAAAGCAAAGCAAAACAAAACAAAACAAAGAAGGAAAATCCCCAAGGATCCCACCAGCATAGTGTCATGGCTGGGGGAATGGTTACCCAGTACAGCAGCCCTTCACTGCCTTTAGAAGCGAAGACATCCCATGGAGCCAGGTATTTGAGAAAAGGAGTAGGAGGTGGTGGGAGACACAAAAACCAAAAGGAATGTACAAAGCAATACTAGCTACAGATAAATGGCCCTCAGCAAGCCAGCCAGTGTAAGTGGGATGAATCCAAGTGATTGGGGATGATAAACATTTCTTTTTGCCAAAAGACTGCAGCTAGAGGCAAGCAGAAGAAGCTGAGCAGGGGTTGGAAGAATGAGGTTAGGAAAGCTTATGTTGCAGGTTACTGAATGATCTGTGTCCTGCTGGGAGCTCCTGAAGGTGCTTCTGCATACTCCCTGTCTGTCATCCTCTGATGTGGACAGGGTGAATCTGAGTGGCACATATGCTGCACTTCCTAACCTTCTGAGCCACCTCAGCTATTCAGGAGAATTTGGAGGGTCAGCGGTGGTGAGAGGATGGGGGTACAAAAGCATTTATCATTGGTTTTTAGGTGCTTGTCTTCTGCTGGGATTTCCATGAATCTGCTTGTTCAAGCTCCTCATCTGTCAGTCTCTGACATTAGTCCAAAACAGCAAATCCTTGCTGTGTTAGTTGAGAGGGCAGTTCCACCTCTTGTCACTCTCAGTTCTCTGTCAGCTTCTTGTTCCAGTAGGTGTTTAGCTGAGATCTTTACCTCTTCATTTGATACTTTGGATTCTAGGATTGATGCTTATCTTGTTTTACTCAGCTTTTGGGGTCTTTACTGTGGAGGGATGAGATGGTGCTTCTGTCTATGGTGCCATCTTGGCTGGAAGTTGATGCGGTAAATAAATAACTTTTGCAAACTCAAACACTACTTTTCACCCTCATTTTTTTATTTAGCTTAATGTAATTGAAAACCAAAGTATGACTGTCTGGGTCTATAAGATACTGATTAAGACAGCTCAAGTAGAAATAATTGGCAAATAGGGATTGGCTATAGGGCTCTTGTTCTGTGGGAAAGATTATGGTGGTTTCCTGGAAAGCAGGAGTGGATTCTTAGTTGACTGAAGGTTGGATAGGAGTTAGATACATTGTTAAGAAGCTGGATCTTCTTTGTCTATAGTGTAAAAAGTGCAAAGGGGTCCACCCTGAGATCTCCATTAAAAGACCACAATTGGTGGTCCACAGGCTTCAAAGTTCCCCTGGGAGCATGGCCCTGGCCCTGATGCAGCCTGTCCATAAATCCTAATGGAGGTCAACTCTCTGACAGGAATGGATTGGACTTGGTGACACAGAGTGACCATATCGTGTGTGCACTTTATGGTTCTAAGCATCTACAGGATGTTGTCCTGATGAACTCTTACTGGAGGAAGGGGAGTGTGTAGAGAGGAGGGGATTGGAGATTGTTGGGAGGATAAGACACGTATGGAGCAGAGAGGAAGAGTGTGCTGTCACCAGGCAGGGAGAGCAGTGGAAGCTGCATATAGCCAGGCATGCAAATTTATATGGGAATGTACATTTTCATTCAATCATAGTAATAATAATAAAAAGACCATTTGAATGTTTCAGAGAGTGGTTTCTCTTGAAAAATGTCCTCGAACATACCATGGAATTGCATCAAATACAAAATGTTTGCAAAATCTTGCAATTTATGACCTAACAGTAAACCTGAGGATCACAAGTTTTTCCCCATGTACTCATAATAGCTGGTAATGATTTATTAGAGGTGAAGAAAGGTGAATAATCTTGATCACCTTTTACCATTTGTCCTTTATGCTAATTTCAGAGATTTACAGGTAGAGCATTTTCAGTATTTCTATATCATTTTGTCAACATTTTTGAGTCAACTCAAGCAATGAAGAAGAACAGTTCTTAAACAGTTATAAATATTATATTATTTGCAGATGAGTTACTCTGGTGGTATGTCTGGCTGCTTTTCAGTTCAGTGATCTGTTTATGGAGGTATAAGGCCTTCTCTGTTAGCAACTTGTCTTAGCCATCTAGTGCTTGTGTAACAGAAAATGTCACAACTGGATGAATTTAAGAACAAGAAATTTATTTTCTCAAAGAAAAGTAGGCTACAAGTACAAATTCAGGGCACCAGCTTCAGGGGAAGTCTTTCTTTGTTGACTCTGGAAGAAGCTGATTGTTGTCAATCTTTCCTGACACTAGGAGTTCTCAGGTACAGGAATCTGGAGTCTAAGGGATTTTCTCTATTTCTAGTGCTTTTTTCTTAATAGTATGAGGTTCCCCTGTCTTTCTGATCACTTTTTTAATATCTGAAGAGATCACCTAAAGGCACAATACAGTCTTGTAGAGTTCAGCCTCACCAACATAACTGAAACCCATGTTCCCTCAATAACATCATAGAGGCAGATTTAAAACAGCAAAATAACACAATATCAGGAATAATTTCCAGCCAAATTGATGCACACATTTTGTGGGGGGGTACAATTCAGTACATGACACACCTTGACCTGAGAACTGGGAGTATGAAACAGTGGCGTGTCAGTTCAAATGATGGAGCAACTCCTGAATTTCCTTACCCAGTGTCAGTTTCCTTTGTTTTTATCTATGGGTAGAAATGATAATAAGGATACTTTTCTCATAGGGTTTTCATGAGGGTATTTTGAGTTAATCATGTAAAAGCACTGAGCACATCATATGCACTGAAATGAATTCATTATTTTAATATACGCATACCTAGTTATCTTCTCTTCACTGGAATAAAACCTTTTAAGATTCATGTAATATTCATATATTGCAATAAAAGTTGTTTCTTCTCTGTAGAGGTCACCTTACTAACTGTGTGGTTCTAATGATGCCAAATCAGATTTTTTTTCTACTTTTAGAAGTTAAAATAGTTTCCATTGTTCTCTTATTTTTTAAGTATTCATCTCTGTATGTTGTCTACCCAGTGGAGGGAAAAATAAGAAAAAGTAGACACTGCAGAGATATCTAAGTTTTAAGAATTGTGACTGTCCATTATAGTTACACCAACAGCTCAGCACTGACTTGGAGACTGTAGGAGCAGTTGTCTTTTTCTAGACTCCAGAATCCATCTGCAGGACATTTCTAGAGCAAGGGGACTAAATAAAAATATAGAATGCTGGAAACTAAGTGTGAATTTTTCCTCAGCATCATTGCTCTGTCCTCAAAACTTTGTATTTCATTGAGTTCTAGAGAAAACATATTGCTAGTTGCTCACTTTGGCAGATCAGTGAGGAAGGACTGTTATGGACTTCAGAAGTATCCATTATGCTAAGATGCCTCAATTCCCATTGATTATAGCTGCAGTTACAGGCACTGATACCATATAGTTTTCTACTCTCTCCTCTTAGAAAACTCTACTCCCACACTTACAGTGGCACTTAAACAAAGTAACTTGAGTTTACAGGTTGGTCTAGCAAGCAAATTGTATCTGTGCTATCTGGATGTAACTTTGCATCAGTTACTTACACGAGAGTTCCAAATCTATAAATATCAAGTACAGAAAAAACACAAGTAACATGAATGCGAAAATCAGAAAGAAAAACATTCAAAATGGAACACATTGTAAAAGGACTCAAAGTTACATATAGTAAAGACATTTAAAGTGAAGCAGCAACAAAATGTCTTCCAGTCTGTTGATTTACTAAAGATGTAGACTATGTGTTCAGTACCAATACAACACATTCCAAAGAAATATAGATTTCTTACATTCTGTTTTTTGGTGTCACCATAAACAACTTTTGGAGATCACTTTGGGAGCAAGTATCAAAACCTTAAGAACAGTTCTATGTGAAAAATATTCTCTTCTAGAAATTTAGTTTATGGAAATAATCTGAAAAGATGCAGCTATACAGCATTTTAACATAGTTCTGTTTATAATAGAAAAGACCTCAAAATAAGTGCAATACCTAACAACAGGGAATTACAACCATGCACTGCAATATTACAAAGCCATTAACATTACCCTCTAGAATGCTGGCACGGTTCACACGTGACACCAGCCACTGGTGTGATTAACATGGTATACCATTTACTGGTGTGAAACAGGACACCATTTACTGGTGTGATGTATGTGAGAGGATGAGGTTGAAAAAAATCACACTGTCAACAAACTTTTCATTTGCTGTGGGCAGAAAAGGGACAGTCTCCTGAGAGTAGATACTGACACAAGTTTGTTTAACCCACCAGCACGTATTGAGCAAAGTAAACAAGTTTTCTGCTGGCGAAGTGAGAAACGTCATCCTATCAGTGTTTCTTACTTCAAAACAAGGCACAGCATTCCCAGGAAGGTGGTTGAGAAAGTCCTTAAACTATTCCAAGTGAGTGCTGTTTTCAGCACATACTGTTTTTCAGTACACTGAGACAAACTTGTTTCAAGGGCTTTTGCCGTTCTCAAGACAAGTCCCTATCTTAATAAAGAACAGGTTAGGATAAACAGGATTTTACATTCTTTCCAAACATGTACATCCCCAAAGTAGGAAGTGAAAAGTGTTCATGTGATACAAAGGGAAATATGCAGGTTACATAAATTTGATATGCATAACTAACTTGACCATCTATAGGGCTTTTAAAATTTTTCTAGAGCACAAAGTTTTACTTAATTTTTTTCAGTTGATTTTTTTCTAAAGCAGGCTGGATGAACTTGTTAGTGCCTTTTATTTTTGTGTAATAAAGTCAGTAACACTAATGCAATTATAAATGACAAATAAAATCCTAAAAGGAATAAATTTGGTAAAGCTTTCTGGGAAAACATATGTGTATAAGTTACATTTTCAAATGGCTGTGACCAGTATTGGAGCCCTGGTGGCAGAAAGGTTTAAGCACTTACTGTTAATCAAGAAGTCAATAGTTCTAATGCAATGGCTGTTCCATGGGAGAAAGTTGTGGCATTCCGCTTCTGTAACAATTACAGCCTTGGAAAACCCATGAGACAGTTCTACTCTGTTCCACATGGTCACTATGGTTTGAGATCCACTTGACGGCAGTGGGTTTTGTTCAACGAATGTATTGAACACTGCTTCAAACTCTAAATCATTTTTGTCCTTCTGAGTGTTCTGTTGTGAATGAAAAAAGCAGGCAGTCTTACTAAAAATGAAGTCTTACATGTCCTTTTATTTTAGCAATCACCCTCCATTGATACATATCCATTCCTGGGTTCTGGGCAAAATTTGCTAATTTTTCAGTTTCTCTCCTTAAATAGGATTATGGAGAGTTAAATGACTACCTCATAAGATGTGTCCTAGAAAGTCAAGAAGGAACAGGAAAGCTGGTAGGAGGTAACCCGGGGTCAAGAAGAGTATTGACATGTCATAGAGTTGTTAACAAATGTTATAAAACAGTATGTGTACATGAGTCAGATCCAACTCGATGGCACTTGGCTTGGCTGACTGATCATTCAATGAGAAGCTAGCTTGCTCCGTAAACCTAAAGTACAATTTAAAAAGGAAAGAATTTGGACTGAAAGTCAGCTTTCTAAACAAAAGCTTAAGAGTAGTCTTCCCAGAATAGGGCAGTAATGTCTATGCTCTAAGCACAAATATTTGGTAAATGATGGAATCTAGCCAACTAGTCTGATTTCATTAATATTAGTGAATACTTTTAGGTTTGAGGATTTGAGATAACTTAAGTTACAATTCTTCTCTCAAGAAACCGAAGAACTTCATATGACCTTTCAGTGATTGGATCTCTGGCTCCTCTTTCAGGTGAACACTTGCACCATTGCAAAGTAAATAGGTAAGTACATTCAGGTGATGTCACAAGGGGATGCACAGGTGGAGTGTGTGGACTGCACCCTGTGACAGTATCAGAGGGAGAGACACCAAAATGACTACCTATAAAGTTTCTGTGCAATATTCCAGCAGAAACTTATTACTTTTTATAAAAACATCCATGTAGCCAGTAATCGCAACCAAAACATTTTGTAAGCAGAGTTTACATGTATTAATATATCTACAAGGTGTAAAACTATTCTAATTTAATTGTTGAACCTTCTAATGTACTCTAGTCAGAGTTGTCATCATTATCCAATGATAATGATGCTTTGAATCACATGATATCATCTGCATTTTCTAGAAACGCACACTGTTATTTCCCTTGCTGTCAGTGTTTTTGTGGTTGATGATTTTGTCACATTTTGTGCTGTTTTAGCTACAACATTGTAACAGTTATCATGAGGGGTATGATACCATGAGTTACCTCTTTAGTGTGTCATTGGTACATTCTGAGAAATACACTATGTTTTAGAGGACCTGCAGCACAAAGTAAAACACATCTTAATTTCCAACTCATTGCTTTAAGAAATGCTGACAGTATCTGAGGATCCAAGTGGAGAAAGCTCTGCTCATCAATTACTCTTCAATTACTCTGGAGACTACATGAGACCAAACTGTGCTGTTCTTTCCCAATGACATTATTTTTAATATAAGTTATTTTATTTTATTGTTGTTTTGCAAGTATAGATGGCAAAACATAACACCAATTCAATAATTTGTACTTGCACAATTCATTGGACACTGACTACAGTCTTCAAGCTGTGCAACTATTCTCACCCTCCTTTTCTGTATTGCTCCTCCTCTTTAACATTAACCGCTAAGTTATCTATATAATCTTTAGAGTTACTGTTGTCAGTTTGGTCCCATACAGATTGTTCTTAAAAGAGTTCAAAGGTTTTAAGAAGAATTCAGGGATGGTTTTTGATTGAGATTATAGATTAGGAAGACTTCTGGGCAACATGATGCATAGTCAGAAGTGCCACACTGTTCTTCCACAGCAAAAGCCAGAAAACTAAGTGAAATAGAGGTAAACCTTAATCCTGGAATGTGAACTGTCAAATGAACAGATAAAGATCTCAGCCAAAAACCAAATGGAATAAGAAACTGACAGAGAACAGTGAAGGAGAAAAGATACAACAGAAAGTTCCCAGTCAGCTAAATCAGCATGGATTCACCATCTGGGACTCCTATTGGAGATCACCAGACAAGGATCACGGGAGAGCAGGTTCAGCACAAAACAAAGCAACCGGTAAGAAGTAAGAAAACTGTTCATACCCCCTGTCTTCTCCCCACTGCCCTTCTTCTGACGCTTCCTGGCTACCTGCGGTGGCTAAATTGGCTGAGAAATGTAGGGTCCATGCTTCTTGCAGTTTCCGTAACCATGTCAGAGATTAGCTGACAAGAAGTATACTAAAATGCCATCAAGAGCTCCCAGCAGGACACAGATTACTCAGTGACCTGACCTGCTACACCATGGCCAAGCAATTGGCCTTTCTTATTGCACAGAGAGATGACAAATAACATGACCACAGATGAGCAAAAAACAAAGAACACACAGCCTGCCTGCTCTTACATAACCAAATAAAACTAAAACAAACACATCTACAATCAATAAACAAAGAAAGTAATTACTGAATGATCTAAAGACAGCAGGTAATATCAAAACATACATTTAAAAAAAAAAAAAAAAAAGACCAGGAGAGGATGGTTCCAGTAAGTGTCTAAAATAAAACATTGAATGATAGCTGTAATATTCGCAGCTATGCCAGAGTTGAAGCAAAAAGCAGACAACGATGAGGAAAAAGGAGACAAATGCATGGAAAAGGCAGACAAATTCATGGAAGAATTGATGAAAATAATACAAAACAAAATGTCAAAATGAATTCAAAAGTCAAAATCACACAAAAACAACAATTAGAAATCCAAAGATAAACAACAAAGTTTCAAAAATGGACAGTGTCATAGAGTGGCCGAGAAACACATTTGAAATGATGGAAGACAGGATCAGTAAAATGGAAGATAAACGCTTGGCCACAATTCTCTTTGAGGAACAATCTAAAAAAAGAACAAAGTAGAATGAAGAATCCCTGAAAATTATGTGGGATACAATCAAAAGCAATTTTGTAAGTGATTGGAGTTCAAGTATAGGTGGAAAAAAAGGAAAGCACGGAGGGGATCATGGAAGAATTGCTAAATACCATGACAATTTCCCTAATATCATGAGAGATGAAAAACTGACCTTCCAAGAAGCTCAACAAACCCTAAAGAGAGACTGTAAAGGAAAATCACAGGGGCATGTCACAATCAGACTTGCTAAAACCAAAGACAGAGAAAAAATTCTGACAGTGTCTCAAGAAATACAAAAATCCATACACAGAGGAGAAATGATGTGAGGAAGCCCTGATTACTTCACAAAAATCATGTAGGCAAGAAGGCAATGGGATGACACATACAAAATCTTCAAAGGAAAGGAGGTGCCAACCAAGATTAATAACATATCCTGCAAAATTCTCATTCGAACATGATGTGGCAATTAGGACATTTCCAGGTAACCAGAAATAAGGGAATATGTAAAAATCCAACCACACTTGTAAGAATTATTAAAGGGAGTGCTTTGGTCAGAGATCCAACAATATCAGATCATAGTCTGAATCCAAGATACAAGACTTCACCAGCCAGATACCAACCTAGGAAACGAACTCTCAAGAACTCTCCAAAAGCAAAAGAACTACAACATGAAACCAGAAATGCTAATCTGTAAATGACAGCAATGTCAGAAGAAGAGAGGGAATAAATATTGTAGGTACAGAACTTTCTATGAGAGTGAAAGGGGAGGTGGTAAAATAATGATAGACCTAGGAAGATAAATTTCAAGGTAACCACAAAGAAAGTTAATAAACCTACTCATTAAAACAACAACAACAACAACAACAAATTAAAGTCTCAATAAAAACAAAATCTACGAAAACAATATAAGTTATAAATGAAAAAGAAATCCACAAAACAAAGGAATTCAGTACAGGAGAGTATGAGGAACAAAGAAAATGTCAGCACTACAAACAAACAAAAAACACTACAAAATGATAGCAGTGAACTCACACCTATGAATTACACTAAATATAACTGAGATAAATGCACCCATTAAGAGACAGAGAGTGACAGAAGGGATAAAAATAACAGCCAAGACAAGTGCCATCGAGTTGGATCAGACTCAGGATTCATCAATACACTGCTTCCAAGAGACACATCTTAGAAAAAAAAGATTCCTGATAGTAATACTTAGTAATACAATGATAGATACATTGAATAATGGAACAGAATTGAGAACCCAGACATAAATCCATCCACCTGTGGTTACCTGGTCTTCAACAAGAGCCCAAAGTCCATCAAATGGGAAAAAGGATTTTTAGCAGATGGTGCTGACAAAAATGGATGCCACCTGGTAAGTAATATGAAGGAAACTGGAAGGCATCATGCTGAGTGAAAAGAGTGAATCACAGATGCACAGGTGTTATATTACACCACTACCATGGAAACTCATCAAAAGGTTTACACATAGAAAGAAACTATCTTTGATGGTTACCAGGGGAAGGACAGGTAGGGATGGCAAAGCACTGGCTAGACAATAGATACATGATAACTTTGATAAAGGGTAAGATGGCACACACTACTGGGAAAGCCAGCACAGCTTGCACAAGGCAAGGTCATGGAAGCTCCAAAGAAATGTCCAAAATTCCTGAGGGACCAAGTTGCTGGGTGAAGTCTGTGGGCACTATGGTCTCAGGGAACATCTAGCTCAATTAGCATAACATAGTATATTAAAATGTTCTACTTTCTACTTTGGTGAGTAGAGTCCGAGGCCTTAAAAGCCAGTAAGCAGCCATCTAGGGTAGTCCACTACTCTCTTTCTTCTGGGAGCAATGAAGAAACGAAGAAAACTAAAGAAATAAGAGCTAGATTAGTTCAAAGGACTAATGGACCACATCTATAAAATCCTCAAGCACATTAAATCCAATACAAAGAGATGGTGCCTGGCTATTTTCACTGACTGCACTGACAGGGATCACAGTAAAGGGTAATGAACAGAGCTGGAAAAAAAATGTAGCACAAAATTTTAACCCCAAAAGAAAGTTCAGACTTGCTGGCCTGACAGAAACTGGAAAACTCTGAGAGTATGGTACCTGGACAGCTTTTCAGCTCACTCCAGAGGTTCACCCTTCAGCCAAAGATTGAACAGATCTGTCACGGATTGTATTGTGTCCCCCCAAAAACATATGTGTTGATTTGACTCAGTTATTAGTCCCCGTATAGCGCCATTCCCCCCACGTGTTGTGAATGCTGCCTCTGTCATGTTGATGAGGGAAGATAGATGGCAGTTGTGTTGATGAGGCAGGACTCAAGTTACCAGCTGTGCGATATAAGAGAGAGAAGTGAGCAGAGTAAGTTGGGAACCTCACACCACCAAGAGAGTAACACCTAGAGCAGAGCACATCCTTTGGACCTGATGTTCCTGTGCTAAGATGCTCTCATTGAATTTGGACTCCTGGCCTACTGGACTGTAATGATTTCTCATACTGAATGGATTTGTAACTTGTAAGCAAATTTGTGGCTTACCAGACTGTGACAATAAAAGTTTCTCTTTATGAAGGCTTCCACTTGTGCTATGTTCTGTTGGAATAGTACTAGGTGACTAAAACAGAATTTGGTAACAGGAGTGGGGTACTGCTCTAACAAATACCTAAAACGTGGAAGCTTTTTTGAAACCATGAAATGAATGGAAGAAGGAACCCCAGAAAACTGCTAACATGTGAGAAGGCATCAGATGGTGAAAATAAGCAGCAGCAGTGAACTGGTAACAGCAGAACCAGGACCCAACCTATGGAGCAAGAGAGCCGAGTGCCTGCACACAGAGTTTTCCTGACAGAGTGGGGAGCCTCTGAGCACTTGAATCAGTGGAGCTAGGTTTGCTGACCCATGGAACAAGAGAACGGAGTGCCTAGCTGAGTGCCTGTGTGCAGGAGACTTCCTGGTAGAATGGGATACCTCAGGACTGTTGCATCAGTGAAGCTGCAGGGCTTTGGAACACTTGCCCTTGAAGGGCAGATGGAGGCTTGAGGCCTAGGTCATGAGGCCATGAAATCTGAAGAGACAAAGTTAAGGAAAAGCTGAGCTGCCTCAGTCTGAAAAGTTACAGCCACAACCTCAGGGGTTTGAAAGGGTGGAGCCATGACTTTCTGTGTTTCTAAGGGTGGAGTTGCCACTCATTTGGGCTTAAGGTGCACCTAAAGGCAAGATGGCAGAGTTGCTATCCAAGTGGGCCTTGATCCAGAGATTTCCACTCAGAATCCAAAGAGGGTGGCCAATACCTAGAGTCTGGAGAGTAAAGCTATTTAGCAAAATGTCTCAGAGAACTAAAGATTATTTTCAAAGCTTTAAGGGCCAATGTGATGTGTTCTACTGACTTGCTTGTTGCCTGTTAATGCCTTCTTCACCTGCGATTTCTCCATTTGTAATGGAAATGCATAATTTGTACCTGCCTGTTCTATCACTGTATTTTGGAAAGATAACATGTGTTCTAGATTTCACAGTTGAAGAGAAATTTATGAGTTTTGGATTTGGACTTAAGACCACTGCTGCTATAATTTAAATGAACTTACTTTGCATGTTTTAATATGATTTTAGAGGGCCAGAGGGTGGAGTGTGTTGGATTGTATTGTGTCCCCCCCCAAATGTATGTGTTGATTTGACTTGGCTGTGAGTCCAAATATGGTTCCATTCCTCCCATGTGTTGTGAATCCTTCCTCTGAAGTGTTGATGAGGGAAGATGGATGGCAGTTGTGTTGGTGAGGCAGGACTCAAGTTACCAGCTGTGGGATATAAGGGAGAGAAGTGAGCACAGTAAGTTGGAAAACTTACAGCAAGCAACACTGAGAGAAGAGCACGTCCTTCGGACCTGAGGTTCCTGTGCTGAGATGTTCTCATTGAATTTGGTCTTTCAGCCTACTGGACTGTGACTATTTCCCATTTTGAATGGGCTTGTAACTTGTAAAGAAATTTGTGGCTTACCAGACTATAACACTAAAAGTTTCTCTTTATGAAGCCTTCCACTTGTGGGATTTTCCTGTTGGAGCAGTACCAGGTGACTAAAACAAGATCTATGAAACAGAATGAGACTACAGGGGCACACCAGCCCGAGGGTGGATACTGGGCGACAGCAGAGGACAGGAAAGCAGACAATAGGGAGCCCAAGATCAAGAACAGAGAATGTTGTCCTGTTGTGAGGTTGTTAACTGATATCATAAAACAGCGTGTGTACTATTTCATGAGAAATCTGTTCTTTAAACCTTCATTTAAGTACAATTAAAAAAAACTAAGGATTATTTCAGGGCAATGGGTTTGGAGGTTCCATCTAGCTGAAGGTTTGAGAATTTTATTGAACTTTCAAAGAACTAGCTTCTGGTTTTATTACTTGTCTACCCTCAATTTTATTTCTGTTCTGATCTTTGTTATTTTCTTTCTTCCGATAGTTTTAAGCTTTGTTTGCTCTTCTGTTTCCATTTCCTCAATTTTTTTAAGTTACGTTATGGATTTGAAAACTTTCTTCTTTTTTAATGTAGGTATTCATTACCATAAGTTTCCCTCTGTAATTAACTAAATAAGTTTTTTTATGTTGTACTTTCATTTTCATTTGACTTAGAAATTTGTGATTTTTCTTATGATTTATTTTTCAACCCACTGATAGTTTGAGTGTGACCTAATTGTCATGTGTTTGTGTATTATCCTCTTTTTTTAAGCTGTTGATTTCCAGTTTTGCAGCACTGTGGTTGGAGAAAACACTTTGTTTCAAGCTCAGTCTTTTTCAACCTATTGAGGCCTGCTTTGACCTAACAGAAAGAAAATAAAAAGCCTCACAGCTGGACTAATCAACATTATGATAAAAGTAGAAAATATTGAAGTTGTCAAAGATTTCATTTTACCTGGGTCAACAATCAATGTCTATGCAGCAGTCAAGTAATCAAAGGATGTACTACACTGGGTAAATCTGCTGCAAAGGACCTCTTTAAAAGGCTTTAAAAGCAAATACATCACTTAAGAACTCAGGTATGTTTCATGAACTGAATTGTGTTCCTTTCAAAATATCTGTCAACTTGGCTAAGTCATGACTTCCAGTACTGTATGATTGTCTACCATTTTGTCATCTGATGTGATTTCCCTGTACATGCCAAATCCTATCAGTATGATATAATGAGATGGATTATTAGCAGCTGAACTGATGAGGTATGTAATATTAGACAGTGTCTTAAGCAAATCTCTTTTGAGATATAAAAGAACTGAACAGAAAGACAGGGGTACCTCATATCACCACAAAAGCTGTGCCAGAAGCAGAGCACATCCTTTGGACCTGAGCTTAGTGTGCTGAGCTTCTCCCAGACCAAGGGAAGATTAATGACAAAGACTTTCCTCCAGACAGCCAACAGAGCATGAAAGCCTTTCCCTGGAACTCGTGCCCTGACTTTGCACTTCTAGCCTACTGGACTGTCAGAGAACAAACTTCTGTTTGCTAAAATCATCCACTTGTGGTATTTCTATCAGAGCAGTACTAGATGACTGAAAAACTGTACGTGACCCAAGCCATGATATTTTCATCTGCCTCATGTGAATTCAAAAGCTGGACAATAAATAAGGAAGACCAAAGAAGAATAGGTGACTTTGAATTATGGTGTTGGTAAAGAATAGTGAATATAACATGAACTGCCAGAAGAATGAACAAATTTCTCTTGGAAGAATGCTCCTTAGAAGCAAGAAATGTAAGACTCTATCTTGGGTACTTTTGATCTGTTATCAGTCCCTAGAAAAAACATCATGCTTGGGGTCGCCATGAGTCGGATCTGACTCGACGGCACTTGGCTTGGCTTTGGTAAAATAAAAGATCAGCAAAATATAGGAAGACTCAACAAGATGGACTGATACAATAGCTATAACCATGACTAACAACATGGCAATGATTGTGAGAATGTTGCGGAACCAGAGAGTGTTTTGTTCTGTTGTTCACAGGGTCAGTATGAGTCACAATTGACATGACAGAGCCTAACAACAACTGCATGTGTACGCAGAATGATTCGTGTGTGCTGGAGAAGTTTGTCAAAGTGTTCTATATATGTCTATTCATTCTTGGTTCATAGTGTCATTAAGTCCCTCTTATTTTTTGTTGATTTTCTTTCTAGATGTTCTGTCTGATATTGGAAGTGGTGTAGTGAAATCTCCAACTAGTACTGTCATATTCCTTATTTCTCCATTCAGTTCTATCACTGTTTGCTTTATACACTTAGGTACTCTCAATGAACATGTACACTATATATGTGTATAATGTCCATCTTAAGGAGCTCTGGTAGTACGGTGGTTAAGCACTTGACTTCTAACCAAAAGATTAAAGGTTCAAACTACCAGCTACTCTGAAGAAAGATGTGGCTATCTGCTTTTGCAAAGATCACAGCTTTGGGGATCCTATGGGGAAGTTTTACTCTGTTCTATAGGATCACTATGGATCACAATTGACAGGTCAGATTTTTTTTTTTTGTAATAGAGTCACTGTGAGCTGCAATGAACTCAAAGGCATTGGGTGATTTTTAAATGTCTATCTTTTTCATTGTGATTGAGTTAAAGTGTACAACTCAGTTTAAATTTTCATGCCCACTTATCTGCAACTCTGGGAAGACGCCCAGTGACAGAACACTCCTCCTTTCCATTCTATACATGTCATGTCCTCTTAACAGTCTCTTGTCCCCTCCTCTTCACCCTCTCTACTCTCCTCTAGTAAGAGGACAGTAGGTCGACAACCTACAGATACACAGAACCATAAAAGGCACACACAATATGGTCACTCTGTGTTTCCGACTCCAATTCATTCCTGTCCAAAGAGTTGACCTCGGTAAAGATTTATGATCATAGGCAGCATCATGTCCAGGGGCCATGCTCCCAGGGGAACCCCCAGGCCTTCAGAGCAACAGATGTGATCTTTTAGTGGAGTTCCTAGGATGCACCCCTTTTATTTCTCGTGTTGCCACCGGGACTCGACATTGTGAGCACTATCATGGCTGTCATTGGTGGTGGCCAGGCACTGTCTATTTCTTCTAGTCACATGTTGATGTACTCACTCATTCACATGGGACCTTCTGTCTTCTGGGCTCTTTTGCCCTCATGTCATTGTTGTCCTTGGTGATCATCTGTTTCAGCTGAGCTGGGACCATTTGGTGTACCTCAGATGGCAGCTTGTTAGCTTTTAAGACCCCAGCTGCCATGCACCAATATGGGGTGCAGAAGACTCTCTTAGCAATAGGCTAGTTATGCCAATTGGCCTCGATGTCCCCTGAGAGCATGGTCCCTGGATCCCTGCCCCTGCTACTCAGGTTATGTTGAAGTCTAGTTAAATTGATCTTCTTTCTACTGTGTGGTGTCACTGATTTCACCCAACCAAATTTCTATCAACTGTCTAATCTATAACCGGCCCTCTCCCTCCCTCCCTCCCTTACAACCATCAGTCTTTTCTTCTATACATGAGTCTGTTTTTAAGTCCTTATAGTAAGAGTCCCTTACAATATTTGTCCTTGTGCCACCGACTGATTTCGCTCAACATAGTGTCTTCCAATTGAAACCAGGTTGTTAGATGCTTCATAAAATCATAATTATTTTTTATCATTGCAAAGTGTTCCATTGAGTATATGTACTATAGTTTATCTATTCATCTGTCGTGTGGCATCTGGATTTAGTCCACCATTTTGCTGTTGTGGACTGTGCTGCAATAAACATTTGTGTTCATGTATCTGTTTGTGTGACTGCCCTTAATTCTACAGGATATATTCCAAACAGTGGGATTACTTTCCAAAGAGGTTGTACCATTTTGCAATTCCACCAGCAGTGTAGGAGAGTTCCAATTTCTGCACAACCTCTCCAGCATTTGTTGTTTTGTGTGTTTTAAATTATGGCCAACCTTGCTGAGGTGAGCTGGTATCTCATTGTGTTTTGATTTGGATTTCTTTAATAGCTGATGATCATGAGCATGTGTCTTTTGGCTGCCTGGATATCCTCTTTAGAGAATTGTCTGTCCATATCTTTTGCCCAGTGCTTACTTGGGTTATTTATCCTTCGCTTGTTGATCCTTTGAGTTACTTTGTTGATTATGGAGATCAGACATTGATCAGACATAGTTGCCAAATGTCTTTCCCCATCCTGTAGATGGTCTTTTAATTCTTTTGGTAAAGTCTTCGGATGAGCAAAAATGTTCAGTTCTTAATAGCCAAGTGCCAAGTGCCGTCGAGTCGGTTCTTGATAGTTTTCATTTATCTGTTTTCTCTTCTGTTGATCATGCTTTGTCAGACTTTGAAGTCTATCTACATTGTGTATTAAAGTTTCCATTGTTGATCCTATTTCTTCTTGGATGATTTTTATCATTTTAGGTTTGGTATTTCGGTCTCTTATCCAATTTGAGTCGGTTTTTGTGTAAGGTGTGAGATCTGGGTCTTGTTTTAATTTTTTGCTGATGGATATCCAATTTTGCCCACACCATTTGTTAAAGAGACTGTTTTTACCCCAGTGTACAGTCTCAGGCCCTTTGTCAAGTAGCAACTGTTCATAGGAGGATGGTGGCATCTCTGGGGTCTCAACGGTGTTCCGTTGGTCTATATGTCTCTTTTTGTACCAGTACCAGGCAGTTTTCACTGCTGTGGTAGTGTAATATGTTCTAAAGTCAGCTAACGAGAGGCCTCCTAGTGTGTTCTTCTTCTTCACTAGTGCTTCACTTATCTGGGGTTTCTTCCCCTTCCAAACAAAATTGGTGAGTCGTTTCTCCATCTCACTAAAAAATGTCACTGGAATTTGTACTGAGATTTCATTTTGTATGTAGATGGCTTTGAGTAAAATAGACATTTTCACAATGTTAAGTCTTGCTATCCGTGAGCAGGGTAGGTTTCTCCTTTTATGTAAGTCTCTCTTGTTTTCTTGTAGTAAGTTCTTGTAGTTCTCTTTGTATAGGTCTCTTATTTCTCCAGTTAGATTTATTCCTAGGTATTTTTTCTTCTTGGGAGCTATAGTAAATGGTATTGATTTGGTGATTTCTTCTTTAATCGTCTTGTTGTTGGTATAAAGGAATTCTACTGATTTACTTATGTTTATCTTGTATCCTGATACTGTGCTGAACTCTTCTATTAGTTCGGTAGTTTACTTATGGATTTTTCACATATGCAATCATATCATCTGCAAATAAGGAGATTTTTACTTATTTGCTGATGCGGATAGCCTTTATTTCTTTGTCTTGTCTAATCACTCTGGACAGAACTTCTAGTACACAAATGTTGAATAGGGGAAGTGAGAGTGGGCATCCTTATCTATTTCCCTTTCTCAAGGGGAATTCTTTCAGTCTCTCTCCATTCAGGATGATGTAGGCAGTTGGCTTTGTGTAGATGGCCCTCATCACATTGAAGAATTTACCTTCTATTCCTATTTTGCCAAGACTTTTTAGCATGACTGGATGTTGGCCTTTATCAAATGTCTTTTCTGCATAAATTGACAATATCAGGTGATATTTTGTCTTCTGTGTTATTTACATGGTTGATCACATGAATTGCTTTTCTGATGTTGAATCAGCCTTACATTCCTGGTATGAATCCAACTTGATCATGATGAATTATTTGTTTGATATGCTGTTAAATACTATTGGCTATGATTTTCTTGAAGATTTTTGCATCTAGGTTCATGAGTGATATTAGTCTGTAATTCTCCTTTTTGTTTGGATGTTTCCCTGTCTTTGGTATCAGGGTTATGCTGGCTTTATAGAATGAATTTGGGAGTATTCCATCTCTTTCAACACTGTGAAATAGTCTCAGTAGTATTGGAGTTAACTCTTCTCTCAAAGCTTGTTTGAATTTTGTGGTAAAGCCATCTGGGCCAGGGCTTTTTATTGGGTGGTAGTTTTTGATGACTTTTTCAATCCCCCTTTGTGCTGGGTTTATTGAGTTGTTCTGTTTCTCTTTGTGATAATTTTGGCAGGTGATATGAATCTAGGAATTTGTGCATTGCCTCCAGGTTTTCAAATCTGTTAGTATATAGTCTTTCGTGGTAGTCTGTTATGATTCATTTGATTTCTGTTGGATCTGCTGTGACGTTTCCCGTCTTATTTCTCATTTGGGTTATTTGTTTCCTCTCCTGTTTTTCTTTATAAGTTTAGCCAATGGTTTGTCAATTTTGTTAATCTTTTCAAAAAACCTGCTTTTGGTCTCATCAGGTTTTTCGATTGTTCTTTTATTCTCTAATCCATTTAAATCTGCTCCAATCTTTATTACCTGTTTTCTTCTGGTGCCTGTGGGGCTCCTTTGTTTCTCTCTTTCTACCTGTTCACACTATAGGGTTAATTCTTTGGTTTGAATCATTTCTTTCTGCCAGATGAGTGCATTTACAGAGATAAACGGACCTCTGAGCACTGCTTTGTCTGTATCCGATAGGTTCTGGTAGGAAGTTTCCATGAGTTCCGCTTTCTAAGCTGTTTCCGCCACTGATTTCCAAGTTTTGTGGCTTTATGGTCTGAGAAGATGCTTTGTAATAATTCAGTGGTTTGGATTTTGTTGAGATTTGCTTTATGTCTTAACACATTGTCTATTCTGGAAAATGTTCCATGTGTACAGGAGAAGAAGGTGTAGTTATCTGTTGATGGATAAAAAGTTCTGCATATGTCAATGAGGTCTAATTGGTTAATTGTGGTAATAAGATCTCCGTCTTTACTGAGTTTTATTCTAGATGACCTTTCCCTTACTGAAAGTCAAGTGTTGACATCTCCCACTATTATTGTGGAGTGGATCCATCTCATTTTCCAGTATAGTCAGTGTTTCTTAGATGTGTTTACCTGCTCTAGTATTGGATGCATAAATATTTAATATTGTTTAATCCTGCTTGTGTATTGAACCTTTCAGCAGTAAATAGTGACCATCCTTGTCAATGATGGCAGATTTTACATTAAAATCTAGTTTATCTGAGATTAGTTTTTCCACACTTGCTCTTCTTTGCATATTGTTAGCTTGGTATATATTCTTCCATCCTTTAATTTTCAGTTTCTTCATATTTTTAAGTCTAAGGTGGTTTCTTGTAAGCAACATATAGACGGACCATGTCTTTTGATCCAAGATGTCACTCATTCTGTCTTTACTGGAGCGTTCAGTCCATTTACGTTCAGTGTAATTATTGATAGGTATATGTTTTGTGCTGTCATTTTGATGTATTTGTTTTTGTGTTGGTGTGTTCTCTGTTGCTTTTAATTTTCTTTTCTGGGTCATTCTTTAGGGGTTGAGTTTTTATCCTTTTCAGCATTGCCTTCATGTTTGTTGAGTCTCCTGTGTTACAATTCTTGTTTTGATATGCTGCATCTTTATTGTGCTTTGCCGCTACCCCTATAATCACCCTTAATAATTTAAGTATAAACCCAATTTTAACTTCTGTGTATTTTATTAACTTCATCTCCATCTGAAAAGACTTTAACTGCTGTAGTGTATCCCCCATTTTAATGTGATGGTATCTTAGTTTTCCTGATATGATCACTGGATCCCTTCTTTTAATATTGTGGCTTTGATTGAGTTTTTGCCCTCTCTAACTGAGTACATTTCTGGATGTTGTGTCCTGCATTGCCTCCTTAAATATAGACTTAATGGTTTTGTTTATCTAAGCCAAGAGCTACTTTCAGTTTTTCTCATAGCTTTGGCTTTGTTTTTACAAAGTCTCTAAGTTTCTGCTTATCTGTGAATGTCTTAATTTCATCTTCATACTTGATAGACAGTTTTGCAGGATATGTAATTCATGGTTGGAAGTTTTTCTCCTTCAAGGTTTGAATGTTTCATCCCATTGCCTCCGCTCCAGCATCATTTCTGCTGAGACGTCGGATGAAAGCCTACAGGGCTTCTTTCGGAATGTTAGCTTTGCTTTCAGTCTCTCTGCATTTAAGAATTTCTGCTTATGTTTCATTTTTTGAAGCTTGATTATAATATGTCTTGGTGTCTTTCTTTTGGAGTCAATTTTAAGTGGCATTCGATGGGTATCTTGGGTATCTATGTTCTCTTCTTTCGTAATTTCAGGGCTGTTTTCTGCCAAAACTCAACCTCAATACTCTCTGTGTTTTTGGATATCCATCAGCTCAAACAGCTTGCTTAATTTTTCATTTTCCTCTGCTGTGTTTTGTGTAATGCCTAGGAGATCTCTCTCTATAATTCTTTTGTGCTGGACTTCTGATAGTTTCAGAAAGGCTTCTTCCACTGGCATGTTCTTTGATTCTTTATTTTGGGAGTTTTCTGGAGTCATGGATGAACTTTTTTTTAAATGTCTCATTAGGGTCTGTTGCTTATGGTACATCTAGAGTCCTGTTGCTTCAACAAGAGCTGAGGTGCAGGTCTGAGAAGGAAGGTGATCACCAGCCACCTCTTTGTACTCCAGTGAGTCCACTGGAATCTCTGGGGTAGCAGGCTCCACCTCCTGGCTGGCAAAGACACAACCCTGTTTATGGAGTCACTGGGGGGCCATCAGACAACCCTGTGATGTGGGCAGTAAAGGGTAGAAGAGATGTCATTGGATTGCACCACAGTTATTTCTCTAGGCAGTCTTATTTTAAAAGGTAAGAGCTGCCTGACTGTTTCCAAAATCAGTCAGGCTGGCAGATGTGGGAAGCCCCTCCTTCTGACTGAGAATGAGGCACTTGACCAGCTGTCCTCAGATGCTGTAATGTTACTCAAGGGGCAGGCTACAACCCTGTTGACATCCCTTGTGAGGCCCCAGCTGTAAGGTTACACTTTGCTACACACAATTTTTCTGCTGAAAAAGCATTCCCTGACCTGGGGTTGCCTTACAACCTGGGAATTAGCTCCTGCTGAAGCCTCTGGTTGCATATTTCTGACTCCCGGTCGAACGAGATAGTGCCCTGGCCAAGCTTTCCTGCTCCTGTGAAACAGCACAATTACGGAGGTCCAAAAACAAAGGATGGAGGGGCTGTGGTGCTCTGAGTCTGGAGCTGGTCTCTCAAAATGTGGCTATTTCACCAAAGGATCCTTTTAGTACTGCGGGTCTGCGTAGCTGCTGTTTGAGCTGCTCCCCAGCCTGCTGGCCAACAAAAAGAAAAGAAACTTAAAAACACCAGTTCCTTCAGTCCACAGTAGCCAGCTAGTTCAACCAGAGTGGGTCTCAGCCAAAGACAAGCATTTTCTCGTTCAGTGGTATGTAGTCCAAACCAAGCCCTGTGCCATGTCATAGGGCTCACTGGGTGTTCAGAATGCTCCATTTTATTATCAATCCAAGCCTTAGTTTTCAGACGGCATTAAGGAGATGTGTCTAGTCCACCATCTTGACTCCACCCTCATCTTTATTTCTTTTAACAGTTTTTGTCTTAAACTCTCCTTTGTCTGATACTAAGGATGCCTCTCCAGGTCTCTTTTGATTATGATTTGCATTTAAAATTTTTTCTCACCTTTCACTTTCAAGTTATTCATGCTCTTGAGTCTAAGGTATGTCTTTTGTAACAGTATATTATTGGATCATACACTCTTTTTCTTTTCATTTTTCTTTATTACACTAAATGAATAAAAATTCGAACATCTATCAACTATCTCATCTGTGATATAACCTCACCCTCCTGCCCTTGTAGCCACCAAAGTTTTATTCTTCTGTAGATAATTCTATTTTTAATTCCTTATAATAGGGGTCTCATACAATATTTGTCCTTTTGACACTGATTTCACTCAGCGTATCTTCCATTTGAAACCACGTTATGAGATGTTTTCTAAAATTATCATTGATTTTGGTCATAGCATATTCTGTTGACTATATGTACCATAGTTTGTTTATCCATTCATCTGTTAATGGGCACTGTGGTTGATTCCAACTTTTTGCTTTTGTGGACTGTGCTGCAATAAACATTCATGTACATGTGTCTGTTTGTGTGACAGCCTTTGTTTCTGAAGGATAATTCCAAGAAGTAGAATTACTGGATCAAATGGTGCATCTATTTCCAGCTTTTTAAGGAAGTGTCAGATTGCTTTCTAAAAAGGTTGTACCAATTTGTAATCCCACCAGCAGTGTAGGAGAGTTGCCATCTCTCCACAGCCTCTCCAGTATTTGTTGTCTGTTTATTTTTTGGATCATGGCCAGTGGGTGAAATAGTATCTTATTGTAGTTTTGATTTGGATTTCTCTGATAGCTAATGATTGTGAGCATTTTCTCATGAGTCCTTCTGCTGCCTGAATGTCCTCTCTAGTGAAGTGTCTACCCATCTCCTTTGCCTATCATTTAATTGGGTTATTTACCTTTTCTTGTTGATATTTTACAAAACCTTGTAGATTATGGACATCAGAGGATGGTCTGACATATTGTTGCTGATTAGTTTTTCCCATTTTGTAGGTAGTCTTTTAACTCTTGATAAAGTCTTGGCATGAGCAAAGGTGTTTGATTCTTAGTAGTTCCCATTTATCTCTTTTCTGTTAATCGTGCTTTCTTAGATTTTGAAGTCTGTCTAAGGTGTTTATTCGAACATCCATAGTTGATTCTATTTTTTCTTGCGTGACTTTTACAGTCTTAGGTTTGATACTTAGGTCTTTGATCCATTTAGAGTTAGTTTTTGTGTAAGGTGTGGTATATGGGTCTTGTTTCAGTTTTTTTGCAGGTGGATATCCAGTTTTGCCAACACCATTTGTTGAAGATACTGTTTTCACCACAGTTTACAATTTTAGGGCTGTTGTTGAATATCAATTGTCCAGAAGAGGATGGTGGTATCTCTGGGGTCTCTATTGTATCTGATTTGTCTATATATCTCTTTTTGTACCAGTACCAGGCTATTTTGACTACTGTCACAGTATAATAGGTTCTAAGGTTGGGTAGTATGAGGCCTCCCATTGTGTTCCTCTTCTTCAGTAGTGCTTTACTAAGCTGGGGTTTCTTCCCTAGCCAAACAAAATTGGTGATGTGTTTCTCCATCTCATTAAAGAACAACACTGGAATTTGTATTGGGATTACATTTCTATGTAGATCACTTTAGGTAAAATAGCCATTTTCACAATGTTAAGTCTTCCTAACCATGAGTAGGGTAGGTTTCTCTAATTTTGTCTTTTTTGGTTTCTTGTAGCTAATCTTTCTTGTTCTCTCTGCATAGGTCTCTTATTTCTCTAGTTAGATTTGTTCCTAGGTATTTCATCTTGGAGGCTATAGTAAATTGTATTGACTTGGTGACTTCTTTGATGAACTCTTTGCTGGTATAAAGGAATCTTACTGATTTACTTATAGTTATCTTGTATCCTGATACTTTACTGAACTCTATTAGTTCCAGTCATTTACTCATAAATTCCTTAGGATTCTCTGTATATAGTCATATCATCTGCAAATAGGAAGATTTTTACTTCTTTATTGCTGATATGGATTCCTCTGTTTCTTTCTCTTGTCTAATTGCTCTGGCTAGGACTTCTAGCACAATGTTGAATACAAGAGGAGAGAGTGGGCATCCCTGTCTAGGTTCCATTGTCAAGGGGAATTCTTTCAGTCTTTCACCATTCAGGATGATGAAGGCAGTTGGCTTTGCATAGATGGAATTAATTATGTTGAAAAATTTACCCTCTATTCCTATTTCTCTGGGAGTTTTTAGCATGAATGGGTGTTGGACTGCCTCAAAAGCCTTTTCTACATTGACAAAATCAGGTGATTCTTATCATTTGTGCTGTTTAAGTGGTTGATCACTTTAATTGTTTTTCTGATGTTGAACTACTTTACCTCCCTGGAATGAAACCAAACTGGTCATGACGAATTATTTTTTTGATATGCTGTTGAATTATATTTTCAAAATTTTGTTGAAGAGTTTTGCTTCAAAGTTCATGAATGATATTGGTCTGTGATTTTCTTTTTTTGTGGAAACTTTCCCTGGCTTTTTTTTTTTTAAATTTTTAAATTCATTCTGCCACTTCACCTTTCGATAAGAGCATTTTGTTCATTTGCAACCAATGTAATTAAAAAAAGATGACTTATATTTTCCATTTTATTTTTGTGTGTGTGACTTAAGCATTCATTGTCTTTGTCCTTTACTATTACCCATTTTTGTGTTGTTATTTTATTGTAGTGAGCCATTTTGCTTTCCTACTTTTTCATGTATATTTTGTAGAGATATTCTTAGTGGTTACCATGAATATTACTTTCAGCAGCTTGTATTTATTTTTTTAAGATAAGTTTACACTAATTTACTTCAGTAACATACAAGAAATTCTATACCTATACCATTTGTTCCCATTCTCAGTCTGTTGTTGCTATCACTAATTATATCTTTATGTTTTATGTACTCACTGCTGTGTTTTTATCTTTGGTTTATAGACATTTTTTTGTTACAAAACACAAGTGAGAAATGATTAGAATTATCAAGCACAAATACCTTATAATGATCCCTTACATCTGTCCATCAATTACCTTTACTGGAGTTCTTTTTTTTAATGTATGATTTTGAATTACATTCTGTTGTATTTTCCCTTCCATCTGCAGAACTCCTGCTATCATTTTTTATATGGCCATTGTGATGGATGTGAACTTCCTCAGCTTCTGTTTGTCTGGGAATGTTTTAATTTTACCCTCAATCTTTAAGGACAGTTTTTCTGTGTATCATATTTTTGTTTGACACTTTTTTCTTTCAGCACTGTAAATATATCATTAAATTGCTTTTTACCCTCCAATGTTTCTTAGGAAATATCAACAGTTACTCTTATTGGAGATTATGATTGTTTGTTTCTCTCTCACTGCTTTCAGGATTCTCCCTTTGTCTTTACTTTTTGAGAGCCTGATTATGACATGTCTCAACATAGAAGTTTTGGCTGTTACTTCATTTTCTTGGATATGTAATTCATCTCCATTTTTAGACTGGAGAAACTTTGTGTCATTACTTCTTCAAATATTCATTCCATCTCTTTCTGTCTTTCACCTTCTTGAATTATCATGATGCTATTCCCATGCTTAATTAGATCTCTTGATGTTGTCCCATAATTTCATTGAATTGTACTCAGCCATCTTGAGCCTCCATTCTTGTTACTCTTCATTCTTTGTAATTTTATCCTCTATGTCTCTGATTCTTTACTCTGTCTGATTGAATCTGTTGTCAAATCCTTTTACTATGTTTCTCATTACTGTTATTGCTCCTTTCAGTTGCTATATTTCTTTTTTTTTTTTACTTCTATTCTTAGTTTCTCATTTTATTCATGCAGTGTTTTTCTTATCATTTTGTTCACATAGTGTTTTTCTTATTTCTTTTAGATCAGAGCCTTTGGCCTTTGCTTACTGCTTCCTCACTCTTTCTGCCATAGCTCCTTCTCCCTCTTATTTCTAGCACACAGTGTCCTCATTGCTGACCAAGAGAAGTTGACAGACCAGAACAGTGTAGCTGTCTTATCAGTTGTGGAAGTCTGAGCTATGGGGAGTGCAGATAGAATACCAATTGTGAGAGCAGACTCCCTCAGAAGAGGCCTTTTGTAGCAGTATGCAGCTGGCTGGCAGCTGAGTTATCCAGAAGGACTGTCATGTTCTGAATCTACTCTCAGAGAGGGCTATCTTATCAATTTTAGAGAGGAAGATTGTGGTCCTGTTTCTTTGTATAGGCACATGCTGTGGTGGTTTGAGAGACTGCCTTTTTTACTGGGTTTGCTGCTCCAGTTCTCAGAAACCTGTGGCCCACAATGCTGAGGGAAGGGGCAGGGATGATGAAAGAAGTAATTTCTTATCACATGTAATTCATCATTGATTCATTGATTTTTTTTCTGTCTGTAGTTCCATGGTGCAGTCCTTTATTCCATGATTCAGAGTTGTTCAAGGCTAAACACTGCTTCCTTGCTGTATTTAATGCTGTATTTGAGAGGGAGATGTGGAACAATGATCTGTTTATACCAACATTTTCCCAGAATCCTCTATTTACATTCTTAATTATTATATTGCAACTTTTTTATGTCAAATGATGCTAAAACCTTCCTAAAAATGATGAATCATTATAAAATTGAAATTAGAAAATGGTGGTGGAGGTACATCTTTTATCTTTGTTTTTCCTCTTGAAACAAACTTTAGTATTTGTATTAATGACACTGAGGCTTTGTTTATTAACCTTTTCTCTTTACTTAAAAAATCATGTAACAGTTCAGTTCTGGTCTTAAAGAAAACTGTATGAACCTGTTAAGCTAAAGTTTTTCAAAATCAATGCAACTGGATTTCTTATTATGAAATAATTTTTTCTTTATGTAAGCTATTGTAATGTATGTGTGTGCATGTCTGCCTATCTGTCTGCTAAAAGCTGTCTGTTCTCTTCCTGCATAAAAAGGATTTTCAACTCAAAGTGATGAATATCTACCAAGCTAGGTCTAAAATGGAAATAAATGCTACTTTTGACATGTTAATATCTTTGGGATTCGCTTGTGCTTCTATAAAATATAAAGCATATATTTTCAGACCACAATTGATACCATTTTAAACTAGTGTTTGTGGAGCAGTGAGTCTGTGTGAAAGGTTTGTAAGTTATTTGTAAAGACATCCATGCAAATCCTCCACATTGTATGTAGTGGACTTTTTTTCTTTACAAGGATTATCTCTAAGTTTACATCACAGAAAACTGGAATAATGGACATGATGACTAAAGCAACATTAGCAAATTCTAAGTCATCTTTGATGATGTAAGAAACTAGGAGACAATTTGCTACTACTCTTATTCCATAAGACAATCTCCCAAACATTGGTCCCAAAACTCTGCAGGCAGATGTTTTACATTGTGAGGTGTTCACCAAAAAGTGTCACTTAGTACTGGCATCCAACCTATTTTGTAATTCACTGATGTTAAGAGCCTTCTAGAAGGTTTTGTCTAGTGGCTCAAAATTTAAATATGTACTAGTACCCCATCTTTTGTGACTTGAAGACTTGAAGAGTTCTGAAGGTCCAGGTGTGGAAGGGAGAGTCACACAGGAAAAAATGAGACTCAGAATTTATACTTGTCTCGATGGCACTTGGCTTTTAATGTCACACATTCCCAAACTATTTCTGGGCTGTTTCAGAAGTAGTCTGCATAGATATTAATCTCTGTGACCATATATCTAGAATATTTTGGCATTAGAGAACAGCTGAAAGTAGTTGGTGTGCTTTTTGTAATCCACATTAGATGTTATAAGTGTGGTCAGAAGAGGTACATGTATCTGGGGCTCATGGGACCTTATCTGTGAAATATATGTAATGGTGCCAAAGTACACAATTATTTAGAAAATTAACTTAGGTTTTTCTCTAAAGCAACTAATGCATAACTTCAGTCGTTAGGATTCTGGTTAGTTTATCCAAAAAATGTAGGTTTGAATGGATGCTAGTAATTCATTTGTGCAGAGTTGGAGGAGAGTTACAGCTTTCATGAGACCAACTTGTGTCATTTGTTTCTTTTAACACGGCGTTGCATGTCAGAAAATTATTTTCATCCAAATTTTGTTTACCGAAAGGGATAATCTCATGCATATTATCACCCAAAGTAAAAGAGTATTATTGTACTGTGCCTAGAAGAGAGATCACAGTTGTTGAATTAGTTATTTTCTCATAAAGTCAGAAGTTCCTCTCTATAAGGAGACAGCTTCTTAATCCACATAATTAGAACTGGTAGTTACATGGCTAACTCAAGCATTTGATTAATTTTGTGGGGTTTATCATAAAAATGATACATTTATAATGTTAGCATTTTTGTTTAATGCAAAGCATAAAACATCCTCTCATTTACTAATCTTTTAGTTCACAATATTGTGAACTTTTCGAGTTCGCAATAGTTGGTTAGAATTCTTTGTTTTTCTTGCAAAAATCACACCCGTAATTATGTTTTCCAGTTTGTATTTCTTTAAAGCAAAGCAATAAAGATATATAAACAGATTGGAGTGCAGAATAATTTTTTAAAAATTTTATATGCTACAAATCACAATATAACTTTAAAGTCTCAGCAATAGTAATTCAAGGCATTTTGACAACTCATCTTTGTTAAGCTTTTTTTCATGTAATTCAATTGTGCCTTCATAGATATAATGTTCTTTCTTTTCCAGCTTAAATTTCATTAATTTACTCAATAATTAATTAAGCTTAATAATAACTACAGCTGGCATACACCATTTGAGAACAAGCACAGCTGAAACCTGTAAGACTTACAAAGATTTTGGTGTTAGGGAGTAGCATGCTAGACCAAAGTAAATTCATTTGTCACCTGTGGATGCCAGTCAGTGTGCTTAGACAGAATAGAAGTTAATTTGGTAAGTACATTAAGCAAGTTAAGATTGTATATCACTCAGAATGAGCTAGATAATGCAGCAATAAGAAATAAACCTTAAATCTTCATGGTTTACAGCAATGAATTTCATGTTTTTCTTGTATTTTTTCTCATGCTATATGTTCATCATGGGTATTACTCTGGGATCAGGCTGATGGAGCAGCCACAACCTGGAACATGACTGATAGCTGAGGCAGATCTCATCGTACCTTGACAGCTTGGTCTTTAAATGTCTTCTTGAGTATCACAGACACAACTTCCATTTGTGTTTCATGGGCCAAAGTAAATGAGTGGACACATGTAATTTTGCATGGGCTAAGAAAACATAATCTTACCTTGTGCCCTGCAGAAAGAATGATGAAAATAATGGTGAACAGTCCTGATGACTACCATGATCAGTATTATTTAAATTTCAAACAATTTATTCCAATGTCATTAATAAGTTTAGTTAATTGTAATACATCTTTCAACCTGCTTACAATCATTATTCTAGTTTCTTTAGAGAAAAACCTAAGTCAATGCTCTAAATAATTGTGTGGTTTGGTACCATTATACATATTTTACAGATAAGGAAATAAAACATACAGAGGATAAATACTTGCCAGTGGTTGTACAACAGTAATCAGGATCCTGGACACTTCCTGCTACTACCTCTTAGGAGGGAGAGGAATGGTAAGTTCCATCAAGCATCCTCTTCATGACTTCTGGGAAATATGGTTATCCATCAATGTATTCTGTCCTTCAGGTTCAGTGGAAAGCTGCTTTCCCTCTGGCAATGCATGCTGCTGCAACACAGGGGTCTTTATGGTTGTTTGTGACAACAACAAAAAAAGGGAGTGTGCTTCAGTTTACTGTTTCTACAGGGTGTTGTATGAGACATGTGCAGTTTTGGTAGGAAGAATAGAAATCTTGAACAGTTTTTGAGACACCTATGTCCCCATGGGGTCATAGGGAACTATACAGTGTAGAATTAGCAGGATATAGTACGTCCCTTTGGACTCTAAATGTAGGCTTGTGGAAGGTGGATTGAAAAAAAAAAAAAAACATACTACCTATCAGAAATATTCAGTGATTCAGCATAATCTCCTTAATGAAAACCTATGGTATCAACAAAAAAGTCAAAGGAGAATAATTGGATCTTGAAGGAGGTATGCAAGAGTTTGAAGAAGCGATGGAGATAGCTGTAATTCTGTGCCTGCTTTTTCACAAACAATCCCAAGACTTTTCTCTGGGATGAGATGAGCAACAGTTTTGCTCTACCATATAACCTAGAGATAGTTTTAAAAGCCATTATCATTCTATGTTCAACTAAAGTGCTACTTTCATAAGGACCAGTCTGCCTTGAATTCTAGACCTGTGAGACTGTCCAACAAAGTAGCTTTGAGCCACATGTAACTACTGAGCACTTGAAACATGGCTAGTCTAAACTGTGGGGTGTCATAAGTGTAAAATATATGGGATTTCTAAGACTTACTCTTTAAAAAAGAACAATTTTTTAAAAAATATATTTCACAAATTTTTCATATTGTATATGTATTGAAATTATAAGTGGATATATTGAGTTAAACCAACTATATTATTACCAAGAGGCAAAACCAATGTGGGAGACTAGACACACATCTCCTTAATTTCCTCTGAAAATTAATACCTGGATTGAGAATGACATAGGGCTGTCAGCCTGGACTACATACCACTATATGGGAAACTGATCTCTCACTGAACCCCACTCCTGCTACCTCTACACTAGTATTTACAAAAGGTACTGGCACTTTTTTTCTTTTTGTTGGTCTGTAGGCAGGTGATGGGCATGAGCTGGCAGATATATTGAGCCACAGTGTTGACGTGAACAGCAGGAGCCTCAGTGGATAGAAAGTGTGTGGGATAGCCACATTTTGAGAACCTGGCAGTGGACTGAGAGCACCACAGCTCCACTACCCTCTCTTTTCTGAGCTCTGCCATAAATTCTGCTGCTTGCCACCATGAGGGGCAGCCTGACTGGGACACCATCTTCACCATCTTCATAGGCTGGGAGTTGGGGTCACCCAACCAGAGACTTCAGAAGGGGCTAATTCCTAGGCTTGGAGGCAATGCCAATCCAGGGAGCACTTTTCCGGCAGAAAGGCTGTGTTTAACACAGTCTTGCCTTATAAGTAAGTCCCCAAAGAGGATAGCAACAGGGCCCTAGCCTCTTCCTACTTTGAACTACATCATAGCATCTGGGTACTGAATAAAAGGTGCTTCCATTCTCAGCCACAGGGCAAGGCCTGCCACACCTTATGGCTGACTAATTTTGGAAGCTGTGGGACAGCTTTTAACTTTTTGAAGTAGGTCTGCCCTGGAGAAATAACTATTGTGCAGCCTAACAGCATATCTTCCTGCCTTTACTGATCTACATCATAGGCCCAGTTGACAGCCCCTCAGTGACTCCATAAGTAGGGTAGTGTCTTTGGAAGCCAGGAGGCAGAGTCTGCCACCCCGAAGAGTCCACTGGGGCCACTCACTAGAATACAAAGAAGGTGGCTGCTGATCGCCCCCTTCTCAGAACTATGCCTCAGCTCCTCTTGAGGGAACACCAGAGAAACTAAACAGCCTCTAGATGGCCCATAGGTAACAGACCATTGCTAAGCATTTAAAGAAACACCCACCATGGCTCTGGAAAACTCCCAAAATAAAGAATAAAAAAACTTCCCAGATGAAGAAGCCTTTATGAAACTATCAGAGGATTATATAGAGTCCTCCTAGAGAGTAAACAAAACGCAGCAGAGCAAAGTGAAAAATTAAGCAAGCTATTCAAACTGATGGAACATCAACAATCTGAAATCCAACAGATCCATAACAAAATTACAGAATTAGACAATTCAGTTCGAAGCCAAAAAAGCAGAATTGAGGAACTGGAAGTCAGACTTTGAGGAAAGAACAACTGACACCAACAGTTATGAAGAGAGCTCAGAAAAAAGTAATAAGACAAATGAAGAAGCATTAAGAAACATGTAGGACTTAATCAAGAGGAACAATCCATGCACCAGAATGTTTATCGCAGCACAGTCCACGATAGTAAAAAAATGAAATCAACCCATATGCCCAACAACAGAAGAATGGATAGGTAAACTATGGTATATATACTCAGTGGAGCACTACACAATGATACAGAACAATGATGACTTCAGGAAACATCTCATGACCTGGTTTCAACCAGAAGACATTATGTTGAGTGAAAGTAGTCAGCGACAAAAGGACAAATATTGTATGAGACTTCTACGATAAGATCTCAAAAACAGACTTGTGTATAGAAGAAAAGACTCTTTGACAGCTGCAAGGGAGGGGAGGGAGGGAGGGAAGTGGGGAGGGTTTAGATTAGATAATTATTAGGTATCTGGTTAGGTGAAATCGGTGATAGCACACTAGAAACAAGAACAATATTGAGTGGACTTAAACATAACATGAGTACTCCTTCCATCTTAACCCAATATTGCAAGGATAGAGTAGGTGGGGCAGGGGGCGGGGAACCATGCTCTTAGGTGAAAGTGAGGCCAATTGGCACAACGAGCGTTTTGCTAAGAGGGTTCTCTGCACCCCACATTGGTGAGTGGCGTCTGGAATCTTAAAAGCTGCCAAGCTGCCATCCGAGGGCGCAGCAAATGGTCCCAACTCAGCAGGAACGGATGCTCACCGAGGACCAAAATGACATGGAGGAAAGATAACCCAGAAGACAAAGAGACCCACATCAGTGGGTGCCTACATCAACTTGGGACCGGAAGAACCGGATGGTGCCCAGCCACCACCAGTGATAGCCGCGATGGAGCTCACTAAGTTGAGTCTCACTGACAACACAAGAATAAAAAGCTGTGCACCCTGAGATCCCCACTAAAAGACCTCAATTGATGGTCTAGTGGTTTTGGGGTTCCCCTGGGAGCATGGCCCGTCGCCCGGATGCTGCCCTTGACCATAAATCATAATGAAGTTCCACACTTCGGACAGGAATGGATTGGACTTGGTGATGCAGTGACCATATATTGGATGCATTTTATGGTTCTATACATCTATAGGATGTCATCCTGCTGACCTCCGGCTGGAGGAAGGAGAGTGGGTGGACAGGAGGGGAAAGGAGGCTGTTGGGAGAATGAGACATGTATGGAGCAGAGAGGAATAGTGTGCTGTCACTGGGCAGGGAGAGCAGTGGAAGCTATATATAGGTGGGTATGGAAGTTTACACGGAATGTACATTTTCAGTCAGTTATAGTAAATAAATTTTTTTTTTTTAAAAAAAAAATGAGGAACAATCCATGATTAATTTGAGTTCTTGAACAGGGAGGGATAGCTGAAAACACAGACAGTATTGTTGTTGAGTTGCTGACTGAAACATCCCTGAAATTCTGAAAGAGACCTTAGATATCCAAGATGTACATCTAACACCACAAAGGTAGACCCCGAAAGAAAGACACAAAGACATATTATAATCCATTTTAATAAAATGAAACATAAGCAGAAACTCTTAAAGGCAGTCAGACTCAAAGCAAAGCTAACATTGCAAGAGAAGCCTCGTAGGCTTTTGTCTGACATCTCATCAGAAATGATGCTGGCACAGAGGCAGTGGGATGACACATTCAAAGCCTTGAAGGAGAAAAGCTTCCAACCAAGAATTATATATCTTGCAAAACTGTCTTTCAAATATGAAGATGAAATTAAGATATTCACAGATAAACAGAAACTTAGAGACTGTAAAAACCAAACCAAAGCTACAAGAAATACTGAAAGGAGTTCTTTGCTTAGAAATACAAAACCATTAAGTGTATACTTAAGGAGGCAAAACAGGATACAACATCCAGGAATGTACTCAGCTAGGGAAGGCACAAATCTCATTCAAAGCTGTAGTATTAAAAGAAAGGAATCAGTAATCATATCAGGAAAACTATGCCATCATCACATTAAAAAGAGGGATATACTACAGTGGTTATAGTCCTTTCACATGGAGAGGAAATTATGCAGAAGTTAAAATTGGATTTAAACTTAGAATCTTAAGAGGGATTATAGGAGCAGCCACAAAGTACAATAACAATGCAACATAGCAAAACAAGAAATCTAATACAGAAGTCTCAACAAACACAAAACCAACACTGAAAAAGATGAAAAATCAACCTATAAAGAACAACCAAGAACAGAATATTAAGAGCAAGAGAGAAAACACCAACACAAAAATAAATACATCAGAATGGCAGCACTGAACACATAGCTATCAATAATCACACTGAATGTAAATGGACTGAACACTCCAATAAAGACACAATGAGTGCCATCTTGGATCAAAAGACTTGACCTGTCTATGTGTTGCAAATAAGAAACACACCTTAGACTTAAAAACATGAATAAACTGAAAACTGAAGGATGGAATAATATATACCAAGCTAACAATATACAAAGAAGAGTAAGAGTGGCAATACTAATCTCAGATAAAACAGATTTTAATGTAAAATCTACCATCATGGACAAGGATGGTCAGTATTTACAGCTGAAAGGTTCAATACACAAGCAAGACTTAAAAATGTTAAATATTTATGTACGCCATACTGAAGCATGTAAATACACAGGAAAAACATTGACTACATTAAAAAATGAGATAGATCACTCTACAGTAATAGTTGGAGACTTCAGTGCTCCACTTTCACTAATGGATAGAACACCTGGAAAAAAGCTCAGTAAAGACACGCAAGATCTTGATGACATAATTAAGCAAGTAGAGCTCATTGACCTTGATATATACAGAACTTCATATCCATCAACATGTGAGTACACCTTCTCCAATGCACATGGAACATTTTCCAGAATAGACCATGTGTTAGAATATAAAGCAAATCTCAACAATACTCAGGTCATTCAATTATTGCAAAGCATCTTCTCAGACCATAAAGACGTAAAACTCCAAATTAATAGCAGAAAAAAACATAGAAACTGGAACTCATGGAAACTGAACAACACCTTTCTCAAAAAGTAATGGGTTATAAAAGAAATCAAGGATGAAATAAAGAAATCATATGAGAATGAAAACACTTCATACCAGAACTTATGGGAAAAAGCCAAAGCAGGGCTCAGAGGTCAATTTAACTCTATAAATGCACACAGCCAGAAGGAAGAAAGGACCCAAATCAAAGAAATCACCCTACAGCATGAACAGGTAGAAAGACAGCAACAGAGAAACCTGTCAGGCACCAGAAGAAAACAGATAATAAGGATTAGAGCAGAACAAAATGAATCAGGGAATGGAAGAACAATTGAAAAAAATGACAAAACCAAAAGCTGGTTTTTTGAAAAGATGAACAAAATTGATAGACTATTGGCTAAACTTACAAAAGAGAAACAGGCAAGGAAACAACCCAAATAAGAAATGAGATGGGAGATGTCACAACAGACCCAAAAGAAATGAAAAGTATCACAACAGAAAACTGTGAAAGACTGTACTCTTAACAGATTTGAAAGCCTAGAGGAAATGGACAAATTCCTAGATTCATATCACCTACCAAAATTATCACAAGGAGAAGCAGAACAACTTAACAAACCCATCACAAAAGAAAACATTGAAAAAGTTGTCAAAAGACTACCAACCAAAAAAAGCCCTGGCCCAGATGGCTTCACTGCAAAATTCTACCAAGCTTTTAGAGAAGAGTCAACTCTGGTACTACTGAGACTGTTTCACAGCATACAAAGGGATGGAATACTCCCAAACTCATTCTAGGAGCCCAGCATAACCCTGATGCCAAACCCAGGGAAACATCGAAACAAGAAGGAGAATACACACTAATATTGCTCATGAACCTAGATGCAACAATTTTCAACAAACTTATAGCCAATAGAATTCAACAACATATCAAAAACATAATTCATCACAACCAAATTGGATTCATACCAAGGATGAAAGGCTGGTTCAACAACAGAAAAACAATTAATGTGATCAACTACTTAAACAGTACAAGAGATGAGAATTACCTGATTTTGTTAATTGATGTAGAAAAGGCATTTGACAAAGTCCAACACCTATTCGTGATAAAGACTCAGCAAAATAGGGAAAGAAGGCCACTTTCTCAATGCAATAAGGGGCATCTATGCAAAGCCAACTACCTACATCATCCTGAATGGACACAGACTGATAAAATTCCCCTTGAGAAGGTGAACTGGACAAAGATGCCCACTCTCCCCTCTTGTATTCAACATTGTACTAGAAGTTCTGGCCAGAACAATGAAACAAGACAAAGACATAAAGGATATCTGCACTGGCAAAGAAGTAAAAATCTCTGTATTTGCGGATGACATGATTGTATATATGGAGAATCCTGAAGAATCCATTAAGTAAACCACTGGAACTAATAGAAGAGTTCAGCAAAGTATCAGGATATAAGATAAATTTAAGTAAATCAGTAGGATTCCTTTATACTAACAAAGAGATCATTCAAGAAGAAATCGCCAAATCAATACTGTTTTCTATAGCCACCAAGAAAATAAAACACCGAGAAATAAATCTAACTAGAGAAATAAGAGATCTATACAAAGAGAACTACAAGACCTTACTGCAAGCAAACAAGAGAAACACATAAATGTAGAAACCTACCCTGCTCATGGATAGGAAGACTTAACACTGTGCAAATGTCTGTTTTACCCAAAGCAATCTACATATACAATGAAATTCCAAAACAAATTCCAGTGACATTTTTTTATCAGATGGAAAAACAAATCAATAAGTTGGAAAGGGAAGAAACCTGGATAAACAAAGCACTACCGAAGAAGAGGAACACAGTGTGAAGCCTCATACTACCTGACCTTAGAACTTACTACACTGCCACAGTAGACAAAACAGCCTGGTACTGGTACAAAAAGAGACACATAGACCAACAGAACAGAGTTGACACTCCAGAGATGCCATCATCCTCTTATGAACAGTTGACATTTGACAAAGCCCCTAAGATTGTAAACTGGAGTAAAAATAGTTTGTTTAAAAAATGGTGCTGGCAAAATTTATATCCATATTCAAAAAAGTGAAACAAGACCTATATCTTACACTTTACACAAAAACTGATTCAAATTGGATAAAAGACCCGAATATCAAATCTAAAACAATGAAGACCATTTAAGAAAAATTAGGGTCATCAGTGGAAGTTTCAATACACAGTTTAGACAGACTTCAAAATCTGACAAAGCACAATCAACAGAAGAAAACACAGAGAAATTGAAACTACTTGGAATAAATCACTTTTGCTCATCCAAAGACTTTATCAAAACAAAAGACCACCACAGGGTGGGAAAATATAGTTGGCAACTACATTTCAGACCAATGTCTGATCACCATAATCTGCAAGGTACTGTAAAATATCAACAAGAAAATGGTAAATAACCCAATTAAGCAATGGGCAGAAGAGATGGACAGACACTTCACTAAAGAGGACATCCAGGTAGCCAAAAGATAAATGAGGAAATGCTGACGATCATTAGCTGTTAAAGAAAGCCAAATCAAAGCTACAATGAGATACCATCTCACCTCAACAAGGTTGGCCATGGTGCAAAAACCACAAAACAACAAATGCTGGAGAGGCTGTGGAGAAACTGCAACTCTCCTACACTGTTGGTGGGTTTGCAAAATGGTGCAACCTCTTTAGAAAGCAAGCTGGTGCTTCCTTAAAAAGCTGGAAATGAATCAAACAATACCATTTGATCCAGTAATCCCATTGCTCAGACTATATCCTACAGAATCGAGGGTAGTCACATGAACAGATACATGCACACGAATGTTTATTGTAGCACAGTCCACCATAGCTAAAAGATGGAATCAACCCAAATGCCCAACAATATGTGAATGGAAAAACAAACTGTGGTATATAAACTCAGTGGAACACTATGCAATGATAAAGAACATTGATGATTTCAGGGAACATCGCATAACCTGGTTTGAACTGGAAGACGTTATGCTGAGTGAAATCAGTCAGCAGCAAAAGGACAAATGTTGTATGAGACCCTACTTTAAGGATAGCTGATAGAAATTTGGTTGAGTGAAAACAGTAACAACGCATGTTAGCGAGAAGATCAACTTAACTGAACTTAACATAAACGGAAAACTGTTCTAATCTTAACCCAATATGGCAAGGATGGAGCAGCAGCGGCAAGGTCCAGGAATCATGCTCTTAGGGAACATCAAGGCCTATTGGCATAACTAGACTACTGCTAAGAGAGTCTTCTGCACTCTATATTGGTGAGTGGCATCTAGGGTCTTAAAAGCTGGCAAGCTGCCACCTGAGTACAACTCAGCTGGAACAGATGATCTCCAAGGACAACAAAGGTATGAGGGAAAAAGGGTGCAGAAGACAGAAGGACCCACGTGAATGGGAAGGACCCACGTGAATGGGTGAGTATATCAACATATGACCAGAAGAACCAGATGGTGCCTGGCCACTGCAGTGACAACTGTGATGTGGTACACAATGTCAAATCCCAGTGGCAACAAGATTAAAAAGGGGATTGTACCCAAGAGCGCCACTGAAAGACTGCAGTTTGGTGGTCTAAGTGCCTGGTGTTCCCCTGGGAGCATGTGCCCTACTCCTGCTGCTGCCCCTGACCAGAAAACATTATTGAGGTAAACTTTTAGCCAGGAGCTGATTGGACTTGGAGACAAAATGTGACCATATGGTACATGTACTTTATGGTTCCATGAATCTATAGGATGCTGTCCTACTGGCCTTTTACCAGAAGGGGGAGGGTAGAATAGAGGGAACAGGAGATTGTTCAGAGGATATGACACATGTAGAATGGAAAGGCGGAGAGTGCTGTCACCAGGCAAAGAGAACAGAAGGAGCTGCAGATAGGCAGGCATACAAATTTAGTTTGGATTGTATGCTTTCACTCAATCTCTCAACGTATGACCAGAAGAACCAGATGGTGTCTGGCCACCACAGTGACAACTGTGATGTGGTACAGATATATTATTACCATCCGACTCGACAGCACTGAGTTATCAATTTTATCTGTTTTTGAAGATGTTTTATTTATTGATTTAACAAATAATTTATTGTACCAAGTGAAAGTTTATAATCCAACTCAATTTGTCATTCAAAGCCTTGCACACACACTGCTGTGTAGTCCTAGCTGCGCTCCACATGCTGTGAAAGCATACCCCTCTTTGCCATCCTTTATTTCCCATGTCCGTTCAGTCAGCTCCTATCTCCTTCTACCTTCTCATCTCACCTTCAGACAGTAGCAGCTCAACTAGCTTTGTGTACATAGTTACGCCAAAAGGCATACTCTACTGGTACCATTTTACGTATTATAATCTGGTCCAACACTTGTCTGAAGAGTTGGCTTCAGGACTAGTTTTAGCTCTGGGTTAACAGAGTTCAGGGGCCATGCCTTCTGGGGATCCTCTAGTCTGTCAGAACGTCAAGTCTTGTCTAGAGTTCTAGTTATGCATGCCCATTTTTCTCCCACTATGTTAGGGACTGTATGTTGTGCTCCCTGTCAGGGCAGCCACTGATGGTAGCCAGGCACATATGTCTCATGCTGATGTAGTCTCTGGATCATAAGGCCTTTCTGATGTTGCTTAGATAGCTACTTATAGCATTTAAGACCAGACACTACTCAGCAAAATGTGATACAGAACATTTTCTTAAGAGACTTTGCTATACCAGTTGACCTAGTGCCCCCTGAAACCATGGTCCCCAGACCCCTGTCCTTCCTACTCTGTCTTTGAAGTGTTGGGTTGTATTTATGACTCATCTCAGCTTTTGGTTTATGTGGGGATGGCACTGAAGGTTTTCTTGCTCAGGCCTTGGACTCTGTATAGGCTTCTGGCCAGATATGATTCGGCTGATTCAGTAGTAGTTACATAACTTGTTTATAATCTTGAGGCTCCTGAATCTGACTGCCAGTCACTTTTGTTTAAAACTTGTATATCAGGTCACTCTGCCATAAGACAGCAGAGTGGGGAGTGATAGAAGTAGGAGAGCTGATGTGTGTGTGGATGTGTGTGCGAGAGAGAGAGAGACAGAGAGAGAGAGAGCAATGTAGAGAGTGCTTGCACCCACTGAATGCAGTACCTGCCTCCCACTGTTGCATCAATAAACCTGCTATAACTACACCTGCTGTGCCTCCCTTGTGAGTCTACCCGAATCATGGATCAATATTCCTGGTCTTGAATATCTGTGTTCTGATAGTTTAGTACAGCTGTGCTGACTTTAAAGATGTTTTAAATGTGTCTGCAAAAACTGAAGATTACTTTTGGAATCCCTGGATGCTGCAAATGACTAAGTGCTTGAGTATTAGCCAAAAAGTTGCCAGCTCAAGTGTGCCCACAGGCACCTCAGAGAACAGACTTGGTGATCTGCCTCCAAAAGGTCACAGTCTTGAAAATCCAATGAAGCAATTCTGCTCTGCACTGATGGAATTACCAAGAGTTGGAATTGACTCAACTTTAGCTAATGACAGCTATAAAAGCTCTCATTCTATTTATATTGGAGAGCAATGGCCTAGAATCTCAAAATGGGTTAAGGGGGGTTTAGATTAGCATATGTCAGAAATTCACATGTATACCTAGCCAAGCCAAGTGCCGATACCTAAAGTTTGAAAAATTTAAACATCTTAGTGAACAAATAGTAAAGACTCACAACATTTACTAGCTGCCTGGGAAGCAGGAGACAGGAAGATCATGGGCTGTCCCTTGGACTTATCGTGTGGTTTTGTAACTCACAGAGCCTCTCCAGGCTTCAGATGCCCTTGGTCAGAAGATGACTCTATCAGCCCTCTAGCTTTGTCTGCAAACCAGAAGATCCTGAATCACCTGGGAAGCTCAGAGCTCCACTTTCAGACAGTCTTAAGCATTAGGTTTGAATAATGCCAAGGGAATATACTTTTTATAAATAGCTCTAAGAGATTCTGGATCCTCCTACCCTCCCCTTCTAGGGTTTGCAAACCGTGGAACTGAACTAGTAATTGTGAATATTTTTTGTCCACAACGCTCAGCAAGAAGTACATTGTACATCAAGATCTAGTGAGCACATGCGTAACTGAAATGAAATACTACTAACAATATTTATCTTTTACTAGGCAACACTCACTAATGTGTTCTATTTATTATCTATCTTATTTAAAAATTATTTGTTGTGACTCAGAAATGGAACCTACATAGGTTTATGAATGGCTTGCAACTTTCCACTTAAAAAATACTGGGAAATATGACCCCTTTCATTTTTGGGAAATCAAATGTAACTCAGCATTCCACTTCAGAATTTCATATCCTGAACATCATAAACAGTAAAGGGCCAATAAGCCAATACGCCTGTCCCATTTATCCATCCTGAGAGCAATGTCTCCTCAATCATAGTGTATAATGTTCAAGTAGACTTATTTTGGGGTGATAAAGGGTGAATATTGTAACAAACTTTGTTGGTGCGGTAGGCTAAGCGCATGGAATCTGGGGACATGGAAACAGATTGCCCTTCTCTATCCCTGTCCCTGAGTTCTGTACCACATCACACCATACTTTTTTTTTTTTTTTTAATTCCTAGGCCTTTGCCTCCAAACAGTCTTTTGTTGTTGTTGCTTGGTACAGAAGTCTGGACAAATCTTTCAAACTAATCAGTTCAGGACTCCCCAGATAGTATACTGCAGTGATTTGAGCTCAGAGGTATTCCCTCTGCCCTTTCATTGCTGCATGGGAATAAACGCAGACCTTCTCGAGGGTACCCAGCAAGGAAAGGAAGCACCCCTTCCTCAATCATGGTAGCACACAGTTTATAAGGCTGTGTAAGGTCTTAAGGGCTGTCAATCTACACTGCAGAAGACTAGGTTGCTTTTCAGAACAGGACTTGTTTCTGCAAAGCAAAATGGCATCTTTAGTCCTTGTCTTTAGATTGTGTTTGGAACTGAATGTTGAATTCTCCAGCTGCTGCTTTAACTTGACTCACACTGTCCATCTTTTGGATAAATCTGTTAGTTCCTCAGACCACACAAGTGAAAAGGGTACTTACAAATAACTCTTCTGCCCTCTGACTTTGCTTTAACAGCCCTCCAAGGAAATAAGGTCGCAAGTTCACTGATGGCAGGAAAGACCGAGCAGTGTCCTGAGCGATCCCCCACATTTACTGTACCATTCTCAATTCATAAAGAAACCACAGTACCTTTAGTGCCCAATGACTTTCCCATGTGTTCAACATTTTTTAGTTCTAAGCACTGTCTTCAGCTCTTCTGCAACATGTGTTTGAAGATTACCTACTGGTCCCACATTAAGGTAATTATTTTAACTGCTGTTTTGAAACAGTACAGTGGTATACCAAGAAACTTCCTACCCAGTAACTAGCACGGTTGGTTAAACAAAAATTTATCCCTAGTCAATCAAATGAATCTATTAAGTTGTAGATAAATACATGATTTCATCACCTATAAGCATGAGCATCCAAAGAGAAATAAGGGACCTCACTTGAGGTGTTGATACCTCCTATAATAAACGGATCAACTCTACACTTGTGCTAAGCTATCAATGATTTCACAAGGCATGCTGCTCTAATAAACTGTAACAATGCAAGTATATGGAGGTAAATGCTACTCATAGTGAACAGGGCTACACAGGATATGTTTTAACAGACACACCTATAAATTAACATCTATAAATCTCATTGCTTTATTGACATTTATGCCCTGCCAAAATATTACATTCTTGCGAGGGCTGTGTAAGTAGTTCACATGGTTTCTGTCCTTCGGAATGTGGAAGTCTTTATTTGTTTTGTTAACAGACTTTTAAATATCCTTAGGTTATGCATCAAACAGATGTTGGGGTAAATGTTCCTGACCAATTTAAACATTTCTTAGCTTGAATTAATTTCCAGTTTCTGCAGCTTCTGTATAGTTTGACTTGCTGATCAGCACCTGATAAACTGTGAGTCTAGTAATGCTGGGGTTTAGGGGTTCTATGGTGTGAGTTTTAATAGCAAAACTGAGGAAACTAAGATAAAACCTAACTGGGTAAGTTAACAGTTTTAGCACTGTGCACATGTGGCTCCCATGAGGACACTTCAAAAGATGTTACAGTCTAACTCCTGTTGCAAGAACTAGCTACAGAATGTGACCTAAACAGTTGTCTTTCCAAGTTGTTTCTCGATTGAGTTTTCTTTGTATTTTGAATGCTGTGTTCAATGAATATAAATATCACATTAACTTTCCCACCCCTAACTAGTTGAGTATTTAGTACATAGAATGTAAGTGTCCCACTGTGAAACCCACAAGATATTCATCAAAGGGAGGAAGTTCTTTAAGGTGTTTCTGCCCTGTTAGAAAGTGCTCTTCAGACAGAAACTTCAACAAGTTCCAGCTGCCTTTAAAGTCCTCCATTTCTTTATGCTGTCCAAGTGTCCATCACCTGACAAATCTGTTTGTTTTGTAACCTGAGTTCACCTGTTGCAGAGGGGTGGGGCAACTCCTTGGGTACATTAAAACAAAAACAAAATGAATTCTATTTGGGTCTTCAACCAATTCTTTTTCTCTTAAGCATGTCTCAGAAATTCCTTTGCTACAACTGACCACGGATTTGGAGGAAGCTAAGGAAGACAAATGCTTGGGCATAGTCTTTTCCAGCATCTTTTAAAAGGATCTGTTCAATTTGTAATGAAGAGTATAGTATCAACATTGTGTTACTCATCTAGATATGGCCTGGGAAAAGATTTGAAGAAAATACCCTTTGTTCTTGCAATAGGAGAGAAAGCCTAGGAAATTATAGACTATAGATTTTTCATCATTGTCAGAGTGAACTCACAAATCTTGTTTCTGGTAAAAGACTACTTGAAGCTGGTTGATCAAGTGTTTCACTACTTTTTCTATCTACTAATTACAAGTCCCCCCAGTTTCTCCTTTTTTGGCTTACATAAATAATATGAGGACTGTAAAAGCAGAATGATTTCATCAATAGCTTGAGTCTGCTTCAGACTCTGTACATAGCACAGTGATGCTAACATACACTTGGGGAGATTTGAAAGCTCTTTCATAAAATTCCAATTAGGTATACATGTAAGCAACTGAGTTGAATTGGTTAGAGGTGTCTAACAGTGTGAATAATATTCACATGACCACTTTCCATCACCAAGTTGCTTGTCAAGATTAAAATCCTCTGTCAAGATTAAAACCCTGGTGCATAGTGGTTAGGACCTACGGCTGCTAACAAAAGGTCAGCAGTTCACAGCCACCAGGCCCTCCTTGGAAACCGTATAGGGCATTTCAGCTGGATCCTTTAGATTCTCTACGAGTTGGAATCAACTTGACAGCATTGGGTTGTTTTCCGGGGGAGGGGTAGGATTGGATTAGATGGATATGCAGTTCTCAAACATTGTTAAATTTTCAATTCATAGAATGCATGAATCATAGATAAGCAAAATATATCTGGCTGTAAAGATGAGAAAATATTAGACCAAGCTAGTGGCACTAGTGGTTTCCATTCCAAATATCAATATTTTGTATGGATTTATTGCATATCATTGCAACAAATACTAATATGGGCACACCTGAAAATTCCCTTTCCTTCTCCCTAATAATCCTTAATCAGTGTGCATTAAAATACGAAAGGACACAAAGCATGTAAGCATGGGAATATGTACAATTCACATGCTGTTATCTGTTTTTTACTTAAGTAGATGTATTTACGGTTGAGAAGTCTCCACTGAAAACCGGGATGAAACGCAAATGCCATAGACATTTGTTTGCACTTCATCAACAATATACTGAAAGTTGGACCCCTCAATCAACATCCTGTAAGAAATTATGATAGGGAACCCGTGGCTGTGTGTCCTATAGGTTTTATTGTTGCATGTTAATAGGAGGAGATTTCTATCTTGTTTAACGTACAAGTTAGTTCTACCAAATTTGGATGACTTGTCATTATGGAGAAAGCTGAAATTAGCGTTCCTGACTTTCTTGTAAGTATTTTTATAAAAGAAAAAATAATTGTTTTCCCTTTAAAAAATGACCAGCTGTGAACTCTCAGTCTTTCTACCAGTACTCTGAAGCAATGCTAAGATAAGCTGATATGTTTAAATCAGACAACTAAATTTATGGGACAGTGAAAGGGAAAGAAGTATAAAGAGTAACTAGAAACTAGACAAACCTGGCTTGAACGATATGACTCGTGTTTAAGCCTGTTCCCTTCTTATAGGATTTCAAAACACAGAAGGACCTCATAAAGTCTCTCCTTTCGAAATCTTTCACTCACCCTCCTTTCTAAGGCAGAACCTGTAGGAGATCCATTAGTCATCTACTGAAAAGCTAATTTTGCGCAGCTATGGTTATGCCCATGTAAGCTTTAAAGGGAAATTTAATTTGGGAAGTTTATTTAAAGACTCCAGGCTTAAAATATGGAATGCCATGGTCTGAATAGGTTTGAATTAGTCTAAACTAGGACTTCTATTTGAAATGGGGTGTGCTAAGATCAAAGAATGACAGAACCAAAATAGCAGTAGAGATTTCATTGGGGTTGCACATGTTCCCTCACCTGTGTATGTGAGTGTGTATGGGAGTCTGTTTTGGGAAAGGAAGTGGAGTAAGCAGGATCCGAATCTCATGGGCACTCTCTCTGACACATAGTTCCCTGTAAATTCTCATTCGTCTATCCCTCCACCTCTCAGTTGGCAGCTGGGTGATGCAAATGGTTAAGTGCTTGACCACTAATGGTGAGGTTGGTAGTTCAAACTCATCCAAAGTTGTGTTGGAAGACAGACTTAGTGACCTGCTTCCAAAAGGTCACAGCCTCGAAAACCCTGTGGAGCAGTTCTACTTTGCAGACATGAGTTTCCCATCATTGAGAACTGACTGCTTAACAGCAGCAAGAACAACTGCTAACTTCATTAAGAGTCTCTGTTAAAATGAGCATCTTTTAAACTAAAATGAGTGCTGGAATCCTTTCTTTTCATGTTGATTTTTGCCCATTTAGGGTGAGGGTATTTGGAGGCAATGACTCAGCTTTGTGGGGAGTTATTTAGTATAATAATTTGCTGGGGTGAGGAAGTCTACTTACATTATTTTTCAGAAAGGAAAGAAAAACAAACATTTCACAGAAAGTTTCAAGAGTGAAGCTCTAGACATTTCTACCTTGAAAACTAGGTGCAAATAATAGCTGTTAGTTTTTACTTTCTTTTTGTAATTGGAGACAAATGTAACAAATATTGGCTGTACAGTTTGATGACTTCTGATATTGCCGGCTTGAAAAAAAAAAGCACATGCCCACCTGCTCATGGTGCCAGATTGGCTTATGGTGGGCGAACAGATGACCATTTCCTTTTCCTTGCCTCATAGCAGTAGCCTACTACTTACCTCCCTGCCTAGTGTCTTAACTTCTTCAGTACTTCTTTCCTTGTAGTTGGAAGTATGTTTCTGAAACAGGAGTATTATCAACTTCTTCTCTTGGCTTTAACTAGTCATTGGCACCTCACTGATTTTTTTTTTTTTTTTGGCAACTGTTAGAGCAGCACTAGCTGACTAAAACAGAATTCATTGTTTTTTTTTTTTTTGTGATTAAGTGAAAGTATGCAATCCAAATTAAGTTTGCATGTCTGCCTATCTGCAACTCCTTCTGCTGTCCTTGCTCAGTGACAACACACTCCTTCTTTTCATTCTATATATGTCATATCCTCTTAACAGTCTCCTGTCTGGTCCTCTCTACCTCCTCCTCTCCCTCCTAGTAAAAGGCCGGGAGGACTGCGTTCTACAGATGCATAGAACCATAGAGTACACACACACTGTGTCCCCGAGTCCAGTCCATTGCTGTCTGAAGAGTTGACCTCAGTAATGTTTTCTGGTCAGGGGCAGCAGCAGGTCTAGAGGCCATGTTCCCATGGGAACCTGCAGGCCTTAGGACCATCATTTGCGGTCTTTTAGTGGAGTTCTTGCGGTGCACCCCTTTTTTTTCTCATGTTGCCACTGGGACTTGACATTATTTGTCCCATCACAGCTGTCTTTGGTCATGGGTGGGCACCGTCTGGTTCTTCTAGTCACATGTTGATACAGTCACCCACTTGCATGGGTCCTTCTGTTTCCTGGGCTCTTTTTCCTTTATGTCTTTGTTGTTCTTGGTGATTGTCTATTCTGGATGAGTTAGGACCACTTGGTGTACCTCAGATGGCAGCTTGCTAACTTTTAATACTCCAGCATCCCACTGATTTTAAGATCAAACCTAAGATCTGTGGAACCCAGCTGTGGTCTCCCACTCATAACCTTGTTTAGCACTACTTTCCTATGATCCTCTGTCAGCAGCCTCTCTAAAACACTTCCTGGTCTTTGGTTTGTCACCCTCTCTTTGCAACTTTGCCTATAGCACCCTTTCCCCTTTAAGCATGGCCAGAATAGAGCTTTGTTAGTTTAATTCTTTGCCACTTCCTTTGTCTACATGCTTGCTGTCTCCTTATCCAGAGCAAACTTTTCCTGACTTTTGGCTTTTGTCATAATCAGGTGTCATGGACTGAATTGTGTTACCCCCAAAAATCTGTGCAGCGATTTATCTAGGCTGTGATTCCTGGTATTGTGTCATGTTCCTCTGTGTTATAAATCCTGTCTTTATGATGTTAATGAGAGTAGATGGGCAGCAGTTGTATTGACGGGGCAGGACTCAATGTGTAAGATTGTTTTGTGACTGGAGGTAGTCTCTTAAGGTATAAAAGAAAGAAGGTATCAGAGAGATTTGGGGACCTCATATCACCAGGAAGCTGTGCTGGAAGCCAAGTGTGTCATTGGGAAAGGACTGGGATCCCTGTACCTCAGAAGCTTCCAGGCCAAGGGAAGATTCACAACAAGAAACAGCAAAGAAAGCCTTCCCTTGGTACTGACACCCTGAACTTAGACTTTTAGCCTAATGAAATATGTGAAAATAAAAAGGTATCTTTTTAAAGCCATCCACTGGTCATATTTCTGTTAAACAAACCACTAGATGACTAAAATACCGGGTAACCAATATAAGGTCTCTAGCCTTTTGAAATATTTGAGAAATGCTTCCAGCAGTTTGAGAAACAATGCTTACTATTGAATGCATATATTTTGGACTCAATTTTCCTGTGCTTAATAATAAAAGTTCCATTTTCTGTAAGTAATGGAAAATGTTGAGCTAAGGAAAACAGAAAAATTACCCATGTCCACATTTGAAGTTCAGCTATATTCACAATGTGGATAGTTAATGGCAAGAACTCTGAAAAGAAATTCAGCAAAGGAAGGACTTTGGCAAGTTCAGTCAGACTTATGTAGAAGACATGATGTCAAAGCTCCAAGAGCATCATCATAGCTAATGTGTGAATCAGACTCAGATGAGCCAATGTATATTTTGGGGACAAAGGGGTGTTACACATTCAACTGAATGCACAGCTCATTTAATTTCCTACTTTATGAGACTACAAAACTGTCATGATGCCCAGAGCCCTGAGCAGGTTCATAGCATTGCACATCATTAGGGATTTTCACTGTAGAAGGAATAGCTTTGTGACAGTAATGAAAATTTATAAGTGTATATTAAGTTCAGGGACTGTTGATATATGTGAACATGTGGAGCCTTTTTTTAAATTATTGTAATTTAGATGAAAGATTTTAGAAGAAACTAGCTTCACATGAAACAGTTAATATATATATTGTTTTATGACATTGGCTACTAATCACACCACATGTCAACACTCTCCCTTTTCTAACTTGCAGTCCCTATTAACCGTTTTCTTGCCCTTCGCTTGCCATGTAGGCCCTGCCCAAAGACTAGTGTGACCCTTTAGTCTCATTTTGCTTCATAGCCCCATCCAATTCCCAGCTGAAAGTTGAATCCCAGGAGCGATTTCATTACTGAGCCAAAAACGTGTCCAGGGGCCATACTCTTGGGGTTTCTCCAGTATCTGTCAGGCCAGTTAGTCTGATCCTTGTGTGTGTGTGTTAGCATTTATAGTGATCCCTGTCAGAGTAGTCAGTGGTAGCACCTGGGCACCATAAAGCTCTATTGGACTCAGTATGGTAGATGCTGCTGCAGCTGTGTTTTACCAGTCCTCCAGACAAATCTTCCCCTTGTGTCTCTAGTTTTCTTTACTTTCCCATGCTCCTGATGAGGTGAGACCAATGGAGTATCTTAGATGGCCACTCACAAGATTTTATGACTCCTGATACTACTCACCAAAGCTGAAGGTAGAACATTTCCTTTATAAACCATGCCATGCCAATTGAGCTAGATATTCCCTGAGTCCATGGTCTCCACAGACCTCAGTCTAACATTTTAGTCCCTCAGAGAGTCTAAATGTATCCTGGATTGTACATGACTCTACCTAATACAAGCTGGGCTTGCCTTGCAAGCCTTGTGTACCATCTTATCCTTCACCAAAGTTACAGAGCATGTGGAGTCTTAAAGCTCACAAGTGTTGATTATTGTTGCCTATGTTACCTGATATGTATGCCTAGGTTGGTGAGGCGTACGTGTATTTAGGTTGCATTAGAAGAATTTTAAGTTACAAAAAGTTAAAAAGAAAAAAATTCTGCCAAGTTAAAAATATGCTCTTGAGTGGGTGAATAGTATCATAGGATTCCTAAACTGGTATTTTATAGGATGTCAGGATACATGGATACCCAGAGCACAGTAACAAGGTTCCCACTACTTTTGGGGCCATGGGGAATTTCACAGCAGAGTTTTAGAAAGTCATGAAAGGATATGCTTCAGAAGTTTTCCTGCCTCAATGGAGAGGGATAAAGAAGTCGTAATCAAGTTAACACACCTCTGTCGTGACAAGGGCTGGAAGCACCAATAGAGAGCAGAACTGGAATGTGGACAGAAGGAGAAATGTCAGTTAAGAGTCCAAGGCCTTCTGAGGTGACCTAAGACAGGGCTAGAAAAACCCTGGTGGTGTAGTAGTTAAGTGCTATGTCTGCTATGTCGGCAGTACAAATTCGTCTGGCACTCCTTGGAAACTCTATGGAGCAGTTCATTCTACCCTATAGGATAACTATGAGTTGGAATTGACTCAGTGGCAGTGGTTTAAGGCAGAGTCCTGGTGGCATAATAGTTAAGAGCTGCCGCTGCTAACCAAAAAGTCAGCAGTTCAAATTTACCAGCTGCTCCTTGAAAACCCTACGGGGCTCGCCTGGTCTGTTCTACAGGGTTTCCATGATTTGCATTCCACTCAATGGCAACTTGCCTAAGGCAGACCTGTTTAAGGTAGATAGGAATAGTCAGGCCTCAGGGACTAGGAATGGCAAGAGGTTCAGTCCAAGAACACAAAGGGTAGGCCCAGTAGTATCAAGATGATGAGCAAAGAGTGCCGTAGACTTTACAGACTCCCATCCATATACTTCAACATTCACTGCTTTTGTAATAAGTTGGATAACTTCTATCTGCAACTCTCTGAGGGCTTTCTTCAGCCATAAGTGTATGATAGGCCTGGACATAGGACAAGCAGGAAGTCCTAGGGCATTAACTTTCTTAGGTGGAACCCACAACCAGTGGTATGTAGGAGATGGTGATTAAATTTTGCAGTCAGAAGAATGATGATCTTCCAAATAAGTCCTTGTCAGAATCCCTGGAGACTATGGATACATTAAGTTACATAGCAATGGAAAATTAATGTTGTAGACGAATTGAAGTTACTAATAAACTAACTTTATAATAAAGAGGTTATTCTGGATTATTTTGATGGATTCAGTGTAATTATCAGGGTCCTTAAAAGTTGAAGAGGCAAGAAGTATGAGAAAAACTCAAATTGCCTTTGCTTCCTTTAAAGATGGAAAGACACGTAAACCAAGGAGTATGAGCAGAATCTAAAAGCTGGAAAAGGCTAGGAAATGTATTCTGTCCTGGAGCTTTCAAGAGGAATGCTCCTTTATCTCAGTGTGACTAATTTTTTACTTCCAACCTTCAGAATTGTACAATAATAAATCTGCACTGTTTTAAGTTACTGTATCTTTATGCAAATGATATGGGTGTTACACCATTTTTGTTTTGTCCTGTTTTGCCAACTGTGCCCTCCACCCCAGATAATTTTGAAAGTGCTGCTATCTTAATTTTTTTGCAGCGACTTGTAAAAACTTACTGGCATAGTACAAGTCTGAAAATACCTAAGGGGTAGGGCATGTTGGCAAAAAAACCCAAAAAACAAAAAACATAATACTCATGTTATTTATGTAAAAATAAAGTGCTAAGTTTTCTGTAATGTTTTTCCAAAACAGTGGGAAGCTAATAAAAACACCATATCTTGGTTTCCTTGCCCTTGGGTGGGAAAACTGTGAGGCATATTTCATGTGATCTCCCAGCAGTCTCCAATGGGACTGAACCTGATTGCTCACTGAAACAACTTGCTCCATAACACATTCTGAGCTAGTTTTTCAATTCCCTGTCTTACTTTCCCATCATCCTGCAATGCTATCTGGGGTACACTTTCAGAAATACTACTGCATCCACAATTTTTCCTCAGAGTCCACTCCTAGAGGAATATCAACTAAAGGAAGAGGTAAAAGCATAAGTAAAAATATATGGACAAAAGTAATGGAAGAATTTTTGTTCTACCTCAAGGACTTTAGAGCAACTGAGAGTTTTTTCTGCCTCTACTATGATAACAGTAACTTAACATTCCTTGAGGTCAACCCCCTCAAACAGTATAAGCCTGTGTATCTCCAAGTGAAGGCATTATTACCTAGGCCTGGAGCATACATATTTGTTTGGATCCAATGATGGGTTTGAGGGATTTGCTCAAATGATTTTCTTTTTCCTCTGGTGATGCTGGGTTATGTGGGTCTGAGCCTGAAGTTTTCTGTAGTCTTTGGGCCCTAAAAGGGAGAGACAACCTGGGAATGAAGGTAGCAGAGATGAAGCAGAGCCAGGGAGCAGGAGTCAGAACAGGAGCTTGGGCACTGTGGCACCACTGAGATCTTGGGATCAGTCATGCCTGATAGAAGACCTACCTCCGGGCTTTTCAAGAGTTTTTGTGAGACAACAAATTCCTTCTGTTTTCCATTTATACTAGTTTCAGTTTTGTTTCTGTCACTTGTATTCTAAGGAGTCCTAAGAAGCACAGACTTGATGAAATTGCTGGTCCTCATAGGGGACCTGAGTTTGTTGAATAAATGTGTTTGAGAAAGTGGGAGGGGTTGAAGGTGACTTATTGACTTGAATAGTTTGTGCACTGCAAAGTAGCCCTAGGTGACACCAACTCAACAAATGGTACAAAGAGCTCACCTCTTGTAGTGGAGAAGTGAGGGGTGGGAAATACGATACCTTAACACCATCATGGTGTTTGGGTTTGAAATCAGCATACAAATTGAGACTATCTTGCTTAGGGTGGCTGTCTTAACTGGGTAGAAATGGAAAACAGGAAGGAGAGGATTCTTCTCTGCTACTGGAGATTACACATTGAAGAGTGTTAAAGAGATAATGGGACACTTCCCATACCTTCCCCTCCCATATTATGCATTCTCAGCAGTCTCAGGGGGAACCAAAGGCAGAACTGAGGCCAGCTTCATATTTTCAGAGATGACTTGAGTCTATTTTGTAGTTACTCTCTTTCACTAAACTTCTACCATGTGTTTGGAGTGATTTACGCAGGGGTCAAAAAAGAGCATAAGGTATAGCTAGGATAATGTGATATTAAGGAAGTTACAGAGGTATAGTAATTCAAATGAAAGCTGACTTATTATTAAAAAAAATGGATGTCAGAAGATGGTCAAACACCATTAAAGTATTGACAGGAAGAAAAAAGCATCAGCTAGAATTTTATATTTGGTGAAAACATCCTTCAAGAATGAAGGCAAAATAAAAAGCATTGTAAGATGAAAGAAAGTAAAAAAATGCACCTCCAGCACACCCATACTAAAGGACAGTTTTCAGTATGAAGGAAAATGATAACAAATGGAAGCTGACATCTTTAGAAAGAAACAAAGAATGCTAGAAATAATAATTTTATGGGTAAGTGTAAAAGCGTATTCTTTCTTTATTTAAGGTACATATTACTTTGTAAAACAGACATTGGTAAAGTTCAGCCTGTGGGTCAAATCCAGCCCACTACTTGCTTTTATAAATAAAATTTTATTCAAATATAGTCACACCCATTTCTTATGCATGTTTATAGCAACTTTTGTATAACAACAGCATAATTAAGTAGTTATGACTGAAATTGTATGGCCACAGAGACTACAATATTTGCAATTTGGACCTTAACACAAAATGTTTGTCAACTGATCATTTAGAGTAAAAAAAAACTACAAGTTTTTCTTAGAAGGTTTGTAACATATATAACATATGACAATTGTACGTGACTATATATGGCTGCAAGATTCTTGCATTCTACACATATAAAAAATTGCTGTTGAGTTGATTCTGTAATAGTAATGCTATTAGACAGAGTAGAACTGACTCAGAGTTTCGAGATAGCGGCTGGTGGATTTGAACTGCCAGTCTTTCATTTAGCAGGCAAACCTGGAATCACTGTCCCACTAGAGCTCCGGTGGAAAGTTAAAGATGCACAATTTAATCCCTAATAAAACTACTAAATAATAATGTGAAGCTATGCAGGCAATAGATAAATTAAAAATGGAATTCTAATATCAAGAATGTAAAGGAATTTTAGGGGCCATTTTGTCCAACTACTGGTACCATGTCAATCATCCCACTTATGTCTTCAAAGGCTTTGACCTGGATTATCCCATTTCTCACCTCTTCTGTCTTGTGAGATAATTAGATATAGTAGGACAGCCACATATACAGTAATACAAAATGCTTTAAATAGAAAACAGGCATATTTGATGACTTGACATTTTGATGTTTAAGTAACTTTGTTTTTATTTCCCTGACACTCTGTAAATCTGATAAAGACATTGGGTACCTACTGGAATAATTTTCTGTCTTCATGCTTGTTTTGGATTCAGGTTCCAAATGAACCAAAAAAAGTTGTGACTCTCCTGGGACAATGGAATATTATCCATTCTTCAAGATTTTTTCTTGGTTTTCAAATGTGCCTTAGTTATTTGTTATCATCTAATGCATGAATTATCTCTTAAACATGCATCCTAGTTTTCATCAAGTTGATTTTTCTTCCTCTTTCTCTAAGCATGTCCTAGGACAAATACTGTTCATAATTTTATTTTATTTTTTATTATTAAATTATATTTTAAGTATCTTATAGCTTATAAATTTAGAAGAAAATGATTGAAATAACCTTAGATTACTACCCAGTGGCTGTTATTATTAGTTTCAAGTAAGATAAATCAACAGAACATATTGTGCAAGGCTATTCTGTAACAGAAGCCTGTAAAATATTTTGAGGCTCCTTGAATTATGAAGAAATATAGAAACCCCAAACTAAACCCACTGCCACTGAGTCAGTTCTGACTCATAGTGACCCTGTAGACAGAGTAAAACTGTCTTATAGAGTTTTGAAGGAGTGTCTGGTGGATTTGAACTACTGAGCTTTTGGCTAACAGCAGTAGCACTTAACCACTATGGCCACCAAGGCTTCCAAGAATTATGGAAGGAGATTGTTACTTTTTTAAAGATGTTCTCCTCTGCTTAGGCCAGATGATGTTCAAATGACAACACTGATTGAGTTATTTCATCAAACATATTTGCCTTTTATTGACACATCTTCACGTATCATGGATTTTTAATACAAGCTGCTACAAAAAAATGTCCAATTATTGTTTTCCAGTCATCAGAGTATGTAACTTTCTCTTGAATTCACAAACACAGCTATGGGTAGACCAGGAAGAACTTTATCTTTCACTGAAGGACAACTGAGAAATCTTTGGACTTTTTAGTGGCATCATAATATACAGTGCTTATGGATGACTGCTCATTTAGAGCTTATTTTGAGCTGCTCAGAGTTCACTTTAAGCTATTTTATGTAGAACATCACAAGTATTAAGCACAATATTTCCAATATGCTACCTCACTAGAAACAGTTTCCCCACATGTTATGTTCTAGTGTATAATCTTCCATTCTGTTTCTTGATAAAGAGAAACATTTCACAGGGCTGAAATAATTAACTTAAACTAATATATTATTCAAGAATGGTATAAAATACAAATATTTTATTTTATGACTGACATTACTGTTAGAGTTTCAACGGGTTGGGCTTAGTATTTTAATCAGACATTTGCAGTGTAATCATGAGTTTCTGGCAATGTTGAAACAGACATCTAAGGGTAAGTATCTATTTACAGCATTTTTACCCACAAGGACTGTCCTACAACACCACTGGAATCCTCATGGTGACACACATGGGTACAAATACTCTCAGCAGATGGAACCAAATGCTTGTAACACCAGGAAAACACTAATGTGGGAAACACAATCATGGGATACTTGTGTTTTTGTTATATGGAATTTACATCAGAGATCTGATGGGTTTAATTGTGCTTCTCTAAAAGCAAACTGGACATACTGTGTGGTTGGTGACAACCAGTATTCAAGCAGTGGTAGTTTTCCTTTCTATAACTTTCAAAGTTTTCTGAAAACTTCTGATAACATTATACATTGGCATTAACTAAACTACTTCAGATTCTGCCATAAATTTCTAAGTCTTAATAATATCATGTGAGCTACTAGTGAATAAACTAGATACTTTACAGGTATTATCTAAATTAATTCTTACATTACCATAATGCAAATACTATAGGTCCTGTATTAAATTGAGGCACGGATAATTAATGAACTTCTCCAAGAAACACACAAATACAATAAATCTTACTCCTGAGTCTATCTTCTTACAAGTATGCAGTTAGATTAAACAAGTTTATATTCAAGTATTACAATATTGACCTTCCATGCATGATAGCTAATAGTACATTTATGGCAGATATCAGCTGGGATCAGGGTAAAACAGAACTGTTGTAGGTCATCAGCTTTTCAACCTCTGCTATGATCATCACAGTCTTAATTATAAATGATAATTTAAACTTCAGTGACATGTTTCATAGAGTCTTCCGGTCCACAGTTGTAGCTGCTTCCCAATAGGAGCTACTTCATTTCTCTCGGTTTGTAAAAGTTCCAATCACATTTATCAAGTGCCTCTGATGAATCAGGCATTTATCTTGGAGTTGTAGAGGATTAAAAATTAATAAGAAAAATCCTATCCCTCAGGCATTTGGACTGTAGTAGGGAAAGAGAAAGTTGATGCTAGTAGCCACTGAGGTATAAACAAAGTGGAAATAGGATAGAAGAGAATGACATGAAAGTTTCACGTGATAAACCATAGTGGCTACTAGTTAACTGTTATGGCTGCTAACCCAAATGTTGGCTATTGAAATATACAAGGCGCTCCTTAGAAACTCTATGGGGCAGTGCTACTCTGTCCTATAGGGTCACTGTGAGGCAGAATCAATTGGACAATAGTTGCTCAGTAATGGATGGGTGGGTGCATGGGTGGGGGGATGGGGAGCTTATATGGAGGAAGAGAGATGTGAAAAATGAAAAGAGTGAGAGTTTGAAAGGAAGACAATAACCAGACAGAGTTGGTGAAATAAGGAAAGCATTGGACTAGGAGGGAAATTGGAAATTTATAAACCTCAGGCTTATTTCCAGGTCTGGCAAGTATCAGTTGTGTATCATTGAATTGATTTCTGCTTCAGTCTGCAGAATAAAGACTGTGTAATTGGAAATAATAGGAATTAAATTATATTGTACTTTGAGAATGATACGTTAAGCAAGAGATTATGAAATACTGCATGCTTTTATTTATTAAGTTGTTAGAAAAAGTGTTAAGAGGCCAGCAGGAGTAAAGGCATACAAAAGTCAAAGCCAAGTGCCATCAACACGTATTTTATAAACATCACCCTAATAAATGTCTGAGTGTCTCTGTTACTGCTTGGCAGTTTGCACATACTCCATTTAATTCTGACAGTGACCTTTGAGAGTTTGGGTGAGTTACTTAATCTGGCTATTTTTTCTCATCTGTAAGAAGTGGTTAGTTAATTTTCTTATCTGTAAACGTTTGCTGTTGAGTCAATTCTGACTCATAGGGACTCTGTAGGATAGTGTAGAACTGTTCCACAGAATTTCTAAGAAGAGCCTTTTGAACTGCCAAAATTTTGGTTAGCTCTAGCACCTAATCATTGTGCAGCCAGGATTTCTTTCTATAAAAAGAGGTTAATTTACCTCGCATGGCTGTTACAAGGATTAAAAGATAATAGCTATAAAGTGTAACAAGATCTAGACATATCAGGTGTTTGGAAAATGTTTGCCATCCATCCACCCATCCACCCATCCACCCATCCACCCATCCACCCATCCACCCATCCACCCATCCACCCATCCACCCATCCACCCATCCACCCACCCACCCATCCACCCACCCACCCACCTGCCCTGTAATTAAAATGCTCCTAAACCCTGGTTTATACCATTGATTTTGACATTACCAATAATTACAATACTTGCTGCCCTTCTAATTCACTGAGTGGACTCTAGTATAGGGAAGACTTTACTTTGGTCTAAAACACAACTTCGTCATATCTTCATGTGGCCGTAATCACATTATTAATCTCCATTAATCTCAGCTTCTTCATCTGGAATTGGCATCAATTCCTGATGGGCTAAGCTGGTGGACTAGTGACATGTCTTATTTGATCCCTCTAACAACTAAGGCCCTGAAATAAAACCAAATGGAAGAAAAAGAACATTCTAGGAGGCTCAAGATCAGGCAGAAAGCTGTGAGATTGGACTGGGCAACAGGAAGGAGAACAACTACCTTTGTCAGAAGTTAATCAGCAGTGCAGAGGGTCCCACTTCTGCTGAGGCAGGAGAGAAGTGACAGCACAGGTACAGAGCCCATCTTTGTGGGCTGGGATTCTAGGCCTGAGACTGCTGCACTTGATAGCATGACTATGTCCAGCTGCCATGCTGAGTACCTGAGTGGAGTTTGTCCCTGTCAGCTGACAGGCTGAGCTTAGGGCAGCTGCACTTAGAGAACATGGTGGCAGCTAGCAGCAGAGTGCAGCAACATCCTTCCCCCTCCTTTCTCTGAGCTACACCAGAAGCTAAATTCTGATGCATAACCTGGGCTGGAAGTAGGACATTGTACATTTGTTCCATGAGCTTTGTTCCATACTCAGAGAAGAAAACAAAGGTAGAGTGAGAAGAAAAGTTCTCCTGGTTCTCCCTCAGCTGAGGACTGCCGCACCTACAGAGCCCCAGGTGAATTCCACCGGACTATCTCAAGCTAAGTATTCATGAACCCTTAGGGCTCAATCCATTCCTACTTGCTGATTCTCTCGCTATGCCCAGCCTACTTTCTGTGCTCCACACAAGACACTAAGTTATGGTATGCTATCTGGGCCAGAAGTGGGACATTTTGTGTGTGTGCCCTGAACTTTTCACCCAGGCCTGGGGAAGGAAACAAAGAGTTGGAAGAAGAGTTCAGCTGGTTCCCCTCAGCTACCTTTCTTAGTGCACTCATCATTTCACCTATCTTACGAGACAGCATCAGAATTATTAAGGCTGTAGTAACCATTCTAGCATAAATGACTAGACTACTTAGTCAAAACCAAGTTAAAACACGCACACACAGACATACACACACACAAGTTGGATTGCAGTGACCAAGCAAATAAATCATAACAGCTTTCTGATGGCTCAGAGACAGCAATCAATTCTTAATTATTTAAAGAAACAAAATACCATGGCTCCAGAAAACTCCCCAACTAATCAAACAATGTCTCAGATGAATAAGTCTTCCTGCAACCACTGGAGGTACAATACCAAAAGAGAAATTAGAATGGAGATTAGACCAAGTGCATCAGAACAAAATAAAAAATTAAACAAGCTATATGAATTGTTAGAGTTACAATTACCTGAAATGCAGCAGATTAATAGTAAAGTCTCAGAGTTAGGCAATTTAGTGGAAAATTAAAGGAGCAGGATCAAGGCAATGGAATGCAGAATTAGTAAGACTGAAGATAAAACAACTGACACCAGCATATATGAGGAAAAAGATCAGATAACAAAAATTAAAAAAATGAAGAATAATTAAGAGTTATTTGGGACTCTATTAAGATGAATAAATTACAAGTGATTGGAGTATCAGAACAGGGAGGGATAGCGGAAAATACAGAAGGAATTGTTGAAGATTTTCTGACAGAAAACTTCCCTGATATCATGAAAGATGAAAGTATCTATCCAAGCTGCCATTGAATTCCACAAAAGGTAGATCCCAAAAGAAAGACACTAAGACATATTATAATGAGACTTAACAAAATGAAAGATAAGGAGAGGCTCCTAAAGGCAGTTAGTCTCAAACCAAAACTAACCTACAAAGGAAAATCCTTTAGAGTGGAGTCCACTTATTCAGCAGAAACCATGCTGGCCAGAAGGCAATGGGATGACATACACAAAATCCTGAATTTAAAAAAAAAAAAAAAGCCCAACCAAGAATCATATATCCTGCAAAGTTGTCTCTCAAATATGATGGTTAAATTGGGACACTCCGACATAAACAGAAGTTCAGAGAACTGGCACTCAAGGGTACAACGCAAGATATAACATCCAGTGTTGAACCTGGTTAGAGAAGTCACAAAACTCAACCAAAGCTAAAATACTAATATTAGGAAAACATAGATCTCAGTATGTAAACTACAAAAATATTATACTAAAAAGAGTATCAAATTAATATATTCATATACCTTTCAGGTGGAGAGGAAGGCAAGGCAATACAAAGAAGTTAAAGACTGGCTTAAACTTGAAGCATTAGGAGGCAATAACAGGGTAACTGCAAAGCAAACTAACAATACTACACATCAAAACAAGAAACACAATCTAGAAGTCTCAATAAATATAAAATCAACATTGAAAGGGGGTGGAGTCAAGATGGTGGACTAAGCACACATCTCTCTAAATCCCTCTGGAAACCAAGACCTGAACTGATAATTAAACAGAGCCCCCGGTCACCTAGTGAGCCCTAGGGTACAGCGTAGGGTTGGTAATTTGGCTTTCAAACCACTGAATGGAGAACCTCCTCTCTTTGGCTGACTCCTGCTCCTGGCCAGTCCTGGCTTTCACAGACCAAAGGTAACTCACCATTTTGAAATTTTTTCTCTCTGTCTTAGCCAGCTGAAGGAGCTGGGTCTTGACTAGTAGTTACTCTCAGACACACTGATGGTGGGATCGGCAGGTGAAATTGTCATGTTTTGAGAGCCTGGCTTAGGACTCTTTGTGTCTCGTCACCTTTGTGACTCTTTGTGTCTCTTTCTACCTCTGCCATGGTGTAGTTTCTATGGAGGCAGTGGGTGGCGAGCTTGTGCGGGACTCCATCTTGAATATGAAAGGCTCAGCTGGATCTAATTCTTAGCCTGATAGGCAGTGCCTGCCCACAGGAGAGCACTTTTCTGGCAGAAAAGCAGTAGTTTACAAGTGTCGCCTATGGCTGGGACCTGGCAACAGAGAATGTGGAGTCTGTGCATCTCAGCACCTTTCCCTCTCTTTACACCTCTGCCATAGTGTAGTTTGTATCAGGCAGCAGGCGGTGAGCTTGTGCGGGATGTCATCTTGGATAAAGAGACCTCAGGGAGACCTAATTCCTAGTTTGGGAGGCAGTGCCTGTCTGAAGGAGAGTGCTTTACCAGCAGAAAAGCATTATTTTACACAGTGTCACCTATGGCTGGGGCCTGTCAGCAGAGGCCAAGAGAGCAATAGGCTTGCTGCATTTTGAACTAGCTCATAACATCTAGGGTTGGATATAGAGGTGCTTACTTTGCCAGTTGGCAAAAGGGCCCTGTACACTTGAAAACCTGACTGACCTGGGAAGTGGTCAGATACCTTTTAGCTTTCATTTTAAGATGGCTTAGAGAAACAACTGTGGTCCATCTTGACAACATCTCTTCCAGCCTTTATTGACTCACATGCAGCCCAAAAAGCAACAGACTCAGGAGGAAGCCATAAGCAAGAAATCACTCATGGCTTCAGAAGGCCCCCAAATGAAACAACCAAAGAGCTTTCTGGATGAAGAAACGTTTCTGAAATTATCAGAAGTTGAATACAAAAGGATTGTATATAGAGCCCTCCTAGACCTTATACAAAATTCAGCAGAGCAAAGTGAAAAATTAAGCAAACCGTTCAAGCTGTTGGAACACCAGTACTCTGAAATCCAACAGATTAAGAACAAAATCAAAGACATAGAAACTTTCATTCAAACCCAAGAAAACAGTATGGAACAAATGGAGAAAAGAGTTTCTGACTTGGAAGACAGATCTACTGACGCCAGTGTCTGTGAGTAGAAATCAGAAAAAAAGAAACGAGAAAAATGAAGAAGCATTAAGAAGCATGTGGGACTCTATTAAGAGGAACAACCTATGATTAATTGGAGTCCCTGAATAGGGTGTCGCACCTGATAACACAGAGAGTATTGTTGCCGAACTGCTGACAGAGAGCTTCCCAGAAATCATGAAGGAAGAGAATACAGATATCCAAGGTGCATATTGAAGGTCACTTAATATAGATCTCAAAAAAAAGAGTCCAAAACATATTATAATGAAACTTAACAAAATGAAACATAAGTAGAAACTCTTAAAGGCAGTAAGACTCAAAGCAAAGCTAGCATTCAGAGGGAAACCCTTTAGGCTTTCATCGGATTTCTCAGCAGAAACAGTGCTGGTGTGGAGACAGTGGCATGACACATTCAAAGCCTTGAAGGAGAAGAACTTCCAACCAAGAATTATATATCCTGCGAAACTATCTTTCAAATCTGAAAATTAAGACCTTCTCAGATAAACAGAAACTTAGAGACTAAAAAAACCCAAAGCTACAAGAAATACTGAAAGAATCTCTTGACTTTGGCTCAGAAGAACAAAACCACTAACTTTATACTTTAGAAGGACACATCATCCAAAATCCTACTCAGTTAGGGAGGGCTCCAAACTCTATCAAAGCTATAACAGTGAAAGAAATAATCCAGTGATCATATCATGAAAACTATAATGTCACCATATTAAAAAGAGGGATGTTCTTCAGTCATTATAGTCCTTCTAGATGGAGAGGAAGTTGACAAGGACGGTAGTAATTAAAATTGGGTTTATACATAGTTTATTAAGTGGGATCATAGGGGCAGCAATAAAGCACAATAAAGATGCAACATACAATATCAAGAAATGTAATTCATGAGTCTTAACAACCACAAAACTAACCCTGAGAAAGGTGAAAAATCAACTCACAAAGAAGAATGTTCCAGAACAGATTAATCATAGCAACAGAGAAAACATCAACACAAAAATAAACATATCATGATGGCAGCACTGAACACATACCTATTGATAATTACATTGAATATGAATGGACTGAGTGCTCCAGTAAAGAGACATCAAGTGATATCTTGGATCAGAAGACATGACCCATCCTTGTGTTACCTACAAGAAACTCACCTTAGACTTAAAGATATGAACAAACTGAAAATAAAAGGATGGAAGAATATGTATCAAGCTAACAATGAACAAAGAAGAACACGTGTAGCAATTCCAATCTCAGGTAAAATCAATTTTAGTGTGAAAATCTGCCATCATGGACAAGGCTAGACACTCTTTTTGGATGAAAGGTTCAATATACAAGCAGGACTTAACAATATTAAATATTTATTTACCTAATATTAGAGCACCTAAATACCTCGAATAAACACTGACTACGCTCAAAAAGAAGACAGATCACTCCACCATAATAATAGTAGGAAACTTCAACACTCCACTCTTAATATTGGACAGATCATCTAGAAAAAAAACTCAATAAAGACACAGAAGACCTTATTGCCACAATGAACCAACTAGACCTCATCGACATATACAGAACTTTCTATCCATCAGGGATAACTACATCTTCTTCTCCAGGGCGCATGGAACATTCTCCAGAATAGACCATGTGTTAGGACATAAAGCCATTCTCAACAAAATACATACAAGTGAATTAACGCAAATCATCTTCACACATCATAAAGCCATAAAAGTCAAAATCAATAGCAGAAAAAAACATAAATAGAAAGTGGAACTCATGGAAACTGAACAACACCTTGCTCAAAAACCCATGGGTTATAGAAGAAATCAAGGATGAAATAGAGAAATCTATGGATTCCAATGAGAGTGAAAACATTTCCTACCAGAACCTATGGGATACAGCCAAAGCAGTGCTTGGAGATCAGTTTATCTCCATAAATGCACACATCTGGAAGAAAGAAAGAAACCAAAACAAAGAACTAACAGTACAGCTTGAACAAGTAGAGAAAGAACAACAGAGGAACCCCTCAGGCACCAGAAGAAAACAGATCATGAAGATTAGAGCAACACCAAATGAATTAAAGAATAGAAGAACAATTGAGAAAATTGAAATGGATGACAAGAAAACCCATGAAGAAATAACAACTCAGAACAGAATCTTTAGTGGAACAAAGAAACTGTCAACAACACACAAAAAGCAGCACCATAATGATAGCACTAAATTTATACCTATCAATAATTACACTGAATGTAAATGGATTTAATGCACCAATAAAGAGGCAAAGAGTAAAAGGTTGCATCAAAAAACAAAATCCATCTGTATGCTGCTTACAAGAAACATACCTTAGACTCAAATATCCAAACAAAGTGAAACACAACATGCAAAGTGAAACAACATGCAAAGAAGAGAAGGAGTGGCAATATTAATCTCAGATAAAATAGACTTTAAAGTAAAATACACCTTCAAGGACAAGGATGGTCACTGTTTATTGCTTTAAGTTTCAATACATAAGGAGGATATAACAACATTAAATATTTACACATCCAATGACAAAGTTTCTAAATACATTGAACAAATGCTGACAACATTGAAAATTGAGACAGATCACTCTACAGTTACAGTAGGAGACTTCAACACACTGCTTTCAGTAATGAACAGAACATCCAGAAAGAAGCTCAATAAAGATATAGAAAGATCTTATTATGACAATCAACCAACTCAACTTCATCAACATATACAGAACTCTCCACCCAACAACAGACAAATGTTTCTTCTTTTCCAGTGCACATGGAATATTCTCCAGAATAGACCATGTATTAGGCCATGAAGCAAGTCTCAACAAAATCCAAAGCATTGAACTATTGCTTAGCATTTTCTCAGGCCATAAAGTCATAAAAGTTGAAATCAATAGAAAGAAAAACATGAGCAGAAACTTGAACTCATGGAAATTGAGCAACCTCGAAAATTCATGGGTGCTAGAAGAAATCAAGAATGCAATAAAAAAAAATCATGGAATCAAACAAGAATGAAAATTCATCCTACCAGAACTTCTTACAGCAAAAGTAGTGCCCAGAAGTCAATTTATCTCGATAAATGCACACATCCAAAATTAAGAAACAGCCCAAATCAATGAAGTAGACCTACAACTCAAACAACTGTAAAGATAACAAAAGAACCCTTTCAAAACCAGAAGAAAACATAATAAAAATTAGAGCAGAACTAAATGAGCCAGAAAGTAGAAAAAGAAAAGAATTAACAAAACCAAAAGCTGGTGTTTCTCCTTTTTGCTGACCCTCTCTCTATTGTACCAAGCATGATGTCTTTCCATAGGAATTGGTCTGTCCTGACAACATGCCCGAAGTATGTAACACATAGTTTATCTCTTCTTGCTTCTAAGGAGCACTTTGGTTGTACTTCTCCCATGACAGATGTCTTTCTTTAATCCTTGGTATATTCTCCAACATCACAATTCAAAGGTATCAATTCTTCTGTTGTCCTTATTTAAATGTCCATCTTTCACCTGTATATGCTATGACTGAAAATACCCCGGAGGGGTCAGGTGCACCTTAGTCTTCAAGGTGCTATCTTTGATTTTCAATACTTTAAAGAGGTCGTTTGTAGCCAGTTTGCCTAATACAATGCATCTTTTGATTTCTTGACAACATCATTCTGTTCTCTGTTTATCATTGTTTTAGTTATCCAGTACTGCTCTAACAGAAATACCATGTATGGATCTCTTTAACAAAAAAGTTTATTCTTCCACAGTTCAGTAGGCTACAAGTCTGAATTCAGGATGTCCATTCTAGGGGAAAGGTGTTCCTTCTGTGAGCTCTGGAGGAAGGTGCTTATGTTGCATCAGTCTTTGGTAAGGGAACATCTTTGTGCAGGAACCTCAGGTCTGAAGGACATGCTATATTCCCTGTGGGTCTTACTTGATGGTATGAGGTTCCCATCTCTATGCTTGCTTCCTTTTCCTTTTATCTCTTGTAGGATGAAAGGATAAAAAGTGGTACAGACCACACTCCAGGGAAACTCCCTTTACACTGGAGCTGGGAGGTGACATTTGAAGGGTATTACAGTCCCACCATAATCCTCACTAACACAATCCATTCTATTAACCGCAGGCACAGATTAGGATTTACAGCATAGGAAAATCACGAAATCTGACATCAACAGTAATATCCATGGTTCCACATTGTCTTCTGAATCTGGCCTGAATATCTGACAGTTTCCTGTCAATATACTGCTGCAGCTTCTTTTGAAATGATCTTCAACAAAACTTCCTTTGTGTTGTGGTATTATTGATATTGTTCAACAATTTACACATTCAGTTGGCTCACTTTTCATGGCAATAGGCATAAACACACATCTCTTCTAATCAGTTGGCCATGTAGCTATCTTCCAAATTTCTTGGCATAGGAGACTGACCACTTCCAGAGTTGCTGAAATATCTCAACTGATATTCCATTGACTCTTGGAACCTTGTTTTTTTGCCAGTGCTTCCAGTGCAGCTTCAATTTCTTCCTTCAGTACCATTAGTTCCTGATCATATGCTACCTCTTGAAAATATTGAATGCCAACAAATTCTTTTTCGTATAATGACCCTGTGTATTCCTTCTGTCTTCCTTTGATGTTTGCTGAATTGTTTAATATTTTTCCTGTAGAATCCTTCACTATTGCAGCTTGAGTCTTGAACTTTTTTCTTGAGCTCTTCTAGTTGGAGAAGTTTTGATCATTCATGTTCTTCCCTTTTTTTGTTTTCTCTCTAAAGCTCTTTGCACATGTCACTGTAATGTTCAATTTTTTCATGCTACCTTCTGTTCAGTTCTTTTACATCATCTTTTCTCCCTTTTTCTTTAGCTACTCGAGGTCCCATAGCAAGTTTTATAATCTCTTCTGACTTCCAATTTGTTTTTTTCTTTACTTGCTGTCTTGTTAATGACCTCTTGCTTTCTTCACATATAAAGTCTTGGATGTCATTCCATAACTCATCTGGTCTTTGGTCATTAGTGTTCATACCTCAAATCTATTCTTTAGATGGTGTCTAAACTGAGGTAGGATGTGCTCAAGGTCATACTTTGGATCTTGGTCCTTACTCTGACTTTCTTCAGTTTTAATTTGAACTTGCATGTGAGCAACTGACAGTCTGTGCCACAATCAGTATTGAGTTTTGCTCTGACTGATGATACTGAGATTTTCTATTGTCACTTTCCACAGACATAGTCAATTTGATTCATGTGTGTTCCATCTGGTGAAGTAGTGATGGTTTATGTTGGTGAAAAAGGTATTTCAATGAGGAACTCACCGGTCACGCAAAATTCTATCATTCAATCTCCCCCATCTTTTCTGTCATCAAGACAATATTTTGCAACTACTGACCCTTCTTTGTTTTCAACTTTCACTCTCCAGTCATCAGTAATTATCAATGCAACCTGGTTGCATGTTTGATCAGTTTCAGACTACAGAGTTGGGGGAAGATCTTCAATACTTTATCTTTGGCCTTAGTGGTTAGTGTGTAAATCTGAATAATCATTATATTAACTGGTCTTCTTTGTAGGCATATGGCTATTATCCTATCACTGATATAATTATACTGCAGGACAGGTCTTGACATGTTCTTTTTGACAATGAATGCAACACCATTCTTCCAGTTGTCATTCCTGGTGTAGTATAACATATATTCTGATTTAAAATGGCCAATACCAGTCCATTTCAGCTCACTAATGCTTACGATATTGATGCTTATGTGTTACATTTAATTTTTGGCAATTTCTGATTTTCCTAGATTCATACTTCTGATATTACAAGTTTCAATAATTAATGGATATTTGTAGCTATTTCTTCTCATTTTGAGTACCATCACATCAGCAAATGAAGATTGCAAAAACTTGACTCCATTCTTTTCATTAAGATTGATGCTGTTTTGTGGAGGTGGCTCTTCTTTAGTTGTCTTTTGAGTGTCCTCCAACCTGCGTGGCTCATCTTTGGGCACTATGTTAGACAATGTTCCACTGTTATTATTAAACTTTTCACTGGGTGATTCTTTTCAGAAGTGGGCTTCCAGGTCCTTTCTCCTAGCTTGTCTTAGTTTGGAAGCTCAGGAGAAACCTGTCAACCATGAACTACCCTCTTAGTATCTGAACACCAGTGACAAAGTTTATAGAATCACTGCAACATGCTATACCCCACAGTATGACAAGTTGATGACATTTGGGGAAGAAACATCACAATAACATTAAAAGATCAGACAAACTGAGAAGAAATGTGTTCTAGTTTTTTCATATCTTTTGTTAAAGGAAAGAAACGAGATAAATTACTAATAAAAACAAAACTACAGGGACAAAATGATAATCCAGCCTCCTAGATCCTTCTTTATGTGTTTTGTAAGACCAACAAAGATAAAAGACATCTAATGGCCCATACTGACATAAATTTGACAAATAGGATTAAAGCTAACCTAGACCAATATAATTACTAGGTGAACAAGCAGGGGCAATGCAGTCAAGCTTAGCTTTCAGCAATGGATTGTCTAATATAATAACAAAATCAAAAACAGCATAAGACAAAATAAATAAACGAGACCTCAGAAAAATGAATAACTTTTGTTCATCAAAAGACTTTACCAGAAAATTGAAAAGACAAACTATAGACTGGCAGAGTATCTTGAAAGTCACATACTCAACAAGAAACTAATAACCAAAACATACATAAAACTTCTATACTTAACAAGAATATATGGGCATATATTCTTAATATATACTTAACAAGAATATATGGGCAACAGACTTGCATAGCCATTTCACGAAAGAGGATATTTAAATGACCACCAAACGCATGAAAGATCCTCAATGTCATTACCCATTGGAGAGATGCAAATAAAAACCACAATAAAATATCATTACACTAGGATGGCTAAGATAATAAAAACAGAAAACAACAAATGTTGGAGAGAGTGTGGGGAAATCAGAACTCTTATTCATTGCTGGTGGTAATGCAAAATGGTGTAGCTGTTGCAGAAAACAGTGTGACAGTTTCTCAAAAAACTCAAAGTAGAACTACCAAACGATTCAGAAGTTCTACTCCAACATACCCAAAAGACTTGAAAGTGGAGACTTATATAGAGACTTGCACACCAGTGTTCATTGCAGCACTATTTATAATAGCTAAAATGCAGAGATAACCTAAATGACCAGCAACATACAGATGGATAAGCAAAATCTGGTACACACATACAATGGAACGCTTAACTATTCAACCAGTAGGAGAAATTAAGTCTTGATACATATTATAGTATGGATGGAGCTTGGAGATGTTATGCTGAATCAAGTAAGTCAGTCATAAAAGGACAAATATAGTGTGATCTCCCACAAAAAGACAAGGAAAAGCAAAAGTATGGAGACCAAAGTTTATTTGTGGTTTCCAGGGATGTGAGGGGGTGGTAAACAAGGGGCTAACAGTGATAGAAAAATCACGCTGGTTAAGGGTAAGATTACACAGCTAATGATTACAATTTCTCTCATTAAGTTATATACCTGTAAAAAGCTGAACTTGTGAACGCTGATAGATATGTTTACAACAATGACCAGGAAAAAAAAAAATGATTCTGAGTCAAATTATGTACAACTAGGCACCTCATGGGATTTAGTTCTTTGATTTGGAGGTTTATAGTCATAGTTTCATTGGACATCCCAGTTAATTGGCCTAATAATGTGTTTAGTGTTTGTGTTCTATCTCCTAGTTCATTGTGTAGTACTTGGAGTCTTAAAAGCTTGCAAGTTGCCATCCAAGGCACAAGTAGTCTCTATTCACCTACAACAGAGGAAGAAAAGTCAGGAATTAGGAGTACATGAAATATATGCTCAATTGCTTCATTAGACTAGAAGAAATGAATAGTGACCAACAATAATTTAACATTTTGATCAAAGATTTCATAGAAGGGGGTGGAGTCAAGATGGCAGACTAAGCACAGGTCTCCTTATATCCCTCTGGAAACCAAGACTTGGATTGATAATCAAACAGAGCCTTCTGATCACCTAATCAGCCTCAGGACACGGCACAGGGCTGTTAATTGGGACTTCATACCACTGAAGAAAAATCTCCTCTCTTTTGCTGACTCCCGCTCCTGGTTAGCCCTGGTTCTCACAGAGGGAAGGTAAACGTACCATTTTGACTTTTATTTCTTTATCTTGGCTAGTGGGTGGAGCTGGGTCTTGCCTAGCAGCTAGACTCAGGTGCACTGCTGACAGGATAGGCAGGCAAAATTCCCATATTCTGAGAGCCAGGCTTAAGACTCTGTTAATCAAGCCACTTTGAGCCTTTCGTTTTATATCTGCCTCAGCGGGGTTTGTACAGAATTCCACAGTCAGTGTGTGGGATGTCATGTTGGTACCGAGATTTTAGTGGGACCTAATTCTTAGCCTGGGAGCCAGTGCCTGCAAACAGGACAGCGCTTCTCCCACAGAAAAGCAGTAATTTTCCCAGTGCCACCTACGTTGCAGGCCCTGCAACATAAGCTGAGGAATCACTAACTCTCGGCATCTTTAGCCCCTCTGTCTGCTGCCTGTGTGGAGGACGCCATCATGGATACGGCGGTCACAGCTGGACCTAAATCTTAGCTTGGGAGCCAGAGACTGCCCACAAGAGAGCGCTTTTATATCACAAAAGCAGTACTCGACGCAGTGTTGCCTAAGGCTAGGCCCTGTCATCAGAGGCCAACAGGGCAGTAGCATTGCTGTATTCTGAACTAGTTTGTTATCATCTGAGGTTGGATATAGTGGTGCTTACTTTGTCAGTTGAGAAGAGGGACCTCTACACCTGAAAACCTAACTGACTTGTGAACTGGTCAGACACCTTTTGTTTTACATTTTAAGACAGCCTAGACAAACATTTGCAATCCATCCTCACACTACCTCTTCCAGCCTGTACATACTCACATGGGAACCAAAAAGCAACAGACAATTGTGGCATACAAGAAATCACCCATGGCTTCAGAAGGTTCCCAAACAAAGCAACCAAGGAGTTTTCCAGATGAATAAACTTTTATGAAATCATCAGGAAGTGAATACAAAATGATTGTATACAGAGCCCTTCTAGACCTTATACAAAATGCAGCAGAACAAAATGAAAAATTAAGCAAGCTGTTTGATTTGATGGAACACCAGTACTCTGAAATAAAACAGATCAAGAACAAAATCAAAGACATAGAAACTTCCATGCAAAGCCAAGAAAAAAGAATGGAACAAACAGAAAAAAGAATTTCTGACTTGGAAGACAGAACTACTGATGCCAGCGTCTATGAGCAGAAATCGGAAAAAAGAAACAAGAAAAATGAAGAAACTTTAAGAAGCATGTGGGATTCTACTAAGAGGAACAACCGTCGAATAATTTGAGTCCCTGAACAGGGTGAGACACCTAAGAACACAGAGTATTGTTGCTGAGCTGCTGAAAGAAAACTTCCCAGAAATCATGAAGGAAGAGAATATAGACATCTCAGATGCATATTGTATGCCACCCAATATAGATCTCAAAAGAAAGACTCCAAAACATATTATAATCAAGCTTAACAAAATGAAATGTAAGCAGCAACTCTTAAAGGCAGCAAGACTCAAAGCAAAGCTAACATTCAGAGGGAAACCCTGTAGGCTCTCATCAGATTTCTCAGCAGAAACCATGCTGGCACAAAGACAGTGGCATGACACATTCAAAGCCATGAAGGAGAAGAACTTCCAACCAAGAATTATATATCCTGTAAAACTATCTTTCAAACACAAAAATGAAATTAAGACATTCCCAGATAAACAGAAACTCAGAGATTTTGTAAAAACCAAACCAAAACTACAAGAAATACTGAAAGAAGTTGTTGGCTCTGGCATAGAAGAACGAAACCACTAATTTTATATTTTAGAAAGACGCACTACTCAATACTCTACTCTTTTAGGGAAGGCTCCTAAGTCAATCACAGCTTTAATATGGAAAGAAGCAATCCAGTGATCATCATGAAAACTATGGTGTCATCATAATAAAAAGAGGGATGTACTACAGTTGTTACAGTCCTTCCAGATGGAGAGGAAGATGACAAGACTGGTAGTAATTAAAATGGGGTTTATGAATAGTTTATTAAGGGGGATCGTAGGGGCAGCTGTAAAGCACAACAAAGATGTATCATACCATTTCAAGAAATGTAACACACGAGTCTCAACAACTACAAAACCAGCTCTGAAAAAGGTGAAATATCAACTCACAAAAAAGAATGTCCCAGAACAGACTAATAAGAACAACAGAGAAAACATCAACATAAAAATAAACGTATCACAATGGCAGCAGTGAACACATACCTATCAATAATTACTTTGAGTGTGAATGGACTGAATGCTCCAGTAAAGAGACACCGAGTGTCATCTTGGATCAAAAACATGACCCATCCGTATGATGTCTACAAGAAACTCACTTGAGACCTAAAGATAGGAACAAACTGAAAATTAAAGGATGGAAGAATATATATCAAGCTAGCAATGAACAAAGAAGAGCAGGGGTGGCAATTCTAATCTCAGACAAAATCAATTTTAATGTCAAATCCACCATCGTGGACAAAGATGGACACTATTTATTGCTGAAAGGTTCAGTACACAAGCAAGACTTAACTATATTAAATATTTATGCACCTAATATCAGAGCACCTAAATATGTTGAAGAAACACTGACTATGCTCAAAAGAGAGTTAGATGATTCTACAGTAATAGTGGGAGACTTTAACACTCCACTCTCATTACTAGGCAGATCATCTAGAAAAAAGCTCAGTAAAGATACAGAAAACCTCATTGACACAATTAACCAACTAAACCTCATTGATATATACAGAACATTCCACCCAACAGCAGACAACTACACCTTCTTTTCCAGTGCACATGGAACATTCTCCAGAATTGACCACGTGATAGCCCATAATGCAATGCTCAACAAAATCCATATCATTGAATTACTGCAAAGCATCTTCTCACATCATAAAACCATCAAAGTTGAAATCAATAGCAGAAAAAACATAGAAAGAGGAACTCTTGGAAACTGAACAACATCTTGCTCAAAAAAACATGGGTTATAGAGGAAATCAAGGATGAAATAAGGAAATTCATGGATTCCAATGAGAACGAAAACACTTCCTACCAGAACCTATGGGATACAGCCAAAGCAGTGCTCAGAGGTCTGTTATGTCCATAAATGCGCACATTTGGAAGGAAGAAAGAAACCAAATCAAGGAACTAACTCTACAGCTTGAACAAGTAGAAAGAGAACAGAGGAACCCCTCAGGCACCAGAGGAAACGAGATCATAAAGATTAGAGTGGAGCTGAATGAATTAGAGAATAGAAAAACAATTGAAAAAATTGAAAAGACCAAAAGCTGGTTTTTTCAAAAGATCAACAAAATTGACAAACCACTGGCTAAACTTACTAAAGAAAAGCAGGAAGGGAAACAAATAACCCAAATTAGAAATGAGAGGGGAGCTGTCACCACAGATGCATCAGAAATCAAAAATATCATAACAGAATGCTATGAAAAACTGTACTGTAACAAATTTGAAAACCTAGGGGAAATGTACAAATTCATTGACTCATACCGCGTACTCAAATTATCACAACGTGAAGCGGAAAAACTTAATAAACCTGTCACAAAGGAAGAGATTGAAAATGTCATCAAAAGAGTGCCAACCAAAAGAAGTCCGGGACCAGATGGCTTCACTGCAGAATTCTACCAAGCATTTAGAGAAGAGTTATCTCCAATACTACTGAGACTATTTCACAGTATAGAAAGAGATGGAGTACTCCCAAACTCATTCTATGAAGCCAACATAACCCTGATACCAAAGCCAGGGAAAGACCCAACAAAGAAAGAGAACTGCAGACCGATATCACTCATGAATCTAGATGCAAAAATCTTCAACAAAATTCTTACCAATAGAATACAATAACATCTCAAGAAAATAATCCATCATGACCAAGTAGGATTCATACCAGGGATGCAAGGCTGGTTCAATATCAGAAAAACGATCAATGTGATTAACCACATAAATAACACAAAAGACAAGGATCACCTGATTTTGTCCATTGATGCCAAAAAGGCATTTGATAAAGTCCAACATCCATTCATGCTAAAAACTCTTAGCAAAATCGGCATAGATGGCAAATTTCTCAACACAATAAAGTTAACTTATAGAAAGCCAATTGCCCGCATCATCCTGAATGGATAGAGACTGAAAGACTTTCCCTTGAGATCAGGAACTAAACAAGGATGCCCACTCTCACCTCTCCTATTCAACATTGTGCTAGAAATTCCAGCCACAGCAATTAGACAAGACGAAGAAATAAAGGGCATCTGCATCGGCAAAGAGGAAGTTAAAATCTCCCTGTTTGCAGATGATAGATTGTATACGCAGAGAACCCCATGGAATCTATAAGTAAGCTACTCAAACTGATAGAAGGGTTCAGCAAAGTCTCAGGATACAAGATAAACATAAGTAAATCAGTAGGATTCCTTTATACCAACAACGAGACTGTTAAGGAAGAAATTATCCAATCAATAACATTTACGATAGCCCCTAAGAAGATAAGGCACCTAGGAATTAATCTAACCAAAGAAACAACAGACCTTTACAAAGAGAACTACAAGCCCTTACTACAAGAAACTAAGAGAGACTTAGACAAATGGAAAAACCTACCCTGCTAGTGGATAAGAAGACTTAACATTGTCTATTTTACCCAAAGCAATTTATTTATATAATGCAATCCCAACACAAGGTTCAGTGTCATTTTTTAATGAAATGGAGAAACAAAGCACCAATTTTGTTTGGAAAGGGAAGAAGCCCCGGATAAGTAACGTACTACTAAAGAAGAAGAACACACTGAGAGGCCTCTCGTTACCCGACCTTGGAACATAGTACACTGCCACAGTGGTCCAAACAGCCTGGTACTGGTACAAGAACAGACAGATGGATCAATGGAACAGAATTGAGACCCCAGAGATGACACCATCTGCCTATGAACAGTTGATATTCGACAAAGGCCCTAAGACATTAAACTGGGGTAAAAACAGTATCTTCAACAAATGGTGTTGGCAAAATTGGTTATCCATCTGTAATAAACTGAATCAAGATCTGTATCTTACACTTTACACAAAAACCAACTCCAACTGGATAAAAGACCTAAATATCAAACCTAAAATGATAAAGCTCATCCAATAAAAGGTAGGAACAACAATGGAAGTTTTAATACACAATGAGGACAGACTCCTAAATCTGTCAAAGTAACTACAATCAGCAGAAGAGGAAATACATAAATGGGAACTATTAAGAATCAAACACTTTTGCTCAGCCAAAGACTTTATTAATAGAATTAAAATAACACCCACACAATGGGAAAAAATATTTGGTAACTCTATGTCAGACCGATGCTGATCTCCATAATCTATAAGATACTACAAAATATCAATAACAAGAAGATAAACCATCCAATTAAGCGATGGGCAAAGGAGATGGACAGACATTTCACTAAAGAGGAGATCCAGGCAGCCAAAAAACAAATGAGGACATGTTCACGATCTTTAGTTATTAAAGAAATTCAAATCAAGACGACAATGAAATACCATCTCACTCCATCAAGACTGGCCATGATCCAGAAAACACAAAACAACAAATGCTGGAGAGGCTGTGGAGAAAGTGGAACCCTTCTACACTGTTGGTGGGGTTGCAAAATGGTTCAGCCTCTTTGTAAAGCAATCTGGCGCTTCCTTAAAAAATGGATATCAGTATACCATTAGGCCCAGTAATTCCACTACTTGGAATATATCCTACAGAATCAAGGCATTTCACACCAACGGACACATGCACCAGAATGTTCATCGCAGCACAGTCCATGATAGCAAAAAGATGGAATCAACCCAGATGCCCAACAACAGAAGAGTGGATAGGTAAACTATACTCAATGGAGCACTATGCAATGATAAAGAATAACGATGATTCCAGGAAACATCTCCTAACCTGGTTTCAACTGGAAGACATTATGTTGAGTGAAAGTAGTCAGCGACAAAGGGACAAATACTGTATGAGACCTGTACGACAAGATCTCAAAAACAGACTTGTGTATAGAAGAAAGACTCTCTGACAGCTGCAAGGGAGGGGAGGGAGGGAGGGTAAGGGGGGGAGGATTTAGTTTAGATTGTTGCTAGAAATCTGATTGGGAGAAAGCGGTGATAGCACACATTAGAAACAAGAACAACATTAAGTGGACTTCAGCATAACTTGAGTATTCCTTCCATCTTAACCCAATATTGCAAGGATAGAGTAGCTGGGGCAGGGGGCAGTGGACCACGCTCTTAGGTGAAATCGAGGGCAATTGGCACAACTAGCGTTTTGCTAGGAGAGCTCTCTGCACCCCACATTGGTGAGTGGCATCTGGGGTCTTAAAACCTGCCAAGCTGCCATCCAAGGACACAGCAAATGGTCCCAACTCAGCAGGAACAGATGCTCAGCGAGGACCAAAATGACATGCGGTAAAGACAACCTAGAAGACAGAGAGACCCGCAAGAGTGGGTGACTTCATCGACTTGGGACTGGAAGAACCAGATGGTGCCCAGCCACCACCAGTGATAGCCACGATGGAGCTCACTAGGTTGAGTCTCACTGGCAACACAAGAATAAAAAGGGTGCATCCTGAGATCTCCACTAAAAGACCTCAATTGATGGTCCAGCGGTTTCGGGGTTCCCCTGAGAGCATGGCCCCCGTCCCTGATGCTGCCCTTACCCGTAAATTATAACAAAGGTCCACTCTTTGTACAGGAATGGATTGGACTTGGCAATGCAGAGTGACCATATATTGGTTGCACTTTCTAGTTCTATACATCTAACATATCATCCTGCTGACCTCTGGTTGGAGGAAGGAGAGTGGTTGGAAAGGAGCGGAGAGGAGGCTGTTGGGAGGATGAGACATGTACGGAGCAGAGAGGAATAGTGTGCAGTCACCAGACAGGGAGAGCAGTGGAAGCTGCATATCGGTGGGCATGTAATTTATACGGGAATGTACATTTTCACTCAGTCATTTTAAATAAAAAAAATAAGTAAAAAAGATTTCATAGAAAAATCCTAATCAAAATGGGGAAAATGTAGGATAGAATTTAGCATTCTTAATGAACTCTGGGCTTTCTGAAGGCAAAAACTGTTGCCCGGAAAGCATCTTTAAACCTTAACCACAAGTATCACCTGAAATTGTCTTAAAATCAAGCAACAATTGAGCATGCATAATGAAAAGGTCTGCCTTGAGCGTTATGCTTTTGTAAGTGTTGTCGATATGGGGTCAAATTAACAATAGCAATGTTAAAGACTGGATAGGAATCTTAGGGGACAGTACCTTTATGTAAATGAGGGAAGAACAGCTCAGCAAATGAGGTGAGAATGGTTATAATCAATGTCACTAAATTGTACATGGAGAAACTGTTAAATTGGTGTATGTTTTTCTGTGTATATGCTAAACAACAACAAAATAAATAACGTTTAGAAAATGAAATAAGTAAAAAAGCTATCGTAAAGTGGCTGAGTCATAAAGGTTTACAGAAGGTTAATAGAGTAACGGTATTTACTTATCCTTTTTCCCAGGATGGTAGACATCCACATCATTTACTGTATTTATTTTACGTTAACATAAATAGGGAAATGTATAATGAAAATACATTAGACTTAAAATAAATATTCAAGTTGTGGCTGAAGAGGGTGGCTTAAATGCAGTCTTCTCCAAACTCAGGCAATTACTCTCCTATACTTGCAGAAGTTCCTCTGAGAAAATTTTGCAAAACACTAAAGTTAGTAGTTTTACAGAAACCTTCTCACAGCCTGAGCCTATCCAGAGAAATACAGTTTGTTTAGGTAAAAACGCCAAAATGGCTTCAAATATATTGATTTATATAGGTCAGTTGGAATTGAAGCAGAAATGAGTACAAAATTTTGAGGAACTCCTTAGGAAAACATATTATTTAATTAATTCTGTTATTTCAGGTATATCTTGATATAAACTTGTTCAGAACATCTATTAAAACACCAAGAGTTGTACTATTTTGAGAGATAGTGGTAACTTTGATACATGGAAAATTGGCAAAGAAACCCTTGACAGAATTCTCTCTAGGATCTTAACAGAAGGCTGGCATCAGCATGCCTGTGTGGCAGCTGCTTGACTAATTTATGGATGACACTGCAAGTACATACCCTTTTATGTTTGTTATCCTTAATGTACCACTTGTAGTTACATCACCAGCCCATTTGGGCCTCCTGAGCATACTGAAAAAATTTTGTTGCATCTGAAGTAGAAATCAAAGCATATATTGATGATGCCAAGAACAACTGAGGGAACATTAATTCAGTGTCCCTGTGTAGTGGATGTTCACGTTAGGCAACTGTCAGATAGCATCAGCCATAAATAATATATAAATGTAGACAGAGATTGGCTTCCACAGGTCAGTGGGTCACCACATACAGACACTTAACAGGCTGCCAGCCAAGCCAAGTGCTGCCGAGTCGGATCCGACTCATGGCGAGAAGGTCCAAAAAGCTGAGAGTGGGCTCAAGATCTGACTTAATTTGGCATCTTCCGGAAGCAAATACTGAGATAGGAATTTGAGCCCAAGTAATTTATTTGGGCTATTGGGGGAAGTTTAGGAAGTAAGACATGAAAGAGAAGGGTGTTTGTCAGGTATCTGTTAGCAGCTGGTGCTCCATCTCTTTATGATATAGAACATGTGCCTCAGTGTTACCCCATGTGAGTGTCAGGGGAGCTGGGACATTTATGCCCTCAGTTTCCAAGAAGTTGAGGACTGCTGATAGGAGTTAATTTCCTGCCACTCCTGGTTTGTCCAATTACTGAAAATCTCTTAGGCACATAAATACAAGTGTTGGCAGACGATTGGAAGTCAGGCGAAAGGCCTTAGAGGAGTAACAGCAGGAGTTAAAGGGTAGAATACCAGAAGTAACAGCTCAGAGACCTCTAGAGTTCCTAAATCTCTCATCTTCCCTGAGGTATATGGAACTGCAAGCAACAATAGTATTCACCATATATGCTGACAGAAATACAAACTGAACTTTTATATTTTCTAGTTGCAAATTTAAGGATAAAGTCATTGAAACTGAACATTGAAACTCTCCCTCTAATTTTTTTAACTTGGTAACTGAGTTTTTCATTTTTAACTGAGTTTCTTTTGTCCTAGGCTTCTTGCATAGTTGATCGCTGTTTGAGGGTAAATAATGTAGAAATACAGGCAGAGATTGGCTCTCATAGGCCAGTGGGGCACCTTATACAGACACTTAACAGGCTGCAGGATGTTCAAAAAGATGAAGGTGGGCTCCAGATCTGGCTTAATTTCGTAAAGTGGAGGTGCATGAAGATGAAACAACAGGCCTTTATTAGAGGTTAAAGTCAAAATTGTTTTCCTGGTTGGGCTCTGACCAATGTTAGGGTGATAAGGGAGAGCTTTGTTAGTCACCACCAGGGTTACCACTGAGCAAGGTGTGTCTTATGCCAAGCCCTGACTTTAACTCCCTTGATTATTATAATCATATGTCTTGTTCCAAAGCCTTTCCACTCCATGTTCCTTGATCACATGGGCCTGTAGTAAAGGAAGATGACAAAGATAATGGCTACATGTGCCAGACACTGTTGTGAGCCTTTATGTGTGCTGACATTTTACTGCATGAAACAACCTTATGGAGTGGGGTCTATTATTTATTTGTAGATAAGAAAACTGAGGCTCAATGTTACACAGAACTAACCAATGCCAGAGTCTAGATTTAATTCATGTTCTCGTTTTCAAAGGCTAGCCTCCAACTCTCACACCATGCTGCCTCAATCACTCACAACCTAGCTAAATAACTAGCTGACTAGGAAAGGAATCGCAAATACGATTTTGTTGGTAACAAATTACAAAAGTCTTATGGCACCAGGATCCAGCTGATGTCACTTCAGTATCTCCATTTAATATCAGAGAGAACATCACATTTGCAGACATATCTACAGCAGGAAATTGACCTGGAAAATAGGGAACAGATTTCTGCATCTGGAAGTTGGACTGTTAAAGAGCTGCCCTTGTCTGAAGGGAGAGAGACTTTGGGAATTGACTCAGAACTGACTGAACACAAAACACTTTCTAACATTGTAGCTTTTGTTGAACTGTCATCCCAGATTGGAAGGCCGAGTTGGGGAGGGTAGTGTCCCTGACTATGGTTTTTTTTCTTACACCTAAAGAATGGACCAGTCAAAGGGGTCTGGTGTCTCCTAATTTGGAAGTACTTTGATAGTGTTTAAGTGAAAAGATTATACAAGCCAGGTGGGAAAGACTCTGGGCCCACAATTCTGAACTGTCTTCACGTCTTTCCGCTTTACAGGGAAGATGCACACACTTATCCACTAAAATTCTGAAGATTCATGTTAAGAAATGGAAACACAATCTATGCACTGTCATCGTAAGTCCAAAAATTTATATGGTAGATGATAGCTTCCCCTTCCAGGTAGTAATTTCCAACTCAGCCCAGGTATAGCCACCAATCCTTTTCAGTCTACCCTTCACAAGCTTCTCTGCCAGCTTCCTTTTATACACTGGAATTTCAAATCCTGGTTCTTCTTCATTTCCTTGACTTGCCACTCTTCTTCATCTCCAGTTTAACTTCTGAGCAATATTCTGGCTTGTTTTTTCAAGTGACCTCAGGGAAAATATGGCTTTTAGAATATGTAACATTTAAACAGTTGATTTAAAATTTTCTCCAAAATGAGTTTCTCTCAGCTTTGGTGTGATGCAAGAGCTTCTATGTGGGTTGGAAACCATTTCAAAACTAATTCCAGCTTTCCAGTTAGTGTGTCTAGAGAGTGGGAACGCCTTCTGGACAATGGCATGAAAAAATTCACAACTCATCAGGAGCTTGCAGGATTCAGATGCATTTCCTTTTATTGAACAATACAATATGGTCTAACCTCAGACATAATAATTATAGTGAGAATGGCACAAAACAAGACAGTGTTTCATTTTGTTATACATAGGTGCACTATGAATTGGAACCAATTTGAGGGCAATGAAACATTGACCATATTTTTTCTTCCATGATCTTTATGGTTTTGGGTTTTATATTTAAGTCTTCGATCCTTTTTGAGTTAGTATTTGTACAATGCATGATGTATGGGAACTGTTTTATTTTTTTACAGACAGATGTCCAGTTTTGCCAGCAACATTTGTTAAAAAGACCATCTTGATTAAACAGTGATGCATGTGGTGTGTGTACTCTATGGTTTAATACATATATGAAGTTGTCCTACTCTTTTCTTTGTAGAGGGGAGAAGAGAGCATGGAGAAGAGGGGACAAGTGTTGGCTGAGTGGATACTGGAAGTAAAGAGTGGAAAAGAAGAGTGTGCTATCATAGGGTGAGAGGAGCAGACAGAGTTGTAAAAAGGTAGGTATTGGATGTTTTATATGGAAAATTGACTTAAATTGTGCCCAGAATAAAAAGATAATATTTTGATTCTTTTAAAAAAGACCATCTGTCATCATTTAATAAACTTTGGGCCTTTGTCAAAGATCTGGTGACTGTAGGGAGATGGATTTAATTTGGATTCTCAATTCTGTTATAATTTTTTACCAGCAGCCTGTTTTGACTGCTGTAATTGCATTGTACGTAGGTTCTGAGGTCATTAGAGGTAGGTAGGGCAAGGCCTCTCACTTTGATTTTCAATATTGCTTTACTTATACAAGACCTTTGCCCATACATATAAGAAGTCAACGACTAGTTTTTCCATCTTATTAAAAAAGTTTGTTGGTATTTAGATCAGGATTACATTGCATTTGTACACTGCTTTCAGTAGAATTGATGTTTTCACAATGTTGAGTGTACCTATCAATGAACACGGTATGTTTTCCGTATATGTAGGACTGTTAGTTTTTTGTAGCAGAGTTTTGTGTTTCCTTTTTTTAAAAATAAAAAAAAAAGAGAGAAGGATGTAAACAGACTCTTGCATGAGTCCAATTAGTGATTTGGAAACCTCATTATTTTGCAATATTACCCACAGTTTTAAAATTAAAACAAACAAAAAACCAATGAAGGATGTAAATAGACACTTCACCTTTTAGATCCCTGGATAGACTTATTCCTAAGTATTTTATCTTCTTGTGGACCATTATAAATGGTATCGATTTGGGGATGTCCTCTTTGAAATTCTCTTTGTTGGTGTAGAGAAATTCAACTGATTTTTGTATATTTATCTTGTAACCTGCCACTATGACGATTCTTTCTATTAATTCCAGTACTTTTCTTGTCAAGTATTTAGGATGCTCTAGGCACAGTATTGTGTTATCCAAGAATAAGACTGGTTTTACCTCTTTCTTACCAATTTAGATGTCCTTTATTTGTTTTCCTTGCTTTATGCTCTATCTAACACTTTCAGCAGAATCTTTTTTTTTTTTAATTTTTATTTAACATGACTGAGTGAAAATATACATTCACATATAAATTTACATGCCCACCTATATGCAGCTTCCACTGCTCTCCCTGTCCGGTGACTGCACACTATTCCTCTCTGCTCCATACATGTCTCATCCTCCCAACAGCCTCCTTTCCCCTCCTCTCCATCCACTCCCCTTCCTCCAGCCAGAGGTCAGCAAGATGATATCCTATAGATGTATAGAACCATAAAGTGCTTCCAATATATGGTCACTCTGCATTGCAAAGTCCAATCCATTCCTGTCCAAAGAGTGGACCTTTGTTATAATTTATGGGAAAGGGCAGCATCAGGGCCGGGGGGCCATGCTCTCAGAGGAACCCCAAAACCGCTGGACCATCAATTGAGGCCTTTTAGTGGAGATCTCATGATGCACCCGTTTTATTCTTGTGTTGCCAGTGAGACTCCTCTCTGTGAGCTCCATCGTGGCTATCGCTGGTGGTGGCCGGGCACCATCCAGTTCTTCCGGTCCCAAGTTGATGTAGGCACCCACTCCTGTGGGTCTCTCTGTCTTCTCGGTTGTCTTTACCTCATGTCATTGTGGTCCTGAGTGAGCATCCATTCCTGCTGAGTTGGGACCACTTGCTGTGTCCTCGGATGGCAGCATGGCAGCTTTAAAGACCCCAGACGCCACTCACCAATGTGGGGTGCAGAGAGCTCTCTTAACAAAATGCTGGTTCTGCCAATTGGCCTGGAATTCGCCTAAGAGCATGGTCCCCTGCCCCCTGCTCCAGCTACTCTATCCTTGCAGTAATGAGTTAAGATGGAAGGAGTACTTAGGTTATGCTGAAGTCCACTTAATGTTGTTCTTGTTTCTAATGTGTGCTATCACCGCTTTCTCCCAACTAGATTTCTAGTAACTATCTAAACTAAACCCTCCCCCTGTCACCCTGCCTCCCTCCTCTCCCTTGCAGCTGTCAAAGAGTCTTTTCTTCTATACACAAGTCTGTTTTTGAGATCTTGTCATACAGGTCTCATACAGTATTTGTCCCTTTGTCGCTGACTACTTTCACTCAACATAATGTCTTCCAGTTGAAACCAGGTTAGGAGATGTTTCCTGGAATCATCGTTATTCTTTATCATTGCATAGTGCTCCATTGAGTATATGTGCCATAGTTTACCTATCCATTCTTCTATTATTGGGCATCTGGGTTGATTCCATCTTTTTGCTATCATGGACTGTGCTGCAATAAACATTCTGGTGCATGTGTCCGTTGGTGTGAAAGACCTTGATTCTGTAGGATATATTCCAAGTAGTGGAATTACTGGGTCAAATGGTATATCAATATCCATATTTTTAAGGAAGCGCCAGATTGCTTTCCAAAGAGGCTGGACCATTTTGCAACCCCACCAACAGTGTAGGAGCGTTCCACTTTCTCCACAGCCTCTCCAGCATTTGTTGTTTTGTGTTTTCTGGATCATGGCCAATCTTGTTGGGGTGAGATGGTATCTCATTGTTTTCTTGATTTGAATTTCTTTAATAACTAAAGATTGTGAACATGTCCGCATGTGTGTTTTTGGCTGCCTAGATCTCCTCTTTAGTGAAATGACTGTCTATCTCCTTTGCCCATCGCTTAATTGGATGGTATATCTTCTTCTTATTGATATTTTGTAGTATCTTACAGATTATGGAGATCAGGCGTTGGTCTGACATAGAGTTGTCAAATATTTTTTCCCATTGTGTGGGTGTTATTTTAATTCTATTAATAAAGTCTTTGGCTGAGCAAAAGTGTTTGATTCTTAATAGTTCCCATTTATCTATTTTCTGTTGATTGAAGTTTCTTTGACAGATGTTGGAGTCTGTCCTCATTGTGTATTAAAACTTCCATTGTTGTTCCTACCTTTTCTTGGATGAGCTTTATCGTTTTAGGTTTGATATTTAGGTCTTTTATCCAGTTGGATTTGGTTTTTGTATAAGGTGTAAGATATGGATCTTGATTCAGTTTATTGCAGATGGATAACCAATTTTGCCAGCACCATTTGTTGAAGATACTGTTTTTACCCCAGTTTAATGTCTTAGGGCCTTTGTCGAATATCAACTGTTCATAGGCAGATGGTGTCATCTCTGGGATCTCAATTCTGTTCCATTGATTGATCTGTCTGTTCTTGTACCAGTACCAGGCTGTTTTGACTACTGTGGCAGTGTAGTATGTTCTAAGGTCGGGTAATGAGAGGCCTCCCAGTGTGTTCTTCTTATTTAGTAGTACCTTATCAGCAGAATCTTAAATAGGAGTAGCATGAAAGCCATACTTGTCTTGTTGTTCTGGGGAAGAGCACTTCCAGCCTCTTTCAGTTGAGAATGATACTCTTTGTGGGTCTTGTATAGATATGCTTGGTTATGTGGAACGATTTTACTCCTGTTTCTATTCCACTGAGATTTTTTAATCAGGAACTTTCATTAGATTATATCAAATGTCTTTTCTACACAGATTGGGATGATCATGTGATGTTTGTTAATTTATGCAATTTGTGGTTGTTTTTCAATGTTGAACCACCCTTGCACACGTTGTATGAAATCCACTTGGTTGTGGTGTATTATTTTTGTTTTTGATATGATGCTGAATTATATTGGCTAGAATTTTGTTGAGAATTTTTGTGTCTGTATTCATGAGAGATATTATTCTTCAATTTTCTATTTTTGTTCTGCCTTTGCCTCACTTTTGTATCACTGTTCATAGAATGAATTCAGAAATATTCTTCCTTTTCTATGTTCTGAAATAGTTTGAGTAGTACTCATGGGAGCTAGTCTCTGAATCTTTGGTAGAATTCTCCAGTGAAGCCACCTAGGCTAAAACTTTTATTTTGGGGCAGTTTATATATTTTTTTTAATAAAATGCATTACCTTGTCAAGCATTTCTTTTGTCATGGATCTTCTCACATTTTCTATCTCAGTTTGTGTTAGGTAGATAGTTTTAGAAATCTGTCCATTTCCTCTACGTTTTCAAAATTTTTGGAGTATTGTTTTTCATATTGTTCTGTTATGATACTTTTTATTTTAGTTGGGTCTGTTGTAATGTCCACCATTTCATTTCTTGTTTGGGTTATCGGCTTCCTGCCCGTTTTTTTCTTTTGCTGGTCAATTGTCAATATCTCTAAAAAAAAAAAAAAAAACCCAGCTTTTTAAGAGTTTTTTTTTTGCCTTTTTTTATTGTTCTTATTGACATCCTTTGATTTCTTCACAGGTTTTGATTATGGATCCAAGTAAAATAAAATCCTTGATAATTTCAATCTTCATTTATTGTGATATCATTTACTGATCCAGTTGTGAGAACTTTTGTTTTCTTTATATTTATATGGAGCATGTATTGAAAGCTGTGGTAACTGATCTTCATGTTTCAAGTTCTCTTTACCTAAAGCAATCAGGTTTGTGTTATCTATATATCATAGGATTTTAGTGAGTCTTACTCCAAACTTTATACTTCATTTTTCTTTTAGTCTGTGTTCTCAGATTATTTGCTTAGCATACAGGATGAAAAAGTATGATTAAAGAATATATTCCTGATTTTAGACTGTGTAGTATCTACTTGTTCTGTTCAAATGACTGCCTCTTGATCTATGTATGGAGTTTGCATGAGTCCAATTAAGTGATCTGGAAACCTTATTATTTGCAGTATTACCTACAATTTGTTGTGATCCACAAGGTTGAACACCTTTTGATTTTTCACAGGTTCATATTTTACTACTTGTGAATCCCATTCTTAGATATAGAATGGAGTGAATAAACAAACAAACAAAAAACCTGATTGCTGTTGAGTTGATTCTAGTGTATAGTGACTCTATAGGACAGAATAGAATTGTCCCATACAGTGTGCAAAGAATGTCTGGTGGATTTGAACTGTTGCCTTTTGCTTGGCAGCTGGTGCTTTAACCACTATTCCATCAGGGTTTTCACGGGGGTGAATAAGAGTAAAATATAAACCAATGAATTGAATTGGGCCCGTATGATCCCCCAAAGCAAAGGTTACATGATCTTTGATGTGAAATAATTTCCAACATTTATATGGTACTGTGTAGCATATTTGATGATGAAGTCAAAGGTTTTCTGAAGAAATGTGTGTTTTGTGGGGCTCAGAACTCAATCCAACTTTACAGATTTTCAAGTTTGGACAAATTGTAAACATAGCATGGTTCTAGTTTTGAATACACATTTTTCAAAAATTCTTGAAAGGACTGCTTACTTCTGGAAACAGCAAAAGCAAAAGATTGGGTAATCATATAAGCTCCACTACATCACTGAGCCATTCCACTCATGGATAGTCCTTTTCTTGCTCACTTCTCGTATTTCTCCACTTTCTCTCCACCTCCTGTAATGTGCACCAGATTCATAATTTCTATATTCATGGTTTGTTCAACTGAATGTTAAAGTACCCAAAATGATGAAGTTGTATTTAATTGTCCTTGTCTTAATGTGCTACTCATATTTGATTTCAAATCTCTGTAAAAGCTGCTTCTGAAAAAATCTGAAATTCTCTTCACTTAATTTCAGATTCTGAAAGAATAAAAAATTAACCAGATTAAAAATTGTAGAGTAAGGTTATCTGAGGATATAAATATATACTGCAAGCCTGTATCATCTACTAAGGTACAAACCCTATATCCAGAAATTCTGAGGGCCTGAGGGAATTGGACAAAGACAGGAAGGGATCAGCAGCAGATGGAAGAGGAAAGAATATGGAACCCGGGGGAGCCTGAAAAGATTTTACGAGACAGAGACCACCAACGGGGTAATAGATAGTACAAGGGTACCCAAAACTTGGAACTTGGACCTAGAGTAGGGAGCTGCTGTTGATGAGTCATATAGGATGTTTCCAAGATTAATGTGGCTTAAACACAAAGGAAAAATTGTGTGACAGGTATTGTCATGGATTGAATTGTGTCCCATCTAAATATCTGCCAACTTGACTGTGTTGTGATTCCCAGTATCACATAATTGTCCACCATTTTGTCATCTGATATAATTTTTCCTATGTGTTGTAAATTCTACCTTTAGGTGATTAACGAGGTGGCATTAGTGGCAGCCATGTTAATGAGTCAGTTTATTTTGATATATGAAGGATAAATGAGCAGGGAGATGGGGGCCTTATACCACTGAAGAAGAAGAGACTAGAGAATAGCATGTCTTTTAAGCTTAGAGTCTTTGTGCTGAGAAGCTCTATGACCAGGGGAAGATTGATGACAAGGATGTCCCTTCAGAACCAACAGAGAAAACAAAGTTTCCAGCAGAAGCTGATGCCTTGAATTTGGACTTGTAACCCACTAGGCTGTGAGAGAATAAGTTTATTTTGTCAAAGCCATATCTGTTATAGAACACTAAATAATTAAGACAGATATATTTGCAATAACTACAACATAAGAGAAGCTGCTGAAGCTGCTTACGTAAAATCAAAAATCTTACAGGATTTGTTTTATTGGTTTGGAGGTGTAGGGCCATGGTTTCATAATACATCCAAGTTAACTGGCCTAAAATGTATTAAATATTTGTGTTTTACTTTGTAATTTGTTATGTAGTGCTTGGGTTCTTAAAAGACTGCAAACATCCATCACAACAATTGGTTTTTATTCACCTAGAGCAAGGAAAGAAGACGGAGAGTCAAGGATAGGAGGAAGACATGAAACATATGGCTAACTGCCTCCGTGAACAACTACTTCCTTTGCCGTGAGACCAGAAGTGGATGCTGCCCAGCTACCATTACTGGACATTTGGATTGAAGATTCTATAGCAGACTCCTGATCAAAAGGGGGAGAATGCAGAACAGAATCTCTAATTCTCAGGAATTCTAAATTTTCTGGCAGCATGGAGGTTGGATAAACTCTTGAAAATATTGCCCTGACATAATCTTTAAGTCTTAAACTAAAACTATGCCTGAAATTTTCTTAGAACCAAACAGTAGTTTAGCTTAATTAGTAAAAGAATGTCTGCTTTGAGCATCGTGTTCTTTTAAGAATGGTATGAAATCAATGTAACAGCAGCAACGTGAAAGTCTAGATAGGAAACTCAGGGAACAATGAGTTTATTTTAAGGCAGAAGTAATAACTCAGAGGAGGAGCATGAGAATGGTTGTCAACTCACAAAATATAATCAATGTGACTGAACTGTAAATGTAGAAATGTTTGAATTAGTGTATGTCTTTTTGTGTATAGGAGGATTGCCAATTGAGTTCATGAACTCATCCCAGGAAAAGTGCTATATAATTCATTGCAGAATATCACTATCATTTTCAAAGTACTCTCCCTGGGAATCTATGCACTGACACCAGTGATTAGTCCACTCATCAAAGCAATTTTGGAACTCTTTTTCTGGAATGGCCTTCAGAGCTGTGTCATATTAATGTTGATGTCTGAATGTTATCAAAATGTCCTCTTTTCAGTATTTCCCATATATTCAATTAAATAAAAAAGTCATTGAGGGACAGATCAGGTGATTACAGGGGGTATTCCAATACAATTATTTGTTTATTGGCTAAAAGCTCCCCCATAGACAATGAGACAATTAAGTTTATGAACTTGCCACCTTGCCACTATGGCAAATGGCTATCCCAGAAAGAGTTCCAAAATTGCTTTGAAGGTGGACTAGGTACTAGCACTGGTGCATAGCTTCCCAAGGGAGAGTAAGTTCAAGGTGATTATAGTAATATTTAGTACTGAGTTATGTAGTACTTAAAACAAATAACTTCACAGCCTTAATTGCTACACCTTGTATTTTCAACACCAACAATGAAATGAAAAAACAAAAAGTTGCCCATGCAATCTATATTCATGTTTTTAAATAGGCTTGCTAGTTTGACTATCATCTAGATGTCTGAGTACTTGCTTAGACCTACCTCTAAATACTTACATTTCCTTTACTTGGAGATGTATTAATCCAAGCTTTAATACTTATATCCTTGGACAAGAGTACAAATGGACTCATATGCCGCATGCCCAATTTTCAACAGTTACAAATCAAGCCAACAAGTTGCTAAGTAAGTTTTATTCTATTACACTGACAAATACATATTCCTAATAATAAAATCCACTATTCATCTGATCTTTTGTCACACTATGGTACCTTAGATGTTGCTATGATGCTAGAAGCTATGCCACCAGTTTTTGAAATACCATCAGAGTCACTCATGATGGATAAAGTTCAAATGCCCAACACTGGATGAATGCATAAACAAACAATGGTACATGTACTCTATGGGACACTATGCAATGATAAAGAACAATGATGATTTTAGGAAGCATCTCATAACCTGGTTTCAACTGGAAGATATTATGCTGAGTGAAATTAGTTAGCAGCAAAAGGACAAATATTATATGAGATCTGTACTTTAAGGACTTAAAAATAGACTTGTGTACAGAAGAAAAGACTCTTTGATGGCTATGATGGTGTGGAGGGAGGGTGAAGGCTGGTCATAGATTAAATAGCTGATAGAAATTTGGTTGAGTGAAAGCAGTGACTGCACACAGTAGAAAGAGGATCAACTTAACTTGATTTCAACATAATCTGAAAACTCTTATTAACCCAATATTGCAAGGATAGAGTAGCACTGGCAGAGGCCTGAGAACCATACTCTCAAGAGACATCAAGGCCAGCTGGCATAACTAGCTAATTGCTAAGAAAGTCTGCACCTCATTTTGGTGAGTGGTGTCTGGGGTCTTAAAAGCTAGTACACTGCCATCTGAGGTACACCAAATGGTCCAAACTCAATCAGAAGAGATAATCACCAAGAACAACAAAGACATGAGGAAAAAAGAGCCTAGGAGGCAGAAGGACCCATGCAAATGGGTGACTGTATCGACATATGACTAGAAGAACCAGATGGTACCTAGCCACTACCAAAGGCAGCCATAATGGGACACGCAATGTTGAGTCCCAGTGGCAACATGAGAAAAGAGGAGTGCACACCAAATCTCCACTGAAAAAGTGCAACTGATGGTCCAGTGGCCTGAGGGTTGCCCTGGGAGCATGATCCCTAGACCTGCTGCTGCCCTTGACCAGAGAGCATTACTGAGGTCAACTCTTCAGACAGGAATGGACTGATCTTGGTAACACAATGTAACCATATGTTGCACATACTTTATTATTCTGTGAATCTATAGGAGGCTGTTCTACTGGCCTCTTACTAGGTGGTAGAGGAAAGCGTAGAGAAGAGGGAATGGGAGACTTTTAAGAGGATGTGACAGATATAGAATGAAAAAGAGGGCTGTGCTGTCACTGAGCAAGGAGAGCAGAAGGAGCTGCAGACAAGTGGACGTGCAAATTTACTTTGGATTGTATACCTTCACTTAATCACAACAAAAGGGGAAAAAAAGGCAGAGAAGTGCTTCCACAAACCATCTTCTCCTTCTCCCTAAACTGGCTCCACTCTACAGCAAACATGAACACCAATCTTTGTCTGAAATGGGTGGTTGGTATACTCATAAATGGGTGGTTGGTATACTCACTAGTGGTTGGTATACTCATAAATAACAAGCTAGTCCTCCCTCAACAAACAGCCAGGCATATCCTCACACAACTACACAATCAGGTGTACACTGGCACAAGTTTCCTAACCAAGCTCTTGAACCACTTTATCCACTACCTAACCTTACTTTAAGAACCGACTAAAATCTCCTCAACATGCCTCACTTGCTTAAAAACCCATCCTTAGACTCCCCTCAAACTCAGTATTAGTGAATCCCACCAACTTAGAGGAGATACCCCTGGCCCAAACTGGCAAATTGACTTCACCCACATGCTCCTGGTACTACATCTAAATTACCTCCTAACATACCTTTACAGGGTGAGTTGAAGCATTCCTGTCAACATCAGAGAAAGCTGACACGGTCATCAAAATCCTGATCAAGATAATTCCCTGGATTAGACTTCCCTAGACTCTCCAATTGGAAAATGGCCCAGCATTCTTTTCCCAAATAAGTTAAGTTCTCTAAAGAACTTAACATCCAATGGAAACTTCATGCCTTCTACACACTCCGGGCCTCAGGTAAGTTAAAGGTGAATGGGCTCATCAAAACACACCTCACTCATTTAATGACTGAGATCCAACAAACTTGGATCAACCTTCCTTGCATTGCTCTGATGCACCTACACATCAGCCCCCACAAACCTCAGTCACTGAGTCCTTTGAAACTCACATATGGTCAACCCTTCAACCTCGGCAACTTTCCCCTCTCTGAGGGCCCCCAACACAATATCTCCTTGAACTGACCCGAACCCAGAAGCTGTTAAGGGAATTAGCCAACTCCATGCTTTTTCCTGCTATAGCCTCGACACGACAAATTCCAATAAGACTCAAACATCTCAAGGTACTACAGCGCAAACCACTTTTCCATAGGTGGACAGAACCACGCTTTATGCTCCTAACCACCCCTACTGCTGCCAAGTTACAAGGTGTCACTCCACAGATACATTTCTCTGGGCTCAAAAAGGCCCTAGAAGAAGCCCAACCAACCGACCAAGGAATGGAATCTATGCCCTCTCTCTGACCATAATTAAACTAATGAAAATCCCTGCAAATGGAGGTGAAGAAGACCACCAACACCCCTCTGTCAAACATGAGCCCCGTACCCTCTCTCTCATGCCCTATCAAGGAACATTCTACAATCTAATCTTAAATTTACTTCCACTTAACCCACCAGAAACTCCTGAAGCTTTACTTTCTCTTGTGTTGGACTGATATTTACAGGGAGAAGTCAATGATTATTCATGGCAGGAAGTCTCCCGATGGTTAGTAATAGGCCCTTCTACCCGGGTATGGTCATCTATCTCTTCATGGCCAGGCCCCTGTCTACCAAGGCCTCCACTCATATACCCCTCTACCTACTTAATACCCTTAACTTATTCTCTCCTAAACCAGTGTTAACTACCGGAAGTGCTGGATCTGTCTGTCCTTCTCCCCCAATACTCACACTGCTCTTCCAGCCCCTAGAGAAACGCGAACTGTACCACCATTCACCTGACGTATGCTAAAGATAAAGGGTCCACCTTTATTAATAGAATGGACAGTCTCCTAGGAAATTACCCACACACCTTAGACAGTTGAGCCACACTACCGTTCTAAACCTTTGTCAAATACATACATTTCCTCCCCTACACCCTCACCCAAATCTCAGGACCAATAGCTCCAAGCTTAACTCTCTAAGGTGGGCTTCCTTCTGCATGCAACAAATAGATACAGGCCCAAACCTAAGACACTGCAGCAACACCATCAGAATATGTCCTCCTGCCACAGAACCCAAAGTCAAAGGGTAGGCTACTCCTTTTCTCCCTCAGCCAATGGCATGTTTCTTCAACCAATACATTTCTCACAACTACCACAGCTTCAAGGTACATCCTCTGAAATGTGTACTGCCCCAAGCCAAAGCCTCTTTCCCTGGATTAACACCCTCTCCTGCTCCTGACAACCTTCCAAAATAAGCCACCTTTTAAGGGGAGCCCTTACCAATTTCGTTCTCAAGTAAGGAGCCATCCAACAGGCAGGAGTCATATGACAACCTCCACTTTTTCTCTCTGCATATCAACATATGTCTCCTAGTAGACGGTCTCTTCTTTTGTCGGGACAAGGCATATTCCTGCCTACCCACAAACCAGACAGGAACATGCACTCTTATCTACTTATCCTCAAACATTGATATTACCCCTTCTAACCAATTATTCCTAGTACCTGTATATGTTACAGTCAGGCCAAATGACACCCAACCTTATACCTCTATTGACTGCCCTGGGGGTCATAGAGGTTATTGGTACCAAAATAGGAGGGTTAAGTACCTCACTCTATTATTTTCACCTGCTCTCTTGAAACCTACATGAAACCACAGAGGACATATCCAAAGGACTGGTAAAAACACAAGACCAAATAGATTCTCTCGTTGTTGTCACCCTACAAAACAGACACACCCTGGATCTGTTAACTGCAGAAAAGGGGGAAAGTTGCCCCTTTCTAGATGAAGGATGCTGTTTCAATGTTAACCCATCAGGTGTGGTCTGAGAGGCAGGTGAAAAACTGTTAGAGGGAGCAGCCAATTTACAAACACAAAGACAGGAAGGAGGTGACTGGGTTACCTGGCTATATTCACAAAGATGGCTTCCCAGTCTTCTTCCACTTAAAACAACTCTTGTCTTACTCATTTTAGGACTCTCACTTAGCCCTGTCCTATTTAGAGTCATAACACAGCTGATTCAGTGGTCAGTCTGCAACCTTACCCACCAACAAGTGAACCAGATTCTACTCCTCCAAGACACTCAACAAGTACTGTACCAAAATCTCCATAAAAACAACTAACAGTCCTCTCTCTTTACAGAATGCCAGGAGGCCAGAGGACCCCCTGACACTCCATATAACTTATAATACATCAACCACTGTGGTCAGCAGGAAGCAGCTAGAAAGATAATGACACCCTTCTGTCCCTAAACCAAAAGTCAGGAATTGAGGGGGCTCTGTCCCTGGATTTCAGAAAGGTTCAATCTAAGCCATCTTCTCCTGCCAAGTCCCTGGATTTCAGAGAGGCTTTAGCATAAGCCATCCTCCCCTGCCATTACCCAAACACAGCCCAAAGGAATTTACCACAAGCAAACCTTTATGCCTGCCATCCCACACTCCTAAGCAAAGCTCTTCCCTTATCAAACCTTGACCATAAACAAACCTTACTCTCTTCTGATTCTGATCAACACTTCTTGCTTATCGGACCATAAATGCCCTTATCAGAATTTCTTGCTACTCCCTCTTTTTAACATTCTTTCCTTATCAAACCGTAAATCCCCTCACCCCACACTACCTCAATGGGACTTTAGAACTATTTAAAAAAAATACCCTACTGGGCAGGGGCAGGCTGAAGCACCCCTTGGCTCAGACCCTCATTCTCTTTCTCTTTGAATAAACTTCACTAGATCCTTGGAATAGTATGTCTCTGCCTCTGTTTTGTGCCATTCTGTCCCCAACAGATGGGACCAAAAATGTATCCTAGATGGCCACCTGCAACCTTCTAAGACCATAGACACTACTCACCAAACCAGGATGCAGAACATTTGCTTCAGAAATTGTTATGACAACTGACCCGTATGTACCCTGAGACCATGGTCCCTAGTCCTCAGCCAGTAACTTGGTCCATACGGTGTTTGAGCATGTCTAAGAAGCTTCCATGACTTTGCCTTGATCAACTTGTGCAAGTAAAATGTTTTCAAGGTCATTCAAAAGAAAGTGAAGCAATATATTGACAAGGAACTGCCAGAAATTCAAGCTGGATAAAGAAAAGGATGTGGAACCAGGGATATCATTGCTGATGTCACATGGATCTTGGCTAAAAGAAGAGAATACCAGAAAGATGTTTACCTCTGTTTTGTTGAGTATGTAAAAGCATTTGAATGTATGGATCGTAACAAATTATGCTAACATATTATAAAATGAAAATTCCAGAACACTTAATTGTGCTCTTAAGGAATCTGTACGTGCATCAAGAGGCAGTTGTATGAACAGAACAAGGGGACATTGCATGGTTCAAAGTCAGGAAAGGTGTGCATCAGGGTTGTATCCTTTCACTGTGCATTTTCAGTCTGTATGCCAAGCAAATAATCCCATAAACTGGATTATATGAAGAACAATGAGGCATCAGGATTGGACGATGACTCATTAGCAACCTCCATTACGCAGATGACATCACCTGACTTGCTAGAAGTGAAGACTATTTGGAACACTTACTGATGAAGATCAAGCACCACAGCCTTCAGTATGGATTGCACCTCAACATTCAGAAAACAAAAATTCTCAAAATTGGACCAGTAAACAGCATTGTGATAAATGGAGAAGGGATTGAGGTTGTCAAGAATTTCCTTTTATTTGGCTCCACAATCAACACCCATGGAAGCAGCAACCAAGAAATCAAAAGATGTGTTGCATTGGGAAAATCTGCTGGAAAGGATCTCTTTAAAGTATTGAAAAGTAAAGATGTCAGCTTGAAGACTACGATGTGCCTGACCCAAGCCATAGTATTTACACTTGCATTGGATGCATTTCAAAGCTGGACTATGAACAAAGAAGACAGAAGAAGAATTGATGCTTTTCAATTGTAATGTTGGAGAAGAATGTTGAATGTGCCATTGACATCAAAAAGAACAAACAGATCTGTTCTAGAGGTACTACCATGGTGCTCCTTGGAAGTAAAGATGGGAAAATACATACTTGTGACACGTGGTCAGGAGGGATCAGTTTCTGGAGAAGGATATCATGCTTCATAGAGTGGAAGGTCAGCAAAAAAGAAGATTCTTGGTAAAATGGATTGACACAGTGACTACAATGGGCTTGAACATAACAAAAATTGTGGACATGGCACAAGACCAAGCAGTGCTTCGTTCTGTTATTCACAGTGTCACTATGAGTTGGAGCCAACTCGACGGTACTTGACAGCAATGAAGTATTTAGAGATTTCCCTTCCTCAATCCTCCCTTCTCTCAGGACCATTAAAGATTTTCTTTTTCTATGTGTAAATCTTCTCTTGAGATTTTGTAACAATGGTTTCATAGAATATTTGTCATTTTGTGACTGATTTATTTCACTCAGCATACTACACTCCAGATTCATCCATGTTGTGAGATATCTCATGGATTCGTCATTATACTTTATCGCTTTGTAGTATTCCATTGTGTGAATGTACTGTCTTAGGCTGGGTTTTCTAGGGAAGCAAAACCAGTAACACATGTAGGTACAAGGAAAGATTTATAATATACATATAGACAGATAGATAGATACAAATATAGGAAACAGCTCACGTAATCACAGAAGCTGAATGTCCCAAGCTCTGGCACAAGCCTCACGTGTCCACAGAAGCTGAGGAATCCAAGGTCAGCAAGTCAGAGACCAGAGTTGCAGATCACCAGTTGTGTAGGTCAGTGGATCCCAAGCTGGTGGCGAGACGAAGCGACAGAGGCTGGAGGTCAGTGGATCCGAAGCTGGTGGCAAGACGAAGCGACAGAGGCTGGCGAACGCAGGATCGGCAGGTCAGGGAGCAGGACTCTCAAGTGCCGACTGTAAGGACTGATGAGCCCAACAGCTGCTAGCTCAAGTCCCAGAACCAGAGTTGGAAGAAGAGAGCAGGAGCTCCTGGCCATGTGAGTGATCAGCAGCCGTAGTCCAAGGTCGTGAGATGAGAGCCGAGGGGCAGGGAGCCACCACAAACCCCGCCCTGCCACTTAATACAGCAGCCAAATAGGTAGTAGCCAAGTTGACATAATCCTGACCACCACAGTCCACCCCTTGTCAACTTGGCATCTGCACACATCTCACCTTACCATGCACAGTCTCTGAAGGGGTACAGTTACAAAGTCATACTTATGTCAACATGATATAACTGACACATGTACAACTGAAAATGCATTAACCCATTTACATCTTACGTTTCATAAGTAAACAAAATATCCAATACACACATACAAAGCAGGAATACTCCTAGCAATTACAGTCCTCGTTTCTGCAACTGGTCACGTGGCCGTAACTGTTATTTAGAACTACCTTCTTCTACAACCCATTCTGTATTCCCTTTGCCCTCAGCAAGTACCTCAGCTGGTTGTGGTTCCTTGCCTGGTGAGGTGACCCAAACCTTCATTCCTGAAGGGTCTGGGCTGTTATCACTCATTTTGGAGTTGGGTTGCTGTAGTTTTCCATTGACCTTAATCACAGGACACGGTAGTGCTAGGAGGCATCCTAAGGGATCTCCTGCATTCCAAACATACTCTTCTTTACTTCTGTTATGTAATGTCAATCCAATTTCTTCTTCATAGTCAGGATCAATCACACCGGCCAGTATTGTAACTCCCTTCTTTGTCTGTTGATCCAGAGGTACAAGGAGCCCAAAATGGCCTGGTGGCAATTTTAGCTTCCAGTTCAGTGGAATCGTTGATGTGTCTCCAGGCGGCAGCATTCCTCCCTTCGGAACTAAGACATTTAGTCCTGCGGAATATAAAGTCATGGGGACAGGAAGCAAATGGGATGTCATGGTTGGAATTGTGTCCCCCCAAAAATGTGTGCAGCCACGTGGCTGGGATATGGTTCCCAGTATCTTGGGACTGTCCTCCATTGTGTGGTTTTGCTAACCTGTATGTTAAAGGATTAGGGTGGGGCTGTAAATTCCTGCTGTAGGGGGGAGTTTCCCTGGAGTATGGCTTGCCCCACCCTTAATGCTTTTAGCTTGCAAGGAATAAAAGGAAAAAGAAACAAAGGACAATCTGAGAACCTCGCTACCATCAAGCAAGCAGCACCAGGAGCAGAGCACGTCCTTCAGACCAGAGGTTCTTGAGTCAGGACGCTCCCTGGACAAAGACTGATGCAATACCGGACTTTCCTCCAGAGATGACAAGGGGAAAGCCTTCCCCTGGAGTGGACACCCTGAATATGGACTTGCAACCTACTGGACTGTGTAAGAATAAATCTTTCTTTGTTAAAGCCATCCACTCTGTGGTATTTCTGTTAGAGCGGCACTAGCTCACTAAAACATGTACTATAATCTGTTTACCCATTCATCTCTTGATAGGCACTGTCTCAGTGACCTAATGCTGTTAAATAACAGAGATATCACAAGTGGATGGTTTAAAAAGAGAAATCTTATTCTGCTACATTCAAGTAATCTACAAGTCCAATTTCATGTCTTCAGCTCCAGGGGATGGCTTTCTCTGTCGCCTCTAGAGGAAGGATCTTGTCAATGTTCTGCTGGACTGAGAACTTCTTAGCTATAAGGACTGCAGGCTCTTTCCAAGGACATGCTCTGTTCCCAACAATGCTTCTTTCTTGATGACATGAGGTCTCCAATTCTCTGCTTGTTTCTCTTTCCTTTATATCCCAAAAGATTGCCTTAAAGCACAGTATAGTCTTACACACTGAGTCTTGTCCCATGAACACAACTGCCACCCATCCTCCCCCATTTATATCACAGAGGCAGGATTTACGATATATAAGAACATCACACAATCCTGGGAATTATGGCCTAGCCAAATCACTACACATATTTTTGGGAAGACACTGTTGAGTCCACGACAAGCACTTATGTTGTTTCCATCTCTTAGCTATTGTAAATAGTGCTATAATGAATGTGGATATGCATACATCTATTTGTGGGATGGCTCTTACTTCTCTAGGATATATCACTGACAGTGAAATACTGAATTGCATGGTATTTCTCTTTCTGATATTTTAAAGGCCTTGCTATATCATTTTCTACAGTGGTACTACCATTTTACATTCCCACCAGCAGTGTATTAGAGTTCCACATTTCTTGTAACCTCTCCAGTATTTGTTTTCTTCTGCTTGTTTTGATCAGTGTCAGGTGAGATGGTTTCTAGTTTGGTTTTGGTTTACATTTTTCTAATGGCTAATGAAAGGAAGGTTTATTAGCTAACTGCATAAATGTCTTCTTTTGTGAAGTGTCTTTTCATATACTTTGCCCTTCTGTAATTGGATTGTTTGTCTTTGTATTATTGAGGTGTTGAAGTATTCTATAGATTTTAGAGATGAAATCCTTGTCAGATACCTCCTATCCATTTTTTTTTCCCATCTATGGATTCTATTTTATCTTTTAGGTGAAGTTTTTTGATAAGCATAGTGTTTAATTTTGAGGAGCTCACAGCTTATCTTCTGCTGTTTGTACATTTTTAATTATAACTTGCCTCCTATTTATACTATGTATCAAGGCTCTTAGTGTTGTCCTTATTTTTCTTCTATTATTTTTTGCCATTTTAGGTATTATATTTAGATTTTTGATACAGTTGGGTGCTGTGTGTGTGTGTGCAGTGTGAGGCCTTGGTCCCATTTCATTTTTCTTCAGATGGACATAGTCTTAGTCATCTGGGGCTGCTCTAATAAAAATACCACAAGTGGATTGCATAACAAACAGAATTTTTTTTTTCCCCTCACACTCTAGTAGACTACAAGTCCATAGTTAGAACGTCATATCCTGGTAAATTATTTTTCTCTCTGTTATCTCTGAAGGGAAGTCTTTGTCATCATTCTTTCTTGGTCTGGGAGTTTCTCCACGCAGGAACTCCTGGTCTAAATGACATGCACTGCTTTCTTGGTGGTGTCAAGTCTCCCTATCTTTCTGCTTACTTCTCTCTTTTATATCTCAAAATAAATGGGCTCAAGACACAATCCAATCTTGTAGATTGAATCTTGCCTAATTAACATAACTGCTGCTTATCCTATCTCATTAACTTCATGAAAATACAACTTATAACACACAGAAAAGTCATAACCTGTGACAAAATGGTGGACATCGCATAATACTGGGAATCCTGGCCTAAGCAAACTGATACACACATTTTGCAGACACTTCCAGCACATGTGAAGAAGTAGTGATAAAGGACATCTTTGTCTTTTTCCCGTTCTCAGGAGGAATGATTTCAGCCTCTTTTTATTGAGAATAATGTTGACTGTTTGTTTTGTGCAGATGTCTTTTATTATATTGAGAAATTTACCAGCTCTTAATATTTTGCTGAGGGTTTTTTTTTTAATCAAGAATAGGTGTTGAACTTCAATGAATGCCTTTTCTGTATTCATTGGATAATTACATGATTCTTTCATTTTATTTAAGCAGTGAGTTACATTGCTTTTTTAATGTTCAGCCATTCTTGAAAACCTTGTATGAATCCTACTTAGTTGCAATGTATTATTATTATTATTTATAGATACAGTGCTGAATTCTATTGACTAGAATTTTGCTGAGAACTTTTGCATCTACGTTTGTGAGAAATACTGTTCTGTAAATTTCTTTTAGTGGTGTCTTTGTCTGGCTTTGGTATGAGGATTATGGAAGTTTCATAGGATGAATTTCTCCCTTTACTACATTCTGAAATAGTTTAAGTAGCACTGGTGTGAGCTCTTCTCTGAATGTTTGATAGAATTCTTCAGTGAAGCTATCTGGACCAGGACTTATATTTCTATTGAAAATTTTCTTTCTTTTTTAACCTCTTCAGTCTCTTTTCGTGTTATGTTTCTGTTCAGGTTTTCTGCCTCATTTCACGTCAGTTTAGGTAGATAGTATGTTTCAGGAAATTTGTCCATTTCTTGCAGGTTCTCAAATTTGTTGGAGTACAGTTTCTCATATAATTCTGTTGTGATCCTTTTTTTCAGTGAGGTCTGTTTTAATGTTCCCCATATCATTTCTTATTTTGGTTATTTGTTTTTTTTTTTTTTTTTTTGTCGATGTGGTCAATGTCTTTTCAATTTTGTTGATCCTTTAAAAGAAGCAACTTTCAGTTTTGTTAATTATTTCTATTGCTTTTCTGTTTTCTGTCTCATTTATTTCTATTTAATCTTCATTATTTCTTTATTTTTCTGGTGGTTGTAGGGTCTTTTTGCTGTTCTCTTTCTCTGAATTGCAGGGCTAACATTTTGATCTGATCTGTTTTTTCTTTTTTGATATGTGCATTTTTTTTTTTTTTTTTTTTTTTTTACTATAAATTGATCTCTGAACATGGCCTTCGCTGTATCCCAAAGGCTTTGGTAATATTGATTTTCATTCTCATTTGAGTATAGGAATTTTTTCTTTTTATTATGACTGAGTGAAAATGTACATTTCCATATAAATTTACATGCCCACCTATATGCAGCTCCACCGCTCTCCCCACCCGGTGACAGCACACTATTCCTCTCTGCTATATACATGTCTCATCCTCCCAACAGTCTGCTTTCCCCTCCTCTCCATCCACTCTCCTTCCTCCAGCCAGAGGTCAGCAGGATGATATCCTATAGATGCATAGAACCATAATATATGATCACTCTGCATCGCCAAGTGCAATCCGTTCATGTCCAAAGAGTGGACCTTTGTTATGATTTATCGGCGAGGGCAGCATCAGGGCTGGGGGCCATGCTCCCAGGGGAACCCAGAAGCTGCTGGACCATCTCTTGAAAGCTGCCAAGCTGCCATCCAAGGGCACAGCAAATGGTCCCAACTCAGTAGGAACAGATGATCACCAAGGACCAAAATGACATAGGGTAAAGACCACCCAGAAGATAGAGAGACACACGTGAGTGGGTGCCTACACACACTTGGGACTGGAAGAACCAGATGGTACCCAGCCACCACCAGTGATAGCCGTGATGGAGCTCACTAAGTTGAGTCTCACTGGCAATACAAGAATAAAAAGGGGTGCACCCTGAGATCTCCACTAAAAGTTTAGGAATTTTTTGATTCCTCTTTGTTTTCTTCTATTGTCCAGTTGCCTTTAAGTAAGTTACTATTAAATTTCCATGTATTTGATTTCCTTCCCTTTCTCTTCTTGTTATTGATTTGTTTTTTTAAGACATTCTGATCAGACAGAATGCTGTGCGTTATTTCAATGTTTAGATTTCATTGATGGTTGCTTTGTTACCTAAAATGTTATCTATTCAGGAAAGTGTTTCATGTGCATTAGAAAAGAGTCTATACTTTGCTTCTGTTGGGTGGAATGCTCTACATGTCTGTGAGGTCCAGTTGGTTGATTTTGACCTTTAAAGCTTCTGTATAATGCTGAGGTTCTTTCTAGATGTTTTGTCCTTACTGTGAGTGATGTGTTGAAGTCTCCTACTATTATCATGGAACTGTTTCTCTTCAGTGTTGTTAGAGTTTGTTTCACGCATTTTGGAGTCCTGTCATTGGGTGCATAAATATTTATTAAGTTTATTTCCTCTTGGTGGATTGTCTCTTTAATCACAATATAATGTCCTTTCTTGTCTTTTATGGTTGATGTCACCTTAAGCCTGTTTGATCTCAGATTACTATTGGCACTCAAGCCCTTTATCTGTAGCTGTTTGCTTGACATATTTTTCTATCCTTTGATTTTTAATATATTTATGTCCTTGTTTCTAAGCTGTGTCTCTTGTCAACAGCAAATTGATGGATTGTTTCTTTTTTTTCATCCATTCTGTTACTCTTTCTCTTTACTGGTACATTTATGCCATTCACATTCAGTATGATTATTGATAAATATGAATTTAATGCTGTCATATTTTTGTGATTTTCTGTGTGTGGTGCTGATTTTTTTTTTCTCTTACTTTCCTGAGCTGGGTAATACTTGCTTGTAGATTTTCTCTCATTATTATAGATTTGTGTTTATTGAGTCTTCATGTTTTTGTTCTTTTTTGTCCTGATTAGTAGATATGTTTACTTGCTTTGTGATTACCTTGATATTTACTCATAACTTTCCCAGAGTAAACTGGTATTTTGCTACTTGATAAATACTTGATTTTCTTTCCATTTGAAAATTCTATACTTACACCATTTATTCCCCCTTGCATTGTTTTACTGTTGTCATCATTTACAAAATGGCATCTCTGCTTTCCCTGTTTTAAATCTTTCAGATTTGCTTTATTGAAATTTGGAATCTAGCTAATGCTCTCACATGTCTGATTGTCATCTGACATTGGTGATTCTTTAGCCAAAGGGCTCTTTTTTTAACATTTCTAGTAAGTTTGTTTTGCCATAGTATTCAAGAGAAAGTTTTGTAGGGAATATTATTTTTGGTTGGCAATTATCTTCCGTGGTTGTATGTATGCCATCCCACTGTTTTCTTAACTGTATAGTTTCTGCTGAGTAATCAGAGCTTAGTCTTTGTAAGTTACTTTTGCTTTTTTTCAAGCTACCTTTAGGAGTCTTTCTTTGTCTTTGGCATTTTGATTATTCTGTGTCTTGATGACTTCCTTTTGGAGTTTATCCTATGTGGGGTTGGTTGATTTCTTGGCTAGCAAGCTTTTTTTTCCTTTTGTTTCTTTTTTATTGTGATATAATGGAAGTATACAATCCAGTTTAAATATACATGCCCACCTATCTGCATCTCCTTCTGCTTTCCTTGCCTGGTAATAGCACACTCCTCCTTTCTGTTCTATACATGCCATATCCTCTTAACAATCTCCTACCCTCTCCTCTCCACTCTCTCCACTCCCCTTTAGTAAGAGGCCAGTAGGACGACATGCTGTAGATGCATGCAGAGCCATAAGGTACACACTTGATATGGTCCAATCTACTGCTGTCTGAAGTGTTGACCTCAGTGATGATTTATGATTAGGAGCAACATCAGGTCTAGGGGGCATGCTCCCAGGGGAACCCCCAGGTCTTCAGAGCATCAGTTGCAGTCTTTTAGTGGATTTCTCAGGGTGTACTTCTGTTTTTTCATGTTGCCACTGGGATTCAACTTTGTGAGCCCTATCATGGCTGTCACCGGTGATGGCCGGGCAACATCTGTTTCTTCTTGTCATGTGTTGATGTAGTCGCCCATTCACATGGGTCTTTCTGTCTTCTGGCTTCTCTTTCTGCCATGTCGTTGTTATTCTAGGTGATCATTTGTTCCAACTGGGTTGGGATCATTTGTTGTACCTCAGATGGCAGCTTGCTAGCTTTTGAGATCCCAGATGCCACTCACTGATATGAGGTGCAGAAGACTCTCTTAGCAATAGGCTAGTTATGCTAATTGGCCTTTGTGTCCCCTGACAGCATGGTCCCTGGACCCCTGCACCTGCTACTCTGTCCTTGAAATATTGGGTTAAGATTGGAAGAGTTTTCAGGTTATGTTGAAGTCCAGTTAAGTTGATCTTTCTACTATGTGCTGTCACTGATTTCATCCAACCAAATTTATATCAATTATCTCATCTATAACAAACTCTCTCTCTCTCCCTCTCCTCCCTTGCAGCCATTAAAGAGTCTTTTCTTTTGTACATGAGTCTGTTTTTAAGTCCTTATAGTAGGGGTTTCGTACAGTATTTGTCCTTGTGCTGCTGACTAATTTCACTCAACATACAGTCTTCCAACTGAAACCAGTTTATGAGGTGCTTCCTAAAATCATCATTGGTTTTTATCTTTGCATAGTGTTCCATCGAGTATATATATCATAGTTCGTTTATCCATTCATGCGTTGTTGGGCATCTGGATTAATTCCATCTTTTGATATTATGGACTGTGCTGTGATAAACATTCTTGTGCATGTATCTGTTCATGTGACTGCTCTTGCTTCTGTAGGATGTATTCCAAGCAGTGTGATTACTGGGTCAAATGGCATATCTATTTCCAGCTTTTTAAGGCAGCTCCAGATCACTTTACAAAGAGGTACCATTTTGCAATCCCACCAGCAGTGTAGGAGAGTTCCAGTTTCTCCAAACCCTCTCCAGCATTTGTTGTTTTTTGTTTTTTTGGATCATGGCCAACTTTGTTGGGGTAAGATGGTATCTCATCATCATTTTGATTTGAATTTCTTTAATAGCTAATGAATGGATAGTAAGGTTTTTGTCTTTCATGATATTTGGAATGTTTTCTGCCAACTATTTTCAGCAATCTTTTCCAGTTTTTTCCATTTTCTCCCTGTTATCTAGAACTCTGATCAAATGCAGATTTTTGCTGTTCACTACATCACACACACACAAAAAAGAGCTGAGAACTCAACTAAAAGACCACAACTGGTGCTCCAAAGGTCTGGGGGTTCCCCTGGGAGCATGGCCTGTAGACTTGATGTTGCCCCTGATCATAAATCATTACTGAGGTCAACTCTTCAGACAGGAGTGGACTGAACCATGTCGTGTGTGTACTTTATGGTTCTATGCATCTATATAGCATGTCATCCTACTGGCCTCAGAAATTTTCTTCATTCTCTTCTCTGATGCTTCTTCAGAGTTACATTCACAGATATGTCTTCAGTATCACTCATTCTGTGTTCCACTGCTTCATATTCACTGTTAAAACCTTCTACTGAGGTTACTATTTTTTGTATTGTATCATTTATCTTTTACATTTTTACCTGCCATTTTTATATGATTCTGAGCAGTCTATTTTGATGGTTTGTTACTGCATTATTTCCCTGAATTCTTCTGATGCTTTTTGTTTTCATTGATTGGGCTATGTTTTCATTAGTTTTATCTGTGCTTTCCATAATTCTTGAGAAACTCTGGTTGTGTAGAAGGTAAAGTGCTATGTCTGTTAGCAAAAAGTTGGCTGTTCCAATCTTCCAGGCACTCCTTGGAAACTCTATGGGGCAGTTCTGTTCTGAACTCTAGGGTCGCTATGAGTTAGACCCAACTGCAGGGTTATTTTTTTTCCCCATAATTCTGTTTTTTTTTTCCTTGATTTTTGTCTACATTTTCCTTGATCTCTTTACTAACCTCTTGGAAACCCCTACATAGGAGTGTTGTGAATTCTATTGCAGATAGTTCCATTGCCTCTTTTTCTACTGGTAGGTCATCTGTTTCTTCATTTTGATCACTTGCTAGAGCCATGTTATGCATTTTTACATCCTGATACAGCCTGCCATCTGCAAGACATTAAGGTATTATTTTCTTTGTGGTTTGTATGCTTGGTTTTGAGTGTTCTGCCATTTTTCGTTTTGAAGTAGCAAGGTTGGCAGGCCAGATGTGCTTTGTTCTTTGTTTGTCTGTAATTACAATAGCTGTCACCACGTTGTCTGGGTGGTTAGAGCAGCAGTAGGCAGGATATACCTGCTTTGCTATATGCAAATTTGGTGAGATGACTGAGGACAAACTGTATGGCACTGCCTGCCTTGTTATGTTGGCCCAGTGCTATGGGAGTATTCACGACTGTTTGACAGAAGTATGGATATGTTGCACTTGTAGTGGGATTGGCCTACTAACCACCGTTCAACATCTACTCAGAGGGCAGGAGGAGAGTGGCAGAGTGGACCTGGTGTGATGATGGGCCTGAGTGCCATGGACACTCTAGCTGCAGCATCATGACAGGGGACTGTAGGGGCGCAGGTGGCCTAAGGTGTATGTGGAGGGGAGAAAGAAAAGGGAGAGAAAGGAGAAAAAGTTGGTAGCCAGAGGGACAGGTAGGACACATCCTGAGGCCAGTGGGAACAGAGAGAATTGGCAGATGGGACAGAAGGCTGACAGAGAAAAAAGTACTATTTCTCCTGCTGGATTTTTTTTTGAAGTTGCTTTCTGAGGTAATTGATGACTGCATTCAACTATGACGAAATGTGCTTTGTTAGTTGGCAGGGAAACTCTACTCCATATTTCTCTTCATTTTCTGTTTTCCTTCAGTTCCCTAACACTTCATTTGATGCTTAGGCTTCCAGGATTGATGTTTATATCTGTTATACTTATTAAAATTGTTGTTGGTCTTTGGTAAAGAAGAATGGCATGATGCATCCTTTTAAGGCATCATATTGGCCCTACTTCTAAATCTAACTTCTTTATCACCATTTAATCAGCATACTACTGTGTGGCCAAAAGGACTACTAAAGTCAGAACTGATGGTCTTTCATTAAGGTTCTTCATTTATGACTCAGAAAAAAAATTATATATAGGTCTAGATTGTTCCAAAGAATGTCATTACTATTGGCACAGCTGAGGCTATGTTCATAGTAATATATTCAAACCATATACCAAACCTGGCACAAGACACAGTTCTGATTTTCATCCAAATGTATGGCCTGCACCTCTCTTTTACCAATTGAATCAGCAACATTATTATAAATTTGTCCCATACTTCTTTTAAATAATTTAATACAAACTACAGTTTAAAATTTAATTTTATAAAAATGTAGTCAAATCCCTTGACAAAATTTTTATTTTATTTGATATAACTGAGTGAAAATGTACATTCCTGTATAAATTTACATGCCCACCTATATGCAGTTTCCACTGCTCTCCCTGTCCAGTGACAGCACATTATTCCTCTCTGCTCCATACATGTCTTGTCCTCCCAACAGTCTCCTTTCCCCACCTCTCCAACCATTCTCCTTCCTCCAACCAGAGGTCAGCAGGCTGAAACAAATCACAATTCTAGTTTTCAATAAAATGCCTAACTAATATTACTTAGGTACTTGTATTTAAAAAAAAAGATACCATTTCTAACACTAAGAAACCTTCTTGAACTGCCACATACAACTACTGTAAAGTTGATACTAATTCATATACAACCTCTGAAGCCAATGACTGGAACACAAAGAAGAGCAAGAAAATAGCTACTTTGTGCTATCGCATTCATACTCCCTAAGGAGGAATCCAGCAGACTAATTGATTTTTTTTTCCTCTCCAGTCAAGTGCTTCTGACATGCAAATTCTCCCTCTCCTTAGGAGTGTGTGTTTCTGACTTTGGCAGCCACTTCATCCAAAAAACTTCATGTTGTTTGAGTGCAGCCACTTTTTGTTTCAATTACTTAAGACAAGATATGCGAGATCATCTAATTGTGCTAACTGGCTCCACGCTGATCACCAGTATTTTTCTGCCTGATCTATCTGACTCAAGTGATCTCATGAGATTTTCCTGTTGATTTGCAAATTAAGTCCAAGGAAGAGGAATTCACATTCTTCTGATGGGTAATACAGTGGGACCATGTGATAGCTGTTTTTCTCCCTTTTTATTTTGTTTATGGGGTCTGTAATAGTGCCTGATACATACCAAAAATGAATAAATAAATAAATAACAAAAGAAAAGAAAATTCTCTCTTCCTCTTCTTTTTTACCTAGGAAATCTAAACATTTGATGCATACCAAACACTGAAATATTTTAATCAGACATCACTTGAGCTCTTTGTCATGCAGAGATTTGGAAGACAGAGTGTTTACATTTGGATGTTTTCTTGAAGACATGAAAATCTTATGCAAACTGTATCAAGAAATTCATTAACTTTATGAGAGTTTTTATTTGGTTCACTTCAACCCCTCATGTCTATTCCCCTCTGTGTTTGGGAGAGACTTTTATCTTCTACAACAACTTAGAAAGTGTACAGCTGCTCTTTCATCTCTTGCAGCAGCTCCTTTTTATAGGACATGAGACTGTCTCAGAGTAATGCAGGCTAGGCATGTACTGAAAGTTACCAGACGGCTGAACTTGGCTCCTCCTGGAGAATCAGGTGGTGACTGTTTGTGTCATAAGCTGTGCTCTCTAGAGAAACAAAACCAATAAAGTGTACAAATGTATATATTGAGAGAGATTTATTACAAGGAAACAGCTTATGATGTTGTAGAAGCTGGAACATCACAAGGCCGTGGGTCAGGACAGAGGCTGCTGATTCACATAGCCACAGGTGCTGGTGAATCAAAGACCAGTAAGATATTCACACACTGTGAATATCAATGAATTACAAGATTGGCAGGCAATAATGCAGCTAAGCTGCTAGTTCAAGTCCCAAGAACCAGAGATCAGATGAAACAGAGCCAGCTGAAAGATCTAAAAGAAGTAAAAGTTCCTAAGCCTTGCTGGAATGTCTGCTTGCATTTGATGCAAGCCATATGCCAAAGGTAACTCCCTGTCAACTGATTACCTATCCACAGCAGATGCAATCAAGAGAGTGATCACATATCAAGTCACAATAGAGAAGTGATCACAACACTGTACAACTAACAAAACATTGAGAATCATGCCCCAGCCAAGTTGAACACACACTCTTAACCATCATAGTCCATCGTTTGTCAGCTTCACACTTGTACAAATCTCCTTAAAACATACATAGTTTAATGCGATGCAATGAATACACGTATCACTGAAAATGACTTGTTCTGATTACATCTTATAGCCAGCCAAGCCAAGTGCCGTCGAAAAAATATTTGACGTACACATATAAAACAGAAATATTCATGAACAATTAGAGTCCTCTTTTGTGCAGTTGGTCACATGACCATGAGTAGTATTTAGAACTATGTTTGCTCTGCATACCCTTTGCTCTGAGCAAGCACCTCTGCTGGTCATAGTTCTTTGCCTGGTGTGGTGACACAAACCTTCATTCCTGAAGGGTCTGGGCCATTTGCAGTCATGTAAGAATTAGGTTGCTGTAGTTTTCCACTGGCTTTAGTCACAGGGCATGGTAGCAGTAAGAGATGTCCTAATGGAACTCCTTCATTCCAGACATACTCTCCTTTACCCATATTATGTAATGTGAGTATGATTTTCCTCTTGGCAATCAGGATCAATCACACCAACCAACAGAGTAACTCCCTTCGTTGCCTGTTGATCCAGATGCACAGGGATTCCATAGTGACCAGGTGGCATTCTTAGCTTCCAGTTCAGTAGAATCAATGATACATCTCCAGGTGGGAACATTCCTCCACTGGGAACTAAGACCTCTAGAGCTGTACAACATTAAGGTTACAGGGACAAGAAACAAAAATCTTGCAAATGTATCACTAGCAGTAATAGTGAGTGGTGCCACTCCTTTTCCCACCCCTTGATTCATGGACCCATGATTCCTTGCTATGGGAGAAACAGCACCATATGGTACACATTGGTTTAGAGCGCAAGTGATCTGACAGTTAAGTCTGCAAGCTTAATTTTTCTAAGTGCTACATATCTCTTTGCTGAATGTCACTGCAGTCACCTTCAAAGCACTCCCCTTGAGAAGCTATGCACTGACGCCAGTGCCTAGCCCACCCTTCAAAGCAATTTTGGAACTCTTCCTGGAATGGTCATTGTGCACTGTGGTAGAGTGGCAAGTTCATGAACTTAACTGTATAGTTTTATCTGTGAGGCAGTTTTTACCCAGTAAACAGAGAACTGTATTGGAACACCCTTCCTGCTCACCTGATCTGACCCCAGTGTCTATTTTTACCTAAAGAAAAAGGAAATATTGAAAAGAAGACATTGTGATGATATTCAGGACACAAGGGTAATATCATGACAGCTCTGGTGGCCATTCCCAAAAAAGAGTTCCAAAATTGCTTTCAAAGTTGGACTAGGCACTGGCATCATTACATAACTTGCCAAAGGGACTACTTTGGAAGTAACCATAGTGATATTTAGCAGTGAGGTATGTAGGACTTTTTTTAGAATGAGTTCAAGAACATAATTGTCATACCTTGTATACAGTCTCCTGGAGAACACTGCCCAACCCTGCAAAGTATTGCCACCTAGCTAGCTCCATAGTTGTGTCTTTAGAAGTCACTACATCATTATATTAAGCCATCTGCTCCAGAATGAGGAACATGGCATAACCAGGGAATTACTTGGTTATGGTCTCATTGCTGCATTTATTTGCTGAGAAGTCCCTTCATCCAAGACGACACTGTGTGGAGTACCATGATGGTGGATAAGGAATTCTCTAAGTCCACAGATGGCAGTTGACAATCTTTTCTTTTTTTTTTACTTAACATGACTGAGTGAAAATGTACATTCCTGTATAAATTTACATGCCCACCTATATGCAGCTTCCACTGCTCTCCCTGTCCGGTGACAGCACACTATTCCTCTCTGCTCCATACATGTCTCATCCTCCCAACAGCCTCCTTTCCACTCCTCTCCACCCACTCTCCTTCCTCCAGCCAGAGGTCAGCAGGATGATATCCTATAGATGTTTAGAACCATAAAGTGCAACCAATATATGGTCACTCTGCATTGCCCAGTCCAATCCATTCCTGTCCAAAGAGTGGACCTTTGTTATAATTTATGGGTAAGGGCAACATCAGGGCCAGGGGCCATGCTCTCAGGGGAACCCTGAAACCGCTGGACCATCAATTGAGGTCTTTTAGTGGAGATCTCAGGATGCACCCCTTTTTATTCTTGTGTTGCCAGTGAAACTCAACCTAGTGAGCTCCATTGTGGCTATCACTGGTGGTGGCTGGGCACTATCCAGTTCTTCCGGAGTTGACAATCTTAATCATCATATACTAGTTGCCAACGCTGACAAGAGAAGTGGCTGGACAGGTGTATACCAGAAGAGGCAATGAGGACAGAGCATTTGTTCAGATGAAGGCTGGGAAGCCATTGTCACTTGGTTAAAACTCTTGCAATAGTCCTTAACCAGGTTTCTTGGAGGATTTCATAGGACCAAGTTGTCGCTCCTATTTTTCATCCTTTCTTGGTAGAAATAACTTTCTAAACAATTACGGGTCCTTTTCCTTATGTGCTATTGCCTAAAACTCCTTTTGTGAGAGAATTCCTTTCCTGAAGGGTAAATCTCTTTGTAATCTAAATGCCCATAGCCATTTAGTCTACTTCTTTTCCCACCTTGCTATGAGCTGTACCTAGAGTAAAAAACAAAGAATAGGTCACCCACTAGAATGGAAAACTCATAGAACATTAAAAATTAAGTAGTCGAACTAGAGTTAGAGTACAGGTTTTTGCAAAGTGCAAGGGGGAATAGCATGGGAAGGGATAACACCCATCTCCTAGGCTCTGTAGACTATGATGGAGATAGAGAAGAAAGGTGATGTGGTAGTGCTACAAAATGGACTTGTTATAGAGGCTTAAATAGTGTAATCACTTGACATCAATGGTTAGTTGAAGTTCTTTCTTATTTATAGATAATTATTAGGTAAAAATTCTGCACATTTATGTGGACTATTAAACCTATTACTGTCAAGTCAACTGTAACTCATAGGGACCAAGTAGGACAGAGTGGAACTTCCAATAGGATTTCCAAAGTTGCAAATCTTTATGGAAGCAAACTGTTAACTCTCTCATTGAACAGTTGGTGGGTACAAACTACTGACCTTATGGTTAGTAGTCAAGCATTTTTGACAACTGCACCACTAGGACTCCCATGGGGAATATGAGCATGCAATCATTTACTGTATTTTAGGATAATAATAACATACTTTCAAAAAATTGTTTTAAAAATTACATTAGGGAAAAAATGCCTTAAAATGAATTTAGTTGAGAAGCGGGTCGAGATGGCAGAATATCTAGACACTTCCTGTGCCTGCCTTACTACAAAGATCTGAAGAAAATTAATCAATTATACATGATATCCTAGGAGCTTTGAGCATCAAAGGCAATGTTGAGAAATCAGCAGGGAAAGGGGAGAAGGTCCAGAAGCACCAAGTTGTTGGAAGGTCTGACTCTTGGAAATTGGAACTCTGCAGACTGGACCTGCTGGCATGAACACAATGAGAAAAGCAATGGCATTTAGAATGTGTTTTCCACAACAGGAGAGCCTCTGCAGTGGAGAGTCCACTCATACCTCCAAAATCAGTGAAAAGTGGTACTTGATCATCAAGAGATAAGTAGCTTGTGTCTAATCAACCACATTTGTCTCAAAAAATTCTCCTTTAGGATAAGTCTCCTTTTACCTGCCCTGCTGTCACTTTGCCCTGAACCTGAGCTGGCATCAGAGAATTATGCATCGCTTGGGCTGCAAGTAGAACTCTTTAAGACCCCTGAGTCAATCTCTCAGCCTTGGAGAAGGAACAAATTAACAAACAGGAAAAAAAAAATCTGCCAGCTTCCCTAAGTAGGGAAGTCAGGACAAAAACAACTCCTTTGCTTAGACACAGGGGTAAGGGGTACACAGACACTGAATGAGTTTCATATCTTCATATACATGTGTAGGCCCACTGCAACAGTGTAGGGCTTCATTAGCACAGTACAACAGTATATACCTGTTTTAGTCAGCTAGGCTGCTCTAACAGAAATACCACAGAGTGGATGGCTTTAACAAAGAAAGATTTATTCTTACACAGTCCGGTAGGTTGCAAGTCCATATTCAGGGTGTCCGCTCCAGGGAAAGACTTTCCCCTTGTCGGCTCTGGAGGAAAGTCCGGTATTGCATCAGTCTTTGTCCAGGGAGTGTCCTCACGCAAGAACCTCTGGTCTGAAGGACGCACTCTGCTCCCAGTGCTGCTTGCTTGATGGTAGCGAGGTTCTCAATTGTCCTTTGTTTCTTTTTCCTTTTTATCTGAAAGCATTAAGGGTGGGACAAGCCACACTCCAGGGAAACTCCCCCTACAGCAGGACAGGGAAGTAATCCTATGCAGAATTCGTAGCCCCACCCTAATCTTTTAACACACAGTTAGCAAAGCCACACAATGGAGGACATTTCCAAGATACTGGGAACCATATCCCAGCCACGCGGCTGCACACATTTTTGGGGGGACACAATTCCAACCATGACATCCCACCCTTTGACAACCAAAAAATCACATCACAAAAACATTTAACACGTTCGTCTCACCATAGCAAAATTATGTCCATCCATATAACAGAAGTCTTAAATCAGTTCCAAGTCCAAAATACAAAAACTCTTCTACATCTGTAAAACTTAGAAGGCATTAACAGACAACAGGCAAGTCAACAGAACACATTACGTTAGCTCTCAAAGCTTTGGAAATACTCTTACACATTTTCTGAGACTTTCTACACAATAGCAATGCTCTCCAGACTCTAGGTATTGGCCACACTCTCTGGTTTCTGAGTGGAGACCTCCAGCCCCGTGCTACAACTCTGCCTTCAAGGCCCACTTGGACAGAAACTCTGTCCCATTGGCTTTAGGAGCACCCTAAGCCCAACTGAGTGGCAATTCCACCCTTATGAACACAGCACGCCATGGTTCCACCCTTTCAAACCCCTGAGGTCATAGCCATACCTCTTGAGACTGAGGCAGCTCAGCTTCTCACGCTATCTGCCTCTTCAGCTTCAGCTTCCTATGGCTGCATGGCCCGGGCCTCAGGCCCACATCTGCCCTGCCGGGCAAGTGTTCCAAAGCTCTGTCACTCCACTGGTTTAAGTGCTCGGAGGCACCCCACTCTTGCTTGAAAGCGTCCTGCCCGAAGGCACTCAACTCCCACTCCGTGGGTCAGCAAGGCCAGCTCCACCGATTCAAGTGCCCAGAGGCACCCCGTTCCACAAGGAAAACTCTGCACAGGCACTGACCTCTCTCGCTCCACGGGTCGGCTCCAGCGCTGCCTCTGGTTCTGCTGCTGCCGCTGCCGCTGCTGCCGCTCCTCTGTTGTTTCTCACCATCTGCGCCTTCTTTGTTCCTTCTGAATCTTCTATCCATTTGCAGTTTCAAAGTGGCTTCCACATTTTAGGTATTTGCTAGAGCAGCACCCCACTCCCACTGTACCAATTCTGATATGTTGTTGTGCTCTATTAGCAAGAATTTTGTTGAAGATTTTTGCATCTAGATTCATGAGTGATATTGGTCTGTAGTTCTCCTTTTTGGTTGGGTCTTTTCCCAGCTTTGGTACCAGGGTTATGCAGGCTTCATATAATGAATTTGGGAGTATTCCTTCCCTTTCTATACTGTGAAATAGTTTCTGTAGTATTGGAGGCAACTCTTCTCTAAAAACTTGGTAGAATTCTGCAGTGAAGTCATCTGGGCCTGGGCTTTTTTTGGTTGGTAGTTTTCTTTTATTACTTTTTCAATCTCTTCCTTTGTGATGGGTTTATTAAGTTGTTCCGCTTCATCTTGGGGTAATTTTTGTAGGTGATATGAATCTAACAATTTGTCCATTTCCTCTAGGTTTTCAAATTTGTTTGAGTACAGTCTTTCGTAGTATTCTGTTACGATATTTTTTATTTCTGTTGGATCCGTTGTGACAACTCATCTCTCATTTCTTATTGGGGTTATTTGCTTCCTTTCCTGTTTTTGTTTAGTAAGTTTAGGCAGTGGTTTGCCAATTTTGTTGATCTTTTGAAAAAAACAGCTTTTGGTCTTTTCAATTTTTTCAATTGTTTTTCTATTCTCTAATTCATTTAGCTCAGCTATAATCTTTATGATCTCATTTCTTCTGTTGCTTAAGGGGTCCCTCTTGCTCTTTCTCTAACTTGTTCAAGCTGTAAGGTTAGTTCCTTGATTTGGTTTCTTTCTTCCTTCCAGATGTGTGCATTTATGCAGATAAACTGACCTCTGAGCACTGCTTTGGCTGTACCCCACGGGTTCTGGTAGGAAATGTTTTTGTTCTCACTGGAATCCATAAATTTTGTTATTTCATTCTTGATTTCTTCTATAACTCCTGGCTTTTTTAGCAAGATATTGCTCAGTTTTCAATAGTTCCACATTCTATCTATGTTTTTTGTGCTATTGATTTTGACTTTTATGGCTTTATGATCTGAGAAGATGCTTTATATTAATTCAATGGTATGGATTTTCTTGAGAGTTGCTTTATGTCCTAACACATGGTCTATTCCGGAGAATGTTCCATGTGCACTAGAGAAGAAGGTGTAGTTGTCCACTGATGGACAGAAAGTTCTGTGTATGTCAGTGAGGTCGAGTTGGTTCACTGTGGCAATAAGGTCTTCTGTGTCTTTATTGAGGTCTTTTCTAGACAAATCTGACCAATATTGAGAGTGGAGTGTTGAAGTCTCCCACTTCTATTGCTGAATGATCTATCTCCTTTTTGAGTGTAGTCAGTATTTCTTTGATGTATTTAGGTGCTCTAATATTGCCAAGCCAAGTGCTGTCAAGTCGGATCTGACTCATGGCGACCCTAGAGGCCAGGTTAGAACTGACCCCCAAAGTATTCAAGGAGCGCCTGGTGGATTTGAACTGCTGACCTTGTGGTTAGCAGTGGTAGCACTTAACCGACTACACCACCAGCTCTAATATTAGGTGTGTAAATATTTAATATTGTGAAGTCCTGTTCGTGTACTGAACCTTTCAGCAATAAATAGTATCCTTCCTTGTCAGTGGTGTTGTACATTAAAATCAATTTTATCTGAGATTAGAATTGCCATGCCTGCTGTTCTTTGTTCATTGTTATCTTGATATATATTCTTCCATCCTTTGATTTTCATTTTGTTCATATCTTTAAGTCTAAAGCAAATTTCTTGTAGGCAACATATGGATGGGTCGTGTTTTTTCATCCAAGATGTCACTTTACTGGAGCTTTCAGTCCATTCACATTCAATGTACTTATGGATAGGTATGTGTTCAGTGCCGCCATCATGATAGGTTTATTTTGTGTTGCTGTTTTCTTTGTTGTTCTGATTAATCTGTTCTGGAACATTCTTTGTGAGTTGATTTTTCACTTTTTTCAGGGTTGGTTTGGTGCTTGTTGAGACTCATGTATTACATTTCTTGATATGGTATATTGCATCTTTATTATGCTTTATGGCTGCCCATATGATCTCACTTAATAAACTATGTATAAACCCAATTTTAATTACTACCAATTTTGTGAACTTCTTCTCTATCTGAAAAGACTGTAACACATCCCTCTTTTTAATATGATGGCATCATAGTTTTCATGATATGATCACTGGATTATTTCTTTCACTGTTATAACTTTGATTGAGTTTGGAGCCTTCCCTAATTGAGTAGGATTCTGGATGATGTGCCCCATATTTGCTTCTCAAGTATAAAGGTAGTGATTTTGTTCCACTAAGCCAAGAGATTCTTTCAGTATTTCTTGTAGCTTTGGTTTGGTTTTTACAACATCTCTGAGTTTCTGTTTATCTGCAAATGTCTTAATTTCCTTTTCATATTTGAAGGATAGTTTGGTAGGATATATAATTCTCTGTTGGAAGTTCTTCTCCTTCAAGGCTTTGAATGTATCATCCCACTGTCTCCATGCCAGCATCATTTCTGCCAAGAAATCCAACAAAAACCTGCAGGGTTTCCCTCTGAATGTTAGCTTTGCTTTGAGCCTTGCTGCCTTTAAGAGTTTCTGTTTATATTTCATTTTGTTAAGCTTATTTATAATATGTCTTAAAGTCTTTTGAGATCTGTATTGAGTGGCATTTGATATGTATCTTGAATATCTATATTCTGTTCTTTCATAATTTCTGGGAAGTTTTCTGTCAGCAGCTGAGCAACAATACTCTCTGTGTTCTCAGGTGTCTTGCCCTGATCAGGAACTCCAATTAATCGTATGTTGTTCCTTTTAATAGAGTCCCTCATACTTCTTAATGCTTCTTCATTTTTCTTGTTTCTTTTTTCTGATTTCTCCACATAAATGGCTGGAGTTAGTAATTCTGTCTTCCAAATCAGAAAGTCTGTTTTCCATTTGCTCCGTTCTGTTTTCTTGGCTTTCATTTGAAATTTCTATCTCTTTGTTTTTGTTATTGATGTGCTGGATTTCAGAGTACTGGTGTTCTGTCAGATCAAAAGGCTTAGTTAATTTGCCATTTTGCTCTGCTGCAATTTGTATGATGTCTAGGAGGTCTCTATATCTAACTCTTTTCTGCTCACCCTCCAGTAGTTTCAGGAAGTCTTCTTCATCTGGGAGGTTCCTTGGTTCTTCCTTTTGGGGGCCTTTTGAAGCCATAGGTCAGTTCTTCTTGACATTTTTATCTAAAATTTGTTGTCTTTTGGGCATCTGGAGGTTGTTTTGTTTCTCTGTTGTTGCCTTAGCAGTATCTAAAGCTCCATCTGAAAAGGTAGGTGATCGCCAGACACCTCTATGTACTCCAGTGACTGGACTCAGTGGAATTTCTGAGGCAGCAGGCTTCACCTCCTGATTCGCAAGGACATGGCCCTACCTATAGTGTCACTGGGGAGTTGTCTGCTGACACTGAGTCAAAAAAGGCTGGAAGAGATGCTGTCAGGATGCTCCTCAGTTATTTCTCTAGGCAGTCTTATATTGAAAAGTAAAAGATACCTGATAGCTTCCAAAGTCAGTCAGGCTTTTAGGTGTATAAGTCCCTCTGCCCAGCTGACAAAGTAAGCCCTCCTATATCCAACCCCAGATGGTGTAAGCTACTTCAAAATATGGTCAGGCTACTGCCCTGCTGTCATCTGCTGCAGGGCCCCACCTGTAAGCCCCACTGTGCAAAATACTGCCTTTCTCTCAGAAAAGATCTCTCCTCTGGTCAGGCACTACCTCCCAGCCTGGGAATTAGGTCCATCTGAGGCTTCTGTATGCCAGCCAAAAAAGATGGCATCCTGCAAAGCTCCCCCTCCTGGCTCAGTGCAGGCTATGCAATGGCAGAGCTTGCGGAGAAAGGCCACAGGTGTCAAAGTGCACAGAATCCAAAGCCGGGCTCTCAAAATGTGGCTATTGCATCCACTGATCTGGCCAGCAATACCTCTGAGCTTAGGTGCCAGTCAAGCCCCAGCTCCTCCCCCTGGCTAAGACAGAGGAAAAAAAGTTAAAATGGTGTGTTTCCTTAGGTCTATGAGAGCCTTCACTCAACAAGAAGAATTTTCCCCATCAGTGACATGTACTCCAAATTGACAGTCTTGTACAATGTCTTAGGGCTCACTAGGTGTCCAGATGCCTTCATTTAATTATAACTTGAAGTCTTGGTTTCCAAAGGGATTTAGGGTGACTTGTGTTTGGTCCACCATCTTGACTCTGCCCCTCATGGTTGCTATTTTTTTGATGACATTTTCAATCTCTCCCTTTGTGACAGGTTTATTAAATTGTTCTCCTTTTCCTTGTGATAATTTTGGTAGTTGATATGAATCTAGAAATCTGTCCAGATCCTGTAGGTTTTCAAATCTGTTACAGCACAGTTTTTTGTAGCATTTTGTTTTGATACTTTTGATTTCAGTTGGGTCTGTCATGAAATCTCACATCTCATTTTGTATTTAGGTGGTTTCCTCTCCTGTTTTTCTTTCATAAGTTTAGCCAATGGTTTATCAATTTTGTTCATCTTTTCAAAAAACCAGCTATTGCTTTTGTGAATTTTTTCAATTGTTCTTCTGTTCTCTCATTTAGTTCTGCTCTAATCTTTTTTCCTTTTTATAACTTTTTTTATTGTAATTGAGTCAAAGTAGTATACAACCCAAGTTAAATACGCATGACCGCCTATCTGAAGTTCCCTCTCATCTCCTTGCACGGTGACAACACATTCTTCCTTCCTGTTCTGTCATATTCTGCCAACATGGTCTTTCCTGAAAAATGTTCCATGTGCATTGGAGAAGAAGCTGTACTCATCTGTTGATAGATAAAAAGTTCCATATATGTCAGTGGGGTCTAACTGATTAATTGTTGTAATACTATCTTGTGTCTTGATTGAGCTTTTTTTCTAGAAGATCTGTTCATTACTGAAAGAGGACTGTTGAAGTCTCCAAGTGTTATTGCTGAGTTATCTCATTTTTCAATGCAGTCAATGTTTGTTCAATGTATTTAGATACTCTGGTATTGGGTTCGTAATTATTTAATATTGTTAAATCTTGCTTGTACATTGAACCTTTCAGCTATAAATAGTGGGTGTCTTCCATGGTGGTAGATTTTACGTTAAAATCTATTTTATCTGCAGTTAACATTGCCACACCTGCTCTTTGTTTTTGTTTGTTTGTTTGTTTGTTTGTTTGTTTTTTTTTTTTATAAATTGTTGGCTTGGTATATATTGTCCCATCATTCCTTCAATTTTCAGTTTGTTCATATCTTTAAGCCTAATATGTGTTTCTTGCAAGCAACATATAGATGGGTCTTGTTTTTTGACTCAAGATATCACTCGTTTCCTTACTGCAGCATTCGGACTGTTTACATTCAGTGTAATTATTCACAGGTATGTGTTTAGTGCTGTCATTTTGATGTGCTTATTTTTGTGTTGGAGTTTTCTCTGTTGCTCTGCTCTAATCTTCATTATATGTTTTCTTCTGGTGCCTGAGGGATTCTGCTGTTGCTCACTTTTTACTTGTTCAAGCTGTAGTGTTAATTCTTTGGTTTGGGTCCTTTCTTCTTTCCAGATGTATGCGTGCATAGAGATAAATTGATGTCTGAGCACTGATTTGGGTATATCCCTTTAGTTCCGCTAGGAAGTGTTTTCATTCTCATTTGATTTCATAATTTTCTTTATTTAATCTTTGATTTCTTGTTGTTCAGTTTCCATGCACTGAAATTTCTTTGGATTTTTTTTCTATTTATTTCAACTTGTATGGCTTTATGGTCCAAGAAGATGCTTTTCAATGATTCAGCAGTTTGGATTTTGTTGAGATTTGCTTTGTGTCCTAACACATGGTTTATTCTGGAAAATGTTCCACGTGCATTGGTGAAGATGAATAAAAAGTTCTGTATATGTAGATGCGGTCTAGTTCTGTATCTGTAGATGAGGTCTAGTTGGTTAATTGTTATAATAAGATTCGTGTCTTTAGTGAAGTTTTTTTTTTTCTGGATGATTTATCCATTACAGAAAGTAATGTTGAAGTCTCCAACTATTATTTTCAATGTAGCCAGTGTTTGATGTCTTAGGTACTCTGGTATTGGGTGTATAAATATTTAATATTGTTATGTTCTACTTGTGCGTTGAACCTTTCAGCAATAGTGGCCATCCACAATGGTGGATTTTACATTAAAATGTATTTTGTCTGATATTAATACTGCCACATCTGCTCTTCTTTGTGGTATGTATCATTCCATCTTTAATTTTCAGTTCGTTCATATCTTTAAGTCTGAGGTGTGTTTCTTGTAAGCAACATATAGATGGATCATGTCGTTTGATCCAGGATATCTCTCATTGTCTCTTTATTGGAACATTCAGTCTATTTATACTCAGTGTAATTATTGATAGGTATGTGCTTAGTGTTGTCATTTCTATTATCTATTTTTGTGTTGGTATTTTCTATGTTGTTCCTGATATTCTGTTCTAGATCATTCTTCTTCATTTATGGGTTGATTTGTCATCTTTTTCAGTGTTGGTTCTGTGGTTGTTGAGACTCCTGTATTATATTTCTTGATTTGACAGATTGCATTATTTTTGTGCTTTGTGGCTACCCTTATCATCCCCCTCAATATTCTAAATTGAAACCCAAGTTTAACTTCTCCATATCTTTTTAACTTCCTCTCCATATGAAAGGACTATAACTACTGTAATATATCCCTCTTTTTAATGTGATGATGCCATAGTTTTCGTGATATGGTCGCTCCAGCTGATATGGTCACTGGTCCTTTCTTTTAATATTGTAGCTTTGATTGAATTTTGTGACTTCCCTAACTGAGTAGATTTCTATATGCTGTGTCCTGCGTTGCCTCCTTAAACATACACTTAATGGTTTTGTTTTTATAAACAAAGAGCTTCTTTCAGTATTTCTTGTAGCTTGGGTTTGGTTTTTACAAAGTCTCTAAGCTTTTCTTTATCTGCGAATGTCTTAATTTCATCTTCATATTTGAGAGACCATTTTGCAGGATATATAATTCTTTTTTTATTATTTATTTATTTTATTATGACTAAGTGAAAATGTACATTCCCGTATAAGTTTACATGCCCACTTATATGCAGCTTCGACTGCTTTCCCTGCCCATTGACAGTACACTATTCCTCTCTGCTCCATACATGTCTCGTCCACCCAATAGTCTCTTTTCCCCCTCACTAAGTTGAGTCTCACTGGCAACACAAGAATAAAAAGGGGTGCACCCTGAGATCTCCACTAGAAGGCCTCAGCTGATGGTCCAGCGATTTAAGGATTCCCCTCGGAGCATGGCCCCTGGCCCTGATACTGCCCTTGCCCATAAATCATAACAAAGGTCCACTCTTTGGACACGAATGGATTGGACTTGGTGATGCAGAGTGACCATATGTTGGATGCACTTTATGATTCTGTGCATCTATAGGATATCATCCTGCTGAATTCTGGCTGGAGGATGTATAATTCTTGACTGACAGTTTTTCTCCTTCAGTACTTTGAATGTGTCATTCACTGCCTCCGTGCCAGCATCATTTCTGCTGAGAAGTCTGAAGAGTGTTAGCTTTGCTTTGTGCCTCCCTGCCTTAAGGCCCTCTCTTTATGATTAATTTTGTTAGGCTTGATATAACACGACTTGCTGTCTTTCTTTTGGGGTCTAGTTTTTGTGGCATTTGACACACATTTTGGATATCTATGTTCTCTTCCTTCATAATTTCAGGGAAGTTTTCTGTCAGCAACCCAGCAACAATACTCTCTGTGTTTTCAGCTACCCCTCCCTTTTCAGGAACTCCAATTACTCATGGATTATTCCCCTTCATAGAGTCCCACATGCTTCTTAATGCTTCATCATTTTTCTTATTTCTTTTTTCTGAGTTCTCCTCATAAATGCTGGCATCAGTTGCTCTATCTTTAAGATCACAAAGTCTGATTTCTGTCTCCTCAGTTCTGCTCTTTTGGCTTTGGATTGAATTGTCTAATTTTGTTCATTGATCTGCTGGATTTCAGATTTGTAATGTTCCATCATTTCAAATACCTTGCTTAGTTTTTAATTTTGCTCTGCTGCATTTTGTTTAAACTCTAGGAGGGTTCTATACATCATTCTTTGGTACTCAGCCTCTAATAGTTTCAGAATGGCTTCTTCATCTGTGAAGTTTTTTGATTCTTTACTTTGAGAATTTTCCAGAGCCATGTGGGATGTTTCTTTAAGTGTTTAGAGATAGATTGTTGCCTTCTGGCCATCTAGATACAGTTTAGTTTCTCTGGTGTTACCTCAACAGCAGCTGAGGAGTAGTTCTGAGAGGCTAGTTGTCACCTGCTGCTTCTTTGTACTCTAGTGACTGGCCCCAGTGGACTCTCTGGAGTGTCAGACTCTGCCTTCTATCTGGCAAACACAGAACTCTACTTCTGGAGTCACTGGAGGGCCATTTACCAAACCTATGATGTGAGTCAGTAAAGTCTAGAAGAAATGCCACCAGGGTGCTCAGCAGTTATTTCTCAAGGCAGTCTTATTTGAAACTTTTAGGAGCTATCTGCCATCTGCCACAATCAGGCTACCAGGTGTGGCAGGCCTCGCCTTCCAGTTGACAAAGGAAGCACCTTTTTGGCTGTCCCCAGACGTTATGATGTAGTTCAAAGTGTGGAGGGGTTACATCCTCAGTCAGGCCCTACCCATAAGTTAACACAGCCTTTCTGCTGGATAAGCATTTTCTGGACTGCCATGGGTGCGATCTGACTCAGTGGCTGGCTGGCTGGACTGCCACTGCTTCTTAGCTCAGGAATTATTCCCTGCTGAGGTCTCTGGTTGGATGAGTCCTGCTTTCCGACCAACATGATGTCCCCGCCAAGCTGCCCTTCCTATGGCAAACTATGGCAGAGCTTAGAAAAGAGGGGGTGGAGGGCAGTGGTTCCTTCGGTCAGGAGACAGGCTCAAAATGTGGCTATCCCACACACTGTCTCTCTGCTGTGCTATGCCTTGTTTACTTTTAGTATCACATTTCAGCATATTTGCTGGCTCACGCCATCCCCTGCCTCCCAGATAAGAAAAGAAAAAAGCGTCAGTACTTGCAGTCTGCCCAAGTGGCAAGTCAGCAGGAAAGGGGCTTATCACACTCTGCCTCTTCAAGGAGAAGTAGTTTCCCATTTACTGGCATGTAGTTCAATTTGACAACCATATGGTGTATCCTAGGGCTCCCAGGTTATCCAGAGTCTTCTGTTCCATTATCAATCTAGGCCTTAATTTTCAGAGGGAATTGAGGAGACTTGGGTCAAATTTGCTGTCTTGGCTCTGCTGACTTTTTTTTGTGACCACTGTAAACTTTATTTTTTATTAAATAAAAAATGAAAGTGTACATACTCTGTGCTTACAATATTGGGTTAAAATGAGAGGAGTACACAAGTTGTGTTGAAGTCCCATTAATATTGATCTTACTAATGTGTATTGCCACCAATTTCACCTAACCAAATTTATAACAACTATCTAATCTAAACCCTCTCCCCTCGCCCTCCCGCCTTCCGACCCTCCCCACCCTTGTAGCTGTCAAAGTCTTTTCTGTTATGTGTGAGCATGCTTTTAAGTTTTTATCATAAGGGTCTCATATAATAATTGTCCTTCTGTCGCTGACTAGTTTTACTCAACATAATGTCCTCCAGTTAAGACCAAATTGAGAGATGTTTCCTGCTATCACCATTGTTCTTTATCAATGTATAGTACTCCACTGAGTACATGTACCAAAGTCTACCCATTCATTCTTCTGTTGTTGGGCATCTGGGTTGATTACATCTTTTTGCTATCATGGACTGTGCTAGAATGAACATTTGTGTGTTTGTATCAGTTGGTGTGAATGGCCTTGATTCTGTAGGATATATTCCAAGCAGAGAAATTACTGGGTCAAATGGTATATCTGTATCCATTAATTTAAGGTAATGCCAAATTGCTTTTCAAAGAGGTTGCATCATTCTGCAACCCCACCAACAGTGTAGGAGAGTTCCACTTTCTCCACAGCCTCTCCAGCATTTGTTGTTTTGTGTTTTTTGGATCATGGCCAATCTTGTTGGGGTAAGATGGTATCTCATTGTCATTTTGATTTGAATTTCTTGAATAATTAATGATTGTGAGCATGTCTGCATGTGTTTTTTGGCTGCCTGGATCTCCTCTTTAGTGAAGTGTCTGTCCATCTCCTTTGCCCATAGCTTAATTGGATGATTTGTCTTTTTCTTATTGATATTTTGTAGTACCTTATAGATTATGGAGATCAGGCGTTGGTCTGACATAGAGTTGCCAAATATTTTTTCCCATTCTGTAGGTGGTCTTTTAATTCTTTTGGATGAGCAGAAGTGTTTGATTCTTATTAATTCCCATTTATCTATTTTCTCTTCTGATGAATGTATTTTGTTTGTCAGATTTTGAAGTCTGTCTATGTTGTGTATTAAACTTTCCATTGTTGACCCTATTTTATCCTGGATGAGCTTTATCATTTTAGCTTTTATATTTAGGTCTTTTATCCAATTTGAGTTGATTTTTGTATAAGATGTTAGATAGGGGTCTTGTTTCAATTTTTTTGCAGATAAATATCCAATTATGCCAGCACCATTTGTTAAAGAGACTGTTCTTACCCCAGTTTAAAAATCTTAGGACCAATCTCAGTCTTTTCTCCGTTTATCATGATGTCACTTACCAGTCCAGAAGTGAAGATTTTTGTTTTATAGATGTTTAAATGTGTATAGACAGCAAACAAAAAAGAAAAGTTACAGATCAATATCCTTCATGAACTTAGATGCAAAGACCCTCAACAGATTTCAACAACATATCAAAAAACTAATTCACCATGGGAATTCAGGGATGGTTTGACATTAGAAAAATAATTAACGTAGTCAATCACAATGATAAAACAAATGTTAAGAATCACTTGATTTTGTCAATTGATATGAAAAGGCAAAGTCCAACACCTATCCATGTTATAAACTCTGCCATGGCTCAAATTGTATTCCTCAAAATGTCCATGTAGCAATTTGACTGGGCCATGGTTCCTGGTATTCTGTGATGTTCCTCCATGTTGGAATTTCAGCCTCTATGATGTTAATGACGCTGGATAGGTAGCAGTTGTGTTGGTGGAACACAATTCAATGTGAAAGTTTGTTTTGTGCCTTGTGCTGGCCTCATGAGATATAAAGAAGAGAAGCTAGCAGAGAAATTTGGAAATTTGGAAACCTCATCAAGAAAGAGAGCAGTCAAGGGAGTTGAGCACATCTTTCGGAAAGGACTGGGGTGCCTGTAACTCAGAAGCTTCCAGTCCAGTGGAAGACTGATGACAAGGAGTTTCCTCCAGTGTGGGCAGAGAAAGCCTTCCCATGAAGCTGACACCATGAATTTGGACTTTTAGCTTACTGGACTTTGATAAACAAAATTTCTGTATTTAAAGCCATCCACTTGTGGTGTTTCTGATAGAGCCACACTAGCTAACTATAACAAATTCTCAGCAAAACATGAATAGAAGGAAAATTGCTCAACATAATAAGGAGCATCTATGCAAAGGTAACAGCCAACATCATCCTAAATGGAGAGAGTCTGAAAGCATTCTGTCGAGAACAGGAACCAGACAAGGATGCTCATTGTCACTACTTTTATTTAACATTCTGCTGGATGTTCTGGCCAAAAAAATCAGGCAAGATAAAGAAATAAAGGGCATCCAAAATGGTAAAGAAGAATAAAAATATCTCTGTTTTCAGATGACATGATGTTATACACAGAAAACCCTAAAGAATCCACAAAGAACTACTGGAAGTAGTAGAATAGTTCAGCAAGGTATCAGGATATAAGATAAACATATATAATCTGTTGGATTCCTTTACACCAATCAGGAGATCACCAAAGAGGAAATCTTCAAATCAATACTATTTAAAAGAGCCCCCAAGAAAATAAAATATTCAACAATAAGTCTAATGAGAGATGTAAAAGATGTGTATAAAGAAAACTCAGAGTGTTGCAGAGGTTGTGGAAAAATTGGAGCTCTTCTACACAGCTGGTGGGAACATAAAATGGTATAACCATTTAGGGAATAGATTCAATGCTTTCTTAAAAAGCTAGAAATAGAAATACCACATGATCCAACAATGCCACTGCTTGGAATGTATGCTAGAGAAATAAGAGCTGTCACATGAACAGATAGATACAGGCACACCAATGTTTATTTCAGAACTGCCCACAATAGCAAAAAGATGGAATCAACCTAGGTTCCCATCAACAGATGAATGGATAGACAAACTATGGTATACTCACACAATGGAGTACTATGCAATGATAAAGAACAAAGATGATCTTGGAAACACATTATAACATGGAGTCATCTGAAAGACATTAGGCTGAGGGAAATTAGTCAGTTGCAAAAGGACAAATATTGTATGAGATCATTAATATAAAGACTTAAGAAAAAGGTTGAAGTGAAGAAGAAAACAAACTTTGATGGTTACAAGCGTGGAGAGGGACAGAGAGGGATATTTGTAGATTAGGTAGTAGATAGGCATTGGGTTACCTGAAGGGAGCAACAACACTCATTAGAAGGGAGGTTGGCACAACTGGACTACACTAGTAAATAAAATGTTTTCTAAATACAACCTCATATTTTGAAGGACAGAGTGAAAGGGCAAGTGTGTGGGAGTCATGGTTTCAGGGGACATTTAGACTAAATTCCATAGCTAAGTTTTTTTCTTTTTTAGGAAAATGTTCTACATACCATTTTGGTGAGTGGTGTTTGGGGTCTTAAAAGATAGCAAGTGGCTATCTGAGTAGTATCAGTTGGTCCTAATCTATCTGGAGCAGAGGAAAATGAAGGCCATCAAACACACCAGGAAAATACGAGCTCAGGAGACAGAAAGAACTATATTATTTGAAAATTACATCTGCATGAATCTAGAACCGGATAGTGCCTGGCGACCACCAGTGACTGAGCTGACGGGGAATACTAAGTAGAGTCCCTAATATAGCTGGATAAAAATGGGGATGCTGAACTAGAACTCTATTAAAAGGCTAGATTTGATGGTCTGACAGTCTGGAGGGTCACCTGAGCATATTTCCCAGGACTCTCTGCTAGCTCAGAGCTGAAACCAGTACAGAAGCCGACTCTTCAGGCATCGATGCTGATGAAGAATGTATTTTTGGTTTAAAAATATACATGAGGCTACTGGAGCAGCTCTTGTTCAGAGGCAAGATGAGAGGGTGCAAAGGAAGGGGAAGAGGTGGTTGAATGAATACAGGAAGTATAGTGTAGAAAGAAGGAGTGTGCTGTCACAGGGTATGGAATCATGGCACTGAGATGTGTGGGTGGGATTTGAGATAGCAAATTGTATCATAAACTTTCACTTAAAGCACGACTTAAAAATATAGCGAACTAGTAGCTGGTAGTGGTAGACAGCAAATTTTTGTCTGTTTTTTGGATGGTCATTGACTTATCTCCAGTGTTTGTCTGTGCCTGATTTGGTGGTTATCTTCTACTAGAGTTTTAATGCCTTTGGAAGCCAACTGATGGAAGTAGAAAGAATACAGCTCTCCTTAGACATTTTCTGCACTTATTCTACTTTTGTCTCTCAGTTATATGACTTTCTTGCCACTGTGCTCCTGCACAGCAAAACTGAGATGTGGTCCAAGGAGGTCACAGATTCTGTGCTAGCCACATTCGCCTTAGGGGGCACACAGCAAGAGACTCAGCATCTGGAAAAAATAACACAGACTCTGCTTCTCTCCTGGTCTACTCCAAATAAGATACTTGTGGTCTTAGCACGAATACATTAGTATTTGTCTTGATTTGCCCCCACCTTTTAAGACAATTGAGAAGTAGGAATTGAGAAGGAAGAACAAATAAGTCATTTCTGCCCTTGAGTCAGCTGACATGCTCCAAAGAGGCTAGTATCTAGTCTAGAGTTCTAAACTAAGTCATGCCACTCTAGGTTGTGCTCTTAAAACACCAACCCTAAAACCATAAAACCATGTTAACATAAACTAGAATGGGGATGGCACAATTTTTAAGGTAATTCAGGAACTAGCATAAGGTGCTGACATCAGGGCATAGCTTACCAAGGGGAACACTTCAAAAGTGACTGTGGTGATACAGTGATATTCAGCAAAGAGATATATAGCACTTTTTTTGGATAAGTTCTCAGACCTGTCAGTCCTCATATATGTGTGTGTGTGTATACACACACATATATTCAACATACATACATACACATGTTAAATAATGTATACGTTATTGTTAGCTGTCATTGAGTTGGCTGTGATTCATAGTTATTGTGTATATATATGCCAGCCAAATATATATAAAACAAGGAAATCATGGTATCTTAGTGATCAAGTGCTACAGCTGCTAACCAAAAGGTTGGCAGTTCAAATCTGCCAGGTGCCCCTTGGAAACTCTATGGGGCAGTTCTGCTCTGATTTATGGAGTCACTATGAGTTTGAATTGACTTGACAGTAGTGGGTTATGTATAACAAAGTGAAATGTTGCCTAGTTCCCTGAGATATTCAGGACTGTTGGAATACATATGTATGATCATACTTTAAATTGTGAGTTAGAATTAACAGGATAGCTGATAGAGAGTACGAATTGAGCCTTATAAGAAGTCTGGGAGATGCTAAATCTTCCTAAGCAAGAGAAACCCTGGAAAAGGAGAGGGAAAGGAAATAGACAATTTTGTATAATTAATTTAACTATTAAAGAAACACTGGACGGAGTTTGTTAAAATTTTACGTACAATTTCTGAGAGGAAAAAAAAAGCACTTTTATTAGACCAAAGCTTGGAAATGCATCCGGTAAAATGTTAGTCTTAAACAAGGAAAAAAGGATTATTTTTCAATGTTCGTGTTTCTAAAATATGACAATTAATTATGAGCTTCAAAGTCAGGTCAGTACATGGTGAAATAAGTTCCTTAAGTTTCTAAAAGTAAAGAAATAAAATATTTCCCAGATCAATTTTTATTTTTAATAGCCCTAGGAAGAAGATGAATTGTTTAGTTTGTTTTTGACTAGCTTCCACTTGGAAGTGGGTACTGTCAAATAGTATCAGCTGATTTCACTTAGCATGAGAAATTACTCATGGCAAAGTCAACCACTGAAGCAACCCCCTTTTGCTAGTGAAACATTTTAAATATATGATTAAAAGGAGGCCTCTGTACCTTGTAGGGTGCCCAGAGTCAACAAGCAAAAGACAGAAAGTAGGGATGCCTGGTTTGGATTTCACTTGTGTAGGATAAGTTATTAACAGATCTTACAGAACAGTGGTCTTAAAGAATATATAATATTTAATCTTTCTGGACTTCCAGAAGAGTGCACGAGTTAGTTTTAGAAGGAAGTACAATCAGGACACTCATTAGATGAGAAAATTGTGAGACTAACTGATAGAAAAGTGGATCATGTTTGGAAGGTGGAGGGCACATAAAAACAAGAGAAATCCTCAGTGAGATAGACTGACAAAAACTCCACAACGATGAACTCAAACATACCAATGATTGTGAAAATGGCACAGAGCCAGGTGGTAACTAACTGACAGGACTCTATAACAAGAAACAATGCCTCTACCAGCTACTTTAGGACAATCAGACTTCTGTAGGCAACAACAGGATAGCCCAAGTCTAACATAGCCATCTTGTGTGAACTTTCCTCGTCATAGTCAATGCTAAGTTAAGGTCGTGTTTATTTGTTTTGTTTGCCTCCTAGTCGTGGTAGGAGCTCTGACTGACAGCTTGTCATTAAAAAACAGTGAAAGTGTTTGATAGTATTGCCTTCCTATTTTAGGTACCAGATGACCATATTAAGTATACAGAACAAGTACAAATCCAGGTTGAAAAAGTATGTGGGAAGCAGAGAACTAGACCTTGAAGGACCCACATAGATACACCTCTTTGCTTCAAGACTGCTTGGAAAAGCATCAGTACAGTCCATGGAAACCTCCTGAAAATCTAAAGAATGCAATCACAGGACTTTCTCTGTCATATGAATGTCTTTCTAAGTAGAAGAATGGGAGAGTCATCCAATAGCACGTGACAGTAAAATGATTTAATGACCCTTGGTTCATTCTTGGATGTAACAATTCAATATTGGAATTTAAAAATCATTCAGTGAACATTTGTGGCAATTCCAAGGGAAATAAATATAAGAATTATCTGACCTTAAAAATCTTAATTTACCCACATGGTTTAGTTTCCTAATGCTACTATAACAGAAATATTATGAGTGAATGTTTTTAAAGAATATAAATTTATTTTCCCACAGTTTAGGAGCCTAGACGTCAGAAACAAGGTTGTATCTTTAGGGATAGGTCCTTTTTTGTGTACTTCAGATTCTTTTTTTTCTGTATGTGTATATTTCAGTTTCTAATCACTGCTTGAATCCCTGGAGTCCCTAGGCTTGTAGATTCATCTATCTTCATCATCCAGATAGATTCTGTCTTCTTGTGTTTGTATTTTAGTCTTATAACTCCAAAATGACTAGTTTAAAAATCCGACTTACATTGGTAGGACCTTAATTGATTGGTTACATTACACTAAGTTATGTTATGGAAGATAATCTGCTTTACCAGATTACTAACTGATTTGATTGTGCGACTAAGTCATGACAGCATATGGCCAAGATTTCAATACATTCTTAGAATACACAATTTGATCCGTAATACCACAGAAACATCTTTCATTTTGTCTCATTGCCTCTAATGTATAGAAGAGTAATTGTGATATTAATTTGAACCACAACTACCATTGTTTCTGTATGAGCATGTTTTCTTATGTGCATAAACCCAAATCAAACCAATTGCCATTGAGTCACTGCCTTTGAGTTGATCCCAACTCATAGAGACACTATATGACAGAGTAGAACTGTCTGACAGAGTTTCCAAGCAATGCCCGGTGGATTTAAACTGCTGACCTCTCGGTTAGTAGATACGGCACTTAAACACTGTACCACCAAGGTTTCCATATAGGTCCTGTAGGTAGTAATTATAACTTAATTGACCATACTAATACCTCCCTCCTGACATGATAAAATACAAAAGTTGGCTATGCTAGCATCTGTAAAAATCATCCCAGTGCTAGTGCAAAATATACAGTAGACACTTGGGAAATGTTAACTTTGTCTCACCTATGAGGATGCATGATTTTTGTGCTATGTGGTATGGCTAGTATTATGTTTCATAATCTAATGCTATGGTTTTGAGGGGTAATTCTGTATTAGTGACTTGGTATTCAATTCAGTCTCCAAAATACCTTAATTCAAAATTCAAATTTAATCTTAAACATGTGGTGTGCTTCTTATTTAATACTATAAGGCAGTGAGTTTATGATCATAGGTTTATATTTCTGAAACATGCTCTGATGATCATTGCAATCAGAGTAATTTCTGGACCTTTTTCTGTGCTGCTTCTTCTAAAGAATTGATTGAAAGTAATAAAGTGCTTTTGTAGATCTTTATTTTATTTAGATTTGATTACCTCATTAAAACCGAGAATGTGAGTTTTATTCTGTTTGTGATCAGAAACATCATTGTGCTTCACTCATGGTTATAAGATACTGATTTGATATTGGACAAGATTCTGTTGTCCATATGGCTTCCCAAGTACACACATAGTTTTCCTAAAATTTCTGAATGCTCTGGAGAAAGTGATGCTCAATGCAGAAGAGTTCCATTTTTCATAGCTGCCAGTCTGGAAATCTGCAGCTGAGTGAATATGATGATACGACGTGTGTAAAAATTACTCAGCACTGACTCAGTGCTGAGTGAGCAAAGTGGTACCCCATAGGGGACCTTTGTTTTACTCTCATATTTTTTAATTTTAATTTTTCTTTCTGTGTTTAAGTGAAAGTATATACAATCCAAGTTGAATTTGCATGCCCAGGTATCTGTAGCTCCTTCTGCTCTCCTTGGTGGATGAAAGTACATTCCTCCTTTTCCTTCTACACCAGTCATATCCTCTTAAAAATCTCCTGTCCCCTCTTCTCCACCCTTTCCTCTCCCATCTAGAAAGAGACCAGTAGGACAGCATCCTATAAATGTATAGAACCATAAAATACGCACACCACATGGTCACACTGTATCTCCGACTCCAGTCCATTTTTGTCCAAAACATCGACATCAGTAGTGTTTTCTACAGGGAAAGCAGCAGGTCTAGGGGCCATGCTGCCAGGGGAAACCCCAGGCTGTCAGACCATCAGTTGCAGTCTTTTAGTAGAGTTATTGAGCTGCACCCTTCTTTTTCTTGTATTGTCACAGGGACTCAACATTGTTTGCCCCATCACAGCTATCTTTAGTTGTGGCTGGGCACCGTCTGTTTCTTCTGGTCGCATGTTGATACAGTCACCCATTCACATGGGTTCTTTTAACTCATGTCTTTGTTGTTCTCTATGGTATCTGTTCTGGATGAGTTGGGAGCATCTGGTGAACCTCAAATGACAGCTTGCTTGCTAGCTTTTAAGCTCCCAGACACCACTCACTAATATAGGGTGCAGAAGACTCTCTTAACAATAGACTAGTTATGCCAATTAGCCTCAATACCCCCCAAGAGTATGGTCCCCAGAGTCTACCCCTGCTACTCTATCCCTGCAATATTGGATTAAAATTACAAGAATTTTTGGTTTATTTTGAAGTCCAGTTAAGCTGATCTACATTCTACTGTTGCTGTCACTAATTTCACCCAACAAACTTGCATTATTTTTTTTCATTCATTGTGATTGAGTGAAAGTGTACAATCCAATGTAAATTTGCATGCCCGTCTACGTGCAGCTCCCACTGCTCTCCCTGCCCTGTGACAGCACACCCCTCCTACCCTTTATATACATGTCATATCCTCCTAACAATCTCCTGTCCCCTCCTTTCCACCCTCTCCACCCCCTCCAGTAAGAGGCCAGCAGGAGAGCATCTAATAGAGTCACAGAACCATAAAGTGAATATATGACATGGTTGCTCTGTGTCGCTGAGTTCAATCAGTTCCTGTCCAAAGAGTTGACCTCAGTAATGATTTATGGACAGGGGCAGCATCAGGACCAGGGGTCATGATACCAGGGGAACCTGGAGGCCCCTGGACCATCAATTGTGATCTTTTAGTGGAGTTCTCAGGGTGTACCCCTTTCTATTCTAGTGTTGCCGGTGAAACTCAACTTTGTGAGCCCCATCACAGCTATCACTGATGGTGGCCGGGCACCATTTGGTTCCTCCAGTCATATGTCAATGTAGTCACCCACTCATGTGGGTCTCTCTGTTGTCTGGATTCTCTTTCCCCCATGTCATTTGGTCCTTGGTGATCATCTGGTCCTGCTGAGTTGGGACCATTTGGTGTGCCTCAGATGGCAGCTTCCTAGCTTTTAAGACCTTGGACATCACTCACCAATATAGGGTACAGAAGACTGTCTTAGCAATACACTAGTTATGCCAATAGGCCTCGAGTTCCCCTGATGGCATGGTCCCCAGACCCCTGCCCTTGCTACTCTGTCCTTGCAATATTGGGTTAAAATGGGAGGAGTATTCATGTCATGTCGAAGTACGGTTAAACTGATCTTCTTTCTAATGTGTGCTGTCACTGATTTCACCCAACCAAATTGCTGTCAACTATCCAATCTATAACGAACCATCTGCCTCCCTCCCTCCCCACCCTTGCAACCATCAAAGAGTCTTTTCTTCTATACGTGAGTCTAAGTTCTTATCATGGGGGTGTCATACAATATGTGCCCTTTTGCTCCTGGCTACTTTTACTCAACATCCTACTCAACGGCACTTGGCTTGGCTTAATGTCTTCCTGTTGAAATCAGGTTATGAGATACTTCCTAAAATTATCAATGTTCTTTAACATTACATAGTGTTCCATTGAGTATGTATACCATAGTTTGCCTATCCATTCTTCTGTTGCTGGGCATCTGGGTTGATTCCAGCTTTTTGCTATTGTGGACTGTGCTGCAATAAACATTTGTGTGCATGTATCTGTAGGTATGAATGGCCTTGATTCTACAGGATATATTCCAAGCAGTGGAATTACCAGGTCAAATGGTATATCGATTTCTGTCTTGTATGGCTACTTCCAGCTAGTGTGCTCTTATTTTTCTCCTGTCCTTGATGTCCACATTTTACCTAAGATCCAGATGAAATGGGACCATTTGATGCCATTTAGATGGCAGCTTGCTAGCTTTTAAGGCCCTAGTCGCCACTCACCCAGGTGTCATGTAGAGTTGATATCTTGAGAAAGGAAAAAAGAAAAACCTTTTAGTTTGGATGTCCCCTGAGAGCATGGTCCCCCATTCCTAGATACTGTTTCTCTATCTTTCCAAAGAGCTAGTCCACATTAAGGGGACAATTTAGCTTTGAAGTTGGAAGGTTGTGGGCATCCCACTTCTAGTGTGTGCTGACATGTCCTATATCCAACTCTGTCATGAGTTGAATTGTATCCCCCCAAAATATGTGTAGCATGTGGCTGGAATATGATTCCCAGTATCTTGGGGCTGTCCTCCATTTTGTGGTTTCCCTAAACTATATGTTAAAGGATTAGGGTGGGGCTGTAACTTCCTGCATAGGATTACTTCCCTGCTCTGCTGTAGGGGAAGTTTCCCTGGAGTATGGCTTGCCCCACCCTTAATCCCTTCAGCCTGCAAGAGATAAAAGGAAAGAGAAACAGGGAGAATTAGGAACCTTGCACCATCAAGAAATCTACACCAGGAGAAGAGTGTGTCCTTCAGACCTGAGGTTCCTGCGCCAAGAATCTCCCTGGACAAAGACTGATGCAATACTGGACTTTCCTCCAGAGCTGGCAAGGGGAAAGCCTTCCCTGTAGTGGACACCCTGAATATGGACTTGCAACCTACTGGACTGTGTAAGAATAAACCTTCCTTTGTTAAAGACATCCACTCTGTGGTATTTCTGTTAGAGCAGCCCTAGCTGACTAAAACAAACCCTAATCCTAACCACTATCTAATTTGTAAAAAATCTCTCTCTCCCTTCCTCCCCACTCTTGTAAGCATCAAATATTGATTTCTTCTTGCACCCTTATAAAAATGGTGTCATAAAAATTTGTTCTGTGTCTGGCTAACTTCATTCAACATAATTTCCTCTAGATGGTCCCACGTTGACAGGTATTTCTCTAAGTCATCATTGTTTCTTATTGCATAATATTCCATTGTGTGAAAAAACACAGTTTGTGTAACCATTTGTCTGTTGATGGGCATCTACATTGCTATCAACTTTTTCCTATTATGGAGACAGCTGCAATAAACATTGGCATGCATTTCTGTTTCCGTGATGCTCATTATTTCTTTGGAGTGCATTGAAATTGCTGAATCATATGGTATTTCTATTTCTCTTTTCTTAAGAAAGCACCAAATTAGTTTCCACAGTGGTTGAATCATTTTACAGACCCACCAATAATGTAGAAGAGTCCCAGTCTCTCCACATTCTCTTCAGCATTTAATATTCTGTGGTTTTTTGGATTATTTACAGCTTTGTTGGGGTGAGACACTCATTGCAGGTTTGACTTGGCTTTCTCTAATGGTTAGTGATCATGAGCATTTCCTCGTGTATCTGTTGGCAACCTTTATGTCTCATTTGGTGAAATGCCTGTTCACATCATTTACATATTTTTTAGTTGGGTTATTCAGGTTTTGCAATGTCTTACAGATTAGAGAGATTATGTGATGGTTGGAAACATGGTGGTCAAATATTCATTCCTACTCTGTAGGTACTCATTTTACTCTTTTGATGGGCGCTTTGGATGAACATGTTTAAGAGTTCCCAGAGGTGGGGTTAAGACAGCAGACTCGACAGAGTTTTCCCCAATTTCCTCTGAGAACTAAGGCTTGGAATGACAACTGAACAGAGTAACATGGACAGCTGGGGAGCCCTAGTATCTGGCATAGTGTTGTCAGATTGGACCAGTAACCCCTAAAGTGGTAGTCACCTCTCTCCAAGACCAGGCAGCAGCATGCTCAGTCCAGTACTTGCCAACTCATTGTTTGGGAGGACTACAGGTACTGACACCTTCTTTGTTATCTGGGAGGCAGGGAATGGGCATTAGACAGCTAAAAAGCTTATCTGCAGTGCTTAACTAAACAGTGTAAAGCACAGCACAAAGGCTGTCCTTGTGATAGCCACATTTTGAAAGCCTGGCCACTGACTGAGGTCACCAATGCCCCTTCACCCTCTCTTTTCTGAGCTGTGCCACAGATTCTGTGTTTCATGGTGGGAAGGGCAGCTCAGTTGAGATGCCATCTTTGTGAGCTGGGAGGAAGTGTCCTAACCAGAAGTCTCAGAAGGAGCTAATTCCAAAGCTGAGAAGTGCTTGTCTGGAAAGTGCTTCTCCAGCAGAAAAGCTGTGTTTACAACAGTGATTCCTTATGGGTGGGGCCTGGAAGAGGATGGCAGAAAGTCCATAACCCTCCACTACTTTGAACTATGTCATAGCATCTGAGGATGGCCTATGAGGTGCTTTCACTGTCAGCTGGAAGTTGGGTCCTGTGACACTTAGGAGCTTGACTGATTTCAACACCTGTTAACTCCATCACTAGCAGTAAAGTACCTGTTTAAAATAAGACTGTCTTTAGAACTGAGTACTGCGCACCCAACAGGGTCTCCTCCACTGTCCACTGATCCACGTCATAGTATCAGCTGACAGCCCCCTGGTGACTCTATAACTAGGGTGTCATCGTGGCCAGCAAAGGCCACCCCAGAGAGTACACCTGGGACCATTCACTAGAATATACAGAGGTGGTTGGTGACCAACTCCCCTCTCAGAACTATGCCTCAGCTCCTGTTGAGGTAACACCAGAGAAACTGAACAGCCTCTAGAAGACACATAGGCAACAGTCCATTACTAACATTTTTTTTTTTTTAAAAAAAGTCCACCATGGCTCCAGAAAACTCCCCAAATAAAGAATCAAAAAACTTCCCAGATGAAGAAGACTTTCTGAAACTATCAGCCAAAGCCAAGTGCCGTTGAGTCGCATCTGACTCGTGGCAAAACTATCAGACATCAAATAAAAAAAAATTACGTATCTAGCCCTCTAGATATTAAACAAAATGAAGCAGAACAAAATGAAAAATTAAGCAAGGTATTTGAACTGATGGAATATCAATTATCTGAAATCCAACAGATCAATAATAAAATTACAGAATTAGACAACTCAAGCCAAAGCCAAAAGAGCAGAATTGAGGAAATGGAAGATAGATTTAGTGAACTAGATACAATCATTTATGTGGAGAAATAAGAGAAAAGAAATAAGAAAAATGAAGAAGCATTAAGAAATAAGTGGGACTCTATTAAGAGGAGTGAACAGGGAGGGATAGCTGAAAACACAGAGAGTATTGTTGTTGAGTTGCTGACAGAAAACTTCTCTGAAATTATGAAGGAAGAGAACATACATATCCGAGATGTGTATTGAACACCACAAAAATTAGACCCAAAGGAAAGACACCAATGCATATTATAATCAAGCATAACAAAATGAAACATAAAGAGAGGCCCCTAATGGCAGTGAGGCTCAACGCAAAGCTAACATACAGAGGGAAATCTTGTAGGCTTACACCTGACTTCTTGGCAGAAACAATGTTGGCTAGGAGGTAGTAGGCTGAAATATTTAAGACCCAAGCAGAAAAACTCCTGACCAAGAGTTATATATCCTGCAAAATTGTCTGTCAAAAAGGAAGATGAAATGAAGACCTTCACAGATAAACAGAAACTTAGAAACTTTATAAAAACCAAACCCAAACTACAAGAACTACTGAACGAAGCTCTTTTCTGAGAAAAAAAAAAAACCATTACGTGCATACTTAAGGAGGCAGTGAAGGACACAGTATCCAAATCCTACTCAATTAGGGAAGCCACAAAGCTCAGTCAAAGCTACAGTGTTCAAAGAAGGGAATCCGTGATCATATCATGAAAACTATGATATCATAACACTAAAAAGAGAGATGTATTACAGTACTTACAGTCTTTTCAGATGGAGAGGAAATTAGAAAGATATGCAGAAGTTAAAATCTGGTTTAAATTTGGAACAGTAAGGCAGGATCATAGAGCCAATGGCAAAGCATAAAAACAATGCAACATATCAAAACAAGAAACATAATACAGGCGTCTCAACAAGAACAAACTCACCACTGAAAAAGATGGAAAGTAAACTCATAAAGAAAAATGACCTGGAACAAAATTTTAAGGGCAACATAGAAAACATCAACACAAAAATAAATACACCAAAAATAACAGCACTAAACACATACTTATCAATAATTTACACCAAAAGCAAATGGTCTGAATGCTTCAATAAAGGGACAGTGAGTGATATCCTGGATCAGAAGATGTAATCTGTCAAAGTGTTGCTTACAAGAAACACACCTTAGACTCAAAGATAGGAACAAATTGAAAATTAAAGTATGGAAGAATATATACTAAGTTAACAGCATACAAAGAAGTGCAGGAGTGGCAATATTAATCTCAGATAAAGTAGACTTTAATATAATCTCCACCACCTTGCACAAGATTGGTCACTTATGAACAGGATAAAACAATATTTTATATTTATTCACCCAGTACAATAGCATCTAAATACACTGAACAAATACTGACTACATGTAAAAATGAGATCAATCACTCCACAATAACAGATGGAGATTTCAACACTCCACTTTTAGCAATGGACAGATCATTCAGAAAAAAGCTCGGTAAATACACAGAAGATCTTATTGCAAGAATAAACTAACTAGATCATATTGAAATATACAGAACTTACCACTCATCAACAGATAAGTACACCTTCTTCTCCAACTCATGTGTAACATTTGCCAGAATAGACCATGTGTTAAGACATAAAGCAAATCTCAACAGAATCCAAACCATTGAGTTATTGCAAAGCATCTTCTCAAACTACAAAGCCATAAAAGTGGAAATCAATAGCAGAAAAAACATAGGTAGAAATTGGAACTTACAGAAACTGAACAACACCTTGTTCAAAAATCCATGGGTTATACAAGAAATAAAAGACAAAATATAGAAACTTATGGAATAAAAGGAGAATGAAAATATATCTTACCAGAACCTATGGGTTACAGCAAAAGCAGTGCTCAGAGGTCAGTTTATCTCTATAAGTGCCCACATCCAGAAGGAAGAAAGGACCCAAACCAAAGAATTCACCCTACAGCTTGAAAAAGTAGAAAGAGAGCAACAGAGGAACCCCTCAGACCCCAGAAGAAAACAGATAATAATGATCAGAGTAGAACTAAATGATTTAAAGAATAGAAGAAAAACTGAAAAAAAGTAATATAAATGAAATCTGGCTCTTTGAAAAGATCAATAAAATTGATAAACCATTGCCTATACTTTCAAAAGAAAAACGGAAGAGGAAAAAAATCATCCAGATAAGAAATGAGATGGGAGATGGCACAACAGACCCAACTTGAATTAAAAGATATCGCAACAGAAATACTATGAAAACCTAAAGGACATGGACAAATTTCTAGATTCATGTCACTTACCAAAATTATCACAGAGAAAAATAGAACAACTTAATAAGCCCATCACAAAGGAAGAAATTGAAAAGTAATTAAAACAAACAAACCAATAAAACTACCAACCAAAAGAAATCCTAGCCCAGATTACTTTACTGGAGAATTCTACCAAACTTTTAGAAAAGAGTTAATTCCAATACTACTGAGACTATTTTACTGCATAGAAAGGGATGCAGTACTCCCATATTTGTTCTATGAAGCCAGCATAACACTGATACCAAAGATAGGGAAAGAACCCATGAAGAAATAAAATTGCAGACTGATAGCACTCGTGAACCTAGAGGCAAAAATGTTCAACAAAAGCATTGACAATAGAATTCAACAACATATCAAAAAAATAATTCATTATGACCAAGTTGGATTCATACCAGGGATGTAAGGCTGGTTCAACATCAGGAAAACAGTTAATGTGATCAACAACTTAAATAGCATGAAAGATAAGAATCACCTGATTTTGTCAATTGATGTGTAGAAGGCATTTGGCAAAGTCAAACACCCATTCATGCTAAAAACTCTCAACAAAATAGGGGTAGAGGAGAAATCCCTCAATGCAATAAGAGGCATGTACACAAGCCAATTGCCTACATCATCCTGAATGGAGAGAGGCTGAAAGAATTCCCCTTGAGAATGGGAACTATACAAGGATGCCCACTCTCACCACTTGTATTCAGTGTTGTACTAGAGGTTCTAGCCTGAGCGATTAGACCTGACAAATAAATAAATGGCACCACACTGGCAAAGAAGAAGTAAAAGCCTACCTATTTGCAGATGATGTGATTGTATATGTAGATAATCTTAAATTATCTATAACTACTGAAACTAATAGAAGAGTTCACCAAAGTATCAGGATATAATTTTTAAGAGTTCCCAATTACCTGTTTTCTTATCGGATGACTGAGTGTTGGTGGTAGTATTTGGTAGACTGTTGATGCCATGAGTTATGGCTTCCAGCATCTTCTCAAGTGTTCCTTCCAGTAATTTTATTGTTTTAGCTTTTATGTTTAGGTATTTGATCCATTTTGAATTCGTTTTTGTGCATGGTGTGAGACGAGTCTTGTTTCATGTTATTACAGGTATATATCCAATTATGCCAATGTCATTTGTTAAAGAGACTGTCTTTTCCCCAGTTTATATTCCTTGGGCCTTTTTTCAAATATCAGCTGTTCATAGGTGGATGAAGTTGTATGTGCATTCTCAGTTCTGTTCCGCTTGTCTATGTGTCTGCTTTTGTGCCAGTACCAGGCTATCTTGACTACTGTGGCCGTGCAGTAGGTTTTAAGGTCAGGGAGAGTGTGGCCTCCCACTTTGTTCCTCTTATTTAGCAATAATTTACTGATCCATGGCTTACTTTCTATATGAAGTTGGTGATTTGTTTCTCCTTCTCGTTTTGGAAATTGAATTGGGATTGCATTGTATGTGTAGATTGCTTTGGAAAGTATAGACATTTTCACAATGTTAAGTCTTCCTATCCTAGAACAAGGTCAGTTTATCCTCTTATGTAAGTCATTTTTTTTTTAAATTTTTATTTAACATAACTGAGAGAAAATGTACATTCACATATAAATTTACGTGCCCCCCTAATGCGGCTTCCACTGCTCTCCCTGTCCGGTGACTGCACACTGTTCCTCTCTGCTCCATACATGTGTCATCCGCCCAACAGTCTCCTTTCCCCTCCTGTCCGTCCACTCCCCTTCCTCCAGCCAGCGGTCAGCAAGATGATATCCTATATATGTATAGAACCATAAAGTGCTTCCAATATATGGTCACTCTGCCTTGCCAAGTCCAATCCATTCCTGTCCAAAGAGTGGACCTTAGTTATAATTTATGGGAAAGGGCAGCATCAGGGCCGGGGGCAATGCTCTCAGAGGAACACCCAAACCGCTGGACCATCAATTGAGGTCTTTTAGTGGAGATCTCAGGATGCACCTCTTAATTCTTGTGTTGCCAGTGAGACTCCTCTCTGTGAGCTCCGTCATGGCTATCACTGGTGGTGGCCGGGCACCATCCGGTTCTTCTGGTCCCAAGTCGATGTAGGCACCCACTCTTGTGGGTCTCTCTGTCTTCTCGGTTGTCTGTACCGCATGTCATTTTGGTCCTCGGTGAGCATCCATTCCTGTTGAGTTGGGACCATTTGCTGTGTCCTTGGATGGCAGCTTGGCAACTTTTAAGACCCCAGACACCACTCACCAATGTGGGGTGGAGAGAGCTCTCTTAGCAAAACGCCAGTTGTGCCAAATGGCCTGGAATTCGCCTAAGAGCATGGTCCCCCGCCCCCCGCCCCAGCTACTCTATCCTTGCAGTATTGAGTTAAGATGGAAGGAGTACTCAAGTTATGCTGCAGTCCAGTTAATGTTGTTCTTGTTCCTAATGTGTGCTGTCACCACTTTCTCCCAACTAGATTTCTAGTAACTATGTAAACTAAACCCTCCCCCGTCGCCCTACCTCCCTCCCCTCCCTTGCAGCTGTCATAGTCTTTTCTTCTATACACAAGTCTGTTTTTGAGATCTTATTGTAGAGGTCTCATACAGTATTTGTCCTTTTCTCACTGACTACTTTCACTCAATATAATGTCTTCCAGTTGAAACCAGGTTAGGAGGTGTTTCCTGGAATCATCGCTATTCTTTATCATTGCGTAGTGCTCCATTGAGTATATGTACCACAGTTCACCTATCCATTCTTCTATTGTTGGGCATCTGGGTTGATTCTATCGTTTTGCTGTCGTGGACTGTGCTGCGATAAATATTCTGGTGCATGTGTCCGTTGGTGTGAAAGGCCTTGAATCTGTAGGATATATTCCAAGTAGTGGAATTACTGGATCAAATCGTATATCTATATCCATTTTTTTAAGGAAGCGCCAGACTGCCTTCCAAAGAGGCTGGACCATTTTGCAACCCCACCAACAGTGTAGGAGGGTTTCACTTTCTCAACAGCCTCCCCATCATTTGCTGTTTTGTGTTTTCTGGATCATGGCCAATCTTGTTGGGGTGAGATGGTATCTCACTGTTGTCTTGATTTGAATTTCTTTAATAACTAAATATCATGAACATGTCCGCATGTGTTTTTTGGCTGCCTGGATCTCCTATTTAGTGAAGTGTCTGTCCATCTCCTTTGCCCATCGCTTAATTGGATGGTTTATCTTCTTCTTCTTGATATTTTGTAGTATCTTATAGATTATGGAGATCAGGCGTCGGTCTGATATAGAGTTGCCAAATATTTTTTCCCATTCTGTGTGTGTTGTTTTCATTCTATTAATAAAGTCTTTGGATGAGCAAAAGTGTTTGATTCTTAATAGTTCCCATTTATCTATTTTCTCTTCTGTTGATTGAGGTTTCTTTGACAGATTTTGGAGTCTGTCCTCATTGTGTGTTAAAACTTCCATTGTTGTTCCTACCTTTCCTTCGATGAGCTTTATCGTTTTAGGTTTGATATTTAGGTCTTTTATCCAGTTGGAGTTGGTTTTTGTATAAGGTGTAAGATACAGATCTTGATTCAGTTTATTGCAGATGGATAACCAATTTTGCCAGCACCATTTGTTGAAGATACAGTTTTTACCCCAGTTTAATGTCTTAGGGCCTTTGTTGAATATCAACTGTGCATAGGCAGATGGTTTCATCTCTGGGGTCTCAGTTCTGTTCCATTGATCCATCTGTCTGTACTTGTACCAGTACCAGGCTGTTTTGACCACTGTGGCAGTGTAGTATGTTCTAAGGTCGGGTAATGAGAGGCCTCCCAGTGTCTTCTTCTTTAGTAGTACCTTACTTATCCGGGGCCTCTTCCCTTTCCAAACAAATTTGGTGATTTGTTTCTCCATCTCATTAAAAAATGATGCTGGAACTTGTATTGGGATTGCATTATATAGATAAATTGCTTTGCGTAAAATAGACATTTTCACAATGTTAAGTCTCCCTATCCATGAGCAGGGTAGGTTTTTCCATTTATCTAAGTCGCTCTTAGTTTCTTGTAGTAAGGGCTTGTAGTTCTCTTTGTAAAGGTCTGTTGTTTCTCTGGTTAGATTAATTCCTAGGTACTTTATCTTCTTAGGGGCTATCGTAAATGGTATTGATTTAATAATTTCCTCCTTAACAGTCTCGTTGATGGTATAAAGGAAACCTACTTATTTACTTATGTTTATCTTGTATCCTGAGACTTTGCTGAACTCTTCTATCAGTTTCAGTAGCTTACTTATAGATTCCTTGGTATTCTCTGCATATACAATCATATCATCTGCGAACAGGGAGATTTTAACTTCCTCTTTGCTGATGCAGATGCCCTTTATTTCTTTGTCTTGTTGAATTGCTCTGGCTAGAACTTCTAGCACAATGTTGAATAGGAGAGGTGAGAGTGGGAATCCTTGTCTAGTTCCTGATCTCAAGGGAAAATCTTTCAGTCTCTCTCCATTCAGGATGATGTGGGCAATTGGCTTTGTATAAATGGCCCTTATTGTGTTGAGGAATTTGCCGTCTATGCCCATTTTGCTAAGAGTTTTTAGCATGAATGGGTGTTGGACTTTATCAAATGCCTTTTTGGCATCAATGGACAAAATCAGGTGATCTTTGTCTTTTGTGTTATTTATGTGGTTAATCCCATTAATTGTTTTCCTGATGTTGAACCAGCCTTGCATCCCTGGTATGAATCCCACTTGGTCATGATGGACTATTTTCTTGATATGTTGTTGTATTCTGTTGGCAAGAATTTTGTTGAAGATTTTTGCATCTAGGTTCATGAGTGATATCGGTCTGTAGTTCTCTGTCTTTGTTGGGTCTTTCCCTGGCTTAGGTATCAGGGTTATGCTAGCTTCATAGAATGAGTTTGGGAATACTCCATCCCTTTCTGTCAGGGGCGAAAAGAAACTGCGCCATAAAGATGGCACCTGTTATCAGGAGCTCCTCCCCGAGACACTCCCGGTCTGATGATTAGCCTGCTGAGGCAGTTCCTTGCTGGCGCGTGAACGGCTCATGATCAGCTTTCTGATTGCTGGCCTCTAGAGCCCGTAGCCACTCAGTTTCACTTTGCAATGCTGTTTTGCTCGTGCACTGCACATGAATCAGCTTTGCCTTATGATTGGTGAGATTGGACTATATAATGGGTGACGGACACTGTAGAAGGAGAACAAAGGAAGCAGACACAGCCTCGGGAGCTGCAATTGCCGCTGCGTCCCTGAACGCCGTGGGGCAGCAGGAGAGCGTGGAAGAAGTAGAATAGGAAGTAGAATAGGAAGAAGAATAAAGCAAGCAACTTGCAAGGTGGCTCATATCTCTGTGTCCTGTCTTCTTTCCGCGGGCAGACAGATAGGCAGTGACACCTTTCTATACTGTGAAATAGTCTCAATAGTATTGGGGATAACTCTTTTCTAAATGCTTGGTAGGATTCTGCCGTGAAGCCATCTGGGCCCGGACTTTTTTGGGTTGGCAGTGTTTTGATGACCTTTTCAATCTCTTCCTTTGTGATGGGTTTATTAAGTTTTTCTGCTTCACGTTGTGATAATTTGGGTAGGTGGTATGAGTCAAGGAATTGGTCCATTTCCCCTAGGTTTTCAAATTTGTTAGAGTACAGTCTTTCATAGTATTCTATTATGATATTTTTGATTTCTGTTGCATCTGTGGTGACAACTCCCCTCTCATTTCTAATTTGGGTTATTTGTTTCCTTTCCTGCTTTTCTTTAGTAAGTTTAGCCAGTTCTTTATCAGTTTTGTTGATCTTTTCAAAAAACCAGCTTTTGGTCTTTTCAATTGTTTCAATTGTTTTTCTATTCTCTAATTCATTTAGCTCTGCTCTAATCTTTATGATCTCATTTCTTCCAGTGCCCGAGGGGATCCTCTGTTGTTCTCTTTCTACTTGTTCAAGCTGTAGACTGAGTTCCTTGATTTGGTTTCTTTCTTCCTTGCAAATGTGTGCATTTCTGGAGATAAACAGACCTCTGAGCACTGCTTTGGCTGTATCTCATAGGTTCTGGTAGGAAGTGTTTTCGTTCTCATTGGAATCCATGAATTTCTTTAATTCATCCTTGATTTCCTCTATAACCCATGTTTTTTTGAGCAAGATGTTGTTCAGTTTCCAAGAGTTCCACTTTCTATCTCTCTTTTTTCTGCTATTGATTTCAACTTTTATGGCTTTATGATCTGAGAAGATGCTTTGCTGTAATTCAATGGTATGGATTTTGTTGAGCATTGCATTATGGCCTATCATGTGGTCAATTCTGGAGAATGTTCCATGTGCACTGGAGAAGAAGGTGTAGTTGTCTGCTGATGGGTGGAAAGTTCTGTATATATCAATGAGGTTTAGTTGGTTAATTGTGTCAATGAGGTCTTCTGTATCCTTTATGAGCTTTTTTCTAGATGATCTGTCTAGTAATGAGAGTGGAGTGTTAAAGTCTCCCACTATTATTGTGGAGTCATTGAACTGTCTTTTGAGCGTAGTCAGTGTTTCCTCGACGTATTTAGGTGCTCTGACATTAGGTGCATAAATATTTAATATAGTTAAGTCTTGCTTGTGTACTGAACCTTTCAGCAATAAATAGTGTCCATCTTTGTCCACGATGGTGGATTTGACATTAAAATTGATTTTGTCTGAGATTAGAATTGCCACCCTTGCTCTTCTTTGTTCATTGTTAGCTTGATATATATTCTTCCATCCTTTAATTTTCAGTTTGTTCCTGTCTTTAGGTCTCAAGTGAGTTTCTTGTAGACAACGTATGGATGGGTCATGTCTTTTGATCCAAGATGACACTCGGTGTCTCTTTACTGGAGCATTCAGTCTATTCACATTCAATGTAATTATTGATAGTTATGTGTTCACTGCTGCCATTGTGATATGTTTATTTTTATGTTGATGTTTTCTCTGTTGTTCTTATTAGTCTGTTCTGGGACACTCTTTTTTGTGAGTTGATTTTTCACCTTTTTCAGAGCTGGTTTTATAGTTGTTGAGACTTGTGTGTTCGATTTCTTAAATGGTATGATACATCTTTGTTGTGCTTTACAGCTACCCCCTTAATAAACCATTTATAAACCCAATTTTAATTACTACCAGTCTTGTCATCTTCCTCTCCATGTGGAAGGACTATAACGACTGTAGTACATCCCTCTTTTTATTATGATGACACCATAGTTTTCATGATGATCACTGGATTGCTTCTTTCCAAATCAAAGCTGTGATTTACTTTGGAGCCTTCCCTAAATGAGTCGAGTATTGAGTGGTGTGTCGTTCTCAAATATAAAGTTAGTGGTTTCGTTCTTCTAAGCCAAAGCCAAGAACTTCTTTCAGTATTTCTTGTAGTTTGGGTTTGGTTTTTACAAAGTCTCTGAGTTTCTGTTTATCTGGGAATGTCTTAATCTCATTTTCGTATTTGAAAGATAGTTTTGCAGGATATATAATTCTTGGTTGGAAGTTCTTCTCCTTCAAGACTTTGAATGTGTCATGCCACTGTCTCCGTGCCAGCATGGTTTCTGCTGAGAAATCTGACAAGAGCCTACAGGGTTTCCCCCTGAATGTTAGCTTTGCCTTGAGTCTTGCTGCCTTTAAGAGTTGCTGCTTATGTTTCATTTTGTTAAGCTTGATTATAATATGTCTTGGAGTCTTTCTTTTGAGATCTATATTGGGTGGCGTACGATATACATCTGAGATGTCTATATTCTCTTCCTTCATGATTTCTGGAAAGTTTTCTTTCAGCAGCTCAGCAACAATACTCTCTGTGTTCTCAGATGTCTCACCCTGTTCAGGGACTCCAATTAATCGAAGGTTGTACCTCTTAATAGAATCCCACTTGCTTCTTAATGTTTCTTCATTTTTCTTGTTTCTTTTTTCTGATTTCTGCTCATAGATGCTGGCATCAGTAGCTCTGTCTTCCGAGTCAGAAATTCTTTTTTCCATTTGTTCCATTCTGTTTTCTTGGCTTTGCATGGAAGTTTCTACGTTTTTGATTTTCTTCTTGATCTGTTGGATTTCAGAGTACTGGTGTTCCATCAGGTCGAACAACTTGCTTAATTTTTCATTTTGCTCTGCTGCATTTTGTATAAGGTCTAGAAGGGCTCTGTATATAATCAATTTGTATTCACTTCCTGATGCTTTCATAAAAATTTCTTCATCTGGAAAACTCCTTGGTTGCTTTGTTTGGGAGCCTTCTGAAGCCATGAGTGATTGCTTATATGCCACAATTGTCTGTTGCTTTTTGGGTCTCATGTGAGTATATAGAGGCTGGAAGAGGTACTGTGAGGATGGATTGCAAATATTTCTCTAGGCTCTCTTCAAATGTAAAGCAAAAGGTATCTGACCAGTTCACAAGTCAGTTAGGTTTTCAGGTGTAGAGGTCCCTCTTCCCATCTGACAAAGTAAGCACCACTATATCCAACCCCAGATGATAACAAACTAGTTCAGAATCCAGCAATGCTACTGCCCTGTTGGCCTCTGCTGACAGGGCCTAGCCTTAGCCAACAGTGCGTCGAGTACTGGTTTTGTGATGGAAAAGCGCTCTCCTCTGGGCAGGCTTTGGCTTCCAGGCTAAGAATTAGATCCAGCTGCGGCCACCGTACCCAAGATGGGGTCCTCCACACAGGCAGCAGACAGAAGGGCTAAAGGTGCCAAGAGGTAGTGATTCCTCTGCTTCTGTTGCAGGGCCCCCAATGCCGGCAGCACTGTGCAAAATCACTACTTTTCTGACGAAGAAGCGCTGTCCCATTTGCAGGCACTGGCTCCCAGGCTAAGAACAAGGTCCCGCTAAAATCTCAGTACCAACATAGCATCCCGCACCCTGACTGCGGAGCTCCGCACAAACCCCAGTGAGGCAGCTACAAGACGAAAGGCTCAAAGTGTCTAGATTAACAGAGTCCCGAGCCTGGCTCTCAGAATATGGGACTTTCGCCGGCCTATCCCCTCAGCAGCGCTTCTGAGTCCAGCCACCAGGCAGGAACCAGCTCTGCCCGCCAGCCGAGATAGAGGAAAAAAAAAAGTCAAAATGGTGCGTTTACCTTCCGTGGGTGCAAGCCGGGGCTAGCCAGGAGTGAGAGTCAGTGAAAGAGAGGAGGTTTTTCGCTGAGTGGTATAAAGTCCCAATTAACAGCTCTGTGCCGTGTCCTGAGGCTGATTAGGTGATCAGAAGGCTCTGTTTGATTGTCAATTCAGGTCCTGGTTTCCAGAGGGATATAAGGAGACGTGGGCTTAGTCTGCCATCTTGACTCCGCCCCCCCTTTCATAAGTCATGTTTTTTTGTTTGTTTCTTGCTGTAGTTTCTTGTAGTTTTCTTTGTATGGGTCTTTTACGTATCTGGTTAGATTTGTCTTTAGTTATTTTATTGTCTTGGGGCTGTAACAAATGGTAATGATTTCATGATTTCCTCTTTGGTTGTCTCTTTGTTGGTATAATGCAATCTCATTGATTTATGTATGTTTATCTTGTCTCCTGACACTTTGCTGAACTCTTCTATTAGGTCTAGTAGTTTTTTTGTGGATTTTTTTATGCCTTTATATGTATAAGATCATGTCATCCACAAATAGTGATACTTTAAATTCTTCTTGCCAATTTGGATGCCCTTTATTTCTTTACCGTGCCTGGTTGCTCAGGTTAGGACCTCTAGAGCAATGTTGAATAGAAGTGGTAACAATGGACATTCTTGTCTAGTACCTTTCTTAAGCAGAATGTTTTTAATTTCTCTCCATTAAGTACAATGTTAGCTGTTGGTTTAGAGTAGATGGCTTGTATTATACTGAAGAATTTCCCTTTTATTTCTATTTTGCTGAGAGTTTTTAACATGAATGGGTATTGAACTTTATCAAATGCCTTTTCTGGATCCATAGATAGAATCAGGTGGTTCTTGTCTTTTGCTTTATGTGCTTGAGTATATTAGTTGTTTTCCTAATGTTGAACCATCCCCTGCATCCCTGGTATGAATCCTACTTGGTTGTGATGAAGTTTTTTTTTTTTTTGTCATGTTCTTGAACACTGTCAGCTGTAATTTTGTTAAGAATTTTTCCAGAATATTGGTCTGTAATTTTCCTTTTTTTGTGCTGCCCTTATCTGGTTTCGGTACCACAGCTATACTAGCTTCATAGAATGAATTTGTTAGTATTCCATCCTTTTCTATGCTCCGGAATAACTTTAGAAGTCGTGGTGTTAGCTCTTCTCTGAACATTTGATAAAATTCTCAAGTGAAGCTATCCATGCCAGGGCTTTTTTTTTTGGATGGAGGTTCTTTAAATACCTTTTCGGTCTTTTATTTTCTACTGGTTTTGTTTAGTTTTTCTGTCTCTGATTTTGCAGTTTAGGTAGATGATGGTTTTCTAGAAAATTGTCCATTTTCTCAAGGTTTTCAAATTTACTAGAATATAATTTTTCATAGTATTCTTCTATGATTATTTTAATTCCAGTAGTGTCTGTTGTGATATCACCCATCCCATTTTTTTTATTTCTTCTACTTTTTTTTTGTCAATTTGACCAATGGCTTCTCAACTTTGCTGATCTTTTCAAAAAGCCGGCTTTCGGACTTGCCTACACTTTCAATCATTTTTCTGTTTTCTATTTCATTTATTTGTGCTCTAGTTTTACTAATTTGCTTTCTTCTGGAGCCTGATGGGTTATTTTGCAGAGATCTTTCTAGTTGTTCAAGTTGAAGAGTCAGTTCTTTGATTTGTGCACTTTCTTGTCTCAGGATATGTGCATTTATTGAGATGAATTGACCTTCCAGTACTGCTTTGCTGTGTCCCATAGATTTTGGTAAGATGGGTCTCCATTCTTGCTTGATTCTATGAAATTCTTTATTGCATCCTTGATATCTTCTATTACCTAGCAGTTCTTGAGCAAAATGTCATTCAGTTTCCATGGTTTTGATTTTGTTTGCATCTTTCTTCTATTATTGATTTTAGTTTTATGGCACTGTGATCTGAGAAGATGCTTTGTATTTCAATATTTTGAATTTTGTTGAGGATTGCTCTGTGGCCTAATATGTGGTCAATTCTTCAGGACATTCCATGTGTGGTGGAAAAGAAAGTACAGTGGGCTGCTGTTGGATGAAGTGTTTTGAATATGTCGATGTCATCAAGTTGGTTGATTGTGGCATTTAGACCTTCTGTGTATTTACTAAACTTTTGGGGGGTGTTCTGTTCTTTACTGAGAGTGGTGTGTTGAAGTCTCCTGCTATTACTGTGGAGCTGTCTATTTCTGTTTTCAGTGCAAATAGTATTTGTTTTATGTATTTTGGAGCCTTGTCATTGGTTGCATAGATATTTAGTATGGTTATGTCCTGCTTCTTTATTGAGTCTTTGACCACTGCATAGTGACCCTTTCTATCCTGTATAGTGGATTTAACTTTCAAGTCTATTTTTTCAGAGATTAGTACTACCACTTCTACTCTTTTTTGAATATTATTAGCCTGACGTATTTTTTTCCCAACCTTTGAGTTTTACTTTGTGTCTTTGAGTCCAAGGTATGTCTCCTGTAAGCAGCATAGATGGGTCTTTTTTTTTTGTCCATCCAATCTGCTACTCTCCTTCTTTTTATTGGTGCATTTAGTCCATTTAAATTCAGTGTGATTATTGATATATATGATGTTAGGGTTGTCATTTTGATGCCTTTTGGGAGGTGTTGCAGACTGTTCCTTTGTTGTACTGAAGTTTCTGTTCTGAGTCTTTTTTCTTTATGTGTTTTCTTTTTGTGGCTTTCAGTATTCATTTTCTTGAAATTGTGATTTCATACGATGCTTTTTGACATGTAGAATTACAGATACCTTTTGCAGTTACTTCCTTAGTCCCTTTATTAATCTAAAAGTAATCCAAACTTCAGTTTCTATGTATCTCCTTGACTTCCTGCACATCTGGAAGGTCAATGTGTACATTTTTTTTGCCCTTTCTTCATATAATGTAGTTGTCAATTATAACCTGAGATCTCTGATTTCTATTTTTCTTGATTTGGCTTTGATTATCACTTTTGGATTCCCTTTCCTGATGGAATCTAGTGTTGGATGTTTAAGTATATATCCAATGTCATTGATTTTCTAATCAAAGAACTTCCTTTAATGTTTCTTGCAATTTTGGTAAATTTCTATTTATCTGTGAGTCTTAATTTCACATTCAAATTTGAGAGACAATTTTGCAGGATATATTATTCTTGGTTGGCAGCTTTTTCCTTCAGGGCTTTTTATATATTATCTCATTGTCTTCTGGCTAGCAGCATTTCAGCTGAGTAATCTGAGGATTATCTTAATAGTTTCCTTTATAAGTTATTTTTTGCTTAATTGTGGCTGCCATCAGAACTCTCTCCTTGTCTCCGGTTTTATTGAGTCTGACTAAGGTATACTTTTTCTTTTGGGATCTGTCTTGAATGGAGTTTGATAAACATCCTGAACAGAGATCTCTTCATCTTTCATGACATCAGGGAAGTTTTCTGTTGGGCAGGTCTTCAACAATTTTCTCTATATTTTCAGCTCTCCCACTTTGTTCTGGTATTCCAATCATTTCAATATTGTTTCTCCTGATAGAATTCCACATCACCCTTAGCAATGCTTTACTCTTATTATGTCTTTTATCTAATTTTTCCTCATGTATGCTGGAGTCACTTACATTGTCTTCTACCTCACTGATTTTGTATTCCACTTCTTGACCCTCCTCCTATGAATTTCTATTGAGTTATCAAGCTTAATGATTTTATTATTAGTTTGCTGAATTTCAGAGTCCTGATACTCAAGCATTTCTTGCAGCTTACATGATTTTTCAGTGTGCCCTGTTGTATTTTACCTGATCACTCTCCTGATATCACACACAGCTCTGTACATCAGTATCTTTCACTCTGTCTCTGATAGTTGCAGAAACTCTTCTACCTCTGGGAAATCCACTGATGCTTTATTTGGGAGTTTTCAGAAACCAGGGCAGCCTGTTTCTTCAGGTGCTTAGATATTGATTGTTGTCTCCAATCCATTCGGAAGTTGTTACTGTGAAAGAGACTTAATAGTTCAGTTGGCCTGACTGGTGTCTCTACTGGGGCTGGGCTGTAGTTTCTCAGTAAAGTATGATTATTTTCTGTTCCTTTATCTTACTGTCCTGCCCTGGATCACTGGCAGCACAGCTCCCAGGTGAGGGAGTCACACCTGCTTCAGCAGTGTCACTGTTGCTTCTGCCTCTGGGCTGGGGGGGGGCGGTGATCACTTGCACAGGTGCTAGACTTTCACTGCCGCTCGAAAGCAGGAAAGACACAAGCGCCACTGTTGCAGCTGCCTCTGGGCTGGGCTGATCCCTTGCAGACCTTCAGCCATGGCTCTTAGGTGTAGGGGAGAGGCAGGTCATGCACGCACGTTGTCCAAGCTGCAGTTGCAGCCACTGCAACTGTTTCTGTTGCCTCAGAGCTAAGTGGAGTATCTTCAATAGCCTCGTTGGTGGCTGTCCCATAGGGGAGGAGTCATGTGTCCCTTATCCACAGCTCCAAGGTCACACGCTTGTCCTCCTCATCACTGCCTATCCTGCCTCTGGGCAGGGATGGTTGCCCACAGAGCTTCAGTTGCAGCCATAGCTCACAGGCAGGGGTGGGTCATGCACACTCTCGCCACTTTTCCTAGCTCCCTCTTTTCCTCTGCAACACTGTCACTGTCACTACTGCCAGGGTCACACCCGTTCCTGAAACTGTCCTTGTCCTTAGGCTGTGTGTGGTCTCATGCCCACTGCCAGGGCATTTGCACGCATTCCCTCCTCACTTCTCCCAGTACCACAAGAATTAAGTCTCCTTGTCCTGGACCAGTCTGGGTTCTGCAGGGCTACCGGGTGCTAATGCTCTCTGATCACTGGACTAGTATTAAGCCTCCCTGACCTGTGTAGAGGCCTCCTGTCCTGAACTGCTTTCCTTAGGCAGGTGTGGCTCACCTTTGCTCTCAGACCTGGTGGCATCTCTCAGTTTTGTGCTGCAAATTTGTTTTGGTGGGAGGGTTTTACTGTGTTCACTTTACCTTCCTGCATGGGATCTCTTTGTTTGATGCCTTGTTTCCTCTGTGGTGGTCTTGCACTCCTACTATCTTCTTGTCACCCAGTTTATTCTTGTTTGTTTCTGCCAGGTGATTAGGCTTCCTGGAGTGCCCAATTTGGTTGGATTAGTTAATTCTGCTGGTCTTTGTTTTTAGAAGGTTCAGTAGAGTTATGTGGCTATGATGCCATCTTGAATGCCTCTGGGACCTTTTCAATCTCTTCTTTGTGATGCACTTATTTAGTTATTCTATCTCTCTGTTAGTTTAGGTAGATACTGTATTTCTAGAAATCTGTCCATTTCCTCTAGTTCTTGCAGTTTTTTAGAGTATCCTGTTATGGATTTTTTTTTATTTCAGTGCTGTCTTTTGTGATATTGCCCTTCTCATTTCTTTCTTGGGTTGTTTACTTTCTCTTATTTTTCTTTAGTCTGTTTGTCAAACAGCCTATGCATTTTTTGAATCTTTTCAAAGAATCAGTTTTTGATCTTAACTCTTTCAATCACTTTTCTATTGTCTAATTCATTTAGTTCAGCTTTAATTTTTATTATTTACTTTCTTTTCGTGCTGAAGTTTTCTACTTGTTTCCTTTCCACTTGTTCAAGTTGTAGGGTTAATTCTTTGGTTGAATTCCTTTCTTCCTTTGGATGTGTATGTTTATTGAAATAAACTGACCTCTGTGCACTGCTTTTGCTGTTTCCCACAGACTTTGTTAAAATGTGCTTTCATTTTCATTTGATTCTATGAATTTCTTTATTCCAGCTGGCTGGCTTGGATCTGACATTTCTTCTGTAACCCAACAGTTTTTGAGCACAGAGTTTTTCAGCTTCCATTTGTTTAATTTTTTTCCTTTGCTTTCTCTGTTATTGATTTCTGCTTTTATGGCTTCATGGTCTGTCACTTGGCTTGGTCTGCAAAGGTGCTTTCTAATATTTTGATGCTTGAATTTTATTAAGACTCCCTTTATGGTTTAACATGTGGTCTGTTCTGGGGCCTGTTCCATGAACTTTGGATAAGAAAGTATTTTTGGCATCTGCTTGATGGAGTGTTATTTATATGTCTATGAGGTCAAGTTGGTTGATTGTCCCTTTCTGATCTTCCATATCTTTACTGAGCTTCTGTCTGGATGTTCTGTCTCTTATTGAAAGTGGTATGTTGATGTCTCCTACAATTACTATAGAGCTGTCTGTTTCTCATTTCATTGCAGTTTTGAATTTCATTACAAATTTTGGACCCCTGTCATTGGGTGTGTGTATAATTAATATGGTTATGTCTTGCTGAAGTATTGACCCTTTAATCATTATATAGTGTCCTTCCTTATCTAATGTGGTGGATTTTACTTTAATGTCTATTTTATCAGAAATTAACATTGCCACTCCTGCTGTTTTCTTAATATTGTTTGCTTCATATATTTTTTTTCCATCCTTTAAGTTTTAGTTTATTCATGTATTTAAGTATAAAGTGTGTTAGCTGTAGAAAGCAAACAGATGGGTCATTGATTTTTTTTGAATCCACTCTGTTTCTTTATTTTTCTATTTAATTTATATCTATCCAGTTTAATTATTGATAGATGTAACTTTATTGCTCTCCTTTTGATAGCTTTTTTTGTGCATTATTGGCAATTTGTTTGTTTTACTTAATTTTCTGTGTTGAATTATTTTCTTTATGTGTGTTCTCTTGATATCATTTATTACTGTTGGTTTTATATGTCTTAATGCTTTATGTTTCTCTTGGGTTTTATTTTTGTGGGGACAATTGTTAATTTCCTATGTGGTAAACATATTATTTACTTCTGTTTTCTAAATTTAATCCAGTGTTTGTTTCGATTGTTTTGACTTCCTTTGCATATGAAAGATCTATGACTACATTTTTTTTATTATGAATGAATGAAAATGTACATTACCATATAAATTCACATGCTCACCTGCATGCAGCTCCCACTGCTCTCCCTTCCCAGTGACATCAGAACCCTCTTCTCTGCTCCATACATGTCCTATCCTCCAAACAGCCTCCTATCCCCTCCTGTCCACCTACTCCCCTTTCTCCAGCAAGAGGTCAGCAGGATGACATCCTATAGATGCCTAAAACCATAAAGTTCCCACAAGATATGGTCACTCTGCACCACCAAGTCCAATCCATTGCTGTCATAAAAGTTGACCCTCATTATGGTTTATGGACAGTGGCAGCATCAGGGCCGGGGGCCATGCTCCCAGGGGAACCCCAAAGCCCCTGGACCATCAATTGCGATCTTTTATTGAAGATCTCAGGGTGCACTCCTATTTATTCTCTTGTTGCTAGTGATATTCAACTTTATGAGCTGCACTGCGGCTATCACTTGTACTGGCTGGGCACCATCACGTTCTTCTGGTCATGAGTTGATGTAGAGATCCACTCATGTGAGTCTGTCTTCTGGGTTCTCTTTTCCCCCATGTCATTCTTGTCCTCAGTGATCATCTGTTCCTGTTGAGTTGGGACCATTTTCTGTACCCTCAGATGACAGCTTGGCAGCTTTTAAGAACCCAGATGCCACTCACCAATGAGGGGTGCAGAGAGTCCTCATTAGCAAAACACTAGCTGTACCAATTGACCTCAATTTTGCCTGACAGCGTGGTCCACTGCCCCCCACCCCAGCTACTCTGTCCTTCCAGTATTGGGTTAAGATGGGAGGAGTACTCGAATTGTGTTGAAGTCCAGTTATTATTGATCTTCTTTCTAATGTGTGTTCTCACAGATTTCACCCAATCAAATTTCTATCAACTATCTAATCTAAACTGTTCCCCCCACCCTCCCTCCCTCCCCACCCTTGCAGCCATCAAAGAGTCTTTTCTTCTATGCATGAGTCTGTTTTTAAGTTCTTATCATAGGAGTCTCATTCAATGTTTGTCCATTTGTCCCTGACTATTTTCACTCAGCGTAATGCCCTCCAGTTGAAACCAGGTTAAGAGATGTTTCCTGCTGTCATCGTTGTTTTTTATCATTGCATAGTCTTCCACTGAGTATATATACCATTGTTTACCTATCCATTCTTCTATTGTTGAGCATCTGGGTTGATTCCATCTTTTAGCTATTGTGGACTGCGCTGTGATGAACATATGTGTGCATGTATCAGTTGATGTGAGTGGCCTTGATTCTTTAGGATATATTCCAAGCAGTGGAATTACTGGATCAAATGGTATATACATATCTATTATTTTAAGGTAGTGCCATATTGCTTTTCAAAGAGGTTGTACCATTTTGAAATCCCACCAACACCGTAGGAGAGTTCCAATCAACCCACAGCCTCTCTAGCATTTGTTGGTTTGCATTTTTTGGATCACGACCAACCTTGTTGGGGTGAGATGGTATCGCATTGTTGTTTTGATTTGAATTTCTTTAATAGCTAATGATAATAAACATGTCCACACGTGTTTTTTGGCTGTCTGGATCTCCTCTTTAGAGAAGTGTCTGTCCATCTCCTTTGCCCATTGCTTAATTGGATGAGTTATCTTTTTCTTATTGATATTTTGCAGTACTTTATAAATTGTGGTGATCAGGCGTCAGTCTGACATAGCGTTGCCAAATAGCTTTTCCCATTCTGTAGGTGGCCTTTGAATTCTATTAATAAAGTCTTTGGATGAATCAAAGCAATTGATTCTTAGTAGTTTCCATTTATCTATTTTCTCCTCTGCTGTTTGTGGTTTGTTTGACAGATTTTGAAGTCTATGTTGTGTATTAAGCCTACCATTATTGTTCTTACTTTTTCTTGAATGAGCTTTATCATTTGAGATTTGATATTTAGGTCTTTTATCCAGTCTGAGTTTGTTTTTAGATAAGGTGTAAGATACGGGTCTTGTTTCAATTTAGTGCAGACAGATACTCAATTTTGCCAGCACCATTTGTTGAAAAGACTGTTTTTACCCCAGTTTAATGTCTTAGGGCCTTTGGTGAATATCAGCTGTTCATAGGCAGATGGTGTCATCTCTGGGGTCTCGATTCTGTTCCACTGATCTATCCGTTTGTTTTTGTACCAGTACCAGTCTGTTTTGACCACTGTGGCAGTGTAATATGTTATAAGGTCAGGTAGTGAGAGCCCTCCTAGTGTGTCTTCCTCTTTAGTAATGCTTTACTTATCTGAGGCTTCTTCTCTTTCCAGAAAAAGTTGGTAATTTATTCCCCCATCTCATTAAAAGATGTCACTGGAACTTGTACTGGGATTGCATTATATAAGTAGATTGTTTTGGGTAAAATAGACATTTTCACAACGTTGAGTCTTCCTATCCATGAGCAGGGTAGGTTTCTCCGTTTATGTAAGTCTCTTTTAGTTTCTCATAGTAAAGCTTTGTAGTTCTCTCTGTAAAGGTCTGTTATTTCTCCAGTTAGATTTACTTCTAGATACTTTATCTTCCTAGGGGCTTTAGTAAATGATATTGACTTAGTGATTTCTTCCTTAATAATCTCATTGTTGGTATAAAGGAATCCTACTGATTTGCGTACGTTTATCTTGTATTCTGAGACTTTGCTGAACTGTTCTGTCAGTTTGAGCACTTTCCTTATGGATTCTTTGGGATTCTTGGCATATACAATCATATCATCTGCAAATAGGGAGATTTTTAGTTCTTCTTTGCTGACATAGATGCCCTTTATTCCTTGATCTTGTCTAATTGCTATGGATAGAACTTCTAGTACAGTGTTGAACAGGAGAGATGACAGTAGGTATCCCTGTCTAGTTTCTGTTCTCAAGGGAAACATTTCAGTCTCTCTCCATTCAGGATGATGTAGGCAATTGGCTTTTTATAAACGGCCCTTATTGCATCAAGAAATTTGCCATATATTCCTATTTTGATAAGAGTTTTTAGCGTGAATGGGTGTTGGACTTTATCAAATGCCTTTTCTGCATCAATAGACAAGGTCAGGTGATTCTTGTCCTTTGAGGTAATTATGTGGTTGATCCCATTAATTGTTTTTCTGGTGTTGAACCAGACTTGCATTCCTGGTATGAATCCAAGTTGGTCATGCTGGCTTATTTTTTTGATATGTTGTTGTATTTTATTGGCAAGAATTTTGTTGAAGATTTTTGCATGTAGATTCATGAGTGATATCGGTCTGTAGTTCTCCTTTTTGTTTGGGTCTTCTCCTGGCTTTGCTATCAGGGTCACGCTGGTTTCATAGAATGAATTTGAGAGTATTCCATCCTTTTCTACACCGTGAAATAGCCTTAATAGTATTGTAGATAACTCTTGTCTAAAAACTTGTTAGAATTCTGTGGTGAAACCATCTGGGCCCACACTTTTTTTTTGGTTGTCAGTTTTCTGATGACTTTTTCAATCTCTTCCTTTGTGATGGGTTTTTAAGTTGTGCTGCTTCACCTTGTGATAGTTTTGGTAGGTGATATGAACCAAGGAATTTGTCCATTTCCTCTAGGTTTTCATAATTGTTAGAGTACAGTCTTTCATAGTACTAAGCTATGGTATTTCTTATTTCTGTTGGCTCTGTTGTGGCAACTTCCTTCTCATTTCTAACTTGATTTAATTTGTTTCCTTTCCTGTTTTTCTTTACTAAGTTTAGCCAATGGTTTGTCAATTTTGTTGATCTTTTCAGAACACCAGCTTTTGGTCTTTTCAATTTTTTCAACTGTTCTATTCTCTAATTCATTTAGTTCTGCTCTGATCTTTATGATCTGTTTTCTTCTGGTGACTGAGGGGTTCATCTGTTATTCTATCTCTACTTGTTGAAGCTGTAGAGTTAGATCTTTGGTTTACATTCTGTCTTGCTTCCGGATGTGTGCAATTATGGAGATAAACTAACCTCTGAGTACTATTTTGGCTGTATCCCATAGGTTCTGGTAGGAAGTGTTTTTGTTCTCATTGGAATCCCTAAATTTCTTTATTTCATCCTTGATTTCTTCTATAACCCATTTTTTTTGAACAAGGTGTTGTTTAGCTTCCATGGGTTCCGCTTTCTATCTATGTTTTTTCTGCTATTGATTTTGACTTTTATGGCTTCATGATCTGAGATGCTTTGCATTAATTCAATGTTATGGATTTTGTTGAGAATTGCCTTATGTCCTAACACATGGTCTATTCTAGACAATGTTCCATGTGCACCGGAGAAGGTGTAGTTTTCCACTGATGAGTTGAAAGTTCTGTATATGTCAGTCAGGTCTAATTGTGGTCTTCTGTATCTTGGCTGAGCTTTTTTCTAGATGATCTGTCCAATATTGAGAGTGGAGTATTGAAGTCTCCTACTATTATTGTGGAGTGATGTATCTCCTTTTTGAGTGTAGTCAGTGTTTCTTTGATGTATATAGGTGCTCTGATGTTAGGTGCATAAACATTTAATATTGTTAAAACCTGCTTGTGTATTGAACCATCCAGCAATAAACAGTGACCATCCTTCTCCACGATGGTGGATTTTACATTAAAATTGATTTTATCTGAGATTAGAATTGCCACATCTTCTCTTTTTTCATTGTTAGCTTAATATATATTCTTCCATCCTTTTAATTTTCAGTTTGTTCATATCTTTAAGTCTAAGGTGAGTTTCTTGTAGGCAACATATAGATGGGTTATGTCTTTTGATCCAAGATTCCACTAGATGTCTCTTTACTGGAGCATTCAGTCCATTCACGTTCAATGTAATTATTGATAGTTATGTGTTCAGTGCTGCCATTGTGATATGTTTATTTTTGTGTTGATGTTTTATCTGTTATTCTTATTAATGTGTTCTGTGACCTACTTTGTGAGTTGATTTTTCACCTTTTTCAGGGTTGGTTTTGTGGTTGTTGAAACTCCTGTATTACATTTCTTGATATGGTATATTGCTTCTTTATTGTGCTCTATGGCTGCTTCTATGATTCTGCTTAATAAACTATATATAACCCCAATTTTGATTGCTGCCAGTCTTGTGAACTTCCTCTCCATTTGGAAGGATGGTAACGACTGTAGTACATCCCTCTTTTTAGTATAATGATATCATAGTTTACATAGTTTCTTTCACTATTACAGCTTTGATTGTGTTTGGAGCCTTCCCTAACTGAGTAAGATTCTGGATAATGTGTCCTTCTAAAATACAAAGTTAGTTATTTGTTCTTCCAAGCCAAGAGCTTCTTTGAGTATTTCTTGTAGCTTTGGTTCGGTTTTTACAAAGTCTCTGAGTTTCTGTTTATCTGCGAAGGTCTTAATTTGATTCTCATATTTGAAAGATAGTTTTGCAGGATATAATTCTTGGTTGGAAGTTCTTCTTCTTCAAGGCTTTTAATGTGCCATGCCACTGGCTCTGTGCCAGCATCGTTTCTGCCGAGAAATCTGACAAAAGCCTACAGGGTTTCCCTCTGAATGTTAGCTTTGCTTTGAGTCTTGCTGCCTTTAAGACTTTCTGCTTATGTTTCATTTTGTTGAGCTTGATTATAATATGTCTCTGAGTCCTTCTTTTGCGATCCATATTGAGTGGTGTTTGATACATATCTTGGATGTCTATAGTCTCTTCTTTCATAATTTCTGGGAAGTTCTCTGTCAGCAGCTCAGCAACAATACTCTCTGTGTTCTCAGGTGTCTCGCCCTGTTCAGGAACTCCAATTAATCACAGATTGTTCTTCGTAATAGAGTCCCACATTTTTCTTAATGCTTCTTCATTTTTCTTGTTTCTTTTTCCTGATTTCTCCTCATAGATGCTGGAGTCAGTAGGTCTGTCTTTCAGATAAGACAGTCTCTGTTGGACTTCCAAGTACTGATGTTGCATCAGATTGAACAGCTTGCTTAATTTTTTGTTTTGCTCTGCTGCATTTAGTATAAAGTCTAGGAGGGTTCTATATGTAATCCTTTTGTAATCACCTTGTGATAGTTTCAGAAAAGCTCCTTGGTCTGGGACGTTCTGAGGTGGTTTCTTTTGGGAACCTTCTGATGCCATGGGTGTTTTCCAGGTTACTGTCTTCTCCAACGTTTGTTGCTTTTTTGTCTTCACGTGGGTCAATAGAGGCTGGGAGAGATGCTGTGAAGATAGATGGCAGTTGTTTCTCTAGGCCATCTTAAAATGAGAAATAAAATCTATTTGACAACTTCCAAAGTCAGTCAGGTTTTCAGGTGCATATGTCCTTCTTCCGAGCTGGCAAAGTAAGCACTTCTATTTTCAAATCCAGATGTTATAAACTCGCTCAAAATAGAGAAAGACTACTGACCTGCTGGCCTCCGCTGTTGGTCCCCAACTGTAAGCAATACTGTGTAAAATTCCGCTTTTCAATTGGAAAAGCAGTCTCTTCTGGGTAGGCACTGCTTCCCATCCCAGGAATTAGGTCCAGCTGAAGCTTCCATGTGGAAGACCCCACCTCCCAGCAAAACAAGGTGACATCCTGCACAATCTCGCCAGCTGGCCGGGACCAGGCTCTTGGTGGAGAGAGAGGTCAAGACTGCCAAAATGCCCAGAGTCCACAGCCTCCACTGCTGGGCCCCAGCCCCAGGTGACACTGTGCAAAACACTGCCTCCCTGCTAGAAAAGAACTCTCCCCACAGCAGGAGCGATCTCCCAGCCTAAGAACCAAGTCTGGCTGGGGCCTCTGCCTAGGCTTCTCCATTTCCCTATAGGGCAGAGGAGCCAAGGTCTATAAAGTCCAAAGCCAGGCTCTCAGAACATGGCAATTACACTTGCTGGTCCCACAAGCTGTTCATCTGAGACCAGCAGCTGGTCAAGTCCCAGTTCTGCCCACAGGCCAAGACAGAGGGAAAAAAAATCAAAGCGGTCAGTTACCTTGGGTCTATACAAGCCTGTGCTCGCCAAGGCTGGAATCAGTGAAAGAGAGGAGATTTTGCATTCAGTGATACGAAGTCCAAATTAACAGCTCTGTGCCGCATCCCAGGGCTCACTAGGTGTCCAGAAGACTCTGTTTAATTATCATTTCAGGTCTTGTTTTCCAGAGGGATTTAGGGAGATGTGCGTATAGTCTGCTGTCTTGACTGCACCCCCTGACTACATTTTTTAAGTCCTTCTTTTTGTTATAATGTTGTCATCTTTTTATGTAATGACATTGCTGTTACCTTATTTTCAGTGTTTTGCCTTTGATTAACTTTTGTGCTTTCCGTATTTGGGTTGATATTTGGTTTGATATTTGGGTTGATATTTGAGTTTTTATCTGATATTATTGTTTTTCTAACCAAAAAACTCCCTTTATTACTTCTAATTTTGGTTTCATTTTTGGAAATTCTGTAAGCTCTGTTTACCTGGAAATGTCCTAATTTCACTGTCATATTTGGGAGACAGCTTTGCTGGATATATAATTCTTTGTTGGCAATCATTTTGTATCAAGACTTCTTGCCTGCATGGTTTCTGCTTAGTAGTCTGTAGCTGGTCTTACTCCTCGTTTGTTGATTATTTTTTGTTTATCTGTAGCCACTTTAAAAATTTTCATCTTATCTTTAATTTTGGCAAGTTTGATTATAATGTGCCTTGGTGTCTTTCTTTTGGGATCTAACTTGTATGGAGTTTGATGAGTGATTTGGACAGATCTCTTCTTATTTTTCATGATGTCAGGAAAGTTTTCTGTCCAGATCTTTGACAATTTTCTCAGCATTTTGTGTTTTCCCCCCCTTTACAGCAATGCAATCATTCATAGAGTATTTCTTTTGAAAGAGTGTCATATAATTCTTAGTGTCTCTTGTTTTTTCTAAAAAAATTTATCTGATTTTTCCTTAGATGTGTTGATATCATGTGCCTTATCTTCAGTATCACTAATTCAGTCTTCTATTGCCTCAATTCTGTTACTTTGACTTTCTATTGAATTATCTAATTCTGTAATTTCATTATAAATCTTCTGAATTTCTGCTTTCTGTCTCTGTAGGCTTTCTGGCAGACTCTTCAATTTGTCAGTATAATCTGTTGCATTTTGCTTCATCTTCTTCCTGATCTCTTGAAGAGTTCTAAATAGAAGCTCTTACATTTAAGTCCATGAACTTAATTGTTCTAAGTGCTACATACCTCATTGCTAAATACCACTACAGTCACCTCTCAAGTACTCCTAGCACCTAGTCCTTCACAGGAATTTTGGAACTCTTTCTGGAATGGCCAATGCTCACAGTGGTATGGTGGCAAATTCACAAACTTAATTGTATACTTGTCTGTGAGGGAGTTTTTAGCCAGTAAACAAATAACTGTATTGGAACACACTCCCTACTCACCTGATTTGGCCCCCAATGCACTTTTCATTTACCCAAAGTTAAAGGAAACATTGAAAGGAATATGCTTTGACAGCACTCATGACATCAAGGTTAATACAACAGTGCTGACAGCCATTCCAGAAAGAGTTATAAAATTGTTTTGAAGGGTAGACTAGGTGCTGGCATCAGTGCATAGCTTCTCAAGATGAGTACTTTGAAGGTGACTGTAGTGATGTTCAGAAATGAAGTATGTAGCACTTTTTCTAGAATGAGTTTTTTGATTTAATTGGCAGTAGTCATATTAACCTTTTTTATATTAATATGGATAATTCCAGAAAATTCTCTTCATCTGTAAACTTTCTTGCTACTTTTATCTCAGAACTTTCTGAAAGCTATTATGATCTGTCTCTTAAGTTATTTTTTTAAAATTGACTGTAGCTACTTGTCATAGGAGCCAAGAATCTGTTTAATTTTCTTGTAGGCATTCAGCTCATGTGTCTAGATATTCAGCCATCAAATGTGTAGCACAGGCTCTCTCCTGCAGTACTAGATATGCAGGAGTAGGCACAGGAATCTGACTGCATGCACTGAGAAAGCCAGGGGGATACAGCTTTCCCTGAATGTGTATGAGCAAGGAGTGTCCTGTTGTGCCTTTGCTTAGGTAAAAGAAATTTCTGCCCTGAATTCCTGGCTAAAGTAAGTTGACAGGTTTTTTTCCCCCTTTCTCCCTCTTTGCTAAATTTTTCCCTCTCTGAAAAGGAGAATATCTCAACATCCATCTAAGGAATCCACTTCTGGCCCAGCAATGGGCCAGTCTATGGAGCCTGATGCAGTCCAGGGAAGGGTGTGGGAGGTGCTGGGAAAACAGAAAGAGGTTTATCCCAGAGGAAAGTTTTTTAATCTGCCTGGTAGGTTAGAAGTAAGCTTCATAGTTTTGATGATCTAGTGCTATTTTTCACTGTTTATGGAAGCATGAGTGGACTCTCTGCTGCTCATTCTCTCCTACTAACAAAGAAAACCTCTGAATGTCATTGTTCTGCTCACTGCCTCGGCTGCAGCTGATTCCCACTGGGTCAGATCCAGCCAGTCTCAGGTACTCTGATCTAACCTTTCTTTCTATTGCTCAATCTGATTTCTAAACATTTCCTTTGATGTTCAGGCTCCTAGATGTCATATATAATTGATTCATTTGTTGTTTTGAGTCTTTGTTGTTAGACGGATCACAAGAAGTATCTGACTACTTCCTCACTTTGGCCTTAACTTATTTATTTCTCTTTCATTTCTTATTCTGGTTAGGATCTCCAGTATAATGTGGAATAAGAGTGATGATAGGAGGTATCCCTGTCTGGTCCCCATACTTTAGGGAAATGCTTCTGGATCTTTCTCCATTTAGTATGGTGTTGGCAGAGGGTGGGGCCAAGATGGTGGACTGGAAATAAGTCTCCTCCATTCTCTTCGAGAACTAAGGCCTAGACTAACAAGTGAATGGAGCAGGGTTGACATTCTGTTTTTAAGATGATCCTACCTAGGGATTGTGATGGGGCCTGGCAGCCAAGGGCATGCTATGATCCATGTCATAGCATCTGGGGACAGCCTACAATGTGCTTTCATTCTCAGCCAGAAGGCAAGGCTTGCAACCCTGAGGGCCTGGCTGCTTCTGGTGGTTACTGGGAAGTGCCTCCTCAACTGAAAAGCAGTTTTAAAATTAAACACATGTAGAGAGCACAGGAGTCCTGGCAGTTGAGTGTAGTGGCATCCTTCTCTACTCCCTTCCCTGAGCTACACCATAGCTCAACTGATGTAACAAAGGAGAGTCACCAAAAGTAACTCACCACTGCAAAGTCATCTCTCACATATCAAGGTGAAATTAAGACAGTCATAGATAAACAGAAACTTAGAGACTTTCTAAAAACCAAACCAAAATGACAAGAAATAATGAAAGAAGGTCTTTGCTTAGAGACACAAAAAGAACAAATGTACACACTTAAGGATGCAATTCACGACACAGCATCCAGAATCTTGTTCAGCTAGGGAAGTCACAAAGCTCAAAGCCAAAATATTAAAAGAAGGGAACTGATGATCTTAACGTGAAAACTATGATGTTATCACACTCTAAAGTTATAATAGTTATAAGCCTTTCTGATGGAGAGGAACTTAAGAAGATACATAGAAGTTAAAGATTAGTTTAAGCTTGGAACATTAAGGCAGATCAAAGGGGCAGTTGCAAAGCCAAATAGTAATGTGACATATCAAAACAAGAAATATAATGCAGGAGAAAAACAAAGCCAACACTGAAAAAGATGAAAAGTAAAGAAAAACAACCCAGAACAGAATATTAAGAGGAACAAAGAAAATATCAACAACATGAAAATAAAGGCACCAAAACGACAGCAATAAACACATGCCTATCAGTAATTACACTGAATGTAAACAGATTGAATGTGTCATTAAGGAAGTAGAGAGTAATAGCTTGGATCAAGAAAACATGATCCATCTATGTGTTGCTTACAATAAACAAATCGTGTACTCAAAGATGTAAGCTGAAAATCGAAGGATGGAAAAATACATAGCAAGCTAACAACACTCAAAGAAGAGCAGGAAGGGCAATACTAATCTCAGATAAAGTAGATTTTAAGATAAAATGTGCCATTGTGGACAAGCATGGTCACTATTACTGAAAGATTCAATACATAAGCAAGATATAAAAATACTGAATATTTATACACTCAACACCAGAGCATCCGAATACATTGAACAAAAGGTGACTACATTGCAAAATGAGATAGATCACTCCACAATAATAGTTGGAGACTTTAACACTCCACTTTCAGTAATGGACAGATTATCCAGAAAAAAGTTCAATAAAGATACAGAAGATCTTATAAAAACTTTTTACGAACAACGTAAGTATACCTTCTTCTCCAATGCATGTGGAACTTTCTCCAGAATAGACCATGTGTTAGGACATAAAGCAATTCTCAACAAAATCCAAACCACTGAATTATAGCAATGCAATTTCACAGACCATAAAGCCATAAAATTTGAAATCAAAAGCAGAAAAATCACCTCTCCTATTTAACACTGTACCAGAAGTTTCAGCCAGAGGAATTAGACAAGACCAAGAAATAAAGTGCACCTGCATCAGCAAAGAAGAAGTAAAAATCTCTCTATTTGCAGATGATATGATTGTATATGCAGAGAATCCTAAAGAATCCATAAGGAAACTACTGAAACTGTCAGAAGAGTTCAGTAAAGTCTCAGGATACAAGATAAACATAAGTAAATCAGTAGGATTCCTTTATACCAACAACAAGATTATTAAGGAAGAACTCACCAAGTCAATGCCATTTACTATAGCAACTAAGAAGATAAAGTACCTAGGAATAAATCTAACCAGAGAAATAACAGACCTTTACAAAGAGAACTACAAGCTCTTACTACAAGAAACTAAGAGAGTTACATAAATAGAGAAACCTACCCTGCTCATGGACAGGAAGACTTAATGTTGTAAAAATGTCTGTTTGGCCCAAAGCAATCTAATTATATAATGCAATCCCAATATACGTTCCAGAGACATTTCCTAACGAGATGGAGAAACAAATTATCAACTTTGTTTGGAAAGGAAAGAAGCCGTGGATATGTAAAGCACTACTGAAGAAGAACACATTGGGAGGCCTCTCACTACACAGCTTTAGAACGTATTACACTGCCACAGTAGTCAAAACAGCCTGGTACTGGTACAAAAAGAGACAGATCAATGGAACCAAATTGAGAATCCAGTGATGACACCATCTTCCTATGAGCAATTGCTATTCGACAAAGGCCCTAAGACATTAAACTGGGGAAAAAGCAATCTCTTCAACAAATGGTGCTGGCAAAATTGGATATCCATCTGCAAAAAATAGAAACAAGTCCCGTGTCTTACACCTTATACAAAAACCAACTCAAACTGGATAAAAGATCTAAATATCAAATCTAAAATGATAAAACTCATCCAAGAAAAAGCAGGAACAACAATGGAAGTTTCTCACACAATGTAGAAAGTCTTCAAATTCTGTCAAATAACAAAGAAATAGAAGTGAAAATAGATAAATGGGAACTATTAAGAATCAAGCACTTTGGCTCATCCAAAGACTTTATTAATAGAATTAAAAAGCCACCTACAGACTGGGTAAAAATATTTGGCAGCTATATGTCAGACCAATGCCTGATTTCCGTAATCTATAAAGTACTACAAAGTATCAACAAGGAAAAGATAAATTATCCAATTAAGCGACGGGCAAAGGAGATGGACAGACATTTCTCTAAAGAGGAGATCCAGGCAGCCGAAAAACACATGCGGACATTGTCACGATCATTAGCTATTCAAGAAATTCAAATCAAAACTACAATGAGATACCATCTCACCCCAACAAGGTTGGATATGATCCAAAAGACTCAAAACAACAAATGCTGGAGAGGCTGTGGAGAAATTGGAACTCTCCTACACTGCTAGTGAGCTTGCAACAAGGTGCAACCTCTTTGGAAAGCAATCTGCTGCTTGCTTAAAAAGCTGGATATAGATACACTATTTTACCCAGTAATTCCACCGCTAGGAATATATCGTACAGAATCATTCACACCAACTGATACATTCATACTAATGTTTATCACAGCACAGTTCACAATAGCAAAAAGATGAAATCAACCCAGATGCCCAGCAACAGAGGAATGGATAGGAAAACTATGGTATGTATACTGAATGGAAAAACTATACAATTATAAAAAACAATGATGATTTTAGGAAACATCCAGTTTCAATTGGAGCACATTATGTTGAGTGAAAGTAGTCAGCGACAAAAAGGGGAAAACTGTATGAGACTCCTACAGTAAGAACTTAAAAACAGAACCATGCATAGAAGAAAAGACTCTTCAAGGGCTGCAAGGGTGGGGAGGGAGGGAGGGAGGGTGAAGGGAGGACGGTTTAGATTAGGCAGTTGATAGAAATTTGGTTGGGTGAACTCTGTGACAGCACAAGTTAGAAAGAAAGTCAATATTAACCAGACTTCAACATAATGTGATTACTCCTTCCATCTTAATCCAATATTACAAAGACTGAGCAGCTAGAGCAGGGGCCGCAGACCATGCTCTCAGGGTAAACTGAGGCCAATTAGCACAACTAGCATTTTGCTGATTTTTTTTTTTTTAATGACTAAGTGAAAATGTGCATTCCCATATAAATTTACATGCCTACCTATATGCAGGTTCCACTGCTCTCCCTGTCCGATGACCATATTGGATGCTGAGAGAATATTTTGCACTGCACATTGGTGAGTGATGTCCAAGGTCTTAAAAGCTGCCAAGCTGCCATTTGAGGGTACAGTAAATGGTCCCAACTTACCAGGAATGGATGATCACCAAGGACCAAAATGACATGGAAGAAAGAGAACCCAGAAGACAGACAGACCCTCATGAAGGGAAGAGCCAGATGGTACCTGGCCACCACCAGCGATAGCCTCACAAAGTTGAGTCTTGCTGGCAACACAAGAATGTAAAGGAGTACATCCTGAGCTCTCTATTAATAGACCGCAACTGGTGTTCCATGGCCCTCAGAGTTCCCTGTGAGCATGGCCCTTGGCCCTGCTGCTGCCCCTGTCCATAAATCATAATGGAGGTCAACTCTCAGACAGAAATCGATTGGACTTGGCAACACAGTGACCGTATTATGTGTGCACTTTACGATTCTACGCATCTATAGGATGTCATTCTGTGGACCTCTTACTGGAGGAAAGGGAGTGGGTGGAGAGGAAGGGATAGGAGTTTATTGGAAGGATAAGACATGTAGAGAGCAGAGAGGAAGAGTGTACTGGCACTGGGCAAGGAGAGCAGTGGAAGTTGCATATAGGTGGGCATGCAAATATATATGGGAATGTACATTTTGATTCAATCATATTATATTTAAAAAAAAGATTTTTTTCTGTCTGGGTTCATTATAGCTGTTAGTTTGTAGTTTTCCTTACCAGTAGTATCTTTATCTGGTTTGGTGTCAGGGTAATACTGGCTTCATAGAGTAAGTTAGAAAGTGTTGCCTCCACTTCTATTTTCTGGAAGAAATTATAGAGAATTTTTATTATCTCTATTTAAAAGCTTGATAGAATTCACCAATTAAACCATCTGGGTCTGGTGCTTCCTGTTTTGGAAATGTGTCAATTGTTGATTCATTTTCCTAAATATATGTTATCTAAAACCCCCAAAGTCCTGGGTAGATTCTGATTCATAGTGACCTCATAGAACAGAGTAGAACTGCACCATGGAGTTTCCAGGCAGTGCCTGGCAGATTTCAACTGCCAAACTTTTGGTTAGCAAACATAGAACTTAACCACTACACCACCATGGTATCCTATGTTATAAAGAGTCTTTAAATAGTAGATTCATTTTCACTTTGTTTAAAACTAGAACAAAGATAGAGAAAACAGGTACAGTTATGGGGCTGTCACTGATGTCAAATTAAGTGTCATTGGGTTTCTTTATTCTTTCCACCCTGTCTTCTGTTAGCTTTAGAAGGTGCCGTGAAGAATCTCAATGTCTCTTAAACATATTGTGTAAAACATTGTTCTCCAATTTATCACCCAAACTAGGTCACTTTTGATAATGAAAGAGGGCATCCTTAATAAACTTAAGCTGGGAAAAAGGTTATACTAAGGACAATTTCAGGAAAACTGGGACATGCAATCACTCTGCTTCCGTACTGTGAGATAAAAAATCAGAGGATGGTATAGTAAAGTCAGAAGATTCAGGTCCAGCTCCATTTCTTCCACCCACCAGCTGTGAGATCCTTACCCAGTTATTTAAGCTCTCTGAGCTTCAGGTTTATTCCTTAGTGTTTTGGAAAGACTAGTGATTGCTGTCTCTGGAGGTTGTTGGATAGTATTTATAAAAATGTTTCATCAACCACGAAGCACAATGCAACTGGTGATTTTCATTTTATAAACTAACTGATATAATTATGTTGACTCTAACAATAATGTTGCATTTAATTTTACGCAATAGATGAATTCTCATTAAAAATGATGAGTGTGAACAGAACTTTTATAAACTGCCTCTTACTTAGAAAGTGCACCATTAAACAAAATTCTGTGAAAAATTCTTCTGTTAGGTTCATAATAGTTTTTTGCATAATGAGAGATCACACATACTTTCTTATAAAATTTTATGTATCAGGATTTTCTTTTAAGCAAAATCATCCTTGCTGCTTTTGAGGACTGTCTCTCTAGCTGTACATAGAGGCTAAGGCACATCTTACATGTCATTATTACCTGACTAGCATGCAGCCTCAGGGAGGAATAAAGTTGCCAGTGTAACCTTTTTGGGGCCCAACATGGACATGGAGAAAAAAAGAACATAAATTTATTGGAAAGCAGGGCTCGTCTGTTTAATTTATTTCACATTGAGCCTTCATAGCACCGGACTCCAACAGGCTAATGAATATGAGATGCAGCTGCAGACAGGAGGCAACCTGTGTGTGCTGGGTGCAAGGTTGCAGGGTTGGTAAGCTAGCTCCATCGTTTCCTGACTCTCCATCTGTGTGCAGCCCTAATCTGGCTAGGTCTGCTCTGTTATCCCGGGTAGACACTTAGGAAATACATCAGACTCATATTAGCACAGTCATGTGGGGTTGTTTCTTACTTCTATGGGTGTATCACCATCTGGGACAACTTAGCCATTGTTTGTCAGGGCCTTTGAAGCCTGATTATAGGAGAAGAAAAACCACCCGCTGCAATAGAGTTGTTTGCCTGCCTGGGACACCAGGGCAATCTTTTTTCTCTCTTCCCTTTTTTTTTTAATGCAAATATTTTTGATCATCTTCACATAGAGCTGAATTTTGATAATGGAATGTATTCAAGAATTCTGTCTTATGAAAGAATGAACCCCACATATGGCTATTTTTCTGGTGCTGTAAAATCAGCTATGTGAGCATCCTTGTGTTAATAAAATGCTTATTAAAATCATTTCATCCTATTGTTATCCACTGGTTGCCAAAAGAATCAAAAATTTCAAAGCATAAATACTGATAACATTTTCCCTTTAGTTAGCTCCATGACTCTCTCACTTTATCCTTAAGAAAATCATGGTTGTAAACAATGTTTCCTGTTCAACAACAGGAGATTAAGTAACAAAACAAAACAGAACCAAAAGTCTTACATTGGTACATTATAATAGGTATTAGCAACATTCTTGCAGACATGTATTTAAATAGAACTAGATCAATACTTTAGCATTAAGTAGAGGCATAGTCTACAAAGTCATATGGATTGTGGCTTTATTCTGAAACAGAAATAAGAAATGCATGCTTTAATAAAGTGATATGCCCCAGTAATTAACAGTTATCATCTACATAGGATAGAATCATTCCCCTCCCCTTTTCTTGATTTTGGGAGTTTTGAATAAACTTATAATGAACATTTGTTATATTTGTACTAAATACACCTTAAAAGGTAATTTAAAAACATAAATGAAAACATGATGTCCCATGAACTTCACTTATATCAGAAATTGAGTATTAAATTGGGATGTTGCAAGTTAACGGAAAGTGAGAGTGAGACAGAATGACAAAAAGGTGGCAAATAACACGTATGGGTTAGCATCGTTTTTTTGGAAGAACATTAAGCATATGTTCTTTCGTAATTTAGAGACTCCTAAATTAAAAAATCAGGGTAGCCTCGTATCAGGATACAAATTATCGAATATCCTTCCTCTCTGTCTTTACTAGTAGTTTCTATGAATTTAAGCTGGTGTGGTTTTTCATCTCAAAGAGTAATCATCTAGTCCCTGTTAGTCCATCTCAAGGGACTCACTTTATGGTAAGGAGTTGCCAAAGCGTTGAATGGCAGTGATAAACCCCTCCTCTGAGTCATATCCTTGCCTTCTTCTCTCTGTTTCTTGAGTTCTGCATATGGTAGTAGAAGCTATGGTCATCTCGAACCATGAGATGCAATTCATGAGGACAAAAATGTAACAAGACATAGGATCTTGGGTCCTTGATGCTGATGAGCTATCAAATCAACCTGAAATCACCCACGCTTGAATATTTACACAGACAGAAACAATTTTTTATCTTGTTTAAATTGCTGTTTGTGTAGATTGTCTTAGCAGTTGTATAGTAATTTTAATAACATTTAAAATAATAACATTATAATGATTATTTTAATTATTAAAATCACTATATAATTACATATGTGGAAATTTTGTATACTCTGTTTTGTTGCCCTTTCTCCTTGTCCCCATTCCCTGCAGTTACACTTGTTCAATTCTCAGTATAAACAAGTATAGAGCACCATTGGGCTCTTTGCCTACTTACAGCTTCTCATTTCCTGAAATATTAGAAGTAAGTTCCTGATCTAGCAGACGCTTTGGAGAAAAGGTGTTTTTAAGTCAATGTAATGTATTTCAGTAATTTATTTTGATTAAATTTAGGAACTGAGATACGGATAACCAGTTATATGAAAATCAACCACCTTTGGAGCCAAAACTGAGTAGCTGCTGGTCCATGCTGGCCCTGTGAGACTTACTATATGTGCAAATTTAGGTCAACTGAACAAATTAAAGTACAGTAAAGACTACACAAAAGGGAGTCACATACAAGGAAGCTGAACAGTGAAGTTATAGAAGACTGTTAGTAAAAAGCCCTGGGGGCACAATGGCTAAGTGCCCATCTGAAGCCACCAGCTGCTCTGCCGGAGAAGAGACCTGGCCATCTGCTCCTGTAAAGATCATAGCCTAGGAAACCCCACGGGGCAGCTTTACTCTGGCATATAGGCTACTATGAGCTGGAATGGACTCAATGGCACAAAACAAATCAGGTAGCAAGTAACCAGAGAAGAGGTGAGGAAATGCATCTAGCCTGGTAAACTCTGTAAGCAAAGAACAAAGATTGGAAAAAAATATGTTGGGGACATGGCAGTGAGGTGGCTAGTCTAGTTACCACTGGAAGGTTGAGGATAGGTGTTGGGGTGCTGTGTAGATTGCTGTCCTATATGTTATTTCTTCTACATGTCATGACTGTAATTCTGTTAAATAGACTCCAAACCTCCACTCATCCCCACATAGATCCTTTTGGGTTTTGTTATAGAACGTTAGACTGTAAAATTCTTGTTGTTAGGTATCATTGAGTTGATTCCAACTCATAGCAACAGTATGTACAACAGAATAAAACACTGCCTGGTCTTATACCATCCTCACAATCATTTCGCTTGAGCCCATTTTTGTAGCCATTGCATCAACGAAATTCTAGGCTATCTAAGATCCCCAGTTCTATACGAGAGGCTAAGCTTTGTTCACATAAGTTTAGACAGCCGAATCAAGCCCTTATTTCTCTGCAGCAGACATTTACCCAGCCGAGAAACAAGAACAACATTAAAATGGTTTTCAGTAGTTTCTTCTGCATAAGACAGGAACCGGAATTTAAGCTCGTATCTAAATCCCTTCAACACAAATAATGAAATCCAAACAACTGATCTGGTAACCTCTGTCACTTTCTCTCTGTGCTTGTAGTCTGTCAGCCATCGGAGACATTCTCCACCATTCCAAAGACTTGGGGTTCCCAGACCTACTGTTCAGAGGATCCACAATCATGCTCTAATTTGCTTCTCAGAAATTCTCTGTGTTTTATGAACCACAACAGCATGTGCCCTTTTCCTTCTTTCCCTCTGATTCCATAAGAGAAGCCTCTTTTTGATCTTTGCATCACTCTGCTTACATCACTGGCTATGTCACACCCTTTGGGTCATTTTAGTTTGTTAGAGAAGGGAGCAGTAACTTATTAGACTAGAGAAGAAAGAATTGAGAGCGGAAATGGCAGGAAAAATTTATTGGTAAGTCACTTAGGAAATGCCCTGCCACTATGGAGTGAGAAAGAGAGAAGAGGATTGTTAATTTACACACTTAGACTGGGGAAGAAACTTTGTAGAGTTTTGCAACGTAGATAATAAGCCCTTCTTGCACAGTGGTTAAGCATTCAGCTGCTAACCAAAAGGTCAGCATTTGAGCCCACCCAACTACTCTATAGGAGAAAGACCTGGGAATCTACTTTTATCAAGATTACAGCCAAGAAAATTCTATGGGGCAGTTCTGCTGTGTCACATGGGGTTTCTATGAGTCAGAATTGACTCTATAGCACCTAACAACAACAATGTGGATAATCTGTTAGCCTTGCTTAATCAAAACCCTATTTTGATCTACGTAATTTTTTTATTTGTTAATTCTGGTGATTATGTTTTGAATTGATATATCCTAGAACAGCGTTTCATAAACTTACATGTGCATCAGAATGACATCATGTGGCTCCTGTTTTGCTCTATCAATTTTTGAACAACATGTGGAGGAAAAATTTCATCACCATAGTGTAGAGAGAAGAGGACTATGTGTGTAAGTCTTAGAGGGGTAACTGGTCACGAACAATCAAAGCCTGAAAAGGCAACAGTGCCTAGTGCCTCCTTCTTCAGACCATCACAGAGACCCCAGGCATCAAAGTCCTCAATAAAAATCCTTAGCCAACACTGACATTGGATTCCTACTGAACCTTAGCTCTACAAACTTGGCCTTTTTGCTTCATCCAAAAAGCTCGAAATTACTTTCTCAGTGACACCTGTGATAGGTGTTAGGCTTGCATCATTCGGATGTCCAGATCAAAATGTCTGCCTTCCTCGTACTGAAGAGTATTGCAAATTAATGAGGTATAAATTCTCACAGTTCGATAAACTGTAAAACCCTTCCGATGCTTCTACATAACCTACCACCTCCCTTTTCAATCCCTTTTTGCAAGAACTTTTAGAAGGTCAAGTATTAGCTGTAGACCCATAGATGTTACTAGGACAATTTTCCAGCTTTGAGAGGGGGGCGTGAAAACATGATGACATATTTTGGGCAGTCAGTCATGTGGCTCAGACTACATATTGGCTCTTGCATTTGCTGTATATGTCAGTTGAGTCAGACCTGATTGTAAGAGCAATTTTTTGGAGTAACTCTGTGTCAGTGACAATATGCAAAGGACTCATCACAGGGGGGATTGCAGAGGGCGTATCTGGAGGCTGGTCCCAGATATCTACTCTCAGGTCTAAGCTCCCTACAGGGAAATAGCTGAGTGCTGTCTGTGTATCCACCAGGAAGCTTCATAAATTTGAAAGGACACACAGTTTGTGAAGATTTACCACTGATGGCCTAAAAAGCCTAGGTCTGATAATTAGAATACGTGTGAACCAGTCTCTCATTCAGAAAAGAGTATATGCAAAAGTCCCTTATTGTATTTGTTGTGCTCTGTTGTCAGGGCAGGGAATTTTGGAGACACCTTCAGGTATCCTGCAATGTCTGATCCCGCTATCTATGACTAAGTGATGTTTCCTTGATTCTTGCGTTTTCTTCAGATGTTTGAAGGACTTATTTCCTCAACTTGTTTTCTTGTAGCTCAAAGCTACTTACAGGAATTTTCCAGGAGTATCATTTCCGTGGTTGGTAAATGTTTTAACGACATTCCTTTTGAAAATGTAGCTATGATTCATTTCTTGTAGATGTTATGAATGATACTAGCAATTGCTCTAAGATATTTCCATATATTAACTCACTCTTTAAACCAACCCAATGAGCTCAGTGACATTTTTGCTGATGAGGAAACTGAAGCACAACTATAACTTGTTGAAGGTCACACAGCTAGTGTGTGGTGTAGATTCAGACTCATAGATCAGACATCAAACTCTGCTCACTGTATGTATTAAATGTAAATTTAATGATGGGATTTGGTTAGCAGAAGTCACTTGCAACTTGTTACTGAATCTATTGGGTTCTAAAATACATAGAGTTGACTGGGTATCCATGTTGGACTTGTTTCTGTTCCCCTTGGGATCCAAGTATGCTCAAGTATCTTATACAAAATAGCATAGCATTTGCATATAACCTAGGCACATCTTCCAGTATACTTTATGTCATCTCTAGATTACTTATAATAATGCAGTGTGAATGCTGTGTAAACAACCGTTTCATCACAATTGAATACTTGCTCTTGGAAGGTATCCTTTCTCATCTATGAGTTTCTGAGGTCTTCTGGGCCTCAGTGGTGCTGAATCTCCAATGATCTTGCAATTCTTAAAGCTGTAGTGTTTTACATAACTAGTTAGTGGCTGCTTACTAGCCTAAAACTCTTTTCTCTCACTCTCCTCAACCTCTCAACTTAGACGTTGAGGGATTACTTTGACTACTTAATTGCTTTCGAGTAGCCATTTTTTCACTGAAACAAAGAGTTCACACACACAAACAGGAAGCAAAAGAGAATACGAGGTGAATGATACTCCAACAGGGACTGCTGGACAGAGAATGCTGAGGATTAATGAATTATCAGGAGGCTACAGCAGCAAATGCCTACTCATCACTTCATTTGCAGGTGTTCAGTATAGTGCTTGGTACATGGCAAATTCAAGTTTTGATTTTTGGAACATTCTTTTTTCTCTGAATATTTTCGATTTATGGATATGGAGGCCAACTTGCACGTGTTTCTGGACAATGGTGAAATAAATGCACCTTTATCAAAAGCCAGTAACTTTTTCCTATTCTTTTAGGATCAAGTGAAAACTCTTTAGCATGGCCTCCCAGGTCTTTTTTCAATATTTTGCTTGTTATTGTTAGGTGCTGTTGATTCTGTTCTACTCGTAGCAACCCTATGAGAACAAAATAAAACACTGCCAGATCTTGTGCCAAGTGTACAATCACTTTTATACTTAAGCCCTTTGTTACAGTCACTGTGTCAGTCCAGCTTGTTGAGGGTCTTACTCTTTTTTGCTGTTGCTCTACTTTGCCAAGTATGATGTCCTTCTCCAGGGATTGATCCCTCCTGACAACATGTCCGAAGTATGTAAAATGCAATCTTGCCGTTCTTACTTCAAAGGAATACTTTAGTCGTGCTTCTTCCAGAACAGATCTTATGTTTTGTAGGTTATGCCAAAACCCTCTCATTCATGTAGGACTGCCCACCCAAATTCCAGGTATGTCCACACTTCATTCAATGCCCATGGAAACAGCAGTCAAGTAATCAAAAGATGCATTGCATTGGGAAAATCTGCTGCAAAGCACCTCTTAAAAGTATTGAAAAGTAAAGGGTAAGTGAAGACTAAGAAGAGAGAAGGTGAATAGATGCCTCTGAGTTGTAGCATGGGCCAAGCCAAGTGCCGTCGAGTCGGATCCGGAGAAGGATATTAAATGTACTGTGGACTGACAAAAGAAATACAGGTCTACTATGAAAGAAGTACAGCCAAAGTAGTCCTTGGAAGCAAAGAGAGCAAGACTGAGTAAGTCTCACATACTTTAGATATGTTGTCAGGAGGGATCAGTCTCCGGAGAAGGACATTGCATTTGATAGAGCGGAAGGCCAGTGAAAAAGAGGTAGATCCCCAGCAGGAAATTGACACACTGGCTGCAACGATGGGTATAAAGGAATTTTACTGATTTGCTTATCTTTACCTTGTATATTGACACTTCGCTGAACTCTTCCATTAGTTTGACTAGCTTACTTACGGATTTTTTAGGATCCTCTGTGTGTACAATCATATCATTTGCAAATAGTGAGATTTTTACTTCTTTGCCAATTCAGATGCCCTTTATTTCTTTTCCTGGTCTAATTGCTCTGGCTAGAAGCTCTAGTGCAATGCTGAATGGAAGTGATGTGAGTGGGCATCCTTGTCTAGTTCCTGTTCTCAACTCAAGGGAAATTCTTTCAGTCTCTCTCCATTCAGGATGAGGAAGATGGTGGTCTTTGCATAGATGCTCCTTATTGTGTTGAGGCATTTACCTTCTATTCATATTTTGCTGAGAGTTTTTATCATGAATGGGTGTTGGACTTTGTCGAATACCTTTTCTGCATCATTTGAAAAAATCAGGTAATTTCTATCCTTTGTGCTGTTTATGTGGTTGATCACATTAATTGTTTTCCTGATGCTGAATCAGCCTTGCATCCCTGGTGTGAATCCAACTTGGTCATGATGAATTATGTTTTTGATATGTTGTTGATTTCTGCTGGCAACAATTTTGTGGGATATTTTTGCATCTATGTTAATGAGTGATATTGGTCTGTAATTTTCCTTTTTTGCTTTATATTTCCCTAGCTTTGGTATCACGGTTATGCTGGCCTCATAAAAAGAATTTGGGAGTATTCCATCACTTTCTGTAGTGTGAAATAGCTTCGATAGTATCAGAGTTAACTGTTCTCTAAAAGTGTGGTAGAATTCTGCTGTGAAGCCATCTGGGCTAGGACTTTTTTGATTGGTAACTTTTTGATTTCCTTTTCCATCACTTCCTGTGTGATTGGTTTACTGAGTTTTTCTACTTCTCCTTGTGATAATCTTGGTATGTGATACGAATCTACAGATTTTTGCATTTCCTCTAGGTTTTCAAATCTGTTAGAATACAGTCTTCATAGTAGTCTGTTATGACATTTTTTATTTTAGTTGGGTCTGTTGTGACATCTCCTGTCTCATTTTTTATTGGGGTTATTTGTTTCCTCTCCTATTTTTCTTTGTAGGTGTAGCCTTGGTTTATCTATTTTGTTGATCTTTTGAAGAAACCAGCTTTTGGTTTTGTTGATTTTTTCAACTGTTCTTCTATTCTCTGATTCATTTAGTTCTGCTGTAATCTTTATTATCTGTTTTCTTCTGATGCCTGAGGGATTCCTTTGTTGCTCTTTTTCTACCTGTTCAAGCTATAGAGTTAACTCTTTGGTTCAGGTCCTTGCTGGCTTCCTGATGTGTGCATTTACTGAGCTAAAGTGACTTCTGAATACTGCTTTTGCTTTATCCCCTAGGTTCTTGTAGGATGTGTTTTCATTATGATTTGATTCCATAAATGTCATCATTATGTCCTTGACTTCTTCTATAACCCATGGATTTTTGAGCAAGGTGTTGTTCAGTTTCTGTGAGTTCAAATTTCTACTTATGTTTTTTTTTTTTTTCCCTGCTATTGATTTCAACTTTTATGGCTTTATGGTCTGGGAAGATACTTTGCAATAATTCAGTGGTTTGGATTTTGCTGAGACTTGCTTTATGGCCTAACACATGGTCTATTCTCAAAAATGTTCTGCGCTCTTTGGAGAAGAAGATTTGCTTATCTGTTGATAAGTAAAAAGTTCTGTATACATTGAAGAGGTCTAGTTGATTAATTGTTGCAGTAAGATCTTCTGTGCCTTTACTGAGCTTTTTTTCTGGATGATCTGTCCATTACTAAAAGTGGATTGTTGAAGTCTCCAACTATTATTGTGGAGTGATCTATCTTCTTCTTCAACATTGTCAGTGATTGTTTGATGTATTTAGATGCTCTGGTATTGGGTGCATAAACATTTAGTGTTGTGAAGTCATGCTTGCATACTGAACCTTTCCACAATAGATAGTGACCACCCTTGTCCATGATGGTGTATTTTACATTAAAGTCTATTTTATCTCTGGGAGCATGGCCCCTGGCCCTGAAGCTGCCCCTCTCCATAAATCATAATGGAGGTCAACTCTTGGACCGGAATGGATTGAACTTGGTGACACAGAGTGACCACATCATGTGTGCATTTTATGGTTCTGTGCATCTATAGGATGTCATTCTGCTGACCTCTTACTGGAGGAAGGGGAGTGTGTGGAGAGGAATGGATAGGAGATTGTTGGGAGGATAAAACGTATATGTAGTAGAGAGAACGAGTGTGCTGTCACCAGCCAGGGAGAGCAGTGGGAGCTGCATACAGGTGGGCATGCAATTTATATGGGAATGTACACTTTCATTCAATCATAATAAAAAGGGAGGAGAGTCTATTTTATCTGAGAGTAGCATTGCCACTCCTGCTCTTCTTTGTATGTTGTTGGTTTCGTATATATTTTTCCATCTTTTGATTTTCAGTTTCTTCATGTCTTTGAGTCTAAGTTGTGTTTCTTGTAAGCAATATATGGATGGGTTGAGTCTTTTGATCTTGGATGTGACTGACTGTCATGTGTCTTTTGATCTAGGATGTAACTCACTGTCTGTTTATTGGAGGATTCAGTCTACTTACATTCAGTGTAATTATTGACAGCTATGTGTTTAGTGCTGTCATTTGATGCATTTAATTTTGTGTTATTGATGTTTTCTATGTTGCTCTTAATATTCTTTTCTAGATCATTGTTATTTATGGATTGACTCTTCATCTTTTTCAGTGTTGGTTTTGTGCTTGTTGAGACTCCTGTATTTGGTTTCTTCTTTTGATGTGTCACATTGTTATTTTTCTTTGCAGCTACCCTTATCCTCCCCCTTACTATACTAATTTTAAACCAGACTTTAACTTCTGAGTATCTTTTTGGTTTCCTCTCCATCTGAAACGATTATAACTACTGTGATTTATTCTTCTTTTTAGTGTGATGATGTAGTTTGCAGGTTGTGATAAGTTGTTCCCCTCTTTTAATATTGTAGCTTTGATTGAATTTTGCGACTTCCTTGAATGCTGTGTTCTGCACTGACCCCTTAAACATACACTTGATGTTTTTCTTGTCCTAAGCAAAGAACTTCTTTCAGTTTTTCTCATAGTTTTGGTTTGGTTTTTACAGTCTCTATGTTACTGTTTTTCTGCAAATTTCTCAGTTTCACCATCATATTTGAGAGACAGTTTTGCAGGTTATATAATTCTTAGTAGGAAGTTTTTCTTCTTCAAGGCTTTGAAGGTGTCATCCCACTGCCTTCTTGCCAACATTGTTTCTGCTGAGAAGTCAGATGAAAGGCTACAGCGTTTGTCTGTGAATGTTAGCTTTACTTTAAGCCTTGCTGCCTTTAACAGCCTCTCTTTGTGTTTCATTTTATTAAGCTTCATTATGATATGTTTTACTGTCTTCCTTATGGGGTCTGGTTTTTGTGGCTTTCTGTAAGCATCTTGGATATCTATGTTCTCTTCTTTCATAATTTCAGGAAATTTTCTGACAGCAACTCTACAACAATATACTCTGTATTTTCATCTGTTCTTCCTTGTCCAGGGACTGCCAATTATCCCTAGATTATTCCTCTTAATAGAGTCCCACATGTTTGTTGGTGCTTCTTTATTTTTCTTATTTCTTTTCTCTGGTTTCTCCTCATAAATTCTGGTGTCAGTTGCTCTGTCTTCAGGCTCACTAATTCTGGCTTCCATCTCCTCAGTTTTGCTCTTTTGGCTTTGGATTGAATTGTCTAACTGTGTAATTTTGTTACTGATGTGCTGTATTTCAGATTGTTGGTATTCCATTAGCTCAGATAGCTTGCTTAATTTTTCGTTTCATTCTGTTGCTTTGTATTGAATCTCTAGAGGGGCTTTATATATAATTATTTTGTACTTGACTTCTGGTAGTTTTAGAAATGCTCCTTTATTGGGAAACATTTTCTGATTCTTTCTTTTGGGAGTTTTCTGGAGCCTTGGTTGTCTGCCTCTTTAAATGCTTAACTATTCATTGTTGCCTTTGTGCCGTCTATAAGATGTTTGGTTTCCCTGGTGTTACCTCAACAGGAGCTGAGGCATAGTTCTAAGAGGATAATTCATCACCAGCCATCTCTCTGTACTCTAATGACTGGCCCCAGACTAACTATCTGGGTGGCAGGCTCTGCCTCTTTGGCTAGCAAAGATGGTGTCCTACTTACTAAGTCACTGGGGAGCCATCAGTAGACACTCTGATGCAGTTCAGTGAAGGGTGGAGGAGATGCTGCCAGGCCACTCAGTAGTCATTTCTCTAGATGGTCTTATTATAAAAAGGCATTTTCCTGCTAAGTGAGGCATTGTTCAACAGCTGCTAAAATCACTGTGGCAGGACCTGCCTTCCAGCTGACAATGAAAGCACCTCATAGGCCATCCCCAGGTGCTATGATGTGGTTCAAAATAGGTAAGCATTACAGCCTTGCTGCCATCCTGTGAAATGCCCCACACATAACTCTAGGCAGCACCATCCAAAACACATTTTTTCTGCTGGAGAAGCACTTCACAGACAGTTTCTGCTTCTCGCTGTGAGAATTAGCCTCAGCTGAGACCTCTGGGCAGATTACTTCACTTCACAGTTGACCAAGATGGCATCCTGCCCAAGCTGCCCTTCCTGCTCTGAAACAGCAGAATCCGTGGTAAGCTCAGAAGCGGGAGGATGGAGGGGCAGTGGTGACCTCCGTCAGCAGCTGAGCTGTCAAAATGTGACTATCCCAAGCACGGTTTCTCTGCTGCACTATACACTGTTCACTTGAGCACAGCAGTTCAGCATAATTGCCTGTTCAATCCCAGTCACCACTTCCTGGATAACAAAGAAGTTTTCAGTACATTCAGTCCTCCCAAATGGTGAGTCAGTAGAAGCAAGACTCAGCATGCTACTGCCTTGTGTTAGAGAGAGGTGGTTTCCTCATTACTGGAGTGTTGTCCAATCTGACAATTGTATGCCAGATCCTAGGATTCCCTGGATGTCCACGCTGTTCCATTCAGTTATCATTCCAGGCCTTAGTTTTCAGAGGAAATTGAGGAGATACGTGTATAGTCTGCCCTCTTGGCCCTGCCCCCAGTAGCTTTATTTTCTTTAAAAAAATTAACCATTTTATTGTGCTTTAAGTGCACTTGGCTTGGCTAAGTGAAATTTTTCAATCCAAATCATATAAAACCCTGCACACACACCACTCAGCAATACTAACTGCTCCCCCCCCCAACAGCATACTCCTTTCCATCGTGTACTTCCAATATCCATTCAATCAACTCTTGTTCCCCTCCATTCCATCATCTCTGGCCTGGACAAGAACTGCTGAGCCAGCCTCATGTATGTATTTAAGCCAAGAAGCACATTCTTTGCCAGCATCACTCTGTATCTTTTTCTGAAGAAGTGTCTTCAGTACTGGTTTCAACTCTGGGCTAACAGAGAGAGCCAGGACCATGTCCTCAGAGGGCTTATCAGCTTGCAAGAACCAGATGTCAGTCACCTAAGTGGTATGCAGAATATTTTCAGAAGAAACTATGTTATGCCAGTCGACCTAGGTGTCATATGAAACCATTGTTCTCACACACTGCTCCTGCTACTCTGTCCTTTGAAGTGTTTAGTTATATTTAGGAAACTTCTGAGCTTTTTGTTTAGTCCACTTGTGGTGACTTCTTCTCTACTGTGTTGTTCCCTGCTTCACCTAACTTAATTCTTATCTGCTGTATAATTAATGAATGCCCTTCTGCCTGCCTTCCCACTCTTGTAATCATCCAAGACTGTTTTCTTCTGTGTGTAAACTGTTTCTTGAGTCCTTGCAATAGTGGTCTCATACAGTGTGAGTCCTTTTAAAACTAAATAATTTCACTAAGCATAATACCTTCCAGTTTACACCATGTTATGAGGTGTTTTCCAGATTTGTCATTGTTCTTTATCATTGCGTGGTGTCACATCATGTGAATATGCCGTAGTGTGTTTATCCATTCTTCTGTTGATTGGCACCTAGATTGATTCCATCTTTTTGCTATTGTGAACAAATCTTCAATAAACATAAGTTTGCATGTATCTATTTGTGTGATAGCTCTTATTTCCATAGGATATAGTCCAATAAGTAGAGTTGCTAGATCTGATGGTATTTCTATTCCTAGACTTTTAAGAAAGTGTCAAATCAATTTCCAAAGTGGTTGTACCATTTTGCATTCCACCCAGAAGTAAATAAGGGTTCAAGTCTGTCCATATCCTCTTAGGTATTTATTTTGTGTTTTGTAAGGTGGTATCTGTCATAGATTGAATTGTGTTCCCCAAAAAATATGTGTAGTCATGTGGCTGGACCATGATTCCCAGTATCTTGTGACTGTCCTCTGTTTTGTGGTTTTCCTATGATGTTTGTTAAAGGATTAGGCTGGGGCTGTAAATCCCTTCATAGGATCACCTCCCTGCTCCACTATAAAGGGAGTTTCCCTGGAATATGGCTTGCCCCTCCCTTAATCCTTTCACCTTGCAAGAGATAAAAGGAAAGAGAAGCCAGAAGAGATTTGGGAACTTCGTACCATCAAGCAAGCAGCATTGGGAGAAGAGTGCGTCCTTCAAACCTGAGGTTCCTGTGCCACGATGCTTCCTGGACAAAGACTGATATGATACCAGACTTTCCTCCAGAGCTGACAAGGGGAAAGCCTTCTCCTGAAGCAATTACGCTGAATATGGACTTGTAGCCTACTGGACTGTGTGAGAATAAACCTTCCTTTGTTAAAGCCATCCACTCTGTGATATTTCTGTTAGAGCAGCCCTAGCTGACTGAAACAGACTTTGGTACCATCGGAGTGGGGTGCTGCTCTACCAAATACCTAAAATATAGAAGCCATTTTGAAACTGTGAATGGATAGAAGATTCAGAAGGAACGAAGAAGGCGCAGATGTGAGAAACAACAGAGGACTGGTGGCAGCAGAGGCAGCAGCAGAACCAGAGGCAGCACTGGAGCTGACCCATGGAGTGAGAGAACCAAGTGCCTGCTCCCAGAGTTTTCCTTGTGGAATGGGGTGCCTCCTGGCACTTAAATCAGTGGAGCTGGCCTTGCTGACCCACAGAGCAAGAGAGCTGAGCACCTTTGGGCAGGACACTTTCCAGCAAGAGTGAGGTGCCTCCAGGCACTTGAATCAGTGGAGCTATAGAGCTTTGGAACACTTGCCCGGCGGGGCGGATGTGGGCCTGAGGCCCGGGCGATGCGGCCACAGGTAGCAGAAACTGAAGAGACAAGTAGCATGAGAAGCTGAGCTGCCTCAGTGTCAAAAGATACGGCCATGGCCTCAGGGGTTTGAAAAGGTGGAACCATGGCATCCTGTGTTTGTTAAGAGTGGAATTGCCACTCATCTGGGCTTAGGGTGCACCTAAAGCTGATGGGGCAGAATTTCTGTCCAAGTAGGCCTTGAAGGCAGAGTTGTAGTACAGAGCTGGGGGTCTCCACTCAGAATCCAGAGAGTGTGGCCAATACCTAGAGTCTGGAGGGCAAGGCCATTGTGTAGAATGTCTCAGAAAATGTAAGAATATTTCCAAAGCTTTGAGGGCTAATGGAATGAGTTCTGCTGGCTTGCTTGTTGCCTGTTAATGCCTTCTTTCCCTGCAATTTCTCTCATTTTTAATAGAATGTCTAACTTGTGCCTGTTCTGCCATTGTACCTTTGGAAGCAGATAGGTTGCACTCTAGGTTTCATAGATATAAAGAAATTTCTGAATTTTGGACTTGGAACTGATTAAGACTTCTATCATATGGAATGGACATAATTTTGTTATGATGGGATGAATGTGTTACATGTTTCACTGATGTGATTTTTGGGGTGCCAGAGGGTGGGATGTCATGGATTGAATTGTGTCCCCCCAAAAACATGTGTAATCATGTGGCTGGACCATGATTCCCAATATCTTGTGACTGTCCTCCATTTTGTGGTTTTCCTATGCTGTTTGTTAAAGGATTAGGCTGGGGCTGTAAATCCCTTCATAGGTTCACCTCCCTGCTCTACTGTAAAGGGAGTTTCCCTGGAGTATGGCTTGCCCCACCCTTAATCCTTTCATCCTGCAAGAGATAAAAGGAAAGAGAAGCAAGCAAAGATTTGGGAACTTCATACCATCAAGCAAGCAGCACCAGGAGAAGAGCACATCCTTCAGACCTGAGGTTCCTGCGCCAAGATGCTCCCTGAACAAAGACTGATATGATATCGGACTTTTCTAAAGAGCTGACAAGGAGAAAGCCTTCCATTGAATATGGACTTGTGGCCTACCTGACTGTGTAAGAATAAACCTTCCTTTGTTAAAACCATCCACTCTGTGGTATTTCTGTTAGAGCAGCCATAGCTGACTGAAACAGTATCTGATTGTAGTTCTGATGTGGATTTTTCTAATGGCTAGTGATATTGAGCATTTCCTTATGTATCTGTTAGCCTTCTGAATGTCTTTGATGATATGAAGGATGCCTGTCCATATACTTTGCCCATTTTATAGTTGGGTTGTCTTTTTGTTGTTGAAGTTCATATCTTATAGATTTTGGAGATTATATGTTGGTTAGAATTGTTGTATCCAAAAGTTTTTTTTTTTTTTTTTCCAATCTGTAGGTTGTCTTCTTACTCTTTTGGTGAAATCTTTGAATGAGTTTGACTTTCAGGTACTTTCAGTTGTCTGTTTTCTCTTCTGGTGTTTTTGCACTGTTTGTAATATTTTGTAGTCTGTTTATGCCATATAATAGGTGTCCCAGCATCATCCCTATTTTTTCTTCCATGGTCTTTATCATTTCAGATTTTATAATTGAATATTTGGTCAATTTTGAGTTAGTTTTTGGGTATGGTGTGAGATATGAGTCTTATTTAATTTTTTTACAGATGGATATCCAGTTATGCCAGCACCATTTGTTAAACAGACTGCATTTTCTCCAATTTATAGACTTTGAATCTTTTTCAAATATTGTCTGCTCATAGGTGGATAATTTTACGTCTGGATTCTCAGTTTGGTTTCTTTGGTCTGTATATCTGTTGTATCAATGCCAGGCTGTTTTGCCTACTGTGGCAGTATAATAGGTCTCAAAGTCAGGTAGTGTGAGTCCTCCCACTTTAGTTTTCCTCTTTAGTAATGCTTTACTCATCCAGAGCTTCTTCCCTTTCCATATGACACTGATGATTTATTTCTTCATCTCATTACAGGGTGTCATGAGTGTTTGTATCAGGATTGCATTGTATCTATTGATGACTTTGCGCAGAATAGACATTTTCATGATGTTGAGTCTTCTTATCATGAGATGGTAGGTCTCTCCACTTGCATAGGTCTTGGCTTCCTTCAACAGGGTCTTTTAGTTTTCTCTGTAGGTTTTTTATTTCTCTGGTTAGATTTATTCTTAAATATTTTATCTTCTTGGAGGTATTATAAATGATGTTGATTCAGCAGCTCCCTTTTTGATGTTCCCTTTGTTGGTTTAGAGTACTCCAACTGATTTCATATATTTATCTTGTATCCTAACTCTTTGATGAATCTTCTACTAGCTCCAGGAATTTTTGTTTGTTTTTGTGGGTGTATGTGGATTCTTTAGGGTTTTCTGTGTATAAGATCACATCGTCTGAAAACAGAGATATGTTTACTTTTTTCTTACCAGTTTGGATGATCTTTATTTCATTTTCTTGCCTGATTGCTCTGGCTAGAAACTCTAGCACAATGTTGAGTACAAGTAGTGACAGTGGGCATTCTCATTTGGTTCCCATTCTCAAGGAGGTAATGTTTTAAGACTCTTTCTGTTTAAGATGACATTGGCCTTTGGCTTTGTATAAATTGGCAGTGCAGTTCTGACTGTGGCTGAATGTTTCTCTCATTTTCTAGAGCTTCATCTGGAAAATCTTTATTCCTTGGCACTGGGTCCTCTAGAAGAGATAACTCACACTGTTGTTAGTCTTTAAGGATCTTCCCATCCCTCTCTATTCATTCACCCACAGTGTTGTCTGTCATTCATCCCTTTCTGCATTTGAAGCATATGGATGTCTCATACTGGCACCTTGCCAATATAACTCTTGTCTCTCAAACTGTGCCTAAAATTTGTCTTTCAGTTCGCAAATGGTCATTAGCATGTTTCCCTACACATAGCACAGGTCTCCACTTACAGGAGTGGAAAACACTTAAAAGTATTGGAATTACCATGTATCTTTAAGGGCCATAAAATTCTTACGAAGGTGCATTGTTGAAATCCTTCTGTCCCCCTTCCCACAACACTCTTGATGGTAGTTTGCAGTGTTTGTTACAGGGCAATGAATGTTCTCCCTCCATTCAGAACACAGACCAGGAGTATTTTTCTTCCCTCAATATGTATGTGATTGTTGATGTATTTGTCTTCCCTGGAATCTTATTAATTCCATAAGGGGAGGATGGGTATCTAGGATTAGTTTGGAAAAAAGTGCTTCTTGAGTTAATTAATTAGTCACCTAGAAGTAGTTGGAGTCTATCTTCACGTTGGCTTTCAAACCTTGAAGACAGGACAGCCCCCCTTCCTGTCACCTGGTAAGATACGCATAAGACGCCAAATTCTCTCTATGATGTGCCTCCCTTCATGCCATGTTGTACTTTGGAGGATAATGAGGCCTTGAGTGTCTTGAATCAGCTGGGCAGGCATCTGATCAGAGAAATCAGGGTTCCTGACATCCAGCCCCAAACTCTCTTGTCTAAACCTCATACTGTTTTCCTCTGCCCTCCATTGGAATACTTGGCTCTTCTTGACTCAGACATTGCTCATTCTCTTCCTGGGATATATACCACCTGCCCTTGAAGCCAAGTTTTGTGAGGCATGTTGCTTTTTTTTAGAATTCTCAGTCACCTTGGAGCTCTGGCCCTACATGTCAAGGATGCAAGATATGTGTATATAAATTCTTATCCCAAGAAGGTAGAGTAAATCTCCTAATTTCATTCTAAGCATTGTAGTTTTCTTCAGCTGGATTTATGCTGTATACAACTGACAGGAAATAGAAATCCAAGTTTTAGAGTGTAATCTTTTTGCATAACAAACTTATTTTAGAACTAACCACAGCATTCAGCTCTTCGATTTAACGTAACAAACAGACGTGCAAATCCCAAGGACAGGATGCTGTCCACAGTCATTGCTGTTTATCATTGCCATCTTCTTCTTCTTTTTAAAAACAACTTTTTCTAATAAGTCACTTATTAGCTGGTGTATTAAAAATAAACAAAATGAGTAAGCCCTAGAATTTAAAGGATGATTTTTAAACTGATATCTGAAATGGATGAAGTGGAGTCTACATAGCAGGGTAAACCATCAAGGCAAATATTTTAGACCAAAAATTTTAGCATCCTGCAGCTGACTTATAGACCTCACTTCTGGGAAGTGGTGAAAGTGGATTAACTTGACTAAAAACAGAATTTGTAGATAGCAAGGAATTTTGATTTTTGTTGTTTCTCCACAAAAATGTATTATAGATGGTTAAACTTTTGTCTGGGAAAACATTTGAAAATTTTCTAGCTGTTGCTGCTGTTTCTGGGTTTGCATAAATGCACTATACATTCACACACACACACATATACACACCCCTATACTAACATATACAGGGTGTGTGTGTGTGTGTATGTGTGTGTATGTACTTCCCCTTTCTTGTTGAACTGTGGTAGTAAAAAAGATTTGTGGAGTTGAAGTTTGCACAGAATACTTGCTACGGTATTTAGGATAGCTGAAATATGCAATAGTTGATTTTAACATGTGTTGTAATTGGTTCCATATGCATAGCTGTCAACTGTGATGCATCATAATTAAGCTGACATGTTCAGAAACTGACCACTGAAATGAGCACTCACTGAATTTTCCAGCTGTGCACAGCTTGCTGCTTCTCCAGTTCCTCGTTTTCCAACTGGGCTCACGTGGCTGGGTTTTATTTTGCTCCTGTTCTTCTCCATGTTTTATCTATTTTGCCCCTCCAATTTTAGATGGCCTCCTTGAGTGGATTCAGGATTTTCAGCCACCTTTCTTTTGAGATGGTAACATATTCTAGTGGTGAAAGATCTATATGCAATTTCCTACGTCACAATAAATCAGATGGAAAGTTGTGAGAATGATCAAGAGTTTGTATAAAATTAGACACAGCAGCAGACCCATAAAAGTTCCACTCTGCCCCCAAATGAAACATGTCTGAACTCTTATTAGGAATCTCTCCTGGAGGAAGAAAACATAGTGGGTGATACATATCTACCTCTGGCTCCCCATCGTATGAACAAAGGTGTTCTTGCATTGGACCATCCTTCATTCTGCTCATATCTGTGGTCATCAGAATGCTTGCATACATCCAGCACAGCCTTACTTGACTGGAACAATTTTCTTTTTCTTTTTATCTTTTGTAAAAGGAAACACAATGTAGTGTAAAGGGCTTTGAACCAGGGTTCAGGACCCCTGAGGAGTTCTAACTGTGTCACAATTAAAGTGTGAGTAAAGCTTCTCGGTAAATAGGAATGATGCTTTGAATGCATCATAAGGAAAAAAACAATCACTAGAAAAGGACTTCATTATTGGTAAACTACACGGGTTAGTGAAAACAAAGGAACCTCTCAATGAATACACTGACACAGTAGCTACAACAATAGAATCAGACATGACATTGATCACAATGATGGAGCAGGACAGGGTAACATCTCATTCTGTATGTATGTAAGGTCACCAGGAATTGTAATCAGTTCTATAGTACCTAAAAACAATATTCTTTCTGCTCTTGCCTAAAGGCTAAGGGTAATAAAATGGCATACAAGCATTACTGGATACAGTGGCCCTTTAACTTATGAAATTGTTTTTAAGAGCAGCATCTATTCTGAATCAGCATGAGTCATGCTGTCTCTTTGGACTTTTTTGTCAGCATAATTTGCTGTTTCAGCTTAATGAAGAACCGCATCGTATCACATGTTTTCTAATTTGTTATTCATCTAGATCTCCATGCCATTTTTAATGGTAACTACACTGTGATGGCAAAATGTTTAAGTATAAAAGCTAGTTAGCCATCAATACATGTTTCATCAGATCTGAATGCACAGTTCTGTGATGTATTTCTTTGATGAAGATCATGATAGCCACCTACACAGCATTTGATTTGGGGATATCTTTCTTTTACTTATTTTAATCATGTGACATAGATATGGCTCTGTCCTAGTCATCTAGTGCTGCTATAACATAAAATATCACAAGTAAATGGCTTTAAAAAAGACTTTTTTTTTTTCGTTACAGAAAAGTAGGCTGACCGTCCAAATTAAGGGCATCAGCTCCAGGGAAAGGTTTTCTCTGTTGGCTCTAGAGAAAGGTCTTTGTTACTGATCTACTCCTGGCTTGGGAGCTTCTCAGGTGCAGGGATACTCAGTCCAAAAGACACAGCCTGCTTGAAGATTGAATCTCACCTCACTAAGACAACTGCCACCCATCCTCCCATGTTAACATTGTAGAGGCAGGATTTAAACAGAAAAATCACACAATTCCAGGAATTATGACCTAGTAAGAATAATGCTTTAGTTTTTTAGGAGACTATAACTCAATCAGTGTCATTTCACCCTTTTGACTCTTCCCATCACAACCTAGCCCACTTGTCTGTCAGTTTGTCTGTCAGATGCTGGAAGCTATGCCACTGGTATTTAGATACCATCAGGGCCACCCACGGTAGACAAGTTTCAGGTGAGCTTCCAGATTAAGACAGACAAGAAGTAAATACTTGGCTGTCTACTCCTGAAAAGAAATAGCCAGTGAAAACCTTATGAATAGCAGTGGAACATTGTGTCAGATACAGTGCCAGAAAAAGAGCCACCCAGTTTAGAAATCACTGAGAAGATGACTGGGGAAGAGCTGCCTCCTCAAAGTAGTCAACCTTAGTGATTTCAACAGAGTAAAGCCTTCAAGATCTTCACTGGCTGATGTGGCATGACTCAAAATGATAAGAAACAGCTGCAAGCATCCATTAATAATCAAAACATGAAAATGTACAAAGTATGAATCTAGGAAAACTGGAAATCATCAAAAATGAAATAGAAGGCATAAACATTAATATCCTAGGCCTTAGTGAGGTGAAATGCACTGATATTGACCATTTTGAATCTGACAGTAATATGGTCTACTATGCTGGGAATGAAAATTTGAAGAAGAATGGTGTTGCATTCATTGTCAAAAAGAACATTTCAAGATCAGTCCTGAAGTACAATGCTGTCAGTGATAGGATAATATCCATATGCCTTCAAGGAAAGCCAGTTAATACGACTACTATTCAAAGTTATGCACCAATCACTAAGGCCAAAGATGAAGAAACTGAAGATTTTTACCAACTTTTGCAGTCTGAAATTGACTGAACATGCAATTAGGATGCATTGGTTGGAAATAAAGAAGAAGGATTGATAGTTTAAAAATATGGCCTTAGTGATAGAAATGATGCTGGCGGTCTCATGACAGAGTTTTGTAATACTGACAACTTTTTCACTGAAACCACCTTTTTAACAAACACAGATGGCTACTATACACACAAACCTCACAAGATAGAATATACAGGAACCAAATCAACTACATCTGTGTGAAAAGACAATGGAAAAACTCCATATCAGCAGTCAGAACAAAATCAGATGTTGACTATGGCAAATGCCATCAACTGATCACCCGCAAATTCAAACTGAAACTGAAGAAAACTAGAACATGTCCACGAGAGCCAAAGTAAAACCTTGAGTATAACCCACCTGAGTTCAGAGATCATCTCAATAACAGATTTGATGTGTTGAACACTAATGACTGAAGACCAGAAGAATTGCAGAATGACATCAAAGACATCATCCGTGAAAAAGCAAGTCATTAAAAAGACAAGAAATAAAGAAAAGACTAAATTGGATGTCAGAAGAAACTGCAATTTGCTCTTGAATGTTGACCAGCTAAAGCAAAAGGAAGAAATGACAAAGTAAAAGAACTGAACAGAAGATTTCAAAGGGCAGCATCAGAAGACAAAATAAAGTATTATAACGACATGTATAGGGCTGGAAACAGAAAACCAAAAGGGAGGAACACGCTCTGCATTTCTCAAGCTGAAAGAACTGAAAACAAAACAACAAAAAATTCAAGCCCTGAGATGCAAAAGTGAAGGATTCTACAGGGAAAAAATTAAACAACTCAGGAAGCATCAAAATAAGATGGAAGGAATACACAGAATCATTACACCAGAAAGAACAAGTCGATGTTCAGATCACTGAAGAAGTAAGTAGCATACAATCATGAACTGATGGTACTGAAGGAAGGAGTCAAAGCTACATTGAAGACATTGGCAGAAAGCAAGGCTCCAGGAATTCATAGAATAGCAATTGAGGTATTTCAGCAGATAAATACATTTCTAGATGTGCTCCCTTGTCTATGCCAAGAAATTTGGAAGCTACTTGGCCAACAGACTGGAAGAAACCTATATTTATGTCCATTCCCAAGAAAGATGAATCAATTGAATGCAGAAATTGTCAGGCAATATCATTAATATCACATACAAGTAAAATTTTGTTCAAGCTCGTTCAAAAGTGACTGCAACAGTATATTGGCAAGGAACTGTCAGAAATTCAAGCTGTATTCAGAAGAAGACGTGGAACCAGGGATATCATTACTGATGTCAGATGAATCTTGAGTGAAAGCAAAGAATACCAGAAAGATGTTTACCTGTGTTTAATTAACTATGCAAAGGCATTCAACTGTGTGGCTCATAACAAATTATGGATAATATTGTGAAGAATGGTATTTACAACACTGTAGAGGCAAGATTTACACTTAACTGTGTTTTTAAGGAATTGACATGGATCAACAGGCAGTGGTCTGAACAGAACAGGGGGACACTGTGTGATCTCAGGTCAGGAAAGGTGTGTGTCAGGGATGTATCCTTTCACCACACCTTTTCAGTCCAGATGCCAAGCAAATAATCTGAGGAGCTGGACTATATGAAGAAGAATGTGGTATCAGGATTGGAGGAAGACTAATTGATAACCTGTGTCATACAGATAACACAACTTTGTTTGCTGAAAGTGAAGACGATTTGAAACAGTTACTGATGAAGATCAAAGACCACAGCCTTCAGTATGGATTGTACATCAACATCAAAAAGACAAACATCCTCACAAATGGACCAGTTAGCAACATCGTGATAAGTGGAGAAAGCGTTGAGGTTGTCAAGGGTTTCATTTTACTTGGGTCAAAATCAGAGTCCATGGAAGCAGCAGACAAGAAATCAAAAGACGCATTGCATTGGGAAAATCTGCTTCGAAGAACCTCTTTAAAGTATTGAAAGGTAGTGACATCATCTTGATGACTAATGTGCACCTGACCCAACCATGGTGTTTACCATCACATAATGTGCATGTGAAAGCTGGACTATGAACAAGGGAGACAGAAGAATTTCTGCCTTTGAATTGTGGTATTGGAGAAGAATATTGAATACACCTTGGACCGCCAAAAGAACAAGCAGATCTGTTCTGGAAGTACAAGAATGCTTTGGAAGCAAAGACGACGAGACTGTGTCTTACGTACTTTGGACAGGAGGGATCAGTCCCTGGAGAAGGACACCATGATTGGTAGAGTGGAGGGTCAGAGAAAAATAGGAAGACGCTCAATGAGATGGATTGACACAGTGGCTGCAACAACGGGCTTAAACATAAAAATGATTGTGGACATGCCATAAGACTGGACAGTGTTTAGGTCTGTTGTACATAGGGTCACTACAAATCAGAACCAACTTGATGGCACCTAACAACAAGAACAACCACATCTTTGCAGCATACATAACAAAAATCTTAACTTCAGGTCCAAAATCCAAAAGTTCCTGTTGATTTTTGAAATTTAGCATGCAAATTATCTACTTTCAAAGGTATAATGGTCAAACACGCATGAAGTAGACATTTCCATTATAAGAGAGAAACTGGAGGGAAAGAAGGGATGACAGGCACCAAGAAAGTCAGCATAACATGTTACATTAGCCCTCAAGGCTTTGAAAGCAATCATTTGTTCTCTAAGACAATTTACAGAATGGTTTTGCTCTCCAGACTCTAGGTATTGGCAACAATCTTCAGATTTTCAGTGGAACCCTTTTGGCCCCACTTTCTAGCCCACTGGAAGCACCTCTGCTTCCTCAGCTTTAGACATGCCTTTCTCCTAGTGCATGAAAGAAGGTCTGAATCTTCAGTTCTGGCAGGTCTAGTTTTCTGTCCCTTGGGCATAGCAACCCATCCCCTTAGCTCCAGGCAGACAATCTGGCCCCGTCTTGCTGGCACTCGTGCACGGCAACCCCACACTCTAGAACCAAGCTGGTGTAGATAAGACTTTTTGAACCCTAACAGGATGTAGCCCACTCTCTGAAACCCCAGGGGCCATGGCTCCACCCTTTGAAACCCCTGAGGTCAGGGCCATACATTTTGAGACCGAGGCAGCTTGGTTTCTTGTGCTCCTTGTCTCTGTAGCTTCTGTGTCCTGGAGACTTGGTTCCTCAGCTTCATGCTGAGGACTTGGGGGCTGGTGTTCCAAAACTTGGTAGCTCTACTGCTAAGTGGCTGGCAGCACCACACTCCATCAGGAAACCTTTTGTGCACAGGCATTCAGCTCTCCTGCCTATAGGTTGCCTTCAGTGCTGTTTGGTGTTAGTTTCCCAGTTCTGCTGCTGCCCACTTGCTGCTGCTGCTGCTTCTTACCATCTGTGACTTCTTCAGTGTTTATAATTCTCATCAATTGCTTCTGAATATTCTATCTGTTTGCAGTTTTTTTTTATTTAACATAACTGAGTGAAAATGTACATTCCCATATAAATTTACACGCCCACCTATATGGAGCTTCCACTGCTCTCCCTGGCTAGTGACAGCACACTATTCCTCTCTGCTCCATACAAGTCTCATCCTCTCAACAGCCTCCTTTCCCCTCCTCTCCACCCACTCTCCTTCCTCCAGCCAGAGGTCAGCAGGATGACGTCCTGTAGATGCATAGAACCACAAAGTGCATCCAACATATGGTCACTCTGCATTGCCAAGTCCAGTCCATTAGTGTCTGACAAGTGGAGCTTCGTTATAATTTACAGGCAAGGGCAGCATCAGGGCTGGAGGCCATGCTCTCAGTGGAACCCTGAAACCGCTGGACCATCAATTGAGGTCTTTTAGTGGAGATCTCAGGATGCACTCCTTTTTATTCTTGTGTTGCCAGCGAGACTCATCTCTGTGAGCTCCATCGCTACTATCACTGGTGGTGGCCGGACACCATCTGGTTCTTCCGGTCCCAAGTTGATGTAGGCACCCACTCCTGTGAGTCTCTCTATCTTCTAGGTTGTCTTTAACCCATGTCATTCTGGTCCTCGGTGAGCATCCATTCCTGCTGAATTGGGACCATTTGCTGTGTTCTCGGATGGCAGCTTGGTAGCTTTTAAGACCCCAGACTCCACTTACCAATGTGGGGTGCAGAGAGCCCTCTTAGCAAAATGCTCGTTGTGCCAATTGGCCTCCATTTCGCCTAAGAGCATGGTCCCCTGCCCCCTGCCCCCGGCTACTCTATCCTTGCAATATTGGGTTAAGATGGAAGGAGTACTCAAGTTATGCTGAAGTCCACTTAACGTTGTTCTTGTTTCTAATGTGTGCTATCACCGCTTTCTCCCAACCAGATTTCTAGCAACTATCTAATCTAAATCCTCCCCCTCGCCCTCCCTCCCTTCCCTCCCTTGCAGCTGTCAAAGAGTCTTTTCTTCTATACACAAGTCTGTTTTTGAGATCTTATTGTAGAGGTCTCATACAATATTTGTCCTTTTGTCACTAACTACTTTCACTCAGCATAATGTCTTCCAGTTGAAACCAGGTCATGAGATGCTTCCTGGAATTATCGTTATTCTTTATCATTGTACAGTGCTCCACTGAGTATGTGTACCATAGTTTACCTATCCATTCTTCTGTTGTTGGGCATCTAGGTTGATTCCATCTTTTTGTTATCGTGGACTGTGCTGCGATAAACATTCTGGTGCATGTGTCCGTTGGTGTGAAAGGCCTTGAATCTGTAGGATATATTCCAAGTAGTGGAATTACTGGGTCAAATGGTATATCAATATCCATTTTTTTAAGGAAGTGCCAGATTGCTTTCCAAAGAGGCTGGACCATTTTGCAACTCCACCAACAGTGTAGGAGGGTACCACTATCTCCATAGCCTCTCCAGCATTCGTTGTTTTGAGTCTTTTGGATCATATCCAACCTTGTTGGGGTGAGATGGTATCTCATTGTTGTCTTGATTTGAATTTCTTTAATAACTAAAGATCGTGAACATGTCCGCATGTGTTTTTTGGCTGCCCGGATCTCCTCTTTAGTGAAATGTCTGTCCATCTCCTTTGCCCATCGCTTGATTGGATGATTTATCTTGATTTACCTTATCTTATTTTGTAGTATTTTATAGATTATGGAGATCAGGCATCGGTCTGACATAGAGTTGCCAAATATTTTTTCCCATTCTGTGGGTGTTCTTTTAATTCTATTAATAAAGTCTTTGGCTGAGCAAAAGTGTTTGATTCTGAATAGTTTCCATTCATCTATTTTCTCTTCTGATGACTGTGGTTTGTTTGACAGATTTTGGAGTCTGTCCACATTGTGTATTAAAACTTCCATTGTTGTTCCTACCTTTTCTTCAATGAGCTTTATCATTTTAGGTTTGATATTTAAGTCTTTTATCCAGTTGGAGTTGACTTTTGTATAAGGTGTAAGATATGGATCTTGATTCAGTTTATTGCAAGTGTGTATACAATTTTGCCAGCACCATTTGTTGAAGATACTGTTTTTACTCCAGTTTAATGTCTTAGGGCCTTTGTCGTATATCAACTGTTCATAGGCAGATGGTGTCATCTCTGGGGTCTCAATTCTGTTCCATTGATCCATCTGTCTGTTCTTGTACCAGTACCAGGCTGTTTTGACTCTGTGGCAATGTAGTATGTTCTAAGGTCGGGTAATGAGAGGCCTCCAAGTGTGTTCTTCTTCTTTAGTAGTACTTTGCTTATCTGAGGCTTCTTCCCTTTCCAAACAAAATTGGTGATTTGTTTCTCCATTTCATTAAAAAAATGATGCTGGAACTTGTATTATATAAGTAGATTGCTTTGGGTAAAATAGACATTTTCACAATGTTAAGTTTTCCTATCAATGAGCAGGGTAGGTTTTTCCATTTATCTAAGTCGCTTTTAGTTTCTTGTAGTAAGGGATTGTAGTTCTCTTTGTAAAGGTCTGTTATGCCTCTGGTTAGGTTAACTCCTAGGTACTTTATCTTCTTAGGGGCTGTTGTAAATGGTATTGATTTGAATTTGCCATCTATGCCTGTTTTGCTAAGAGTTTTTGGCATGAATGGCTGTTGGACTTTATCAAATGCCTTTTCAGCATCAATGGACAAAATCAGGTGATTCTTGTGTTTTGTGTTATTTATGTGGTTAATCACATTAATTGTTTTCCTGATGTTGAACCAGCCATGCATCCCTGGTATGAATCCATCTTGGTCATGATGGATTATTTTCTTGATATGTTGTTGTATTCTATTGGCAAGAATTTTGTTGAAGATTTTTGCATCAAGATTCATGAGTGATATCGGTCTGTAGTTCTCCTTCTTTGTTGGGTCTTTCCCTGGCTTTGGTATCAGGGTTATGCGGGCTTCATAGAATGAGTTTGGGAGTACTCCATCCCTTTCTATACTGTGAAATAGTCTCAGTAGTACTGGAGACAACTCTTCTCTAAATGCTTGGTAGAACTCTGCAGTGAAGCCGTCTGGGCCCGGGCTTTTTTTGGTTGGCAGTGTTTTGATGACATTTTCAATCTCTTCCTTTGTGATGGGTTTATTAAGTTGTTCCGCTTCAGGTTGTGATAATTTGGGCAGGTGGTATGAGTCAAGGAATTTGTCCATTTCCTTTAGATTTTCAAATTTGTTAGAGTACAGTCTTCATAGTAGTCTGTTATGATATTTTTGATTTCTGTTGCACCTGCAGTGACAACTCCACTCTCATTTCTAATTTGGGTTATTTGTTTCCTTCCGTGCTTTTCTTAGTAAGTTTAGCCAGTGGTTTGTCAATCTTGTTGATCTTTTCAAAAAACCAGCTTTTGTTCTTTTCAATTTTTTCAATGGTTTTTCTATTCTCTAATTCATTTAGCTCTGCTATAATCTTTATGATCTCATTTCTTCTGGTGCCTGAGGAGTTCCTATGTTGTTTTCTTTCTGCTTGTTGAAGCTGTAGGGTTAGTTCCTTGATTTGGTTTCTTTCTTCCTTCCAGATGTGTGCATTTATGGAGATAAACAGACCTCTGAGTACTGCTTTGGCTGTATCCCATAGGTTGTGGTAGGAAGTGTTTTCATTTTCATTGGAATCCATGAATTTCTTTATTTTATCCTTGATTTCCTCTATAACCCATGTTTTTTTGAGCAAGGTGTTGTTCAGTTTCCAAGAGTTCCACTTTCTATGTTTTTTCTGCTATTGATTTCAACTTTGATGGCTTTATGATCTGAGAAGACGCTTTGCAGTAGTTCAATGGTATGGATTTTGTTGAGCATTGCATTATGGGCTATCACATGGTCAATTCTGGAGAATGTTCCATGTTCACTGGGGAAGAAGGTGTAGTTGTCTGCTGATGGGTGGAAAGTTCTGTATTTATCAATGAGGTTTAGTTGGTTAATTGTGTCAGTGAGGTCTTCTGTATCTTTACTGAGATTTTTTCTAGATGATCTGCCCAGTATTGAGAGTGGAGTGTTGAAGTCTCCCACTATTATTGTGGAGTTATCTAACTCTCTTTTGAGCGTAGTCAGTGTTTCTTTGACGTATTTCGGTACTCTGGTATTAGGTGCATAAATATTTAATCTAGTTAAGTCTTGCTTGTGTACTGAACCTTTCAGCAATAAGTAGTGTCCATCTTTGTCCACGATGGTGGATTTGACATTAAAATTGATTTTGTCTGAGATTAGAATTGCCACCCCTGCTCTTCTTTGTTCATTGTTAGCTTGATATATATTCTTCCATCCTTTAATTTTCAGTTTGTTCCTATCTTTGGGTCTCAAGTGAGTTTCTTGTAGGCAACATATGGATGGATCATGTCTTTTGATCCAAGGTGACACTTGGTGTCTCTTTACTGGAGTATTCAATCCATTCACATTCAATGTAATTATGAATAGGTATGTGTTCACTGCTGCCATTGTGATATGTTTATTTTTATGTTGATGTTTTCTCTGTTGTTCTTATTAGTCTGTTCTGGGACATTCTTTTTTGTGAGTTGATTTTTCACCTTTTTCAGAGCTGGTTTTGTAGTTGTTGAGACTCGTGTGTTACATTTCTTGAAATGGTATGATACATCTTTGTTGTGCTTTATACCTGCCCCTATCATCCCCCTTAATAAACTATATATAAACCCAGTTTTAATTACTACCAGTCTTGTCATCTTCCTCTCCATCTGGAAGGACTATAACGACTGTAGTACATCCCTCTTTTTAATATGATGGCACCATAATTTTCATGATGATCACTGGATTGTTTCTTTCCATATTGAAGCTGTGATTGACTTTGGAGCCTTCCCTAACTGAGTGGAGTTTTGAGTAGTGTGCCTTTCTAAAATATAAAATTAGTGGTTTCATTCTTCTAAGCCAGAGCCAAGAACTTCTTTCAATATTTCTTGTAGTTTTGGTTTGGTTTTTACAAAGTCTCTGAGTTTCTGTTTATCTGGGAATGTCTTAATTTCATTTTCATATTTTAAAGATAGTTTAGCAGGATCTATAATTCTCGGTTGGAAGTTCTTCTCCTTCAGGGCTTTGAATGTGTCATGCCACTGTCTCCGTGCCAGCATGATTTCTGCTGAGAAATCTGAAGAAAACCTGCTGTGTTTCCCCCTGAATGTTAGCTTTGCTTTGAGTCTTGCTGCCTTTAAGAGTTGCTGCTTCTGTTTCATTTTGTTAAGCTTGATTATAGTATGTTTTGGAGTCGTTCTTTTGAGATCTATATTGGGTGGCGTATGATATGTATCTGAGATGTCTATATTCTCTTCTTCCATGATTTCTGGAAAGTTTTCTGTCAGCAGCTCAGCAACAATACTCTCTGTGTTCTCAGATATCTCACCCTGTTCAGGGACTCCAATTAATCAAAAGTTGTTCCTCTTAATAGAGTCCCACATGCTTCTTAATCCTTCTTCATTTTTCTTGTTTCTTTTTTCTCATTTCTGTTCATACGCCGGTGTCAGAAGCTCTGTCTTCCAAGTCAGAAATTCTTTTTCTATTTGTTCCATTCTGTTTTCTTGGCTTTTCATGGAAGTTTCTATGTCTTTCATTTTCTTCTTGATCTGTTGGATTTCAGAGTACCGGTGTTCCATCAGATCAAACAGCTTGCTTAATTTTTCATTTTGTTCTGCTGCATTTTGTATAAGGTCTAGAAGGGCTCTGTATATAATCATTTTGTATTCACTTTCTGATGCTTTCATAAAAGTGTCTTCATTTGGAAAACCCTTGGTTGCTTTGTTTGGGAGCCTTCTGAAGCCATAGGTGATTTCTTCTTTGCCACATGTGTCTGTTGCTTTTTGGGTCCCATGTGAGTAAGTAGAGGCTGAAAGAGATACTGTGAGGATGGACTGCAGATGTTTCTCTAGGCTATCTTAAAATGTAAAGCAAAAGGTATCTGACCACTTCCCAAGTCAGTCAGGTTTTCAGGTGTAGAGGTCCCTCTTCTCAGTTGGTGAAGTGAACACCACTATATCCAACTCCAGATGATACAAACTAGCTCGGAATACAGCAGTGCTACTGCCCTGTTGGCTTCTGCTGACAGGGCCTAGCCTTAGCCAACACTGTATAGTGTACTGCTTTTCTGGTAGAAAAGCGCTCTCCTGTGGGCATGCTCTGGCTCCCAAGCTAACAATTAGGTCCAGCTGCGGCCACCGTATCCAAGATGACGTCCTCCACACAGGCAGCAGAGAGGGGCTAAAGTTGCTGTGAGGTAGTGATTCCTCTGCTTCTGTTGCAGGGCCCCCAACGTAGGCAGCACTGTGTAAAATTACTGCTTTCTGTCAGAGAAGCACTGTCTTGTTTCCAGGCTCTGGCTCCTGGGCAAAGAATTAGGTCCCGCTAAAATCTCCATACCAACATGGCGTACTGCACACTGACTGTAACATTCCGTACAAACCCGCTGTGGCAAAGATAAAAGGACAGGCCAAAAGTTGCTAGGTTAACAGAGTCCTAGGCCTGGCTCTCAAAATATGGGAATTTTGCCTGTCTATCCCCCTAGCAGCACATCTGAGTCTGGCCGCTAGGCAAGACCCAGCTCTGCCCTCCGGCTAAGACAGAGGAAAAAAAAAAGTCAAAATGGTGCATTTACCTTCAGTCCATGAGAGCCAGGGCTAGCCAGGAGTGGGAGTCAGCGAAAGAGAGGATGTTTTTCGATCACTGGCATGAAGTCCAAAATAACAGCCCTGTGCCGTGTCCTGGGGCTGCTTAGGTGATCAGAAGGCTCTGTTTGATTTTCAATTCAGCTCTTGGTTTCCATAGGGATATAAGGAGACGTGTGCTTAGTCCACCATCTTGACTCTGCCCCATCTGTTTACAGTTTTAAAATTGATTTCATATTTTAGGTATCTGTTAAAGTAGCACCCTTACTCCTAGTGCCAAATTCTGTCTTAGTAATCCAGTGCTGCCATAACATAAAATACTACAAGTGGATTGTTTTAACAAAGAGAAATTTATTTTCTCACAGAAGAGTAGGCTCCAGGGAAAGGCTTTCTCTGTTGGTTCTAGAGGAAGGCTCTGGTCATCTATCTTCCTCTTAACTGAGAGCTTCTCAGGTATGGGGACCTTGAGTCTAAAGGATATACTCTGCTCCTGTTTCTCCTTTCCTGGTGGTATGAAGTCCCCCTACTCTCTGATCGCTTTTTCCATGTCTCAAGAGATTGCTTCAAGACACAATCCAAGCTTGTAGACTGAGTCTCACCTCACTAAAAAAAAAAAATCAGCCCATCATCCCTCATCAAGATCATACAGGCAGGATTTATAACATTCAGGGAAATAAGACAACATGGAAATCATGACCCAGCCAAAATCATACACACATATTTTAGAGAGACATAATCCATGACTGGCTTCCTGATTTTGCATGCTTTATTTAGTTTGTAGGTCTTTGATTCAGGCCTGCTCAATTGTATTGTCTCCCCTGGTAGCCATCTACTTAATTAGGGGCACCATTCTTTTCAAAATTATTTTATTGTACAGTAAGTGAAAATTATAATCCAACTCAATTTGTCATATAGAAATTTATACATACACTGCTATGCAATTCTAGCTGCTGTTGCCACATTGACAGCATACTCTGACATTCAGCCCTGTATTTCCCATGTCCATTCAACCACCTCCTGGCCCCATCTGTTCTCTCATCTCACCTCCAGACAGGAGCAGCACAGGCAGTCTCATGTATCTGCTTAAGCCCAGAAATACTCTTTGCCAGTATCATCTTGTGTCCTGTAGTCCAGTCCAATCTTTGAAGAGTTGGCTTCAAAAATGGTTTCAGTTCTGAGCTAATGGAGAGTCTAGTAGCCATGTCTTCTGCGGACTCTCCATTCTGTCAGCTGATCAACTATGGTCTTTTTAAGAGGGTTTGAACTCTGCATTCCATTTTTCTACCACTTCGTCAGAGACTTTGTTGTATTCGCTGTCAGGGTAGTCATTAGTGGTGTCTGGGCTACCGTGTAGCTCTTCTCATGCTGATGTAGTCTTTGGATTATGTGGCCCATTCTATATATTGGGCTCATATTTTTATGTCTTCAGTATCCTTTATTCTCCTCTACTCCAGGTGGGCTGAAATCAATTGATGCCTCTTAGATGGCTGCTTGCTGGCTTTTAAGACCCAAGATGTCACTTGGAAACTTGGATGCAGAACATTTTCTTTCTTTCTTTTAAATTGTGATTGAGTAAAAGTGTACAATCCAGTTTAAATTTGCATGTCCACCATCTGCAGCTCCTTCCACTCTCCTTGCCCTGTAACAGCGTACTCCCTCTTTCTGTTCTAAATATGTTATATCCTCTTAACAATCTCTGTCCCCACGTCTCCATCTTCTCCACTCCCATCTAGTAAGAGACCAGTAGGATGACATCCTCTAGATGTATAGAACCATAAAGTGCACACACAATATGGTTACTCTGTGTTCTCAAGTCCAGTCCCTTAATGTCCGAAGTGTTGACCTCAGTAATGATTTATGATCACAGGCAGCATCAAGTCTAGGAACCATGCTCCTAGGAGGAACCCCAGGCCTTTGGACCATAAATTGCAGACTTTTAGTGGAGTTCTGAGAGTGCAGCCCTGTTTTTGTTCATGTTGGTACAGGGACTCAACACCGTGAGCCCCACCATGACTGCCACTGGTGTTGGCTGGGCACCGTCTGGTTCTTCTGGTCATATGTTGATATAGTCACCCATTCACATGCGTCTTCCTGTCTTCTGGATTCTGTTTCACTTATGTTGTTGTTGTCCTTTGTGATCATCTGTTACAGCTGAGATGGGACCATTTGGTGTATCTAAGGTGGCAGCTTGCTAGCTGTTAAGACCCCAGATGCCACTCACCAATATGGGGTGCAGAAGACTCTTAGCAATAGGCTAGTTATGTCAATTGGTCTCGATGTCCCCTGAGACTTGCACGACAGCTACTCTATCCTTGCAATATTGAGTTAAGTTTGAAGAATTTTCAGGTTATGTTGAAGTCTAGTTAAACTGATCTTTCTACTGTGCACTGTCACTGATTTCACCCAAGAAAATTACTGTCAGCAATCTAATCTATAACAAGTCTTCTCCCTCTCTTTCTCTCCTCCCTTGCAGCCATCAGAGTCTTTTTTTCTGTACATCAGTCTGTTTTTAAGTCCTTACAATAGGGGTCTCATACAGTATATGTCCTTGTGCTGCTAATTTCAGTCCATAATGTCTTCTAATTGAAACCAAATTATGAGATCCATCCTAAAATCATCATTGTTCTTCATCATTGCATGGTGTTCCATTTAGCATATATACCGTAGTTTGTTTATTCATTCATCTGTTGTTGGACATCTGGGTTGATTCCATTGTTTTGCCATTGTGGACTGTGCTACAATAAACAATCATATGCATGTATCTGTTTGTGTGACTGCCCTTGCTTCTGTAGAATGTATTGCGAGCAGTGGGATTACTGGGTCAAATGATATATCTACTTCTAGCTTTCTAAGAAAGCTCTGGATTGATTTCCAAAGAGATTGTACCATTTTGCAATCCCATCAGGAATGTAGGAGAGTTCCAATTTCTCCACAGCCTCTCCAGCATTTATTGTTTTGTGTTTTTTGGATCATGGCCAACCTTGTTAGGGTGTGATGGTATCTCATTATCATTTTGATTTGAATTTCTTGAATAGGTAATGATCGTGAGCCTCTCTGAATGTGTGTCTTGGCTGCCTGAGTATCCTCTTTAGAGAAGCAACTGTCCATTTCCTTTGCACAATGCTTAATTGGGTTATTTATCCTTTTGTTGTTGATATTTTGCAGTACCTTGTAGACTATGGAGATCAGATGTCAGTCTGATTTATAGTTGCCAAATATTTTTTCTCATTCTATGGTTGGTCTTTGTTTTGGCTTACTAGTGCTGTGCTAACAGAAATACCACAGAGTGGATGGCTTTAACAAAGGAAGGTTTATTCTTACACAGTCAGGTAGGCCACAAGTCCAAACTCAGGATGTTCACTCCAGGGGAAGGCTTTCCACCTTGTCAGCTTGGGAGGAAAGTCTGGTATTGCATCAGTCTTTGTCCGGGGAGCATCTTGGTGCAAGAACCTCAGGTCTGAAGGACACACTCTTCTCCTGGTGATGCTTGCTTGATGGTGTGAGGTTCCAGATTCTCTTCTGGTTTCCCTTTCCTTTTATCTCTTGTATGATGAAAGGATTAAGGGTGGGACAAGCCATACTCCTGGTAAACTCCCTTTGCAGTGGAGCAGGGAGGTGATCTTATAAAGGGATTTAAAGTCCTACCCTAATCCTTTAACATACAGCATAGGAAAATCACAAGATGGTGGACAATCTTAGATTATAGGGAATCATGGCCCAGCCACGTGGCTACACATATGTTTGCCGGGGGGCGGGGGGGGTCATAATTCAATCTATAACAGTCTTTAATTTTTTTGATGAGCAGTAGTGCTTGATTCTTAGTAGTTCCTATTTATCTGTTTTCTGTTGATCATGCTTTGTTTGTCAGATTTTGAAGTCTACCTATGTTGTGTATTAAAACTTCCATTGTTGATCCTATTTTTTCTTGGATGATCTTCATCGCTTTAGGTTTATGTTTAGGTCTGTTATCCACTTTGAGTTGGTTTTTGTGTAAAGTGTGAGATACTGTTCTTGTTTCAATTTTTTGCAGGTGACTATACAATTTTGCTAACATTATTTGTTAAAGAGACTGTTTTTACCTCGGTTTAATCAGTTACAATCTTAGGGCCTTTGTTAAATATCAATTGTTTACAAGAGGATGGTAGCATCTCTGGGGTCTCAACTCTGTTCCATTGATCTATATGTCTCTTTTTGTACCACTACCAGCCTGTTTTGACTACTGTAGGAGTGTCATAGATTCTTAAGTCAAGTAGTAAGAGGTCTCCTGCTGTGTTTCACTTCAGTAGTTCTTTGCTTATGCTAGGTTTCTTTCCCTTCCAAACAAATTTGGAGATTTGTTTCTCTACCTCATTGAACAATTTCACTGGAATTTGTATTGGGATTACATTGTATACATAGATAGCTTTGAGTAAAACAGACATTTTCACAATGTTAAGTCTTCCTATCCATGAACAGGGTAGGTTTCCCCACTTACATAAGTCTTTCTTAGTTGCTTGCAGTAGGGTCTCATGTTTCTCTTTGTACAGGTCTCGTATTTCTCTAGTTAGATTTATTCCTAGGCATTTTATTTTCTTGGGGGCTATAGTAAATGGTATTGATTTGGTGATTTCTTATTGAATGATCTCTTTGTTGGTATGAAGGAATCCTACTGGTTTATTTACGTTTATGTTGTATCCTGAGACTTTACTGAACTCCTCCATCAGTTTGAATAGTTTACTTACGGATTCTTTAGCATTCTCTGCATATATAGTTATATCATCTAGAAACAGGGAGATTTTTTCCTTCTTGTTTGACGATGTAGATGCCCTTCATTTCTTTGTCTGGCCTCATTGCTGTGGCAAGAACTTCTAGTACAATGTTGAATAGGAGAGGTGACAGTCAGCATCTTTATCTAGTTCCTGTTCTCAAGGAGAATTCTTTCAGTCTCTCTCCATTCAGGATGACGTAGGAAGTTGGCTTTGCCTAGATGGCCATTATTGCATTGAGGACTTGGCTTCTATTCCTATTTTGCTGAGAGTTCTTAGCATGACTAGATATTGGGCTTTATCAAATGTCTTTTCTGCATCAATTGATAAGATCAGTTGATTCTTATCTTTTATGTTAATTATGTGGTTGATCACATTAACTGCTTTTCTGATGTTCAACCAGCCTTGCATCCCAGGTATGAATCTAACCTGGTGGTGATGAATTATTTTTTGAATACATTGTTGAATTCTATTGGCAAGGTTTTGTTGGAGATTTTTGCATCTAGATTTATGAGTGATATTGGCCTGTAACTGTTCTTTTTCGCTGGATCTTTCCCTGCTTTTGGCATTAGGGTTTTGCTGGATTCATAGGATGAATTTGAGAATATTCCATCCCTTTCTATGCTGTGAAATAGTCTCGGTAGTATTGGGATTAATTCTTCTGTAAAATTTTGGTAGAATTATGCAGTGAAGCTATCTAGGGAAGGGCTTTTCTGGTTGGTAGGTTTTCGATGACTTTTTCAATCTTTTCCTTTGTGATGAGTTTATTAAGTTATTCTGATTCTCCTTGTGATGATTTTGGTAGGTGATATGAATCCAGGAATTTGTCTATTTCCTCTAGGTTTTCAAATCTGTTACAGTAGAGTCTTTTGTAGTATTCTGTTAATGATACCATTGATTTCTATTGGATCTGTTGTGACATCTCACATCTCATTTCTTATTTGGGTTATTTGTTTCCTTTCCTGTTTTTCTTTAGTAAGTTTAGCCAATGGTTTGTCAATTTTGTGAATGTTTGCAAAAAAAAAAACTTTTGGTCTTATCAATTTTTTCAGTTGTTCTTCTATTTTCTAGTTAGTTTAGTTCTGCTCTAATCTTTATTATGTATTTTCTTCTGGTGCCTGAGGGGTTCCTCTGTTGCTCTCTTTCTACTTGTTCAAGCTATAGGGTTAATTCTTCAGTGTGGGTCCTTTCTTCCTTCCAGATACATACATTTGTATAGATAAATTGATGTCTGAGAACTGCTTTGGCCGTATCCCCTAAGCTCTGCTAGGAAGCGTTTTCATTCTCATTGGAATCCATAAGTTTTGGTATTTCATCCTTGCTTTTTCTATAGCCCATGACTTTTTGAGCAAGGTGTTGTTTAGTTGCCATGAGTTCTCTTTTCTACTTATTTTTTTTCTGCTATTAATTTTTGACTTTTTATGGCTTATGGTCTGAGTAGATGCTTTACATTAATTCATGGTTTGGATTTTATTGAGATTTTCTTTATGCCTGATACATGATCTATTCTGGAGAATGTTCCATGTGCACTGGAGAAGAAGGTGTAGTTGTCCTCTGATGGATAGAAAGTTCTGTATATGTTGATGAGGTCTAGTTGGTTAGTTGTGGCAATAAGATCTTCTCTGTCTTTACTAGCTTTTTTCTGGAAGATCTGTCTAACACTGAGAGCTGCATATTGACGTCTCCCACTATTACTGTGGAGCGATCTATCTGGTTTTTTGATACTGTCAGTGTTTGTTCAATGTATTTAGATGTTCTAGTATTGGGTGCATAACTATATAATATTGTTAAGCCCTGCCTGTGTATTGAACATGTCTGTAGTAAGTAGTGGCTGTCCTTTTCCACAGTGGTGGATTTTACATTAAAATCTATTTTATCTGAAATTAGTATTGCCACACCTGATCTTCTTTGTGTATTGTTAGCTTGGTATATGTTATTCCATCTTTTAATTTTCAGTTTGTTTGTATCTTTAAGTCTAAGATGAGTTTCTTGTAAGCAACATATAGACGAGTCTCCCTTGATCCCAGGTGTCACTCATTTTCTCTTTACTGTAGCATTCAGTCCATTTACATTCAGTGTAATTATTGATAGGTATGTGTTTGGTGCTGTCATTTTGATGTATTTTTGTATCCTTTTGTTGGTGTATTCTTGTTTCCTTTTGTTGGTATATTCTCTGTTGCTCCTAATTTTCTGTTCTGGGTCATTCTTCTTTGTGGGTTAATTTTTTACCCTTTTCAGTGTTGATTTTGTGTTTGTTGAGATTCCTGTGTTACATTTCTTGTTTTGATATGCTGCATCTTTATTGTTCTTTAAAGCTACTCCAAAGTTAAAACCAATTTTAACTTCTATGTGTGTTATTTTCTTCCTCTCTGTCTGAAAAGAACATAACTGCTGTAGTGTATCCCTCTTTTTAATATGATGATATCTTAGTTTTCATAATATGATCCCTGGATGTCTTCTTTAAATACTAAGGCTTTGACTGAGTTTTGTGCCTTCTGTTACTGAGTATGTTTCCAGATGTCGTGTCCTGCATTGTCTCCTTAAATACAGACTTAATGGTCTTGTTTCTCTAAGTCAAGAGCTTCTTTTAATCATTCTTGTAACATTTGTTTGATTTTTACAGTCTCTAAATTTCAGTTTATCTGTGAATTTCTTAATTTCATCTTCATATTTGAAAGACAGTTTTGTAAACTGCAGTTATGTAATTCTTGGTTGGAATTTTTCTTCTTCAAGGCTTTGAATGTGTCATCCCACTGCCTCCATACCAACATCATTTCTGCTGAGAAGTCAGGCAAAAGCCTATAGGGCTTCCCTCTGAATGTTAGCTTTGCTTTAAGCATTGCTGCCGTTAAGAGTTTTTGCTTATGTTTCATTTTGTTAAGCTTGATTATAATATGCCTTGGTGTCTTTCTTTGGGGGTCAACTTTATATGGCATTCGATATACATCATGGATATCTATGTGCTCTTCTTTCATAACTTCAGACAACTTTTCTGTCAGCAACTCAACAACAATACTCTGTGTTTTCAGGTATCTTTTCCTATTCAGGAATTACAGATAATAGTAAATTGTTCCTCTTACTAGAGGCCTACATGTTTCTTAATTCTTCTTCGTTCTTCTTGTTTCTTTTCTCTGATTTCTCCTTATAAATGCTGGTGTCAGTAGCTCTATCTTCAAGATAAATAAGTCTAGTTTCTAGTTGTTAAATTCTCCTCATTTTGCTCTTAATTGAATCATCTAATTTTGTAATGTTTTTATTGATTTGTTGGCTTTCAGAATGTTGATGTTCCATCAGTTCAAACGGCTTGCTTAATTTTTCATTTTGCTCTGCTGCATTTATATGATGTCTAGGAGGGCTCCCTATATAATTCTTTTGTACCTGACCTCCAATAGTTTCAGAAAGCCTTCTTCATCTGGGAAGTTCTTTAATTCTTTATTTTGGGAGTTTTCTGGAGCCATGGATGAATGTCTTTTTTTAACTTTTTTTTGAGGGTCAGTTGCTCACAGGACATCTAGAGGCTGTTTTTTCTCTTGTGTTGCCTTAAGAGGAGCTGAGGTGCTGTTCTGAGAAGGAAGTTGATCACTAGCCACCTACACGTACCCCAAAGAGTGGACCCAGTGGAATCTCTGGGGTAGCAGGCTCCACCTCCTGGGTGCAAAGACATGGCCCTACTTATGGAGTCACTGAGGTGCCATCAGATGACCCTATGACATGGGTCTGTAAAGGCTGGAAGAGATGCCATCAGGCTGCACTGCAGCTATTTTTCTAGGCAGTCTTATTTTGAAAGGTAAAAGCTATTTGACCACTTCCCAAACCAGTCAGGCTGGCAGATGTGGGAAGCCCCTCCTTCTGGCTGAGAACAGAGGCCCCTGTTCAGCTGTTCCCAGATGCTGTTATATAGTTCAAGGGACAGGTGTACACCCTGCTGACATGTCCTGTCAGGTGTCACCTGTAATGCTCCACTGTGCTAAACACAGCTTTTCTGCTGGTAAAATGCTCCCCAGTCTGGGACTGCCTCCCAGCCTGGGAATTAGTCCCTACTGAGGCCTCTGGTTGGGTATTTTCACTTCCCAGTCAAACAGCATGGTGTCCCAGCCAAACTGTCCTACCTATGCAAAATAGCAGAATCTATGATAGAGATCCAAAAAGAGGCATCGGAGGTGCTTTTGGTGCTCTGAGCCTGGAGCCAAGCTCTCAAAATGTGGCTATTCTACCCACTGATCACTTTAACACTGTAGGTCTACATAGCTGCTGTTTGAGCGCCTCCCCCACGTGCTGACCAACAAAAAGAAAAAAGTGTTAAAAATGCCAGTTACCATCAGTCTGTGATTACGAGCCAATTCAACCAGATTGGGGCTCAGCCAAAGACAAGTAGTTTCCCGTTCAGTGTCATGTAGTCCAACTGACAGTGCTATACCATGTCCCAGGGCTCAATGGGTGTCCAGAAAGCTCCATTTAATTATCAATTATCAGAATATTTTCTTAATAAACTTTACTATGCCAGTTGACCTAGATTTTGCCTGAAGCCATAGTTGCCAGACCCCTGCCCCTGCTACTCTCTTACTTGAAGTGTTTGGTTATATTTAGGAAACTTCTTAGCTTTTGGTTTAGCACAGTTGTCCTGACTTCTCTTCTACTGTGTGTTGCCCCTCCCTTCCCCTAACTTAATTCTTGTCTACTATCTAATTAATGGAAAACCCTGATGATGTGGTAGTTACCCAAAAGGCTGGAAGTTCAAATCCAGCAGGTACTCCTTGGAAACTCTATGGGGCAGTTCTACTCTGTCCTATAGGATCCCTGTGAGTCAGAATTGACTCAACATCACTGGATATCTAATTAATGAATGCCCTTCTCCCTCCTTCCCCACTCTTGTAACCATCAAAGACTGTTTTCTTCTATGCTTAAACTGTTTACTGAGTCCTTATAATAGTGGTCTCACACAATACTTGTCCCTTTGCAACTAAACAGTTTCACTCAGCATGAGGCTTTTCAGGTTCCTCTATGTTGTAAGATGTTTCCCAGACTCATTGCTATTTATTATCATTGCCTAGCATTGCACTGAAGGACTAGTTTGTTTATCCAGTCTTCCATTGGTGGACACTGAAGTGGATTCTATCTTTTTGCTATTGTGAAGAGTGCTACAATTAACATTGGTGTTCACGTATCTATTTGTGTGATACACCTTATTTCTATAGGGTATATTCCAACAAGTGGGATTGCTGCATCATATGGTATTTCTATTTCTAGCTTTTTACAAAAGTGTCAGATTAATTTACAAGGTAGTTTACCATTTTACATTCTCACTAGAAGTATATTAAGTGCTCCAGTGTCTCTCTAAAGCATCAACAACATTTATTATTTTGTTTTGTTTTTGATTACTGCCAGCTTGGTTGAGGTGAGATGGTATCTCATTGTAGTTTTGACTTTGGATTTATCTAATGACTAATGATCATAAGCATTTTTTCATGTACATATTATATGCCTAAATGTCTTCTTTGATGAAGTGACTGTTCATATCTAATTGCAGATTTTTTAAGTGGGTTAGATATCTTTTTGTCATTGAGGTTTTTTAGTATCTTGGAGATTTTAGAGCTTAGACACTGATCATATCTAAAATTTTTTCCCAGTGTATAAGTTGTTATATAATCTTTTGGTGAAGTCTTTGGATGAGCATGAATGTTTTATTTTTAGGACTTCTCAGTTGTCTATTTTCTCTTATGGTATTTATGCATTTTTAGTAATGTTTTGTATTCTTCTTATGCATTGGGTTATGGCTTCCAGTATTGTCTCTATTTTTTATTCCATGATCATTATTGTTTTAGATTGCATATTTAGCTCTTTGATCCATTTTGAATTAGTTTATTTTTACCAAAAAAGAGATATATATATATCTTCTCTTTTTTTGCACATGGTATCCAATAATGCCAACACTGTTTGTTAAAGACACTCATTGTCTTTTCCCTAATTAATGGACTTTAGAACTGACAAATATTACCCGTCCACAGCTGGCTGATTTTATGTCTGGATTCTCAACTTTCTATTTGCAATCTCTCAAGCACACTCTGGACTAGAAATGGTGACAAAAGGCATCTTTTTCTGGTTATTGTTCTGAAGTGGAATGCTTTCAGACTCTCTCAGTTTAGAATGATTTTGGCTGTTGACTTTGTATAGATGCACTTTATTATGTTGAACAATTGCTATACTATTCCCGTTTCATTGACAAGCTTTAACATTAGTGTGTTGGACTTTGTCAAATGCCTTTTCTGCAACAACTAATAAAATTAAATGTTGCTTATCTTTTAATTCCATGGGTAATTCCATTGTTTTTCTAATGTTGAACCATTCTTGCATCTCTGGTAGGAATTCCACTTGGTCATGATGAATTAATTTTTTGATATGCTGTTTGATTCCATTGGTTGCAATTTTTCTAAGGATTTTTGCATCTAAATTTATGCAAGATATTGGTCTGTAATTTTCGTTTTTTTGTGATGTCATTACTTGTTTCTCCTATCAGGGTTCTACTGGCTTCATACAATGAATTTGGCAGTATCCCATCCTTTTCTATCCTCTGAAATACCTTTAGTAGTAGTCATGTTAATTGTTCTCTAAAAGTTTGGTAGAATTCTCCAATGAAGCTACCAGGAATAGGACAGTTTGTGGCTGAGAGTTTTTTACTTACCTATTCAAACTTTTTGTAATGAGTTTATTTAGTTGTTCTGCTTCTGCTTGTGTCAGTTTAGGTAGGTAATGTGTCTCTAGAAATTGTCCATTTTGTCTAGGTTTTCAAATTTATTAGATTACAATTTTTCATTGTATTGTACTATGATTTTTTAAAGTTTTGTTACATTGTTGTGATATTGTCCAACTCATTTCTTATGTGTGTTATTTAATTTCTCTCCCGTTTTCATGAGTTAGGTCAATAGTTTAATGAATTTTTTTTTATCTTTTCAAAGAAGCAGCTTTTGATTTTGATAACTTTTTCTACCATTTTTCTGTATCTAGTTCATTTAGCTCTATTCTAGTTTTTGTTATTTGATTTCTTTTGTTGGCTGATGGCTTGTTTTGTGCTCTCTTTATACTTGTTCAAGTTGTAGGGATAGTGTTTTCACTTGACACTTTCTTCTTTTTGGATATGTCCATTTATTGGGATGAATAGACCTCTGAGCACTGCTTTTGCTGTGTCCCAAATTTCTGGTAGGATGTGTTTTCATTTTCATTTGATTCTGTGAGTTTCTTTATTTCATCCTTGACTTACTCTGTAATCCAGAAGTTTTTGAGAAAGGTGTTGCTCAGTTTCCATGAGTTTGATTTTTTTTCCCTTGCTGTTTCTCTCATTGATTTCTACTTTTATGGCTTTACGATCTGAAAAGATGCTTTGTAATATCTGGATAAATTATGTTAACAATTGTTTGAAGACTTAACATGTGGTCTATTCTGGACAATGTTCCATGTACTTTGGAAAAAGACAGTATACCTGTCAGTTTTGGGGTGGAATGTTCTGTACATGTCTATGAGGTCAAGTTGGTTGATTTTGGCATTTAGATATTCTGTATCTTTATTGAACTTCTTTTGAATATTCTGTTTTTCTTTTAGTCAGTTAGTGCTGCTTTAACAGAGATACCACAATTAAATGGTTTCAAAAAGAGAAGTTTTATTTTGTCGCACTCCAATAGGCTAAATTCTAAATTCAGGGTGTCAGCTCCAGGGGTAGGATTTCTTTGCTGGATCTGGATGAAAGTCTTTGTCACCAATCTTCCTCTAGATTGGAAGCTTCTGAATCACAGGGACCCCAACCCTTTTCAAAGGACATACTCAGCTTTTAGAACAGTTTCTTGGTGGTAGGACATCCCCAAACCTCTATGATGGATTCTTTCCTTTATATCTCAACAGACTGCCTCAAGACACAAAAAATATCTTACACCTCAAGTCCTGTCCCACCAAAAAAAGTACTCCCCCATCCTCCCTCATTAACGTCATAGAGGGAATATTTACAACATGAGGCAACATATCACAGTACTGGAATCATGGCCTAGCCAAACCACTACACACATTTTCTGGGAACACAATTCAATAATTCAATCCATGACATTCTACCCTTTGTTCCCTAAAAGATCACATTCTTACAGTATGCCAAACACATTCACCCCATCACAGCAAAAGTCTCAAGTCCAAGTCCAAAATCTAGAAATTCCTCTTCAGCTTTGAAATCTAGAACACAGGTTATCTGCTTCCAAAATATCATGGCATAACAGGCAGGCACAAGTTAGGCATCTCCATTACAAGTGGGAAACAAAAAGGCAAAAAAGACAAGCCAGTCAACAAAACACATCACAGCAGCCCTTAAAGCTTTGAAAATTATCTTCCATTTTCTGAGACAGTCTAAACAATAGCCTTGCCCTCTAGACTGTAGGTATTGACCGCAGTCTCCAAATTCTGAGTGAAGACCCCTTGACCCTGTGATACATAGAACTCCACCTTTCAGATCCACTGGGATAGCAACTGTTTCTCCCTCAGCTTAGGGGCACGCTAAGCCCAACTGAGTGGCAATTCCACAGGCTCTACTCTTTCAAATCACTGAGGCCATACCTTTTGAGACTTAGTAGACCAAGCTTCTCATGCTTTTTGTCTCTTCAGCTTCTCAAGGCTTGGGCCTCAAGCCCACATCTGCCCTACTGGAGCAAGTGTTTCAAAGCTCTGTAGCTCCACTGATTGAAGTGTCTGAAGGCACCCCACTACACCAAGAAGCACACAGTCTCTCAGCTCTCTTGACTGATGGATCAAGCCTAGTGCCACACATTTAAGTATCCAGAGGCACCCTACTCTGCTAGGAAGACTCCTGTACACACACACTGAGCCCTCTCACTCCAAAGGTCAATTCCAATGCTGTCTTGTGCTGATCTGGATCTGCTGCTGCCTGGCCACTGCTCTTCTCACTGTTGGTGACTTCTCTGGTGTTAACAGACCTCTTTGGTTTCTTCTGAGTCGTCTATCCATTCACAGCTTCAAAATTTCTTCCACATTTTAGATTTCTGTCAGAGCTCCACCCCTAGTCTAGTACCAATTTCTGTTTTAGTCAGTCAGTGCTGCTTTAACAGAGATACCACCAGTGAGTGGCTTTAAAAAGAGAAATTTTATTTTGTCACAGTCCAATAGACTAAAAGTCCAAACTCAGGGTGTCAGCTCCAGGAGAAGACATTCTTGGGTGGATCTGGGTGAAGGTCTTTGTCATCAGTCTTCCTCTAGATTGGAAGCTTCTGAGGCATGGGGACCCTGGTCATTTTCAAAGGACACTGTTTTAGTCAGCTAGGGCTGCTTTAGCAGAAATACCACAAAATGGATGACTTTAGTGAAGGAAAGTTTATTCTTACATAGTCTGGTAAGCTGCAAGTCCATATTAAGGGTGTCTGCTCCAGAGGAAGGCTTTCCCCTTGTCAGCTCTGGAGGAAAGTCAGGTATTGCATCAGTATTTTTCCAGGTAGCATCTTGGAGCAGGAACCTCAGGTATGAAGGATGCACTCTTCTCCTGGTGCTGCTTTCTTGATGGTACAAAGTTCCCAATTCTCTGCCTGCTTCTCTTTCCTTTCATCTCTTGCAGGATGAAAGGATTAAGGGTGGCGCAAGCCATACTCCAGGGAAACTCCCTTTATTGTGGAGCAGGGAGGTGATCACATAAAGAGATTTACAGTCCCACTCTAATCCTTTAACATACAGCATAGGAAAAACCACAAAATGGAGGACAGCCACAAGATACTCGGAATCATGGTCCAGCCATATGGCTACACTTATTTTGTGGGGGACACCAGTCAATCTGTGACAGACACACTCAGCTTCTGGAACAGCTTCTTGGTGGTATGAGGCCCCCAAATCTCTCTACTAGCTTTTATCCTTTATATCTCAAGAGACAGTCTCAAAGCACAAAACAATCTTACACACTGATTCCTGTCCCACCAACACAAGTGCAGCCCATCCTCCCTCACTAGTATCATGGAGGAAGGACTTGCAACATGGAGGGACATCATGCAGTACTGAGAATCATGGCCCAGCCAAACTGACACACACATTTACAGGGGAACACAATTCAATCCGTGATAGTCCTTCACCTAAAGTGGTGTGTCGAAGTTTCCTACTATCATCAGAACTATTTCTTTCTCTTTTCAGTTGATGTTTGTTTTATGTATTTTGGACTTCTATAATTGGGTGCATAAATACTTAATATGTTTCTATCTAGTATATTGATCCTTTAATCATTTTATAGTGTCCTTCTTTATTCACTGTGGTGAATTTACTCTAAAGTTTCTTCTATCAGAAGTGGACATTGCCATTCCTCCTCTTTTTAGAGCACTATGCGCTTGGTATACATTTTTTTCAGCCCTTTGAGTTTTAGTTTCTTTTTAAGTCTACGGTGTGTCTCTTGTAGGTGGTATATAGATAGACTGTGTATTTTTATTTATTCTGCCATTTTCTGTCTCTTTATTGGAGCATTCATTCTGTTTACGTTTAGGGTAATTATCACTAGGTATGCATTTAGTGCCAACATTTTGATGCCTTTTTGTGTGTGTGGTTGACAGTGGCTTTGTTCCACTTATTTTTGCCATGAGTTGTTTTTATTTGCTTTCTTTTCATCTTTTTCATTGTTGTTGGTTTTGTATTTGCTGAAACTTTACATTTTTCTTGTTTTTTATTTTGATGTAGGGGATTATTAATTTCCTTCACATTTACACTTATTTTTCTAAATTTTAAGTGGTGTTTAATTTCTTTGTTTCACCTTGACTTCTCCTCCGTAGAAAAGATCTATGGCTGCATTTTTTTTAGTCCCTTTTTGTTGTTGTTGTCATGTTACCATCTTTTACATACTGATGTCCCTGTTTCCCTATTTTCAATGTTTTAATTTATTTTTGTTATTTCCCTGTCATGGTTGGTATCTGTTTGCTTTGTTCTGCATTATAGTGTTACTGCTTTTCTAACTTAAAGACTTCCTTTAATATTTCTTGTAATTTTGTTTTTTTTTCAAATTTCCTAAATTCCTCTTTTGTTTTTTAAATATTTTATTCTGCTTCATGTGAAAATTTACAATGCAAGTCAATTTGTCATACAAACTCTTGCACACACACTGCTGTGTAACTCTAGCTGTTCTCCCTCCATGCCGCCATGAGAGCACACTTCTCCTTTCTACCTGTGTTTCCCATATCCATTCAAAGAGCTCTTGTCTCCCTCCACTCTCATCTCACCTTTGGACATGGGCTGCTCAGTTAGCCTCATGTATATATTTAAGCCAAGAAACACACTCTTGATCCATATTCATTTTATGTCTTATCGCCTAGTCCAAACTTTGTCTGAAGAGTTGGCATCAGGACTGGTTACAGCTCTAGTTTAACAGAGAATCCAAGAGTGATGTCCTCCAGGGACCCAACATTCTTTCAGAGCGTCAAATGGGGTCTTTCAACAGAGTTCTAGTTCTGCACGCATATTTTTCTCTCTCTATGTCAGGGACGCTATATTGTATTCCCTGTGAGGGCAGTCATTGGTGATGGCCAGGTACCATCTAATTCTTCAGGTCTCGTACTTATATAGTCTCTACATTATATGGCCCTTTATGTCTCTTGGGCTTATGTTTTTCTTTTCTTCTTAAATAGTTTTCATCTCCCTCTGCTCCTACTGAGTTGGGACCAACTGATGCTAGTTAAATGTCTGCTTGCTAGCTTTTAAGAACCCAGACACTACTTACCAAAGGGGGATGCAGAACATTTCCTTGAAATGAATTTGTTATTCCAATTGGCCTAGAAGTCCCCTGAAACCATGGTACCAGAACCCTGCCCCTTCTAATCTGTCTTTGAAGTGTTGGGTTATATTTAGAAAATCTCTTAGGAGTTAGTTAAGTCCAGCTGTGCTGACCTCTTTTCTGCGTACTGTCACTCGCTTCACCTAATCTAGTTGCTGTGCTCTGTGTAATCAGTGAATACTACTCTCCTGCCCTCCCACTCTTGTGACCATCAAAGATTGTTTTCTTCTGTGTTTAAACCTTTCCTTGAGCCCTTGTAACAGTAGTCTCATATGAAGTTTGTCCTTTTGCAACTAATTTTACTCAGAGTAACGTCTTGCAGATAACTCCACGTTGTTTTCCAAGATTATTGCTGTTCTTTATCATCACGTATTATTGCTTTTTGTGAATATACCATAGTTTATTAAGCCAGTCATCTATAGATGGGCATCTAGGTTGATTCCATCTTTTTGCTATTGTGGACAATGCTGCAATAAACATTGGTGCACATGAATCCATTCATGTAACAACCCTTGTTTCTCTAGGATATGTTCCAAAAAGTGGGATTGCCGAATCATATGATGTTTCTATTTCTAGCTTTTTAAGAAAGAGCCAAAGGGATTGACAAAGTGATCATAACATTTTACATTTCCACCAGAAGATTATGAGCATTCCAGTCTTTCCACAGCCTCTCCCACATTTATTGTTTTGTGTTTTTTGGATTAATACTGGCCTTGTTAGGGTGAGATGGTATCTCATTGTAGTTTCAGTTTGAACTTCTCTAATAATTAGAGATCATTACCATATCTTCATGTATTTGTTAGTTGCCTGGATGTCTTCTCTGATGAAGTGCCTGTTAATATCCTTTGCTTGTTTTTTAACTGGGTTATCTGTCATTATCTTGTTGAGATTTTGTAGTATCTTGTAGATTATGGAGATTGGATACTGATGGGATTCCTGGTAGCCAAGAATTTTTTCCCAGTCTGTTGGCTCTCTTCTTACTCTTTTGGGGAAGTCTTTGGCTGAGCATAAGAGTTTGATTTTAGTTGCCTATTTTCTCTTCTGGTGTTTGTACATTTTAAGTAATGTTTTGTGCTCTGTTTATGCCTGTGCTATGGCTCCCAGCACAGTCCTTTTTTTCCTTCATGATCTTTATTGTTTTAGATTTTATATTTAGATCTTTGGCCTATTTAGAGTTAGTTTTTGTGCATGGTGTTAGATATGGGTCTTGTTTCATTTTTTTGCAAATGGATATCTGTTTACGCCAACATCATTTTTTAAAGAGACTGTCTTTTCCCAGTTTATGAATTTTGGGCCTTTGCCAAATATCATTTGCTCATAGGCAGATGATTTTATATCTGCATTCACTGTCTATAACATTGGTCTCTTTAATTGTCAAAACAGTATCAGGCTGTTTTGACTTCTATGGCAGTGTAATAGTTTCTAAAGTCAGGTAATGTGAGGCTGCTCATTCTGTTCTCCTGTTTGAGTAATACTTTATTTATTGGAGGCTCTTATCTGTCTTCATGACATTTGTAGTTTGTCCATCTCATTAAAAAAATGCCATTGTAGTTTTTATTGAAATTGCATTGTGTTAATCACTTGGATAGAATACACATTTTCACAACATTGAGTATTCCTATGCATCAGCAAGTTACGTTACCCCACTTACGTAGGTCTCTTTTGGTATCTTGCAATAGTCTTGTAATTGTTCTTGTATAGGTCTTTAATGTTTCTATTTAGATTTATTTCTAGGTATTTTATCTTGGGGGCTACCGTAAATGGTTGTGATTTGGAGATTTCCTCTTTGATGTTCTTTTTGTTGATGTAAAGGAATCCAACTGATTTTTGTGTGTTTAACTTATATCCTGATATTTGCTGAACTGTTCTATTAGTTCCAGTCGTTTCTGTGGGTTCTTTAGGGTTATGTGTGTGTAAGATCTTATCATCTACAAATAGAGCTACTTTTACTTCATCCTTATCAATTTGGATGCCCTTGATTTCTTAATCTTTGCTGGTTATGCTGGCTAGAACCTCCCACACAACGTTGAATAAAAGGGGATATAGTGGGCATTCTTGTCTGGTTCCATTTCTAAAGGGAAATGCTTTCAGATTCTGTCCATTTAGGATGATGTTGGCTGTTGACTTTTGCATAAATGCCCTGTATCATGGTGAGGAATTTCCTTTCTATTTCTGTTTTTCTGAGAGTTTTTAACAGGAATGGAACTGGACTTTGACAAAATCCTTTTCTGCATCAATTAATAAAATGAAGCAGTTCTTGTCTTTTTTTATTTTTATAGTTTAATATGATGATTCTTCTTCTAGTGTGCCATCCTTGCATTCGTGGTATGAATCCACTTGGTCATGGTGAATTATTATTATTATGGATAAGTTGTTGATTTCTATTGGCTTTAGTTTTACTGAGCATTTTTGCACCTAAGTTTTAGAGGGATATTGGTCTCTAATTTTCCTTTTTGGTGTTTTCCTTACCTGGTTTTGGTATCAGGGTTATGCTGGCTTCATAGAATGAATTTGGGAGTATTCTACCTTTTTATACCCTTGTAATACCTTTAGTATTTAGTGGTGTTAACTCTTCAGTTAAAGATTGGTAGAATTCTCCAGTAAAATCATCATAGGCAGGACTTTTGGGGTTGGGATTTTTCACTTTCTTCTTTTGTTATATATTTATTTAGTTGTTCTATCTTTCTGTTAGTTTAGCTAGGTATTGTGTTTCTAGAAATGTGTCCATTTCCTCTAGGTTCACAAATTTATTAGAGTATAATTTTGCATAATATTCTGCAAGGATTTTTAAATTTCAGTTGAATATGTTATGATATCACTCTTCTCATTTCTTATTTTGTTATTTGCTTTTTTTACAGTTTTTCTTTTGTTAGTTTGGGCCAATGGTTTATCTATTTTGTTGATATTTTCAAAGAACCCACTTTTGGTCTTGTTGACTCAAAGGTTTATTTTCTATTCTCTAATGCAATTAGTTCCACTCTAATTTTTATCAGTTCTCTCTTCTGGCTCCTGAAGGGTCATTTTTTTGCTTTCTTTCTACTTGTTCCAGTTGTATGGTTAATGCTTGATTTGGGTCCTTTCTGCTTTTTGGATGTGTGCATTTATTGATATGACCTCTGAGCACTGTTTTTGGTGTGTCCCAAAGATTCTGGTAGTCTGTGGTTTTATTCTCATTTAAGTGTGTGAGTTTTTTTTTCCTGTCCTTGATTTCTTCTACTTAGTACATCGCTCAGTCATTTTTGAGCAATGTAATGTTCAGTTTCTGCATGTTTCTTGGTTTTTTTCTTGCTTTTTCTGTTATTGCATTCTATTTTGATGGCTTTGTAATCTCAAAAGATGCTTGTGATATGTAGATGACTTCAATTTTCTTAAAGACTGCTTGATGGCCTAATATATGGTCCCTTCTGGATAATGTTCCACATTCACTGGAAAAGGAAGTATACTTGGCTGCTGCTGGGTGTAGTTTTCTATATACATGTATTTGGGGTCAAATTGGTTGATTGTGACACTTAGATCTCCCATGTTTTCATTGAGCCTATTTCTGGATGATCTGTCCTTCACCGAAAATTATGTGTTGGAGTCTCCTACTATTATTTTGGAGCTGTCTATTTCTGTTTTCAATGCAGGTTGGTTTTATTTTTTAGTTTCTTTGTTTGTTTGTTTTGTAAATGTATTTTGGAACCTTATCTCTGCAGACATAGATTTTTAATGTGCTGTTTTAGTCAGCTAGTGCTGCTTTAACAGGAATATCACACAGTGAATGACTGTAAGAAAGGAAGGTTTATTCTTACACAGTCTGGGTGGCTACAAGACCAAATTCAGGATGTCTGCTCCAGGGAAGGCTTTCCCCCTTGTTGGCTCTTGAGGAAAGCCCAGTACTTCATAAGCCTTTGTCCAGGGAGCTTCTTGGAGCAGGAACCTCAGGTCTTAGGGACGTGCTCTTTTCTCGGTGATGCTTTCTTGATGCTTGTAGGATGAAAAGATTAAGGGTGGTAAAAGCAATACTCCAGGGAAACTCCCTTTGCAGTGGCGCAGGGAAGTGATCCTATGAAATAATTTATAGTCTCACCCTAATCTTTTAACATGAAGCATAGGAAGAATCACAAAGTGGAGGACAATCACAGAATACAGGGAATCATGGCCCAGCCACATTGTTACACATATTTTTTGGGGGACACAATTTGACCCATGATGTATGCTTATGATGCACTCCTGGAATATTGACCCTTTAATTATGATAAAGTCACTTTCTTCATCCAAGTGATGGATTTTACTTTAAAGCCTGTTTTATTGGAGATTAATATTGCCATTCCTAATCTTTCTGGAATGTTGTTAGCTTGATATGTTTTTTCCATCATTTGAATTTTAGTTTGAGTTTTTAAATCTAAGATGTGTCTCTTACAGGTAGTTGTGTTTTTTAATACACTGTCACTCTCTGTCTCTTTATTGGTGAGTTGAATCAATTTTCATTCTGTGTGATTATTGATGAGTACAATATCGTTGCTGTGATGGTCTCTTTTCTTGTGTTATAGACAGTTCCATCACTCCATTTAACTTTCTGTGCTGAGTCTTTTTTCGTTATGCATTTTCTTTTAATCTTTTTCAGCGCTGGTGGTTTTGTATTTGCTGAGACTTCATATTTTTTGTGTTTTTTTTTATTTTGATGCATAAAATTTATGATTCCCTTTGAGGATACCTTAATACTTACTCCTATTTATCTAAATGTAAAACAGTCTGTAATTTCTTTATATCACATTGGCTTCCTCTCCACATGAATGATTTACAACTACATTAATTTTCTTTTTGTTATAATGTTTACATAATGAGATCTCTGGCTACCTATTTCCAGTGTTTTGCCTTTGATTTGTTTTTGTCATTACTCTATTTATGTAGATACTCAGTTACTCTGTTTTGTGTTCTAGTTCTGATTTGTTACCTGATGTTATATATTTCCTAACCAAAAGAATCCCTTTGGTGTTTCTTGTTCTTTTGGTTTGGTTTTTGAAAATTCCCTAAATTTCCATTTATCTGGAAATATCCCAAATTCACCATCATATCTGAGGAATAGTTTTGCTGAATAGCTAATTGTTGGCTGGCAATTAGTTTCCTTCTATGCTTTGTGTATGTCATCCTGTTTTAGTCATCCAGTACTGCTTTAACAGGAATACCACAGCGTGGATGGTTTTAACAAAGGAAAGTTTATTCTTACACAGTTCAGTAGCTTCCAAATCCAAATTCAGGATGTCCACCCCAGGGGAAGGCATTCCCCCTTATTGGCTCTGAAGGAAACTCCTTGTGTTGCATCTATCTTTGTTCAGGGAGTGTCTTGGTGCAGAAACCTCATGTCTGAAGGATGCTGTCTTCTCTAGGTGCTTCTTTCTTGATGGGATGAAGTTCTCAACACTCTGCTTGCTTCCCTTTCCTTTTATCTCTCATAGGATGAAGGATAAAAGCTGGTGCAAGCCACACTCCAGGGAAACTCCCTTTGCAATGGAGCAGAGAAGGGACCTTAGGAAGAGATTTACAGTCCAATCTTTATCCTATTTACCATATAGCTTAGGAAAAGCAAAAAAATGGAGGACAATCATAAACATTGGGAAGCATGGCCCAGTCAAATGGCTACACATGTTCTTGGGATGACACAGTTCAATCTGTGACACTTCACCCTTTGCCTCCCCCCAAAATCACATCTTTCAAACATGTGACACATTCATTCCATCATAGCAAAATCCACAGCAAAAACATGTCCATCCATATTATAGAAATCTTAAATCAGCACCAAGTCCAAAATACAAAAACTATTCTACATCTGCAAAACCTAGAATGCAAGCTATCTGTTTCCAAAGGTACAATGGCAGAACAGACACAAGTTAGACATTCCATTGCAAATGGAGAAGGAAGGCAAAACAGGCAATAGACAAATCAGAAACACATATTACACTAGCCTCCAAAGCTTTGAAGACAATCTTTTTGTTTTCACAAGCTCTGCCCTCCAGATTCCAGGTATTGGCCACATTCTCTGGATTCTGAGTGGAGACTCCCAGCCCTGTGCTACTACTCTGATTTCTAGGTCCATTTGTACAGCATCTCTGACCTCTTGGCTTTAGGTGCACCCTGAGCTCAACTAAGTGACAATTCCTCTCTTACAGACACAGAAAGCCATGGCTCCACCCTTTTAAAACCCTGAGGTCATGGTCATACCTTTTGAGACTGAGGTAGCTCAGCTTTTCATGCTCTTCATCTCTTCAGTGCTTCTTATATGGCCTCATGGCCCAGGCCTCAAGCTCACGTCTGCCCTGCTAGGGTATGTGTTCCAGAGCTCTGTAGCTCAACTAATTTAAGTGACTGGAGGGCACCCTACTCTGCCAGGAAACCTCTGTGCACAGCCACTCAGCTCTCTTGCTCTGTGGGTTCACTGTAGTGCTGTCTCATGCTGGCGGGGTTCTGCTTTTGTTGCTGCCTCTGATTCTTTGTTGTTTCTCACCATCTGAACCTTCTTTGGTGTTAACAGTTCTCCTTGGTTCCTTCTGAGTCTTCTGTCCATACAGTTAAAAAACCACCACCACATTTTGGGTATTTATTACAGTAGCACCCTACTCCTTCCGTACAAAATTCTGTTTTAGTCTGCTTGTACTGGTCTAACAGAAATATCACAGAGTTGATAGCTATAGCAAATGAAAGTTTACTCTTACACAGTCTGGTAGCCTACAAGTCCAAACTGACAATGTCTCCTCCAGGAGAAGGCTTTCCCCTTGTTGCCTCTGGAGTAAAGTCCTTGTGTTGCGTCCTTGTTTGTTCAGGGAGCATCTTGGCACAGGAACCTTACATCTGAAGGATATACTCTTCTGGTGCTCCTTTCTTGATGGTATAAAGTTCCCAACTCTCTGATTGTTTATTTTTCCTTTTATCCCTCATAGGATGAAAGAATAAAAAGTGGTGCAAGCCACACTTCAGGGGAATTCCCTTTGCAATGGAGTAGAGAAGGGATCTTAGGAAGGGATTTACAGTCCCATCCTAATCTGAATAAATCCGCACATTGAAAAATAACAAGGGCTCATATCAAAGCATTAAATCTACAGCTGGAACAAGTAGAAATAGAGGGACAGAAGAAGTCCTTGGGCACCAGAAGAAAGCAAATAATAAAAGTTGTTACAGAAATAAATGAATTAGAGAATACAAAATCGATTGAAAGAGTTAATAAGACCAAAAGCTGGTTCTTTGACAGAGTAAACCCAACTGACAAAAGAAAAACAGGACAGGAAACAGATAACCTGGACAAGAAATGAGATGGGTGCCTCAAAACAGACCCAACAGAAATTAAAAAATCCTAACAGAATACAATGAAAAATTGTACTCTAACAAATTTGAAAAAATTGTTCTCTGATGCAAGAAGTGGACAAATTTCTAGAAACAAACTACCTATGAAGAATAACACTAACAAAACAAACAGAGATATAACAACTAAATTTATAACAGAAGAAGAGATTGAAAAAAAACAAAAAAAGCCCTGACATGAATTGCTTCACTGGAGAGTTATACCAAACTTTCAAAGAGTTGAAATCATTATTACTAAAGGTATTTCAGAGCACAGAATAGGATAGAATACTCCCAAACTTATTCTGTTAATCTAGCATAACCCTGATACCAAAACCAATTAAAAATACCACTGAAAATGAAAATTACTGACCAATATCACTCATGAATTTAGACACAAAATGCTCAATGAAATTCTGTACAACAGAATTCCACAAGATACCAAAAAAATAATTAACCATGACGAAATGAACTTCATACTAAGGATGCAGGTATGGTTCATTATTAGAAAAACAGTCAATATATTCAACCATACAAGTAAAAGTCAAATACCACATGATTTTATCAACTGATGCAGCAAAGACATTTGACAAAGTCCTAGCATATAAATGGGTTGTGTTTTGTAATCCACTGTCACTCTTTGTCTCTTTATTGGTGAATTTAATCAATTTACATTCAGTGTAAATTGATTACAATTTACATTCACATTGAATGTAAATTGATTAGGTAACATTCACCTGTTCATATTAAAAACTCAGCAAAACAGGAACAGAAGGGAATTTCCTCAGCAAAATAAAGTGCTTTTATACAAAACCAATAGCCAACATCATTCTAAAGGCACAGTCTGAAAGCATTTCTCTTGAGAATGGTAAATAGACAAGGAAACTCTTTGTCACTGCTTTCATTCAAAACTGTGGTGAAGCTTCTAGCCACACTAACCAGGAAATAGAAATAAAGGGCATCCAAGTTAGTAGGGAAGAAGCAAAATTATCTCTATGTGAAAATGATATGATCTTACACACAAAAAATCCTAAAGTATCCATGGGGAGGTGGGGATACTGGAACTAATAGAAGAGTTCAGCAAAGTATCAGGATACAAGATCGACAAAACATGATATTAAAAAAAATCAGGGGGTGGAGTACAGATGGCAGACTAAACACCTGTCTCCCTAAGTCCCTCTGGAAACCAACACCTGAAGTGGTAATTAAACAGAGCCTTCTGGACACCTAGTGAGCCCTAGGACACCTCATAGGGCAATTAATTTGGACTCTATACTACTGAAACAAAAACTTATCTCTTTCGCTGACCCCTCCTCTTGGTGAGTACTGGCTTTCACAGACCTGAAGGTAATTTGCCATTTTAACTTTTTTTTCCTCTATCTTAGCTTATGGGCAGAGCTGGGACTTGACTAGTAGCTAGTCTCAGATGCACTGCTGGTAGGACCGGCAGGCAAAATTGCCATATTTTGAGAACCCAGCTTTGGACTCTGTGCATCTTGGCACTTTGGCTTCTCTTTCCACCTCTGCCATTGAGTAGCCAGTACTAAGGCAGGTGGGGAGCTTGTGCGGGATGCCATCTTGTTCCACTGGGAGGTGGATATACTCATATGGAAGCCTCTGCTGGACCTAATTCTTAGGCTATGTGGCAGCACCTGCCAGAGGGGAGTTCTTTTCTGGCAGAAAAGCAGTGTTCAATACAGTGTCGCCAATGGCTGGGGCCTGACAGCAGAGGCCAGCAGGGCAGTAGCCTTTCTGTATTTTGAACTAGTTTATAACATCTGGGGTTGGATATGGGGTGTTACTTTGCCAGCTGGGAAGAGGGACCTGTACACCTGAAAATCTGACAGACTTTGGAAGTTGTCATATATCTTTTACCTTTCATTTTAAGATGGCTTAGATAAACTACTGCAGTCCATCCTCACAGTATCTTTCCCAGTTTCTATTGACTCACATGATGCCCCAAAAGTGACAAACTCTGGATAAAAGCATAACAAAGAAATCCCCCACGGCTTCAGAAGGCCCACAAAAGAAAGCACCAAAGAACTTCCCAGACAGAGAAACCTTCCTGAAACTATTGGAAGGTGAATACAAAAGAATTGTATAGAGAGCCCTCCTAGACTTTATACAAAATGCAGCAGCCAGCAAACAAAATGAAAAATTAAGCAAGCTGTTCAATCTGATGAAACACCAGTATTCCGAAATACAACAAATCAAGAATAAAATTAAAGAGATAGACACTTCAATTCAAAGCCAAGAAAATGGGATGAAACAAATGGAAAAGAGACTTCCTGATTTGGAAGACAGAGCTACTGACTCCATCATTTATGAGGAGAAATCAGAAAAAAGAAACAAAAAAAAAATGAAGAAGAATTAAGAAGCATGGAGGACACTATTCAGAGGAGCAATCTACAATTAATTGGAGTTCCTGACACCTGAGAACACAGAGAGTATTGTTGCAGAGCTGCTGACAGAAAACTTCCCAGAAATTATGAAAGAAGAGAATATAGATATCCAAGATGGATACTGAATGCCACTCAATACAAATCTCAAAAGAAAGACTCCAAGACATGTTATAATCAAGCTTCAGAAAATGAAACATAAGCAGAAACTCTTAAAGGCAGCAAGACTCAAAGCAAAGCTAATGCTCAAGGGTGAGCCCTGCAAGATTTCTTCAGATTTCTCAGCAGAAATGATGCTGGCATGGAGACAGTGGCATGACACATTCAAAGAGTTGAAGAAGAAGAACTTCCAACCAAGAATTATGTATACTGAAAAACTATCTTTCAAATATGAAAATGTAATTAAGACAGTCACAGATAAACAGAAACTCAGACTCTGTAAAAACCAAACCAAAGCTACAAGAAATGCTGACAGAATCTCTTGGCTTAGAAGAACAAAACCACTAACTTTGTATTTTAGAAGCAAATACAGGACATATCACCCAGAAACCTACTCAGTTAGGAAAGGCTCCAAATTCAATCAAACCTATAATAGTGAAAGAAACGATCCAATGATTCTATCATGAAAACTATGATCTTATGATTTTTAAAAAGAGGGATATACTACAGTCATCATAGTCCTTCCAGATGATAAGGAAGTCAGTAAGATTGGTAGGAATTAAAACTGGGTTTATACATAGCTTATAAGGTGGGTCATAGGGGCAACAGTAAAGCAGAATAAAGATGCAACATATCAAATCGAAAAACAATACAGGAGTCTCAACAACCACAAGACTACCCTGAAAAAGATGAAAAATCAACTCACAAAGAAGAATGTCCCAGAACAAATTAATAAGAATAACAGAGAAAACATCAACACGAAAATAATCATATCACAATGACAGCACTAAACACATACCTATCAATAATTACTTCAAATGTGAACGGACTGAACCCTCCAGCAAAGAGACAATGAGTGACATCTTGGATCAAAAGATACTACCCATCCATAAGTTGCCTACAAGAAACTCATCTTAGACATAACGATAGGAACAAACTGAAAATCAAAAAATGGAAGAATATGTATCAAGCTAACAATACACAAAGAAGAGCAGGTGTGGCAATTCTAATCTCAGATAAAATGGATTTTAATATAAAATCCACCAACATGAACAAGGATGAACACTATCACTGGAAAGTTCAATACATAGGCAGGACTTAACAATATCAAATATTTATGCACCTAATATTAGAGCACCTAAATACATCACAGAAACACTGACTACACTCAAAAAGGAGATAGATCACGCCACAAAAATACTAGGAGATTTCAACACCCCACTCTCCATACTGGGGACAGATCGTCTAGTAAAAAGCTCAATAAAGACACAGAAGACCTTATTGCCACAGTGAACCAACTAGACCTCATTGACATATACAGAACTTTCTATCCATCAGTGGACAACTACACCTTCTTCTCTAGGGCACATGGAACGTTCTCCAGAATATACCATGTGTTAGGAAATAATGCAATTCTCAACAAAATTCATACCACTGAATTAATGCAAAGCATCTTCTGAGATCATAAAGCTGCAAAAGTCAAGATCAATAGCAGAAAAAACATAGAAAGTGGAACTCATGGAAATTAAGTAAAATCTTGCTCAAAAAATCATGGATTATAGAACAAATCAAGGACAAAATAAAGAAATCTATAGATTCCAACGAGAATGAAAACACTTCTTATCATAACCTATAGAATACACTCAAAGCAGTGCTCAGAGGTCAGTTTATCTCCATAATTGCACACATCCGGAAGCAAGAAAGAACCCAAACCAAAGAACTAACCCTGCAGCTTGAACAAGCAGAGAGAGAACAAAAAAGGACCCCTCAGTCACTAGAAGAAAACAGATCATAAAGATTAGAGCAGAACTAAAAGAATTAGAGAACAGAAGAACAATTGAAAAAATTGGAAAGACCAAAAGATGGTTTTCTGAAAAGATTGACAAAATTGACAAACCACTGGCTAAACTTACTAAAGAAAAACAGGAAAAGAAACAAATAACCCAAATAAGAAATGAGAGGGGAGTTGCCATAACAGATCCAACAGAAAACAGAAATATCATAACAGAATACTACAAAAGACTGTACTCTAACAAATTTGAAAACCTAGTGGAAATGGACAAATTCCTTGATTCGTGTCACCTACCAAAATTATCACAAGGTGAAGCAGAACAACTTAATAAACCTGTCATAAAGGAAGAGATTGAAAAAGTCTTCCAAAAGCTACCAACCAAAAAAAGCCAGGCACAGATCGTTTCACCAAAGAATTCTGCCAGGCTTTTAGAGAAGTGTTATCGCCAATACTACTGAGACTATTTCATAGTATAGAAAGGGATGGAATACCCTCAACTTCATTCTACGTAGCCAGCATAACCCTGGTACCAACGCCAGGGAAGATCCAACAAAAAAAAGGAGAACTACAGACCGATATGACTCATCAATCTAGGTGCAAAAATCTTCAACAAAATTCTTGCCAATAGAATACAACAACATATCAAAAAAATAATCCATCATGACCAAGTTGGATTTATACTAGGGATGCAAGGCTGGCTCAACATCAGAAAAACAGTTAATGGGATCAACCACATAAATACCACAAAAGACAAGAATCACCTGATCTTTTCTATTGATGCAGAAAAGGCATTTGATAGAGTCCAACACCCACTGAAGATAAAAACTCTCAGCAAAATAGGAATAGATGGCAAAATCCTCACCGTAGTAAGAGCCATTTATATGAAGCCAACTGCCTACATCATCCTGAATGGAGAAAGACTGAAACTTTTCCCTTGAGAACAAAACTAGACAAGGATGCCCACTCTCACCTCTCCTAGTCAAAATTGTACTAGAAGTTCTTCTTAGAGCAACGAGACAAGACCAAGAAATAAAGCACATCTGGATTGGCAAAGAAGAAGTCAAAATCTTCCTATTTGCAGGTGATAAGATTGTATATGCAGAGAATCCTAAGGAATCTGTAAGTAAACTACTAAAATTGATAGAAGAGTTTGGCAAAGTCTCAGGATACAAGGTAAACTTAAGTAAATCAGTAGGATTCGTTTATACCAACAATGAGATTGTTAACGAAGAAATCACCAAATCAATGCCATTTAATATAGACAATAAGAAGATAACTTATCTAGGAATAAATCTAATCAGAGAAATAACAGAACTTTACAAAGAGAACTAGAAGTCCTTACCACAAGAAACTAAGAGAGACTTACATAAATGGAGAAACCTACCCTGCTCATGGATAGGGAGACTTAACATTGTGAAAATATCTATTTTACCCAAAGAAATCTACTTACATAATGCAATCTCAACACAAATTCCAATGACATTTTTTAATGGGATGAAGAAACAAATCATCAACTTTGGAAAGGAAAGAAGGCTTAGATAAGAAAAGCACTACTGAAGAACAAGAACACAGTGGGAGGCCTCTCACTACCTGAGTTTATAGTCTATTACACTACCACAGTAGTCAAAAAAGCCTGGTAATGGTACAAAAAGAGACAGATAGACCATTGGAACAGAATTGAGAACCCAGAGATGACACCATCTGCCTATGAACAGCTGGCATTCAACAAAGGCCCTACGACGTTAAACTGGGGTGAAAACAATCTCTTCAACAAATGGTGCTGGCAAAATTGGATAACCATCTTCAATAAACTGGAAGAAGACTCATTATCTTACACCTTATGTGAAAATCAAGTCAAACTGGATACAAGACCTAAATATCAAATCTCAAATGATAAAGCTCATCCAAGAAAAAGTAGGAACAATAATGGAACTTTTAATATACAACATAGACAGACTTCAAAATCTGTCAAACAAACAACAAACAACAGAAGAGAAAATAGATAAATGGAAACTGCTAAGAATCATATGGTATATCTACTTATTTGCTCATCCAAAGACTTTATTAACAGAATTAAAAGGCTACTTACAGAATGGGAAAAAATATTTGGCAACTCTATGTCAGACCGATGCCTGATCTCCATAATCTATAAGGTACTACAAAATATCAATAAAAAGATATATCATCCAATTAAGCAATGGAGAAAGGAGATGGACAGACATTTCTCTAAAGAGGAGATCCAGGCAGCCAAAAAACAAATGCGGACATGCTCACGATCATTAGCTATTAAAGAAATTCAAATGAAAACGACAATGAGATACCATCTCACCCAAACAAGGTTGGCCATGATCCAAAAAACACAAAACAACAAATGCTGGAGAGACTGTGGAGAAACTGGAACTCTCCTACACTGCTGGTGGGATTGCGAAATAGTTCAACCTCTTTGGAAAGCAATCTGGTGCTTCCTTAAAAAGCTGGATATAGGTATACCATATGATTCAGTAATTCCACTTCTCAGAATATATCCTACAAAATCAAGACCATTCACGTCAACTGATACATTCACATGAATGTTTATCGCAGCACTGTCCACAATAGCAAAAAGTTGAAATCAACCCAGATGTCCAACAGAGGAATGAATAAGTAAACTATGGTATGTATACTCAATGGAACACTATGCAATGATAAAGAACAATGATGATTTTAGGAAGCAGCTCATAACCTGGTTTCAACTGGAGGACATTATGCTGAGTGAAAGTAGTCAGCAACAAAAAGACAAATATTGTGTGAGATCCCTATGATAATAACTTAAAAACAGACTCATGCGTAGAAGAAAAAACTCTTTGACAGCTGCAAGGGTTGGGGGGGAGGGAGGGTAAGGGGAGAAGAGCTTAGATTAGATAGTTGATAAAAATTTGGTTGGGTGAAATCTGTGACAGCACACAGTAGAAAGAAGATCAATTTTAACTGAACTTCAACATAACATGATTACTCCTCCCATCTTGACCCTATATTGCAAGGACAGAGTAGCTGGGCAGGGTGCCGGGGTCCATGTTCTCAGGGGAAATTGAGGCCAATTGGCCCAATTAGCATTTTTCTAAGAGAGCCTTCTACTCCCCACATTGGTGAGTGTCATCTGAGGTCTTAAAAGCTGCCAAGCTGCCATCTGAGGGTACAGCAAATGATCCCAACTCAGCAGGAATGGATGATCACCAAGGACCAAAATGACATGGGGTAAAAGAACCCAGAAGACAGAGAGACCCACATGACTGGATGAGTACATTGATTTGTTACTAGAAGAACTGGATGGTGCCCAGCCACCACCAGTGATAGCCAGGTTGGAGCTCACAAAGTTGAGTCTCACCAGCAACACAAGAATAAAAAGGGGTGCACACTGAGATTTCCACTAAAAGATCACAGTTGACAGTCCAGGGGACTCGAATTTCCCCTGAGAGCATGGTCTCGGGCCCTGGTGGTGCCCCTGTCCATAAATCATAATGGAGGTCCACTCTTCAGCAAGGAATGGATTGGACTTGGTGACACAGAGTGACCATATCATGTATGCATTGTATGGTTCTATGTATCTGTAGGATGTTGTCCTGCTGACCTCTTGCTGTAGGTAGGGGAGTGGGTTGGGGGGAGGGGATAGGAAATTGTTAAGAGGAAAAGACATTGTATGGAGTGGAGAGGAAGAGCGTGCTTTCACCGGGCAGGGAGAGCAGTGGGAGCTGCATATAGGTAAGCATGCAAATTTTCATAGGAATGTATATTTTCATTCAATCATAATAAAAAGAATCTCAGAAAGATATCTAATTTACAGTAGCTTTTAAAGGTATGAAATCTTTACAAGTAAAACTGAAAAAAAAAAAGCCATGAAAGACCTGTATACTGAAAGCTACAAAACATTGATACATCAAAAATACCTAAATAAATGGAGAGATACACTGCATTAGTGGGTAGGGACAGTGAATACTGTTAAATTTCCAATTCTTCTCAAACTGATCTACAGTTTCAATGTAACATCAGGCAATATGTGAAAGGATTTTTTTCTTTTGGTAGAAATTATCAGACTAATTCTATAAATTATACAGGAAACGAAAGAACTAGAAGAGCAAAAATAAATTTGAAAAATAAGTAATGGGAGAAATAGCCAAGCCAGCTTGCCTGATTTCAAGATTTATTATAAAGCTACAATAATTTAGTGTGATATTGGTTTAAAGATAAACAATACAGCAAAGGAACAAAATAGAAAATCCAGAAATACACTCCAAAATACAGATAATTGATTGTCTACAAATGTGTAAAGACAATTGAATGGTGAAAAGATGATTTTTTTAACAGTGTTGAAAAAATAGAAAATCCGTATGCAAAAGAATGAACTTCAATACATATGTCACACCATACAGAAAAATTAACTTGAAAAGGATTAAACATAAAAACAAAGAACCTACAACTTTATAACTTCTAAAAGAAAATGTAGGATAAAATCTTTATAGCCTTGAGTTAGGCAAAGATTTAATAGATAGACGCCAAATACACAGTATAGAAAGAGCAAGTTGACAAACTGTTCTTCACAAATTATAGCAGTATGCTTTTGGATAGACACTGTTACAAAAATGGAAAATCAAGCCACAAACTGGGAAAATATACTTGCAAGGTATATATGGACTTGGATCCAGAATACAGAACCCTCAAAATTCAGCAATTAAAAACTATTAATATTGTGCAAAACAGACAGTTCACCAAACTCGCTGCTATCAAATCAATTCCGACTCATAGCAACCCTATATGACAGGGTAGAACTGCTGCATAGAGTTTCCAAGGAGCAACTGGCAGATTTGAACTGTCAATCTTTTGGTTAGCAGCTGTAGCACTTAATCACTATGCTGCCAGGGTTTGCTGTTAGTCATTAGGGAAATGCAAGTTAAAAACCATAGTGAGATACCAGCAGACACCTGGTGACATTTTCTTTTAAGTCACATCCTTACATATAACAGAACAAAATGTTCTTGGTCCTACAACATCTTTATGATCATTGATATGTTTAAGGCCATCCTTGAAGCTGTTTTGTGTAGTTGTTGTTGTTAGATGCCGTTGGGTCAGTTCTGACTCACAGCTACCGTGTGTGAAACAGAGAAAAGCAGTGCCCAGTCCTGTGCCATGCTCACAACCATTCTCACAACTGAGGCCATTATTGCAGCCACAGAGTGAATCCATCTCCTTAAAGGTCTTCCTACTTTTTGTTGGTCCTCTACTTCACCAAGCATGATGTCCTTCTCCAGGGACTAATACCTCCTGATAACACTGCCAGTTTTTGAGATGTAGGGTCACCATCCTTGTTCTATGGAGCATTCTGATTGTACTTCTTCCAAGACAGATTTGTGCCTTCTTTGGGCAGTCCATAATGTATTCAATATTCTTTGCCAACACCACAATTCAAAAGTGCCAATTCTTTTACAGTCTTATTTTGTATGCATATGAGAAGATTGAAAACATTTTTATTTGGGTCACGTGCACCTTATTCTTCAAGGTGACATCCTTACTTTTCAACACTTTAAAGAGGTCTTTAGCAGACAATTTGCCTGATGCTGCTTCCTGGAGTGCTGATGGTGGATCCAAGTAAAATGAAATCCTTGACAACTTCAGTCTCTTCACCATTTATCATTCTGCTGCTTTGTGGTCCACTTACGAGGATTTTTGTATTCTTTAATGTATAACGAATATCAAAGACTGTGGTCTTTGCTCTTCATAAATAAGTGCTTCACGTCCTCTTGACTTTCAGTGAGCAAGGTTGTGTAATCTGCATATGGAAGATTGGTGATGAGTCTTCCTTCAATTCTGATGCCACATTTTTCTTCAAACACTTCAGCATCTGTGATTATCAACACAGCACACAGGTTGAATAAATGCGGTGGAAGACACAACCCTGGCACACACCTTTGTTGACATTAAGCCATACAGTATCCCCTTATTCTGTTCAAACAACTGGCTTTTTGTCCATACACAGATTCCACATTAATTTATGATTAATTGATACTTAATTATTAAGAATTCCAAATGCCTTAAGAATTAATCTTTTTTCTTTTTAATATGAATTAAGAACAATTTTACAGCCTATATCATGTTGCCATATAACACCCAGAACTTTCACCTCTATTCTATACTAGCTGCAGCCCACCATCGATGTGGCAGCATGCTGCTTCTTTTGTTCAGAATTTCTGTGACCTTTTGATAAAGGTCTGGCCATCCTCACCCAATCAACACTGTTCCAGCAAAGTGTCCCTTAGACAACCCCATGTATGCTTTTGTTAATTGTGATTGAGTGAAAGTATACAATCCAGTTTATATTTGCATGCCTGCCTACCGGAAGCTCCTTCTGCTCTACTTGCACAGTAACAGCACACTTCTCCTTTCCATTCTATACATGTCCTATCCTCTTAACAATCTCCTCTCCCCTCCTCTCTACTCTCTCCACTCCCTTCTAGTCAGAGGCCAGTAGACATCCTATAGCCATAGAACCATAAAGCATACACATGATATGGTCACTCTGTGTCCCTGAGTACAATCCATTCCTGTCCGAAGAGCCCATGTACATTTTTAAAGGTTTGTTCACCTCCTGTACCATTCTATGTTTTGTATGGTCCAGGTCAGTCTATGTCTGGGGAGGTGGCCCTGGTGCTGGGTGGAGTTTGGGGTTAGAGAGTCCAGGGTCCATGCTTTCAGGGAGCTGTCTGTTCAGAAGGACCTTCAAGTGTGGTCTTTCAGTAGAGTTCTGGCTCTAACATCTACTCCATCACCTGTTGTGTCTGAAGCTCCATTCCACGTACCCCATCTGGGCTGTCATTGGTGGTGGCTGGGCACCATCTAGTTCTTCTGGTCCTGTTCTAAAGTGGGCTATGGCTAATACGGCCCCTTTCATCTGATGGGCTCATATATTTCTCCTGTACTCAATGTCCTCCATTTGCCTCAGGTCCAAGTGGATTGGGAACATTTGGCATCATTAAGATGGAAGCTTGCTAGCTTTTTTTTTTTTTAATTTAATATGACTGAGTGAAAATGTACATTCCCATACAAATTTACATGCCCACCTATATGCAGCTTCTATTGCTCTCTCTGTCTGGTGACAGCACACTATTCCTCTCTGCTCCATACATGTCTCATGCACCCAACAGTCTCTTTTCCCCTCCTCTCCACCCACACCCCTTACTCCAGCCAGAGGTCAGCAGGATGATATCCTATAGATGCATAGAACCATAAAGTGCATCCAATATGTGGTCACTCTGCACGGCCAAGTCCAATCCATTCATGTCTGAAGAGTGGACCTTTGTTATGATTTATGGGCAAGGGCAGCATCAGGGCCAGGGGCCATGCTCCCAGGGGAACCCTAAAGCCGCTGGACTATCAGTTGTGGTCTTTTAGGAGATTTCAGGGTGCACCCCTTTTTATTCTTGTGTTGCCAGTGAGACTCAACTTAGTGAGCTCTGTTGCGGCTATCATTGGTGGTGGCTGGGCACCATTCGGTTCTTCCGGTCCCAAATCTATGTAGGCTCTCACTCATGTGGGTTTCTCTATCTTCTGGGTTGTCTTTACCCCATGTCATTTTGGTCTTCAGTGAGCATCCATTCCTGCTGAGTTGGGACCATTTGCTGTGCCCTCGGATGGCAGCTTGGCAGCTTTTAAGACCTCAGATGCTGCTCACCAATGTGGGGTGCATGGAGTCCTCTTAGCAAAATGCTAGTTGTACCAATTGGCCTTGATTTTTCCTAACAGCATGGTCCCCTGCTCCCTGCCCCAGCTACTCTGTCCTTGCAATATTGGGTTAAGATGGAAGGAGTATTCAAGTTATGTTGAAGTCCACTTAATATTGTTTCTAATGTGTGCTATCACTGATTTCACCCAACCAAGTTTCTACCAGCTATCTAATCTAAAACCTGCCCCCCTCATCCTCCTTTCCTCCCTCTCCTTCCTTGCAGCCATCAAAGAATCGTTTCTTCTATGCATAAGTCTGTTTTTGAGATCTTATCGTAGGGGTCTCATACAATATTTGTCCTTTTGTCGCTGAGTACTTTCACTCGACATAATGTCTTCCAGTTGAAACTACGTTATGAGATGCTTCCTGGAATCATCATTATTCTTTATCATTGGAAATGCTCCATTGAGTATATATACCATAGTTTACCTATCCATTCCTCTGTTGTTGGTCATCTGGGTTGATTCCATCTATTTGCTATCATGGACTGTGCTGCGATAAACATTCTTGTGCATGTGTCCATTGGTGTGAAAGGCTTTGATTCTGTAGGATATATTCAAAGTAGTGGAATTACTGGGTCAAATGGTATATCTGGATCCATTTTTTTAAGGAAGCACCAGATTTCTTTCCAAAGTGGGTGGAATATTTTGCAACCCCACCAACGGTGTAGGAGAGTTTCACTTTATCCACAGCCTCTCCAGCATTGGTTGTTTTGCGTTTTTTGGATCTTGGCCAACCTTGTTGGGGTGAGATGGTATCTCACTGTTGCTTTCATTTGAATTTCTTGAATAACTAATGATCGTGAGCATGTCCGCATTTGTTTTTTTGGCTGCCTGGACCTCCTCTTTAGAGAAATGTCTGTCCAGCTCCTTTGTCTATCACTTAATCAGATGATTTATCTTCTTCTTATTGATATTTTGTAATACCTTATAGATTATGGAGATCAGGTGTCGGTCTGACATATAGTTGCCAAATATTTTTTCCCATTCTGTAGGTGGCCTTTTAATTCTATTAATGAAGTCTTTGGGTGAGTAAAAGTAGCTTGCTAGCTTTTAAGACCCTAGTTGTCACCAACCCAGGTTTTGTGTGGAGCAAAATCTTGAGAGAGGGAGAGAGAAAAACCTTGGGTATGCCAACTAGTCTGAATGTCCCCTGACAGCATGGTACCCAGATTCCAGACTTTATTTCTCTGTTCTTCCAGAGAGGTGGTGCTCATTAAGGGGACAATTTAGTTTGAAGTTGAGAGGTACCCCACTTCTGGTGCATACTGTCACATCCTATACCAGATCTTAATCCTAACCACTGTTTAATTTCTAAAAATTCCGTCTCCTTTCCTGTCCCTCCTTGTAACTGCCAAATACTGATTTCTACTGTGCTTAAATGATCAATTGCATTCTTACAATAATGGTCTAATACAAAATTTGTCCTTTTGTGTCTAGCTAATTTCACTTAACATAATTTCCTCTAGATGGTCCCATGTTGACAGGTATTTCTCCAAGATATTGTTATTTCTTACGGTTGTGTAGTATTCCATTGTATGAATATACTACAGTTTGTTGAACTACTCACCTCTTGATAAGCATCTAAGTTGATTCCAACTTTTTGCTGTTGTGGAAAGAGCTGCAACAAGCTTTGGGGTTCAGGTATCTGTTTGTGTGGTATTCATTATTTCTTTGGGATATATTCTAAGAAGTGGGATTGCTGAACCATGTGATATTTCTATTTCTAGTTTTTTAAGAAAGTGCCAAATCAATTTCCATAGCAGTTGAACCATTTTACAGTCCCTCCAACAGTGTAGAAGAGTTCCAGTCTCTCCACATCTTCTCCAGCATTTATTACTCTGCGTGTGTTTTCTTTTTCTTTTTGGATTATTGCCATCTTTGTTGGGATTCGATGATATCTCATTGTGGTTTTGATCCAGATTTCTCTAATGGCTAGCCACCATGAACATTTCCTCATGTATCTGTTGGCAGCCTGTATGTCTTCTTTGGTAAAATAACTGTTCATATCATTTGCCCATTTTTCAACTGGTTTGTCTTTTCTTATTGAGGTTTTGCAGTATCTTGTAAATTACAGAGATTAGGTGGTGATTGGAGGCATGGTGTGCAAATGTTTGTTCCCACTCTGTAGGTAGTCTTTCTACTCTTTTGATGAAGAGTTTTGAAGATCATGTTTCATTTTTAAGAGTTTCTGATTATCTGCTTTTGATTCTGATGACTGAACGTTGTTGTTAGTTTTTGTTAGACTATTGATGCCATGGATTAGTGCCTCTATCATCTTCCCAACTTTTCTTTCCAAGAATTTTGTTGTTTTAGCTTTTACATTTAGGTCTTTGATCCATTTTGAATTAGTTTTTGTGCGTAGTGTGAGATAAGGGTTTTGTTTTATTTTGGGGGGGGTGGATATCCAGTTATGACAACACCACTTGCTGAAGAGGCTGTCTTTACCCCAATTCACTGCCTTTGAGTCTTTATCAAATATCAGCTGTTCATAAATTGATGAAGTTATATTTGGATTTTCACTTCTGTTCCATTGGTCTATGCATCTGTTTTTGTGACAGTACCAGGCTATTGTGACTACTGTGGCAGTATAGTATGTTTTAAGGTCAAGAAGCGTGAGGCCTCCCACTTTGTTCCTCTCCTTCAGTAATAATTTATCTGCCCATGGCTTCCTTCCTTTCCCTCTGAAGTTGGTGATTTGTTTCTCCATCTTGTTAAAAAATGTCATTGGAAGTTGAATTGGGATTGCATTGTATGTTTACATTACTTTGGGTAGTGTGGTGGTCAGGATTATGTCAACTTGGCTACTCCATATTTGGCTGCTGTATTAAGTGGAAGGGCAGGGTTTGTGGTGGCTCCCCGCCCCTCGGCTCTCATCTGGTCTGCTCACGTAGCAAGGATCTCCTGCTCTCTTCTTCCAGCATCTGGATCCGGGACTTGAATTAGCAGCTATTGGACTCATCAGTCCTTACAGTCAGTGCTTGAGAGTCCTGCTCCCTGACCTGCCGATCCTGGGTTCGCCAGCCTCTGTTGCTTCATCTTGCCACCAGCTTGGGATCCACTGATGTACACAACCAGTGATCTAGAACTGACTTTGGGTTCCTCAGCTTCTGTGGCCACGTGAGGCTTGTGCCAGGACTTGGGACATTCTATGATTATGTGAGCTGTTTCCTGTATCTGTATCTATCTATCTATATTATAAATCTTTCCTTGTACCTACACGTGTTGCTGGTTTTGCTTCCCTAGAAAACCCAGCCTAAGACAATTCGGCACCAGGAGTGGTTCTAGAGAAACAAAATTGTAAAACTGAATCCTTTCAAGTGGTTCTTGAGTCTGGCTAATAGTAACACTGTTGCTAACTCTCCTTGTACCGGTAAAAAGTGCTCTGCTAGTCTGTGGGCTGAGGTGGTGGTAAACATCCACAAAATAGCTCCACCAATAGATGAGATATTGGTGAAAGGTGACCGTCAGGGTGAAAACATGTGTGATAACTTTACTAAATTATGTGCAGATGAGAAGTATAAGGAAGTTGGTTGGCTGGTCCTACTTGCATTAGATAAGCTGGTGAAGGAAAAAGATGAGCTCAGGGCCTTGGAATCAAAGCTCTCATGTCGTGTAAAAGACCTCAAAGCTTCTACTTGTGCTTTGAAAGAAAACCTCATTACCTGTAATAGCAGAGCCGATACTGCTGAAAGCCAAACCCAGATGTTTATTGTTAGAGTGGCGGAATTGCAACGCCAGCTCAATTACCAATCTCGAGAAGTATCTGAAATTAAAGTGAGGGCATTGATTGGGAAAAAATGGGACCCTGAAACCTGGATGGGAGGATGATATGGAAGCTGGGGACGCTGAGCCCCTCACTTCCAGTAAATCAATCCTGCCAGCTGAACCACACCCACAGGAAGTAATCACTTCATGTTTGTCTGCTAAACCACCCCTCCCAGTAAAGCCATTATCCTCTCGTTTTCAACCTAATGAGATTAGCTGTAGCCCTCCTGCCTCTGAAGAGTGCCTGCCTGAGTCATTGCCTGGGGCATGGCCTAAGGCAGATGCTTTACGAGAACATGCTGAAGATTCTAAAAACACTTCCACACTGCCGATTTTGGCTTCTAGACCCATAAGTAGACTTAAATCCAAGCAAGCTCCAAAAGGTGAAGTGCAAAGTGTGACCCAGGAGGAGATACGCTATACTCCAAAGGAACTACTTGACTTTTCTAACACATACAAACAGAAACCTGGGGAATATGCTTGGGAATGGCTGTTAAGGGTGTGGGATAATGGTGCAAGGAACATAAAGCTGGATCAGTCTGAATTTCTTGACCTGGGTCCACTGAGCAGAGATTCTTCATTCAATGTTTCAGCTTGAGAAGTTAGGGAAGGACCTAATAATTTGTTTGGCTGGATTGCTGAAGCATGGCTGATGCGATGGCCTACACTAAATCAAGTTGAATTGACAGACTTGTCTTGGGGTACTGTAGAAGAGGGTATCCAAAGGTTTATGGAAATTGGCATGCTAGAGTGGATTTATTCAGTTAGACCTTCAAATCCACACATAGCATGTCCAGAGGACATAACTTTTACCACAACTGTGAGAAACAAATTTGTGAAGGGAGCTCCGGGATCCTTGAAGATTGCTGTGATTGCCATTTTATGTAAATCAGATATGACAGTGGGAGCTGCCCTAGCTGAATTAAGACACCTAACTACAATGGGGCTGACTGGATCCTGTGGTGGTAGAGGTCAAGTGGCTGCACTCAGTCGACAAAGATGAGGTGGGGCATGCTTACAGTAATGGACAGCAGAGGCAAAATAGTAATCGTAATTATCTGACTTGTGCAGACATGTGGAACTGGCTACTTGGTCATGGTGTCCCTAGCAGTGCAATAGATGATCACCCTACTAAGTATTTACTTGATATGTATGAAAGGATGAATTCTAGGTCAGGTGAACAGCAATCTAACTCAAATCACCAGAAGACAGAGTTGCGGTTCCTCAATCAATTTCCAGGCTTGAGCGAGTTTAAGGACCCACAACCTCTTGAATGAAGGGGAGGCCAGGTCCTTTTGAGGAAGAATTCTTATACTCTGCCAAAAATTTATACTGTTAGTCTTTCTCCTGACCTTCCCCAAAGGAATCTATGGCCTTTTACAAGAGTGACTGTTCATTGGGGAACAATCAGACTTTTCAGGGACTACTGGATACTGGCTCTGAGCTGACACTAATTCCAGGAGACCCAAAACTTCACTGTGGCCCACCAGTCAGAGTAGGGGCATATGGAGGTCAGATTATTGATGGAGTTTTGGCTCATGTTCATCTCACAGTGGGTCCATTGGGTCCCCAAACCCATCCTGTAGTGATTTCCCCAGTTCCAGAATGCATAATTGGAATAGATATACTCAGCAATTAGCAGAACTCTCACATTGGATCCCTGACAAGTGGAGTGAGAGCTATTATGGTGGGAAGAGCCAAATGGAAACCGCTAGAACTGCCACTGCCTAGGAAAATAGTGAACCAAAAGCAATACAGCATTCCTGGAGGGATTGCTGAAATTATTGCCACCATTAAGGACTTGAAGGACGCAGGGGTGGTGATTCCCATCACATCCCCATTCAACTCACCTACTTGGCCTGTGCGAAAAATGGATGGATCTTGAAGAATGACAGTAGATTATCACAAACTTAACAAGGTGGTAACCCCCATTGCAGCTGCTGTTCTAGATGTAGTTTCACTGCTTGAGCAAATTAATACATCTCCTGGTACTTGGTATGCAGCTATTGATCTGGCTAATGCTTTCTTCTCCACATCTGTTTCCAAGGACCACCAGAAGCAGTTTTTGCATTCACCTGGCAAGGCCAACAATACACTTTCACCTGCTTGCCTCAGGGTTACAGTAACGCTCCAGCTCTATGTCATAATTCAGTCCGCAGGGACCTTGATTGCTTCTCTCTTCCACAAGATGTGACACTGGTCCATTATATAGATGACATTATGCTGATTGGACCTGGTAAGGAAGAAATATCAGTGACTCTGGACTTATTGGTTAAACATTTGCATGCTAGAGGGTGGGAAATTAATCCCACAAAAATTCAGCCACCTTCCAACTCAGTGAAATTCCTAGGGGTCCAGTGGTGTGGGGCATGTTGCGACATCCCTTCTAAAGTGAAGGATAAGTTATTGCACTTGGCTGCTCCGACAACTAAAAAAGAGGCATAGCACCTAGTGGGTCTCTTTGGATTTTGGAGACAACATATTCCTCATTTGGGTATGCTACTTTGGCCTATTTATCATGTGACTACAAAGGCTGCTACATTTGAGTGGGGCCCAGAACAGGAGAAGGCTCTACAACAGGTTCAGGCTGCTGTGCAGGCTGCCGTGCCACTTGGGCCATATGATCCTGTTGATCCAATGGTGCTTGAGGTGTCAGTGGCAGACAGAGATGCTGTTTGGAGTCTTTGGCAGGCCCCTGTTGGTGAATCACAGCACAGACCTTTAGGATTTTGGAGCAAAGCTCTGCCATCCTCTGCAGATAACTACTCTCCTTTGGAAAAACAACTTTTGGCTTGTTACTGGGCCTTAGTAGAGACTGAACACTTAACTATGGGACACCAAGTCACCATGTGTCCTGAGCTGCCTATCATGAACTGGATATTGTCTGACCCACAGAGTCATAAAGTTGGACGAGCACAGCAGCACTCCATCATTAAATGGAGGTGGTATACACGAGATCAGGCCTGGGCAGGACCTGAAGGCACAAGTAAATTGCATGAGGAAGTGGCCCAAATGCCCATGGTCTCCACTCCTGTAACATTAGCTCCCGTCTCCCAGTTTGCATCTATGGCCTCATGGGGAGTTCCTTATGACCAGCTGACCAAGGTAGAGAAAACTCGTGCTTGGTTTACAGATGGTTCTGCACAATATGCTGGCACCACTCGAAAGTGGACAGCAGCAGCACTACAGCCCCTTTCCAGGACCTCCCTCAAGGACAGTGATGAAAGCAAATCCTCCCAGTGGGCAGAACTTCAAGCAGTGCATATGGTTGTTCACTTTGCTTGGAAGGAGAGATGGCCTGATGTGCGGCTGTATACCAATTCATGGGCTGTGGCCAATGGCTTGGCCAGTCAGTCAGGGACTTGGAAGGAACATGACTGGAAGATTGGAGACAAGGATTTATGGGGGAGAGGTATGTGGATAGACCTCTCTGAATGGGCCAAAGAAGAGAAAATATTTTTGTCTCATATGAATGCTCATCAGAGTACCCTCAGCAGAGGATGAGTTTAACAATCAAGTGGATAGGATGACTCGTTCTGTGGGAACCAATCATCCTTTTTCTCCGGCTACCTCTGTCATTGCTCAGTGGGCCCATGAACAAAGTGGACATGGTGGCAGGGACAGTGGTTATGCATGGACCCAGCAACATGGACCCCTGCTCACCAAGGCTGACTTGGCTAAAGCCACTGCTGAGTGCCCAATCTGCCAGCAGCAGAGACCAACACTGAGTCCTCGATATGGCACTATTCCTCGAGGTGATCAGCCGGCAACCTGGTGGCAAGTTGATTACATCGGACCACTTCCATCATGGAAAGGAAAGCATTTTGTCCTTACTGGGATAGATACCTACTTTGGATATGGATTTGCCTACCCGGCATGACATGATTCTGCCAAAACTACCATCCATAGACTTACAGAATGCCTCATCCACCATCATGGAATCCCACGCAGCGTTGCCTCTGATCAAGGGACTCACTTCACAGCAAATGAAGTATGGCAGTGGGCCCATGCTCATGGAATTCACTGGTCTTACCACGTTCCCCATCATCCTGAAGCAGCTGGCTTGATAGAATGATGAAATGGTCTCCTGAAGACACAATTACGCTGCCAGCTAGGTGGCAGTACCTTGCAGGGTTGGGGAAGTGTTCTCCAGGAGGCTGTGTATGCTCTAAACCAGCATCCAATATACAGTGCTGTTTCTCCTATCACCAGGATTCATGGGTCCAGGAATAAAAGGGTGGAAATGAGAGTGGCACCACTCACTGTTACCCCTAGTGACCCACTTGCAAGATTTTTGCTTCCTGTCCCCTTGACCTTATGCTCTGCAGGGTTAAATGTCTTAGTTCCAAAGGGAGGAATGCTGCCACCTAGAGACACATCAACGATTCCACTGAACTGGAAGCTAAAATTGCCACCAGGCCATTGTGGGCTCCTTGTACCTCTGGATCAACAGACAAAGAAGGGAGTTACAATACTGGCCGGTGTGATTGATCCTGACTGTGAAGATGAAATAGGATTGACATTACATAATGAAAGTAAAGAAGAGTATGCTTGGAATGCAGGAGATCCCTTGGGATGCCTCCTAGTACTACCATGTCCTGTGATTAAGGTCAATGGAAAACCACAGCAACCCAACTCCAAAATGTGTGATAATAGCCCAGACCCTTCAGGAATGAAGGTTTGGGTCACCTCACCAGGCAAGGAACCACGACCAGCTGAGGTGCTTACTGAGGGCAAAGGGAATACAGAATGGATTGTAGAAGAAGGTAGCTCTAAATATCAGTTACAGCCACGCTACCAGTTGCAGAAATGAGGACTTTAATTGCTAGGAGTATTCCTGCTTTGTATGTGTGTATTGGATATTTTGTTTACTTGTGAAACATAAGATGTAAATGGGCTAATGCATTTTCAGTTGTACATGTGTTAGTTATATCATGTTAGATATAAGTACAACTTTGTAACCACACTCCTTCAGAGACTGTGGATGGTAAGATGAGATGTGTCCAGATGCCAAGTTGACAAGGGGTAGACTGTGGTGATCAGGATTATGTCAACTTGGCTACTCCATATTTGGCTGCTGTATTAAGTGGCAGAGCGGGGTTTGTGGTGGCTCCCCACCCCTCGGCTCTCATCCCACGACCTTCCACTACTACTGCTGGTCTGCTCATATAGCCAGGAGCTCCTGTTCTCTTCTTCCAGCGTCTGGTTCCTGGACTTGAACTAGCAGCTGTTGGATTCATCAGTCCTTACAGTCTGCGCTTGAGAGTCCTGCTCCCTGACCTGCCGATCCTGGGTTCGCCAGCCTCTGTTGCTTCATCTTGCCACCAGCTTGGGATCCACTGATGTACACAACCAGTGATCTAGAACTGACTTTGGGTTCCTCAGCTTCCGTGGCCATGTGAAGCTTGTGCCAGGACTTGGGACATTCAACTTGTATGATTACATGAGCTGTTTCCTATATCTGTATCTATCTATCTACCTATCTATCTATCTATATTATAAATCTTTCCTTGTATCTACACATGTTGCTGGTTTTGCTTCCCTATAAAACCCAGCCTAAGACAGGTAGTATAGACATTTTCGCAATTTAAGTCTTCCTATCCAGGAGCAAGGTAGATTTCTCCATTTGTGAAGTCATTTTTTTCATTTCTTGCAGTAGGAAAGTGTAATTTTCTTTACACAGTCTTTTACATCTCTGTTTAGATGCCAGATATTTTATCATCTTGGGGCCTATAGTAAATTTTAATGATCTAGCGATTTCCTCTTGGGTTGTTTGTTTGTGTAAAGGAATCCAACTGATTTATGTATGTTTATCTTGTATCCTGATACTTTGCTGAAGTCTTCTATTAGATCTAGTAGTTTTTATGGTGGATCCTTTAGGGTTTTCTCAGTATAAGATAGTATCATCCACAAATAGCGGTACTTTGACTTCTTCTTTGCCAGTTTGGAGACCCCTTATTTCTTTATCATGTCTAATTACTCCAGCTAGTACCTTGAGAAAAAGTTGAATAGAAGTGGTGACAATGGGCATCATTGTCTAGTACCTGTTTTTAATTACCTTTCCAATTTCTTCTTTTGTAATGGGTTTGTTTAGTAGTTGTACTTGTGATTTGACTAGTTTAGGTAGGTGATAATTTTCCAGAAAATTGTCAGTTTCCTCCAGGTTTTCAAATTTATTAGAGTATAATTTTTCATAGTAGAATACTCAAGTATTAACTAAATGTTATTTCTGGAATTCTCATTCTTTAATTTTAATCATAATTTGTTATGATACACACAGTCTTTGCATAGTCAAACACAGATAAACTTCTCTCTGGTAGTCTCTGATTTCACTCAAAACCTATCTGATATCAGCAATGACATCCCTTGTTTACTCCCCCCTTCTGAATCCAGCCTGAACTTCTGCAGTTTGCTGTCAATATACTGTTGTAGCTGCTTTGAATGATATTCAGCAAAATTTTACTTGCACATGACATTGTTTGATAATTTCCACCTTTGGTTTGGTCACAGTTTTTTGAGAATAGGCATAAATAAAGATCTCCTCCAGTAAGTTGGCCAGGTAGCTGTCTTCTAAATTTCGTGGCATAGATGACTGAGCACTTCCAGTGCTGCCTCCATTTGTTGAAACATCTCAATTGATATTCCGTCAATTCCTGGAAACTTGTTTTTCACCAATAACAACAGTGTACCTTGGACTTCTTCCTTTAGCAAATATCAGTTACTGATCATAGATTACTTATAGCAGTGGTTAAATGTTGACTATTTTTTGATATAATGACTCTATGTATTCCTTTCTTCTTCTTTTGATGCTTCCTGAGTCATTTAATATTTTCCCTACAATCCTCCACTATTGTAACTCGAGGATTGAGTTTTTTTCTTCAATTATTTCAGCTTGAGGAATGCAGAGCATGTCCTTCCCTTTTGGTTTTCTATCTTGAGTTCTTTGCACAAGTCATTAAATGTGTTGTCTTCCCCAACTGCTCTTTGAGATCTCCTACTCAGGTCTTTTATTTTATCATTTATTTCTTTTGTTTTAGCTATCTAATATACAAGAACAAGTTTCAGAGTCCTCACTGACATTCATTTTGGTCTTTTTTTTTTTTCTTTCCTGTGTTTTTAATGACTTCTTGCTTTCTGCATCCTTGATGTCCTTCCACAGCTGTGTCTTCAGTCATTAGTATTCAGGTTGTCAAATCTATTCCTGAGATGGACTCTAAATTTAGGTGGAATATATCCAAGGTCATATACTTTGGCTGTAGTAGACTTATTCAAAATTTCTTCAATTTTAATTTGAACCTGCGTGTGAGTAATTGATAGTCTGTTGTATACTTGGCTCCTGGCTTTCTTCCAAGTAGTGATATTTAACTTTCTATCTTCTCTTTCCACAGATGTAGTCAGTTTGATTCCTGTGTATTCCATTTGGCAATGTCTATATATATATATATATATATATATATATAAAATCATTATTTAAAAAACATAGTCCTTCAAAATTGTATCATGTGATTTCTGGCATTATTTCTATCACCAAAGCCATATTTTCCAACTTCCAACCATTTTTCTTTGTTTCCAATTTTCTCATTCAAATCAACAGTAATTATCAATACATCCTGATTGGATTTTCAATCAGTTTCAAAGTGCAGTAGTTAGTAAAACTCTTCAACATGTCATCTTCGACATTATTGGTTCGTACATAAAATTGAATAATAGTCAAATTAACTGGTCTTCCCTTGTAAGTGTACAGATATTATCCTGTCACTGACAGCACTCATGTCAGGATAGATCTTGAAATTATCTTTTTTTATGACAAATTCATAGCTGTTTGTCTTTAATTCATCATTTTTGACATAGATGATAAACGATTATCCAATTCAAAATGCTTAAGATACTGCTTTTTATGTGTTCCATTACATTTGTTAAGCTATCCAGTTTTCTTGAATACACACTTCATATACTCTAGGTGTCAATTATTAATGAAAATTTTCAGCTGTTCCTTCTCATTTTGAGTTGTGTCACATCAGCAAATGAAAGTCTCAAATGCTTGAGTTCATCTATGTCATTAAGACTGACTTTGCTTTGAAGAGGCAGCTCTTCCTTAGTTGTCTTTTGATTGCCTTCCAACCTGGAAAGCTCAACTTCCAGCACTATGTCAGACAGTGTTCCATTGCTGTTCATAAAGTTTTCACTGGGTAATTCTTTTCAGAACTAGACCATTGCATCCTTCTTCCTGGTCTGTCTCAGTCTGGAAGCTCAGTTGAAACTTGTTCACCATGGCTGACCCTGCTGGTGTCTGAATACCAGTGGCATAGCTTTCAGCATCACAGCAACACACAAGCCCCCATAGCACAACAAACTGATAGACAACTGGGTAGCTGTTGTGTAGAGTCTTCCAACTTAATGTACTCATTTTCCAGCAATATATGTGACATATTCTGTTATGATCCAACAGGAAGTTTTCACTGGTCAATTTTCAGAAATAGATTGCCAGACCTTTCTTACCAGTGTGTCTTAAACTGGAAGCTCCACTGCAACTTGTCCACCATGGTTGACCCTTTGATATTTAAAGCACCGGTGGCATAGAATCAGCATCACATCAACATGCAAGTCAACACAGCACAGATAGTAGATATACCACTTAGAAAAGCTAAAATGAAAAAGACTGACTATATCAAATGTTGGTGAGGAAGTAGAGCAACTAAGACTGTCATACTTTGCTGGTGGGAATATAAAATGGTGCAACCACTTTAGAAAATTGTTTGGCAGTTTCTCATAAAATTTAATATGCATCTTCTACATGGCTCATTAAAAATTAATGCATATCTTCATGAAATGACTTTTACCTAGGTAGCACAAGACCCAGTGACATTTATTTCCATTGTGCATGGAGTTATTATGAGTCAGTGACCACTTATTGCCAGTGAACAACAACACAGCTGTCCCAAGGAGTTAATGGTGACAGCAACTATCATAAAGCCTGTTAGACATCATAAGCACTTGATTTTTGTTTTCTTTCTTTTTTATTTTTAAATTATGCTTTGAGTGAGAGTTTACAGAATAAATTAGTTTCTCATTAAACAACACAAAGTTTCTCATTAAACAAGAAACCATTGACGTTGGTTGCCAACCCAGCAATGTGTCAACATTCTCTCATTCATGATCTTTGAACCCCGTTTCCATTCATTCTGCTTTCTTGTCCCCTCCTGCCTCCTTGTTTTTGATCTCCTGCTGGTGTGCCTATTTGGTCTCTTATACCTGGTTGAACTACTCTTATTATTTGTTTTCTGGTCCTGTGTAACCCTTGGCTAAATGGTGAACCTCAAGAGCTACTTCAGTACTGAGTTGAAACTGTCTCCAGGGCCAAACTCTCAGTGTTTACAGTTAGTAGACTAGTAAGTCTGGTTGTAGGTACTTACTTGGTGAAAACTTTTATGGTTGTATTTCTAAACCATGTAAAATTATCTTAATTAACAAAAGCAATTTTGCCCTTTGGTACTGGATCCTCACTCTGACAGCTTTCCTGGGGAGTTCCATCCAGTCTGACACTTAAAAGAATTGGCTGAGAGCCCACTGTATGACAGATAATAACTCTACAAAAGGATAGGCTTTCCTGATCTACCAGAGGCAGGAAACGAGTATATCCTTTGGACCCTGTGCTATGTTTCTCCCAAACCCAGTAAACCGGTGGTGGTGACAGAGACATTGTTTCCAAGAGTACAAGAAGAAGCAGAGAAAAAAAGCAGATGCATAGGACAGCAGCAGAACATAAATACCAAAGCCCAGCTGAGAGGAACAACATATAGCTAAGCTCACAGAGTGATGTCATTGAGTTTCCTGATAGAAAATTTCCATGTGGATGAGAATGAACACTGGTTCTCAGGAAGGATAAGCATGAGTCTTCTGAGACACAGCAGGTGTCCTTTTAGACACTTGAAGCCCTGTGCTGGGACAACTCCTGAACACAATCCTTGTGTATCTTCCATTCTGTTTATATCCTTCTCTGTATTAAAGATGGTATTGCAGTTACATTACTTCTGTAAATTTTACACGATTGTTCCAATGAATTATTGAACTAAATAGGAAAAGAGTATCATGAGGAGAATGGCTAATGTCAGAAGTAGAGAAGTTGGAAAACAGGAGTATATTTGATCTCTGCTTCATGGGAACCAGCTTGATGCTGATGATTATGGTCAGGGTTGTCCTTTCAACAGACGTCCAGAAAAAGTTCTCTTATTATAATTTTAATGATACAGAGCATCAAAGACTAGACACACATTATTTCTAAGTACTATCCCAAACTAAATTTTAATTTGTGGTAGTCTCAGATATATATAAAAGCTGAAATGATAGTATTTCGAGTTGTCCTTTACCCTATACTCAGTTTCCTTGTTGTTAATATTTAATTTTACTACAGTACATTTGTCAAAATTAATCAGACAATATGTTACTGTACTATAAACTTATACCCCTACCATATTCAGAGTTCCTTAGTTTTCTTCTAATGCTCCTTTTTTTAACTCAGGATCCCATGCATGATCCCGCATTATGTTTAGTTGTCATGTCTTCATAGGCTCCTTTTGTTCTTGAACAGTCTCAAACTCACCTTGTTTTTCATGACTTCAGCAGTCTTGATGATTACTGGTTGGTAATTTTGTAGAATGTATTTCAGGGTGGCTTATCTGCTGTTTCATGATCAGACTGGGGTTATATGTACTTTTTTTTAGCCACTTTTTGTTTGTCTTCATTCTGTTAATTTCTATCCGGTGTCTTCAGGTTCTCAGATGATGGACCTATGCTAATTTTCTTTGCTGTCCTAAGTTACTCAGAGTAATAAAGCAGAGGGGATGAAATGTGTCATTATTTATAGGACAATAGCAGCCAGGGACAAGAAAGCATAGAGGAAACAGGGCTATATCACTGTAAGGAGCTTGAATTTCCAAATAAAAATGTGGTTGTGGCTTATTACCACATGCTTGCTGTAAAGTTAACTTGGGATTTTATACAGGATTGGGTACAGTTTAGCCAAGCCAAGCCAAGTGCTAGCAGTTGTTGTTAATTCATTGACTATAGGTAATAAATATTAATAAACATTCTAATTGTTCATCACCATTGTGCTGTGTAATTTGCAAGCAGTTTACTTCTCTGTGTCATAAAATTTAAGCAACAAGATACTTCTCCAAGGTCAGTTAGCACAAACCTGAAAGATCTGAGTCAGGTCATCTATAAAATGTGGCAAAATGAGATCCAGGTGGGCAATCTGTTGTGTTTAAACGTCTGAAATGAAATATGATCACCAAATGATGCAGAAAATTTCAGCAGCTAAAATTTAGCTAGATTACTTAGAAAAACTTATCTGCATTCGGACAACATCTGTTATAAATGCCACAGATACAGTTTCTATAAAATGTTCTTTAAGTAAAAACATCACACAGATTTCCCAACTAATGTCAGGAGCCAAGATATTTGCATATTACTGCAAAATGTGTGCTATCCAGAGTGTGTGTGACAGACTTTGATGAAATTAAAGCCCTGATCAAGGACAACTAAATAGGAAGGACCTACTCTTGGCTTCTTTCACATACGTAACGTTAACTCTCATACATAGCAACGGCAACTACACTTCCTTATCAAAAGCCAAGTGTGTGTTCTTGTTTCTGAGAGTGAAAAATGTAGTTCATTCCTCTGTAAAATAAGCAGACAGCACTAAATGATCTCCAAAGCCCCTTCTAGATCTAAAACCCTAATGTCTTGTAATTCTGTTATCTCAGGTTTGATATGGAATACCAATGAGAAATAAGCTCAAATCAGGCCTGACAGCAAAAACGTGGGGAATCAGTCTTTCTACTCTTCACACACTAATTAAATTTATGGTTTCAGAATGAGACAAGACTTGCTCTCATAAATTCCATTCTGTGTCTGGTATAAATATCAGCGCAAGGGAGGGTATCCTTTGGAAAGCAGAGTAGAGTGTTCTTAATGGCAGTGATTGTCGAGCACAATTTAGAGGGAGTTTAAAATTAACCCAAAGTTTAACAAAAAATACATATGAGGAAATTTTCTAGGAGGTTAGTCAGTGTTTTCCATGCTTGAAGCTTGGGAACTTGAAAATCAACCCAAAAGTTCATAACAAGCCAATGAGAGATCAGGATGCTGACAGCTGAAGGCCATTGCAAAGGGCTTTTGGATTTTCTTTATTTCTTTCTAATGTTTTTTCAACATCTGACATAATCCCTTTTCTTTTAACAAATCTTTAACACCAAAACCAACAAACTCTTGAAAGCTGACCAAGCAGCCTGAAATTAACCCAGTTTGTTGCAGTCCCATAGGAAAGATGCCATTCATTAGCCTCCTCCTGCTACCTGTTAAGTTTCTAATCCTACCAAGCTGTGCAGCTCCAGGATCTTAAAAGATCCCTCATCCTTGCCTCACAGGTCACTGAGTATGGTCACTCAGTTTCTTAGCTCTTGCGGCTGAAAATGTGGCCTGACACATCAGCATCATTTGGGAGATTGTTAGAAATGTAGAACCTCAAGCACCACTCTCATCTGCTAATGCCGACTCCGCAACTTACCAAACTCCCTGGATACTCACCTGCACATCAGTCTGACAGCTGCTGGCCTGGAGCTTTCTTTCTCTCTTTTTAGGGAGGAAGCAATATGCCAAGGCCTGCAACCTTCTGGAAGAGTGCAGGATTCTAACCATGATAAGAAATGGCAACAAAAGGAAAGTTGAAGGTTTACTTGATTCTTCTTTGTGCAAGGACTTAACTTGCGTTACTTCTATGTTGTTCATTTCTTGGCCATGTGTGACAGAGTTAGCGTCATCAGCTGAGAGTGTCAAGACAAAGGATCCACATGGTCCCTAGAGAGATGGTGTTCCTGCCTGGCTCCATGTGAAACGGACAACTGGGAACTATTTGGGGTCCTTGGACAGATTATTCTACTCTCTCTACCACTCTCTCTCTGCCTTAATCACATCCAAGTAAGCACAACGAGAGTCCAGCAGGTCTGAGGTCCTTAGTGTAACTAAGTTTCATAGCAAAGGCAGCCCTAGAGAGTGTGCCTGGCTGGTGTATGCATGGGAGACTGCATGTAGGAGCCAGCCTGGGGGTTTACCTGGGAGGCGTGTGCACTAGGTGCTGGTTCACAGGAAATCAAACTTTCCAGGGCCTCAACACTTAGCTACCAATTTTTCAGTTTGCCTTAAGTGGATGAATCCCTGCTTTCATACTGCCTCCACTAACATCTTTCTACCATATTCTACACTTTAACTACTCACAGTATGGCTGGGGGTACGGAGCATTAGTTCACTGAAATCTTATTGGCCCTGTAGAATTCCAGACCACTCCCAGATTTACTAAGTATAAACATGCAATTCAGTAAGTTTCTGTGTATTCATATGCACATTTAAGTTTAAGAAGTCTTGGTGTAAACAACTAACACTTAGCCTTGAAAAATCTGTTAGAAATGTGTTGAGTGGTCTGACCTCTTCATCTTTCCCCTGGCTTTTCCATTACTCAGAGCTGGTCAAGCAAAGGCATCACTAAGTACATAAATATAATTGTATGATTGCTTGTTATTCAAATTTCTGTTTCTCTGAAATTATTTGAAAAACTACTGTTTTGACTGTTTTTAACCATAGAGCAGCAAGTTAAGTATGTGGTCCTTCACACACTAGCCCATAGTTAGCTTAATTTTAGAACTGTTTTCACAAAATACAAGTCCAAAAAATATACGGAGGAGATGAGACTAAGATGGTAAAATAGCTACATACATCCTGTGAGCTCTGTAACAACAAAGCACAAGAAAAACAACTGACCAGATTATACAGGACATTCTGGGAGCCCTGAATATCTGGGGAAAAACTGAGAAAGCAGACTGGGTGACAGGGATTGGAGAGCAGGTCCAGAAACAACTAGTTTGGCCAGAGTTAGATCTGCGCCTCTCAGAAGGGCTCACTTCTGCCAGCTGAAAGGAGCTGCAGGCAGTGGCAAGGCAGAGAACAGAGCAGCATTGCATCAAGCGTAGTGCATCTTTTTAGCAGGGAAGCTGAGCCTTGAATGGTTGTCCTTACAGAACAGCAGAAGAGTTTCACTTGAATGTGGTAAACTAAACGCTTGAGAACTCTTGCAGATTTGAATTGCTCCTACTGGCTGAGTTTCTCTCCGTTTCCCCAGCACTTCCCCACTCTGCTCTGCATCAGGCACTAAACTCTGACACTTTACCTGGATAGGAAGTGGGGCATGTTACATGCGTACTCTGAGCTATTCTGCCAGATTTGAAGTGGAAAATAAAGCTGGGGAGTGGAGAGGTGGGGACTGGGGCAGGGAGTGTGTGATGTCTCTTTTCTCAGCATGATCATAGCTCTAACTACCCAGTTACAGAGTTTTAGGATTTCTAACGCAGCACTATCAAACTAGCTCAAATGAGTGGACTGTTTGGATACTCAAAAACTAGAAGAAATATATATACATATCTGTTAGAACCCAGTATTGGAGCATAAATAAATTACAACTTCTGATGGCTTGGAGACAACAATCGATCTCAAATCCTTTGAAAAAACTGTGGCTTCAGAAAATTCCCAAAAGAATCAAAAAGTTTTCCAAATGAAGACAACTTCCTGTAGTTATCAGAGGTGGAATATAAAAGGGTAATGTATAGAGCACTTCAAGACATCAGGAAGGAGATTACAGGCAAAATACAGTAGAGTGTAATGAAAAATTAGGCAGGCTACAAGAAATACTTGAGAAACCATGATCTGAAATTCAGCAGATTAATAATAAAATTACAGAATTAGACAATTCAATGGAAAGTCAAAGAAGCAGAATTGAGACAGAGGAATGCAGAACTAGTGAGACTGATGATAAAACAACTGCCACCAGCATATTTTGAAGAAAAATCAGATAAAGTATTTTTTAATTTTTATTTATTTATTTATTTTATTGTGAGGAAGTGAGAGTACACAATCCATATCAATTTTGCATATCTGCAGTTCCATCAGCTCTCCTCATCCAATGACAGCACATTCCTCCTTCTCACTTTATACTTCTAGTATCCTTGTAATGAGCACCTGTCCCCTCCTCTCCATCCTCTTCTCTCTCATCTGCAAAGAAACCAGCAGGACAACTTACTATAAATATAAAATCATAAAATATACACATCATATAGTCACGCTGTGTCCCCAAGTCTAGTCCATTCTCATCTGAAGAGTTGACCTCAGTACTGGTTTCCAGTCAGGGCCAGGAACAGGTCTAACGGCTATGTTCCCAGGGAACTCTCCAGGATGTCAGACCATCATTTCTGGTCTTTCAGTAGAGTTCTTAAACCACACATTTCTTTTTCTCATGTGGTTTCATGGACTCTACATTGTGTTCCCCATCACAGCTGTCTTTGGTGGTGGCCAGGCACCTGGCCTAGTGTTGGTACAGTCTGCCATTCATATGGGTCCCTCTGTGTCCTGTGCTGATTTTTCCTCATGTCTTGGATGTTTCTTGGTGATCATCTATTATCTATTCCAGACGGGCCAGGACAACTTGATGCCTCAGATGGCAGCTTGTTTTTTGGCAGATGGATGTCCAATTTTGCCAAAACCATTTGTTAAAGAGACTGTTTTTCCCCCAGTTCACTGCCTTTGAGCCTTTGTCAAATGTCAACTATTCATAGACAAATGGTGTTATTTCTGGATTCTCTATTTCTGTTCCATATAGACTAAAAATGTTTTTGTGCCAATACTAGGCTGTTTTGACTACCATGGCAGTGTAATAGTTTCTAAGGTCAAGCAGTGTGATGCTTCCCACTGTGTTCCTCTTCTTCTGTAGTGCTTTACTTATCCGGAGTTTCTTCTCTTTCCCAACAAAGTTGGTGACTTATTTCTCCATCTTATTAAAAAATGACTTAGAAATTTTTATTGGGATTGCACTGTATGTATAGATTGCTTTGGGTAGAATAGACATTGTCACAGTGATATGTCTTCCTATCCAAGACCAACGAAGTTTTCTCTACTTAGGTAAGTCTCTTTTGGCTTCTTGCAATACAGTTTCGTAATTTTCTCTGTATAGGTCTCCTACATCTGTGGTTAGATTTATTCCTAGGTATTTTATCTTCTTGGGAGCTATTATAATTGGTATTGATTTAGTGATTTCCTCTTTGATGGTTTCTTTGTTGGTGTAAAGGAATCCAACTGATTATTTATGTTTATTTTATATCTTTATATGTTGCTGAACTCTTCTATGAATTCCAGTAGTATTTTTTAAAATAAATTCTTTAGGGTTTTCTGTGTATGAGATCATATCCTCTGCAAATATGGACACTTCTTTTTTAGTGATGTAGATGCCCTTTATTTGTTTGCCTGGTCTGGTTGCTCTGTCTAGAACTTCCAGCACAATGTTGAAGTGGTGACAATGAGCATCCTTGTCTGGTTCGTTTTCTCAGGGGGAATTCTTCCAGTCTCTCTCCATTCATGATGATGCTGGCTGTTGGCTTTGCATAGATGCCCTTAATAAGTTGAAGAATTTCCCTTCTGTTCCTATTTTACTGAGAGTTTTTAACATGAATGGGTGTTGAACTTTGTCAAATGTCTTTCCTGCATCAATTGATAAAAATCAAATGATTATTATCTTTTGTTTTATTTATGTGGTTAATTATGTGAATTGTTTTTCTGATATTGAATCAGCCCTGCATCCCTGGTATGAATCCTACTTGGTCATGGTAAATTATTTTTTGATATGTTGTTGAGTTCTCTTGTCTTGGATTTTGTTGAGTATTTTTTACATTGAGATTCACGAGAAATGCTGGTCTGTAAGCTTTTCATTTAGTTAGCTTTTTGTGGTACCTTTACCCGGCTTTAGTATTAGCATTATGCTGGCTTCATAGAATGAATTTGGGAATGATCTGTTATTTTCTATGTTGTGAAATAGCTCCAGTACTGTTGGAATTAACTCCTCTTTAAACATTTGGTGGAACTCTCCAGTAAAGCTTTCTAAGACTTTTTTTGGTTGGAGTTTTGCCTGCTCAGGGGAGTTGGAAGATTTTCTTTTTTTTTTTAATTTTTATTTTTATGCCCTTACCGAGGTTGTTAAGCTGTCCTCTCTCTGAGTCTAAGAAGATAGCTCAGTGCAGGGTCAAGGAGTCCTACTTCTGACTCAGTTAATCCCATCAGACTCCAGAGCAAGGCTCAGTGCAGACAAAGGATGGGGAGCACTGAGGAGAGTTTTATCTCATGATGAGTTATATTTGCATGCAGTAGGTAGATGCAAGCCTTAGCTTTTGACAATCCAGTGCCACTTTTCACTACTTCAGTCAGCACTGGTGTACTCTCCACTGCTCTGTCTCTCCCACTGAGGAGGATGCCTTCCAAATGTCACTGCTCCATTCATCATGCTGGCTGAAGCCAATTCCTGACAAGTCAGGTCTTACATGGTCTAGGTGCTTCTGGATCTACTCTTCCTTCCCCATTATTCAGTCCAATTTCTCAACTTTCCCTTTGACGTTCAAGGCTCCTAGAATGTCATACATAATTAATTCATTTGTTCTTTTGGGTCTTTCATGTTAGAGGGATGACAGAAAGCATCCAAATATTCTGTCATGTTGTCCCCACCCTTTAGCCCTTCTGTATCTCTATTGAGTTTCTTCCTAGATGTTCTGTCCTTTACTCAGAATGGAGTGTTGAATTCTCCTATTATTATTGCGGGATTGTCATTTTCTCTTTCGGTGCTGTTAGAGTTTGTTTTATGTATTTTGGAGCCCTGATGTTGGGTGCAAAGATTTTTATTAAGGTCATGTCATTCATGATGGTTTGCCATTTTAGTCATATAATGCCTTTCTTTGTCTTTTGTGGTGGATTTTGTTTTAAAGTCTATTTTATCTGAGGTTAGTATTGCCCCTACTGCTCCTTTTTGATAGCCATTTGTTTGATATATTTTTCCCTTGTTTTTATTTTTAATAAATTTATGTCTTTATTTTTAAGGTATGTCTCTTGTAGGCAGTATATTGATGCATCCAGTTTTTTAATCCATTCTGTCACTCTCTTACTCTGTATGGGTGCATTCAGGTTATTTATGTTAAGTGTAATTACTGATAAAACAAAAGAACTAAACCCTCTGCCATCAAGTTGATTTTGACTCATAGCAACCTATAGACAGAATTGAGCTGCTCAATTCTCCTCAAGGAGTGCCTGGCAGATTTGAACTGCAAACTTTCTGATTAGCAGCTGTAACACTTAACCACTATGCCACCAGGATTAGGTGTGAGTTTATTAGTATCATTTTGTGCTGCTTATTTTTTTTTCATGATGCTGCTGTTTGCTTCCTCTTCCTCTTGTGCTGAATTCCACTTGTTTTGCATGTTTTGTAGATTTCGTTTTCATTGAAATTTTATGTTTTTCTTTATTTTGATGACGAGTTTTGTTCACTTTATTTGTGGTTACTTTGAAATTTACCCTTATCTTCCTAGATTTGAACCACTCTATTATTTCTTGGTATCATTAAAGAGTCCTATAACATTTATTCTCCTTTCTATTGTTCTGGTACCATTGTCATTTAGAGATTAACCTTTCTAGTTCTCTGTTATAATTCTTTTGCTCTTGCATAGTCTTTGAGAGTTCATTTTCTAGGCTGGTATCTGGCTAGTATGATCCTGAATCCTAGAATTAGGCTGTGGTCTGATGTTTTCTTAGACTGAAGGACTCTGCTTAATAATTTTTGTAAGTTTGGCTTGTTTTTTACATATTTCCTTAGTTTCCAGTTATCTAGAAATGTCCTAATTTCATCATAATATTTGAACAAGAGTTACCTAGAACATGTTATTCTTTGATGGCAATTATTTTCTTTCAAGTTCTTTCTTTATATAGGTCCTTCCATTCCCTTCTTGTTTGCACAGTTTCTGTCAAATAATCAGGACTTAATCTTATTGTTTCTTCTCTGTGTGTGATTTTTATTTTTCTCAAGTGGCTCTCAGAATTTTGTCTTTTTCTTTGGTTTTAGTGAGTGTACTTATGCTATGCCCTGGTGATTTTCGTTTTGGTTTATCATATATAGGATTGGTTGAGCTTCTCAGATGCTCAGTTTTTCATCTTTTGTGAACTTAAGGAAGTTTTCTATCAGTTCTTCAGTAATCCTCTCTATGTTTTCCATTTTCTCACCCAGTTCTGGTACTCCAATCACCAAAAAATTTTTATGTTTGATTGTATGCCATGTAATTCTCAAGCTTTTTTTTTTGTTGTTGTTGTTTCTTTCTTTCTCTTATGTTTCCTCAGGCAGAGTTGTATTCCAGTGTTTGTCTTCAGTTTTGCTGATCCTGTCTTCTTTGATTTCAAACCTACTTTTCAACTCTTCTATGACTTATCCATTCCTAAAATCTTGGTTTTTATCTTTTATAATTCTAATTGTTGTTTTTGTATGACTTCTAATTGTGAATTGATTTTGACATTTTTTGGTATTATTTTTGTGAATTCTTGCATTTTTTGGTCTCTACTTTCCATGAACTTGTCTGCCTTTCTCAGAAATTTGTCTATTTTTTCCTTATTCTGCCTTTTGCTTCATCTCTTGGATACCTTTGAATGTTACATTTGAATTCTTCATCAAGTAGTTTTGGTTTCTTTTCTTCTACTGAAAAATCATCTGCTGCTTTATTTTGGATGCTTACTGAAATCATCTTTTCCTCTTTTTAATATGTTTTAATAATGTATGCTGTTTGGGGGCCATTTAGTAGTTATTTTCTTCATTTACTGATTGTAGATGTTTATTTTATCTTGTTTTTTTGTTTCATTTGGTTATGTTTGTGCAAGTGGGCTGTATATTCTTTGTTGTTTGCTTATCTGTGGTCACAATACTTTTCACCTCCTTGTCCAGTGGGCTGTGCAAGTCTCAGCTATTGTTCAGTGTGGCAGATCCAGTTGAAGGGGAGTGGCTGAGATTGCTTGTTTGTGGCATGTACTAGGGCCAAAAGAGATGGCTGGAAATCAGTGCTGGGCAGGGTCCAGCAAGCCATGGCTGTGTTAATTGGGGATATGATGTTCAGTGCATGGTGCATATAGGCAGCAAGAAAGGGGGCTTGTGACGTGTACAGCTAACATGGGTGAGGGAATGAGAAGAGAGAGGAGAAAAAAGAGGAAAAAGTAAATAAACAAACAAAAGATATGTTAAGGAAACTTAAAGTTGGAGTGCAGAAATGAGAAATTGAGAAATGGAGAAACTAAAAAGAAAAAAAAGGAAAATCAACTATTAGGTAAAAATTTCAAAAAAAGGGGGGGAATGAAAATAAAGTCTCCCACAGGTCCTGCTATTGTGGCTGTGAAAACAGCAAAATTGTCTCCCAGGCTACACAATATAGTGTGACTAGAAAGGATATAAATCTGACACCATATCAGGTATTCAGGATACAAGAAAAAAAGTATAGAGAGATAAGAACTGAGAAATGAAGAAAGAGAGCCCAGCTAGAAGGGGTTCCCAAGGCGAGAAAAGAAAAAGGAAACCAAGAATCACATAACACAAAGCACAACAAAGCAAAACAAAATAAAACAAATTAAAAAAAAAAAATGAGAATCCCACCAGCATGGCGTCATGAGCTTTGGGAGTGGTTCCCCAGTTGAGCTGTGCTTCACTAGCCTTTCAAAAGGAAGCATAAATGGCACACAGATCCAGACATTTGAGAGAAAGAATTTAACATTTGAGAGGCATGGAAGAAACCTAGAGTTGTAAAAGAACAACACCAGCTATGGATAAATGGTACTCAGGGAAACTATCTGTGTGCGCTGGATGAATTCAAGTGGCTGAAGTCAAAGCAGTTTTCTCTCAGCCAAGAATCTGAGAACAGGAACCTGAGGAGGCTGAGGGTAGATGAAGGGTAAGATTAGGAAAGGATATATCACTGGTTACCAGATGATTCGTGTTCTACCAGGAAATTCATGAAGCTGCTATCCAGTACACCATGCCTGCCAATCTCTGATGTGGGCAGGAAGAATTCAAGCAGCACAAATGTTGACTTACTGGTCAACCAAGCCACTGTAGCTATCAAGGAGGTGTTGGAAGCTAGCAGCAGGAAGTAGATGGGGGTGTGAAAGCTTTTTTTTCTGATCCCTGGGAGTTTTTTCTCCTGCTGAGAATTCTGTAAAACTGTGTTCCCATGCTACCTGTCTACGGGACTCCAAGGTGTTGAATCCATGTTGGGTTAGCTTATCAAGGACTTCTGTTCATGTCTCTTCTTGCTCTCAGCTCTTTGTCAGTTTCTTATTCCATTTGGTGTTTGGCTGAGTTCGTTGTCTCTTCTTGACAGTTGGCTTCCAATATTGACATTTGTCAATGTTTTGTTTGGTTTTCAGGGGCTTTGCTGTGGAGGGAAATGCCTCTAAGTGTTTAAGTGAAAGGGACAGTTGCAAATCTCTCACTGTAAATCCAAAGCTGGAAATGATTAAGCTTAGCAAGGAAGGTATGTAAAAAGATTGATTGTAGACAGGAATTGGGTTAGGTAAAGGGAATGACAATACACAGAAGAATTGAAGTCAGCACAGCTGGACTGAACCAAAAGCTAAGATGTTTCTCAAATATAACCCAACACTTCAAAAGACTTAGTAGCAGGGACAGGAATATGGGGACTATGGTTTCAGGGTATAACTAGGTCAGTAGGCATAGTTATTTTTTTTTAAGAAAATGTTTTATATCCCACTTTGGTGAGTGGTGTCTGGGGTCTTAAATGCTAGCAAGTGGACATCTAAGTAGCATCATTTGATCCCAATCCACATGGAGCAGAGAAGAATAAAAGGCACCAAAGACATGACGATAACATAAGCCCAGCAGACAGAAAGGGCTATATAATTCTGAGGCTATATCAGCAAGAAACTACCCAGCCATCACCAATGACTGTCTTGACAGGGAATGCACTATACAGTCTTTGCCACAGTGAGAGAAAAATGAGAATCCAAAGCCATAACTCTACTAAAAGGCCAGACTTGATGGTCTGCCAGACTGGTAGGTCTCTTGAGGACTTGACTCTTGGACTCTGTGTTTGCCCAGAGCTTAAACCATTCCAAAAGACAACTCTTCAACAAAAATTGGACTAGACTATAAGACATAAAATGATGCTGGCAAAGACTGTGCTTCTTGTCTTAAGGATATGAATGAGGCTGACTGAACAGCTCTTGTCTGGGGGCCAGATGAGAGCATGGAGAAGGGCAAGAGCTGGTTGAATGACCACAGGAAATATGGGGTGGAAAGGAGGAGTGTGCTGTCACAGGGCCGGGAGAGCAGCTAAAGTTACATAGCTATATGTGGAAGGTTTTCTATAACAAACTGACTTAGATTTAAATTTTCACTCTAAGTACAATAAAATATATTTTTAAAGGAAGAAATCCATCCTTCTAAGGACATCTAAGTTTTGAAAAATGGTGGAAGTCCATTTAATGAATAAAAGACAGTCTTTTAACAGAAAACTTTACCAAGAGTCTGGGCCAATGTGGTGGAGTAGATGGATTCTTCCTGTGACTCCTCTAACAAAAAAGACGCCAAAGAACAAATGAATCCAATGCACACAAAATCCCAGGAGCTCTGATCACACAAGGGAAAGTTGAGAAATTGGACTGAGCAATGGGAAAGGGACAATAGGATCAGAAGTGCGTAGGACTTCACAGATATGATATACCAGGACAAGGCTGCAGCCATCACATGGTGGGCCAGGTGTGCAGGTAGGTGGATTCCCTTGTCAGCGTGAGTAACTGTCTGGAGCTTCCACTCACACCTCCAGAACCAGTGAGAAACAGCACCAGATTGTTGAAGGCTAAGTCTTTGTGTGTAGCTTTCCAGTGTGGCTCTGAATCTTTCCTTTGAGATGGGCCTGTCTCCTTTCTCTTGGCCCTTTCCCTTTGCTTCTTTACACTGTGCCTGGCACTAGAGTCTGACACCGTTAACTCAGCTGGAAGTAGGACTTCTGAAGCCCACACTGAGCCATTCTCCCCCTCCATTATGTGCACTGCACTCAGCTCCAGAGTCTGACACAATTAACTGAGCTGAAAGTAGGACTATGTAAGCCCTTTCAGAGCCATTCTCCAAGACTGAGAGGTGAAACAATTTAACAAATTCAGGGAAGAGGGGAGTAATTCTGCTGATTCCTCTAAGCTGTAAAATCAGGGCAGAAAATGTTCCTTTATCTTAATTCAGACGTAAGAGGATATGCCATCCTCACATACACTAAGGGGTGACTGTTAGCTCTCTGACATTCTCAGCAGCTACAGCCAGTAGCTGCCCAACTAGGATAGAGACAAGAGACTGCACAACACACTGATTGACTTCCTGGATACCTGAGTTGAATCCACATAAGAACAGTAAACTGTACATTTGAAATGTACCATTTAGAACACAATAGGCAAAAATGAAATAAATAAATAAATAAATGCAATTTATTGATGGCTTAGAAACAGCAGTCCACATCAAAGCATTTATTAAAGGGGTGGATCATGACCTCTCAGAAAGCTCCCAAAACAATGAATCAAATTTTCCAGAGGAAGAGAACATCCTACAATTATCAGAGGTAGCACATGAAAGATTAATATTTATAACTCTTCAAGAGATCAGAAAGGAGACGGGGCAAAGTGAAGCAAGCATAATGACAAGTTGAACAAGCTGCAAGAGAGCATTGAGCAGCAAGAATTAGAAATTCTGCAATCAATAATAAAATTGGGGAATTAGGTAACTGAACAGAAAGTCAAAGGAGCAGAACTGAGGCAATAGAAGCTGAGTTAGAAAGACTGAAGATAAAGCACATGACATCGACATATTTGAGAAAATATCAGATAAAATAATTAAAAAACTCAAGAAAAACTAAGAACCATTGTGGGAATCTATGAAGAAAAATAATCTATGAGTAATTGCAGTACCTGAATGGTGGATAACAGAAAATGCAGAAAGAACCATTGAAAATTTACTGACAAAAACTTCTCTAATACCATGAAATATTGGAAGATACTTATCAAAGACTGTCATCAAACTCCACACAAAGTAGATCTCAAAATAAAGACACCAAGGCATATTATAATCAAACTAGTCAAAACTAAAGATAAGGAGACACTTTTAAAAGTGGCTAGGGATAAACAAAAATGACCACCAAAGGAAAATCTATAACACTAAGATTTGATTATTCAGCAGAAGACATGTGGGCAAGAAGGTAAAGGGATGACATATACACAGCCTTGAAGGAAAACAATTGCTAGCAAAGAAATATGTATACAGGAAAATTGTCTCTCAAGTATGATGGCAGAATTATGACATTTCCAGATAAACAGAAAGTTAGTAAATTTGCAAAAAACAAACCAAAATTATAATAAATGCTAAAGGAAATCTTTATTTAAAAAACCAGTAACACCAGGTAACACCCCAACACAAGAACACAGAACAGAGCAACTGGATAGCAACCCAAATAGGGGAATCACAAAACAAAATTATAGGCAAAACGCTGAAAACAGGGAAACAGAGATGTCATTATGTAAACATTATAACAAAAAAGAGGGGACCAAAAGAAAATGTAGTCATAGATCTTGCTCATGGGTAGGAAAAACTAATATTGCTAAACTGTCTGTTCTACCCAAAGTGATCTATAAATACAATGCAATGCCGTTACAAATTCCAATGACATTTTTTAATGAGATGGAGAAACAAACTACCAACTTCACATGGAACAGAAAGAATCCATGGATAAGTAAAGTGTTACTGAACAGGAAGAATAAAGTAGGAAGTTCCACTCTACCTGACTTTAGTAATTATTACACTGCCATGGTAGTCAAAACAGCCTGGTACTAGTACAAAAAAAAGACATAGATCAGGGGAATAGAATTGATAATCCAGGTATAACATCGTCTACCTATTAGCAGCTGATTTTTCACAAAGGTCCAAAGTCCATAAAATGTGGAAAACACAGTCTTTTTAATAATTGCTGTCAGCATAGTTGGATATCCACTTGCAAAAAACAAAGAAACAAGATCCATGTCTCACACCATGCACAAAATTAACTCAAAGTGGACCACAGACCTAAAAATAAAATCTAAAACATTAAAGATCATGAAAGTAAAAATACAGACACGTTAGGAGGTCTAATACATAGCACAAACTGACTATAAAATATTGATAACAATACACAAACACTGGGAGAAAAAATGAATATCTGGAAACTCCAAAAAATCAAACACTGATGTTCATCCAAACACTTTATCAGGAGTATAAAAAGAGTACCTACAAACTGTGAAAGAATTTTTGTCTACCGTGAATCCAATCCTGGTGTAGTCTCCATAACTTACAAAGTACTGCAAAATCTCAACAAGAAATAAACAAATAACCCAGCCAAAAAGTGGGCAAAGGATATAAACAAGTATTTCACCAAGGAGAGATCCAGAATGATAACATATACATAAGGAAATGCTCACATTCATAAGCCACAAGAGGAATCCAGATCTAAACTACAGTGAGGTACCATACCATGCCAAAGAGGCTGATATTAAGCCCAAACACATAGAATAATAAATGTTGGAGAGGTTGTGAAGACTGGAATTCTTCTACATTGATGGTGAGAATGTAAAATGATATAACTACTTTGAAAATCAATTTGGAACTGTCATGGATTGAATTATGTCCCTCCAAAAATGTATATTGCTATTTGGCTGGGCCATGATTATCAGTATTTTCTGATTGTCCTCAACATTGTGATTTTCCTTTGTTGTGAATCCTGACTCAACATGTGGTTAATAGACTGTGTTATATTAAAGAAGATTAGGGTGGTACTTACCACCCTTCCTAAGGTCACTTCCCTCCTCCATTTTAAAGGGATATACCTGAAATGTGGCTTGCACAACCTTTTATCCTACAGCAGATACAAGGAAAGGGAAGCAAGCATCATGCCATCAAGAAAGAAGCAACAAGAGTGGAACCTGTCCTTTGAAACTCAGGTTCCTGTAGGAAAATGCTCTCAGACCGAAGGAAGACTGATGCAACAGAAGGACATTCCTCCATAACTGACAAAGAGGTAAAGCTGTCTCCTGGAGCTAACACACTCAATTTAGAATTGTATGAAGTCTGACAATTAAGTCCATGAATTTAATTGGCTGTCCTCGTAGCCTACTGGCTGTGTAAGAAAAAGCACCTTTGTTAAGGCCATCTACTTGTGGTATTACTGTTACAGTAGCACTAGATAACTAAGACAGTGCTTTCTTAAAAAGCTAGAAATAGCAATACCATATGAGCCATAAATCCCACTTCTTGGAATATATCCTAGAAAAATAAGGGCTGTCACATGAACAGATACCTGCACAACAATATTTATTTGTAACACTGTCCACAAAAGTAAAAAGATGTAATCAACCTATCAAAAGATAAATGGATAAATAAATGTATAGTCACACAATGGAATACTATGTGGTTATAAAGAACAACATGATCATAGGAAATATATCAACATGGAGTCATGTGGAAGACATTATGCTGAGTGAATTTAGTATACTGCAAAAACATATATGACAACATTATTATAAGGAATTAAGAAAATATTTAAATACAGGAGAAAATAATCTTTGATGGTTACAGTGGTGGAGGTACGGAGAAAGTTATACACAGTTTGGGTGATTAGAATTTTGTTGAGTGAAGGGTGTACAGCATGCAGTAGAATGGAGAGACACACTGCTGGACTACACCAAAACCAAAATACAACCAGGGTCAGGGATCCAGGGTCCATGGTTTCAGGAAACATCTAGGCTAATTTGTGTGACTAAGGTTTTGTTAAAGAAAATATTCTGCATACCACCTTGATGAGTGGTATCTGGGGTCTTAAAAACTAGCCAGAAGCCATCTAAGTTGCGTCAATTGGTCCCAATCCACCTGGAGCAGAGGAGAATGAAGGACATCAAAGGCATGAGGAAAATACGAACCCAGATGTTTCAGTCAGCTAGTGCTGCTCTAACAGAAATACCACAGAATGGATGGCTTTAACAAAGGACAGTGTATTCTTACACAGTCCAGTAAGCTAGAAGTCCAAATTTAGGATGTCTGCTCCAGGGGAAGGCTTTCTCCCTTATCAGCTCTATAGGAAAATCTGATATTGCATCAGTCTTTGTCCAGGGAGCATTTCGCAGCAGGAACCTCAAGTCTGAAGGATGCACTCTTCTCCTGGTGCTGCTTTCTTGATGGTGTGAGGTTTCCAATTCTCTGCTTGCTTCTGTTTCCTTTTATCTCTTGCAGGATAAAAGGATTAAGGGTGGTGCAAGCCACACTCCAGGGATACTCCCTTTACAGTGGAGCAGGGAGGTGATACAATGAAGGTATTGACAGTCACACCCTAATCCTTTAACATACAGCATAGGAGGATCACAAAATGGAGGATAATCGTAGAATACAGGGAATCATGGACAAGCCACATGGCTATACATATTTTTGGGGGGACACAATTCAATCCATAACACCAGCAGACAGAGGTGCCATATAATCCAGAGATTTTATCAAAAGTAAACCCCAAAGAGTTCACAAAAAAAACTTCTTGTGCTAATAAGAGTCATTGCCACCAGCAATGACTGCCCTGATAGGCAACACAATGTAAAGTCCCTGATGCAGACGGTGAAAAAATGGATGTGCAGAACCAGGGCTTTATTAAAAGACCACACTTAGTGGTCTGTCAGGCTGGACAGCCCCCTGAGGACATAGCCCCAAAGCACTCTGTAAGATTTGAGTTGAAACCATTACAGAAGCCAGCTCTTCAAACAGATTGGACTGGAGTTTAAGATAGAGTGATGCTGGTGAAGAATATGCTTCTTGGCTTAAATATATACATGAGGCTGTTTGAGCAGCTCTTGCCCATAGCTGAGATGAGAGGGTGGAGGGGGATGGGAGTTCGCTGAATGGATTCAGGAAGCACAGCATGGAAAGGAGGAGTGTGCTGTCAAGTGTGGAGAGTAGTTAGGTGCATAGTGATGTGTGCAGGGTTGTATATGGCAAATTGATTTGCATTGTAGCCTTTCACTTAAAGCACAATAAAATTTTTAAAAATATTTTATCAAAAGTAAATCCCAAAGAGTTCACAAGAAACATTCTTGAGCTAGTAGGGGCATTTAACAGGCTTGTAGGTGACAAGGTCAATAAATTAAAAAAACCAGCTGAGTTTCTATACCTAGGAACAAATGTAACCAGGGGTATAAAGGACTTACACAATGAAAAGTATAAAAACAGTCTTCTTGACTGAAGCAGGAAAGTCAACCCTAAACTTTGTATGGACTCTAAGGCCTAGAAAAGCAACCGAATGGAGTAGAGTTGACATTTTGGGAGCATCAAGATCAGGAGGAGGGTTGCAATATCAGACTGGGCAGCAATAGGGAGTGGAAAACCACTTTTGTTTGCAGGTGAGATGGTAGTGCAAAGGGTCACACTTCTGCTCACGTGGTGCCAGAAAATTTTATAGGTACTGATGCCCTCTTTGTTGACTAGGAGGGTGGGACTGAGCCTGAGAGCCTGGCTGGGGCCAGCTGCCATGCTGAGTCGCAGTGCCTAAGTAGACAGCATCACTCTAAGCAGAGAGGCTGTACTTAAGGCAGTCACATCTAGAGAACTCAGCGGTGGCTGGGAGGTGGCGGTACTGGTGCTCTTGCCCCCTCTCTTCTCTGAGCTGACCCACAGACTCTGCTGGTACAGCACAGGAATGGTGATACAGGTAGGATGCCACCTTAGTCAGCTGAGAGGAAGAGTCAACCACACTTAAGGGCCTGGCTAGGCCTGGCTGGGGCTGGCTGCCATGCTGAGCAAGAGCACCTGACTGGACAGTGCCTCTGTCAGCAGAAAAGCTGTTTTGAAGACAGCTGCACCTAGAGAACTCAACAGTGGCTGGCAGCTAAGTGTGGCAACACACTTTTACCCTCCCTTCTCTGAGCCACAGTGTAGTGTCTGCTGATGTGGCCCCAGAGACACCCACAAGTAGATCACCATCAGATCATTAGATAGGAGACAGAGCCTGCTACCACTGAGGGCCTTTCTGGGATCAGCTGCCACTGGACAGTGTCTCTCTCAGCAGACAGGTCATTCTTAAGACAGCCACTGTTAGAGAATGTAGCAGCAGCTGGCAGCCAAAGGCAGCAGTACTCTTTCCTCCTCCCTTCTCTGATCTATACCACAGTACCTGCTATGTGATTACAGAGAGTTGGCACATTTTGGGCACCATCTTTGTCAGCCAGCTGGTGGAGCCTGTCACTCCTGAGGGCCCAGCTGAGGCTGCTAGTCAAGCTGAGCGGCACCCCTGGGCTGGACAGCATCTGTTTCACCACACAAGTTGTACTTAAAACAGCTGCACCTAGAGAATGCTACAGTGGCTGGCAACCAAGTCCAACAGTGTCCTTTCCCATTCTCTTCTTAGAGCTGTGCCATAAATTCTGCTGGTACAACACTGGAGAAGCCTAATAGCTTTCTGATGGTGCAAAGACAAAAATGAATATGTAACCATTCAAATGAGCAAACCACTGTGGATCCGAAAAACTCCCAAAATAAAAAGTAAAAAGCTTCCCAGGTGAAGAAGCATACCTGAAATTATCAGAGGTAGAATACAAAAGAATTATGATAGAGCCTTTTAGATTCTAGAATGGAGATTAGACAAAGTGCAACAGAACAAAATGAAAAAATAAACAAGCTATATGAATTGCTAGAACAACAACCTGAAATTCAGCAGATCAATAATAAAATCACAGGGTTAGACAATTCAATTGAAAGCCATAAGACCAAGACTGAGGAAATGGAATGTAAAATTAGAGAGACTGAAGATAAAATTCCTGGGACCAGCATCTATGAGGAGAAATCTGATAAAAGAACCAAGAAAAATGAAGAATCATTAAGAATCATGCAGGACTCTATCACGAGGAACTGTTTACAAATGACTGGAGTTCCAGAACAGAAAATACAGTTAGAATTGTTGAAAAGTTCCTGACAGAAAACTTCCCTGACATCATGAAACAAGACAGCTATTAAAGATTTTCATCAAACTCTACAAAAGGTAGACCCCAAAAGAAAAACACAAAAATATTAAGCTTAATAAAATAAAACTTAAGGAGTGGCTCTTAAAGCCAGCTAGGTTTAAACAAAAACTAACATACAAAGGTAAGACTTGTACACTATCCACAACTTTTCACATACAAAGCCTTGAAGGGGAAGAAAAAAAAATTCCAACAAAGAATTATATAACCTCCAAAATTGTCTTTCAAATATGGTGGTGAAATTAGGACATTCTCAGGTAAATAGCTTAGAGAATTTGCAAAGAGCAAACCATAATAACAAGAAATACTGAAGGAAGATCTTTCATTAGAAAATCAATAACACCAGACACACACTTAAGGAAGCAATGCAAAACACAGCATCTAGAGTCCTGATTAGTTAGGAAAGTCACAAAGCTCAGTCAAATATAGAATATTAAAATTACATAAACAGAGAGTTTAACATGTAAACTATGACAACATTAAACTATAAAGAAGGATATTGTCATGGGTTGAATTGTGTCCCCCCAAAAATATGTGCAGCCATGTGGCTGGGACATGATTCCCAGCATCTTGGGACAGTCCTCCATTGTGTGGTTTCTTTAAACTGTATGTTAAAGGGGCTGTAAATTCCTGCATAGGATTACTTCCTTGCTCTGCAGTAGGGGGAGTTTCCCCGGAGTGTGGCTTGCCCCACCCTTAATGCTTTCAGCTTGCAGGAGATAAAGGGAGAGGGAAGCAAGGAGAGTGGGGAGCCTCGCACCATCAAGAAATGTGCACTGGGAGAAGAGCACGTCCTTGAGACCTGAGGTTTCTGCACCAGGACGCTCCCTGGACAAAGACTGGTGCAATACCGGACTTTCCTCCAGAGCTGACAAGGGGAAATCCTTTCCCTGGAGCGGACACCCTGAATATGGACTTGCAACCTACCGGACTGTGTAAGAATAAATCTTCCTTTGTTAAAGCCATCCACTCTGTGGTATTTCTGTTAGAGCAGCCCTAGCTGACTAAAACAGATATATTACAGTAGTCATAGCCCTTTGTGGTGGTCAAGATTGTGTCAATTTGGCAACTCTGTGTTTGGTTGCTGTATCAAGTAGCAGGTACAGGGCTGTGGTGACTTCTCTCCCCTCAATTCTCATCTCTCTTCCTCTCACTACTTACTTGCTGTTTGCTCATGTGGCCAGTAGCTCCTGCTCTCTTTTGTGTCTGGTTTCTGGACTTGAACTAGCAGCTACTTGATTCACCAACTCTTACAGCCAGCAAGTGAGAGCCCTGTTCTCTGATCTGCCAATGCTGGGTTCTCCAGCCACGGCAGCTCCATGAGTCAGGAGAGACCTCACAATCTCACTACCAGCTTGGAGCCACTAACCTACACAGCCAGTGATCTGGTCTCTGACCTGCTCACCTTGGGTTCACCAGCTCCCATGGCCATGTGAGGCTTGTGCCAGGACTTGACACATTCAGCTTCTACTATTAGGTGAGCTATTTCCTTTATATATAATTTTCTCCTTGGTCATACATATGTTACTTGTTTGTCTCCCCTAGAAAACCCAGTCTAAGATACACTTTCAGATAGGGAGGAACTTAAAGGGTACAAAGAAGTTGAAGACTTGTTTAAGCCAGAATATTAAGGTTGGACAAGGGGGTAGTCATAAGGCAAACTAGCACTGCTCCATATCCCAACAAGAAACACAATACAGAAGTCTCAATAGACACAAAACCAACATTGAAAAGGATGGTAAAACCCATAAAGAAAAACCACCCAGAATAGAATAGTAACTGGAATAAAGAAAATGTCAACAACTCAAAATGACAGTACTAAATACCCATACGTGTCTATCAATAATTACAATTAAATGGACTGAATGCTGCAATAAAGAGACAGACAGTAACAGGCTGGATCAAAAAACATGATCTATCAACATACTGCTTACAAGAAACACACCTCAGACTCAAAGATTCAAACCAATGCAAAAATCAAAGGGTGGAAAAATATATCTAAACTAACAACTTGCAAAGAAAAGCAGGAATTGCAATATTAATCTAAAATAGATTCTAAAGTAAAATATTAAGCTAAAATAGATTCTAAAGTAAAATTCACCATCTTGGACAATGCTGGCTACTATTTATTGCTTAAAGGTTCAGTACATAAGGAAGATATAATAATACTAAGTATGTATGCACCCAGTATCTGAGCTTCTAAATATATCAAACAAATGAAAAATGACATAGATCACTCCACAATAGTAGATTTCAACACTCCACTTTCAGAAAGAAACAGATCATCTAGCAAATTGTTCAATAAAGACACAGATCTGATAGCAACAATCAACCAACCAAACATCATAGACGTATACAGAACTTTTTACCCAGCAACAGACAAGTACTCCTTATTTTCTGACATACATCAAACATTCTCCACAATAGACTATGTATTAGGTCATCAAATGAGTCTCAGCAAAACCCAAACCACTGAATTATTGCAAAGCATCTTCTTAGACCATAAAGCCATTAAAGTTGAAATCAATAGCAGAGAAAAAAAGGGGCAGAAATTTGAACTTACGGAAACCGAAACAACCTTGCTCAAAAATGTGTGGGTTATAGGATAAATCAAGGATGCAATAAACTAATTCACAGAATCAAATGAGAATTAAGATATACCCTACCAGAACATATGGGATACAGCAAAAGCAGTGCTCAGGGGTCATTTTTTTTTTCTGTAAATGAACATATCTGGAGTGAAGTTCCCAAGCCAAAGAATTAACTCTACAACTTGAACAAATAGAACGAGAACAATATAAGAAACTCTCAAGCACCAGTATAAAACAAATAAAAATTAAAACATGTCATGGGTTGAACTGTGTCCCCCCAAAAATATGTGTAGTAATTTGACTGGGCCTTGATTTCTTGTATTCTGTGCTTGCCCTCCCTTATGTGATTTTCTTATGTTGGAAATCCTAATCTCTGCCTGTGGTTAATAAATAGGATCATGTTAGAGAAGATTTGGGTGGAACTGTAAGGTTGCCTCCCAGCTCCAATATAGAAGAAGTTTCCCTGGAGCGTGGCTGGCACCACAATTTATCCTACAAGAGACAAAAGGAAAGGGAGCAAGCAGAGAGTTGGGAACTTCACAGCATCAAGAAAGCAACACCAGCGGTAGAGCATATTCTTCGGACCCAAGTTTCCTGTGCCAAGATGCTCCCTGACCTAAGACTGATGCAACACAAAGACTTTCCTCCAGAGGTGACAGAGCAAAAGTCTTCCCCTGGAGTAGACATCCTGGCTTTAAACTTGAAGCCTATTGGACTGTGCAAGAATAAACTTCTTTTTGTTAAAGCCTCCCACCTGTAGTATTTGTGTTACTGCAGCACTAGCTGACTGAAACAAAATTTGGTACCAGGAGTAGGAGGCTGCTGTAACAAATCCATAAAACACAGAACCAGTTTTAAAACTGTGAATATATAGAAGACTCAGAAGGAACAGAGGAGTACTACTAACACTAAAGAAGGGGCAGATGTCGAGAAGCAACAGCAGCAGGACCAGATCAGCACTTGAGCTGACTCATGAAGTGAGAGAGCTGAGTGCCTATTCACAGAGGTTTCCTGGCAGAGTGGAGTGCCTCTGGGCACTTGAATCAGTGAAGCTACAGAGCGTTGGGACACTTGCCCTAGCAGGACAGACGTGGGCCTGAAGCCTGGACTGTGATTCCATATGAAGCAGAAGTTGAATAGACAAAGAGCATGAGAAGCTGAGCTGCCTCGGTGTCAAAAGTTATGGCCATGATCTCTGGGGTTTGAAAGTGCCAGAAGACTGCAGTGAGTCCCTGACATTGGGATGTCATGGTTGGAATTGTGCCCCCCCAAAAATGTGTGCAGCCACATGGCTGGGATATGGTTCCCAGTATCTTGGGACTGTCCTCCATTGTGTGGTTTTGTTAACCTGTATGTTAAAGGATTAGGGTGGGGCTGTGAATTCCTGCTGTGGGGGAAGTTTCCCTGGAATATGGCTTGCCCCACCCTTAATGCTTTTAGCTTGCAAGGAATAAAAGGAAAAAGAAACAAAGGACAATTTGAGAACCTCGCTACCATCAAGCAAGCAACACCAGGAGCAGAGCACATCCTTCAGACCAGAGGTTCTTGCGTGAGGATGCTCCCTGAACAAAGACTGATACAATACTGGACTGTCCTCCAGAGCCAACAAGGGGAAAGTCTTTCCCTGGAGCGGACACCCTGAATATGGACTTGCAACCTGCCGGACTGTGTAAGAATAAATCTTTCTTTGTTAAAGCCATCCACTCTGTGGTATTTCTGTTAGAGCAGCCTAGCTGACTAAAACACATGGCTTCTTGTGTTTCTAAGGGTGGAATTGCCACTTAGTTGGGCTTAGGGTGCACCAAAAGCTGAGGGGGCAGAGTTCCTGTCCCAGTGCACCTAGAAGGCAGAGTTACAGGATCTCTACTCAGAATCCAGAGCCAGCCAAGTGCTGTCGAGTCAGATCCGACTCGAGAGCATGTCTAATATCTAGAGTCTGGAGGACAACGCTAATGTATAAACTGTATCAGAGAACTGAAGATTATTTTCAAAGCTTTGAAGACTGATGTAATGTGTTTTGCTGCCTTGTTTGTTGCTTATTTTGTGTTCGTTCTCCATTTGTAATGGAAAAGTCTAATTTGTGCCTGTCCTGCAAATTCACTTGGTGCTGCTTAGAAACTCTGTGAAGAAGTTCTACTCTGACTTCTAAGGTCACTATGAGTTGAACCTGACTCAACAGTAGTGAGTTCGTTTCAGTCTGCCATTGTACTTTGGAGGCAGGTAACTTGTATTCTTGATTTCACAGATTTAGAGAAATTTTTGTATTTTGGACTTGGAACTTACTTAAGACTTTTGGAATCATATGGATGAACATGTTTTTGCTGTGACTTTTGCTATGATGAGATAAATGTGTTGCGTGTTTCAAAAATGTCATTTGGGAGGTTCAAAGGATGGCACATCATGGATTGAATTGTGTAGTAATGGAGTCAGATCTGACTCGACGGCACTTGGCTTTTTTTAGGCTGGACCATGATTTCTTATTTATGTGATAGCCTTCCATTTTGTGACTGTCTTATGCTGGAAATCCTAATCTCTGCCTGTAGCTAATAGATAGGATTATGTTAGAAAGGGTTTTTGTGGGACTATAAGGTCACCTCCGAGCTCTAATGTAAAGGGAGTTTCCCTGGAGTGTGGCTTACACCACCTTTTATTCTACAAGAGATAAAAGGAAAGGGAGCAAGTAGAGAGTTGAGAACTTTACACCATCGAAGAAGCAGTACTGGGAGTAGAGCATGTCCTTCAGACCTGAGGTTCCTGCACCAAGATGCTACCTGATGAAACACTGATGCAACTCAAAGATTTTCCTCCAAAGACAACAGAGGGAAAGCCTTCTCCTGCAATAGGCATCCTAAGGTTTTGGTCAAAACCTTCCACTTGTAGTAATTCTGTTAGAGCAGCACAAGCTGACTAAAAAAGAGCAGAACTGAATCTGCAAAACCAATATCTGTTTATTTGAAAAGATCAACAAAATGGTAAACCAATGACTAAACTTACAAAAGAACAGCAGGAGAGGACATGAATAACCTGAATAAGAAATGAGATAGCATCATAACAGAATACTATGAAAAATTGCACTCTAATTGATTTGAAAACCTAGAGGAAGTCGACAAATTTCTGAAATCACATCATCTACCAAAATTATCACAAAGTAGAAAAACTTAATAAACCCATCACAAAAAAAGAGAATGAAATAGTAAAAAGTTACCAACAAAAGAAAGTCCTGGCCCAGGCAGCTTCACCAGAGAATTCTACCAAGGTTTTAGAAGAGAGTTAATTCTAATACTGCTGAGCTATTCCTCAGTGTGATAAGGGACATTTATGCAAAGCCAGCCCCCAACATCATCCTAAATGGAGAAAGATTGAAAGAATTTCTACTAAGAATGGGAACTAGACAAGGATGCCCATTGTCACCACTTCTCTTCAACATTTTGCTAGAGGTTCTGGCCAGAGCAGTCAGACAAGACAAAGAAATAAAGGGCATCTGCATTGGTAAAGAAGTAAAAGTATACCTATTTGCAGATGATATGATCATACACACAGTAAACCCCAAAGAATTCATAAATAAACTACTGGAACTAATAGAAGAGTTCAGCAAAGTATAGGGATATAAACTAAACTAAAATGAATCAGCAGTATTACTTTACACCAACAAAGAGATCATCAAAGAAGAAATCACCAAACCAATACCATTTACAACACCCCCAAGGAGATAAAATACCTGGGAATAAATCTAACCAGGAATGTAAGAGACCTATTCAAAGGAAATTACAAGACCTTACTGCAAGAAACCAAAAGAGACTTACATATATAAATATACTGTGCTCATGGAAAGTAAGAATTAACATTGTGAAAATGGTCTGGTCTACCCAAAGCAATATACATAAACAATGTAATTCCAATACAGACTCCAATGTCATTTTTTTAATGAGTTGCAGAAACAAATCACCGAATTTGTTTGGAAAAGGAAGATATCTCCAATAGGTAAAACACTATTGAGGAAGAGGAACATGATGGGAGACCTCACACTACCCAAACTCAGAACTCATTACACTGCCACAGTAGCCAACAGCCTGGTACTGTTACAAAAGCAGATACATAGACAAATGGAACAGAATCGAGAATCCGGAAATATAAGCACACTGTTGTGAATGGTTGATATTCTACAAAGGCCCAAAGGTTGTAAGTGAGGGTAAAAGCAGTCTCTTTAACAAATGTTGATGGCAATACTTGGTATCCATCCTCAAAAAGCTGAAATAAGACCCATATCTCACACCTTACACAAAAACTAACTGAAAATAAATCAAAGACCTAAAAAGTGTGAAACAATAAAGATTATGGAAGAAAGACATTAAGATGACAATGGAAGTTTCAATACATGGCTTACACAGCCTACAAAATCTTATCAACAATAAATAGAATAGAAAATAGGTAAATGGGAACTACTAAAAATCAAGCACTTATGCTTATCCTAAGACTTTATCAAAGGAATTAAAAGACTGCCTACAGAATAGGAAAAAATATTTGGCAACTATGCATCAGATCGATATTTCCATAATCATCAAGGTACTGAAAAATATCAACAAGAAAAGACAAGTAACACAATTAAACAATGGGCAAAAGAGGTGGACAGACACTTTACGAAAGACATCCAGGCAGCCAAAAGACACTTGAGGAAATGCTCATGATCATTAGCTATTAGAGAAATCCAAATAAAGACTACAATGTGATACCATCTCACCCCAACAAAGTTGGCAATAATCCAAAAAACACAAAACAACAAAAGGTGGAGAAGCTGTGGAGAACTTGGTGCTCTCATACACTGCTGGTAGAGTGTAAAATGGTACAACCTCTTTGGAAAGCAATTTAGTATTTTGTTAAAAAGCTGGAAATAGAAATACCATTTGATCCAGCAATCCCATTGTTTGGAATACATCCTACAGAAACAAGGACTGTCACACAAACACACACATGCACATGGCTGTTTACTGTAGCACTGTCCATAAGAGCAAAACGATGGAATCAACCTAGGTGCCCATCAACAGACGAATGGATAAACAAACTAGGGTACATATACTCAAAGTAACACTATGCCATGATAAAGAACAATGATGATTTTAGAGAGCATCTCTTAACCTGGTTTCAACTAGAAGACATTAAGCTGAGTGAAATCAGTCAGCTGTAAAAGGACAAGTATTGGATGAGGCCACTATAATAAGGACTTTAAAAACTCGACGGCACTTGGCTTGGCTTATGTAGAGAAGAAAATATTCTTTGATGGCTACATGGATGGGGAAGAAGGGACACCACTGGCCATAGATTAGATAGTCAATAGGAATTTGGTTAGGTGAAAGGAGTGACAGCATGCATTAGAAGGCAGGTCAGCAAAACTGGACTACAACACAAACTAAAAGGTTTTCTAAATTCAACCCTATATTTCACAGTGTAGAGCAGCAGGGACAAGGGTATGGGGACCATATTTTCAAGTGACATTGAAGTAAATTGACATGACTAGCCTTTAGTAACAAAGTCTTCTAGTCCCCAATTTGGTGAGTGGCATGTGGGGTCTTAAAAGCCAGCAAGCTGACATCTGAGGAACGTCACTTGGTCTCAACCCACCTGGAACAGATGACGACTGAGAATTTTAAAGTCATAAAGAAAAATGAGCCCAGGAGACAGAAGGACCCATATGATTGGGAGGCTACATCAACACAAAACCAGAAGAACTAAATGGTGTCCAGCCACCACCCAAGGTAGCCTGATAGGTGACACAATCCAGAGTCCTTGATGTAGCACAAGAAAAAGAAGGTGGAGATCAAGAACTCTACTAAAAGATCAGGACTGATGGTCTGACAACCTATATTTCACAGGGTAGATTAGCAAGGACAAGGGTCTGGGGACCATATTTTCAGGTGACATTGAGGTAAATTGGCATGACTAGCCTTTAGTAAGAAAGTCTCCTGAGAACATGGCCCCTAGACTTGCTCCTGGCCCAGACCTGAAGTTGGTACTGAGATCAACACTTCAGACTAAGAATGGACTGGACATGGGGACACTGAGTGATCATGTGGTACATGTACGTTATGGTTTTACACACATAGGAAGCTGTCCTAGTGGTTTCTTTCTAGATAGAAGAGGAGAGGAGGGGACAGGTGTTAGCTGAGAGTATTCTGGAAGTAAAGAGTGAAAGGAGGAGTGTGCTTTCACAGGATGACGAGGGCAGATATTGTTGCTTAGAGGAGGCATGAGAAATTGACTTGGATTGTACACTTTCACTTAATAGTAATTTTTTTACAAAAAACACAAGAAGACAAGTGTCATGGATTGAATTGTGTCCCCTAAAAAATATGGGTAGCCACGTGGCTGGGCCATGATTCCCAGTATCTTGTGACTGCCCTCCATTTTGTGACTTTCCTAAGCTGTATGTTAAAGGATTAGGGTGGTACTGTAAATACCTTCATAGGATTATCTCCCTGCTCCACTGTAAAGTGAGTTTCCCTGGAGTATGGCTTGCCTCACCCTTAATCCTTTCATCCTACAAGAGATAAAAGGGCAGAGAAGTAGGCAGAGAATTAGGAACCTCGTACCATCAAGAAAGCAGCACCGAGAGAAGAGTACATCCTTCAGACCTGAGGTTCCTGCTCCAAGATGCCCCCTGGACAAAGACTGATGCAATACCAAACTTTCCTGCAGAATTGACAAGGGGAAAGGCTTTCCCTGGAGTGGACACCCTGAACATGGACTTGTAGCCTACCAGACTATGTAAGAATTGTTGACATGAAACATAAGTAAATCCATTTTGAACCTCAGATTCCATTTTGAGGAAGGGAAGGCTCCAGGGAACAACTTAGTAGAAAATAGCAGGGATACCATAGAGTAATATCACCTTTGTCTTGCAAAACATCTGTTTGTTACAAGACAGCCTTGCAAATGACCCCTAGACCTTGACCACAGTCTACTAAAACATTTGCTAACGACCACATTTTACAACTAACATTAATTCCATGTGGCTGAAACATTCACTAACGACTATATTTTGTAACTTACAGAAATTCCATATGGCCTCAGCCAATCAATGCAAAGGTCAGCTCCCCCTCCCTGTTTTGTGGTTTCATGGTTCAAATGCTGCACCTTAGGGAAGCTGGGGGTTGCCTCCGTTCTGCATAGTTGGGAGTGCGTCCCTGGTGCACCATTCTTTTTCCAATTGGGCACATTTTTTAATAAAACTTAACTTTTAAAAGGAAACTGCGTTGCATCTTGAAATCCGGACCCTAACAAGAACTAACATTCCTTTGTTAAAGCCATCCACTCTGTGGTATTTCTGTTAGAGCAGCCCTAGCTGACTAAAACAATCAGCTACCAATTTGGACAATATCTCCACAGTTCGTATATCTGGCAACAATCTAATAAACAAAATATACACAAACCTTCAACAACTGAACAAAAAGACAAATAATCCCAACATGGGCAAAAAGCGTGAATAAACATTTTTACCAGTAGTACAGTGAAGTGGCCACCAAACACAAAGATGTTTAGTGTCATTAACCGTCAGAGACATGCAAATCAAAACTACAATGGGGCACCATTTCACGCCCACTAGGATGGTGTCATGGATTGAATTGTGTCCCCTAAAAAAATATTTGTTGCCATGTGGCTGGGCCATGATTCCCAGTATCTTGTGGCTGTCCTCTATTTTGTGGTTTTCCTAAACTGTATGTTAAAGGATTAAGATGGGGCTGTAAATACCTTCATAGAATTACCTCCTGCTCCACTGTAAAGGGAATTTCCCTGGAGTATGGCTTACCCCACCCTTAATCCTTTCATCCTGATGAGAAAGAGAAGAAGGCAGAGAATTGGGAACCTCGTACTATCAAGAAAGCAGCACCAGGAGAAGAGCACGTCCTTCAGATCTGAGGTTCCTGTGCCAAGATGCTCCCTGGATGAAGACTGATGCAATTCCAGACTTTCCTCCAGAACCAACAAGGGGAAAAGCCTTCCACAGGAGCAGACACCCTGAATACGGACTTGTAGCATACCAGACTGTGTAAGAATAAACCTTCCTCTGTTAAAACCATCTACTCTGTGGTATTTCTGTTAGAGCAGCCCTAGCTGACTAAAACAGATGGCTAAGATTTAAAAAAAAAAGTTATGAATGTTGATCCAAATGCGGGAAAATTGAAACTGCTACCTGTTGCTTTTGGAAGTAGAAAGCGTTTTGGCAGTTCCTCCAAAAACTAAAAACAGAACTATGATATGACCCAGCAATTCCATCCTCTGGCTATACCTAAAAGACTTCAAAGCAGGGACTTGAACAAAGACTTGTATATCAATGTTTATTGCAGCAGTATTAATAGTAGCCAAAATATGAAAACAACCTAAATGTCTAGTAAGAGACAAATGAGTAAACAAAATATGGTACATACATGCAACAGAATACTACTTAGCCAGTAGGAGAAATGCAGTTGTGATACATGCTACTGTCTGGATGGAGGTTGAATAAATTATTCTAATGAACTAATCCAGTATCAAAATGATAAACATTGGATGCCCTGATTTACATGAGTCCCAATGGCACAGTTAAAGCTTTCTGCTTCTTAACAAATGGTAGGTGCTTTGAATCCGTAAGCTACTCCACAGGAGAAAGATGTGACAGCCTGCTCCTGTAAAAATGGACAGTCTTCAAAAACCCTATGGATTAATTCTACTCTGTCTATAAGAGTCACCATGAGCCAAAACGGACATGACATCAATGAGTTTACTCTTATTGTAGATTTGTCCATTTCTCTACGGGAATTTGTTTTGTGTGTTTGAGGTTAAGATGTTGGGTGCATATGAGGTCTTCCTATTAACTTGGTGAACTCATCCAGGAAAAAGTGCTATATACCTCACTGATGAACAGCACTACAGTCACCTTTAAAGTATCCCCCCTGGGAAATTATGCAATGATGCTGGTTCCTAGTCCACCCTTCAAAGCAATTTTGGAATTCTTTTTCTGGAATGGCCATCAGAGTGGGCATTGTATTATCCTTAATGCCCTGAATGTCACCAACATGCCTTCTTTCCAATATTTCCTTTATCTCTGAGTAAAGAAAAGCTCACTGGGGGCCAGAACAGGTGAGTAGAGAGGGTGTTCCAATACAGTTCTTTGTACTGGCTAAAAACTCCTTCACAGATGACCATATAATTAAGTTCACAAATTTGCCACTGTGCCACTGTGCTCAAAGGCCATTCCAGAAAAAGTTGCAAAATTGCTTTGAAGGGTGGACTGGGCCCTAACATTGGTCCACAGCTTCCCAAGGGGAGTATTTTGAAGGTGAGTAATGATATTCAACAATGAGATATACAGCACTTACAACAATTAAGCTCATGGGCTTAATTTTTGGAATCTTGTAAATATTTACAATTATTATATCATCTCTGTGAATTGATCTTTTATCACTATATAGTGTCCTTTATGATAGATTTTAACAGAGAGTCAATTTTTTAAGATGTTAATGTCCCTAGTAGTACTGTCTTTGAGTTACTGTTGGTTTAGTATGTTTTTTTCCGCCTTTGATTTTTAACCTTTTTATTTCTTTGTGCCTAATTTGTATCTCCTGCAGACAACAGAGTGGTGGGTCATATTTTCTAATTCTCACAAAATCTAGACTTTCTGCAGCCATGCAGGGTAGATAAAACCCTGAAATTATCAGCCTGAGATAATCTTTAAATCTTAAATCAAATACATACCCTGAAGTCATCTTAAAACTGAATAATAGTTTAACGAGTTAAAAAGTCTGCCTTGAGTATTACACTTATTTAAAAACTATATAGCTCACACTGACAACAGCAATGCAAAAGATAGGACAAGAACTCTAGGGATGCAGTGAGTTTATGTTAAAGAGGGAGAAACAACTCAGAAAAGGAGCATGAGAATGATTACACAACTCAAAGAATATAATCAATATCACTGAATTAGTACATGTAGAAACTGCTGAATTAGATAATTCAATCCAAAACCAAAAGAACAGAATTGAGGAGAAAAAAGTTAGACTTAGTGACCTTGAGGATAGAGCAACTGACAGGAACATTTATGAGGATAAATCAGATAAAAGAAATCAGAAAAATGAAGACATATTAAGAAACATGTGGGACTTTATTAAGAGGAATAATTTATGATTAATTGGACTTCCTGAACAAGGGGGGATAGATGACAATACCTAGAGCATTGCTGTAGATATGCTGACAGAAAACTTTCCTGTGCTTATGAACAAAGAGAATACGGATGTCCAAGACATGTATTTAATGCCACAAAAGCTAGACTCCAAAAAAAGACACCAAAACATATTATAATCAAGCTTAATAAAATGGAATATAAGTAGATCTTTTAAAGGCAGCCAAGCTCAAAGGAAAGCTAACATCCAGAGGAAAACCCTGTAGGCTTTTGTTTGAATAGATGTTGAATGATGTTGGCTAGAAAACAGTGGGACGACACATTCAAAACCCTGAAGGAGAAAAACTTCCAACCAAGAATTATATAACGTGCAAAACTGTCTCCCAAACATGATGGTAAAATTAAGACGTTCACAGATAAAGAGAAGCTTAGAGACTGTGAAAACTAAACCAAAACTACATGAAATACTGAAAGAAGCTCTTTGCTTAGAAAACAAAACTATTAAGTATATATTTAAGGTAGCAGTGAAGGACACAGCATCCAGAAACCTACTCAGGGAAGTCATAAAACTCAATCAAAGCTACAATATTAAAAGAAGGAATCAATGATCATATCATGAAAATTATGACACCATTACACTAAAAAGAGGGATATACTACAGTACTTATAGTCTTTCCGGATGGAGAGGAAGTTAAGCTATACAGAAGTTAAAATTGGGTTTAAACTTAGAATGTTAAGGGGATCATAGGTGTAGCTACAGAGCAAAATAACAATGCAACATATCAAAACAAGGAATGAATACAAGAGTCCCAGCAAACCCACACTGAAAAGTCGACCCATACAGAAGAATGATCCAGAATAAACTATTAAGAACAATATAGAAAACATCAACACAAAAATAATTACATCAAAATGACAGCATTAAACACATGCCTATCAATAATTACACTGAATGTAAATCGACTGAACATTCCAATAAAGAGACAGAGAGTAACACCCTGGATCAAACATCATAACCCGTCTATATGTTGCTTACGAAAAACACGTCTTAGACTCAAAGATATGAACAAACTGAAAATTAAAGGATGGAAGAATATGTACGAAGTTAACAACACACAAAGTAGTGCAGGAGTCATGATACTAATCTCAGATAAAATATATTTTAATGTAAAATCCACTAACGTGGACAAGGATGGTCAATATTTATTGCTGAAAGTTCCAATACTCAAGCTGGACTTAACGATGTTAAATATTTATTCACTCAATATCAGAGCATCTAAAGACATTGAAGAAACACTGACAACATTGAAAAATGAGATAGATCATTCCACAATAATACTTGGAGACATCAACACTCTCCTTTCAGTAACGGATAGATCATCCAGAAAAAAGCTCAGTAAAGATAGAGAAGATCTTATTGCAACAATCAACCAACTTGACCTTATTAACATATACAGATTGTTTCACCCCAAACCTTCTTCTCCAGTGCACACAGAATATTCTCCAGAATAGATCATATCTTAGGTCATAAATCAATTCTCTACAAAATACAAACTATTGACTTATTGCAAAGCATCTTCTTGGATCATAAAGCCAGGAAAGTTAAAATCAGTAGCAGAAAAAGCATAGGAAGAAATTCAAACTCATGGAAACTGAACAACACTTTTCTCAAAAAGCCATGCGTTACCAAATAAATAAAGAACGAAATAAAGAAATTTATGGAATCAATGAGAATGAAAACACATCCTACCAGAAGCTATGGGACACAGAAAAAGCAGTGATCAGAGGTTAGTTTACCTCTATAATTGCACACATCCGGAAAGAAGAAAGGGCTCAAATTAGAGAATTAACACTACAGCTTGAACAAGTAGAAATTGAGCAACAGAGGAATCCCTCGGGCACCAGAAGAAAACAGGCAAGAGTGATTAGAACAGAACTAAATGAATAAGAGAACAGCAGAACAATCAAAAAAGTTAAAAAAGCCAAAAGCTGGTTCTTTGAAAAGATCAAGAAAATTGATGAACTATTGGCCAAACTTACAAAAGAAAAACAGCAGAAGATGCAAATAACTCAATTAAGAAATGAGATGGGAGATGTCACAACTGACCCAACTGAAATTAAAAAATAAATAAATAAAAAAATAACAAAATACTACAAAAGACTATACCCTAACAGATTTGAAAACCTAGAGGAAATGGAAAAATTTCTAGATTCATACAACATATCAAAATATTATAAGGAGAAATAGAACAACTCAATAAACCAAACACAAAGGAAGCAATGGAAAACATAATCAAAAAGTTACTAATAAAGAACAGTTCTGATCCAGATGACTTCACCGCAGAATTCTACCAAACTTTTAGAGAAGAGTTAATTCTGACACTATTGAGGCTATTTCACAATGTAGAAAGGGATGGAAAACTCTCATATTCATTCTATGAAGCCAGCATAGTCCTGATACCAAAGCCAAGGAAAGATCCCACAAAAAAAAGGAAGATTACAGGCCAATATTACTCATGAACCTAGGTACAAAAATCTTCAACAAAATCCTTGCCAATAGAATTCAACAACATATCAAAAAAATAATTCACCATGGCGAAGTTGATTTCATTCCAGGGATGCAAGGTTGTTTCAATGTCAGAAAAACTATTAATCTGGTCAACCACCCAAATAGCACAAAAGAATCACTCGATTTTGTCAACCGATGCAGAAAAGGCATTTAACAAAGTCCAACACCCATTCATACTAAAAATTATCTGAAAAATAGGAATAGAGGGGAAATTCCTCAACGCAATTAGTAGCATGTATGCAAAACCAACTGCCTTCATTGTCCTGAACGGTGAAAGACTGAAAGTATTCCCCCTGAGATTGGGAATTAGACAGGGATGCTGACTCTCACCACTTCTGTTCAACATGGTGCTAGAAGTTCTAGCCAGAGCAATTAGACTAGAGAGAGAAATAAAGGGCATCCACATCAGCAATGAAGAAGTAAAAACATCCTTATTCACAGGTACTGTGATTGTATATACAGAGAATCCTGAGGAATCCATAAGTAAACTACTGGAACTAATAGAGGAGTTCAGCAAAGTGTCAGGATACAAGATAAACCTAAGTAAATTAGTAGGATTCCTTTATATTAACAAAGAGATCATCAAACATGAAATTACCAAATCAATACCATTTACTATAGCCCACAAGAAGATAAAATATCTAGAAACAAATCTAACTAGAGAAATAAGAGACCTATAAAGGGAGAACTACAAGACCTTGCTGCAAGAAACCAAAAAAGACTTACAAAATTGGAGAAACCTATCCTGCTCATGGGTAGAAAGAGTTAACATTGTAAAAATGGCTATTTTACCTGAAGAAATCTACTTATATAATGCAATCTCAATACAAATTCTAGTGTCATTTTTTAATGAGATGGAGAAACACATTACCAACTTTAGAAAGGGAAGAAGCTCTGTCTACTCAAGAAGAGGAACATGCTATCGAACCTTAGAACCTATTACACTGCCACAGTAGTCAAAACAGCCTGGTGCTGTACCAAAAGAGACATATAGACCAGTGGAATAGACTGGGGACCCCAGAGATGCCACCATCCTCGACAAAGGCCCTATGATTTTGAACTAGTGTAAAAAAAGTTTCTTCAACAAATGGTGCTGGAAAAATTGGATATCCATCTGCAAAAACTGAATCAAGACCTGTATTTCACATCTTACATGAAAACTAACTCTAAATGGATCAAAGACCTAAATAGCAGACATAAAATAATAAAAAACATGCAATAAAAAATAGGATTAACTATGGATGTTCTAATACACAGCTTGGACAGACTTCAAAATCTAACAGACAAAGCATGATTAACGGAAGAGAAATAGATAAGTGGGAACTACTAAGAATCAAACACTTACACTCATCCAAAGACTTTATCAAAAGAGTTAAAAGACCACCTACAGAATGGGGAAAAAAAAAAAAAAAAACGGCAGTTACATGTCAGACCAAAGTTTGATCTCCATGATCTACAAGGTTCTGCAAAATATCAACAAGAAAAAGTAAGTAACCCAGTTAAGAGATGGGCAAAGGAGATGGGCAGGAATTTTACTACACAGGATGTCCAGGTAGCCAAAAGATGTATGAGAAAATTCTCACGATCATTAGCTATCAGAGAAATCCAAATTAAAACTTCCATGAGATACCATTTCACCCCAACAAGGTTGGCCATGATCCAAAAAAATTCAAAACAACAAATATTGGAAAGACTGTGGAGAGATTGGAACTCTCCTACACTGCTGGTGGGATTGCAAATTGGTACAACCTCTTTGGAAAGTAATCTGGTGCTTTCTTAAAAATCCAGAAATGGATATACCATTTGATCCAGTAATGCCACTTCTTGGAATTCATCCTTCAGAAACAAAGGCTGTCTCATGAACAGATACATGTACATGAATGTCTATTGCAGCACAGTCCACAATAGCTAAAATGTACAGTCAACCCAGATACTCATTAACAGATAAATGGATAAACAAAGTATGGTACATATACTCAGTGGAACACTATGCTATGATTAAAAAAAATGACAATTTTAGAAAACATCTCATAATATGGTTTCAATTGGAAGATACTATGCTGAGTGAAGTTAGTCAGTGTCGAAAGGACAAATATTGTATGAGACCTCTGTTGTAAGTTCTTCAAAATAGAACTGTCTACAGAAGAATAAAATTTTGATGGCTACAAGAGTGAGTGTTGGGGATGTTTGTCATAGATGAGATGATGTTAGAAATTCTATTCATTTACTGTAATAAATAAATAAATTAATTAAGCTAGTAAATCTGGGAGCACGCCAGTCCCAGGCACTAAGTTGGGGGAACATAAAGTAACATTCCTTGATAGTTGCCAGGGATTAGGAGTGAAGAAGGAAGTGGAAATATAGTCATGTGTTAATTCTGACGATGGGAAAGGCAATATACAATATGTAAGTAGTCAGCACAACTTGACCAAGATAAATCAAGACACTGGGACATATGCAAGAATAAAGGAAAACTATGAAAAATAATATATATGATTTTTCAAGAATTTTAATTGTAATATAAAGCCAAAAATACGTAATTTATTCCATAAGTAGATACATATACTACATGGATGTGGGAAGGTTTATGGGAGAACATACACATATAAATGTACTTGTTGACGTTTGTATATTCGAGGTCTGAGAATTAACTCTGCAAACTTAATTGTTCTAACTGTTACGTATCTCATTGCTGAATATTGCTATGGTCACCTTCAAAATACTCCGCTTGGTAGGCTATGCACCATTGCCAGAGCCTAGCACAGCTTCAAAGTAGTTTTGGAACTCTTTCTGGAACAGCCATTGCACATGGTGGCAAGGTGGCAAGTTTGCAAACTTAATTGCATAGTTGTCTGTGAGGAAGTTTTTAGCCAGTAAACAAGTAACTGGATTGGAACATCCTCCCTACTTGCCTGATCTGGCCCCCAATGATGTTTTTCTTTACCTTAAGGTAAAGGAAATACTGAAAGGAAGACATTTTGATGACATTCAAGACATAAAAGGTAATAGGACGACAGCTCTAATAGCCATTCCAGAAAAAATTTCCCAAATTGCTTTGAAGGATGGACTAGCTGCAGGAATCAGTGCATAACTTCCAAAGGAAAGTACTCCAAAAGTGACTATAGTGTTATTCAGCAGCACTTTTTCTAGAATGCATTCGAGAACTTAATTGTCAGTCCACATACATGGTTGTATGTGCTGCATATGTATTCATACACAGAATAAATCATGTAGAGGGCACAGTTATGCATACTTCCTAGACATGACCAAATACTTCATGGGATTGATTTACTGGGTTTGAAGGCTCAGGGCCATAGTTTCATGAGACAACTAGGTCAATTAGCATAAATATAAGATTCTACATCCTCATTTGGTATATAGAATCTGGCGTCTTAAAAATTTTGTCCTGTCTGGAGCAAAAGAGAGTGAAGAAAACTAAAGGCTCAAGGAAGAAATAGTCCACAGGACTAAAGGCCTAAATGATAAGCCTGAGATCAGAAGGATCAGATGGTACCTGGCTACTACTACCAACTGCTGTAACCAGGGACAAAATAAAAGGTCCTGGTTACAATCTGAGAGAAGTGAACAAAACTCAAACTCATAAGAAAAACACTAGACTTAGAGGTTTGGCAGAGAGTAGAGGAACCCCTGAGACTATCATCCTAACACATAACCAAAGTTACTCCAGGAGGTCATTTTTCACCCAGGTAATAGATTGGCCTGTAAAATAAACAATAATACCCATAAGAAATAACACTCTTTTAAACAATAAAATTTTATAAGACCCAATGGTCAATATCTATCCAAAAACAAAGGTAAGAAAACAAAGAGGGACAAGAAAGCTAGATAGATGGAAACAAAGCAGGCTGGGTAGAAATGGTGAGTGCTGACACACAGTTGTGACTGTAACCAATTGTCAAGGATTGAACTGTGTCCCCCCTCCAAAATGTGTGTAGTCATTTGGCTGGGCCATCATTCCCAATATTTTGTGATTTTCCTATGGCTATACATACTAATCTCTGCCTGTGGCTAATAGATACGATGATTATGTTAAAAGAGGATTAGGGTGGAACTGCAACACCCTTGATAAGATAGTTTCCCTGGAGTGTGGCTTGTACCACCTTTTATCCTTTCATCCTACGGGAGATAAAATGAGAGGGAAACAGAGAACTGAAAACTTCATACCACTAAAAAAGCAGCACCAGGAGAAGAGAGTGCCCTTTAGACCTGTGGTTCCTGCACCAAGATGCTCCCTGAACAAAGGCTGATACAACACAAAGACTTTCCTCCATTACCAACAGAGGCAAAACCTTCCCCTGGAACAGACATCTGAAACTGGACTTGTAGCCTACTGGACTGTGTAAGAATAAACTTTAATTTGTTAAAGCCAGCCACTTGGGGTATTTCTGTTACAGCAGCACCAGATAACTAAAACAGCAATATTAGAAAACCATCTGTATATGAGTTGTTGAATGAGAATCTAATTTGTTGTGTAAACTTTTACCCAAAATACAATAAAATATTCAAAAAATTGAAGGTCAGGTATCTATACGAAATTAAAAATAAAATACTAGAATTATGAGGTTAAGAAGTTTCTTATGGTATGGACCTTAGTTGCTCCCATAATACAATTAAAACTGTAACTATGAAACAATGTTTTATTTTTTCAAGGGATAAAATTTTAAAGCGCTGTTTGGATGTTATTGAGATCATACCTTTAAAAGAATACAGCGTACCGCCGCCACTCCCAAAAGCCAAATCTGCTTCTCTTGAGGTGATTCTGACTCAGAGACACTACAGGACAGAATAGAACAGCACCATAGAATTTCCGAAGAGTGCCTAGTAGACTCCAACTGCTCACCCTTTGTTTAGTACCAGAGCTCTTAACTGCTGTACCACCAGCACTCCAAAAAAACAAACATGGGAATCAGTATAGGTTGTTTGAAAAACTAAGAAGACTGCTATTATGACGATAACCTGGTAAAAAGTGTTCTGACAAGCCAAACATGTTTCTGGAAGCCTGAGCTTATTCTATGATACTAGTCATGTTTCATTTACTTTTTTAGGTCTTTCCATTCAATTCTACTTAAAGTTGAAAATAAATTTTCTACCCTCTGTTTCCGTTTCTTTTATGTCCAACACTTTTCTGAATGTTTTGATGTTCTTGAGTAGTTCCCTTAGTGCAGCTATGTGAACTAAGTGGGCCACAGTGAGAGTCCCATTCTTTGTCATTTCACCTTTCACCTAGGAAGAGAGTACACTGGCATTTAGAAGTGCTGGGATCTCTGGTTCTTTTACTGGATTTGATGACAGGGAAACTATGGACCAAAAGTCTCAAATTATATTCCCAAGAAGTCCCTTTGAGTTTTTGTGCTTTATCTGCAGAGTGAGATACAGACCAGTGTAGAGAAGCAAGAAAAGGTTGAAGGTGTGACAGGACAGTGTCATAACTGTTGGAAACATTGGTGTGTGGTAGTTAAGTACTACAAAGGGTGGCAGTTCAAATCTACCAGCTGCTCCTTGGAAACTCTATGGGGAAGTTCTACTCTGTTTGGTATGTTGACTATGTGTTTGAATCAACCCAAAAGCAATGCATAGTCATAGGTATAAGTTGGCTTCCCTGTTGGGGCCCCCAAACAGGTCTTAGATCTTGGTATTAGACAAAATTTCCATGGCTCCTTGAGGAATTTTTGTTTTCTTAGGGAAAATCGTTTTCGTGTTCCTTTTTGAGTTTCCTTTATTTCTTGTCTAGGTAGTCTGCATTTGATTACAGTTGATTTTACTATGAGATCTTTTAACCTGTGCCAGCACTGGCTATCACCTCAGCTGGCAGAATACTACAGTTTCTAAAATGTCTTCGGATCCTGCACAAGAATGGAAGATGAATATTACTGATCCCAAAAGGCCATTCACTTTCACATCCCTTAAATTTTCCACTAACTCTGGCTTTAATTTTCAGCAAGCTTTAGGTGGAACCAAGAAAAATACTTTTAAAAAGTATCTTCAGGACTGAAAAGGACAAGAATGATAAATTAAAGAAATAATCATTGTAATGATGCAGAAATTTTAATCTCATGCACTCATCTTTCTTGTCACCTTTATGGAGGATCTGTGAACAGAAAGTAACCTCTTACTTCCCTAGAATGCTCTAAAGACCATCAAACCCTAGGGCTATCTCTGTTTCCAGTGGCATGCTGCTAGACTATAGGCATGCTGCATGTTTTGGTGGAGAGAAAAATCTGGCTTTGACTTGAGGCCTCTCAGTCCAACTTGAGAGGGAAATCTGTGTCTATATCATGCTTCCCCAAAGGAGAGAAAATGAGAAGGCACTTCCTACCCATTAATCTATCCAAAACATTGCTGAGTTAAGCCAGTTCAGATGTTAAGCTCATTATGTCTACCTGCAAACTGCCAAAAAACTGTTTGGGTCGTACTTTGTTTAAGCCATTTCCTTAAGAAAGCTCAAGGCTCTCTAGTCAGTTCCCTGAGCAGGCAACAAACTTACTTGCAGATATCTAGAGCAAAGCTAAGGCCAGGTTTGTCTTTTCTCAGTAGTCTGGTTCATACAATGTACATTCTCAAAAAGAAATGGATGAAAGTCAGAAGGATCCAGACCTTATATCTACAGGAAGCCAACCCACCATTCTGGGCAGAACAACTCTTTAGAGTTCTACTTGCTGCATTTGAAGACAATGTTGTGCAAAGAGAAGATACTAAGAAGCAATTATTAATGCAAGTAGAGTTTACTTGGGAAACAAATCAAATATAAACAAACACGTAAATAATAACTTCTTGGCTCTATCAGCAAGATAAATGAATTAGAAATTCAAACCTTGACTGGTATCATTGATAGAACATTTGAGTACATATTTTTCAGTTTTTATGCTTAGTTGTGTGGTTGTAATGCAAGTATTATGATCATGCAGAATGAAAATAATAATGGTGCGTGAACAGTGAAAAGTACGTGAGCATACATGTAGACAGTGAGATACCAACAAAGAAGTGTCTGAAATGAAAAATTCACTTTACAGTTCTTTTTTCCCCTAGCACATTCCATACTATAAAATATCAGGACAATCTCACTCTCTGGGTTTGTTGATACAAGGGACTAAGTTATTTAAAAAAAAAATCTCACAACATACATTTATTAGGACACACTGAATTTGATATATTTGTTTTGTTACCAAGAATAACTCTTGAATAGCGTGCTGTCACTGGGCAGGGAGAGCAGCGGAAGCTGCATACAGTGGGCACGCAAACTTATATGGGAAGGTACATTTTCACTATAGTAATAAAAAAAGAAAAAAAGAATAACCTCTTAAACAGCATAAAGCTTTTTTACATTTACTTATTTTTTAATAAGTTTTTATTGTGATTAAGTGAAAGCATACAATCTAAATTAAATTTGCATGCCAGCTGATCTGCAGCTCCTTCTGCTCTCCTTATCCAGTGACAGCACACTCCTCCTTTTGGTTCTTAACTATCTCCTGTCCCCTCCTCTCCAGTCTCTCCTCTCTCTTCTAGTAAGAGGCCAGTAGGACAGCATCCTGTAGATGCACAGAACCATAAAGTATACACACCATATGGTCACATTGTATCCTCAAGTAGAGTCCACTCATGTTCAAAGAGATGGCCTGAATAATGTTTTCTGGTCAGGGACAGCAGCAGGTCTAGAGGCCATGTTCCCAGGGGAACCCCCAGGCCACTGGGCCAAACAATTGCAGTCTTTTAGAGGAGTTCTTGAGGTGCACCCCACTTTTTCTCATGTTGACACTGGGACTCAATATTGTATGCCCCATCACTATTTTCATTGGTGGTGGTCGGGCACCATCTGGTTCTTCTGGTCACATGTTGATACATACACTCACCCATTCACACAGGTCCTTCTGTCTCTTGGGCTCTCTTTTCTTAGTGTCTTTGTTGCTGTTGGTGATCATCTGTTCCTGCTGAGTTCAGACCATTTGGTGTACCTCAGATGGCAGCTTGCCAGCTTGTAAGACCTCAGATGCCATTCACCAATATGGGGTGCAGAAGACTGTATTAGCAGTAGGCTAGTTATGCCAATTGGCCTTAAAGTACCTTGAGAACAGCGTCCCCAGACCACCACACCTGCTACCATGTCCTTGCAATATTGGGTTAAGATTAGAAGAGTTTTCAGCTTATGTTGAAGTCCAGTTAACTTGATCTTCTTTCAACTGTGTGCTGTTACTCCTTTCACCTAACCAAATCTATGACAAGCCCTCTCCCTCCTCTCACTTTTCTTCTGTATGAGTCTGTTTTTAAGTCCTTATAGTAGAGGTCTCATACAATATTAGTCCTTGTGCTACTGACTGATTTCACTCAGTATCATGTCTTCCAACTGAAATCAGGTTATGAGATGCTTCCTAAAATCGTCGTTGTTCTTTACCACTGCATAATGTTCCATTGAATCTATGTACCATAGTTGGTTTATCAATTCATCTGTTGTAGGGCATCTAGGTTGATTCCATCATTTGGTTATTATGGACTGTGCTGCAGTAAACATTCGTGTGCGTGTATCTGTTCATGTGACTGCCCTTGATTCTGTCGGATATATGCCAAGCAGTGTGATTACTGGGTCAAATGGTATATCTACTGCCAGCTTTTAAAGGAAGCATCAGATTGCTTTCCAAAGAGGTTGTACCATTTTGCAATCCCACTAGCAGTGTAGGAGAGTTCCAATCTCTCCAAAGCTGCTCCAGCATTTGTTGTTTTTCATTTATTGGATCATGGCTAACCATACTGGGGTGAGATGGTATCTCATTGTAGTTTTGATTTGTACTTCTCTAATAGCTAATGACTGTGAGCATTTTCTCATGTGTCTTTTGGCTGCCTGCATGTCCTCTTTGGTGAAGTGTCTGTCCACCTCCTTTGCCCACTGCTTAACTGGGTTATTGACCTTTTTCTTGCTGATATTTTACAGTACTTCATAGATTACGGATATGAGACGTCAGTCCAACATGTAGTTGGCAAATATTTTTTCCCATTCTGTAGGTAGTCTTTTAATTGTTTTGATAGTCTTTGGATGAGGAAAAGGGTTTGATTCTTAGTAGTTGCCATTTGTCTAGTCTCTATTCTGTTGATCATGCTTTGTCAGATTTTGAAGACTGTCTAAGCTATATATTGAAACTTCCATTGTTGACTATTTTTTCTTGCATGATCTTTATGATTTTAGATTTGATATTTAGGTCTTTCATCCAATTTGAGTTAGTTTTTGTGTAATGTGTAAAATATGGGTCTTGTTTCAATTTTGCAGATGGATATCCAATTTTGCTGGGACCATATGTTAAAGAGACTGTTTTTACCCCAGTTTACATTCTTAGGATGTTTAGCAAACATGTTCATAAGAGTATGGTGTCATCTCTGGGGTCTCAACTCTATTCCTTTGGTCTATATGTCTCTTTTTGTACCAGTACCAGGTTGTTTCAACTACTGTGGCAGTGTAATAGGTTCTAACGTCATGTAGTGTGAGACCTCCTTCTGTGTTCCTCTTCTTCAGTAGTGATTTGCTAATCTGCAGTTTCTTCCCTTTCCAAACAAAGTTGGTGATTTGTTTCTCCACCTCCTTAAAAAATGACATTGGAATTTGTATTAGGATTGTATTGTATATATAGATAGCTTTGTGTAAAATAGATATTTTCACAATGTTAAGTCTTCTTATCCATGAACATGGTAGATTTCTCCATTTATGTCAGTCTCTCTTAGTTTCTTGCGGGAAGGTCTTGTAGCTTTTTTTGTATAGGTCTCTTATATCTCTAGTTAGATTTATTCTTAGATATTTTATCGTCTTAAGGGGCATGGTAAATGGTGTTGACTTGGTGATTTCTTCTTTGATGATCTCTTTGTTGGAATAAAGGAATCCTACTGATTTATTATGTTTGTCTTATATCCTGACACTTCGCTTAACTCTTCTATTCATTCTAGTAATTCACTTATGGATTCTTTAGGATTCTCTGTATATACAATCATATCATCTGCAAATAGGGAGATTTTTACTTCTTCTTTGCTGATGTGGATGCCTTTTGTATCTTTGTCTTGACTAATTGCTCTGGCCAGAACGTCTAATATAATGTTGAATAGAAATAGTAAGAGTAAGCATCCTTATCTAGCTCCTGTTGTCAGGGGGAATTCTTTCAGAGTTTCCATTCAGGATGATGTAAGCAGTTGGCGTTGTGTGGATGCTCCACACTCCTTTGAGGATTTTCCCTTCTATTCCTCTTTTGCTGAGAGTTTTCAGCATGAATGGGTGTTGGACTTCGTTGAATGCCTTTTCTGCATCAATTGGCAAAATCATGTGATTATTTTATGTTATTTATGTGGTTGATCACGTTAATCATTTTTGATGTTGAACGAGCCTTGCATCCCTGGTATGAATCCAACTTGGTCAATGATGAATTATTTTCTTTATATGTTGTTGAATTCTATTCGCAAGGATTTTGTTGAGGATTTTTTTCATCCAGGTTCATGAGTGATATTGGTCTATAACATTCCTTTTTTGTGAGATCTTTCCCTGGCTTTGATATCTGGGTTATGCTGGCTTCATAGAATGAATTTGGGAGTATTCCACCCTTTTCTATGTTGTGAAATAGTCTCAGTAATATTGGAGTTAACTCTTCTCTAAATGTTTGGTAGAATTCTCTGTTGAAGCTATCTGGGCCAAGACTTTGTTTTTATTTGTTAATTTTTTGCTGACATTTTCAGCCTTTTCCTTTGTGATGGGTTTATTAAGTTGTTCTGCTTCTCCTTGTGATAATTTTGGTACAGGATATGAATCTAGAAAATTGTCCATTTCCTCCAGGTTTTCAACTCTGTTAGACTACTGTCTCCCCTAGTATTCTTTTATGATATTTTTTATTTCAGTTGGGTATGTTGTCACGTGTCCTTCTCGTTTCTTATTCAGGTTATTTGTTTTCTTTCCTGTTTTTCTTATGTAATTTTAGCCAATGTTTTACCAATTTTGTTGATCTTTTCAAAGAACCAGTTTTTGTTTTCTAAATTTTTTTCTATTGTTCTTCTATTCTCTAATTCATTAAGTTATGCTCTAACCTTTATTATTTGTTTTCTTCTGATGCCTGAGGAATTCCTCTATTGCTCTCTTTCTACTTTTTTCAGGTTGTAGGCTTAATTCTTTAGTTTGGGTCCTTTCTTCATTTTGGAGGTGTGCATTTATAGAGATAAATTTACCTCTGAGCACTGCTTTGGCTGTATTCCCTAGGTTCTGGTAGGATGTGTTTACATTCAATTTTGATTCCATAAATTTCTTTATTTCATCTTTCATTTCTTCTATAAGCCATGACTTTTTGAGGAAGGTTTTGATCAGTTTCTGTGAGTTCAATTTTCTATTTTATTTCTGCTATTGATTTTGAGTTTAACAGCTTTTGGTCCAAGAAGATGCTTTGTAATAATTCAATGATTTGAATTTTGCTGAAATTTGCTTTATATTGTAACACATAGTCTATTCTGGAAAATGTTCCAAGGGAATTTGAAAAGAAGTTGTATATATCTATTGATGGATAAAATGTTCTGTATATGTCAGTGAGGTCTAGTTGGTTAATTGTTGCAGTAGTACCTTTCGAACTTTTACTGAACTTTTTTCTAGATGATCTGTCCATTATTGGAATTGGAATGTTGAAGTCTCCAACTGTTATTGTGGAGCGATCTATCTCATTTTTCAATGTAGTCAGTTTTTGTTTGATGTCTAGATACTCTGGTGTTGTGTGCATAAAAGTCTACTTGTGTATTGAATCTTTTTTCAGCAATAAATCATGACCATCCTTGTCCACAGTGGTGGATTTTACATTAAAGTCTATTTTATCTGAGATTAGTATTGCCACACTGCTCTTTTTTGTATATTGTTAGCTTGATACATATTATTCCATCTTTTAATTTTCAATTTGTTCATATTTTTTAAGTCTAAGGTGTGTTTCTTGTAAGCAACACATAGATGGATCTGGTCTTTAACTTTCTTGGAGCATTCAGCCTGTTTACATTCAGTGTAATTGTTGATAAGTATGTGTTTAGTGCTGTCTTTTTGATATATTTATTTTTGTGCTCGTGTTTTCTGTATCGTTCTTAATAATCTGTTTTTGTCACTCTTCTTTATAAGCTGACTTCTCATCTTTTTCAGTATAGGGTTTCTGTTTGTTGAGACTCCTGCATTATGTTTCTTGTTTTGATACGTTGCATTGCTATTGTGCTTTGTGGCTTCGTCTATGATACCTGTTTTAGTCAGCTAGTGCTGCTCTAACAGCAATACCACAGAGTGAACGGTTTTAACAAAGAGAAGTTTATTCTTACACATTGTGACATGCTACAAGTCCAAATTCAGGGTATCTGCTCCAGGGGAAGACTTTCTCCCTTGTCAGCTCTGGAGGAAAGTCGGTGTGTTGCATTACTCTTTGTTCGGGCAGAAACCTAGTGCAGAAACTTTAGGTCTGAAGGACACGGTCTTCTTCTGGTGCACTTTTCTTGATGGAGTGAGGTTCCAAATTCACTACTTGCTTCCCTTTTCTTTTACCTCTTGAAGGATAAAAGGATAAAGGGTGGTACAAGCAATAATCCAGGGAAACTCCCTTTACAGTGGAGCAGAGAGGTGATCCTGTGAAGAGATTTACAGTCCCATGCTAATCCTTTAACATGCAGCACAGGAGAATCACAAAAGGGAGCACAATCACAAAATACTGGGAATCATGGCTCAGCCACATGGCCACGCATATTTTGAGGGGCACACAATTCAACTGTGACATCCCACTCTTAGGCACTCCAAAAATAACATCTTTGAAACATGTGACACCTTCATCTCATCATAGCAAAATTGTGTCCATCCCATATGATAGAAGTCTTAAATTAGTTCCAAGTCCAAAAGTCAAACATTCCTTTACATCTATGAAACGTGGAATACAAGTTATCTGCTTACAAAGGTACAATGGCAGAACATGTATAAGTTAGACGTTCCGCTACAAACAGGAGAAATTACAGGGAAAGAAAGCATTAACAGGCAGCAAGTGCGTCAGCAGAATACTCTACATTAGTCCTCTAAGCTTTGAAAATAATCTTCTATTTTCTGAGACATTTTGCACAATAGCCTTACTTTCCAGACTGTAGGTATTGGCCAAGCCTTCTGGTTCTGAGTGCAGACCCCCAGTCTTATGCTACAACTCTGCCCCCTTGGCTCACTTGGACAGAAACTCTGCCCTGTTTGCTTTAGATGTACCCCAAGCCCAACTGGTACTAAATTCTGTTTTAGTGAGCTGGTACTTGTCTAACAGAAGTACCACACAGTGAATAGCTTTAACAATGGAAAGTTTATTCTTACACAGTCTGGTAGGGCGCAAGTCCAAATTCAGGATGTCTGCTCAAGGGGAAGGCTTTCCTCTTGTTGGCTCTGGAGGAAAGTCTGGTATTGCATCAGTCTTTGTCCAGGGGGCATTGTGGTACAGGACCCTCAAGTCTAACGGACATGCTCTTCTCCTGGTACTGTTTTCTTGATGGTGTGAGGTTCCCAATTCTCTTCTTGCTTCCCTTATTATTTCTTTTCTTTTTAATTTAATTTATGTATTGTGATTGAGTGAAAGTGTACAATCCAGTTTAAATTTGCCTGCATTCCTAAGTGCAGCTCCTACTGCTCTCCTTGGCTGGTGACAGCACACCCCTCTTTTCCTTTCTATACATCTCATGTCCTCTTAACAATATTCTGTCCCCTCTTTTCCACTCTGTCCACCCACCTCTAGTAAGAAGCCCTTTGGATGACATCCTGTAGATGCATAGAGCTGTAAAGTGTACACAAGATACTGTCACTGTGTGTCACTGAGTCCAATCCTTTCTAGTCTGTGGAGTTGACCTCAGTAATGATTTATGGACAGTGGCAGCATCAGGGCCAGGAACCATGCTCCCACGGGAACCCCCAGGGCTTCAGACCATCACTTGCTGTCTTTTAGCGGAGTTCTCAGGGTGCACCCCTTTTAATTCTAGTATTGTCACTGAGACTCAACTTTGTGAGCCCCATCATGACTGTCACTGGTGGTGGCAGGGCACCATCTGTTTCTTCTGGTAACATGTTGATATAGTCACCCATTCACATGGGTCTTTCTGTCTTCTGGGTTCTCTTTCTGCTATGTCATTTTGGTCCTTGGTCATCATCTGTTCTTGCTGAGTTGGAACCATTTGGTGTACCTCAGATAGCAACTGGTTAGGTTTTAATACCCCAAATGCCACTCACCAATATGCGGTGGAGAAGACTCTCTTAGCAATATCTTAGTTATGCCAATTGGCCTCGATGTCCCTTGAGAGCAAGGTCCCTGGACCCTTGCCCCTGCTGCTCCGTCCTTGCAATATTGGGTTAAGATTGAAAGTTATCAGGTTATGTTGAAGTCCAGTTAAATTGATCTTCTTTCTACTGTGTGCTGTCACTGATTTCACCGACCAAATTTCTATTAACTATCTAATCTATAACCAGCCTTCTCCCTCTTTCTCTTCCGTCCCTTGTAGTCCTCAAAGTGTCTTTCCTTCTGTACAAGAGCCTGTTTTTAAGTCCTTACAGTAGAAGTCTCAAACCATATTTGTCCTTATGCTGCTGACTAATTTCATCACCATAATGTCTTCCAGTAGAAACCAAGTTATGAGATACTTCCTAAAATTATCATTGCATACTGTTCCTTTGAGTACATATACCATAGCTTATCCATTCATCTGTTGCTGGGCATCTGAGCTGATTCCATCTTTTTGCTACTGTGGCCTGTGCCGCAAAAAACATTTGTGTGCATGTACGTGTTCATGGGACTACCCTGGCATTTGTAGGATAGATCAAGCAGTGGGATAACTGGGTCAAATTGTATTCCTATTTTCAGATTTTTAAGGAAACTCCAGATTCCTCTCAAAGAGGTTGTAACATTTTGCAATCCCACCAGCAGTGTAGGAGAGTTCCAATTTCTCCATAGCCTTTCCAGCATTTGTTGTTTTTTGTTTTTTGGATCATGGCCAGCTTTGTTGAGGTGAGATGGTATCTCAGCATAGATTTGATTTGGATTTCTTTGATAGCTAATAATCATGAGCATTTCTGTTTGTGTCCTTCGGCTGCCTGGATATCCTCTTTAAAGAAGCGCCTTTCCATCTCCTTCACCCATTGCTTAACTGCTTGATTTTCTTGTTGATGTTTTGTACTATCTTGTAGATTATGGAAATCAGACATCGATCTGACGTATAGTTGACAAACATTTTTTCTTGTTTTGTAGGTGGTCTTCTAGTTCTTTTGATAAAGTCTTTGATGAGAAATAGTGTTCTATTCTTAGTAGTTTCCATTTATCTATTTTCTCTTCTGTTGATTGTGCTTTGTTAGTTTTTGAAGTCTGTCTATGTTGTGTATTAAAACATCCATTGTTGATTCTGTTTTTTTCTTGGGCGAGATTTATTGTTTTAGGTTTGATATTTGGGTGTTCTTTTGGGCTGTCCAATTTTAGTTGGGTTTTGTATAAGGTATTAGTATGGGTCTTGTTTAATTTTTTGTGAATGGATATCCAGTTTTCCCAGCACCATTTTTTTAAAGAGACTGTTTTCGTCCCAGTTTAAAATCTCGGAGCCTTTGTCAAATATCAACTATTCATAGGAGGGTGGTGGTTTCTCAGGGGTCTCAACTCTGTTACATGGGTGTGTACCAGTATCAGGCTGTTTTCACTGCTATGGCAGTGCAGCAAGTTCTAAAGTTGGCTAGTGGGAGACCTCCCAGTATGTTCTTCTTCAGTAGAGCTTTACTTATCCTGGGTTTCTTCCCTTTCCAAGCAAAGTTGGTGATTTGTTTCTCTAACCCGTGAAAAAAAGGTCACTGGAATTTGTATTGAGATTGCATTATGTGTGTAGATTGCTTTTGGTAAAATAGATATTTTCACAATGTTACTTCTTCCTATCCATGAGCAGGGTAAGTTTCTCCATTTGTGTGTCTCTTAGTTTGTTGCAGGAAGGTCTTGTAGTTCTCTTTGTATAGGTCTCTCTTATCCCCAGTTAGATCTTTTTCCTAAGTATTTTACCTCTTGGGGGGCTATAGTAAATGGTATTGATTCAGTGATCTCTTCTTTGATGATCTCTTTGTTGGCATAAAGGTATCTTACTGATTTACTTATGTTTATCTTGTGTCCTGACACTTTGCTGAACTCTTCTATCAGTGTGGGTAGTTTACTTACGGATTCTTTTGGATTCTCTCTGTATACAATCATATCTGAAAATAAGGAGATTTTTACTTCTTAGTCGCTGCAGATGCTCTTTATTTATTTGTCTTCTCTAATTGCTCTTGCCAGAACTTCTAGTGTAATGTTGAACAGGAGAGGTGAGAGTGGGCGTCTTCATCTGGTTCTGTTCTCAAGGGGAATTCTTTCAGTCTCTCTCCATTCAGGACGATATAGTTGACTGGCTTTGTATAAACGGCCTTTATTGCACTTGGGAATTTTCCTTTTATTCCTAATTTTCTGAGAGTTTTTATCCTGAATGGGTGTTGAACTTTATCAAATGCCTTTTCTACATCAATTGACAAAATCAGGGGATTCTTGTCATTTGTGTTATTTATGTGGTTGATCACATTAATTGTTTTTCTGATGTTGAACCAGCCTTGCATCCTTGGTATGAATCCAATTTGGTCATGATGAATTACTTTTTGATGTGTTGTTGAATTCTATTGTCAAGTATTTTATTGAAGATTTTTGCATCTTCAGTGCTGATTTTGTGTTTGTTGAGACTCCTGTAATATGTTTTGTTTTGATATGTTGCACCTTCACTGTGCTTTATTTCTACCCTTATGATCCCCTTAATAATCTATGTTTAAAAACCCCAATTTTAACTTCTACTTATCTTATTAACTTTCTCTCCATCTGGAAGAACTATAACTACTGTAGTATGCTCCTCTTTGTAATGTGGTGCTATTATAGTTTTCATGATATGATCACTGGATTACTTGGTTTAATGTTATAGCTTTGGTTGAGTTTTATGCCTTCCTTGACTGAGTAGGTTTCTGGATGATGTGTCCTGTATTGTGTCCTAAAATGTAGAGTTAATGGTTTTGTTTTTCTAAGCTAAAAGCTTCTTTCAGTATTTCTTGTACCTTTGGTTAGGTTTTTGCAAAATCTCTGAGTTTCTGTTTATCTACAAATGTCTTAATTTCATTTTCATAAGTCAGAAAGTCTATTTTCCAGTTGTTCAATTCTGTACTCTTGGCTTTGAATTGAGTTTTCTAATTCTTTAATTTTGTTATTGATCTGTCAGATTTCAGAGTGCTGACGTTTCATTAGTTTAAACAGCTTGCTTAATTTTTCATGTTTCACTGCTACATTTTGTGTAACATCCAGGAGAGCTCTCTGTATAATTCTTTTGTGCTTGACCGCTGACAGTTTTAGGAAGCCTTCTTCATCTGGTAAGTTCCTTGATTCTTTCTTTTGAGAGCTTTCTGGAGTCATGGGTGGATTTTTCTTTGAGTGTCTGGCCATGGTTTATTGCTTTGGGGGCATCTAGAGGTTGTTTACTTTCTCTGGTGTTGCCTTAACAAGAGCTGAGGCACAGTCTGAGAAAAAAGTTGGTTGATCACCAGTCACTTTTGTGTACTCCAATGGCTGGGCTCACTGGAATCTTTGGGGTAGCTGGCTCCACCTCCTGGCTGGCAAAGATATGGTCCTTCTTATGGAGTCACTGGAGGGCCATCAGTTGACCCTATGTTGGGGTCAGAAAAGTGTTGGGGTCAGAAAAGTGTGGAAGAGATGTCATCAGGCTGCACCACAGTTATTTCTCTAGGTAGTCTTATTTTGAAAGGTAAAAGCTATCTGACAGCTTCCAAAATCAGTCAGGCTATCAGTTATGGTAAGCCCCTCTTTCCAGCTGGCAATAGAGGCACTTCTGTATCTGCCCCCAGATGTTGTGATCTAGTTTAAAGTATGGACAGACTACTGTCCTGATATCATCTGCTGCTGGGCTCCACTCATATGGCTACAGTATGCTAAATACAGCTTTTTTGCTGGGAAGGTGCTCCCTGGACTGACACTGACTCCCAGCCTGGGAATTAGCCCCTGCTGAGGCATCCATTTGAGTAACTCTGCCTCTGTGTCAAACAAGATGGCTTCCTGCATGAGCTGTCCCTCCCATTGCAAAATAGCTGAATCAATGGCAGAGGTTCAGAAAGAGTGGGTGGAGGAGTCGTGGTGCTCCAAGTCCAGAGCCAGGCTCTCAAAGTGTGGCTATTCCACCTGCTCGTCACATCAGAAGTGTGGCTGAGCTTTGCTGATAGTTAAGCCCAAACCTGGCTGCCAGCTAGAAAAAAGAAATAAAAATTAAAACAAAACTAGTTACCTTCTGTCTGTGACAGCTGGCCATTTAACAAGGGAGGGGGTCAGCACAAGTGAAGGAGTTTCCCATTCAGTGGCGTGCAGTCCAAATTGACAGCCCCATGCTGTGTCCTGGGGCTCACTGTGTGTCCAGGAGGCTCCATTTAATTATCAGTCCTGGCCTTAGTTTTCAGAGGGAATTAAGGAGACATATGTCTAGTCTACCATCTTGACCCTACCCCCTCTCCTTTTATTTTGTGTAGTATAAAAGGATTAAGGGTGATGCAAGCCATACCCTGGGGACACTACCTTTACAGTGGAGCAGGGAGGTGATCCTATGAAGGGATTTACAGTCCACCGCAATCTTTTAACACACAGCATAGGACAATCACAAAATGAAGAACAATCATAGAACACAGGGAATCCTATCCCAGTTACATGGCTATACATATTTTTTGGGGGGCACTTTTCAACCCATGACAATAACCCCCTACTATTCTAAGTTTAAACACAGTTTCAACTTCTGCATGTCTTTTTAGTTTTTTCTCCATCTGAGAGGACTATAACTACTGTAGCGTATTCCTGTGTTTAGTGTGATGGTGTCGTAGTTTCCATGATATGATCACTGGTTCCCTTCTTTTAGTATTGTAGCTTTGATTGTGTTTTGTGACTTCCCTAACTGAGTAGCTTTCTGGATGCTGTGTCCTGCTTTTCCTACTTAAATATACACTTAATGGATTTGTTTTTCTAAGCAAAGAGCTTCTTTCATTATTTCTTGTAGTTTTGCTTTGCTTTTACAAAGTCTCTAAGCCTCTGTTTATCAGCGAATGTCTTTATTTCATCTTATCATAGAGAAAGTTTTGCAGGTATATAATTGTTGGCTGGCAGTTTTTCTCCTTTAAGGCTTTTAATGTGTCACCCCACTGCCTCCTTAACAACATCATTTCTGCTGAGACATCAGACAAAACTCTCCAGGTTTTCCTTCTGAATGTTAGCTTTGCTTTGAACCTCTCTGCCTTTAAGGCCCTCTCTTTATGCTTTATTTTATTAAGTTTGATTATGATATGTCTCAGTGTCTTTCTTTTGGGGTATAGCCATTTTGTGGAATTTGATACGTGTCTTGGATATCTGTGTTCTTTCATAATTTCGGGTGTGTTTTCTGTCAGCAACTAAACAACGATATTCTCTGTGATTTCAGCTATCCTTCCGTGTTCAGGAACTCCAGTTAATTGTAGATTACTTCTCTTGATAGAGTCCCACGTGTTTCTTAATGCGTCTTCATTTTTCTTCTTTTTTCTGATTTCTCCTCATGAATACTGGTGTCAGTTGCTCTGTCCTGAAGGTCACTAAGTCTGACTTCTATCTCCTCAATTCTGCTCTTTTGGGTTTGGATTGAATTGTCTAAGTCTGTCATTTTGTTAATGATCTAATGGATTTTGTTGATGTTTTATCAGTTCAAATAGCTTGCTTAGTTTTTCATTTTGCTCTGCTGCATTTTGTTTAATCCCTAGGAGGGCTTTATGTATAATTCTTTTGTACTCAACCTCTGATGTTTTCAGAAAGCCTATTTCCTCTGGGAAGTAGTTTGTTTCTTTATTTTGAAAGTTTTTTGGAGCCGTGGAGGACTGTTTCTTTAAATGGCTAGCAAAAGTGTGTTGCTTTTTGGCTATCTAGAGGCTGTTTAGTTTCTCTGGTCTTACCTCAACAGAAGCTGAGGTGTAGTCCTAAGAAGGGAGCTAGCCACCAGACACCTCTGTGTACTCTGGTGGCCCCAGTGGACACTCTGGTGTCGCAGACTCTGCCTCCTAGCTGGCAAAGGTGGCATCTAACTTAGGGAGTCACGGAGGAGCCATCCATTGACCCTATCATGTGTGTGTGAGTAAAGGCTGGAAGAGACGCCTCTAGACTGCTCAGGAAGTCTTCTTTCAAAATGCTAGGAGCTGTCCACCAGCTGCCAAAATCGTTCAGGCCATCAGGTGTGACAGGCCTTGCCTTCCAGCTGACAACAGAAACACCTCTTTAGCTGTTCCCAGATGCTATGACATAATACAAAGTAAGGAGGACTTATGGCTTTCTGCCATCGTTACCCAGGCCCTGCCCATGAGTCACACTGTGCTAAACACAGGCTTTCTGCTGGAAAAGTGCTTTCTGGACTGGCACAGCTTCTCATCTTAGGAATTAGACCCCACTGAGTCCTCTAGCTGGGTGACTCAATCTCCCAACCAAACAAGATGATGTTCTGGGAGCGCTTCTCTTCCCATCACAAAACATCAAAGTCTATGGCAGAGCTCAGAAAAGAGAGGATGGAGGGACAGTGGTTCTGGGCTCTCAAAATGTGGCTATTCCATGCACTGTCTCTCTGCTGCACTATACACTGTCTACTTTAGCAGTGCATTTCAGCATATTTGCCAACTCATGCCCATACCCCTCTTCCCAGATAATAATAATAAAAAAATCAAGTCAGTAGCTGCAGCCTACCCAACAGGTGAGCCAGTAGGAGAGGAGCTCAGTGTATGCTGGTGTGTGCCAGAGAGAGGAATTTTCCTATGTAGTGGCTCATAGTCCAGTCTGAAAATCCTATGCTGCATCCCAGGGCTGTCTGTGTGTCCATAGTGCTCCACTCAGTTATCGATACAGGCCTTAGTTTTCAGCGGGAATTGAGGAGACATGTGTCTAGTCTGCAATCTTGCTTCTGCCCCTCTAAACAGCATAAAGATTTATAGATATTTCATTTATTTTTAGTCTTCATTTTGATAAAATGAATGTTCAGATGGTTTTCTCCTTTAAAAAATGGTAGACCTTGCACACCCTCAGAATGTTTCCTTAAAACTGGTAGAAGATGGGGTGGAGTCAAGCTGGTGGACTAAACACACATCTTCCTAAATTCCTCTGGAAACCAAGACCTGAAATGATAATTAAATGGAGCCTTCTGGACACCTAGTGAGACCTGGTATGTGGCATAGGACTGTTAATTTGGACTTCATTCCACTGAATGCAAAACCTCCTCTTTTTCACTGACCTCACTCTCGGAGAGTACAGGCTTGCATAGACAATAATATCTCTTCCATCTTCTGTTGACCCACATGAAGCCCAAAATGCAACAAACAATGGAGAAGACAGTAATCCAGAAGTCACTCATGGCATGAGAAGGCCCCCAAAAGAAACCACCTCAGTACTTCCCAGATGAAGAAGCTTTTCTGAAACAATCAGAAGGTGAATACCAAAGGATAATAAATAGAGCCTTCCTAGACCTTATACAAAATGCAGCAGAGCAAAACAAAACAATAAGCAAGTTGTTTGACCTGATCGAACATCAGTACTTTGAAATCCAACAGATCAAGAAGAAAATCAAAGACATAGAAACTTCCATTCAAAGCTGAGAAAACAGAATGTAACAAACGGAAAAGAGAATTTCTTATTTGGAACACAGAGCCACTGACTCCAGCATCTATGAGGAGAAATCAGGAAAAAGAAACAAGAAAAATGAAGAAGCACTAAGAGACATGTGGGATTCTATTAAGAAGAACAATCTATGATTAACTGGAGTTCCTGAACAAGGTGAGACACCTGAGAACACAGAGTATCATTGCTGAGCTGCTGACAGAAAGCTTCCCAGAAATTATGAAAGAAGAGAATATAGATATACAAGATACATATCAAACGCCACTCAACGTAGATCTCAATAGAAAGACTCCAAAACATATTCTAATGAAGCTCAACAAAATGAAACATAAGCAGAAACTTTTAAAGGCAGCAAGACTCAAAGCAAAGCTAACAGAGGGAAACCCTGTAGGCTTTTGACAGATTTCTTAGCAGAAAAGATGCTTGCATAGAGACAGTGGCATGACACATTCAAAGCCTTGAAGGAGAAGAAATTCCAAACAATAATTATATAGCCTGCAAAACTATCTTTCAAATATGAAAATGAAATTAAGACCTTCACAGATAAACAGAAACTCAGAGACTTCGTAAAAACCAAACCAAAACTACAAGAAATACTGAAAGAATCTATTGGCTTGGAAGAACAAAACCACTACCTTTGTATTTTAGAAGGACACATTATCCAAAATCCTACTCAGTTAGGGAGGGCTCCAAACACAACCAAAGCTATAACAGTGAAGGAAATGATCTAGTGATCATGTCACAAAAACTCTGATATCATCATATTAAAAAGATGGATGTCCTACAGTTTTTATACTCCTTCTAGATGGAGAGGAAGTTGACAAGACTGGTAGCAATCAAAATTGGATTTATACATAGCTCATTAAGTGGGATCATAGGGGCAGCCATAAAGCATAATAAAGAAGCAATGTACCATATCAAGAAATGCAATACGGGGGGGGCGGAGTCAAGATGGCAGACTAAGCACACGTCTCCTTATATCCCTCTGGAAACCAAGACCTGAATTGACAATCAGAGTCTTCTGATCGCCTAATCAGCCTCAGGACATGGCACAGAGCTGTTAATTGGGACTTCATACCACTCAGCGAAAAACCTCCTCCCTTTCACTGACTCCCACTCCTGGCTAGCTCTGGCTCTCACGGAGGGAAGATAAACGCATCATTTTGACTTTTTTTTTCCTCTGTCTCGGCTGGCGAGCATAGCTGGGTCTTGCCTGGCGGCTGGACTCAGAAACGCTGCTGGGGGGATAGGCAGGCAAAATTCCCATATTCTGAGAGCCAGGATTGGAACTCTGTTAATCTAGCCATGTTGAGCCTTTCCTTTTGTAGCTGCCTCAGCAGGGTTTGTGCGGACCTTCCCAGTCAGTGTGTGGGACGCCATGTGGGTACCGAGATTTTAGTGGGACCTCATTCTTAGCCTGGGAGCCAGTGCCTGCAAATGCGACAGCGCTTCTCCGACAGAAAAGTAGTGATTTTGCACAGTGCTGCCTACGTTGGGGGCCCTGCAACAGAAGCAGAGGAATCACTACTGCTCAGCACCTTTAGTCCCTCTGTCTGCTGCCTGGGTGGAGGATGCCATCTTGGATACGGTGGCCGCAGCTGAACCTAATTCTTAGCTTGGGAGCCAGAGCGTGCCCAAAGGAGAGCGCTTTCCTACCACAAAACCAGTACTCGACACAGTGTTGGCTAAGGCTAGGCCCTGTCAGCAGAGGCCAACAGGGCAGTAGCATTGCTGGATTCTGAACTAGTTTGTTATCATCTGGGGTTGGATATAGTGGTGCTTACTTTGTCAGATGAGAAGAGGGACCTCTACACCTGAAAACCTAACTGACTTGTGAACTGGTCAGATACTTTTGCTTTACATTTGAAGACAGCCTAGAGAAAAATTTGCAATCCATCCTCACAGTACCTCTTCCAGCCTCTATATACTCACATGGGACCCAAAAAGCAACAGACAATTGTGGCATACAAGCAATCACTCACGGCTTCACAAGGCTAGCAAACAAAGCAACCAAGGAGTTTTACAGATGAAGAAACTTTCATGAAAGCATCAGGAAGTGAATACAAATTGATTATATACAGAGCCCTTCTAGACCTTATACAAAATGCAGCAGAACAAAATGAAAAATTAAGCAAGTTGTTCGACCTGATGGAACACCAGTACTCTGAAATCCAACAGATCAAGAAGAAAATCAAAGACATAGAAACTTCCATGCAAAGCCAAGAAAACAGAGTGGAACAAATGGAAAAAAGAATTTCTGACTTGGAAGACAGAGCTACTGATGTCCGCGTCTAGGAGCAGAAATCAGAAAAAAGAAAAAAGAGAAAAGAGAAAAGAAACAAGAAAAATGAAGAAACATTAAGAAGCATGTGGGACTCTATTAAGAGGAACAACCTTTGATTAATTGGAGTCCCTGAACAGGGTGAGACATCTAAGAAAACAGAGAGTATTGTTGCTGAGCTGGTGAAAGAAAACTTCCCAGAAATCATGAAGGAAGAGAATATAGACATCTCAGATGCGTATCATACGCCACTCAATATAGATCTCAAAAGAAAGACTCCAAGACATATTATAATCAAGCTTAACAAAACGAAACGTAAGCAGCAACTCTTAAAGGCAGCAAGACTAAAAGCAAAGCTAACATTCAGAGGGAAACCCTGTAGGCTCTCGTCAGATTTCTCAGCAGAAACCATGCTGGCACAGAGACAGTGGCACGACACATTCAAGGTCTTGAAGGAGAAGAACTTCCAAGCAAGAATTATATATCCTGCAAAACTATCTTTCAAATAAGAAAATGAAATTAAGATATTCCCAGATAAACAGAAACTCAGAGACTTTGTAAAAACCAAACCCAAACTACAAGAAATACTGAAAGAAGTTCTTGGCTTTGGCTTAGAAGAACGAAACCACTAACTTTATATTTTAGAAAGACACACTACTCAATACTCTACTCATTTAGGGAAGGCTCCAAAGTAAATCACAGCTTTGATTTGGAAAGAAGCAATCCAGTGATCATCATGAAAACTATGGTGTCGTCATAGTAAAAAGAGGGATGTACTACAGTCTTTACAGTCCTTCCAGATGGAGAGGAAGATGACCGGACTGGTAGTAATTAAAATTGGGTTTATAAATAATTTATTAAGGGGGTTCGTAGGGGCAGCTGTAAAGCACAACAAAGATGTATCATACCATTTCAAGAAATCTAACACATGAGTCTCAACAACTGTAAAACCAGCTCTGAAAAAGGAGAAAAATCAACTGACAAAAAAGAGTGACCCAGAACAGACTAATAAGAACAACAGAGAAAACATCAACATAAAAATAAACATATCACAATGGCAGCACTGAACACATACCTATCAATAATTACATTGAATGTGAATGGATTGAATGCTCCAGTAAAGAGACACTGAGTGTCATCTTGGATCAAAAGACACAACCCATTCATATGTTGTCTACAAGAAACTCACTTGAGACCTAAAGAGAGGAACAAACTGAAAATTAAAGCATGGAAGAATATATATCAAGCTAACAATGACAAACAAGAACAAGGGTGGCAATTCTAATCTCAGAGAAAAACAATTTTAATGTCAAATCCACCATCGTGGACAAAGATGGACACTATTTATTGCTGAAAGGTTCAGTACACAAGCAAGACTTAACTATATTAAATATTTATGCACCTAATGCCAGAGCACCTAAATATGTCGAAGAAACCCTGACTACGCTCAAATAGTGGGAGACTTTAACACTCTACTCTCATTACTAGACAGATCATCTAGAAAAAAGCTCAGTAAAGATACAGAAGACCTCACTGACACAATTAACCAAGTAAACCTCATTGATATATACAGAACTTCCCACCCATCAGCAGACAGCTACACCTTCTTCTCCAGTGCACATGGAACATTCTCCAGAATTGACCACATGATAGGCCACAGTGCAATGCTCAACAAAATCCATACCATTGAACTACTGCAAAGCATCTTCTCAGATCATAAAGCGATAAAAGTTGAAATCAATGCAGACAAAACACAGATAGAAAGAGAAACTCTTGGAAACTGAACAACATCTTGCTCAAAAAAACATGGGTTATAGAGGAAATCAAGGATGAATTAAAGAAATTCATGGATTCCAATGAGAACGAAAACACTTCCTACCAGAATCTATGGGATACAGCCAAAACAGGGCTCAGAGGTCTGTTTATCTCCATAAATGCACACATCTGGAAGGAAGAAAGAAACCAAATCAAGGAACTAACTCTACAGCTTGAACAAGTAGAAAAAGAACAACAGAGGAACACTTCGGGCACCAAAAGAAATGAGATCATAAAGATTAGAGCAGAGGTAAATGAATTAGAGAATAGAAAAACAATTGAAAAACTTGAAAAGACCAAAAGCTGGTTTTTTGAAAAGATCAGCAAAATTGATAAACCACTGGCTAAACTAACTAAAGAAAAGCAGGAAAGGAAACAAATAACCCAAATTAGAAATGACAGGGGAGTTGTCACCACAGATACAACAGAAATAAAAAATATCATAACAGAATACTATGAAAGACTCTACTCTAACAAATTTGAAAACCTAGGGGAAATGGACAAATTCCTTCACTCATACCACCTACCCAAATTATCACAGCATGAGGCAGAACAACTTAATAAACCTATCACAAAGGAAGAGATTGAAAAGGTCATGAAAACACTGCCAATCAAAAAAAGTCCAGGCCCAGATGGCTTCACAGCAGAATTCTACCAAGCATTTAGAGAAGAGTTATCCCCAATACTACTGAGACTATTTCACAGTATAGAAAGGGATGGAGTACTCCCAAACTCATTCTATGAAGCCAGCATAACCCTGATACCTAAGCCAGGGAAAGATCCAACAAAGACAGAGAACTACACACTGATATCACTCATGAACCTAGATGCAAAAATCTTCAACAAAATTCTTGCCAGCAGAATACAACAACATATCAAGAAAGTAATCCATCATGACCAAGTGGGATTCATACTAGGGATGCAAGGCTGGCTCAACATCAGGAAAACAATTAATGTGATTAACAACATAAATAACACAAAAGACAAGAATCACCTGATTTTGTCCATTGATGCCTAAAAGGCATTTGATAATGTCCAACACCAATTCATGCTAGAAACTCTTAGCAAAATGCGCATAGACGGCAAATTCCTCAACACAATAAGGGCCATTTATTCAAAGCCAATTGCCCACATCATCCTGAATGGAGAGAGACTGAAAGACTTTCCCCTGAGATCAGGAACTAGACAAGGATGCCCACTGTCACCTCTCTTATTCAACATTGTGCTAGAAGTTCTAGCCAGAGCAATTTGACAAGATGAAGAAATAAAGTGCATCTGCCTCGGCAAAGAGGAAGTTAAAATCTCCCTGTTCGCAGATGATATCATTGTATATGCAGAGAACCAGAAGGAATCTATAAGTAAGCTACTCAAACTGATAGAAGAGTTCAGCAAAGTCTCAGGATACAAGATAAACATAAGTAAATCAGTAGGATTTCTTTATACCAACAACGAGACTGCTAAGGAGGAAATTATTAAATCAATACCATTTACGATAGTCTCTAAGAAGATAAAGTACCTAGGAATTAATCTACCCAGAGAAACAACAGACCTTTACAAAGAGAACTACAAACCCTTACTACAAGAAACTAAGAGAGACTTAGATAAATGGAAAAACCTACCCTGCTCATGGATAGGAAGACTTAACATTGTGAAAATGTCTATTTTACCCAAAGCCATTTATTTATATAATGCAATCCCAATACAAGTTCCAGCATCATTTTTTAATGAGATAGAGAAACAAGTCACCAATTTTGTTTGGAAAGTGAAGAAGCCCGGGATAAATAAGGTACTACTAAAGAAGAAGAACACACTGGGAGGCCTCTCATTACCCGACCTTAGAACATACTACACTGCCACAGTGGTCAAAACAGCCTGGTACTGGTACAAGAACAGACAGATGGATCAATGGAACAGAACTGAGACCCCAGAGATGACACCACCTGGCTATGCACAGTTGATATTTGACAAAGGCCCTAAGACTTTAAACTGGGGTAAAAACAGTGTCTTCAACAAGTGGTGTTGGCAAAATTGGTTATCTATCTGCAATAAAGTAAATCAAGATCCATATCTTACACCTTATACAAAAACCAACTCCAACTGGATAAAAGACCTAAATATCAAACCTAAAACGATAAAGCTCATTGAAGAAAAGGTAGGAACAAGAATGGAAGTTTTAATACACAATGAGGACAGACTCCAAAATCTGTCAAAGGAACCCCAGTCAACAGAAGAGAAAATAGATAAATGGGAACTATTAAGAAGCAAACAATTTTGCTCATCCAAAGACTCTATTAATGTAATTAAAAGAACACCCACAGAATGGGAAAAAATATTTTGCAACTCTATGTCAGACCGACATCTGATCTCCATAATCTATAAGATACTACAAAATATCAATAAGAAGAAGATAAACCATCCAATTAAGGGATGGGCAAAGGAGATGGACAGACACTTCACTAAAGAGGAGATCCAGGCAGCCAAAAAACACATGCGGACATGTTCACGTTCTTTAGTTATTAAAGAAATTCAAATCAAGACAACAATGAGATACCATCTCACCCCAACAAGATTGGCCATGATCCAGAAAACACAAACAACAAATGCTGGAGAGGCTGTGGAGAAAGTGGAACCCTCCTACACTGTTGATGGGGTTGCAAAATTGCCCAGCCTCTTTGGAAGGCAATCTGGCGCTTCCTTAAAAAAATGGATATAGATATACCATTTGACCCAGTAATTCCACTACTTGGAATATATGCTACAGGATCAAGGCCTTTTACACCAACGGATACATGCACCAGAATGTTTACCGCAGCATAGTCCACGATAGCAAAAAGATGGAATCAACCCAGATGCCCAACAATAGAAGAAGGGATAGGTAAACTATGGTACATATACTCAATGGACCACTACGCAATGATAAAGAATAACGATGATTCCAGGAAATACCTCCTAACCTTGTTTCAGCTGGAAGACATTATGTTGAGTGAAAGTAGTCAGTGACAAAGGGATAAATACTGTATAAGACCTCTATGATAAGATCTCAAAAACAGACTTGTGTATATAAGAAAAGACTCTTTGACAGCTGCAAGGGAGGGGAGGGAGGGAGAGTGAGGGGGGAGGGTTTAGTTTAGATAGTTACTAGAAATCTAGTTGGGAGAAAGCGGTGATAGCAAACATTAGAAACAAGAACAACATTAAGTGGACTTCAGCATAACCTGAGTACTCCTTCCATCTTAACTCAATACTGCAAGGATGGAGTAGCTGTGGCAGGGAGCGGGGAGCAGGGGACCATGCTCTTAGGCAAATTCCAGGCCAATTGGCACAACTAGCATTTTGCAAAGAGAGCTCTCTGCACCCCACATTGGTGAGTGGCGTCTGAGGTCTTAAAAGCTGCCAAGCTGCCATCCAAGGATGCAGCAAATGGTCCCAACTCAGCAGGAATGGATGCTCACTTAGGACCAAAATGACATGCGGTAAAGACAACCGAGAAGATAGAGAGACCCACAAGAGTGGGTGCCTACATCGACTTGGGACCGGAAGAACCGGATGGTGCCCGGCCACCACCAGTGATAGCCACGATGGAGCTCACAGAGAGGAGTTTCACTGGCAACACAAGAATAAAAAGGGGTGCATTATGAGTTCTCCACTAAAAGACCTCAATTGATGGTCCAGCGGTTTGGGTGTTCCTCTGAGAGCATGGCCCCCGGCCCTGATGCTGCCCTTTCCTATAAATTATAACAAAGGTCTAATCTTTGGACAGGAATGGATTGGACTTGGCAATGCACAGTGACCATATATTGGAAGCACTTTATGGTTCTAGACATCTATAGGATATCATCTTGCTGACCTCTGGCTGGAGGAAGGGGAGTGGACGGAGAGGAGGGGAAAGGAGGCTGTTGGGAGGATGAGACATGTATGGAGCAGAGAGGAATAGTGTGTAGTCACCGGACAGGGAGAGCAGTGGAAGCTGCATATAGGTGGGCATGTAAATTTATACGTGAATGTACATTTTCACTCAGTTGTGTGAAATAAAAATAAAAAAAAGAAATGCAATACAGGAGTCTCAACAACCACAGAAACAACCCTGAAAACGGTGAAAAATCAACTCACAAAGAAGAAAGTCACAGAACAGATTAGTAAGAATAACAGAGAAAACATCAACACAAAAATAAGCATATCACAATGGCAGCACTGAACACATACTTATCAATAATTACACTGAATGTGAAGGAAGTAAATGCTTCAGTAAAGAGACATTGAATGACATCTTGGATCAAAAGACATGACCCATCTATATGTTCCCTATAAGAAACTCATCTTAAAAATGTGAACAAACTGAAAATCCAAGGATGGAAGAATATATATCAAGCTATCACTGAACAAAGAAGAGCAGCTGGGGCAATTCTAACCTCAGATAATATCGATTTTAATGTAAAATCCACATTTGTGGACAGGTTGGACACTATTACTGAAAAGTTTAGTACACAAGCAGGACTTAACAATATTAAATATTCATGCAACTAATATTAGAGCACCTAAATACATCAAACAAACACTGACTACACTCAAAAATGAGATAGATCACTCCACAATAATAGTAGGAGACTTCAACACTCCCCTCTCAATATTGGACAGATCATCTAGAAAAATCTCAATAAAGGCACAGAAGACCTTATTGCCACAATTAACCAGCTAGACCTCATCTACATATACAGAACTTTCAATCCATCAGCAGACAACTACACCTTCTTCTTCACTGCACAGGGAACATTCTACAGAATAGACCATGTGTTAGTAGATCAAGCAATTCTCCACAAAATCCATAACATTGCATTATTGCAAAGCATCTTCTCAGATCATAAAGCCATAAAAGTTAAAATCAATAGCGGAGAAAACATAGATAGAAAGTGGAACTCATAGAAACCAAACAACACCTTGTTCAAAAAACCATGGGTTATAGAAGAAATCAAGGATGAAATGAAGAAATTTACGGATTCCAATGAGAAGAAATCCTGTATCCTATGGCATACAGCCAAAGTAGTGCTCAGAGGTCAGTTTATCTCTGTAAATATACACATCTGGAAGGAAGAAAGAAACCAAATCAAAGAACTGACTCTACAGCTTGAACAAGTACAGAGAGAACAACAGAGGAATCCCTCAGGCACCAGAAGAAATAAATCATAAAGATCAGAGCAGAACTAAATGAATTAGAGAATAGAAGAACAATTGAAAATATTGAAAAGACTAAAAGCTGGTATTTTGAAAAGATTAACAAAATTAACAAACCGTTGGCTAAACTTGCTAAAGAAAAACAGGAAAGGAAACAAATAACACAAATAAGAAATGAGAGGGGAGTGGTCACAACAGATCCAGCATAAATAAAAAATATCATAGCTGAATCCTATGAAAGACTGTATTCTAACAAATTTGAAAACCTAGAGGAAATGGACAAATTCCTTGATTCATATTGCCTACAAAAATTATCACAAAGTAAAGCAGAACAACTTAATAAACTCATCACAAAGGAACAGATAGAAAAAGTTGTAAAAAAAAAAAAACAAAAACAAAAAACTACCAACCAAAAAAAGCTCGGTCCCAGATGGCTTCATTGCAGAATTCTACCAAGCTTTTAGAGAAGAGTTATCTCCAATACTACTCAGACTATTTCACAGTATGGAAAGGGGTGGAATACTCCCAAACTCATTCTATGAAGCCAGCATAACCCTGATACCAAAGCCAGGGAAAGATCCAACCAAAAAGGAGAACTACAGACCGATATCATTCATGAATCCAAATGCAAAAATCTTCAACAAAATTCTTGCCAATAGAATTTAACAACATATCAAAAAAATAATTCATCATGACCAAGTTGGATTCATACTAGGGATGCAAGGCTGGTTCAACATGAGAAAAACAATTAATATTATCAACCACATAAATAACACAAAAGACATGAATCACCTGATCTTGTCTATTGATGCAGAAAAGACATTTGACACAGTCCAACATCTATTCATGCTAAAAACTCTCAGCAAAATAGGAATAGAAGGCAAATTCCTCAGTGCAATAAGGGCTATCTATGCAAAACCAACCGCCTACATCATCCTAAATGGAGAGAGACTGAAAGAATTCCCCTTGAGAATGGGAACCAGACAAGGATGCCCACTCTCACCACTTCTATTCATCATTGTACTAGAAATTCTGCCCAGAGCAATTAGACAAGACAAAGAAAAAAAGGGCATCCTCACTGTCAAAAAAGAAGTAAAAATCTCCCTGTTAGTAGATGATATGAATGTATATGCAGACACTACTAACAATTTCACAAGTAAACTACTCAAACTAATAGAATTCAGTAAAATATCAGGATATAAGATAAACATGAGTAAATGAGTAGGATTCCTTTACACCAACAACAACAACCAAAAAAAACCCAAATCAGAACCATTTACTATAGCTTCCAAGAAGACAGAATACCAAGGAATCCATCTAACTAGCCAGCTAAGTGCCATCTAGTCAGATCCGACTCATGGAGACCCTAGAGGCAGGGTAGAACTGACCCCCAGGGTATTCAAGGAGGGCCTAAGATATGTATACAGAGAAGTACAAGACCTTACTGCAAGAAAACAAGAGAGCTTTATATAAATGGAGAAACCTATGCTGCTTATGGATAGGAAGACTTAATAATTGTGAAATTCTACCCAAAGTAATCTACATATACAATGCAATCCCACTACCAATTCCAGTGTCATTTTTTAATGAGATGGAGAAAGAAATCACTAACTTTCCTTGGAAAAGGTAGAAACCCTGGATAAGCAAAGCACTAGTGAAGAATAACACAGTTGAAGGTCTCACACTATGCAGCCTTAGAAATTATAACACTGCCACAGTAGTCAAAACTGCCTGATACTGACACAAAAAGAGATATATAGATCAACGAACAGAGTGGAGACCCATAGATGCTGCCATCTTCCTATGAACAGCTGACATTCGACAAAGACCCTAAGATTGTAAACTAGGGTGAAAACAGACTCTTTAACAAATGGTGTTAGCAAAATTGAATATCTGCCAGCAAAATTACAACAAGATCCATGTCTGACACCTTACACAAAAACTACCTCAAATTGGATTAAAAAAGAAAAAAAAATTCACTGCCATCTGGTCAGATCTGACTCTTAGACACCCTGTTAGTTAGAGTAGAACTGTCCCACAGAGTTTCCAAGGAGCATCTGGCAGACTGGAATTGCAGCCCATTCTGTTAGCAGCTGTACCACAAGGATTTCCTCAAATTGGATAAAAGACCTAAATATCAAACCTAAAATGGTGAAGATTGTGCAAGAAAAAACAGGGTCAACAGTGGGAGTTTTAATACACAGCTTAGACAGTCTTCAAAATCTGAGAAACAAAGCATGATCAACAGAAGAGAAAATAGATAAACGGGAACTACTGAGAATCAAACACTGTTAGCCCAGCCAAGTGCCGTCTGTTACTCATCCAAAAACTTTATCAAAAGAATTAAAAGACCACTTACAGAATGGGAAAAAATATTTGGCAACTACATGTCAGACCGACAACTGATCTACATAATCTACAAGGTACTGCAAAATATCAACAAGGAAAAGGTCAATAACCCAGTTAACTAATCGGCAAAGGTGGACAGATGCTTCACTAAAGAGGCGTGTGGACACACTCACTATCATTAGCTATTAAAGAAATCCAAATTAAAACTACAATGAGATGCCATCTTACCCCAACAAGATTGGTCATGATCCCCAAAACACAAAACAACAAATGCTGGGGAGGCTGTGGAGAGATGGGAACTCTCCTACCCTGCTGGTGGGATTGCAAGATTGTAAAACCTCTTTGGAAACCAATTTGACACTTCTTTGAAAAGTTGGAAATAGATATAGCATTAGATCCAGTAATCCCACTGCTTGAAATATATCCTACAGAATCAAGGGCAATCACACTAGCAGATAGATGCACAGGAATGTTTATTGCAGCACAGTCCACAATAGCTAAAAGATGAAATTAACCCAGATGCCCAATGACAGATGAACTGATAAGTAAACTATGTTATCTATGCTCAGTGGAGCACTACGCAATGCTAAAGAACAATGATGCTTTTAGGAAGCATCTCATAACCTGGTTTCAGTTGGAAGACATTATGCTGAGTGAAATCAGTCAGTGGCACCACAGTACAAATATTGTATGAGACTCCTCCTATAAGGACTTAAAAACAGACTCATGTACAGAAGAAAAGACTCTTTGATGTCTGCAAGGGAGGCAAAAGAGGGAGGGAGATGGCTGGTTATAGACAGTTGACAGGAAATTTGTCAGTTGAAAGCAGTGACAGCACATATGAGAAAGAAGATCAGCTTAGGTGAACTTCAGCATAAACTGAAAACTCTTCCAATCTTAACCCAATATCACAAGGACAGAGTCGCAGGGGTGGGGATCTTGGGACTATGCTCTGAAGGGACAACGAGGACAATTGCCATAACTAGCCTATTGTTAAGACAATCTTCTGCACCTGATATTGGTAAATGGCATCTGGGGTCTTAAAAGCTAGCAAGCCTTCATCTGAGGTACACCAAATGGTGCCAGCTCAGCTGGAACAGATGGTCTATGGACAACAAAGACATGAGGGGAAATAAGCCCAAAAGACAACAGGACTCGTGTGAATGGGTGACTGTAGCAACATGTGACCAGAAGAACCAGATGGTGCCCAGCCACCACCAAAACAGCCATGATGGGGCACACAATTTTGAGTCAATGGCAACACAAGGAAAAGATGGGTATATATCCCTAGACCTGCTGTTGGCCCTGACCAAAAACCAGTACTGAGGTCCACTCTTCAGACAAGGAGCTGGTCTCAGTGACACAGTGTGAGCATTTGGTGTGTGTACTTTATGGTTTTATATATTAATAGGGGGCTGTCCTACTGGTTTCTTTCTAGATGGGAGAGAAGAAGGTGGAGAGAAGGGGACAGGTGCTCATTAAGAGGATACTAGAAGTACAGAGTGAAAAGGAGAAATGTGCTTTTACCAGGTGTGGTGGTCCGGATTCTGTCAACTTGGCTACTCCATATTTGGCTGCTGTATTAAGTGGCAGGGTGGGGTTTGTGGTGGCTTCCTGCCCCTCAGCTCTCATCTCTTGACCTTCCACTACTACTGCTGGTCTGTTCACGTAGCCAGGAGCTCCTGCTCTGTTCTTCTGGCATCTGGTTCCTGGACTTGAACTAGCAGCTGTTGGATTCATCAATCTTTACAGTTGGCACTTGAGAGTCCTGTTTCTCGACCTGCCAATCCTGGGTTCACCAGCCTCTGCTGCTCCATCTTGCCACCAGCTTGGGATCCACCAACCTACACAGCCGGTGATCTAGAACTTCGGTCTCTGACCTGCTGACTTTGGGTTCCTCAGCTTCTGAGGCCACATGAGGCTTGTGCCAGAACTTGGGACATTCAGCTTCTGTGATTGCGTGAGCTGTTTCCTATAGCTATATCTATCTATCTATATATATATAAATCTTTCCTTGTACCTACACATGTTACTGGTTTTGCTTCCCTAGAAAACCCAGCCTAAAACACTGGATGAAGGGAGTACATGGAACTGCGGATAGGAGGGCAGGCAATGTTGATTTGGATTGTATGCTTTCACTTAATCACACACACAAAAAAGATAGTAAGTTGAAGACATAATTTCCTGATATCTTTTATCCTTAGATGCTTTGGGATGTGTTTTCTAAAAGAGAAAGAGCATTTTCTTACATAATCAAAACGTGATGATCAGAATAAGGAAATTCAACATTGACAGAATACCGTCGTCTAGCCTGTAATACAGAAACCCTGGTGGTGTAGTAGTTAAGTGCTACATCTGCTAACTGAAAGATCAGCAGTTCAAATGATCCAGGTGCTCCTTGGAAACTCTGTGGGGCAGTTCTACTCTGTCCTAGAGGGTAACTAGGAGTCGGGATTGACTTGACAGCACTGGGTTTAGTTTTATTTCTGTATGTATTTATTTATTTTGACTGCAATGAATATTAAAACTTTGCCAATTGTACATATTTGCCCCGTAGAACAATTGTATTTTCCTGTCCAAGATCCAATCCAAGATCATGGATGACAGTTAGTGAAGTTTCATCTGTTTCATTTAGCTGTCTTTCACCTTCCTGACTTTGATACTTTTTGGAGAGTGCTGGCCAGTTGTTTTGCAGCATACCCTTCACTTGTTTTGTCTTAGTGTTTCTTCAGAACTAGATTCAGGTTAAGAATTTCTGGTAGGAATACTACAGAAGGTAAAATGTCTTCTTTATTTTCTATCAGGAGGCATGTGAAGTTTATTCAACCTGTTACTGGTAAAAATAACTTCATCACTTAGTTAATTTGGTAGGTTTTTTGTTTGTTTGTTTGTTGTTAGAACCTAATCTGTGAATTAAATATGCTGTGTGGTCAAAATTCACCAATACTTTTTAATTCTGCCTTGTCTGAAAAACACAGCATCATTACAACAGTGCCACCTGCTGAAAAAAGGAGTGATTTTCTTAGAACATAAGTGTCCAGACACGGCTTGTATTTTGATGCCTTCCCAGTATTACTTAAGGTTAAATCTACACTTCCTAGAGATGACACTGGTTATAATGAAGCTTGGCTGCAAGAGTTTAGAGAAGTTGTAAGAAAAATTGGGAGCTGGGAAGTAAAGCATGTGAACTGAAAGGTTTAGTTAAGTCCCAAGTGTTTAAATCACATGAGCACCTTATGAACACAACTCTTACTCTTGATTCTAAACTAGGAAATAGAAATGCCCAGAACTGTGGTCAGGATCCACCTTACAAGGTCACACCTGACACCCCACTGCTCAAGCAGTAGAGGGTAATACATTCTGGCCACTGAATACACCCATGCTTTACCGGAACTGCTGAGGGTCAAGTGCATACTAAACATCTTCCTTTTTTTTTTTATTATGACTGAGTGAAAATGTACATTCCCGTATAAATTTACATGCCCACCTATATGCAGCTTCCACTGCTCTCCCTGCCCGGTGACACCACACTGTTCCTCTCTGCTCCATACATGTCTCATCCTCCCAACAGTCTCCTTTCCCCTCCTCTCCACCCACTCTCCTTCCTCAAGCCAGTGGTCAGCAGGATGATATCCTACAGATGCATAGAACCATAAAGTGCATCCAATATATGGTCACTCTGCATCGCCAAATCCAGCCCATTTGTGTCCGAAGAGTGGACCTGGTTTCAACTGGAAGACATTATGTTGAGTGAAAGTAGTCAGCGACAAAAGGACAAATATTGTATGAGAGCCCTAGGATAAGATCTCAAGACAGACTTACGTATAGAAGAAAAGATTCCTTTCATTTTTACAACTTGGTTCCTCATAAACTCGTTCCAACATTTGCCTCACTGTTTGGAAAAACTAAGAGCTATTTATTTTACTTTATAATTTGAGATAAAGCCTGGCATTCCGGTTTCACCATGTAAAAGTCTCTAGGATGATCTTTATCGCATTCCTCATGCTGATGAAAGACTACACAATTTCTTCAAAGAGATTTTTGACCTTCTCTCTGCTAATCACGAGTTGTAAGATGAAATTTACAGAAGGTAAATAGAATGGCCTTAGTCTACCACACTTGTTTAACGGCCTCTTTCTGCAGAGCTATGTTTTCTGATGTTTGGGTAGATATGAGGTCTCTTGATTATATTCAAATTCATACCAAGTTATCATTCTCTTGTTACTGGCCAGTTTTGAAAACAAGGGACTTAAAAGAGATCTGAAAGAAGGGAAAAGAAGGGAAGGAAGAAAATTATTTTGACTCTGTAGTTAAGAGTTGGAAGAGTTTATGGCACAAAGTAGATACAAATATGAATATCTGATATGAAATCAGTTTTTCATCTGTGATGTCAGGTATCTAGGTGAATGGAAGGGACAGTTGACTACTGGTAGCACTGAAAGCACTGAGCTTCGTTGTAAACAAACAAACAAAAAACAGAAATCCATCAGAGAACAGTGAGACAAATGAGGAAGAAACTGAACACCATGCCACATGAGGAAGAACTGAAGAAAGACGTATGTTCAGTTTGGGAAAGATCTAAAACCAACATCAATTGTAAGACTGATATGGAGAAAGCTCAAAATTTAACTCTGATGCAAAGAGTAGAATAAAAACTGATGATTTGAAGGTACAGAGGTTTAAGTGTTACATCAAAATAAACAATAAAACAAATTTCTAGCAGTTGACAGAATCCAAGGATGGTTTGAAGTGTTCTGGGTAGTGCTGTTGAAGGATAGGTGTTGATGGTAATGCTGTAGATATATGGAAGAAGGGGTCAAAGATCAGGTGTGGGGCTAGATTGTACAACTTTAAGGTCCCGATGTCTCTTAGATTCTGTGACTTAAAGATTCCTTTTACTTGTGATATATACTAGTCAGCTAGTGCTGCTCTAACAGAAATACCACAGAGTGGATGGCTTTAACAAAGGAAAGTTTATTTTCACACAGTCCAGTACGGTACCAGTCCAAATTTAGGATGTCTTCTCCAGGGTAAGGCTTTCCCCTTTGTCGGATCTGGAGGCAAGCCCGGTATTGCATCAGGCTTTGTCCAGGGAGCGTCTTGGCGCAGGAACCTCAGGTCTGAAGGATGCACTGTTCACCGGTGTTGCTTGCCTGATGGTGTAAGGATCCCAGTTTTCTGCCTGCTTCTCTTTCCTTTATCTCTTGCGAAGTGCAAGGATTAAGGGTGAGTCAAGCCATACTCCAGGGAAACTCCCTTTACAGGGGAACAGGAAGGTAATCTTATGAAAGGATTTACAGTCCCACCCTAATCCTTTAACATACAGCACAGGAAAATCACAAAATGGAGGGCAGTCACAAGATACTGGGAATCATGGCCCAGCCACATGGCTATGCATATTATTGGGGGGACACAATTCAATCCACGACATATACCTTAACCCAATCAATGGTAAAATTTTAAATCTTTAAGTTTTATAAAAAGCAAATAGAAACTAAATGGTTCAGTTCTTTCACCCAAACTTAAAACTACGATTATTTAATTGACATTTGATTCATTACTGCCAAAAATTATATAACATATAGGAAAAACATATTTGTAAGCAAAATAAAGATCTCCTAATGACAACCTTTTGTAAAAAGAATTTAGCCACTGAGTAAATACTATATTGCTACTGAAAATTAAGCTTAATTTCTGTGATCAAGTTTAATTGTTTGTAGTAAAATGGGCCTTTACATATAACTGAGAGTTCATCCGGTTACAGTCTTTGAATTAACACTTCACAGCACATTGAAAAAAACAAGAAGAAAGCAACTCATTTGTTTTAAACATTTTTGGGGTATTAATAAGTTGAATCACCTGAAATTGATATTATTTGATCATTTTTCTTTTTTTATTATATTTTTCATTGTGTTTTAAGTGAAAGTTTACAATTGGGTCGCCATGAGTCGGATCCGACTCGACGGCACTTGGCACTTGGCTTACAATTGCAGTTTCTCATATAAAAACATACACATACTTTATTATGTGACCCTAGCTGCTCTCCCCACGCTATGACAACACATTCCTCTCCTCCACCCAATATTTTCCATGTCCATTTAACCATCTCGTGTCCTCTCTCTGTTTTCTCATCGCACCTCTGAACAGGATCTGCCCAGTTAGTCTCCTGTGTCTACACAAGCCTAGAAGTACATGCTTCAGCAGTATCATTTTATGTCTTATATACCAGTTCAATCCTTGTGGAATTAGCTTCTGGGATGGTTCCAGTTCTGGGCTAACAGAGAGTCTCGTGGCCATGTCTTCTAGAGTCTCTCAAGTCTGTCAGACTATCAGGTCTGGTCTTTTCACAACAGTTTGAGTTCTTCACCCCACATTTCTCCCACTTCATCACAGACTTTGTGTTGACTTCTCTGCAAGGGTAGTGTTTGGTACTGGCTGAGCACCATCTAGTTCTTCATACCTCATATAAATGTAGTATCTGGTGTATGTGGCCCTTTATGTCTCTTGAGCTCACACTAACATTGTGTCTTTGATGCTCTCCTTGCTCCTTTGCTCCAGGTAAGTTGAGGCCAAATGATGCTTTTTAGATGGCTAGTTGCTAGATTTTGAGAGCCAAGAAGCCACTCACCACAGTGGGATGCAAAATATTTTAAGAAACTTTGTTATGCCAGTTGACATAGATGTCCCCTGAAACCATGGTAACCAGACCTCTGACCCTGATACTGTGTCCCTGGAAGTGTTTGGTTTTATTTAGAATGCTTCTAACATTTGAATTTAGGCCATTTGTGCTGACTTCTCTTCTACTGTATCTTGTCCTTGACTTCGCCTAGAATAATTCTTCTCAATTACATAATCAGTAAATACCCCCTCCCTTCTATCTCACCTTGTAACAGTCAAAGAAAGTTATCTTTTGTGTTTAAACCTATTCTTGAGTCTTCATAACAGTCGTCTCATGAAATATTTGTCCTTTCACAATTCACTGATCTCACTCAGCATAATACCTTCCAAATACTTCCGTGTTATCAGTTTCCCAAATTCATCATTTTTTTATCATTGCATAATATTCCATAGTGTTAATATATCACAATTTGTTTATCCATTCTTCTTGATGGGTACCTAGGATGATTCTATCCTTTTGCTATTGTGAGCAGTGCTGTGATGAACATTGGTATGCATGTGTGTATTTCTGTGGCACCTCTTGTTTCTCTAGTACGTATTCCAAGAAGTGGAAGTATTGGATCCTGTGTTATTTTTACTTATAGCTTTTTAAGAAAGTCAGAAAACAAATTTTCAAAGTGGTTGTACCATTTTACAATCCCTCCAACAGTACATAAGTGTTTCAGACTCTCCATATCCTCTTCAACATTTATTATTTTGTGTTTTGGGGGTTAATGCCAGCTCTGTTAAGGTGAGACAGTATCTCACTTAAGTTTCAATGTGGGTTTCTCTAATGGCTAATGATAATAAGCATTTGCCTGTGTATCTGTTAACCACTTGAATGTATTTTTTTGCTGAAGGGCCTATTTTTATGCTTGGCTCATTTCTTTTTAAATTTAATTTTTATTGTGATTAAGTGCAAGTTTACAGTCTACCTTCCACGCTGTACTTCTGGTATCAACTCAACCAACACCTGTCCTATAATCTCCACTCCAACCTCTTCACTCTAAAGAGGAACCAGTTGAACAGCCTCATATACATACTGAACCAAGAAGTACACACACTGTCTGCATCACTTCTTGAAGAGTTGGCTTCACTACTGATTTTAGCTCTGGGTCAGCAGCAAACTTCAGAGGCTGTATACCCAGGGGACCATCCAGGATGCCAGACCATCTAGTCTGGTCTCTTAACAGAGTTATCTGTCTGCACTCCCCTTTTTCTCATGCTTTGTCAAGGACTCTGCGTTGTGTTCCCTGTCAGGGCAGTCCTTGATGGTGCTCTTACTGGGCACCATCTAGTTCCTCTGGTCTCGTGCTTATGTAGTCTCCCAGGCATACGGATCGTTCTGTCTCCTAAGCTCATAATTTCCTAATTTCCTCGTGTCTTTGATATTGTTGGTGTTCATCTGTCCCAGGTGGGTTGGAATCAACTGATGCTCCCTAAGTGGTGGCTTGGTGGCTTTTAAGACCAGAGGCATCACTCACCGGTATCAGATGCAGAACAGTTTTATAGAAAAAAAAAATAGTTAATGCCAACTGACCTTGACGTCCCCTGAAAGCACGGTCCCCAGACACCTATCCCTGCTACTCTATCCTTTAGGATGTTGAGTTGTCCATATTTGTGATTGGTACCTGGGGTCTTAAAAGCCAGAAAGCTGCCATCTGAGGAACATCAGTTGGTCCCAACCCATCTGAAACAGACGACAACCAAGAACATCAAAGATACGAGAGAAAGTGAGCCTAGCAAATAGAGGGATTCATATGATTGACAGACTACATCAGCAGAACAGAAGAACTAGATGGTGCCTGGCCACCATCAAAGACAGTCCTGACAGGGAACACAATGTACAGTACCTGATGTAGAACAAGAAAAAGAGGTGTGCAGAATAAAAACTCAATGGAAAGACTAGAATTGATGGTCCAGCAACCTGGAGGGACCCCTGGAAAAACAGCTACTACACTTGCTCTGCCTAGTCCAGAACTGAAACCAGTACTGAAGACCTCACTTCAGACAAAGAATGGACTGAACTTGGGAACACAGAATTAGGCATGTGGCATGTGTATTTCATGGCTTAATACATACATAAGCCTGTCCTTATGGTTTCTTTTAGAGGTGAGAAGAGAATGGACAGGACAGGACAAGTGTTTGTTGAGAAGATACTGGAAGTAAAGAGTGGAAAAGAAGAGTATGCTGCTACAGGGTGAGAACAGAGTTACAGAGAGACAGTTGTTCAGGGTTTTATATGGCAAATTGACTTGGATTGTAACCTTTCAGTTAATCACAGTAATGATTTTTAATAAAAAACATGTTAGGTTGTATTCATAAAACCTTTTATCTTATGTTGTAGTCCAGTTGTGCTGACCTCCCTTCTATGCCATCCTCTCACTTCCTTCACCTAACTGAATTCCTATTGACTACTAATCTAGTCTATGAATAATCCTCTCCCTCCCCTACTCTTGTAGCCATTAAAGTTTATTTTCTTCTATGTGTAGTGTAAGCCTTTTCTTAAGTCCTTCTAATAGTGGTGTCATACGATATTTGTCCTTTTGCAGCTGGCTGATTTCACTCAGCATAATGTCTTCCAGATGATTTCGGGTTATGAGATGTTTCATAAAATCACCATTGCTCTTCATCATTGTATAGTGTTCCACTGTGTAAGTATACCATAGTTTGTTTACCCATTCATCTGGTGATTGGCACCTAGGCTGATACCAACTTTTTGCTATTGTACACTGTGCTGCAACAGATATTCGTGTGTACATACCTGTTCATGTGGCATCCTTGTTTCTCTAGGATATATTCAAAGCAGTAGAACTGATGGATCACATGGCATTTCTATTTCAAGATTTTAAAGGAAGTGCCAACTTGCTTTCCAAAGAGAGATTGTACCATTTCACATTCCCACCAGTAATATAGAAGAGTTCCAGTCTCTCTACAGCCTCTCCACTATTTGTTATTTTGTTTTTTGAATGAATGCCAGCCTTGTTAGAATAAAATGATGTCTCATTGTAGTGTGGATTTGGATTGCTCTAATGGCTAATGATCATGAATATTTCCTCATGTGTCTTTTGGCTACCTGGATGCCTTCTTTGGAGAAGTGTCTGTCCTTATACCTTGCCCGTTGTTTAATTGGGTTATTTGTCTTTTTCTTATTGGTATTTTGTAGCACCTTGTAAATTACAGAGATAAGATATCGATCAGATTAGTGGTTGCCAAATATTTTTTTCCCAGTCTGTAAGTTGTATTTTTACTCTTTTGGGGAAGTCTTGGGAGCACAAATGTTTTTGATTTAGGAGTTTCCAGTTGTGTATTTTTTCTACTGATGTTTGCATATTGTTAGTAATGTTTTGTATTCTGCTTATGCAATGTTTTAGGGCTCCCTGTATTGTTTTACTTCCTCCATCTTTTATTGTTTTATTTTTCATATTTGAGTTTTCGATTAATTTTGAATTAGTTTTTGTACATGGTGTGAAATATGGGTTTTGTTCACTTTTTTTTCTGCAGAATTCATATCCCTTTATGCCAACCCCATTTGTTAAAGAGGCTGTCTTTTCCCCAGTTCTCAGACTTTGGGCTTTTGTCGCTTATCAGCTGTTCATAGGTAGATGATTTCATCTTGATTCTCAATTTTGTTCTGCTGGTCTGTGTTTCTGTTGTTATACCAGTACCAGACTATTTTCACTACCGTAGCAGTGTAATACATTGTAAAATCAGGTAACAAGAAGCCTACCACTTATTTCTTCTTCAGTAATAAGCAGTGCTTTACTTATCTGGGTATTCTATCCTTTCTGTATGAAGTTGGTTATTTGCTTATTCATTTCATTAAAAAAGTGTCATTGGAATTTGTATTGTGATTTCTTTGTATCTATAAATCATTTTGTGTAGAATAGACATTTTCACAATGTTGAATCTTCCTATCTATGAGAAGGTAGGTTTTTCCAGTTATACAGGTCTCTTTTGGTTTCTTGCACTATGTCTTGTGATTTCTTTGTATCTATAAATCATTTTGTGTAGAATAGACATTTTCACAATGTTGAATCTTCCTATCTATGAGAAGGTAGGTTTTTCCAGTTATACAGGTCTCTTTTGGTTTCTTGCACTATGTCTTGTAGTTTTCTTTGTATAGGTCTTCTACGTCTCTGGTTAGATTCACTCCTAAGTGTTTTGTCTTCTTGGGGGGCTATTGTAGCTGATACTGATTCAGTGATTACCTCACTGATATTCTCTTGGTGAATGTAGAGGAATCCAAATGATTTTTGTATGTTTATACATAGAAAACGCTGGCTTCTTTCCCTATCCAGTGACAACACACTACTCCTTACCACCGTGTACTACTTGTATGCATTCAACCAATTTCTGTCTTTCCTTCTGCATTCTTTTATCTCACCTCTGGATAGTAGCTGCTCAAACAGCTGCATTATATATTTAAGCCAAGAAGCATGCTCCTTGCCAGCATCATTCTATGTATTATAGTCCAGTCTAATCTTTGTTTTAAGAACTGACTTCAGGAATGATTTTAACTATGGGCTAACAGAGTCCAGGAGCCACATCCTTAGGGGACTCTCCAGTATGTAAGACAATCAAATCTGGTAGTTTAATAGAGTCTTAGTTCTGCATATGCAGTTTTCTTCTGCTATGTCAGGGACTGTATACTGGTTCCTAGTCAGGGCAGTCATTGGTGGTAGCAGGTCACCATCTAGTTCTTCTGGTCTCATACTGATGTAGTCTCTCGGTTATATGCCCCCTCTGTCTCCTGGCCTCTTATTTTCCTCATGTCTTTGATATTCTCTTAATCCTCCTCTTCTCCGGTTGAATTAGGACCAATTAATGCAACTTAGATGGCTGCTTGCTAGCTTTTAGCATCCCAGACACCACACACAAAGGTGAAATGAGGAACATTTGCTTAAAAAAAATTATGCCAGTGTACCTAGATGTCCCCTGAAACAAGAGTCCCCAGACTGCTGCCCCTGCTACTCTGCCCTTTGAAATGTTGGACTGTATTTAGGAAATCACTTCGCTTTTAGTATAGTCCAGTAGCGTTAATCTCCCTTCTGTTGCATGCTATCATTCCCTTCACCAAAGCCAATTCTTACCTGACGTCAAATCTCTGAATTCTTCTCTCTCTCTCTCCCCATCTGTGTAGCTATCAAAAATTGTTGTCTTCTGTCCTTAAACCTTTTCTTGACTCCTTATAATACTGGTCTCATTCAATAGTGTTTCTTTTCCAATTGACTAATTTTACTTACCGTGATGGCTTCCAAACTACTTTTTGTTATGAGATGTTATCCAAGATCATCATGGATCTTTATCGTTGTATACTATTCCATTTTGTGAACATTGTTTATCCATTCATCTGTTGGTGGACAGCTACGTTAAGTCCATCGTTTTGCTATTGTGGACAGTGCTGCGATAAACATTGATATCATGTATCTATTCATGTGACAGTTCTTATTTCTGTAGAATTTATTCTAAGAAGCTGGATCCATCATATTATATTTCCAGTTCTAGTTTTTAAGAAAGACTAACTCAGTTTCCAAGGTGGTTATATCATTTTACATTCCCACCAGCTGTGTAGAAGAGTTCTGGTCTTTCCACAGCCTCTCCATCATTTGTTATTTTGTGTTCTGTGGATTAATGCCAGCCTTGTTGGGGTGAGATAGTATTTCACTGTAGTTGTGATTTGTATTTTTCTAATGGCTAATGATCGTGACCTTTGATCGTGAACTTTTCCTCATGTATCTGTTAGCTGCCTAAACGTTGTCTTTAGGGAAGTGACTATTCGCGTTCCTTGCCTATTTCTTTAATTTGGTTATTTGTCTTTTTCCTGTTGAGATTTGGCAGTACCTTGTAAATTATGGAGACTAGACATTGATCAGATTCACAGCTGGCAAAAACTTTTTCTCAGACCGTATGTAGCTTTTTCACTCTTTTGGTGACATCTACTGATAAGTACAGGTGTTTGATTTTTAGGAGTTCCCGATTATCTGTTTTCTATTCTGGTGTTTGTGCATTGTTTGTAATATTTTTCAGTCTGTTTATGCCTTGCATTGAGGTTATCAGCTCTGTGGCTATTTTTTAATTTCATAATCTTTATTGCACTAGATTTTATATTTAGGTATTTGATTCATTTTGAGTTAGTTTTCGTGTATGGTGTAAGATACATGTCTTGTTTAATATTTTTGCAGATGGATGTCCAGTTATGCCAACACTATATGTTAAAGTGACTGTCTTTTCTATAGTTTATGAATATTGGACCTTTGTCAAATATCAGTTGCTCATAGATGGATGATGTTATATCTGAATTTTCAATTTTGTTTCATTGGTCTATATATTTGTTTCTGTACCAGTACCAGCCTATTTTGACTACTGTGTAGTAGGTAGTAGTGTAATAGGTTCTAAAGTCAAGTGATGTGAGCTGTCCCACTATATTCTTGTTCTTCAGTAATGCTTTACTTACCTGGAGCATCTTCCTATTCCATATGAAATTGGTAATTTGTTTCTCTATCTCATTAAAAAATGCCATTGGAATTTTTTTTTAATTGTGATTGAGTGAAAGCAGTACACAACCCAAGTTAAATTTGCACGCCTGTCTATCTGCAGTTCCCTCTGGTCTCCTTGCCCGAGGACAGCACACTCTGCCTTCTGGTAAAAGGCCCGTAGGACAGCATCCTGAAGATACATAGAACCATAAAGTGGGCACACCATGTGTTCACATTATGTCCCCAAGTCCAATCCACTCCTATCTGAACAGTTGACCTCAGTAAAATGAATAATGATCTGGGGCAGCAGCAGGTCTAGGAACCATGATGACAGAGGAAGTCCCAGAGCATCAGACCATCAGTTGCAGTCTTTTAGTGGAATTCTTGAAGTGCACTCCTCTTTTTACTTGTGTTGCCACTGGGATCCAACATTGTGTGCCCCACCGTGGCTGACATTGGTGTTGGTCAGGTACCATCTGATCATGTATTGATGCAGTCATCCATACACGTGGGTCCTTCTGTCCTCTGGGCTCTTTTTCTGTTACATCTTTGTTAACCTCGGTGATCATCTGATTCAGCTGAGATGGAATAATTTGATGTAACTCAGATGGCAGCTTGCTGGCTTTTAAGACGCAGGACACCACTCACCAATATGGGGCACAGAAGACTCTCTTAGCAGTAGGCTATTTCTTCCAATTGGCCTCAATGTCCCCTGAGAGCATGATCCCCAGACCCCCACCCCTGTACTCTATCCTTGTGATATTAGGTTAGAAAAAGATGAGTTTTCAGTTTATGTTGAAGTCCAGCTAAGATGATCATCTTTCTGGTCACTACTTTCACCCAACCAAGTTTCTATCAGCTATCTAATTTATAAGCATCCTTCTCCCTCTCTTCCTCCCCTGCCTTGTAGCTGTCAAAGAGTCTGTATATGAGTCTGTTTTTAAGTCTTTAAAGTAAGGATCTCATACAATATTTGATTTTGGGTTGCTGACTGATTTGGCTCAACATAATGTCTTTCAGATGAAACCAGGTTATGAGATGCTTCCTAAAATCATTATTGTTCTTTAGCATTGCATAGTGTTCCATGGGGTGTACATACCATAGTTTCTTTATCCATTCATCTGTTGTTGGGCATCTGGGTTGATTCCATTTTTCTTTTTTTGTAATTATGGACTGTGCTACAATAAACATTTGTATGCGTGTATCTGTTGATGTGACTGTCCTTAATTCTGTAGGATATATTCCAAGCAGTAGGAATACTGTGTAAAATGGTATTCCTATTCCAGCTTTTTAAGGAAGCACCAGATTGCTTTTCAAAGAAGTTATACCATTTTCCAATCCCACCAGGAGTGTAGGAGAGTTCCAATTTCTCCACAACATCTCCAACATTTGTTGTTTCATGTTTTTTGGATCATGGCCAATTTTGTTGGATTCAGATGATATCTCATTGTAGTTTTGATTTGGATTTCTGTAATAGCTAATGATCGTGAGCATTTCTTCGTGTGTCTTTTGGATGCCTGGATGTCCTCTTTAGTGAAGTGTCTGCCCATGTCCTTTGCCCATTGCTTAATTGGGTTATTGACCTTTTTCTTGTTGATATTTTGCAGGACCTTGTAGATCATGAAGATCAGGTGTTGATCTGATATATAGTTGCCAAATATTTTTTTCCCATTCTACGAGTGGTCTTTTAATTCTTTTGATAATGTCTATGAATGAGCAAAAGTGTTCAGTTCTTTATAGTTCCCATTCATCTATTTTCTCCTCTGTTGATTCAGCTTTGTTTGTTAGATTTTGAAGTCTGTCTAAATTGTGTATTAATCCCTCCATTGTTGATCCTATTTTTTTTTTGTATACTCTTTACCATTTTAGGTATGATGTTCAGGTCTTTTATCCAATTTAGTTGGTTTTTGTGCAAGGTGTGAGGTATCAGTCTTCATTCAATTTTTTCGCAGATGGATAAACAATTTTGCCAACACCATCTGTTAAAGAGACTGTTTTTACCCTGGTTTAGAGTCTTAGGGCCTTTGTCAAATATCAACTGTTCATAGGAGGATGGTGGCTTCTCTAAGGTCTCAACTCTGTTTGAATTGTCTATATGTCTCTTTTTGTACCAGTACCAGACTTCTTTTTACTACTGTGGCAGTGTAATAAGTTCCAAAGTCAGGTAGTGAGAAGCCTCGCACACTGCTTTTCTTTAGTAGTGTTTTGCGTATCTTTTTTTTTTTTTTCCTTTCCAAATAAAGTTGGTGTTTTATTTCTCCATCTCATTAAAAAATGTCACTGGAATTTGTACTGGGATTGCATTTGTATATGTGGATATCTTTGTGTAAAACAGACATTTTCACAATGTTAAGTGTTCCTATCCATGAGCAGAGTAGGCTTCTCCATTTATGTAAGTCTCTCTTAGTTTCTTGCAGTAAAGTCTTGTAGTTCTCTTTGTATAGGTCTCTTATTTCTTAAGTTAGATTGATTCCTAGTGATTTTGTCTTCTTGGGGGCTATAGAAAAAGGTATTGATTTGGTGATTTCTTCTTGAATGATTTCTTTTTTGGTATAAAGGAATCCTGATTTTGTCATGTTTATAACCTGATGTCATGTTTATAACCTGATACTTTAATGAACTGTTCTATTAGTTTCAGTCGTTTACTTACAGAGCCATTAGGATTCTCTGCATACACAGTCATATCATCTACAAATAGGGAGATTTTTACTTCATCTTTTCCAATGAGGATGCCCTTTATTTCTTGGTCTTGTCTGGCCAGAACTTCTAGTACAGTGTTGAATATGAGACGTCAGAGTGAATGTCCCTGTCTAATTCTCATTCTCAAGGGGAATTCTTTCAGTGTCTCTCCATTCAGTATGATGTAGGTAGTTGGCTTTGCATAGATGCCACTTATTGTGTTGAGTAATTTAAATTGTGTTTTAGTCAGCTAGTGCTGCCCTAACAGAAATACCACAGAGTGGATGGCTTTAACATAGAATGGTTTATTCTTACTCAGTACGGTAGGCTACAAGTCCAAATTCAAGATGTCTGCTCCAGGGGTAAGGATGTCCACTCCAGGGGTTGGCTTTCCCCCTAGTTGACTCTGGAGGAAAGTCTGGTATTACATCAGTCATTTTATAGGGAGCGTCTTGGCTCAGGAACCTCAGGTCTGAAGAAAACGCTCTTCTCCCGGTGCTACTTTCTTGATGTTGTGAAGTGCCAAATTCTCTGCTGGTTTCATCTCTTGTAGGATGAAAGGATTAAGGGTGGAACAAGCCATACTCCATGGAAACTCCCTTTGCAGTGGAGTAGGGAGGTAATCTTATAAAGAGATTCACAGTCCTACCCTAATCCTTTAACATACAGCACAGGAAAATCACAAAATGGAGGACAGTCACAAAATATTTCTAATCATGGCCCGGCCACATGGCTACACATATTTGGGGGGAGACACAGTCCAGTCCACGACACTTTCTTTTCCCAATTTCCTGAGAGGCTTTAGCATGAATGTATGTTGGACTTTGTCAAATGCCTTTTCTGCATCAATTGACAAAATCAAGTGATTCTTGTCTTTTGCACTGTTTATGTGATTGATCACATTGTTTTTCTGATATTGAACCAGACTTGCACCTCAGGTATGAATCCAACTCAGTCGTGACAAATTATTTTTTTGATATGTTGTTGAATTCTATTGGTTAGCATTTTGTTGAAGACTTTCAGACCTAGTTTCATGAGTGATATTGGTCTGTAATTTTCCTTTTTTGTGGGATCTTTCACTGAGTTCAGTATCAGGGTTATACTGGCTTCATAAAATGAATCTGGGAGTACTCCATCCCTTTCTATGCTGTGAAATAGACTCAATATATTGGAGTTAACTCTTCTGTAAAAGCTTGGTAAAATTCTGTGGCGAAGCCATCTTGGCCAGGGCTTTTCTGGTTGGAAGGTTTTTGGATGACTTTTTCAATCTCTTCCTTTGTGATGGGTTTATCAAGTTGTTCTACTTCTCCTTGTGACAATTTTGTTAGGTGGTAGGAGGAACTTGTCCATTTCCTCTAGGTTTTCAAATCTGTTAGAGTACAGTCTTTCTTAGTATTCTGTTATGATACTTTTGATTTCCATTTGGTCTGTTGTGACATCTCCCATCTCATTTCTTCAGGTCATTTATTTCCTCTCCTGTTTTACTTTTGTAAATTTAGCCAATGATCTATCAATTTTGTTCATCTTTTCAAAAAACCAGCTTTTGTTTTTGTCAACTTTTTAAATTGTTTTTCTGTTCTCTAATTCATTTAGTTCAGCTCTAATCTTTACTATCTATTTTCTTCTGATACCCGAGGGGTTCCTCTGTTGCTCTCTTTCTACGTTTTCAAGCTGTAGGGTTAATTCTTTAGTGTGGGTGCTTTCTTCCTTCCAGACATGTGCACTTATACAGATAAACTGACCTCTGAGCACTGCTTTGGTTGTATTCCATAGGTTCTGGTAGAATGTGTTTTAATTCTCTTTTGAATCCATAAATTTCTTATTTCATCCTTGATTTCTTCTACAACCCATGGTTGTTTGAGCAAAGTGTTGTTCAGTTTCTGTTAGTTCAAATTTCTCTCAAAGGTTTTCTGCTATTGGTTTTGACTTTAATGGCTTTATGGTCTGAGAAGATGCTTTGCAATATTTCAGTGATCTGGATTTTGTTGAGATTTGCTTTATGTGCTAATACATGGTCTATTCTGGGAAGTGTTTCATGTACACTGGAGAAGAAGGTGTACTTGTCTGTTGATGGTTAAAAGAGTTCTGTACATATCAATGAGGCCTAATTGGTTACTTGTTGGAATAAGATCTTCTGTGTCTCTACTGAGCATTTTTTCTCGATGATCTGTCCATTACTGAAAGTGGAGAGTTGAAGTTGCCTACTAGTATTGTGGCATGATCTATCTCATTTTTCAGTGTGGTCAATGTTTGTTCAGTGTATTTGGGTGCTCTGGTTTTAGGTGCATAAATATTTAATATTGTTAAATCTTGCTTGTGTATGGAAGCATTCAACAGTATATAGTGGCCATCCTTGTCCACAACGGTGGATTTTACTTTAAAATCTATTTTATTTGAAATTAGTATTGTCACATTAGTTCTTTTTTGTACGTTGTTAGCTTGGTATATATAGTTCTACCTTTAATTATCATTTTGTCCAAATCTTTAAGTCTGATGTATGTTTCTTGTTGGCAACATATAGATGGGTCTTGTTTTTGATCCAAGATATTACTAGTCTCTTTACTGAAGCTTTCAGACTGTTTACATTCAATATAATCATTGACACATATGTGTTTAGTGTTGTCATTTTGATGTGATTATTTTTGTATTGGAGTTTTCTTTGTTGCTCTTAATATCCTGTTCTGTGACATTCTTTATAGGTTGACTTCATGTTTTTCAACGTTGATTTAGTATTCATTGAGACCTCTGTATTGCATTTCTTGTTTTGATGTATTGCCTTGTTATTGTGCTTTGTTACTACTCCTGTAATCCCCCTTAGTAATATAACTTTAAACCCAACTGTAGCTTCTACAAATCTTATCAATTTCACTGCCATCTGAAACAACTGTAACTATTGTAGTATATCTCTCTTTTTATTGTGATGGTATCTTAGTTTTCATGATAAGTTCACTGATTCCCTTCTTTTAATGTTGTTGCTCTAATTGAATTTTGTGCTTTTGGTAAGTGAGTAGGTTTACATATCTTGTGTCCTGCGTTGTCTCCTTAAATATACAGTTAAGAGTTTTACTAAGCAAAGAGCTCTTTCAGTATTTCTTGTAGTTTGGTTTGTTTTTTGCAAAGTATGTGGGCTTCTGTTTCTCTGTGAATGTTTTAATTTCATCTTCGTATTTGAAAGACAATTTTGCAGGATATGTAATTTTTGGTTGGAAGTTTTTTTTCCTTCAAGGCTTTCAATGTGTCATCCCACTGCCTTCATGACAACATCGTTTCTGCTGAAAAGTCAGATGAAAGCCTACAGGATTTCCCTCTGAAAGTTAGCTTTGTTTTGACTCTTGCTGCCTTTAAGAGTTTCTGCTTATGTTTCATTTTATTAAGTTTGATTATAATATGTCTTTGAATTTTTCTTTTAGGGACAAGTTTATGTGGAGCTCAATACACATCTTGGCTATCTATGCTCTCTTCTTTCATAATTTTAGGGAAGTTTTCTGTCAGTTACTCAAAAAAAATGCTCTATTTTCAGCTATGCCTCCTTGTTCAGAGATTCCAATTAATCACAGATTATTCCTTTTGATAGAGTCCCACATGTTTCTTAAAGTTTCTTCATTTTTTTTATTTCTTTTCTCTGACTTCTCTTCATAAACTCTGGTGTCAGTAACTTTATCTTCATTATCACTGATTCTAAGTTTCCATTGCATCAAGTCGGTTTTTTATGGCTTTGAATTGAATTGTCTCATTCTGAGATTTTGTTATTGGTCTATCAGATTTCAGAAAGTTGATGCTCCATCAGTTTGAATAGCTTGCTTCATTTTTCATTTTGTTCTGCTGCATTTTGTTTAATCTCTACAAGAGTTCTATATATAAATCTTTTGTACTCAATCTCGAATAGTTTCTGAAAGGCTTCTTCATCTGGGAAGTTTTTTGAGTCAGAATTTTGAGAGTTTTCTGGGTCCATGTTTGAATATTTTTTTCAAATGGCAGGCTATGGTCTGTTGCTTGCATGACATCTAAAAGCTGTTTAGTGTTGCCTTAACAGGAGCTGAGCTGTAGATCTGAGAAGGAAGTTGGTCACCAGCCACCTCTTTGTTATCTTCTGACTGGGCCCAGAGGACTCTCTGGGGTGGCGGGCTCTGCATCCTGGCTAGCAAACATACTGCCCTTCTTATGGAAACACTGGGGGGCTGTCAGCTGACCTTATGATGTGAGTCAGTGAAGGCTGGAGGAGATGCAGTTAGGTTGCACTGCAGTTATTTCTGCAGGCAGTTTTATTTTAAAAGCTAAAAGCTACCTGCCTGTTAATCAAAATGTGATAGCCCCTCCTTCTTACTTCAAGGGAGCTCCTCTCCAGCTGCCTCCAGGTCTAACAGGCTCCTCCTTTCCACCGACAAGGGTGACTGTTCCCCAGCCATCCAGAGATGCTATAGTGCAGATCACAGAAAGAACAGGCCACTGCACTACAAAGGGCCACAAATGCTGCCCCTCTGCTGGGAAAGCACTCCCTGGGCTGGCACTGTCTCCTAGGCTGAAAAATCCACCAGTGGTTAGGACTCTGGTTGGGTAACTCTGCCTCCCAGGAGGGAAAGCTACTGTCCTGGTTGAACTACACCTCCTGCCTCTTAGAAAGAGATGAATCTATGGTGGAGTTCCAAAGAGATGGGAGTGGAGGGACTGCCATGTCCCCACCATCAGGCTCTCAAAATACGTGTATTCCCACCCAATGTGTCTCCAGTGTGATATAAAGAGTTCACTTCAGAAGGATTACAATTCAGAGTAGCCCTGGCACACGTCCCTTGCCTGATAAAACCACCAGGTACCTTCAATCATGGGAGGTGTCCACACTGCCAGATCAGGGTTCAGTGGTAGAGAGGAAGTTTCCCACTTAGTGGTATAGAGTCCCAAGTGACAGTCGTATGCTGTATCCTCGGGGGTATTTGGGTGTCCAGAAAACTCCATTCAATTATCAATCCTTAGTTTTCAGAGGGAATTAAGGAGATATATGTCTACTCCACCATACTAACTGCAACTCTCACCACTGGAATTTTTATTGAGATTACACTGTATGTACTGAGTGCTTTAGATAGAATAGATATTTTCTTGATAAAAAGTCATCCTATCCATGATCAACATAGTTTTCTTCACTTATATGGGGCTCTTTTGATTTTTTTTGCAGTAAACTCTTGTAGTGTTCTTTGTTAAGTTTTTATATTTCTGATTAAATTTATTCCTAAGTATTTTATCTTCATGGAGGCTATTGTAAATGGTATTGATTTGGTGATTTCCTCTTTGATGGTCTCTTTGTTCATGTAAAGAAACCCAACTGACTTAGGTATGTTTATCTTATATCCTGATATTTTCCTGAACACTTTTATTACTTCCAGTAGGGTTTTTTGTGTGTGTATTATCTAGGGTTTTCTGTATATAAGACCATATCGTCTGCAAATAGAGAAAATTTTACTTCCTCCTTATCAATGTGGCCAGCCAGCCAAGTGCTGTTACGTTGGATAGGTGCCATTTATATCTTTATCTTGCCTGATTGATCTGATTAGAACCTCTAGTGCAATACAGAATAAAAGTGACAGTAGATGTCCATGTCTGGTTCCTGTTCTCAAGGATAATGCATTCAGACTCTCTATTTAGGATGATGTTGGTTGTTGGCTTTGCATAGATGCTTCTTACTATGTTGAAGAATTTCTATTTCTATTTTGCTGATAGTTTTTAGCAAAAATGGGTATTGGTCATTTTCAAATGACTTTTCTATATCAATTGATAAAAGCCAGTGATTCTCATCTTTTATTTATGTGGTTGGCTACATTAATTGATTCGCCTGAGTCGAATCCGATTCGACGGCACTTGGCTTGGCTTAATGTTCAACCATCCCTGCATCCCTGGTATGAATCCTGCTTTATTGTGATGACTTTCTAAAATATGTTTTTGAATTCTATTGACTAGAATTTTGTTGAGGATTTCTGCATCTAAGTTCAAGAAGTTTGGTATATTGTTTTCCTTTTGTGCTGTCTTTACCTGGTTTTGGTATGAGGGTTATGTTGGCTTCATAGAATGAATTTCACACCATTCTATCCTTTTCAGTGTTCCGAAATGCCTTTGGCAGTAGTGCTTTTGACAAAATATCTTTGGCAATATTAACTCTTCTCTGAAAGTTTGTTAGTATTCTCCAGTGAAGCTGTCTGGGCTAGGACTTTTTTGTTTGGGATATCGTCTGTCGTCTGTCGTCTGTCGTCTGTCGTCTGTCGTCTGTCGTCTGTCGTCTGTCGTCTGTCGTCTGTCTGTCTGTCGTCTGTCTGTCTGTCTGTCTGTCGTCTGTCTGTCGTCTGTCTGTCTGTCTGTCGTCTGTCTGTCGTCTGTCTGTCTGTCTGTCGTCTGTCTGTCTGTCTGTCGTCCGTCTGTCTGTCGTCCGTCTGTCTGTCGTCTGTCTGTCTGTCGTCCGTCGTCTGTCGTCCGTCGTCTGTCGTCTGTCTGTCTCTCGTCTGTCTGTCTCTCGTCTGTCTGTCTCTCGTCTGTCTGTCTCTCGTCCGTCGCCTGTCGCCTGTCGCCTGTCGCCTGTCGTCTGTCGCCTGTCTGTCTCTCGTCTGTCTGTCTCTCGTCCGTCGCCTGTCGCCTGTCGCCTGTCGCCTGTCGCCTGTCGCCTGTCGCCTGTCGCCTGTCGCCTGTCGCCTGTCGGTCGCCTGTCGCCTGTCGCCGGTCGCCTGTCGCCTGTCGCCTGTCGCCTGTCGCCTGTCGCCTGTCGTCTGTCGTCTGTCGTCTGTCTGTCTGTCATCTGTCTGTCTGTCTGTCGTCTGTCTGTCTGTCGTCTGTCTGTCTGTCTGTCGTCTGTCTGTCTGTCGTCTGTCTGTCTGTCTGTCGTCTGTCTGTCTGTCATCTGCCTGTCTGTCTGTCGTCTGCCTGTCTGTCTGTCGTCTGCCTGTCTGTCTGTCGTCTGTCTGTCTGTCTGTCTGTCTGTCGTCTGTCTGTCTGTCTGTCTGTCTGTCTGTCGTCTGTCTGTCTGTCGTCTGTCTGTCTGTCGTCTGTCTGTCTGTCGTCTGTCTGTCTGTCGTCTGTCTGTCTGTCTGTCTGTCTCTCGTCTGTCTGTCTGTCTGTCGTCTGTCTGTCTGTCTGTCGTCTGTCTGTCTCTCTGTCGTCTGTCTGTCTGTCTGTCGTCTGTCTGTCGTCTGTCGTCTGTCTGTCGTCTGTCGTCTGTCTGTCGTCTGTCGTCTGTCTGTCTGTCGTCTGTCTGTCTGTCTGTCGTCTGTCTGTCTGTCGTCTGTCTGTCTGTCGTCTGTCGTCTGTCGTCTGTCGTCTGCCTGTCTGTCGTCTGTCGTCTGTCGTCTGCCTGTCTGTCGTCTGCCTGTCTGTCGTCTGCCTGTCTGTCGTCTGTCTGTCTGTCTGTCTGTCGTCTGTCTGTCTGTCGTCTGTCTGTCTGTCGTCTGTCTGTCTGTCGTCTGTCTGTCGTCTGTCTGTCTGTCGTCTGTCGTCTGTCTGTCTGTCGTCTGTCGTCTGTCGTCTGTTTGTCGTCTGTCTGTCTGTCGTCTGTCTGTCTGTCGTCTGTCTGTCGTCTGTCTGTCTGTCGTCTGTCTGTCTGTCGTCTGTCGTCTGTCGTCTGTCGTCTGTCTGTCTGTCGTCTGTCTGTCTGTCGTCTGTCTGTCTGTCGTCTGTCTGTCGTCTGTCTGTCGTCTGTCTGTCTGTCGTCTGTCTGTCTGTCGTCTGTCTGTCGTCTGTCCGTCTGTCGTCTGTCCGTCTGTCGTCTGTCTGTCTGTCGTCTGTCTGTCTGTCGTCTGTCTGTCTGTCGTCTGTCTGTCTGTCTGTCTGTCTATCGTCTGTCTGTCTGTCTGTCGTCTGTCTGTCGTCTGTCTGTCTGTCGTCTGTCTGTCTGTCGTCTGTGTGTCTGTCGTCTGTGTGTCTGTCGTCTGTCTGTCTGTCGTCTGTCGTCTGTCTGTCGTCTGTCTGTCTGTCGTCTGTCGTCTGTCGTCTGTCTGTCTGTCGTCTGTCGTCTGTCTGTCTGTCGTCCGTCTGTCTGTCTGTCGTCCGTCTGTCTGTCTGTCGTCCGTCTGTCTGTCTGTCGTCCGTCTGTCTGTCTGTCGTCCGTCTGTCTGTCTGTCGTCCGTCTGTCTGTCTGTCGTCCGTCTGTCTGTCTGTCGTCCGTCTGTCTGTCTGTCGTCCGTCTGTCTGTCTGTCGTCCGCCTGTCTGTCGTCCGCCTGTCTGTCTGTCGTCCGCCTGTCTGTCTGTCGTCCGCCTGTCTGTCTGTCGTCCGCCTGTCTGTCTGTCGTCCGCCTGTCTGTCTGTCGTCCGCCTGTCTGTCTGTCGTCCGCCTGTCTGTCTGTCGTCCGCCTGTCTGTCTGTCGTCCGCCTGTCTGTCTGTCGTCCGCCTGTCTGTCTGTCGTCCGCCTGTCTGTCTGTCGTCCGCCTGTCTGTCTGTCGTCCGCCTGTCTGTCTGTCGTCCGCCTGTCTGTCTGTCGTCCGCCTGTCTGTCTGTCGTCCGCCTGTCTGTCTGTCGTCCGCCTGTCTGTCTGTCGTCCGCCTGTCTGTCTGTCGTCCGCCTGTCTGTCTGTCGTCCGCCTGTCTGTCTGTCGTCCGCCTGTCTGTCTGTCGTCCGCCTGTCTGTCTGTCTGTCGTCCGCCTGTCTGTCTGTCGTCCGCCTGTCTGTCTGTCGTCCGCCTGTCTGTCTGTCGTCCGCCTGTCTGTCTGTCGTCCGCCTGTCTGTCTGTCGTCCGTCTGTCTGTCTGTCGTCTGTCTGTCGTCTGTCGTCTGTCTGTCGTCTGTCGTCTGTCTGTCGTCTGTCTGTCGTCTGTCGTCTGTCTGTCTGTCCTCTGTCTGTCTGTCTGTCCTCTGTCTGTCGTCTGTCGTCTGTCGTCTGTCGTCTGTCTGTCTGTCGTCTGTCTGTCTGTCGTCTGTCTGTCTGTCTGTCGTCTGTCTGTCTGTCTGTCGTCTGTCGTCTGTCTGTCGTCTGTCGTCTGTCTGTCGTCTGTCGTCTGTCTGTCTTCTGTCGTCTGTCTGTCTGTCTGTCGTCTGTCTGTCGTCTGTCGTCTGTCTGTCGTCTGTCGTCTGTCTGTCTGTCGTCTGTCTGTCTGTCTGTCGTCTGTCTGTCTGTCGTCTGTCTGTCTGTCGTCTGTCGTCTGTCGTCTGTCTGTCTGTCTGTCTGTCTGTCGTCTGTCTGTCTGTCGTCTGTCTGTCTGTCGTCTGTCTGTCTGTCGTCTGTCTGTCGTCTGTCTGTCGTCTGTCTGTCTGTCGTCTGTCTGTCTGTCGTCTGTCTGTCTGTCGTCTGTCTGTCTGTCGTCTGTCTGTCGTCTGTCGTCTGTCTGTCTGTCGTCTGTCGTCTGTCGTCTGTCTGTCTGTCTGTCTGTCTGTCTGTCTTTCTGTCTGTCTGTCAGTCAGTCAGTCAGTCAGTCAGTCAGTCAGTCTGTCTATCTATCATCTATCTATATATCATCTATCTATCTATATATATATCTATCTATCATCTATCATCAATCTATCTATCTATCATCTGTCTATCTATCATCTATCTGTCTCTATCATCTATCTATATATCATCTATCAACTATCTATCTATCTATTGATAGATCAATAATTTATTTATTATGATTCAGTGAAAGTGTACAATCCAGTTTCAGTTTGCATGCCCACTTGTGTGCAGCTCCTACTGCTATTGTCACCCAGTGACAACACACTCCTTTCTGTTCTATACATGTCATATCCTCTTAACAATTTCCTGTCCCTTCTTCTCCACCATCTCCACTCCCTTCTAGTAAGAGGCCATTAGGAAGACATCTTACATGTACATAGAACCATAAAATGCAATCACAATATGCTCACTCTGTGTCACCAAGTCCAGGCTATTCCTGTCTGAGGAGTTGATCTCAGAAGTGACTTATGGACAGGAGCAGCATCAAGACTAGGGGCCATACTCCCAGGGGAACCTCCAGGCCTTGGACCATCAATTGTGGTCTTTCAGTGGAGTTCTCAGGGTGCACCCATTTTTATTCTCATGTTGCCACTGAGACTCAACTTTGTGAGCCCCATCACGGCTGTCACTAATGGTGACCAGGCACCATCTGGTTCTTCTGGTCACATGTTGATGTAGTCACTCATTCATGTGGACCTTTCTGTCTTCTGGGTTCTCTTTCCACCATGTCGTTTTGATATTTGGTGATCATCAATGTGTTCCTATTGTGTTGTGACCATTTGGTGTACCTCAGATGGCAGCATGCTAGCTCTTAAGAACCCAGATGCTACTCACCAATATGGGGTGCAGAAGACTCTCTTAGCAAAATGCTAGTTATGTCAATTGACCTTGATGTCCCCTGACAGCATGTTTCCCAGACCCCCATCCTTGCTACCCTGTCCTTGAAATATTGGAAGAGTATTCATGTTATGTTGAAGTCCAGTTAAACTGATCTTCTTTCATCTGTGTGCTATCACTGATTTCACCCAACCAAATTTCTATCAACTATCTAATCTGTAGCCAGCCCTCTCCCTCCCTCCCTCCCTCCCATTGCAGCTGTCAAGGAGTCTTTTCTTCGGTACATGAGTCTCTTTTTAAGTCCTTACAGTAGGGGTCTTACACAATATTTGCGCTTGTGCCGCTGACTAATCTCACACAGCATAATGCCTTCCAATTGAAACCAGGTTATGAGATGCTTCCTAAAATCATCATTGTTCCTTGTCATTGCATAGTGTTCCATTGAGTATATATACCACAGTTTGTTTATCCATTCATCTGTTGTTGGGCATCCAGGTTGATTCCATCTTTTGGCCATTGTGGACTGTGCTGCAATAAACATTCATGTGCATGTACCTGTTGGTGTGAATGCCCTTGCTTCTGTAGGATATATTCTGAGCAGTGGAATTACAGGGTCAAATGGTATTATCTATTTCCAGCTTTTTAAGGACACGCCAAATTGCGTTCCAAAGAGATTGTACTATTTTGCAATCCCACCAGCAGTGTAGGAGAGTTCCAATTTTTCCACAGCATCTCCAGCATTGGTTGTTTTGTGTTTTTTGGATGATGGTCCAGCATTGGTTGTTTTGTGTTTTTTAGATCATGGCCAACCTTGTTGTGGTGAAATGATATCTCATCATAATTTTGATTTGAATTTCTTTAATAGTTAATGATTGTGAGCAATTCTGCATAAAGATTTTGGGTGCCCAAATATCCTCTTTAGAGAGGTGTCTATCTATCTTCTTCGCTCATCATTTAATTGGATTATTTATTCTTTTCTTGTTGATATACTGTAGTACCTTATAGATCATGGTGATCAGATGTCAGTCTGACATACAGTTGCTAAATATTTTTTCCCATTCTGTGGGTGGTCTTTTAAACCTTTGACAATGTCTTTGTATAAGCAAAAGTGTTTGATTCTTAGTAGTTCCCATTTACCTATTTTCTCTTCTGTTGATTGTGCTTTGTCAGATTATGAAGTCTGCCTACGTTGTGTATTAAAACTTCCATTGTTGATCCTATTTTTTTCCTTGGATGAGCTTTATCATTTTAGATTTGACATTTAAGTCTTTTATCCATATTGAGTTTATTTTTGTACAAGGCGTGAGATGTGGGTCTTGTTTCAATTTTTTGCAGATGGATATTCAATTGTGCCAGCACCATTTGTTAAACAGATTGTTTTTACTCCGGTTTAAAATCTTAGAGCCTTTGTCAAATATCAGTTGTTCATAGGAGGATGAAGGTATCTATGTGGTCTCAACTCTGTTCAAATGGTCTATATGTCTCTTTTTGTACCAGTACCAGGCTGTTTTAACTACTGTGGCAGTGTAATAGGTTCTAAGGTCAGGTAGTGAGAGGTCTCCCAATGTATTCTCCTTCTTCAGTAGTGCTTTATTTATCTGGGGCTTCTTCCTCTTCCAAAAAAAGTTGGTGATTTGTTTCTCCATCTTCTTAAAAAATGTCACTGCAATTTGTATTGGGATTGCAACTTATGTGTAGGTGGCTTTGGGTAAAATAGACATTTTCACAATGTTAAGTCTTCCTGTCCATGAACAGGGTAGGTTTCTCCATTTGTGTAAGTTTCTCTTAGTTTCTTGTAGTAAGATCTTATAGTTCTCTTTGTAAGGGTATCTTGATTCTATAGTTAAACTTATTCCTAGGTAGTTTATCTTCTTGGGGGCTGTAGTAAACGGTATTGACTTGGTGATTTCTTCCGTAATAATCTCGTTGTTGGTGTAAAGGAATCCTACTGATTTACTTATATTTATCTTGTATCCTAAGACTTTGCTGAACTTTTCTATCAGTTTGAGTAGTTTCTTTATGGATTCTTTGCAATTCTCTACATATACAATCATATCACCTGCAAATAGGGAGAATTTTACTTCTTTGCCAATGCAGATGCCCTTTATTCCTTGGTCTTGTCTAATTGCTCTGGGTAGAACTTCTAGTACAATGTTGAATAGGAGAGGTGACAGTGAGAATCCTTACCTAGTTCCTGTTCTCAAGAGGAATTGTTTTGCTCACTCTCCATTGAAGATGATGTACACAGTTGTCTTTGTATAAATTGCCATTATTACATAGGGGAATTTTTCATCTATCCCTATTTTGCTGAGTTTTTAGCATGAATGGGTGTTGTCCTTTATCAAATGCCTTTTCTGTATCAATTGACAAAATCAAATGATTCTTGCCTTTTGTGTTATTTATGTAGTTGATCACATTAATCATTTTTCTGATGTTGAACCAGCCTTGCATCACTGATATAAATCCAACTTGGTCATGATGAATTATTTATTTGATATGTGGTTGAATTCTGTTGGCAAGTATTTTGTTGAAGAATTTTGCATGTTGGTTCATGAATGACATTGATTTTTGTTGGATCTCCCCCTCAGTTTGATATCAGGGTTATGCTTGCTTCCAAGAATGAATTTGGGAGTATTCCATCACTTTCAATGCTGTGAAATAGTCTCAGTAGTATCGGAGATAACTCTCCTGGAAAATCTTGGTGGAATTCTGTGGTGAAGTCATCTGGGTCAGGGATATTTTTGGTTGGTAGTTTTTGGATGACTTTTTCAATCTCTTCCTTTGTGGTGGGTTTATTAAGTTGTTCTGCTTCAACTTGTGATAATTTTGGCAGGTGACGTAAATCTGTCCATTTCCTCCAGGCTTTCAAATCAGTCAGAGTACAGTCTTTCGTAGTATTCTGTTATGATAGTTTTGATTTCTGTTGGATTTGCTGTGACATCTTCCATCTCATTTCTTTTCTGGGTTATTTGTTTTCTTTCCTGTATTTTTGGCCTTCTTGTTTTTCCTTAGTAATTTTAACCAATGTTTTGTCAGTTGTGTTGATCTTTTCAAAAAACCAACTTTTGGTCTTATCAATTTTTTCAGTTGTTCTTCTGTTCTCTAATTCATTTAGTTCTGCTCTTATTTTTATGGTCTGTTTTCTTCTGGTTCCTGAGGGGCTTCTCTTACTTTTTTTCTACTTGTTCAAGCTGTAAGATTAGTTCTTTGATTTGGGTGCTTTCTTCCTTCTGGATGTGTGCATTTATAGAGATAAACTGATGTCTGAGTCCTGCTTTGGCTGCATCCCATAGGTTCTGGTAGGAAGTGTTTTCACGGCCATTTGAATCTGTAAATTTCTTTATTTCATCCTTGATTTCTTCTACAACCCAGGGCTTTTTGAGCACGATGTTTAGTTCCCATGGGTACCCAATTTCTATCTACGTTTTCCCACTATTGATTTAGACTCTTATGGCTTTATGGTCTGAGAAAATACTTCGCAATAATTCAATGGTATGGATTTTGCTGAGATTTGCTTTATGTCCTAACACATGGGCTATTCTGGAAAATGTTCCATGTGCACTGGAGAAGAAGGTGTAGCTATCTGCTGATGGATAGAAGGTTCTGTATATGTTGATGAGGTCTAGCTGGTTAATTGCTGCAATAAGATCTTTTGTGTCTTTACTAAGCATTTTTTTCTGAATGCTCTGTCCAGTACTGAATATGGAGTGTTGAAGTCTCCCACTATTATTGTAGCGTGATTGATCTCATTTTTTAATGTAGTCAGTGTTTCTTCGATGTATTTAGATGCTCTAATATTGGGTGCCATGAGTCGGATCCAACTCGACGGCACTTGGCACTTGGCTTGGCAATATTGGGTGCATAAATATTTAATATTGTTAAGTCCTGCTTGTGCATTCAACCTTTCAGCAATAGTGTCCATCCTTGTCCACTATGTTGAATTTTACATTAAAATCTATTTTATATGAGACTAGTGTTGCCACACCTGCTCTTCTTTAAGTATTGTTAGCTTGGTGTATATTCTTCCATCCTTTAATTTTCAGTTTGTTCATATCTTTAAGTCTCAGGTGGGTTTCTTATAAGCAGCATACAGACCGGTCTTGTCTTTTGATCCAAGATGTCACTCATTGTCTCTTTACTGGAGCATTAGGTACATTTACATTCAATGTAATTATTGGTAGGTATGCATTTAATGCTTTTATTTTGCTGTATTTATTTTTGTGTTGATATTTTCTCTGTTGCTTTTACTATTCTGTTCTCGGATATTCTTTATGAGTTGATTTTCCACTTTTTTCTGTTTGGGATATTTTTAATTACCTTTTCAATCTCTTTTTAAGGATGGGTTTATTAAGTTGGCCTACTTCTCTTTGTGCTAGTTTAGGTAGGTGATGTGATTCTAGATATTCATCCATTTCCTCTGGGCTCTCAATTTTAGAAAAGTACAATTTTTCATAATATTATTTTATGATTCTTTCAATTTCTGTTGGATTTGTTGTGATGTCATTCATCTTATTTCTTCTTTAGGTCACTTGTTTCCTTTTTTGCTTTTCTTTTGTCAGTTTGTCCAGTGGTCTATCAATTTTATTGATCTTTGAAAAGAACCAAATTTTGATTTTTCTCATTCTTTCTCCCTTTTTTTCAAATCTCCAATTAATTTAGTTCTTTTCTACTTCTACTGTTTGCTTTGTTCAGGTGACTAAGGACTTCCTTTGCTGCTGTCATTCTACTTGTTTAAATTGTAGTCTTTTCTCTTATTTAGTCCCTTCCTTCTTTTTAGATTTGTGCCTTTACTGAAGTAAATTGACCTCTTAGCACTGCTTTTGCTGTGTCCCAAAAGTTCTGATTGGATGTGTTTTCATTTTCATTTGTTTCTATGAATGCCTTTACTGCATCCTTGATTTCTTCTATAACCCAGTGGTGTTTTGAGCAAGGTGTTGTTCAGTTTCCATGTGTCTGAGTATTTTTCCTGAATTTGTTTGTTATTGATTTCTATTTTTCTTGTCTTTATTGTCTGAAAAGTTACTTTGCAATATTTCAGTGATTTGAATTTTGTCAAGGCTTGTTTTATGGCCCCAAATATAGTCTATTCTAGATAATATTCCATGTCCATTGGGGAAAAGAGTATACCTAGATGCTGTTGGGTGTTCTGAATATGTCTGTGAAGTCAAATTGGTTGATTGTGGCATTTAGAGCTTCCTTGTCTTTATCAGGCTTCTTTCTGGATGTTCTCTTCTTCACTGAAAGTGGTATATTTAACTCTTATTATTATTCAGCTGTCTATTTCTCTTTTCAAAGCAGTTAGAGTTTATTTTATGTATTTAGCGATACTGTCATTGAACGCATAAATATTTAATATGATTACGTCCTCCCGATGCATTGATAGTGGAATTGTTATGTTGTATTCTTCCTTATTCACTATGGTGGACTTTATTTTAAATTTCATTTTATAAGAAATTAATATTGCCACTCCTGCCATTCTTTGAATGTTGTTTGCTTGGTATATTTTTTCCATCCTTTGAGTTTTAGTTTGTGTCTTTAATTCCAAGGTGTGTTGCTTTTAGGCAGCTTAGACACAGATTATGTTTTTAATCCATCATGTCACTATCTGTTGTGCATTTAATCCATTTATGTTTAGTATAATTATTGATAAGTATGAATTAGTACAGACTTTACTGCATTTTTGTGCATTGTTGACAGTTTGCTCCACCTAGTTTTCTGTGCTGAGTTATTTTTCTTTACATGTTTTCATCTTTTTCATTGTTGTTGTGGCCTCTAGGGTCACCATGAATTGGATTTGACTCAATGGCACTTGGCTTTGGCTCATTTTTTATATGCTGAGACCACATTTTTTCTTCTTTTGATGTGCAGGATTCTTAATTTCCTTTGTGGTTACTTTTATATTCACCCCTATTTTTTGAAATTTAAAGCAATCATATTTCTTTGCATTTCTTCTCCATATGAAAGATCTATGACAACATGTTTTTTAGTTCCTCTTTTTTGTTATGTTGTTACTTTTTACATATTGACATCTCTCTGTATTTTCAATGTTTTAGCTTTAATTTATTCTTGTCTTTCATCTGTTAGAGTTGACGTGTGTTTGCTCTGTCCTGCATTCTAGTTTTGGATTATTATCTCATGTCACTGATTTTTCTAACTGAAGGACTCACTTTAGTATTTCTAGTAATTTTGGTGTGGCTTTTTCAGGTTTCCTAAATTTCTGTTTATTTGGTAATACCCTAATGTTGCCATCATATTTGAGTGACTGTTTTGTGGGATATAAAATTATTGGATGGCAATTTTTTTCCCTTCAAAGCTTTGTATATGTTATCTCATTGTCTTCTTGCCAGCAAGTTTTCTGCCAAGTAGTCTGAGCTTAGTCTTACTGAATCTCCTTTGTAGATTGTTTTTAGTTTATCCCTGGACTCCTTTAAATTTCTCTCCTCCTTCTTGGTTTTGGGAAGTTTGATTATACTATGTTTTAGTGTCTTTCTTTTAAGATCTACCTTGTGTGGAGTTTGATGAATATCTTGGATATATATCTTGTTGTCTTTCATAATATCAGGGAAGTTTTATTCCAATAAATCATCAATAATTCTCTTCATATTTTCTATTATAATGCCTCTTCTGGTACTCCAACCACTCTTAAATTACACTTCTTGATATAGTTCCACATAACTCTTAGTCTTTCTTCATTTTTTAAAGTAATTTAATCTGAATTTTTCCCGTAGTTCATGTCCATTGCTTTGTTTTCAATCTTGCTTACTCTGCATTTTATTGCCTCAGTTCTAGACCTCTGACTTTTTATTCAGTTGTCAACTCTGTAATTTTATTATTAATCTGCTAAATTTCTATTTCCGTGTCTCAAAAATTTCTTGTATCGCATCCCATTTGTCATTACACTTTTCTGCATTTTGCATGATATTCTTCCTGATCTCTTCAAGAGTTCTAAAGATCAATATTCTGTGTTATACCTCCAAGCAATTCCAGAAAGTTATGTTCATCTGAAAAATTTCTTTTTTTTAAAAAAAAATGTATTATGATTGAATGAAAATGTACATTCCCATATAAATTTGTATGCTCACCTATATGTCACTCCTACTGCTCACCCTGCCTGGTGACAGCACACCCCTCCTCTCTGCTCCACACATGTCCTATCCTCCCAACAGTCTCCTATCCCTTCCTCTCCACCCACTCCCTTCCTCCAGCAAGAGGTCAGCAGGATGACATCCCATAGTGGCATAGAACCACAAAATTCCCACAATATATGGTCACCCTGCATCACAAAGTCCAATTCATTGCTGTCTGAAAAGTTGAGCTTCGTTATGATTTATGGACATGGGCAGCATCAGGGCCAGGAGCCATGCTCCTAGGGGAACTCCAAAGTCCCTGGACCATCAACTGTGGTCTTATTGGAAACCTCAGGGTGCACCCCATTTGTTCTCTTGTTGCCAGTGAGACTCAACTTTGTGAGCTCCATTGTGGCTATCACTGGTGGTGCCCAGGCACAGTCTGGTTCTTCTGGTCATGAGTCAATGTAGAGACCCACTCTGTGGGTCGCTTGGTCTTCTGGGTTCTTTTTCACCATGTCATTCTTGTCCTTGTTGATCACCTGTTCCTGTTGAGTTGGACCACTTGCTGTACTCTTAGATGGCAGCTTGGCAGTTTTTAAGACACAGTTGCCACTCACTGATGAGGGGTGCAGAGATTCCTCATTAGCAAAATGCTAGCTGTGCCAATTGGCCTCAATTTCACTTGAGAGCATGGTCCCCCCCCCCAGCTAATCTGTACTTGCAATATTAGGGTAAGATGGAAGGAGTATTGAAATTGTGTTGAAGTCCAGTTACTAATGATCTTTCTAATGTGTGCTGTCACCGATTTCATCCAACAAAATCTATTAATTATCTAATCTAAACTCTCCCCCCCTTCCCCCTTGCAGCCATCAAAGAGTCATTTCTTTTATGCATGAGTCTGTTTTCAAGCTCTTATTGTAGGGATCTCCCAAAATATTTGTCCTTTTGTAGCTGACTACTTGCACACAGCATGATGTCCTCCAGTTGAAACCAGGCTGAGAGATGTTTCCTGCAATCATCATTGTTCTTTATCATTGCATAGTGTTCCACTGAGTATATACCATAGTTTACCTATCCATTCCTCTGTTGCTGGGCATCTGGGTTGATTCCATCTTTTTGCTATTGTGGACTGTGCTGCAATGAACATTTGTTTGTGTTTACCACTTGGTATGATACTTGGTGTGATACTTGGTGTGAATGGCCTTGATTCTGTAGGATATATTCCAGGCAGTGGAATTATGGGGTCAAATGGTATATGTATATCCAATTTTTAAGGGAGCACCAGTTTGCTTTCCAAAGAGGTTGCACCATTTTGCAATCCCACCAACAGTGTAGGAGTGTTCCAATCTCTCCACTGCCACTCCAGCATTTGTTGTTTTGCATTTGTCCACATACAAAATGGGAAAAAATATTTGGCAACTCTATGTCAGACCAACGCCTGATCTCCATAACATATAAAGTACTACAAAATATCAATAAGAAAAAGATAAATCATCCAATTAAGTGATGGGCAAAGGTGATGGACAGACACTTTTCTAAAGAGGAGATCCAGGCAGCCAGAAAACACATGCAGACATACTCACAATCACTGGGTATTAAAGAAATTCAGATCAAAATGAGAGTTAGATACCATCTCACCCCAACAAGTTTGGCCATGGTCCAAAAAATGCAGATTTTGAAGTCTGTATTGTGTATTAAACCTTCCATTGTTGTTTCTACTTCCTCTCAGATAAACTTTATTGTTTTAGATTTGATATTTAGGTCTTTTAGCCAGTTTGCTTTGGTTTTTGTACAAGGTAAAAGATATGGGTCTTGTTTTAATTTAGTGCAGATGGATATCCAATTTTGCCAGCACCATTTGTTGAAGAGATTGTTTTTACCCCAGTTTAATGTTTGAGGGCCTTTGTCAAATATCAGCTGTTCATAGGAAGATGATGTCATTTCTGGGGTATCGATTCTGTTCCACTCATCTGTCTGTTTTTGTACCAGTACTAGGCTGTTTTGGCTGCTGTGGCAGTGTAACAGGTTCTAAGGTCAGGTAATGAGAGGCCTCCCAGTGTGTTCTTCTCCTTTAGTAATGCTTTACTTATCTTGGACTTCTTCCCTTTCCATACAAAGTTGGTAATTTGTTCCTCCATCACATTAAAAAATGTGACTGGAACTTGTATTTGGATTGCATTGTATAAGTAGATTACTTAGGGTAAAATAGACATCTTCACAATGTTTAGTCGTCCTATCTATGAGCAGGATAGGTCTTAGTTTCTTGCAGTAAGGGTTTGCAGTTCTCTTTGTAAAGCTCTGTTATTTCTCTGGTTAAATTTATTTCTAGGTACTTTGTCTTCTTAGGGGCTATGGTAAATGTTATTTATTTGGTGATTTCTTCCTTAATAATCTCATTGTTGGTATAATGGAGTCCTACTGATTTACTTATGTTTATCTTGTATCCTGAGACTTTGACGAACTCTTCTATCAGTTTGAGTAGTTTCTTTATGGATTCTTTGGAATTTTCTACATATACAATCATACCACCTGCAAATAGAGAGATTTTTAGTTCTTCTTTGCTGATGCAGATGCCCTTTATTCCTTGGTCTTGTCTAATTGCTCTGGCTAGAACTTCTAGTACAATGTGGAATAGGAGAGTTGAGAGTGGGCATCCTCGTCTAGTTTCTGTTCTCAAGTTAAACTGTTTCAGTCTCTCTCCATTCTGGATGACGCAGGCAGTTTGCTTTGTACAAATGGCCCTTATTGTACTGAGGATTTTGCCGTCTATGCCTATTTTGCTAAGAGTTTTTAGCATGAATCTGTGTTGGACTTTATCAACTGCCTTTTCTGCATCAATAGACAAGATCACGTGATTCTTGTCTTCTGTGATATTTATGTGGTTGATCACGTTAGTTGTTTTTCTGATGTTGAACCAGACTTGCGTCCCTGGTATAAATCCATCTTGGTCATGATGGATTATTTTTTATATATGTTGTTGTATTCTCATGGCAAGAATTTTGTTGAAGATTTTTGCATCTAGATTCGTGAGTGATATCGGTCTGTAGTTCTCCTCTTTTTGCTGGGTCTTTTCCTGGCTTTGGTATCAGGGTTATGCTGGCTTCATAGAATGAATTTGGGAATATTACATCCATTTCTATGCTGTGAAATAGTCTTAGCAGTATTGGAGATAACTCTTTTCTAAAAGTTTGGTAGAATTCTGCAATGAAGCCATCTGGGCCTGGGCTTTTTTTGTTTGGCAGTTTTTTGGTGGCTTTTTCAATCTCTTTCTTTGTGATGGGTTTATTAAGTTGTTCTGCTTCACCTTGTGATAATTTTGGTAGGTGATATGAATCTAAGATTTTCCTTTAGGTTTTCGAATTTGTTAGAATACAGTACTGGTATTCAGCTGTGATCGTTTTTATTTCTGTTGGACCTGTTGTGATAGCTCCCCTCTCATTTCTAATTTAGGTTATTTGTTTCCTTTCCTGTGTTTCTTTAGTAAGTTTAGCTAATGGTTTCCCAATTTTGTTGGTGTTTTTTAAAAAAACAGGTTTTGGCCTTTTCAATTTTTTCAGTTGTTCTTCTATTCTCTAATTCATTTAGTTCTGCTCTGATCTTTATGATCTGTTTTCCTCTGGTGACTGAGGGGTTCCTCTGTTGTTCTCTGTGTGTTCAAGCTGTAGGGCCAGTTCTTTGATTTGGTTTCTTTTTTCCTTCCAGATGCATGCATTTATGGAGATAACTGATCTTTGAGCACTGCTTTGGCTGTATCCCATGGGTTCTGGTAGGAAGCGTTTTTGTTCTCATTGGAATCCATAAATTTCTTTATTTCGTCCATGGCTTTTTAAGCAAGGTGTTGTTCAGTTTCCATGAGTTTCACTTTCTGTTTTGTCTGCTATTGATTTTTACTTTTATTGCTTTATGATCTGAGAAGATGCTTTGCATTAGTTCAATGGTATGGATTTTGTTGAAAATTGCTTTACATCTTAACACATGGTCTATTCTGGAGAACGTTCCATGTGCACTAGAAAAGAAGGTGTAGTTATCTGCTGATGGATAGAAACTTCTGTATATATTGATGAAGTTAATGGTGGCAATAAGGTCTTCTGTGTCTTTATTGAGCTTTTTCTAGATGATCTGTCCAATATTGAGAGTGGAGTGTTGAAGTCTCCTACTATTATTGTGGAGTGATCTATCTACTTTCTGAGTGTAGTCAGTGTTTCTTTGATGCATTTAGGTGTTCTAATATTAGGCGTATACATATTTAATATTGTTAAGTCTTGCCTGTATATTGAAACTTTCAGCAATAGTGTCCATCCTTGTCCATGATGGTGGGATTTTACATTAAAATTGACTTTATCTGAGATTAGAATTGCCACACCTGCTCTTCTGTGTTCATTGTTAGCTTGGTATATATTCTCTCATCCTTTAATTTCAGTTTGTTCCTATCTTTAAGTCTCAAGTGAGTTTCCGGTAGGCAATATATAGATGGGTCTTGTCTTTTGATTCAAGATGTCACTTGATGTCTCTTTACTGGAGCATTCAGTCCATTCACATTCAATGTAATTATTGATAGGTATATACTCAGTGCTGCCATTGTGATATGTTTATTTATTTATTTATTTTTGCTGATGTTTTCTCTGTTGTTCTTACTAATCTGCTCTGCAACCTTCTTTGTGAGTTGATTTTTCACTTTTTTCAGGGTTGGTTTTGTGGTTGTTGAGACTCCTGTATTACATTTCTTGATACGTTATGTTGCTTTTTTATTGTGCTTTACAGCTCCCCCTAAGATCCCGTTTACTAAACTATATATAAACCCAATTTTGATTGCTACCAGTCTTGTCAGTTTCCTCTCCATCTAGAAGGACTATAACGACTGTAGCACATCCCTCTTTTTAATACGATGATATCATAGTTCACATGATATGATCACTAGATTGTTTCACTATTATAGCTTTGATTGTGTTTGGAGCCTTTCTTTGCCAAGTAGGATTCCGGATAATGTGTCCTTCTAAAATATAAAGTTAGTGGTTTTGTCCTTCCAAGCCAAGAAATTCTTTCAGTATTTCTTGTTGCTTTGATTTTTACAAAGTCTCTGAGTTTCTGTTTATCTGGGAATGTCTTAGTTTCATTTTCATATTTGAAAGACAGTTTTTCAGGATACATAATTCTTGGTTGGAAGTTCTTCTCCTTCAAGGCTTTGAATATGTCATGCCACTGTTTCTGTGCCAGCATCGTTTCTGCTGAGAAATCTGACTAAAGCGTACAGGGTTTCCCTCTGAATGTTAGCTTTGCTTTGAGTCTTGCTGCCTTTAAGAGTTTCTGCTTATGTTTCATTTTGTTAAGCCTGAGTGTATGTTTTTTAGCCTTTCTATTGAGATCTACATTGAATGATGTTCAATACATATCTTGGACATCTATGTTCTCTTCTTTCATAATTTCTGCTAAGTTTTCTGTCAGCAGCTCAGCAATAATTCTCTCAATATTCTTAGGTGTCTCATCTTGTTCAGGATCTCCAATTAATCACAGATTGTTCTTCTTAATAGCGTTCCATATGCTTCTTAATGCTTCTTCATTTTTCTTGTTTCTTTTTTCTGATTTCTCCTTATACATGTTGGATTCAGTAGCTCTGTCTTCCAAATCATAAATTCTCTTTTCCATTTCTTCTGTTCTGTTTTTTGGCTTTGAACTGAAGTTTCTATGTCTTTGATTTTGTTCTTGATCTGTTGGATTTCCGAGAACCGATGTTCCATTAGATTGAACAGCTTGCTTAAGTTTTTGTTTTGCTCTGCTGCATTTTGTATAATGTCTAGGTCTGCTCTCCATATAATCCTTCTGTATTCATCTTCTGAGAGTTTCAGAAAAGCTTCTTCATCTGGGAAGTATGAAGGTGGTTTCTTTGGGGGTCTTCTGAGGCCATGGGTGATTTCAGGGTTACTGTCTTTTCCAATGTTTGTTGCTTTTTGGCCTTTGTGTGGGTCAATAGAGGCTGGGAGAGATGCTATGAAGATGGACCACAGTTGTTTCTCTAGGCTGTCTTAAAATGAGAGGTAAAAAGTATTTGACAACTTCCAAAGTCAGTCAGGTTTTCAGGTGCATATATCCCTCTTCCCAACTGACAAAGAAAGCACTTCTGTATTGAATCCTAGATGTTATAAACTAGGTTAAAATACAGAAAGGCTACTGGCCTGCTGGCCTCTGCTGTCTTGCCCCAGCTGTAGGTGATACTGTGTAGAATTCTGCTTTTCTGCTGGAAAAGCAGTCTCTTCTGGTAGGCACTGCCTCCCAGCCCAGGAATTAAGTCCAGCTGAGGCTTCCATATTGATGGCTCTCACTCCCAGCAAAACAAGATGGCATCCCACACAAGCTCGCCAGCTGGTCAGGACCAAGCTCCCAGCAGAATGAGAGGCCAAAAGTGCTGGAATGCCCAGAGTCCACAGCCTCCATCCCTGGGCCCCAGGCCCAGGCAACACTGTGCAAAACACCACCTCCCTGATAGAAAAGCACTCTCCCACCAGCAGGTTCCACATCCCAGCCTAGGAACCAAGTCCAGCTGGTGCCTCTGCGTGGGTTTCTCTGTTTCCCAGTGGATCAAGATCACGTCCTGCACAAGTGCATCTGTACGGCTACCACATGGCGGAGACAGAAAGATAGGCCAGAGGAGTCGAGGTGTATAGAGTCTAAAGCCAGGCTCTCAGAACCTGACAAATGCTCTTGCCTGTCCCTCCAGCAGTGCATCTGAGCCCGGCTGCCAGTCAAACCCAGCTCCCCTGCCCCCGCAGGCTAATACAGAGTGAAAAAACATCAAAATGGCGATTTACCTTTAGTCCTTAAAAGCCGGCATTCAACAAGCATGGAGATCGGTGAAAGAGAATTTTTCCACTCAGTGATATGTAGACAAAATAGACAGCTCTATGTCATGTCCTAGGGCTCACTAGGTGTCCAGAAGTCTAAGTTTAATTATCATGTCAAGCATTGGTTTCCAGAGAGATTTTAGGAAGTCATGCATTTAGTCCACCATCTTCACTACCCCCCCCCAAAATTTCCTGATTTTTCATTTTGAGAGCTTTCTGAAGCCACGGTGTTCTTCTCTTTGAAGTAATTTGATATTGACTGCTGTCTCTGGGCCATCAGTAAGTTGCATTTTTTTTTACGTTTGCTTACTGTTCTCTAACTTTGATTTGAAATGAGCAGATAAGCTGGTCATGTGTGCTGGTTTTACTAATGGTGCCTTAGAAGATTTAAAATCTTGCCCCCAGGTGTTTAGAGATGTTACTAGGCATGTGGACACAGGTGTCAGTTTACTTTTCCTATAGGTATTTAGCTCAGATGCCCAGGTATTCAATCACCAAGTGTGTGGTGCATGCTCTTCTCTACAGTCCTAGATGGGCAGGGGTGATGCAGGCACAGGTAACTGTCTGCATGTGAGTGTCTGTGAGGAAGGCTTGTCCCTCTTCTTTAATGTGAACAGGTTAATAGCTTTTGGCAAAGGGCAATGGGTGCACTAAATGCTGTATGTAATGCTGAAAAGTTCGCAAGGTCCCTGGACCTTTTAAGCCTATGCCTATGTAAAACACCTGTTTCTGCCCTGAGTTCCTGGCTTAGGGCAGGTAGCACTCTTTTTTTTTCTGTTTGTTAAATTGTTCTTTCTCCAAGTCTGGGAGAATGGCTCAGGGCACTCATAAAGAATTCTATTTCTAGCACAGATAGTGTGTCAGAATGTGGAGCCCAGTGCAGTGCAGAGAAGGGGGCAAATTTCTGAAAACAGGTAGAGAAGTTTAGCCCAAAGGAAAATTTTACAAGCACGTGCAGCAGGTTAGACACGATTACTTAACTTTTGGTGATTGATTGTCACTTTTCACTGATGGAGGCATGATTTGGCTATCCACTGCTCAGCCACTTCCACAAAGGATAATTTTCTCTGAATACCACTGCTTTGTTTAACATGCTGAATGCTGCCAGTCCTCCTGCAGATTCCTTCCAGGTCAAGTCTGGCCAGTCCTAGGCACCTGTGTACCACCTTCCTCTCCCCTTCCCTCCCTTTCCCTCTGCTGCTGCTGAGTCTGATTTCTCAACTATTCCTTTGATGTTCAGGGCTCCTAGAATGTCATATATAATTGATTAATTTGTTTTTTTTATCTTTATTGTTAAAGGAAAGATAGAAAGTGTTTGACTGCTCCACCATCTTAGACCCTTCTTATTTGACCATTCATCATTAAAATTTATTTTTTAGTTGATATGACTGAGTGAAAATGTACATTCCTGTATAAATTTACATGCCCACCTATATGCAGCTTCCACTGCTCTTCCTGTCTGGTGACAGCACACTATTCCTCTCTGCTCCATACGTGTCTCATCCTCCCAACAGTCTCCTTTCCCCTCCTCTCTATCCACTCTCCTTCCTCCAACCAGAGGTCAGCAGGCTGATACCCTATACCATTTGACCCAGTAAAATTTTTATTATTGAAAAAAAAAGTAGATTCACATGCACTTATAGGAAATAACAGAGAGAGATCCTATGTACGTTTTCCTGAATTCCCCCTAATGGTAGTAATATCATGCAGAACTGTTGATCTACAAAACAGCAATTTTATAAAGTTCAACTAATGACTAGCTTTGACTTTGCGTATACATTCCAACTAACATTTAAGTAACACTGACAACTTTGAATTATGAGCCATTATAGTAATAATGCACCTGAGTTTATGTTGTTGGAGAAAAGAACTTCCAAGGTGGCTCTAGAGACAGAAGAGCAGAGCTAGTGGATGCATTTTAAGAAATGCTTCAAACAGATTGGAGAAAAAGAAGTATAGCAAACATATCTAGAGACCTTGGTGAAAATAGCAAAGTAATGTGCACAAATATTCCTCAATAGGTCAGAGAGACCATGGATGTAGGATTGGTGAGGGCATGAAGGTAGGCTTGGGGGGTTCAGATAATGGAATGTTCACTGAGGGAGAAGCTAACTGAGAGACAAAAATTGTAGACGAAAGAAAGGTTGGACCTGGGAGAGAAAGAGGATGGTAAGACAACTTAGATGTATTGATGTAAATAGCAAACAGCGAATTAGACAAATCACTTGTTTTCAAATGCTTTTTAGCATAGCTCAATCCTTTGTTTTTTTCTAAATTATTTTTCATACATAATTCCAGAATATAAAAGATGGTTGACAAATAAATTTTATGACTGACAAATGTTTTATAAAAAAATTCAAAAGAGAAATTGAAAGTTACAAAACACTTTTGTAACAGGGTTGTTTAAATATAACTGTGATACAAATTGGACTTTGAGTCCAGCATGGCCATAGCCTGGTCCCAGAAAACAACTCAAAACTGACTTGGTTATGAGTACATCTTGAGTTAAAATTGTAATGGGTTGCCAAAAATCAAATGTGCTTTTAATTTGGGTTAATAAATACCAAATACACAGGTGTATATTGAGGAAAGACAGGAGAAAGTAAAGAATGTTAAGGAGAGTGGAGTAGTGTAGGTTTGACAACATAGTTGATTTATTCAAGGAAAGAAGGAAGAGAGGACGAACGAGAAAAGGAGAAAGGACAATGAGAAGGGACTGCAAAAGCACATAAATTGATGGCATATGGTTATAATTCTGAGGATCTTTTTCAGAAATGAAAATCAATAAGATTTAAAAGGTGGAAATAAAGTTGCAAAAGGGGATAACAGCATGGAGGGTGGGAGCAAGGGATGTGGCTTTTGATGGTATCACTAGGTAAAGGCCATTGAGTGTACATTATGAAATTTGCACTTTTTAAGATTTAAAATTCAACTCTAGCTATTACACAAGAAGCTTAAATAAGAATTTAAATATTCTGAACTCCAGTTCTGTATCTCTCACCATAAATTCCCTTGGAAGTTATGCATTCGTGGGAGTTCCAATACAAATATTGGGCCTTAAGAAAAGTTTTTGTTTTGGGGGGTGGCGTCAAGATGGTAGACTAAACACACATCTTCCTAAATCCCTCTGGAAACCAAGGGCCCAAACTGATAATTAAACTTAGACTTCTGGACACCTAGTGAGCCCTACGACATGACATAGAGCTGTCTATTTTGTCTACATACCACTGAGTGGGAAAATTCTCTTTCACCAATCTCCATGCTTGTTGAATGCCAGCTTTTGAGGACTAAAGGTAAATCGCCATTTTGATGTTTTTCACTCTGTATTAGCCAGTGGGGGGCAGGGGGACTGGATTTGACTGGCAGCCAGGCTCAGAGGCACTGCTGATGAGATCGGCAAGCAGAATTGCCACATTTTGAGAACCTGGCCTTGGAATCTGTGTAACTCAGCACCTCTGACCCCTCTCTCTCGGAATCTCCAAATTTCCGCTGTTGAATAGCCTTTCCCTAGGCGGGAAGGGGAGCTTGTGTGGGAGGCTATCTTGATTCACTGGGAGGCGGAGTTTCCTATAAGGAGGCTTCAGCTGGAAGTCATTCCCAGGCTGGGAGGCAGTGTCTGCCCAGAGAGCACTTTTCCAGCACTAAAGCAGCCTTTGATATACAGCTGCTTACTTTGCCAGCTGGCAAGAAGGACTTATATACCTGGAAGCCTGACTAATTTTGAAAGCTGTCAGATACCTTTTACTTTTGAATAGGGAAATAACTGTGGTGCATCTGGACGGCATCTCTTCCAGCCTTTACTGTCTCACATTATAGGGTCAGCTGACAGCTCCCCAGTGACTCTATAAGTGGGACTGTGTCTTTGCCAGTCATGAGGTGGAGACTGCTACCACAGAGATTCCACTGAGCCCAGTCACTGGCGTACAGAGAGTTGTCTGGTTATCAAGTTCCTTTTCAAACTGAGCTTTAGATCCCATTGAGGTAACACTGTAAAAACGAAGCAACCTCCAGATGTGCAAAAAGCAACAAACTTTGGACTAGAACATTAGGAAGAATTCACCCATGTCTTCAGAAGGCCCACAAAAGAAAGATCCAAAGAAATTCCCAGATAAAGAATCCTCTCTGAAACTATCAGAGGACAAATACAGAAGCATTATTTATAGAGCCCTCCCATACATTATAGAAAATGAAGCAGAGCAAAATGAAAAATTAAATAAGTTGTTTGATCTGATAGAACACCAATACTCTGAAATTGAACAGACCAAGAACAAAATCAAAGACAGAAAATTCAGTTGAAAGCCAAGAAAACAGAATGGAACAAATGGAAAACAGACTTTCTGACTTGAAAGACAGAGCTACTGACTCCAGAATCTATGAGGAGAAGTAAGAAAAAAAGAAACAAGAAAAATGAAGAAGCATTAAGAAACATGTGAGACTCTATTAAGAGGAACAATCTATGATTAATTGGAGCTTCTGAACAGGGTGGAACACCCAAGAACACAGAGAGTGTTGTGGCTGAGCTGCTGACAGAAAACTCACCAGAAATTATGAAAGAAGAGACTATAGATATCCAAGATGCATCTCGAATGCCACTCAACATAGATTCAAGACTCCAAGACATATTATAACCAAGCTTAACAAAAGGAAACACACACAGAAACTCTTAAAGACAGCAAGACTCAAAAGAAGCTAACATTCAGAGAGTAACCCTATAGGCTTTCATCTGATTTCTCAGTGGAAACGATGCTGGCACAGAGACAATGAGATGACACATTCAAAGCCCTGAAGAAGAACTTCCAACCAAGAATTACATATCCTGCAAAACTGTCTTCCATATTTGAAAATGAAATCAAGAGCTTCACAGATAAACAGAAAATCAGAGGCTTTGTAAAAACCAAACCAAAGCTACAAGAAATATGGAAAAGAATCTCTTGGCTTAGAAGAACAAAACAACTAATCTTATATTTTAGGAGGAAATACAGGACACATCACTCAGAAATCTACTCAGTTAGGGAAGGCTCCAAACTGAATCAAAGCTACAATAGTGAAAGAAATGATCCAGTGATCATCTCATGGAAACTGTGATATCATCATATTAAAAAGAGGGATGTACTGCAGTCGTTACAGGCCTTCCAGATGGAGAGGAAGTTAATAAGACTTGTTGTAGTTAAAATTGAGTTTAAACATAGACTATTAACAGTGGTAACAGGGCCAGCCACAAGGCACAATAAAGATGCAGCATATCAAGAAAAGTAATACAGGATTCTCAACAACCACAAAACCAACTCTGAGAAAGGTGAAAAATTGATTCATATAGAAGAATGTCCCAGAACAGAGTAATAACAACAGAGAAAACATCAACACAAAAATAACCATATCACAAAGACATCAATAAACACATACCTGTCAATAATTACATTGAATGTGAAGAGACAAAGAGTGGCATCCTGGATCAAAAGACATGACCTGTCTATATGTTGCTTACAAGAAACTCACCTTAGAGTTAAAGATATGAACAAATGGAAAATTAAAGGTTGGAAGAATATACATCAAGCTAACAATAACAAAGAACAGCAGGTGTGGCAATGCTAATCTCAGATAAAATAGATTATAATGTAAAATCCACCATAGTGGACAAGGATGGACACTATTGTTGAAAGACTCAATACACATGCAGTACTTAACAATATTAAATATTCATGCATCCAACACTGACTACATTCAAAAATGAGATAGATCATTCCACAATAATAGTGAGAGACTTCAACACTTCACTTTCAGTATTGGACAGATCGTCTGGAAAAAAGCTCAATAAAGACACAGAAAATCTTATTGCCACAATTAACCAACTAGACCATACTGACATATACAGAACTTTCTGTCCATCAACAGACAACTACACCTTCTTCTGCAGTGCACAAGGAACATTTTCCAGAATGGACCATGTGTTAGGACATAAAGTAAATCTCAACAAAATCCATACCATTGAATTATTGCAAAGCATATTCTCAGACCACAAAGCCATTAAAGTCAAAGTCAATAGCAGAAAAAACATAGATAGAAAGTGGAACACAGAGAAATTGAAAATTATGTTGCTCAAAAAGCTGTGGGTTATAGAAGAAATCAAGGATAAAATAAAGAAAATTGTGGATTCCAATGAGAATGAAAACAGTTCCTACCAGAACCCATGAGATACAGCCAAAGCAGTGCTCAGAGGTCAGTTTATCTCCATAAATGCACACATCTGGAAGCAGGATATAACCCAAACCACAAATCTAACCCTACAGCTTGAACAAATAGAGAGAGAGCAACAGAGGAATCCCTCAGGTGCCAGAAGAAAACAGATCATAAAGATTAGAGCAAAACTAAATGAATTAGAGAATAGAAGAACAACTGAAACAACTGAAAAGACCAAAAGCTGTTGTTTTTTGTTTTTTAAAGATCAACAAAATAGACAAACCATTGACTAAACTTACTAAAGAAAAACAGGAAAGGAAACAAATAACAAATAACAACAGATTCTTCAGAAATAAGCAGTGGAAACTGCATATAGGTGGGTATGTAAATTTATATGGAAATGTACATTTTCACTCAGTCATAATGAAAAAAATACTCAGACTTCATCTGATCCATTTGGACAGGCTTTGAGGATAAGACTATCTCCCTTTTCCTTGGCAATACTGGCTTGCAAATAAAATCTTTGATCTCCCCTCAGGAAAAAAATTATATGTATATCATAACAGGACACTATGAAAGTCTGTACTCTAACAAATTTGAAAACCTAGAGGAAATGGACAAATTCTTAGATTCATATCACCTACTAAAATTATTACAAGGTGAAGGATAACTACTTGATAAACCCATTACAAAGGAAGAAATTGAGAAAGTCATCCAAAAACTAGCAACGATAAAAAGCCCTGGCCCAGATGGCTTCACCACAGAATTCTACCAAGCTTTTAGAGAAGTGTTATCTCTGATACTACTGAGACTATTTCACGGCATAGAAAGGGATGGAATACTCCCAAATTCATTCTAGGACTGCAGCATAACCCTGATACCAAAGCTAGGGAAAGACAACAAAAAAGGAGAATTACAGACCAATATCACTCATTAATCTAGATGCAAAAATCTTCAACAAAATTCTAAGCAATAAAATACAACATATCAAAAAAATAATTCATCACGACCAAGTTGAATTCATACTAGTGATGCAAGTCTGGTTCAACATCAGACAAACAATTAATGTGATCAATCACATAACACAAAAGACAAGAATCACCTGTTTTTGTCTATTGGTGCAGAAAAGGCATTTGATAAAGTCCAACACCCATTCATGCTAAAAACTCGCAGCAAAATAGGCATAGATGACAAATTCCTCAATGCAATAAGGGCCATGTATAGAAAGCTAACTGCCTACATCACCCTGGAGAGAGACTGAAATATTTGCCCTTGAGAATGAGAACTAGACAAGGATGCCCACTCTTACCTCTCCTATTTTACATCATACTAGAAGTTCTAGCCAGAGCAATTAGACAAGACCAAGAAGTAAAGGGCATCTGCATCAGCAAAAAGGAAGTAAAAATCTATCTGTAGATGATGATTGTCTACACAGAGAATCCTAGAGAATTCATAAGTAAGCTACTCAAATTCATAGAAGAGTTTGGCAAAATGTTAGGATACAAGATAAACATTAAATAAATCAGTAGGATTCCTTTATACCAACAATGGTATTTTTAAAGAAGAATTCACCGTATCAATGGCATTTATTATAGCCCCAAAGAAGATAAAATATCTAGGAATAAATCTAACTAGAGAAATATCAGACCTTTACAAAGAGAATTACAAGGTGTTACTACAAGAAACTAAGAGAGGCTTACATAAATGGAGAAACTTACCCTGCTCATGGACAGGAAGACTTAACATTGTGAAAATGTCTATTTTACTCAAAGCAGTTTACTTATATAATGCAATCCCAATACAAATTTCTGTGACACTTTTTAATGAGTGTCATATTGTTTAGAAAGGGAAGAAGCCCTGAAAAAACAAAGCACTACTGAAGAGGAACACACTGGGAGGCCTTTCACTACCAAACTTTAGAACCTATTACACTGCCATAGTGGTCAAAACAGCCTGGTGCTGGTACAAAAAGATATAGATGGATCAATGGAACAGAACTGGGACCCCAGAGATGCCATCATCTTCTTACAAACAGTTGATATTTCTCAAACGCCCTAAGATATTAAACTGGGGTGAAAACAATCTCTTCAACAAATGGTGGTGGTAAAATTGGAAATCTATCTGTGGTGAATTGAAACAAGACTCATATCTCACACATTATACAAAAACCAACTTGAAGTGGATAGAAGACCTAAATATCAAATCGAAAACAATAAAGCTCAACCAAGAAAAATTAGGATCAACAATGGAAGCTTTAATACACAGCATAGACAGACTTCAAAATCTGTCAATCAAACCACAATCAACAGAAGAGAAAATAGATGAATGGAAACTACTAAGAATTGAACACTTTTGCTCATCCAAACAACTTTACTAATAGAGTTAAAAGACCACCTACAGAATGGGAAAAAAATATTTGACAACTATATGTCAGACTGACGTCTGATCTCCTTAATGTATAAGGTACTACAAAATATCAGTAAGGAAAGATAAATAATCAAATTAAGCAATGGACAAAGGAGATGGACAGACACTTTTCTAAAGAGGAGATCCAGGCAGCGAAAAAATACATGCAGACATACTCACGATTATTAGCCATTAAAAATATTCAAATCAAAATGACAGTGAGATACCATCTCACTCCAATAAGTTGGCCATGATCCAAAAAACACAGAAGAACAAATGCTGGAGAAGCTATAGTGAAATTGGAGCTCTCCTACACTATTGGTGGAATTGCAATTTGGTGTACCCTCTTTGGATAGTAAAGTGGTGCTTCCTTAAAAAGCTCAAAATAGATATACCATTTGACCCAGTAACTCCACAGCTTAGAATATATATTACAGAATCAAGGCTATTCACACCAACTGATACATGCACACAAATGTTTATGACAGCACAGTCCACAATAGCAAAAAGATGGAATGAACGCAGATGTCCAACAACAGAGAAATGGAGAGGTAAACTATGGCATATATACTCAATGAAACCCTACACAATGATAAAGAACAATGATGACTTTAGGAAGCATCTCATAACCTGGTTGCAATTTAAGGACATTATGTTGAGTGACAGTAGTCAGTGGCAAAAGCACAAATGTTATGTGAGACCCCTACTACAAGAAATTAAAAACAGACTCATGCATAGAAAAAAGACTCTTTGATGGCTTCAATGGCGGGAAGGGAAGGAGAGACTGGGTGGGGTATTGATCAGATAGTTGATAGAATTTTGGTTGGGTGAAATCTGTGACAGCACACATCAGAAAGATCAGTTTTAAATGGACTTCAACATAACGTGATTACTCCTTCCTTCTTAATCCAATATTACAAGGGCGGAATAGTTGGGGAGGGGGTACCAGGGACTATCCCCTCAGGGGAAATTGAGGCCAATTTGCATAACTAGCATTTCACTAAGGCAGTCTTCTGCACCCCAAATTGGTGTGGCATTTGCTGTCTTAAAAGCTTCCAAGCTACCATCTGAGGAACAACAAATGGTTCCAATTCTGCAGGAATGGATGATCACCAAAGACCAAAACGACATGGAGCAAAGAGAACCCCAAAGACAGAGAGATCCAAGTGAGTGGGTGACTACATCAATGTGTGACCGGCAGAACAGGATGGTGCCCGGCCACCAGCAGTGATAGCCATGATGGGGCTCACATAGTTGAGTCTCACTGGCAACACGAAAATAGAAAGACAGTAGTTTATATATCCATTCATCTGTTGTTGAGCATTGGGCTTGATTCCCTCATTTTGCTGTTGTGGTCCTCCACTAAAAGACCACAGTTGATGGTCCATGGGCTTTGGGGTTCGCCTGAAGTGTGACCCCTGGCCCTGATGCTGCCTCTGTCCGTAAATCATAATGGAAGTCAACTCTTTGGAAAGAAATTGATTGGAATTGGTGACACAGAGCGACGGTATCTTGTGCACACTTTATGATTCTGTGCATCTGTAGGATGTCATCTGGCTTACCTCTTACTGGATGCTTGGGAGAGGGGGGAGAAGGTGGAGACGAGGGGATAGGAGATTGTTAGGAGGATATGACACGTACAGAACAGAGAGTAGGAGTTGTGCTGTCACTGAGCAGGGAGAGCAGTGGGAGCCGCTCATTGGTCAGTATGCAAATTTATATGGGACTGTATATTTTCACTCAATCATAATTAAAAAAAAAATTTAAGTTTTTGTTTTGTTGTGTTTTTAGTATTGTTTTTCTTTTTTTAAAATTGCGATTAAGTGAAAGCATACAATCCAAATCAATTTTGCATGCCTGCCTATCTACAGCTCCTCTTCTCTCTTTGCCTGCAACAGCACACTCCTCCTTTTCATTTTATATTTGTTGTATGCTCTTAACAAGCTCCTGCCCCCCTCCTCTCCATCCTCTTGTCTCCCATCTAGAAAGAGACCAGTAGGACAGCTGCCTATAAATGCACAGAATCATAAAGTACACACGCCATACGATCACATTGTGTCCCGGAGTCTAGTCCATTTTTGTCTTGTTCAAAGAGTTGACCCCAGTAGTACTTTCTGGTCAGGGGCAGCAGCACGTCTAGGGGCCATGCTCTCAGGGGATCTCCCTGGCCATCAGACCATCAATTGTGGTCTTTTAGTAGAGTCCTTAAGCTGCACCACTCTTTTTTCTTGGGTTGTCACAGGTTCTTAACAGGTACTCAACATTGTGTGCTGCACAACAGCACTATCTGGTTCTTTTGGTCACATGTTGATACAGTCTCTCATTCACATGAGTCCTTTTGTGTCCTGGGCTCTTTTTTCCTTGTCTTTGGTGTTCTTGGTGACCAAGTGCCTTTGTTGAGTTGGGACAATTTGGTGTGCCTCCAATATGGGGTGCAGAAGACTCTCTTAGTACTAGACTAATTACGCCAATTGACCTCGATGTCTCCTGAGAGCATGATCCGCATACCCCTCCCCTGATGCTCTATCCTTGCAATATTGGATCGAGATTAGAAGAGCTTTTAGTTTATGTTGAATTTCTGTTAAGTTGATCTACTTTCTATCGTGCACTGTCACTGTTTTCAGCTAACCAAATGTTTGTCAACTATCTCATTTATGACCAACCCTTGTCCCCGTCCCCCACCCTTGTAGCCATCAAAGAGTCTTTTCTTCTGTACGTAAGTCTATTTTTAAGTCCTTATAGCAGGGATCTCATACAGTATTTGTCCTTATGATGCTGACTGATTTCACTTATTATGTCTCCCACTTGAAACCAGGTTATGAGATGTTTCTTAAAATCATCATTTTTTTTATCCTTGCGTAGTGTTCTATTGAGTATATCTATCATAGCTTGTTTATCCATTCATCTGTTGTTGGGCATCTGGGTTGATTCCATTTTTTAGCTATTGTGGACTGTGCTGCAATAAATACTCATGTGCATCTATCTGTTAATGTGACAGCCTTTGTTTCTGTAAGGTATATTACGAGCAGTGGGATCAGTAGATCAAAAAGTGCATCTGTTTCCAGCTTTTTAAGGAAGTGCTACATTACTTTCCAAAGTGCTATATTACTTACCATTTTGCAATCCAACTAGCAGTGTAGGGGAGTTCCAATCTCACCACAGCCTCTCAAGCATTTGCTGTTTTAGCTTTTTTTGATTACGGCCAACTTTATTGGGGTGAGATGGTATCTCATTGTAGTTCTGATTTGGTTTTCTCTGATAGTTAATGATTGCGAGCATTTCCTCATGCTTCTTTTGGCTGCCTGGATATCCTCTTTGGTGAAGTGTCTGTCCACTTCCTTTGCCCATAACTTCATTTAGTTTTTCCTTGTCGATATTTTGCAGAACTTGTGGATTATGGAGATCAGATGTTGCTCTGGCATGTAGATACCAGTATTTGTTTTCATTTTGTAGGTGGTCTTTTAATTCTTTTGATCAAGTCTTTGGATGAGCAAAAGTGTTTGATTCTTAGTAGTTCCTGCCTATTTTCTCTTGTTGACTATGCTTTGTCAGATTTTCAAAGGCTGCCTAAGCTGTGTTTTAGAACTTCCATTGTTGACCCTATTTTTTCTTGTGTAATCTTTATCATTTCAGGTTTGACGTTTAGGTCTTCGATCCATTTTGAGGTGCTTTTTTTTTTTTTCTTTTTTGCGTGTGATATGTGTGAGATAAGGGTCTTGTTTCAGTTCTTTGCAGATGGATATTCAATTTTCCCAATACCATTTGTTAAAGACACTATTTTTACCCGAGTTGACAATCTTAAGGTCTTTGTTGGATATCAAGAGTTCACAGGAGAATGGTGGTATCTCTGGGGTTTCAGCTCTGTTCTATTGGTCTGTATGCCTCTTTTTGTACCAGTACCAGGCTGTGTTGACTATTGTGGCAGTGTAATAGGTTCTAAGGTCATGCAGTATGAGACCTCTCACTGTGTTCCTCTTCTTCAGAAGTGCTTTGCTAATCCAGAGTTTCTTCCCTTTCCAAAATCAGTGACTTGTTTCTCCATTTTATTAAAAAATGACAATAGAATTTGTATTGGAATTGCATTGTATATACAGATGTCTTTGGGTAAAATAGACATTTTCACAGTGTTAAGTCTTCCTATCCATGAGCAGGGTAAGTTTCTCCATTTATGTAAGTCTCTTTTGGTTTATTGCAGTAAGGTCTTGTAGTTCTCGTAGATCTCTTATTTCTCTAGTTAGATGTATTCCTAGGTATTTTATCTTCTTGGGAGCTATAGTAAATGGTATTGTTTTGGTGATTTCTTGTTTGATGATCTTTTGTTGGCATAAAGGAATTGTACTGATTTACTTATGTCCATCTTATATCCTTGTACGTTGCTGAACTCTTCTAATAATTCCAGTAGTTTACTTACAGATTCTTCAGGATTCTCTCTATATATACTCACATCATCTGCAAATAGGGAGATTTACTTCTTCTTTGTCAATATGGATGCTCTTTATTTCTTTGTCTTGTCCAATTGCTCTGGACAGAACCTCTAATACAATATTGAATAGAAGTAGTGACAGTGGGCATCCTTGTCTATTTCCCCTTCTCAAGAGGAATTATTTCAGTCTCTCCCCTTTCAGAATTACCTAGGCAGCTAGCTTTGCATAGATGCCCTTCATTACATTGAGATTTTCCCCTTTATTCCTATTTTGCTGAGACTTTTTAGCATGAATGGGTGTTGGACTTCGTCAAATGCCTTTTCTGCATCAGTTGACAAAATCAGGTGACTCTTGTCCTTTGTGCTATTTATGTGGTTGATCACTTTAAGTTTCTTCTGATGTTGACCCAGCCTTGCATCCCTGGAATGAATTCAACTTGGTCATGGTGAATTATATTTTTGATGTGTTGCTGAATTTTATTGGCAAGGATTTTGTTGAAGATTTTTGCTTCTAGGTTCATGAATGATATCGGGTTGTAATTTTCTTTTTTTGTGGGATCTTTCCCTGGCTTTGTTGCCAGAGTTATGCTGGCATCATAGATTGAATTTGGGGCTTTTCCATCGCTTTCTTTACTGTGAAATAGCCTCAGCAATATTGTAGTTAACTCTTCTCTAAAAGTGTGGTAGAACTCTCCAGTGAAGTCATCTTGGCCAGGAGTTATTTGGTTGGTAGTTTTTTGATGACTCTGTCAATGTCTTCCTTGGTGATGGGTTTATTTTGTTGTTCTTCTTTTTGTGATAATTTGGGTAGGTGATATGAATTTATGCATTATTTCCTCTAGGTTTTCAAATCTCTTATTGTACAGTCTTTCATAGTATTCTGTTCTGATGCTTTTGATTTCAGTTTTGTCTGTTGTGGTGTTTCCCATCTCATTTCTTATTATGGTTGTTTTCTGTTTTCCTTTTGTAAGTTTAGCCAGTGATTTATCAATTTTGTTGATCTTTTCAAAGAACTAGTTTTCATTTTGTTAATTTTTTTCAATTGTTCTATTCTCTAATTCATTTAGTTCCCCTCTACTCTTTATTTTCTGTTTTCTTCTGGTCTCTGAAGGGTTTCCTCTGTTTTGCTCTTTCTACTTGTTGAAGCTATAGGGTTAATTCTTTGGTTTGGATCTGCTCTTCATTCCAGATATGTACGTTTATAGAGATCAACTGACCTCTGGGCACTGCTTTGGCCATATTCCATAGGTTCTGGTAGGATGTATTTTTATTCTCGCTTGATTCCATAAATTTCTTTATTGTGTCCTCAATTTCTTCTATAACTCCTAGATTTTTGAGCAAAGTGTTCAGTTTTCATGATTTCAAATTTCTACCTATGATTTTTCTGCTGTTGATTTCGACTTCTATGGCTTCATGGTCCAAGATGTTCTGCAATAATTCAATGGTTTTTATTTTACTGAGATGCTTTATATCCTATCACATGGTCTCTTCTGGAAAATGTTGTATGTGTGTTGGAGAAGAACACGTACTTATCTGTTGACTGGTAAAACGTTCTGTGTATGTCAATAAGATCTAGTAGATTGTCACAATAAGGTCTTTGGTATCCTTACGGAAATTTTTCTGGATTATCTGTCCATTACTGAAAGTGGAGCACTGAAGGCTCCAGCTATTGTTGTAGTTATCTATCTCGTTTTTTTTGTTCCATATATTTAGATGCTATGATTTTGGGTGCATAATTATTTAATATTGTTATATCCTGCTTATGTATTGAAACTTTTGGCCATAAACACTGACTATCCTTGTCCACAATGGTGGATCTTACATTGAAATCTATTTTATCTGAGATTAGTATTGCCACTCCCGCTCTTCTTTGTATGTTGTCGGCTTCGTATATGTTTTCCCACCTTTTGATTTTCAGTTTGTTCATGGTTTTGAGTCTTGGTATGTTTTTATAAGCAACATATAGGTGGATTGTGTCTTTTGATCCATGATGTCACTCATTGTCACTTTATTGGAGCTTTCCATCCTTCTACATCCAGTGTAATTTTTCATAGGTTTCTGTTTAGTGCTGTCATTTTGATGCATTCAGTTTTGTGTTGTTGATGTTTTCTATGTTGCTCTTAATATTCTGTTCTGGGTCATTCTTTGTGGGTTGACTTTTCATCATTTTCATTGTTGGTATTTTATTTGTAGAGACTCCTGTAGTATGCTTCTTGTTTTGATATGTTGTGTTGCTATTTTGCTTTGTGGCTACCATTGTTAAACCCCTTACTATTCTAAATTTAAATCAGATTTTAACTGCTGCATATATTTTTAATGTCCTCTCCATCTGAAAGGGTTATATCTACTGTAATATATCACTCTTTTCAATGTGGTGATGTCATAGCTTTTGTGTTATGATCATTGGTTCCCTTCTTTTAATAAAGTAGTTTTGATTGAGCTTATTGACTGTTCTAAGTGAGTAGGATTCTGGGTGCTGTGTCTTGCATTGCCTCTTTAAGTATACACTTAATGATTTTTCTTTACCCTAAGCAAAGAACTTTGAGAATTTCTTGTAGTTTTTGTTTGCCTGTTACAAAGTCTCTAAGCTTCTGTTTATCAATGAATGTCTTAATTTCATCTTCATGTCTGAGAGGCTGTTTTGTAGGAAATATAATTCTCAGTTGGAAGTTTTTCTCTTTTGAATACGTCATCCCAGTGCTTTCCTACCAACATCATTTTTGTGGGGAAGTGAGACAAAAGCCTACAGGGTTTCCCTCTGAATGTTAGTTTTTTTATTTTTATTTATTTTATTTATTTATTTAATATGACTGAGTGAAAATGTACGTTCCCGTATAAATTTACATGCCCACCTATATGCAGTTTCCACTGCTCTTCCTGTCTGGTGACAGCACACTATTCCTCTCTGCTTCATACATGTCTCATCCTCCCAACAGTCTCCTTTCCCCTCCTCTCCATGTTAGCTTTGCTTTTAGCCTTACTTCCTTTAAGAACCTGTCATTATGTTTCATTTTATTAAACTTGATTATAATATGTTTTGATGTTTTTCTTTCGGGGTCTAGTTTTTGTGGTGTTCAATACACATCTTGGGTATCTGTATTCTCTTTTCACAATTTCAGGGAAGTTTTCTGTCAGCAATTCTATAGCATGGTCTCTGTATTTTCCTGTATTCCTTTCTGTTCAGAAACTCCAATTATTGGTAGATTATTCCTCTTAATAGAGTTCCACATGTTTCTTAATGCTTCTTCATTTTTCTTATTTCTTTTCTCTGATTTCTCCTTGTAAATGGTGGTGTCAGTTGCTGTGTCCTCAAGGTAACTAAACCTGCCTTTCATCTCCTCAGTTCTGCTCTTTTGGCTTTGGATTTAATTGCCTAATTCTGTAATTTTGTTATTGATCTGCTGGATGTCAGATTGTTGATGGTCTGTTAGTTCAAATAACTTACTTTATTTTTCATTTTGTTCTGCTGCACTTTGTTTAATCTCTAGGAGGCCTGTCTATATAATTCTTTTGTACTTGACCTCCTATAGTTTCAGAAAGCCTTCTTCATCGAAAATTTTTTGATTCTTTATTTTGGGAATTTTACAGAGCCACGGTGGAATGCTTTGTTTAATGGTTAGCTATGAAATGTTGTCTGTGTACCATCTAGAAGTTGTTTGATTTCTCTGGTGTTACCTCAACAGGAGCCGTGGAGTAGTTCTAAGAGGGGAGTTAATCACCAGCCATCTCACCAGCCAGCTAGTGACTGGCCCCAAGTGGAGTCTCTGGGGTGGCAAGCTCTGCTTCCTGCTGGCAAAGATGGTGTCCTACTTACGTAGTCACTGTAGGCTGTGGCCAGCCCTATGATGTGGGTCAGTGGATTGTGGCGGAGATGCTGCCAGGTCTATTAGCAATCAGTTCTGCAGGTGGTCTTGTTTAAATGATGTTTTACTTCTGAGCAGCAAGCTGTTCAACTGCTGCCCCAAATAGTCAGGCCCTGCCTTCCAGTTGACAACAAATATACCTCATAGGCCATCCCCAGATGCTATGACATGGTTCAAAGCAGGGAGAGGTTAGGGCCTTTCTGCTGTTCTCTACCAGACAGCACTCATAAATCTAGACATGAGTTGTCTCAAACACTGCTTATCTGCTGGAGAAGCACTTGCCAGATGGGCTGCTGCTCTGCTACAGAGTCAGCCACAGCTAAGGCCCCTGACTGGGTGACTCTGCCTCCCAGCTGACCAAAACACATCCAAGACAAGCTGCCCTTCCTGCTGTGAAACAGTAGAGTCTGTGGCACAGCTCAGAACAGAGTGGGTGGAGGGACAGTGGTACACTTAGCCAGCCATCAGCCTCTCAGTATGTGACAATCCTACACACTGTCTCTCTTCTGCACTATATACTGTTTACTTGAGTGCTGCAGTTTGGCAAATTTGTCAGCTTGTGCAAAGATCCTGCCTCCTGAATAAAAAAGAAAGCATCAGTACTTGCAGTCCACCCAGACAGTGGGTCAGCAGGAGTGGGAGTCATCTGCCACTGGTTTGTCTTTTAAAGGAGTAGTTTAGTGCATTACTGGTGCCTAGTGAAGTCTAATAACACTATGCCAGATCCTGCAGCTCCCCAGTTATCCACAACTCCATTCAGTTGTCATTTCAGGCCTTAGTTCTCAGACGGAATTGAGGAGATGTGTGTCTAGTCGGCCATGTTGGCCCCACTTCCCACAAAAAAAAGTTTATGTTTCTCCAAATGACATTTCAAAGAAACATTCATTGTTCTTCTCTCTTTTTCTGTCCCTTTCCTCTTCATCTTTTTTCTCACCTATTTTCTTTTCTTCTTTCAATGAACGTGTATCAAGCACCATTATCTTCTGCACACAATCTGCACAATGTTAAGCAAAACAGATATGATCCCCTCCTGCATAGAAATCATGAGCAAGCAAAGAAGGCAGATATTGATCAAATGTAGTCTTTTTTCATAAACAGAAAATGACTTTTCCTTTATTATTACAGAATTTGAACAATTTTCTCATATCTGTGGTATGTATAAAAATAATAGACCATTTAATCCAGGTATGAAAATATTACTTCCATGTATTTAAAACTAATTTAGTTCTCTTGTTCCTATTTTGACTAATGATAAAATTTGATTTATTTGTTTCCAAGTTATAAAGAAGTCTAATTCAGGCAGATGGCAGATTAGTCACATGTCTCCTTGATTATCTGTAAGAACTAATGACTAAAACAACAACTGAAAGGATCAGAGTGGACATTTTAGAGCCCCAAGATCAGAAAGAAACTTGTGAGACTGGACTGGGTGACAATAAGGGGAACAACGACCTCTGCCAGAGGCAAGACGGTATGGCAAAGGGTCCCAGTTCTGGTGCAGTGGCCAGTGGAGAGGCTTACAGGTGTGGATGTCATTTTTCACAGCCAGGAGAACTGGGACTGGGGCTACTGCACTGGTAAGCCTGAATGGGGATGGCTGCCATGCTGAACCGAAGCACCTGAGTTGTCAGTATCTCTCTCTGCAGAGAGGCTGTACTTAAGACAGCCACATTTAGAGAACACAGCAGAAGATGGTGGCCGAGTACAGAAGCATTCTTCTGCCCTCTCTTCTCTGAGATTCGCAATAGATTCCACTGGTGTGGCACATAAGATGTGGCACAAGTAGGACACCATCTTTGTCAGCCAAGAGGTTGAGTCTTCCATGCCTAAGCACCTGGCTGGGGCCATCTGTCATGTTGAGCAACACTGTCTCACTCAATAATGCCTCTCTTAGCAAGGTGGCTGTTTTTAATACAACCACACCTGGAGACTGCAGTGGCATCTGGTGGCTGAGTGCAGTGGTTATGTCCTCCTCCCATCCCTGAACTATCCCATAATGTTGGCTGGCACAGCTCCAGACAGACTGCACAAGTAGGTCACCGTCTTTGTCACCCAAGATACAGGGCCTGCTATTGCTTAGGGCCCAGCTGGGGCTGGCTGCTATGCTGAGGAGCACTGCCTGACTGGCAACATTACTTTGCAGAGAAGCTGTAATTAAGGAAGCTGCACCTGGAAAACACAGCAGCACCTGGCAACCAAGTGCAGCAGCATCCCTCCTCTCTCCCTTCTCTGAGTTATGTCACAGCTTCTGCTGGCTTGACACCAGGGAAGCTTAACAGTTTTTTGATTGTGCAATGAAAGCAATATGTAACCACTTAAACAAGCAAACCACCATGGCTCCAGAAAACTCCCAAAATAAAACATCAAAAAAATTCCCAGAAAAAGAAGCATTTCTGAAATTATTGAAGGCAGAATACAAAAGAATTATGTATGGAGCTCTTCCAGATCTTAGGATGGAGATTAGACAAAGTGCATCAGAACAAAATGAAAAATTAAGCAAGCTATATGATCTGTAAATTAGCAGATTGATAGTGAAATTACAGAATTAGACAATTCAGTTGAAAGCCAAAGAAGCAGGTTTGAGGAAATGGAATGCAGAATTAGCAAGACTGAATAAAGCTACTAACACCACATTTATGAGAATTCAGATGAAAAAAATCAAGAAGAATGAAGAATCATTAAAAATTGTGTGGGACTCTATTAAGAGGAACAATTTATGAGTAGTTGGAACTCAAGAAAAAGGAGGGATGGCAGAAAATACAGAGGGAATTGTGGAAGAGATGGTAGCAGAAAACTTCCCTGATGTTGTGAAAGAAGAGAATATAGCCACTCAAGATGCTCACTGAACTCCACAAAAGGCAGATTCCCCCAAAAGAAAGACACCAAGACATATTATAATCAAGCTTAATAAAATAAAACCTGAGGAGTGGTTCTTAAAGGCAGGTAGGCTTAAACAAAAATTAACTTATAAAGGTGAGTCCATTGGACTGTGTTCTGACTATTCAACCAAAATCATGCTGGCAAGAACACAATGGGATGACACATAGAAAGCCTAGGAGGGAAAAAAAAGAAAAAACTTCCAGTCAAAAGTTATGTATAGTGCAAAATTGTCTCTGAAATATGTCAGTGAAATTAAGACATTGTCAGATAAAGAAAAGCTTAGAGACTTCACAAAAACAAAACCAAAATTACAAGAAATACTGAAGGAAATTCTTCAATTAGAATATCAATAGCACTGGTGTATACCCAAGGATGCAATGCAGGACACAGCAGCCAGAGTCCCATTTAGTTAAGGAAATTACAAAGCTCAATCAAAGCTAAAATATTAAAATTAGGGAAACACGGATCTCAACATGCAAACTCTGACAAAATTACACTATAAAGAGGAACACAGTATTACACCTTTTCAGAAGGAGAGAAAGTTAAGGAGATACAAAACAATTAGAGACTGGTTTAAGCTTAGAACATTAGGGGGAAAAGTGGCAGTTAAAAAGCAAACTGACAATGCTGTATAATAAAGCAAGGAACACAGTATAGAAATCTCAACAGACAAAAAACCAGCATTGAAAACAATGAAAGAAAATCCATAAAGAAAAACAACCCAGGAGAGAATATTAAGTGGAACAAGGAAAACGTCAACAACACAAAAATAAAGTAACCAAAATAACAACACCAAATACACATGTCTTAATAATTACATTGAATGTAAATGGATTGAATGCTCCACTAAACATACAGATAGTAATAGATTGGATCAAAAAACACTATCCATCTATATGTTGCTTATAAGAAACACACCTAAGACTCAGAGATATGAACAAACTGAAAATCAAAGGATGGAAAAATATATACCAAGCTAACATGTTGCAAAGAAGAGCAGGAATGACAATATTAATCTCAGATAAAATAAATTTTAAAGTAAAATCCACTGTCATGGATAAGAATGGTCACTACTTATTGGTTAAACATTCAATACACGAGGAGGATATAACAATATTAAATATTCATGTAACCAACAACAGAGCATCTAAATAAATCTGACAATATTGAAAAATGAGATGTATCACTCCATAATAATAGTAGGAGACTTCCACACTCCACTTTCAGTAATGGACAGATCATCCATAAAAAAACTCAGTAAAGATACAGAAGATCTTATTGCAATCATCAACCAACTCAACCTCATAAACATATACAGAACTTCCCACCAAAATCAGACAAGTACACTTTCTTTTGCAATGCACATGAAACATTCTCCAGAGGGAACATGTGTTAAGCCATAAAACAAGTCTCAACAACATCCAAAGCACCGAATTATTGCAAAATACCTTCTCAGACCATAAATCCATAAAATTTGAAGTCAACTGCACCCTTGAGTATACATCTAGTGCTACTGATTTTCTAATTGAAGAACTTCCTTCAGTATTTCATGTAATTTTTGTTTGTTTTTGAAAAGTCTCTGAGCTTCTGTGTATCTGAGAATGTCTTAATTTCACAGTCATATTTGTGAAACAATTTTGCAGGATATATACTTTTTGATTAGAAGTATTTTTTCTTTCATTTTCCCTCCAAGGCTTTCTATGTGTTATTCCATTGTGTTCTTGCTGATAGCAGAAATTCAAACTCATGGAAAACGAACAATACTTTAGTCAAAAATTCATGGATTATAGAAGAAATCAAGGATACAATAAAGAAATTCATGGAAATAAATGAGAATGAAAACATATCGTACTAGAATGTATGGCATATAATAAAAGCAGTGCTCAATAAATTCACACATCCAAAATGAAGAAAGGCCCCAAACCGAAGAGTCAACTGTAGAACTCAAACAAGTAGAAAGAGTACAATAAAAGAACCCCTTGTGAACCAGAAGAAAACAGACAATAAAAATTAAAGCAGAACTAAAGGAATTAGAGAATAAACATTTGAAATAATTACCAAAATCAAAATCTGTTATTTTGAAAAGATCAACAAAATTAATAAACCATTGGTGAAGCTCACAAAGCAGAAACAGAAGAAACAAATAACCTCAATAAGAAATGAGATGGGAGATGTCACAACAGACCCAACTGAAATCAAAAGTATAATAACAGAATACTACAAAAGACTGTACTCTAACAAATTTGAAAACCTAGAGGAAATGGACAAATTTCTAGATTCATATCACCTACCAAAAGTATCACAAGGAGTAGTAGAACAACTTAATAAACCCATCACAAAGGAAGAGATTGAAAAATTCATCCCAAAACTACCAACCAAAAAAAAAAGCCTTGGCCCATATGGCTTCACAACAGAATTCTACCAAGCCTTTAGAGGAAAGTTAATTCCAACACCTGTGAAGCTATTTCACAGGACAGAAATGAACGTAACACTCCCAAATTCATTCTATGAAGCCAGAATAACCCTGATACCTAAGCTGGGTAAAGATAGCACAATAAAAAAAATTATGGGCCAATGTTTGTCATAAACTTAGGTACAAAAATCTTAAACAAAATCCTATCCAATAGAATTCAACAGCATACCAAAAAAGTAACTCAGCATGAATGAGTAGGATTCATATCAGGGATGCAGGGTTGATTCCATATCAGAAAAAAAAATTAATGTGATCAGCCACATAAATAACACAAAGGATAAGAGTGACTTGATTCTTGATTTTATTAGTCGATGCAGAAAAGGCATTTGACAAAATCCAACACCTGTTCATGTTAAAAACTTTCAGAAAATAGGAATAGAAGGGAAATTCCCGAATACAAGTGGCATCTATGCAAAGTCAACCCCCAAGATCACTCTGAAAGGAGAGAGACTGAAAGTATTTCATCTGAGAATATGAACCAGACAAGGATGGCCACTGTTACCACTTTTATTCAACATTGTGCTAGAGATTCTATCTAGAGCACTCAGACAAGACAAAGAAATAAGGGGCATCTGCACCAGTAAAGAAGTAAAAGTATCCCTAGTCACAGATGATATGATCATATACACAGAAAACCTTAAAGAATCTATAAATAAACTATTGGAACTAATAGAAGAGTTCAGCAAAATATCAGGATGTAAGAGAAACACAAATAAATCAGTAGGAGTCATTTACATCAACAAAGAGATCATTAAAGAGGAAATCACCAAATCAATACCATTCATGAGAGCACCCAAGAAGATAACATACGTAGGAATAAATATAACCAGAGATGTAAGAGACCGGTTAAAAGAAAATTACAAGACTATACTGAAAGAAACCAAAAGAGACTTACGTAAGTGGAGAAACCTAACTTACTCATGGATAGAAAGACTTTATATTGTGAAAATATCTATTTTAACCAAATTGATCTACATATACAACTCAATCCCAATACAAATTCCAGTGACATTTTTTAACGAGATGGAGAAACAAATCAACTTGGTTTGGAAAGGGAAGAAATCCTGGATAATTCAAGCATTACTAAAGAAGAGGTACACAATGGGAGGCCTTACACCACCTAACTTTAGAGCTTATTACACTGCCATGGTAGTCAAAACAGCCTTGCACTGGTAAGAAAACAGACATATAAACCAAAGGAACAAAATAGACAATCCAGAAAAATCACTATATTCCTATGAATAGCTGATATCTGACAAAGGCCCAAAGGTTGCAAACTGGAGTAAAAACTGTCTCCTTCACAAATGGTGTTGGCAAAATTGGATATCCATCTACGAAAAACTGAAACAGGACCCATATCTCTCACCTTACACAAAAACTAATTCAAATTGGATCAAAGGCTGAATTTCAAATTGAAAAATAGTATAGGTTGTGGGAAAAAAGTAGGGACAACACTAGAAGTTCTAATATACGGCTTAGACAGACTACAAACTCTTACTAACAATACATAAATAACAGAATAAAAAATAGATAAGTGTGGATTACTAAAAATCAAACTCTTACACTCATCCAAAGACTTTATTAAGAGAATTAAAAGACTGCCTATAGAATAGGAAAAAGTATTTGGCAGCTACATATTGCACTGATGTCTAATTTCCACAATCTACATGTTGCAAAATACCAACAAGAAAAAGACCAACAATTCAATTAAACAATGCACTAAGGACATGGACAGGCACTTCACCAAAGAAGACATCCAGACAGCCAAAACACATGTGAGGAAATACTCACAATCATTAACTATTAGAGAATTCCAAATCCAAACTACAATGAGATATAATCTCACCCCACCTAGGTTGGCAAAAAAAACATGAAACAATGAATACTGGAGACTCTGTGGAGAGACTGGAACTCTCCTGCATTGCTGGTGTGAATGCAAAATGGTACAATCTCTTTGCAAAGCAATTTGGTACTTTCTTTAAAAGCTAGAAATAGAAATACCATATGATCTAGCAATCCCACTGTTTGGAATATATCTTGCAGAAATAAAGGCTGTCAGTGAACAGATACATGCACATGAATGTTTATTGCTGTGCTGTCCACAGTAGCAAAAAGATGGAATCAACCTAGGTGCCCATCAACAGATCAATGGATAAACTCATTCTTATATGTATGCAATAGAACACTACACAGTAATAAAGAACAATGATGATTTTAGGAAACATCTCATAATTTGGAATCAACTGGAAGACTGACTGGAAGACTTACGCTGACTGAAATCAATCACTGCAAAAGGATAAATATCATATGAGACCACTATTATAAGGACTTAAAAAAGGACTTAGGTGCAGAAGAAAAGCCTCTTTGATAGCTGCAGGGAAAGGGTTATTTATAGATTAGATAACCCCTGCCCACCTCCATTGAGTCAGTTCCTACTCGGAGTGACCCTATAGGACAGAGTTGCCCCATAGAGTTTCCAAGGGGCATCTAGAGGACTTTACCTGCTGTTTGGTTAGCAGAGATATCACTTAACCACTACGATACCGGTGTTTCCATAGATTTGATAGTCAATAGTTTGTTTAGTGACAGCATGCAGTAGGAGCCAGGTCAGCGTAACTAAGCTACATCATAAGCTAAAAGGTTTTCTAAATTCAATCCAACATTTCAAAGGACAGAGTAACAGAGACTTGGGTCTGGAGAAACTTTTCTTGGGGGACATCAATGTTAATTGGCATAACTAATCTTTTGCTAAGAGAATCTCCTACGCCACACATTGGTGAGTGGATCTGCATCTTAAAAGCCAGCAGGCTGTCATCTAAGAAATGTCAACTGATCCCAACACCCCTGAAACAGATGGCAACTGAGAACATCAAACAACTGCGGAAAAAAAAGATGAGCTCAGGAAACAGAGGGACCCGTATGTTTGGGAGACTACATCCGCATGAGACCAGAAGAACCCAATGACACCTGCCCTCCACCAAAGACAGTCACAACAGGCAATGCAGTGTAGCGTCCTTGAAGTAGCACAAGAAAAAGAAGTGAGGAAATCAGGCACTCTATTAGAAGACCTGAACTGATAATCCAAAAGCCTGGCGGGTACCTCTGGGAACATGACACCCAGACTTGCTGCTGTTACAGACCTTAAACCAGTACTGAGGCCAACACTTCAGGCCAAAAAGGTGCTAGACTCAGGGACACAGAGTGAGAATGTGGTATGTGTACTTTATGGTTTTAGAGATATATAGGTGGCTGTTCTACAGGTTTCTTTCTAGAGAAGAGATGAGAGGGTGAGGGGACAGGTGTTCATTAAGTGAGTACTGGAAGTAGAGGGAAAAGGAGAAGTGTGCTGTCAGTGGATGAGGAAAGCAGACAGAGTTGCAGAGAGGCAGGCACACAAAATTAACCTGGAATGTATACTTTCATCTAATCATAATTTTTAAAAAGCCTAATTCAAAAATTTATTGATTCAGTTCAGTAATGAATGCCAAGCCAAGTGCCATCAAGTCGGATTCATAATGAATACTTGTTTCATTTGTGTTGAAACTCTTGCCAAGTCACAGTTTATTCACTTTCTCTTCCTGTTTTTGTGGTTGGAAGACATCAAATCTCATCCAGTGACCCCATGTGCCAGAGTAGAACTGGACCATAGGATTTTATACATAATAGTCTTTAAAGAAGCAGATTTCCTGGTCTTTCTCCTACAGAGATGCTGTGGACTGACAATACTGGTGACTGTGGACCACCAACATTTAAATTAGCAGCCATACTACCAGGTCTCTTTGGGATTGTAGTTAAGATCCTGGATGGATAAGTGTGTTATGGAGTGGTCAGGGGACTATACATGGGCTGTGCTGTGCTTTGCTATGTACATCTTGCTTCATGGGCTCACTCACTGGTTTTCACTGACACCCATTACAGTGGAGCCAGTGGTGTGTATATTTTCACTGAAATTCAGAAAGAACCCACACTTGAATTTATTTACTAATTTTATTATCATTTAAGTCCCTAAATTCAACATATATTTAGTAATTCCTTCATCTTACTTTCATTTTCTATTTACCCTTCATATTCTTAAGTTCTATTTTAATGTTATTTCACTTTTTTGTTTATTAATAAAAGTATTTAAAATATAAATTTTGTTCTAAGAACATTATCTTCCATTGGACACATACTGGGATATGAGGTTTGGGAAACATTAACATTTTTTGTTGTGGTAAACACATACACCAATTGCTCTTGTGCAATTTCAAGTCAAAACTGAAGAAAATTAAAATAAGTCCACAAAACCAAAACACAACCTTTAGTATAGTTCATCTAAATTTTCAGACAATGCCAAAAATAAATTTGACTATTTTAAGTCTAATGATCAAAGACCAGATGATAGCAGAGATGATATTTAGGATATCATATATAAAGAAATCAAAACGTTGTTACAAAGAAAGGAAGCCAAGAAAAGGCCAAAATGGATGTCAGAAGAGACTTTGAAACTTACTCTTGAACACAGAGTAGCTAAATGGAAGAAATGATAAGGTAAAAACATTGAACAAAAGATTTCAAAAACAGGTTTAGAGGATACAAAGTAATGTGTTAAGATTTGTAAAGAACTGTAGTTAGAGAACAAAGAAGGAAGAACACACTCAGAACACAGCTGAAGGAAAAATTCAATACTCAAGTTATAATTTAGAAGGACTCTGTGTGCAGAACCCTGAAAGATACAGGAAGCAACAAAAGAAACTGAAAAGGAGTACACAGTCATTATACCTAAAAGAATTTGTTGACACTCAACCACTTCATTTATAACATATCATCAAGAACTGACAGTATTGAAGGAAGAACTCAGGTTGAACTAAAAGGATTGGTGAAAAACAGGCCTCTAGGAACTGATGAAACAGCAACTGAGATGTTTCAACAAATGGATGCAATGCTTCAGGAACCAACTCATTTGTACTAAGAACTTTGGAAGACTGACTGCTGCAAGAGATCCAAGTACACCCATTGGGAAGATATGCACTGACACCAGCACCTAGTTCATGCTTCAAAGCAGTTTTGGTACTCTTTTTCTGGAATAGACTTCAGAGCTGTCATCATAATTACCCTTGATGTCCTGAATGTCATCAGTACATTTTCCTTTCAACATTATCTTCAGGTAAAGAAAAAAGTCATTGGGGGCCAGAGAGGGTGAGTATGGAAGGTGTTTCAATACAGTCATTTGTTAATTGGCTAAATCCTCCCTTACAGACAACTATACAATTAAGTTCATGAACTTGCCACTATGCTACCCTGTCACCATGCACAATGGCCATTACAGAGTTTTCATACTACTTTAAAGTGTGGACTAGGTGCTGACATTGTTTCTGAAGGGGAGTGCTTTGAACGTGACTGTAGTGATACTCAGCAATGAGGTACGTGGCATTCAAAACAATTAAGTTCACGGACTTCATTGTCAGACTTAATATGCATGTGAAAGCATGATAATGAATAATAAAAACAGAAGAATTGATGGCTTTGAATTGTGATGTTGGAGAAGCATATTGAATGTACCATGGACTGCCAAAAGAACAAACAAATCCATTCTGAAAGAAGTACAACCAGAGTGCTTCTTGATGCAATGATGGCAAGACTGTATCTTACAATATTTGGACTTCTTGTCAGGAGGAATCCATCCTTGGAGAAGCACATCGTGCTTGGAAGTGTAGAGGGTCAGTGAAAAAAAGAAGTCCATCAACAAGATATAGATTGACACAATCTGCAACAACGGCTTTAAGCATAAGAATGACTGTGGGTGTGAGCAAGACTGGGCAGTGTTTTGTTCTGTAGCACACAGAGTCACTATGAGTCAGCACCAACATGAGGTCACCCAGTAAAAACACAATCAACACCCTAGGAAGCATCAGTCAAGAAATCAAACGGTGTAGGGCAATGCACAAATATGCTTCAAAATACCACTGTAAAGTGTTTAAAAGCAAATGTCTGGGAATTAAGGTGTGCCTGACCCAAGGCATGATATTCTCAGTCACTTTGTACACATATGAAAGCTGAACAATGAATGATGAAGACTGAAAAAGAACTGATGCCCTTGAATTATGACACTGGTTAAGGATATTTAATACACCATAGATCGACAGAAGAATGAAGAAGTCTGTCTTGGAAGAAATATAGAGTACTCCTTGGAATTCAGGATGGTGAGACTTTGTCTCATGTATTTGGGACATGTCACCAGGAGGGACCAGTCCCTGGAGAAGGACGTTATGCTTGAAAAAGTAGAGAGTCAGTGGAAAAGGAGAAGACACTCAATGAGATAGATTGGCACAGTGGCTGTAAGGATGGGCTCAAGCATAGCAATGATTGTGAGGAAGCACAGATCTGAACAATGTTTTGTTCTCTTATACATAGAGTTGCTGTGAGTTTTTTTGCTAACCAAAAGGTTGGTAGTTCCAATCCACTGGCTTCTTTTGGAAACCATATGAGGCAGTTCTACTCTGTCTTAGAGTGCTTATGGTTCAGAATCAGTTGGATAGAAACAGGTTGTGTGTGTGTGTGTGTGTGTGTGTGTATGTATGAGGGCTGACAACTTAGTTCATGAACTTGCCACTATGCACTTACATTGGCAGTAATGTACAAACAACTCAGTAAGGTTTTCTCACAGCAGTGTATTGTGTCACACCTGTGTTCATGTCGATGCATGGCAGTGTCTCACTGAGTGGTGTTCATTATTGTTGTTGTGTGTTTTTGTGTTTCATCAAGAGAATGACGGAGCTTGAATTAGAGTAATAACCAAACATTAAATTTCTTGTTAAATTTGGCAAGAGTGGAAGTAAAGTCAGGGACATGTTAGCCCAAATTTAGTGGGATAATGCCATGAAGAAAACTACAGCATATCAATGGATTAAACATTTTTCTGAGGGGAGAGAAAGTGTTACAGATGCAGAGAGGTCAAGGAAGTCAATAATGAGCAGAACTGATGAAAATGTTGCAAAAAATTGATCAAATTGTGAATCAAAATCATCGGCGGACTGTGAGAAGCATAGCCAATGAAGCAAATATCACTAAAGAAACAGGAAAATCTTAATTGAAAACCTTGGCTTGAGAAAGGTGCGTGCAAAACTGGTTCCAAGGGAGCTCACTGTTGGAAAAAAGCAAAGGGTAGTTAAAGCTTGCCAAGACCTTTTAGAGAGGCAAGATGTTTTAGGCCATGTTATCACTGATGATGAAACATGGGTGTACTAAGATGACTCTGAAGCAAAGCATTGAAGTGCACAATGGAAGTCAGTCAATTCAACGACCAAAAATGTTCCATCAATTCAAATCAAGAGTCAAAATGATCTTACTAACCTTTTTTTGATATCAGAGGGATTTTGAATTTGTATCAACTGAATAGTTTACTATTTGGAAGCGCAGAAAAGACTGCATGAAAAAAGTAGGGGAAAATGATATGAACTTTTCATCGACTTAATGGCTCATGCATCACAACAATGCACCAGCTCACATGGCACTGTCTCTGAGCGAGTTTTCAACCAATAAAGAACTCTGTTGGAATATCCTATCTACTCACCTGATCTGTTCCCCAATGACTTTTTTCTTTACCTAAAGATAAAGAAGATATTGAAAGGAATACATTTTTATGGCATTTAGAACATTAAGTGTAATATGATGACAGCACTGATGGCCATTCCAAAATTGTTCCAAAAAGAGTTCCAAAATTGTTTTGAAGGGTGGACCAGTTGCTGACAAATCTGTGCATAGTTTCCCAAGGGGTGTACTTCAAAGGTAACATAGTGATACTTAGCAATGAGGTAGATAGCACTTTTTCTAGGATGACTTTGGAACTCAATTGTCAGAACTTATGTATATTTATCTACATATATATAAACATTTGCCAGTTCAACATTTTTCACATATGCAGTTCAGTGAATTTGGCTATATTCATCATGTTTTGCAACTATTGCCTATATTCTTTTCCAAAATAGTCTACAATTAACAGAAAATCATTGTCCCCAAAGTAATGTTCTCTCTTTTCACTTCCCTCCCACATCTGATAACCACTATTTCGTAAAAGTATGTACCTACAATTGTTATCATTTTTTGACTTATTTCAATCAGGATAATGTTCTCAAAGTTATCAAGACTTCATTTACCTTTATGTATTGAGTAATATTCCATTGTATGTATAGACTATATTTTTATTATTAATTCATCTGTTGATGGAATTTTAAGTTGTTTCCACCATTAGTCTATTGTAAGCAGAGCTGCAGTGGACACTGGTTTACAAGTTTCTTTCTGTTTGTGTTTCTTCTTACAGTTCATATGAATATACACTTAGGATTGCAATTGTGGAATTATACGATAATTTTACATTTAACCATTTTGAGGAAGTACCAAACTGTTTTCCACATTGACCATACATTTTGCATTCCCATTAGTAATGGATGCGTGCTCTAATATCTCCACATCTTTGCCAGCATCTGTTATTTCCTGCATTTGTTTTTTCTTTTTCCTTTGTCATAGGCATTCTAGTGGAAATGAAGTTGTAGCTCATTGAGGTTTTAATAGCTTGGCTGCTAATCAAAAGATCAGCAGCTCAAATTCACCAGTTTCTTCTTGGAAATCCTATTGGAAGCGCATAAAAGGCTGCATGAAAAAAGTAGGGGAAAATGGTATGAACTTTTCATCGACTTAATGGCTCATGCATCACAACAATGCACCAGCTCACATGGCACTGTCTCTGAGCAAGTTTTCAACCAGTAAAGAACTCTATTGGAATATCCTATCTACTCACCTGATCTGTCCCCAGTGACTTTTTTCTTTACCTAAATGTGTCCTGTAGGGTTGCTATAGATCAGAATCAATTCAATGAGTTTGGTTTTTGTTTGTAATGACTAATAATGTTGAACATCTTTTTATGGGCCTGTTAGCCATTGTTACACAAAATTTATTATTTTAAAAAACAGTATAATTCAATTTTGCTTGACTCTTGCTTTAGATATTTCATTTTTCAATTTTGAAAGATTAGATTTTCTATTATTTATCTTTTCATAATTAATGTTTGTGTTGATTACATTTATAAACAAGCTTATAAAATTTCTAATTTTAGGAGTATGTGCAGATATCCTCATTGGAATTTTATAAATTTACATGTTTGTTAATATCCACAGATGTTGAAAAAAGTATTTTTACTGAGTTTGACATTACAAATATATATCTGCTATATCCACATTTTCCATAGTTTTTATCTGTCAAACACTCTACATCTGACTGCTTCTCATCAAATGTATCTTAAAAGCCCAGAAGATACTATTAATATAATCAGAAAAGTGTACCTTTGTGTGCTTCAGATACTCTTCTGGGACCTCAAACCAAGTAAAGTAATGGCTTCAAATGACAAATGCTGGCAACATCTTTCCACATCCCTTACTGTCTTGACATCCTTGTCCACATGGACCCTACTATGTCTTGGAGGATCCAGCAAAATAAGTGCTGTGCTTTGGTTATCTGCAGCCTAAAAGCAAAATTATTAGATGGCAATGTTGGCATAGCTTTCTGTTAGTATGTGTTTGCATAATTAATCTTTAGCCCTCTTTCATTTGTAACAATAGTGACATTTTGTACAAAGCAATGCTGCATAGGCAGCAAAGTTGAAAGAAGTGGATTATAAAATCAATAAGGAGAAATTTTATCATTAATAGCATATTTACTTCTTTTTGGCTTATTGTCACTATTCATTTTTTGTGTCATTTAGTTTGTGCTTTTTTGGGAAACGTTTCTTAGTTGCTTTATTTTTATTGCTTTCACTCTCTTTCTTGAAACATGTAAGAGTGTTTCTTAAATTTCTGTTATCAGATCTTTCAATCTTTTAGTGCCTATCTGTGGACTATAAACTTTACTTAATCATTGTGTGGAATATACTACCCACCAGTCTCTTAAAAATAAGCTAATAGAGATCCCAGATTCATTTCTTCCACCAAATGTCACTGAAACAAATCTTATAATGAAAAACAAGTGATGTGCATCTTGTCTAAGCCAAGGGACAAGTTTCCTTCCTCATCATGAATCCTTAACTGTATTTGATAGAGTTGACCACTCTCTTTATATGAAAATCTTGAAGCACTCACAGTGCCTCATCTACCTACATTTTACTTTTTATCTGCACCTTCATTTTTCTCACCTCTTAATATTTTTTGCAGTCTACTATTCCACTGATAACATGACTACAATTAGGCATTATGCCACAACTGATATTTTATTTTTTTAAATTGTGTTTTCATTGGAAGTTTGCAATTCAAGATATTTTCTCATACAAAAACTTACACACACTTTGTTAAATGGCCCTAGCTGCTCTCCTCATACTATGAAACCACACTGCTCCCCTCTTCTCCACATGTCCCATGTCCTCTGAACCAATTCTTGTGCCCCTCTACCTTCTCATCTTGCCTCCAGACAGGAGCTACCCAGTTAGCCTCCTACATCTACTTAAGCTAAGAAGCACACTCCTCACCAGCATTGTTTTATACTTTATATATCACTTCAATCTTTGTCTGAGACATTGGCTTCTGGAATGGATTCAGTTCTGGGTTAATAAAAGAGTCGAGAGGCCAAGTCTTCCAGGGAAACTCCAGTACTTTCCAGTCTGTCAGACCATCATGTCTGGCCTTTTTACAAGAGTTCAAATTCTGTACTCCACATTTCTCCTGCTCCTTCAGGGACTCTTATTTGTGTTCCATGTAAAGGCAGTCATTGGTAATATCTAGGCACATCTAGTTCTATTGGTCTCATGTTGATATATTATCTGGTCAGTGTGGCACTTTCTTTCCCTTGGGATCATATTTTCCTTATGTCTGATGTGCTTCATTCTCTTCTGCTCCATGTGGACTGAGACCAATTCATGCTTCTTAGATGACTGCTTGCTAGGTTTTAAGACCCCAAACACCACTTATCAAAGCAGGGTGCAGAGTATTTTAATATAATCTGTTATGCCAGTTGACCAAAATGTCCCCTGAAACCATGGTCCCCGTAACCATGACTCTGCTACTCTGTCTCTCAAATTGTTTGGTTTTATTTAGAATATTTCTAAGTTTTGGGTTTAGTCCATTCGTCCTGACTTCTCCTTTGCTGTGTGTTATCTCTCCCTTAAATGAAAACACTTCTTGTCCTTTATCTAGTTGGTGAATACCTTCTCCCTTCCACCCCACCTCATAACCAACAAAGTATATTTTCTTCTGTGTTTAAACCAGTTCTTGAATCCTTATAATAGTGGTTTCATAAAACGTATGTTCTTTTACAGTTAACTAATTTTACTCAAAATGTCTTTCATATTCTTCCATGTTATGAGATGCTCCCCAAATTCACCATTGTTCTTTATCATTACTTAATATTGTGTTCTGTGTATATACCATAGTTTGTTTATCCACTATTTTGTTGATAAGCACTTAAGTGGATTCTGTCTTTTTGCTACTGTGAACAGTGCTGTGATAAGGATTGATGTGCATGAGTCTATTTGTGTGGCAGCTCTTATTTCACTAGGATATATTCCAAGAGGTGAAATTGTTATATCCTGTAGTATTTGTATTTCTAGCTTTTTAAGAAATACCAAATCTATTTCCAAAATGGTTGTACCATTTTACATTCCCACCAGAAATATATAAATGTCCAGTGTCTCCACAACCTCTCCAACATTTATTATTTTGTTTTTTGGATTAATGCCAGCCTTGTTGGGGTGACATGTTTTCTTATGGTAGTTTTCATTTGCATTTCTGTAATGGCTAATGATCTTGAGCATTTTTTCGTGTATCTGTTAGCTGCCTGAACGTCTTCTTTGATGAGGTGGCTGTTCCTATTCTTTACCCCTCTTAAGAGTTTTATTTTATTTTATTTTTTTGGTATTTTTCTTCTTGACGTTTTGTAGTATCTTGTGAATTTTAGAGATTAGATGCTGATCAGATTTGTCACATCCATTTTTTTTTTCAGTCTATAGGTAGTCTTTTTATTCTTTTGGTAAAGTCTTTAGATGAGTGTAAATGTTTGATTTTTAGGAGTTTCTAGTCATCTATTTTCTCTTCTGCTGTTTATGCATTGTTAGTAATATTTTGTATTCTGTTTGTGCCATATAATAGGGTTCCCAGCTTTGACCCTGGTTTTCTTCCATTAGCGTGGTCATTCTAGATTTAATACTCAAATCTTTGCTCCATTTTGAGCTAGCTATTGTGCATGGTATGAAGTATGAGTCTTGCTTCATTTTTTTTTGCAGATGAATATTCAGTTATGCCAACACCACTTGATAAAGAGACTATCTTTTTCCCAATCCATAGGCTTTGGACTCTTGGCACCTTTGACAAATACCAGCTGCTCATAGGTGAATGATTTTATGACTAGATTATTAATTCTGTTCCACTGTTCTATGTATCTGTTCTTGAACCAATACTGTGCTGTATTAACTACACTGATGGTGTGATACATTCTAAAGGTGGGTAGTGCGAGGACCGTCACTTTGTGCTTCTTCAGAGATGCTTCTTCTCTTTCCATATGAAGTTGGTGATTTGTTTCTCTATCACATTACTTTTGGAGGAAGTAGGGCCAAGTTTTCAGGCAGACTAGACACATCTCAGCAATTACCTCCGAGAACTAAGGCCTAGAATAATAAGTGAAATGAGCAGTATGGACATTCTGTGAGCCCCAGAATCTGGAGTACGGTTGTGATATTGGACTGGGCAACAGGCAAGGGGAAACTACCTCTGTTGGAAGGGAGCCAGTGATATACTGAGTCTTGCTTCTGCTGATGCATTGTTTGAGGGGATTACAGGTAAGAACACCTTCCTTGTTATCCACGAGGCACATTCTAGGTCTGCTGAGTCTGTGAACCTAGCACGAGTTGGCTGATACACTCAACCACAGTGCTTAAGTAAACAGAGTATTCTGCAGCAGAGAGACTGTGCTTGGGACAGCCACATACAGAGACCCCAGCTGCAGCTGCCAACTGAGGGCACCAGTGCCCCTCCCTTCTCTCTTCTGAGCTGCACCATAGATTCTGCTGACTCAGTGCAGAAAAGACAGTTCAGGTGGGACACCACCTTGGTCAGCTGAGAGGTGAAGGCAGGCACACCTGAAGTCTCAGCTGGGCTTAATTCTCATATGCAGCAATAGGGCCTGTCTAGATTGCACTTCTTCAAACGAAAAGCTGTTACTATGATGATTCTACCTAGGGATCATGGTGGGGTCTGGTGGCCAAGGGTGGCTGTGCCCTAATCCCTCCCTTCTTTGAACCACATCACATCTGGGGACAGCCTATCAGGCACCATTGTTGTCATCTGGGAGGTGGAACCTGACACCCCTGAGTTCCTGGGTGCTTTCGGAGGCTAATGAACAGTACCTCTCTCAGCAGTAAAGCAGCTTTCAAATTAAGACCAGTCAGAGAATGCAGAGGTAACTGGGGGCTGAGTTCATTGGTAGCATTTCCACCACCTTTCACTGAGCCACATTATAGCATCAGCTGACAGCCCTCTGAGAGACTCTATAAGTAGGGCACCATCTTTGCCAGCCAAGAGGAGGTACCTGCCAACCCTCAGGGCCTGACTACTTCCATCAGCTGCTGGATAGTGCCTTTCTCAGCAGGAAAGCAGTTTTTAAGTTAAATACATCTAGAGAGCACAGCAGCCCTGAGCAGCTAAGTGTGGTGGCATCCTGCTATCCTCCCTTACCGAGCTACACCACAGACTCAGCAGATGTAATGACAGAGAGTCACCACAAGTAACTCACCACCTTTAGCAGACAGAAGATGGGACTTGCCAACACTGAGAGCCCAGCTGTCCAACAACTACAGAACACAGAGGTAGCTCTTAACCAAATTTAACAGTGCCCTTATTCCCCTCCTAGAACTACATCACAGCTCCCACTGGTGCGACACTAGAGAAACTGAATGGTTTTTTGACAGCGTGAAGACAACAGTCAATATCTAACCATTTAAAGAAGCAGACCACCATGGCTCCAGAAAACTACCAAAGCAAACAATCAAAACACTTTCCAGAATGAAGAAGCCTTTCTGAAATTATTGGAGGTAGAATACAAAAAAAAATATGTATAGAGTACTCCTAGAGATTAAGCAAAATGTGGCATAATGAAATAAAAAGTCAAGGAAGCTATATGAACTACTGGAACATTAATGAGCTAAAATTCAGCATACAAATAATAAAATTACAGAATTAGACCACTCAATCCAAAGCCAAAAGAGCAGGATTGGGAATTGGAAGGCACAATGAGTGAGCTTGAAGATAAAGCAACTGACACCATAATTTATGAGGAGAAATCAGAGAAAAGACACAAGAAAAATGAAGAAGCATTAAGAAACATGTGGGACTCTATCAAGAGCAATAATCTACAAATAATTGGAGTTACCAAATAGAGAGGGTAAGCCAAAAATACAGAAAGAATAGTTGAAGAATTGCTGACAGAAAAGTTCTCTGAAATTCTGAAAGAGAACATAGATATCCAAGATATTTATCAAATGTCACAAAAAGTAGACCCCAAAAGAAAGACATTAAAGTGTATTGTAATCAAGCTTAGTAAAATTAAATATAAACAGAGGCTCATAAAAACAGTGAGACTTAAAACGAAACTAGTGTACAAAAGGAAGCCTTGTAGACTTTCATCTGACTTCTCAGTGGAAACCACATTGACAAGAAGGCAGTGGGATGACATGTAAAAAGCCTTGAAGGAGAAAAAAATTTCAACCAAGGGTTAAATATCCTGCAAAATTGTCTCTCAAGTATGAAGGGTAAATTAAGACATTCACAAATAAACAGAAGCTTAGAAACTTTCTAAATCCAAACCAAAACAACAAGAAATATTGAAAGAAGCTCTTTGTTTAGAAAAACAAAAACAACAAATGTATACTTAAGGATGCAATACAGGATACAGCATCCAGAATCATATTAAGCGAGTGAGGTCACAAAACTCGATCGAAACTAAAAAATATGAAACAGGGGACAAAGAGTGTTACATTACAGTAGTTATAACCCTTATAGATGGAAAATAAATTAAGAAGATACACAGCAGTTAAAGATTATTATTTTTTATGCTGTATTTTATTTTATTTTTTTATTATGACTGAGTGAAAATGTACATTCCTGTATAAATTTACATGCACATCTATATGCAGCTTCCACTGCTCTCCCTTAGAACATTAAGAGAATCAAAGGGGTAGCTGCAAAGCAAACTAACAATGTGATGTATCGAAACAAGAGACAGGAGTCTTAACAAACACAAAACCAACACTGAAAAAGATGAAAAGTAAACTCATAAAGCAAAACAACCCACAACAGAATATTATGAGAAACAAAGAAAACATCAACCAGACAAAAAGCAAAGGCATCAAAGTGATAGCATTAAACTCATACCTATTAGTAATTACACTGAATGTAAGTGGTCTGAATGCTCTAATAGAGAGGCAGAGAGTGACAGCCTAGATCAAAAAACATGATCTGTCTATATGTTGTTTGCAAGAAACACACCTTAGACTCAAAGATGTGAACAAACTGAAAGTCAAATGATAGAAAAATAGATACGAAGCTAACAACACACAAAGATGAGCAGGAATGGCAACTCTAATCTCAGACAAAATAGATTTTAATATAAAACCCACTATAGTGGACAAGGATGGTCACTGCTCCTGAAAGTTCAGTACATATGCAGGACATAACAATATTAAATATTTATGCACCCAATACCAGAGCCTCTAAATACATTGAACAAGCACTGACAAGACTGAAGAATGAGCTAGATCACCCCTCAAAAATAGTAGGATACTTCAACACTCCACTATCAGGAATGAACAGATCATCCAGAAAAAAGCTCAGGAAAAAGAAGATCTTATTGTGACAAACAACCAACTAAACTTTATTGACATATACACAACTTTGTAACCTCAAACAGATAAGTATGCCTTTTCTTTCCCAATGTACATGGAACATTCTCCAGAATACACCACATACTAAGACACAAAGCAAGTATGAACAAAATCCAATCCACTGAATTATTGCAAAACATCTTCTCAGACCATAAACCCATAAAAGTTGAAATCAATAGCAGAAAAAAAATAGGTAAAAATTTGAAGTCTTGGAAACTGAACAACACCTTGCTAAAAAATCTAACAGTTATAGGGCAAATCAAAGATGCGATAAAGAAATTTATGGAATCAAATAAGAATGAAAATAAATCCTACCATAGCCTATATAGGAAACAGCAAAAGCAGTGCTCAGAGATCAACTTATCACTAGAAATGCACATATCTGGAAGGAAAAAAAGGCCCAAATCAAAGAATTAACCCTGCAACTTGGACAAATAGAAAGATAGAATCAAAGGAACCCCTCAGGTACAAGAATAAAACAGATAACAAAGATTGGAGCAGAACTAAATGAACTAGAGAATAGAAGAACAATGGAAAAACTTAAAACTAAAAGCTGGTTCTTTGAAAAGATCGACTAAATTGACAAACCATTGGCATAACTGACACAGGAAAAACAGGAGGGAGAACAAATAACCTGAATAAGAAATGAGATGGGAGATGTCACAACAAACAAAACTGAAATCAAAAGTATCAGAAGAGAATACTATAAAAGACTACTATAACAGATTCAAAAACCTAGAGGAAATGGACAAACTTCTAGATTCTTATCACTTACAAAATTATCACAAGGAGAAACAGAACAACTTAACAGGCCATCACCAATGAAGACACTGAAAAAGCCATCAAAAAAACTACTAACCAAAAAAAATCCTGGCCCAGATGGCTTCACCAGAGAATTCTACCACACTTTTAGAGAATACTACTGAGCCTATTTCACAGAGGAGAAGGGGATGGAAAACCCCCAAATTCATTCTATGAAGCCAGCATAACCCTGATACCAAAGCCAGGGAAAGATCCCACAAAAAAGAAAATTACAGAACAATATCACTGATGAATTTAGATGCAAAAATTTTCAACAAAATCCTTGCAAGTAGATTTCAACAATATATCAGAAAATAATTCATCATGACCAGGGATGCAAGGCTGGATCAACATCAGAAAATAATTAATGTGATCAACCACATAGACAGCACAAAGGATAAGAATCACTTGATTTTGTCAATTGATACAGAAAAGGCATTTGAGGCAGTCTGACATCCATTCATTCTAAAAACTCTTAGCAAAATAAGAATACAGGTGAAAGTCCTCAGTGCAGTAAGAGGCATCTACACAAAGCCAAGCAACTATGTCATCCTGAATGGAGAAAAACTGAAAGAATTCCCCCTGAGAATGAGAACTAGACAAAGATGACCACTCTGAACACTTCTATTCAACAGTGTGCTAGAAGTTCCAGCAGGAGCAATTTCACAAGACAAAGAAATAAAGGACATCTGCATCAGCAAAGAAGAAGTAAAAATCTCCCTATTTTCAGATGATAATATTGTAAACACAGAGAATTCTAACGGATCCATAAGGAAACTGCTGGAACTAATAGATGAGTTCAGCAAAGTATCAGGATATAAGATTAATATAAGTAAATCAGTAGGATTTATTTACACCAACAAAGAAAACATCAAAGTGGAAATCACCAAAGTAATACCATTTACTATAGCCACCAAGAAGATAAAATAGCTAGCAATAAATCTAACTAGAGAAATAAGAGACCTATAGAGAGACAATTACATGACTTTACTACAAGAAACAAAACAAGACTTTCATAAATGGAGAAAACTACCTTGCTCATGGATAGGAAGATTCCATATTGTGAAAATGTGTATTTTACCCAAAGTGATCTGCATATAAAATGAAATCCTAATACAAATTCCAGTGTCACTTTTTAACGAGATGGAGAAACAAGTCACTAACTTTGTTTGGAAAGGAAAGAAACCCAGGATAAGTAAAGTCCTATTGAAGAAGAGAAACACAGTAGGAGGCCTTTAATTACCTGGCCTTAGAACTTCTTATACTGTCCCATAGTCAAAACAGCCCGATACTGATACAAAAAGAGACATATAGGCATGTAGACCAATGGAAAACAATTGAAACCCCAGAAACATTACCACCCTCTTATGAACCATTGACATTTGACAAAGACACAATGGTCAAAAATTGGAGTAAAAACAGTTTCTTTAACAAAATAATGTTGGCAAACTTGTATACCCATCTGCAAAATACTGAAACAAGACCCATATCTCACACCTTACACAAAAAACAGCTCAAAATTGATTAATGACCTAAATATCATGCCAAAAATGATAGAGATCACGCAAGAAAAATAGAGTCAACAATGGAAGTTCTAATAAACAGTTTAGGCAGACTTCAAAATCTGACAAAGTATGAACAGCAGAAGAGAAAAATAGATAAATGGGAACTACTAAGAATCAAACACTTTTGCTTATCCAAAGACTTCATGAAGAAACTTAAAAGACTACCTTTGGAATGGGAAAAAGTATTTGGCAACTACATTTCAGACCAACATCTCATTTCCACAATCTACAAGGTACTGCAAAATATCAGTAAGAAAAAGGTAAAAAATTCAATTAAACAGTGGGCAAAGGAGGTGAACAGACACTTTACCAAAGAACACACCTAGGCAGCCAAAAGACACATCCAGAAATGTTCATGATCATTAGCTATGAGAGAAATTGAAATAAAAATTACAATGTGATACGGAGGTGGAGTCAAAATGGCAGACTAAACAAATGCCTCCCTAAATCCCTCTGGAAACCAAAGCCTGAATTGATAATTAAGCAGAGTCTTCTGTACACCTAGTGAGCCCTAGGACACAGCATAGGGCTGTCTATTTGGTTTACATACCGCTGAGCAGAATACTTCTTCTCTTTCACAAATCCCCACTCTTGTTGAGTCCTGGCTCTCACACACTTAAGATAAATCTCCATATTGACTTTTTTCCCCTCTGTCTTGGCTGGTAGGAGGGGCTGAGGTGACTGGCAGCAAGGCACAGACGCACTGCTGATGAAATCAGTAAGCAGACTTGCCACCTTTTGAGAGCCTGGCCTTGGAATCTGTGTATCTCAGCACCTCTAATCTCTCTCTCTATCTATCAGAATCTCTGGATCACTGCCACTGAATAGCCTTTTCTGAGGTGGGTGGGGGAGTTTGTGTGGGATGCCATCCTGATTCACTGGAAGGTAGATTTCCTATACAGAGGCCTCAGCTGGACCTTATTCCCAGGCTGGGAGGCAGTGTCTGCCTGAAGACCACTTTTCCAGCACTAAAGCAGTTTTAGATATAGAGGTGCGTACTTTGTCAGTTGGGAGGCAGGACTTTCATACCTGAAAGCCTCACTAATTTTGGAAGCTGTCAGATACTTTTACCATACAATAGAGAAATAACTGCAGTACATCTGGACGGCTTCTCTTCCAGACTTTACTGTCTCATGTTGTAGAGTCAGCTGATGGCTCCCCAGTGACTTTAAAAGTGGGGCTGTGTCTTAGCCAATTGGGACGTGGAGCCTGTTACCCCAGAGATTCCACTGACCCAAGTCACTGGAGTACATAGAGGTGTCTGGTGATCAATTTCCTTTACAGACTGAGTTTGAACCCCCTTAAAGTAACACCAGAGAAACCAAACAACTTCCAGATGCCCAAAAAGCAACAAACTTTGGACTGGAACATTACGAAGAATTCAACTACAGCTTCAAAAGGCCCACAAAAGAAAGATTCAAAGAAGTTTCCAGATGAAGAAGCCTTTCTGCAACTATCAGAGGGTGAATACAAAAGCATTATTTATAGAGCCCTCACAGAAGTTATACAAAATGCAGCAGAGCAAAATAAAAATTAAGCAAGCTGTTTGATCTGATAGAACACCAGTACTCTGAAATTGAACAGATCAAGAACAAAATCAAAGACAGAAAATTCAGTTCAAAGCCAAGAAAATAGAATGGAACAAATGGAAAATAGACTTGGAAGACAGAGGTACTGACTCCAGAATCTATGAGGAGAAATCAGAAAAAAGAAACAAGAAAAATGAAGAAGCATTAAGAAGCATGTGGGACTCTGTTAAGAGGCACAGTCTACAATTAACTGGAGTTCCTGAACAGGGTGGGACACAGGATAACACAGAGAGTATTGTGGCTGAGCTGCTGACAGAAATCTTCCCAGAAATTATGAAAGAAGACAATATAGATATCCAAGATGAATCTCAACCACCACTCAATATAGATACCAAGACAGATTCCAAGGCGTATTATAATCAAGCTTAACAAAAAGAAACACAAACAGAAACTCTTAAACGCAGCAAGACTCAAAGGAAAGCTAACATTCAGAGAGAAACCCTGTAGGCTTTCATCTGATTTCTGAGCAGAAACGATGCTGGCATGGAGACAATGGGAGGACACATTCAAAGCCTTGAAGGGGAAGAACTTCCAACCAAGAATCACATATTCTGTAAAGCTATCTTTCATACATGCAAATGAAATCAAGATATTCACAGAGAAAGAGAAATTCAGAGACTTTGTAGAAATCAAATCAAAGCTACAAAAAATATGGAAAGAAGCTCTTGGCTTAAAAGAACAAAACCATTAATTTTATATTTTAGGAGGAAATACAAGACATATTATCCAAAAACCTACTCAGTTAGGGAAGGGTCCAAACACAATCAAAGCTGCAATATTAAAAGAAGTGATCCAGTGATCATATCATGAAAACTATGATGTCATCATATTAAAAAGAGGAATGTACTACAGTGGTTATAGTACTCCCAGATGGACAGGAAGTTGACAAGACTGGTAGTAGTTAAAACTGGGTTTAAACACAGACTTTTAAGGGGGACCACAGGGGAAGCCACAAAGCACAATAAAGATACAGCATATCACATCAAGAAACGTAATACAGGAGTCTCAAAACCCACAAAACCCACAAAACCCACACTGAAAAACGTGAAAAATCAACTCACAAGCAAGAATGTTTCAAAATAGAAGAATAAGAACAACAGAGAAAATATCAACACAAAAATAAACATATCACAATGACAGCACTGAACACATGCCTATCAATAATTGCATTAAATGTGAATGCACCGAATGCTCCAATAAAGAGACAATGAGTGGCATCTTGGATCAAAAGACATGACCTAGCCATATGTTGCCTACGAGAAACTCACCTTAGACTTAAAGATATGAACAAACTGAAAATTAAAGGATAGAAGAATATATATCAAGCTAACAAAACACAAAGAAGAGCAGGTGTGGTGATACTAATCTCAGATAAAATAGATTTTAACATAAAATCCACCACAGTGGACAAGGAGAGACACTATATATTGCTGAAAAGTTCAATACACAAGCAGAACTTAACAATATTAAATATTTATGCACGTAATACTAGAGCATCTAAATACATCAAAGAAACATTGATAGCACTCAAAAACGAGATAAATCACTCCACACGTAGTGGGAGGCTTTAGCACTCCAATTTCAATATTCAACAGATCATCTAGAAAAAAGCCCAATAGACATAGAAGATCTCATTGCCACAATTAACCAACTAGACCTCAGTGACATATACAGAACTTTATCCATTGGCGGATAACTACACCTACTCCAGTGCACATGGAACATTTTCCAGAGTAGACCATGTGTTAGGACATAAAGTAAATCTCAGCAAAATCCACGCCATTGAATTATTGCAAAGCATCTTCTCAGACCACAAAGTCATTAAAGCCAAAATCAATAGCAGAAAAAACATAGAAAGTGGAACTCATGGAAACTGAACAATATCTGGCTCAAAAAGCCATGGGTTATAGAAGAAATCAAGGATGAAATAAAGAAATTTATGGATTCCAATGACAATGAAAACACTTCCTACCAGAACCTATTGCATACAGCCAAAGCAGGGCTCCAAAGTCAGTTTATCTCCATAATTGCGCACATCCAGTAGCAAGAAAGAACCCAAACCAAGGATCTAACCCTACAGCTTGAACAAGTAGAGAGAGAGCAATGGAGTAACACCTTAGGCACCAGAAGAAAACAGACTATAAAGATTAGAGCAGAACTAAATGAATTAGAGAATACAAGAACAACTGAAAAAATTGATAAGACCAAAACCATTGACTAAACTTACTAAAGTAAAACAGAAAAGGAAACAAATAACCCAAATGAGAAATGAGAGGAGAGTTGTTACAACAGATCCATCAAAAGTGAAAAGTATCATAGCAGAATACTATGAAAGTCTGTGCTCTAACAAATTTGAAAACCTAGAGGAAATGGACAAGTTCTTAGATTCGTATCACCTACCAAAATTGTCACGAGGTGAAGCAGAACAACTTAATAAAGCCATCACAAAAGAAGACATTGAAAAAGTCACCAGAAAACTGCCAAACAAAAAAATCCCAGGCCCAGATGGCTTCACTGCAGAATTCTAACAAGCTTTTAGAGAAGAGTTATCTACAATACTACCAAGGTTATTTCACAGCATAAAAAGGGATGGAATACTCCCAAATTCATTCCAGGAAGTCAGCATAACCTTGATACCAAAGCCAGGGAAAGACCCAACAAAAAAGGAGAACTACAGAACAATATCACTCATGAATCTAGATACAAAAATCTTCAACAAAATTCTTGCCAATAGAATACAACAACATATAAAAAAAGTAATTCATCCCAACCAAGTTGGATTTATACCTGAGATGCAATGTTGGTTCAACATTAGAAAAACAATTAATGTGATCAACCACATAAATAACACAAAAGACAAGAATCACCTGATTTTGTCTATTGATGCTGAAAAAGCATTTGATAAAGTCCAACACCCATTCATACTAAAAACTCTCAGCCAAATAGGCACTGATGGCAAATTCTTCAGTGCAATAAGGGCCATTTATACAAAGGCAACTGCCTACATCATCCTGAATGGATACCAAAACAATTCCCTTTGAGAACAGGAACTAGACAAAGATGCCCACTCTCACCTCTCCTATTCCATATTGTACTAGAAGTTCTAGCCCGAGCAATTAGATAAGACCAAGAATTAAAGTGAATCTGCATCAGCAAAGAGGAAGTAAAAATTTCCCTATTTGCAGATGATATGATTGTGTACACAAAGAATCCTAAAGAATCCATAAGTAAGCTACTCAGATGGATAGAATAGTTCAACAAGGTGTCAGGATACAAGATAAAATAAGTAAATCAGTGGGATTCCTTTATAGTAACAACTAGATCATTAAGGAAGAAATCACCAAATCAATACCATTTACTATAGTCCCCAAGAAGATAGAATATATAGGAATAAATCTAGTCAGAGAAATAACAGTCCTTTACAAAGAGAACTACAAGACCTTACTACAGGAAACTAAGAGAGACTTACATAAATTAGGAAACCTACCCTGCTCATGGATAGGAATACTTAACATTTTGAAAATGTCTATTTTACTCAAAGCAATTTACTTATATAATGCAATCCCAATACGAACTCCTGTGACATTTTTGAAAGTGATGGAGCAACAAATCACCAACTTTGGGAAGGGAAGAAGCCCCAGATAAGCAAAATACTTCTGAAGAAGAAGAATACACTGGGAGGCCTTTCACTACCCAACTTTAGAATCTATTACACTGCCACAGTAGTCAGAACATCCTGGTACTGGTACAAAAACAGACAGACAGATCAATGGAACAGAACTGATACCCTAGAGATTACGCTATCCTCCTATGAACAGGTGATACTCAACAAAGGCCCTAAGACATTAAACTGGGGTAAAAACAACGTTTTCAGCAAATGGTGCTGGCCACATTGGATATCCACCTGCAGTAACTGAAACAAGGCTCACGTATTACACCTTATAAAAAAACAACTCAAACTGGATAAAAGACCTAAGTAGCAAATCTAAAACGATAAAGCTCATTCAAGAAAAACTAGGATCAACAACGGAAGTTTTAATACGCAATATAGACAGGCTTCAAAATTTGTGAAACAAGCCACAATCATCAGAAGAGAAAATAAATAAATGGGAACTATTAAGAATCAAACACTTTTGCTCATATAAAGACTTTATCAATAGAATTACAAGACCACCTACAGAATGGGAAAAAATATTTGGCAACTGTATGTCAGACTAATGCCTGATCTCCATAATCTATAAGGTACTACAAAATATCAGTAAGAGAAAGAGAAGTCATCCAATTAAGCAATGGGCAAAGGAGATGGACAGACACTTCTCTAAAGAGGAGATCCAGGCAGCCAAAAAACACATGCAGACATGCTCACAATCACTAGCTATCAAAGAAATTCAAATCAGAATGACAATGAGATACCATCTCACCTCAACAAGGTTGGCTGTGATCCAAAAAACACAAAAGAACAAATGCTGGTGTGGCTGTGGAGAAATTGGAGCTCTCCTACACAGTTGGTGGGACTTCAAAATGGTGCAACCTCTTTGGAAATCAATATTGTATTTCTTTAAAAAGATGGAAAAAGATACCATTTGACCCAGTAATTCCACTGCTCGTAGTATAGCCTGCAGAATCAAGGCCATATTCACCAACTGATACACGTACACGATTTTTTTTTGCAGCACAGTACACAATAGCAAAAGACGGAACCAACCCAGATGCCCAACAACAGAGGAATGGATAGGTAAATTATGGTATATATACGCAATGGAACACTATGCAGTGATAAAGAACAACGATGATTTTAGGAAACATCTTATAACCTGATTTTGATTGGAGGACATTATGTTGAATGAAAGTAGTCAGTGACAAAAGGACAAATGTTGTGAGACCCCTACGATAAGTAGTTATAAACAGACTCATGTATAGAAGAAAAGACTCTTTGATGGCTTCAGGGGTTAGGAGGGATGGAGGGAAAGGGTGGGGTATAGATTAGATAGTTCATAGAAATTCGATTAGGTGAAATCTGTGACAGTACACAGTAGAAAGAAGATCAATTTCAACTGGGCTTCAACATAACATGATTACTCCTTGCATCTTAACCCAATATTGCAAGGATGGAGTAACAGGGGCAGGGGGCCAGGGACCATGCTCTCAGGGGAAATCGAGGCCAGTTGGCATAATTAGCATTTCACTAAGACAGTCTTCTGCACCCCAAATTGGTGAGTGGCAGTTGGGGTCCTAAAAGCTGCTAAGCTGCCATCCGAGGTAAACCAAATGGTCCCAAATCAGCAGTAAAGGATGATCTCCAAGGACCAAATGACATGGGGCAAAGAAAACCCAGAAGACAGACAGACCCACGTGAGTGGGTGACTACATCAACATGTAACCAGAAGAACCAGATGGTGCCTGGCCACTACCAGTGATAGCTGTGATGGGGTTCGCAAAGTTGAATCTCACTGGCAACACAGAAATAAAAAGGGGTGCACTCTGAGATCTCCACTAAAAGACAGCAGTGATGGTCCAGGGACTTTGGGGTACCTCTGGGTGCATGTTCCCTGGCCCTGATGCTGCCCCTGTCCATAAATCATAATGAAAGTCAATTCTTCAGGCAGAAATGGATTAGATTTGGTGACACAGAGCAAGCATAACATGTGTGCACTTTATGGTTCTATGCATCTATAGGATGTCATCCAGCTCACCACTTATTGGACACAGGGGAGAGGGTGGGGAGGAAGGGATAGGAGATTGTTAGGAGGATATGACTTGTACAGAACAGAGAAGAGGAGTGTGTCACTGGGCAGGGAGAGCAATGGGAGCCGCTCATTGGTGGGTATGCAAATTTATATAGGATTGTATATTGTCACTCAGTCATAATCCAAAAATATATTTTAAAAAATTACAATAAGGTTCATTCTCACCCCAAGAAGACTGGCCATTATGAAAAGACACAAAACAACAAATGTGGGAAAGGCTACAGAGAGATTGGTATGCTACTGCACTGATGGTGGGAATCCAAAATGTGTACAACCTCTTTTGAAAACAATTTAGTGCTTTGTTAAAAACCTTGAAAAAGAATACCATTTGATCTAGGAATCCCTCTACTCAGAATGTATTTTACAGAAATAAAGGTATTCACAAGAACAGATACATGCATACAAATATTTTTGCAGCACTGTCAACAATAGCAGTAATATGGAATCAACCTAGGTGCCTATCAGCAAATGAATGGATAAACAGTCTACAGTACATACACTCAGTGGAACACTATGCAATGATAAGGAACAACAAAGATTTTAGGAAGTGTTTCATAACCTGGGTTTAACGGGAGGACATTATTTTGAGTGAAAAATGTCAGCAGCAAAAGGACAAATACCGTAGGACACTCTAGCTAAGGACTTAAACACAGACTGAGGTACAGAAGAAAAGAATCTTGGATGGCTACAAGGGTGGGCAGGGAGGTAGAGGGTTGGTTATAGGTTAGATAGTTGATAGAAATTTGGTTACATGAAAGCAGTGGCAGTGCACATTAGAGTAGATCAACTTAACTGGACTTCATCATAAACTGAAAAGTTTTCTAAACTCAACCCAATATTTCAAAGGATAGAGTAGCCGTGATAGGGGTCTAGGGGCCATGTTTTCAGGGGACACTGAAGCTAATTGGCATAACTAGTTTATGGCTAAGAGATTCTTCTACACCCCATATTGGTGAATGGCATCTGGGGTCTTAAAATCTAGCAGGCTTTATCTGAGGTACACCGAATTGTCCCAACTCATCTCAAACAGATGATCACTGAGAACAACAAAGATGCAAGGAAGGAAAAGCCCAGGAAACAGAAGGATCCACATGAATGGGAACGTATATCAACATGAGACCAGAGAAGCTTGGTTGTGACCAAAGACAATCATGATGAGGAACACAATGTAGAGTCTCTGAGGCAATACAGGTGTGCAGCACACAGAATCTACTAAAAGACCAGAATTGATGGTCCAACAGCCTGGAGGATCACCTGGGAACATGGTCCCTTGACCTGCTGCTGCCCCTAATTGGAAAACACTACTGAGGTAACTCTTTAGACAAGAATGACCTGGGCTCAAGAACACAGTTGTGACCATATGGTGTGTGTACTTTATGGTTCTATGCATTTATAGCAGACTGTCCTACTGGTCTTTTTAGATGGGAGAGAAGATGGTAGAGAAGAGGGGACAGTTGTTAAGAGGATACTTGAAATATAGAGTGAAAAGGAGGAGTGTGCTGTCACTGGATGGGTAGAGCAGAAGAAACTACAGATAGGTGGGCATGCAAAACTGATTTGGATTGTATACGTTCACTTAATTGCAATAAAAAGAAAAAATATGTATCATTGGAATTTGAATCAGGATTGGATTATATTGATAGATTGCTTTGGGTATAATAGACATTTTCACATTGTTGAGTCTACCTATGCAAGAATAAGGTGTGTTTCTCAACTTACATGGCTATCTTTTGGCTTCTTCTGGAGTGTTACGTGTTTTTGTTTATATGGATATTTTAAATCTCGACTTAGATTTATTCCTATGTATTTTATCTTCTAACTGTCTTATTGTAAATGATATCTGCCATGGATTGAATTGTGTCCCCCCTAAAATATGTGTAGTAATTTGGCTGGGCCAGGACTCCCTGTATCGTGTAGTTGCTCTCCATTTTGTGATTTTTCTGATACTGTAAATCTTAATCTCTGCCTGTGGTTAACAGAGTGGATTATGTTACATAGGATTAGGCAGTACTTTAAATCCCTTTTTAAAGTCACTTTTTCTCTGATCCACTGTAAATGAAGCATCCCTGGAGTGTGTCTTGCATCACCTTTTATCCTGCAAGGGATAAAAGGAAAGGGAAACAAGCAGAGAGTTGGGAACCTCACACCATCAAGAAAGCAGCACCAGGAGAAGAGTGTACCCTTTAGAATTGAGATTCCTGCCCCAAGATGCTACCTGAACAAAGACTGATGCAACACAAGGACTTTCCTCCAGAGCTGACAAGAGGGAAAGCTTTCCACTGGAGTGGACATCTGAATTTGGCCTTTAGCCTACTGGACTGTATAAGAATAAGCTTTCCTTTGTTAATGCCATCCATCTGTGGTATTTCTGTTAGAGCAGTACCAGATAACTAAAATAGTATCCATTTGGTGATTTCCTCTTAAACATTCTCTTTGTTGATGTGCACAAATGCAACTTATATCTTGTATCATTATACTTTGCTAAAATCTTCTATTAATTCCAGTAGATTGCTTGTAGATTCATTGGGATTTTCTGTGTATAAAATCATATTATCTACAAATAAGGATACTTTTACTTTTTCCTTGCTAGTTTAGATGCTCTTCATTTCTATTTGTTGTCTAATTGCTTTGACTAGGACTTACAGCACAATACTGATAAGAGTGGTGATAAAGGGCCACTTTATCTGGTTCCATTCTCAGAAACATGCTTTCAGACTCTCTCCATACAAATTGAGTTTGGCTATTGGCTCTAGCTAAGTGCCTGGTGAATTTCCCTTCTATTTATATTTTGCTGAGATTTTTTATCTTGAAAGATGTTGGACTTTGTCAAATCCCTTTTGCTGCATCTGTTTATCAACAAGACAAGACCATGTCATTCTAGTCTTTTATTTATGTACTGGGTTACACTGGTTGTTTTTTAATATCCAGCCATCATTATGTATGTGACATGAATCCCACTTGGTCATAGGTATTTTTTTTTGACATGCTGTTGCTTTTTTGTATGTTCTGTTGGCTAGAATTTTGTTGCATATTTTTGCATCAAAGTTCATGAGGGATATAGGCCTGTAATTTTCCTTTTTTTTTTGTGGCATCTTTACCTGGTTTTGGTATCAGGGTTATGCTGGCTTCAATAGAATGAGTTTGGGAGTATCCAGTGAATCCATCAGGGCCAGGGCCTTTTGAGGGTAGTTTATAAATTACCTTTGCAATTTCTTCTTTTGTTGTGTTTACTTACTTACTCTACCTCTGTTTGTGTTCTTTAGACAAGGAAAGTAGTGTATTTCTAGAAATTTATCCATTTCAACTGGTTTTCAAATTTGGTACAATGCAATTTTTCATAGTATTCTAATTCTATAAAATTTTTTATTGTGATTAAGTGAAAGGTTACAATTTTCCATATAAAACCCCAAGTACCCACCTCTCTGCAACCAAATCTGCTCTCCTTACTCTGTGATGGCATATTCTTCTTTTTCACTCTTACTCCCAGTTTGCACTCAACCAACACTTGTCCACCTCCTCTCCACCCTCTCCTTTCTAAAAAAAATCAGTAGCACAGCCTCATATATAATTAAACTATAAAGCACACCCACCATACGCATCACTCTGTGTCCCCAAGTCCATTCCATTTGTTGTCTGCAGTGTTATCTTCAGTATTAGTTTCAGCTTTGGGCTAGCAAATATAGGGACCATGTTCTCAAGGGATACTCCAGGTTGTTGGACCATCAAGTCTGGCCTTTTGATAGAGTTTGAGATCTGCACACCCCTTTTTCTCCGTCAGGGACTCTACATTGTGTCCCCTATCAGGGCTCTTTCTGGTAGTGGCTGGGCACCATTTGATTCTTATGATCTCCTGCTGTTGTTTCCCAATCATATGAGTCTTTCTGTCTCTGGGGCTCATTTTTTTCTCATTCCCTTGATGTTCTTAGTTGTCATCTGTTTCAGGTGGGTTGTGATCAGTTCCTCAGATGACAGCTTGCTGGCTTTTAAGACACTAGATACCACTCACCAATATGCGGTGCAGAACACTATCTTGGAAAAAGACTGACTATACCAGTTAACTTCAGTGTCCCCTGAAAACATGGTCCCCAGAACTCTATCCCTGCTACTCTGTTCTTTGAAATGTTGGGTTGAATCTAGAAAACCGTTTATCTTGTTGTGTAGTCTAGTTATGCTGATCTGCCTTCTACCACGTACTGTCACTCAATTTAATTAACTGAATTCATATCAATATCTAATCCATGAATAACTCTCTTCCTCCTCAACCTTGTAGCCATACAAAAGTATTTCCTTCGGTGTATAAGTTCTTTCTTAAATCCTTGTAATAATGGTATCATGCAATATCTGTCCTTTTTCAGCTTACTGATTTCACTCAGCAATATAAATATATTTAATTTCACTTGGGTCTGTTGTGATACTGTTCATCTTTTTTCTTATTCCAGTTATTTTCTTCCTCTATTGTTTTCCTTTTGTCAATTTAACTAGTGATTTATCATTGTTATTGATCTCTTCAAAGAACCAGCTTTTGCTTTTGTTAACTCTGTCAGTTGTTTTTCTATTCTCTATTTCATTTAGTTCAGCTCTGATTTTTATTATGTGCTTTCTCCTGGTGCCGAGGGAGTTCTTTCATTGTTCTTTTTGTATTTAGTCAAGTTATAGGTTTAATGATTTGATTTGCATCTTTTCTTCTTTTTGGATGTGTGTTTTTATAGAGATAAATTGACCTCTGAGTATTGCCTTTGCTGTGTCCCAGTGGTTCTAACAGGATGTGTGTTTTAGTTATCTGGTATTGCCTAACAGAAATATCCCAGGTCGATAGTTTTTCCAGAGAGAAATTTTATTCTTTCATAGTCCAGGAGTCTCCAAGTCAAAATTCAAGGCATCACTCTATGGGAAGTCTTTTTCTGTTGGTTATGGAAGCAAGTTCTTGTTGGCCAACTTTTCCTGGACTGAGCACTTCTGAGGCACAGGGATCCTTGTCCAAAGGATGCACTGTGGTCCCCAGCACTCCTTCTTTCCTGATGGTATGAAGTCTCCAACTTTCTGTTTGCTTCCCTTTCCTTTACGTCCCCAAAGATTGCCTTAATGCACAGTACAATCTTGCAGATGAACTCCTCCTCCTGCTTCATGTACACAGCCACCACCCATTTTGCCTCATTAATATCATAGAGGTGAGATTTACAATGCATAGGAACATCATACAATACTGGGAATCATGGCTTAGTAATACTGCTGCACACATTTTTGGAGGGACACAATTTAAGCATGACAATACATTTTCATTCTTATTTGATTCTGAGAATTTCTCTATTTTGTCCTTGATTTCTTCTACAGCTCAGCAGTTTTGGAGCAAGGTATTCACTTTCTGTGTGTCTGATGTCTTTCCCCTTGCATTTTCTGTTAATTGACTTCTGCTTTTATGGCTTTGCAATCTGAAAAAGATACTTTGCAATATTTCAGTGCTTTGGATATAACTTGCTAAGGCTTACTGTGTTGCCTAATATGTTCTGTAGTGTGGAGAAAGTTCCCCGTGTGTTGGAAAAGATAGTAGTGTTGGCTACTGTTGGGTGGAATGTTCTGCATGTATCTATGTGCTCAAGTTGGTTGATTGTGGCTTTAAGATCTTCTGTGACTTTATTGAGCTTCTTTCTGGATGTTCTGTCCTTCACCAAAAGTGGTGTATTGAAGACTTCCACTATTACTGTGAAACTGTGTGTTTCTCTATCTCCTTATTTATTTATCTATTTATTTATTTTTTAATTTAATATGACTGAGTGAAAATGTACATTCCCCTATAAATTTACATGCCCACCTATATGCAGCTTCCACTGCTCTCCCTGTCCGGTGACAGCACACTATTCCTCTCTGCTCCATACATGTCTCATCCTCCCAACAGTCTTCTTTCCCCTCCTCTCCACCCACTCTCCTTCCTCCAGCCAGAGGTCAGCAGGATGATATCCTATAGATATATAGATCCATAAAGTGCATCCAATATATGGTCACTCTGCATAGCCAAGTCCAATCCATTTGTGTCTAAAGAGTGGAACTTCATTATGATGTATGGGCAAGGACAGCATCAGGGCCAGGGGCCATGCTCCCAGGGGAACCCCAAAACTGCTGGACCATCAATTGAAGTCTTTTAGTGGAGATCTCAGGATGCACCCCTTTTTATTCTTGTGTTGCCAGTGAGACTCAACTTTAAGAGCACCATCGCGGCTATCAGTGGTGGTGGCCCAGCACCATCTGGTTCTTCCAGTCCCAAGTCAATGTAGGCACCCACTCATGTGGGTCTTTAAAAACAGTAAATTTTATTGTCATTTAAGTACAAGTTTGAGATATATATTACTTTGACATGTAACACCCGGAACTTTCACTGCTATTCTACAATAACTGATCTCACCCCTCCCTTTTACCTCCTGTGACAGCACAGTCCCTACTTCCATCTGGAATTTCTTTTGTCCATTTGACCAAGATGTGTCCTCTCTCGCCTTATTATCTTACCTCCAGTGAAGAGCTTCTCTATCCACCTCATGTACACATTTAAGTCCACAAGTTTGTTCGGCACCAATTTCCATGTTTTGTGTAAGCCAATTTGTCTTTGTCTGGAGAACTGACTTTGGTGATGGATGCAGTTTGGAAGTTAGAGAATCCAGGCGCCATGTTCCCAGAGGACCCTACAGACTGACAGATCATCAACTGTGGTCATTTGGTAGAGTCCTTGGTCTGCTGTCTAGTCCTCTTTCACTATGTCAGTGGCTTCATTCTGTGTACTCCATCCGAGCAGTTACTGATGGCGGTGAGGCACCACCTAGTTTTTCTGGTCTCGTGCTGAAGCAGATTCTGACTCACATGGTCCCTTCCATCTGGAGGGCTCATATTTTCTCCTGTCCTTGATGTTCTCTGTTTACCTGTTGTCCAGGTGGATTGTGACTAATTGATGCTACTTAAATGGCAGCTTGCTAGCTTTTAAGACCCCAGAAGTCACTCACCCACATGGTATGCAGAACATTTCCTTTAGAGAAAAAGAAAAAATACTTGGATACGCCAGTTAGTCTGGATGTCACCTGAAAGTATGGTTCCCTGCCCCCTAACACTGTTAACACTGTCCTTCCAAAGAGTTGGACAATTTAGTTTTGATGTAGTGCAGTTGTGGGTACCTCTTTTCTAGTGCATGCTGTCACAACTTACCCCCAACTTGAATCCTAACCAATATCTAATTTGCAGAAATGTCTCTCCACCTCCCCCATCCTTGTAAGGGATTGATTTCCTCTGTCCTTAAATGTTTTGTTGCCTGCTTACAATAATGATCTCATGCAATATTTGTCCTTTTGAATCTGGCTAATTTCACTCAGGATAATGTCCTCTAGACGGTCCCACATTATCAGGTATTTCCCTAAATCATCGTTGTTCCTTATCATTGTGTAGTATTTCATTGTATGAATATACCATAGTTTGTTTAACCATTTGTCTGTTCATTGGCATCTAGGTTGCTTCCATCTTTTTGCTATTATGAGAAGAGATGCAATAAACATTGGTGTGAATGTATCTGTTTGGGTGGCAGCCCTTGTTTCTCTGGGGTATATTCCATGGAATTGCTGGATCATGCGCTGTTTCAATTTCTAGTTTTCTAAGAAATGCCAAATTGACATCCACAGTGACTGCACCATGTTATACTCCCGTTAACAGTGTGAAAGTGTTCCAATCTCTGCACACCCTATTCAGCTTTTATTGTTTTGTGGTTTTGGGGATTATTGCCAACCTTGCTGGGGTGAGATGGTATCAACATTGTAATTTTGATTTAGATTTCTCTGAGGGCTAGTGATCATGAGCATTTCCTTATATACAGTCGGTATCCAGTATATCTTCTTTGGTGAAGTATCTGTTCAAGTCCTTTGCTCATATTTTAACTGGATTGTTTGTCTTTTTCTTGTTGAGTTTTTGCAGTATCTTGTAGATTAGAGAGATCAGACATTGATTGGAAATGTGGTAGCCACAAATTCTTTCCCACTCTGAAGATAGTCTTTTTACTTTATTGATGAAGGCTTTTGGTGAGCCTAAATATTTTATTTTTAAGAGTTCCCAATTATCTCTTTTCATTTCTATTGCTCGAGGGTTATTGATGATTTTTTTTTGTAGACTGTTAATGCCATGAATTGGGGCTTTCAGTATCATCCTAATTTTTTATTCTAAGCTATTGTTTTAGCTTTTATATTTAGGTCTTTCATCCATTTTGAGTTAGTTTTGTGTACGGTACAAGTGTCTAGTTTCTTTTTATTTTATTTTATTATTATTATACTTTTTGCAGATGGATATCCAGCTGTGCCAAAACAATTTGTTGAAAAGACTGTCTTTTTTGCAGTTTACAACCTTTAGGACTTAGCAAATATCAAGTGCTCATAGGTGGATGATGTTATATTTGCATTCTCAATTCTGTTTCATTGGTCTATGTGTTTGCTTTTGTGTTATTACCAGGCTGTCTTGACTGCTGTAGCGGTGTAATACAAGGCCTGACAATAAATTTCATGAACTTTCCACTGTATACTTACATTGGCAGCACTGTACTCAGTAAGGTTTCATAACCTTGGTACATCAGTGTCTTACAGATGTGTTAGTTTCGACATGTGGCAGTGTCTTGCTGAGTGGCATTCATTATTGTTGTTGCATCTTTTTATGTGCTGTCACAAGAATGTAGGAGCTAGAATTAGAGCAGTGGACAAACATTAAATTTCTTGTTAAACTTGGAAATAATGAGAGAGAAATCAGGGACATGTTAGTCCAAGTTTATGGGGATGATACCATGAAGGAAGTGACAGTGTACACATGGGCTAAACAGTTTTCTCACAGGAGAGAAAGTGTCACTGATGAAGAGAGGTCAGGAAAGCCAATAATGAGCAGAACTGATGAAAACATGGCAAAAATCTGTCAAACTGTACATCAAAATCATTGGGAGACTGTGAGAAGAATAGCAGACCAAGTAAATATTAATACAGAAGCAGTTAGGATAATCTTGGCATGAGAAAGCTGTATGCAAAAATGGTCCTGAAGGAGCTCACCAAAGAATAAAAGCAAAGGAGAGTCAAAGTTTACCAAAAACTTTTGGAGAGGCAAGATGATGTTTGGGGCCATGTTATTACTGGTGATGAAATGTGGGTACACCAATATGACCCCAAAACAAAATGTCAAATTGCACAATGGAAGTCAGCCAATTCTCCATGGCCAGAATTCCGAAAGTTCAAATCAAAAGTCAAAACAATGTTGCTAACTTTTTTGATATTGGAGAGTTTGTTCATTATGAATTTGTACCAGCTAGATAAAGAGTTAACCAAGTTCACTACTTGGAAGTGCTGAAAAGACTTCATGAAAAAGAGGAAAATGACCTGAACTTTTTACCAACTAGTGGCTCTTGCATCACAATGTACCAGCTAACACAGCACTGTGTATGAGGGAGTTTTTATCAAGTAAACAAAGATCTCTAATGAAACACCCTAGTTACTCATCTGACCTGGCCCCCAATGATTTTATAATATTGAAAGGAAGATATTTTAATGACATTCAGGACGTTAAGGGTAATATGAGGACAGCTCTGATGGCCATTCCAGAAAAGAGTTCTAACATTGTTTTGAAGGGTGGGTTAATTGCTGGCATCAGTACATAGCTTTCCAAGGGGAGTGCTTTGAAGGTGACCATGATAATATTCAGCAATGAAGTATGTAGCACTTTTTCTAGGATGTATTGCTGAACTTAATTGTCATACGTTGTAGTTCTCAAGGTCAGGTAGAGTGAGAACTCCTATTTTGCTCTTCTTTAGTAATGTTTTACTTATCCACACTTCCTCCCTTTCCATATGAAGCTGATGAATTGTTTCTCCATCTCATTAAAAAATGTCATTGGGATTTGTGTTGAGATTGCATTGTATGTATAGATCACTTTGTTAATTCTTTCTATGCAAGAGCAAAGTAGGTTTCTTGTGTAAGTCATTTTTAGTTTCTTGCTGTAGGTTCTGTAGTTTTCTTTGCATAGATCTTTTACATTTCTGGTTAGATTTATTCCTAGGAATTTTATCACCTTGGGGGCTGCAGTAAATGATAATGATTTCTAGATTTCCTCTTTGAATGTCTCTTTGTTGGTGTAAAGTAATCCGACTGATTTATGTATGTTTATTTTGTATCCTGATACTTTGCTGAAGTCTTCTATCAGATCCATAGTTTTTTGGTGAATTCTATAGGGTTTCTTGTGTATAGAATCATGTTGTCCACAAACAGTGATACTTTAACTTCTTTACCAGTCTGGATATGTCTTATTTCTGTATTATGACCGATTGCTCTCTGAGAGTAATGCTGAATAAAAGTGGTGACAATGTGCATCCCTGTTTGGTATCTGTTCTTAAGGGGAATGTATTCAACTTCTGTCATTCAGTGTAAATTTGGATGACGGCTTTGTGTGGATATCCCTTAATATGTCAAGGAATTTCCCTAGTGTTCCTATTTTGTTTAGTTTTTTTAATATGAATGAGCACTGCACTTAATTAAATGCTTTTTCTGTGTTGGTTGATAAAATCTAGTGGCTCTCATTTTTTGTTTTGCTTACTTAGTTGATCACAATTGTTTTTTCTAATGTTGAACCATCCCTGCATTTCTGGTATGAATTCTACTTGGTCATGAATTTTTTTTTGATACATTGTTAAATTCTATTGTCTAGAATCTTTTTGAGAATTTTTGCATTTAAGTTTATGAGAAATATTGGTCTGTAATTTTCCTTTCTTGTGCTGTCTTTACCTGTTTTTTCATATCAGGGTTATAGTAACCTCATAGAATGAGTTTAGGAGTACTGCATCTTTTTCTGTACTCTGAAATGCTTTTAGTAACAGTGGTTTTAACCCTTCTTTGAATGCTTGGCAGAATTCTCCAGTGAAACCATCCAGATCAGGGCTTTTTTTTTTACTTTGGAGTTTGTTTTAATTATCTTCTCAATCTCTTTACTTTTTCTTTTCATTGTGATTAAGTGAAAGTATACAATTCAAATTAATTTTGCATGCCCACCTACCTGCAGCTATTTGTGCTCTCCTTTCCTGGTGACAGCACACTCCTCCTTTTTCATCCTATACTTGTCACATCCTGTGACCATACTCCTGTTCTCTCGTCTCCACCCTCTTCTCTCCCGTCTAAGAAGAGATCAGTAGGACAGCATCCTATAAATGCACAGAACCATAAAGTATACACACTGTGTGGTCACACTGTGTTCCTGAGTCCAGTCCATTTTGTTAGAAGAGCTGACCTCAGTAATGTTTTTTGGACAAGGGCAGCAGCAGTTCTAGGAGTCATGCTCTCAGGGTATCCCCAGGCCTTCAGACCATCAGCTTTGGTCTTTTAGTAGAGTTCTTGGGCTGCATCCCTATTTTTCTTGTGTTGCCACAGAGACTCAACACTGTGTACCTCATCACAGCTGTCTTTTGGTGGTGGTTCTTCTGGTTACATGTTGATGTAGTGTCCCATTCACATATGTCATTCTGTCTACTGAGCACTTTTTTCCCTGATGTATTTGTCATTCTCAGTGATCATCTATTCCGGCTGAGTTAGGACCTTTTGGTGTACCTCAGATAGCAGCTTTCTGGCTTTTAAGATCCCATACGACACTTACCAAAATGGGGTGCAGAAGATTCTCTTAGCTACTAGGCTAGTTATGCCAGTTGGCCACTATGCTCCCTGACAGCATGGCCCTCAGACCCCACCACTCCTACTCTATCATTGCAATATTGGGTTGAGTTTAGAAGGGCTTTCAGTTTACTGTGAAATTCGGTTAAGTTGATCTACTGTGTGCTGTCACTGTCTTCACCTAACCAAATTTCTATCAACTATCTAATCTGTGACCAACCGTGTCCCTTCATCTCCAGCCTTGTAGCCATCCAAGAGTCTTTTCTTCTGTAAATAAGTTTATTTTTAAATCCTTATAGCAGGGATCTTATACAATATTTGCCCTTTTACCACTGACTGATTTCACTCAGCATAATGTCTTCCAATTGAAACCAGGTTATGAGATGCTTCCTAAAATCATCATTGTTCTTTATCATTGCATAATGTGCCATTGAGTATATGTACCATTGTTTGTTTATCCATTCATCTGTTGATGGGCATCTAAGTTGATATCGTCTTTTTTCTACTGTGGACACTGCTGTAACAAACATTTGTGTGCACATATCTGTTCATGTGACAGCCTTTGTTTCTGTAAGATATATTCTGAGCAGTTGGATTACTGGATCAAAAGGTATATGTATTTCCAGCTTTATAAGGAAGGACCAAATTACTTACCAATGAGGTTGTACATTTTGCAATCCCACCAGCAGTGTAGTAGAGTTCTGATCTCTCCATAGCCTTTCCAACATTTGTTGTTTAGTATTTTTTGGATTATGACCAAGCTTGTTAGAGTGAGATGTTATCTCATTGAAGCTTTTGATTTGGATTTCTCTGACAGTTAACGATCGTAAACATTTCTTCATGTGACTTTTGGCTGCCTGGATGTTCTCTTTAGTGAAATGTCTGTCCATCTCCTTTGCCCAACACTTAATTGGGTTATTTATTCTTTTCTTGTTGATATTTTGCAGTGCTAGTAGATTATGGAGTTCAGACATTGGTTTGACATGTAGTTGCCAAATAGTTTTTCCCGTTCTGTAGGTGGTCTTTAACTCTTTTGATAAAGTCTTTGGATGAGCAAAAGTATTTGATTCTTAGTAGTTCTCATTTTTATATTTTCTCTTCTTTTGATCATACTTCGTCAGGTTTGGAAGTCTGTCTAATCTGTTTAGAACTTACATTGTTAATCCTATTTTTTCTTACATGATCTTTATTATTTTAGGCTTGACATTTAGGTCTTTTATCCACTCTGAGTTAATTTTTATGTAAGGTGTGTGATATGGGTCTTGTTTCAGTTTTTGTAGATGGGTATCCAATTTCACCAATATCATTTATTACAGAGAATGTTTTTACCCTAGTTTACAATTTTAGGGCCTTTGTCAAATATCAACTGTTCATAATAGGATGGTGGCATCTCTGGGGTATCAACTCTGTTCTGTTGGTCTACATGTCTCTTTCTTTTATTAGTACGAGGCTGTTTTGACTGCGGTGGCAGCGCAATAGGTTCTAAGGTTGCATAGTATGAGGCCTCCCACTGTGTCCGTCTTCTTCAGTAGTGCTTTAATTATCCAGGGTTTCTTCCCTTTCCAAACAAAGTTGGTGATTTGATTCTCCATCTCACTTAAAAATGACACTGGAATTTGCACTGGGATTGCTTTGTAAATGTAGATCACTTGGGGTGAAACAGACATTTTTGCAATGTTAAGTTCCTACTCATGAGCAGGGTAGGTTTTCCACTGATGTAAGTCTCTTTTTGTTTCTTGTAGTAAGGTCTTACAATTCACTTTGTATAGGTCTCTTGTTCCTCTAGTTAGACTTATTCCTAGGTATTTTATCTTGTTGGGGACCATCGTAAATGGTATTGATTTGGTGATTTCTTCTTTGATGATCTCTTTGTTGCTATGAAGGAATCCTACTGATTCACTTATGATTATCTCATATCCTGATACTTTGCTGAAGTCTTCTATTGGTTCCAGTAGTTTACTTCTGGATTCTTTAAGATTCTCTGCATATACAATCTTATCATCCGAAATAGGGAGATTTTTACTTCTTTGCTGATGCAGATGTCCTGTATTTCTTTGTCTTGTCTATTTTGTCTGGCAAGAAGCTCTAGTGCAATGCTAAAATGAAGTGGTGAAAGTGGGCATCCTTGCCTAGTTCCCATGCTCACAGGGAACTTTCAGGCTGTCTGCATTCAGACGATATATGTGGTTGGGTTTGCATTGACCCAACTTATCGTTGTGAAGAATTTCTCTATTCATATTTTGCTGACAGTTTTTGGTATGAACCAGTGATGGATTTTGTCTAATGCCTTTTCTGAATCAATTGAGAAAATCTGGTGATTCTTATTCTTTGTGCTTTTTATGTAGTTGAACATATTAATTATTTTTCTGATAATGGACCAGCATTATGTTACTGGTATGAATCCAGCTTGGTCACGATGAGTTATTTTTTGATACATTGTATTCTATCAGCTAGGATTTTGTTCTACCCTGGCCCCTAGGGTCGCCATGAGTCGGATCTGACTCGACGGCACTTGGCTTGACAGGATTTTCTGAAGACTTTTGCATCTAAGTTCATGAGTGATATTGGTTTGTGGTTCTCTTTTTTTGTTGGATCTTTCCCTGGCTTTGGTATCAGGGTTATTCTGGCATCATGGAATGAAACTGGGAGCATTTCATCCATTTCTATGCTATGAAATATCTTCAGTAGTATTGGAGTTAATTCTTATCAAAAAATTTAGTAGAATTCTCCAGTAAAATAATCCAGGCAAGAAGTTCTTTTGGTTGGTAGTTTCCACCCCAGCCCCCCACTACCTTTCAATCTCTTCCTTTGTGATAGGTTTATTAAGTTGTTTGTTCTAATTCTCCTTGTGACAATTTTTTGGTAGGTGATATGAATCTAGAAATGTTTCTATTTCCTCGAGTTTTCAAATCAGTTAAGTTACAGTCTTTCATAGTATTTTGTTATGATACTTTTGATTTCAGTGGATCTGTTGTGACATCTCCTTTCTTATTCTGGTTATTTGTTCTGCTTTTCTTTTGTATATTTAGCCAATGGTTTTTCAAATGAACTTTTCAAAGATGGAGCTTTTGGTTTTGTTAATTCTCTCCATTGTTCTTCTATTCTCTAATTCACTGAGCTCTGCTCTAATCTTTATGATCTGTTTTCTTCTGGTGCCTAAGGGGTTCCTCTGTTGCTCTCTTTCTACTTATTCAAGCTGTAGGATTAATCCTTTGGTCTGAGCCCTTTGTTCCTTCCAGATGTGAGCATTTATAGAAATAAATTGACCTCTGAGCACTGCTTTGCTGTATCCATAGGTTCTGGTAGGATGTTTTTTCATTCTCATTGGTTTCCATAAATTTCTTTATTTTGTCCTTGATTTCCTCCATAACCTACGGATTTTTGAGCAAGGTGGTGTTCCGTTTCCCTGAGTTGAAATTTATACCTGTGTTTTCTGCTATCGATTTCAACATTTGTGGCTTTATGTTCCAAGAAGACACTTTGTGATATTTTAATGGTTTGGATTTTCTTGAGACTTGCTTTATGTGCTAGCACATGTTCTGTTCTAGAAAATGTTACATGTGTGTTGGACAATAAGATGTACTTATCTGTTGATGGATAAAAGTTCTGTGTATGTCAATGACGTCTTGTTTGTTAATTGTCTCAATAAGATCTTTTTGATCTTTACTGAGTTTTTCTTCTGGATGATCTGTCCATTATTGAAAGTAGAATGTCGGAGTCTCCAACTATTATCATGGAGTGATCTATCTCATTTTTCAATGTTGTCTGTGTTTGTTGTATTTACATTCTCTAGAACTGAGTGCATGAATATTTAATATTGTTATATCCTTCTTATGTATTGAATCTTTCAGCTATAAATACTAGACATCCTTGTCCAAGATGGTGGATTTTACATTAAAGTCTATTTTACCTGAGATTAATATTACCACTGCTGCTGTTCTTTTAATTGTTGTTGGCTTCATTTTTTCCCATCTGTTGATCTTCACTTTGCTCATATCTTTGAGTCTAATATGTGTTTCTGGTAAGCAGTATATAGATGGATTGTGTCTTTGATCCATAATGTCAATTGCTGTCTGTTTATTGAAGCTTTCAGTTCATTTACATTCAGTGTAGTTATTGATAGTTGTGTGGTCAGTGCAGTCATTTTGGTGCATTTTGTTGTTGTTGTTGATGTTTTCTTTGATGCACTTAATATTGTCCTCTGGGTCATTCCTCTGTATAGGTTATCTTCATCTTCGTCAGTGTTGGTTTTGGGTTTATGGTGACTCCTGTATTACATTCCTTGATTTGACATGTTGTATTGCTATTTTGCTTTGCAACTATTCCTATGATTCCTGTTACTATTCTAAATTTAAATCAGACTTTAACTTCTACATATCTTTTTATTTTCCCTCCATCTGACAGGGTTAAAACAACTGTAATATATCCTTCGTTTTAGTGTGCTGACGTATAGTTTTTGTGATGTGATAACTGGTTCCCTTCTTTTAATATTGCAGCTTTGATTGAGTTTTGTGACTTCCCTAACGGAGTAGATTACTGGATGCTGTGTCCTACATTGCCTCCTTAACTATACACTTAATGGTTTTGTTTTGCTAAGCATAGTTTCTTTCAGTATTTCTTGTAGTTTGTGTTTGGTTTTTACAAAGTGTCTAAGCTTCCTTTGATCTGTGAATGTCTTAATTTTATCTTCATATTTGAGAGACAGTTTTGCAGGATATATAATTCTTGTTTGGAAGTTTTACTCCTTCAAGTCTTTGAATGCCTTACCCAACTGCCTCCTTGCCAACCTTGTTTCTCCTGAGTAGTTAGGTGAAAGCCCACGGGATGTGTCCCTCTGAATGTCAGCTTTGCTTTGAGCCTTGCTGCCTTTAAGAGAAGCTGTTAATGTCTCATTTTATTAAGCTTGATTATAATATATCTTGGTGTCTTTTGGGGGAGGTATGGTTTTTGTGGCATTTGATACACATCTTGGTTATCTATGTTCTCTTTCTTCATAATTTCAGGGAAGCTTTCTATTAGCTACTCAACAACAATACTCCCTGTGTTTTCAGCTGTCCCTCCCTGTTCAGGACCTCCAATTAATTGTAGATTATTTCTCTTAATAGCATCCCATGATTTTTTAAATTTCTTTTCTCTGATTTCCCCTCATAAATGCTGATGTCAGTTGCTTTGTCTTCAAGGTTCCTAAGTCTGACTTCCATCTACTCATTTCTGCTATTTTGGCTTTGGATTGAAGTGTCTAATTCTGTAATTTTATGATTCATCTGCTGAATTTCTGATTGTTGATGTTCCATCAGTTCAAACAGCTTGCTTAATTTTTCATTTTGTTCTCCCGAATTTTGTTTAATCTCTAGGAGGCCTCTTTGTGTAATTCTTTTGTACTCAACCTCCAATAGTTTCAGAAAGGGTTCTTCAACTGGAATTTTTTTCTATGTTTTTGGAGTTTTCTGGAGCCATGGTGGGCTGTTTCTTTACATGTTTAGAGATGGATTGTTGACTCTGGGCTATCTGGAGGCTGTTTAGTTTCTTTCATGTTACCTCAACAGGAGCTGAGACATAGTTCTGAGAGGGAAGTTGGTCACCAGCTGCCTCTGGATACTCTAATGACTGCCTCAGTGGACTCTCTGGGATGGCAGGCTCTGCTTCCTATCTGGCAAAAATGGTACCCTACTTACAGAGTCACTGGGGAGCTGTCAACTGACCCTATAACGTGGGTCACTAAAGACTGGAAAAGATACCGCTGGGCCACTCAGCAGTTATTTCTCCAGGCAATCTTATTTTAAAAATTTGGGAGCTATGTGACAGCTGGCAAAATTAGTCAAGCCATCAGGTGTGGCAGGTCCCACCTTCCAGCTGACAACAAAAGCACCTCTTTGGCCATCCCCAGATGCTATGATGTAGTTCAAAGTAGGGAGGGGTTATGGCCTTGCTGCTGTCATCACCTGGGCCCTACCCTTAAGGTAACACTCTGCTAAACAGCCTTTATGCACAAAAAGCCCTTTCCAGACTGGCACTGCTTCTCGGCTTGGGAATTGGCCCTTGCTGAGGCCTCTGGTTGAGTGACTCCATCTCCCACCTGACCAACATGGCATCCCAGCCAAGTTTCCCTTCCTGCTGTGAAACAGCAGAATCTATGATGGAACTCAGAAAAGAGATGGTGTAGGGGCAGTGGTGCCCTCAGTCAGGAGCCAGGCTCTCAAAATGTGGCTATTCAATGCACTGTCTCTCTGCTGTGTTATATGCTGTTTACTTTAGCACTGCAGTTCAGCTTATTTGCTGGCTCATGTCATCCCCTGCCTCCCAGATAAGAATAAAGTGTTATTAACTGTAGTCTACCAAAGTGGTGAGTCAACAGGAGTAGGGCTCAACACACTCTGCCTTGTCAAAGAAATGTAGTTTCCTGTTCAGTGATGTGTAGTCCAATCTGACAACCCTATGGCATATCCTAGATCTCCCTGAGTGTCCAGTGTGTTGTGTTCAATTATCAATCCAGGCCTTAATTTTCAGAGGGAATTGAGGAGGCATGTGTCTAGTCTGCCATCTTGGCTCGTTCTTCGGGATATATCGCTTGGTTGAAGTTTTTCTCCAAGGCTTTGAATACGTTATCTCACTACCTTCTTGCCAACATGGTTTTTGCCAAGAAGATAGACAAAAGCCTACAGGGATTCCGTCTGAATGATAGCTTTGATTTACACCTCACTACCTTGGAGAGCCTCTTTTGTGTTACATTTTATTAAGTTTGAGCATAACATGTCTTGCTGTCTTTCTTTTCAGGTCTAGTTTTTAAGGTATTTGATGTATGTCATGGATATCTGTGTTCTCTTTCGTGTTTTCAGGGAAATTTTCTGTCAGCAACTCTATAACGGTGCTCTGTATTTTTGGCTTTCCTCCCTGTTCTAGAACTCCAATTATTTGTAGATTATTCCTTTTACTAGAGTTCCTCAAGTTTCTTAATGCTTCTTCATTTTTCTTGGTTCTTTTCTCTTATTTCTCCTCATAAACGCTGATGTTGGTTGCTCTACCCTCAACTCATTTATTCTGGCCTCTATCTTCTCAATTCTGCTCTTTTGGCTTTGGATTGAACTGTCTAATTCTGTAATTTTATTATTGAACTGCTGGATTTCAGATCATTGATGTTCCATCAGTTCAGATAGTTTACTTAATTTTTCATTTTGTTCTGCTGCCTTTTGTTTGATCTCTAGGAGGGCTCTATACATGATGCTTTTTCACTTGACCTCCAATAGTTTTAGAAAAGCTTCTTCATTTGGGAAGTTTTTCAATTCTGTATTTTGTTAGTTTTCCCGAGCCATGGTGGACTGCTTTCATAAACGGTTAGCTATTGAGTGTTGCATTCACGCCATCTAGAAGCTTCTCAGTTTCTCTGATGTTACCTTAACAGTAGGTGAAGCACAGTTGTAAGAGGCGAATTGGTCATTAGCCTCCTCTTTGTACTCTAGTGACTGGCCCCAGTTGGCCTCTCTGGGGTAATAGGCTCTGCCTCCTCATTGGCAAAAATGGTGCCCTACTAATGAGGTTTCTGAGGGCCCCTCAGCTGATGCTATGATGTTGATCAGTGAATGTTGAAGGAGATGCTTCTGAACTTCTCAGCAGTCAGTTCTCCAGGTGATCTTATTTTAGAACATGAACTTTACCTCTAAGCAAGGAACTGTCCAACAGCTTCCAAAATCAGTCAAGCCCTCAGGTGTGGTAGGCCCTACCTTGCAGCTGACAACAAAAGCACCTCGTAGACAGTCCCCAGATGTTACAACCTGCTTCAAAATAAAGAGGGGTTGCAGTCTTCCGACCATCCTCTGCCAGGCCCCAACCATAACACTTGGCACCACTATCCTAAACACAGCTTTTCTGCTGGAGAAATACTTTTCTGCTGAAGTGGTTGCTGCTGTGCATGAGAATTAGCCCCACTAAGACCTCCATGTGGGTCACTCCACTTCCCAGGTGACCCAGATGGTATCACACCTGATATGCCCTTACTGCTGTGAAACAGCAGAATCTTCATCACGAGACGAGAGAGTGGAGGGCCAGTGGTGCCCTCAATCAGCAGGTGGGCTCTCAGTATATGCCTATCCTGTGCACAGTCTCTCTGTTGTGCTATATACTGTTTACTTAAGCACTGCAGTTCAGTATACTAGCTGGCTCATGTCCAGTCCCCAGCTCCTGGATAACAAAGAAGGCATCAGTACCTGCAGCCCTCCCAACTGATGAGTCAGAAGAAACAAGACTCAGCATGCCACTGCGCCGTCATTGAAAGAGGTAGTTACCCAGTTACTGGTGCCTAGTCCAATCTGAGAATGCTATGCTGGATCTTAGGGCTTCCAGGATGACCCCACTGCTCCCTTCAATTAACATTCCAGGGCATAGATCTCAGAGGGAATTGAGTAGACATTTGTTAAGTCTGCCACTTTGATTCTGCACTCCTCAATCTCTTTTGTTGTGATTGGTTTATTTAATTGTTCTGTGTCTGATTTGCTAGCTTTGGGAGGTGATGTTTTTCTGGAAAACTGTCCATTTCTTCTTGGTTTTCAAATTTGTTAAAGTTTTTCATAGTATTTTGCTATGCTTCTTTTAATTTCAGTTGGGTCTGTTGTGATATCAGCCTTCTCATTTGTTATTCTGGTTATTTGTCTCCTCTCCTACTTTTCTTCTGCCAGTTTGGCCAGTGCTTTATCAGTTTTATTTTTCTAAGATCTTGTTGAATTTTTCAATTTTTTTTCTACTTTCTATTTCATTTATTTCTGCTCTAATTTTTATTATTTTCTTTCTTCTGAAGCCCAAAGGGTTCTTCTGCTGGTTCAAGCTGAAGAATTAATTATTTAATTGCTGCCCTTTCTTCTTCTTAGAAGCATGCATTCATCTAGCTGAATCAATGTCTGAGCACTGCTTTTGCTGTATACTGTAGATTTTGATAGGATGTGTTTTCCTTCTTGTTTAAGTCTATGAATTTGTTTCATCTTTGATTTCTTCTATTATCCAGTAGTTCTTGGGTGAAATGGTTTTCAGTTTCCATGGTTTTGATGTTTTATCCACCTTTGTTATTGATGTATATGTCTATGGCTTTATGGTCTTAATAGAAGCTTTGTATTATTCCAGTGTTTTGTATTTTATTATGGATTGCTCTGTGGTCTTACATGTGGCCAATTCTGGAGAATGTTCCACATGTATTGGAAAAGGAAGTATACCTGGCTGCTGTTCTGTGGAGTGTTCCGAATGTGTCTGTGAGTTCAAGTTGGTTGATTGATGAATAAAACTTCTAATATCTATCAACTGTCTCATCTATGAACAATAGGCAGGTATATTTCCTTTTCCAATACACAATTTTTGCCAGTATTACTTTACATCTTATACTCTAGTGCAGTCTTTGTCTGAAGCGTTTGGTTTGGGATTGGTTTCAGCTCTCCACTAACAGTGATGCAGGGGCCTTGTCTTCCAGGGCCCCACCACTCTGTCAGACCACCAAGTGTAGTCTTTTTAGTAGAGTTTGTGTTCTGCACACCCATTTTTATCCCATTACCTCAGAGAATCTATATTGTAGTCCCTGTCAGGGCTGTCACTGGTGATGGCTGGACACTATCTGGTTCTTCTATTCTCATGTTGATGTAGTCTCTGCATTATGTGGTCCTTTCTGTCTTTTGGAGTTGTATTTTTGTTTTGTCTTAAATACCTTTCTTTCTCCTCTGTTCCAGGTAGGGTTGAGACCGAGTGAAGCTACTTAGATGGCTGATTGCTGGCTTTTAAGACCCCAGACACCACTCATCAATGTGTGATGGGGAACATTTTCCTTAAAAACCATGTTATGGGTATTGATCTAGATGTCACTTGGTCCTCAGACCCCTGCAACAGCTGCTCTGCCCTTGGAGGTGTTGGCTTATGTTTAGATAACCTCTTAGCTCTAGGTTTAATCTACTGTGCTGATATCCCTTCTATGGCATGCTATCCTTCCCTTTCCCTAACTCAAGTCCTATCTACTAGTCCTAATCAGTGAATACCTCTCACCTTCTGTCATGGATTGAATTGCATACCCCCCCCAAGCTATGTGTAGCCATTTAGTCGGACCAAGATTCTCAGTAACGTGTGATGTTCCTACATAATCTAAACCCTAGAATTGTACTGTGCCTTGAGGCAATCTCTTGATATGTAAAAAAAGAAACTAACAGAGTAGGGAACCTCCTGCCATCAATAAAGAAGCAGTGCTGGCAGCAGAGGGCATCCTATGGAAAGGATTTGTGATCGCTGCACCTCAGAGGCTCTCAGCCCAGGGAAGTTTGACAACAAGTACCTTTCTCTAAAGACAACAGAGAAAGCCTTCCACTAGAAATGACGCTCTGAATTTGGACTTCTAGCCTACTGCACTGTGATAGAATAAGATTTAACTTTTTAATTCCATCATCTTTTGGTATTTCTGTTATAGCAGAAATAGATAATTAAAACACCTTCCCTCCCTACTCTTTTAATCATCAAAAACTGTTGTTTTTTTACATTTAAACCTTTTCTTCAGCCCTTAAAATAGTGGTCTCATACAATATTTGTCCTTTTGCAACAGATTGATTTCACTCAGCATAATGTCTTTCAGATTTTTCCATGTTAGGAGATGTTCACCAAGATCATTACCAAGTCATCATAGCTCTACCATTGCATAGTATTCCATTGCTAGTATACCATAGTTTGTTTATTCATTCATCTGTTAATGGGCACCCAGGTTGATTCTATCTTTTTGTTATTGACAGTCCTGCAAAAAACATTGGTGTGCATGGATCTATCCATGTGAAAGCTATTATTTTTCTAGGATATATTCCAAGCATGAAACTCCTGAGTCATACAGTACTTCTATTTCTACCTTTTAAAGAAAGCTTCAAATCAATTTCCAAAGTGGTTGTACCATTTTACATTCCCACCAGCTGTGTAGAAGAATTCTAGTCTCTCCACAACCTCTGTAGCATTTATCATTTTGTGTTATTTGGATTAATTCCAGCTTTGATTGGGTAAGATGATATCTCATTGTAGTTTTGGTTTTCTTTTCTCTAATAGCTAATGATCACGAGCTTTGCCTCATTTATCTGTTAGCTGCCTGGGTATCATCTTTGGTGAAACACCTTTTCATATCCTTTACTCATTTTTTGTTTTTGAGGTTTGATTAGAAGCTGGTCAGATTTGTGGTAGTCTGATTTTTTTTTCCACCAGCATAAGGGTTGTCTTTTCACCCTTTTGGTGAAGTCTTTGGATGGACTTCCATGCTCCGTTTTTAGTTCCCAGTTATTTATTTCTCTTCTGGTGCTTTTGCATTGTTAGTAATGCTTTGTAGTCTGCTTGTACTGTGCATCAGAGCTTCCAGCATTATCCCTATTTTTTATTCCATGTCGTTCATTGCTTTAAATGTTATATTTAGGTCTTTAATCCATTTTAAGTTTGTTTTTGTTCATGTTGTGAGATATGGGCCTTGTTTCGTTTTTTTGCTGATAGATATCTGGTTATGCCAACATCATTTGCTAAAGAGACTGTATGTTCCCCAGTTTATGAACTTTGAGCCTTTTGTCACATATCAGCTGCTCAAAGGTCGATAATATTATATCTGACTTCTCATTTCTGTTCCATTGGAGTATGTATCTGTTTTTGTACTGGTACCAGGCTGTTTTGTTTATTGTGGCAGTGTAATATCTAAAGTCAGGTAGTGTGATGTCTTCCACTTTGCTCTTCTTTAGTAATGCTTTACTGATCCAGAGCTTCTTCTGTTTCTATATGAAGCTGGCGAGTTTTTCCTCCATCTCATGTTATTGAAGTTTGGACTGGGATTGAGATTTATCTACAGATGACATGGATAGAATGGACAGTGCGACAATGTTGAGTCTTCCAAGCAATGAGCAAGGTATCTTTCTCCACTTATGTATGTCTCTTTTGGTTTCTTGCAGTGGATTCTTGTAGTTTTCCCTACAAAGGTCTTTTACATCTCCAATTAGATATATTTCTATGTATTCTGTCTTCTTGGAGGCTATTGTAAATGGTATGGATTCAGAGATCACCTTTTTGATATTCTCTTCATGAGAGTAAAGGAATCCAACTGATTTCTATGTTTTTCTTGTATCTTGACTTTTTTTGCTGAACTTTTCTATTAGTTCCAGTATTTTTTGTAGATTTTCTGGAGAGTTTTCTGTGTATAAAATCATGTCATCTGCAAATAGAGATATCTTTAGTTCTTTGTTACTAATTTGAATGCCCTTTATTTCTTTCTCTCACCTGAACTCCACTAGAGTTCTTTCTCTCACTAGAACTTCCAACACAATGATGAATAAAAGCTATGGCAAAAGGCATCCTTGTCTGGTTCCCTTTCTCAAAGGGACTACTTTCCGACTGTTTATATTAACAATGGTATTGGCTATTGGCTTTGCATAGACATTCTATTTTACACTGAGAAATTTCACTTGTATTTCTATTTTGCTAAGAGGTTTTAACATTAATGGGTGTTGGACTTTGTCAGATGCCTTTTCTGCATCAGTTGATGTAATCAAGTGATTCTTTCTGTTTTATTTAGGCGGTTGATTGCACTGATTGTCTTTCTAATGCTGAACCACCCCTGCATCCCTGGTATGAATCTCACTTGATCATGGTGAATTACTGTCTTTTGGTATGTTGTTGAATTCTATGAGCTGGAATTTTGTTGAGGATATTTGCATCTCCATTCTTGGTGTTGTCTTTACCCGGTTTGGGTACCAGGTTTATGCTGGTTTTGTAGAATGAATTTGGCAGTATTCTATCCTTTATATGTTGAAACACATTTAGTAATAATGGTGTTAACTTTTCTCTAAAAGTTTTGTAGAAATCTCCAGTGAAACCATCAGGGTCAGGGCTGTTTTGAGGCAATATTTTAAGTTATTTTTTCAGTCTCTTTTTTGTGATGGGTTTATTCAGCTGTTCTACCACTGTTGGAAACACTGGTGGGATAGTGTTTAAGTGCTATGTCTGCTAACCAAAAATCAGGCAGTTCAAATATGCCAAGTGCTCCTTGGAAACTCTATGAGGTAGTTCTACTCTGACATATCGGGTTGCTATCAGTTAGAATTGACTAGATGGCAGTGGCCAGCTACCAGTGTTAGCGTTTGTGACAGGCAGTTTGTTTCTAGACATTTGTATCTTTTCTCTAGGTTTTACAATTTATTAGAGTACACTTTTTCATAGTATTCTCTTCTGAATTTTTGATCTTTGTTTGGGTCTATAGTGATATTGTCCACCTCATTTCTTTTTCTTTTTTTTATTTAACATAACTGAGTGAAAATGTATATTCACGTATAAATTTACATGCCCCCCTATATGCAGCTTCCACTGCTATCACTGTCCGGTGACTGCACACTATTACTCTCTGCTACATACATGTCTCATCCTCCAAACAACCTCCTTTCCCCTCCTCTCCGTCCACTCCACTTCCTCCAGCCAGAGGTCAGCAAGATGATATCCTGTAGCTGTACAGAACCACAAAGTGCTTCCAATATATGGTCACTCTGCATTGCCAAGTCCAATCCATTCCTGTCCAAAGAGTGGAACTTTGTTATAATTTACCAGAAAGGGCAGCATCAGGGCCGGGGGCCATGCTCTCAGAGGAACCCCAAAACCGCTGGACCATCAATTGAGGTCTTTTAGTGGAGATCTCATGATGCACCCCTTTTTACTCTTGTGTTGCCAGTGAGACTCCTCTCTGTGAGCTCCATCGTGGCTATCACTGGTGGTGGCCGGGCACCATCCGGTTCTTCCGGTCCCAAGTCAATGTAGGCACCCACTCTTGTGGGTCTCTCTGTCTTCTTGGTTGTCTTTACCGCATGTCATTTTGGTCATCGGTGAGCATCCGTTCCTGCTGAGTTGGGACCATTTGCTGTGTCCTCGGATGGCAGCTTGGCAGCTTTTAACACTCCAGAAGCCCCTCACCAATGTGAGGTGCAGAGAGCTCTCTTAGCAAAACACTAGTTGTGCCAATTGGCCTGGAATTCGCCTAAAAGCATGGCCCCCCACCCCCTGCCCCAGCTACTCTATCTTTGCAGTATTGAGTCAAGATGGAAGGAGTACTCAAGTTGTGCTGAAGTCCACTTAATGTTGTTCTGGTTTCTGATGTGTGCTGTCACTGCTTTCTCCCAACTAGATTTCTAGTAACTATCTAAACTGAACCCTCTCCCCTCACCCTCCCTCCCTCCCCTCCCTTGCAGCTGTCAAAGAGTCTTTTCTTCTATACACAAGTCTGTTTTTGAGGTTTTATCGTAGAGGTCTCATACAGTATTTGTCCCTTTGTCGCTGACTACTTTCACTCAACATAATGTCTTCCAGTTGAAACCAGGTTAGGAGATTTTTCCTGGAATCATCGTTATTCTTTATCATTGCGTGGTGCTCCATTGAGTATATGTACCATAGTTTACCTATCCATTCTTCTATTGTTGGGCATCTGGGTTGATTCCATCTTTTTGCTATCGTGGACTGTGCTGTGGTAAACATTCTGGTGCATGTGTCCTTTGGCGTGAAAGGCCTTGAATCTGTAGGATATATTCCAAGTAGTAGAATTACTGGGTCAAATGGTATATTGATATCCATTTTTTTTAAGGAAGTGCCAGATTGCCTTCCAAAGAGGCTGGGCCATTTTGCAACCCCACCAACAGTGTAGGAGGGTTCCACTTTCTCAACAGCCTCTCCAGCATTTGTTGATTTGTGTTTTCTGGATCATGGCCAATCTTGTTGGGGTGAGATTGTATCTCATTGTTGTCTTGATTTGAATTTCTTTAATAACTAAAGATCGTGAACATGTCCGCATGTGTTTTTTGGCTGCCTGGATCTCCCCTTTAGTGAAGTGTCTGTCCATCTCCTTTGCCCATCACTTAATTTCATGGTTTATCTTCTTCTTATTGATATTTTGTAGTATCTTATAGATTATGGAGATCAGGCGTCGGTCTGACATAGAGTTGCCAAATATTTTTTCCCATTCTGTGGGTGTTCTTTTAATTCTATTAATAAAGTCTTTGGATGAGCAAAAGTGTTTGATTCTTAATAGTTCCCAGTTATCTACTTTCTCTTCTGTTGATTGAGGTTTCTTTGACAGATTTTGGAGTCTGTCCTCATTGTGTATTAAAACTTCCATTGTTGTTCCTACCTTTCCTTGGAGGAGCTTTATCGTGTTAGATTTGATATTTAGGTCTTTTATCCAGTTGAAGTTGGTTTTTGTATAAGGTGTAAGATAAGGATCTGGATTCAGTTTATTGCAGATGGATAACCAATTTTGCTAACACCATTTGTTGAAGATACTGTTTTTAGCCCAGTTTAATGTCTTAGGGCCTTTGTCGAATATCAGCTGTTCATAGGCAGATGGTGTCATCTCTGGGGTCTCAATTCTGTTCCATTGATCCATCTGTCTGTTCCTGTACCAGTACCAGGCTGTTTTGACCACTGTGGCAGTGTAGTATGTTCTAAGGTCGGGTAATGAAAGGCCTACCAGTGTGTTCTTCTTTTTTAGTAGTACCCTACGTATCCGGAGCTTCTTCCCTTTCCAAACAACATTGGTGCTTTGTTTCTCCATCTCATTAAAAAATGATGCTGGAACTTGTATTGGGATTTCATTATATAAATAGATTGCTTTGGGTAAAATAGACATTTTCACAATGTTAAGTCTTCCTATACATGAGCAGGGTAGGTTTTTCCATTTATTTAAGTCTCGTTTAGTTTCTTGTAGTAAGGGCTTGTAGTTCTCTTTGTAAAGGTCTGTTATGCCTCTGGTTAGGTTAATTCCTAGGTACTTTATCTTCTTAGGGGCTATCATAAATGGTATTGATTTGATAATTTCCTCCTTAACAGTCTCGTTGTTGGTATAAAGGAATCCTACTGATTTACTTATGTTTATCTTGTATCCTGAGACTTTGCTGAACTCTTCCTTCAGTTTGAGTAGCTTACTTATAGATTCCTTGGGGTTCTCTGCATATACAATCGTATCAGCTGCGAACAGGGAGATTTTAACTTCCTCTTTGCCGGTGCAGATGCCTTTTATTTCTTTGTCTTGTCTAATTGCTCTGGCTAGAACTTCTAGCACAATGTTGAATAGGAGAGATGACAGTGGGCATCCTTGTCTAGTCCCTGATCTCAAGGAAAAGTCTTTCAGTCTCTCTGACTTCAGGATGATGTGGGCAATTGGCTTTGTATAAATGGCCGTTATTGTCTTGAGGAATTTGCCATCTATGCCCATTTTGCTAAGAGTTTTTAGCATGAATGGGTGTTGGACTTTATCAAATGCCTTTTTGGCATCAATGGACAAAATCAGGTGGTCCTTGTCTTTTGTATTATTTATGTGGTTAATCACATTAATTGTTTTCCTGATGTTGAACCAGCCTTTCATCCCTGGTAATAATCCAACTTGGTCATGATGGATTGTTTTCTTGATATGTTGTTGTATTCTATTGGCAAGAATTTTGTTGAAGATTTTTGCATCTAGGTTCATGAGTGATATCAGTCTGTAGTTCTCTTTCTTTGTTGGATCTTTCCCTGGCTTAGGTATCAGGGTTATGCCGGCTTCATAGAATGAGTTTGGGAGTACTCCACCCCTTTCTATACTGTGAAACAGTCTCAGTATTATTGGGAATAACTCGTCTCTAAATGCTTGGTAGAATTCTGATGCGGAGCCATCTGGGCCCGGACTTTTTTTGGTTGGCAGTGTTTTGATGACCTTTTCAATCTCTTCCTTTGTGACGGGTTTATTAAGTTGTTATGCCTCACCTTGTGATAATTTGGGGAGGTGGTATGAGTCAAGGAATTGGTCCATTTCCCCTCGGTTTTCAACTTTGTTAGAGTACAGTCTTTCATAGTATTCTGTTATGATATTTTTGATTTCTGTTGCATCTGTGGTGTCAACTCCCCTCTCATTTCTAATTTGGGTTATTTGTTTCCTTTCCTGCTTTTCTTTAGTAAGTTTAGCCAGTGGTTTATCAATTTTGTTGATCTTTTCAAAACACTAGCTTTTGGTCTTTTCAATTTTTTCAATTGTTTTTCTATTCTCTAATTCATTTAGCTCTGCTCTAATCTTTATGATTTCCTTTCTTCTGGTGCCCGAGGTGTTCCTCTGTTTTTCTCTTTCTACTTGTTCAAGCTGTAGACTTAGTTCCTTGATTTGGTTTCTTTCTTCCTTCCAGATGTGTGCATTTATGGAGATAAACAGACCTAAGAGCACTGCTTTGGCTGTATCCCATAGGTTCTGGTAGGAAGTGTTTTCGTTCTCATTGGAATCCATGGATTTCTTTAATTCATCCTTGATTTCCTCTATAACCCATGTTTTTTTGAGCAAGATGTTGTTCAGGTTCCAAGAGTTCCACTTTGTATCTATGTTTTTCTGCTATTGATTTCAACTTTGATGGCTTTATGATCTGAGAAGATGCTTTGCAGTAATTCAGTGGTATGGATTTTGTTGAACATAGCTTTATGGCCTATCACATGGTGAATTCTGGAGAATGTTCCATGTGCACTGGAGAAGAAGGTGTAGTTGTCTGCTGATGGTTGTAAAGTTCTGTATATATCAATGAGGTTTAGTTGGTTAATTGTTTCAATGAGGTCTTCTGTATCTTTACTGAGCTTTTTTCTAGATGATCTGTCTAGTAATGAGAGTGGAGTGTTAAAGTCTCCCACTATTATTGTGGAGTCATCTAACTCTCTTTTGAGCGTAGTCAGGGTTTCTTTCACATATTTAGGTGTTCTGGCATTAGGTACATAAATATTTAATATAGTTAAGTCTTGCTTGTGTACTGAACCTTTCAGCAATAAATAGTGTCCATCTTTGTCCACGATGGTGGATTTGACATTAAAACTGATTTTGTCTGAGATTAGAATTGCCACCCCTGCTCTTCTTTGTTCATTGTTAGCTTGATATGTATTCTTCCATCCTTTAATTTTCAGTTTGTTCCTGTCTTTAGGTCTCAAGTGAGTTTCTTGTAGACAACATGTGGATGGGTCGTGTCTTTTGATCCAAGATGACACTTGGTGTCTCTTTACTGGAGCATTCAGTCCATTCACATTCAATGTAATTATTGAAAGGTATGTTTTCACTGCTGTCATTGTGATATGTTTATTTTTATATTGATGTTTTCTCTGTTGTTCTTATTAGTCTGTTCTGGGACACTGTTTTTTGTGAGTTGAGTTTTCACCTTTTTCAGAGCTGGTTTTATAGTTGTTGAGAATCGTGTGTTAGATTTCTTGAAATGGTATGATACATCTTTGTTGTGCTTTACAGCTTCCCCTATGAACCCCCTTAATAAACTATTTATAAACCCAATTTTAATTACTACCAGTCTTGTCATCTTCCTCTCCATGTGGAAGGACTGTAACGACTGTAGTACATCCCTCTTTATATTATGATGACACCATAGTTTTCATGATGATCACTGGATTGCTTCTTTCCATATCAAAGCTGTGATTTACTTTGGAGCCTTCCCTAAATGAGTAGAGTATTGAGTAGTGTGTCGTTCTAAAATATAAAGTTAGTGGTTTCGTTCTTCTAAGCCAAAGCCAAGAACTTCTTTCAGTATTTCTTGTAGTTTGGGTTTGGTTTTTACAAAGTCTCTGAGTTTCTGTTTATCTGGGAAGGTCTTAATTTCATTTTCGTATTTGAAACATAGTTTTGCAGGATATATAATTCTTGGTGAGAAGTTCTTCTCCTTCAAGACTTTGAATGTGTCTTGCCACTGTCTCTGTGCCAGCATGGTTTCTGCTGAGAAATCTGACAAAAGCCTACAGGGTTTCCCTCTGAATGTTAGCTTTGCCTTGAGTCTTGCTGCCTTTAAGAGTTGCTGCTTATGTTTCATTTTGTTAAGCTTGATTATAATATGTCTTGGAGTCTTTCTTTTGAGATCTGTATTGGGTGGCGTACAGTATACATCTGAGATGTCTATATTCTCTTCCTTCATGATTTCTGGGAAGTTTTCTTTCAGCAGCTCAGCAACAATACTCTCTGTGTTCTCAGATGTCTCACCCTGTTCAGGGACTCCAATTAATCGAAGGTTGTTCCTCTTAATAGAGTCCCACATGCTTCTTAATGTTTCTTCATTTTTCTTGTTTCTTTGTTCTGATTTCTGCTCATGGACGCTGGCATCAGTAGCTCTGTCTTCCAAGTCAGAAATTCTTTTTTCCATTTGTTCCATTCTGTTTTCTTGGCTTTGCATGGAAGTTTCTATGTCTTTGATTTTCTTCTTGATCTGTTGGATTTCAGAGTACTGGTGTTCCATCAGATCAAACAACTTGCTTAATTTTTCATTTTGTTCTGCTGCATTTTGTATAAGGTCTAGAAGGGCTCTGTATATAATCAATTTGTATTCACTTCCTGATGTTTTCATAAAAATTTCTTCATCTGGAAACCTCCTTGGTTGCTTTGTTTGGGAGCGTTCTGAAGCCATGAGCGATTGCTTGTATGCCACAATTGTCTGTTGCTTTTTGGGTCCCATATGAGTATATAGAGGCTGGAAGAGGTACTATGAGGATGAATTGCAAATATTTCTCTAGGCTGTCTTCACATGTAAAGCAAAAGATATCTGACCAGTTCACAAGTCAGTTAGGTTTTCAGGTGTAGAGTTCCCTCTTCTCATCTGACAAAGTAAGCGCCACTATATCCAACCCCAGATGATAACAAACTAGTTCAGAATATAGCAACGCTACTGCCCTGTTGGCCTCTGCTGACAGGGCCTAGTCTTAGCCAACACTGCATCGAGTACTGGTTTTGTGATGGAAAAGCTCTCCTGTGGGCAGGCTCTGGCTCTCAAGCTAAGAATAAGTCCAGCTGCGGCCACCATATCCAAGATGGCATCCTCCACACAGGCAGCAGACAGAGGGGCTAAAGGTGCCGAGAGGTAGTGATTCCTCTGCTTCTGTTGCAGGGCCCCCAAAGTAGGTGGCACTGTGCAAAATCACTACTTTTCTGTCAGAGAAGCGCTGTCCCGTTTGCAGGCGCTGGCTCCCAGGCTAAGAATGAGGTCCCGCACACTGACTGCGAAGCTCCACACAACCCCCGCTGAGGCAGCTACAAAAGGAAAGCCTCAAAGTGGCTAGATTAACAGAGTCCCGAGCCTGGCTCTCAGAATATGGGAATTTCGCCTGCCTATCCCCCCAGCGGCGCGTCTGAATCCAGCCGCCAGGCAAGACCCAGCTCCGCCCGCCAGCTGAGACAGAGGGAAAAAAAACTCAAAATGGTGCGTTTACCTTCCCTCCGTGAGAGCCGGGGCTAGCCAGGAGCGGGAGTCAGCAAAAGAGAGGAGGTTTTTCGCTGAGTGGTATGAAGTCCCAATTAACAGCTCTGTGCCATGTCCTGAGGCTGATTAGGTGATCAGAAGGCTCTGTTTGATTGTTAATTCAGGTCTTGGTTTCCAGAGGGATAGAAGGAGACGTGTGCTTAGTCCTCCATCTTTACTCCGCCCTCTTGTTGAAGATTTTTGCATCAGTTTCATGAGTAATATTGATTTGTAGCTCTCTTTTTTTTTGCATCTTTCTCTGGCTTTAGTACCTGGCTTCATAGAATGAAATTGGGAGTATTCCGTCCATTTCTAAGCTGTGAAATAGTCTCAGTAGTATCTCTAACAGATTTGTAGAATTCTCTGGTGAAGCCATTTGGGCCAGGACTTTTTGCTGTTGTTGTTGTTTGTACTTTTTTTTAAAGATTTGTTTTCAATCTCTTCCTTTGTGATGGGTTTATTAAGTTGTTCTACTCTTTGTGATAATTTTGGTAGGTGATATGATTCTAGGAATTTGTCCATTTCCTCTTGGTTTTCAAATCTGTTAGAGTACAGTCTTTTGTAGTATTCTATTATGATACTTTTTGATTTCTGATGGCTCTGTTGTGACATCTTCCATCTCATTTCCTATTAAGGGTTATTTGTTTCCTGTTTTTCTTTAGGAAATTCAGCCAGTGGTTTGTCAATTTTGTTGATCTTTTCAGAAAACCAGCTTTTGGTCTTACAAATTTTTTCAGTTCTACATTTCTCTAATTCATTCATTTCTGCTCTAATCTTTACTATCTATTTTCTTCTGGTGCCTGAGGAGTTCCTCTGATGCTCTCTACCTATTCAAGCTGTAGGGTTAATTCTTTGGTTTGGGTTCTTTGTTCGTTCTCTACATGTGCATTTATAGAGATTAACAGTCTCCTGAGCACCACTTTGGATGTATCTCAAAGGTTCTTGTAGCAGGTGTTCTCATTCTCATTTGAATTCCCTAAATTTCTTTATTTCATTCTTGATTTCTTCTATAATTCATGGCCTTTTAAGCAAGATGTTGTTCAGTTTCTATGAGTTTCAATTTCTATCCATGTATTTTTCTGCTATCGATTTGACTTTTATGGCTTTATGGTCTGAGAAGATGCTTTGCAATAATTCGATGGTTTGGATTTTGTTGAGGTTTGCTTTATGTCCCAACACATGGTCTATTCTGGAAAATGTTCCATGTGCAGTGGAGAAGCAGGTGTACTTATCTGTTCATGGATAGAAAGTTCTGTATATGTTGATGAGGTCCAGTTGGTTAATTGTCACAATAAGATCTGTGTCTTTACTGAATCTTTTTCTAGAAGAACTGTTCAATACTGAAAGTGGAGTTTTGAAATCTCCCAGTATTATTGTGGAGTAATATATCTCATTTTTCAGTGTAGTCAGTGTTTGTTTGATGTATTTAGATGACCTAGTATTGGCTACATAAATATTTAATACTGTTAAATCTTGCTTGTATATTGAAATTTTCAGCAAGAGATACTGACCATCCTCATTTACAATGGTGGATTTTACATTAAAATCTATTTTATCTGAAATTAGTATTGCCAAACCTGCTCTTCTTTGTATATTGTTAGCATATTATATATTATTCTGTCCTTTAATTTTCTGGTTGTTCATATCTTAGAGTCTAACGTGAATTTCTTGTAAGCAACATATAGTCGGGTCATGTGTTTTGATCCAGGATGTCACTCATTGTCTCTTTACTAGAGCATTAAGTCTGTTTATATTCAGTGCAATTATTGATAGGTATGTGTTTAGTGCTGTCATTTTGATGTATTTATTTTTGTGTTGTTGTCTCTGTTGCTGTTAATATTCTGTTGTGAGTCATTATGTACGGGTTGATCTTACATCCTTTTCAGTGCTGGTTTTGTGTTTGTCAACACTCTTATGTTTCTTGTTTTGATATGCTGCATCTTTATTGTGCTTTGCAGTACCTCTATGATCTCCCTTAACAATCTATTTAAAACCAATTTTAACTTCCACATTTCTTATTAACTTCGTCTTCATATGGAAACACTGTAGTATATCCCTGTTTTTAATGTAATGGTATCATAGTTTTCATGGATCACTGGATCCCTTCTTTTAATAATAAACAGCTTTGGCTGTGTTTTGTGCCTTCCCTAACTGAGTAGGTTTCTGGATGATGTGTCCTGAACTGCTTCCTTAAATATAGAGCTAATCACAGTTTTTTGTTTGTTTGTTTGTTTTCTCCCCCTTTTTTTAACTGTGATTGAGTGAAAATTTACAATCCAGTTTTAAATTTGTGTGTCACCCTATCTGCAGCTCCTTCTGCTCTCCTTTCCCAGTGACAGCATACTCCTCCTTTCCATTCTGTTTACATCGTATCCTGTTAACAATCTCCTGTCCCCTGTTCTCCACTCTCTCCACTCCCCTCTAATAAGAGGCCCTTAAGACAACATCCTATAAATGATAGAACCATAAAATGAACAATGATGTGATCACTCTGTGTCCCCAAGTCTGATCCATTCCCGTCTGAAGAGTTGACCTCAGTAATAATTTATGATCAGGGGGCCTCATCAGGACTAGGGGACATGCTCCCAAGGGAGCCCCCAGGCTTTTGGACCATCTATTGTGATCTGTTAGTGGAGTTTTCATGGTGCACCCCCTTTTTCTCTTGTATTGCCACTGGGACTCATCATTGTGAGCCCCATCATGGCTGTCGTTGGTGGTGGTCGGTCACCATCTGGTTCTTCTGGTCACATGTAGATACAGTCACACGTTCATGTGGTTCTTTCTGTTTTCTGGATTCCCTTTTCTCCATGTTGATGTTGTCCTTGGTGATCATATGTTCCAGCTGAGTTGGGACCATTTGTTGAACCTCAGATGGCAGCTTGCTAGCTTTTAAGACCCCAGATGCCACTCACCAATATGAGGAGCCAAAGAATCCCTAGCAATAGGCTAGTTATACCAATTGGCGTAGATGTCCCCTGAGAGCATGGTCTCCAGTTGTTTTAGTCAGCTACTGCTGCTCTAACAGAAATACCACAGAGTGGATGACTTTAACAAAGGAAAGTTTATTTTTATACAATCTGGTAGGCTACAAGTCCAAATTCAGTATATTTACTCCAGGGGAAGACTTTCTCCCTTGTCGGCTCTGGAAGAAAGTCCAGTATTACACCATCTTTGTCCAGGGAGCGCCTTGGTGCAGGAACCTCAGGTCTGAAGGATGCGCTCTTTTCCAGGTGTTGCTTTCCTGATACTGTGAGGTTTCCAATTTTATGCCTGCTTCTCTTCCTTTTTATCTCTCGTAGGATGAAAGGATTAAGGGTGGGGCAAACCATACTCCAGGGAAACTCTCCTTACAGTGGAGCAGGGAGGTAATCCTATAACGGAATTTACGGTCTCACCCTAATCCTTTAACATAGCCAAGCCAAAGCCAACAATCCTTTAACATACAGCACAGGAATATCACAAAATATTGAGAATCATGACACAGCCACATGGCTACACATATTTTTGGGGGAACACAATTCAATCCATGACACCAGTCCTCCACTCCTGGTACTCTTTTCTTGCAATATTGGGTTAAGATTGAAAGAGTTTTCAAGTTATGTTGAAGTCCAGTTAAATTGATCTTCTTTCCACTGTGTGCTGTCACTGGTTTCAACCAAGTAAATTTCTATCAGTTATCTATAACCAACCCTCTCTTCCATCCCTCCATCCCCTCCCTTGCAGCCATCAACAAGTCTTTTCTTCTGTACATCAGTCTGTTTTTAAGTCCTTATAGAAGGGGTCTCATACAATATTTGTCCTTGTGCCACTGGCTAATTTCTCTGAACATAATGTCTTCCAATTGAAATCAGGTTATGAGATGCTTCCTAAAATCACCATGGTTCTTTATCATTGCATAATGTTCCATTGAGTATATATACTATAGTTTGTTTATCCATTCATCTGTTGTCGGGCATTTGGGTTGATTCCACCTTTTTGCTATTGTGGACTGTGCTGCAGTAAACATTCTTGCACATGTGTCTGTTCACATGACTGCCCTTGCTTCTGTAGGACATATTCCAAGCAGTGGTTTTATTGGATCAACTGGTATATCTATTTCTAGCATTTTAAGGAAGCATCAGGTTGCTTTCCAATGAGGATGTACCATTTTGCAACCCCACCATCATCGTTTTGTTTTTCTAAGCAAAGAATTTCAGTATTTCTTGTAGCTTTCGTTTGCTTTTTACAAATTCTCTAAGTTTCTGCTTATCTCCAAACATCTTAATTTTGTCTCCATATTTGAAATACAGTTTTTCAGGATATATAATTCTTGGTTGGAAGTGTTTCTCATTCATGGCTTTCAATGTGTCATGCTATTGCCTCCATGCTAGCACCATTTCTGCCAAGAAGTCGGACAAAAACCTACAGAGCTTCCCTCTGAATGTTAGCTTTGCTTTGAGTTTCACTGCCTGTAAGAGTTTCTGCTTATGATTCATTTTATTAAGCTTGAGTATAATTATACCCTGGCCCCTAGAGTCGCCATGAGTCAGATCCGACTTGATGGCACTTGGCATAAAATGCCTTGTTGTCTTTCTTTTAGGGTCTACTTTTCGTGGCATTTAATACACATCTTAGCTATCTATATTCTATTCTTTCATAATTTCAGGGAAGCTGCTGTCAGCAACTCAGTAACAGTTCTCTCTGTTTTCAAGTATCCCTTCCTGTTCAGGAACTCCAGTTAATCATAGATTGTTCCTCCTAACAGAGTCCCACATGTTTCTTAATGCTTCTTTTGTTTCTTGTTTCTTTTCTCTGATTTCTCTTCATAAATGCTGGTGTCAGTAGCTCTATCTTCAAGGTCAGTAAGTCTAGTTTCCAGTTGTTCAATCCTGCTCTTTTGGCTTTGAATTTAGTTTTCTAAGTCTGTAATTTTGTTATTGATCTCTCAGATTTCAGACTACTGGTGTTCCATCGTTCAAACAGCTTGTTTAATTTTTCATTTTGCTCTGTTGTATTTTGTATAATGTCTAAGAGAGCTCTGCATACACTTCTTTGTGCTTTAGCTTCGACAGTTACAGAAAAGTTTCTTCATCTGAGATGTTCTTTGGTTCTTTATTTTGGGAGTTTTCTGGAGCCATGGATGAATGTTTTTTTAAATGCTAGGCTATGGTTTGCTGTTTATGGAACATCTAGAGGCTGTTTAGTTTTTCTGGTGTTGCCTTAACAGGAGCTGAGGCACACTTCTGAGAAAGAAGTTGATCACCAGCCACCTCTATGTACTCCAGTGACTGTCCCAGTGGAATCTGTGCACAGCAGGTTCCATCTCCTGGTTGGCAGTGACACAGCCCTACTTATGGAGTTACTGTGGGGCCATCAGCTGACCTTATGATGTGGATCAGTAAAGGTTGGATGAGATGCTGTCAGCCTGCACTGTAGTTATTTCTATGGGCAGTTGTATTTTAGAAAACTATCTGACCAATCCCCAAATCAATCAGCCTGTCAGGTGTGGTAAGCCCCTCCTTCCAGCTGAAAGCAGAGGGATCTCATCAGCTGTACCCAGATGCTGTGATATAGTTCATTGCAGGACAGGCTACTGGACTGCTGTCATTGCTTTCCAGGCCCCATCCATAACCACACTGTGCTAAACACAGCTTTTCTGCTGGAAAAAAGCATTCCCTGGGCTAGCATTGTCTCCCAGCCTGGAGATTAGCCCCTGCTGAGGTCTCCAGTTGAACATTTCCACCTCCCAGTCAAACAAGATGGAATACTTATCAAGCTGCCCCACCCAGCAAAACAGCAGAATCTATAGTGGACGTCCAAAAAGAGAGGGTAGAGGTCCAGTGTTGCTGAGTCTGAAACTCGTCTCTCAAACAGTGGCTATCCCACCTGCTGATCTCTTTAGCACTGTAGCTCTGGGTAGCTGCTGGTTAAGCATATCTCCTACCTGCCAGCCAACAAAAAGAAAAAAAAGTTTAAAAAGCCAGTCTGCGGTAGCTGGCTTATTCAAAGCCAGAGCAGATTTTGGGAAAAGGCAAGCAGTTTTCCATTCAGTGGCATGTGGTCCAACTGACAGCCCTATGCCATGTCTTAGGGCTCTCTGTGTGTCCAGAAAACTCCATTTAACTGTTAATCCAGGCCTCAGTTTTGAGAGGGAATTAAGGAGATATGTGTCTATTCTGCCATCTTCACTCCACCCTTTCCATATGGTTCTTTATTTCATCCTGATTTCTTCTATAGCTTAGGTATTTTTGAGCAAGGTATTTGTTTTCCATGAGTTCAAATTTCTGTTTATGGTTTTCCTGCTTTTGACTTCAACTTTTATGGCTTTATGGTCTGAGAAGATGCTTATCACTAATGCAGTGGTTTGGATTTTTGTTGAGACTTGTTTTATGTCCTAACACATGGTCTATTCTGGAAGATGTTCCATGTGCATTGGAGAAGAAGGTATACACATGTGTTGATTGGTAGAAGGTTCTGTATATGTTGATAAGGTCTAGTTTGTAAATTGTCACAATAAGATCTTCTGTGTCTTCACTGAGCTTTTCTCTGGATGATCGGTCCACTACTGAAAGAGGAGTGCTGAATTTTTCCACCTGTTTTTGTGGAGTGATCTATCTCACTTTTCAATGTTGTCAGTGCTTTCTTGCTGTACTGAGGTACTTTGGTGTTGGGTGCATAAATATTTGATATTATTTTGTCTTGCTTATTTATTCAAACTTTCAGCAATGAATAGTGACTGTTCTTGTAGATCTTACATTAAAGTCTATTTTATCGAGATTAGTATTGCCATTCTTCCTCTTCTCTATGTTATTGGTTTGGTATATATTTTTCCATCCTTTGATTTTCAGTTTGTTTATATCTTTGGGTCTTAGGTGTGTTTGTTGTAAGCAACATACAGATGTGCTGTGTCTTTTGATCCAGGATGTCAATTTGTCTCTTTATTGGAGTATTCTCCTTGTTTGCATTCAGTGCAATTATTGATAGGTATGTTTAGTGCTGTCATTTTGATGCATGTATTTGTGTGTTATTGATGTTTTCTATGTTTTTCTTAATACTCTGTTCTGGGTCATTCTTCTTTATAGGTTGTCCTTTCAAAATTTTCAATGTTGGTTTTGTGTTTGTTGAGACTTCTGTATTATGCTTCATGTTTTGATATGTCACCTTGTTATTTTGCTTTGCAGCTACTCCTGTGATCCCCCTTACTATTCTAAGTTTAAACCAAACTTTAACTTCTATGTATCTTTTTAATTTCCTCTTCATATGAAAAGGTGATAACTACTGTAATATATACCTGGTTTTAATATAATGATGTCATAATTTTCACATTATGATCACTGGCTCTCTTCTCTTAATTTAGTTTCAATTGAGCTTTTTGACTTCCCTAAGTGAGTAGGATTTTTGGATGCTGTATCCTGCATTACCTTCTTAAATACACACTTAATGGTTTTGTTTTTCTGTGCAAAGAGCTTCTTTCAGTATTTCTTGTAGTTGGGTTTGGTTTTTACAGTCTCAAGGCTTCTGTTTATCTGTGAATATCTTAATTTCACTCTCATATTTGAGAGACACTTTGTATGATATATAATTCCTGTTGGAATTTTTTCTCCTTCAGGGATTTTAGTGTGTAATCCTGCTGCTTTCTTGCCAACACTGTTTCTTCTGAGAAGTCATACAAAAGCATACAGGATCTCCCTCTGAATGTTAGCTTAGCTTTGAGCCTCACTGCCTTTACGAGAATCTGTTTATATTTCATTTTATTAAGAATGATTATAATAGGTCTTGGTGTCTTTCTTTTGGGGGTCTAGTTTTTGTGCCATTCTATACACATCTTGGATATGTATGTTTTCTTTTGCAATTTCTGGGAGTTTTTTGTCAGCAAGTCTACAACAATGGTCTCTGTGTTTTCAGCTATTTTTCCCTGTTCAGGAACTTTACTTATTTGTAGATTGTTCCTCCTAATAGAGTCCCACATGTTTCTTAATGCGTCTTATTTCTTCTCTCTGACTTCTCCTCGTAAATGCTGGTGTCAGTTGTTCTATCCTCAGCCTCACTAACATTGGCTTCCATTGCCTCCGTTCTGCTCCTTTGGGTTTTAATTGAATTGTCTAATTGTCTAATTTTATTACTGATCTACTGGATTTCAGATTGTTGATGTTCCATCACTTCAAAGAGATTACTTAATTTTTCATTTTGCTCTGTTCCCTTTTGTTCAGCCTCTAGGAGGCCTTTTTATATAATTCTTGAGTCTTTGACCTCCTATAGTTTCAGAAAGTCTTTTTCATCTGGGAATTCTTTTCATTCTTTATTTTTGGAATTTTCTGGAGCACAGTGAATTGCTTCTTTAAATGGTTATGGATTGATTTTTGTCTGCATGCCATCTAGAAGCTGCTTGATATCTCTGGTTTTACCACAACAGGAGTTGAGTAGTAGTTCTAAGAGGGGGAGTGGCTCCCAGCTGTCTCTGTGTACTGTAGTGACTGGCCCCACATGGTTTTCTAGGGTCACAGACTCTGCCTTTTGGCTGGCAAAGATGGTACCCTACTTATGCAGTCACTAAGAGACTGCCAGCCAACCCTATGATGTGGATCAGTGAAGGGAAGAGGAGAAGCTGCCAGGCCTCTCAGCAGTCAGTTCTCCAGGTGATCTTGTTTTCAAAAGGTACTTTACTGCTGAATGACGAGCTGCCCAACAGCTGTTGGAAACAGTCAGGCCCTCATGCATGGCAGGTCCCACCTTCTGGCTGACAACTAAAGTACCTCATAGGCCATCCCTACATGCTGTGAGTGGTTTAAAATAGGGAGGGATTAGGACCTTCCTGCCATCCTTTGCCAAGCCCCACTCATTATTCTAGACAGGAATTGTCTTAAATGCAGCTTTTCTCCTGAGAAGCACTTGCCAGACAGGAGCTGCTGCTCCACTTGAGAATCAGCTGCAGCCAAGGTCCCCAGCTAGGTGACTCTGCCTCTCAGCTGACCAAGATGGTATCCTGGACAAGCTGCCCTTCCTGCTATGAAACAGCAGAATCTATAACACTGTTCCCGAAAGAGTGGAGGTGTAATTGTGCCCCCAGCAGCAGCTGGGCTCTCAATATGTGGCTATCCCATGCATAGTCTCTCTGTTGCGCTCTATGCTGTTTATTTAGGCACTGCAGTTTGATGTATTTTCTGACTCATGCCCAGTTCCCACCTCCCAGAAACAAAGAAGGCATCCAATTGCAGTCCTCTTAAAGAGTGGGTCAGTAGGAGCGGGACTCAGTGGCTGCTGTCTTGTCTTTGAGAGTAGTTTAGTCCATTACTACAGCCTAGTCAAATCTGAGAACCCTAAGCCAGATCCTAGGGCTCCCTGGATGTACATGCTCCTCCTTTAAGTTATCATTCCAGGCCTTAGTTCTCAAGGGAATTGAGATGTGTGTCTACTCTGCTATCCTGTCCTCCTCCTGGGAATTTTTTATTTACCTTTTTAATCTCTTCTGATGGATTTATTTAGTTGTTCTACCTCTGTTTGTGCTAGTATTGGTAGTTAGTGTGTTTCTAGAAATGTGTCACTTTCCTCTAGGTTTTTGAATTTATGAGAGTACAATTTTTCATACTATTCTGTTATGATTTCTTTAATTGCATTTGGGTCTGTCTTGATATCACACATCTCGTCTCTTATTTGAGTTACTTGCTTCCTTCTTTATCCTTTGTGAGTTGGTCAACGGTTTATCAGTTTTGTTTACCTTTAAAAATTAAAAAAAAAAAAACTTTTGATCTTGTTAACTGTTTCAGTCTTTCTTCTATTCTGTAATTTATTTGGTTTCACTCTGATTTTAATTGTTTGCTTTCTCCTGGTGCCCAAGGGGTACTTTTGCTGTTTTCTTTCCACTTGTTCAGTTGTAGAATTAATTCTTTGATTAGAGCTCTTTCTTCTCTTTGGATGTGCGCATTTAGTGAGATAAATTGACCCCTGGGCATTGCTTTTGCTGTCCCATAGATTCTGGTAGGATGTGTTTTCATTCTTATTTGATTCTATCACTTTATTCCATTCTAGATTTGCTCAATAAATCAATCTTTTTTGAGCAAGATGTTGTTCGGTTTTCATGTGTTTGATTTTTTTCCCTTGTTTTTTCTGTTACTGGTTTCTATTATTACAGCTTAGTGATCTGAAAAGATGCTTTCTAATATTTCAATGCTTTAAATTTTGTTAAGGAATTCTTTGTGGCCCAATATGTGGTCGATTCTAGAGAACATTCCATGAACATTTGAAAAGAAAGTACACTTGACTGTTGTTAGATGGAGTGTTCTGTATATATCTATGAAGTCAAGTTGGTTGATAGTGGCATTTAGATCTTCCATGTCTTTACTGATCTTATTTCTAGATGTTCTTTTACTGGAAGTAGTGTATGGAAGTCTTCTATTATTTTTGTGGAGCTATCTATTTCTGTTTTCAATGCAGTTATTATTTGTTTTACATATCTTTAGCCCTGTCATTGAATGTGTGGATAAATAACCTGATTATGTCCTCATGGAGTATTGATCTTGAAGCATTATATAATATCCTTCCTTATCCAATGCCTTAGATTTTATTTTTAAGTCTATTTTATCAAAGATTAATATTGCTACTCCTCTTTTTTAAAGTTAGCTGTGTAAATATTTTTCTATAATTTGAGTTTTAGTTTGTTCATGTCTTTGAGTCTAAGGGGTGTTTCCTGTGGGGAGTGTATAAGTGGGTCATTTTTTAAATTCAGTGTGCCACTCTTCCTCTGCTCATTGTCCACTTATGTTCAGCATGATTATTAATAGCTATTAGCTTAGTGTTGTCATGTCAGCATCTTTTTTTAATATGTAGACATTTCCTTTGTTTCATTTGATTTTCTATAGCAAATTTTTTATGTGCTTCCTTTACATCTTTTTCAGTGTTGGTGGTATTGTATTCTTTGGGGCTTCAAGTTTTTTTATTATTATTATTTTTATTTTAATGCTTAGGATTGATGGTTTCCTTTGTGGTTATCAACATTTAACCCCTATTTTTCCAAATTTACACCAGTCTTTAATTTCTTTGGTTTCCTCTACATATGAAAATATGTGGCTAAATTTTCTTTTAAGTGCCTGCTTTTTTTACAATAGTTACTTAATGACATCTCTGTTTCCCTATTTTCAATGTTTCACCTTTTTTTTTTGATTCGTCTATTTGTGTTAACATCCAGTTACTCTGTTCTGTATTTTGGTCTTGTGTTGTTACTAATTTTCTAACCAAATGATTCCTTTAGTATTTCTTGTAATTTTGGTTTGGTTTTTACAAATTATCTAAATTTCTGATTGTCTAGAAATGTCCTAATTTTGCCATCATGTTTGAGAGCTAGTTTTGCTGCATGTATAATTCTTGGCTAGCAGTTGTTTTCCTTCAAGAATTTGTATATGTCATCCCATTGCCTTCTTGTCTGCATGATTTCTGCTGAGTAATGTGAGCTTTATCTTATTGATACTCCTTTGCAGGATATTTTTTATTTATCTCTAGCCACTTTTAGATGTAGTTCCTTATCTTTAGCTCAGCAAGTTTGATTTATAATATCCCTTGGTATCTTTCTTTTGGAATCTACCTTGTGTGTAGTTTTGTGAATGTCTTGAAGAGATACCTTCTCATCTTTGATAATATCAGGGAAGCTTTCTGTCAGCTAATCTTAGTTCTTCTGTGTGTTTTCTGTTATTTCTCTGTTCTGGTACTCCAGTCACTTGTGCATTATTCTCTTCCATAACGTCCCACATAATTCTTGGTATTTCTTGGTTTTAAAAAATTCTTTTATCTGATTTTGCTCAAATATGTTGATGTCACACATGCTTTATCTTCAGTCTCACTAATTTGGCCCTCCATTACCTCAGTTCCTTTCCTTTGATGTTTCATTGAGTTGTCTAATTCTGTAATTTTGTTATTAATTTTATGAATTTCTAATCCTTGCCACTCTGATTTCTTGTGGCCTATTCAATTTGTCATTACATTCTGCTGCATTTTACCTCCTTCTTGATTTCTTGAACAGTTCTAAATATTAATATTTTGTATTTTACCTCTGACTACTCCAGAAAGTTTTTTTCCTCTAGAAAGTTTCACTCTTCATTCTGAGAACTTTCTGAAGAGAGTATTGTCTCCTCTTTAAGTGTTTAGATATGGACTGTTGTCTCTGAGCCATCAGTCAATTGTATTTATTTATTTTATATTTTCCTATTTGACTCGACGGCACTTGGCATTGTGTTCTAGGCTGGTTATGCATGATAGTTTGGTTATTGTTTTCTTTGAAGTTCTAATGTCCTGTGACCAGGTGATTAGAACTAGACACGGGAGACCAAAAGTCCATTTATGCTTCTTATATCTGACTTAATGGCACTTGGCTTGGCTTGGAAAATGGATTCAGCTCGTGTCCAGGTAGTCAGTCATCAAGTGTGTGGTACAGGCTCTCTCCTACTGCCGTATATGGGCAGGGGTGATTGTTATAGGCCGAGATGCCTGGCTGCAGCTGCTATGAAAGGAGGGAGGCTAACAGCCTCCACTGAGTGCCTCTGAGCATGGTGTATCTCTTTACGTTTATTTAGGTTACAGACAGTTTCTGCCCTAATTTTCTGGCTTAGGGGAGTTGGTAGAATACCCTCCTCAAGTTTGTTAAATTGTTCTCCCTCTGAGCTTGGGAGAATGGCCAAGGAATCCTTCTACTAGCTATTAACTGGTATCAGACTGTAGAACCATGAACAGTGCAGAGAAAGGAGGGAGACAATTGCTCAGATGGTCTTCAAGAGTCTTATCTCTGTCTCAGTTAATGGCACAGACTCTAGCACTGGGCAGGGTGCAGAGAAAGGAAGGAGGAGCTTTGGGAGAAGGGAGATAGACCTATACTGAAGGAAAGAGAACGATGTGTGAACAGTAGATTAAATGCAAAGACTGCTTTCGATGATCTGGTGCTGCTTCCTACTGGCTCTGGAAGCACAAGCAGATTCTCAGATGGCTTTTGCTGCTGAGAAGGATGTCCACAAACCTGCACCACTCAGCTGACCACAGTGGCTGGGCTGTTACCCGCCAAGTCAAGTCTGTAGTACTTTTGGTGCTACTCTCCCTTTCCCATCACTCAGTAGTTTTTAACTTTCCCTTTGATGTTCAGAGCCTCCAAAATTTCATATGTACTGAATTCATTTGTTCTTTTAGGTGTTTGTTGTTACAAGGGTCACAGGAAGCATCCATCTACTTCACCATCTTGGCCCCACTTGCCCCAATGGCATTTTTTTAATGAAATGTTGAAACAAATAACTAACTTTACATGGAAAGGGAAGAAGACCTGGATAAGTAAAGCATTGCTGAAGAAGAACAAAGTGTGAAGCCTCACACTATCAGCCATTAGAAGCTATGATAGCCCCAAAAGCTTAATACTGGTACAACACATGCATAGTGTAATGGAACGTGATTGAGGATCCACTTACAGGCAGTTGATATTTGACAAAGACCCAAAGTACATAAACCAGGGAAAAGAAGTTCTCTTTAACAAGTGTTGTTGACATAAGTGGATATTCATCTGCAAAAGATCCATACCTCACACCACACACAAAAACTAACTCGAGGGGGTGTGCCCTATATGGCAGACTGGTCACACATCTCTTCTGGTCCCTCCAACAGCTAATATAGCACAAAACAACTGAATGAAGTAAAAACAACTTTTTGGGAGCCCCAGTACCAGATGTAAATATGTAAGATCAGACGGTGAGACAGAAAGTAGAGAAATTAACTTTGACAGAGGCAAATCAGAAGTGCAAAGGGTCTTGCTTCCTCTGATGTGGAGGTGGAGTGGTGACTCAAGTGCAGAGGCCATTTTTGTTGGCTGGAAGCTTAGGAATAGGACTGTTACCCCTGGAAGTGTGGCTGAGGCCTGCTGCCATGTTGAGCAGAGGTGCCTGTCTCTTTTCAACTGAGAGGCTGAGCTTGGGTGGCCATGCCTCAAGAGTGTGGTGGTGGCTTGGCAGCTGAGTGAAGTGACATCCTCCCCCCTCCATTCTTTGAGATATACTGTAGGCAAATTTCTGGTGTGCTAGCTGTACAAGTAGCTGCATTGTACATGAGTGCCCTGAACTTTTCTCCCATGTCACAGAGAGGGAAACAAAGGGATGTGCATAAACAAACCTCCAGTGAATCACTGGAGCCAGAGCCACAGTCCAGAGCCTGAGACTAATCCTCAAGATGATCTCGAGATTAGTGCTCACAATTCCTCAGGACTCCAGCCTTTCCAACTTGCTGAGTTCCCTCCCTCTCTATCCCTAGTCTTTTCTACTTGCTTTCTCTGCTTTGCAGCAGAGGCTAAATCCTGATGCTTTATCCAGGAGGAAGAGGATTAATTTACTTGTGTGTCCTGAACTTTTCTCCTGGTCTTGGAGAGGGAAACAAAGGTAGGGATGTAGGACAAACTCCACTGACTCATCTGAGCTATAGATTGCTACACCTTTCTGCCAGACCTGGAGAAGGAAACAAAGTAAATGCTGGAAGAAGAATTATACTGGCTTTCCTGACCTAGCAATTATTATTACATTTCTCAGCATAGTCATCACTCCAACCACTGAGTGAGAAGACATCAAAATTATTAAGTTACCAGTAGCCACTCTAGCTCACAGGACTAGAATATTTGGACAGTCAAGCTCAAATTAACACACACTTACAAATATATACATATAAGTTTGACTACAATAACCTAACAATTAAATCATGACAGCTTTCTGATGGCTCAGAGACAAAAATCAATCTTTAACCATTTAAAAAAGCAATACAACATGGCTACAGGAAATTACCAAAACAAAGAATCAAAAATTTTTCAAGAAGCCTTCCTGAAACTATTGGAGACAGAAATATAAAACAATTATGTATAATAGAGCCCTTCTAGGTTTTAGGGTGGAAATTAGGCAAAGTGCAGCAAAACAAAATGAGAAGTTAAACAAGGTACGTGAATTGCTAGAATAATGATGATCTGAAATTCAGCAGATTAACAATAAAATCAGAGTTAGACAATTCAACTGAAATGGAAAAGAAATGGAATACAAATGGAATGCAGAATTAGCAAGACTGAAAAAGCAACTGACACCAACATTTACGAAGAGAAATTAGATAAAAAGAATCAAGAAAAATAGAGAATCATTAAAAGCTACATGGGACTCACAGGATGAATAATTTATAAATGATTGCAGTATCAGAACAGAGAGGTATAGAAGAAAATACAGAGAAAATTGTTGAAGAGTTGCTGGCAGAAAACTTCTCTGACATTATGAAAGATGAGAAGATATCTATCCAAGATATTCATCAAATTTCACAAAAGGTAGTTCCCAAAAGAAACACACCAAGACATATAGTAATCAAGCTTAACAAATGAGACTTAAGGAGAGGTCCCTACAGGCAGCTAGCCTTAAACTAAAATTAAAACTGACCTCTGACTATTTGGCTGAAACAATGTTGACAAGTGGGCATTGAGATGATACAAAGAAAGTTTTGAGTGCAAATAACTTCCAATAAGGAATTACATGTCCTTCAAAGTTGTTTCTCAAATATGATGGTGAAATTAGGACATTCTTAGATAAACAGATGCATAGGAACTTTAAAAATGAAACCAAAATTACAAGAAATACTGTAGGAAGTTCTTTGTTTAGAAAAGCAGTAACTCTAGACATACACTCAAGGATGCAAACCAGGATACAGCACCTAGAGTCCCACTTGATCAGGGAAGTAACAAAGATCAATCAAAGATAAAACATTAAAATAAGGGACAGACGTCTTATGTAAATTAAGACATTATACTAAAAAGAGAGACATATTCATGTATTCATAGAACATTCAGTTGGAGAGGAAGTCAAGGAGATACAAAAAGTTAAAGATTGGTTTAAACCTAGAACATTAAAGGAGAATACTAGGTTAGCCACAAAGCAAACTATCAGTATGACACATCAAAAAAAGAAACACAATATAGAAGTCTCAACAAGTACAAAACCAACATGGAAAAGAAAACTCATAAAGAAAAATGACTTAGGAAAGAATATTAAGTGGAAAAAAAGAAACTGTCACAACACACACAAAAGACACCAAAATGACATCAATAAATACATCCTTATCAATAATTACACAGAATGTAAATGGATTAAATGCACCAACAAAGAGACAGAGAGTTGGACCAAAACCCACAATATGCTTGCAAGAAATACAACTTAGACTTAAAGATGTGAACAAACTGAAAATCAAAGTATGGAAAAATATATAACAAGCTAACAACATGTAACAAAGAGCAGGAGTTGTCATATTAATCTCAGATAGGATATCAGAACTTCTACATATATTGAACAAACACTGACAAATGAGATAGATCACTTCACAATAATACTACGAGACTTCAACACTCCACTTTCAATGATGGATAGACCATCCAGAAAAATATAAATACAGATATGGAAGATCTTATTGAGATAATCAACCATCTCAACCTCACAGACATATACAGAACTCTCTACCCAGCAACAGACAAGTACACCTTCTTTTCCAATGCACATGGAACACTTTCCAGAGTAGACCACTTATTAGGCCATAAAGCTAGTCTCAAGTAAACCCCAACCCACTGAAATAATACAAAGCATCTTCTCAGACTATAAAGCCTTAGAAGTTGAAATCAATAACAGAAAAAACATGGGTAGAAACCCAAAGAAATGAGAATTCTACAGCACTTTGCTAAAAAATTCTTCGGTTATAAAAGAAATCAAGGATGCAATAAAGAAATCTATGGAATGAAACATGGAAACCCTGGTAGGGTTGGGTTAGGTGCTATATCTGCTAACCAAAAGTTCAGCAGTTCAAAGTCTGCCAAGCTCTTCTTGGAAACTACAATACAGTTCTACTGTGACCTATTGATGTGCTATGAGATGGGTCTGACTCAATGGCAGTGGGTTTATTTTTTGTTTTATGAAATCAAATGAGAATAAATACACATCCTACCAGAACTTAGGATATACAGCAGAGCTGTACTCAGAGGTCAACTTATTTCATTAAACGCACACATTCAAAATGAGGAAAGGGCCCAAACTAAAGAAGTAAGCCTACAACTTGAACAAGTAGAAAGAGAACAACAAAGGAACCCCTCAGACACCAGGAGAAATCAGTTAATAAAAATTAGATCAGAACTAAATGAATCAGAGAATAGAAAAACGAAAGTTAACAAAACCGAAAGCTCGTTCCTTGAAAAGATCAACAAAATTGGCAGACCATCAGCAAAACTCACAAAAGAAAAGCAGGAGAACAAGCAAATAACCTGAATAAGAAATGAAACAGGAGATGTAACAACAACTCAATCACACTTAAAGAATCATAACAAAATACTATGAAAAATTGTACTCTAATAAATTAAAAAATCTATAACAAATGAATGGATTTCTAGAATCACATTGTATACCAAAACTATCACAAAGAGAAACAGACCAATTTAATGAACCCATCACAAAAGAAAAGATTGAAAAAGTAACCAATAAACTACCAACCAAAAAAAGTACTGCCCTAGATGACAGCACTGGAGAATTCTACCCAAACTTTTAGAGAGGAGTTAGTACCAATACTACTAATTGTATTTCACCACAAAGAAAAGGACAGAACACTCCCAAATTCATTTTAGGAAGCTGGCATAACCCTAATACCAAAGCTGGGAAAAGATAGCACACACACACAAAAAAATTATAGGCCAAAATTTCTCACAAACTTAGGTACAAAAATCTTCAACAAAATCCTAGCCAATAAAATTCAATATATCAAAAAAAAAATCATCATGATCAAATAGGATTCATACCAGGAATACAGGGTTGAATTTACATAACAAATAAAATTAATGTAATCAACCACACAAATAAAACAAAAGATATGAATCACTTTATGCTATCAGCCAATGCAGAAATGGCATTTGACAAGGTTTAATACCCATCCATGTTCAAAACTCTCGGAAAAATAGGAATAAGAGGGAAATTCCTCAACATAAAAAGGGGCGTCTATTTAAAGCCAACAGCCAACATCATCATAAATGGAGAGAGACTGAAAGAATTCCCCCTGAGAATGGAAACAGACAAGGATTCCCACTGCCACCAATTCCATTCAACATTGTGCTGAAGGTTCTAGCCAGAGAAATCAGACAAGATAAATAAAGGGCATCTGCATCACTAAAGAAGAAGTAAAATATCCCAATTTGCAGATGATAAGATTGTGTACACAGAAAACCCTAGTGAGCCAAGTCAACTAAGGAGTCCATAAATAAACTACAGGAAATATTAGAATAATTCAGCAAAGTTTCTGGATATAGGATCAACATAAATAAATCAGTAGAATTCCTTTACACCAACAAAGAGACAAAGAGGAATCATAAAATCAATCATTCACAATACTCCCAAGAAGATAAAACACCTAGGAATAAACCTAACCAGAGATGTAAGAGAACGTTCAAAGAAAATTACGAGACCCTACTGCAAGAAACCAAGAGACATAAGTGGGTAAACGTACTTTTCTCATGGATAAGGAGGCTTAACTTCTGAAAATGTCTATTCTACCTAAAGTGATCTACATATACAGTGCAATACTAATACAAATTCCAATGTCATTTTCTAATGAGATGGAGAAACAAGTCACTTACTTCTTTTGGAAAGGGAAGAAACCCCAGAGTAAAGCATTACTGAAGAAGAGGAACACAGTGGGAGGCCTCACACTACCTGACCTTAAAACCTATTACATTGCCACAGTAGTCAAAATAGCCTGATACTGGTACAAAAACAGATACATAGACCAATGGAACAAAACAGAGAATCCAGTAATAACCATCTTTTTATGAACAGCTGGTATTCAACAAAGGCTCAAAGGTAAACTGTGGCAAAAACACTCTCTTTAACAAATGATGTTGACAAAACTGATTATCTATCTGCAAAAAACTGAAACAAGACCCATATGTCACACCTTACACAAAACTAACTCAAAGTGGATTGAAGACCTAAATATCAAATCTAAAACCACACAGATCATGGAAGAAAAAATAGAGACAACATTGAAAGTTCTAATACACAGCTTAAGCAGACAACAAATTTTACTAACAAGGCACAAACAGCTGAAAAGAAAGTAGATAAATGGAAACTACTAAAAATCACTTGCATCCAAAGACTATCAAGAGAGGAAAAAAATTGGCTACAGAATGGGAAGACAATATTGGGCAACCATATAACTGATCAATGTCTAACTTCCATAATCTACAATGTATTGCAAAATATCAACAAGAACAAGGCAAGGAACTGAATTAAACAATGAGCAAAAGATAGGGACAGACATATTTCCAAAGACAGCCAAAAGACACATGAGGACATTCTCACAATCATTAGCTGTTAGAGAAATTTAAATCAAAACTACATTGAGATACCATCACATCCCAACAGTGTTGGCACTAGCCCAAAAAACACAAAACAGCAAATGCTAGAAAGGCTATAGAGAGACTGAAATTCTCTTACACTGCTGGTGGGAATGTAAAATGGTACAACCTCTTTTGAAAGCAATTTGATTTCTTCAAAACCTAGAAATAGGGTGGTGGGGCCAAGATGGCAGACTAGACACATGTTTCCTTGATTCCCTCTGAAAACTAAAGCCTAGAAAAATAAGTGAACTGAGCAGTGTCAACATTCCCAAGATCTGGTGCAGTGCTGTAAGATTGGACTGGATGAAAGGAAGGGAGAAACTACTTCTGTTGGAGGCAAGGATGAGGCACACTGAGTCCTGATTCTGCTGGTACATCACTTGAGATGATTACAGGTATGAATGCCTTCTTTGTAAGCTGAGAGGCTGGGAATGGGACTGCCAAGCCTGGGAGCCTGCGAGCCAACTACTACACTGAACTACAGTGCTTAAACAAACAGTATATCCTGCAGCAGGGAGACTGCTTGGGACAGCCACATCTAGAGAACACAGCTGCAGCTGGCATCCATAGGTGCCAGTGCCCCTTCCCCTTCTCTCCTCTAAGCTGTGCCATAGATACTGATGACTCACTGCAGGAGATGCAGCTAGGGTGGGATGCCATCTTGGTCAGCTGAGAGGAGGAGTTAGCCAAGCCTGAGGTCTCACCTGGGGCTATTTCCCATGCTGACGAACAGTGCCGGTCTGCAGAGTGCTTTGCCCTGCAAAAAGCTGTTTTAAAGACAATGACACCTGGAGAATGTAGTGGGGACTGGCTTCCAAGTGCAGCAGTACCCTAACTCCTCCCTCACTTGAGCCATGTTATACTGTCTGGGGATGGCCCATGAGGCACGACCTTTGTCAGCCAGGAGGTGGGGGCCTACCATCACTGAGGACCCAGTTGCTTTTGGCTGTGGGTGGTCAATGCATCTCTCAGGGGAAAGCAGATTTTAAGATAAGAGCAGCTAGAGAGTGCAGTAGTGACTGGTGGCTGAGTGTGATGGTGTCATTTCCACCACCACCATACACTGAGCCTCACCATGGCATCAGCTGATGGCCCACTGGAGACTACATAAGTAAGGCATTGTCTTTGCCAGCCAGGAGGTAGGGCCTGCCACCCTTGAGGGTCCAACTGTTTCAGTGACTACTGTACAGTACCCCTCTCAGCAGAGAAGCAGTTTTTAAGATAAATGCACCTAGAGAACACAGCAGTTCCTGGTAGCCAAGTGTGGTGGCATCCTTCAGTCCTCCCTTCCCTGAGCTACACCATAACCTTGACTGGTGTGACAATGGAGACCTGGCACAAGTAGCTCACCACTTTTAACAACTTGGAATCAAGGCCTGCCACCCCCGAGGGCCAAGCTTGGGCCAAGCACTAAGATGAGCAGCATTGTGGGGCTTTACAGCATCTACATTGCTAGAGAAGCTATATATAAGTCAGCTGCACCTAGAGAACACAGTGGAGAATGATGAGCAAATCTAGCAGTACCCTTACTCTCTCCCTTCTTAGAACTATGCCATAGTTCCCATTGGTATAACACTGGTGACACTGAACAGCTTCTTGATGGCATGAAGTCAACAATCTATAGCTAACCATTTAAAGAAGCAGACCACCGTGGCTCTAGAAAACTCCCCAAATAAAACATAAAAAAACTTCTAAGATGAAGAAGGCGTTCTGAAATTATTAGAGGTAAAATACAAAGAAATTATGAACAGAGCCCTTCTAGAGATTAAACAAAATGCAGCAGAACAAAACAAAAAATTAAGTTAACTATATGAATGATCTGAAATCCAGAAGATCAATAATACAATTACAACATTAGACAATTCAATGCAAAGCCAAAAGAGCAGAATAGAGGAAATGCAATTCAGAATAAGTGAGATCCAAGGTAAAGCAACTGATACAAGCATTTATAAGGAGAAATCAGAGAAAAGAAGAAAAATCAAGAAGCATTAAGAAGCATATGGGATAGAATCAATAGGAATAATCTATGAGTAATTGGAGCTGCTGAATAGGGAATGACAGCAGAAAATACAGAGAGAATTGTTGAAGAGTTGCTGACAGAAAACTTCCCAGAAGTCATGAAGGAAGAGAAAGTAAATATTCAAGATGCTTATTGAGCATCACAAAAACTAGACTTTAAAAGAAAGACACCAAGACACACTAGAATCAGGCTTAATAAAATGAAACATAAAGAGAGGTCCTTAAAGGCAGTGAGGCTGAAAGGAAATCTAATGTACAAAGGGAAGTCCTGTAAGTTTTGTCTGACTTCTCAGCAGATACAATGTTGGCAAGAAGGCAGTGGGATGACACAAAGCCTTGAAGGAGAAAAACCTCTAACTGAGAATTACATACATATCTTGCAAAATTGTCTCTCAAATATGATGGTGAAATTAAGACACTTCAAGATAAACAGATGCTTAAAGACTGCAAAAACCAAAACAAAACTACAAGAAATATTGAAAGAGCTCTTTGTTTAGAAAAACAATAGCATCAATTGTATACTTGTTTATGAAATGCAGGACACAGAATCCAGAGTTCTGCCCAGTCAGTGAAATGACTAAGCTAAATCAAAGCTAAAATATAAAAAGTTTGGAACCAGTGATCTTAACATGAAAAGTGTGACATCATCACACTATAAAAAAGGATATATTTCAGTAGATATAACCCTTTCAGAAGGAGAAGAAATTAAGAAGACATACAGAAGTTAAAGATTGATTTAAACTTAAAACATTAAGGAAGATCAAATTGGTAGCTGCAAAGCAAGCTAACAACACAACACATAAAAACAAGAACATAATACAAGAGTCTCAACAAAACAAAACCAACACTACAAAAGATGAAATGTAAACCCATAAAAAAATGACCTAGAACAGAATATTAAGAGAAACAAAGAAAACATCAACAATAACAAAAAAGACACCAAAATGACAGCACTAAATGCATACCTATCAATAATTACACTGAATGAAGATGGATTGAATGTTCCATTAAAGAGGTACAGGATAATAGCTTGGAACAAAAAACACAATCCATCTTTATGGTGCTTACAAGAAATATACCTTAAACTCAAAAATATGAACAAACTGAAAAATCAAAGGAAAGAAAAATTGCACACCAAGCTAACAACATACAGTGAAGAGTAGGAGTGGCAATACTAATCTCAGATAAAATAGATTTTAATGTAAAATCCACCATTGTAGACAAGGATGCTCACTATTTATTGCTGAAAAGTTTAATACATAAACAGGATATAACAATATTAAATATTTATGCACCCAGTAACAGCTAATCTAAATACATAGAACAAATGCTGACACCACTGAAAAATGAGATAGATCACTCGTCAATAATACTAGAGACTTCAACAGTCCATTTTCAGTAATGGACAGATCATGCAGAAAAAAGGAAGTAAAGATACGGAATCAACCAACTAGACCTCATCAACATATATAGCACTTTTTACCCCAAAACAAATTGTACACTTTCTTTTCCAATGCACATAGAACATTTTCCAGACTAGACCACATATTAGGTCACAAAGCAAGTCTCAACAAAATCCAACCCATAAAATTATTGCAAAGTATTTTCTCAGACCATAAGCCATAAAATTTGAAATCAATAGCAGGAAAACATTAGGTAGAAATTTGAACTCACAGAAACTGAATAATAGCTTGCTAGAAAAGCCATGGATTATAGAAGAAATCAAAGATGCAATGAAGAAATTTACAGAATCAAATGAGAATGAAAACACATCCTACTGGTACTGATGGTATGCAGCAAAACCAATGCTCACAGGTCCATTTATCTCTCTAAATGTACACATCCAGAAGGAAGAAAAGGCCCAAAGCAAAGAATTAACCTTATAACTCAAAGAAGCATAAAGAGAGAGACAATAGAACCCCTCAAACACAAGAAGAAAACAGATAATAAAGATTAGAGCAGAACTAATTGAATTAGAGAATAGAAAAGCAATTGAAAGAATTAGCAAAACCAAAAGCTGGTTCTTTGAAAACATCAACAAAATTGATAAACCATTAGGTAAACTTACAAAAGAAAAACAAGAGAGAAAACAAAAACTCAAATAAGAAATGAGTTGGGAGATGTCACAACAGACTCAAATAAAATCAAAAGTATCACAACAGGATACTACAAAAGACTGTACTCTAACATATTTGAAAACCTAGAGGAAATGAGCAAATTTCTAGGTTCATATCACCTTTCAAAATTATCACAAAGAGAAGTAGAACAACTTAATTAACCCGTCACAAAAGAAGAAATTGAAAAAGTAATAATAATAATAATAAAAATCTACCAATCAAAAAAGTCCTGCCCCAGACGGTTTCACCAGAGAATTCTTCCAAACTTATAGGAGGATTTAATTCCAATACTACTGAGACTATTTCTCAGAATAGAAAAAAGGATGGAATACTCCTGGATTCATTCTATGAACCAGCAGCAGCCTTATACCAAAGCCAGGAAAAGATGCCAAAACAAAAGAAAATTACAGACCACTATCACTCATGATCCTAAATGAAAAAATCTTCAACAAATGCCTAGTCAATAGAATTCAACAATAAATCAAAAAAGTAACCCATCATCACCAAGCTGGATTTATACCAGGGATGCAGATTTACTTCAGCATAAGAAAACAATTAATGTGAACAACTGTGTAAATAACTCAAAGGATAAATTTTACCTGATTTTGTCAATTGATACAGAAAAATTATTTTACAAAGTCCAACACCCATTCATGTTAAAAATTTTCAGCGAAATAGAAATAGAAGGGAAATTCCTCAATGCAATAAGGGGTAAGTACACAAAGCCAACCAATTATGTCATCTTCAATGCAGAGAGACTGAAATAATTCCCCTTGAGAATGGGGAACTAGACAAGGATGCCCACTCTCCACTTCTTTTCAACAGTGTGCTAGAAGTTCTAGCCAGAGTAATTAGACAAGACAAAGGAATAAAGGGCATCCGTATTGGCAATGAAGAAGTAAAATCTTCGTATTTGTAGATGAGATGATTGCATATACAGATAATCCAAAGGAATCTGTAACTAAACTATTGGAACAAATAGAGGAGTTTAGCAAAGTATAGGGATACAAGATAAACATAAGTAAATCAGTGGAATTCCTTTATGCCAACAAAGAGATCATCAAACAAGAAATCACCAAATCAGCACCATTTACTATAGCCTCGAAAAAGATAAAATTACCTAGGAGTAAATCTAACCAGAGAAATAGCAAATCTTTACAGAGAAAATTATAAGGCCTTACTGTAAGAAAGCAAAAGAGACTTACATAACTGGAAAAACCTACCTTGCTCCTGTATTGAAAGACTTATCATTGTCAAAATGTCTGTTTTATCCAAAGCAATCTATATATACAATGAAATTCCAACACAAATCCCAGTGTCATGTTTTAATGAGGTGGATAAATAAGTCACCTACTTTGTTTGCAAAGGGAAGAAACCCCGAATAAGCAAAGCATTACTGAAGAAGAGGAACACAGTGGGAGGCCTCTCCCTACCCTACCTTAGAGCCTGTTACACTTCCATGGCAGTTAGAATAGCCTTGTACTGGTACAAAATGAGGCATAAAGACCAGAAATGTCACCACCCTCTTATGAACTGTTGTTATTTGACAAAGCCCCAAAGGTTGTAATCCAGGGTAAAAACAATCTCTTCTAACAAATGATGTTGGAAAAATTGGATATCCATCTACAAAAAAACTGAAACATGACCCATATCTCACACCTTACACAAAAACTAACTCAAAATGTATCAAAGACTTAAATATCAAACCTAAAATGGTAAAGATTATGGAAGAAAAAGTAGGGTCAACAATGGAAGTTCTACTACACAGCTTTGAACAGACTACAAAATCTGACAAAGCATGAACAACAGAAGAGAAAACAGACAAATGGAAACTACTGAGAATCAAGCACTTATGCTCATCCCAAGACTTTACAGAGTTAAAAGACCATCTACAGAAGGGGAAAATATATTTGGCAAATACATGTCAGATTGATGTCTGATTTTCATAATCTACTGCAAAATTTCAACAAGAAAAACATAAAGGACCCGGTTAAGTAATGGAGAAAGGAGATAAACAGACACTTCACCAAAGAAGACATCCAGGCAGCCAAAAGAAACCTGAGGAAATGTTTATGATCATTAGCTATTAGAGAAATCCAAATCCAAATTACAATGAGATACCATCTCACCCCAAAGAGGTTGACTGTAATCCAAAAAACACAAAGCAACAAATGCTGTAGAGGCTGCAGAGTGGTTGTAACTCCCCTACACTGTTGGTGGGAATACAAAATGGTGCAATCCCCTTGAAAAGCAATTTGGCACTTCCTGATAAAGTTAGAAATAGAAATACTGTATTATCCAGCAATTCCACTTGGAATATATCCCACAGAATCAAGGGCAGTTACATGAACAGATAAATGCACATGAATGTTTATTGCAGCACAATCCACAATAGCAAAAGATGAAATCAACCTAGGTGCCCATCAAGAGAAGAATGGAAAAACAAACTATGGTACACATACTCAGTGGAACACTACGTGATGATAAAGAACAATGACTTTATGAAGCATCTCACAACCTCTTTTCAACTAGAAGACATCATGCTGAGTGAAATCTGTAAGTGGCAAAAGGACAAGTTATAAGGAAAATAGACTTACATAGAGAAGAAAAGACTCTGGTGGCTACAAGGTTGGGAGGGAGGGAGAGGGTTGGTTATAGATTAGATAGTAGATAGGAATTTGGTTAGGTGAAAGCAGTGACAGCACACAGAGGAGAACAGATCAACATAACTGGACTATGCTGTGAACTGAAAGGTTTTCTAAATTCAGCCCAATATTTCAAAGGATAGGGTAGCAGGGACAGGGATCTGGGGACCATGTTTTCAGGGGACATGAAGGCCATTTGATATAACCAGTCTTTTGCTGATATGGGTCCTTCCATTTCCTGGGGTCATTTTTCCTTGTGTCTTTGATATTCTCTGTTCTGATCCATTTCAAGTGGATTGGGACCAATTGATGTTCTTTAGATGGCAGCTTGCTGGCTTTTAAGACCCCAGATGCCGCTCACCATTATGGGTGAACACGCTCAGGGACATCAAGGTCAATTGGTATAACTAGTCTTTTTTCACTAGAGTCTTTGACACCCATATCTTTGGGGGACTACATCAGCATGCAGTCAAAAGAACCAGATGGTGCCCGACCATGACTAAAGACAGCCCTGATAGAGGATACAACATAAGTCTCTGACATGGAACTGGAAAAGGGATGTGCAGATCTAGAGCTGTATTAAAAGAGCAGACTTAATGGTTTGACAACTTGTAGCATCCCCTAAGTGCATGGCCCTTGGACTTGCTGCTAGCCTAGACTTGAAACCAATACTGAAGCTTACACTTCAGACAAAGAAATGCCTGGACTTGGGGACACAGAGGAATGCTTGTGTATGTGTACTTTATGGTTTAATATATACATGAGGCTGTCCTACTGGTTTCTTTTTAAAGGAGAAATGTGAAAGTGAAAAGTAGGGGATGAGTACTGGTTGAATGGATATTGGAAGTAAAGAGTGAAAAAAGAGTAGGCCATCACAAGTGAGGAGAGCAGATAGAGTTAGGGCAAAGCAGGTACTTTGGGTTTTGTATGGACAATTGGCTTGGATTGTAAACTTTCATTGAATCACAATAAAATGATTTAAAAATATTTTTTAAAGTATAAAAAGGAAAAATAACTCTTAATGGATCAAACACCTAAATATAAAATCTAAAACAACAAAGATCATGGAGGAAAAATAGGAACAACACTAGGAACCCCAATGCATGACATAAACAGAATATAAAGCTTTACTAACAGTGCATAAAAACCTGATGTGAAAGTAGTTAGCTGGGATTTCCTAAAACTCAATCACTGTGCTCATCTAAAGACTTCAGCAAAAAAATAAAAAGACAAACTGCAGACCTGAAAAAAAATTGAGGCATGACATATCCAACCAGAGTCTAATCTCTAAAAGGTATAAAATCTCAACAATAACAAAAAACAAATAATCTAATTTAAAAAATGAGGGAAGAATATGAACTGACACTTCACCAATGAAGATGTTCATATATCTAACGTATACGTGAGGAAATGCTCAAGATCATTAGCCGTCAGAGAAATGCGAATTAAAACCACCCTGAGATACTGTTAAACATTGGAGAGGCTGTGGAGAGACTGGAACACTTTAATAGTGTCCATGGGGGTGTAAAACGGTACAACCAGTTTGAAAATTGATTTGGTCCTTACTTCGAAAGCAAGTAATGGAAGTATCACAGGTTGCAGCAGTAATACTCCTTGGAAAACATCCTAGAGAAATAAGAGGTATCCCATGAATAGATGTATGTGCAGAAATATTCACTGAAGCACTGTCCACAATAGCAAAAGATGGAATCAACCTAGATGCCCACCAATGGATATAGGGATAAACAAATTATGGTATATTCAGACAACTGTATACTATACAATGATGAAGAACAATGATGACTTTCTGAAACATCTAGTAACATGGTGGAATCTACGAGGCATCATGCTGAGTGAAATTAATTGAAAAATGACAAATATTATATGAGACCACTATTATAGGAACTCAAGAAAAGATTCAAACTCAAGAAAACATTCTTGGGTGGTTACAAAAGTGGGAAGGGAATAAGAGGATATTTACTAACTAGATTGGACACAAGAATTATTTTCTGTGAAGGGAAGGACACCACAGAACACAGGAGGAGTCGGCACAACTGCGCTAAACCAAAAGCTGTTTCCTGAATATAACCAAATACTTCAAGGGACAGAATAACAGAGGCAGGGGTTTGGAGGTCATGGTTTCAGGGGATATCTAGATCAACTGACATAACCAAGTTTATTAAGAAAATGTTCTGCTTCACACTTAGGTGAGTGGCATCTGCAGTCTTAAAAGCTAGCAAATGGCCATCTAAGAACCATCTATTTATTGCAACTCACCCAAAGGAGAATGAAGAACGCCAAAGACACAGGGAAAATATGAGCCCAAGATATAGAAAGAGCCACATAAACCAGAGACTACATCACTTGGGGCCAGAAGAACTAGATGGTGTTCAGCTACTGCCAAAGAATGCCTTGACTGGGAACGTAACAAAAAATCCTGGATGTAGTGAGAGAAAATTATATGTAGGCCTCAAACTCTATTAAAAAGACCATGCTTAATGATCTGACAGACAAAAGGGTTCCTGGAAGTCATGGCCTTTGGACTCCACATTAGCCCAGAACTGAAGTTATTTCCAAAGCCAACTGTTCAGACAAAATTTGGGCTGGACTATAAGACGTAAAATGACACTGAAGAGGAGTGTGCTTCTTGGCTTAAGTGGATACGTTAGACTAACTGGGCATCTCTTGTCCAGAGGCCAGATGAGAGAGTGAAGAGGGACCAGAGCCATTCATATGAAATATGCATGAATGGACACAAGAAATACAGGGTGGCAGGGAGGAGTGTGTTGTAAAAGTTTGGCAGAGCAATTAGGGTTAATAGCAATGTATGTGTAAGTTTTTGCATGGCAAACTGATTGAATCGTAAACTTTCACTTAAAAAAACACAATAATAAAAGAATACTTTTAGATGCATGGAAACTTTGCAGATAGCACAGAGAAAGCCCACATAACTCTCATCCAGTGTCCCCTACTGTTAACATCATATAAGTTTATTACCTCAGGGCATTTGTCCTAACTAACAATCAACATTATTGTTGTTAGGTGCCATCCAATTGGTTCTGATTCATATTGACCCTGGGTCTAACAGAACGAAACACTGTCTAGTTTTGTGTCATGACCACAATCGTTTTTATGCTTTGGCCCATTGTTGCAGCCTCTGTTTGAAGATTTTTGTCTTTCTCAGTGACCATCTACTATATGCGTGATGTCCCTCTCAGAGATTGATCTCTCCTGATAACCTGTCCAAAATCTGTAAGATGTACTTTCCCTATCCATGCTTCCTGTAAGCAATCTGGTTGTCCTTCTAAGACAGATCTGCTGGTTCTGTTGGCAGTCCATGGTACACTCAGAATTAAATATTGGTACATATTATTACTAATTAAACTCCTATTCAACTTTTACTACTTTTCCCTAATTTTGTTTTTTCTGTCTGTGATTCCATCTAGGCTACCATATTGGTGTTAATTTTCATGTCTCCTTAGCTTTCTCTGAACTTTGACAATCTTCCAGATTTTCTTTTTTTTTTATTTTAATTGCTTTGCTGACTCCTATGTCTATAACTCTGAGGTTATCCCTCAGCTTGAGTTTGTCTGATGCTTTTCTCATGGTTAGATTGAGGTCATGTGTTTTGGAAAAATATTGAGGCACACACACATATATATTCACGTATACATATACAAAATTAGGATACAAAAAATAAAAAAACATTCACAAATTAGGTGAATTTATAAAAATATTATTTAGAATAGTAAATAACAAAATATTTAAAACAAAATCATCACATATGAAAAACAATGGGATGGAACCCAAAGACATACTTAAAGGACAAATTTATAATAGCCAAACTAATATTTTAAATCAAAAAGGTGAAGAGAGAAATAAGAAAGGAAATAGATCGAGGAAATGAAAATAAGAGCAGAAATTTCTAAACGTCTAATAAACAAAATATAGAGTTACTAAATAAGACCAAGGAAACCCTGGGTTGCATAGTGGTTAATTGCTACAGCTACTACCCCAAAAGTCGGCAGTTCAAATCTACCAGGCACTTCTTGGAAACTGTGAGACAGTTCTACTTTATCCTATAGGATCACAATGAGTTGAAATCAACTTGATGGAAATGCTTATTATTATTATCATTTGTCTTTAAATAGGACCAAGTACTGCTTTAAAAGAGCAATAAAAATAGAGAGGGAGAATGGAGGAAGGCATATGTCATAGATTGAATTGTGTCTCCCCCAAAATATGTGTAGCCCTGTGGCTGGGCCATGATTCTCAGTGTCTTGTGACTGTCCTCCATTTTGTGGTTTTTCTATGCTGTATGTTAAAGGATTAGGGTGGGGCTATAAATCCCTTCATCAGATCAACTCCCTGCTCCACTGTAAAGGCAGTTTCCCTGGAGTATGGCTTGCCCCACCCTTAATCCTTTCAGCCTTCAAGAGATAAAAGGACAGAGAAGCAGGGAGAGAATCGGGAACCTCACACCATCAAGAAAGCAGCACCAGGAGAAAAGCATGTCCTTCAGACCTGAGATTCCTGCGCCTAGATGCTCCCTGAACAAAGACTGATGCAATACCTGACTTTCCTCCGGAGCCAACAAGGGGCAAAGCCTTCCCCTGGAGCAGTCCCTGCAGCCTACCGGACTATGTAACAATAAACTTTCCTTCGTTAAAGCCATCCACTCTGTGGTATTTCTGTTAGAGTAGCCCTAGCTGACTAAAACAGCATATAAATAAATGGTATCAAAAGGAACAAACAATGCAACACAAACACATGGGTGAGTATCTAAAAATATAAGGGACTACAGAAAAAAATAACAATAATTTCAAAACCTATGAAACAGACCATGTTCTTGAAAGCAAAAATTCCAAGATTTGTTTTAGAAGGGGTAAATTTCCAGGAAAGCTCACAGTCATTAAATATAACTAGTAGTAAAAACTGAAGTAACAGTCAATGATATCTCACACCAAAGAAATCAGCTAGGGGCCAGGGTTGCCATGAGTCGGATCTGACTTGACGGCACTTGGCTTGGCTTGGCTGACAAATTTAACCCAATATTCGACATACACTATTTTCCGTTATATCTTAACTATTTATGAGAGCAGAAGAAAGAACAAAAGTAAAGCTACACAAGTAATTTTATAAAAATTCATGTAGTTTTATAAAAAGTAGGAGAGAAAAATATAAAGATACATACCTTTATTTCAAAATGACAGCATAACAATTTTATTTTTCCTTGCTGTTTTTACATCAGGTAAATACTGTATCATATTTGTAGTTAATAAAATTTAAGAGGATTTTTATTTTAAATGCATGACTTTTCATTCCTTCCTGAGATATAATAAACCCACCTATAATAAACTCACCTAACTTTGCCAGTACCTGGTCTATAGTTATAACTGTTTGGAAAAAAACGTATTGAAATAGGGATTCTCTTTTAAGTGTTAGAAGAGCTTTTGCAGTTGTCCCCATTTACCACCACTGTCAGGAGGATACGGCAAGTAGAGAATGAAAAGGAGTGTGCTATCACTGGACAAGGAGAGCAGAAGGGGCTGCAGATAGCTGGGCATGCAAAACTAATTTGGAATGTATACTTTTACTTAATCACAATAAAAGAAAAATAGTTCCCATTTGTTAACTTTATTCAGTTCCCTGGTTTTGACCATCACTTCACTATTGGCAGCAAAGAATGCTTTTAGAAGACTACACAGTATCTTTTTTTTCTGTTTTATTTTACATAAATCAATTTCAGTGGTAAGTGTTGCTGGTGCTCTTTAGATCATTTCTGTTATTGTTGAATTCTCTAAGATTCTTCTGGACTTTCCAATATGACAACATAATGGTCATTATGTCCTTGTTAGAAGCAACAAGAAGAGATAAGATAACTTCAGCAGGCTCTGACCCCATCATGTTAGCCAAACATGTCACACTGGTCACATGGCCATGTGTAATATCCAGGGAAACTTCAGTAGCTTGCTGTATTTTATAGTAGCTCTGTATGTTTCATGGCATTAGAGAAGAGTATAGAGATTGCTTCGCTAGTTTCAAATTCATGTATTTTGTTATCTTTAGGAATTTCTTCGTATTTATTTATTCTGGATGCTTGGTCCTGCACTGCCTTCTTAAGTATACACTTGGTGTTTTTGTTTTTCTAAGCAAAGAGCTTCTTTCAGTGTTTCTCATAGTTTTGGTTTCATTTTTACAAAGTCTCTAAGCTTCTGTTTATCTACAAATGTCTTAATTTCACTGTCATATCTGAGAGACAATTTTGCAGGGCATATAATTCTTGGTTGAAAGCTTTTCTCCTTCAGGGCTTTGAATGTGTCATCCCACTACTTTCTTGGCATCATCATTTCTTCTCAGAAGTCAGACAAAAGTCTACAGGGCTTCCCTGACTGCCTTTTAGGGTCTCTCTTTATGTTTCATTTTATTAAGCTTAATTATAATGTGTCTTGATGTCTTTCTTTTAGGTCTAGTTTTTGTTGGGTTCAATGAGCATCTTGGATATTTATGTTCTCTTCTTTTGTAATTTCAGGGAATTTTTCTGACAGCAACTCTGCTGTAGTACTCTGTATTTTCAGCTCTCTTTCTTTGTTCAGGAACTCCAATTATTTATAGATTATTCCTCTTAATCAAGTCCAATGTGCTTCTTAATGCCTTTTCATTTTTCTAATTTCTTTTCTCTAATTTCTCCTCATAAATGTTTGTGTCAGTAGCTCTATCCTCATGCTCAGTAACTCTGGCTTCTATCTCCTCAATTCTGCTCTTTGGACTTTTGATTGAATTTTATAATTATGGCAATTTTATTAGTGATCTGTTGGATTTCAGATTATTGATGTTGCATCAGTTCAAAAAGCTTTTTCATTTTGATCTGTTGCACTTTGTTTAAATTCTAGGAAAGTGTGATACATTATTCTCTTGCACTCAACCTCCAATAGTTTAAGAAATGCTTCTTCATCTGGGGAGTTTTTCAATTCTTTATTTTGGGAGCTTTCCAGAGCCACAGTGGGCAATTTGTTTAAATGGTTAGCTATTGATTGTTGTGTTCATGCCATCTAGAAGTTGTTCAGTTTCTCTGCTGCTATCTCAAAAGGAGCTGAGGCATAGTTCTAAGAGGGGAGTAAGGGCACTACTGGTTTTGGTCACCAGCCATCTCTGTGTACTCTTAGTGACTGTCCCTGAATGGACTACTGGGAAGGCAGGCTCTGCCTCCTCATTAGCAAAGATGGTGCCCTACTTATGGTGTCACAGAGGGACTGTCAGCCAATGCTATGATGTGGATCAGTGGAGGGTGGAGGAGGTGCTGCCTGTCACTCAGCAGGCAGTTCTCCAGATGGTCTTACTTTAAAAAGTTACTTTACTGCTAAACAAGGAACTGTTCATCAGCTGCCAAAATCAGTCAAGCCATCAGGAATGGCAGGCCCTGCCTTCCAGCTGACAACAAAAGCACCTCATAGGCTGTCCCCAGACACTAGGATGTGATTCAAAGATGGGAGGAGTTAAGGTTCCTTTAACTGTCATCTGCGAGGCCCCACCCATAACTCTAGGCACCACTCTCCTAAACACAGTTTTTATGCTGGAGAAGTGCTTTCCAGACAAAGGCTGCTTCTAAGCATAAGAATTAGCCTCAGCTAAGACATCGGGTGACTAACTCCGCCTTTCAGCTGACCAAGATGGCATTGTACCCCCGCTGCACTTCCTGCCATGAAACAGCAGAATCGACAGCACAGCTCAGAAGAGAAAGGGTGGAAGGCCAGTGGTGACCACAGTCATTTGCCAGACTCTCAATATATGGCCATCCTAAGCACTCTGCTGTGCTGTATGCTGTTAAGAACTGAAGTTCAGCATTTTGGCCACCTCATGTCCAGTCCTTGCCTCACAGATAAGAAAGAAGGCATCATTACCTGTAGTCCTCCCAGATGATGAATCAGCAGAAGCAGGACTCAGTGTGCTGCTGCCTTGTCTTGAGAGAGGTAGTTTCCCCCTTACTAGTGCCTTGTTCATTCTGACAACCCTGTGCCAGATCCTAAGGCTCCCTGGATGTGCATGTTGCTCCATTCAATTATTGTTCCAGGCTTTAGTTCTCAGAGGGAATCAAGGAGATTTATGTCTTGTCCACCATCCTGGCCCCATCCCCTGATTAATTGTATTCTGTGAAAATTAAATATTTCTGCTCATCAAAGACTATTTAAAATTTTAAAATCAAGGCAGAGACTAAGAAAAGATTCTCAGTGCATATATTTGAAATAAACTTTATTCAGATTATATTAAGAAAAATAATCCCTAAGATTAAGTTAGTTTCAATTTTTAAGAAGAGATCAAAAGACCAGAACAGATCCAAATGGCCAATATGTAGGTGCCATTGAATGGATTGCAGTTCTTAGTGGCTGTATATACGACAGAATAAAGCATTGCCTAGTTCTGTGCCATTCTCACAATAAATGGCCAATAACTCAAATATCATTCCTTATCAGAGAAATAATTAAACCACAATGAACTACTACTACATACAAACTGAAAAAGCCAGTCAATATTAAGTTTAGATAGTTACAAAGATGTGGAGCTCCTGGAACTCTCATGTAGTACTGATTCAGATTTTAAGATGGAACAAACACTTTGGAAAACTGGCAGCTTCTAACAAAGTTAAATATATAATCACCATAAAAAATGACAACAAAAAAGAACCCCAAGCCCCCTGCTGTCAAGTTGCTTCCAACTAACAGCAACCCTATTGGGCAGAGTAGAACTCCTCCATAGAGATTCCAAGGAGCATCTGTTAGATGTGAACTGCCAACCTTTTGGTGACCAGAAGTAGCTCTTAACCACCATGCCACCAGGGTTTCCACAATCACCATAACATCCATCTAACTCCTAGATATGCACCCAAGAGAAAATTGAAAAACAATTCACTTTTTTTAAAAAAGAACAAATCTTACACAAAGCACGCTGGTTTAGTCATGAAATCAGTATACAGCACTAAAAGTGATAAACTATTCATATGTGGAACTACATCAGTGGATCTAACAAATGCTGTGATGAATGAAAAAAGCAAAACTCAGAAGGCTATATACTGTATCATTCTATTTATACAACATTTGAAAGCAGATGAAACTAATCTATGGTGGTAAAGGTCAAAATATAGTTACCTTGGAGACTGATAGGGAAAGGGACACTTAAGAACTTTCTAGTAGGTAGAAGACTCTTGACTACTATGGTGGTTAGATGAATAAACACATAAGGAAGCATTTATTATTCACTTTCTCATGTTGTATATACTTGGTCTGTCAAGAGCTGACAAGAATGTATTTGAAATTTCCATTACTGTTTCAAAGGTATACTTCCTTTTATTTCAGTTTGTGTTTTCTGCAGTCTTTCATTGCATATTTTGATGTTAGATTACTCAGTACACAGAAGTTGAAGACAATTTTTCCTTCACTGTGGAATACTATCATCCCTGTAATTATAAAGTACACTTTTCTAATTTAATTTTTTTCCTTGAATTTGCCCCATATTAATTCCTTGACTTTGGATTTCTTTTAGTTCCAACTGAGATGATATATATTGATGATATATATTTCTCTAGTTCCAATTGAGATGATATATATTGGATATATACAATAAATCATAAAAAGTAATGATGAATTTTATGACATGGTTGTGAATATATTTGAGGACATCTTTTGCCTTCATATATGAGTATCAGTTTTGGGGGATTTCTTTAGTTTCACCTTTTTTCCTGAAAATTGGGCATAGTCTTACAATATCTTCTGGCATAGCCTGTTTCCAGGGAGATTTATGAACTGAGTCTGGAAACTTTTTCTTTTGTGGATAATCTTCTTCTCCTTGCATGATTATTGCATTGTTTCTATACTCCTTGAGCTCAAGTAATGTTTCAGCCTGTGCCTTGATGTATGTACTAAAAAGACAGTGTAGCAGAAACATTATAAAAATAAGCAGAAAAAAGTACTGCTTTCCTTCATGGAGTTTACAGCCAAATGACAATGACAAGAATTCATTAAACTATCATGTACGTAAATGTAATATAAGAGCATAGAGGTAGTATGAATGTATGGAAAGAGGGAAACTAGAGAAGAGTGAATGGGAATCAATCAACCAAAGTGGGAAAGTAGAGTATGTTCAAAAAAGAAGTATGGAAGAACATTCATATGGGGCTTGAAATTTGGTGGTAAAACATGCATTTAAAAAAATAGCTTTGATACTATAATGGATTACTTCTTATGTAAGTTTTTCCAAAAACAGTAGTTTTCATATAGAAAAAATGAAAAATATAAATTACAAATCACAGTGGATTGGAGTTCTGACACAGGCACCCCCTCATGTGGGTCTCTCTATCTTCTGGGTTGTCTTTACCCCATGTCATATTGGTCTTCGGTGAGCATTCGTTCCTGTTGAGTTGGGATCATTTGCTTTGTCCTCAGATGGCAGCTTGGCAGCTTTTAAGACCCCAGACGCCACTCACCAATGTGAAGTGCAGAGAGCTCTCTTAGCAAAATGCTAGTTGTGCCAATTGGCCTCAATTTCGCCTAAGAGCATGGTCCCCTGCCCCCTGCCCCAGCTACTCTATCCTTGCAATGTTGGGTTAAGATGGAAGGAGTATTCAAGTTATGCTGAAGTCCACTTAATATTGTTCTTATTTCTAATGTGTGCTGTCACTGATTTCACCCAACCAGATTTCTAGCAACTATCTAATCTAAACCGTCCCCAACTCACTCTCCCTCCCTCCCCTCCCTTGCAGCTGTAAAAGAGTCTTTTCTTCTATCACAAGTCTATTTTTGAGATGCTGCCCTTGCCCATAAATCATAACGAAGGTCTACTCTTTGGTCATGAATGGATTGGACTTGGTGATGCAGAGTGACCATATATTGGATGCACTTCATGGTTCTATATATCTATAGGATATCATCCTGCTGACCTCAGTCTGGAGGAAGGAGAGTGGGTAGAGAGGAGGGGAAAGGAGACTGTTGGGAGGATGAGATATGTATGGAGCAGAGAGGAATAGTGTGCTGTCACTGGACAGAGAGATCAGTGGAAGCTATATATAGGTGGGCATGTATATTTATACGGGAATGTACATTTTCACTTAGTCATATTAAATAAAAAAAAAGAAGAGAGAAGAAAAAAAAAGTTCTGATAGTCTTTTCTTGGAACCAATATTTCACATATGGAAAATAATCTTTACATACATACATCTTGCAGAGTTGTGATACTAAGAAGAGAAGTGGCAGACAAATGCATACCCCTGAGGACTTTGCTGTTGGGGACAACAATGAGTGAAACAAGACTCACAGAGCCACATGATGAGCACCTCACTACTACTTCAAATGTTTGGAAGAGGCAAGGGCTTACTGCTCAGAAAGTCTTCTCTATTCCAAATCTTGGAGAATAAATTCTCAAGTCAGGAAGGGAACATGAACACCCCAGACACCTGGAACAGCATGTGCGAAGGCTCAGAAGCACTGGCTGAGCAGCAAGTTATAACTGAGAATGACTTTGCATGCTGCCTTATAATTTCTACTGATTCTTTCCTTAGTGGGAACTTCCACAGGAGTTTAGCTGGAAAGACTACATATTTGGTGTATTAGCTTGGCTTTCATTGAGACAGGAAAGACAAAAAAATATTATTGGTGAGTTTTTAGGATTCTTTGAGAGTAAAGGCTTTGCAGTGACTTTGTAAGCTTTATGTTGCCCGGAGAAGGTCAAACATGAGAGGCCACTGGATAAAAAAGTTCATAACTATCTTATTTTCTGTAATTGAAATGCTATGTAAAAAATAATGTCAACAGCTCCCACTGCCTGCCTTACATCCTGAAAAGCTATGTGCACTTTAAGTCATTCCTGAAACTTAAAAGAATTACAGCCACAGAGATTGGTAGGCAAGCAGCTGGTTTGCAAAGCTGCTTTGAGTAAACCTGTCAGAGCTCATGAGTAAACAGATTCTGAACACAGAGGCTGCGTGAAGGAGAAATCAATTGCTTTTGCTACAAAATAAAAGGAAGGGTTTTGCTTAAGGCAATGTGAGGATGATTTGCAACTGTTCTGCATTAACTGCAACTTTCTTACCACACAATTTTCCTTTCTTCTATGGTAAGCACTGAGGCTGTGTGTTGTGAAGTGCGAATATCTAAACTGGAAAGAATTAAAATATATATTTCATTTATAGTGGGCTTTATGTGAGGAGAAGTAAAGATCGCCACAGTTTCCTGAGTATATGAGTTAATGATGTGTTCTGCATTTTCATAATTTTCCACATTTTAACTGCCTCTGTTCCTTATTTGGGGGAAAGTAACATTGAAAAGCATGGGATCCAGATTCACTGGAGCAGAAACTCACAGTTCTCATGACTAGGAGGGATAGCATAGAGAAGGCCAGGTTAACTGTGTGGTTTCTTGATACCATTTTCCTCCAATTTCTCCCTTTAATGTCAACGATAACATATTACCAAGGGTGTGTTAAAACCAGAGATTGGCTTAAGGCCTTTGTTGCATTCAATAAGTGATGTTTTCAGATCATGTAAATCAGGTGGATTTGTAAAACAAAGGTCCAAGCATATTTAATAAAAAAGGGAGCAATACACAGACTCACTAAAGAAGAAAAAAAAAAAAAAGTAAGCAATTTTTGTGTGTGTTATAAATGTATTAGATGCACATCGTTGCAGAGTGAAGTCATCAGTAAAAGCCAAATGCCATCTAGTCAGATCCGACTAATGGGGACCTTAGCGGCCAGAGTAGAACTGCCCTCTAGAGTATTCAAGGAGCGCCTGGTGGATTTGAACTGCTGAACTTGATTGGTTAGCAGTGATAGCACTTAACCCACTACACTACCAGGGTTTCCTGGTAAAGGCAAATGTCAATTTCCCAGATTTAACTAGGGAGTCATTTTGATGGTGATTAAACTAGAATAAACAAAGTCAGAGATGGAATACAAAGGATAAATTGGATTAGAATTCTTGGAGTTTGTTCTTGTAAATGCATTGCATGACTGAAATTTAAAAAGACAAAAAATACAGAGTTACAAGTGCTTTCTGTCATGATTAACTATAAAAGGTAGAAACACAAAAGTCATTCTCCAAAACAGCTGGTAACAGAAACTCCATGGAGGAAATCCTAGAGGTCAAGATGCTTTCTTCTTTGTTGCATTATTTTTTAAATTATTTTTTTTTCAAGAAAGCATTGACTCAGAGTGATAACTAAAGGTGATAAACTGAAAAATAAAGCATAAATGGCATGACTGATATTATTCAAGTTAATCCTCATAAAAGCTCAGTGACAGGATGAAAATATATTTTGCTTAGAGCTGGTACATGAAGGAGAAACACAGGTGTTCTCTTCCAAACTGCTTGACACCTTGGTATCAGACAGTAAATTTTTCTGAAATTTCATCCCTACATTGCTGAAATTAGGTTATTGTGATGGTTTGCCTTGTTGAATGAAATCTAAATTTATTAAAGAGTGTTCAGAAAAAAAATAGGGCAACAAGTGTAGAGCAGGATAAGGATCCCAAGACACAGATTTGGGTACAAGCAGGTTTTGGGATGTGAGGGAGTGAGTGGTAACGGTGTCAGCAGAGCATTCTATTGTGGGTAGCTGGAGCTCAGCGCTTCCACAGGGCACCTTTGAAAAATTGTCAAGTACATCTCAGAATTACCCCACCCCAAGGCAAGGTTGTCATTCTAGGTTGCTGTTAAATCCACTCTAACTCATGGCAACCCATGTAGAGCAGAACAAAAATTTGCCTACCCCTAACCATATTCACAATTTTTGTTATGTTTGAGTCTATGGTTGCAGCCTCTGTGTATTTTGAGAGACATGAAATACACCTAAGGTAATTCCATAAAAAGTCAGTGATATGATGAAAAAGCATTTTCTTATTAATAATCTGCAGCTTTTCAACTGTGGGGACTTATTTTCCAGCATTATATTATTCTACTGTGATAGAAACCCTGGTTGCATAGTGGTTAAGTACTCCAGCTGCTAACCAGAAGATCAACGGTCTAAATCCACCAGGTGCTTCTTGGAAACTCTATAGGACAGTCCTACTCTTCTCTGTAGGGTCACTATGAGTCAAAATTGATTCGATGGCAGTAGGTTTTTGTGTTTTTCTATTATGATTAATACACAGTTCATTGACTACTTTTGGAAGGAAGTTCTGGAGCTGTTTGTTACACAGAAATGAATTTCTGAAGTACACATTCTGTATGTTCAGGGACACTTTTGAGCAAAATCAAAGAAAATCCTAGGGTACTCCTCTGTGAACAGTAGGTCTCATCTTTACCAGTTATTATTGGATTCAGCACTCTGGCATCTTTATCATGGATTGACCTCAGCTAATGGAAACCGTGGTTGCACAGTGGTTAACTGCTCAAGTTGCTAATCAAAAGGACAGCATTCAGATCCACCAGGTACTCCTTGGAAACTCTATGGGGTAGTTCTACTCTGTTCTACAGGGTCAGAATCAACTCGGCAGCAGTGGGTTTTACGTTAGTTTAGCTGGCTGTGGCACTAGTGAGGGAAGCTGCTCCATCTTGTGGTTCCGTCAGTACCCTGCCTTCCAGCCTACACACTGAAGTTCTTGCTGACTAGGAGAACGGACTGGAAGCCCACAGCACTCCTTTATGCTCACCAGGTATCACCACAGCAGTACAAAAAAGTATCAAATCAATGATTTAATTAAATAGTCCACTGCTCAAGGAAATATTTTCAGCAACCACAGAAGATTCTCCTATTTTTGTCATGTGATAATATCATAAAAACTACAGAAGCAACTTGAAACTCATATTGTCCCGATAATCTTTTTCTCTGGACAAGGGTATAGGATCAAAATCTTACCTCTGTGTTTTGGCACTGTGGAGTCTGTAAATTTGCTGGATAAGTGATGGAGACTTGGTACCGTTTTCCTATTGAAAAAATGCCACATTGTGGTCTTCAGCACTAGGACGTAAACAGCAGAGGTATTTACTGCTGTATTAAGTATGTAAAGGATTATTTATACCCTTCTCAGTACCTCGCCATGCCAATGAGGACAGCACAACAATAAAACTGGGGGAATGTTGTATGTATAAATTCCTGATCTTGTGATTCTGTAGTGTGGCTGGGCACACTGTGGATAGATTTCAGATTTCTTTGGCTTTCCACATTTGGCAGTGCTTAGCTGGTCTGCACCACGTTCTGGCTTTCATCAGATTCTCTTGTCTTGGAAGATGAGTAGTGAAGTGCATAAGAAATCAGTTTTGTCTCTTCAGCTGTTTTGGATCCTGCTCTGAAATTATTTTTTAATGGATTTGCATGACAGGAGGAAAGATTGCATAATTTCTGCATTAATAAATTAGAAGGCATCTTGGCAAACCTTGTACTAAGTGACATAAGTTACGCATGAAAGAAAATATATGGTATTATGAGAAATATCTAGAATGGGCAAATGCACAGAGACAAAAGAAGATAAGCTGTTACCATGGGCTAGGTAAAGGGAAAAAGGGAGAGATGTTGCTTAAATGAATACTGCATTTCTGTTTTAGGTAAAAGTTTTGGAGGTACAACTTGGCTTGGCATTGTGGCTGCAGTAGTTTCATAACATTGTGAACATAATTAATATGACTGAATTGTATACTTAAAAATTGACAGAATGGTGCTTCATGCTATGCATATTTTATTATAACAATAATAATAATAATAAAGACTTGGCTATTAGCTGTGAAGAATGCAGATTGCTGGCACAGACCCCACCTGCAGCACTTTGAGAATCTGCCACAGCATTTGTAGTGAGGCCTCATGCTTGCCAGGCAATCTTGAGTCAGTCATGAGACATGGCAGGGATCTTTGAGCCTAGCCACTTCTATCCAACACTGGAAATTCCTTTGAGTTTTTCAAAAATATGCTGTGGGCTAAACCTTTTCCTGCTCAGTCCTTCTATCTACACCAATCCTTTCAAAGATGAGAAACCTGAATTATCATCTGAAGTTTTCCCCCACCTATTCCTGCCTCTTCTTTCCTTTATTACCTATTTTGCATTTGTAACTCTGCTTTGACATTTACATCTTGGAGGATCCAGCTGACACACACTGGATAAGTAAAGCAAAGCATGTTTCACTCCTAGGTTTGAATTTAATATTCTATAGCAGGACTAAAGGCAAAAACAAACAAACAAAAAAACTATGGAACAATGTACAAACTTGGTCAGGGCTCCTGTAACTTCATTTCAGGGTTAGCAAATAGATTTCTTTTTTACTGAGCTGGAATCAACTCGATGACAATGGGTTTGCAATCTTTTTGTTTGTTTTAAACCCCCTAATCTGTCAAGATAACAGGTTGCCCCAAATGCATTTTGTGTTTAAGGTATTACAGTGATTGGCTACTGGACTCTGAGTGGTTGTATAAGCACAGAACTGGAAAATAGCAATCTGCCTACAGTTAAGTTGGATAACCCAACACAACTCCAACTCGATTTTATGTGACAATATTTTAACAATTAATTTCTTCATGAAGGATTTTGACTAAGGAAGTATTTATTAAAGATCAATCACAATAGTGCTGGTTTTCAAACCTAGTCAAGCATCACCTATGAATATTTTTAGAACACTAACAGAATCTGATACCTACAAATAAAATTTAGAAATCTAGCAGCTGCCATAACTACCACCGAAGAAAGGGCATGGGTGATTAGTACTTATGCCTCGTTGTACAGGCTGAGAAGAAACAAAAGAGTCGTAAACTAAAAAAAGAGTTTTGAAAAGAAAGCTCAGCTTTAAAGCACAGTACATTGTCAGACATTGTTTAACTAATGACACCAGATGTTCATGAGAACTCAAAGTAAACATAGCAACAGGGGTAAAATTGCTGATGTGTTGGAATGTACACTTAGCCAAACTGTGATTATTTTTAATGGGTAGATCTATTTCTTGGAAGTCTTTTTTAGCATCCATACAATCATAATACCTGCTAAAACATGTTGAAAGAGAAAATAATTAGGTACCTATGATGTGATATTTATTATATATAACTGACTATTTGTATGTGTACAACAGTCTTCAGTGTGTATTGCACCATAAGATAAAGAAAACAAAAATCCTCACAGCTGGACAAATAAGCTGCATCATGATAAACAGAGAAAAGACTGAGGTTGCCAACAATTTCATTTTACTTCAACTCACAAGTAGTGCACAGCAGTCAGGAAGTCAAAGGGCATGTTGCATTGGACAAATCTGCTGCAAAAGACCTCTATAAAATATTGAAAAGCAAAGATATCACTTTGAGATCTAAGATGTGCCTCACCCAAGCCTTGGTATTTTCACTTACCTCCTATACACGGGAAATCTGGACAATGAAAAAAAAAAAAGGACTTAAAAAGAATTGATGTCTTTATTGGTGCAGAGTGTTGAACATAAAATGGACTGCCAGAAGAATGAACAAATTTGTCTCACAAAAAGCACAGCCAGAATACTTTGTTTCATGTACTATGGACATGTTATTAGGAGGGATCAGTCCTTGGAGAATAACATCAGATTTAGTAAAATAGAGAGGTCAGAGGAAAAGAAGACCCTCAAGGAGATGAATTGATACAGTGGCTACAACAATGGGCTCAACTGTGAGGCTGGTGGAGGATCAAGTAGTACCTTATTCTGTTGTACATAGTGTTGCTATGTATAAGAAACAACCCAGTGTCACCCAACAAATCCAAAAATAAACAAGTATGAACTCAAATTGCCAACTGAGGCGCTTGACCATCTGAGTCCTCTGAATCCTCACTCATCCAGGCTGAGTTGTTAGGAATATTATTTTGAAGTGATGAACTGGCTATAATGAAGATGCTAAAATGCTGTTTGACTCCTAAAACTGGGCACGTGATGCAGGATTATGGCTACAATAATGTTCCAAGACTAAATACATATAAAAGCTCTGGAGTTAAAGGTTTTCTCCCTCTAGTTGTATGATACTAGACAGGTGAATTAACCTCTCCAAACCTTGCTTTTCTTAGCAGTAAAATGATGACTCTGGTTTCTAGTTACTGAGGATGCTGTGAGAATAACAGGAGGAAATACATGCTTGGAGAAAAATGTCATAAAATTATTCCAGAGGTAATGGTGGTAGTGAAGATAAATCTAATGTAAAAGGAGACTATAAAACACAAGAAAAATTTTGTAACATTATTTATAGTACCATTTGTTTATTGAAACCATTTGCTAAAATCTAAGATACAAGAAAATCTAGTCCAGTTCAGTCAAAATTGTTATAAATTCTGAATCAGTGGGATGCAGCTAGCAAAGAGTACATTGAGAACTTTTAAGAGAATCATTAAATCTATCCGAAGTTTCACTATTCTGCTCATTACATAACTGTGGTTAAAGGTATATTTCTTAAATAATCTTGAGATAAACACAGTTGGCTCCATGCTCCCATATCTCAAGTGCGCTAATAAATCTACTCAGTATTTTTCTTTTAATTCTGAGAAGAAATTTTGAAGATAACACTTAAATACAGCCAGATGGTCAAATATGACTTTTAACATGATGTGAATACTAATAATTTACTTTATTCTGAAGTAACCACAAAGCAGAAACACAGCAAATGGCCTTCAAGAAAATCAAATCCAAATAATCTCAGAGGTTTTATGTTCTGTCAAACATTTCTTCAAATGGCATGAGAAATATATCTTTCATGTCCCTTTCATTTTTGAAAACCCTATCTTTTATATTAGGCAGAAGTAGTTTTATGTATGTTTTTAATTACTGAATAATAGTAATATTTTTCTCTAGAAATGTATCTTTTCCCTGTTTAAAGTAATGTAAGGAATTTAAAAAAAAAATCAGCATGGTTGATCCCTTCAATTATCTTTCAGATACAACTTTTAAAATGCAAAATTACCCTCTTCTACCTTTAATAAAATAAAGAGAGTTATGACTTTGGACACACAGGTCATATAAGTCCTTTTCTACTGGACGTAATTTTTAAAAAATTGGTGAATAGGTAACATATAAGAGTCAAGTTGATAGCTAATCTGATTTCCAAAAAGAAATGTGGGCTTGAGCAGCAGAATTGGGAAATGTGTTATCTAAATATGTCATAGGATATATTGACTTTAATGGGTAACATATGTGAAGCTTAATCATTGAGCAATGGATTTCTTTTCTTAGGTTTGTGTGGTGAATATCCATGACTATAGTATTTTTTGAGCTGAATGAAATGTCCAAGACCAATCTCTAAAGGTTTAATTACTCACTTAAAAGTCCCTGGGGTTCTTGAAGGAAGCCCAAGACTGATCAGTCATGCTACATTATGTAAGCTGTGCAATGGGAGCAATCTCCAGGCTAAACATGTATCTTTCTAGGTCAGTCTGATTTAGGATTTTAAAGTGAGGACCACACCTGGAAAAAAATCAGCCATTGAAAACCCTATGAAGCACAATTCTAGAAGTTCTGTAAGTCCAAATAAACTTGATGGCATCAACTGGTTTTAACTGGTCACACAGTTGATAATGACAGTGATATGAACAATGCTAGCAATGAAGATGAAGGACAATGGAAGGTAGGGGTGTGGTCTGAAAATAGCATTCACATTATGTTGGTTAACATCAGGAATGAAAGAAGAAAAGAATTTGTCTTTATCAATCTTTCTGGAGAAGAGACTGCACAGAAAGATGGTACATTTTTTCAAAGAAGGAATTTTAGGGAAGAAAATTAGGAAATGTATTTTAGATACGTTAATTTGGAGACACGATTTGGACATCCTTGCTGAGATTTCAAGTAAGCTAATTTAATACAGGTCTAGGATTACTTATTTACAATTCCAGGATCTAAAAATCTTCAGGAAATGGAAATTTTTCTCATGATTCTTTTGGCAGCAAAATCTTAGCTGAACTAACATGTGGCTTTTTAGAGTCTAGGTTTATTTCTGTGAGTGGATCTTCATATGTTCTTTTTTTTTATTATTATGACTGAGTGAAAATGCACATTCCCATATAAATTTACATGCCCACCTATATGCAGCTTCCACTGCTTCCACTGCCCAGTGACAGCACACTGTTCGTCTCTGCTCCATACATGTCTCATCCTCCCAACAGTCTCCTTTCCTTCTTTAAAGATTTAGGACACATCTGATGAGAGGGCAGTGTCCCAGAACCAAATAAGGGCAGAATGTGGCATTTGCACCAGCTTCCCAATGGCTGAAGCACGTTTGGCACTTCCTCCCTGCCTCAGGCTGGCATAAGAAACTGTGGATCTCTGTGTGAGTTGGGTGGTAGTCAGAAGGACAAGGCTACAGTCACATTTGGGACCTGGACATTCGAAAGACAGGGAAAAGGTAGCAGATCTGTGAAAGTCATAAATACTGTTTCAAGCTTTAATGAGATGCTCAGCAAGAAAGCCTTTCCCAAGGAGAAATCAGAGCAAGAGAAACACACCTTGAAATTCTAAAATCATGGCTTTCATGTTTAACCAGCACTTTGACCAGATTTTCAAAAACTGACTTTTTGAGAAATGGGTTATTACTTATGGATTAGAAATCATTCTATTATTTTATTAAATGCTTTTATTTATTAAAGCAGGCATGAATTCTTTTTTCAGTAGCACGTGGGGTATACAACTACCAGAGTTAGATATTTCTCTTTTTTTTATTGTGATTGAGTGAAAGTTTACAATAAATTCAAATTTGCTTGCCCACCTATCTGCAGCTCCCTCTGCTCTACTTGCATGATGACAGCATATACCTCCTTTCTGTTCCTTACATGATGTATCCTCTTAACAATCTCCTGTGTCCTCCTCTCTACCCTCTCCACTTCCCTCTAGTATGAGGCTAGTAGGACCACATGCTATAGATGAACAGAATCATAAAGTGCACACACAACATGGTCTTTCTGTGATCCCAAGTCCAATCCATTCTTATCCGAAGTGACCTCACTAATGACATATGAGCAGGGGCAGCATCAGCTCTAGCGGCCATGTTCCCAGGGGAACTCCCAGGACTTCGTGGCCATCAGTTGTGGTCTTCTAGTGGAGTTCTTAAGGTGGACCCTTTTTTTTCTCGTGTTGCTACTGGTACTCAATATTGTGAGCCCCCTCATGGCTGTCATTCATGTGGCCAGGTACTGTCTGGTTCTTCTGGTCACGTGTTGATATCGTCACTCTTCACATAGGTCCTTCTGTCTCCTGGGTTCTTTTTCTCTTGTGTCATTGTTGTCCTTGGTGATCATCTGTTTCAGCTGAGTTGGGACCATTTGGCATACCTCAGATGGCATCTTATTAGATTTTAAGACCTCAGATGCCACTCACCAATATGGAATGCAGAAGACTCTGTTAGCAATAGGCTAGTTATGACAATTGGCCTTGATGTCCCCTGAGAGCATGGTCCCTGACCTGCCCCTGCTACTCTGTCCTTGCAATACAGGGTTAAGATTGAAAGAGTTTATGTTGAAGTCCAGTTAAATTGATCTTTTTGTACAGTGTACTGTCATAGCTTTCAACCATCCAAACTTATATCAACTGTCTAATCTATAACCACCTTCTTCCTCTCTCCCTCCCCTCTCTTGCAGTTGTCAGGTAGTCTTTTCTTCTGTACATTAGTCTGTTTTTAAGTCCTTATAGTAGGGGTCTCATGCAATATTTGTCCTTGCGCTGCTGACTGATTTTATTCAACATTGTCTTCCAACTGAAAACAGGTTATGTCATGCTTCCTAACATCATCATTGTTCTTTATCATTGCCTAGTGTTCCACTGAGTATATGTACCATGGTTTGTTTATCAATTCATCTGTTGTTGGACATCTGGGTTGATTTCAGCTTTTTGCTGTTGTGGTCTGTGCTGCAGTAAACATTTTTATGCATGTATCTGTTCATGTGACTGTCTTTGCTTCTGTAGAAAATATTCCAAGCCACAGGATTACTAGATCAAATGGCATATCTATTTCCAGATTTTTAAGGAAGCACAAGATTTCTTTCCAAAGAGGTTGTACCATTTTGCAATCCTACCACTAGTGTAGGAGAGTTCCAATTTCTCCAGATCCTCACCAGCATTTATTATTTTGTGTTTTTTCGATCATGGCCAGCCTTGTTGGGGTGAGATAGTATCTCATCATAGTTCTGATTTGGATTTCTTTAATAGCTAATGATAGTGAGCAATTCCTCGTGTGTCTTTGGGCTGCCTGGATCTCCTCTTTAGAGAAGTGTCTGCCCAACTCCTTTGCCCAGTGCTTACTTGGGTGATTTATCCTTTTCTTGTAGGTATTTTGCAGGACCTTGTAGATTACAGAAATCAGACATCAGTCTGACACACAGTTGTAAAATATTCTTTCCCATTCTGTAGGTGCTCTTTTAATTCTTTTGATAAAGTATTTGGATGAGCAAAGTGTGTGACTCTTAGTAGTTCTCATTTATCTATTTTCTGTTGATTGTACTTTGTCAGATTTTGAAGTCTGTCTATATTATGTATTAAGACTTCCATTGTTGACCCTGTTTTTTTCTTGCATGATATTTATCATTTTAGGTTTGATATTTAGGTCTTTTATCAAATTTGAGTTGTTTTTTGTATAAGGGGTGAGGTATGTGTCTTGTTTCAATTTTTTGTAGATGGATATCCAATTTTGCCAGCACCATTAAAGAGACTGTTTTTTTTTTCCCCAATTTACAATATTAGGGTCTTCTTGGAATATCAGCTGTTCATAGGAGGATAGTAGCATCTCTGAGGTCTGAACTATGTTCCGCTGATCTGTATGTCTCTTTTTGTAAAAGTACCAAGCTGTTTTGACTGCTGTGGCAGTGTAATAGTTTCTAAATTTGGGTAGTGAGAGACCTCCTAGTGTGTTCTTCTTCTTCAGTAGTGTTTTGCTTGTCTGAGATTTCTTCTCTTGTCAAACAAAGTTGGTGACTTGTTTCTCCATCTCCTTAGAAAATGTCATTGGAATTTGTATTGGGATTGTATTGTATATGTTGATCGCTTTGGGTAAAATAGACATTTTCACAATGTTAAGTTTCCCTATCCATGATCAGGGTAGATTTCTCCATTTGTGTAAGTCTATCTTGTTTTCTTGTAGTAAGATCTTGTAGTTTTATTTGTATAGGTCTCTTATTTCTCTAGCTAGATTTATTCCTAGATATTTTATCTTCTGGGGAGCTGTAGTAAATGGTATTGATTTGTGATTTCTTCTTGAACAATCTGTTTGATGGTATAAAGGAATCCTACTGATTTACTTATGTTTATCTTTTATCCCGGTACTTTGCTGAACTCTTCTATTAGTTTGAATAGTTTACTTATGGATTCTTAGGATTCTCTGCATATATAATCATATCATCTACAAATAGGGATATTTTTACTTCTTTGCCAGTGTGGATGTCTTTTATGTCCTCGTTTTGTCTGATTACTGTGGCCAGGACTTCTAGTACAATGTTGACTATGAGAAGTGAGAGTGGGCATCCTTGTAAGGTTCCCATTCTCCAGGGAAGTACTTTCAGTCTCTCTCCATTAAGGGTGACGTAAGCGATTGGCTTTGCGTAGATAGCTCTTGTGCCATTGAGGAATTTGTCTTCTACTTTTATTTTGCAGGATTTTTAGCACAAACGGGTGCTGGAATTTGTCAAATAACTTTTCTGCATCAATTGAAAAAAATCTAGTGATTCTTGTCTTTTGTGTTGATTATGTGGTTGATCACATTAATTGTTTTTACGATACTGAACCAGTCTTGCATCCCTGCTATGAATCCAACTTGGTAGTGATGAATTATTTTTTTTAATATGTTGTTGAATTGTGTTGGCAAGTATTTTGTTGAAGATTTTGTATCAGTTTCATGAATGATATTGGTCTGTAGTTTTTTGTTGTTGTTGTTGGATCTTTCCATGGCTTTGGTATGAGGGTTATGCTGGCTTCATAGAATGAAATTGGAAGTATTCTATCTTTTTCCATGCTGTGAAATAGCCTCAGTAGTACAGGAGTTAACTCTTCCCTAAAAGTTTGATAGAATTTTGTGGTGAAGCCACTTGGCCAGGGCTTTTTATGGTTGGTAGGTTTTGGATGACATTTTCAATCTCTTCCCTTCTGATGCATGTATTAATTTGTTCTACTCCTTGTGATGATTTTGATAGGTGATATAAATCCAGGAATTTGTCCTTTCTTCTAGGTTTTCAAATCCGTTAGATTACAGTCTTTCTTAGTATTCTTTTATGATACTTTCAATTTCTGATTTGTCTGTTGTGACATCTGCCATCTCATTTCTTATTCTTGTGATATTTTTGATTCTTGTTGGATCTGTTGTGACATCTCCCCTCCCTTTTCTTATTTGGGTTATTTGTTTGCTTTCCTGTTTTTCTTTAGTAAATTTAGTCAGTGGTTTGTCAATTTTGTTGATCTTTTCAAAAAACCAGCTTTTGGTCTTATCAATTTTTTTCCATTTTTCTTCTGTCTTCTAATTCATTTAGTTCTGCACTAGTCTTCATGATCTGTTTTCTTCTGGTTCTTTGCGAGTTCCTCTGTTGCTCTCTTTCTATTTGCTCAAGCTATAGAGCTAATTCTTTGGTCTGGGTCCTTTCTTCTTTCTTGATGTGTGCATTTACAGAGATAAACTGAACCCTGAGCACTGTTTTGGCTGGATCCCATAGTTTCTTGTAGAAGCTGTTTTCATTCTCACTTGAATCCTTAAATTTCTTTATTTTATCCTTGATTTCTTCTATAAACCATGGATTTTTTTGAGCAAGGTCTTGTTCAGTTTCTATGATTTCCAATTTCTATGTTTTTTTTTTTTTTTATGCTATTGATTTAGACTTTTATGGCTTTATGGTCTGAGAAGATTCTTTGCAATAATTCAAAGGTTTGGATTTTGTTGAGATTTGCTTTATGTCCTAATACATAGCCTTCTCTGGAAAATGTTCCACGTGCACTGGAGAAGAAAGTGTAGTTATCTGTTGATGGATAAAAACTTCTTTATATGTCAATGAGGTTAATTATCACAATAAGATCTTCTGTGTCTTTACCGAGCTTTTTTCTAGAAGATCTCTCCAATATTGAAAGTGAAGTGTTGAAGTATCCTAGTATTATTGTGGAATGACCTATCTCTTTTTCCATTGTAGTTAGTGTTTCTTGGATATAGTTAGATGTTCAAGTATTGGGTAAATAAATATTTAATGTTGTTAAGTTCTGCTTGTGTTGTATATTGAACCATTCAGCAGTAAATAGTGACCATCCTTGTCCACAATGGTGGATTTTACATTAAAATCTCTTTCATCTGAGATTAATATTGCCACACCTGCTCTTATATTGTTAGCTTGGTATATATTATCCCATACTTTAATTTTCAATTTGTTCATGTCTTAATTCTAAGGTGTGTTTCTTGTAAGCAAAGTCTAGGTGGGTCTTGTCTTTTGATCCAAGATGTCACTCATTGTCTTTTTACCGGAGCCTTCAATCCACTTACATTCAGCAGTATGTTTAGTGTGGTCATCTTGATATATTTAGTTTGTTGTTTGTGTTTTCTCTGTTGCTCTTAATATTCTGTTGTGCGTCATTCTATATGGGTTGATTTTTTCATCCTTTTCAGTGTTGGTTTTGTATTTGTTAAAACTCTTATGTTCTTGTTATGATATGCTGCATCTTTATTGTGCTTTGGGGCTACCCCTATAATACACTTTAATAATCTAAGTTTAAACCCAATTTAAACTTCTATGTATCTTATTAATTTCCTCTCCACATGAAAGGACTATAACTACTGTGGTGTATCCCTCTCTTTAATGTAATGGTATCATAGTTTTTGTGATATGACCACTGGATCCTTCTTTTAATATTACAGCTTGGATAGGGTTATGTGCCTTCCCTAACTGAGTAGGTTTCTGGATGTTGTTTCCTGCATTGCCTCTTTAAATATGGAGCTAATCATTTTGTTTTTCTAAGCAAAGAGCATCTTTCAGTATTTCTTATAGCTTTGTTTTGGTTTTCACAGTCTCTAGGTTCCTGTTTATCTGCAAATGTTTTAATTTCATCTTCATATTGGAAAGACAGTTTTGCAGGATATATAATTATTGGTTGGAAGTTTTTCTCCTTGAAGGCTTTGAATGTGTTGTGCCACTGGCTCCTTGCCAACATCATTTCTATTGAGAACTCAGACAAAAGCCTACTGGGCTTCCCTCTGAATGTTAGTTTCCATTGAGTCTCACTGCCTTTAAGAGTTTCTGGTCATGTTTCATTTTGTTAAACCTTATTATGTCTTGGTATCTTTCTTTTAGGGTCTATTTTATGTAGCGTTTGATACACATGTGTTTATCTATGTTCTCTTCTTTCATGATTTCAGGGAAATTTTCTGTCAGCAAGTCAACAACAATACTCTCTGTGTTTTCAGCTATCCTTCCTGTTCAGGAACTCCAATTAATCATAGATTGTTCCTCTTGATAGAGTCTCACATGTTTCTTAATGCTTCTTCATTTTTCTTGTTTCTTTTCTTTGATTTCTCCTCATAAAATGCTGGTGTAAGTAGCTCTGTATTTAAGGTCAGTAAGTCTTACTTCCAGTTGTTCAATTCTCTTCTTTTGCCTTTCAATCAAGTTGTTGAATTGTGTAATTTTGTTATTGATCTATCGAATTTCAGAATGCTAATGTTGCATCAGTTCAAACAGCTTGCTTAATTTTTCATTTTGCTCTGCTGTGTTTTATATAATGTCTAGGATGGCTCTTTTCTTTTTTACCTAACTTCCAATACTTCCAGACAGGCTTCTTCATCTAGGAAGTTCTATGCCTGTTTATTCTGGGAGTTATCTTGAGCTATTGTTGAACTTTTTTTAAAAGGCTTGTCTAGGGTTTGTTACTTATGGGGCATCTAGAGGCTGTTTAGTTTCTCTAGTGTTGCCTTAGCAGTAACTGAGGCACAGTTCTGAGAAAGAAATTGATCACTAGCCACCTCTATGTACTCCAGTGAATGGGCCCAGTGGAATATGTGTGGTGGTAGGCGCCTCCTCCTCAGTGACTGTGAAACGTGCCTACTTGCAGAGTCACTGGGGGCCATCAGCTGACCCTTCGACGTGGATCAGTAAGGGCTGGAAGAGATGTCATCAGTCTGCACCAGTTATTTCTCTAGGAAGTCTTGTTTTAAAAGACAAAGCTATCTGAGCACTTCAAAATCAGTCAGGCTATCAGGTTCGGTAAGTTCCTCCTTCTGGCTGACAATGGATGGAGGCACCTCAACAGGTGTCCCCAGATGCTGTGATATAGTTCAGAGTAAGTCAGGCTACTGGCCTGCTCCCATCCATTTCCACGCCCCACCTGTAAAGCTGCACTGTGCTAATCACAGCTTTTTTTCTGGAAAAGTGATCCTTGGGCTGTGACTGACTCCTAGCCTGGGAATTAGCCCCTGTTGAGGCCTCTGGTTGGGTAATTCCATCTCCCAATCAAACAAGAGATGAAGTCCCCATCAAGCTGTCCAGCCCCCATGAAACAGCAGAATCTATGGTGGAGGTCCAAAAAGAGAGGTGGAGAGGCTGTGTTGCTCTCAGTCTGGAGCTGGGGTCTCAAAAAGTGGCTACTGCACCCGCTAATCAGTTTAGCACTGTGGATCTGTGTAGCTGCTATTTAAGGCCATCTCCTGCCTGCTGGCCAACAAAAAGAAAAAACAGTTGAAAATGCCAGTTACCTTCAGTCTGCAGTAGCTAATTTAACCAGTCTGCAGCTGGCTGATTTAACCAGAGTGGGGTTTGGCAAAACACAAGCAGTTACCCATTTAGTGCCATGTAGTACAAACTGACAGCCCTATGCCCTGTCCTAGGGCTCAGTGGGAGTCCAGAAAGCTCCATTTAATTGTCAATTCAGGTCTTAGTTTTCAGAGGAAATTAAAGAGACCTGTGTCTAGTCTGCCATCTTTTCTCCACCCCCCCATGTTTATTAATATCAAATTAAATACAGCTTGTGTTCACCAGCCTAGTTAAGAAATCATTCACTCTAGAGGGATCCTTTTCCCATTATCTTATCCAGACCTAGAGATCTTCAGAAATAACTCAGTCAAGGGACAAGGAGGTGGTATCAGTATTCTAGGGCTTGCTGACATTCATTGCTATTGCTTCTAGCTAAAGCCTCATGTCCCATTTGAGGGTGGCCAGCTTAAAAAAGTGGCTCAGCTCCCCAAAGTCATATTCACTTGGGGAATCTTCTGCTGCTGAAGGGTTGGCCTTCAATTCTGTACTGTTTTCCCATCTAGGGATATGCCACTCTTGATACAGGATGTGTGGAAAGATTCTGCCCTTCCTTCTGTCCAGGCTCTGGTGACCTGGCCATCTTGCCTTTGGAAATCAGGCCCCCCTCTACATATCAACTGTGGAAGCCACCGACATCTTCTTTGAGGCTTCCATACAGGGCAATACCCCAGGAGTATTGTTTCCTTCTTCAGTGAGTATTAAAGGAATCAGTTTATTTCTGATCAGCCTGTAGTAGCAACACACACACACACATCCACACACACGTACCAGCAAGTTCCATAAACCACTCTCTTATGAACTAAACATGAGAAATGAATAAAACAGAGAGTAATAATCTTACAAAAATATGCTCATTCATATGTTCTCAAAGTATAAAATACAAGGTGGTTGCTAGAACTAAGATACAAGGCAAAGAAGAGGAAAATGCTTGAGGAAGGGCAATTATTCCAAATAAGCAGTAATTTTTAATTCTGTTTCGTAACAGAATGTGCAAGTCTAAAACCACAGTGGAATTTGTTTCTAAGCTATCAACTAGTTTAGAAAGAAAGAAAAAATTTTTGTGATTAAGTGAAAGTATACAACCCAAATTAAATTTGAATGCCCGTTTATCTGCATTTCCTTCTGCTCTCCTTGCCCCATGACAGAACACTCCTCCTTTTCAACATATATATGTCATATCCTCTTAACAATTTCCAGTCTCCTTTTCTCCACCCTCTCCTCTCCCGTTTAGTAAGAGGCCAGTAGGACAGCATCCTATAGATGCATAGAACCATGAAGTACACACACCATATGGACACACTGTGTCCCTGAGTCCAGTCCATCCCTGTCCAAAGAGTTAACTTCAGTAATGTCTTTGGGACGGGGCAGCAGCAAGTCTGGGTGCCATGGTCCCAGGGTAACCCCCAGGTCACTGGGCCATCAATTGTGGTCTTTTAGTGGAGTTCTTGAGGTGCACACCACTTTCACTTGTGTTGCTACTGGGACTCAACACTGTGTGCCACATCATGGCTGTCTTTGCTGCTGGATAGGCATCATCTGATTCTCCTGGTAACATGTTGACACAGGCATCCATTCACATGTGTCCTTCTGTCTCTTGGGTTCTTTTTCCCTCATGTCTTTGTTGCTGTTGATGATCATCTGTTTCGGATGAGTTGGGACAATTGGGTGCAACTCAAATGGCAGCTTTTAAGCTTCTTAGCTTTTAAGGCCCCAGACACTACTTACCAATATGGATTGCTGAAGACTCTTTTGGTAATAGGCTAGTTATGTCAATTGGCCTTGATGTCCCCTGAGAGCATGGTACACCAACCCCCAGCCTTGCATCATTGGGGTAAGATTAGAAGAGATTTCAGTTTACATTGAAGTCCAGTTAAGTTGATCTTCTTTCTACTGTATGCTGTCACTGCTTTCAACCAACCAAATTCCTAGCAACTGTCTGATCTTTGGCCAGCCATCTCCCTCCTTCCCACCCTTGCAACCATCAGAGTCTTTCTTGTGTACATAAGTCTATTTTTAAGTGCTTCTAGTAGAGGTCTCATACAGTATTTGTCCTTTTGCCACTAACTGATTTCACTCAGCATAACATCTTCCAAATGAAACCCGCTTATGAGATGCTTCCTAAAATCATCATTGTTCTTTAACATTGCATAGTGTTTCGTTAAGTATATGTACCAGAATATGTTTACCCATTCACCTGTGTTGGGCATCTGGATTGATTCCATCTTTTAGCTATTGTGGACTGTGCTGCAATAAACATTAGCATGCATATATCTGTTCATGTGACTGCCGTGACTCTGTCAGATATATTCTCAGCAGTAGGATTACTATTTTCAGCATTTAAAGGAAACACTAAATTGCTTTCCATAGAGGATGTGCCATTTTGCATTCCCACCAGCAGGGTAGGAGAGTTCCAATTTCTCCACAGCCTCTCCAGTATTTGTTGTTTTGTGTTTTTTTGATCATGGCCAATCTTGTTGGAGTGAGATGGTATCTCATTGTTGTTTTGATTTGGATTTCCTTGTGTGTCTTTTGGCTGCCTGGATATCCTCTTTAGAGAAATATCTGTCCATCTCCTTTGTCCAGTGCTTAATTGGGTTGTTTGTCTTTCTCATGTTGATATTTTGCAATACTTGTAGAATATAGAGATCAAATGTCAGTCTGACATGTAGTTGCCAAATATTTTTTCCCATTCTATATGTGGTCTTTTAACTTTTTTGACAAAGTCTTTGGATGAGCAAAAGTGTTTGACTCTTAGTACTTCCCACTTATCTATTTTCTCTTCTGTTGATCGTGCTGTGTCAGATTTTGAAGTCTTTCTAAACTGTGCATTAAAATTTCCATTGTTGACCCTCTTTTTTCTTGGATGGTATTTATCATTTTAGGTTTGATATTTATGTCTTTTATCCAAATTGAGTTATTTTTTGTGTAAAGGGTAAGGTATGGATCTTATTTCAATTTTTTGCAGATGGATATCCAATTTTGCCAGCACCATTTGATAAAGAGACTGTTTTTACCTCAGTTTACAATCTTAGGGGCTTTCTAGAATATCAACTGTGCATAAGAGAATGGTGGCATCTCTGAGTTCTCAACTCTGTTTGATTGGCCTATATATCTTTTTTTGTACTAGTACCAGGATGTTTTGACTACTGTGGCAGTATAACGGGTTCTAAGGTTGGGTAGTGTGTAGCCTCCCACTATGTTCCTTTTCTTCAGTAGTGCTTTGCTCATCCAGGGTTTCGTCTCTTTCCAAACACAGTTAATGATTTGTTTCTCCATCTCAGTAAAAAATGTGACTGAAGTTTTTATTGAGATTGCATTGTGTATATAGATTGCTTAGGGTAAAATAGACATTTTGACAATGTTAAGTCTTTCTATCCATGAGCAGGATAGATGTCTCCATTTACTTAAGTCTCTCTTGTTTTCTCACAGTAGTGTCTTGTAGTTCTCTTTGTATAGGTCTCTTATTTCTTTAGTTAGATATATTCCTAGGTATTTTATCTTTTTGGGAGCTATAGTAAATGGTATTGATTTGGGGATTTCTTCTTTGATGATCTCTTTGAAGGTATAAAGGAATCCTACGGATTTACTTATGCTTATCATATATACTAATACTTTGTAGAACTCTTCTGTTAGTTCCAGTAGTTTACTTATGGATTCTTAAGATTCTTTGCATAGACAATTGTATCATCTGCAAATAGGGATATTTTTACTATTTGCTGATGCAGATGCCCTTTATTTGCCTTGTCTAATTGCTCTGGCTAGAATTTCTACTATAATGTTGAGTAGGACAGATGAGAGTGGGCATCTGTGGTGGTCAGGATTATGTCAACTTGGCTACTACACATTTGGCTGCTGTATTAAGTGACAGGGCGGGGTTTGTAGTGGCTCCCTGCCCCTCACTCTCATCTCGTGAACTTTTACTACGGCGGCTGGTCGCTCACGTGGCCAGGAGCTCCTGCTCTCTTCTTCCAAAGTCTGGTTCCGGGACTTGAACTAGCAGCTGTTGGACTCATCAGTCGTTACAGTCAGCACTTGAGAGTCCCGCTCCCTGACCTGCTGATCCTGGATTTGTCAGCCTCTGCTGCTCCTGCTCCCTGACCGGCTGATTCTTGTTTTGCCAGCCTCTGTCGCTTCATCTTGCCATCAGCTTTGGATCCACTGACCTACACAACCAGTGATCTAGAACTCTGGTCTCTGACTTGCTGACTTTGGGTTCCTCAGCTTCCGTGGCCACGTGAGGCTTGTGCCAGAGCTTGGGACATGCAGCTTCTGTGATTACATGAGCTGTTTCCTATATCTGTATTTATCTATCTATATGTTATAAATCTTTCCTTGTACCTACATGTGTTACTGGTTTTGCGTCCCTAGAAAGCCCAGCCTAAGACAGCATCCTTGTCTAGTTCCCACCATACAGGATGATGTAGGCAGTTGGCTTTGTAGAGATGACCCAATTGCATTGAGGAATTTGCCTTCTATTTCCATTTTGCTGGGAGTTTTTAGCATGAATCAGTATTGGACTTTCTCGAATGACTTTTCTGCATCAATTTAAAAAATGAGGTAATTTTATGTTATTTATGTTATTGATCACATTTATTGCTTTTCTGATGTTGAACCAGCCTTGCATCCCTGCTATGAATCCAGCTGGGTTGTGATGAATTATTTTTTTTTTTGATGTGTTGTTGAATTATATTTGCAAGTATTTTGTTGAAGATTTTTGCATCTGTGTTCATGAGTGATATTGGTCTGTTAATTTCCTTTTTGGTGGGATCTTTCCCTGGCTTTGGTATCAGGGTTATGCTGGCTTTGTAGAGTGAATTTGTGAGTATTCTGTTCCTTTGTATGCTGTGAAATAGTTTCAGTGGTGTTGGAATTAACTCTTTTATAAAAGTTTGGTAGAATTCTCTGGTGAAACCAACTGAACCACGACTTTTTTTATTTGGTAGGTTTTTGATGACTTTTTCAATCTCTTCCTTTGTGACGTGTTTGTTAAGTTGTTCTAAATATCCTTGCGACAATTTTGTTAGGTTATGTGAATCTAAAAATTTGTTGATTTCCTCTAGGTTTTAAAGTATGTTAGAGTACACTCTTTCATAGTATTGTTATGATACTTTTTATTTCAGTTTTGTTTGTTGTGACATCTCCCGTCTCATTTCTTATTAGGGTTATTTGTTTCTTCTCCTGTTTTTCTTTTGTAAATTTAGTGAATGATTTATCAATTTTGTTGATCTTTTCAAAAAACTTGCTTTTAATTTTGTTAACTTTTTCAATTATTCTATTCTCTATATCATTCTATGCTAATCTTTATGATCTGCATTCTTCTGGTGCCTGAAGGTTTCCTCTGTTGCTCTCTTTCTACTTGTTCTAGCTTTGTGGTTAATTCTTTGGTTTGGGTCCTTGTTTCCTTCTGGATGTATGTGCTTATAGAAATAAAGTGACCTTGAGCGCAGCTTTGCTCTATCCTGTAGCTTCTGATAGGATGTGTTTTCATTCTCACTTGATTCCATTAATTTCTTTATTTTGTTCTTGATTTCCTCTATGACCCATGGCTTTTTGAGCAAGATGTTGTTCAGTTTCCATGAGTTCAAACTTTCTATATTTTTGCTGCTATTTACTTCAACTTTTATTGCTACATGATCCCAGAAGATTCTTTGCAATAGTTTAGTGGCTTGAATTTTGTTGAGAATTGCTTTATGTCCTGACATATGATCTATTCCGGAAAATATTCCATGTACATTGGAGAAGACGATGTATTTATCTGTTGATTGATAAAAAGTTCTGTTATACATCAGTGACATCTAGTTGTTTAGTTTTTGTAATAAAATCCTCTGTGTCTTTACTGAGTTTTTTTCTGGATGATCTGTTCATTAATGAAAGTGAACTGCTGAAGTCTCCAACTATTATTGCGAAGTGATCTATCTCCTTTTTCATTGTAGTCAGTGTTTGTTCAGTGTGTTTAGATGCTCTGGTATTACGTGCATAAATATTTAGCATTGTTAAGTCCTACCTGTTTATTGAAATTTTCAGCAATAACTAGTGACTATCCTTGTCCACAATGGTGGATTTTACTTTAAAATGAATTTTATCTGAGATTAGTATTGCCATTCCTGCTTCTTTTCATATTTTGTTAGCTTGGTATGTATCATTTCATCTTTTAATTTTCATTTTGTTCATATCTTTAAATACAAGGTGTTTTTTTGTAAGAATTTTGTGTCTTTTGATCCAGAATGTCCCACTTTGTCTCTTTTTTGGAGAATTTAGTGTAATCACTGATAGATACGTGTTTGGTGCTGTCATTTTGATGTATTTATTTTTCTGTTGATGTTTTCTGTGTTACTGTTAATATACTATTCTGGGTCTTCTTTATGAGTTTGCTTTTAATGTTTTTTTTTTGTTGAGGCTTCTGTATTACATCTCTTGTTTTGATATGTTGCATTGGTATTACACTTTGTGGCTACTCTTCTGATCCCCCTTAATATTCTAAGTTTAAATCCCATTTTAACTTCCTCTCCATCTGAAAGGACTGTAACAACTGTAGTGTATCCCTCTTTTTCAGTGTAATAATGTCATAGTTGTTGTGATATATTCACTGGTTCCTTTCTTCTAATATTGTAACTTGGATTGAATTTTGTGACTTCCTTAACTGAGTAGGTATCTAGATGCTGTGTTCTTTATTGCCTGTTTAAATATACACTGAAAGGCTTTTTTTCTAAGCAAGGAGCTTCTTTCAGTATTTCTTGCAGTTTGGTTTCATTTTTACAGACTCTAAGCTTCTGTTTACCTGTGAATGTCTTAATTTCATCTTCATATTTGAGAGACAATTTTGCAGGATATATAATTATTGGTTGGAAACTTTTCCCCTTCATGGCTTTGAATGTGTCATTCCTCTATCTCCTTGCCAAAATTGTTTCTGCTGAGAAGTCAGGCAAAAGCCTACAGAGTTTCCCTCCGAATGTTAGCTTTGCTTTAAGCCTTGCTGCTTTTAAGGGCCTCTTTATGTTTCATTTTGTTAAACTCGATTATAACATGTCTTGGTCCTTCTTTTGGTGTCTAGTTCTTGTGGTATGCAATAAATGTCCTGGATATCAATGTTTTCTCCTTTAATAATCTAAGGGAAGTTTTCTGTCAACAACTCAACAACAGTACTCTCTGTGCTTTCAGCTATGGCTCCCTGTTCAGGAACCCTAACTAATCCCAGATTATTCCTCTTAATAGAGTACCACATGTTTCTTAATGCTTTTTGACTTATCTAAATTTCTCTTCTCTGATTTTTCCTCATAAATGCTGGTGTCATTTGGTCTATCCTCAAGCTCACTAAGTCTGACTTCCATCTACTCATTTCTGTTCTTTTGGCTTTGAAGTGTTTAATTCTGTAATTTTCTTATTGATTTGCTGGATTTCAGATCATTATTTTTCCATACAGCTTTGCTCTGCTGCATTTGGTTTAACCTCTAGGAAGACTCTGTATGTAATTCTTTTTTACTTGACTTTCAACAGTTTCTGGAAGGCTTGTTTATCTGGAAAGTGATTTGAGTATTTTGGGAGGAGAGGACGGAGTCAAGATGGTAGATTAAGCACACGTCTCCTTATATCCTTCTGGAAACCATGACCTGAATAGCTAATCAAATGGAGACTTCTGGTTACCTAGCGAGCACCAGGACACAGCACAGGGCTGTTAATTTAGACTTCATACCACTGAACAAAAAAACACATCTCTTTCACTGACTCCGACTCCTGGCTAGCCCTGGTTCTCATGGACTGAAAGTAATGCACCACTGTGACTTTTTTTTCTCTGTCTTGGCCGGTGGGTGGAGTGGGGTCTTGCCTAGCAGCTAGTCTCAGAAGAACTGCTGGTGGGCTAGGCAGGTGAAATTGCCATATTTTGAGAGCCAGACTTAGGACTCTGTACACCTAGCCAATTTGGGCCTCTCTTTTTATCTCTGCCATAGTGTGGTTTGTACAGAACCACAGGGCCTATGTGTGGGATGCCATGTTGGACATGGAGATTTTAGTGGGACCTAATTCTTAGCCTGGTAGCCAGTGCCTGCAAACAGGACAGCACTTCTACAACAGAAAAGCAGTAGTTTACACAGTGGGGGCCTGGTAACAGAGGCTGAGGGCTCACTACATCTTGGCGCCTTTAGCCCCTATATCCACCAACCATGTGGAGGGCACAGTCTTAGATACTGTGTCCACTGCTGGACCTAATTCTTAGCTTGGGAGCCAGAGCCTGCCCACAGGAGAAAAACTACCAGAAAAGCAGTAGTTGACACAGTGTTTCCTAAGGCTGGGCCCTGTCAGCAGAGGCCAACAGGGCAGTAGCATTGCTGTATTTTGAACTAGTTTGTTATCATCTGGGGTTGGATACAGTGGCGCTTACTTTGTCAGATGGGAAGAGGGACCTCTACACCTGAAAACCTAACTGACTTGTGAACTGGTCAGATACCTTTTGCTTTACATTTGAAGACAGCCTAGAGAAACATTTGCAATCCATCCTCACAGTACCTCTTCCAGCCTCTATATACTCACATGGGACCCAAAAAGCAACAAACAGTTGTGGCATACAAGCAATCACTCATGGCTTCAGAAGGCTCCCAAACAAAGCAACCAAGGAGTTTTCCAGATGAAGAAACAAAACAACCAAGGAGTTTTCCAGATGAAGAAACTTTTCTGAAATCATCGGAAGGTGAATACAAAAGCATTATATACAGAGCCCTTCTAGACCTTACGCAAAATGCAGCACAACAAGACAAAAAATTAAGCAACCTGTTTGATCTGATGGAACACCAGTACTATGAAATCCAGCAGATCCAGAACAAAATCAAAGACATAGAAACTTCCATTCAAAGCCAAGAAAACAGAATGCAACAAATGGAAAAAACAATTTCTGACTTTAAAGACAGAGCTACTGACACCAGCATCTATGAGGAGAAACTAGAAAAAAGAAACAAGTAAAATGAAGAAGCATTAAGAAGCATGTGGGACTCCATCAAGAGGAACAACCTTCGATTAACTGGAGTCCCTCAACAGGATGAAACACCTGAGAACACAGAGTATTGTTGCTGAGCTGCTGATAGAAAACTTCCCAGAAATCATGAAGGATGAGAATATAGATATCCCAGATACATATCGTACACCACCCAATATAGATCTCAAAAGAAATACTCCAAGACATATTCTAATCAAGCCTAACAAAATGAAACATAAGCAGCAGCTATTAAAGGCAGCAAGACTGACAGCAAAGCTAACATTTGGAGGGAAACCCTGCAGGCTTTCATTAGATTTCTCAGCAGCAACCATGTTGGTACTGAGACAGTGGCATGACACATTCAAAGCTTCGAAGAAGAATGTCCAACCAAGAATTATATATTCTGCAAAACTATCTTTCATATATGAAAATGAAATGAAGATATTTCCAGATAAACAGAACCTCAGAGACTTTGTAAAAACCAAACCCAAACTACAAGAAATACTGAAAGAAGTTCTTGGCTCTGGCTTAGAAGAATAAAACCACTAACTTTATATTTTAGAATGACACATCATCCAGAATTCTAGCCAGTTAGGGAAGGCTCCAAACTCAATCACAGCTTTAATACTGAAGGAAACAATCCAGTGATTATTATGAAAACTGTGGTGCCATCATATTAAAAAGTGGGATGTACTACAGTCGTTACAGTCCTTCCAGATGGAGAAGAAGTCGACAAGACTGGTAGTAATTAAAATTGGGTTTATATATAGCTTATTAAAGGGGATTACAGGGGGAGCAAGAAAGCACAACAAAGATGCAACATACCATATCAAGAAATGTAACACAGAAGTCTCAACAACTACAAAAACAGCTCTGAAAAAGGTGAAAAATCAATTCACAAAAAACAATGCTAATAAGAACAACAGAACAGACTAATAAGAACAACAGACTAATAAGAACAACAGAAAAAACATCAACACAAAAATAAACATATCACAATGGCAGCAGTGAACACATACCTATCAATAATTACATTGAATGTGAATGGACTGAATGCTCCAGTAAAGAGACATCAAGTGACATGTTGGATCAAAAGACATGACTCATTCATATGATGTCTACAAGAAATTCACTTGAGACTTAAAGATAGGAACTGAAAATTAAAGGATGGAAGAAAATATATCAAGCTAACAATGAACAAAGAAAAGCAAATGTGACAATTCTAATCTCAGACAAAATCAATTTTAATGTAAAATCCACCATCATGGACAAAGACGGATATTATTTATTGCTGAATGGTTCAGTACACAAGCAAGACTTAACTATATTAAATATTTATGCACCTAGTATCAGAGCACCTAAATATGTCGAAGAAACACTGAATACACTCAAAAAAGAGTTAGATCACTCAACAATAATAGTAGGAGACTTCAACACTCCACTCTCAATACTGGACAGGTTGTCTAGAGAAAAGCTCAATAAAGATACGGAAGACCTCACTGCCACAATTAACCAACTAAACCTCATCTATATATACAGAACTTTCTACCCATCAGCGGACAACTATGCCTTCTTCTCCAGTGCACATGGAACATTCTCCAGAATTGACCATGTGTTAGAATGTAATTTTCAACAAAATCCATATCATTAAATTATTGCAAAGCATCTTTTCAGATCATAAAGCCATCAAAGTTGAAATCAATAGCAGAAAAAACATAGAAAGTGTAACACTTGGAAACTGAACAACATCTTGCTCAAAAAACCATGGGTTATACAAGAAATCAAGGATGAAATAAAGAAATTCATGGATTCCAATGAGAACGAAAACACTTCATACCAGAACCTATGGGATACAGCCAAAGCAGTGCTCAGAGGTCTGTTTATCTCCATAAATGCACACATCTGGAAGGAAGAAAGAAACCAAATCAAGTAACTAACCATACAGCTTGAACAAATAGAGAAGCACCAACAGAGGAACCCCTCAGGCACCAGAAGAAAACAGATCATAAAGATCAGAGCAGAGCTAAATGAATTAGAGAATAGAAAAACAACTGAAAAAATTGAAAAGACCATAAGCTGATTTTTTTAAAAGATCAACAAAATTGGCAAACCACTTGCTAAACTTACTAAAGAACAACAGGAAAGGAAACGCCAAGCGAAGTGCCATCGAGTCGGATCCAAATAACTCAAATAAGAAACGAGAGGCGAGTTGTCACAACAGATCCAACAGAAATCAAAAATATCACTACAGAATACTATGAAAGACTGTACTCTAACAATTCTGAAAACCTAGAGGAAATGGACAAATTGCTTGAATCATATCACCCAAATTATCACAATGTGAACCAGGACAACTTAATAAAGCTATCACAAAGCAAGAGATTGAAAAAGTCATCAAAAATTGCCAACCAATAAAAGCCCAGGCCCAGATGGCTTCACTTTAGAATTCCACCAAGCTTTTAGAGAAGAGTTATCTCCAACACTACTGAGACTATTGCACAGTACAGAGAGGGATGGAATACTCCCAAACTCATTCTATGTAGCCAGCATAACCTTGATACCAAAGCCAGGGAAAGACCGAACAAAAAAGGAGAACTACAGACCGATATCACTCATGAATCTACATGCAAAAATCTTCAACAAAATTCTTTCCAAGAGAATACAATGTATTAAAAAAACATAATCCATCATGACCAAGTTGGATTTATACCAGGGGTGCAAGGCTGGTTCAATATTAGAAAAACAATTAATACGATTAACCACACAAATAACACAAAAGACAAGAATCACTTGATTTTGTCCATTGGTGTAGAAAAGGCATTTGATAAAGTCCAACACCCATTTATGCTAAAAACTCTTAGCAAAAAAGGCATAGATGGAAAATTCCTCAACGCAATAAGGGCCACTTATACAAAGCCAACTGCGTATGTCATCATGAATTTAGAGAGCCTGAAAGAGTTTCCCTTGAGAACAGGAACTAATCAAGGATGCCCACTCTCACCTCTCCTATTCCACATTGTACTAGAAGTTGTAGCCAGAGCAATTAGACAAGACCAAGAAATAAAGGACATCTGCATCGGCAAAGAAGAGTATTTTGGGAGTTTTCCAGTGCCATGGTGGACTATTTCTTTAAGGTTTTAGCAATGGTTTGCTGCTTTCAGGCCATCCAGAGGCTATTAAGTTTCTCTGATGTTACCTCAGCAGGAGCTGAGATATAGTTCTGAGAAGGGAGTTGGTTACCAGCACCTCTGTGTATTCTAGTGACTGGTCCTTGTGGACTCTCTGAGGTGGTAGACTTCACTTCCTGGCTAGCGATGATGGTGCCCTGCTTGTGGAGCCACTGGGGGGGCCATCAACCAATCCTATAATGTGGGTCAGTACTGTCAGGAAGAGATGTCACCAGGCTTCTCAACAGTTATTTCTCCAGGAAGTCTTATTTTCAAAAGCTGGGAGCTCTCTTACAGCTGCCAAAATCACTCAGGCCATCAAGTATTGCAGGCCCCACGCTGCCTTCCAGCTGACAATAGAAAAACCTCTTCAGTTGTCCCCAGTACTATGAAACTGTTCAAATTAGGGAAGTGTGTTATGGCCATGAGTCGGATCCGACTCGAAGGCACTTGGCTGGCACCAACCTCAGCTGGGTCCCACCTGTTAGGTAACACTGTATGAAACACAGCTTTTCTGCTGGAAAAGTGCTTTCTGGACAGGTACTGCTTCTCAGCTTGGGAATTAACCCCTGATGAGTCATAGGGTTGGGTGACTCTGCCTACCAGTTGACCAAAATGGTGTCCCAGCTGAGCTGCCCTTCCCACTGTGAAATAGCAGAATCTATGGTGGAGCTCAGAAAAGAGAGAGTGGAGGGTCAATGGCACCCTCAGTCAGCAGCCAGGCTGTCAAAATGTGGCTATTCCACATACGGTCTCTCTTCTGTGCTACGTACTGTTTACTTTAGCATAGTAGTTTGGCATATTTGCTGGCTCATGTCCATCCTCCACCTCCCAGATAACAAAGGCATAATCAGTATCTGCAGTCTGCCCACCCAGTGAGTCTGCAAGAGTGGGGCTCAGGGTGTGCTGCCTCATATCAGGGAGAGGTAGTTTCACATTTAGTGGCTCATAGTTCAGTCTGACAATCCTACGCAATATCCTAGGGCTCCTTAGGTGTGCAGAATGTTCAGTTATCAGTCCAGGCCTTAGTTCTCAGAGGGAACTGAGGAGATGTGTATGTAGTCTGCCATCTTGGCACAACTCCCTAGAAAAAAATTTTGAGAGAAAATAGAAGTGATCTCATCAAATCAGATAGACACATTTTCCTTTTCTTTCCTTTCCTCCCTTCCTCTTTTACTCCCTCCTTCCCTCCCTTTTTCCCTTCATTCCTCTCTCCCTCACTTATTTCCTTCCTCCTTGTCTGCCTTCCTCCCTCCCTCTCTCCACCCTTCCTTACCTCCTTCTATTTTTCCTCCCCATGCCCCTCCCTTCTTTCTTTGCTTGCAATTAATCAATGCCAATTGTGAAAAATCAACACCAATTGTCAAAACACTGGAAATACAGGAAAGAGTATCAACAATGAAATTATTCTCAATAATTCAATTACAGACATGATGTGTGACATCATAATGTTCTTTTCTCATTTATCTCCAATTACTGGCTCTAGATGTATGTATTTATGTTGTCTAAGAACTAGAGAATATTTATGTCTGTATTTTGCTTTTCCTTTCAGAATTTTCCAGTTACATAGTTCATTCTTTGGAAATATACCTACAAGAACAGTTAGAGTGCCAACATATTGGTTAACACTCACAAGTAGACAAGAGATCATGCATGTACTCTTCAGCCCCATGTGCACTTGCTGGGGAAGCTCAGTGAGTATATAATGGGACTAAGAATAAAACAGGAAGATAACATTTAGCAGTTGTATAGCCTGAACTATAATTTTCTTAACTCCCTGTTTAGACTGTTCCCTATTTTTTCAGTTTTATGTAAATCTCTGATTAATATCTGGCTATGTTCTAATTTTTTTCCATAGATAAAAACTTTGAAGTCTAATACTTTCAGAAAATAATGTGAACTTTTTTATTTGAAAAGGAAAGGAGACTGTTGGGAGGATGAGACATATATGGAACAGAGAGGAATAGTGTGCTGTCACCAGGCAGGGAGAACAGTGGAAGCTGTATATAGGTGGGCATGTAAATTTATATGTGAATGTACATTTTCACTCAGTCATAATAAAAAAAGAAAAAGAAATTAACATTGATATTACTAGTAAGAAAAAAAATTTCTACTACATTTTTTAAAAATAACATGACGCATTGTCATTTTAAAATTTGGAGAACAAAAAATGTAAAACAACATATAAGTTATAAATAATTACTGCAGCACTGTGACATGTAGTCACATCACACACTGCTCTTTTACTTACTATTGTAAGTATCCTCCTATGTCATTAAATATTTCTTGGAAATATGCTTTTAATAGCCCTCTTCATTTCTCATGGAACCCTGGTGGCACAGCAGTCAAGAGCTACAGCTGGTAACCAAAAGGTCAGTGGTTCACATCCAGCCACAAGGTTCACATCCAGCCACAATTCTCTGATGAAGCAGTATAACTCCCCATGAGGCCATTACACACTGTCCTATAGGGTCCCTATGAGTCAGAACTAACACTATGGCAACAAGTTTGATTTTTTTTTGTTTTCTCTTTTTCACATGTTGTAATATATTTAATCATTTTATTTACATTGGGACTCTTTAGCTTGCTCCCAACATTTTATTGCTTCAGATATCATTGTCATAAATATCTCTCAGGTCTGAGACTTCGAATTTTCTCTACCTCACAAATGAGGACACTGAAATCCCCAAATGCAAAAGGATTTCTGGCTGCCATTGGCAAATTTGTATCCTTAGTGTAAACCGCAACGAGGAGCATCTTGGGTGGATTAATTATAGTGATGGCTCCTGGAAGAGGACAAATTAGAAAGCACTACCCTTTCTGTAAAGCTGAACAGCCTTGTCAGGCATACATCTAGTAAGCAGAGTCCAACTGAAATTATGGACCCATTTTCTTGGTCAGGTACTTGTTTTTACAGTGTATTACCTATACCGCCTTACATAGCTGTTATGTCATGTATGACTTTTACTCAAAGTCAAACACAGCTGCTAAAGGACAGTGTTGGTTTGCAGACCCAAATCTGGCCTTCTTCAAAACTGCTGCTCCTTTGCTCCCTCAAAGTGCTTCTTGACTCATCTGGAGGCCAGCAGTCTGGGTTTCTGACATTCTTTATATACAATATTAACAGTGTAAGACCAATCAGAATTCACTGCATCATTTTTTAAAAGCAACAATCACCACAAGAGTATCTAAATTACATTCGGGCAATCACACTTATTGTATGGCTTTTTAATTTATCCAAATGTAACATAATAAAAACTGAAGTCAGGAACTGGGATTCTTTTTAGAAAACTGCAGTCTTTGGAATCCCCAGAAAAATGTCCTCACAGCCACTTCAACTAGGCAAAATGTTAAAAACACAAACATTTTGAACAAGACCCTAACATTCTTGATGTTACAGTGAACAACTAAGTTAGTGCCTTTAACAGCTTACCAAGATGTTCTGGGGTTTTCTCCTAACCCAGTCGTTGATTTTCTTTCAAATTTGGAAAACAGCTTCCTCCCAGTGGAGACAAAGGGTGGGAAATTGACAAAGAACTCAGGAGTTAATAGTGTCCATTTTGTGTTCTTTAAACCAGTCTTGTTCAACTGTGTATTCCAGCACACTGTTTTTAGACATATTATAGTTGATCTATGCAAAGTCAAAAACTGATTCAAAGCCTGATGATCAAAAATAGACTGAAAAGGCAATTGCTATTTTTCATCCCCCACATTACATACAGAAACTTTATTGCAAAGTTATGCTAGCTGAATGGAAGCTTTGTCTAAAATTTAGACAAAACCACGGCTCTGAATGCAAAATCTATTGGATTATAAAACAATGTCTGAACATCACCAAATAAACAGATATAAAAACGTATTTACCACTTGGTGTCGAGTGGACTTCTTCTCCGTTCTTATCTATTTTTGAAAGCAAATACTGCCCCAAAATGTCCATATCACTAATGTTCTCCACATTTTAACACATTCTCTTTATAGTTTAATACTTTATTCTTCAATATATTTAATCTTTGTTTCTTGTTCCCTTCCCTGTATGCAAATACACACACAAATATACACACAATAAATGTTTTAGAATATATTTTCTAAAACCAAGGTTATTTCTTATATAATCATGTAAAATATCAAAATGAGGATCTTACATAATGCTATTATCTAATCTAAGAATCCCTAGAGGTGAGCAGTTACTAAGCTTTTGGCTGCTAACCAAAAAGTACACAATCTGGACCTATCAGCTATTCTGCAGGAGAAAGATGTGGCAGTCTGATTATAGCTTTGAAAGCCCTGTGAGGCAGTTCTACTCTTTCGTGTAGTGCTACTATGAGCTGGAATCAGCTCCAAGGAAAAAAAGCTTTCTGTTTTCCTTTTTTAAAATATTGTTATTATTATTTAACCTATAGCCTTTATGCTAATTTTGTCTGGTACACTCTAACATTATCAAGTGATCAAAGTTGACATCACCAGTAATGGGACAAATAGGCATCCTTAGTCTTCAGTGTGGTGTACGTAGAAGAACACAGCATTAACTCCATGAAATTCCCCAGAGGGAGTGACATTCTGCAACATAACTGAAAAGTGACTGTCAAAATGTTACTGTCATGAACACAAGATAAACAAACAACCACCAAAAACAGAAAGAAAATAGACAAACTGCCTCAATTTAAGAAGAACAAGGAGACATAACAGCTAAGAGATACAGTTCTGTCATAGTGAATTGTTTGCACAGATGAAGATTAACTTAATGATTTAAGAACTGGATGGGGGCCTAGGAGAGCAAATCCTCATTTATTCTTGAGAAACATAACTGGCACTTACACAGACATATCCACACCTCATCCACATGTGACAGCGCAGACAGATTTGATGATTTTTTCAGCTGGTCAAATATAAACCATTACTCTGCTTCTCTGATGGCTGGGCCAAGTCGGTGCCTCAAGTATCTGTGTGCCAAGAACCCCTGACTGTTGGTTGTAAGGCCCAGCATCACCCACAGAGTTCTAGCTGCAGACACAGGGGGCCATGGGCTTTTTCTGTCTTAGAATTTAGAGAAAACCCACCCAGAAAAATGCATAGGATGAGCTGAGATTCTTTCCCTGTTTCACATCACAGCATACCTATACCAATACATTTGTACAGTGCAGGAATCAGGAAGAGATTTAGGGTATTTACATGGCCCTTCATGGGGTTTTCATTACATGTTCTTTGTATAATTATGATAAGAAGATAAGATGTAGATAAACTAATAAAAACATTAAATACGGAATTTTATTTATCTTCCAAATGAAATATTTTCCTTTTTTTTCTTTTCTCTCTTTCTTTGTAAGGAGAAACTTGAACTTGTACCTGACATCTGTCTTAGGAATTTCTCATAGGATTGCTTATGCAGAATAGAATCAAGTTTCATGGGATCTGAGGGTTATATACACTGCCAGAAAAGTGATTTTAAGAAAAGGAATGTTAAATTGAAAATATAAAATGAGGTACAGAAGTTCACATTTATTTAGAATGAAAAAAGTCACAATAAATTACTGGAGCTTGGGGGAGGTTAGTCCCTTTCTTCTGTGATATCTTTTGACTATTATCAGAACATAGAAAGCTACTATTTAAACCTTGACTTCCCGTCTGGACCTAGAATATTTCTCCCAGCAACTCTGCCAGCACTCACAGGGGCTGTTGCAAGTAAAGCATCCTGGATCCTAAATTTGTTAGATTCACACTAATTTTACCGTTTTATAGAGTAAAATTTTAAGAAACTATATTCCTTTAAGTTGATAATAAAAACAATTTATCTATTACACATCCTTTTAAAATTTCACGAATAAATATTAAAGGTTCAAATAGCTCTTGCTTTTCTTCAGTGTAGAAACGTGTTATTAACAATTTCTTGTGATAATAACCAAGGACTGTGAAATAATGCTGAAACTTTATTTTGCAGAATGCATGCACCTTGTTGGAGCAGGCAGCCAGGAGGTAGTTTGAATGAAATGGACATTTCAGTTACAAGGATATTAGTTTCCTGTATCCTAGAGGACAGAGACTTGGGACATTCCAACTCTCAGCTCCTGGAATAACACTTTGGACTCCAAAGTCTGCTGAGTACTCATAATGCAGCTTCTCTCACAATTGCTTATATTCTTGCTCTGACAGGCCCAGCCTTTCCCTGCATTGGCTGCTGGAGCAGAGCACAGGCAGGTAAGTGCAGTCTTGCTCTAGCAAAGGTGGCAGTCATAATATGGGAACAGCAGGCCAAGCCAAACCCATGTCTTACGTGGAACACTACCATCAGGGACCATAAAAAAGTTGACTTGGGGTGATATTCACCTTGAGATGATGGAGTATATAGAAAACCCATCAAACACTGTTGTGGTAGAAAGGATATTTTATCATCACGGAGGTCTAGGTCAAACATCACAGAAAACAAACCAAACCTACTGCTGTCAAGTCAATTCTGTCTCATAGATTGAACTGTCCCCTGAAAAATATGTGTAGCAATTTGGCTGGACTATGATTTTCAGTATTGTATGGCTGTCCTCCATTTTGTGCTTTTCTTATATTGCCAACCTTAATCTCTGCCAATGATTAATAAAGCAAGATTGGACTATGTTAAAGAGGAAAAAGATGGAATTCTAACATGCTTACTAAGGGAGTTTCTGTGGAGTGTGGCTTGTACTACCTTTTATCCTACAAGATTTGAAAGGAAAGGGAAACAAGCAGGGACTGAGGAACCTCATATTATTTAGAAAGGAGTGCTGGGAACAGAATATGTCTTTTGGACCTGAGGTTTCCTCACCAAGATATTCTCAAACCAAAGGAAGACTGAAGTAATAAAAGGACAAGAGCCAGCAGAAAGAGAAAACTTTCACCTGGAACTAATGTCCTGAATTTGGACTTTTAGCCTACTTTTCCATGAGAAAATAAATTTATTTTTGTTAAAACCATCCACTTGTGGTATGTTTGTTATAGTGGCACTAGATAACTAAGACACAGACTTTCCCACAACTTCACTTCTGAGGTTGTAGGACAGTGTGAAGAACAGCATGCAGTTTGAGATACTTGTGTGTATACTTGGAGGAATCACCCATGTGAGCCCATGTCCTCATTTATAAGACCAGGGTCACAAGAATTCCTGCCTCACAGTTATGAAGAATAAATGTGAGAAGTTCTTTGCAAATGGCTGGTGAATGTTCACGATTATTTTTCTTCTTATGTGAATGTGTAGATGACTGCAATAACCTAACAATTAAATCACAACAGCTTTCTGATGGCTCAGAGACAACAATCACTCTCTAGCCATTTAAAGAAGCAGTACAACAAGGCTCCAGAAAACTCCCAAAACAAAGAATCAAAAAGTTTCTCTGATGAATAAGCCTTTCTGAAACTATCTGAGCTGGAACATAAATGAATTATGTACAGAGCCCTTCTAGATCTTAGGGTGGAGATTAGGTAAAGCACAGGAAAACAAAGTGAAAAATTAATCAAGCTGCATCAATTGTTAGAACAATAGTGATCTGAAATTCAGCAGATTAATAATAAAATCTTAGAGTTAAACAGTTCAACTGAAAGTGAAAGGAGCAGGATCAAGGAAATGGAATGCAGAATTAGCAAGATTTAAGATAAAGCAACTGACACTAGCATTTATGAGGAGAAATCAGATAAAAGAAGCAAGAAAAATGAAGAATCATTAAGTTATGTGAGACTCTACCAAGAAGACTAATTTATCAATGACTGGAGTATCAGAACAGAAAGGGAATAGCTGAAAATACAGGGAATTGCTGAAGAGTTGCTGACAGAAAGCTTCCCTGACATCATGAAAGATGAGACGATATCTATCCAAGATGTTCATCAAACTCCACAAAAGGTAGATCAGAAAATGATACATTATTATCAAGCTAAACAAAATGAGACGTAAGGAAAGGCTCCTAAAGGCAGCTAGGCTTAAACCAAAACTAAGACTGACTTATGACTGTTTAGCCAAAATCATGTTGGCAGGAAGGCAATGGGATAATGCATAGAAAGCTTTGAAGGGAAAAAAAAAATTCCAACCAAGAATTATATATTCTAAAAAATGTCTCTCAAATATTATGGTGAAATTAGGATGTTCCCAGGTAAACAGAAGCTTGGAGACTTTACAAATCCAAACCAAAAGTACAAGAAATACCAAAGAAATTCCTTCAATTAGAAAATCAGTAACATCAGACATGTACCCAATTAATAACATGCAGGCCACAGCATCCAGAGTCCTATCAAAGCTAAAATGTTAAAATTGGGGAAACAGAGATCTCAGTATGTAAACTGTGACATTACACTAAAAAAGTGACATATTAATGCATTCATAGACCTTGCAAATGGAGAGGAAGTCAAGGAGATACAAAGAAGTTAAATATTGGTTTGAATCTGGGATATTTCAGGAAACAGCAGAGTAGCTGCAAAGCAGACTATCAATATCACATACCAAAACAAGAAACCCAGTGCAGAAGTCTCAGCAGATACAAAACCAACATGGAAAAGGATGTAAAGAAAACACATAAAGAAAAATGAGTCAGAACAGAATATCAAGTGGAAAGAAGAAACTGTCAACAACACTCAAAGAAAGGCACCAAAATGACAGCACTAAATTCATGCCTATCAAAAATTACACTGAATTTAAATGGATTAAACACACCAATAAAGAGACAGAGAGTAACAGGTTGGATCAAAAAATATGATCTGTCTACATGTTGTTTGCAAGAGGCAAACTTTAGACTTAAAGGTATGAACAAGCTAAAAATCAAAAGATGGAAAAATAAATATCAAGCTAACAACATGCAAAGAACAACAGGAGTGGCAATGCTAATCTCAGATAAAATAAACTTTACTCTATAGTAGGCAAGAACAGTCACTGTTTATTGCTTAAAGTTTCAATACATAAGGAGGATATAACAATATTAAATATTTATGTATGGAATGTCAGAGCTTCTAAATACATTGAACAAATACTGACAACATTGAAAAATGAGATAGATTACTCCACAATAATAGTAGGAGACTTTAACACTCCTCTTTCAGTAGAGGACACAATATCTACTAAAAAAAAGCTCAATAAAGATACAAAAGATCTTATTGTGACAATTAACCAACTCAATCTCATAGACATATGCAGACCTGCCCACCCAATACACACAAGTACAGCTTCTTTTCCAAAGCACATGGAACACTTTCCAGAAGAGACCATGTATTAGGCCATAAAGCAAGTCTCAACAAAATCTGAAACACTGAACTAGTGTAAAGCATCTTCTTAGTCCAGAAAGCCACAAAAAGTTTAAATCAATAACAGAAAAAACATGGGTAGAAACTCAGACTAACGGAAACTGAATGACACCTTGCCCCTAAAATCATGAACTACAGAAGCAATCAAGGACACAATAAAGAAATTCATGGAATCAAATGACAATAAAAACACATCCTACCAGAACCTATGGGATACAGCAAAAGCAGTGTTCAGAAGTCAACTTACATCAGTAAATACTCACACACAAAAATGGAGAAAGGGCTCAAGCCAAATTAAGCCTACAACTCAAATAAGTAGAAAGAGAACAACAAAAGAACTCCTCAGCCACCAGAAGAAAACAGATAATAAAAACTGGAGCAGAAGTAAATGAATTAGAGAATAGAAAAACAATAGAAAGAATTAACAAAATCAAAGCTGTTTTTTAAAAAAAAGATCAACAGAATGGATAAACCACTGGGTAAACTCACAAAAGAAAAACAGAAGAGGAAGCAAATGAGACAGGAGACGTCACAATAGATCCAATTGAAATTAGGAGAATCATAACAGAATACTATGAGAAATTGTACTCTAACAGATTTGAAAACCTAGAGGAAATGGACAAATTTATAGAATTATGTTACCTGAGAAAACTATCACAAAGAGAAATAGAACAACTGAATAAACCCATCACAAAAGAAGAGACTGAATAAGTAAAAAAACTAAAAACCCAATAAGCAGAGCAGTGTCACGGGACTTGACAGAGTCCATATTGCCAAGGGAGATATACATAAGTCCGTCTGCACCTAGAGAATGCAGAGGCCACTGGTGGCCACATCAATCACTCCTGTCACTCACTCCCATCTTAGAACTACGTCCCTGTTGGTGTAACACTGGAGAAACTGAACAGCTTCTTTTTTTTTTTTTCTTTTAGAAATAAGAATTGTTTACTTTTATATCCAGAGTAACTAACGCATATTTTATACATCAGTTTTCTTTCTTTTTATTGCGATTGAGTGAAAGTATACAATCCAATTTAAATTTGTGTGCCCACCTATGTGCAGGTCCCGCTGCTCTCCTTGCCTGGTGAGAGCACACTCCTCCTTTCTATTCTATACAAGTCATATCCTGTTAACAATATCCTGTTTCCTCTTCTCCACCCTCTCCACTCCCCTCTAGTAAGAGGCCAGTAGGATGACACTCTACAGATGCATATAACCATAAAGTGCACACATGGCATGGTCACTCTGTATTGCTGAGTCCAATCTGTTCCTGCCTGAGGAGTTGACCACAGTAATGATTTATGAATGGGTGCTCAGCATCAGGTCTAGGGGCCATGCTCTTTGAAGAGCCCCAAGGCTTTTTAACCATCAATTGTGATCTTTTAATGGAGTTCTCAAGGTGCACCCCTTCTTGTTCTTCTGTTACCACTAAGACTCAACTTTGTGCACCCCACACGGATGTCACTGGAGGTGGTTGGGCACCATTTGGTTCTTCTGGTTGCATGTTTATGTGGTCACACACTCATGTGGATCTTTCTATCTTCTTGCTTCTCTTTCCCCTATGTCATTTTTATCCTTGGTGATCATCCATTCCTGCTGAGTTAGGACCATTTAGTGTACCTCAGATGTCAGCATGCTAGCTTTTAAGACCCCCAGATGCCACCCACCAATATGGGGTGCAGAAGACTCTCTTAGCAATAGGCCAGTTATGCCAGCTGGCCTTGATATCTCCTGAGCACATGGTTCCTGGGCTCCTGCCCCTGATACTCTATCCTTCCATATTCGGTTAAGATTGGAAGTGTTTTCAGGTTATGTTGAAGTCCAGTTAAATTGATCTTCTGTCTAACGTGTGCTGTCACAGATTTCACCCCACCAAATTTCTATCAGTTATCTAATCTATAACCACCTGTCTTCTCTCCTCCTTCCCTCCTTTCCTCCCTTGCAGCTGTCAAAGCATCTTTTCTCCTGTACATGAGTTTGTTTTCACATCCTTATTTTAGGGGTCTCACAATATTTGTCTTTGTCGTGATGACTAATTTCACTGAACATAATGTCTTCCAGTTGAAACCAGATTATGAGATGCTTCCTAAAATTACCATTTGTCTTTATCATTGCATAGTGTTCCATTGAGTATATATACCATATTTTATTTATCTATTCATTTGTTGTTGGGCATCTGGGTTGATTCCATCTTTTTCCTATTGTGGACTGTGCTGCAATAAACATTTGTGTGCATGTTACTGTTTGTATGAATGCCCTTGATTCTGCTGGATACATTCCAAGAAGTGGGATTACTGGGTCAAATGGTATGTCTATTTCCAGCTTTTTAAGGAAGTGCCAGATTGTTTTTCAAAGAGGTTGTATTATTTTGCAATCCCACCAGCGGTGCAGGAGAGTTCCAGTTTCCCCACAGCCTCTCCAGTATTTGTGTTTTTTGGATCATGGCCAACCTTGTTGGGGTGAGATGATATCTCGTCATTGTTTTGATTTGAATTTCTTTAATAGCTAATGATCATGAGCATTTCCTCTTGTGTCTTTTGGCTGTCTGGTTGTCCTCTTTAGAGAAGTATCTGTTCATTTGCTTCACTTAATTGTATTACTTATACTTTTCTTGTTGATATTTTGTAGTACCTTGTAGATTATGGAGATCAGACATTGGTCCAACATACAGTTGCCAAATATTTTTTCCCATTCTGTAGCCTTTTAATTCTTTTGATAAAGTCTTTGGATGTCTTAGAAGTTCCCATTTATCTAGTTTCTCTTCTGCTGATCATGTTTTGTCTGTCAGTTTTTGAAGTTTGCCTATGTTGCATATTAAAGCTTATGTTGTTGATCCTATTTTTTCTTGGATGACCTTTGTTATTTTAGATTTAATATTTAGATCTTTTATTCAATTTGAGTTGGTTTTTGTATAAGGTGTTTTTTTGTAGATGGATACCTAATTTTGTCAGCACAATTGATTAAAGAGACTGTTTCTAACCAAGTTTAAAATTTGGGGGCCTTTGTTGAATACCAGCTGTTCACAGGAGGATGGTGGCATCTCTGGGGTCTCAACTTTTCCATTGGTCTATATGTCTGTTTTTGTACCAGTACCAGGCTGTTTTGACTACTGTGGCAGTGTAATAGGTTCTACAGTCGGGTAGTGAGAGGCCTCCTACTGTGTTCTTTTTCTTCAGTAGTGCTTTATTTATCCACGGTTTCTTCCATTTCCAAAAAAAATTGATGATTTTTTTTCTCCATCTCATCAAAAATGTCACTGGAACTCGTATCAGGAGTGCATTGTATATGTAGATTGCTTTGGGTAAAATAGACTTTTTCACAATGTTTAGTCTTCCAATCCATGAGCAGGTAGGTTTCTCCATTTATGTAAGTCTCTTAGTGTCTTGCAGTAACATCTTGTAGTTCTCTTTGTAAAGGTCTCATATCTCTAGTTAGATTTATTCCTAGGTGTTTATCTTCTTGGGGGCTACAGTAAATGGTACTGATTTGGTGATTGCTTCTTTAATAATCTCTTTGATGGTCTAAAGGAATCCTACTGATTTACTTACGTTTATCTTGTATCCTGAGACTTTGCTCAACTCTTCTGTCACTTTAAGTAGTTTACTTACGGATTCTTTAGGATTCTCCGTGTGTAGTCACATCGTCTGCAAATAGGGAGATTTTTACTTCTTCTTTGCCAGTGCAGGTGCCCTTTATTTCTTTGTCTTGTCTAACTGTTCTGGCCAGAAGTTCTAGTACAATGGTAAACAGGAGAGGTGAGAGTGGGCATCCTTGTCTAGTTCCTTTTCTCAAGGGGAATTGTTTCATTGTCTCTCCATTCAGGATGATGTAGGTGGTTGGCTTTGTATAAATGGCCCTCATTTCATTGATGGATTTTTTATTCCTATTGTGCTAAGAGTTTTTAGTATGAACGGATTTGGACTTTATCAATTCTCATATTTTGTGTTGTTTATGTGGTTGATCACATTAACCATTTTTCTGATGACCAACCAGCTTTGCATCCCTGGTGTGAATCCAACATGGTCATGATGAATTTTTCTTTTTGATATGTTGTTGTATTCTATTGGCAAGAATTTTGTTGAAGATTTTGGCATCTAGATTCACGAGTGATATCAGTCTGTAGTTTTCTTTTTGGGTTGGGTCTTTCCCTGGCTTTGGTATCAGGGTTATGCTAGCTTCACAGAATGAATTTGGGAGTATTGCATCCATTTCTATGCTGTGAAATAATCTCAGTAGTATTGGAGATAACTCTTCTCTAAAAGCTTGTTAGAATTCTGTGGTGAAGCCATCAGTGCCACGGTTTTTTTCAGTTGGTAGTTTTTGGATGACTTTTTCAATCACTTCCCTTGTGATGGGTTTATTAAGTTGTTCTGCTTCACCTGTGATAATTTTTCTAGATGATATGAATCTAGGAATTTGTCCATCTCCTCTAGGTTTTCAAATCTGTTACAGTACAGTCTGTTGTACTATTCTGTTATGATACTTTTGATTTCTGATCTGTTGTAATACCTTCCATCTCATTTCCTGTTAAGGGTTATTTGTTTTCTTTCCTGTTTTTCTTTATAAAGTTTAGCCGATTGTTTGGCAGTAGTAGTCTGATATGATGTTTTTTGATTTCTGTTGGATCTGTTGTGATGCCTCACCTCTCATTTCTTATTTGGGTTACTTGTTTGCTTTCCTGTTTTTCTTAAGAAAGTTTAGCCAGTGGTTTGTCAACTTCGTTGATCTTTTCAAAAAAAAAGCTTTTGGTCTTTTCAGTTTTTTCAATTGTTCTTTCATTCTCTGATTCATTTAGTTCTGCTCTAATCTTCATGATCTGTTTTCTTCTGGTGTCTGAAGGGTTCCTCTGTTGCTGTCTTTCTACTTATTCAAGCTGTAGAGTTAATTCTTTGTTTTGGGTTCTTTCTTCCTTCCAGATGTGTGTATTTATAGAGATTAATTGTCCCCTGAGACCTGCTTTGGCTGTATCCCATAGGTTCTGATAAGAAGTGTTTTCATTCACATTTGAATCCATAAATTTCTTTATTTCATCCTTGACCTCTTCTATAGCCCATGACTTTTTTTATGATTGAATGAAAGTGTATATCCCCATATAAATTTCATGCTCACCTATATGCAGCTCTCACTGCTCTCCCTGCTCGATGACACCACATTCTTCCTCTCCACTCCATACATGTCTTATCCTCCTAGCAATCTCCTATCTTCTCCTCTCTACCCACTGCCTTCCTCCAGTAAGAGGTCAGCGGGATGACATCCAATAGATACATAGAACCATAAAGTGCACACAAGATATGGCCACTCTGTGTCACCAAGACCAATCCATTCCTATCTGAAGAGTTGACAGCCATTATGATTTATAGACAGGGGCAGCATCAGGGCCAGGGCCATGCTCTTAGAGGAACCCCGAGGCCTGTGGACCATCAATTTCAGTCTTTTAATGGAGCTCTCAGAGTGCACCCCTTTTTATTCTCTGTTGCCAGTGAAACTCAACTTTGTGAGCTCCATTGTGGCTATCACTGGTGGTGGTCAGGCACCATCTGGTTCTTCTAGTCACAAGATAATGTAGAGACTCACTCAACGTGGATCTCTCTGTCTTCTGGGACCTCATTTCCCCATGTCATTCTTGTCATCAGTGATTATCCTTTCCTGTTGAGTTGGGACCATTTGCTGTACTCTCAGATAGCAGCTTGGCAGTTTTTAAGACCCCACACACCACTCACTGATGTGGGGTGCAGAGAGTCCTCATTAGCAAAATGCTAGCTGTGCCAATTGGCTTCTATTTCACCTGAGAGCATGGTCCCTGGCCCCCTGCCCCGGCTACTTTGTCGTTGCAATATTGGGTTAGAATGGGAGGAGTACTCAAATTGTGTTGAAGTCTGGTTATTATTGATCTTCTTTCTAATGTGTGCTGTCTCAGATTTCACCCAACCTAATTTCTATTAACTGTCTAATCTAAACCTTTCTCCCCTCACCCTCCCTCCCTACCCTTGCAGCTGTCAAAGAGTCTTTTCGTCTGCATGAGTCTGTTTTTAAGTCTTTATTTTAGGGTTATCAACATTTGTCCTTTTGTTGCTGACTTCTTTCACTCAGCATAATGTCCTTCAGTGGAAACCAGGTTGTGAGGTGTTTCCTAAAATCATTGTTGTTTTTATCGTTGCATAGTGTTCCATTGAGTATATACACCATGATTTACCTATCCATTCCTCTGTTGTTGTGCATCTGGGTTGATTCCATCTTTTTGCTATTGCAGACTGTGCTGCGATAAACATTCATGTGCATGCATCAGTTGTTGTGAATGGCCTCGATTCTGTAGGGTATATTCTGAGTAGTGGAACTATTGGGTCAAATGGTATATCTAGATCCAGCTTTTTTATGGAAGTGCCAGATTGCTTTCCAAAGAGGTTGCACCATTTTGCAATCCTACCAACAGTGTAGGAGAGTTCCAATTTCTCCACAACCTCTCAAGCATTTGATTCGTTTGCATTTTTTGGAATCTTGTTGGGGTGAGATGGTATCTCGTTGTCATCTTGATTTGAATTTCTTTAACAGCTAGTGATCATGAGCATGACTGCATGTGTTTTTTGGCTGCCTGGAAATCCTCTTTAGTGAAATGTCTGTTCATTTCCTTTGCCCATTGCTTAATTGGATGATTAATCTTCTCTTGTTGATATTTTGTAGTGCCTTTCAGATTATGAAGATCAGACATCGGTCTGACATATAGTTGCCAAATATTTTTTCCCATTCTGTAGGTGGCTTTTTAATTCTATTAGTAAATTCTTTGGATGAGCAAAAGTGTTTGATTACTAATAGATCTGATTTATCAATTTCCAGTTCTGTTGATTGTGGTTTGTCTGACAGATTTTGAAGTCTAAGTGGTGAATTAAAACTTCCTTTGTTGCTCCCCCTTTTTTGGATAAGCTTTATCATTTTAGAATCGATATTTAGACCTTTTACCCAGTTTGAGCTGGTTTTTGTATAAGGTGTAAGACGTGGATCTTGTTTCAGTCTTTTGCAGATGAATATCCAGTTTTGCCAGCACCATTTATTGAAGAGAGTGTTTTTTCCCCAGTTTAACATCTTAGGGCATTTGTCAAATATCAGCTGTTCATAGGAAGATGGTGTCATCTCTGGGGTCTCAATTCTGTTCCATTGATCTATCTGTCTCTTTTTATAGTAGTACCAGGCTATTTTGGCTACTGTGACAGTGTAATAGGTTCTCAAGTCAGGTAGTGAGAGGACTCCCAGAGTGTTCTTCTTCAGTAGTGCTTTACTTATCCAGGGCTTCTTCCCTTTCCAAACAAAGTTGCCAATTGTTTCTCCATCTCGATAAAAAATGTCACTGGAATTACTATTGGGATTGCATTATGTAAGTAGATTGCTTTAGAGAAAACACACATTTTCACTATGTTAAGTCTTCCTATCCATGAGCAGAGTAGGTTTCTACATTTATGCAAATTTCTCTTAGTTTCTTATGGTAAGGACTTGTAGTTGTCTTTGTAAGTCATTATTTCTCTGGTTAGATTTATTCATGGATACTTTATCTTCTTAGGGGCTATAGTGAATGGTATTGATTTGGGGATTTCTTCCTTAATAATCTCGTTGTTGGTATAAAGGAATCCTACGGATTTGCTTATGTTTATCATGTATCCTGAGACTTTGCTGAACTCTTCTATCAGTGTGAGTAATTTACTGATAGATTCTTTAGGCTTCTCTGCATATACAATCATATCATCTGCAAATAGGGAGACTTACTTCTTTACCAGTGAAGATGCTCTTTATTCCATGGTCCTGTTTAACTGCTCTGGTTAGATCTTCTACTACGATGTTGAATAGAGGAGGTGAGAGTGGGCATCCTTGTCTAGCTTCTGTTCTCAAGGGAAACTGTTTCAGTCTCTCTCCAATCAGGGTGATGTAGGCAATTGACTTTGTTTAAATGGCCCTTATTGCATTAAGGAATTTGCCATTCATTCCTATTTTGCTGAGAGTTTTTAGCATAAATTGATGTTGGACTTTATAAAATGTCTTTTCTGCATCAGTAGACAAAATCAGATGATTCTTGTCTTTGTGTTCTTTATGTAGTTGATCACATTAATTGTTTTTCTGATGTTAAACCAGTCTTGCATCCCTGGTTTGAATCCAGCTTGGTCATGAGGGATTATTTTTTGGATATGTTGTTGCATTCTATTGGAAAGAATTTTATTCAAGATTTTTGCATCTCGATTCACAAGTGATATTGATCTATAGTTCTTTTTTGTTGGGTCTTTCCCTGACTTTGCTACCACGTTATGCTGGCTTCTTAGATGGAATTTGTGAGTATGCCATACTTTTCTATACTGTGAAATAGTCTCAGTAGTATTGGAGATAACTCTTCTCTAAAAGCTTGGTAGAATTCTACAGTGAAGACATCTGGGCCTCAGCTTTTCTTTGTTGGTAGTTTTGGGATGACTTTTTGAATCTCTTCTTTTGTGGTGGGTTTATTAAGTTGTTCTGCTTCACCTTCTGATAATTTTGGTAGGTGATAAGAAACAAGGAATTTGTCCATTTCCTCTAGGTTTTCAAACTTGTTAGAGTACAGTCCTTCACAGTATTCTGTTATTTTTGATTTCTGTTGGATGTTTTGCAACAACTCGCCTCTCATTTCTTATTTGGGTTATTTGTTTCCTTTCCTGTTTTTCTTTAGTAAGTTTAGCCAGTGGTTTGTCAAGTTTGTTGATCTTTTCAAAAAAACAGCTTTTGGTCTTTTCAGTGTTTTCAATTGTTCTTATATTCTCTAGTTCATTTAGGTCTGCTCTAATCTTTACGATCTGTTTTCTTCTCGTGCGTCAGGGGTTCCTCTGTTATTGTCTCTCTACTTGTTCAAGCTGTAGGGTTAGTTCTTTGACTTGGTTTCTTTCTTCCTTCCAGATGTATGCCTTTATGGAGATAAACTGATCCCTGAGCACTGCTTTGGCTGTATCCCATAGGTTCTGGTCAGAAGTGCTTTCATTCTCATTGGAATCCATTAATTACCTTATTTCATCCTTGATTTCTTTTATAATCCACAGCTTTTAGAGCAAGATGTTGTTCAGTTTGCATTAGTTCCACTTTCTATCTATGTTTTCTCTGCTATTGATGTAGACTTTTACAGCTTTATGATCTGAGAAGATGCTTTGCATTCGTTCAAGGGTATGGATTTTGTTGAGAATTGCTTTATTTCCTAACATATGGTCTTTTCTGGAGAATGTTCTACGTGCACTGGAGAAGGTGTAGTTGTCCGCTGACGCATAGAAATTTCTGTATATGTCGATGAGGTCTAGTTGGTTAATTCTGGCAATAAGGTCTTCTGCGTCTTTACTGAGCTTTTTTTCTAGATGATCTGTCCAGTATTAAGAATAGAGTATTGAAGTTTCCCACTGTTATTGTGGAGTGATATATTTCCTTTTTGAATGTAGTCGGTGTTTCTTCAACGTATTTAGATGCTCCAGTATTAGGTGCATAAATATTTAATATTGTTAAGTCCTATTTGTGTATTGAAATTTTCAGCAATAAATAGTGTCCATCCTTGTCCATGGTGGTGGATTTAACATTAAAAATGATTTTGTCTGAGATTACAATTACCATCTCTGCTTTCCTTTCTTCATTGTTAGCTTGATATATAGTCTTCCATCCTTTAACTTTCAGTTTGTTCATACCTTTAAGTCTAAGGCGAGTTTCTTGCAGGCATTTGATCCAAGATGTCACTTGATATCTCTTTACTGAAGCATTCAGTCCATTCGTATTCAATGTAATTATTGATATGTATGTGTTCAGTGCTGCCATTGTGATACATTTATTTTTGTGTTGATGTTTTCTCTGTTCTCACTAATCTGTTCCGGGACATTCTTCTTTGAGTGTTCATTTTTCACCTTTCTGAAGGTTGGTTTTGTAGTTGTTAAGACTTCTGTAGTATGTTTCTTAATACAGTATGTTGCATTTTTATTGTGCTTTACGGCTACCCCTATGATCCCACTTAATAAACTATGTATAAACCCAGCATTAATTACTACCAGTCTCATTAACTTCCTCTCCATCTAGAAGGACTATAACAACTGTAGCACATCCTTCTTTTTAAGATAATGACATTATAGTTTTCATGATATGATCACTGGATCATTTTACTATTATAGCTTTGATCGAGTTTGGAGCCTTCCCTAACTGAGTAGGTTTCTGGGTGATGTGTCCTGTATTTGCTTCTAAAATGTAAAGTTAGTGGTTTTGTTCTTCTAAGCCGAGAGATTCTTTCAGTATTTATTGTAGCTTTGGTTTGATTTCTACAATGTGAGTTTCTGTTTATCTGCAAACATCTTAATTTCATTTTCATATTTCAAAGTTAGTTTTGCAGGATATATAACTCTTGATTGGAAGTTCTTCTTCAAGGCTTTGAATGTGTCATGCCACTGTATCCAAACCAGCATTGTATTGGCTGATAAATCCGATGAAAGCCTACAGGCTTTCCCTCTGAATGTTAGCTTTGCTTTGAGTCTTGCTGCCTGTAAGGCTCCACTTGTGTTTCATTTTGTTAAGCTTGATTAGAGTATGTCTTGGAGTCTTTCTTTTGAGATCTAAATTAAGTGGCATTTGATATGTATCTTGGGCATCTATATTCCCTTCTTTCATAATTTCTGGGAAGTTTTCTGTCAACAGCTCTGCAACAATGATCTCGGTATTCTCAGGTGTCTCACCCTGTTCAGGAACTCCAATTAACTGTAGATTGTTCCTCTTAATAGAGTCCTGCATGCTTTTTAATGCTTCTTCATTTTTCTTGTTTCTTTTTTCTGAATTCTCCTCATAGATGCTGGAGTCAGTAGCTCTGTCTTCCAAATCAGAAAATGTTTTTTCCATTTGTTCCATTCTGTTTTCTTGGCTTTGAATTGAAGTTTCTATGTCTTTGATTTTGTTCTTGAGCTGTTGGATTTCAGAGTGCTGGTGTTCCATCAGATTGAACAGCTTGCTTAATCTTTCATTTTGCTCTGTTTCATTTTGCATCAGGTCTAGGAGGGCTCTCTATATAATCCTTTTGTATTCACCTTCCAATAGTTTCAGAAAAGCTTCTTGGTCTGGGAAGTTCTGTGGTGGTTTATTTTGGGGGCCTTCTGATGCCATAGGTGGTTTCTTGGTTACATTTTTCTGCATAGTTTGTTGCTGTTTGGGCTTCATATGGGTCAATAGAGGCTGGGAGAGTTGCTGTGAGGATGGACTACAGTTCCTTCTCTTGGCCATCTTAAAAGGAGAAGTAAAAAGTATCTGACAACATCCAAACTCAGTCAGGTTTTCAGGTGTATAGGTCCCTCTTCCCCGTTGGCATAGTAAGCACTTCTGTATCGAACCCCAGATGTTATAAATTAGCTCCAAATACAGAAAAGCTTCTGGCCTGCTGGCCTCTGCAGTTGTGTCCCAGCTGTAGGTGATACTGTGTAGAATTCTGCTTTTTCTTCTGGGAAAGTGCTTTCTTCTCGGCAGGCACTGCCTCCTAGCCCAGGAATTACATCAAGCAGGGGCTTCTGTATGGGTATCCCCACATCCCAGAGAAACAAGATGGTGACCTGCATAAGCTCGCCAACTGGCTGGGACCAGGACACTTGTGGAAAGAGAGGCTGGAAGTGCTGAGATGCCCAGAGTCCACAGCCTTTGCTGCCGGGCCCCAGCCTCAGGTGACACTATTCAAAACACCACCTTCCTTCCAGACGAGCACTCTCACCCCTGACGACACTGTCTCCCAGCCGAGGGACCAAGTTCAGCTGAGGTCTCTGCCTGGGTGTCTCCATCTCCCAGTGGATCAAGATGGAGTCCTGCACCAGCTCACCACCGTATCTGTATGGCTACCACATGGCAGAGGTAGAAAGACAGGCCAAAGGAGATGAGATACACAGAGTCCAAGCCAGGGTCTCAGAACATGTCAATTACACTTGCTGATCCCACAAGCAGTGTGTCCAAGACCGGTGGGTAGTCAAGTCCCAGCTCTGCATGCTAGCCAATACAGAGAAAAAAAAAATCAAAATGGTGAATTAACTTTGGTCCATGTAAGCCCACACTTGCCGAGAGTGCAGTAAGTGAAAGAGAGGAGGTTTTGCATTCAGTGGTATGAAGACCGAATTAACATCCCTGTGCCACATCCTAGGGCTCACTGGGTATCCAAAAAGCTGTTTAATCAATTCAGATCTTGGTTTCAGGAGGGATTTCGCAAGACATGTGTTTAGTCCGCCATCTTGACACTGCCACAACCCATGACTTTTTCAGCAATATGTTGTTCAATTTCCATGAGTTCCAAATTCTCTATATATATCTTTTTCCACCATTGATTTAGATTTTTATGGCTTTAACGTCTGAAAAGGCACTTAGCAATAAGTCAATGGTTTGGATTTTGCTGAGTTTGCTTTATGTCCTAACACACAGTCTATTCTGGAAAATGTTCCATGTGCACTGGGGAAGAAGGTGTAGCCATCTGCTGATGGATAGAAAGTGCTGTATATGTCTAGTTGGTTAATTGTCACAATAACATCTTCTGTGTCTTTACTGAGCTTATTTCTAGAAGATCTGCGCAATACTTAAAGAGGAGTGTTGAATTCTCTCACTATTATTGTGGAGTGATCTATCTCATTTTACAATGTAGTCAGTGTTTCTTCAGTTCACTTAGATGCTGTAGTATTAGGTGCATAAGTATTTAATATTGTTAAGTCCTGCTTGTGCACTGAACCTTTCAATAATAAGTAATGGCTGTCTTTTCCTCAATGGTAGATTTTGCATTAAAATCTACTTTATTTGAGATTAGTATTGCCACATCTGCTCTTCTTTGTATACTGTTAGCTTGGTGTATATTATTCTACCCCTTAATTTTCAGTTTGTTTGTATCTTTAAGTCCAATTTGAGATTCTTGTAAGTAACATGTAGACAGGTCACTTGTTGTCACTTGTCGTCTCTTTACTGAAGCATTCAGTCCATTTACATTCAATGTAATTATTAATAGGTATGTGTTTAGTGCTGTCGTTTTGATGTATTTATTTTTGTGTTGATGTTTCTCTGTTGCTGTTAGTCTTCTGTTCTGGGTCATTCCTTTTTTGTATGTTTATTTTTCACCCTTTTCAGTGTTGGTTTTGTGTTTGCTGAGAGGCTTGAATTGCAATTCTTGTTTTGATATGTTGAATCCGTATTGTGCTTTGCAGCTACTCCTATCATCCCCTTTAATAATCTATGTTTAAGCCCAATTTTAACTTCTATAAATCTTATTAACTTCCTCTCCATCTAGAAGGACTATATGTACTGCAGTATATCCCTCTTTTTAATGTGATGGCACCATAATTTTCATAATACATTCACTGGGTCACTTCTTTTTATATTGTCTTTTAATATTATGGCTTTGGTTGAGTATTGTGCCCTCCCTAACATAGTAGGTTTCTGGATGATGTGTCCTATATTGTGTTGTCTCCTAAAATATAAAGTTAATTGGCTTGTTCTTCTAAGTCAAGAGCTTCATTCGGTATTTCTTGTTGCTTTGGTTTGGTTTTGACAAAGTCTCTGAGTTTCTGTTTTTCTGTGAATGTCTTAATTTCACTTTCATGTTTTAAAGACAGTTTTTCAGGATATATAATTGTTGGTTGGAAGTTTTGCTCCTTCAAGCCTTTGAATTTGTCATCCCACTGCCTCCACGCTGACATTATTTCTGGTGAGCAGTCAGACAAAAGCCTACAGGGCTTCCCTCTGAATGTTAGCTTTGCTTTGAGTCGCCTTTAAGAATTTCTGCTTATGTTTCATATTGTTAAGCTTAGTTATAATATGTTTTGGAGTCTTTCTTTTGGAGTCTATATTGTGCAGCATTTGATAAACATCTTGGGTATCTATGTTCTCTTCTTTCATGTTTTCAGCAAAGTTTTCTGTCAGCAAGTCAACAACAATACTCTCTGTGTTTTCAGGTGTCCCTTCCTGTTCAAGAACTCCAATTAATTGTAGATTTTCTTCTTGATAGAGTCCTATGAGTTTCTTAATACTTCTTCATTTTCCTTGTTTCTCCTCTCTGATTTCTCCTTGTAAATTCTGGTGTCAGTGGTTCTGCCTTCCAAGTCCAAAAATCTGTTTTCCATTTGTTGAATTTTGTTTTCTTGGCTTTGAATTGAGTTTTCTAATTCTTTAATTTTGTTCTTGATCTGTCAGATTTCAGAATGCTTGTGTTCCATCAATTTGAACAGCTTGTTTGATTTTTCATTTTGCTCTGCTGTGCTTTTTATAATGTCTAGGAGGACTCTATACATAATTCTTTTGTACTCGACTTCTGAAAGTTTCAGAAAGGCTTCTTCCTCTGGGAAGTTCTTTGGTTCTTTCTGTTAGAAGCTTTATGGGGCCATGAGTAGATGTTTCTTTAAGTGCCTGGCCAAGGTCTGTTGATTTTGGGCATCTAGAGGTTATTTAGTTTCTCTGATGTTGCCTTAATAGGATCTGAAGTAGAAGTTGATCACCAGTCATCACTATGTACTCCAGTGACTGGGTCCAGTGGAATCTCTGGGGTAGCAGGCTCTATCTCCTGGCTGACAAATATACAGTCCTACTTATGAAGTCACTGGTGGGCCATCAGCTGACCCTATGCTCTGGGTCATTCAAGGCTGGAAGAGATGCTGTCAGGCTGCACCACAGTAGTTTTCTTTTGAAAGGTAAAGGCTACCTGACAACTTCCAAAAGCAATCAAGCTGTCAAGTGTAAAAACCCTTCTTTACAGATGGCAATGGAGGCACCTCTATATCTACCCCCAGGTACTGCAATGTAGTTCAAAATATGGACAGGCTACTGTCCTGTTGTCATCCCTGGACACAACTTTTCTTCTGGGAAAGCACTCCCCCAGCTGGAACTGCCTCCCTAACTGAAAATCAGTCCCTGCTGAGGCCTCTATTTGAGTAACTCCACCTCCAAGTCAACCTAGATGTCATCCCACACAAGCCTCTCCTGCCCATTACAAAACAGCGGAATCAGTGATGGAGGTTCAGAGAAACAGTTTGGAGGGGCTGGGGTGTCTATGTCCAGTGCTGGGCTCTAAAAGTGTGGCTACTCTGCCCACTGATCATGTCAGCAGTGCAGCTGAACTTTGTCGACAGTTATGCCCAATTGCCACTGCCAGCTAATAAAAAGAAAGAGAAAAAAAGTTTAAACTGCTAGTTACCCTGAGTCTGTGAGAGCCGGCCATTCAACAAAGGTGGGGGGTCAACAAAAGAGAAAAGTTTCCCTTTTCAATGTCATTAGTCCCAATTGAGAGCCCTATACCATGTTCTAGGGTTCACTGGGTTTCCAGGAGGCTCTGTTTAATTATTAATCCAGGTCTTAATTTTCAGAAGGAATTAAGATGTGTATCTAGTTCACCACCTTGACATCTCCTGAACAGCTTCCTGATGGCATGGAAACAACAACCAATAGCTAACCATTTAAAGAAGCAGACCACCATGACTCCAGAGAATTGCCAAAATGAGTAATCAAAAACCTTCCCAGATGAAGAATAATTTCTGAAATTATTGGAGGTAGAATACAAAATTGTGATGTATAGAGCCATTCCAGAGGTTAAACAAAATGCAGTAGAACAAAGAAAAGTTAAGTAAGCTATATGAGCTCTTAGAACATCACCAATCTGAAGTCCAGCAGACCAATAATACAATTACAGAATTAGACAATTTAATACAAAGCCCAAAGAGCAAGACTGAGGAAATGCAATGCAGAATAAACAAGCTTGAAGATAAAGCAACTGACACAAAGATTTATGAGGAGAAATCAGAGAAAAGAAATGAAAAAGAATCAAGAAGCATTAAGAACCATGTTGAATTCTTTCAGCAGGAATAATCTACAAATAATTGGAGTTCCTGAACAGGGAGGGATAGCAGAAAATACAGAGAAAATTGTTAAAGACTTGCTGACAGGGAACTTCCCTGAAATCATGAAAGAAAAGATAGATATTCAAGATGCTTATCGAACACCACAGAAACTAGGTCCTGAAAGAAAGACACCAAGACATATTATAATCAGGCTTACTAACATGAAACATAAAGAGAGGCCCTTAAAGACAATGAGGCTGAAAGAAAAACTAACATACAAAGGGAAGCCCTGTGGGTTTCATCTGACATCTCTGGAGAAGTTGTGTTGGCAAGAGAACAGTAGAATGACACATACAAAGCTCTGAAGGAAGAGAAACTTCCAACCAAAAATTATATATCCTGAAAAACAGTGTCTTACACATGACTGTGAAATTAAGACATTCAGAGAAAAACAGAAGCTTAGAGACTTTGCAGAAACAAAAACAAAACTACAAGATATGCTGAAATAAGCTCTTAGTCTAGAAAAACAATAACATGAAATGTACATTTAAGGATGTAATGCAGGGCATAGCTAGCATCCAGAGTCCTACTCAGTTGGGGAAGTCACTAAACATAATCACAGCTAAAATATTAAAAGAAGGGGACCAGTGATCTTAACATGACAACTATGACATCAACACACTATAAAGAGCAATATATTACAGTAGATATAGCCCTTTCAGATGCAGAGGAAATTAAGAAGATATACAGAAGTTAAACAGTGATTTGAACTTAGAATGTTAAGGGGAATCAAATAGGTAGCTGCAAAGAAAACTAACAATGCAACATATCAAAACAAGAAACGTAATACAGGAGTCTCAACAAACATGAAACCAACACTGAAAAAGATGAAAAGTAAACCCAAAAAGAATATTAAAAGGAACAAGAAAACAACAACAACACAAAAATTAAAGCACTAAAATTGACAGCACTTAGTACATACCTATCAATAATTACACCAAATGTAAATGGATTCAATGCTCCATTAAAGAGGCAGATAGTAACAGCTTGAATCAAAGAGTATGCTGTGTCTACATGTTGCTTACAAGAAATACACCTTAGACTCAAAGATATGAACAAACTGAAAATCAAAGGATGGAAAAATATATACCAAGCTAACAACACACAAAGAAGAGCATGAGCGGCAATAATGATCTCAAATAAAATAGATTTTAATGTAAAATCTACCATTGTGGACAAGGATGGTCACTATCTATTGCTGAAAGGTTCAATACATATGCAAGACCAAACAGTATTAAATATTTATGAACCTAATACTAGAGCATCTAAATAAATCAAACACTGATGATACTGAGAAATGAGACAGATCACTCCACAATAATAGTAGGGGCCTTCAGCATTCTGCTTTCAGTATTGGAGAGATAATCAGGTAAAATGTTCAGTAAAGATACAGAAGACTTTATTGCAACATTCAACCATCATGGATATATACAGAACTTTTTACCGGACAACATATAAGTACACCTTTACCAATGCACATGGGACATTCTCCAGAATAGACCATGTATTAAGTCATAAAGCAAGTCTCAACAAAATCCAAACCACTGCATTACTTCAAAGCATCTTCTCAGACCATAAGGCTGTAAATAGAGCCACAAAATTTGAAATCAATAGCAGAAAAAACATAGGTAAAAATTTGAACTCATGGAAACTGAACAACATCTTGCTCAAAAATCCCTGAGTTATAGAAGAAATCAAAGATTGAATAAAGACATTTATGGACTCAAATGAGAATGAAAGCACATCCTACCAGAACCTGTGAGATACAGCAAAAACTATGCTCAGAGGTCAATTTATCTCTATAAATGCACATATCTGGAATGAAGAAATAGCCCAAACCAAAGAATCAGCAGTGCAACTTGAAAAGCAGAAACAGAGCAACAAAAAAAACCCTTCAGGCACCAGAAGGAAAAAGATAATAGTGACTAGAGCATATCTAAGAAAAATTAGGAAATAAAAAAAATTGAAAGAATTAACAAAACTAAAAGCTGTTTTTTTGTTCTTTTTTTTTTAAAGATCAACAAAATTGATAAACCACTGGCTAAACTTACAAAAGAAAAGCAGGAGAGAAAACAAATAATCCAAATAAGAAATGAAATGGGAGCTATGAAAACAGACTCAACCAAAATCAGAAGTATTGTAACTGAATATTATGCAAGACTGTACTCTATCATACTTGAAAACTTAAAGAAAATGGACAAATTTCAAGAGTTGTATCACCTACCTACCAAAATTATCACAAGGAGAAGTAGAACAACTTAATAAATCCATCACAAAGGAAGAGATTGAAACTGTCATCCAAAAGATATCAATCAGAGAGTCATGGTCCAGATGGCTTCACCAGAGAATTCTAACAAACTTTTAGAGAGGAATTAATTCCAATACTACTGAGGCTGTTTCACAGCATAGAATAGTATGGAATATTTCCAAATTCATTTTATGTAGCCAGCATAACCCTGATACCAAAGCTAGGGAAAGATCTCACAAAAAAGAAAATTACAGAGCAACATTACTCAGGAAACTAGATGCAAAGATCTTCAACAAAATCCTAGCCAACAGAATTCAAAAACATATAAAAATCATCATAACCAAATTGGATTCACAACAGGGATGCAAGACTGGTTAAACATCAGAAAAACAATTAATGTCATCAACCATATATATAACACAAAGGATAAGAATCACCTCATTTTTGTCAATTGATGTAGAAAAGCCATTGGACAAAGCCCAACACGCATTGATGTTAAAAACTCACAGTAAAATAGGGAAGTGGGGAAGTTCCTCTATGAAATACAGAGCACCTGTGCAAATCCCAATGCCTACATCATTCCAAACGGAGACAGACTGAAAGAATTTCCACCGAGAATGGAAACTAGACAAGGGTACCTACTGTTCCCACTTTTATTTAATACTGTGCTAGGGGTTCTAACCAGAGTAATTATACAAGACAAAGAAATACAGCGCATGGGCATCCGCAAGGAAGAAATAAAAATATCCCTGTTTTGAGATGATATGGGAACCCCAGAGAATCCAAAAATAAGCTACTGGAACTAATAGAAGAGTTCAGCAAAGTATCAGGATACAAGATAAACATAAGTAAACCAGTAGAATTCTTTTACATCAACAGAGATCATCAAAGAGGAAATCATCTAATCAATACCACTTACTATAGCCACCAAGAAGATAAAATACCTAAGAATAAATCTAACTGGAGAAATAAGAGACCTACACAGAGAAAACTACAAGAACTCACCAGAAGAAATGAAAAGAGACTTACAGAAGTGGAGAAACCTACCGTACTGTGAACAGGAACACTTAACATTGTGAAAATGCCTATTTTACTCAAATCGATGTACATATACAATTCAATTCCAACAGAAATTCAAATGTCATTTTTTAATAAGATGGAGAAACAAATCATCAAATTTGTTTGGAAACAAAAGGAACCCCAGATAAGTGAAGCTCTACTGAAGAAGAGGAATACAATGGGAGGCCTCACACTATATTATCTTAAAACCTATTACATTGCCATGGTAGTTAAAATAGCCTGATACTGGTACAAAAAGAGACATGTAGACCAATGGAATAGAATTGAAACCCCAGAAATATCACCATTCTCTTATGAACAGCTGCTATTGGACAAAGGCCCAAAGGTCTTTTGGAGTAAAAACAGTTTCTTTAACAAATGGTGTTGGCAAAATTTGATATCCAGCTGCAAAAAACTGAAACAAGACTCATATCTAACACCCTATACAAAAATTAACTCAAAATGGATCAAAGTCCTGAAACATCAACCTAAAATGATAAAGATCATGCATAAAAAATTAGAGTCAACCATGAAATTTCTAATACATGGCTTAGACAGGCTACAAAATCTTACAATGCACAAACAACAGAAGTGAAAAAAATAAATGGGAACTATTAAGAATCAAACACTTATACTACTCTAAAGACTTCATGAAGTTGAAAGACCACTGTCATGGATTGAATGTGATCCCTAAAAAATCTGTAACAGTTTGGCTATGCCATAATTCCTGGTATTGTGTGATGTTCCACCATGTTGGAGTTCCAGCCTCTATGATGTTAGTAAAGGTGGATGGGTAGCAGTTGTGCTGGTAGAGCAAGATTCGATGTGTAAGTTTACTTTGTGCCTTGAGACAGTCTCTTGAGCTATAAAGGAAAAAATCTGGCAGAGAGATTTGGAAACCTCGTACCACCAAGAAAGCAGCACTGGGAGAAGACCATGTCCCTCAAAGCTGAGGTTCCTCCACCAAGATGCTTCCTGAACAAAGACTGATACAACAAAGGACTTTCCTTGACAGAAAGAAAGCCTTCCCCTAGAGTGGACACTTGTAATTCAGACTTGTAACCTAGTGGACTGTGTAAGAATAAATTCCTTTTTTAAAGCCATCGACTCATAGTATTTAAGATAGAGAAGTACTAGCTGACCAAAACAACCACATATACAATGGGAAAAAATGTTTGGCAACTACATGTTGGACCAAAGTCTGATCTCCATAACTTACAAGATACTGCAAAATATCAGCAAGAAAAAGGTAAATAACACAAAGAGGATATCCAGGCAGCAAAAAGACACATGAGGAAATGCTTATGATCATTAGCTAGTAGAGAAGTCCAAGTCAAAAGTACAATGAGATGCCATTTCACCCCAGCAAGTTTGGCAATAATGCAAGAAACACAAACCAACAAATGCTGGAGAGGCTGTGGAGAGATCAGAACTCTCCTACACTGCTTGTAGGAAATCAAAATGGTACAACCTCTTTGGAAAACACTTTGGTGCTTCCTTAAAAGGTTAGAAATACTATATAATCCTGCAATTCCACTGCCCAGAATATATCCTACAGAAATAAAGGTGATCACTAAAAGAGATACATGCACATGGATGTTTGTTGCTGCACTGTCCACAATAGCAAAAAAATGAGATCAGCTACATGCCCATCAAAAGATGAATGGATAAACACATTATGGCATATATACACACAATGGAACACTATGCCATGATAAGAAATATTGATGATTTTATGAAACATAACCTGATTTCAACTGGAGGACACTATGCTGAGTGAAATCAGTCAGCTGCAAAAGGACATATACTGCGTGAGACTTTATCATAAGGACTTAAGAATAACTGATGCACAGAAGAAAATACTCTTTGATGGCTACAAGGATGGGGAGGGGGGATTATTAATAGATTAGATAGTCACTAGGAATTTGTTTAATTAAATTGAGTGACAGTACATAGTAAAAGACAGGTCAGCATAACTGGATTACACCACAAGTCAGAATGTTTTCTACATTCAACACATTTCAAAGGACAGAATAGCAGGAATGGGAGTCTGGGAACCATGTGTTTTGGGGGACATCGAGGTAACTAGCAAAACTAGTCTTCTTCCAAGGTGATCTTCTGCACCCCGTGTTTGTGAGCAGCATATGGGGGTCTTAAAAGCCAGCAAGCTGTCATCTGAGGAACATTGGCTGGTCCAAACCCACCTGAAATGGATGACAACCAAAAACATCAAAGACATGAGGAAAAATGAGACCAGGAGATGGAAGGATCCATATGATCGGCGAATTACATCAGCATGAGACTAGAAGAACGAGATGGTACCCGGCCACTACCAAAGACAGCCCTGATATGGGACACAATGCAGTCTTTGACACAGCATGAGTAAAAGGGGTGTGCAGATCCACAACTCACCTCATGACCCCTGGGACTCCATAAGTATGGCTGTGTCTTTGCCACTGAGGTGGTGGAGGCTGCTACCCCAGAGAGTCCACTCGGCCCACAAACTGGAGTACATAGGACTGCACCTCAGCTTCTGTTAAAGCAACACCAGAGAAAATAAACATCCTCTACATGTCCCAAAAGGAACAGACCCTAATTAAACACTTAAAAAACGTTAACTCATGGTTCCAGAAAACTCCCAAAATAAAGAACCAAAGAACTTCCTAGAGGAAGAAGTCTTTCTGAAGCTATTGGAGGTCACGTACAAAAAATCATATATAGAGCCCTCTTAGACATTACACAAAACGCAGCAGAGCAAAATGAAAAATTAAGCAAAGTGTTTGATCTGATGGAACATCAGCATTCTGAAATCTGACAGATCAATAATGAAATTACAGAATTAGACAAATTCAAAGCCAAAAGAGCAGAAATGAAAAACTGGAAACTAGACTTTCTGGAGTTGAAGATAGAGCTACTGACATCTGCATATATGATGTCAGAGAAAAGAAACAAGGAAAATGAAAAAACATTAAGAAACGTGTGAGACTATATCAAGAGGAACAATCTATGATTAACTGGAGTTCCTGAACAGGAAGAGATACCTAAAAACACAGAGAGTACTGTTGTTGAGTTGCTGACAGAAAATTTCCCTCAAATAATGAAAGAAGAGAATATAGATAGCCAAGATGTGTATCAAACGCCACATAAAATAGACCCCAAAAGAAAGACACCAAGACATGTTATAATCAAGCTTAACAAAATGAAACATAAGCAGAAACTCTTAAAGGCAGCTAACATTCAGAGGGAAGCCTTATAGGCTTTTGTCTGACTTCTTGGCAGAAATGACATTGGCATGGAGGCAGTGGAATGACATATTCAAAGCCTTGAAGAAGAAAACTTCCAACCAAGAATTATATATCCTGCAAACTGTCTTTAAAATATGAAAATGAAATTAAGACATTCCCAGATAAACAGAAACTTAGAGACCTTGTAAAAACCATCCAAAGCTATAAGAAATATTGAAAGAAGCTCTTGGATTAGAAAAACAAAACCATTAAGTCCATATTTAAAATGCATTCCAGGACACAACATCCAGCAACATATTCAGTTACAGAAGGAACAAAACTCAATCAAAGTCATAATATTAAAAGAAGAGAACCAGTGATCATATCATGAAAACCATTACACTGAAAAGAGTGATATATAGTTATAGTCCTTTCAGATGAAAAGAAAGTTAGTAAGATATGTAGAAATTAAAATTCAGTTTAAACTTAGATTATTTAGGAGGACTATGGGCATGGCTGTGTCCTTTCAGCTTCCCCCTGGATGTTCTGGTCTTTACTGAAAGTGGTGTGTTGAAATGTTCCACTATTATCGTGGCGCTGCCTATTTCTCTTCCCAATGCTGTTAGAGTTCTTGTTATGTATTTAGGAACCCTATCATTGGATATCCAAGTAATATAATTATGTCTTCCTGATGTACGGACCCTTTAATCACTACACAGAGTCCTACTTTATTCTTCCTGGTGAAGTCTACTTAAAAGTCTATTTTCTCAGAAATTAATATTGCCACTCCTGCTGTTTTTTGACTGTTGTTTGCTTGATATATTTTTTTGAATCTTTTGGGTGTTGGTTTTTTGAGTCTTAAAGTCTTTTTTTTATTATGACTGAGTGAAAATGTACATTCCCATATAAATTTAATGTCCACCTATATGCAGCTCCCACTACTCTCCCTGCCTTGTGTCTGCACACTATTCCTCTCTGCTCCATACATGTCTCATCCTCCCAAGAGTCTCCCTTTCCCCTCCTCTCCACCCACTCCCCTTACTCCAGCCAGAGGTCAGCAGGTGTCTCTCTAATAGGCAACGTATAGACAGATTGTGTTTTTTATCCACTACATCACTCTACCTCTTTTTAGCACATTTATTTACATTCAATATAATTTTTGATAGGTATGGGTTTAGTGCTACCATTTGATGTCTTTTTTGTGTTTTGTTGATAATTTCACTTGTTTCACTTAATTTTCTCTGCTGAGTCATTTTTATTAATGTGTTTTCTTTCCATTGTTGTTGGTTTTATACTTGCAGAAACTTCAGTTTTTTTCTTTTTTAAATCTTAATGTGTAGGATTCTTAGTTTCCTTTGTAGTGACCTTAATATTCATCCTTAAATCTAAAGAGTCTTTAATTTCTTTGTATCATCTTGACATCTCCACACAAAAGATCCATGGTTACATTTTTGTAGTCTTTTCATTTTCATCTTTTATATAATGACATCCTTTTTTTTCCCTACTTTTGGTGTGTTAGCTTTGATTTATTCTTTTTGATTTCCCTGTCTGGGTTGGCATCTTGCTCTGTTGTGCATGCTAGCCTTGGGCTGCTATTTGATCTCACTGATTTTTTTAACCAAAAGACTCCCTTTAATATTTCTTGTAATTTTGGTTTGGTTTTTGCAAATTCCCTAAACTTCTGTCTATATGGAGATATCCTAATATTGTCATCACTTTCAGGAGAAAGTTTTATTGCCAAGTGCCGTCGAGTCGGATCTGACATAATTTTTGTTGGCAAATTTTTCTTTCAAAGATTTGCATGTGTTATTCCATTGCCTTCTAGCCTGCATGGTCCCTGCTGAATAGTCTGGGCTTAGTCTTAGTGATTCTCCTTCATGTATTAATTTTGTTTCTCTGTAACTGCCTTTAAAATTCTTTTCTTATCTTTAGTTTTGGCAAGTTTGATTATAATACATTTTTGTGTCTTTCTTTTGGGATGTAACTTGTGTGGAGTTTGATGAGAATCTTGGATAGATGTCTTTCAAGATATCAGGTAAGTTTACTGCCAACAAACCTTCAACAATCATCTCTATATTTTCTCTCATCCCTCTCCCCTGTTATGTTACTCCAAACACTCATAAAATATTCCTCTTGACAGAGTCTACCCTAATTCACAGAACTTCTTCACTTTTTCAATTATTTCATCTGATTTTTCCTCATATATACTGGTGTCAAGTGTTTTATATTCAATCACTAATTCTGGTTACCATTGCCTAAATTCTGCATCTTTAACTTTCTACTGAGTTGTCTAATTCTGTAATTTTATTATTAATATTTTGAATTTCTGCTTGCTTTCTTCCAGCCTATTCAATTTGTCATTACAATCTGTTACTTTTTCCTGAACTCCTTTCTGATCTCTTAAACAGTTCTAAATATTAATCTTTTTTATTGTACTTCTGATAATTCCAGGAAGTTCTTTTCTCTGGAAAAAAGAAACAGAAATATACACTCCAGCAATCTCACTTCTTGGAATATATCCTAGAAAAATAAGAGCTGTCACACAGTTATATGAACATCAATGTTCATCACAGCACTGTTCGTAAGAGCAAAAATTGGAACCAACTGAGGTATGCATCAGAGAAAAAAATGGATAGATAATCTATGATATATTCATGCACTGTAATACTAGACAATGATAAAGAATACTGATGAATTTGGGAAGCATCTTACAATATGGAAGAATCTGCAAGGGATTACACTAAGTGAAATTAGTCAATTGCAAAATGATGAATATCACATGAGACCTCTACAATAAGGACTCAAGCAGAGATTTAAACTATGAAAAAATGTTATTTGATGTTGGGGGAGTGGTAAAGTGAGTATTCGTCGATTAGATAATTCACAGGAATTACATGAAGGGAGAGACAATAAACAGTAGAGGAGAAACCAGCACAAATGGACTAAGTCCAAAGCTTAGAAGCATTTTAAATAAATCCAAACACTTCAAGGGACAGTGTGGAGTACTGGTTAAGTGCTATGGTTTCTAACCAAAAGATTGGTGGTTTTCATCCAACAGGTGCTCCTTGGAAACACTGTGGGGCAATTCTATTCTGTCTTATAGGGTGGCTATGAGTCAACTATACAGCAACTTTTGTTTTTTTCTCTTTTTTCTTCCAAGGGACAGAGTAGCAGAGTCAGGGGTATGGGGACCATGGTTTTGGGGAGCATATTGTTCAACTGGTATAACAGAGTTTATTGAAATGTTCTGCACCCCACTGTGGTGAGTAGCTTAAAGTGTTGAGAGCTAGTCAGTATCCATCTAAGAATCATCAATTAGTCTCAACCCACCTGGAGCAAAGGAGGAAGAAGAGAATTAAAGACACAAAGCAATTGTGATCCCTAGAGTCAGAAAGGGCTACATATGCTACAGACTACATCATGAGATCAGAAGAGCTAGATGTTACCTAACCACCACCAAAAACTGCCCTCTGAGTGAACTTAGCAAACAGTCCTGAAGGAGTGGGAGAAATGTGGAGTACAGAACTTGAACTTTAGTAACAAGATCAGACTTGATGATCTTACAGAATGGAGGGTCCACGGAAGATATGGACCCTGGACAATATCTGTTAGTTCAGAACTGAAACAATCCTGTAAGACAACTCCTCATACAAAGATTGAACTGGCATGTAAGACATACAGTGATACTGGTGAAGAGTATGCCTCTTGGCTTGGGTAGATATAGGAGACTAACTGCACAGCTCCTGTCCAGTGGCAAGATGAGAAGACAGAGGAGAACAGAAGCTGGTTAAATGGACATGGAAAATACATGATGGAGGGGAGGAGTATGCTGTCACAGTGTGCTAAGAGCAGTTAGGGTCACATGGCCAAGTTTGTGTAAGTTTTTGTGCGAGAAAGTAGAACCGTAAAATTTCACTTTAAAACAATGAAAAAACAAAAATTAAAAAAATATACAAAAGGAAAAAACAGGACAAAAATATTGTGGATATAAAACAGAAGAAAATAATTTCCAGTAATAGACTAGAGACCTTGTCAATCTTTAATCACAGACATGTTGAAGTTATTTTGAGTATTTGAAGTAGACTTTATTGAGTCAGTGTAATATTCTTTGGGAAGGCCTTTCTGGGGCTCTCCTTTCTGCGGTCCCTTGGTGTCTTTTGGGCTCTGACAGAATTTTAGTTATAAACCTTAGGCCTGATAAACTGTAATACTCTCTTGAGGTCATACTTTTGTCTGAGGTCAAGTTACAGTGCAGGAACTCAAGTCTTTATGAAATTCTTACTTATGTCTGTTCACTAATCACCCCCATTCAAAATAAAATAATCAGTACAGTTCTCTTCCTTCCCTGTCAAGGTTGCAAGAATCTACTGTTAACTGGAAAATACTGGTGATTCTGTCATAGAATTCTCAACTTTCATCAGGAGACAGAAGACTGATTCTGTACCCAGTGCACCTAAAACACAGCTACCACCCATCTGTCAGTGGGTGCTTGCCTGTTGCTATGATGCTGAACAGGTTTCAGTGGAACTTACAGACTAAGACAAAAATCAGGCAATGAAAATCCCATGGATCTTGATGCTATTATTCACAACAGATCATGGGGGTGGTGCAGGACTGTGCAGTGTTTCATTTTGTGTGTAGGGGTGACATGAGTTGGGGATCAACTCAGTGTCAGCTAATGTACCAGGTATTGAGTAAGTTTTCAATTTTTATGTAATAGTAAAAGATTCCTGAGTGGAGAGCAAAAAGTCTTCAAAAATTGAAATTTTTTGTTTTTTTTAACTTGATGAAAAATATGTTCTAACAGCAGCCATATAGACAAAGATAGAAATTAAAGGGAAAAGCAGGTTTATTGAGGGTAAAGTATAATTTTTTTCTAGACACAACTGATAATTTCTTTCAAGTTCTTTATACCTGTTGATACATTTTTCTATAACGGCAATGGTCTAGTTTTGACAGGGGTGTATATCTGTATGTGTTGGACCTGGAAAAATGATATACTAAGGTTAAAGTCAACAGAATGAAATGATTTTTCTTCATTCAATACTTATTTTTCCTTCAGTAACTCTCCTGAAACAATTTCCATCTGTAACTTTATCTTCAGAAGTTTTAATTATTGTTATTTTTTTAATTTTACCACTTGATCTTGATGAGTGCTGTTGGCATAGACTCAGATGACCAGGGACAGGTTTAATTGACTGCAAGTGGACTTTGTAATCATTCGGTTTAGGAATACATAGAAGGAGAACACAAACTCAGCAGCATATTCTTTTCTCCTTTAACCATATGTTCCCATTTAATAAATGCTCTCTCAAACAAAATAAGACTGTCGTTATTGATGGTACATTTCATGTAATAGGAGCTAGTACAGTTTTTCCATTCGGAAAGAAAAAGGGGTCGCAATGAAGAAAACAGTGAGTCACTTTAGTACATTCGAAGCAATAAATCAGTGGTTACAAAGGTAACTTCTATGATGCATCTTAGAGTAAAACAATTTTGGTCACCTCATTTCAATATTGGAGTGGAACTTTTAATTTAGTGATACAGAATATGAAGAGGTGATCATGGCCTATTCCTCTATTGTGTTCTAATAGTAGCTGGAAGATTTCCTTTTCAGAAACTATCACAGTGGCAATTAATTCATAAAAACTTGTAATTTGTTTAATGTTTCAGTTTTCCATAAAACCATAAGCTACATGAGGGCAGGAAATATTTGGTTTATGCAGTTGAATTAATGCATGAATGAATGAATTATTGTCCTCCAGTTAGAGGAGGGAAACAAAAAGAAGGGCAATAAGGCAAAAAGAAAGGAACAAAGGAAGAAAAAAGGAAAAAAAGAAAGAAGGAAAAAACTGGCAAAGAAAAAGAGCAAAACTAAGAAAGGAGAAAAGTGTATACAGAGTCTGCATTCTGCCCGACACTACCAGGCAAGTAATTTAATCTCTGCTTAACTTTTCAAATTAAGGAAACCAAGGTTAGGAGAAGTTCAGTAACTGTTAACATCACAACCCCAGTAAAGTGTGTCTTAAGGTCTGTTTCCAAAACTCTCACTCCCTCTACTGCCTCTTGCTGCAGCCAGCATGAAGCAATATGTTCTTCAATAGTGCCTCTCTTCCCCCATAATATGTAAACCAGTTGTTGGTGTGTTGATTTCTACTCACAGTAACCCTAAGGAAGGAACAGAATTGGCCCACAGGGTTTTGTAGTCTTTTTGGAAGCATACTGCCACATCCTTCTCCCTCCGAGTGGCTGGTGGGTTTGAACTGCCCACCTTTTGATTATCAGCCCAGCAGTTCAATCACTGTGCCCCTAGAGTTCCCTAATATATAGCTAGAAGTAGTAAATAAAAGCAAAGGTATTTCAAACATAAAGTTGAGCACTACATCTCAAAGAATGATCCCCATCTTAAAGTGGATTCACATGCTACAAAGCTTATGCGTGATGCAGGCTGAGTACCAGAAATGCCAGGTAAGCTTGATTACTCCAAGTAGAAACAATATTTTGTAAACTGCTGGAGAACTGTTGCTGGACATGGATTCAGTTTTCTGGAATGATATTGAACACCCAGGGAAAATTTCTTAAAGACACAATAATTTACGACTAGGTACTAACCAGACCTGTACATAACATCTATTGTTACTGCACCATCTTATTTAATCTCTCCAGTCCTGCCGAGCATTTCTAATACAGTGGGGTGTTGGTGAAATATGACTTTCTGATTGAATAAATGCCTGCTGGCCCTTGTTATAAACACCAGTTGAAACATACTGCTGTTTGCAGTAAGGGACAAGTGCCAACATCTCCAGAAGGGTTTGTAGCAGATGCGTTTGTTTGCAGCCCCTCGCTCCACACTGATGAAATTATTTCCATTTATTTTTCATCACATCTTACTGTGACCAATAATTTCTGTATGGTGGACATAAGTATATTTGCCTGCCTTGCGTCATTCTCTGTACTTTGTCTCTGTGCTTTCAGATGCCAAGCTATATTTGACTTGAAGGCACTCTTATGGAAAAGAAGATTTTGTTGTTTTTTTTTTTAAATAAAATTGCTCTGTGACGGTGCAGATATAAGCTGGTTGTCCTGGGATGGTTAAAAATCCATACACCTTGTCATTTAGGCTTCCTCCTTCATTTTATTATCCCTTTTTAGTTCCTATTGCTAACATCTTTCATTTTCTCCCAGTGTATTTTTCCAGAACTAATGCTATGATTTTGGGGGAGTCTACCTAGAAAATTTTAGTTACATCATTCGCACAAATATGTTGTTGTTAACACTGAAAATCCGTTTGCTTCCAGTTGTATATTTTATTTGGCTAAAAAAGGCTCATGTGTAACACCTTACATGTCCTTTGGTGATACTATTTAAGTGAAAAATTCCAAAACTCACACATACCGAATAACCAAAAGTTTCAAAGCTGTGCATGAACACTAAACATGCAATATATCTCCTTTTCTAAACAGAAATAGATTTCCCTCTGATTTGTTTGATAAATTTGACACAAGATTTCCATTTGGAGTTACTGGAGTTCCTACTGTTTTTCTGTGTGTTGGTGGGCCAAGGTCTAATCACTCTGAAGCCCCACAGAGGCCATAAATTACAGCGATGAGGTGAAGCTTTGTATTCCTTCAAATGCAGAAGAAGGCTGTTTTGCAGCAGCCTATTTTGACAGGAATGAATTTAATTCATTGTTTTATGACAGATGGGAAAAGTGTACATGCTCATAGTACTGATTTATGGTCATTTGGGTCTGGAGGATTCTGTAATTTGCAACTAATGTGAAAACAGATGGATAGGCAGACACCAAAGGTTAGGCTGACCTGTGCTTTCTCTCAGCTGGTTACAAATGGCGTCCATATGTGTCCAGTCTTTCTGGGTGAGGTCTGCCTTGGGACAGCAAGTCAGACGCTGTAAAGTACCCTGCCCTTCTTTTTTCTTTCCCTGAGTTAGTTAGTGAAAGCGATGTTTGAGGAATGTTTCTTTGGATCAATGTTTTAGTGGTTCTGTGCCTTCTGAATGTCTGTGTTTCTATCATCTTTTAATTAAAAAGCACATTTTAAAAGGTGTATGTAAAATAAACACTATTACCCAACAAATAATACGTTACAGGCATTCACGGCTGTTTTCATTTCAATTGACAAATTTATTTTCTTAGAATGATTGATTGAAAATCAGCAGTTTGGGAGTTTTAGAGGAAATACCTTGACTTCGTGATGGCATGTATTATTGTGAGAAATGTGTTTGTGTTTAAATAAATGAATATATACAAATTTTTTTAAGAAAATAACTGTATTATTGAGCAAATCTACTTAGTTGATATTAAAAGTACTTAATGAATCTTTTTTTACTTTTAGTTGACTTTGTCAAAGAGGAAACAGCTATTAATCCCATCCATTTTTTAAGAATTACATTTTATACCAGTATCAACAAGATAAGCTCATAGAGTCAATAACTTTAACTTATGACATTAAAATATTTAAATCAAATATTAAACTCAAATGATTACATTGGACAAATCTACCGCAAAAAGATCTCTCTAAAGGGTTCAAAAGCAAAGATGTCACTAGAAGGACTATGGTATATCTGAACTAAGCCATGATATTTTCAATTTCCTCATAAGCATACAAAAGCTGGACAACAAATAAGGAAAAATTAATAAGACTAGATGACTTTGAATTATAGTGTTGGTGAAGAATACTGAATGTACTATGGACTTCCAGAAGAAGAAACAAGTATGCCTTGAAAGAAGTATCACCAGAATGCTATTAGAAACAAGGGTACAGAAGCATCACCTCATGTTGCTTCAACATATTATTAGGAGGAACCAGTCCCTGGAGAAGGACATTATCTTTTGTAAGGCAGAGGGTCAGTGAAAGAGAGGATGACCTTCAATGAGATGGGTTGATGTAGTGGCTGCAGTGAAGGGCTGAAACGTAGCAACAATTGTGAGGATGGTCACAACTGAGCAGTGTTTCACTCTATCGTATATAGTCTCTATGAGTAGGTACTGACTCATTGGCACCTAACAACAACAAAAATATTTAAAACTAAGCTTGCTATTCATTTTAGTTTTGAAAATAAAGTGTTTCATTTCATTTTGAAAATTGGAATCGTATATTGCTATTCTTAAACTAAGAGTGCAACTTTTGTTAAACATTGACCACCAATACAAAAACAGTCTTATTTGCAACTGATTTAAAGACAAGTACTGGGGTTCCCTTTTATTATGTGCTTTTCACTATGGTTGTGAATCTCAGGTATCTATTCATGTCAGTCACACACACAAGGCTACAATTAGACTCTGTGAACACAGGGGAGTGCATGGAAGTCTTTGGGTCACTTGTTGACACTAGCATCCTTGTTCCCAGCTGTCCTGTACACACACCTCTCCCTGGCTACACCACAGTTTCATTCATCTTTCAGAATACTTCATCACACTTCTCCATTTCCAAGTTTATTCTTTTACTCACAGAGTGTCAGGTGCCAGAGGCTAAGTGGTGATCAGGAGCACCAAGATGCCACCTTCAAGAAATGAATTATTTCCTTGGCCAATTTAAACTCTCTTGGTGTTTCCTGGAAATCCTAGTGGCATAGTGGCTAAGTGCTATGACTGTTAACCAAAAGTCTGAATATACTAGGTGCTCCTTGAAAACTCTATGGGGCAATTTGCTGTCCTACAGGGTCACTATGAGTCAGAATCAACTCAACTGCAGTAGGTTTGGTTTGGCATTCCCTAGCTTCCTTTAACACATACTACTCCAGTGACAGTTGTCCTGTGGAGATCGTTAGAGTTTTTTTTTTGGTCCAGTTAAGACCAGGGCTTGATTACGTAACTTTTTAAATACAGTTATCTATTTCATTACCTAGAACACAGTTGCAGTTCAATAAAAATTCTTTGAAAATTGTCTATATGAAAGAAAGAAAATTCATTCTGAAGTCAACCATATAGTGATAGAAATTAGGCTACAGTAGATGATAAAGTAAATTAAAAGCAATCCATAACTTACACATGGCTATAAAATGGCTTTTGAGAATTAATAATTTTATATATAAAGAGAACAATTCTATGAAAAAAAATTAAAATATATTTTCTAATTTTAACTAAAACTTGCATTCTTTTTTTATTATGACTGAGTGAAAATGTATATTCCCATATAAATTTACATGCCCACCTATATGCAGCTTCCACTGCTCTCCCTACCCAGTGACAGCACACTATCCCTCTCTGCTCCATACATGTCTCATCCTCCCAACAGTCTCCTTTACCCTCCTCTCCACCTACCCTCCTTCCTCCAGCCAGAGGTCAGCAGGATGATATTCCATAGATGCAGAGGGCCATAAACTGCATCCAATATATGGTCACTCTGCATCGCCAAGTCCAATCCATTCCTGTCAGAAGAGTAGACATTCGTTATGATTTATGGGCAAGGGCAGCATCAGGGCCAGGGGCCATGCTCCCAGGGGAACCCTGAAGCTGCTGGACCATCAACTGCAGTCTTTTAGTAGAGATCTCAGGGCGCACCCCTTTTTATTCTTGTGTTGCCAGTGAGACTCAACTTAGTGAGCTCCATCGTGGCTATCACTGGTAGTGGCTGGGCACCATCTGGTTCTTCGGGTCCCAAGTTGATGTAGGCACCCACTCCTGTGGGTCTCTCTGTCTTCTAGGTTGTCTTTACCCCATGTCATTTTGGTCCTCAGTGAGCATCCATTCCTGCTGAGTTGGGACCATTGCTGTGCCCTCGGATGGCAGCTTGGCAGCTTTTAAGACCCCAGATACCACTCACCAATGTGAGGTGCAGAGAGCCCTCTTAGCAATACACTAGTTGTGTCAACTGGCCTCGATTTTGCCTAAGAGCATGGTCTCCTGCCCCATGCCCCAGCTACTCTGTCATTGCAATATTGGGTTAAGATGGAAGAAGTATTGAAGTTATGCTGAAGTACACTTAATATCGTTCTTGTTTCTAATGCATGCTATCACTGATTTCACCCACAGATTTCTATCAACTATCTAACCTAAACCCTCCCCCCCTCACCCTCCCTCCCTTCCCTCCCTTGCAGCCGTCAAACAGTCTTTTCTTCTATGCATAAATCTGTTTTTGAGATCTTATCATGGGGTTCTCATACAATATTTGTCCTTTTGTCGCTGACTACTTTCACTCAACATAATGTCTTCCAGTTGAAACCAGGTTACAAGATGTTTCCTGAAATCACCATTATTCTTTATCATTGCATAGTACTCCATTGAGTATATATACCATAGTTTACCTATCCATTCTTCTGTTGTTGGGCATCTGGGTTGATTCCATCTTTTTGCTATTGTGGACTGTGCTGTGATAAACATTTTTGTGTATGTGTCCGTTGGTGTGAAAGGCCTTGATTCTGCAGGATATATTTCAAGTAGTGGAATTACTGGGTCAAATGGTATATCTATATCCATTTTTTAAGGAAGCACCAGATTGCTTTCCAAAGAGGCTGGACCATTTTGCAACCTTAAACTTGCATTCTTATTTGCACAAATAGCATCTATAGTCATCTACATATTTATAAAAATTTCTAAGCATTCACACAACTAAATCTAGCTTCCTTGGCTTTTTCCTATTCTCACTTTCTTCTGTGAGGAACCAAGGTTTATAGTTTTTGAATAATCTTTCATATTACAATAGTATTTTCTATTTACAGAGTCATACGTATTATAGGTAAGTAAATATTTCTGGTTTTAGTTTGTATATTTTTGACTAAATAACTAGCTAACAGTTAAATACAGCTGTGATTGTTCTAAGCTCTTCACATGGATCATGAAAATCCTATCCTCTAGTTACAGTTATTGTACCCATTTTACAAATGAGAAAACTTAAGGATAGAGGTTAAATGATTTTATTAAGTCACATTGAAGAGGAGAAACCAGGTAGCTGGGACTGAAAACCCATACTGTTACCATCTATGTTCCACTAACATCCAAAATGAGACTAAGCCAAACGCACTGCTTTGCAGCACTTCTTCTTTTTCAATGTCCTGAATACGTATTCATGTCAGTACAGATAGATATAACTCATTAGTTTTTATTACTAGACAGAATTCCATAGCATGAACATATCTTAATGTATTTGGCTATTCCCATGGCCATAGATATTTAATTTCAGACTTTTATTATTACAAATTATAAGAAATATTCTTAATCTTTCCACCTATATGACAATATTCTCTGAGAGAAACACTTAAAAGTAAAATGTTGGGGGTGGAGTCAAGATGGCAGACTAAACACACGTCTCCCTAAATCCCTCTGGAAACCAAGACCTGAAATGATAATTAAATGGAGCCTTCTGGACACCTAGTAAGCCCTGGGATGTAGTATAGGGCTGTTAATTTGGACTTCATACTACTGAATGCAAACTCTCCTCTCTTTCACTGACCTCACTCTCGGTGAGCAGAGGCTTGCACAGACAGAAAGTAACTAACTATTTCGATTTTTTTTCCCTCTGTTTTGGATGGCAGGCAGAGCTGGGACTTGACTAGCTGCTGGTCTTGGATACACTGCTGGTAGGACCAGCAAGCGCCTGGCTGTGGATCCTATACACCTCTGCTTCTTTGGCCTATCTTTCTGCCTCTGCCAATTGGTAGCCGTACATCTGTGCTTGTGCAGGATGCCATCTTGATCTACTGTGAAATGGAGAAGCCAAGGCAGAGGCCTCAGCTGGGACGTGGCACCTGCAAGTGGGGTATGCTTTTCCACCAGGGAGGTGGTGTTTGGCACAGTACTGCCTGAGGCAGGGGCCCAGTGGTGGAGGCTGTGGACTCTGGGCATTTCGGCACTCTTGGCCTCTCTCTCTTCTGGGATCCTGGGCCTGGCTGGCTGGCAAACTTGTGTGGGACGCCATCTTGTTTTGCTAGGAGGTGGAGTCATCCATGTGGAAGCCTTAGCTAGACCTAATTTCTGGGCTACAAGGCAGTGCCTACTCAGAAGAGACCATTTTTTGAGGACAAAAGCAGAATTCTACACAGTATGATCTACAGCTGGGACCAGATAGCAGAGGCCAGCAGGCCAGTAGCCTTTCTGTATTTTGACCTAGTTTATAACATCTGGGGTTCAGTATACAGATGCTTACTTCGCCAGCTAGGAAGAGGGATGTATACACCTGAAAATCTGACTGACTTTGGAAGTTGTCAAATACTTTTTACTTCTGATTTTAAGACAGCCTAGAGAAATAACTGTGGCCCATCTTCACAGCATCTCTCCCAGCCTCTATTGACTCACATGAAGACCAAAAGGCAACAAACATTGGAAAAGACAGTAACCCAGAAATCACCGATGGCATCAGAGGCCCCCAAAAGAAACCACCTCAGAACTTCCCAGATGAAGAAGCTTTTCTGAAACTCTCAGAAGGTGAATACAAAAGGATTATATACAGAGCCATCCTAGACCTTATACAAAATGTAGCAGAGAAAAACAAAAAATTAAGCAAACTGTTCAATCTGATGGAACATCAGTACTCTGAAATCCAACAGATCAAGAACAAAATCAAAGACATAGAAATTTCCATCAAAGCCAAGAAAACAGAATGGAACAAATGGAAAACAGAATTTTTGATTTGGAAGACAGAGCTACTGAATCCAGCATCTATGTGGAGAAATCAGAAAAAAGAAACAAGAAAAATGAAGAAGCATTAAGAAGCATGTGGAATGCTATTAAGAAGAACAATCTGTGATTAATTGGAGTTCCTGAGAACACAGAGAGTAGTGTGGCTGAGCTGCTGACAGAAAACTTCCAAGAAATTATGAAAGAATATAGATATCCAAGATACATATCAAACACCACTCAATATTGATCTCAATAGAAAGACTCCAAGACATATTCTAAGCAAGCTTAACACAATGAAACTTAAGCAGAAAATCTTAAAGGCAGCAAGATTGAAAGCAAAGCTGATCTTCAGGGGGGAAACCCTGTAGGATTTCATTGGATTTCTCAGCAGAAAAGATGCTGGCACAGAGACAGTGGCATGACATATTCAAAGCCTTGAAGGTGAAGAACTTCTATCGAAGAATTATATATCTTGCAAAACTATCTTTCAAATATGAAAATGAAATTAAGACATTTGAGGATAAACAGAAACTCAGAGACTTTGTTAAAAACAAACCAAAGCTACAAGAAATACTGAAAGGATTTCTTGGCTTAGAAGAACAATACCACTAACTTTATATTTTAGAAGGATACATTATCCAGATCCTACTCAGGGAATGCTCCAAACACAATCAAAGCTAAAATAGTGAAAGAAATGATCTAGCGATCATATGTAAACTATGATACCATAATATTAAAAAGAGGGATATACTACAGTTGTTATAGTCCTTCCAGATGGAGAGGAAGTTGACAAGACTGGTAGCAATCAAAATTGGGTTTATATATAGTTTATTAAGGGAAATCATGGGGTCAGTTATAAAGCACAATAAAGAAGCAACATACCTTACCAAGAAATGCAACACAGAAGTCTCAACAACCACAAAATCAACCCTGAAAAAGGTGAAAAATCAACTCACAAAGAAGGTCACAGAACAGATTAATAAGAATAACAGAGAAAATATCAACACAAAAATAAATGTATCAGAATGGCATCACTGAACACATACCTATCAATAATTATACTGAATGTGAATGGACTGAACCCTTCAGTAAAGAGACACTGAGTGACATCTTGGAGCAAAAGACATGATCTATCTATATGTTGCCTACAAGAAACTTACCTTAGACTTAAAGACAGAAACAAACTGAAAATTAAAGGATGGAAGAATATATATCAAGCTAACGATGAACAAACAAGAGCAGATGTGGAAATTCTAATCTCAGATAAAGTCAATTTTAATTTAAAATCCACCATCGTGGACAAGGATGGTCACTATTTATTGCTGAAAGCTTCAATACAAAAGTAGGACTAAACAATATTAAATATTTATGCACCTAAATATGTCAAAGAAACACTGACTACACTCAAAAGGGAGATAGATTACTGTACAATAATTGTAGGAGACTTCAACACTCCACTCTCAATACTGGGCAGATTATCTAGGAAAAAACTCAATAAAGATACGGAAGACCTCACTGCCACAATTAACCAACTAGACCTCATCGACATATACAGAACTTTCTACCCATCAGTGGACAACTACACCTTCTTCTCCAGTGTACATGGAACATCTCCAGAATACACCATGTGTTAGGATATATAGCACGTCTCAACAAAATCCATACCACTGAATTAATGCAAAGCATCTTCTCAGATCATAAAGCCATAAAAGTAAAAATCCATAGCAGAGAAAACATAGATAGAAAGTGGAACTCACGGAAACTGAACACTTTGCTGAAAAAATCATGGATCATAGAAGGAATCAAGGATGAAATGAAGAAATTTATGGGTTCCAATGAGAACAAAAACACTTCCTACCAGAACCTATGGGATACAGCCAAAGCAGTGCTCAGAGGTCAGTTTGTCTCCATAAATGCACACACCTGGAATGAAAAAAAAAAACAAAAACAAATCAAAGAACTGACTCTACAGCTTGAACAGGTAGAGAGAGAACAACAGAGGAACCCCTCAGGCAACAGAAGAAAAGAGATCATAAAGATTAGAGCAGAACTAAAGGAATTAGAGAACAGAAGAACAATTGAAAAAATTGAAAAGGCCAAAAGCTGGCTTTTTGAAAATATCAACAAGATTGACAAATCACTCACTAAACTTACTAAAGAAAAACCAGAAAGAAAACAAATAACCCAAATAAGAAATGAGAAGGGAGTTCTCACCACAGATCCAACAGAAATAAAAAATATCATAGCTGAATATTATGAAAAACTGTCATCTACCAAATTCAAAAACCTAGAGGAAATGGACAAATTCCTTGATTCATATCATTTACCAAAATTATCACATAACATAACAGCTTAATGAACCCATCACAAAGGAAGAGATTGAAAAAGTCATAAAAAACTGCCAACCAGAAAAAGCCCACGCCCAGATGGCTTCATCACAGAATTCTACCAAGCGTTTAGAGAAGAGTTGTCTCCAATACTACTAAGACTATTTCACTGTATAGAGAAGGATGTAATACTACCAGATTCTTTCTACGAAGCCAGGATAACCCTGATACCAAAGCCAGGAAAAGACCCAACCAAAAAGTGGAACTACAGACCAGTATCACCCATGTATCTAGATGTAAAAATTTTCAATAAAATTCTTGCCAATAGAATACAACAACATATTAAAAAAAATCCATCATGACCAAGTTGGATTCATGCCAGGGATGCAAGACTTGTTCCACATCTGGAAAACAAGGTGATCAACCACATAAACACCACAAAAGATGAGAACCATCTGATCTTGTCTATTGATGCAGAAAATGCATTTGATAAAGTCCAGCACCCATTCATGCTAAAACCTCTCAGCAAAATAGGAATAGACAGCCAATTTCTCAATGCAATAAGGGCCATATATATATATATATATATATAAAGACAACTGCCTACATCATCCTGAATGGAGACAGACTGAAACAGGAACTAGACAAGGATGTTCACTCTCACCTCTCCTATTCAACATTGTACTAGAAGTTCTAGCCAGAGCAATTAGACAAGACCAAGAAATAAAGGGCATCTGTGTCAGTGGAGAACTAAAAATCTCCGTATTTGCTGACGATATGATTGTATATGCAAAGAATCCCAAAGAATCCATAAGGAAAATACTCAGTCTGATAGAAGAGTTCAGCAAAGTCTCAGGATACAAGATAAACATAAGTAAATCAGCAGGATTCCTTTATACCAAGAACGAGATTATTAAGAAATCAAGTCAATACCATTTACTAAAGCCTCTAAGAAGATAAAGTTCCTAGGAATAAATCTAACCAGAGAAATAACAGATCTTTACAAAGAGAACTACAAACCCTTACTATAAGAAAACAAGAGAGAGTTATATAATTGGAGAAATCTACTCTGCTTATGGATAGGAAGACTCAACATTGTGAAAATGCCTATTTTACCGAAAACAATCTACTTATATAATGCAATCCCAGTACAAGTTCCAGTGACATTTTTAATGAGATGGAGGAACAAATTACCAACTTCGTCTAGAAAGGGAAAAGTAAAGCATTACGAAAGAAGAACACACTGGGAGGCCTTTCATTACCCGACCTTGAAACCTATTACAATGCCACAGTAGTCAAAACAGCTGGTACTGGTACAAAAACAGACAGATCAGTGGAACAGAATCGAGGCCCCCAAAATGACATCTGCCTATATAAAGCCGATATTTGACAAAGGTCCTAAGACTTTAAACGGGTAAAAACAATCTTTTCAACAAATGGTGCTGGCAAAATTGGATATACATCTGCAGTAAATTAAAATAAGACCCATATCTTACACCTTATGCAAAAACCAACTCTAACTGGATAAAAGACCTAAATATCAAACCTAAAACTATAAAGCTCATCCAAGACAAATTAGGAAAAACAAAAGAAGGTTTAATACACAACACAGACAAACTTCAAAATCTGTCAAACAAACCACAACCCACAGAAGAGAAAATAGATAAATGGGAACTGCTAAGAATCAATTCCTTTTGCTCATCCGAAGATTTTATTAACAGAATTAAAAGGCCACCTGCAGAATGGGAAAAAATATTTGACAACTCTATCTCAGACCAATGCCTGATTTCCATAATCTAAAAGGTATTACAAACTATCAATAATAAAAAGATAAGGGGGCTGAGTCAAGACGGCCAACTAAGCACATGTCTCCTTATATCCCTCTGGAAACCAAGACCTGAATTGACAATCAAACGTAGCCTTCTGATCACCTAATCAGCCTCAGGACACGGCACAGAGCTGTTAATTGGGACTTCATACCACTCAGCGAAAAACCTCCTCTCTTTCGCTGACTCCCACTCCTGGCTAGCCCTGGCTCTCAAGGACGGAAGGTAAACGCACCATTTTGACTTTTTTTTGCCTCTGTCTCAGCTGGCAGGTGGAGCTGGGCCTTGCCTGGCGGCTGGACTCAGACGCGCTGCTGGGGGGATAGGCAGGTGAAATTCCCATATTCTGAGAGCCAGGCTCGGGACTCTGCTAATCTAGCCACTTCGAGCCTTTCCTTTTGTAGCTGCCTCAGTGGGGTTTGTGCGGACCTCCATGATCAGGGTGCGGGACACCATGTCGGTACGGAGACTTTAGCGGGACCTCGTTCTTAGCCTGGGAGCCAGCGCCTGCAAACGGGACAGCGCTTCTCTGTCAGAAAAGTAGTGATTTTGCACAGTGCTGCCTACGTTGGGGGCCTTGCAACAGAAGCAGAGGAATCGTTGCCTCCCGGCACCTTTAGCCCCTCTGCTGCCTGTGTGGAGGACGCCATCTTGGATACGGTGGCCACAGCTGGACCTAATTCTTAGTTTGGAAGCCAGAGCCTGCCCACAGGAGAGTGCTTTTCTATCAGAAAACCAGTACTCGACGCAGTGTTGGATAAGGCTAGGCCCTGTCAGCAGAGGCCACCAGGGCAGTAGCATTGCTGTATTCTGAACTAGTTTGTTATCATCTGGGGTTGGATATAGTGGTGCTTACTTTGTCAGATGAGAAGAAGGACCTCTACACCTGAAAACTTAACTGACTTGTGAACCGGTCAGATACCTTTTGCTTTACATTTGAAGACAGCCTAGAGAAACATTTGCAATCCATCCTCACAGTACCTCTTCCAGCCTCTATATACTCACATGGGTCCCAAAAAGCAACAGACAATTGTGGCATATAAGCAATCACTCACGGCTTCAGAAGGCTCCCAAACAAAGCAACCAAGGAGTTTTCCAGATGAAGAAACTTTTATGAAAGCGTCAGGAAGTGAATACAAATTGATTATATACAGAGCCCTTCTAGACCTTATACAAAATGCAGCAGAACAAAATGAAAAATTAAGCAAGTTGTTCGATCTGGTGGAACACCAGTACTCTGAAATTCAACACATCAAGAAGAAAATCAAAGACATAGAAACTTCCATGCAAAGCCAAGAAAACAGAATGGAACAAATGGAAAAAAGAATTTCTGACTTGGAAGACACAGCTACTGATGCCAGCGTCTATGAGCAGAAATCAGAAGAAAGAAACAAGAAAAATGAAGAAACATTAAGAAGCATGTGGGACTCTATTAAGAGGAACAACCTTCGATTAATTGGAGTCCCTGAACAGAGTGAGACATGTGAGAACACAGAGAGTATTGTTGCTGAGCTGCTGAAAGAAAACGTCCCAGAAATCATGAAGGAAGAGAATATAGACATCTCAGATGCATATCTTACGCCACTCAATATAGATCTCAAAATAAAGACTCCGAGACATATTATAATCAAGCTTAACAAAATGAAACATAAGCAGCAACTCTTAAAGGCAGCAAGACTCAAGGCAAAGCTAACATTCAGAGGGAAACCCTGTAGGCTCTCCTCAGATTCCTCAGCACAAACCATGCTGGCACAGAGACAGTGGCACGACACATTCAAAGTCTTGAAGGCGAAGAACTTCCAACCAAGAATAATATATCCTGCAAAACTATGTTTCAAATACAAAAATGAAATTAAGACCTTCCCAGATAAACAGAAACTCAGAGACTTTGTAAAAACCAAACCCAAACTACAAGAAATACTGAAAGAAGTTCTTGGCTTTGGCTTAGAAGAACGAAACCACTAACTTTATATTTTAGAACGACACACTACTCAATACTCATTTAGGGAAGGCTCCGAAGTAAATCACAGCTTTGATTTGGAAAGAAGCAATCCAGTGATCATCATGAAAACTATGGTGTCATCATAATAAAAGTGGGATGTACTACAGTCGTTATAGTCCTTCCAGATGGAGAAGAAGATGACAAGACTGGTAGTAATTAAAATTGGGTTTATAAATAGTTTATTAAGGGGGTTCATAGGGGCAGCTGTAAAGCACAACAAAGATGTATCATACCATTTCAAGAAATCTAACACATGAGTCTCAACAACTATAAAAGCAGCTCTGAAAAAGGTGAAAAATCAACTGACAGAAAAGAGTGACCCAGAACAGACTAATAAGAACAACAGAGAAAACATCAACATAAAAATAAACATATCACAATGGCAGCAGTGAACACGTACCTATCAATAATTACATTGAATCTGAATGGACTGAATGCTCCAGTAAAGAGACACCGAGTGTCACCTTGGATCAAAAGACATGACCCATCCATATGTTGTCTAAAAGAAACTCACTTGAGACCTAAAGACAGGAACAAACTGAAACTTAAAGGATGGTAGAATATATATCAAGCTAACAATGAACAAAGAAGAGCAGGGGTGGCCATTCTAATCTCAGACAAAATCAATTTTAATGTCAAATCCACCATCATGGACAAAGATGGACACTATTTATTGCTGAAAGGTTTAGTACACAAGTAAGACTTAACTATATTAAACATTTATGCACCTAATGTCAGAGCACCTAAATATGTTGAAGAAACACTGACTACACTCAAAAGAGAGTTAGATGACTCCACAATAATAGTGGGAGAGTTTAACACTCCACTCTCTAGCAAAAAGCTCAGTAAAGATACAGAAGACCTCATTGACACAGTTAACCAACTAAACCTCATTGATATATATTGAACTTACCACTCATCAGCAGACAATTACACCTTCTTCTCCAGTGCACATGGAACATTCTCCAGAATTGACCACGTGGTAGGCCATAATGCAATGCTCAACAAAATCCATACCGTTGAATTACTGCAAAGCATCTTTTCAGATCATAAAGCCATAAAAGTTGAAATCAATAGCAGAAAAAACAGAAATAGAAAGTGGAACTCTTGGAAACTGAACAACACCTTGCTCAAAAAAACATGGGTTATAGAGGAAATCAGGGATCAATTAAAGAAATTCATGGATTCCAATGAGAACGAAAACACTTCCTACAAGAACCTATGGGATACAGCCAAAGCAGTGCTCAGAGGTCTGTTTATCTCCATAAATGCACACATCGGGAAGGAAGAAAGAAACCAAATCAAGGAACTAACTCTACAGCTTGAACAAGTAGAAAGAGAACAACAGAGGAACCCCTCGGGCACCGGAAGAAAGGAGATCATAAAGATTAGAGCAGAGCTAAATGAATTAGAGAATAGAAAAACAATTGAAAAAATTGAAAAGACCAAAAGCTGGTTTTTTGAAAAGATCAACAAAATTGATAAACCACTGGCTAAACTTACTAAAGAAAAGCAGGAAAGGAAACAAATAACCCAAATTAGAAATGAGAAGGGAGTTGTCACCACAGATGCAACAGAAATCAAAAACATCATAACAGAATACTATGAAAGACTCTACTCTAACAAATTTTAAAACCTAGGGGAAATGGACAAATTCCTTGACTCATACCACCTACTCAAATTATCACAACGTGAAGCAGAACAACTTAATAAACCCATCACAAAGGAAGAGATTGAGAAGGTCATCAAAACACTGCCAACCAAAAAAAGTCCGGGCCCAGATGGCTTCATGGCTGAATTCTACCAAGCATTTAGAGAAGAGTTATCCCCAATACTATTGAAACTATTTCACAGTATAGAAAGGGAATACTCCCAAACTGATTCTATGAAGCCAGTCTAACCCTGATAGCTAAGCCTGGGAAAGATCCAACAAAGACAGAGAACTACACACTGATATCACTCATGAACCTAGATGCAAAACTCTTCAACAAAATTCTTGCCAACAGAATACAACAACATATCAAGAAAATAATCCATCATGACCAAGTGGGATTCATACCAGGGATGCAAGGCTGGTTAAACATCAGGAAAGCAATTAATGTGATTAACCACATAAATAACACAAAAGACAAAGATCACCTGATTTTGTCCATTGATGCCGAAAAGGCATTTGATAAAGTCCAACACCCATTCATGCTAAAAACACTTAGCAAAATGGGCATAGACGGCAAATTCCTCAACACAGTAAGGGCCATATATACAAAGCCAATTGCCCACATCATCCTGATTGGAGAGAGACTGAAAGACTTTCCCCTGAGGTCAGGAACTAGACAAGGATGCCCACTGTCACCTCTCCTATTCAACATTGTGCTAGAAGTTCTAGCCAGAGCAATTAGACAAGACAAACAAACAAAGAGCATCTGCATCGGCAAAGAGGAAGTTAAAATCTCCCTGTTCGTAGATGATATGATTGTATATGCAGAGAACCCCAAGGAATCTATAAGTAAGCTACTCAAACTGATAGAAGAGTTCAGCAAAGTTTCAGGATACAAGTTAAACATAAGTAAATCAGTAGGTTTCCTTTATACCAACAACGAGACTGTTAAGGAGGAAATTATCAAATCAACACCATTTACGATAGCCCCTAAGAAGATAAAGTACCTAGGAATTAATCTAACCAGAGAAACAACAGACCTTTATAAGAGAACTATAAGCCCCTACTACAAGAAACTAAGAGAGACTTAGATAAATGGAAAAACCTACCCTGCTCATGGATAGGAAGACTTAACATTGTGAAAATGTCTATTTTACCGAAAGCCATTTATTTATATAATGCAATCCCAATACAAGTTCCAGCATCATTTTTTAATGAAATGGAGAAAAAATCACCAATTTTCTTTGGAAAGGGAAGAAGCCCCGGATAAGTAAGGTACTACTAAAGAAGAAGAACACATTGGGAGGCCTCTCATTACCCGACCTTAGAACATACTACACTGCCACAGTGGTCAAAACAGCCTGGTACTGGTAGAAGAATAGATAGATCGATCAATGGAACAGAATTGAGAACCCAGAGATGACACCATCTGCCTAGGAACAGTTGATATTTGACCAAGGCCCTAAGACATTAAACTAGGGTAAAAACAGTATCTTCAACAAATGGTGCTGGCAAAATTGGTTATCCATCTGCAATAAACTGAATCAAGATCCATATCTTACACCTTATACAAAAACCAACTCCAACTGGATAAAAGACCTAAATAGCAAACCTAAAACGATAAAACTCATCCAAGAAAAGGTAGGAAGAATGATGGAAGTTTTAATACACAATGAAGACAGACTCCAAAGTCTGTCAAAGAAACCTCAATCAACAGAAGAGAAAATAGATAAATGGGAACTATTTAGAATCAAACACTTTTGCTCATCCAAAGACTTTATTAATAGAATTAAAAGAACACCCACAGAATGGGAAAAAATATTTGGCAACTCTATGTCAGACCGACGCCTGATCTCCATAATCTATAAGATACTACAAAATATCAAGAAGAAGAAGAGAAACCATCCAATTAAGCAATGGTCAAAGGAGATGGACAGACACTTCACTAAAGAGGAGATCCAGGCAGCCAAAAACACATGCGGACATGTTCATGATCTTTAGTTATTAAAGAAATTCAAATCAAGAGAACAATGAGATACCATCTCACTCCGACAAGATTGGCCATGATCCAGAAAACACAAAACAGCAAATGTTGGGGAGGCTGTGGAGAAAGTGGAACCCTCCTATACTGTTGGTGGGGTTGCAAAATGGTCCAGCCTCTTTGGAAGGCAATCTGGTGCTTCCTTAAAAAAATGGATATTGATATACCATTTGACCCAGTAATTTCACTGCTTGGAATATATCCCACAGATTCAAGGCCTTTCACACCAACGGACACAGCACCAGAATGTTTATTGCAGCACAGTCCACAATAGCAAAAAGATGGAATCAACCCAGATGCCCAACAATAGAAGAATGGATAGGTAAACTGTGGTACATATATTCAATGGAGCACTACGCAATGATAAAGAATAACGATGATTCCAGGAAACATCTCCTAACCTGGTTTCAACTGGAAGACATTATGTTGAGTGAAAGTAGTCAGCAACAAAAGGACAAATACTGTACGAGACCTCTACGATAAGACCTCAAAAACAGACTTGTGTATAGAAGAAAAGACTCTTTGACAGCTGCAAAGGAGGGGTGGGAGGGAGGGCGAGTGGGGGAGGGTTTAGTTTAGATAGTTACTAGAAATCTAGTTGGGAGAAAGCGATGACAGCACACATTAGGAACAAGAACAACATTAAGTGGACTTCAGCATAACTTGAGTACTCCTTCCATCTTAACTCAATACTGCAAGGATAGAGTAGCTGGGGTGGGGGACGGGGGACCATGCTCTTAGGCGAATTCCAGGCCAATTGGCACAACTAGTGTTTTGCTAAGAGAGCTCTCTGCACCCCACATTGGTGAGTGGCATCTGGGGTCTTAAAAGCTGCCAAGCTGCCATCCGAGGACACAGCAAATGGTCCCAACTCAGCAGGAACGGATGCTCACCGAGGGCCAAAATAGCATGTGGTAAAGACAACTGAAAAGACAGAGAGACCCACAAGAGTGGATGCCTACATTGACTTGGGACCAGAAGAACCTGATGGTGCCAGGCCACCACCAGTGATAGCCACGACGGAGCTCACAGAGAGAAGCCTCACTGGCAACACAAGAATAAAAAGAGGTGCATCATGAGATCTCCACTAAAAGACCTCAACTGATGGTCCAGCGGTTTTGGGGTTCCTCTGAGAGCATGGCCCCCGGCCCTGATGCTGCCCTTTCCCATAAATTATAACAAAGGTCCACTCTTTGGACAGGAATGGATTGGACTTGGCAATGCAGAGTAACCATATACTGGAAGCACTTTATAGTTCTATACATCTATAGGATATCATCTTGCTGACCTCTGGCTGGAGGAAGGGGAGTGGACGGAGCGGAGGGGAAAGGAGACTGTTGGGAGGATGAGACATGTATGGAGCAGAGAGGAATGGTTTACAGTCACCGTACAGGGAGAGCAGTGGAAGCTGCATATAGGGGGGCATGTAAATTTATACGTGAATGTACATTTTCACTCAGTTATGTTAAATAAAAATTAAAATTAACAAAAAAGAAAAAGATAAATCATACAATTAAGCCATGGGCAAAGGATATGGACAGGCACTTTTCTAAAGAGGAGATCCAGGCAGCCAAACACACGTGGACACGCTCATGATCATTAGGTATTAAAGCAATTCAAATCAAAACGACAATGAGATATCATCTCACCCCAACAATGTTGGCCATGAGCCAAAAGAATGCAAAACAACAAATGCTGGAGAGGCTGTGTGGAGATTGGAACTCTCCTACCTTGTTGGTGGGATTGCAAAATGGGTTTGCAACCTCTTTGGAAAGCAATCCCATAAAAAAGTGGATATAGATACACCATTTGACCCAGTAATTCCACTGCTTGGAATATATCTTACAGAATCAAGGCCATTCACACCAACTGATGTATTCACACGAATGTTCATCATAGCACAGTCCACGATAGCAAAAAGATGGAATCAACCCAGATACCCAACAACAGAGGAATGGATAGGTAAACTATGGTATATATACTCAGTGGAACACTATGCAGTGATAAAGACAACGATGATAGCAGGAAACATCTCATAACCTGGTTTCAACTGGAGGACATTATACTGAGTGAAAGTAGTCAGTGACAAAAGGACAAATATTGTATCTGACCCCTATGATAAGAACTTAAAAACAGACTCACACATAGAAGAAAAGACTCTTTGACAGCTGCAAGGGTGGGGAGGTCAGGGGGGAGGGCTTAGACTAGATAATTAATAGAAATTTGGTTGGGTGAAATCAGTGACAGCACACATTAGAAAGAAGATTAATAATAACCGGAATTCAACCCAATTTGTGTAGTCTTCCCATCTTAACCCAATATTACAAGGACATTGTAGCTGGGGGGGGCAGAGACAATGCTCTCAGGCAAAATGAGGACTATCTGCACCCCTCATCAGTGAGTGGTGTCTGGGGTCTTAAAAGCTACCAAGCTGCCATCTGAGGGTACATCAAATGGACCCACTCAACAGCAACACATGATCACCAAGGACAAGAACGACATGGGGAAAAGAGAACCCAGAAGACAGAGGGACCCATGTGAGCGGGTCTCTACATCGACTCGTGACCAGAAGAACCAGATGGTGCCTGGCCACCACCAGTGATAGCCACGATGGAGCTCGCAAAGTTGAGTCTCATTGGCAACAAGAGAATAAATAGGGGTGTAACCTCAGATCTTCAATAAAAGACCACAACTGATGGTTCAGGTGCTTCGGAATTCCCCTGAGAGCATGGCCCCTGGCCCTGATGCTGCCCCTGTCCATGAATCATAATGAAGTTCAACTTTTCTGACAGCAATGGATTCGACTTGGCAACACAAAGTGACCATATCTTGTGGGCACTTTTTGGTTCTTTGCATCTGTAAGATTTCATCCTGCTGACCTCTTGCTTTAGGAAGAGGAGTGGGTGGAGAGGAGGGGATAGGAAACTGTTGGGAGGATATGACATGTATGGGGTAGAGAGGAGGTTTGTGCTGTCACCGGGCAGGGAGAGCAGTGGAAGCTGCATATAGCTGAGCATACAAATTTATATGGCAATGTACAGTTTCGTTCAATCTTAACAAAAAGTTATAACAAAAGTAAAATGTTACACCAAGGAGTATATATAACATTAAACATTAAGTGCTACTAAATTTTGCTCAAAAATGTTCTTCTAACTGTAACTTTCAGCAATAAACATTATCTTTAATTGTCTTTTAAAATGTCATGTGTCTGAAGGACTCAAAAGAGACACTTTACAGTTTTAATTTGCATTGTCTTAATTACAAATGGTCTTGGCCATTTATAAATGATCTCGACCATTTATTAATGCTCTGTCCTACCTCCACAAGCTGGTTCCTTCAACACCATTTTATAGTTCATTCGTTGACATATTCGTTTTTGTTGTTGTTGTTGTTATTGTCTCTCTCTTCCCCCTTTCCTTTCCTCCAAGGAATTCTCATGTGCCATCCCCTCACTTTTGTGCCAGGATGTGATTTTTTGGTTTATTTGCTTTGCTCTGTTCTTTTTTTCCCCCTGTTTCTTCTTTCTCTGACTCTTTCCTGCCTTTCCTTGGTTCTGTGTCACCCTCACAGGTTAGCTACTTCAGCATCGTATTTTCTTTATCTTTCCCATTTTTCCTTTCAGTTCTCCCTCACCTAGGCCCTGTACTGCCTGTATCCCTTCCTGATGGGCCACGTCATGACACTTGATTAGAGCATATCAAGTCACTGCCACTGCAATTCTGCGCTGCCCCAAAATACTGTCTATTTCACCATGATTTTGTTTTGTTTTACTGTGGTTGGTTTCTTATACATTTATTTATCTTTGGTGATTGGTTTCTTCTCCCTCTCTTTCCACCTAGCATCATGAGCTACTCACAGACCTTCTCAACAGTCCAAACCACATTACTCAGCTAGAGAGCCTCTGGCACATGACATCTAAGTCCGTCTCACTCCTATACCCCAAATCTTATCAAGCTACCATTTTATTTACCTTTTTGTGTTTTCTTTATTTATTTTTGTTTGTTTGCTTGCTTTTGTGTATCTCTCTTCTTTCACTTCTCTCATCCACCAACTTAGCTCCACACATCACATCCTTCATTTCCTTCTGCCTGTTATCCACTTGCACTGAGCACTGTGGCGTCAAGCAGTACTGACACTGCAGTGTCTCATACTCACCCCACCAGTATAGTTTGACCACAAAATACTTATCCCCACAACTTCACTCCTGCTGGCCCACCCTGCAGAACCAGTGCTAAGTGAGCAGCTCTGTACACCTGGAGAAGGTAGTGAGAAGTATTGTGCCCAAAGACAAGAAAACCACAAAACATGCTCAACTTGCCTGCCCGGACATAACTAAATCAAACAAAAGTGAAACAAAACAACCAAATCTACAATAAATAAATGAAGAAAATATATCCCAAGCGTCTCAGAGATAACAATCAATCAGTATCAAAACATATCTTAAAAAAATCAAACAAATAAACAAAAACAGCAGAGGATGGCTCCAGAAAGCAATCTAAGTAAAACAATAAGTAACCTTCTGGAGGATGAAAAGTCACTGAATCTATATGATAGAGAATTCAAAACTCTATATTCTGAGTTATTCAAGAGATGAAGAAAAACGAAGACAAAAATAAGAAAAAAAGTAGAAAAATTCATAGATAATACAGGCAAAATCAGAGAATACAAACAAAGTAATAAAAGAATTTGGGGAAAAAGACAGGAACAAGGTGTCAAAATAAATAGACAACTAGAAATCATAGGAAGGCAGCATTTAGAAATCAAAAAGATAATAAGATTTCAGAAATGGCAATGCAATAGAAGGTTTTAGAAGTATTTCTGAAATAATAGAAGACAGAATTAGCAAAATTGAAGACAAATACTTGGACCCCCAATTTAAGGACAAATCGGAGAAAAGAACAAAGAACAATGAAGAAACTCTGAGAACAATGTGGGATACCATCAAAAGTAGATATCTTTGTGATCAGAATTCCAGAATGAGGGGAAGAAAAGGGAAAATAAAGAGTATTGTTGGCAGAAAAGTCCCTAATACTACGAAAGATGAAAAGCCAATTATCCAGGAAGCTCAATTAAGCCCACATAGGTTAGACCTCAGAAGAAAAACATTAACACATAATTATATTTGCTAAGTCCAAGGATAATCCTGAGAGAGGCTTGAGAAAAATGAACAGTCACATACCAAGGAAAAATAATAAGACTAAATTCTGATTCCAAAAAGTCCATTGCCGTTGAGTCAATTCCAACTCATAGCAACCCTATAGGCAGAGTAGAACTTCTCCATAGAGTTTCCAAGGAGCACCTGGTGGATTTGAACTGCAGATCTTTTGGTTGGCAGGCATAGCACTTATCCACTATGCCACTAGGGTTTCCAAATTCTTATTACTTGGTAGAAATAATGCAAGCAAGAAAGCAACGGGATGATGTATATGAAATCTAGAAATAATAATAAAAAAATGCCAACCAAAATTAATACACCATGCAAAATCTCCCTTAAATACAATGGTGAAATGAAGAGATATCAAAATTCACAGAATATGTAAAAAAACAAATCAAATTTATAAGAATTTTTAAAGGGAGTCATTTTAGTTAGAGAACCAGCAGCATCAGATAACAACCTGTCATACCTGATAAACTATTGCTCATTGATATACTCAGTGTTTTTCATTTGCATTTTCACATGTGTGGAGAGGAGACCCAAATAAATCTCTCCAGATTAAACTTCACTCCAATCTCAGCTCCAATTCTTTACCTTTGGGAAAGAAAGAAGTAACTGGGGGCCAGGTCAGGTGAGTAAGGAGAGTGTTTCAATATGTTTGTTTACTGGCTGAAAACTCCCTCATAGACAACTATACAACTAAGTTTGTGAACTTGTCACCTTGCTGCCGTGTGCAATGGCCCTTATAGAAAGAGTTCCAAAATTGCTTTGAGGGGTGGACCAGGAGCTAGCATGGGTGCATAGCTTCCCAAGTGGAGTATTGTGAAGGTAACCATGACAACATTCAGTAAAGAGGTATGCAGCACTAAGCAATCAAGTTCATGGATTGTCAGGCCTCATAGATGGATAATGTATTTTATCATTTCTCTCCCTCTCTGTTTCTATATGAATGCCCACAATCCATTTATAATCAGCACAGTTATTGATAGGTATGAGTTCATGTTGCCATTTTGATGTCTTCTTTTGTGTGTGTTGTTGACAGTTTCTTTGTTCCCCTTAACTTTTCTGTGCTTGTTTTTCTTCACTAGGCTTGTTTTCATCTTTTTCATTATTGTCAGTTTTGTTTTTGTCGAGGCTTTATGCTTTTCTTGTTTTCTATTTTGACATGTAGAATTGTTAGTTTTCTTTATAGTTACTTGAATATTTTCTTGCATTTTGCTAAGTTTAAATTGGTCTTCTGTCTTTTTATTGTCTTGACTTACTTTCTATATGAAAGTCTTACGAATTTTTTTTTTTGGTCTTTCTTTTATATTGTAATGTCATTTTTTATGTGCTGACATTTCTGTGTCTGTATATCCAATGTTTTAGCTTTGGTTTTGCAATCTCCCTTTCTGGGGTGATATCTGGTAGCTCTTTCCTGCCATCTAGTCTTGGGATGTTGTCTAATGTTAATGATTTTCTAACTGAAGGATTCCCTTTATTATTTCATATTATTTATACTTGTTTTTTGAAAATTCCCTGAATTTCTGTTCCTCTGGAAATGTCTTAATTTCACCATTATACTTGAGAGACATTTTTGGCTGGATACATAATTCTCGGCTGGCAATAATATTCCTTCAAATATTTGTGTATGTCATCCTATTGCCTTCTTGCCCATACAGATTCTGCTGAGTATTCAGAGCATAGGCTTACTGACTCTCCTTTGTAGATTATTTTCTGTTTATACCTATCCCCTTTTAAAATTCTCTCCTTTAGTTTCGGCAAGTTCAATTATAATATGTAATGGTGTCTTTCTTTTGGATCTGTCTTTTGTCAAGTTTGATGAATATCTTGGATAAACATGCTCTCGTCTTTCATGACATGCAGGATGTTTTCTGTCAACAAATCTTCAACAACTCTTTCTGTATTTTTTGTTATCCTACTGTTCTCCTGAGTCGGATCCGACTCGACGGCACTTGGCTGGCACTGTTCTGGTACTCCGGTCACTCATAAAGTATTCCTCTTGATAGAGTCCCATATAATTCTCAGTGCTTCTTCATTTTTTAAAATTCTTTTATCTGATTTTTCCTCAAATATATTGGCATCAAGCATTTTCTCTTCAGTCTTACTAATTCTGCTTTCATTGCATCAAAAATGCTCCTGTAACTTTCTGTTAATTTTGTAATTTTAACATTAGTCTTAATTTCTATGTTCTGTCTCTTGATAGATTCTTGCAGCCTATTCAGTTTGTCATTATGATCTTCTGTGTTTTGCAGGTCTTAAAACGTTAAACTGGGGTAAAAACAATCTCTTCAACAAATAGTGCTGGCAAAATTGGATATCTATCTGCAATAAATTGAAACAAGACCCGTATCTTACACCTTATACAAAAACCAACTGAAACTGGACAAAAGACCTAAGCATCAAACCTAAAATGATAAAGCTCATCCAAGAAAAACTAGGAACAACAATGGAAGCTTTAATACACAATGTAGACAGACTTCAAATTCAAATTCTGTCAAACAAACCACAATCCACAGAAAATAGATAAATGGGAACTATTAAGGACCAAACACTTTGGCTCATCCAAAGGCCACCTACAGAACAGGAAAAATATCTGACAACTACACAACAGACCAATGCATGATCTGTGTAATTTATAAGGTCCTACAAAATATCAATAAGAAAAAGATAAATCATCCAAATAAGTGATGGGCAAAGGAGATGGACAGACACTTCTCTAAAGAGGAGATCCAAGCAGCTAAAAAGAATACATGTGGACATGTTCACAATCATTAGCTATTAAAGAAATTCAAATCAAAACTACAATGAGATACCATCTCACCCCAATAATGTTGGCTATGATCCAAAAAACACAAAACAACCAATGCTGGAGAGGCTGTGGAGAAATTGGAACTCTCCAACACTGATGGTGGGTTTGCAAAATGGTGCAACCTCTTTGGAAAGCAATCTGATGCTCCCTTAAAAAACTGGATATAGATATACAATTTGACCCAGTAATTCCACTGCTTGGAATATATCTTACAGAATCAAAGCCATTCACAGCAACTAATACGTGCACATGAATGTTTATCACAGCACAGTCCACAACAGCAAAAAATTGGAATCAACCCAGATGTTCAACAACAGAGGAATGGATAGGTAACCTATGGTGTATATACTCAGTGGAACACTATGCGATGATAAAGAACAACAATGATCTCAGGAAACATCTCATAACCTGGTTTCAACTGGAGGACATTATGCTGAGTGAAAGTAGTCAGTGACAGAAGGACAAATATTGTATGAACCCCTACAATAAGAACTTAAAAACAGACTCACACATAGAAGAAAAGACTCTTTGGCAGCTGCAAGGGTAGGGAGGAAAAAGGGGTGAGGGGGAGGGCTTAGATTTGATAGTTGTTAGGAATTTGGTTGGGTGAAATCAGTGACAGCACACATTAGAAAGAAGATCAATATTAACTGGACTTTAACACAACTTGAGTACTCTTCCCATCTTAACCCAATATTGCAAGGACAGAGTAGCTGAGGCAGAGAGCTGGGGACCATGCTTTCAGACAAAATCGAGGCCAGTTGGCACAACTAGCATTTTGCTAATGAAGACTCTCTGCAGCCCACACGAGTGAGTGGCATCTGTGGTCTTAAAAGCTGCCAAGCTGCCATATGAGGGTACAGCAAATGTCCCAGCTGAGCAGGTTCAGATGATCACCAAGTTCCAAAATGACATGGGAGAAAGAGAACCCAGAACACAGAAAGACCCGCATCAGAGGGTGTCTACATCAACTCCTGACAAGAAGTACTGGATGGTGCTGGGCCACCACCAGTGGTAGCCATGATGGAGCTAAAAAAAAAAAAAATGAGTCTTACTGGCAACGAAAGAATAAATAGGGATACAATCTGAGATCTCCACTAGCCAGCCAGCCAGCCGAGATCTCCACTAAAAGACCTCATTTGGTGGTCCAGGGGCTTTGAGATTCCCCTGGGAGCATGGCTCCTGGCCTTGATGCTGTTCCTGTCCATAAATCATAATGAAGTTCAACTCTTCAGTAAGGAATGGATTGGACTTGGCGATGCAGAGTGACTATATCTTGTGGGTACTTTTTGGTTCTTTGCATCTGTAGGATGTCGTCCTGCTGACCTCTTACTGGAGAAAGGGGAGTGGGTGGTGAGGAGGGGATAGGAGACTGTTGAGAGGATAGGACGTGTATGGCACAGAGAGGAAGAATGTACTGTCATCAGGCAGGGAGAGCAGTATGAGCTGCATATAGATGAGCACGCATATTTATATGGGAATGTACATTTTCATCCAATCATAACAAAAAAAAGAGACATGGGAGATCTTATAGCAACAATTAACCAATTAGACCTTGTTGACAGATACAGAACTTTTTATCCACTAACAGATAAGTACACCTTCTTCTCCAATACACATGTAACATTTTCCAGAATAGATCATATGTTAGGACATAAAACAAATCTCAACAAAATCTAAACCTTTGAATTATTGCAAAGCATCTTCTCATACAATAAAGCCATAAAAGTCAAAAGCAATAGCAGAGAAAACATAGAAATTGGAACTCAAGGAAACTGAACAATACTTTGCTCAAAAAGCCATGGGTTATAGAAGAAATCAAGAATGAGATAAAGAAATTTATGGATTCAAAGGAACCTAGGGGGTACAGCCAAGGCAGCACTCAGAGGTCAACTTGTCTCTATAACTGCATATATTTAGAGGGAAGAAAACACCCAAACCAAATAATTATCTGTACATCCTGAACAAGTAGAAAGAGAGCAACAGAGAAACCCCTCAGTCACCAGAAGAAAACAGATAGTAAAGATTAATGCAGAACTAAATGAATTACAGAATAGAAGAATGACTGAAAAATTTGATAAAACCAAAATCTGGTTTTTGGAAAACATCAACAAAGTTGACAAAGCATTGGCTACATTTACTGAAGAAAAACAGGAAAGGAAACAAATAACCAGAATAAGAAATGAGATGGGAGATGTCACAACAGACCCAACAGAAATCAAAAGTATCATAACAGAATGCTACAAAAGACTACAACAGATATGGAAACTTACAGAAAATGGACTAGATTCAAATCACCTACCAAAGTTATCACAAGGAGAAGCAGAACAACTTAATAAACCTATCACAAAGGAAGAAAATTGAAAAAGTCATCAAAAAACCACCAACCAAATAAAACTCTAGCCCAGTTGGCTTCACCACAAAACTCTATCAAGCTTTTAGAGAAGAGTTAACTCTAATACTACTCAGTCTATTTCACAGCATAGGAATGGATGGAATACTCCCATATTTATTCTATGAAGCCAGCATAACCCTGATACCAAAGCCTAGGAAAGAACCAACAAAAAAGGAAAAGTACAGACCAATATCACTTATGAACATAGATAGAAGAAAAAAATATTCAACAATCCTTCCCAATAGAATTCAACAACATATCAAAAAATTAATAATAATAATTCATCATGACCAAGTTGGATTCATAGCTGGGTTGCAAAGCTGGTTCAACATCAGGAAAACAATTAATATGATCAGCCACATAAATAATACAAAAGATAAGAATCACCTGATTTTGCCAATTGATGCAGAAAATGCATTTTATAAACTCCAACATGCATTCATGCTAAAAACCCTCACCAAAATAGGAAAGGAAGGCAAATTCCTCAACACGATAAGGGGCATCTATGCAAAGCCAACCACCTACATTATGCTGAATGGAGAGAGACTGAAAGAACTCCCTTGAGAATGAGAACTAGACAAGGATACCGACTCTTATCACTTCTATTCAACATTGTACTGGAAGTTCTGGCCAGAGTAATCAGACAAGAGAAAGAAATAAAAAGCATCTGCAATGGCAAAGAAGTAAAAAACTCCCTTTTTTGAGATGACATAATTGTACATGCAGGTAATCCTAAAGAATCCACAAGTAAACTACTCAAAGAGGTTCAGCAAAGTATCAGCTTATAAAAGAAACATAAGAAAATCAGTAGGATTCCTGTATACCAACAAAGAGATCATTAAGGAAGAAATCATCAAATAAATACCATTTACTATAGCTCCCAAGAAGATAAAATACCTAGGAATAAATCTAACTAGAGAAACAAGAGATTCACGAAAAGAGAACTACAAGACTTTACTGCTAGAAACTAAGACAGCCTTACATAAAAAGAGAAACCTACTCTGCTCATGGATAGGAAGACTTAACATTTTAAAAATGTCTATTTTACCAAAAGCAATGTGTACACACAGTGCAACCCCAATACAAATTCTAGTGACATCTTTTAATAAGGTGGAGAAACAAATCACCCACTTTGTTTGGAAAGAGAAAAACCTCAGACAAGCAAAGCACTACTGAAGAAGAACACCATGAGGGGCCACTCATTATCCAACTTTAGAACCAGTTACACTACCAGTAGTCAAAACAGCCTGGTACTGGTACAGAAAGACACATATAGACAAATGGAATACAGTTGAGACCAAGAGATGCCACCTTCCTCTTATGAATTGTTAATATTCAGAAAGGCCCTATGACTCTAAAGTTGGGTAAAAACAGTCTCTTTAACAAACAGTGTTGGCGAAATTGATTATTCATCTGCAAAAATTTGAAACAAGACCCATATTTCATGCCTTACACAAAAATCAACTCGAATTGGATAAAAGACCTAAATATCAAACCTAAAATGATAGAGATCATGCAAGAAAAAATAGGGTCAACAATGAAGAGTTTAATACACAACTTAGACCGAATTCAAAATCTGGCAAACAAAGCTCAATTAACTGAAGAGAAAATAGCTAAGTGGGAACTACTAAGAATCAAACCCTTTTGCTCATCTAGAGACTTTATTAAAAGAATAAAAGACTACCCACAGAATAGGAAAAAATATTTGGCAACTACGTGTCAGATTGACGTCTAATCTCCATACTTTACAAGGTACTGCAAAATATCAACAAGAAAAAGGTAAATAACCCGATTAAGCGCTGGGCAAAGAGATGGGCAGAAACTTCACTAAAGAAGACTGTTGTGGGTTGCTTGGAATGTACTGTCTCACCTAGTGTCTTACTGATGTAGATTTTAGGCCCTTCTCGGATATGGCAGAACCTCCAGGAGGCCTGACCTTTGTCTCTCCTTCTCCTTCTTCCCTTCCACTTTACTGAGACTTCCACACAAATATTTAGGCTTTTCTCAAATATGATAGAGCCTGTGAGAAAGCCTGACCTTTGCCTCTTTCCCCTTCCTTGTGCCTTGATGACACTTCCGCGTATGGATCAGCCAATCGTGAGACGCCCCCATACCATTGTAACCATTTTTGGCAAAACAGACTGCCCTGCTAACCTCTTCCTGATTGTAACCCTATAAATAAAGATTCCTATTGAGGAATGGTGGCCATTGCTCTCCATCAGAGACCTTGGTCCCACCTGGCCTCAACTTTATCTTGTGTGATGTGAATCTTTTCTTATCCCTTTTCCTGTCTCTTTTTGATACGGGTTTTTCCCAGTGTTGGTCACTGGGGCGCTGGATGTGACATTTGGTTCCTATACGTGGGGCTATGAAGAGACCATTGCCGACTGAAGATGCAGGGTGAGGGGACACCTCGGATAAAAAGCATGCACACGTGAAAATGAATAGTGCAGGAGGTGCAAGAGGATACACCAGGTGTAAAACATGAGAAAATTAGGCTCACACGAGCGGGTACTTTACATCCAGATGTTTTATGCCTTACTGAAGGCAAAAGGAGGAAATGTAAAAAAGACTGTAAAAAAGTAAAAAAGATTGAGCCAGTTTTTAAGTTTTGTGCAAGACATAGGTCCTTGGTTTCCAGAGCAGGAGACAGTTTGAATCGTCCACTGTTCCCCCAGGTTTGCTGCAGAAACCTGCCAATAACTTACTCCTTGAACCCTACGCTGTCTCTACAGTTTTCAGTTACAGTGGTAGGCAGATGAACGTAGATTCAATTTGGCAACATATTTTGGCGAGCCAGCTAGGAGCAAGGGGACTCCTGTGGTGAGTCCTTTCCCAGGGAAGAGCCAACTTTTTGTCTACTCTCTACTAACGTCTGCTAAGGCCATCTGTGAACAGGTTGGTGAGTGGCCGTGGTAATTGAGGAATTCAGATGGATTCTGAAGGCCCGGCTACTTCCACCTCAGTATCTCTGCCCCGGAATGGTGAGGGTCTCTGACTGTTCCATTTAAAGGCTGAGGATTTGGTCCATAAAATAATCTGTGGGCAAGGGTCAGACGTTTAAAAGCCAAAGGTGTCTGCCACTTTAAGGTTCCCGTGACAGGATGAGGGGTTGTGCAGAGCAAATGAGGAGGGTGTCTGTCCCCTACAAGATGAATTCCACACAAAGCGAGGCACACATTCAAAGCATAACACTTCCCATTTCCCGGGACCTCTACTACCCCATCAGGTTAGAAACAGATTCCTTGGCCTCCTATCCTTTACTCCTCCCTTTCGGCTCAACCCAGGACAAGGGACACTTGGGGAGGTTCCCTTCCTCCACTTGGAGAGATGGGTCCAGAGTTATGGCTTCCATCTTAGAAAGGCATCCACCCACACCTGGCATCAATTCATTAAATTAAAGAGGATTCAAGTGCTTTATCTTGTTCACGCTCAGAGAACTAGGTTAAAGCTTCTGTCTGGCTCGGTACCATGTTCAAGCATTCTGTTTGCATGCAGAGAACTCTAGGTTCTCACCAAGTTTGGAACTCCTGTATGTCTTGGTACCATCTGTCTGGTTAAGAGGAACATCTGTCCCAGTTAAAGTTTCCTCGTATTTGTATACTCTGTAATGTGGGAAATAATGCCTCTGTTCTTTAAGAGAGCCCACTGGGGTGAATTCTGTCTGACTACTCTTTGTATGGGTACCCACTTGTAATAATATGACCTGGTCAGGTATCAAACTCCAGAGAGTTAAACAACCAAATGGATCCATAAGGTTATCTTTTCATCCTACAATTAAAATGTTCATAAGCTCATTTATTTAATTAAAGAAACAGTCTGTGTATGTACTGGTGAAGCTGGATATGTGTGTGTGATAAACTATGAGGCCTCATGTGTGTGTGTTTGAGAAAATAAATGTATTCGTGGTGCATTTTTGTATCTGTCTTTGTAAGAGTTTGAAAATATTTCTGTCATGATATAAATTGTTTTTAGTAAAAAGGTGTCTTTTGTCTTTACCAATGTACCTGATTTTAAGAGTCTTACTTGAACTAAATTAAGGTTGATAAAGTGCCAAATTCCAAATCAATCCAGGTGTGTTGGCTGGACTAGAGAAAAACCTAATCTCACAGCACTCAGGTGAAGAGATGGTATTATCTTAAAGAGACAGAGTAGAAGAAAAGCTGCTGATGTTTTGTCCTTCAGAAGAAGGGAAAAGCAGGTCAGAAATAGCCCTCTAATCATAGCTGTGAGAAAACTTTTGAGAAGAAAAACAGGTAAAAATTACTGCTGTACTTTGATTGTTATAAATTGGGACTTCTGAGGCTTATCTGGGAGGTGTAGAAAGAGGATTGCCCAGCCGGTTAAACAGTAACTTGTCTAATTTCTAACACCCAGTTGATAAAACTTTATAAAAATTAGTTAGAGACCAAAACTGTTTAAAGAAGCTTTATTTCAGCCCTAGACTTTGAGAGTAATTGAACTAAACAGGTATCTGATATACTATTTGCTTTTCAGACAACAACGAAAATAAGTCTTAAGTTTTTGTTTGAGAAATTATGTTGTTATAGAGGCCTGTTAATAAGTGTTTTAGTATAATTGAAGGTTTTGTTTGTCTGACAAAAGTTTAACTAACTTATGAACTTCTTTAAAAACATTAATGTTAAAAGGGTAAGATTTTCTTACTTTAGATCTTTAAAACAACTTTAGTATTGTTCCTTGTCAATCCTGTAACAAACTCATGACAGCTCTAAAATTCGTAGAAACTATGAGTGTCCTTTTCTGAGAGAAAAGGATAATAAGAGTCTCATTGAATATATTATATGACATGGATTAAAATCAGGTGCTCGTTTTTCACTGGGTCCTAAATTTATATTAAGCCAGCCAGCCAAGTACCGTCGAGTCGGAGCCGACTCATGTTATTTCATTATTTTTAATTACTATCTGGAAGAACCCTGGTTAAGTGCTGTGTCTGCTATCCACAGCTCAACAGTTAGAGCTTTGTATAACAGTCCTGTTTTGCCTCATAGTTACTGCAATTCAAGATTAACTCCGTAACATTTGGTTTGATTTGATTTTAGTTGCTAACTTGATTATAAATTTGTCTGACATCATCAAAGCCAATGCGTTGACTGAATTCAGATATTTACTTATGAATCTATTTTATACTATATAAGTATTTAGAGAGTTTTAATAATATTGATATGTCCTGTGTGGTATTAGGCCTCAAGATTATTATATATGTTATCTGAAGTACTCTAATAATATGAATAATTATATTTAAAATTATGGTCTAAAGTTTTTTGACACATTAAATTTTATTTGACCCTTAGGTTTTCCTTATTGATTTAAATCTCATTAAATTTTACTGATTTTTCTAAAAACATTTGATCAAAATATCTCAACAAGATTTTAGATTTATAAAAAGAAACTGTGACTTGAAATATCCAAGACTCTTCAAAATAAATAAAACAGAAAACAACTATATAAGACTAGATAAATAAATAATATCATGAGTCTTATATTACTGATGTTTTAAAGTTCTAAACATTTTCCTTTTCTCTTAAAATGTTTAACTAATGGGTTTACATCTGAAATTTTACAAAATACAATTGCTGTAGAGACATGAAAAAACGGTTACTAATTCTATGAGATGTTTAAATTTATTTTCTTCTTCAGAAGACTTTAGAGTCGTAATTTCATTGATTATTTAAAATAGCTGGTTGGCTAGCATTTCTCTTTTACTTCCTAATTCACTCTGTATGGAGCCTGGAATCTTAAAAACTTGATGGTGTTCAATTATCACTTATCAAACATTTTTGATTAAAGATTCTATAGCAAGGTCATGATCCAAAAGAGAAAACCATGAAAGAGGCGTGTAATTCTTCTAAAATCTAAGTTTCTGGCTTCCATGGAAATTGAAGTAACCCGCACAGCCTACTGTTTTTAAAACGAAAAGCTGGGTTCTTCAAGCTATTGAACCCTTGTGCCTGAGGAGCAAAACGGGAAAAGAGCCCAGGTTTATACCTTAAATGGCCCTCCCCTACACTATGAGGGAGAAGGCCTGAGCAATGTATCTCATTTAAATTAGAAAAGATAAGGGACTAGTTCTTAAGCTACCTTTTCATCTGGGGACTTAGAGAAATAAAACAAGTGGTTTTACTCTAGCTGGACTTGCTAAGCTTTCTGAAACATGCTGATGATATAAAAATGAAAAGAGGGAGTCCTCCCAGCACTGTACAAATTACACCACCTATGATCATTAATTTGGCCATCTGTACATTAAATTTTTTTAAATATTAGTGAATATGGCATCACAGCAGCCAAGAGGCATTATCACCCCTCATCTCCATCTCAGGAAAGCCGAGATGGTTACGTTGGAAAGATCACAAAACAGTGTAATGGTCCTAGCTCATTGGTTAGGGGAGGATGGGGTCTTGTTTCTGTCTCTCCAGAAGGAACAGGACCCATGTGGATTCCTGCAAGATTTTTGTGCATGTCATGGACCACTGGGTGCCATTACCAACCTGGATGGAACCCCCTGAGGAAATGGTGACCAAATTACAGCCACTGATGCTGGACATGGAAAAGGATGCCCGAAAGAGGCCCTGAATAACAACCCCTCAAGGACCTACTGCTCCAAATCTCCAAGCTTCTCCCCTAACTTGGGGAAAGGTTAAAAATAAAAATTCAGTATACAAGCCCAAAATATGGTCAGAGATTTAGGGGGTGATTCCAAAAAGCCTATTCTGGGTTTTGTGGCAATACTGGCACTCCTCAAAGTCCAGGTGGGTGCAGCACAGTGGAAACCTCATTGGACCTTTCTCCCTGATCCACCTTTGGCTCATGTAGTGCCCTGGGAAATACCAGCCACAATTCCGGTGTTTGCCAATCTTTCCCAGTTTTTAGGGGGCCACCCCAATAAACACAGAATGCCAGTATACAACAGTTCATTTAATTATACAGGAAAGGCTGTGGTGCTGCCTTTGTGCCTTGGACCCTGTTCCCTGTGTATGCCATTGTGGGACATAGAACAGTCAACTTTTGTGACCAGAGGCTCCACGAACAGGGATGAGATTATCATTTATAAAACATTCAAATTGGGAGGCCGACAGCCACTTAATGATTTTTGTCTTCTCAACCATGTCATAACTGAAGAGCCACTATAAACAGGGAAGGCTTCGTATCCTGGCTTGAGTGTTGTACCCCATGGGTCAACACGATTTCCATTGCCTCAGTGCAATTTCAGGATTACTCTCACGTGTCCATTCATTACACTGATTTCTTCCCATCTCCTTTGCTCTATATCAATGGCCATTACAAGGAAACACATCTGTGACGCCTGGCTGCCTGTTCAGGAACCATAAATTTATCCAGCGCCAGTGTAAAAAATCTTGGTGTGGTTGGATCCAGACTATTCTGGTGTGCTGCATGTGTACAAAATCCTTATGTTGTTATTAGTGGAGATATACATATTAATAACAACACTGATGGGACTTTTACACTTCCTGTAGCAATTATAATCTTACAAATTTTGCTACTAAGAATAATGTTTCTATTCTCATACTGCATAGAGCATCTTTCCTTATGGTCCCTACAAATCTTTCTGGGCCCTAGTATGAGGATTGTGGTTGGTAAGTTCTCAAAGAAATAAAAAATCAATTGGATCAGCCTCGCAGTGCAATCAGATTGAATATTTTTGGTATAGTGTCGTTAGTCACTGTTAGCCTCTATGGTAACTGCCTCCGTAGCTTTGTATAAAAATGTACAAACTATGCCTTTTGTTAATCAGCTTGCAAAAAATACTTACTGTACTTTACAGACCCAAGAGCTCATTGTTAATAAACTTCAAACACAACTGTCTGCTTTGGAGGCTACCATCCTTGAAATCGGGACACAAGTGAAGGCCACACAATACCGTATGGGGTTACATTGTCATGCAGAGTTTAAACACATTGTGTCACTGCTCTGCCTTACAATCAGAGTGAGTGGCCGTGGGATCACGTGGCTGCGCACCTAATGGGCATTTTTCACCATGCCAATATCTTCAAAAACTACATCAACAAGTCGTGGATATTCAGCATGCTGAGGTACAAAGCTTCACACCTGAACAGACAGGAAAAGCAGTTTTGGATTTACTCAGTGGATTTAATCCTTTCAATATGGCCAGCCACTCAGTGATTGCTGTTATTGTAGTGATGAGTCTAATATTCTCATTGCTGAGTTCTTCCCTTCTCATCTGCCTACGTATTTGTCTAATTCTGTGGCCTTTCTTCTTCCTCATAGAATCTTATTATTCTGATTGTTCCCAAATGATGGCATCTCTTTTGTCTGCTATAATCAAGGGGTGTTTGGTATATGCCCCATGTGTGAAATTACCTTGTGTTTTCCTGGCCATATGGAGGTTGAGGCCTCCCAGGGGCTGAAGCCATATACTCGATGTTTTGCCCAATGCTAGATGCTGGGCAGTCTTAGAAAAACAATCTGGTTTCCCCAAAAGCTATGACAGCAGCCAGGACCCCACTAACAGGCAGGGAAATCCCAAGGCAGCTGCTGGGCATGAAAGCGATGGAGCATAGGCTACAAAGGAGCCATAAAACTTCTACTCACTGCCTTATGTCACCCTGTTTGGCCCCAGAAGATGGCTGGTTAGAGACAGATAACATTCCTCAAAAGAGGAACAATCTAAGACAGGCACAGCCTCATGGGGCATCAGAAGGAATGACTGGTTACCCAAAGATGGGTAAGATTCCTCATGGGAGGGACAACCTAAGACAGGCACAGTCACAGAGAGGCTATTCAGGACGTACCTTCTGGTGGGACTTAGGCCTTCACCCCTAAGGTCTCCTGAGAAGGTCTTCTGCCCCCATGATTGCTTCCTCTCCCACATCCAGCTTAGCATGGGACCCAGGTGACAAACAGACATGGCAAACAGCAGTTGTGCTGGCCACATTAAAAACTTGTTTTCATCTACCTCCTTCTCCTTCCACTTATCACCTTATTGATACTCCCCTTTAAAAAAATAAAAAGGGGGAGATGTTGCGGGCTGCCTGGAATGTACTGTTTCACCTATTGTCTTACTGATGTAGATTTACGCTCTTCTCGGGTACAGTAGAACCTCCAGGAAGGCCTGGCCTTCGTCTCTCCTTCTTGTTCTACTTATCTCCCACTTTACTGAGACTTCCACACAAATATTTAGGCTTTTCTCTAGTACAACAGAGCCTCTGAGAAAGCCTGACCTTTGCCTCTTTCCCCTACCTTGTGCCTTGATGATATTTTCGTGTATGGATCAGCCAATCATAAGATGCCCCAATACCATTCTAACCATTTTTGGCAAAATAGATTGCCCTGGTAACCTCCTCCTGATTGTAACCCTATGAATAACGTTTCCTATTGAGGAATGGTGGCCATTGCTATCCATCAGAGACCTTGGTCCCACTTGGCCTCAACTTCACCTTGTGTGATGTGAGTGAGTTTTTTCTCATCTCCTTTCCTGTCTCCCTGGGATACAGGTTTTTTCCAGTGTCAATCACTGGGGTGCTGGATGCAACAGAAGACATCAAGGCACCAAAAGACACATGAGGAATTTCTCATGATCATTAGCTATTAAAGAAATCCACATCAAAACAATGATGAGATACTATCTCACTCCAACAAGGTTGGCCATGATCCAAAAAACAAATTCTGGAGACACTTTGGAGAAACTGAAATTCTCCTACACTGCTGATGGCATTGCAAAATGGCACAACCTATTTGGAAAGCAATTTGATGCTTCCTTAAAAAGGTGGAAATAGACACTCCATTTCAGCCTGTAATTCCACTACTTGGAATATATCCTACAGAATTAAGGGCAGTCACATGAACAGATCGATGCACATAAGTGTTTATTGCAACACAGTCTCCAGTAGCAAAAAGATGGAATCAACCCAGGTGCCAACAACAGATGAATGGTTAAACAAACTATGGTACGTATACTCAATGGAACACTACACAGTGATAAAAAATAGTGATGATTTCAGGAAGCATCTCATATCCTGATTTCAACTGGAATACATGTTGAGTGAAATCTGTCAGCAGCATAAGGACAAATATTGTATGAGACCCCTACTATAAGGACTTAAAAACAGACTTGTGTACAAAAGAAAAGACTCTTTGATGGCTGCAAAGGAGGGAAGAGAGGGAATAAGGGAGAGGGTTTGGTATAGATTAGATTGCTGATAGAAATTTGATTGGGTGAAAGCAGTGACAGCACTCACTAGAAAGGAGATCAACTTAACTGGACTTCAACATAAACTGAAAACTCTTCTAATCTTAGCCTAATATTGCATGGATAGAGTAGTAGGGACAGAGGTTCAGGGGCGATCCTCTCAGGGTACATCAAGGCCAATTTCTGTAACAAATCTATTGTTAAGAATCTTTTGCACCCCATAATGGTGAGTGATGTTTGGGATATGAAAAGCTAGCAAGCTGCCATCTGAGGTACACCAAATGGTTATAACTTAGCTGGATCAGATAATCACCAAGGACAACAAAGACATAAAGGAAAAAGATGCCAGAAGACAGAAGGACCCACATTTATGGGTAACTGTATCTACCTGTGACTAAAAGAACCAGATGGTGCCTGGCCACCACCAATGATGACTGTGATGAGGCACACAATGTTGGCTCCCAGTGGCAACACAAAAAAAGAGGGGTACACCTCAAGAACTCCACTAAAAGACCACTATTGATGGTCCTAAGGCCCAAGGGCTGCCCTGGGAGCACGGCCCCTAGACCTGCTGCTACCCCTGATCATTAATCATTACTGAGGTCAACTCTTCAGACAGCAATGCACTGGACTCAGAGACGCAAAATAACAATATAATGTGTCCACTTTATGGTTCTATGTATCTATAGAATGCAGTCCTACTGGCCTCTTACTAAAAGGGAGAGGAGAGGATTGGTGAGGAGGGAATAGGAGATTGTTAGCAGGAAATGACAATGTATAGAATGGAAAAGAAGAGTGTGCTGTCACTGGGCAAGGAGACCAGAGGGAACTGCAGACACACAAATTTAACTGAGATTATACACTACTTTCACTCAATCCTAGGGCCGCCATGAGTCGGATACGACCGAACGGCACTTGGCTGGCTTGGTTTCACTCAATCACAATTTTTAAGAAAAAAAAAGATATGAAAAACAGAATGGTAAAAAAAAAAAAAAAGACAAAGTCAGAATATTTGAAGATACTCCGAAACCCACTCCTGTTCAGTCAATGCAGACTCATAGTGACTCTATATGACAGAGTATAACTTCTTCATATAATTTCTAAGGAGCACCTGGTGGATTTGAACTGCTGACCTTTTGGTTACCAGCCACAGCTCTTAACCATCATGCCACTAAGATTTGCCATTTGAAGACAGAACAATTTAAACCATTCACTCTGAGAAGCAGAAAGGATGAAAGAAGAAAAACAAACTAACATGAAGGCACCTATGGTTCATCATAAATATACCAACATATACATCATAAAATCCCAGAAGTATAAGAGGGAGAAAAGATCAGGAAAAGAATATTTGAAGAAATAGTGGCCAAAAAGCTCCCAAATTTGGTAAAAATATGAATCTATCCAAGAATCTCAACAAACTCTATGTAGGATAAACTCAAAAAAGTGTATAGTAAGACACATCATACACAAATGGTGAGAAGGCAAAGAATCTTGGAAGCAGCAAGAGAAGTGATTGATCACATACATGAGAAACTCAATAAGAATTACAGCTGATTTCTAAATATAAATCATGGAAAACAAAAATCAGTGTAATGAGACGTTTAAAGAGTTGAATAGAAAAAAAAAAGAATCAACCAGCCAAGAATTCTAAAATCACCAAGCTATCCTCTAAAAATTAAGATGAAACAAAGCCAACCCCAGATAAACGAATTCTGAAGGGATTTTCTGCTAATAGAACTGCTTTATAAGACTGCTAAGGCATCTTTGGGGTATAAATGAAAGAATAATAAAGAGTAACTTGAAACCATATAAAGAAATAAAAACTCCAGTGAAAGTAAATGCAGTGGTCAATATAAATGATAATATTATTGCATTTTTGATTTGTGAGTTCTTTTTATTTCCTGTATTATTTAAAATATAAAACATAAAAAATTATTTTTATACAATTCCTGTTAAATAATTATAAATACAAGTTAATGGCTCACCATTACGAAGGCATAATTTGTGACAAGAGCAACATAAAGAGGGGCAGACATAGGTACAGGAGTTTTTATATGTTATTGAAGCTAAGTTGCTGTTAATTCGAGCTAGATTGTTACAAAATTAGGATGTTAATTGTCATCCCCACTAAACCACTATAAACATATTTGAAAAATAAATATATATGGAATTGAGAGTGGAATGCAAATTATCAACTAAATATAAAAACAGGTAATAATAGAAAGTAATGGGAATAAGAAAGTATAAAACACAAAGAAAGTGAATAATCAGAAGTTAATCCTCCCATTTTAGTAATTACTTTAAATGTAATAGGCAGAGACTGACAAAATGGCTTTAACAAAAAACAAGATCCAAGAATATTCCGTCTATGCAATGATGAAGAACAATGATGATTTTAGAAAGCATCTCATAATCTGGTTTCAGTTGGAAGACATTATGCTGAGTGAGATCAGTCAATGGCAAAAGGACAAATATTCTATGAGACCCCTACTACAAAGCCTTAAAAATAGACTTACGTACAGAAGAAAAGACACTTGATGGCCACAGCCATGGGGACGGAGGCAGAATTTGGTCATAGATTAGATACTTGATAGAAATTTGGTTAGGTGAAAGCAGTGTCAGCACTCAGTGGAACGTAATTAGGTGGCCTTCACAATACACTGAAAGTTCTTATCTCAACCAAATATTGAAGTGACATAGTAGCAGGGGTAGGGTCTGGAAATCAGGGTCCAAGGGACATTGAGGTCAATTGGCATAACTAGCCTATTGCTAAGAGAGTCCTTAGCACCACTTACTGGTGAATGCTGTCTGGGGTCTTAAAAGCTAGCAAGCTGCCGTAGGAGGTACACCAAATGGTCCCAACTCATGTGGAATAGGTGATCACCAAGAACAACAAAGACATGGTGAAAAAGAGCTCAGGAGACAGAAGGACCCATGTGAATGGGAGACTGTATCAACATATGTCCAGAAGAACCTGGCTACCACCAAAGACAGCCAAGATGGGGCACACAATGTTGAGTCCCTGTGGCAACATGAGAAAGAGGGGTGCAGCTCAAGAATTCTACTGAAAGACCACAATTAATGGTCTGACAGCCTGGGGCATCCCCAGAAGCATGAAACTTAGACCTGTCGCTGCCCCTGTCCAGAAAACACCACTGAGGTCAACTGTTTGGGCAAAAATAGACTGGACTCGGGGACACAGTGTGTCCATATGCTGTGTGTGTTTTATGGCTCTATGCATTTGCAGGATGCTGTCCTACTGGTCTCTTTCTAGATAGGAGAGAAGAGAGTGAAGAGGAGGGAACAGGAGCTTTTTAAGAGGATACGCCAAGTACAGAATGAAAAGGAGGCATGTGTTCTCATGTGGCAAATAGAGGATAAAAAACTGAAAAGAGACGGGTATGCAAAATTAATTTGGATTGTATACTTTCACTTAATCACAACTAAAAAAAAGAATATGCTGTCTACAAGAGGCTAATGTTAGAATCAAAGGCACAAATATATTGAAAGTGAAAGAAGGGGAGAAAAATATTCTATACAAGTGGTAGCCAAAAGAGACCTGGTGTGACTATACTAATATCAGATATACTAGATTTCAGGTAGAAAAACTACTGCAAGAGACAAACAAGGGCATTCGGTACTGATAAAAGTGTCACATCCTCAAAAAGATATATCAATTATAAATGTAGAGTTCTATGTCAAGAAATTGGGAGGACAGCTACTTGGTCAACTGACTGGAAGAGATCCATATTTATGCCCATTCCAAACAAAAGGGATCCAACCAAATGTGAAAATTACCAAACAATATCATTAATATCACATGCAAGTAAAATTTTGTTCAAGATTACTCAAAAGCTACTAGAACAGTGTACTGACAAGGAACTGTCAGAAATTCTAGCTAGATTCAGAAGAGGACATGGAATCAAGGATATCATTGCTCATGTCAGATGGATCTTGACTGAGAATACCAGAAAAGTGTTTACTTGTGATTCATTGACTAACAAAGGCATTCAACTGTGTCAATCATACTAAACTATGGCTAACATAATGGAGAATGGGAATTCCAGAGCACCTAATTGCGCTCTTAAGGAATCTGTATATGGATCAAGAGGCAGTTGTTACAAACAGAATAAGGGAAAACTGCATAGTTTAGGGTCAAGAAGGGTGTGTGTCAGGGTTGTATCCTTTCACCGTAACTTTTCAACCTGTATGCCAAGCAAATACCTTGAGAAGCTGGATTACACAAGGAGGAACAAGGCATCAGGATTGGAGGACGACACAGTAACAACCTGCTTTATGCAGACGAAACCACCTTATTTGCTGAAAGTGAAAAAGATTTTAAACACTTACTGATGAAGATCAAGGACCACGGCCTTCAGTACAGATTGCACATAACACCAAGAAAACAAAAAATCCTCACAACTGGACTGGTAGGCAACATCATCATAAATGGAGAAAGGATTAAGTTTGTCAAGGATTTCATTTTTCGTGGATCTACAATCAACACCCACAGAAGAAGCAGTCAAGAAATCAAGACACCTTTGCATTCAGAAAATCTGCTGCCAAGGACCTCTTTCAAATATTGAAAGGTAAAGATATCACTTTGATGACTAAGGTGCACCTGACCCAAGCCATGGTATTTTCAATTGCATCACATACATGCAAAAGCTGGGCAATGAACACAGAAGAAAGACGAACTGATGCCTTTGAATTGTGGTGTTGGAGAAGAATGTTGAGTGTACCATTGACTGCCCAAAGAACAAACAGATCTATTCTGAAAAAAGTAAAACCGGAGTGTTCCTTGGAAGTAAGGATGGCAAGACTGCATCCTACATACTTTGGACATGTTGTCAGGAAGGATCAGTCCCTGGACAAGGGTATCATTCTTAGTAGAGAGTCCAATTGAAAGAGGATGACCCTCAACAAGATGGATTGACACAGTAGCCGCAACAATGGGCTTAAGCATAAAAATGGTTGTGGATATGGTGCAAGACTGGGTAGTGTTCCGTTCTGTTGTTCACAGGGTCTCTACGAGTTGGAACTCACTTGACGGCACCTAGCGACCTAACAACAAATGAAGAGGTGGAGCCAATATATTACTACAGACAAAAGCACCATGGCATCCTTCTGCAGCAAAGATGTTAAAGACTAAGTAAACAGATTTGAGACATCAATTCTGAATCACTAATGTCTAGGATTGAAATGTGTCCCTTAAAAAGTGTGCTTATGAATTTGGCTGGACCATGATTCCTGGTATTGTGTGATTTTCCTATGTGTTTTAAATTCTGCTTCTGTGATGTTAATAAGGGATGGTGGGCAGCAGCTGTGTTAGTGAGGCACGACTCAATCTGTAAGACTGTATTGTGCCTTGAGGAAATCTCTCTGGACCTAAAAGAAAGAAGCAAGCAGAAAGACAAGGTGACTTCACACCACCATAAATGAAGCACCAGAAGTAGTGTGTCTTTGGACTGGGGGTTCCTTTGCCTGAGAAGCTCCCAGATCAGGAGAAGATCGACAACCAAGACGGTTTTCCAGAGCCAAGAGAAAGCCTTCCCTTGAAGCTGACATTCTGAATTCAGATTTTTAGCCCACTTTCATATGAAAAAATAAGTTTCTAACACACTTAAGCATAAAATGAGGGGATAAAGAACTGGATCAAGCACAGAATAAAATAAGAAACTGACAGAGAACAACACAAGGAGAGCTACAAAGTGCATGTCCCCTGCCAGTTAAAAAGACACACAGCTTTACCATCTTGGAGCACAGCTTGCAATGACCACTGACAGGGAGTATGAGAAGATAACTTCATGGAGCTCCCAACAGGAGACAAATTACCTGGTAACCATAGGAACATGCTTTCTGATCCTTCATCCTCCTGCCCTTATCCTATGTCCACTGCTTTCAATTGGGCTGTGGTTGCTTGACTGGGGAGACACTGTCTCAGCGCCATTCCGCTGCCAGTTGGCTCCATCAACACTTTTCACTTTTTTGCTTTTGGTTCTCTCTCCTTTTCTTTCTTCTTCCCGCGCATCTCTGCCCACCACATCATCTCACTTCTATTTGGTCCTCACGTCTGCCTAATCCCAGTGGCTGGTTCTCTTATCTCCTTATTTTTTCACTTATCTCTTTCCCTTCTTTCCTTTCTTTTCTCCTATCCATCTAGCTCTATGCAGTGCTTTATCTTCTTCCTAATGGGCTGTCTTGCAAAGATTGACTAGAGAGCCACTGGCACACTGCCTCCCCTGGTCTACCCAACCCCCCCACACAAGCTCCAGCCACAAAGTATTTTTTCTTTTCTGTTTCACTTTTTCCTTTTCTTTCTTCTCATCTAGCCCATATACCACTTGGACCTGGTCTTAGTGGACCATGCCTCACCATTTCAACTAAAGAGCTACCGGTCCTTGGCTGCCACGGGTCTGCCCCAAGCTCCCCGACCATCTCCCACCATGTTAACATATTTTGCTTTTGGTTTTGTTTCTATTGCTTGTTTTCTTTTCTTTCTCCTTTACCACACCTACCCTCATGCATTATTGAACCCAACCCCCACAACTTGCCCAGGACATGTTACTTCTGTTAGAGTACCTCATGTTACTTCTGTTAGAGGCAAGCCAGCATACCCCCAGCCCCTTGACATGCTGATGAAGGGTGGGAAGTAATGCTTCACCATTCCCCACCAGACAGCCTTGCTTATCTGGTGAGAGACTGTGAAAGTTTCCACATAACTGGGCCAAAATCAGAAGACAATCAGTGCCTGCACAGTGTGCCCTTAGGCACCTTGTCAAGCTGGTAAAATAAGCTTGCCATGATTGTTGCTACCTTACTCAGCTGGACAAAATGTTAAGAACTATGGCTCCCACAGATGAGCAAGCAGCAAAACATGCCTGGCCTGTCTGCCCTCACATGTTGTTGCTGTTGTTAGGTACCATTGAGTCAGTTCCAACTCGTAGTGAACTTATGTATAACACACAAAAACATTGCCTAGTCGTACACAATGCCCACAGTTGTTTTTATGCTTAAGCCCACCATTGCAGCCATTGTGTCAATCCATCTTGTTGAGGGTCTTCCTGCTTTTTATTGAACCTCCACTCTACCAAGAATGATGTCTTCCTCCAGAGAATGATACTTTCTGACAACATGTCTGAAGTATATGAGATGCACTCTTGTCATCTTTGCTTCCAAGGAGCCCTTTGGTAGTAAAGGGTCTTCCAGTAAGGATATCCTGTTTTATACAGCTCATGGCAGCCATACTTGTGAAGTAATGGCAGCCATATGTATCATTTTTCAAAATTAGTCTTGACAAATTACCATGTAAAGTCACAGAATTCAACAATGCATAGAAGTTACAAAAGTTTTTTTCTCAAAATGGGTGTTCTGTTGGCTAAACATTCCATGCACGATGTGAAATTTACAATGCTCATAATTATCTCATCAAGAGAACAAGTTGAAGTTTAATCAAAAAAATTGAGCCAACCAGGTTCCTTGCCAATAAGACAACACCTGTGTGTCAATGAACCACAGGTTCCAATGAAAACATAACCACTGTTTGTCTGAGGGTGTGCAAGAATCCACCCCAATCAATTTCTCACTGAGCAAAAGAACTAGGCCTTTCCTTGATGACAATTTGGCAAACTTTTGCTTCTGGACTTAAAGCTTTACACTTACAAAATTGTTTTAACTCAAGCTCTGAAGTGCAACAATCATAGATTGTGCCATACATTTGCTGACTGCTTTCTAAAGCAATTGAAAGTTGACCCTGCTTTTGGCTGAAAAATCATCTTGAGCAGCATGGCCCATTTTGGGATGAATGGTTTTGTTTCCAAACAAAAAGGTCACATTTGGAGATGAGAATCCACTGGAGATTCAAGAACACCCACTTCATCCTGAAAGAGTTACTACTTGGTATGGACTTTGGTCCAGTAGAATCAATGGCTCTTATTTTTTTCAAGATGCATGAGGAGAGGCTGTGACTGTCAATGGTGAAAGATACCAGGCTAAGACAACTGTCATTTTGGGCCCCATTTGGAAGGTGCTGCACCAATCATTTACCCAAAGTTCTTTTCCATACATAATGACATCAAATGTACTTTGAAATAATAAAACAATTAAAACTGTGTCATTTACACTTATTCAATTCAAACACAGGACACACTTATTGCAAGACCCTTTATTTCTTTCAGAACATATCTGTTTGTTCTTCTAGAGCATCACAATTCAAAGGCATCAATTCTTCTGTCTTTCTTATTCATTCTCCAAGTTTTGTATGCATACGATGTCATTGAAAATACCATAACTTGGGTCAGGTGCACTCCAGACATAGCAAAAGAAAACAAAGGGTGAAACAAATGAACATACAGTCAGTAAGTAAAGAATACCTGAGTATATAGAAGATGGTAGAAAATATCAAAACATTTGTAAAAAAGCAAGACAAGCTGGTGCAAGTAAGTGACAAAATAGAGATTCAGATGACACTCAGGTAGAACAAAAGGCAGTTCGGCTACCTAATATGGAATTGGAAATACTAATATTTAGGACAACCCAAGAGACAAGGAAGGAGATCAAGAAAAAAAAGAGACAAAACCAATGAGAATGTAGTCAAACTAAAAGGAAAATACAGACAAAGCAGTGGAAGAATTCAGGAAAACAATGCAAGAACAAAATGCCAAAATAAACAATGAGAAATCATATGAAAAGAGCAACTAAAAATTCAAAAGAGAAATAACAAAATTTGAGGAATAGACAACCCCATAGCAAGTTTTAGAAGCTGTAGGGTGGTTCTGTGATTTGGTTCCGTTTTTCCTTCCAGATGTGTGCATTTATGGAGATAAACTGACCTCTGAGCACTGCTTTGGCTATATTCCATAGGTTCTAGCAGGAAGTGTTTTCTTTCTCTTTGGAATCCATAAATTTCTGTATTTCATCCTTGATTTCTTCTATAACCCATGATTTTTTGAGCAAGTTGTTTTTCCAGTTTCCATCAGTTCCAATTTATATCTGCTTTTTCTGCTTTGATTTTGACTTTTATGGCTTTATGATCTGAGAGGATATGTTGCATTAATTCAGTGGTGTGGATTTTGTGGAGAACTGTTTTATGTCCTAACACATGGTCTATTCTGGAGCATGTTCCATGTGCACTGGAGAAGGTTTAGTTTTCTGCTGATGGGTAGAAAGTTCTGTATATGTTGATGAGGTCTAACTGGTTAATTGTGGCAATAAAGTTTTCTGTGTCTTTATTGAGCTTTTTTCTAGAAGATCTGTCCAGTATTGAGAGTGAAGTGTTGTAGTCTCCTACTATTATGGTGGAGTGATCTATCTCTTTTTTGAATGTAGTCAGTGTTTCTTCAATGTATTTAGATGCTCTAATATTAGGTGCATAAATACTCAATATAGTTCAAGCCCTGCTTATGTATTGAAACTTTCAGCAATAGTGTCCATCCTTGTCTATGATAGTAGATTTTGTGTTAAAATTGATTTTATCCGAGATTAGAATTGCCACACTTGCTCTTCTTTGTTCATTGTTAGCTTGGTATGTATTCTCCCATCCTTTAATTTTCAGTTTGTTCATATCTTTAAGTCTAAGGGGAGTTTCTTGTAGGCAACATGTGGATGGGTTGAGTCTTTTGATCCAAGATGTCACTTGATGTTTCTTTATCAGAGTGTTCAGTCCATTCGCATTCAATGTAATTATTGATAGGTGTGTGTTCACTGCTGCCATTGTGATATGTTTATTTTTGTGTTGATGTTTTCTCTGTTGTTCTTATTAATCTGTTCTGGGACATTCTTTGTGAGTTGATTTTTCACCCTTTTCTGGGTTGGTTTTGTGGTTGTTGAGACTTCTATAGTACATTTCTTGGTATGGTATGATTGCATCTTTATTGTGCTTTATGGCTGCCCATATGATCTCACTTAATAAACTACATGTAAACCCAATTTTAATTACTACTAGTCTTGTCAACTTCCTCTCCATCTGGATGGACTGTAATGACTGTAGTACATCCCTCTTTTTAATATGATGATATTATAGTTTTCATGATATGATCACTGGATCATTTCTTTCACTGTTACAGCTTTTCTTTGAGTTTGGAGCCTTCCCTAACAGTAGGATTCTGGATGATGTGTCCTTCTACAATATAAAATTAGTGGTTTTGTTCTTCTAAGCCAAGAGATTCTTTCAATATTTCTTGTAGCTTTTGATTGGGTTTTACAAAGTCTCTGAGTTTCTGTTTATATGGGAATGTCTTAATTTCATTTTCATATTTGAAAATTAGTTTTGCAGGATATATGATTCTTTGTTGGAAGTTCTTCTCTCTCAAGACTTTTAATGTGTCATGCGACTGTTTCCATGCCAGCATTGTTTCTGCTGAGAAATCAGACAGAAGCCTACAGGGATCCCCTCTGAATGTTAGCTTTGCTTTGAGTCTTGCTGCCTTTAAGAGTTTCTGCTTGTGTTTCATTTTGTTAAGCTTGATAATACTATGTCTTGGAGTCTTTCTTTTGAGATCTATATTAAGTGGCATTCAATATGCATCTTGGATATCTATATTCCCTTCTTTCATAATTTCTGGGGAAGTTTTCTGTCAGCAGCTCAGCAACAATAATCTCTGTGTTCTCAGGTGTCCTGCCTTGTTCAGGAACTCCAGTTAATCATAGATTGTTCCTCTTAGTGGAGTTCCACATGCTTCTTAATGTTTCACCATTTTTGTCTTTTTTTCTGATTTCTCCTCATAGATGCTGGAGTCAGTAGTGCTGTCTTCCAAGTCAGAAATTCTCTTTTCCATTTGTTTCAGTCTGTTTCCTTGGCTTTGAATTGAAGTTTCTATGTCTGATTTTGTTCTTGATCTGCTGGATTTCAGAGTACTGTTGTTCCATCAGCTTGAACAGCCTGCTTAATATTTCGTTTGCCTCTGCTGCATCTTGTATAAGGTCTAGGAGGGCTCTCTATACAATCCTTTTTTAGTCACTTTCTGATAGTTTCAGAAAAACTTCTGGGAAGTTCTGAGGTGGTTTCTTTTGGGAGCCTTCTGATGCCATGCGTGATTTCTTAATTACATTTTTTCTCCAGAGTTTGTTGCTGTTTTGGCTGCATGTGGGTCAATAGAGGCTGGGAGAGATGCTGTGAGGATGGACCACAGTTGTTTCTCTAGGCCACCTTAAAATGAAAGGTAAAAAGTATCTGACAACTTCCAAAGTTAGTCAGATTTTCAGGTGTATAGGTACCTCTTCCCAATTGGCAAAATAAGTGCCTCTATATTGAACCCCAGATGTTATAAACGAGCTTAAAATACAGAAAGGCTACTGCCCTGATTGCATCTACTGTCAGGCCCCAGCTGTAGTTGATACTGTACAGAATTTTGCATTCTGCCTGAAAAGCTCTCTCTTTGGGGCAGGCACTGCCTCCCAGCCCAGGAATTAGGTCCAGCTGAGGCTTCCATAAGGATATCCCTGCCTACCAATGGAAGAATATGGCATTCTGCACAACCTTGCCACGTGGCTCGGACCAGGCTACTGGCGGAAAGAGAGACCAAAAGTGCCGAGTTGCCCAGAGTTCATAGCCTCTGTTGCTGGGCCCCAGCATCAGGCAACACTGTGGAAAAAAAAAATTGCCTCTCTACCAGAAAAGCGTTCTTCACCTGGCAGGCACCACCTCCCAGCCTAGGAACCAAGTCCAGCTGGGGCCTCTGCCTGGGCATCTCCGTCTCACAGTGGATCAAGATGGTGTCTGGCACGATCTCATCACTGCGTCTGTATGGCTACCACCTGGCAGAGGTAGAAAGATAAGCCAAAGGAGCCATGATGCACAGAGTCCAAAGCCAGTCTCTCAGAACATGGTAATTGTGCTTGCCACTCTCACCAGTAGTGCGTCCAAGACCAGCAGGTAGTCCAGTCCAGCTCCACACACTGACCATTACAGAGAGAAAAAAAAATGGTGAGTTACCTTTGGTTTGTGAAAGGCCATGCTCGCCAAGAGTAGGGTAAGTGAAAGAGAGGAGGTTTTGTGTTTAGTGGTATGAAGCCCACCTTAACAACCCTATGCTGTGTCCTAGGGTTCACTAGGTGTTGAGAAAGCTCTGTTTAATTATCAGTTCAGGTCTTCGTTTCAAGAGAGGTTTAGGGAGACATGTGTTTAGTCCGCCATCTTGACTCGGCCCCCTCTTCTGTCTTTGCTGAGCTTTTTTCTAGATGATTTATCCATTACTGAAAGTAGAGTGTTGAAGTCTCCAACTATTACTGTGGAGTGATCTATCTCATTTCTCATTGTAGTCAGTGTTTGTTCAGTGTATTCAGATGCTCTAGTATTGAGTGTATAAATATTAATGTTGTTAAATCTTGCTTGTGTATTGAGGCTTTTAGCAATAAATAGTGGCCGCCTTTGTCACGGTGGTGGATTTTACATTAAAATCTGTTTTATTTGAGATTATTATTGCCACACTTGCTCTTCTTTGTATATTGTTAGCTTGGTATATATTATTCCATCCCTTAATTTTCAATTTTTTCATATCTTTAAAGTGTGTTTCTTGTAAGCAACATATAGATGGGTCATGTCTTTTAATCCAAGCTGTCAACTTTGTCTGTCTACTGGAGTGTTCAGACCATTTACATTTAGTGTAATTATTGATATATGTGTTTCGTGCTGTCATTTTGATGTATTCTTATTTGGTTGTTTTTTTTCTATGTTGCTCTTAACATTTTGTTCTGGGTCATTCTTCTTTATGAGTTGACTTTTCATCTTCTTCCATGTTGGTTTTGTGTTTGTTGAAACTACTGTATTACATTTCTTACTTTGATGTGTTGCATTGTTATTGAACTTTGTGGCTACCCCTATGATCCCTCTTAATATTCTGAGTTTATTCCCAAATTTAAGTTATACATATCTTATTAACTTCATCTCCATCTGAAAGGATTATAACTACTGTAGTATATCTCTCATTTCAATGTGATGGTATTTTAATTTTTATAATATGATCACTGGTTCCCTTCCTTTAATGTTGTAGCTTTGATTGAATTTTGTGCCTTCCCTAACTGAGTAGGTTTCTGTGTGTTGTGTCCTTCATTACTTCCATAAATATACACTTAATGGTTTTGTTTTTCTAAGCAAAGAGCTTCTTTCAGTATTCCTTGTAGTCCGGGTTTATTTTTTAAAAATCTCTAAGCCTATGTTTATCTGCAACTGTCTTCATTACATCTTTATATTTGAAAGACAGTTTTGCAGGATATATAATTCTTGGTTGGAAGTTTTTCTCCTTCAATGCTTTGAATATGCCAACATCGTTTCTGCTGAGAAGTCCAATGAGAGTCTACAAAGTTTCCCTCTGAATGTTAGTTTTGCTTTGAGTCTCGTTGCCTTTAAGAGTTTCTGCTTATGTTTCATTTTATTAAGCTTCATTGTAATATGTCTTGGTGTCTTTCTTTTGGAGTTTATTTTTGTGAGGTTCAGTATACATCTTGGATATCTACGCTCTCATCTTTCATAATTTCAGGAATTTTTTCCGTCAGCAGCTGAACAACATACTCTCTGTGTTTTCAGCTATCCCTCTGTTTTCAGGAACTCCAATTAATCATAGATTATTCCTTGTGATAGAGTCCCAGGTGTTTCTTAATGCTTCTCCATTTTTCTTGTTTCTTTTCTGATTTCTCCTCATAAATACTGGTGTCAGTAGCTCTGTTTTCAAGGTCACTTAGTCTAATTTCCAATTTGTTGGTTCTGTTCTTTTGGCTTTGGATTGGATTCTGTAATTTGGATTCTGTAATTTTCTTACTGATCTGTCAGATATCAGAATGTTGATGTTCCATCAGTTTGAATACCTTGGTTAATTTTTCATTTTGTTCTGCTGCGTTTTGTTTAATCTCCAGAATAGCTCTGTACATAATTCTTTGGTATTCTGCCTCCAATAATTTCAGAAGGGCTTCTTCATTTTGGCAGCTTTTATCTTTTATTTCGGGAGTTTTCTGGAACCATGGTCAGATGTTTGCTTCAATGCCTGGCAATGCTTTGTTGCTTATGAGACATCTAGAGGCTGTTTAGTTTCTCTGGTGTTGGCTTAACAGGAGCTGAGGTGTAGTTCTGAGAAGGGAGTTGGTCACCTGCTACCTTTTTGTACGGTAGTGACTGGCCCCAGCGGACTTTCTGGGGTGGCAGTTTTCACATGCCGGCAGGAAAGACATCACCCTACTTATAGAATTACTGGGGGACCATCCACCAACCCTATGATGTGGGTCAGTAAAGGCTGGAAGGGATGTGGTTGGTCTGCACAGCTGTTATTTCTCCAGGCAGTCTTATTTTAAAAAGCTAAAACCTACCTGACCACTTCCAGAATCAGTCAGACCATCAAGTGTAGCCAGCCTCCCCTTCCAGCTGACATTAGAGGCAGCTCTTCAGCCATCCTCAGATGCTATGATTTATTTCAAAGTATGGAAAGGCTGCTGTGCTGCTGTCATCACATGCCACTGATGATACCCATAAGGTAACACTGTGCTAAACACAGCCTTTCTGCTGGAAAAAGTGCTTCCCAGACTGGCACTGCCTCCCATCCTGTGAATTAGCTGCTGCCAAGGCTCTGGTAGCATAAGTTTGCCCCCCAGCTGAACAAGATAGTGTCCCAGTCAAGCTACCCCTTGCACTGCAAAAGAACCAAATCTGTGGTGCACCTCTGAAAAGGGAGGGTGGAGGGGCTATGGTGCCCTTAGTCCACTGCTGGACTCTCAAAATGTGTCTATTCCACACACTGTCTCTTCACTGCATCACTCATTGTTAATTTCAGAACAGCCATGCAGCATAGCTGCTGGCTCATGCCCATCCCCTGCATACTGGCCAACAAAAGGAGAAAACAGTTAAAAAAAACCAAATACCTTTGGTCCACATGAGCTGACCTCTCAGCAAGAGTGGAATTCGGTGGTAGAGAGGAAGTTTGATGCTTAGTGGCTTGTAGTCCAAACTGACAGCCCAAATGCTGTGTCTTACAGCTCACCAGGTGTCCACAAAGCTCTTTTCAGTTGTCAATCCAGGCCTTAGTTTTCAGAGAAAATTAAGGATATGTGTGTCTATTCCGCCATCTTAATTCTGCCTCCTTTGTACCAATTTTGACCTAGGTTTAAGAGACAAAGAGAGGTCATTGTTTTCATGTCATCTTTCAAAAGAAAAAAGGAAAGATATGGTAAGACTCACCATTGTTTTCCAAATGATTAAAAAAATAAGAAAAAGAACTGAAATTTTGGAAAAAAATTTATTCTTAAGACAAATCTAACAGGATCAAGTCAATCTTTTATGCTCAGATATAGTGTGACAAACAGACTTTCAGGCTAAGACAACTGTCATGGTAACAATGATTTAGGTATCTCTGTAGTTTCTCCTTAATGAATTGTATCCTATCTCTAGTTATTGTAAGTCTGAAATACTTAAAGACATGCAACAGCTGATTTCATGACTTCTAAACCTAGTAGGTGCCTCTTACATCATTGTGGTAAAATTGTTCTATGCACATGACAATGTGGCATGGTTTAATGAACTGGCAGGAATACGGCAACCCAGGATTTTAGACTTAGTTCTCTGCTCTGATTTGGAAAACATCCCAGCAGCTTTGTAACTCAAAATGCTTTAAGGATAGAAGCAAAAAGATTAAAAAATATTTCAGGTGATAAAATTCCTCAAACAGAAAAGAGCTTTTTAAATTTAAAACATTGTTTATGTTTTTATTTTTCTTGAATAAAGCATCACAGCGGAAGCTGTGTTAGTTTTCCATTAATGGAAACATAGACACTACCTTAAACATAGGATTTTATTACCTGAATTACCACTCCCCCTCCCCAAAAATATCAAACCAAATCAATTACTGTCAAGTTGATTTCAACTCATAGCAAAATACAGGACAGGAGAAAACAGCCTTGCAACGTGTCTAAGGTGTTTCCCTACAGGGTTTCCAAGGTGGATTCCAACTGCTAATGTTTTGATTAGCAGCCAAGCTCTAAAGCACTAAATCACCAGGGCCCTAAATGACTACATCAAATTATATTTCAGTGAACTATACTATTTTGAGCAGCAAGTAATTTAGAGAACACAACTTTTTTTTTGCTGTGTATTTTATTTATTTATTTATTTTTGTGGACTATACCTCAACATTTTTTTTATTATGATTGAATGAAAATGTACATTCCCATATAAATTTGCATGCTGGCCTATATGCAGCTTCCATTGCTCTCCCTGTACTGTTATAGCACACTCTTCCTCCCTGCTCCATGCGTATCTCATCTTCCCAACAGTCTCCTATCTTCTCCTGTCCCCCTACTCCCCTTCCTCCATTATAAGGTCAACAGGACAATCTCCTATAGATGCCTAGAACAATAAAGTGCTCACACAATATGGTCCTTCTGCATCATCAAGTCCAATCCATTACTCTCTGAAAAGTTGACCTTCATTATGACTTATGGACAGGGGCAGGCAGCATCAGGGCCAGGGGCCATGCTCCCAGGGGAACCCTGAAGCCCCTGGACCATGAATTGTGATCTTTTAGTGGATATCTCAGGGTGCAGTCTTTACTTATACTTGTGTTGCCAGTGAGACTTAACTTTGTGAGCTCCACTGTGGCTATCACTGGTGGTGGCCGGGCGCGATCTGATTTTTCTGGTCACAAGTTGATGTAGAGATCCACTCACGTGGGTCTCTCTGTCTTCTGGATTCTCTTTCCCCATGTCATCATGGACATTGGTGATCATCCGTTCCTGCTAAGTTGGGGCCATTTGCTGTACCCTCAGATGGCAGTTTGGCAGTTTTTAAGACCACAGATGACACCCAATGTGGGGTGCAGAGAGTCCTCGTTAGTGAAAAGCTAGTTGTGCCTATTGCCCTCGATTTCCCCTGAGAGCAGTGTCCCCATACCTCCACCCAGCTACTCTGTCCTTGCAATATTGGGTTAAGATGGGAGGTGTACACAAGTTGTATTGAAGTCCAGTTAATATTGGTTTTCTTACTAATGTGTGCTGTCAGCAATTTCACCCAACAAAATTTCTAATAACTATCTAATCTAAACCTTTGTCCCTCGCCCTCCCGCCCTCCCCATCTTTGCAGCCGTCAAAGAGTCTTTTCTGTTATGCATGAGTCTGCTTTAAGTTCTCATCATAGGGGTCTTATACAATATTGTCCTTCTGTCACTGACTACTTTCACTCAACATAATGTCCTCAAGTTGAAACCAGGTTAAGAGATGTTTCCTGCTATCATCATTATTCTTTCTCATTGCATAGTGCTTCACTGAGTACATACACTGTAGTTTACGCATTCATTCTTCTGTTGTTGGGCATCTGGGTTGATTCCATCTTTTTACTATCGTGGACTGTGCTATTATGAACATTCGTGTGAACATATCAGTTGGTGTGAATGGCCTTGATTCTGTAGGATATATTCCAAGCTGTGGAATTACTGGGTCAAATGGTATATCTATATCCACTATTTTAAGGTAGCACCAGATTGCTTTCCAAAGAGGTTGCACCATTTTGTAATCCCACCAACAGTGTAGGAGAGTTCCAATCTCTCTGCACCCTCTCCAGCATTTAGCGTTTTGTGTTTTTTGGATCATGGCCAACCTTGTTGGGGTGAGGTGGTATATCATCATATTGATTTGAAATTCTTTAATAGCTAATGATCGTGAGCATGTCCACATGTGTTTTTTGACTGCCTAGATCTCCTCTTTAGAGAAGTGTCTGTCCATCTCCTTTGCTCATTGCTTAATTGAGTGATTTATCCTTTTCCTATTGATATTTTGTAGTACCTTTTAGATTATGGAGATCAGGCGTTGGTCTGACATAAATTTGCCAAATATTCTTTCCCATTCGATCTGACTCGATGGCACTTGGCTTGGCTTGGCGTTCTGTATGTCATCCTTTAATTCTTTTGATGAAGTCTTTGGATGAGCAGAAGTGTTTGATTCCTATTAATTTCCATCTATCTATTTTCTCTTCTGAGGATTGTGGTTTGTTCGACAGATTTTGAAGTCTGTCTACATTGTGTATCAAAACTTCCATTGTTGACACTATTTTACCTTGGATGAGCTTTATCGTTTTAGATTTTATATTTAGGTCTTTTATCCAATTTGAATTGATTTTTGTATAAGGTGTGAGGTATGGGTCTTGTTTCATTTTTTTTTGCAGATGGATATTCATTTTTGTCAGCACATTTGTTAAAGAGACTATTCTTACCCCAGTTTAAAATCTTAAGACCTTTGTCAAATATTAGCTGTTCATAGGAGGATGATGACATCTCTGGGGTCTCTACTCTGTTCCATTGGTCTATATGTCTCTTTTTGTACCAGTACCAGGCTGTTTTGATAACTGTGGCAATGTAATAGGTTCTAAAGTCAGGTAGTGAGAGGCCTCCCAGTGTGTTCTTCTTCAGTAGTGCTTTACTTATCCAGGGCTTCTTCCCTTTCCAAACCAAGTTGCTAATTTGTTTCTCCATCTCATTAAAAAATATCACTGTAATTAGTATTGGAATTGCATTATATAAGTAGATTGCTTAGGGCCAAATAGACATTTTCACAATGTTGATTCTTCCTATGCATGAGCAGGGCAGTTTACTCCACTTCTCTTTCAGTTTTTGCAGTAAGGTCTTGTAGTTCTCTCTGTGTAGATCTCTTATTTCTCTAGTTAGATTTATTCCTAGGTATTTTATCATTTGGGGGCCTATAGTAAATGGAATTGATTTGGTGATTTCTTCTGTAATAATCTCACTGTTGGTATAAAGGAATCCTACTGATTTACTTATGTTTGTCTTGTATACTGATACTTTGCTGAAATCTGTTAGCTCCAATAGCTTACTTATGGATTTCTTTGGATTCTCTGTATTAACAATCGTATCATCTGCAAAGAGGGAAATCTTTACTTCTTCATTGCCAATACGGATGCCCTTTATTTCTTTGACTTGTCTAATTGCTCTGGCTGGAACTTCTATCACAATGTTGAATACCAGTGGTGAGAGTGGGCATCCTTGTCTAGTTCCTGTTCTTAAAGGGAATTCTTTCAATCTTTTACCATTCAGGATGATGAAGGCAGTTGGCTTTGCATAGATGCTACTGATTACATTGAGGAATTTCCCCTCTATTTCTATTTTTCTGAGAGTTCTAAGCATAAATGGGTGTTGAACTTTGTCAAATGCCTTTTCTGCATCAAAATCAGGTGATTCTTATCTTTTATGTTATTAATGTGACTGATTTCATGAATTGTTTTTCTGATGTTGAACCAGCCTTGCATCTCTGGAATGAAACCAACTTGATCATGATGAATTAGTTTTTAATATGCTGTTGAATTCTATTGGCTAGAAGTTTGTTGAAGATTTTTGCATCTACGTTCATGAGTGATATTGGTCTGTAACTTTCTTTTTTGTGGGATCTTTCCCTGGTTTTGGTATCAGGGTTATGCTGGCTTCATAGAGTGAATTTGGGAGTATTCCATCCCTTTCTATGGTGTGAAATAGCCTCAATAGTATCAGAGTTAACTCTTCTTTAAAAGTTTGGTAGAATTCTGCAATGAAGCCATCTGGGCCAGGACATTTTTTGGTTGGTAGATTTTTGATGATCTTTTCGATCTCTTCCTTTGTGATAGATTTATTAAGTTGATCTATTTCTCCTTGAGATAATATTGGTGAGTCATATGAATCTAGAAATTTGTCCATTTCCCATAGGTTTTCAAACCTGTTAGAGTACAGCCTTTCATAGTATTCTGTCACGATATTTCTTATTTCAACTGGGTCTGTTGTAACATCTCCCATCTCATTTCTTAATCGGGTTATTTGTATTTTCTTTTTTGGAAGTTTAGCCAGTGGTTTGTCAATTTTGTTGATCTTTTCAAAGAACCAGCTTTTGGTTTTGTTAATTTTTTCGATTGTTTTTCTATTCTCTAATTCATTTAGTTCTGCTCTAATTCTTATAATCTGTTTTCTTCTGGTGCCTGAGGGGTTCCTCTGTTGCTCTCATTCTACTTGTTCAAACTGTAAGGTTAATTCTTTAATTTGGGCTGTTTCTTCTTTCCAGATGTGTACATTTATAGAAATAAACTGACCTCTGTGCACTGCTTTTGCTGTATCTCATAAATTCTAGTAGGATGTGTTTTCATTCTCATTTGAATCCATAAATTTCTTTATTTTGTCCTTAGTTTCTTCTATAATCCAAGGCTTTATCAGCAAAATTTTGTTCAGTGTCCATAAGTTTGAATTTCTACCTATGAATTTTCTGTTATTCATTTCAAATTTTATAGCTCTATGATCCTAGAAGATACTTTGCAGTAAATCAATGGTTTGAATTTTATAGAGAATTCTTTTAGGATCTAACACATGGTCTATTCTGGTGAATGTTGCATGTACATTGGAGGAGAAGCTGTATTTATCTGCTGATGCATGAAAAGATTTGAATATGTTGATAAGGTCTAGTTGTTTGATTGTTGCAATAAAATCTTCTGCACCTTCACTGAGCTTTTTTCTGGATGATCTATCCATAACTGAAAGAGGTGTGTTGAAGTCTCCAACTATTATTGTGGAACTATCAATCTCATTTTTCAATGTTGTCAGTATTTATTCAATGTATTTGGGTGCATAAATAATATTGTTAAGTTCTGCTTGAGTATTGAATCCTTCAGCAATAGTGACCATCCTGGTCCACAATAGTGGATTTTACATTAAAGTCTATTTTATCTGAGATTAATATTGTCACATCTGCCCTTTATGTATTGTTAGCTTTATATATTTTATTCCAACCTTTAATCTTCAACTTATTCATATCGTTAAGTCTAAGGCGTGTTTCTTGAAAGCAACATATAGACAGGTTATGTCTTTTGATTAAGGATATCACTCACTGTCTCTATGTTGCAGTGTTCAGTCCATTTACATGAAATGTAATTATTGATAGGTGTGTGCTTATTGCCATCATTTTGATGTAATTACTTTTGTGTTGATATTTTCTATTTAGTGCTCTTAATGTTCTGTTCTCGGAATTCTTCTTTATGGGTTGTTTCAGTGTTGGTTTGGAGTTCATTGAGACTCCTGTATTGCATTTCTTATTTTGATACAATGTATTGTTAATCCGCTACATGTATCATCCCCCTTAACATACTAAGATTAAAGCCAATTTTAACTACTTGATAAGTCTGAAACTTCCTCTGTATCAAAAACAACTGTAACTATTGTAGTGTATCCCTCTTTTAATGTGATGGTATTATAGTTGTCTTTGATATGATCACGGATTCCCTTATTATAATACTGTCGCTTTGGTGAAGTTTTGTGACTTCCTTAACTGATTAGAAGTTTGGGTGAAGTGTCCTGAATTGTCAACTAAAACATACATTTATGGAAGAGCTTCTTTCAGTATTTGATGTAATTTTGGTTTAGTTTTTATGAAGTCTCTAAATTTCTCTTTATTTTCAAAAGTCTTAATTTCACTATTACATTTGATAGACAGTTTTGCAGGATAAATAATTCTAGGATGGAAGTTTTTCTCATTCAGGGCTTTGAATGTGTCTGCCCACTGTTTTCTAGCCAGCATTGTTTCAACAGTAAAGTCAGATGAAAGCCTACAGGGTTTCCCTCAGAATGTCAATTTTGCTTTGAGCCTTGATGCCTTGATGCCTTCCGTAGCATCTGTTTATATTTTAGCTTATTAAGCTTGATTATAATATGCCATGGAGTCTTTCTTTTCGGATCTAACTTTTGTGGTGTTTGATAAACATCTTGGATACTTATGTTCTCTTTGCTCATAATCTCAGGAAAGTTTTCTGTCAGATCTCTGCAGCAATACTATCTATGTTGTCATTAATCCTCCTCTGTTCAGGAATTCCAATTAAATTGTAAATTATTCCTCTTCATGGAGTCCCACATGTTTCTTAATGCTTCTTCATTTTTCTTATTTCTTTTCTCTGATTTCACCTCATAAATGTTGGTGTCAGTTACTTTGTCTTCTAGGTAATTGAGTCTAACTTCCATCTTTTCAAGCCTACTCTTTTGGCTTTGGATAGAATTTCTAATTTTGTAATTTTGTTATTAATCTGATGTATTTCAGATCATTGATGTTCCAGTATTTCAAATAGCTTACCAAATTTTTCATTTTGTTCTACTGCATTTTGTTTAATCTCTAGGAGGGTTTTATATATAATTCTTTTGTATTCAACCTCTGATAGATTCAGAACGGCTTCTTCATCTGTGAATTTTTTTGAATCTTTAGGGAATTTTCTGGAGCATTTGAAGGCTGTTTCTTTAAATGACTAATTGTGATCTGCTGCCTGCATGCCATCCAGATACTATTTGATTTCTCTGATAAAGGATCTAAGAGAATTGTTGGTCATCAGCTGTCTCTATTTCTCTAGTGATTTGCCCCAGGTGGACTCTCAAGGGTGGAAGACTCTGCTTATTAGATAGCAAAGAAGCTGTTCTGCTTATGGAGAACCTGGGGCTGCCAGCCAACCCTACAATGTGAGTGAGAGAAAAGAGGCAGGAAAACTGAGGCTTCTCAACAGACAGCTGTCCAGGCAGATACACAAGCCTCTCAGCCTTAAAAGTAAACTGCACTTTTACGCAGGGAGCTGTCCAGGTGCTGAACTGGGAGCTGGGAGCTGTCCAACAGGCTGATCTGAACAGGCAGTCAGGAAGAGCAGGCTCCACCTGCTAGCTTATAATGAAAGTACGTTACTGGTCATTTGCAGAAGTTTCAGTTCTCTGATACAATGAAACAGCAGACGCAGAGGTCAGATGGTCGCTGGATCATTTTTGAGAGGGGAAGATTAGTCTGATACTGTAGGCTAGTCAAATATGTTAGAGCCTTAGGCTCGCCAGATATTCAGTGTTACATATAAATACCATCCAGGCCTTTCTTCTCCTAGGGAAATCAGCAGACATCTGTTTACTCTGTCACCTTTAACAGAATGTCAACACAACTTTTTTTTAAGAAGAAGAGAAGTGTATTGTGTGGTCAAACATGCTTGTGATGTGACTGATCAGACAGCATTGTTGCAGAATGCATTAATGGCAGTATGTATTCATTATCTTCTCCCTTCACTCTAGGAGCAGCTGTTTCCCCATCTGTTGCTGGTGGACTTCATTATATTACCTGCTTTGGCCAACGGGATGCAAGCAGACATGCTGTTCACTGTTTGCAAGTGGAATTTTGCTTGTCTTGGCCTATTAGCTTTCTGCCCACCACCAAGAGAAATGATTTCCCTAGGTGGGTACTGTTCTACAGCCTGAATCTCAGAGAACAAACACATAAACAAGATCTATATTTTCAATATTCTTCTCCAAGGCCCCAATTCAGAGACATTAATTCTTATTTGGTCATCCTTATTCATTTTCCAGCTTTTGGATGCATGTCATATGATGCCTTGCTCCAGGTGCACTTGCCAAGCCAGCCAAGTGCCATTGTGTCGGATCCGACCAGGTGCACTTAAGTCTTCAAAATTACCTCTTTTCTTTCCAACACTTTAAAAGTATCTTTTGTGGCCAATTTGCCCAATACAATGTGTCTTTTGATTTCTTGACTGATGTTTACATGGGTGTTGATGGTGGATTCATGAGCAATGGATGGCAACCCAGGGGCACAATTCACCACAGGCTCTTGAGTGAGCAATACATATTCATTATAAGCTACCAAAATTTGGATTTTGTGCAACATTTTTATACCAATTACTAACTAGCCCATAAACTAGACACTTTCTGTACTGTAAGATTTCTCACAAATTTAATATTCTAATGACAATTGTGGGTTCTTACAATCTATTGGTAGTAAATCCATGAGGAAATACTACTCTAAAATACTATGTTAGAGCAGCAGTACATGCTCTTCTCACAGTGCTGCTTTCTTGATGGTGTGAGGTTCCCAATTCTCTTCTTGCTTCCCTTTCCATTTATCTCTTGTAGGATGAAAAGATTAAGGCTGCAGCAAGCCAGACTCCAGGAAAACTCTCTTTGCAGTGGAGCAGGGAGGTAATCCTATGAAGGGACTTACAGTCCCAACCTAATCCTTTAACATATCAGCACTGGAAAATCACAAAATGGAGGACAACTGCAAAATACTGCGAATCATGGCCCAGCACATGTCTGCACATATTTTTTGGGAGATACAATCAATACATGACATGTGGTTGCATGCATTTATATAGAATAGTAATGTAATGATCAAGAACATTGACATTCAAATCAGAAAATCCTGAATTTAAATCCTAGTTCCATCACTTACAAGCTAAAGTAACTTAAGAAGTTCATGAACATCCTTTGGGATAATAATAATAATCATGATAGAATTGTTGTTCCTGTTAGGTGTTGTCAAGTGAGTTCTAATTCACAGCAACATTATGTACCACAGAATGAAACACTATCAGATCCTGCTCCATGCTTGAGCCCATTATTGCAGCAACTGTGTCAATCCATCTTGTTGAGAGTCTTCCTCTTTTCCTCTGACCCTATACTTTACCAAATACAATGTCCTTTTCCAGGGACTGATCCCTCCTGACAATGTGTTCTAAGTATGTAAGACATAGTCTCACTTTTAATGAATGATCAGCTTGTACTTCTTCTAAGACTGCTTTGTTCATTCTTTTGGCAGCCCATGGTATATCAATAGTCTTTGCCAGTACCACAATTCAAAGGCATCAACTTCTTTGGTTTTCCTCTTTATTGCCCAGAATATGCATGCATAAGATGCAACTGAAAATACTATGGCTCAAGTCAGTGGCACTTTAGTCTTCAAAGTGATCTTTTTGCTTTTCAACACTTTAAAAGATGTTTTGCAGCCAATTTGTCCAATGCAAAGTGTCTTTTGATTTCTTGACTGCTGCTTCCATAAGTATTAGTCATGGCTACAAACAAAGTGAAATCCTTGACAACTCCAATATGTTCTCCATTTATAATTATGTTGCTTGTTGGCCTAGTTATGAGGATTTTTGTTTTCACTGGTACTGGCAAATAATGACTATACCATGGACTGCCTAAAGAATGAGCAAATTATTCTTAGAAGTACAAGCAGAACATTCCTTAGAAGTGAAACTATGTCTTATATACTTGGAACATGTTGTCAGGAGGGATCGGTCCCTGGAAAGAACATTATATTTGGTAAAGTACTGGGTCGGAGGAAAAGAGGAACACCCTCAACAAGATGGATTGACATGCTGGCTTCAATAATGGGCTCAAGCATGGAGCAGGACCTGCTAATGTAGTGAGGAGTAATTGAAATATGCACTGTGTTTCACACAGTATATAATCTACAGTGCAAGCTCAGTAAGGGGTAGCTGACACCATTATTAGTATTAGCTAGGGTTAAGGAATACCAAACAACTTAAATTTAATAAAAACAAAACAAAACAAAAAGCAGATTTCTGGGGGAAAAATACCTATTAGTATCAGTTTTTTGCTTGTTTGGGGCTAAATTTATGTCTAGTTTCCAAAAACATTTTTAAGCTATTTAATTCAGATTCTCCTGACTGTGTCTTTCTTCAGTGACAGCTCTCCATGCTCTCACTCCAAAACAGAAGAATGTGGAGGGAGTCACAGTTTATTCTGTCTGCATTTATTTATACAGGTTGAAGGAGCCATCCTGTCTGGCTTGCTGAGGAAGAGAAACACAAACAGGTGGCTCTGAAGACTTCACATTCCCATAAGACACCTGTTCAGGCCACATTAGCAATTTCCATTCTTATTAAAATCCAAAAATTTTGGATCACATGTGAAGTTTCAGCATTTCAAGGTATAAAATAGAGCTTCTCTAACCTTTGCTATGTCTACTCTGCTTTAAGTGTTGGAAAGGAAATTATTTTAAAAGATGGAAAATATACCAAGGACAGTCTATTCTGAGCATTTTGGGGGAACTGAAAGCATTGTCCCCAAAGAGCCATGCTGGCTGTCTGACTTTCCAGCATGCATTTGTTGTTCCAAAGAAGGAAATGTGCCTATAGTTGCTCACTGGGGTGATATTTAAGTCAAGACTAGGTTTCAAGCTCAATTTACGTACAATATTTACATTTTTAAAGGATAATTTGCCTGTAAAAATGTTGTTTTTCTTACAGAGAAATCCATAAACATGCTTTGACAAGTTTCAACATGGGTGAAAAGTAAGCTTATATCTCTAAATGTAGATGCCTTGCTTATGAGTAGGTAAGCTAAGTGAATTTATTCTCTTTAGATGTGTTGAACCTCTCTTTACTATGCAGTGATTTTTCATAATTTCTAGTTATTTGTTGTTCATATTTGGGCACTATTTTAATTCCCTTCTTAAGGCAAAAAGAAAAGTAAATGCAAAATACGAGCAAACAGCATTGAAAATTTTATAAATTTGTGTACATTAATTGGAAGTTTAAAAGTAAACAATTCTGAAGGCAAATGTATCAATCAGCTGAACTATTTAAGTGAATGAGTAGGAATACTAGGGAACTGCTACTTTCAAGGAGCTCATTTGTAAACACATTTATCAATATTTCTGTAATACATTTCTGTAATATGTTTATCAATTTCTCTGTAATATGTTTGTTCACTGAGGGTGAAATTTGAAACATCAAGGTCCACAAGAAGAAAGTAGAATGTTTACAAGAAATTCAGCCAGGCAGGTGGCAGAACACTTAATTTACACCTTAATTATGACGAATCTGAACAAAGGTTGTCCCATGAAAACCAAAGATAAATATTGTAATGGTACTTTTTCACTGCTAAAACAACTGTTGTATCAACAAAACACATTTGTGTCAACAAAAGGAGATTTACATTTACATAACTTGTGCTCTATGAATCAACACTTCACTGTTTAGTGGGATGCTCCTTTTGCACAGGTATCTGTTTTGGATACCAGCAGTTACAGAACAAAACCAAGAAAAATGCTTCACTGTTGTATTTCTCTCCTAATCTCTTTCCTACCTTCTGTATGCTACTGTCCCTACCTGTGAGGTAGCAGCTTTTACCAGTAATAGACTCATTTCACTTTGTTTGAGGGATGTGGCCACCAGCCTGGCATGGGTCCAGCTGAGGAAGTAATGGGATCCTTTTTGTCCACCAAATGCTTATCACTAATTTTATTTTTTATTGTGATTAAGTGAAAGTATACAATCCAAATCAATTTTGCATGCCACCTATCTGCATTTTCATCTGCTCTCCTCACCCAGTGACATCATGATCTTCTTTTTCACTCTATATTTCTGGTATCCTCTTAATGAGCATCTGTCCTCTCCTTTCCACCCTCTTTTCTATCTAGAACAAAATCAGTAGGAAAGTATCCTAAAAATGTATAGAACCATAAAGTACACATACCATATGGTTACGCTGTGTCCCTGAGTCCACTTCATTCTGCTCTGAAGAGTCGACCTCAGTACTGGTTTCCAGTGATGGCCAGCAGTAGGTCTAGGGACCATGTTCCCAGGGAACTGTCCGTGCTGTCGGACAATCAATAGTGGTCTTTTAGTATAGTTATTGGACTGCATTCCTCTTTTCCTCATGTTGCCTCAGGGACTCTACACTAGGTCCTGCGTTGTGGCTGCCTTTGGTGGTAGCTGGGCGCTGTCTGGTTCTTTTGGTCTCATGTTGATACAGTCTCCCATTCATATGGGTTCTTCTGTCTCCTGGGCTCTTTTGCCCTCATGTCTTTGTTGTTCTCGGTCATCATCTGGAACAGATGAGTTGGAACCATTTGGTACCTCACAGGGCAGCTTGCTAGCTTTTAAGACCCAAGATGTCACTCACGAATACGAGGTGCAAAAGATTCCCTTAGCAAAGGACTTTTTGCCCATTGCTTTCAATATCCCCTGAAAACATGGTCCCCAGACCCCTGACCCTGCTACTCTATCCTTTGAAATATTAGGCTGAGTTTAGGAAGACTTTCAGTTTATGGTGTAGTCCTGCCCTCTTGAATTGCTCTCTACTGGGTGCTGTCACTGCTTTCACCTAACCAAATTCTTCTAATATCTAATCTGTGACCAACCCTCTCCCTCCCTCACCATCCCTGTAGCTGCCAAAAAGTCTTTTCTTCTGCACAGAAGTCTGTTTTTTAGCCCTTGTAGCAGAGGCCTCATACAATACTTGTCCTTTTGCCACTGGCTGATTTCCCTCAGCATAACGTCTTCAAGTTGAACTCAGGTTATAAGCTGCTTCCTAAAATCATCACTGTTTTTCATCTTTGCATAGTGTTCCATTGAGTATATGTACCGTAGCTTGTTCATCAACCTAGGTTGAGTCCATCTTTTTGCTACTGTTTTGACAGTGCTGCAATAAATGTTTATGTGCAAGTATCTGTTCGTGTGACCACTTTTACTTCTGTAGGATATGTTCTGAGCAGTGGGATTGCTGGATCATATGGTATTTCTGTTTCTAGTTTTTTAAGGAAGTACCAAATTGCTTTCCAAAGAGGTTGTACCACTTTGCATTCCCACCAGCAGCATAGGAGAATTCCAGTGTCTCCACAGCTTCTCCACCATTTATTGTTTTGTGTTTCTTGGATTGTGGATTATGGCCAAACTTGTTGACATGAGATGATATCTCATTGTAGTTTGAGCTGGATTTCTCTAGTAGCTAATGATCATGAGCATTTCCTGAATGTCTTCTTTGGTGAGGTGTCTGTTCATCTACTTTGCCCATTGTTTAATTGGGTTATTTACCTTTTTCCTGTTGACTTTCAGCAGTACCTTGTAGATTATGGAAATCAGATATTGTTCCCCATGTAGTCTTCAGATACTTTTTGCATTCAGTATGTAGTCTTTCAACTCTCTTGATAAAGCATTTGGATGAGCTTAAGTGTTTGATTCTTAGTAGTTCCCATTTATCTATTTTCTTTTCAGTTGTTCATGCATTGTTTGTCAGGTTTGTTGTCTGTCTAAGACATGTATTAGAATTTCCACTGTTGACCTTATTTTTTCTTGCATGATCTTTATTGTTTTAGGTTTGATATTTACGTATTTGATCTATTTTGAGTTAATTTTTGTGTAAGGTGTGAGATATAGATCTTGTATCAGTTTTTTGGAGATGGATATCCAATTTTGCCAACACCATTTGTTAAAGACTGTTTTTTACCCCAGTTTACAGCCTTTAGGTCTTTGTTGAATATCATCTGTTCATAACAGGATAGTGATTTTTCTGGGGTCTTGATTCTGTTCTATTGCTCTATATGTCTTTTTGTACTAGAACCAGGTTGTTCTGACTACCATGGCAGGCTTATCATTACTCTTGTGTGACATTGGGAAAGTCTCCTCACCTCATTTGAGCCTCCATTTCCTCAGGTGTAAAGTAGAAACCAAACATTCCTGGGGTTGTAATAGTTAAGTGCACAGCTGTTAATCAAGAGGTTCTCAGTTTGAACCCTTTCATCAACTCTGTGGGAGAAAGAGATGGCAATCTGCTTCTGTAAAGATTACACACTAGGAAATCTTATAGGGCATTTCTACTCTGTTGCAATGCTATGAGTTGCTATGAATCAGAATTGGCACGGGGTGACTTAACAATGAAATAGCAAACCCTAGTGGCAATAGTGGTTAACAGCTTGTGCTGCTAACCAAAATGTCAGCAGTTTGAATCTACCAGGCCATCCTTGGAAACTCTATGGGTCTGTTCTACTGTGTCTTACAAGTTGCTATGTATCTGAATTAAGTAGATAGCAATGGGAGAAACAAAAACAAAGCAGAAATCATGACATTATCTCTCTGGTTTGTGTACACATAACCAGAGGCATCACGAGAGGGCTACTGCAACAGCCTAGATCCCTGAATCCTTCTAAGTTCTTCCCTGAGTATCATCTTCTAAAAATAAGAAACCCAAAACCTGTAGATCCCAGAAGCCTTGCTGAAAGTTTTAAACAAACACTATGTTACTGACACTTAACTTGTGTCAGGCGCTGTCTCCAGGATTTGTGTATATTAATTTGCTTAATTCTTGTAATAACCCTACTATTAGCTATGCCCGAGTTGACCTCTAACTCATAGTGACCCCATGCACAACAGAACAAAATGCTGTACAATTTTGCACCATCCCTATGATTAGTTGTCGATCAGACTATTGTGATCCATAGGGCTGACTGATTTTAAAAAGTAGATTGTCAGGCCTTTCTTCCTCACCTGTCTAAGTCTGAAAGCTTCCCTGAAATCTCCTTGGCATCACAGTAACTTACAAGCCTCCACTGACAGATTGGTGTTAGCTGCTTATGAGCCACATTGGCCAGGCAGGAATTAAACTCAGGTCTCCCACCTGCAAGACAAGAATTCTACTATGGAACCACCACTACTCCTAATAACTCTCTATATTGTAACTATATTCATTTTAAAATGTGGAAATTGAGGCACAGAGAAGCTAAATAAATTGCCACACTTACAAATTTCCCAAGCTACAGAGGGATTTTAGTTCTTTCTCTCAACCCCCTACTTCAAACTGAATCCTTAGGAGGCTGCTGCTGTCAATAGTGTGAATAGGCTGCTATGTGCCCTTTGCTGAGAAAAAAGTAAGCACTTTCTGAGAGACAACAAAAAGTAGCCCAGAAACTGGGATCACATGAGGGACCAGCTGTAAAAAAAAAAAAAAAAAAAAAGACAGGAAAGAATCCCAGATGGAAAACAAAATGTCAACTGAGTATGAGTGATAAAAAGGGAGAGACGATGTGGAAAGATGCAGTAATGAATTGCAGGAAAGATTAATCAGTAACTCAAAACAAGCTATCTCTAAAGTAAGTGATTTTGTTATTTGTATTAAACGGAAGACTATGAGTTTCTTAAAACTGCAATAAAAATGCACAATTGGTACGTAAAGTACTCATATTTTGTGAAATGAACTTAGTAAAGTATATCAACATTATTAAAACTTCTTGCCCTAAGATTTTTGTTATTCTCTTTTGAAGACTTTATTCCAAGACAAACCACCAACAGTGAGGGCAAAGATAAAAGGATCTGCCAGCAGTAAGCTTTATAATAACAAAACATGTGAAGTGATCTAACTGGAGGAGAACATTCCCTAGGGGAAGGGGTCGACCAATTCTGGCACATCTTTTACTTACTGTGTCACCATTAGTATTGTACTTTCAAGTAATGGTAATGACAGGGGACATGCAGGACACAAGTTCGAGAGCACACACAAGTCTAAAAAAGAGAAGTTTAATGACCAAAGTTGAACTAAATATTCAACAGTAGCTATGGAAGGGGGTCAAGATTACAGGGAATTCCTACCTTTTATGTTTTCAATTTGTGAAATGTTTTAATTCATATAATGAAAAACATACCACATTTATAATTAGAAGAGAAAAGAAAACTATAGTCAGACTTGCTTATGCAATACGGTTATAATTAATGTTTGTATATCCATACATAGAAATAACTATATCAAAAAGATCGTTGTAATTACATAAGGGAAAGAATTAGAGGCAGTTTTCTATCTCTTTCTTTCTACTTCTTTTTTTTCTTACTAATGTTTATACTTTTAAAATTATAATGTCTATTATTTCTTTTTTTGGTAACAAAAAATGAATGATGTTGGAATGTAAGACATAAAATGATACTAATGAAGTGTGCTTGTTGGCTTGGGTGGATACAGGAGACTAACTGGACAAATCCTGTCCAGGGGTGAGAAGAGAAGACAGAGGGGGGAAGGAGCTAGTTAAATGGAAATACCAGTGGAGGTGAGGAATATGCTGTCGCAGTACGGGAAGGGTCGCTAGAATCACATGACAAAGCATGTGTAAGTCTTGATGTAAGAAGCTAGTTGGAACTGTAAACTTACACTTAAAACACAATTAAAAAGATCTAGCAAATATCCATCTGAGAAGCATCAACTGGTCCCAATTTACCTGGAGCAAATGAGAATGAAGAACGCCAAAGATGCAAGCAGAGTACAAAACCTGAGAGATAGAAAGGGCCACATAAACAAGAGACTCCATCAGCCTGAGGCCAGAAGAACTAGATGGTGGCTGGCTACTATTAATGACCACTCTGACAGGGAACACAATGGAACGTCCCTGATGGATCAGGAGAAAAATGGGAAGCAGAACTGAAATTCTAGTAAAAAGGCTAGACTTAATGGTCTAACCGAAACCATTCTCAGGGCTGACTCTTCAGGAAAAGATTAGACTAGACTATTAGAAGTAAAGTGATACTTCTGAAGAATATACTTTCTAGCTTGAATAGATACATTGGACTAAATGGACAGTTCTTGTCTGAAGTCAAGATGAGAAGGCAGAAAAGAATAGGAGCTGGATGAATGGACACAAAAAATACGGGGTAGAAAGGAGTAGTGTGCTGTCACACTACAGAGAGAACAACTAGGGTCATATAGTAACGTGTGTATAAAGTTTCGTATGAGAAACTAACTTAAACTGTAAACTTTCACTTAAAGCATAATAAAAAATATTACACATATAAAAACAATTATGTTAACATAAATACAAACCTCAAAGTATTTCAAGTTCCTGGTTGTCTGAAATAAGGCACAATCTTCCATGAAACTAGACTCTTCTATTTTATTTCAGAGCACTTGCGAACAAGCCATTTTACATATTTATTTCTCCGGTTTAAATTATGCAAAAGCCTTTTCACATCTCTTTTTAAGTCTCTCATCTAAATTTCCAGGTTATAGGTTGGTGTAGTTTGAATTAAGAGAAATATGTCCTTATCTTTTCATCAATTCTGCAGTTCCAGGAAGTTAGCCAGGCAGGTGCGCTGAGAACTGAAGCCATTTGGTCTCCAGTGTATAAGCTGTCTGCTTGGGAATGGCAATTGTAAACCTTGACCCAAGAAGAAAATCCCGGATGGAGAATGGATATAATTTTTCCCTCTTCTGTACTAAGGATAAATAAACGTTGCTGGCTGCATCCAGATTTGTAGGTAAGAAAGAATTTTACATCAACGTTATTGGAAGCATCTTGCTGAAAACTTGAATGTGTATATCTATACATATTTGAAAACACAATTTGGTGCTGTTAACTGTTAACTATTTCATTTTACTTCATCTTGACTGAGGGATAAGAGTTAATTCAGAAGGACATGGGTAATTTTGTAAACAGAAAAGTGTAAAGAAAATAATGGTAGCTGCTGGGGAAAACACTGGAAATGTCAGTTTACTCTATACTTGTCTCTCAGCATATCAAACACCATTTTCCTGCAGAGAAAGTTTTTGTACCTCCAAGTATCCTGGACTATTTTTTTGACTTTTCTTTTCATGCCATGCTAATTCATGTTTTACATGCCTTTTTTAAACTTTGCTGTTAAGCTGACAAAACTGACAGGCAGCAGGTGGTCATGGAATTTGTCCCATAGACTGTGAGGAAAGTACATGTGGAGTTGACAGGACTTAAAACAGGATCTTTCAGCACCAGATAAAGGTGCTTCCAGATTGCAGAGCACAGACCTTGCCATCCACTGAATCCAGAAGAGCCCTCACCTTGGCTGGAGCAGAGTGGATGCCAGGCAGCACCTGTATTCCATGAGGTGCACTTCCTCCATGCACATGGGAATGATGGAGTGTTTTCTGCACATTTGGCAGCCAAAATAGGCAGAATATTCCTAAACATAATTCTCTATTGAACAAATCAGCTATATTCTGTCTACATGGTGCTATAATTTGCAGCCAGTCTTTCTGCGTGTATATCGATCATGTCTGTGCTCAACACCACCAAGAATGTGGTATTAGTTGACACGTTATTTGACAAGGAAAATGTTCTGTTTCCTAGTGTGAATTGAGTATCAATTACAAGAAATGGAATTGTATTTTGAGACCCATTTAACTGACACTTGCATCTTTAATAAATAACGTGAAATGTGGTAGTAATAGCTATTTAAAACCCTAATCCCCAGAAGCAAGAGGCCTAGTATACTTATTTTGGAAAAGGCTGAACAGCATATTGTTGATGGGGAAGGTTTTACTCAGTACACAAAGTATTTTAAGCATCTCTAGCCCTCATACATAATTTCAGCATACTTACAATAATAAAACTTGTAAAACATTTTGTTTTCCATGGAAAAGACAAGAAAATAAAAGAGGGAGAAATAATATCCAAGCCATCATTGACTTTGGCACAGCTGAAAATTGTTGTCTTCTCCTAGGTAGTGTTCTCAATTTTTTCTGTGCATTCTAGTTACTGGGAGCTTTAAAATATGCTAACAGCTAAGCCACAGTCAAGACCATTTAAATCCCAGTTTCCAGAGGTGGTGCTCAGACTTCAGTATGTTTGAAGTCACGCCTTTGAGACTGAGTGGCCTTGTGTTCTGTTAGCTGTTCAGGTGATCCTGTCTCCACACACCTACAAGTGGCTGGAGAAGATTTCATGGACAAGGTGGCATTTGACTTGGAGCTTGGCAGTGGAACCAGATATTGTCCAATGGATAAAGACCATTGCTACCCGGAGGATCAAAGTCCAACAGCAAGAGAGCGCCTGTTCCATGGTGTTACAGCTACTTGAGCTCCAGCATCCTCAAAACACTCCCATTTCCTGACTCATCACTCCTTCTATGCCTCTGTCCCTTCAGCTATATGAAACTCTTTACCTTTCTACCAGACTCTGCCCAGGAGTCCCCATGGCTCTGTTTACTCCTCTCCTACAGGAAGTTCTCTTACCTCTCCAGACTTCTCTGAAACTGACTTACAGGCATAACATGTAATCCAACACTATGCCCCTAGAAGGGTTTTTCTGGGTACAAGCACCATTTTCTTTTACCATGACCTTCTATGTCTTCTATATTTGATATGATTGAAAACAAGTCAGTGAAATGATCAGCTTATGGATCATGATAGTCCAGTTAAAAATTGACCATAAAGTTGCACAGGAACAGGTAGCATTTACTACTGTGTGTAGGGTTGCTGTCAGTCAGCGGCTGACTTGATGGCCACTAATAACAACAAAAAGTTATTTTTAAGAGAGTGGATAAATGAATTAATAAACCACTATAGTGTTCTCTTGAGGTGTTATAATTTCATTTCAACTCCATAAGATATGTTAAGTGCTTCCTACAGGCAAGTTCCTTGGCATAGGCTCTGGGATGCAGTTAGAAAGAAGATCGAGCCCTTGCAAATCAATGGTACCAAAGCATTCCTCAAGGTATAGCCCATAGCCTGGGTCCCTCACATATATAGTTCCTCCTGCTTCCCATCTCCTGGTCTTCCAGACCATTAGAAGTCATTGGATACTGAAAATAAAAGTTATTTAAGATTAAACTGTCTTCTTGAATGTGGTGCTGAAAGGGCTGCTCATTTTTAGCACACATTTCTGCACCAAGACTACCTTGAGAAGTTTCCAACTGAGCTGACTTTTAAGAGGGGAGGACTTACTCAAAGAGGAATAGAACTTAATATAAACAGTCTTTGCTTCAGAAGAAAAAAAATTAACTGATACTGAGAGCTAAGCTTGGTCTTGCGTTGTCTATATAACCGGCTATTCTGAGGATGGAGCCACAATGGCAGACTAGAGACACATCTCCTCAATTCCATCTCAGAACTAATACCTGGATGGATAATTGAATGGTGCACTCTGGACACCAGGGGAGCCCTAGGATACAGAATAGGGTTGTCAGATTGGACTGTGTGCCTTAAATGGAAACCTCTTCTTTCTGGCACTAGCCAGAGTGTGCTGATCCCTGCTCCTGCTGACTCAGTGCATGGGTGGACTGCAGGTACTGACAAACTTTTGCCTTTTGTGTGTGTGTGTATTACCTGGGAAGTGGAGGATGGGCCTGAGCCAGCAAATATACTGAACTGCAGTGCTAAAGTAAACAGTGTATAGTGCAGCACAAAGACAGTGTGTGGGCTAGCCACATTTTGACAGCCCAGCTACTTACTGAGGATACCACTGCCCCTGCATCCTCTCTTTTCTGAGATACACCACAGATTCTGGTGTTTTGTGGTGGGAAGGGCACTTTAGCTGGGACACCACCTTGGCTGGCTGGGAGGCACAGTCACCCAACCAGAGGTCTCAGCAGTGGTTAATTCCCAAGCTGAGTAGCAGTACCAGTCCGGAAAGTGCTTTTCCATCTGGAAGGATATGTTTATCATGATGTTACCCTATGAGTAGGCCCTGTATGAGGATGAAAGCAAGGCCATAACCACTCCCTAAATCAAACTACATCATAGCATCAGGGGATGGCCAAAGATGTGCTGCTATTGTCAGCCAGAAGGCAGGTCCTGCAACACCTGATGGCCTGACTGGTTTCAGCAGCTGTCAGACAGCTTCTAACTTTTCAATATAAGACTGCCTGAAGAAATAACTGCTGAGTAGCCTGATGACATCTCTTCCACCCTTTACTGACCCACATCATAGAGTCAGTTGACAGCCATCCAGTGACTCCATAAGTGGGGCACTGTCTTTGCCAGTCAGGAGATGGAGGCTGCCACCCCAGAGAGTCTACTAGGGCCAGTCACTAGAGTACACACAGGGGGCTGGTGACCAACTACCTCTTCAGAACCATGCCTCAACTCCTGTTGAGGTAACACCAAAGAAATTGAACAGCTGCTAGATGTCCCCAAAGCAACAATCTATCTCTAATCATTTGAAAAACAGCCCACCATACCTCCAGAAAACTCCCAAAATAAAGAATCAAAAAACTTCCCAGATGAAGATGTCTTTCTGAAACTATTGGAAGTCGAGTAAGAACGAATTACTGAGAGCTCTCCTAGAGATTAGACAAAATGCAGCAGAGCAAAATGAAAAATTAATCAAGCTGTTTGAACTAATGGAATATCAATGATCTGAAATCCAACAGATCAATGACAAAATTACAGAAGTAGACAATTCAATCCAAAGCTAAGAGAGTAGAATTGAGGAGACGGAAGTCAGACTTATTGACCTGGAGGATGGAGCAACTGACACCAGCATTGATGAGGAGAAATCAGTGAAAATAAATTAGAAAAATGAAGACATATTAAGAAACATGTGGAACTCTGTTAAGAGGATTAATCCCTAATTAATTGCAGTTCTTGAACAGAGGGGTATAGCTGAAAATGCAGAGAATATTGTTGTAGAGTTACTGACAAAGTCTCTGAAATTATGAAAGAGAACATAGGTATCCAAGACATGCATCAAATGCCACAAAAATTAGACCCCCAAAGAAAGACACTTAGACATATTGTAATCAAGCTTAATAAAATGAAACATAAACAGATTATTTTAAAGGCAGCGAGTCTCAAAGCAAAGCTAACATTCAGAAGGAAACCCTGTAGGCTTTCACCTGACTTCTCAGCAGAAATAATGTTGGCAAGGAGGCAGTGGAATGACACATTCAAAGCCTTGAAGGAGAAAAGCTTCCAACCAAGAATTATATATCCTAAAAAACTATCTCTCAGATATGAAGATGAAATTAAGGCATTTGCAGATAAACAGAATCTTAGAAACTAAAAACCAAATCAAAACTACAAGAAATACTCAAAGAAGCTCTTTGCTTAGAAAAACAAAACCATTAAGTTTATATGTAAGGAGGCAATGCAGGATACAACATACAGAAACCCACTCAGGTAAGTCACAAAATTCAGTTGAAGCTACAATAGTAAAAGAAGGAAACTAGTGATCATATCACAAAAACTATGAAACTAGCACACTAAAAAAGCAGTTGCAATACCGTAGTTGTAGTCATTTCAAATGGAGAGTGTCATGGGTTGAATTGTGTCCCCCCCAAAATATGTGTAGCATGTGGCTGGGATATGATTCCCAGTATCTTGGAAATGTTCTCCATTTTGTGGTTTCACTAAACTGTATGTTAAAGCATTAGGGTGGGGCTGTAAATTCCTGCATAGGATTACTTCCCTGCTCTGCTGTAAAGGGAGTTTCCCTGGAGTATGGTTTGCCCCACCCTTAATCCTTTCACCCTGCAAGAGATAAAAGGAAAGAGAAACAAGGAGAATTGGGAATTTCGCACCATCAAGAAATCTGCACCGGGAGAAGAGCATGTCCTTCAGACCTGAGGTTCCTGCGCCAAGACGCTCCCTGGACAAAGACTGATGCAATACCGGACTTTGCTCTAGAGCCGACAAGGGGAAAGCCTTCCCCTGGAGCAGTCACCCTGAATATGGACTTGCAACTTACCGGACTGTGTAAGAATAAACCTTCCTTTGTTAAAGCCATCTACTCTGTGGTATTTCTGTTAGAGCAGCCCTAGCTTACTGAAACAGCAAGGAAGTCAAAAAGACATGCAGAAGTTGAAATTCAGTTTAAACTTAGAATATTAAGGGGGACTATAGGCATAGCCACAAAGCATGAAAACAATGCAATATATCAAAGTAAGAAACATAATACAGGAGTCTCAACAAGCAAAACCACACTGAAAAAGATGAAAAGTCAACCCATAAAAAAGTATGACCTGCAACAGAATATTAAGAGTAACATAAAAAACATCAGCATCAAAATAAATTCATTGAATTGACAGAACTAAAAACATACATATCAATAATTACACTGAATGTAAACTGACTGAATGCTCCAATACATAGACAACAGTTGATATCGTGAATCAAAAGACACAACCAGTCTATATGTTACCTACAAAACCACATCTTAGACTTGAAAGTATGAACAAACTGCAAATTAAAGAATGGAATAATACATATCAAGCTAACAATACACAAAGAAGAGCAGATGCAGAAATACTAATCTCAGATAAAATAAATTTTAATGTAAAATCCACCATCGTAGACAGGGATGGTCACTATTTATTGCTGAAAGGCTCAGCACACAAGCAGGACTTAAAAATATTAAATATTTATGTACCCAATGCTAGAGCACCTAAAGACACGAACAAACACTGGCTACATTAAAAAATAAGACATAACACTCCACAATAATAGTTGGAGAATATAAAACTTCACTTTCAGTATTGGACAGGTCATCCAGAATAAAAAGCTCAGTAAACACACAGAAGACTTTATTGCAACAATTAGCCAATTAGACTTCGTCAACATATACAGAACTTGTTACCCATCAACAGATAAGTACACCTCTTCTCCAATGCACATGGAACATTTTCCAGAATAGACCGTGTGTTAGGACATAAAGTGAACTTCAACAAAATCCAAACCACTGAATTACTGCAAAACATCTTCTCAGACCACAAAGCCATAAATGTCAAAATCAAATGCAGAAACAAATAGATAGAATTTTCAACTCATGGAAACTGTATGACATCTTGCTCAAAAACCATGGGTTATAAGAAAAATCAAGAATGAAATAAAGAAATCTATGGAATCAAATGAGAATGAAAATGCGTCCTACCAGAACCTATGGGATACAGCCAAAGCAGTGCTTAGAGGTCAGATGATCTCTATAAATGCACACACCTGGTGGGAAGAAAGGAACCAAACCAAAGAATTAACCTTACAGCTTGAACAAGTAGAAAGAGAGTAACAGAGGAACCCCTCAGGCACCAGAAGAAAACAGATTATAAGGATTAGAGCAGAACTAAATGAATTAGAAAGTAGAAGAAAATTTGAAAAAATTAACAAAATCAAAAGCTGTTTTTTTGAAAAGATCAAACAAATTGAAAAATCATTGCCTAAACTTACAAAAGAAAAATAAGAGAGGAAACACATAATCTGAGTAAGAAATTACATGGGAGATGTCACAACATACCCAGCTGAAATCAAAAGTATCATAACAATACTGTGAAAGACTGTACTCTAACAGATTTGAAAACCAAGAGGAAATGGACAAATTTCTAGATTCATATCACCTACCAAAATTATGACAAGGAGAAATAGAACAACTTAATAAATGCATCACCAAGGAAGAGATTGAAAAAGTCACCAAAACACTACCAACCAAATAAAATCCTGACGCAGATGGCTTTGCAAGAAAATTCCACCAAACTATTACAGAAGAGTTAACTCCAGTACTACTGAGGCTAATTCACATCATAGAAAGGGATGGAATCCTCCCAAATTCATTCTATGAATCAGGGTTATCCATGATACCAAAGCCAGGGAAACATCTCACAAAACAAGAAAATTACAGACCAATATCAATCATGAACTTAGATGCAAAAACCTTCGGAAAAATCCTTGTCAATGGGATTCAACAACACATCAAGAAAATATCATGACCAAGTTGGATTCATAGCAGAGATGCAAATCTGGTTCATCATCAGGAAAACAATTAATGACATCAACCACATCAATAACACAATAGTAAGAATCACGTGATTTTGTCAATTGATGCAGAAAAGGCATTTGGCACAGTCCAACATCCATTCATGCTAAAAACTCTCATCAAAATAGGAATAGACTGAAAATTCCTGAATGCAATGAAGGGCATCTACTCAAAGCTAACAGCCTACATCATCTTGAGTGGAAAGAGACTGACAGAATTCTCCTTGAGAACGGGAACTAGACATGAATGCCCACTCTCACCACTTCTATTCAATATTGTACTAGATGGTCTGGCCAGAGCAGTTAGACAAAACAAAGACATAAAGGGCATCCACATCGACAAAGAAAAAGTAAAAAATCTCCCTATCGGCGCATGATATGATTGTATATGCAGCGAGCCCTAGAGAATTCATAAGTTAAACTAGAGGAACAAATAGAAGAATTCAGCAAAGTATCAGAATAAAAGATAAACTTAAGTCAGTAGGATTCCTTTACACCAACAAAGAGATCACCAAAGAAGAAATCACCAAATCGACACCATCTACTATAGCCCCCAAGAATATAAAATACTTGTGAATAAATGTAGCTAGAAATATAAGAGACATATACAAACAGAACTACAAGAACTGCAAGAAACCAAGAGAGACTTACATAAACAGAGAAACCTACCCTGTCATGGATAGGAAGACTTAATATTGTGAAAATTTTTATTTTACACAAAGTGTTCCACATATACAGTGCAATGACAATACAAATTCCACTGGCATTTTTTAATGAGCTAGAGAAACAAATCACCAACTTTGGAAAGGGAAGAAACCCTGGATAATCAAAGCACTACTGAAGAGAAGGAAAGAAGTGGTAAGCCTCATGCTACCCTACCTTAGAACCTATTACACTGGCACGGTAGTCAAAACAGCCTGGTACTGGTAAAAAAGGAGGCTGATTGACCAATGGAGCAGAATTGAGACCCCAGAGATGCCACCACGCTCTTATGAATAGTTGATATTTGACAAAGGCTCTAAGATAGCAAACTGGGCTAGAAACAGTCTCTGGGTGCTGGTAAAATTGGATATCTATCTGCAAAAAATTAAAATAATACCTATTTTTACACCTTACACAAAAGCTGACTCAAATTGCATCAAAGACCAAAATACGAAAGCTAAAACAATAGAGAACATGCAAGAAAAAATAGAGTCAACAATGGAAGATTTAATGCACAGCTTGGACAGACTTCAAAATCTGCCAAACCTCATTCAACAGACAAGAAAATAGATAAGTAGGAACTACTAAGAATCAAACACTTTTGGTCATCAAAAGAATTCAAAGACTGCCTACAGAAGAGCAAAAAATATTTGGCGACTATACGTCAGACTGACATCTGATCTGTATAATCTACAATGTACCTCAAAATATCAGTAAATAAAAGGTTAATAACCCTAATTAGTGATTGGCAAAGGAGATGGACAGACACTGTACCAAAGAAGACATTCAGGCAGCCAAAAGACACGTGAGGAGACGCTCATGATAATTAGCTGTTATCCGCCAAGTGCCGTCGAGTCGGATCCAACTCATGGCGACCCTAGGGGCAATTAGCTGTTAGAGAAATGCAAATCAAAACTACAGCGAGACATCATCTCACCCCGACAAGGTTCACTATGATCCAAAAGACACAAAACAGGAAATGCTGGAGAGGCCGTGGAGAGATTGGAACTCTCTTACACTGCGGTTATTATTTCAAAATGGTACAACCTCTTTGGAAAGCAATCTGGCACTTCCTTAAAAAGCTGGAAATAGATATTCCATTTGTTCTAGTAATTTCACTGTTCAGAATATATCCTACAGAATCCAAAGCAGTCACATGAACAGGTACATGTACATGAATGTTTACTGCAGCACAGTCCACAACCGCAAAAACATGGAATCAACCCAAATGCCCAACAACAGATGAATGGATAAACAAACTATAGTACATAGAGTCAATGGAACACTATACAATGATAAAGAAGATTGATGATTTTAAGAAACATCTCCTAACCTGGTTTCAACTGGAAGACATTATACTGAGTGAAATCAGTCAGTGGCACAAGGACAAATATTGTATGAGACCCCTACTAGAAGGACTTAAAAATAGATTTATGTACAGAAGAAAAGACTCTTTGATGCCTGCAAGGGTGGCTAGGAAGGGAGATTGTTGCTTATAGATTAGGTAGTTAATAGAAATCTGATTGGGTGCAAGCAGTGACAGCACACAGTACAAAGAAGATCACCTTAATTGGACTTCAACATAACCTGAAAAGACTTCGAGTCTTAACCTAGTATTGCAAGTATAGAGTAGCAGGGATGGGGGTCTGGGAACAATGCTCTTGAGGGACATCGAGGCCAGTTGGCATAACTAGCCTATTGCTAACAGTGTCTTCTGCACCTCGTATTGGTGAGTGGTGTCTGGGGTCTTAAAAGCTAGCAAGCTGCCATCTGAGGTACACAAAGTGGTCCCAACTCAGCTGGAACAGTTCACTACCAAGAACAAGAAAGACTTGAGGGATTAAGAGCCCAGCAGATAGTAAGACCCATGTGAATGGGTGACTGTATCAACACATGACCAGAAGAACTAGTTGCTGCCCAGCCACGACCAAAGACAGACATGGTGGGGCACACAATCTCGAGTCCCAGTGGCAACATGAGAAAGGGGAGTGCATCTCAAGAAATCTACTAAGAGACTGCATTTGATGATTCAGAAGCTTTGATGTTCCCCCGTGACCATGGACCCTAGACTTGCTGCTGCTCTTGACCAGAAAAGATTACTGAGATCAACTCTTTGAACAGGAGTGGACTGGATTCAGGGATACAATGTGACCATATGATACGTTTATTTTATGATTCTATGCATCTATACAATGCTCTCTTACTGCCCCCTTATAGAAGGGAGAGGAGAGGGTGAAGAGAAAAGGACAGGAGATTCTTAAGAGGACATGACGTATACAGAATGAAAAGGAGGAGTGGGCTATCACCGGGCAAAGAAAGCAGAAGAATCTGCAGATAAGTGAGCATGCAAATTTAACTTGGATTGTATACTTCACTTAATCACAGTTAAAAAAAAAAAATACCAATAGGTATTTCCATGTGCTTAAGTTTTCCTTCTGGGAAGCTAAAAACACTCTGCAAAACTGAGTCATGGTAACAAAATAAGTGACTTGCATAAGGTTCCTTCCCTGCTGTAGGCACTGCTTCTGGCATGCAATTTAACTTTACTCTGTAGAACAATGCTTCAGTGCACTCTTTTTTAAAGGGAACCAATCACATAGGATACTGATTTCCAAAAATGTTGGCAAAGGTCTTGACCCAGGATTCCCATGCACAGCCTGAGTGAAAGTGAAAGCTTCTCCTGACTGTGGTTTTGGATGTCTGTGTCTGACATTTAACTTCTGAAAAAATCTACCAGCCGAAACTGTACTTAGATCATTTCAAACAGAATGATATGATAATTAAATGATCATCTTGAATAATGCTTATGACTTTAACTGACTGCCAACAGAGATTTCTAAAATGTTAAATACCACCTACTCTAAGAGACAGGAAGAAAGTTCTGTTAACAAAGGCTCCAGTTTTGTTTAATTCTGTGTGATCTCCTATATGAGGAGAAAGCCATTAAATGTTAGATGAAAACTTCTCTCTGTTATTACAGATATTAAGAGTCAGTGTTAAAGTAGTCCCATCAAGCAAATGCCAAGTTAGGAAAAAAATTCTTATGAAGGCAATCTTTGGGCATCTAGGTACTGATGATCTGGGCACCGTGAGTGGCAGTTCATTCTCTTCTGCTGACCTCAGCAAAGCCATGGCTGTCCTCACTGGCAGCCTGAAACTGAAGGCTTTGCATTTGATTGATTCTACAAGGGAAAGCTTCTTGGTGGTTCAGTGGTTGAGTCGTGTCTACTAACTGAAAGGTTGAAACTTACTGGCTGCTCTGTAGGAGAAACATGTGACACTTCGCTTCTGTAAAGATTTATAGCCTTGAAACTGTAATTAGATCATTTTAAAAAGAACAATATGACAACTAAGTAATAAACTTTAACTTTTCATAACATCATATAGGAATACAGTTGTGTATAGTTTATAATACAAGCCACTATGATTTGTAATAGTTGCAGTTTCCAGTTTTTATATGAAAAAACTTCAGAATGTTTCATGCTTAGCTGATCCTCTAAGTAGTCTTTACCCCAACTTGTGGTGAATCAATGTGTGATTCATATGGTGAGTGTCCACACTGCATGAGCATCAAAGACAGTGAGGTTGTCTTTAATAATCTCTTGCCTGGTAATAACTTTCTTAGCTGCTTCTGTAATGATTATAACCAGGGAAACTCTATGGCTCAGCTCTACTCTGTTATATTGGTCCCTGTGAGTCAGAATCAATTTGATTGCACTTAACAACAACGACATAACAAATTTTACTTACTTAACCATAGCATAAAATGATCTTAAAATTTTAGCATAGATTTTTTTAAATTCATAATTTTTATAAATGTTTCTAGCCATAATTAGGAAAAGTAGATGCTACAGCAAACTGTATACACTAATTTAAACTAAAAAACCCAAACCCATTGCAATCCGGTCAATTCATCTCATAGCAATGCTGTAGGACAGAGTAGAACCTCACTTTGTGGTTGCCAAGGAGCACTCGGTAAATTTGAACTGATGCCTTGTAGTTAGCAGCCATAGCTCTCAACCACTATACCACCACGATTTGTACACTAATGCAGGATTAATATATATATATTTTACTTTTTTTGTACTTACCTGTATTTCCTGAAATGTAAGCTGTGTCCATATAAAATAACAAGTCCATTTCTTCCAGAAGTCATGATGACAGAACCACTACAACAAAAAAAGATTCAAGGGTAGTATTTGGATGATGAGTTTAATTTTAATTTAAATGATGCTTCTTAGATGTTTCTCAGAGAGTATACTATGGTAAAAACCACCCCTCTAGAGTCTTCTCCCACTCCAGTATAACACTCCCTGTTTTATATGTAGGAGGTAGGCATTGCTTTAGCATACACCTAACACTGTAAAATGGAATTTGGCCCTAAAGCAGCGAACATATTTCAAAGTACGTAGTTTTTATTTTTTAAACTATTCAGCCTAATACAATTTAAAGCACTAGAATATCATAAATTATGAAGAAATCATTTATAAGTTGTCTGAGAGAGACAGAGCAGTAGTTTTGTTAATTCCTGCAATATTTCTCTAGGGATTTATGCTTTTGAGAAATCATTTCCTTCTAGATTGTTTATAATATAAACATTTATGTACCAACCAAAGTGCCCCACACTTGAATATATTTTTTAGTTCCTGTGATACAGTTCTGAGCTATTACTCCCTTTATGAGCAACATAATTTTGGGTGACTCACACACAGTATACAAGAAAAATAAAAATTTATCCTATTTTTACCTAATTAATAGTCATTTAAGTATAAATAGCCAAAAGAAGAAATAGATATCTTCTATAGGTATCTAATTGTGGTTAATGTAAGTTTGTTTTTTTTTTTTACCAAGAAATTCTGTGAGATTATTTCCCAAAGCTATATTTTAAATACCATCCTTTCTCAAGTCCCAAAACCCTACTTTCAACTTTTAGCTGCAAATATACCTCCAGTGAAGAAAGGAGTTATGTGTCTGAGAGATAAGGTTAAAAAGTCAAAGGAAAGTACTTTACAACTTTTTACTGCACTTGAAAATAAACGGACATGATAAGTACCCACATTCATATTCTCTATGAAAGACAGGGAGTGAAAGTGGAAGGGTAATTTTCAATAATAACCAATTTGATTCAAACTTACATCTCTTAGTGTATGAATTTTTTTGCTAAGACCCTAAGAGATCCCTAACATGAAATACATTCTTGTCAGGGAACTATTTTATGTGTTGTTCTGAAGTGCTTTGGGAGGTCAGAGTCACTATTGTTAAGAGTGGTTAATACAAAATGCAACTATTGCTTCCCTTTGAAAAGAGAGCAGTAGTTAAACACAACTCTTTAATAAGGATAGTGTTTTAAAACCAAAATGGGCACTTGGGGTTACAAAAGCACGTTTAACTGAGGCAGAACTGTCAGGTTTAATACTTTTCAGTAGGTAGGTGTGTATAGTAGATGTGAAGAGCCAGGGACTGGAATAGAGAAAATGAATTTCTTCTGTCCCTGTATCCAGCACTCATACAGGATTTTAAGAGAAGCGGAAATGTAACCAGTACCTAGCACTAACGCTCAGAGTGCCCGTGGGATTTAGGGGTACAGCCATTCATTTTTATTTTATCATATTTTCCACATTTCCATGTGGATGACCATCTAGTTCAACCTCTCATTTGTTTAAAAAAGAGACATCAAAAGCACAACAAATAGTTAGAATCCTCCCCCTGATCTATAGTACAGGAAAAACTGATTCATGAGGAATTTCTTGAGTTTTATTTTGTTTTAAGAACTGTAGCTCTACTTGAGTAAACTGAGTGGATTGACTGCTACATTATTTTACTATAATGATTTTAGTGTATTATTAATTTCTCTACATCAATCCTGAATTAGCTTCACTAAATTTCACTGAAATGTTATAGTTGGATAAAATAGGTAAATTAATAAAGTATAAGTGCTTCCAGACTGGGCAGACATCTTTCCACGCACTGTGCTTTTATTGCTCTTCCCAGCTGATATTTATAACCCAGCCATGTGTGGTTATAAAGATTTATTATGAGTCTGTGGAGTAAGTTCTGTTAATGTGTATAGTAAGCATCCAAGTTTTTGACTCTGTAAGTCTTGGAGATTTCTATTAAGATGAAACCATCCTGATCACGAGCCAAGCAGTGCAACTGGAATGAGGCCTTGTACTGACAAAGGCTGTGTGTCCCAGACTACACACACTCTGTGTGTGTATTTGAGGAAAATATTTTCAAAGCTCAGGTAGGTATTTTTCTCTTCATCACATCCTCATCTGAGAAGAACTGAACTTGGAGAATCTGCTGACTAAAATTTGAAATGGAAATTGTTAGGCCTACAAGTAGAGACCAGGTTGAGAACACAGAGCAGGACACCTGTACTCTGTCTGGGCACAACCTCCTTAGTCTTATCCAGCTCCTGGGTAGTTGCTCTGAATTGCTCAGAAAGGAGCTGCAGGCACCAGCTGATGTCAATCCATATTACTGCCCCTTTTATGACCTGTGGAAATGGAAAGTATTCTAGCCCCATTTTACATACTTCATTTTGTCAAATTTCCTTTATTCTTACCATGCACTCATATTATTTAGAGGAATACTTGCCTTTTTTGGAAGAGAAAGGCATCCAAATAAAATAACAGAATCATACAACATTAAAAGACTTGTAGTACTTTTCTCAGCTTTGGCTGTGTTGTAATCAGCCAGGAAACCTTTCAAAATATTACAAATGCTGTCATCATTTTTCCTGGGTATGAGTTTTTCTTAGAAGATCCTGATGTGATTCTAATATACAGCCAAAGATGAAACTACCATCTAAGCCCCTCTTCCATTTCTGACTCAAAGATGAGAATGGCCAAAAAGAGATTTTTTTTTTTCCAGAGAAGTCTTAAAACTAAGCAACATTGATCTGCTTAACATAGTTGACATTATCTGAAAATAGCTCTAGAGGCTATTAATGATTCAGACCTCAGACCCTGTAAAAATTCACACTGATGAAACATGCCCAGTCATACAGCAGGAAGCGTGGGAACAGCTAGCCCAACACAAAATGGAGGATCTCCTGAAGTTTCTGTACAGCACCCTTTTCCCTTTCGTGATCCCTCTTGTTAGTTGCCCAAAGTGCCTTGGAAGCTCTGAGACCTTTCTGTGTGAGGGAAATTTTGGCCTATGTGATAATTTAAGATTCTCCAACTCATTTTCTAGGATATCTAGGAAATGTTGTATCAAGTTGAGTTCAATTAATCAATCCTAAAATATATCTATATGACTGTTTAACAAGAGGTTCCTCCTTACATCATCAACACTGTAAACACATTTGGTGTTTACTCCCGAATAAGTAATTAATATAGAATTTCAGCTGTTCATTAATACTAAATGAAACTAGGCAAATTCAAATGACCTTTCTAACTTTAACTTTTGGCTAAACAACGTCCTTGTCATATGCCTATCCTTTCTTTAAACAGCAAAACAGAGTTCTGTGATGTCCAAGGGCCCCATTCATAGTAGACAACATGACATTTCCTGCAAATTCCCTTTCTAAAGTATGCCTCAGATCTATCTTCCCTCCCCACTGGCACAGCTACCATCTGATTCAAGCCACTACTGTCTCTAAATCACCACAAGCTTCCGGTCTCTAAGTCAGTGACAATCAGCTCACATTGGCTTACAACGCAAAGCTTTTCAACGCCTTTCCTTTAAACAAAAATTCAAATTTCTGAGCATGGCACAGGTGCTGTCAGATCTTAACTTTTTGGACACCACTCTGTGACCATACTCACTGTGCATGCCCTTCCCTTAGTTTTCAGAACAGACCAAGGTCTTTTCTGCTTGCCAGCTTTGCATGTGATATTACTTCCTCTGTGATATTTTCTTTTTATACTTCCTATCTCTGATTAAGTGCAAGGTCTTTTCAAAAAGACCTTCCATGATGAATCTGCCTAACAATGGACACAGCTTTGTTATTCTGTCTTTGTTGCCCTTTCATAAACGCTTATAATTTGCAGTCATCCTATTCATACTGTGTGCTTAGCTGTTCTATGTCTTTCCTCTCTACTATAATGGAAGTCATTTGAGTGCAGAGCCCAAAGCGGTCATCATTTTACCCATAGTGTCTAGAATGTACCTGATAGGGAATTGGCACTCAAGCAATATTTATTAAATGGTGGAACAAATGAAAATGATCATTCTTTCTTCCCTATCCATTACCTTACCGTTTTGTTCTACTCTTCAGAGTCATTGAAATGGATTCCAAGTGGCAAACTCCACCACTTTCTTCTAGAGACAACTCACAGTTACTCTTAACTTTTAATGTGTAGAATTTGGAACTAGGTGTGAAACTCCAGAGGGATAACAAACATCACTAACAAACATACATTATTGAGCACTATGGTGCTACAGTCTGTGATAAATATTTAAGCCTTTAATTCTCACAGCAACACAGTGAATTAAGACCTATAAAGATTCGCATTCCATAAATTATTAAACTGGGACTCATAATGGAGAGATGCTAATTCATTAACCTAACTAATATGTATTGGAAACCAGTGTTTTGACAGCAAATCTTGCATGCTAAAACACTACTCCATGCTTCTCAAGGGAGATTGGATTTTATGATACACTTCTCATCAGACTGGTTAGGATGATATTACTAATACATTATTTATTTATTTTACTGTTGTTGAAAATGTACACAGCAAAACATACACAGTTTCAACAGTTTCTACAGGTAGAATACAGTGACACTGATTATGTTCTTTAAGCTGTGCATTCATCTTTCACCTTCCTTTTCCACATTATCTTTCCATCGTTAAACTAACTCACTGCCCTCTAAGTTTTGCCTCTAAACTCCTAAGTTGCTATTGTCGATTTGATTTCATAAATAAAGTTACTACTGTTGTTATTGTGTGCTGTCAAGTTGATTCTGACTCACAGTGACCCTGTAGTCAATACTATTATGTATAATAGAGTGACGGCACTTGGCTTGGCTATTAGTCTCCTAGGGTTGCCATAACAAATTACCACAAACTTGGTGGCTTAAAATAACAAGTTTATTTTCTTACAGTTCTGGAGGATCAAAGTCTGAAATCAAGGTGTTGGCAGGATTATGATTCCTTTGAATGCCCTGGAGGAGAATCCTTTTGCCTTTTTCCTAGATTTTGGTGGCTCCTGGTAATTTTTGCATTCTTTGGCTTGTAGCTGTGGCATTCAGTCTCTGCCTCCATCTTTACACAGCAGTTTTACTTGTATGTGTAACTGTGTGTCTTCTCTTATTTTAAGAAGAGTACCAGTTAAGTATTCATTCTGCTTAACTAATTCCAGCTGCAAAGACCCCATTTCTATAAGAGCATACATTCTGAGGTTCTGGTTAGATATGAACTTTGTGAGGACGTTGTTCAACCCACTGTTTTGGCTATAGCATATTAAGCCAAGCCAAGTGCCGTCGAGGAAGGCATATATTAAGTACATTAGCTACATCGTCTTCCCCATCCTGCGCTTTACAATGTGGGTTATTTATTTATTTATTTTAAACTAACATGTAGTATTTTACATTTGGTTTGAATACCATCATGATTATTTCAGTGACTATTTTCTCAGGTCCTCTTTTTTATATATAATTTATTTTATTTTTGTTATTTAGAATATACACAGCAGAACATACACCAATTCAATTTATTTATGTACAGTTTAAGAACATTGTTTACCTTCTTTTTCCAGTTGAACGACCATTCTTTTCTTCCTTTTCTGAATTGCTTCTCTCCCATTAACATATACTCATCATTGTTGGGGATAAAATGGCATCAAACAGGGGTAGACACACCAGTCCAAGGGTTCAGTGAAATTTATTCAAAGACAGAGAGAATGGGATCTGAGCTGAAGGGTGGTTCAGCCTGCTCGCTAGTCAGTAGGGCAAGTTTTTAAAGTTTTAAATTTCCCATCAGGTAGTGTGGATTTATGGTTTGGCAAGGAAAGGATGTTAAAAAGAGAGAGGGCAGAAAGAAATTCCAGTAAGGGGACTTATGGTCTGATAAGGAAAAGTGTTGACCGAAAGGGGAAGGGGGTAAGGTTCATTTATGGTCAAGGTTTGATAAGGGAAGAGCTTTGCTTAGGAAGGTGAGGATGGCAGGCATAAAAGTTTTGTTTGTTGTTAAATAACTGTGGGCTGTTTTTTGGGTAACAGTGGGGGAGGATGGCTTATGCTAAAGCCTCTCTGAAATCCACAGACATGACAGGAGAAGATGGCTTATGTTAGACCTCTCTGAAATCCAAGGACAGAGGCCCCTCAATTCTCAATTTCTGGTTTAGGGACACAGGTATATCATTACCTTTCTAGCTGCTTCCTGCTGACAAGGGTCATTGTCTTGTCATAGGGTCTGTAGGGAGTCAGGGGGTCCTCAAGTCTCCTGGAATTCTGTAAAGAAGGAGGTCCACTAGTTGTTTCTAGGGAGATATTGGTATAGTACTTGTTGAGTCTCAAAGGAGCAGAATCTGGTTTACTTGATGGTGGGTAAGGATTCATACTGACCACTGGGTTGGTTGTTTTATGGCTCTAAATACAACCAGAAAGAGACAGAGTCCTAAAATCAGTAAGACTAGAGGTATTATACGTGGCAGAAGACAGGGAAGCCATTTTTGTGAATATAGCCAGGTATACCCCAGTCATCTCCTTGTTGTCTTCATAAACTGGTCACTCTCTCTAAAATTTTTCAGCTACCTTTCAGACCAGCCCTGATAGGTCAACATAGAAACAGTACTCTTCATTTAGAAAGAGACAAGTACTCTCCCCACTTTTTTTGTGGTTACTAGATACACTGTCTGTCTGTTTTGTAGGGTCACAGCAGCTAGAGAATCTATTTGGATTTGTATTTTTACCAGTCTTTTGGTTGTGTCTTCCATGGTTTCCTGTAGGTTCTGTGAGAGGATGTTAAACCTCTCACATTAGAGTGAGATGTTTAATCTTTCTATTCTAGTACCGATACCTGCTGTGACCCCCAAGGTAGTTAATAGAAGTATAAGAGTAGGTGTCCTATTTGGCATGAGACTTGTACATGTACCAGCAAGGATAGGATAGGAGGGGCGATATCAATGTTTTGGGATAAGTAGATCAGACTGTATCTTCCTGTCCAGTGTGGGTAGGCAGGAATGCACCTTGTCCCTGCAAAAGAAGAGACCATCTTCTAGGAGACATACAGGAAGACAAGTAGGGAGAAAAGGTGGAGGAAATCATATGACCCCCACCTACTGGATAGTTCATTACTCCACATTGACAAGGTGTTTGTAAGAGCTTCCCATAAAAATGGGCTTATTTGGGAACACTGTCAGGTACAGGAGAAGGTATGAGAGCTTCTAACCAGAGCAATGAGACAAGAGAGAGAAATAAAGGGCATCTGCAGCAGCAAAGAAGAAGCAAAAATCTCCTTATTTGCAGATAATATGATCTTATATGCAGAAGAATCCATAAGTAAACTAGAGGAACTAACAGAAGAGTTCAGCAAAGTATCAGGATATAAGATAAATATAAGTAAATCAGCAGATTTCTTTATACAACAAAGAGATCATCAAAGAACAAATTACCAAATCAATACCATTTACGACAGCCCCAAGAAGATGAAATACCTAGGAGTAAATCTAACTAGAAAAATAAGAGATCTATACAGAGACAAGAAACCAAGAGAGACTTGCATAAATGGAGAAGCCTATCCTGCTCATGGTTAAGAAGACTAAATAAACATTGTGAAAATGTCTATTTTACTCAAAGTGCTCTATATACACAGTGCAACCCCAAATCGAATTCTAGTGTCATTTTTTTAATGAGATGGAGAAACAAATCACCAACTTTGTTTGGAAATGGAAGAAACCCCAGATATGTAAAGCACTACTGAAGAAGAGAAAAACAGCCTCATACTACCTATTAGAACCTATTACACTGCCACAGTAGTCAAAACAGCCTGGTACTGGTAGAGAAGGAGACATATAGACCAATGGAACAGAGTTGAGATCCCCGGAATGCCACCAACTTATGAACAGTTGATATTTGACAAATGCCCTAAGATTGTAAACTGGGGTAAAAACAGTCTCTTTAACAAATAGTGCTGGGAAAAGTGTATATCTATCAGAAAAAAAAAAAAATGAAACAAGACCTGTATCTCACAACTTACACAAAAAACTAACTCAAAATGGGCCAAACCTTAAACAATAAAGATCACGCAAGAAAAAATAGGGTCAACAATGGAAGTTCTACTACACAGCCTAAACAGATTTCTAAGTCTGACAGACAAAGCACAATCAATTGAAGCAAAAGTAGATAAATGGGACCTACTAAGAATCAAATGCTTTTGCTTATCCAAAGGCTTTATCAAAAGAAGTAAAAAATCACCCACAGAATGAGAAAAAGTATTTGGCAACTGCATGTTGGCCTGATGTCTGATCTCCATGATCTACAAGGTACTGAAAAATATCAATGAGAAAAAGGTCAATAACCCAATTAATTGATGGGCAAAGGAGACGGACAGACACTTCACTAGCGACGACACTCAGGCAGCCAAGACACATGAGGAAATGCTCACGATCATTAGCTGTCAGAGAAATCCAAATTAAAACTATAGTGAGATACCATCTCACTCCAACAAGTTTGGCTATGATCCAAGAAACACAAAACAACAAATGCTGGAGAGGCTGTGGAGAGATTGGAACTCTCCTACACTGCTGGTGGGATTGCAAAATGGTACAATGCCTTTGGAAAGCAATTTAGAGATTCCTGAAAAAGCTGGAAATAGATATATCATTTGATCCAGTCATTCCACTTCTTGGAGTATACTCTAGAGAAAGAAAGATTGTCACACAAACTGATACATGCTCACAAATTTTTATTGCAGCACAGTCCACAATAGCAAAACGATGGAATCAACCCAGATGCCTACCAATAGATGAATGGATGAACAAACTATGGTACATATACTCAGTGGAACAGAATGCAATGACAATGAACAGTGATGATTTCAGGAAGCATCTCATAACCAGGTTTCAACTGGAAGACATTGTACTGAGTGAAATCAGTCAGCAGCAAAAAGGCAAATACTGTACAAGACCCCTGCTTTAAGGACTTAAAAAATAGAACTATGTACAGAAGAAAAGATTCTTTGATGGCTACACAGGTGGGAATAGATGGAGAGAGTCGGTCATAGACTAGGTGTTTTAGTCAGCTAGGGCTGCTCTAGCAGAAATACAACAGAGTGGATGGCTTTAATAAAGGAGAGTTTATTCTTACATAGTCTGGTAGGCTGCCAGTCCATATTCAGGGTGTCCACTCCAGGGGAAGGCTTTCCCCTTGTTAGCTCAGGAGGGAAGTCCGGTATTGCATCAGTCTTTGTCCAGGAAGCACCCTGGCACAGGAACCTCAGGTCTGAAGGACGCACTCTTCTCCCGGTGCTGCTTTCTTGATGGTATGAGGTTCTCTGCTTGCTTCCCTTTCCTTTCATCTCTTGCAGGATGAAAGGATTAAGGGTGGGGGCAAGCCATTTTCCAGGGAAACTCCCTGTACAGGGCAGCAGGGAGGTAATTCTATGAAGGAATTAACAGTCCCACACTAATCCTTTAACATACAGCATAGTAAAACCACAAAATGGAGGACAGTCACAAGATACTGGGAATCATGGCCCAGCCACATGGCTACACATATTTTTGAGGGAACACAATTCAATCCATGAGACTAGGTGATAGAAATTTGGTTAGATGAAAGCAGTGACAGCATAGAGTAGAAAGTAGATCAGCTTAATTGGACTTCACTGTAAACTGAAAACTCTCCTAATCTCAACCCAGTATTGCAAGGATAGAGTAGCAGGGCCAGGGTCTGGGGACCATGTTCTTAGGGAAATCAAAGCCAGTTATCATAATTCGTCTATTGTTAAGAGAATCTTCTGCACTCAGTATTGATGTGTGGCATCTGGGGTCTTAAAGCTAGCAAGCTGCCATCTGAGGTACACCAAAAGAGCCCAACTCATTTGGAACAGATGATCACTGAGAACAACAAAGACACAAGTAGTAAAGGTCTGGTGTGAATGTGCGACTGTATCAACATTTGACCAGAAGAACCAGATGGTGCCTAGCCACCACTAAAGACAGCCGTGGCTGGGCACACTATTTTGAGTCCCTGTGACAACATGAGAAAAAGAGGGGTGCAGCTCAAGAATGCTACTGAAAGGCCACAAATGATTGTCTGACAGCCTGGGTGATCCCCTAGGAGCATGACATCTAGACCTGCTGCTGCCTCTAACCAGAAAATTGCACTGAAATCAACTCTGCACACAAACATTGCCTGGATTTTGGGACCCTGTGTGACCATATGTTGTGTGTATTTTGTGGTTCTATGCATTTATAGGTTGCTGTCCTACTGGTCTCTTTCCAGTTGGGAGATACAAGAGTGGAGAAGAGGGGACTGAAGCTTGTTAAGGGGATAAGGCAAGTATAGAATGAAAAGTAGGAGTGTGCTGTCACTGGGCAAGGAGAACAGAAGGAGCTGTAGACAAGTAGGCTTGCAAAATTAATTTGGATTGTATACTTTCAATCAATCACAATTAAAAAAATAAGGATATTGGACTTTGTTGAATGCTTTTTCTGTATCATTAGAAATTACGTGGTTCTTTGCCTTCCATTTGTGTGGTATACTACGTTAGTGGATTTTCTGATGTTGAATCATTGGAATAAATCCTATTTTGTCATGGTGCACTATGACTCTATTAGCAAACTGTTGGCTTCTCTTCACTAGCACTTTGTTGAAAATTTTTGCATCTGTATTCTTACAGAACAGAGGCTTGTATTTTTATTTTCTTGTTGTGTCTTTGTCTTGGTTTGCTATTGAAATTATATTTGCATCATACAAGGAATTAGGGAAGATTCTTCCTTCTCTATCTTTTGGAAAAGTTTAACCAAGTTAGTGTCAATTCTTCTCCAAAGGTTTGGTAGATTTCTCAGTGAAGCCATCTGGTCTAGATCTTTATTTTGAGGGGAGTAGCGGAGTGGGGGAGTGGGGGAGTGGGTGAGTGTTGGGAAGTTTTTGACCACTGATTCCATCTTTTCACTTATTAGGGACCTGTGGAGATTTTCTATTTTTTCTTGAGTCAATTTGGGTAAGTTGTGTGCTTATAAGAATTTGTTCATTTCATTTAAATTATCCCATTTGTTGTCATGCAATTATTTAGAATATTTTGTCATAATTCTTAATTGTCTTTATTTCTTTCAGGTCAGTTTCCTCTGCTTTTGCTGATTCTCTATTGTTCTTCTGTTTTCGATTTTTATTATTTCTGCTCTGATCTTGGTTATTTTCTTTCTTCTGATAGTTCTACATCTGTTTTCTTTTTCTGTATCCTCAAGTTTTCAAGTTGGTCATTGATTTGAGATTTTTCTTTTTTCACATGGCACTTACTACTATAAATTTTCTTCTGAACATTCCATCAGTCATTTGACTACAAATAATTTGTGATTTTTTCCTTGACCCATTGGTAGTTTAATAGTATGTTTAATTTGCATACACTCGCATAGTTTTCAGCATTTTTGTTTTTCGGATTTTTTTTTTTTTGCAATTAATTTCTTGTTTCACTTTTTTGTGAGAAGAGAAAATGTTTTGAATGATTTTACTCTTTTTAAGTTTATTGACACTTACTTTGAGACTTAACCTGTAGTCTGTCCTGGAGAAATCACTTGTGTGCTGGAGAAAAATGTAAACTACGCTGTTGGTTTACAGTATCATTCATGCCCTGTTTTTTTTTGTTGATCTTCTTTCTAGATATTCTGTCCAATACTGAAAGTGATGTATTGAAGCACCCAACTATGACTGTGGTACTATCATTTTCTCCTTTCAATTCTATCAGAATTTTCTTCATGTATTTAGATAATCCAATTTGGGGTACATATACTTTTATCATTTTATAATGTCCATCTTTATCTGTTCTAGCTATTTTGCCTTTATGTCTTCTTAACTGATTTTAAGGTTATCATTTCAGTTTTCTTTTGGTTATTTTGCAGGAAATATTTTCTCCATCCATTGACTTTCAATCTGTTGGAGTCCGTAGGTCTAAAGTGTATCTCTTGTGAATAGTTGGATGTTTTTAAATCTATTTTGCCACTTTTTGCCTTTGGGTTGGATCATTTAGTCAATTTATATTCATTGTAATTACCAGTGAGAAGTTAATTACTTCTGTCATTAATATGTTTGGGTTTTGTGTGACTTAAGACTTCTTTGATTTTTTTTCCTTTACTATCCTTTCCTTTTAGGTTTTGTTGGTTTATTATAGTAAGCCATTTTGGTTTCCTTCTTTTTTCCTTTTGTGTATATATTTCAGTGGTTACCTTTTTGTGTGTGTGTGCTTTAGGTGAAAGTTTAAGCTCATGTTAGTTTCTTTTACAAAAATTCATATGCACATTGTTACACGACGTTAGTTACTACTCCTATATTATGACCACACATTCCCTCTCCCCTCCCCAGATTTCCCATGTCCATTCAACCAGAATTTGCCCTTTCCTGCCTTTTCATCTCACTTCCAGACAGGAGCTGCAAGAGGTGAGTTATGTCAGTTGAACTCAATGTCCTCTAAGAGTATGGTTTCCAGACCCCTGCCCATGCTTCTCTGTCTTTGTGATATTAGGCTAGAAACAGAAGAGTTTTCAGTTTATGCTGAAGTCCAGTTAAAATGATTTTCTTTCTGATGTGCACTGTCGCTGCTTTCATTGAACAAAATTTCTATCAGCTATCTAATCTATACCTATCCTTCTCCCCCCTTCCCTTGTAGCCATCGAAGAGCCTTTTATTCTGTACATGAGTCTGTTTTTAAGTCTTTATACTAAGGGTATCATACAATATTTGTCCTTCTGCTGCTGACTGATTTCACTCAACATACCATTTTCTAGTTGAAACCAAGTTATGAGATGCTCCCTGAAATCATCATTATTCTTTATCATTGCATAGTATTCCATCGAGTAGATGTACAATAGTTTGCTTATCCATTCTTCAGCTGTTGGGCATCTAGGTTGATTCCATCTTTTTGCTATTGTGGACTGTGCTGCAATAAACACTTGTGTGCATATATCTGTTCATGTGACTGCCCTTAACTCTGTAGGATATAGTCCAAGCAGTAGGATTATTGGATTAAATGATACTTATTTCCAGCTTTTACGGACACACCAGATTGCTTTCCAAAGAGGTTGTACCATTTTGGAATCCCACCAGCAGTGTGAGAGAGTTCCAATTTCTCCACAGCCTCTCCAGCATTTGTTGTTTGTGGTTTTTGGATCATGGTGAACATTGTTGGAGTGAAATGATAGCTCATTGTAGTTTTGATTTGTATTTCTCTCATAGCTAATGATTGTGAGAATTTCCTTATGTAACATTTGTCTGCTTGGATGTCTTCTTTAGTGATGTGTCTGCCCGTCTCTTTGGCCATCACTTAATTGGGTTATTTACCTTTTTCTTCTTGATATTTTGCAGTACTTTGTAGATTATGGAGATCAGATGTCAATCTGACATATAGTTGCCAAATATTTTTTACCATTCTGTGGATGGTCTTTTAACTCTTCTTTTTTTAATTTGTATTTATTTTTTGTATTATGACTGAATGAAAATGTACATTCCCATAGAAATCTGCATGCTCACCTATATGCAGCTTCCGCTGCTCTCCCTGCACAGTAACAGCATGCTCTTCCTCTCTGCTCCATACATGTCTTATCTTTCCTGCAGTCACCTATCTTCTCCACTCCAATAACTCCCCTTTCTCCAGTATGAGGTCAGCAGGATGACATCTTGTAGGTGCCTGGAACCACAGAGTACCCACAAAATTTGGTCACTCTTTGTGTTGCCAAGTCCAATCCTTTGCTGTTCGAAGACAGCATAATGACCTTGATTATGATTTATGGACAGGGGCAGCACCAGGACCAAGGTCCATGCTCCCAGAGGAAGCCTGAAGCCCCTGGACCATGAATTGTGGTCTTTTAGTGGAGATCTCAGGGTGCACTCCTATTTATTAAGATGGAAGTAGACTCAACTTTGTGAGCGCCATCGTGGCTATCACTGGTGATGGTGGGACACCGTCTGCTTCTTCTGGTTACAACTCGATGTAGACATCCACACAAGTGGGTGTCTATCTTCTGGGTTCTCTTCCCCCATGTGGTTATGTACCTCAGTGAACATCCATTCCTACTGGGTTGGGACCATTTGCTGTACCCTCAGATGGCAGCTTGGCAGCTTTTAAGACCCCAGACGACACTCACAAATGTGGGGTGCAGAAAGTCCTCATTAGCAAAATGCTAGTTGTGACAATTGGCCTTGATTTACCCTGAGAGTATGGTACGCGGACCCTCACCCCATCTACACTGTCCTTGCAATGTTAAGATGGAAGGAGTATTCAAGTTGTGTTGAAGTTGAGTTAATATTGATCTTCTTACTAATGTGTGCTGTCACCAATTTCACTCGGTCAAATTTCTAACAGCTATCTAATCTAAACCCTCTACCCTTCATCCTCCCACCCTCCCCACCCTTGCAGCCATCAAAGAGTCTTTTTGTCTACGGATGAGTCTGATCTTAAGTTCTTATAGTAGGGGTATCATACAATATTTGTCCTTCTGTTGCTGACTACTTTCACTCAACATAATGTCCTCCACTTGAAACCAGGTTATGAGATGTTTCCTGCAATCATTGTTGTTCTTTATCATTGCACAGTGTTTCATTGAGTATATATACCATAGTTTACCTATCCATTCCTCTGTTGTTGGTCATCTGGGTTGATTCCATCTTTTTGCTATTGTGGGCTGTGCTATGATGAACATTCGGGTGCATGTATCAGTTGGTGTGAATGGCCTTGATTCTGTAGGATATATTCCAAGCAGTGGAATTACTGGGTCAAATGGTGTATCTATATCTATTATTTTAAGTTAGCACCAGATGGCTTTTCAAAGAAGTTGCACCATTTTACAATCCCAGCAACAGTGTAGGAGAGTTCCAATCTCTCCACACTCTCTCCAGCATTTGTTCTTTTGTGTGTTTTGGATCATGGCCAAACTTCTTAGGGTGAGGTGGTATTTCATTGCCATTTTGTTTTGAATTTCTTGAATAGCTAATGATCGTGAACATGTCTGCATGTGTGTTTTGGCTGTCTGGGTCTCCTCTTTAGAGAAGTGTCTGTCTATCTCCTTTGCCCATTGCTTAATTAGATTATTTATCTTTTTTGTGTGGCTATCCAACTGTAAAAAAGTGAAAGAAGAATCATATCTTACACCTTACATAAAAACTAACTCAAAATAGAGATCAGGCATCAGTGTGACGTATATTTGCCAAATATTTTTTTCCACTTCTGTAGGTGGCCTTTTAATTCTGTTAATAAAGTCTTTGGATGAACAACAGTGTTTGATTCTTAGTCGTTCTCATTTATCTATTTTTTTCTTCTCTTGTTTGTGGTTTTTCTTAGTTGTTCCCGTTTATCTATGTTCTCTTCGGTTGTTGGTGGTTTGTTTCACAGATTTCAAAGTCTGTCTGTGTTGTGTATTAAAACTTCCATTGTTGTTCCTACTTTTTCCTGGGTGAGCTTTATCGTTTTAGATTTCATATTTAGGTCTTTTATCCAGTTTGAGCTGGTTTTTGTATAAGGTGTAAGATATGGGTCTTGTTTCAGTTTATTGCAGATAGATACCCAATTTTGCCAGCACTGTTTGTTGAAGAGATTGTTTTTACCCCAGTTTAATGTCTTAGAGCCTTTGTCGAACATCAACTGTTCACAGACAGATGGTGTCATCTCTGGGGTCTTGATTCTGTTCCATTGATCTATCTGTCTGTTTTTGTATCAGTACCAGGCTGTTTGGACTACTGTGGCAGTGTAATAGGTTCTAAAATCAGGCAATGAGAGGTCTTCCAGTGAGTTCTTCTTCTTTAGTAGTGCTCTACTTATCTGGGGCTTCTTCCTTTTCCAGACAAAATTGGTAATTTGTTTCTCCATCTCATTAAAAAAAGTCACTGAATTTGTATCAGGATTGCATTATGTAAGTAGATTGCTTAGGGTAAAATAGACATTTTCGCACTGTTAAGTCTTCCTATCCATGAGCAGGGTAGGTTTCTGCATTTATGTAAGTCTGTCTTAGTGTCTTGCAGTAAGGGCTTGTAGTTCTCTTTGTAAGGGACTGCTATTTCTCTAGTTAGAGTTATTCCTAGGTACATTATCTTCTTAGGGGCTATAGTAAATGGTATTGACTTGGTGATTTCTTCCTTAATAACCTCGTTGTTGGTATAAAGGAATCCTATGGATTTACTTATGTTTATCTTGTATCCTGAGACTTTGCTGAACTCTTCTATCAGTTTGGGTAGTTTACTTATGGATTCTTCAGGATTCTCAGCATATACAATCATGTTATCTGCAAATAGGGAGATTTTTACCTCTTTTTTGCCAGTGCAGATGCTCTTTACTTCTTGGTCTTGTCTACTTGCTCTGGCTAGAACATCTAGCAGAATGTCAAATAGGAAATGTGAAAGTGAGCATCCTTGTCTAGTTCCTGTTCTCAATGGAAATTATTTGAGTCTCTCTCCATTCAGGATGATGTAGGCAGCTGGCTTTGTACAAATGGCCCTTACTGCATTAAGGAATTGGCCATCTATTCCTATTTTGCTAAGGGTTTTTAGCATGAATGGGTGCTGGACTTTATCAAATGCCTTTTCTGCATCAATAGACAAGATCAGGTGATTCTTGTTTCTGTGGTATTTGTGTGGTTGATCCCATTATTTGTTTTTCTGATGTTTAACCAGCCTTGCATCCCTCGTATGAATCAACTTGGTCATGATGGATTATTTTTTGATATGTTGTTGTATTCTATTGGCAAGAATTTTGATGAATATTTTTGCATCTAGATTCATGGGTGATATCAGTCTGTAGTTCTCCTTTTTGGTGGGGTCTTTTCCTGGCTTTGGTATCAGGGTTATGCTGACTTCATAGAAAGATTTTGGGAGTATTACATGTGCTTCTATACCGTGAAATGGTCTCAGTAGTATTGGAAATAACTCTTCTCTAAAAGCTTGGTAAAATTCTGTGGTGAAGCCACTGGGGCCCGGAATTTTTTTGGTTGGCATTTTTTTTTATGACTTTTTCAATCTCTTCCTTTGTGATGGGTTCATTAAGTTGTTCTGCTTCACGTTGTGATAACTTGGGTAGGTGATATGAATCAGGGAATTTGCCCATTTCCTCTAGGTTTTCAAATTTGTTACAGTACAGTCTTTCATGGTCTTCTGTTATGACATTTTTTATTTCTGTTGGATCTGGTGTGATAACTCCCTTCTCATTTCTTATTTGGGTTGTTTGTTTCCTTTCCTGTTTTTCTTTAGTGAGTTGAGCCAATGGTTTGTCAATTTTGTTGATCTTTTCAAAAAACCAACTTTTGGTCTTTTCATTTTTTTTTCAATTGTTCTTCTATTATCTAATTCATTTAGTTCTGCTCTAATCTTTATGATCTGTTTTCTTCTGGTGACTGAGGGGTTCCTCTGTTGTTCTCTCTCTACTTATTCAAGCTGTAGGGTTAGTTCCTTGGCTCGGTTTCTTTCTTCCTTCCAAACGTGTGCACTTATGGAGATAAACTGACCTTCTAAGCACTGCTTTGGCTGTATCCCATAGATTCTGGTAGGAAGTGTTTTCATTCTCATTGGAATCCATAGATTTCTTTATTTCATCGTGATTTCTTCTATAACCCATGGTTTTTTGAGCAAGATGTTGTTCAGTTTCCATGAGTTCCACTTTCTATTATGTTTTTTCTGCTATTGATTTTGACTTTTATGGCTTTATGGTCTGAGAAGATGCTTTGCATTAATTCAATGGTATGGATTTTGTTGAGAATTGCTTTATGTCCTAACATATGGTCTGTTCTGGAGAATGCTCCATGGGCACTGGAGAAGAAGGTGTAGTTGTCTGCTGATAGGTAGAAATTTCTGTATGTGTCAATGAGTTCTAGTTGATCAATTGTGACAATAAGGTCTTCTGTGTCTTTACTGAACTTTAGAGACAATCTGTCTAATATTCAGAGTGTAGTGTTGAAGTCTCCTACTGTTACTGTGGAGTGATCTGTCTCCTTTTTGAGTGGTGTCAGCGTTTCTTTGACGTATTTAGGTGCTCTAACATTAGGTGCAACAATATTTAATATCATTAAGTCCTGCTTGTGTATTGAACCTTTCAGCAATAAATAGTGTCCATCCTTGTCCACAGTGGTGGATTTTACAGTAAAATTGTTTTTTTTCTGAGATTAGAATTGCCATGCCTGCTCTTCTTTTTTCATTGTTAGCTTGCTATATATTCTTCACCCTTTAATTTTCAGTTTGTTCATATCTTTAAGTCTAAGGTGAGTTTCCTGTAGGTAACATAAAGATGAATCATGTCTTTTGATCCAAGATGTCACTCGATGTCTCTTTACTGGAGCATTCAGTCCATTCACATTCAATATATTTATTGATAGGTATGTTTTCAGTGCTGCCATTGTGATATGTTTATTTTTGTGTTGATGTTTTCTCTGTTGTTCTTATTAATCTGTTCTGAGACATTCTTCTTTGAGAGTTGATTTTTCACTTTTTTAAAGGTTGATTTTGTGGTTGTTGAGACTCCTATATTACATTTCTTGGTATGGTATGATTGCATCTTTATTGTGCTTCATGGCTGCCCCTATGATCCTGCTTAATAAACTATGTATAAACCCAATTTGAATTTTTACCAGTCTTGTTGATTTCCGCTCCATCTGGAAGGACTGTAACGACTGTAGTAAATCCCTCTTTTTAATACGATGACATCATAATTTTCATGATATGATCACTGGATCATTTCTTTCAGTATTATAGCTTGATTGAGTTTGGAGCCTTCCCTAACTGAGTAGGATTCTGGATCATGTGTCCTTCTACAATATAAAGTTAGTGCCCTTGTAAGTCAGAGCCAAGAGATTCTGTCAGTATTTCTTGTACCTCTGGTTTGGTTTTCATGACATCTCTGAAATTCTCTTTATCTGAAAATGTCTTAATTTTATTTTCATATTTCGAAGTTAGTTTTGCAGGACATATGATTGTTGGTTGAAAGTTCTTCTCCTTCAAGGCTTTGAATACGTCATGGCAGTGTCTCCATGCCAGCATTGTTTCTGCTGAGAAATCCGATGAAACCCTATAGGGTTTCCCTCTGAATGTTAGCTTTGCTTTGACTCTTGCTGCCTTTAAGAGTTGCTGCTTATGTTTCATTTTGTTAAGCTTGATTATAATATGTCTTGGAGTCTTTCTTTTGAGATCTATATTGAGTGGTGTTTGATACACTTGTTGGATATCTGTATTCTCTTTCCTTCAAGATTTCTGGGAAGTTTTCTGACAGCAGCTCAGAGACAATACTCTCTGTGTTCTGAGGTGTCTCGCCTTGTTCAGGGACTCCAATTAATTGTAGGTTGTTCCTCTTAATAGAGTTCCGCGTGCTTCTTAATGCTTCTTCATTTTTCTTGTTTCTTTTTTCTGATTTTTACTCATAGAAGGTGAAGTCAGTAACTGTCTTCCAAGTCAGAAAGTCTCATTTCTATTTGTTCTGTTCTGTTTTCTTGGCTTTGGATTAAAGTTTCTATGTGTTTGATTTTGTTCTTGATCTGCTGGATTTCAGAGTACTGGTGTTCCTTCAGATCAAACAGCTTACTTAATTTTTCATTTTACTCTGCTGCATTTTGTATAAGGTCTAATAAGACTCTGTATATAATCCTTGTGTATTCACCTTCTGATGATTTCAGAAAAGTTTCTTTGTCAGGAAAACTCTGGATATTTCCTTCGGGGGCCTTCTGAAGCCATGGATGATTTTCTTGTTACTGCTTTCTCCAATGTCTGTTGCTTTTTGGGCATCATGTGAGTCAATAAAGGCTGGGAGAGATGCTGTGAGAATGGACTGCAGTTGTTTCTCTAAGTAGTCTTAAAATGAAAAGTGAAAAGTATCTGACCACTTCCTAGGTCAATCAGGTTTTCAGGGCCCACTTCCCAACTGGCACAGTAAGCACCTCTTTATGCAACCCCAGATTTTATAAACTGGTTCAAAATGCAGCAAGGTTACTGCCCTGTTGGCCTCTGCTGACAGGTCCCAGCCGTAGGGGACACTTTATAAATTACTGCTTTTCTGCCAGCAAAGCGCTCTCCTGTGGGCAAGTGCTGGCTCTGAGCCTAGGAATTAGCTCTCATTGAGGCTTCTGTACTCAAGCTCCAGCTGTAGATGATACTGTGTAAACTACTGCTTTTCTGGTGGAAAAGCGCTCTCCTGCAGGCAGCCGCTGCTTCCCAGGCTAAGAATTAGGTACAGCTTAGGCCTCTGTAATCAAGATGGTGTCCCACAGAAGCTCGCCACTCAGTGTCTCCATACCAGCTGAACTGTGGCAGAAAAGCCAAAGTTGACCAGACACACTGAGTCCTAAGTAGGGCCCACAAAATGTGGAAATTTCGCCCACCGATCCCACCAGCAGTGTATCTGAGACTAGCTGCTAGTCAAGATCCAGCTCCACCAGCCGGCCAAGACAGAGGAAAAAAAAAAAGATGTCAAAATGGTGAGTTACCTTTGATCTGTGAAAGCAGGACTACCCAGGAGCAGGAGTCAGCTAAAGAGAGGAGGTTTCCCGTTCAGTGGTATGAAGTCCAGATTAACAGCACTATGCTGTGTCCTAGGGCTCACTAGGTGACTGGAAGGCTCCGTTTAATTATCAGTTCAGGTCTTGGTTTCCAGAGGGATTTAGGGAGATATTTCTTTAGTCTGCCATCTTGACTCTGCCTTCTCTTTTAATTCTTTTGGTAAAGTCTTTGGATGAGCGAAGGTCTTTGATTCTTAGCAGTCCCCATTTATCTGTTTTCCCTTCTGATGATCAAGGTTTGCTTGTTACATTTTCAAGTCTGTCTAAATTGTGTACTAAACCTTCTATTGTTGACCCTGTTTTTTCTTGCATAATTTTTATCATTTTTGGTTTGATATTTAGGTCTTTTTATCCGATTTTAGTTGGTTTTTGTGTAAGGTGTCAGATATGGGTCCTGTTTCATTTTTTTTGCAGATGAAGAACCAATTTTGCCAACACCATTTGTTAAAGAGACTGTTTTACCCCAGTTTAGAGTCTTAGGGCCTTTATCAAGTATCAGCTGTTCATAACAAAATGGAGGCATCTCTGGGGTCTCAACTCTATTCCATTGGTCTGTATGTCTCTTTTTTAACAGTACCAGGCTGTTTTGACTTCTGTGGTAGTGTAATAGGTTCTAAAATCAAGTAGTGAGAGATCTCCTTCATTGTTCTTCTTCTTCAGTAGTGTTTTACTTATCATTAAAAAATGTTACTGAAATTTTTATTGGGATTGCATTGTATATGTAGATGACTTTGGGTAAAATAGACATTTTCATAATGTTAAGTCTTCCTATCCATGAGGAAGATAGGTTTCTCTATTTATGTAAGTTTCTCTTAGTTTCTATAAGTAAAGTCTTATAGCTGTGTTTGTATAGGTCTCTTATTTCTCTAGTTAGATCTACTCCTGGATATTTTTATCTTCTGGGGGCTATAGTAAATGGTATAGATTTGGTGATTTCTTTTTCAATTATCTCTCTGTTGGTATAAAGGAATCCTACTGATTTCTTTATATTTATTTTATAATTGGATATATTGCTGAACTCTTCTGTCAGTTTGAGTAGTTTACTTACAGATTCTTTAGGATTCTCTGCATATATAATCATATCATGTGCAGATAGTGGTATTTTTAGTTCTTCTTTGCCAGTGCAGACTTCCTTTACTTCTTTGTCTTGTCTAATTGCTCTGGCCAGAACTTCTTCTACAGTGCTGAATAGAAGTGTTGAGAGTGGGCATCCTTGTCTAGTTCCTACTTTTGAGGGGAATTCTTTCAGTCTCTCTCCATTCAGGATGATGTAGGTGGTTGACTTTGCATAGATGGACCTTATTGCATTAAGGAATTTGTCTTCTATTCCTATTTTGCTGAGAGTTGGATTTTATGAAATGCCTTTTCTATATCAATTGACAAAAATCGGGTGATTCTTATCTTTTATGCTATTTATGTGGTGGGTCACATTGATTGTTTTTTTCTGATGTCAAACCAGAGTTGCATCCTTGGTGTGAATGCAGCCTACTTATGATGAATTGTTTTTTCAATATGTTGTTGAATTCTATTGGTTAGGATTTTGTTGAAGATTTTTGCATCTAGATTCATAAGTGACATTGATCTGTAATTTTCACTTTTTGTGGTATCTTTCCCTGGCTTTGGTATCAGTGTTATGCTGGCTTCATAGAATGAATTTTGGGGTACTCCATCCCTTTCTATGCTGTGAAATAAACTTAGTAGTATTGGAGTTAACTCTTCTGTAAAAGCTTGGTAGTATTCTGTAGTGAAGCTATCTGGGTCATGGCTTTTTTTCGTTGGTAGTTTGGGGATAACTTTTTCAATCTCTTCCTTTGTGATGGGTTTATTAAGTTGTTCTACTTCTCTTGTGACAATTTTAGTAGGTGATACAAATCAAGGAATTTGTCCATTTCCTCTAGGTTTTCCAGTCTTTTAGAGTACAATCTTTCATAGTATTCTGTTGTGATACTTTTGATTTCTGTTGGATCTATTGAGATTTCTCCCTTCTCATTTCTTATTTGGGTTATTTGTTTCCTTTTCTGTTTTTCTTTAGTAAGTTTAGACAATGGTTTGTCAGTTTTGTTGATCTTTTCAAAAAATCAGTGTCATGAATTGAACTGTGTCCCCTCAAAAATATGTGTAGCCATGTGGCAGGGCCATGATTCCCAGTATCTTGAGACTGTCCTTCATTTTGTGGTTTTCCTACACTGTATGTTAAAGGATTAGGATGGAACTGTAAATCTGTTTATAAGATCACCTGCCTGCTCCACTGTAAAGGGAGTTTCCCTGGAGTATGGCTTTCCCCACCCTTAATCCTTTCATCCTGCAAGAGAAAAAAGGAAAGAGAAGCAGAGAATTGTACCATCAAAGAAGCAGCACAGAGAGAAGAGCATGTCCTTCAGACCTGAGATTCCTGTACCAAGATGCTCTCTGGACAAAGACTGATGCAATACTGGACTTTCCTCCAAAGTTGACAAGGGGAAAGCCTTCCCCCAGAACAGACACCCTGAATACGGACTTGAGGTCTACTGGACTGTGTAAGAATAAACCTTCCTTTGTTAAAGCCATCCACTCTGTGGTATTTCTGTTAGAGCAGCCCTAGCTGACTAAAACAATCAGCTTTTGGTTTTATCAGTTTTTTCAATTGTTCTTCTGTTCTCTAATTCATTTAGTTCTAGTCTAACCTTTACTATCTGTTTTCTCCTGTAGTCTGAACAGTTCCTCTGTTGCTCTCATTTTATTTGTTCAAGTGGTAGGGTTAATTCTTTGGGTGCTTTCTTCCCTCCGGATGTGCACATTTAGAGAGACAAACTGACCTCTGTGCACTGCTTTGGCCGCATCCCATATGTTTTGGCATGATGTGTTTTCTTTTTCATTTGAATCCATAAATTTCTTTATTTCATCCTTGATTTTTTCTATAAGCCATGGCTTTTAGAGCAAAGTATTGTTCGATTTCTATGAGTTCCAGTTTCTATCAAAGTTGTTTCTGCTATTGATTTCAACTTTTATGACTTTATATTCTGAGAAGACACTTTGCAATATTTCAATGGTTTGGATTTTGTTAAGATTTGCTTTATGCGCTAATGCATGGTCTATTATGGAAAATACTCACTGTGCATTGGAGAAGAAAGTGTACTTATCTGTTGATGTATAAAAGTTCTGTGTATGTTGATTTAGTCTATTTGGTTAATTGTTGCAATAAGATCTGTGTCTTTGCTGAGATTTGTTGCATCTGTGCATTACTGAAAGTAGATGTTGAAGTCTACTGTTACTGTGGCAAGATCTATTTCATTTTCCAATGTAGTCAATGTTTGTTCAAGGCACATAGATGTTCTGTATTTGGTGCATAAATATTTAATATTGTTAAGTCTTGCTTGTGTATTGAACCTTTCAGCAACAAATAGTGGCCTTCCTTGTCCACAGTGATGGATTTTACAGTAAAATCTACTTTATCTGAGATTAATATTGCCACATCTGCTTTCCTTTGTTCTTTGTTAGCTTGTATATCTTGTTCCATATTTTAATTTTCAGTTTGTTCGTATCTTTAGGCTTGATGCATATTTCTTGTAAGGAACATATGTATAGGTCATGTCTTTTGATCCAAGATATCACTCATTTCTCTTTACTGGAGCATTCAGACCTCTTATATTCAGTGTAATTATGGACATGTATGCATGTAATGCTGTCATTCTGATGTAATTATTTCTGTGTTGCAGTTTTCTCTGTTGCTCTTACTATTCTGTTCTGGGTCATTCTTCTTTATGGGTTGACTTTTCATGTTTTACAGTGTTGATTTTGTGTTTGTTGAGACCCTTGTATTGCAGTTCTTCTTATGATGTGTTGCATTGTTATTGTGCTTTGTGGCTACCCCTGTACTCCCTCTGAATAATCTGAGTTTAAACCCAATTTTAGCTTCTACAAATCTTATTAACTTCATCTCCATCTGAAAGGACTATAACTACTGCAGTACATCCCTCTTTTTATCGTGCTGATACCTCAGTTTTCATGATAAGCTCACTGGTTCCCTTCTTTTAAAGTAGTAGCTGTGACTGAATTTTGTGCCTTTCCCAACTGAGTAGGTTTCTGTGTGTTGTATCCTGCTTTGCCTCTGTAAATATACACTTAAAGGATTTGTTTTTCTAAGAAGAGATCATCTTTCAGTATTTCTTGTAGTTTTGGTTTGGTTTTTGCAAAGTCTCTGAGCTTCTGTTTATCTGCAAATGTCTTAATTTCATCTTCATATTTGAAAGACAATTTTGAGGGATATACAAGTCTTGGTTGGAAGCTGATTTTCTTCTTCAAGGCTTTGAATGTGTCATCCCACTGCCTTGAAGCCAACATCATTTCTGCTGAAAAGTCAGACAAAAGCCTACAGGGCTTCCCTTCTCTGAATGTTAGCCTTGTTTTGAGTCTCTCTGCCTTTAAGAGTTTCTCTGAATGTTTCATTTTATTAAGCTTGATTATAATATGTCTTGGTGTCTTTCTTTTAGGGTCTGTTTTCTGCGGTGTTTGATACATGTCTTGGATATCTATGTTCACTTCTTTCTTAATTTTAGGGAAGTTTTCTGTCAGCAACTCAGCAACAATACACTCTGTGTTTTCAGCTATCCCCGCCTGTTCAGGGACTCCAATTTATCATAGATTACTCCTCTTGATAGAGTCCCACATGTTTCTTAATGCTTCTTCATGTTTCCTATTTCTTTTCTCTGACTTCTCTTCACAAATTCTAGTGTCAGTAGCTTTATCATCAAGATCACTAATTCTAAGTTTCAGTCCATTGAGTCTACTCTTTTGGTTTTGAGTTGAATTGTCTGATTCTGAAATTTTGTTATTGATCTGTCAGATCTCAGAATGTAAACATTCCATCGGTTTGAACAGCTTGCTTAAGTTTTCATTTTGTTTTGCTGCATTTTGTTTAATCTCTTGGGGAGTTCTATATATCAATCTTTTGTACTCAACCTCTGAGTCTTTATTTTGGGAGTTTTCCAGGCCCATGTTAGCATATTTCTTTAAATACCTGGCAATAATCTGTTGCTTTTGGGACATGCAGAGGGTGTTTTGTTCCTCTGGTATTGCCTTAACATGAGCTGAGTCATAGTTCTGAGAAGGAAGGTGGTCACCAGCCACCTCTTTGTACCCCTATGACTTGGTCCACTGTCCCAGAATCCCTCAGAGTCCCTCCAAGGTGGCAGGCTCCTTCTCCTGGCTGGCAAAGACAATGCCCTTCCTATGGAGACACTGCGGAGCCATCAGCCAACCGTATAAAGTGAGTCAGGAAAGGCTGAAAGAGGTGCATTCAGGATGCAGAGCAGTTATTTCTCAAGACAGTTTTATTTTAAAAGCTAAAAGCTGGCTGCCTGTTAACCAAAGTCAGTGAGGCCACCAAGTGTGTCAGGCCCCTCCTTCTGGCTGACAATGGCATCTGCTCCCTGACCATCCAGAGATGCTGTAGTGCAGATCACAACAGGGACTGGCCACTGTGCTGCAAATGCTACCCTCTGTGTGTCACCTGAGAGGCAACAACTGCGCTAAATACAGCCCCTCTGCTGGGAAAACACTCACTTGGCTGGCACTGCCTCCCAGCCTGGGAATCAGCTCTGGTGAGGGCTCTGATTGGGTAACTCTGCCTCTCAGGTGAGTAAGCTAGAGTTCAGGTCAAGCTACCACTCCCACTGAGAAAGAGGCAAGTCTATGGCAGAGTTCCAGAAAGGGAGGTGGAGGGGCTGTGGTGTCTCCACCACCAGGCTCTCAAAATGTGGCTATCCCACACACTGTCTCTCCACTGCAGGACACACAGTTCACTTCAGGATTGCTTTTCAGAGTAATCACCAGCCTTCTCCTCCCTGGAAGCCCACAGAAAGAAAAAAAAAATTAAAAGTGCCAGATACCTTAGGGTCACAGGAGACATCCTGTCAGCCAGAGCAGAATGCAGTGGTAGAGAGGAAGTTTTCTGTTTAGTAGCATATATTCCAGAATGACAGTCCTATGCCATGCCTTTGGGGTACACTGGGTGTCCAGAGGCTCCTTTGAATTATCAATCCAAGTGTTAGTTTTTAGAGGCAATAAAGAGGACTTGTGTCTAGTCTGCCATATGAAATCCACCCCCATTCTTAATTTTTTTATTTGAGATTAATTGAAAGTTTACAGTCCAAGTGAATTTGTAGTGTAGCACCCTGAACACCCACCTCTGTGCAACTCTATCTGTTCTCCTTACCCTGTGACAGCAAACTCTTCGTTTCCACTCTTTACTTCCAGTATCCACTCAACTGACACTTCTCCCCTCTACACTATCCTCTCTTCTACCCTCTAAAAAGAGAACAGTTGGGCATCCTCATATATATATTCAATCAAAAATATACACACCATCTGCATCACTCTATGTGCCATAGTCCAGTCCAGTCTTTGTCTGAATTGTTGACTTCAGCACTGGTTTCAGCTCTGCGCTAGCAGCAAGTCTAGGGGCCATGTTCTCAGGGAAACATCCAGGCTGTCAGAACATTAAGTCTGATCTTTTAATAGAGTGCCAGATCTGCACTCCACTTTTTCTCATGCTTCATCAGAGACTACATTGAGTTCACTGTTAGGGCAGTCTTGTTTTGTGGCCAGGTACCATCTAGTTCTGGCCTCATGCATATATAGTTTCCCAGTCATGTGGACCATTCTGTCCCCTGGTCTCATTTTCCTGTCTTTGATGTTTTTGGTTTTCATCTGCTCCAGGTGGATTGAGAGCAGTTGATGTTCTTTGATGGCACTTTGGAAATCCTGGTGGTGTAGTGGGTTAAGTGCTACATGTGTTAATCAAAAGGTCAGCAGTTCAAATTCACCAGGTGTTCCTTGGAAACTCTAAGGGGCCCTTTTGCTTTGACCCATAAGAAAGGTCCCTATGAGTTGGACACAATTTCATGGAAGTGAGTTTGTTTGTTTTTTAAGATGGCCCCTTGCCGATTTTTAAAACTCCAGGTGCCACTCATCAATATGGGATACAGAGCAATCTCTTAGAAAAAGACTAGTTATGTCAATTGAACTCATATTGAAAGCATAGTCTCCAGATACCTGTCCCTGCTACTCTGATTTAACATGTTGGGTTGTATTTAGAAAACCTTTTAGCTTGTGATGTAGTTTAGTTGTGCTGACCTGCTTTTTATTGCATATTGTCATTCCCTTCAACTAAATGAATTCCTATCAGTTATCTAATCTGAATAACTCTCTGTCTCTCTACCCTTGTACCCATCAAAGAGCCTTTCCTTTTGTGCATGATGCTTTTCTTAAGCCTTATACGAGTTTTGTCCTTTTGCAGGTGACTGATTTCACTCACCATAGTATCTTCCAGTTGATTCCAGGTTATGAGATATTTCATAAAATCATCATTGTTTTTTATCATTGCATAGTGTTATACTGTATGCATATACCATAGTTTGTTTATCTGTTGATGGGCACCTAGATTGATTCCATATTTTGTGCTATTGTTGACAGTTCTGCAATAAACATCTGAACACATGTATCTGTTCATGTGACAGTCTTGATTTCTGTAAGATATATTCCAAGCAATGGGATTGTCTGATTATATGCTATTTCTACTTCTTGCTTTTTAAAAGAGTGCCAAATTGCTTTCCAGAGAGGTTGTATCATTTTTCATTTCCACCAGCAGTGTAGAAGAGTTACAGTTTCTGCACAACATCTCCAGCATTTGTTGTTCTGTGTTTTTTGGATTAGTGCCAGCCTCATTGGGTTGTGATGTTATCTCAGTGTAGTTTTGATTTGGTTTTCTCTAATGGCTAATGATTGTCAACATTTCCTCATGTGTCTTTTGGCTATCTACATGTCTTGTGAAATGTCTGTCCATCTCCTTTGCCTATTGTTTAATTGGGTTACTTTTCTTTTTCTTGTTCGTATTTTGTAGTACCTTATAGATTATGGAAGTTAGACATCAATCTGATATGTGGCTGCCAATTTTTTTCCCCTATCTTTTTATTTCTTTATAAAGTCTTTAGATGAGCACAAGTGTTTGATTTTTTAGTAGTTTAATTTATCTATTTTCTCTTCTGTTTGTGTATTGTTAATAATACTTTGTAGTCAGTTTAAGCCATGTATTAGGGGTTACAGTGTTGTCCCTGTTTTTTCTTCCATCATCTTTATCGTTTTAGATTTTATACTTAAGACCTTGGTCCATTTTGAGTTAGTTTTTGTGTAAGGTGTAAGATATGGTTCTTCTTTCACTTTTTTACAGTTGGATATCTAATTTTGCCAACACTATTTGTTAAAGAGACTGTTTTTTTCCCCAGTTCACTGTATTTGGGCCTTTGTCAAATATCAGCTGTTCACAGGTAGATCATGTTATTTCCGGATTTTCTATTCTGTTCCATTGGTCTATGTACCAATTTTTGTACCAGTACTAGGCTGCTTTGACTACTGTGGCAGTGTAATAGGTACTAAGGGGAGGTAGTGTGAGACCTCCTAATGTGTTACTCTTCTTCAGTAGTGGTTTACTTATCTTGGGTTTCTTTCCTATGCAAACCATCTCATTTTAAAAAGACGTTGGAACTTGTATTGGGATTGCATTGCATATGTAGATCGCTTTCAGTATAATAAGCATTTTCACAATGTTAAGTCTTCCTATCCATCAGCAAAGTAGTTTTCTCCACTTATGTGGAGTAGGGTCATGTAATTTTCTTTGTATAGGTATCTTACATCTCTGGATAAATTTTTTTCCTTGGTATTTTACCTTCTTGGTGGGTATTATAAATGCTATTTATTTGCTGATTTCCTCTTTAATAGCCTCTTTGTTGGTGTATAGTAATCCTACTGATTTATTTATGTTTATCTTATATCCTGATGCTTTGATGAACTCTCCTATTAGTTCAAATAGTTTTTTAATGGATTTTTTTAGGGTTTCCTGTGCATAAGATCATATCATTTGCAAATAGAGATACTTATACTTCTTCTTTACTAATGGCATACACTTTATTTATCTTGTCTGACTGCTCTGGCTAGAACTTCAGCACAATGTTGAATAAAAGTGGTGACAATGGGCATCCTTATCGGGTTTCTGTTCTCAGGCGGAATTCTTTCAGTCTCTCTCTAGTCAAGATAATGTTGGTTGTTGGCTTGCATAGATGCGCTTTATTAGGTTGAGGAATTTCTCTTCTATTCCTATTTAGCTGGGAGTATTTAACATGAATGGTGTTGGTCTTTATCAATGTCTTTTCTGCTTCAGTTGATAAAGTCAGGGGTTGGGCCAAGATGGTGGACTAGTCACACATGTCCTCAATTCCCTTTGAGAATTAAGGCATACCAAAATGATTGAATGGAGCCGAGTGGACATTCCAGAAGCGTCAAGATCAGGTGGAAGATTGTGCAATTAGACTTGGCAAAAGGAAAGGGAAAATTACTTCTGTTGGAGATGAGACAGCAGCAAAAACAGTCCTACTTCTGCTGGAACAGCAAGTGAAAGGCTTACAGGTCCAGATGCTATATTTTTAATCATGGCACTGGGACTGGGGCTGCTGAGTCTGAAAGCTTTGCAATGTCTGACTGCCAAGTGGAGCTCCAGTACCTAAGTAGACAGTGTTTTTCGCATCATAGTAGCTGTGCTTAAGACAGTCACATATACAGAACCCAGCAACAGCTGATGGCTGAGGGTACCAGTGCCCTTCCCCCATCTCTTCTCTGAGCTGCACCATAGATTCTGGCTGGTTCAGTGCTGGAGAGGTCACTCAGTGAGGATGCCATCTTGGTAAGTTGAGAGGTGAAATCAGCTGGACCTGAGGGCCCAGCTGGGGCTGGCTGCCACACGTAGCAACAGTGCCTGACTGGACACTACCTCTCCTAGCAGGAAAATTGTTTTAAAGACCTAGAGAACATGCTAGTGACTGGCAGCTGAGTGTGGTGGTGCCTTTACCCCTCCCTTCTTTGAGAAACATAACATCCGTGGACATAGCCCCTGAAAGACTCGAAAAGTAGGTCACCATCTTTGTCAGCTAGAAGGTAGGGCCTTCCAGTACCCTGATGGTACTGGCTGCTGCTAGACAGTGTCTCTCTCAGCAGAAAAGCAGTTATCAAGAAAGTTGCATCTAGAGAATGCAGTAATGGCTGGTGGCCAAGTGTGGTGGCACCATTTTCCTCCCTTCATTGAGCCATGCCATAGCATAGATGGGCCCCCAAGAGACTCTATAAGTAGGGTGATATCATTGTCATCCAGGAGTTGGGGCCTGCCACCCGAAAAATGCAGCTGGGGCTGGCCACCAAACTAAGCAGCATTGCAGAGCTGGGCAGTGTCTCTCTCACCAGAAAGTCTGTACTTAAGTAAGCTGCACCTGGAGAACACAGCGGCCACTGGCAGCCAAGTCTAGCAATACAGTTACTCATTCCCTTCCCAGAGCTTCTGTTGGTGCAACACTGGAGAAGCTGAACAGCTTTTTGATGGCCTGAAGACAATAATTGATACCTAACCATTTAAAGAAGCAGACCACTGTAGCTCTGAAAAACTGCCAAAATAAAGACTCAAACACTCCTCAGAGGAAGAAGACTTCCTGAAATTATCAGAGGTAGAATACAAAAGAATTATCTGCAGAGTCCTTCCAGAGTTTAACAAAGTGCAGCACAACAAAATGAAAAATAAAGCAAGCTGTATGAACTGCTAGAACATCAACCATCTGAAATTCATTGAATCAATAATAAAATTAGAGTTAGACAATTCAATGCAAAGCTGAAAGAGCCGGATCAAGGAAATAGAATACAAATTAGAAAGACTAAAGATAAAGCAACTTACACCAGGATTAATTAGGAGAAATCAGATAAAATAATGAAGAAAGGGGGCAAAGTCAAGATGGCGGACTAAGCACATGTCTCCTTATATTCCTCTGGAAACCAAGACCTGAACTGATAATCAAACGGAGCCTTCTGATCACCTAATCAGCCTCAGACACAGCACAGGGCTGTTAATTGGGACTTCATACCATTGAGCGAAAAACCTCTTCTCTTTCGCTGACTCCCTCTCCTGGCTAGCCCTGGCTCTCACGGACAGAAGGTAAACCCACCATTTTGATTTCTTTTTTCTCTGTTTTGGTCAGGAGGCAGAGCTGGGTCTTGCCTAGTGGCTAGACTCAGATGCACTGCTGGGGGGATAGGCAGGCAAAAGTCCCATATTTTGAGAGCCAGGCTTAGGACTCTGTTAAACTAGCCACTTTGAGCCTTTTGTTTTATATCTGCCTCAGCAGGGTTTGTATGGAATTTCGCAGTCAGTGTGCGGGACGCCGTGTTGGTACCAAGATTTTAGCGGCACCTAATTCTTAGCCTGGGAGCCAGCTCCTGCAAACATGATAGCATTTCTCCGACAGAAAAGCAGTAATTTACCAAGGGCCACCTACGTTGTGGGCCCTGCAACACAAGCAGAGGAATCACTATCTCTCGGCACCTTTAGCCTCTCTATCTGCTGCCTCTGTGGAGGACGCCATCTTGGATACGGTGGCCGCAGCTGGACCTAATTCTTAGTTTGGGAGCCAGAGCCTGCCCACAAGAGAGCGCTTTTCTGTCACAAAAGCAGTACTCGATGCAGTGTCTCCTAAGGCTAGGCCCTGTTAGCAGAGGCCAACAGGGCAGTAGCACTGCTGTATTCTGAACTACTTTGTTATCATCTGGGGTTGGATATCGTGGCACTTTGTCAATTGAGAAGAGGGGCCTCTATACCTGAAAACCTAAATGACTTGTGAAATGGTCAGATACTTTTTGTTTTACATTTTAAGACAGCCTAGAGAAACCTTTGCAATCCACCCTCACAGTACCTCTTCCAGCCTCTACGTACTCACATGGGACCCAAAAAGCAATAGACAATTGTAGCATACGAGAAATCACCCATTGCTTCAGAAGGCTCTCAAACAAAGCAACCAAGGAGTTTTCCAGATGAAGAAACCTTTATGAAAGCATCAGGAAGTGAATACAAAATGATTATATACAGAGCCCTTAAAGACCTTATACAAAATGCAGCAGAACAAAATGAAAAATTAAGCAAGGTGTTTGAACTGATGGAACACCAGTACTCTGGAATCCAACAGATCAAGAACAAAATCAAAGACACAGAAACTTCCATGCAGAGCCAAGAAAACAGAATGCAACAAATAGAAAAAAAAGAATATCTGGCTTGGAAGATAAGCTACTGATGCCAGCGTCTATGAGCAGAAATCAGAAAAAAGAAACAAGAAAAATGAAGAAACATTAAGAAGCATGTGGGACGCTAGTAAGAGGAACAACCTTAGATTAATTGGAGTCCCTGAATAGGGTGAGACATCTGAGAAGACAGAAAGTATTGTTGCTGACCTGCTGAAAGAAAACTTCCCAGAAATCATGAAAGACGAGAATATAGAAATCTCAGATACATATTGTATGCCACCCAATATAGATCTCAAAAGAAAGACTCCAAGACATATTATAATCAAGCTTAACAAAATGAAACATAAGCAGCAACTCTTAAAGGCAGCAAGACTCAAAGCAAAGCTAACATTCAGAGGGAAACCCTGTAGGTTCTCATCAGATTTCTCAGCTAAAACCATGCTGGCACACAGACAGTGGTACGACACATTCAAAGCCTTGAAGGAGAAGAACTTCCAACCAAGAATTATATATCCTGCAAAACTATCTTTCAAATACAAAAATGAAATTAAGACATTCCCAGATAAACAGAAACTCAGAGACTTTGTAAAAACCAAACCCAAACTACAAGAAATACTGAAAGAAGTTCTTGGCTCTGGCTTAGAAGAATGAAACCATTAACTTTATATTTTAGAACGACACACTCTTCAATACTCTACTCATTTAGGGAAGGCTCCAAAGTCAATCCCAGCTTTGATATGGAAAGAAGCAATCCAGTGATCATCATGAAAACTATGGTGTCGTCATAATAAAAAGAGGGATGTACTACAGTCATAGTCCCTCGAGATGGAGAGGAAGATGACAAGACTGGCAGTAATTAAAATTGGGTTTATATATAGTTTATTAAGGGGGATAATAGGGGCAGCTGTAAAGCACAACAAAGATATATCATACCATGTCAAGAAATCTAACACATGAGTCTCAACAACTACAAAACCAGCTCTCAAAACTGTGAAAAATCAACTCACAAAAAAGAATGTCCCAGAACACAGAAATCATCAACATAAAAATAAACATATCACAATGGCAGCAGTGAACACATACCTATTCATAATTACATTGAATGTGAATGGATTGAATGCTCCAGTAAAGAGACACCAAGTGTCATCTTGGATCAAAAGACATGACCCATCCATATGTTGTCTACAAGAAACTCACTTGAGACCTAAAGATAGGAACAAACTGAAAATTAAAGGATGGAAGAATATATATCAAGCTAACAATGAACAAAGTAGAGCAGGGGTAGCAATTCTAATCTCAGACAAAATCAACTTTAACGTCAAATCCACCATCGTCGGCAAAGATGGACACTATTTATTGCTGAAAGGTTCAGTACACAAGTAGGACTTAACTATATTAAATATTTATGCACCTAATATCAGAGCACCTAAATACATCGAAGAAACACTGACTATGCTGAAAAGAGATTTAGATGACTCCACAATAATAGTGGGAAACTTTAACACTCCGCTCTCATTACTAGACAGATCACCTAGAAAAAAGCTCAGTAAAGATACAGAAGACCTCATTGACACAATTAAACAACTAAACCTCATTGATATATACAGAACTTTCCACCCATCAGCAGACAACTACACTTCTCCAGTGCACATGGAACATTCTCCAGAATTGACCATGTGATAGGCCATAATGCAATGCTCAACAAAATCCATACCACTGAATTACTGCAAAGCATCTTCTCAGATCACAAAGCCATAAAAGTTGAAATCAATAGCAGAAAAAACAGAGATAGAAAGTGGAACTCTTGGAAACTGAACAACATCTTGCTCAAAAAAAAACATGGGTTGTAGAGGAAATCAAGGATGAATTAAAGAAATTCATGGATTCCAATGAGGACGAATGCACTTCCTACCAGGACCTATGGTATACAGCCAAAGCAGTGCTCAGACGTCTGTTTATCTCCATAAATGCACACATCTGGAAGGAAGAAAGAAACCAAATCAAGGAACTAACCCTACAGCTTGAACAAGTAGAAAGACAAAAACAGAGGAGCCCGTCGGGCACCAGAAGAAACGAGATCATAAAGATTAGAGCAGAGCTAAATGAATTAGAGAATAGAAAAACAATTGAAAAAACTGAAAAAATCAAATGCTGTTTTTTTGAAAAGATCAACAAAATTGACAAACCACTGGCTAAACTTACTAAAGAAAAGCAGGAAAGGAAACAAGTAACCCAAATTAGAAATGAGAGGGGAGTTGTCACCACAGATGCAACAGAAATCAAAAATGTCGTAACAGAATACTATGAAAGACTGTACTGTAACAAATTTGAAAACCTAGGGGAAATGGACCAATTCCTTGACTCATACCATCTACCCAAATTATCACAATATGAAGCAGAACAACTTAGTAAACCCATCACAAAGGAAGAGATTGAAAAGGTCATCAAAACACTGCCAACCAAAAAAAGTCCGGGCCCAGGTGGCTTCACTGCAGAATTCTACCAAGCATTTAGAGAAGAGTTATCTCCAATACTACTGACACTATTTCACAGTATAGAAAGGGATGGAGTACTCCCAAACTCATTCTATGAAGCCAGCATAACCCTGATACCTAAGCCAGGGAAAGACCCAACAAAGAAGAAGAACTACAGACCGATATCACTCATGAATCTAGATGAAAAAATCTTCAGCAAAATTCTTGCCAATAGACTACAACATATCAAGAAAGTAATCCATCATGACCAAGTGGGATCCATACCAGGGATGCAAGTCTGGTTCAACATCAGAAAAACAATCAATGTGATTTCCAGCCAACCACATAAATAATACAAAAGACAAGGATCACCTGGCTTTGTCCACTGACACAGAGAAGGCATTTGATAAAGTCCCACACCCATTCATGCTAAAAACTCTTAGCAAAATGGGCATAGACGGCAAATTCCTCAACACAATAAGGGCTATTTATACAAAGCCAATTGCCCCCATCATCCTAAATGGAGAGAGACTGAAAGACTTTCCCTAGTGATCAGGAACTAGACAAGGATGCCCACTCTCACCTCTCCTATTCAACATTGTGCTAGAAGTTCTAGCGAGAGCAGTTAGACAAGACCAAGAAATAAAGGGCATCTGCATCGGCAAAGAGGAAGTTAAAATCTCCCTGTTCGCAGATGATATGATCGTATATGCAGAGAACCCCAAGGAATCTATAAGTAAACTACTCAAACTGATAGAAGAGTGCAGCAAAGTCTCAGGATACACGATAAACATAAGTAAATCAGTAGGATTCCTTTATACCAACAATGAGACTGTTAAGGAAGAAATTAGCAAACCAATACCATTTACGATAGCCCCTAAGAAGATAAAGTACCTAGGAATAAATCTAACCAGAGAAACAACAGACCTTTACAAAGAGAACTACAGGCCCTTACTACAAGAAACTAAGAGAGACTTAGATAAATGGAAAAACCTATCCTGCTCATGGATAGGAAGACTTAACATTGTGAAAATGTCTATTTTACCCAAAGCCATTTATTTATATAATGCAATCCCAATACAAGTTCCAGCGTTATTTTTTAATGAGATGGAGAAACAAATCACCAATTTTGTTTGGAACGGGAAGAAGCCCCGGATAACTAAGGTACTACTAAAGAAGAATAACACACTGGGAGGCCTCTCGTTACCCACTCTTAGAACATGCTACACTGCCACAGTGGTCAAAACAGCCTGGTACTGGTACAAGAACAGACAGATCAATCAATAGAACAGAATTGAGACCCCAGAGATGACACCGTCTTCCTATGAACAGTTGATATTCGACAAAGGCCCTAAGACATCAAACTGGGGTAAAAACAGTATCTTCAATAAATGGTGTTGGCAAAATTGGTTATCCATCTGCAATAAACTGAATCAAGATCCATATCTTACACCTTACACAAAAACCAACTGCAACTGGATAAAAGACCTGAATATCAAACCTAAAATGATAAAGTTCATTGAAGAAAAGGTAGGAAGAAAAATGGAAGTTTTAATACACAATGAGGACAGACTCCAAAATCTGTCAAAGAAACCATAATCAACAGAAGAGAAAATAGATAAATGGGAACTATTAAGAATCAAACACTCTTCCTCATCCAAAGACTTTATTAATAGAATTAAAAGAACACCCACAGAATGGGAAAAAGTATTTGGCAACTCTATGTCAGACCTATGTTTGATCTTCATAATCTATAACATACTACAAAATATCGATAAGAAGAAAATAAACCATCCAGTTAAGCGATGGGTAAAGGAGATGGACAGACATTTCACTAAAGAGGAGATCCAGGCAGCCAAAAACACATGCGGACATGTTCACAATCTTTAGTTATTAAAGAAATTCAAATCAAGATGACAATGAGATACCATCTCACCCCAACAAGATTGGCCATGATCCAGAAAACACAAAACAACAAATGCTAGAGAGGCTGTGGATAAAGTGGGACCCTCGTACACTGTTGGTGGGGTTGCAAAATAGTCCAGCCTCTTTGGAAAGCAATCTGGCACTTCCTTAAAAAAATGGATATTGATATACCATTTGACCTAGTAACTCCACTACTTGGAATATATCCTACAGAATCAAGGCCTTTCACACCAATGGACACATGCACCAGAATGTTTATCACAGCAGTCCACGATAGCAAAAACATGGAATCAACCCAGATGCCCAACAACAGAAGAATGGATAGGTAAACTATGGTATATATACTCAATGGAGCACCACTACGCAATGACAAAGAACAATGATGATTCCAGGAAACATCTCCTAACCTGGTTTCAACTGGAAGACATTATGTTGAGTGAAAGTAGTCAGCGACAAAAGGACAAATATTGCATGAGACCTCTACGATAAGATCTCAAAAACAGACTTGTGTATAGAAGAAAAGACTCTTTGACAGCTGCAAGGGAGGGGAGGGAGTTTGGGTGAAGGGGAGGGTTTAATTTAGATATTTACTAGAGATCTGGTTGGGAGAAAGCGGTGATAGCACACATTAGAAACAAGAACAACATTAAGTGGACTTCAGCATAACTTGAGTACTCCTTCCATCTTAACCAAATATTGCATGGATAGAGTAGCTGGGGCAGGGGGCAGGGGGCAGGGGACCATGCTGTCAGACAAAATTGAGGCCAACTGGCACAACTAACATTTTGCTAAGAGAGCTCTCTGCACCCCACATTGGTGAGTGGCATCTGGGGTCTTAAAAGCTGCCAAGCTGCCATCTGAGGACACAGCAAATGGTCCCAACTCAGCAGGAATGGATGTTCACCGAGGACCAAAATGACATGCGGTAAAGACAACCTAGAAGACAGAGAGACCCACAGGAGTGGGTGCCTACATCGACTTGGGACCAGAAGAACTGGATGGTGCCCGGCCACCACCAGTGATAGCCAGAATGAAGCTCACAGAGAGGAGTCTCACTGGCAACACAAGAATAAAAAAGGGTGCATCCTGAGATCTCCACTAAAAGACCTCAGTTGATGGTCCAGTGGTTTTAGGGTTCCCCTAAGAGCATGGCCCCCGGCCCTGATGCTGCCCTTACCCATAAATTATAATAAAAGTCCACTCTTTGGACAGGAATGGATTGGACTTGGCAATGCAGAGTGACCATATACTGGATGCGCTTTATTGTTCTATACATCTATAGGATATCACCTTGCTGACCTCTGGCTGGAGGAAGGGGAGTGGACGGAGAGGATGGGAAAGGAGACTGTTGGGAGGATGAAACATGTATGGAGCAGAGAGGAGTAGTGTGCTGTCACCGGTCAGGGAGAGCAGTGGAAGCTGCATATAGGTGTACATGTAAATTTATATGGGAATGTACATTTTCACTCAATCATGTTAAATAAAAAATTAAAAAAATAATGAAGAAATTTGAAGAAGAATTAAGCACGTGGAACTTTAGCAAGAGGAGCAATATACATGGAGTTGGAGCTCTTGAACAGGAAGAGATAGCAGAAAATACAGAGAAAATTGTTGAAGAGTTGCTTACAGAAAACTTCCTTAACATCATGAAAGAAGAGAACATAGCTATTCAAGATGCTGATCAAACTCCACAAAAGGCAGATCCTAAGAGAAACCCAGCAACACATAGTCAAGTTTAGTACAGTGAAATATAAAGAGAGGCTCTTAAAGACAGCTAGGTATAAATCAAAACTAATCTACAAAGGGAAGTCCTGTAGACTGTCCTCTGACTTCTCAGCAGAAACCATGGTGGCAAGAAGGCAATGGAATGATACATACAAAGCCTTGAAGAAGAAAAACTTTGAACAAAGAGGTCATACATCCTGCAAAATTCTCTCTCGAGTGTGGCGGTGAAATTATGACATTCTCAGATAAACAGAAGCTTAGAGACTTTGCCACAACCAATCCAAAATTACAAGAAATACTGAAGAAGCTCTTTGATTAGAAAATCAAGAACATCATATGTATACTCAATGACGTAATGCAGGACACAGCAACCAGAGTCCTACTCAGGGAAGTCACAAAGCTCAATCAAAGATAAAATACTAAATTTAGAGAAACAGATATCTTAACATGTAAACTATGACATCATCACACTATGAAGAGGGAAATGCTATAGAATTTATACCTCTTGCAGATGGAGAGGAAGTTAAGGAGATATACAGAAGTTAAACATTGGTTTAAACTTAGAACATTAAGGGGTAGACCTAAAGCAAACTAACAAACCTGCATATCTAACAAGAAACATAACACAGGAATCTCAACAGACACAAAACTAACATAGAATAGGATGAAAAGAAAACTCATAAATAGAACAACCCAGAATAAAATATTAAGTGGAACACACACAAAAAAATACAAAAATAAATGCAGCAAAATGACAGCACTAAATTCATACTTATCAATAATTACATTGAATGTAAATGGATTAGCAGCACCAATAAAGAGACAGAGTAAAAGGCTGGATCAAAAAACACAATCCGTCTATATGCTGTGTACAAGAAACACACATTAGACTCAAAGATATGAAGAAATTGAAAATCAAAGGATGGGAGAATACGTACCAAGCAAACAACATGCAAAGAAAAGCAGGAATAACAATACTAATCTCAGGTAAAATAGATTTTAAAGCAAAATCCACCATCATGAACAAGGATGTTCATTATTTATTGCTTAAATGTTCAGTACATAAGGAGAATATAACATTAAATATTTATGCACCCAATATCATAGCATGTAAATACATCAAACAAATGCTGACAACATTGAAAAATGAGATAGAACACTTCTCAATAATAGTAGGAGATGTCAACACTCCACTTTTAGTAATGGATAGATCATCCAGAGAGAGACTCAGTAAAGATACAGAAGATCTTATTGTGACAATCAGCCAACTCAAACTTATCTACATATACAGAAATTTTTATCCAGTAACAGATAAGTTCACCATCTTTTCCAGTGCACATGGAACAGTCTCTAGTATAGACCACGTATTAGGCCATAAAGCAACTCTGAACAAAATCCAAGCCATTTAATTATTGCAAGGCATCTTCTCAGACCACAAAACCGTAAAAATTGAAATCAATAGCAGTAAAAAAAAATTAGATGAAATTTAAACTCATGGCAACTGAACAACATCTTGCTCGAAAAGTGATAGGTTATAGACAAAATCAAAGATGCAATAAAGAAATTCATGGAAGCCAACAACAATGAAAACACATCCTACAAGAACTTATGAGATACACCAAAAACAGTGCTCAGAGATCAACTTATCTCTATAAATGCACACGACCAAAACAAAGAAAGATCTCAAATCAAAGAACTAACCCTAAAGCTTGAACAAGTAGAAAGACAGCAACAAAAGAACTCTTTGGGCACCAGGGGGGAAAAAAAAAAAAACAGACAACAAAAATTAGAGCACAGGAGGTGGAGCCAAGATGGCAGAGTAGACACACATCTTCTTAATTGTCTTTGAAAACTAAGGACTGGATGGGGAAGCTGCAAAGCACAATAACAATACAACATGTTAAAACAAGAAATGTAATTCAAGAGTCTCAACAGACACAAAACTGACACTGAAAAAGATGAAAAGTCAACCCGTAAAGAAGAATGACCCACAACAGAATTATTGCAAAGCATCTTCTCAGACCATAAAGCCATAAAACTCAAAATCAATACAGAAAAAAAATAGAGAAATTGGAACTCACAGAAACTGAACAGTACCTTGCTCAAAAAGTCACAGGTTATAGATAAAATCAAAGATGCCAAGGCCAAGTGCCGTCGAGTCGGATAAAGAAATTTATGGATTCAAATGAGAATGAACATACATCCTACCAGAACCTATGGGATACAGCCAAAGCAGTGCTTAGAGGTCAGTTGATCTGTATAAACGCACACATCTGGTGGGAAGAAAGAAACCAAATCAAAGAATTAACACTACAGCTTCAACAATTAGAAAGAGAACAACAGAGGAACTACTCAGGCACCAGAAGAAAACAGATAATAAAGATTAGAGAAGAACTAAATAAATTAGAGGACAGAAGAATAATTGAAAAAATTGAAAAGATCAAAAGCAAGTTTTTTGAGATCAGCAAAATTGACAAATCATTGGCTAAACTCACTAAAGAAAAACAGAAAAAGAAACAACCTGAATAAGAAATGGGATTGGAGATGTCACAACAGATCCAACAGAAATCAAAAGTGTCATAACAGAACGCTACAAAAGACTTCTGTAACAGATTTGAAAACCTAGAGAAAATGGGCAAACTTCTAGATTCATGTCAACTACCAAAATTATCACGTGAAGAATTAGAACAACTTAATAAACTCATCACAAAGGAAGAGATTGAAAAAGTCACCGAAAAACTACCAACCAAAAAAGCCCTGCCCCAGATGGCTTCACCACAGAATTCTACCGAGTTTTAGAGAAGAGTTAACTCCAATACTACTGAGACTATTTCTTATGATAGAAAAGGATGGAATACTCCTAAATTCATTCTATGAAACCAGTGTAACCCTGATACCAAAGCCAGGGAATGATCCCACAAAAAAGGAAAATTACAGACCAGTATCACTCATGAACCTACATGTAAAACTCTTCAGCAAAATCCTTGCTGATAGAATTCAATAAAATATCAAAAAAATAAGTCATCACAGGAAGTTAGATTTATATCAGGGACATAAGGCTGGTTTGACATCAGAAAAACAATTAATGTGATCCACCACATGAATAACACAAAAGATAAAATCACCTGAGATTTTCAATTGATGCAGAAAAGGCATGCTAAAAACTTCATGCTAAAACTCCCAGCAAAATAGGAAGAGATGGGAAATTCCTCAATGCAGTAAGGGACATCTAAGCAAAGCCAACTGCCTATATCACACTGAATGGAGAGAACTGAAAGAATTCCCCTTGACAATGGGATGCAGACAATACGCTCACTCTCAACACTTCTACTCAGCCTTGTAGAAGTTCTGGTCAGAGCAATCAGACAAAACAAAGAAATAAAGTCCATCCACACTGGCAAAGAAGAAGTAAAAAATCTCCTTGTTTGCAGATGATATGATTGTATACCCTGAGAATTCTAAAGCATCCCTAAGTAAACTACTGAAACTAATAAAGGAGTTCAACAGAGTATCAAAATATAAGGTAAACAAAAGTAAATCGGTAGAATTCCTGTATACCAACAAGGAGACCATCCAAGAAGAAATCATCAAATTTACTATAGCCCCTAAGAAGATAAAATGCCTTGGAATGAATGGAACTAGAGAAATAAGAGACCTATACAAAGAGAACTACAAGACCTTACTGCTAGAAACCCAGAGAAACTTACATAAATGGAGAAACCTACCCTGCACATGCATAGGAAGATTTAACGTTGTGAAAATGGCTGTTTTACCCAAAGCCGGCTACATACACAATGCAATCCTAATATAAATTCCAGTGACATTTTCTAATGAGATGGAGAATCAAATCACCAACTTTGTTTGGAAAGGGATGAAATCCCAGATAATAAAGGCACTACGGAAGAGGAAGAATACAGTGCAAGGCCTCTCACTACTCAACCTTAGAAGTTATTACACTGTCACAGTAGTCAAAACAGCCCGGTACTAGTACAAAAAGATACACTTAGATCAATGGAACAGAGTTGAGACACCAGAGATGCTATTATCCTCCTATTGATATTTGACAAAGCCCCTAACGTTGTAAACTGGGGTAAAAACAGTCTCTTTAACAAATGGTCCTAGCAAAAATGGATCTCCACCTGCCAAAAATTGAAACAAGAACCGTATCTCACACCTTACACAAAAACTAACTCAAATTGGATAAAAATCCTAAATATGAAACACAAAACAATAAAGGTCATCCTAGAAAAACAAGGTCAACAATGGAAAATTTAATACACAGCTTAGACAGACTTCAAAATCTGAGAAAGAATAATCAACAGAAGAAAAAATAGGTAAGTGGGAACTATTAAGAATCAAATACTTTTACTTGTCCACAGACTTTGTCAAAAGAATTAAAGGACCACTTATAGAATGGAAAAAAAATATTTGGCAACTATATGTCAAATCAATGTCTGATCTCAATAATCTACAAGGTTCTGCAAAGTACCATCAATAAAAGAGTAAACTCAATTAAGCAATGAGCAAAGGAGAAGGACAGACACATCACTAATGAGGACATCCGGCAGCAAGAAGACACATGAGGAAATGCTCACAATCATTAAAGAATTAAAGAAATTGAAATCAAAACTACAGTGAGATACCATCTCTCTCCAGCAAGGTTGGCCATGATCCAAAAAACACAAAACAACAAAATGCTGGAGAGCCTGTGGAGAAATTGGAGCTCTCCTACACTGCTGATGGTATTGCAAAATTGTACAACCTCTTTGGAAAGCAGACTGGTGCTTCCTTAAAAAGCTGGAAATAGATATACCACTTGATTCAGTAATCCCACTGCTTGGAATATATCCTACAGAATCAAGGGCAGTCACATGAACAGAGACATGTACATGAATGCTTATTGAAGCACAGTCCACAATGGCTAAAAGATGGACTCAACCTAGATGCCCAACAACAGATGAAGGGATAAATAAACTATGGTACATGTTATGGATTGAATTGTGTCCCCCCAAAAGTATGTATCCATTTCCTCTGGACTTTCAAATCTGTTAGAGTGCAATTTTTCATAGTATTCTGCTATAATACTTTCAATTTCAGTTGAGTCTGTTGTGACATCTTCCATCTCATTTCTTATTCAGGTTATTTGTTTCCTGTCCTGTTTTTCTTTTGTGAGTCTGGACAATTGTTTATGGATTTTGTTGATCTTTTAAAAAAGAAAAGCTTTTGGTTTTGTTAATTCTTTTGATTGTTTCTGTATTCTCTAACTCATGTAGTTCTGCTTTAATTTTTATTATCTGTTTTCTTATAGTGCCCGAAGGGCTCTTTTCTTGTTCTCCTTCTTCTTGTTCAAGTTGTAGGGTTAGTTTCTTGCCTTGGGCCCTTTCTTCACTCCAGATGTGTGCATTTATAGAGATAAATCGACCTCTGAGTATTACTTTTGCTGTATCTCTAAGGTTCTGGTAAGATGTTTTCATTCTCTTTAGGTGCTGTGAATTTCTTTAATTGTATCTTTGATTTTTTCTGTAACCCATGAATTTTTGAGCAAGGTGTTGTTCAGTTTCCATTAATTTGAATTTCTACCCCTGTTTTTCCTTTTATTGATTTCAAATTTTGTGACTTTAGGTCTGAGAAGAATCTGATGTTAGTATTCCCACTTCTGCTCTTCTTTGCATGTTGTTAGCTTGTTAAATATTTTTGCATCCTTTCCGTTTCAGTTTGTTTATGTCTTTGAGTCTAAATTGTGTTCCTTATAAGCAGCATATCGACAGACAGTGTTTTTTGATCCAAGCTGTTACTCTCTGTTTCTTTATTGGTACATTAAATCCACGTACATTCAGTGTAATTATTGACAGCCATGTATTTAGTGTTGTCATTTTGGTGCATTTATTTTTGTGTTGCTGATGCTTTCTTTGTTCCATTTAATACTCTCTTCCGGGTTGGTTTTCTTTTTGTCTTTTTCAGTGTTGTTTTTGTGTTTGTTGAGACTTCTTATTGTGTTTCTTGCTTTGATATGTATTATCATTAATTTGCTTTGTGGCTACTCCTTTATTTCCCTGTAACATTCTATGTTTAACCCAGTTTTTAACTTGTCTATTTCCCTTTAACTTCCTCTCCACTTGAAAGATCTATGAGTACTGTAATGTATTCCTCTTTATAATGTAATGTCACAGTTTACATGTTGAGATCTTCATTTCCTTAATTTTAATATTTTAGTTTTGATTGAGCTTTGGGACTTCTCTAATTAAGTAGATGTCTGGATGCTTTACTTTTCATTGCATCCATGTGTATACATCTAGTATTATTGATTTTCTAATCAAACAAATTCCTTCAGTATTTCTTATAATTTTGGTTTGGTTTTTACAAAGTATCTAAACTTCTGTTTATCTGAGAATGTCCTAAGTTCACCATTATATTTGAGAGACAATTTTGAAGGGCATGTAATTCTTTGTTGGAAGTTTTTTCTTTCAAGGCTGTGTATGTGTTGTCCTGTTGCCTTCTTGCCAACATGATTTTGGCTGAAAAATTGGAGGTCAATCTAAAAGACTTCCCTTTGTACTTAGTTTTGGTTTAAGCCTAGCTACCTTTAAGCCCTCTCTTTACATTTCATTTTGTTAAGCTTGGTTCTAATTTGCCCTGGTGTCTTTCTTTCAGCATCTACGTTTTGTGAATTCCAATGTGCATCTTGAATGACTATCTTCTCTTCTTTCATGATGTCAGGGAAGCTTTTTGTCAGCAATTCTTCAACAATTCTCTCTGTATTTCTGCTATATCTCCCTGTTTTGGTATTTCAGTTGTTTGTGAATTGGTCCTCTTGACAGTGTTGCATGATTTTCAGTGTTTCTTCAGTTTTTCTTGATGATTTTATCTGATTTCTCCTCATAAATGCTGATTTTCAGTTGCTTTATCTTTAATCTCACTAATTCTGCTTTCTATTTCCTCAATCCTCTCTTTTGGCTTTCAGTTGTATTGTCTAACTGTAATTTTATTATTCATTTGCTGAATTTCAGAACATTGTTGTTCCAGCAGTTCACATAATTTGTTTCATTTTTATTCTGCTGCACTTTATCTAATCTTAATACTAAGATCTAGAAGGGCTCTATACATAATTCTTTTGTACACTATCTCCTGTAATTTCAGGAAAGCTTCTTCATCTAGGATGTTTTCTGACTCTTTATTTTGGGAGTTTTCTTGAGCCGTTGTGGTCTGCTTCTTTAAATGGTTAGGTATTATTGTCTTCAATACATCAGAATGCTGTTCAGCTTTTCTGGTGTCATCCAAGCAGAAGCTATGGCATAGCTCAGATAAGGGAGTGGGGAAGGGTACTGCTTTAGTTGGTCACCAGCCACCACTGGATACTCTAGTTGCAGCTGTCTTAAGTACAGAGTGCTGCTCAGCTTGCCAGCTGATGCCAGCTAGACCCTCACGGGTGACAGGCCTTGCCTCCTGGCTGACAAAGGTGTCAATGTACTTGTGCAGACTTTCCAGGGCCACGCCAGCAGCTGCTACAGTGAAGGAAGGAGGGAAGTGCACTGCCACACTTGACTGCCAGCCATTGTTGCATTCTCTAAGTGTGGCTATCTTAAGAACAGCTTCTCTACTGAGAGTTACACAGCCCAGTAGCAGCTGGTTCCAGCAGGGCCTTCAGGCTCAGCAGACTCTGCCCCCTGGCTAGCAAAGATTGTGACTTACTTGTGGAGTCTTTCTGGAGCTGCATCAGCAGACTATATGGCATGACTCCAAGAAGTGAGGAGGGAAGTGAAGTGCCTTATTTGACTGTCAACCACCTCTGCATTTTCTGGGTGTGGTTGTCATAAAAACAGCTTTTCTGCTGAGAAAAGTCCTGTCCAGTGACATACCACAGCTCAGTGTGACAGCAAGCCCCAGGTGGCCACTCTGGTTTGGCTTACTCCACCTGTCAGCTGACTGAGTGGCATCCCACCTGTGCTGCCTCTCCTGTGTTGTGCCAGCAGAATCTATGGCATGACAGAGAAGTGGGGATGAGGGAGGAGGGCATTTCTGGACATGGCCACCAACTGCCAACCCCCAGTTGCCACTGGGTTCTCTAGATGTGACTGTCTTAAGTACAGTCTTTCTGTTGTGAGAGAGACTCACGTGCTGCTGGCCATCATGGCAGCCAGCCCTCACCCGGCTTTCAGTTGCAGTAGCCCCAGTCCCAGTCTTCTGGTTGACAAATCTGTGAGCCCCTCCATCACTGCACCAACAGAGCTGTGCGGCTGTCTCACCTTTAACAAAGATAGTTTCCTTCCCTCTTCACCCAGTCTGATATCACAATTTTCCACCTGATCTTGGGGCTCCTAAAATTTCCACTCTGCTCCCTGCAGTTGTTTTTCTAGGACTTAATTCCCAGAGGCAATTCAGGAGATGTATGACTAGTCTGCCATTTTAGTCCTACCTTCTCTTGTTTTGTTTTGAAATGCCAAAGTAGATCATGCAATCTAGTTTGATTATTGGTTTCTGTCTTAGTTATCTAGGTCTACTATAACAGAAATACCACAAGTAGATGTCTTCAACAAAGAGAAATTTATACTCTCGCAGTCTACTAAGCTGCAAGGCCAAATTAAGGGCATCAGCTCCAGGTGAATGCTTTCTCTCTCTGTTGGCTCAGAAGAAAGGTCTTGTGCTGCTTCAGTGTTTCCTTGCTCTGGGTGCATCTCAGTACAGAAACCTCAGGTCATCAAAAATAAAGAGGAACATATAAACACTGGTATATTAGATATTAATGAGCAGAAATGGACTGATTTTAACCATTCTGAATTGGGCAATCATGTCACCAATTATGCTGGAAATGATAACTTGAAGACAAATGGTGTTTCAGTCATCATCAAAAAGAGCATTTCAAGATATGTCTTGAAGTGGAATGCTTTTCATGATAGGATAATATCCACACACCTACAAGGAGTACCAATTAATATGATTATCATTCAAATTTATACAGCAACCACTAACGACAAAGATGAAGAAATTGAAGTTTTTTTTTTTTTTTACCAATTTTTGCACGTTGAAATTGATCCAATTCGCAGCAACAATGTTGTTAATTATTACCAGTGATTGGAATGCAAAACTGGAAACAAAGAAGGAACGGTAGTTGGAAAATATAGCCTTAGTGATAGAAATGATGCCAGAGACAACAGAATTTTCTAGGAACAATGACTTATTCACTATAAGTAACTTTTTACAGAAAAGTAAATTCCAGCACTTGTGTGAAATACACAAGAATGAAGTTGATTCTGTCTGTGAAACAAGATAATGGAGAAGTTCAGTATAATGAGTCACAGCAAGGCTGGGGTCAACTGCAGAACAGACTATCAGTGTTCATGTGGAAGTTCACACTGAGGCTGAAGAAAGTTAAAAGAAGTCCATGAGAGTCAAATTGTAATCTTGAGTGTATCTCACTTGAATTTAGGCACCATCTCAAAAATATATGTGACACATTGAATACTGATGACTAAACGCTAGAAAAGTTGTGGGAGGACATCATATACAAAGAAAGCAAACATTATTAAAAATAAAGAAAGACAAGACCAAAATGCATGTCAGAAGAGTCTCTGAAACTTGCTCTTCAACATAGAGCAGCTAAAGCAGTGTAAGAAATGATGAAGGAAAAGAGCTGAACAGAAGATTTCAAAGGGTGGTTCAAGAGGTTAATGCAAATTATTACAAAAAAATGTGTAAAGACCTGAAGTTGGAAAATCAAGGGAAAGAACACTCTTAGCGTTTCTCAAGCTGAAAAAACTGAAGACAAAATTGCAGCTTCAAGTTCCAATACTGAAGGATTCTGCAGGTAAAATATTGAATAAGTCAGGATGTGTCAAAAGAAGGTGAAAAGAATATACAGGCTCACTGAACCTAAAAGGCCTGGCAGACACACAACCATTTCAAGTGTAGCATACGATAAGAACCAATGATATTAAAGGAAAAAGTCCAAGCTACACTTATGACATTAGTAAAAAATGAGACCCCGGGAAGTGATGGAATGCCTAATGAGATGTTTCAACAAACATGATGCAGTACTGGAAGTGATTATTCATCCATCTATGCCAAGAAATTTGGAAGCTAGTTACCTGGCTAATTGATGGGAAAAGAACGGTATTTTTACTCATTTCCATGAAAAGTGATACAACATAAAGTGGAAATTATAGAACAGTAGCACTGATATAACCACAAGTGAAATTTTTCTGAAAATAATTTAAAAAATGGTTGCAACAATACATTGCCAGGGAACAGCGAGACACTGAAGCCAGATTCAGAAGAGGATACTGAAGGAGAGATAATATTACTGACATAAGATGGATCTTGTTTGAAAGCAGAGAGTACCAGAAAGATATTCACCTGTGTTTCATTTACTATGCAAAGGCTTTTGACTATGTGGATCATAATACATTATGGACAGCTTTGTGAAGAATGAGAATTCTAGCATTTAACTGTGTCCTGAGTCACCTGTATGTAGACCAAGAGGTAGACATTTGAACAGAACAAGGGGATATTACATGGTTTAAAATCAAGAAAGTTGTGAATAATGCTTTCACCTTATTTATTTGATCTGTAGGCTCAGCAAATACTCAAAGAAGCTGGACTGTATAAAGAAGAAAAGGGTATCCGAATTGGAAGAAGACATCATTAACAACCTGCAATATACAGGTGACACAACCTTGCTTGCTGAAAGTAAAGAGGATTTGAAGCACTGACTGATGAATATCCATAACTTTGGTATATGTTACACCTCAGCGTAAAGGAAACAAAAATCAGATGTGGGGTCAAGATGGTGGCATAGACACACTACCTTGCTGAGCCCTCTAGAGACAAAGAACATGAAAATCAATAAAACTGATCAAATTGATAATTACAGGAGGCCTAAACACCTGCTAGAAAAATATAAGAACAGACTGGGAGACAGGAAGACCATAGGAATGCTGGGCTACCCCAGATGAAACACTGTGGCACCAGGCAGAGAAACCCCATGCCCTGAAGGTGAGCCAGGCAGATTAAAACTCCCTAACCAAAACAAAGACAAGGAGTGGGATTGAGAGAAACTATGAGGATTGATGCAACATTTGGCCTTGCAAGGGAGATGCACACTAGCCTAAACAAACTAGCCCAGTGCCAAAGGCCTCCATGCAGGACAGACACACTTGAGATGAGGCCAGCTGGCAATCAGAGGGCCTTAGGACTCAACCCAGAAAGCCTTAGAGCAGCACAGGGCAAGGAGGCTTGGGTCTGGCTGACCCTGAGTGGTGACCATGGTAAGGCACGAGAGTCTGGACAACAGCATGGGTGCATGCATAACAAGGGGGCAGCTGTGGCTCAAGTGATGCACCTGGCCCAGGGGCAGTGGTGGTGCAGGTGACATGCCTGCCCAGGGGCAACAGTGACATGGGTGATGCCCATGGCCTAGGGACAGTGGAGCAGAGGAGCATGGGCCAGTGTAGTATAGGATCAGGCAGGTGAAGAAGTGTCAGGTCAAGCTAAGGAGAGCTGGGCTGGCCAGTCTACCACACCACAGGACAGTTAAGAGCATGGAGCACAAAATTATCTGACTACCAGAGAAATACCAGTCCACCCTGAAAAGAAAGACACTAGATAGGTCAACTGAATTATTACATCTTCAAAAATCAAGCCAGCTCAAAAGTCCTGAATATCCATAGACACAGCTTAAACCACAATAACCAAAGAAACAAAAAAAAAGTTGCAACAACTTCCTGATGGCTGAGAGACAACAATCAATTTCTAAACATGTAAAGAAGCCAACTACTTTTGCTTCTGAAGATTCCCAGAATGAAGAATCAATGGATTTCCCAGATGAAGAAGACTTCCTGCTATTATTAGAGGTAGAATACAAAAGTTTGATATACAGAGCAGTCCAAGATATCAGGAAAGAGATCAGCCAAAAAGTGGACATCTGAAAGGGCCCACATTGAAGAACTAACTCTTCAACTTCAACAACTGGAAACAACCCAGCAAAAGAACTCATTGGGGTCCAGAAGAAAGTGAATAATATAAATTGGAGCAGAAATAAATAAAATAGAAACATAATTGAAAGAGTTTACAAGACCAAAAGCTGATTTTTTGAAAAGATCAATAAAATTGATTAGCTGTTGACTGAACTGATGAAAGAAAAGCAGGAAAAGAAACAGCTTGAAGAAGACATGAGATCGGTGATTTCACAATAGACTCAACTGAAATGAAAAGAATCACAACCGAATACACCAATGGAACAGAATTACAAATCTAAATATATCGAGCACCCGTGAACAACTGATATTTGATAAAGGCTCAAAGGCTCTGAACTGGGGAAAAGACAGTGTCTTCAACAAATTGTGTTGGCATAACTAGATATCCATCTGCAAAAAATGAAACAAGATCCTTATCTCACATCATATGCAAAAACTAACTCAAATTGGATCAAAGACCTAAATAGCTTTTAAGCTAAAACAATAAAGATCTTGGAAGAAAAAAATGGGAAGACATTGGAAGCCCTAATATATGGCCTTAACAGTGTACAAAAAACCCACCAACAACCCCCAAACACCTGAAATGAAAATAGACTGTTCGGGACTCTTAAAAATCAAATACTTATGCTCATCCAAAGTCTCCATTAAAAGAGTAAAAAGACTGCATACAGAGTGGGAGTGAATATTTGGCTACCACATTTCTGACCAACACATAATCTCTCTAATCTGCAGGATACTGCAAAATGTCAACAAGAAAAAGACAAACAAGCCAATTAAAACATGAGAGAAGAGCTTGAACAGGTACTTCACCAAAGAAGACATACAGGATTTCAACAGATATGTGAAGAAATGCTCATGATCACTAGCCATCAGAGAAATACAAATTAAATTACAATGAGGTACCAACTCATTTCAACAAATTTGGCAATAATCAAAAAAAAATGTGAAATAATAAATGCCAGAGAGGATGTGGAGAGACAGGAACTCCTCTATACTGTTAGTGGAGTGGGAGTTTAAAATGGTAAAACCACCATGGAAACCATTTTGGCACTTTCTTAGAAAACTAGGAATAGAAATACCACATGATCCTGCAATCTCACTCCTTGGCATATACCCAAGAGAAATAAGGGCCACCACACAAACAGGTAAATTCATGCCAATGTTTCTTACAGCTGTCTCCACAATAGCAAAAAGATAAATGCAACCTAGATTCCTGTAAACAGATGAATAATTAAACAAACTGTGGTATAGTCATACAATGGAATACAATGCAATGATAAGGAAACAGTGATTTAGAGAAATACCTGGTAACATGGGGGCCATCTAGAGAACATTATGCTGAGTCTATTAGCCAGATGCAAAAGGACAAATTCTGTGAGATGCTATTATTATAAGGATGCAACAAAACATTTACGCTCAGAAGAAATCAATATCTGATGATTACAAAGGTGGTGGGCTAAGGAAAGAGATGTCTACAAATTAGATAGTGGTTATGATTTGGGTTGGGTGTAGCTTGTGATAGCAAGCACTAGAAAAGTGGTACCTACAACTGCACTACATCACAATTAAACTGTTATCTAACTGCTGTCCAACTCTTTGGAGGGACAGAGTAACAGTGTTGGGGGTTAGGGGACCATGCCTTCAGGGGACATCCAAACTAATTAGCATAGCCAAGCTTTTGTTTCTTTTTCTCTAAAGAAAATGTTAGTTTATCACTTGGGGCGTCTTAAAAGTTAGCAAACTGTCATTTAAGTAGTACCAGTTAGTCCCAATCCACATGCACCAGAGGTAAACAGAAGACATCAAGAAGAGCAGGAAAATATGAGCCCACCAAATGGAAGGGACCATACGAGCCAGTGCCAGCTTGAGCACAGGACTGGAAGAACTAGAAGGTGCCTGTCCACCACCAATGACCTCCTGGATGGAGTACATAGTATGGATCTCCTGGAGAAAGATTAGAGGGCAGAACTAGAACTCAACCAAATGACTACACGTGATGATCCATCAGTCTGGAGGATCCCTTGGGAGTGTTGCTCGCAGACTCCAAGAACTGCCAGAAGAATCACCAAATTTAGTCTAGTCTTTGGTCAAAAGGTGAGCTTCAGGAATAGCTTCAGTTCTAAGTTAGCAGGGTGCTAGGAACCTTCACGTTTTTTATGACACTTGTAGAAAAACAAAGGTAAAATTATGTTACAGCGCACAAAATATAAATAATTACTGCTGCTGTTTATAGGAGCCATTAAGTCATTAAGACTAATAACAAGCCTGTATACAACAGAATGAAACAGTCCCTAGTTCTACACCATCCTCACAGTCACTTCTGTGCTTGAGCTTGCAGCCTGTCCACCTTGTTGAGTGATAGCCACCTTTATCTTCACCCTCTACTTTGCATAGCATGCTTTTCTTCTCCAAGGACTTGTTTCTCTTAATAACATGTTCAGAGAAATTAAGAGGTCTCACCATCTCGCTTCTGAGAAATATTCTGGCTACATTTTCCAGTATAGATTTGGTGATTCTTCTGGCAGTTCTTGGAATATTTAATGTGATTTACCAACATCATAATTTAAACGCATCAGTTCTTCCAACTACCTTATTTGTTGCAAGGTTTTTGCATGCATATGAGACTGCTGAGTCAGACACACGTTAGTCTTCAAGGAGACTTCCTTTTTAGCAGTTTAAAGAGATAATTTACAAGCATACAAAATAAACATTAACACCTATGAGGAATGTGTTTCTTTTTTTAATCAAGTATGAGAAATCAACTCCTGGCAATGGCAAAGTTGAAAAGCCAGAAAGGATAAGGAAAACTAGACAAATAGAAGAGGGGAACCTGAGATCTAAAGGGAAAGGAGGAGTGTCATGACCAGTTCAAGAGATTGCAGCCCATGTAACAAAATGATTTGTATACAAATTTTTGAATGAGGACCAAATTTGTACCATGAACTTTATTTTATTGCAAAATAAAATAAAGCATTAATTTCAAAATGATTATTGTTATTGTGGTGGTCAGGATTATGTCAGCTTGTCTACTACATATTTGGCTGCTGTATTAAGTGGCAGGGCGGGGTTGTGGTGGCTCCATGCCCCTTGGCTCTCATCTTGCAACCTTCTACTACGGCTGCTGGTCGCTCACTTGGCCAGGAGCTCCTGCTCTCTGGCTCCAGCGTCTCGTTCCGTGACTTGAGCTAGCACCTGTTGGACTCATCAGTCCTTACAGTCGGCACTTGAGAGTCCTGTTCCCCAACCTGCCGATCCTGGGTTCACCAGCCTCTGCCAGCTCCTGCTCCCTGATCTGCCGATCCTGGGTTCTCCAGACTTTGCGGCTCCTGCTCCCTGACCTGCTGATCCTGGTTTTACCAGCCTCTGTCACTTCATCTCTCCACCAGCTTGGGATCCACTGACCTGCACAACCAGTGATCTAGAACTCTGGTTCTCAGACTTGCTGACTTTGGGTTCCTCAGCTTCCGTGGCCATGTGAGGCTTGTGCCAGAGCTTGGGACATTCAGCTTCTGTGATTATGTGAGCTGTTTCCTATATTTGTATCCCTCCCTCCCTCCCTCCCTCCCTCCCTCCCTCCCTCCCTCCCTCCCTCCCTCCCTCCCTCCCTCCCTCCCTCCCTCCCTCCCTCCCTCCATCCATCCATCCAGTACCTACAAGTGTTACTGGTTTTGCTTCCCTAGAAAACCCAGCCCAAGACAGTTATTGATCATCAATACCTTATTATTACACTGCATACTTTTCTGTCTTTACTTTTTCATACTTTAAAGAAGTCTTTTGAAGCAAATCTACCCAGTGCAATACATGGATTGATTCCCTTACTTGTCAGTAGTATATAGACTGATTGTGATTTTTGATCCAGGCTGTTACTCTCTGTCTCTTTATAGGAGCATTCTATGCATTTACATTCAATATAATTATTGATAGATAGGTTTTTGGTGCTGTTATTTTGATGCCTTTATTTTTGTGTTCTTGATTTTTCCTCTGTTCCACTTAGTATTCTGTTCTGGATCATTTTCTTTATGGGTTTTCTTTTCATCCTTTCGATATTGATTTTGTGTCTGTTGAGACTTTTTATTGTGTTTCTTGTTTTGATGAGTAGTTTTACTACTTCTCTCCAGGGCTATCCCCTTTGATCACCCTAATGTTCTAAGTTTAAACCAGTATTTCACTTGTATTTTTTCTCCTTCACTTCCTCTCTATTTGAAAATTCTTTGAGCACTGTAATATATCCCTCTTTATAGTGTAATGTTATGGTTTACATGTCGAGATCTCCATTTCCCTAGTTTTAATATTTTAACTTTAATTGAGCTTTGTGATTTCCCTGACTAGGTAGGACTCTGAATGCTGTGTCCTGCATTGTATCCTTGAGTATACATCTACTGTTGTTGATTTTCTAACTGAATAATTTCCATCAGTATTTCTCCTAATTTTGGCTTGGATTTTGCAATGTCTCTAAGCTTCTGTTCATCTGAGCATGTCTTAATTTCACCATCTTATCTGAGAGATAATTTTGAAGGACATGTAATTCTTTTTTGGAAGTTTTTTCCTTCAAGGTTTTGCGTGTGTCATCCTGTTGCCTTCTTGCCAATATGGGTTTGGCTGAAAAATTGGAGGTCAGTCTAAAAGACTTTCCTTTGTACATTAGTTTTTGTTTAAGCCTAACTGCCTGTGAGAGCCTGTCCTTATGCTTCATTTTATTAAGCTTGATTATAATATGTCTTGGTGTCTTTCTTTTAGACTCTACCTTTTGTGGAGTTCGATGACCATCTTGAATGGCTATCTTCTTTCCTTTCATGATGTCAGGGAAGTTTTCTGTTAGCTACTCTTCAGCAATTTTCCTTGTAGTTTCTGCTACCCCTCCCTGCTCTGGAACTCCAATTACACATGAATTCTTCCTCCTGAAAGAGTCCCACATCATTCTTAGTGGTTCTTCATTTTTTTAAAAAAAAACTTTTTTTATCTGATTTCTCTTTGTAAATACTGGTTTCAGTTGCTTCATCTTCAATCTCACTAATTCTGCATTCCATTTCCTCAATCCTGCTTGTTTGGCTTTCAACTGAATTGTCTAACTCTGTAATTTTATTATTGAGCTGCTGAATTTCAGATTGTTGTTGTTCTAGCAGTTCATATAGCTTGTTTAGTTTTTCATTTTGTTATGCTGCACTTTGTCTAATTACCATCCTAAGATCTAGAAAGGCTCTATACATAATTCTTTTGTGTTCTACCTCTGGTAATTTCTGGATGGCTTCTTTATCTGGTAAGTTTTTTTGATTCCTTATTTTGGGAGTTTTCTTGAGTCGTGGTGGTATGCTTCGTTAAATGATTAGATATTGGTTGTTGTCTTCAAGCCATCAAAAAGCGGTTCAGATTCTCTGGGGTTGCACCAACCAAAGCTGTGGTGTAGCTCTGAGCAGGGAGTGGGGAAGGGCACTGCTTTAGTTGGCCACCAGCCACCACTGTATTCTCTAGATGCAGCTGTCTGAAGTGCAGCTTCTCTATTGAGAAAGATGCTGTCCAGACCAGTGATGGTGTTCAACTTGGCAGCCATCCCCAGCTGGGCCCTTACGAGTGGCAGTCCACACATCCCAGCTGATAAAGATGGTGACCTACTAGTGAAGACTCTCTGGAGTCACACCAGCAGGCACTATGGCTTAGATCAGAGAAAGGAATAGGATAGTGCACTGCCACACTCAGCTGCTAGCCACTGCTGCATTCTTTAGGTGTGGCTGACTTAAGAACAGCTTCTCTGTTAAGAGAGATGCTGTCTAGCAACATCTTGTCCCAGCTGGACCCTCAGATTTGTCAGACTCTACTTCCCAGCTGACAAAGATGGCAACCTACTTGCGGCATCTTTCTGGGGCCACATAAGCAAACTCTATGGTGTGGCTCAGAGAAGGGTGGGATTAAAGGTGCTGACACACTCAGCTGCTGGCCACCACTGTGTTCTCTAGGTGCAGTTGTCTTCAAAACAGCTTTTCTGCTGTAGGAGGTGCTGTCCAGTCAGGTGTTGCTGCCCAGCATGGCAGCTGGCCCAAGCCAGGCTCTCAGGAGCAGCCACTCTAGTCCCAGACTCCCAGTTAACAAAGATGGCATCTGTACCTATAAGCCCCTCCACCACCACAGTAGCAGAAGTGGGACCCTTTGCACTGCTGTCTCACCTCTGACAAAGGTAATTTTCCTCTTTTTGTCATCCAGTCTGATCTCACAGCTTTCCACCTGATTTTAGGACTCCTAAAATGTCCACTCTGCTCCATTCCATGGTTTATTTAGACCTTAGTTGTCAGATGGAATAGAGGAGATTTATGACTAGTCCACCACTTTGGCCCCCTCTTTCTTGTGTTTTGTTGACTATGCAAGGACATTCAACTGTGTGGATTACAAAAAATTATGGACAACATTGTGGAAAATGGAAATGCCAGAACACTTAATTGTGCCCACAAAGATTCTGTTCATGGATCAAGAGGCAGTCGTGAGAGCGGAACAACGGGACACCACATGGTTTAAAATCAGGAAAGGTTTTTGTTAGGTCTGTGTCCTATCACCATACTCTTTTCACCTATATGCCAACTAAATAATCCAAGAAATTGGACTATTTGAAGAACTGTGCATCAGGATTGGAGGAAGACTCATTAGCAACCCATGTTATGTATACCAGGACTGGCAATTAAGTTGTGAGCTCACCCTAAAAAAAGTTCTACCTGCCTCACTGCTGAATATTGCTATAGCCACTTTTCAAGTACTCCCCTTGGGAAGCTGTGCACTGATGCCAGCACCCAGTCTGCTCTTCAAAGCAGTTTGGAACTCTTTTCTGTAATGGCCATCAGAGCTATCATCATATTACCTTGATGTCCTGAATGTCATCTAAGTGTCTTCCTTTCCATACTTGCATTAGCTTCAGGTAAATAAAAAAGTCATTGAGGGCCAGGTCAGTTGAGTATGGAGGGTGTTCCAATACAGTTATTTGTTTACTGGCTAAAAACTCCCTCAAGAACAAGTTTACGATTAAGTTTATGACTTGCCACAGCACCACCATGCCACCGCACCACCATGCCACCATGCCACCATGCCACTGCGGGCAACAACCATTCCAAAAAGAGTTACAAAATTGCTTTGAAGAGTGGACTAGGTGCTGGCATGAGCACATAACTTCCCAAGCTGGGTACTTTGAAGGTTACCAGAGTGATGTTCAACAATGAGTTACGTGTCACTTAGAACAATTAAGTTCTTGGACTTATTGTCAGATCTGGTATGCAGTTATAGAACTACTGCCACCATCAGTTTTCATATGTACCTTTGTCCAACATTTGCCATCTCCAAAATGTTAATGCACTGTACAACTCTTGCTGATCAGGCAGTAGTAATGAATATATCATTGTCATTCCTTACACATGTTCATCACTGCTTGTAGGATGATTATCATCAGCTTGGAAGGAAAGATTAGTGACAACAATGGAACATTGTTTTAAAAATGCTGTATTCACATTGCTCTTGACATAGAGAGGAGAATTCTACATGGAGAACAAACAGCCTAACAGACAAAAATGCCACAAGAAGTCAATGTCTCTGAGGCAAAAAAAAGTGACCCCTAAGAGTCAAACTCTGAAAGTGAACAACTTTTGGAGAAGCATATTTATTTAACTTACATTGTCTTTTTTCTATACATAAGAGTGTATGTAAAATCTATTTTAGAATTGATATCTAAATACATCATAACAAAATCAATAATTATAAAAATAAAAGTGCTAACGATAAGGACTGATTTTGTCACGTTTAATTGGTGGTATTTTTTTCGTTGGTGGTGCCAACAATTATAACTCTCCTATCATAGTCAATAAAATATGGTATGTTATACATAAAAAAATTCTTAATTACAATATTATAATATATCCAACTCAATGGCACTTGGCCAATATATAAAATGGAAACCCTGGTGGCATAATCGTCAAGGGCTATGGCTGCTAACCAAAAGGTTGACAGTTCAAATCTAACAGATGCTCCTTGGAAACTCTGTGGGGCAGATCTACTTTGTTCTATAGCGTTGCTATGAGTCGGAATCAACTTGATGGCAGTGGGTAATATTTAAAATACATAGTCTTTATTAAAATCAAATTTTATTTATTTGTCATAACTCATTTTTCTATGTAAATATTTTTTAAATTTTATCAAATTAAGTCTGTATTAAAATAGCAACAAAAATATTTTTTGTTAAACTCATCCACCAGAATACTCAGAACTCTGGGACACTCTACTCCTGACCTATCACTTTCTCTACCAAATTCCTGCAAGCTTTCCTTAAATGTGGGGATCAGAGGAGACAACAAGATAGCTGCCTGGTTCCACCCGAGTCTCTAGGCGGATCCTACTACAGTGTCTTGGAACATGAATACTTTGTTCCAGATACAGAGCTACTTCCTTGGGGGAGGGCTACAGATGTGAAGTTTAGCTGGAAGATTCTCCCCACAAGTGGGGGTTACTCCCAGTGAATTCATTCTGAACACTGAGTACATTAGTTACCTGATCATTAGGTCTCCAGCCTTGGAATGTCATTTCATTTATTACGTTTGCTTCTAGTGTGGAACATTTTGGTCAAAGGCACTTAAAATAAGAAGCTTACATTTTCTCTTTATTTTAAATTAGAATATTAAACATAAAGTTTAGGTGAGTACGAGAACTAAAATATTAAATGCCAAATGAATGAATGTTAGAAGATAAACGTTTGTATTTCATAGGAAAAGAATTCTTCATTCTATTTTACAGCCAACCATAACTCACAAAGTGAATGACCCTTTCTGTTAATGCCACGCTTTTCAAGTTCTGTGAAAACCTAGTTTTGTATGAGAAGAGCTAGTGAAGTGACCATTGTAAGCTCTATGCCTGCTTCTGCAGCACATTGTCTTCTACACTTTTCCTGGCTTCCTGTGAACATGAACTCCCACTGTCTTTGAGAAGACATGTCTTCTCACAGGAGTGAAATCACTTTAGTCTTGGGTAAAGTGGGGGCAGCATCATTTCCAGGCACTTAGTAATTTGCCTCCCACTCTCTTAACTTCCATCATACACAGTCCATACTTCCATGTGTTTCATTTTAGTCAACTTGCGTTCATTAGTCAATGCCAGTTTCATCTGAGTCCTAAATGACCAGGACCAGCACAGATAGGTCCTTTATATGCCCTTCTCCTAAACCAAATTCAAGTTCATTGCCATCAAGTCAATTCTGACTCAGTGATACATACTTCTATGATACACCCACTCACTGCCATCAAGTCATCATACTGAATCCTGACTGCTGGAGTTATAGGAGTGGATACTTCTGTTATTGCTCATGAAACTGTATACCAAAAAAGAAAAAAAATCGTTATCCTGTATATTAATTTTTTTAATTTAATTTAATTTTTTTTATGACTCAGTGAAAATGTACATTCCCATATAAACTTACATGCCCATCTATATGCAGCTTCCACAGCTCTCCCTGCCCGGTGACAGCACACTATTCCTCTCTGTTCCATACATTTCTCATCCTCCCAAGTGGAACTCTTCTACAGTGTTGGTGGGGTTGCAAAATGGTCCAGCCTCTTTGGAAAGTAATCTGGCACTTCCTTGAAATTTTTTAAAGTTATTGTATTTTCCTTGTGCTCTAGAAAAGTACAGATCACTGATATATTTTCCTCAAATATTTTGGGATTTAAGAAAATCACCTGACTTTCATATAAGACTTAGAGAGGTTGTCACCGGGAAAAACTGTCAGTCTGAGAGAAGATAAGTTTGTGGACTGCAGGGTCTCCTACTCACTGTGTTGTGAAGCCAGGTCAGCATGATGCTCTGTGGCCACTGTCCCACTGTAGGAGGCTCTCCCCTGCTTGTGTGGTTAGGAAAGAGAAGGTCTGCCTTTCCTCTTCCTATAACCCTATTGCTGTTTCTTTTTGAGGATCTCAGTTTTGACGTCTTGGTTTTGGGGAAAACATAATTAATAAGACTCAGCATAAAGTAAGATGTTAACCTTACTTGTGTGTAATGTTACTTACCTGATGTAACAATAACCTGGGCATTGTTTTCTCTTTGCTACCACTCACATATCTGATGGACTCATGAATAAAACAAAAGCTATAAATAGATTCCCGACTTGGGAGAGAACCAAGTAGTTCCATTCTGTAAGCACTATTCGATTGCTCTGTTTGCAGAATCAAACTCTTTAACTTCATTGTTGTTATTTTTGCATGTGCTTAGGAAGCATCTGGTCAAACTTGATATACTTGTTATACATGTGTTGTGTCAGGTATGGCACTTCTTTCTACATGCTAAGGGGAATGGCTTATTTCTGGGCCAGTGACAAGCAGGAAGTTTGTAGATGGATGAAATTATTAAGTGTTTTCTACACTATCTCTAGTGGTTCCCCTGAAGGACTGAGCTCCAATTGCCTACAATTGCCGGCTTCATCACAGACTTTCTGTTAGATTCTTTTCCCCTCATATCCCCACTATTCTACCAGGATTTCCTGGAACCACCTCCCAGCTAAATCTCTTGCGCTTGAATTCTTGCCTTGGATGTGCTTCTCAGGGAGCCCAACCCCAGGAAAAGCTACACATGTGCACAAATACACATGCCTACATGCTGTTCTGCACATCATCTTCATGCTCATTTCCTGTGTCATTCTCTCTTGTTTGTGGTTTGGTCTCTTTCCTTCTGCTTATCTTAAATAGTCCAGAATGAAGATAGTGAAAAGACACCCTTCTGGTTAGGAAGAGTTTAAGTGTTGGTATCTGAAGCACAATGTATAAATGGGTCTGGTTTTTCCTTCCAAAACACCTGAATTTGACTTTAAATATAAAGTTAACCAGCTTTGAATATAGATGATAAGCATCTTCTCCAGTCTGTCACACAGCCTCTGAAACAGTGGAGAGGACTATTTCTCACTACTGGCTTGGTGAAGGAGCATGTGAGGCAGAAGACAGGAGAACAAAGAGGGGAATCAGCAAGTCTCACACACAGCTGCAGACACATCTCTTTTTATTAACTCCAACCCCTCCAGGGAGGGAGCAGTGAAAAAAGAATGACGGGCTCCTGCCCCAGATTTACCCTCCCTTTGAACTGTGAGAACAGTAAGGCTGGTCTTAATAAGGAACATTCACAAGGAAACAGCTGCTTATACCTCTCTGCTGTACTTCCTGCTGGCTATATCAGCCACATCAGGACTCAAAAAGCTGATACCTTGTCTTGCTTTTTCCAGATTTTAAACTTCTGAGCATTTATTAAGGGTTTACTGAGTGCCAGGCAGGAGGCCTGGTTCAAATAATTCTTCCAACATTTCTCTACGAGCTCTGCTATTGCAGTACTTAGTCTACGGATGAGAATGCTGAGGCTTAAAGAGATTAAGTAACAGCCAAAGTCACACAGCGAAGTATCTGGTGAAGTCGAGATTTGAGCCAAGCCTTTCTGAGGCTGGGAATTGAAATTCACATCACAGTATCAGGTGTTTGGGGGAAGTAGCCCTTTCCTCCCTCATCGTTCTGACTGCACTGTTAAAAGGCATGTTCTCGGAAACAATATACATGTGTCACAGGTGTATAAAATCACAGTTACAAGCAGGACAGATTTTCTAGGAGAAAAAGCTTTATTCTTTGATAGTTAACATGTCATTTTCCTATTAGAACAACTGCACTAGCAGTGGCAGTTCAGTGGTAGAATTCTAACCTTCCATGTGGAAGATAAGGCTTCAGTTCTAGCCAATGCATGTCATGAGCAGCCACCACTCATTTGTCATTGGAGCTTTGTGTGTTGTTATTATGTTGAAGAGGTTATGGTAGAGCTTCCAGAGTAACATGTGCAAGGAAAAAAGATGTAGTGATCTTACTTTTGAAAATCAGCCTGTGAAAACCCAGTGGATCAAAACATTCTGATCCAAAACCAAACACAGGGTGGCTCAGAACCAGGTGACATTTTGCTCTATTATGTATGGGGTTATAAGAAATTGAGGCTGACTTGATGACAGCTAACAGCAATAACAAAAATCATGGCCGTAGCTATTAGCCTCGTGTATTGACTCCACGTTTCATGCATCAGTCACTTCCTGGCAAGTGGCCTTCAGCCTCATGAGCTCTTCTTACCTTTGCATTTGTCTCCCATCTTTCACTCATATTCATAACATATCTGCTCATGGGTGCACAGCCGTGCCCTTACGCTTGTTGTTGGAAAAACATACCATGGAAGGTCTGCAGAATATGTCTGCATCTTCTGATACCAGGACAGGACCACCTACGCCTGCTACTATCCCTTCATCAGTCTATACTGACGCACCCACCCTATACTGCCACTCTGCCTGCTATGGAATATTCCCTAGCAGGTCACAAGATGGCATGGTCTCTGACACAAGAGCCCCATGACAGCCATGGGACTGATAGACATTAGACAAAAGTGACACTTGTGAATATTTAACTGCACATAGTGAGAAATGTCATGGGGGAAATATTGTAAGGAAAAATTAAAATCTGGAGTCGTGTTTGGGGGACCAGGAAGTGACACTGAACAAGGCTTGGTAAAGGATATGCTAACTGCAGGCTGGGGAGATATGCCCTAGTCCTGTGGTTCTCAACCACAGCTGTTCGTTTGGATCACCCAGAACATTTTTAAATTATGCTCATGCCCAGGATGCACCCAAGACCAATTAAATCAGAATTAGTGGAAAGTGGGAGTGGGGAGGTTCTGACATCCATATATTAGGGCCTTCTGGTGACCTCAATGTTCAACTAAGTTTGAGAACAAGTGGGCTGGAGCCGAGGTAGGCACAGAGGCACTGAGAGTGTCTGCAGTGTGAGAATGAGGTGGGGTAACTCATTACCAGGTGAACAGGTGGAAAGGGGAGTCAAGGGACACAGACAAATCAGTCAGAAGTCCATGCAGATACCCAGTCCAGAGATGATGGTGGTAGGACAAACACAGTGAGGACATCAAAAATAAACAGTGGTCAGTAAAGTGGACCAGCATTGAATAGGAGATGTCCTTATGGGGACTGGAGGTGAGATTTTGAGAGGAAGATGGGTCAGTCACAGTATGAGATTTTCAGCATGGGCAATAGGTATGAGTTGTGTCTGTTTGCTAACTGATTTAGCCTCATCTTTTGTGAAAACATCAGCATGGACCCACCTGGTGCAGCAGTAAGTAATGCAGTCTATGCAGGGTAAACAGTGCAGTAATAGGGCTCTTCCACAATTATCTTCAACATGGAAAGAAAAAGAACATTCACATCCTGACTCTAATATCCTCTCTTTGCCCTATGAGTCACTAAGTAAACTTTAATTCAGATGCTGGCAGCATTATCAATAGCTCATATGTAACCAGCAGAGCAGTTATGAAGCTGTGTGCTGCTGGAAAGACTGCCTCTGCCTCAGTGTCTTACACACTATCAATTATGGATGGAATATCCTGCAAGGAGGGCCCTGCCACTGTGGAGCAGAGCAGAGGGTGTACACTAGCCTCTGGCTAGGTCCGTGGGCTGTCAGTGCCACACAGATGTGTCCATACTCTGCGGCAACTTCCTTTTGAGGCCCAGGCCAAGATTTCACAGGATTTCCACTGACAACCCCAAAGCTCAGTGGACCCAGGAAATTGAAGTCACACAATGTTCATTTTGATTAGTGTGGATACAGATACAAAAGAGCAAGTTGCTGACTTCTCCTAACCTGTTGTTAGTTAACATCCCTGTTGGCTCTGACTCATGCGAACTCACCTACAACAGAATGTAATTTTACCCTGTGCCATCTTTATAATTTTTGGTATGTTCAAGACTGTTGAGCATAAGGAGCTCCTCTTCTAGCACAGTGCTGTTGTTAAGTGCTGGTGAATCAGGTCCAACTCATAGAGAAAGGTCATGGAGGAAAATATTGTATGGAAAGATCAAAATCTGGAGTCATATTTGGAGGACCAGGAAGTGACCTTGAACAAGGTTTGGTTAAGAATATGTTAACTGCAGGCTTGGGAGATAACCCCTCTTTCAGTGGTTCTCAACCCCACCTGAGCATTTGGATCACTGAGAGCACTTTCAAATTATGCTCATGTCCACGCTGCAACCAAGACTAATTAAATCAGAATTGGTGGAAAGTGGGAGCGAGGAGGTTCTGACATCCACATATTAGGACCCTCTGGTGGCCTCAATGTTCAGCCAAGTTTGAGAACAACTGGGCTGGAACAGAGGCAGGTACAGAGGCCCTGAGTGTGTCTGCAGCATGGGAATGAGGTGGGGTAGCTTGCTACCAAGTAAACAGGTACAATAGATTGAAAAGTTGCCTGATCCTGTGCCGTCATCACAATCGTTCTCATGTTTGAGCCCATTGTTGTAGTCACTGTGTCAGTACATGTCATTCAGAATGTTCCTCTTTTTCAGTGACCCTCTACTTTACTAAGTGAAATGTCCTTCTCCAGTGAATGATCCTTTCTGATTACATGTCCAAAGTACCAGGGATGCAGTTTCATCATCCTCACTTCTGAGGCGCAACCTGGCTGCACTTCTTCCAACACAGGTTTGTTCGTTCTGCTGCCAGTCAGTGGTATATTCAATATTCTTTGCCAACACAATAATTCAAGGCTTTGATTCATCTTCAGTCTTCCTTATTCATTGTACAGCTTTCACACGCATATGAGGTGATTGAAAATATCATGGCTTGGGTCGGGTGTAATGTAGTCTTCAAACAGACATCTTTTCAACATTCTAAAGATAGCTTTCTGCAGTAGATTTTCCAATGCAGTATGTTGTTTCATTTTGTTGACTGCTGCTTCTGCAGGCATTAACTGAATTCAAGTGAAACAAAATCTTTGACAATTTCAGTATTTTCTCTGTTTATCATAATGTTGTGATCCACAGAGTTTTAACCAGCTAACTTTCAAAAGTAGACCCACTAGAATTTACTTCCTAGTCTTCATTAGTCTAGAAGCTCCATTAAAATCCATTCACTTATGAGTGAGCCTTTTGGTAATTGAAATACTGATGACACTTTCCTGTATCATGGAAACACACAAGTCACCACAGTATGGGAAACTGGCAGATGTTTGGTGGTCTTCTCACCTAGTTTTCCTTTAAATTGTTTCTGTTGATTACTTCTCAGAATGGTCTGGTGTAAAATTAATAGATGTTGACATGTTTGAAAGTGATTCTATCTGACAGGAAACTTCAAAAGGAGCATTCAATGCTTGTGAAAATTAAATAAAACTCAACAAACACCGTTAATAACTTGAAGTCAGTTAACATAGTATCTTATTTTGTGTATAGGCTAAAGATAGCCCTGACTTGTTCTAGTGTGTAGCAGGCTCTGGGATAGGAAATGGAGGATGTGCATCAAATATCCTAGTTCAAGAAGTCAATCAATATAGCTATCTATCTTAAAATTACATTGAAGAAAATGAGAATCATTTTTAATGTTTTCAGTATATTTTGACAGCCTAAATTTGGTGCCATATAGTTTATGAGCCTGAAAATGAAAAAACAGGATATAAAAATTCAACAAAAACCTAATCAATATCATATAACTAGAAGGGTTGGATATTTAACAGACTACTCATCTGCTATACTTGAGTGCCCAAATACCAGATTATTGCATATATATAGAACATCAGAGTTTATATTACACATGCTGTCATGTCCAAATGTAACAATTCTTCCACTAGCCTCATTGTTAGGTCTTCTAATCAAGACACTGGTTGATTTCTTCTCTTTCTCCTTCTCATTCTTCATAATGGCAAGTAAATGCACTGTGAAATGCTCCATTCTTTTATATTTGGAAATTATAAATTTCCTAATCTTTGTTAAACATGATCCATAACTAATTAAGAAACATTCTGTTCTCTGAAAACAGAGAGAATAAAATTCTCTCTTGTCTTTATCATATGAGATATCTAGAACTTCTGTCTCTCTCTACTCTCCAAGGTCTCAGGATAGCTTTTGAAGGCTGAGACTTTGGTGAGAAGGCCTTACAGCAGGTTCTCACTATCACAACGCCCAGCTGTGTGACTTAGACAACTCTCTATCTAAACCTCAGTTTTCTCAACCCTAAAATGAAAATAAGGTTGAAAAATATCACCACCTGGAGACACCTGGCCCAGCCACTCTACCAGCAGTACTCAGAGCTCCCATTTCTCCTTTTTTTTAAAAAAATTAATTTTATCTTCTCAGCCTGGTTTATTTTATCACTGGCATTATACTATATACCTATTTGTTAACAGTCAAATGTAAACCTCGCAAGTACTGTATCCCTACCTCTGGAATGGGTCAATCCCAGGTAGGCCTCAGTAAAAGCCAGTTCAATGGATGCGTGGTAATTACAGGCCCACTAATAGCTCCATTTAAATGAAGCAAAGAAGCTGGAATAAATGCAGAGGAATGTCAAAATGTATAGGTAAGAAGAGAGAAGAAGCTTGCAATGAAGAATTTAAAAGGCTGATCAGAGAGGTGTGAGGTAAGTAAGCACAGAACAGTGTTTTGGGAACCTAGGGTAAGGAGGCTGAAGGAGGAAGTACAAAGAATTTAGTAGAAGCTTCAAGAGACCACTAAAGTAAGACGAATTAATCCATCTCCTAGATGTCTACCCCAAATCAGCCAGTATTGTTGAGTGCTATTATATGTAAAACCCAATGCCGTGGGGGAAAATAGAAAGGATGGGATTCATGTTTATAGTTTAGGTGTCTGGGTAGGGAGAAGGGCAGACACAGCTGCTGCCCTGCACCATATCCCCTTGGTCTCCTTGAGTATTTTTGTGCTAAGTAAACAATTATCACACTGCTGGCAGTTCCTACCATAAACACCTATTGTGCTCTGTGCTTGAGACTCTTCCTAGACTTGCTCAAGGAAGGCACATGTACCTTGGCAATGCAGGCAGCCAACACCCCCAGGAATAGCAGGGGAAGCCCCCTTCTGATGCTAAGCCAGTATCTTTGGGCCAAGACCAGGATCCTGTCCTCTGGTAGGTAGCTCTGAAACATGTTCCATCAGTTTCACAGAGCTCCCTGTCCAAGTACCCACACAATAACACTCTCCTTGAACACATTATAAGCTTTTCTTCCTGTTCTGTCTACTCCTCTACCTTGTTTCCTCCTAAACTCCCTCCAAAACCAGTTCCCTGTTCCCACATCCTTGTCTTAGGGTCTGCTATCTGAGAGCCTATATTAAGACTGAAAAGTAAGATACATACACAATAACTGATAAACTAGGATGTTGTTATTATTCTTGCTGGTGCCAACTCAGCCCCTGACTCATGGAGACTTCCTGCACAACAGAATGAAATATTGCCTGGTCCGTGCCATCCCTATGATCACTTGTAGGATACACCATTGTGATCCAGAGGCTGATTTCTAAAAGTGAACCTCCAAGCTTTTCTTCCTCGTCCGTCTTAGTCTGGAAACTTATTCAACATCATAGCAACATGCAAACCTTCACTGACAGATGGATGGTGGCCTAGAATACATGGTATTAAATTAGGAACACAACTGTAATACTACCCCAAATAGAACTTTAACATTTCTGGGAAAGTTAAAGTTACTCTGGCCTATAATGATCAATAGAGAAAGATTGTATAAGACAGAAATTTGAACAATTGGCAGGATTTTCATAGTAGAATGTAGTCGAGGGAAATGGAAGGGTTGTAAAAATGTGAGGTAGTCGAGAAAATGAGAAAAATAGGCTTAGAGAACAGAAGTTTGACTCATAGCAACCCTATAATGGTGAATAAACAGAAGAAAATATTGGAAATAGGGTCTGATTGTAAAGGATCTCATAGATCAGTTGAGAATCACAAACTTGGTCAGGACACTGGCAGACATGAAGAGTTTGGGGGCAGTGATTACAGAAGAGATCTCCTATTTGACAGGGAGAGCAGGAAACCAACAGACGAAAGGGTAAGAAGTAAGACCGTAAGGGCCTACCCTAGAATGGTCTTCCTTGGAATGGACAGGGAGGAATACATATAAGAAAATGTGGTAGAAATGGCAAAATGCCATCCAGATCCCTTTAGGTAAGGTCTTGTGCCTCCTGCTGCTGGGAGGCCTATAGCTGTATACCTTTCAGCTCCTGGTCACTTTAGGGATGGCATCAGAGAACCATCCCTTTCACAGGGCTCACATGCAACAACTGGTCAACTGAGTGGATCAAGGACTGGCCATGCTAGTACAACGTTGAAGGCCCTTCTAGCTCAGAGCCATTCTTTCCATCATTCAAGGCTGAGCTTTCATTGCAACTCAACCAATCCTCTGTCCACTTCTGCTTCCTGTCCCTCTTTCCACAGGTAAGTACTCCAAGGATGCTCTTTTATGATCACCTTGCATGATAAACTGGTATTTGGAGGTGAGGAAAAAGAGCAGTTGGCTTCTTGGATAACTTAGAAAACATAATGATGAGTAGTTCTATCAACCAACCAAAGGGATCAAGTATAGCAAGATGATTTGGGGAGAATTTGACATGTCTGGTTTTAAACATGTCTAGTTGAATTCTAAAAGACCCTAGAGAGTATGTGTGATGTGGAGACAGTTGGTATACCTGACTCCTTTTAAGAGTTTTTCCTCATGGTCCACAGTGAGCCAGCCATTTGTCCCCAATCTGGCAGTAGACTGATCCAGACAGGCTGTCACCCTCCTCTTATCCAACCAGAACCCTCACTAAGATTTTCTAACTGGAGAGGAAGAGATATTTTCTTCTCTAGTCTTGAAACTGCTGATATAAGCCTCAAACTTCCAGAAGTGATGTCCTTATGTAGCCAAGCCAAGTGCTGTCAAGTCGGAGCCGACTCATGGCATGATGATAAAATGAATACACAAAAACCACAGAAGGGGACAGAGAAAAAGGCAAGTGGTAAGAAAATAAGATCAAAATTCTACCACTGTTAAGTCAATCCAGACTCATGAATACCCCGTGTGTGTCACAGTAAACAATACTTTCAGTATCTGTGATCTTTTGGAAGTAGATTTCCAGGCCTTTCTTCTGAAGCACCTCTAGGTGGATTCTAAATGTGAGTCTTTTGATTCACAAGCAAGTGCATTTAACCACTTGTGCCCTCCAAGGACTACTAGATGTCGGAATAGGCAGGGGGTTTTCTGATTAATCACCCCCATGTTGTTCTAAGAAGAAAGACAAACTTTTACAGAGTCTTCACAGGGGCTTCCTGACACGACCATTCACCAGAATATTTTGTGGATTTCTCTAAAAATGCAGATCGCTATTCAGTGAGTCTGTGATTCAAACATGATAATTATCTTTTTAAAAAGTACCATAACAACACCACCTTTAATCTCACCAAAAACCCAGCGTGGTCGGGTCAGACGTTTGGATCAAGCTCCCAGCCTGCAGGGAACATAGAGAATTGTGTTGAATTGCATCATGAGTACCAGCCTCAGAACCCAGACTATGGAGGCCTACAGGGCAAATGGCCTGAGCTCATTAACAGACAGAGCAAAATGTAAGGAAAGAGATGGAAAAGGACTTACAAGTTATAGGAGACTAAGAAGACATTTCAAATTTAAATAATGTAAGGAAGAGATAACTGAAAAGGCAGAATGATGACAACTTTCAAGGAAGGGGGCTGTACTAGGATAATGGGCAGAGGAGGGCTCCAGGTGAAATTTGATTTTTGTCCAAGAATGTTACCTTATAATGATGTGCTAACTTTACCCTTACCTCACAAATCTTTCTGAACTTGTATTTCATTTTATGATTAAAAGAAAAAAAGAAAGAAAGAGAAGGAAGGAAGGAGGGAGGGAGGAAAGAGGAGAAGGAGGGGAGGAGGGACAAAAGGAGGAAAGGTAAGGAAGGAAGGGAAGAGAGAGGGAGGGAGGAAAAGAGCGAGAGAGTGGGAAGGGAGGAAAGCCGAACTCAGGTGATTTTGATTTAGAGGTAGAGAAAATTTAATTTGCTATACAGTAGGCAATGTACTAGTTATTCTCAGATTCTCTCCAGTTAATTTGAATAGACATGGGTAGCCATATTCTCATGCTATAATTTAAGAAGTGAGGAATCAATCAAGTTCTGCTGATATGCTGTAAGACTGAAAACTCCACAATTTTTTTAATTATGACTGAGTGAAGATACACATTCCCATTTAAACTTGCATGCCCACCTACATGCAGCTTCCACTGCTCTCCCTGCCCAGTGACAGCACACTATTCCTCTCTGCTCCATATGTATCTCATCCTCACAAGAGTCTCCTTTCCCCTCCTCTCCACCCACTCCTCTTCCTCCAGTCAGAGGTCAGCAGGATGATATCCTATAGATGCATAGAGCCATTAAGTGCACCCAGTATATGGTCACTCTGCGTCACCAAGTCCAATACATCGCTGGCTGAAGAGTGGAACTTCCTCATGATCCATGGGTAGGGCAGCATCAGCACCAGGGGCCATGCTCCCAGGGGAACCCTGAAGCCGCTGGACCATCAACTGCGGTCTTTTAGTGGAGATCTCAGGGTGCACCCCCTTTTATTCTTGTGTTGCCAGTGAAAATCATCTTTGTGAGTTCCATCATGGCTATCACTGGTGGTGGCCAGGCACCATCCAGTTCTTCCGGTCCCAAGTCTATGTAGGTACCACTCATGTGGGTCTGTCTGTCTTCTGGGTTGTCATATTGGTCCTCTGTGAGCATCTGCTCCTGCTGAGTTGGAACTATTTATTGTTCCCTCGGATGGCAGCTTTTAAGACCCCAGACGCCACTCACGAATGTGGGGTGCAGAGAGCCCTCATTGCAAAATGGTGGTTGTGACAACTGGCCTCGATTTTACATAAGAGCATGGTCCCCTGCCCCTCACCCCAGCTACTCTGTCCTTGCATTATTGGGTTAAGATGGGAGGAGTTCTGAAGATATGTTGAAGTCCACTTAATATTATTCTTTTTTCTAATGTGTGCTGTCACCGATTTCATCCAACTAAATTTCTACCAACAATCTAATCAAAACCCTTCACCACTCACCGTCCATCCCTCTCCTCCTTTGCAGCCCTCAAAGAGTCTTTTCTACTATGCATAAGTCTGTTTTTGAGTTCTTATCATAGGGGTCTTCTACAATATTTGTCCTTTTGTCGCTGACTACTTTCACTTAACATAATGTCTTCCAGTTGAAACCAGGTTAGTGAGATGTTTCCTGGAATCATCATTGTTCATTATAAATGCACAGTGCTCCACAGAGCATATATACCATAGTTTATCTATCCATTCCTCTGTTGTTGGGCATCTGGGTTGATTCCATCTTTTTGCTGTCATGGACTGTGCTGTGATAAACATTCTTGTGTGTGTATCCATTGATGTGAATGGCCTTGATTCTGTAGGATATATTCCAAGTAGTGGAATTACTGGGTCAAATGATATATCTATATCCATTTTTTTAAAGGAAGCTCCAGATTGCTTTCCAAAGAGGCTGGACTCTTTTGCAACCCCACAAACAGTGTAGGAGAGTTCCACTTTCTCCATAGCCTCTCCAGCATTTGTTGTTTTGTGTTTTTTGGATCACAGCCAACCTTGTTGGGGTGAGATGGTATCTCATTGTAGTCTTGATTTGAATTTCTTTAATAACTAAAGATCATGAACATGTCTGCATTTGTTTTTTGGCTGCCTGGATCTCCTCTTTAGTGAAATGTCTGTCCATCTCCTTTGCCCATCACTTAACTGGATGGTTTATCTTCTTCTTATTGCTATTTTGTAGTATCTTATAGATTATGGAGATCAGACGTCGGTCTGACATACAGTTGCCAAATATTTTTTCCCATTCTGTAGGTAGCCTTTTAACTCTTGTGATAAAATCTCTGGATGAGGCTGCTTGATTCTTAATAGTTCCCATTTATCTATTTTCTCTTCTATTGATTGTGGTTTGTTTGACAGATTTTGAAGTCTGTCCACGTTGTGTATTAAAATTTCCATTGTTACTCCTACCTTTTCTTGGATGAGCGTTATCTTTTTTCATTTGATATTTAGGTCTTTTATCCAATTTGAGTTGTTTTTTGTATAAAGTGGAAGATATGGATCTTGTTTCAATTGATTGCAGACGGATATCCAATTTTTCCAGCACCATTTATTGAAAAGATTGTTATTACCCCAGATTAATGTCTTAGGGCCTTTATCGAATATCAGCTGTTCATAGGCAGATGGTGTCATCTCTGGGGTCTCAATTGTGTTCCATTGATCGACCTGTCTGTTCTTGTACCAGTACCAGGCTGTTTTGGCCACTGTGGCAGTGTAATAGTTTCTGAAGTCAGGTAATGAGAGGCCTCCCAGTGTGTTCTTCTTCTTTAGTAGTACCTTACTTATCCAGGTTTCTTCCCTTTCCAAACAAAATTGGTGATTTGTTTCTCCATCTCATTAAAAAATGATGCTGGAACTTGTATTGGGATTGCATTCTATAAGTAGATTGCTTTGGGTAAAATAGACATTTTCACAATGTTAAGTCTTCCTATCCATGAGCAGGATAGGTTTTTCCATTTATCTAAGTCTCTCTTAGTTTCTTGTAGTAAGGGCTTGTAGTTTTCTTTGTAAAGGTCTGTTATTTCTCTGATTAGATTAATTCCTAGGTACTTTATCTTCTTGGAAGCTATAGTAAATGGTATTGACTTAATGATTACTTCTTTAGCAGTCTCACTGTTGGTATAAAGGAATCCTACTGATTTACTTATTTTTATATTATATCCTGAGACTTTGCTGAACTCTTCTATCAGTTTGAGTAGTTTCCTTATGGATTCGTCGGAATTCTCTGTATACACAATCATATCATCTGCAAATAGGGAGATTTTTACTTCTTCTTTGCCAATGCAAATGCCCTTTATTTCTTGCTCTTATCTAATTGCCCTGGCTAGAACTTCTAGTACAATGCTGAATAGGAGAGGTAAGAGTGGGCATCCTTGTCTAGTTCCTGTTCTGAAGGGAAACTTCTTCAGTCTCTCTCCATTCATGATGATGTAGGCAGTTGATTTTGTATAAATGGCCCTTATTGCCTTGAGGAATCTTCCATCTATGCCTAATTAGCTAAGAGTTTTTAGCATGAATGGGTGTTGGACTTTATCAAATGCCTTTTCTGCATCAATGGACAAAATCAGGTGATTCCTGTCTTTTGTGATATTTATGTGATTAATCACATTAATTGTTTTTCTGATGTTGAACCAGCCTTGCATCCCTGGTATGAATCCCACTTGGTCAATATGGATTAGTTTTTTAATATGTTGTATTCTATTGGCAAGAATTTTGTTGAAGATTTTGGCATCTAGATTCATGAGTGGTATCGGTCTGTAGCTCTCCTTTTTTATTGAGTCTTTCCCTGGCTTTGGTTATCAGGGTTATGCTGGCTTCACAGAATGAGTTTGGGAGTATTCCATCCCTTTCTATACTGTGAAGTAGTCTCAGTGGTATTGGAGATAACTCTTCTCTAAAAGCTTGGTAGAATTCTGCAGTGAAGCCATCTGGTCCTAGACTTTTTTTGGTTGGCAGTTTTTTGATGACTTTTTCAATCTCTTCCTTTGTGATAGGTTTATTAAGTTTTTCTGCTTCATATTGTGATAATTTGGGTAGGTTATATGAATCACAGAATTTGTCCATTTCCTCTAGGTTTTCAAATTTCTTAGAGTACAGTCTTTCATAGTATTCTGTAATGATATTTTTTATTTCTGTTGGATCTGTTGTGACCACTCCCCTGTCATTTCTAATTTGAGTTATTTGTTTCCTTTCCTGTTTTTCTTTAGTAACTTTTGTCAGTGGTTTGTCAATTTTTTTGATCTTTTTAAAAAAACAGCTTTTGGTCTTTTCAATTTTTTCAATTGTTTCTTTATTCTCTAATTCATTTAGTTCTTCTCTAATCTTTATGATCTGTTTTCTTCTGGTGCCTGAGGGATTCCTCTGTAGTTCTCTTTCGACTTGTTCAAGCTGTAGGGTTAGTTCCTTGATTTGGTTTCTTTCCTACTTCCCGATGTGTGCATTTATGGAGATAAACAGACCTCTGAGTACTGCTTTGGCTGTATCCCATAGGTCCTGGTAGGAAGTGTTTTCATTCTCATTGGAATCCATAAATTTCTTTATTTCATCGTGATTTCTTCTATAACCCATGGTTTTTTGAGCAAGATGTTGTTCAGTTTCCAAGAGTTCCACTTTCTATCTATGATTTTTCTGCTGTTGATTTTGACTTTTATGACTTTATGATCTGAGAAGATGCTTTGCTTTAATTCAATGGTATGGATTTTGTTGAAAATTGTATAATGTGCTAACACATGGTCAATTCTGAAGAATGTTCCATGTGCATTGGAGAAGAAGGTGTAGTTGTCTGCTGATGGGTAGAAAGTTCTGTATATATTGATGAGGTTTAGTTGGTTAATTGTGGAAATGAGGTCTTCCGTATCTTTACTGAGCTTTTTGCTAAATTATCTGTCCAGTATTGAGAGTGGAGTGTTGAAATCTCCCACTGTTATTGTGGAGTGATCTAATTCTTTTTTGAGTGTAGCCAGTGTTTCTTCAATGTATTTAGGTGCTTTGATATTAGGTGCATAATTATTTAATATAGTTAAGTCCTGTTTGTGTACTGAACCTTTCAACAATAAATAGTGTCCATCTTTGTCCACAATGGTGGATTTGACATTAAAATTGATTTTGTCTGAGATTGGAATTGCCACACTTGCTCTTCTTTGTTTGTTGTTAGCTTGATATATATTCTTCCATCCTTTAATTTTCAGTTTGTTCCTGTCTTTAGGTCTCAAGTGAGTTTCTTGTAGACATCATATGGATGGGTCATGTCTTTTGATCCAAGATGTCACTCGATGTCTCTTTACTGGAGCATTGAGTCCATTCACATTCAATGTAATTATTAATAGGCATGTGTTCACTGCTGTCATTGTGATAGGTTATTTTTGTGTTGATGTTTTCTCTGTTGTTCTTATTAGACTGTTCTGGGACATTCTTTCTCATGAGTTGATTTTTCACTTTTCAGAGCTGGCTTTGCAGTTGCTGAGACTCCTGTATTACATTTCTTGATATGGTATGTTGCATCTTTGTTGTGCTTTACAGCTGTCCCCTATGATCTCCCTTAATAAACTATATATAAACTCAATTTTAATTACTACCAGTCTTGTCAACTTCCTCTCAATCTGGAAGGACTATAATGACTGTAGTACATCCCTCTTTTTAATATGATGGTACTATAGTTTTCACGATAATCACTGGGTTGTTTCTTTCAGTACTAAAGCTGTGATTGAGTTTGGAGCTTTCCCCAACTGAGTAGAATTCTGGATGATGTGTCATTCTAAAATATATAAAGTTAGTGGTTTTATTCTTCTAAGCCAGAGCCAAGAGCTTCTTTCAGTATTTCTTGTAGTTTGGGTTTGATTTTTACAAAGTCTCTGAGGTTCTGTTTATCTGAGAATGTCTTCATTTCATTTTCATATTTGAAAGATAGTTTTGCAGGATATATAATTCTTGGTTGGAAGTTCTTCTTCAAGGCTTTGAATGTGTCATGCCACTGTCTCCGTGCCAGCATGGTTTCAGCTGAGAAATCTGACGAGTACCTATAGGGTTTCCCTCTGAATGTTAGCTTTTCTTTGAGTCTTGCTGCCTTTAAGAGTTGCTGCTTCTGTTTCATTTTGTTAAGCTTGATTGTAATGTGTCTTGGAGTCTCTCTTTTGAGATCTACGTTGGATGGTGTATGATATGCATCTGCAATATCTATATTCTCTTCCTTCATGATTTCTGGAAAGTTTTCTGTCAGTAGCACAGCTACGATACTCTCTGTGTTCTCAGGTGTTTCATCCTGTTCAGGGACTCCAATTAATCAGAGATTGTTTCTCTTAATACAGTTCCACATGCTTCTTCATTTTTCTTGTTTCTTTTTTCTGATTTGTCCTCATAGATGTTGGCGTCAGTAGCTCTGTATTTCAAGTCAGAAATTCTCTTTTCCATTTGTTGCATTCTGTTTTCTTGGCTTTAAACGGAAGTTTCTATGTCTTTGATTTTGTTCTTGATCTGTTGGATTTCATAGTACTGGTGTTCCATCAGATCAAACAGCTTGCTTAATTTTTCATTTTGTTGTGCTGTATTTTGTATAAGGTCTAGAATGGCTCTCTATATAATCCTTTTGTATTCACCTTCCGATGATTTGAGAAAAATTTCTCCATCTGGATAACTCCTTGGATGTTTTATTTGGGAGCCTTCTGAAGCCATGGGTGATTTCTTGTTTGCCACAAGTGTCTGTTGCTTTTTGGGTTTCATGTCAGTAAGTAGAGGCTGGGTGAGATCTTGTGAGGATGGACTGCAGGTGTTTCCTCTAGGCTGTCTTAAAATGTAAAACCAAAGGTATCTGACCACTTCCCCAGTCAGTCAGGTTTTCAGGTGTAGTGGTCCCTCTTCCCAACTGGCAAAGTAAGCACCTCTATATCCAACCACAGATGATATGAAGTAGTTCAAAATACAGCAATGCTACTGCCCTGTTGGCCTCTGCTGACAGGGCCCAGCCTTAGACGACACTGTGTAAACTACTGCTTTTCTGGTGGAAAAGCGCTCTCCTGTGGGCAGGCTCTGGCTCTCAAGCTAGGAATTAGGTCCAGCTGCAGCCACGGTATCTAAGATTGAGCCCTCCAAATGGTTGGCAGATAGAAGGGCTAAAGGTGCCAAGACATAGTGAGTCCTCAGCCCCTGTTGCCAGGCCCCCACCATATGTGACACTGTGTAAACTAGCTTTTCTAGCCTAGAAGTGCTATCCTGTTTGCAGGCGCTGGCTATCAGGCTAAGAATTAGGTTCCACTAAAATCTCTGTATCCATCATGGTGTCCTGCACACAGGCCCATGATTCCATACAAACCACACTGTGGCAGAGATAAAGAGAGAGACCCAAATTGGCTAAGTGTACAGGATTCTAAGCCTGGCTCTCAAAATATGGCAATTTCACCTGCCTATCCCACTAGCAGTACATCTGAGGCTAGCTGCTAGGCAAGACCCAGCTCTACCTGCCGACCAAGACAGAGAAAAAAAAAATCACAGTGGTGCATTACCTTCAGTCCATGAGAGCCAGGGCTAGACAGGGGCAGGAGTCAGTGAAAGATAGGTGGTTTTTTGTTCAGTGATATAAAGTCCAAATTAACAGCCCTGTGCTGTGTACTGGAGCTCACTAGGTGACCAGAAGGCTCTGTATGATTATCAATTCAGGTCATGGTTTCCAGAGGGATATAAGGAGATGTGTGCTTAGTCCTCCATCTTGACTCCATCCCTGTGGAAAACTCCACTATTTTTGAAGGGGATACTCCTTCCTGTAGTCTCTTGGAACTCAAGAATCCAGGAATGAGAAGGCATTGTGAGGCAAGCTACTGCAAACATTCTCTCACTTTGAGCATGCACTGTGAAAGATGCTGTGCCAGGGGTAAGAATGCTATGATGGGAGTGCCAAGTCCAGTTAACACATCAAGGTCCAGAGGGATGACACCTCGCAGACAGTTGCTTTTTGAGAGGGAATAAGATGCAGAAATTCTTTTTGTTGTTGTTGTTTAATATTTTATAGTGTTTAAGTGAAAGTTTACTAATGAAGTCAATTTACAGTATTCAGTTCCATACAGTATTTAAGTCCACACAACTCCATCTGGAATCGCAGCCCTGCCACAGCATATTCTTCCTTTCCACTCTATTCTTCCCATAGTCATTGCACCTAATCTTATCTTGTCTTCTCCAGCCTCCCGTCTCATTACTATAGGGGAGCTGTTCTAACAGCCTCGTGGCTTACAGTCCAAATTTTGTATAAAGAGTTGTCTTTGGTGCTGGTTTCAGCTCTAGGGTAGGAGTAAGACCAGGTTCCATGCTCTGAGGGGACTCTCCAGATTGTCCGACCATTAAGCCTGGAGATCCAAGAATTCTGACTTTCCATCTCTTGCTTAAGAGAAGAAATTAGCACTTCCATAGCCCTGATAATGTGTCTGACACTTTGTCTACATTATCTTGAAGATGTTGAAGAACTCAGAATTCTGGCTTGAAGCTAACAACACAAAAACTTGATCCAAGCATGAAATGTCCAGTACATTGCGCATTTCCAGAGGCCTTCTATCTGTGACAATTTAGAAAACATTTCGGTAAGCAGGGATGATACCAGGCTGTTATTTTTTCTACTACCTGAAATCCATTGTTCATCCTTCCCTGTTGTGCCCCATGCCCAAGGGTTGACTTCTCTTGGCCATAAGACAAATGGCCAGGACTCACCATTCAGGATCCCTTGCTTCTCATTGGATCAAATTTGGTTAGAGTCAGCCAATGAGAAGCTATAACAAGAGATCAGATGGTGGGAAGAGACAGAGAAGGGAACATTTCTTTCTTTTCTTCTCTACTTCCACATTGTGAATATGGATGGCAATGACTGAGTCCTCCTTCACTACTGTTTCCTCCACCCATGCCAGCTTTCACTGCCTCCAGTCAGTACCATGCTGTCTCTCTCCCTGCCCCTCAGTCCAGGGGTGATAATTGTTTTCCAGTATTACTCATCTCTGAAAATGTCAATATTCCTTCTCAGTTCCCCTAGCCATGCACACACTTTGATAGTTACTTCATAAAAGATTCTTCAGTTAAAACTCTTTGAGTAGAAATCAGTTTCCTACCATGACACAAAGTGATATAAAAATATAGAGTGGACCAGAACCTTAATCTACCAACTTGGGAATGAAAAATCACATCAAGTTACTTAATGTTAATTGTTTAGTTAAATAAATCTGACTTTTGGGTGCCTGAGAGGGGATGGTAGGAAACCCAGTTTAAGACATTATTGGACTGTCTTTCTTTCCCCAAGGTTTCACAAAGATTGCTGAATTCTCATGCTCAGCAAAATATTCTGCAGGGCATCAATGCTTTCAGTCTATGCTGGTCATCTGTGATTCCAAATGTTGAGGGCACATAGTCTTTTTAAGTCTGGAGGTCTTTCTGTGCTTAGAGCTCAGCTATCTTGATCCCCAGTCACAGGTCCAATACCTTCAGGTACCACCATAATCATTCCCTGGGTGCCAGAAGTCACTTTGTCAATGCTCTATAAAGGAGTAGACAACAAACTCTCACTACACCTTGAAAACTAGGTTTCTTTCTGTCTTCAATTTCAATTTGGACATGAAATCTTAACCCTGCCTCCATGTCTTCTCCTGAGTCAGGAAAAATGAAAGAGCTAGGATTTCTCCCTGGCAAAAAGAGAAGGGAGACCACAAAAAGAGTAAAACATATAGGTAATTGGATTATCGGGCATGCAATGAGTGAGAAATCTTAAACCATTAGGGCATAATTTTTGTCAATCTGTGCAACCAGGCACTGTTGATACTTTCTTGGAAAGAAGTATTGGAGAAGAACAATACCTGATTAAACTTGCAAATTGGTCTGTGTGGCAAGGCGTGGTGGGAACTGCCTTAATGGAAACAAACCTAGAAGAGCTGTGGATAAGCAAATAATATTTTGCTACCTGTTTTCAAGAAATAGCCTATTCAAAATTTCATTTAAACATCACTTAATAGCACAACTAAATGCATGCATTTTGTACTTAATTTCACTTTTTTTTTCTCAAGATAGTTTATTTAATGCTATCTCAAACTGGAAAAATAAGAAATAATAGTTTAAAAGTAAAGTTTCATTTTTAAAGGTGTAGGATGCATAAAAGTTTCTATTTTCACTTCTAAGGAGGGTAAATAATAGCCCAGTTGTAATAATCTTTTATATATATATCATAAAAGAATTTGACAGAGTAGATACTAGGCTGCTACTGATGATAATTTTAATAAGATGTGAATAAATATATGAACATAGTAAACACTGCATAGAAAGACCTCCAAAGACTTTGTCATCTTGCAAAATATATACTGTGTAGGCGGGCATAATTGTGTGGCTGCGTCTCCAAAGCTGCAGTTTAAAAACAGTTTTGAAGTTACATAATAATTAGGTAGGAGTTATACCATTAGTAGTACCTGTTAACTTATGTCAATATGTTTACTTTTGCTTGTTCCTCTAATACTCTCTCTTACACACAAATATATATATATATGACATTTTAGTGTCTGCAAGTTTTCTCAAGAGAACAGAAAACAAGCTTATGAGGAAAGTAGAAAAGTCTGAGAAGCCGCCATCCTGCTTTTATTCCCTAGGATAGAAAGTAAGGCCATCATATCACTTGATTTCGTGGAAAGCAAAGAGCAACTGCAGCTAGGAAGTCATCACACCTCTCCCTGGCATCTGGCAGAGGAGGCAGAACAATACAGAAAGCCATGGGCGTTTTAAAATGTAATCCATTCCACTTTATCAATGTATGAAAGAAAAGAAACTTTAGGAGATCTAGCCATGTGACTTCGGACAAGTTTCTAAATTCTCTGAGACTTGTTTCCTTACCTTGATCTCTAGTGATATTTGGTCCATGATTCTACGTTTCAAAGAACATAAAACACAGTGGATGAAGTGCAAGGATTTTACACTTGGGTAGAGTGGTTCAAATCCGTATTCTAGACCTTGAGTGCTGTGTGTCTTCAGATAAATTATAGAATCTCTCTGCACTTGTATCTTTACCTTTTAAATAAGAACAAGTTTATGAAAAGATTAAGTAAAACAGTGTGTGTAAAGCAGTTGGCACAGTGTCTCATTTAACAAGTACACAGTGAGTTCTCCTTCCAGTCACTGTTGGGACTGTAGCCCTAGTGTGCCCAGTTGCTACAGGTTGTCACCTACTGCATACTTCATTTCATGAGACACAAGGATGAGATGTGAACAAGCCACACAAGCTGTAGATTTTCATGTTTGGCTACATGTACAATTTGAGCAGGCCATGCTTGAGAGGCAGGATTTGAGGCAATCCTGCAGAAAGAAGTTGTACCACCTGAAGAGCCTGATATCTGAAATTATACCCCCAGAAATATTTGAGTTAAAATTTTTCTTTTGTAGGGCGCGGAGTCAAGATGGCAGACTAAACACAAGTCTCCCTAAATCCCTCCGGAAACCAAGACCTGAACTGATAATTAAACAGAGACTTCTGGATACCTAGTGAGCCCTAGGATGTGGCATAGGGCTGTTAATTTGAATGTCATACCACTGAACGCAAAACCTCCTCTCTTTCGCTGACCCCACTCTCAGTGGGCAAGGGCTTTCATGGACTGAAGGTAACTCACCATTTTGATTTTTATTTTCTCTGTGTTGTCCGGCAGGCAGAGCTGGGACTTGACTAGCCTATGGTCTCGGATGCACTGCTGGTGGGATAGGCAACCACAATTGCCATGTTCTGAGACCCCAGCTTTGGACTCTGTGCATTTCAGCTCCTTTGGCTTATCTTTCTACCTCTGCCATATGGTAGCCGTACAGATGCAGTGATGAGCTTGCTCAGGACACCGTCTTGATCCATTGGTAGATAGAGATGCCCAGGCAGAGGCCCTGGCTGGACTTGGTGCCTAGGCCAGGAAGCAGCGGCTGCTTGGGGGTGAGTGCTTTTCCAGCAGAGAGGTGGTGTTTTGCACAGTGTCACCTGAGGCTGGGGCCCGGCAATGAAGGCTGCGGACTCTGGGCATCTTGGCACTCTTGGTCTCTCTTTCAGCCAGTAGCCTGGTCCCAGCAGGGTGGCAAGTTTGTGTGGGATTCCATCTTGTTCAGCTCGGAGGCAGTTGTACACATACAGAAGCCTCAGCTGGGCCTAATTCCTGGGCTGGGAGGTAGTGCCTGCCCAGAAGAGAGTGATTTTCTGGCAGAAAAGCAGAATTCTACACAGTATCACCTAAAGCTGGAGCCTGACAGCAGAGGCCAGCAGAGCAGTAGCCTTTCTGTATTTTGATCTAGTTTATTATATCTGAGGTTAGGTATAGAGGCACTTACTTTGCCAGCTTGGAAGAGAGATCTATATACCTGAAAACCTGACTGACTTTGGAAATTGTCAGATACTTTTTACTTCTCATTTTAAGAACACCTAGAGAAACAAATGTGATCCATCCTCATAGCATCTCTCCCAGCCTCTACGTACCCACATTGAGCCTCAAAAGCAACAAACTCTGGAAAAGGCCATGACCAAGAAATCACCCATGGCATCAGAAGGTCCCCAGGAGAAACCACCTCAGAAGTTTCCAGACAAAGAAGCTTTTCTGAAACTATCAGAAGGTGAATACAAAAGTATTACATAGAGAGCCCTCCTGGACCTTATACAAAATGTGGCAGAGCAAAATTAAAAATTAAGCCAGCTGTTCGATGTGATGGAACACCAGAACTCAGAAATCCAACAGGCCAAGAACAAAATCAAAGACATAGAAGCCTAATCTCTGACTTGTTGCTCCAGGTTTTCCCAGATTGTAATTAATTACATGTTCCCATCCATAGTTGTACCTGTGTAGCTAGTACAGATAAGGTATGACTCATAAAAATTTACTGTCATTGTAGAATAAAAAGCCAACTGCAGGATACTTAATAACATAATAAGGGAAGACTGGTGATTTTTTCTTCGTATTCAAATACAGAATAACCAGTGTGTTTCTAAATGCAGCAAATATCTAATCAATGCTCTTGGAATCATCCATCCAGAAATTGTTTGCAGTACATACAAGCTTGATTTCCGAGCCAATGCAGTAAAACTGTTAAAGTATTAACTCCATGTTAATTGAGTGTTAACTCTGAGTTAACACCTATTCTACGTTAATTGCTAATAATAATAATAATTCACTTTAATAAGGTAGACTTTAATTCTTGTGGCAATGTTGGCAACCATCAAAGTCAAATAATCATACTGAGTAATGGGCTCCCAATTCCATACTTTCTGACACAACACTGTTGTGTCCTCACCAGCCTTTCACATCCATGCCAACTTTCTTTCCTGGTGGTCCCATACCTCACCTTCCCAGACTATATTCTTCTTTGATTTTTTCCAATTAGTCCTAATTCTTCTCAATCATACACCTTCCTGGAAGTCACCAGCCCACTGGATTTCTTGTAATTCTTTCTTTGTTGTTCAAGCAAGCAACAACACACAAATTCATCAGGATACTTCAAGAATATGTTCTGTGCTTTCCCTCTTCTCTGACCTTCTCCAGTGAAGACCTGCACATTGATAAAAAAGTGAAACTATATAATAACCAACAAGTAGCTGATGTCATTGAGTCAGGTCTGACTCATCACAAGCTCATGTATGTCAGAGTAGAATTGTGCTCCATAAAGTTTACAGTGATGATTTTTTTAGGAGGTAGATTGCCAAGTCTTTCTGCTAAGACTCCTCTACTTGGACTCAAATCTCTAATCTTTCAGTGACTAGCAAGGTATTAACCATTTGCAAGTAAGAATTCAACAGAAACCAAATGTACCTCTTACATTTTATGTTTTTGTGTTTTTATTCCTTACATTTAGCATCTCTTGGCACCAGGCATTTAACTGGCTGAAAGAAGTTGACTGTGCTTTCTGTCTTCTGGGGTCAGTGTTGGAGATACCTTGGGGATTTTGTGACTAATTTCCAAATGCAAGCACCCCACAAAATGAGAAAACATTCACGAAAAACAGGTTCTCTGAGAAAGTAAGAACAATGAGTTTTTTCTTCAGGTCTTCCCTATGCCATGCGTTAAAGGCTCCAAAACAGATGTGCAAAGAAGTATTTCTTTATCCCTGCTCAGCAAGTAAAACCTGGAGGCAGAAATTGTAGGTGTGGAGTGCTGAATCTTAAAGTGTGGCAGAACCCAGACTGGTAAAGACAGTACTGAGAATGTGGCAAAGGATGAGCTTTTGAAATATTTGTGAGTGGTGACGTGCTCACATGTGCACAGTGTGCAGAGGGCATTAGCAAGATCCAGGTGACATTCACATTGTGTAGTGTGTCTGACACATTATTGAGGTTCACATGCACGCTTGTGGCAGCAAACCTTAGCACAGCTGAGTTTTCCATACTATAGGAGACAGTGCTCGACATGGAGAGAAAAGAAAGATTACAAAAATTATCAAGATCTCACACAGTACCAGATAATGTTCTTTGTGCTTTGCATTATGTGGGATAATGTAATTATAATAAACATTCTCAATTAAGCATAAGTATTCTTGTACATAAAGCTAGAACAGGTCGAGAATGGTGATATATACATATTTTCCTCTATCACTCAGACAAACCTAGGACTGGAATCTGCATTTAATTTTTATTTCCTAACTGTACACTCTTCACATTACGCTGGTGGGTCTCAGACTATTCACGTTCCAGAGAACCGGGGAGATCAGTACTTCTTTTTTTAAATACATATATATGTATATATATATATATATATATATATATGTTTATATAAAATTATGCTTTGACAGTTTACAATCCAAGCCAGTTTGCCATATGATACCCCACACCAACACTGCTATGCAAATGTAGCTGCTCTCCCCACCCTCTGACAGCACACTCCTCCTTTCCACGTGTGTTTCTTATGTCCACTCAACTAACTCCTGTCCTCTTCTACTTCTCACCTCACCTCTGGACAAGAGTTGTCCAGTTAGCCTCATGTGTATACTTAAGCCAAGAAGCACACTATTTGCCACTGTCATTTTATGTCTTATAGTCTAGTCCGATGTTTATCTGGGACTTATTTCAGCTCTCGGCTAACAGAAAATCTGGGGATCATATTTTCAAGGGGCACTCCAGTCAGTCAGATCATCAACTCTGTTTTTCAATAGATTTTCCATTCTGTGGGCCCATTTTATTACCACTACATCAGGAATGTAATCCCTGTCAGGGTAGTCATTAGTAGTGGCTGGGCACCATTTAGTTCTTCTGGTCTCATGCTGATGTAGTCTCTGGATCAGATGGGCTTCTGTCTCTTGGGTTCATGTTTTCCTCATATATTTGATCTGCTTCATTCTCCTCTGCTCTAGGTGGTTTGGGACTAATTAGTACTACTTAGGTGACCACTTGCTAGTTTTTAAGACCCTGGACACCACACACAGAGGTGTGATGCAGAACATTTTCTTTAAAAAAACAAAAACAAAAAAACTTTGTTATGCCATTTGACCTAGATGCTCCTGAAACTGTGGAACGCAGACTTCTAACCCTGATAATCTGTCCTTTGAAATGTTGGGTTATGTTTAGGAAACCTTTTAGCTTTTGGTATACTCCAGCTGTGCTGACCTCCTTTCTACTGCCCAATGTCACTAACTTTACCTAACCCAGTTCCTATCTACTACGTAATCAGTAACTATCTCTCTCCCTCCCTTGACTTCTTATAACCATCAAAGACTGTTTTCTTCTGTGCTTAAACCTTTTATTGAGGTCTTATAATAGTGGTCTCATACAGTATTTGTCCTTCTGGAACTGACTGGTTTCACTCTGTGTAATGTCTTCCAGATTACTCCATGAGATATTTCCCAAGGTCATTGTCGTTCTTTATCATTGCATAGTATTCCACCATGTGAATATAGCATAGTTTGTTTATATATGTTGTGTTCTCTTAAAAATCTCTTGTCTCCTCCTCTCCACCTTCTCCACTCCTTTCTAGTAAGAGGCCAGTAAGACAGCATCCTATAGATGCATAGAACCATCAAGTACATGCACCTCATGGTCACACTGTGTCCCCGTGTCCAGTCCATTCCTGTCTGAAGAGTTATTCTCATTAATGCTTTCTGGCCAGGGGAAACAACAGGTCTAGGGGCCATACTCCTAGAGGAATCCCCAGGCTGTGGGACCATCTGTTACTGTCTTTCCACAGAGTTCTTGAGGTGCCCCCCTTTTCTTCTCATGTTGCCACTGTATCTCCACATTGTGTGTCCCATCAAAGCTGTCTCTGGTGGTGACTGGGCAACATCTGGTTCTTCCAGTCATATGTTGATACAGTCACCCATTCACACGGGTCCTTCTGTCTCCTGGACTCTTTTCTCTGCATGTATTTGTTTTTCTTGGTCAACTTCTGTTCTGGTTGAGTACAGACAATTTGGTGTACCTCAGAAGGCAGTTTGCTAGCTTTTAAGACCCCAGACATCACTCACTAACATGGAGTGCAGCAGACCCTCTTAGCAAATAACTAGTTATGTCAGTTGACCTCGATGTCCTCTAAGATTGTGGTTCCAAGACACAGACCCGTGCTAGTCTATCCTTGCAATATTGGGTTAAGATTAGAAGAGTTTTCAGTTTATGTTGAAGTCCAGTTAAGTTGATTTTTCTACTGTGTGCTGTCACTGCTTTCACCCAACCAAATTTCTATAAAATATCTAATCTATGATCAGCCTTCTCCTTCATTCCCCACCTTTGCAGCCCTGAAAGCATCTTTTCTTATGTACATAAGTCTATTTTTAAGTCCTTCTAGTAGGGGGTTTCATACAATATTTTTTCTTGTGCTGCTGACTGATTTCACTTAGCATAATGTCTTCCAACTGAAAACAGGTTAGGAGATGCTTCCTAAAATCATCATTGTTGTTTATCATTACATAGTGTTTGTTTTAATCAGCTAATGCTGCTGTAACAGAAATACCACAGAGCAGATGGCTTTAACACAGGAAAGCATATTCTTACACAGTCCAGTAGGCTACAAGTCCAAATTCAGGATGTCTGCTCCAGGATCAGGCTTTCCCTCTTTGTGGTTCTGGAGGAACATCTAATGTTGAATCAGTCTTTGTCCAGGGAGCATCCTGGCTCAGGAACCTCAGGTCTGAAGGACGTGCTCCCAGTACTGCTTTCTTGATGATGTGAGGTTCCCAATTCTCTACTTGCTTCCCTTTTCTTTTATCTCTTGTAAGGTGAAAGGATTAAGGGTGGGTCAAGCCTTACTCCAAAGAAACTCCCTTTACAGTGGATCAGGGATTTATAGTCCCACACTAATCCTTTACCATATAGAATAGGAAAATCAGAAAATGGAGGACAATCATAGAATACAGAGAATCATGGCCCAGCCACGTGGCTACACATACTCTTGGGGGAAAATAATTCAGTCCATGACAGTGTTCCATTTAGTGTAGTAGCATAGTTTGTTTATCAATTCAATTCATCTGTGGTTGGGCATCTGGGTTGATTCCATCTTTTTGCTATTGTAGACTGTACTGCAGTAAACATTTGTGTGCATGTATCTGTTCATGTGACTGCCCTTGTATCTGTACGATATATTGCAAGCAGTGGGATTACTGGATCAAATGGTATGGACTGGACTTGGGTCAAAATATGACCATATGATATGTGTACTTTATGGTTCTATGCATCTTTAAAATGCTGTCCTACTGCCATCATACTAGAAAGGAGAGGAGAGGATACAGAGGATGGGACAGGATATTGTTAAGGGGCCAAGCCAGCCAAGTGCTGGTGAGTATATAGAACAAAAAAGAAGAGTGTGCTGTTGCAGTGCAAGGACAGCAGAATGAGGTGCAAATAGGCCAACACGCAAATTAATTTGGATTGTATACTTTTAGTAGCAATAAAACAAACAAACAAAAAAAAAAAAACACTTCCCAGATGAAGAATCCTTTCTGAAACTATTGGAGGTTGAGTACAAAAGAATTATGTATAGAGGCCTCCTAGAGATTTAACAAAATGCAGCAGAACAAAATGAAAAATTAAGCAAGCTATGTGAACTGATGGAACATCAAGGATCTGAAATGCAAAAGATTAATAATAAAATTACAGAATTAGACAATTCAATCCAAAGCCAAAAGAGCAGAATCAAGTAACTGGAAGTCGGGCATAGAGAGTTTGAAGATACAGCAACTGACACCAATATGTATGAGGAGAAATCGGAGAAGAGAAATAAGAAAAATGAAGAAGCATTAAAGAGCATGTGAGACTCTATTAAGAGGAATAATTTAGGAATAATTGGAGTTCATGAACAGGAAAGGATAGCTGTACATAGAGTGTTTGAGAAGAGTTGCTGACAGAAAACTTCCCAGAGACTATAAAAGAAGAGAACGTCAATTTCCAAGACACGTATCAAACACCACAAAAGATAGACCCCAAAAGAAAGACACACAGACTTATTATAATCAGGTTTAATAAAATGAAATATAAATAGATTCTCTTAAGGACAGTGAGACTCAAAGCAAAGTTAACATTAAGGGGGAAGCCCTGTAGGCTTCCATCTGACTTCAGCCAAAGCAATGCTGGCATGAAGGCGATGGGATGACACATCTGAAGCCTTGAAGGAGAAAAGCTTCCAATCAAGAATTATGTATCCTGCAAAATTGTCCCTCAAAAATGAAGATCAAATTAAGATATTTGTAGATAAATAGAAGTTTAGAGACATGGTAAAAACCAAACCAAAACAACGAGAAATACTGAATGATGCTTTTTGCTTAGAAAAGCAAAACCATTAAGTATATACTCAAGGAATCAAAGCAAGACACAGTATCCAGAAGTCACAAACTCCACTTCAAGCTGCAATATTAAAAGAAGAGAACCAGTGATCACATCACAAAAACTATGACATCATCACACTGAAAAGAGGGATGTATTACAGTAGTTATAACCCTTCCAGATAGAGTGGAAATTAAAAAGACATGCAGAAGTTAAAGTCTGGTTTAAACTTACAGTCGTGAGAGAAATCATCGGGTAGCCACAAAGCTGGCCCCTATGGCTTTGCTGGAGAGTTCTACCAAATTTTTAGAGAGGGTTAACTCTAAAACTACTGAGCCTATTTCACAGAAAAGAAAGGGATAGAATACTCCCAAATTCATTCTATGAAGCCAGCATAACCCTGATACCAAAGCCAGGGAATGATCCCACAGAAAAGAAAACTGCAGACCAATATCACTCATGAACCTAGATGTAAAATCTTCATGAAAATTCTAGCCAATAGAATTCAACAACACATCAAAAAAATAATTCATCATGACAAGGTTGAATTCATCCTAGGGATGCAAGGCTGGTTCAACATCAGAAAAGCAATGGCAATCACATAAATAACACAAAAGATAAGAATCACCTGATTTTGTCAATTGATGCAGAAAAGTCATTTGAAAATGTCCAATACACATTCATGCTAAAAACCCTCAGCAATATAGGAATAGATGGGAAATTCCTCAATGCAATAAGGGGCATCTAAGCAAAGTCAACCACCTACACCATCCTAAATGGAGACTGAAAGAATTCCCCTTGCGAATGGCATCTAGACAAGGATGCCCACTCTCAACATTTCTAATTAACACTGTATTATAGTTTCTAGCCAAAGCAATAGGGTAAGACAAAGAAATAAAGTTCATGTGCATCAACAACAAAGAAGTAAAAATCTCCCTATTTGTAGATGATATGACTGTATATGCAGAGAATCCTGAAGAGTGAATAAGTAAACCACTGGTACTGATAGAAGAGTTTAGCAAAGTATCAGGATACAAGATAAACATGAATAAATCAATAGAATTTCTTTACATCAACAAAGATATCACCAAAGGAGAAATCACAAATCAATACCATTTACTATAGCCCCGAGAAGACAAAATACCAAGGAATAAATCTAACTAGAGAAATAAGAGACCTAAACAGAGAGAATTACAAGACCTTACTGCAAGCAACAAAAGAGACTTATATAAGTAGAGAAAAATATCATGCTCAGGGATAGGAAGACTTAACATTGTGAAAATGTCTATTTTACCCAAAGTGAACTACATATATAACGTAATCTCAATACAGATGACAGCTACATTTTTTAATGAGATGGAGAAACAGATCACCAACTGTTTGGAAAGGGAAGAAACCTTGGATAAGTAAAGCACTACTGAAGAAGAGGAACACAGTGGGAGGCCTGACACTACCTGACATTAGAAACTATTACACTGTCACACTAGTCAAAAAGGCCTGTTACTGGTACAAAAAGAGACGTATAGACCAATGGAACAGAGTTGAGACCCCAGAGATGCCACTATCCTCTTTTGAACAGTTGATATTCAACAAAGGCCCTAAGATTGCAAACTGGGGTAAAAACAGTTTCTTTAACAAATGATGTTAGTGAAATTGTATATCCATCTGCAAAAAATTGAAACAAGACCCATATCTCACACCTGACACAAAAGCTACCTCAAAATGGATCAAAGACCTAAATCTCAAACCTAAAATGATAAAGATTATGCAAGAAATAATGGGGTCAACAATGGAAGTTCTAATACACAGCTTAGACAGATTTCAAAATCTGACAGACAAAGCATGATAAACAGAAGAATAAACAGATAATTGGGAACTACTAAGTCACATGCTTTTGCTCATCCAAAGACTTTATCAAAAAAAGTTAAGAGACCACTAACAGAATGGAAAAAAAAATATTTGGTAACTACATATCAGACCAATGTCTGACCTCAGTGTTCTACAAGGTACTGCAAAATATCAACAAGCAAAAGGTAAATAACCCAATTAAGCAATGAGCAAAGGAGACGGGACAGACAGTTCACCAAAGAGGACACCTAGGCAGCCAAAAGACACATGAGGAAATGCTCATGAACATTAGCTCTTAAAGAAATCCAAATCAAAACGACAATGAGATACCATTTCACCCCAACAAAGTTGGCCATAGTCCAAAAATCACAAAACAGCAAATGCTGTAGAGGCTGTGGAGAGATTGCAACTCTCCTGTACTTTTGGTGGTATTGCAGAATGGTACCACCTCTTTGGAAAGCAATCTGGCACTTTCTTAAAAAGCTGGAAATGAGATATACTGTTGAATTCAGTAATCCCACTGCTGAGAATATATCCTACAGAAACAAAGGATGTCACTCACACAGATCCGTGCACACGAATGTTTATTGAAGCACAGTCCACAATAGCAAAAGAATGGAATTAACACAGATGCCCACCAGCAGGTGAATGGATAAACAAACTATGTTACTCAGTGGAACACTCTGCAATGATAAAGAACAATGACGATTTTAGGAAACATCTCATAACCTGGTTTCGATTGGAATACATTTTTGTTGTTGTTATGGGCCATTGAGTCTATTCCAACTCATAGTGACACTTTGGACCACAGAATGAAACACTGCCTGGTCTTGCACCATATCCACAATCGTTTTTATGCTTAAGCCCATTTGTTGTGGCCACCATGTCAATCCATCTCGGCAATGGTCTTCCTCTTTTTTGCCGACCATCCACTCTACCAAGCATGATATCCTTCTCCAGGGCCTGATCCTTCCTGACAATGTATCCAAAGTACGTAAGACACAGTCTTGCCAGTTTTGTTTCAAGAACTCTCATTGTACTTCTTCCAGGACAAATCTGTTTGTTCTTTAAGTGGCCCGTGGTACAGTCAACATTCTTCTCCAACATCACAGTTCAAAGGCCTCAATTCTTCTGTCTTCTTTGTTCATTGTCCATATTTTGCATTTTATGGTGCGATTGAAAATACCATTTTAGTCTTCAAGATGACATATTTACTTTAGTAAGGTGACCTTTTTACTTTAGTAAAGTGACATCTTTACTTTAGTACTTTGCTTTGCCTAGTAGGCTACATACCTGGAATACATTATACTGAATGCAGTCAATCAACAGCAAAAGGACAAATAGTTTATGAGACCCCCTACTATAAGAACTTAAAAATAGACATGTACAGAAGGAAAGATTCTTTGAGGGCTACAAGGGTGAGGAGGGAGGGAGATGGTTGGTCATATACTAGATAGTTGAAATAAATTTGGTTGGGTGAAAGCAGTGACTGCATAGAGCAGAAAGTAGATCAAATTAGCTGGATTTCAACATAACCTGAAAACTCTTCCAACCTTAAACCAATATTGCAATGATAGAGTATCAGGGACAGGGGTCCATGGAACATGATCCCAGGAGACATCAAGGCCAACTGGCATAACTAGCCTACTCCTGAGACAGTCTTCTGCACCCCTACATTTGTGAGTGGTGTCTGAAAACTTAAAAGCTAGCAAGCTGCCATCTGAGGTACAGCAACTGGTCATAACTCGTACAGAACAGATAATCACTGATAACAACTAAGACACTAGGAAAAAAGAGTTTAGGATACAGAAGGACCCCTGTGAATGGGAGACTTTACCAACATGTGACCAGAAAAACAAGATGGTGCCCAGCCACCACCAATGACAGCTGTAATGGGGCATACAATGTTGAGTCCTTGTGGCAACATGAGAAAAAGAGAGGTGCAGCTCAGGAACTCAACTAAAAGGCCACAGTTGATGGTCTGACAGCCTAGGGGATCCCCTGGGAGCATGGCACCTTCACCTACTGCTGCCTCTGTCCAGAAAATACTACTGAGGTCAACTCTTCGGACAAAAATCGACTGGAGTCCAGGATGCGATGTGATCATGTGATGTGCATGCTTTACAGTTCCATGCACTTACAGGATGCTGTACTACTAGTCTCTTTTTACATAAAGGAGAAGAGAGTGGAGATGAGAGTACAAAAGATTCTTAAGAGGATGTATAGAATGACAAGGAGGAGTGCACTATCACCAGGCAAGGAGAGCAGAAACTGCTGCAGATAGCCAGGCGTGCAAATTAAATTTGGATTGTGTACTTTCAGTTAATAACAAATACACATACACGCACACACACACACACACACACACACACACACATATGATGTCTTGGTGTCTTCTTTTGATATCTACCTTGAGTGGTGTTCTGTGAGCATGCTGAATAGATATCTTCTCATCTTTGATATCAGGGAAACTTTCTGTCAAAAAATCTTAAACAGCTTTCTGTATTTCTGCTATCCTCCCATTCTCTTAATTGAGTTTCTCAGATTATTCCTCTTGATAGAATCCCCCATCATTCTTAACGTTTCTTCTTTTAAAACAAAATTCTTTTGTCTGACTTTGCCTGAAATAAGTTGGTGTCCGACTCGACGGCACTTGGCTTGGCGAAGTTGGTGTCATGTGCTTTGTCTTCAGTCTCACTAATTCAGCCTTTCATTGCTTCAATCCTGCTCCTTTGACTTTCTATTAAGTTGTCTAATTCTGTAGTTTTATCAGTAGTTTTCTAAACTTCTAATTCTTATAGCTGTATACTTTTCTTGCAGCCTCTTCAATTTGATATTTAGCTCTGCTATATCTTGCCTCATCTCCTTCCTGATCTCTTGAAATGCTCTAAATATTATTTTGTCTTCTACCTCCGATACTTCAGGAAGTTCTCTTCCTCTGGAAAATTTCTTGATTCTTTGTTTTGGGAGTTTCTGAAGCCATTGAGGTGATTTGATATTGGCTATTCTCTCTGAGCCATCAGTAAGTTTTGTTCATTTGTTTGCCTACTGTATTCCAACTTCTTGTTTTATATTGTTTTGAAATGTCCAAATAGGCTGATATTGTGTTCTGGTTTGGTTATTGGTGCCTTGGAAGCTCTAATGTCCTGTCACCATATGGTTAGAACTATTACTAGACACACAAGCCCAATAGTCTGTTTAATTTCTTCCCTGAATTCATCTTAAATGTCCAGGTAGTCAGGCATCAAGTGTGTGGTACAGGCTCTCATCCACAATTCTAGATATGAGAGTTGATTTGTCTAGGCATCAGAATCTGGCTGCAGCAATTGAGAAAGGCTGGGCCTAACAATGATCCTTGTGTATCTGTTACTATGGTGTATCCCCTTATGTGTGTTAATATAAGTGAAGCAACAAATTCTGCCCTGAATTTCTGGCTCAGAGAAGCTGGCAGAGTTTTTCCCCTCCTTCCCACAGTTTGTTAAATTGTTCCCTCTCCTAGTCTAGGACAACGGCTCAGGGTGGGCTTAAGTAGGTTTACTTTCAGCTCAGATAATGACTTCAGACTTCAGAGCTGGATGCAGTGCAAAGACAGAAGGAGGAAGTGTTGGGTGAAGGGAAAGAGGTTTTTCTCAAAGAAAAGATTTAGATCTGTATCTGATAGGTTAGAGGCAAACCTCTTGGATTTTGATTGTCTAGGGCTGTTTCTGGAAGGGCTGGTTCTGGAAACATGAGTGAATTCTCCAGTCAGTTTGTCCTGCTGAGTAGGATGCCCTCCAACCACCACCTCTCCACTCACCACACTGGCCACAGCCATTTACCAGCAGGTCAGTCTAGAAAATGGTGTAATTCTGGATCTACTCTCCCTTTCCCATTGCTCGTCCAGTTTCTCAACTTTCCCTTTGATGTTCAGGGTTCTTACCATGTTGTATGTAACATCATATGTAAAGGATTATTTTGTTCTTTTGGGTCTTCGCTGTTGGAGGGATCACAGGAAGCTTCTGACTACCATCCTTGCTTCATCTCTTGCGCTTCTTTGTAATGTGTGGATCACTTAGAAATACTGGTAGATGAAACTTAGAATATCTAAATGTGTTATTCCATGTTAAATCAAGTACTACCTTGTATGTGGTTGCACTTTTTCAAAATTTATAACAGAAAAAACAGCAAATTGACAGAATACTCAGGGAAGAGTTACTTCTAACACTGAATAATAACAGAAGCCTGGGGCCAATCTGGGTACCCCTGTGTTTTAAGAAGGAAGAATCTAAGAAGCCCGGTCCTTGTTCTCTGTTGGAGGAAGTTAAGAAAGCAGAACGTCTTGATCTTCAAGAGCCCAGACTCCTCACTGAGCCCCTGATGTTACTACTCAGTCTGATGGCCTTACTACAGATGCCCACCAGAAAAGCTGCACAGTGGTTTTTGTTGTTTTATTATTCCTGTTTTATGCAAGTCATTAGACCCTTTTAAAATTTAGAAACAAAGATAAGCAAAAACAATTTTTTAACTGAATTAGTTTTTTAAAAATTTCCACTAACATACTTGTCAGCAATAAACATTTTGATATATAATCTCTCAGACATTTTTCTGTACATGTTGGCTATGGATTTTTTTTTGCATGCCCATCTTTCTCTGTGAATTAGTGCATAGCTACATTAATGTTTCTCAAAAATGGATCTCCACAACATATCATGAATCAATCCAGGCAGTCTAAAAATGCAGATTCTTGAATCAGAATCTCACATGGTAGGTATATTGAGGATTTGTCTACACTGAACTTCTCAGATGAGTCCTATACATACTTGTAGTGTCTGAATAATTCCAACATGTATCACTAGTTTATTTAATCAGTGCTTTCTTGATACACATGTAATTTCTTAATTTTTCTTAATGGTGCTATATATATATATCAATGCATATCTGTCTTTACACATTGGTTTCTTTGAACAGATCCATAAAAATGAGGTTGCTGGATTAACAGGTCACCAGTGCACCAGGACTTTTGTAATCTGTTGCCAGTTGTCCTCTGGAGCAAGTGTTTCAGTGTACTCCCTCCCCCAAGCAGGCATTACTATAGTTTAAGCTCATATTACACCACGATTCTCTGACAACTTGTAGAACCTGGAGCTGTTGTGGTACATGCACCGGTCATTGCAGTAGTGGTCCTCCAAAGCGATTCTATGACTGAGTTCACTTTTCTTTCCTGGAGGAAAATGAAAATTTACAATTACCAAGCCCTTGCACAGTGGTAGCAGTCTGTTCTTGCCTGAGCCTCCCATAGGACACTTTCTACCTGCTTCAGGGAGAGAGAGCCCCTGCCTGACATACCTCATGCTGTAGTCTCCTGGACTGCATGGCATCTTTCTTGAGGAGGTATGGGTTAGCAACATACACGCTGGGCCCATTCATGACCCTCCAGTGGAGGAACTATGGAGCAAAGTCCTAGAAGAGAGAAAGAGCTCACACATCAGACCTGGTGGAAAAAGATGAACTTCCAGTCACCCTCCACTCCAATCTTTTACTCTGCAAAATATTAAGTGCCTGCTAGGTCAAGACCTGCACCAAGTTCCTTACACTCCAGCTGGGAAGGCAATTAAAGAACAACTGCACGCCGCTTGACAGCAAGAATGCCTGAGGTTTGGCTTGTGTGGAAAGAAGGAAAGGAGATGAGGCCTCCGATATCTTTGGGAATTTATCAGAAAGCTGATGACTTTAAAATATAAACTTTTTCTGAAATATAAAATTTAAAAAATTATAAAAGGAATACACACTTGTAAAAAATTCAAACCACCTAAAATTATAGGCCACTCTTAGAAACCCACTACAACGTCACTTTTCTGACATGATGATGATGTTCTTTCTCTAATCTAAAGTCCATATTAAAAAGCTCTACATAGTGATTTTGTGTGCCGCATATATTTTCAAGTAAAAAGTAAAGAACATAGGGCTTCCTAGATACATCCAAGCACCTCACGGGATTGCTTAGGACCAGAGTCTCATGGGGCAAGTCAGTCAATTGGCACAATATAGCCCATAAAGACAGAATTCTGCATCTTAGTTGGATGAATGAGGTCTGAGGTCTCAACAATTTGTCCGTAGCCAACTAAGAGACAACTATTGGTCTCTGTTTATCCAGAGCAAAAGAGAAGGAAATCTATGACACAAAGAGAAAGCTAGTCTAGAGACCATTAATTGGCACAAAAAATGACATTACCTACCTTGAGGCCAGAAAAACCAGATAGTGCCTGGCTACCACTCCAACTGTTCCTCCTGGAGACTCAGTAGATGATCCTCGACAAAAAGGAAGAAAAATGTAGAACAAAACTCAAATTCCTTCATAATAATAATAATAATAAGCCACACTAGTAGATACCAGATAACCCTCTAAGACTGTTGCCTTGAGACACTCTTTAGGCTTGGAACTCAAATCACTCCAAGAGACTACCTTTCAACCAAATGGCAGATTGGCCAATTAAGTAAATAGCACCACACATGAGTACTATATCCTTTCAAAATATTAACCTAGATTAAACCAAATGGTAAACATTTACCCTGCACCAAAGAGGAAAAGGAAAGGGGATAGGATAGTTATAGTAATGAAAAAAGAACAATCAAAATGGAAATGAGAATGCCAATGTAGTGTGAAGAATGTAACCAGCATCACTAAAGAATATGTATAGATGTCAAATGAGAATCTAGTGTCTTATCTAACTTTCAACAAAACACAATATAATATTTTTTAAAAGGTAAACATGCTTACAAATGTACAGAAATGTAAACATCCACCATGATCATACGTTACATGTTGTTCTTTAATACTGACATTCCCACTTAACTGTATAGCACAGGCATCTCCCACATCAATATATTATGACTTATTTTTTAAAAAAATAATAGAAACCCTGGTGGTGTAGTGGTTAAGTGCTACAGCTGCTAACCAAAGGGTTGGTAGTTTGAACCCACCAGGTGCTCCTTGGAAACCCGATGGAGCAGTTCTACTCTGCCCTATAGTCACTACAAGTCGGAATTGACTCAATGGCAGTGGGTTCGGTTTTTTATTTTTTTTAAATAATGTTTATTGCTATAGAGTATTATACCTACAAGTGATCCATGAGGTATTTAAACTCCCATTCACCTTCTTGTTTTGGATCAGTATTGTATGGTGGGTTTTATGGCCAGACTCTCCTCCCATGCCACCATATGTTCTACCATAAACAACCCTCTTTAGGTGTGAGGTTCCCTCTGTCAACATTCAAAGACCTCTTAACAAAATCTGATAGCTTAATAGATTGTTGGATTTTTCAATATGTTGCCTTTCTAGAAGCACACCTGGAATCTAAAAACCTAGAATGTAAACCTGGGAAACTCCAATTACCCATAGCTCTTTTAGTTCTATAGGTGAAAAGACTAAGGCCAAATAAAAATTTTAGTGAAAAATGTACGAGACTTAAAAATGTTAATGCAGTGGACCACTCTTTCAGCAGGTGGACTGCTGCTGATCTCTAATGGCGATCTTAGCTACTTGCAGTAAAATGCCTCTTTAAATACCAAAACCCACTGACGAGGAGTCCAACTCATGGCAACCTTAAAACTGGTCTTAAAAAAACAAACCAATTGTCACCTAGTCAATTTTGACTCATAGTTACCCTATAGGATGGTATGGAACTGCCCTGTAGGGTGTCCAAGGAATTTCTGGTGGATTGCAACTGTAGACCTTTTGACTAGTAGCCAAGATTTTAATTGTCACACCCGGGGCTCCTGAACTGGCGATGTGGTGATTCCAGCCGTTAGTTGTAAATTCCATATGCCACTGAAAAGGGGGCTCATCAGAGTGGCATGGCATTTATTCACTGAGCTTCAAATGAGAATATTGCTTTTTATGAATAGCACAAACGACGATCACTTTTAAGAATCCACAATCTTGTACCCAACATAAAGAAACTCATAAGCTAAACTATTTACGTTAATTTACTCACTGGTTGTCTATCAGCTAACATATTAATCCCATGGCTTTAATACTCTCATTGTTTTCCAGCACAGAGTACCAGCTGCATTCTAGAATGCCTACAACCATTTATCTCCTGTTCAATTTGTGTGAGAGGTATGTCTTTTCAGATCTGGTGGGGAGGTCTGAAACAGGCCTGTAAGACCCCACTAAATGCCACAATCACGTCTGAGGTCATAAATTCTTCCTGATGGATTCCCCAGGTTCAAAAGCCCCAGAAATCCTCTTTTGGTTTAGGCAATGTTCCTACATCAATCAGTTACCGTGGAGTAGACTTTGACTCATGGTAACCTCATTTGTGTCAGAGTAGAACTGTGTTCCACGGGTTTTCGTGAGTCTTACTGGCGAAGATCAAAGGCTTAATTATGGATTACACCTCAATGTAAAGAAAACAAAAATGCTCACAAGACAAATAAGCAACACCACGGTAGATGGAGAAAGGATTGAAGATTTCAAGGATTTTGTTTTACTTGGATACACAAAAAAACATCCATGGAAGCAGCAGTAAAGAAATCAAATGCTTTGGGCAAATATGATGTGAAAGATATCTTTACAGTGTCAAAAATCAACGATGTCACCTTGAGGACTAACATACACCTGACTTAAGCCACACTATTTTCAATCACCTCGTATGTGTGAGAAAGTTGAATAAGGAATAAGAAAGACCAAGGAATTAATAACCTTGAATTATGGTATTGGTAAAAAATATTGAATATGCCATTGACTGCCAGAAGAAAGAACGAATCTGTCTTGGAAGAAGTACAGCCAGACCAGAATGCTCTTTAAAAGCAAGGATGACAAGGTTTCATCCCATTTACCTTGGACATGTAATCAGGAGAGCTCAGTCCGTAGAGAAGAACATTATGTTTGGTAAAACAGCGTCATTGAAAGATGAAGACCTTCAATGAGATTGAATGATACAGTGGCTGAAAAACAGACTCAAGCACAGCAATGGTTGTGAGGATGGCACAGGACCAGGAACTATTTCATTCTGTTGGGAAGTGCATAGGGTCTCTGTGAGTTGGAACCTAATTGATGGTACGTTTGATGATTAAGATTGTGCATCAACTTGGCTAGGCCATGATTCTCAGTGTTTTGGCAATTGGATAATGTTGTGGTCATTTCCATGATTTGATGTGCTGTGGTATCAGCTGGGGTGGGACGTAGGGTAGTTCACCTTCCCTTCATCCTTCATTTCTCAGTTTTCTCACACCTACTTCCTTTCTGATCACTTTGCCAAAGTTCTTGGTTTGTTGTGGATCCAGCAGCAGCCTTTCTCTTATCCCCTGACATGCATTTCTTGGGACTTAACTGGTAGTTTACCTGTTGATATTGGGATTCACTGGTCTTCACAGCCTGTGAATAAGTGTCCTGTTGCCCAACCTGCTGATATTGTGTTTGCCAGCCCCTGAAGCTACATGAATTAGGAGTTATCTTGCAGACCTGTCTGCCATCTTGGGTCTCTCCAACCTTCACAGCCTGCTAGGAGGAACCTTCCTCTCTGATCTGACAACCTTGAGTTCTCCAGCTTTTGCAGTTGTATGAGGCTTGTATCTTGATCCAGGACTTGGGATGCTTCAGCCTCTACAATTGCATGAGCTGGTTCTTCAATTAAATCTCTCTGTATGATCCTTGGTGTTGTAGTGGTTAAGCTCTATAGTTGCTGACCAAAAGGTTGGTAGTTCAAATCCTCCAGGCACTCTTTGGAAACTCTGTGGGACAGTTCTGCTCTGTCCTATACAGTTGTCGTGAGTTAGAATCAACTTAATGGCACTGGGTTTGACAAGCCAAGTGCCGTCAAGTTGAATCCGACTCATGGTGACCCTAAGGGCCAGGGTAGAACTGACCCTCAGAGTATTCTAGGTTTAGTTTGGTTTTGTATATATTATGTGCTTTGCTGGTTTTGCCCCTCTAGAGAACCCAGCCTAAGATAGCACTTAACAACAGGGTTTTCAAAGGCTGGCTTTTCAGAAGTAGATCCCTAGTCCTTCCTTCTGAGGAACATCTGAGTGGACTTGAATTTCCAATATTTTGGAGCAGCTGAGTGCACATTAGCCATTTGTACTACCCAGGGACTCCATGTCCCTCCACACTTAGAACTGATTTGGCAACAATAAACTTACAGTTGCTCAATTATTGCTATAGTCATGCCTGTTCTTGGATGGAAACTGAGTAGCTAGAAAGTGCATCACTGGCTGTTGATATAGGAAAGGGATAAACCCTAGAAAACAACCAAATGACCATGATTATGTTAACACATATTGTTTTATGACATTGATTAAGAACCCCATGGAATGTCTGTACAGTCCGTTCTCGAACTTGGGTTCTGTACTAACAGTTATCCTACCCCCTACCCCCTTCTAGTCCTTGTGCATGGGCTAATGTGCCACTTTAATTTCATTTTGTTTTATTGGCTTCTCTTTGGTTGAAGGGTGAACCTGAGGAATGACTTCATTACTGACCTGAAAGAGTGTCCAGGACCATAGTTTTAGGGTTTTCCCAATCTCTATCAGATCAGTAAGTCTGGGTCTTTTTATGTGAGTTAAAATTTTGTTTTATATCTTTCTCCAGTTCTGTCTGGGACTCTTTATTGTTATCCTTGTCAGAACAGTCAGTGGTGGTAGCTATGCATCATTTAGTTGTACTGGACTCAGTCTGGTAGAGGCAGTTGTAGATGTGGTCCATTAGTCTTTTGGACTAATCTTTGCCTTGAATCTTTAGTTTTCTTCATTCTCCCTTGCTCCCAAAGAGGGGACACCAGTGGAGAATCTTATATGGCTCCTTAAAAGCTTTTAGGACTCCAGATGACACTCACCAAAGTAGAATGTAGAACATTTTCTTTATAAACTACATTATGCCAGTTGAGCTAGATATTCCCTGAGATCATGGTCTCCATAGCCCTCAGCCCAGCAATTTGGTCCCTCAAGGAGTTAAGCTGTATCTATGGAGCTTACACAAATTGTCTTGTACAAGTTGTACTGGATTCCTCAGTATTGTTTGTTGTCTTACCCTTCATCAAAGTTACTACTTACCTATTTTCTACTTATTTTTCTCATCTTTACCACTCCCCTCCCTCATAACCACCGAAGAAGATATTCAAACAGCTAATAGACACACGAGGATTAACAACCCATGATATGTAAACCTTTTTTGATATGTAAACCCTTTGATAAGTTTTTTACAGTGGTGTTTACGTATAATATCCATCTTTTTTTATTCACTTATTTCACTCAACACAATGCCCTCCAGATTCATCCATAAAATGCTTCACAAATTTATCACTCTTTTCTTTTTATCATTTCATAATACTCCATTTTGGATATATACCACAGTTTGTTTATTCATTCATCTGTTGGTGGGAATCTAGGTGGCTTCCATGTTTTTGTTACTCTGAGCAGGGCTCCAGTGAATATGGGTAGGTACGTCTATTTGTGTGACAGCTCTTATTTTTCTAGAAAATATTCCTAGGTGGCATAGTGGTTAAATTCTGCCTGCTAACCAAAAGGGCGGCGGTTCAAATCTACCACACAATCCTCGGATACCCTATGGAGCAGTGCTACTCTGCCCTTTAGGATTACTATGAGTAGGAATCAACTCAACAGCAGTGAGTTTGGTTTTGGGTTTTTATATGCCAACGAGTGAGTTTGCTGGAGCTTATAGCATTACTATTTGTATCTTTCTAAGGAAGTGCTGTATCATTTTCTAAAATGGTTGTATCATCTTGCATTTACATCAGCAATGCTTAAGAGTTCCAATCTCTTGCAGCCTCTCTAACATTCGTACATTTGTTATTTTCTTTTTTTTAAATATGCATTTGCGCCACTAATGTTGAAGTGAGTTGGTATGTTATCGTAGTTTTGACTGGCATTTCTCTAATGGCTACTGACCACAAACATTCCATCCTGTGTATATTAACTGTTTGAATATCTTCTTTGGTGAAATATCTGTTCATTTCCCTTGCCATTTTTAAATTGGGTTATTTATTTTTCTGTTGTAGAGATATTGGGTTTGCTTATCGAGTTTAGAGATTATACTTTTGTGGGATTTGTAATAACCCTTTTTTTCCTCAGTCTGTGGGTTCTGTTATTACTGTTTTGCTGAAGTCTTTTGTTGAGTGTAAGTGTTTAATTTATAGAAGATCTCAGTTTTCTAGAATGTCTTCTTGAGTTTCTATATTGTCACTTATGGTTTCTATCCTGTTAATACTGTATATTAGGGTATCTAGTATTGATCTTATTTCTTGCTTCTGCAGAATTTATACCTTTTCACATTAATATATATATATTATTGTGCTTTAAGTGAAAGTTACAATCCAAGTCAACTTGTTATACAAAAACTTGTACAAACACTGCTATGTAACTAGCTACTCTTTCTCGACCCTGTGACAGCACACTTCTCCTTTCCATCCTATATTTCCTGTGTCCATTTAATCAGTTCATGTTCCCCTTTACCCTCTTATCTCACTTCTAGACAGGAGCTTCCCAGTTAGCCTCATGTACTTGAGGTCCAACAATTAAGTCCACAAGCTCAATTGGTCTAAGTGCTATACACCTAACTACTGAATATCACTACAGTCACCTTCAAAATACTCCTCTTGGGAAGCTACACACCAATGTCAGTGTCTAGTCTACACTTCAGAGCAATTTTGGAACTCTTGATCTGGCCTTTTCCCAAAGGACTCAATTGAACCATAGTCAGCCTCAGTTTGAGCATTTGCTGCTTCAAAGAAGTACCTGCAGAATACTTGAAGCCCAGGCAGAGACCATCTGCACCTCATGGCAGGGTCTGAGGTTACTGATCAGTCCTCATTCCTCTATAATCAGGAAGTTCCCCAGACTTTGGTGGGGATCCAGACTGAAGCTGTTGGTCAGAAAGGGGAAATTCATATGTTTCAAACCAACATATTCTCTATCCCTTTAATGGGAAGAGGCTACTTGTCTCTACAATTCAGAAACTGCAAGTCAGAACCAAGTGACTCCTCAAGGCCACACAGTTCATATATGCAAGACTTGCATTTGCTCCAGAGCTGTATAATTCTGGGTCTGCATGTCCCACTTAAACACCTACTGAGGCCTTCTGCAGGTTCCTCTCTGTGCTGTCTCCCTGAGAGTCAAAATACTGAGTGTGTAATGAATAATTTCCACTGAATAGACATTAAACGTACCCCTGTCCACATAATCTCCAGACAACTTCAGTCCCCAATGGCCACAGAAAATTAGCAGAAGAAGCAACAAAACAGACTAGACATAAACAAAAAGGATATAACCATCTCTAAAAGGTATAAAATGCCCAAGTCATAGATAAACTTCAACCACAATATAAATAACAATATCATAAACAATATAAAAGGAACCACAGATAAGCAAAAAAAATTTCCCAAAAGAAAATCGAACATACCTGTGTACTCCCATGATCCCTCTAACAAAAAAGACCCAAAAGAACAAATGCATCCAGTAGATACGACATCCTAAAAGCCCCAAACATCAAAAGCCAAACTGAGAAATTTGACTTAGCAACAGGGAACAGAGAGAAGTGCCAGAGTTACATAGGAATCCAGGCTTGACCTGCAGGGAAATAGGCACAGCCATCATGGTGAACCAAGTGGTAGAGGTTGGTGAGCATCCTTCTCAATGGGAGCAATTGCCTGAGGGAGTCCACTCACACCTCCAGAGCCAGGGGAAGAGAGCAGTGAATCTCGGAAGGCTGGATCTTTGAGTGAAATGTACCACACACAGAGATATAAATTTTTCCTTTGGCATAGTCCTCTCTCTCTTCTCCCAGGGGTCCTCCTTCCTTTCTCTGCACTGCAGCCAGCCCTGAAGTCTGACACCTTTAACTAAACCTGAAGTAGGACTCCTCAAGCCCACTCTGAGCCATTTCCTGCCTTCCTTCTCTGCACTACACTGGGCTCTGGAGTCTGACATCCTAAACTGAGCTGGAAGTAGGACTCCTTAAGCCTTCCCTGAGCCATTCTTTGAGACTCAGAGTGGGAAAAATTTAACAAACTGGGGGAGTGGAGTAAAAAAAAATTCTGCCAGCTCTCCTTAGCCAGAAAATCAGGGCAGAAGTTGTTCCCTCACCTAGATTCAAAAGTAGGGGACATTCCATCTTCTTAGACAGTCTGGGAAGGGTGGTAGCCCCATGCCTTTCCCAATGGCACAGAAACCTGTGCCTATACCAATCACTTCTGCACATCTAAGACAGCAGGAGAGAGTCTGCACCACATACTTGGTGACTGACTAACTGGACATCTAAGATAAATCTGTATAAGAAAAGTAAACAGACTCTTGAACTCCCATATCTAGTAACAGCTCTACCCACTTGACAGAATATTAGAATTTTGAAGACAACAATAACTGAACTGTCATAAGCAGCCTATTTGGACATTTCAAAACAATAAGCTAGACACAGTCAGTGAACATAAAATAAATAAATACAATTTACTGATGGCTTAGAGATAGCAGCCAATTTTCAGTTATTTAAAAAAGCAAACCATGATTTCTTCAGAAAGTTCCCCAAACAAAAATCAAATATCCCAGAGGGAGACAACTTCCTGGAATTATCAGAGATAGAAAAAAAGGATAAACGTATAGAATTCTTCAAGAGATCAAGGAGATGGCACAAAATACAGCAGAACACAATGACAAATTGACAAGAAACAAGAAAGTATACTATGTTAAGAACTAGAAATTCAGAAAGTAAATAATATAATTACAGAATTAGACAACTCAATAGAAATTCAAAGCAGCAGAACTGAAGCAATGGAGGGTCAAATTAGTAAGAATCAAGATAAAGCACGTGACGTCAACATATCCGAGGAAAAAATCAGATGAAATAATTTAAAAATTCAAGAGAAACTGAAATTATGTGGGCCTCTGAAGAAGAATAATCCAGAAGAGGGGGTGAAAAACAAAAAACACAGATAGAATTGTCAAAGATTAGCTGAAAATTTCTCTGATATCATCAAAGATGAGAAGATATCTGTCCAAGATGCTCATCAAACTCCACACAAGGTAGATCCTGAAAGATATACACTAAGGCATATTATAATCAAACTTACCAAAACTAAACTAAAGGAGATACTTTCAAAAAGGCACTTGGCTGGCTTGGCTTCAAAAAGCGGCAGGGGATAAACAAAAAATAACTTACAAAAGAGAATCAGTAAGAGTAAACAGAAGCTACTCTACAGAAACCATGCTGGCAAGAAGGCAATTGTATGACATATACATAAAACTTGCAATAAAAAATCTGCCAGCCAAGAACTACATATCCAGTAAGTTTGTCTCCCAAATATGATGGCAGAATTAGGACATTTCCAGATAAACAGAAATCTAGCGAAATTGCAAAAACCAAACCAAAATTACAAGAAATACTAAAGGAAGTCTTTGGGTTAGAAAATAAGTAATACGGGTAACAGCACAAGAACAGAACACAGAATAGAGCAATTGGATGACAACCCAAATAGGGAAATCATAAAAGCAATCATAATGTTGCATACAGGGAAATAGAGATGTACTATGTAAACATTAAAACAAAAGAGAGAGACTCCAAAGAAAATATAGTCGTATATCTTTCATATTGCACAGAAGTGAGGGTGAGATAAAGAAATTAAATGCTACTTTAAATTTAGAAAAAATGGAGGTAAATATGAGGTAACAACAAAGGGAACTATTATTCCAGTGCATCAAAATAAAAGATATGAAGCAAGTACAAAATCAACAACATTGGAAAACATGAAAAGAGAAAAGACTTAGCACAGAAAATTATGTAGAACAAAGGAATTATCTATAACACACACAAAACAGACATTAAAATGGCAGTACTAAGCTCCTAGCTATCAATAATCATGCTGAATGTAAATGGACTAAATACATGGGTGAAGAGACAAACAGTGGCATACTGGATACAAATAGCAAGGCCCACCTATAGCCTGCCTACAGGACACACCGGATTGAAAGATAAGGACAGACTAAAACTCAAAAGATGGAAAAAATTATCAAGCTAAGTACATTCAAAACAGAACAGGAGTGGCAATAGCAATCTCTGACAAAATAGACTTTAAAGTAAAATTCACCATATTGGATAAGGAATGGCATTATATAATAATTAAATGATCAGAATTGTAGGAGGACATAACAATATTAAATATCTACATACTCAATGACAAGGCTCCAAAAACATAAAACAAAAAGGAACTGCATTGAAAACAGAAATATACAGCTCCACAATAACAGTAGGTAACTTCAATACACCACTTTCAGTAAACGACAGAACATCTACAAAAAAGCTCAGTAATGGCACAGAAGACCTAAATGCCGCAATCAACCAACATGACCTCATAGATATGTATAGAACATACCAGCCAAGGGCAGACAAGTACACTTTCTTTTCCAACACACATTAACTATTCTCCAGAATTGGCCACATATTATGCTCCAAAGTAATCCTTAATAACATTCAAAGTATTGAAATATTACAAAGCAACTTTTCAGACCATGCAGCCATAAAAGTAGAAATCAAGAACAGAAAAAAGAAGGGGAAAAAAATCAATCATACGGAAACTGAGCAACAACTTGCCTCAAAAATGACTAGGTTATGTAAGAAATCAAGGATGGAATAAATAAACTCATAGAAACAAATGATAATGAAAATTCATCCTACCAGAACCTACAGTAAACAACAAAAGTAGTTCTCTGAGGTCCCTTTATCACCATAAATGGACACATTCAAAAAGAAGAAAGGACTCAAATCAAAGAATTAACACAACTGTAACAAGTGAAAAGAGAACAGCAAAATAACCTACCAGGCACCAGGAGAAAGGCAAATAATAAAAAAAAAAAAAAATAGAGCAGATAATCAATTTGGCGCTTTCTTAAAAAACTAGAAATAGAAATATCATATTATCTGACAATCCCACTCCTTGGAATATATCCCAAAGAAATAGTGAATACCACTCATATAGATACTTACACACCAGTGTTTATCGTAGCTCTCTCCACAATAGCAAAAAGTTGGAAACAACCTAGATACCCATCAACAGACAAAAGGTTAAACAAACCATGGTATGCTCATACAATGGAATACTACACAATGATAAGAAACAACAATGACTTATAGAAATACCTGTCAATGTGTGACCATTTAGAGGAAATTATGCTGAGTGAAATTAGCCAGACACAAAAGGATGAATTTTGTATGAGATCATTATTATAAGGATGCAACTAATCATTTAACCACAGTAGAAATCAATATTTGATGGTTACGGGGAGGGACAGGGAGGGAGAGGGATTTTTTACAAATTAGATAGTGATTATGATTAGGGATGGGTATAGGTTGTGACAGCATGCCCTAGAAGTGGGGTACCCACAGTTACTCAACTTCAAAACTAAATTGTCCCCTTAATGTGGACCACCTCTTTGGAGGAACAGAGAAATGGGGTAAGGGATTGGGGGCCCACACTCTCAGGAAACATCCAGACTAATTGGGATACCCAAGGTTTTTCTCTCTTCCTCTCTCAAGATATCATCCCATGTACCACCTGGGTTTGTGGTGACTGGGCTAACAAGCTGCCATCTAAATAGCACCAAATGTTCTCAATCCACCTCGACTTGGGGCAAATAGAGGACACCAAGGACAGGAGAAAAATATGACCCCATCAGATGGAAGGGGCCAGATGAGCCATAGCCTACTTCAGCATGAGACCAGAAGACCTAGATGGCGCCTGGCCACTACCAATGACAGCCTGGATGGGGTATGCAGAATGGAGCTCCAGACATAGCAAGTGATAGAGAGTTGAGCTAGAACTCTACCAAAAGACCACACCGGATGGTTCTTCTGAAAGGAGGTCCCCCTGGGAGCGTGGCCTTTGGGTTCTGTAACCCAAACTGCATCCAGCACAGGGGCCAACTCCCAAGACAAAGACTGATCTGGACCACAGAAAATATAGAGTGCTGCTTGAGACAAACAAGCCTTTAAAAATGTACGTGCAGTTGTCTGAGGGACACTCTAATGGAGCCAAGTTGATTGGGCAAGGACGGCCAGACCTTTGTCAAAAGGTCACAGGAAGTTCTGAACAAAAGGGGAAGACTGCTGTCATGTGGATGGGTGGGGGGTGCAGCTAGAACAGAATAGAGGTGAAAATTCTGGGTAGCATGACAGAGACTGTAAAATTGTTCTTAATTAACAAGAAAAAGAAAAAATAGAACAGAACAAAACAAATTAGAAAATAGAAAAATGATTGAAAGAGTTAACAAGACCAAAATCTGTTTTCTTTTTTAAAAAAATAGAAATAATAAAATCAATCAATCATTACCCAAACTGACAAAAAAGAAAAACAAGTGAGGGAGCGAATAACTTGGATAAGTAATGAAAAGCACCATATTATAACAGACTCAACTGAAATTAAAAGAATCATAACAGAATATTATGAAAAATTGTACCCTTACAAATTCTGAAACCTAGAGGAAATGGATAAATTTCTAGAAACTTTACCTATCCAAATGAGTACAGACAGGGGTAGAACAATGAAATAAACCCATCACAAAAGAAGAGATTGAAAAGCTAATTTTAAAACTCCTAACTAAATAAAAGTCCTGGCCTCTAGAATCTTTACCTATTTAAATGAGCACAGACAGGGGTAGAACAATGAAATAAACCCATCACAAAAGAAGAGATTGAAAAGCTAATTTTAAAACTCCTAACTAAATAAAAATCCTGTCCTTTGTGGCTTCACTGGAGAACTCTATCAAACTTTTAAAGAAGCTTTAACATCATTATTACTAAAGGTATTCTACAGCATAAAAAAGGAGGGAGTACTTCCAAACTCACTCTATGAAGCCAGCACAACCCTGATAAAAAAACGAGGTAAAAACAGTACACACACAAAAATATATTACAGATGAAAATCTCTTGTGACTCAAAATGCAAAAATCGTTAACAAAATTCTAGCCAGTAGAATTCAACTACATATCAACAAAATAATTCACTATGAGCAAGAGGGATTCATACCAGGAATGCAGAGATGGTTCAACATTAGAAAAACAATTAATACAATCAACCACATAAATAAAACAAAAGACAAGAACCACTTGATTATATCAATTAATTTGAAAAGACATTTCACAAAGTCTAGCACCCATTCATGTTAAAAACTCTTAGCAAAATAGGAATACATAGGGAATTCCTCAACACAATAAAGGGCATCTGTGCAAGGTGACCAGCCAATATCATACTCAATTAAGAAAGTCTGAAAATATTCCCACTGAGAATGGTGACCAGGCAGGATGCCCATTGTCACCACTTTTTTTAAACAGTGTCCTGGAGATTCTAGCCAGAGCAATTAGGCAAAGATAAAGAAATAAATGGCATCCACATTGGTAAAGAAGTAAAAGCAACTCCATTTGCAAATATCATGATCTTATACACAGAAAGCCACAAAGAATCTATTAAAAAAATACTACTGGAACTAATAGAAGAGTTCAGAAAAGTATCAGGATATAATATAAACATAAATAAATCCAGTGAATTCCTTTACACCAATGAAGAGGCTACTAAAGAGGGACTCACCAAATCAATACCATTTATAATAGCCCCCTGGAAGACAAAATACCTAGCAATAAATCTAAACAGAAATGTAAAGACTTATACAAAGAAAATTTGAAGACTTTACTACAAGAAACCAAGAGAAACTTACATGAGTGGAGAAATCTACCTTGCTCATGGATAGGAAAACTCAACATCATGAAAATATCTATTCTATCCAAAGTGATCTACAGTTACAATACAATCCTAATACAAATTCCAGTGTAATTTTTTAATGGGATAGAGAAATGAATCACCAACTTCATAAGGAAAGAGAAGTCGTGGATATGTACACCACTACTGGAAAAGAAGAACAAAGATCTCATGTTACCTGAGTTTAGATTCTATTACACTGCCATGGTGGTCAAAACAGTACGCTACTGGCGCAAACATAGATAAGTAAATCAATGGAAAGGATTTGAGAATCAAGATATAATACCTTCCACCTCTGAGAAGCTGATATTTGACAAAGGTCCAAAGTCTACAGACTGGCGAAAATGTAGTGTCTTTAACAAAGGATGTTTACGTAAGTGGATATCCATCTGCAATAAAAATGAAACAAGGCCCGTCTCTCACTCCATGCACGAAAACTAACTCAAAGCACATCAAAGAACTAAATATCAAATATAAAAGAATACATACCATGGAAGAAAAAATAGTGACAATTCTGGGAACCTTAATACCTGTCATAAACAGACTGTGAGATATTACTAACACACACCAGCAGAGAATATAGATAACCTCGAATGCCTAAAAATCAAACACTTACAGGAACTGTCAATTAAGTTCGCGAACTCATCCTAGAAAAAATGTTACATATCTCATTGCTGAATATCACTACAGTCACCTTCAAGGTACTCCCCTTGGGAAGCTATGAACTGACCCCCAGTGCCTAATCCATCCTTCAAAGTGATTTTGGAACTCTTTTTCTGGTATGGCCATCAGAGCTGTCATTGTATTACCTTTGATGTCCTGAATGTTACCAAAATGTCTTTCATTCAATATATCCTTTATTCAGTTAAAGAAAAAAGTCACTGGGGGTCAGACCTGGCGAATAAGGAGGGTGTTCCCATTCAATTATCTGTTTATTGGCTAAAAACTCCCTCACGGAACAACTATGCAATTAAGTTCACAAACTTGCCACCATGCCGCCACGCACAATGGCCATTTCAGAAACAGCTCCAAAATTGCTTTAAAAGTGGACGATGTGCTGGCATCAGTGCATACCTTCCCCAGTTAAGTGCTTTGAAGATGACCATAGTGATATTCAGCAATGAGAACAATTAAGATCACTGACTTAATTGTCTGACCTCATATGCTCATCCAAAGACTTCATCAAAGAGTGAAAAAGTTACCCACAAGCTGGGAAAGAATTTTTGGTGACCACAATTCTGCTCAGCATCTAATGTCCATAACCCATGAGGTACTGCAAAACCTCAACAAGAAAAAGACGAATAACTCAATTAAACAATGGACAAAGGATATGAACAGACACTTCACCAAAGGAGACATCCAGGACACTGACAGATACATGAGAAAATGCTCATGATCACTAGCCATTAGAGAAATCCAAATTAAAAGTACAATGATATCCCATAGATGTATAAAACCGTGAAGTGTATCCAATATATGACAACTCTGCATCGCCAACTCCAATCCATTCATGTCCAGAGAGTGGACCTTTGTTATGATCTATACATCTTTAGGATATCATCCTGCTGACCTCTAGCTGGAGGAAGGAGAGTGGGTGGAGTGGAGGGGAAAGGAGACTGTTGGGAGGATGAGACATGTATGGAGTAGAGAGGAATAGTGTGCTGTCACCGGACAGGGAGAGCAGTGGAAGCAGAATAGAGGTGGGCATGTAAATTTATATGGGAATGTACATTTTAACTCAGTCAAATTAAATTAAAAAAAAAAAAAGTACAATGAAATAACATCTCACCGCAACAAGGATGACATTGTTCCAAAACACACAAAATAGTCAATGTTGGAGAGGCCGTGGAGAGACTGGAACTCTTTTTCTTTGCTGCTGGGAATGTAAAATGGCACCACTACTTCAAAAATAGATTGACACTTTTTATTTACTTATTTATTCATTTATTTATTGTGATTAAGTGAAAGTATACAACATAAATTAAATCTGCATGCCCTCCTATCTGGAGATCCTTCTGCTCTCCTTGCTTGGTGACAGTACACTCCACCTTTTTGTTCTATATATATCATATCCCTTTAACAATCTTCTGTCCCCTCCTCTCCATCCTCTCTTCTCCATTCCAGTAAGAGGCTAGCAGGACAGCATCCTATAGATGCATAGAACTATAGAGTACACACACAATAAGGTCACTTTGTGTACCGAAGTCCAGTCCATTCCTGTATGAAGAGTTGACCTCAGTAATGTTTTCTGGTCAGGGGTAGCAGCAGGTCTAGGTGCCATGCTCCCAGGGGAATTCCCAGGCCTCTGGACCATCAATTGAGGTCTTTTAGTGGAGTTCTTGAGGTCTACCCCTCTTTCTTGTGTTGCCACTGGGACTCAATTTTGTGCTCCCTATCATGACTGTCTTTGGTGGTGGGTAGTCACCATCTGATTCTTCTGGTCACATATTGATAAAGTCACCATTCACAAGGGTCCGTCTGTGTCCTGGGATTTTTCTTTCATGTCTATGTTATTCTTGGTGATCATCTGTTCTGGATGAATTGGGACCATTTGGTGTACATCAGATGGCAGCTTCCTAGATTTTCAGACCCTAGACACCACTCACCCGTATAGGGTGCAGGAGACTCTCTTTGCAGTAGGCTGGTTATGGATTTGGCATTGTTTTGAAAAGCTAGAAATGCAAATATCATATGATCCAGCATCTCACTTCTTGGAATACATCCTGAAGAAATACATGTACAGAAATGTTTACTGCAGCACTGTCCACAACAGCAAAAAAAAAGGGAATCAACCTAGGTGCCCATCATTAGACGAATGGGTAAACTATGATATATTAACATAATGTAATACTATGCAATGATAAGGAAGAACAATGTTCTTAGGAAACAGCTTGTAATATGGAATCATCTGGAAGACATTATGCTGAGTTAATTAGTCAGTTGTAAAAAAAATATTGTACGAGACCCTTTTTATAATAAAAGACTTAAGAAAACTTTTAAGCACAGAAGGAAACAATGTTTGATGTTTACAAGAAAGAAAAGAGAGAGAGAGGTGTATTCATAAATTAGTAGATAGGAATTGGGTTAGGTGAAGGGAGTGACAGCGTGCAATAGAGGGAGGTTAGAACAGCTGGACAATGTGAAAAGCTAAAATGTTTTCTAAATACAACTCAACATTTTGAAGGATAGAGTAGCAGGGACAGGTGTCTGGGACCATGGTTTCAGAGGACCTCTAGGCTAGTTGACATAACTAAGTCTTTTTTTTTTTAAAGAAAATTATCTGCATCCCACTTTGATGAGCTGTGACTAACATCTTAAAAACTAGCAAGTATCCACCTAAGTAGCATCAATTGGTCCCAATCCACCTGGAGCAAAGGAGAATGAAAGACATCAAACATATGAGGAAAATATGAGTCCAACAGACCGAAGGTGACTTATAATCCAGAGACTACATTAGCATGAGACCAGAAGAATCAGATGGTGCCCAGCCACCACACATGATAGCCCTGACAGGGAACATGACCTGACATAGTGAGAGGAAAATGTGTGTGGAACTAAAACTCTGTTAAAACACCATACTTGGTTTGTCAGATTGGAAGGGAAGTTTCCCTGTGGACACAGCCTGCAGACTCTCTGTTAGCCCAGAGCTGAAACCAGTACCGAAGTCAACTCTTCAGGCAAAAATTGTACTGGACTATTAAGACCTAGAGTCATGCTGGTGATGAATGTGCTTCTTGACTTAAATATATAGATTCATGAGGCCATCTGAGCAGCTGTTGTCCAGAGGAGAGATCAGAGGATGGAAGGCGACAGGAATTGGTTGAATGGATACAGGAAGAAGTCTTATGTCATGCCGAAAGCCACAGAACTGAAAACAGTCCACCAAATATGGCAGATTTAATACAGAATTGCAGCAGAATTCACTATGTAAATACAAAATTACTCTATGTTTTATTTGGAAGAATAAAGGCAAAAAGTTGTTTTTCTTCTGTAAGTGACTAAAAATACAAGCACATACCCCATCAAGTTTCCTAAATACAGTTGCCTATTGCCTTTAAGTTGACTGATTCCTGGTGACCTTCATGTATGTCAGAAAAGAACTATTGAACAGTTTTCGATGGATGATTTTTTTTAAGCAGATCACCCACTCTTTCTTTCAAGGACCTCTTGGTAGATCTGAACCTCCAGACTTTCAGTTAGTGTTAGCTTTTTGTACTATCTAGGGACACCTGAGATATCATAATATATGTTAAAATGTAAGGAATTTTAACCAGGCAGTGTAGAGAAAACTGACGAAACAAGAAGGCTTACATCATAATCCATAAGAAAAGGTTGCATTTCAAATCAGTTAGGTAAGGATTGGTGGGGAGGGACTTTGTGTTTTTTCATTATTATTAATATTAAATTTTTAAGTGCTCTTTTCAGAAAAAAAGGATAAAAAATCTTAAAAGTAGCATTTTCATCTAAAACTTTCTTACTTTTCCAAAACACACAGAGCTAATGAGGATGATTTGCATTTAAAGAAAAATCTGTAGCACTGAGAATTGAAAATAAAATATCATTTTTCAGGTTATTTGAGCTTATTTTTAATAAACCAGAAAATTTCAATCATAAAACCTCAAATACAGGTTTAAAAAATGTTCCCACTTCATATTAAATTTTATTATTATTATTTCTAATTCTGGGGAATGGAGAAATTCGACTGTCTCAATGTGTTGTTACTGTTGTTGTTACATGCCCTGTCGGTCTGGCTCATGATGACTCATGTGCAACGCAAAGAAACACTGCCTAATCCTGTGCCATCCTGACAGTCACTGTTAAAATTGAGTCCACTGTTTAAGTTGCTGGGTTAACACATCTCTTCTTTTTACTGATCTTACATTTTTCAGAGCATAGTGTTCTTCTTCAGGGAATGATACATGCTGATAATATGTACAAAGTATGTGAGATAAAGTCGCACCCTCTTTGTTTGTAAGGATGAGAGTTTTGACTGTTTCTTCCAAGACAGATTAGTTTGTTTTTCTGAAAGTCCATGGTGTGTTCAATATTCTTTTCCAGTGCAATAATTGAAAGACACTAATTTATCAGTCTTCTTTATTCGTTGTCCAGCTTTCATTTACATATGAGATGATTAACCATGTGTCACTTTGCTTTACTAGGGTGTTTTTCTTGTAGCTGTAATTCTATAAGCTTTCACAGCAGTACTTAAAATACCAACAGGGTCACCACTGGTGAACAGGTATAATAAGAGCTTCCAGACTAAGATAAACCAAGAAAAAGAATTTGACAGTCTATTTTTGAAAAAAGTTGACCAGTGAAAACTTTATGAATAGCAGCAAAACATTATCTGCTATCATGCTAGAAGATGAGACCTTCAGGTTGGAAAGCACTCAAAGTGTCGCTGTGAAAGAGTAGCCTCCTCAAAGTGGAGTTGCCCTTAATAACCTGAATGGAGTTACACTTTCAGGATCTTCATTTGCTGATGTGTCGCCACTCAAAATGAGAAGTAGCAGTTGTGAACATCCCCTAATGAATGGAAAGTCAAATATTCAAAGTAAGAATCTAGGAAAACTGAAAGCTGTCAAGAATGAAATGGAACTCATAAAGATCATATCCTAGGTATTAATGAGCTGAAATGAACTGGTACTGGCCATTTTGATTCAGACAATCACATGGTCAGCTATACCAGGAATGACAAATTTAAGAGGAATGGTGTCACGTTCATTGTCAAAAAGAATGTTTCTGTATCTATACGGAAGAACAATACTGTCAGTGACAGAGTAATATCCACATGCCTGGAAGGAAAACTGGTTAATACCACTATTATTCAATTTACCCACCAACCACTGATACCAAAGTGAAAAAATTGAAATTTTTTATCAGCTTCTGAAGTCAGCAATTAGTTAAACAGGCAGTCAAGATGCAAGAATAATTACTGGTGACCAGAATGCAAAAGCTGAAAACAAAGAAGAATTGGTATTTGGAAGATAATAGCCTAGGTGATAGAAACCATGTCAGAGATCATGACAGAATTTTGCAAGACCAACGACTCATTTATTGCGAAGATCTTTTTTCAACATGAACAGTGACTCTACATGTAGGTTTCACTAGATGGAATATGGAGGAATCAAGTTGACTAGATCTGTGGAAAGAGACTGTGGAGACGCTCAGTATAAGTCAGAACGAAGCCAGAGTCTGATTGCAAAACAGGCTATCAATTGTCTATCCCAGTTAAAGGTGAAACTGAAGAAAATTAAAAGAAGCCCAAGAGAGTCAGATTGGAACCCTGAGTATATCATATCTAAATTCAGACACCATTTCAAGAATAGATTTGATACCTTGAACACTATTGACCAAAGACCAGACAAGTTTTGAGATGACATTAAGAACACCATTCATGATGATTCCAGGAAACATCTCCTAACCTGGTTTCAACTGGAAGACATTATGTTGAGTGAAAGTAGTCAGCGACAAAGGGACAAATACTGTATGAGACCTCTACGATAAGACCTCAAAAACAGACTTGTGTATAGAAGAAACTCTTTGACAGCTGCAAGGGAGGGGAGGGAGGGAGGGGGAGGGGGGGATTTAGTTTAGATAGTTACTAGAAATCTAGTTGGGAGAAAGCGGTGATAGCACACATTAGAAACAAGAACAACATTAAGTGGACTTCAGCATAACTTGAGTACTCCTTCCATCTTGACTCAATACTTCAAGGATAGAGTAGATGGGACAGGGGGTGGGGGACCATACTCTTAGGCGAATTCCAGGCCAATTGGCACAACTAGCGTTTTGCTAAGAGAGCTCTCTGCACCCCACATTGGTGAGTGGCGTCTGGGGTCTTAAAAGCTGCCAAGCTGCCATCCGAGGATACAGCAAATGGTCCCAACTCAGCAGGAACGGATGCTCACCGAGGACCAAAATGACATGCGGTAAAGACAACCGAGAAGACAGAGAGACCCACAAGAGTGGGTGCCTACATCGACTTGGGACCGGAAGAACCAGATGGTTCCCGGCCACCACCAGTGATAGCCACGATGGAGCTCACAGAGAGGAGTCTCACTGGCAACACAAGAATAAAAAGGGGTGCATCCTGAGATCTCCACTAAAAGACCTCAACTGATGGTCCAGCAGTCTTGGGGTTCCTCTGAGAGGATGGCCCCTGGCCCTGATGCTGCCCTTTCCTATAAATTATAACAAAGTTCCACTCTTTGGACAGGAATGGATTGGACTTGGCAATGCAGAGTGACCATATATTGGATGCACTTTATGGTTCTATGCATCTGTAGGATATCATCCTCCTGACCACTGGCTGGAGGAAGGAGAGTGGATGGAGAGGAGGGGAAAGGAGGTTGTTGGGAGGATTTGACACGTATGGAGCAGAGAGGAATAGTGTGCAGTCACTGGACAGGGAGAGCAATGGAAGCTGCATATAGGTGGGCACGTAAATTTATACGTGAATGTACATTTTCACTCAGTTATATTAAATTAAAATAAAAAATAATAAAAAAAACACCGTTCATGAGGAAAGAAGTCATTTAAAAGACAGGAAAAATGGATGTCAGAAGAGACTCCAAAATTTGCTCTTAAACTTAGGAGAAGGAAAGAATGTTGAAGCAAAGTAGCTGAACAGAAGATTTCAAATGGCTGGTAGTCCTTGGTATATCAATATTCTTCATCAACACCCTACATTTAAAGGCACCAATTCTCCCTTAGTCTTTGTTCTGCTTTTGCATGTATGTATATAAGGCTACTAAAAACATCACAGTGTGATACAAACACCGTTGTTTAGAATTTCCATTCTTCATAATGTTATCTATAATGTGTTATAATTCATGCAGTCAAACATCTTTGCATAGTCAATAAAACACAGATTAATGTTTTTCTGATATTCTTTGTTTTCAACCAAGATCCACATGACATCAGCAGTGATATTCCCCATTCTCTGTCCTCTGCTGAATCTGTCTTGAACTGGTTGCCACCTGTGCATGGACTGCGGCAAGCAATTTTGCATTATTGTCAGTAAACTTTTACTTGTGTTTGTCGTGAATGCCATTAATCTCAATGTTTCCATAACTGGTCTTTTGATATTGGCCTCTACCTGTTGTAACTCCAAGAAGCCCTCATGGCACAATGATTAACTTTCACATTGAGTTGACTCACCTCTCTTTGGAATGGGCACAAATGCAAAGTTCTTCCAGTTCATTGGCTAGTAGCTGCTTTCCAATTTTCTTGGCATAGAAGAGAGAGTGTGTTCGGTGTTGCATCTGTTTGTTGAAGCATTGCAGTTGATGTTCTGTCATTTCCTAGGTTATTTTTTTAGCATTGCTTGTCATGGGCTGAATTTGTCCCCCAAAATTATATACAGCCATGTGGCTAGGCCATGATTCTCAATATTTCATGATTGTTGTCAATTTTGTGATTTTCCTCTGCTGTATGTTACAGGATTAGGGTGGGACTGTAAATCCCTTCATAGGATCACCTCCATGCTCCACTGTAAAGGGAGTTTTCCTGCAGTGTGGTTTACACTACCCTTTATCCTTCCATCCTGCAAGAGATAAAAGGAAAGGGAAACAAGAAGATAATTGGGACCCTCACACCATCCAGAAAGCCACACTGGGAGAAGAGCATGTCCTTCAGATCTGAGTTTCCTGTGCCAAGACATTCCCTGAGCAAAGACTGATGCAACAGAAGGATTTTCCTCTGGAGGCAACAAGGGGAAAAGTCTTCTCCTGGAGCAGACACTCTAAATTTGGAACTGTAGCCTGCCAGACTGTGTAAGAATAAACTTTCTCTTGTTAAAACCATCCTCTTCTTGGTATTACTGCCAGAGCAGCACTAACTGACTAAAACAATTGCCTCCAGTGAAGCTTGTACTTCTTCCAGGTATCACTGGTTATTGATGTTGAAATGAGTGAGTAACTCTTCTTTTTTAAAAAATGTGACTAAATGAAAATGTACATTCCCATATAAATTTGTATGCTCACCTATATGCACTTGGCTGGCACCTATATGCAGCTCCCACTGCGCTCCCTGCGAGGTGACAGCATACTATTCCTCTCTGCTCCATACATGTCCTATCCTCCCAACAGTCTCCTATTCCCTCCTCTCCACCCACTCCGCTTCCTCCAGTAAGGGGTCAGCAGGATGATATCCTATAGATGCATAGAACTATAAATTGCCCACAAAATGTAGTCACTCTGAGTCCCCACGTCCAATCCCTTGCCGTCCGAAGAGCTGACCTTCATTATGATTTATGGGCAGAGGCGGCACCAGTGCCAGGGTCCATGCTCCCAGGGAAAACCCTGGAACCATCAGTTGCAGTCTTTCAGTGGAGATCACAGGGTGCACCCCTATTTATTCTCATGTTGCCAGTGAGACTCAATTTTGTGAGCTCTACTGCAGCTATCACTGGTGGTGGCCAGGTACCACCCAGTTCTTCCGTTCACAAGTCAATGTAGACACCCCCTCATGTGGGTCTCCCTGTCTTCTGGGTTCTCTTTCCCCCATGTTGTTTTGGACTGCAGTGACCTGCTGAGTTGAAACCATTTGTTATATCCTCAAATGCAGCTTGGCAGATTTTAAGACCCCAGAAGACACTCACCAATGTGGGGTGCACAGTCCTCATTAGCAAAATGCTAGCTGTGCCAATTGCCTCAATTTCACCTAAGAGCATGATCCCTGGACCCTTGCCCCAGCTACTCTGTTCTTGCAATATTGGGTTAAGATGAGAGGAGTACTCAAATTGTGTTGAAGTCCAGTTAATATTGATCTTCTTTCTAATATGTGTTGTCACCGATTTCACCCAACCAAGTTTCTAACAACTATCTAATCTAAACCCTCCCGCCGTCACCCTCCTTCTCTCCCCAACCTTGCAGCCATCAAAGAGTCTTTTCCTCTACTCATGAATCTGTTTTTAAGTTCTTGTCATAGGGGTCTCATACAATATTTGTTCTTTTGTCACTGACTACTTTCACTCAACATAGTGTTCTCCCGTTGAAACCAGGTTATGAGATGTTTCCTGGAATCATTGTTGTTCTTTATCATTGCATAGTGTTCCACTGAGTATATATACCATAGTTTACCTATCCCTTCCTCTGTTGTTGGGCACCTGGGTTGATTCCATCTGTTTGCTATTGTGGACTGTGCTGCGACAAACATTTGTGTACATGTATCAGTTGGTGTGAATGGCTTCGATACTATAGGATATATCCCGAGCAGTGGAATTACTGGGTCAAATGGTGTATCTACAATCAGTTTTTTTAAGGGAGCACCAGATTGCTTTCCAAAGAGGTTGCACCATTTTGTAATCCCACCAACAGTGTTAGAGAGTTCCGCTTTCTCCACAGCCTCTCCACCATTTGTTGTTTTGCATTTTTTGGAGATTATGGCCACCCTTGTTGGGGTAAGCTGGTATGTCACTGTAATTTTGATTTGAACTTCCTTAATAGCCAGTGATCATGAGCATGTCCTCATGTGTTTTTTGGCTGCCTGGATCTCCTCTTTAGAGAAGTGTCTGTCCATCTCCTTAATCCATTGCTAAATTGGATGACTTTTTCATATTGATATGTTGTAGTACCTTATGGAAATCAGGTCTGACATATAGTTTCCAAATATTTTTTCCAATTCTGCAGCTGGCCTTTTAATTCTATTAATACAGTCTTTGGATGAGCAAAAGTGTTTGATTGTTAATAGCTCCCATTTATCTATTTTCTCTTCTGTTGATTGTGGTTTGTTTGACAGATTTTGAAGTCAGTCTACATTGTATATTAAAACTTCCATTGCTGTTCCTACTTTTTCTTGGATGAGCTGTCTCATTTTAGATTTGATATTGAGGTCTTTTATCCAGTTTGAGTTGGCTTTTGTATAATGTGTAAGATACGAGTCTTGTTTTAATTTATTGCTGATGGATATCCAATTTTGCCAGCACCACTTGTTGAAGATATTGTTTATACCTCAGTTTAATGTCTTAGGACCTTTGTCGAATATCAGCTATTCACAGGAAGATGGTGTCATCTTTGGGGTCTCAATTCTTTCCATTGATTTATCTGTCTCTTTTTGTCCCGCTACCAGGCTGTTTTGACTACTGTGGCAGTGTAATAGGTTCTAGTGTTGGGTAATGAGAGGCCTCCCAGTGTGTTCTTCTTTAGTAGTGCTTTACTTATCCAGGGCTTCTTCCATTTCCAAACAAAATTGGTGATTTGTTTCTCCATCTCATTAAAAAATGATGCTGGAACTTCTATTGGGATTGCATTATATAAGTAAATTGCTTTGGGTAAAATAGACGTTTTCACAATGTTAAGTCTTCCCATCTATGAGCAGGGTAGGTTTCTGCATTTATCTAAGTCTCTCTTAGTTTCTTGTAGTAAGGGCCTGTAGTTCTTTCTAAAGGACTGTTATTTCTCTGGTGAGATTTATTCCTAGGCATTTTGTCTTCTTAGTGGCTATAGTAAATGGTATTGACTAGATGATTTCTTCCTTAATGATGTCGTTGATGTAAAGGAATTCTACTGATTTAATCAAGTTTATCTTGTATCCTGAGACTTTACTGAACTCTTCTATCAGTTTGAGTAATTTACTTATGGATTCTTTAGGATTCTCTGCATATACAATTGTATCATCTACATATAGAGATATGTTGACTTCTTCTTTGCCGATGCAGATGGCCTTTATTTCTTGGTCTTGTCTAATTGCTCTGTCTAGAACATCTACTACAATGTGGAATAGGAGATGAGAGAGTGGGCATCCTTGTCTAGTTCCTCTTCTCAAGGGAAACTGTTTCAGTCTCTCTCCATTCAGGATGGCGTAGGCAGTTGGCTTTGTAGAAATGGTCCTTATTGCATTGAGGAATTTGCCATCTATTCCTATTTTGCTGGGAGTTTTTAGCATGAATGGGTGTTGGACTTTATTAAATGTCTTTTCTGCATCAATAGACAGAAATGGGTGATTCTTGTCTTTTGTGTTATTTATGTGGTGGATCCCATTAATTGTTTTTCTAATATGTAACCAGCCTTGAATCCCAGTATGAATCCAAATTGGTCATGATGTATTATTTTTTTGCTGTGTTGTTGTATTCTATTGACAAGAATTTTGTGAAACATTTTTGCATCTAGATTCACAAGGATTATCGGTCTGTAGTTCTCTTTTTTGTTGGGTCTTTCTCTGGCTTTGGTATCAGGGTTATGCTGGTTTCCTGGAATGAAATTTGGTTGTATTCCATCCTTTCTATACTGTGAAGTAGTCTCAGTAGTGTTCAAGATAACTCTTCTCTAAAAGCTTGGTAGAATTCTGCAGTGAAGCCATCTGGGCCTGGGCTTTTTTTCATCTTTGGTAGTTTTTTGATAACTTTTTCAATCTCCTCCTTTGTGATAGCTTTGTTAAGTTCTTCTGCGTCAACTTGTGGTAAATTTGGTAGGTAATATGAATCAAGGACTTTGTGCATTTCCTCTAGGTTTTCAAATTTGTTAGATTACAATCTTTCATAGTATTCTGTTGTGATATTTTTGGTTTCTATTGAATCTGTTTTGACAACTCCCCTCTCAATTCTTATTTGGGTTAATTGTTTCCTTTCTTGTTTTTCTTTAGTAAATTTTGCCTTTGGTTTGTCAGTTTTGTTGATCTTCAAAAAAAAGCAGCTCTTGGTCTTTTCAGTTTTCTCCGTTCTTCTATTCTCTAATTTGTCCAGTTCTGCTCTAATCTCTATGATCCGTTTTCTTCTGGTGTCTGAGGGGTTCCTCTGTAGTTTTCTCTCTACTTGTTCAAGCTGTAGGGTTAATTATTTGATTTCTTTCTTCCTTCCAGATGTGTGCATTTATGGAGACAAACTGACCTCTGAACACTGCTTTGGCTGTATCCCATAGGTTCTGGTAGGAAGTGTTTTCATTCTCATTGGAATCCATAAATTTCTTTATTTCGTCCTTGGTTTCCTCTATCACCCATGCTTTTTGAGCAAGATGTTGTTTAGTTTCCATGAGTTCCACTTTCTATCTATGTTTTTTTCTGCTACGGATTTTGACTTTTATCGCTTGTTTTAGTCAGCTAGGGCTGCTCTAATGTAAATACCACAAAGTGGATGGCTTTAACAAAGGAAAGTTTATTCTTGCATAGTCTAGTAGGCTGCAAGTCCATATTCAAGATGTCCTCTCCAGGGGAAGGTTTTCCCCCTTATGGGCTCTGGAGGAAAGTCCACTGTTGCATCAGTCTTTGTCTAGGGATCATCTTGGCGCAGGAACCTCAGGTCTGAAGGACGCGCTCTTCTCCTGGTGTTGCTTTCTTGATTGTATGAGGTTCCCAATTCTCTGCCTGCATCTCTGTCCTTTTATCTCTAGTAAGATGAAAGGATTAAGCATGGGGAAGCCATCCAGGGAAACCCCCTTTTCAGTGGAGCAGGGAGGTAATTCTATGAAGGGATTTACAGCCCCACCCTGATCCTTTAACATACAGCATAAGAAAACCAAAAAATGGAGGACAGTCACAAGATACTGAGAATCATGGCCCAGCCACGTGGCTATACCTATTTTTGGGGGGACAGAATTTAATCCATGATGTGGGTTTATGATCTGAGAAGATGCTTTGCATTAATTCAATGGTATGGATATTGTTGAGAATTGCTTTATGTCCTAACACATGGTCTATTCTGGAGAATATTCCATGTGCACTGGAGAAGAAGGTTGTCCGCTGATAGGTAGAAAGTCTCAAGTGAGTTTCTCATAGACAACAAATGGATGAGTCATGTCTTTTGATCCAAGATATCACTCGATGTCTCTTTAGTGGAGCATTCAGTCCATTCACATTCAATGTAATTATTGATAGATATGTGTTCAGTACTGTCGTGGTGACATGTTTATTTTTGTGTTGATGTTTTCTCTGTTGTTCTTATTAATCTGGTACATTCTTCGTTTTGAGTTGTTTTTTCACCTTTTTCAGGGTTGGTTTTGTGGTTGTTGAGACTCTTGTATTACATTTCTTGATACAGTATGTTGCATTTCTTTGTGCTTTATGGCTACCCCTATGATCTCACTTAATAAACTATATATAAACGCAATTTTAATTACTACCAGTCTTGTCAACTTCCTCTCCATCTGGAAGGGCTATAATGACTGTAGTACCTCCCTCTTTTTAATATGATGGCACCATAGTTTTCATGATATGATCACTGGATCATTTCTTTCACTATTACAGCTTTGATTGAGTTTGGAGCCTTCCCTAACTGAGTAGGATTCTGGATGATGTGTCCTTCTAAAATATGAAGTTAGTGGTTGTGTCCTTCTAAGTTAAAGCCAGGAGATTCTTTCAGTTTTCTTGTAGCTTTGGTTTGGATTTTACAAAGTCTCTGAGTTTCTGTTTATCTGTGAATGTCTTCATTTCATTTTCATATTTGAAAGATAGTTTTACAGGATATATGATTCTTGGTTGGAAGTTCTTCTCCTTCATGGTTTTGAATGTGTCATGCCACTGTCTCCATTGAGCGTTGTTTCAACTCAGAAATCCTACAAAATCCTACAGGGTTTCCCTCTGAATGTTAGCTTTGCTTTGAGTCTTGCTACCTTTAAGAGTTTCTGCTTCTGTTTTGTTTTGTTAAGCTTGATTAGAAGATGTCTTGTAGTCTTTCTTTGGAGATCTATATTGAGTGGCATTTGTTATGCATCTTCTCTTCCTGCATCATTTCTGGGAAGTCTCTGTGAGCAGCTCGGCAACAATACTCTGTGTTCTCAGGTGTCTCACACTGTCCAAGGACTCCAATTAATTGTAGGTTGTTCCTCTTAATGGAGTTCTACATGCTTCTTAATGTCTCTTCATTTTTCTTGTTTCTTTTTTCTGATTTCTCCTCCAGTTCTTCCTTTCTGCTCTTTTGGCTCTGAATTGAATTGCCTAATTCTGTAATTTTGTCATTGATGTGTTGGATTTCAGAATGTTGATGTTCCTTCAGTTCTCTATATAATTCTTTCGTACTCTACCTCCAATACTTTCAGAAAGGCTTCTTCATCTGGGAAGTTTTTGATTCTTTATTTTGAGAATTCTCTAGTGCCATTGTGGGCTGTTTCTTTAAATGCTTTGCAGTGGTATGTTACTCAGGACATCTACAGGCCATTTAGTTTTTCCAGTGCAACCTCAACAAGAGCTGAGGCATAGTTCTGAGAAAGGAGTTGGTCACTAGACACCTGTGTGTACTCTAGTGACTGGGCCCAATGTACTCTCTGGGGTGGCAGACTCTGCCTCCTGTCTGAGAAAGACACCACACTATTTATGGGGTCACTGGGGGGCTGTCAACAAACCCTGTGATGTGGGCTGGTAAAGGCTAGGAGAGGTGCCATTGAGCTGCACAGCAGTTACTTCTCCAGGGAGTCTTATTTTAAAAAGATGAAAGCTATCTAAAAGCTTCCAAAATCAGTCAGGCTGTCCACTGGGGCAGGCTCCTCTTTCCAGCTGACAGTGGAGGCACCTCTTCAGCTATCCCCAGATGGTATGATGTGGTTCAAAGCAGGAAAGGGCTACTGGCCTGGTGCCATCACCCACCAGGCCCTACCCATAAGGCATCGCTGTACTAAACACAGGCTTTCTGCTGCAAATGCACTACGCAGACTGGCACTGCCTCTCAGCCTGGAATTAGCTCCTGCTGAGGCCTCTAGTTGGATCACTCCACCTCCCAGCCAACCAAAATGGTGTCCTGGTCAAGCTATCCCTCCCACCATGAAACAGCCAAATTTATTGCACAGCTCAGCAAAGAGAGGGTCAAGGAGCTGTGGTACCCTTAGTCTGCCACTGGGATCTCAAAGCATGGGTGTTCCACGCATTGTCTCTCTGCTGTGGAACATGCTGTTCATTTCTGCACTGTGACTCAGTGTATCTTCCAGCTCATGCCCATCCCTCACCTACTGGCCAACAAAAAGAAAACAAAGTTAAAAACACCAGTACCTTCAGTCCATGCAAGTGGCCATTCAGCAGGAGTGGATCTCAGTGAGGGAGACGAACTTTGCCGTTTAGTGGCATGTAGTCCGAACTGACAGCCCTATTGCATGTCCTAAGGCTCACTGGGTGTCCAGAAACCTCCATTCAATTATCAGTCTAGGCCTTAGTTTTCAAAGGGCATTAAGGAGATGTGTGTCTAGTCTGCCCCTCCAACTATTTTTTTAATCTCACTTTTGATTTCATCTATGACACAATCGTTTTTATAGTGTGCTATCTAGTTTGCTTGTGTAGTTTTTTTTTCCTTATTCTTCCTATTTTTGATTCCCAGATTTATACCACTGTGGTCAGAGAAGATGCCTTCTATGACATGAATCTTCTTTTTTTCTCATGTGCTTTTTTATTATTAATTACAGTAAAAATATAAAATGTCTGACATCTATCAATTATCTCACCTATGATAAACCCTCAGCCCCCCATCTACCCATGTAGCCAACACAGTCATTTTCTTCTGTGGATAATTCTCTTGTTAAGTCCTTATAACACGGGTCTCATATAAAATTTGTCCTTTTGACACTGATTGATTTCACTCAGTGTGATCTCTTCCAAATGAGACCGTGTCATGAGACGTTTTCTAAAATTGTCATTGTTTTTTATCATAGCATAGTGTTCCATTGAGATGGGCATTGGATTTGATTCCAACTTTTTGCTATTGTGGACTGGGCTGCAAAAATATTCTTGTACTATGTCTGCTCATATTACGACCTTTGTTTCTGAAGGATAAATTCCAAGCAGTGGAATTACAGGATCAAATGGTGTATCTATTTTCAGCTTTCTAAGGAAGCACCAGATTGTTTTTCAAAGAGGTCGTACCATTTTGCAATCCCACCAGCAGTGCAGGAGAGTTCCAATTTCTCCACAGCTTCTCCAGCATTTGTTGTTTTGTGTTTTTTGGATCGTGGCCAACCTTGTTGTGGGGAGATGATATCTCATCGTAGGTTTGATTTGAATTTCTTTAATAGCTACTGATTTTGAGCAATTCTGTGTGTGTCTTTTGGCTGTCTGGATATCCTCTTTAGAGAAACATCTGTCTATCTCTTTGCCAGTTGCTTAATTGGATTATTTATCTTTTTCTTGTTGACATTTTGTAATACCTTATAGATTATGAAGATCAGACATTGGTCTGACATATAGTTGCCAAATATTTTTTCCCATTCTGTATGTGGTCATTTAAATCTTTTGATGAAGTCTTTGGATGAGCAAACTATTTGATTCTTAGTAGTTCCCATTTATCTAATTTGTCTTCTGTGGATTGTGGTTTGTTTTCCAGATTTTGAAGTCTGTCTACATTGTGTATTGAAACTTCCATTATTGATCCTATTTTATCTTGGACGAGCTTTATCATTTTAGATTTGATATTTAGGTCTTTTATCCAGTTTCAGTTAGTTTTTGTATAAGGTGTGGGATATGAGTCTTATTTCAATTTTTTGCAGATGGATATCCAGTTTTGCCAGTACCACTTGTTACAGAGACCATTCTTAACCAAGTTTAAAATCTTGGGGCCTTGGTCAAATATCAACTGTTTGTAGGAGGATGGTGGCATCTCTGGGGTCTCAATTCTGCTTCATTGGCCTACATGTCTCTTTTTGTACCAGTACCAGGCTGTTTTGACTGCTGTGGCAGTATAATAGGTTCTAAAGTCAGGTAGTGAGAGGCTTCCCAGTGTGTTCTTCAGTAGTGCTTTACTTATTTGAGGTTTCTTCCCATTCCCAATAAAGCTGATGACTTGTTTCTCCATCTCATTAAAAAATGTCTCTGGAATTTATATTGGGATTGCATAATATAAGTAGATTGCTTTGGGTAAAATAGACATTTTCACAATGTTGATTCTTCCTATCCATGAGCAGGGTAGATTACTCCATTTATGTAAGTGTCTCTTAGTTTCCTGTAGTAAGATCTTATAGTTCTCTTGGTGAAGATCTCTTGTTTCTCTAGTTAGATTTATTCCTAGGTATTTTGTCTTCGTGGGGGCTATGGTAAATGGAACTGATTTGGTGATTTCTGTTTTAATGATCTCACTGCTTGTATAAAGGAATCCAACTGATTTATTTATATTTGTCTTGTATCCTGTTACTTTGCTAAACTTCTCCATTAGTTCCAATAGTTTACTTATGGATTCCTTTAGATTCTCTGTATAAACAATCATACCATCTGCAAATATGGAGATTTTTACTTCTTCATTGCCGATATGGATGCTCTTTATTTGTGTCTTGTATAATTGCTCTGGCCATAACTTCTAGCACAATGTTGAATAGAAGTGGTGAGGTTTGTTTTGTTGTGGCCTAAAGTAAGGCCTATTCTGGAGAATGTTCCATGCATTTTGAGGAATAATATGGATATGTCCTCCTGCTGAATGTGGTGCATATATGCCTATTAGGTGCATTTTGTGAAAAGTATTATTCTGGTCTTTTATGTCTTCACTCATTGATTTTACTTCTAGTTGCTCTATCGCCAAAAGTGGTGTATTGAAGTGTCCTAATGAATATATATTTTTTCTCTTCTTAGGTATATCACTGTTTGCTTTAACAACTTTGAGTCTGGCATTGGATACATACATATTTATGTATTTATGTATACGTAAATTGCTATGTCTTCTTGTCATTTTGCCCTTTTTATTATCAGATAATATCCCTCTTTGACTCTTCTATTTGATTTCAAACTGAAGTCTATTTTGTTAGATATTAATATTGCCACTCCTGCTCTATTTTGGTTACTATTTGCTTGATATTTTCTTTCTTTTTTTTTCTAACCTTTGGTATTTAGCCTATTTATGTCTCTACCTCAGATTGTAGTCTGGAGTCATTTGTTTCCTATCTGTAAGATTCCATTTATTATTTTTGCATTGCTGATCTGGAAATTACAAACTCTCTTAATATCTGCTTTCTTGATAATGTCCTTATTTTTTCCTCATTTTTAAAAGGCAGCTGTCACTGATCAAATTATATACCCCCAAAATGTGTGTCAACTTGGTTACTTCATGATTCACAATATTGTGTGATTGTCCACCATTCTGTCATCTGATGTGATTTTCCTGTGTGCTTTAAATCCTACTTCTACTATGTTAATGAGATAGGATTAGACACAGTTACATCAGTGAGGCAGAAATCTACCTACAAGATTAGGTGTCTCTTAAGTCAATTTATTTCAATATACAAAAGAAAGAAGTAAAGGGTGAGACATGGGGGACCTCAGACCAACTAAGAAAGTAGTGTCAGGTGCAGAGCATGTGCTTGGGACACGGAGTTCTTGTGCTGAAAAGCTGCTAAAATGGGAGAAGATTTATGGCTAGGACCTTCCTCTAGAGCTTATAACAAGCTTTGTCCTGCAGCTGATACCCTGAATTTAGACTTCTAGCCTGGCAGACTGTGAGAGAATAAACTTCTGTTTGTAGAAGCTGTCAACTTACAATATTTCTGTGATAGCAGCACTAGATAATTAAGACAACAGTTTTGTTGGATACATAATTCTTGGTTAATATTTCTTTTCTTACAGAGCTTTGTGTGTCATTCTGCTGTCTTCTTTCCTACATAGTTTCTGATAAGAAGTCAATACCTAATTGTATTGGATCCCCTTTGTAGGTCATATCTGTCTTTTCATGTTCTACTTTCTGGATTGTTTCTTTGAAATTAGTTCTGACAAATTTGATTATGTCTCAGGGTCTTAAGGTCTATCTTGTATTTGATTCATTGAACTTCTTGGATGACACTCTTTTGTTTTTATGTGAAGAGTTCTCTGCCATTAATTCTTCAAATATTTTTTCTGTATTTTTTCTCTTCTTGAATTTTCATTATGCAAATATTTTACTTTAACGGTATTCCACATATCCATTTGTTTTGTTCATTTTTCTTCATACTTTTTTTTCAGTTTGAACCTCAAACTGAGTAGTCTTGAATGCTTTGTTTCCTACTTTAGTTATTCTTTCTACTTTTGTTTCGGTTATACTTTTGAGGCATTCCCTGGAATTATTTATGCTGTTGTGTCATTGAGCTTTGGAATTTCTAGTTGTTAATTTTCTAAGATTCTATGTCAATTTGTCCTTTTGTTCTTGTACTGTTTTCATGAGCTATTCTTGTGTATTTTTCATGCTTTCTTTGATCTCTTTCAATAACCTTAGTACTATTTTGTTGAAGTCTTTATTGGATAGTCTCATTATTTGTTCATCCTCTGAGATTACGGCTTGGCTGGCTGAGATTACTTCTGTTTTTTTAATTTTCCTGTTGTGATTGAGTGAAAGTGTACAATCCAATTTAAATCTGCATGTCCACCTATTTGCAGTTTCCTTTGCTCTCCTTGCCAAGTGGCAGCAGACTGCTCCTTTCTGTTTTATACACGTCATAACCTCTTTAACAACCTCCTGTCCCCTCCTCTCCACTGTCTCTGCTCCCCTCTAGTAAGAGGTCAGTAAGTCAACATCCTACAGATGCATAGAGCCATAAAGTACATACATGGTATGGCCACTCTGTGTCCCCAAATCCAATCCATTCCTGTCTGAAGAGTTGACCTCAGTAATCATTTATGATCAGGGGCAGCATCCTGTATAGGGGCCATGCTCCCAGGGGAACCCCCAGGCCTTCTCACCACCAATTGTAGTCTTTTAGTGGTGTTCATAGTGTGCACCCTTTTTTTTTCTTGTTGCCACTGGGACTTAACAATGTGAGCTTCATCATTGCTGTCATTGGTGGTGGCTGGGCACCATCTGGTTCTTCTGGTCACATGTTGATATAGCCACTCATTCACATGTGTCTTTCTGTCTTCTGGGTTATTTTCCCCTCATGTCATTGTTGCCCTTGGTGATCATCTGTTCCAGCTGAGTTGGGGCCATTTGTTGTACCTCAGATAGCAGCTTGCTAGCTCTTAAGACCCCAGATCCCACTCAACAATATAGGGTGCAAAAGACTCTCTTAGCAATAAGCTAGTTATGCCAATTGGCCTCAGGGAAGTTTTCTGTTACCAACTCAACAACAACACTCTGTGTTTTCGGGTATCCCTCCTTGTTCAGGAACTCCAAATAATCATAGACTGTTCCTCTTCATAGAGTCCCACATGTTTCTTAGTGATTCTTCATTTTTCTTGTTTCTTTTATCTGATTTCTTCTCATAAATACTGGTGACAGTAGCTATGTCTCCAAGGTCAATAAGTATAGTTTCCAGTTGTTCAGTTCTGCTGTCTTGGCTTTCAATTGAACTGGCTCATTCTGTAATTTTATTATTGATCTGCTGGATTTGAGTATACTGATGTTGCATCAGTTTGAACAGCTTGCTTGATTTTTCATTTTGCTGTGCTGCATTTTGTATAATGTCTAGGAGGATTCTATATATAATCTTTTGTACTCTGTCTCTTAAAGTTTCAGAAAGGCTTCCTTGTCTGTTACGTTGTTTGGTTCTCACTTTTGGGAGTTTTCTGGAGCCAGGGTTGAATGTTTTTTAAATGTTTGCTTAGGGGTTGTTGATTATGGAACATCTAGAGGCTGTTTAGTTCCTCTGGTGTTGCCTTAACAGGAGCTGATGAGCAGTTCTGAGACCAAAGTTGGTCACCAGCCACCTCTATGTACTCCAGTTAGCAGGCCCAGGGAATTTCCAGGGTAGCAGTCTCTGTCTCCTGGGTGGCAAAGACCTGGCCCTACCTATGGATTCACTGGGGAGCCATCAGCCAACCCTATAATGTGAGTCAGTAACTGCTGGAGGAGATGCCACTGGGTGACACTGCAATTATTTCCCTAGGCAGTCTCATTTTAAAAGGTAAAAGCTATCTGAACTCTTCCAAAATCAGTCAGGCAATCAGGTGCGCAAAGCCTCTCCTTCCAGCTGATAATGAAGGCACCTCTTCAGCTGTCCCCAGATGCTGTGATAAAGTTCAAGTGACAGGCTACTGCCCTGCTGATGTCTCCTGTTGGGCCTCACCCATAAGGCTATACTGCGCTAAGCACAGCTTTTTTCCTGGGAAAGCACTCCCTCAGCTAGGACTGCCTTCCGGTCTGGCAATCAGTCCCTGCCAAGGCCTCTGGTTGGGTAACTTTGCTTCCCAGTTGAACAATATGGCACCCTCGTCAAGCTTTCATGCCCCTGTGAAACAGCAGTCTATGGCGGAAGTCTCAAAAGAGAGGATGGAGGAGCTGTAGTGCTCTGAGTCTGGATCCAGGCTTTCAAAAATTGGCTATTCCACCTGCTGATCATTTTAGGACTGCAACTCTGTGTACCTGCTGATTGAGCCCCTCCCCTGCCTTCTGGATAACCAAAAGAAAAGAAAGTTAAAAATGCCAGCTCACTGCAGTCTGTGGGAGCTGGCCAATTCAACCAAAGTGGGATGGGCTCAACCAAAGACAAGAAGTTTCCTATTCAGTGGCATGTAATTCAAAATGACAGCCCTATGCCGTGTCCTGGGGCTCACTGGGTGTCCTGAAAGCTCTGTTTAATTATCAATCCATGCTTTAGTTTTTAGAGGGCATTCAGAAGACATGTGTCTAGTCTGACATCTTGACTCCCTGTTTTTTAATCTTGTTTTGTTAGATTGGGTCATCTTTTCCTTTCTTTTCATATGCTTTGTAATTGCCCATTGTCTTCAAAACATTGTTTGATTATGTTCGGATATATGAGGACTTGGGGCTTATTTCCTCTTCCTTTAGGTTGTTCTTCTTCACTTACATTTTTTAATTATTGTTTTGTATTATTGGGGTATGTATGTTTTGGGGCTGCCAGTTTGTTAGTTATAGTTTTCTTTCACTGGAAGACATCAAGAGTCAACTACACACATGGGGGGAGTTTTAAGCATTTAAAATTTCCCTTTGGTTGATTACTTGGAGTTGAACTGGCAAGATTCCTCCTCATGGTAATGCTGGAATTATCGGGTAATTAGGTTCCCTCTCTAATGTTCTAGGACTACTACAGATTCTTGGTGTTGATTCAAATAGGTGCAATGTCTGCTGGTTTGCTGGTTTATTAAGAAAGTTGTCTCATCCTTAGTTGGGTAATGTAGCCTTGGTGGTTGGGGTAAGTCTTACCCTCAGTCTTGGTGTGTAGTGGTTAAGGACAGTTCAGAATGAAAGAGGCCCCTTTGAATGTAAGTACAGAAGGACACAGGAGTCCCTGGGAGTGAGAGGAGGCTGAATGATATTTTCTTGCTAGGCCTGATGGTCCAGAGGGTAGTTATATAGGTGAATAATGATTAAGTAGTCCCTAGAAGGGAGAAGAAGGTGAGGTGGGAATTTTATTCTCAGGCTTTAGCCCAAGAAGATTCCAGACAGGTTCAGGTATACAGGCTAGCACCAGATGGTAAGCTGGGTTAACTTGATGTCTCCATGCATGCAAGACAGCCTGTTTGTGGTTGAGGGAAGGAGACTTCCACTCAGATGGGTGGTGTGTGTGAAGGGGTTGGGAGTAGGGATATGGGGGAGTTTCTCAATTAATAGCTTCTTTCTTGGGAGAAAGGAACACTCTACTGAGCACACATGGGTATTCAGCTAGCATTTTGTTTTTGTAAACAGAAGGGGGTCCTTCAGGCAAGCATGTGTAGGCAATCTAGCTCCCTCCCTTCTCTGCTTACATGGCTGTTAGGGATAACATCCTCCTTCCTTTCCCTTCTTTTTGTCCTTCCACAATTGGATATTCCTTTATTGACCTGTATGGCTTGAATTTCCTATACCTCAACTATCTTCTCTTTACTATCCTGTAATTCTTCCCTATGGTTCCTTGGTTTGAACATGATGTTCCTGTGTGTCACACTCTCTCTGGCATTCCCAAAACTGATGTGTTTCCTGTCCACCATAGTGTTCCTTTCCAGAGCTGTTTTTACCATATCTCTGTCTTAAGCTGCATATTTTTGGAAAATCTCTTGTGCTTCTCACTTGAAGACAGTCTTGTAGCCACCCTAAAATGGCCACATTGCTCCATGGTAGCAGGCAGGTTATGTATGATCAACAAGTCCCGGCTTTGCTACTCTCCTTGTTGTAGTCCTCCTTCTAGTCTATATATTTTGTTTCTTCAGTTCTTCATTTGTTTTCAGAGGCCCAAGGTTGCTGTTTGTGACGGTTCTTGGTTGTTCATGTAAGACTTTGTTATAGCGAAATGTTACTGTGCATCTGACTACACTGCTTTCTTGGTCCTTACTTCAAAGCAAAGTATTTTTCCAAGTATCATCTTAAGAACCCCTATCTGGCAGCCTGTAAAATAAAAACAAACTGAGATACGGTTCCTCGCATTTTCTCAGTGTCATGCTAGGCAAAATGTTAATATGGATCACCTAATTCAGTCCACAGAATTATCACACAAGGGAGACTAGGTAACTTTTCCAAGGTTATGTAGGTAAAAATTTTCAAAGTAGGTGAGAAAATCCAAATTTTTTTGACAGTATCTGTTCTTATAATGTTCCCCTATACTGTATCACTGTGTGGACTGTGTTCTTCTTAACAAACCAGCTGTAATATATATTGTTAATCATCATGGACACACACAGATACAAAGATGTATTTATTCAGTCGGGGTATCTAAACAAAAATTGAGTCACTACCATGTTCTGTACATTGGAGCTTATGCATCTTTCAGTATCAGATCAATCTGCCAATGGTATTAGTGCTTGGATTCTCCAGAAAAGCAAAATCAGTAAAGTACATAAATATCAACATAGGTTTATATCAAGGAAATTGCCCAAACAGTTTTTCTGGCTTGGACATCACAAATCTGTGAGTCAGACTGGAAGTTTCTCCTGATTCACATTAGTCAGAGTATCTAGTGAATCTGAGATCAGTAGGTTGCACATCAGGGTTCTTGTGTACCGGCTGTGAACATTGATGAACCCTAAGGCTGGTAGACTAGACAGCAGGTTAGCTGCTAGCACATGTTCCAAAAACCTTAGTCGTATGAGTAAGAGCCAGCCAGAGGATACATAGCAAGAAAAAAACCCACAAGCCTTGCCACAGATTCTACTTACATCGAATGTAGGCTACATTCTAAAGGAAACTCCCATTCAAATTCTTGGCTTACTCAAGAAGATTCCATCATGGAGGTGATTACATCAAATACATTCATGGAAGTGATCACATCATCATACAACTGCCAAACTACATCGTAACTGCCAAATCACTGAGAAGCATGTCCCAGACAAGGTGACACACAAACTTAACTGTCACAGTGGTGAAATAATGTCCCGTGTTAGAAACATGTAACTCTTGCGATGAAAACTCTAGAAAAAGATACAGTAGCTGTGATCAGTTTCTAACGGTTGTAATTCTTGGTTTATGGAATATTTACCTCTCAAAATGTGGAGCACCCAAATCCTCTTTAAATTTTACAACCTACGTCTATGCAAAAGTATTACTGACTCAGTCACATAGAAGGATAGTAGGTTGAACAAGCCCAGTAGAATCAATCTGCTGCAATCATGCAGAAGAACCAAGTTCCAATATTTTGGTTTTGCAGACATAATAAGAGATGATAAAAAAACTCCTAAGGAGTCTGCACCCTTCCCAGGACCTGACAACAAACACCTCTATAAAGAAATGTGAAGAAACGGGCTACTTTCATCAGAAAGATATGAGTTAGTCCCATTGCCACCTCAACGAAGAATCAGGGCTCTCTGTTTCTTCCCTCTAAATGAAACTGATACATGGAGAAGATATAGGTTGTGCCGTGGAATTACAGACTCCCAGATCCTAGCAGCTACAGCAGCAAAGAACTTCACAATAATAGCCTTTAAGGTAGCTATTTTTGAGGATAAATGCAAATCTTCATTTGAGAGATGCAAAGAAATAGAGCCTTAGGTTTCAGTTTTGATGGTTTTACTCTTAGGAAGAGTGGATCCTGATGTAGGATCCACCTCTGCAATCAATGATCACTGCTGGAAACTGGGACATGTGAGGTTGGCTTAGCTGGTAAGGGCAGTTGGATTCTCTTCAAAAATACAAACATGGGCATGTTTTTAGATGAAAATACGTCTCACTAATAAAATAATTTGCTAATCAGAAAACAGACAAAAAATACTGTTGGGGTTTATTTACAGTTTAAAACTCAAAAGCATAATATATATCCAGTAATCTATGGTATTGGTATGATTAATTTAATGGAAAAATATTCTTCTGCCTATAAAATCTCTTCTGTCCTACCTTCCAAAATCTTAAATTGGTATATGTGTAATCTGAGAGAAATTAGTCTTAAGGGTTTGACTGTTGAGTTGGTTGACATCTGTCTAACTTTCCAGGGAGCCTTGGTTTCCTTGATTGTGCATAAAAGACAAGTTGTCATTGTCAAAGAGTAAGAACATATACTCTGTCAGAATAAAAGTAAAAAGATTCATTGAAAGCTCAAAACAGTTCAAACCATGGAAATGCTAAATCCATCAAAATGAAAATGAGAACTCTGAAGAAGTGAAGCAAAACAGGTATATTTATATGGTAAGCTAAGACTCAGTACAAATTTCTTTTTTTCTTTTGAATATATGTATTTTTATTATGAATAAGTGAAAGTATACAATCCAAATTAAATTTACACATCCACCTATCAGCAGCTCCTTCTGTTCTACTTGCTCAGTGACATCATGCTCCTCCTTTCATTCTGTATATGTTCTATACTCTTCACAATTTGCTAACCCTTCCTCTGCACCCCCACCTCTCTGTTCTGGTAATATTCCAGTGGGACAGCATCCTGTAGATGCATAGAACCACAAAGTACACACACAGTATGGTCACATTGTGTCCGCAAGACAGGTCCACTCCTGTCTGAAGAATGGACTGCAGTAATGTTTTCTGATCAGGGGCAGCAGCTGGTCTAGGGACCATGCTCCTAGGGAAACTCCCAGGCTGCCGGATCATCAATTGCAGTCTTTTAGTGGAGTTCTTGAGATGTACCCTTTCTTTTTCTCCTGTTACCAGTGGAACTCAACATTGTGTGCCCCATCACAGCTATCTTTGGTGGTGGCCAGGCACCATCTGTTTTTTTCTAATGACATGTTGATACAGTCACTCATTCACTGCTTTCACCTAACCAAATTTCTACCAGCTATCGAATCTGAGACCAGCTCTCTCTCTCCCTCCCCATACTTGCAGCTGTCAAAGAGTCTTTTCTTCAGTACATAAGTCTATTTTTAAGTCCTTATAATACGGCTCTCACACAATATTTGTCCTTTTGCTACTGACTTGTTAGATGTCAGCTTGCTAGCTTTTAAAACTTCAGATGCCACTTATCAACATGGGGTGCAGAAGAATTTCTTCTCAATAGGCTACTTATCCCAATTGGTCTCGATGTCCCTTGAGAGCACAATCCCCAGACCCCCACCCCTGCAACTCTATCCTTGCATTATTACTTTGAGATTAGAAGAGCTTTCAGTTTATGCTGAAGTCCATTTAAGTTGATTTTCTTTCTACTTGCATGCTGTCACTGCTTTCACCTAACAAAATTTCTATCAACTATCTAATCTATAACCACCCCTCTTCCTCCCTCCCCACCCTTGCAGCCATCAAATAGTCTTTTCTTCATACCTAAGCCTATTTTTCAGTCTTTATAGCAGAGGTTTTACGCAATATTTGTTCTTGTGCTGCTCACTGATTTCACTCAACATAATGTCTTCCAGTTAAGAGCAGGTTAGGAGATGCTCTCTAAAATCATCATTGTTCTTTATCAGTGTATAGTGTTCCGCTGAGTATATGTACCATAGTTTGTTCATCCATTCATCTGTTGTTAGGCATCTGAGTTGATTCCATCTTTTTGCTATTGTTGACTGTGCTGCAATAAACAATCATGTGCATGTATCTGTTGTTGTGACTGCCTTTGATTCTGTAGGATGTATTCCAAACAATGGAATCACTGGAACAATGTATATCTATTTCCAGCTTTCTAAGGAGGCTCCAGATTGCTTTCCAAAGACATTGTACCATTTTGCAATGCCACCAGCAGGGTAGAAAGTTCCAATCTCTCCAGAGCTTCTCTAGCATTTGTTGTTTTGTGTTTTTTGGATCATGGCCAACCTTGCTGAGGTGAGATGGAATCTCATTGTTGTTTTCATTTGGATCTCTCTAATAGCTAATGATCTAGAGCATTTCCTCATGTATCTTTTGGCTGCCTGTATGACTTCTTTGGTGAAGTGTCTGTCTATCTCTTTGCCCATCTGTTAATTGGGTTGTGTACCTTTTTCTCATTGATACTTTGTAGTACCCTGTAGATTTTAGAGACCAGATATTGGTCAGACATGTACTTGACAAATGCTTTTCCCCATTCTGTATGTGGTCCTTTAATTCTTTTGATAGACTTTGGATGATTCTTAGTAGTGCCCATTTATCTATTTTCTCTTATGTTGATCATGATTTGTTTGTCAGACTTTGAAGTCTTTGTAAGCTGTGTATTAAAACTTCCGTTGTTGACCCTATGTTTTCCTTGCGTGATCTATATAATTTTAGGTTTCACATTTATGTCTTTGTTTCAATTTCAGTTAGTTTTTGTGCAAAGTGTGAGATGTGGGCCTTGTTTCAGTTTTTTGCAGATGGATATCCAATTTTTCAAGCATTTGTTAAAGAGACTGTTTTTAACCCAGTTTACAATCTTAAGGCCTTTGTCAAAGATCAACTGTCCCTAAGAAGGTGGTGGCATCTCTGGTGTCTCAGCTCTGTTCCATTGGTCTACACATCTCTTTTTGTACCAGTAACAGGTTCTTTTGACTACTATGGCAGTGCAAGAGTTTCTAAAGTTGGGTAGTGTGAGGCTTGTCACTGTTTTTGTCTTCTTCATTAGTGCTTTCCTTATCTGGGGTTTCTTCCCTCTCCAAACCAAGTTGGTGATTTGTTTCTGCATCTTGTTGAAAAATGTCACTAGAATTTGTATTGAGATTGCACTGTACATGTAGAGTACTTTGGGTAAAATGGACATTTTCATAATGTTAACTCTTCCTGTCCATGAGAAGGGTAGATTTCTCCCTTTATGTAAGTCTCTCTTGCTTTCTTGCAGTTAGGTCTTGTAGTTCTCTTTCTGTAAGTCTTTTATCTCTCTAGTTAGATTTGTTCCTAGGTATTGTATATTCTTGGGGGTTGTAGTAAACAGTATTAATTTCTTCTTTAATAATTTGTTGGTTGGTATAAAGGAATCCTACTGATTCACTTATGTTTATCCTGTATCCTGGTAGTTTGCTGAACTCTTCTATTAGTTGCAGTAGTTTGCTTATGAATTGTTTAGGATCCCCTGTTTATTACAATCACATCATCTGCAAATAGGGAGATTTTTGCTTCTTCTTTGCCATTGTGGATACCTTTTATTTCTTTGTCTTGTCTAATTGCTGTGGCTAGAACTTCTCATACAATGTTGAAAATAGGTGTGGGCATCCTTGTCTGTTTCCCATTCTCAAGAGGAATTCTTTCACTCTGTCCATTCAGGATGATGAAGGCAATTGGTTTGTATAGAAGGACCTTACTGCACTGAGGAATTTTCCTTGTAGTCCTATTTGAGTTTTTAGCATGAATGGGTGTTGGACTTTGTCAAATGCCTTTCTGCATCAACTGCGAAAATCAGATGATTCTTATCTTTTGTGTTATTGATGTGGTTGATCACATTAATTGTTTTTCTGATGTTGAACCAAGCTTGAATCCCTGCTCTGCATCCAACTTGGTCATGATAAATTATTTTTTTGATGTGTTGTTGAATTGTATTAACAAGGATTTTGTTGAAGACTTTCGCATCTAAGTTCATGACAGATACTGGTCTTTAATTTTCTTCTTCTTTTTTTTTTTTTTTTTGTGGAATCTTTCCCTGGCTTTGGTATCAGGGTTATTCTGTCTTCAGAGTATAAATTTGAGAGTATTCCATCGCTTTCTATGCTATGAAATAGTTTCAGTAGTATTGGAGTTAACTCTTCTCTAAAAGTTTGGCAGCATTCTCCACTGAAGCTGGCTTGTAGTTTTTTGATGACTTTTTCAATGTCTTCCTTTGTGATGCCTTCATTAATTTGTTCTACTTCTCCTAGTGATAATTTTGATAGGTGATATGAATTTAGAGATTTGTCCATTTTCTCTAGGTTTCAATATCTGTTAGAATACAGCTTTTAGTACTATTCTGTTAGGATACTTTTGATCTCAGTTACATCTGCTGTGACATCTCCCATCTCCATTCTTATTTGGGTTATTTGTTTCCCCTACTGTTTTTCTTTTGTAAGTTTAACCAATGGTTTGTCAATTTTGCTGATCTTTTCAAAAACCCAACTTTTAGTTTTGTTAATTTTTCAATTGTTCTTCTATCCTGTAATTTGGTTCTGCTCTAATCTTTATCATCTGTTTTCTTCTGGTGCCTGAGGGGTTCCTCTGTTGCTCTCTTTCTACTCGTTCTAGCTGTAGGGTAATTTGTTTGCTTGTGTCCTTTCTTCTTTCTGGACATATGCATTTATAGAGATAAAGTGATCTCAGAGCACTGCTTTGGCTGTATTCCATAGGTTCCAGTAGGATGTGTTTTCATTGTCATTTAGTTCCATAAGTTTCTTCATTATATCCTTTATTTCTTCTATAACCTATGGCCTTTTGAGCAACATGTTGTTCAGTTTCCATGAGCTCAAATTTCTATTTTTTTCTACTGTTGATTTCAACTGTCATGTCTTTATGGTCTGAGAAGATGCTTTGCAAGCATTCAATGGTTTTGACTTTGTTGAGACTTGTTTTATGTCCTAACACATGGTCTATTCTGGAAAATGTTCCATGTGCACTGGAGAAGGTGTACTTAACTGTTGATGGATAAAGATTTCTGTATACTTCAATGAAGTCTAGTTGCTTAATTGTCACAATAAGATTTTCTGTGTCTTTACTGAGTTTTCTTTCGGATGATAGAGAGCTGAAGTCTCGCACTATTATCGTGGAGCAGTCTGTCTCATTTTTGAATGTAGTCAGTGTTTCTTTGATGTACTTAGATGCTCTGGTATTGGGTGCATAAATATTTAATATTGTTAACTCTTGCTTGTGTATTGCACCTTTCATCAATAGTGACCATCCTTTTCTACAATGGTGGATTTTACATTAAAATCTATCTTATCTGGATCTGAGATTAATATTGCCACATGTGATTTTCTTTGTATATTGTTAGCTTGGTATATATTATTCAATCCTTTAATTTTCAGTTTGTTCACATCTTTGAGTGTGAGATGTGTTTCTTGTAAGCAAGATATAGACAGGCTGTGTCTTTTGATCCAGGATGTAACAAAATGTCCTTTTATTGATGTGTTCAGACCATTTACAGTCAGTGTATTTATTGATAGATATGTGTTTAGTGCTGTCATTTTCATATATTTATTTTTGTGTTGTTTTCTATGTTGCTCTTAATATTCTGTTCTGGGTCATTCTTCTTTATAGGTTGACTTTTCATCTTTTTAGTGTGGATTTTGTGCTTGTTGAAACTCCTCTATTATGTTTCTTGTTTCGATGTGTTGCATTACTATTGTGCTTTACAGCTAACCTTATATTCTCCCTTAACATTCTAAGTTTACACCCAATTTTAACTTCTGCATATCTTTTTTAACTTCCTCTCCATCTGAAGGTATGATAACTACTGTAGTATATCCCCTATTTTAGTGTGATGGTGTCACAGTTTTTGTGATATGATCACTGGTTTGCTTCTTTTAATATTTTAGGTTTGATTTAGTTTTGTGATTTCCCTGAGTAGGATTCTGGATGTTGTGTCCTGCATTGTGTCCTTAAATATACACTTAATGGTTTTATTTTTCTAAGCCAAAAGCTTCTTTCAGTATTTCTTGTAGCTTTGGTTTGGTTTTTTAAAAGTCTCTAAGCTCCTGTTTATCTGTGCATGTCTTAATTTTACTTTCATATTTGAGAGACAATTTTGTAGGATATATAATTCTTGATTGGAAGTTTTTCTCCTTCAAGGCTTTAAATGTGTCATCCCACTGCCTGCTTGACAACATCATTTCTGCTGAGAGCCAAGCCAAGTGCATGAAATCCTAAAGAGCTTCCCTCTGAATGTTAGCTTTGCTGTGAGTCTTGCTGCCTTTAGGAGAATCTGTTTATGTTTCATTTTATTAAGTCTGATTATAATATGCCTGTGTGTCTTTCTTTTAGGGCCAGTTTTTGTGGCAGTTGATAGACATATTGGATGTCTATGTTCTCTTCTTTCGTAATTTCAGCAAAGTTTTCTGTCAGCAACTCAACAATACTCTGTGTTTTCAACTATCCCTCCTTGTTCAGGAACTCCAATTAATCATAGAATATTCCACTTGGTAGAATCTCACATGTTTCTTGATGCTTCTTCATTTTTCTTGATTCTCTTCTCTGATTTCTCCTTATAAATGCTGGTGTCAGTTCCTCTATCCTCCAGATCACGAAGTCTGACTTCTGTCTCCTCAATTCTGCTCCTTTGGCTCTGGATTGAATTATTTAATTGTGTAATTGTATTACTGATCTGCTGGATTTCAGACTGTTGATGTTCCATCAATTCAAATAGCTTGCTTAATTTTTTATTTTGCTCTGCTGCATTTTGTTTAATCTCTAGGATGGCACTCTATATAATTATTTTGTACTTGACCTCTGATAGTTTCATTAACCTTTCTTCATCTAGGAAGTTTTTTGATTCTTTATTTTGGGAGTTTTCTGGAGCCATGCTGGACTGTTTCTTTAAATGGTTAGGAATGGTTTTTTGCCTTTGGGCCATCTAGAGGCTGTTCAGTTTCTCTGGTGTTACCTCAGTAGGAGCTGGTGCATAGTTTTGAGAAGGGAACTGGTGACTGGCTGCCTGTGTGTACTGTAGTGACTGGCCCCAGTGGACTCTCTGAGTGGCAACTTCCACTTCCTGGCTAGCAAAGATGGAGCCCTACCCATAGAGTCACTGGGGGTCTGTTGACTGACCCTATGATGTGAGTCAGTACAGGCTGGAAGAGATATTGCCATTCTACTCAGCAGTTATTTTTCCAAGCAGTCTTATTTTAAAAAAGCAGGGAGCTGCCTGCCAGCTGCCAAATTATTCAGGCCATCTGATGTGGGAGACTCTGTCTTCTGGCTGACAACAGGAGCACCTCTTCAGTCATCCCCAAATGTTATGAAGTAATGCAAAGTAGGGAGGGGTTACAGCCTTGCTGCTATCCTCAGCCAGGCCCTACTGTAGGTGCCATTGTCTTAAACACAGCCTTTTTCCTGGAAAAGTCATTTACATACTGGCATTGCTTGTCCTCTTGGCAATTAGCCCTTGCTGAATCCTTTATTTGGGTGAATCCACCTCCAAGCCAATCAAGATGGCACACCAGCCTAACTGCTCTTCCTCCCACATAACAACAGAATCTATGGCAGAGCTCAGAAAGGAGAGGGTGGAGGGTCACTGATGCCTTCATAAGCAGCTGGGCTCTCAAAATGTGGCTATCCCACCCACTCACCCACTGTCTCTCTGCTGCACTATACAATGTTTACTTTAGCACCACAGTTAAATGTGTTTGCCAGAGCATGACTGTCTCCCACCTCCTGGGTAACAAAAAAGCATTAGTACCTGCAGACTACCCAAGCAGTGAGTCAGTGTGAGCAGGGCTCAGTTTGTGCTGCCTTGTGTTAGAGAGAGGTAGTTCCCCATTTAGCAGCTTGTAGTCCAATCTGACAACCCTATGCCATATCCTAGGGATCCCTGGGTGTCCAGAGTGCTATGTACAGTTACCCATCCAGGCCTTAGTCCTCAGAGGGAATTGAGGAGACGTATGTCTATCCTGCCATCTGGGCACCATCCCTACATTACAAATTTCTAGCTGGTACTTACAGAGACAGGGAATTGGAAGGTGATGCAACCTGAAACAGAATAATACCTGTAAAACTCAGTATAGTAACCAAAAGAATAACTACTAATGTGAAATACATTGCAAAACATATGATCTGCACAGAAATTTCTTACCAGTCAATAAACCCGAGATTGTAAAATAAGGCAACTTCAAAGGCCATCAGTATCAAATAGAGTCCAACAATTTCAAGAACTTTCATGAAGTCTTGTCCCATTATCTTGGGAGAAGCTGTCTATATCCAAGGTTGCCTTCTTCTGGTCACAAAGACTCAAATTTCAGTTTAAGCTCTTCAGTAGATTGAATAGAGGAGCTGTGGTCTTCTTCAAATTGAGTGATGAATCCAAAAGTTAACTCCTTGTAATTTGGTGTCATAAAGATTAGTTAGAAGGGTTAAGCATGGTCTCTTTCAATGAGGTTGAAAAATGTCTTTTAACTGGTAACCTTCCCAACAAAAGTAGTCCCCAAGTTCAATAGACGGCAATTTAGAAAGTTCTGGTTTCTGAGTGTCAACTGCATCTTTAACTTGTGAAAAGTGTTCTTTAGGATATTGAATCAAATCTTCACATTATATCAGTTTCCCAGGCTAAATCAAATTAAAGTCAATAGAGGTTGACCTATACGGGAGGGCTAAAATATGTCCAGTAGGCTTGGTTTCACAGTGGTTAAGAACTCAGCTGCTAATCAAAAGGTCAGCAGTTTGAACCCACCAGTTTCTTCCTGGAAATCCTATGGAGCAGTTTTTTTTTAGAATAATTGTGCTTCAAAACTAGCTCAACAACAACAGGTTTTTGTTTTAATAGCCCATTCAGTAGTAATTTCATGAAGGTCAATTAGTATAGCCTAAATGGAAGGAACACCAAATTCAGTGGGACACAATTAATACTTTAATCCAAGATAATTGTCGAGATATGGACAGTTTGGCTAGTTGGGTTTTTATGATACCATTGTTGCTTTTTCCAAGATGAGAAGATAGGGGGTGAAAAAGGCAAGGAAGTCTTTGAAAATCTGGGAAAATCTTACATAATTCTTCAACTACTTCTCCAGTAACTGCAAATAATTCTTAGGACTCCCCATGAGGGGATATTTTCAAGAAGTTTCTTAGTTACAAACGTGGCAGTGACCTGATGACAGGGGAAAGAATCCATCCGGGGGGAAATCTATAAACCATAAACCACTACCAACATGAATTTATAGCCATTTGAGTATGAAAGCTGGATAAAATGAATCTGCCATTCAAGCACTGACCCTGAAGGCTGAAGGTATTTTCCAGTTGAGCCCTTGTAAAATTTCCCTGAATTAAACTGGGCGCAAGTTAGAGCAATGAGAAGTTACATGGTTATCAGCTTCAAAAAAATGTCTCTACCAATGTATTTTCTTAATTTTCATCATTTTGTCTTTCCCTAAGTGTGAGTTCATGTCCAAAGCTCTCATTATAAGGATTTGGAGAGGTTTGTGGAGAATGGGCCTTTGGATAGGACATATATCCCATATATGTGAACGTGCATGTGTGTATATATATTCCAGAACTAGATTCTTGGGGACCATCATGTTTTTTTTTCCATCTCATCAAAGAGAGCTGATTCTGATACTTCAGGGGCTCTTCTAAGACAATCTCTTCAAAACAGTTTTCTATAAGTAAATCAAAAATTCGTCATTATCTAAAATGGTGCCCCAATGTATACAATCTCCAAAATGGGAGCCAAGGTATCATGACAAGAACAAATAAGAGAGTGAAAAACTACATAATGAGACATGTCAAGAAAATGTCATCATCAAAATATTTCTCTATTTTTTCAGTCATCTCACCTCTTCCTATATGTAAACGTTCATGTAAATTCTTAACCACTGGAATATTAAAAACTATGGTAGAACAGTTCTATTAACAGGGCCTAATCACAATCTGGACCTTAGTGAAGGCCAATATCTTTCCAAATTTTTAGACGTTATCTGTTGGTGTTTACAAAGTAGCTCTAAAGCAGCATGAAATCAGTATTCTCACACTCCCTTTTGATCTTTATTGGAGTTACAATAATCTGTGTGGGCATTTGACTGTTGGGCTGCCTTATTGGGAAGATTATTCACTTTGATGTCTTCAGCCTGGGATATTCTTTTAGGGTGGTGGGCTTTTATTCAAAGTACAGCAATTTCTGAGGTAACAGAAAGGGCTTCTAAGAGCTCTATCAATTTCTCCATTAACGTGAATAGTGCTTTCCCGTGATAATTTAAAGCCACCTCTGGAAAATCCTCCATCGTATCCCTGAAGCACTCTAGCTTGCTCTAAATCAGTTTCCATTTGAGATTAAATTGCTCAACTTAGTTTTTAATTTAATGCAATCTTTCCTAAAATGTCCAGTTTCTTACAGTAGTAAGAAACTGAAGTCACAAACTCATTTTTTTTATCAACTTTCTATGGTTTGGGTGTCATGACAGTGGGGGATGAAGACTGGTCTGCTGTTTTTGTAAGTGAACTAATATTAATTTAGTTTGGTTTGTTTTCTTTGTTCTAGAATATGAGCAAGTTTATAAGCCTAGTTAGTCAATTCTGTGATAAGAACAGTTTCCCAGACTAGTCTGTGGTATTTAATCAAGTCATGCAATTCAGAGTTTAGTCCATTTATAAAGATGGAGTTGAAAGCTATTTTTGCTTCTTATTCCACCATGATTAATCCAGCAAAAAATTTTTGTCAACTAGTCCTGGTAATTAGAACTGTTCTCCACTTTCCTTGTTTACAGTTCTGAACTTTTGCCCAATATATTCTTTTTGAAAATACTTTTAAGATTTCATTTAAGAGATAGTTAGCTACATTTTTGCATGATATATTTCAGTCATGGAAATCATTGTTCCCATGGTTGAGTTTTCCATTTGTTTCCAGTGGGCTCCTTATATCATAATTGAATTTGTTCTGGTCCTGCTAGCATCCTTACCAACTGATATAAATCTGATAATCCAGTTTCATAGTTCTTTATTAAAATTCTAAATTCATTTTTAAATCTTACCATGATTTAGGATATGTTTTTATTATACTGCAAAGCTTGGCTTTGGACCAAGAAGAACATTTGTGGAGGCTTCTTTGGATATTCTGGGTATTTTATTTTTAAAGTACGTCTCAGGGAGAACAACAGAGATCAGCTTATATGACTGCTCTTCTGCTGGTTCTTTAGGAAAGAGAGGTAGTTCATTCAGAGTATTTTCAGAGGAATAAGAAGATGCAAGAGGATAAAGAGAAACTGCTGCTGGAGGGACAGAGGAAATAGCTGCATAGTTCCAACATTTTAGTTCCTTTTTCTTCTTAGTCAATTTAAAAACAGTATTTTGCAAGGAAGCAATTTTACTCTCTTGATTTCTTTTAGAGGCTCCAAATACCAATCAAAAGAGGCATCCCATTGCAGCTATTGAAAACAAGAGCTCTTCTTTTCTAATTTAATGTCCAGAAAAACTAATTTACCCAACTCAAAAGATCCCCTCAGTGATGACTGATTTTCTAAGCTGTCATTAGTAAAAGCGTATTGGTAATCTAGAAACAAACACGTATGAAGATCAAAATGTTTGTTTGCATAAGAAGCCAGTGTGCCACAGATGGTCCCATTGAATCCTTAGTATTGGCACTTCCCATTTTACTGAAACAGTGAGTTTGCATGTACTGTTTCAACTTTGGAAACCCTGGTAGCATAGTAGTTAAATGCTAAGTCTTTTAACCAAAAGATTGACAACCTGAATCTGCTATATGTTCTTTGGAAACTCTATGGAGTTCTTCTACTCTGTCCTACAGTGTCACTATGAGTTCAGAATTAACTTAATGGCAGTGTTTTTTTGGTTTTCTTTTCTTGTTGTTGTTTGTTTGCTTGTTTCTTGTTTTGGTTTATTTCAACCTTGATGTGCACCCAAATCCCAAGGTACACCAAAATCAGAATGTGTACCAAAACCTGAATGCACACTGAGAACTTGAATGTGCAGTTAAGAAAAGTCTTGACCCTTCTAGAGTCTGCTAGAATTCCAACAGGGGTCTTGTCGTGGAGTTAGAATTGTAGATGTATGTCTCATGGTACTAGAGTACTTGTTTGCGGCCAGTGGGCAGCACAGAGCTCTGGCCTCTGTTACATTCAGCTTAGTCCATCACAGGAGTCATTAACTGCCTGAGCAACTTCCCCATCAGGTTTCAATTTGTCATCCTGTGCCTGCCATATTTTTGAGGCTTGTTAGACGTGGAAGTACCATGGTAACAGCTTCATCAAATTTCATTTGGAAATGAATGCATCAGAGTGTTCAGATTGCAAACTGAAAACAAAAGTAGAAAAAAAAAACCCAACAATAAACCTCAAAGAAATATCAGAGATTGATTCAAAAGGATTTACCTGAGACAAGTTATAGGAGTCCTTGAAGACAGATGAGCTCAAAAGTCTCACGCTGGTACTTAAGCTCCAGGTGCTCAGGTTCTCTGATGGGGTCATTACCACCAATACACCTTGGAATCACACATATCTAAAACCACAATATGTCAAGAAGTAAGAACATGTATTTTGTTAGGACAAAAGCAAAGAAATTTATTGAAGGCTCAAGACAATTCAAGCTGAGGAAACAATAAATCCACCAAAGTGAAACTGAGTGCTCCGAGGAATTGAGATGGACAGGTATATTTATATATTAAAATCAGGAACTCATTGCATTATTTTCTGATTGGTGCTTATAGATTTAGAGAACTGCAGGACAGGATGTCTCAAAGTAGGAGACTGAATCAGATTGGTATAAAGTATATGTGTGGATTATTTGGATAGATTACTTTCTTAAAATGCAGAAGTACATGACAGAAAGGAGGATATGCAGAGTGGTCGTAAGACAACCATTAATCCGTTCTATGTATTACTTTAGAAATCATAAGATTTGAAAATAGATTGTTCTTTTGTATCCGACTGGTTAGCCTTTCAGTTTGGCAGACAACAATGAGTTTTAACAGGAATTTCCTGGAACAGGGTACCTCATGTGATTTCTTCTGAAGCAACTGGTATTAAAATTCTCTAACCGTACAGAAAAACATTCCTGGAGTTACATGCTTATGTCCAGGCAAAGATTAATGGTTGCTAGTGAAATAAGCATCGATTAAGATAGAGCTTTCACCTGGGCTTAGGCTGGCTATTTTACTAAAGTCAAGTTCCTTAGTTTTGGAGCTCTCACACACCATTAAATTTATTTTACTTATGGCAACCACGTGTGTGTCAGATTAGAACTATGCCTCACAGGATTTTCAATGGTTGCTTTTCTGGAAGTAATCTTCCAGGACTTTCTTACAAGGTGCCTGTGGGAAGACTTGAGTTTCTAACCTTTCCACTGGCCGTCAAGTGTATTAACCATTGGCATTACCCAGAGACTTCTGTCTGTTCATAGCCAGTCTAATAGCAAAAGAGCTTCAAGATAGCAAAGTTCTCTTACTCTAAGTTGACATTTCAGTCCATCTGACCATGATTTTTTTGGAGGCTTAATGTATGATGAAGCGTAACAGTTTTATTCTTAAAAGCATGGTGTGCACATCAGCCTATTCAAGCCTGTAAGCCTGACAAGGTGTCATCTATGCATAATGTGGTTTATGCAGAATGCTTCTTCGTTACATCAATGTAGTTTGAGCTTCCAATTGTATGATGACACTTATGCAGTGTAGCCATTTAGAAAAGCAGATAGACCAACATGTGAAAGCACGTATGTGAACACCCTCTCTCCCTCTCTCTTAGTGTTGATGACCACCAATGCTTAAGCAGTGTTTTGGCTTCTTTCCCACTGATAAGTTTTCCAGAACTTGTTGGTGGCTGGCAGTTTAATGTCCCACCATTGGTTTATAGAAAACTCAAGTTGGACCACACTTTGTTCACCCAAAACTTTCACGTTTATCTGTCTTCACCTTGATTCCAGACACTTGATAGTAAGGTCAAGCCTGAAGGAAATGACTGTTCCAGGTGAAAATAGGATTGATCATAGTTTGCCACTGTGCAATCCCAGTGCCTCGTATTTTCTTTGTGTGACACTGCCTGATAATAAAATCAAAATGGGTGTTTGAATTGAACTTTAAAAGGTTCATAACAGTGTTATTCATTAGATAGATTAGTATATTTGTGTCTAATGAAAGAAGTAATTCTGATATTGCATACCCAAGCATGATCAAGAAGAAAGGAAAGAGAGGAAATAAGTGTGATGAGATTATTGACCACAGCGGAACAACATACTGCCAGTCAGTTAACTATAAATTTTGTCTTGCTTTGATTCCCTTCTGTAGGGAAATATGATTTAAATTATTTTGTGGAGAAAGATAATACTTTGAACTCCAATCAATCAATCAATAACTTGGATTTTTGTTTCTTTTGTTTTTGGTTGTTTTTCTTTGTTTAGTTTTGTTTTTGGTCTCACAAGTATGTAATGAGTAAAGTCAGCTTAAAAAAAGATAAAACGCAAAGTTGTCTCATCTTTCAAAAAGCAAGTTTAAATACTTAGTACAAATGAAGGCTGGCCAAACATTTAAACAAATAATGTTGGTTTCTGATGTTTACATATAAAAGGCATTTGATTCAAAAAGGTACAACATGTTGGTCAGTAATACATGCTTCTACTAAATAACCAAAATACACACATTGAAATAAAGTGAAGTTCTTTTTCCAGACTTAATGAAAGACTCCTGTTTGTCAGCTTGGTACTTTGAAGTTCAAACCTTCCAAAAAGAACAGGAATTTATTGGTGATTTGTTGCTATTTAGACAAGTGGTGAGCAGAGCCTGGCTCTGTGGAAAGTGGGCATCCCTACTTGTCAAAGCAGCTCTCCTCAGCTCTGAGGAACAATATTCCCTTCCACAACTCTGCTAGGACTGTGTCCCAGGCGGGGTTATAATGGGCACCATTTGGCTTGGCATGTGGTCCTCTCTCCTTTGGTGCCCTCCCCCTTTTTTGTCAGTCCCAGACAGGACTGGATACCTCTGTAACTCTCCTCAATCACCCTGTGCCCAAACAAAAGTTACTTACTTCTGATTTCTTGCTTCATGACACTTAATTGTTGTAGTAAACTAATTTTGAGACTAGTTTTGCCCACATTGCTGTTGTTGTTAGCTGTTGTTAAATCGGCTGATGACTCATGGCAATGCCGCGCACAGTGGAAGGAAATGCTATCAAGTCCTGCAACATATGATTAGCTGAAAATTGAACACTTGTTGACCACAGGGTTTCCACTGGCTGATGTTTGGAGGTAGATTGCCAGGCTTTTCTTCTTGCCTGTGTTAATCTGAAAACTTCTCTAAGATCTGTTCAGTATCACAGAAATGTGCAAGCCTCCACTGGAAGACAGATAGGGTCCACACATAATGTATGTATTGGCTAGGCATTGGATCAAGGTCTCCTGCATGGGAAGCAGAAATTCTACCTCTGAAGCACCACTGCTTTTGCCTGAACCTGGAGAGACTTTTTCAGACCTTTGATTTTCCCAGATAGACAGTGGCCTTTCTCACCATACAGCAGTGGTCACAGTTCTCTCCCCATCTTCGGACTCACACTGTACATTTCCAAAGGAAGACCATTTCCCGACACTGTGCAGACCAGTAGACTTCAACAGGACAAGTGAGTTTTGAAAAGACAGTATCGTATTCTTTGAGAGGTGTGTGCCTTCACAGTAGTTGTGGGTGCAGTCTATATCAGACTCAGAGCGGTAAGGGACAGGTGAGGCTGTGTTTTGTCACTACATATGTTTGTCTGTCTGGACCGGAATCTCTCCTGCCTTATTAATACTACGGAGTGATAAATAAAGCTAATTGTAATCCATTCATCAAAGCTATTACATATTATTGGTTTGTTTTATTTTGCTACTTTCTTGGAAACCAAACAATTTTTACAACCATTAATATAAACTACCCAACATAGTACATTTACATAAAAGTTTACTTTGGCTTGGCTTACTATTTTCATATAATCTTAATGTGATATTTCACCACAATCAGCTGTGACTGACGATGCACTTCTGTACATATTCATCATCAGGGGCTTCATGAGCTACTTGAAGATAAAAGGTAAATCCCTGAAGTATTCAATGAAACAGGTTATATATAGTACTGGTAAGAGTTAGCCTGCTATGGGTGGAATACTTAGCTTCAGACTTTGGCTTTGTCATTTACTGACTGAAAAACTTGATACACTGGCAAATTTCAGAAACTCAGAAAAGTACAGGTGCTTGTGGTACTTGTCACACAGATTATGAGAAGCACTAGACACAGTGAGACCATGCTGTGCTTGGTACTTCGTAGAACCCTCAGTAGATCTCCATTTTCCCACAGTTAGAATGTCCTGGTGTCATGAAGCAAATGTTTGTGAGAAAGGTGAGATTTTAGTTAGTCTTTCAGTGATGGGTAGTATTTGGATCCTGAGGGAAAGGCTGTATTTTTCAGGAGTGGAAAGGAAGACAGGGATGGAGGGAATGTCTACATCTACTTGTATGTCACAGAACTAACTGTGCATTGTCTTCTAGATATTATGGAACACTCATGTAAGAGTATAAAAAATAAGCATATCCACATCATATTTTTGTGACATATTTAAAAAGACACTAACACTACTTTATGATCCAGAAATTTCACTCATAGGTACATACCCGAAAGACTTGAAAGTAGAGACTTAAACAGAGACTTGTACACCAATGTTCACTTCAGCACTATTCAGGATAGCCAAAAGGTGGAAAGAACATGAATGCGTATCAACAGATAAGTGGATAAACAAAGTGTGGTACGTATATATAAAGACATACTACCCAGTTGAAGGAGAAATGAAGTCTTGATACATGCTACAATACGAATGGCACTGAGAGACATTATGCTAAGTGAAATAAGTCAATCACAAAAGGACAAGTATTGTATGGCTTCACTAGTATAAAAAGACAAATGCTTAGAGAACAAAATTTATTAACAGTTACTGGAGGCAGAAGAGAGGGGAAAAAGGACGTTTAACAGTGATAGAAGTATTGCACTCATTAAGGGTAAAGTTGCATAGACAATTATTGTAATTGCTGTCAATTTTTACATCTGCAAAAAGTTGAATTGGCAAAAGTTGTGTAATAAATATATGTACAACAATGACAATATAAGTAGATGTTGGGACTGCTTATGTACAACCAAAAACTTAACACAATTCAGTTTGTTGGTAAGAAGGTTTAAGTCATAGTTTCATGGGACATCTTCATTAATTGACCTGACATTTTTTAGTGCTTCTGTTCTAACTGTTAGCTAGCTATGTAGTGCTTGGGTCTCAATACCTTGAAAGATGCCGTCAAAGTTACAACAGTTGGTGTGCAGTAAGCCTGGAGTAACAAAGGAAGAAGAGCAAGAAGAACAGGAGGAGGACAAGGACTGTATGGTTAATTGTTTTCATGTACAACTTCCTCCTTTACTGTGAGACCCTAAAAAACTGAATGGAGCCTGAACATTTTGATCAAAGATTTTATAGAAGAATCTATTGAAAAGCGGAAAATCAGAACAGAATTTAAAATTCTCATGGATTACAGAATTTCTGGAGCCATGAAGGATAGATTAACTCCTAAAAATATTACTCCAAGGCAGTCTTAAACTCTTAAATGAAAAATATTCCCTGAAAGCATCTTAAAAACAAACAATAGTTTATCATAGCTAGTAACAGAGGTTGGCCTTGAGCATTCTGTTCGTTTAAGAACTATCTACATGCATCAGCATTATGTTCTTTTAAGAACCATCTTTATGGGATTAAATTGACAATTTAGAAAATTAAATAGGAATCTTATGGGGTTACTGAGTTTATGTTGATGAGCAAGAAACAACTCAGCAAAGAAGGGTGAAATCATTTGCACAGCTTGAAGAATGTTATCCATGGCACTAAATGGTACATGTAAATGCTATTGAATTGTATATGACTCAGTGCATTCTCAACAACAACAACACAACAAATGAAATTTTAAAAATAAAGATACTAAGAACAGCTTTTGTGAATACAAAAAGTCTATAGGAGAAAGAGGGAGAGAAAATGTTTGGTTAATTGGAACATAGCATGAGGAATGAATGACCTTCCAGATCACTCAGAGTCCTGCCATTTAGCTGAAATTAATTTCCAAATAAAACTCTTTAGATCAATATTTCTGCCCCTTCCTTTCTTCTCTTCCTGTGGTAACCTTCTCTTCCCCAGTGTGGTCATCTCTTAGGCAAAGAGAAGCCTAAGGCAGCTCTGAAGAAAATCTATGGTTTTGTATTTCTAGATAATTCCAGAGGCTTCACCTGCTTTTAAACACTATGTGGTAGAAGGAATTACTTAATATGGCCCTTCTAGCAATGATCTTTGTGACCCATACAAAATTATTTAGTGGACATATGCAATAGGCTATATAGAATCTATGATAGTTGAAGTTACGTGTCAACATGACTAGGCCATGATTCCCGGTATTACGAGGCTGTCTTCCATTTCATGTGTTGTAGATACTGATCTATATGTGTTGATGAGTATAACGTGTATCTTATGTTGTAGCCTTGCAGGAAGGCATGACTCAAGCCCCACCCTTACTAAAGTTATACCATTTTCTGAGATATGATCTGCATCTGAGACATACATGTGTATTCTGCTAGGCTCACTCTGTCTGCATCTGGATCCCACTTTGGGTTCATGATCAACTGACCTCTCTAGAAACTCACTCTCTGACTTGCTGATTCTGGGAATCTCAGGCCTCCACAGCCCCTAGTGTCTATCATATGACTTGATTCACCAGCTTCAGTAGCCGTGTGAGCCAGCAGCCTGAAGAACCACTTTGGGTTCAGCAGCTCCTGCAGTTATGTGGGTAAGAGAAGCCTGTGCTTGACCCACTAATTTGAGACTTGCTAGTCTTCACTATAGAGAGAGCTATTTCCTTTGTATGAGTGTTTTAGTCATTTAATGCTGCTATGGCAGAAATACCACAAGTAGATGGATTTAACCAAGAGAAATTTTGTCTCTCACAGTCTAGTGGGTTACAAGTATGAATTCAGGGCATCAGCTCCAGGAAAAGGCTTTCTCTGTCAGCTCTGTGGGAATGTCCTGGCTAGGGAGCTTCTTAGCAAAAGGACTTCAGGTCTAAAGGACACTCCACACCCCTGGTGCTTCTTTCTTCATGGTGTGAGTTCCTCAGGTCTTTCTGCTCCCTTGTCTCCTTTATCTGAAAAGAGACTAGCTTAAGACACAATATAATCTTGTAGATTTCATTAACATAACTGTTGTTAATCCATCTCATTAACCATAGTGCCATAGTGATAGAATTTACAGCACGTAGGTAAATCACGTAAGATGACAAAACAGTAGACAATCATAAAATACTGGAGATCATGACTCAGCCACATTGACAGGTATTTTGGATTAATATAATTAAGTTTATGATGAGTATGCATTTTTTACTCATTCACACCAATAACATCAGAGATGGCACAAAACAGAAAGTAGTGGCAGCAGACTCTGCAGCGAGACCCCACAGTAGACACCAGGCGGCAGGAGCAAACTGGTAGTGAATTTCCTGACCCTCAGAGTTGAGTGCTTTTGAGCAGAAGGCTAGGGCCAGTGAGAAGTATACCTGCAAACACTGCAAGTGGGAAGCTGTTCTGATGGAAGAACCATATCTTCCCCATATTCCTGAGTATGGTCTGTGAGTTCTGTGTGGCTGTTTCAAAGAATTTTTCATCCCAGAAGAGTGTTATAAGGAGGGATGGCTGGTATCGGAGTTAGTAAAAGTGGCAGAGAGAGGAGGCATGTCTGAACCTTGCTCATAGGACTCAGACTTGAGCTGTTGATTTTGATTGTCCTTCCTCCTTGTGAGTTTATAAGAAGTCAGATACAATCTCCATGCCATTTTACACAATAAAGTTATGACTCCTTAGAACCAAAATCTAGATGAGAATGCAGAACTATAAGATCAAACATGAAGAAATCAAAATAATCAATGACTTAAATTTTATTATGTTGTAACTATCTCCAAAAACAGTATAAGAATATTTGGATACAAAATTTAAAAATTTACTTACTCATGCTTATATTTCCATTACGCTAAAGATTTGCAAAAATGCTGTTTTCCTTTTTCCAGGACAAAAAGAAATTCTTCCTCTTTTACACTGGACTAGTTAAAAAATTTTTAGAAAATTTCTTGAGATGTTGATTAAGAAATAGTAGAGCAGACATTTGATTCTAAATAGAAATTTGGAAGTTGAAAAATGTAACTATAACACTGTACTGGTCTCCTTCTCTTTACCAGATGTTATATCTGGCTTCACTTCAAGTACAAAAGATGAATGCTTTTCAAAACTCACACTGCTGTCCAAATTAGATGTGCTAATACTTCAAAATCTCTGCTTACTCAGATGTGTCTACACAAAGTTTCCGGAGCTAAGGCCAGACGTTTTCCTTGTATGCATCTGTCTTCTCACTGTTACTGCTATCTCTATCGACTATACTGAGACAAAGAGGTGGTAAAATTTTGAACAACAGATTCCTCAAGGTACTCTAATGTTTTTACAGGCATCAAAACTTTGATTTTTAAGGTTAAGGTTATTAATAGTGTTTCTATACCTGATTTTTCTCCAAAGACTTTGTCCTTTTTCACCGGGACAAAGATTACCCAAGGGATGTCACTGAAAGGTCTGTTATGGCTGCAAACCATAGCTTCTCTGAAGAAAAGACTGCAGCCATCCTCATGAGGAGCCTGAGAAACACTTAAGTGGAAGTATTAGGTTGTACGTTAATGTGGAATTCAGGAATGATTCACAAATCTCATGATAGAAGCAATAAATGTAGATGAGGTCCTCAAGAGAGGGATCAACAAAAGAGAAAAGGTAGCACAGGACTGAGCCCCAGGGGTCTCCAACTTTAGAGATCAAGAAGTAGTTTACCTAGGTATAAAATGCAATTCAGAAGCACTGAAAGTATCAGAAATTGCACCATGTCCGTAATATGTCAGTACCATGAAGACTTCAGAATGGCATCAGAGAGCCCTGCATCAGATGCTGACTTGGGGTAGAGGAAGAGCTAAAACTGTAGTGGAAGGGAAGTACAGACTTGGAATGCCCTGTGTCACCTCCATAAATGTTGTGTTGGTAATTTTATGCTGTCCATGGTAAAATACATGCAATTCGTACTTGGTCACCTCCACAATACAAGTTGAGAACTTAGAGCCATGTTTCACTGCCAGAACAAAGAAATCTTTCTAGAAGTAAGCCTTCCTAATTATCTTCAGAACCTCTCAGAAATATGTGTTCAAAGGCATTAGATGTGAGCAGCAGAAGGTTTATATTCCAGAAAGTCAGAAAGATCTCACTCTCAGCCTGAGCCAATATTTTATGAAGAACATGGATCGTGTTTCCTCACCATGGTAAACCCACATTCTGGCATTGTGCTTGTCTAGTAAATACCAGGTGCTGATTAATCGCCAAGGCTTTTTATTCAAGAAGCATGTACAAAAAAAGGAGTTTTCCTAGATTGGTCAGGAAGTTACTGCTACCTTCCACAGTTCAGGATGTTCCAAATTATCTCTGTCTCCACTTACTTACATGGTAGGCCTTTTATTGTCTAATGCACCAGACTCTAAATACTACGGTAGTTCATTCAGTGTTGGCATTTCATGGCTAAAGTGTATGATTTGTGCCAACCTACAAGCCTGGAGACTCACACTGAAGCTGGTATCTACACTCTCCTGTCCTACAAAATGTATATTTAGCTGTGCTACCACTGTGAGATGTTTCCATATTTGTCAAAAGCCTTTATGATGGCTACATTGAAAAACACACTGTATATCTTTCCACTGTGCTTTATGTAGCTGAAGAGGTAGCCAAAGGAGGAATTGATGAATGGTGTCAAGTTGCTTAGACATCAACACTAATCATCTACTTGTAAAATATGAGACAACCAAATAATAGAAAATTTAAAAAAAGACACAGAAATATAAGACTATTTGTATTTCCAAAGCCAGTTTCTCTCTGTTCTAAGTGATGCCTCAAGTGGAACATCTGGGAAAAATTTTCCTGGAGGAATTCTCTTAATCAATGGTGCCTAAACCTGGCTGAAGTTCAGAATGTTACAAGAAAGCTTGTTTAGAAGTACAGAGCCTCTAGAATTTCATGTTTAACACATCTTTTCTAAAGCCCAGAAATCTATATTTTAACCAGTATTATTTGTGCATATGTATATATATATATACACACACATATATATATGTATAAAACCAAGCCTATTGCTGTAGAGTCAATTCTGACTCACGCTGACCCTACATTTGTGTGATCTAATTTGAGCTACATCTGTGGAAAGAGATGATAGAAAAGCTCAATATCATCAGTCAAAATGAAGCACAGACCATATGCACGTTCAAACTGAAACTGAAGAAAATTATAAGTTCATGAGAACTTAAGTGTGAACTTGAATATGTCCCACCTGACTATAGAAACCATCTCAAGAATAGATTTGATGCATTGGGCACTAATGACTGAAGAGCAGGTGAGTCTTGGAATGACATCAAGGAAACAATCCATGAAAAAAGCAAGAGGTCTTTAAAAAGAGAGGAAAGAAATAAAATACCAAATTGGATACCAGAAGAGACTCTGAAACTTGCTTTTGGATGTCAAGTACTTAAAGCGAAAGGAAAAAACGATGAAGTAAAAGAACTGGAGATTTCAAAGGGCGAGTTGAGAAAACAAAGTATTACAATGACATGTGCAGAAAGCTGAAGATAGAAAACCAAAAGAGAAGAACACACTCCTAATGTCTCAAGCTGAAAGAGCTAAAGAAAAAAATTGAGACTTGAATTGTAATAGTGAAGGATTCTGTATGGAAAATATTGAATGGTACAAGAGGCATCAAAAGAAGATGGAAGGAATATGCAGTTATTATACCAGAAAGAACTGGTTGATGTTCAGCCATTTCAAGAGGTAGCAGATGATTAGGAACTGATCATAGTGAAGCAAAGAGTTGAAGCTGTGTTGAAGGCATTAGCAAAACACAAGGCTCCAGGAATTGATGGAATACCAACTGGGGTGTTTCAACAAATGATGCAATGTTGGAAGTGCTCACTCATCTATGCCAAGGAATCTGGAAGACAGTTACCAGGTCAACTGACTGAAAAAGATCCATATTTATGTCAAGTCCCAAAAAGGTGATCCAACTGAACGTGAAAATTGTCAAACAATATTGTTAATATAACATAAAAGTAAAATTTTGCTGAAGGTATTTTAAAAGTAGGTACAGCAGTATAATGACTCAGAACTGCCAGAAATTCAGACCGGATTTAGAAAATATAGAACCAGAGGTAACATTGCTGATGTTAGATGGATCTTGGCCAAAAGCAGAAAATATCGGAAAGATGTTTCTTTGTGTTTTGCTGGCTATGTAAAGGCATTCAATTGTGTAGATCATTAAAAAAAAAAAAAAAACCTGTGGATAACATTTCAGAGAATGTGAATTCTAGAATACTTAATTGTGCTCATGAGGTACTTGTGCATGAATCAAGAGGCAGTGTTTCAAAAAGAACGGGCATTGCATGGTTTAAGGTCAGGAAAGATGTGCAACAAGGTTATATCCTTTCACCGTATCTATTCAATCTGTGTGCTAAACAAATAATTCAAGAAGATTGTCTACATGAAGATGAACAGGACATCAGGAATGGAGGAAAGTTCATTAACAACCCCTGTTAAACAGATGACAAAATCTTTCTTAATGTAAGTGAAGAGGACTTGAAACACTGATGAAGATCAAAGACTATGGCCTTCAGTACAGGTTGCACCTCAATGTCAAGGAAACAAAAATCCTCACAACTGGACCACTAAACAACATCATGATAAATAGATAAAACATTCAGATTGTCAAGGATTTCATTTTACTTCGATCCACAGTTAATACTCTTGGAAGCAGCAGTCAAGATTTGGGAAAATCTGCTGCAAAAGACCTCCTTAAAATGTTGAAAAGTGAAGACATTACCTTGAAGACTAAGGTGCCCCTGCCTCAAGCTATGGTATCTTCAGCTGTAGCTTATGCATGTGGAAACAGGGCAATGAACAAAGAGACACAAGAAGAACTGATGACTTGAAATTGTGGTGTTGGAGAAGAATATTGAATATACTATGGATTGTCAAAAGAACAGATCTGTCTCAGAAGTACAACCAGAATACTCTTCAGAAGCAAGGATGGTGAGATTATACTTCACATACTTTGGATGTGTTGTCAGGAGGGGCTGGTACCTGGAGAAAGAAATCAGGCTTGGTAAAGTGGAGGGTCAGGAAAAAGAGGAAGACCTTCAACAAAATGATTGACACAGTGGCTGTGACAATGGTTCAGGTGTAATAACCACTGTGATCATGATGCAAGATTGGGCAGTGCTTTGCTTTTTTGTACATAGGATCACTATGAGTTAGAACTGACTCAATGATACCTACCAACAACAACAAATTACATCCTGCCACCCTCAAACACTGACCAGAAAAGTGAGAGTAGACATGCAAAGAGATCCTGAGGAGAACTTCAGTATTACATTGCCAAAAAGAACTGTGAGGTTTCTCATTTACAGCATGTCATTTTGGAGTCAACAGCAGGAGTCCACCTTTCACTCAGTTAGTAACTGGGTTGTGTCTCAGGGTATGCTTCCACCTCTTCTTCATCTTTAGTTCAGGCTTGGAGGGATGTATTATATACAGATGGTGCCCTTGCTTGTAGCTAGCTAGTCACTCTTCTGTCTTACACAGAATTTCATTGTCTTTGCCAGGTGAATTTTGAGTCATCTTGGTTGAGGACCTAGGATGTTTTCACTGGACTTGTCTCAAGTTACCTAATCAGTCATTGAGAAATGTCTTCTTCCCAGGTTATTGTCTCTGTGTGTATTTGTGTACACATATTTTTGTTTCTTTTTTATGGTTCTAAAAATATATATAACCGTCACGTATGTCACCTCCACAATATAAACTCTAAATGTGGCCCATGTACTCCCAGCCCCAGAAGTGGTTGCTAAAAATCACTTGAGCTTTTGATACCACTATGTGTAGGCATCTTTGTACCTAAATCTCTGTTGGTCTCAGAAGTCTATATTTTAAAAAATTTGTCCAGATGAGTCAAATATGTGATAACGTTTTGAAACCAGTGCTCTAATATCATGTGTATTTTGAGCTCTCTTATCCCAGACATCTCAAATTCTCTCTTCTTTTTCTAGTATCTTCCATTATTGTTGCTGCTTCCCACCCTTAGAAACTCTCACAGAATATAATCTGTGTGGCAATGAACAGTCAGTGTGCACATAAAGGTTTTTTTTGCAGGCATGATAACTTCCCAAAGTTTGTTTCAGTGAACACGTCCTAAATCCACTCAGTTAAAACTAGTTTGGGATAGCCAGAGGCAAATTTTTCCATTTCCAACTCAACTAAAGAAACTTTTCTGCATAGATGTTTCTGCAGCTTTTCTTACTTGCTTTGAGATGGTTAAACTGAATGTGTATTTAGTTACACAATTTGAAAAAAATTTAAGCTGGAGTGCAAAGTGGCTGGCTGGAATTCCCTTTGCTCTATTTTATCTGGAAGAAGATCAGATCTGTTTCTTTTTTTCCCTCTGTTTCTAGTGTGTAGCTGATGTTTAACGTCTCTAACATGAGGTGCCCTTTGTCTTGCCTCTGATTCCAGAACCATGCCAAACAAGAAACACAGACATGGTCAGTGCCTGAGGTTGTTGCCTGTGATCTCTCTCCAGAGTTGGTGCATTCCTCTGAAGGTCTGTGATAACTGATGCCATCTTTAGCTCAGCAGTGAGAGTCTGAGAAGCATATCAAATTAGAGAGAAAGATAAAAGAGTCTTACTCCTCAAACTGATGGATCAAAAGAATAATCATAGCAAAGAGTGGGGTGAATGATCCTGACAAGAGTGCATCTAGAATCCCTATCAGGAGCTACCCACCCACTGACCTCAGTCCCGTCAGCCTAGAAACATGAAGGTGGGGCTGCCCAGTGTGATGTAGCAAGGACACTGGAACCAGAAACACAGAGAAGCAGATGGATCTTGGCAGCCTAGAGGTCCATATTGGTCACCCTCCCATGGGCCTGCTTGCCAATGGACATGCGTGAGTGAATTTATTATAGGTGGCTGTTAATGTTCTGATGATAATTAGTAGTGGCAGGAATAGAAATGCCAGCAACATAATGTCAGTCTTTCCTTCTCATTCAATCTGGCAGTGCAGGTTTAACTTCTGATTGAAAACAAAGAATGTGCAAAACATCAAGACTGCCTGTTCTTCGAGAGTGAGGACTATGTTAACCTTCTCTCTTTTCATCTAGAACCCACCTATCCATACGCCATGTAGTCATTCATCAGCTCAATGCGTGTGTGTCTAAAGGTGCATGTATGTGTCTGTTGTGTGCCAGACCATGTTTCTGAGATCAGTATTAGTTCTCTTAAACAGCATACAGATTCCTCCTGACTGTAAATTACCATTACAGAGTGTTGTTATAGAGTATGATGCACCAATTGTTTTTATTTTACAGTTCATTTCCAGTTTTTACTTTTATTTATACTTGTATTTTTCTTTTATTTTTAATTATGTTATGTATTTTTGCTGTGTACCAACAAACACTATTTTAGATTCTTTTGTTTTCAAATGTAGGAACAGTCACAAAACATTGAATTAAGTATCTTATGACTTCTTCTGTGATGTTATACATGCAGAATTTAAGTTGGTCATAAGAAAAAGGTGTCTGCCACACTTTAGGAATCTGTCTGTCAATTTGTTTTCCTGTGGTAGCTTACCTGTTGCTATGATGCTGGGAGTTATGTCACTTCAAAATAACAAGTGCTTCAAAATAACAGAGTTACCCATGAAGGACAAGTTTCAGAAGAGCCTCCAGACTAATACAGATTAGGAAACAAGATCCAGTTATCTACTTCAGAAAACTAGCCAATGAAGACTTATAAAGGATCACAAAGGAACACTGTCTCACATACTTGCTTTGCACACATCAAAAGGTTCCGTTGCTAAAGGAGAACATTGCATTTGACAACGCATATGGTGAATAAGGGAAAGGGAAACCCTTAGCGAATGTAGCACAGTGGCTTCTATGATTAAATCAAATATGCTGGTGATCATGAGGATCATGCAGGGTCAGGTAGAGTTTTGTTCTGTTGTGCACACAAAAACAGCATGAATAAGAGTCAACTTGACAGCTACTAACAAAAACAACATTTTAGATCTATAAGTAGCTTTGAAATTTCCAAAACATGAGGTCTGATTCTATCATACAATCCTCATGGCTCAGTTCAGGACTCCTGGAATGGTCAGAAGGGTGAGAAAATCATTACTCTCCTTCATTAATTCACTCACTGAATGAATTCGTATATATGAAGTGTGACTTTTATGCTATTGATGCCGCTTTTAGGTGCTATTGAGTTGATTCTGATTCACAGTGACCATATTTACTACAGAACAAAACACTGCCTGGTCTTGTGCCAAGCTCACAGTCATTGTTATGCTTCAACCCATTGTTGCAATTATGTCAGTTCATCACATTGAAAGTTTTCTTCTTTTTCCCTGACTCTCTGCTTTTTTTTAACTTATAACTACCACGTGTGTGTGTGTGTGTGTGTGATTAAATGACAGTATACCATCCAAATTAAATCTGCATGCCTGCCTATCTGCAGCTCCTTCTGCTCTCCTTGCCTGATGACAGCACACTCCTTTTCATTCTATATATGTCATATCCCCTTAACAGTTTCCTTTGCCCTCCTCTCCACACTCTCCTTTTCCTTCTAGTAAGAGGCCAGTAGGACAGCATCCTATAATACACGGAACCATGAAATACACACTCCATATTGTCATATTGTGTCTCCAAGTCCAGTCCATTCTTGTCCGAAGAGTTGACCTCAATAATGTTTTCTAGTCAGGGACAGCAGCAGGTCTAGGGTTCATGCTCTCATGGGAACCCCTAGGCTGCTGGACTATTAATTGTGGTCATTTAGTGGAGTTCTTGAGGTGCACCCTTCTTTTTCTCATGTTGCCACTGAAACTCAACATTCTGTGCCAAATCACGGCTGTCCTTGGTCGTGGCTGGGCACTATCTGGTTCTTCTGGTCACATGTTGATACCACCTCCCATTCACATGGGTCTTTCTGTCTCCTGGGCCCCGTTTTCCTTATGTCTTTGTTCTTCTTGGTGATCACCTATTCCACATGAGTTGGGACCATTTTCTGTACCTCAGATGGAAGCTTGCTAGCTTTTAAGATCCCAGAAGCCACTCACAAACATGGGGTGCAGAAGACTCTTCGCAATAGGCTAGCTATGTCAGTTGGTCTCAATGTCCCCTGAGAGCATAGTCCCAAGACTCCACCCCTGCTGCTCTATCCTTTCAATATTGGGTTAAGATTAGAAGAGTTTTCAGTCTATGTTGAAGTCCAGTTAAGTGTGCTGTCACTGCTTTCACCCAACCAAATTTCTATCAACTGTCTAATCTACGATCAGCCCTCTCCCTCCCTACACTTGCAGCCATCAACGAGTCTTTTCTTCTGTACATGAGTCTATTTTTAAGTCCTTATAGTAGGAGTCTCATACAATATTTGTCCTTGTGCTGCTGACTGCTTTCACTCGGCATAATGTCTTCCAATTGAAACCAGGTTAGGAGATGCTTCCTAAAATCGTCATTGTTCTTTATCATTGCATAGTGTTCCATTGAGTATATGTACCATAGTTTGTTTATGCATTCATCTGTTGTTGGGCATCTGGATTGATTCCATCTTTTTGCTATTGTGGACTGTGCTGCAATAAATGATCATGTGCATGCATCTGTTCATGTGACTGCTCTTGATTCTGTAGGATGTTTTCCGAGCAGTGGATTATGGACCAAATAGTGTATGTATTTCCAGCTTTCTAAGGAAGCACCAGATTGCTTTCCAAAGAGGTTGTACCATTTTGGAATCCCACCAGTGGTGTAGGAGATTTCCAATCTTTCCACAGCAACTCCAGCATTTGTTGTTTTGTGTTTTTTGGATCATGGCCAACCCTGTTGGGGTGAGATGGTATCTTATTGTACTTCTGATATGGATTTCTCTATTAGCTAATGAGTGTGAGAATTTCCTCATGTGTCTTTTGGTTGCATGGATGTCCTCTTTGATGAAGTATTGGTCTATCTTCGTTGAATGTTACTTAATTGGGTTATTTAGTTTTTCTTGTTGATACTTTGCAGTACCTTGTAGATTATAGAGATCAGATGTTAGTCTGACATGCAGTTACCAAATATTTTTTCCCATTCCGTAGGCAGTCTTTTAATTCTTTAATAAAGTCTTTGGATGAGCAAAAGTGTTTGATTCATAGTAGTTCCCATTTATCTATTTTGTTTTCTGTTGCTCATGCTTTGTTTTTCAGATTTTGAAGTCTAAGTTGTGTATTAAAACTTTGGTTGTTGACCCTATTTTTTCTTGCATGATCTTTAGGTTTGATCTTTAGGTCTTTTGTCCAATTTGAGTTATTTTGTGTAAAGTGTGACATATGAGTCTAGTTTCAATTTTTTGCAGATGAATATCCAATTTTACCAATACCATTTATTAAAGTGATTGTTTTTACCTCAGTTTACAATCTTATGGCCTTTCTGACTCTCTACTTTTCCTTGGTGGTATAGTGGAAACCCTGGTTGCGTAGTGGTTAAGTGCCACATCTGCTAATCAAGAGGTAGACAATTCAAATCTGCCAAGACACTCCTTGGAAACTCTATAGGGAAGCTCTACTCTGTTGCCGAAGCCTGTCACCCACAAAGATCTCTGTGAGCAAAGCTACAAGCCTCTGTGATGGTGGACGGATGCATCTCACCCCTGACATATTTCTGGCTGTATATTTTTCATCATCATTAAACTCTCCTCAAAAATACCCCCTCACCTCCCTGCACAAGGACAAACGCTGAGCCCAGGAACACCCAGCCTGGGAACGCCCAGCCCGGGAATGCTAGGGCCGACCCAGCCCTGCTGACTTCCACCAACTGCACTTTCCCCCCATGTGAAAAGAATTATCCTTTTAAGAACAGTTTAAGAAAGGCATAGGGTGGGGGATGGTAGGTGTTTACTGTCCCCGCAGGAGGAGATAAAATAAAGAGCAAAGTAGGAACAAATAGAGACTATAACCTTTAGACCCTTCCTCCTGTACCTTTTAACCTTGAGGTATAAGTAGGGCTGATTCAGCTTGAGGCATAACTTTGTTTTCACTGTCAATTATCACCACAACACACCTGCCTAGGGCTATTATCTAGAAAGCCTTGACAATTAACAAGATCACGAGGTTTCAGTTTCAAGTTAGCTAATAGTTCATGTGGTGGGGGGGCAGAGTAAAAATCACGTCACCTCAAGATCACGAGGTTTCGGTTTCAAATTAGCCAATCACGAGGTTTCAGTTTCAAATTAGCCAATGGCTGTGTGGTCAGGGAGCAGGGTGGAAATTACATCACCTCGACTATAAATAATAATAAAGTAAGACAGCCGCTCTCTTGGTCGGGCTGCCATTTTTCTCCAAAACTCTTTCCTGTCTCTCTCAATTCTTTTCCCGCCGACGCCTCTCCCTCCCTCTGTGCAGGACCCCAAAAAGTTGTCGGGGCTGGCTCCTGGCACTCTGTCCTATAGGGTCATTATGAGTCAGAATCAACTCCATGGCAGTGGTTGCTTTTTTGGTTTTCTATTTTAACAAGCATGATATTCTTCAAGGACTGATCCCTGCTGATAATATATCTAAAGTATGTAAAACATAGTCTTTCCATTCTTGCTTCTAAGAAGCATACTGGTTGTATGGCTTCCAAGGCAGATCTGTTTATTCTTTTGGCAGTCTGTAGTACATTCAATATTCTCCTCCAGTACCACAATTGAAAGGCATCAATTCCTCTTCAGTCTTCTTTATTCATTGTCCAGCTTTTGTGTGAATATGATGCAACTGAAAATACCATGGCTTGGGTGAGACTTACCTTAGTCTTCAAGGTGATGCCTTTGCTTTTCGGTTCTTTAAAGAGGCCTTTTGCAGCAGATTTGCCCTGTGTATCTTCTGACTTCCTGACTGCTGCATCCATGGGAGTTGACTGTGGATTTAAGTAAAATGAAATTTTCGACTACTTCAGTCTTTCCTCTGTTTATCGTGACGTTGCTTCTTGGTCCTGTTGTGAGGATTTTTGTTTCCTTCAAGCTGAGGTGTAACCCATACTGAAGGCTGTGGTCTTTGATCTTCATCAGTGTTTCAAGACCTCTTCACCTTCAGCAAGGTAAGTTGTGTCGTCTGCATAATATAGGTTGTTAACGAGCCCTTTTAGAGTCTTGATACTCTGTCCTTCATACAGTATAGCTTCTCAGGTTATTTCATTCAACATACAGATTGAATAGACATGGTGAAAGAGTACAGCTCTGACACCCACCTTTTCCTATTTTGAACTATGCATTCTCTTAGAACAACTGCCTCTTGATCTACATACAGGTTCCTCATAAGCACAATTAAGTGTTCTAGAATCCACAATATTCCATAAGTTAACCATAATTACCTACACAGTAATAATGACTTTGCATGCAGCTAAACATCTTTCTGGTTTTCTCTTTAAGTCAGGATCCACCTGATATCAGCAATACATTTGGTTCCATGTCGTCATCTGAATCCAGTCTGAATTTCTGGCAGTTCTATGGCAGTATACTGTTGTAGCTGCTTTTAAATGGTCTTTGACAAAATTTTACCTGTTTTTTATATTAATGATATTGTTTGATAATTCACACACTCAGTTGTATCATCTTTCTGGAACTAGACATAAATGTGGCTCTCTTCCAGTCAGCTGGCCAGGTGGCTGTCCTCCAAATTTCTTAGTACAAATGAGTGAGCACTTTAGTACTGCATCCATTTGTTGAAACACCTCAGCTGATATTCTGTCAGTTCCGGGAGACAAGTTTTTTTGCCAATGTCTTCAATGTAGCTTAGACTTCTTCCTTCAGTACCATCAGTTCCTGATCTTGAAATGATTGAACACCAACCAATTCTTTTTGGTATAATGATTCTGTGTATTCTATCTTCTTTTGGTGCTTCTGGAGTCATTTAATATTTTCCCCCAGGATCTTTCACTATGACTTGATGCTTCATTTTTTTCATCAGTTATTTTTGCTTGAGAAATACCTAGTGTATTCTTCCATTTTGGTTTTCTATCTCTAGCTCTTTGCATATGTCATTATATTATTTTATCTTCTTGAGTTACCCTTTGAAATCTTCTGTTCAGTTTTTCAACTTTATCATGACTTTTTTTGCTTTAGCTGCTCTAACTTCAAGAGCATGTTTTAGAGTCTCTTCTAATATCCGTTTTGGTCCTTTCTTTCTAATGACTTCTTGCTCTTCTCCATGTTTGATAACCATGATGTCATCCTACAGCACATTTGCTCTTCACTCATTAGTGTTGAGTGCATCAAATCTATTTTTAGATGGTCTCTAAATTCTGGTGGGATATACTCAAGGTATCTCTTTAACTTTGGTCAAAGGATGTCTTTTTACTTTGGCTCTCATTGACTCCTAATTTTCTTCATTTTCAACTTCAAATTGTATCTAGATAATTGATGGTTTGTCTGTAGTTGGCCCATAGTCTTGTTTTGACTGATGACATTGAGCTTTTCCATAGCCTCTTTTTGTACATGTAGTCGATTTGATTTCTGTGTATTCCATCTGGTAATGAAAAGTATTTGCAATGATGAAGTTGTTGGTCTTGCAAAATTCTATTGTGCAATCTCTAGTATCATTTCTATCACCGTGGCCATGTTTTCCAACCATCAGTCCTTCTTTGTTTCCAAATACCGGTAATTATCAATGCAATCTGATTGCATGCTTGATAAATTTCAAACTACAGAAGCCAGTAAAAATCTTCACTTTCTTTATTTGTGGTCTTAGTAGTTAGTGCACAAATATGAATAATAGTCGTATTAACTGGTCTTTGTTTTAGGCCTATGGGTATTATCCTATCACAGACAGAGTTGTACTTCAGGATTGATCATGAAGTGTTTTTGATGATGAGTATGACACCATTCCTTTTAAATTTGTCATTACTGACATATTAGGCCATATGAATGTCTGATTCAAAATGGCCATTTCATCTCATTAATGTCTAGGATATCTATGTTGATGGTTTCTGCTTCATTTTTTATGATTTCCAATTTTCTTAGATTCCTACTTTGTACAGTCCATATTCTTGTCATTAAATGATGTTTTTGTCTGTCTCTTCTCATTTGGATTTGTGCCTCGTCAGCAAATGAAAGTCCCAAAACTTGACTTCATCCATGTCATTAAGATTTACCCTACTTTGAGGAGGCAACTCTTCTCCAGCAGTATTTTGAATGCCTTCCAACTGAGGGGGGCAGGAGGGCTCATCTTCTGGTATTACATCAGATAATGGTCTGCTACTATTCATGAAGTTTTCTCTATCTAATTTTTTACAGAAGTAGAGTTTAGGATTGTTTTTCTAAGTCTGTCTTAGTCTGGAAGATCAGCTGAAACCTGTCTACCATAAGTGACCTTGCTGTTACCAGAATATCAGTGGCATAGTTTCCAGTGTTACAGCAACATGCAAGCCTCCAGAGTATGACAAACTGACAAACACGTGGCGGGGCATTATGCTAGGCAATGTAAACATAACCGAGAAAAAAAGGGAAGCTTCCATAGCCCTGCTTCCAGGGACACTAAAGAAATCACTGCAAAGTCTTTGACAAGAATTACAGGTGACTGAAAGGTTAATGGTTCAAACTCAGTAGCAGCTCCATCAGGGAAAGATGTATCAGTCTGCTTGCAAAGATGAACTCATTGTCATGGAGTCAGTTCTGAATCATAGCTACCCTATTGCACTGAATAGAACTGCCTCATGTTAGAATGCCACATCTTTCTTCTGTGGAATGGTTGATGGGTTCAAACTGGTAACCTTTAGGTTAGCAGCTAAATACTTAACCACTAGATGACTAAGGTTCATCCTTAAAAATTATAGCTTTGGAAACTATGGGGTACTTTTTTCTGTCCTGCAGGTTTGCTACAAGTTGGAATCAACTCAAGGGTAATGGGTTTGGGTTTTGAAATGTAATTGACAGCCAAAGAAAGTGGGAAACACAATAGCAACACACAAGTGTAGTGGTTAAAATTGTGTGTCAACTTGATTGGGCCATGATTCTCAGTGTTTGGGAAGTTGTGTAATGTTGTGATCACTGCTGTGATGGAACATGGATTAGCACAGGTCAGGGGAGGGCCTGTAATGACTCACTAACCCCTCAGCCTTTATCACTTTAACTTCTGCAGACCTATTCACTCTGTTCCCCTTGCCAAGGTGTCTGGTTCTCTCATTTTCTGATGTCTGATTCTCGGGACTTGGTCTACAAGCTTCCCTGTCCATCTTGATGTTCATCAGTTTTCACAGATTAAGAGTCCTATTCCCCATCCTGCACTTATCAGTGGAGCTAGACTTGCTGACCCAAGGAGGGAGAGATCTGAGTACCTGAGTGTAGGAATCTTTCTAGCTGAGTAAGGGGCCTTTGGGCTTTATCAGTGAAGCTACAGAGCTTTGGGATGTTTGCCCCAGCAAGGCAGATGCAGGCATGAGACCTAGGTCAAGAGGCAATAGGAGGCAGAAGCTGAAGAGTCAAGAAGCACAGAGAGCTGACTTGCCTCAGTCTCAAAAGGCGTGGCCATTACCTCAGGAATTTTTAAGAGTGGAGTTATGGCCTTTGGTGTTTCTAAGAGGGAAATTGGCACTCGGATGGACTTTTCGACAGCACTTGGCTGGCTTGGCAAAGCCAAGGGAGCATAATTGCTGTCCCAGTGGGCCTGGAAGGCAGAGCTGTAGCCTGAGGCCAAGAGATAGACCCCTACGAAGAGTCTGGAGAGTATGGCTAGTAACTAGAGTCTGGAGGGTAGGACGATTGCATAAAATGTCTCAGAGAATGAAGAATTATTCTCAAAGCCTTGAGGGCTAAAGTGTTCTGCTAATTTGTTTCTTGCCTGTTACTCCTTTCGCTCTGGTTTTCTCCCATTTGTAATGGTAATATCTAGTTTCTGCCTGCCATTGTGTTTTGGAAGCAGATAACTTGTATTTCAATTTCACAGTTGAAAAGAAATTTCTGAATTTGGGACTTGGACTTAAGACTTTTGATATGATATGATATGCTTTGCACTTTGCAAAGAGATGATTTGCGGCAAGGGCAAAGGGTAGAATGTCATGGATTGAATTGTGTTTCCCAAAAAAATATGTGTAGAAATTTGGCTAGACCATTCCTGGCAAATATGATGTTCCTATATGTTGTAAATTCTACGTCTATAATGTTAATGAGGGAAGACAGAATTTGTGTTGGTAAGGCAGGACTCAGTCTGGAAGCCTGTATTGTATTGCATGAGATACAAAGGAAAGGGAATCCAACAGAGCGTTAGGTGCCTCATGCTATCAGGAAAGAAGCAGTGCTGGAAGCAGAGTGCAATCTTTTGACTAGGGGTCCCTGTGCCTCAAAATCTCCCAGTCCAGGTGACAAACTGACAACAAGAACATTCCACCACAGCCAGCAGAGAAATTCTTCCTCTCGAGCTGATATCTTGAGTTCTGAATTTTAGCCTACTTTTCTGTGAGAAAATAAATTTTTCCTTATTAAAGCCATCCACATACGGTATTTCTGATATAGCAGTGCTAGAAAGCTAAGACAATAAACATCTGTAAACATGCATTCAACAATACCAAATATTGAAATGTTTGCAAACACTGTGGTTGTTTTTAATCTTATATCGATAGTTGATTGATCTTTTAGTTTCTTATCCAGTCATTCATTCAACTAATGTTTATTTTACATTCACCATGTGCTGAATATATATCAGGGAATAAGTCATATATATCTCCTACTCTTTGAAGATGTCTGTCTTAATCCTGTCAGAGAAACTTAACAATGTTAATATATGACACAAAGAAAGTCCAGGCAAGATAAAAAGCTAATATTGCCTGTCTATGATTTTAAGCCTAGACTTGATTGTCTGAGTGGGTGTAAAAACTGAGTGAGATAATAGCCCTCAGAGAAGCTGAATCTCAATATTCATAGGAAGAGAAAAATCAGAGGGGAGTAAAGCAGCAGGAAAAGTCATAGAAGTAATCCAGCTTTACATGTTGGTCAAGAAGAAAGATCCACCAAAAGAAACATATGTAAGTGAAAAATACCACAGTCACAGATGCGAAAATTCCATGTTACAAAAATGTTAATTTACCCAAAGAAATTTACAGATACAACATAATCTCAATCCAAATTCCAAAACCATTTTTAAATGATATGGGGAAGTAAATCACCAACTTTACATGGAAAGTGAAGAGGCCCCAGATAAGCATAGTATTATTGAAGAAGAAGAACAAAATGGGAGGTTCAGACTACCAAAGCTCAGAACCTATGATACAGCCACGGTAGGCAAAACAGCCTGGCATTGGTACAACAACCAATACATGAATACAATGAATACATGAATACTGACAAAGCAGAATTGAGAACCCATCCGTCTATGAACAGCTGATATTTTATGGTCCCTCTTTAACAAATGATGCTGGAATTATTGGATATCTATCTACCTATAAAAAATGAAACAGGAGCCACATCTCACACCAGACACAAAAACTAACTCAAAATGGATCAAAGGCCTAAATATAAAATCTAAAACAATAAAGATCATGGATGAAAAGACAAGGACATTGATTAAGGGCCCTAATACATGGCACATATATTATGCAAACCATAAGTAACAATGTACAAACATAAGAAGATAAATTAGATAACTGCAATCTCCTAAAAGTCAAACACTTATGCACATAGAAATACTTTACCTAAAGAATAAAAAGAGAACCTACAGACCAGGAAAAATAAATTGACTACAACATATCCCATAAGGGTCTAATCTCTAAAATCTACAAGATACTGCAGCACTTCAACAACAGAAAGACAAATAATTAAAAAATGGGCAAAGGACATGAACAGACACTTCAACAGACAGCTAATGGACACACGAGGAAAGTGTTCATGATTATTAGCCATTAGGGAAATTCAGATCAAAACTTCACTGAGATACCATCTAACCTGAACAATACTGTCTCTAATCTGAAAAACACAAAATAACAAATGTTGGAGAGGTTGTAAGGAGAGAAGAACTCTTATGCACTGCTGATGGGATTGTAAAATAGTACAACTATGGTGGAAAGTGATATGATGCTTCCTTAAGAAACTAGAAATACCATAGAATCTAGCAATCCTGCTTCTATAGAAATAACAGCCATCACACAAACATGTACACCCATGGTCATTGTGGCAGTATTCAAGATAACTAAAAAGATGGTAACAACCTAAATGCCCAGCAACTGATGAACGGATAAATAAATTATGGTACTGACACACGGGGAATACGATGCAATAATAAAAAATAATGGTCAATCACTGAAACATCTGACAATGTGGATGAATCTACAGAGTGAAGTCAGTCAGTCACAAAAGGACAAATATTTTATGTGGCCACTGTTATAAGAACTGTAAAAGAGGTTTACACAGAGAAAAAAAATTTTTTGATGGTTATGAGGGTAAGAAGAGATAGAAGATAAAGCATAGATACGTATCAACTTTGTTTTTCAGTGAGTGGTCACTTGCATTGTTTCATTTTTATAGCATTAAAAAGGAATTTAACATACTTCCTTGTACCTGCCTCTTTGTGCAATGTGGAGGTGTTTTCAGATCTTATTCCGGAGACTTGGATAGGTCATAGGATATACACGTGTTCAGCTTTACTACCTAATCACCAAATTCCTCTCTGAGATATTATTTTCTACTTTCACTACAAGCAGAAAAATTTCCCACCTCTCTGTATCCTAAAGAGAAAATTCACAAAAAGCAACAGGAGGTAGACAGGAAACAATTGAAAAAGTAAGGAATATGCACCTGGAAATGTGTAAGAAGCTACACACTTGGAAATCTGCCAGTCCTACTAGAGAGTTCTGACCACTCCGCAAGCAGTAAAAGTCTTCAAAGTCGTATGCCATCTTGTTAACAGGTGGATATTTTCTTCACTTTGTTCTTGAGCAATGTACAAACTGCCTAAAAAAAGCCATAGAAATGGAATGTAACCTCAAATACTTGCTGATTCAAATATTGGAAACCCTAAGAGTCAGGGGTTTGCTCTGCCCTGAGTTTCTTAGTGATAATTTGCTGAATAGTCTCTTCCAGCCAACATCTGTCAGCTAGAAATCTTATAAGAAAGATATAAGGACATGAATAAAAAAGACCATTTCTGGCAAGCTTTGGGCCTATGAAAAGCCACCAAATTAGGCTAAAATTTTGTTTTCAAATGATACATGATTGTTCCACCACACTCTGATGCCAATGGACTTGATTAACCCTAGACAATTCAGAGAATTTTTTCCCAGTCTTGCCTCATCATTCCTTCCTTTTCTTTCCAAAGTTTATACACAGATCTAACTTTCTTCTGAAGTTGTACCTCTTATCTTCTGACAGTCAGCAAGGAGAACAACGATTTACATAGGAACGATTCATAACTTCTGGAACCCTGGGTTGACTCCAGGATATTCCCACACTGCAATGTTCAAATGTATTATCATCAAGATAATTTTCTGTTCTCTTAGAAGAAATAATCAGTGTGTCTTTCTCCATGAAAAAAAGAAATATTTCTTTCTTCCAGCCTCCCTGGATCACAGGTACTTCCAGAGAAAGAACAATGAGGACTCTTAGGACTGCAAAAATAGCATTGCACCAAACAGCACAGAACCTCTAAATAAGGAGCCTTTCCCTTTGAAACATGCACAAACAGTAGGATATGTAAGTCTATATTATTTAATTTTCAAATAAAAGAAAACAAACTTAAAATAGGAGAAGTTAGAAAAGGAAACCTATAAACTTTAAGAAAACTAACATGGATTAGGAGGTTGGCACTGGTTTCAGGGATGTCCAGGGACAGGGATCTCTGCCACCTGTCTTTGCTTCTATCCGTGTACTTGCCTCTTTATCTCTGGCTGTTTGAGAGAAACTGGAGCTTTGACTTCTTCTGCAGTCATAGAGCCCCTCTGCATCACTTTTAATTAAGAAAAAATAAATAAATAAATAAAACCTTCAAGTAGAACTCTGATTAGTTCAGCCTGTGTCTTGTGTCCATCTGTGTCCAAGGTATCTGAGAATCATAACAACAATCCTAACCAGAACAAACAGCTGACCTGGAGGAATAAAAATTTATCCCAAAAGACGAGAAATGCTGGTCTGGGCAGACAAAATTTTAAATGCCTACTTCTCTTATGTATCTCAATTCTTCCACATGGAAGAATTAATGGCTTTATGCTGAAACATGTCAGAACTGTTTTGTCTCAAATGGCCTTGCCCAAAACTTCATAAACAAGAAGAATTTTATTTTACTATGGAACTTGTTTTGGTATTTCAATTCCAGTAATCACTTTTCTAATCAATTGCAACCAATGAATTTCTGCATACTTTCTTCTGGCCTAAGAGTCTTGTAAAAGCAAACATATACAAATATTACTCAAGCATGAAGGTTCAATAGCTTTTGCTGAGGCCATGGTGCCTAGTCCTCTCCCGTGGTCAATTAACCGATTTTCCAGGCTCTCCTTGCCTTCTAGTAATTTTGGCTGCCATGTGAATGGGTCATACTGCACAATTCATGTGCAAACAAGATGGACGGAACCATGGAAGGAACAATTCTTAATGTGCCAGGCCAAGAATGAAATGTGCTTTTCACGGCAAACTCAGCTCTGTAAGCAAATTCACACCTCCCTCTAAGTGTAGATCCTGTGGCTGCTGCCTTCCTGGGGCAGATTTAGATTTAGCCTATTATTTCATAGATCCCTAAGTAACTAGGGAGACTTGGTGGCACAAGGGTTGAAAACTTGGCTTCTAACCGAAAGGTTGACAATTTGAATCTACAAGCTACTCCTTGAAAACCTTATGAGGTGGTTCTACTCTGTCTTGTAGGGTCACTGTGAGTCAGAATTGACTGGACAGGAACAGGTTTGGTGTTTCTTGTTGTTTTAAGTAACTGTAAGACTCTATCCCAGGAAAGTCTCTCAACTTACAGATGGGGAAACTGAGGCCCACAGATATCACATGGTATTGACAGAACCCTGAAGCCTACAAGCAGTGAGCCCAAAGTCACATAGGAAGTACACAAGTGGGCTGAACAGAAGTAGAGGGTTAGTGTATGGCTCCTGCCCTCCATGAGCTCCCAGTCCAGTCCCCCAACTGTACACACAGTTGTTAAAAACACAGGGTCACATTTTTCCTTTTTTCTCTAGCAGAATCCAAACCAAACTCACTGCTGTCAAGTTGATGCTGACCTGTAGCAACCCTACATGACAGAATAGAACTGCCACACAGTTTCCAAGAAACACCTGACGTATTAAAACTGTTGACCTTTTGGTTAGCATCCATAGCACTTAACCACTGCACTACCAGGGTTTCCTTTCTCCAGTAGAAGGCCTTACAATTAGTTAAAGGAATTTCAGTGTTCATAGTGTGTCCCCAAACATCTGTCCTGCATATAGGTCCTGTCCCTGGTGGGTTAGTGCTTAGGTGCTATACCTGCCAGCTGAAAGGTCGGTGGTTTGAATCTACCAGGTATTCCTTGTAAACTCTATGGGGCCATTCTACTCTGTCCTATAATATTGCTAAGAGTTTTAATCAACTGGATGACAACAGTTTTTTTGGTACCACTACATTGTGAATTTGCTGCACTGCAGAGATACCTTGTGCTGTTTTTCACTGTGCTAACCTACAGTGAAAACTGCTTGCAGCAGCATTGGCTAAATTCTGCTGACTGTGCCTTGCAACCACCAAGGCCTCACAGTTTTGGAAGTGTTCTGAATTGGCAGCTATGGTCTGTGAAGGGTTAACTGGTGAAAGGAATGAAATTCCAGAGCCTGCAGTTGATTTCCAAGAGCCACTCCTTGCAGCACCAATGCCTGCACAACATCTGGCGTGCACCTGAATAAATCCATGAAATTTCCTTTTGAATACTGTATAAATTCTGTACCTTTTCTCCTGCCTATTAAAGCCACGGTGATTAACATCTCTAGTAAGTATAATAGTACTTTCTTCACAAGGGAGGATCACTCAGAAAAGAGCAGCATGACTCCATTGCCACCCACCACATACCTCAAAGCCTCCAGAGAAAGCTGTCATCTAGGTTCTTTATGCTAATAATTCCATTTTAACTCACTCATTTTTTAAACCAAGATTTCTGTTTGGAAATGAGACTTCTCTTTATATTGTCTCTCAATTTCTTCATCTCTCTTTCAGATTCATTTTCTCCTTGAAAGGTCTAGCCATGTGCACCCTGTCTGCCCCTCCCTATGCATTCCTCTCAACAAAGTCTTGTCACTCAATGTGGCTTAAATTAAAAGCCTACCCCTTGGAGTGAGCTGCTGTCTGCCCTCCCTCTTTGTCTTTTACTGACACCTTGTACTGCTGAGCATAATTCTTTGAAAGGCTCTTTGCTGATTTGGAAACCCTGGTGGCTTAATGGTTAAGTATTATAGCTGCTAATCAAAAGGTCAGCAGTTCATATCCACCTAGCATTCCTTGAAAACTCTCTAGGACAGTTCTGCTCTGTCCTAGAGGGTCACTAAGAGTCAGAATAGACTCTAGGGTAATGGGTTTTGTGTTTGCTTGTTTGGTCATTTTTTGCTGATTTACATCATTCAAAATCCTGATCCTGGCCTCCAGTTATTTACCCTAGATTAACATTGTAGCTAAAATTTCAGTATTCTGAAGGAGAAAGGTTCTATGTGATTATTTTACCCCATACTCTTGTTCTACCCATTCTACAACCATCTCCCATGTCCCAATGCTGCTTCCAGAATTGTTTCCCAAAAGCGTTCTAATTATTCCTAGGTCAACTAATTGTTCTCACTCCTCTTGGCTGCATACCTACACTTTCCTCTACTTCTTGCAATCTTTCTGATAGTACAATGTTTTAGTTAACTCCACTTCACCATGTTCACTGTTACAAAGTCACCATCTGTGAGAATTTTAATGGATTCCCCACACAAACCAGGGAATCTATTATTTTCTCTTTGGACTCCTTGGTTTTTCTATAGCACTTTCATTATATCTTTGAGAGTCTATTAGGTGTAGATGCATCCTAGTTCACAAGTCCTCAAAAAAAGACCCTGAGACAAGACTTCTAATTGATACTTGATTTAGGAAACAATCCAGGAATCAGTAGTGGGAGATACAAGATGGTATGTAGAAATAGTCAAATCTGTAAAGGGTTTGTTATGGGCAGGTTGCGCTTACATGTAAATGGGGTTTAATCCCACTAGGAGCCTCTGTGAGCCTGTTTATAGCACACATCAGAGTTATCCTACTAAGAGCAAGGCAGCTGTGGTATTTATTTGCCAATTTTAGATACACACTTTTGGGTTAGTGCTTCTAGAACATGAACTCCTTGGTACTTTAAAGCTCCCTCAAACTCTGGGGAAAGCATACTCCTGCATTTAGAGAACACTTTTAAGCAGAAACCTAGGAACTCTCTGCTAGGAACCTCCAGGGTAGACCAAAGGCCAACAGTATCTTCTACAGATGCTCACTTGCCTGTCTCCTGCCAGCAAAGCAGAGCCTGGATTCTGTTTTTGTCAGCATTCCCAGGATGTGGCAGGTAACAAGTGTATTGCTTAAAATTAAATCAAATAATATCACACTAAAATGCAAACAGTAACAGATGAAGTCAATAGCTGAAGTATCTATACATGTAGATCTACAGATTTATGTATTTACATTATTTGAAAAGCAGAAGTTCATAGAGTGTGTCTCCTTTAAGTTTTGTGCCTGGCCTTTTCTCATCTCCACACCTTAGGTTGACTATTCTTGTCATAGTTCTGGAAAGTTTTCCTTGCAACACCCCTCCAGGCAAGATGTACCACTGCCTTTTGCTATTCAAGGCTTTGTTTACTGCCTGCATTATGCTGTAGTAGAAATAGGTTATGTCAAAGATGAGGCTTCCTCAAAACACCAACTATAAGACAAAAATTTCTAGGAATAGTTTATATGGAACGTGATCTCAGTTTAACCAACATCTTAATAAAGATTATCCCACTGTTTACATTTATCAGGATGTTGCTTTTTAGTCTGGTTGTGAGGATTTTTGTTTTCTATATGTTGAAGGGAAACCCTGGTAGCATAGTGGTTAAGTGCTACAGCTGCTATCCAGAAGGTTGCAGTTCAAATCTTCCAGGTTCTCCTTGGAAACACTATGGGGCAGTTCTACTCTGTTCTATAGGGTCACTAAAAGTTGGAGTCGACTCAATAGCACTGGATTTATATGTTGAAGTGTAATCCACACTGAAGGCTGTGGTCTTTCAATCTTCGACAGCAAGTACTTCAAGTCCTCTTTGCTTTCAGCAAGCAAGATGATGTTATCTGTATAACACAAGTTGTTAATGATTCTTCTCCTAGTCCTGATGCTATATTCTTCTTCATATAGTTCAGCTTCTTGGATTATTTGCTCAGCATACAAACTAAATAAGTATATTAAAAGCATACAACTCTGACACACATTTTTCATAACTTTAAACTATGCTGCATCTTCTTATTCTTTCAAATGACTGCCGTATGGTCTATATCCAGGGTCTCCTTGAGCACAATTAAGTATTTCAGAATTTTTGTTCTTCACAGTGTTATCCATGATTTGTTATATACTGCTACAGCCTCTTCTGTCTAATCTTCTTCAAAATTTTACTCTTGTGTGATATAAATGGTATTGTTCAATAATTTCCACATTCAGTTGGACCGCATTTCTTGGGAATGGGCATAAACCTGGATGGATCTGTTCCACTTGGTTGGCTGGGTAGCTGCCTTCAAAATATCTCAGCATAGATGAGTAAGTACTTCCAGCATTACATCCGTTTGTTGAAACATCTCGATCACTATTCCTTCAGTTCCAGAAACCTTTATTTTTTTCACCAGTTCCTTCAGTACAGCTTGAGTTCTTTCAGTACCATTAGTTCCTGATCATTTACTACCTCCTGAAATGTTTGAACACTAAACAATTTTTTTGGTATAGTGACTCCGTGTATTTCTTTCATCTTCTTTTGATGTTCCCTGCATCATTTAATATTTTCCACAGAGAATTCTCCAATATTGCAACTGTAAGACTGAGTTTTTCTTTAGTATTTCCAGCCTGATAAATGTCAAGCATGTTCATTCCTTTTGTTTCATGTCTCCAGCTCTTTGCACATGTCATTATAATAATTTATTTTCTCTTCTGAGCTTAAAATATTTTCAGATCTTTGACTTCATCATTTCTTCCTTTTGCTTTAGCTACTTCACATTCAAGAGCAAATTTCAATCTCTTCTGACATTCATTTTGTTTTTTTCTTTCTCTCCTGTCTTTTTAACTACCTCTTGCTTTCTTTATGTATTATATCCTTGATATCATTCCACAATTCCTCCTCTTTGGTCATTACTGTTCAATGTATAAAATCTATACATGAGATGGTCTTTAAATTCGGGTGGGATATACACAAAATTATAATTTGGCTCTTGTAGACATACTTTAATTTTTAATTTTCCTTTTTTTTTTTCAACTTGAACCTGCATCTGAACAATGAAACGTCTGTTTCACAGTCAGCCTCTGGCCTTGTTACAACTGACAGTACTGGGATTTTCTATCATTTCTTTCCACAGATGTAGTTGATTTGACTCCTATGTATTCCATCTGTCAAGGTCCACATGTATAGTCACCATTTATGTTGTGAAAAAACAGTAATTGCAAGGAATAAGTCATTGATCTAGCAAAATTCTATCATATCATCTCTGACACGATTTTTCTTACCAAGGTCATATTTTGTAACTACCGATCTTTCTTCTTGTTTCCAGTTTTAATGTTCCAATCACCAGTTTCATATTGCAGTCCATCTTGACTACAAGTTCAGTCAATTTCAAACTGTAGAAATTAGTAAAAAAAAAAATCTTTAATTTTTTCATCTTCCACCTTACTGGATGGTGGTAAACTTGAATAATAGCCATACTAACTTGTCTTTCTGGTAGGCATATGGATATTATCCTATCACTTACAGTGTTATATACTTCAGGATAATTGAAATGTTCTTTTTGATGATGAATGCAGTGCTACCCCTCAATTTTTCATTCTTCCCATAGCAGACCATATGTTTGTCTGATTCAAAATGGCCAGTAGCAAAGCATTTCAGTGGACTAAAGCCTAGGATATCCATTTCATTTTTTACTATTTCTAATTTTTCTAGATTTAAGCTTCATACTTTCCACTTTACAATTATTAATGGACATTTTCAGCTGTTTCTTGTTATTTCAAGTCATTCCACATCAGCAGATGAAAGGCCCATTCTTTTTCTCCCCCTGTCCTACAGGCCAGTCCCTTACCCCCCTTGCTGCCAAGCTATGCCACACCTCTGCAATTAGAGAGCCACCAGCCCACTTTTCTACTTCCCACCTAGCCCTGCTCAGCCTTTTCCCCCTACTTCCTGCCAGTGCCCAAATCTTCCTCATCCTCATCCATCAGCTCCTCATTTTTCTTTTTTCACTTTTTCCCTTTTATTTTCTCCTTCACATCCATGACCCTCTTATACCTCCCTCCCTTTTTGCCAATCCACATCATGTCACTATGGTTAGATTGTCCACAGCTCAGTCCCACTGCCCTTAAGAGGCCTATAATGCCAACCTTCCCACTACTTGAACAGCTACTAAACAGAGGGAAGCAAACCCACACCATTCCCAGTCTAACACTACCACCTATCTACATAGGGATTGTAAACACTCTCACATTGCTGGAACAACATCAGGAGACAGATAGCCAGCCAAGTGTCATCGAGTCGGATCCGACTCATGGCGACCCTAGGGGCCAGGGTAGAACTGACCCCCAGAGTATTCAAGGAGCGCCTGGTGGATTTGAACTGCCGACCTTGTGGTTAGATAGCACCCACTAAATCTATCAGATCACTTTCCAAATCAGTGCACAGTGAAACCAGCTCAATCTACCCATTGTTGTCCTGTCTACTTGGACAACTTCCACCAACCATTAAGGTGGAAGGTGAAAAAATTGAAGATTTTTACCAATCTTGGTAAGAGCTATATTGCCTGCAGACAAGCAAAGCATGCCTGGCCCACTCACTCTGACATATCAAAACAAAACAAGAAAGGAGAACAAAGCAAATGAATAAAATAAATAATAACACTTTAATGTCTCAAGACAGCAGAAAATACCAAAGTGTATAGAAAGGCAAGGCAAGATAAATCCATCAACTAAAAAAATAAAGAATCAGATGACCTTTCTATATAAGAAAATGCAGTGGAACTGCTTGATATGAAATTCACATAGGGCTCTTCAAGACCTTAGAAAGAAAGATAAAGGAAAATACAGACAAAATTATGGAAAACACAGACAAAACCAATGAAAACCAAAGTCAAGGAAAACATGCACATACGAAAGATAATCAATAAAATTTCAGAAATAGACAACTTAATAGGTTTTAGGAACCAGTTTGAAACAATGGAATGCAGAGTCATTGAGACTGAAGACAAACCTATAGGTGCAACTTTGAGGAAAAATTGAAGAATGATGAAACTCTAAGAGTTATGTAGGACACAAATAAGAACAAAAATTTGTATATAGTCGAGTTCTAGAACAAGGAGAGAAAATGGAAAACCTAGAGAAGATTGTTGGAAATTTTCTGGCAGAAAACATCCCAGATTATCATGAAAGATTAAAAGTTAAGCATCCAAGAATCTCAGTGAAACACATATAGGACAGACAATCAAATTAAGACACTAAGACATCTCATAAACACATTTGACAAAACAAAAGCCAAAGAAAGAGTCCTTAGAGAAAATTGAGAAAAATAAATTTATTTACAAAGCTGAAACAATAAAATTAACCTCTTTTTACTTAGTGGAAATTACACAAGCAAGAAAACAATGGAATGACATATGTAAAACCTTGAAAAAAAATAGTGTCAGCCAGAAATAATATACTTTGCAAAATTTTCTATCAATTATGATTGCAAAACTAGAATGTTTCCAGATAAACAGAAAATAGGGGGATTTGTAAAAACCAAACCAAACTAGTAAGACATATTAAGGGAGTATGTTGGTTAGAGAATGAACAACATCAGACAACAATGGGAGTTTAGGACACAGAACTGCATAAGCAAGAGACAAACCTAGGTAATGAACTCTCCATAATAAAACAAAGCTAAAAGACTTAAAGCAGGAGAATAGAGATGTCAATCTGTAAATGACAACAACACCAAAACAGTAAAAGAGAGAATAAATGCTGTAAATAGATAACATCAATGGAGCAGAACTCAAGCTAATGTCAAGCAATGAAAGCCTGGCTTAAATTTAGGAATATAAAGGCAAATTTCAAGCAACCACCACAAAAGTTAACAAGCCTACTCAAGAAAGAAAAAAGAAATGTCTCAATAAACACAAAATCTATGATAGCAAAAGAAAATAAAATCAACAAATAAAAGGAACTTAGCACATATCAAGGATTGACTTGTGTTCCCTTAAAATTTTTGTCAACTTGGCTAGGCTGTAGTTCCCAATATTATATGATTGTCTACTGTTTTGTCATCTGGTGTGATTCCCTATGTATTGTAACTTCTATTTCTATGAAGTTCATAAGACAGTGTCCTAAGTCAGTCCCTTTTGAGATATAAAACAAAGAAGAGAGCAGACAGACATGGAATCTCATACCACAAATAATCAGTATCAAGAACAGGACACACACTTTGGATCTAGAGTTTCTGCAGGGAGAAACTCCTAGTCCAGAGGCAGATTGATGAAAGGGACCTTCCTCTAGAGTTGACAGAGATAACACATTCCCATGGCGGTGATGCCTTGAATTTTTTTTTTTCTAGACTACTAAACTACAAAAAAACAAATTTCTCTCTGTTAAACTCATCTGTTGTAGCATTTATGTTATAACAGTACTGGATTACTAAGCCAGCACAGGAAAGTAAGAACCAAGATAAATTTAACACCACAAAAAAAGAGCAATAAACTCATATGTGTCAATAAATCACACTGAATGCAAATAATTTGAATGCACCTATAAAGAGGCAGAGTGGCAGAATGGATTAAAAGGAAAAGACAAGTCATAAATAACTAGTTTCTAGAAAGCAATAAAAATATACTTAAAACTAAGAATGGTAAAAATACACCAAGCAAGCAGTAACCAAAAAGGGCAGGAGTGGCAATGCTAATCTCTGATAAAATGAACTTTCAGGCAAAATCAAATATAACAGATAAGGAAGGACATTAAATAATAATTAAAGGGACAATTCACCAGGAAGATATAATCCTAATAAAGATCTATGCACCTAATGGCAAAGCTCCAAAATACATAAACTAACAGCACTGAAAAGGGAAATAGTTTCACAATAATAGTACCACTTTTGGTAAAGGGTGGAATATCTAGAAAGAAAGAAACTCAACAAAGATACAGAAAAGCTAAAGGGCAAGATAAACCAACTCGATCTCGTAGAAATATATACAACACTGCACACAACAACAACAAAGTACACATTCTTTTCCAAAGCACATGAAACGCTCTACAGAATAGATCACATGTTAATCCACAAAGCAATCCTTAATAAATTTCAAAACTATCAAAATAATACAAAACATTCTCTCTGGCCACAGTGACATGTAAATAGAAATCAATAACAAGAAGAGCAAAGGGAAAAGATGAAATCTGTGGACACTGAATAACACCTTACTTAAAAACAACTGGATAATAGAACAAATCAAAGACATAATAAAAATTCCTATAGTTAAATGAGAATGAAAACATATGATAACAAAGCCTTTGGGACACAGCAAAGCCATTGGTAAACAAGTCAATTTATCAAGATAAACAGACACATAACAAAAGAAAGATCAAATCAAAATATCCCTACAACCCAAATAAATAAAGAGAGTAGCTAAAGAAGATCACAGGCTCCTAAGGAAAGGAAATAATAATTACAGCAGAAATAAATTAAATAGAACAACAGAAAAACAATAGGAAGAACAAACAAGACTAACAGTTGGTTATTTGAAAAGGTCAATATAATCAAGAAACCACTGGCTGAACTGATAAAAGAAAAACAGAAGGGGAGGCAGAATCAAGATGGCGGACTAAACACACATCTCCCTAAATCCCTCCGGGAAACAAGACATGAATTCATAATTAAACAAAGTCTTCTGGACTCCTAGTAAGCCCTAGGATGTGGCATAGGGCTGTTAATTTGGACTTTATACCACTGAACGGAAAACCAGCTTTCTTTTTCTGACCCCACTCATGACAAGTGCTAGCTTACATGGACCAAAAGTAACTTACCATTTTAACTTTTTTTTTTTCTCTGTTTTAGCCAGTGGGCATTACTTGGACCTGACTAGCAGCTAATCTCAGACCCACTGCTGGTGGAATCAGCAGGTGAAATTCTGTATTTTGAAAGTCTGGCTTTGGACTCTGTGCATCTTGGTGCCTTTGGCCTATCTTTCTGCCTCCACCATAGAGTAGCAGGTACTGAGGCAGGTGGCGAGCTTCTGTGGCATGCCATCTTAATCCATTGGGAGATGGATACACCCATACAGAGGCCACAGCTGGACTTAGTTCCTAGGCTGGGAGACAGACCCTGTGTGGAGGAAAGTGCTTTTGCAGCAAAAAAAAAAGCAATAGTTTACACAGTGTCACCTACGGCTGGGGCCCAGCAACAGAGGCTGTGATCTCTGTGCATTTCAGCACCTTTGACTTTTCTTTCCGCCTCTGCCATAAAGTAGCCTGTACCCAGATAGGTGGCAAGTTTCTGCGGGACACCATCTTGTTCCACTGGGAGGAGGATACCCATACTGAGGCCTCAGCTGGAACTAATTCTTGTGCTGGGAGGCAGCGCCTGCCAGGAGGAGAGTGCTTCTCCAACAGAAAAGCAGTATTCCACACAGTGTTGACTACAGCTGGGGTCTCACAGCAGAGGCCAGCAGGGCAGTAGTCTTTCTGTATTTTGAGCTAGTTTATAATATCTGGGGTTCGACATAGAGGTGCTTACTTTGCCAGCTGGGAAGAGGGACCTGAACACCTGAAAACCTACCAGACTTTGAAAGTTGTCAGATACTTTTCACCTTTCATTTTAAGACAGCCTAGAGAAGAAACTGCGGTCCATTCTCTGAGCATCTCTCCCAGACTCTACTGACGCACATGATGTCTGAAAAGCAACAAACTCTGGAGGGAAGCATAACCAAGAAATCACCCATGGCTTCAGATGGCCACCAAAAGAAAGCACCACAGAACTTCCCAGAAGAAGAAGCTTTTCTGAAACTATGAGAAGGTGAATACAATAGGATAACATATAGAGCCCTCCTAGACCTTATACAAAATGCAGCAAAGCAAAATGAAAAATGATCTGATGGAACTGAAATCCAAAGGACCAAGAACAAAATCAAAGACATAGATACTTCAATTCAAAGCCAAGAAAACAGAATGGAACAAATGGAAAACAGACTTTCTGATTTAGAAGACAGACCTACTGACTCCAGAAATCTGAAAAAAGAAAGAAGAAAAATGAAGAAGCATTTAAGAAGCATGTGGGACTCTATTAAGAGGAACAATCTACAATTCATTGGAGTTGCCAAACAGGGCAAGACACCTGAGAACACAGAGAATTGTTGCTGAACTGCTGACAGAAAACTTCCCAGAAATTATGAAAGAAGAGAAAATAGATATCTAAGATACACATCAAACGTCACTCAATATAGATCTCAAAACAAAGACTCTAAGACATAATCAAGCTTAACAAAATGAAACATAAGCAGAAACTCTTAAAGGCAGCAAGACTCAAAGCAAAACTAACATTCAGAGGGAAACCCTGTAGGCTTTCTCAGCAGAAACAATGCTGGCATGGAAACAGTGGTATGACACATTCAAAGCCTTGAAGGGGAAGAACTTTCAACCAAGAATTATACATCCTGTAAAACTATCTTTCAAACATGAAAATGAAACGAAGGCATTTGCAGATAAGCAGAAACTCAGAGACTCTGTAAAAACCAAACCAAGGCTACAAGAAATACTGACAGAATCTCTTGGCTTAGAAGAACAAAACCACTAACTTTATACTTTCGAAACAAATAGAGGTCACATCACCCAGAATCCTACTCAGTTAGTGAAGGCTTGAAACTCAATCAAAGCTATAATAGTGAAAGAAATAATCCAGTGATAATATCATGAAAATTATGATGTCATGATATTAAAGAGAGGGATGTACTACAGTTGTTATAGCCCTTCCAGATAGAGAGGAAGTTGACAAGACTGGTAGTAATTAAAATGGGGTTTATATATAGTTTATTAAGGGGGATAGGAGGGGCAGCCATAAGGCACAATAAAGATGCAACATATCAAATCAAGAAACATAATACAGGAGTCTCAACAACCACAAAACCAACCCTGAAAAAGATGAAAAATCAACTGACAAAGAAGACTGTCCCAGAACAGATTAATAAGAACAACAGAGAAAACCTCAACACAAAAATAAATATACCACAGTGGCAGCACTGAAAACATACCTATCAATAATTACATTGAATGTGAATGGACTGAACTCTCTAGTAAAGAGACATCGAGTGACATCTTGAATCAAAAGACATGACCCAACCATATGTTGCCTAGAGGAAACTCACCTTAGACTTAAAGATATGAACAAACTGAAAATTAAAGAATGGAAGAATATATATCAAGCTAACAATGAACAAAGAAGAGCAGGGGTGGTAGTTCTAACCTCAGACAAAATAGATTTTAATGTATAATCCACCATCATGGACAAGGATGGACACTATTTATCACTGGAAGGTTCAATACACAAGCAGGACTTAACAATATTAAATGTTTATGCATCTAATATTACAACACATAAATACATCAAAGAAACACTGATCACACTCAAAAAAGAGATAGACCACTCCACAATAATAGTGGGAGACTTCAACACAGCACCCTCAATATTGGACAGATCTCTAGAAAAAAACTGAATAGAGACACAGTAGAACTTATTGCCACAAGTAACCAGCTGGACCTCATCAACATACACAGAACTTCCTATCATTCAGTGGACAACTACATTTTCTCCTCCAGTGCACATGAAACATTCTCCAGAATAGATCTCGTGTTAGGAAATAAATCAATTCTCAACAAAATCCATACCACTGAATTAATGCAAAGCATCTTCTCAGATCATAAAGCCATAAAAGTCAAAATTAATAACAGAAAAAAACATAGCTAGAAAGTGGAACTCATGGAAACTGAACAACACCTTGCTCAAAAAACCGTGAGTTATAGAAGAAATCAAGAAAGTTATGGATTCCAATGAGAATGAAAACACTTCCTACCAGAACCTATGGGATACATCCAAAGCAGTGCTCAGAGGTCAATTTATCTACTTAAATGCACACATCTGGAAGGAAGAAAGAAACCAAGCCAAGGAACTCACCCTATAGCTTGAGCAAGCAGAGAGAGAACAACAGAGGAACCCCTCAGTCACCAGAAGAAAACAGATCATAAAGATTAGAGAAGAACTAAATGAATTAGAGAATAGAAGGACAATTGAAAAAAATCGAAAAGATCAAAAGCTGTTATTTTCTAAAAGATAAATAAAATTGACAAATCATTGGCTAAATTTGCTAAAGAAAAATGAGAAGGAAACAAATAACCCAAATAAGAAACGAGAGGGGAGTTGTCACAACACATCCAACAGAAATAAAAAATACCGTAACAGAATACTATGAAAGACTGTACTCTAACAAAGGAAGTGGACAAATTCCTTGTTTCGTATCACCTACACAAACTACCACAAGGTGAAGCAGAACAACATAATAAACCCATCACAAAGGAAGAAATAAAAATTGTCATCCAAAAACTACCAATGAAAAGAAGTCAGGGCCAGGATGACTTCACCATAAAATTCTACCAAGCTTTTGGAGAAGAGTTATCTCCAATACTACTGAGATTATTTCACAGTATAGAAAGTGAGGGAATACTTCCAAGTTCATTCTATGAAGCCAGCATAATCCTGATACCAAAGCCAGGGAAAGACTCAACCAAAAAGGAGAACTATAGACCGATATCACTCATGAATCTAGGCACAAAAATCTTCAACAAAATTCTTGCCAATAGAATACAACAACATATCAAAAACATAATCCGTCATGACCAAGCTGGATTCATACTCAGGATGCAAGGCTAGTTAAACACCAGAAAAACAATTAATGTGATCAACCATATAAATAACACAAAAGACAAGAATCACTTGATCTTTTCTATTGATGTGGAAAAGGCATTTGATAAAGTCTAACACCCATTCATGCTAAAAATTCTCAGAAAAGTAGGAATAGTTGGCAAATTCCTTAAAGCAGTAAGGGTCGTTCATACAAAGCCAACTGCTTATGTCACCCTGAATGAAGAGAAACTGAAACTGTTTCCCTTGAGAGCAGAAACTAGACAAGGATGCCCACTCTCACCTCCCCTATTCAACATCATACTAAAAGGTTTAGCCGGAGCAATTAGACAAGACCAAGAAATAAAGGGCATCTGCATTGGCAAAGAAGTAGTCAAATCTCTCTATTTGCAGATGACATGATTATATATGCAGAGAATCCTAAAGAATCCATAAGTAAACTTCTCAAACTGATAGAATAGTTCAGCAAAGTCTCAGGATACAAGATAAACATAAGTAAATCAAGAGGATTCCTTTATACCAACAATGAGATTACTAAAGGAGAAATCACCAAGTCAATACCATTTAAAATCACTCCTAAGAAGATAAAGTACCTTGGAATAAATCGAACTAGAGAAATAACAAACCTTTACAAAGGGAACTACAAGTCTTTACTACAAGGAACTAAGAGAGACTAACATAAATGAAGAAACCTACCCTACTCATGGATAGGAATACTTGCTATTGTGAAAATGTCTATTTTGCCCAAAGCAATCTACCTATATAATGGAATCCCAATATAAATTCCAGTGACATTTTTTAATGAGATGGAGAAACAAATTATCAACTTTCTTTGGAAAGGGAAGAAGCCCCAGCTAAGTAAGGCACTCCTGAAGAAGAAGAACACACAGGGAGGCCTCTCATTACCTGACTTTAGAACCTATTACACCACCACAGTAGTCAAAACAGCCTGGTACTGGTACAAAAAGAGAGAGACAGATCAATGGAAACAATCGAGACCCCAGAGATGACCATCTTCCTATGAACAGTTGATGTTTGAAAAAGGCCCTAAGATATGAAACTGGTGAAAAAACAATCTGTTCAACAAATAGTTCTGACAAAATTGGATATCCACCTGCAAAAAACTGAAACAAGATCCATATCTTACATTTTATACAGAAACCAACTCAAATTGGATAAAAGACCTAAATATCAAACCTAAAACGATAATGCTAATCCAAGAAAAAGTAGGAACAACAATGGAAGTTCTAATAGACAATGTAGACAGACTTCAAAATCTGTCAAACAAACCACAAACAACAGAAGAGAAAATAGATAAATGGGAACTATTAAGAAACAAACACTTTTGTTCCTTCAGACTTTATTAATAGAATTAGAAGGCCACCTACAGAATGAGAAAAAATATTTGGCAGATATATGTCAGACCATCACCTGATCTCCATAATCTATAAGGTACTACAAAATATCAATAAGAAAAAGTTAAATCGTCCAGTTAAGCATTGGGCAAAGGACATAGACAGACACATCTCTAAAGAGAAGGTCCAGGTAGCCAAAAACACATGCGGACACACTCACGATCATTAGCTATTAAAGAAATTCAAATAAAAACTACAATGAGACACCATCTCACTCCAACAAGGTTGGCCATGATCCAAAGAACGCAAAACAGCAAATGGTGGAAAGGCTTTGGAGAAATTGAAACTCTCCTACACTGTTGGTGGGATTTCAAAATGGTGCAACTTCTTTGGAAAGCCATCTGGTGCTTCCTTAAAAAGCTGGATATAGACATACTATTTGACCAAGTAATTCCATTGCTCAGAATATATCCTACAGAATCAAGACCATTCACACTAACTGGTAAATGCACATGAATGTTTACTGCAGCACAGTCCACAAAAACAAACAGATGAAACCAACCCAGATGCCCAACAACAGCGGAATGGATAGGTAAACTATGGTGTATATACTCAGTGGAACACTATGCAATCATAAAGAACAACGATGGTTTTAGGAAACATCTCATAACCTGGTTTCAGTTGGAGGACATTATGTTGAGTGAAAGTAGTCAGCAACAAAAGGACAAATATTGTACGAGACCCCTATGATAAGAACTTAAACAGACTAATGCATAGAGGAAAACACTCTTTGATGGCTGCAAGGGTTGGTATTGAGGGAAGGTTGGGGGGAGGGTTTAGATTATATGCCATAGAAATTTGATTAGGTGAAATCTATGACAGCACTCATTAGACACAACATCAACATTAACTGGACTTCAACATAACATGATTACTCCTCACATCTTAACCCAATATTGCAAGGACAGAGTAGCTGGGACAGGGACCACGGCCCATGCTCTCCGGGGAAATAAAGGCCAATTGATGCAACTAGCGTTTAGCTAAGAGAGCCTTCTGCGCACCACAATGGGTGAGTGGCATCTGGGGTCTTAAAGGCTACCAAGCTGCCATCTGAGGGTACAGCAGATAGTCTCACCTCAGTATGAACATATGACCACCAAGGACCAAAATGACATGGGGGAAAGAAAACCGAGGAGACAGAGAGACCCACATGAGTGAGTGACTACATCAACCTGTGACTGGAAGAACCAGGTGGTGCCCGGCCACCACCAGTGATAGCTGTGATGGAGCTCACAAAGTTGAGTCTCACTGGCAACACAAGAATAAAAAGGGATGCACCACTAAAAGATCTCCACTAAAAGACCACAACTGGTGGTCCAGGGGCCTCAGAGTTCACCTGTGAACGAGGGCCCTGACTCTGATACTGCCCCTGTCATAAATCATAATGGAGGTCAACTACTCGGACCATAATGGATTGGACTTGGTGACACAGAGTGACCATATCCATGTGTGCACTTTATGATTCTATGCTTTTATGGGGTGTTGTCCTGCTGAACTCTTACTGGAGGAAAGGGAGTGGGTGGAGAGGAGGGGATAGGAAGTTGACTGTGCTGTTACTGGGCAAGGAGAGCCGTGTGAGCTGCATATAGATGGGTATTTTAGGTCAGCTAGGGCTGCTTTAACAGAAATACCACAGAGCGTACGGCTTTAACAAAGGAAGGTTTATTCTTACATGATCTGGTAGGATGCAAGTCCATATTCAGGGTGTCCATTTCAGGGGAACGCTTTCCCCTTGTCAGCTCAGGAGGGAAGTCCACTATTGCATTAGTCTTTGTTCAGGGAGCGTCTTGGCGCAGGAATCTCAGGTCTGAAGGACGTGCTCTTCTCCTGGTGCTGCTTTCTTGATGGTAGGAGGTTCCCAATTCTCTGTCTGCTTCTCTGTCCTTTTATCTCTTGTAGGATGAAAGGATTAAGGGTGAGGAAAGCCATACTCTGGGGAAACTCCCTTTACAGTGGAGCAGGGAGGTGATTCTATGAAGGATTTACAGCCCCACCCTAATCCGTTAACATACAGTTTAGGAAAACCACAATATGGAGGACAGTCACAAGATACTGGGACTTTTCTGGGGGGACACAATTCAATCCATGACAATGGGCATGCAAGTTATATGGGAATGTATATTTTCATTCACTCATAATAAAAAGAAAAATAAAGAAGGATCACAGGAGAAGAAAGAAGTAAGTGAAATTAGAATTGAGATGAGGGACATTACAACAGACCTAACTAAAATACAAAGGATAACAGAATAGTATTTAAGATTATACTCCAAAAAATTTGTAAATCCAGAAGAAGTGGACAAACTTCTAAACACATTACCAATGTAAACTAACACAAGCTGAGATGGGAAATCTGAACAGACGCATAACAAGAAGAGATACCGAGATTTTTAAAAATTCCCTGAAAAGAATCTCCTGGACTAGATAGCTTCACTTTCGATTTCCTACTAAACATTTAGAGAAGACTTCACACCAGTACTACTCAAACTATTTCAGAGTATAAAATTAAATAATATTCTGAAAATCATTCTATGAAATCAGCATAACTCTGATGCCAAAGCAAGGCAAAGACACCACTAAAAAAAAAAAAAAAAAAAAAAAAATACAGATCAATATCTCATATGAATATAAACAAAAATTCTCAACAAAATTCTAGATAGTAGAATTCAGCATTGTATCAAAAAATAATACAGCATGACTACTTGTGATCCATGTCAGGTATTATCTTAGTTATTTTGTCCTGCTATAACAGAGATGCCATAAGTGGAAGCCTTTATAAAAGAGGTCACCAAGGGACAAAACGACATGGGGGAAAGAGAACCCAGAAGACAGAGAGACCCACGTGAGTGGGTCTGGCTCTCTACATCGACTCGTGACCAGAAGAACTGGATGGTGACCGGCCACCACCAATGGTAGCCATGACTGAGCTCACAAAATTGAGTCTCACTGGCAACACAAGAATAAATAGGGGTACACTCTGAGATCCCCACTAAAAGACCGCAACTGATGGTCCAGGGGCTTCACCCCTGGGAGCATGATCCCTGGCCCTGATGCTGCCTCTGTCCATAAATCACAATGAAGTTCAACTCTTTGGACAGCAATGGATTGGACTTGGCGATGCAGAGTGAACATATCTTGTGGGCACTTTATGGTTCTATGTATCTATAGGGTGTCATCCTTCTGACCTCTTACTGGAGTAAGAGGAATGAGTGGAGAGGAGGAGATAGGAGACTGTTGGAAGGATAGGACATGTATGGAACAGAGAGGAAGAGTGTGCTGTCACTGGGCAAGAAGAGCAGTGGGAGCGGAATATAGGTGAGAATGAAAATTTATATGGGAATGTACATTTCCATTCAATCATAATAGTAATAAATAAATAAATGTGTTTTGATGAGGAAAAGAAGAGAGAAATTTTATTTTGTCACAGTCTAGTAAGCTAAAAGTCCAAATTCAGGCTGTCAGCCCCAGTTGAAGGCTTTCTCTGGTGGCTCTAGCAGAAGGTCTTTGTCATCAACCTTCCCTGGACCAGAAGCGTCTGAGGTACAGGGACCCCTGTCCTTTCCAAATGATGTGCTCGGCTCCCAGCACTGCATCTTAGTGGTATGAGCTCTCTCACTTTGTGGGTTGGCTCCAGAGTTGTCTTATACTGGTCTGGTTCATGCTCTCTCATGCTGGTCTGGTTCTGCTGCTGCATGTCTGTTGCTACTGCTGCTAGACCTCTGCAGCTTGTTTCTCATCATTTTGTGCTTTCTTCAGTGTTAACAATTCTCCTTGGTTCCTTCTGAGCCTTCTGTACACTCAGTTTCAAAACTCCTTTCATATTTTAGATATCTGGTTAGAGCAGCACCCTACTCTCTCAATACTAAATTCTGTTATAATCACTTGATTTCTGTTGGATTTCTCTCTCAATGAGTTCCTTTTTGCTGTTCATCTTCCTGAACTTTTTCATAGGTCTGGTCAGCCAGAAGTCTCCATCTGTCCTTCCCAGACCTCAGTGGATTTTGCTGAACAGACATTCTCTAAGAATCAAGCTGGGTTTGTGCTGAAGAAAATAAAGGTGTCAAAATTAGTAGGAGAAAAAATGGGCTATTTTATTAAATGGTAAGGGTTAAATCATGTCCCACAAAAGTCGACGTCCTAAATACAAGGTCACTATGAGTTGGAATCAATTTAATGGCAATGTTTGTCCATGGGGTCAGGCCTAGACAGTTTTACCTGAAACTATACTCTTTTATTTTCCATTTTCTGTCCTCAAATACTCCCTGTCTGCATTCCTTCAGTCAGTCACGAGTGCAAGAATTCCCACTTCAGAGTCTCCTTTTATGAAACCATCTTCAAACAACCTTCAACACAATGAATGTGTAGCTTTCTTTTACAAAGTCAGAAATGGACCATGGCATCTCTCTGGCAAAGTGGTTCCATTCCTAAGTTACTTCAAATCTTCTGAAGATCCTCGTAGTCTGAATGTGCTAGTATTGAGGAAGCTAGAGTCAAATTAGCAGCACAGTTAGAGTGGATCAATGCTGCCTTGTCTTCCCTATGTTTCAGTTAGAATGAATACCAACTAGCATGGCAAGTGATGCTGGAGACAGTCCATAGGAATTCATGAATGGTAACATGGGCCGCAGGGTTGAGGAGCAATCTAGAACAAAAATTGCACAGGAAAACTAGAGGACCAAATCTTCTACTTACTGCCATCACATTGGAAATACACATTCCTGCCAGGAAGACATGGGTTTCGGGAACTCTGAGACTATATTAATAATAACCTTAAATATGAGCTATGCATTTTTGACACCTTCATGGAGGCATAGTCTAAAATGTAATCTGTACACTACCAGTTGAAATATTTCCACATCTCCTAAACTACCAACGAGACTAGAATGTTAATTGTATACAGCAACAAATTTGGTCTTTTATATATATAAGTATATGGCTTGGCATATATACCAAACCCACTACCAGTGAGTTGATTAAGGACACAGCTGTTAAGGGCAGAGGAGAACTCCATAGAATTTCCAAGGAACAACTGGAAGATCAAAACTGCCAATCTTATGGTTAGTAGATGCAGCGCTTAAGTACGTGTGTGTGCATATATATATACACACACATAGGTACACACATATATATATATATACCTACATATAAATATATACTCATATCTGTTGTTTTTAGGTGCTGTTGAGTTGGTTCTGAGTTGTAGTGACTCAAAATACAGCAGAACGAGACATTATCTGGTCCTGCAACATGCCCACTGTCATTAGTATGCTTGAGCACTTTGTGGCAGCCACTTTGTCAATTTACTTCATTGAAGGTCTTCCTCTTTTTAGCTGACCCTGTGCTTTACCGAGCCTGATGTCCCTCTCTCTACAGGGACTGATCCCTTCTGACAACATGTACAAAGTATGTAAGACATAGTCTCACCATGCTTGCTTTTAAGGAGCACTCTGGTTGTACTTCTTCCAAAAAAATCTGTTGTTCTTTTGACAGTCCATAATATGTTCAAAATTCTACTTCAACACCACAATTCAAAGATGTCAAGTTTGCTTTAGTCTTTCTTATTCATTATCCAGTTTTCACATGCACATGATGTGATTCAAAATATCATGGCTTGGGTTAGGTGTACCTGACTCCTCAGGGTGGCATCTTTGTTTCTCAACATGTCAAAGAGCCCTTTTGCAACAGATTTGCCCAGTACAGTGAATCTTTTGATTTCTGTACTGTTGCTTCCACTTCCATGGGTGTTGACTATGGATCCCAGGAAAATGAAATCCTTGACAATATTAATCTTTTCTCCATGTATCATGATGTTGCTCACTGGTCCAGTTGTGAGGATTTTTGTTTTCTTGATGCTGAGGTATAATCCATGCAGATCAAAGGCTGTGTCTTTGATCTTCATCAAGCAGTGTTTCAACTTATTTTCACTTTCAGCAAGCAAGTTTGTATCATCTGCATAACTCATGTTGTCAGTGAGTCTTCCTCCAATCCTGATGCCCCATTCTTCTCCATATAATCCAGGTTCTTGGATTATTTGCTCAGCATACAGAATGAATAGGTATGGTAAAAAATACAACCGTGACTCACACCTTTTCTGACTTTAAACAATGCAGTATCCCCTTGTTCTGCTCCAGTGATCACCTCTTGATGCATGTACAGAGTCCTCATGAACACAATTAAGTATTCTGGAATTCCCATTCTCTGCAATGTTATCCGTGATTTGTAATGACCAACACAACAGAACACCTTTGCATAGTCAATAAAATATAAGTAAATACCTTTCTCTGCTTTCCATAAAGACCCATCTGACATCAGGAGTGATTATGTGTGTGTGCGTGTTTGTGTGTATACATATGTACAGGAGGACTGCCAATTAAGTTCGTGAACTCATCTTAGAAAAAGTGCTACATACCTCGTTGCTGAATATCACTATGGTCACCTTCAAAGTACTCTCCTTGGGAAGCTTTACACCAATGCCAGTGCCCAGTCCACATTTCAAAGCAATTTTGAAACTCTTTCTGGAATGGCCATTGTGCATGGTGACACAGTGGCACATTCACAAATTTAATTGTGTAGTTGTCTGTGAGGGAGTTTTTAGCCAGTAAACAACGGTATTGGAACACCCTATCTACTCACCTGTTCTGGCCTCCAATGACTTGTTTTTTTGGCCAAAGATAGAGGAAATATTGAAAGGAAGACATTTTGATGACATTCAGGACATCAAGGGTAATTTTAGAAAACATCTCGTAACCTGGTCTCATTTGGAAGAGACCATGCTGAGTGAAATCAGTCAGTGTCAAAAGGACAAATTTTGTATGAGACCCTTGTTATAAGGACTTAACAAGAGAATTGTCCATAGAAGAAAATGACTGTCTTGGCTACACGAGTGGGTGGGGGCTAAGGGTTTATCATAGATGAGATAATTGATAGATATTGGAAATTTTATTCCTTTATTGTAATTAATAGCCAAGCCAAGAAGCCCTGACATTAGGTGTATAAGTATTTAATATGGTTATGTTCTCCCAGTGTACTGAGACTGTACTCATTAAATAGTGTCTTTCCATATCCAGTGGGGTGGATTTTACTTTAAAGTCTGTTTTACCGGAGTAGAGCGTGTCCTTTGGGCCTGAAGTTCCTGCACCAAGATGCTCCCTGAACAAAGACTCATGCAACACAAGGACTTTCCCACAGAGCAGACAAAGAAGAAAGGTCTGCCCCTAAAGCAGACATCCTGAATTCAGACTTGTAGCCTACTGTTCTATAATTGGATGAAGCCACGAATCAAAAAATTGCCAGGGAAACGAACCTCTCTAAAACAGCTTTTATCCAAAACCTGCACCCAAATGACAACTTTACACAAAGTTGCTGTTTTGGATTAAGGTGGTTCATGCCAGCCAGCAATGTCCCTCTCTGTGGTCATGCCACCCTGGCTTCCACAGCTGTGCTGTTTTACAAAATAAAGAATGTAAACAACACTTTAACCCTTGTCACTCTGAGCGGGAAAAAGGCCAGAAGAGCAGAGGATGGGATCGTCCTGGACTTTCCTGTTTATCTTGCTCACCCGCAGGACTACCATGAAGTAGAAAACTTGATCAAGACTACCATAGCTGACACTCTGGTCCAGGATGTCTGCTATTCTCCTGATACCCGGAAACTCCTCATCAGGCTCAGTGATACTTATGGCAGATCATTTCTGGAGGGCCTGAAGGTGAACACACAGGATCTGCCACAAGTAGAAAACATAGGCAAGGTGAAAGGATTCATTCTCACCCTTAAAGGATGGCCTAGTGGGGAGACCCACATGTTTGGCTTTTACTCCAGATATTTTGACCCATGGGTCAGAGTGGCTAAAGACCCTGTTATAGGGACTGCACATACTGTTCTTAGTAGCTACTGGTCCCGGCAGCTGGGGTAAAAAGAGATGCACGCTTTTCAGTGTTCTACCCAAGGAGGAGAACTACTGATTTCCTTGCGTGGTGATGAGCAAGTAGACAGAGTAGACATTAGGGGAGGTGCTGCTGTTGTAAAAGGCATGCTAGCAGCCTAAAGATGTTCCAGCTCAACCAAAAGAGTGCAGAGAGAACCCACAGATCGGGAAAAAAACATTTGGTTATGAAAAATACAACAAAAGTCAAATCTCTAAAATGTACAGAAAATCTAACAAGTTTACAACAGAAAGACAATCCAATTAAAAATGAGTAAAGTAAGTAAATAATTCAATCAAAAATAGACAAAAGAATAAACAGACACTTCACCAAAGAAGACATTCAGGTGGCTAACAGGCATGTGAAAAAATGCTAATGATCACTAGCTATTAGAGAAATGCAAATCAAAACCACAATGAGATACCGTGTAACCCTGGCATTACTAGCATGAATCCAAAAAACAGAAAATAATAAATATTGGAGAGGCTGTTGGGAGACTGGAACTCTTATGTACTGCTGGCAGAAATGCAAAATGGTATAACCGTTCCAGAAAAGAATATGGTCCCTCCTTAGAGAGCTAGGAATAGAAATACTGTACCATCCAGCTGTCCCACTCCCTGGTGGTATAGTAGTTAAGTGCTATATCTGATAACCAAAAGCTTGGCAGTTCAAATCCACCAGGTACTCCTTGGAAACTCAATGAGGCAGTGCTACTCTGTCCTAAAGGATAACTATAAGTTGGAATCAACTTTACAGCAGTGGGTAGGTGGTGGTGGTCCCACTCCTAGGTGTATATTCTATCCTAGAGTCCTATGAGTCCTAGAGTCCTATTCTATCCTATGAGTCCTCACATGAACAGGAATATGTACACCTGTGCTCACTGCAGCATTGTTCACAACAGCAAAAAGATGGAAGCAACCTAGATGGCCACCACCAGATGCACGAAGAAGCAAACTATGGTACATACACATACTAAAGAAAGATGATGAACGTGCAAAGCATCTCACAACATCAATGAATCTGGAGGGTATTACGCTAAGTGAAATAAATAATCATAAAAGGACAAATATGTGAGACCACTACTGTAAAAACTCTTGAAAAGTTTTGCACACAAAAAGAAACAATCGATGATCGTTACAAGTAGAAGAGAAATGGGGGGGAAACACTAAATAGATAATAGATAAGTGGCAACTTTGGTGAAGGGTGAACCAGCAAAACTTGTCCAAGGCAAGATCATGGAAGCACAATAGAGACCCTGATGTTGCCCTTGCCCATAAATCATAACGAAGGTCCACTCTTCGGACACGAATGGATTGGACTTGGCAATGCAGAGTGACCGTATATTGCATGCACTTTATGGTTCTATGCATCTATAGGATATCATCCTGCTGACCTCTGGCTGGAGGAAGGAGAATGGGTGGAGAGGAGGGGAAAGGAGGCTGTTTGGAGGATGAGACATGTATGGAGCAGAGAGGAATAGTGTGCTGTCACTGGACAGGGAGAGCAGTGGAAGCTGCATATAGGTGGGCATGTAAATTTATACAGGAATGTACATTTTCACTCAGTCATGTTAAATAAAAAAATAAAAATAAAAATAAAAAAAACTTCCTGGAAGACCAAATTACTTACTGGGCTGAGAGCTGTGGGGACCATGGTCTAGCTCAGTTGGCACAACAGAGTTTATAAATAAAGTGTTCTACATTTGACTTTGGAGAGCAGCCATCTAGGATGCTCCATTGGTCTCACCCCTTATGGAACAAGTGAGGATGAAGAAAACTAAAGACACAAGGGAAAGATTAGTCTAAAGGACTAATAGACCACATCTACCATGGCCTTCACCAGACTGAGTCCAGTACAACTATATGGTGCCCAGCTACCACAGCTGACTATTCTGACCACATCAGATGGTCCAGGACAGAGCTGGCCAAAAAAAAAAAAGAATAAAATTCTAAAAAAAAAGACCAGACTTTCTGGCTTGACAGACTTGAGAAACCTTGAGTGTATACCCCTGGCCACCCTTTTAACTCAGTAATGAAGTCACTCCTGGAGTTCACCTTTAGCCAGAGATTAGACAAGTCCACAAAACAAAGTGAGACTAAAGGGGCATGTCAGCCCAGGGGCAAGGCCTAGAAGGCAGGAGGGGACAGGAACATTGATAATAGGCAACCCATAGTTGAGAAGGGAAAGTGTTGACATGTCATGGAGTTGTTAGTCAATATCACAAAACACTATGTTTGCTGTTTAATGAGACAACAGTTTGTTCTGTAAACCTCTATCTACAGTACAATTTTTAAGAAAAGCCTGTCACTGATGATACTAGATGAATCATCTTTCTGCGTATGTTTTGGTGCTAACCAATTTGTTAGTCTTCTGACCAAATAAACTACATCAAATGAGTTAAAAAAAAAAAAAAACTGCTCCAGCTAAGATGTTATTATTGTTAATGACTAGAAATTTTCTGCAGAAAGAGGAAAAAGAAATGTAACACGCTTCCTTTAGCAAACTTGTTTCATAGTCCAGTTAATTCTTACATTATAAATAGAAAAATGAAGGCACATTAGTAGAATGCTTCCTGACTAGTTTATTAGTCAAGTTTTGACTCTGTGAATGTATTTAAAATGTAAGTGACTAGTGTCAAAAATAATATCCTTGCTTTGATTATGGCAACCAATCAGAGAAAAAGGAATAAGTTTATAAGGAGTATGATTAAGCCATTTAAATTTAGGTGCAATTGCCTGATAGAAAGAAACTCTAGTGGCACAGTGGTTAAGAACTAAGGTTGCTAACCAAAAAGTCAGAGTTCGAGTCTACCAGGTTCTCCTGGGGAACTGTTTGAGACAGTTCTACTCTGTCCTATAGGGTTTCCATGAGTTGGAACTGACAGCAATGAGTTTTTTGTTTGTTGTTATCTGACAGAATATTTTGTATACATTAGGAAGATCCAATAAGCTATGGAAATATAGACAAATATTAATGATGTAATGACTAATAAATAAAAGTACAGTAAACTACAAAAAGTCTGTTTTACCAGAAATTAATATCACAATTCCTACTGTTTTTTGAATGTTGTTGGCTTGATATGTCTTTTTCCATCTTGTGAGTTTTAGTTTGTGTCTCTAAGTCTGTGGTATGTCACTTGCAGGTAGCTGTCACGGATTGAATTGTGTTCCCTCCGAAAATGTGTGTAGCATTTGGCTAGGCCATGATTCCTGGTGTTGTGTGATGTTCTTATATGCTGTAAACTCTGCCTCTATGATGTTAATTGAGAGAATGTGGGTAGAGCATGACTCAGTGTATAAGACTGTATTGTGCCTTGAGATAATTTCTTGGGGTATAAAGGAAAGGGAAGCAAGTTGAGAGTTGGGGACTTCATACCAAAAAGAAGCAACGCTGGGAACAGAGTTGATCCTTTGGAAAGAACCCAGGGTCCTTCCACCTCAAGACCTCCCAGTCGAGGGGAAGACTCGCAACAGTGACCGTCCTCCAGAACCTACAGAAAAAGCCTTCCCCTCTAAAATTTCTGTTTTGAAATGTTTGTGGTATTTCTATTAAGAGCAGTATCAGATGACTCTAATACAGCAGAATATAGACGGATAATGATTTTTTCCCACTACTGCTACTCTGTCTCTTTAGTGGTGCGTTTAATCCATTTACATTCTGTGCACTTATTAATGGGTATGAATTAAGTGCTGTCATTTTGGTATTCTTTTTTATATTGTTGAATATTTCTTTGTTCCATTTAATTCTCTGTGCTGAATTGCTTTTATTTATGTGCTTTCTTATCATCTTTTTTAAATGCTGTTGGTTTTGTATTTGCTGAGACTTTCTCTTTTTCATTCTGATGTATAGGATTGTAAATTTCCTTTTTGTTTATCTTAATATTTACTCCTATTTTCCAAAATATAATCCAATCTTTAATTTCTTTATATTGTCTTGACTTCCTTCCCATTTGAAAGATCTATGACTACATATTTCAGTCTTTCTTTTCTGTTATAATGGTACCAATTTTTATATAACGACATTTCCTTTTCCTTATTTTCAGTGTCTTACTTTTTATTTTTTTAAGTTTCTCTTCATGATTTGACATCTGGTTGCTCTGTACTGTGTTCTCATCTTGGATTGTTACCTGATGTTATTGATTTTCTAAACAAAAACTACCTTTATTATGTCTTCTTTTTTTATTTTGATCAAGTGAAAGTATACAGTCCAAATTAAATTTGCATGCCTGCTTATCTGTAGCTCTTTCTGCACTCCTTGGCCGGTGACAGCACACTCCTCCTTTTCATTCTGTATGCATCATATCCCCTTAACAATCACTTGTCCCCTCCTCTGAACCCTTTCCTCTCCCTTCTAATAAGAGACCAGTAGGACAGCATCCTATAGATGCACAGAGTCATAAAGTACACACACCATATAGTCACAATGCATCCCCAAGTCCAGTCCATTCTTATCCAAGGAGTTGACCTCAGTAATGTTTTCTGGTCAGGCGCAGCAGTAGGTCTCAGAGCCATGCTCACATGTGAACCTCCAGGCCTCTGGATCATCAGTTGCAGTCTTTTAGTGGAGTTCTCGAGGTGAACACCTCCTTTTCCTGTGTTACAACTGGGACTCGACATTGTGTGCCCCGTCGCAACTGTCTTTGGTGGTGGCTGGGCACCATCTCCTTCTTCTGGTTGCATGTTTATACAGTCATCCATGCACATGAGTCCTTCTATCTCCTGGGCTCTTTTTCCTTTGTGTCTTTGGGATGAACTGGGACCATTTAGAGTACCTCAGACGGAAGCTTGATAACTTTTAAGACCCCAGATGCCACTCACCCACATGGAGTGCAGAAGACTGTCTTAGCAATAGACTAGTTATGCCAATTGGCCTCAATGTGGGGACCTGAGAGCATGGTCCCCACACCTCACACCTACTACTCCATCCTTGAAATATTAGGTTGAGATTACAAGAGCTTTCAGTTTACATTGAAGTCCAGTTAAGTTGATCTACTTCCTACTGTGTACTGTCACTGCTTTCATCTAACCAAATTTCTATCAAGTATCTAATCTATGCCCTCTGCCTTCCTCACCACCATTGCAGTCATCAAAGAGACTTTTCTTCTGTACATAAATCTATTTGTAAGTTCTTACAATAGCCAAGCCAGTAGGGATCTCATATAATATTTGTCCTTACGATGACTGATTTCATTCAGCATCACGTCTTCCAATTAAAACCAGGTTAGGATATGCTTCTTAAAATCATCACTGTTCTTCATCATCACAGAGTGTTCCAGTGAGTGTATGTATCATAATTTGTTTATCCATTCATCTATTGTTCGGCTTCTGGGTTGATTCCATCTTTTTGCTATTGTGGACTGGGCAGCAATAAACATTTGTGTGTATGTATCTGATCATGTGACTGTCCTTGATTCTGGAGGATGTATTCTGAGCAGTAGGATTAGTGGATCAAATGGTATATCTATTTCCAGCTTTTTAAGAAAGCACCAGATTGCTTTCCATAGAAGTTGTACTATTTTGCAATCCCACCAGCAGTATAGGAGACTTTCAGTATCTCCAGAGCCTCTCCAGCATTTGTTGTTTTGTATTTTGCAGATCATGGCTAACTTCTTTGGGATTAGATGGTATCTCATTGTAGTTTTGATTTGGATTTCTCTAACAGCTAATGGACAAGAGCATTTCCTCATGTGTCTTTTGGCTGCCTGGATGTTCTCTTTGGTGAAGTGTCTGTCCATTTCCTTTGCCTGTCACTTAATTGAGTTATCTACCTTTTTGCTATGTATATTTTCTCATACCTTGTAGATTATAGAGATCAGATCTCGGTCTGACATGTAGTTGCCATATATTTTTTCCCATTCTGTAGGTGATCTTTTAATTCTTTTGATAAAGTCTTTGGAAGAGTAAAAGAGTTTGATTCTTAATAGTTCTCATTTATCTATTTTCTCTTCTGTTTATCTTGCTTTGTCAGATTTTGAAGTTTGTCTAAGCTACAAATTAAAACTTCCATTGTTGACCCTATTTTTTCTTGTGTGAACTTTTGTTTTAGGTTTGATACTTAGGTCTTCATTATTTATTTATTTATCATGATTAAGGGAAAGTATACAATCCAATTTAAATTTGAATGTCTACCTATCTACAATATATTCAAGTCTATTATCCAGTTTGAATTAGTTTTTGTGTAAAGTGTGAGGTATGAGACCTGTTTCAATTTTTTTGCAGATGGACAGCCAATTTTGCCAACACCATTTGTTGAAGAGATTGGTTTTACCCCAGTTTAATGTCTTAGGGCCTTTGTTGAACATCAACTGTTCATAGGGAGATGGTGTCATCTCTGGGGTCTCGATTCTGTTCCATTGATCCATCTGTCTGTTTTTGTACCAGTACCAGTTTTGACTACTGTGGCAGTGTAATAGGTTCTAATGTCAGGTAATGAGAGGTCTCCCAGTGTGTTCTTCTTCTTTAGTAGTGCTTTACTTAACCTGAGCTTCTTCTCTTTCCAAAGTAGGTAATTTGTTCCTCCATCGCTTTAAAAAATGTGACTGGAACTTGTATTGGGATTGCATTCTGTAAGTAGATTGCTTTTGGTAAAATAGACATTTTCACAATGTTAAGTCTTCCTGTCCATGAGCAGGATAGGTTTCTGCATTTCTGTAAGTCTCTCTTAGTTTCCTGTAGTAAGGGCTTGTAGTTCTCTTTGTAAAGATCTGTTATTTCTCTGGTTAGATTTATTCCTAGGGGCTATAGCAAATGATATTGACTGGGTATTTCTTCCTTAATAATCTCGTTGTTGGTATAAAGGAATCCTACTGATTTGCTTATGTTTATCTTGTATCCTGAGACTTTACTGAACTCTTCTATCAGTTTAAGTAGTTTCCTTACGGATTCTTTGGGATTCTCTTCATACACAATCATATCATCTGCAAATAGGGAGATTTTTACTTCTTCTTTGCCGATGCAGATGTCCTTTATTTCCTGGTCTTGTCTAATTGCTCTGGTTAGAACTTCTAGTACAATGTTGAACAGGAGAGGAGAAAGTGGGCATCCTTGTCTAGTTCCTGTTCTCAAGGGAAACTCCTTCAGTCTCTCTCCATTCAGGATGACGTAGGCAGTTGGCTTTGTATAAATGGCCCTTATTGCTTTGAGGAATTTGCCATCTATTTGTATTTTGCAGAGAGTTTTTAGCATGACTGGGTGTTGGACTTTATCAAATGCCCTTTCTGCATCAATAGACAAGATCAGGCGATTCTTGTCTTTTGTGGTATTTGTGTAGTTGATCACATTAATTGTTTTTCTAATGCTGAACCAGACTTTCATCCCTGGTATGAATCCAACTTGGTCAGCTTGGATTATTTTCTTTATATGTTATATTCTATTGGCAAGAATTTTGTTGAAGATTTTTACATATAGATTCATGAGTGATATCGGTCTGTAGTTCTCCTTTTTCTGTTGGGTTTTTCCCTGGCTTTGGTATCAGGGTTATGCTGGCTTCATAGAATGAATTTGGGAGTATTCCACCTCTTTCTATGCTGTGAAATAGTCTCAGCAGTATTGGAGATAACTCTTCTCTAAAATCTTGGTAGAATTCTGTGGTTAAACCATCTGGACCAGGGCTTTTTTGGTTGGTAGTTTTTTGATGACTTTTCAATCTCTTCCTTTGTGATAGGTTTATTACGTTGTTCTGCTTTACCTTGTGATAATTTTGGTAGGTGATATGAATCTAAATGTCTTAGGCGGGATTTTCTAAGGAAGCAAAACCAGTAACACGTGTATGTACAGGGAAAGAATTATATATATAAAGTACAAAGAAAGATATATGCAGAGATAGATAGATATAGGAAACAGCTCATGAAATTGCAGAAGCTGAACATCCCAAGTCCTGCTACAAGCCTCACTTGGCCACAGGAACTGGCGAACCCAAGGACAGCAGGTCAGAGACCAGAGTTCTAGATCACAGGTTGTATAGGTTGGCAAATCCCAAGCTGGTGGAGAGATGGAGCTGCAGAGGCTGGAGAACCCAGGATCGGCAGGTCACGGAACAGGACTCTCAAGTGCTGGCTGTAAGGGTTGATGAATCCAACAGCTGCTAGTTCAAGTCCAGGAACCAGACACCAGAAGAGAGCAGGAGCTGCTGGCTATATGTGAGGAGACCAGCATTAGGTGATGGAAAGCAGAGAAAAGGGAGCTGACAGGCGGGATGCCACCACAGGCCCCTCTCTACCACTTAATACAGCAGCCAAATATGAAGTAGTCAAGTTGACATAATCCTGACCACCACACTAGGAATTTGTCCATTTCCTATAGGTTTTCAAGTCTTTCATAGTATTCTGTTATGATATTTTTGATTTCTGTTGGATCTGTTGTGACAACTCCCCTCTCATTTCTTATTTGGGTTATCTGTTTCCTTTCCTATTTTTCTTTGGTAAACTTAGCCAATGTTTTTTTCAATTTTGTTGATCTTGTCAAAAAAGCAGCTTTTGATCTTTTCTATTTTTTCAATTGTTCTTCCATTCTCTAATTCATTTAGTTCTGCTCTATCTTTATGATCTGTTTTCTTCTAGTGCCTGAGGGGTTCCTCTGTTGTTCTCTCTGTGTATGCAAACTGTAGGGTTAATTCTTTGGTTTGGTTTCTTTCTTCCTTCCTGATGTGTGCATTTATGGAGATAAACTAACCTCTGAGCACTGCTTTGGCTGTATCCCATAGCTTCTGGTAAGAAGTGTTTTGATTCTCACTGGAATCCATAAATTTCATTATTTCATCCTTGATTTCTTCTATAACCCATGGCTTTTTGAGCAAGGTGTTGTTCAGCTTCTATGAGTTCCAGTTTCTATCTATGTTTTTTCTGCTACTGATTTTGACTTTTGCAACCTTTTGGCCTGAGATGTTTTGCAATAATTCGGTGGTATGGATTTTGTTGAGATTTGCTTTATGTCCTAACACATGTTCTATTCTGGAGAATGTTCCATGTGTACTGGAGAAGGGTGTAGCTGTCTGCTGGTGGATAGAAAGTTCTGTATATGTTGACGAGGTCTGGTTGGTTAATTGTGGCAATAAGATCTTCTGCATTTTTATTGAGCTTTTTTTGAGATGATCAGTCCAATATTGAGAGTGGAGTGTTGAAATCTCTGTTTTAGTCAGCTGCTCTAACAGAATTACCACAGAGTGGATGGCTTTAACGAAGGAAGGTTTATTCTTACATAGTCTGGTAGGCTGCAAGTGCATATTCAGGGTTTCCACTCCAGGAGAAGGCTTTCCCCTTGTCAGCTCAGTAGGAAAGTCCAGTATTGCATCAGTCTTTGTCCAGGGAACATCTTGGTGCAGGAACCTCAGGTCTGAAGGAGGTGCTCTCCCGGTGCTGCTTTCTTGGTGGTATGAGGTTCCCAATTCTCAGCCTGTGTCCCTTTCCTTTTATCTCTTGCAGGATGAAAGGATTAAGGGTGGAACAAACCATGCTCCAGGGAAACTCCCTTTACAGTGGAGCAGGGAGGTGATGCTATGAAGGGATTTACAGCCCCACGCTAATCTTTTAACATACAGCATAGGAAAACCACAAAATGGAGGACAGTCACAAGATACTGGGGTTCATGGCCCAGCCACACAGCTACACATATTTTGGGGGGGACACAATTCAACCTATGACAGTCTCCCACTATTATTGTGGAGTGATGTATCTCATTTTTGAGTGTAGTCAGTGCTTCTTTGATGTGTTTAGGTGCTCTAGTACTAGGTGCATAAATATTTAATATTGTTAAGTCCTGCTTGTGTATTGAACTTTTCAGCAACAAATAGTGTCCATCCTTTTCCATGATGGTTGATTTTACGTTAAAACTATTTTATCTGAGATTAGTATTGCCACACCTGCTCTTCTTTGTGTATTGTTAGCTTGATATATATTCTTCCATCCTTTAATTTTCAGTTTGTTCATATCTTTAGATCTAAGGTGAATTTCTTGTAGGCAACATATGGATGGATCATGTCTTTTGATCCAAGATGTCACTCGTTTTCTCCTTTCTGGAGCGTTCAGTCCATTCACATTCCGTGTAATTATTGACATGTATGGGTTTAGTGCTGTCAATGTGATATGTTTATTTTTGTGCTGTTCTTATTAATTATTTTTAATTAATTAACTAAGTTAATTAATTAATTTGTGTTGATTTTTTTGTTTTTCTTATTAACCTGTTCTGGGACATTCTTCTTTATGAGCTGATTTTCCACATTTTTCAGGGTTGGTTCTGTGGTTGTTGAGACACCTGTATTACATTTCTTGATTTGATATGTTGCATCTTTATTGTGCTTTGTGGCTGACCCTGTGATCCCCCTTAATGATCTATGCATAAACCCAATTTTAACTGCCACAAGTCTTATTAGTTTCTTCTCCATCTGGAAAAGGAATAATGACTGTAGTACATCCTTCTTTTTAATATGGTGACATCATAGTTTTCATGTGTGATCACTGGATGACTTCTTTTAATATTATAGCTTTGACTGAGTTTGGAGCCTTCACTAATTGAGTAGGTTTCTGGATGATGTGTCCTGTATTTTCTCCCAAGGTATAAAGTTAATGGTTTTGTTCTTCTAAGCCAAGAGCTTCTTTCAGTATTTCTGGTACTTTGGTTTGGTTTTTACAAAGTCTCTGAGTTTCTGTTTATCTGGGAATATCTTAATTTCATTTTCATATTTGAAAAATAATTTTTCAGAATATATAATTCTTGGTTGGAAATTCTTCTCCTTCAAGGCTTTGAATGTGGCATCCCATTGTCTCCATGCTGGCATTGTTTCTGCTGAGAAATCAGAAGAAAGCCTTAGCTCTGCTTTGAGTCTTGCTGGCTTTAAGAGTTTCTGCTTATGTTTCATCTTGTTAAACATGATTACACCATATCCTGGAGTCTTTCTTTTGAGATCTATATTGAGTGGCATTTGATCTGCATCTTGGATATCTATGTTCTCTTCTTTCATAATTTCTGGGAAGTTTTCTATAAGCAGCTCAGCAAGGATGCTCTGTGTTCTCAGGTGTCCCACCCTATTCAGGTGTTCCAGTTAATCATAGATTGTTCCTTTTAATAGAGTCCCACATGCTTCTTAATGCTTCTTCACGTTTTTTTTCCTTTTTTCTGATTTCTCCCTCCTCATAGATTCTGGAGTCAGTAGCTCTGTCTTCCAAATTAGAAAGTTTATTTTCCATTTGTTCAATTCTGTTTTCTTGGCTTTGAATTGAATTTTCTATCTCTTTGATTCTGTTGGATTTCAGAATACTGGTGTTCCATAAGATCGAAGACCTTGCTTAATTTTTCATTTTGCTCTGCTGCATTTTGTATAATGTCTAAGAGAGCTCTCTATGTAATTATTTTGTACTTACCCTCCGATAGTTTCAGAAAGGCTCCTTCATCTGGGAAGATCTTTGGTTCTTTCTTTTGTGGGCCTTCTGAAGCCATAGGTGAATTCTTCTTAATGTTTTTGTCCAAAGTTTGTTGCTTTTGGGGCATCTGGAGGTTGTTTTGTTTCTCCAGTGTTACCTTAATGGGATCTGAAAAGTAAGTGGACCACCAGAAACCTCGATGTACTCCAAGGACAGGGCTCAAGTGGTATCTCTGGGGTAGCAGGCTCCACCTCCTGATTGGCAAAGACATGGCCCTACTTATAGGGTCACTGGGAAGCCACCAGTTGATCCTATAATGTGAGTCAGTAAAGGCTGGAAGAGATGTCATCAGGATGCACTGCAGTTATTTCTCTGGGCAGTCTTATACTGAAAGGTAAAAGATATCTGACAGCTTCCAAAGTTGTTCAGGCTTTTAGGCATGTAAGTCCCTCTTCTCAGCTGGCAGTGTAAGCACATCTATATCCTATCCCAGATGCTGTAAACTAGTTAAAAATACAGAAAGTTTACCACCCTGCTGTCATCTGGTGCCAGGCCACACTTTGCAAAAGACTGCTTTTCTGACATGAATATGCACTCCAGGCACAGACTGCATCCTTGGTAATTAAGTCCAGCTGAGGCCTTAGTGTGAATAACTCTGCCTCCTAGTCAATGAAGATGGCGTCCCACACAAGTTCCCCTGCCCACCTGGGAATAGGCTATTCAATGGCAGAGTTTCAGGGCCAAGCCAAACCAAGTGCCGTCGAGTCGAGTTTCAGGGAGAGAAGCCAAAAGCACAGAGGCACACAGATTCCAATGCCAGGCTCTCAAAATGTGATGACTCCAGTCACTGATCCCATCAGCAGTGCATCTGAGCCCTGCCACCAATCAAGGCCTAGCCCCACCTGCAGGCCAAAACAGAGAAAGAAAAGTTAAAATGTAGCATTAACTTCAGTCCACAAGAGCTGGCACTCAGCAAGGGTAGACGTCAGTCAAAGAGAATTTTCCCACTCAGTGGTATGTCGTCTGAATAGACAGCCCTATGCTGTGTCCTAGGGCTCACTACGTGTCCAGAAGACTCCATTTAATTATCAATTCAGGCCTTGGTTTCCAGAGGGATTTAGGGAGAGGTGTGTTTAGTTCTCCATCTTGACTCCGCCACCTGGTTTTGTATTGTTTATATCATTCTTTGCTGTTGATCATTTCTAAATTTTATGCAGTCAAAATAAAGCATGCTTGTATGAAAAAAGATAACTCATCACGTAGTCCAAAATTATTACAAGGAAATGGATAACTGCATGCTGACAACAACAGCAAGGAGAAGGCCTCCAGGGCATGAAATGATGTATCCTGACCCCTGAGAAGGATTGGCCTGAGAGCTGGTCAATGTCAGGCAGTTAACCAGCTGAGGATGACAGTGGCAAGAGGTAAACATTCTAAGAAAAAAGAACACTATGTTCTTTCCCCTGGCAGGAAGGAATGTGGGAAAGTCAAGTAATTGAAAGAAGCTGACTTGTGAACTCCTGACTCCAAGAGATTTGATTTACGGTCTCAAAGTTAGTGATATGACCTCAGCCAAATCATTTAGTTTATTTATATCTCAGCTTCTGCATGTGAAAAACAAAAAAATAATAATACCTACTTTAGAGTGTGGTCATTGTTAGATACAACTGAGTTAGTTCTAACTCATACTGACCTTATGTACAACAAAAGAAAACACTGTCATCCTAATAGTCATTGCAATATTTGAGCTCACTGCTGCCACCGCTGTGTCGATCTATCTCATTAAGGTCTTCCTCTGGTAACCAGAATGTCCTTCTCCAGGGACTGGTTCCTCCTAATAACATGTCCAAAGTATATGAGATGAAGTCTTGCTGTTCTCACTTCTAAGGAACATTCTGTAACATTCTGGTTGTACTTCTTTAAAGTAGCACTGTCCAATAGCAACTCTTCTGATGATATGTCTTACACCTATGCTGTCCAGTAGAGGTACTACAAACCACCTGTGGGCACTTGATGCATGTCTAGAGAGAAATAGAAACTGAAAAAAATTTTAATAGTTTAAAATTAAAGAGCCACATTATGACTAGTGGATACTATATTGGAAAATACAGCTTTAGAGCATGATTTTAGAGACGAAATGAAAATCATCATTATCTCTAAAACATCTGGCATGGAACAAGGCTACATATACTTTAATCTTATCCTTTCTCCCTGTTGAAATCCTGGCATAGTAAGCCAGATCTCTGGATCTGATGATTGTTTAAAATTGCCTCTTCAACTCAGGATGTATTTGGTTCCAGCATGGTTTGACAGCAATTCTCTCTTGCTGTGATGACTTTGTAGGCATTCTTTCTGCATCATAACTGATTTGGCAAGTAAAGACAAAATCCAAACAGCAACCACTAGCTAATACAAAATATCTCAATTTTAACCCAAACAGGGGTAAAAGCAGTCTGCAAAGCTGCAGAATTAAGGCTAGGTGATGACCTAAAAGATGAGAAGAAAAGCCTTGTTTAAGGAATAACAATCAGTGGCTGAAAGCTATTAAGTTCACTCTTTTAGTTCAAAGAGATTTGAAATGGCAATTTGTCAGGCAACTGCTGTCACTTTAGATGCCCCAGTTGGTTTCTTTGAAGCCCTTGATTGACTACAGGAGGCTATGCCAGATTCTTCTAAGAACAGCATTTCTACAGTTCAGCACATTTATGTCACAGTAATTATGACTCTTCCCAAATTTAATCAACAAAGGCAAAGAGTCCAAGTTTAAGAAAATATGTTTGTGCTTCACTGGGTCAGGAAATGTCTCAGTGGCTGTGTACAAAGCTAGCCACCAATTGTCTGTTTTCAGTCACTTAATTGTGCTAATCAAATGCTAGAGTAAGTTCCTCTGTGGGTGGGGTAAAGGAGAGAGTCATAGAGGGGGTATATCTTCCCATGTTCTGCTTGTCATTGCAATCAGATTTCAACCTAAAGTGGATAGATTCTGGGAAAGGATAGCTACTTGAGAAATAAGCAAGCTAACTTACTTGAACAGTTTATCTGTCTTGCTATCAGACGTACAATTTAGGACATTTTTTGCAAAATGTTTCCAAAAATCAATGAAGTGAACAGAGAGAGGTAATGAAAGGTTTGAGGAGGGGTACATGTAACGGGATGTTAGCAATTGGGAAAGAAAAATGTGAAAGTCTCTGTTTACCCTCCTAAGATTTTCTACTGAAAATGTTAAGAACGGAGAATAGAGAATTTGAGAGAGAATGTGGTAAGACCAAGGAAGCGTTTTTGCATTAGAGGCAAGTATTTACAATTGAGGTTTCCATTTTGGGGGCTCTCAGTAACCTATTCATTAAGAATAAGAAGTAAGCTCCATGAACGTTCCTAAACGTATGTATGGTAAAATCCACAGAGTCAAGTCTTCTCTAAGCATTAAGAGAGAATGTCAACAACTTCTTATGCTTTATAAACTTCTGAGTACTCCATCATTCAGAGATACTTATTATCCCAGGTATAAGGGGGCATAGTGACGCAAATAGCAAAAATGGAAGCTGCAGGCGCCCTCAGGAGAGGTCCACAGAAGGGACTCTTACCCAGCAGCTGGGTGCAAATGTCTCTGCTATGCAGCAATAGGGACACATTCATGGAAAATAACTAAAATGAAGCTATGGCCACAAAGAATCTAGGGGCATATGTTTCTTGATATCTGCTTATGACATGAGGTGATGGGGTCAGGGATAAGGTCAAGTGAAGAACTCACCAATGACAGAGATGAACACATGAGAGGAGAGTGTCATGGATTGAATTGTGTCCCCCCAAAAGTGTATATGTTGATTTGACTCGGCTGTGAGTCCCAATATGATGTCATTCCTCCCATGTGTTGTGAATCCAGCTTCTGTGATATTGATAATGGAGAATGGGCTGCAGTTGTGTTGGTGAGGCAGGACTCAAGCTACAAGCTTGTGAGATATAAGGGAGAGAAGCAAGCAGATAAAATTGGCAACCTCACACCACCAAGAAAGCATCACCAAAAGCAGCACATATCCTTTGGACCTGAGGTTCCTGTGCTGAGATGCTCTCCTTGAACTTGGATTTAGCCTACCTGACTGTGATAACTTCTCTTGTTGAATGGACTTGCAATTTGTAATGGATTTGCTTCTTACCAGACTGTGACAATAAAAGTTTCTCTCCATGAAGCTCTCTGTTGGAGCAGTACCAGGTAACTAAGATAGAAAGCGAAGCTGGAAAGAGCTGGAGTCTATGAGAAGGAACTCTCATTTCTAACCATTTGCAGGTGGACACTCGGGTACAAACAGTCAGTTGACAACATATGTGGTGGCAGGGACTGAAGATTAAAACCAGTGAGTATTGACACATTGAGTGTGCAAGGCACATGCAGAGAGTGATGCAATAGAGACAGAGTGGCTGACGTGGGGCCTAGGTTTATGCTGATTGACATATTCATATGACTGAAATCATATTTGCTCCCTCCCTAAACCAGAAAGAAATTAATCCCCACTGGGATACTTCTTAAATTACTCAAACAACAATTATATAAATAAATGAATATTTGCATAGGCAGTGACCATCCATCGTGAAACAGGAAGCCTAGAAGACTTTCTAAACACCTCTCAATAAACTTTGTAACTGAAACTACAAACAGGTAGTGGGAGATAAAAAGGACCCACTAACTAATAACGTCCTTGAACAGTAAGCTAGGAAAAGCACATGAAGACCTCTCAGTAGTTTAGAAAACCCCAAGGATGATTATGTCTTAAACAGTATGAGGGCAATCTGATGAGGAATACTGATTAATGTAACACAGATACCGAGAGAACAAGAACTTCCTTAAGCACTTTTTCAGTATGAATCAGAACATGCTAATGTCAAGAGCATGTGCAATGGTGCCGGAAATGGGCACTAGGTAACCTCCTAGCACAGGAACACAAAAGCATTAAGCCAATACTGAGATTCAAACTGAGACCTCAAAGGACAGTGCATGCACAGCATCCCATAATAAGTTCTACCAGTATCTCCCAGAACCCTTTGCGGCTGACTACGTTTTGTACAAAAAGGAAGGTGCAACCTAATTTTCCTAGCACTGCCACTTTCTGGAAATCTCCACCTGCAATATGAATAAAACATGAGTCTCTTCATTCCCAAAAATGCTTTATAAGGCCTGACAAAATCTTTGTTCAGGAAAGTGTTGCCTGGGCCCTCCTATCTCTGCTTGTAAAGTATCTTTATTAAAGTTTCACTGATGGTAAAAGATTCTGTGCCTTACCTGTTCAATTTTGATCAATGAGGGGCAAGAACCATAGGTAGGTTTGTGGCATCTGAGCTACCCAGTAACAACTTCTCAGTTTGTAGTGCTCTGGTTGCTGGAGTGTTGTTGTGATGCTGCAAGTGATGCTGCTGGTATTTCAAATGCCAACAGAGTTACCCAAGGTGGACAAGTTTTAGTGGAGCTTCCAGATTAAGACAGACTAAGAAGGAAGACTTGGTGATCTACTTTCAAAGTTATCGTTGAAAACCCTATTCATCACAACAGAGTATTTCTCAACACATGTGGTGGCAAAAATACATATTGTTCTAGATGAGCCTGTAAGTTAGAAAGTGCTCTAAAAACTCAGTGACTGCAACAGTGAACTTAAGCATGTCCATGATTTTGAATATGATACAAGAATAGGCAATGTTTTCTTCTATGGAAACTGGAGTCACCAGGAGTGGGAGCCCACTTGTTGCAAAACAACTAAAAAAAGAGAGAAAGAGAGAGAAACAGCATAAGTAGCAGAAGTTATATGACAATGTTAGATCTAATTAAATTTAGTGTGCTAATAAGGTATTCAAAAGAAGAGATGAAGAACACTGATGTTGACTAAGCAAAAGATTTTAATTCATTCTGGAGAAATTGTGCCTTCCCTGTAAGAAAACATGGTTAAAAAATGTTTCCACTGTACTTTCCATTATCATTCTTCTAGACAAGAAAGCTTCCAAGAACTTGTATTGGTGAGGACAAGGCCAACCTTGTGCAGAACTTTGAAGGAGGCAAATGTTAGTGTCATGGATTGAATTTTGTTCACCCCGAAATGTGTGTAGCCATTTGGCTAGGCCATGATTACCAGTATTATGTGATGTGCCTGGAAACCCTGATGGCGTAGTGAGTAAAGTACTACATCTGTTAACCCAAAGGTCAGCAGTTCAAATCCACCAGGCGCTCCTTGGAACTCTATGGAGCAGTTCTACGCCGATCTGTAGGGTCACTATGAGTCAGACATGACTCGATGGCAGTGGGTTGAGTTGGGTTTTCGTGATGTTCCTAGATGTTGTAACTCTTGTGTCTATGATGGAGGATGGGTGGCAGTTGTGTTGGTGGGGCAGGACTCAAAATTTAAGATGGTATCATGGATTGAATTGTGTTCCCCAAAAACATGTGTAACCATGTGGCTGGGCTGTGATTCCCAATATTTTGTGACTGTCCTTCATTTTGTGATTTTCCTATGCTGTGTGTTAAAGGATTAGGGTGAGACTTTCTATCCCTTCAAAAGGTCAGCTCCCTGCTCCACTGTAAAGGGAGTTTCCCTGGAGTATGGCTTGCACCACCCTTAATCCTTTCATTCTACAAGAGATAAAAGGAAAGGGAAGCAATCAGAGAATTGGGAACCTCACACCATCAAGAAGTCAGTACTAGAAGAGCGTGTCCTTCAGACCTGAGGTTCCTGCGCCAAGATGCTCCCTGGACAAAGACTGATGCAATACCAGACTTTTCTCCAGAGCCAATAAGGGAGAAAGCCTTCCCTTGGAGTGCACATCTTGAATTTGGACTTGCAGACTACTAGACTGTGTAAGAATAAGCCTTTCTTTGTTAAAGCCATCTACTCTGTGATATTTCTGTTAGAGCAGAACTAGCTGACTAAAGCAGATGGTTTTGTGCATTGAAGTAATTTCTTGAGACATAAAGAAAAGACAAGCGAAGGGAGAGTTGGGGTATCATACCACCAGGACAGAAGCAGTCTCATAAGCAGAGTACATTCTTTGAAACAGACCAAGATTCCCTGTACCTCAGAAGTTACAAGTCCAGGGGGAAATTGATGGTAAGGACCTTCAGAGCTAGCAGAGAAAGCTCTCCTCTGGAGCTGACGCCCTGAGTTTGGACTCATACCCTACTGTACTGTGACAGAATAAATTTCTATTTGTTAAAGTGACACACTTATGGTATTTCTGTTATGGTAGGTTTGTATGAGGGCTGACCATTAAGTTGCAAACTTAATTATTCTAAGTGCTACATGCCTCACTGCTGAATATCACTACAGTTGCCTTCAAAGTACTCCCTTTGGGAAACTATACCCAATGACTAGTCCATCCTTCAAAGCAATTTTGCAACTCTTTCTGGAAAGGCCATTGTGCATTGAGGCATGGTGGTAAGTTCCTGAACTTAATTGTGTAGTTGTCTGTGAAGGAGTTCTTAGGCAGTAAACAAGTAACTGTACTGGAACGCCCTCCCTACTCACCTGATATGGTCCCCACTGACTTTTTTCTTTACCTGAAGATAAAGGAAATATTGAGAGGAAGACATTTCAGGACATCAAGGGTAATACAACAGCTTTGATGGCCATTTCAGAAAAACAGTTCCAAAATTTATTTGACAGGTGGACTAGGAACTGCTATTGGTGCATAGCTTCCCAAAGGGAGTACTTCGAAGGTGATAGTAGTGATATTCAGCAATGAGGTATGTAGCACTTTTTCTAAGATGAGCTCACAAACTTAATTAGCAGTCCTTGTTTGACTACAACATTTTGGTTCCAAGAAAGTGGAGTACTGCTCTCACAGACACCTAAAATGTGAAAGTGGGTCTGAAACCATGAATGGACAGAAAACTCACAAAGAACTGAGAACTGTTAACACCAAGGAAGTACAGATAATGAGAATCAGCAGCCAACAGGCAGCAGCAGGACCAGGAGCCTTCCCACATAGTGAGAGAACTGAGTTTCTGTGTCCAGGAAGCTTAATGATGGGGTGGAGTGCCTCTGGGCACTTAAGTCACTGGAACTACAAAGATTTAGAACACTTCCCCCAGCAGGGCAGATGCAGGCACGAAGACCAGGCCATGAGGCCACAGGAAGCAGACTCTGAAGAGAACAAGGAGCATGAGAAGCTGAGCTGCCTCTGTCTCAAAATGTATGGCCATGACCTCAGGATGTTCTAAGGGTGGCACAATGGCCCCTGGTGTTTCTAAGGGTGGAATTGGCATTTGGTTCAGTTAAGGGTGCCCCTAAGCCAAGGTGGCAAGAGTTGCTGTTCTAGTGGGACTAAAAGGCAAAGGCGGTAGCCCAGGGCCAAGGGAACCCCACTCAGAATCTGGAAAGTACGCCCAATACCTAGAGTTTGGAGGGCCGGGCCATTGTGTAAAATGTCTCTGAGAATGGAGCATTGTTTTTAGAGCAGTGAGGGCTAACTTGTTTTTCAACAGAGGCTTGAGGGCTAACTTGCAATGTGTTCTGCTAATTTTCTTGGTGCCACCTTTCCCTGCCTTTTCTCCCATTTGTAATAGAAATGTTTAGTTTGTGACTGTTCTGCCTTTGTATTTTGGAAGCAGATAATTTGTGTTCTAGATATCACAGTTGAAGAAGAATTTCTGGATTTGGGGCCCGAACTTTAAGACTTTTGTTATGATGGGGTGACTATGCTTTGCATGTTGCAAGGATGTGATTTTTTGAACTGAAGGGGTAACATGTCACTAATTTAATAGTGTCTCCCCAAATAGATGAGTAGCCATTTGGCTAGACCATGATTCTCAGTGTTGTGTGATGTTCCTATATGTGGTAAATCTTGCCTCTGTGAGAGAGGATAGGTGGCAGTTGTGTTGGTGGGGCAGGACTCAGTGTGTAAGATGGTTTTGTACCCTGAAGCAATCTCTTGAGATGTAAAAGAAAGAGAAGCAAGGGCAAAGTTGGGAAATTCATACCGCCAGGAGAGAAGCAATCCCAGAAGCAGAGAATATCCTTTGGGAAGGACCCAGGGTCCCTGTACCTCAGAAACTCTCATTCCGGAAGACTATTGATAACAAGTACATTCCTCCAGAGCAAACAGAGAAAGAATTCACCTAGATATGATGCCCTGAATTTGTGCTCATAGCTTACTGTACTGTGACAAAATAAATCTCTCTTTGTTAAAGCCATTCTCTTGTGGTATTTCTGTTACGGCAGTACTAGATGGCTAAAAACTTGTATAGAAATCTGAAGGAGGAAAATGTTAGGAATATAAGATGGACCTGTCTGCCAATATAGTTGTACATGGTATCCCACCAAAGAAGTGAAATGGTAACTGAACCAAAATTACCTATGTGTATGAAATCAGCACTAGCTTGTGAAGGCAATAGCTTTAATCATATGAGACTTCCAGAGTTCACTCACCTTTTCATCGTTTATTCATTTACTCAACCACATACGTATTTTTAGGTGACTTCTATTAATGAGTATCCTTTTGTTATATCCTTTCAAGCCGCTGGTGATTCATATAATATTTAGGCTTTGTGCACTCAGATACATTTTAGATGGTGTCTTAGTCATCCAGTGCTGCTATAACAGAAATACCACAAGTGGGTGGCTTCAACAAAAATAAATTTAGTTCTTTACAGTCCAGGAAGCTACAAGTCCAAATAACAGGGTATCAGCTCCAGGGGAAGTCATTTTCTCTCTTTCAGCTCTGGAAAAAAGTCTTTGTGATGTATCAGTCTTCTCATGGTCCAGGAGCATCTCAGCACCCACCTCAGATCCAAAAGACACACCCTGCTCTGGCACCAATTTCTTTTTGGTGTGAAGTCCTCAGCTCTCTGCTTGCTTCTCTTTCCCTTTATTTCTTGTAGAAATAAAAGGAGCTGCAAGTCAACCCACATAAAAATTCCCTTTATATTAGATCAGGGAGGTGAGCTTAGAAAGGGTGTTATCGCAGTACCATCCTAATCCCCTTTAACATAATCCAATTTGCCCTTTTAAACTGAGGCAGTAGTTAGGATTTACAACATAGGAAAATCGCAAAATGAGAGACAACCACACAATGTTAGGAATTATGGTGCAGGCAAATTACTACACACACTTGTGGGCAGACACAGTTCAATCCATAACAGACAGAGAGAACAGAAAATAAATAAGTAAACGAGATAATAACTGGTGGTGATAATAACTATAAAGCAATAAATCAGGATACAGAGAAGGACTGAGTAGATAAAAGGAACAAATTTTAAGCCGGATGATCAGGAAAGGCTTCGCTAACAGGAATCTGTCTTGTGAAGAGCACAAGGAGAAGTGTTCCAGGAAAAGAAACAGCAGAAGAAAAGCCTGGAAAGAGGGAAAACATTGGATGTCTAATAACTTTTATCAGAATTTTTCTTGTTTCAGGTATGTGTCAGCACAAGGATTGTGGATCAAACCCGATGAAGGGTCTTGTGTTATGTATACACAGACATACACTTTTACCTATATGTACATGTGCATGTGCATGACAAATGTTTTTTTCATGATATGATTTGTTTGGCTTGTTTTACCATTATGCTATTGTGGATAAACCAGAGATCAGCCTTATGATGGAGACACACAGTTACACAGAATGGTATAAAAGCCACATTGCTTGGATTGGATTCCAGTTATTATGTTGTGTCATTGCTGAATGGTTTTGAGTAAGTTACTCATTTTCTCTGTCCCTTGAATTCCTCACCTGTGAAATATGAATAATAATTTAACTTCTCTCACAGAGTTATTATGATGATTTAAATAAAGACATATGCAATTTACTTACAGAAGTACCCAACAGTATGTGCTCTGGAAGATTTGTATGATACCATCATGGTACCAGGACACTTATGATTAGTAGTATGCTTGTAATATATTATTTTAGTTGTCTGATGCTGCCATAACAGAAATACCACAAGTGGATGCCTTTAAAAGGATAAATTTTATTTTGTCACAGTCCAGGCTAAAAGCCCAAATTTAGGATATCAGCTTCAGGGAAAGACTTTTTCTGCTGGCTCAAGAGGAAGGTTCTTGTCATTAATCTTCCTGTGAACTGGAAGCTTCTGAGGCACTGGAACCCAGGTTGTTTCCAAAGAACAGGGTCAGCTTCTGGCACTGCTTTGTTTCCTTATAGTATAAGATCCCCAAATACCTCAGCTAGATTCTTTCTTTTATATCTCAAGAGATTTCCTCAAGGCACAATAGAACCTTACTCTTGTCTGCCTCTCAATACAACCTTACACTTGTACTGCTGCTAATCTACCCTCATTAACATCATAGAGGCAGGATTTACAACAAAGAGGAACATCACACAATGCCAGGAATCATGGTCTGGTCAAAACTACACACATTTTTGGGGGAACGTAATTAAATCCGTATCACATAAACATTGATCAGACATTAAAGATAGTTTTTTACCACAATCAAATGCTCTCACCTCATCTGCTGAGTGGCAGTCCAGACTTTAATACCTAGTAGCAAATTGTTTACTATAACCTGAGAAGTCTTTGGTTTCCTGGGAAAATTTTTTGTATGTTGAGTAGAAATCAATGTCCTTAAATTTTTATGACCAACAATTGATGTCTTTGAACTATAGATGTACATAAGGAATACGCTAGTAACAGCCAAAAGAATGAATAAACCTGTTTTGGAAGAGGTGAAATCAGGATGCTCCTTAGAAGCAAGGATGGTGAAACTACATCTCACACATTTTATGTGTGCTATTAAGAGAGACTGGTGCCTGGAGAAGGACATCATACTTGGTAGGTGGTCAGTGTTGGGGTTTGGATTTCAAGACATGACCCAGAATTTCTTTAAAGGTTAAATTTTATTTAAAAAAAATATGACCAATGGGAAAAGGACCGGTGCACCAGGGACGCACCCCAAACTACGCAGAGCAGGGGGTGATCCTGAGTTTCCTCAGCACCCAGTATTTAAGTCGTGAGATTACAAAGCAGGGAGGGGGAACTGACCTTTACATGGGTTGGTTAAGGCCACCTGGAATTCCTGTTAGTTGTAAAGTGTGGTCAAGGTCTAGGGGTCACTTGCAAGGTTGTCCCCAGGCTTTGTTTTGTGACAGATGTTTTGGAAGACAAAGGTGAGATTACTCTATGGTATTTTCTACTATGAAGTTGTTTCCTGGGGCTTTCTTTAATACCTTGAATTTTTACTGTGCCCTTCCTCAAAATGGAGTCACTTATGCCTCATTTCAACAGTCAGTGAAAATGAGAAAGGCCCTCATCAAGATGTGTTACTGAACTAAAGCAAGTTCATTCTGTCTGTCACTGTCAGCCAAAATACAGAGACAGCAAGGGGTTCAATGCTTTATTTGCAGATGGCCAGCAAATCCAGGGGACAGCAAGAATAATTTCTCCAAAAACTGTCCCATTTGCATTACATTTCTAGTGAGTTTTATAGCCAGAATTCTAAGGACAGAGGTTTATCACAGAATAGTGTTGAGGAGAGGGCAGCCCAAAACAGAGGCAGAGACACACCAATCCAGTGAAGTTTATTGGAAGAGAAAGAGAGTGAGGTCGGAGCAGAGTGGCTCAGCCTGCCCATCCCTAATAGGGCATTTTTTTTATAGTTTTAAAAGTTTCAGTGACATAGTGTGGGGTGAGGGGATTTATGGTTTGATAAGGAAAGAAAGAGGGGTAGCAAGAAATTCCGGTTATGGGACTTATGGTCTGAATAAGGAAGAAGTGTTGATAAAGAGGGGAAGGGCTAAGGTTTGTTTATGGTCAAGATTTTGATAAGGGAAGAGCTTTCAATTAGGAGGGTGGGCAAGGCAGGCTTAAGGTTATTTATGGTTATACCAGGTGGGGCCTACCAGGCTGTTCTCAACTGATAGCATGTCTGCTCATTGGATAAAACCACCTCCCTGAACGACAGAGTCTTCTCAATGACCTCCCTGAATTTCAGGGACAGAGTTCCCTCAGTTAGGAGTCACAAGATTTCATTATATCATAAAATTTCGTTACATCTAACAATGTGAATTATCCAAAATTTCATTTTCTTTCTCTGAGGTCTTAATCAACTCTATGTCCTCAGAGGTAGGGAAAGGGAGAAGAATGGAGACCTGCTAGTCTGGTCTGGGCATGATTATTAGGCAGAAGACAGAATGTAGCCTAATAACCTAAATGACCTTTGTTAGGTCTTTACTTAGCTTCAGATATATTTACACAGTGGCTACAATGATAGGCTCAAACATAACAATAATTGTGAGGGTGGCCCAGGACAGAGAAGTGTTTCATTCTGTTGTACTTAGGGTCACCAACTAGCTTGATGATATCTGTCTTAGGCTGAGTTCTCTAGATAGTCAAAACCAATAAAGTGTATAAATAAATAGATTTATATAAGGAAATGGCCCATGAGGTTGTAGAGACTGGAATATCACAGTCATGGATCGGAATAGAAGTTTCTCTCGATTTGCATAGCTGCAAGAGCTGGTGAACTCAAGATTAGAAGGTTGGAGAGCAACACTTTTGCTCTTAAAATAGGCAGGCAAGGCCTCAAGTCTTCTACTGATTCACATAGCTGAAGATTCTGGTGAAGTAAGATAGTCAGGTATGTTGATAGCTCAAGTCCCAAGAACCTAAGGCCAGATGAATAGGAGACAGCAACAGAATTCAGAGCAAGCAAAAAGCCAGAATGTCTGGCTTGTATTTGAATGCAGGCTACATCTGCAAAGAAATTCACTTTAAACTGATTGGCTACTCACAGTAGATTCTGTCCATCATGGTAGTGATCACATGTAAACACTAAGAATCATGACCCAGTCAAGGGGATAGACAATCTTAACCATTACAGCACATGACAACAGAATTTCCCTTGTTGGGATTCTATCCCTAGTGGTCATGCCAAACAAATCTGATTTTGCTTTACAGCTATTTCAAGTACTTCAAAGTGATTGGAAAGTTCCTCTAAACTTTCTCTTCTTAAGGTTAACCCTTCCCCTCCACATCGTTTATCAACATTTGCTAAGATTGACTTTGACACCCTTCTGCTTTCTGACCGGTTGCCTTTTAATGTGCCCCTACTGGTGTTACTATACTCAAAATGTCTTGCGCAGGACTGAATGTTCTTGTCTCTTTTACTTTTTATGCAAGTATGATGGGAACAGGGCAGGAATGACCTCCTTCATTCCTTCATTCAAGATACTCTCGTTCTCTTGAAGTAAACACACACCAAAGCCAAATTTGTGGATGTCGGACCTCAAAGTTCCTCCTAGAGGGTTTATGGTAAACAAGCACCAGTAAGAGATCTTCACAAGTATAGCTTCTAAGCCAGTTCTACTTTGTTTTTATTTATTTTTTAACATATGTTCATTCTTCATTTAATTTTTTTATTAAATAAAAAATGAAAGTGTGCATACTCTGTGCTTACAATATTGGGAGGAGTATGAAAGTTGTGTTGAAGTCCCATTAATATTGATCTTCTTACTAATGTGTATTGTCACCAATTTCACCCAACCAAATTTCTAACGACTATCTAATCTAAACCCTTGCCCCTCACTCTACCGCCCTCACACCCTCCCCAACCTTGTAGCAGTCAAAGAGTTTTTTCTGTTATGTATGAGTCTGCTTTTAAGCTTTTACCGTAGGGTTTTCATATAATATTTGTCCTTTTGTCATTGACTAGTTTCACTCAACATAATGTGCTCCAGTTGAGACCAAATTGAGAGATGTTTCCTGCTATCATCGTTGTTCTTTATCATTGCATAGTACTCCACTGAGAACACAGAACAAAGTTTACACATCCATTCTTCTGTCATTGGACATCTGGGTTGATTTCATCTCTTTGCTTTTGTGGACTGTGCTATGATGAACATTCATGTGCATGTATCAGTTGGTGTGAACGGCCTTGATTCTGTAGGATATATTCCAAGCAGAGGAATTACTGGGTCAAATGGTATAACTATAACCATTATTTTAAGGTAACACCAGATTGTTTCCAAAGAGGTTGAACCATTCTGCAATCACACCAACAGTGTAGGAGAGTTCTAATCCCTCCACAGTTTCTCCAACATTTAGTGTTTTGCGTTTTTTGGATCATGGCCAATCTTGTTGGGGTGAGATGGTATCTCATTGTCATTTTGATTTGAACTTCTTTAATAATTAATGGTTATGAGCATGTCCACATGTGTTTTTTGGCTGCCTGGATCTCCTCTTTAGAGAAATGTCTGTCCATCTCCTTTGCCCATCGCTTAATGAGATGATTTATCTTTTTCTTACTGATATTTTGTAGTACTGTATAGATTATGGAGATCAGGTGTCGGTCTGACATAGTGTTGCCAAATATTTTACCCATTCTGTAGGTGGTCTTTTAATTCTTCTGAAGAAGTCTTCGGATGAGCAGAAATGTTTGATTCTTATTAATTCTGATTTATCTATTTTCCCTTCTGATGAATGTGTTTTGTTTGTCAGATTTTGAAGTCTGTCTATATTGTGTATTAAAACTTCCATTCTTGACCCTATTTTATCTTGGATGAGCTTTATGATTTTAGCTTTTATATTTAGGTCTTTTATCCAATTTGAGTTGATTTTTGTATAAGGTGTGAGATATGGATCTTGTTTCAATTTTTTTGCAGATGGATATCCAATTATGCCAGCACCATTTGTTAAAGAGACTGTTCTTACCCCAGTTTAAAATCTTAGGACCTTTGTCAAATATCAGCTGTTCACAGGAGGAAGGTGTCATCTCTGGGGTCTCTACTTTGTTCCATTGGTCTATATGTCTCTTTTTGTACCAGTACCAGGCTGTTTTGACTACTGTGGCAGTGTAGTAAGTTTTAAAGTCAGATAGTGAGAGGCCTCGTAGTGTATTCTTCTTTTTCAGTAGTGCTTTGCTTATCCGGGGCTTCTTCCCTTTCCAAATAAAACTGATAATTTGTTTCCCCATCTCATTAAAAAATGTTGCTGGAATTTGTATTGGGATTCCATTATATAAGTAGGTTGCTTTGGGCAAAATAGACATTTTCACAATATTGAGTCTTCCTATCCATGAGCAAAGCAGATTACTCCACTTATGTAAGTCTCTCCTAGTTTCTCGTAGTAAGGTCTTGTATTTTTCTCCGTAAAGTTCTCTTATTTCTCTAGTTAGATTTATTCCTAGGTGTTTTGTCTTCATGAGGGCTATAGTAAATGCAATTGATTTGGTGATTTCTTCTTTAATAATTTCACTGTTGATATAAAGGAATCCTACTGATTTAGTTATGATTATCTTGTATCCTGATACTTTGCTGAATTCTTCTATTAGCTCCAATAGTTTACTTATGGATTTCTTTGGATTCTCTGTATAAACAATCATATCATCTGCAAAGAGGGAAATCTTTACATCTTCGTTGCCAATACAGATGCCTTTTATTTCTTTGAGTTGTCTAATTGCTCTGGCTAGAACTTCTAGCACAATGTTCAATAGAAGTGGTGAGAGAGGGCATCCTTGTCTAGTTCCCTTTCGCAAAGGGAATTCTTTCAGTCTTTCACCATTCAGGATGATGAAAGCAGTTGGCTTTGCATAGATGCTACTGATTATATTGAGGAATTTCCCCTCTATTCCTATTTTTCTGAGAGTTTTAAGCATGAATGGTGTTGAACTTTGTCAAATGCCTTTTCTGCATCAATTGACAAAATCAGGTGATTTTTACCTTTTGTGTTATTAGTGTAGTTGATTGCATTAATTGTTTTTCTGATGTTGAACCAGCCTTGCGTCTCTGGAATGAAACCAACTTGATCATGATGATTTTTTTTATATGCTGTTCAATTCTATTGCCTAGAATTTTGTTGAAGATTTTTGAATCTAGGTTCATGAGGGATATTGGTCTGTAATTTTCTTTTTTTGTAGGATCTTTCCCTGGTTTTGGTATCAGGGTTCTGCTCACTTCATAGAATGAATTTGGAAGTATTTCATCTCTTTCTATGGTGTGAAATAGCCTCAATAGCACTGGAGTTAATTCTTCTTTAAAAGTTTGGTAGAATTCTCTGGTGAAGCCATCTGGGCCAGGACTTTTTTTGGTTGGTAGATTTTTGATGACTTTTTCAATCTCTTCCTTTGTGATAGATTTGTTAAGTTGATCTATTTTTCCTTGTGATAGTCTTGGTGAGTTATATGAATCTAGAAATTTGTCCATTTCTCTTAGGTTTTCAAACCTGTTAGAGTATAGCTTTTCATAGTATTCTGTTATGATATATTTTATTTCAGTTGGGTCTGTTGTAACATCTCCCAACTCATTTCTTAATCAGGTTATTTGTATCTTCTGCTGTTTTTCTTTTGTAAGTTTAGCCAATGGTTTATCAATTTTGTTGATCTTTTTGAAGAATCAGCTTTTGGTTTTGTTAATTTTTTCAATTGTTTTTCTGTTCTCTAATTCATTTAGTTCTGCTCCTACTCGACGACACTTGGCTGGCTGGCTCTAATTCTTATAATCTGTTTTCTTCTGGTACCTGAGGGGTTCCTTTGTTGGTCTCTTTCTGTTTGTTCAAGCTGTGAGGTTAATTCTTTAATTTGTGCTCTTTCTTCTTTCTGGAAGTGTGCATTTATAGGGATAAACTGACCTCTGAGCACTGCTTTTTCTGTATCCCATAAATTCTGGTAGGATGTGTTTTCATTCTCATTTGAATCCATAAATTTCTTTAATGTGTCTTTAATTTCTTTTATAATCCAAGGCTTTATGAACAAAATGTTGTTGGGTTTCGACAAGTTTGAATTTTTACCTATGAATTTTGTGTTATTGATTTCAACTTTTATAGCTCTGTGGTCTGAGAAAGTACTTTGCAATAAATCAATGGTTTGGATTTTATAGGGAATTGTTTTATAACCTAACATATGGTCTATTTTGGAAAATGTTCCATATGCTTTGGAGAAGAAAGTGTATTTATCTGCTGATGGATGAAAAGATCTGTATATGTCAATAAGGTCAAGGTGGTTGATTGTTGCAATAAGATCTTCTGTATCTTTACTGAGTTTTTTTCTGGATGATCTATTGTTAACTGAAAGAGGAGTGTTAAAGTTCCCAACTATTATTGTGGAATGATCAATCTCATTTTTCAATATTGTCAGTATTTGTTCAACGTATTTAGGTGCTTTGGTATTGGGTTTGTAAATATTTAATATTGTTAAGTCTTTCTTGAGTATTGAACATTTCAGCAATAGTGACCATCCCTGTCCACAACAGTGGATTGTACATTGAAATCTATTTTATCTGAGATTAATATTGCCCCACTTGCTCTTCTTTGTGCATTGTTAGTTTGATATATATTATTCCAACCTTTAATTCACAACCTGTTCTTATTTTTAAGTCTAAGGCGTGTTGCTTGTAAGCAACATGTAGATGGGTCATGTCTTTTGATCCAGTATATCACTTGCTGTTTCTTTACTGGAGCATTCAGTCCATTTACATTCAATGTAATTATTGATAGGCGTGTGCTTATTGCCATCATTTTTATGTAATTACTTTTGTGTTGATGTTTTCTACATTGTTTTTAATGTTCTGTTCTGGAGCATTCTTCTTTATGAATTGTATGAGTGTTGATTTTATATTCGTTGAGACTCCTATATTGAGTTTCTTAATTTCAAATAATGTATCGTTTATCTGCTTTATGGCTACATATATTATCCCCCTTAACATATGTTTATTGAAATCAATTTTAACTATTTTATAAGTCTGAAACTTTCTCTGCATCAAAAACAACTATAACTATTGTAGTGTATCCCTCTTTTAATGTGATGGTATTATATTTGTCATGATATGATCGTGGCTTGGTTTGGTGAAGTTTTTGTGCCTTCCTTAACTGATTAGAAATTTGGATGAAGTGCCTTGAATTATCACCTAAAACAAACATTTAGGGAAGAGCTTTTTTCAATGTTTCATATAATTTTGGTTTAGTTTTTATGAAGTCTTTAAATTTCTCTTTATTTTCAAAAGTCTTAATTTCACCATTTAATTTGATAGACAATTTTGCAGGATAAATAATTCTAGGATGGAAGTTTTTCTCATTCAGGGCTTTGACTGTGTCTGCCCACTGTTTTCTAGGCAGCATTGTTTCGGCAGAAAACTCAGATAAAAGTCTATAGGGTTTCCCTTGGAATGTTAGTTTTTCTTTGAGCCTTGCTGTCTTCAGAAGCATCTGTTTGTGTTTTAGCTTATTAAGCTTAATTATAATATGCCTTGGCATCCTTCTTTTTGGACATAACTTTTGTGACTCTCAAGGGTGGAAGACTCTGCTTCTTGGGTACTCTGTTTATGGAGAAACTGGAGGCTGTCAGCCAATCTTACAATGTGAATGAGACAAAAGAGCCAGGAAGAGTTGAGGTTTTTCAATAGAGAAATGTTCAGGGAGAAATACAAGTCTCTCAGCCTTAAAAGTAAACAGCACTTCTATGCAGGGAATTGTCCAGGTACTGAACTGGAAGCTGGGAGCTGTCCAAAAGACTGGCCTGAACAGGCAGTTGGGAACAACAGACTCCATCTGCCAGCTTATAATGAAAGTATGTTACCATTAGCAGCCCTTTGCAGAAGCTGAGGTTCTCTGTTACAATGAAACAGCAGAAGCAGAGGTCAGATGGTTGCTGGTTCCTTTTTGAGAGGAGAAGATTAGTCCGATACTGTTGCCCAGTCAAATATGTTAGGTCCTAAGGCTCCCCGATATTCAATGCTCCATAAAAAATATCATCCAGGCCTTAGTTCTCAGAGGGAAATGAGGAGACGTCTGTTTACTCTGCCATCTTGTAACGGAATTTTCTTTTTTGTTTTTTCTTTAGTGTAACTGACATTTGTATTGCAAGTGTAAAAATGACAGATTCATTTATCTCTGCTAATTGTTGGACACAGTTTATTACTTTTTTGAACCTATGTCATCAATAACCTATTGCATCATTAGATAATCTCACAAACATACCATCAAATTTTATACCAAAGTCACTAAGGTTGTTGTTGTTGTGTGCCATTGAGTTGAATCCAATTCATAGCAACTCAGTATGACAAAGTAGAACTGTCCCATATGGTTTCCTAGGCTTTAATCTTTAGCAGAGTAGATCACTAGCTCTTTTCTCCCACAGAGAACTGGATAGGTTCAAACTGCCTACTTTTTGGTTAGCAGCTTAGTACTCCTTGTAAGTTACTAATAGAACATGTAAATCAAAATGGGAAACTGAAGAGTCATCAGGCCCATTCCTGGAGTCTTTCATATGGATTGATGCTACTTCACCCAGAGAATATTTGAGGTGCAACATTTGAACCAGTTCCTGATCCAGATGGTTGTAATAGTGATCTATGTATTTCCTTGCTCTCCAAAATGTCATGAAACTACCTGTCAAATACTACAACTTGTAGTCTTCCAGGAAAGGGGGGGCTCTTGGTCATTAGCCGCGAGAAAACACATTCTTTGTCAGTAAGCCAATTAAAATCTTTGAGCTATTACTAACAGCACAGAGTACAGCAGGGGCAGGCCATTCCACTGGACAAGAACGTACTTAAGTATCCACATGGTGATTATGGAGTCAGATAGCAGTGATTCTGTGACTTAGTAGACAGCAAAACACCCTGAGGAGCTTTATTAACAAGATTATTGGTCCCTGAGCCCCAGAGATTTTAATTCAAGAACTATAGGTGAGGCTTGAACATTTGCATTTCTAGCAATTTTCCAATGGATGCTAATGTTACTGGTCTGGGGCCCACACTTGGAGAACCACTGCATTAGAGGAACTTATTTTTTCTGCCACAATAAGAAGGAAAAGTTGAGAGTAAAGGGTGAGTTTGATCTCCTTATTCTGCTCACACCTTTGAGACCATTCAAGCAGGAAAACCTCTCTAGCTGGTGGCTGTTTTTAATGTTAGCTTTAGATGTTGTGGAAAAGGACTTTGACTCTTTTCCATATCTTATTAGAATCACAATTTTTTAGTTCAATTGTTTTTACTCACCACTTTGTAAATAAAAAACTGAAAACCAAACCCATTGCCATTGAGTCAATTCTAACTCAATTAATTAATTTAGATTTTGGCAAGAAGAGTCTTCTCTGATCTTTGACCTAAAATTCTTCTAAAACATGATGCCCACTACATGGTTCAATTCAGTAATCCTTAAAAAAAAAATTTCTAGCATGAAATTGCTGTTTCTCAGTGAAGTCATGTTAGCTTCTTGTGATCACAGATTCCTCTTGCAAGAGGAAGCAGAACAAGTAATGTATTCCAGAATTCTGCTTGTAAAAGACATCTTAATGTTCACTCTGAAACCAGTGAAATTTGGGGATTTCACTTTTTTCTAACTTGAGCCTTTGGTCATCCTTTTGTTTCTACCATATTTTTGAAAGCCATTACTGGTCTAGCGCTCACCAGTGTAATCTCTGGACTGGTGCCTTCCAGGCACTGTTTTAGCCAGTTTCCCCCTACAAGAACCTTCTTTTTTATCCTTAGTCCTTGTACCAGGGTCAGGAAGCATCCCATTGCCAAAGGAATCTTCCACGTATCTTGGCTCATTTCTATACGCACAGCTGCAGGAATTTCACACTGTGAAGAGTTAGCAGCTACACAGGCTCATGTGGTCTCTGACTGCTTGTGTGTATCCTGAGTTTGCACTGGAAGAAGGAGAAAAAAAGAGATAGACAGGCACAGATCCAAAGATGAGAAGCCTGCTAGACTTTCTCCTGACTGCAGTCCATCTGACAGTGTCAGTCTTAACAAAAGTCGTGTTGGTATCCACTGTGCAAAAGACCCCATAATGAAAAGAGCCTGTCTGAGAGTAGCTGTTGCTGCCCTGTGAGTCCTCCACTTCAGTCAGATGAGCTCCTCAGTTACAGAGCTTTACTCTCCCCTGAGCACAAAGGAGATCTGTTCCATCCACTGGGAACCCTCTGACCCTAGATACACTTTTTTGCTTCATTCATGTCTTTATCCAAGTGCATCCCTCCCAGTGAAATCTTTCCTGAATGTTCTATCTGAACTTGCAAACAATCCCACCTCAACTTTTCTATCCCCCTTTCCTGCTTTATTTTCCTCCTTAGAATGTGTCACCATCAAAATGCTATAGATACTATTTGTTTTATCTTGTCATCATCAGCTTGCTTGAATATATGTTCCATGTGAACAGAGGGTTTTGCCTATTTGTTCCACTTTTGTATCTTGCACATTTAAAACAGTATCTGGTGCATAGTAAACAAAAAACAAACAAAAACCAAACCCATTGCCTTCAAGCTGTTTCTGACTTATAGCTACCCTGTAAGACAGAATAGAATTGTTCCATGCAGTCTCCAAGCTCAACTACATCACCAGGGTTTCTTCTCAAATAAATTAGTATATAGTAAAAAACAAGTACAGCATGAATAGATCAGGTAAAAGAAAACTGAAGGAAAGACGGGCACCAAGCATTCTACATTGTCAGCTGACATGTTCTTATGTACATCAGTTTGAGCCAAGAGATCATTTGTAAGTTAGCAATTTGAAATTGATTATGTTAAAACTCTCTATGCCTATGTACTTTATGGAAAGACTCTGGATACCCCTGAGGTCGTGAGCACTCCAGTTTAGGGGCACATAATTGAGGTAGCCCCTAAATGTCTTCCAACTCTTACATTTCATTAATCTTATACAGAGGTAACGCAGTATGAGCCAGCCCCTCAGATGGGCAGAGACTGTGGATTCACTCCTACTTCTCTCATCCACCTGTGTAAGCTAGAATCAGACCTTCCTTACCTTATGCAAAGTTGTTTTTGTTAGGTGCCAAGTCAGCTTTGATTCACAGTGATTCACTTTGGCTGGTCTTGTATCATTTCTTACGTGTGAGTTCATCGTATTAACTCATCTCATGAAATATTTCTTCATTTCACTGACCAGCCATAAGGCCCTTTTCTAAAGACTGGCCTTTCCTGATGATGTGTCCAAAGTAAATAACTCAAAGTTTCATCCTTGCTTCTGTGAGAATGCGTAAAATGCTAAAGGGTTGAGTAACTTCCATGTGGCAAACTTTGTCATTTCCTACAAAGTAAGACTGTCAGTCAGCAAGAATACAATTCTAGCACCAACTGTTATTTTTCCAGGAATTACTATGTGGTAAGCTCTTGCTAAATGCTTATGGATATCATCTCATTTAATCCTGACAGTAGATTTGTCTTTCACTGCACTCACTGTTTTAAAGGTTAAGAAACTGTGAGTTAGAAAAGTTATGTAGTGTGTCAGTTTGTACAGTTATCGGATTGAGTAGCAGGATGGAAGTCAGTGTCCATGTTATGTATTCTTTGGGTTCAAATTCTACCTCACCACCCCTAAAAAAAAGAAATCCACTGGCACAGAGTCGATTCAGACTCATAGTGACCCTATAGGACAGAGTAGAACTGCCCCATAGTGTGTCTGAGGAGCAACTAGTGGATTCAAACTGCCAGCCTTTTGGTTAGCAGCTGTGGAACTTAATTGCCCCCGGGATTTTCACCATTTCTGAAGGGTCAAGTCAATCTGGAAGTCGCAGTGCATATTCCAGAGGCCCTGGATGGTGCCAATGGTTAAAATGATCAACTGCTAACTGGCAGTACAGAGGTTTGAGTCCACCCAAAAGCAATGTAAAAGAAAGGCCTTGCAATCTACTTCTGAAAAATGAGCCATTAAACCCCTTATGGAGCCAAGTTCTACTCTGAGTCAGAGTTGAATTGACAGTAACTGGCTTTTTTTTTTTTTTTTGGTTTATGCGTATTGCAGTTGCACTGTGATTCAGGGCTTTCACACATGGACCTAGTTTCAGAAAGACTAGCCAAGTCTATGTGGTCTGGGCCTAGGCATCTGGTTTCTCAGGAGCCCATCTATGTATCTGGGGTTGAAAACCACTGGGGTCCAAGAGATCTTCTGCTTTATTCTCTTCCATTAAGCCTAGGGGCCTTAGTTTTGCACTGAGCATGGCCAGTGGTTCCAAAAGCACATCTGTGTTTTTACACTGCCTCCCTTTCATGTACACAAATAAAGAAAAAGATGGCCAAACAGACACCTGTGTATACAGTCACCTGTTTTGCCAGACAGATATTTATTTGCTGTTGTATTAATGAGGGATATTTGCACTCAGCCCTGAAAATTTGGCCACACTGGCCCACCCTTCCTCATCCCCAGTGATTTCTTCACTGAGAACAGCCCCAGTCTGTTGACACTTCATTGTACTCGGCTTAAAGCCTGTTCACAGTGCTAGGAAGATCTGTTTTGCACCTGTAAGCAGGCCTAGAAAGGTTCTCCAGCTGTCAGAGAAACTCTGTAGGCCACAGCTAAATCAATGCTTTACAGGACAGGGAGGAAGTGCTTTGAAAGGTAGGTTCTCCAGTCCTGTGAGGTCTTACTTTATGGAATGGCACTTTAAAAATAGACCCTATTTAATGGGGCTTGCCTTAACTGGGTACCTGCCTCACTGGATGGAGACTGGAAAAGATATAAAAGCAAGAAAAGCACATAAACCAGGAGTATCAATTTCTGACTTGCATCTTTGCTGCACGTGGCACCAGAACACTGACAGAGACTTGTCAGAACTACCTCAGCAGAGTGTAAACGTCGGATTTGTGGTGATCGCTAAAATGAGAGAAGAACATCTAAAGGGCCTTCCTCAGTGTGTCAGTGAGGGCAAATAGCACTCCAGAATTGTTAGGCAGTTAATTTTTTTTAACTAGTTACCTTTTGAAAATAAAATATTTTAGTCTATTTCTATTTCATTGTAGAGTTTCTAGAAATGATACAAGAAATACATGTTAAAATACCTTTCTAAAAAACTTTCTGTAATTAGATGAGTCTCTGAATAGTACAAATGATTTAAGCATTTGGCTGATACCCAAAAGGTTGGAGGTTTGAGTTTACCCACACGTTACTCAGAAGAAAGTCTTGGTGATCTGATTTCCAAACAGCAGCCACTGAAAACCCCGCGGAGCACAGCTGCACTCTCACACACACATGAAGTTGCCGTAAGTCAGAATCTACTTGATGGCAATGGGTTTTTGGTGTTTAAGTGTACTATTTCAATTTTTTATTTTTTTTTACTTTTAACACTTTTGTTTTACTTTGTTTTTTTATTATGACTGAGTGAAAATATACATTCCCGTATAAATTTACATGCCCATCTATATTCACATGTCACATCATCAGTAACTGCAGGAATGATTGAGGGGCTGTGATGAGGAAGGACAGTCTGCTAGCCTAGAGACTGGTGATGAACACCTAAGGCAAAATAGGAGAGAAAAGTGAATACAGTACATAGTGTAAGGATTCAGGCCTAAGAACCATTCCTCCAGGGGAAACTGTTCACTGTAAGAGTATATGCTTATGTGAGTGCTGTCTTGCTGTTATTGTGTAACCTGACATCTTGGGGTGCCTTGTGTTATTTCTAGAGCAATGCTAAGGTATTCTCAGGTTTATCTATGGTTTATACCACCTATTTAAAAGACCATTTCTTCTACTTATCATGTAGCTCTCTGTTTTAGAAATAAATCCCATGAACTCTCACCTAGCTTTCCAACTTCTTTCTTGCAAATTCTCCACTACTGTAATCATACCTGAGCCTAATTCCTGTGATGAAGTTCTCTTCTTAACTTGCTGCATCTGTGTTAAACAAACATCTGCTCACAATGAGTCTGCCAATATTTCCAGCACAACCGCTGAGCACTGTGCCCCTGGCCCATTCAGTGTCGGGTTTTTCCATGATGTAAGGAGTCTGCCAGCACTTCGCCACAGAAATGCCCACAAGCAGGGCTGGTTTAAGGGCAGACAAGAAGGGCTTTGCTCATTTTACTCCTGGGTAAACAACCCATGACTGGCTGCTTTCAAGAGATGACACAGCAGAAATAGGTCACCCTGCTTCTCACTCAAGACCTTCATAATCCAAAGCACATCTGTCAAAGGGGAGCAGGAACCACACACTGAGGGAAAAGGGAAGCAAATTCTCTCTCTGTGGTCAATCACTGCAGAATGTAAAGATACCTGTTTTCATGTAGATTTGCCAAGGAGACAAATGGAAGATGCATGGGGAAGGGCAGAGTCTACTACCTGAGGAATCACTGGGGAGGCTCAAGCAAAGACCCTTGTCCATGAAGTTGAAAACCTGAGGTGTTTGACCTAGAAATGCAGAGTAAATTATAAATTTAAAAAGCTCTTTTTTTGTGTGTTTCAGGTTGTAATTTTGTCTATATCACACCTTTTTAGGATTTTTTAAATTAAATGTTAAGTGAACACAAAAACATAAAATATGTGTAAAAGAAAAATAATATTTATATAAGGCATGAAAAGCAATAATACAGTGAGCACCCCTAGGGTTGCCATGAGTCGGATCCGACTCGACGGCACTTGGCTTGGCGACCTTGTACCCACCACCCATAGGAAGACAAAGCACATTACCATTAACTCATCTCCCACAAGTCCATCTCAAATTGGAACTCATTTCATTTCAATATTTTCTTGATAGTTTGACTGTACCCGAGATATATGTTAGTTAGCTTTACATATACTTGAGCTTTATACAGGTGAAATCATGTTGTGTGTACTTTTCTGCTATTTATTTTTTTCACTCAACAAGTGACAGGAAAAGCTTACCTGGTATATAACCCATAAAAAAAGATACATTGTATGGCTTACATATGTATTGAAATAATAGGTAGTGGTAACTCCACTTAGCTTAAGTGTAAAAATAATGTTCCTCATCCTTGAGGTCCCTGGAAAAGCAAAGGTTTATTTATTAGAATCTATAAGAATATTCCTGCATGACACAAGGACACATGCTCTGAGTTCTGAATGTATATTTTGGTTTGCACACATATATACTATACTTTGTCAACCATAATAGTTTTTATTATTATTCATAAAATAAAATATATTAAAACTGTCATTGAATTTAGAGTAATCTGTTGAACCTGAGTTGATTCAGAGTAGAACTGCTCCACTGAGTTTACAGGAAGCAGCTTATAGATCCAAACTGCCATCCTTTTTTTCTTAAATATTCCACTGTGATTGAGTGAAAGTATACAATCCAAATTAAATTTGCATACCTGCCTATCTGCAGTTCCTTTTGCTCTCTTTGCCTGGTGACAGCACACTCCTCCTTTTCGTTCTATACACACAATATCCTCTTAACAATCTCCTGTCTCTTCTCCACCCTCTCCTCTCCCTTCTAGTAAGAGACCAGTAGGATGGCATCCTATAGATGAGAACCATAAAGTTGACACACCTATGGTCATGCTGTGTACTCATGGTCAGTACAGTCCTGTCCAAAGAGTTGACCTCAGTAATGTTTTCTGGTCAGGGGCAGCAGCAGGTCAAGTGTCCATTCTCCCAGGGGAACCCCCAGGCTGCAAGGACCATCAATTGTGGTCTTTTAGTGGAGTTCTTGAGGTATACCCCTCTTTATCCCATGTTGCCACTAGGACTCGACATTGTGACATTGTGTGCCCCATCATGGCTGTTTTTGGTAGTGGTTGGGCTATCTGGTTCTTCCGGTCATGCGTTGCTACAGTCACTCATTCACATGGGTCCTTCTGTATCCTGGGCACTTTTTCCTCGTGTCTTTGTTCTTGGTGATCATCTGTTCCAGCCGAGTTGGGACCATTTGGTGTGCATCAGGTGGAAGCTTGCTACCTTTTAAGACCCCAGACGCCACTCACCATATGGAATGCAGAAGACTCTCTTCAAAATAGGCTAGTTACACCAAGTGGCCTTGATGTCCCCTGAGAACATGGTCCCCAGACCCCCACTTCTACTACTCTATCCTTAAAATACTGGGTTGAGATTAGAGGAGCTTTCAGTTTATGCTGAAATATAGTTGTTGATCTACTTTCTACTGTGCACTGTGACTGCTTTCACCCAGCCAAATTTCTATCAACTAACATATAAACAGCCCTTTTCTTCCCTCATCACTCTTGCAGCCATCAGTCTTTTCTTCTGTACATAAGTCTACTTTTAAGTCCTTATAATTGAGATCTTATATGAGATTTGTGCTTTTGCTGCTGACTGCTTTCACTCAGCATAATGTCTTCCAATTGAAACCAGATTATAAAATGCTTCCTAAAATCATCATTGCTCCTTATCATTGTATAGTGTTCCATTGAGTACATGCACCACCTTTTGTTTATACAGTCATCTGTTGCTGGACATCTGGATTGATTCCATCTTTTACCTATTGTGCTCTGTGCTGCAATAAACATTCGTGTGCATGTATCTGTTCATGTGACTGCCGTTGTTTCTGTAGAATATATACTGAGCAGTGGGATTACTGGAGCAAATGGTGTATCTATTTGCTTTTTTAAGGAAGCACCAAATTGCTTTTCATAGAGGTTATACTATTTTGCAATCTCACCAGCAGTGTAGGAGAGTTCCAATCTCTCAACAGCATCTCCAGCATTTGTTGTTTTGTATTTTTTGGATCATGACCAGCCTTGCTGGGTTGAGATGGTATCTCATTGTAATTTTGATTCAGATTTCTCTAATAGGGAATGATTGTTAGCATTTTTTCATGCCTCTTTTGGCTGTCTGGATGTCGTCTTTGGCGACGTTTATGTCTATCTACTTTGCCCATCACTTAATTGGGTTGTTTATGTTTTACTTGTTGATACTTTGCAGTACCTTGTAGATTATGGAGATCAGATGTCAGTCCGACATGTAGTTCCCAAATACTTTTTCTCATTCTGTAGGTGGTCTTTTAATTTTTTTGATAAAGTCTTTGAATGAGCATAAGTGTTTGATTATTAGTAGTTCCCATTCATCTATTTTCTCTTCTGTTGGTTGTGCTTTGTCAGATTTTAAAGTCTGTCAAAGTTGTGTATTAAAATTTCCATTGTTGATCCTATTTTTTCTTGCATGATCTTTATTGTTTTAAGTTTGATATTTAGTTCTTTTATCCAAGACCCGACTTGATGGCACTGAGTTTTTTATCCAATTTGAGTTAGTTTTGGGGTAAGGTGTAAGATATGGGTCTTGTTTCAATTTTTTGCAGATGGATATCCCATTTCACCAGCACCATTTGTTAAAGAGACTGTTTTTACCCCAGTTTACAATCTTAGGAGCTTTGTCAAATATCAACTGTTCATAAGAGGATGGTGGCATCTCTGGGGTCTGAACTCTGTTCCATTGGTCTATAGGTCTCTTTTTGTACCAGTACCAAGCCTTTTTGACTAGTGTGACAGGGTAATAGGTTCTAAAGTCAGGTAGTGTGAGACCTTCCACTGTGTTTGTCTTCTTCAGTAATACTTTACTTATCCAGGGTTTCTTCCCTTTCCAAACAAAGTGGGTGGTTTCTCCATCTCATTAAGAAATGTCACTGGAATTTGTATTGGGATTGCATTGTACATGTAGATGGCTTTGGGTAAAATAGACATTTTCACAATGTTAAGTCTTCCTATCCGTGAGCAGAGTGGGTTTCTTGCGGTAAGGTCTTATAGTTCTCTGTGTATATGCCTCTTGTTTCTCTAGTTAGATTTCTTCCTAGGTATTTTATCTTCTTGCGGGCTATAGTAAAAGGTATTGATTTGCTGATTTCTTCTTTGATGATCTCTTTGTTTGTATAAGAAATCCTACTGATTTACTTACATTTATCTTTTATCCTGATACTTTGCTGAACTCTTCTATTAGTTCAAATAGTTTCCTTACGGATTCTTTAGGATTCTCTGCATATACAATTGTATCATCAACAAATAGGGAGAGATTTACTAGTTCTGTGCCGATGTTGATGCCCTTTATTTCTTTGTCTTGCCTAATTGCTCTAGCTAGAACTTCTAGTACAATGTTGAATAGAAGTGCTAAGAGCAGGCATCCTAGTTTAGCTCTGTTTTCAAGGGGAATTATTTCAGCCTCTGTCCATTCAAGATGATGTAGGCAGTAGGCTTTATGTAGATACCGCTTATTGCATTGAGGAATTTCACTTCCATGCCTATTTTGCTGAGAGTTTTTAGCTGAATGGGTGTTGGACTTTGTAAATGCCTGTTCTATATCAATTGACAGAATCAGGTGGTTCTTATTTTTGGTGTTATTTATGTGGTTGATCGCATTAGCTGTTTTTCTGATGCTGAACCAGCCTTGCATCCCTGGTATGAATCTAACTTGGTCATGATGGATTATTTTTTTGATGTGTTGTTGAATTCCATTGGCAGGGATTTTGTTGAAGGTTTTTGCATTCAGGTTCATGAGTGATGCCAGCCAAGCCAAGTGCTGTCGAGTCGGATTCAAGTGATCTTGGTCTGTAATTTTCTTTTTTAGTGGGATTATTCCCTGGCTTTGATATCAGGGTTATACTGGCTTCATAGAATGAGTTTGCAAGTATTCCATCCTTTTCTATGCTGTGAAATAGTCTCAGTAGTATTGGAGCTAATTCTTCTCTAAAAGTTTGGTACAATTCTCTGGTGAAGCCATTTGAGCCAGGACTTTTTTTGGTTGGTAGTTTTTGGATGACTTTTTCAATCTCTTTCTTTGTGATGGGTTTATTAAGTTGTTCTACTTGTCCTTGTGATAATTTTGGCATGTGATAGGAATCCAGAAATGTGTCCATTTCCCCTAGGTTTTCAAATCTGTTAAAATACAGTCTTTGTAGTATTCTGTTATGATACTTTTGATTTATTTTGGATCTGTTGTGACATCTCCCATCTCATTTCTTATTCAGGTTGTTTCCTGTTTTTCTTTAGTAAGTTCAGTCAACAGTTTGTCAATTTTGTTGATCTCATCAAAAACCAGCTTTTGATCTTACCAACTTTTTCAATTGTTCTTCTATTCTCTAATTCATTTAGTTCTGCTCTAATCTTTATTATTACTTATTCAAGCTATAGAGTTAATTCTTTGGTTTGGGTCTTTTCTTCCTATCCGATGTGTGCATTTATAGAGATAAATTGACCTCTGAGTACTGCTTTGGCTGTATACTGCAGGTTCTGGTAAGATGTGTTTTCATTCTCATTTGAATCCGTAAATTTCTTTATTGCATCCTTGATTATATGGATTTTTGAGCAAGATATTCTTCAGTTTCTATGAGTTGCAATTTCTATCTGTTTCTTCTGCTATTGATTTAGACTTTCATGGCTTTACGGTCCAAGAAAATGCTTTACAATAATTTAATGGTTTAGATTTTGTTGAGACGTGCTTTATGGTCTATTCTGGAGAATGTTCAATGCGCATTGGAGAAGAAGGTGTATTTATCTGTTTATGGATAAGAAGTTCCGTATATGTCGATAAGGTCTAGTTGGTTGATTCTTGCAATAAGATCTTGTATGTCTTTACTGAGCTTTTTTCTAGATGATCTGTCCCGTACTGAAAGTGGAGTGCTGAAGTCTTCCACTATTATTGTGGAGTGAGCTGTCTCATTTTTCATTGTAGTCAGTTTTTGTTTGATGTATTTAAATGCTGTAGTATCAGATGCATAAATATTTAATATTGCTAAGTACTGTTTGTGTATTTAACCTTTCAGCAATAAATCGTGACCATCCATGTCCATGATGGTGGATTTTACGTTAAAATCTCTTTTAGCTGAGATCAGCATTTCCACACCTGTTCTTCTTTTTATGTTGTTCACTTGGTATGTATTATTTCATTCTTTCATTATCAGTTTGTTCATAGCTTTGAATCTAAGGTGTATTTCTTGTAAGCAACATATAGACAGATTGTGTCTTTTTATTCAGGATGTCACTCATCTCTTTGTTGGAGCTTTAGTCCATTCACATTCAGTGTAATTATTGACAGATGTGTGCTTAGTGGCATCATTTTCATGTATTTATTTTTGTGTTGGTGTTTTCTCTGTTCTTAATATTTTATTCTGGGTCAGTCTTCTTTGTGGTTGACTTTTCATCTTTGTCAGCATTGGTTTTGCATTTGTCGAGACTCCTGTATTAGGTTTCTTGTTTTGATATGTTGCATTGTTATTGGCTTTGTGGCTACCCCTATGATCCCCCTTAATATTCTAAATTTAAACCCAATTTTAACTTCTGCATATCTTTTTAACTTCCTCTCCCCCTGAAATGATTATAACTACTGTAGTATATCCCTGTTATTAGTGTGATAATGTCATAGTTTTCATGATATGTTCACTAGCTCCCTTCTTTTAATATTGCAGCTTTGAGTCAGTTCTGTGATTTTCCTAACTGAGTTGCATGCTGGATGCCGTGTCCTTCATTGCCACCTTAGATATACACTTAATGCTTTTGTTTTTCTAAGCATAGAGCTTCTTTCAGTATTTCTTGTAGTTTGAGTTTGGTTTTTACAAAGTCTCTAAGCTTCTAATTATCTAAAAATGTCTTAATTTCATTTTCATGTTTGAGAGACAATTTTGCAGAATATATAATTCTTGGTTGGAAGTTTTCTCCTTCACAGCTTTGCATATGTCATTCCACTGCCTTCTTGACAACATTGTTTCTGCTAAGAAGACAGACAAATGCCTACACGGCTTCCCTCTGAATGTTAGCTTTGCTTTGAGCCTTGCTGTCCTTAAGAGTATCTGTTCATGTTTAGTTTTATTAAGCTAGGGGTCTAGCTTTAGTTCAATACACATCTTTGATATCTATGTTCTCTTCTTTCATAATTTCAGGGAAGTTTTCAGTTAGCAGCTCAACAATACACTGTGTTTTCAGCTACCCTTCCCTGTTCAGAAACTCCAATTAATTGCAGATTATTCCTCTTGCTAGAGTCCCACATGTTTCTTAATGTTTCTTCATTTTTCTTATTTCTTTTCTCTGATTTCTCCTCATAAATGCAAGCCCTATCCTCAAAAACCCTAAGTCTGACTTCCATCTCCTCAGTTCTGCTCTTTTAGCTTTGGATTAAATTGCCTAATTCTATAATTTTGTTATTGATCTGCTGAATTTCAGATCATTGATGTTCTATCAGTTCTAATAGCTTCATTAATTTTTCATTTTGCTGTGCTGCATTTTGTTTAATCTCTAGGAGGGCTCTGTTTATAATTCCTTTGCACTCGACCTATGATAGTTTCAGAAAGGCATATTCAACTGGACTGTTTCTTTAAATGACTAGGAATGATTTGTTGCTTTCAGGCCATCTGGAGGCTCTGGTATTGCCTCAACAGAAGCTGAGGAGTAGTTCTGAGAAGGGAGTTGGTCACTAGCCACCTCTCTATGTACTCCAGTGACAGGGACCAGTAGACTCTCTGGGGTGGCAGGGTCCACCTCCTGGTGTCAAAGATGGCTCCCTACTTATGACTTCACTGAGGGGCCATCAACAAACCCTATGATGGGTGTCAGTAAAGGCTCGAAGAGATGTTGCCAGACTTCTCAGCAGTTATCTCTCTAGTCAGTCTCATTTTAAGAAGCTGAGAGTTGATCAACAGCTGACAAAATCATTCAGGCTGTTAGGTGTGGCAGGCCCTGCTTTCTGTCTGACAAAAGCAGCACCTTTTGGCCCTCACCAGATGCTGTGATGCACATCAGTTAGGGAGGGGTTACGGCCTTACTGTCATCCTCGGGCATGCCACTCCTATGAGGTAACACTGTCCTACAATCTTTCTGCTGGAAAAGTGCTTTCTGGACTGGCATTGCTTCTCAACTTGGAAATTAACCCATGCTGAGGCCTCTAGTTGGGTGACTCTATCTTCCAGCCAATCAAGATGGCATCCCAGCCAAGATGCCCTTCCTGCTGTGAAACCACAGAAACTGATGTAGCTCAGAAAAGAGAGGGTAGAGGGCTAGTGGTGTCCTCACTCAGTAGCCAGGCTGTCAAAATTTGGCTACTCCAGGTACTGTCTCTCTCCTACACTAAACTTGTTTATTTTAGCACTACAGTTTAGTGTGTTTGCTGGCTCATACCTGTTATCTGCCTCCAGGATAACAAACATGGTGTCAGTACCTGAAGTCCTCCCAAGAGGTGAGTCAGCAGGAGTGGGGCTGAGTGCACACCGCCTTGTCAAAGATAGGTAGTTTCCCGTTTAGTGGCGCATAGTCCAATCTGACAACACTATGGCATATCCTAGAGCTTTCTGGGTGTCCAGAGCACTCCATTCAATTACTAATTCAGGCCTCAATTCTCAGAGGGAATTGAGGAGATGTGTGTCTGGTCTGCCATCTTGGCCCCTCCCTACTGCCAGCCTTTTGATTAGTAGTCACACTTACAATGATTGCACCACCAATGTTCCCTTCCCCCCAAAAGAAATAACTGGTTCAATTATAATTATGTGAGTGTTCAAAAAGAGAAAGTTTTGTGAGGTCTTCCAGGTTTATTTTGTTTTTTCCCAGTTTAGAAGCTACCTACTGTCCCAGGTGAGAATAAACTATCAGCACAAGCAGAATTTCAAAACAGAGCACCAAGTATTGCCCTCTAGTGAATAAACAGGCCAGGTCAGCTGGAGTTGTTACCAGACAAACTCTGAGGTTTGTTGCTACCGGCTGTAAAGCCAATTGCAGAGAATGATCAAAGAATTTTATTTTCTGTGTGCTGGCAATACATGGGACAAATAGCATTTTAATTCTCAAAGCGTGTCTAAAACTGTCAGGGAAACTTGGAGGTTTGAAAGGGTGAGGCAGGGGCAGGTGCACTGGAGAGCGTCCTGTCTCCAGGAGCAGCCCAGGTGGAGTATGCACATCAAAGCAGGGGTTTGGAAGTTCTCGGTTGTAACCTGAGGCAGGGGTCACCCTGGCACCTTCAGTGATTACTCACTTTTCCACTCATTGGCTGTGCCTAAGAAGGAGCTACATAAAGCTGCAGAGATACTATCTCAGTGACCCCTGGCAGTTAATGCGTGATTTCCTGAGTGAGGTAGTGTTAAGGAAGCCAGGAATTTTAAGAAAAGGAAGTAGAAAGTCAGTTCTATAAAACAGGTAAAGAATTATTGCTGAATGTCTATGTTAACTTTCTCTTTGAAAACGGGGACCTGAAGCCCCTCCTCTTCCGAGTGACTCTTGTAGGGGGCATCTAAGACAATGCAAGGAACTGCATAGAATTGCTTGGTTACGTGTCTCCACAGGCAGTTATTTGTATCTCCTCCACTGCTTTTAGTCCTCTCTTCTATGCTATTCAGGGCTGCAGTGGCACACTGCAGAAATTTGGGAACTACTTATTTAATTATTATGACAAATTAGGAGCCCTGTGTGCACAGTGGTTAAACATTCAGTTGCTAACCAAAAGATCAAGGGTACCAGTGCAGCAGCTGTTCCATGGCAGAAAAGTATAACAATCAGTTTCCATTATAATTACAGCTTAGAAAACCCTATGAAACAACTACATTATGTCCTACAGGTTCACTGTGTGTAGAAATCAACTTAGCACCAATAGGTATTTTGATTTTATATGACATAATTAACTGAAATCAAGCACTTTAATTATATTTAAAAGCAAACTTGTTAAGTAGCACAGCGGAATCACATAAATAGATTTATACATGAATACTTTCTTTTTTTCAGTTTGCTAAAAGCAACAAAATATTTGCAGCAGACAGGACACTGTCCTACACTCATTATTAGACGTGAGAAAGAAGTTCATTTTACCTTTGAATATGTTGGTATTTGGTTATTTTCAACTACCTACAACTTCAATTATAAGATGTTAAACATTTAAAAATTGCAGGAAACTTTAGTGTGAATGAAGAAACAGATTTTGAACAAAAAAAAACTTTTGTAGGCCTTTTCCTTTCTCTTTTCTGCATGTTTTACACACACACACACACACACACACACACACACACACACACACACCACAACCTGTAGTACACGCTGTTTCAGAGGTTTCCAACTTTCTTTTCTTTATGATTTTTTTTTCCTCTGGAGACTGGTAAAGGCTAACCATCTCTAGAGTCTGAAGATTAGTACTTCTACTAAGTTATTGATACTCTTTTTCCCTTCTTTTTAAACATGCACCTAAATATTTGTGTTTCTTAAATTTTGAATTAGAAACTAAAGGAAAAGTGGAACAGTCTCATGAAGAAGAATACAACCTTAGCTCAAAATATATGCAATTAGAGATTTTCACAAAGCCATTATTCTCCTTAAACTTCAGGTGCTAACTGAGTTGAATTCTTGAGTGTTTAACATTTTCCAAGACCAAGTAGCAAATTTTCCGAGATTTGTTAATAAAACAACTGGAACCAGTTTGCCACCCAGTGGTGTTTCCACAAATTGCAATCTACTGGGGAAAAAATTAAATTGGAATACACATGCTGTTAAACAATTTTTGTATATGTGCATTTCTTTTTTCACGACTAGGCAAATGCTCCTCCATTCTTCAACTGAACACATTTATTTCCTACTTTTTGATGGTTCTATTCTATTGTGAGCTTATGTATAGATACACCTTTATTAGTTTAGAATCTCAGGTTGTTTTTATAAATAATTTACTTTTGCTGTTGTATTTCAAAATGTAAACAGCAGAAAATGAGGCCATTTAATACATAGACAAACATATCTTTGTATTTTTGATTCACCTTAATCCAATAAAAGTCTCATTCATTTTTAGTGGCCTGAATTCAAGAGAGCATGAGTTTACCATCATGCATGCTGGAGGAGAAAGTTTTGTAAATTTGCTAGTTTTTATTTATGAGGGTATATCACATTTTACTATGATATCAGATAAATGAGACACTATGATGTCAAATTCAGAGGTTGAATTTGAAAACCTAAAAACTTAAAAAAAAAATGAAATCAAAGCAAATCCATCAATGCCAAGTCAATTCTGACTCATGGAGACAGTATAGAGTTGCCCCGACAGACTTCTGGAAACTAAAGCAGTATTCAAATAAACAGTGTAGAGACCTCAAAAAAAATTTTTTTTACACTTGGAAATCCCCTTTAGTAAATGTACTCTAGCTTGAGGCAGTTAAGTTTCTCATATAATATTAAACAATTTTTACTTATCCTATGTAGACTCAATGGCAGTATGTAGTTTATGTATACTTTCGCTTTATGAAAATAAAAACTACTTAGCCCTGGCCTTCAAAGTCTACCCCTGGTTAAATTATCTGTTCAAGTTGTTGAAAAATATCAAATCAATCTGGTTTGATGTTCCTTTTTTTTTTTTTTTCTCCTTAGTTACTTGTAAATGACTGAAAAGTACTGTTTTAGCCAGCTAGGGCTGCTCTAACAGAAATACCACAGAGCAGATGGCTTTACAAAGGAAAGTTTATTCTAACATAGTCTGGTAGGTTACAAGTCCAAATTCAGGATGTCCACTCCAGGAGAAGGCTTTCTCCCTTGTTGGCTCTGGAGGAAAGTCCACCATTACATCAGTCTTTGTCCAGGGAGTATCTTGGAGCAGGAACCTCAGTTCTGAAGGACACACTCTTCTCCCGGTGCTGCCTTGTTAATGATGTGAGATTCCCAATTCTCTGCTTGTTTCCATTTACTTTTACCTTGGAAAGCCTTCTTCCAGAGCAGACATTCAGAATTTGGACTTGTAACCTACTAGACTGTGTAAGAATAAACCTTCCTTTATTAAAAACATCCACTCTCTGGTATTTCCGTTAGGGCAGCCCTAGCTGACTAAAACAGAATTTGGTACCAGGAGTGGGCTATATCAACAGTGTTACTATTAGCCAGACTCTAGAACCACTTGAAAAGATTCATTTTTATAATTTTGTTTCCCTAGAACTCCACTCCCAGTATCAAATTGTCTTAGGCTGGATTTTCTAAGGAAGCAAAAGCAGTAACACATATATATACAAGGAAAGATTTATATACAAATTAAAGGAAAGATTTGCATATAAGGGAAACAGCTCACACAATTGCAGAAGCTGAATGTTACAAGTCTTGCTACAAGCCTCACGTGACCATGGGAGCTGGTAAACCCAAGGTAAGCAGGTCAGAGACCAGAGTTCTAGATCACCGGTTGTGTAGATCGGTGAATCCCAAACTGGTGGCAAGATGGAGCTGCAGAGGCTGGCAAACCCAGGATAGGCAGGTCAGGGAACAGGACTCTCAAGTGCTGGCTGTAAGGGTTGATGAATCCAACAGCCGCTAGTTCAAGTCCAGGAACCAGATGCCAGAAGAGAGCAGGGCCTGCGGGCTACATGAGCAGATAGGCAGTAAGTGGTGGAAGACAGAGAGATGAGAACTGAGGGGTAGAAAGCCACCTCAGGTCCTGCCCTGCCATTTGATACAGCAGCCAAATACGGAGTAGTCAAGTTGCCATAATCCTGACCAGCACCAGTACATAAACCCAAAACCAAACTCACTGCCTTCAAGTCGATTCCACCTCAAAGCAACCCTATAAGACAGAGTAGAACTGTCCCATAAGGATTCCAAGGAATGTCTGGAGTACTCAAATTAGCAACCTTTTGTTTAGAATCTGTCACTTCTTTAACCACTGCACCAACAGGACTCTTGAAAGGCACATAGCAGAAACAAAGAAGTATTACCTAATAGTATTCCTAACCTCAAAATAAAATAAATTCTCAGATAGTTCAGAATCAGACTTCCAAATCTTGGAGTTTCAGCAAGTTGTTTCATTCAATATGAATCAAAAATAATTGAGCTCAAAGTTGACACATCAATATTGGGACCAGTCGGTGGCACTTGGCTTGGCTAGCTATCATGTGAGTCATAACAAAATGCATAGTAGAACACAGAATCACTTCTATGAAGTTCTTTTAAAATTGAAAAGACATTAAGTCCAAACTGAGGAATAGTCTGTAAAATAACTGGCCTGTAGTGATGGTTTCATGGTAGAATTTCACCTTCCGCAACTGGTTTTATTTGTTTGTTTGTTTGATTTTGCCTTTTTTTTTTTATTATGACTGAGTGAAAATATACATTCCCATATAAATTTACATGCCCACCTATATGCAGCTTCCACTGCTCTCCCTGCCCAGTGACAGCACACTATTCCTCTATGCTCCATACATGTCTCATCCCCCATCAGTCACCTTTCCCCTCCTCTCCATTCACTCTCCTTCCTCCAGCTAGAGGTAAGAAGGATGGTATCCTATAGATGTATAGAACCATAAAGTACATCCAATATATGGTCACTCTGGTTTAATTCCTGGGCAATGTACCTCATGCGTAGCTACTGTACATTTGTCATAATAGGTTTTTATATCACTGAACATTTTTCGGATGAGTCTCTTAACGCAGACTAGGATGAGAGGCCTGGTGATCTACTTTCAAAAAGCCGCCAGTGCAAACAACAGTTCATTTGTGCAAGGGCCACTATGAGTCAGGGGTCAACTCCAAGGGAGTTAACAAAACCAAATCTTCAAAAATGTCACGGACAAGACACATAAAGGCTGAGTTGCTGCTCCAAACTAAGGGATCTAAAGAGACACATGGCAAATGAAATGAAAGACTGATTTTTTTGAGGATTAGAAGTAGCTTAAACAAACATTGCACAGACAATGGGTGAAATTTGAAAATGAACTCTGAACAGATAGTAGTACTGTATCCATGTTAAATTTTCTGATTTTGATAATGATAGTTTGCTTATGTAAGAAAAGTCATTGGTCAAAGGAAATATGTACCTTGAGAAAACCCATAAAATATGAATAAATATATGGACCCAGGATGTTGAGATGTTTTCTTTTTCATATTCCAAGAAGGAAACAGGTCTGAACAAGAAATTCTGAGTCTTGTAATTCCTGCTCCCTGCCTTCTTTTATGGCTGCTTAACGAGGGCTGAATGTTTCGTGTGTCAACTTCTGTTTTTGTACTAATAGAGATAGATAACTATTATTGAGTTGACTCCATTGCATGACAGCCTTATGTACAACAGAAAAATTGCTGTAAGGTTCTATGTCATTGTTATGACTGTCAGCATGTTAAAGTCTATTGTTGAGGTCATTGTGTCTCTTGTTTTCTGTGATCCTTTTCCTTACCAAACATGAAGTCCTCCTCCAGTAACTGATACATTCTGTTGATGTATCCAAAGCAAATGAGTTAGACATGTGAGTTTTATAGCCGAGCCAAGCCAAGTGCCGTCAGTCGGATAGGCTAATTTATAAGTGCAGATAACCAGGCTTTTCTTTTTATTCTAGTCTGGAAGCTCTCCAGAAACCTGTCCACCATGAATTACCTTGATGGTATTTGCTTTACCAGTAGCATAGCTTCTAGCATCACAGCAACTCACAAGCCACCACAGTATGACAAATAGACAAGTAGTGGATATTTGTATAAAGGGAAGTCAACATTTTCCAACTTGATCTCCCTAACCTCCCTTCTACAAAAGCTTTGAAGATGAAATTAAAACAGTCTAAAAGTTAGTTAACGATGATTAAATTCTTGCATGGTTGAAAGTGAAGGGAAAGGAATACAGAGCACTCTATTCTGATGAGCTATTAGAAGCCAGAGGAGATGGACTCTGGCCACATTCCTTCAAGAAATTACATCACATGGCAAGACAGCACTGATTATCTGTCCTTTGTTATTGACTTAATATCTTATGTGCCTCAAGTGGTTAAGTTCTCGTAGTACTTTCTTTTGTATTATCTCATCAGTTTCCACAAGAATGTGAGTGAGATATAAACTACATTGTTTTAATAATAAAAATACGGCTTGTATATGATAACAAAACCTCAATTTTTGTTTTCTAAGAGTTATTCCTGGACAGAGCTGGTAGTATTTCTTAAGACCAAAATTGTCTCATGAGCCTTCAATACCCATTGATTGGATGCAGAATACTCACTTAGCAGAGCTTTTTGATATTGAGGAAAGAGCTAAATCTGAAATATTCCTGTCATGGGATGCCAGCCACTTTTATACCACTTTCTAAGTGTACAAACATAAGCGTGAGTTCTTTTACCTCAGTGAGCCTCATTTTTGTCATGGTTTTACACTTCTAATTGCATATCTATGGCCATAAATCTGAAGTAGCATTATTTAATGTGTTTCTTCATTATGATTTACTATAACTTAATTGAACTATAATGTAGGGTACATATGCTAAATGCACAGTTTGATGTAATAGCACAAACTCAACACAGTCCTGCAGCCATTGCCTAGATTGTAAAAGGAAACAGTACTAACACCCAGAAGCCCTTCTCATGTACTCATATTTACATAGTGTATTCTACAGTTTACATCATTGTGTGGCTTAGTCTTTTCAATCAGCATCATATTTTTGATATCTAAATAGCTGCATTGTATTCCATCATACAAATTGAGAACAATTATTTACTGTAACACATTTTTCTCAATTTTTCATTTGATGAAATAGGGTATTATATGGAAGAAAGAGCCCTGAGGACACAGTGGTTAAGAAGTATATCAGCTAACCAAAAGGTTGGCAGTTTGAATTTATCAGCTACTCTGTGAAAACTTCATAGGATAGTTCTACCTGTAGGATCACTGTGAGCTAGAATTGACAATATTTTAATTTTTTTGGTATGAAATGAAGAAGCTAGGAGAGAGAAAAAAGAGGGAGAAGAGGATGAGGGAGAGATACAAAAGTTATTTCATTTCATTTCCCACCACCTAGCACAATAAATAATTTTGAACAATTTGAATAGGATCCATTCAATGGCCACCTAGATGGGATAAATTCTGCATTCCATACTTTGTTCATGTGAAAGGAGAATGTTCTGGATTGTCTCCTCACATGGATTCTCTGGCAGGACACTTCTAATACTTGTGACCACCAGAGAAGAAACCCATTCCTAGTCTTCATAACTCAAACTTACATCACATTGGATGCTTCCCAAGCATTTTATATTTATTTTTCATTTTTAGCTAGTCCTTGCTTTTATTCCTTTCTCAACCAAAATGAAGTATATAAAAACTCTGGCTATAGTTCAGGCTGCCTCATGCTGTGGGGTGAGGCAGGACATTTGCTGCCTGCCAGGTTGCAGATGCATAGGTCAGATCCCCATTCTGTTTTAAGGAGGGATAATTAGCCTAATTAGAAAATTCTGCTTAAAGCACTACTAAGTCAAATGGCCAGCCAAAGCCAAGTGCTGAATTCAAATGGCAGCAAGTGCTTTACGTCACTCGACTGATCTTAAAATTGTTTAAAAGTTGAGCTGTGGTAGTTCCTGGCTCTATTTCCTTATGCAGCATCAAGGTCCATGGTCAGGTTTTATAAGATGTGTTTAGGCTGATGATCACCTTGCCAAGCATACAGATGATAAAAACAGGGCTCATATGTAAATAATAAAACCTAAATTTGTTTTTAAAGAGTTGTTCCTGGAGGCAGCAGAGTCAAGATGGTAGACTAAACACATGTCTCCCTAAAACCCTGTGCAAACCAAGACCTGAACTGATAATTAAATGGAACATTCTGGACGTCCAGTGAGCCCTAGGATGCCACATAAGGCCACTAATTTGGACTTTATACTACTGAACAGAAAACCCCTTCTCTTTCTCTGATGCCACTTATGGTAAACATTGGCTTGCACAGACTGAAGGGAACTCACCATTTTAACTTTTTTCCCTTTGTCTTAGCCAGAGGATGGAGCCAGGAATTGACAAGCAGCTAATCTCAGATGCACTGCTGGTGGGATTGGCAGGTGAAATTGCTATATTTTGAGAACTTGGCTTCGGACTCTGTGCATCTCGGCACTTTGGCCTCTCTTTCCACCTCTGCCATACAGTAGCCAGTACTGCAGCAGACCATGAGCTTGTGTGGGACACCATCTTAATCTACTGGGAGGCAGATACACCCATACAGAGGCCCCAGCTGGACTTAGTTTCCAGGCTAGGAGGCAATGCCTGCCTGGAGGAAAGCACTTTTATGACAAAAAAGGCAATGGTTACACAGTATTTCCTAGAGCTGGGGCCTGGCAACAGAGGCTGTGGACTCTGAGCATCTCAGCACCTTTGGCCTCTCTTTCCACCTCCACTATAAAGTAGCCTGTACCCAGGCAGGCATCCAGTTTCTGTAGGACACCATCTTGTTCCACCGGGAGGAGGAAATACCCATATAGACGCCTCAGCTGCACCTAATTCCTGGGCTGGAAGGGAGTGCCTGCCAGGAGGAGAGCACTTTTCCAGCTCAAAAGCAGTATTCTACACAGTGTCACCTACAGCTGGGGACTGACAGCAGAGGCCAGTAGGGCAGTAGTCTTTCTGTATTTTGACTTAGTTTATAACATCTGGCCATAGATCTGGTGCTTAATTTCCCAGCTGGAAAGAGGGACCTATACACCTGAAAACCTGACTGACCTTGGAAGTTGTCTAATACATTTTACCTTTCATTTTAAGACTGCCTAGAGAAATAACTGCAGTCAGTCCTCACAGTGTTTCTCCTAGCATCTATTGACTCACAAGATGCCCTAAAAGCAACAAACTCCAGAGAAAAGCATAACCAAGAAATCACCCATGGCTTCAGAAGCCCCCAAAAGAAAGCACCACAGAACTTCCCAGAAGAAGAAACTTTTCTGAAACTGAAGGTGAATACAGAGACCTGATAGACCTTATACAAAATGCAGCAGAGAAAAATGAAAAATGAAGCCAGCTGTTCAATCTGATGGAAATGAAATCCAACAGGTCAAGAACAAAATCAAAGACGTAGAAACTTCAATTCAGAGCCAAGAAAACAGAAGAGGACAAATGAAAAAGAGACTTTCTGATTTGGAAAACAGAGCTACTGACTCCAGCATCTATGAGGAGAAATCAGAAAAAAGAAACAAGAAAAATGAAGAAGCATTAAGAAGCATATGGGACTCTATTAAGAGGAACAAATCTATGATTCATTGGAGTTCCCGAACAGGGTGAGACACCTGAGAACACAGAGTATTGTGGCTGAACTGCTGACAGAAAACTTCCCAGAAATTGTGAAAGAAGAGAATATAGATATCCAAGACATCAATATCCAAGATATCCAAGATATCAAATGCCAGTCAATATAGATCTCAAAAGAAAGAGTCCAAGACATATTATAATCAAGCTTAACAAAATGAAACATAAACAGAAATGCTTAAAGGCAGAAAGACTCAAAGCAATGCTAACATTCAGAGGGAAACTCTGTAGGCTTTCATCGGATTTCTCAGCACAAATAGTTCTGGTACAGAGACAGACACATGACATATTCAAAACTTTGAAGGAGAGGAACTTCCAACTAAGAATTATACATCCTGCAAAACTATGTTTCAAATGTGAAAATGAAATTAAGATCTTCATGATAAACAGAAACTCAGAGACTTTGTAAAAACCAGACCAAGGCTACAAGAAATACTGAAAGAATGTCTTGGCTTAGAACAACAAAACCACTAACTTTATATTTTAGAAGCAAATACAGGACACATCACCCAGAATCTTACTCAGTTAGTGAAGGCTCCAAACTCAGTCAAAACTATAATAGTGAAAGAAACAAACTAGTGATCAAACCATGAAAACTATGATGTCATCATGTTAAGAAGAGGGATGTATTGCAGTCATTATATTCCTTCCAGATGGAGAGGAAGTTAATAAGAATGGCAGTAAATGAAATTGGGCTTATACATAGTTTATTAAGGGAGATCATAGGGGCAGCCATAAAGCACAATAAAGATGCAACATATCAAATCAAGAAACATAATACAGGACTCTGGTCAACCACAAAAGCAACACTGGAGAAGGTGAAAAATCAACTCACAAAGAAGACTGTCCCAGAACAGATTAACAAGAACAACAGAGAAAACATCAACACAAAAATAAACATATCACAAGGAAGCATTGAACACACACCTCTCAACAATTACATTGAGTGTGAATGGACTGAATTCTTCAGTAAAGAGACACTGAGTGACATCTTGGATCAAAACACATGATGCGTCCATATGTTGCCTACAAGAAACTCACCTTAGACTTAAAGATAGGAACAAACTAAAAATTAAAGGATGGAAGAATATATATCAAGTTAATAATGAAGAAAGAAGAGCAGGGGTAGCAATTCTAATCTCAGATAAAATTGATTTCAATGTAAAATCCACCATCATAGACAAGGATAGACACTACTGCTCAAAGTTTCAATACACAAAGAGGGTTTAACAACATGAAATATTTATGCACATGATATTAGAGCACCTAAATACATCAAAGAAACACTGACTACACTCAAAAATGAGATACATCACTCCACAATAATAGTTGGAGACTTCAACTCTGCATTCTCAATGTTGGACAGATCTCCAAAAAAAAACTCAATAAAGACACAGAAGAACTTGTTGACACAATTAACCAACAAGACCTCATCGTCGTATACAGAACTTCCTATCCATCAGCAGACAACTACCTCTTCTCCTCCAGTGCACATAGAACATTCTCCAGAATATACCATGTGTTAGGAAATAAAGCAATTCTCAACAAAATCCATACCATTGAATTAACGCAAAGCATCTTCTCAGATCATAAAGTTGAAATCAATAGAATAAAAAACATAGAAACTGGAACTTCTGAAAACATGAACAACATTTTGCTCAAAAAGCCACAGGTTATAGAAGAAATCAAGGAAGAAATAAAGAAATTTATGGATTCTAATGAGAATGAAAACACTTCCCACTAGAACCTGTGGGATACAGCCAAAGCAGTGCTCAGAGGTCTGTTTATCTCCATAAATGTACGTATCTAGAAAGAAGAAAGCAAGCAAATCAAAGAACTAACCCTACAGCTTGAACAAGTAGAGAGAGAACAACAGAGGAATCCCTCAGGCAACAGAAGAAAACAGATCATAAAGATTAGAGAAGAACTAAACAAATTAGAGAAGAACAATTGAAAAAAATTGAAAAGACCAAAAGCTGTTTTTCTTAAAAGATCAACAAAATTGACAAACCATTGTCTAAACTTTCTAAAGAAAAACGGGAAAGGAAACAGATAACCCAAATAAGGAATGAGAGGGGAGTGGTCACAACAGATCCAACAGAAATCAAAAATATCATAACAGAATACTGTGAAAGACTGTACTTTAAGAAATTTGAAAACCTAGAGGAAATGGACAAATTCCTTGTTTCATATCACCTACCCAAATTACCACAAGGTGAAGCAGAACAAATTAATAAACCCATCACAAAGGAAGAGATTGAAAAAGTCATCAAAAACTACCAGTGAAAAAGAGCCGGGGCCTAGATGGCTTCACCACAGAATTCTACCATGCTTTTAGAGAAGAATTATCTCCAATACTACTGAAACTATTTCAAAGGGAAGTGGATAGAAAGAAATGGAATACTCCCCAAATCCTTCTATGAAGCCAGCATAACACTGACACCAAAGCCAGGAAAAGACCCAACAAAAAAGGAGAACTACAGACCTATAAGACTCATGAATCTAGATGCAAAAATCTTCAACAAAATTCTTGCCAATAGGATACAATAACATGTCAAAAAATAATAATCCACCATGACAAAGTTGGGTTCATACCAGAAATGTAAGCATGGTTCAACACCAGAAAAAACAATTACTGTGATCAACCACATAAATAACACAAAAGACTAGAAACACCTGATTTTGTCTGTTGAAGCAGAAAATGCATTTTATAAAGTCCAACACTTATTCATGCTAAAAATTCTCAGCAAAGTAGGAATAGATGGCAAATTCCTCAATGCAGTACTGGCCATTTATACAAAGCCAACGCCTACATCATCCTGAATGGAGAGAAACTGAAAGTTTCCCTTGAGAACAGGAACTAAACAAGGATGCCCACTCTTACCTCTCCTATTCAGCATTGTACTAGAAGTTCTAGCCAGAGCAATTAGACAAGACCAAGAAATAAAGGGCATCTGCATGAGCAAAGAAGAAGTAAAAATCTCCCTATTTGCAGATGATATGATTGTATACACAGAGAATCCCAAGGAATCAATAAGCAAACTACTCAAACTGATAGAAGAGTTTCAGCAAAGTCTTACGATACAAGATAAACATAAGTAAACCACTAGAATTCCTTTATACCAACAATGAGATTATTAAGGAAGAAATCACCAAATGAATACCACTTGCTATAGCCCCTAAGAAGATGAAGTACCTAGGAATAAATCTAACCAGGGAAATAACAGACCTTTACAAAGAGAACTACAAGTCCTTACTACAAGAAACTAAGAGAGTTACATAAATGGAGAAATCTACCCTGCTCATGGACAGGAAGACTTAACATTGTGAAAATGTCTATTTTACCCAAAGCAATCTACTTATAGAATGCAATCCCCAAACAAGTTCCAGAAACATTTTCTAATGAGATGGAGAAACAAATTATCAACTTTGGAATGGAAAGAAGCCCTGGATAAGTAAAGCACTACTGAAGAAGAAGAACACACTGGGAGGCCTCTCTTTACCCGACTTTAGAACCTATTACACTGCCACAGTAGTCAAAACAGCCTAGTACTGGTACAATAAGAGACAGATAGATCAATGGAACAGAATCGAGATCCCACAGATGGCACCATCTTCCTATCAATAGTTGATATTTGACAAAGGCCCTAAGACATTAAGCTCGGGTGAAAACAATCTCTTCAACAAATGGTGCTGGCAAAATTGGATATCCATCTGCAATAAATTGAAACAGGATCAATATCTTATACCTTATATAAAAACCAACTCAAACTGGATAAAAGACCTAAATATCAAATCTAAAACGTTAAAGCTCATCCAAGAAAAAATAGGAACAACAATGGAAGTTTTAATACACAGTGTAGACAGACTTCAAAATCTGTCAAACAAACCATAAAAAACAGAAGAGAAAATAGATAAATGGGAACTACTAGAATCAAACACTTTTGCTCATCCAAAGGCTTTATTAATACAATTAAAAGTCCAGCTACAGAATGGGAAAAATTATTTGGCCACTATATGTCAGACCAATGCCTGATCTGCATAATCTATAAGGTACTACAAAATATCAGTAAGAAAAAGATAGATCATACACTTAAATGTTGGGCAAAGGAGATGGACAGACACTTCTTTAAAGAGGAGATCCAGGCAGTCAGAAAACAGATGCAGACATGCTCATGATCATTAGCTATTACAGAAATACAAATCAAAGCTACAATGAGATACCATCTCACCCTAACAAGATTGGCCATGATCCAAAAACCACAAAACAACAAATGCTGGAGAGGCTGTGGAGAAATTGGAACTCTCCTACACTGTTGGTGGGATTGCAAAATAGTGCAACCTCTTTGGGAAACAATCTGGTACGTCCTTAGAAAGCTGGATATAGATATACCGTTTGACCCAGTAATTCCACTGCTTGGAATATATTCTACAGAATCAAGGTCATTCATACCAACTGATAGATGCACGTGAATGTTTATCACAGCACAGTCCACAGCAGCAAATAGATGGAATCTACCGAACAATAGAGGAATGGATAGGTAAACTACGGTTGATATACTCAGTGGAACACTATGCAATGATAAAGAACAACAATGGTTTTAGGAAACATCTCATAACCTGGTTTCAATTGGAGGACATTATGTTGAATGAAAGTAGTCAGAGACAAAAGGACAAATATTGTATGAGACTCCTATGATAAGAACCCCCAAACAGACTCATGCATTGAAGACAATACTCTTTGATGGCTGCAAGGGATGGGAGGGAGGGAGGGGGAGAAGGGAAGGGCTTAGATTACATAGTTTATAGAAATTTGGTTGCATGAAATTGGTGACAGGACACATTAGAAAGAAGATCAATATTAACTGTACTTCAACATAACGTGAATACTTCTCCCATCTTAACCAAATATTACAAGGACAGAGTAGCTGGGGTGGGAGACCAGGGACCATACTCTCAGGGGAAATCAAGGCCAATTGGCACAACTATCATTTTGCTAAGAGAACCCTCTGCACCCCACATTGGTGAGTGACATCTGGAGTTTTAAAGGCTGCCAAACTGCCATCTGAGGGTACACCAAATGATCCCAACTCAGCAGGAATGGATGATCACCAAGGACCAAAACGACATGGGGGAAAAGAGAACCAGAAGACAGATCCATATGATTGGACGAACAGGATAGTGCCTGTCCACCATCACTGATAGATGAGTCTTACTGGCAACACAAGAGTAAAGAGAGGTGCATCCTGAGATCTCTGTTAAAAGACCACAACTGATGGTCCAGGGCCCTCGGAGTTCCCCTGGGAGCATGGTCCCTGGCCCTGATGCTGTCCATGTCCATAAGTCATAATGGAGGTCAACTCTTGGACAGGAGTAGATTGGACTTGGTGACATAGAGTGACAATACCATGTGTGTGCTTTTTGGTTCTATGCATCTATAGGATGTCATCCTGCTGACTTCCTACTGGAGAAAAGGGAGTGGATGGAGTGAATAGGAGATTGTTGGAAGGATAAGACATGTATGGAGCAGAGAGGAAGAGTGTGCTGTCACAGGGCAGGTAGAGCAGTGGGAGCTACATATAGGTGGGCATACAAATTTATATGGTAACGTACATTTTCATTTAATCATAATAAAAAAAAGTTGGAAAATTCAATAAAGAACTTTCAATAATAGATATAGACCAGATAGAATATAGACTAGACAGGTTAGGAGAGTAATAGCAACTAGAAGATTTGAACAACATTATAAACCAAATAGACCTAACAGGCACATAAAGAACACTCCACACCCAACGTCAGCAAAATACATGTTCTCTTCCAGTACGCTTGTGTCATCCTCCAGGATTACCATATAAATAATCTTTAAAAGTCTCAATAAATTTAGAAAGATTGAAATTCTGTATGTGTCTTCTCTGACCACTATGGAATAAAACCAGAATAACATAAATAAGTGAAAGTTAAACAACACTCTTAAAGGATGAACAGATAAATAAAAGGGAAACCATAAAATTGTTAGAGATGAGTAGAAATGAAAGCACAGCATACCAAAATCTATGGGAAAGACAATCCAATCAAAAATTGAGCAAAGGATACAAACACATACTTCACCAAGAAGACATCCAGATGAATAACAGACACATGAGGAAATTTTAGTGATGATTAGCCATTAACTCGCAAACCCCATTGTTGTCGATTCAGTTCCCACTAACTGAAGTCCTAGAGGACAGAGTTAAACTGCCCCACATAGTTTCCAAGGAACATCTGGTGAATTTGAACTGCCATCCTCTTGGTTTTCAGCTTTATCTCTTAACCACTTTATCACTATGGCTTCCCATTAGTCATTAGAGATATGCAAATCTAAAGTACAATGAAATACCATCTCACTCTAACATTACTGAAACTAACAAAGGGAAAAAAGGAAGGAAGGGAGGAAGGAAGGGAGGGAGGGAGGGAGAGAGGGAGGAAGGAAGGAAGGAAGGAAGGAAGGAAGGAAGGAAGGAAGGAAGGAAGGGAGGGAGGAAGGGAGGGAGGAAAGGAGGGAGGAAGGGAGGGAGGGAGGAAGAGGAAGTATAAAATTCAAATCAGTTTTGCATGCTCGTCTATCTGCAGCTCCTTGTGCTCTCCCTGTCTGGTGACAGCACACTCTTCCTGTTCGTTCTATACTTCTAGCATCCTCTTGTCAAATTTCTGTCCTCTCCTCTCCACTCTCTCCCATCTAGAAAGAGAACAGTAGAATATCCTCCTATAAATACATAGAACCATAGAGCACACACACCATACAGACACATTGTGTCCCCAAGTCTAATCCATTCTTGTCTGAAGAGCTGACTTCAATAGTGTTGATTTATTCCTAGATATTTTATCTTTTGGGGGGCTATAGAAAATTGTATTGATTTGGTGACTTCTTTAATGATTTCTTCATTGATATAAAGGAACCTTACTGATTTATTTATGTTTATCTTGTATCCGGATACTTTGTTGAACTCTTCTATTAGTTTGAGTACTTTACTTATGGATTCTTTTTTTTTTTTTTTACTGTGATTGAGTGAAAGTGTACAATCCAATATAAATTTACATGTCTATGTGTAGCTCCCACTGCTCTCCCTGCCCAGTGACAGCACACTTCTCCTGTCAATTCTATACATGTCATATCCTCCTAAAAATCTCCTGTCCCCTCCTCTCCCCCCTCCAGTAAGAGACCAGCAGTATGACAACCTATAGATGCACAGAACTGTAAAGTGCACACACAATATGATCATTTGGTGTTACCAAGTCCAGTCCATTCCTGTCTGAAGAGTTGACCTCAGTAATGACTTATGGACAAGGGCAGCATCAGCACCAGTGGCTATGCTCCCAGGGGAACTCCGAGGCCCCTGGACCATCAACTGAGGTCTTTTAGTGGAGTTCTCAGGGGTGCACCCCTTTTTATTCTCATGTTGCCACTGAGACTCAACTTTATGAGCCCCATTACTGCTATCACTGGTGGTAGCCTGGCACCATCTGGTTCCTCCGGTCACATGTCGCACTCACGTAGGTCTCTATGTCTTCTGTGTTCTCTTTTCCAGATGTCATTTTATCCTTGGTGATAGTCTGTTCCTGCTGAGTTGGGACAATTTGGTTTGCCTCAAATGGCAGCATGCTAGCTTTTAAGACCCTGGATGCCACTCACCAACATGAGGTGCTCAAGACTCCATTAGCAATGTGCTGTTATGCCAGCTGGCCTCGATGTCCCCTGACAGCATGGTCCCCAGACCCTCATCCTTACTACTCTGTTCTTGCAATATTGAGTTGACATTGGAGGAGTGTTCATGTTGCGTTGAAATCCAGATAAATTGATCTTCTTTCTAATGTGTGCTATCACTGATTTCACCCAACCAAATTTCTATCAATTATCTAATCTATAACCAATCTTCTCCCTCCCTCTCTCCCCACCTTTGCAGCTGTTAGAGTATTTTCTTCTATACAAGAGTCTGTCTTTAAGTTCTTATCGTTAGGATTCTCTGCATATCCAATCATGTCATCTGCAAATAGGGAGATTTTTACTTCTTCTTTACCGATGTATGGACAAGGGCAGTGTCAGCACCAGGGGCCATGCCCTTTATTTCTTTGTCTTGTCTAATTGCTTTGGCCAGAACTTCTAGTTCTATGATGAATAGAAGATGTGAGAGTAGGTAATCTTGTCTAGTTCCCGTTTCAAAGGGGAATTCTTTCAGTCTCCATTCAGGGTGATGTCGGGGATGGCTTTGTGCAGATAGCACTTATTGCCTTCTGTCTTGGTCACCTGGTACTGCTCTAATGGAAAATACCACGAGTGGAAGGTTTCATGTAGAGAAGGTTTTATTGTTTCAGTCCGGTAAGCCACAAATCCATTTATAAATTGTAAGTCCATTCAGTAGGAGAATTTATCACAGTCCGGTAGGCTAAGTCCACATCCAGTGAGAGCATCTTGGCACAGGAACCTCGGGTCCAAAGGACGTGCTCTGCTCTCAGTGCTTCTCTCTCGGTGGTATGAGGTTCCCAACTTCCTCAGCTCACTTGTCTCACTTATATTCCACAAGCTTGTAGCTTGGGTCCTGCTTCACTAACACAACTGTAAACCATTCTTCATCATCAGTATCACAGAGGCAGGATTCACAACACATGGGAGGAAGGACACCATGTTGGAACGTCAAACCAATTCAAATCAACACATACATTTTTGGGGGGACACAATTCAATCCATGACACCTTCTAATCCTGGTTTGCTGAGAGCATTTAGCATGAATGAGTGCTGGACTGTCAAATGCCTTTTCTACATCAATTGACAAAATCAGGTGATTCTGGTCTTTTGTGTTGTTTGTGTGGTTTATCACATTAATTGTTTTTCTGATGTTGAACCAGTCTTGCACCCCAGGTATGAATCCAATTTGGTCATAGTGAATTATTTTTTTGGTATGTTGTTGAACTCTATCAGCAAGGATTTTGGTGATGATTTTTGCAACTAGGTTCATGGGTGATATTGGTTTCTAGTTCTCTTTTTTTGTTTTGATCTTTTCAGTTTTTTCAATTGTTCTTCTACTCTCTAATCTTTTTCAGTTGTTCTCTAATCTTTCTTATCTGAGGGGTTCCTTTCTTGCTCTCTTTCTACCTGTTCAAGCTGTAGGGTTAACTCTTTAGTTTGAGTCCTTTCTTCCAGATGTGTGCATTTATAGAGATAAACTGACCTCTGAGTCCTGCTTTGGCCCTATCTCATAAGTTCTGGTAGGAAGTGTTTTCCTTCTCATTGGAATCCATAAATTTCTTTATTTCATCCTTTATTTCTTCTATAACTCATGGCTTTTTGAGCAAGATGTTGTTCAGTTTCCATTAGTTCTAATTTATATCTTTTTTTCTGTTATTGATTTTGAGTTTTATGGCTTTGTGGTCTGAGAAGATGCTTTGCAATAATTCAATGATTTGAATTTTGTTGAGATTTACTTTGTGTCCTAATACATGGTCTATTCTGAAAAATGTTCCATGTGCACTAGAGAAGAAAGTGTAGTTATCTGTAGAGGGATAAGAAGTTCTGCATATGTCAATGAAGTTTCCTTGGTTAATTGTGACAATAAACTCTTCTGTGTCTTTACTGAGCTTTTTTCCCAGAAGATCTGTCCATTACCGAAAGTAGAGTGTTAAAGTCTCCAACCATTAGTGTGGTATGATCTATCTCATTTTTTAATGTAGTTAGTGTTTCTTTGATGTACTTAGATGCTCTAGTATTGGGTACATAAATATTTAATATTGTTAAGTCCTGCTTGTATATTGAACCTTTCAGCAATAGTGGCCAGCCTTGTCCACAATGGTAGATTTTACATTAAAATCTGTTTTATTTGAGATTAGTATTGCCACACCTGCTCTTCTTTGTATATTGTTAGCTTGATACGTATTATGACACATTTTAGTTTTCAGTTTGTTCATATCTTTAAGTCTAAGGTGAGTTTCTTGTGAGTAACATATAGCTGAGTCATGTCTTTTGATCCAAGATGTTACTCCCTGTCTCTTTACTGGAGCATTCAGTCATTTACATTCAGTGTAATTATTGATAGGTATGTGTTTAGTTCTGTCATTTTGGTGTATTTATTTTTGTATTGGTGTTTTCTCTGTTGCTCTTAGTATTCTGTTGTGGGTCATTTTTCTTTATAGGTTGAATTTTCATCCTTTTCAGTATTAGTTTTGTGTTTGTTGAGACTCCTGTGTTGTATTTCTTCTTTTGAGATGCTGCATCTTTATTGTGCTTTGCAGCTACCCTTATGATCCCCCTTAATAATCTATGTTTAACCCCAATTTTAACTTCTACATATCTTATTAACATCCTGTCCATCTGGAAGGACTATAACTACTGTAGTATATCCCTCTTTTTATTGTGATGGTATCATAGTTTTCATGATATGATCACTGAATCCTTTCTTTTAATATATGGCTTTGATTAGGTTTTGTGCCTTCTCTAAGTATGCTTCTGGATGTTGTGTCCTGCATTGCCTCCTTAAACATAGACTTAATGGCTTCGTTTTTCTAAGCCAAGAGCTTCTTTCAGTATTTCTTGTAGCTTTGGTTTGGTTTTCACAAAGTCTCTAAATTTCTGTTTATCTGTGAATGTCTTACTTTCATCTTCATATTTGAAGGATAATTTTGCAGGATATATAATTCTTGGTTGGAAGTTTTTCTCCTTCAAGGCTTTCAATGTGTCGTCCCACTACCTCTGAGCCATCGTCATTTCTGCTGAGAAGTCAGACAAAAGCCTACAGGACTTCAAAGCTTTGCTTTTTGTCTCACTGCCTTTAAGATTTTCTGCTTATGTTTCATTTTGTTAAGCTTGATTAGAATATGTCTTGGTGTCTTTCTTTGAGATGAATTTTGTGTTGCATTCAACACACTTTTTGGATATTTATGTTCTCTTCTTTCATAATTTCAGGTAACTTTCTGTCAGCATCTCAATGACAATACTCTGTGTTTTCCGGTATCCCTCTCTGTCCAGGAACTCCAGTTAACTGTAGATTGTTCCTCTTGATAGGATCCCACATATTTCTTAATGCTTCTTCATATTTATTACTTATTTTTTCTGATTTCTCCTCACAAATGGTGGTGTCAGTAGTCTTGTCTGCAAGATCAGTAAGTATATTTTCTGGTTGTTCAATTCTGGCCTTTTGGCTTTGAATTGAATGCCTAATTCTGTGATTTTGTTATTGATCTGTCAGATGTAAGAATGCTGACGTTCCATAAGTTTGAACAGCTTACTTAATTTTTCATTTTGCTCTGCTGTATTTTGCATGATGTCTAGGAGGGTTCTTTATATAATTCTTTTGTACATGACCTCTGATGGTTTCAGAAAGGTGTCTTCATCTGGGAAGTTCTTTGATTCTTTATTTTGGGAGTTTTCTAGCCATGTTTGAATTTTTTTTAAATGGTTAAGATTTGTTGTTTACAAGACATCTAGAGGCTGTTTAGTTTCTCTGATGTGGCTTTAACTGGAGCTGAGGATCAGTTCTGAGAAGGAAGTTATCACCAGCCACCTCTGTGTACTCCAGTGATTGGGCCCAGTGGACTCTATGGGGGTATCAGGCTTTGCTTCCTGGCTGGCAGACATGGCCCTACTTATGGGGTCACTGGATGGCATCAGCTGACCCTATGATGTGGATCAGTAAAAGCTAGAAGAAATGCCTTCAGTCTGCACTGCAGTTATTTTTCTAGGCAACCTTATTTTAAAAGGTAAAAGCTATCTCACCACTTCCAAACTCAGTCAGGCCATCATGTGTGGGAATCCCCTCCTTCTGGCTGATAATGGAGGCACCACTTCAACTGTCCCCAGATGCTGTTATAAAATTCAAGAGACAGGCTACTGCCCTGCTTACATTCCCTGTATAGTTCTACCCATAAGGCTTCACTGTGCTAAACATAGCTTTTCTGCTGGAAAAGCCCCTCTGGCCTGGAACTGCCTTCCAGCCTGGGACTTAGCCCCTGCTGATGCCTCTAGTTGGGTAACTCCAGATCCTAGTTAAACAAGATGGCATTCTGGCCAAGCTGGCTGGCCCTGAAAAATAGCTGAATCCATGACGGAGGTCAGGGAGGAGAGGGTGGAGGGGCTGTGGTGCTCTGACTGTGTAGCCAGGCCCTCAAAATGCAAATATTCCATATACTGATCATTTTAGTGCTGCAGCTCTTCATAGCTGCAGATTGAGACTCTCCCCTGCTTGCCATGCCAGCCAACAATAAGAAAAAAAGGTTAAAAACGCCAGTTACCTTCAGTCGACAGGAGCTGGCCAATTCAACTAGAGCAGGCAGGGCTCAGGCAAAGATAAGAAGTTTCCCGTTCAGTGGCATGTAGTCCAAACTGACAGCCATGCCACATCCTAGGGCTCATTCAGTGTCCAGAAAGCTCCTTTTATCAATCCAGGCCTTAGTTTTCAGAAAGAATTAATAGGACGTGTGTCTATTCTGCCATTTTGACTCTGTCCTCTGCTTTATCAATTTTGTTGATATTTTCAAAGAATCAGCTTTTGGTTTTGTTAATTTTTCAGTTGTTCTTCTATCCTATAACTCATTTAGTACAACTCTAATCTCTATTATCTGTTTTCTTCTGGTGCCTAAGGGGTTCCTTTGTTTCTCCTTTTTACCTTTTCAAGTTGTAGGGTTAATTCTTTTATTTGGGCCCTTTCTTCATTCCAGATGTGTGGATTTATTGATATGAACTCACCTCTGAGCCCTGCTTTTGCTGTAACCCATAGGTTCTGGTATGATGTGTCTTCATTCTCTTTTGATTCCACAAATTTCTTTATTTCATCTTTGATTTCTTCCATAACCCGTGAATTTTAGAGCAAGATGTTGTTCAGCTTCTGTGAGTTCAAATTCCTACCTATCTTTCTTCAGCTCTTGATTTCAACTTAGATGTCTTTGTGCTCCAAGAAGATGCCTTGCAATAATTCAACGGTTTGGATTTTGTTGAGACATGCTTTATGTCCTAATACATGGTCTATTCAGGAAAATTTTATGTGTGCATTTAGAAGAAGGTGTACCTGTCTGTTGATGGGTAAAAAGTCCTGTACATGTTAATGAGGTCTGGTTAGTTAATTGCTGCAATAAGATCTTCTGTATCTTTACTGAACTTTCGGGATGATCTGTCCATTACTGAAAGTAGAGTGTTGAAGTCTCCTAATATTATTGTGGAGTGATCGATCTCATTTTCCAATGTATTCAGTGTTTATTTGATGTATTTAGATGCTCTGGTATTGGGTGCATAAATATTTAGTATTGTTAATTAAGTCTTGCTTATGTTTTTAACCTTTCAGCAACAAATAGTAACCATCCTTGTCCACGATGGTGGATCTTACATTGAAATCTATTTTATCTGAGATTAGCATTCCCACTCCTACTCCCTTTTGTGTATTGTTAACTTGGTATACATTTTTCCATCTTTTAGTTTTTCAGTTTGTTCATATCTTTGAGTCTGAGGTGAGTTTCTTGTAAGCAACCTATAGATGGATTGTGTCTTTTGATCCAGACTATCACTCTCTGTCTCTTTATTGGAGCATTTAGTCCAGTTGCATTCAGTGTGATTATTGACATGTATGTGTTTACTGCTGTCATTTTGATGACTTTATTTTTGTGTTATTGATATTTTCTGTTTTTTTCTTAATATTCTCTTCTGTATCATTCTTCTTTATGGGTTGACTTTTCATCTTTTTCAGTTTGGTTTTGTGTTTGTTGGGATTCCTCTATTATGTTTTTGTTTTGATATGTCACACTGTTATTTTGCTTTGAGGCTACCCCTTTGATTTCCCTTAATATTCTAAGTTTAAACCAGATTTTAACTTCCGCACATCTTTTTAATTTCCTCTCCATCAGAAAGGTTTATGCCAAGCCTAGTGCAATGATGTCATAGTTTCTGTGTTAAAATCACTGGTTCCCTTCTTTTAATATTGTAGCTTTGAGCTTTGTGACTTCCGTAACTGAATAGGATTCTAGATACTGTGTCTTACATTATTTCCTTAAGTATACACTTGATGTTTTTGTTTTTGTAAACAAAGAACTTCTTTCAGCATTTCTTGTAGTTTTGGTTAGGGTTTTACAAGGTCTCTAAGCTTCTGTTTATCTGCAGATGTTTTAAATTTTACCTTCATATTGAGGAGACAATTTTGCAGGATATGTAATTCTTGGTTGGAAGTTTTTCTCCTTCAAGGTTTTGGCTGTATCATCTCACTGCCTTCTTGCCAACATGTTTTCTGCTGAGAAGCCAGATGAATGCCTACAGGGCTTCTCTTTGTACGTTAGCTTTACTTTAAGCCTTGCTGCCTTTAAAAACCTGTCTTTATGTTTCATCTTATTAAGCTTGATTATAATATGACTGTATGTGTTTCTTTTGGGGTTTAGTTTTTGTGGTGATAAGCATCTTGGATATCTGTCCTTTCATAATTTCAAAGAAGTTTTCTTTCAGCAACTGTTTGACAATACCCTCTGTATTTTCAGCTATCTCTTTCTATTCAGGAACTGCAGTCATTTGTAGATTATTCCTTTTAATAGAGTCCTACATGTTTCACAATGCTTCTTCATTTTCTTATTTCTTCTCCCTGATTTGTACTGATAAATGCTGACATCAGTTGCTCTATCCGCAAACTCACAAACTCTGGTTTCCATCTTCTCAATCCTGCTCTTTTGGCTTTGGACTGAGTTTTATATTTCTGTAATTTTGTTATCCATCTGCTGGATTTCAGATCATTGATGTTCCATTGGTTCATATAGCTTACTCAAGTTTTCACTTCATACTGCTGCATTTTGTTTAATCTCCAGGAGGCAGGAGGGCTCTATACATAATTTTATTGTCTTCTACCTCCAATGATTTCAGAAAGGCTTCTTCATCTGGGAAGTTTTTGTTTAAGTTGTTTATTTTATTTTTTGTAACTTTCCACTGTGTTTTAAAATTAGCTATTTTATTACAGTAAATTTAAAAAAATTCTAACATTTGTCAACTGCCTCATCTGTGACAAACCCTCACTCCCCTGCCCTTGTAGTAGTCATTATTTTCTTCTGTAGATAATTCTATTTTTAAGTTCCTTATAACAGGGGTCTCATACAATATTTTTCCTTTTGACACTGATTTCACTCTGCATAGTATCTTTGAATTGAAACCATGCTATGAGATGTTTTCTCAAGTCTACATTTTTTTAATCATTGCATAGTGTTCCACTGAGTATATGTGCCATACTTTGTTTATCCATTCATCTGTTGATGGTCATATGGGTTGATTCCATCTTTTAGCTGTTGTGTACTGTGCTACAATAAACATTCGTGTACATGTATCTGTTCATGTGACAGCCTTTGTTTCTGAAAGACAAATTCCAAGCAATGGAATTATTAGATCAAATGATATATCTATTTCCAGTTTCTTAAGGAAGTGCCAGTTGCTTTCCAAAGAGGTTGTACCAATTTGCAATCCCACCAGCGAAGTAGGAGAGTTCCAATCTCTCCACAGCATCTCGAGCATTTGTTGTTTTGTGTTTTTTTGGATCCTGGCCAACCTTGTTGGCATGAGATAATATCTCATTGTAGTTTTGATTAGGATTTCTCTATAGCTAATGATCATGAGCATTTCCTCATGTGTCTTTTGACTGCCTGGATGGCCTCTCCAGAGAAGTGTTTGCCCATCTCCTTTGCCCATCACTGAATTGTACTTGTTGATATTTGCAGAAACTTGTAGATCATGAAGATTGGACTACATTCCAACATATAGTGGCCAAATATTTTTTCCTATTCTGTAGGTGGTCTTTTAACTCTTTTGATAAAGTCTTTGGATTAGCAAAAGTGTTTCATTCTTAGTAATTCCTATTTATCTGTTTTCTGTTAACTGTGCTTTGTTAGATTTTGGAGTCTGTCTAAGCTGTGTATTAGAACATCCATTGTTGATCCTATTTTTTCTTGCAGGTTTCTTATTGTTTTAGGTTTAGTACTTAGTTCTTTGATCCATTTAGAGTTAGTCTTTTTGTAAGGTGTGAGATATAGCTCTTGATTCAGGTTTTTGTATATGGATATCCTATTTTGCCACCACCATTAGCTAAAGAGACTGCTTTTACCCTGGTTTACAATTTTAAGGCCTTTATCAAATATCAGCTGTTCATAAGAGGATTGTATCATCTCTGGGGTTTCCACTCTATTCCATTAGTCTATGTGCCTCTTTTTGTACCAGTACCAGGCTGTTTTGACTACTCTGGCAGTGTGATGGGTTCTAAGGTCAGATACTGTGAGGCCTCCCATTGTGTTCCCCTTCTTCAGTAGTGCTTTTGTAAGCCAAGGTTTCTTCCCTTTCCAAAGTTGGTGATATGGTTTTCCATCTCATTAAAAAATATCACTGGTTTGTATTGGGATTGCATTTTATAAGGAGATTGCTTTAGGTAAAATATACATCTTCACATTGTTAAGTCTTCCTAACCATGAGCAGGGTAGATTTCTCCAATTCTGTAAGTCTTTTTTGGCTTCTTGCAGTAAGGCTTTGTAGTTCTCTCTGTATAGGTCTCTTATTTCTCTAGTTAGATTGATTCCTAGATATTTTATCTTCTTGTGGGCTATAGTGAATGGTATTGATTTGATGATTTCTTCTTTGATGAACTCTTTGCTAATATAAAGGAATTCTACTGATTTATTAACATTTATCTTGTATCCTGAATCTTTGCTGAACTCCTCTATTAGTTCCAGTAGTTTTCCTTTGTATTCTTCAGAATTCTCTGTATATACAATCATATCATCTGTAAATAGGGAGACTTTTACTTCTTCTTTGCCAGTGTGGATGCCCTTTATTTTTTTGTCTTGTCTCACTGCTCTGGTTTGGATTTCTAGAACAATGTTGTATACAAGTGATGAGAGTGGGCATCCTTGTCTAGTTCTCATTCTCAAGGGGAATTCTTTCAATCTTTCCCCCTTCAGGACAATGAAGGCAGTTGGCTTTGCATAGATGCCACTAACTGTGTTGAGGAATTGCTCCTCTATTCCTATTTTGCTGAGTGTTTTTAGCATGAATGGATGTTGGAGTTTGTCAAATACCTTTTCTGCATCAATTGACAAACTCAGGTGATTCTTATCTTTTGTGCTATTTAACTGGTTGATCACATTAACTATGTTTCTGATTTTGAATCAGACTTGCATCCCTGCAACAAAACTAACTTGGTCATGATGAATTATAATTTTTTTTTTTATGTGCTGTTGAGTTCTATTGGCTAGGGTTTTGTTGAAGACTTTTGCATCTAGATTCATGAGAGATACTGGTCTGTGATTTTCTTTTTATGTTGTATCTTTCCCTGGCTTTAGTATCAGGGTTATGCTGGCTTCATAGAATGAATTTGGTAGTATTTCATCACTTTCCATAGTGTGAAATAGCCTCAATAGTATCAGAGTTAAGTCTTCTCCAAAAGTTTGGTAGAATTCTCTGGTGAAGTCCTCTGGGCCAGAATTTGTGTTGGTTGGCAGTTTTTTGATGACTTTTTCAGTCTCTTCATTTGTGATAGATTTATTATGTTGATCTACTCCTTGTGATAATCTTGGTAGGTGAAATGAATCTAGAATTTCAGAAGTTTTTTGAGTCTTTTTTCAGAGTTTTCTGGAGCTAAGATATTGAGTGTTGTCTTTGCACCATAATGAAGCTGTTCAGTTTCTCTGGTATTACCCCAACAGTAGGTAAGGTATAGTTCTAATAGAGGAGTGAAGGTACTACTAGATTTGGTCACCAGCCACTTCTATGTTCTCTAGTGACTTGCCCCAGGTTGACTTTCTGGAGAGGCAGGCCCTACCACCTGTTATTAACTTGTGGTGACTCTCCATCATTATGCCAGTTGAGCCTATGGTGTAGCTCAGGGAAGGGAGGAGAGAAGGATACCACCACACTCAGCCGTCTGAAACTGCTGCACTTTGTAGATGTGTTTTGCTTAAAAACTGCTTATTTGCTGAAAGGGGCACTGTGCAGCAGCCACCAAAAGCAGCTGGGCCCTCAAGAGTTACAGACTCTGACTCCTGGACAGCCAAGAAGGTTTTCTATTTATGGAGTCATAGCTGATGCTATGATGTGGATCAATGAAGGGTGGTGGAGATGCTACCTCCCAACTCAGGAGTCAGTTCTCCAGGTGTCTTATATTATAAAGACACTTTACTGCTGAGCAAGGAGCTGTCTATCAGCTGACAAAATCAGTCAGTCCTTCACTGACTGGCCCCACATTCCGACGGACAACAAATGTACTTCATAGGCTATCCCCAGACACTATGATGTCATTCAGAGAAGGGAGGGTTGGGACCTTGCTGCCCTCATCTGCCAGGCACCACCTGTAACTCTAGGCATGATCATCCTAAACCCAGCTTTTCTGCCAGAGAAGTGCTATCCAGACAGGGACTGCTGCTCATTGTGAGAATTAGCCCAACTGAGACCTCTGGTATGGCTGACTCTGCATATCAGATGACCAAGATGGTATCCCACTCTAACTGCCCCTCTTGTTGTGAGTCAGAAGAATCTATGGCACAGCTCAGAGAAGAGAGGGTGGAAAGGCACTGGTAACGTCAGTCAGCAGCTGGGCTCTTAAGGTGTGACTATCACAAGCAGAGTTTCTCTACCGCACTATATGTTGTTTGCTTAAGCACTGCAGTTCAGCATTTTAGCTGGCTCATGCCCAGTCCCTGCCTCCCAGTTAACAAAGAATGTATCTGTACCTGTAGTCCTCTAAAATGATGCATCAGCAGAAGCAGGACTCAGGTGTCACTGCCTTGGCTTCGAGAGAGGTAGTTTCCACCTTACTGAAGCCCAGCCCAATCTGGCAACCCTAGGCCAAGTCCTAGGGCTCCCAAGACGTCTATGCTGCTCTATTCATTTATTGTTCCAGGACTTAGTTCTCAGAGGGAATCAAGGAGATGTGTGTCTACTCTACCATCTTAGCCATGCCCACCAGGATTTTTGTTTCCTTGGTGTGAGGTGTAATCCATATTGAAGGCTATGGTCTTTGGTCTTCATCAGTAACTGTTTCAAATTCTCTTCACTTCCAGCAAGGAATGTTGTGTCATCTGCCTAATTCCAGTTGGTAATGAGTCTTCCTCCAATCCTGATGCCTCATTCTACTTCACTTCACATAGTCCAGCTTCTTGGATTATTTGTTTGGCATAGAGATTGAGAAGATATGTTATAAGGATTCTTTGCTGACACACACTTTTCCTGACTTTAAATCATGCAATGTCTCCTTGTTCTGTTCGCACAACTGCCTGTTGCTGCATATAGATTCCTCATGAATACAACTAAAGGTTCTAGAAATTCCATACTCTGAATGTTGCCCATAATTTGTTAAGATCCACACATTCTAATGCCTTTGCATAGTAAATGAAACACAGGCAAACAACTTTCTCATATTCTCTGCATTCAGCCAAGATCCAGCTGACATCAGCAATGATATCCCTGGTTCTACATCCTCTTCTGAACCAAGCTTGAATTTCTGGCAGCTCCCTGTCAATATACTGCTGTAATCACTTTTGAATGATCTTTAGCAAAAGTTTACTTATGTGTGCTACTAATGATATTGTTTGATAATTTCCACATTCAGTTGAATCACCTTTCTTTGGTATGGGCGTAAATATGTGTCTCTTCCAGTCAGCTGGCCAGGTAGCTGTCCTCCAAATTTCTTGGCACTGACAAGTGAGTAAGTTCAGCACTGCATGCATCTGTTGAAGCATCTCAACTGCTACTCCGTCAGTTCCTGGAGGCTTGTTTTTTTGCCAATACCGTCAGTGCAGCTTCAATTCTTCCCTTCAGTATCATTGGTTCCTGATCATATGCTACCTCTTGAAATGGTTGAACATTGACCAGTTTCTTCTCATATAATGACGCTGTATTCCTATCATCTTCTTTTGCTGCTTCCAGAGTCATTTAATATTTTCCTGTAGAATGCTTCACTATTGCAGCTTGAAACTTGAAATTCTAATTCAGTTCTTTCAGTTTCAGAAATGGAAAGTGTGTTCTTCTCTTTTTTCTTTATTTTGTTTATTTATTGTGATTGAGTGAAAATGTACAATCCATTTAAATTTGCATGCCCACCTATTTGCAGCTCCTTCTACTCTTCTTGTCCAGTGACAGCACACTCCTCCTATCTGTTCTATATATGTCATATCTTCTTAACAATCTCCTGTCTCCTCCTCTCCACCCTCTCCACTCTCTTCTAGTAAGAGGCCAGTAGGATGACATCCCATAGATGCATAGAACCATAAAGTGCACACACGATATGATCACTCTGTGTCACCGAGTCCAGTCCATTCCTGTCTGAGGAATTGACCTCAGTAACGATTTATGATCAGGTACAGCATAAGATCTAGGAGACATGCTCCCACAGGAACCCCCAGGCCTTCAGACCATCAATTGTGGTCTTCTAGTGGAGTTCTCAGAGTGCACCCTTTCTTGTTCTCGAGTTGCCCCTGAGACTCAACTTTGTGAGCCCTATCAGAGCTGTCACTGGTGGCGGCTGAGCACCATGTGGTTCTTGTGGTCACATGTTGATGTAGACACAGACTCACATGGGTCTTTCTGTCTTCTGTGTTCTTTCCCCCATGTTATTGTTGTCCTGGGTGATCATCTGTTCCAGCTGAGTTAGGACCATTTGGAGTACCTCAGATGTCAGCTTGCTAGCTTTCAAGATCCCACAGCATTCACCAATATGGTGTGCAGAATACTCTCAGCATCAAGCTAGTTACACCAATTGGTCTCGATGTTCCCCAAGAACCCCTGCTACTCTGTCCTTGCAATACTGTGTTGAGACTGGAAGAGTTTTCAGGTTATGCTGAACTCCAGTTAAATTGATCTTCTTTCTAATGTGTGTTGTCACTGATTTCACCCAACCAAATTTCTATCAACTAATCTACAACCAACCTTCTCCCTCCTCTCCCTTGCAGCCATCAAAGAGTCTTTTCTTCTGTACATGAGTCTGTTTTCAAGTCCTTATAGTAGGGGTCTCATACAATATTTGTCCTTGTGCTGCAGACTAATTTCACTCAACATGAAGTCTTCCAATTGAAACCAGACTATGAAATACTTCTTAAATCATCATTGTTCTTTATCATTGTATAGTGTTCCACTGAGTATGTATATCATAGTTTATTCATCTGTTATTGGGTATCTTGGTAGATTCCATCTTTTTGTTGTTGTGGACTGTGCTGCAATAAACATTTGTGTACATGTATCTGTTCATGAGACTGCCCTTGCTTCTGTAGGATACATTCCAAGCAGTGAGATTACTGGGTCAAATGGTATATCTATTTCCAGCTTCTTAAGAGAGCACCAGACTGCTTTCCAAAGAGGTTGTACCATTGTACAGTCCCACCAGCAGTGTAGGAGAGTTCCAATTTTTCCAAAGCCTCTCCAGTATTTGTTGTTTTGTGTTTAGGGGACCATTGTCAACCTTGTTGGCATGAAATAGTATCTCATCGTAGTTTTTATTTGAATTTCTTTAATAGCTAATGATCATGAGCATTCCTGCATGTGTCTTTTGGCTTCCTGGAAATCCTTTTTAGAGAAGTATCTGTTCATCTCCTTTACCCATCTTTTAATTGTATTAACCGTACTTTTCTTGTTGATATTATGCAGTACCTTGTAGATTATGGAGATATGCTGGCTTCATAGAATGAGTTTGGGAGCACTCCATCCCTTTCTATACTGTAAAATAGTCTCAGTAGTATTGGAGATAACTCTTCTCTAAAAGCTTGGTGGAATTCTGCAGTGAAGCCATCTGGGCCCGGGCTTTTTTGGTTGGCAGTTTTTGGAGGACTTTTTCAATTTCTTCCTTTGTGATGGGTTTGTTAAGTTGTTCTACTTCACATTATGGTAGTTTGGGTAGGTGATATGAATAAAGGAATTTGACCATTTCCTCTAGATTTTCAAATTTGTTAGAATACAGTCTTTCATAGTATTCTGTTATAATATTTTTTATTTCTGTTGAATCTGTTGTGACCACTCCTCTCTCATTTCTTATTTGGGTTATTTGTTTCCTTTTCTGTTGTTCTTTATAAGTTTAGCCAGTTGTTTGTCAATTTTGTTGATCTTTTATAAGGTCGCCATGAGTAGGATCCTACTTGACGGCACTTGGCTTTTTCAAAACACCAGCTTTGGGTCTTTTCAATTTTTTCAGTTGTTTCTCTCTTATCTAATTCATTTAGTTGTTCTCTATGATCTGTTTTCTTCTGTTGCCTGAGGGATTCCTCTGTTGTTCTCTCTCTACTTGTTCAAGCCGTAGGGTTAGTTTTTTGATTTGGTTTCTTTCTTCCTTCCAGATGTGTGCATTTATGGAATAAACGGACCTCTGAGAACTGCTTTGGCTGTATCCCATTGGTTCTGGTAGGAAGTGTTTTCATTCTCATTGGAATACATGAATTTCTTTATTTCATCCTTGATTTCTTCCATAACCCATGGTTTTTTTGAGCAAGATGTCATTCAGTTTCCAAGAGTTCCACTTTCTATCTTTGTTTTTTCTGCTACTGATCGTGACTTTTATGGCTTTATGGTCTCAGAAGATGCTTTGCCTTAATTCAATTATATGGATTTTGTTGAAAATTGCATTATGTCCTAACACACAGTCAATTCTGGAGAATGTTCCATGTGCACCGTAGAAGGAGGTGTAGTTGTCTGCTGATGGGTAGAAAGTTCTGTATATATCAATGGGGTTTAGTTGGTTAATTGTGGCAATAAGGCCTTCTGTACCTTTACTGAGCTTTATTGATCTGTCCAGTATTGAGAGTGGAGTGTTGAAATTTCCCACTATTACTGTGGAGTGATCTAATTCTTTTATGAGTGTAGTCAGTGTTTCTTTGATGTATTTAGGTGCTCTGATATTAGGTGCATAATTATTTAATATAGTTAAGTCTTCCTTGTGCACTGAACCTTTCTGCAATAAATAGTGTCCATCTTTGTCCATGATGGTGGATTTGACATTAAAATTGATTTTGTCTGAGATCAGAACTGCCACACCTGCTCTTCTTTGTCCATTGTTAGCTTGATATATATTCTCCCATCCTTTAATTTTCAGTTTGTTCCTATCTAAGTCTCAAGTGAGTTTCTTGTAGGCAACATATGGAAGGGTCATGTCTTTTGGTCCAAGAAGTCACTCTATGTCTCTTTACTGGAGCACTCAGTCCATTCACATTCAATGTAATTATTGATAGGTATGTGTTCACTGTTGCCATTGTGATATGTTTATTTTTGTGTTGATGATTTCTCTGTTGTTCTTATTAATCTGTTCTGCGACCTTCTTCTTTGTGAGTTGATTTTTCACCTTTTCCACATCTGGTTTTGTAGTTGTTGAGATTCCTGTGTTACATTTCTTGATATGGTACGTTGTATCTTTGTTGTGCTTTACAGCTGCCCCAATGAGCCCACTTAATAAACTATATGTAAACCCAATTTTAATTACTATCAGTTTTGTCAACTTCCACTCCATTTGGAAGGACTATAACAACTGTAGTACACACATACACCACACCCAGTGCCGTTGAGTCAATTCCACTGTAGTATATCCCTTTGTAATATGATGGCAGCATAGTTTTCATGTAATAACTGGATTGTTTCTTCCAGTGTTAAAGCTGTGATTGAGTTTGGAGCCTTCCCTAACTGAGTAGAATTCTGGATGATGTGTCGTTCTAAAATATAAAGTTAATGGTTTTGTTCTTCTAAGCCAAAGCCAAGAACTTCTTTCAGTATTTCTTGTAGTTTGGGTTTGGTTTTTACAAAGTCTCTGAGTTTCTGTCTATCTTCATTTCTGTTTATGTCTTCATTTCATTTTCATATTTGAAAGATAGTTTTGCAGGATATATAATTCTTGGTTGGAAGTTCTTCTCTTTTAAGACTTTGAAGGTGTCCTGCCACTGTCTCCGTGCCTGCATGGTTTCTGCTGAGAAATCTGATGAAAGCCTACAGGGCTTCCCTCTGAATGTTATCTTTGCTTTGAGTCTTGCTGCCTTTAAGACTTTCTGCTTATGTTTCATTTTGCTAAGCTTGATCGTAATATGTCTTGGAGTCTTTCTTTTGAGATCTGTATTGAGTGCCATACGATACGCATCTGGGATATCTATATTCTCTTCCTTCATGATTTCTGGGAAGTTTTCTGTCAGTAGCTCAGCTACGATACTCTCTGTATTCTCAAGAGTCTCATCCTGTTCAGGGACTCCAATTAATCAAAGGTTGTTCCTCTTAATAGAGTTCCACATGCTTCTTAATGCTTCTTCATTTTTCTTGTTTCTTTTTTTTGATTTCTCATAGATGCTGGCATCAGTAGCTCTGTCTTCCAAGTAAGAACTTTTTTGTCCATTTGTTGCATTCTGTTTTCTTGGCTTTGAATGGAAGTTTCTATGTCTTTCATTTTGTTCTTGATCTGTTGGATTTCAGAGTACTGGTGTTCCATCAGATTGAACAGCTTCTTTAATTCCTCCTTTTGTTCTGCTGCATTTTGTATAAGGTCTAGAGGGGCTCTGTATATAATCATTTTGTATTCACTTCCTGATGCTTTCATAAAAGTTTCTTCATCTGGAGAACTCCTTGGTTGCTTTGTTTGGGAGCCTTCTGAAGCCATGGGTGATTCCTTGTTTGCCACAAGTGTCTGTTGCATTTTGGGTTCCATGTGAGTAAGTAGAGGCTTGGAGAGACACTGTGAGGATGGACAGCAGATGTTTCTCTAGGCTGTCTTCAAATGTAAAACAAAAGGTATCTGACCACTTCCCAAGTCTGTCAGGTTTTCAGGTGTAGAGGTCCCTCTTCCCAACTGGTAAAGTAAGAACCTCTGTATCCAACCCCAGATCATATGAACTAATTCAAATTACAGCAATGCTCTGCCCTGTTGGCCTCTGCTAATAGGGCCCGGCTTTAGGAAACACTGTGTCAACTGCTGCTTTTCTGGTAGAAAAAGCTCTCTCCTGTGGGCAGGCTCTGGCTCCCAAGCTAAGAATTAGGTCCAGCTGCAGCCACTGTATCTAAGATGGCACCCTCCACATGGTCGGCAAATAGAGGGACTAAAGATGCTGAGAGGTAGTGAGTCTTCAGCCTCTGTTGCTGGGTCCCCACCATAAGTGATACTGTGTAAACTACTGTTTTTCTGTTGGAGAAGTGCTGTCCAGTTTGCAGGCGTGGGCTCCCAGGCTAAGAACTAGGTCCTGCTGAAATCTCCTTATCCAACATGGTGTCCTGCACGTAGGCCCTGCAGTTCCATACTAACCACGCTGTGGCTGAGATAAAAAGAGAGGCCTAAATTGGCTAGGTGTACGGAGTCCTAAGCCTGGCTCTAAAAATACGGCAATTTCACCTGCCTATCCCACCAGCAGTGCTTCTGAGACTAGCCACTAAGCAAGACCCAGCTTCACCCACCAGCCAAGACAGAGGAAAAAAAGTCACAATTTTGCATTACCTTTAGTCAATGACAGCCAGGACTAGCCAGGAGTGGGAGTCAGTAAAAGAGAGGTGGTTTTTTGTTCAGTGGTATGAAGTCCAAATTAACAGCCCTGTGTCATGTCCTGAGGCTCACTAGGTGACCAGAAGGCTCTGTTTGATTATCAATTCAGGCCTTGGCTTCCAGAGGGATATAAGGAGACGTGTGTTTAGTCCATCATCTTGACTCCACCTGGTGTTATTGCTTTTCTAATTGAAGAACTTCCTTCAGTATTTCTTGTAATTTGGGTTTTATTTTTGCTAAGTCTCTAAGCTTATGTTTATCTGAGAATGTGGTAATTTCGCTGCCATATTTGAGAGACAATTTTTCGAAACATATAATTCTTGTTTGGAAGTTTCTTTCCTTCAAGGTTTTGTATGTGTCATCCCACTGTTTTTGAGCCAACATGGTTTCAGCTAAATAGTTGGAACTAATTCTAACAGACTCTCCTTTATAAATCAGTTTTGGTTTAAGCCTAGTTGTCTTTCAGAGCCTCTCCTTATGTTTCATTTTTGGTGTCTTTCTTTTGGAATCCACCTGCTGTGGAGTTTGGTGAGCACCTTGGAACATTATCTTCTCTTCTTTCATAATGTCAGGGAAGTTTCCTGTCAGTAACTCTTCAATAATTCTCTATTTTCTGCTATCCCACCTTGTTCTAGAACTCCAGTTATTGATGAATTGTTTCTCTTAATAGAGTCCCACAGAATCCTTAAATGACTCTTCATTTTTCTTGATCCTTTTTCTGATTTTGCCTCATAAATGCTAGTGTCAGTTGCCTTATCTTCACTCTCACTGATTCCACATTTCATGTCTTCAATCATGCTCCTTTGGCTTTAAGCTGAATTGTCTAACTCTGTAATTTTATTATTCATCTGCTGAGTCTCAAATTGTTGTTCTAGGAAGAAGTGTGTTGCCACACTCAGCCACCAGCCACCACTGTGTTCTCTAGATGCAGTTGTCTTAAAAACAGCTTCTCTGCTAGAGAGATGCTATCCACTCGGGCACTAGTGCTAACCATGGCAGCCAGCCCCAGCCAGGCTCTCAGGCACAGCAGCCCAGCCCCAGTCTCTTGGCTGACAAAGACAGCATCCATACCTATAATGCTCTCTGCTGCTGCAACAGCAGAAGTGGGGCTCTTTGCACTGCCATCTTGCCTCTGACAAAGGTAGTTTTCCCTTCTTGTTGCCCAGTCTAATCTCACTGGTTTCTGCCTGATCTTGGGGCTCTTAAAATGTCTATTGTGTTCCATTCAGCTGGTTCTCTAGGCCTTAGTTCTTACAGGGAATAGAGCAGAGATGTAACTAATCTGTCATCTTGGCCCTGTCTCTACTACACACATTTTTGAGGGGTAACAATTCAATCTATAATAGAAGTTTACTTGTGCTTTATTGGCTATGAAAAGACATTCAGCTGTGTGGGTCATAGCAAATTGTAGATAATATTGCAAAGAATGGGAATTTCAGAATACTTAATTGTGCTTATAAGCATCCTATATGTAGATCAAAGTGTAGTTGTTAGAGCAGAACAAAGGGATATGCGTGATTAAAAGCCTGGAAAGATATGTGCCAGGATTGTGTCCTTTCACTATACTTATTCAATCTATATGCTGAGCAAATAATCTGAGAAAATGGACTCTATGAAGAACGGGGAATCAGGATTGGAGAAAGACTCATTTACCACCTGGGATCTGCAGAAGACACATTCTTGCTTGCTGAAAGAGAAAAAAACTTGAAGCACTTACTAATGAATAGAAAGACTACAGCCTTAAGTAAGGATTATACCTCAACATAAGGAAAACAAAAATCTTTACCATTGCATCAATAAACTATGTCATGATAAATGTAGAAATAATGGAAATTATCATATATTTCGTTATACTTGTATGAACACCCATGGAAGCAGCAGTCAAGAAATCAAGACCCACTGCATTGGGCAAATCTGCTGCAAAAGACCTCTTTAAATTGGTCAAAAGCAATGATGTCAACTTTAAGACTAAAGTGTGCCTGACTTAAGTCTTAGTGTTTTCCATCACCTCTTAGGCATTTGAAGCCTGGAGAATGAATAAACAAAACTGAAGAAAAATTGATGCATTTGAATTGTGGTACTGGGAAAGAATATTGAATATACCATGGACTGAGAAGACAACAAATGTTTCTTAAAAGAACTACAAGAATGCTCCCTAAAAGAAAGGATGGTGAGGCTTCATCTCATGTATTTTGCACATGTTATCAGCAGGGATCATCTCCTGGAGAAGGACATCATACTTGGCAAAGTAGAGGAGGACTCTCAACAAGATGAATTGACACAGTGACAAGTAACAGCAATTGTGAAAGTGATGCTGGATCACTCATTGTTTTGTTTTGCTGTGCACAGGGTCACTATGAGTTAGAACTGATTCAATGGCTCCTAACAGTAACATTATTCCACTTTATGTACAGTGTCACAATTTGTATTTCAGTTGTTCTCGTTGTTTTGTTATTGTAATTAAAGTTGCAATGAACATAAGGAGTGCACAGAGCCATTTGTATCAGCACTTTTAGATTTGTAAGGTATATTACTGTGAATACGACTGGTGCTCTATTTCTAGTGTTTTGAGGAAATGCCATACTGTTTACCATAGTGGTTGTATCATTTTACGGTCCCACCAGTAATAAAAGAGGGTTCCAATCACCCCATATCTGCACCACCATTTGTTGTTTCTGTGTTTTTTTTTTTTAATTAGTGGCATTTTAGTGGGAATGAGATGGTATCTCATTGCAATTTTGATTTGCATCTCTCTAACAGTCAATGGAAAACCTGGTGGTGTAGTGTTTAAGTGCTACCACTGCTAACCAAAATTTTGGGAGTTTAAATTCACCAGGCACTCCTCAAAAACTCTATGGAGCAATTCTACTCTGTCCTGTAGGATCACAATTAGTCAAAATCACCTCTACCACAATGGTCTTTTTTTTTTTTTTTTTAATGGCAAATAATGAAGCCCTGGTGGTGGAGTGGTTAAGACCTACAGTGGCTAACCAAAGGTTGGTGGTGTGAACACATCAGTCACTCCTTAGAAACTCTGTAGGGCTGTTCTACTCCATCCTGCAGCATCATTAGAAGTTAGAATCAACTCAATAGCTAAGGACTTGTTCTGTGTTTGTTTTAAAAGGTGAATGATCATGAACATGTATTACGTATTTATTGGCTGCTTAGATGTCCTCTTCGGTGATGGTTCTGTTCATGTTCTTGGCTGATTTTGTAATTGGGTTATCGGGTTATTCATCTTTTTGTTGTTGAGCTGTTAAAGTTTTCTATAAATTTCAGAGATTAGATGCTTATTTAACATGTCATTTCTAAAATGTTTCCTCAGTCTGTAGATTATCCTTTTACCCTTTTGATATTGTCTTGATGGGCAGAAGTTTTTAATTTTTGTGTGATCTCTCTCGTAGTTTCTATCTTTTTGTATTTTATATGAAGGTTTATAGAGCAAATTAGTTTCAAATTAAATAATCAAGATATTGTTTTGTAAAATTGGTTGCCACTTCTATGACATGTCAACATTCTCCCTTTCTTGACGTTAGGTTCCTGCTACTGGCATAACTCTCCTCTCCTGCCTTCACTTCCTTCACCATGGGCTGGTGTACCCATTTAGTGTTGTTTTGTTTTATGAGCCTGTCTAATCTTTGGCTGAAGGGTGAACCTCAGGAGTGACTTTGGCACTGAGTTAAAAGGAAGTCTGGGGTCTGTACTTATAGGATTTCTCCAGTCTCTATCAGACTAGTAAATGTGGTCTTTATTTTTTTGCTGGTTAGAATTTTGTTCTACATTTTCTTCTGGCTCTGTCTGGGATTCTCTACTGTCATCCCTATCAGAGCAGTCAGTGGTAGCGGTCAGGCACCATCTAGTTGTGGTGGACTCCATCTGGTAAAGGCTGTGGGAGTTGTGGTCCTTCAGTCCTTTGGACTAATCTTCCCTTGTGTGTTTGCTTTTCTCCATTATTTCTTGTTCCAGATGGCGTGAGAGCAGTTCAATATTCTAAATGACCACTGGAAAACTTTCAAAACCCGAGACACTAAACACTAAAGCAGGATGTAGAACATTTATTTTAAAAACTGAGTTATGCCAGTGGAGCTAGATGTTCCCTGAGACTATGGTTTCCAGCTCTAAACTCAGTAATTTAGTTCCTCAGGAGGGTTGAATGTGTCCCTGGAGCTTCCATGAGCTCACCTTCATCAAACTGTGCTGGCTTCCCGAGTACTGTACGTTATCTTACTCTTCACCAAAGTTACCACTGATTTATTTTTCCTCCCTCCCCTCCTTTATGCCCATCAAAGATTATTTCTTTTTGTGTGTAAAATTTTTCTGTTATTGGTTATAACAGTGGTCTTACACAGTATTTGGCCTTTTGTGATTGACTTATTTTACTCAGCATAATTCCTTCCAGACTCATCCGTGTTGTAAGACATTTCACAGAGCCGTCATTGTTCTGCATCTTTGGGTTGTATTCTATTGTATATATGTAGCGTAGTTTGTTTATCCATTCATCTGTTGATGGGCACGTAGGCTGTTTCCATCTTTCTGCTATTGTGAATAAAGCTTCAATAAACATGCATGTGCAGATGTTTATTCATGTGATGACTTTTTCTTCTTTAGGATATATTCCTAGAAGTGCAGTTGCTGTATCATCTTATATTTCTATTTCTACATTTTCAGGGAAAAGCCATATCATTTTCCAAAACATTTGTACCATTTTGCATTTTTACCAGCAGTGCATAAGCGTTCCCACCTTCCTGTAACCTCTCCAACATTTGTATTTTCTTTCTTTCTTTTTTTTTCTTCCAGTAATGTATAGAATCAGTATGAGTCAGAATCAGCTCAACAGCAGTGAATTTTGGAATGCTGGAGTGAGATAGCATTTCACTGTGATTTTGATGTGCATTTCTCTAATGTCTGTCGATCACAAACGTTTCCTCATGTGTCTTGTTAGTCACTTCGACATCTTTGGTTAAGAGTCCATCCATCTCCTTTGCCCATTTTTTAATTGGGTTATTTGTCCTTTTGTTGTAGAGGTGTTGGATTTCCTGTAGAGATTAGAGATTAGACTTTTGTTGAATTTGCAAAAGCCAAAAATTCTTCCAAGTCTATAGGTTCTCTTTTGGCTCTTTTTGGTGAAGTATTTTGATAAGCATAAGTGTTTAATTTCTGTTGATGTGTTTTGTTTTCTGTTCATGCATTTGTTCTAATGTTTGCTACCCTATTTTTACAAGGTAGTAGGTCCTATGCTTTCCCAGGAATTTTATGGTTCATAGTTTAACATTCAGGTCTTTGATACATTTTGAGTTAGTGTTTCATGTGAGGATGGGTCTTGTTTCAATTTTTTTCCAGGTAGGTACCCATATTTGCCAGCACCATTTATTAAAGTGACTGTTTCTGCTCAACTGAATGGACTTTGATCCCTTGTTAAAAATCTGTTGTCTATATATGTTTGAGTTGAGTTTTGGGTTCTCAGTTTTATTTCACTGATCTATGTGTCTATCACTGAACCAATTACAAATGGTCCTAATTATAGTAGCTATATAGCAAGTCTTGATATGAGGAACTGTCTTAGTCACCTAGTACTGCTCTAACAGAAAATATCATGAGTGGAAGGTTGCATGAAGAGAAGCTTTTGTTGTCACAGTCCAGTAAGCTGCAAATCCATTAACAAGTTACAAGTCCATTCAATATGAGAAATCATCACAGGTCAGTAGGATAAGTTCAAATCCAGTGAGAGCATCTCAGCACAGGAACCTCAGGTCCAAAGGATGTGCTCTGCTCTCGGTGCTTCTCTTTTGGTAATATGAGGTTCCCAACTTCCTCAGCTCACTTGTCTCACTTATATTCCACAAGCTTGTAGCTTGGGTCCTGCCTCACTAACACAACTGCAAACCATTCTCCATCATCAATATCATAGAGGCAGGATTCACAACACATGGGAAGAATGGTGCCGTACTGGGACTCCTAACCAAATCAAATCAACACATACATTTGGTGGGGGGGGGGGCACAATTCAATCCATGACAGGGACTGTGAAGCCTAGTGCTTTGTTCATTTTCTTCTACACATAAACACACACACACATACATATTTGCTCTTTGGGATTTCTTTCCCTTCCCTACAAAATTGTCCATTAGTTTTTCTGTTTCACTAAAGAACATTGCTGGGGTTTGCATGGGGATTGTGACACATCTGTACATCACATTAGTCAGTACTGACATTTTCATTATATTAAACCTTCAATCCGTGAACACAAGATGTTGCTGTTGTTAGGTGCTGTCAAGTTTGTTCCAATTCATATAACCCTGTATACATCACAGTGAAGCACTGCCCCATCCTTTACCACCCTCACAATCATTGTTATGCTTGAGTCTATTGTTGGAGCCACTTTGTCAGTCTATCACTTTGTCTTTCTCTTTTTCACTGACCCTGTATTTTGTCAAGCATGATGTCCTCCAGAGACCGGTCCCTCCTCATTACACGTCTGAAATATGTGAGACAAAGTCTCACCATCTTTGCTTCAAAAGTGCATTCTGACTGTACTGCTTCTAAAGCAGATTTGTTCTCTCTCTGACAGTCCATGGTATATTCAATATTCTTTACAAACACCATAATTTAAATGTATCAGTTCTTCTGTCTTCCTTATTAACTGCCCAGCTTTCAAATGCTTGTAAGGCAATTGAAAACTTTTTAATACTTTCAAGAGATTTTTTGCAGCAGATTTTCCCAGCACACTACATCTTTTGATTTCTTGACTGCTGCATTTGTGGATGTTTATTATGGATCCAAGTAAAGTGAAATCTTTGATAATGTTGATCTTTTCTCCATTTATTGTGATATTGCTCATTGGTCCAATTGTGAGGATTTTTATTTTCTTTATGTTTAAGGTGTGTTCTGCACGGAAGTCTACGGACCTTGTTCTTTACCAGTAAATGCTTCAAGTCCTCTTTACTTTCAGCAAGCAAAGTTGTGTCATCAGCGTATCACAGATTATTAATGAGTCTTCTTCTGGTCCTGATACCGTGTTCTTCTCCATATAGTGCAATGGAATACCACATAATCATAAAGAACAATGACGAGTCTGCAAAACATGTTAGAACATGGATAGACCTGTAAGGCATACCCCTAAGGAAATAAGTCAAGCATATGAGCACAAATGTTGCATATTCCCTATATTACAAGACAAGAACAAATAAATGCAGAGAATCCAATGCCCATTGGTGGTTATCATGGGGGGTTACACTTTAAAGCATAGAGACGTACTACTTTTTAAGGCGGGAAGTGTGGTACCGAGCTTGGAAGTAGTAAGCCCAGCACAATAAAGACAAGTGTTGGAGCACAAATAGAAGTATATAGCCACAAAGAAAGGGAATGCTGACAAATTGTGATAAATATAAATAATGCTAATGAACAACTTGTAAATAACAACTAAAAATATGAGTATGGAGTATGGTTACATAGCTAGATATGTATGCATATACAGCTACAGGAAGGCATATTTGGATAAGCATGTGTACAGAGAGGCATATATGAATACATAAGCTGATTCATATGTACTCATATATGCCTTCCTGTACCTGTGTAAGGAAACCCTGGTGACATGGTGGTTAAGTGCTATGGCTGCTAACCAAATGGTCAGTAGTTTAAATCTGTGAGGCACTCCTTGGACACTCTATGGTGTAGCTCTCCACTGCTTATAGGGTCATTATGAGTTGGAATTGACTCGATGGCAGTTGAGGGAGTGCCTGTAAATGCACACAAATCTATCTATGTTCATTTATAGATATAGCAGTAGGCATATGTATATACATGTCTCTGTGTGCTACGTGCATTTTCAGATATAAAATAAAGTGCATAGGTGGCAGAGTTATGTGTGCTTACTAGACATAATTAAATATCTCAGAGGATTGGTTTATTGGGCTTGAAGGCTCCATAGTCTTGTGGAGCAAGCCAGTCAATTGGCATAATATGTTATATATACACATAATATTCTACATCCTAATTTAGCAACCAGTTTCTGGGGTCTTAACAGCTTTCAAGCCTCAATGTATGATACAACTATTGGTTTCTATTAGTTCAGAGCAAAAGAGTAAGAAGCAAACAAAAGAAGTTAGTCTACAGAACTAGTAGTCTACACAAACTACACTGAGACCACAAGAAGTACATGGTGCCCAGCTACCACTAATGACCATTCAGACCATGGACTCACTAGACGGTCCTGGATAGAATGGGGAAAAAAAACGTAGAACAAACTCAAAGTCCTGGAAAAACAAAAAGCCAGACCTATTATACAAGCAGACTAAATAAAGCCCTGAGAATTTCACCCTAGGACTCCTTCAAAGCTGGGAACTAAAATCACTCCCAGAGGTCATCTCTCAGTCGAATGACAAATTGACATATAAAATATTACCCTTGAGTAATGTGCATCTCTAAATAATCATCTAAATCAAACTAGATGGTAAACATTTTCGCAGAATAAAGACAAGAAGGTAAAGAGGGATGGGGAAGCTAGATTAAGGGAAACAGAATAACTGGAATGGAAATAACGAGAAAGCTGATATGAAAATGTGTCCAATGTCACTGAACAAAATGTATAGAAACTGCTATATGAGAACATAATTTGCTGTGTAACTTTCATTGAAAATAAAATAATACATTTTTTAAATAAAAAAAGAAACACAGCTGTACACTGACGTACATGAAGTCTCAGTGAGTTGAAGTTGACTCAACAGCAAATGAATATGAGTTCTAACAGGCAGGAGAGTTTGTAGGTAGGAGAGAAAATGAAACTAAAACCCAGAATTGGACCCCCAAAATAATATTGGAAGTATAATTTACTATCTTTCATGTTTTCAAATCAAGCAGAAGTTTTTTGTTTTTTTTTTAATTCTCACCTCTTCCCTTCTACTTTCCACCCGTTGGAGGTCATTAATCTCGTATTTTCAGACCGACTTAAAAAGTAAGCTTCATTCCTTAGCTGAAGTGATTTCAGTTTCCTCTAAACTATTAGATTTCCCATCACTCTTATTTACTATGCACAGATGCAGAAGGAGAATTACTCAAGTTTTGCAATAAAAATAAGCTTGGCTTTGAGAGCACCTGCTTTCCGCTGTTTAATAATGCTGAATTCCCTTCTTCTATGTGCTTCTGTTTACTCTTCTACAAATTATTTTTGTTCTCAGTTGACAAAGATAAATGACGGGATTAATATATATTGAAGAAGTCCCTGTGAACAGTATGCTTGCCCAGAGGAAGGGTGGGTGTTATTTCCCTCAGGTAAGGCAACACAGCAAACTGGATTAAAAGTAATTTGCTGTGGGGCTTATAGATGATCATGATCCATTAGTGGTACACTATTTATGAAAATTGCTTTTTCTTAAACAAAAATTAGAATGACTTTCATTACCTTGTCAAGACTGAGACAAGCCAACTGCATTTTGTACCTAGGGGAAAAGAAAACACCAATGGCAGGACTTAGATTTTTTTATTTAACCTCAAAGCTGTCTCCAAACTGTTGAAAGTAACAATGAACAAAAAAAGAAAGAAAGAAATATGTGGCAAGGAACTTTAGTTATATAACTTAAGCATGCTGTTGTACAGTTAAGGCTGGCAATTGTAAAACAAAATATTTGTAAGAAAGTTAGCAATGTGAATCCAGCATTGTACCTTAGATAATTATTTTTTAAATCATGCAAATCAACGTAATTTAAGTAGAGGTTTTTTTTAAAATGGTTTGAGTGAAGACTTTCAATAGCAAGCTTTTTTTTAAAATCTTACAGATCTTGTTGAGTAATAAAAGTAGTAATTTCAAGTAACTGATTCAACATTTGGCTAATACTGTCCTTTATCCTGGCATCCCCAACATCATACCCAGCAACTTACATAGCTGGTATGATGTTCAATAAACACCGATTTGCATTCTTGCATTATTATATGATTGAACACATTCCCATTGTTAGGAATACATTTGCTTATCGTTGGCTAATATTTTTAAGATGTTCTAATATTGGAATATTTTTAAAAAAAAATGAACTAACAAAAATAAAAGATGTCGAAAGCATTCATTTGACTCTTACTAAGTTTTGACACATTTTTCCTTTCCTGTTTTAGTTTGGATTTTTGTCCCCCTTTCTTTTTAATTTGTAGGGTTTTTTTTTTTTTTTTTTTGTCTTTCTTGTTTTGGTGCATGAGTAAGATTATTTTATTTTTATCTTATTTTTACTATTTTTATTTTGGGTTGTTGATTACTATCAAACCATTGTCTTCAAAGTAAAACAGAAAGAATTCTGGAACCAGGCAGGCCCCCAAACCCCAACTTTGCCAACATCAAAGGCAGGTATTTGGTATGAGATAATGTTACAAGTAGTCATAAAATTGTGGATTGCCTGTATGAGAATTAGGGTACAATCACACGCATTTCTCAGAAAAAGAAAGTCATATGTTCGCGGCCTTTGGGTGAGGTTAGAATAGCGCATAGATCTGCCCCGCATTGAAAAACTGGGAACTATACTTCTCTTGAAGCTACAGAAACTTTCAACCAGACGTACTCTTTTTTGTTGTTGTTTTTTAAGAGGAAGATTCTAAAACTTTCACTGGGCCCTGACACTTTGATGGGCCTGGGGTTTGTCAGGTATAACCTCAAATTGTTATGCAAGATATACGATATTGATTTACAAGAGCACCCTCAAGAATGGTGATGGGGGCCACTTGATGTAGCTGCTAATGTAAAGCCTGTTCCCTCCTCTCCCTCAGTTACCCAGCTACTGGGCACACAATCCCCAAGATCACCAGCATCCATCCTGGCACTTGAACATGGACAATAGAAAATACTGGCACTATGTGAGGTATTCCATTGACAGTGGGAACTGAGTAGAAAGACTAAATACATTCTAAGCCCCCCACATTTTGGTTTTATGGATTTGTAATTTGTATGGTGTTTGAGTGGACAAAGGCCTGGCTGGATAATTTAGAATATCAGACCAACATATATTCCAAATAGGCCTACACTTAATCCATCTTCTTAGATATAACTGGCCCCTAGGGTCGCCATGAGTCGGATCCGACTCGACGGCACTTGGCTAGATACAACTGCACGCAATTAAACCACAGGAGATTTGGTTAATACGAAAGTGAATTAGAAATCTTCATGTTCACTGGAGGCTCATTGTATTAACTGGTAATATAAATTGTCTGATGTATTCAACATGGTAAAGTAGACATGAATGCTAGGGGAGGAGAAGGCCATTGGTGAGCTGAGGGTCCTTCTCTGCCTGGGTTCCACAGTTATGTGAGGCAACACATTCTCATTTCTGTACAAGTTTAGTAGTGTTTCTCTGCTTTCCAAGAGTCCTGACACCTTATTTTTTAATCTTTTTATTTTAGTAAAGTATATGTAAAAAATTTTGCTACTTTAAGTATTTTTTATTATAGTTAAGTATATATACAAGAAAATATTTGCTATTTCAACTTTTTTTTTACACATACAATCCAGTGACATTAATCATATTCATTATGTTGTACAACTGTCACCATTATCCATTTGCAAATTTTCCATCACCCTTGACAAAAACTAAGTGGCCCTTAAGCAATGACTTCCCCTTTTCATCCCACTGCAACCTCCGGCTACTGTTGTTAAGTACTGCTGAGTCTGTTTTCTGTCGCAGGGACCCTATGTGTCAGAGCAGTATAGCCCCATAGGATATTCTGAAACTCTATGAGGCAGTTCTACTCTGACCTACAGGGTTGCTATGAGTCAGATCTGACTTGACAGCAGTGGATTTAATCTTTACAGGAGCCGATCAGCAGGTCTTTCTGGCTGGAGAAGAGTCAGTTTGACTATAATGCAGGATGTTCCAGCATCCAGGGCCTCTAATGGCACTGGAGTTGGGGTCTTTCCAAGGTGAATTCCATTCTCCCAGCCTCAGTGTTCTAATCAACAAAGCTAGAAAAATAAAGCCTCCTCCGAGGCTCTCTCCTCTTCTCCTTCCTTCCTGCTTCCACTTCTCACCTCCTTTTCTCCTTTCTTCCTTTCTTCCTCTCTCCCCTAGACTCTCATGGTCTCTTAGGTTTGGCAGCTTCAGCAGAGGACACTGGATTTAGCACCAGGACATGTGGCTCCCAATTCGGTCTCTGTGACACTATATGACCTGCATCCAAGTTGCTTAACCTCTCTTAGACTCAGTTTCCTTGTCTGCAAAATGGAGAAATTCCTTCCTCAAAGGCTTGTCAGTGAGAATTGAAACCGCCACCCCCACTCTCCACCTTCAGCATCTACTTTTGGCCTCACATATAACATTTTCATCTTTGCTTTCACATGAGGTCTTCACAAAAAATCTAACTTCTTATGTGGTCTCTTATTGCTGTCTTCAGATAGCAGCAGCATCACCTGGGGGGGAACTTGTGAGAAAGGCATACTATCATGCCCTCCCTGACCTCCTGAGCTGGAGTCTCTGGAGGAAGGCCCTTGTCTCTTTGAGTTTCTGCTCCTAGATGAAGTTCACATGACTTGGCATTTCTTTTCCCTCATCTCTGCATCTCACATGCTGGTTTAATCTCTTTTATATCTCAAAAGAGATTGACTTGAGACACACCCCTGCATTAATATTGTGTGTCTTAAGTCAATCTCTTTTGTGATATAAAGGAGATTAAGCCAGCAAGTGAGACTCAGAGACGAGGGAAAAGAAATGCCAGGTCGCAAGATTAATGTAGAGTATGATTTGTATAACAAGACAGCCCATTCCCAAATGAAATTGTAACTACAGGCACTACAATACTTAATTTTGGAGAACATAAATAAACCCATATTTACAAAAGATGGAGACTGGTTGGTAGACAGTTATGGATAAGTTTAAGAAACTCCCTGGCTGCAAATATTTTTTGGTTGTTTCATTTCAATCTTAGAACCTTTAGATCATATTCTACACTACCTTTTCTCCAGTATTTAGTCTTACTGAACCTGAACACTAATTTTTTAGATTGCATTAACATATTATAGGATGCATGAGTGCATTAAATGTTCCTTACCCCTGCAAGCTTTAGACAAAATTCTGATGAGTTTTGGGGAGTGCAGTTACTGACTTAACCCTGAAATCAGCATACCTAGTAAAGTAGAAAAAGAGCTAAACTATGAGTTGAGGAACCTGTACTCAATTCCTACCTCCACAGCATTTCTAAGCAACTTCTAGAAGGTAATTTCTAGACTTTTTTCCGAAGGTAAATTAAAAGGAGAGGATAGCCACGTGGTTTCCAAACTTTGCCAATTATCAGAATCACCTGGATACACTGCAGTCTCAAAGGACCACTCCAAAGATTGAGTTCAGGACATCTGGGACAAATTCAGATGGACCACATTTTATTTAAGGACTGTGTAGCTAAGTGCCCCCTCAAGTTACAGGAGGATGAGGATCAGGGTCAACTTTATGGATGAGGTTGATTTAACGACAGACAGTCTTAAAATGCACGCAGGATTTTGATAGGTAGAAATGAAGTCAGGGGTTTGGTGAACAAAGAAAAGAAACTAGTTAATGAGTGAAAATGGTAAAGTGAAGTTTTACAGTGGGAACTGGAGGTGGTTTGATCAGCAGGTTTCTTGTCTTTCTGGGGCAGACCTTTTCAAGGGAGTGAGAGGCGTGACAGGAAGTTTAAATAGATTAGCAGCTTATCTGGGTGGATTTTAACCTTGACTGTCCAGGAAGGTAGGTATAAGACATGTCACCACACATACTTCTACTTACAGAGACTCTCTACAGTCTCATTCAACCTTCATTCTCTCTCTGTTCAGATTTCTTCTTCTTTATTTTCATCTTATTGTAGGGTGTATGTTTGCATAACCCACTTCAAAAAATGGGAGGGGTAAATTCATGAGTGTGAATGAATAGATTAAAAAAATTCAATTCCATTTACTATAGCCCCCAAGAAGATAAAATACCTAGGAATAAATCTGATTAAAGAAACAAGAGATCTTTACAAAGAGAACCACAAGACCTTACTACAGGAAACTGAGACTTACATAAAGGGAGTAATCTACCCTGCTCATGGATAGGAATACTCAATATTGTGAAAATGTCTATTTTGCCCAAAGCAATCTACTTATACAATGGAATCCCAATACAAACTCCAGTGACATTTTTTAATGAGATGGAGAAACAGTGTATGCAGTGTAGACAGACTTCAAAATCTGACAAAGCACATTCAACAGAAGAGAAATTAGATAAATAGGAACTACTAAGAATCAAACACTTTTGCTCATCTGAAAACTTTATTAATAGAACTTAAAGGCCACCTACAGAATGGGAAAAAATATTTGGCAACTGTATGTCAGACCAATGTATGCTCTCCATAAATCTATAAGGTATTACAAAATATCAACAAGAAAAGGATAAATAATCCAGTTAAGAGATAGGCGAAGGAGATGGAACAACATTTCGCTAAAGAGGTTGTTCAGGCAGCTGAACCACACATGCAGAATTGCTCACAATCATTAGCTATTAAAGAAATTCAGATCAAAACTACAACGAGATACCATCTCACCCCAACAAAGTTGGCCATGATCCAAAAAACACAAAACAACAAATGCTGTAGACGCTGTGGAGAAATTGGAACTTTCTTACACTCCTGGTTGGATTGCAAAATGGTACAACCTCTTTGGAAAACAGTCTGGACTTCCTTAAAAAACTGGAGTTAGATATACCATTTGATCCTGTAATTTCACTGCATGGAATTTACCCTTCAGAAACAAATGTTGTCACAAGAACAGACACATGTACATGACTGTTTGTTGCTGCACAGTCCACAATAGCAAAAAGTTGGAATCAACCCCAATGCCCATCAACAGATTAATGGATGAGCACACTATGGTACATACACTCAATGGGACCCTATGCTATGATAAAAAACAATGACAATTTTAGAAAACATCTCATAACATGGTCTCATTTGGAAGAGACCATGCTGAGTGAAATCAGTCAGTGTCAGAAGGACAAATTTTGTATGAGACCCCTGTTATAAGGACTTAACAAGAGAATTAGCCACAGAAGAAAATGACTGTGTTGTCTACGTGAGTAGGTTGAGGGTTTATCACAGGTGAGACAATTGATACATGTTAGAAATTTTATTGTTTTGCTGTAATTAATAAAAAATAAAATAATTTTAAAAAATCTGTAGATTGTAAAATTTTTTGAGCAAGATATTAATTTTTTTATTTAACATGACTGAGTGAAAATGTACATTCCCATACAAATTTACACACCCACGTATATGCAGCTTCCACTGCTCTCCCTGTCCGGTGACAGCACACTATTCCTCTCTGCTCCGTACATGTCTCATCCTCCCAACAGCCTCCTTTTCCCTCCTCTCCACCCACTCTCCTTCCTCCAGCCAGAGGTCAGCAGGATGAATTTTACTTCATTTGTCTGACTATTGCTCTAGCCATGAGACCCTAGCGCAGGGAGAATCACATTCCTGCCAGAGTTCGCACTACTAGAACAATGCTCGTCATTGCCTGCTCCCTAAGTGTTGAAATATGTGAAATATCTATGCTGTTGAAAAGCTTTCCATTTGGAGTGATGGAAATATCCCATACCTTGATCAGGGTGGCAGTTCCAGATGGTATACATTTGTCAAATCGCCTCAAATTACTCAGTTAGAATGGGTGTATTTTATGTTGACTGTGCCTCAATACTGGTGAGTTGAACAGTAATCATGCACATTTTGTCCCTCCTGAGCTCCTAGAGGCACAAAGGAGTCAGTTCTCACTAAAGTTAGCTATAGGATCCTAAGGGAGGCCATGGTCCAGAAAGATCACCTGTCTTATCCAGAAGTTATACAGCTTAACTAGTTGTGACTGAGCTACCCTGCCTCAGGCTCTCTGTCTCTCTTCTCTTGATTTTCCTGTTGTTGGTGTCTGGGGATACCTATGAGTATATACTATGTATTCTCTCTCCTCAGAGCTTCCTAAGCCATAGGCAAGAATTTCATATCCTGAAAAGTGAAGACCAACGTTGGCCAGAGTTTGCCACATGGCAGAAGTAGAGTTGGCTGCCCCAGTACAGTGCATTCAGGGTACCATCCCTACTGTAATCCTAATACCTTGCAACATGTTTTCTTCTTTCCAAAATGGGTAATTGAGAGCTTCACACAGCTAATGCATGCCATAATAATACTGTAAGTAATCTGTAAGTGATTTTTACTACACCAGCATCTCTGGCTTCTGCATTGGTCTCTTTCCAAAGGGGCCCAGAGCCCCGTCAGCTCCTGTGAACTTGGTCTTCCTCCTGTTCTTTGCTCTCCTGAACAATGGTCTTAAACCTGGAAAACAGCAGTTGGGAAGACTGCCTGGCATTTTTCACATCCACAACTTTCTTACTGGTTATCTCAGTCAGAGTGGACTTGGCAGGCTAGTTTCACTAGCTGAGGAATTTTTGTATAAGATTTGTCTTTGCTTGTTACAAACATGCAGGTTAGAATCCAGGTGTCAGACATACGTATCTGTAGTTTAATAGTTTCTTGTGACTATTTTGTGATGTATACAGTTATCTGGGTGCTACGTGCTTAAAACATGAAATACTCCTTGCCAAAATGATATATAAACTCTGATGTAAACATTGTCTTTTGAGACTCCTTGGAGAACAGTCTACATTGCTTTCTAGTATCCAGTAGTATCATACTTCCTAATAAGCCTTCTTCCTCTTTTTAACTTGAAGTATGTTTCATTGGTTCAACTGCTCCATGGCACGGACCCAAATCAGTTAAGGCAATGGGTGTGCTGATACACCCGTTACGATGCCTCATGGGGTTGATGTTTTTCTTTTCCAGGCACAATCTTTGATTAAATTTGAGAATTTAAATAAGAATCAAGAAACTTCCATTTCTGTCCCTTCCAATCCATATTACATAGTGCTGCAAGGTGACCCTTCCAAAGACTCACCCACTGCTTTCCTGTCTCCCCGCTGGACAAATCCCAGACTCATGGTCTGGTGTCCACTACCCTCTCCTGGGCCACCCTTTAATCTTTGTTGTGACTGTGTTCTAAACATTTCACTAGCCTTTGGCGTCAGCCACACTGCTCTATTAATGATTTCCCAAATCTGCCCCTGGATCCTGTGCCTTTGCTTTGACAGTTTCCTAGATTTGGAAAACTCAAACTTTCCAGTTGGCCTTTCTCAGTCCTTCCCATATCAGTGTCCCTTTAAAATACCACCATCTCCACCAAATGTCTTGCTTTGCATTGCTCTTACTGGTCTAAATTCTAAATTACTGCTTACTTGTCAGTTCCTGTTTTGCATTAACATTGCTGTCCAAACTTCCTATTCCCTCATAACTAGTACCATTTAAAGTCTCAGCCCAGTACCATCCAACTGATTCCAGTACGTCTTTGTTTCCTCCAGCATATATTACCATCTGAAATTCTCTCCATTTTTTGTCTACTTATGTTTTGCCTGTCTTTCCCTACTCAACTGGAGGTACCATGAGAGCTATAATTTTCTCTACCTAGCTTTCCAGTATACCCTTCAGCACCTAGCACAGTATAACACAGTAGAGTCTAAATCAGTATTAGCTGAATGAATGAATTTCTGTGTGAGTATAGGGTGTCAGATGTAGTTCTTGTCGTCAATGGTATGGTAGACTTGAGCTTACAAGTCTACCCCTCTTCAACATAGCTCATTATCTAGGTCCATGTCCATTTGTTAGTCAACTCCTTGCTTGAGATCCCTCACCCATTCATCATGTGACTAGTTTCACAGATGGCCCTTAGATGTTTAGCTCTGTCTAGAGAACTACAGATATTTAGGAAGTGCAGGTCACTAATATGGAATCCCCTCCTTATAACCTGGTGGCAAGGACAATGCTGGAGGTCTAGAAGTTCCATCTCCTTGGTTTATTGGGTTTATTAGGAGAAACATACTCCCCATTTTGCCCAACGTGAAGATGCACTACTTGGAAAACAAAAGAGTTGCCATGTTAGCAATAACATGGAGTAAAACTTTACACATTAATATGCAAAATAAATCATAATCAAGGGCAGAGATCAGTAAATTACCACCAATGGGCTAAATGGGACAGCCCAGTAGGTTTTTTGTTTGTGTGCTTGCTTGGTTGATCTTACACCCAACAAGCTAAGAACAGTTACCATATCTTTAAAACACTACATTTTAAATGGTTATATAATGACCTGGCTGATATTCTCAGTTTTTTCTCTTGATCCACATGCCTGAAATAGTTACTATCTGGTACTTCAAGAAAAAGTTTGTCAAGCCCTTAGTTTACAGGGAATTTAATTATTCTCCAAACTCTTACAGAATAAGAGGATGATTTACGCTGTTGTTTAGGAGGTCAGAAGTGCATAGAATGAAATGAACATTTGTATAATTTATTTTTGCTTGTGGAGTGATTCACAGGACCACTATGAGTCAAACTGACCTGCAGGCAGTAGGTTTGATTTTGGTTCGGTGAAGTGATTACACTATGGAAAAGGGTCTCATGATGGCACTGTTTAGCTCACGCCATGAGCAAACTGATTATCTCCAGAAAACAAGTTCAAATCAGTCAGAATACAGTCAGTCTGGAATGTGGAACTCTACAAGGGACCAGCTGCGACTCATGGCGACCCTAGGGGACCGCTGAAGACCTCACTTCTCCTGTACAAGTCAAAAAGCATTCGGCGCTATGGAGATACCTATCTGTATCCACTAGAGGGCTCCCTGGAACCGTATCTGTCCCAAGCCAAAACACTTCAGTCACGGGTTCAGGCAAAGTGTCTCCGACCTTCGCATCACCTTCCTGAATAGTTTTTGCAAATAGCACAATAAAAAATGATCCAACAATTTTGATATTGAGGGGAAAAGGGATTTTCAGTTTAGTTTTTCAAGGCAGAGAAGCCAGGCTAGGATTTAGGTAAGAAAATCAGAGGACTTGACTGGGAGAATGAACTGGTGATTGGGAAGTCATCTCTGTACCCCTAAAACGGAGGCATTTCATGCCACACTGGCTGTCAAAGGTCCAACTTCTAAACCAAGCAGATTACTGGTCTTAAGTAAATATTATGGGTGGCTCTAGTTTAACCTGAAATGATGTACAACTGCTAGTCTTTTGAGAAAGAACACAGTTTCGTATCACCAAGGCTTCTTTGTGTTCTGGGAAACATTTAGTGATGATTATAACCTTGATTTTTTTTCCAGCTCTTTATCATTTTGCATGTCCCATTTTATCTCATAAAACACGCAGAGGATAGGTCATTGATTTTAACAATGCCCCTGAATTAAATAATTCACTTCTATAAGATTTGGCCTAGTAACAGCTGTTGCTTGATTACCTTTTAAAGAGTTGACTTTAGTTTATTTAAAAACTTCATCATGCCCTCTTTACACCAGCACCATCTTTCTGAAATATATAAAGCATGATCACTTGATGTAAATATGTATCTGAGTTGTTTGGAGCCATCAATTGTTTTGTACCTATGTTTGTCAAAATCTTTCCCTCATGCACCTGGTTCATCAGGGCTAAAGCAGAGCCTACTCTTCAGTGTCCTTGTGGATTTTTTCTGAAATGAAAACAAAGATCAGAAAACCTCATTTAAACTATATATTGCTATTAAAGTTGCATATGTCTTGGCATGATCTTATATTTCTCCTCCCCAGTTTGAACAAATGTTACCAGTTTCAGGGCTTTTGGAATTATTATGAGATAATAATTTCACCAGCCCTCTGGGTTTAGAAAACAATACTTGAGGTAAGCCATTTCTGATCTCTTGCTAATCCCAGATAATTGCTTTTGAGTTTCATGGGGAATCTGAAAATTTTCAATGCTGGATTCACTGAATTGTCTACTAGAAAGGGGCTTTAGAAGGGGCTTTAGGGGACTCTTCTTCCCTACTGGCAAATCTGTCTTTAGCAGAGCTGCTGTAGCAAAAATGCCCTTTGCTTCTGTGACCACTAACTGCCAATTCACTTTTGAGAATCAGATACATTCGTTGAAGACGTATATACACATAGAGACCCTAGTTTCCTCCCTCCTTTGCTACCTTCCTCCTTGCTTTCTTTTCTTCCTACCTTTATGCTTTGATTCTTTTTTTCCAGTTCTTTAACATCTTTTGGGTAACCTCCCACTCCCACACTATGCCTGTCAGGCACAGCTGTGTGCTCAGTGAAAGTTTTAGGACGGGGTTGACAGGCAAAGTGTATCTCCCAGGCTTGGTTTAATCATTTACAGAAGTGAGTATCAGGAGTGTGTCAGCCTAACTGTGACTACTTGACTTTGGAGAACTTCAAAGAATGTCTGCCAGTTTGATTTGAATTAACTTGCCACTGGACAGTAGATTCTGAAAGCTGACGTTCAAGTTAGACTTCATAACCTCACACTAAGAACGCTGGGAAGACCAGCCTCACTGACTGCTTGCACACGAACTATGCTTTCAAGACTCAAGGGAGGAGGGAATATGATTCTAGAGTAGAGAATTTCAAACTCATCGTGGAGATTACAACATCCCCTGGGAATATATGTTCCTTATAAAAGGGCAAACCCAGCTATTTTATAGATCTTAGCATTCTCCTGGACACAGATAGCTTCATGCTGTAGAATGGTTTCTCTCATGCCTCCATTTGCAGAAAATTTAAGTGGTACTGCTGAGGGCTGTGCTGGCTGGGTCCGGTAAGTCTACCCTGTAGGCCCTATTTCTTCAAATTCATGATTAGCACTCCTTTAGGCCTCATAGTATTTCCACCTATCTGTATTTATTCGTATCTGCCTGCTCACTTTCTAGGCAATAAGAAGGCTCAGGTGTCTGCTGGGCTCCAGGTTGACCATAAATTAACCCAGAATTAACTTTGTTCTTCAGATGTCTCTGCACAGTAAAACCTCAGGAAAGGAAGAAGGCCAAAGTTTTTTGCAGTCCAATTGGGTTAGATATAGTCCAATACAGAAAAATAGTTTTGAGGACTATCAATCATAACTGAGCAAATACTATGTGCCAAAAGTGACTTCACTCTTTCAGTCGTCATAGAAAAATATATAAACTTAAGTACTATTGCCAAGCCAGCCAAGTGCCGTCGAGTCGGATCTGACTCATGCCAACCCTATTACTGGTCTCCATTTTACAGGGAAGGAGATAAACCTTAGAGAAGCTAAATAAAATTCTCAAGGCCGCAGAGCTGGTAGGTTCTAACCAAAAAACCAATCAAATTTGTTGCTGTGAGTCAATTCTGACTCATAGTGACCCTGTGATCAGGCCTTTGTTAATCTAAGACCCAGGTGGTAATGTCTCATGGCCTCTGAGAAAGGCATAAAAAGGCCACAAAGCTGAGCAGGCTTCCTGTGTATTAGGCACACCTGCTGCTGAGTGCCCAAAAAGGCCTCTGGAGGACCCCTACTAGCCCAGCAAAGCTGAGCTGATTACACTTCCTGAAAAAAGAAAGAACAGTACTTGACAATTTTCCTAGGGCTAGTAAGGTCCCCTGTAGGAGGAGGAAGTCAGGAAGGGGTAGTCACAGATTCTCAGAGGGAGGGGGTGATTTTTAAGGTGGTCTTACAAGGCAGGAGGCTGAACTTATCAGCTGTGAATTTGTAGGCCCAGTAAGGCAAGAGGCTTGGGATAAGCCTTGTGAGGTAAGTGAGTGCTGGTGAATCAGGTGTTTAGTTGGCTCACAGTTTTATTTTCCAGGGGTGGAAATTCTGTGGAACATGCGGTAAATAATTTCTGCTGGTTGTTTAACACAGCACTTTGGTCTCAGTTCTCTGGCAACTAAGAATACAATGGTGACTAAGACCAGGTGAGACTCCTGCCATTAAGAAAACTTGATCCCCTTGAGTCCTCCTGATGTCCCTGTGAAGCAGCCACTGTCTTTATTTTAGAGCTGGGAAAACAAAGCTCAGAGTACACTGAAATATTCCACCAATTCACAAACTAGTGAAAGCTAGGACTGAGATTTGGACCTTGGGTTTTGATTTCATTTATTAGGGTTCCCAGCCTGTGGAGTTCTGGGGCTTGTCCAGTACATTCCTCCACATCCGTTCTGTGCTTCCTGTCAGAACAGGAATGTCAGTGATATACCCAGACACGACCAGGCAGCAAGAGAAGAAAATGCCCCTTATGAGAATTTACTCAGGGAATAATTTCTGAAAACTACTGTGCTGTAGGATACCCTGAGAGTACCAGTTACCTGGTTTATCTCTTGAGTTCTTAAAAGCTTCAGAAATTTTAATGAACTGTTTTAACCTATAGGTCAGTGAATTCCAGTCTTTCTAATTATCAGTCAAATATCCACAGGCAGAGGGTGGAAAAGTAGATAGATGGAGCCTATTTGGAAATCCAGGTGATACAGTGGTTAAGTGCCATGTCTGCTAACTAAAAGATAAGCAGTTTGAATCTTGCCAAGCACTCCTTGCAGACTCGATGGAGCAGTTCCACTCTGTCATATAGAGTTGCTATGAGTCACAATCAACTCCATGGCAGTGGCTTTTGTTTGGTTTTTGGTTTCACGAACAAAAAGGAGCCTTTGCATTTTATATAATATGCTACAGGTCATTATGCTTCCATTGCACTGTCTTTAGTACTCAGAAGTGAATCCTCAATGGCCTTCTTTCTGATTTAATCTTAACAGCCAAAACTGTGTATTAGCAAAATACTACAAAACAGAAACTATAAGTGAGGTATTAATAAAATGAGAAATATGTAAAATTCTAATCAAATATTGGAGTGACTGGATGTTTTAGCTTGAAACATTTTTGTCCATAGAAGTTACACCATTTCTACTTCTTTAGTAAGTTTTGTCATACCTTCGTTTCATACTTTTTTTAAGAGCCATCATTAAGGCAGCCAAGCAATCCAAGCCAGTACCTATAAGAAGACCTTGAATGGTCTTGACCACAAGGGGGCACATTAGACCAGCAAAATGATACTTTTGACACTCTAGAGTCCTGATGAGTTTGAGCCTGGCTGCTAACCATAAGGTTGGTAGTTCAAATCCAGCAGTCACTTCTTGGAAACCGTATGGGGTAGGTCTACTCTGTCCTACAGGATCACTAGGACTCAGACTTGGTAGTGCAGGATTCAGTTCTGTTTGGTTTTTTTATTACAGACCAGTTTAATCCAGTTTTTGACACTGAAGATTCAGTAGAAGATTTAGATGGTTTAGTAAAGAATGGAAAGTTTAAGACATATTTAAAAAGAGACCAAATCCGTCTCTGTCAAGCGGATTCTGACTCACAGTGACCACATAGAACAGAGTAGAACTGCCCCATGGGGTTTCCAAGGATCACCTGCTGGACTTAAACTGCCCACTTTTTGATTAGCAGCCACAGTGCTTATCTACTACTATGCCACCAGGGTTTCCTAAAATGGGTTAGGGGTTACATAGAAATGGAACTGAGCTTGATATGGTTGTAGGGAGTTCGAGAGAGGAGGAGAATTGAGGGAAATTCTGACTGGGCTCTAGATTTCTTTCCCTTTCTCTTACTGACCATTATCCACCTGTGAGAGCTTAGCTTCACAGGCTCAGGTGCTGGGTGCTCTTTGACACTTTAGGAGACAGCCTTGATTTCTTCTTCTTCTCATTTAATACCAGGTGCATCCTGATTGAAAACTTCTCAGATATTCCAGAAGAAACTGTCTCTCCCTCCTCAGATGCCAGAGTCCCATATGTGTGGGGCTTCTTCAGGAACTTCTAAGCAATAATCTAAAATCTCTGACCTGAGTGGGAAGGAAGGTGCTTCCTGCAGTCACTACCTTTGTAATATGTCACAGACTCCATTTCCTCTACCTCTTCCGTAGTAGTTGACAATTCTTTACATTAAAGAGTCTGTAAATTCTTTACATTAAAGAGTCTCTGTAAAAATAAATGCTATTATTTCTCTCTTCTGATTGGACCTGACTGATAGACCATCTCGTATTCTGCCCCAAACCTGATGGGCCACCAATATTGCAGATCGTTTACACTCATGAGGGAACTGGGGGAAACGTGAATGGGAGAAGGCAGGACTGGGCATGGGTAACACGGTTCTTTTAGAGTTAGCACTTACTCCAGCATAAGGGAACAAAGGGAATATGAGCAGATTAAGAAACTGGACTAGAGGCAACCTCAGGCCCAGCAGGCCTGGCCTTTCAGATCAACATTGCTGCATACTGCGCCAGGCAGAGGAGGTAAATTCTCAGCAGCCACAGCATTCCCTTTCTGATTCTTTTTTCTTCTTTGGTCTCTTTTTCTAGCAAAGCCTCCTTACACTAAAGTGTAAATGTGTGATATCATTTTCATACATGCTTATGGAGACTTACATTTTAAAAAGCACCCTTGATAAATGGTTCTAAAAGTTTGGTCCATAGAATCCTGTAGTTCTGGAAGATTATCTCAGTGAATCATGAGATAAAAGTCATGTTCACCGTACTATGTTACTAAAGGAAACCCTGGCTACATAGTGGTTAAATGCTATAGCTACTAACCAAAAGGTCAGCAGTTCAAATCCACTAGGTGCTTCTTGGAATCTCTATGGGGCAGTCCAACTCTGTTCTATAGCGTCGCTATGAGTTAGAATCAACTGGACAGCAATGGGTTATGGTTTGGTGTTACTCAAACATTGTCTGTTTTTTTCACTCTGATTTTCTCACATGTGCACAGTGGAGTTTTCTAGAGGTTACCTGATGTGTACCATCACAACAGATTGATGTAGAAGCAGACATGAGAATACATTTGTCTTTTGATAAGTCGGTCAGTATAAGAGATGACTGTAAAATGATAATACTCTTGTCACTCACTTTTTCCACATAGTAACTTTCATGAGAATGTTATGTTGACCTGCAGTGGATTTGCATTGTTATTTTGAATGAATTTATAAATATTTTAAATGTCTCTCTTGTAATTTCTAATATATTAAATATCAATAGATATAATTCACATAAACCAGAGTTCCTGAACTCCTCCATAAATTTTTTAAGAGTACAGTGAGGCCTTGAGTCCACAAAGCTTTAGAACCTCTGGACTAGACTCTAATATACACATATTTTTGAAAGTCGTCTTGGGGAAGACTATAATGGAATTAAAAGAAAGGTTTTACTTTAATTTATTTACAGAAGGTTGGGACTGAAATGCTTTTTTACATCCAAGCAGTTAAACACACAGCCAGGCCCACAAAGGCCACATTTCCATTCACCTGCACATACCCTCTTCCTTCCTCATCAATTCCCATCTGTCAGAAAGTTGTATTTGGGATAAAATACTAAGTCCCCAGTTCTGGATCTCACGCCATAGATCTTGTTCTCAGTACAAGGTGATAAACAAAAAGATGGGGAAGAATCATTAAGATCTGCTTTGGAAAACTGATTGCAACTCCCATTTCCTGTTACCTAGGCCAATTTTCTTAAGGTTTGCCAACCAGTTATGACCGTTTCCATGTTTCTTATCATTTAATAAAAGATCAGGTTGAATCATATGAAATTATCATTTTGTGTAAGTTAAAAAATAGGTCTGAAGACAGCAGTTTCATGTGGGGTAATCTAAAAAGCCCCATGGCATTAATTGCCTCGTTGCAACTTATTTAACCGAGGCAAGAAATGTGTTTTGCATTCTTGTTTGTACATAGAATGACTGCCCAAATTCTACCAATATAAAGATGTCTTAATATGGACAGTCTGTTCCAGTCAAGTTGATTACAACTCATGGTGACCATGATTACAACGTGGTGACCCCATGTGTGTGGAGTAGAACTGCGCTCCAAAGGGTTTTCAGGGGCTGTAATGATTAAGAGCTACAGCTGCTAACCAAAAGGCTAGCAGTTCACATCAGCCAGCCACTCCTTGGAAACTCTATAGGGCAGTCCTACTCTGTCCTATAGGGTCACTATGAGTCAGTATAGACTCAACAGTACTGTGTTTTTTTGTTTGCTTTCCTTTAATTTCAGGAGTAGATTGCCAGAACTTTGTTCCCACTTCTGCGTGGTAGTCTTTTTGGCTTTACTTGGAAGACTAGCTGAATGTTGTGATGTGGGTATGCAGTTGAGCTTAAGAACAATTGAGTTTCGTTGATTCCAAAATCTGTGGTTTTAGACTGTGGTGGCCACACACCTAACTGACCAGCAATCTATTAATCGGTCCATCTACATATGCCGGTGTAATGCCAACCTCAATTTCCAACATAAATCATTACAGGATCTTTAGAATAGGTTCTGAAATATCCAAGACTATTTAGATTACAGTCTTCACAATCCTTCAATACAACAAATTATACTGAAATTGGTAATTTGGATTATCAAACTGACACACTGGATCAAAATCAACATTCCATGCTCTAATATCAAATTCATAGAATTTCTGTGCACTCACCTTTCTGTTCCATGGGTTGTGTCATCTGAAAAGTGCACACGATAATATCTCTCTCAAAACTGTGATGATTAAGCACAGTAACTTAAAAGAAGTTTTGGCTTAGTGTCGGGAACATGGCTGAGACTCAATAAATATTGATTTTTTTTCCCACCCAAAGCCAGCCAAGTGCCGTCGAGTCAGATCCGAAAACACACATATACTCAGGCATACACATATTACCGTGCTCTCCCTTGCACACACAGGCACATACCCATACATATGCTCACACAGTCTCTCTCACACACTCATATCTGTGCATTTGTGTGTGAATACTTGTATATGTTGGGTACAAAGACAAAACACAATTTCTGGGCATTACTGCCTCTTTATGTAGGGACGAAGAAGAAGGTAGCCTCTTTTACCACTGCACATATGGGAATACTTCAGAAATTCTTTGGAGGCAGCACTGTGAAATGACCCTAGGATGAATCTAGAAATCGAAACAATGTTTCTTCTGCTGTGTTGCTCTTTGGTGTGTTGTTTGCCTAAAAACCGTTAATCTTCTGTGCCAAGCTTCCTCTTCTGAAAAATGAAGGCTTAGAAGATGATTGTAGCCTCCTAAGATTCGAAATTTATTCTTTGACAAACTTGACCAACAGCTCTAGAGCCTCACAGGCATGAGGTCATTTTGCCATAGTCCAATTGTTTACACGTCCCCGTTCCTATTTAGTTACAGTGGAGTGCTGCCAGTCTCATAGATCTTTGGGAAAATTAAATGAAAAACAAAAACATACCCAACAGAGAGATGCCTTTACTCTGGGAAGAGTCTATGACAGATTCCAGGCTATATCCAATGGAAGGATGGGTAAGTAGTGTCTGTCATGGATTGAATTGTGTCCCCTCAAAAAATGTATAAAGAAATTTGGCTGAGCCATGATTCCTGGTTTATGTGATGTTCCTATATGTTGTAAACTCTGCTTCTGTGATATTAATGAGGAAGGATAGGCAGCAGTTGTGTTGATGGGGCAGGATTCAACTTGTTAAATCTTATTGTACCTTGAGGCAATCTCTTGGGCTGTAAAGGAAAAGGAAGCAAGCAGGAAGGTGGGGTGTTTCATACCACCAAAAAGTAGTGCCAGCAGCAAACTGTCCTTTGGAAAGGAACTGAGTCCCTGTACCTTAGAAGCTCCCAGTCCAGGGGAAGATTTGAGGACAAGGACTTTCCTGCAGAGCCAGAGAAATGCTTCCCCTGGAGATGATGCCCTGAATTTACACTTTTAGCCTATTGGACTGTGATAGAATAACATTTTCTTCCACTTGTGGTATTTCTTTTATAGCGACACTAGATGACTGAGGTGGTGTCCTACCATGTGAAAGACTCACTTGTCTCCCTAAATTCTCTCTTTCCTCAAGGCCCAAATAGAAGCCTCATTCCCTAGCTCTGACAAGAAGAGAATCTTCTCAGCTTCTCTCAATGCTATATTCAAACACTGTATGAGGAAAAGAAGGAAGGAAACTCCTCATAACCACTCTGGTACACCTTGGTATTTGCCATTATTAAAACAGCAAACTGAATACTGTTGTTTCAGAGGGTTTATGGTTTATTGACCCAGGACAGTAAATTTCCTCTTTATAACCTTGTGACTCATCAATGCACATCAAATCCTAAGCAGTTTGTTTACCTTTTGGATAGTTTTTTGCTTCTTGTCCCATTCTCTTATGGGCAGATAACCCAGGTTACTTCCTTTATGCACAATAGTAAATAGCAAACAAGAAACACCTTTTTAGGAATTACAGATGGTGTAAGACCCTGAATTATATGTGGAAAGGTAGAGTACATGTCTAAGAAGTGACAGAACCAGGACTGGAACCTAGAGCTGTCTCTCTCCAAACTCTGTTGTCTTAACCAGTCCTGCTGTTTGGTGGGCTTAGTTTTACTTTACACAGAAGCTCATCTTTTGGGGTAGAGAAAGGAAGTGAAGAATGAAGGAGCAGCAAAGAAAACACAGTATCTTTTCCCTCCATCACAGTGGGACTGACACGGGATCTCAAACACAGCTGGAGATGATTTATTGCCCTATTATATATTCAAATTATTTTACGGGAGTAAAAATAACATGCCAACAGTTATGGTGCTAGGTCATCTAGAAGACGCTAACTCATGTTAAAAAAAAGGGGGCATTAAGTCAATTTGGAGTCATAGGACCCTATAGAACTTCTTCAATAGGGTTTTCAAGGAATGACTGGTGAATGTGGTTAGCATGCAAGCTCTTAAATGCTGTACTATCAGGGCTAGAACTTACAAGATCCAACAGTTAAGTCTGGAAACTTAATTTTTCTAAATACTACATACCTTGTTGCTGAATGTTGCTATAGTAACCTTCAAAGTACTCCCCTTGGGAAGCTATGCACTGATGCCAGCACCTAGTCTATACTTCAGAACAATTTTGGAACTCTTCCTGGAATGGCCATTGCACACGGTGGCATGGTGACAAGTTCTTGAACTTAATTATTTGCTGTCTGTGAGGGAGTTTTTAGCAAGTAAACAAACAAATGTATTGGAATACCCTCCGTACTCACCTGATCTGGCCCCCGGTGACTTTTTTCCTTACCTGAAGATAAAGGAAATTTTGAAAGGAAGACATTTTCATGCCATTCATGCTATAAAAGGTAATACCATGACAGCTCTGATGGCCATTCTAGAAAAAGAGTTCCAAAATTGCTTAGACAGGTGGACTAAGTGCTGGCATTGGTACATAGCTTCCCAAAGGGAATACTTCAAAGGTGACCACAGGGATATTTAAATAGCAATGAAATACATAGCATTTTTGTCTAGGATGAGTTCACAAACTTGTCAGTCCTTGTATGTTTATTGTTGTCTAATCCAGACAGCTAAGGAGTGTGTATACTATTTTAGAAATGTTTCCATTAGAATGGTTAAAGTAAGTTATTCTTCATTATTCACTTGTGATTCAATGTAAATGAAGTTATTTTCTAAGCAACTGAGAAGGAAGTATGCCATGCTTTAAATTCTGGCTCTACCATTTACTAGCTTTGTGAACTTGAGTAAATAAACCTCTCTGAACCTCTTTTATGTTGTCTATAGACCATATTCAGAGTTCTGTTAAAAACACTGAGTGGTACACTGTATTTAGAGCATAAAGCACCCACCAATGTGAACAGCAAATAGTAATATGGGAAAATTACTACACAGAAATCTAAGGATGTATCCATGTGAAAAGTCACATCAAGGCATGGATAATCAAACCCCACTGCTGTCTGGTCAGTTCTGACTCACAGCAGTCCTATAGGATAGAATAGAGCTGCCTCGTAGGGTTTCCAAGAATCAGTTGGTAGCTTTGAACTGCTGACATTTTGTTTAGCAGCTGAGCTCTTAACCACTGCACCACTGGGTAAAGTATGTATGTTTTTATACCCTTTGGGTAAAAGAGAATACTCAAAGTGTGGGGCAAAGGACTAGAATAAAAGGTTCATCCTCCTACTTTCTTTACTACATACGGATTCATCAGAGTGCCAGTAATCAGTCTGGGAAGCACAGAGTATTCCATGTTTGTGATATAATGAATCAAAACTCAAAGATGAGCATGAAAGAAGAGATGGAAAGAATATTAAACATATGTGTTGGAACTTAGTCTGAGAATAAAGACAGGTGTAACAGGCAACAGGAAGTTGACTTTTACGCTATATGGTGAGGGTGTGTACACCTTTTTTTGTAAATATTTTAAACTTGGTTGGTGTTTTAGGCCTCTAGTGCTGCCATAACAAAAATATCACAAGTGGATGGCTTCAACAAAGAGAAATTTATTTTGTCACAGTCCAACAGGCTATAAATCCAAATCTGGGGTATTAGCTCCAGGGGAAGGCTTTCTCTGTTAGCTCTGGAGGAAGGTCCTTGTTTTCAGTCTTCCTCTGCTTTGGATCTTCTGAGGAGCAGGGACCTTAGGTCCTTTCCAAAGGATGTTCTTTGCTCCCAGCACTGTTTTCTTGGTATGAGGTCCCCACTGCTCTGCCTGTTTCCATTTCCTTTATTTCCCAAGAAATTGCCTCAAGGCAACATACAATCTTACTACATAGAGTCCTGTCCTACCAACATAACTACCACCCATCCTCCCTCATCGACATCCTGGAAGCATCATGCAATACCAGGAATCTTGGCCTAGTCATTTTGGGGGAGGGGGCGGAACTCAATCCATGATAGTAGATCTTTGTCCCAGTCACTCCCATGAAACCTGAAAGCAGTCATAGACAATTTTTAAATGAATGGACATGGCTGTGTTCCAATAAAACTTTATTTACAAAAACAGATGGTAGACTGGATTAGAGGCAAGGACTATGGTTTGCCAACTCCTGCTTACAGATGATGGATTAAAAGAAAACAAACAATCAAACAAACAAAAAACAGTAGTCTCATCATCAAGAAACTCCTTTAATAAAAAGGATACCCAAGAAACTATTAAAATTCTGAAATCAAGTCCAAGAAAATTTGCTGGAAGAGATATTTTTGGTGCTAAGGAAAAAAAAAAAAATCTTCCTATCTTAGAAATGACTCCTAGGAAAACATCTTGGTGGGTGGGAGATTTGAGGCATGTTTTTTCTACTCTGTGTCTAAAAATATACTCCCAGTAGAAAATTGAGATGTATTAAAATGCTGTTTAATCCAACTAAAGGTAGCAGTTTGGAGAAATAAAAAAAGACACTGAAGTCAGGGGCCACTGCTGAACAGAGAAACTTATGTTCAGAGAGGTGGAAAGTATGTGATGCCTGTGCCTTGGTCTGGCCAAGGGTTGCTCAGTTGCCCAGCTGGACTTCCCAAGGTCAGAAGCAAATACAAGGGGACCTTCTTTTCCTCCATGCAGGAGGAAGCTGGATGCTGGATTGTTTTCAGTATTCCACAGCTAGTTTATTGGATTAATTTCACACACACTTTCTCTTAAGGCATACTGAGGTATTTTCTGGCAGAGACTTCTTTCTGAAGGTCAAAAGTAGTAAATGGTTGAGTTTCTAGAAAAAACCACAGTTACCTTTAGCAGACCAGACAGAGAACTGGGTGGTCATTTTTTCCCCCCTATAGACTGCATGAGAGGAAGGAGAAGGACCATCTTGCTCACCATTATGTCTCCGTCATAAGCCTCAGGAGCACAGTAGAGGTGCTTACTCAGTGCTGTTTGCTGAATGTGGTCTAAGTTGTGTTTTCACCACCTAGTGATATTTCCGGCTCTATGCGAAGCCAGAGAAATGTGTGGACTGTTGATTGAAAGAATGATGAATTTTGCAAATCAGATCCTTTCTTCTATCAGCATCCTCAATGAAGAAGCTAAGCCCCATGATACATGTTCAGATCTGGAATTCATGCATCCACTCACCTCTAGAGTGGAGGTTCTAGGCTATGAAAGGCTGAGGGGGGAGGAGGAGGGGACTCCATTGGCACTTGGAACTCTTCCATATAAAATTCATTGTAAAACTTTCTACAAGGCCTTGCTCCTTTGGAAGAGGCTACACACGCAGTCATGAATCAGCCCAGAAATAACAGACATTTCAGAAGTAAAATCTGTACTAACTGGTTTGTCTTCCATACATTGCCCTGCCGTTATCAAAAGTAAATTAAAAGTCCTGTGTTCAAAATTAGAGGGAAAATAATAACCTCAGGTTCCAAAGCTCAGGGCTAGTTCTTTCCCTCTCCATCCATGCCCACATAAAGTTTATTTCCTTTTTCTTCTTTTGTTTTTATAGTTCTTTAGATGAAGTTTTATAGAACAAATTAGTTTCTCTTTAAATAGTATACATATTGTTTTATAACACTAATTAACAATCCCACAACATGTCAACGCTATCATTTCTCAGCCTTGGGTTTCCTATCCTACCAGCTTTCCTGTCTCTTCCTGCCTGCCAGGCCTCAGCCCTGGGCTGGCATGCCCCTTGACTCTCATTCTGTTTTATGGGCCTGTTTAATCTTTGGCTGAAAGGCAAACGTCAGGAGTGACTACATTACTGAGTTGAAAAGGTGTACCAGAGCCATACTCTCAGGATTTCTCCAATTTCTGTCAGGCCTGCAAGTCTGGTCTTTTTTTTGAGTTAGAATTTTGTTCTACATTTTTCTCCACATCTGTCTGAGACGCTCTGTTGTGATCCCTGTTGGCACCATCAGTGGTTGTAGCCAGGCACCATCTAGTTGTCCTGGATTCAGTCTGCTGGAGGCCCATATAGATGTCGTCTGTTAGTCCTTTGGATTAATCTCACCCTTGTAGCTTTAGTTTTCTTCCTTCTTCCCCGCTCCCTAGGGGGTGAGACCGGGGAAAGTACCCTGGATGACCACTCACAGGCTTTTAAGACTACAGACCCTTTTCATCAAACCAGGATAGAACATCTTCTTAATAAACTATGCCAATTGAGCTACATGTTCCCCAAGACCGTGGTCCCCACAAAAGGGCTAGTTCTTATTTTAAATAAGTTGTCCTTTACACTTCAAAATAGTTTACTCTACAACTGATTTTTAACTGATGCTAAAATATGCTTTTGGTATTAGAGATTAAAATACATCTGCACTTTGAGCTTTCGTTCACTTCCCACTAAGGTATGATGGAATGGTTATGACATGGAATTATACTGTTTCTTAGCACTACTGTAAAATGCTATGATTTATGTTTTTTCACTAAACCATCCTAGTTATTTCACTACATGGGTGTTTTATGAGTAAAAACAATTTAAGGTTAAAGTATCAGCTATTTCTTTTTTTGAATATTTCTTTTAATTTTTAAAATTTTCACTTGAAGAAAGTAAAACATGTTTCATTCTATATGGATAACTATTTTGTTTTTTTCAAACAGAATTGAGGTGCTTTAAATATACTACTAAACCTGGTTAGTTGGTGTATAACATACTTTCTATATATTTTGACTATTTAGTCCGTTTGAAAGCAGCAATCTAAAACCCACTGAATGCCTAGTTTAGCCTAAACAACAATTACAACATAAGAACAATTCTACAATCAAATTAGTAGTCAAATAACCAACGTCAAGTGGAAAATTAGTCAACTTATTATTTCTTTTATAACCGAATTCAAAATGTGACATATAAAAATGTAAATATCTCTTTTCAGTGTTGAAGAACCATCCAATAAATATTCCTATGAGTAGGAAAATATTTATTAAAATAATGAATGCCTATTTCGGGCTGGTCTTATTCATTTAACCACCAACTCTTGGACGCGGCAACTGGGCCAGATGGAGCCCAAGAGCAGTTGAAAATAGAGCGCAAAGCACCGTCTGTCTTCCTGTGAGCTCTGCATAAACTGGAAAAACCATAGATCAAATGATTTTCAATTACTAACCTGGAGAAAAAAACTACTAACTTAATATTTCATGAGAGAAAAGTTGTCAAAAATACATCAACTAATGAAGAGTACTTTCTTTTATGTAAAAGTTTGACCTTTTTTCTTGCCTTTTTTCCTTTTTAATAGGGCTGGTTTTTATAAATCTTATTTGCTGCTTTTTCAATGAGATATGGAAGAAGTTGAACCAACCTATATTCCCAGCTCCTCACCATCCCATTCCCTTTTCTGTCACCTTCACCCCCAAAATTTTACTCACTGTATCCCTTGGTATTTCCAGTTCCATGGTGACATCATATCAACAAGTAAGTGAATTTCTCTATGGATTTTTCTTTTTTTACTTGTGATTGAGTGAAAGTGTACAATCCAATTTAAATTTGCATGCCTGCCTATCTGCAGCTGCTTTTGCTTTCTGCCCATTGACAGAACACTCTTCCTTTCCGTTCTATACATGTCATATCCTCTTAACAGTCTCCTGTACCCTTCTCTTCACCCTCTCCACTCCCCTCTGGTAATAGGCCAGTAGGACGACATCCTGAAGATGCATAGAACCATAAAGTGCCCACATGATATGCTCACTCTGTGTCCTGGAGTCCAATCCATTCCTGTCCAAAGAGTTGAACTCAGTCTATGATCAGGGGCAGCATCAGTTGTAAAGACCATGTTCCCAGGGAAACTTCCAGTCCTTCGGACAATCAGTTGTGGTCTTCTAGTGGATTTTCTAGAGTGCATTCCTCTTTTTTGTGTGTGGTCACTGGGACTCAACACTGTGAGCCCCGTCACGGCTGTCATTGGTGGTGTCTGGGTACGGTCTGGTTCTTCAGGCCACATGTTGATATAGTCACCCATTGACATGGGTCTTTCTGTCTTCTGGGCTCTTTTTCCCCTCATGCCACTGTGGTCCAGCTGAGTTGGGACCAGTTGTTGTTCTTCAGATGGCAGCTTGCTTGCTTTTAAGACTGTAGACGCCACTCACCAATATGGAGTGAAGAAGACTCTCTTAACAATAGGCTAGTTATGCCAATTGGACTCTAAGTCTCCTGAGAGCATGGTCCCTGATCCCCCATCCCTTGGCCAACCTTGTTGGGGTGAGATGGTATCTCATCATACTTTTGCTTTAGATTTTTTTAATAGCTAATTATTGTGAGCGTTTCCCCATGTGTCTTTTGGCTGACTGGATATCCTCTTTAGTGAAGTGTCAGTCCATTTCCTTTGCCCAGTGCTTAACTGAGTTATTTATCCTTTTCTTGTTGATATTTTGGAGTACCTTGTAGATTATGGAAATCAGATGTCAATCTGACATACAGGTGCTGAATATTTTTGCCCATTCTGTAGGTGGTCTTTTAACTCTTTTGATAAAGTCCTTGGATGAGCAAAAGTGTTTGATTCTTAGTAGTTCTCATTTATCTATTTTCTCTTCTGTTTATTTTGCTTTGTCAGTTTTGAAGTCTAAGTTGTGTATTAAAACTTCTATTGTTGATCTTATTTTTTCTTGCATGGTCTTTATCATTTTCAGTTTGATATTTAGGTCTTTTATCCAATTAGAGTTGGTTTTTGTGTAAGATATGAGATACGAGTCTTGTTTCAATTTTTTGCAGATGGATATCCAATTTTGCCATCTGTTAAGAGACTGCTTTTACCCCAGTTTACTATCTCAGTGCCTTTGCCAAATATCAACTCTTCATAAGAGGATGATGTCATCTCTGGAGTCTCAAATCTGTTCCATTGGTCTATATGTCTCTTTTTGAGGCAGTTCTGGGCTGTTTGGACTACTGTGGTAGTGTACTAGGTTCTAAAGACAGATAGTGAGAGGCCTCTCAGTATGTTCTTCTTCAGTAGTGCTGCTTTGCTTATCCAGGGTTTCTTCCCTTTTCAAACAAAGATGTTGATTTGTTTCTCTATCTCATTAAAAAATGTCACAGGAATTTGTATTGGGATTGCATTGTATATGTAAATCACTTTCAGTAAAATACACATTTTCATGTTGTTAAGTCTTCCTATCCTTAAGCAGGCAGGTTTCTCCATTTATGGAAGTCTCTCCTAGTTTCTTGCAGTAAGGTCTTATAGTTGTCTTTGTGTAGGTTCCTTATTTCTCTAGTTAGATTTATTCCTAGGTATTTTATCTTCTTATGGGTCATAGTAAATGGTATTGATTTGGTGATTTCTTCTTCAATGATCTCTTCACTGTTATAAAGGAATCCTACTGATTTACTTATGTTTATCTTATATCCTGATACTTTGGTGAACTCTTCTATTAATTGAGTAGTTTACTTATGGATTCTTTAGGAATCTCTGTGTATAAAGTCATATCATCTGTAAATAGGGAGATTTTTACTTCCTCTTTGCTGGCACAGATGCCCTTTATTTCTTTGTCTTGTCTAATTGCTCTGGCCAGAACTTGTAGTACAACGTTGAACAGGAGAGGTGAGAGTGGGCATCCTTATCTAGTTTTCATTCTCAAGGGGATTTCTTCAGTCTCTCTCCATTCAGAGTGATATAGGCAGTTGGCTTTGTACAGATGGCCCTTATTGTATTGAGGAATTTGCCTTCTATTACTATTTATCTGAGAGTTTTTAGGATGAATGGGTGTTGGACTTTGTCAAATGCCTTTTCTGCATAAATTCACAAAATCAGATGATTGTTGTCTTTGAGTTGTTTATGTGGTTGATTACATTGATTATTTCTCTGCTGTTGAACCAGTTTGTATCCAAGGTATGACTCTAACTTGGTTGCAATGAATTAGTTTTCAGATATGTTGTTAAATTCTATTGGCAAGGATTTTGTTGAAGAATTTTGAATCTAGTCCCATGAGTGACAGTGGTCTGTAATTCTCCTTTTTTGTTGGATCTTTCCCTGGCTTTCCTATCAGGGTTATGCTGGCTTTATAGAATGAATTTGGGAGTATTCCATCCCTTTCTATGCTGTGAAATAGTCTAAGTAGTTTTGGAGTCAATTGTTACTTAAAAGTTTGGAAGAGTTCTCTGGCAAGGCCGTCTGTGCCAGGGCTGTTTCGGTTGGTAGATTTTTTATCGCTTTTTCAGTCTCTTCGTTTATGATGATTTTATTAAGTTGTTCTATTCTTCTTGTGATAATTTTGGTAGGTGATATCAATCTAGGAAGTTGTACATTTCCTCCAGGTTTTCACATCTGTTAGAGTACAGTCATTCATAGTATTCTGCTGTGATGCTTTTGATTTCTGTTGCATCCGCTGTGACATCTCCCATTTGTTTCTTTTCCTGTTTTTCTTTAGTAAATTTAGCCAGTGATTTGCCAATTTTGTTGATCTTGTCAAAAAAACAGCCTTTGGTCTTTTCCATTTTTTCGATTATTCTTCTACTCTCTGATTTAGTTCTGCTCTAATCTTTATTTTCTGTTTTCTTTTGGTGACTGAGGCATTCCTCTGTTTCTCTCTTTCTACTTGTTAAAGCTGTAGGGTTCATTCTTTAGTTTGGGTCCTTTCTTCCTTCTTGATGTGTGCATATATAGAGATAAATTGGCCTCTGAGTATTCCTTTGGTTGTATCCCATAGGTTCTGGTGGGGGATGTTTTCATTTTCATTTGATTCCATAAATTTGTTTATTTCATCCTTGATTTCTTCTGTAACCCATGGCTTTTTGAGCAAAGTGTTGTTCAGTTTCCGTGAGTTCCAATTTCTATGTTTTTTTCTTCTATTGATTTCAAGTTTTACTGCTTTACAGTCTGAGAAGATGCTTTGCATGATTCAATGGTTTGGATTTTGTTGAGACATCATTTATGTCCTATCACATAGTCTATTCTGGAAAATGTTCGAAGTGCTTGGAGAAGAAAGTGTAGTTATCTGTGGATGGATAAAAAGTTCTGCATACATCAAAAAGGTCTAATTGGGTAATTCTGGCAATAAGATCTTCTGTGTCTTTACTGAGCTTTTTTCTAGAAGATCTGTCCAATACTGAAAATGGAGTGTTGAAGTCTCCCACTTTTACTGTGGAGTGATCTATCTCATTTTTTAATGTAGTCGGTATGTGATCAATGTATTTAGATGCTCTAGTACTGGGTGCATAAATATCTAATATTGTTAAGTCCTGCTTGTGTATTGAAACTTTCAGCAGTAAATGGTGACATTCTTTGTCTACAATGGTAGACTTTATACTAAAATCTATTTTATCTTAGTATTGCCACACCTGCTCTTCTTTGAATAGTGTTAGCTTGGTATATATTATTCCATCTTTTAATTTTCAGTTTGTTCATTTCTTTAAGCCTAAGGTGAGTTTCTTGTAAGCAACATATAGACTGGTTGTTTCTTTTGATTCAAGATGTCGCTCTTTGTCTCTTTACTGGAGCATTCAGTCTGTTTATATTCAGCATAATTTTTGATAGGTATGTGTTTAGTGCTGTTGTTTTGATGTATTTATTTTTGCATTCATGTTTTCTCTGTTGTTCTTAATATTCTGTTTTAGGTCATTCTTCTTTACTGGTTGATTTTTTCACCCTTTTCGGTGTTGGTGTTTTGTTTGTTGAGACTCCTGTGTTATGTTTCTTGTTTTGATATGTTGTATCTTTATTGTGCTTTGTTTCTATGCCTAAGATCCCCCTAAAGTAATGTAAGTTTAAACCCTATTTTAACTTCTACATGTCTTATTAACCTTCTCTGAGTCTGGAATGACTGCAACTACTGTAGTATATCTTTCTTTTTAATATGACAGTATTTTAGTTTTCATGAGATGATCACTGGATACATATCTTTAATATAGCCTTGAATTTTGTACCTTTTCTAAGTGAGTAGGCTTCTAGATGTTGTGTCCTGTGTTGCTTCCTTAAATATACATTTAATGGTTTTGTTTCTCTAAGTCTTTCCTTCTGGCTGACAGTGGGGGTACTTCTACTGGTGTCCACAGATGATGTGATGTATATCAAAGTAGGGACAAGCTTGCTGTTATCCCCTGCTGCCCCCCCCCCACCATTAGCCTACACTGTGCTAAACACAGGTTTTCTGCTGGAAAAGCACTCCCAAGGTTGGCACTGCCTCCCAGCCTGGGAATTCACCACTGTTGAGTCCTCTGGTTGGTTAATCCCACCTACCGGTTGAACAAGATGGAGTCCTTGTCAAGCTGTCCCGCCCATCACAAAATAGCTGAATCTATAGCAGAGGTCTGTAAAGAGAGGGTTCAGGGGCTATTGTGCTTTGTGTCCAGAGCCAGGCTCTCAAAATATGGCTATTCCACCTGCTGATCATGTCAACAGTGTGGCTCAGTGTAGCATCCAGTTAAGTTCATCCCCCACCTGCCAGTCGATAAAAAGAAAAAAATGTTAAAAGTGCCAGTTACCTTCATCCACGGGACCTGGACAATTCAAGAAGAGTGGGCAGGGCTCAGAAAAAGACATGAAGTTTCCTGTTCAGTGGCATGCAGTCCAAAGTGACAGCTCTATGCCATATCCTAGGGCTCACTGGGTGTCCAGAAAGCTCTATTTAATCATCAGTCCAAGCCTTAGTTTTCAGAGGGAATTAAGGAGACCTGTGTCTAGTCTGAAATCTTGATTCCACCTCCCCCTCTATAGAATTTTAAGAAACCATGCAAATTATAGTCAGTGAGCTGAGGTGAGTTCTAGAACTCCTCTGTAGACTGTGCTGGAGCTTGTAGTCTGGAATCACTGCCTCAGTATGTGATACCTTAAAAACATCATAAACCAAACTCCCAAGGATAAATTTCAATCATATCAGTAAAAAACACATTCTATTGGGGGTCAAAAATCAGACCTTGTGATCTCACATCTATCATCACCGTATTTGGAAACGTGGATGTGTCTTTTGATCTTCTCATGGTGGAGATCTGTCCCTGTTACATGAGACTTCTACTAACTTTTAGGTCACTTCTAACGTGAAAATTCTAGGATTTTAAATCTTTCTAATTGAGATTTAGATGAAGGGTACACTCCAGGTGTTTCACTGAATTCAGTAGATTATGGGAATTTCTTTGTAAAACAGAGAAGTCTGCCTTATTAGCTAATGACTCTCATTCATTTTTTCATCACCTATTTGGATGGCTGAGAGTCATACTTTTTAGGACTAGATTGATCATGCCATTTTTCAATCCTATTTGAAAATTTCTGACATCACACTTCAGATGATTGTCTATAGGAAGAGTGTTATGGCATATGAAACATTCTGAACCAGGTTTAAAAATAACAGTGGAAAAAGATTGACAAAGATAGCCATTTCTAAATATTCTCAGCCTTCTTATCCATGTCTCCATTGTTGTTAGTTACTATTAAATTAATTCCAACTTATGGTAACTCCATATGTGCAGAGTACAACTGATCTGGAGGGTTTTCAGAGCTGTGACATTTTGGAAGCAGATCACTAGGTGTGTCTCCTGAGGTACCCCTAGGTCTGTTCAAAGTTTCAGCTAGTAATTGATAATAATGGTTTTTTTGCATGGTTTTTGTGGGTATTCATGAGTGACCTCTGCAATAGATGAGTGTTGTTTATAATATGTAACTTCTATTTCCTGAGTTTTAGGCATATGGAAGCTAATTCATTCATTCCTCCGTGAAAAGAAATAGTAATAAATGGATTTATTCTCTTTTAAGTTTGCTCTTCATTCTTATCATTTCATCCATGATCTTAGGACATGAGCTCTCATAAGACTTCCTGAAGCAAGAGTTCTTCCTCCTTGGACCTAGACACAATGCAGACTACTATACAGATATATATCTATGAATCTGAAAGTCAAAAAGATTGTCATTGTTCTTAGAAGAAAGCACTATCTTTTCTAGTACAGTATTTAGTGTGGTATTCCCCTAAGGAGTTTGTTGTTTGGGAGAAACTAAATATCTTTTTGTTTGAAATAATTGGACATGCACTGACATGTTGAAACTAATTTTTCAACCATTGTTAATTTTAACTGGGGTGATCTTTTCAGGCTTCTCTAGTATTTACCCCTAAGGAGTAAGACTAAGGCAAAAGGATTAAGCCAATCATAATCCACTGAAAGGCTGAAAGTTCTAGAAACTTTTGAATGTACCAATTTTGGTACACTTTGAAAGAAAGGTCTGGTGATCTACTTCTGAAAAATTAATCATTGAAAACCCTAAACAGCACAGTTCTACTCTGACATACATGTGTGCTCGCCAAGAGTCAAAACTGACTGGACAACAATTATTAAAAATACAAAATTACCTTGGGCTCCTTTGCTCCTCTTTTACCCTTGGCCTCCTGCTTATCCTCTGTGTCCCTATTGGAGGTACCCTTCTCTACCTTTCTCATGGGATTCCGGTTACTGTCATGAAACATCCCCAGTGAAACAGAGTGTAACTGGAAAGTAATAAACTTGTTCCTCAGGCCATTAACCAAATCTATGTAATGGTCTGTAGCATTCCATGAGTGCTTGTAATCAAGTGTCTGTACCATCCTTGAACAAACGTATGATCTACAAAGAGAGAAGGAAAACCTGTGCAAGAATGCTCTAAGAAACACTTTTCTGAGTTGTCTTGTTGAGTCCTCTTAAACACTGTGGGATCCGGATCACTGTCTAGAGTTTTGCAACTGAGGAGCTAAAAGAGGTAAAGCTATGGTCACAGCTGAATCTTCCACTGTGTGGCCCCATCACTTCATGCCATCATTAGAAAAAATACCTATTGAGTCAGCAAGGATAAAGTCTTGAAGTATCTGTGCTTCTGTGCCAGTCTCAAGGTTCTTTATGTGTTTTGTTTCTTAGTTTTTTTACCTTTAGGAATATGCAGACGGAGTTCAAACTTCCTGAAAAAAGAAAACAACAACCTTGGATTCATTTCTTCTTTGAAGCGTCATTGCAAATAATATGCTGTTTAGGCTTCCCTGAAAATTTCCCTGCTTGGAACTTTCTAGAAAAACTGAAGGTCATATTTTTGGAATCAGACCTATGAAGAATGTTCCTTCTTCTTTGGTGTGAATTCAACAAAAAAGCAGCCCGTGGCTTCATTTTGCAGAAAGAAACAGCTTGTTTGTTAGTGGCTTTACAAATGTCTCTGGCTGCTTCTTTGTGTGCAGAGAGTCATAAAGGTAGCTGCAAGCAGGGAGCCAGAAGAACAGACAAAACTCACCTGTAATATTTTGTTCCAGGCCACTGTACATGGCTCCCAGTGTGTGCAACCTTACTTGCATCTTCTCATTGTGAGCAAGGCAACTGTCTTCCTTTGTGATGCTTCTTGTTATGACAAGAGACTAATGTACAGAATTATTATAATTATTATAACCTTCCTACATTACCTGTTATTTTCTACATTGTAAATAAATATACTCTGTAGACATAGATTTGAAATCATATGTATTACTGCTTTTATCAAGTTCTTAATGTTGCCTTCTCACCTTAGTCTCTCTGTCTTTACCAGCTTGAGTTTTAACTTTGTATTTGCATTTTGCTCTTAGAACAATGAGATGGTGGTGGTGGGGTAAGGGGTATAGAGGTGTAATTGATAGGACAATCTATATTTATTAGATACTAAAGATATGCTCAGCACTGTCATATGCAATGGGAGGAGGTGAAAAGACATGAGGGACAGTAACCTGCCTTAAAGATTTTGCCCCTGGAGAAGAAAAATCTCATGTCCTATAGATTCTTGTCTATTCATCATACTACAGTTAAAAACAGTTCTAACATCTCAGGCAGAGGCTTATAACAACAAGTGGGTACACTGTGATTGTGGGCATATCATGCAAGAAGAAGGCCTTACTCTCTGAACTTTCTCATATCAGAACTCATACTGAAAGGGAAGTTCTCACCGATGACCTGCAATTCTCTTCACTATGGGAAGATGCATGAAAGGTAGCAGAATCTCTGAATTCTTCTTAGAACTTCTGCTTGAATGCAGTGGTCATTATGTCTTCTTTTCACATTCCACTGGTCAAGAATATCCCCTGACTAAGCCCAAAGCCTAGAGGCTCATTGTAGGGCCATACACTGTGAGTTGCCATATCACATAGAATGGGGCTGGGGTGACAATAATTCTTACATGGAAGAGGGCAGGGAAACATTGTGAATAATGCAATCTATCTTCAGTGCAGTGAATTAGTTAATATGACACTTGTAGCCATAGTCTTTATAGTTCTTACCAAGTGACTGGTAGTTCATGTCAGGTGCCATTGCATCAGTTCTAACTCATAGTAACTCTAGATACAAGAAAATGAAATACTACCCAGTTGTGTGCCATCCTAATAATCCTTGCTATGCTTGAGCCCATTATTGCAGCCACTGTATCAATCCATCTTGTTGAAGGTCAATAACCTTCTGTTCTACCAAGCATAATGTCTTTCTCCAAGGACTAGTCTCCACTGATAGCATGTCTGAAGTGTGTGACACGAAGTCTTGCCATCCTTGTTCCTAATGAGCATTCTAGCTGTACTTCTATCACAGACTGAGTTGTTTGTTCTCTGGCAGTCTGTGGTATACACAATGATCATATCCCACGCCATAATTCAAAGGCATCAGTTCATTTTGGGTCTTCCTTATTCACTGGCCAACTTTCACATGCATATGAGATGACTGAAAAACACCATGGCTTAGACAAGTGCACCTTAGTCCTTAAAGTGAAATCATTTTTGTTTTGTTTTGTTTGTCTTTTAACACTTTAAAGAGATCTTTTGCAGCAAATTGACCAATACAACATGTCTTTTGATTTCTTGACTGTTGCTTCTATGTGTGTTGATTGTGTATACAAGTAAAATGAAATCCTTGGCAACTTAGTATTTTCACCATTTGTCATCATTTGTCGTGATGTTATTGGTCCAGTTGTGAGGAATTTTACTTTCTTTATGTTGAGGTGAAATCCATAGTAAGGGCTGTGGTCTCTGATTTTCATCAGTAGGTACTTCAACTTCTCTTTACTTTCAGAGAACAAGGTTTTTTTTGTCTGCATAACACAGATTCTTAATGAGTTTTTCTTCAATTCTGATGCCCCACTATTTCTCATATAGTCTGGTCTCAGAGATTATTTGTTTAACATATAGATTCAGTACGATAAAAGGATATAACTCTGATATATATTTTTCCTGGCTTTACATTGTGCAGAATCCCTTGTTCTGTTTCAACAACTGCCTTCTGGTCTAAGCACAGTTTCCGTGTTAACACAGGTGTTCTGGAATTCCCATTCTTCATAATGTTATCCATAATTTTTTATGATCCACAGAGTTGAATGCTTTTGCATTGTCAGTAAAGCAGAGGTAAGCAGCTTTCTGGTGTTCTTCGCTTCCTGCCGTTTTCCATCTGACCTCAGCAATGATATCCCTTGTTGCGTGTCCTCTTCTGAATCCAGCTTGAATTTCTAGCAGTTCCTTCTTGATGTATTGATGTAACAACTTTTGAATGATTTCCATCAATATTTTACTTGTTTGGTATTAATTATATTGAATAATTCCTACATTCTGTTGACTCACCTTTCTTTGGAATGGACACAAGTATGGATCTCTTCCAGTCAGTTGTCCAGGTAGCTGTCTTCCAAATTTCTTGACACATGCCAGTGAGTACTTTCAGCACTGCATTAATCTGTTCAAACATCTCAGTTGATATTCTGTCAGTTCTTGGAGCCTTGCTTTTTGCTGGTGCTTTCAGTGCATTGACCTCTTTCTTCAGTCCTGTTGGTTTTCGATCATAGGAAGTCTGATAATTAAGTCCGTCAACTTAATTGTTCTAAGCACTACATGACTGATTGCTGAATATCACTATAGTTATCTTAGAAGTACTTCCATTGGGAGGCTATATACTGACTCCAGCCTCGTCCACCCTTCAAAGCAATTTGGGAACTCCTTCTGGGATGACCATTGTGCAGGGTAACACAACAGCAAGTTTGTGAACTTAAGTGTATAGTTGTCTGCAAGGGAGTTTTTAGCCAATAAAAAATAACTGTATTGGAACACTCTCCATACCCATACCTGATCTGGCCCCTGGTGACTTTTTTCTTTACCGGAAGATAAAGGAAATATTGAAGGGAAGATATTTTGATGCCTTCTAGGACTTCAAGGGTAATATGAAGACAGTTGTGATGGCCATTCCAGAAAACCATTTCCAAAACTGCTTTGAAGGGTGGACTAGGAGATGCCTTCAGTGTATAGCTTCCCAAAGAGAGTACTTTGAAGGTTATCATAGTGATATTCATCAATGAGCACTTTAGGATGAGTTCACAAACTCAATTGGCAGTCCTTGTATACTACTTCCTGAAATGGTTGGATGTCAACTATTTTTTCTTGGTACCATGAGTCTGTGTATTTCCTCCATCTATTTTTGATGATTTTGTGTGTCGTTTAGTATTTTGCTTGTAGAATCCTTAAATATTGCAACTTATGGCTTGATTTCTTTCTTCAGTTTTTTCAGCTTGAGAAATACTGAGCATGTTCTTCCCTTCTGGTTTTCTATCTTCAGTTCTTTGCGCATGTCATTACAATACTTCATCTTCTTCAGCCACCCTTTGAAATATTCTCTGCATCTCTTTTACTTCATTTTTTCCTTTTGCTTTAGCTACTCTACATTCATAAGTTAAGTTTCAAAGTCTCTTCTGATATCCACTTTGTTATCATCTTTCTTATGTTTTTAATGACTTCTTGCTTCACGTTATGATGTCTGTGATGTCATTCTACAACTCACCTGGTCTACCATCATTGGCAATCAATATACCAAATCTATTCTGGAGAGGGTCTCTAAATTCAGGTGGGATATACTCAAGGTCTTACTTTGGCTCTCTGGGCCTATTCACATTTTCTTCAGCTTGAACTTGCATATGAGCAATCAGTGGTCTGTTCCACAGTCACCCACTAGACTTTTTCTGACTGATGATAATGAGTTTTGCCACTGTCTCTTTCCATAGGTGTAGTCAATCTGATTTCTGTGTATTCCATCTGGCAAGGTCCTCATGTATAGTCACTATTTATGGTGCTGAAAAACGTATTCCTAATGAAGAAATAATTGGTCCTGCAAAATTTTATCATGCAATCTCCAGCATTTGTTTGTGTGTTTTTTAATCACCAGGACTATATTTTCCAATTGTCAATCTTCTTTCTTTGTTACCTAGCTTTCACATTCCAATCACTAGTAATTATCGATACATCTTGATTAATTCCAGTTTGATCAGTTCCAGTTGGTATACATCTTCACTTTTTTCATCTTTGGTCTTAGTGATTTGTGAGTAAATTTGAATAATAGTAGTATTAACTGATCTTCCTTTTAGGCATACAGTTACTATTCTATCGCTGACAGTACTGTACTTTGGGATAGACCATAAAATGTTCTTTTATTGACAGTGAAGGTGATGCCATTCCTCTTCAATTTGTCATTCCTGGCATAGTAGGCCATATGATTGCCTGATTCAAAATGGCCAGTCCATTTCAGCTCACTAGTGCCTAGAATATCAATGTTTATGCATTACATTTTCTTTTTGACAATTTCTAATTTTCCTAGATTCACGCTTTGTAGATTCCTATTATTAATGGGTGTTTGCAGCTGTTTCTTCTCATTTTCAGTCATGCCACAGTAGCAAATGAAGGTTCTGAAAGCTTGACTCCACGCATGTCATTAAGGTTAACTGTACTTTGAGGAGGGAGCTCTTCCCTAGTTGCCTTTTGAGTGTCTTCCAACTTGAGGGGCTCACATCTTTCTATATCAATGTTCCTCTGCTGTTCATAATGTATTTACCAGTTAACTCCTTTCAGAAGTATACTGTCAGGCCCTTCTTCCAACTCAGTCTTAGTCTAGAAGCTTAGCTGAAACTTGTCCATTGTGGCAATCCTGCTGGTATTTGAATACAGGTGGCAAGGCTTCCAATATCACAGTAACATGCAAGCCCCCATCACCAATTCCTGACCAGATGGACTCTTTTTCGTAGAACTTAGATGTTCAGCAGATTCTTCCAGGACTTGGGGAGAAATGGCTACAATTGAATCCTCTTGTCTTAGCACTGCTTACATACTTAGCAAGGTACTTCCCTCAGTTCTTACCATGTTTGCAAGCTCGGTTCCCCATTCATCCCATAGAGTGAGAATTCTTTCAACACTGAAGTTAGCCGGAGTAGCTTCTACAGCATGTGCCCCAGAAATGCTGAGTGATACAGGGGCCACCCGCTCTAAACCAAATCCGTTGCTGCTGAGTCAATTCTGACTCACAGGGACCTGATAGGACAGAGTAGAACAGCCCTGTAGATTTCCAAGGAGCTCCTGGTGAGTTTGAACTGCTGATTTTTTGGTAGACAGCTGTAGCACTTAACCATTACACCATCATTGCTTCTATGTAGGGCCACAGGGATCTGAAAAATACCATTTTTTAAAATTCTTCTGTTTTTGTTTAAGAACAGGGAGTGCTTCACTTTGAGAATTAGAAAGCATTTGTTGATGTATCAGATAAGTGAACGAATGAAAGAAATGAGTAGATTGTCTTTGTGACAAAGCTGCTCTTGGGAATGGCGCCAGCCAATGTTCCTTTCCCATCCCATGAGTGGGTATAAACTAAGCTCACAAAAGAAAGAAGGTAGTCTAGAAAGAAGAGCATTCTAGAAAAAAGAGGTGGAGACCATGTTTATCAGAATGAGGGAAAGATATCAGCACAGGGTAGAAAATGACACTGGTCAGGTACAACTTTTAGTAACATTTACAAATAAATGATAATAATGTGGATAATGATAATGCTAAAAGACAAGTGAGAAAAAAGACACATTTACTCTAACCAACTTTATTCTAACAGAATGGAAAAAAATGTAGACAAGGGATTGGAATAGCTTCAGGTGAAAGCATGAGTGATTTTTTTTCTTTGTTCTTCTTTTATGTGGTAGCCTATTCTTCCATAATAAGCATGAATCACTTTTATAAAGGAGGATAAAATCTCTGAAAATTAAAGTCATGCAACAGTAAACAACAAAAAGCGAGAGAAGGGATGCATTTATAATATAAGTAGAATGCTTTGCACAGTAAACCTACAGGTCTGCTCTTTCTGTGACAGATGAATGCATCCATCCTTCCTGAAACAAGATCCCTCCACCACAGGTAGAGCCTCAGCTCATCTCTGCCAGATTGGGGACAGGTAAGAAAATTTGCCTGTGTACAAAGTTACCACCTGGGTTTCTTCAGCTCTGCTTATACAATGCTTTCTCTTTTCTATACTTCCCAGTGGGAGCTTACGGCATCTTTATAACAGTGGGTGGGTGATACAGCTGTTCCTAATTTAAAAACACAAAGACATAAAAGGCTTCTGTTCTGTGGTCTCTCTTTGACTAAAAACAGTACCCAGGAAAAAATGTGTGTGCTTGTAGAGAAGGGATTATGCAGCAGCTGCTCAAAAGCTGAGCAGGAATGATTGTTTCTCATTCCTTGTCACTTTCAGGAAAATCTCCAAGAACCATTACAGAGAAGGAGGCAAGGCTTTCCAGGATGATAGCCAAACAGCTGCAGATCTGTGAGATTATACTCTTTTCTGTCATGAGGGATAATCTGAAGTTCAGTAATTTTGCTCTCTTTTTATGTAACTAATGAACTCTATTTTTAGAGCATGCTTTGTTTTTCTGCTGATTTACAAGTGAGTATTTTACCTGAGATTAACACCGAGTATTTCCAAAAGCTGTGGTCTTTATTCCTCAAGGAACTTTTGTGTTTTTTTAAGGTTGACAGGTCATGCCAAGGAAAGCAAACTCGGGATATAGATAAGAGAACAACATTAATATACAGAAAGTGACCACATCTATCATGTAACCTGTGAAACTGCAGGGTCCAATTCCTCAGTCTTCAACCCCTACACAACAGGATATTGGATATACATTGCCTGTGGAACACTGTCCAACCCCAGATTCATTGCTTGCACCATTATTCATTATAGTTCTCCTGTCCGCTAAGCCAAAATTGGCTTTTTAATCACCTTAACATTGATCCTTAAGCAGTTAGTAGCAAGAGATCAGATTTAGCAGGAATGTGGAAACCTCTTTGATATGTCTTCTTGGTAACCTATGTTATTGTTGTTGTTAGTAGCTGTCTAATCAGTCCTGATTCACAGAGATCCCAAGCATGAAATACTACCAGTCCCACTGTTCCCAAGGTAGGTTGCAGACAGGACTGCTGTGATACAAAAGGTTTTCTCTTATTTCTTGGAAATAAGTTACCAGGCTTTTCTTGCTACTCCATCTTAGTTTGGAAGCACCAGTGAAATCTGGTCAGCATTATAGCAACACACAAGTGTCCCCAGATGGATGAGTGGTGGCTATGCATAAAGTCCAGTGACTGGTAATTGAAACTTGGTCTCCTACATGGATTGAAATGTGTTCCCAAGAAATATCTGTCAACCTAGTTAGGTTATGATTCCCGGTGGTACTGTATGATGATCTACCATTTTCTCATCTGATGTGATTTCCTTACGTGTTGTAAACCCTATTACTATGGTGTAATAAGATAGATTAGTGGCAGTTATAGTGATGAGATCTACAAGATTAGATAGTGTCTTAAACCCACCTCTTTGGGGACTTAAAAGAGACAATAGAGTAGAAGGACAAGACACATCACCAAGGAAGCAGTGCTGGGAGCAGAGCACGGAAGTGAGATTTCTTGCTGAGATGCTTCCAGACCAAAGGAAGCCTGATGGTGAAGTCTTCCTCTTGAGTCAACAGACCCAAAGCCTTCCCCTGAAGCTAGAACTTGAATTCAGAATTTTAACCTAATGGATTGTGAGAAAATAAACTTTTCTTTGTTAAAGCCATTCACTTACTGTATTTCTATTATAATAGTACCGGATAAGTACTACCAATCTTGATGCCCTCATGCCCCACCCTATAATTAAACAAAGAGGAAGACTCCAAATGTCAGAACTGCTAGTCGTTTGTCAATCTCCATTTGTTCCTTTTTCAGTCACAGGTGTAGATGTGACCCACCCGAGGTTGGACTTTTTAGTCTTCCTGTAGATTTTTGGGTCCGGGTAACTAGATTCTGTCCAGTGAGATATGAGCAGAAGTGATGTGATTGTCCTGGGGGAAAAGTGAAGGGATCCCTGTCTTTCCTTTGTGGCTGAGATTAAAGAGGACTAAAGCAACTACTCTTGACCCACACTAAACTCAGTGCTGTTTACAAAAAACCCAAGCCAGGCTTTGAGGGCTACAGCATTGCCTTTCTAGACTGCAAGTCTTACATTGGATTATGAAGTTACAGAGAAGTGACCCCATCTCACACAACCCACTGTACTTGTGGCCCCCTAGTTACAGCAACTCAGCCTGTACTGCTGCCAAGGCATATCACCAGCCAAAGCCCCTGCCCTGCTTTCCCTGAGAGTGAGGTTCTGCCACCAATCTGCTCCACAGCCCTCCATGACTTCAAGACTTTGAGAAAACAAAAAGGAGTTGTTTGTTATGAAAATGTTGGGCATTGCAGCTTTGGAATGAAGAGGAAAAAAAGAAGTATTAGCAAGTTGTAATTTAGGAAAGAAGCTAGGGGCCCAGCATCAGGGACAAAGGCATCAGAACTCAGGTGCCTCTGTGTGACTATGATATCAACATTATGTGACTTTTCCAGTTAAGTTACTTTTTAATGCATACCTCCTTCATGTGATTGTACTGTCCTTCCTGTGATAGTAATTTTTTTAGTGACTCTCATGACAGCTTCTTTTGATATTGGAGCATTTTAATGGTCTTAAAGTCCTTATTCTGATAAGCAATAAAAGGTGGAGATGGGTCAAATTCACTGTTCATTACAAAAGGTGACATCTTTTTATAAACCCATGATTGTCTCTCCCATCAATTTTCTAAAGAAGATGAAGTTTAGTTTGTAAAGACAGGCTGAGGATATCCTGTCCCTCCCTCACAGAGGAGCAAGGAGACAAATCAGCACTTTTTTGAAAGAAGTTATTAGCAATTTCTCTTACATGGAAATGACATTCTATATAACTTTGTCATGTTTCCTATCACCTGCACTTTGGACAACAGAGAATTGCCCACTTTTGTTTATTTATTTTTAAGTCCAGGTGGAAGAGGAATGGCGAAGATGGACATGAGACAATCATGGTGCTTGCTACAGGGTGTGTGCTCCTACCGACCTGTGACGACCAGGTCCCTTGCTGTCTTCTGCTTCCAGTGACTCAGTGCTGATATTCTAATAGTGATAGTGTCACTGACCACCTGCCTAAGTGTAATTTTTGTTGACTAGAATAAAGAGAAATAGTTTGGGCCCTTGAGTATCAGTTTTGCTAAAAATGTAAGAAACTAGAAAGTCTTGTCTAGAGTTTGGCTCCTGAGTAAAGAGCTCCAAAGTCTTCTGTGTGACCTGAGGTTGACCTTCACACAAAGCTCCCAAAGCCCAGCTGAGAAGAAAGAGCAGGTGTGCTGTTCGATTGCATTTGTCTTTGTCGCAAAAGATTCCAGTTGTTTCCATTACCCCATCTGAAGTACACTTTTCTGGGTGTGTGAAACTGTTTGTGAGGGCAAACCTCCTGAGAACAAGGGCCTAATTTGTTCACTTTAGATTCATTCCTCTCTCCATGCTTGAGATTTAGCCTTTATCAGTTTCCTTCTCTTTCCTTTTTCACTTTCCTTCTAGCCTAGTGCTTTCTGGGATCCTCTCTCAGGACATTATCACTAGTTGCCTTTGATTTTGTCTCCCATTTACGGAGGTTCCATATGTGTCCAGATGTAACTGTGCTCCACAGGGTTTTCAGTGGCTGACTTTTTGGTGGCAGATCACTATGACTTTTTTCTGAGGCACCTCTGGATGGACTTGAACCTTCTGTTTAGCAGCTTAACACATTAGCCATTTGCATTATTCAGGAACTCCTGCAGATTTACCTGCACTCAAATCCTAGCTACTGGTCTGCTTCTGGGCAACTCAAACTGAGGCACAAGTACAGGTATTTCTGTCTTTAATAACGACTTTGTTTGTTTGGTTTGGTGTTGTTTGTTTGTTTTGTGTCTGATTAGCTTCCTGAGGCAGCTGTAACAAATACTACAAACTGAGCTTTTATAAGAACAGAAACTTATTGTCTGCTACTGAGATGACCTGAATTAAGACTATCCCAGATAAAGCTGGCTACACAAAAGGCCTCAGACCGCTTTATGGAGTTTGGTTGGTCATCACTATAGTCATGTGACACTTAACATTCACAATATGTTCTGTGAAATAGGACGTTATGCGATGTGGACAGTGTTGAAACATCTGAGTTCCCAGGATCCTGGGCCCCTAGGCCCGGAGATGTGGCATGCGAAGCGAGCAGTGTAGGTTCGCTGTGGATGTCTTAGGTGAACATTCAGTTGGTTCCTTCCCTGTGCAAGGTCTGAAGCCCCAGGAAAGTCATGGCCAGGAGGCTCCAGGTGCTAGTTGGAGATTAAGCACCGAGGCTCAGCACCCTGAGTTGTCCTGAGAAGCCTGTCAACTTTGGATGCTGGGGAACAGAATTGGTGCCCACTCCTCCACATAGCAGAAGCACCTATTCCCACAAATGGAGGGTAGCAAAGTGGCCTCACTGATGAGTCGGGCTGTGCACACTAGAGGATACATGACAGATCACTGATGCTGCCCAAATGGACCTCATGTGGTGCATGACTAAATTTCAAATGCCAAGGCTTTTTCTGAGATGTGGGCCAACCTGAGACATCAGTGATCATCAGGGCCAAAGTACTTCTGTCCCTCCGTGACCCACAGAGAAATTGCCATATGCTGACCACCACCTCACAAGGGCTTGGCCTCCCTACCCATGTCTGGTTGGACCAGTCTCATGGCCACGAGTATCTGGTGAGTCAGTACATGAGAATTCAAAGTGCATTGCTGTCACCAGCTTCTTATATTTTTAAAACAGGCTTGAGAAGTGGGCATCATGATCTCCAGTTTGTTGATGAAGACAATGAGGTCTAGAGTGACAGGTAAAGTTCCTGGCTATGGCTATGTAGCTAACCTGGATCAGAGTTGCGACAAAGGTAGGTCTCTTAGACACTTCCCATTTGCTTCAATTGTATCTCTGTGAGTGAGCTCCCTGACCCAGAGACTGCTGAACATGCACATGCCTGGCCCCATTCTAGATCCACCAATCAGATCTCAGAGAGCAGAACCCATATTTGCAACGTGGATTTTATGCCTACCAATATTTAAGAGCAGGAGAGAAAATCACACAAACTAGGATGGTACTGCAACTGCCGATTATTCAGATAGAACTATGTGGTCTTTAATTAAATACGGAACATACACCCCCTATGACTGACTAAAACTGCTGCTTAGTCTCCCGGTGCTGATGATGTAGAGTGGCTCATGTAATGTGTGCATACTGAAGTGTTGCTAGATACTTTAGAAATCTACTTAAAATGGAAGCTATTACAAATTGCTGCCATACTTTTGCTTGCAGGCATTGCATCTTATTCTCCTTTTATCACTTACTGTTACACAGGCCTGTTGGCAAACTGTGCAAACTAAAGTCAAGCCTTAGAGTCTTGCTGACTGACTTCGTGCTGACTGTCTCCACCAATCACTATTGTGCAGAAATCCTCAAGAACATCCTCATCCCCTAAGGCTTACCAAACTTTTCTAACCAGCTTAGTCAGTTAAAAAGAGTGATGACAGTATAGAAAATCCTAACACAGGGGTTTCCCTTGGAGTTTGTGTCTTATTGTCCTATAAAATGTCCTTGTATCTATGACTTCACCTGCTCACAGAAGCAGACCCTAGCCAAGAATTTGTATGCTGGTCACTTCCCAAGGACATGCTCCGAAGAGAAACTGTCCAGGGATGAGAAACAATGGAGGCAGGGAAAGAAACCAAGCAAAGGTGTGATCCCAGGAGAAATTCTAGCCTCTACTGGTCCCACAAGAGCTCTGGAATTCTGAATTTTTTGGACAAAGGTAGGGACACCTGTCTTTGTTGTTAAGGAGGCTCCAGTGCCCACAGGATATCTCTCAAGACAGCCAGTGAGTCATTATTGGCAAAGCAGGAAGAAGTGGGGTAGTAGGTACAGAGAGCCAATAACCTTAGGAATCTGTCAGGTGCCAGGACCATCTACTATAGATCTGTGTTGGGAACTCTACCTCCATGTGAGGGATTTCTGTCCCAAATTGAGCCCTTGGGTCTGGCTATCTGAATGGATATGCCAGCCAAAAAAAAAGCTTTTGAGCTTCAGGGTCTCCAAGATTGAAATGAGGGTTGCGAAGGAGCACCCACGTAAACAGCAAGGAAACCCTGGTGGTGTACTGGTTAAGCGTTGTGGCTGCTGATGAAGAGGTCAGCTGTTCTGATCCACCAGGCACTCCTTGGAAATTCTGAGGCAATTCTGCTCCATTCTATAGGGTCACTATGAGTTGGCGTTGACTAAATTGCGATGGGTTTGGTTTGGTAAATAATAAAAAACTATCACTGTAAGAAGCATTATATTACTACACTCATTTTCCAGATATGTAAACAGAATATTGTTTATACCACATACTACCAAAGAATAAGTGTTTTGTTTTTATTTTTTTCCCCCAAATAATTGATTTTTATTTAAAGTTTTGGTTTTTCTTGTTTACTGTTTTACAGATTGGCTTCCCCTCAAGGGATGAATAACTCTTTGAGGACAAGCACAGCAATCACACATTCTAGGACACTCACAGCCCATGAGGGCTAAGTCCTCAGTAAATGCCAGGAGTCGGAAGAGAATTGACAGCACACAACTGCAACAACAACAACAACAACATTGTTCTATCTGGAGTGAGCTCCTTGTAAACAGCATGGGTTCCATCCACTACACCAATTTCTGTCTTTTAATTGGTGTATTTAAACTATTTAAATTCAATGTAATTATTGACATGTTAGGGCTTGTATCTGCCAGTTTATTTTTCATCTGTTCTCTCTGCTGTTCATTTCTCTGTTTCTTTTTCCTGTCTTCCTGTGTGTTACTTGAACATTTAAAAATTCAATTTTAATTTGTCTGTGGTGCTTTTAAGTGTGTGCTTCTGTATAGTCTTTTTAGATGTTTACAAAATGGAATGAGTAGGGAAAAAAATTTCTACCCTGAAAAGAATGATTTAAGGAAAAAAAAAAAGTCATCTATAAACATCCAGAAGGATGAACATGGTGAACAATGATATGAGCAGTTACAGTGGATTTCCTTTCTCCTATGCTTTCTAACTTATGTTTAATGATTGAAAGAAGAATTGTAACAGTGTCTGATGTGGATCCAAATAAGCAGAGGAACCTGAATTGGTAAAATAAAACCAACAGACTGCTATAAGTTGTGTACATATAATGTGATACCAAGAATAACATCTAAAAGGAACAAGTGTTTTCAGACTGTAAATTCTTTCATAGGATCACCTCCCTGCTCCACTGTAAAGGGAGTTTCCCTGGATTATGGCTTGCGCCACCCTTTATCCTTCAATCCTACAAGAGATAAAAGGAAAGGGAAGCAAGCAGAGAATTGGGAACCTCATGCCATCAAGAAAGCAGCACCAGCAGAAGAGTGTGTCCTTCAGACCTGAGGTTCCTGTGCCAAGATGCTCCCTGAACAAAAACTGATGCAATACAAGGACTTTCCTCCAGAGATGGCAAGGGTGAAAGCTTTCCCCTGGAGTGGACTTTCTGAATTTGGACTTGTAGTCTACCAGACTGTGTAAGAATAAACTTTCCTTTGTTAAAGCTATCCACTGTGTGGTATTTCTGTTAGAGTAGCACCAGCAGACTAAAACAACAAGCAAACCTGTTTTGGAAAGAAGTACAGCCAGAATGCTCCTTCGAAGAAAGGGACAGTTATGAAACTTTGTCTCACATAATTTGATCATGTTATCAGAAGAGACCAGTCCCTGGAGAAGGTCATCAATCATCCTTGGTAAAGCATATGGTCAGCAAAAAAGAGAAAGACTCTCAACAAGATGAATTGACACAGTGGCTGCAATAACAGGGTCAAGAACAACAATGATTACGAGGACTGGGTAGGACTGGGCACTGTGTCATTCTGTTGTACATAAGGTTACTATGAGTCAGAACTGACTTGATTGCACCTATCATCAACAAACAGACTCAGTCTAACCTGCCTGAAACGATGTAAATGTCAAGTAAAAATAGAAGTTGTCACTCACTGAATGATTTCCATGTGCCAGGCATTCTTTCAAGAATTTTACATAAATTAACACATTTAACTCTGAAACAGCTTTATGAGTTGAGCATTATTATATCCTCGTTTAATAGCTTAAGAAATTGAGGCACAGAGAAAATAAGTCATTTGCTCAAGATCACAACACTAGTAGGCACCGAGGATGTCTTATTCACAAGTATTCTGATTATTTATAGGATAGAACCATTCTGCTCTGTTCTATAGTGCCACTATGAATCAGAATCAACTCAATGGCAATGGGTTTGGTTTGGGTTGGTTTGGGACCCTTAAACAAGCCCTTTAGTGGTACCAGTGGTTAACGTGATTGTTAACTAAAAGGTTAGTGATCCTAACCCACCCAAAGGTACTTTAGAAGAAAGATTTGGTGATCCGTTTTAAAAAAATCAGCCATTGAAATCTCTATGGAGCACAGATATACCATGACACACATGGGGTTACTACGAGGTGAAATTGAGTCAATGACAACTTAATTGTTTTGGAGGGGATGGTCATCATGAGTAGAGGCTTTTCTTATTCATTGCTTCATTCCCAGCATCTAGTAGAGAAATTATCTGGGGCAAAATGTAATAGTTTTAAAACCTCTTTGAAATACTTCAGTTTAATTTGGAATAGAACCAGCCCACCACCAGCAAAAATTATGATAAAGTAGTCTTAGTAACTCTTTAAATAAAATCTACTGGGGCCTATTAAATGACTGGTATTGTGTTAGGTACTGGAGAACAACAGTGGAATAAGATACTTTCTCCCAGCCCAGACTAGCAGGCAGCTGTTTGCTGAGAGGCGTCTACTGAGGACCTTCTGGAAGGACCTACCAGGGGTGGTAAAGGATGTGGCCCTGGTACTTCAAGAGAGAGTGGAAAGCCCATCCTTCAACTTTGCAGCACAAGAACAACTGAACTTTATTTTTTCTTGTCTTCTCCTTTACTTATTTTCTTCATCCCCCATAATTATAACAGGTAAATACTTCAAAGAGTCATGAGTAAAAGAAATTGAGCAGAGAGGATAACATTTCAGAATAATTCTGAATCACTGGATCAGGTTTCTAAGAATTGAACACTCCTTGAAAATATTCTGTTACTACTGAGAATTAGAATCACTTCCTGCAACTCCTGTGGCTTTACAATTAGTAACTATTAAGTATTTGGGGGGAATGGAATTTTATTTAAAGTGTTTTTATTTATTTGTATTTTCCAATGTATTGGCAAAAACAGATATTATTTAGAAAACATTATTATATCTCAGCAAAATAGGAATAGAAGGCAAATTCCTCAACACAATAAGGACCATCCAAACAAAGCCAACCACCTACATCATCCTGAATGGAGAGAGACTGAAAGAATTCCCTTTTAGAAAAGGAACTAGACAAAGATGCCCGCTCTCACCTCTGCAGTCATTATACTCTTTCCAGATGGAGAAGAAATTAATAAGACTGGTAGTAATTAAAAAAGAGACATATAGACCAATGGAATAGAGTTGAGACCCCAGAGATGCCACCGTTTTCTTATGAATAGTTGATATTTGACAGGGGTCCTAAGATAGTAAACTAGAACAAAAACAATCTCTTTAGAAAGTGGTGCTGGCAAAATTGGATATCCGTATGCAAAAAATTGAACCCAGACCCATATCTCAGATCTTACCCTAAAACCAACTCAAACTGCATAAAAGACCTAAATATCAAACCTAAAATGATAAAGATCATCCAAAAAAAAAAAAAATAGGATCAACAATGAAAGTTTCAATATACAACGTAGACAGATTTCAAAATCTGACAAATAAAGCACAATCGACAGAAGAAAAAAAATAGATAAATGGGTATTACTAAGAATCAAATACTTTTGCTGACCCAAAGACTTTATCAAAAGAATTAAAAGACCATCTATCAAATGGGAAAAAAATACCTGGCAACTGTATGTCAGACTGACATCTAAGCTCCATAATCCACAAGGTACTGCAAAATATCAACAAAAAGAGGATAAATAGCCCAATTAAGTGTTGGGAAAAGGAGATGGAGAGACACTTCTCTAAAGAGGACATCTAGGCAGCCAAAAGACACATGTGGAAATGCTCACAATCATTAGCTATTAAAGAAATCCAAACCCAAAATACGATGATACCACCTCACCCCAACAAGGTTGGCCATATCCAAAAAACACAAAACAACAAATGCTGGTGAGGCTCTGGGGAAACTGGAACTTTCCTACACTGCTGGTAGGATTGCAAAATGGTACAACCACTTGGAAAGCAACTTGGTGCTTCCTTAAAAAGCTGGAAATAGATATACCATTTGACCCAGTAATCCCACTGCTTGGAATATATTCTACAGAAGCGAGGGCAGTCACATGAACAGATACATGCACATGAATGTTTATTGCAGGACAGTCCACAATAGCAAAAACATGGAATCAACCCAGATGCCCAACAACAGATGAACAGATAAAGAAACTATGGTATACATACTCAGTGGAACACTATGCAATGCTAAAGAACAATGATGATTTTAGGAAGCATCTCATTATCTGGTTTCAATTGGAAGACATTATATTGAATGAAATTAGTGAGCAGCACAAGGACAAATACTGTATGAGACCCTTACTATTAGGACTTAACAGACTCCTGTACAGAAGAAAAGACTCTTTGACAGCTGCAGGAGATGAGGGGGATGGAGGGAGAGGGTTGGTTATAGATTAGTTGACAGAAATTTGGTTGGGGTAAATTACTGACAATAACACAGTAGAAAGAACATCAACTTAACTGGACTTCAACATAATCTGAAAATTCTTACAATCTTAACCCAATATGGCAAGGACAGAGTAGCAGTGGTGGGGGTCCTGGGGCTATGCTCTCAGGGGATATCAAGGCCAGCTGGCATAACTAGCCTATTGCTAAGACTGTCTTCTGCACCCCATATTGGTGAGTGGCATCTGGGATTTTAAAAGCTAGCAAGCTGCCATCTGAGGTACACCAAATTGTCCCAACTCAGCTGAAACAGATGATCACCAAGGACAACAATGACATGGGAGAAAGAGAACCCAGAAGACCGAAAGATCCATGTGAATGAATCACTACATCAATATATTATCAGAAGAACCAGATAGTGCCTGGCCACCACCAATGATAGTCGTGATGGGACTCACAACATTGAATCCCAGTGGCAACATGAGAAAAAAAAGGGTTGCATCCTGAGAACTCCACTAGAAGACTACAACTGATGGTCCAAAGGCCTGGGGGTTCCCCTGGGAGGTGGCTTCTAGACCTGATGCTGACCCTGATCATAAGTCATTACTGAGGTCAACTCTTCAGATTGGAATGGATTGGACTTGGGAACACAGAGTGATCATACGGTGTGTGCACTTTATGGTTCTATGCATCTGTAGGCTGTCGTCCGACTGACCCCTTACTAGAGGGAGTGGAGAGGGTGGAGAGGAGGGGACAGGCAATTGTTAAGGGGATATGACATGTATAGAACAGAAAGGAGGAGTGTGCTGTCAACAAGCAAGGAGAGCCGAAGGAGCTGCAGACAGGAGGGCATGCAAATTTAAGTGGATTGCATACTTTCTCTCAATTACAATTAAAAATATATTTTTAAATTATTGTGGTAGGATATATGCAACAGAACATCTGCCATTTTAACTACTGTTAAGTGTAAATTCAGTGACTTTAATTACATTCTCCGTGTTGCACAACCACCACTAGTATTCATTTCCAAATAATCTTTCATTGCCCAAATGAGACACTCTGCATCCCTTACACAATAACTCCCCATTTTCCCTTTCTTATAGCACCTGGTAACCATTAGCAAATTTTGGTCTCTATGTTTTGAATATCCTAGATGTTGCATATAAGCAGACTAAGAGATTATTTGACCTGACTTACTTTACTTAGCATAATGTAAAACATGTTTTTGTTTTTTTTTAACTAAATACAAGAACACCATAGAAATGTTCTCTTCTGTCTTCCTCTAAGGTTTGAATAATTTTTCATTGTATGTTGAGAATAGAAAGGACACCCCCTCCTTTGCTTCCTCGCCTCTGCCTCACAATATTGACTGCAACTCCTCTAAGGTTGAAGGCAATAAGGATTTCTGAAGACCCAGGAGAGGAGCGCAGCTCACATCTGCAGTGTCTGTGTCAGAGAGAACCTCATTTCTAGTCTTGGTAACTCATCTTCCAAAGTGAGTCATTCCTGAGGCGGTAAAGGGCATTACTAAAATTACCCCAGGTAACAGGAATATACATTGCCTTGGGGGAAACCTTGACGTGCGGCTATCATGTCTCAGGGCATCTTCTTTGTAGCTGGGACATCCTAAACTTGGCTGTGTGAGTCCCCACTTTTCCTCACCAGGTTCCATATCCCACTAGGAAATTCCTTGAGTCATCATAAGCCTCCAGCCTGTAACAGGTAGCAAAAAAGAAATGAACTCTGCAGGGGACAGATCCAATTCAGATTTAAATTTAATCTGTGTGGTCAATTATTTGTATAATAATGGAGGAAAATAAAGACTATTTCACAAAAGTCAACTCTGTAATTTCAGAGCCTTTAAGACATTTGAAAATGCATTGTGCAATTACGAGGCACTTAATACTCAGATAATGGAACAATGAAAGATGTGTGTTTGCATTTTGTAAAATTAAACTGTATGCAGTTATTTATCTTTTACCTTAATTGTTTGAGCTTGTTTCTAATGTAAACTGTTGTAATTTTAAATAAATATAATAGAAAAAACTTTCATAGGTATCAAGAATCCAGAGTAAATTTACTTTGCAAATAGGCTTTGTAGGTATGTTTTATGCTGAGGATCTTAAACTGACACTTTCATTCAAAAATATTTTGAATTACTCATGTTTGCCTCTCTGAGGTCAGAAAGATTTTGAGGAGACTAGATTTCGTGATGGCGTTCAGGTGAGCTCACCTCATTCCAAAGCCTGACAGATGTGCTATGTATAAAATCAATATACTAGAAAGTTTGCATGGACATTTTTGACCCACTTTTATTAAACATATCAGTAAGTATACTGGACTTGAAGCTTCCATCTGCTTGTCTCCCTTCATTCCTACTTTCATTTCACAGACCTCTTTTGTTGTCCCTTCATGCTGTCTTTCTTATCCACTTAATTTAAGTTAGCTTGAAAAGAGGTTTTTGATATTTTTTGGAGCTAGGTAAGCTATGGTATATAAGTCCGTTCGATAAAATACAAAATTCAACACAAGCCAGACATTGTTGTTATTAGCTGAAGTTCAGTTAGTCACCTGACTCATGAAGACACCGTGCACAGCAGGACAAAACGCTGCCCAGTCCTGAGCCATCTTGTGACCTGCTGCACATCAGACCACTGGAATCCACAGGTTTTACAGAGGTGATTTTTGGAAATAGATCTCCAGACTTTTCTTCCTAATCGGTCTTAGTCCTGAAACTCCGCTGGCACCTATTCAACCTCAGATCAATGTGGAAGCTTCCACCAACACGGGGTTGGTAGCTGAGCATCAGGCACGTTGGCAGGGAATTGAACCAGGGTTTACTACACAGAAGGTAAGAATTCTACCACTGAACCACCACTTTTCCAAACATATTATTGTATAAATTCCAATATGAGACTTCTATTGTGGTGTTCAAAAGACAAGTACTTGTTTAGTAAGATAAAAAAATAAAATAAAATAACCTGGGGGCTGAGGCAAAAATGAGTCCTCATAACCACATTGCCCCTGATTATTCTCTTTGGTGTCTGAGTCAGATTGGCATGAGGTTTCATTCGAAACTTAGATCCCAGTGTTGCCATTTACTAGCTGTGTGACCCAGATATTCTTATTCACACAAGAATCCTAGTACCTAAGTGCTTGGTTTTGTTAATTGTTGTTTTTTGTGAATTGAAGGTGTTCATATATTTAAAAATGTTTAAAGGAGTGTCTGACACAGAGTAGGCCCTATGCAGCATTAGTGATATTTTGGATAGCATTTTATTTTGTAATAATTTCAGATTTACAGAAAAGTTAACATTTTGACATTTGCTTTAGATTTGTATGAGATTTCTATTACTGTATAGCAAATTAACACAGGTTTGGCAGCTCAAAGCAATGCACGTCTATTATCTCCCAGTTTTCATGTTAAAGACTCCCAGTCTTGACTTAGCCTGGCTTCTTGGCTGAGGGTCTCACGAGGCTGCAACCAAGGTGTTATCCAGAGCTCTGTGATTCTGTATGAGACCCTGAGTCTCCTTTCTAACCTCTGTGGTGGTTGGCAGAATTCATTTCCTTGTAGCTGTACAACTGGAGTCCCATTTTCTTACTAACTGTTGTCCTTGGGCCCCTCTTACCTCCTAGTAATCTCTTGACATTTGTGGCCCTCTCCATGACATGACACATTGGCTTTTTTCTCTTCAAGACTAGCAGAAGAACATCTCAGTGACAAATCACCTTTATTTCAAGGTCTCACCTGATTAGATCAGTTTAACCTAGGATACTCTTCCTACAAATTAATTCAAAGTCAACTAGTTAGAAATCTCATCACGGAAATGATATACCATCACCTTCCTGGTCCTGCCCATGTTTAAGGGGACAGAAATATACAGGTCACATACACCAGGGAAGGAGCTCTCATGGAACAATGGTTTAGCGCTCGGCTGCTAATCAAAAGGTCCATGGTTCAAACTCACCAATCACATTATGGGGAAAAGATGTAGCAGTTTGCTTCCTTAAAGATTACATACTTCAAAACTCAGTGAGGCAGTTCTACTCTGTCCTACGTGGTGACTATGAGTTGGAATCGACTTGATAGCAGTAGGTTTATGTGCCAGGGTAAGGGAATCTTGAGGCCAGCTTAGAATGTGTACACAAAGTCATGCACATATGACTATATATGTTTTTCTTGAATCATTTACATTTGAGAATAGAAGACAATGCATTGTTACCCCAAAATACTTTAAGGACATTCTTTTACAGAGCTCTAGTATAATTATTAAAATCGTAAAACTATAATTGACATCACACTATTATTTATGTAGCCATTATTCATATCTTGCAAATCGTCCCGATTATTATATTAAAACAAAAAAAAAATCTAGCCTTAAGTAGGGAACTACCACACATGTCGCATTTACTGTCATGGTGCTGGAGTCTTTTTTGATTTGGATTACTCAGTCTGTGTTTGTTTTTCTGACCTTAATGCTTTGGTAGAATGTTCTTCATTTTGTGTTTGCCTAATAATTCCTCATGATTGGATTACAGTTGTACACTGAGGGCAGGAATTACAGAGGTGTTGTTCAGTCCTTTTAAGTGCTTCATATCAAAAGATGTACAATACTGGCTTCTCCAGTTACCAGTGATACCAACTTTGATCAGATGAATAAAGTGGTATGAGCTAGATTTCTCTTTGAAATTGCTCTTTTTCTGCTTCTAATTAATAAGTACTTTCTGGATAAGTGTCTTCTACTGATGAATCTCGCTTGAATCAATTATTACTCAATTGTAGGCCAAACTATGTGTGTTAGGTAAATTTATTACTCCAGAGAATAAATTAACTTGAGATCAGAGAGAACAGAAACTTCTTTTGCCAGATAACAGGAGAGAAATTCAGGAGACCAACTGTTAGTAAAGTTTAGGTCATTTATTGAGATTGACTGTTTCCAGGAACCATTTATTCAGTACAGATTGTTGACTGTCTACTTTAGACCATATAGTTGCTAGGAACTTAATGATGAACAGAACAGATGTAGGAATGGTGCCTCATGGAGCTTTTCTTTAAGGGTGAAAGACAATTAATATAAATGTAATTAGTATGTTATCATTAGTAGACATAACTAGTTACCATTAAGTTGATTACTTAATTCTAATTGGTTAATACTACCCACCAATTATTTCTAAAAAAGAATCACTATCTAGGAATAAAGTTAGTAGAAATTAATAAATTACTACTTGTGCAAACTTCTATACGAGCCAAACAGCGCTTTGACTAGACCTTTATGTTTCATTTGGTTTAATTACGTCTACCAGGCAATGCTACTGTGTGCAGGAGGCAAACAACTAGGTGCTTGCATTATCAACTAAAATCATTACCACTACCCTATAAAACAAGAATATTTAATGCCTACTTTATATTTGCTAAAAATTAAGCTGATCAATATGATGATTGATACCAAGCAGGACTTAGAACAGGTTCTCTCCAGTTCAAACCCCTGCTGAGAATTTTCATTTCTAATAAATTCTCAGGTGATGTTCAGGAAGCCAGTTAGGAACCAATTCTGAGAACTACTAGTAGATTTATGATATGTGAGAATGACCAAGAGATCTTTTAAGAATGCAGATTCTGATTCAGTATACCTGGAATGGAAATTCAAATTCTCAGCAGGGGTTCAACAAGAACAAGTTGATTCAAAGCCCTGCTGTCAAGTGTGGCAGCACAAACAGCCAGGCCTTTTTTTTTTTTTTTTTTAATTGTACTTTAGATGGAAGAGTACAGAGCAAATTCATTTCTCATTAAACAATTAATGCACATATTGTTTTGTGACATTGGTTGCCAACCCAAGACCTGATCTTCTTGACCCAGGATTCTCCATCACCAGCCTTCTTGTCCCATCCTACCTTCTTGTCCTTGCCCGTAAGCTGGTGTGCCCATTTAGTCTTATTTAGAAATTTTTATAGGCCTGTCTAATCTTTGGCTAAAGGATGAACCTCAGGAGTGACTACAGCAATGATTTAAAAGGATGTCTGGGGATAACACACTTGGGGTTTCTCAAGTCTCTGTCAGACCAGTAAGTCTGAGTTTTATTTTTGTTGTTGTTGTTTGTTTAGTGAGTTACAATTTTGTTCTACATTTTTCTTCTACTCTGTCCAGGACCCTCTATTGTGATCCCTGTCTGAGCAGTCCGTGGTGGTAGCCAGGCACCATCTGGCTGTGTTGCTGGATGCTGTGGTAGTTGTGGTCCATTAGTCTCTTCAACTAATCTTTCCCACGTGTCTTTGATTTTCACTTTCTGCAGACAAGGTGGAACCACTAGAGTATCTCAGATGGCCACTCAAATTTTTAAGACCCCAGATGCCACTCATCAAAGTAGGATATAGACTATTTTCTTTATAAACTATGTTGTGTCACTTAAGCTAGATGTCCCACGAGACCGTGATCCCCATCCCTCAGCCTAGCAATTCAGTCCCTCAGGGAGTTTCAGTATGTCTGTGGAGCTTCCATGACCTTGCCTTAGTGAAATACCAAAACCAAGTGTCAGACAATCTTATCTCATAAAGTCCCTAGTGTCTAAACTTTATGATTGTTGTAAAGCAGCTAATGTGGTATGTAGAAAGACCTCAAAACTATAGTGCATTCTCTTCATTCAACACTTTACTCAAAGCAGAGGCAGCTACTGTGTACTTTGGGAGAATAGACTCTTCACTTGTACTGGTGTATGTTTTATGCTCTAGGGCAGGTTATTACTATTTCCATAAAAAGACTGCTGTATTCAAGTGTTCTGGGGAAATACCAGCCCATAAGCTGTTCGCCACAACAGCAATTCCTACTTTAGTCATCCCTTCTGATGGAGGGATAATTGTTCAGTGTTGTAAATACTGTCCTGAAACATCACAAGCACGTCATCTCATTAACAGCTCTGAAAAGTCCTATTGCAAAGTCACCAGGTTAATTTTGTTTTAACCAGATTCATTAGACTGCTGGACTCTTTTTCAAGGAACACTTTTAAATAATCTTGAAAGTTCTGGTTGAAGCAGGGTCAGCCTCTTCAAAGGATGCAGAGAGGAACTCCTTATTCTATGTATGTCTTCAAATTCCAGGAGCCTCAGGCTTTACGGTATAAAATGTGTGATCATAACTACTCCATTGTTCTTTCATCCTCCTCCTATCTGATTAACTTTGTATTACATTAAATTTGAGGCAGTGGTGGTTCAGAGATAAAAATTCTCACCTTCTGTGTGGGGGAGTCAGTTCAATTCCTAGCTAGTACGCTTTATCCACAGCCAACACTCATGTGCCAGTGAAGGCTTATATGGTGTTACAATGTTGAACAGGTTTCATTAGAGCTCCCAGTCTAAGATAGAGAGACTTGCAGTCTACTTATGAAAATCATCATTGACTACCTTGTAGATCACAATGCTTCGATCTACAACCAGTCATAAGAATGGTGCAAAATAAGCAGTGTTTTGTTCTGTTGTGCATGGGGTCTCCCATGAGTTGTGGGCTGACTCTATAGCAGCTAAGAATAACAATACGGTAAAATTAGGATTCCTTAAAACCAACCAAACAAACCCATTGCTGCTAGTTGGTTCCAACCCACAGTAATCCTATAAAACAACCTCATAGAGTTTCCAACAAGCACCTGATGGGTTTGAGCTGTCAACCTTTTGGTAAGGAGTCCAACTCCTAACCACTGCACCTCTAGGGCTCCTAACCCCCCAAAACAAACCCACTGCCATCAAGTAGATGCCAACTCATAGCAATACTATAGGACAGAGTAGAACTGCCCTATAGTGTTTCTAAGGAACATCTAGTGGATCTGAACTACCAACCTTTCTGGTTAACAACTACAGCACTTAACTACTACACCACCAGGTTTCCACTAGGGATCCTAGGAGTCCTAAAATTTTGGTGGTTCGAGTCTACCCAGCGGTACCTCAGAAGAAAGTCCTGGTGATCTACTTCTGAAAAAAAATCAGCCACTGAAAATCCTATGCAATTGAAAACCCTGTGGAGCACTGTTCTACTCTGATGTAGCAAGTGTTGCCATGAGGTAGAATCAGCCAGATGGCAACTGGTTTACTGTAAAGGTCTAACCAAACCCATTGCTGCTGAGTTGATTTCAATTCACAGCAACCCTACAGACAGGGTAGAACTGCCGCATAGAGTTTCCAAGGAGTACCTGGCAGATTTGAATCGCCGAGCTACATCACCACAGTAAAGACAGTGGTTATATTTAACTAGCATGGATAGTCAAACTTTTAAGACCAAACACCCCTTAAAAATCAGTGGAAGAAATCCAAATCTCACTCCAGTGTGCCATCCCTTCAAAGGGAAAGGCTTCAAGCAGACTTTCCCGTTCAAGAAAAAGCCCGAATGTTAAAATCCTGAAATGCAAGCACATATTTTCAAGAAAGTCTACCTTGTTCCTGACTTGAATTGCTTCCTTCTTAGATCTGCAAAAAGCTGAAATGTCTGTATTCTCTCTCTTCCTTCAGAGGCACAAGCAACTTATCCAATAGGAGACATTCCAGCTGGGCCCCCTTGTTTAGAAAGGCTGACCTGAGTGAAGGGCTCATCCAGCCCCAGACCCTGACTCCTGGCGCCCATTCTTCCAGCCTTTTGTGTGGAAAACCCCAGTTCAGCTCTGGCTGGCAGTGTCTAGACAATACCTTTGAATCAACAAGGGAAGCAGCAAAACACATCAGTCCACCTTAGCAAAATAAGAGTACACCCCTCCACTTGAGCTTTCCATGGTCAGTCAATTTTATTGCTAAAATTACCAAAATTATTCAGTCACTCCACTCTAGAAGCATAAGAAAACACTCCCCATTCAAAGAATGGACCTGCATGGGTTGCCTCATGTGCAAGCCTCAATCACTTTGGGAAATACTAAATCTAGACTCAGCTCTACCTACAAGCCTTGTATTTAGTAGGTCTCTCTGGTACAGGCCAGAGTTCTAGTCAGTCCACTTTCAAATCTGTTAATACCACTCATTCACCAAATGGGATTTGTTGCCATGTATTTCCACGAGACAGAGCAGCAAGGGCCAAGTGTTTCTCTTTATGAAAAAGGGCCTCCTTTTACGAGGATAGTTTTTCAAAGGTAGCGTGATCTTTGGTGTTCATGGTTCCACTGGCCTTTTGGGAATTTTTGGTGCACATTTTACTGAGATCATCACAATTTTACAATGTAAGAGTAGATGAAGCCAGAGTTTTAACAGAGCTCTGTGTCAGTGAGTATGCAAGTGTGAGGGAGTATGTGTGTGTGACAGAAAGACAGACAGACAGAGGTATGTGAATGTGATGTTTCTCTAAGTGTGTTCCCTCAGGAAGGAGAGAGCTGCTGCTGTCTCTGCTTCCATTCTGATCGTATCCAGAAGAATATTCAGAAATGCAGGAAATGCTTCCTTTTCTGAGAACAGTCACCACTATTTTAATGTATGATCGCAGACTTGTAGAAATCATCATGGCCCTAGAAGCAGACTAACTTGCCTCGTGTCTTACCAACTGTGTCATGTAGGTCAATTTAAATAAACTTACCTCTATTTCACTATCTTTATTAAGGTTTCTCCTGCTATCCAAAAGTGGAGCCTTTTTATGAAACCTTTTTTAAGCCTAAATGGCATAAAGCAAAGAAGTAATTACCATTAGCTTATATAGGAAAAAAAAATTTGAGCTTGCCCAGACCCAAAAGATAACCTACCAAATCATGCCAAATAATAAATGAAACCACTATGAGCTCTCTTAGGCTTTTCTTATACCTTAGTACACATCTTACTAACGAATGCACAAAATAAATCAAGATAAAGCACAGATGCTCACAGACACAGTTCAAAGCTATGACAGCTTGATGCTGAGACACTGAGTGTAGCTTCTGGGGAGAAAACTTGACGATGTCAGACTCTGCTGGGATGCACACTCTTCTTTAACAGCTTGCTGTAAAACAAGTTCTAAACGTTATTTCTACTCTTTACCTTTTTTTGTAAAAGTAATATCCTCTTCATGTTCTTTCAGTAAGTGAAAACAGGTACTAAAGTAGGTTTTTTAATAAAGGCAAAGTGAGTAAAGTAGATTTAATGAAAAAAGAGAGGTAGTTGTTTATGTAAGTGGGACTGCTTGTGAAAACTAAAGGCTACATTTTATGTTACATTACTCAGAAATATCTCATAAAAGATCTTGCCCAAATGACCCTCCCATCCCGGTTTCCTCCTTTCTCCTTTTCTCCTCTCTCTGCCTCTGCCTTTTTTCCCTCTCTCTTCTCTCTTTCTCCTTCACTGCCTCCTACCTACTTCTCTGCTTGCCCACTCAGTGTCCCTTCTTCGTAGATTCTATCAGTCGAAAAGCCCGCCCAGTAGATGTGAATTTCAGGGAATCTGACACCATCTGCCACAAATCTAATTGTGCCTGGTAAGCAGCTGTGTCAGTAATGCAGCCAACTTGAATTCTGATTTTCGAGCTAAAAATCCAGCTGCAGAAATCAGCGTTTTGGGGAGAAGAAGTGACTGTTGATTTCACTCCCTCTGAAGAGGCCACTGTGTGGCTTTGCTATACTCTCCTTTAGATGGCACCATTTTGCTGCTGTGAGGACACACATGTCCCAGTCCTCCCGCTGCAATTAGTATTCACTGTGCAAAAATAAGAAAATTCCTTCATTATGCTGGTGCCAAGTGGCAATTTGATAATTAAGGTGGTGCCTCAACATTTCCATTATAAACCCCATTTCTCAAAATGGATTGTAGCTCAGCAATAAAAACTTGCTAGCAAGGCCTTCACCTTAGGACATTTTTAAATAAACATTGCATTCAGTTTTTAGAGGGTCTGTCTTTTTTGCTAATTATAGAGGTCAACTCTAGGCCAATAATTATTTTTCCTCTATGTGGCCAAAAAAGGATTTAGGACTTTTTCTAGGGTTTTTGGTAATTTCAGAAAGGTATCATCAGTTTGCATTAAAATAAAATGCAAAATGAGACCGATATTTCAGTAGAACATGGAGTTTTGTAATTTGTTGCTCCAAGATTTAAAAGCTTATAATCCTTCCTATCACCTTCTGTCTTTTATGATCTATGGTTAGACCCATACAATAAAGCAAAACTAACTTCTGAAACAGTTAACCAGAACTTTATCCAAAGTTCATTCCTTTAGCAGTCACTTAAATAGTCACTTCATTTCCAGCCTCCACTTTTTCAGTGGAAGCTTAATGATGGTATTAGTAGTATGTCGATATAGACACTGTCTTCTCATCTGTTCAGTCATTTCCAACCATATCAAAGTAATCTGTGAATATATTCTATAGATGCCCCAAGATAAATCTCTGAGTAATTTCAAAACAATTCCCATTTCAAATATTCTGTCCTGTTACCTGACATTGCATCAAGGTCATTTCTTCTATCTTGAGGCATTTGTTCAGTGGTAGAATTTTTGCCTTCCATGCAGGAGACCATGGTTCTGTTCAGATGATTCCCTCTTGATCTATGTACAGGTTCCCCATGAGCACAATGAAGTGTTCTGGAATTCCCATTCTTTACAGCGTTATCTGTATTTTGTTATAATTCAAAAACTTGAATGTCTTTGCACAGTCAATAAAATACATCTTTCTAGTGTTCTTTGCTATCTGCCATGTTACCTTGGACATCAGCAATGCTATCATCCTTTCACAACCTCTTCTGAATGTGGCTTGAATTTCCATCAGTTCCCTCTTGATGTACTCCCGGAGCTGCGTTGGAGTAATCTTCAACAAAATTTAACTTGTACACGATATTAACAATATCATTCAGTAGTGTCCACATTCTGTTGGATCACCTTTCTTGGGCACAAGTACAAATACGGATCTCTTCCAGTCAGTTGGCTGGGTAGCTGTCTTCCAAATTTCTTGGCATAGATGAGTAAGCAGTTCCAGCATTGCCTCTGTTTGTTGAGACATCTTAGTTGGTATTCTGCCAACTCCTGGAGCCTTGTTTTATCCCCAGTACCTTCAGTACAGCTTATTTGAGGGAAGGTGTGATAGTTAAGACTGTGTGTCAGCTTGGCTGGGCCGTGATTCTCAATGTTTTGACAGTAGTATAATGTGGTGATCAGCACCATGATAGAATCTGTTGAATGGTACCTGCAGGGGCAGGGCCTGTGGTGGTTCACCATCCCTTCAATCTTCATCTCTCCACTATTCACCAGCTACTTCTTCCCTGCTCACCTTGCCAATGTTTGGGGCCTGTTGTAGATTCAACAGCTAACTCTTTTTTTGTCTTCTGATGTCCAGTTCTTGTGACTTGAGCTAGCAGCTTACTGGTTGATCCACACAGCCTGAGAGTAAGACTCCTGTTAACTAATCTGCCAAATTTGTGTTCACCAGCCCTTGCTGCTATATGAATCAGGAGTAACCTTGCAGTCTTGCCTGGCACCATGGGATTCATTGGCCTTCACAGCCTATGAGTGGGAGCCCTGCTGTCTACCTGTCAACCTTCTTTTGTCAGCTTCGGAGTCTGCATGAGGCCTGCATCCTGAGCCAGGACTTGAGATGTTTCACCTTCTACAAATGCATGAACTGTTCTTCAATATAAGTCTGGAGAACCAAGCCTAAGACAGAGGTGGTAGTTTTTCACTCTGTAGTAGGCAATCATTCCCTATAACAACCCCAAAGTCAGATTGCCTCAGAACTCAATAATGTGTCCAGATGACTCTTGACTTTCCATGATAAACAGAAACCAAGATGGATCAAAGACTCCAACTGCCCTGGAGTATGAAGGATTTGAACTGTAGCCTTCTCCTAGTACCAGCTCCTGCTAGTACCAGCTCCTCCTAGTACCAGCTCCTGCTAGTACCAGCTCCTGCTGGTACAAGCGCCTGCCAAAAGCCTGTTAAATGGACTGCTTTTCTTTTACCCTCATTTCTCCATTCTTCTCTCCTTGGTAAACGAGCAGAATGAAAGCCAATGAGGAAAAGAGGCAGAAAGAACCACACATTAGCATCTGTCATTCTGTGCTGATCCCCTAATTATACTTGTTGTCTCTCAGGAAATGTTCACAAATGAGTGGTAAAAATAAGTAGAGTTTCTTTTGTGTAACAGGTGAAAATATGGGAGACAATTCCTTTCTCCTACTGTGTTGGCTTCATACCACAGCCTCCACTTCCCAGCATAAAAGTAGCTGGATTTTGAAATGCTAATTTAACTGTAGTCAGATGGATCACCTGGAAGCTCCAGAGGGGCCAAAATCCTCCAAAGGCAGAGGGGGTAGAGTAGAAGCATGCTGTAGAGTCAGAAATTGCCTATAAACTGTAAAGATCAGTAAAATACTTAACGAAAAGATCACTGGCTCTAGGTGTCTGGATGTGTTATATGACAGATCACCTAGGAAACTTTTGAAAGAGAAAAAAATGTCTGGCTAAGGGAATACTATTACTCAATTAAACATGCTGGGGCAGACACTAGGAAACCTAGTCACATTGCAGAGTTCAAGTGGCTTCAGAATGGACAATTTTCATGCAAAAATATGGAAGTGAAAAAATGGAATCACTCTTGAAGATTGTGACAAAGTGGTTAGTAATAAAACCATACCTATTACCTACTCCCCTATATGTTACTGAAGTTATTTACAGATCAAAACCTATGGGCAATGAAATGTCCTTAACTTCACTGTGGAGGACAGTCTGTAGGTGACACAGATGGTTGAACACTCAACTACTAACCAAAAGTGTAGTGGTTCGAATGTACCCATAGGTGTCTCAGAAGAAAAGCCTGGTGATCTGTTTCTGAAAGGTCATGTAGCCTTGAAAACAGTTTTGCTCTGCATACATGGGATTGCCATGCATCAGAGTCCAGCTGACTCCAACTAGTTTGGTTTTTCACTATGGAGGAAGGATCCCAAAGATCAGCAACAGGAACATGAGGTTCTCTAAGCCCAAAACGGCTTGACTCTCTTCTCTGTCAAACTACTACTCACCCTGACCGCGCTACTCAAGTAAGTAAGCCCTAAATATACAAGCCATTCTTCCCTCTAGACTACGAGTTGTTCAGGAATAGGTCTCACTTACCTCTGTATCTTCAGTGCATTTGCACAAAGATGTTCCAGGACGTGTTTGTTCCGTGTTGGATGATGGATGGATGAATAATTCATGAATGATGGAAAGGTCAAACTTAATGGTTAGTTCTTTTTACTTGAGTGGTTCATAAGCCATTCAAGTAAAAAGAATTAACACCTGTCAAAGAGCCAAAATATTTTAATTGCAGCTGCTACAGATATCATTGGCCTATTTCCACACACTAACCTAATTTGAAGAAAACGCCAAGAAACAAACTTGTATTCTAGTATCAATGTCTAAGTGTTCTTGACAGGAACCAACTTCACTGAGGATTTCACTTCATTAGTCCCAGCACCGAAGCCAACCTTGCTACTCTTGGAGTAAGATGACTGCTCATTTATGGAAAGTATTTGTTAGTTGGAGAAGTGGTCAGTCAGCAGTGAATTTTTCATATGCCTGGTAGCTGGTTCTTAAGAGGCCATGCTGCAATTACCTGCTGAATAATGAACTTCTGTTCCATCAAAAAATGGGCCACTCTTCCAGAAGACACAGAGACCCATGTGAGTGGATGTCTACATTGACTTGTGACTGGAAGAACCAGATGATGCCCAGCTACCACCAGTGATAGCCACGATGGAGCTCACAAAGTTCAGTCTCACCAGCAACACAAGTATAAATATGGGTGCACCCTGAGATCTCCACTAAAAGACCGCAATTGATGGCCCAGAGGCCTTGGAGTTCTTCTGGGAGCAGGGCCCCTGGTTCTTATGCTGCCTGTGTCCATAAATCATAATGAAGGTCAACTTTTCAGACAGCAATGGATTGGACATGGTGACACACAGTGACCATATTGTGTGGGCACTTCATGGTTCTAGGCATCTATAGGAGGTCGTCCTGTTGACCTCATACTGCAGGAAGGAAGACGGGTGGAGAGGATAAGGTAGGAGACTGTTGGGAAGATAAGACATGTATGGAACAGAGAGGAAGAGTGTGCTGTCACCATGCAGGGACAGCAGTAGAAGCTGCATGTAGGTCAACATGCAAATTTACATGGGAATGTATATTTTCATTCAATCATAATAAGAAAAAGAGAGCCAGCAAGAGAGAGAGGAAAAAAAAAAAAAAGAAAAAAGAAAATAGATAAAAATAAAAATGGGCGACTCTGACAAACCACAGACAGTGTTACACTGAGGCAAGTACTAACACACACCTGAGCTGCCTAATCTGAGACTAGTAGGCATAAAAGGACAATGTGCAGTTTGGATTCACTACTTGTGTGTATTTATGGTAGTTGCTTACAAGGGAAGAATGTGTTCTCTGGTTAGAAAGAGCCAGCAAACTTTTTACTTTATTCACTTTTAACAAACATTTTTCTATCTTCCTTTATATTTCTACTTATCATTGTGGGCAACATGGCCAAGCTCAGGGCAAGCATCGTGGCCTGGGTGTGGGACTTGTGAGCCTGTGAAAGAGTGAATGAATAACAGCCGCAAAAGGCTGGAATGCATGACGTCAGACCTTCGCAAACGATGGGTCTGGCCTGCTGAATGGGATCTTTGTATCTGTGCCCAGGCCTACATGCTTTCCTCCTGGAACGGTGGATTCACCTGAGAAAGTGGCCTTTGTTATACTGATTAGACGGAAGGCACAAGCTTGCCTTTGGAGGAAATTCCCTAAAACCCTATTCAACGCAATACCTGCTTTCCTGCGCATACACCTATTCTGTTTGGTAAATAAATATGAGCCTTAATAATGCCCAAATCAGAGTCTGGGGCATTAGAGATACTGGCTCTCCTCCTCAACACCAGTGTCTTCTGTGTGGCATTCTTCTTTGGCACTGATCAGCCACAGGAGGTATAGAACCCTGAGGCCCAACTGATCAGCCACAGGCAATCCAGACCCGCGAGACTCAACAGTCATCAAACAAAACTTATTCCCTTTTAATTCTGTCTGCATAGACATTAATGATCTACTTACGAATGACAGGTAAATTTAGTGTCACATCTTCTAAATTAGAGGAAACTTTTGAAATTTTCAACCTTAAACAGGAAGCTAATGGTCAGTGTGTGACAAATAGCAAATCATGAAAAAATTTCAATATGACAAAGACAAAAACTAGGAGGTTGGGAGAGACAAACTTGAATGATCGAAACCTAAAGATCATCTTTTCGTCTTATTCTTCCCTTAAATACCTATGATAATGTTCTACAATGCTTGATGTTGTTAAATCTCTAAGACACTGTAAAGTATTAGTTTAAGAAGTAACAAGGATTCTGGAGCTCATTTTAAATTTCTAGTTCTTAAATAATACATAAGCCCTCATTTGATTCACCAGGTTTCAGCATCCTAAAATATGCAAGAGCTCACATAGGCAGGAAGCGACCTACTGTATCTGTTAACTTCCTACCATGTTGGAGACAGCATTTTGGCAGAGTCAAAAGAGCACCAAAAGCCCAACAAGAACTACTGTTGTTAATAGAACTGTACCTGGTGAAGGTGGCTAACTCAAACCCACTGCCATCAAGTCAATTCCAACTCATAGCAACCCTACAGCACAGAGTAGGACGGCCCTATAGAATTTCCAAGGAGCATCTGGTGGATTTGAACTGCCAACCTTCTGGTTAGCAGCTATAGCACTTATCCACTATACTACCAGGGTATTAAATTTGCTTAGGAAAATAAAACTGAATACTATAAAATAGTGGCCTCTAAATATATGTTTTTTATCTATCTGTCTCAATGGTAAGCTACTTACTTTGCATCTTGAGACTTCCATCTCTTTATGTGCTAAAATTCTATACTGTGATGAAACTTGTGAGAAATTCAGTTATTGGAACGTCACAAAGCATGACATTCCCATCCTAATCTCATTCTCTTGTCTCCAGGTCTCTGTCTATTTGCATACGAACCCTGTTTAAAATAAAATGTGGTGACTCCCAGGACAGAAAGTACTCTGCAGGTCTCCAGATATGCTGCAAGTATGGGTTACAACAGCAGTCGAAAAGTCAGATAGGTAATCAAATTATATAGTTATTAATTCATTATCATATTAAATATGTATTTCAAACCACTAGATTTACTGAGTTCATGAAATATGCTGTTCTCAACAAACCTTATATTGCAAAACATATCCGTACTCTGAGCAATTTACAGCATTTAAAGGGTTTATTTACAAATAATATTTAATGCTCACAGAAGTGAAAAAAAAGAAAAAACAAAACTGAATAATACAACCCTAAATCTGTAAAAATATGTATGTGATATTTATGTATTTCATATTTACATATCAAAATATTAACAGTGGAGACACTTAAGTTGTATTTTCCAGTGATCATGTGTTACTTGTATGAGCAGAAAAGAATCAGGGAAATAAAAGATGTTCCCTAATTTTAAGGAGGTGGAATGAAAACTATGATATGGAACTTTCTGAAGCACTGTTTCATTCTATTAACAATTCCTGTTGCCATTGAATCAATTCTAACTCATAGGAAATCTGTTTCTATTGCCAAACCAAATGCCGTTGAATCAGATCCGATTAGATGAACCTAATTGTTCATTTCATAGCAATCTCCAGTGATAAGCATTTGGTTTATCAAAATAAAGAGAAATTCTGCTTGTGTTAAACATAAAAAATCACTCATTTCAACACATCCACATGTAAAGTGAAATTACTTGCCTCAGTAGACAAGAGTAAGATAGTAAGAATGCTACACGTTGCAGGAAATTTTCAAATATAATCCGCTCACCATGGAACTTCACTGAGAAAAGCCATACAAATAAGAAACTGGTATGTGAAGAAAGAAAAACATTATCAACAAGAAAATTTAATCTGTTGACTTTGATAAGCAAATGCATGTTGATGCTATAAAATCACCAATACAGTCCATTCATAAAATAAATCACATTACAATAATGAGAGTTTAAATTTTCTTCAGAATACCTCAGTGTTTCTATGATTGAGATGTAGGAATTATTTATTACTTAATAAATCTTCCAAGAACCATAACCTGTATCACCCCATTTCTGTGGAAGATGGTTTCATCTGTCTCCTCCACTGAGTCCTACACATGAAAAATGAAAATAAAACCTTCCCCTTAGTGAATAACAACCTCATTTGAATGATTGTACACTCTTGCTCATACTTTGAAATATGTTTGCATAAGAATCTGTTTATGGTTGGAAAATTTGTGAAGTTTTTCTTTCTTTTTTTTTTTTTGGTCGTTTTACTCTCTAGGGATTTGTGAGAAGGTTCCTGCATTGCTTCTATCAAATGAGCTCCTACACATGAGAATGCACAGCAAACACCTTTAAGAAGGGAGATTTAAGGTTTTAAATTTCATTTACCTCAGCTTTTTGGTTACAGAATTATTAGAGAATTGACGGGAACTACCTTGACTTTTCAGTTATATCATACTTGATTACAGTTAATTGGGGAGCATTATTTCATAGAGTAAACAAACAAAAGAACCCAGTGCCATCGAGTCAGTTCTGACTTATAGCAACCCTATAAGACAGAGTAGAACTGCCCCATAGACTTTTTGCTAGTGAAGCATTCTCGTATTTAAGGTGTGTGATTGCCTTTGGGGACACATTTCTGTCACACATAAATGTCTCATAAATAAATGGGTTTATTAATGGAATGGAATACGAGTATACTACTTTCCTGAAAACTGCTAACTGTACAGAGTTCAAGTTTGAAAGAAATGATCAGAACTTGCATTTAATAACCTCTTTGTTTCCAGGGCTTCTGCTATTTTAGGCTTCTGATCTTTGCTAAACACGTCTAGTTTAATGCCATGAACACAGTGACTGCTCCCAGAAATTTATGTGAATATCCTCATTATCTGGATGGCAACCTTCGAGGAGAGGGTGGGACATCTGCCCATTTAACACATGTGGGCACACATAGCTGTCACAGCAGTAACGAGCTGCACAGCTAGAACTTTTTCTCTGTGCACAGGTTTATCACTGAGCCTGGGATTTCGTTAGCTAATGGGACTCCCAGTTACACCACTGGAGGTCTGGGCTGGCCTTCGGATGTTTAATTAGCGCACCTGCCCCTAATCTTCTGGCTTTCACTTGATAAATGAAGGTGGATTAACTGTATTCCATCAAAGACAACAATAATGGATTGCCTGTCTCCTGTTATGCCCCACCCTCTGTCACTTCACCTCCACTGCAGGGCAAAGCCCACATGCAACCAAGTGACACTCCAAGCATACTTTGTTTGTGGATTATTGTAAAAGAGGGGAAAGAAGGCAACTTCTGCCAGTGGTATAGAGTACCAGCACCTAAGGGAGGATTTTTGCCAAGCTGAGGTTCATAGACATAGAACACTCCAGCTGTGGTGTCCTCTTATCCTAGTTCAAGGAAATGACTCCTGGGGGAGGGTAAGGGCAGGGTATAGGGAAAGAGGTAGGACTGCAAATCAGCATCTGAACCCAGGGAGAAGATGTTTCCCCTTGAAGTGCAGCTTCCTGGGCTCAGACTCTGCTGGCAAAATAAATAGGAAAGGTTGGTTGTATGCTGTGAAAACACAGCCCAACCAGAGGTTTGCCTGCAGAAGGTGTCTTGTCCCCTTTTATCCCAGGTGGGATGGGAGACATTCTGCTGAAGTCCAGGATGTAAGTACAAGAAGCAAGATACTGATCCTTCATGGAATGTGTAAACATCTTTCTACTTTCCACTCAGATTGTGGATCATCTCTACAGTTTTCCATGTGTTCAAATCCATCTGCTCACATTTCAGTTAACATTCCCCAGTGCTAGCTGTGCCTCATGCATGAGTAGACACTGAGGACGCAAAGACACATCTGCCATGGTTTCTGGCCATAAGGTGCTAGTGCTCAACTTTCAAAGCCAGATAAAACTCTGTCCTGTATTTCCTTTCACATGAATGATTCCTAGGCTCTGTGTACAAGGTAGATGAGCTACTCCCTTGAGACACCGGTAAACTCGATATGGGCTGTTCCCTGTTATATATAGTCAGGCCTATGTACCATAGAGATAACCCAATCAACACACTTGTTCTCAGACCAGGAAACTGAAGTCAGATGTAGGCGCACATTGCCATTGTCATTCAGTCAATCCCAACTCATAGTTACCTTCTAGGGCAGAGAAGAACTGCCCCATAGAATTTCCAAGGCTAGCAATCTTTATAGTGACCCCATGTGACAGTGTAGAACGATTCTGCAGGCATTTCTAGTCTGTAATCTTCATGGGAACAGATCTCCAGGTCTTTTTCTGCAGACTCACCGTGTGGTTAGAGCCATAAATCTTTCAATTAGAAGCTGAGCACCTAACCGTTTTTATCACCAAGACTCTGTAATATCACATACCTAAAATGGAGAAACAAACAAAAATTCCCAAACAGTCTAAATATCCAATAGTAAAAGAGTCTGTGCAAATCATGCCGTGGGCACAGCATCGGCATAATATAGAGATAATGAAAATCATGTAGTAGACAAACACAGTTAACTACAGAAACTCCTCAGCAAGTGTTTCTAAAGGCAAGATGGCCAAAGAGTATATACTCAGGCATTCATTTATTCAACATATTGATTACTGTGTTTAATTTATAAATGTTGCTAATTTATGTATATTGTAAAGAAAGTAAAGAACATAGTCATGATAATGATGGTTACTTTAAGTATTGAAAATTGTCAACAAGGTAATGAAAATCATTTATCATTCCTCTTTCACCCATTTTATTAAACATGTGTTGTTTAGGTAATCATTAGGTAATCATTAGGTAATCATTAGGTAATGTCGAGTCGGCTCACTTATGGTGACCTCGAGTACAACAGAAATGAGACACTGCTGGATCTCGCACCATGCCTACAATGGTTGCAAGGCCTGAATTCATTTGTTGCAACCACTGTATTAAGCCATCTCTTTGAGAGTCTTCCTTTTTTTTGCTGAATTTCCACTTTACCAAGCATCATGTCCTTCTCAAGGGATTGATCCCTTCTGATAACATGTCCAGAGTATGTACAACATAGCCTCACCATCCTTGATTACAAGGAGCACTCTGGTTGTACTTCTTCATAGACAGAACTGCTGGTTCTCTTGGGGGTTCATAGTATGTTCAAAATTCTTCTCCAACACCATAATTTGGAGGTGTCAGTTCTTTTTCCGTCTTCTTTACTCATTGCTAAGCTTTCACTTGCATATGATTTGACTGAAAATACCATGGCTTAGGTCAAGCACACCTTAGTCTTCAAGGTGACATCTGACTTTTCAACACTTTAAAGAGATCTTTTGAAGCAGATTTTGCCAGTGAAATGTATCTTTTGATTTCTTGACTACTGTTCCATAGGTAAAAACTCTGGCTATGTAGTAGTTATGTAGTATGGCTGCTAACCAGAAGGTTGACCATTTGAATCTGCCAGGCACTCCTTGGAAACTCTACGAGGCAGTTCTACTCCGTCCCGTAGGGTTGCTATGAGTCAAAATTGACTGAACAGCAATGGATATGGTTTGGTTTGTTCTACAGGCATTGATTGTAGATCCAAGTGAGATGAAATTCTTGACAACTTCAATCTTTTCTTCATTTACTATGATGTTGCTTATTGGTCTAGTTGTGAAGAGTTTTGTTTTCTTTATGTCAAGATGTAATCCATACTGAAAGCTGTGGTCCTTGATCTTCATTAGTAAGTGTTTTAAGTCCTCCTTATTTTCAACAAGAAGGGTCATGTCATCTACACAAAGTGAATTCTTAATTCTTCCTCTAGTCTTCACATCCCATTCTTCTTCATGTAGTCCAGCTTTTCAAATTATTGCCTTGGCATACAGATTGAATAGGCATGGTGAAAGGATATAAGCTGATGCACACCTTTCCTGACCTTAAAACACACAGCACCCCCTTACTCTGTTCAAACAACTGACTCTTGATCCATGTACAAATCTCTCATGAGCACAATTAACTATTATGGAATTTCCATTCTCCTCAACATTATCCATAATTTGCTATGATCCACACAGTCAAATTCTTTTGTGTAGTCAATAAAAGACAGATAAACATTTTTCTGTTATTCTTTGCTTTCTTCTGTGTTTAATCCTATATGAACAATATGCTAGGTTCCCATGCAGGCAAAAAAGCAAGTGGATGACATATTAAAAAACCTGAAGAAAAAAATTTCCAGCCAAAAGTTATATACCCAGCAAAACTGTCTTTTATATACTGTGGAGAAGTAAGAATATTTCCAGATATACAAAAATTCAAAGTATTTGCAAAAACCAAACCAACATTACAAGAAATACTAAAGGGAGTTCTTCAGTTAGAAAATCTAGCATCATATAAAACCCAAGACTAGAATGCAGAGCAGAGCCACCAGATATTAACCCAGGTAGGAAAAGAACAACAATAAATCAAAGCTAAATCTTTGAAAATATGGTAACAGAAATAGCATTTTGTAAAAGATGACATTGTAACAAAAAAAAAGTCAATTTAAAAATATTAGTCACATATCTTTCATATGCATAGCAAGTCAAGGTTATACAAAGAAGTAAAAGACTGGTTAAAATTTAGAAAAATAGGGGTAAGTATTAAGGCAACCACAAAAGAAATTAACAGTCTTACAAATAAAAATAAAAACCAAGAAAAACAGGAAGTCTCAGGAAATACAAAGCAACAATAGTGATAAAGATGGAAATAAAACACTGAAGGAAAAATTGCTCAGCACAGAAGATTAAGCAGAAAAAAGAAATTGTCTACAACATACACAAAAGGCATCAAAATGATAGCCAGCCAAGCCAAGTGCTGTCAGTTCGGATCCAAATCACGGTGACCCTAGGAGCCAGAGTAGAACTGACTCCCAGAGTATTCAAGGAGCACCTGGTGGATTTGAACTGCTGACTTTGTGGTTAGCAGTGGTAGCAGTTAACCCACTACACCACCAGGGTTTCTAAACTCATATCTATCCATAATAACAACTGAATGTAAATGGATTAAATTCGCTAATAAAGAGAAAAAGAGTGGTCAATTGGACCAAGAAAAAAAAAAAAACTCCAAACCCATCTATACACCAACTATAGGAGATACACCTTAGACTTAATGACACAAAAAATATTAAAACTCAAAAGATGTAAAAAGAATTACATTAAGCAAACAGCAATTAAAAGAGAGCAGACGCTGCAAAATTAACTTCTGATAAAACAGACTTGAAGGTAAAATCCACCATACTGGATAAGGAAAGACACTATATAATAATTAAAGCATCAATATCTGGAAGCATACAACCATATTAACTATTAACACACCCAATAGTAACAAAACCAATAACCCAGTGCTGTCAAGTCAATAGGACTCCAAACTGTATTGAAGAGAAAAATAGACAGCTACATGATAACAGTAGGAAACTTCAACACACCACTTTAAGTTAAGGACAGACATCCAGAAAAAAAAACAGTAAAGACATGGAAAATCTAAATGCCACAATCAACCAACTTGACCTCATAGACATATGCAGAATATTCTGTCCAACAGCAGCCAGGTATATTTTATTTTATAACCCACACAGAACATTCTCCATAGTAGACTACATATCAGGCCATAAAGCAAGCCTTAACAATATTAAAATCATCATAATATTACATAACATCTTTTCAGAGTATAAAGCCATAAAAGGGGAAATCAATGACAGAAAAAGCAAGGGGAAAAAAAAGAGTCAAACACATGGGAAGCCAAACAATGTTACTTGCTTATAGAAAAAATCAGGGATGGAATAAAGACATGCATAGAATCAAATGAGAATGCAAACACATCCTACCAGAATCTTTTGGACATAGAAAAGCAGTGTTCAGAGATTAATTTCTCTCAATAAATCCACAGCTCCAAAGAAAAGAAAGGGCCCAAATTAAAGCTTTAACTTTACACCAGAACAAGTAGAAAAAGAGCATCAAAAGGAGTCGTCAAGTACCGGAAGAAAGCGAACAATGCAAAATAGAGCAGAACTAAATGAATTAGAGAGTAGAAAAAAATAACTGAGAAAGTTAACAAAACCAAAAGCTGGTTCTTTGAAAAGATCAACAAAATTCACAAACCATTGCCCAAACTGACAAAGAAGAATGGGAGAGGATACAAATAATCCAAATTAGAAATGATATGGACTGTAGCACAACATATCCAACTGAAATTAAAAAACAATCATAACAGAATACTGTGAAAAATTATATTCTAACAAATTTGAAAGCATAGAAGAAATGGACAATTTTTTGGAAACATACTACCTACCTAAACTAACACAGAGATAGAAAAACTAAATAAGCCTATAACAAAAGAAGAGATTGAAAAGATAATTAAATAAACTCCAAGCCAAAAAAAAAAAAAAAATTGGCTCTGATGGCTTCACTGGAGAATTCTAGCAAACTTTTAGAGAACAGTTAACACTACACTTACTAAAGGTGTTTGAAAGCATAGAAAAGGATAGAATACTACCAAATTCATTGTATGAAGCCAGCATGTAATACTGATACCAAAAGCAGGTAAAGAAATCAGAAAAAAGACAAATTAAAGATCAATATCTCTCATGAGCTTAGGTGCAAAAATCTTCACAAATTTCAAGCCAACAGAATTCAATGTATAAAACAATAATTCACCATGATCAAGTAGGATTAACACCAAGGATACACCAGAAAAACAATTAATGTAATCAACCATTTAAATAAAACAAAAGGCAAAAACTACTTGATTTTGTCAATTAATGCAGAAAAGGCATTTGACAAAGTCCAACACACAATCTTGTTAAAAACTCCCAGCAAAACAGTAATAGAAGGGAAATCCATCAACATAACACAAACACAACAGCCAATATCATCCTAAATGGAGACAGTCTGAACACATTCACCTTGAGAATGGGAACCAGAAAGGGATGCCCTTTATTACCACTTTTATTCACAACTGTGCTGGAGGTTCCAGGGAGAGCAATCAAGCAAGAAAAGGAAATAAAAGGCATCAGAATGGTAAGGGAAAAGTAAAAATACCTCCATTTGCAGATGATATGATCTTATACATTGAAAACTCTAAGGAATCCATTAAAAAAAAAAATACTGAAACTAATAGAAGAGTTCATTAAAGTATTATGATACAAGACAAACATACAAAGCAATCTGTTGGATTCCTCTACATTACCAACAAAGAGAATACTGAAGAGAAAATTGCCGAATTAATCCACAAGAAGCTAAAATACTTAGGAATAAATCTAACCAGAGATGTGAAAGACTTATATGAAGAAATTTATAAGACATTAATGCAAGAAGTGGGAAAACCTATCTTGCTCATGGATAGGAAGTCTCAACATCATGAAAATGTCTATTCCACCCAAAGTGATCTGTAAATGCAACACAATCCTAATACAAATTCCAGTGATGGTTTTTAACGAGATGAAGAAGCAAATCACCGACTTCATATAGAAACACAATAAGCCCTGAATAAGGCAAGCATTGCTGAAGAAAAAGAACAAAGCAGGAAGCCCCACACAACCTGACTTTAAGACTATTGCACTGCCAAGGTAGTCAAAACAGCCTGCTGTTAGTACAAAAACAGGTACGCATACCAATGTAAGAGAACTGAGAATCCAGACTTAAAATCATCTACATGTGGACATCTGATATATGACAAAGGCCCAAAGTCCTTAAACTGGGAAAAAGATAGACTCTTTAATAAATGATGTTGGCATAACTGGATATCCAACTGCATAAAAAATGAAACAAGATCCATATCTCACAACATGAACAAAAACTAACTGAAAATGGATCAAAGACCTAAATATAAAATCTAAAAGGACAAAGATCACGGAAGAAAAAATAACGCTGAGAGCCCTAACATACAGCTTAAACAGAATATAAAGTATTGCCAACAACCCACAAACATCAGAAGATATTTGGGAAGATAATTGGGAACCCCTAAAAATCAAACTCATGCTTATCCAAAGACTTGACCAAAAGAGAAAACCAACAATCTACAGACTAGGAAAAAAAATTGGATACTGCAAATCTGGTCAGTGTCTAATCTCCAAAATCTGTAAGATACAGTCAAACCTCAACAACAAAAAGACAAATAACCCAATTAAAACATGGGCAAAGGACATGAACAGATACTTACTCAAAGAAGATATTTAGACAGCCAACACATACATGAGGAAATGCTGACAAGCATTAGCTAGTATAGAAATCCAAATCAAAAGTCCAAGGAGATATCATCTCACCCTGACAAGAATGGCATTATTCCAAAAAACACACAATAATAAAATGTTGGAGACGCTGTGGAGAGATTGGAGCAATTACACACTACTCATAGGAATGTAAAATGGCACAACCACTTTGAAAATAGATTTCGCACATTCTTAAAAAGCTAGAAATATTATATTAGTGAGGAATCCCAATTCTTGATATTCTAAAGAAATTAGGGCTGTCACACAAGTAGAAACATGCACACCAGTCTTTACAGAGGCACTGTCCATAGCAGCAAAAAGGTGGAATCAACCTAGGGTCCTATCAACAGATAAATAGGTAAACTATCGTATATTCACACAATGGAATACTATGTAATGATAAAGAACAATGATGACTTTGGGAAACATCTCAGAACATGGAGAACTGTGAAGGCACTATACTGAGTGAAATTAGTCAGCTGCAAAAGGTAAAATATTTCATGAGACCATTATTATAAGGACCCAAGAAAAGATTTAAACACAGAATAAAACAGTCTTTAATGGTGCAAGAGTCGAAAGGGAGGAAGAGGTACTCATTAATTATATGGTAAATAAGAATTAAGTGAAGGGAGAGACAGCACACAATAGAAGAGAATTCAGCACAACTGCACTAAACCAAAAACTCAGAAGTTTCCTACATATAATTCAACACTTCAAAGGACATAGTAGCAGGAACATGGTGTCTATGTTCTCAGGGGATTTTTAGGTCAACTGGCATCACAAAGTTTTTTATGAAAATGTTCTGCATACCACTTTGCTGAGTGACATCTGGGGTCTTTACAAAAGCCAACAAGTGGTGATCTAAATAACACCAGATGATTCCAATCCACCTGGAGCAGAAGATAATGAAGGATACCAAAGACATGAGGGAAATGTGAGCCCAAGAGACAGAATGGCCAGATAATCCAGAGACTACCTCAGCATAACCAGAAAAACTAGATGGTGCCCAGCTAACAACAATGACAGCTGTGACAGGGAACACAACAAAGAGTCCCTGATGTAGCAAGCGAAAAATGAACTCTATTAAATAGACCAGACTTGATGGTCTGAGAGACTGGAGGGTACTCTGAAAGACATAGCTCTTGGACTCTCTGTTAGTCCAAAACTTAACCATTCCTGGAGATAACTCTTCAGACAAAGAACATACTGGACTTTGAGACATAAAATGATACTGGTGGAGAGTGTGCTTCTTCACTTAAATGAATACATGAGACTAACTGGGCAGCTCCCAGCCAGAGACAAGATGTGAAGGCAGAAGCTGACTGTCATGGACTGATCTGTGTCCCCGCAAAAGTATGTGTAGTCATTTGCCTGTGCAATGATTCCTAATATTTTGTGATTGTCCTCCATTTTGTGATTTTCCTACATTGTATATTAAAGAGGATTAGGGTGGGACTGTAAATCCCCTCATAAGATCACTTCCCTACTCCACTATAAAGGGAGTTTCTCTGGAGTATGATTTGTACCATTGTTTATCTTTCCTTCCTACAAGAGATAAAAGGAAATGGAAGCAAGCAGACAATGGGAATCTCACACCATCAAGACAGCAACACTGGAAGTAGAGAGTGTCCTTCAGACTTGTGTCAAGATGTTCCCTGAACAAAGACTGATGCACACAATGACTTCCCACCAGAGCAGACAGAGTGGAAGCCTTCCCCTGGAATGGACACCCCGAATTTTGACTTGTAACCTACTGAACCATGTAGGAATAAACTTTCCTTTGTGAGAGCCATCAACTTTGTGGTATTTCTGTTAGAGTAGCCCTAGCTGACTAAAACAGAATTTGGTACTGAGGGAGTACAGTGCTGCTCTAACAAATACCTAAAATGTGGAAGTGTTTTTAAAACTGAATGGACAGAAGACTCAGAATGCAGAACTGTCAACACTGAAGAAGGATCAGATCGTGATAAACAGCAAAGGCCCAGCTGTGGCAGATGGGCAGTAACATAACCAGGACAGTGCAAGACAGTGCTGGAACCAACCCACAGACCAAGAGAGCTGAGTGCCTGTGTGCAGGAGGCTTCCAGACAGAGTGGGGTGCCTCTGGGCACTTGAGCTACAAAGATTTGAAACACTTGCCTCAGCAAGGCAGATTCTGGCCTGAGGCCTAGGCCGAGAGGCCATAGGAAGCACAAGCTGCAGAGACAAAGAGCTCAAAAAGTTGAGCGGCCTCAGTCTCAAAAGATAGGCCATGACCTCAGGGGCTTATAGGGGTGGAACCATGGCTCTCTGTCTTTGTAAGGGTGGACTTGCCACTCAGTTGGGCTTAGAGTGCACCTGAAGCCAATGGGGCAGAGTTGCTGTCCAAATGGGCCCAGAAGGCAGAGTTGTAGCACAGGGCTGGGGATCTCCACTTAGAATCTGTAGTGTGTGGCCAATACCTAGAGTCTAGAGGGCAAAGATATTACATAAAATGTCTCAGAGAAGTGAAGATTATTTTCAAATCTTTGAGGGCTAATACAATGTGTCCTGCTGAGTTGCTAGCTGCTGGTTAATGCCTTCTTTGTGCAATTTCTCCTATTTATAATGAAAATGTCTACTTTGTGTCTGCCTGTTCTACTACTGTGCTTTGGCAGCAAGTAACGTGTATCCTTGATTTCACAGCTGTAGAGAAGTTTTTGTATTTTGGACTTGAAACTGATGTAAACTTTTGGTATTATATGAAATGAACATGTTTCTGCTATGACTTTTGCTATGATGGGATTAATGTGTTACATGTTTCAAAGATGTGATGGGGGCCAAAGAGTAAAGTGTCATGGATTGAACTGTGTCCCCACCATCACCCCAAATAAGTGTAGTCATTTGGCTGGGCAGTAATTCTCAATATTTTATGATTGTCCTGCATTTTATGATTTTCTGATGTTGTTTGTTACAGAGGACTAAGATGGGACCGTAAATCCCTTCATAAGATCACCTCCCTGCTCCAATGCAGTGGGAGTTTCCCTGGAGTATGGTTTGTACCATTCTTTATCCTTTCATCCTACAAGAGATAAAAGGAAAGGGAAGCAAGCAGAGAATTGGAAACCTCACACCATGAAGACAGCAGCACTGAAAGTAGATGGTGTCCTCCAGACCTGAGGTTCCTGTGCCAAGATGCTCCCTGAGCAAAGACTGAGGTGCACAAGGGCTTTCTGCCAGAGCAGACAGAGGGGAAGCCTTCCTCTGGGATGGACACCACAGATTTACACTTGTACCCTACTGGATTGTGTAGGAATAAACTTTCCTTTGTTACAGCCATCCACTTTGTGGTATTTCTGTTAAAGCAGCACTAGCTGACTAAAACAGAGACAGGTGCTGCTTGAACAGACACAGGAAATACAGGATGGAAAGGAGGAGTATACTGTCAGAGCGTGGTTAGAGCAGCTAAAGTTCCATAGCAATGTGTGTATAAGTTTTTGTATGACCAGTTGATTTGAAGTATAAACTTTCACTTATAGCTCAATGAAGGATAAAAAGAAAAAAATGCCTGATTTCGTGTCTTCTTCTGAATCTGGTCTTAATTTCTTACAGTTCCTTGTCAATATACTGCTGCAGCTGCTTTTGGATGATGAATATGTAGCACTTTGGAAACCATAGAGTGAAAAATTTAATATTATTAACTTACAACATGTCATGCTTTTCTCTTTGCTGAGTTTCTTCTCTGAAGAGCATAATAATAACAATACAATGGAAAACAGTTATTCTAGCCATTCTTCTTCTTCTTTTTGACCAATTGCCTTAAGCCTGTTTTAGAGCTTTGACAAAGGATCCTGGATTTCAGTCACAGCTCCCTGGGATGCTTTATACATGGCCAAAGAAGGAACTTGAAGTGCAGTGATTGATCCAGGACCTACCTTGTTTCCCAGCCTGAAAGTCACTTCGGATTCTCCACACCCTAGATTGTCCATGTTTCATTACAACAGGATGCACCTGAGAATGAAGTAAACATGAGGCTTGAGAAAGTAAAGCTGGGCTTTGGAAACATGTGTTTCAGGAATTGCCCATAAAACTCTTGATCTTTTTTTTGTTGGTTTTGCATCTTATATCTTTGTATCTTCCTGAAGTATGTTCTCAATACTTCAAGAGAACTGTCTATTAACACCAAATATACATATTTCCCCTCCCTACTCCAAGAAAGATGTCTTGTTATATTAAGTGCCTTGTGACGGGAATTATGAGATCTAATCATTCAATCAATACTCAGTACCAAATCTGTATTAGTTCTTTCAGAGATACGCAAGGTATAGCTCCTGTCCACAAGGATTCACCATTTATAGAGTCTTGTCAATTAAAAAAAAAAAGAGGTGGAGAGGACAATTTCCCTTGACCTCCTTCTTGTCAGGCTGCAGTGCCAGCTGTCTACTACTTTCTTAACAGCCTTTACTCCATAACCTGCAATCAATTTTTCAGTCCTCAACTTTCTGTCCTCTATAAAGCATCTTCCCCTGCTGTTCACTTGCTACTTATAGAAAACTCTAAATTTCATCTACCAGTAACTTAAATTCATATATTGCCCAGAGTCATGTTTCAATGACAATCTTTTCTTGTTCTCTGGTTTTTCTCACAGAAACTTATTTAATCTCTTAGCTTCAACTATCTCCCTGTATATGTTAACTCCTGTATTTTAGTCTCTATCTCACCTCTGTCCTGAACTGATACAAATTTGAAATAGCTCCCTAATTCTCCGCTATGCCCCTACATCCGCTCTCACCTTACCACTTTCCCATCCCGATTGTTGGGACTTCTGTCTCTGAAGAAATTGCCATAACTTCTCCTGCATATCTAATCATGGCTCTTCTACCTCTGCTTTACAGTTATCTTTCTAAATCAGGTATGCTCAGCACCAATAAAGGGCCATATGGAAATCTAGAGAAAATAAGGAATAGGTACCCTCTTTTAAGACTTTTTATTTGTGTTTTCAAGAAAACTATCATAATAAATACTCAAAACCAAAAGACTTAGGGATGTGAAGCGCCCCCACCCTCTACATGTGCAGTTTAGGAGCACCAGTTCTGTTCATAGGATCCTATAGTCATAGGAATAACTTGATGAAAGAAAACATAGAGATCATTTGATTACAATCAATACTTTAGGTTGTCTATATTTCCAACAAATGGTCTTTTGGCCCCTGGGTATACAATTTCAGTGATTGGGAACATACCAGCTCCCCTGAAAGAACCCCTGTATCCATCAGCAGTCACTCCCACATTTCTGTTTCCTACCTTCAGCCCCTGGAAATCAATAGATTTGCCTATTTGGGACATTTCATATAAATGGAATCATACAATTGACATTTTATGACTAGTCTTTTTCACTGAATATAATGTTTTCAAGATTTATCCAAGTATTAATACTTCATGACTTTTTATTGTCTGTGTAATGTTCCCTTGTATGGACCTACCACCTTTTGTTTATCATCCATTTGGTCATGGACATTAGATTTCTTCCACTTTTTCTGGATATAGCCTAACGGAATTCACCAGAGAACAAGTAGAAATTGAGTAACTGACGCACACGGAGGTGGACTTTAGGTCGGAGTATAGTGGAGTTTGCACATGTGCCACAGGTCCCCATTCCATGTGCCCCTCACCTGGCTACTCCAGTCCCTCTACTTGGGTACTTTTTTCTCACTATTCTTTGTTATTTCCATTAGATTCCTTAAGTATCAGTACTTTATGTGGTGCGGACAGAGTTTGCTTTCTGAAAGCTCTGTAACCCATACTCTGGACAACTTAGAGTGTAGGAAAGGGCTTGGCCTGCTAAGTTTGTAGGGTCATTTGCTCAGTTACGAGCCTCAGTTTTCTGGAGTTTTACAGCCACTTCAAACTGGAAGCACTGCTGAATGCTGCCCTGGATTAGTACTATTGTGAGCACAGTAGGTGCAAGGTAAGAATGTCAAGAATCTGCTTTTCTTAAGTATCTTCTGCTTACCCCAAATGTAAGCACAATTCTATTTATTTTAATCTCCTAGTACACTCAACATGTCAGTCTTCTTTAAAGGTCATTTGGAAAATCTGGTCCTAGTTTTGGTAACAATGAAATGTTTTCTCTTTATTTATATTCCCCTTCACCCTCACCCATTTAGCCTCAAAAACCCACCCTAAATGAGACTAAGGTAAATTATGAAGGAAAGTCTGATGATCGACTTCTGAAACTCAGCCAATGTACACTCTATGAATCACAAATGTCTGATCCACAAGCTCTAATAGGTATGGCTCAGGACCGTCTGTGGTTGATTCTACAGTGTGCAGGGTTTCCATGAGTTAGGCACTTACTGGAAGGAAGCCAGCAACAACAACTCTCACTGAAGAGATTGTGAAGAGAATCTGGGTATTATTAGCACTTAAGGTGCCAACTTGATATAAAGTTCTTTCGGAAATCTTCTTGTGGAGTTTTGTGTGATTCTATGGAGATACATAACTTACTGAAAATTTATTAGTTGGCAAGTTTTAAAAAAAAAGAATATAATTTGATTTTCTAGTTAAAACTATATCCCAAAAATATTTGTCATTTTTATTTTATTGGGGAAAATTTTCAATTGTACAGTAAGTGAAATTTCTGATAGCTCAAAATATAATACATGTATGCTTACCAATCACCTTGCTATATTGTGCTATCTAGTTTCTTCTGAAGGAGAAGGTAATTTAATTTTGCTCCTTTATTTTCTACAATGAACTTTTGTGTCAGAGAAAGTGGAGTTAAAATGTCAGTAGACATGCCTGCAGTTGTCTCAGAAATATTTTCCTGCACACTCAAAAGCCTTCGTTATGAACAAAAGTCTGAAGCTCCTTTACCACAGTGATGAATGTTGACTTAGTGTGAGAAAAAACTAATTAGAAATATTGTGCAAAATGCAAACGTAGTTGATTTAAACAGCCGAAAGGAATTATCCTCCTGAAATGTAAACTATCTATGGAGTGCTGAAGTTCCTCAGATCAATTATAGTTAGTAGAATAAAACCAAACAAATAATGATCTTACTCTTGTCCCCAAGTGGTAAAAAATACAAAGTATAAAGCTGATTTTGAAAATATTCTATTCTACAATATTTTTTAATATTTAGACAACTGAATACTAAAACTACTAGCTAAATAGCTAAACAGGATGTCTCAGTTTATGGTGATCTTATATAAAATTCATGAAATGAGTTTCGTGTGTATATGTGTGTGTGTGTGTGTGTGTGTGTGTGTGTGTTTACCCTTCGTATTCACCAGTCCCTCACTCCAGAATTTTGATTCAGAGTTCATCAGAACAAAATGCTGCTAGCCCTGTGCTCTTTAACCCTGTTTGCTGAGTTGTGCGGGATTTACTGACAAGTTCTACTTGAGTAAATTGTATTTAGACAATCATATATTCCATTTAGGCCTTTTGCAATGACTGAGCCAAGGTCAGTTTTATATTATACTGAAATCATAAAGTGACACTTGAGATAAACAGAATATTTACTCTCTCCATGTGAGCTGAGACTGATATGTAAATTTATCCTTATTCTTTCATGAAATTTGCATTTACCCTCTTAGCCAAACACTGCAGGGTTCCAAATCAAACAGTTTTAATGATGGTCAACTCTTTATGACCAATCACCATATCAGAGAAAAAGAAACTGCCATTTAGATTAAAATGAAAGGCACAGCATAGCATAACTCTCCTCTCTGGGTTAGCGGTAATTGGATGAACTTCCCATACTTCATCCATGTTTTGATGCTTCGCTGCTTAAATGTAATTATCATAGTCTCCCGGCTTTGTGTGAATGTGTTATGTCTGCTTTATCTACTACAAACATGCCACATTTTCCTATCATTATTATTTCTTTCTGGTCAAATAAACCAAGTACTTCTAAACAGAGTCTTTATATTAAAAGAGGGAGCATCTAAAAGGAAGACTTGATCCACTTCAAAATGAATGCTTGCCTAGCTTGAGCAAGAAAGAGGTACCACCAGCAACGACAATGTGCAGACTAGAAAATGAAAGTGGAAACCATTGAGAGGCAATTGTTTCTTCCTGTGTGATTGTATATTTCCAGAGTATAGTCCCACAAAAGTGAATTGTCCCCAGGGCAGAAAGCTGTGTCACTCACTCTAAGGTGAGCCTGTATTTCACAGCTAAGAAGCCAACAGTATCCAAACAGCCTGGGGCCCTGTGAAAGCCACTAGCAGAGGTTTAAGTCCCTCTGATGCAGTTAAACAAGGAGGCCTCCTAGAGCAGCGGGAGGGAGAAAATTAGTACCTGTGTTTGCCTCTCATTCTCTCTGAACAAAGACAGCCGGTTCTATGTTTTGAGTTTGCAGAACACAGAAGGGATTAAGCAGGGGGACCACACAACTCATTTCTCTTGCCTGGGGGTTGGGGTAAAGGCTCAGACTAGTGCCTGAGAAGGGTAAGAGCCCACTGTTTTTTTCATTCTGACACAAAACTTTGGCATTTGGGCTTTGCTCAGGACTGTGCATGTGATGCTTGCTCCATAGCCCTTCTTGTATTGCGCTGCTTTGGTACTCAGTGTAATGTTGTAAGTTCAGAGTGGAAGAGGTCCCGGCATGCTCTGAGGCAGGCTGCACAAAGAAGAAAAAAGTGGCATTCTTTCAAGGGCTCCCAGATTCTGCTTCTTGTGAAGAATAAAAAATGAAGCCTGTTGGCACTGAGCCTTGCTAGGTTACTGAAGATCCCCACTTGGAATGTCAGACACATCAGTGAATGACTTGATCCAGCAGCAAACTGACATAATTCATGCCATTGATGCCATAAGATGGCTGTCTCTACCTAACTTCAGCGCTTGTCTCATGAAGACGATGAAGAAAGGGAAAGAGAAAGCAAAAGACTGTGGAGGTGGGGGGAGAGGCAGAGGACACAGTTTCCTTTTCAGTGTGGCTGTCAAATGGCGATCTAATTGTGGCTGGCTGCAGGAGAGCAGATAGCTTTTCTGAGGCCTGCAAGCATTTCTGCCATTCACAGGGCTGGGGATGCCACACACAGTCTGTTTGTTCAACATAAGCAAACAGATTGTAAACTGGCTGATAATTTTTGTACTGACAATGTCATTTACAGCTGTCAGCCTTTCGTCTGCCTTGTTTGCTTTATTCAAATATGAACCAAGTGGACCGCCCTTCTAGCGCTTTCTTCTGCATTAAAATCACATCCATTCCCTTCCAAGCTGTCTTATCTAAAATTCATTGGAGGTCAATCAGTTGGTTGAATAGTTTGTTGTTTCCATGGAGGCAAGACGTCTAGTGTGGACTTTGGAGGGATTAGGAAGTTTCAGATTTATAGCCTTGAAGTGCACGTTGCTTTCACTTGGCTTCTTTTGATGGTCCAGAGGCAGGAAATTTCAATATAATTTTATGTCTGTGCTGGGAAGCAGTGCTTAAATTATATAACAATTGTAATTGACAATTCTGTTGCCCAATGCTACCCTCTCCTTCTATGGTATAGCCTTTGCAATATGCCAGCGTTGGGATGACACACTTGGTTTCACCTTCTCTGCCCTCCTCTGCCCCTCCAAGCCCAGCTCTTCTGCTGGTGGCACTGTTTTGTTTCACCTCTTCTCCAAGTAGCCTGGTTTGGGTCCTACTGCCACACACAAATCTTGAAGCTTTCTCTAATTTTGGTAGAGGTAGTGTCACTTTCTGTTAAATAATTCACATCTCATCATCCATCTGTCACCAGGTAAGCAGCTATAGATATTCCCACTGTGCTCAGAGAGTATGGGCAAATCTTTAAAAAATGATAATACTGTAATGATGACATGGTAGCTGAGCTTGTCACATCTGAGGCTGGCAGTTAGGTGCCAGACTCCTCCAATCCCAGGATGTGCTGAACTCTTGGAACTTCAGTCTCATATTTTGTGGATAGCACTATCTCAAATGCGTCTTTTCCATGAGGGGATTTTATTGCCTTCTTCACAACTCCTAGTATTTCACTCCAGCAAGTCAGATCCTAAATTCTATCCTCTACATATATGCAGTTTAATATTTCAGTGGAAACCTTTACCACATAGTATTACCAGTCAGGATCTCTAATTTGCTTTACAACTGTGGCAATTTGTTTAAATCCTAATTTCCTCCATCTGTCAATGTCAATCAACTTGCCAAATGTCAATCAATTCCAATAAATTGACAGTCAAAAACGTATCTATATAACATGAAGTGATCTCAAAAACTTTTAAAGATCTGGGATAATTAGATATTTAACTAGTATAATAAGCATTCTAACTCAAATTTGCATTATTCTCCAGATTTATTGCAACCAACCACAAAAATTTTACTTAGTAGCAATGCTTAGCTTACTGAATCACTTCTGCCTCAGGACAATCCCCTGTGTGTCAGAGTAAAAAATTGTGCTCATGAGTTTTCAATGGCTGATTTTTTTGGAAGTAGACCACTACGTCTTTCTTCAGAAGTTCCTCTGAGTGAACTTGAAGTCCCAAGGTTTCAGTTAGCAGCCAGGCACATTAACTGTTTGCACTACCTAAACCAAACCAAGCCCACTGCCGTTGAGTAGACTCCGACTCACAGTGACCCTGTTGGACAGAGTAGAGCTTCCCCATAGAGTTTCCAAGAAGTGCCTAGCAGATTCAAACTGCTGACCTTCTGGTTAGTAGACATAGCACTTAACCGCTATGGCACCAGGGTTTCCTTGAACTTCCTAAGGGCTCCAAAACCTTAGCTTAAGAAACATAAATTCTAGTAGATCTATCAAACGAACACAAAACACAAAGTCACTTAAGAGCTTGAAAGAGTGTTTCATCTCATAGTATCAGGTGAAATCTACAACAAAGGTAATCTGTCAGAGAAAGAGAGCTCAGTACAGACTGATAAACGAGGAGTGTTCCTTTCGTCTGTTTAGAAAACATAAAAGGAATAAAGCATTTGGAAAACTAGTAATTATATGTGCTGGCCAGTGTGTTATCAAATAAATTGCACTATTTACTGTTAAGTGAATTAATTGCTTGTAAGGACTTTGTCCCCTGGCATAGGGCTTGCCTATTTTTTAATTCAGAGTTTCATGACCAGCCTACTGTCCCCAAATTTTAACTTACATAACACCTTGATAGGTTGCTAAGTACACCACAGGTAAGTTCAGAACTCTCTTACTTCAAAGGAGCCCTTCCAACTGAGAGAAGAAGCATTGATATTTGTTTACTGTCTTTAAGACTTAAATTCTACTCTTGTGGTAAGCAGTATTTTTATCTCTAAAAGAAGTCGATATTCTGCTATTTTAAGTATTAGTGAAATTATTTGGATTTATGTAAATGTTACTTAAAATAAAACTGATATATTTATTAAATTTTTTAGATACTATGGAGTTACCACTTCATAATTTGTCTAATACCTATCCACTACCATATAAAAAGTATAGATTCAACTCTTTATGTGCAACTTCAAAAGACAAGTATTCTGAATACCAAAATTTAGATACTAAAACTTACTTGGTGACTAACACTGACATGAACTGAAGTGAGAATGTGTGAAGTCTTTGTTTATTCTGCATGAATTATATGCAAAATTATTTGTGTTTGACAAAGGGAATGCTGCCCTAGACATCACCAAGGATTTTTAAAATACAAGGAACAGTTCCCATCTTATCCTTTAAAATCTTCCAATCTCTGGATTTTAAAACCCATTTGGATCTGATGGCTTGGCTAGCACAGTACAAAGCTGTCTCAGGTACATTCTCTAGCTACTCTGTTAGAAGCAGGCTAACTCATCAAAACCATTAAACCTTGGGGCTAACTTTAATCTGTTATTAATAGTCAAGGAGATAAGTCATACTTAGAAAAGGAAGAAATTCCTACAGTGAGGAGCTGAAAAACCTTCTAGCTGCGTGAGTACTGACTCTGGTTGGACAGCTTGACAGCATCTGCTAGTACATGGCATACAGTAGGTAGAGAAAAGAGGGGGAGAATGACAAACCAAATGGGACAAAATGTAAACAATTATTTAATTCTAATGAAAGCATTTCTTTGCCACCATAACTACAACTTCCCCACAAGCTTGAAGTTACATCAAAATAATTATTTTTAAGTCAATGAATCCTCAAAGAGAGCACCAAAGACAGAAAAGCATTCTTAGAAATAGAAGAGGCTCCTCAGGTGCTTTGCCTTTTATTTTTCTCAGGTAGATGGGGTTGGAGTGAGGGAACCCAAAGGCAAAACATGACAATATGGAAGAGCAAAGGAGAAAAAGCAAATAGAGAAGAAACAGAGCAGACAGAATGAAGACATAACACGTGACAACATATTTTAAAGTTATCCCACTATTTAATACTAGCACATTGAATACTTCCATTGTTGGGGACCCTGAGCAGATTTCCTAAACCTCAGTGGTTTCTCTAAACTGACTTGTCCATCTAGGAGAGGGAAGTAACATGGAACCTACCTCACAGGCTTCCGATGAAGTGTACATGCAATATTCCGTGTAGAGAGTCCAGAATAAGTCTGATATGAGGTAAATAATAGCCAGTCTGCCATATTCATGATAGTGATTCTTATTGCTACTGTTGCTAGTGTGCTCAGGGCTTCACATGTATGAGTTGTTTCCTATTTTCATGACAATTACTGTGAGATAGATACTTTTTATGGCAATGTTATGAAGTAGATACTTTATGGCAAACTTGCTCAGTAGATACTAATGCTGTTCCCATTTTACAGATAGGAAAACTAAGATTTGGAGAGAAAAGGAGTCCCCATAGGGTATTACCAACAGGTGGTAGGTAGTGTCCTGATGAATGGCTAATGATAGTACCTATGCAAGAAAAGTATATGCACACATACACACATTTATTATAAGTGTTACTGACATAATGGATGTACAGCAAGCAACTTACAAATAGTACTGAAGTATACAAAACTTTCTGTTGCAGATTCCATTAGAGTCAATCGATTCTCACGGGATGCTTTTGTTGATTTTTGCTGAACTCTTATTTACACCCACCTATGGTTGATATTCAACTATGATTTTAGAAACTTGAATGACAAATCAATCCTTGATTATTATCAGATTGAACAAAGGAGGTACTCACCTCCTGTAGATCTGTCATGAATTTTGGTTGATATTTTTGTAGACGTTAACTAGTAAAACAAAAGTAGAACAATTAAGGCCTCTGTAGGTACTTTATTTTTCATCAGTGCCATGAGTGGCTTTTTTTGCTTTTCATAATTGAAGAACAATTGTCCAGTACTGAAGGATATTTCTTCAAATTTGTGTGTTTTTACAATGTAATGGTTCAGGCACAGCTCACTTGCAAATTTGATCTGATGTATCAACATTTTCCCCACCAAGTACCTTCTTAAGTCTAGATGGTCAACACAACAATAAATCAAACTCCAGATTACACCCCTGACAAATTTTCATGGCTAATTTCCAGCTTCCAATGTGATGTCTTTGAAAACATAGTTGGAGAAAGATGCAATTGCATGGAAAAGATAGCATTTGATCTTGGGGTAAAAGAATGAATCAATTTTTACAGGTAGAAATGGAAAGGAAGGGCATACTAGACAAAAGATACAACCCAAAATGAAGACAAGTTAAGAAAACCATTTTGACAAAAAGGCCTACAGAGCCACAGGAGGACAAAGACCACGTAGGATCAAGGGAAAGAAATTTGGAGTCAAACTTGCCCTCTGTCTCATTGAAGATTTTGTTTTCCTTTCTTCTTGCTTGGTTGAGGACTAACATGTGTGCTTGTATTATTTGGTTTTAATATTTTCAGAGACAGGAGACAGAGAAGCGGCAAGGAGAGGAATGTAAAATGGTTGGATCTAATCTTCAAGCGTATCATTCTGTGTCCAAAGTTCAGGACGGGTTGGAATCTGGTCAGCCAAAGGCAAGAGAGTCTGGAGCTCCCAAAAGTCAGTCCAGAGGGATGGAGACCCCAGACCAGGCCACAGCCACAGAAATGTTGGCTCCTCTAGCTGAATCACCTTGACTTGCTGCCATCTATTAGTCAGTCCCAACAACTAGCACAGGGCTGCCATAGAGAAGGCATTGGAAAACACTTACTGGATTAATGAGCAACAGGAAGAAAAAGTAAGAAATCTTAAGTAAATTATATCTGTAAAGCAGTGTTTAATAACATCAGGCTCTCTATAAATGCATATGCCATTTTTTTATCAAAATTTTTAAAAAAATTCTTAGTAAGGTAAGGAAATACATTATCAGATAAAACCAGTTTTATGAAAAGTTGGAAGTCTTGATTCTAAACCACTGTTTTTACAGGATCAAAATATACATGTATGTGTTGTTGAAATAATGCAAATATATAAAAAGTTTTTATGAAACTGGATCATATTTTTCTTTTCAGCTATGTTGCTTAGAATATTTTTTCTTTTTACTATCATTCCAGTGCTACTTTCATTCTTTGTCTCTTTCCCTTTGCAAGGAGTTAATAACCTTTAAACAATTGATTAAATGTACACTTGGCTTATTCATGAATGATCCTAATTAAGACATGCTTCTTAGGAATCCATCTGGAAGAAATTTTGATTTCTCATTTTCTTCTAAGATTCGATTGCTAGGGAGCAGAGTCAAGATGGCAGACTAAACACATGTCTCCCTAAATCCCTCTGGAAACCAAGACCTGAATTGATAATTAAAGGGAGACTTCTGGACACCTAGTGAGCCCTAGGACATGGCATAGGGCTGTTAATTTGGACTTCCTACTACTGAAGGAAAAAATCTTCTCTTTTGCTCACTCCACTCTCAGCAAACATGGGCTTGCATGGACCTAAGATAACACACGATTCTGATTTTTTTTTTTCCTCTGTATTGGCTGGTGGATGAAGCTGAGACTTCGCTAGCCACTGGTCTCGACCACACTGCTAGTGGGATCAGCAAGCACAGTTTCCATTTTCTCAAAGCCCAGTTTTGGACTCTGTGCATCACAGCTCCTTTGGCCTATCTATACTTCTGCCATCTGGTAGCCACGAGGATGTCGTGACGAGCTTGTGCAGGAGGCCATCTCAATCTACTGGGAGACAGAGAAGCCCAAGCAGAGGCTCCAGCTAGACTTGGTTCCTAGGCCCAGAAACAGCACCTGCTGGGGATAGAGTGCTTTTCTGGCAGAAAGGTGATGTTTTGCATAGTGTCACCTGAGGCTAGAGCCTGTGGACTCTGGGCATCTTGGCACTTTTGGCCTCTCTTTCCACCAGTAGCCTGGTCCCAGCCTGTTAGCAAGCTTGTGCAGGACAGCATCTTTTTCTGCTGGTAGCCAGATATAACTATATGGAAGCTTCAGCTGGACCTAATTACTGAGCTGGGAGATAGTGTCTGCCCAAAAGAGAGTGCTTTAATGGTAGAAAAGCAGAATTCTACACAGTATCACCTACAGCTGGGGCCCAACAGCAGAGACCGGCAGGCCAGTAGCCATTATGTATTTTGACGTAGTTTATAACATCTGGGGTTTGATATAGATGTGCTTACTTTGCCAGCTGGGAAGAGGGACCTATACACCTGAAAACTTGACTGACTTTGGAAGTTGTCAGATACTTTTTACTTCTCATTTTAAGATGGCCTAGAGAAACAACTGTAGTCCACCCTCACAGCATCTCTCCCAGCCTCTACTGACCCACATGAAGCCCCAAAAGCAACAAAATCTGGAGAAAAATGTGGCCAGGAAATCACCCATGGAATCAGAAGGCCCCCAAAAGAAATCACCTCAGAACCTCCCAGACAAAGAAGTGTTTCTGAAACTATCAGAAGATTGATACAAAAGGATGATATAGAGAGCCCACCTAGACCTCATACAAAATGCAGCAGAGCAGGATATAAGATGAAGCAAGCTGTTTGCTCTCATGGAACACCAGTACTCTGAAATCCAACAGATCAAGAGGAATCAAAGACAGAAATTTCAATTCAAAGCTAAGAAAGCAGAATGGAACAAATGGAAAGTAGACTTTCTGATTTGGAAGACAGAGCTACTGACTCCAGCATCTATGAGAAGAAATCAGAAAAAAAGACAAGAAAAATGAAGAAGCATTAAGAAGCATGTGGGACTCTATTTAGAGGAATAATCTACGACTAATTGGAGTTTCTGAACAGGGCAAGACACCTGAGAACACAGAGAGGATTGTTGTTGAACTGCTGACAGAAAACTTTGCAGAAATTATGAAAGAAGAGAATATAGATATCCAACATATAAACCAAATGCCACTCAAAACAGATCTCAAAAGAAAGACTCCAAGACATATTCTAATCAAACTTAATAGAATGAAACATAAGCAGAAACTCTTATTAAAGGCGGCAAGATTCAAAGCAAAGCTAACATAAAGAGGAAAACCCTGTAGGTTTCCATCAGATGTCTCAGCAGAAACAATGCTGGCATGGAAATAGTGGCATGACACACTGAAAGCCTTGAAGGAGAATAACTTCCAGCCAAGAATTATATGACCTGCAAAAAATCTTTCAAATATGAAAATGAAATGAAGACATTCGCAGATAAGCAGAAACTCAGAGACTTTGTAAAAACCAAACCAAAGCTCCAAGAAGTACTGAAACAATCTCTTGGCTTAGAAAACAAAACCACGAACTTTATATTTTAGAAGGACACATCGTCTAGAATCCTACTCAGTTAAGGAAGGCTCCAAACTCAATCAAAGCTATAACAGTAAAAGAAATGATCCAGTGATCATCTCATGAAAACTGTGATGTAATTCTAATAAAAACAGGAAAGTACTACCGTCATTATAGTCCTTCCAGTTGGAGAGGAAGTTGACAACACTGGTAGTGATTAAAATGGGGTTTATGCATAGTTTAGTAAGCGGGATCAAAGGGACAGAAGTAAAGCACAATAAAGAAGCAACATATCAAATCAACAAACATACTATAGGAGTCTCTACAACCACAGGGCCAACCCTGAGATAGGTGAAACATCAACTCACAAAGAAGAATGTCTCAGAAAAGATTAATAAGAACAACAGAGAAAACATCATCACAAAAGTAAACATATCAAAATGGCATCACTGAACACATACCTATCAATAATTACCTTGAATTGGAATGGACTGAATGCTGCAATAAAGAGACATTGAGTGACATCTTGGATCTAAAGACACAACCCATCCATATGTTGCCTATAAGAAACTCACCTTAGACTTAAAGATAGGAGCAAACTGAACCTTAAAGGATGGAAGAATATATATCACGTTAACAACGAACAAAGAAGAGCAGGTGCAGCAATTCTAATCTCAGATTTTAAAGGAAAATTCACCATCGTGGACAAGGATAGACACTATTGCTGAAAGGTTCAATACACAAGCAAGACTTAACATATTGAATATTTATGTACCTAATAACAGAGCATCTAAATATGTCAAAGAAACACTGACTACACTCAGAAAGGAGATAGATCACTCCACAATAATAGTAAGAGACTTTAACACTCCACTCTCAATATTGGACAAATCACTTTGAGAAAAGCTCAATAAAGACACAAAAAGCCTTATCGTCACAATTAACCAACTAAACCTCTCAACATATACAGAACTTTCTATCCATCAGCACACAACTACACCTTCTTCTCCAGTGCACATAGAACATTCTTCAGAATACACCATCTGTTAGGATATAAAGCAATTCTCAACAAAATGCATACCATTGAATTACTGCAAAGCATCTTCTCAGATCATAAAGCCATCAAAGTCAAAATCAATTGTAGAAGAAAACATAGAAAGTGGAACTCATGCAAACTGAACAACATCTTGTTCAAAAAATCATGGGTTCTAGAAGAAATCAGGGATGAAATAAAGAAATTTATGGAATCCAATGAGAATGAAAACACTTCCTACCAGAACCTATGGAATACAGCCAAAGCAGTGCTCAGAGGTCAGTTTATCTCCATAAATGCACACATCTGGAAGGAAGAAAGAAACCAACTCAAAGAACCCTACAGCTTCAACAAGTGGAGACAGAACAAGAAGAATCCATCAGGAGCCGGAAGAAAACAGATCATAAAGATTCCAGCTGAACTAAATGAGTTATAGAATAGAAGAACAATTGAAAAAACAGAAAGGACCAAAAGCTGATTTTTTAAAAGATCAACAAAATTGACAAACCATTGGCTAAACTTACTAAAGAAAAACAGGAAAGAAAATAGATAACCCAAATAAGAAATGAGAGGGTAGTTGTCACAACAGATCCAACAGAAATCAAAACTATCATAAGAGAATGCTATGAAAGACTGCACTCTAACAAATTTGAAAACCTAGAGGAAATGGACAAATTCCTTGATTCCTGTTACCTACTGAAATTATCACAAGGTGAAGCAGAACAACTTAATAAACCCATCACAAGGAAAGAGGTTGAAAAAGTCATCAAAAGACTGCCAACCAAAAAAATCCCTGGCCCCAACAGCTTCACCACAGAATTCTACCAAGCTTTTAGAGAAGAGTTATCTCAAATACCACTGAGACTGCTTCACAGTATAGAAAGGAATGGAATATTCCCAAATTCATTCTATGAAGGCAGCATAACCTTGATACCAAAGCCAGGGAATGACCCATTAAAAAGGAGAACTACAGACTGGTATCACTCATGAATCTAGATGCCAAAATCTTCAACAAAATTCTTGCCAATACAATGTAGCAACATATCCAAAAAATAATCTATCCTAACCAAGTTGGATTCATACCAGGGATGTGGGGTTGGTTCAACACCATAAAAAGCAACGAATGTGATCAATCACATAAAGAGTACCAAAGACAAGAATCACCTGATCTTGTCCACTGATGCAGAAAAGACATTTGATAAAGTCTGACACTCATTCATGCTAAAAACTCTCAGTAAAATAGGAATAGATGGCAAATTCCTCAACGCAATAAGGGCCATTTAGACAAAGGCAACTGTCTACATTATCCTGAGTGGAGATTCAGTCTCCCTTAAGAACAGGAACTAGACAAGGATGCCCACTCTCACCTCTCCTATTCCACATTGTACTAGAAGTTTTAGCCAGAGCAATTAGACAAGACCAAGAAATAAAGGGCATCTGCATTGGCAAATAAGAAGTAAAAATCTCTCTATTTGCAGATGATATGATTGTATATGTAGAGAATCCCAAAGAATCCATACAGAAACTACTCAGACTGATAGAAGACTTCAGCAAAGTCTCAGGATACAAGATAAACATAAGTAAATCAGTGGGATTCCTTTATACCAACAACAAGATTATTCAGGAAGAAATCATTGAGTCAATACCATCTACTATACCCCCTAAGAAGATAAAGTACCTAGGAATAAATCTAACCAGAAAAATAACAGACCTTTACAAAGAGAACTACAAGCCCTTACTACAAGAAACTAAGAGAGACTTAGGTAAATGGAGAAACCTACCTTGCTCATGGACTGGAAGACTTAACATTGTGAAAATATCTGTTTACCCAAAGCAATCTACTTATATAATGCAATCCCAATACAAGCTCCAGTGACATTTTGTTAAGGAGGTAGAGAAACAAATCACCAACTTTGGAAAGGGAGGAAGTTCTCCATAAGTAAAGCACTACTAAAGAAGAAGAACATACTGGGAGGCCTCTCGTTACCCAACTTTAGAAACCATTACACTGCCACAGTAGTAAAAACAGCTTGATACTGGTACAAAAACAGACAGATAGATCAGTGGAATAGAATCGAGATTCCAGAGACGACATCATCTGCCTATGAACAGCTGATATTCAACAAAGGCCCTAAGACATTAAACTGGAGTAAAAACATCTCTTCAACAAATGGTGCTGGCAAAATTGGATATCCATCTGCAATAAATTGAAACAAGACCCATATCTCACACGCTATATAAAAACCAACTAAAACTGGATAAAACACCTAAATATCAAATCTGAAATGATAAAGGTCATCCAAGAAAAAGTAGGAACTACAATGGAAGCTTCAATACACAAGGTAGACAGACTTTAAAATCTGTCAAACAAACCACAATCAACACAAAATAGACAAATGGGAACTATTAAGAATCAAACACTTTTGCTCATCCAAAGACTTTATTAATAGAATTAAAAGGCCACCTACAGAATGGGAAAAAATATTTGGCAACTATATGTCAGACCTGATCTCTTGCACTCCCTTAAAACAATGGTTCTAGACATACCATTTGACCCAGTAATTCCATTGCTTGGAATATATCCTAAAGAATCAAGGCCATTCACACCAACTGATACATGTACATGAATGTTTATTGCAGCACAGTCCACAATAGCTAAAAGATGGAATCAACCCAGATGCCCAACAACAGAGAAATAGATAGGTAAACTATGGTATATATACTCAATGGAACACTACACAATGATAAAGAACAATGATGATTTCAGGAAACATCTCATAACCTGGTTTCAACAGGAGGACACTATGTTGAGTGAAAGTAGTCAGCAACAAAAGGACAAATATTATACGAGACCCCTTTGATCAGAACTTAGAAACGGACTCATGCATAGAAGTAAAGACTCTTTGAGAGCTACAAGGATGGAGAGGGAGTGAAGATGATGAGGGTTTAGATTAGACAATTGTTAAAAATTTGTTTGGGTGAAATTGGTGACAGCACACATTAGTAAGAAGATCAATATTAACTGGACTTCAACACAACTTCAGTACTTCTACCATCTTAACCAAATATTGCAAGAACAGAGTAGCTGGGGCTGGGGGTCAGGGACGATGCTCTCAGATGAAATCGAGGCCAATTGGCACAACTAGTATTTTGCTAATGAGGACTCTCTTCACCTCACATTGTTGAGTGGTGTCTGGGGTCTTGAAAGCTGCCAAGATGCCATCTGAGGGTACAGCAAATGGTCCCAACTCAGCAGGAATGCATGATCACTGAGGTCCAAAATGACATTGGGGAAAGAGAATCCAGAAGACAGAGAGACCCACATGAGTGGGTGTGTACATTGACTCATGACAAGAAGAACTGGATGGTGCCTGGCCACCACCAATGATAGCTGTGATGGAGCTCACAAAATTGAGTCTCACTGGTAACACAGAAATAAATAGAGGTGCATCCTGAGATCTCCACTAAAAGACCGTAATTGATGATCCAGGTGCTTCAGGGTTCTGCTGGGAGCATGGATCCTAGCCCTGATGCTGCCCCTGTCCATAAATTATAATGAAGATCAACTCTTCAGACAGCAATATATTGGACTTGACAAAGCAGAGTGACCATATCTTGTGGGCACTTTTGGGTTCTGTGGATCTATAGGATATCATCCTGAGGACCTCTTACTGGAGGAAGAGGAGTGGGTGGACAGGAGAAGATAGGAGACTGTTAGGAGGATAGAACATATATGGAACAGAGAGGAAGCGTGTGCTGTCACGGGGCAGGGAAAGCAGTGGGAGCTGCATATAGGGGAGCAGGCAAATTTATATGGGAATGTACATTTTCATCCAATCATGATAAAAAAAAAGAGAGAAAAAAAATCCCATTGCTTAATTTTTTTCTCCAGATGGGAACAGTTAGAAAGGTCTGTACTGCACTACAGGAATTAATACTGAGTCCAGATTTTAAAGTATATTAATAGCTGCCAATTTTCTTGTCTGATATACTTCTTTGATTACCAGCAGTAGGTATAAACAGGGGAGGGGGAAGTGGAAGAGTGGAATTACCACCATCTGTACAAACCACTTAATCCTTAAAGGCTTCTCTGCTAACCACACAGCAATGCTGCCTGCAGTGGCAGGCTGGTGGAAGGAATGATGGCTTTCTACCTAAGGCTGGGCAAGAATCAAGCTCCACTGGTTTTATTCTGAAGCTGTTACTAGCCCCCTTTCCTGCCATCATCACATTTTATTTTTCCCTTTCCTTTAAAGTGATAAGGCGATTACTCCATTTTTTGCTTTTCAGCATTACTAGTATTGACTGTTTCCAGGCTCAACAAGTCTGGATTTAACATTCCAAGGCTTTGGTTGAGAGTAAGGAGGCCTGGGTCTGGGACATGCCAGGTTTTACCTGTTCAGTGGTGTAATTTGCTGAATCACAGTTCTCAGTTGTCTTGGAATCCAGGAAATATGGATTGAACATTTAAAAAACACTTGCTCAATAATCCCTGTCTTTACATTGAGATCTCCAATTTGTATGATTTTTTTTTTGAAGTTTAGTAGACAAAAGAATGTACACACAATAACTATTTCACCCAGTAAATTTCCACAAATTGGACACATTCTTTAACTACCACCCAGGTCAAGAAATAGAACCCATATGTAAAAAGACAAAATAAAGGAACTTACAAAAAAAAGTGAAAAAACCCTAAGAACTATGTGGGACTCTATCAAGAAGAATAACCTACAAGTGGCTAGAGTAACAGAAAAGGCAGAGGTAATAAAAAATGAAGAGAGAATTGTTAAACACTTGTTGGCAGAAAACTTTCCTAATACTGCAAGAGATGAGCAGATATCCAACCAAGATGCTCATTGCACTCCACATAGGGTAGATTCCAGAAGAAAGACACCAAAACATGTCATAATCAAAGTTGTCAAAAGCAAATATAAAGAAAAAATTCTGAGAGCTGCTAGGGATAAACAAAAAGTAATCCACAAAGGAGAGCTAACACTACTAACCTCAGACTACTCAGCGGAAAGCGTGCAGACAAGAAGGCAATGGGATAGGTAACATATATAAAGCCTTGAAGAAAAAAATATATTGCCATCCAAGAATTATATATCCAGTGAAGCTGTCTCTCAAATATGATGGCAAAACTAGGACATTTTAAGATAAAAAATAAAAAGTTTCAGGAATATACAAAGCTAAACCAAAATTACAAGAAATACTAAAGTGCATCCTCCTGTTAGAAAATCAGTGGCATCACATAATAACCCAAGACTAGAACACAAGGCAGAGTAACTAGTTATCAACATAAATAGGGAAATAAAAATAAGCCAAAACTAAAATTCTGAAAATAGGGAAACAGAAATATTATTATGTAGAATGTAATAACAACAAAACAAAAAAAGAAGGACTAAAGAAGGTAGTCATGGATCTTTCATATGGAAAGGACATCAAGGTGATAAAAAGAAATAAAAGATTAGTTTAAACTTAGAAAAATAGACAAAAATACTAAAGTAACCTCAAAGGAAACTAACAAACCTACACATCAAAATTAAAAACAAGAAAAACATAAAATCAACAATGAAAAAGATGGAAAGAAAATACATAAAAAAGTGGCTCAGCACAGAAAATTAAGAACAAAAAAAAAAACCTGTCAAAAACACCCACACAGAAAAAGACATCAAAATGACAGCACTAAATTCATGCCATTCAATAAACCACTGAATGTAAATGGACTAAATGCACTAATAGACAGAGTAGCAGAATGATAACAAAAAATCCATCTATATGCTGCCTACAAGAGCCACACATTAGACTTAGACATACAAGCTAAAACTGAAAAAATGGGGGAAAAAATATACCAAGCTAACGAAATAAAAAAAATAAGAATAGAAGTGTCAATGCTAATTTCTTACAAAACAGACTTTAAAATTCAACACAGTGGATGAGAAAGGACACTACATAACGGTTAAAGGGTTGTAACGTCATATTAAATATTTACACACCCAATGACAGTGCTCCAAAATATGTAAAACACACTCTAACTGCACTGAAAAGACAAATAGACAGTTCCACAATAACTATGAGACTTTAATATACTACTTTCAGTGAAGGACAGAATATCCAGAAAGAAGCTCAATAAAGACACAGAAAATCTAAAAGCCAGAATTGTTCACCTTGGTCTCATAGATGTATACAGAGCACTCCATCCAACAGCACACATATATACTTTCTTCTCCAACAACGTGGAACATTCTCTAAAACAAACTACATATTAGACCATAAAGCAAGTCTTAACAAAATCCAAAGCATCTTTTGATATCAAAAAGCCATAAAAGTAGAAATCAGTAATAGAAAATGAAAGGGAAAAAAAATCAAACACGCAAAAACTGAAGAATGCTTTGCTCAAAAACTGCTGGATTACAGAAGAAATTAAAGATGGAATAAAGAAATTCACAAGTGAAATGAAAATGAAAACACATCCTGTCAGAACCTTTGGTACACAGCAAAAGCAGTGTTCAGAGGTCAATTTGTAACAGTGAATTCACATATCCAAAAAGAAGGGCCCAAATCATAGTATTAAGCCTATACCTCAAACAATTAGAAAGACAGTAGTAAAAGACACTCTCATGTATCTGCAAGAAACCAAATAATAAAAATTAGAGTAGAATTAAATGAAATAGAGAATGAAGAACAATTGCGAGAGTTAACAAGACCAAAAGCTGATTCTTTGAAAAGACCAACAAAATCAGTAAACCACTGACCAAACTGACAAAAGGTAAACAATAGGGGAAACAAATAAGCCAAATAAGAAATGACATGGGCTATATCACAATAGACTCAAAAGAAATTAAAAGGATTATAATAGAATATTATGAAAAAAATATGCTATAACAAATTAGAAAACCTACAGGAAAAAGACAAATTTCTAGAAACACACCATCTACCTAATATAACATAAACAGAAGTAAAACAGCTAAATAAACTGATAACAAAAGAAGAGATGAAAAGTCAATTACAAAACACCTGATTAAAAAAAAAAAAAAAAAAAGCTTTAACCCTGATGGCTTTATTAGAGAATTCTACCAGACTTTCAGAGAAGAGTCAGCATCACTGAGATATCTCAGAACATAGAAAAGGATGAAATACTCCCAAACTCATTCTATGAAGCCAGTGTAACCCTAATGCCAAAACCAGGTAAAGACACATAGTCCCAAAAAGAGAGAGAGAGAGAAAAAAAAAAAAAAATCACAGTTCAATATTGCTCAGAAACTACAAGCAAAAATCCTGAACAAAAGTCTAACCAAAAGAATTCAATACCATGTTAAAAAAAAAAAAAAAAAATCACTATGACCAAATGAAATTCATACCAGGGACGCAGGGATGGTTCAACACTAGAAAGGCAATCAATGCCATTAATCACATGAATAAGGCAAGAACCGAAAACCACGTAATGTTATTAACTGATACATAAAGGGCATATGACTAAGTCCAACACCCATTCACTGTCTTAGTCATCTAGTGCTGCTATAACAGAAATACCACAAGTGGATGGCTTTAAAAAGAGAAATCTGATACTGTAATGGCCCAGGAGCCTGTAAGTCCAAATTCAGGGCATTTGATGCAGATGAAAGCTTTCTCTGTTGGCTCAGGAGAAAGTTCCTTGCCATCAGTCTTGTCCTGGAATGGGAACCCCTGAGGCCCAGGGACACTGGGTACTTTGCCAAAGGAAGCACTCTTTTCCCAGCACTGCTATTTGGTGGTGTGAGGTCTCCAAACCTCTCTGGTAGTTTCTTTCTTTTATATCCCTAAAGATTACCTCAAGACACAATATAATCTTATAGATGAGTCTTGTCCCACCAACACAACTGCTGCATACTCTCCTTCCTTAACATCACAGAGGTAAGGTTTACAGCATACAAGAATACCACACAATACTGGGAATCATGGCCTAGCCAAATTGCTACACATATTTTCAGGGTGACGCAGTTCAATCCATGACATTCATAATAAAAACTCTTGGCAAAACAGGAACAGAATGGAAGTTCCTCAGCATAATAAATGACATTTATACAAAGTCAACATCCAACATATCCCAAATGTAGAGAGTATTAAAATATTCCCCTTGAGAACAGGAACTGGAAAAAGATGCCCTTTGTCATCACCATTATTCAACACAGTGCTGGAGGTCCTAGACAGAGCAATTAGGATAGAAAAAGATATAAAGGATATTCAAATTGGTAAAGAAGGAATAAAAGTATCTCTGTTCATAGACGAAATGATCTTATACACAAAAAGTCTCCAGAGTGCACACAGAGAGAGAGAGAGAGAGAAAAAAAACCTACTGGAAATAATAGAAGAGTTCAGCAAAGGATCAGGATACAATATAAACATACAAAAATCAACTGGCTTCCTCTATATCAACAAGGAGAACATCAAAGTGGTAATCAACAAGTCAATACCATTTACAATAGCCCTCAAGAAAATAAAATATTGAGGAATAAATCTAACCAGAGATATAGAAGTTAAAATACTTAGGAATAAATCTTTGTATACAAAGAAAACTTCAAGTCACTGCTGCAAGAAACCTAGAGATCTACCTAGATGGATAAAAATATCTTGCTCACATATAGGTAGAGTCAACCTTGCGAAAATGTGTATTCTACTCAAAATGATCTACAGATACAGTACAATCCCAATCCAAATTCCAATGGCATTTTTTAATGCGATGGAGAAAAAAATCATCAACTTCATATGATAAAGAGGCCCCAGATAAGTAAAACATTGCAAAAAAAGAACAAAGTAGGAGGTCTCTTGTTACCTAATTTTAGAACCTATTATACTCCCACAGTAGTCAAAATAGCCTTGTACTGGTGCAAAGACAGATATGCAGACCAGTTAAACAGAATTGACTATCTAGATGTAAAATCACTCACCTATGAGCAGCTGATATTTGACAAAGGCCCAAAGTCCTTTAATTGAGGAAATACAATCTTTTTTAACAAATGATGCTATCATAACTAGATATCAATCTGCAAAACAATTAAATAAGACTCATATCTCACACCATACCCCAAAACTAGCTCAAAATAGATCAAATACCTAAGTACAAAAGCTAAAACAATAAAGATCATGGAAGAAAAAATAGGGACAATGCTGGGAGCCCTAATGCATGGCATAAACAGAATACAAAACATTGCTAACAATGCACAAACACCTGTAAAGAAAATAAGTAACTGAGACTTTGTAAACATCAAACACTATACTCATCCAAAGGCAGCAACAAAAGATTAAAAAGACAATCTATGGACTGGGAAAAGATTTTTGGATACTACAAATCCCACTGGCACCTAATCTCTAAAATCTGCAAAATATTGTAAAGCCTCAACAACAAAACAAACACAAATAACCCAAACAGTGCAACCACTTTGGAAACCTACTTGGTGCTTCCTTAAAAAGCTAGAAATAGTACTGTCATATGATCCAGCAATCCCTACTCCTTAGAATATATCCTACAGAAGTAAAAGCACTGTTCACAATGGTGAAAAGCTGGAATAATGTAGATGTCAATCAGTGGATAAATGGATAAAAAATTACTGTATACTCACACAGTGGAATACTACACAACAAAAAATAATAAAGATGAATCTGCAAAACAACATGGATAAATCTGGAAACACGCTGAATGAAATCAGTTGCAAAAGGATAAATATTGTGTGAGACCACTATTATAAGAACTCAACAGAAGTTTTAAACACAACACAAAACATACTTTGATTGTTATGAGGATGGGGAAGGAGGATAAGGGGTACTCATTAAGTAGATTGTAGACAAGAATTATTTTAGGTGAAGGGAAAGACAGTACATAATACAGGGAAAATCACTACAATGAGATTAAACTGAAAGCTAAAAAAGTTTCCTGAATATAATGAAACACTTCAAAGGACATAGTAATAGATAGGGACAGTGGTCTGGAGACTACGGTTCCAGGGGACATCTAGGTCAGTTGGCGTAACAAATATTTTCAAGAAAATGTTCTGCATCCCACTTTGGTGACTGGCTTCTGGGGTCTTAAAACCTAACAAGCAGCCATCTAAGAAACATCAGTTGGTCCCATTCCACCTGGAACAAAGGAGAATGAAGACCAAAGACATGTGGAAAATACGAGCCTAAGACACAGAAAGTGCCACCTAAGCCAGAGTTTCCATCAGCCTGAGACTGAAAGAACTATGGTGCCCAGCTACCACTAAAGACTGCCCTGACAGGGAACATAACATATAGTCCCTGTTGCAGAAGGAGAAAAGAGGGGTGCAGACTGCGAATTAAAGTAAAAAGACAAGACTAGATGACCTAACTGAGACAGAGGAGACCCCAGAAGTCATTGCCCCTGAACTCTGTTAGACCAGAACAGAAAACATTCCCGAAGCCAACTCTGCAAACAAAGATTAGATTGGACGTGATACTGGTGAAGAGTATACTTCTTGGCTCAAGTAAATACTTGAGACTAAATGAGTAACTCCTGTCTGGAGCTGAGATGAGAGAGTGGAAAGGAACAGAAGTTTATTGAATGACAGAGGAAATACAGAGTGGCGAGGATGAGTGTGCTGTCACACTGCAGGGAGAGTAGCCAGTGTCCCATAACGATGGGTGTTTTTGTATGTAAGTTTGTGTATGAGAAACTGACTGGAATTGTAAACTTTCACTTTACTGCACAAGAAAGTGAGGAAAAGTACTCACTGACTGTACTTTGTTAGGATTGTTCTCCAGGAAGAATGAAGAGTAGAACAGTGCTCAGAAGCACCCAAAATACCCTGAGGCTCCATCAGAATCCTATTGCTGTAATATGCTCAGAGGTGGCTGAAAGGAAGTAGAGGAGACATATGCATAGCAGAGGAGGATGTGTGGAGTGAAGCTGAACAGACTTTGCATTACTGTAGTTCTATCTAGGCACAATAGCTCTAGGTCTGATAATTTTATGAACATTTACCCTCAAATATCATGATTAGCTCATTTTCTATCTAACATTCCAAAAACTTTTTGTAACATAATTCATGTTGAAAAGTATAATGGTAGAAAATTTAAATTATATTTAGTTATACATTCAATGAATCACCTTTTTTACGTGATTATGTAAAATCAAGAAATATCTGGGAAAATCTGCCCTTGGTTATGTTGCCACTGATTTTAGAATCCTCATCTCCTATCTGTTGTTTAGACTTTCTGTATGTTTCTGGGAAAGAATTTCTACAAGAGGCTCCCAAGCTTGGTTCAGAAGAAACCAAGGTGAATTTCTGATTTCGCTCAGGTGATTTTTCTGGAAATAATTTCATGAAAAGGGGAAAAATGAAGTGGTAGATACAAGATAGGAAGAAAAATTGATCAATTTTATTAATGACCTGTCGAGTCTCAACTCATCCCTTTTTCTTTTGGCGTGGGACCTCAAGATCACCAACTTAAAAAAAAATAATTCCTACAAAAGTAAAAGTTACTAAGAGATACCTGGGATTTCTAATGCATTTTAAACAGCTTACTCATATTGTCTTTGTGTCTTAAAAGACTAACCCAAAAGTAGTGACATAGAGCATAAAGCAAGAAGCAGCTGGGGAGGGAAAAAAAAGTCTTGAAATGATGAATGTAATGTTTCATGTCAGCAACTGGATTTTTTTTGTTTGCAGTGTTACTGTCTTAGCTTGCTGACAGCATGATTTAATGGTCCTCTTGTTCCATGGGTTGACATGGCAACCATAGAAAACATCGTAAATATCCCATTTGTGGACACAAATGGTATGTTTACACTGCATGTGGTATATCGTATAACATGTGGTGGCTGTTGTCCTATCAGTTGGAAATGTCTGGAATTGACAGCTATTCATCAGAATCATTTGTGCTAAAACAACTCTCATGACAGACACTTTATTGCAAATCCAGAGCTGTGCATTTTTTTGTGTATATTTGAGAAATTAAATTCAGAGTTTAAAGAGGCCATAGACTTTAACATAGTTTGCCACGTACCACAAGTCCCTTTCTATTCTAGTCGGAGTTAGGAAAAACTTAAACTTGTGCTGCACTTAACACAGTAGCAAAAGAACTAGGACATTTATTTAAAATAACTTAACGAACAGGAGTTGGAAAGTATGTTAAATAATTTGTATTCCAATCTTTTATTTCTTAGACAAGGTAACAGGCAATGAATTACTTGTTTCATGTTCCAAGTTCTCTGAGAAAAGTAATGACATCCATAATTCTCTCTGATTGGCAAATTTTTGTATATAAAAGAAATTTTGTCATGTTTTAAAAAGAAGAAAAAGGAAAAGAACCTAAACTGACAATGTAGTATTGATTTAGACTTTTTGAAGATCACCAAAGAAACTACATTTGTAAGATCCAGTGTCATAAGGGAGATCAACAACTTGAAGATCTCTAACAATAACTCAAAATGAAAACTAGGTTAGGGGATCAACAGGGCTTCTAGGGCCTGGGCTGAGTTCATGCCAGATGGAGAACTGGCCTGGACTGGACAAAGTTAGGACAGTATAGCTTTGGATTGGTGGATCCAGCAAGGCAAGAGTGTTGAAGTGAGCTTGCTAGGAAGATCTTAGTCTTGATCATTTTGTAAGTTGGTTTATGGTCTTAACTTGCCACAATCAAATGTTCTTGGAACAAGTAGCTGAACAATTTTTCTTAGTATTAGTATTATGTAACATAGAAATGGAAAAGAATAATTAGTTTCAGTTACTATTTAGCACAAGCTAAAGAAATGATGCTGGCTTCTGCAGTCAGTAGCCTTGGACAAGTCACTTAATCTGAGTCTTGTTATCCCATTCATTTATGCATTCATTCCTTAATCCATGCTTTCACTAATCACACAAGGACTGCCAATTAAGTTAGCAAACTCATTCTAGAAAAGGTGATACATATCTCATTGCTGAATATCACTATGGCTACCTTTGAAGTACTCTCCTTGGGGAGCTATGCACCAATATCAGGACCTAGTCCACCATTTAAAGCAATTTTGGAACTCTTTTTCTGTAATGGCCATCAGAATTATTGCTGTATTACCCTTGATGTCCCATATGTCATAAAAATGTCTACCTTTCAATATTTCCTTTATCTTTGGGTAAATAAAAAAGTCATTTGGGGCCAGATCATGTAAGGAGGGAGGGTGTTCCAATGTACTTATTTGTTTACTGGCTAACCACCCCTGCCTCCCCCTGCCCCACTGATAACTAGACAATTAAGTTCATGAAATTGCCAACATGTGCAATGGCCATTTCAGAAAGAGTTTCAAAATTGCTTTGAAAGGTGGCCTAGGTGCTGGCATTTGTGCATAGCTTCCCAAGGGGAGTACTTTAAATGTGAACATAGTGATATTAAGCAATGAGGTATGTAAAACTTACAACAACTAGGTTCATGAACCTAATTGTCAGACCTCATAATTAGGCCATAACCTTGGCCTAATGTGCCCACCTGGAATACAAAGATAAGGGTGATATCTTTCCTTCAGGACCACAATGCACATTGCTGGGTCTTTTTATTATATTATTAGCCATAGCGAAAGCCAAGTGTCGTCGAGTCATTGTGTAATAATCTGGGGGTCAGTTCTACCCTGGCCCCTAGGGTCTCCATGATTCAGATCCGACTCGATGGCACTTGGCTGGCTGGCAATACTATTTTAAATTTGAAGAAACCAAGACAGGCTCAGATAACCACAGATGATCATTTTTATTGAAAAGGCTCTTGAGGAAGTAAGAAAGCACAAAAAAGTGTTTTAATAGCAACAAAACCAATATTCTGGGAACCAGAATATTTTGGAACACATTTCAGGTGATTTTAGGAACTCAGCTGCTTTCAAAACGTTGAAGTTTCAAGTCTACCCAGAGGCATCTCAGAAGAAAAGCCGGGCAATTTACTTCCAAAAAATCAGTGCCTGACAAAAACTTAAACCAAAAATATCCCTTAAAGTCTTAAAACCAAATAACGGTTTAGTTTAACTAGTAATAAAGCCAAAGCCAAGTGCCGTCGAGTCTGATCATACATATGCCTTTATCATCACGCTCTTTTATGAACTATCTACATGGGATTAAAATGATGACAGCAACTTGAAAGACTAATTAGAACATTGGAGGACAGTGAGTTTGTGCTAGTGGAAGAAGAATAATTCAGAAAAGGAAGGTGAGAATGGTTGCACAACTTGAAGTATATAATCCTAGTCACTGAAGTGTACTTATAGAAGTTGTTAAATTGGTGTATGTTTGGCTGTGTATATTCTCAGTAACAACAAGATAAAGCAAAACTCAGCCATTAAAATCCGATAGGGTACTGTTCTACGCTGACACAATGGAATTTCCGTGAGTCAGAATCAACTCGACGACAACTGGTTTTCTTACTGGTTAGTGTCTTATAGCCACTCTGAGGGGTCTATTTGTTCCAGTGGTTAGTGACTATTTAAGACAGAATGGAAGACTACTATTTTCTTAGGTTCTCTTATCAGACCATCTTATTAACCAGTTTGCAGACAATGGTGCTACTATATCAGTGACAGGATCCAGTCGTGTGCATTCTGGCTTCATAGGTAACTCTTGTTTCAGTCAATAGCTGCTCATAAAACAGAACACATGGCAACGTATAAATGAAATCACTTGGAGAATTTTTGTTCTCAAAGCAACGAAGGCACAGTAAGCCCTCAAAGACCCATCAACTACCCAGGGTGAATACACACTTGATAAAAAAGAAATGAAAAAAGCTCATTGCTGCCCACTTAATTCTAACTCACAAAGACCCTGTAAGACACAGTAGAACTGCCTCAATGGGTTTTCCAGTAAAAGTGTCTCTGTTTGTAGATGATATGATGTTATACACAGAAAGTCCTAAAGATTCCAAAAAAGAAAGAAAAGAAGAAACCACTGGAACCAAGAAAAGAGTTGAGCAAAGCATCAGGGTACAAGATAAACATACATAAATCAGTTGGATTCCTTTATACCAACAAAGGAAACATCAAAGAGGAAATTACCAAGTCAACACCATTCACAATAGATCCCAAGATAATAAGGAATAAATCTAAACGGAGGTATAAAAGACCTATACAAAGAGAACTGCAAGACACTACTGCAAGAAACTAAAAGATACCACATAAATGGAGAAACCCATCTTACTCATGGTTAGGAAAACTCAACATTGTGAAAATGTGTATTCTACCCAAAGTGCTCTATAGATACAAAAGAATCTCAATACAGATTCCAATGACATTTGTTAATGAGATGGAGAAAAAAATCACCAACTTCATACGGCAAAGGAAGAAATCACAGACAAATAAAGCATTACTGGAGAAGAAGAACAAACTGGGGACACTCATACTACCTGATTTTAGAAACTATTCCACAACCACTGTGGTCAAAACAGTCTGCTAGTAGAAAAAGAGAAACATAGACAAATGGAACAGAATTGAGAATCCAGACATAAAATCATCCATGTATGAGCATCTGATACTTGACAAAGGCCCAAAGTCTGTAAACTGGAGAAAAGGAAGTCTCTTTAACAAATGGTGTTGGCACAACTGAGTATCAACCTGTGAAAAAATGAAGACTCATTTCTCACAACATGCACAAAAATAAATGCAAAATGGATCAAAGACCTAAATACAAAATCTAAAAGGATAAAGATCTTGGAAGAAAACACAAGGACAATCCTGGGAGCCCTAGTATACAACATAACCAGAATACAAAATATTATTAACAGTGCACAAACACCAGAAGAGAAAATAGATAACTGGGAATTCATAAAAATCAAATACCTATGTTCATCCAACGACTCCCCTGAGAGAGTAAAAAGACAGCAGTCAGACTGGGGGGAAAAATGACTATAAGAAAGCCCATCAGTGTCTAATCTCTATCACCTGAGAGATACTGCAAAACGTCAACAACAAAAAGACGAATAATTCAATTAAAAAATGGAAAATTGATACGAAGAGTCACTTCACCAAAGAAGATATCCAGGATGCTAACATATACATGAGGAAATGTTCACAATCATTAGCCATTTGAGAAATGCAAATCAAAACGACAATGAGATGTCATCTCACCCCAACAAAAACCCAAACCAAACCCACTGCCATCAAGTCAATTCCAACTCATAGTGACCTTGTAGGTCAGAGTAGAACTGTCCTACAGAGTTTCCAAGGAGTGTCTGATGGCTTTTAACTGCCATTTTAACTGGTTAGCAGATGTAGCACTTAACCACTACATCACCCAATAAGACTGGTATTAATCTAAAAAGAAAAACAAAAACAAAGTAATACATGTTGGAGAGGCTGTGGGAAGACTGGAACACTTATGCACTGCTGGTGGAAGCTGACTTGGCAGTTTCTTAAAAATCTAGAAATAGAAATTGTACTATCCAGAAATCCCATTTCTTGAAATACAGCCTAGAGAAATAGGGAGTATCACACAAACAGATACATGCACACCAATCTTTTTTGCTGCACTGTCCACAACAGCAAAAAGATGGCATCAACTTAGATGCCCATCAACAGATGAATGGATAAACGAATTATGGTACATTCACATGATACAATTCTATGTAATGATAAAGAACAACAGTGAAATTGGTAAATATGACATGGAGGTATCTGGAAGACTATGCTGAATGAAATTAGTTGTGAAAGGACAAATATTGTATGAGAATCCTATTATACGGACTCAAGAAAAGGTTTAAACATAGAAGAAAACAGCTGTAGATGGTCACAGAGGTGAAGAGGGAGGGAAGAGGGTATTGACTGATTAGATAAGAGGTAGGAATTGCGTTAGATGAAGGGAGGGACAGTGTGCTATAAAGCGGTGGTCTGCAGAGCTGCACTAAACCAAAAGCTAAGAGATTTTCTAAATATAACAACATTTTGAAGGACAGAATAGCAGGAGTAGGGGCCTGGGAACTATGGTTCTGGGGGACATCCAGGTCAACTGACATAATAACTTTTTAAAGAAAATGTTCTACACCCACTTTGGTGACTGGTGTCTGGGTCTTAAAAGCTAGGAAGTTGTCATATAAGAAGTATCAACTAGTTCCAGCCTACCTGGAGCAGAGGAGAATGAAAGGTAACAAAGATGTAAGGAAAACATGAGCCTAAGAGACAGGAAGGGCCACATTACCCAGAGGCTACCTCAGCATGAAACCAGAAAAACTAGATGGTGCCCTGCCACCATCATTGACTGTCTGGATAGGGAATACAACGTAGATTCCCTAACTCACTGAGAGAAAAGTAGGTGTGCAGAACTGGAACTTAATTTAAAAGACAAGACTTCACGGTTCTACGGACTAGAGTGTCCCGGAATCTTTTTAGCCGAGAAATGAAACCATTTCTCAGGCCAATTCTTCATGAAGACACAGATTGAAGTGGTGTATAAGACATAAAACAATACTGGCAAAGTGTGATGCTAGCCTTAAGTAGACACATGACCTGTTTTGAGGTGAGATGAGATGGTGGAGAGGGATGGCAGCTGGTTGACTGGGTGGAAATGAAGAATGTGGTGTCACAAGGTGTGAAGAGAGCTAGGTTAGATAGCAGTGTGTGTGCAAGTTTTTGTATGACAAATTGGCTTGAATTGTAAACTTTCACATGAAACACAATAATATGTGTGTGTGTGTGTGTGCAAGTGTGTGTGTATGTATACAAACATATATATTAAAAGTGGTTCCAAGGAGCATCTGGTAGATTCAAACTACTAATATTTTGGTAAGCAGCTGAGCTGTTAACCAGTCTCCCATCGGGGTTCCTCACACTTGTAGAGCTGACAAATATTAGAATTTAGTATCAGAAGAGACTTTAATTGAATGCTTTTTTTTTTTTTTCTAACTTCTAGGTAACATCAAGCCACTTGATGTTTAACTACTTCCTGTAGTTAAAACCCAAACTTTGTTAAGTGAAATTTAGCTCTCCTTACTAAAATTATTTTATTGCTTGCTTTGTTTTTAATTTATTTACTACACAATATTTAATTACATTTGGAACAATTATGGAAAGTATCTAAATTAACCAACTGAAAGAACTAAAGAAGCTTAGTATTTCTTCTTCTTGCCTTTCATTTTAATTTGGTTTTGCAGAAGAAGCAAAATGTTGTCAGTGAAGAACAGACAAACTTGTCACATCTTAAATTGATGGTAAAGAATTGCCTTCAGTCATTGACATTTATCTCTTTATCTTATGATCAAATTGTAACTATGGAGCCTGGTTCATCATCATGTCTGATGGAAAAGGATTTATCTTTGTTGACGTTAACAAGTGCTGTCCTTGTCATACCCATTAGGTATTGATGTGCTTGGTTTATGGGCTCGTTCATCATAGCTTGTGAGCAGTCATCAGTCACATCAGTTAAATTGAGGCCTTCCTCTCCCAGGCTTCTAATTTAGTCTGTTGAAAAACAGACTTAGCACTGCACAAGTGAAAACTTTTCATAACAAATGGAGTACATTTCCTAATTTATTGAGCTACATACACTACATAGAAGATTGCATCTGTTTAAACTGTTCTGTCCTACATGATATGTTAATTTCAAGAGTCACAGTTTTGAGTCACCGTCTTCATGACTAACTTCTATACATTTGCAAGGGGTAATGTTGTGGGAAAGTTAGAAATAGATTCACATGTGAAGGGTTTGTGAATGCACTGTTGTTGTTAAGTAGTTAAATGGATTTACTGAGAACATATGTGATTGAGGAGAATTGCCTCATGGGGGTATCTTGGCTTAAATTTAACAACAGCAGATTGCCAGGGCTTTCTTTTATGGAGCCACCAGGTGGTTTTGAAACTCCAACCTTTCAGTTAGCAGCTGAGTATTTAACTGTTTGCAGCATTAAGGCTTCTTGTGAACACACTACTCAAATGTGAAATAGCAATTTCACTAGAAGGAATGACACCCCAGTAATAGCAGCACATCATGTACCCAGATCTTGATTTCTAATACCATTCTACAGTAAAATAGGACTGGAGCAGGAAATGTACCAGACAAACCTGGAACATCTTCTAACACCATAGGACAGGAAAAAGAGAAAAAGATGTGGTTAAGATGGGAGTATGTCAACGGACGCAGGGTCTAACTGAAAGTGATCTCCAAAGCTGAAACAATTTGAGAATCAAATACATAAAGTTAACACTGAATTGTAACCCAGAGTACACAATAAATATCTGAGTCCATATTATAGAACTGATATAAACATAGTAGAGCATGCAAATCTCCCATGCAAAAAGGTTCCAAATAATTTGTGTAGATATTCTCCCTGAAGGAGGTAAAACAAATTCCCCATTCTTAAAATTTGGGATGTGATGGTTACTTCTTTCAATGAATATGATACATAAAGAAGAAAAATGATTAATTTTATAGTGGAGGAACTTGATAATTTACTTAGGCAACCAGTCAGGTAACCAAGATTAACATCAGCAGTCGTAACTTATTTTGATGGTATGTATCCTGGATATGACGTGATGAGGAGAGTACTTTACCTATGTGATTAGCCTTCCAAAAGTTTGTGACTCCAGTCTAATCATGAGTACAGCATTAGACAAATCCAAGTAAAGACGTTCTATCAAATACCTGACGAAATAAAAAATAAAACATTGCCGTCAAGTCAATTTTGACTTACAGTGACACCTGCAGGACAGAGCAAAACTGCCACATAGCATTTCCAAGACTGTAAATGTTTCTAGAAGCAGACTGCCACATCTTTCTTCATGGAGAAGCTGATGAACTCAAGTCACTGACTTTTCCTTTAGCAGTCAAGTACTTTAATCACTGTGTTACCAAAGCTTCACAAAAATAGTACTTGACCAATGTATTCTTGTTGAGCCAATTCTGACTCCTAGAAACCCTATAGGACAAAGTAGAACTGCCTCCAAGGAGTGCCTAGAGGATTTGAACTGCTAACATTTTGGTTAGCAGTTGAATTCTTAACCAGTATGTGTGCCACCAGACCAACACTCCTCAAAACTGTCCAGGTCATCAAAAACAATAAAATTCTGAGAAACCACCACAGGCAAGAGAAGCCCAAGGAAACATGATAACTAAATGCAGCATAGTGGCCTGGATGGGATCCTGAGACAGAAAAAGAAATTAGTTAAAACTAAGGAAATCTGAATAAAGTATGGAGTTTAGTGAACAATAATGTATCAGTATTAGTTTATGAATTGTGACAATTGCAACCTACTTAATAACGTAAGATGTTCAAAGGAGAGTCTGGGATTTGATGTACTACCTGCATTTTTTCTGTAAATTTAGAACTACTTTAAATAAAACATTTATCTAAAAATGTGGCCAAAGACTGTGACTGGCACCTAGATAAATATTCAGCTGGATCTCATCCCTTCAGGAGGAAAACTAAAGACACAGGGGAAAGATTAGTCTGAAGTATAAATGGACAACATCCACAATGGCCTCTACCAAACTGAGTCCAGTACCACTGGATGATGACCAGCTACCATTACTGACTGTTATTACAGAGATCACAGCAAAGCATTCTGGACAGGGCTGAATGAAAATGTAGTACAAAATTTATAACTCAAAGAGAAAGACCAGATTTGCTGGCATAACAGAAAATGACACATGGCTTGCAGACACTGTTTCAGCTCAGTGATGAATTTACTCCTAAGATTCTCCCTTCAGCCAATGCTTGGACACTTCCATAAAGCAAAACAGGACTAAAGGGGCACAGTAGCCCAGGGGCAAAGGCTAGAAGCCAAGAAGAGAAAGGAAAGCTGGTAATAGGGAACTCAAGTTTGAAAGGAGAAAATGTTGATGTGTTCCAGGTTTACTAACCAATTTCATAAAAATAATGCATGTACTATTTAGTGAGAAACTAGTTTATTCTGTAAAGTTTCATCTAAAGTATAATTTTATAAAAAATGGGAGAAATATGCTGAAAAAGAAATACCTTGTCTTTATTATTCAAACACATACACTCTTTCTCACAAGTCTCCATCCCTTTGAGCTGGGAGAACTATAACTAGCAGAGTTCGCATACAGTGTCTTAAAGCAATACTGGAATCAGTCATTCTTTTCTGTCCCAGTTAAACAATTTTGGGACCAAGCAACTTAGCTACTTGCTCTAAGAATAATCGACACTGGAAAACAAGACTGCAAATCAATTAAAATAGCTTACTTATCAAAACCAGCAGCTTGCTCATCGAGGCTTGCTTCAAGACCCTCCACTTTTGGCTTTGTGTAGATGTCCCTTATCACATTGAGGAATTTCCCCTCTATTCTTATTTTGCTGAGAGTGTTTAGCATGAATGAGTGTTGGACTTTGTTAAATGCCTTTTCTGCATCAATTAACAAAATCAGGTGGTTTCTGTCCTTTGTACTATTTATGTAGTTGATCACATTAATTGTTTTTCTGATATTGAAAAAGCCTTGCATCACTGATATGAATCTAACTTGGTCATGGTGAATTATTTTTTTGAAATGTTGTTGAATTCTATCGGCCTGGATTCTTTTGAAGGTTTTCACATCTGGTTTCATGAGTGATATTGGTCTGTAATTCTCCTTTTTTTGTTGGAACTTTCCCTGGCTTTGGAATCAGGGTTACGCTGGCTTCATAGAATGAAGCCAATCCTCTGTATGCTATGAAATAGTCTCAGTAGTGTTGAAGTTAACGCCTCTTTAAAAGCTTGGCAGAATACTGCAGTGATGCTACCTGGGCCCAGGCTTTTGTTGGTTGTTAATTTTTTGATTACCTTTTCAATCTCTTCTTTTGTGATGGGTTTGTTAAGTTGTTTGACTTCTCTTTGTGATAATTTTAGTAGATGATACGAATCTAGAAATTTGTCCACTTCCTCTAGGTTTTCAAATCTGTTAGAGTACAGTCTTGTATAGAATTCTGTTATGATATTTTTTATTTTAGTTGGATGCATTATAACATGTCCCATCTCATTTCTTATTCAGATTATTTGTTTCCTCTTCTGGTTTTCTTCTGTAAGTTTACCCAATGGTTTCTTAATTTTGTTGATCTCTTTAAAGAACCAGTTTTTGGTTTTGTTAATTTTTTTCAATTTTTCTTCTATTCTCTAATTCATTGGGTTCTGCTGTAATATTTATCTGTTTTCTTCTGGTACCAGAGGGGTTCCTCCATTGCTCTCTTTTTACTTGTTGAATCTATAGGGTTAATTCCTTGATTTGAGTCCTTTCTTCATTCTGGATGTGTGCATTTATAGAAATAAACTGACATCTGAGTACCGCTTTTGCTGTATTCCATAGATTCTGGTAGGATGCATTTTCATTCTCTTTGGATTCCCTGAATTTCTTTATATCTTGTCCTTGATTTCTTCTACAACCCATGTCTTTTTGAGCAAGATGTTGTTCAGTCTCCTTGAGATCAAATTTCTACCTATGTTTTTTCTGCTATTGATTTCAAGTTTCAAGGCTTTACGGCACAAGAGAATGCTTTGCAATAACGCAATGATTTGGATCTTGTTAAGAGTTGCTTTATGTACTAATATATAGTCTATTCTGTAAAATATTCCATGTGCATTGTAGAAGGTGTACTTATCTGTTGATGAGTATAAAGTTCTGTCTATTTTGATGAGGTCTAGTTGATTAATTGCCACAATAGGATCTTCTGTATCTTTATTGAGCTTTTTTCTGAATGATCTGTCCATTACTGAAAGTGGAGTAATCTACTGAAAGTGGGGTAATCTATCCCAGTTTTCAATGTTTTCAGTGTTTGTTTGATGTAGTTAGGTATTCTGATACTGGGTGCATAAATATTCAATATTGTTATGTTCTGCTTATCTATTGAACTTTTCAGCAAAAATAGTGGCCATCCCTTGTAAAATACCAACAAGAAAAGGGTAAATAACCCAATTAAGCACTGGGCACAGGAAATGGGCATACACTTCTCTAAAGAGGATTTCCAGGCAGGCAAAAGACACATGCAGAAATGCTCACAACCATTAACTATTAAGTAAACTCAAATCAAAATGACAACAAGATACCATCTCACCCCAATAAGGTTGGGAATATCCAAAAAACACAAAACAACAAATGCTGGTGAGACTGTGGAGAAATTGGAATTCTTCCACACTGTTGGTGGGATTGTAAAATGGTACAACCACATGGAAAGGAATCTAGTGCTTCCTTAAAAAGATGGAACTGTATATACCATTTGCCTCAGTCATCCCACTGCTTGAAATATATCCTACAGAAGCAAGTGCAGTCCCATGAACAGACACATGCACACTATTGTTTATTGCAGCACAGTCCACAAGAGCAAAAAGATGGAATCAACCCACATGTCCAACAACAGATGAATGGATAAAGAGATTATGATATGTATACTCAGTGGAACACAATGCAATGTTAAAGAACAATGATGATTTTAGGAAGCATCTCATAACCTGGTTTCAACTGGAAGGCATATGTTAAGTGAAATTAGTCAGCAGCACAGGGGCAAATATTGTATGAGACCCCTACTATAAGGACTTAAAAGCAGACTCATGTACAGAAGAAAAGACTTTGATGGCTGCAAGGGAGGGGAGGGAGGAAGGAAGAGGGTTGATTATAGATTAGATAGTTGATAGAAATTTGGTTGGGTTAAATCAGTGACAGCAGACACTAGAAAGAAGATTATTTTAACGGGACTTCAACATAACCTGAAAACTCCTCCACTCTTAACCCAATATTGCAAGGACAGAGTAGCAGGAGTGGGGGTCCCGGGACCACGTTCTCAGGAGATATCAAGGCCAAATGGTATAACTAAGTTATTAGTAAGAGAGTCTTCTGCACCCCATATTGGTGAGTTGAGTATGGGATCTTCAACATAGCAAGATGCCGTCTGAGGCACACCAAATGTTCCCACCTCAGCTAGAACAGATGATCGTCAAGGACAAAAATGACTTGAAGGTAAAAGAAACCAGAAGCCAGAAAGACCCATGTAAATGGGTGGCTCTATTAGCATATGACCGGAAGAACCAGATGATGCCCAGCCACTACCAATGACAGCCATGACGGGTCTCACAATGTTGCGTTCTAGTGGCAACAGAAGATTAAAATGGGATGCACCCTAAAAGACCACAGATGATGGTATAAAGGCCTGGAGGTTCCCCTGGCAGCATGACCCCTAGACCTGCTGTTGCCTCTGATCATAAATCTTTACTGAGGTCAACTCTTCAGACAGGAAGGTATTGGATACACAGAGTGACCATATCGTATGCACTTTATGGTTCTATCCATCTATAGGACATCCTCCTCTTGGCCTCTTACTAGATGTGAATGGAGAGAGTGGGGAGGAGGAGACAGGAAATTGTTAAGAGGATTATGACAATTATAGAATGGAAAGGAGGAGTGTGCTATCACCAGCCAAGGAGAGCAGAAGGAGGTACAGATAGTCAGGCATACAAATTTAAACTGGATTGTACACTTTTACTCAATCACAATTAAAAAAAATATATATATAGTGATTATCCTTGCCCACAATGGGATTTTACATTAAAGTCTATTTTATCTGAGATTAGTATTGCCACTCCTGCTGTTCTTTGTATGTTGTTGGCTTGGTATATGTTTTTCCATTCTTTAATTTTCAGTTTGTTCATATCTTTGAGTCTAAGTTGTGTCTCTTCTAAACAACATATTGACAGATCATGTCTTACGATCCAGGATGTCCCCGCTGCCTCTTTATTGGAGTGTTCAATCTGTTTACATTTGGTGTAATTATTGATAGATATGTGTTTAGTGCTTCACTTTGATGCATTTATTTTGGTGTTGTTGATGTTTTCTACGTTGATCTTAATATTCTGTTCAGAGTCATTCTTATTTATGGATTTACATTTCATCGTTTTCAGTGTTGGTTTTATTTCTTTATTTTTTATTTTTTCATTAAATAAAAAATGAAAGTGTACATACTCTGTGATTACAATATTAGGTTAAGAGAGGAGAAGTACACAAGTTGTGTCAAAGTCCCATTAATATTGGTCTTCTTACTAATGTGTATTGTCACCAATTTCACCCAACCAAATTTCTAACAACTATCTAATCTAAACCCTCGCCACTTGCCCTCCCGCCCTCTCACCCTCTCCACAGTTGTAGCCGTCAAAGTCTTTTCTATTATGTGTGAGTATGCTTTTAAGTTTTTATTGGAGGGGTCTCATATAATAATTGTCCTTCTGTCGTTGACTGGTTTCAATCAACATAATGTCCTCCAGTTGAGACCAAATTGAGAGATGTTTCCTGCTATCATCGTTGTTCTTTATCAGTGTATAGTACTCCACTGAATATATATACCAAAGTTTACCAATCCATTCTTCTGTTGTTGGGCATCTGGGTTGATTCCAACATTTTACTATCGTGGACTGTGCTGCAATGAACATTCGCGTGCATTTATCAGCTGGTGTGAATAGCCTTGATTTTGTAGGACATATTCTAAGGAGAGGAATTACTGAGTCAAATGGTATATCTATACCCATTATTTTAAGGTAGTGCCAGAATGCTTTCCAAAAGGGATGCACCATTCTGCAATCCCACCAACAGTGAAGGAGAGTTCCAATGTCTTTATAGCCTCTCCAACATTTATTGTTTTGCGTTTGTTGAGATTCCTGTGTTTTGATATGTTGTGCTATTTTGCTTTGCAGCTATCCCTATGATCTTCCTTACTATTCTAAGTTTAAACCAAACTTTAACTTCTGCATATATTTTGTTAATTTCCTCTCCATCTGAATAGGTTATAACTACTGTAATAGATTCCTCTTTTTAGTGTGATGATGTCATTATTTTTGTGTTAAGATCACTGGTTTCCTTCTTTTAATGTTGTAGCTTTGATTCAGCTTCATGCTTTCCCTAATTCAGTAGGATTCTGGGTATTGTATTCTGCATTGCCTCCTTAAGTATACACTTCACAGTTTTGTTTTTCTAGGCAAAGAGCTTCTTTCAGTATTTCCTGTGGTTTTGGTTTGGTTTTTACAAAGTCCCTAAGCTTATGTTTATCTGTGAATGTCTTAATTTCACTGTCATATCTGAGAGACAATTTTGCAGGATATGTAATTCTTGGTTGGAAGTTTTCATCCTTCAGGTCTTTGAATGTGTCATCCCTCTGCCTTCTTACCAACATTGTTTCTGCCAAGAAGTCTGATGAAAGCCTACAAGGCTTCCCTCTGAATGTTAGCTTTGCTTTAAGCCTCACTGCCTTTAAGTACCTCTGTTTATATTTCATTTTATGAAGCTTGATTATAATATATCTTGGTGTCTTTCTTTTGGGGTCTAATTTTTGGGGTGTTTGATATGTGTCTTTGTGTCTTGTGTTCTCTCATGATTTCAGGGAAGTTTTCTGTCAGCAACTCTACAACAATACTCTTCATATTTTCAGGTATCCCTCCCTCTTCAGGAACTCCAATTTTTCATAGATTATTCCTCTTCACAGAGCCCCACCTGTTTCATAATGCTTCTTCATTATTCTTATCTCTTTTCCCTGATTTCTCCTCATAAATGCTAGTGTCAGTTGCTCTATCCTCAAGCTTCCATTTCCTCAACTCTGATCTTTCAGCTTTTGATTGAATTGTCTAATTCTGTAATTTTGTTATTGGTCTGCTGGATTTCAGATCATTGATGTTCCACCAGTTCATATAGCTCTCTAAATTTTTCATTTTGTTCTGCTGCATTTTGTTTAATCTCTAGGAGGGCTCTATACATTATTCTTTTGTACTTGACCTCTGATAGCTTCAGAAAGGCTTCTTCACCTGGGAAGTTTTTTTATTCTTTTTTGGTGGAGTTTTCTGGAGCCATTATGGACTACTTCTTTAAACAATGAGCAATTGACTGTTGTCTGCACACATCTAGAATTTGTTCAGTTTCTCTGGTGTTATCTTAACAGGAGCTGAGATGTAGTTGTAAGAGAGTAGTTGGTCAACAGCCCCTTCTATGTACTCTAGTGACTGGCCTCATGTGGACTCTCTGGGGTATTAGGCTCTGCCTCCTGACTGGCAAATATGGCACCTTACTTATGGAGTCCCTGGGACGCTGTCAGCCAATGCTATGATATCAATCAGTGATGCTGCTGGGCTGCTCAGCAGTCGGTTCTCCAGGTGATCTTAATTTAAAAATGTACTTTACCGCTAAATGAGGAGCTGTCCAACAGCTGCTGAAATGTCAGGCCCTCAGGTGTGGCAGGACCTGCATTCCGATTGATAATGAAAGTACCTCATAGTCTGTCTCCTGATGCTATGATGTGGTTCAAAGTAGGGAGGGGTTAGGGTCTGCCATACTCCTTCAGGCCCCATTCAAAACCACAGCTTTTCTGCTGGAGAAGCACTTTCCAGGCAGTCCTTTTTCTCAGTTTGAATATTAACCCCAATTAAGACCCCTGGATGGGTGTCTCTGCCTCCCAGCTGACCAAGATGACATACCACCCAAGCTGCCCTTCCTGCTGTGAAACAGCAGAATCTATGGCACACCTCAGAAAAGATAGAGTGGAGGGGCAGGTGTGTCCTCAGTCAGCAGCCAGGCTCAAAATGTAGCTATCCCAGGCTCAGTCTTTCTGTTGCACTATATGCTATTTACTTAAGCTGTGCAGTTCAGTGCATTTGCTGGCTCATGCCCAGTCCCTACCTCCCAGAAAACACGGAAGGCATCAGTACCTGTAGTTCTCCCAAATGGTAAGTCAGCATAAGTAGGACTCAAGATGTTAGAAAGAAGTAATTTTCCCTTTACTGTTGTCCATATCTATCTGACAACCCTATGCCAGATCCTAGGGCAACCCAGATGTTCACCCTTCTCTGTTCAGTATCATTCCAGGCCTTCAGTCTCAGAGGGAATCAAGGAGATATGTGTCTAGTCTGCCATCTCGGCCACACCACTCAGCATAACTCTTCTTTGTTATCTTTTCTATCTATGCTGAACTTCTTTTTGGTTGTGGACTTCTTTTGTTTTTGTAGATAGTATTTTTGTTGAGACTTCATTTTCCTTCTTTATTTTGATGAGTACATTTCTCAATTTTCTTTGTGCTTACCTTGAAATTTATCCTACAATTGATCCAGTTTGTTATTACTTAGTACCACCTTAACTTCATCTCCATTAGAAAGTTCTGTATCTACACAGTTTATTCCCTCTTCTATTGTTCTGATGCTGTTTCATTTACAGATTGACCTCTCTGGTTCCCTGTTGCAATTATTTTGGTTTTGGATTATCTTTGCGAATTCGTTTCCTAGGTTAGTTTCTGGCTTTTAAAATCTTGGATCCCTGATTCAGCCTGCAGATTGATATTGTTTGTTCTCAGATGGAAGGACTCCCTTTAATACTTCTTGAAGTTTGGTTTGTTTTTTATATATTCCATTAATGTCAGTTTATCTGGATATGCCCTTATTTCACCATTGTATTTAAACATGAGTTTTCCAGGATATATTATTCTTGATTAGTATTTTCCTTTTTCTTTCAAGGTTAGGTACATCATTCTGTTGCCTTCTTGCTTGCTTGGTTTCTGTCAGCTAACCAGAGGTTACTATTACTGTTTCTGCTCTGTATGTGACTTTTTGTTTTTCTCAAGCTGCTGTCAGAACTTTTTCTCTGTCTTTGGTTTCAGTGAGTATTCTTATGATATGTCTTCATCATTTTCTTCTAGGAACTATCCTATATGGAGTTCTTTGAGCTTTTTGGATGGCCAGCTTTTCATCTTTCATGATATTATGCAACTTTTCTCTCAGTAATTCTTCAACAATCTTCTCCGTGTTTACCCCTGTCTTCCCTTTCTGGAACTCCAATCACTCACAGATTTTTGCTTTTGATTGCATCTCATTTAATTCTCAGGGTTTTTTGTTTTTCCTCTTTCATTTTGCTGACTTGTTCAATTTTGTTGATATGTAATCCATCATTTCAAACCTGCACCTGAGTCCTTCTGTGACTCTATGACACTATTTCTGAAATCTTCTTTATCTTTCGGATTTCTACTTTTTTAATGATATATTGTTGTGAATTTATTTCAGTATTTTATTCCTGTATTGTTTCCATGAATTCTTCCACAAACTTATCTGGTTTTTGCATGACTTTTTTTCCCCTTCCTTTTTGTCTGCTTTTTGTTTTAACTCTTGGACAGCTCTGAATATTACAGATCTGAATTCTTGGTCAGGTAATTCCAGTGCCTTCTCTTCTACAAGACAGTCATCTGGTATGTTATTTTGGAAACTTTTTGTCTTTTTTTAAGTATATTTTTGTATTAGCTGCTGTCATTGGACTATTCAATGGTTATTTTCTTTGTTCATTGATTGCAGGTCTGTTTGTTCCTACTTTTTGGTTTTGTTTGGTTATGTCAGACCTGGCAGGCTGTGCACTTTTTGCTGTTTGCTTGTCTATGGTCACAGTATTTTTCACCTCCTTGTCCAATAGGCATGGCCAGTGACTTATCTATGGTTCAGTAGGGGAGGTCCAGCAGGTGATCTGTGTCATGCTGGGACCTTCTGAGGATGCTTTTGCATACTATCTGTCTGCCAATCTCTGATGCAGGTGTGGAAAATCCAAGCATTGCCTAAACTAAACTCCCTAGCAGGCTAAGCAACCACAGCTAGCCAGGAAGTATCAGAGGTAGAATAACAGAGAGAAGACAGGGGTGGGAAGCATGTTTTGCTTGTCACAAGGTACTTTGTCTTATGCTAAGATTTCCATGAAACTGCTCTCCTGTGCTCCCTGTTTCTCAATTTCTGACAGCTGTCCAAGATGGTGTATCTGCGGTGTGTTAGTTGGTAGGGAATTTTCTTGCATATCTCTTCTTACTCTCTGTTTTCTGTCAGTTTCTTAATACATTCATTTTCAGCTGTGACCTCTATCTCTTCAAGTGACACATCACTTTCCAGGATTGATGTTTGTCTCTGTTTTACTTAGTTTTCAGGTTTTGCTATGGAGGGACAGCACGGCATCATGTTGGCCTGAAATCTCAGTGCTCTTTCTATGCCTCCCATTCTGTTCCCCAAGATGGTGACTCTGGGTAGCTTTGGACTTAGGTGCCCTGAAGTAGTGGGAGGAGCCTCTGATCATCCTTTGATTTTGTAGGTCCTTGCTGATCACCTCTGTGGAGTGGCCTCAAGCTAGTATCCGGTGAAAAAGTCTGATGTTTGTGGACGTGTGTCAGTCCTCTTGTTTCAAATGCTAAGTGGGAGTCATTCTCCCTCTTTGGCAGCATAGGTCCCTAAGTTTTGGCTTCAACTACTAGTTTAATTTCCCGTCAAGATATTTAACTGTCACATCTGACATTCCAGCAGCCAGCACTGAATAAAATCCAAAGGCCGAGTGTGGACAGGTGAAAGGATGAGAAATCTCACTCACACATGTAAACATGTCACTCACAAGTGAAACATGTCTCTCACACAAGAACAAATAAACACATCACACAAGATAAATTTGGGGCCAGGTGGGACCATGATCTCTGATAGAGGATCATGGACACCAGTCTGCTAACACAAGCTTTATTTATACGTTTTACAGGTAGGAAGTCAACAGGGTGGCATATAGCCAAAAATGGTCATGATCTTTGTTACAGAACAAAGGACAGGAACATGCAAATAGTTTTAACCTGAGCTATCATCCTGCAAACAGCTTCAAGGAAATAGCTCCTTTTATTCTGTAAATAATTTCAAAGCACTAAGCAGAGAGGTACAAAACATGAGGACAGAGAGGAAGGGGCAAGTGGGCTAGGACACAGTAGCTTCCAACCCACAGCATTTATCTAAGAAAGAGGATAGTTTACCCCTACCAAAATGGTACCATCTGGCAGCCTATCATCTGCCTTCCACATCTGCTGTTTAACAAGTAGAAATTTCTGCATCCCTTTCCATACCACACAATAGATAAGGTAGGTTCTGTAGGCTAATTTAGACCATATTTCAGCCTTAGGTAAGTGTCATTGGTACTCAACCATGGCCACCCCTTTGTGAGCACAGGGACACCTTCAGTATAATCTTCAATGAAGGTGTTAAGGATTTTTTGGTTTTCTTAATACTTCACTCTACGCAAGGTTTCAATCCAGACGGGAGAGATCAAGTCACAGGTTACCAAACACTTGCTTCCTCCTGCTGTGGCTGTTTCTCTCTACATTGACCCAGTCTCTGTGGTAGAAGACAATTTCCTTTCCCATCTTTCAGAAAACAAACCAAACTCACTGCTGTTGAGCCAACTCTGACTCATGGCAACCCTATAGTACACAGTCGAACTGCTCCATAGAGTTTCCAAGGAGTACCTGGTAGATTCAAACTTCTGACCTTTTGATTAGCAGTTATAGCACTTAACCACCATGCAACCAGGGAAAGCCTTCTCCTATATCGTGGTTTGCTCTTCCTGAGGAGATACTCAGTGTCTGCAGCTGGCACAGAGATGTGCCACTTAGATCACCTTGAGGAAAGGCCTTGTTGCCCAGCTGTGGGAATATGGTTACCTGAAAATCTCCAGCTTCTAACTTCTTTAGTTCATCTACTGTGTTGAGGGAACAATGAGTTCCTTATGTGGCTTTCCTGTTCTTTTCTCTTCAATCTTCCAAAAAGATTTGGTTTGTTTCCAATCTACCTAAAATGACTGATCAAGCTACAGTCTTGTTAGGAAAGTCCTTGCCTTCACATTGACAAGGTATTTTCCTGCATAAGTGGTCAATTCTACAGAGTTTGGGTGGGACCACCTGATCAACAAGACCCTGAAGGGGAATATGTTGCTTGGATAAAGATGCCCTGTGTTGAGAATCTCACAAGAGTGAAAGGTTATAGCACTGAGCTGGAAACAAAGAAAACGGACAGAAATGGTTGTAGTAAGAATGTGATAGTGGAGCCAAAGAAAAGAAGTGAGAGGTACATAGACAGTGTAAGGTCCAGTGGAGTGGTAGGTCTCACATGGGCCCAGAGGATCAGAATGACAGAGAAAGGACAGCAGTGTGAGACTAAACTGGCTCACAGCTGATGGCAGCAAAAAGTCAAGATGGCCTGTCAAAAAGGTAAAAGCCGAAGCTCCAGTTGAGCTTGCCAAGTGCCAAGTGCCGCCAGTTGAGCTTACAGCTTTAATATTTGGGAACTGCCCTGCAGGGATTTGCCTAAAGAATCTTGGGCATACTTTTTGCAGGGATTGCTTAAAGAACAATTATAATTTGAGAACTTTTGTGACACTGGCCCAGGATTCTCTCAAGTCTGCTGGTCAACAGCTAGATCAGTCAGCGAAGGAGGCAGAGCCAGCCGAGAAGAGATTCGGTGAGACAGAGAAAGAAAGAGAACACCTAGCCATGCATCACCTGCCCTCAACTTGAACTGTGGCATGCCTGCTGACATTTCAGCCGTGGCATACCCCCTCTCCTCACGCATAAAAATGAACACTGGTTTTGGGGAAGGGTAACCAGTCCCCTTTGAGACATAAGTGGTTCCCCTTTGATGTGTGTGTCAATCTCCCATAAAATGGGTCACTCATGGGGATATCTTAATCAGCTAGTGCTGCTTTAACAGCAATACAACAATTGGATGGCTTGAAAAAGAGAAATTTTATTTTTGTCACAGTCCAGTAGGCTAAGAGTTCAAATTCAGGGTGTCAACTCCAGGAAAAGGCTTTCTTTGCTGGATCTGGAGAAAGGTGTTTGTCATCAATATTCCCCTGGTCTGGAAACTTCTGAGGTACAGGCATCCAGGTCCTTTTTAAAGTGTATACTCAGCTCCCAACACTATTTCTTGGTAGTATGAAGTCCCCAGTTCTCTGTGCTAGCTTCTTTCATTTATACCTTAAGACACTGACTCAGGTACAAAACAGTGTTATACATTGAGTCCTCTCCTACCACACAATTGCTGCCCAAACTCACTCATTGATGTCACAGAGGCAGGGCTTAAAGCATGCACAATACTGGGAATCATGATCCAGTTAAATTTCTACACACATTTTTAGGGGAAACACAATTCAATCTATCACCAGAGTGTTGCTGATTACCATAAATATACTTTCTATAAATAAAAATGATGTTTATTTGCCATTCGGCTGGCTTGTGTCTTGTGTGTCTGGCTCCACGTACTGAATGGACATAGCACCCTTGGAGTGACTGATGCCATTGGGTGGAATCCTCATCCCCAATGTGCTATTGCTGCTTGGCATTTTGAGGCAGCCTGCCTGTATGTACAATGCAGATTTCAAGTTTTTAAGCTCCTTTCGAAGTGGTTGCCAGGAAATAATAGAGTAAGAGGTGGTACAAGATTTTGACCATTTCCTCCCAACCCAGAACTACCCCATGGCTGACTGCCAGAGTTTCTTGTTGAACTGGAGTGACTTTTTTGGGACTGTATGCAGTCTGAGCCTCTTCCTTCACTGTCCTCCTTCTTTCTCCTCTCATTTCATAGATGTCAAACTTGAACTGTAGTCTCAAGTTTCTCCCTGCTATCTGTTTATTCTCCCCGCTTTCTGTTTATTCTCCCCTTTGCCATTCAGAGCTGTTACCCACAATAAATCTCTTTTACCTTCTTCTTGCATCTCCTTTAGGTAAGCCCAATCAACTCAGTCCTGTTGCTAGAGCTAGGGTGGTAAACGATTGTGGTTAAATTAACTGATAGAAGAGGAGATGGAAAATCCATTTAACTAGTATTTTGACACTACATCGCACGTATATAGAAAATTAACCCTCTTAAGAAAACCAGCTATGGTGAATATCTTCTTTCCTGAGATTAACTCTCTACACTTTCCATCCTGCTCTTTGCTTGGGAATGATGTGGTCTTCTTTAATAGTATTACCTGCTCTGTTGTCCTCTGGCTTGCAGTTGGGCTCAGCCAATGCAAACAACCAGCAAGAGACTAGAGGAAGGGAAAGTGTGAGACTGAGGATACATTTCCCAGTTGCCTTGCTGCTGAGTCACCATGGGTTGACTGCATTCCTCTACTGAAAGCTGTGGCAACTATCAATGGTTGGCATTTTCTCACAATTATGGTAACTTCTTTCTTCCTTTTCCCCATCAGTTCTAGTATCTATATCACCATCTCACTGTGGCTAACAATTTCACCATTTCTTGAGGTTTCCCAACACTTTTCCTAGCCCCTGTACATAGTTATGTGTGCCTGCCTGGACCCTAACTGTCTAATTCATAGACCTAACACACCTTTAATGAGTTATTCATATTCACTGGGTACAAAGTCATTGATTTTCTCAAGCAAATCCTAAGTCATTTGTTCAAAGGCCCTATTATTTCTCAGCTGTTAGGAAGGATACCACCCTTCAGCCAAAGATTAGACAGATCCATGAAACAAACAATAATGCAGGTAGCTCAACCATACATACAAGACTAACTGGGTACATAAGACAGGGACAAGGATGAGAAGGCAGGAGCGGACAGAAAAGATAGACAAATGGAAATGAGAAACCCAAGATCAAGAGGAGGAAAGTGTTGACACACCATGAGATTGACAGCCAAGATCACAAAACAATTTGTGTATTAATTGTTTAATGAGTAGCTAATTTATTCTGCAAATCTTCATTTAAAATGCAATTAGAAAAAGACAAATATGAATAAAGGCTGACTCCGTTCCCATAAATGTGTTGAGATAAATTATCATACAGCTTTTTTCACCATTTGTCACAAGAAGTAACATAGAACTGACCAGAAGCAATAAGCAATCATACTGGAATGTATTAAAGCCCAACATACTGTATTACAGAAAAGATCTTTTCTGAATCAAAATTCTACAAGGATTAATGAATAGGACTCTTCTGTTTAGAATAATTGTTTTCTGTTCTTGGATAAGTATCTGTCTCCGGATAAGATTTCTCCCACACACTGAAGTGTAAATTGAAATAAAATCATCCAAAATGGTGGTTTTATTCTGTCTTGTTCCTGGTCTCCTTGAGAAGTGAAGAAAACTATATATCTTCTTCTGAAACACAATCTTTGTATACCCATGCACATGAAATATGATTACAATTTAGAGATCTTAGGAAAACCTTGTGTCCCATAGTCTTTGCTTCTCTAACCACAAAATTCTGATCCATCAACAGGTTAGAAGTCAACATAATTCTAGAAGACCAAGTTCATCTGATTACAAACTGGTATAGACACTGCTGAGGGAATGGTCTGCCTCTATACTGACAATCCAGGACACTTAAGTAAGGGTCTTGGGCTTAGAAGAGTCAGGGTCTCTCTCTCCCAGTTCCCTCACCATATCAGAAAAACCTTTCCTATGTTCTGGGCATACAGTAACTTTCCCTCTCTTGCACATGTGCCGGCACCACATGACACCTGGCCAACGCCACTTCTCTATCTGTTCCTGGCAAGGTAGGGCCAGGGCCTCTCCAGTCTACAGTATGGAAGGGGTGAAAGTAGAACAACTAACCTGCACAGACCACATGCTGGTGGTACAGGAGGATGTCCTATGCTCATGGGAGACCCGTGCCCACTAGTGAAGCTGATCTCGCAGTCTCTTTTCTATGTGATTGAAGCATTAATTTATGTACATGTAGAGTATGAATGTAACTTTTTTCTTTTATTGGTGATTTTGAACCCTGGTCTGACAGTTTGACTTGGTCAGTAAGATAGCTAGAAAGATACATGTGTTATAGTAAATAGGCAAGTGCTTACATAGGTGTACTTATTTCAGGATAATACTAGCTCTTTGGGTAATGAGAAACTGACAATAATACTAGCTTTCCCCTGACTAGATGGGAAGGAATGGGACAAACTAGAAGAATAATTGAAAGTGGAGCCCTCTCTCAGTGTGGGAATCCCTTACCTACTCTCATAGTCATAAGGGTCTGTTGGCAAACTCAGTGTGGCTAAAAAATGTATTTGTTAACAGAAGAACTTTATAGCTGCTCTTGGTTTGGATTGCTGAAGGTATTAGAACTACATTTTAAACTGCTTATAAAGCTGTCACCAGCACTTTGTGTAATAGTTATAGACATAACCTGGCATTATGACCCCCTTATTCTATCTGATGTTGATGACACTGCTCTGTCTGAGAGCTCTGGAGGCTTTGAGCAGCCATGACCCCTTCAATGGAAACCACCCTGAAGGGTGGTTTCCACTACAAGTCCCACCTCAGAACAAAAACAGCAAGGCTATGTCACCCATTTCCACAAGCAGAGGCTTGGAAAAACATACCCAGCAATGCAAATCTGTATCCAAAAGGCCAAAAAAGGGGGCAAAACGAAAAGAGTGAGACCAATTTACAAAACAATGTAGTTCTAGTTGCGAAAACAGGGAATAATGGGACAAAAACTGATAATACCCCTACAGCAGACCTATGCTAATATTATCAGCTAGAAGGAGGTCTTTTTTAGTTTGACAATGAAAGATCTTATCTGTGCCACAAAGGAACAAGAAATAGAAGGCTCATGGACCTGAGAAAATTTAGACTCCCACATGCCAGCTATCTGACTCCCTATTCAGAGTTCAGAAAAGGAGAATGTACAGGTTACTAAGGTTTCCTTTCCTTCCAACCACAACAAGGCAAGAAAAAAAATTTAATTGGTAGCACTAAAACTAGCAGCATGAGTCATGAATTAAGACTATGAAGACAAAGAATAAAATCTCTTTAAGACTGCATTTGTTGAAGAACCGTGGAGGCCCTCTCTGAAATGATCTAATAACTATCCCTGCCAATATAACTGAGTAATAACATAGCTATAGCTACAATAATTAGGAAAACAAGAAAACTGAAATGAGAGGGACCACCTGCATGTTAACAGACAACGAGATTCGACCATGTTACTTGCACTTGAATTGGTAGAGACATAACCTCACAAATAACACAGAGCCCTGCCATTTTCTGCACAAACCTTTCAATTTTCAGAAATAAATAGAGGTCAAGCAAAGTCCTTCTGTCACTAGTGCCTTATGTTAAGATTAAAGTTTAATAAGAAAATGGAAGAGAAGTGTATTTCTGAGGTTTTTGGATACCAGTGCATAGCTGACTGTGATATCTGTAGTAGGTAGCACCAAAAGAAAGAATACGTTAGGTCGCCGTTGCCAGGACCCTTGCCCAAGCCTGACTATAGGTAAGTCACACTGGGGCCCCTACAAACCTCTGTTGTATATATTGACAATGCTGACACATTAATAAACATTTCTATACACTTTTGCCTCCAAATCATAACAAAATCACTACCTTTAGTATCATTTTAACGTCAGCCAAGTGCCGTCAAGTTGCATCCATTTTAACAGAGCACGTGAAAATCTACGATATGAGCTATAAAGCTGACAACCTGGCCATTTGATCTAGCCACTGACAAACCTCAGAATGACATATAAAACAAGTTCATCTATACATTAGAAATACAGATTAAAATCGGGGGGCAGAGTCAAGATTGCAAACTAAACACATGTCTTCTTAAATATCTCTGAAATGATAATGAAACTGAGCCTTCTGGACATCCAGTGAGCCCTGGGATGCAGCACTGGGCTGTTAATTTGGACTTCACATCACTGAAAACAAAACGTCCTCTCTTTCACTGACCCCACTCTTGGCAAGCACAGGCTTGCACAGGTGGAAGGTAACTCACCCTTTCAAATTTTATATATTTTCTCTACCTTGGCCAGCGGGCAAAACTGGGACTTGACTAGCTGCTGGTTTCGGACACACTGCTGGTGGGACCAGCAACAGCAATTGCCATGATCTGAGAGCCTGGCTTTGGACTCTACACACCTTGGTTTCTTGGCCTTTCTTTCTCCCTCAGCCATGTGGTAGCCATACAGATGCGCTTGTGCAGAATACCATCTTGGTCCACTGGGAAACGGAAAAGCCCAGGCAGAGGCCCCCTCCAGACTTGTTCCTAGACTAGGAGGTGGCGCCTGCCTAGAGGAGAGTGCTTTTCTAGCACGGAGGCAGTGTTTTGCAGAGTGTTGCCTGGCGCTGGGGTCCAGTGGCGGAGGCTGTGGACTCTGGGCATTTTGACAACCTTGGCCTCTCTTTCCACTGGGAGTCTGGTCCAGGCCAGCTGGCAAGACCGTGGGGGATGCCATCTTGTTTTGCTCAGAAGCAGAGTGATCCATACGGAAGCCTCAGCTGGACCTAATTCCTGGGCTGGGAGGCGGTGCCTACCCAGAAGAGACCGCTTTTCCAGTAGAAAAGCAGAATGCTACACAATGTCACCTACAGCTGGTACCTGAGAGCAGAAGCCAGCAGGCCAGTAGCCTTTCTATATTTTGAGCTAGTTTATAACATCTGGGGTTCAATATAGAGGTGCTTGTTTTGTCACCTGGGAAGAGGAACCTATACATCTGAAAACCTAATTGACTTTGGAAGTTGTTAAATATTTTTTACTTCTCATTTTAAGATGGCCTAGAGGAACAACTATGGTCCATCTTCACAGCATCTCTCCCAGCCTCTATTAACCCATGAGAAGCCCAAAAGCAACAAACTTTGGAGAAGACAGTAATCTGGAAATCAACCATTCCATCAGAAGGCCCCCCAAAGAAGCAACCAAAAAACTTCCCAGATGAAGAAGTTTTTCTGAAACTATCAAAAGTTAAATACAAAAGGATTATATAGGGAGACCTCCTAGACCTTATACAAAATGCAGCAGAGCAAAATGAAAAATTGAGCAAGCTGTTTGATCTGATGGAACATCAGTACTCGGAAATTCAACCAATCAAGAACAAAATCAAAGACATAGAAACTTCAATTCAAAGCCAAGAAAACAGAATGAAACAAATTGAAAAGAGAACTTCTGATTTGGAAGACAGAGCTACTGACTCCAGCATTTATGAGGAGAAATCAGAAAAAAGAAACAAGAAAAATGAAGAAGCATTAAGAAGAATATGGGACTCTGTTAAGAAGAACAATCTATGATTAACTGGAATTCCTAAACAGGGCGAGACACTGGAGAACACAGAGAGTACTGTTGCTGAGCTGCTGACAGAAAACTTCCAACAAAATTACGAAAGAAGAGAATATAGATATCCAAGATACATATTGAACACCACTCAATATAGATCTCAACAGAAAGACTCCAAGACATATTCTAAGCAAGCTGAACAAAATGAAACATAAGCACAAACTCTTAAAGGCAGCACAACTCAAAGGAAAGCTAACATTTAGAGGGAAACCCTGTAGGCTTTCATCGGATTTCTGAGCAGAAATGATGCTGGCATGGAAACAGTGGTATGACACATTCAAAGCCTTGAAGGAGAAGAACTTCCAACCAAGAATTATATATCCTGCCAAGCCAGCCAAGTGCCATCCTGCAAAACTATCCTTCAAATATGAAAATGAAATTAAGACCTTCACAGATAAACAGAAACTCAGAGACTTTGTAGAAACCAAAGCAAAGCTAAGAAAAATACTGAAAGAATCTCTTGGCTTGGAAGAACAAAACTGTTAACTTTGTATTTTAGGACACGTTATACAGAATCCTACTTAGAGAAGACTCTAAACACAATCAAAGCTATAATAGTGAAAGAACCAATCTAGTGATCATATCATGTAAACTATGATATCATCATATTAAAAAGAGGTATGTACTACAGTTGTAATAGTCCTTCCAGATAGAGAAGAAATCGACAAAACTGGTAGCAATCAAAATGGGGTTTATACGTAGTTTAGTAAGCGGGATCATCGGGGCAGCCATAAAGCACAATAAAAAAGCAACATACCGTATCAAAAAATGTAATACAGAAGTCTCAGTAACCACAAAACCAACCCTGAAAAAAGTGAAAAATCAACTCACAAAGTCATAGAACACATTAATAAGAACAACAGAGAAAACATCAACATAAAAATAAATGCGTCACAATGGCAGCACTAAACACATACCTATCAATAATTACATTGAATGTGAATGGACTGAATGCTCCAGTAAAGAGACATCAAGTGACATCTTGGATCAAAAAACATGACCCATTTATGTTGCCTACAAGAAACTCACCTTACACTTAAAGATATGAACACACTGAAAATTAAAGGATGGAAGAATATATATCAAGCTAACAATGAACAAAGAAGAGCAGGTATGGCAATTCTAATCTCAGATAAAATCTATTTTAATGGAAAAACCACCTACGTGGACAAGAATGGACACTATTTATTGCTGAAAGTTTCAATACACATGCAGGACTTAAAAATATTAAATATTTATGCACCTAATATTAGAGCACGTAAATACATCAAAGAAACGCTGACTACACTCAAAAAGGAGATCGATCACTCGACAATAATAGTAGGAGACTTCAACACTTCACTCTCAATATTGGACAGATCATCTAGAGAAAAGCTCAATAAAGACACAGAAGACCTTATTGCCACAGTGAACCAATTAGACCTCATCGACATATACAGAACTTTCTATCCATCAGCGGACAACTATACCTTCTCCAGTGCACATGGAATGGTCTCCAGAATAGAGCACATCTTAGGACATAAAGCAATTCTCAACAAAATCCATACCACTGAATTAATGCAAAGCATGTTCTCAGATCATAAAGCCATGAAAGTTGAAATCAATAGCAGAAAAACATAGAAAGTGGAACTCATGGAAACTGATCAACACCTTGCTCAAAAAACAATGGATTATAGAAGAAATCCAGGATGAAATAAATAAATGTATGGATGCCAGTTAGAATGAAAACACTTCCTACCAGAATCTATGGGATACAGCCAAAGCAGTGCTCAGAGGTCAGTTTATCTCCATAAATACACACATTTGGAAGGAAGAAAGAAACCGAATCAAAGAACTGACCCTACAGCTTGAACAAATAGAGACAGAACAACAGAGCAACCCCTCAGACACCGGAAGAAAACAGATCATAGAGATGAGAGCTGAACTAAATGAACTAGAGAACAATTGAAAAAGTGGAAAAGACCAAAAGCTGGTTTTTGAAAACATCCAGAAAATTGACAAACCATTGGCTCAACTGACCAAAGAAAAACAGGAAAGGAAACAAATAACCCAAATAAGAAATGAGAGGGGAGTTGTCACAATAGATCCAACAGAAATCAAAAATGTCATAGGTGACTGCTATGAAAGACTGTAATCTAGCAAATTTGAAAACCTACACGAAATGGACAAATTCCTTGATTCATATCACCTACCCAAATTATCACAAGGTGAAGCGGGACAACTTAATAAACCCATCACAAAGGAGGAGGTTAAAAAAGTCATCAAAAAACTACCAGTGAAAACAAGCTCGGTCCCAGATGGCTTCACCAAAGAATTCTACCAGGCTTTTAGAGAAGAATTATTTCCAGTACTACTGAGACTATTTCACAGAAAAGAAAGGGATGGAATATTGCCAAATTCATTCTATGAAGGCAGCATAACCTTGATAGCAAAGCCAGGGAAAGACCCAAACAGAAAGGAGTACTACAGACTAATGTCACTCATGAATCTAGATGCCAAAATCTTCAACAAAATTCTTGCCAATAAAATACAACAACATATCCAAAAAATAATCCATCATCACCAAGTTGGATTTATGCCAGGGATGCAAGGCTGGTTCAACATCAGAAAAACAATTAAGGTGATCAACCACATACATACCACAAAAGGCAAGAACCACCTGATCTTGTCTAATGATGTAGAAAAGATGTTTGATAAAGTCCGACACCCATTCATGCTAAAAACTCTCACCAAAATAGGAGTAAATGTCAAATTTCTCCATGCAATAAGGGCCATTTAGACAAAGCCAACTGCCTACATCATCCTGAATGGAGAGAGACTGAAACAGTTTCCCTTGAGAATAGGAACTAGTCAAGGGTGCCCACTCTCACCTCTCCTATTCAACATTATACTAGAAGTTCTAGCTGGAGCAATTAGAGAAGATCAAGGAATAAGAGCATCTGCATCATCAAAGAAAAACTAAAAATCTCCCTCTTTGCAGATGATATGATTATATATGCTGAGGATCCCAAACAATCCATAGGAAAACTGTTCAAACTGATAGAAGAGTTCAGCGAAGTCTCAGGACAGAAGACAAACATAAGTAAATAGTAGGATTCCTTCATACCAACAATGAGATTATTAAGGAAGAAATCACCAAGTCAATACCATTTACTATAGCCCCTAAGAAGATACAGTACATAGGAATAAATTTAACTAGAGAAATAACAGACCTTTCCAAAGAGAACCATAAACCCTTACTAGAATAACTAAGAGAGACTTACATAAATGGAGAAACTTACCCTGCTCAGGGATAGGGAGACTTAACATTGTGAAAATGTCTATTTTACTCAAAGCCATCTATTTATATAATGCAATCCCAGTAGAAGTTCCAGTGACATTTTTTTAATGAGATGGAGGAACAAATAATCAACTTTGTTTGGAAAAGGAAGAAGCCCCAGAGAAGCAAATCATTACTAAAGAAAAAGAACACATTGGGAGGACTCTCATTACCCGGCCTTAGAACCTATTACACTGCCACAGTAGTCAAAACAGCCTGGTGCTGGTACAGAAAGAGACCGATAGATCAATGGAACAGAATCAAGACCCCTGAGATGACACCATCTGCCTATGAACAGTTGATATTTAACAAAGGCCCTAAGACATTTGTCATGGTTGGAATTGTGTCCCCCCAAAAATGTGTGCAGCCACATGGCTGGGATATGGTTCCCAGTATCTTGGGACTGTCCTCCATTGTGTGGTTTTGCTAACCTGTATGTTAAAGGATTAGGGTGGGGCTGTGAATTCCTGTGGGGGAAGTTTCCCTGGAGTATGGCTTGCCCCACCCTTAATGCTTTTAGCTTTCAAGGAATAAAAGGAAAACAAAACAAAGGACAATTTGAGAACCTCGCTACCATCAAGCAAGCAGCACCGGGAGCAGAGCGTGTCCTTCAGACCAGAGGTTCTTGCGTGAGGACGCTCCCTGGACAAAGACTGATGCAATATCGGACTTTCTTCCAGAGCCGACAAGGGGAAAGTCTTTCTCTGGAGCGGACATCCTGAATATGGACTTGCAACCTACCGGACTGTGTAAGAATAAATCTTTCTTTGTTAAAGCCATCCACTCTGTGGTATTTCTGTTAGAGCAGCCTAGCTGACTAAAACAACATTCAACTGGGGTAAAAACAATCTCTTCAAAAAATGATGCTGGCAGAATTGGATGTCCATCTGCACTAAATTAAAACAAGACCCATATCTTACACCTTATACAAAAACTCATTCAAACTGGATAAAAGACCTAAATATCAAATCTAAAATGATAAAGCTCATCCAAGAAAAAGTAGGAACAACATGGAAGATTTAATACACAACATAGACAGACTTCAAAATCTGTCAAACAAACCACAATCATCAGAAGAGAAAATAGATAAATGGGAACCACTAGAATGAAACACTTTTGCTCATCCAAAGACTTTATTAATAGAATTAAAAGGCCACCTACAGAATGGGAAAAAATATTTGACAACTCTACATCAGACTGACACCTGATCTCCATAATCTATAAGGTATTACAAAATACCAAAAAAAAAAAGAAAGAAAGATAAGTCATCCAGTTAAGCGATGGGCAAAGAAGAGACCCAGGCAGTGAAAAAACACATGCGGACATTCTCACAATCAGTAGTTATTAAAGATATTCAAATCAAAATGACAATGAGATACCATCTGATTGCTGGAGACGCTGTGGGAAGATTGGAGCTCTCTTACATCCTGCTGATCTCTTGCTGGAGGGAGGCACTGTCTAGCATGCTACAGGGCTCAGACTATGGCATCAGAGAGAAGTAAAATTGGGGACATGTTAGTCCAAGTTTATGGAGATAATAGATGAAGAAAATGGGAGAGTACAAATAGATTAAATATTTTTCTGAGGGGGAGAGAAAGCATCTCTGATGAAGAGAAGTCAGGGTGGCCAGTAACGAGAAAAACTGATGAAAACATTTGTCATAGATTGAATTATATCCCCCCAAAAGTATGTGTTGGGCCATGTTGCTGGGCCATGATTCCCAATATTTTGTGATTGTCCTCCATTTTGTGATTTTCCTGTGCTGTATGTCAAAGGATTAGAGTGGGACTGTAAATCCCTTCATAGGATTACCTCCCTGCTCCACTGTTAAGGAAGGTTGCCTGGAATCTGACTTGCTCCACCCTTAATCCTTCCTCCTGCAAGAGATAAAAGTCAAGAGAAGCAAGCAGAGAATTGGGAAACTCACACCATCAAGAAAGCAGCACCAAGACAAGAGCACATCCTTCAGATCTCAGGTTCCTGCCCCAAGATGCTCCCTGGACAAAGACTGATGCAACACAGGGACTTTCCTCCAAAGCCCACAAGGGGCAAAGCCTTCCACTGGAGAAGACATCCTGAACTTGGACTTGTAGCCTACTGGACTGTGTAAGAATAAACTTTTCTTTGTTAAAGCCATCCTCTGTGGGATTTCCCTTAGAGCAGCACTGGCTTACTAAAACAGCATTGCAAAAACTTGTCAAATTGTATGTCAAAATCATTTCAGTATTTTCTTTATCTTTGTGTAAACCGAAAGTCATGGGGCCATGTTATCACTGGTGATGAAACATGACTGTACCAATATGACCATGAAATGAAGTATCAAAATCTGCAATGGAAATCAGCCAATTCTCCATGACTGATAAAGTTCCATCAGTCTAAATCAAAGGGATTATTCACTATGAATTTGTACCAACTGGACAGTTAGCCGAGTTTACTATTTGACAGTTCTAAAAAGGCTGTGTGAAACAGTAAGACAAAAATGACCTGAACTTTTCAACAACTCATGGCTCTTGCATCACAAAAATGTACCAGCTCACATGGCACTGCCTGTGAGGGAGTTTTTAGCCAGTAAATAAATAACTATATGGGAATGCCCTTCCTACTCACCTGATCCAGCTACATGCACATCCCACTGTAGGTGGGATTGCAAACTGCTGCAACCTGTTTGGAAAGTAATCTGGTGTTTCCTTAAAAAGCTGAATCTAGATATACCATTTGACCCAGTAATTCCACTGCTTGTAATATATCCTACAGAATCAAGCCCATACACACCAACTGATACACACACATGAATGTTCATTGCAGCACAGTCCACAATAGCAAAAAGATGAAATCAACCCAGATGCCCAACAACAGAGAAATGGATAGGTAAACTATGGTTTGTATATTCAATGGAACACTATGCAATGATAAAGAACAATGATGGTTGCAGGAAACATCTCATAACCTGGTTTCAACTGGAGAACATTATGCCGAGTGAAACTAGTCAGAGACTAAAGGACAAATATTGTATGAGACCCCTGCTACAAGAACTTAAATACAGACTCATGCATAGAAGAAAAGACTCTTTGACAGCTGCAAGGACCGGGAGGGAGAGAAGTTAAGGGGGGAGCATCTAGATCAGATAGTTGTTAGAAATTTGGTTGGGTGAAATCGGTGACAGCACACATTAGAGAGAAGATCAATAACTGGACTTCAACACAATTTGTGTACTTCTCTCATCTTAACCCAATATTGCAAGGAGAAAGTAGCTGGGGCGGGGGGCTGGGGACCATGCTGTCAGGCGAAATTGAGGCCAATTGGCACAGCTAGTGTTTTGCTAATGAGGAATCTCTGCACACCACATCAGTAGGTGGCGTCTGGGATCTTAAATGCTGCCAAGCTGCCATCTGAGGGTACAGCAGATGGTCCCAACTTAGCAGGAACGGTTGATTACCAAGGTCCATAACGACACGGAGGAAAGAGAATCCAGAATACTGAGAGACCCACATCAGTGGGTCTCTACATCTACTTGTGACCAGAAGAACTGGATGGTGCCTGGCCACCACCAGTGATATCCACGACAGAGCTCACAAAGTTCAGTCTCATTGGCAACAAAAGAATAAATAGGGGTGCACTCAGATCTCCAGAACAAGACTGCAACTGATGGTCTGGGGGCTTTGGGGTTCCCCTGGGAGCATGGCCCCTGGTCCTGATGCTGCCCCTGCCCATTAATCATGATGGTCAACTTTTTGGACAGCAATGGATTGGACTTGGTGATGCACAGTGACAGTGCCTTATGGTTCTATGCATCAATAGGATGCCTGGAGGAAGGGGAGTGGGTGGAGAGGAGGGAATTAGAGACTGTTAGGAGGATAGAATATGTATGGAGCAAAGAAGAGGGATGTGCTGCTACCAGGCAGGAAGAGCGGTGGTAGCTGCACATAGGTGAGCGTGCAAATTTATATGGGAATGTACATTTTTATTCAATCATAATTAAACAAAAAGTGCCTCCCTGTGACAAGTTGAGAATATGACACCTGGCCTGAAATACCCAGCTAGCTGCTAACATTATCAACTTGGGCACTATCAGTCATTGTCCAAGAGGTGATCCCTTGGGTCACTGGGCTAGTGAGCAGAAGCTGATTTCCTAAAAGCCCTGTCTCATGTGGGAGATGACGTAGTATGGCAGGAAGAAAGATGCCTAAGTTGGATCAGATGGAAGAAGATTACAGTAAGATCCCATCTGCTGTTCCCTGGCTCAGTGAAGGTAGGTGAGTAACTTACTTAAAACGTCACTTCTCTATAATGGGACAAACAAGTCTGTTATAGGTGTGCTGAGAATTAGGTGAAAGTATCTAGCCCAGTGAATAGTAGATGTTACTATCTGCTTCTTGTGACATATCCTCTTAGGATTTCCTTTCTCCTTGGGCCCACATTCTAAGAGTTTCCCACTGCTGTTTAGCAAACTTCTCCAAACTTACTAGTGTAAAATGACAAGAATGATATACTGTTGTTATTATGTGTGGTTCTACCGGTTGGCTGGATTCATCTCAATGGTTCTCACTCAGGTTCTTGGAACCATCAGACAGGGGCTATCCTGGAGCTCCATCAGAAGCTGCCCCTCTCATATGTCTACTATCTGGAAAGGGATGATGCAAATGGCTGGGACACTTTGAGCATCTCTATCTCTGTGCAGTAGGTCATTACACTTTCGCACATAAGGACTCAGGATCTCAAAGCTGTATGTCGACAAGTGAGAGAAACTGAGAGTACTCTAGGTCAAAGTTGTACCACCTTTTACAGTCCAACCCTAGAAGTCACACAGCTTCACTTCCATTCCATTCTAGGCATTATAAATGAGTTACTGGGACTGAGAACAATTAGGGATGAACAATTAGGCTACACTTCCTGATAGTGAAAAGAATGCTGGACATGTTTCATAGCTACCAGAGAAGTCAAAACTTGTGTCGTTGACCAAGCCTCTGATATGTACCTTCCTCCTTATTCTATTACAGAAAGGGCCATGGACTACTGAAGGTAGACACAGATAATATCTAAGAGATCACTATTTTTCAATTCAGTCTCCAAACTTCCTACCCATGTTTACTGTATTTTTATAGAGGAAAACACTGAGGCCAGTTTGGATCATTCAACCCATCCTTAACAGTAGATACGGTCAATTTCCTGTGGAAAATAGGAGGCTAATGTGACTCAAACCACTATTTTCAAAGTTGGTCAGAGGCTGGGTGGAAGGGGCTCAGGCTGTAGCAGGACACTCACTTGAGTGGGAAGTTATGAAAGAATTTATAGGCAGGTTGGGGTGTTGAACAAGAGCAGCCTTGTCCATATGTCAACCCTACAAGCCCAGCTCTTATAGGTAGGCTTCACAAGTGGTAGCCCCAAGATGAAGTTTAATGTCCAGGATGTTTACTGAGGAGCAGTTTGGGGAACAATACCTGCAGAAGGGCAGGAAAGGATGAGTAGAGGGAAAATCCGGGCTGTGGTAGTTTCAGTAGAAACCACAGTGGATGCTATAGGGAGTTCTGAAATAGAACGCCCCACGGAATGGCCCAGCTGGGCCAAGTGGCCTTTGGACACGTGTGTCAGTCAGTACTTTGTGTGATGCCTAAAGAGATGAAAGACCAAGCAAGAGGTTGGCAATGAGGGCCTTTTGTTGCTATCACTCTCGGTAGCTAGTGAGGAAGTTCTTCTTTAAAGTGGGTCTGGGCAGCATTCACAGTGTTGTTTTTTCAGTCATAAATGATAGTAGGGTCTTTGCCCCCAGAGATTTTGATTCACTAGGTCTGTAGGAGGCCAAGCCTGGGAACCCATGTTTCTAAATGTTTCCTTGGAACTCTTATTCACAGCCAGGTTTACGCTGCAAGGGTCAGGCACTGGGACTCTGTCTGCATTTAGAGGGGAGCGACATCAAAAGATGTGGTGCATCAAGAGTGGAATTTAGAACTTGGAGTGGGATTTAATCCCCAAAGTTGTTAATTTTCTGAGCCAGGACCTGTACCAGCGTCCTCCAACAGCAAGCTCCCAATAGTGGTCAGCTTGTTGAATTGAAATTTGAACTCATTAAAAGGGCCCATTTCTCTGCCTAATAAAGCAGATCTACTACACACACAAAATTCTGGAGACAGTGTTGTAGGCTCCTGCCTAAATCCATTCTGCAAGACTGGATTTTCTTTCAGTGTGAACACTACTCTGCTTTTCCTTCTCTTATGTGCTTTGGCAGTTTCAGTATGACTGTAAAATGTATCAAAAGAAAACTGGCATTCATCTTGAGTTCTCTTGTACTCAGCAAAGTTAATAAACAGATGGGAGCTTTCCAGGCCAGAGACAGTTTGGTTAACACTTTACAACATATTACAACATACAGGTGTTAACCTTTATGTCTGTGGGTATTATATATCGCTAATTGGGAAGTTATTGGTCTGTTATTTTCTAATAACACTGCTCACACGCTTTAAAGGATTCATTTCCCAATTCTTGTGATATATTATTCACTATTAAGTGCGTGGGGAACAGAGAGATTCCTCGGTGGGATGCGACTTTCTGGCATTGTTGGCAATAAAAGAATCAAATGGCCCTGCTGTTACACAGGACATTTATTTATCTACAAAGGCTGAGAAAAAAGAAAAGGGGAAAAAAAACACAGAATCAACAAAGCTGATTGGATGCTTGCAAATGTTCCACCCCGGTGTCTCCAGATTTTTTTCCTTTTGTGTTTCAGCTAAAGGCACTGGGAGGATCAGAGACCTCATCCCAGCTCTGTTTACTCTGGGAACAATCAATGATGTATGAATAATAATGCCTCCCTCTATCCATGACTAATTGAATTGCAGCAACTTGGTGGTGGTGAGGGGCTTGGCACAGCCAGTCTATCACCCAGCCTTCTCAAGTAGCTGCAGATGGTGATTGATGCTGCACGCTTCCTAGCAAGCATCCTTGAACACCTAAGTGCAGGAGTGTGAACCCGCATTCTGAGTTTCTATTAACTCAAGGCCTCAAAGGGAGGAGCCAAATATTGTGAGTCAAAGACAAGTGTGGTAATCAGAGGGCGAAGGGAAGAAAACCAGTCTCCAAGCCTGTCCTCACCTTATTTTCGGCGATTATTTATCATGGGGAGTAACTGCTTACCCAGTGACCTGGTAGGTATAGAGAGTCTGCCGAGGCCATACCCATAAAAGGCATTTGACTAACGTGAGGTACAGAGAACCCCACTTGTTTGGAAAACAAAAGATAATCCAGACCCAGATGTGCTCTGTAAAAGGATGTTCTGAAGATAGCACATGATGGGTGTGAGGGTGCGGGAAGGGCAGGGTAATGAGGAGAGAGGTATGGAGCAGTTGGAAATGGAGGCCTGTGGCCCATCTATATTCCAACAATGGGTCACAGGCCGACCTGGATGTTTGACTGCCCTTTGTCTGTGCTGTGTTTACACAGTGGAACCATGCAGATGGGGCCCCCAGACAGTCGGACTTGTTCTCCCAGTGTGAAGGTGACCTTGCTGAACTGCCATTGGGGAAGCTTATGCTCCATTCCTACTCTATATGGGGTTTGGACACTAAGTCATCCAATTATGGGGTCAGTGCTTTCCACCTCAGTTTTATTTAGTCTAGAACAGGACCCAGGTTGGGATTTTCAGATGAGAGCTGGGCATACCACCCTTGCTGTTCTTAGTAGCAGAGACTGGCTGGGATGGCAGTTTGGGCAGCTGGGGGTGAGGAGGAAGGTACCAGATACCTGGAGCTGATACAGTCTCCTTTGTGGTGGAGGTCCAGGGAGGGGCCACATTGAGCAACACAGCTTTACATGCTACATACCCCCAAAACAGTTTCTTTTTAGTTTTCTCATCAGTTCACTAGGCTTTAAAAATCATCTATATTACTACCAAATGTTACCATTTTACTGTTCATGAGTTTCCACGCTGTACTTTCCCATTTAAGAATAAAGTATGCTCTGCCTATCCTGAACATTACAAAAACAACTGAGGGAAAGCTGGACAGGCAATAGAGAAGACTGAAGAAGAATGGATGCCTTTGAATTATAGTGTTGGTGGAGAACATTGAATATAACATGGACTTCCAGAGGAACTAACATATCTGTCCTGGCAGCATACAGCCAGAACACTCCTTAGAAGCAAGCAATGTGAGACTGCATCTCACTCTGGACACGTTTTGAGGAGGGATCAGTTCCTGGAGAAGCACATCATGCTTCACAGAGCAGAGGGTCAACGAAAAAGAGAAAGACCTTCAGTGAGATGGATTGACACAATGGTTGCAACTATAGGCTCAGACATAGCAACGATTGTGAGGATGACACAAGAGCAGGCAGCATTTTCGTGTTGTACATAGGGTCAGAACCTGCTGAAGGGCACCTGACAACACAACAACATATTGTTCTTACAAAAAAAGGAGACATTTAAAAAAATTCTCTGTGCTGTTTTCCACCCATTCTTTCATTTCTGGTGAATAACATAAAACCAGAAGAAGGAGGGCACACTAAGAAGCAGTAGTCTCTTCCTTGGTGGGACTGAGGTGTGAGCTGCAGGTAATTCTGAATCCATACAGGAAAATTAAGTTTCCAACACATTTTGCTTCCCAGTCCTGCTTAACCACATAAACAAGATAGGCAATGAAAGTGGAAGTTTCCTGAGCTTTTACGAAGTGAGAAATACACTTAATTCCTGAGTCCAGGCTGTTGTTACATTTTTAGTCCTTGGTTTCCAATCCCCAGCCCAGCCTACTAAATAAATAATGTGACCACCCCGGCAGAGGCCACACTCCTGGGGTTAAGATATTCCACCTAAAATCCTCTTGCTCTTTCTTAGCTGATATTCATGGCCACTGTTCTTGTGCTTTGAATACCAAATAGAGGGAGACAGAGCTGGCTTAGTGGCTGCCCAAGTGAGGTGGGGGCGGGAGGAGGAGAAACATTTACCCCTGCAATTTTTTTTAAAAATAAATATTCTGTTCTTCCGGAAGCCAGATTCTTCCATTTGTTTAGAAGCAATCAGCCAAAGAAAAAAAAGCTAAGTGCCGTCGAGTCGCAGCAGAGTTTATTAATACAGGAAAACAGAAAACAGAGCAGTCTGTAAAAAGGCAACCTGTCTGGCCCTGAGACTATGTCCAAATCCTGCTGCTACCTTTGGCTTGGATTTACTGAGGTGAGTTTTGCTTTGTTATCCAGGGAGCTATGAAGGCAACCATCCCCCATTATGCTTATTTCCCCTAACATCCCCCCCTTGCACCCCCACATTTAGTGTATAGATATCATCTACACATGACCGTTCATCTACTGTATTGAAAAGAAGCTCAAAGGAGGCACTTGAAAGAGAAAACGATCAGGGAGGAATGAAGAGGTAAGGGAACTAGGCAAGGATTTAAAGAGGAAAAAAGAGAGTAGTTGAAAGAGAAGAGATAACAGAAAACAAAAGTGGAGCCCCAACAGTGACAATTGTCATCGAGTCAACCTGGGATCCCTCCATGGTCTGGCATATGTAACCAAGTTACAAATAGGTGATTCTTTTCTCTAGAAAGTCAACCTGTGTTAGTTATTTAAGTGTACAGAGAAGGAAGGGTATGCTAAGATGATTTCTACCTGAAACTAAGTACTCCCAATATTCCAAGTTCATTTTAATCCTCCTAAAATTCTAAGAAGTAGATATTATTATCATCTCCATTTTATAGATAAGACACTGGAGGCAGAAAGAGGTCAGGAAAATGCCAATCAATTGACCCCAGAGTCTGGCTCCAACAACCTTGGGAGCTGTTCCTCAGGACCCTCAGGACCGTCTGGATTCTCCTTCCTGGAGACATGCTTCATCCTGACTCCTGCATGGGCAGCTGGAGTTATGAAAGCATTTATCCTTCAAAACATGACATAATATTCAATCTGGACGAAAGCTGGAAAACCTGGTGGCATGGTGGTTAATAACGACATCCACTAACTGAAATGTTGCAGTTTGAATCCCTCAGGAGCTCCTTGGAAATGCTATGGAGTAATTTCACACTGTCCTAGGAGCTCTAGAAACCCCTGTGGCATAGTGGTTAAGCACTATGGTTGCTAACCAGAAGATCAGCAATTCAAATTTGCCAGGCTTTTCTTTGAAACTCTATCAGGCAGTTCTACTCTGCCCGTAGGGTTGCTATGAGTCAGAACTGACTCGATGACAGTGTTTTTTTTGTTTGTTTTTAATAGGATCTCTATGACTCTGAATTGACTTCATAGCAATGGATTGGTTTGGTTTTTCAAGAGTGTCACCTGAATATGATATATTACAACTGTCACTGAGGTAGTTCAAAAGGCCTCTTGTTTTCTGGAGGTGTTAGGCAACATGTAACAAAGACAGAATTCTAGGTATTCAAATGAAAAAGTCACCTTTCTCCATTCCGTAACTGCGAGGATGTCTTCAGCTTCTAAAACAATCTATTCAGGCAGTCTCCAACATAATCAGACATTACGGAATAAATAAACACAATCTTCTTGGAGACATAGGTTATTAAAATTTAAAATGAGTATATCCTTTTTATTTTAGTTCTACTTCCATGTGTTTACTCTATAGAAAAAGGGACAATTTTGCAAAGATCTTTTCAAGGATTGTCTTTGCAGCTTTACTTGAAATAGCAAAATTAGAAACGTCTTTCCATAAGGATTCTTGAAACACCATATTTTATGCACTGTATTATCTTTTAAAGCAGTAAGATCTATCTGTACAATCTAAAATGGAAGAATTGTCTAAGATATTTTACTAAGTGAATATAGAGTTATAAAGAGAAATGTCCCATTTTGTTAAACAATTTTTTCATGAAATAACAATTATATACTTAGAGAAATCAATGAAAAAACATTCTGAAAGCAAATACTTTGTCTGTAGTCAGAGTATAGTAGTTGTTTCTGGAGTGGAGATTATCCATTTGCTAATTACATATCTGCATCATTTAATGGAAGGAGTTCATTGGTGATGTAAACCCGTAATGTGTTTGGCTGTTCACCAAAAAGCTGGAGATTTAAGTCCACCCAGGTGTTCATTGAGGTTATTGTCAGTCCTGGGTCAGTCTTTGTCCTTACTCTTGCTCTTCAGTTATTTTTTTCCTTCTCCCGTGGTTTGCAAAATAAAGAAAATACTTACCTGAGAATGATAAAGAACCCCAACTGCAGTGATTTTTCCTACCTACAGGAAGAAGTCATATATAACAAATCTCTGGAATTGCCTTTTGGACAGCCAAAATACCTTGTGGTAGAATATTTTCAATAAGAGTATCCCTCTGTTGTGTACTTGAATTACATAGCCATTTTTTAATCTGGCAGAAAGTAGACAAGTCTTAGTGAATTCCTCTGTCCCTTCTCTTTCAATTTTTCTAGAAATTTATTTGCTCATTGCAGTTGTTGATAGGTGCCATTAAGTCAGCTATGACTCATAGCAAAACAGTAAGAAAACACTGCCTGGTCTTGTGCCACACCCCAAATCAGTTTTATGCTTAAGTCCATTGTTGCAGCCACTGTGTCAATCCATTTTGTTTAGAGGCTTCCTCTTTTTTGCTGACCCTCTACTTTACTAAGCATGATGTTCTTCTCTAGGGATTGAACCCTCCTGACAACATGTCCAAAGTGTACAAGATGCCGTCTCACCACCCTGGCTTCCAAGGAGCGCTCTGGTTGTAGTTCCTCCAGGACAGACATGTTTCTGATTTTGGCAGTTTGTGGTATATTCAATATTCTTCTCCAATACCACAAATCAAAGGTGTCAGTTCTTTTTCTGCCTTCCTTATTTGTTGTCCAGCTTTTACATGCATGTGATGTGGTTGAAATTACCATGGCTTGAGTCAATCACACTTTAGTCCTCATGATAGCGTCTCTACTTTTCAACACTTTAAAGATATCTTTTGCAGCACATTTTCCCAAAGAGTCTTCTGATTTCTTGACTGCTGGTTCCATGGACATTTATTACGGAACCAAGTAAAAGGAAATCCTTGATGCCTTCATCTTTCTTCCATTTATCATGATGTTCCTTACTGGTCCAGTTGTGAGAACTTTGGTTTTCTTGATGTTGAGGTGCAATCCATACTGTAGGCTGTGGTTTTTGCTCTTCATCACTTTCAGGAAACAACCTGTCATCCACATAACATGGGTTGTTAATGAGTCTCCAGTCTTGATTCTCCATTCTTCTTCATATAGCCCAACTTCCCCGATTATTTGCTCAGCACACAGATGGAAAAGATGTAGTAAAAGGATATAACCTTGACGCACACGTTTCATATCCTTAAATCATAGTGTCCCCTTGTTCTGTTTGCATGACTACCTCTTGATCTATGTACAGATTCCTCACAAGTTTTTGTGTTCTGTACTTAAGTGTTCTGGAATTCTCATTCTCTACAGTGTTATCCGTGATTTGTTATGATCCACACAACTGAATTTCTTTGCATAGTGAATAAAACATAGGTAAACATCTTTCTGGGAGTCTCTGCTGTCAGATTAGATCCATCTGATATCTTCAACGGTATCCCTGATTCCAAGTCTTGTGAATCTGACTTGTGTTTCTGGAAGTTCCCTGTCAGTGTACTACTGCAGTCACTTCTGAATGATCTTGAGCAAAATTTACTTGAGTGTGATATTAATGATACTGTTTGATGATTTCTGCATTTCATTGGATCATATTTCTTTGGAATAGGCATAAATATGGATTTCTTCCAGTCAGTTGTCTAGGAAGCTACCTTCTAAATTTCTTGGCTTAGTGAATGAGCACTTTCAGCACTGTATCTATTTGTTGAAGTATCTCAATTGCTATTTCATCAATGTCTGGAGCCTTGTTTGTCTTTTAATGCCTTCAGTGCAGCTTTGACTTCTTTCTTCAGTACTACAGGTTGCTGATTTTATCCTACCTCTTGAAATGGTTGAATATCAACCAATTCTTTTCACTATAATGATTCTATGTATTCCTCCCATCTTCTTTTCATGCATCCTGAGTCACTTAATATTTTCCTTCTGCAGTCCTTTACTATTGTCAACTCAAGGCTTGATTTTTTTTTTCAGCTTGAGAAATGTGGAGCTTGTTCTTCACTTTTGGTTTTCTGTCTTCAGCTCTTTGTGCATGTCATTATAATGATTTACTTTGTCTCCTCGAGCTGCCCTTTGAAATTTTCTATTCAGTTATTTTACTTCATTTCTTTGTTTTGCTTTAGCTACTTGACATTAAAAAGCTGGTTTCAGAGTGTCTTCTGATATCCAGTTTGGTCTTTTCTTTTTCTCTTGTCTTTTTAATGACTTCTTGCTTTCTTCATGTGTGATAGCTTTGATGTCATTCCACAGCTCATCTGGTCTTTGGTCATTAGAATTCAACACATCAGATCTGTTCTCAGCATGGTTTCTAAACATCGGTGGTATGTAATCAAGATCATATATTGGCTGTTGTGGACTTATTCTAATTTTCTTCAATTTCATTTGAACTTGCATATGAGTAATTGATGATCTGTTCCACTGTCAGCAACTGGTCTTGTTCAGACTGATGATATTGAGCTTTACCATCACCTCTTTCCACAGATGTAGTTGAATTGATTCCTGTGTACTCCATCTGGCAAGGTCCATGTGTACAGTCACTGTTTATGTTGGTAAAAAGAGGTGTTGTCAATGAAGAAGTCACTGATTTTGCAATATTCCATCATGCAATCTTCAGCTTCATTTCTGTCTCCAAGGCCACATTTTCCAACTATCAATCCTTCTTTGTTTCCAACTTTTGCATTCCAATTACTAGTAACTATTAGTGCTTCCTGATTGCACTGTTGATCAACTTCAGACTGCAGAAGCTGGTGAAAATCTTCAATTTCTTCACCTTTGGGCTTTGTGGTTGGTGCATAAGTCTGAGTAATAGTCATATTAACTGTCTTTCCTTGTATATGTATGGATCTTATCCTATCACTGACAGCACTGAAATGTTCTTTTTGACAATGAATGCAACACCATTGCTCTTCAAGTGTCATTCCCAGTATAGTAGAGCAAACAATTGTCCAATTCAAAATGGCCAATGATGGTCCACTTCAGCTCACTAATGCCTAGAATATCAGTGCTCACATGTCCCGTTTTATTTTTGTCAATATCCAATTTTCCTAGATTCATACATTGTACATTCCACATTCTGATTATTAATGTATGCTTGCAGCTGTTTCCTCTCATGTTGAGTCCTGCCACATTAGCAAATGAAGACCCCAAAAGTTTGACTCCATCCATGTCATTAAGGTCAACTTTACTTTGAGGAGGTAGCTCTTCCCCAGTCATCTTTTCAGGGTCTTGCAACCTGGGTGCTAATTTTTCAGCAATATATCTAGCAATATTCTATTGCTGTTCATAAGACTTTCACTGCCTTATTCTTCTCAGGTTCTTCTTCCTAGTGTGTCTTAGTCTGGAAGCTCTGCTAAAATCTATGCACCATGGGTGACCCTGCTGGTGTCTGAAAACTGAAGACATAGCTTCCAGCATCACAGCAACACACAAGCCCCACAGTACAACAAACTGACAGACAAGTGTGACGTTCATTTGCCTGGTGCCACGTAAATAGAAGACATATACACATTCTGCTCTGTAAATGAGGGAGCTGGGTTAGAATTTGCTTCAAATGCTAGCTTTTTTTTTCTATCTGTCTTTCTGTGTACTTTTTTTTTTAATAGGGGACGGTGAATTTATTTTTTTTATTATGACTGAGTGAAAAAGTGCATTCCCGTATAAATTTACATGCTCACCTATATGAAGCTTCCACTGCTCTCCCTGCCCAGTGACAGCACACTGTTCCTCTCTCCTCCGTACATGTCTCATCCTCCCAACAGTCTCCTATCCCCTTCTCTCCACCCACTCTCCTTCCTCCAGCCAGAGGTCAGCAGGGTGATATCCTGTAGATGCGTAGAACCATAAAGTGCATCCAATATATGGTCACTCTGCATCACCAAGTCCAATCCATTCGTGTCAGAAGAGTGGACCTTCACTATGATTTATGGGCAAGGGCAGCATCAGGGCCAGGGGCCATGCTCCCTGGGGAACCACAAAACCACTGGACCATCACTTAAGTTCTTTTAGTGGAGACCTCAGGGTGCACCAATTTTTATTCTTGTGTTGCCAGTGAGACTCAACTTAGTGAGCTCCATCACGGCTATCTCTGGTGGTGGTCGGGCGCCATCTGGCTCTTCTGGCCCCAAGTCGATGTAGGCACCCACTCATGTGGGTCTGTCTATCTTCTGGGTTGCCTGTACCCCGTGTCATTTTAGTCCTCGGTGAGCATCCATTCCTGCTGAGTTGGGACCACTTGCTGTGTCCGCGGATGGCAGCTTGGCAGCTTTTAAGACCCCAGACGCCACTCACCAATGTGGGGTGCAGAGATCCCTCTTAGCAAAACGCAAGTTGTTCCAGTTGGCCTCGATTTTGTCTAAGAGCATGGTCCTCTGCTCCCTGCCCTAGCTACGCTATCCTTGCAATATTGGGTTAAGACGGAAGGAGTATTCAAGTTATGCTGAAGTCCATTTAATATTGTTCTTGTTTCTAATGTGTGCTATTACCAATTTCACCCAACCAGTTTTCTAACAACTATTTAATCTAAACCCTTCCCCCCTCGCCATCCCTCTCTGCCCTCCCTTGCAGCTGTTTCTATAAAGCCCAATTTAATACTCTAAAGTTGTTGTTTTCCCTCTACTAATTTTTATTCTTTTTCTCTACTGATTTTTAACTGACTTCTTAATAAATTAAATGATTTTAAGCTTTTAAAATTTTAATAATTATTTTCATGCCTTTGGACAAATTTTACAATAACTTAACATTTTACCTTAGAATTTCTATAAATTTTGAAAAAACTTCTACATCAACTTTTCACTGGATTTCAGTGACAATTATGTTCTTCTAAAGAATTTTCCATAATAACAAAATTTAAGAATTGTATTTATATGATTCCAATTTTATACATTAGTAATGATAAACAGATATGGGTTATTACATAGAGATTCATTTTATAACAAAGGCATGAAAAACAACAGGTGACAGGAAAGTCACTAAGCTAAGCCAAGTGCCATCGAGTAGGATCCAACTCTAAGAATGTTAAATATTAGCACTATACTGAAACCAATAAGGACTTTTTTTATTTGAGCTTTGAAGGTCCTCACCTATGAGTTTATTATTCACAGATTCAGCTCCTTACTTAGATATGCAGGCTTGTTTAGGTGTTAGATTAGCAATATCTTTTTAATATTGAACTAATTTCTTAAATTAAGAAGTAAAATTACTTCCATTATCAGAATTGCTTTATTAACTTCATTAGAGCATGCCATCTATTGACATCTGCTAGAAAACTGCCATAACAATTATATAACTTGCTTCTCTTGAGAAAGGACAATATTATAATAAAAATATAAACATTTTATTTATTTACTAAAAAATAAAAATGAAACAATGTCAGTAATATCCAGTGATGTCTCTTGGATGTAGTGACCATAGGTTACGACTACATAATGCCTGGCATACTCAATTCCTCTATCTATAGTGTTGCTGTTTAAATTATGATATGTTATTATTTTCTCACTGATAAAATATACTCATTTATAAGACAGTGCTTCCCAGAGTAAATGCTTAATGAATATTAACTTCTCTTCCCCCATCTTTCCTCTTTTGTGTCAGTAAAAAACCGTTGGACCCCAAACAGAGGCCTCTCAGCCTCTGAGCTCCATCTGAGGCCACTCCTGTCAGGCTTGTTTCCTGGGGTGGGAGGAGCCCACTGCTTCGGTTAAGGGTTCAAGTGAACCCTGCTTGGGGATGAATGCTGTTGTGGGGCTTCATTCTAACGTGCACTAAAATAAGTATTGCCAGATGCTTTGTATGGTCTCCCTGAAGATATACTGACCAGAAAATGCAAGTAGAGTTAGGACAACATATTTTGACTTCATGAGTTGAGGCCTATAGATGTTAATGTTGGTTTCCAATTGTTTCATGGGACATCCTCGTTTGTTAATACTATTCTGTTGATGCATTCAGAGATTTTGCACTTGAGAGGGGAGAGACTTCTAAATTTGAAAGATTGCAAAAGTTTAAGAAAGAATTTCATGCTTAGAGAGGTGCATCTGTGATAATCCCAATAAGTAAGTTGAAAGCCATTCATTAATGAGCAAGATTTATTATCATTCTTTTAAGCACACAAGCTTTGGCAGAGTGCTTGCTACAATGCTAGATCACAAAGACTATGATAGAAATAGAACTGACATATGAATGGAACATCAAACACAAAAGAGCAATAGTCATGCACTAATGGTATCTAGGGGCTTGGAGGAACATAGAGGGTTACTCAGAGGCACACTTGACTGCTGTTATTACTACAAATCAAAAAGCCCTTCTACATACTGCTTACAATGCAAGTGTCATTAGTGTACAACTTATAGCAGATAAGAATAGCAAGAGAACAATGAGTGTGTTAAAGGTGTTCTCCAGTAGAATATTTTCACTTTATAGATGAGAAAGTTGAGGCCAGAAGAAGAAGTCATTTACCAACAGTAACACAGAGAGAAGAAAACTGGGGAATAAAATGCACCCATCCTGAGTCCTAATCCACTGCTGTTCCTGCTACTTTACTTTCACACCTTTCTCAGTTACTCATCTTCTCCACAGATCATTCATCCAGATCTTTCTCTTCCTGAAGTTTACTTTAAAAAGAGAATGTGCTAAACAGTCAAAAAGCTCATTGAGCTGGTAGAGTCAAGATGACAGACTAGACACATGTCTTCTTAATTCCCTCTGAAAACTAAGGCCTGGATTGATAATTAAATGGAGCTTTCTGGACCCAGTGAGCCTTAAGACACAGCATAGGGCTGTCAGTTTGGACTACATGTCACTGAATGGGAAACTCCTCTTTCGCTCAACCCCACTTTTGTTGAATTGGCTGGCATTTCTAACTATTTTTCTTTTTGCTGGCCAGCACGTGGGGGATGGGCTTAACTGACTGCTACACAGAGCTGCAGTGCTTATGCAATCACTGGGTGGAACAGCCACATTTTGAAAGCCTGGCTCTGGATTCAGAGGACCACAGCCCCTCCACCCACTCTTTTCAGACCTCCACAATAGATTCAGCTATTACACAGCGGGTGGGACAGATTGACCAGGATGCCATCCTGCTTGAGTGCAAAGTGGAGTTAACCAACTGGAGGCCTCAACAGGAGCTAATTCCCAAGCTGGGAGGCAGTGCCAGCACAGGGAGCACTTTTCCAGCAAAAAAGATGTGTTTACCACAGTGTAGCCTTATGGATGGGCCTGGCAGGGGATAACAGCTGGCCAATAGCCTGCCCTGCTTTGAACCACATCACAGCATTTGGGGAAATCTCAATAGGCGCCCCCCTTGTCAGCCAGAAGGAGGGTCTTGCCACATCTGATGGCATGATTGATTTTGGAGGCTGCCAGATAGCTTTCACCTTTTTAAAATAAAACTGCCAAGAGAAACAACTGTGGTGCAGCCTGATGACATATCTTCCAGCCTTTACTGACACATATCATAGGGTTGGCCAACGGCCCCCCAGTGACTCCATAAGTAGGGCATTGTCTTTGCCAGCCAGGAGGTGGAGCCTGCTATCTCAGAGAGTCCACTGGGCTTAGTCAATGGAGTACATGCAAGTGGCTACTGACCAACAGCCTTTTCAGAACTGTGCCTCAGCTCTTGTTGAAGCAACACCAGAGAAACAAAACAGACTCTAGATATCCCCAAAGCCATAAACCCTAGTCAAACATTTAAAGAAACATTCTACCACGGCTCCAGAAAACTTCCAAAATGAAGAACTAAACAATTTCTCAGGTGAAGAAGCTTTTCTGAGACTATCAGAGGTTGAGTACAAAAAAATTATGTAGAGACAGCCCTGCTAGACATTATACAAAATGCAGCTGAGCAAAATTAAACATTAAGAAAGCTGTTCGAACTGATGGAACATCAGCATTCTCATATCTGACAGATCAATAACAAAATTACAGAATTAGACAATTCAATTCAAAGCCAAAATAACAGAATTGCACACCTGGAAACTAGACTTACTGACCTTCAAGATAGAGCTACTGACACCAGGATTTATAAGGAGAAATCAGAGAAAAGAAAAATGAAAAAGCATCAAGAAACATACAGGACTCTATCAAGAGGAATAATGTATGGTTAATTGGAGTCCCTAAACACGCAGGGACACCTGAAAACACGAGTATTGTTTTTGACTGGCTGACAGAAAACTTCCCTGAAATTATGAAAGAAAAGAACATAGATATCCAAGATATGTATCAAAAAACACAGAAAATAGACCCCAAAAGAAAGAAACCAAGACATATTACAATCAAGCTTAACAAAATGAAACAAAAGCAGAAATTCTTATTCTTAAAGGTGGTGAGACTCAAACCAAAGCTAACATTCTGAAGGAAGCCCTGTAGGCTTTTATCTGACTTCTCACCACAAATGATGTTGACATGGAGGCAGTGGGATGACACATTCAAAGCCTTGAAGGAGAAAAACTTCCAATCAAAAATTATATATCCTGCAAAACTGTCTTTCAAATATGAAGATGAAATCAAGACATTCACAAATAAACAGAAGCTTAGAGATTTTGTAAAAACCAAACTAAAACTGCAAGAAATATTGAAAGAATCTCTCTACTTAGAAAAACAAAACCATTCAATATATATTAAAGGTGGCAATGCAGGACACAACATCCAGAAACCTACTCAGTAAGAGAAGGCACAAAACTCAATTAAAGCGAAAATAAAAAAGAAGGGATCCAGTTATCATATCATGAAAATTAAGATATTATCATGTTAAAAAGAGAGATATACCACAATAGTTACTGTCCTTCCAGATAGAGAGGAAGTTAGTAAGATATGAAAAAGTCAAAATTGGATTTAAAGTTAGACTGTTAAGGGAAATCATAGGGGTAGCCACAAAGCACAATAAAGATGCAGCATATCAAAACAAGAAACATAACACAGGAGTCTCAACAGACACAAAACCAACACTGAAAAGGATGAAAAATGAGCCTTTAAAAAGAATGACCCAGAACAGAATACTAAAAGCAACAGAGGAAACACCAACACAAAAATAAATACATCAAAACAACAGCAATAAACACACACCCATCATTAATTACATTGAATATAAATGGACTGAGTGCTCCAGTAAAGAGACAACGAGTGACATCTTGGATCAAAAACACAGTTCGTCTATATGTTGCTTACAAGAAACTGACCTTAGACTTAAATATATGAACAAACTAAAAATTAAAAGATGGAATAATATATACCAAGCTAACAATAAGAGCAGATGTGGCAGTACTAATATCAGATAAAATAGATTTTAATGGAAAATCCACCACAGTGGACAAGGACGGTCACTATTTATTGCTGAAAGATTCAATACACAAGTAGGAGTTAACAACATTAAATATTTATGCATCCAACACTAGAGCATCTAAATGCATTGAACAGACACTGACTAAATTGAAAAATGAGATAGATCACTCCACAATTACACTGGGAGACTTCAACACTCCTCTTTTCATATTGGACAATTCTTCTAGAAAAAAGCTCAGTAAAGACACAGATCTTATTGTCACAATTAACCAATTAGACCTCATCAACATATGCAGAACTTTTCATGCATCAACAGATAACTACACCTTCTTCTCCAATGCACGTGGGACATTTCCCAGAATAGATCATGTGTTAGGACATAAAGCAATTCTCAACAAAATCCAAACCATTAAATTATTGCAAAGTATCTTCTCAAACCATAAAACCATAAACCTCAAAATCAATAACAGAAAAAAAGATATAAATTAGAACTAATGGAAACTGAACAACAGCTTGCTCAAAAAGCCAAGGGTTATAGAAGAAATCAAGGATGAAATAAAGAAATTTATGGATTCAAATGAGAATGAAAACACATCCTACCAGAAACTATGGGATAAAGCCAAAGCAGTGCTCAGAGGTCAGTTTATCTTTATAAATGCACACATCCAGAAGGAAGAAAGGACCCAAACTAAAGAATGAACCCTACAGCTTCAAGAAGTAGAAAGAGAGCAATAGAGGAACCCCTCAGGCACCCAAAGAAACAAGATCATGAAGATTAGAACAGAACCTAAAGCACTAGAGAGAACAACAATTTGAAAAAATTGAAACTACCAGAAGCTGGTTTTTTGAAAACATCAACAAAATTGACAAACCATTGACTAACTTACTAAATACAGACAGTAAAGGAAACAAATAACCCAAATAAGAAATGAGACAGAAGATGTCACAACAGATCCAACAGAAATCAAAAGTATCATATTACAATACAAAAGACTGTACATTATCTTCAGTCTCACTAGTTCTGTATTCCATTTCATTGATCCTGCTCCTTTGGCTTCCAGTTGAAATGTCCAATTCTGTCTCTGAGACTGTACTCTAACAGATTTGAAAACCTAGGGAAAATGGACAAATTCCTAAATTCATATCACCTACCAAAATTATCACAAGGATTAGAACAACTTAATAAAACCATCACAAAGGAGGAGATTGAAAAAGTCATCAAAAAACTGACAACCAATCTTAACCCAATATTGCAAGGATGGAGCAGCAGGGTTAGGCGTTCAGGGACCATGCTCTCAGGGGACACTGAAGCCAATTGGCATAACTAGCCTATTGGTAACAGAGTCTTCTGCAGCCCATATTGGTAAGTGGAGTCTGGGGTCTTGAAAGCTAACAAGCTGCTTACAGAACACAATGGCAGCTGGCAGCTGAGTACAACAACACCCTCCCCCACCCCTCCTTTCTCCAAGCTATGGTGGAGATTAAATTCTGATGCACTACCTGGACCAGAACTGGGATTATACATGTATGCTCTGAGCTTTTCTCCAGGACTCAGGAGGTAAACAAAGGGAAAGGTGAAGTAAACCTCTGCTGAGCCAGATGACTACTGCATCTACAAAGAAGCAGGCAAATTCCACATGTTTCAAGATAAGTGCTTGGGATACCTTGGTGTTCAAGCCTTTCCTTCATGCTGACTTCCATTCTTGTCTCTACCCTTTCTTACCTACCCTCTCTGCTTTATACCTCAGGCTAAATTTTGGTGTGCTGCTTGGGCAGAAGTGGATCATTTTAGATGTGTACGCTGAGCTTCTCTCCTGGACTCAGAGAAGGAAACGAAAGGAAGTGTTGACAACAAGTTCCCCTGGCTCATCAGAGCTACAGATTGCTGCACTTGCTGGAGCATTGCAAGCTAAATGAGCATCATCTTTCATGACTCAAACCTTTCCTACATACTACTTCTCTCCCTATATTTAGTCATTTCCACTCCCTTCTCTGCTGTATATCAGTTCTAACTTCTAGAGCATTACCTGGACTAGAGATTGGGCGTTTTCTGTATGTGCACTGAGTGCTTCTCCCAGACCTGGAAAGGGAAGCAAAGGGAAGGTTGGAAAAACAGTTCCACGGGCTCCCCTGAGCCAGAAACTCCTGTGACATCTCTCAGTGCAGTTATCACTCCCACCGTGAGATGACGGGGCATCAGAATTTTTAAGGCTCCAATAGCATCTCTAGGTGAAATGACTAGATTATTTAGACAGCCAGAACAAAATTGATATATGTATGTTAGATTGCAATTACCTAACAATTATACCACAACAGCTTTCTCATAGCTCACAGACAACAATCAATCACGAGCATTTAAAGAAGGAGAGTACGATGGCTCCAGAAAACTCCCAAAATAAAAAATCAAAAAACTCCCAAATGAATAAGACATCCTGAAATAATCAGAGGTAGACTACAAAAGAATTATGTATAGAGCCATCTAGATTTCAGGATAGAAATTAAAGTGTAGTAACATTAAATAAAAAATTTAAAAAGTTACATTAATTGCAAGAACAACAATAACCTGAAATTCAGTGGATTAATAATAAAATCACAGAGTTAGACGTTTCAACTGGAAGCCAAAGGAGCAGGATCTATGAAATGGAATACAGAACTAGTGAGACTGAAGATAAGCAACTAGCACCAGCATTTATGAGGACAAATGAAATAAAAGAATCAAGAAAAATGAAGTCACTAAGAGTTATACGGAACTCTATCTTCTATCTAGATGAATAATTCATGTAACTGGAGTTCCAGTACAGGGACAGATCAGATAATACAGAGAGAATTGTTGAAGAGATACTGTCAGAAAACTTCCCTGGCATCATGAAAAATGAGACGATATCTATCCAAGATGCTGAACAAACTACACAAAAGGTAGATCCCAAAAGAATGACACCAAGCCACATTATAATCAAGCTTTAACAAAATGAAAATTAAGGAGTGACTCTTAAAGGCAGCTGGGCTTAACCAAAATTTACTAACAAAGGAGAGTCTGTTAGACTGAGATCTGATTATTCAGCCAAAACCATGTTGGCAAGAAGGTAGGGCGATGACATGTGCAAAGGTTTAAAGGAAAAAAAAAAAAAACTTCTGACCAAGAATTATGCCTTGTTAAATTGTCTCTCAAATATGACGATGAAATCAGGACATTTTCAGATAAACAGAAGCTTAGAGACTTTGTGAACAAACCAAAATTACAAGAAATGCTGAAGGAAGATCTTCAATTAGAAAACAAATGACATCAGATGTACACTCAAGGATTCAACGCAGGACATCAAATCCAGAGTCTTACTTGGTTATGGAAGTGACACAGCTCAACCAAAACTAAAATTTTAAAGTTAAGGAAACAGAGATCACAGTATGTAAATTATGACAACATTATGCTATAAAAAAAGACATGTTAATATATTCATAGACATTTCAGATGGAAAGGAAGAAGGAGATACAAAGAAGTTAGAGGCTGGTTTAAACTTAGCACGTTAGGAGGAAACAGTAGGGCAGTGACAAAGCAAACTAACTATACTATACATCAGAACAAGAAATACAATATAGAAGTCTCAACAGGTACAAAACCAACATCAAAAAAGATGAAAAGAAAACCCATAGAGAAAAACAAATGAGAATAGACTATTAAGAGGGACAAAAACAAGGACAACAGCACAAAAATAAAAGTATCAAAATGACAGTACTAAATTCACATTTATTAATAATCACACTGAATGTGAAAGGATTAAAGGCACCAATAAAGATACAGACAGTAATAGGTTGAATCAACACCCACAATCCATCTATCTGTTGCTTACAGGAAACACATGACTCAGTTGGAAGCCAAAGGAGCAGGATCAAGGAAATGGAATGCAGAACTAGTGAGACTGAAGATGTGGACAAAGCAGCACCAGGAGCAGAGCGCGTCCTTCAGACCAGAGGTTCTTGCGTGAGGATGCTCCCTGGACAAAGACTGATGCAATACAGGACTTTCCTCCAGAGCCGACAAGGGGAAAGTCTTTCCCTGGAGTGGACACCCTGAATATGGACTTGCAAACTACTGGACTGTGTAAGAATAAATCTTTCTTTGTTAAGGCCATCCACTCTGTGGTATTTCTGTTAGAGCAGCCTAGCTGACTAAAACAGATATGAACAAACTGAAAATCAAAGGATGAAAAAATACATATGCAGCTAAAAACATGTAAATAAGAGCAGCAGTGGCAATATAAAACCTCAGATAAAATCGACTTTTAAATCCACTATCATGGACCAGGATTGTCACTATTTATTGCTTAAAGTTTCAATACAAAAGGAGGATATAACAATAGTAAATATTTATGCACCCAATATCAAAACTTCTAAATAAATTAAAAAAAAAAAAAAACACTGACAGCATTGACAAATAATAGTAGGAGACTTCAAAACTTCACTTCCAGTAATGGACAGATCATCCAGAAAAAAACTCAATAAATATATGGAGTATTTTATTGCAACAATCAACTGACTCAACCTCATAGACACGTACCATACTCTCCACCCAACAACAGACAAGTACACCTTCTTCTTCAACACACATGGGACTTTCTTGAGAAAGTAGACCATGCACTAGGCCACAAAGCAAGCATCAACAAAATCCATTGAAATACTGCAAAACCTCTTCTCAGACCACAAAGCCATAAAAGTTGAAATCAACAGCAGAAAAACATGGGTAGAAATTCAGACTCATGGAAACTGAACAACACTGTGCTCAAAAATTGATGGGTCATGGAAGACATCAAGGTAGCAATGAAGAAATTCATGGAGTCAAATGAGAATGAAATACTTCCTACCAGAATCTATGGATACAGTAAAAGCAGTGCTCAGAGGTCAACTTATCCCAACAGATGCACACATCCAAAATCAATGGCAGGGCCCAAACCAAACAATTAACCCTACACTTCAGCAAGGAGAAAGAACAACAAAAGAACCCTTTGAGTACCAGAGGAAAACATATAATAAGAATTAGATCAGAACTAACTAAGTGAACTAGGGAATAGAAAAACAGCTGAAAGAATTAACAAAACCAAAAACATATTTTCTGAAAATATCAACAAAATTGGTAAATCATTGGTGAAACTCACAAAATAAAAACAAGAGTGGTAAACATTAACCCTAGTGAGACATGAGATGGGAGATGTCACCACAGATGCTTCTGAAATTAAAAGAATTGTAACGGAATACTATGAAAAATTGTACTCTAATAGATTTGAAAACATAGAAAAAATGGAAAAATTTCCAGAATCGCATTACCCATCAAAGTTATCACATAAAGAGGTAGGATAAGTTAGTAAACCCATCGCAAGAGATGCAAAAAGTAATTTAAAAACTACCAACCAAAAAAATTCCTGGACCAGTGGGCATCACTGGAGATTTCTACCAAACTTTTACAGAGGAGTTAACACCAATACTACTGAAGCTATTTCACAACATAGAAAGTGGTGGAACACTCCCAAATTCATTCTATGAAGCCAGCATAGCTGTGATACCAAAGCTAGGTAAAGTTCAAGAAAGAAAATTACAAACCAATATTATTCATGAACCCAGATGCAAAAATCCTCAAAAAAAAAAAAAAAAATCTAGCCAATAGAATTCAACAAGATATCAAAAAAATAATTCACTGTGACCAAGCGGGAGTCATACCAAGGGGTTGGTTCAACATCAGAAAAAGTATTAATGTAATCTATCATAGAGATAAAACAAAAGATAAGAATACTTGATTTTTCAATTGATGCAGAAAGGCTTTTAACAAAGCCCAATACCCATTCATGTTGAAAGCTCTCAGCAAAACAGAAATAAAAGGAAAATTCCTCAACATAGTAAGGGGCATCCATGCAAAGTCAACAACCAACATCATCCTTAATGAAGAGAACTGAAAGAATTCCCCTAAAGGACAGAAACCAGACAAATATGCCTATGTTCACCATTTCTATTTGACATCGTGTTACAGGTTTTTGCCAGAGTAATTATACAAGACAAGGAAATAATGCACATCCACGTTTATAAAGAAGAAGTAAAAGTATGTCTTTTGCAGATGATAGGATATTATACACAGAAAACCCCATAGAATCCATAAATAAATAAATAATCTGCTGGAACTAAGAGAAGAGTTCAGCAAGTGTTCAGGACCTAAGATAAACAGAAATAAATTGGTAGGATTTCTTTATACCAACAAAGAGACCGTCGAAGAGGAAATCAACAAATCAATATCATTTGCAATAGCTCCCAAGAAGATAAAATACCTAGGAATAAAGCTAACTACAGATGTAAGAAACGTATACAAAGAAAATTACAAGACCCTACTGCAATAAACCTAAAGAGACTTATGTAAGTGGATAAACATGCCTTGCTCATGGACAGGGATACTTAACATTGTGCAAATCTCAGTTCTACCCAAAGTGATCTATATATATAATGCAATCCCAATACAAATTCCAGTGGCATTTTTTATGAGCTAGGGATACAAGTCACCAATTTCATTTGGAAAGGGAAGACACCACAGATACATAAAGCACTTTTGAAAAAGAAGAACACAATAGGAGGGCTCACACTACTTAACTGTAGAACTTATTGCACTGCCACAGTATTCAAAACAGCCTGGTACTGGTACATAAACAGACCAATGGAACAGTATAGAGAATCCAGAAATGGCACCATGCTCCTATGAATAGCTGATTTTTGACAAAGTCCCAAAGGCTGTGAGCTGGGGGAAAAACAGTCTCTTTAACAAATGGTTTTGGCAAAATTGAATATCCCTCTGCAAAAAACCGAGATAAGACTGTTATCTCACACCTTACACATAAACTAACTCAAAATGGATCAAAGACCTTAATAGCAAATCTGAAATGACAAAGACTATGGAAGAAAAAACAGGGACAACACTGGAACTTCTAATAGGTGGCTTAAACAAGCTATGAAATCTTACTAAGAATACAGACAGCAGTAGAAAAAATAGATTAATGAGAACTACTAAAAATTAAATGCTTATATCCAAAGACTCTATCAAGCCAGTAAAAAGATTACCTACAGACTGGGAGCAAATATTTGGCAAGGATGTAGCTGATTGACATCTAATTTCCATAGTCTACAAGGCACTGAAAAATATCAGCAGGAGAAAGAAAAACAACCAAATTAAACAATGTGAAAAAGAGATGGACAGATGCATCTATAAAGAAGACATCAAGGCAGCCAAAAGATGCATGATGAAATGCTCATGATCATTAGTCATTAGAGAAATCCAAATGAAAACTAAATAAGATATCATTTCATCCCAGCAAGGTTGTCAGTAATCCAGAAAACGCAGAACAACAAACATTGGAGAGGCCATGGAGAAATTGAAACTCCTCTACACGGTTGGTGGGAATGTAAAGTGATACAACCTCTTTGGAATGCTATAAGGCTTTTCTTCAAAAGCTACAAATAGAAATACTGTTTGATCCAGCAATCCCACTGTTTGGAATTTGTCCTACAGAAATAAGGGTCATCACACGAACAGTTATATGCATATGAATATTTATTGCAGCACCGTCTGCAATAGCAAAAAGATGGAATCAACCTACATGCCCATCAACAGATGAATGGATAAGCTTTGGGGTGTATATACACAATGCAATACTGTTCAATGATAAAGAACAACGAGGATTTTTGTGTGTGTGTGATTAAGTGAAAGCATACAATCCAAATCAATTTAGCATGCCATCTTATCTGCAACTCCTTCTACTCTCCTTGCCCAGTGACAGCACACTTCTCCTTTTCATTCTATGCTTCTCATATCCTCTTAATAATCTCCTGTCCCTACCTCTCCACCCTCTTCTCTCCCGTCTAGAAAGAGACCAGTAAAACAGCATCCTATAAATACACAGAGCCATAAAGTACACACATCATATGGTCACATTGTGTCCCTGAGTCCAGTCCATTTTTGTTTGAAGAGTTGACCCCAGTAGTGTTTTCTGGAGAGGGACAGCACCAGGTCTAGGGGCCATGCTCCCAGGGAAACACTCAGGCCATCAGACCATCAGTTGCAGTCTCTTGGTAGAGTTCTTGAGTTGCAGTCGTCTTTTCCTCGTGTTGCCACAGGGACTCAACATTGTGTGTCCAATTACAGTTGTTTTGGTGGTGGCTGGGCACCATCTGCTTCTTCTGAGCACATGTTGATACAGTCGCGCATTCACACAGGTCCTTCTGTCTCCTTAGTTCTTTTTTCCTCCTGTGTTTGCTGTTCTTGGTTATCATCTGTTCCTGATGAGTTGGGACCATATGATGTACCTCAGATGCAGCTTGCTAACTGTTACCCAGACACCACTCACCAGTATGAGGTGCAGAAGACTCTTTTAGCAATAGGCGAGTTATACCAACCTGCCTCGATGTTATCTGAGAGGATGGTGGCCAGACTCTGCCCCTGCTGCTCTATCTTTGCAGTATTGAGTTAAGATTAGAAGTTCTGTTTAGTGTGAAGCCCACTTAAGTTGATCTACTTTCTACTGTGTGCTGTCACTGCTTTCACTCAACCAATTTTCTATCAACTGTTTAATCTATAACTAACACTTACCCTCCCTCCCCACCCTCATAACCATCAAGGAGTCTTTCTTCCGTACATAAGTACATTTTTAAGTCCTTATAGTAGGGATCTCACATAGTGTTTGTCCTTTTGCCACTCACTGATTTTGCTCAGCGTAATTTCTTCTGATTGAAGCCAAATTACAAGATGCTTCCTAAAATCATCATTATTCTTTGTCATAGCATAGTGTTCATTGAGTATATGTACCATAGCTTGTTTATCCATTAATTTGTTGAGGGGCATCTGGGTTGATTCCATCTTTTTGCTGTTGTAGACTGTGTTGAAATAAACATTCACATGCATGTATCTGTTCGTATAACAGCCTTTGTTTCTGTAGGATATATTGCAAGCAGTGGGATTACTGCATGGAATCAAATTTTCAGTTTTTTAAGGAAGCGCCAGGTTGCTTTCCAAAGAGATTGTATCATTTTGTAATCCCACCAGCAATGTAGGAGAGTTTCTATCTCTCCACAGGCTCTCCAGCATTTGTTGTTTTGTGTTTTTTTGAATTATGGCCAACCTTGTTGACTTAAGATAGTATCTTATTGTAGCTTTCATTTGGATTTCTGTGATCGCTAATGCGAGCATTTCTTCATGAGTCTTTTGGTTGCCTGGATGTCTTCTTTGGTGAATGATCTGTCCATCTCCTTCGCCCATCGCTTAATTGATTTATTTACCTTTTTCTTGTTGATATTTTGTAGTACCTTGTAGGTTATGGATATCAGACATCAGTCCAACAAGTAGTTGATAAAAATTTTTTCCTATTCTGTAGGTGATCTTTTAACACTTTTGATAAAGTTTTTGTATGAGCAGAAGTATTTGATTCTTAGTATTTCCTTCCCATTTATCTATTTTCCCTTCTGTTGATGGTGCTTTGTTGGATTTTGAAGCCTGTCTAAACTGTGTATTAGAACTTCCATTGTTGACCTTGTTCGTTATTGCATGATTTTTATCATTTCAGGTTTGACATTTAGGTCTTTTACCCAGTTAGAGTGAGTTTTTGTGTAAGGTGTGAGATACAGGTCTTGTTTCAATATTTTGCTGATGAATATCCAATTTTGCCAGCACCATTTGTTAAAGACACTGTTTTACCACACTTTAAAATCTTGGGACCTTTGTCAAATATCAGCTGTTCATAGGAGGATGGCGGCATCTCTGGGGTTTCAACTCTGTTCTGTTGGTCTATATGTCTCTTTTTGTACCAGTACCAGGTTATTTTGACTACTGTGGCAGTGTAATAGGCTCTAAAGTGGGTAGTGTGAGGCCTCTGACTATATTCTTCTTCTTAAGCAGTGCTTTACATTTGCAGGGTTTCTCCTCTTTCCAAACAAGTATGGTGATTTGTTTCTCCATCTCATTAAAATATGACACTAGAATTTGTATTGGGATTACATTGTATGTGTAGACCCACTTTGGGTAAAACAAACATTTCACAATGTTAAGTCTTTCTATCCATGAACAGGTAGGTTTCTCCATTTATGAAAGTCTCTTTGGGCTTCTTGCAGTAAGGTCTTATTGTTCTCTCTGTATAGGTCTCTTATTTCTGTAGTTAGTTATTCTGGTATTTTATCTTCTTGAGGGCTATAGTGAAAGAAATTGATTTGCTGATTTCTCCTTTGATTATTTCTTTGTTGGTATAGTGGAATCCTAGTGATTTACTTATGCTTGTCTTATATCGCGATACTTTGATGAACTCTTTTATTGTTTGAGTAGACGGCACTTGGCTGGCTTTAGTTTGCTTATGGATTCTTTAGGATTCTCTGCACATATAACCACATAATCTGCACATAGGGATATTTCTACTTCTGTGCTGAAGTGGATGTCCTTTATTCCTTTGAGTTGTCTAATGGCTCTGGCTAGTACCTCTAGTACAATGATGAATAGAAGTGAGAAAGTGGGCAACTTTCTCTAGTTCTTTCAGAAATAGTCTTTCTGAAAGACCGTTCTTTCAGTCTCTCTCCATTCAGGATGATGTAGGCATTTGATTCTGCATAGATGGCCCTTACTGCATTGAGGAATATGCCTTCTATTCCTATTTTTTCCTGAGAGTTTTTAGCATGAATGATGTTGGACTTTGTCAAATGCCTTTTCTGCATCAACTGACAATCAGGTGATTCTTATCCTTTGTGCTATTTATGTGATTGATAACATTAGTTGTTTTTCTGATGTTGAACCAGCCTTGCATCCCTGGTATTAATCCAACTTGGTCATGATGAATTATTTCTTTGATATGTTGTTGAATTCTATTGGCTAGGATTTTGTTGAAGATTTTTGCATCTAGGTTTTGAGTGATAGTGGTTAGTAATTTTATTTTTTTGTGGGATCTTTCTCTGGCTTTGGTATCAAACATTAGCTGGCTTCATAGGATAAATTTGGTAGTATTCCATCTCTTTCTATGCTGTGAAACAGTCTCGGTAGTATTGGAATTAGCTCCTCCCTAAATGGTAGGATTCTGCAGTGAAGCCATCTGGATCATGACTTTTTGGGGGTGATGGGTTTTTTATTTTTGATGACCTTTTCAGCCTCTCCCTTTGTGATGCATTTATTAAGCTCTTCTACTTCTTCTTGTTATAATTTTGGTAGGTGAAACGAATCTAGAAATTTGTCCATTTCCTCTAGGTTTTCAAATCTGTTAGAGTACAGTCTTTGTAGTAGTCTGTTCTGATACTTTTGCTTTCAGTTGGGTCTGTTGTGATGTCTACCATCTCATTTCCTCTTCAGTTGTTTCCTTTCCTGATTTTCTTTTGTAAAATTAGCCAATGGTTTGTTTCATCGACCTTTTCAAAGAACCAGCTTTTGTTAATTTTTTCAGTTGTTCTTCTATTCTGTAATTCATTTACTTCTGTTCTAATCTTAGTTATCTGACTTCCTATTATGCCTGAGGGGTTCTTCTGTTGCTCTCTTTCTCCTTGTGGAAGCTGTAGAGTTAATTCTTTGTTTGGGTCCTTTCTTCATTCCAGATGTGTGCATTTATAGAGCTATATTGACCTCTGGGCCCTGCTTTTGCTATATCTGGTAGGTTCTTGTAGGATGTGTTTTCATTCTCATCTAATTCCATAGATTTCTTTATTTCATCCTTGATTTCTTCTAAAACCTATGGATTTTTGAGCAAGGTGTTATTCAGTTTCCAAGAGTTAATAATTCGGTGGTTTGAATTTTGTTGAGACTTGCTTTATGTACTAACACATGGTCTATTGTAGAAAATGTTCCACGTGCTTTGGAGAAGGTGTACTTATCTGTTGATGGATAGAAGGTTCTGTATGTTTTGATGAGGTAGTTTGTTAATTGTCACAGTAAGATTTTCTGTATCTGTGATGAGCTTTTTTCTGGATGCTCTGTCCATTACTGAAAGTGGAGTGTTGAAGTCTCCAACTATTATTGTGGGGTAACTCAATGGCACTTCACTGGGCTTGGCTAACCTACCTCAGTTTTCAATGTTTTCAGTGTTCAATGTATTTAGATGCTTTATTACTGTATGCACAAATATTTAATATTGTTATACCACTGCTAACCACAAGTTTGGCAGTTCAAATCCACCAGGTGCTTCTTGAATACTCTGGGGGTCAATTCTACCCTGGCCCCTAGGGTCGCCATGAGTCAGATCTGACTCTACAGCACTTGGCTTTGGCTATGTGCTGCTTATGTATTGAACCATTCAACAATAAATAGTGGCCATCCTTGTCCATAATGGTGGATTTTACATTAAAGTGTATTTTATCTGAGATTAATATTGTCACTCCTGCTCTTCTTTGTATGTGGTTGGCTTGGTGTATATTTTTCCATCCTTTAATTTGCAATGTGTTCCTATCTTTGAGTCTACGGTGTGATTTTGCAAACGGTGTATAGACTGATTGTATCTTTTGATCCACGATGCCACTTTCTGTCTCCTTATTGGAGCGTTCAGTCTGTTTACTTTCAGTGTAATTTTTGATAGGTATGTGTTAAGTGCTGTCATTTGGATGACTTTATTTTGGTGTTATTGATGTTTTCTATATTACTCTTTACATTCTGTTCTGATTCCTTTATAGGTCGACTTTGCATCTTTTTCAGTGCTGGTTTTGTGTTTGTTGAGACTCCTGTATTATATTTATTGTTTTGATATGTCACATTCTTATTTTGCTTTACTGCTACCCCATATCCCCTGTTACAATTCTAAGTTAAAACCAGACTTAAACTTCTGCACACCTTTTAATATCCTCTCCATCTGAAAAGGTTATAACTACTGTAATATATCTCTCTTTTTAGTGTGATGATGTCATAGTTTTTGTGATATGACCACTGGTTTTCTTCTCTTAATAATATAGCTTTGACTGACATCTGTACCTTCTCTAACTGAGTAGGATTTTGGATGCTGTGTCTTGCATTGCCTTCTTAAGTGTACACTTAAATGTTTTGTTTTTCTTAGCAAAGAGCTTCTTTCAGTATTTCATGAAGTTTTGGGTTGGTTTTTACAAAATCTCTAAGCTTCTGTTTATCTGTAAATGTCTTAATTTCATCTTCATATTTGAGAGACAATTTTGCAGGATATATAATTATTGGTTGGACATCTTTCTCCTTCAAGGGTTTGATGTGTTGTCCCACTGCCTTCTTGCCAACATAATTTCTGCCAAGAAGTCAGACAAAAGCCTGCAGGGTTTCCTTCTGAATGTTAGCTTTGCTTTAAGCCTCACTGACTTTAAAAACCTCTGTTTATGTTTCATTTTATTAAGCTTGATTATAATATGTCCTGGTGCCTTTGTTTTGGGGGTCTATTTTTTGTGGTGTTCAATATGTCTCTTGGACATCTATGTTCTCTTCTTTCATAATTTCAGGGATTTTTTGTCAGCAACTCTACACAAAACTCTCTGTATTTTCAGCTATCCCTCCCTGTTCAGAACTCCAGTTATTCACAGATTATTCCTCTTAATGGAGTCTCACATTTTTATTAATGTTTCCTCATTTTTCTTATTTCTTTGTTCTGATTTCTCCTCATAAATATTGGTGTCAGTTGCTTTATTGTTAAGTTCACTAACTCTGGCTTTCTACTCCTCAATTCTGCTCTTTTTGCTTTGGGTTAAATTGCTTAATTCTGTAATTTTATTATTGATCTGCTGGACTTAAGATTGTTGATGTCCCATCAGTTCAAATAGTGTGCTTAATTTTTCATTTTATTCTGCTGTGTTTTGTTTAATTTCTAGGAGGGCTCTATACATAATTCTCTTGTACTCTGTCTTGATAGTTTCAGAAAGGCTTCTCCATCTGCAATGTTTTTTGATTCTTTATTTGGGGAATTTTCTGGAGTCATGGTGGGCTATTTCTTTAAATGGTTACCTATGGATTGTTGGCTATGCCCCATCTAGAAGACGTTCAGTTTGTCTCGTGTTTCCTCAGCAGCAATGGAGACATAGTCCTATGATGGTAGTTGGTCATCAGCTACCTCTGTGTACTCTAGTGACTGGCCCCAGGTGGACTCTCTGGGATGGCATGCTCTGCCTCCTGGCTGGCAAAGACAGTACCCTACTTTTGGAGTCATTGTGGGGCCATCAGCCAATGCTCTGATGTGCATCAGTGAAGGGTAGCAGCGATGCTGCTGGGCTGCTCAGCCATCAGTTCTCCAGGTGGTCTTATTTTAAAAAGGTACTTTACTGCTAAAAGAGGAGATATCCAACAACTGCCTTAATCAGTCAGGCCCTGAGGTGTGGCAGGCCCTGCCTTCTAGCTGACAACAAAACAGCTCATAGGCTGTTTTCAGACACAATGCTATGATGCAGTTCAAGGTAGGGAGGAGTTACAGCCTTGCTGTCATCCTCTTCCTTACTCCACTTGTGCCTCAAGGCACCGCTGTCCTAAACACAGCTTTTCTGCTGGAGAAACACTTTCTGGACAAGCATTTCTTCTCAGCTTGAGAATTAGACACAGCTAAGACCTCTGGTTGGGTGACTCCGCCTCCCAGCTGACCAAGATGGCATCTCACCTGGACTGTCCATCCTGCTGTGAAACAGCAGAATCTATGGTGCAAGTCGGAAGAGAAGGGGTGGGCAATCAATGGTGCCCTCCATCAGCAGCCAGGCTCTCAATATGTGGCTATCCCAAGTACAGTTTCTCTGCTGAACGGCATGCTGTTTACTTAAGCACTGCAGTTCAGCATATTAGCTGACTTATGTCCAGTCCCCCCATCCTAGATAACAAGGAAGGCGTCTGTACCTGTAGTGCTCCCAAATGGTGAGTCAGCAGAAGGAGTCACCTCATCTTTGACAGAGGTAGTTACCCTGTTACTGGCAAGTAGTCCAATCTGACACCACTATGCCAGATCTTGGAGCTCCCCAGATGTCCATATTTCTCTATCCAATTATCATGCCAGGCCTTGGTTCTCAGAGAGAATTGAGGAGAATTATGTCTTATCTGCCATTTTGGCCCCAACTCCTCAACACTGAGGATTTCATAAAACATCTCATAACCTGGAATAAACTGGAAGACATTATGCTAAGTGAAATCAGTCAGACGCAAGAGGACAGCTATGGTATGACACCACTATTTTAAGGACTTAGGAAAGGACTTACACGCAGAAGAAAACACTCTTTGATGGCTACAAGGATGGGGAAGTAAGGAGACGGTTATTCTTAAGTTAGACAGATGAAAGGAATTTGGTTAGGTGAAGAGATCAACAACATACAGTAGAAGGCAGATCAACATAACTGACTATACTACAAGGGTTTTCTAAAGGTTTTCTAAATTCAACTCAACATTTCAAAGTATATCCTATCAGGGACAGGGGACTAGGGATCATGTTTTGAGGAGACATTGAGATCAATTGGTGTAACTTGTCTTTTTCTAAGAGAGTCTTCAGCATCCCATATTGGTGAGTGGTGTCTGTGGTCTTAAAAACCAGCATGCTGCCATCTGAGGAACATCAATTTGTTCCAACCCATCTGTAATAGATGATGACTGAGTATACCAAAGACACAAGAAAAAATGAACACAGGGGACAGAAGGACCTATACAATTGGGAGACTACATCAGTAGGAGTACAGAAGAACTAGATGGTGCGCAGCCACCACCAAAGACAACCCTGAAAGGGAGCACAATGGAAAGTCTCTGACATAACACATGAAAAAGAGGTGTGCAGATCAAGAATGCTATTGAGGGACCAGACCTGATAGTCTGACAACCTGGAGGGTTCCCTGAGAACATGGCCCATAAACTTATTCATAGTCCTGAGCGGAAACCAGTGCTGAAGCCAATACTTCAGACAAAGAATGGACTGGACTTGGGAACACAAAATGATGCAGGTCATGTGTGTACTTTATGTTTTAATGTGTATGAGGCTGTCCTAGTGGTTCCTTTTTACAGGGGAGAGGAGATGGTGAAGAGGAGGGGAAAAGTGTTGGTTGAGTAGATACTGGAAGAGTGGAAGAGTGTGTTGTCACAGGGTGAGGAGAGCAGATAGAGTTACAGAGAGAAGGGTGCTCTGGTTTTATATGGCAAACTGACTTGGATTGCAAACTTTCACTGAACCACAATAAACTTTTTTTTTTTTTAATTCTCAGCAGGAAAAGTGAGGTCACTTCTGTGACACAAGAGTAGTCTGCTATGGGAGGGAATCAAATCGACACTTTCTTGATCAGAATATAGTTCTTTGGCATTTGGACAAATAAAAGAATAGATGTAATAAAAGCACAAGTTAGTGATCTAGAAATAGGAGATGGGGGAGAAGACAAACAAATAGAAATAAAGGAAATTTTAACCTCCAGGACACTCACAGACATGTGAGGAAATGCTTGTGATCATTAGCCATAGAGAAATCCAAGTCAAAACTATAATGAAATACCATGACATCCCAACAAGGTTGGCATTAATCTAAAAAAAAAAAAAAACCCACAAAACAATAAATGTTGGAGAGGTTGTGGAGCAACACGAACTTTCTGTAGTGCTGGTGTGAATGTAAAATGGTACAAACACTTCAGAAATTGATTTGGCACTTTCTTAAAAAGGTAAAAATAGAAAATAAAAAAAATTAAATAAAGCTAAAAAATAAAAAAAATAAAAAAAGCTAAAAATAGAAATATCATATGATTCCACTTCTTGGAATATATCTTAGAGATATAAAAGCTGTCACATTAACAGATACACACACACCAATGCTTATTGCAGCACTGTTCACAATACCAGATGTTGGAATCAATTAGTTGCACATCAACAGATGAGAGGATAGACAAACTACAGTATATTCACACAATGGAATACCATGCAACAATAAAAACAACAATGGTCTTAGGAAACATCTCATAACATGGAGCCAACCGGAAGATACTACGATAGGTGGAACTAGTTTGATGAAAAATACATGTATTGTATGAGACCATTATTGTAAGGACTTACGAAAATGTTTAAGTGCAGAAGAAAACAATCTTTGATGGTTGCAAGGGTGGGGAGGGAGGGAGAGGTGTTTTCACAGATTAGATAGTAGACAGGAATAGGGTTAGGTGAATGGAGTGACAGCATGCAGTAGAAGGGAGGTCAGCACAACTGAACTATACCAAAATCTAAAAGGTTTTCTATATACAGCCCAACATTTTGAATGACAGAGTACCAGGGGCAGGAGTCTGGAGACCACTGTTTCAGGGGACATGTAGGCTAGTTGGCATAAGTAAGTCTTTTTTTAAGAAAATGTTCTACATACCACTATGGTGAGTGGCATCTGGGGTCTTAATACCTGGCAAGCCATCTAAATAGCATCAGTTGGTCCCAATCCACCTGAAGCAAAGTAGAATGAAGGACATCAAAGACATTAGGAAAATACGAGTCCAGCAGACAGAAGGTACCTTGCAATCCATAGACTACGTCAGCAACGATAAGAACTAGATGGTGCCTGGCTACCACCACTGACTACTTTGACAGGTAACACAAAGTAAAGTCTTTTACATGTCAGGAGAAAAATAAGTATGGAGAACTAGAACTCTATTAAAAGACAACACTTTATGGTCTGTCAGACTGGTGGTTTTCTCAAGGAAGTGACCCCAGAGTCTCTGTTAGGCCAGAGCTGAAACTAGTACCAAAGCCAACTCTTCAGACAAAGACTGGACTGGACTATAAGACACAAAGAGATGTTGGCAAAGACTACGCTTCTTGGCTTAAATGTATACATGAGGCTTTCTGAACAGTTCTTTTCCAGAGGCAAGATGAGGGGGTGGAGGAGGACGGGAGTTAGTTGAACATTTACAGAAAGTACAGTGTAGAAAACAAGAGTGTGCTGTCACAAGGACTGCAGGGGAAGAATAGTTTGATTGCATAGTGGTGTGTTTTGGATGATTTACATGGGAAATTGATTTAGACTGTAAAGTTTTACTTAAAGCCACAATAATGTATTTTTTAAAGAAAATTTAAATGCGAAAATAGGTACAAAAATAGATACAAAAGTTGTTTTAGTCAGCTAGTGCCACTCTAACAGAAATACCACTGAGTGGATGGTTTTAACAAAGGAAAGTTTATTCTTACACAGGCTGGAAGGCTACATGTCCGAATTCAGGACGTTCACTCCAGGGGAAGACCCTCCCCATTGTCAGCTCTGGAGGAAAGTCCTTGTGTTGCATCACTCTTTGGTCAGAGAGCCTCTTGACACAGGAACCTCAGGTCTGAAGGATGCAATCTTCTCCTGATGCTGCTTTCTTGATGGTGTGAGGTTCCCAACTCTCCACTTTCTTCTCTTTCCTTTTATCTCTTGCAGGATGAAAGGACAAATGGTGGTGCAAGCCGTGTTCCAGGGAAACTCCCTTTACAGTGGAGCACAGAGGTGGTCCTATGAAGGGATTTACAGTTCCACCTTAAACCTTCAACAGGTAGCATAGAAAAATCACAAAATGGAGGATAATCAGAAAATATTGGACATCATGGCCCAGCCACATGGCTACACACATTTTTCAGGGGATGCAGTTCAATCCATGACATCACATCCTTTGACACCCCAAAAATCACATCATTGAAACATGTAACACATTTATCCCATCACAAGAAAATCATGTCCATCCCATATGATAGAAGTCTTAAATCAATTCCAAGTCTAAAATTCAAAAATTCCTTTACATCTGTGGAACCTAGAATACAAAGTATCTGTTTCCAAAGATATAACAGCAGAACAGGCACAAGTTAGACATTCTATTACAGATGGGAGAAACTGCAGGGAAAGAAGACTTCAACAAGCAACAAGCAAGTCAGTAGAAGACATTACATTAGCCCTCAAAGCTTTGAAAATCATTTTCTACTTTCTGAGACAGTTTACACATTAGCTTTGCCCTCCAGACTCTAGGTACTGACCACACTCTCTGGATCCTGAGTGGAGACCCTGGTCTTGTGCTGCAGCTCTACCTTCAAGGCCCACTTGGACAGAAACTCTGCTGCATCAGATTTAGGTGCACCCTAAGTCCAACTGAGTGTCAATTCCATTCTGACGAAACACAGAAAGTCTTTGCTCCACCCTTTCAAACCTCTGAGGTTGCGGCCATGTATATTGAGACTGAAGCAGCTCAGTTTCTCATGTTCTTTGTCTCTTTAGCTTCTGCTTCCTATAGCTTCATGGCCTGGGCCTCAGGCCCACAAATGTCCTGCAGGAGCAAGTGTTCCAAAGCTCTATAGCTTCACTGATTCAAGTGCCCAAAGGCACCCCACTCAGCTAGGAAGTCTCCTGCACAAAGGCTCTCAGCTCTCTCACTCTGTGGGTCAGCAAGGCTGGCTCCACCAATTCAAGTGCCTGGAGGCACCCCACTTAGCCAGGAAAACTCATTGAACAGGCACTTAGCTCTCTTGCTCCATGGGTCAGTTCCAGCACTGCCTCTGGTTCTACTGCTGTTGCTGCCAGTCCTCTGCTGCTCGTTTCTCACCATCTACCCCTTCTTCAGTTCCTTCTGAACCTTCCATCCATCACAGTTTCAAAATGACTTCTACATTTTAGATATTTGGTAGAGCAGCACCCTACTCTCATGATACCAAATTCTGTTTTAGTCAGCTATTGCTGCTCTAACAAATACCACTGCATGGATGGCTTTAACAAAGGAAAGTTTATTCTTACACAGTTGGTAGGCTACAAGTCTGAATTCAGGATGTCCTTGAAGCTACACTAACCTATTTTTTTTTTAAAAAAAAGAGAATTTAAATGTGTAAATAGTTTCAAAAATAGATATAAAAGTTCAAACTCCTTCTTGAGGGTGATTCAAACTCCTTCTTGAAGGTTCAAAGAAAAGATTAGACATAGAGGAAAATGCAAGATAGACAAATAGTAAAAGATCTTTTCCCCAGACTTTAAGAATGAAAATAATTTGTAGATTATAAAGACTACTGAGAGTGAAACATAAAGAATGAAACTAAGGGATTACCTGTCTTCAGTGAAACTAGAGGACACTAAGAGTGAGAGTGACTCCTAAAAGCTGCTAAGAAAAAAAAAATGACCTTCTACAGAGATAGTAAGAAACTAAAGATAACGTATCAGTTCCAACTGAGAGTTATAGAATTTCACACACACCTGAAATTATAATTCAAGGAATGGACAGTGAATCAAAGAATTAAAATTCAGAGGTGAAAAGTTGATTCCTTCTGAGAAGTAAGTCCTCAAATAATAAGCAAAGGGAGCAGTGTAGGCACTCTGGGAGCCCTAGGATCTAGCAGATGGTTGCGAGACTGGACCCAGCAACCGAAAGGGGAAGCTACCTTTGTTGGAGGTGAGGCAGCAGCATGCTGAGTACTGCTTCTGCTGATGCATCATTTGAGGGAACTGCAGGTACAGGCACCTTCTTTGTTATCTGGGAGGCTGAGACTGGGTCTGCTGAGCCTCTATGCCCTGCGTGCTAATGCACTGATCTGCAGTGCTTACACGAACAGTGCATCCAGCAGCAGAAAGACTGTACTTGCGACAGCCACATCTTGAGATTCTGGCTGCTGACTGAAAGTGCCAGTGGCCCTCCCCCCTTCTCTGTGCTGCACCATAGACTCTTCTGACTCATGGTAGGAAGAGTGGCTCAAGTGGGTCACCATCTTCGTCAGCTGAGAAGTGGAATCAGCCATGCTTGGAAGTCTCAGCAACAGCTCATTATCATGCTCAGCAACAATGCTTGTCTGGAAAGTGCTTTTCCAGCAGAATGGCTCTTTTTGAGACAATCCTTTCTAGGGATCATAGTGGGGTCTTGCAGCTGAGGAAGGCAATGCCCTAACTCCTCCCTTCTTTGAATCACATCATAACATCTGGGAAAGGCCTACAAGGCACCATCATTGTCAGCCAAGAGGAGGAGCCTGCTACCTCTGAGGGCCTGTCTCCTCTCAGCAGCTGTTAGGCACCATATCTCGCAGCAGTAAGGCAGCTTTTAAAATAAGACCAGCTAGAGAATGTAGCATTGCCAGGTGTCTGAGGGGTGTTGCAGTGTTTCTGCCACCCTTCACTGAGCCACATCGTAGCAACAACTGATGGCCCACCAGAGACTCTGTAAGTAGGGCACCATCTCTGCCAGCTAGGAGGCAGGGCCTCCAAATTCTGAGGGCCCAGCTCCACTTGGCACCTACTAAACTGTGCCCCTGTCAGAAAAAAAGCAGTTTTTAAGTTGAATGCATCTAGATACCACAGCAATCCTTGGCAGCCACGTGTGGTGGAATCCTTCTCTCCTCCTCCCCAAGCTACACCATAGACTTGACTGACATAAAGATGGAGAGCTGCCACAAGTAACTCACCACCTTTAGCAGCCAGTAGGTGGGGCATGCCACCTCTGAGAGCACAGCTGGGGCCAGTCATTAGAGAAAGCAGAGGAGGCTGGCAAGAAAACCTAGCAGTGCCTGTATTCCTCTCTTAGAACTATGCCACAGCTCCCACTGGTGTAACACTAGAGAAACTGAACAGCTTATTGATGGCATGAAGACAATAATCAATATATAACCATTTAAAGAAGTAGAACAGAAAACCATGGCTCCGGACAACTCCCAAAATAAAGAATCAAAGAACTTTCCAGATGAAAAAGCTTTTCTGAAAGTACGGGAGATAGAATACAAAAGAATTATGTGAAGAGCCCTTGTAGAGATTAAACAAATGCAACAGAACAAATTGAAAAATTAAGGTATGTGAATTGCTGAAACATCAGTAATCTGAAATCCAGTGGATCAATACTACACTTATAGATTTAAACAATTCATTGCAAAGCCAAAAGAGCAGGATGGAGGAGTTAGAAGGCAGAGTTGGTGAACCTGAAGATAAAGCAACTGACACATTTGTGAAGAGAATTCAGGGACAAGAAATAAGAAAAATGAAGCATCATTAAGAAATATGTGGGACTCTATCAAGCGGAATAATCTGCGAATAACTGGAGTTCCTGAACAAGGAGGCATAGCCAAAAATACAGAGAATTGTTGAAGAGTTGCTGTCAGAAAACTTCCCTGAAATTATGAAAGAAGAGAACATAGATATCCAAGAGGCTTATCAAACACCACAAAACCGGACTTCAAAAGAAAGACAAAAAAATATATTATAATCAAGCTTAAGAAAATCAAACATAAAGAGAGGCTTTTAAAGGTAGTGAGACTTAAAACTTCCGACCAAGAATTATATATCCTGCAAAATTCTCTTGCAAACATGAAGGCAAAATTAAGATATTCACAGTTAAACAGAAGCTTAGAGACTTTGCAGAAACCAAACCAAAATGGTAAGAAACACTGAAAGAAGCTCTTTACTTAGAAAAACAAAAGCAACAGAAGTACACTTAAGAATGCAATGTAGGACATAACATCTAGAATCTTATTCAGTTCAACTAAAGCAAAATATTAAGAGAAGAGAATCAGTGACATGATCACACTAAAAGAGGGATACAGTACAGCAGTTATAACCCTTTAAGATAGAGAGGAAATTAAAAAGATATGCAGAAGTTAAAGTCTGGTTTAGACTTAGAATAGTAAGGGGGATCTTAGGGGTAGTCACAAAGCAAACTAGCAATGCAACATATCAAAACAATAAACATAATACAGGAGTCTCAACAAACACAAAACCAACAATGAAAAAGATGAAAAGTAAACCCATGAAGAAAAATGACTCAAAACAGAATATTAAGAAAAACAAAGAAAACATCAACAACACAAAAACAAAGGCATCAAAATGACAGCAGAGAACACATACCTAACAATAATTACACTGAATGTAAGTGAATTAAATGTTCCAATAAAGACACAGAGAGTGACAGCCTGGATCAAAAGAAAAGGTCTATCTGTATGTTGCTGACAAGAAATACACCTTAGACTCAAAGACATGAAAAAACTGAAAATCAAAGAATGGAAGAATACGTACCAAGCGAACAGCACACAAAAAAGAGCAGGAATGGCAGTACTAGTCTCAGATAAAATAGGCTTTAGTGCAAAGTCCACAATCATGGACAAGGATGGTCACTATTACTGAAAGGTTCAATAAATAAGCAGGATATAACAGTGTTAAGTATTTATGCACCTGATGCCAGAGTACATAAAGATATAGAACAAACACTGACTACGTTGAAAAATGAGATAGACCACTCCACAATAATAGTCAGAGACTTCAACACTCCACTTTCAGTAATGGACAGATTATCCAGATAAAAGCTCAGTAGAGATACAGAAGATCTCGTTGAGACAATCAACCAACTAGACCTCACTGACATATACAGAACTGTTTACCCAACAACAGCTAAGCACACCCTTTTTTCCAAAGCACATGAAATATTCTCCAGAATAGACAATGTATCAGGACTTAAAGCAAGTCTCAACAAAATTCAATTCATTGAATTATTGCAAAGCACATTCTCAGACCATAAATCTATAAAAGTTGAATTCAATAGCAAAAAAAACATACATAGAAATATGAAACCATGGAAACTGAACAACACCTTGCCCAAAAAGCCATGGGTTATAGAAGAAATCAAGAATGAAAAAAAGAAATTTATGGAATTAAATTAGAACGAAAACACAATCTTCCAGAACCTATGGGATACACCAAAAGCAGTGCTCAAAGGTCACTTTGTCTCTATAAATGCATACATCTGGGATGACCAAAGGGCTCAAATCAAAGAATTAACCCTACAATTTGAACAAGTAGAAAGACAGCAACAAAGGGTCCCTCAGAGATGTTCCTTATTGCATTGAGGAATTTCCCCTCTATTCTTATTTTGCTAAGAGTTTTTAACATGAATCGGTGTTAGACTTTATCCAAAGCCTTTTCTGCATCAGTTGACAAAATTGAGTGATTCTTATCCTTTAAGTTATTTATGTGGGTAATCACATTAAGTATTTTTCTGATCTCTGCATTTTTTCTTCACAAGAAGAAATCAGGTAACTAAGATTAGAGCAGAGCTAACAAAAACAAAAGCTGGTTCTTTGAAAAGGTCAACAAAATTCATAAACCATTGGCTAAACCTACAAAAGAAAAACAGGAGAGGAAACAAATAACCTGAATAAGAAATGAGATGTGAGATGTCACAACAGACCCAACTAAAATCAAAGGTATCCTAACAGAACACTACAAAAGACTGCACTCTAACAGATTTGAAAACCTAGAGGAAAGGCACAAATTCCTAGACTCATATCACCTACCAAAATTTATCACAAGGAGAATTAGAACGATGTAATAAACCCATCACAACAGAAGAAATTGAAAAACTAATGAAAAAACTACCTACCAAAAAAGTCCTGGCCCTTCACCAGAAAATTCTACCAAGCTTTTAGAGAGGAGTTAATTCCAGTACTAATGAGGCTATTACACAGCATAAGAGACAAAATACCCCCAAATTCATTCTATGAAATCAGTATAACCATGATACTAAAGCCAGAGAAAGACTCCACAGATAAAGAAAATTACAAACCCATGTCACCCATAAACCTAGATGCAAGAATCTTCAGCAAAATCATTGTCAACAGAATTCAACACATATCAAAGAAGTAATTCATCATGACCAATTTAGGTTCACACCACTGATGTAAGTTTGATTCAACATCAGAAAAACAATTAATGTAATTACTCACATAAATAACTCAAAGGCTAAGAATCACCCAATTTTGTCAATTGATGCATAAAAGGCTTTGGATAAAGTCCAACACCTATTCACGTTAAAAACTCGTAGGAAACTAGCAATAGAGGGAAAACTCCTCAGTGCAATAACAGGCACCTATGCAAAGCCAACCGCTTACATCATCCTGAATGGAGAGAGATTGAAAGAATTATTGAGAATGGGAACTAGACAAGGATGCCCACTTTCACCGCTTCTATAGATAGAGGTTCTAGCAAGAGCAATTAGCTAATACAAAGAAATAAAGGGTATCTGCATCAGCAACGATGAAGTAAAAATCTCCCTGTTTGCAGATGATACAATTGCATATGCAGAGAATCCTAAAAAATCCATAAGCAAACTACTAGAACTACTAGAGGAGTTCAGCTAGGTATCAGGATATAAGATAAACATAAATAAATTAGTAGGATTCCTTCACACCAAGAGACCATCAAAGAAGAAATCACTAAATCAATACTATTTGAAATAGCCCCCAAGAAGATAAAATGCCTAGGAATAAACCTAGCCAGAAATATAAGAAACCTATGTGAAGAAAATTACAAGGCCCTATTGCAAGAAATCAGAAGAGACAAATATTATATGAGACCCCTGCTGTAAGGACTTGAAAAAACTCATGTGCAGAAGAAAAGACTCCCTTATGGCTGCAAGGGAGGGGAGGGAGAAAGGGAAAGGACTGGTTACAGATTAGTTAATAGAAATTTGGTTGGGTTAAATCAATGACAGCACACAGTCGAAAGATCAATTTAACTGGACTTCAACATAACAGGAAAACTCTTCCAATCTTAACCAAATATGGCAAGGACAGAGTAGCAGGGGCAGGGGTCCAGGGACCATGCTGTCAGGGGACATCGAGGCCAACTGGTATAACTAGCCTATTGCTAAGAGAGTTTTCTCTACCCCATATTGGTCAGTGATGTCTGGGGTCTTAAAAGCTAGCAAGCTGCCATCTGAAATATATCAGATGGTCCCAACTCAGCAGGAACAGATGATCATCAAGGACAACAATGATATGGGGGAAAGAGAACCCAGAAGACAGAAAGACCCACGTGAATGTGTGACTACATCAACATGTGACCAGAAGAACCAGGTGGTGCCTGGCCACCTCCAGTGACAGCTGTGATGGGGCTCACAAAGTTGAGTCTCAGTGACAATATGAGAGTAAGAAGGGGTGCACCCTGATAACTCCACTAAAAGACCACAATCGATGGTCTGAAAGCCTGGGGGTTCCCCTCAGAGCATGGCCCCTAGACCTGATGCTGCCCCTGATGATAAATCATTACTGAGGTCAACTCCTTGGACAGGAATGGATTGGACTCGGTGACACAGAGTGACCATATCGTGTGTGCACTTTATGGTGCTATGCATCTATAGGACATCATCCTACTGTTCTCTTACTAGAGGGGAGTGGAGAGGGTGAAGAAGAGGGGACAGAATATTGTTAAGAGAATATGACTTGTATAGAACAGAAAGGAAGAGTTTGCTGTCACCAGGCAAGGGGAGCAGTAGAGTTGCACACAGGCGGGCATGCAGATTTAAACTAGACTGTACACTTTCACTCAATCACAATAAATAAAAGAAAAGAAAAGAAATCAAGAGAGATCCACATAAGTAGAGAAACCTATCCTGCTCATGGATAAGAAGACTTAGCATTGTGAAAATGGCTATTTTACCCAAAGCAATCTACATATACAAAGCAATCCCAGTATAAATTCCAGTGTCATTTTGTTGTTGTTGTTATGATTGAATGAAAATGTACATTCCCATATAAGCTCACATGCTGACCTATATGCAGCCCCCACTGCTCTCCCTGCCCGGTGACAGCACAGCCCTCCTCTATGCTCCAGGCATGTCCTATCCTCCCAGTAGTCTCCTATCCCCCCAGTAGTCTCCTATCCCCTCCTTTCCACCCACTCCCCTTCCTACAGATAAGGTCAGCAGGATGACAACCAATAGATGCATAGAACCACAAAATTCCCACAAGATATGGTCACTCTGCATCGCCAAGCCTAATCCATTGCTGTCTGAAAAGATGACCTTCATTATGATTTATGGACAGGGGCAACTTCAGGGCCAGGGGCCATGCTCTGAGATGAACCCTGAAGCCCCTGGACCATCAGTTGTGGTCTTTTATTGGCGATCTCAGGGTGCACCAATTTTTATTTTTGTGTTGCCAGTGAGATTCAAGTTTGTGAGCTCCATCATGGCTGTCACTGGTGGTGGCCTGGCACCATCTGGTTCTTCTGGTCACAAGTAGATGTAGTCACCCACTCACATGGGTCTTTCTGGCTTCTGGGCTCTCCTTCCCCCATGTCATTTTGGTCCTTGGCAATCATCTATTCCTTCTGAGTTGGAACCGTTTGCTGTACCCTCAGATGGCAGCTTGGCAGTGATTAAGACCCCAGACGCCACTCACCAATGTGGGATGCAGATATTCCTCATAAGCCAAATGCTAGCTGTGCTAATTGGCCTCAATTTTGCCTGAGAGCATGGTCCCTGGCCCACAGCCCCAGCTACTCTGTCCTTGCAATATTGGGTTAAGATAGGAGGAGTATTTAAATCGTGTTGAAGTCTAGTTATTACTGATCTTTTTATGTGTGCTGTCACCGATTTCACCCAACCAAATTTCTATTAACTATCTAATCCAAACCTTCCCTCATTCCCTTCCCTCCCTCCCCACCCTTGCAGCCATCAAAGAGTCTTTTCTTCTATGCATGAGTCTGTTTCTAAGCTCTTATCATAGGGGTCTCATACAGTATTTGTCCTTTTGTCGTTGACTACTTTCACTCAGCATAATGTCCTCCAGTTGAAACCAAGTTAGATATTTGCTGCTATCATCATTCTTTATCATTGAATAGTGTTCCATTGAGTATATATACCAGAGTTTAGCTATTCATTCCTCTGTTGGTGGGCATCTGGGTTGATTCCATCGTTTAGTTATTGTAGACTGCGCTGCAATGAACATTCGTGTGCATGTATCAGTTGGTGTGAATGGCCTTGATTCTGTAGGATATATTCCAAGCAGTGGAATTACTGGGTCAAATGGTGCCCCGGCCCGCGGGGCAAATCAGCGGAGGACGGGGAGGAACCTGTGAAAAGGAAACGGGAAAAGAGATGCGAGGAAATGGAGGCAAGACAGGGTTCTGATCAAGCCTCAAAAAATTTTTTATTGCAACAGCGTAATATATACACACTGAGGAGGGGAGGGGTTTAGAATCGGGTGATATCTGGTGTGAGGCACTTGGCGTTTTATGCTTGGTTAGGCGGTATGCCTGGACAGTGACACTGGGCAGTGACGTGAGGGTAGTTTTCGCACACGCGCGTTTTCAGGGGCTTTCCAGGCTTCCTGTTTTTGGGGGCCTGAAGTTTTTTCATGGCCCCCAACAAAATGGTATATCTAAATTCAACTTTCTAAGGAAGCACCAGACTGCTTTCCAAAGATCTTGCACCATTTTGCAATCCCACCAACAGTGTAGGAGAGTTCCAATCTCCCCACAAGCTCTCCAACACTTGTTGTTTTGTGTATTTTGGATCATGGCCAAGCGTTTTGGGGTGAGATGGTATCTCATTGTCATTTTGATTTGAATTTCTTCAATAGCTAATGATCATGAGTATGTCCACATGTGTTTTTTTGCTGCATGGATCTCTTCTTTAGAGAAGTGTCTGTCCATCTCCTTTGCCCATCACTGATCTGGATGATTTATCTTTTTCTTTTTGGTATTTTGTAATACCATATAGACTATGGAGATCAGGCATCAGTCTGACATATTGTTACCAAATATTTTTTTCCCATTCTGTAGGTTGTCCTTTAATTGTATTAATAAAGTCTTTGGATGAGCAAAAGTGATTCATGGTAGTTCCCGTTCATCTATTTTCTCTTCTGATGATTGTAGTTTGTTTGACAGATTTTGACCTATGTCCACAGTCTATGTTAAACTTTCCAGTGTTGTTCCTACATTCTCTTGGATGAGCTTTATCATTTTAGATTTGATATTTAGGTCTTTTATCCAGTTTGAATTGTTTTTTGTATAAGGTGTATGATATGGGTCTTGTTTTAATTTAGTGCAGATGGATACCCAATTTTGGCAGCACCATTTCTTGAAGAGATTGTTTTTACCCCAGTTTAATGTCTTAGCGCCTTTGTCGAATATCAACTGTTCATAGGCACATGGTGTCATCTCTGGGATCTCGATTCTGTTCCATTGATCTATCTGTCTGTTTTTGTACCAGTACCAGGCTGTTTTGACTACTGTGGCAGTGTAATAGGTTCTAAAGTTGGGTAATGAGAGAGCTCCCAGTGTGTTCTTCATCTTTAGTAATGCTTTACTTGTCGCGGGCTTCTTCCCTTTCCAGACAACATTGGTGATTTGTTCCTCCATTTCATTAAAAAATGTCACTGGAACTTGTATGGGGATTGCATTATTTAAGTAGATGGCCTTGGGTAAAATAGACCTTTTCACAATGTTAAGTCTTCCTATCCATGAGCAGGGTAGGTTTCTCCATTTATGTAAGTCTCTCTTAGTTTCTTGTAGTAAGGGTATGTAGTTCTCTTTGGAAGGTCTGTTATTTCCCTGGTTAGATTAATTCCTAGGTACTTTATCTTCTTAGGGGCTACAGTAAATGGTATTGACTTGATGATTTCTTCCTTAATAATCTCATTGCTGATATAAAGGAATCCTACTGATTTATTTATGTTTATCTGGTGTCCTGAGACTTTGCTGAACTCTTCTTTCAGTTTGGATAGTTTCCTTACAGATTCTTTGGGATTCTCTGTGTATACAAATATATCATCTGGAAATAGGGATATTTTTAGTTCTTTGATGATGCAGATGCCGTTTATTCTCGGTCTTGTCTAATTGCTCTGGCTAGAACTTTCAGTACAATGTTGAATAGGAAAGGCGAGAGTGGGCATCCTTGTCTAGTTCCTGTTCTCAAGGGAAACTGTTTCAGTCTCTCTCCATTCGGGATGACATAGGCAGTTGGCTTTGTATAAATGGCCTTTATTGCATTGAGAAATTCGCCGTCTGTTCCTGTTTTGCTGAGAGTTTTTAGCATGAATGGATGTTGGACTTTGTGAAATGCCTTTCCTGCACCAATAGACAAGATCAGGTGATTCTTGTCTTTTGTGGTATTTATGTGGTTGATCACCCTAATTGTTTTTCTAAACCTAATTGTTTTTCTGAACCAGCCTTGCATCCCTGATACGAATCCAACTTGGTCATGATGGATTGCTTTTTGGGTATGTTGTTGTATTCTATTGGCAAGAATTTTGTTGAAGATTTTGGCATCTGCATTCATGGGTGATATCGGTCTGTAGTTCTCCCTTTTGGTTGGGTCTTTCCCTGACTTTGGTATCAGGGTTATGCTGGCTTCATAGAATGAATCTGGGAGTATTCCATACCTTTCTTTTCTGTGAAATAGTCTCAGTAGTATTGGAGGTAACTCTTCTCTAAAAGCTTGGTATACTTCTACAGTGAAGCCATCTCGGCCCAGGCTTTTTTCAGTTGGCAGTTTTTTTTATGACTTTTTCAATCTCTTTCTTTGTGATGGGTTCATTTAAGTTGTTCTGCTTCACCTTGTGATAATTTTTGTAGGTGATATGAATCACAGCATTTGTCCATTTTCTCTAGGTTTTCAAATCTGTTAGAATACAGTCTTTCATGGTATTCATTTATGATATTTTTGATTTCTGTTGGATTTGTTGTGACAACTCCCCTCTCATTTCTTATTGGGGTTATTTGTTTCCTTTCCTGTTTTCCTTTAGTAAGTTTAGCCACTGGTTTGTCAATTTTGTTGATCTTTTTAAAAAAAAGCTTTGCTTTTTTTCCATTGTTTCAACTGTTCTTCTATTCTCTAATTCGTTTAGTTCTGCACTAATCTTTATGATCTGTTTTCTTCTGGTGCCTGAGGAGTTCCTCTGCTGTTCTGTCTCTACTTGTTCAAGCTGTAGAGTCATTTCTTTGATTTGGTTTCTTTCTTCCTTCCAGATGTGTGCATTTATGGAGACAAACTGACCTCTGAGTGCTGCTTTGGCTATATCCCATAGATTCTGGTAGGAAGTGTTTTTGTTCTCTTTGGAATCCATAAATTTCTTTATTTCATCCTTGATTTCTTCTATAACCCATGTTTTTTTGAGCAAGGTGTTGTTCAGTTTCCATGAGTTCCACTTTCTATTTATGTTTTTTTCTGCTATTGATTTCAACTTTGATGGCTTTATGATCTGAGAAGATGCTTTGAATTAATTCAGTGGTATGGATTTTATTGAGAATTGCTTTATGTCCTAACTCATGGTGTATTCTGAAGAATGTTCCATGTGCAGTGGAGAAGAAGTTGTAGTTATCCACTGATAGATAGAAAGTTCTGTATATGTTGATGAGGTCTTGTTGGTTCATTGTGGAAATAACATCTTCTATGTCTTTACTGAGCTTTTCTCTAGATGATCTGTCCAATATTGAGAGTGGAGTGTTGAAGTCTCCTGCTATTATTGTGGAGTGATCTATGTCCTTTTCAAGGGTAGTCAGTGTTTCTTTGACGTATTTAGGTGCTCTAATATTAGATACATAAATGTTGAATATTGTTAAGTCCTGCGTGTGTATTGAAACTTTCAGCAACAAATAGTGTCCGTTCTTGTCCACAACGGTGGATTTTCCATTAAAATTGATTTTATCTGAGATTAGAATTGCCATACCTGCTCTTCTTTGTCCATTGTTAGCTTGATATGTGTTCTTCCATACTTTAATTTTCAGTTTGTCCCTATCTTTAAGTTTAAGGTGAGTTTCTTGTAGGCAACATATAGATGGGTCATGTCTTTTGATCCAAGATGTCACTCAATGTCTCTTTACTGGAGCATTCAGTCCATTCACATTCAATGTAATTATTGATAGGTATGTGTTCAGTACTGCCATTGTGATACGTTTGTTTTTGTGTTGATATTTTATCTGTTGTTCTTATTAATCTGTTCTGTAACCTTCTTCTTTGTCAGCTGATTTTTCACCTTTCTCAGGGTTGATTTTGTGGTTGTTGAGACTTCTTTGTTACATGTCTTGATATGGTATGTTTCTTTCTTATTGTGCTTTATGGCTGCCCCCATGATCCCACTTACTAAACTATATATAAACCCCATTTTGATTACTACCATTCTTGTGAACTTCCTCTCCGTATTGAAGGACTACAATGACTATAGCACATCTCTCTTTTTAATATGATGATATCATAGTTTACATGATAAGATCACTAGATCATTTCTTTCACTATCATAGCTTTGTGTTTGGAGCCTTCCCTAACTGAGTAGGATTCTGGATAACGTGTCCTTCTAAAATATAAAGTTAATGGTTTTGTTCTTCCAAGCCAAGAGATTCTTTCAGTATTTCTTGTAGCTTTGATTTGGTTTTTACAAAATCTCTGAGTTTCTGTTTATCTGTGAAGGTCTTAATTTCATTTTCATATGTGAAAGATAGTTTTGCAGGATATATAATTCTTGGTTGGAAGTTGTCCTTCAAGGCTTTGAATGTGTCATGTTACTGTCTCCATGCCTGCATTGTTTCTGCTGAGAAATCTGATGAAAGCCTACAGAGTTTCCCTCTGAATGCTAGTATTGCTTTGAGTCTTGCTGTTTTAAGAGTTTCTGCTTATGTTTCATTTTGTTAAACTTGATTATAATATGTCTCGAAGTCTTTCTATTGAGATCTATATTGAGTGGTGTTCAATACGTATCTTGGATATCTATATTCTCTTCCTTCATAATTTCTGGGAAGTTTTCTGTCAGCAGCTCAGCAACAATACTCTCTGTGTCCTCAGGTATCTTGCCCTGTTCAGGAACTCTAATTAATCATAGATTGTTCTTCTTAATAGAGTCTCACATGCTTCTTAATGTTTCTTCGTTGTTTTTTTTGTTTGTTTCTGTTTTCTGATTTCTCCTAACAGATGCTGGAGTCAATAGCTCTGTCTTCCAAATCAGAAAGTCTATTTTCCATTTTTTCCATTCTGTTTTCTTGGCTTTGCATTGAAGTTTCTGTGTCTTTGATTTTGTTCTTGATTTGTTTGATTTCCAAGTACTGATGTTCCATCATATTGAACAGCTTGCTTCAGTTTTTGTTTTGCTCTTCTGCATTTTGTATAAGGTCTAGGAGGTCTCTCCATACAATCGTTTTGTATTCACCTTCTGAGAGTCTCAGAAAAGCTTCTTCATCTGGAAAGTTCTGAAGTGCTTTCTTTTCAGGCCTTCTGATGCCATGGGTGAGTTCCAGGTTACCGTCTTCTCCAAAGTTTGTTGCTTTGGGGGCTTCTTGTGGGTCAGTAGAGGCTGGGAGAGATGTTGTGAAGATGGACCACAGTTGTTTTTCTAGGCCAACTTAAAATGAGAAGTAAAAAGTATTTGACAACTTCCAAAGTCAGTGAGGTTTTCAGGAGTGTATGTCCCTCTTACCAGCTGACAAAGTAAGCACTTCTGCATTGAGCCCCAGATGTTATAAACTAGCTCAAAATACAGAAAGGCTACTGGCCTGCTGGCCTCTGCTGTTGGGTCCGAGCTGTAGGCAATACTGTGTAGAATTCTGCATTTTGCTGGTAAAACAGTCTCTTCTGGGTAGGCAGTGCCTCCCAGCCCAGAAGTTACATCCAGCTGAGGCTTCCATATGGATGACTCCTCCTCCCAGTGAAATATCATGGCATCCCACACAAGCTTGTCAGCTGAAAGAGAGGCCAAGAGTGCTGAAATTCCAAGAGTTCACAGCTTCTGCCACTGGTCCTCAGCCTCAGGTGACACTATGCAAAACACTGCCCCCAGCTGGAAAAGCACTTTCTCCCCAGCAGGTGCCACCTTCCAACCTAGGAACCAAGTCCAGCTGGGGCCTCTGCGTGGGCTTCTCCATTTCCCAGTGGATCAAGATGGTATCCCACACAAGCGCATCTGTATGGGTACCACATTGAGGAGGCAGAAAGATAGGCCAGAGGAGCTGAGAGATATAGAGTCCAAAGCCAGGCTCTCAGAACATGGCAATTATGCTTGCCAGTCCCACCAGCAGTGCGTCTGAGACCAGCAGCTAGTGAAGTCCCAGCTCTGCCTGCCAGTTGAGACAAAGAAAAAAAAATCAAAATGGTGAGTTACCTTCAGTCTGTGCAAGCTTGTGCTCTCCAAGAGTGGAGCCAGTGAAAGAGAGGAGGTTTTGCGTTCAGTGGTGTGAAGTCCAAATTAACAGCCCTATGCTGCATCTCAGGTATCACTAGGTGTCCAGAAGGCTCCGTTTAATTATCATTTCAGGTCTTGGTTTCTAGAGGGATTTAGAGAGATATGTGTTTAGTCTGCCATCTTGACTCTGCCCCCCCCCCCCGTGTTATGTTTTAATGAGATGGAGAAACAAATCACTAACTTTGGAAAGGGATGAAACTCAAAATAAGTAAAGCACTACTGAAGAAGAGGGACACAGTGGGAGGACCTGAGAAAATATTACACAGCCACAGCAGTCAAAACACCCTGGTACTGGTACAAAAGGAAACATATCGATTAATGGAACAGGATTGAGTCCCCAGAGATACCAGTATCCTCTTATGAACAGTTGATATTCGACAAAGGCCCAAGGGTCATAAATTGGGGTAAAAACAGCCTCTTTAACAAATGGTGTTTGCAAAATTGGATATCTGTCTGCAAAAAACTGAAACAGGATCTGTATCTCACATCTTACACAAAAACTAACTCAAAATGCATCAAAGACCTAAATATCAAACCTAAAATGATAAATATTGTGCAAGAAAAAACAGAGTCAACAGTGGAAGTTCTAACACATGGCTTAGACAGACTTCAAAATCTGCAAACAATTCATGAACAACAGAAGAGAAAATAGGTAAATGGTAAGCACTAGGAATCAAACACTTGCTCATTCAAAGAATTTATCAAGAAATTTAAAAGACTACTTGCAGAATGGGAAAAAAATATATTGCAGCTGTACGTCAGACCAACATCTGATTTCTGTAATCTACAAGGTCCTGCAAAATATCAACAAGCAAAATGTAAATAACCCAATTAAGCAACGGGCAAAGGAGATGGACAGACACTTCACCAGGGAGGACATCCAGGTTGCCAAAAGACACATGCAGAAATGCTCTTGATCACAGCTATTAGACAAATTGAAATCAAAACTACAATGAGATACCATCTTATCCCAACAAGCTCAGCCACAACCCAAAAGGAACAGACCAACAAATGCTACAGTGGCTGCAAAGAGATTGGAACGTCCCCATACTGCTGGTTTGACTGCAAAATGGTACAACCTCTTTGGAAAGCAATTCCTTAAAAAGCTATAAATAAAAATACCATTTGATCCAGTAATCACACTGCTCAGAACATATCCTACAGAAATAAAGGTGGTAACATAAACAGGTACATGCACACAAATGTTTGCAGTGCTGTCCACAAGAGCAAAAAGACAGAATCAACCTAGATGCCCATCAACAGATGAACAAATAAATAGGTTATGGTACATATGCTCAGTGGGATGCTATTCAATGATAAAGAACAATAATAATGTCAGCAAGCATCTCATAACGTGGTTTCCAGTGGAAGACATATTGAGTGAAATCAGTCAGAGGCAAAAGGACAAATATTGTTCAATTACCCTGCTATAAGGACTTAAAAATAGACTTGTACACAGAAGAAAAGACTCTTTGATGGCTACAAGGGTGGGGAGGGAGGGAGAGGGTTGGTCATAGATTAGATAGTTGATAGAAATTTGGTTAGGTGAAAGCAATGATAGCACAGTAGAGAGTAGTTCAACTTAACTGGAATTCACCACAGCTGAAAGGTTTTCTAAACTTAATCTAATATTTCAGAGGATAGAGTAGCAGGGATGGGGATCTGGAGATCACATATTCAGGAGACATCGAGTCCATTTGGCATAACTAGTCTATTGTGAAGAGAATCTTCTGCCCCCGATATTGGTGAGTGCATCTGGGGATTTAAAAGCTGGCAAGCTGCCATCTGAGATATACCACATGGTCTCAACTCATCTGAAACAGATGATGACAAGAACAACAAAGACACGAGGTAAAAAGAGTCCAGGAGACAGGAGGACTCATACAAATGGGAGATAGTAGCAACATGAGACCAGAAGAATCAGATGGTGCCCAGCCACGACCAATGATAGCTGTGATGGGGGTCACAATGTAGAGTCCCTGAGGCGACATGAGAAAAACAGGTGTGCAGCCCAAGAACACCACTAAAAGACCTGAAATGAAGTTCCTGCAGTGTGCCTGGCACATGGCCGCTAGAGCTATTGCTGTCCCTGACTGGAAACCAGTAATAAGTCAACTCTTCAGACAAGAATGGGCTAGAGTCAGCAACACAATGTGATGATTAGATGTGTGTACTTTATGGTTCTATGCATTTATAAGTTGCTGTCCTACCTATGTCTTTCTAGGTGGGTAAGAAGAGAGTGGGAACAGGGGAACAGATGCTTGCTGAGAGGATACTACATATATAGGGTGAAGGGGAGGAGTGTGCTGTCACCAGGTGGGGAGAGCAGAGGTAGCTGTAGATAGGTGGGCATGCACTGATTCAGATTGTATACTTTCACTTGATCACAATTTAAAATAATTAAAAAATAGAAATAGCAAGGGAAAAAAGTCTAAATAAATGAGTAGTGCTTTAAAAAGAATTAAGAGCTCTCCAGAACTATAATCCTACAGCAGCAAATCCAATAAGAATATAATGAAAATGTAATGTGGGCCACATATATAATTTTAAATTTTCTAGTAGCCACATTAAAAACAAGGAAAACTGATAAAATTGATGCTAGCAAGATATTTTATTTAACTCAATATGTCTTAAACATTATCATTTCAACTTGTAATGAATGTTATACCTGAATCTGATTGCTGTTAAGTCAATTTTGACTTGTCGTGACCCTGTAAGACAGAGTACAGCTGTCCCATATGGTTTCCAAGGAGCACCTGGCAGATTCAAACTGCTGACCTTACAATTAGCAGCTATAGTTCTTAACCACTATACCACCAGGGTTATTAGTAAGATGAGGTCAGCAGTCTGAATCCAGCAGGTGCCCCTTGGAAACTCCATGGGGAAGTTCCAGTCTGTCTTATAGAGTCTCTATGAGTCACAATCAACTTGACAGCAGTGGGTTTTTTGTTTTTATTAACATTTTATCTTCTGTTTTTTATAGGTTTTTAAAATATCATGTGTATTTTATGCACAGAGCAACTCTTAGCTCAGAAGAAGCATATTTCCAGTGCTCAGTAGCCACACATACTCAGTGGCTGCTACTTTGGACAGCAGGTTACCTTAACACACGGGAGATCAGGAAAAGAAAAAGGGAGAGATAAAGACCAGTTGAAGTTTTACATGGGAGTAGAAATAATAAATATAAATGTATTCTAGATAAAAATGAAATTTAATTGAATTTAAACAGCATGATTTTAAGAATAATTTTAAGATGATCACAAGTCTAGAAATAAAATGCATAATTTCCAAAACACTGCAAAACTATTGTAAACTTGGTAAATAAAATCCACAAGCACACAGTAGGCATTGCAGATAAATAAATAAATGGCACAGCATGAGTAAATACAAATATATTAGCAATCATAACCAACATGAAGTCTTATCAAGTGTTAAGGTTCATCTGTCAAAAGAGACGCTAAGGTTGGCTTTTAAGAAAGAAAATATGGGTGAAAAAATCTGGTTATGTCTGGTTTAAGGTACTTACACTTAAAATACAATGAAGAAATAGACTAAAAATAACCAGAGAAAACATGCAACTACAAATAAAGCACCTATAATTAATGCCAGGTAAACAGAATTCAAATGAAAAGCCTGAAGACAGAAAATACTTCATAATAAAAACAGAAGTGTACCAAGAAGATATAGTATTCATGAGACTTTATAGATTCAAATCATATAAAACAGAAACTGTGAAAAATAAGAAGAAATCTATAATTTTAAAATTATAGATAGAAAATTGTAACACTTTTTGGGAATTTAACGTATCACATATACAAACAAATAAAAATAAAGAGATACATGCACACAACTGTTTACTGCAGCGCTGTTCACAATAGCTAAAAGATAGAATCAACCTAGATGCTCCATCAACAACAGATGAATGGATAAACAAACTATGGTATATACACACAAAGGAACAATACACAACAGTAAAGAACAGTGGGGATTTTATGAAATGTCTCATAACCTGGAATCAACTGGAAGACATGCTGAGTGAAATCTATCAGCTTCAAAAGGACAAATGTGCATGAGACTACTATCATAAGGACTTAAGAATGGACTTATGCATAGAAGAAGAGATCCTTTGGTGGCTACAAGGGTGGAGAGAGAGAGTTTTTCATAGATTAAATAGTTAACAGGAAACCAGGTAGGTGAACGAAATGAAGGCATGCATTAGAAGGCAGGTCTGCATAAGTGGATGACATCATAAGCTAAAAGATTTTCTAAATTCAACTCAACGTTTCAAAGGACAGAGTAGCAGGGACAGGGATCTAGGGACCATGTTTTCAGGGGACACTGAGGTCAATTGGCGTAACTAGTCCTTTTCTAAGAGACTCTTCTGCGCCCCATATTGTTGAGTGGCATCTGGGGTCTTAAAAGCCAGCAAACCGCCATATGAGGAACATCAATTTGTTCCAACCCACCTGAAACAGATGACAACCAAGAACATCAAAGACTCGAGGAAAAATAAGCCCAGGAGATGGAAGGACCCATACGGTTGGGAGAATACATCAGCCTTAGACGAGAAGAACTGGATGACATCCAGCCGCTACCAAAGGAAGCCCTGACAGGAAACTCAATGTAGAGTCCTGATGTAGCATGAGAAAAAGAGGTGTGCAGATCAAGAACTCTAATACAAGGCCAGAATTGATGATCCAACAACCTGGAAGGTCCACTGAGAACATGGCATCTAGACTTGCCCAGACCTGAAACCAGTACTGAAGCCAACACTTCAAACAAAAGACCAGACTTGGGGACACAAAGTGACACACATGGTGTGTTTACTTTGTGTTCTAATATCTATATATGAAGGTGTCCCATTAGTTTCTTTCTAGAGGGGAGAAATGAAGCTGAAGAGGAGGTAAAAAGTGTTGGTCAAGTGCATATTGGAAGTAAAGAGTGAAAAAGAAGAATATGCTGTCACAGGGTGAGAAGAGCAGATAGAGTTGCTTAGAGGCGGGTGCTTGAGATTTTATATGCAAATTGACTTGGATTGTAAGCTTTCATGTAATCACAATTAAGACAAAGAAAAAAGAAATAAAATTTTCTTTGATGAAGCCTAAATAAATAAATAGTAAGCTTGCCATGCATTAGGCAAATCTTCTGCACAAGACTTCTTTAAAGTTCCAAAACAAGTAGTATCATTTTGATAACTAAGGTGTGTCTGACCCAAGCATGGTATTTTCAGTTGCCTCATTTGCATGGGAAAGTTGAACAGTGAAAAAAATATGTAGATGAATTGATACAGTCAAATTGTGGTGTTGGTGAAGAGTATTAAATATACTTATGACCACCAGAAGAAAGAACAAATCAGTCTTAGAAGAAATACGAACAATACTCTTCTTAAAAGTGAAGATGAAGAGACTTCAGATCACTTATTTTGTACATGTGATCATGAAAGACTGCTAGAAAAGAACACTGTGTTTGGTAGAGTTTCAGTGAAAATCCACCCTCAGCAGGTGCATTCATACAATTGTCATAATAATAGACTGCAACATATCAACAATCATGAAAGTAGCATGGATTACAGGCAACATTTCATTCTGTTATACGTTAGGCTGCCACGATTCTACAACCACTAACACCACCAGGAACTACATATTAATCTAGAGCATAAAACACACATTATTTTGTCTTAAATTATCTACTATAAATATTTTTGGAGATAAACAGCATAGAGAAGTATCAAGCCCCATTTCCACTGTCCAGAGTTAGCTCTCTGTCTCTCCGGAGTCATACTCTCTTCCTTCTGCCCTGCCAGTTGAGTTTGCATGGACCACTGCCACAAGCTACACTGCCTTTTCCACAGGCTGACAAGGATACTTTACAGGAGACTGAGCAGGAGGGAGGTCAGTGTTGCCAATCTGGATGGCAAATGACACTTCCCACAGAACCACTGCCTCCAGGTATGATGGCTGCCCCTGCTCTTCCTGCTCCAAGCCTAGGTGTAGTGTTACCTCTCTCTTGAGTATCCTAGACTAATATTTTCGTTATTTTGCCTTTCAGTGCATCTACTCCTGACCTCTACCCACAACAATCATATTTATTAGTGTCGGAGATCATATTTATTAGTGTGGGAGAGGGACCGTTGACAGATAGGCATACAAAATAAAGGGAATTTCAAAGAAATGAAAATCTGAGATATTTTCACTACTAAATACTTAAATATGCATGTCAAAAAAGAAGCATTCTGAAATAACCCCAATGCCGAGTCTTAATACAATGAAAAATTATTCCTTGATATCATACGCTATTCAGACCATCTTCAAGTCTTCCTATTTGTACAAATATGCCCTTGTATGTTTGTTGAATCAGGAATTTTGAAAGTTTATTAATTGTGTGTTGTTTGTTATATCTCTTGAGTCTCTTACATCTCTTTTAACTGAGTTCCCTGCCCCACACCTTTTCTTCCATACTGCTGTTTGTTAAAGAACCACTCAGCCTACAGAGCATCCTCACTATGGTTTTATCTAACTCCCCCCTCACAGTGTACTGTAAACTCCTCCTCTATCCTTTGGAATTCACATAGACTGGAGAGCATATGCAAAGTCCTACTCAAGTATGTACTCCTTTGTTTTCTTTTCCATTTAAAAAAAATAATATTATAGAGGTGGGGGAAAGACAGTGGAGTAGATGGACTCTTACCATGATGCCTCTAACAACAAAGACCCAAAATAACAAATGGATCCAGTACATATGAAATCCTAGGAGCTCTGAACATCAAAGGGAAAGATGAGAAATTAGAATAAAAAAGGCAGAAGGGAGAGTAGTGCCAGAAGTACATAGGATCCCACAAACCAGACCTGCCAGGAAATGAATGTAGCCATTGTGGTGAGCTCAGTAGTAAATGGTGGCAAATGTCCTCCTCAGTAGGAGAAATTGCCTGGAGAGTCCACTCTCATTTCTGCAACCAGTGGGAACCAGCATCAGTTCAATGAATGCTAAGTCTTTGCATGTAACCTAATGAACATGTAGATCTAAATCTTTCCTACAGCAAAGGCCTCTTTCCCTTCTCCCAAAGATCCCACTCCCTTCTCTGGACTGTGCCTGGCTCTGGAGCTTGATACTATTAACTGAGCTGGAAGTAGGACTCCTCAAGCCTACCTTGAGCCATTCTTTGCACTTCTCTGAACTGCACCTGGCTCTGGAGTTTGACTTCACTAACTAAGCCTGAAGAAGTACTCCTTAAGCCTGTCCTGTGCCACTCTCTGAGACCCACAAGGGGAATAATTTAACAAACTGGAGGAAGGGGAAAAAATTCTGCTGGTCCATATAAGCTGAAAAAGCAAGGTAGAAACTTTTTCTTCACCTAAATTCTAATGCAAGAGGCTACACCATCCTCAAAAACACTCAGGGACAGCTCTTAGCCCCTTGCCTTTCTCAACAGCTATAGTCAGACACCACTGCACATACCAATCCCCCTTGTCCATCTAGGACAGTAGGGAAGTCACACACTTGCTGACTGATTACCAGGACACTTGAGCTGAATCCATATAAGAAAAGTAAGTGGACTCTTGGGATCTCAAGTCTAGTAACAATTCTAGCCACCTGATAACATGACATTAGAACTTCAAAGACAACAATAACCAAACCATTATATACAACCAGGGTATTTCAACATTTCAAACCCAGAAGCTAGGACACTTTAGGCAAACATGAAATACAATTTATTGATGGCTCGGATAAAATGTTTCCAATTATTTAAAAATCAGAGTATGAATTTTTCAGAAAGCACCCAAAACAAAGAATCAAATTTCTGGTGAAAGAAAATGTCCAAGTATTACCAGAGGTTGAATACAAAAGATTAATATTTAGAACTCTTCAAGAGATGAAGAAGGAGATGAGCAAAAGGAGTAGAGCATAATGACAAATTGAACAAGCTGCAAGAAAGCATATGGAAGCATAAATTAGATTTCAGAAAATTAATAATAAAATGACAGAAATAGACAACACAATGGGAAGTGAAGGAGCAGAACTGAGGCAATGGAAGGCTGAGTTAGTGAGACTAAAGATAAAGCATATGATATCAATGTATTTGAGGAAAAATCAAGAGGCAATAAGAATTATGTGGGACTCTGTGAAGAGGAATAATCTATGAGTAATTGGAGTACTGGAATGGCAGTAACAGAAAATACAGGGAATTGTTGAAGATTTGCTGACAGAAAAGTTCCTTGATATCAAATACGAGAAGATATCTACCCAAGACACTCATTGAACTCCACACAAGATAGATTTCAAAACACATCAAGGCACTTTATAACTAAACTTGACAAAACTAAAGATGAGACACTTTTAAAAGTAGCTGGGGGGAGGGACAAAGATGGCAGACTAGACACACTTATCTTCAACTCCATCTGAGAACTAAGGCCTGGAATGATAACTGAATGGAGCAGCATGGATAACTGTGGAGCCATAGGATCTGGCATAGGGTTGTCAGACTTCACTAGGCAACAGTAATTGACTAAACTATCTCTTTCAAAGATGACCCTGTGGCCACTGACCCCTGCTCCTGCTGACTCACAATTTCAAAGCACTGCAGCTACTGATACCTTCTTTGTTATCCAGGAGGTGGGGACAGGGCATGAGCTTGCAAATTCACTAAACTGCAGCACTTAAGTAAAAGTGTATATCATGGCAGAGAGACTGTATGTGGGATAGCCACATTTTGAGATCCAAGCTACTGACTGAAGCCACCACTGCCCCTGCACTCTCTCTTTTCTCTTTTCTGAACTGTGCTATAAACTCTGCTGTTTCACAGTAGAAAAGGCAGCCTGACAGGGACACCATCTTGATAGGCTGGGAGGCAGAGTCACTCTGCTGGAGGCCTTAGCTGTGGTTGATTCTTAGTGGAGCAGCAGCCCATCTGACAAGTGCTTCTCCAGCAGAAAAGTAGCATTTGAGATGATTTGTGCCTAGATTTACTGGTAGGGCCTGGCAGAGGATGGCAGCAAGGATGTAACCCCCTCCTACTTTGAACCATGTCATAGTATCTGGGGACAGCCTATGAGGCAATTTCACTGTCAGCCAGAAGGTGAGGCATGCTACACCTGAGAGATTGGCTGTTTTCAGCTGTTGTTGGACAGCTCCCTGTTCAGCAGTGAAGTACCCTTTTAAAATAAGACAGCCTAGAGAACTGAATGCTGAGATGCTAGGCAGCATCTCCTCTGCCCTTCACAAATTCACATCAGAGGTTCAGCTTATGCCCCCCCATTGACTCTGTAAGTATGGTGCCATATTTGCAGCCAGGAGGCAGAGTCTGCCACCCCAGAGAGTCCACCTGGGGTCAGTCACTACAATATAGAGATGACTATTGACCAACTCCGCTCTTAGAACTATGCCTCAGCTCCTGTTGAAGTAACATCAGATAAATCAAATAGCTTTAGATGACTCACAGAAAACTGTCAACTGCTAAGAATTTAAAGAAGCAGCCTACCACGGCTCTGGAAAACTCTCAAAATAAAGAATCAAAACACTTCCCAGATGAAGAAGCCTTTCTGAAACTATCGGAGGTTGAGTACAAAAGAATTATATATAGAACCCTCCCAGAGATTAAACAGAATGAAGCAGAACAAAATGAAAACTTAAGCTGCTTGAACTGATGGAGCATCAATGATGTGAAATCCAGCAGATCACTAACACAATTACAAAATTAGACAAGTCAATCAAAAGCTAAAAAATTAGTATTAAGGAGCTAGAAGCCAGACTGAGTGACAGTGACAACAGATAAACTGACACCAGCATTTATGAGGAAAACTCAGAGAAAAGAAATAAGAAAAACAAAGAACCATTAAGAAACATGTGGTACTCTATTAAAAGAAACAATGTACAAAAAATTGGAGTTCCTAAACAAGGAAGGACAGAAGAAAATACAGAGAATGTTGTTGTAGAGTTTCTGATGGAAAACTTCCCTTAAATTATGAAACAAGAGAACATGGGAGTCCAAGACTCATATTGAACGCCACGAAAACCAAACTCCAAAAGAAAGACAAGACATATTATAATTAAGTTTAATAAAATAAAACATAAACAGATTCTCTTAAAGGCAGTTGAGGCTCAAAGCAAAGCTAATATTCAGAGGGAAATTCTGTAGGCTTTCGTCTGACTTCTCCACAGAAATGATGTCCACAAGAAAGCGATGGGATGACACATTCAAAGCCCTGAAGGAGAAAATTTACAACTAAGAATTATATATCCTGCCATTCACACCAACTGATACATGCAAATGAATGCTCATCGCAGCACAATCCACAATAGCAAAAAGATGGAATCATCCTACATGCCCAACAACAGAAGAATGGATAGGTAAACTATGGTATATATACTCAATGGAACATGACACAATGATAAAGAACAACGATGATAGCAGGAAACATCTCTTAACCTGGCTCCAACTGGAAGACACTATGTTGAGTGAAAACAGTCAGCAACAGAAGGACAAATACTGTATGAGACCCCTACAATAAGAACTTAAAAGGAGACTCATGGATAACAGAAAAGACTCTTGACAGTTGCAAGGGTGGGGAGGGTGGGAGAGAGAGGGGGAGGGTTTAGGTTAGACAGTTAATAGAAATTTGGTTGGGTGAAATTGGTGACAGCCCACATTAGTGAGAAGATCAATAATAATTGGACTTCAACACAACTTGTGTACTCCTCCCATCTTAACCCAATATTGCAAGGACAGAGTAGCTTGGGCAGGGGGCTAGGGACCATGCTCTCAGGGGAAATTGAGGCCATGGCACAACTAGCGTTTTGCTAATGAGGACTCTCTGCACCCCCCATTGGTGAGTGGTGTCTGGGGTCTTAAAAGCTGCCAAGCTGCCATCTGAGGGTACAGAAAATAGTCCCTGGTTAGAAGGAATGGATGATCACCAAGGTCCATAATGACATGGGGGAAAGAGAATCCAGAAGTCAGAGAGACCCATGTGAGTGGGTGACTACATTGACCTGTGACCAGAAGAACTGGATGGTGCCCGGCCACCATCAGTGATAGCCACAATGGAGCTCACAAAATTGAGTCTCACTGGCAACACAAGAATAAACAGGAGTGCACCCTGAGATCTCCACTAAAAGACTGCAGTTGATGGTCCAGGGGCCTCGGAGTACTCCTGGGAGCAAGGCCCCTGGCCCTGATGCTACCCCTGTCCATAAATCATAATGAAGGTCAACATTTCAGACAGCAATAGATTGGACTTGGTGATGCAGATTGGCTACATTGCATGGTCACTTTACGGTTCTAGGCATCTATAGGAGGTTGTCCTGTTGACCTCATTCTGGAGGAAAGGAAATGGGTGGAGAGGGGAAGATAGGAGACTGTTGGGAAGATAAGACATGTATGGATCAGAGAGGAAAAGTGTGCTGTCACCATGCCGGAAGAGCAGTGGAAGCTGCATGTAGGTCAGCACACAAATTTATATGGGAATGTACGTTTTCACTCAATCATTAAAAAAAAAAAAAAAAAAAGAATTATATATCCTGCAAAATTGTCTCTCAAATATAATGGTGAATTTAAAACATTTGCAGATAAACAGAAGCTTAGAGACTGTAAAAACCAAATCAAAACTACAAGAAATACAGAAAGAAGTTCTTTGCTTAGAAAAGCAAAAACTTTAAGTATATACTAAGGAGGCAATGCAAGACACAGTATCCAGAATCCTACTCCTTTAGGGAAATCAATAAGACCAATCAAAACTACATTATTAAAAGAAGGGAAATAGCTATCATAACATGAAAATTGTGACATCACCACACTGAAAACAGGGATATTTTACAGTAGTTATAATCCCTTCAGATGGAGAGGAAATTAAAGACACACAAAAATTAAGTCTAGTTTAAATTTAGAATTGTAAGGCAGATGACAAGAGTAGTAAGAAAGCAAAATAACAATATGACATAGCAAAACAAGAAGCATAATACAGGAGTCTCAACAAACACAAACCCAACACTGAAAAAGATTAAAAGTCAATCTATAAAGAACGACCCAAAACAGAATCTTAAGAAAAACATAGAAAACATCAATAACAAAAAATTAAAGGCATCAAAATGACAGCACTAAACATATACCTATCAATTATTACACTGAATGCAAACGGACTGAACACTCCAACAAAGAAACTAACACCCTGGATCAAAAGACATGACCCATCTATATAGTGATTACAAGAAATGCGTAAGTCTCAAATATATCAACAAACTGAAAATCAAAAGATAGAAAAACATACCAAATCAACAACATACAAAGAAGAGCACGAGTGCAATACTTATCTCAGATAAAATAGCTTTTAATGTAAAGTCCACCATCATGGACAAGGATTGCCGCTATATATTGCTGAAAGTTTCAATACATAAGCAGGATATAACAATATTAAATATTTATGCATCTAATACCAGAGCATCTAAATACATCAAACAAACACTGACAACACTGGAAAATGAGATAGATCACTCCACAATTATGGCTGGAGACTTCAACACTCCACTTTCATAATGGACAGATTATCCAGAAAAAAGCTCAATAAAGATATGGAAGATCTTTAGACTAGACTTCATCAAAGTATACAGAACTTTTTACCCATCAACAGATAAGTGCACCGTCTTCTCCAGTGCACACAGAACATTTCCCAGAATAGACCATGTATTAGGACATAAAGCAAGTCTCAACAAAAGCCAAACAACTGAAGTACTGCAAAGCATCTTCTCAGGCTACAAAGCCATAAAAGTTGAAATCAATAGCAGAGAAAAACATATGTAGGAAATGAGACTCATGGAAACTTAACAACATCTTCCTCAAAATGCCATGAGTTAGAGAAGAAATCAAGGACAAAGTAAAGAAATTCATGTAATCCAATGAGAATGAAAAGACATTGTACCAGAACCCATGGGATACAGCAAAAGCAGTGCTCAGAGGTCAGTTCATCTCTATCAGAGAACACATCCAGAATGAAGAAAGGGCCTAAACAAAAGAGTTAACCCTACAGCTTAAACAAGTAGAAAGAAAGTAACAAAGGAATCTCTAAGACACCAGAAGAAAACAGATAAGAAAGATTAGAGCAGAACTAAATGAATTAGAGAATAGAAGAACAACTGAAAAAATTAACAAAAACAAAAGCTGATTCTTTGAAAAGATCAACAAAATTGATAAAACATTGGCTAAACTTACTAAAGAAAAACAGTAGAGGACAAAAATAACCTGAACAAGAAATGAGTTGGGAGATGTCACAACAGACCCAAGTGAAATCAAAAGTATCATAACATAATACTATGAAAGACTGTACTCTGACAGATCTGAAAGCCTAGAGGAAATGGACAAATTCCTAGATTCTTACCACCTACCAAAACTGCCACAAGATAGGACAACTTGATAAACCCAACACAAAGAAAGAGATTGAAAAAGTCATAAAAAAAAAAAAAACTACCAACCATAACAAGTCCTGGCCCACAAGCCTTGACCAGAGAATTCTACCAAACTTTTAAAGAAGAGTTAATTCCAATGTTATTGAGACTATTTCATAGCATAGAAAGAAACAGAATATTCACCAACTGATTCTGTGAAGCTAGCATAACTCTGATACCAAAGCCAGGGAAAAATATCACAAAAAAAAGAAAATTACAGACCAATATCCCTCATGAACCTAGATGTAAAAACTTTCAACAGAATCTTAGCCAATCAAATTCAACAACATATCAAAAACATAATCACGATGACCAAGTTGGATTCATACCAGAAATGCAAGTCTCATTGAATATCAGAAAAATAATTAATATGGTCAACCACATAAATAGCACAAAGGACAAGAATCACTTGATTTTGTCAGTTGATGCAGAAAAGGCTTTTGATAAAATCCAACACCCATTGATGCTAAAAACTCTCAGAAAAATAGAAATAGAGGGGAAATTCCTCAATGCAGTAACAGGCATCTTTGCAAAGCCACCCACTTACATCATCCTGAATGGAGGGAGACTGAAAGCATTCTTGCCTTCAGTAGTCAGAATCGGAACAAGACAAGGATGCCCACTGTCAGCACTTCCATTCAACATTGTGATAGAGGTTCTAGTCAGAGCAATTAGCTAAGTCAAAGAAATAAAGGGCATCTGCATTGGCAAAGAGGAAGTAAAAATCACCCTATTTGCAGATGATATGATTATATATGCAGAGAATCATAAAGAATCCATAAGTAGGGGGTGGAGTAAAGATGGCGGACTAAGCATACGTCTCCTTATATCCCTCTGGAAACCAAGACCTGAATTGACAATCAAACAGAGCCTTCAGATCACCTAATTAGCCTCAGGACACAGCACAGAGCAGTTAATTGGGACTTCATACCACTCAGCGAAAAACCTCCTCTCTTTTGCTGACTCCCGCTCCTGGCTGGACGGAAGGTAAACCCACCATTTTGGCTTTTTTTTTTCCTCTGTCTCAGCTGGCAGGCGGAGCTGGGTCTTGCCTGGCTGGACTCAGACGCGCCGCTGGGAGGATAGGCAGGCGAAATTCCCATATTCGGAAAGCCAGGCTCGGGACTCTGTAAATCTAGCCACTTTGAGCCTTTCGTTTTGTAGCTGCCTCAGCGGGGTTTGTGCGGAGATTCATGGTCAGTGTGCGGGACGCCATGTTGGTACCGAGATTTTAGCGGGAACTCATACTTAGCCTGGGAGCCAGCACCTGCAAACAGGACAGCGCTTCTCTGACAGAAAAGTAGTGATTTTGCACAGTGCTGCCTACGTTGGGGGCCCTGCAACAGAAGCAGAGGAATCACTACCTCTGAGCACCTTTAGCCCCTCTGTCTGCTGCCTGTGTGGAGGACGCCATCTTGGATATGGTGGCCGCAGCTGGACCTAATTCTTAGCTTGGGAGCCAGAGCCTGCCCACAGGAGAGCGCTTTTCTATGAGAAAACCAGTACTCGACGCAGTGTTGGATAAGGGTAGGCCTTGTCAGCAGAGGCCAACAGGGCAGTAGCATTGCTGTATTCTGAACTAATTTATTATCACCTGGGGTTGGATATAATGGCACTTGCTTTGTCAGATGAGAAGAGGGACCTCTACATCTGAAAACCTAACTGACTTGTGAACTGGTCAGATACCTTTTACTTTACATTTGAAGACAGCCTAGAGAAACATTTGCAATCCATCCTCACAGTACCTCTTCCAGCCTCTATATACTCACATGGGACCCAAAAAGCAACAGACAATTGTGGCATACAAGCAATCACTCATGGCTTCAGAAGGCTCCCAAACAAAGCAACCAAGGAGTTTTCCAGATGAAGAAACTTTTATGAAAGCATCAGGAAGTGAATACAAAATGATTACATACAGAGCCCTTCTAGACCTTATACAAAATGCAGCAGACCAAAATGAAAAACTAAGCAAGTTGTTCGATCTGATGGAACACAAGTACTCTGAAATCCAACACATCAAGAACAAAATCAAAGGCATAGAAACTTCCATGCAAAGCGAAGAAAACAGAATGGAACAAATGGAAAAAAGAATTTCTGACTTGGAAAACAGAGCTACTGATGCCAGCGCCTATGAGCAGAAATCAGAAAAAAGAAAGAAGAAAAATGAAGAAACATTAAGAAGCATGTGGGACTCTATTAAGAGGAACAACCTTCGATTAATTGGAGACCCTGAACAGGGTGAGACATCTGAGAACACAGAGAGTATTGTTGCTGAGCTGCTGAAAGAAAACTTCCCAGAAATCATGAAGGAAGAGAATATAGACATCTCAGATGCATATCGTACGCCACCCAATACAGGTCTCAAAAGAAAGACTCCAAGACATATTATAATCAAGCTTAACAAAATGAAACCTAAGCAGCAACTCTTAAAGGCAGCAAGACTCAAGGCAAAGCTAACATTCAGAGGGAAACCCTGTAGGCTCTCGTCAGATTTCTCAGCAGAAACCATGCTGGCACGGAGACAGTGGCACAACACATTCAAAGTCTTGAAGGAGAAGAACTTCCAACCAAGAATTATATATCCTGCAAAACTATCTTTCAAATATGAAAATGAAATTAAGACATTCCCAGATAAACAGAAACTCAGAGACTTTGTAAAAACCAAACCCAAACTACAAGAAATACTGAAAGAATTTCTTGGCTTTGCCTTACAAGAACGAAACCACTAACTTTATATTTTAGAACGACACACTACTCAATACTCTACTCATTTAGGAAAGGCTCCAAAGTAAATCACAGCTTTGATATGGAAAGAAGCAATCCAGTGATCATCATGAAAACTATGGTGTCATCATAATAAAAAGAGGGATGTACTATAGTCGTTATAGTCCTCCCAGATGGAGAGGAAGATGACAAGACCGGTAGTAATTAAAATTGGGTTTATAAATAGTTTATTAAGGGGGTTCATAGGGACAGCTGTAAAGCACAACAAAGATGTATCATACCATTTCAAGAAATCTAACACACGAGTCTCAACAAGCATAAAACCACCTCTGAAAAAGGTGAAAAATCAACTCACAAAAAAGAGTGTCCCAGAACAGACTAATAAGAACAACAGAGAAAACATCAACATAAAAATAAACATATCACAATGGCAGCAGTGAACACATACCTATCAATAATTACATTGAATGTGAATACACTGAATGCTCCAGTAAAGAGACACCGAGTGTCATCTTGCATCAAAAGACACAACCCATCCATATGTTGTCTACAAGAAACTCACTTGAGACCGAAAGACAGGAACAAACTGAAAATTAAAGGATGGAAGAATACATATTAAACTAACAATGAACAAAGAAGAGCAGGGGTGGCAATTCTAATCTCAGACAAAATGAATTTTAATGTCAAATCCACCATCGTGGACAAAGATGGACACTATTTATTGCTGAAAGGTTCAGTACACAAGCAAGACTTAATTATATTAAATATTTATGCACCTAATGCCAGAGTACCTAAATATGTCGAAAAAACACTGACTACGCTCAAAAGAGAGTTAGATGACTCCACAACAATAGTGGGAGACTTTAACACTCCACTCTCATTACTAGACAGATCATCTAGAAAAAAGCTCAGTAAAGATACAGAAGACCTCATTGACACAATTAACCAACTAAACCTCACTGATATATGCAGAACTTTCCACCCATCAGCAGACAACTACACCTTCTTCTCCAGTGCACATGGAACATTCTCCAGAATTGACCACGTGATAGGCCACAATGCAATGCTCAACAAAATCCATACCATTGAATTACTGCAAAGCATCTTCTCAGGTCATAAAGCCATCAAAGTTGAAATCAATAGCAGAAAAAACACAGATAGAAAGTGGAACTCTTTAAAACTGAATAACATCTTGCTCAGAAAAACATGGGTTATAGAGGAAATCAAGGATGAATTAAAGAAATTCATGGATTCTAATGAGAACAAAATCACTTCCTACCAGAACCAACAGGATACAGCCAAAGCAGTGCTCAGAGGTCTGTTTATCTCCATAAATGCACACATCTGGAAGGAAGAAAGAAACCAAATCAAGGAAGTAACTCTACAGCTTGCACAAGTAGAAAGAGAACAACAGAGGAACCCCTCGAGCACCAGAAGAAATGAGATCATAAAGATTAGAGCAGAGCTAAATGAATTAGAGAATAGAAAAAAAATTGAAAAGACCAAAAGCTGGTTTTTTGAAAAGATCAACAAAATTGATAAACCACTGGCTAAACTTACTAAAGAAAAGCAGGAAAGGAAACAAATAACCCAAATTAGAAATGAGAGGGGAGTTGTTACCACAGATGCAAGAGAAATCAAAAATATCATAACAGAATACTATGAAAGACTGTACTCTAACAAATTTGAAAACCTAGGGGAAATGGACAAATTCCTTGACTTATACCACCTAACCAAATTATCACAACATGAGGCAGAACAACTTAATAAACCTATCACAAAGGAAGAGATTGAAAAGGTCATCAAAACACTGCCAACCATAAAAAGTCTGGGCTCAGATGGCTTCACGGCAGAAGTCTACCAAGCATTTAGAGAAGAGTTATCCCCAATACTACTGAGACTATTTCACAGTATAGAAAGGGATGGAGTACTCCCAAACTCATTCTATGAAGCCAGCATAACCCTGATACCTAAGCCAGGGAAAGATCCAACAAAGACAGAGAACTACAGACCGATATCACTCATGAACTTAGATGCAAAAATCTTCAACAAAATTCTTGCCAACAGAATACAACAACATATCAAGAAAATAATCCATCATGACCAAGTGGGATTCATAACAGGGATGCAAGGCTGGTTCAACATCAGGAAAACAATTAATGTGATTAACCACATAAATAACACAAAAGACAAGGATCACCTGATTTTGTCCACTGATGCCGAAAAGGCATTTGATAAAGTCCAACACCCATTCATGCTAAAAACTCTTAGCTATGGGCATAGACGGAAAATTCCTCAACACAATAAGGGCCATTTATACAAAGCCAATTGCCCCCATCATCCTGAATGGAGAGAGACTGAAAGACTTTCCCTTGAGATCAGGAACTAGACAAGGATGCCCACTGTCACCTCTCCTATTCAACATTGTGCTGTAAGTTCTAGCCAGAGCAATTAGACAAGACGAAGAAATAAAGGGTATCTGCATCGGCAAAGAAGAAGTTAAAATCTCCCTGTTCACAACTGATATGACTGTGTATGCAGAGAACCCCAAGGAATCTATAAGTGAGCTACTCAAACTGATAGAAGAGTTCAGCAAAGTCTCAGGATACAAGATAAACAGAAGTAAATCAGTAGGATTCCTTTATACCAACAACGAGACTGTTAAGGAGGAAATTATCAAAACATTACCATTTACGATAGCCCCTAAGAAGATAAAGTACCTAGGAATTAATCTAACCAGAGAAACAACAGACCTTTACAAAGAGAACTACAAGCCCTTACCGCAAGAAACTAAGAGAGACTTAGATAAATGGAAAAACCTACCCTGCTCATAGATAGGAAGACTTAACATTGTGAAAATGTCTATTTTACCCAAAGCAATTTATTTATATAATGCAATCCCAATACAAGTTCCAGCATCATTTTTTAATGAGATGGAGAAACAAATCACCAATTTTTGTTTGGAAAGGGAAGAAGCCCCGGACAAGTAAGGTACTACTAAAGAAGAAGAACACACTGGGAGGCCTCTCATTACCCGACCGAAGAACATACTACACTGCCACAGTGGTCAAAACAGCCTGGTACTAGTACAAGAACAGACAGATCAATCAATGGAACAGAATTGAGACCCCAGAGATGACACCATCTGCCTATGAACAGATGATATTCGACAAAGGCCCTAAGACATTAAACTGGGGTAAAAACAGTCTCTTCAACAAATGGTGCTGGCAAAATTGGTTACTCATCTGCAATAAACTGAATCAAGATCCATATCTTACACCTTATACAAAAACCAACTCTAACTGGATAAAAGACCTAAATATCAAACCTAAAACGATAAAGCTCATCCAAGAAAAGGTAGGAACAACAATGGAAGTTTTAATACACAATGAGCACAGACTCCAAAATCTGTCAAAGAAACCTCAATCAACAGAAGAGAAAATAGATAAATGGGAACTATTAAGAATCCAACACTTTTGCTCATCCAAAGACTTTATTAATAGAATTAAAAGAACACCCACAGAATGGGAAAAAATATTTGGCAACTCTATTTCAGACCGACGCCTGATCTCCACAATCTGTAAGATACTACAAAATATCAATAAGAAAAAGATAAACCATCCAATTAAGTGATGGGCAAAGGAGATGGACAGACACTTCCCTAAAGAGGAGATCCGGGCAGCCAAAAAACACATCGTGTTCACTATCTTTAGTTATTAAAGAAATTCAAATCAAGACAACAATGAGATACCATCTCACCCCAACATGATTGGCCATGATCCAGAAAACGCAAAACAACAAATGCTGGATAGGCTGTGGGGAAAGTGAAACCCTCCTACACTCTTGGTGGGCTTGCAAAATGGTCCAGCCACTTTGGAAGGCAATCTGGTGCTTCCTTAAAAAAATGAATATCGATATACCATTTGACCCAGTAATTCCACTACTTGGAATATATCCTACAGAATCAAGGCCTTTCACACCAATGGACACATGCACAAGAATGTTTATCGCAGCACAGTCCACGATAGCAAATAGATGGAATCAACCCAGATGCCCAACAATAGAAGAATGGATAGGTAAACTATGGTACATATACTCAACAGAGCACTACGCAATGATAAAGAATAGCGATGATTCCAGGAAACATCTCCTAACCTGGTTTCAACTGGAAGACATTATGTTGAGTGAAAGTAGTCAGCGACAAAAGGACAAATACTGTATGAGACCTCTACGATAAGATCTCAAAAACAGACTTGTGTATAGAAGAAAAGATGCTTTGACAGCTGCAAGGGAGGGGAGTGAGGGGGAGGGGGAGAGGGTTTAGTTTAGATAGTTACTAGAAATCTAGTTGGGAGAAAGTGGTGATAGCACATATTAGAAACAAGAACAACATTAAGTAGACTTCAGCATAACTTGAGTACTCCTTCCATCTTAACTCAATACTGCAAGGATAGAGTAGCTGGGGCAGGGGGTGGTGGACCATGCTCTTAGGCGAATTCCAGGCCAGTTGGCACAACTAGCGTTTTGCTAAGAGAGCTCTCTGCACCCCACATTGGTGAGTGGCGTCTGGGGTCTTAAAAGTTGCCAAGCTGCCATCCGAGGACAGCAAATGGTCCCAACTCAGCAGGAACGGATGTTCCCGGAGGACCAAAATGACATGCGGTAAAGACAACTGAGAAGACAGAGAGACCCACAAGAGTGGGTGCCTACATCGACTTGGGACCGGAAGAACCAGATGGTGCCCAGCCACCACCAGCGATAGCCACGGTGGAGCTCACAGAGAGGAGTCTCACTGGCAACACAAGAATAAAAAGGGGTGCATCATCAGATCTCCACTAAAAGACCTCAGTTGATGGTGCAGCAGTTTTGAGGTTCCTCTGAGAGCAAGGCCCCCGGCCCCGATGCTCCCCTTTCCCATAAATTACAACAAAGGTCCACTCTTTCGACAGGAATGGATTGGACTTGGCAATGCAGAGTGACCATATGTTGGAAGCACTTTATGGTTCTATACATCTATAGCATATCGTCTTGCTGACCTCTGGCTGGAGGAAGGGGAGTGGACGGAGAGGAGGGGAAAGAAGGCTGTTGGGAGGATGAGACACGTATGGAGCAGAGAGGAATAGTGTGCAGTCACCGGACAGGGAGAGCAGTGGAAGCTGCATATAAGTCGGCATGTAAATTTATACGTGAATGTACATTTTCACTCAGTCATGTTAAATAAAAATAAATAAGAATAAAAAAGAATCCATAAGTAAACTACTGAAACTAACAGAGGAGTTCAGCAAAGTATCAGGACACAAGATAAACATAAGTAAATCAGCAGGATTTCTTTATACCAGCAGAGATCACCAAAGAAGAAATCACTAAATCAACACAATTTACTATAGCTCCCAAGAAGGTAAAACACCTAGTAATAAATCTAACTAGAGAAGAGAACTTTGCAGAGAGGATTACAAGACCTTACTGCAAGAAACCAAAAGAGACTTAGATAAATGGAGAATCTTTCCCTGTTTGTGGATAGGAAGACTTAACATTGCGAAAATGTCTATTTTACCCAAGGCAATCTACGTATACAATACAATCCCAATTCAAATTCCAGTGTCGTTTTTTAATGAGATGGAGAAATAAGTCAACTTTGTTTGGAAAGAGAAGAATCCCCAGATAAGTAAAGCACTACTGAATAAGAGGAACACAGCTGGAGGCCTGACACTACCCAACCTTAGAACTACTACACTGCACAGTAGTCAAAACAGCCTGGTACTGGTACAAAAAGAGACAGAAACTGATGGCACAGAGCTGAGATCCCAGAGATGCCACAATCCTCTTACGAACAGTTGATATTCCACAAAGGCCCTAAGACTGTAAACTGGGGCAAAAAGAGTCTCTTTAACAAATGGTCCTGGCAAAATAGGAAATCCATCTGTCAAAACAAGATCCATATTACATACCTTACACAAAAACTAACCCAAAATACATCAAAGATCTAAATATCAAACCTAAAATGATAAAGATCATGCAAGAAAATATAGGGTCAACAATGGAAGTTCTGATACACAGACAGACTTCAAAATCTGACAAAGAAAGCACAATCAACAAAAGAGAAAATAGGTAAATGGGAACTACTAAGAATCAAACACTTCTGCTCATCCAAAGACTTTATCAAAGATTTCCAAGACCACCTACAGAATGGGAAAAATATATGTCAACTACATGTCAGACCAATGGCTAATCTCTATAATCTACAAGGTACTGCAAAATATCATCAAGAAAAAAGCAACTAACCAAATTAAGCATTATGCAAAAGAAATGGACAGATCCTTCACCAAAGAGGATATCCAGGCAGACAAAAGACACTTGAGAAATTGCTCATGATCATTAGTTATGAGAGAAATCCAAATCAAAACTACAATGAGGTATCATCTCACCCCAACAACATTGGCCATTATCCAAAAATCACACAGCAACAAATGCTGGAGAGGCTGTGGAGAGATAAGAAGTATCCTACACTGTGGATGGGATTGCAAAATGGTACAGCCTCTTTGAAAAGCAATTTGGTGCTTCCTTAAAAAGCTGGAAATACATATACCATTTGATCCAGTAATTGCCCTGCTCAGGCTGTCACACAAACAGAATCATGCACACAAATGTTTACTGCTGCATAGTCGGAATCAACCTAGATGCCCATCAGCAGATGAACAGATAAACAAACTATTATACATATACTCAGTGGAACACTACGCAATGATAAAAAAACAATGATAATTTTAGGAAACACTTCATAATCTGGTTTCAAATGGAAGAGCTTGTGCTGAGACCCTTGTTATAAGGACTTAAAAATAGACTTATATACAGCAGAAAAGATACTTTTATGGCTACAAGTGTTGGGGGGTAAGGGTTAGTCATAGATTAGACAGTTGATAGAAATTTGGTTAGGTGAAAGCAGGGACAGCACACAGTGGAAAGTAAATGAACTTCACTGGACTTCACCATAAACTGAAAGCTCTTCTAATCTCAACCCAATACTGCAGGGGCAGGTTCTGGGGACCATGCTATCAGGGGATATCAAGGTTAATTGGCATAATTAGCCTATTGCTAAGAGAATATTGAGCACCCCATCTTGGTGAGTGGTGTCTGGGGTCTTAAAAGTTAGTAAGTTGGCATCTGAGGTACACCAAACTGTCCCAACATAGCTGGAGCAGATGATCACCAAGAACACCAAAGATACGAGGGACAAAGAGTGCAAGTGACAGAAAAACCCATGTGAATGGGATACTGTATCAACACGTGACCAGAAGAACCAGATGGTGCCTGGCCACCACCAAAAACAACTGTGATGGGGCACACAATGTTGGGCCCTTTTGGCAACATGAGAAAAAGAGGAGTACAGCTCAAGAACTCTGTAAAAGACCACATTTGATGGTCCAGTGGCCAGGGGAATCCCATGCAAACATGGTCCTTAGACCTGCTGCTGCTGCTGTCTAGAAAACACCACTGAGATTAACTCTTCGGATAAAAATGGACTAGATTCAGGGACAAAATGTGACCATATATTGTATGTACTTTATAGTTCTATGCATTTATAGAAGGCTGTCCTACTGGTCTCTTTCTAGATGAGAGAGAAGAGAGTGGAAAAGAGAGGGCAGGGGCTTTTTAAGAGGATACAACAAGTATAAAATGAAAAGGAGGAATGTGCTGTCATGAGGCAAGGAAAGCAGAAGGAGTTATAGATATGTGGACATGCAAAATTTATTTGGATTGTATACTTTCACTTAATCAGAATAAGAAAAAAATATATATATAAAGTGGTCAGGGACGAGTGAAAAAGTAGCTTAAAAACGATAATTGATCAGGCTAAGCCCAGACTTCTCAGCAGAAATCATAATGGCAAGAAGGCAATGAGATAACATATACAAAGCCCTAAAGGAAAATAATTGCCAGCCAAGAAACATATATCCAGCAAAATTGTCTCTCAAGTATGATGATGAAATTAGAACATTTCCAAATAAACACAAATTTAAAACATTTGAAAAAAATTAAATCAAAATTACAGTGAATAGTAAAGGGAGTCCTTTTGCTAGAAAATCAGTAACACCAGGTAACAATCCAAGACCAGAACACAAAACAGAGCAATTAGGTATTAACCCAAATTGGGAATCCCAAAAGATAGTTAAAGGTAAAACACTGAAAACAGAGAAAAAGAGATACTATTATGTAAACATTATAACAAAAAAGATGAACCCAAAAGAAAATGTAGTCATAGATCTTTCATTCTGTGACTCAATGTGATATAAAGAAATTAATGACTAGTTTTAGTTTAGAAAAATAGGGGTAATTATTAAAGTAACCACAAAGGAAATAACATTCCTGTGCATGAAAAGAAAAAACAAGAAAAATGTGACGTTTCAAAATACACAACCACCAACACTGAAAAAAGTGAAAAGAAAACATACAAAGAAAGACTCAGCACAGATGATTAAATGGAACAAAAAATTGTCTAATACACACATAAAAAGACATTAACATGACAGCATTAAGCTCACTCCTAAAGAGTCGGATCCGACTCGACGGCACTTGGTATCAGTTATCACACTGAATGGAAATGGACTAAACATACCGATAAAGGCACGAAGAGTGGCAGATTGGAGAAAGAAACATGCTCAGCAGTATGCTGCCTACAGGAGACACATCTTAGAAGCAAAGGCAAACACACGTGCACACACACAAAACTTCAAAGATGGAAACAATACATAGAGATATATAGCTAACAATATTCAAAAAAGAGAAGAAATGGCAACATGAATCTCTGATAAAAAAGACTTCAAAGTAAAATCCACCATATTGGATAAGAAGGACATAATACGAGGGTTAAAGGATCAGTACTTTAGAGGGACATAACTGTATTAAATATCTATACACCCAATGACAGAGCTCCAAAATATGTAAAACAAGTGCTAACTGCATGGAAAACAGAAATAGCTCTACAATAATAGTAGGAGGCTTCAATACACCACTTTCAATGAAGAATAGAACATCTAGAAGAAAAGCACAATCAACCAACTTGACCTCATAGACATATACAGAAAACTCCACACAACAACAGCCAAGTATACTTTCTTGTCCAACACACAAATGGAACATTCTCCAGAATTGACTGCATATGGGTATTAGGCCACAAAACAATCATTAACAAAATTCAAAGTATTGAAATACTACAAAGCAACTTTTCAGAACATAAAGCAGTAAGAGTAGAAATCAACAGCAGAAATAAAGTATGAAAAAAAGTCAAACGCATGGAAACTGAATAACACCTTGCTCAAAAATAACTGGGTTATAGAAGAACTCTAGGAGGGAATAAGGAAATACACGGAATTAAATGAGAATGAAAGGACATCTTACCAGAACCTGTATGACGCAGTAAAAACAGTGCTCATAGATCAATTTATCTCAATAAATGCACACATCCAAAAAAATCACAAAGGGCCTAAATTAAACAACTAACCCTACAACTTAAACAAGTGGAAAGGGATCAGCAAACAAACTCTCTGGGCACCTGAAGAAAGCACACAATAAAAATTAGAGCAGAACTAAAGGAATTAGAGAATAGAAAAACGACTGAAAGAGTTAGCAAGATAAACTTTTTTTGAAGAGATCACCAAAATTGATAAAGCATTGGGCAACTGATTTTAAAGAGAGAGAGAAAAAAAAAAAAAACAGAAGAGGAAGCAAGCATTAGATGGCCATATCACAATAGACCCAACTGAAACTGAAAGAATGATAACAGAATACTATGAAAAGTTGTACTCTAATCAATTTGAAAACCTAGAGGTAATGGATAAATTTCTGTAAACACAGAACCTACAAAACTAGCACAAACAGAAGAAAAACAACGAAATAAACATAGCACAAAAGAAGAGAATGAAAAGGTAGTTAAAAATTTCCAACTATAAAAGACCTGTCCCTGATGACTTCACTTAAATATTCTACCAAACTTTTGGAGAACAATTAGCACTACTATTACTAAAGGTATTTCAGAGCATAAAAAATGATGGAATATCCCCACACTTATTTTATGAAACCAGAATAAACATGATACCAAAACCAGTTAGTTAAGGCAGTATAAAAAAGTAAAATTACAGATCAGTATCTCTCATGAACTTAACCGCAAAAATCATCAATAAAATTAGAGCAAACAGAAGTCAACAACATATTACAAAAATAATTCACTGTACTCAAGTGAAATTCATACAAAGGATGAGGGGATGGTTCAATATTAGAAAAATAATTAATGCAATCACACAAATAAAAGACAAAACCCACATGATTTTAGCAATTGATGCAGAAAAGTCACTTGACAAAGTCCAACACACATTAATGTAAAAAATTTTTAGTAAAATAGAAATAGAAGGGAAATACCACAACATAATAATGGGCATCGGTGTAAAGCTGACAGCAAACATCATCCTAAATGGAGAGGTCAAAGCATTCCCATTGAGAATGGGAATCAGACAATGATGCCCATTGTCACCATTCTTATTTAACATTGTCCTGAAGGTTCTACCCAACGTCATCAAACAAGATATAGAAAAAAAAAGTGCATCCATATTGGTAAGAAAGAAATAAAACTATCTCTATTTTCAAAAGACATAACACATATGCTCATCCAAAGACTTCACCAAAAAAGTACAGACTGGGAAAGAATTTTGGCTACCATGAATCCAATCAGCATCTAATCTCCATAATGAATAAGGTATTGAAAAGCTCAACTAGAACAAGACAAATAACCCAGTTGAACAACAGGCAAAAGATGTGAACAGGCACTCCACCAAAGAAGACATTCAGGCATCTAACAGATCCATGAGGAAATACCCGTGATCACTAGCCATTAAAGAAATCCAAATCAAAACTACAATGAGATAACATCTCACCCCAGTAAGGTGGTCATTAATTAAAAGAAAAAAACCACAAAGTAATAAATGTTGGAGAGGTTATGGAGAGACTAGTTCTCTTCTACAGGGAATGTAAAATGGTACAACCACTTTGGAAATTGATTTAGAGCTTTCTTAAACAGTTAGAAGTGAAAATACCATATAATCCAGAAATTCCACTGCCTGGAACACATCTTACAAAAATAAGGGCTGTCACATGAACAGATACACTCACACCAAAGCTTATTGCAGCACTGTCCTCAATAGCAAGAAGATGAAATCAACCTAGGTGCCCATCAACAGATTAGTTCCGTGTATTCCATCACATTCACGCAACGGAATACTATGCAATCATAAAGAACAACAATCATCTTAAGAAATATCTCATGACATGCAGTCACTTGGAAGACATTATGCTGAGTGAAATTAGTCAATTGCAATAGGACAAATATTGTATGAAAGCACTATTATAAGAAGACAAAGTTTAAGCACAGAATAAAATAATCTTTGATGGTTACAAGGCAGAGAGGAAGGGAAAGGCACATTCATAGATTAGACAGCAGATAGGAATTTGGTTAAGTGAAGGAAATGACAGCATGCACTATAGGGGAGGTTAGCAGAGCTGAACTATAACGAAACCTTAAATACAACCCAACATTTTGAAGGACAGAGTAGTGAGGATAGGGGTCTGGGACAGTGGTTTCAGAGGACGTGTAGGGTAACTGGCATAACTAATTTTTTCTTTTAAGACAATGTTCTACATATCATTTTGGTGAGTGGCGTCCGAGGTCTTAAAAGCTAATAAGCAGCCCCATAAGTAACATAAATTAGTCCCAGTCCATCTGGCGAAGAGGAGAATGAAGAACATCAAATACATGAGGAAAATACGAGCTCAGGAGACAGAAGATGCCGTATGATCCTAGACTAAATCAGCATGAGACCAGAAGAACTAGATGGTGCCTGGCTGCCACCAACAAATGACTGCCCTTACAGGGAACACAACTTAAAGTCCTTGATGCAGCAGGAGACAAATGGGTGTGCATAACTAAAACTCTATTGAAATACCACACCCGCTGGCCCTTCAAACTGGAGGGTCTCCTGAGGACGTGATGCCTGGGCTCTGTGTTAGCTCAGAACTTAAAACACTACTGAAGTCAGTGACTGGACTGGATTGTAAGACAGAATGCTGCTGGTGAAGAATGTGCTTCTTGGCTTAAGTATATACATGAAGTTCAGTGACTCTTGTCCAGAGGCTAGATGGAGGGTGGAGGAGAAGAAGAAGTTGTTGAATGATTACAGGAAGTACAGGGTGGAAAGCAGGAGTGTGCAGGCACAGGGTGGGGAGACCAGCTAGAGTTGCACAGTGCTGTGTGAGAGGGTAATATTACAAACTGACTTGGATTATAAACTTTCACTTAAAGCAAATAAAATTATTTAAATAATAATATTAATATACCAATAATTGCCACATAAATTGTTCAGGGACATTAGTTACATTTTCACAGTGTGTCAACATTCTCTTTCATTCCATTCTGGGTGTTCTGTTTCTAGTACTGTAGTTTTCCTGTCTCTATCTTCTCATCTTTGCTTTAGAATATTTGTTGATCTTTTGATCTATGTAAATGGTTTTCTATATTGGAAATGTAATGAAGGAGATTATTCACAGGTAATAACCTTGATTTCATGTGCTAGTCTGTTATTTTTTTAAAAGTTGATAGCAGGAGTTTGTTTGGATTCAAGGTTTAAAGAGGTGGTAGTCTGACTACCACTAAATGGTCCAGTCAGTATGGACTTTGTAGGAATTTGAGTTCTGTTCTGCATTTTCCTTCAGTTCTATTATGGTGCATTGACTGTGACCCTGATCAGAATGGTTGATAGTGGTATTTGGACATCATCTAGATCTTCTGGTCTTATGGTAGATAAAGCATCGCTTGAGTAGTCTGTTAGCCCATAGAACAGTTTCTTCTCTGAGACTTTGGTTTCCATCTTTCCTAAAATAGGACCCCAGACACTACTTACCCTACTTGGATGCAGAACATAAACTTGGTGAACTCTGTTAATCCAGTTGAATGATTTGTCTCATGAGAATAAGGTCCAAAGACTTCAAATTTAGAAAACCAATCTCACAAAGTATTTTATTATATCTGAGAAGCATCTTTAATTGCATGCTCCATGAACATACACGTGTGCACACAAATATCTCTTTGTACATGTATATACAGACACTTCTGTTTGTGCACACATAAGCACATGCCTGTACCTACCCATCTTAAGCTGGTTTTCTAGGGAATCAAAACCGCTAACATGTATACGTACAAGGAAAGATTTATATATAAATGCAACAGCACATGCAGTTGCAGAAGCTGAACATCCCAAGTCCTAGCACAAGCCTCGCAGGGCCACAGGAGCTGTGAACCCAAGGTTAACAGGTCAGAGACAGAGTTCTAGATTACCAGTTGTATAGGTCGGCGGATCCCACACTGGTGGTGAGACGGAGCTGTAGAGGCTGGAACAGGACTCTACAGTGCCAGCTGTAAGGGTTGATGAATCCAACAGCTGCCAGTTCAGGTCCAGGAACCAGACACCAGAGGAGAACAGGAGCTGCCGGCTTCATGAGCAGACTGGCCGTAGGTGGTGGAAGGCAGAAAGATGAGAGCTGAGGGGCGTGAAGCCACCACACACCCTGCCCTGCCACTTGACACAACAGCCAAAGATGGAGCAGCCAAGTTGACACGATCCTGACTACCACAATCCAAACCCTTGTCAACTTGGCATCTACACATGTCTCACCTTACCATCCTGAAGGAATACAATCACAAAGTCATACTTATGTCTAACATGACGTAACTATCACATGTACAACTGAAAATGCACTAGCCCATTTACATCTTAAGTTTCATAAGTAAACAAAAATATCTGATACACACATAAAAAGCTGAAATACTCATACCTATTACAGTCCTGTTTCTGCAGCTGGTCACGTGGCTGTAACTGATATATTTTTTTAATTTTCTTTATTATGATTGAATGAAAATGTACATTCCCATATAAATTCACATGCTCACTTACATGCAGCTCCCACTGCTCTCCCTGCCCAGTGACAGCACAGCCCTCCTGTCTGCTCCACACATGTCCTATCCTCCCAACAGTCTCCTATTCCCTCCTTTCCACCTACTCCCCTTCCTCCAGCAAGAGGTCAGCAGGATGACATCCTATAGATGCATAGAACCATGAAATTCCCACAAGATACGATCACTCTGCATCACCAAGTTCAGTCCATTGCTGTCTGAAAAGTTGACCTTCATTATGATTTATGGACAGGGGCAGCATTAGGGCCAGGGGCCATGCTCCCAGGGGAACCCCGAAGCTCCCGGACCATCAATTGCTGTCTTTTATTGGGGATCTCAGGGTGCACTCCTATTTATTCTCTTGTTGCCAGTCAGACTCAACTTTGTGAGCTCCATTGTGACTATCACTGATGGTGGCCGGGCACCATCCTATTCTTCTGGTCACAAGTCTATGTAGAGACCCACTCATGTGGGTCTCTCTGTCTTCTTGGTTCACTTTTCCCCATGTCGTTATGGACCTTGGTGATCATACATTTCTCCTAACCTGGGACAATTTGCTGTACCCTCAGATGGCAGCTTGGCAGCTTTTAAGACCCCAGACGCCACTCACTGACATGGGGAGCAGAGAGTCCTCATTAGCAAAACGCTAGCTATACCAATTGGCCTCGATTTCACCTGAGAGCATGGTCCCTGGCACACAGCCCCAGCTACTGTGTCCTTGAAATATTGTATTAAGGTGGGAGGAGTACTCAAATTGTGTTGAAATCTAGCTATTATTGATCTTCTTTCTAATGTGTGCTGTCACCGATTTCACTCAACCAAATTTCTATTAACTACCTCTCTGTATATAACTTCACTGGGTTTGGTTTTCTGGATAATGCAGCCTAAGACACTTAATTAACATTGTTTCTAAAACCTAAGTACTTTGTTTGTTTTGCTAACTTTTTTCTAGCATCATGTTTTTTTGTCATTTATTCTCATTTTTATGTTGTTTTGTGTGTTTAACTTTTTTTGAAAAGCATCTTTGATTTTTTTTATCTTCTTATGTATATCTTTCTAGGTGCTTTCTTAGTGGTTGCCACAAATATTACGTTACAAGCTTCAGTTACAACAACGTTTAACATTTAAACAAGTAACACACAATATTAACATACTAAAACTATTCTGTTTTTTCTCCTCCCTCTTCTTTTTCTATCGGTAAGTCTCCATGGACATCATTGTACATCGTATGTCCAACAGGTTTAATTAGCACTTATTTCTTATGCACTTTATGTTGTATTGTTGTACTTAATTTATTCTCTGAAAATGTCATATACTTGGTCCTTGTATTATCCATGCTGCTCTGTCTTTTGGGAAGATCTCTTTCCTATTTCCCATGTGTAGATTCAAGAGATTGTTAATTGTTCTTCCTTTTTAATTTGGAGAATTCTCTTAAGCACTACTTGCAAAGCTGATCTGGTAGTGGAAATTATCTAGAACTTTTGTTTATTTGATTTTCTTCTCATTTTTTTCAGTGACAACTTCCCTGAGTAAAGAATTCTTGATTGTCAATTGTTTCTCAAGTTACTAATAGCAACAACAACAATTTCCTGGAGCAGATTTCCAGGCCTTTCTTCCTAGTCTATCTTAGTCTGCAAGCTCTATGAAAACCTGTCCACTACTCTGCTGTCATTTGAGATATCAATGGCCTATCTTCTAGTATCATAATGTTATGTAAGCCACCACTGCAGGAAACACTGACAGATGGCTAGTAATTTTAAAACATAGAATGATCTAATTTTTAATACAGAAATAACTGAAAATTAGTAATTGAAAGAAAAACGGACTAATAGAAAAATAGGCAAAGTATGTCAGTGGGCTATTCATACTAAAATACAAAATAATTGTTAATAAAGGTATGAAAAGTGGCTGAATTTCAGTAGAATTGGGCAATTTTAATTAATTAAATATTAAGATTCTAATTTCACTATTGGTAAATTTTAATACTTTGGTAATAATCATTCATAATGTTTTCAACAAATACTTCTTGAGCTCCAAATGCATGCCAGGTCTACTTCTACGCAAAGCTGACAACAAAGTATATTTCCTGTCTTTGAGAAATATGCATTGCTAAGCGGACGGTAGTCAATAAATAAGTGAACATAAATGAAAACAAGTTCATTTCAGAAGATGACATCACTACAAAAAAATAAATGGCATCGCTCAGTAGATTAGAGAAGGAACTTAAATGAGTTACACAGGAAATGCCTCACAGGGGTGAAATTTAGTGAATGAGATCTTGCTGCCATGTGAGATCTGGAAGTAGACACAATGTTGGGGTCAAATGGACAGAGCTTTCCAGGACACTGAACAGAGGTCCGAGGACAGGAGTGAATCAGCCATCCTGGAGAAATGAGGGTCCAGTGTGTCTAAAGCACTGTGGATGACTCAATCTACTTCACATCATTAAATGCCAGAATTTCCATAGTGTCTTATTTGTCAAGAAAAGGGTGCTGAAGAATTTCTGAAAGCAGGTAAAGACGAGATTATATAAGGATCCAGAAGGCTACTTTAAGAAAGTTGGACTTGATTTAGAGAGTTCTGAGAATCCCTAAGAATGTGAAATAGAAGAATGATCTTATCACAGTTACTATTTTTTTAAGTTTACTCTGAGCCTATATGAAGAAGGGGCTATGCATGTAAAAATGGGCGCAGGCATACCAGTGAGTGTAAAAAGAGGCCCACGACTTCGGCTACGCTTTGAAAGTAGAGCCACGGGTCTTTCCAATGGACTAAATATGTGAGGTCAAGGAAGTGGGAGAATCAAAGATAACCCCAAGGTTCTTGATTTCAGTATCTGGGTGGGTGATGGTGCCATTGACTAAATTACTGACTAAAAAGGGATGGAGGGGAAATAGCGTTCCTTGCAGTAGTTCGAAAATGCCTGTTCACTGCTGACAAGGGTCCCCAAGACTTCAGTAGGGGGTGAGAAATAAAACGTTGAAGGAGGACTTTGAGAAGTGGCATTTTTAAAGGAGTACTTGGACACAGGCTTGGATGTGAGTTTAGTGACTTGCAGCTAAGCAACGGAGAAACAGGAAGACTCAGAACCAAGTCAACAGGATGACAAAGAAGAGAAGACTTTCTCTCTGGAGGACTTCCAAAGTTGTTATTAAAGGAGAACACAGAAGACATTATTGACTGATTGGATGAGAGAAAGGCAAGGTAGTTAATGAAGCATCTATGAGGACTCCCAGGTTTTTATCTGAATAAAAGTGTGAAAACGTATAACATTCACAGAAGAAAGAAGTTCAGGTGGATGTAGAATAAATGTCTCTCCCTGTGAAGTCCTCAGCCACAAGGCTGGACTTTATATTGACTTGTATGTGATCCAAGCTAGTCTCACAGAAAGAGATGAATTAATGGACTAGAACAACAGCAATAATAACAATGAGACTTTGGACAATTTTATGATAATTAATGTTTTACCTTTCTGCAAAATCTCCACTTGTTATTTAAGAAACACTGAAAAATAATTTGATTTATTGAGGGTGAAATGGAGAATGGGTGAAGTGGTGAAGGAGAATTGCTCTATGTTTACTCATAAACAATTGTTATAAAATTTAACAATTTTGTAAGAACTGTTTGGCAATATGTAGACAACAAAACAGGTTAGGTTCGCTGCTGGATTGGAAAGTAAAGGGGCTACCTTTACAGAGACCCCATCCCTGGCCCTGACAGGAGTACACAGGTGAGTCTCGGTGGGCTACGCCTAAAATGGACAACTTAATAAAATTACAGTGTTAACATTTATGAAGAATATGCATTGGAGACATGCAAGCACATGGGTATTCAACCACTGTTACTGAGTACAAGTTTATATTCATTTTCAGGCTCACTTGTCAATTTTAATTATTAACAGCATTTCAAAAAGAGTATCTTTAATGGATTGAGTGTTTTTGTTTTTTAATTATCCAAAACTTCTGTCTGAAGAGTTTCTAAACTCCCTTTTATCCTATTATGGACCTGAATAGAGCTTAGGTTAACTGTCTTGTCATTTTACTGTTATTCATTACAGTTTGCTCAGAAATATTTCAATAAGTCATGCTGATACATCATTGGATATCACCTTTAAAAATCATTAGTTCAACAAATCTAGATAAATAAACTTCCAATCGAGAAGAACTTAAATGATTTTATAATGAGTCTAAATACTGACTGCTGTTCTTCAACTTTTGAGTGTTGCAACAGCAAAAAGAAGAAATGCCAACCAGGGATTAACACCAGCCATCTGATCATGTGTGCTGGCACAGGTGGGCAGGGAACCAGTGAGCAGTAGCTAACCTACTCTCACTTACATCTCAGCTGTAAGCATGTTAGTTTTAATATCAATCACCTGTCAATATTATTTCCCTCTTGGTCCTCATGAAGCATTAATGATGTTTTTTCACTCTAATCTGTATTCTAACTGTATTAAATACTATATATCATAGTCCTTATTGACATAGAGCACAAACCTATGTTGTGGTGAAATGAATCCCTTTATGTGGCCTTATGTTTGGTTCTTTGGGAAACAACTGTGAGAAGTTTTTCCCCTAGCCTAAGGAGTTACTTTCCCTAATTTTCTACGCCAAGGAGTCTGTTACTTTTGTAAACTGGTTGACATTTCCTGGGTAAGCTGTAAATGACTTGGTTTGATACTTTTTTCCTGGTCCTGAGCTGCAATATGCCCTGTGATTGGTATGCACCTTGCAGGCACTGGTCAACAGACTATGTAAATGAGATGAATTGTAACCTACTATGCAGATAAGGTGTTTATAGCCTACCAAGAGATGACTGGTCAGTTGTTGAACTTGATGGAAAGACCATGACTTCAAATTGATTCTGAATTTTGTGCATATATACAGCCAACACTACAGAGGTCTTTAAGATAGAAAGAAGCAGGAAAAGCAGATGAAGGAAGAAAAACAGAGACAAGAAGTGGGTGACAGTGGATGCATGGGCATGGAACCTCCTAAAGAAGCCATAACATGAGTCAAGGGTTATAACGCTGAAAGAAGTGAAAGGCCTAGCAGGGGTCCAGTGGCATAGCTATTTGTGACAGGTAGTAGGATCAAGAGAAGCTGGTTTTGAGGGTTGTGAGAGGAGCCTGTCCTCAGGGAGTTAAGGGAAATCCTACACAGTGGAGTAGAGATAAGAGATCTGTTCTTCATCAAAAAGAGGAGACTTTGTCTACACGTTTCCTGATCCTAATTTTGAGATGTGACCTGTTGGCCTTAACCCTGTTACTTTCTTAACAAATTACTTAATTATAGTGTGGTCTGAGAGTTCTGTGTGGCCATTACAATGGAATATCAAACCCAGAAGAAAAGTAGAGAATTTCATGGGAGGGACGACTGGCATCAGAATTGGTAGAAAGGTTGGAGAGTGAAGGTATAAGATTTGACAACTAAGTCTGAGAACTTAATTGTTCTAGGTGCTATATACCTCATTCCTGAATATCACTGCAGTAACCTTTGAAGTACTCCCCTTGGGAAGCTATGCACTGATGCCAGTGCCTAGTGCATCCTTCAAAGCAATTTTGGAACTCTTTCTAGAATAGCCACTGCACACAGTGGCAAGTTTACAGACTTAATTGTATGGTTACCTGTGAGGGAGTTTTTAACGAGTAAGCAAATAACTGTATTGGAACATCCATCTTATTCACCTGATTTGGCCCCCATTGACTTTTTTATTTACTCAAAGATAAAGGAAATATCAAAAGGAAAACATTTTGATGACATTCAGGACGTCAAGCATAATATGGTAACAGCTTTGATCGCCATTCCAGAGAAACAGTTCCAGAATTGCTTTGAAGAGTGGAGTAGGCACTGGCGTTGGGGCATAACTTCCCGAGGGGAGTACTTTGAAGGTGACCATAGTGATACTCAGCAATGAGGTATGTAGCACTTTTTCTAGGATGAGTTCTCAAACTTAATTGGGAGTCCACATATGTCTTGCTTCTACCTCATAGGAATTGGCCTCGGACCAATCTTGATTTGCATTTTCCTCCCTTAAGTTACTCGTATCTAGATTTTGCCGAAGTTGAAGCACCATTTGTGTGGTTTTCTTTATAACTGAAGGAAATGTTTAAAAGGTACTGAATTTAATTTTCTACCTTCTATATCTCCTGGGCCAAATTCAAAATCTATTGCTGTAGAGGCAGTTCTGATTCACAGCAACCCTATAGGACACAGAGGAACTGCCCCATAGAGTTTCCAAAGAATGCCTGGTGGATTCAACCACAGCACTTAACCAGTGTTCTACCAGGGTTTCCAGTTGGTTTATGTAGCAGTGCTTCTCAACGGCTTGTGAAAAACAGATATGCCAGACTTACCTGGGTTGCTCCTTCTTTTCTGTCAGACTTTTCAGTTCTTCAAATATGCATCTGTTCCATGTGATTCTCTGATATTCTCAGCTGCAGGATATACCATTTTCCAAACCTGTTTCATTTGCTTTAACCCAGGATTTCACATAACTGGTACATTTTTTTTTTTTCCTCTGACTCCCTGACATACGCTGTGGAGCACACTTTCTCCAAGATTAATGATATCTTAAAAACAAATGGTCATATCCATAATAAATAATGTTTCAAGTATAAAGCCATAGTTTTCAGTCAGTCTGCTTTTTAAAACTATCATAGTCAATTGATCCATTGGTAGACAGACACCAACAAACTTCTTTCAAGGGTTCATGATTCACTAGATGTGTAAGGTGAGAGAAAGATGAATTTGAATTTCTGAGTTGATTAACCCAAAGTTTGAGTTTTAAAGAGATTTAAGAAAAGATATGAAGTAGGAAGAGAATACTAAGAACTGGATTTGGTGTTACAAACCAGTTTACTTGCCCTTAAGACTGAATTTGTCTCCTGAGTCAAAGGAGGAAGGCTGTTGTTAGGTGTCATCAAGTCAATTCCAACTCATAGTGACCCTATGCACAACAGAGCAAATTACTGCCCAGTCCTGGGCCATGCCCACAATCATTTTTATGTTTAAGTCTGTTGTTGCAGCTAATGTGTTAATCCATCTCTTTGAGGGTCTTCCTCTTTTTTTCTGACCCTCTACTTTACCAAGCATAATGTCTTTCAGGGATTGATCCCTCATGACAACATGTCCCAAGTATGTAAGATGCAGTCTCATCCTTGCTTCCAAGGAGCCCTCTGGTCGCACTTCTTCCAAAACAGATCTATTTCTTCTTTTAGCAGTCCATGATACATTCAATGTCCTTCTGCAACACCACAGTTCAAAAGCATCAATTCTCCTGTCTTCCTTAACCACTGCCCAACTTTTGTATGCATATGATGCAATTGAAAATACCAAGGCCTGGGCTAGATGCACCTCCATCTTCAGGGTGACATCTTTACCTTTCAACACTTTAAAGAGATCTTTTGCAGCAGATTTTCCCAGTGCAATGCAGCTTTTGATTTCTTAACTGTGGCTTCTGTGGGTGTTGATTGTGGAACCAAGTAAAATGAAATCCTTGACAACCTCAGTGCTTTCGACATTTATGATGATGTTGCTTATCAGTCCAGTTGTGAGGATTTCTGTTGTGTTGATATTGAGGTGTGATCCATATTGAAGGCTGTGGTCTTTGATCTTCATCAGTAAGTGTTTCAAATCCTCTTCACTTTCAGCAAGCAAGGTGTCATCTGCAGACCACAAGTTGTTAATGAGTGTTCTTCCAATCCTGATGCCTCATTCTTCTTCATATATTTCAGCTTCTCAAATTACTTGCTCTGCATACAGATTGAAAAGGTATGGTGAAAGGATACAATACATGACTGGCTCTTGATCCGTATACAGATTCCTTAAAAGCACAATTAGGTGTTCTGGAAGTCCCATTCTCCTCAGTGCTATCCAAAGTTCGTTATGATCCACACAGTCGAATGCCTGTGCAAAGTCAACGAAACATAGGTAAACATCTTTCTGATATTGACTTCTTTCAGCCAAGATCCATGTGATATCAGCAATGATATCCCTAGTTCCACATCCTCTTCTGAACCCAGCTTTAATTTCTGGTATTTCCCTGTCAATACACTGCTGCAGTTGCTTTTGAATGATCTTCACCAAAACTTTACTTGTGTTATTATATTGTTCAGTAATTTCCACATTCAGTTGGATTGCCTTTCTTGGGAATAGGCATAAATATAGATCTCTTCCAATCAGTTAACCAGGTAGCTGTCTTTCAAATTTCTTGGCATAGATGGATGAGGACTTTCAGCAGTACATTCGTTTGCTGAAACATCTCAATTGATATTCCATCAGTTCTTGGAGTCTTGTTTTTCAGCAATGCCTTCAGTGTAGCTTTGACTTCTTTCTTTAGTATGATCAGTTCCTGATCATATGCTCCTTCTTCAGATGGTTGAATGTTGACCAATTCTTCCTGGTATAATGACTCTGGGGATTCCTTCCATCTTCTTTTGATGCTTTCTGAATTGTTTAGTATTTTCACAGTAGAATCCTTCACCATCGCAACTCAAGGCTTGAATTTTTCCTTCAGCTCTTTCAGCTTGAGAAATGCAGAATGTGTGCTTCCCTTTTGGTTTTCTATCTACAGCTCTTTGTATATGTCATTATAATACTTTAATTTGTCTTTTTGAGCTTCCCTTTGAAATCTTCTGTTCAGTTCTTTTGTTTCATCATTTCTTCCTTGTGCTTTCACTATTCTATGCCCAAGAGCAAGTTTCAGCTTCTCTTCTGACATCCAATTTGGTCTTTTCTTTCTTTCCTGTCTTTTTAATGACTGCTTTCTTTCTTCATGGATGATGTCTTCCATGTCATTCCACAACTCATCTGATCTTCAGTCATTAGTGTTGAACTCATCCAATCAAAGGGAGGATAGGAAGAGAAATTGTTTTCCAAAGAAAGAAAATAATTGGGCAAAAACATTTCAACATAACCATTGCAGCCTTCCTGTCACTGTAATAAAGACATATGTTAGAATGGGCAAGCTAACAGGAATAAACATACTAGAAAAGAAATTTTCCAGAATACAATTTTTGAGCTACTTCTTACAACTCTCACCAGGAACTTGAGGATAAGAACAAACAAAACTAGCAAGTGGTACTTGTAGGACTAGAACCAAAGTGCCTAATTTGGGGCCAAATATTCTTCCAATGAAAAGATGTCCCTTTTTCATATTTTGAGTTGACATGACTCTGGTTCAAAAAGTGAATTCTTGGCCTCAAAGCAAAAAAAAAAAAGAAAGGATCCTGATGCCAAAGAAAGCTTCCTAAGCAATGGAGGAGAATGAATAACTATAAGACCAGTAAAATTTATACAAAGGGAAATGGAAATGAAAGTGAAGTTACCTGCATAAAATCAATCATGTACTGAGTACAGTAGTCATGAAGCCATGGGTGTTCCGAATGCCAACTAGGTCTCCTTGGGTGCTACTGGGTTTACAGAGCATCTGATCATTTTTGCAAATAATTGGGCTATTTAATCAAATGTCACATGTCTTAATTCCCCAGTGCTGCTATAAAAGAAATGAAACAAGTGAGTAACTTTAAAGAATAGACATTTTCCTCATAGTTCAGGAGTCTAAAAATCAATTCAGAGTATAATTCCATTGGGATGTTCTCCTTTATCTATTTCAGCTTCTAGTAGCCTGAAGTCCTTGGAGTTCCTGGGTTTATAGATGCATCTGTCTCCATTGTTGTCAGAGAATGATTGTCTTCCCTGGTATGTACTTGGTTTTGTTTCTAATCTGGTCTTTTATAAAGCAGATGCAATTAGGTTTAGGACACATCCTACACTCATACGGCCTCATTAGAATACCTATTCCCAAACAGAATTACACAGACACTTATAGATCAATATATATTTTGGGAGGACATAGTTTAATTCATAACATGCTGTTTCTTGTTTTTCTCTAGTATGCAAAACCAAAACCAAACCTATTTCCATCAAGTTGATTCTGACTCATAGTGACCCTATAGGACAGAGTAAAACAGCTCTAAAGAGTTTCCTACGAGGGCCTGGTGGATTTGAACTGCCAACCTTAACTACTATGCCACCAGGATATGTTGAATTTGGCAGAAGATCCTCCCTCCACACGCACGATTTAGAAATAAATCAAATCGTTTTAGACTCTAAAACCTAATGGCAGATAGATTACTCCTACAGTTTTGAGTCTGGGTCTTCTTCCCTTGTGGATATAGAGACAGCTGGAAAATGAACACTCCTTGCCCTATTGAGTTACAATCATAATTTTAGAACTGTTCACAATGCTGGTAACCAAAACCAAACTTGTTGACTCAAACTTCATTGCTTGTAACCATTACTGGTAATGGGAGTAAAATTATTTTTAGATAAATACAATGAAAGATAGGGTCTTCAAATGTGAATGATGAGAAGTATGGTAATGTGCAAATGACATAAAAGTTGAAAAGAGTCACAGAATAGAAATATAACAGGGGCAGCCAGATTCCTTTTGTATCAGAGTCAGAGACACTGTTGTACCCTGCCCTTCTAGATCCTTACCACTTCACTGAATGCTTCCCTGTTCTCAACTGTCAACATGTCATCCCTGTGCTTGAGGACTTTGCCTGCTGAAGTATTTTCTAGCCACATGTGCTCCAGATTGATACTGCAGAAATTCAACCAATGACAGAAAGAGTTAGTGGATAAATGCTCCTCAGCCAACCACCGCCCGCTCCCAACTCCTTATTGGTATACTCTGGACTTGCATTATACAGCCAGCAGGATTGAGTTACAGTTGTCTATTGTGGTAATGGGCTTGGTGATACCCCCTTTACTGGCCCTCCTACCTCATTTCCTTACTTCTTGATCAACGTTCCCTGGCATCATACCCTTCTTCCCCTCCCCTAACTCAGGGACATAGTGTTTAAGAGTTACAGCTCCTTAACAAAAGGTACAGTTCAAATTCACCACCTGTTCCTTTGAACCCCTACAAGGCAGTTCTACTTTGCCCTATAGGGTTGCTATGAATCAGAATCAACTTGATGGCAAAGGGGGTTTCCTGGCATCACACCCCACTGCTCCCCTCCAGATAAACTACTTGTGTTTGTATCCTTAACTTTTGTGTGCTACTAGGAGAACTCAGTTACAGAAGTGAAACTTGACCTACATTCCTCCTGAGACTAGCCCCAAGCAGAGTCAGAAGTAAGGGTGGGGTATACCATGAAGCCAGAGTTCCTGCTGAGTGCTGTCTCTCTAATGAGTTCTCTGGGTGCCAATTAAATGAGTGTGACCCACTTCTGCATCTCTTCCAACACGGCACATCCACTGCCAGGAAATGAGAGCTTTTGGGTAAACATGACATTTTCCTCAAGCTTGGCAAGACAGGAAGTTCGTTAAAATTGGTATAAATCATTGCCTTTAAAGTGCCAGTTGGTGATTTATTTCCTCTGTCTGCTTAGATTTTTTTAGAGCATAGGTGCCAACCTCTGGAATCCAATCCAAAGACCAAGCGAAATCCTGTTGATAAATCAACAAAAGCCCTGTTTGCACAATGCAAGCCAAATGCAAATTCCCTATCCTTGAGAGCAAGTCTAATGATCATTCTTCAATGTTATAAAAGGTGCCATGTCAAAGCATCCTACTAATTCTCACCTAGGCTTCTGAAAAACATCTTCTGAATGCCTTCCTTCACAGGAAATCCACAGATAAATAAAACTTCTAAAGAAACACCTTAGGCAGCAAGCACATTTGTGAGATTAGAAAATTGCTTCAGGGTGCAGTGAACAAGCATACTCCCTGCTTATCTCTATATTGCATTGGGGCAGCACAGTTTATCTGTGTGTGGTTCTTCTTCCAGGAAGAGATTTTACATGATTCTCACCCAGAACTTTAGAAAATCCTAAATAGCTTGTGAAGATGTTGTTTCTACTTGTTATTAGTTGAGACTTGGGAAGGCAACTGAGTCCATCTGTCCTCGATTTCTTCATCTCAGAATTGTTGAAAAGATTAAATACATCCACTTGCTTGTTCCTTCACATCAGAAATATTTATGGAACATCTATTTTATTTCAGAATTAGTCTAGGCTTGGGTATATACAGGTGAACTGAATAGTTGGGATCAATAGAAAGGAATCCAGTGGCAATGGAGCAATAAAAACAAAAAGACAAGAAAAATATGAGGTTGACAATGTTAGCCAGACATAAACCATGAGGACCTCAAGGGCCACAATAAGAAGTTTGGCTGTGTGCTAAGAGATATCAGAAACTATTAAAGGTTGTTAAGCAAGTTGAGTGAGAAGCCCAAGAATAAATTAGCAGGCAGGATGAGAAAAGAAATATCATATGACACCTGGACCAGTACCTGTCCCAACATAGGCACTGGATAAGTACAAATTCTGGTTACTTCTCTTTGCCCCCTTTCCTCAGAAGCTAAAGTTATCACCTTGCCCTTAAACTACCTCCTCTAAGTTAATAGTATATAATAATTATTAAACATGATCTCACTATCTACGTTAGAACAAAGATAATTCCTTCTTGGGAAGAAGGAAATTGGGAATGTAATTTTATGAACTAACAGAAAAAAACTTGTTTGGCAGGAAGCATTGTAAATTTTGTATACATTTCAAGTCAGTGCTTGTGGTGAAACAAAAAATAGGCTATGGGGTTTTATGAATTCTCAAAGTCATGTTACATGACAAAAAGACAGTTCAAAGGGTTCAGCAACAGTGAAAGAAATGGCTTCAGAAATATTAGCATGTGTCCTTAAAAACATCTTGGCAAGTTGGTTATATGTACTTTTGGTAAATAGAATGATTGATTAACAAGAACTGTGAATTAAGTATAGGTCCTGTTAATAAAATTTCACGACTAGGTAACATGTAAGAATTGTTGATTGTAAGATCTTAGCTTGGACAGTGTTGGAATATGTAGATTTGTAGGTAACGTCATCTAAATAATTATGATTAAACAAAGAGATTTCTGTTTTGCTCATAACTTTAAAATATCTGCATAAAATGTTAGACTTAGAAATGCAGAATTATGTCACCATCAAAGAACCTCAAGGAACTCCAAAGACTAGATATTAGCAATGTTTTCTTTTTTTAAAAAAAAAGTAGAGACCACCAGAAAACTTTATTTTGTTATATTTAGATCAAGAAGGATAAAGAATTGATGAGCTCATTAAATGGTATGGATTTAATAAACTATTAAGAAGAATAATCTTCAAATTGGGAATTTGAAAGAGCATCAAAATCCAGAATTCTTATAGCCCTAAGAAATTTCCCAGGCTTTGACTATGAGACTTGACAGATCTGACAGATGAAATCACAGACTGTCCTTAGTAATTAAAAAATAATAATAAACATTAGAATGTTAAGAAGGATAGAAAGAAACAAATGTCATATTTTTCAGAGAATGATTAGGCTGTATTCTGGGAATGATAAATCAGAGTGTTTTCTATTGAACCCTGAAAAAATTCTAGAATGAAAATTTTAAATATGACTCCTGAGATCTCAGTAAAGAGTAAACACTGAGAGCCAAATATAATAAGTTCATTACAAGCAAGTCCTTCCACACAGCTGTTGGTTTCATTTTTCATTGTGATATCAAAGAGAGCAACTACTACCCCACAAAAGAATTATTTAGTTTTTTTTCTGAAAAACATGGATAATTACCTACAAAGAGAGAACTATGTCAGGTACTTTAAGCAAGAAAGATTAATTACTGTTGGAAAATAAAGATTAATTCTTCATTGTGCTCATTGGATACATACGTCTTCTTTGGATTCCAGTTTTCTTTAAGTATGGGTAAAAAAAACTATATAAAGTCTTTTCTGCAAATTAGATAATACATGGTAATAACTTGCTAACTTGCAAATTTTACACAAATTTCATTTCATATGATCACATCTATTAATATTTAATGTTATACTTTCTAACAGATGGCAAAATATTACTATTAGTTTTGGGATAAACATAAAGTTTTAAGCGATTTGTCTAAAAGCAATTGTATTTGGAATGAACTAAGTGATGATAATGCCTGAGGAAAGAAGTTGAAGTCCCTTGATGAATATGGAAGATACTCATCCTTCTGGAAGAATTATTTGGAATTTTAGTTTGGCAAGGAAACGGGCAAGTTTCAATTATGCATGGACAGTGGGTGCCTACATTCTTATTCAGCAATCTCCATTTCAACATGGCCTCAGAGACACACAGCAGAGGACTTGCATCATCTGTACCATATGTACACTTGGTCAGGCTGTGTAAACTTTGACATGTGGGTGTCAATCTTTCTCATATTTGCAGATGGCTTTATCAGAGCATGATTAGTTTCCAGAACAAATTTGAGCAAAAGAAAACATTACCTACAGTATGTAAGCTAACAGATCAGCTAGTTTTCAGATTTGTCTATTTACATGGGCACGAGATGTTTTGCTAAGGCTCTCTAAAACTGATAGTAATTGAACAATGCCAACGTGTTTGTGGAAACTGATGAGTTGTAAAAGTCTTATAAACAACCAGGTTGGATTTGGCCATAGCCTTTCTGGTAATGTTTGTTAACTCCCTGAGCAAGAGTGCACCTAACACAATGTAAATACTCAAGAAATTTGAAGGTATCAACAGTGTAACTTTTACTGTTTGTAAAATCATCCTTTGATATCATCAGTAAGCTTACTGAATGTCCCAGGGACAAATATAATAAAACCTTAAGCAAGTGCTTGCAGAGAAATAAGGGAAAACATGTGTTTTACTCTAACCCACTTCATGTTTGTTAAAAGATCACCATAGACTGATAAATAGTTATGACTGTACCTAAGTGTAGATTTCTATCTAGCTTCCAGTTAAGGCTAGTTTTCTTCCATGCTGGGAAGGAAAAGAATCTGTTTAAAATTATTGCATGGTTTCATTTAGCTATTTAGCTGAGAAGAAATAGCTTTACAACTTCTAGGGAAAATCCTTATTGACCTCAAACTATCAGCTCCTGAGACAAAGTTTCCTTTAGATTTGTTTCAAACAGAGAACTGAGGGTGTGGGCATAGATGGCTAAGTCGTCTAGAAAGTTCAGTTCCTTGATAACCACTAGAGGGCCTATCCGAGGCGGGGCGGGGTAAGGAGTCTTGAATGCTAAAGATACTTGAAAGGTTTTTTGCTTGTTTGCTTGCTTTCTTTTTTTTTTTTTGATAAAGAATCTCACTGACCATTTATCCCTGCACTGTCAATATCCCTGAAAATATGGGAATATGCTGTGCCCAGATGTGCCTGACAACACCACAACCCTGGGGGTTAACCAGCAACCACTCTGTCTGCAGTACTGATGGCTGAGGAAATGAAACGGTGGTGACATTTTAAAGAGGAATTTGTGAACCACAGATATGAGCATGACTGACACTGAATAGCAGCACACAGAATCAATACAAATAACCCAAACCTTAATACCTTGATCTGAGGAAGAGGCTGAGTTTATCAGCTACTTGAGGAAAGCACAGGCAGGCCACCTGGCTGGATAAGCTATTGACTTGCTTCCTGAGAGGTTTTAAGCCAACCACAATTAAAAAACTCAAATCAAACTCAGTACTGTTGAGTCGATTCGGACTCACAGTGACATATAGGACAAAGTAGAACTGCCCTATAGAGTTTCCAAGGAGCACCTGGCGGACTTGAACTGCCAGCCTTTATGGCTAGCACAGGTAGCACTTAACCACTATGCCACGAGGTTTCCAATCACAATTAGGAGCTGCTTGTTGTTGTTGTTATCAAGTTCTGGGGGAATATGTGTGTATTGGTGAAAAACACCTTTGAAAAACAGTCTTCCAGCAACCTTGATCATTTCATAATGTCACTGCAAAAACTAAGAATTTACCTTATACTCACTACACTATAAATTACCTCTGGCTTAAGACCTGTTAAAGAATCTGAAGATATACTTTGGCCTCCCTTCTATGTTTCTAAAAGCAAGTGTTAAGCCTTCACCTTGTGACGTACAATTATTGTACTGCCTGCTCAGTGGACGAAGGCAGTATTTTTTTCTCTTGTGGTATGAAATTCTGATGTTTATGACTAAGTTTTTCAGAGACTAAATGCGTGGAAGCTAAGACCTGGTATTATAAGAGGATTTTACTGTAGATTTTCTCTTTTTGCATAATCACATTTAAAGAACAAGCTGAAAAGAATGCTGCAGCCAATTTAATACAGAAAAGATATTTTTACAGAATATCCTTCTTATTTAAAAATTCACCACCTGTTTTACTTCCTTTTCATATGTTATGACAAATAACGTCATTTTCAAACTGTGGAAGCTCATTCTTAAGCAGTTAACCCTGATTTTGTATTTTATAAGCATGTGAAATATTGAAAAAAATGCAGTTACTTCAAGTACATCTTTTTAGTCATTTTTCTTGTGTGTAGCCTTTATTAGGAAGTCAATGGTGCTATTTTAAAGGAATTAGAAAGCTCGGTAACAACCAGACATCCTGAGGAATAGACTCCTCCTAATGCTGAGAATAGAAATAACTTCTGAAATCATTTAATTTTTGTATATAGATGTATAAGTCACAGAGAGCAGCCTCAAAACCTAGCACGCTAAAATTAGGGCAATTGTTAGACAGCAGGAAACTAAATCTCTCAAAAAAGAGAGAAAAAAATAAGAACATTAAGGGCATTAGAATTTATTTTCCTAATCACATTATTCAATCATGGAAGGAAAATAAATGACTTTTCTGGGGTTGTGTAAGTTGAATACAAAATGTTGGATTCCTTGTCCATTATAAATTATTTACACTTTTAAAAGGAAATGTTCTTCCTTTTAATCATGTGAAGTATAGGATATCCAGGCACAAAAACAAACAAAACCCGTTGTCATCAAGTTGATTTTTACCATAGTGACCCTACTGGACAGAGCTGGGCTGCCCTGTAGAGTTCCCAAGGAGTGGGTGGTAAATTTGAACTGCTGACCATTTTGGTTATCAGCTGAGTTCTTAACCACTGCCTGTGCCATGGACTGTGGGGGAATGAAAAAGGAAATGGCTCTGTCTTGGTCTTCTCACAGTGTATTCCTTGGTCTGAGGGCCGAGGGCATCCTACACCTGGCCTGAGTTGGGTTTCTTTGCTGGCCTTATGTGCCTTGGATTAGGCAAGTGCAAAGTCCTAAAACTGGAAGCTCTCAAGAAACAAGCGCCTCAGATGAGAAACCTCTCAAATCTACCACTGATGCATGTGTGAAACTCAAGTCTCCCACTGAGTGAAAGCAATGCTGGCATGGGTTTGTTTTTTTAATATGTGTGTGGAGTAACTCTGCTTGTTTGTAGGTCCTTAGTAGAAGGGTGGCTAGTGTTGATTCTTTGAGGCTAATATTGTTTGAATTTTCTATCCTGACTCTAAGCCACCTTGCAGGTCACTCTTTTTCCACACTGTTTGTACATTCATTACCTTTTAAAATGTCTTGAAGTAGTAAACAGTTCAACAGTCCACCTTTCACCCAGGCATTGTCAGTAAGAATGGGAGCCTGGCTGCCAAGACTGGTTTCAGATGCTGTCCCTTGAAGAATGCCCTGACCATAAATATATGGGGCTTCAGGGTAATTAGTCACACAGTGTGTCACCCATCAAATGCTGAATCGGTTACTTGGAGAAAAATACATGGTGGAAGAAACGTTTATAGGAGTAAGTTTCTAGTAATACAGGGAACACACGACGCTACTTTTCTTGATCAGTAAATTATAACAAATAAAATCCAGGGATTGCATACAAAATAGAATCTCCCTGGACTTTTGTGTGTGTGTGTATGCTTTCTTTAATTTGAACAGCATGGCTCACAAAACTCCCAGAAGGTCACAGCATGTTTTTCCTAGTTGAAGCTATGGCAAGGGGCTTACAATTTTCTTCTTAGGAGAAAAAGAAAATTATCTCATTGCAGTCACTTTATTCCCAGTTTTTTTGCTTGGGCTAGGAGCTGAGAAATGCTTAGGGACAAGGATGTATCCATTTGTCTTGCCTATATTCTTCTGGGGAGAATTATCTTTTGTTCAAGCAGGCCCACAAGCTAGAGGAGGCTTGTAATCACTACATTGTCACGTTAGATTAACGCAGTGCCCTCACGATGGCCTGTCAGCTTAGGGGGCATCTGTCTCTTTCAGGACCCTGGCAACAGGTCTAAGAGCCCCTTATTGTGTCAGCACAAAACTCCAGCAGCTCTCAGCCTATTCCTGTCCACAGACATTTTGAAATAAGGTCCTGGGACATTTCTGCCTTGGTGTTGTGAGAGTATGTGTCTTTGTGCATGTTTTAAGTTTGAAACTAGACTGTCGTGACTATTCCACTGTCTCTACTCAGAAGTAGATTTAGCACAGAAGCAGTGGCCAATGCCGATCCCCCAGTGAATATTGTAGGTCAGTGTGCCTTAACCAATTACCGCTGAGTCCACTCCAACTCATGGCAACTCACGGCATGCATATCAGAGAAGAACTGGGATCAACAGGGTTTTCAATGCTGATTTTTCAAAAGTAGATGGCTAGATTTTTTTTCTGAGGCATCTCTGGGTGGATTACAACTGACGACCTTTCTGTTAGCAGCTGAGCACATTTACCCTTTAACCTAACACATTAACTTGCAACAGGAATAAACTGTGTGAGTCAACTTAAGTGGCATCCAGGGGCAGATTTCTCAGCTTCCCAAATGAAGGTGGAAGCTTAAGCCATCACTAGGTGCCCCTTTCTCTGTTAAAGTCCCCTCCATGTGTCTGACAAGTTTGTTCAAGTGGTAGAGGAGTCAGTCTAACTAGTGGTTGCATGTGGTCACTTTGTCAGGCCTCAGCCTGAGTTTATACAATTTAGATGAAGATCCATAGGACTCATCAGGACGAGGACTTTCAGTTTCAGGATTTGGTGGTTAAAGAAGTAGCTGCAAATCTTCTCTTCAAATATCTCTGAGCAAGGAATTGAACAAGAAGTTTGGGTCTGAGAATCTCCTCAATTAAATCCAGTAGGGAAAGTTACATACCTGAGTGGCTGCACAACCACCCCTGAATGAATGCATGTGTAGCAAATGGTAAACTGCCAAGCACAAGCGAAATACAAAGATTTACTATTTATGAAAGAAGAGGGGTCATCAAATGCGTGACTAGTGGAAGGAATTAGAAAAAAATACTTGGCCAAGGGAAAGGACAAAGTAAAAAGTCCCAAAGCTGGCCCCTCATCCAGTTTTATTGAGTCTTGCTAGGGAATCTCTAACACAGAAGTATGTCCCTCTGACCAGGCTACACTGTTGGCACTTAGTGAAGTTTATAAATAGAGAAGTAAGTCCCTAAAATCAGTGGATGGTCATCAAAAGGACCACCTCCAACCAGTTCACTTCAAATTCATAAGAAAACAGTGTAACTCTTGCAGATCTGGTTCTCCAGAAAGTAGAGGCTGAGATGAGTGAGGAATGTACATGGTTTCATTGGAGGGAAAGGTAGCACTGTAAATGGAATAGGTGATGAAGTAGGACTGAACAGGGGAGCCATCAGACCACAATGCAGACCAGGCAGCTTTCATGCTCATTGGGTAGCTCAGGTCAAACGTTTTCCTGAGAAGAATCCCCCAGTGGGCAAACAGCCAAGATCTTGTTCAAGCATTGGCCAAGGACTGCCCACGGAAGGCTGAGAAGCTGAGGCAGACCCTGAGGGACAACTATACTAAGCTGATTTCTCATTTCATAAATGAGGGAATGGAGGTGTAGAGACGGGAAGCTACTTTGGTAAGGTCATACACAAAGTGAGTGAGGGCACTAGAATTTCAACCTAAAATCTGTTTGGCTTTGCACAGAGACAAAGAGGTCACTAACACCTAAGCGAAAATTTATCTGCAATTCTCCAACTGCTCTGACAGCCAGCGCTTAAATAGCATAAATATGAATATGTAGCGGGGGGGGGGTACAATTAAATTAGCAGAAGTGGGTCACAAAGGCTCAGAGAGTGAAAAGGGAGGATCTTGGGAAACAAACCCAGCTCATCATTTTCTTTCGCTGGGCTTATTGAGAGTTCAATTGTAGTCACTGACTGAGACAACTCGGAGGAAATAGAAATAGCGGGCAGGACAAGAAGCTTGACAGTGTAGATTTGACTTGAAATGTGTGTTCTGTAAAACTCATCTATGCCTTGAAAGTTTTGAATAATTAGCCCCCAATACCTTCAGATTTCTAGAAGTAAAACATCCGCACCTCTATGAACAGCAATTTGGTTGTCTGAGTATTTGCAAAAGAGGTGCTATCACCTACTTTGTGCAACTTCCTGTGAGATGTACAAAAAGCCAGATGAAGTAACATGCAAAAGGAAAAGAAAATCAAGGAACAGTTATTAACTACATAGCATCCAAAAGAATCGAGTACCTAGGAATAAATTTAACCAGAAAGATTTAAGACCTGTAACTATAAAGCGTTACTAAAAGAAACCAATGAAGACCTAAGTAAACGAAGGACATTCTGTGTTCACGGATTAGAAAGGTTAATATAGTTAAGACACCCATATTACCCAAAGTGATATATAAATTCAAGACAATCTCTATCAAAATTCCCACAGCCTTCTTGACAGAAATGAAAAGGCCAATTCTCAAATTTTCATAGAAGAGCAAAGGAACCCAAATAGCTAAAAAAAAAAAAAAAAAATCTTCAAGAAGAGAGTATGAAGACTCATGTCTTCTGACTTCAAAACATACTGTAAAGCCATAGTAATTAAAATAGACTGGCACTGCTATAGTAACAGACATGTAGACAAGTGGAATAGAGTTTCAAATCCAGAAATAAATACTTATATTTATTGTCAACTGATTGTTAACAAAGGGGCTAAATTCATCCAGCAGAGAAAGAAGAATCTCTTCAATAAATGGTGCTAAAACAAAATGAATTTCTACATGCAGAAAAATTAATCAGAATCTAATCCTCATACTATCCACAAAGCCATTTGAAAATGGATCAAAGGCATAAATGTGAAGACTGAAATCATAAAATTCTGGAAAGAAAATATAATGGCAAAATTGTGGGACCTAGATCTTGTGATGGACTATCAGGTATGACAACAGAATCAAAAGACAAAATTAGATCAATGGGACCTCATAAAAATTAAATATTCTATATTTAAGGACTTTATCAAAAGAAAGTAGAAACATAGCTTGGAGTCCATATTATTAAAGGTTTCCCCTGATTCCACTGATGCTCTACTTTGCCAAATATTATATCCTTTTCTGGTCATTGATTTTCCTAAGGAATAGAAAGTACCACATTTTTACACAAATAACACACGGTTTCAGCATTTGTTTGCCATTTGTGTGTTCCCCCCATGAAGTATGCTATACTAATTTCTTTTATAGTAACATGTGGACAGGTATGGCAGTGCACATAGGGGTGCCTCATGCAGGGAGAAAGCAGCCACCAAACAGACAAAAGTTGTGTATTATTTCCATTAAAATACAGTAGCTACCATTTAGTAAAACTTTCTTATCAAAACTTGAAATTCTAAAAATATATTTATTTGATGGTTAAATTCAGAAGCTTAAGAACCCACTTTTAGGTCTTTTTGCCAAGTGGAGTTCCAAGAGAACGGAGGAACCTGGGGAAATTTGGCTTTGGACCTCACTATTCAGTAGCATATAGAACCTTAGAATAGCATTAATACCTACCTAGAACTAACTCAACATCTAACGCACAGGACAGGTTAGACATCTAAGGCTCCATTAGGTATCTTTAACCTTATTTTAAGGTGGACCAAGTCAACCCTGAGATTCTGAGTCACTCAAGTAGGAGGCAGTAGGACTCAGATTTAAAATGGTGTTTTCTGACCTTCAAGTTGGGTTCCCTTTATTTGATACCTTCTTGCCATGAAAACTCTCTCATTCTATCTTAAGGTTTCTTCAGGCTTGTAGTTGCTGCTTTAAAAAAATGACATAAATAAGTTAGAAAATGGGTGGAGGAGGAAGATGAAAAGTAGAATTCTAAATGGAAGGTTCTAGAAGTTGGGAGTTTTTCAGGCTAAATAGGTAGGAATCCTCAGAAATATGAAGACACAGACTATGGAGGGGAAATAAGAGATACTGAAGGTTTAGAATAATGAATTCAATAATTATAAGGCATGTCAGAGATTATGGAGTCTAATCCTGGGGGACTTGTCTTGATTGCCTCTCTTGAGTGATCACAGCTCACTCACAGAAAGCTGGCATGATGGCAGACTCTTCACACATTTTATTTTCATTTTAAAGTCATGTTTTCCGCTCTGCCTCTTATTGAAATCTTACTGGTATGTTCTGCTTTCCTGCTGTATTCAGGTTTCTCCTAGGAGCACTATAGAAGAAATCCCTTTCAGAGGTGCCTTCATACCAAGGGCTGTTCTAGGAAATGTGTCTCACTTCCCAAGCCTTTTCTTCTAGAGCACCCTTTCTCTAAAGCAGAACAAAGCATTAAACCGGTGTTAACTAATCCTTCTCTGGCTGTTTTCCTGGCCCTGGGAAGTTGAAATTGAACACCTTTGTCCTATTACACAAGGGTCTCTTCAGATTAGCAAACAGCCACTACTGCACTCAGAGGACCAACAGAAGCCTACACTCCACTGAGTGCATGAGTGCAGAATGTACACGAGCAAGCAGGGACAAGGATGAAGTCTTAGGCTTGTCTCTGCCCAGGTGCTTCTGATGAACCATACATGCATACGCACACATGTGTGCACACATGAACACTCACATACAGGTGCATCAGCACACACAGACGCCTTACACTTGCCCCTTTTCTCTTTACCTCTGAAGCTATCCTGATATATTGTTACTTCTTTCAACTTCCCATCCACTCTTGTTTTCTTTGTTTTTTTAAGTATACATCATGCTTGGTACATTAGTTGCAGAACTTTGAGCTATCAAAGTTTCATTTTTTTATATACATATTTTCTTTATTTATTGTGATTGAGTGAAAGTGTACAATCCAATTTAAATTTGCATGCCCACCTATGTGCAGCTCCTGCTCCTCTCCTTGCCTGGTGATAGCACCATTCACTGTTAACACACGACTTAGAGCAGTCTCTCTTGCAAATCTGTTAAGACTCGTGACTATCTCTAGTCCCCATCAGGCACTTTCTAAAGGAGTCAAAAACTCATCGCAAGGAATGTACAACCATAAATAAGATTGAAGCCTTATATCTAAGATGGTTATAATGGTTTCCTTTTAAGTGGAAGATGTATGAATGATTGATAATTTATTTATTTGCTTATCTTTATTTTCTGTATGATCCACAAGATCAGCTTCCTGTAAGATTTCTTTTTTTGATCAAACAGAAACTGAAAGACTAAGTTATCTTTAACGTACACTCCATTGAAAGGTCATATGTTAGGCCCTCAAATCGGAGTCGGAAGCCTGTCAACTTGCTTCTTAGCCTAACTATGATTTTTTAAAATTGAATTGATTGTCAGTATTTAAAACAAGATAAAAATCTATTTGACATGCCTTCTCCTAAAAACCCTGGTGAGATCTGTCTTACTGTCCCCATTTGTTCCAGGCCCCAGTGGCCAGAGCAGGGTGGGGACTGCTTCCTTGAGTACAGACCCACTTTGACATAGTCCCCACCTCTTTTTAGTGTTCCCACTTACATTGTTGCCTAATGCTTGAGGCATGTGAGTTATGACGCTGTGTGAGGAAGGGGTTGCTACCTCACGTACCTCCTTGAGACAGGGGACAGTCTGTTTTCTGTGTGATCCTCTCAGCCAGAAGCACCTGGTCACACTCACAAAGCATCTGCTAGGTTTAACTATTTTCAAGAGGGCAGAGACAATTTGCAAGGAGGAGCTCATGTCAGTGAGAGGTGAAGAGCCCAAAAAGAAGATCCACCAGATCTCTTAAAATGGAAAGGAGTGGGTCCTCGTGGGTGTACCTCAACCATTCATATAGGAATCCATCATTTCAGTGCTTATCAAAAGCAAACCAAAGATTTGGCCTTTTTCAGACTTACAGAGTCTACATCCATAACTTTTCCTCAGGATTAATGAAACTTAACCTTGCTAAATAAACGTAGGCACAAAAAATTACTGGAAGCCATTCCCCACTACCAATCACTGTTGCCAGAGGGCTCCCAGTCTTGTCAGCTTACAGTAGAGAAGGAGCTGTCAGAGCTTAAGAACAAAGGTAAGGGTAGAAAGAAAGGAAAACAGCAACAGAAAAAAAACAAATCTTTGCATTGCAAGCTCAGGAAGGAAATTAAATGGAGATAGTTATCATCTGGAAGATAAAACCCAAACTAGGCAAGAGGTTTCTACCACGTACTTTAAAACAGGCTTTCTTCTTAGTCCAATGTAATAAAAGCTCCATTTTATTGAGCCCTATCTGTTACAAAAATATGCTAAACACTTCATTCATTCAGTCAAACAATTAACGATGTGTTCCAGGTTCTGGGGATACTATGTGAACAAATCAGTGTCTCTGGTAAACGACAGGAGCAGAAAATAAACAGGTGAACACATGAATAGATGAAACCAGTAAGGGCATGGAGACTGAGAACAGGGAGTCTTTTATTTAGCTGGTCAGAAGAAGCCTGGAAGCAACAGCCATCCACTGAACGGTGAGAACAGGATGTTCCAGAGAAAAGGAACAGTGGGTACAAAGGTCCTGTGGTAGACATCCATTTTGGCATGTCTCAGGGACAGGAGCTGACCTGCACATGGAGTTCTGCCCATGAAATTCTGAAGCACTACTGAGCGGGAATGCCAGCTAACCTTCCTCTAAAAACAGAGTCCTGGTTTTTTTCTAGACCAAAAAACATCTGTCTTTTAAGCCCTAAAAATCACATCAATTTTTCCATGGATTTGACAGACAGGCATACTTAAACCCTAAGGCAGATGCAATTGTACTGTTAAGAGGATGCTGAAGAAACATTAAACTGAGTTCTCATCTGAAGCAAGTTACAGACTTTTTTCTAGGGAAATATCAGTGGGACTTTTGTCTTCCGGAAGGCTGTGGCACTCTGCTCTCAAATCAAGTTTCATCCAACTTTCTGTTGCTGCCATCTGATCCCGCTTCCTGAATTTCTTAAGCCCATAGTCTTTAGACTGTTCCCTCAGCTAGGAAGCATTTGTCTTACATGCCTCCTGACTTTTTCCTGGAGATATGATGGGTGTGCTCATGCAACATCTTCCAACCCCAGGCAGCTGCTGGAGGCTCAAGTATCCAGAGCTCCTAGTCTACCCATGAGGCAGGTCTGAGTTACAGGGAATTAATACCACAGGGAAACACTTCAACTGACTGACGGAAGTCGGTGAACAAACACCTAGGCTCCCGCTCCTTGGGCAGGATGGTTCTAAGCTGTCTTCTGCACACTCTCCCAGGGGTCTCCATTCGATTTTAGGAGAACCAAACCTGCAAGACACTTAATCAGGAAGTTTTCCTTGATTCTCTTGCACACTAACTTGTAAACATGGGCCAGGTGACTTTTATACTATGTCTCTTAACTCAGTGGTGTTCATTGGCAAATAAAAATGAGGCGCCTCTAGACAACAAGCAAATGCAAAGAGGGACCTGAGAACACCCTGCATTTGCTTGCCAGTGTCCACTGCAGAAGCGTGTATCCAGCCCGTAAGATCAGGATACTCCTTCCTTTGGGAGGCATATCACTTAGTGCTCTCTGGAGTAGTCTTGTTGACAATTCGGCTCTTCTCAGAAAAACACAGCAGAAACAATCTTTCAGATTTAGGCCAGCCTCCACTGCTTAGTGTTAACTGTTTTTACTGGAAATATTGGTTAGGGATGTTAATTACTGATAAAGATCATTTCTCAAATAACAGTGGACACATGGACCCAAGCGCTCAATGAACAGTAAAATCCTCCCACTTTGGAGTCAAGCTTTCTGTTTCAGCATTTGACCTTGTCCAAAATGAAGAAATTTTCTTTCTTCCAGGAACTTGTATGGGCAAATTGTCCTCCCCAAGTTTAAAGTATCCAAGCAAAGCAGCACCCATTCACATCTCTACAATTCAAAGAACAAAAGTGCCTAAAATAGCTACTTATTGGTCTGAACTTGAAGTTATTTCACCTGAAAACTATGTCAGATTGATTTCTTGGCTTGAACCCAAAGTAAACTGACTTGTGTTCATTGTGTTTTAAGGTAAGTGTGTTTCTTGCATATCTGTAATATTTCAGTGGAAGCAAATAGCTGTAAGCCATTCAGGGTCTCATTAGTCAATTTCAGAAGTCTTTTCTACAAGGAGGCCCATCCATTAGACAGTGCAAGAATGTCCCCTGGGAACTAAAACCATATCCAGGGGAATCTATCTCCTAGAGACAAACCAGGATGGGAAAATATATATATATTTCTTTTTTCTTTTTCTTTTCCTTTCTTGTTTTCTTTTTTTGCAGTGAAAATTTGAGGTGGAGCTCCTGGGGATCTTTAGAAAAAGAAAAGTGCTTCAATAGCCATATTGTGCAAAGGGAATGAGCTATTAGGGATCCACTGAACACTGAGGGGGTAGTGACAGTCTAAGTAGTAAAACATCTCATCATCTGGTAGAATTGGAAGTCATTATCCAAAACCTCTCAAGGGGCAGTGACTATATACTAAGCTGCCCCCATAGATGAAGACATGGGATCAAGCTTAAAGTGCTCTGAGTGTGTTGAGATTTGCTCGTTTTTTATGACATGAAGTTCCTGCATGAAATGAGATACCAGCATTCTGCAGCAAGATGGATAGGTTTTGGGTGCATGTCTCCTTCTATAGTTCCAGCGTGCTACTTCAGACAGAGGGGTTGATGGTTGAGCTCACAACACCTGGTGGGCATATACATCTGCATACAAACACAGAGTGTGGGAAGCAGTGGTCCAAAAGACAAGTGGGAGAGGAACCGTAAAGAAGATAAAGGGAATATAGCAGTACTCCCATTGTGTGAGCAGTAGTCTAGGCATAGCTAGTGCATGTTGTCGGGGACAGTCTGGAAAGGTGCATCAGAAGACAGCTGTCTCATACAGAAAGAGCTCACGTTAAAGCCCTTGTGTTTACCATACAATTATACTTACCTTTAATGTCTTCCAGGAATTACAAATACCCTGCTATGGGCCAGTTCCACATTTTATTTTATGTAATCAATAGTTTATACTTCACTTTGTCCCTATTGGGCACCTATAAACTTATGGGTGCAATTGCCAGGTCAAGTTCTGAAAGACTTTGCCAGGATATTTTATAAGCTATTAGGTAAATGAAGTTAAAAGGGTGACGAAGTTTGGACTCCTTGTCATTTGGTTCATTTTAGTCAATAAACCTAAACAGAATTCAAGATCAGTTTGGCCTTTGTTTGCCTTTGAGTGAGTAAAGCAGTGGTAGAATCTTCATGTGATATAGTACCAGACTGAGCAATCTCATCCCTTAAATGAGATATAGGTCTGGGAGAATTCCAGAGACTAGGGGAGGGCTGCATTATGCCTGTCAAGGTATGGTAATTCTGGCACGGAAAAGATGACATCATTTGCCTTTTTTTCATTGTATAATCATTAAAAGTACATTTTATAAATTTATAAGCATAAAACTATGCCAAGTTTTCTGAAAGTCACATTACAACTAACCTTTAAGAAACTACTATTTTTTTATTTTTGTTGTGGTATCACAATAGAATGTCTGTAATTATCTAAAATAACTATAAAAAGATCTCCTTTCCAAGAAAAAGCTTCCAAGTGTATGGCTTGTATATGGTTAGATTTTCTTTATGTACTTCAATCAAAATAACATATCACAAAAGACTGAATGCTGGAGTAGATATGAGAACTCATTTCTCTTTTTTAGGTCAGCCATTAAAAAGATTTACATGAAAAAAAGTTATTCTTGTGCCTAAACGGTTTTATTTAGGAAAATATAGTGTATTTTTCATATAAAAATGTGATTCATGTTAACATTTAAAGGATTTGTTATTGCTATTTCAAGATTAATTAATAAATACTTTTATATTTCTCAATTTTTAGTTCTAAGTAAACAGCAAGCATCAATACTAATAGATAAAACTCATAATACAAAGAGGCTCTGATATCAAAATGTATGATAGATATATTTATAAGAACAAATAGAAAAAAAGTAGCTGCTGAGGCTTCTTAGGTATAACACCTCATAGGATTTTCTTCCTTGGTTAAAAGTTTAACGTCATGATTTCACAGGACATCCCATTAAATTGTCTTAATAACCTATTTAGTGCTTTTGTTCTATCTGCTAGCTTGTTGCATAATTCCTGGGTTATGGAAAGCTTGTGAGTACCCATACAAGGCACAACAATTGATCTTATTCACTTGAAGCAACAGAAGAGATGAAGAGTCAGAAAGAGGAGGACTATATGAAGCATGTAGCTCATTGCCTCCATGGACAACTTCCTCTTCTGTCATGAAATCAGAATTGGGTGTTGCCCAGTTACCATTTGTGAACTTTTGGTAAAATATTCCATGGAAAAATCCTGATCAAAAGGGGAAAATGCTGAACTGAATTCAAATTCTCATGGACGCTAGATTTTCTGGAATCATGGAAGGTAGATGAATTCCTAAAACTATTGCCCTGAGGTAATCTTTAAATCTTAAACCCAAACTATTCCCTGAAGTCATCTTGAAATCATCATAAGAAGTTTAGCTTAACTCATAGAAAATGTCTGTCTTGACCATTAAGGATACCCCAGAGGTATAGTTATTAAGTGCTATGGCTGCTAACTCAAATGTTGGCAGTTTGACTCTACTAGGCACTCCTTGCTCCCTCTGTGGGGGCAGTTCTACCCTGTCCTATGAGGTCACCATAAGTTGGAATCAACTCAACAGAAACAGGTTTCATCTTTGGTTGAGCCTTATGTTCTTTTAAGAACTATCTATAAAAGATCAAACTAACAACATCAACTCAAATATTAGATAGGAACCTTCCAAGATCTTAAGCACTTCAACCCCAGAGCTCCCAGGAAACCATATGTTTATGTTAATGAAGGAGGAACAACTCAAAAAAGAAAGGTAAGAATAGCTGCACAACTCAAAGACTGTAATTAAATGTCACTGAATAGTACACTGTAGAAACTATTGAATTGCTATGTTTTTTTGTGTATATTCTCTACAATAAATAAAATTTAGGAAAAAAATTAAGAGTAGTTGATATCTAAGGTAGTATTCAACCTAGCTTTATGGTAAAGTGTGAAATCTTTGGTCTATTTGTCAGTTCCAGACACAAAAATATCAAGATCTTAAAAGGGCATCCTTGAGAAGTCCCTGAAGGGTTCCACAATGTCACTCAAATTGGTACAATGGGGTGAGGACTCAGTCTTGAAAACTTTGGTCCTGAGCAATCCATCTATCATTTCCTAGACCTCTTTCTGCTACTTCATGAAATAAGAGAAAATTTCCTCTGTATAATTTTCTATATCTGATGTGGATAAAAAGAAGCCTTGGTGGACCAGTGGTTAAATGCTTGGCTGCTAACTGAAAGATTGGAAATTGAAACCCATTACCTGCTTCAAAGCAGAAACATGTGCCAGTCTGCTTATCTAAAGATTTTAGCCTTGGAGGGAGTCAAGATGGTGGACTAGACATACATCTCCTTAATTACCTCTGAAAACTAAGGCCTGTACTGATAGTTAAATTGGACTTTCTGGATACCCAGTGACTCCGAGGACATGGCACAGGGCTGTTATTTTTGGACTACAGGCCACTGAACAGGAAACTTCTTGTCCTTTGATGAGGCCACCCACTCTTGTTGAACTGGCTGGCTGCTGTGGACTGAAGGCAACTAGCATTTTTAACCTTTTTTTCTTTTTACTGGCCAGAAGATGGGGGATGGGCTTAACTGGCTGCTAAGCTGAGCCACAGTGCTGATGTGATCAGCAGATGGAATAGCCACATTTTGACAGCCCAGCTCCAGACTCAGAGCACCACAGCCCCTTCACTCTCTCTTTTCAGACCTCTGGCATAGATTCAACTATTTTGTGGTGGGCACAACAGTTTGACCAGGACGCCATCTTGTTCAACTCAGAGGTGGAGTTAAACAACCAGAGGCCTCAGCAGGGGTTAATTCCCAGGCTGGCAGGCAGTATCAGCCCAGGGAGCACTCTTTCAGCTGAAAAGCTGTATTTAGCACAGTGTAGCCTTATGCATGGGGCCTGGCATGGGATGACAGCAGCTCAGTAACCTGTCCCTACTTTGAAATACATCACATCATCTGGGGACAGTGGCAGAAGTGCCCTTACTGTCAGAAGGGGCTTGCCAAACCTGATAGCCTGACTGATTTTGGAAGCTGTCAGATAGCTCTTACATTTTTAAAATAAGACTGCCTGGAGAAATAACTGTGATGCAGCGTGATGGCATCTCTTCTAGCCTTTACACACCCACATAATAGGGAGAGCTGACAGCCTCTCAGTGGCCTCATAAGTATGGTTATGTCTGTGTCAGCCAGGAGGTGGCACCTGCAACCCCAGAGAGTCCACTGGGACCACTCACTGCAGTACATAGATGTGGCTGGGGACCAACTCCCTTCTCAGAACTGGACCTCAATAAGAGTCTCCAACTTTCTGTTTATCTCAGAATGTCTTAATTTCATCTTCATATTTGAAAGACAATGAGGCAACACCAGAGAAACTACACAGCCTCTAGATGTCCCCAAAGCAACAAACCCTAGCCAAACATTTAAAGAAACATCCAACCATGGCTCCAGAAAACTCCCCAAATAAAGAACCAAAGCACTTCCCAGATGAAGAAGCCTTTCTGAAATTATCAGAGGACGAGAACAAAAGATTGTATGTAGAGCCCTCCTAGACATTATACAAAATTCAGCAGAGCAAAGTGAAAACTTAAGCAAGCTGTTTTAATTGATGGAACATCAGTATTCTCAAATCCAACAGACCAACAACAAAATTACAGAATTAGATAATGCAATCCAAAGCCAAAAGAGCAGAACTGAACAACTGAAAGCTAGACTTACTGAACTAGAAGACAGAGGTACTGACACCGCATGTATTAGGACAACTCAGAGAAAAGAAACAAGAAAAATGAAGCATTAAGAAACATGTGGGACTCTTATCAAGAGGAATAATATATGATTAATTGGAGTTCCTGAAAAGGGATGGATACCTGAAAATGCAGAGAGTACTGTTGCTGAGTTGTTGACACAAACCTTCCCTGAAATTATGAAAGAAGAGAATACAGATATCCAAGATGTGTATTGAACACGACAAAAACTAGACCCCAAAAGAAAGACACCAAGACATATTATAATTAAGCTTAACAAAATGAAACATAAGCAGAAGCTGTTAAAGGCAGCAAGACTCAAAGCAAAGCTAACATTCTAAGGGAAGCCCTGGAGGCTTTCGTGTGACTTCTCATCTGAAACAATGTTGGCACAGAGACAGTGGGATGACACATTCAAAGCCTTGAAGGAGAAAAACTTCCAACCAAGAACTATATATCCTGACAAACTGTCTTTCAAGTATAAAGATGAAATTAAGACATTCCGAGATAAACGGAAACTTGGAGACTTTGTAACCACCAAAGAAATACTCAAATAAGCTCTTTGCTTAGAAAAATAAAACCAGTAAGTGTATATTTAAAGAGGCAATACAGGACACAACATCCAGAAACCTACTCAGGTAGGGAAGGCACAATACTCTGTCAAAGCTACATCAATAAAGGAAGGGATCCAGTGATCATATCATGAAAATTAAGATACCATCAAATTAAAAAGAGGGATATACTACAGTAGTTACTGTCCTTCCAGCAGGAGTGGAAATTAATAAGATATGTAGAAGTTAAAACTGGATTTAATCTTAAATTATTAAGGGGGATCATAATGGTAGCTGCAAAGCACAATAAAGATGCAACATATGGAAACAAGAAACATAATACAGGAGTATCAACAAAACAAAAACCAACACTGAAAATGATAAAAAGTCAACCCATAAAGAAGAATGACCCAGAACAGAATATTAAGAGTAACAGAGATAACACCAACATAAAAACAAATACATCAAAATGACAGCACTAACCACGTATCTATCAATAATTACATTGAATGTAAACAGACTGAATATTCCAGCAAAGAGACAACAAGTAACACCTTGGATCAAAAGACATGACCTGTCTACATGATGCTTATAAGAGTCTCACCTTGTACTTAAAGATATGAACAAACTGAAAATTAAAGGATGGAATAATATATACCAAGCTAGCAGTATACAAAGTAGAACAGGTGTGGCAATACTAATCTCAGAAAAAATAGATTTTACTGTAAAATCCACCATCATGGACAAGGTTGGTCACTATTTACTGCAGAAAAGTTCAAAACACAAGCAGGACTTAACAATAATAAATACTTATGCAACCATTCTAGATCATCTAAATACATTGAGCAAACACTGACTGCACTGAAAAATAGGATAGGTCACTCCACAATAACAGTAGGAGACCTCAGCACACCACTCTCAGTATTGAACGGATCTTCCAGAAAAAAATCTCAGTAAAGACGCACATCTTACTGCCGCGATTAACCAATTAGATGTTATCAACTTATACAGAAGTTTTAATCCATGCACAGATAACTACACCTTCTCCAATGCACATGGAACATTCTCCAGAGTAAACCATGTGTTAGGACGTACAGCATATCTCAACAAAATCCAAAGCATTGAATTATTGCAAAGCATATCCTCATACAATAAAGCCATAAAACTGGAAATCAATAGCAGAAAAAACATAGACAGAAATTGGAATTCATGGAAATTGAACAACATCTTGCTCAAGAAGCCATGGGTTATAGAAGAAATCAAGGATGCAATAAAGAAATTTATGGATTAAAATGACAATGAAAACATTTCCTACCAGAACCTGTGGGATACAACCAAAACAGTGCTCAGAGGTCAATTTATCTCTATAAATGCACACATCTGTAATGGAGAAAGGACCCAAACCAAGGAATGAACCAGACAGCTTCAACAAGTAGAAAGAGAGCAATAGAAAAACCCCTCAAACACCAGTAGAAACTAGATCATGAAGATTAGAGCAGAACTAAATTAATTAAAAAATAGAAGAACAATTGAAAAAAAATGATAAGACTAAAACCTGGTTTTTGGAAAGATCAACAAAAGTGACAAATGACAGGCAGGAAAGGAAACAAATAACCTGAATAAGAAATGAGATGGGAGATGTTACAAGAGACCCAACAGAAATAAAAAGTATCACAGCAGAATACTATGAAAGCCTTACTCTAACAGATTTGAAAACCTAGAGAAAATGGACAAATTCCTAGATTCATATCAGCTATCAAAATTATCACAAGAAGTAGAACAATTTAATAAACCCATCACAAAGGAAAAGATTGAAAAAGTCACCGCAAAACTACCAATCAGAAAAGGCCCTGGCCCAGATATATTTACCACAGAATTCCAGCAAGCTTTCTGAGAAGAAATAACTCCAATACTACTGAGACTATTTCACAGCATAGAAAGGGATGAAATCCTCCCAAATTCATTCTGTGAAGCCAGCATAACCCTGATACCAAAGCCAGGGAAAGATGAAACAAAAAAAAAAAAAAGAGAATTACAGACCAATATCACTCATGAATCCAGATGCAAAAATCTTCAACAAAATACTTGCCAAAAGATATCAACAACATATCAAAAAATAATAGACCAATGCAACAGAGTGGAGACCCCAGAGATGCCACCATCCTCTTATGAACTGTTGATATTTGACAAAGGCCCCAAGATAGTAAACTAGGGTAAAAACAGCCTCTTTAGCAAATTGTGCTGGCAAAATTGGATATCCATCTGCAAAAAATTGAAACAAGACCGATATCTCATACCTTAGACAAAAAACAACTCAAATAGGATGAAAGACCTAAATATAAAACCTAAAACAATAAAGATCATGCAAGAAAAAAAATAGAATCTACAGTAGACATTTTATTACACAATTTAGACAGACTTCAAAATCTGACAAAGCATGAGCAACAGAAAATAAATAAATGGGAGCTACTAAGACTCAAACACTTCTGTTCATCCAAAGACTTTCAAAAGAATTAAAAGACCACCTACAGAATGGGAAAAAATATTTGGCAACTATACATCAGATGGATGTCTGATCTCCATAATCTACAACGTACTGTAAAGTATTAACAAGAGAAAGCTAAACAACTCAGTTAAGCTTTGGGTAAAGTAAATAGACAGCACTTCACTAAAGACGATTTCCAGGCATCCAAAAGACACATGCGGAAATGCTCATGATCATTAGCTTTAAACAAATCCCAATCAAAACAATGATGAAATGCCATCTCACCCCAACAAGACTGGCCATGATCCAAAAAACACAAAACAACAAATGCTGAAGAGGCTGTGGAGGAATTGGAACTCTCCTACATGGCTGGTGGGATTGCAAAATGGTACAACCTCTTTGGAAAGCAATCTGGTGCTTCCTTAAAAGATTGGAAATAGATACAATATTTGACCCAGTAATCTTGCTGCTTGGAATATACCCTACAGAATCAAGGGCAGTCACATGCACAGATACATGTACACGAATGTTTATTGCAGCCCAGTCCACAATAGCAAAAAGATGGAATCAACCCAGATGCCCAGCAACAGAGGAATGGATAAACAAACTATGCTGTATATACTCAAGGGAACACTATGCAATGATAAAGAACAATGATGATTTTAGGCAGCATCTCATCACATGGTTTCAATTAGAAGATGTTATGTTGAGTGAAATCAGTCAGCAGCACAAGGACAAATATTGTATGAGACCCCTAGTATAAGGACTTAAAAACAGACTCATGTACAGAAGAAAAGACTCTTTGACGGCTGCAAGGGAAGGGAGGGAAGGAGGCAGAAGATTGTTATTGACTAGGTAGTTGACAGAAATTTGGTTGGGTGAAATTGGTGACAGCACACGTTAGAAAGTAGATCAGTTTAACTGGATTTCAACACAACCTGAAAACTCTCCCAATCTTAACCCAATATTGCATGGATAGAGTAGCAGGGGTAGGGATCCAGTGACCATGCTGTCAGGGGACATAGAAGCCAGTTGGCTTATCTAGCCTACGGCTAAGAGAGTCTTCTGCACCACATATTGTTGAGTGGTGCCTGGGTTCTTAAAAGCTAAAGAGCTTCCATCTGAGGTACACCAAATGTTCTCAAATTAGCTAGAACAGATGATCACCAAGGACAACAACAACATGAGGGAAAAAGAGCCCAGAAGACAGAAGGACCCACGTGAATGTGAAACTATATCAACATGTGATCAGAAGATCTAGGTGGTGCCTGGGCACCACCAATGACATCTGTGATGGGGCTCACAATGTCCAGTTACAGTGACAACATGAGAAAAACAGGAACATACTCTAAGAACTAAAAGACCGCAATTGATTTCCTGAAGGCCTGGGAGTTCTCCTGGACACTAAGTCCCTAGACTTGATGTGGCCCCTGAACATAAATCATGACTGAGGTCACCTCTTTGGACAGGAATGGATTGAACTCAGGGACACAGAGTAACCATATCATGTGTGCACTTTCTGGTTCTATTCATCTATAGGATGTTGTACTACTGGCCTCTTACTAGAGAGGAGTGGACAGGGAGGACAGGACGGGACAGCAGATTGTTATGGGGATATGACATGTATGGAATGGAAGGGAGGAGTGTGCTGTCACTGGGTAAGGAGAGTAGAAGGAGCTGCAGATAGGAGGGCCTGCAAGTTTACTCAGTCAGAAGAAAAAAATAATAATAAAAGATTTTAGCATTGGAAACCCTATGGGGAAGTTCTACCCTGTCTTTTAGGGTCATTAGGAGTAGGAATTGACTTAACAGCACATAACAACTATGATGTGGATAAGGAGTAGAGGTTCCTGAGAGGTCCCCAAATGCAGAAGAGATGCTCAAGCTTAGCAGTTCCAGAGAAGTTGATAAGCTTTATCTGAGAATGCTGCACTGTAAATGATAGATTTTTGGAGGCGGTCAACTTTGCCACAACCAGGTATTCTGCTCCTCAAGTTTGTTAATAGTAAGAAACTCCTTCCCTTAGGCAATCTCGTTGTTCATGTTTGAGTCATCAAAACATTCATCTGGAAAATAGTTTAAAAAGACTATGTTGATACACATATTCTACATAATATCTCCCAATCTCTTTCATATTGCATAACAATTAACATCTTTATAGACCTTTGCTCTTTTAATTGTAAACCCAAGACTGTAGATAACTTATCTACATGTTTTAATATATTTTAGGTTTACATTTTATAAAGGATTTAAATCACATGTGGAGTCCTTGGATGACACAAAAGGGTAACACTCCAGACTTCTAACAAAACGTCAGAGGTTTAAGTCCACTCTGAGGTACTTCAAAAGAAAGTCCTGGCTGTCTACGTCCAAAAGGTCAGATAGTGAAAACCCTATAGAGCACAGTTCTACTCTGACACGTATGGAGTCACCGTGAGTTGGAGTCAATTCAGCAGCAACTTGTTTAAAATAATATGTAAAACAACATAGATGATTTGCTGATTTTAAAGGAAAACTGCAAAACTAAAAAAAAGAAAGCTATATCTATCTTCCGTGAGAAAACCCTGGTGGGATAATGGTAAGTGCTACAGCTGCTAACCAAAAGGTTAGCAGTGAAATCCACCAGGTGCTCCTTGAAAACGCTACAGGGTAGTTCTAGTTTGTTCTATAGGGTTGCTATGAGTCAGAATCAACTCGACAGCAGTGGGTATTCCTCCTGAGTGGAAAGGATCCTACCTCTTTGTGCAGAGTTGTGTTTCCCTATGGTTACCCCAACTCTTCACTTATCATACCTTTTTTTCCATTAATTCATGTACTTATCTGTGTGTTCCACAAAATTTAAAGTGCTTTCTATGTAATGTGGTTGAAAATCCTAACAAAATACTTCTAAACACAAATCATGAAAAATATGACAGAAAATGCCATAATCACTTAATAAATATAATGTTATGTTAATTAGCTAGTCATTGTCTTTTCTATTTTCTTTTTTGTTTTAAATGAATCCTCAATTTCCAGATTTTTTTTTTTTAAAGAAAGATATTTGGTAACTAGTCCAGAATCAAGCTTAATTTTCTCAAGAATGAACTGGGTAATGTTTCTCCTGCTTTTGGACCCCAAATAGATATTTAATAAATATTAGGTTTTTTCCCTTTTCTCTGAATTCAGGTCATGATCACCACCTACCAAATTTCCTATTTTTTATTCCCTGCCCACGGTTGTCACATAGAGTTGAAAACTTATGGTAATGTAGACTCACTGGTTTGGTCAAAGAATTAAAAGTTGATGAACACTTCTTAGCTGAACGTGAGGGAAGTGGACTAGGACTCCTGGCTCTGGGGATTGTGTTTAACTGGATATGCCTACCCACACGTGGTTAAAGAGAAAATGTCTCTGTGCATGTCATAAATCAGAAAGAGATAAAAGCATTTAAAGACAACAAAGCAGGCAACATATCTTGGGTAATTGAACCTCATTTTACAAAACAAGAAAAGTCTGTGTTAGTCTCTGTCTTTTCAAACTTCATTCTCTGTTTGGTTAAGCTATACAAACACCAGGACACTGATGTAAGAAAGACTTTTTCTTTTTGTATGTTGTACATAAACGTCTTTAATCTTTTGAATTAGGAATTTATTAGTTGAGTCTTCAGGGGTAAATTCTGCAAAGCCCTGAAATAGTTTTCCCTCTGAAAAGAAACAGAACAGGGAGGAGGCCAAGAAGGGCAAGTAAGGATCAAACCAGAAAACCACCCCCCGCCCCCCAAAAAACAGTATTTTTCAAAAGCAACAGAGTAGGTGAGAGTCCAACCGACCTTTAACAATTAACCGAGGTGAATGGGCCATGGCATGGATCAGGTGGAGGTCAAGGGACTGCATTTGAGCTCACCAGTTGTGAATGAAGCTTATTTCTGGGAATTTCAACAGCAGCATCAAAGAAAAGAAATCTAGAACATCACAGTTAAACCTCACAGTTGTACCCTGGCCACTTGCTTTCATTTTTCTTTCTTTTTGCCATTTCTATGCCCTAGTCAGGTAGTTCCTGGGTAGTGCAAATGGCTAACATGCTCAGCTACTTACCACAAGCTTGCAAGTCTGAGTTCAGCCAAAGGCAACTTAGAAGAAAGGACTGGCAATCTACTTCAGAAAAATAAGTCATTGAAAATCCAATGAAGTACAGTTCTACCCTGACACACATAGGATCACTATGAGTCAGAGCTCACTCAACAGCAACTAGTGTTTTGTTTTGTTTGCAGTGGTTAAAGTTAAATCACAGCCTGGCCATCCCATAGCGTCAGCATATACACGGTCCTCAGTCAACCATCCTCTCATCCCTGGGATTTTGCAAACAGGAAACAAGTGCATCAGGAGTTGGTTAGAAATAGAGAAAGTGTGTTAGAAGAAGCAGAAGCTGCTGAACCAATGGCATTTCTGTCTCCTCTCTAAGTTGTTTTGCTCCATGGTCCACTGCCTCTAAACAGAATGTTGCAAAAAGGAGTTAGACCTGTGAGGGTCATTTGTTTGTTGTAAAAGGGAGGGAAGAAAACCAAAAACCAAACCCACTGCCAGTGAGTGGGTTTTGACTCCTGTTGTTATTGTTACTAGGTGCTGTTGAGTTGGTTCTGACTCCTAGCCACCCTAGCCACCCTAGCCACCCAACAGAATGAAACACTACCCGGTCTTGCACCATGTCTGCAATTGTTTCTATGCTTAAGACCATTGTTGCAGCCACTGTGTCAATCCATCTCATGGAGGGTCTTCCTTTTTTCACTGACCCTCCACTCTACAAAGCATGATATCCTTCTCCAGGGACTGATCCTTCCTGACAGCATGTCCAAGGTGTGTAGGATGCAGTCTTGCTCTCTTTACTTCCAAGGAGCACTCAGGTTGACTTCTTCCAAGAACAGATCTGTTTGTTCATTTGGTGGCCCAGCATACATTCAACATTCTTCTCCAACACCATAATTCAAAAGCATCCATTCTTCTGTTTTCTTTGTTCATTGTCCAGCTTTCACATGTGCACGATGTGACTGAAAATATCATGGCTTAAGTCAGGTGCACCTGAGTCTTCAAGGTGACATCTTCACTTTTCAACACTTTAAAGAGATCCTTCATGGCAGATTTTCCCAAGGCAATGCATCTTTTGATTTCTTGACTGCTGCTTCCATGGGTATTGATTGTAGACCCAAGTAAAATGAAATCATTGACAACAGCAATCCTTTCTCCGTTTATGACAGTGTTGTTTACTGGTCTAGTTGTGAGGAGTTTTGTTTTCTTGTTGTTGACTTGTAGTGACCCTTTAGGTCAGAATAGAACTGCACCAGAGCATTTCCAAGGAGTGTCTGGTGGATTTGAACTACTGAACTTTTGGTTAGTGGACATAATACTTTACCAGGCAGAAAGGAAGACAGGTGAAGTTTTACAGCTTAAGTTATAAGAAAGGTCTTAATCTCAACTGCAATGATTCTTAGAATGTACATTTTTCTAGACTTTTCAAAAGGTAACTTTCTGTAAGATGTAAACTAAAGAATTTTTGAAAATTGGGAGCATGCTATAGTTGTTTGTACAGTGATTCAAGTTTCCCTTCCAGACAATTAACAGAGTTTGTGAACATAGGACACATGTAATGGCAGGTGGTGTGTTGTGAGGGTGTAACTGTCCTGATTTCCTATAGACTTAGAGATTTCCCAGATGTGGAACCTCTGTGTCTTTTTCTCCCAATTCTATTATTAAACCTTTGATTTGAAAAAGAGTCACAGACACTTATGGTTTTGCCATATCTTAAATAACTTCTGGAGTTTCTATTCATGGGTGAGCTTCAGTTGGATAGGAACACATGTCTGGGACAGCCACCTACAGGGAACACAAGCTGTATGCATGTGCCTTGTTGAGATCAGCGATCTCTGCTGTCTTGAGCCTCTCAAAGAAATCAGACAGAAAAAGTGCTCTTTTTAAGAAAGATTAATAACACCAGAAAGTCTAACATCCATCCATGATAAAAATTCTCAGAAAGAAAGAATATAAGGGAAATGCCTCAACATAATAAAGGGCATTTATACAAAGCAAACAGCTAACATTGTCCTAAATAGAGAATCTGAAAGCACTCACCTTGAAAACACAAGGATGCCTTTTGTCACTATCTTTATTCAGCGTTGTGCTGGAGGTTCTAGCCAGACCAAACAGGCAAGAAAAAGAAATAAAAGGCATCCAGATTGGTAAGGAAGAAGTAAAAGTGTCTCTATTTGCAGATAATATGATCTTACACACAGAAAACTCTAAAGAATCTGAAAAAAAAAAAAAAAAGAAACTACTGGTACTAATAGAAGAATTCAGCAAAGTATCAGGATTCAAGATAAACATACAAAAAGCAGTTGGATTCCTCTACACCAATAAAGAGAACATCAAAAAGGAAATCACTGAATCAATACCATTTACAATAGCCCCTAAAGATAAAATACTTGGATACAAATATAACCAGACATGTGAAAGACCTATACAAAGCAAACTACATGACACGGCTCCAAAATACCTAAAGAGACCTACCTGAGAAGAAAAACCTACCTTGCTCCTGAATAGGAATACTCAACGTTGTAAAAATGTCTGTTCTACACAAAGTGATCTGTGCAGACAATGTCATCTCAATCCAAATTCTAATGACATTTTTTAATGAGATGGAAAAACAAATCACCAACTTCACATGGAAAGGGAAGAAGGCCCAGATAAGTAAAGCACTGCTGAAGAAGAATGAAGCAGGAGGCCTTGCACTACCTGACTTTAGAACCTGTTAAATAACTGTGTTGATCAAAATAACCTGATACTAGTAAAACAAATAAGTAGACCAATGGAACAAAATTTATAAGGCAGACATAAAATCATTCACCTATGAGCACTTGGTGTTTGCTAAAAGCCCAAAGTCCATGATCTGGAGGAAAAGATAGTCTATTTAACAAATGGTGTTGGTGTAACTGGATATCAATCTAAAAAAAAAAAGGAAAAACACCTATATCACTCATAATGCATAAAAACTAACTCAAAATGGATCATAAACCTCAATATCAAATCTAAAATGACAAAGATCATGGAAGAAAAAAACAAGGACAATGCTAGGAGCCCTAATACATAAAATAAACAGAACACAAAACATTGCTAACAATGTATAAACACCAGAAGAGAAAATAAATAACTGGGAACTCCTAAAAATCAAACACATGTTTATCCAAAGATTTCGTCAAAAGAATAGAAAGGCTACCGATACCAAGCAACCCAAAAACTGTTGAGTAAATGCCGATTTATAGCAACCCTATACGACAGAATAGAATTGCCCATAGAGTTCCCGAGAAGAGTCCAGTGGATTTGAACTGCTGACCTTTTGGTTAACAACTGTGGCATTTAACCACACCAGGGTTTCCATTAGATAAATTCAAATCAAATCTACAATGAGATACCACATCTCCCCAACAAGACTGGTATTAATCTGCAAAACACAAAAGAATAAATGTTGGAGAGGTTGCGGAGAGACCAGAACACTTACACATTGCTGGATAGAATGTAAAATGGCAAAACCGCTTTGTAAATCATGTTGACGCTTTCCTAAAAAGCTAAATAGAAACACCACATTATCTAGGAATCCAACTTCTTGGAATATGTCCTAGAAAAATAAGAGCTGTCACACAAGTAGATACATGCTCAACAGTATTTATTGAAGTACTGTCTATGATAGCAAAAAGATGGAATAAACCTAGGTGCTCATCAATAGGTAAATTAATTAACAAACTATAATATATTGATACAATGGAATATTATGCAATGATAAAGAATAGTGACGCATTTGGGAAACATCTCAGGCCTTGGAAGAATCTGGAAGACATTATACTGTGTGAAATTACTCAGTTTCAAAAGTACAAATACTGTATGAGACTGCTATTATAAAGACTTAAGGAAAGATTTAAATACAGAAGAAAACATTCTTTAACAGTTACAACGTGGGAAGGGAGGGAGAGAGGTATTCACTAACTAGTGAGTAGATAAGAATTATTCTAGGTGAAGGGAAGGACAACACACCATACAGGGGAAGTCAGCACAACTGCTATGAAGTTTCCTCAATACAACCAAACACTCTGAGAGGCAGAGTAGCAGGGCAAGAGTTAGGGGACCCTAGTTTCAGGGGAAATCTAGGTTTATTGGTGTAACAAAGTTTTAAGAAAATATCATGGTGAGTGTTAACTAGGGTTTTAAAAGCTGGCTTGTATAAGGAGTTACATGGAGAAGCATCAATTGATCTCAATCCACGTGGAGCATAAGAAAACGAAGAGTGTCAAACACATAAGGAAAATACGAGCCCAAAAGACAGAAAGGGTCACATAAACCAGAGACTACATCAGCATGATTCCAGAAAAACTAGATAGTACCCTGCTGCCACCAATGATTGCCCTTTAGGGGAACTTAGTAAAGAGTCCCAGATGGGGCAGGAAAATGTGGGGTGAAGAAATGTGGGGTGCAGAACTTGAACTCCAGTAAAAAGGCCAGTCTTGATGATGTGACAAACTGGGGGTTCCCTGGAAGATTTGGTCCTCTGATTCTCTGTTAGCCCCAAATATTAACCATTCTGGAAGACAACTCCTCAGGCAAAAGTTGAACCAGTACGTAAGACATGAATGATACTGGTGAAGCGTGTGCTGCTTGGCTTAAGGAGGTACAGGAGACTAAATGGGCAGCTCTTGTCTGGAGGTGAGATGAGAAGACAGAAGGGGACAGAAACTGGTTCAATGGACATAGGAAATACGGGGTAGATGGGAGAAGTGGGCTGTCAGAGTGTGGAGAGAGCCTCTAGGGTCACATAAAAAAGTGTGTGTGTATGTTTGTACCAGAAACTGACTCAAATTAACTTTTACTTAAAATCCAGTGAACAAATAAATAATAATAATAAAAGAATGTCAGAGCTGGTTTTGAGTCATGATTTAGAAAAAGCCAAGCCAGCCAAGTGCCATCGAATCAGATCTGACTCATGAAAAATGAATTGTTTTTAAAAAGAGATGATTTGTGGAATCACACAGATAACTACAGAAAATATAGAGAAGTAAATATAGACTTGAAGAGTTATTTCAAGTTATACACCACGTTAAAGAATTAAATAGCTTTTATAAGGAGTTATATGGACAGACTTATTCCAGTTACATAGAGAGGGTTATATATGTCAGTAAATCAAATGAATAAATGAATGACTGTGTTCACAAATTAATTCAGAACCCTGGAGTTTAATTACCCAGATCCTGAGTAACTTGAACTTTGGAGTTAGAAAACCTGGTTTCAAGCCCTCCTTTGTAAACAGCAGAATCTAATTCTCCCCAGAACATTCCAAAGAGCTGTGTGGCCTGTGCCTCAGAATTGTCCATCTCCAGGAAGAGAGCAGGGAGCAGCTATGGAGCCAGCTTTTGTCCTCCATTCGTCCATAGCTCTTCTCACACGGATTTTGCAGTTATCTCCCTCTGCCAGTCTACCCACATGCCTGTGACCAGAAGTGTCCTAGTTTGGGTTTCTCAAAAACTGAGCTACAGACAAGGAATTTAGCATTCATAATTATTCTCTTCTCCACCCCAAGCTGGAACGGACAACTCGGACTCACTCTACTTAGAAACTCAAGGTGTGCTCTCACTTCCCACAGGAAGAACCAGGGGATCTTCGGCCCATCAGATAAAGTATGAAACCAACTTGCCTCATTTGATTTTCCACTTCCCCACCATCCCCTAAACAGTACCACTCTCACAGCGTACCCTGCAGGGAGTCTACTTTCAGCCCTTGGCCAATGCTGCTGCCCCCATCCAATAGCCTTATACCCCACCACCTCCTCTGAGAAATCCTACCTATTTTTGAGACACCATCTCTTCATTAAGCTTTCTAGGAACTCTACCCCACCACAGACATGCACAGACCACAATCACGTGTCAAAAATACACATACACATCACTATCACACCATATAACCCTCTACACACATACACCCCTAAACCCACACTCCTCAACACCCCACTTACATACCCCACATACCACCAGCTGTATGCAAAAGTATACACTACTATCACAACACACACCATACATACCACACACATCATACCACAACACAAGACACAAGCATCACACATGCATACATCACACACCACACACACATTTTCATCAAGTCCTAGGAAATACCTTCCTCCTATGAGTTCTCACAGTGTTAATTATAGCTCTATTGTAGGTTGTGACATATGACTTTGTGTTACAGCTATTTATACATCCCCCAATTTTTCTAATCTGGCCCTTAAAGAAAATGCTATGTCTGGTTAATTTTTGTTCCTCATAAGTAAATTAGTGTGAGCTAAATGGTCATAGTCATACTGGAGCTAATTTAACAGGCAGAGTGAGGAATAGAAGGAAGTCCTGTACAGCAGTGGGAACCCCCATGGCCTCCCAAGGAAGTGGGTTTGCATCCTCTAGTCTCCATGATGGCAAAAGGGCATCAGCTCAGTGACTGCATACCAAATATGTGGTACACACACTCACTCCAGAGATGGTATGCTAGAAGCAAACATACGATTAGGATCTAGCTGACTCCACTGACCTGTCTGGTGACAGACAGCATTAAAGAACTCATGGGGAAGTTTAAGAGTCCTTTTATGGTATAAACAGCTGACTACTTAAATGCTCACTGAAAGGTTAGAGATTGGAGTCCACTTAGAGGTACCACAGAAGAAAGGACTGGCAACCTACTTGCAAAAAAAATCATCCATTGAAAACTCTATGGAACATAGTTCTACTTCGAAGTCAGAGTCAACTTCAGAGCAGTTGGTACTGGCTAGGGATTTCACTACTGAGGGCCTTACAATCCAGGTTGACGATCTGAATTTCAATCAGAAGATCATGGGGAGCCCTGACAGGTTTTTGAGCTGAGCTTTAATATGACTGAAGCTGCCCTGAGTAATGGACCACTGCATCCATTTATGCGGAAAAATCTTCACGTTTTGTAAATAAGTTAGATATGCAGTAGCTGCCTCATCGGAAATTCCACACACAACTTGATGCACTCACAAATTCACAATTCAGAATTAATTGGTTTTTAGGCCATGCATTTAAGTCAGATCACCCAGGCACCGTTTCATGTGGTGAAAAGAAATTAAGTCAATCCTCCCACCCCACTAGACCCCAGGCACACATTCCGAAGGCCTCCGTGCTGTGCAGCAGCTGCTTATGCAGGGAGAAAGACACCTTTAAAGGCATTCTCATTATTTCTCAGGGAGATGTTATTAAGTACTGTAAACATGTCCTGAATGAGCCCATATCACAAAGACTGCAAAGTGTTTATAGAATAAAAACCTGGGAGAGCTAAAGTTAGATAAAGGGGGAGGGGACAGTGAAAAGGAAAGAGAGGGGGGAAAAAAGGAAATGAAATACCTTCTTGACAAATAAGTAGCAAAAGGTGTGGCTCTGAGGTGAATCTCCCCAAATGAGCTTTGACCCCAGAAGAAAGTAAGGAGGGAAACCACTGGGCACAAGGGGCAGCCCTGCCGGTCCACATGCCCCTGGCAGACATTAGTAATTGACTGTCACCTAGGCCTTCTTCTCAGAATTCACAGAAGGCCTTAGAACCCTTCGCGACAAAGCCCTCTGATCAGTCTCTGTATCAGTCCCTCTAGGCTGAAGTTTAAGCTTATTGGAATTCTTATTTTCTGTGGGGAGAAGGGTGCCTCTTCTTTAAGCCTATGATGCTGCATTATAACAAAGAGAATTATGGCTCAAGATGAGAGAAATATGCTTTTTCAAACACCATCTTTGTTCACAGCTGAGTGAGGGAGACAAGCTGCTCTGAGGTCTTTGCTGATTTCAGCCCCCAGAGCCTGGCAGTCTGTAAACACACAGGTCTGGGAAGATCTGTGAAATATCTACTGAATGGAACTTAACAGAAGAGTCCCTGGTGGCACAGAGAATCAAGTGCTGGGTTACTAATGGAAAGGTCATTGGTGTGAACCTGTCCAAAGGCACCTTAGAAGAGTGATCTGCTTCCAAAAGGCTGAAGGCTGGAAAAGCCCATGGAGCAATTCTACTCTGCACACAAGAGGTCACCATGAGTCACAACTGACTCTACAGCAACTGGTTCACTTTTTTGTTTTGGGGATGTAAGAGAATCAGTGTGTATCTTTCCAAGAAACAATGAGCAATCATCAAGGCTCTTCTTTTGCTCTCTACCTTTGGCTCCCAGAAGCGCTTTGCTCAACTCTTGCCAACAACTAAAGTACCTAGGAGTTTACCTCACCAGTGATTCATGCATGGGGAAGGCGAGGGGATAGAACAGAGCTACCTTACCTTCAGAAGGAACAACTCTGAGGTATAACTTACACCTCAGAGTCCCTGCTTGTAGGACCTGGCTAAGGTCACCCTCTGAGTTTGTGAGATCACACCTTCTTCCTTTCCTGTTTCTCCCACTTCTGGCCTGTCTTCTGTGGAATACTTGCTTAGTACACTATCATTTGCACTCGAGTATTGTTCCTAGGCACAGAAAGAGCGTTGAATGAACAAAGAGTAATGTAAGGTGTAAACGTCCTCTGTGTTTGGTAGCTCTAGTCTGTGTCACACCTGCTTCTGTGGCTACACTTGACCACTTCTCCCAGGAGCTGCCCAGTCATGTCTTTATGACAGAGAACAGGGACTGGAACAGTCAGTTGCTCCCCTGGTTAAGCAAATGGCCTGTCTGCCCATAGATAATAACATAGTCAGTTCCACAGACAAGAAGCTGCACAAGTTTTCAGGCCAAGAAGCCCCAGTAAAAAAGTTTCCACTATATCACTGACCCCAATCTGCTGAAGACTGTCTAAAATTTCCATAGCAAAAGCATGAAAAGGAACTCTCTGAACTACAAAGCTCTGGTAAAGATTTCTGGAAATATTTTAGAGGTATACAAATATTTCCTGAGCCAAGCCAAGTGCTGTCGAGTCGGACATTTCCTGAAGAAATGATAAAAATAATAAAATAAAAATCATTTTCCTACTCAAGAGTTATCACTATAACATTTTGGTATATATTTTTAGACTTTTATACAGATATGTGCAAATTTTGAGAGTCCCTGGGTTGTCAAACAGTCAAGCCCTTGACTACTAGCTGAAAGGTTGATTGTTCGTATCTGCCCTGGAAACGTAAGACTGGTGGTCTGCTTCCAAAAGATCACAACCTTAAAAACTTTATAGATAGTGGTTCTATTCTGCACACATGGGGATACCATAAGTCAGAATCAATTGAATAACAACTAACAATGACAATACACAAATTTTAACCTTAAAAATTGCCATAGACTTTCATAATCTGCTTTTACTTTATAAAAATCCTAACCACAGTTAGCATTTTTCATGGTATTAAATAATACACATGTAGTTTTCTTATTTTATATGTTATATTTCACATATATAGTAATTTGGTCAGTTTTGAAATGCACAGACCAGCCTTTTGCACCAAGAGGAATGTCTTAGTCACCTGGTACTGCTCTAACAGAAAATACCACGAACGGAAAGCTTCATGAGGAGAAGCTTTATTGACACAGTCTGGTAAGCCACAAATCCATTCATAAATTGTAAGTCCATTCAGAATGAGAGATCATCACAGTCCGGTAGGCTGAGTCCAAACCTGTGAGAGCATCTCAGCACAGGAACCTCAGGTCCAAAGGATGTGTTCTGCCTCTGGTGCTTCTCTCTCGTGGTATGAGGTTCCCAACTTCCTCGGCTCATTTCTCTCCCTTATATTCCACAAGCTTGAGTCCTGCCTCACTAACACAACTGCAAACCATTCTCCATCATCAATATTACAGAGACAGGATTCACAACACATGGGAGGAAGGGCACCATATTGGAACTCCAAACCAAATCAAATCAACACATACATTTTTTGGGGGGACACAATTCAATCCATGACAAGGAATGTTAACTCCTTTAAAGCATTTACCTTAGGGATCCATTCTTCATTCAAATAGTGTTCACACAGTTCAAAACAACTTTTGGTTGTAAAGGGTTCTTGGAAGTCAATGAAATCACTAAAAATATCCCGAAGTATGGGTTCTTATTTAAAACAATTTCAGATTATTCTGAACCACCTGTTAAAAAAAGACAGGTGAGATAAATAGGTAAAAATATCTACAAAACCCAAAAGACCAAAAACAGTTGCCATTGACTCAACCTCTACTCAACCCCATATGTGCCATCCCAGAACTACACTCTGTAAGGTTTTCAGTGGCTGATTTTTCAGAAATAAATCTCCAGGTCTTTCTTTCAAGGCATCTGTGAGGGTTTTTAGTTAGTAGCAAGCTTATTAACCATTTATAGTATCCAGGGACAGACACAAAATATCTGTCTCCGAAAGTAATATGGATTATACATGGATTGCATTGAACATCCAGAAGCCACAGTAGGGAGGACAGCATGCCAGGCAGCATCCCACCCAACAATAAATGGCCATTTCCCACACTCTAGGACTTGAAAACTCTTCACTGTGTTGACATTGGCATGTGCTACATTAATTTTTTAAATACCAGTCTCATTAATTACAGATTGGCTATACTGACAAAGTATGTGCAACATTTCGAAGAACAGGAATTCCAGGACATTTAATTGTGCTCTTGAGAAATCTGTACAAAAACAAAGAAGCAGTCTTTCCAACAGAACAAAGAGACATTGCCTGGTTTAAAGTCAGGAAAAGTATGCATCAGGATTGCATGCTTTCACCACATTTATTCAATCTGTATGCTGAGAAAATAATCCCAGAAGCTGGACTGTGTGAAGAAGAATGTGACATCAGGATTGGAGGAAGACTCATCAACAACCTACAATATGCAGATGATACAACTCTGCTTGCTGAAACAAAGAGAACTGGAAGTACTTATCAATGAAGCTCAAAGACTGTAGTCTTCAGTACGGACTATATATCAACAGCAAGAAAACAAAAATCCTTACAGCTAGACCAATAAGCAATTCATGATAAACCAAAAACATATTGAAGTTGTAAAAGATTTTCATTTTACTTGGATGCACAATCAATGCCCTTGCAAGCAGCAGTCAAGAAACCAAATGATGTACTGCACTGGGCAAATCTGTACCATTTTTTAGCTTTTTAAAGTGCTAAAAAGCAAAGATGTTACTTTGAGTCTAAGGTGGACATGACTAAAACCACGGTATTTGCAAACATCTCATGTACATGTAAAAGCTGGACATGAACAAAGAAGACCAAAGAAGAAGTGATGCCTTTAAATTGTGTTGTTGATGAAGAATATTGACTATACAGTGAACTGAAAGAAGAATGAACAAACATGTGTTGGAGAAGTATAGCCAGAATGCTCCTTAGAATAGAAGATGGCAAGACTTTGTCTTACATGCTTTCAACATATTATCAGTATTGACTAGTCGTTGGAGATACACATCATGCTTGGTAGAGGCTCAGTGGGAAGAAAGAAGACCTTAATGGGATGGATCAACACAGTGGCTACGACAATGGGTTCAGGCACACACTATGATTGTGAGGATGATGCAGGACTTGGTAGTGTGTCATTTTGTTGCACATGGAGTTTCTATGAGTAGAAGTTGACTTGATGGCCCCTAACAATAACAACAACATATTCACAAGCTGCTATCTAGGTTGTAAGCCATTTCCTACTGTGGGTCTCTGTCCCACCTGCGTGTAGTTTGTACATCTAATGTTCCTTTAAGATTTCTTGGACCCCTCCAGTGTCAGCTACACCCATCCCCACCAGAGCTGGTTCTTTATATAACACCAAAAGGAAACACTGTCTTTCTATCTTTGTTAACTTCACAGTGCCCAGTGCAGGGTTATTTTCAAAGATGAAACTTGAAATTTTTATTTTATTCATTTATTTATTTATTGCATATGAGGGAAAGTGGAACTTAGGCTACTGCCATAAATAATGAGACTCTCATCTCCTAGTCTCAGGCCCATGCTCCTAATCTTCAACAGAGGCACTTCACCATTTGTGAAGGTGGCTTGTAACTCATGGGGCATTCATTTCAGACACTTGGTTTCTAAAATAGCCATGCATGAACAAGAACCCCATGCTCTGAGGGTAGAAGAGTCTTTCCATCTGGAACATAGCTCTCAGTGTCAGAGATGGAATTCGTCTCCTGGAGTCAATGGTCTAGGAACTCCCAAATTTCTATGCATTATTTTCTCCTTGTAGGAAATGCATGTAGCTTTCAGTAGATTTTGAAACTGGTGTATATTAGTCTTTCCCCATGTGTCTGTCAGTTTGTCTTACTGTAGTAGTTTGTGTGTTGTTGCAATGCTGGAAGCTATGCTACCAATATTACAATAGGGTTACCCATGGTAGACAGGTTTCAGCTGAGCTTCCAGACTAAGACAGACTAGGAAGAAGAGCCTCACAGTCTACTCCCTAAAATAATTAGCTAATAAACACTTTACAAATACAGCAGCAAAATATTGTCTGATACAGTGCTGGGAGTTGAGCCTACCATGTTACAAAACTCTCAAAACACAACTAGGCAAGTGTTTCTCAAAGTAGAGACAACATTAATGATGTGGATGGAGTCAAGCCTTTAGGACCTTCATTTGCTGATGTGTCATGACTCAAAATAAGTAAAAACAACTGAGAACATTAATAATTGGAATGCAGAATGTATAAGTATGAATTTGGGAAAATTGTAAATTGTCAAATATGAAATGGAACAAATAAATATCAATAGCCTAGGTATTGGTGAACTGAAATGGACTGATACTGGACATTTAGAATCAGACAGTCCTATGATCTACCATGACAGAAATGACAACTTGAAGAGGAATGTTCTGTATTCACCATCAAAAAGTACATTTCAACATCTGTCCTGAAGTACAATGCTATTAATGATAGGATAATATAAATGTGCCTACTAGGGTCAACATGAGTCAGATCCGACTCGACAGCACATGGCTTGGCTTGGACAGTAAAGAACAGTTAATACAACAATTATTCACATTTATGCATCAACCACTAAGAAGACAGACAAAAAAAATTAAAGATTTTTACCAGCTTCTGTAGTATGAAACTGAATGAACATGCAATCCGGATGAATTGGTAAATATTGGTGATTGGAATGCAAAAGTTAGAAACAAAGAAGGATGTGTAGTTAGAAAACATGGCCTTGATGACAGAATGATGCCACATGAGAAAATTTTGCAAGATCTAAAACTTATTCATTGTGAATACCCCTTTTCACCAACATAAATGGTGACTATACACATGAACCTCACCAGATGGAATACACAGGAATCAAACTGACTATATCCATGGAAAGCAACAATACAAAAGTACAATATCATCAGTCAGAAAAAGGGCATGTGCCATTTGTGGCACAGATCTTTACTTGCTCATATGCAAATTCAAATTCAAATTGAAGAAAATTAAAACAAGTGTGCAACAGCTGAGGTATGACCTTGAGTCCAATCTAAGCTGAGAGATCATCTAAGAATAGACTAGACACATCAAGACTAGATTAGACACATCAAAGATTAATGAACAAACACCAGTCAAGTTGTGCAATGACGTCAAAGACATAATACATTAAGATCATTAAAAAGAAAGGACCAAATTAGATTTCAGAAGAAACTCTAAAATCTGCTCTTGACTGCCAAGTAGCTAATGCAAAAGTAAGAAATGATGAAGTATAAGAACTGAAGATTTCGAAGGGCAACTTCAGAAGACAAACTACAGTATTATGATGCCATATGCAAAGAGCTAGAGACAGTAAACCAAAAGGAAGAAAATGCTCTGTATTTCTGAAGCTGAAAAATGTGAAGAAAAAATTCAAGCCTCGAGTTACAGTAGTGAAGGATTCTAGAGGGAAAATATTAAAGAACCCAGAAGGCATCAAAAGAAGACAGAAAAAACAGAGAGTCATTATACTAAACAGAATCAGTCAACTATCAGTCGTTTCAATAGGTAGCATATGATCAGGAACAGATAGTACTGAAGGAGAAACATCAAGCTGTATTGAAGGTATTGCTGAAAAATAAAGCTCCAGGAATTTATGGAATATCAAATGAGATATTGCAACCAACAGATACAGCACTGGAAGTGCTCATTCATCTATGCCATGAAATTTGGAAGACAGCAACCTGGTCAATTGACTGGAAGAGATCCAAATTAATGCCTAGTCCCAAGAAAGACAAACTAACTGAATGTGGAAATTATCAAACAATGCCATTACTATCACATGCAAGTAAAATTTGGCTAATGATCATTAAAAGGCAGCAGCAGTAGCATATTGACAGGAAACTGCCAGAAATTTAGGGTGGGTTCGGTAGAGAACATGGAACCAGGGATATCATTGTTGGATCAGATGGATCTTAGCCCAGATCAGAGAATACCAGAAAGTTCTTTACTGAGTTTTATTGACATGTTTACTTGTGTTTTATTGACTATGCAAAGGCATTCAGCTGCACAGATCATAACAAATTATGGATAACATTGTCGAGAATGAGAATTCCAGAACACTTCATTGTGCTCATGAGGAATCTGTACAAATCACGAGGCAGTCTTTTGAACACAACATCATACTCCATGATTTAAAGTCAGGAAACACGTGTGGGGGGTTATACACTTTCACCATAACTATTTAATATGTATGCTAAGAAAAAGAAGCTAGACAATATATAGAACAATGGGGAGTGGAGCCAAGATGGTGGAATAGACGTGCGTCTGCTCAATTCCCTCTGAGAACTAAGGCCTGGAATGCTAATTGAATGGAGCAGGGTAAACATCCTGGGAGCCTTAGGATCTGGTGTAGGGTTGTCAGATTGGACTAGGAGCCAGTAAGAGGGAAACTACCTCTTTCAAAGATGAGGCACCAGCACATCGAGTGAGTCCCGCTTCTGCTAACTCATTATTTGGGAGGACTGTAGCTACTGACATCTTCTTTGTTATCTTGGACACGAGGACTGGGCATGACCCAGCTAATATACTGAACTGCAATGTTTAAGCAAACAGAGCACAGTGCAGCAGAGAGACTGTGCTTGTGACTGAGAACTCGGATATCAATTGAGGACACCATTGCCCCTCCACCCTCTTTTCTGAGCTGCACCATAGACTCTGCTGTTCCGTGACAGGAAGGGCAGGATGGGTGGGACACCATCTTGGTCAGCTGGGAGATGGAGTCAGCCACCTGGTGGTCTCAGCTGGGTAATTCTCACCCTGAGCAGCAGTTCCTGTCTAGGTAGGGCTTCTCCAGCAGAAAAGCTGTGTTTAGGATGGTGGGGCCTAGAAGTATGGGTGGGGTCTGGTAGAGGATAGAAGCAAGGCCCTACCCCCTCCCTTCTTTGAACCACATCATAGAGTCTGGGGACAGCCTATGACATGTTTTTATTTTCAGCCACAAAGTGAGGCCTGCCACACCTGAGGACCTAACTGATATCAGCATCTGTTGGGCAAGTCATCACTCAGCAGTAAAGCATCTTTCTAAAATAAGATCAACTGGAGAACTGAATGCTGAGTGGAGTGGTAGCCTCTCCACCACCCTTCACTGATCCACATCATACTGCTACTGATGACCCTCCCAGGGACTCTATAAGTAGGACGCAGTCTTTGCCAGCCAAGAGGCAAATCTTGCCACCATGGAGAGTGCACCTGGGGCTAGTCACTACAGTACACAGAGGCAGCTGTTGACCAAATGTAGTAGTTCCCTTGCTACCCTCTTAGAACTATGCCTCAGCTATTTTTGAGGTAACACCAGAGAAACCAGAAAGCTTCTAGACGGCACAAAGACAACAATCAAAAGCTAACCATTTAAAGAAGCAGTCCACTATGGCTCTGGAAAACTCCCAAAATGAACAATCAAAAAACTTCCCAGACAAGGAAGCCTTTCTGAAATTATCAGAGGTCAAGAATAAAAGAATTCTGTACAGATCCCTTCTAGAGATTAAACAAAATGCAGCAGAGCAAAATGGAAAATAAAGTAAGCTATTTGAATTGATGGAACATCAACAATCTGAAGTCCAGCAGATGAATAATAAAATAACAGAATTAGAAAATTCAGTACAAAGCCAAAAGAGCAGAATTGATGAGATGGAAGCCAGAGTTAGTGAGCTTGATGACAGAGTAACTGACACCAACATTTACGAGGAGAAATCAGAGAAAAGAAATAAGAAAAATGAAGTATTAAGAAACATCTGGGATTCTATTAAGAGTAAGAATTTATGAACAACTGCAGTTCCTGAACAGGGAGGGGCTGCTGAAAATACAGAGAATATTGTTGCAAAGTTGCTGACAGAAAACTTCCCTGAAATTATGAAAGAAGAGGACATAAATATCTAAAATGGTTATGGAATGCCACAAAAACCAGACCCCAAAAGAAAGACATCAAGACACATTATAATAAAGCTTAATAAAATAAATCATAAAGAGAGGCTCTTAAAAGCAATAAGGCTTCAAGCAAAGCTAACATACACAAGGAAGCCCTGTAGGCTTTCATCTGACTTCTTGGCAGAAACCATGTTTGCACAAAGGCAGTGGAATGGCACATTCAAAAACCTGAAAAGAATTCCAACCAAGAATTATATATCCTGCAAAACTGTGTCTCAAATTTGAAGGTGAAATTAAGACATTCACAGATAAACAGAAGCTTAGAAACTTTGTAAAAAGAAAAAAAACTATTAATACAAGAAATACTGAAAGAAACTCTTGTTCAGAAAAACACAAACATCAAGTGTATAATTAACAAAGCAATGCAGGACACAGCATCCAGAATCCTACTCAGTTAGTAAAGTCATAAAGCTCAATCAAAGTAACGCTGTTAAAGGAAGAGACCTAGTGATCTTAACTTGAAAACTGTGACATCATCACACAAAAAGAGGGATATATTACAGTACTTTAAACCTTTCAGATGGAGAGGAGATTAAAAAGATATGCAGAAGTTAAAATCTGGTTTAAACTTAGAATATTAAAGCATATTATAGGAATTGCTGCAAAGCAAAATAACAATGAGACACATCCACACAGAAACATAATACAAGAGTTCAACAAACACAAAACCAACACTGAAAAGGATGAAAAGTCAATGCATAAAGAATGACCCAGAACAGAAGATTAAGAGCAACATAGAAAACATCAACAACAAAAATAAAGGCATCAAAGTGACAGCACTAAACACATACCTATCAATAAATATACTAAATATAAATGGACTGCATGTTCCATAAACAGAAAGAGTGTGATCAAACGACACAGATTGTCTATATGTTGCTTACAGAAACACACCTTGGACACAAAGATGTGAACAACTGGAAAACCAAAATATGGAAAAATATATACCAAGGCATCAACGTACAAGAGCAGGAGTGGCAATACTAATCTCAGATAAAATAGACTTTAATATAAAATCTACCATCATGGACAAGGATGGTCACTGTTTATTGCTGAAACTTTCAGCACATAAGCAGGACATAACGATATTAAATATTTAGGCACTCAATACCAGCGCATCTAAATACATACAATAAACACAGACAACATCGAAAAATGAGATAGATCACTCCACAATAATAGCTGGAGACTTCAACATTCCACATTCAGTAATGGACACATCATGCAGAAAAAAAACTAAAGCTCAGTAAAGATACAGAAGATCTTATTGCAACAATTAACCAATTAGACCTCATCAACATATACACAACTTTTACTTCTTTACTTTTTCTTCTCCAGCTCACATGGAACGTTTTCCAGAATAGACCATGTGTTAGGACATAAAGCAAGTCTCAACAAAATTCAAATCATTGAGTTACTGTAAAGCATCTTCTTGGACCATAAAGCCATATTGAAATCAATAGCAAGAAAACATTGACAGAAAGTGGAACTCGTGGGAACTGAACAACACTATGATCAAAAAGCTGTGGGTTATAGAAGAAATCAGGGATGACATAAAGAAATATACAGAATCAAATGAGAATGAAAATACATTCTACCAGAACCTATAGGACACTGCCAACGCAGTGTTCAGAGGTCAGTTTGTCTCTACAAATGCACACATCTGGAATGAAGAAAGGATCCAAACCAAAGAATGAACCCTGTAGCTTCAACAAGTAGAAACAGAGCAACAGAGGAACGCCTCAGTGACCAGAAGAAAATAGATCATAAGGAAAAGCTGGTTCTTTGAAAACATCAGCAAAATTGATAAACCGTTGTCTAAACTTACAAGTGAAAAACAGGAAAGGAACAAATAGCCTGAATAAGAAATGAGGTGGGAGATGTCACAACAGGTCCAACTGAAATCAAAAGTATCATAACAGAATGCTATGAAAGACTATATTGTAACAGATTTGAAAACCTGGAGGAAATGGAAAATTCCTAGATTCATACCACCTACCGAAATTATCACAAGGAAAAGTAGAACAACTTAATAAACCCATCTCAAAGGAAGAGATTGAGAAAGTCATCAAAAAACTACCAACCAAAAAAAAGCCATGGCCCAGATGGCTTCACCACAGAATTCTACCAAACTTTGAAAAGAGTGAACTCCAATACTACTGAGACTATTTCACAGCATAGAAAGGATGGAATAATCCCAGATTTATTCTGCGAAGCCAGCGTAACGCTGATACCAAAGTCAGGGAAAGATCTGACAAAAAAAGGAAAATTACAAACCAATGTCACTTACGAACATAGATGAAAAACTCTGCAACAAAATCCTTGCTTATAGAATTCAACAACATATCAAAAAAATAATTCATCATGAACAAGTGGGATTCATACCAGGGATGCAAGTCTAGTTCAGCATCAGAAAAACAATTATTGTGATCAATCACACAAATAAAACAATGATAAGAATCAGCTGATGTTGTTAATTGATGCAGCAAAGGCATTTGACAAAGTCCATGCAAAAATTCTTGGCAAAATAGCAATAAAAGGCAAATTTCTCAACACCATAAGGGGCATCTATGCAAACCCAACCACCTACATCCTGCTGAATGGAAAAAGACTGAAAGAATTCCCACTGACAATGGGAACTAGACAAGGATGCCCACTCTCACCATATCTATTCAACATTGTACTAGAATTTCTGGCCAGAGCAATTAGACAGGACAAAGAAATAAAGGGTATCCGCATTGGCAAGGAAGAAGTAAAAATCTCCCTATTGCAGGTGACATGATTGTATATGCAGAGAATCCTGAAGAATCCATAAGTGAACTACTGGAACAAATAGCAAAGTATCCGCAAAGTGTCAAGATATAAGATAAACATAATTAATCACTAGGATTCCTCTCTACAGACAAAGACAACCAAAGAATAAATCACCAAATCAATACCATTTACTATAGCCCCCAGAAGATTAAATACCCAAGAACAAATCCAGCTAGAGAAATAAGAGACCTATACAAAGAGAACTACAAGATTTTACTGCAAGAAACTTACATAAATGGATAAATCTACCTTGCTCAGACTTAACATTGTGAAAACGTTTATTTTACCCGAAACAATCTACATATACAATGCAACCCCAATATAAATTCCAGTGACATTTTTTAGTGAGATGGAGAAACAAATCACCAAATTTGTTTGGAAAGTGAAAAAAATAAAACAGATAAGCAAAAAGCTATTGAAGAATAGTAACACAGTGGTAGGCCTCAAACTACCAGACCTTAGAAACTATTGTGCTGTTGCAGTAGTCAAAACACCCTGGTACTGGTACAAAAAGAGACATATAGGCCAGTGGAACAGAGTTGAGATGCAAGAGATGCCACTATCCTCTTATGAACAGTTGATACTTGCCAAAGGCCCAAAGATTGTAAACTGCATTAAAAACAGTCTCTTTACTAAGTGGAGGTGGCAAAATTGGATAATGATCTGCAAAATACTGAAACAAGACCCATATCTCACACCTTACACAAAAACTACCTCAAATTAGATAAAAGACCTAAATATCAAGTCTAAAACAATAAAAATCATGGAAGAAAGAATAAGGTCAACAATGGAAGCTTGAATACACAGCTTAGACAGACTTCAAAATCTGACAAAGCACAATCAACACAAGGGAAAATAGATAAATGGGAACTACTAAGAATCAAACACTTTCACTCATCCAAAGACTTTATCTAAAGATTTAAAAGACCACTTACAGAATGGGAAAAAATATTTGGCAACTACATGTCAGACTGATGTCTAATCGCAATAATGTCCAAGGTACTGCAAAATATCAGCCAGAAAAAGGTAAATAATCCAATTAAGCAATAGGCAAAGTAGACAGGCAGACACTTCACCAAAGAGGACACCCAGGCAGCCAAATGACACAAGATGAAATGCTCATGATATTAGCTATTAGAGAAATCCAAATCAAAACTACAGTGAGATATCATCTTACCCCAACAAGACTGACAATGATGCAAAAAACACAAACAAGAAATGCTGAAGAAGCTCTAGGGAGACTGAAACCCTTTACACTGCTGGCGGGACTACAAAACAGTACAACTTCTTTGGAAAGCAATCTGGTGCTTCCTTAAAAAGCAGGAAATAGATAAAATCATTTGATCCAGTAATCCCACTGCCCAGAATATATCCTACGGAAGCAAGGGCAGACAAGCATGCACACAAAAGTTTATTGCAGTACAGTCCACAATAACTAAAAGGTGGAGTCAACCAAGATGCCTATCAACAGAAGAATGGGTAAACAAACTATGGTGTATATATTCAGTGAACACTATGCAATGACAAAGAACAATGACGATTTTAGAAAGCAGCTCGTAACACGGTTTCAACTTGAAGACATTATGTAGAATGAAATCACTCAGCAACACAAGGACAAATATTGTATGAAACCCCAACTATAAGGACTTAAAAATAGACCCAAATACAGAAGACAAGACTCTCTGACAGCTACAAGGCAGGGGAGGGAGAGGAAGGAGGAGGGGGGCTGGTCATAGATTACAGAGGTAATAGAAGTTTGGTTGGGTAAAAGCAGTGATAGCGCACAGGAGAAAGAAGATTAATTTAACTGGACTTCAACACCAACTGAAAACTCTTCTAATCTTAACCCAATGTTGCAAGGATGGAGTAGCAGGAGTGGGGGTCTAGGAACCATGCTCTCAGGGACCATCAAGGCCAAGTGGCATAACCAGCCTATTGCTGAGTCTTCTGACCTCCATGTTGGTGAGTGGTGTCAGGGTTCTTAAAAGCTAGCAAGTCACTATCTGAGGTACACCAAATAATCCTAACTCATCCAGAACAGACAATCACCAAGAACAGCAAAGACATGAGGTAAAAAGTGCCTAGGAGACATAAGGACCCGTGTGAACACTTGATTGTATCAACACATGACCAGAAGAACTAGATGGTACCTGGCTACCACCAAAGACAGCTGTGATGAGACACATAATGTCAAGTCTCAGTGGTGACACAAGAAAATGAGGAGTATACTTCAAGGACTCCACTAAAAGGTTGCAAGTGATAGTTCAGCAGCCTGCGATTCCCCTGGGAGCGTGGCCCCTAGACCTGCTGCTGCCCCTGACCAGAAGACATCACTGAGGTTAATTCTTTAGGCAATAATCGACAGGACTTGGGTACACAAAGTGACCATATGGCATGTGTATTTTATGGTTATATGCATCTATAGGATGCTGTCCTACTTGCCTGGTACTAGAAGATAGAAGAGAAGAGGGGACAGGAGATTGTTACAAGGACATGACATATACAGAATGAAAAGGAGGAATATGCTGTCATCAGCCAAGGAGAGCAGAAGGAATTACAGATAGGCAGGCACACAAATTAAATTTGAATTGTATACTTTCACTTAATCACAATAAAAAAAGTTTATAATTCATTTGAGAGGCATGAACAAAATGTGATTGAGGTGATTGTTACAGAAGTCACAAGTTGCATTATGCGATTTAAAGAAAAAAAGCTGAGGTGGAGATGAATAAAATGGTGCCATATTACCCTCTGAGGGGTCTATCCCCTTACTCTTTTTAAACCTCACTACTGCCTAATAAAGTGAGGAGTTACTGCCTGGTGTTTTCAGACAAGGAAACAGAGAAAAATAACTTACCTATCATCATAAAACTACCTTCAGAGGTCAACTTCCACAGAAATAGACAGCCAGACAAGATTTCACAAGCAAGCAATTTGCTGTGGAAGTGCTCCCAGAGAAATTTAAAAAGGAAGTGGTGGAAGTAGGACAGAAAGAGACAAAAGACTGCAAGGAGGAGGTTTCAGAAAGGTTCCACAGAAACTGCTTCCTCTTGAACGCACAGGTGCATCCTGTAGTGTTATTTGTCGGTATTTCTCCACAGAAGGCAAGGTTTTCTGCTCCTCCAGGGTCGGCTGGGAGCCATGATGGGAGCATGCACAAGTCCTAGGTATGTCTTGCTCTCTCTGCTTTATGCCTGTCACCCACCTGTCAGTTTACTGAACTATGATGGCTTGCATGTTGCTGTGATGCTGGAAAACATGCCACTTGGTATTTCAAATGCCAGCAGGGTCACCCATGGTGACATGTTTCAGCAGAGCTTCAAGACGAAAACAGACTATGAAGAAAGGCCTGGCAATCTGCTTCCCAAAAAGTGCTCAAAGGTGAGCTCCCTACATTGGAGAGCACTCAGTGACCACAACAACAGACTTGAGCATACCAACAATTTTGAAGATGTCATAGGACCAAGCAAAGTTTAATTCTGTTGTAAATGGGGTAGCTATGAGTTGGGACATACTTGACAGTGACAGCAACTGCTGTATTGGCAAAGTAACTCCCGTAGCTCAAGGACTGTCAGGTATATGTATGGGCTGTTGAGATAAAAGCTTCCTGAAGGTGGGAGAGAAGCATAGACAGGGTCAAAAGGAGCCTGTGTGGTCTGGGAGGAGTATTGGCACATTGGCTTTAGCTAGTAAGCAAAAGCTAAGCAGAATTTACACCCAAATGCAGCAAGCCCCAAACCAAGATTGGAAACCCTGGTGGTGTAATGGTTAAGTGCTATGGCTGCTAGCCAGAAGGTCAACAGTTCAAATCCACTAGGCACTCCATGAAAATTCTGTGGGACACTTCTACTCTGTCTATAGGGTCCCTATAAGTCGGAAACAACTCAACAGCAGTTTTTTTTTTTTTTAACGAGGTTCAGTGAAAGCATACAACCCAAATCAATATTGCATGTCTGCCTATCTGCAGCTAACTTTGCTTTCCTTGTCTGGTGACAGCACACTCCTTCTTTTCATTCTATGCTTCCAGTATCCTCTTAAGCTCCTGTCCCCTCTTCTCCACTCTCTTCTCTCCCACCTAGAAAGAGACCAGTAGGACAGCATCCTACAAATGCAGAGAACCATAAACAACACACATCTTATGGTCACATTGTGTCCCTGGGTCTAGTCCATTTTTGTCTGAAGAGCCGACCTAACTAGTGTTTTCTAGTCAGGGGCAGCAGCAGGTCTATGGGCCACATTTCCAGGGGATCCTCCGGGCCATTAGACCATCAGTTGTGGTCTTTTGGTAGAATGTTTGAGCTGCATCCCTCTTTTTCTCATGTTGCCACAGGGGCTCTACATTGTATATACCATCGTGGCTGTCTTTGGTGGTGGTTGGGCACCACCTGATTCTTCTGGTTACATGTTGATACAGTCTCCCATTCACATGTGTCCTTCTGTCTCCTGAGCTCTTTTTTTCCCCTCATGTCTTTGTTTCTCTCAGCCATCTCCTGTTTTGGATGCGGTGGAATCATTGGTGTACCTCAGATGGCAGCTTGGTAGCCTTTAAGATCCCAGACACCTCTTACCGAAATGAGGTGCAGAAGATCCTCTTAGTAATTGTTTAGTTATGCCAATTGGCCTCGATGTCCCCTGAGCATGATCCCCAGACCACCATCCCTGCTACTCTATCCTTGCAATATTGGGTTGAGATTAGAAGAGATTTCAGTTTATGGGGAAGTCCAGGCACACAGTCTACTCTGTGCTGTCACTGCTTTCAGCTAAACAAATTTCTATAAACTATCTAATCTATGCCCAGCCCTCTCCCTCTTCCCACACACTTGCTGCCATCAGAGTGTCTTCTTCTGTACATAGTCTATTTTTAAGTTCTTATAGCAGAGGTCTCATACAATATTTGTCCTTTTGCAGCTGACTGATCTCACTCAGCATGATTTCTTCCAATTGAAACCAGGTTATGAGATGCTTCCTAAAATCATCATTGTTCTTTATCATTGTATAGTCCATTGAGTATGTGTACCATAGTATTTTTATCCATTCTTCTGTTGATAGCCATCTAGGTTGATTGCATCTTTTTGCTCTCCACTGCTCTGGACTGCACTGCAATAAACATTCATTAGCACGTATCTGTGCATGTGACAGCCTTTGTTTCTGTAGGATACATTCCAAGCAGTTGGATTAGTGGATCAAATGTTATATCTACTTCCAGCTTTTTAAGGAAGCGCCAAATCGCTTTCCAAAGAAGTTGTACCATTTTGCAATCCTACCAGCAGTGTAGGACAGTTTCCATCTCTCCACAGTCTCTCCAGCACTTATTGTTTCACAGTTTTTAGATCATGGCCAACCTAGTGGTTTGATTTTAAAACAAAATTGTTAAGCCTTTCATTCTTCCTTTCCACTTTCACGTTTTTACATCTTTCTTAAAAATCTGAAATTGGTAGGATTTTTTTTTTTTTTTTTGGTCAGAATTCCAAAGACACTTGTCTACCAGGACTGGTTTGACATAAATGTTAAACCTCAAGTGTGCTGCCACTGGGGCTCAATTCAGACACCACATGCTCAGTACAGCACCCCAGAACCTTGAGTGGCCCTACCCAGATAATTTACTCTTGCTGGCTGGCTCTTGACTTGCCCAATAACTGAGAAATAATTAGTATGGCACTGATAAGATTATTAAGATCAAATAATGCTTTCCACATCTCAGTGATTTTTCAAATGATTTTCAGGCATCTTACCCCATTTCAGAATTTTCATACCCACACAGATTTTACATCAGTGCCATTAACATAGGAGACTAGGAGGCAGTGCTGTGTCTTTTCAGAATTATAGTAGAAGTAGTAACTCCTAATTTTGGATGTTATAAGGCTTCAGATTCCCAGTAAATATGAGGTTTCATCATGACCTTGGATTTTTACTATCTCTGAGAATAGGTCCTTTGTGGTCTCCAGATGGAATGTATAAAATTAATAACTCCTTATGAACTAAAACCCATGTTTTCACTCACTGTAGAGATGTGCTTTGTTAATTTACTTAAATGCAAGTAACATATAAATGATTTCAGATTGTTGTTTCTGAATTTGATGGCAGATATAGCAATGCATCAAAAATGTCTGAATGAAGAAATAGGCTTAAATGGTGAATAGGATCACCATCCTGACTTGTAATGTTTCTGTAAAAGGAGGCTGTGGGGTTTGAACCATTTTCATGCTCCCAACTTGTTTTTTTAAATCAGTGGTCATAATACCCAAACATCTATGCATTTGTATAACTTAGGACTATGTTTGGCTGTAAGTGACAGAAATAAATAACGGGTGGCAAAAACAAGAAGGACATTTGTGAGGTCTGACAATTAAGTTTGCAGACCCATCCTAGGAAAAGTGCAACATATCTCATTGCTGAATATCACTACTGTCACCACTGAAGTGCTTCCCTTAGGAAGCTATGCATTGATACCAGTGCCTAGTCACCCTTCAAAGCAATTTTGGAACTCTTTCTGGCATGAGTGCATAGCTTCTCAAGGGGAATACTTTGAAGGTGACCACAGTGAAATTCAGCATGAGGTATGTAGCACTTAGAATATTTAAGCTCGTAGAATTCTCAGACTGCCTATTTCTTTCTCACATAAACTCTGGATAAGGGCTCTTTTCCATAAATTTCTAAGGTATATGGGCTCTTTTTAGCTTACCGATCAACTATCTTTAAGGTACAGTCTTTGTCTTTATGATCCAAGTTAGCAACACCAGTATCTTCTTTCTGTGGTTGTTGTTGTTAGGTGTGTAGAGTCAGTTTCGACTCATAGCAACCCTATAAACAACAGAACAGAACACTGCCTGGTCTTGTGCCAGGTCCACAATTGTTTTTATGCTTAAGCCCATTGTTGCAGCCACTTGTATCAGTCCATCTCGTCAAGGGTCTTTGTCTTATTTGTTGACCCTCCACTCTACCAAGCATGATGTCCTTCTCCGGGGACTGATCCTTCCTGACAACATTTCCAAAGTATGTAAGATGCAATCTTGTCATCTTTACTTCCAAGGACCACTCTTGTTGTACTTCTTCCAGAACAGATCTGTTTGTTCTTTTGGTGGCCCATGGTACATTCTTCTCCAACATCACAATTCAAAGGCATCAATTCATCTTCTGTCTTCCTTGTTCATAGTCCAGCTTTTGCATTCATATGATGTGATTGAAAATACCATGGCTTGAGTTAGGTGCATTTTAGTCTTAGGGGTGACATCTTTACTTTTCTATACTTTAAATAAGTCCTTTGCAGCAGATTTTCCCAATGTAATGCATCTTTTGATTTCTTGACTGTGCTTCCATGGCCATTGATTGTGGACCCAAGTAAAATGAAATGCTTTACAACTTCAATCTCCTCTTTCTAGACCAGTCTTTTAGAGAAAGATGGCCCAGACACACTGCTGCTTATACCTCATTGGCTAGATCTTGGTCACATGGTCACACTCACCCCCCAGAGAAACTGAGAAATGTAATCTTTTGATGTGCAGCCAAGTAACCTAGTTAAAACAGGGGATGTACTACTGTGGAGAAGGAGGGAGTAGATCTCAGGAGAAAGTGCAGTCCCTGCCACAAACATTTATGGTAATTTCTAAAGATGTGGTTTTGCTGTCTACTGTTGCTTTGATAGAAATACCACAATTGGATGGCTTTAAAAAGATAAATTTTATTTGTCACAATCCAATAAGCTAAAAATCCAAATTCATGATGTCAACTCCAAGGGAAGGCTTTCTCTGCCAGGACCAGAGGAAGGTCCTTGTCATCAATCCTTCCCGGGATGGGAAGCTTCTAAGGCACAGGTACCCTGATCCTTTCCAAAGGCTGCAATTAGCTCCAGCCACTGCTTTCCTTCTGATGGTATGTTGTCCACAAAAGTCTCCCTAGCTTTCTTCCTTTATATCTCAAGAGACTGCCTGAAGGCACAAAACAAACTTACACACTGAATCCTGTCCTACCAACACAACTGCCTCCAATCTACCCTCATTAACATCATCGAGGCAGGAATTCCAACATGGAGGAAAGACCATCACACAGCACCAGGAACCATAGCCCAGCCAAATTGCTACACAGATTTGGGGGGGGAAACACAATTCAGAGCATGTCAATGTGATTAATTTCAAAAAAAACACACAGTATTCATGTTCCTCTTTAGTTAAAGGCATTTTTTTTTTCTTTTACTCTTTTGCTTACTCATACCAGGATGAGGATTGAATCTGAGATCCACTATACTTGTAATTTTAAAGGAGCACAATTTGGAACATGTAGAATCTATCTGTGTCACATTCAGTTTCAGTGATGAGTAATCTGAATTCCAACAGGGGCAGGGAGCATCTCCCTCAAGGCCATGACTTCTTTTCCCAGGAAGCCCACATCCAATGACTTACCATGTCACCAGAAAGGCCCCCTTCCCTCAGTCAGTGTCGGCACTGAAGGACTCTCTTGCCTTCAAAGCTGCCAAGGCAAATGAGGCTCCCATGGGCCTGCAACATAGCCAGGCTGCTGCTCAACTTTGTTTCCTTCTCTTTCACTTTCTAATAACCCCCCTCACACTGTTCTCCAAATTGGAATCAGCTTCCAGAAGTGAACCTGCCAAACAGTCTGCTGAAATAACGCTCCAAATCATTCTTCAACTGTCCTTACAATGTGCTACTCGGCCACTGTATCAGTCAGTCATTGTCTCTCTGCCTTCTGATAGACATAGGCTCAATACATCTCTCATCTCCCAGTTTGTTTCCCTGCCCCCAAGTTCCCACTGGGTGGGAGCAGATGCCTTCTGGCTGATGATATCCTTATGGAGACAGTGATACAGCAGGTTGAGGAGAATCCTGTGGCTGGCCCAAGTTCCCTCTCTGCCATGCCCTTTCTGGGCAGTGTGATCCACATCTGTAACATGAGGATAACATCCTTGACCCTAAAGGATTCTTCAGTACGTTAATATGATTTAAACTGTCAGCTTTTAAATGCCCTTCCTGCCTACTTCATGTATACCTTAGGCTAAGATAGAACTTTACTTGCCCAAACAAAAAAGAAAATGGCTTTGGATTTCTTAATGAATTTTGTAAAGTGAAAGGGATTTTGAAAACGAATATCCAAAACAGTCTCTCTGTCTTGCTGCCTGTTGTTCCTGTGATGGCCCCTTTTCCTCAAGCACATTGCCACTCTTCCCATAGTCTGCTGGTGGTATGATTTCAGGCTTTGATTTGTGGTTACTCCAATTCCTGTCAAGTATTGCATCATTCTTCCTCCCTTTCTTCCAGCCCCTGAAATTCTGCTCAGCTGGGACAAAAAAAAAAAAAATGGAGGTTTTATGTGCTCATTTAAGGAATATCATCCAAGCCACTGATGTAAATATGTGCTTAAGTGCATAACTGGGAGCAACAGCGTGCCTTAGAATATCAGTTCTCAAAGTGAGGTCCCTCGACTGGGAGTATCAGCATAAGAAATGCAAATGCTCAGACACCAGGCACTTGCTGGTAGCAGCACCCATCAGTCTGTGCTTTAGCCAGCCTCCAAGGAAGTCCATCACAGTTACAGTTTGAGAAATACTATTCTAGAGAGAACCCAAAGGATATGGACAGTGTCTTAGGCTGGGTTCTTCAGAGATGAAAAACCAGTAAAACAGAGAGAGAGATTTCCATCAATAAAACAATTCAAGTGGTTGTAGAGTCCAAATCATCCTGAGTTTATGGGTCAGGATAAAGGCCTCACCTGATTCACCTAGCCAAACAGGCTGGCAAACCCAAGACTAGCAGGTCAGATCTCAGGGCTATTGTTCACAGATCGTAAATAAAAAAAATGCCATGGGGGCGGAGTCAAGATGGTGGACTAAGCACATGTCTCCTTATATCCCTCTGGAAACCAAGACCTGAACTGGTAATCAACGGAGCCTTCTGATCACCTAATCAGCCGCAGGACATGGCACAGGGCTGTTAATTTGGACTTAATACCACTGAGCAAAAAACCTCCTCTCTTTTGCTGACTCCTGCTCCTAGCTAGCCCTGGCTCTCATGGACTAAAGATAAACACACCATTTTGAATTATTTTTCCTCTGTCTTGGCCAGTGGGCGGAGCTGGGTCTTGTCTGGAGGCTAGACTCACACACGCTGCTGGGAGGATAGGCAGGCAAAATTTCCATATTTTGAGAGCCAGGCTTAGGACTCTGTTAATCTAGCTATTTTGGGTCTGTATTTTTATCTCTGCCACAGCGGGGTTTATATGGAATTGCACTGCCAGTGTGTGGGACGCCATGTTGAGTATGGAGATTTTAGCGGGATCTAATTCTTAGCCTGGGAGCCAGTGCCTGCAAACAGGACAGCGCTTCTCCGACAGAAAAGCAGTAATTTACACAGTGCCACCTATACTGGGAGCCCTGCAACAGAAGCAGAGGAATCACTACCTGTCCGCACCTTTAGCCCCTCTATCTGCTGCCTGGGTGGAGGGCGCCATCTTGGATACAGTGGCCGCAGCTGGACCTAATTCTTAGCTTGGGAGACAGAGCCTGCCCACAGGAGAGCGCTCTTCTACCAGAAAAGCACTGCTTTACACAGTGTCACCTAAGGCTGGGACCTGTCAGCACAAGCCAACAGGGCAGTAGCACTGCTGTATTCTGAACTAGTTTGTATCATCTGGGGTTGGATATAAAGGTGCTTGCTTTGCCAGTTGAGAGGAGGGGCTTCTACACCTGAAAACCTGACTGACTTGGGAAGTGGCGAGATACCTTTTGCTTTACATTTTAAGACAGCCTAGAGAAACATCTGCAGTCCATCCTCACAGGATCTCTTCCAGTCTCTACTTACTCACATGTGACCCAAAAAAGCAACACACACTTGTGGGACACAAGAAATGACCCATGGCTTCAGAAGGCTCCCAAACAAAACAGCCAAGGAGTTTTCCAGATGAAGAAACTTTTATGAAAGCATCAGGAAGTGAATACAAAATGATTATATACAGAGCCCTTCTAGACCTTATACAAAATGCAGCAGAACAAAATGAAAAATTAAACAAGCTGCTCTATCTCATGGAACACCAGTACTCTGAAATCCAATAGATCAAGAACAAAATCAAAGACATAGAAACTTCAATGCAAGGCCAAGAAAACAGAATGGAACAAATGGAAAAAAGAATCTCTGACTTGGAAAACAGAACTACTGACGCCAGCATCTATGAGCAGTAATCAGAAAAAAGAAATAAGAAAAATGAAGAAACATTAAGAAGCATGTGGCACTCTATTAAGAGGAACAACCTTTGATTAACTGGAGTCCCTGAACAGGGTGAGACACCTGAGAACACAGAGAGTATCGCTGCTGAGCTGCTGACAGAAAACTTCCCAGAAATCATGAAGGAAGAGAATTTAGACATCTCAGATGCATATCGTACACCACCCAATATACATCTCGAAAGAAAGACTCCAAGACATATTATAACTAAGCTTAACAAAATGAAACATAAGCAGCAACTCTTAAAGGCAGCAAGACTCAAAGCAAAGCTAGCATTCAGAGGGAAACCCTCTAGGCTCTCATCAGGTTTCTCAGCAGAAACCATGCTGGCATGGAGACAGTGGCATGACACATTCAAAGCCTTGAGGGAGAAGAACTTCCAACCAAGAATTATGTATCCTGCAAAACTATCTTTCAAATATGAAAATGAAATTAAGACATTCCCAGATAAACAGAAACTCAGAGGCTTTGTAAAAACCAAACCAAAACTTCAAGAAATACTGAAAGAAGTTCTTGGCTTTGGCTTAGAAGAACAAAACCACTAACTTTATATTTTAGAATGACACACTACTCAAAACTCTACTCAGGGAAGGCTTCAAAGTCAATCACAGTTTTAATACAGAAAGAAGCAATCCAGTGATCATCATGAAACCTATGGTGCCATCATATTGAAAAGAGGGATGTACTACAGTCATTATAGTCCTTCCAGATGAAGAGGAAGTTGACAAGATTGGTAATAATTAAAATTGGGTTTACATATAGTTTATTAAGGGGGATCATAGGGGCAGTTGTAAAGCACAACAAAGAGGTATCATACCATTTCAAAATATGTAACACACGAGTCTCAACAACTACAAAACCAGCTCTGAAAAAGGTGATCACAAAAAAAAGTCCCAGAACAGACTAATAAAAACAACAGAGAAAACATCAACAAAAAAAATAAATGTATCACAATGGCAGCACTGAACACATACCTATCAATAATTACATTGAATGTAAATGGACTGAATGCTTCGGTAAAGAGACGTCGAGTGACATCTTAGATCAAAAGACATGACTCATCCATATGTTGTCTACAAGAAACTCACTTGAGACCTAAAAATAGGAACAAACTGAAAATTAAAGGATGGAAGAATATATATCAAGCTAACAATGAACAAACAAGAGCAGGTGTGGCAATTCTAATCTCAGACAGAATCAAGTTTAATGTAAAATTCACCAACGTGGACAACGATGGACACTATTTATTGGTGAAAGGTTCAGTACACAGGCAAGACTTAACTATATTAAATACTTATGCACCTAATATCAAAGCACCTAACCACATCGAAGAAACACTGACTAAACTCAAAAAAGAGTTAGATCATTCCACAGTAATAGTGGGAGACTTCAACACTCCACTCTCAATACTGGACAGATCATCTAGAAAAAAGCTCAGTAAGGATACATAAGACCTCATTGCCACAATTAACCAACTAAACCTCATCGATATATACAGAACGTTCCACCCATCAGCAGACAACTACAATGTCTTCTCCAGTGCACATGGAACATTCTTCAGAATTGACCATGTGTTAGGACATAATGCAATTCTCAACAAAATCCATACCACTGAATTACTGCAAAGAATCTTCTCAGATCATAAAGCCATAAAAGTTGAAACCAATAGCAGAAAAAACATAGAAAGTGCAACTCTTGGAAACTGAACAACATCTTGCTCAAAAAAATATGGGTTATAGAGGAAATCAAGGATGAAATAAAGAAATTCATGGCTTCCAGTGAGAACGAAAACACTTCCTACCAGAATCTATGGGATACAGCCAAAGCAGTGCTCAGAGGTCTGTTTATCTCCATAAATGCACACATCTAGAAGGAAGAAAGAAATCAAATCAAGGAACTAACTCTACAGCTTGAACAAGTAGAGAGAGAACAACAGAGGAACCCCTCAGTCACCAGAAGAAACCAGATCATAAAGATTAGAGCAGAGCTAAATGAATTAGAGAATAGAAAAAGAATTTAAAAAATTGAAAAGACCAAACCTGGTTTTCGAAAAGATCAACAAAATTGACAAACCACTGGATAAACTTACTAAAGAAAAGGAAGAAAAAAAACAAATAAGAAAGGAAACAAATAACCCAAATTAGAAATGAGAGGGGAGTTGTCATAACAGATCCAACAGAAATAAAAAATATCATAACAGAATACTATGAAAGACTATACTCTAACAAATTTGAAAACCTAGGGGAAATGGACAAATTCCGTGACTCATACCACCTACCGAAATTATCACAATGTGAAGCAGAACAACTTAATAAACCCATCACAAAGGAAGAGATTGAAAAAGTCATCAAAACACTGCCCACCAAAAAAAGCCTGGGCCCAGATGGCTTCACTGCAAAATTCTACCAAGCATTTAGAGAAGAGTTATCTCCAATACTCCTGAGACTATTTCACAGTATAAAAAGGGATGCAGTACTCCCAAACTCATTCTATGAAGCCAGCATAACCCTGATACCTAAGCCAGGGAAAGATCCAACAAACAAAGAGAATTACAGACCAATATCACTCATGAATCTAAATGCAAAAATCTTCAAGAAAATTCTTGTCAATAGAATACAACAACACATCAGGAAAATAATACATCATGACCAAGTGGGATTCATACCAGAGATGCAAGGCTGGTTCAACATCAGAAAAACAATTAATGTGATTAACCACATAAATAACACAAAAAACAAGAATCTCCTGATTTTGCCCATTGATGCATAAAATGCATTTGATAAAGTCCAACACCCATTCATGCTAAAACCTCTTAGCAAAATAGGCATAGATGACAAATTCCTCAATGCAATAAGGGCCATTTACACAAAGCCAATTGCCCAAGTCATGCTGAATGGAGAGAGACTGAAACAGTTTCCCTTGAGAACAGAAACTAGACAAGGATGCCCACTCTCACCTCTCCTATTCAACATTGTACTAGAAGTTCTAGCCAGAGCAATTAGACAAGACCAAGAAATAAAGGGACTCTGCATCAGCAAAGAAGTTAAAATCTCCCTGTTTGCAGATATGATTGTATATGCAGAGAATCTATAAGTAAACTACTCAAACCGATAGAAGAGTTCAGCAAAGTCTCAGGATACAAGATAAACATAAGTAAATCAGTAGGATTCCTTTATACCACCAACGAGACTGTTAATGAAGAAATCATCAAATCAATACCATTTGCTGTAGCCCCTAAGAAGATAAAGTACCTAGGAATTAACCTAACCAGAGAAATAACAGACCTTTACAAAGAGAACTAGAAGCCCTTACTGCAAGAAACTAAGAGAGACTTAGATAAATGGGGAAACCTACCCTGCTCATGGATAGGAAGACTTAACATTGTGAAAATGTCTATTTTACCCAAAGCAATCTACTTATATAATGCAATCCCAAGTTCCAACATCATTTTTTAATGGGATGGAGAAACAAATCACCAATTTTGTTTGGAAAGGGAAGAAGTCCCGGATAAGTAAGGTACTACTAAAGAAGAAGAACACACTGGGAGGCCTCTCACTACCTGACCTTAGAACATAGTACACTGCCACAGTGGTCAAAACAGCCTGGTACTGGTACAAGAAGAGACAGATTGATCAATGGAACAGAATTGAGACCCCAGAGATAACACCATCTGCCTGTGAACAGTTGACATTCGACAAAGGCCCTAAGACATTAAACTGGGGTAAAAACAGTCTCTTCAACAAATGGTGCTGGCAAAATTGGATATCCATCTGCAATAAACTGAAACAAGATCCATATCTTACACCTTACACAAACACCAACTCCAACTGGATAAAAAACCTAAATTTCAAACCTAAAACGATAAAGTTCGTCCAAGAAAAGGTAGGAACAACAATGGAAGTTTTAACACACAATGAGGACAGACTCCAAAATCTGTCAAACAAACCACAATCATCAGAAGAGAAAATAGATAAATGGGAAGTATTAAGAATTAAACACTTTTGCTCATCCAAAGACTTTATCACAGGAGTTAAAAGGCCACCTACAGAATGGGAAAAACTATTTGACAACTCTGTCAGACCAACGCCTGATCTCCATAATCTATAAGATACTACAAAATATCAGTAAGAAGAAGATAAATTATCCAATTAAGCAATGGGCAAAGGAAATGGACAGACATTTCTCTAAAGAGGAGATCCAGGCAGTCAAAAAAACACATGCAGACATGTTCATGATCTTTAGTTATTAAAGAAATTCAAATCAAAACTACAATGAGATACCATCTCACCCCAACAAGGTTGACCATGATCCAAAAAACACAAAACAACAAATACTGGAGAGGCTGTGGAGAAAGTGGAACCCTCCTACACTCTTGGTGGGCTTGCAAAATGTTCCAGCCTCTTTGGAAAGCAATCTGGCACTTCCTTAAAAAAAATGCATATTGATATACCATTTGACCCAGTAATTCCACTACTTGGAATATATCCTATGGAATCAAGGCCTTTCACATCAACGTACACATGCACAAAAATGTTTATCGCAGCACTGTCCACAATAGCAAAAAGATGGAATCAATCCAGATGCCCAACAATAGAAGAATGGATAGGTAAACTGTGGTACACATACTCAATGGAGCACTACGCAATGATAAAGAATAACGATGATTCCAGGAAACATCTCCTAACCTGGTTTCAACTGGAAGACATTATGTTGAGTGAAAGTAGTCAGCGACAAAAGGACAAATATTGTATGAGACTTCTACGATACGATCTCAGAAACAGACTTGTGTATAGAAGGAAAGACTCTTTGACAGCTGCAAGGGAGGGGAGGGAGGTAGGGCGAAGGGGGAGGGTTTAGATTAAATAGTTTCTAGAAATCTGGTTGGGTGAAATCGATGATAGCACACATTATAAACAAGAACAACTTTAAGTGGACTTTAACATAACTTGAATATTCCTTCCATCTTAACCCAATACTGCAAGGCCAGAGTAGCCGGAGTCGGGGGCAGGGGACCACACTCTTAGGTGAAGTGAAGTCCAATTGGCATAGCTAGAGTTTTGCTAAGAGGGCTCTCTGCACCCCACATTGGTGAGTGGCATCTGGGGTCTTAAAAGCTGCCAAGCTGCCATCCGAGGACACAGCAAATGGTCCCAACTCAGCAGGAACGGATGCTCACCGAGGACCGAAATGACATGGGGTAAAGACAACCCAGAAGATAGAGAGACTCACATGAGTGGGTGCCTACATCAACTTGGGACTGGAAGAACTGGATGGTGCCCGACCACCACCAGTGCTAGCCGCGATGGAGCTCACTAAGTTGAGTCTCACTGGCAACACAAGAATAAAAAGGGGTGCACCTGATATCTCCACTAAAAGACCACAATTGATGGCCAGCAGTTTTGGGGTTCCCCTAGGCACATGGCCCCTGGCCCTGATGCTGCTCTTGCCCATAAATCATAACGAAGGTCCACTCTTCGGACACAAATGGATTGGACTTGGCGATGCAGAGTGACCACATAGTGGATGCACTTTATGGTTCTATATATGTATAGGATATCATCCTGCTGACCTCTGGCTGGAGGAAGGAGAGTGTGTGGAGAGGAGGAGAAAGGAGACTGTTGGGAGGATGAGACATGTATGGAGCAGAGAGGAATAGTGTGCTGTCACCGGACAGGAAGAGCAATGGAAGCTGCATATAGGTGGGCATGTAAATTTATACAGGAATGTACATTTTCACTCAGTCTTATTAAATAAATAAATAAATAAATAAATCCCAAAATAGGTAGGCAAAACCACAGGTAAGCTACTGGTTCAAGTTCCAGGAACCTGAGGTCAGATGAAGAGTAGCCAGCTTCAGAATCCAGGGCAAGCAAAAGACATCCACCTTGCCAGAAAGTCCACATATATTCAGTGCAGGCCACATCCCAAAGAAATCCCTTCCAATGATTTACTAATTACAGCAGATTCCATCATGGAAGTGATCACATTAAATCCAATCTCATCATGCAAGGTATCATGTCATCACAAGGCTTCCAATCTACATCCTAATAGCCAAACTACTGAGAATCATGGTCCAGCTAAGTTGACATACTACTCCTTCATATTAGACGAAAAGTCTCAAATCAATTCAAATGCTAAAATCCAAAAACTCCTCTTCATCTATGAAATACGCAAGTTATGTGCTTCCAAGGTAGAGTGGTGGAACAGACACAGGCTAGAAGTTTTCATTAAAAATGGGAGAAATTGAAGGGAAAGAAGGGATAACAGGCACCAGGCAGAACACACTGCATTAGCCCTTAAGGCTTGAAAACAATCCTTTGTACTCTGAGAACATTTAGAAAACAGCCCTGCCCTCCAGATTCTAGATATTGGCCACATTCTCCAGATTCAGAGGGGAGACCCCTCAACCCTGGACTTCAACTCCACCTTGCAGGTCCACGAGAACAGCAACTCTACTCCACTGAATTTGGATAACCCCATTAACCTAGTCCATCTGAGTGGCAACTCCACTCTTCGAGACCCGAGAAGTCATAGCTCTACCATTTGAGATTGAAGCTGGTCTACTTCCTCTGTTTCTTGTCTGTTTAGCTTCTGATTCCTGGTCCCTTGGCCTTTCGGCTCCTCAAACCTCATGGCCTCATTTGTCTTACTAGAGCAGGAAGCTCTAAAGCTCTTTACCTCTGCCAATAAGTGCCTGAAGACACAACATTCTGCCAGTAACCTTTGACTAGAAGGTACTCAGCTCTCTTGCTCCATGGGTTACAAAAGCCTAGCTCCACCAATAAGTACCCAGAAGTACCTCATTTCACCAGGAAGCCTCCTGTCAAAGGCATTCAGTCTTTGGGTTGGCTCCATTGCTGTCTTGTACTGGTCTCGTGGGTCTGCTGCAACCATGTTGCTCTGCTGTTGCTTCTTGCAGTCCACCATAGTAAAAAGATGGAATCAGCTTAAGTGTCCATCAACAGACAAATGGATAAACAAACTATAGTATATATACACAGTGGAAATCTATGCAATGATAAAGAACAATGATGATTTTAGGAAGCATCTCATAACTTGGTATCAACTAAAAGACGTGATGCTGAGTAAAATCTGTCAGCTGCAAAAGGACAAGTATTGTATGAAACCACTGTTGTAAGGACTTAAAAAAGGACTTATGCACAGAAGCAAAGACTCTTTGACAACTACAAGTTTGGACAGGGAGGGAGAGGGTTGGTCATATATTTAAACAGTCCATAGGAATTTGCTTAGATGAAGGGTGTAACAGCACTCAGCAAAATGCAGTTCAGCATAAATGGACTATATCATAAACTAAAAGGTTTTCTTAATTCAACCCAACATTTCAAAGGATAGAGTAGCAGGGACAGGAACCTGGGGACCATGTTTTCAGGGGACACAAAGGTCAGTTGGCATAATTAGCCTTTCGCTAAGAGAACCTTTTGCACCCCACATTAGTGAGTGGCATCTGGGGTCTTAAAAGCCAGCAAGCTGCCATCTGAGGAACATCAGTTGGTCTGAATCCACCTGTAACAGATGACAACCAGATGTGAGGGAAAATGAGCCCAGGAGACAGAAAACCCACAGCCATTGAGTTGGATCTGACTCATAGTGACCCTAGATGTCAGAAAGACCCATATAATTAGGAGACTACACCAGCATGAGACCAGGAGAACCAGAATGTGCCTGGCCACCACCAAAGACAGCCTTGGTAGGAGTCACAATGTAGAGTCCCTGATGTAACATGAAAAATAGAGGTGTGCAGATAAAGATCTCTACTAAAAGACCAGAATTGATGGTGCAATAATCTAGAAAGTCCCCCGAGAACATGGCCTCTAGACTTGCTGTTACCCTAGACCCCAAACCAGTACTGAGGTCAACACTTCAGACAAAGAGTGGAATGTACTGGACTCAGAGACACATAGTGAGCGTTTGGTGTGTGGACTTTAAGGCTGCCCTACAGTTTCTTTCTAGAGGAAAAAGGAGAGGGTAGAGAGGAGGGGACAGATGTTTGTTGGGAGGATACTAGTAGTAAAGAGTGAAAAGGAAGAGTGTGCTCTCACAGCGCAACTCACAGCACAAGGGTCTGAGAGAATCAATGCCTATTTTGAAAGAAGTTTTTTCCGTGAATGAGATGGTATCAAACAGCATCACATGCTACAGGGAAATCATTCATAAAATGAAAAGTCAATCGATACAGTAAACTTCTATGTCACCCTATTGTAAGAAATTGCCAAAGCCTCCCCAACCTTCAGCAACCACCACTGGTTGATAGGTCAGCAGCCATCAACACTGAGGCACAACCTTCCACCAGCAACAAGATTATGACTTGTTGAAGGCTCTGATGGTAGCTTGCATTTTTTAGCAATAAAGTATTTTTTAATTAATGTATATGCACTGCTTTTCTAGACATAATGCTATTGTACACTTAGTAGGCTACAGTGTAGTATAAAAATAACTTTTAGATATAGCAGGAAACAAACAAAAATTATGAGACTTGGTTTATTGAGATACTAGCTTTAATGCAGTAATGTGGACCAAACCCACACTACCACTGAGATGTGCCTGTAGCTGCATGTCAGGTACCAAAAGATGTACTGATTTCCTCAAGCAATGAAACCACATCTGGAAGAGTCGTATCTGCAATTGGAATCATCACCTGGTTAAGTTTACAATTCTTCAGGCCAAATAGGTCATTTCAACAGGGATTTGGTGGAATCACTACCCTTGCATCCTTCAAGTCCTTGATAGCAGCAGTAATCTTTGCCTTTCCCCAAGGAATGTGATATTGTTTTAATTTACTATTTTTCTATGTAATGGCAATTTTGATGGCTTCCACTTGACTTTTACTACCATAATATCCTTTATTCCACTTGTCAAGGATCAAAGTTGGTGGGTGTGCCTGTTCCAATTAGGTATTCTGGAACAGAGGAAATCAGTACAGGATAGGTTGAGGGAACACTGGACCCATTACTAGATGAACCTGAGTAAGTCTACATTAATAATCTGAATTCCATGTGCCTGTACTCTGAAAGGTGGGCCACAGTGGCATTTTGGGCCTCTTAGAACTTGTCAGTTCAAAGCCAGTGTCTAATAAGCCCCCAAAAGTCTGATTATTTCCTCTTTCCCAGTGAACAGTAGCTCTTATAACAGGTCATAGACTCTAGGGAAGACTGGAGGAAAGATTAACAATACAAATTTTTAGCCATATAGTGAGTTTTTGGAGTCCTGGTGGCACAAGAGCTTAGCTGTTAATCACCATATTTGCAGTTCAAATCCACCAGCTGCTTCCTGGAAACCCTACAGGGGCAGTTCTACTCTGTGCTACAGGGTTCTTGTAAATTGGAATTGACTCAACAGCAATGAGTTTGTTTCAGTTTGGAGCAGGGTCCTTTCTAAAGGAGACCAAGTCTCCCTTTCCCTCAAAGGATTTGAGTTTATCAGCTGGCTCAAGTCTATGAACTGATTTGAGAAACCAAGACTTAATTTCACCATTATCTTGACTGAGATTTCTTCTGTTTTTACAGATGAAGTAAATATTTAGTAGGTTTCCCATTTTTTTCACTTCTAGGAATATCATGGCTAAGTAGCTAACATCCCAGGTCCTTACCAGTCACACAATTCTGCTTACTCCTTGAAACTTGAGTGCTGCACTTGACCTATCCCATGCTACTTCCAAGGTTATTGATCTTGGGTCCAGGTAAATTGAAATTCTTGACAACATCAATATTTTCTCCATCTATCATGATGGTGCTTATTGGTCTAGTTATGAGGATTTTTTTTATGTTGAGGTATAATCCATACTGGAGGTTATAGTCTTTAATCTTCATCAGTAATTGCTTGAAATCTTCTTTGCTTTCAGTAAAGAAGACTTACATCATCTTCATACCACAAGTTGTTAATGAGTCTTCTACAAATCCTGATACCATGTGCTTCTTCACACGGTCCATCTTCTAGACTATTATAATTTATTATGATAAATATGATCAAATGTCTTTGTGTATTTGGTAAATAACAGGTAAATGTCTTTCTGGCATTCTCCACTTTCAGCCAGGATCCAACTAATATTCTTCCACAGAAGTATTCTTCTAAGTTTGGTCTGAATTTTGGGTAGTTCTCAGTCAGTATACTGCTGCAGCTGCTTTCGAATGATCATTCGCAAAATGATCTTTACCTTGTGGGTGGTATTAATTATATTATTCAATAATTTACATTTTTGGCTGGGTCAAATATCCTGGGAATAGGCATAGATCCAACTCGATGGAACTTGGCTTGGCTTCCAGATGGTTGGCCAAGTAGCTATCTTCTGAATTTCTTGGCATAGACAAGTGAGTACTTCCTGGGTTTCATCTTTTTGTTGAAATATCTCACTTGGTGTTTTGTCAGTTCCTGGAGCTTTGTTTTTTGCCAATGCCTTCAGTACAGCTTGGATTTCCTTTAATATCGTCAGTTCCTGATCATATGCTACCTCCTGAAGCAGCTGAATGTCAACAGATTCTTGATAGAGTGACTCTGTGTATTCCTTGCATCTTCTTTTGATGTTTTCTGCATCATTTAATATTTTCCATCCTTCAATAATGCAACTCAAGCTTGAATTTTTCTTCAGTTCTGTTAGCTTGAGGAATGTTGAGTTATTCTTCCCTTTTGATTTTGTAATTCCAGGTCTTTGCGCATTTCCTTATAAAACTTTACTTTGTTTAGTTGAGCCACCCTTTTAAACTTTCTGTTCAACTCTTTTGTGTTACCATTTCTTCTATTTGTCTTAGCTGTTTTACAGTTAAAGACACATTTCAGAGTCTCTTCTGACATCCATTTTGGTGTTTTCTTTCTTTTCTGACTTTTAAATATCCTTTTTGCTTTTTTCATGTATGATGTACCTGATGTCATTCCACAACTTATCTGATCTTTGGCCACTAGTATTCAATCCATCAAATCTATTCTTGAGAAGATCTCTAAATTCAAGTGGTATGTGCTTGAAGTCATACTTTGTCTCTCATTGACTAGCTCTAACTTTCTGCAGCTTCAACTGGAACTTGCCTATGAGTAATTGACAGTCTGTTCTGTAGTGAGCTACTGGCCTTGTTCTGACAATATTGAGCTTCTCTGTCAACTATTTCTACAGTTGTAGCCAATTTGATTTCAGTGGTTTAAAGTCAGGAATAGTATATTGTATCATTTCAGCATACTTATTCAGTCTGTATGCTGAGCAAGAAATCCAAGAAGCTGGACTATATTAAGAAGAACACAGCATTAGGATTGGAGGAGGACTTGTTAACAACCTGTGCTATGAAAATGATACAACCTTGCTTGCTGAAAGCGAAGAGGACTTGAACCACTTACTGATGAAAACCAAAAACCACAACCTTCAGTATGGATTATACCTCAGGGTAACCCCAAAATTCTCACAACTGAACCAAGAAGCAACATCATGATAAACAGAGAAAAAAAATGAGTTTGTCAAGGATTTCATTTTAGTTGGATACATAATCAGTGTCTTAGAAGAGGCAGCCAAGAAATCAGATGAAATACTGAGTTGGGCAAATCTGCTGCAAAAGACCTATTTACAGTGTGAAAAAAGGAAAAATGTCACTTTGAGGACTAAGGTGTGCCTGACCCAAGCCATGGCATGCTCACTCACCCTGTATGCATATGAAGGCCAACCAATGAATAATGAAAACTGAAGAAGAATTGATGTTGATGCATTTGAATTATGGTATTGGTGAAGAATATTGAATGTGCCATGAACTGTCAGAAGAGCAAACAAATCTATCTTGGAAGAGGTATAACTGCAATTCTCTTTAGAAGCAAGGATACAGAAACTTTCAGCCAACATGACATTGTACACAAAAGTGTCACACAGTCTCTCCACAAAAAAGACCTGAAAAAAAAGTAAAACAGAGACAAATGGCATACCTGGAACTCGAAGTATCAAATGAAGAGACAAAGAAGACAAGCGGGCAGCAACTGGAATGAGAAAATGACAAGAGAAACAAGAGTGAGGGGAGATTTCATGCAGAAGTCCCCTACTAGTCTACACAGCAGACTAGTCTACACTACCATCCCAGACTTCTGTCTGAAACTGACAGACAGGGAGCCCAAGAAAGCAGCTCCATGGAAATCCAAGGAGGAGACAAAGCGTCAAGTAATCAACAATACGTACTTTCCTGCCACACAGCCTTTCCCTGTGGCTTTACCTCGGACTCTTCCTGGCTAGCTGCAATGAGTTGGCCAGCCACGAGGTGCAACACCATCCCTGCTGCTGGTACTTGTACTCACCCTGCCCACACTGGCTAGCTCCCTGTGTCTGTTGCTGGTGTTGCTTTTATCCCCATTTTTTTGTTTCTTTTGTGGCTCCCACCACCTCACCTTCTTTTCTTTTGGAAACCTGCTTCCATGAGTCGACTTTGTTTCTTCTTAAAAGCCTGGGAAACCACTCCTCTGAGATACATTGCCACACTGGTGGAAGCCTCAGGAATTTTTTGTTTTATTTTGCTCTGTTGTATTTTGTCTGTTTTCTTTTCACAGCTTAAAGGTCCCTCTTAACCAAATTGTTCTATGGAGTTTAAGACATCTTTATACAATCCTCATAGGTTTATCAATGGGAACTGGTGGACATTTCTTTTTTCTCTTTTCTTTTATCCTTTTTGTCTTTCTTCATTTCCCAGTTCTTGTCTCTCTATATGTGCCTTCTTCTCCTGTCTCCTAAACACCTTGCAGCGTGTGACATTTTTATCCCTTATAGCCAAGCAATACTACGAAGCCTTGGAACCACTTCCTTGGTCTTCACAGCCATGCTAGTGAAAACTCTGGTTTCTTTCTTTTTTATTTTAATTCCTTATATTCCAAATTTTATCTAGGTTTTCTTTTCTTTTTCTTTTTTCCCTTTCCCTTCCCCTTTTGGTTGTTCTCTATTTCTTGTTTCTCATCTCTCCACTTAAACAGGAAGCTCCACCAGTATTATTTTATGGTTTGTTGGTTTCCTTCTGTTTCCCTCTATCCTCTCTATTCTATCCCATATTTATCTTAGCTCTCTATCCTCTCTATTCTATCCCGTATTTATCCACACGTCACAACCCCCACTTCCCACCATGCACTGAACATCTCACCCTTGAGCAGCACAGACATGGCCTACCAGAAACTGCCCAGCACTGATTCTCAGCCCACTCTTTAGGTCCTTGTATGTACAATCAACAACTCACCCCAACCCCTCCCCTTCAGCTGCACAAGGCCTACAAGACCATGGTTGAGTAACAAGCCGCTGTCATTGGACCAGGAGGTGAAGAGTATTATGACCACAGACAATCAAACAACAAAGAAGGCACAACCAGCCTGCTGAAATAGAATTTTTTTTTTTTTAGAAAAGAATAAAATAAACACATCTACAATCAATGAACAAAAAAATAACTACTGAATGCCTTGAAGACCGTGGACAGTATCAAAATATGTACAAAAACAGGAACAGATGGTTTCAATAGGCACCCAAAGTAAAACACCAGATGACTTCCCAATAGAAAAAAAAGCGCTAAAACTAACTGACAGGGAATTCAACTCTCTGATATTCATAGCTACCCAAGAGCTGAAGCCAAATGCAGACCCCCCCAAAAAGTGCAAAAATAGACAAATTTATGGAAAAGGCAGAAAATTCATAGAAAATATTGACAAAAATATGGAAGATTTCAAGAAAACTACATACGAACAACACATCAAAATAAATTCACAACTAGAAATAATGCAAAGGCAACAACTAGAACTCCAAAAGATACCAAGGTATCAGAAACAGACAGTGTCATAGAAGAGCTAAGGGGCAGCTTTGAAACTATGTAGGACAGGATCAGAGAAACTGAGCTAAGGGGCAGGTTTGAAACTATGGAGGACAGGATCAGAGAAATTGAAGACTAACATTTGGATACCATTTTGTTTCAGGAAAAATCAGAAAAGAAATGAAGAAAAGAGAAGAAACTCTAAGAATTAAATAGAATGCAATCGAAAGCAAAAATTTACAAGTTATTAGAGTTCTAGACCAGGGGAATAAAACAGAGAGAATGACTGAAGACTTGCTGACAGAAAACTTCCCTATTATTACAAAAGATAGAAAAGTTGACCATACAAAAAGTTCAACAAACCTCTTACAGCACAGACTTTAAAAGAAAATCAACGAGGCATAAGATATTCACACTCACTAAAACCAAAGACGGGGGGAGAATAATCACATGGCAGATAGAGACACACAAAGAGAAAAAAATAAGAGTAAGCTCTGGTTATTCACGTAAATTGTGCAGGCAAGAAGGCAATGGGATGATATATACAAAACCTTGAAAGAAAAAAAAATCATCAACCAAAATAACATATCCTGCAAAACTCCCATTCAAATGTAATGGTTAAATTAGGAAATTTCCAGATAGAAATAAACATAATTTATAAAAATCAAACCAAACTTAAAAGAATTATTAAATGGAATCCTTCAGTCTAAGAACAGAGAATATCAGACCATAGCCTAAATCTGGGATGCAAGATTGGACCAGCAAGATACCAACCTAAGAAATGAGTTCTCAAGGACTTTGAAAAACCTAAAGAATTATAACAGGAAATAAGAGAGTTTACTCTGCAAATGACAATAACATTAGAACAATAATAGAGGGAACAAACATTGTAGGTATAGAACTTTCTAATGGAGATGAAGGCAAGGCAATACCAAGTAATAATATATTTTTCCAAACCTAAGCAGTAAGGGTAAAGTTCAAGGTAACCACAAAGAAAGTTAGCAAATTGACTCATCAAAATAAAAAAAGAAAAGGGTAAAGTGTCAATAAAAACAGAATCTACCAACCAAAAGAAACCCACATAACAAATGACATCAAAGAGAGGAAGAAAATGTAAGCCCAGGAGACAGAAGGGGACAAATGATCCAGAGTCTATACCAGCATGGGACTAGAAGAACTAAATGGTGCCTGACCACCTCCACAATACAATGTTAGACTCCCTGGCATAGAGAGAGAAAAATACAGGTGCAAGCCTAGAATTCTGTTAAAAGACCAAACTTGATAGTCTGACATCCTGGAGTGTCACCTGAAAGCACAGTCCCCGGTCTTGCCCCTAACTCAGAGACGAAACTAGCACCAATGACAACTCTTTAGACAAAAATTGGACTGGACTATAAGACATGAGGCTGTTGGAGCAGCTCCCCAATAGTAATGAGAGGGGAATGTGGAGAGGAGGGGATAGGACTAGGTTGAATGAATATGAAAGTACAGAGTGGAAGGGACAAGTTTGCTGTCAAAGGGCTGGGATAGCAGATGGAGTCACATAGAGGTCTATGTATCGGTTTGATATTGCAAATTAACTTTGTAAATTTTCGTTTAACTAGAGTTGGATCTGACTCGACAGCACTTGGCATAATAAAATATTATGTTAAAAAATTCCTCCCAGAATAAATGTGCAATTTCTTTCTCTGGGAAAAAAATCCACAAACAAAGGGAATTCAGCATAAGAAAGTAAAAGGAATGAAGAAAATGTCAGTACCACAAAAAGTACTACAAAATGACAGCAACAAATTCATATCTATCAATAATTACACTGAATGTAAATGACTTAAATGCATGCATAAAGAGACACAGAGTGACAGAATGGATTGTTTTAACAAGTAAATAAATACAAGGATCCATAAATATGCTGTCTACAAGAGACACAACTTAGAAGCGAAGACATAGATTAAAAATCAAAGGATGGAAAAAATATATCACTTAAATAGTTTCCATCAAAGAGCAACAGTAGCAATGGTAATCTCAGATAAAATAAACTTTAACACAAAATCAACCATAAAAGACAAAGAAGATCACTATATAATGATTCAAAGGACAATCCATCATGAAGTGTTAACCATAATTACACATCTATTCACTCAATGACAGTGCTCCAAAATAGGTAAAACAAATTCTAACAGCACTGAAAAGAGAAATTGACAGTACTGCAATGATAATAGGTGACTTCAACATACCACTCTTGGTAAATGACAGAACATTTAGAAACAAACTGCAAAGACACAGAAGAGTTAAAAGGCATAATCATCCAACTTGACCCCATAGAAATACATAGAACACCACAACCAACAGTTGCAAAATATATGTTTTTCCAATGCACTTGGAACATACTCCAGAATCAGCTACATAGTAGGCCACAGAGAAACCCTCAACAAAATCCCAAATGAAGAGGTAATACAAAGTATCTTCTCTGACTACCATGCCATCAAAGTAGAAATTAACAACAGGAAGAGCAAAAGAAAAAAATCAAGTACATAGAAACTGAATAACACCCTGCTTAAAAATCACTTGGTGATAGAAGAAATCGGAGATGGTGTCTTAGTTGTCTAGCACTGCTATAATGGAAATACCACAAGTGGATGACATTAAAAAGAAAAATAATATTCTATCACAATACAGTAGGCTACAGGTCCACATTCAGAGCATCAGCTCCAGACAACTGCTTTCTCTGTTGGCTCTGGAGGAAGGTCCTTGCTGTCAATCTTCCCCTGGACTGGGACCTTCTGAGATGCAGGGACTCCAGTTTCAAAGGACGTGCTCTATTCCTGCCATTGCTTGTTTTCTAATGGTATGAGGTCCCTTACTCTCTCCTTGCTTCCCTTTTCTTTATTTCCCAACAGATGGCCTCAAGGTTCAACATAATCTTATAGGTTTGATACTGCCCCACTAACACAACCACTGTGCCAAGCCAAGCCAAGTGCCATGCATCTTACCTTATTAACCGCATAGAGGCAGGACTTACGGCATTTAGGGAAATCACACAATATTAGGAATCACAGCCTAGCCAAACTGCTACATACATTTTGGGGGGAGACACAATTTAATTCATGACAGACAGAATCAAAAATTTCATAGAGTCAAGCAAGAATGAAGACACTTCATACCAACACCTTGGGGACACAGCAAAGGTAGTCCTCAAAGGTGTATTTATGTCAACAGATGCACACATCAAAAAAGAAGGGATAAAATCAAAACATTAACTATACAACTCCAACAAATACAAAGAGATACAAAGAAAACAACAGGAGGTAGGACCAAGATGATGGACTAATAAGTCACTTCCTGTGGGCCCTCTTACAACGAAGACCCAAAACACAAGTGAATCAATTATATATGACAATCTAGGAGCCCTGAACATCAAAGGGAAAGTTGAAGATTCAGACTGAGTGGCAAACAGAGGGAAGGAAGGATCCAAATCAATGAGAATTTGCCAGACATGACCCAGTGGGAATCTGACCCCATAGGCAGATCTGCTAGCACAAGCATGGTGAGGCAAGCTGTAGTGTTCAGGATGCGTTTTACACGTTGGAAGAGACCGAGTGTCAGAGAGTCTGTTCATATTGCCAGAATTAGTGAAAAGAGGCACTTGATTAGCAAAAGATAAGTAACTTGCGTTCATCCTACCATGTGGTTCAAAACACTCCTTGCAGAAAAACCTCTCTCCCATTCATGTGCCACCTGCCCACTCTACATTGTGTCTGAGCTGGCTTCAGAGACTGAGGCATACTCTGGACCAGAAGTAGGGCCTGCCACTCTCTGTCAGCCATTCTCCTAGGCTTGAAGAAGGAACAAATTAACAAATAAGAAAAAAATAATCTGTCAGCTCTCCTAAGCCAGGAATATAGGGCAGTAACAATTCCTTTGCTTGGGCAAAGGCATAAGATTTCCAAAGACATTAAACGCCTTCACATCCTTATATACCTGTATGGACCCATTTTAACAGCATACGCCTTCATTAGCACAGTACAACAGAGTAAATATGTGTAGTACAACCTCGACTGTTCCAGTTACATGGTGGAGAGGTAGTTTCGTGACATTTAACAATGCTCTGTCTTCCAAGCAGATCCTCACATACCCCTACTAGGGGCCTAAAGACTTGTGACTCCATCCCTGCCACTTAGCCACAAAAAAACAGGGGTCCAAGACTAAATGGTCCCTCTCTGTCCTTACAGGCAACAGCAGTGGTTGCCCATAGTTCAGCTTCAAATCCAATCACCTATAAATGCTAGAGTACAGGGACATGCTTTCCTCAGACATTCAGGGGTGGTTGTTAATCCCCTGACTTGCTCAGAGTATGAACTAGCAGCCAGATACCTATGCATACAGCAACCCATGCCCATCTACGGCTGTAGGCGAGAGATTACGTCACATATGTGGTGACAGACTACTGGATCTGTAAGCTGAATCCATACAAGAGAAGTAAATTAACTCTTGGGCTCACATACCTAGTAACAGCTCTAACCATGTGGTTACAGGACATTAGAATTTCAAAGGCCACAGTAATCAAACTAGTGCATGCTATCAACCTACTTGGGTATATCAAAACAAGAAGCTAGGACACAGCAAGTAAACATAAAACAAACAGACACAATAGTTTAATGATGGCTTGGAGACAACAGTCAGTATCACATGAAGAGGCAGGCTATTATGGTTTGGCAAGCCTCCAAAACAAAGAATCAAAAAATCTTCTAAATGAAGAGAACCTCCTGAAATTACCAGATCGTACGTATTTTGTAATCCTTTGTATTCCACCACAGATTCATATACAGAACTCCTCAAGAGATCAGGAATGAAATAAGACAAAACATAAAAAAATGAAGAAAGAGAAAGACACATCAATTGAGGAAGTGAAGAAGTTTAGATCAGAGTGTATGACAAGCTGAACAGGCTGAAAGAATTCATAGAAAAACAGCAAATAGAACTTCAGAAGATTAACAATAAAAGTTCAGAATTAAACAACTCCATTGAAAGTCAAAGGAGCAGAACTGAGACAATGAGTCAGAATTAGTAAGACTGAAAGTAAAGAACTTAACACCAAAGTATCTGAGGAAAACTTAGATAAAAGATTTTTTTTTTTAATGAAGAAACTGTAAGTATTAGGTGGAAATCTATTAAGAGGAATAACTTACAAGTAACTGGAGTATCAAAACAGGAGGACTAACAGAAAATACACAGAGAATTGTTGGCAGAAAACTTCTCAATGTCATGCAAGTTAAGAAAATATCTATCCAGGATGCTCACCAAACTCCACACAAAGTAGATCCTGAAAGGAAGTCACCAAGATATACTTTAATCAAACTTTACAAAACCAAAGACAACGTGAATTTTGTGAGTGACTTCAGATAAACAAAAAAATGATTTACAAAGGAATGTCAATATGACTAAGTTTAGACTACTCAGCAGAAATGAAACAGGCAGGTAATCAATGGGATGGCACATAAAATGCCTCAAAGGAAAAAATTACCAATCAAGAATTCTATGTCTAGCAAAGCTGTCTGCCAAATATGATGGTGAAATTAGAACACATCCAGATAAACAGAAGTCTAGGGAATTTGAAAAACCCAAACCAAAATTACAAGAAATACTGAAAAGAGTCTTTCAGTTAGAAAATTAGTAACATCAGTTAATAACCTAAGACTGGAATGCAAGACAAAGCCACCAGTTGTCAACCTAGATAGGGAAATCACAAATGTAAATTAAAGGTAAACACTGAAAATAGGAAAACAGAAATGTCATTAAGTCAAAGATGACAACATAAAAACCAGAAGAATTAAAAAAAAATGCACTCACATTTCTTTCATATGGAGAGGAAATCAAGGGAAATAAAGAAATAAAATATTGATTTTAACTTGGGGAAAATACTAAGGTACCCATGAACAAACTAACAACCCTACACGTCAAAATAAAAATCAAGAGAAAAACATAAACACTGCAAATACAAACCAACAATAATAAAAGAGATGAAAAGAAAATACACGAATAACAACACAGCACAGAAAATTAAGTGGAGCAAAAAATTGTCAACAATGCACAACAAAAAGGCATCAAGGGCGTGGAACCAAGATGGCGGACTAAGCACACGTCTCCTTACATCCCTCTGTAAACCAACACCCGAACTGATAATCAAACGGAGCCTTCTGATCACCTAGTGGGCCCCCAGGACACGGCACAGGGCTGTTAATTTGGACTTCCTACCACTGAATGAAAAACCTCCTCTGTTTAGCTGACTCCCACTCCTGGCTAGCTTTGGCTCTCACAGACTGAAGGTAAACAAACCATTTTGACTTTTTTTCCTCTGTGTTGGCCAGTGGGAGGAGCTGAGTCTTGCCTAGTGGCTAGACTCAGATACATTTCTGGTGGGATAAGAAGGCAAAATTGCTGTATTCTGAGAGCCAGGCTTAGGGCTCTGTTCACCTAGCCACTTTGGGCCTGTCTTTTTATCTCTGCCACAGCACAGTTTGTACAGAACCACAGTGCCTGTGTGAGGGATGCCATGTTAGATACGGAGATTATAGCCTGGGAGTCAGCACCTGAAAACAGAACAGTGCTTCTCCGACAGAAAAGCAGTAGTTTACACAGTGTAGCCTACGATGGGGGTTCAGCAACAGAGGCGGAGGACTTACTACCTCTCGGCAACTTTAGGTCCTCTATCTGCCCACTCTGTGGAGGGCGCCATCTTAGATACAGTGGCCACAGCTGAACCTAATTCATAGCTTGGGAGCCAGAGCCTGCCCACAGGAGACTGCTTTTCTACCAGAAAAGCAATAGTGTACACGCTGTCAGCACAGGCCAACAGGACAGGAGCATTGCTGTATTTTGAACTAGTTCGTATCATCTGGGGTTGGATATAAAGGTGCTTCCTTTGCCAGTTGGGAAGAGGGACCTCCACGCCTGAAAACCTGACTGACTTGGGAAGTGGTCAGATACCTTTTGTTTTACATCTTAAGGAAGCCTAGAGAAACATCTGCAGTCCATCCTTGTACTATCTCTCCCAGCCTCTACTTACTAACATGGGACCCAAAAAGAAACAGAGACTTGTGACAAACAAGAAATCACCCATGGCTTCAGAAGCCTTCCAAACAAAACAGCCAAGGAGTTTTCCAGATGAAGAAACTTTTCTGAAATCATCGGAAGATGAACACAAAAGGATTATATACAGAGCTTGTCTGTACCCTGTACAAAATCCAGCACAAGAAAATGAAAAATTAAGCAAGCTGTTTGATCTGATGGAACACCAGTACTCCGAAATCCAACAGATCAAGAACAAAATCAAAGACATAGAAACGTCCATTCAAAGCCAAGAAAACAGAATGGAACAAATGGAAAAAAGAATTTCCATCTTGGAAGACAGAGCTACGGACACCAGCATCTATGAGGAAAAATCAGAAAAAAGAAATAAGAAAAATGAAGAAGCATTAAGAAGCATGTGGGACTCTATTAAGAGGAACAACCTTCAATTAATTGGAGTCCCTGAACAGGGTGAGACACCTGAGGACACAGAGAGAATCATTGCCAAGCTGCTGACAGAAAATTTCCCAGAAATCATGAAGGAAGAGAATATAGATATCCCAGACGCATATCATATGCCACTCAATATAGATCTCAAAAGAAAGACTCCAAGACATATTATAATCAAGCTTAACAAAATGAAATATAAGCAACAACTCTTAAAGGCAGCAAGACTTAAAGCAAAGCTAACATTCAGGGGGAAACCCTGTAGGCTCTCGTCAGATTTCTCAGCAGAAACGATGCTGGCACGGAGACAGTGGCATAACACATTCAAAGCCTTGAAGAGGAACTTCCAACCAAGAATTATATATCTTTCAAAACTATCTTTCAAATATGAAAGTGAAATTAAGATATTTCCAAATAAACAGAAGCTCAGAAACTTTGTAAAAACCAAACAAAACTACAAGAAATACTGAAAGAAGTTCTTGGATTTGGCTTAGAAGAACAAAACCACTAACTTTATATTTTAGAGCGACATTCTACTCAAAACTCAGTTAGGGAAGACTCCAAAATCAATCACAGCTTTACTACGGAAAGAAGCAATCCAGTGATCATCATGAAAACTATGGTGCCATCATATTAAAAAGAGGGATGTACTACAGTCGTTACAGTCCTTCCAGGTGGAGAGGAAGATGACAAGACTGTTAGTAATTAAAATTGGGTTTATATATAGTTTATTAAGGGGGATCATAGGGTCAGCTGTAAAGCACAACAAAGATGTATCATACCATCTCAAGAAATCTAACACACAAGTCTCAACAACTATAATACCGGCTCTGAAAAACGTGAAAAATCAACTCACAAAAAAGAATGTCCCAGAACAGACTAAAAAGAACAACAGAGATAACATCAACACAAAACTAAACATATCACAATGGCAGCACTGAACACATACCTATCAATAATTACATCGAATGTGAATGGACTGAATGCTCCAGTAAAGAGACATCAAGTGACATCTTGGATCAAAGGACATGACCCATCCGTATGTTGTCTACAAGAAACTCAGCTGAGACTTAAAGATAGGAATAAACCGAAAATTGAAGGATGGAAGAATATATATCAAGCTAACAATGAACAAAGAAGAGCAGGGGTGGCGATTCTAATCGCAGATAAAATCAATTTTAATGTTAAATCCACCACCGTGGAAAAAGATGGACACTATTTCTTGCTGAAAGGTTCAGTACACAAGCAAGACTTAATATATTAAATATTTATGTACCTAATATCAGAGCACCTAAATACATCGAAGAAACACTGACTACACTCAAAAAAGAGTTAAATCATTCCACAATAATAGTGGGAGACTTCAACACTCCACTCTCAATACTGGACAGATCACCTAGAAAAAAGCTCAGTAAAGATACATAAGACCTCATTGCCACAATTAACCAACTAAACCTCATCGACATATACAGAACCTTCTACCCATCAGCAGACAACTACACCGTCTTCTTCAGTGCACATGGAACATTTTCCAGAATTGATCATGTGTTAGGACATAATACAATTCTCAACACAATCTATACTAAATTACTGCAAAGCATCTGAGATCATAAAGCCATAAAAGTTGAAATCAATAGCAGAAAAAACATAGATAGAAAGTGCAACTCTTTAAACTGAACATCTTGCTCAACAAACCATGAGTTACAGAAGAAATTAAGGATGAAATAAAGAAATTCATGGATTCCAATCAGAATGAAAACACTTCCTACCAGAACCTACGGGATACAGCCAAAGCAGTGCTCAGAGGTCTGTTTATCTCCATAAATGCACACATCTGGAAGGATGAAAGAAACCAAATCAAGGAACTAACCCTACAGCTGAACAAGTAGAAAGAGCACAACAGAGGAATCCCTCAGGCAACAGAAGAACACAGATCATAAAGATTAGAGAAGAACTAAATGAATTAGAGAATAAAAAAACAATTGAAAAGACCAAAAGCTGGTTTTTTGAAAAGATCAACAAAATTGACAAACCACTGGGTAAACTTACTAAAGAAAAACAGGAAAAGTAACAAACAAACCAAATTAGAAATGAGAGGGGAGTGGTCATAACAGGTCCAACAGAAATTAAAAATATCATAACAGAATACTATGAAAGACTGTACTCTAAAAATTTGAAAACCTGGAGGAAATGGACAAACTCCTTGATTCATATCACCTACCCAAATTATCACAACGTGAAGCAGAACAACTTAATAAACCCACCACAAAGGAAGAGATTTAAAAAGTCATCCCAAAACTGCCAACCAAAAAAAAGCCCAGGCCCACATGGTGTCACTGCAGAATTCTACCAAGCATTTAGAGAAGAGTTATCGCCAGTACTACTGAGACTATTTCACAGTATAGAAAGGGATGGAGTACTACCAAACTCATTCTATGAAGCCAGCATAAACCTGATACCAAAGCCAGGGAAAGACCCAACCAAAAAGGAGAACTACAGACCGATATCACTCATGAATCTAGATGGAAATATCTTCAACAAAATTCTTGCCAATAGAATACAACAGATGAAAAAAATAATCCATCATGACCAACTGGGACTCATACCAGGGGTGCAAGGCTGGTTCCACATCAGAAATACAATGCAATTAACCACATAAATATCACAAAAGACAAGAATCACCTGATTTTGTCCATTGATGCAGAAAATGCAGTTGATAAGGTCTAACACCCATTTATGCTAAAAACTCTTAACAAAATAGGCATAGATGGAACAAGGTCCACTTATATAAAATCAACTGCCTACATCATCCTGAATGGAGAGAGTCTGAAACAGTTTCCCTTGAGAACAGGAACTAGACAAGGATGCCCACTCTCACCTCTCCTATTCAACACTGTACTAGAAGTTCTAGGCAGAGCAATTAGACAAGAACAAGAAATACAGGGACTCTGCATCAGCAAAGAAGTCAAAATCTCCCTGTTTGCAGATGATATGATAGTATATGCAGAGAATCCCAAAGAATCTATGAGTAAACTACTCAAACTGATAGAAGAGTTCAGCAAAGTCTCAGGATACAAGACAAACATAAGTAAATCAGTAGGATTCCTTTATGCTAACACTGAGACTGCTAACGAAGAAATCATCAAATCAATACCATTTACTATAGCCTACAAGAAGCTAAAGTACCTAGGAATTAATCTAACCAGAGAAACAACAGACCTTTACAAAGAGAACTACAAGCCCTTACTACAAGAAACTAAGAGAGACTTAGATAAATGGGGAAACCTACCCTGCCCATGGATAGGAAGACTTAACATTGTGAAAATGTCTATTTTACCCAAAGCAATCTACTTATATAATGCAATCCCAATACAAGTTCCAGCATCATTTTTTAATGAGAGGGGGGGAAAAATCACCAATTTTGTTTAGAAAGGGAAGAAACACTGGATAAGTAAAGTACTCCTAAAGAAGAAGAACACACTGGGAGGCCTCCCATTACCCGACTTCAGAACCTATTACAATGCCACAGTGGTCAAAACAGCCTGGTACTGGTACAAGAAGAGACAGATTGATCAATGGAACAGAACTGAGACCCCCAAAAATGACAGCATCTGCCTATGGACAGTTGATATTCTACAAAGGCCCTAAGACATTCAACTGGGATAAAAACAATCTCTTTAACAAATGGTGCTGGCAAAATTGGATATCCATCTGCAATAAACTGAAACAAGATCCATATCTTACACCTTATACATAAACCAACTCAAATTGGACAAAAGACCTAAATGTCAAATCTAAAATGATAGAGCTCATCCAAGAAAAACTAGGACCAACAACGGAAGTTCTAATATACCATGTAGACAGACTTCAAAATCTGTCAAACAAACCACAATCAACAGAAGAGAAAGTAGATAAATGGGAACTATTAAGAATCAAACACTTTTGCTCATCCAAAGACTTTATCACAAGAGTTAAAAGGCCATCTACAGAACAGGAAAAACTATTTGGCAACTCTATGTCAGACCGATGCCTGATCTCCGTAATCTATAAGGTACTACAAAATATCAATAAGAAGAAGATAAATCATCCAATTAAGCAATGGGCAAAGGAGATGGACAGACATTTCTCTAAAGAAGAGATCCAGGCAGTCAAAAAACATATAAGGACATGTTGACAATCTTTAGTTATTAAAGAAATTCAAATCAAAACTACAATGAGATACCATCTCACCCCAACAAGGTTGGCCGTGATCCAAAAAACACAAAACAACAAATGCTGGAGAAGCTGTGGAGAAAGTAGAACCTTCCTACACTGTTGGTGGGCTTGCAAAATGGTCCAGCCTCTTTGGAAAGCAATCTGGCACTTCCTTAAAAAAATAAATATATGGATATAGATACGCCATTTGACCCAGTAATCCCACTACTTGGAATATATCCTACAGAATCCAGGCCAATCACACCAATGGATACATGCACAAGAATGTTTATCGCAGCACAGTTCACGATAGCAAAAAGATGGAATCAACTCAGATTCCCACCAACAGAGGAATGGATAGGTAAACTATGGTATATATACTCAATGGAGCACTATGCAATGATAAAGAACAATGATGATTCCAGGAAACATTTCATAACCTGGTTTCAACTGGAAGACATTATGTTGAGTGAAAGTAGTCAGAGACAAAAGGACAAATATTGTACAAGACCCCTACGGTAAGAACTCAAAAACAGACTTATGCATAGAAGAAAGACTCTTTGACAGCTGCAAAGGATGGGAGAGAGGGAGCGGGAGGGGGGAGGGTTTAGATTATATAATTGGTAGAAATTTGGTTGGGTGAAATCGGTGACAGTACACATAGAAACAAGAAAAATATTAAGCAGACTTCAACATAACTTGAATACACCTTTCATCTTAACCCAATAATGCAAGGATAGAGTAGCTGGGGCAAGGGGCAGGGGACCATGCTCTTAGGCAAAATCGAGGCCAACTGGCACAACTAGTGCTTTACTAAGAGGGCTCTCTGCACCTCACATTGGTTAGTGGTGTCTGGGGTCTTAAAAGCTGACTAGCTGCCATCCGATGGCACAGCAAATGGTCCCAACTCAGAAGGAACAGATGCTCACTGAGGACCATAATGACATGGGGGAAAGACAAACCGGAAGACAGAGGTGGGTGCCTACATCAACTTGGGACCAGAAGAACCGGATGGTGCCCAGACACCACCTGTGACAGCCATGATAGAGCTCACAAAGTTGAGTCTCACTGGCAACACAAGAATAAAAAGGGGTGCACCTCAGAGCACCACTAAAAGACCACAATTGATGGTCCAGTGGCTTCAGGGTTCCCCTGGAAACGGCCCCTGGCCCTGATGCTGCCCTTGTCCACAAATCATAATGCAAGTCCACTCTTCGGACACAAATGGATTGGACTTGGCAATGCAGAGTGACCATATATTGGATGCACTTTATGGTTCTATGCATCTATAGGATATCATCCTACTGACCTCTGGCTGGAAGAAGGGGAGTATGTGGAGAAGAGGGGAAAGGAGACTGTTGGGAGGATCAGACATGTATGGAACAGAGAGGAATAGTGTGCTGTCACCGGGCAGGGAGAGCAGTGGCAGCTGCATATAGGTGGGCATGTAAATTTACATGGGAATGTACATTTTCATTCAGTCATAATAAAAAAAATAATAATAAAAGGCATCAAAATGACAGCACTAAACTCAAACCTATCAAAAGTTACATATAATGTAAATGGATTAAATATATCAATAAAGATACAGAGAGTGACAGAATACATTAAAACAAAGATCAGTCTATATACTGCCTACAAGAGAGACACGTTAGATTTAAAGACAAAAACGGGGGGGCGGAGTCAAGATGGCGGACTAAGGACATGTCTCTTTCTATCCCTCTGGAAACCAAGACCTGAATTGACAATCAAACAGAGCCTTCTGATCACCTAATCAGCCTCAGGACACGGCACAGAGCTGTTAATTGGGACTTCACACCACTCATCAAAAAACCTCCTCTCTTTCGCTGACTCCCGCTCCTGGCTAGCCCTGGCTCTCACGGACGGAAGGTAAAAGCACCATTTTGACTTTTTTTTCCCTCTGTCTCGGCTGGCGGGCGGAGCTGGGTCTTGCCTGGCGGCTGGACTAAAACGTGCTCCTGGGGGGATAGGCAGGCGAAATTCCCATATTCTGAGAGCCAGGCTCGGGACTCTGTTAATCTAGACACTTTGAGTCTTTCGTTTTGTAGCTGCCTCAGTGGGGTTTGTGTGGAACTCCACGGTCAGGGTGCGGGACGCCATGTTGGTACCGAGATTTTAGCAGGAACTTGTTCTTAGCCTGGGAGCCAGCGCCTGCAAACGGGACAGTGCTTCTCCAACAGAAAAGTAGTGATTTTGCACAGTGCTGCCTACGTTGGGGGCCCTGCAACAGAAGCAGAGGAATCACTACCTCTCGGCACCTTTAGCTCCTCTGTCTGCTGCCTGTGTGGAGGACGCCATCTTGGAAATGGTGGCCGCAGCTGGACCTAATTCTTAGCTTGGGAGCCAGAGCCTGCCCACAGGAGAGCGCTTTCCTATCACAAAACCAGTACTGGACGCAGTGTTGGATAAGGGTAGGCCCTGTCAGCAGAGGCCAACAGGGCAGTAGCATTGCTGTATTCTGAACTAGTTTCTTATCGTCTGGGGTTGGATATAGTGACACTTACTTTGTCAGATGAGAAGAGGGACCTCTACACCTGAAAACCTAACTTTCTTGTGAACTGGTCAGATACCTTTTGCTTTACATTTGAAGACAGCCTAGAGAAACATTTGCAATCCATCCTCACAGTACCTCTTCCAGCCTCTATATACTCACATGTGACCCAAAAAGCAACAGACAATTGTGGCATACAAGCAATCACTCATGGCTTCAGAAGGCTCCCAAACAAAGCAACCAAGGAGTTTTCCAGATGAAGAAACTTTTATGAAAGAATCAGGAGGTGAGTACAAATTGATTATATACAGAGTCCTGCTAGACCTTATACAAAATGCAGCAGAACAAAATGAAAAATTAAGCAAGTTGTTCTATCTGATGGAACACCAGTACTCTGAAAACATAGAAACTTCCATGCAAAGCCAAGAAAACAGAATGGAATAAATGGAAAAAAGAATTTCTGACTTGGAAGACAGAGCTACTGATGCCAGTATCTATGAGCAGAAATCAGAGAAAAGAAACAAGAAAAATGAAGAAACATTAAGAAGCATGTGGGACTCTATTAAGAGGAACAACCTTCGATTAATTGGAATCCCTGAACAGGGTGAGACATCTGAGAACACAGAGAGTATTGTTACTGAGCTGCTGAAAGAAAACTTCCCAGAAATCATGAAGGAAGAGAATATAGACATCTCAGATGCATATCGTACGCCACCCAATATAGATCTCAAAAGAAAGACTCCAAGACATATTATAATCAAGCTTAACAAAATGAAACCTAAGCAGCAACTCTTAAAGGCAGCAAGACTCAAGGCAAAGCTAACATTCAGAGGGAAACCCTGTAGGCTCTCGTCAGATTTCTCAGCAGAAACCATGCTGGAACGGAGACAGTGGCACAACACATTCAAAGTCTTGAAGGAGAAGAACTTCCAACCAAGAATTATATATCCTGAAAAACTGTCTTTCAAATACGAAAATTAAATTAAGACATTCCCAGATAAACAGAAACTCAGAGACTTTGTAAAAACCAAACCCAAACTACAAGAAATACTGAAAGAAGTTCTTGGCTTTGGCTTAGAAGAACGAAACCACTAACTTTATATTTTGAAACGACACCCTAGTCAATACTCTACTCATTTAGGGAAGGCTCCAAAGTAAATCACAGCTTTGATTTGGAAAGAAGTAATCCAGTGATCATCATGAAAACTGTGGTGTCATCATATTAAAAAGAGGGATGTACTACAGTCGTTATAGTCCTTCCAGATGGAGAGGAAGATGACAAGACTTGGAGTAATTAAAATTGGGTTTATATATAGTTCATGAAGGGGGATCATAGGGGCAGCTATAAAGCACAACAAAGATGTATCATACCATTTCAAGAAATCTAACACACGAGTCTCAACAACTATAAAACCAGCTCTGAAAAAGGTGAAAAATCAACTCACAAAAAAGAGTGTCCCAGAACAGACTAATAAGAACAACAGAGAAAACATCAACATAAAAATAAACATATCACAATGGCAGCAGTGAACACATACCTATCAATAATTACACTGGTTGTGAATGGACTGAATGCTTCAGTAAAGAGACACAGAGTGTCATCTTGGATCAAAAGGCACAACCCATCCATATATTGTCTACAAGAAACTCACTTGAGACCTAAAGACAGGAACAAACTGAAAATTAAAGGATGGAAGAATATATATCAAGCTAACAATGAACAAAGAAGAGCAGGGGTGGCAATTCTAATCTCAGACAAAATCAATTTTAATATCAAATCCACCATCGTGGACAATGATGGACACTATTGCTGAAAGGTTCAGTAGATTTAAAGACAAAAACAAACTAAAATTCAAGAGATTGGAATAAATATATCACGCAATCAACACTAAAAAGAGCAGGAGTGACAATATTAATTTCTGACAAAATAGACTTCAAAGTAAAAGTCATCACAATGGATAAGAAAGGATGATATGGAATGAGCTGGAGTCCGGCTCTCCAATCTATGGACCTTGGTTTGACCAGCTTTTGCTGCTGTGTGAATTGGGAGAAGCCTCTGTCCTGATCTAGGATTTCAACATCTTTCAACCTCTGCAATAAGCTGAGCTATTTCCTTGGTCTCTCTCTCTTTCTTTCTCTCTCTCTTCATATATATATATAAATATATACATATATATACCCACATACATATTTATACACTTTACTGAGATGTAAAAGAAAGAAGTGAGCAGAGGGACAGGGGAACCTCCTACCACCAGGAAAGAGGCACAAGGAGCCGGGTGTGTCCTTTGGACTCAGGGTCCCTATGCCTGAGAAGCTCCCAGTCCTTGAGGGCCAACAGAGAAATCCTTCCCTGGAGCTGATGCCCTGAATTTGGACTTGTAGTCTACTTTTCTCTGGGAAAATTAATTTTTCTTTGTTCAAGCCATTCACTTATGGTGTTTATATTATAGAAATATTAGATGACTAGGACAGGTGGCTAAAAGATACACAAAGAAACATTCATCACCTTTAGGCATTAGAGTAATGCAAATCAAAACTGCAATGTGATGCCATCCCACTCCAACAAGGCTAGTATTAATCAAAAAAATACAAAATAATAAATGTAAGGTTGTGAAGACCCTGGAACACTGTTGGTGGGAATGTAAAATGTAAAACCACTTTAGAAATCAATCTAGTGCTTCTTTAAAAAGCTAGAAATAGAAATCCATACAGTGTAGGAATCCCACTCATTGAAATGTATCCTAGAGAAACAGAAGCTCTCAAACAAATAGATATATGCACGCCCCTATTCATTGCAGCATTGTTTACTATAACATTAAGATGGAAACAACCTAGGTGCTCATCAACATACAAAATAATAAATGGTGGTATATTGCACAACTGAATACTACACAATGCTAAAAAACAACAATGAAATTGTGAAATAGCTCATAAAATGGGGGAATCTGGAAGGCATTAGGCTGAATGAAAAAGAACAAAGATTGTATGAAACCACTATTACAAGGACTAGAGAAAAGGCTTAAACACAGAAGAAAACATTCTTTAATGTTTACAAGGGTAGAGATGGAAGGAAGAAGGTATTAACTAACTAGAGAGTAGACAATAATTACTTTTGGTGAAGGGAAGGACAACACATAACACAGGGAAAGTCAGTACAACTGACTAAGAAGTTTCCTGAATACAACAACACTGAGGGACAGAGTAGCAGGGTTGATGATACAGGGACCGTGGTTTCAGATGACATTTAGATCAGTTGGCATAATAAATTTTTTTAAGAAAATGTTCTACCTTCCACTTTGGTGAATGGTGCCTGGAGTCTTAAAAGCAAGCAAACAGCCATCCACACAGCATCAGTCAGTCCCGAGCCACCTGGAACAAAGGAGAATGAAAAACACCAAAAGCATAAAGAAAACATGAACCCAAGAGACAGAAAAGACCACATAAGCCAGAGACCACATTGGCATGAGACCAGAAGAACTGACAATGCCTGGCTACCACCCATGACTGCCCTAGAAGGAGACACAACAAACAGTCCCTGATACGATGAGAAAATTGGGGTGTAAAACTCAACTCTAGTAAAAATTAGACCTGATGATCTGATAGACTAGAGAGTACCTGGAAGACATGCTCCCTGGACTCTGTTAGTCCAAAACTAAAATCATTACCAAAGTCAACCCTTCAGACATGATCAGATTGGACTATAAAATATAAAATTATATTAGTGAAGAATGTGCTACTTGGATTAAGTAGATACATAAGACTAACTGAGCAGCTCCTGTCTAGAGACCATAGGAGAAGGCAGCAGGGAACAGGAGTTAGTTGAACTGACATAGCAAATACAAGGTGGAGGAGGGGAGGAGTGTGTTGTCACAAGGTGGGGAGAGCAACTGAGTCACATAACAATGTGTGTATGAGTTTTTTGTACGACAAACTGGATTGAATTTTAAACTTTCACTTAAAACACAGTAAAAATTAAATAAACCCAACCAGGAATGTAAAAGACCTATACAAAGAATACACAACACTCCTTCAAGAAATCACAACAGAGTGACAAAAACATACATTCTCCTGGATAGGAAAATTCAGCATTGTAAAAATGTCAATTCTACTCAAAGCAATTTGCAAATTCAATGCAATCCCGTTCCAAATACCAACAGCACTCTTTAAAGAGATGGAGAAGTAATCACCAACTTTATATGGAAAGTGAAAAAGCCCTGGATAAGTAAAGTACTAGTGAAGAAGAACAAAGTAGAAGGATCCTACTATAAAGCTATAGCAGTCAAAACAGACTGGTCCTAGTACAAAGACAGATACATTGACCAGTGGAACAGAGTTGAGAACTCAGATTGACATCCACCCCCCCTAGGTCATCTGATATTTACCAAGTGCCCCAAATCCATCAAATGGGGAGAAGATGTTTTTAACAACCAATGCTGGCAAAACTGGATGTCCTTCAGCAAAAACTGAAATAGGACCTATACCTGACATCATATGAAAAAGACTAATTCAAAATGGATCAAATACATAAATATAAAGTCAAAAATGATGACGTTCATAGGAGGAAAAATGCAATCAATGCTAGAACCCTAATTAATCAGATGCAAACTATAACCGACAACATACAAGCTCCATAAGATAAGCTACGTAACTGGAATCTTCTAAAAATTAAATAATTATGCCCATCAAATGACTTCACCGAAAGAATAAAAAGAAAACCCACAGACTGGGAACAAATTTTTAGCTATTACACATCCGAAAAAGGTCAAATCTCTAAAATCTACAAGAAAATCCAACACCTCTACAAGAATAGACAAATAATTCAATTAAAACAATGTGCAAAGGAGATGAACAGACACTTCACCAAAGAAGACATTCAATTAGTCAACAGATATGTAAAGAAATTCTGATTATCACTAGCCATTAGTGCAATGCAAATGAGAACTACAATGAGATATGATCTCACACTGGCACTGTTGGCACAAATTAAAAAACAAACAAACAGGAAATGACACGTTGGAGAGGCTGCAGAGAGATTAGAACTCTTAATGTACTGCCTGTGGGGCTGCAGAATGATAAATGATCATTTTGGAAAACAATACGGTGTTTCCTTAGAAAGCTAAATGTAGAAATACCATATGATCCAGCAATCTCACATCTAGGAATATATCCTAGCAAAATAAGAGTCTTCACACAAATAGACGTATGCACACTCACTGCAGCATCATTCACAGTAGCAAAAATATGGAAAAAACCTGGATGCCCATCAATAGATGGGTGGATAAACAAACTGTGGTAGGCACACACAATGAAGTATTATGCAATGATAAAGACCAGCTGTGAATCTGTGAAATATCTCTTAATACAAATGAATCTAAAGAGTACTGTCCTGCACGAAATAACTGGAAAAGGACAAACATTGTATGAAATCAGTAAAGTAAAAACTCATGAAGTTAGTCTATACGCAAAAAGAAACAATCTTTGTTGGTTACAAGGAAGGTGAGGGTTGGAAATAGAAAACCACCAAATGGAAACTAAGTCAGCGGTAGCTTCGGTGAAGGGTAATACAGTACGTAATACGAGGAAGACAAAACAACTGACACAAGGCAAGATGATGGACGTTCCATAGGTACTTCCAAACTCTCTGAAGTACTGAATTGCTGGGCTGGAGCTATAAGGACCATGGTCTCAGCGAGCATCTAGCTAAATTTGCATAACATCTTTCATAAAGAAAATGTTCTATACTCCACTTTGGTGATGAGTGCCTAGAGTCTTAAAAGCCTGTGAACAGCCACCTAGGATATTCCATTTGGCATATTGGTTTTATACATATGTATGCATACACACACACTTATACATGTATATGAGGACTGCTAATTAAGTTTGTGAACTCACCTTGGAGAAAGGGCTACATAACCTGTTGCTTAATCACTATAATCACCTTCGAAGTATACTCACTGGAAAGCTACGCACTGACATCAGCACCTAGTCTACCCTTCAAAGCAATTTTGGAACTCTTTTTCTAGAATGGCCATCAGAGCAGTCTCCATATTACCCTTGATGCCTTGAATATCATCAGAAAATGTCCTCCTTTCAGTATTTCCTTTGTCTTTGGATAAAGAAAAAAGGCATTGGTGGCCAGATAAAGTGAGTACGGGGTTGTCCAGGACAATTTTTTGTCTATTGTCTAAAAACTCTCTCACAGACTACTATATGATTAAGTTCACAAACTTGCCACCTTGTCACTGTGCACAATGACCATTCCAAAAAGAGTTCCAAAATTGTTCTGAAGGGTGGACGAGGTGCTGGCATCAGTGCAGAGCTTCCCAAGGGGAGGACTTTGAAAGGGACCCACAGTGATAAGCAGCAATGAGTATATGGCACTTAGAACAATTAAGTCCATGGACTTGTCAATCCTCACATCTATGTGTGTGTGCATATGTTTGCCAGCCAAGCCAAGTGCCATCGATATGTATATGTGCAAATATTATTATCTCTAAAGAAATACGCTGGTGAACACTTGAGGACTGAGGCATAGACGTGGGAGGGAGAGTAACTTTATCTTTTCTGGAAATTAAGTTGCCTGGGTTAAATGGCAATCATGCATCTGACTGGCTGTGTGACCTTGAGTAAGTTACTTAGCCTCTCTGTAAACTGGGGATAATGACAGCACATATTATAGGTTTGTTGTGAGGATCAATCACAAGAACGTATAAACAGTGCTTAGAACACTGTTTGGCACATAGAAAACATGCAAGTTTTGGCTGTTGATATTTTTAGGGGGTTGTGTTTTGCCAATTCGTGAATTAAATTTTTCCAAGTAAAGAATAACTTGAAAGTTCCCACAGGCACGTGCAAGAGTTGTTTCCTGACAACAATCAGAGTAGAACTGCCCCACAGGGTTTCCAAGGAGCACTTGGTGGACTTAAACTGCTGAACTTTTGGCTAGCAGCTGTGCCACTTAACCACCACGACCCCAGGGTTTCCAAAGGTCAGTCAGGAATTATTATTCACACTTCAATTACATTTTGACAGTGGGTGCTATATGATACCTTATCTGTATCCATAGTTTTCTAGGAATTTAAGGAATGCAATTGTATCTTTTATAACTGTTAAGCAACATAAAGGGGGGTAAAAACCTTGGGAAATAAAACCTATAGCTGGGTTTTCAGATCAGCCACACAAATTGTTCCTATATGTCAGTTTCCTCAATAGTTCTTCTCATAATCTTTTATTTCTGGTTTGACTACTAGACAGTTTTTATTTAACTATGATTATTGTGCCCTAAGTATCAGGCAAGTGTGATACCATCTGTCTGAATGCATTTGCAAGGGAAAAGGCAATTATCAGTTGAAAAACAATTATCAGCTGACATCATTTGATAACATTGAAAGCAATGCTGCTTTCTTTGCACTTGTTTTTAGCTGCTTGTGCTTGTTGTCATGAACACATCTCAAGGTGTCCTCTTGAACAACAGAATGAGATGCTCCCCAGCTCTGACCCATCTCCCTGAATGATTTCCACTTGGACTTTGTGATCCACAAAAACGTAACCTGCCAGGCCTTTCTTCCTAGTTTACTCCAGTCTGGAAGTTCTTTTGAAATCTGTTCACCACCATAGCAGCTCACAAGCCTCCAAAGACAGACAGGTGCTGGTTGTGCATGATGTCTGTTGGCCATAGAAGATGAAAACTCTACTTGCACCTAGTGGTAACTAAGTCTCCCCAAGCAGCTGGGGGCCTGTGGTAATACTATTTTTTATGGGGGGGGGGGCGGAATTAAGTTTAGCAACCACTGGGAAATGTGCAGAATAAAAACCACTACAATTCCGAACACATACCACTGATAAAATACAGTAGCCTCACCAGTCTGTTTGAGGCTGGAGGCTCATAAGACTCGTTCCATGGTCAGCATCATCAGGAAACAAGAAATGATGCCTATGCATGGCAGCTGTGTTTGGTCTGGCTTTGGGCACTCTGAGCTGCATCCAAGTGGAAAGACTGCAGAGCATTGTTTGTTTGTTTGTTCCCTTTAACTAGGAATTCAGCAGAATGCTTTATTTAAATATACAACACTGGTAACCATTTAAGCAGTACTGTTAGCTGGAATAGAATGTCCTTTCTAGTGTATCTAATTGCTTGAATATCGAGAGGCTGATACATTTTTAGATTAGTACGCTATCCTCTTTTTATAACTTTGTTTCATTTTCTGTTCATTTCTTGTGTTGACTCAAAGTACCTTTATCACCTTATGCTGATAATCTGTGCTTTATGGCTGCTGGTGCGATTGCGAGCAGTTGAAGCAGTACACAATAATACACACATAAATATTTGAACAAGACAGGGAAGTCAGAAAGATGTGGACCAAAGAAGAAATGCATTTAAGCAAATAATACCACTAGAGGGACCTTGACTCTGAACTAAGACAAGGCAAGGTCAGCTTTGCAAGCCTGTAGAGAGGACAAATGTCAGTACTTACTCTAAATGGCTGTCTCTGAGTGTCTCTCCATCAGGCACTGAGTTGGGGGGCCACACTCACAAATTTGTGATGTCCTTTTCGTGAATTGCCTATTTGGTTAGGATCACTGAAATAATTTCCTTTGAGAAGAGTTTGTTGTTAAAGACAGTTGAAGACCTGCGAGGTTTTAATTAGTTTACCCAGCCTTTGCCTTTGGTCACCGTTATTGAGGGGTTCAAAGAACATGGTGCTATGTGTTCCTTTCCCCTTTCTAGCACCTCATGTGAAGAGTCAAGAATGAGTGCAAAAAAACATTTGACTTAGAAAGTAGGATCACCGCAAAGCAGAACTGGAGGCAAACAGAGCCACTTATTTCCCCAGCATAACTGGTGCTGTCCGTGGTTGTCCCTGACAGCACAGCCTACTCGGAACCACCTGTGTTTGCTCACTAGCTTTCAATCTGCGAGAAAATGACCAGGCTGGTCACATGGAAGCCAGATAGGCCAGGCACCATGGAATACAAAAGCCAGAGCTTTTAGCAGAGTTAATCATTAATGCGCCTTTTCTTTGTACCATTCAGGAGAGCTGACAAGGGCTTTGATAGCCTGTTTGCCGTCAGGTTGGTTGCAGTCATAGCCAGGTACTAATGAGTGGATTGGCTCCAAACTCCCCTCACAGTGCCCACAGCAGCTCTAGCTGGATACGTGACTGCCCTTTACCTGACTCCTGCCTCCCTGCAGTTTCCACCCCTTCTCTGGCAACCCCACCTCTTTGTGCCTTGCCGCTGTTGACCACCTGGCTTGAACTGCCTCATGTTTCTGCATAGCATCTGTCCACATCCAACAGCAGGGCTAGAAGGTGTGCAATTATGAAATCCCTGTAATCTCTCTTTCCAGTGTTCTATCTTTTGCTCAATCTGAAAAGAAAAACTAAACTAAGTATGCTTTTGTTTGTTTAAGTGGAGACCAAGGATGGACCATTTTGCTGTAATATCAGTGAGGTATTTCCTTCTGATATTTAGCTTTGAGTCACCCCTAAGAATATTCTGATGTTTCTGTTCTCAGCAAATAAAACACAGGGGTCCCTGAAAAAAGTCTCTTCGTTTTTTTTTTTTTTTTTTTAATGGAAAATTCCACCTTAACAACTTTGAAAAGCAAGTAGCTCCTGTGTCAACATCAGTGGAGTTAGGGTAAATGAGAGTCACATGAAGCCCTCCTTCTACCTGGTCTTTTATCCAGTGCTGTGGGGCTGCCACTCTCCCACAAACAAGCACTCTCCCTGCAACTGAATATTTTTCTCTGCAGCCTGCAGAATGCATTCTTTGGATCTGTGCTGTCATCTTACTTGCCCGCCTCTAAATGGCAAATCTGCTGTCTACATGTAAATCACAAACTCCCCACTGTCATTCAAGAGTAGTTGGAAAAAAGCAAATGAAAAGCACATCTTTGAGGGCCAGCTTAGAAAGAGACAGAGATTTGAAACTTTGAGGCATGAAAGGGCGGTTTTTCTCAAGGAACTGAACACATAAATGTGATACTGATAAATATTGCTAGTGTTGTTAGCAAAGACATTATATTAGAAATACAGTGTTGGCATGTGTTTTTGTGTTTCCCTTTGGTCAGCATCATAATACTTGTAAAGTTTTTATCCAGTTGATCTTTACGATATTTGGGGCACACTTGGTGGTAACAAGTTTTTCTGCCTTTTTTTTTTTTTTTTTTTTGAACAGGTGAGAAAATGGAAGTTAGCAAACTTGCTTTATCATCTTGAATTTTTAACAACAGACAAAACATCAGAAGGGCTTAGAGTGTGTGACGGCATCTTAAGAGAGACACACAAGCTCTTATTTCGTGTTCCTTCCTGCCCCCAGCAGTCCAGGTTCATTATGAAAGCAATTGCTCAACCTTTCTCAAGTTTATTGGGCACCTACTAGGTACTGCAGCTTTGTAAGGAATGAAGACGGAGACAATGTGGATCCTGTTGTTACAAAGCAGTCAAGGAGAAAAGACATATACCACAGAGAAACACAGCATAAGAAAAAAAGGTATGTAGCATTTAGCTGTGATGACAAAATACTTAAGTACTGATATCTTGGTGGAGCTTTGCACATATCTGAACACTCTCCACAGGATGGGGAAATTGGTGATTTTAGAACACTTGTATGTTCTAATGTGGATGTCATTCAGTGTATATAATTTATCAGTTCTAATAATAAGCAGGCTCTGTGGTGTCATCAAACTTTTTAAAAGCCTCTTCATACAGATTCTATGAATAAATTTTACTACCATATGATCTTTGGGTATCACTGTTAGCATCAACTCCGCTATGAAAAATCCATCTTTGTTCTGCCACATGTAAAGTTGTTCTGCATTATGATCATTGGCTTTGAAAGAGGAGAATGCTGAGCATGCATGGTAGCATATGATGAGTAACTGATGGTATCGAAGGAAGAAGTCGAAGCTGAATTGAACGCATTGGTGAAAAATGAGTCTCCAGGAATCAATGGAATACCAATTAAGATATTTGAACAAATGGATGCAGTACTAGAAGTGCTCACTCACCTATGCTAAGAAATTTGGAAGACTGCTACCTGACCAACCAGTTGGAAGAGGTCCATATTTATGCCTATTCCCAAGAAAGGTGATACAACAGAGTGTGAGAATTATCAAACAATATCATTAATATCACACGTGAGTAAAATTTTGCTAAAGATCATTCAAAAATGACTGCAACAGTATGTTGACAGGAAACTGCCAGAAATTCAAGCTGGTTTCAGAAGAAGATGGGGGGTTAGGAATATCATTGCTTATGTCATATGGATCTTGTCTGAATGCAGAAAATACCACAAAGATGTTTACCTGTGTTTCATTGACTATGCAAAGGCTTTCTACTGTGTGGATCACAACAAATTACAGATAACATTGAAGAGAATGGGAATTCCAGAACACTAATTGTGCTCATGAGGAATCTGCATGAATCAAGAGGCAGCCATGCAAACAGAACAAGGGGACACTGCATAGTTTAAAGTAAGCGAAGGTGTGCATTGGGGTTGTACCCTCTCAGCATACCTTTCCAGTCTGTATGCTGAGCAAACAATCCAAGAAGCTGAACTATATGAGGAAGAATAAGGCATCAGGATTGGAGGAATAATCACTAACAACCTGAATTATACAAATGACACTACCTCACTTGATGAAAGTGAAGAGGATTCGAAACACTGCTGAAGATCAAAGACTACAGCCTTCAGTGTGTGTTCCACCTCAATGTCAAGAAAACAAAAAGCCTCACAACTGGACCAGTAAGCAACATCATAATAAATGAAGAAAGGATTGAGGTTGTCAAGGATTTAATTTTACTTGATTCCACAATTAATACCCATGAAAGCAGCAGTCAAGAAATCAAAAGACGCATTGCATTTTGAAAATCTGCTGCAAAGGATCTCTTTAAAGTGGTAAAACGTGAAGATATCGCCTTGAAGACTAAGGTGCACCTGACCCAAGCCATGGTATTTTCAATTGCATAATACACATGTGAAAACTGGTCAGTGAATAGGAAGATAGAAGAAGAATTTATGTCTTTTAATTGTGGTTCTGGGTAAGGATGTATCATGGACTGTCAAAAGAACAGATCTGTTCTAGAAGTACAACCAGAGTGCTCCTTGGAAGGGAGGACGGTGAGACTGAGTCTTACATACTTTGGATATGTCAGGAGGGATCAATCTCTAGAGAAGGACAGTATGTTTGGTAGAGGGTCAGTGACAAGAGGAAGATTCTGTCTTGAGGGAAGACCGCCAAGGAGATGGATTGACACAATGCCATTGACACAATGGCTGCAATGATGGGCTTATGCATCAAATAACTGGGAATAACACAGGACCAGGAAGTATTTTGTTCTGTTAATAAGGTCTCTATGAGTCAGAACCAACTTGATGGCACCTAAAAATAACAATAGGAAGCATGCACACAATCGACTAAGTTTCAACATGCCCAAAGGAGATAAAATAGAAAATCGTTTTGTTTTTGTTGAGGAGAAATTAGCTGATATGCTCACTGTACTTCAGCCAACTGTGTTAGTCATCTAGTTCTGCTATAATGGAAATACCACGAGTGGATGTCTTTAATAAAGGGAATTGATTCTTTCAAATCCAGTAGGCTAAAAGTTAGGGTGTTGGCTACAGGGGAAGGCTTTCTCTATCAGCTCAGGAGAAAGGTCTTTATCATCTGTTTTCCCTTGGTCTGGGAGTATCTCAAAACAGAAACCTCAGGTCCAAAGAATATACTCTGCTCCTGGCACTGATTTCTTGCTGATATAAGGTTCTTGTGTCTCTCTGCTTGCTTCTCACTTTTATATCTCAAAGGAGATTGGCTTAAGACACTGTCCAGTCTTATAGACCTCACCAATGTAACTACCACTAGTTTGTATCATTAAATCAGAATGATAGAATTTACAGCACATAATAATATCCCATTGAATGAGAAAAATGATGGACAATCACACAATACTGGGAATTATGGTTCGGTGAAATTGCTACACGTATTGTGGGGAGGACATAAATCAATCCACAACACCAGTAATTAAATGACCATTTGGGAAAAATAATGGAGGCCAAATTGAAGTGTCAGTAATAATGCCTTGATACTGATATACTTCTATAATTGTTGAAGTAAGTTGAAGAGAGAAATATTGATCTGTGTCGTACATGAAGTCTGAAAATAAAGTCTACAAACTTAGTTGTTCTAAGTGCTATTACATATTCCATTGCTGAATATCACTCTAGTCACTTTTGAAGTACTCCCCTTGGGAAACTATGCACCAATGCCAGCAACTAGTCCACCATTCAAAGCAATTTTGGAACTCGTTCTGGGGCAGCCATTGAGCACAGTGGCACAGGGGCAAACTTAGTGGTATAGTTGTCTGTGAGTCAGCTTTTAGCCAGTAAACAAATACCTGTATTGGAACACCCTCTCTACTCACCTGATCTGGCCCCAGAGACTTTTTTCTTTACTCAAAGATAAAGGAAACAATGAAAGGAAGACATTTTGATGACATTCAGTACATCAAGGGTAATAAGACAACCGCTGTAATGGTCATTCTAGAAAGAGTTCCAAAATTGCTTTGAAGTGTAGACTAGGTGCTGGCATCAGTGCATAGCTTCCCGATCTCAAAGGTAACCACAGTTATATTCAGGAATGATGTATATAGCACTTTTTCTAGGATAAGTTTACCAACTTAATTGTCAGTGCTCATACATTCTTATTTCCTTGGAAAAAGGCAAGTGTCTTAGTTTAGGATACACCAAAACAACCCCCAAGGCAAGAATTTTTGCACAAACTGTATCTGGAAGGTGATCTCAGGAAGCATGGGGAGGAGGAAGAAGTGAGACAGGAAAGAGAGATAGCTGATCTGTCAATTTGTTGTACTGTGGTGGCTTGCATGTTGTTATGATGCTGCAGCTAAACCACCGGTATTTCAAATACCAGCATGGTCATTAATGGTGGACAGGTTTCAGCAGAGCTTCCAGACAAAAACAGTCTGTGATGAAAGGCCTAGTGATCTACATCCCAAGATCAGCCAATGAAAATGGTATGGGTCACAGCAAAATGCTGTCCTATGTAGTACTGTAAGATAAGGTCCCTAGGTTAGAAAGTTTTAAAAATAAAAAAGTGGCTGCAACAATGGCCTTGAGCATACCAGTGATTTTGAAGATGGTGCAAGACTGGATAATGTTATGTTCTGTTGTTCGTGGAGTTACCAAGAGTCACAGCCAACAGGACTCGCCTAACAATAACTACAGTGATCAGGTTACCACTGTGTATGACTGGAGCTTAGCCTTGCAGGGACTCACTAAAAAAAACTGCAGAATCCACTCCAGGATGTTTCCATTAAAGGTTAAGAAACCTGGTTTGTTTCCTTACCAACTGCTATCTTTTATAGGTTAAATGTTGCTCCTGGGGTGTCAACTCTCCAGAACTCTGACTGCCCCACCCCCCGCATAACATAGTCCTCTGCCCATAAAACATCTGGAGGTGGAGGAAGGCTTTGTTATATAGGAGAACTGTCCATAATGACCTCTGGAGGGCCTAGGAGATATGAATGGCATAGACATCATAAGCCAAAACACAGTTTGCTAGAGGGGGCCATCAAGGGAAGAGAAAAGGGGGCTTTGGGCTAATAAAATTAAGATAGCTGATAGGAAGAATCCTACTCACTGAAAACCTCTAAACTTCGGATAATAAGATGCTTATTGCATCAATCACATTTTGTTATAGTACCTTCTGTTTGCAAAACGAGCATACACTAGTATGAACAGACAGGCCACATGTGTCCTGTGGATTTACTTTTAAAGTGTAAGAAACCACCGACTACTCTGGGAGGTTCTACTACAGCAATGTTCTGGTGCTATTCATAAGGATTTACCTGGCTAATTCTTTTCAGAAGTAGACTGCCGATCCATCTTTCTATTCTGTCTTAGTCTGGAAGCTCAGCTTATACTTGTCTATCATGAGTGGCCCTACTGGTACTTAAATATCAGTGGGATAGCTTCCAGCATCACAGCAACAAGCAAACCTCCATTGACATACAAGTGGAGGATGCTCACTCTACCTTTTCTCCTCTCATCCAAGTAAAGATATCATCTTGAAGACTGAAATGCATCTGACCCAAGCCATGGTTTTCACACTTGCATCACACGGACAGGAAAGCTGGATAATGAACAAAGAAGCCGGAAGATGAATTGATGCCTTTGAACTGTGGTGTTGGAGAACAATGTTGAATGCACCATGGACCGCCAGAAGAACAAACAGATCTGTTCCGGAAGAAGTACAACAAGAGTGCTCTTGGCAACACTGCATCTTACACACTTTGGACATGTTGTCCAAAGAATCAGTCCCTGGGAGAGGACATCATACTTGGTGGAGTAGAGGGTCAGTAAAGAATAGTAAGACCCTCTATGAGATGGATTGACACAGTGGCTGCAACAATGGATTTAAGCATAAAAATGATTGTGGACATAGCACAAGACTGGGCAGTATTTTGTTCTGTTGCACATAGCATTGCTATGAGTCGGAACCAACCCAACAGCACCTAACAACAATGACTACAGCAAACAGTTTTCCTGTGCCCCATATGAGCCATGTGGTTCAGCATTGGGCCTTGTATTCCCAATAGGTAGGAAGCTTAGTTGAGTTGGCTGTAGCCATACTGGAATGAGGAGACAAGAAACAGCATAAGTATATTTATTTATAACACATGCATGAGGACTCACAGAATGCTTAGAGTCCTGATGACTCCATAAATATAAATTTTTACATGTTCCATTCAACTAATCCACATCCTTTGGCTTCTCAAAATGTGATCCCTGACCAGCAACATCAGCATCTCCTGGAAACTTGACAGAACTGCAAATCATCAGACTTATCGCAGATTTACTGATTCAAAAACTCTAGTGTGGGCCCAGGAATCTTCTTTGATAAGCTGTCCTGGGAATTCTGAGGCACATTCAAGTTAAAGAATCACTGGTGCTGCAGGTCCAGGAAAATCCACTTTGACAATCACTGCCCCATCATTCAGCATCTGTATTCAATCCACCAGGTTCTTCAGTTGTAAATGGTGTTAATTTTAACACAGAGTAACAATTTAGTAGCTGTTTTTCAGAAGAAGGAAGAAACTACCCTAATTGTACTGTGCTGACATTACTGTTATTAGTCACTGTTTAGTAGGTCCTAAGACTCAAAACAGGCCTTCGCTGAGACCATGGAGACTTCTGTAGCTGGGCTGGCTATAAAAATGTTTCCCATTTAGGGCAAGAAAGATGAGCCTTTACACACCAGTATTGATCACTGTTCAGGAGATACCTCTGGAAGAGGCACAGTTCAGAGCAGGCAATTTTCTTCAGCAGCTAGGGAATGAGTATTTCCACCTTGACAGGGTCCTATGGGAGATGTCCAGTGTCACTCACAATGGAATGTGCTCTATCCACTGACTGTGGGACTCACCCTCCTTGAAGAAAGAAGGACCTCACCATTCTCCAAATTCAACTTACAGTTTTGGGTAGGCTGCTGGAAATTTTTGCTGATGTCAGATGGATCTTGGCTAAAGCATAAAATACCAGAAAAATGTTTGCCTGTGTTTTATTGACTCTGCAAAGGCTTTCTACTGTGTGGGTCACAACAAACATGGAAAAAATTGTAAAGAATGGAAATTCCAAAAGAGTTGTGCTCAAGTGAAACATATATGTAGGCAAACAGAACAAGGGAATACTGCGTGGTTTAAAATCAGAAAAAGTGTGTGTCAGAGTTGTATCCCTTCACCATACTTATTCAATAGGTGTGCTGAGAAAACAATTTGAGAAGCTTGACTAAATCAAGAGGAAAATAGCATCAGAACTGGAGGAATATTCATCAAAAACCTATGACATGCAGATGACACAACCCCACTTACTGAAAATGAGGAGGACTTGAAGCACTTACTGATGAAGATAAAAGGAACAGATAAATAGATGAAAACATGCTTCTGTACATATTACACCTCAACATAAAGATAACGAAGATCTTCACAAGTGGACCGATAAGCAACACCATGATAAACAGAGAAAAGACTACAATTGTCAAGGATGTCATTTTACTCAGATTCACAGTAAACACCCACGGAAGCATCAGTCAAGAAATCAATCAACATATTGCATTGTGCAAATCTTTTGCAAAAGACCTCTTCTAACAATGTAAGATCTTGAAAAAAATATATATCACTTTGAGAACTAAGGTGTGCCTGGCCCAAACCATGGTATTTTCAACATGCTTGCAAAAGCTGGACAATGACTAAGGAAGACCCAAGGAGAATTCAAGCATTTGAATTATGGTGTTGATGATGAATACTGAATATACTATGGATTTCCAGAAGAAAAAGTAAATCTGTCTTGCAAGAAGTGCAGCTAGAGTGCTCCTTAGAAGCAAGAATGATGAGACATTATCTCATTTACTTAGACATAGTATCAGGAGGGACTATTACCTGGAGAACATCATGCTTGAAAAACTACAGTGTCAGCCCCAAACAGGAAAATCCTCAATGACATGGGTTGACAAAGTGACTGTATTTTGGTCAGCTAGTTCTGCTCTAACAGAAATACTACAGAGTGGATGGCTTTAACAAAGCAAGGTTTATTCTCACACCAGACAGTAGGCTGCAAGTCCCAATTCAGGATGTCTGCTCCAGTGGAAGTCTTTTTCCCTTGGTGGCTCTGGAGGAAAGTCCTGTGTTGCATCAGTCTTTGTCCAGGGAACATCTTGGCACAGGAACTTTGGGTCTGAAGGATGTGCCCTTCTCCCCATGCTACTTTCTTGATGGTGTAAGGTTCACAATTTTCTGCTTGCTTCCTCGTTCTTTTATCTCTTGTAGGATGAAAGGATTAAGGGTGGTGCAAGCCATACTCCAGAAAAACTCCCTTTACAGTGGAGCAAGAAGGTGATCTTATAGATTTGCCGTCCCACCCTAATCCTTTAACATACAGCACAGGAGAATCACAAAATAAGGGACAATCATAAAATATTGGGAATCATAGCCCAAGCACATGGCTACACATAGTTTGGGGGGACACAATACAATCCATGACAGACTGAAACAACAATGTTAAACATAGCAATGATTGTGAGGATGGTGCACGACCAAGTAGCATTTTATTTCTTGTACACTGGGACATTATGAGCTGAAACCAATTCAGTGGTGCCTAACAACAATAACAACTGGAGAGTTCTCAGTTTTTCTATTCTGAATGCCAAAAAAAAATCTATAAAAGTAAGATTTTGTTTTCCTTTTTAAAAAGAAGCACAAATAAATTTCTCTATTTTTTTGTTATTGTAGCTACTGTCCCCACAAAAATATTTCTTAGAGAAACTATGTTTCTCCCTAATAATCGAGTAGGGAATACTTTCTCATTCCCTTCCCCCCCTCCACCCTAGAACATGTTTCCAACATGTTCTGAAGTATCCTACATCTAAGTTTTTATTAAATTGAACCAAATGAAATTGTTAATGTTCAACTATCTTAGACTCAGTAACTTAAGGCAAACATTGTGGATAATTTCATGCCACATTCATATTTGAAAATTTACTTGTGATGGACTTCAGAGGTGTTTAGTACTCTTATTCTAACCTAAAAATGTTAACCCAGTCACAATAATCTGATACTGGAAACAGCTCACAAATACATCAGCAGGTAAATGGATAAGCAAACTATGGTACATTCATAAAACAGAATATTACTCAGCAATGAAAAGGAATGAACTTTTGATATGTAAAATATACTGAATTAAAGACACCAGGTTCAAAAGGCTACATACTGTGAGATTCCATTCATATAAAATGATGAAACAGAAAAAATTAATCTATAGTGAAAGAAACAAGAACAGTGCCTGCCTTCTGGGAAGGGGACATGGAAAGACTAGGAAGCCATAGGTGAGAACTTTCTGGGTGATAGAAATTTTCTGTGTTACTGAGGCTTTGGTTGCACAGGTGTCTACTATTGTCAAAACTCAGCAAGTACTACATAAAATGTTAGTGCAATTTGCAATTTTACCTTAAAACACTCCAATGAAATATTGAGTTCTAGTTAATAATAAAATACATTCCGATGTGTTTAGGAATGGTATGTATTGGTATGTAAAACTTACTTTGAAATGCATCAAAACCAATGCTAAATGGGTTGAGGGGAGTATATGAGGAATAAGCATAACAATCATAGAATCTAGGTGACAGTCAAATGAGTGGTCGCTGAACAATTCATACAACTTTTCTGTGTGTTTGAAATATTCCATAATATATAAGCTGGGGAAAAATAGGAAAACCTGGCTGCATAGTGGTTAGGTGCCATGACTGTTAACCAAAAGGTCTACAGTTTAAATCTGCCAGGCACTCCTTGGAAACTCTATAGGACTGTTCTCTTCTGTCTTATAGGGTTGTATTGAGTCACTGGACAGTAGTGGGTTGGGTTGGGTTTAGGGGAAAATGATTTTAAAAATTTATACTTCTCCAATTGTCAAACCTTAGTGGTGTAGTGGTTAAGTACTATGGCTGATAACTAAAAAATCAGCAGTTTGAATTCTCCAGGTACTCCTTGGACACTCTATGGGACAGTTCTACACTGTCCTATAGGGTCACTATGAGTTGGAATTCACTCCAGGATAATGGGTTTGGTTTTTGTTTTTAATCCTGAACCTACCTTCTCCCTGAGCTGTGATAACAAAAAGTCTTTTCTTCTACACAAGGCTCTTTGGAAGCTTTACGTGAGGAGAGAAGGAGTTTAAGGATACTCTGAAAGTATCCTTTTTGTACCAGAACCAAGTTTTGCATCAGTATGTTGGGTTATTCCCATAACCTCAATCACTGTGAAATCCAGTCAAGTAGACAGGTTCTTCATAATTTCTAGACATTGGCAGTTGCTCAACTCTCTGCCTCCACTGATGGTAAATGTTATGGGACCAGGCTTATGGACTACATTCCCATGTTCTGCATAAAAATGATTCTCATTGTTCTGAATGAACTGCTAAGAAATAAGTTTATTTTTAACACTGCTGGTAGTGGTGGTAGTAGTGTCCTTGAGTCAATTCTGACACTATGTGATAGATTAGAACTGCCCCATAGAGTTTTCTATGAGCAGATCACCATGTCTTTCTTTTGGAGAGTTGCTGCCAAGCCAAGTGCTGTCGGGAGAGTTGTTGGGTAGGTTCAAATCACCAAACTTTTGGTTGGCAGCTGAGTACTTAACCATTGGACAACCAGGGTTCACTGTTGTTTGGTGCTGTCAAGTCAGTTCTGACTTACAGCAATCCAATGTAACAGAGTAGAATTGCCCCGTGGGGTTTCCTAGGCTGTAATCTTTATGGCAACAGATTACTATGTCTTTCTTCTGTGGAGCCACTGGTGGGTTTGAACTGCCAACCTTTCGTTTAACAGCTAAGCGCTTAACCATTGTGCCACCAGGGCTCCTTCTACCAGAGCAAAGCTTCACTAAATGTTTAGCACTACTGGGAAATTACTCTGTAACTCCATTTCCAAGTTTTATAAAACAGTGGTGTGAACATATTCCCCAACATGCCTATAACATGAACAAGTAGCAAGGCCTTGAAGTGAGAGGATGGGACAAATAAACCTGGTCCAGTATCACAGAAGCTAGGCTGGTTGGTTGGTTACCAGAGATGTAGGAGTAACTTCCAAAAGTCACCAGCTGTGGCAAGTGATTATGGAAAGTGAAAATCTGTCTACAAGTCCAGAGCCAGGCATGCCTTAGACAGGGTGATATAAACGAGAAGTGGAGTGATAAAATGGAGAACTCAGTGTCCCTGACAAACCCTAAGGTTCAGGCAAGAGTGAAGGAGATGTTGACAGTAGAAACTCCTAATGCTCACTGAACTCTCACTGGTATCAAGCACTGTTCATTCCTCATTCTTAATGCTTACAAAAAGTCTTATAAAGTAGGGGCAATTATTACCAGCATTTCACAGACAAGAACAATGAGGGTCCCGGAGATGAGAACAATTCTAGGTCACAAAGTTTAATGGATGGCTAACTAACAGTGACCAGTCTTCTTGGCCATTCCACACATCATCTCAAAATTCACCTCTGCCTCTCTCCCTTAACGACTGAACAATGGTGCCAATGACAGCTACTGAATTTTGAGAGGAGGGGTAGAATAAATGAGGTAAAGTAATGGAAGTGAATATGTTTTGGAAACTGAAAATGTCTACAAGCATCGGGAACAATTATGATTACTTTCCTCACCTGTTCTAGAGGAGAGAAGATACTCTTTGACCAACAAAAGACTATCTCCAGTGTGATACAGCGGACATTCGTCTTTAGCAAATGATAATAGATATTCTGGTCACACAGTGGAGTTATAGCCACAGACATTGTCATTGGGCTTGGTAATGATTTTATAGGCATATGGTAGTTCTAATGAAGTGCTGAGAGGGTTTACAAGGGTCTACCTGCCTGCAAACATTAGGACCCAGCTGGCCTCCTTGTCCTCTTAGTTGCAGAAAGTATCCAATGATGTCTCATCACCTTGGTCATCTTTATAGCAAGGTGATGAGTACTGTGCTTGGGTAATCTGATGAGAACCTTGCCCTCTTGATTGCAGCAGCTGCCTTTCCCACATGGCCTCCTCTATGGTTATTTAAAACATGGAGAGTGTGAGTGGCGATGAGGGACATCAAGGGTTGCTCGAGGGACGCCTGTTCAGATCTTGTTTACAAACTTCCTAACCTCCCGCCTTTTCCCTGCCAGGGACAAGGAGTCTCTGGTGTGCCCTGCAGATATTCCACCAACGATGCTTTTAGGCAATGCTGTTTTCTTCCCTTTTTATGTATACATATTTGTCAAAGTATCGAAGACTCCCACAGCTGTTCCATGAGCTCCTAGCTTCTAAGAATGTGTTTCCTCTACAAACAATAGCCTGCCTCTAGAGCTGCCCTCAGAAACCCTTGATGCCATTTCTGTACTCCCAATTCCCAGCTTCTTCTCTTGCCAAACATTTCTTCAGGGGAAGACCAGAGGCAGTGAAGGTGAAGACACATTTCTTAGAGTAACCAGAAGACCAGGTGACCTCTGCCTACAGCCCTTGCAGCCTCCCATCTCCACAGGGTCCCTCTGAACTCCTCAGCAGACCTGTCAGTCCTTCACACTTGGCCCTGGCCCACTTCAATTTTCCCCTCCATCTCTCAAGGTGCTCCATACCAGAGTCTACCCAAATGCCTAAATCTTCCCTCTGACTGCCAGGCCCTTGTAACAAAAGGGAAAGAATGACTTCTTTGTTCTTCGGTGGCAAGCTTCTGGCTCAGGCTGCCGACTATAAAGGGCTTATCTTCACTGCTGATGGAGACATTGTAATTCCTTCCTGTTTGCTAATCACTGCTCCTCAAGGCACCTTTTCATCCACCTCTCTCCTTTCCCGCAGCAAACCAGGTAACACCTATCATAGACCCTCCTGGAGTCCAGCTGTCACCTCAGGCACTATATTTAGAGCCCAAACAGGTGGAGAGTGCTGGCCACGCAGGCATTGGTGATGTCTTTATGCTGCCCTGAGAATGAGTAAATGCTACTTTCTTCTTACCTTTAAGCTACCTCCTTACTTTGCAAGGAGCATGTATATCTTGTCTCTTTGATTTAATGACTCTTCACTTCCCCTTGGCTATTTCTCTTTCCGTTCACTTCTAGTTTGTGTGAGTTTATGAGCAATTATGACTTTAGAATTTTGCAAAATTGTTGAATTTATAGAGATGCCCTCAGGTGTCAGGAATCGTTCACACTTGCCAGAATCACTGATTCAAGCTATAACCATCAGTTCTGTTTTGTCATTGATTGATCATCCCTGAAAGTTCTAGCAAATAATGTGCTAAGAAATGTCTCTGCCAGTCTCCTGAAAGGATACCTGTATTTAAAAAAATTAAGTGACAAATAACTCAAGATGAAGCTCTCTATTATAAAAGTGATGTATTGTTTATATTGTTACCAGACAAAACTTCCAAATTTCTGTTACCTGCCCCCTAAAAGCCAATCTCTGAGACAAGTATTTGGGTGAGTGATCAAGTAAAGTTTTTTTAAAAATAATATTTAGCCTTGCTTGCAGACAAATAAACATGGGGCAGATCGCATGTTTGAATCTTCAGGCCTGTCTGAATTGGGCAGGCTTAACAGCAGTTTTTATATGAGGAGCTACATGGGGATGGTGGGGTTAGAGGCACAATGAGAGCAGTAGGGAGGGGCCTGTCCAAGAGCGGTGGACAGGGGTCCTTATCCCAGAGGTGGCTGGCAGTATATGCATACGGAGCCTGAGCTGGCTGGTATCTCCACCTCAGCATTTCCATTTGTCGATGTTCCTGAAGAAAGCTGAAAAAAAACTGCAAAGATTGGTACCTTCCTGAGCCAGGTAAAAAGGAAGTCAGGCATTTTAAGAAAAGAGCAGAAAAACGAAAAGGAATTAAATCCTGGCTGTCTGTTTTAATTTCCCTTTTTAAAACTGGGGTATCTACAGCTTCCGTCCTGTGTCAATATTCCTTTCCTAAGGCAAGAGTGCTTCAGGAACGCGGCATGGGACAGGAAGCAGAACCACAGAAGATGCCCTATCAGTGCAGGGTGTGTTTTCAATCACTAACATTTGAGATATTAAAAGAGCAAATTAGACATAAGGAAGCAAAACAGAGATGAGGAAGATACATGCCATTCTACATAAAGAGCACCAGGGAATCAAAGAACAAAAATCTTCCTCCAGTGTCAACATAGAGAAATGGCTTTTCCGTAGAACAGGCACCCTAAATTCTGACTTATAGCCTCCCAAACTGTGAGAAAATCAATTTCCATTTGTTGAAGCCACTCACTTCTGATATTTCTATTACAGCAGCCCCACATAACTAAGACATGACAAAGTTGGCCAATGCCACCAACAATCTCAAAATGACACACTGCCCTGTGTTCTAAATAACTGAAAATAAGTGTTACCAGGGACCAAAGAGAGTGTCACAATGCACAGTTGAACATTTTGTTTGCAGCCATTCAGATGGGCCTCTTTGGAGATAATACACAATGATACAGTTTGATTACAAGCTCCCTTTCCTTGGCAACAAGAGGGAGGAGAGCAAGGATCCAGGAAAAGGTGCTGGAGAACAGCACAGTTTCTGCCGTGAGTTCTTGTAGAGTCTGGTGTTTTTCCTAACAAAAATGGCTCCAAGTGGCTACATAAATGATCAGGGTGAATGCAGGATTGAAACAATTCATTGTCTTAATGCTCCATACTCAATATGAAGGGTTTTCTTTTTTTTTATATCAATTTTAAATAAAATATCTTCATATTGCATCTAGATGTTTGCTGTCTAGATCAGCTACTGAGGACAGCTCAGAATTTTAATAATTTTCTGTTGATCTTGCATGCTTAACAGATGTTTCTGGTACCAGAAAATATTTGCTTGGAGTTTTATTTTTATATTCTAGGACTGATTTTGAAACTGGAGTTACAGATAACACGTTCCACAACTGTGTTAGGACCCACGAGGCCACCTGCCACAAAAGACAGCTTCCCCTGTTTTTCTTTGTCCTTGAGGCATACTTCAAGATCACAGGCAAACTGCTCTTTAACAACTCTCAATTACACTTGCTAAGCTCTGCAGATCAAAATTGTATTCAGACTGTGCAACCAATAAGTGTTTTTTTTTTAATTGTATGCTAAATCGATAAGATTCACAGGTGTGCTCCAAAACTTGTTTTAACTTTTTATGAGTTTTGAAAATAAAAAATTATACTGATATCTCTGATTTTATGACAAGTACATGTTAAAAATTTAGATTAAGAACTAATTTGTTGTGGTTAGACACTGTCAGTTAATTCCATCTCACAGTGACCTCATATTACAGAGTAGAAGTGCCCCATAAACAGACTGGAAGGAAGGACCTGCCAGCCTATTTCTGAAAAGTAATTGACTGGTGAAAACCTTATGGATAGCAGTGGAACATTGTCTGATACAGTGCCAGGAAATAAGTGCTTCATATTAGGAGGTCTGACAGGGGAATAGCTGCCTTCTCAGAATAGAAAACTTTAGTGGTGTACGTGGAGTAAAGATTTGGAACCTTCATTTGCTGATATGACCCAACTCAAAATGAGAAGAAACATCTTCCAATATCCATTAACAATCAGAATATGAAATGTACACAATATAAATCTAGGAAAATTGAAAGTTATTAAAAATGAAATGGAACACATGAAGATCAATCTCCTAAGCCTTAAAAAAATAAAATAAAATTGCCATTGAGTCCATTCCAATTCATAGTGACTATATAGGGCAGATTGTAACTTCCCTTTAGGGTTTCCAAGGAGTAACTGGTACATCTGAACTGCCAACCTTTTGGTTAGCAGGCAAACTCTTAACCACTATGCCATCAGGGTTCCCATCATAAGTATTAGTGAGCTGAGATGGACTGATATTGGCTGTTTTGAACTGGAAAATTATGTGATCTACTATGCCAGGAACGACAAATTGAAAAGGAATATTGAATTTGTCATCAAAAAGAACATACCAAGATCTATCCTAAAGCAGAATGCTTTCAGTGATAGGATAATATACATATGTCCATGTAGAAAACCACTTAACACAACTGTCAAATTTGCACACCAACCGTTAATGCCAAAGATGAAATAATTGAATTTTTTACCAACTTCTCTAGTCTAAAATTAATCAAACATGCAATCAAGATGCATTGATTATCACTGGGGATTGCAACAGGAAAGTTGGCAACAAAGAAGTATCAGTAGTTGGAAAACATGGCCTTCATGACAGAAACCACTCCAGAGATAGCATGGTAGAACTTTGTAAGATCAATGATTTACTCATTGCAAGTAACTTTTTTCAACAACATAAACAACACATGGACCTCACCAGATGGAATACACAGAAATCAAATTGACCACAACTGTAAAAAGAGACTATGAAAAAGCTCAATATCATCAATTAGAAAAAGGCCTGAGACCAACTGTGGAACAGACCATGAATTGCTCCTCAGCAAGTTTGAGCTGAAGTTGAACAAACTTAAAAAAGGTCCAAGACAGCCTGACTAAATGTATCTCATGTGACTCTAGATACCATCTCAAAAACAAATTTGACACACTGAACACTAATAACCAAAGACCAGACAAGCTGTGGAATGACATCGAAGGCATCATGTAAATAAGTAATTAAGAAGTCATTAAAAGGACAAAAAAGAGAAAATACCAAAATGGACATCAGAAGAGACTCTGAAACCTGCTCTTCAGTGGAGTAGCTAAAGCAAAAAGAAGATGAACTGAAAGAGCCAAGCAGAAGATCTCAAAGGGCAGCTCAAGAAGACAAAGTAATGTATTACATATAATGACATGCTGAAAGGCCTGAAGATAAAAAAATCAGCTTGACATTTCTCAAGCTGAAAGAACTGAAGAAAGAATTCAAGTCTATGGTTGTCATTTTAAAGGATTCTGTGGGGAAAATACTTCAGAGAAAGAGTCAAAAGAAGGTGAAAGGAATACACAATCACTGATTCGAAAACCATTGGTTGACTTTGAACCACTTCAGAAGGTAGCTTACAGTCAAGAACTAATACTCCTAAAGGAAGATGTTGAAGCTGCACTGATCACAAACCACTGCTGTCAAGTTGATTCCAACTAATAGTGACCCTATAGGATAGAGTAGAATTGCTGCGTAGTTTCCAAGGAGCACCTGATGGATCTGAACTGCCAACCGTTTAGTTAGTAGACACAACCCTCAACCACTACACTAAAAGGTTTTTCAAGCTGCACTGAAGGCACTGGCAAAAAAACAAAGCTCCAGGAATTGATGAAATACAAATAGAGATATTTCAACAAATGGATCCATCACTGGAAGTGTTCCACTATGCCAAGAAATTTTGACAAGAGGTACCTAGCCAAAAGATGGGAGGGGATCTATATTTGTGCCCATTCTAAAGAAAGGTGATACAACAGACTGCAGAAAGTATCAAGCAATGTCACAAATGTCACATGCAAGTAAAATGTTTCCAAAGATAATTAAAAAACAATTACAGCAGTATATCAACAGGGGGAACTGTCAGAAAGTCAAGCTGGCTTAGAAAAGGGCATATGATGAGGGATATCATTGTTAATACCAGATAGACCTTGGCTGAAATCAGAGAATAACAGTAAAATGTCTGCCTGTGTTTTAACTGACTATCAAAAACACTGGACTGTGGATCACAACAAATTATGGATAACATCACAAAAAGTGGAGTTTCAAACACTTGGACCTCTTTAAACTGTTGAAATCAAAGATGTCACCTTGAACACTAGGTGCACCTGACCCAAGCCATGATATTTTCCTTGGCATCATATACATGTGAAAGCTGGACAGTGGATAAGGAGGACAGAAGAACTGATGCCTTTGAATTCTGGTGTTGGAAAAGAATACTGAATATACCAAAGACTACCAAAAGAACAAACAGATCTGTCCTAGAAGTACAACCAGAGTAGAGTGCTCCTTGGAAGCAAGGATGATGAAACTACGTCTTACATACTTTAACATGTTGTCAGGAGGGATCAGTCCCTGGAGAAGGGCATAGTGCTTGGTAAAATACAGAGTCAGCAAAATAGAGGAAGACCCTCAACAAGGTGGAATGACACAGTGGCTGCAACAGTTGGCTTAAGCATATAAACAATTGAGGGCATGGTACAGGACCAGGCAGTGTTTTGTTTGTTGTGTTTAGGGTCACTGTGAGTTGGAACCATCTTTAAGGAAGTAAATTGTCACATCTATCTTCCACAAAGTCACTGGGGTGGGAGGAAGTTTGAACTGCCAACCTTTCAGTTAATAGCTGATTGCTTAGTCATTACACCACTAAAGCCACAAATTAGTTATTAAATCAATAAAGTGTCTCCTTTTTTCAGGTTTTATAGATTTAGATTAAGACCTATGCACAGAGGAGCTCTGTGGAATGGCTAATCACAATTGTCATCACCATTTTTTAGTGCTAATTGAGATGCCAGGTTTCCCAGTGCTGAGTGGGCTGGTTGACAGGTGCCCCAGTCTGCCTGGCCTGGGATCTATAGGCACAGGTGGATTGATTGTTGACAGCCGTCCAGTGGGCTCAGAGTAAATAACATGCAAAACTCTAATGGAAGGGGTCTCAGCCAACGGCCAGGCACAATGTCCTCGACCCAGTTTCATCACTGATTTGCCAGCCACTTCATGTCACGCAACCACAATTTGACCAGGATTTATCAAAACATTGCAGAATGAGTCATGAGAGAGAAGACCACTTTCTTTCTAAAAAGGAGAAAAGTCTTCTTGGAAGCACAGTGGGAAACGAGAGAAGAAATCAAAATAGTAGCGGCGTGTACCAAAGCTGAATGTATCAATGGTTCTTTGATGTTCTAATATCTGATCATTATCAGCTCCTTTTTACCTCTTCCAGCATCTGAGAGGCTGGGAGGGGTAGGGATGGCACACTAAGCCAGAACCAGGAGTCCACATTTCACTCCAGCTCTGTGATGGGAATAACACTGGGACCCTCAGCCTGGAAGTAACTCCCTGAGGCTCAGTTTCTTTGGCTGTGCTAAAAGCTTGTTAAGGATTAGAAGGTAGCTTTAGATTCATAAATTTATCTTGTTATATCTGTACAACCACCAGGTGAGAGAACGGAAACCCTTGACCTACTTTAAAGTTCCAAGAAGTTACAAGACTTCCCTCAGGTCATTTAAAGGGTTACAGAGGAAGGACAACATCAGTTGTCCTGGAATCAATTCAAAGCCACATGTGTCAGAGTAGAACTTACTCCATAGGGTTTTCATTGGGTGATTTTTCAGAAGCGCCTTGCCAGGCCTGTCTTTTAACATGTCTCTGCCTGGACTCCAACCTCCAAAGTTTCGGTTAGAAGCTGAGCGCATTAACCGTTGTACCACCACCCTTGATATCCTGAGTTCTGCCAGTTTTCTTTCTACTACCCTTACCATTATGGAGGAGGAAGCTGTAGTTGACAGGGAGTTCTCTGCTTATCAACTTGCTTAACTTGCCCATAGCTTGGGAAACTTTTGTCAAACAAACCAAGAATAATTCCACATCCCAGAGCCTGGGTTTTCTGACCCCCTCATTCACCTCCCTGAAACTCCCAGGTGGCATCTGGCACCGCAGAAACTTGCCTTATTGGTTCTGGCAATGCTCCTGATTACCTGCTTTATCAAGAAGGGGGTAGTGTGTCAGTTCTTTGCAGGGTATTAATAAAGATAAGAAGCCTTAGCTACCAAACCATTTTTTAAACCCCTCCCTTGGTTTCCCTGGCTGCAGGGCTGCGTGCACAGACACACAGAACCACTGATGCGGGGACTATTATTGCTCCCCCTCCATTGTCATTGTAATGTTCCTTCAACTGCCCTTTTGTAAGTTCCTAGAGGGCAGGGACCGTGTCCTGGGCCTTTTTTTATGAATCCATGCCTTCCTGCTTCCATTCACTTACCATACAAACTTTTATTGAGTGCCGCCCTCATTGTGCCCACCAGCGTGCTGAGGATGCAAAGATGCTTCACATCTGGGTGCCTTCCATAGCTGTCTACCCTTGCCTTCAGTCCTTGTCCACTGAACAGAAAAGGAGCCCAGAAAAGACATGGGCTGCATCATCCATGGTAGCCGAAAGGCCACAAGGCAGTAGAGACATCTCCTTTCATCACCACTGCCCCACCCAAACATCTATGTTGTTATTGTTAGTTGTCTAATTGGCTTACTCGTCACAACGTTATGCACAACAGAACAAACCGTTGTCTACTCCAGTGCCTGCTTCAAGCTTGCTGGTATGCTGTTTGGGGTGGTAGGTATTTTCAGTGCATTCCAGCCTAGGGAAAACCCCGGTGGCATGGTAGCTAAGTGTCACAGCTACTAATCCACCAGACACTCCTTAGGAACTCCACGGGACAGTTCCATTCTGTCCTGTAAGGTCACCATGAATCAGAATCAATAGAACAGCAATGAATGGGGTTTCTGTTGTTGGTTTTCTTTTTTAAAATCCAACCTAGGGGACCCTCTTTCTGCACTTTATCAGAAATGCTGTATTATAATCCATAGATTTTCTATTGGCTATTTTTCATAAACATATTACTAGACGTTTCTCAGTCTGTCTTAGTCCGGAAATTCTGCTGAAACATGTCTACCATGGATGACCGTGCTGCCATTAAAAGTAACTGTGTCATAGCTTCCAGCATCACAGCAACACACAAGCCACCACAATACAACAGAGTCACAAACGTAGGTGGTTCTTAATAAATATCCATTTAGTATTAGATTACTGCATAGTATATATAACATGTGCCACAAGAGAGACTAAAGAATAAGAACAAAACATAGAGGAATTCCTCTTTCTTCAAGCCCCGCATGATGTGTCCTAATGTGCTAAAACATACTGGCATTGCTTCCCTTTGCCTGGTAATACCAAAAGCTCAAATCTGAGGCATCTCGCCCTAATACCCATCTTTGCTTTATTTCCTGGTTTCAGTGAGAATTTAAATTTAAGAACAAAATTTGTTGCACTGATGTTTTTAGGATGACAGTTTTGTTTTCAAGTTTCTCTGGAAAGAGAACATATTTGAATTCCTTCAGTTTGTCTACTCTAAGGACAGAATTGTGTGTAGAAACTGCTCACGATACTGATTAAATCAAGCCTTTAGTGCTAGGAGAGGAAAGTAGACTTACATATTGAAAATGTCTTTAAACAGAGAGATATTTTCAATAGCCTACTTTACATTTCTTTGAGTCCTCCATGCAGCTAACACACTGTTCACCTCTTGTCAAACCCAGTCACTTTAGCAGATAAGACACTCATGCAGAGCATCCAGGTTAGTGACCAGAGGTCACCCAGCTAGTTGGGGACTGGTGTCAGATCTCTTGCTTCTGGTCAAGGACAGAAAAGTAGTTTCAAGAACACTTGCAATGGTTGAGCTTCATCCCACCATTCCCATTCTGCAGGAAGGCCTGAATTAGTACCTATATTGTGACATCTAAATTAGCAAGGTGGGGACATTTACACCTAAGCACAAGGGGAGTAGTTACAGCATGGCAAAAAAGAGCAGGAAAAACAAATTCTTAAAAGAACATTTAGCTTTATAATAGTTTTCTTTTATAAAATGACAACATGAATTAGCTTAGTTATCTTTCCACATCTCTACTCTAAAACCAAGTGGTTTGTTTTGTAAGAAAACGTGTATGCTGATCCATATAAAAATGCCAATATTCAAATGTTTTAGACCTACAAAAACATTTATTTCAAACAGTTCAAAGTAACTGTTGTGTAACATAATCAGAAGGCTCCTTATGGTGTGGGTATTTAAGTAGAAAATTTATTACTCAGGTACAAGAATATATCTACTTGGGGTTTAAACATGAGATACGGAAGTTTCTAGTATAATAACAGCTAACCAAAATAAGAACATAAAATCAGCAACAGATACAACATTTGAATGAATACTGAAATTTCTCTTAGAAGAAAAGAAATCAGGAAAAATCAAATAAACAAGTGTTTATATAAAGGGTAATATGTGAAGCAGTGGATGGATGGATACAAACTTCCTATTTCCCTTTCAAAAATGTCCTCTTTCAGAGGAGAAGCCATAATGAAGACACTTGTGAAATGGTCATAAGGCAAGGAGATTTCTCTAGCCAGGTAAGCACAGAGCAGACACCCTGGAGGGGACATGGGTTCAAACAAAGGCCCCCCTGTTCTCAGAGCAGGCAAAACACAGATGGTTGGTTAAACATTGCCAACATACTTGAGCAGTGCCACTCAGCGGTCAACCCTGCTTAACAGCCACAGAGGAACTATGCAACCACACATTAGCTAATTTCAGCCTGGCTAAGGCTAGTGCTTATCTTTGTTAGTTTTGTGAAGATTAAGGCAGTTTTTCTGCTTTGAGTGCATCTCATCTGCCTGGCGAAGCACTCCTGAATTTTTGTCTGAATTTTTAATGCTACATCAGGCTGAGCCAAACCAGCCAGTGTAAAAACTTGCTCTCACTCTTAGCTGAAAGTGCTGCTTCTCCCATAACCTGGGCTACTTTACTTTTGCTTCAGGGAAAACCATTCCAGAGCTACAGTGGCCTCCTCAATGAGACCTTCCATATGGGATTCAAAATGCATCTGTGGTAGACTCATACCTCCTAATTAGGACAGGTTAATTTGCTACTTTGGGGAAAAGGGCAAACACCATGGTGAATTCTATCTGGTGAATCATGGTTCCAATTAAACATATTTGCTTTCAGAAGGAGGCCCTTGGCGTCTTATCTTTATGTACAGAGGAAAATATAGCTCAACCTAGTTTTGCAGCCAATGGAGTCACACCTGCCCTGATGGTCTGTTGAGGTGGAGCCTCTGTTCTCTGGGACCCTCCCACTTGTCATCCTCTCTGTGATCTGCAGCTGAAGCGCTAGAGTATGAAAGTGGTTGCCCATCATGTAGGCTGTGCCTAAAGACCCAAGGCAACATGGGAGCTAAAGCCACTACCTGGGTATCTATCTTAGCTGAAAGTGAGATACCTTGATCAGTTAGGATTTCTGACAGTTTAGATGTCTTAATCTTCATAATACTTGGTGTGTGGCTACCCACCTCAGGGAACAAGTCCTGTATTTACTTTAAGTAGCCTCCTCTGCCTAAGCTAGAACACTTCCAGATATAAAATCAAACTGTGTACAATAGATAAGTCTTAAAACTAGCTTTTTTTTTAACCACATCAGTAAGAGCTCAGAAAAGACTGAGGCAGTTGATTGAAATGCAAATCATAATGTGGATGCAGAAATGCACCCTTGCACACATGCACACACACAAGGATACATGCAGAGAAATACACAAGACCACACACAGGTCAAAAGGAACAGCTTTTGAGGCAAGGAATGATACTTCTCGCTGGGTTGGGGCTTCAGAGTCTCCACTTAGGATCAGATAGTTCTCACAAAGGGTCAAATCAGTAGTTTTTAGTAGTCCCTGGGTGACGTAAACAGTTCGAACTCAATTACTACCTGAAAAGTTGGCAGTTTGAATCCACCCAGGGTGCCTAGAAGAAAGGCCTACTTCTCTATAGAGCAGTTCTACTCTGAAACACCTGGGGTCACCACAAGTCAGAATCTACTCATTACCAAATTTTTTTTTTTTGATTGTTAGCAAGTAGTTGACTAGGCCAGAAAGCAAGGCCTGGTGGTCAACTTCTGAAAGTCAGCCAAAGAGAACTGTATGGGACAGAACAGTCTGGTCTACAACCAGTTATAAGAATGGTACAGGACTGGGCACCATTGTGTTCTGTTGTGCTTGGGGGCACCATGTCTCAGGGTCAACTCAGTAGCAGCTAACAACAACAAGCCCTGAGATGCCACTTGAAGAAATGAAAGCCATTTGGTTTCTAAGAGCTTTCTGTTTAGATACTGGGGAACAGTAGAAACCAGTAAAAAAATAAAGTGCTAACCTTGTGATACCATATTACCAGTATGGGCTGGAACGTTCACTCTAAAACTCTTTATAATATTTAACAAAACCTTACACAAAGCTTTAGTGCAAAGGGTTAAAACATTGCAATCCTCAGGTCATGACACACTTTATTCATCAATCTACACAAACCTCCTCCCTTGTTTTGTTTTATATTATTACTTTTCCCATCCACCAGGCGCTCCTTGAATACTCTGAGGGTCAATTCTATCCTGGCCCCTAGGGTCACCATGAGTAGGATTTGACTCAACGACACTTAGCTGGCTTGGCTTGATCCCTGATCCATAGTCTGGTTCCCAAACTACTCATTCTACAGGGACCAACCAAAGCACTTCAGATGCACTGGATACATTTGACTCTGAATGTAGATTACATTAGATTTACAATGGAAAGGTTAGTTTTAAAATTTAAATAAGTAAAAATTAAATAGAATTCAAATTTAATTCCTCCCTCAAACTAGTCAAGTCTCACGTGCTCAAGAGCCACATGATGCCACAGGGTATTAAGTCAACTTTTAACTGTTACCAGACAACTCTAAATCGTTGCTTTTTTTTCCATTCTTGATCACAGTTTTCATCTTGAGTATTTATTAAACACGTGCCATTACGATCAGCTTATCCATGAGATCTTGAATTATGAAGTTTTTTGTCTTTTCTCTCACCATTTTGAGGGGGCCTGGGACTCCTGTTTTATGAATATAAAACTTTTTCCTAATATTTTATTGTGCTACGAGTGACAGTTTACAATCCAAGTCAATTTCTCATACAAAAATTTACGTGTACATTGCTATGTATCCACCTGTTCTCCCCACAGTGTGACACCACACTGCCACTTTTGACAGTGTACTTCTAGTGTCCATTCAGGCAGGTCCCGACCCCCTCTACCTTCTTATCTCACCTCCGGACAGGAGCTGCCCAGTTAGTCTCATGTATCTACTTAAGCCAAGGCACAAACTCTCTGCCACGATCATTTCATGTGCTATACTCCAGTCTAATTTTTGTCTGTAGAGTTGCCTTCCGGAATGATATCCATTCTAGGCTGAAAGAGAGTCCATGGGCCACGACTTCCAGGGATACTCAAGTCTGTTAGAACATCAAGTTTGGTCTTTTTATAAAGTTGGAGTTCTGCACCCCGTTTTTCACTAGCTACTTCAGAGACTGTTGTGTTCCCTGTCAGGGCAGTCATTGGTGATGACGGGGTATCATCTAGTTCTTCCGGTATCATGCTGATGTGGTCTCTGCATTATGTGGACCTTTCTGTCTCTTAGGTTCATATTTTTGGTATGTCTTTGATGTCCTTTATTTTCCTTTGTTCCAGGTGGGTTGGGACCCACGATGATTCTTCTTAGATGGCTTCTTGCCAGCTGTTAAGACCCAGATGTCACTCACAAAAGTGGGATGCAGAACACTTTCTTTAAAAAGTAAATATTCCCTGAAATCATGGTCCCCAGACACCTGAAGTTGCTACTCTGTCCTTCAAAGTATTGGATTATATTTAGGAAACTTCTTAGCGTTATATCTAGAAATCTTCTTTGCATTTGGTTAACTCCAGTTGTGCTGACTTCTCCTCTATTGACTGCTGTCCCTCTCTTCACCTAACTTAATTCTTGTCTGCAGTCTAATTAAAGGCTACCCCCTTCATCCCTCCCTACCTTGTAACAATCAAAGACTATTTTCTTCTGTGTGTAAACTTTTTCTCAACTCCTTATAATAGTGGTCTCACACAATATTTGTCCTTTTGCAACTGACTAATTTCTCTCAACATAATACCATCCAGGTTCCTCCATGTGATGAGATATTTACCAGGTTCCTCATTGTTCTATATCATTGCATGGTATTCCATTATGTGAATATGCCATAGTTTATTCATTCACCCATCAGTGGACACCTAGGTTTATTCCATCTTTTTGGTATTGTGGACAGTGATGTAAATAATATTGGTGTACATGTATCTACTCACATGACAGTTCTTATTTCTCTAGGGTATATTACAAGAACTGTTATTGCTGTATCATAATGTCTCTCTAGCTTTTCAAGGAAGCACCAACTCGATTTCCAAAGTGATTGTATCAATTTATAATCTCATCATCAGTGTATAAGTGTTCAGTCTCTCCACTGCCTCTCCAGCATTTATTATTTTGTGTTTTTTTGATTGATGCCAGCTTTGTTGAAGTGAGATGGTATCTCATCGTAGTTTTGATTTGCATATCTTTAATGGCTAATGATTGTGAGCATTTTCTCATATAGGAGGACTGACAAGTTAAGTTCACAAATTCATCTTAGAAAAAGTGCTACATATCTCATATTACTACAGTCACTTTGAAGTCCTCCCTTTGTGAAGCTATGTGGTAATGCCAGTACCTAGTCCACTGTTAAAAGCAATTTTGGAACTCTTTTTCTGGAATGATCATCAGAGCTGTCATTGTATTCCCCTTGATATCCCGAATGCCATCAGAATGTCTTCCTTTCAATATTTCCTTTATCTCTGGGTAAAGAAAAAAGGTTTTAAGGGCCAGATAAGTAGAAAGGGTGTTCCAATACAGTTGTTTGTTTACTGGCTAAAAACTGACTCACAGGCAACTGTACAATTAATTTTGCAAACTTGCAACTGTACCATTGTATGCAATGGCCATTCTGAAAAGAGTTCCAAAATTGCTTTGAGGAATGGACTAGGTACTGGCATCAGTGCACAGCTTCCCAAGGGGACTGAAGGTGACCATAGCGATATTCAGTGATAAGGGACGTAGCACTTAGAACAATTAAGTTTGTGGGTTTAATTGTCAAACCTTGTATCTGTTAGCCACTTTAATATCTTGTTTGGTGACATGCTCTTTCATATCCCTTGTCTGTTTTTTAATAGGATCATTTGTATTTTTGTTGTTGAGGTTTTGCAGGGTCTTATAGATTTTGGAGTTTAGATGCTGATTGAATTTGTCTTAGCCAAATATTTTTTTCCCAGTCTGTAAGCTGTCATTTTATTCTTCTGGTGAAGTATTTGATTCTTAGGAGCTCCCAGTTATGTATTTTCTCTTCTGATGTTTGTGCATTGTTAGTAATTTTTGTATTCTGTTTATGCCATGTATTATAGCTCCCAGTCCTGTCCCTATTTTTCTTCCATGGCATTTATCCTTTTAGGTTTTATACTTAAGTTTGTGATTCATTTTGAATTAGTGGGTCTTGTTTCATTTTCTTGCAGATGGATATCCAGTCACAGTAATACCATTTGTTAAAAGACTTTCTTTTCCCTGATTTACAGACCTGAAGCCTTTGTCTAACATCAGCTGCTCATAGGTGGATGATCTTGGGTCTGAATTCTCAGTTCTATTACATTGGTCTATATATCTGTTTTTCTATCAGTATCAGGCTGTTTTGACTACCATGGTGGTATAACAGATGCTAAAGTCAGGTAGTGTGAGGCCTTCTTCTTCCTCAGCAATGCTTTACTTATCTGGAGCTTCTTCCTTTTCCATATGTAGTTAGCAATTTTTTTCTCCATTTCATTAAAAAATACCATTGGAACTTATATTGGAATCATATTGTATCTATAGATAGTTTTGTGCTCACCATGCTGACTGCAGCCAATTCCTGGCAGGTCATATCTGGCCAGTCCTAGTTACTTCTAGATCTAGTCTCCCACCCCTATCACTTGGTCTGATTTGTAAACTTTCCCTTTAATGTTCAGGGCCTCTAGAACGTCGTATGTAATTGATTCATTTTTTTTTCCTTGGGATCTTTGTTGTTAGAGGGATCATAAGAAGCACCTAACTACTTTGCCATTTTGACCTCACCCTCTAGGTATTAACCTTTTGTTCTCCATATTCTTTGCTGTTCTATTTTTCATCTCTTTATCCTCCTGAGGCCTTCTGAGTTTTTTAACCTGGTCTTCTGCTCACTAATTTGTCCTTCAGCTTTATTCATCCTGTAATTCTTTCATCTGTTACTCTCTTTATGCCATCAATTGCCTTTTGTATGTACATGGTCGAGTCATTCTGTGTTGTGCTTCCTTGGTTTGGCTGATCTTTTTTAATTCCTTGTCTGCCTGACCTACTTGAGTGGTGTCGTATGATATACGTCATCCAGTTTTCAAGTTTCCTTCCCGACAATTTACAAATTCAAATGTACTCTGGAATACCAGCAGCCTTGGCTAGTCAGGTGTCCCTGAACAAGGGCTCAGGCAGAAAGGTAAGGGATGGCATCTCTGACAAGGGCCTCTATGGTTACAGCTGACCAGACCACTCTCATAATAACCCACCCTGCCCCATGACGAGCCTGCTGGGGAACACTTTGGCCTCTACTTTCTATCCAGAGCTGGCTCTGTGGAAGTCATCACCTTCTCAGGTGGCTGAGGGGGAAGAGAGTGTGCTCAGGGCTAGCCAACATGTTGTTTCTTGTCTCTGCCTCTGTACCCCGGTTGCTTCCGTATAACTCCAGGCAGGCAAGTTGGTTAAGAACAAGATGATGGTACAAGTCAAAGAAATATGGGGAAAGAAAAGCCTCTGTCTGGGAAGCCTAGCCAGTCTCTCACTTGGTACCTAGACCCTTTCACTTAGATTGCCGGTTACATTCTACCTCTCCTCTGCTGCTTCACCAACTTTGGGTTTAACAAAGGCATAACACCTCAGTTTTTTTGGTTAAACATCTTGTGAGAGAAAACACGTTTCAGAAAATTTCATTTTGAAATGCTCATAGAAGGTTTGGGAAAAACACCAAACTAAATAAAATATCTAAATGACTATCATTTCACTGTATCCTTTTCAACGAATTACTGAGACTTGAAGTCAGAATCAGAGATGTGTTGGTGATTTTTTTAACCTTTCAAACCTTGTCAGTGAAGAGGCAAGTTATACACCCTATTTAATATTTGGTGTCTCCCACTTTGGGTTTGGGAGGATTCAATAAAAAAATCCCCTATGGGCACACATTTGGGCCTCATTTAGCAAGGGAAATATCGCAAGCTCTCTAGGCCTCAGGTTCATATTCCCATACTTACTTGTAAAGAAGGTATAGTGCATGTACGGAATCCTAACACCATGCCCAGCTTAATAAATATTTCTCTGAATAAAATCTTAGGTAATCAACTCATCAGTGTCTCATATCCACTGATAACAAACTAGGTCTCACAATTCAACCATGTTGCTCACAATTTGGCAATGAAATCCAACTATGAAGCTAAGGCTTATTTAAAACCTTAGAAGGTAGGATGTAGTTCTAGCTACCCATCATTACAATGACAAATAAACAGAACCAATTTTTTAGATAAAAACTTTTCCTGAACTGGGAATTGCTTAGATCTGCCCTTCCAATAGGTAAACATCAGAAACATGTGATTATTGAGTGCTTAAAAGGTAGCCAGCCTAAACTGACATGCGATATCAATACTCTGACGTTGATGACTTAGTGTAAACAAGTAAAAGATCTCACTAAGTATTTTTATATTTATCACATGCTGGCGTAGTATTTGGATGTATTGATGTTAAACAAAATATATTATTAAGATTAATTCCACCTGTTTCTTTTTACTTTTCAAAAGTCCATTCTACTTCTACAGTTTGACTAGAAAAATCATAAGATATTTAACAGGACACTATGTCTCTAAGACTTTATTTTGTTTGTTACAGTCTTTATTCACTTACTTATTTGATAAACATTACTGAGTACTCTCTGAGTACCAGACACTGTTCTAGGCAACTTGGCAGTTTCCTACAGACCTACTGCAGAAATCCAGGAGTGAGACATGGACCATGTGAGGGAGCAGTGAGGGTAAAGGAAAGCACCTGGGACCTAGATGTACTTTTGAGGCAAAACTAACTGGATGTCTCGACAGATTGACTAATCTTGTGAGCAGGATAGACAATAATTAGTCGAAATAAGAAATCAGCAATATGTAATATGTTCAAAATCAGTGAGTATTATAGAAAGAAAAAGAGCAAGAAGTGGAAAGGGAACAAGGGAAGTATGGGCAAATCGATTACAGTTTTAAATTGAGTGTTTCATTAAGAAAGTGCAAAAGACATGAAGGAGGTGAGAGTGTTATCTATGTTGGAGGAGGAAAGTGCTCCCAGATGAATCCAACAGCCAACAGACTGGTAGGCCTGCAGCAGATTGAGCAAGAGGAGAGTCATAGATGAAGTCCTTGGGTAGCACTAGTAACATGTTGGGATTTTTGCTTTAATCTGAATGAAACGGGAGCTGTTGATGGTCTGGGGTGTACCTTGAACTGCCTGACATTTATAGGGGATGATTCTGCCCACTTTGTTGAAAATAGGCTCTAGGTGGGCAAGGGTGAAAGGGAGGAATAAGACGAGGCTGTTGCAGGAATCCAAGAGTGAGATAGGGACTATGCAAGGAAGCACTGACGATAAAGAGAGACAACTGGAATCTAGGTGTACTTTAGAGGTGGAACTAACTGGACGTCTTGACAGATTGACTCTGTGGGATGTAAATGGAAGACAGAAGTCAGAGAATGTATCCAGCTTTCAGTTTAAGCACATGGAAAGATGCAGTTACTGAGAAACCACTTCATGTGCCAGACTGCATAAATACACAAAAACCAAAGCCTTTGCCAGCTAGCTGATTCCAGCTGATAGCAACCCTACATACAGATTAGAACTGTCCATGTAGCATTTCCAAGGACAGGCTGGTGGGTTCGAACTGCTGATCTTTCTGTTCATAACCAAGTTCTTAAACACTGCACCCCCCAAGGCTCTTTAAAAAGGAAACAAACAAACCCACTGCCTGTTAAGTCAATTCTGACTCACAGTGAAGGTAAAACAAACCATTAAAGAAATATTCCCTGCACTTCACAAGTGGGACAGCAAAGTGGCAAAGAAAGGCCCAATGGCTGTGCTAATGAATTGTATCCCTCCAAAAATATGTGTAGCCATGTGGCTGGGCCATGATTCCCAGTATCTTGTGACTGTCCTCCATTATGTGGTTTTCCTATGCTGTATATTAAAGGATTAGGGTGGGGCTGTAAATCCCTTCATAGGATTACCTCCCTGCTCCACTGTAAAGGGAGTGTCCCTGGAGTATGGCTTGCCCTACCCTTAATCCTTTCATCCTACGAGAGATAAAAGGACAGAGAAACAGGCAGAGAATTGGGAACCTCGCACCATCAAGAAAGCTGCACCTGGAGAAAAGCGCATCCTTCAGACCTCAGGTTCCTGCACCAAGACGCTGCCTGGACAAAGACTGATGCAATTCCGGACTTTCCTCCAAGGCCGACAAGGGTGAAAGCCTTCCCCTGGAGTAGACACCCTGAATAGGGACTTGCAGCCTACCAGGCTGTGTAAGAATAAACCTTCCTTTGCTAAAGCCATGCACTCTGTGATATTTCTGTTAGAGCAGCCCTAGCTGACTGAAACATGCACTGTGCCTATATGAGAACCCAGATGGGAAACGACAGCATCGATAACCCTCTCTCAGTCAGCTGCGTACAAATTCATCTGCCCAAAATATACAAGAAAAGGTATCCTAAGGTCAAGAAGCAGCATGGTCAAAGCCCAATGTTGACAAAGAAAGTGAGTTGTTTGGGGACTTGGAAGTAGAGCATGACTAGATGCTTGGTTGCCTCTGGGAAGGAAGCCCAACTTCAGAAGAGAGTGTTAATAAGTAAGGCCTGCTCATGGAAGGAGTATTCAGAGCTGAAGAGACTCAATCTTCTGTAAGCAATGGGCTCTCAGAAACTTTTGCGCAGAACAATACATGATCAAATTTGGGTTTTAGAAGGGTAAGTCAAGCTGTTTTTTGGAGAATAGACTAAGGAGAGGATAAATTAAAGATAAGTAGAGGAGTTAGGAAGTTATTGGAAACTCTGGTGGTGTTGTGGTTAAGCGCTAGGTCTGCCAACCAAAATGTCAGCAGTTGAAATCCACCAGGAACCCCTTGGAAACTCTATGGAGCAGTTCTAACGTGTCCTATAGGGTCACTATCAGTCAGAATTGACTCGATAGCACTGGATTTTGTTTGTTCTTTTTTAGGAAGTTATTAAAATTGTCCACAATTTTGTTGAAAGTTTTAACTAAAGAGAATTAGGAGAAAAAGGAGGAACTGATTGGAGAGATTTTTTGGAAGTTTGATTCACAGTAATCTGTGACCAATTAAAAGATGGACTTTCCAACATGTAAAATGAAGAATAAAAATGATTAACCTTGTCTCAGGTTGGGAGGTATAAAGTAGGGGGCTAGTATTAACTGAGAAGAGGAAAGTGACGAGCTAGGGAGAGAAATAGATTACAAGCACGATGACTTTGAAATGCATCTTAGTTGTTGTTCCCCCAGATGCAGACTCTGAAAGAAAGATTCATTTGTAAATAGCTTGTTTGGAAAATGATCTCAGAGCAAATTGTAGGGAAGTGAGTATGCAAGGGAGTGAAAGGAGGGTAGAATCCTAACTCAAGACCACACAGGTCACTGCTGCTGTGCTTGGGCTCAGTCTCATGAGGTCCCCTGAGAAACTCATGCATCAGAACTGCTCCCCCAAGAGGAGAAGGACCTGATTCTCAGGAGACACTGCCTTCCTGCCCTCAGATGCAGAAGAACTGAGAATATTCACAAGCAGAAAGAAAAGAAATCATAGCAAGTACGTGCAGTGTGCACGCAAGCTGAAGGGCAGGTGCCAAGGGGGTACGTTGAGGGCACTGATAGCGTCAACTAAAAGGCGGCCATTCGAGATGGAGCTCCTTGTGGAGATGACAACATGGGCAGAGGAAAACACAAGTATGGACTTCAGCGGGAAGTCAGACAGGAGACAGTGATTACTAGCCAGACATGTCTGGCTAATAGGTTAGCACGTTGTCATGTGCAGTTGAATTGAGTGCAACTCTGTGTAACCCTACAGGGCAGAGTAGAACTGTTCCATGTGGTTTCCAGTGCTATGATCTTTATGGAAGCAGATTGTCTCATCTTTCTCCCATGGAGTAGCTGGTGGGTTCGAACCACTGGCCTTTCAGTTAGTTGCCAAGTACTTATTCACTGTGCCACCTTGGCTCCTACGTTAGCATATCCTTTTCAAAATGACTTTTTTTCCATATGTTCCTTGTGGTGACGCCACCTCCATTCATAATATTCTCTGGCAAGTGTTCTCTGCCTCTCTCCACAGCACCCATATGGATGAGACTAGGTTGAACCAGGGGCTGACACTTTTCCCTGCATGAGATTCACTCTGATGGAAAAATATCATGGAACCTTGTCCTAACTTTTCTGAAAGAGTTGTTTTTGGAAGATACCTTTCTCAAAGGCAACCTCAGTCTATTGAGTAGATGGGTATTCCGGTAATCAAGTCCATGTTTTTAGAGAGGGGAGAACAAATTTTGTCACGGGCCAGCATAATGAACTCTACAAAATCTGAGATAAAATTGCAGCTTTAGGAGAAGGAAAAAGTAATAAATTCAGGAAAATTCTTTGTCCTTCATGGCAAGGGTAAGCAGGGCAAAGGGGTTGGAAATGAAGTACTGAGGGTAGGTAAGCATTTCTGCATTTTCCTTATGACCATCCCTGCCCTGCCCCACCTGTCAGCTGATGCCCTGGAACAGGCAGCTTCCAGTATATGTTGAGCATACTCATTAAATTCTCAGCCTGTTTTCTGTGTCCATAGACCACATATGTCTAAGAACTATCTTCTAAAGACTAGGAGTAACACCTTGAGGTCTTAGACTTTGAGCTAAGTTCAGCTTCTATTTCTGTCTGGTTAACAGTTTGCCCTTGGATGGGTCCTTTGGCCTTCCAGCTCTCAGCTTCCTCATCTGGGCAGTGGCTATGAGATCCACCTCAGAAATGTGTCAGGGCTGAATAGAATAAGGGGCAGGATGCAGTCATGAGAGGGAATGATCTAGTCTAGTATGCCTTTTGTAATTGTAGCAGCTCTAGATCATTCATAACTTTCATAGCTCTAGATGAGAGGTACAGACAATGGTTATAAGTCCTTTCCAGGGGTCTCCCAGTATGTAGCGCAGAGTGACTCAGAAATCCCAGAGATTCTTTTGGATTCTGTTTGTTTGTTTGTTTGTTTTCCAAGAAAAGACACTGAGTGTCTCACAGACCCCAAGATTCAGTTCTTCTTTACCCTCTCACTGCGTGACCTTGGGTTGTTATTTTCCCTCTGTGTACCTTGGTCGTTGTGTCCAGGAAAGAAGAAAATTGGAAAGGTTTAACTTTTCCAACTCAATTCTCCTATGATCCTGCACCTCAGACTCAAGCTTCAATTAACCAATACTGTTGTCGTTCAGAGTGACTAAGGAACCAGAGGTGCTAGAAGACTCCTAAGTCTTTATCTTCTGTCCATTCTCTGAAGCATCCCAGTGTTTTCCAGTTCCTGTCCAGCTGAATCCAAACCCACACCTCCAGCCTTTAACTTTAGGTTCTCTCCTGCACAGGGTGTTCTGGAAGTGTCAGAAGCATCTCCCAATGTCATCCAGAGATCCTAAACCAAAGTCTGCTGCCTTTTCAATTGAGAGTGAAATTCCAGAAAGAGAAACAAAGAAAATGGATTAGGAATGCAACTATCAATTTATTGTGAAGTCCCTGGCACCGGGGAGAGTGAACCAAGTTGAATCTTGCCTGTTAAAACTAAGCATGTTTTTTAAAATAAATGTCATCTAGGATATGACAAGCATCTGCTCACATATGTCTTTATGTTTTAACCATTTGTCTTCAATTTTAAGACAAATTTCCTCATGTTGACCCACCTCCCAGCCTGGCCAAGAAAGCATATGCCAGGTCAAATGGTGGCAATTCCAGCAAGCACAGTGAGTCAGGGCCATATGGTGTCCCCAGGCTTCATGTTTACTCTTGTACGTGGAGAGAATAATCAACCAACAGCGCAGAATCCAACTGAATGCCATCTGGCCATCCCAGTGCAGGGTGGAGTGGAAAGTTGGCCCTGCATACCTTGATAGCTCAGCGAGGCTGTAGCCATTGAAAGCAGCAGCCTTGGACTGGCAGGGCTGAACTGCAGGGGAGACAAAGGTTTCACCCACTGTAGGACAGAGGTTCCTTGATGGACAGGAGGAGAGCTATGTTCTGGCTAATGAAAACTGGTCATTAACTGTGTGGCTCAGATTGATTCGTGGCAGTAGTTTGGATCCTCAGACCCCCATGTAGACTTTTCCTCATCCCCTGGCTCTAGGTTAGTGCTCTTTCATTACCCTGTTCATCTGTGGACCTTGAAAGTCCATCTGAGAGCCTAAGACCCTATGTTTTAGAACTGGTATTTTATAAATAGAAAGATTCTGGACTTTGTCCACATGTTTGCCTGATTGTCAACTCTGGTCTGAGGTCTTGGATAATCTTTTCAACCTCTCTAATTGTCAGTTTCTTTGTCCCCGAAATGACAATCTTCACAGGTCAAGCCAGCCAGCCTAGTGCCGTCAAGTCGGATCCGACTCATGGCGGGACAGGTCAAAGGGAAGATTAATTTATCTGAGATAATCTATGTAAAAGCACTTGGTTTAAAAAAAAGAAAAAAAAAAACAAATACTCTGCCATCGAGTTGGGTCTGACTCACAGCGACCCTAGAGGTCAGAGTACAACTGCCCTGTAAAGTTTCCGAGGAACACCTGGAAGATTTTAACTGCTGACTTTGTGGTTAGCACACATAGCATTTACCCCACTAAACCACCAGGGAAAGCTGTTGTACAATTTGCTTGTAAATCCAGTAATGAAATAAAGCTCTTATCAAAATAATTTTGATGACTCATTGGCATGTCTGAAACACAGAAATAATGTGAAGAAAAGAAACTCGAAGCTATTGGCTGAGGAGAGATGCTTAGCAGGTAGCATCATAAGGAGATCTACCTAGATAGGCACTCGGGGGACCTGGAGTCTTCTCCATGAGGTGTGAAATCACACCTAACTCAATGTACATCTGCCAGGCTTTTATGAGTCTGGAAAACCTACTGTGAGAACATTTTGGACTCCCTACTCTTCCAAGTTCCAGGTCTGGCTTATTGGGATCCCTCTAATCCACCCCAGTTGGCTGTAGTTTGCATCTCTCCAGTTGGGAAGGAAGCGGGCTGGACAGTAGATGGCATAAATGACCTTATATATGAAGCTTTCCCACCATTTGTCTTTGGACAAGATACGAAGTTACAAGTTTGGAGTTACGAATTTTAGATTATGAAGAAGTTGCCCCTGAATTTCTACTGGCCCTATGGTGTTGTTGTAAAGTTTGTATTGTTATTGAGAAGAGCTTGGAAAAGCTTCTGGTTGGGGTCATTTTCCCCATTTGTAGCCACCCCTTTGTGTGACTCTCATCACAGAAGCTCCTGGGCCTATTGAGCAGAGAGTGTAACAATAGCTGGCCAAGTTCAGGGAAATCAATGAGAGCTAGAAGGATGGACTTGGTTCATCCCTGGTGTCCCAATGACTGTCCAAAACTCAAATTGATTGATTTTTTTTTTTTTTTTACAAAGGACAGGAACAAACAGATGGCCCCATTAAAAAGTTTTCTCTGATGGTTTTTTGTTGTTTTCAGTGAACAGCAGCTCTTCTGGAAGATTGGCAAGGTTGTCTACCTGGAATATGCACAGGATAGGGGACTTTTTTTTGTAGGTAGTACTAACTCCAAAACTTTTAATGTATCTCCACACCTGCACAGGGCTACTGTGACCAAGACGTCTCTCGCTGTACAACATGGGAGCGGCCCCAACAGAGCAAAATGAAGTGAGTCTGGAGAACTGTGGAGCAGCACAGCCTGGCGTCTCCTTGAGCATGTGAGATAGCACCATAGTCAGGTTAAGAGATGGGTTCACAGGCCAAAGAGGGGTTTCAGGTCTAGTGCCGTCTTACAAGAGATGCTGCCTTGGTCATGTTACTTCATTTTTTTGAGCCTCAGTCTCTTCAACCATAATAATACAGGACGGTGGTGCCTCTGCCTGCCGTGTGCTCTCAGTGCATGTTTAATCACTTGATTGGAGCATGCTTACGGAAGAATAAAGGAAAAGAAGGTGAGAACACGCAGCCTGTGAGATTCAGTGACAATTTTTCCTACTTCTTACCTCACAGGTGCTTTGCAGAGTCAGATAAAAGGGACTGGATTCAACCTCTGAGTGAATTCTTGAGCTCTTGAGCTCTAAAGCCTGGATCCAAGCCCTAAAGCCTGGGGACCCTTGATGTATTAAGTTGTTTTGGAAAAAGCACCCTTAAATGAAGAAATTTGCATCTGAGCTGCGGACAAGACCTTTTGCCTTGGTTTGTTCCAGGTATGAGGCTTGGACGGGATGAGATTGGCTGAGACCTGTCCAGAGTAAGCCCTTGCCCTCCAAGATCTCCAGATGGTGGTGCAATCCTGGTATAGAGTTACGTCTTCTGATTCCTCCTTGATTGTTCTCTCCCGGACAAGCCAGTACATGTCTATATTTACTTCTGGGGACTAACTATTGGTAAAACTAGCTCCAGTTTTCCAAACAAAGGTGAATTGTGAAAAATATTGGGGTCAAGTGGAGCCTTTGAATGCCTGTACAGCTGATCTTTCATCCTCATGATGGCATTCATGGTGGCTGGCCTATATATGACACCTGTCCCTGCCCTCACATCCTAAAAAGGCCCAAAGTTACACATAATCAGGGAGCAGAAAGGACTGTGGAAAACCTGTGGTTAACTGGGATGTGAGGATGCATGATCAGGTCAACTCAGAGGACGATGGAATTTGTTAGGGGGGAAGACATAGGGGAGACGTCTATTGAAAGAGTATGATTCCATCTAAGAGCTCAGCATTAGTATTGCAGCTCAGATTTTTGTGGCAGTTTATCCTGAGAGAATGGTCTACACCCATTAAAACAATAGGTGAAAGATAATACAGCAAACTTGTGCTTATTGTAATGCTAATTAGTCTTTTATTGTGATCTTGGTAGACCTTTAACCTCTCTGGTCATGTGTTTCTTCATCCATAAATATACAAGTTATCTCTGATAATACCTACCTTGCTATACTTGAGGATTATGAAGACCAAGCAGAAAAATAGACCTGCAAGCATTTTGAAAACTATTAAAATCTGTAAAATATAATAATAAATGGCTATGATTACTATGTCCAATGAGTAATAAGCTTGAAATTGATGTTTCTCTCTCTACTTGTTAATTTATGTTCAAAAATTATTGAAAATTTATTTTCAAAACATGTGTTTGTGTTCAAAAGTCACTGTCAGTGAGGTTATGGGTACCCATAATGACATTCTTTCAACTTTTCTGTATATTTGAAAATTTTCATAATAAAATGTTGCAGGAAAAGTTGCTTCAGTTGAAAAATGTAGTCTCACACATGTCTGGAGGCAATGAACTCAGAATCTCTACTTTGAAAAAAAATTGTCAACATTATCAAATGTGAAACAAACAAAACAGTAATAAATTGTGACCTGGTAAAACATATTATAGTCAAGGTATAATCATTATAGGGTTATTTATAACAGATCACCGCCCAAAAGAAGAAAGTGTTCAAATTTGTTGTGGCAATTTAGCTTGAGAGAATGGTCTACACCTATTAAAACAATAGGTGAAAAGATAACACAGCAAACTTGCGCTTATTATAATGCCAAACAAAATGAGCAACAGAAAGGCAAATTTTTATGTAGGCTGCTTACACTGTGTTAATTAAAAAGAAACCAGAAACTAGAAATGGAAGAACCAAAAGACCATGGTGATTTGATCAGGCAGCTGGGATCACAAGAGGAATTTCTCTTTCTTTTATGTAATCTTTTCCTTTAATGTGGTTATACTACATTTATTTTATTTAAAAAAAGGAAAAAGAAAGATTTTTTTTTTTTATTATCTAGTGTCATTCAGTGATTTAAAAACAAAACAAAACAAAAAAGCATAAATGGAAGCTTTTATACCCAGGCTTTTAACTTGGCCCCACTGGTAAGAGCGACTTTGCTTTGAAAGAAGACCTTGCTGGGTTGCCAAATGCTTTGTGCAGCTGCAGCTGCAGCAATAGCCTTGAACACAATAGTTGCTGAGTTAAGGAGTGCCGCTGGACAGTCCCTACTTAGTCCAAGTTCTAGCCCATTGTTGTGTCCTTCACTTCTGCAAGGAGCTCACATCTCCAGGCTTTGAAGTCAGCTTCACAGAATCTGTTTCCTCTGAGTATGGAGTTAGTGATGGAAACCACAGATTGGGAAGAGGAAGCAGGATGTTCCAAAACGACCCAGGGGAGCAAACTGATGCCCCAGAAGTATGTCCAGAAGAACAGGAGAACCACAGGTGAAGCCCGGGATGATATAAAAAAAAAGGAAACTGAGGGATAAGCAAGGTTTCATGTTAGAAATAAAGTCAGCAGTCAGGTCCCCCAGCTTTTGAAGAACCAGCCCTTTTCTTTCATTAAACTACCTCTCACAAAAGAGCCATAAATTGCCCTTTGTTCCTAGCTTGGCAGGAGTCAGGGTCACTTCTCAGGTGATCACGTCTGAAGTTCCTGTTTTTTCAACCAGGCCTGGGCAAGAATAAGAGGTGATAATTCAAAGACAGCAAAGTGTTGTACACTTTGTCCAATTTGCAGTGGTGAAATTCTGCCTCTGTGCTACTCCTACACTGCCAATGGCCTCCAGTTCCCAGAGTCCTGGCTCTGGCCTCAGTCCTCCTAGACAGATGTCTTAGACACCTATGCTGTTTTTAAAGAATCTCAGATTTTTTCCCAGGGCACATAGCTCAGTGATTAAGCAAAAAGATTTCTTGAAGACTTCCTGTGATAAGGAGTTAAGGTAGTTAATACAAATAAGATACATTCTAACCTTCAAGAATTTCGCAGAGGAATATGAGGACTGACAGTGAAATTTGCAAACACATCCTAGATAAATGGGTACATACCTAATTGCTGAATATCACCTTCTTCAGTTCTTCCAGCTTGAGAAATGCAGAATATGTTCTTCCCTTCCGGTTTTCTATCTCCAGGTCTTTGCATGTGTCATTATAATATTTTACTTTGTCTTCTTGTGCTACCCTTTGCGATCTTCTGTTTATGTCTCTCAGTTCATCATGTCTTCCTTTTGCTTTGGCTACTCGGCATTCAAGAGTAAGTTTCAGAGTCTCATCCAACATCCAATTTGGTCTTTTCTTTCTTTCCTGTCTTTTTAAGAACCTCTTGCTTTCTTCATGGATGATGTCTTTGATGTCATTCCATAACTCGTCTGGTATTTGGTAATTAGTGTTCAACACATCAAATTTATTCTTGAAACGATCTCTAAATTCTGGTCGGATATACCCAAGGCCATAATTTGGCTCTTGTGGACTTCTGATTTTTTTCTGTTTTGGTTTGAATTTGCATGTGAGCAATCAATAGTTTGTTCCACCATTAGCATCTGGTCTTGTTCTGACTGATAGTATTGAACTTTTCCATCGTCTCTTTCCACGAATGTAGTTGACTTGATTCTTGGTATTCCATCTGGTGAGGTCCATGTGTATAGTCACTGTTTATGTTGGTGAGAAAAGGTACTTGCAATGAAATCACTAGTATTGCAAAATTCTATCATGCAATCCCCAGCATCACTTTTATCACCAAGGCCATATTTTCCAACTACTGATTCTTCTTCTTTGTTTTCAACTTTTGCATTCAAATCAACCAGTAATTACCAACGCATCCGATGGCATATTCTATCAGTTTCAGACTACAGAAGCTGGTAAAAATTTTCAATTTCTTCATCTGTGGCCTTATCAGTTGGTACCTAAATTTGAAGAACAGTTATACTAATTGGCCTTCCTTGTAGGCATGTAGACATTATCCTGTCCCTGACAGCATTGTACTTCAGGACAGATCTTGAAATGTTCTTTCTGATGATGAATGCAACACCATTCTTCTTCAAGTTTTCATTCTCAACATAGTAGACGATATGTGTGTTCAACTCAAATAATCGTTACCAGTCCATTTCAGTTCACTAATGCCTAGGATGCCAGTGTTTATGAGTTTCATTTTGTTTTAGACAATTTCTAATTTTCCTAGAGTCATACTTCATACATTCCACATTCTGATTATTAATGGATGCCTGCAGCTGTTTCATCTTATTTTCAGTCTTGCCACATCCTCAAATGAAGGCCTCAAAGCTTGACTCCATCCATGTCATTAACGTTGAGTCTATTTTGAGGGGGTAGCTCTTCCTTACCCATCTTTTGAGTGCCTTGCAACCTGGGGCCTCATTTTCCAGCACTATGTCTGACAGTGTTCTGCTGCTGTTTGTAAGGTTTTTCCCTGGCTAATTCTTTTCAGAAGTAGACAGCCAGGTCCTTCTTCCTAGTTTGTCTTGGCTTGGAAGCTCAGCTTAAACCTGTCTGCCATGGGAGACCCTGCTGGTATCTGAGTACAGGTGGTATAGCTCCCGCATCACAGCAACACACAAAGCCCCACAGTACAGCAAACTGACAAACAAGTGGGGGTACACCATCTAGATATGTGATAACAACAAATAGCTGTTGGACACTTACTGCCTGTCAATTACTATTCCATATACTTTTCCTAAATTAACTGACTTCATTCTCCCAGCAGCTCTAGGACACAGATATTATTATTATAATGATGAGCATTTCATAGACAAAGAAACTGAGGAAACAAGTCAAACATCAGGAATTCAAGTGGACTATCTTTAGAAACTGAAACATCACTCCACCAGACTGCTGCTCACAGGCTAACAGACATCGGGGCTTAACATTGCACAGATCAGGGGAGGCAAAGAGAGTTTTCTAGGTGCTTTGGAAGTTTGATACCATAATGAATGCTTCTAGCATTGCCACATTAAGGGTGTAGTGACTAAAAGTCTACATTTATTTATTTCAAATTCTCAGAGTAACACTAAATTTAAAAAAATTCTTTTTGTATATAAGAGCAATATAAAAAAACTACAAATTTATTTTTAATAGAAGAAAAACCCATCCTCCTGTAATCTCAGTTCTCCATCCAAAGCAGTGATATTTGGGGTGCTTTTTCTTTATCTTATTTTCACACGCTTAAAAGTCACAATGATAACATGTGCAAAAATTTGTGTCCCTTTGTTTGTGTCACTTAACTTTAATGAAAGGTAGAAAGTTGCTGTATAATTTTTGTATTCACCATCTCCATGTATTTCTTCAAGCAAATACAGGTATACTTCATTTTATTGCACTTCATAGGTAACTACATTTTTTTTTTTTTTTTTAGCAGATTGAAGGTTTGTGGTAATATATAATCAAGGAAGTCTATTGGTGCCATTTTCCAACAAAATGTGCTCACTTCATGTCTCTGTCACTTTTTGGTAATGCTTACAGTATTTCAAACTTTTTTGTTATTATTATACCTGTTATGATGATCTATGATCAGTAGACTTTCATATTATTAATGTAATTGTTTTTTGACACTATGAACCATGCCCATATAAGACAAAAAAACTTAAGCAATAAAGGCATGTGTTCCCACTGCTTCATTGATGAACGTTTCCTCTGTCTTTCATCTCCTCAAGCCTGCCTCCATATTCCTTGAGACATAATAACAATGTTGAAATTAGACCAGTTAACAACCCTGCAATGATCTATTAGTCTTCAGGTGAAAGGAAAAGTCATGTATCTTTCCTTTTAAATCAAAAGCTAAAAATGATTACGCTTAGTGAGTAAGACATGTTGAAAGACTAGATGGGCCAAAAATTAGGCCTCTTGGACCATTTAGCCAAATTGTGAACAGAAAAGAAAAGTTTTTGATAGAACCTAAGAGTGCTACTCCAGAGAACACATGAATGAGAAAGCAAAACTGCCTTCTTACTGATATGCAGAAGTTTTGCTGTCTGCCTAGAAGATCAGACCAACCAGAACATTCCCTTAAGCCAAAGCCTAATCCAGAACAAGCCTCTCTCTTCAATTCTAGGAAGGCTGAGAGAGGTGATGAAGCTACAGAAGAAAGGACTGAAGCTAGCGGTGGCTAGTTCTTGAGGTTTGAGGAAAGAAGACGTCTCCAAGACAAAAATGTAAGTGAAGAAGCAAGTGCTGATGTACAAACTGCAGCAAATTATCCAGAAGAACTAGCTAAGGTAAATGATAGTGGCAATACTAAATAATAGATTTTTTAGTATAGATAGAACAGACTTATACTAGAAGATAATTCTACTGCTTTCATAGCTACAGAAAAGTCAATGCCTGGCTTGAAAGCTTCAAAGGACAGGCTAACTCTCTTGGGGACTTACGTTAGCTGCTGACTTTAAGTTGAAGCCCATGCTTGCTTATTCTTAGATCTACTCTGCTTGTGCTCTATAAATAGAACAACAAATCCTGGATAACTTTTTTTAATGCCTACTAATATACTATATTCTGCAGTGCACAGGTCAAGGAGTAATTTCTGCTTTCAAGTCTTATTATTTAGAAATACTTTATAAGGATATAGCTGTCATAGATGATTCCTTGGATGGATCTAGGAAAAAGAAATTGAAACTCTGGGAAGGATGCACCATTCCAGATACCATTAAGAAATTCATGATTCGTGGGAGGAGGTCAAAGTATCAGCGTTAACAGGACTTTTGAAGGAAGTTGATTCTAACCTTCAGGAATGATTTTGAGGGTTTCAAGACTTTGGTGAAGGAAACAAATGCAGATGTTGTAGAAATAACAAGAGAGTGAGAAGTGGAGCCTAAAGATGTGACTGAACTGCTGTAATCTCTTCATACAAAATGTTAACAGAAAAAGAGTTGCTTCTTTTGGATGAGCAAAGGGATTTCTTAAGATATAATCTACCACTAGTGAAGATGTTGTAAATATTGTTGAAATGACAATGAAGGATTTAGAATATTACACAAACTTGGTCAATAAATCAGTTCCTAGGGTATGAGAGAATTGACTCTAATTTTGAAAAAGTTCTATAGTAGGTAAAATGCTATCAAACAGCATTGTATGCTACAGAGAGGCGTTCATGAAAGAGTCAATCATTGTACCAAACTTCACTGTTATCTTGTTGTAAAAAATTGCCACAGAACCACCGCACTGATCAATGAACAGCCATCAACATTGAGGGAAGACTCTCCACCAACAAAGAGATTGTGTGTCACTGAATGCTCAGATGATGGTTGACATTTTTAATAAGAGAATTTTTAATTAAGGTATGTACATTGTTTTTTAGACACAATGCAATTGCACTCTTAATATACTAAAGTGTAGTGTAAACATAACTTTTATATGCACTGGAAAACAAAAATATTCGTGTGACTTGCCTTACTGCAGTAGTCTGGCACTGAGTCAGCAATATCTCTGAGCTATGCCTGTATTCCATAATTAACTATTATCCTATTTTGGAGAACACTCTTTATTATATATAATACTGTGATGGCAATCTCGGTGTCTGAAGCATGTTACATATATAAGAGTATTTCCCAATCTTGAATTCTTAGAGACAGGTTTATGAAGTCAAAAGGTAGGAACATTTTTTGAAATATTTTGATGCATACTACAAGTTATATCACAAGTTGCACTATAAGCCTGAATATTTTACTTGTCAGCTTTTCAAGCTGAATATTGAAGAATGAATTCAGTATACGGTTGAACAAGACTGTAAAGAGAGTTTATGCTGAAAGAAGAGAATTTTAAAAAGAGTAGAAAGTTTGTGGAACCACTGGGCACAGGAGCAGGATGGTCTGGGAAATGAAGCTACAGGAAGCTGAGACAAGACATGAAAAGACTTCCTTACACACCGTGCTGAAGAATAAGAACTTAGTTTTGGAGACAGTGAAGAACCCCTTGTTAAACAGACCCTGGAGGGTCAGATTTGCAGGTCTGAAAGATCCCCAGTGGAAAGAAGCAGCTACACACTAGGCTAGGTAGTTGGTCATGAGAAGACAGGGAATACCTGAGGCAGAAAACCTAGCAGGTAGGAGTTCTCATAAAAAGTGAAGTCAGTGGTAATGTGGAGAGAGACTAAGTCCGGGTCCAGTCTGTATACAGAACTGTTAAAGCTTGAATTCAAGTTACTGAGTAGCCAGAGAGAGGACTTCAGGATATCTCTTGGGTTCTAAAACTAGATTTCACTCAGCTTTCGAAACAAACCCAAACCCACTGCCACCAAGTCAGTTTCAACGCACAGTGACCCCATAGGACAGAGTGGAACTTCCCCATATGGTTTTCCAAGGAGCACCTAGTAGATTCGATTTGCTGACCTTTTGGTTAGCAGCTGTAGCTCTTAACCACTATGCCACTAGGGTTTCCTCATTTGTAAAGAGCACAAAACACAGGGAAGGATTAAAGACAGTGTGGAAGCAGGTTAATCACCTTCTTTAAGCCTTTCACTTGTTCAGCCTGAAGTTGAAGTGTTGATAGCACATCTAAATAGGGCTATCTGGTAAAAAAGTTGTACATAAGCATAAGAAGGATGTCTGCGGAAGAGGGCTAGGCATAAAAATTGCTAATACTCAGGTACAAGTGACACCTCTTTGAGTGATATGATCACCAGCCAGAAGGTGCTAAAATGAGAGAAGAAGACAACCAGCAGAAGAGTAGGCATTTGAGGAGAGGGAAGTGGTCAAGGACTCAGCAGAGGAGGATGAGGGTGAGGAGTGGCCCAAACAATGGAACAGAACCTAACACGGTGGAGCAGTGTCACAGGAGCCCAAAGTGGAAAAATTAAAGTTTAAAAAAAATAAAAGATGAATACATGAGTGGTTAACACCATCAAATACTGCCGAAACTGGCCACCAACCCCAGGATGGACACAAGCTGATGATGTTTTTCAGTGTGATAAATGAAGGTTAATGTAATATCCTTGGCCACATTTTCAGTACATCTCATTTCTTCTCTTCCTCCACCTTTAGATTTGAGCCATGGCAGTGTATTCTGTCCCCGAGCCAAGGCCCTTTGGGTATGCACTCAGGGTCTACATCGCCAGTATATGTTTGAGGTAAACTGAGAGGACATGTCACCAGGGAACTGAATTCTTCAAGCCCAGCACCAACACCCTCTGGTGTATCTTTCTCTACCGCCCAAGCCAACTTGCTTCTTTAGTCAAACAATCAGAATTAAATCCATGGAAAAGTGACTGAACTCTTCCCAGATATTCATTTGTTAGCCTCAACAGCAAGAAAGGTAAAGGTAATGGCTTTCTCTACTAGGGCCACAGATCCTGGGCTTTCAGTGTCTTACTCGTTAACTTGCCATGGGATCCTTAACCCCATCCCCTATAGTTCTTGACATGACCCTCTTCACAGACACCTGTGTAAGTTACAAAAGACCATGAAAGACATGGTCTTTCATCTCTCAACTTACCACACTGACAGCTCCTTGACTCTGCATTTTCTCAACTGTAAAATGGGAAATGTTATTGTACATTCTACATATTACAAGGCTTTTGTGAGGGTTCATTGAAAAAAACACAAGTTTGAATATATCCTGTAAATGAGCATTTTCAAAAATGTGTTTTGTGGAATATTCCTTGGAAAGTGAATTGTCCTTAGACAAATAAGAATTTTAGTGATCTAATAAAATCAGGAAACGCAGTGTTAAAAAACTTGAAGCATTACTTTTGCTGTCGCTCCTCTGAGCCTTTAAGCATGCACTGTGAACTTCTAAGAGAGGAAGACCATGGTTCCCAAAAATGCTGAGCCACTGAACCTTTCTTTTCTAGAGCACTATGAGGGCTCAGTGTCTGAAAAATTTACTTCAGAAAACCTGTACATTAGGGCTAATGATGCCCATCTTACCTAGTTGAGAGGAATGACTGTGATATACATGCAATCTCCTGGCAAAAAGGCATGAATTTGTTCCTTCCCCACATCAGATAAAGCATGAAGGAAATCTTCAATGACAATCTGAGATCCTGCATTTTTCAGCTTCTTCTAAGAAGCATATGTGTTATAGATTCAACTATTAGGTTACAGGGTATAAAACCACTTCATCCAAAGCCATTTTGCCTTTATTCTTTATTCATTTGAGCCACACCAACACCTGAGACTAATAATTAGCATCTGACCAGACCAAGGGGGACCACCCGGGGGTCCAACGTTAGCTGAGTCTCAGAGGCGTGTTGTAGTCTATCATGACCACTTGATGAAACATATAAAAGCACTGAAAGACAAAAACTCAAGGAGCTTCCTGGTTGGTGCCCAGGCACAAGAGAGGGTAGCGCATCCTTCCTTGAGACACAGAATCTTCAAGCTGTGACCTTTCCCAGAACTCACCTTTTACGTCTCTTCATTTAGATTCTCTTTGGTTGTAATAAATCCATAATAAGTATGCTATATTCTCTATAAATTCTGTGAGTCCTTCAGTAAATTACCAGACTGATCTGAAAGCTTGACTGGAAAAGATTCTACTTCCAAGATCACTTACATAGTTGCTGGGAAGATTCAGTTCCTCAGGGGCTTCAGTTCCTCATTGGCTATGGCCAGAGACACTGTCCACTTCTGATCATGTTGACTTCTCCACCTTGACAACTTGCTTCATCAAATCCAGGAAGGAGAACAAGAGAGAAGTCACAATTGTTTGCAGCCTCATCGTAGAAGAGACAGCCTTATTTCCAAATTCTGCTTGTCATAAGTAAGCTACTCAAAGAAGGATTGTGAATACCAGGAGATAGAAATCACCAGGGACCACGTTACAGGCTGTACTTTTACCTTATAAATTTCTATATAATGATCGGTTATTGTTATGTTTAATTTTTTCCTGTTAAAACTCATCAGTTAATATTAGCTAATTATCACCTTAGAGAACCAAATCATCTAGAAAAAAAATGCCAGTGAGAGAAGATAAAGAAGGAAAACTGAACACAAGATTCATGGATAGCTTATTGAGTTCTACAACACTTAGAAAAGATCTTAGACCATGACTCAAGGGGCCCAGAAGGACTCTACTCTGTAGTTAACATTAGGGACCAGAATTCTTGAAGTTGCACCACCAGCCATCATCTTGTTGAAAGGCAAAGATAATATTAGTTTATGATTTTAAACATTATATATATGTACATATATATGTATATATCAGCTCACTTAATCTTTGGATCAGCCTGGTGACTTAGATTCTATTACCACCATTTATAGAGGAGGAAGTTGAGGCACAAGAATATCACACAAATGTGCCAAAAGTTCTACAGCTGGTGGGTGGTAGAATAGGGATTCCACCCTAGACTATGTGACTTCACTACTCTGTTCAACCTTTACGCTTCATGGCCTTTTTACAAGGAAGGTCCACTGTCTCTGGTCCCTCAGTGAGAACTAACTAGGAAAAAACCAGGTTCCAGACAAATACTAGAGACTTCAGGTGGGGAGGACGGAAGGCTGGAAGGCAAGAAACAGATTCAGTCCCATGGGGTCATGCATAGAGGCATCCATTCTGCATGCCTCTGGATGTCTGTTGGTCAAGGTCAGCTGTGTTCCTACCAAAAAACATAGGAAATTAGGGCTCTGGTTACTCCTCTGTAAACTCAAATGAATTTGGCCTCTCTGAACCTCAAGGTAAACAGGAAATACTTAAACTAAAAAGAAAGATCCCTAGTAACCTTTTCTATGATCATAAATGACCTTGAGTGACCTCCCAGAGCCAGGATTTCAGCAGGAATCCTGCCCTGGTGGTAGAAATCACAGTGAAACCTTTTTCACGTTGATGGCTTGGGATAACAATAGCCACAAAGCTCAGAAACTTGACAACCTAGATATGTGCTTCTGAGCCTGGGTAAGCCAGGACCCCAATACTGCATATTATTATGCAGTTTCTGGTAGACCCTAGCAGTTCCTTGCCTTTTCCGCTCTCATAGAAAAAGGCATTTATCCTCCAAAGAAAAAAGGAAAGAATGTCACCTTTCTTACAAATGGATCCTGGTTGTCACAGGGACAACCCATGTACTTACTAAGGATGTCACAGTATTCTTTAGTCCCATCTTGAACAAAGTGATATTGCTCTTACTGGCTAGCAGATGAATTTGAGAAAAGGCAGAATTCAACACATAGTACGACTGAGGAGATAGCTGGCATGAGAAGCCTAGAATTCAGGCCCTAGCCTGATGACTCAGGTCCCAGAAAGCCAGATGAAAAAAGCTACTGTGTTTCAGCCATTGTTCTCCTTAACTTTAGGATGTTTTAGTTAACTCTGAGCTAAATTAACCCAGCCAAGAACAAAGGTTGGTGGGGACAGGAATGGAAGAACAAAGCATTCTCCAGGATACCTGAGGTCATTCTCCAGACCTGGTGCTTTCAAGGCTAACCAGAGAGGTACCTGCTCCCTATAGAATTAAAATCCAGCTCCAGCAAGCCACTTTCCTACAGAGACAACCAGGATGTTCCAGTGTAAATTCTCCACAGCACCTTTGAAGAGAAGGACATAACAATCATAGCACAACTCATGTGTACCACAACTTTCACCACCACCACACTGTCATTGTGAGTCACCTCAGCAGTGGCCAAACATTTCTCTGACTTCTGTGAGTAATTCTAATTACATCAAGAAGTACAGTGGAATTATTGGAAGATCTGCTGGAATCAAAGAACACACTCTAACAGAAAGAAATATTTTCCTGAAAATGGGTTCCCAGTCCTAAAAAGGTTGTTTGGGTTCTAAATTAATGTTTTCTCTCTGGTATTGATAGAGCTCATAAGAAAGAACAATTTTAAGAAGTTTTATGTTCTTATATCTCTCTTCTCATTTCCCAGCCCTTGTGGTCTAAGCTAAGTACTATTTTGATGCTCATTTTACAGATGAGAAAAACGAGGCTCACAGTAATTCAGTAACATGCCCAAAGTCAATGAGTCAGAGAAGGTATGTGAACATGGACTGATTGGCTGTTACTCCAGTCTCTCCTTGAGTGATCTCATCCCCAGAGAATGAAATCTATTCACTTTTGCCAAATCAGCATCTACTACTCAGAACCACTCTTGCTCTGGAACTGAAGGTTCAACTGCTACAGGGGCATCTCCACTTGGATGACCTACAAGTACTTCAAGACTTAAATGAATTCATTTTTCTTCCACTACAAGCCCATTCTACCCCATGTTCTCTAGGCTCACTCAAATCAAACACTTGGAAGTCATCTGTAACTCCACACTCTACTTCTCACAGGCATCCAAACCTCTAGTTGCTGCCTGTGGAGTGCTCCTCACAGCTTCCCTCCATTCTCTACCCTGTACTGTTACCTCAGCCTCCAACTCATCCAGATGATGTAAAACAAACAAAAACACTCTCTCAAAGTTCAGTAATAAGAAAACAACCTAATAAAAATTTTTGAAAGAACTGTTCTTTCAAGAAGATAAATAAACATATGAAAATATGTTCAGCTACATTTTTCAAAACAAAAATTCAAATTAAATGAGATACCAATATACTTACATTAAGAATGGCTAGAAAATGCTGACAAGATCATGAAACAGAGCTCTCTTACATTGTTGATGGGAATGCAAACTGTACAGCTTTGGAAAACAGCTGGCAGTTTCCTGAAGTTAACTTATACTTAATGTATAATTCAGCAATCTTAACTCTTAAGTATTTATGCAGGAGAAATGAAAGTGCATGTTCATACAAAAACCTGTACATGAATGTTTGTAATATCTTTATTCATAACAGTCCAAAATAAAAAAATAATAAACACACAAACGTCCTTCAAATGATGGATGGATGAACATTCCGAGGTACAGCCATGCAACGGAATACTGCTCAGTAACGAAAAGGAACAGACTACTGATACATGCATCAACCCAGATAAATTTCAAGTGCGTTTCACTAAGCAAAAGAAGCCAGACATGAAAAGACTACACACTGCATAATTCCACTTACAAGACAATCTGGAAAAGGCAAAAGCTAAAAGCATGTAAAAATCATTGACTACCAGGAACTGTGGGTAGGGATGCTGGTGGATAAGAACTTAACTACCAACTGGCACAAGGGAAATTTGGGGGATATGAAAATGTTCTGTGTCTTGATTTGGATGTTGGTTACCAACTATATGCATTTGTCCAGATTTTTGGAACTGTGCAATAAAAAGGGTGAACTTCAGTGTATTTAAATCACACCTCAGTTTTTTTTTTTAAAAAGTAAAAAAGCAAGGTAACTGTTACGGATTGCGTTGTGATCCTTCTTCCTCCCCCCACCAGAAATGTGTGTGACCACGTGTACGGGTCATGATTCCCAATATTTTGCGATTGTCCTCCATTTTGTGATTTTCCTCTGCAACATGTTAAAGGATTAGTGTGGGACTGTAAATCCTTCAAACGACCACCTCTCTATTCCACTGTAAAGACAGTTTACCTGCAGTATGGCTTATGCTATCTTTTATTCTTTCATCCCTCAAGAGACAGAAGGAGAGAAAAGCAAGCAAAGATTTGAGAATCTCACACTATAAAGAAAGCGGCACTGGGAGAAGGGCATGTCCTTTGGATCTGAGGTTCCTGTGCCAATATGCTCCCTGAACAAAGACTGGTGCCACACAAGGACTTTCTTCCAGAGCTGACAACGGGGAAGGCCTTCCCCTAAAGCAGACATCTTTAATTTGAATTTGTAGCCTGCTGGACTGTGTAAGAATAAGCTTTCCTTTGTTAAAGCCGTCTACTTTGTGGTATTTCTGTCAGAGCAGCACTAGCTTACCAAAACAGTAACTGTTAGTTGAACCTTTACAGACAAGCAGATCTGCTGTTTACAGCTACTCTACCTATGAACTATGTAGTTGCCTCTGATGTAGGTTTTAAGATACATCTAAAGTTCAGAAACAAGAAAAGTCTGAGAAAAACCTTTTAAAGCAAGGGAAATACACAATTTCCCATGTACACTTTGTACTGACCCTTGGCACTTGGCATGTAAAGGTCCAGTTTATCAAGATCTTATTTGAGCCTAACATTATGTGTTAACTATTCCTTTCTAATCAGTTCATTCTGAAAGTCAGGTGAGTTTCCTTCTATTTCTTCACCTAAGTTGAGTGTGAAAATATGAGACAGGATAGTACCAGTGATATGAGAACAAAGACTTCCAACTAGATTGACTTCTGTCCAATCACCTTTCTCCTTCCTGAAATTCTTGCTTAACTGAGAATAAATGCAGGGTCTAGGCTTCTATTTCCCTAAGCTAAAGTCAGATACAGGGCCTTGGATATCTAAGAATACTGATCCTCTTACTATTTTTGAATGTGCACTCGATCATTTTTCCTTCTTTCTGTGAAGTGGAGAATCTACTATTTTCCAATGACTCAAGTCAAATGCAGGATAACTGCACTCAGCACATATCTGTCTCTTCTTTCCGTCAAGAAAAATTTTCATCCAATATTTCACTTATACACTGAAACTCCATAGACTTGAATGTAGAAAATAGTTGTCAGGGAATCCTTTGGAGAGGTTTCCTTCTTTTAAGAGCTGTCTTAAAGTGATCACCTTTTGTAGTAAAAACCAACATCATCTATGAAATATAACAGGTACTGTGCTGACATGGCATCACTTGTGGAGAAGTCTGGGTAGAGATACACAACCTGAATCTCATCATGAGGAAATATTAGAAAACCGAAAATAAGAGAAAATCAGTTTTCAAAATGACATTTTTCCTCAAAATTGTCAATGCGATAAAATACAAAGAAAGGTTTTGGAAATGTTTTCTATTAAAGGAGGCTACAGTGCAATGACAACATGTACTGGGAGCAAAATGCCAAATAGTACATTATTTGGTCAAGTTATGAGCAAAATCTGAATATGATGGTGGACTATGAAGTAACCAACATTGGCAACTATTACCATGGCTCCATAAAAATATCCTTTCGTTTAGGAAATATACACTGGATTATTTAGAAGTAGAGAGTCATAAACATGTGTACACTTGTCTTAGTCATCTAGTGCTGCTTTAACAGAAATACCACAAGTGGATGACTTTAAAAAGAGATATTTTATTTTGTCACAGTCCAGTAGGCTAAAAGTCCAAATTCAAGGTGTCAGCCCTAGGGGTAGGCTTTTTTTTTTGCTGGATGTGGAGGAAAGTCTTTATCATCTGTCTTCTTCTGCGCTAGAAGCTTCTGAGGAACAGGGATCCCAGTCCTTGGAGAGGACACACTCAGAAACCTGCACAACTTCTTAGTGGTATAAGGTCCCCCAATCCCTCTGCTGCTTCTTTCCTTGATGTTTCAAGACTGCCTCAAGGCCCAAAACAATCTTATAAACCTTATCCAGCCCCACCAATACAACTGCTGCCATCCATCCTCATTAACATCATAGAGGCAGGGTTTACAAAATAAAGGAACAGAACACAATACCAGAAACCATGACCTAGCTACATTGCTGCACTTATTTTGGGGGGAACAATCCATAACAGCACTTTACTCTCAAATGTTTCAGGAAAGAAATATTATTTCTTACAATTTTTACCATAATTATTATTTAAATTATTTCCAAATAACTATTGTCTTAAGTGCACTGCTTAAGACATGTCATCTTAATGCATCAAACTGACAATTTACATTTAATACTGTGAGCATTGCTTAATGGTGGAAGATGGAAATGAGGAAAAATGAAAAGTGTGGATTTTCAAGCACTGAAAACCCTCTATAGACTGGATCACTATGAATATGTCAGTTCTAAATATCACTTGACAGATGTTTTCCTCATACTTTTTATTGGGATGATGTCAAGTGGTCTTTCTACTTCAGTGTCTTCTGTAGTGTGGTGAAGCCCCTGCAGACACACTCATGCAATCATTTCCAACACAACAATCTCTTTTTTCCCCAAGACCCTTCAAAGAAGAACTAAATATTTACAACACTCATGTTAATATCGTCACATTTCCATTGGCTTCGCCAGGCTTTTTTTGTAACAGTCCATGACCCTGTGGATAGATTGAATAGCAAGTCCCATAACTTCTGTCTTCTCTTTCCTACAGTCATTTTATTGTTCATTAATCCTTGGGGGAGAGGGGGTTGCATAAATTATCAAGAAGAAGAAATTAACACAATCTCTTGTTTTCACCATAGATTTGTCATCCTAATAAAACAAACACCAAACAAACTCCATTTCCATCAAGCTTATTCCAACTTACAGTGACCCTATAATAGGAAAGAGTAAAACTGTTCCATAGAGTTTCCAAGGAACAGCTGATGGATTCAAACTGCTGACATTTTGGTTAGCAGCTGAGCTCTTGACTACTGTGCTACCAGAGCTCTGTAGTTCTAATATATATGCTATTAATGCAGGAAGAAGAATCCATTAATTCAGATGAAGTTTAGAGATATGGATAAGATTGATTCAGTAAAAGGATTAGCCCACTACAAGGTTAATTATCTTACTCACAAAAGTAGATTTCCTCCAAGTGATGACCAAGGGATGCACGCCCCTTGCCACTATCCTTGTGTCCCAGGGGAAGGGGAAAAAACATGTATTCTGCACAGTTGCGACCACATACGAAGAAAGAGTGCATACAGTTTTATGTGTAGGCCCAGAAATGGCTTACATCACTTTAGGCCACATCATACAATGTGATGTTAATGCACTTCCATCAAAAAGATGGGATCTATATTCTTTCTCCTTGAACCTTGGCCAGTAAAATATGATGGAAACACCACTACATAATTTCCAAGGTTAGATTACAAAAGGCAGTATGATTTTCACTTGATTTATGCTCTCTCTTTTACGAAATGCTCATCCTTGGAGCCCAGCCACCATGCTATGGGGAAGCCCAGGCCACCTGAAGAGATCAGGTGCACATACATCAGCTGACAGCCCCATCTAGTCCCCAAGCTAATAGCCAGGATCACCTGCTAGAAATGTAAGTGAATGAGCCTTCAGACTGCAGGTCTTCCAGATGAGGCCACAGAAATGACAGAGAAGAAATAAGCCATCCTGCTGTGCCCTGTTTACTGGAGGAAAAAAAACATAAAAATTTATAAATCATTATTACTTTAAACCACAACGTTTGGGATTAACTTGTTATGAAGTAATAGGTAACTAATAAAGTCAGTATCTAGCTATGCAATTCTCTAGTGTAAAATTGTTCACTAAGATCTCAGATTCCCACCTGAGAGAAAAACCACCACAACCACTATCATCACCTCCATCCTCCTCTGCCATTGTATCTGTCAGGGTCTCAGCAAAAACTGTAGTGAAAAGGAAAAATTGTGGAGGGTTTTTATAAGCAGTTAGGTATGATTAAGGGAAACTTATCAGAGACATACCCTGATCCTGACCAAAGCAGAGCCACTACGATCCTGGGCCTAAAAAGGCAAGGTGGAGAGTAGTTACCACAATCTAGAAGATGTAACTATAAGAAAGGGAGTGGGTGACAGAAGCTGTGGCCTTTAGACTGAAGCTGCTGTTAGATTGATGCACAGCAAGAAGAAATCTGAGAGAACAAATATCCAAGGTGTCTCTTCTAACTCTTTAATTTTCCGTTGATATTTACCGTTGGCCAAAACCAAAGGGCAGGGAAGCCTGGCCAATAAACTCCGTGGGGAGAAGCCTCCCAAGAGACAGAGAAGAATGAGAAGGGTGAAGAGTAGAGCTGAGGGGAAAATGTGAGCATCTTGTACTGTGATCACCATCACTCTAATCATCATCATCATTGGATTGCCCCAAGTGTACGGTATACTTCTGGATTTACAAAGTAATTCTTCACACTTTGCCTCATGACATCCTTAGAAGGTCACCATTATAGCATCACCAGCAGCTAACAGATGGTTTGGCCCATAACTGGTGCTAATTTCAATCCTACAGTTATCTTTGAATGCCCTCTGAATCCAATGTTTTGTTTTGGAAACACAAGAAAGGACAATGAAATTCTAAGGTGAACATAGCAAGTATCATGAGAAAGATACAAAATGTCAGGAGGGTTTGATCACAAAAGACTCATTGTCTTAGGCTGGGTTCTCTAGAGAAGCAAAACCAATGAAGCATATAAGTATATAGAGAGATTTAAATCCAGGAAATGGCTCACATGATTGCAGAGGCTGGAACATCCCAAGTCAGTGGATCAGAGTAGAGGCTTCTCCTGATTCATGTAGCCACAGGGTCTGGCAAACCCAAGACTGGCAGATCAGAGAGCAAGGCTCTTGCTTACAAGCTTAAGGATCCATGAATCTCAAGATTGGCAGGCAAGGTGATAGCTCAAGTCCCAAGAACTGGAGATCAGATGAACAAGAGGTAGCTACAGCATCCAGAGTGAACAAAAAGCCAGAATGTCTGCTTGTATTCAGATGCAGGCCATATCCTTAAGGAAACTCCCTTTTAATCAACTGGCTACTCAGAGCAGATCCCACAATGGGAGTAATCACATGTAAACACTGAGAATCATGGCCAAGTCAAGCTGATATACAGTCTTAATCATCACACTTATACAGGTTGTGATCTTCAGTGCTGGTCTTGATAATGAGTAGGATCTCAGTGGACATATTTAAAAGAAAGAGCTCTTTCATGTACAGGAAAATAAGGAGTGCCCTTTGGGAACAGAAAATACTTTTGTTTTGCTAGAGTATAATCTTACAGATATAAGATGTGAGTTATGAAGTTGTAAAAGTAGAGTGGTAATACTGTAATATTTCTTGAAAGCCAAGATGAGGCATTTGTACTCAGCACATTAGGTGCCGGAGAGTCACTGATGGTTACTGAACAGGAGAAGAAAGCATTCTGACTGTTCTTTGGAAATGTCAAGTTTACAGCAGTGGCCAGGGTAAAAGGAGTAACTACAGACTTGAATTAGAAAGATTATTTACAAGACTAGTCATCTAGTTTTTTTTTTTAATTTTTATTTTTATTTAACATAACTGAGTGAAAAATGTACATTCACATATAAATTTACATGCCCACCTATATGCAGCTTCCGTTGCTGTCCCTGTCGGTGACTACACACTATTCCTCTCTGCTCCATACATGTCTCATCCTCCCAACAGCCTCCTTTCCCCTCCTCTCCGTCCACTCCCCTTCCTCCAGCCAGAGGTCACCAAGATGATATCCTATAGATGTATAGAACCATAAAGCGCAACCAATATATGGTCACTCTGCATTGCCAAGTCCAATCCATTCCTGTCCAAAGAGTAGACCTTTGTTATAATTTATGGGAAAGGGCAGCATCAGGGCCGGGGGCCATGCTCTCAGAGGAACCCCAAAACCGCTGGACCATCAATTGAGATCTTTTAGTGGAGATCTCATGATGCACCTCTTTTTATTCTTGTGTTGCCAGTGAGACTCCTCTCTGTGAGCTCCATCGTGGCTATTGCTGGTGGTGGCCGGGCACCATCCGGTTCTTCCGGTCCCAAGTCGATGTAAGCACCCACTCTTGTGGGTCTCTCTGTCTTCACGGTTGTCTTTACCACATGTCATTTTGGTCCTCGGGGAGCATCCGTTCCTGCTGAGTTGGGACTATTTGCTGTGTCCTCGGATGGCAGCTTGGCAGCTTTTAAGACCCCAGACGCCACTCACCAATGTGGGATGCAGAGAGCTCTCTTAGCAAAACGCTAGTTGTGCCAGTTGGCCTGGAATTCGCCTAAGAGCATGGTCCCCCACCCCCCGCCCCAGCTACTCTATCCTTGCAGTATTGAGTTAAGATGGAAGGAGTACTCCAGTTATGCTGAAGTCCACTTAATGTTGTTCTTGTTTCTAATGTAGTCATCTAGTTTTGGTAATAAGAATATCACCTAGGGAAATGGTAGAAGAAAAAAAAAGAAAAGAAAATAATGTGGCAACAGGTTGGCACCATGAGAACCAAAAAGAGTCAAAAAGACTTAAAAATGGCTCACATTCCAGTCATTCACTACTGGACATGATTCAACATCCACGGTATATTTTGAGTGACCACCCTGTACCAGATACTTCTCTTGGCTGTGTAGACACGTCAGGAAGCAAAACACATGAAGTGTGGCCTCATTTTACACTCAGATTCAATAAGGGTATGTAACGACAGCAACACAAGCAGTGAACCCAAAACTAAGAGACGGCTCACTGGTTTTCCTCTACCTGAAATATCAGTCCTTTCCTTTTCTTTTCCTACAAAACTCCTAACCATCTTTCAAAACTATCCCCAACTCTCCAGCAATGTAAACATTTGTTCCCTATGTGTCCATTTTACTGCGTTCATTTCTCTGAAAATTCTTTTCAGAGGAAACTAGGTTTCCAGAGTTAAGAAAGTTCCTATAATATTGATAGCTTGTGAAAGCTATCTTGGAAGTTTTGCAAAAATTATTATCTTGATCCATTAGAAATACCCCATTGTTAGGTGAAATCTGTCAAATAGCAACAGTGTATTTTGGTTGAATTTCATTATTCATTTAGACAATTCAGAAACACAGAGAAGCCTATCCACTGGCCACATTCTTGTCCTCATCCCCACATAGCATCCTGGGGCTTGTTATGCAGCAAAATACATCTTCATCATGGTCCCAGTGTTCTCTGGGTGACATTTATCTTTGCCTTTTAGTCCTCATTTTTAGGACTAAAGCATCAGGTGTATGTGGCTCTAGGGCATAAGGAGAATTAGCACAGTCTTGGGGTCAAGTTGACTTAAGTTTGAATTGATTCTTGTCCACTTAAGCCACTGGGCCTTGGACAAGGATCCTTATCTTTTCAGAGAGTCTGCTTTCTTACCTGTTAAGAAGACTAAAGCCTGGCTTTTCAGTTACTAGAAAGATTAAACTGGTATAATGAATGAAAAGTTCCTGGCTTCTAGCAATCTTTTAATAAGTGGTGTGTTTTCACATAGGCCAAGTAAAATTCCCAGAAAAGGATGCTTAAAGCTGGAAAAGACTCCTGGAACAACAATAACCTACAGGCTGTTGGGTGTGTATGAAAGAGGAGGAACCGCTGGGTTGTGAGACTGTGATGTTTTAGTGTTAGAACCAGCTGTGATGATACCCTCGTTGACAGACAAGCCTCACATCCCTGTTGCCATCAGTGGGAAAAAATGGAATAAATGCACACAGAAATTTCACTCATTCAATGAGTCAACAAAAATGTACTACTGACTGCCTGCTACATTGGCATGCCAGATACTGTCTTCAACAGTGAACCAAGCAGTGAAAGCCATTCTTCGAAGGAGGCTTCCGTTCTAGTGAGAGAAGACAGACAGACAATATACAAATGCAGAATCTCAATATCAGAGAATCATGAAAGCTTTGAGGAAGAAGGTTCCACAGGAAGAGTGAGCATGGTTAAGGTAGGCTAGGGGTCCACATGACCCTTAGGAGCCTGGAGAACATTCTTTTGGACAGCATTCGCAGCAAAGACCCAAGGCCTGTAACATTTCTTATTCAGTTGTGATTTGGAGCTAGCTTTGAGAACTAGTTGCCAGACATGACAAATGCTTTTTCCAAACTTGCAGTTTTCTAAGGATAGTCTTCATTAGAAAAGCTCTGTGTTGGTGGGGAAGAACAAAAGTAACTAGTAAAACCATAAGTAACTGGGCAATTTTTTTTTATTGTGCTTTAGAGGAAGGTTTATGGAACAAATTAGTTTCCAGTTAAACAACTAACATACGTATTGTTCTGTAATATTGGTTGCCAACCCCATTGCCTGTCAACACTATGGCCTTCTCAACCTTGGGTTCCTCATTACTAGCTTTCTTGTCCCTTCCTGCCTTCTCTTCACTGTCCCTGTACTGGTGTGCCCATTTACTGTCATTTTATTTTATGGGCCTGTCTAAATTTTGACTGAAGGGGGAACCTCAAGAGTAACTGAGTTAAAAAGAGTTTGGGGAGTGGGGACATAAGGGACTGACAATTAAGTTTATGAACAAATCCTAGAAAAAGTGCTACATACCTCAGTGCTAAATATCACTATGGTCACCTTTGAAGTGTAACCCTTGTGAAGCTATGTGCTGATGCCAGTGCCTAGTTCACCCTTCAAAGAAATTTTGGAATTCTTTTTCTAGAATGGCCATCAGAGCCATCATCATATTACCCTTGATGTCCTGAATGTCATCAAAATATCTTCCTTTCAATATTTCCTTTATCTTTGGATAAAGAAAAAGTCATTGGAGGCCAGATCAGATGAGTAGGGAGGGTGTTCCACTACAGTTATTTGTTTATGGGCTAAAAACTCCCTCACAGATAACTATGCGATTAAGTTCATGAACTTGCCACCATGTCACTGTGTGTAATGGCCATTTCAGAAAGAGTTCCAAAATTGCTTTGAAGGGTGGACTAGGCACTGGCATTGGTGGATAGCTGCCGAAAGAGACTACTTGGAAGATGACCACAGTGGTATTCATCAATGAGGTATGTAGCACATAAAGCAATTAAGTTCATGATTTAATTGTCAGACCTTGTATTTTCAAGGTTTCTCCAGTTTCCATCAGACAAGTAAAGCTGGCCTTATTTTGTGAGTTAGAATTTTGTTCTACATTTTTCACCATCTCTGTCTTGGACCCTCTATTGTGATTCCTGTCAAAGCAGGCAGTGGTGGTAGCCAGTCACCATCTAGTTGTGCTGGGCTCACTCTGGTGGAGGTGTGGCAGTTGTGGATCCATTAGTCTTTGGGGGCAAATACTTTACTTGCTCAGATATTCAAATATAAGGGAAATATCCAGACACGGCCACAGGTTGTGACAACATTGATCCTCCACCTAAGCAACTGTCAATGGAAAGGACTCAGGTGGCACTCCCCAACAGCTAGAGCAAAGAAACTATGTACCAAAGAGGAAATGACAGAGAGGTGTGGAATGGAAGGGGTGGAGGTATGAATCAAGAAGCAGAATGGCTCATGGCTCAAAAGGGGAAGATCTCTCATTATTCTTAGATCTGTAGTTCTTTAGATTTCAACAGAGACATGTCTGATGACTTCTTATACATTCTGTATGAGGCAGCACCCAAAACCAAAAACTTTAAGATACTCTCAGGATAACTTGAAAAGGCTTCTGCCTGATTTCCTTAGCTCTGCAATCCCTTTTTTCACACAGAATTACCTGGAATACATATTTGGAAAGTACAGTTAGAACTCACTGTTTCTCAGATTAACATCTTTCACTGACACCACAACACCACAGTGCCTGCCCTAACTCCTTACATTGACATCAAGTCTCTGCTGGTGTTTTCAGCCCCATCACTCTCCTATCTTTCCTTGAGGTTGACATTTAGTGGATAAGATGGTTTAAAGCTGATTTTGCCAGAGCAAACTTAGATGAGTCACTTAGACTCTCTAGGTTTGGGTTTCCTCTTGTGTCAAATGCAAATGTTGCCTCAGAGTATTTGTGAAGTTGAAATAACTAATGTATAAAGCATCCAATATGCTTATTTCATAGTCCCCTAGTGTTACTAGTAACAGAAACACCACAAGTAGATAACTTCAATAAACAGAATTTTATTCTCTCACAGTCCAATAAGCTAGATGTCTGAATTCATGATGCCAGCTCCAGGTGGCATTCTCTCTCTGTCAACCATGGAGTAAGGTCCTCATTGTCATACTCCCTTGCTCTCAGAACAAGAAGCTCAGGCCCAAAGGGCATACTGTGCCTCCACCATTACTTTCTTGATAGTATGAGGTCCAACTCTCTGCTTGCTTCCCTTTTCTTTTATCTCTTGTCAGATAAAAGATGGTGCAGAGCAACCCCAGAGAAACTCCCTTTACATTGGATAAGGGATGTGTTACAATCTCACCCTAATCCTCTTTAACATAAAATTACAGTAAAAAATGGAAGACAATCACACAATACAGGGAATCATGGCCTAATGAAGTAAACACATATTTTGGTGAAACATAATTCAGTCCACGACAGCCTGGAACATAGTAAATGTTTAAAAAGTGTTGACTATCTGACTCGATGGCACTTGGCTTGGCTGGCATTATTATTAATATGGTTGTTGCTATTAAATTTCCTTAGATTCCTGCTTTGTGGTTCCATTTTGTTCCCCCTGGGTCATGGATTATCCCTCCCATCTCTCTTCACCTTTCTATTCTTACTGAAGTTGAAGAACTTTATGACAAAATTCAGCAGTAGATTTGAGTTGGCAAAAGGAGGAACTGGCAAATAAGAGGATCCAAACAAATTCATTGCTGTTGAGTCAATCCCAGCTCCCAGAGAACCTACAGGAAAGCTTAGACATAGGATTTTCAAAAAGTAACTAGTAGATTTGATCTGTCAGCCTATTGGTTAGCAGCCATAGCTCACTGTAGATCTTAACAGCTGTACCAACAGGGCTCCAAATTAGAGTAGGAAGCAATTAAAATTACTGAGTTTAGAAAGCAAAAGATAAAAGGAAAGTAAAAGTTTAGCAAAGTCTAATGAAATTGTCAAACACCACTAGCTAAACTAACATACACATCACAGGAATTTCAGAGGAAGAGACAAGCGACAGAATATGCAAAGAAATAATCACAAAAAATTACCACATTTGATGAAGAATATGAGCCTACACATAAAAGAAGCTCCACAGGGGGCAGAGTCAAGTTGGTGGACTAGACACATGTCTTCTTAATTCCCTCTGAAGACTAAGTCCAGAGCCTTCTGGACACACAGTAATCCATAGGACACAGCATAGGACTGTCAGTTTGGACTGCAAGTCACTGAACAGGAAACTTCTTTTTTTTTGATGACCCCTGCCCTTGTTGAATGGCCAACTCTCATAGACTGAAGGTTTTATTCTTGTCAGTTACGATGTGGGGGAATGGGCTTAGCTGGCAGCAAAGCTCAGCTGCACTGCTGATGTGATCAGTGGGAAAAATAGACACATTTTGAGAGCTCAGCTCTGGACTCAGAGCACCACGACCCCTCCACCATCTCTTTCTGAACTTCAACCATAGATTCAGCTATGTTGCAGTGGGCGGAACAGCTTTTGTGGAACACCGTATTATATAACTGGGTGGTGAAGTTTCTCAAGTGGCGACCACAGCAGGGGCTAATTCCCAGGCTGGGAGGCAATGCCAGCCCAGGGAGTGCTTTCCTATTAGAGAAGCTGTGCTTAGCACAAAGTAGCCTTATAAGTGGGGCCTGTCAGGGAATGACAGCAAGGCAGTAGCCTGTCCATACTTTGAACTACATCACAGCATCTGGGGACAGATATAGGGTGCTTCCATGGCCAGTCAGAAAGAGTGGCTTGCATACCTGACAGCCTAAACGGTTTTGGAAACTGTCAGATAGCTTTTACCTTTCAAGATAAGGCTGCCTAGAGAAATAACTGCAGTGCAGCCCGGTGACATCACTTCCAGCCTTTACTGATGCACATGATAGGGTCGGCTGGCAGCCACCCAGTGATTCCATAAGTAGAGCCATGTCTTTTCCAAATGGAAGGTGGAGCCTGCTACCCCAAAGATTCCACTCGGCTGAGACACTGGAGTAAATGGATGTGACCAGTGATCAAGTTCCTTCTCAAAACTGCACCCGAGCTCCTGTTAAGGCAACACCAGAGAAACTAAACAGCCTCTAGATGCCCAGAAAGCAACAAAGGCTGACCAGACACTTCAAGAAAATTCCACCTATGGCTACAGAAAGTTCCCAAAGGAAGAACCAAGGAACTTCCCATATGAAAAAGGCTTTATGAGACTATCAAAGGTAAAGTACAAAAGAATTATATAGACAGCCCTCCTAGACATTATACAGAATGCAACAGAGCCAAATGAAAAATTAAGTAAGCTGTTCAAATTCATGGAACATCAGCATTCTGAAATTCAACAGATCAAAAGCAAAATTACGGAATTAGACATTTCAATTTAAAGTCAAGAGAACAGAACTGAACAACTGGAAAATGGATTTTCTGACCTTAAAGACGAAGCTACAGACAACAGAATTTATAAGGAGAAATCAGAGAAAAGAAACAAGTGAAGAAGCATTAAGGAACATATAGGAGACTATCAAGAGGAACAATGTATGATTAACTGGAGTTCTGCAACAGGGAGGGACACCTGAAAATACAGAGAAGATTGTTGTTGAGTTGCTGACAGAAAACTTCCCTGAAATTATGAAAGAAGAGAACATAGATAGCCAAGGTGTGTATCAAACACTACTCAGTGTAGAACCCAAAAGAAAGACACCAAGACAAATAATAATCAAGCTTAACAAAATGAAATATAAGCAGAAATTCTTAAAGGCAATGAGACTCAAAGCAAAGCTAACATTCAGAGGGAAGCCCTGTACTCCTTCACCTGACTTCTCAGCAGAAACGATGTTGGCGTGGAGGTAGTGTGATGGTGAATTTAAAACCCTGAAGGAGAAAAACTTCCAACCAAGAATTATATATCCTGCAAAACTGTCTTTCAAATATGAAAATGAAATTAAGATATTTGCAGATAAACAATGACTCAGTAACTTTGCAAAAACCAAACCAAAGCAACAAGAAATACTGAAAGAAGCTCTTGGCTTACAAGAGCAAAACTATTAACTCTATATTTTAGGAGACAATACAGGACACATCATCCAGAAATATACTGAGTTAGGGAAGTTCAACCAAAGCTATACATCCAGAAGGAAGAAAGAACTTAAACCACAGAATTAACTCTACAGCTTGAACAAGGAGAAAGAGAGCAACAGAGGAACTCTTCAGACACCAGGAGAGAACAGATCATAAAGATTAGAGCAGAACTAAATGAATTAGCAGATCCAACTTGACAGCACTTGGCTTGGCTTAAATGAATTAGAGAATAGAAGAACAACTGAAAAAACTGATAAGACCAAAAGCTGGTTTTTTGAAAAGATCAACAAAATTTACAAACCATTGGCTAAACTTACCAAAGAAAAGCAGGAGAGGAAATAAATAACCCAAATAAGAAATGACATTGGAGCTGTCACATCAGATCCAACAGAAACCAAAAATATCATAACAGAATACTATGAAACACTGTACTCTAGCATATTTGAAAACCTAGAGCAGATGGACAAATTCCTAGATTCATACCATCTATCAAAATTACCACAAAGTGAAGCAGAACAACTTAATAAACCCATTACAAAGGAAGAGATTGAAAAAGTCATCCAAAAACTCCCAACCAAAAAATGCCCTGGCCCAGATGTCTTCACCACAGAATTCTACCAAGTTTTTAGAGAGGAGTTAACTCCAATACTACTGAGTCTATTTCACAGCATAGAAAGGGATGGAATACTCCCAAATTCATTCTATGAAGCAAGCATAACCTTGATACCAAAGCCAGGAAGAGAGCCAACAAAAAAAGAAAATTACAGACCAGTATCACTCATGACCCTAGATGTAAAAATCTTCAACAAAATCCTTGCCAATAGAATTGAATAACATATCAAAAAAATAATTTATCACAACCAAGTTGGAGTCATACTAGGGAAGCAAGACTGGTTCAGTCTCAGAAAAACAAGTAATGTGATCAACCACATAAATAACACAAAATACAAGAATCACCTGATTGTGTCCATTCATGCAGAAAAGGCATTTGATAAAGTCCAACACCCATTCATGCTAAAAACTCTCAGCAAAATAGAAATAGAAGGCAAATTTCTCACTGCAATAAGGGCCATCTCTACAAAGCCAACTGACTACATCATCTTGAATGGAGAGAGACTAAAAGAATTCCCCTTGAGGACAGGAGCTAGACATGGATGCCCACTCTCACCTCTCCTATTCAACATTGTACTAGAAGTTCTGGTCAGAGCAATTAGACAATAGAAAGAAATAAAGGGCATCTGTATCAGCAAAGAAGAAATAAAAATATCCCCATTTGCAGATGATATGATTCTATATGCAGAGAATACTGAAGAATCCATAAGCAAACTACTCATACTGACAGAAGACTAAAACAAAGTCTCAAGATGAAGAATAAGCATAATGAAATCACTAGGATTCCTTTATACCAACAAAGCAATCATTCAAGAAGAAACCGCCAAATCAATACCATTTACTATAGCCCCTAAGAAGATAATGTACCTAGGAATAACTCTAAACAGAGAAATAGCAGACCTTTACAAAGAAAACTACAAGACCTTGCTGCAATAAACCAAGAGAGACTTACAAAAATTGAGAAACCTACCCTGCTTATGGATATGAAGACTTAACATTGTGAAAATGTCTATTTTACCCAAAGAAATCTGTATATACAATGCAATCCCAATACAAATTCCAATGACATTTTTCAATGAGATGGAGAAAGAAGTCACCCACTTTGTTTGGAAAGGGAAGAAACCTCAGATAAGCAAAGCACTATTGAAGAAGAAGAAGATATTGGGAGGCCTCCCACTACCCAACTTTAGAAACTATTACACTGCCACAGTAGTCAAAATAGACTGATGCTGCTACAAAAAGAGATATGTAGATTGATGAGCAGAGTTGAGACCCCAGAGATGCCACCATCTTCCCATAAACAGTTGATATTCCACAAAGGCCCTAAGATTGTTAACTGGGGTAAAAACAGCCTCTTTAACAAATGATGTTGCCAAATTGGATATCCATCTGCAAGAAATTGAAATAAGACCCCTGTCTCACACATTACACAAAAAAACAACTCAAACGGGATAAAAGACCTAAATACCAAACCTAAAACAATAAAGTTCATCCAAGAAAAACATAAGCTCAACAATGCAAGTTTTAATACACAATGTAGACAGACAAAATCTGACAAACAAAGCACAATCAACAGAAGATAGATAAATGGAAATTACTAAGAATCAAACACTTTTGCTTATCCAAAGACTTCATCAAAAGAATTAAAAGACTACCTACAGAATGGGGAAAAAATATTTGGCAACTATATGTCAGACTGATATCTGATCTCCATAACTTACAAGATACTATGAAATATCAACAAGAAAAGGACAATAACTATTAAAGAAATTCAAACCAAAACTATGATGAGATATCATATCACCACAGCAAGGTTGGCCATGAACCAAAAAAATATAAAACAACAAATGTTGGAGAGGCTGTGGAGAAATTGGAACTCTCTTACACTACTGGCAGGATTGCAAAATGGTACATCATCTTTAGAAAGCAATCTGGTGCTTCCTTAAAAAGCTGGAAACAGATATAGCATTTGACACGGTAATACCACTGCTTGGAATGTATCCTACAGAATCAAAGGGGGTCACAGCAACGGATACATGCACACGAATGTTTATTGCAGCACAGTCCACAATAGCAAAAAGATGGAATCAACTCAGATGCCCCCAACAACAAACAAATGGATAAACTGTGGTATGTGTACTCAGTGGAACACTATGCAATGCTAAAGAACAGTGTGGTTTTAGAAAGCATCTCATAACCTGGCTTCAACTGGAAGACATTATGTTCAGTGAATTTAGTCAGCGGCACAAGGACAAATATTGTATGAGACCCCCAGTATAAGGGACTCATGTACAGAAGAAATGACTCTTTGGCAGCTACAAGGGAAGGGAGCAAAGGAGGGAGAGGGCTGGTTATAGATTAGATAGTTGATAGAAATTTGGTTGGATGAAATTAGTGACAGCACACAGTAGAAAGATGATCAATTTAAGTGGACTTCAACATAATCTGAAAACTCTTCCAATCTTAACCCAATATTAGAATGACAGAGTAGCAGGGCAGGAGTCTTGGGGGACACTGAGGCCAACTGGCATAACTAGACTATTCCTAAGAGAGTCTTCTCCACTCCATATTGGTGAATGACATCTGGGGTCTGGCTAGAAAGCTGCCATCTGAGGTACATCAAATAGTCCCAACTCAGCTGAAACAGATGATCATCAAGGACAAAAACAACATGGGGAAACGAGAACCCAGAAGACAGAAAGACCCAAGTGAATGGGTGACTTATATCAACATTTGACAACAAGAACAAGATGGTGCCTGGCCACCTCCAGTGGGGTGACGGGGCTCAAAATGTTAAGTTCCAGTGGCAACTTGAGAATAAAAAGGGATGCACCCTGAGAACTCCACTAGAAGACAGCAACTGATGGTCCAAAGCCCTGGGGGTTCCCCTGGGAGTGTGGCCCCTAGACCTGATCTTCCCCGATCATGAATTATTACTGAGGTCAACTCTTCGGACAGGAATTGATTGGATTCGGTGACACAGAGTGACCACATCATTATGTTGAGTGCACTTTGTGGTTCTATGCATCTATAGGATGTCATCCTACTGGCCTCTTACTAGAGGGAAGTGGAAAGGGTGGAGATGAGGGGACAGGAGATTATTAAGAGTATATGACATGTATAGAACAGAAAGGACGAGTATGTTGTCCCTGGGCAAGGAGAGCAGAAGGAGCAGCACATAGGCGGGCATGCAAATTTAAACTGGATTGTACACTTTCAATCACAATTAATTAATTAATTAACTGATATTTTTTTTAAGAAAAAAGAATCTCCATAAACTCCAAATAAGATAAATCTAAAGCTATTGATCAGCACATCTTACAATCAAACTCTCAAAAACCAAAGCTAAAGATAGAAACCTTAAAGAAGAGAGAAGGGAACATCACATACAAGGAAACCCACTATAATTAGTATCAATTTCTGCCTGGAAACCTTGGAAACAAAAAGACCATCAAATGACATGTTTAAAATGATGCAAGAGTCTTTCAAGATTTTTCTTGGAAAAATTAAGATATTAACAATTAAACAAATGCTGACTTTGTGGTGACTGGGACAGCCACCCAAAAAATGTTAACCAGAGTTCTTCGGATAAAACTGAAAGAATGTTAAACAATAGCTTGAAGACACACGTAGAGAGAAAAAGTTTTAACAGAGGTGATCTCATGGGTGAATATAAAGACAATCCTTACAGTCCTTTTGGTTTGTAACTTTAATAGTTATGGCCTACATAATTCCAAAAGAGAAATATATAAAATAAGGTAAAACCTGTGAAAGCAGGAATCAGCATAAGGAGAAAATCTGTGAAAGAAGAAACACTCAAAATATTTTTCACTAAAATGAGCATTAGAAAAGTCCTAAGACTATATCTTGTCAAAGGCAGAAAACTCACAAGATCAAAAAAAGCAAGACAGTTCTTTGGAGTTCCAGCTGTTATGGGTTACACTGTATAATTGTAATTTGTGCTACTGAACATACAATATGTAAAGATGTAATTTATCATGACAGCTACCTAAGAGGCAGAAAGGAAGCAATGTAAGAATAGAGTTTTTATATTACTGAAATTAAGTTGGTGTCAATTTAAACTGTGTTCTCATAAATTCAAAAATATTAAATGTAATCCTCATGGTACGCACAAAGAAAACATCTTTAAAATATACACAAAAGGAAAGGAGAAGAGAAAAAAACTTTAAATAAAAAAGCTCAACTAAATAATGATAGAAGAAGTATTAGAGTAAATTGATAAAAAGAAAGTGTAAGACACACAAAAGTAAAATAACAAAACAGCAGAAGTTCTTCCTTATTGGTAATTGTCTTAAATACACATTGATTAACACTCCAGTCAAAAGTCAGGGAGTGGAAGAATTTAAAAGGAAACATGATCCATCTACGTGCTCGCAACAAGAAACAGTTTGTGTGTTCCATCTGGAGAAGTCCATGTATATAGTCACTGTTTATGTTGGTGAAAAAAGATATTTGCAATAAAAAGGTCCTGGTCTTGCAAAATTCTATCATGCAATCTCAGGCATCATTTCTATCACCAAGGCCATATATTCCAATTACTGATCCTTCTTCTTTGTTTCCAGCAACCAGTTGCATTCAAATCACCAGTAGTTATAAACACATCTTAATCATATGTTCAGTCAATTTTCAACTGCAGAAGCTGGTTGAAGTATTCAATTTCTTCTTTGGCCTTAGTGGTTGGTGCATACATTTGAATAATGATGGTATTAACTGGACTTGTAGACTTCTGAATATTATCCCATCACCAATAGCATTTTACTTCAGAACAGATCTTAAAATGTTCTTTTTGAGGATGAATGCAACACTACTCCTCTTCAAGTTTTCTTCCCCAGCATAGGAGACCATATGATTGTCCATTTTAAAATGGATAATACCAGTCCGTTTCAGTTCACTAGTGCCTAAGATATCTATGTTCATATGTTTCATTACATTTTTGATGATTTCTTATTTTCTGGATTCATATTTAACACACTCCACATTCTGATGATTACTAGATACTTGATGCTGATTTTTTCTCATTTTGAGTCTTACCACAGCAGCAAATGAAGATCCTGAAAGTTTGACTCCATCCACATCAGTGATTCTACTTTGAGGAGGCAGCTCTTCCCCAGTTATCTTTTGAGTGCCTTCCAACCTGGGGGGCTCATTTTCCAGAAGTATATCTAACAATGATGCATTGCTATTCATAAGGTTTTCACTGGCTAATTCTTTGCAGAAGTAGATTGCTGGGTCCTTCTTCCTAATGTGTTTTAGTCTGGAAGTTCTGTGGAAAGAGAAGACAAAAAGTTCAATGTCATCAGTCAGAATAAGACCAAGTGCTGACTGCAACACAGACTATCAGCTGCTCATATACAAGTTCATGTTGAAACTCAAGAAAATTATAACAAGTCCATGACAGCCAAAGTACAATCTTAAGTGTATCTTACCTGAGTTTAGACACCATCTCAAGAACAGATTTGATGTATCAAATACTAGTGACCAAAGGCAAAATAAGTTGTGGGGTGACATCAAAGACATTATCCATGAAGAAAGCAATAGTTTGCTAAAAAGACAGCAAAGAAAGAAAAGACCAAATTGAATGTCAGAAGAGATTCTGAAACTTCTTATTGAATGCCAAGTAGCTAAAGCCAGAGAAGGAATGGCAAAGTACAAGAACCAGGCAGAAAATTTCAAAGAGGTGCTCAAGAAGGCAAAGAAAAGTGTTATAGTTTAGTGTGCAAAGAGTTGGAGATTAAAAAAAGCAAAATGAAAGAACACACCCTGCATTTGTCAAACTAAAAGAACTGAAAAAATAGCAATAGCAACAGTGAAGGATTCTACAGGGAAAATATTAAGTGACTCAGTAAGCATCAAAAGAATAAGGAGGACAGAAGAAGACTTGATACTTTTAAACTGTGGTGTTGAAGAAGAATGTTGGACATACCATGGACTGCCAAAAGAACAAACAGATCTGTTCTGGAACAAGTACAACCAGAGTGCTTGCTGGAAATACAGATGGCAAGACTGTGTCTTACATACTTCGGGGATGCTGTCAGGAGGGATCAGTTCCTGGAGGATATTGTGCTTGGTAGAATAGAGGGTCAGAAAAAATAGTAAGACTCTAAAGGAGATGGATTGACACAGTGGTTGCAACCATGGGTTTAAGCATAAAAATGATTGTAGGCATGGTGCAGGACTAGGGATTTATTTTGTTTTGGTTTGTTTTTTTATTGTGACTGAGTGAAAGTGTACAATCCAATTTAAATTTGCAAGCCGGCCCATCTGCAACTCCCTCTGCTCTCCTTGCCCAGTGACAGCACACTCCCCCTTTCCATTCTATACATGTCATAACCTCTTAACAATCTCCTGTCCCCTCCTCTCCACCTTCCGAGACTAGAGAGTTTTTCATTCTACTTTTTATGGAGTCACTATTAGTCAGAACTGACTCAACAGCACCTAACAACAGCACAACAAGGAACAGCTTTGACACAAAGATGCAAACAGGTTGAAACTGAAAGTGAAAAAAATATTTTATGGAAATAACGAAAACCTACCCAGATAGCTTTATTAATAGCAGAGAAAACAGACACAAGACAAAATCTGTTATGAGAGACAACAGACATTACATAATGATAAAAGGGTTGTTTAATTAATGAGATATGATTATTATAGATACTATGTACCGTCATGGATTGAATTGTGTCCCCTCAAAAATAATTGTAGTCACATGGCTGGGCATTGATTCCCAGCATCTTCTGACTGTCCTCCATTTTGTGGTTTTCCTAAACTCTATGGTAAAGGATTAGGGTGGGACTCTCAATCTCTTTACAAGATCACCTCCCTGTTTCACTGTAAAGGGAGTTTCCCTAGAGTATGGCTTGTTCCTCCCTTAATCCTTTCATCCTGCAAGAGATAAAAGGAAAGGGAAGCAGGCTAAGAATTGGGAACCTCGTACCATCAAGCAAGCAGCACCGAGGGAATAGTGCGTCCTTCAGACCCAAGATTCCTGCGCTGAGATCTCCCTGGACAAAGATTGATGCAGTACCTGCCTTTTCTCCAGAGCCAACAAGGGGGAAAGCCTTCCTCTGGAGTGGACATCCTGAATTTGGACTTGTAGCCTACCCGACTGTGTAAGAATAAACCTTCATTTGTTAAAGCCACCCACTCTGTGATATTTCTGTCAGAGCAGCCCTAGCTGACTAAAATACGTACCTAATATCATATCTCCAAGATACATGAAGTAAATGCCCACCAAACTGAGGAAGTATTAAGCTGTTCTATAATAATAGTTGGAGACTTCAATACTTCCCTTTCATAAGATGTACAAAATACCTAGCAAAAGATCAATAGAGAAGCAGAGGATTAAAAAAGTAGGCCCCTAGGGTTGCCATGAGTCAGATCCAACTCGACGGCACTTGGCTTGGCTATAACCAACTAGACTTAACAGACACACAGGGAACACTTCACACAATGCACATTATTCTTCAGTGGACATGATCATTTTCCAAAGTAGACCATGTTTTAGATCACAAAACAAACCTCAAATTTTTTTTTAAAATTGACTCAACAACAAAAGTTAACTCAGTAAAGAAAAGTAAACATAGGCAAAGGACATGAATAGACACTTGGTCAAAAGTGTTGCTCAAGGGACCAACAAACAAACACATGAAAAGTCTTTGGCCATCACTGGTCATTGTCCATTGTCATTCTATAGACAGTGACTCATAGGAGATGCAAATCAAAACTGCAATTCCTCACTTTCCCTAAAATGACACTGGTCGAAAAAACAGAAAACAATAAAAGGTGGTGAGGATATGGGGAGATCAGAATGCTGGTGGGATTGCAAAATGGTACAACCACTATGGAAAATTACATGATACTGCCTCAAAAAAATAGAACTAGAACTACTTTATGATCCAGAAATCCTACTTTTAGGTGTATACCCTAGAGATACGATACTGAAGACACAATCAGATGTATGCACACCTATGTTCACTGCAGCACTATTCACAATCATATAAAGATGGAAACAATCTAAATGCCTGCTAATGGATGAATGGATGAACAAAGGGTGGTACAATGGGATTCTGTAAAGAATAATGATGAGTTTTCAAAATACATTACAATGTGAATGAATCCAGAGGACATTGAGCTAAGTCAAATAAGTCAGTCACGAAAGGGCAAATACTGTATGATCTCACTATTACAAAAAGACTAGAGTAAGTACACATGCTGAAATCAGTGATCATTGGTGGCTACCATGGATAGAAGTAGACAGTAGACACTTATTACTTCCTGTGCTAGGAAACAGAACACTAAATGTCACTAAAGAGTGCACAGTTCGACCAAGGCAAATCAAGTCACGAAAAATGTGCAAGAAGAAAGGAAGTTTTGGGTAAATGCTATGGCATGTACAACCGTGCAATAATAATTTGAAAATATGAGTATGTTGGCTAGTAGCAGCTGGGTCTTGAATGCTTGTCAGCAGTTATCTAAGATACATCTGTTGGCCCCATTCCAGTCAGAGCAAAGGAGAATGAAGAAAACCAAAGGCACAAGGAAAACCCTAGCTGAAAAGACTAAGTACAGAATGAGCCAGACACTTCACCAACCTGAGACCTGGAGAACCAAATGGTGCCCGGTACCACCAATGACCACCCTGACAGAGACCACAACAGAGAATCCCAGACAGAGAGGAGAAAAATACAAAACAGAATTCAAGCTCATGTAAAGGACCAGACTACATGTTCTGACAGACTGTAGTAACCCATCACCCACAGACACATGTTCACCCAGAACTGAAGCCATTCCTGAAGTCCATTCTTCAGACAATTAGACAGGACTCTACAACCAAAATTAATGCACCTAGGGAACATGCTTCTTAGTTCAATTAGATATACTAGGCCGAACAGGCAGCTCCAGTCCAAAAACAAGATGAGAAGGCAGGTGGGGACAAGAACAGGACAAATAGACACAGGAAACCTAGGGTAGAAACGGGAAGGGTGCTGTCACATTGTGGGAACTGAAACCAACATCACGGAGTGATATGTGTATAAACTTTTGAAAGAGAAATTAATCTGAGCTATAAGCTTTCACCTAAAGCACACTAATAAAAATAAAAATAGGAGTGTGGTTACAGGTGTTATGTAAGTATGCATACAAGTGTATAGAAATGTATATGTAAATAAATACAGATATATTTATATATGGATGTGTACATACATGTAAGAATAAGGATCCATATATATTCATATGTACAATAAAGCACATAAAGGGACAAACATAGAAACTTCTTCATCTTAACTGGATACTTTATAGGATTGTTTTACAGGATCTGAGAGCTTAGGACCATAGTCTCGTGGAGCAACTCAGTAAGTTGGTGTATTATAATATGTAAAACATATATTCTACATCTTACCTTGGTGAGCAGCACCTGGAGTCTTAAAAGCTTGCAAGTGGTCAGCTAAGATACCACATTTGGTCTACATGCATCCAGAGTAAAAGAGAAAGAAGTTAATCCACAAGACTAATAGTCTACATAAACCATAAGAACTAGATGGCTCCTGGCTACAACTACTAACTGTTCCGATCAGGTACACAATATTTGGATCCTGATAGTTATGGGTACAAAATGTGGAACAAAACTCAAATTCTTAATAATGTCCAGACTCACTAGACTGTTTGAGACAGGGAGGCTTCCTAAGGGTATAGCACTGAGATAGTCTTTAAACCTTAAATCAAAAGTACTACACGAGGTCCTCTTTTAGCTAAATGACAGACTGACTCATAAAACAAACGAAATCATCCATGCTCCTTTAAAAAATCATCTGGGAGGCATGGTTAACTTGGCACCCTACACAGGGCATTATGCAATCCTTCTTCAGCAAAGACCCCCAGAATTAAGTAAAACAGATGCAAACACCAGTCACAGAAACCTGAGCATCAAATGAATGCAAAAGAACTATCAAACACCAAATGGAAGAAGAAACTAATGGAAAACAGGAAATAAGGAGAGATCCAGAGTGAAGATTCCCTGTCAAGTAACCTGGCACAGAGCCACCACCTTAAAGCATAGCCAACAATTAGCCTCAACAGGCAGTATGTGGAGGCAGGTTCACAGAGCTTCCAATGAAAAGCAGAGCACCCAGTAGCCACAGAAACATGCTTTTCTTCCCATCACTCTTCCATTGAGTAGCAGCAAGAATCCCCAGTCACCACAGTGTCCCTGCTGCAAGTGTCTATGCTATAAGCATCTCCACCTGGACCCACCTCACTCCCACTATGCAGTTTTGTTTTGTTTTTTCTTTTCTTTTCTTACTTTCCTTCATTTTCCCTTCCCAGCCAGCCCCGTATGTCACCAGTCTTCTTCCTACTGGCTCTGGCCACACCATGCTTTTTTTTTCTCTTCGTTTTTTTTCTCTCTTTTCTTTCTCCTTTCCCCCTAGCCTGGTATGCCATCTCCTCTTGCTTCCCTTCCCCAACAGTCTTCCGGTCTGCCCAAATTGGAAAGGAAGAAGTAAAACTATCCCTATTCACACATGATATGATGCTATACATAAACAATGATAACAAAAATCAACCCAGTTGCCATTTAGTCAATTTTGAGTCATAGGGACCCTGTAGGATGGAGTAGCACTGCTCCATAGTGTTTCAAAGGAGTGGACAATGGATTTGAACTGTCCATCTTGTGGTTAGCAGCCAAGTTCTTAACCACTTAGCCACCAGGGCTCAGTCCTATACATAAAGAACACAAAGATCCCATGAGAGAAATACTGGAATTAAGAGAAAGGTGCACATAGTAGCAGAATACAAGATCAATGAAAGTCAGTTGAATATGTATATACCAACATAGAAAACTTCAAAAGGAAATCAACAAAACAATACCATTTATAATCATTCACAAAAGAAAAAAGTAAAATATTTAGGAATAAACCTACCCAGTGATGTAAAAGAACTATACAAAGAAAATTACAAAATGCTGTTGCAAGAAAACAAGAGACTTCATAAATGGAAAAACATACCATACTCATGGATAGGAAGACTCAACATTGTGAAAATTTCAATTTTACCCAAAGCAAATAATAAAATTTTTTAAAGAGATGGAAAAACTAGTCAACAAGTTTACGTAAAGAAAAGATGCCATGGATAGGTAAAGAATTACTGAAGAAAAAGAACAAAGAAGGAAGCCTCACACTGTCTGATATTTAACCTATCATACAACTGCAGCAGTCAAAACAGCCTGGTACTGGCATAATGCAGACAGGTAGCTCAGTGGAACACAATCAATAGAACAGACATAAATCTGTCTAACAATGATCAGCTGATCTTTGACACAGGACCAAACTCCATTAAACAAGAAAAAAACAGTATTTTAACAAATGGTGCTGGCAAAATTGGATGAAACAGGATAAAAAGATGAAACAGGAGCCATACCTCACACCATATACAGAAACTAACTCAAAATGGATCAAAGACCTAAATATAAAACCTAAAACAATAAAGATAATGGAAGAAAGATAGGGGCAAAGCTAGGAGCCCTAGCACATGGTATAAACATAATGCATACCACAGCTAATAGTGAACAAACATCAGAAGACAAACTAGATGACTGGAGTTCCTAAAAATTAAACACTTATGCTCATCAAAAGACTTCTACACTTCTACCAAAAGAGTAGAGAGAGAACCTACAGAATGGGAAAAAAATTGAACTACAATATATCTGACAAAGATCTCATCTATAAAGTATATTAATATCTCAACAACAAAAAGACAAATAATTCAATTTTTAAAAATGGACATTATATGAATAGACAGTTCACCCAAGAAGACACTCAGGCAGCTAACAGTCATGAGGAAATGCGTGAGACCATTACCCATTAGAAAAATGCAAATCAAAATCACAATGAAATACCATCTTACTGCATCACTACTGGTGTGATTCAAAAAGAAAAAAAACCCAGAAAACAGCAAATCTTGGAGAGGCTGTGGGAAGACTGAAACTCCTACACACTGATGGTAGGAATACAAAATGCCACAACCATTATGGTAAACGATTTGGTGTCTCCTTTAAAAAGTAACAATATGGATAGGTAAACTATGGTACATATACTCAATGGAGCACTACGCAATGATAAAGAATAACGATGATTCCAGGAAACATCTCCTAACCTGGTTTCAACTGGAAGACATTATGTTGAGTAAAAGTAGTCAGCGACAAAGGGACAAATACTGTATGAGACCTGTATGATAAGATCTCAAAAACAGATTGTATGTAGAAGAAAAGACTCTTTGACAGCTGCAAGGGAGGGGAGGGAGGGAGGGTGAGGAGGGGAAGGTTTAGTTTAGATAGTTGCTAGAAATCTGGTTGGGAGAAAGCGGTGATAGCACACATTAGAAACAAGAACAACATTACGTGGACTTCAGCATAACTTGAGTACTCCTTCCATCTTAACCCAATATTGAAGGATAGAATAGCTGGGGCAGGGGGCAGAGGACCATGCCTTAGGCGAAATCGAGGCCAACTGGCACAACTAGCATTTTGCTAAGAGAGCTCTCTGCACCCCACATTGGTGAGTGGCTTCTGGGGTCTTAAAAGCTGCCAAGCTGCCATCTGAGGACAAAGCAAATGGTCCCAACTCAGCAGGAATGGATGCTCACCAAGGACCCAAATGACATGCGGTAAAGACAACCTAGAAGACAGAGAGACCCGCAAGAGTGGGTGCCTTCATCGACTTAGGACCAGAAGAATCCAATGGTGCCCGGCCACCACCAGTGATAGCCACGATGGAGCTCACAGAGATGAGTCTCACTGGCAACACAAGAATAAATGGGGGTACATCCTGAGATCTCCACTAAAAGACCTCAACTGACTGTCCAGTGGTTTCGGGGTTCCCCTGAGAGCATGGCCCCCGGCCCTGATGCTGCCCTTACCTGCAAATTATAACAAAGGTCCACTCTTTGGACAGGAATGGGTTGAACTTGGCAATGCAGAGTGACCATATATTGGTTGCACTTTATGGTTCTATACATCTATAGGATATCATCCTGCTGACCTCTGGCTGGAGGAAGGAGAGTGGGTGGAGAGGAGCGGAAAGGAGGCTGTTGGGAGGATGAGACACGTATGCAGCAGAGAGGAATAGTGTGCTGTCACCGGACAGGGAGAGCAGTGGAAGCTGCACATAGGTGGGCATGTAAATTTATACAGGAATGTACGTTTTCACTCAGTCATGTTAAATAAAAAAGAAAAAAAAGTAACAATAGAAATACCATATGACACAGAAATTCCACTACTAGTTATACATTCTAGAGAAATAAAAGCCATCACATGAGTAGACATATGCATGCCTGTATTCATTGCAATATATTATTATTCACAACAAGAAAAAGCAGGAAACAACTTAAGTGCACAAAAACTGATGAATGAACAAATTATGTGATGTACACAAAATGGAATACAGCAATAAAGAACAATGATTTACCTGCAAACATTGTACAATGTGGATAAATCTGGAGGGCATTATGGTGAATAACAAAAGGACAAATATTGTATGAGACTACTGTTATAGAAACTCAAGAAAATGTTTGTAAGCAGAAAAAAATGCTTATTGGAGGGAAGCAAACAAATGGAGGGAAAATCATGAACTACATAGCAGACATGTTAACTCTGGTGACAGTAAAGGCAGTAAATAGTACAGGGGAAGTCAACACAACTTGACTGAGGTAAAGTCACAGAAGGTTCCTAATAAACCCATCTGAATACATTGAGGGACTGAATTACTGAGACTGAGGCCTGGAGATCGTAGCCTCAGGGAACATCTAGGTAAACTGGCATAACACAGTTCATAAATAAAATGTTCTACATCCTACTTTGGTGACTAACATACAAGTTCTTGAAAGTCTATGAGCAGCCATCTAAGATACATCTATTGGTTGTATACAAATCAGAACAGAGGAGAAGGAAGATAACCAAAGACACAAGGAAACATTAGTTCAGGGGACTAACGGACCACATGAACCACAGCCTCCACCAATGTCAGCCCAAAAGAACTAGATGCTGTGTAGCTATCATTACTAACCTCTCTGACAGGGGTCCCAATAGGGGATTTCAGGCAAAGAGGGAGAAAAATGTAGGACAAAATTCGAATTCACCAAAAAAGACCAGACTGACTTATCTGACAGAGACTGGAAGAACTCCCAAGACCATGGCTCTCAGACATCCTGCTAACTCAGAGCCGAAGCTACTTTCAATGTTTACCTTTCAATCAAAGATTAAAAGCCATTGCCACTGAGTCAATTCCAACTTATAGAGCTTCTGTAGGACAGAGAAAAACTATCCCATAAGATTTCCAGTGAGCAGCTGATGGGTTCAAACTGCCAACCTTTTGATCAAAACCACTGATCAATCTTTTGATCTAAACCACTACATCACCAAGGCTCCCAAATGCATTCTCAACATGGATCTCAAACCTACAACCGTGAGACTGATTAAGCTAACTAGGCACTTTAGATTACACAGGTCAGTAAAACAAACAGTAACACATATGAGGAACATGCCTCTCAATTTAATTAAGTATAGGAGAGCAAACAGGCAACACTTGCCCGGAAGCAAACGGAGGAAAGGACAGGAAAAGTGTACAAATGGACATGGGGAACCTGAGGTGGAAAGAGGAAGAAAGCTGACACATTGCAAAGATTGCAACCAATGTCATAAGACAATTGCTGTATAAATTTTGAATGACAAACTCATTTGCACTGTAAAACTTCTCCTATATACAACTAAATACATATGTATGTGTATATATATATAGTCATCTAGTACTGTTGTCATTAGGTGTCATCAAATTGGTTCCAACTAGTAGCAACTGTGTGTACAACAGAACGAAACACTGCTGGTCTTGTGCCATGCCTACAATTGTTTATATGCTCCAGCCTGTTGTTGCATTTTCTGTGTCAATCCATCTCATAGAGGGTCTTCCTGTTTTTCACTGATACTCCACTTTACCAAGCATGATGTCTTTCTCCAGGAACTGATTCCTCCTGACAACATGCCCAAAGGATGTGAGATGTAGTCACTCCATCCTTGTTTCCAAACAGCATTCTGTTTGTACTTCTTCAAAGACAGAATTGTTCATTCTTTTAGCTGTCCATGTATTTTCACTATTCTTTGCCAGCACGGCTATTCAAAGGTCTCAGTTCTTCTTAGGTCTTCTTTATTTATCACCCAGCTTTCATGCGCATATATAGTGACTGAAAATATGGTGGATTGGGTTAGGTGCACCTAAGTCTTCAAAGAGACATCTTTGCTTTTCAACATTTAAAGGAGGTCTTTCACAGCAGATTTTCCCAGGGTAACGTGTCTTTTGATTTCTTTGTTGCCACTTGCTGAGGCATTGATTGTGGATCCAAGCAAAACGAAATCCTTGACAACTTCAATATTTTCTTCATTATCATGATGTTGCTTATTGGTCCAGTTGTGAGAGTTTCTCATTCCATAGCATCTATATGAGGTCAAATATCAACATTAACTTAAAAGCAAAGCTGATAAGGCAAAGGGGCAGGTAAACCACATTACTGGAAGCAGAACAACAAGAACAGAAATGAGAAAGTTTACACAATGAAAAATGTAACTAATGTCATTGAACCAACTGAGTAGAAATTACTAAATGAGAATCCAATTTACTGCGTAAACTTTCACCAGAGCTACAATAAAATATTTTTATTAAAAAAAATTTAAAGTTGAAATCATACAAAGTATCTTCTCTGACTATGATGGAATGAAACCAGAAATTAATAACTGAAAAAAATTAAAAATATACAAATAAGTGGAACTAAAACAACAAAGTGGTCATGAATTACACAAACAGAGAAACCAGAAAATAATTAGTCAAATAAAATTAAAACACCACATACAGGGAGGTGGGGCCAAGACAGCAGAGTAAACAGATACTTCCTGTGACCCTTCTAACAACAAAGACCCAAAAGAACAAATGAATCCAGTACACATGACATCCCAGGAGCCCTGACCACCAAAGGGAAAGTTGGATGGAGCAACCGAGAAGGAAGAGTAGTGCCAGAAGTACATAGGATTCCACAGACCTGACCTGTGGGAAAGTAGCTACAGCTAGTGTGTCGTGGGCAGAGCCATGGAGGTTAGTATGTGTCCATCTGAGCAGTGGTCATTATCTGGAGAACCCACTAGCAAATCCAGAGCCAGTGAGAGACAGCAAAAGATAGTTGATAGCTGAGTCACTTGTAACCTACTGTGCATGGATCTGAATCTTTCCTTCAAGATAAGCCTATCTCTCTTATGCCAGTGCTCTTCCCTGCCATTGTCTGCCCTGCACTTGTCTCTGGAGTCTGACATCATTAATTTAGCAAGAAGTAGAACTCTTTAAGCCTACCCTAAATAATTCTCTGAGTCTTAGAGGGAGAAAAATTTAACAAACTAGAGGAAAGAGGAGGGAATTCTGCCCACTCCCTTAAGATTGAAAAGCACCGCAGAAACTGTTCCTTCACCTAGATTCGGACATAAGGGAATATACAATCCTTACAGACCCTCAGGAACAGCTGTTAGCCCCCTGCCTTTCTACAGGCAGACATCTGTTCCTATACCATTCACCCCTGCTCATATAAGACACTAGGCAAGAGTTCGCAATGCACATTTTGTAACTGACTACCTGGACACCTGAGCTAAATGTACGTAAGAAAAGCTAATGAAATCTTGGGCTCCTGTGTTTGGTAACAGCTTTAACCACCTCATAAAAGGTCACTAGAGCTTTGAAGATGACAATAACCAAACTATCACACACAACTAGTCTATTTGTACATTTCAAAACAAGAAGCTAGGAACATGGTAGGCAAACATAAAATGAAAAAAACAAACAGTGATGGCTTGGAAACAACAGTGCATTTCAAAGCACTTAAAGAAGCAAATCATGATTTCTTCAGAAAGCTACCAAAGCAAAGAATCAAATTTTCCAGGGGAAAAGAAATTTCTGGAACTAGCAAAAACGGTGTTTCCATCATCTTTTTCCACAAACATAGTCGATTTGATTTCTGTGTATTCCATCTGGTGAAGTCCATATGTATAGTCTCTGTTTGCACTGGTGAAAAAAGTAATTTTTTTCAACAAAGAATTCATTAGTCTTGCAAAATTCCATCATGTGATGTCTGGAATCTCTTCTATCACCAAGGCTATATTTTCTAACTACCGATTCATCCTCTTTGTTTCCAAATCACCAGCAATTATCAATGTATTCTACTGCATATTCTATCAGTTTCTTTTGCATTCCACTCACTAATAATTATCAGTGTGCACGGATAGCTTGTTCTATCAATTTGAGGCTGCAGAAGCTAGTAAAAGTCTTCAATTTCTTCAGATGGACCTCACCAGAAGAAATACACAGAAATCAAATTGACTACATCTGTGGAAAAAGATGATGGAAAAGCTCAGTATCCGCAGTCAGAAAAAAAACAGGTTCTGATTGTGATAGAGACCATCAATTTCTCATAGGCGAATTCAAACTGAAACTGAAAAAAATTATTACAAGTCTATGAGAGCCGAAATGTGACCTTGAGTACATTCCACCTCCAAAACAGATTTGATGTGTTGAACACCAATGACCAAAGACCAGATGAATCATGAAATGACATCAAAGACATCATCCATGAAGAAAGCAAGAGTTTATTAAACAGACAGAATGGAAAGAAGAGACCAAATTGGATATCAAAAGAGACTCTGAAACTTGTTCTTGAACATTGAGCAGATAAAGAAAAAGGAAAGAATGATGAAGTAAAAGAACTGAATAGAAAACTTCTAAGGGTAGCTTGAAAAGATAAAGCAAAGCATTACTATGACAAGTGCAAAGGGCTGAATGTTTCAACAAATTGGTGCAGTATTAGGAGTGCTCACTCCTCTATGCCAAAAATATTGGAGGACAGCTTCCTGGCTAACACGTTGTAAGAAATCTCTATTTATGCCTATCCCCAAGAAAGGTAATACAAGCAAACACAGAAATTACTCAGCAATGCCATTAAATTACACCAAGTAAAATTTTACTAAAGATCATTCAAAAGCAACTGCAACAGTATATTGACAAAGAACTGTTTGAAATTCAAGCTGGATTCAGAAGAGGACATTGAACCAGGGATATCATTGCTGATGTCAGGTGGATCTTGGCTGAAAGTAGAGAATACCAGAAAGATGCTTACTTGCATTTTACTGACAATGCAAAGGCGTTCACCTAACCATAAACTATAGCTAGCATTGTACAGATTGGGAAGTCCAGAACACTTAACTGGGCTCAAGAGGTATCTGCATATGTATCAAGAGGAAGTCGTGTGAACAGAATAAGGGGACACTGAATGGTTTAAATTCAGAAAAGTTGTGCATCAGGATTGTATCTTTTCACCATACCTTTTCAATCTGAGAAGCTGGAGTATATGACGAAGAATGAGGAATCAGGATTGGAGGACAATTCATTAACAACTTTTGTTACACAGATGACAAAACCTTGCTTTCTGGAAGTGAAGAGGATTTGAAACACTGGTGAAGATGAAAGACTACAACTTCAGTATGGACTGCACTTCAAGAAAAAAAATTCTCACAATTGACCAGTAAGTGACATTATCATAAAAGGAGGAAGGATTGAGCATTTCATTTTTCTTGACTCCATACTCAATGCCCATGGAATTAGCAATCAAGAAATCAAAAGATGCATTGCACTGGGAAAATCTGCCCCAAATACCTCTTTAAAGTGTTTAAATGTAAGCATGTCACTTTGAAGACTAAGGTATTCTTGACCCAAGCCAAGGTATTTTCAATCACATCACGTGCATGAAAAAGCTGGACACTGAATAAGGAAGACAAGAAGAATTGATGCCTTTAAATTTGGTGTTACAGAAGAATATTGAAGGTACTATGGCCTGTCAAAATAACAAACAGATGTGCTCTGGAAGAAGCACAACCAGAGTGCTTCTTGGAAACAAAGTTGGTAAGACTACGTCTTACATACATTGAACATGTTGTCAGGAGGGGTCAGTACATAGAGAAGGTATCTTACTTGGTGGAGAGTCAGGAAAAAAGAGGAAGATCCTTAAAGAGATATACTGACACAGTGACTGCAACAATGGGCTTAAGCATGAAAATGATTGTGAAAATGATTGTGAACATGGCACAAGACCAGGCAGTGTTGTCCTCTGTTGTACATAGGATCATTATGAGTTGCGATTGACTTGATGACTCTTAACAATGTAACACCATCAGAAGTATAATTTGGAAGATTACTATATAGAACTCTTCAAGAAATTAGGAAGGAAATGTGGCAAAATGTAGCAAAGCATAGTGACAAAATAAACAGGCTGCAAGTGTTCACACAGTGGGAAGAATTAGAAATTCAGAAAGTTAGTAATAAAATTATAGAATTAGACAATTCAATAGGTAGTTAAAGGAGCAGATCTGAGGCAGTAGAAGGCCGAATTAGTGAGCCTGAAAATAAAGCACATCACATCAAAATATTTGAGGAAAAATCAGATAAAACAGCTTTAAAAAAAAATCAAGACATAATAAGAATTACATGGAACTCTATAAAGAGGAACAATCTACGAGTGAGTACAGTATGAGAAACAAGGAATAACAAAAAAATACACCAAGAATTGTCAGATTCGCTGGCAGAAAACTTCCCTGATACCATGAAAGACGAGAAGACTGTCCAAGGTGCTCATCAAACTCCACACAAGGCAGATCCTGAAAGACACCAATGCATGTTATAATCAAATTTGACAAAACTAAATGTAAAAGAGACACTTCTAAAAGTAGCTAGGGATAAGAAAAATAACATCCAAAGGAGAATCTATACAACTAAGCCTGTACTGCTCAGCAGAAACCAGACAGGCAAGAATGCAGTGTGAAAACTTGCAAAAAGCCTTGAAGGAAAACAGTCGGTTCACAAGAAATACATGTTTCAGTCAGCTAGGGCTGCTCTAACAGAAATACCACAGAGTGGATGGCTTTAACAAAGAAAGATTTATTCTTACACAGTCTGGTAGGTTGCAAGTCCATATTCAGGGTGTCCGCTCCAGGGGAAGGCTTTCCCCTTGTCGGCTCTGGAGGAAAGTCCGGTATTGCATCAGTCTTTGTCCAGGGAGCATCCTGACGCAAGAACCTCTGGTCTGAAGGACGCGCTCTGCTCCTGGTGCTGCTTGCTTGATGGTAGTGAGGTTCTCAAATTGTCCTTTGTTTCTTTTTCCTTTTATTCCTTGCAAGCTAAAAGCATTAAGGGTGGGGCAAGCCATACTCCAGGGGAACTCCCCCCTACAGTAGGAATTTACAGCCCCACTCTAATCCTTTAACACACAGGTTAGCGAAACCACACAATGGAGGACAGTCCCAAGATACTGGGAACCATATCCCAGTCATGTGGCTGCACACATTTTGGGGGGGACACAATTCCAACCATGACATACATATCCAGCAAAATTGTCCTTCAGATATGATGGTGAAATTAAGACATTTCCAGATAAACAGAAATTTAGGGGCTTTGTAAAAACCAAACCAAAATTACAAGAAATACCAAAGGGAGTCCTTTTGGTTGTTGTTGTTCGGTGCCGCTGAGTTGGTTCCAACTTACAGCAACCCTATGAACAACAGAACGAAAACACTGGTCGGTCTTGCACCATTTCCTCAATTGTTTTTATGCTCAAGGCCATTGTTACAGCCACTGTGTCAATCCATCTCATTTAGGGTCTTCCTCTTTTTCACTGATACACCACTCTACCAAGCATGATGTCCTTCTCCAGGGACTGATCCTTCCTGACAATACACCCAAAGTGTGTGAAACTCAGTCTTGCCATCTTTGCTTCAAAGGAGCACTCTGGTTGTACTTTTTCTAGAACAGATCTGTTTGTTCCTTTGGTGGTCCATGGTACATTCAACATTCTTCTCCAATAACACAATTCAAAGGTATCAGTTCTTCTGTCTTCTTTGTTCATTGTCCAGCTTTTGCATGTGTATGATGTGATTAAAAATACCATGGCTTGGGTCAGGCACACGTTAGTCTTCAAGATGACGTCTTTACTTTTCAACACTTTAATGAGATCCTTTGTGGGAGATTTTCCCAATGCAATGGATCTTTTGATTTCTTGACTGCTGCTTCCATGGACATTGATTGCGGACCCAAATAAAATGAAATCCTTGACAACCTCAATCCTTTCTCCTTTTATGACAATGCTGCTTACTGGTCCAGTTGTCCACTTCCTCTAGATTTTCAAATTTGTTAGAGTACAGACTTCATGCCAAGTGCCGTCGAGTCGGATCTGACTCAAGTATTCTGTTATATTTTTGATTTCTGTTGGACCTGTTGTGACAACTCCCTCTCATTTCTAATTTGGGTTACTTGTTTCCTTTCCTGTCATTTTTAGTAAGTTTAGCCAATGGTTTCCCAATTTTGTTGATCTTTTCAAAAACCAGCTTTTGGTCTTTTCGGTTTTTTCAATTGTTCTCTTATTCTCTAATTCATTTAGTTCTGCTCTAATATTTATGGTCTGTTTTCTTCTGGTGTGTGAGGGATCCCTCTGTTGTTCTCTCTCTACTTGATCAAGCTGTAGGGTTAGTTCTTTGGTTTGGGTTCTTTCTTCCTTCCAGATGTGTGCATTTATGGAGACAAACTGACCTCTGAACACTGCTTTGGCTGTATCCCATAGGTTCTGGTAGGAAGTGTTTCCATTCTCATTGGAATCCATAATTTTTTTTATTTCATTCTTGATCTCTTCTATAACCCTTGGCTTTTTAAGGAAGATATTGTTCAGTTACCATGAGTTCCACTTTCTATCTATGTTTTTTCTACTACTGATTTTGACTTTTATGGCTTTGTGATCTGAGAAGATGCTTTCCATTAAGTCAATGGTATGGATGTTGTTGAGAACTGCTTTATGTCCTAGTATATGGTCTATTCTGGAGAATATTCCATGTGCACTGGAGAAGAAGGTGTAGTTGTCTGCTGATGTGTAGAAAGTTCTTTATATATCAATGAGGTTTAGTTTTAATTGTGGCAATAAGGTCTTCTGTGTCTTTACTGAGCTTTTTTCTAAATGATCTGTCCAGTATTCAGAGTGGAGTGTTGAAGTCTCCCACTAATACTGTGGAGTGATTTATCTCATTTTTGGGTGTAGTCAGTGTTTCTTTGATGTATTTAGGTGCTCTAATATTAGGTGCATAAATATTTAATATTGTTAGGTCCTGCTTGTGTACTGAACCTTACAGCAATAGTATCCACCCTTGTCCACAATGGTGGATTTTACACTAAAATTGATTTTAGCTGAGATTAGAATTGCCACTCCTGCTCTACTTTGTTGATTGTTTGCTTGATATATAGTCTTCCATCCTTTAATTTTCAGTTTGTTCATATATCTAAGTGTAAGGTGAGTTTCTTGTAGGCAACATATGGATGGATCGTGTCTTTTGATCCAAGATGTCACTCAATGCCTCCTTACTGAAGCATTCAGTCCATTCACATTGAACGTAACTCTTTATAGGTATGTGTTTAGTGCTGTCTTTATGATATATTTATTTCTGTGTTGATGTTTTCTCTGTTGTTCTTATTAATCTGTTCTGGGACATTCTTGTTTGTGAGCTGATTTTTCATCTTTTTCAAGGTTGGCTTTGTGGTTGTTGAGACTCCTATATTACGTTTCTTGGTTTTATATGTTGTATCTTTATTGTGCTTTATGTCTGCCCCATGACCACCCTTAATAAGCTAAGTATAAGCCCGATTTTAAATACTACCAGTCTTACTAACTTCCTCTCCATCTGGAAGAACTATAATGACTGTAGTACATCCTTCTTTTTAATATGGTGACATCATAGTTTTCATGATATGATCACTGAATCATTTCTTTCACTTTTATAGCTTTGATTGTGTTTGGAGCCTTCCCTAAATGAATAGGTTTCTCGGTGACGTATCCTGTACTTGCTTCTAAAATATAAAGTTAGCTGGTTTGTTCTAAGCTAAGAGATTACTTCAGTATTTCTTGTAGCTTTGGTTTGTTTTTTACAAAGTCTCTGAGTTTCTGTTTATCTCCAAAAGTCTTAATTTCATTTTTACATTTGAAACATAGTTTTGCAGGATATATAATTCTTGGTTGAAACTTCTTCTCCTTCAAGGCTTTGGATATGTCATGCCTCTTCCTCTGTGCTAGAATGTTTTCTGCTGAGAAATCTGATGAAAGCCTATAAGGTTTCCCTCTGAATGTTAGCTTTGCTTTGAGTCTTGCTGCCTTTAAGAGTTTCTTTTTGTGTTTCATTTTGTTAAACTTGATTAGAATATGTCTTGGAGCCTTTCTTTTGAGATCTATATTGAGTGGTGTTCAGTACATATCTTGGATTTCTATATTCTCTTCTTTTATAATTACTGGGAAGTTTTCTGTCAGCAGCTCAGCAACAGTACTCTCTGTGTTCTCAGGTGTCTTGCCCTGTTCAGGAACTCCAATTAATCACAGATTGTTCCTCTTTATAGAGTCCCACATGTTTCTTAATGCTTCTTTTTTCTTGTTTCTTTTTTCTGATTTCTCCTCATAGACTGGAGTCAGTAGCTCTGTCTTCCAAATCAGAAATTCTATTTTCCATTTGTTCCATTCTGTTCTCTTGGCTTTGAATCGAAGTTTCTATGTCTGATTTTGTTTTTGATCTGTTGGATTTCAGAGCACTGGTGTTTCATCAGACTGAACAGCTTGTTTCATTTTTTGTTTTGCTCTTCTGCATTTTGTATAAGGTCTAGGAGAGCTCTATATGTAATCCTTTTGTCTTCACCTTCTGATAGTATCAGAAAGGTTTCTTCATCTGAGAAGTTGTTTGGTTGTTTCTTTGGTGGCCTTTTGAAGCCATGGGTGATTTCTTCGTTATGCTTTTCTCCAGAGTTTGTTGCTTTTAGAGGCATCATGTGAGTCATTAGAAGCTGGGAGAGATGCTGTGAGGATGGACTGCAGTTGTTTCTCTAGGCTGTCTTAAAATGAAAGATAAAGAGAATCTGACAACTTCCAAAGTCAGATTTTCAGGTGTACTGGTCACTCTTCCCAACTGGCAAAGTAAGCACCTCTGTATCCAACCCATATGTTACAAACTAGTTCAAAATACAGAAAGGCTACTTCCCTGCTGGCTTCTTCTGCTGGGCCCCAACCATAGGCAACACTGTGTAAAATATTGCATTTCTGCCAGAAAAGTACTCTCTTCCAGGAAGTTGCTGCCTCCCAGCCTAGGAATTCAGTCCAGTGGAAGCCTCTGTATGGGTATATCTGCCTCCCAGTGGAACAAGATGGCGTCCCACACAAGCTTCCCCCTGCCTTGGTATGGGCTACTCAATGGCAGAGGCAGAAAGAGAGCCAAACGTGCCGAGATGCACAGAATCCAAAGCTGGGCTCTCAAAATGTGGCAATTTCTCCCACCGATCTCACCAGCTGTGCATCTGAGATTAGCTGCTAGTCCAGCCCCAGCTCCACCTGCCAGCTAAGACAGAGGAAAAACAGTTAAAATGGCAGGTTACCTTCTATCTGTGAAAGCCAGCATTCACCAAGAGTGGAGGATGCCAAAACAGAGGAAGTTTTCCATTCAGTGGTATGAATTCCAACTTAATAGCCCTATGCCATGTCCTAGGACTCACTAGGTGTCCAGAAGGCTCCACTTAATTATCAGTTCAGGTCTTGGTTTCCAGAGGGATTTAGGGAAGTGTGTGTTTAGTCCACCACCCTAACTATGCCTCCCTTGTCCAGCTGTGAGTGTTTTTGTTTTCTTGATATTGAGATGCAATCCATACTGAAGGCTGCGATCCTTTATCTTCATTGGTAAGTGTTTCAGGTATTCCTCACTTCCATCAAGTAAGGTGGTGTCATCTGAGTAATACAGGTTGTTAATGAGTCAATCTCTAATCTTCATGCCTTGTTCTTCATAGAATCCAGTTTCTTGGATTATTTGCTCAGCACACAAATTGAAAAGTTATAGTGAAAGGATACAACCCTGACACACACTTTTCCTGACTTTAAACCATGCAGTGTCCCCTTGTTCTGTTCACACGACTGCCTATTGGTCCATATATAGAATCCTTAAGAGCACAGTTAGGTGTTCTGGAATTCCCATTTTCCTCATTGTTAGCCATAGTTTATTATGATCCACAAAGTTGAATGCCTTTTCATAGTCAATGAAACACAAATAAATACCTCTCTGATATTCTCTGCTTTCAGGCAAGATCCATCTGACATCAGCAATGACATTCCTGGTTTCATTGCTTCTTCTGAATCCATCTTGAATTTCTGACAGTTTCTTGTCAATATACTGCTGTGGTCTTTTTTTTAATAATCTTGAGCAAAATTTTATTTGTGTGTGATATTAATGATATTGTTTGATAATTTCCATGTTCAGTTGGATCACCTTTCCTTGAAATAGGCATAAATATGGATCTCTTCCAGCCAGCTGGTCAGGTAGCTCTCTTCCAAATTTTGGTTAGCCAAGTGCCATCGAGTTGGATCCAACACTTGGGTTAGAAAATCAATAATACTAGGCAACAACCGAGACAAGAACACAGAACAAGATAGCAACCCAAGACAGGAATCAGAAAAATAAATCACAGACAAAATGCTGAAAATAGGGAAACAGAGAGGTCATTATGTATACATTATAACAAAAAGTGTGACTCAAAATTAAATGTATTCACAGATCCTTCAAATGAAGAGGAAGTTAAGGTGATACAAAGAAATTAAAGACTGGTTTAAAATTAAAAAATAGAGGTGAATATTAAGATGATCAAAAGCCAAAGCAACAATTATACACATCAAAATAATAAACAGGGAGCAAGACCAAGATGGTGGATTAGTCACACATCTCTTCAATTCCCTCTGAGAACTAAGGCCTAGAAAAACAATTGAACAAAGCAGTGTGTCCACTCTGGGAGACCCAAGACCAGCCAAAGAATGGTGAGATCAGACTGGGCAACAGGAAGGGAAAAACTACCTTTATAAGAGGCAAGAGGGCAGACCAAAGTGTCCCACTTTTCCTGGCTCAGCAGCTGATAGACATACTGGTATGGACAACATCTTTGTTAACTGGGAGACTGGGATTGGGTGGCTAAGCCTGAGAGCCTTGCAGGGGCTGGTTGTCATGCTGAGTTGCAGAGCCCGAGTAGACAGCACGTCTCACAGAAGAGAAGCTGTACTTAAGACAGGCATATCTAGAGAAGGCAGTGGTGGCTGATGGCAGATGCTATAGGTGCCATTCCCCCTCTCTTCTCTTACCTGCACCATAAACTCTGCTCAATGCAGGAGAGTTGGCACAGATAGAACACCATCTTAGTCAAGGAGAGGAAGAGTCAGTCACACCTGAGGGCCTGACTGGGGCTAGCTGCCACACTGAGCAAGAATGCCAGTCTGGACAGTGAATCCCTCAGCAGAAAAGCTGTTTTAAGACAAGTATATCTACAGAATGCAGTGGTGGCTGATGTCTGAGTATAGAAGCAACCTTTCCCCTCTTTTCTCTGAACCATCATAATGTTTGCTGATGGAGCACCTGAGAGACTCCCCAAGTAGGTTGTCATCTTTGTCAGCCAGGAGGCCTGGCCTGCCACAGCTGCTGGCCCAGCTGTGGCTGGACAGTGCTTCTTCCAGCAGTTTTCAAGACAATCACATCTAGAGAATGCAGCAGTGGCTGCGACTGAGAGTGGTGGCACCTTTCCTTCCTCCCTTCTCTAGCTATGCCATAGTGTCTGCTGGGGTGACTCCAGAGAGTCAATACAAGTAGGCCACTACCACTGACAGCGAAGAGGTAAGGGCTGCAACTCCTGAGGGACCAGCTGGTGCCAGCTGCCAAACTGAGCAACAGTGATGGGTTGAACAGCATCCCTCTGACCAAAGAAGTTGTACTTAAGGCAGCTGCTCCCAGAGAATGCAGTGGCAGTTGGCAGCCAGGTCTAGCAGTGTCTTATACCCTTCTTAGAGTTATGCCACAGCTCCAGAAAACCCCCAAAACAAACAATCAAAAAACACCCCAAATGAAGAAGTCTTCCTGAAATTACTGGTGATACAATACAAAGGAATTATGCATAGAGCCCTACAAGATCATAGGACGGAGACTAAACAAAGTTCAACAGAATAAAATGCAAAATTGAACGAGCTATAGAAACTGCTAGAACATCAACAACATGAAATTCAGCAAGTCAGTAATAAAATTACAGAGTTAGACATTTCAACGGAAAGCCAAAGGAAATGGATTGAGGAAATGGAATGCAAAATTAGCAAGAATGAAGATAAAGCAACTGACACTAGCATTTATAAGGAAGAATCAAATTTTTAAAAATCAAGAAAAATGAGCAATCATTAAGAATCACATGGTACTCTATCAACAGGAATAATTTATGTGTAATTGAGTTCCAGAACAGGGAGGGGCAGCAGAAAAAACAGAAAGGATTGTTGAAGCGTTACTGACAGAAAACTTCCCTGACCTCATGAATGAAGATAGCCATTAAAGATACTCAGTGAACTCCACAAGAGGCAGGCCCTAAAAGAAAGACAAGACATGTTATAATTGAGCTTAACAAAATGAAACATAAGGAGAGGCTTTTAAAGACAACTAGGCTTAAACAAAAACTAACAGAAAGGGAAGCCTTGCAGAATGTTCTCAGACTTTTCAGCTAAAATCTTGTTGGCAAGAAAGTAATGGGATGACACATACAAAGCACTGAAGGAAAAAACTTCCAACCAAGAATTATATATTCTGCAAAACTGTCTTTAAAACAAGATGGTGCAATTAGCACATTTTCAGACAAACAGAAACTCACAGATTTTGCAAAAACCAAACCAAAGTTACAAGAAGTAATGAAGGAATCTTTCATTAGAAAATCAATGACACTAGATGTATATACAAGGATGCAAGGCAGGACACAGCATCTAGAGTCCTAATTAACAGGGAAATCACAAACCTCAATCAAAGCTAAAGTATTAAACATAGGGAAACAGCTCAACATGCAAACTATATAACATTGCACTATAAAGAGGGATATATTAAGCTATTCATAGCCTTTTCAGACGGAGAGGAAGTTAAGGAGACATAAAGAAGTTATAGACTGGTTTAAACCTAGAACACTCAGGGTGAACAAAGGGGCAGCCACAAAGCAAACCAATAATACTACACATGAAAACAAGAAACACAATACAGAAGTCTCAAGACACACAAAAAAAACAACATTAAAAAGATAAGAAGAAAGCCCACAAAGAAAAATGATACATCACAGTGTAATAAGTGGAACAAAGAAAATATCAACAACACTAAAATTGAGGCAACAAAATGACAATACTAAATGCATATTTATCAATAATTACATTGAATGTAAATGGACTGAACACTCCAATAACAAGACAGAGAGTAACAGGCTGGATCAAAAAACACAATCCATTGATATGCTGCTTATAAGAAACACATCTTAGACTCCAAGACATAGCAAACTGAAAACCAAAGTATGGAAAAATACATACCAAGCCAACAATATGAAATGAAGAGGAGAAGTGTCAATATTAACCACAGATAAAATAGATATTAAAGTAAAATCCACCACTGTGGACAAGGATGGTCACTATTTGTTGTTTAAAGGTTCAATACATAAAGAGGATATAATATTATTAAATATTTATGTATCCAATATCAGACCATATAAATACATTGAACAAACACTGAGAACACTGAAAAATGAGATAGATCACTCCATAAGCATAACAGAAGACTTCAACATTCGGCTTTCAGTAAAGGACAGATCATCTAGAAAAAAAGCTCAATAAAGACACAGAAGATTTTATTGTGACAATCAACCAATTAAACCTCACAAATATATACAGAATGTTTTACCCAACAGTGGACAAGAATACCTTCTTTTCCAAAGCACATAGGACATTCTCCAGAATAGACCAAGTAGTAAGGCCACCTCAAAGCTATCTCAACAAAATCCAAACCATTAAATTATTGCAAAGCATCTTCTCAGACCATAAATTCATTAAAGTTTATATCAATAGCAGAAAATACATGGGTAGAAATTCAAATTTACAGAAACTGAACAACACCTTGATAAAAAATTCATGAGTTATCAAAGAGATCAAGCACACAATAAAGAAATTCATGGAATCAAATGAGAATGAAAACACATCCAATCAGAACCTACGACATACTACAGAAGGTTTCACCAGAGAATTCTAAAAAAACTTTTAGAGAGGAATTAATTCCAATACCACTGAAGCCACTCCGCAACATAGAAAAGTAAGTAACATTCCCAAATTCATTCTATGAAGCCAGCATAACCCTGATACCAAACCAGATAAACATCCCACAAAAAAGAAAATCACACACCAATATCACTCATGAATGTAGATGCAAAAATCTTCAACAAAAACCTAGCCAATGGAATTCAACAACATAGCAAAACAATAATTCATCATGACCAAGTGGAGTTTGTACCAGGGATGCAGCATTGGTTCAACATCAAAAAAACAATGTGAACAACCAAATAAATAACACAAAGTATAAGAATCACTTGATCCTATCAGTTGATACAAAAAATCCATCTGACAAAGTCCAACACACATTCATGTTAAAAACTCTTAACAACAGGAATAGAAGGGATATTCCTGAATGCAATAAGGGGCATCTACACAAAACCAACTGCCAACATCATCCTGAATGGAGAGAGGATGAAACAACTCCCACTGAGAACAGGAACTAGAAAAGGATGTCCACTCACACCACTTCTATTCAACATTTGCTAGAGGTTCTGCCCAGAGCAATCAAACAAGACAAAGAAATAAAGGGAATCCTCATTGGTAAAGAAGAAGTAAAAGTATTTGCAGATGATATGGTCATATACACAGAAAACCCTAAAGAATCCATAAGTAAACTATGGGAACTAATAGAAGAGTTCAACAAATTATCAGGATATAGGGTAAATATAAATAAATCCATAGGATTCCTTTACACCAAAAAAGAGATTATAAAAAAAAATCTCCAAATCAATACAATTTTAAATAGCCCCCAAGAAGATAAAATGCCTAGGAATAAACCTAACCACAGATGTAAGAGAACTATACAGAGATAATTACAAGACCCTACTGCAAGAAACTGAAAGAGACCTCCATAAATGAAGAAGCCTACCTTGCTCATGGATAGGAAGAGTTAACATTGTGAAAATATCTATTCTATCCAAAGTGATCTACATATACAATGCAATCCTAATACCAATTTCAATGTCATTTTTTAATAAGATGGAGAAAAAAACAACTTTGTTTGAAAAGAGAAGAAACCCTAGATAAGTAAGATACTACTGAAAAAAAAGAACCACAGTGGGAGTCCACTCACTACCGAACCTTAGAACCTATTACAATGCCATGGTAGTAAAAACAACTTGGTATGGGTACAAAAATAGACATACACACCAAAAAAATCCAGAAATATCACCACCCTCCACTGAACAGCTGACCCAAAGACCCAAAGGTTGCACACTGGGGTAAAAACAATCTCTTTAATAAATGATATTGGCAAAATTATATATCTATCTGCAAAAAACTGAAACAAGTATTTCACAGCTTACACAAAAACTAATTCAAAATAGATCAAAGACCTAAATATCAAATGATAAAGATTATGGAAGAAAAAATAGAGACAACAATGGAAGTTCCATAACATAGCTCAGACAGACTACAGAATCTCTCCAACAATGTATGAACAATAGAAGAGAAAGTAGATAAATGGCAACTACTAAAAATCAAACATTTATGCTCATCCAAAGACTTTATCAGGAGAGTTAAAAGACTGCCTACAAAATGGGAAAAATATTTGGCAACTACATATCGAATTGATGTTTAATTTCCATAATCTACAAGGTATTGCAAAATATGAACAAGAAAAAGACAAATAAACCAATAAACAATGGACAAAGGACATGGCCAGACACTTCATCAAAGAAGGCATCCAGGGAGCCAAAAGACACATGAGGAAATGCTCGTGATCATTAGCTATTAGAAAAATGCAAATCAAAACTACAATGAGATATCATCTCATCCCTATGAGGTTGGCAATAATCAAACAAAAAAAATACAAACCAACAAATTGTGGAGAGGCTGTGGTAAGACTGAAACTCTCCTGCACTGCTGGTGGGACTGCAAGATGGTACAGCCTCTTCAGAAACCAATTTATCACTTTCTTAAAAAGCTAGAATTTTACATGATCCAGAAATGCCACTGCTTGGAATGTGTTCTACAGAAATAAGAGCTATCACAGGAACAGATACATGCACATGAATGTTTATTGTAGCACAGTTCACAGTAGCAAAAGATGGAATCAAGCTAGGTGCTCATGAACACATAAATAGATAAACTGTAGTACATATACACTAGGCAATGTTAATGAACAATAATGATTTTAGGAAGCATCTCATAACCTGGTATCAACTAGAAGTCATTATGCTGAGAAAAGTTAGACAGCTACAAAAGGACAAGTATTGTATGAGACCACTATCATGAGGACTTATGCACAGAAGAAAAGACTTTTTGATGGCTGCAAGAGTGGGCAAGGTGGGAGAGGGTTGGTCATAGATTAGATAGTTGACAGGAATTCAGTTAGGTTGATAGGGTGTGATGACACTCAGTAGAAGGCAGGTCAGCATAAATGGATTACACCATAAACTAAAAGGCTTTCTAAATTCAACCCAACATTTCACAGGATAGAGTAGCAGGGGCAGGGGTCTGGGGATCATGTTTTCAGGGGACTTCAAGGTCAATTGGCATAACTAGTCTTTTGCTAAGAGAGTCTTCTGCACCCCATATTGGTGAGTGGTGTCTGGCATCTTAAAAGCCAGTAAGCTGCCATCTGAGGAACATCAATTTGTCCCAATCTGCCTGGAACAGATGACAACTGAGAGCATCAAACGTATGAGGAAAAATGAGCTTAGGAGTCAGAAGGACCCATATAATTGGGAGACTACATCAGCATGAGACCAGAAGAACCAAATGGTGCCTGGATACCACCAAAGTCAGCCTTGATAGGGGACATAATGTAGAGTCCCCAATTTAACCCAAGAAAATGAGGTATGCATATCAAAAACTCTACTAAAAGACCAGAACTGATGGTCAGACAACCTGGAGGTTCCCCTGAGAACATGGCCCCTAGACTTGCTGCTGCCCTACACCTGAAACAAGTACTGAGGTCAACACTTTAGACTAAGAATGGACTGGACTCGGAGACACAGAGTGAGGATGTGGTGTGTGTACTTTATGGTCTTATACATTTACAGAAGGCTGTCCTACTGGTTTCTCTCTAGAAAGAAAAGGAGAGGGTAGAGAGGAGGGGACAGGTGTTCATTCAGAGGGTACTAGTAATAAAGATTGAAAAGGACAACTATGCTATCACAGGGCGGGGAGAGCAGGGAGAGCTGTAGAGAGTGGGTATGCAAAATTGACTTAGAGTGTATATTTTCACTTAATCATAATAAACAGAGTCAGAAAAAGCAATAAACAAGAAAATTGTGATGTGTCAACAAATACATAACAAAGGACATTGAAAAAGATGAAAAGATAAATGACTCAGCACAAAAATTTAAGAGGAACAATCGAACTGTCTACAACACACACAAAAAGACATCAAAACAACAGCACTAAGCTCATATCTATCAATAATCACACTGAAAGTAAATCATTTTAAGTGCACCAATAAAGAGATGAAGAGTGGGAAATTTAACTAGAAAACACAACCACCCATGTGTATACTTCCTACAGGAGACATACTTTAGACTCAAAGACATGAACAAACTAAAACTCGAAGCATAGAAAACAAATATACTGATCTAACAACACTCAGAAAAGAGCAGTAGTGGCAACATTAGTCTCTGATAAAACAGACTTTAAAGTAACATCTATCACACTGATTGAGGAAGGGCACTATGATCAATGATCAATGATCAAATGATCAATACTCCAGAAGAACATAATCATATTAAATATGTATGTATCCAATGACCGGGCTCCAAAATACATAAAACATTCACTTCACTGAAAACAGAAATAGACAGCTCTGCAATAAAAGCAGGAGAATTTAAATACCATTCTCAGTGAAAGACAGAACATGTAGAAAAAAGCTCATTAAATACACAGATCTAAATACCAAAATCCACCTACCTGACCTCATAGACATGTACAGAACACTCCATGCAAAAGCAGCCAAGTATACTTTCTTATACAATGCTCATGGAATATTCTCCAGAATGGATGACATTTTAGGCCACAAAGCAATCCTTAACAAAATTCTAAGCATTGAAGTACTACTAAATAATGCTGCTTCAGACCATAAAGCCATAAAAGTAGAAATTCATAACAGGTAAAAGAAGGAATAAAAATCAAACACATGAGAATTGAACAACATCTTACTCAAAGATGACTGGGTTATAAAAGAAATCAATGTGGAACAAAGAAATTCAGAGAATCAAATTATACTGAAAGCACACCCTACCAGAATTTTCAGAACACAGTAAAAACATTTATCTCAATAAATTGATGTATTCAAAAAGAAGAGAGGGCCCAAATCAAAGAATTAGTTCTACAACTTAAATAAGTAGAAAGAAAGCAGAACCCCTCAGACACCAGAAGAAAGCAAATAATAAAAACTAGAGCAGAGCTAAATAAATTAGGGAATAGAAAAATGATTGAAAGCGTTAACAGAAATAAAATTGTCTTTTAAAAAAAAACTGATACACCATTGGCCAAACTGACTAAAGAAAAACAAGACAGGAAGAAAATAACTTGGATACAAAATGAGACGGGTGATGTCACAAACAGATTTAACTGAAAGTAAGAGAATCATAACAGAATACTGTAAAAAAATTGTACTCTAATAACTTCGAAATCCTAGAGGAAATGGACAAATTTCTAGAAACACACTACCTACAAAAACTATCACAAATAGAAGTGGAACAGCTAAATAAATCTGTCACAAAAGAAGAGATCGGAAAGGTAATTTCAAGGCTCCCAACTTAAAAAAAAAAAAAAAACAAAAAAACCCTGACCCTGCGAGTTTCACTGGAGAATTATATCAAAGCATTAGAGAAGAGTTATTGCAGACTAGGGAAAAGGATGGAATAGTCCCAAATTCATTCTAGGAATCTGGCATATCCCTGATACTAAAATCAGGTAAAGACACCACAAAAAAAGGAAAATTATAGACCAATATCTCTCATGAACTCAGATGTAAAAATCCTCAACAATTCTAGCCAACAGAATTCAACAACATAGCAAAAATAACAATGATTCACCATGACCAAGTTGAATTCGCATGATGGACAGTTCAACATGAAAAAATGATTAATGTAGTCAATCACATAATTAAAACAAGAGAAGAACAACTTAATTTTATTCATTGATGCAGAAGAAACACTTCACAAAGTTCGACACTCATTGATGTTAAAAAAAAAATCTCTGTAAAACAGAAACAGAAGGAAAACTTCTCAGCATAGTAAGGGGCATTCACAAAGTCCCATTTACAAAGTTAACAGTCAACATTGTCCTAAATGGAGAGATTCTGAAAGCATTCCCTTTGACAATAGGAATCAGACAAGGATGTCCATTATAACTATTTTTATCCAGCACTGTCCTGGAGAATCTAGCCAGAACAATCAGGCAAGATAAAGAAATAAAGAGAAAACTTTTGTGATTAAATAAATACACGGGGGCTGTACAAGAAATTCATTGATGGAGGTGGGAGAATAGGGTGAGAAAGGATGGGGGACAGGTCTTGAAATGAGCATGAGAATTTCTGGATAATAAGGGGAGTACGCTGTCATGGGAGCGTGGAAAAGGGAGAGAAGAGCAGGTAGAGTAGAACAATGGTATGAGCTCCAAATGTTACATGGCAAGTTAAAATGGATTGTTTACTTGTATTTAAATCACAACAAAATTTATTAAAAGAAATAAAGAACATACAAATTGGTAAGGAAGATGTCCAAGTATACCTATTTGCCAATGGAATCTACCAAAAAACTACTGGAACTAGTAGAAGAGTTTAGCAAACTATTAGTATACAAGATAATCACACACAAATCAGTTGGACTCCTTTACATCAACAAAGAGTCATTCAAAGACAAAATCATCAAATGAGTCCCATTTATGATAACCCTCAAGAAAATAAAACACTTAGGAATAAATCTAACTAGAGATGTAAAAGACCTATACAAAGAAAATTGCAAGATTTTACTGCAAGAAACAAAAGAGACCTACGAAAGTGGTGAAACCCACCTTGCTTGTGGATAGGAAGAATTAACGTTATGAAAACATCTATTCTTCTCAGAACGATTTATAGATACAGTGCAATCCCAAGCAAATTCCAATGGCTTTTTTTTTAATGACATGGGGAAACAAATCACCAATTTCATATGGAAATAGAGGAAACACCAGATAAGTAAAGTATTAGTGAAAAAGAACAAAGTGGGAGGCCTCACACTATCTGACTTTAGAACCTACCGCACTGCTCAGTAGTCAAAACAGCCTGGTGCTGATACAAAAACAGATACACAGATCAATGAAATAGAGCGGAATATCCAGACATAACATCATCCACCTATGAACAGCCAACATCTGACAAAGCCCGAGTGCATAAACTGGGGAAAAGACAGTCTCTTTAGTGAATGATGTTGACCTAACTAGGTATCCACCTAAAAAAAACAAAAAAAGACATATTTCTTGCACCATGCATAAAAACTAACTCAAAACAGATCAAAGACATAAATATCGCATCTAAAACAATTAAGATCACAGAAGGAAAAATAGAGACAATGCTGGGATCCCCAATACATGGTATAAACAGACTAAAAAATCAAATACTTAAACTCATCCAAAGACTTCACCAAATGAGTAAAAAAGACTACATACAGATTGGGAAAGAATTTTTGGCTACCATGAATTTGATCTGCACCTAATCTCAATGGCCTGTTGTGCCATTGTACCTTTAGAAGCAGATAGCTTGTACTCTAAGTTTCACAGATGTAGAGGAGTTTTTGTATTTTAGACTTGGAACTGATTTAAGATTTCTATCATACAGGATCCAACTCGATGGCACTTGGCTTGGCTATCATACAGGATGGACATGTTTTTGCTATGACTTTGGCTATGATGGTATGATTGTGTTACATGTTTCAAAGATGTGATTTTTAGGAATTCAAAGGGTGGAGTGTCATGAATTGAACTGTGTCCCCCCAAAAATGTGTGTAGCCATGTGGCCGGCCCATGATTCCCAATATTTTATCATTGTCCTTCATTTTGTGTTTTCTTATGCTATGTTAGAGGATTAGGGTAAATCTTTCATGAGATCACCTTCCTGCTCCACTGTAAAGAGAATTTCCCTGGAGTGTGGCTTGCACCACCCTTTATCCTTTCATGGGAAGCAAGCAGAGAACTGAGAATCTCACACCATCAAGAAAGCAGCACCAGGAGAAAAGTGTGTCTTTCAGAGCTGAGGTTCCTATGCCAAGATCTTCCCTGATCAAAGACTGATGACACACAAGAACATTCCTCCAGAGCTGACAAGGGGGAAAGTCTTGCCCTGGAGCAGATATCCTGAATTTGGACTTGTAGCCTACTGGACTATGTAAAAATAAACATTTCTGTTTTAAAATCATCCACTTTGTGATGTATCTGTTAGTGCAGCACCAGCTAACTAAATCAATTACTTTGGAAATTGATTTGGAACTTTCTTAAAAAGCTGAAAATAGAAATACCATATGATTTAGCTGTCATGGACTGTATTGTATACCCCAAAAAAATATGTGTAGAAATTTGGCTGGCAATACTGGTTATAATTACCAGTATTGTGTGATTGCCTTCCATTTTGTCATTTTCCTATGCTGTATGTTAAAGAGGATTAGTTAGGACTATAAATACCTTGCAAAGGTCACCTCCTTGCTCCATTGTAAGAGGAATTTCCCTGAAGTGTGATTTGCACCACCTTTTATCCTTTTATCCTACAAGGGACAAAAAGAAAGGGAAGTAAGCACAGAGTTGGGAACCTCACACCGTCAAGAAAGCAGCACTGGGAATAGAGTATGTCCTTCAGACCTCAGGATCCTGTGTCAAGATGCTCCCTGACCAAAGAGTGATGCAACACAAGGACTTTCTTCCAGAGCCAACCAAGGGAAAACCTTCCTCTGGAGTGGACATCCTGAATTTGGACTTGTAGTCTACTGGACTGTGTAAGAATAAACTTTTCTTTTGTTAAAGCTATCCAATTATAGTATCTCTGTTAAAGCAGCACTAGCCAACTAAAACATCAGCAGTCCCACTTCTTGGAATATATTCTAGAGAAATAAAAACTGTCACACAAACAGGTACATGCACACCAACAGCTGTTGCAGCACTGTCCACAACAACAAAAAGATGGAATCAACCTAGGTGACCACCAATGGATAAATGGATAAACAAACTATGATATATTCACACAATGGATTATGCAAAGATGAAAAACCACAATGACTTAGAAAGCATCTCATAACACAGAATCATTTGGAAGACATTATGCTGAGTGAAATTAGTCAGTTGCAAAAGGACAAATATTGTATGAGACCACTATTATAAGGACTTAAGAAAAGGTTTAAACACAGAAGAAAATAGTCTTTGATGGTTATAAGGGTGGGGAGGGAGGACAAGGGGTATTTGAAGACTAGATAATAGACAGGAATTGGGTTAGTTGAAGTGAGTGGCACCATGTGGCAGAATGAATGCTGGAAACTGTACAACTGGACTACATCAAAAGCTAAAAGTCTTTCTAAATACAAACATTTTGAAGGAGAGAGTAGCAGGAAGAGGGATCTGGGGACCATGATTTCAGGGTACATCCAGGCTAACTGGCATAACTCAATATTTTTAAAAAATGTGCTGTATACCAATTTGATGAGTGTCATCTAAGGTCTTAAAAACTACCAAATAGCCATCTAAGTAGCATCAACTGGTCTCATTCCACTTGGAACAGAGGAGAAGGAAGGACATCGAAGACATGAAGAATATGTGAACCAGATGACAGAAGCTGCCATATGATCCAGAGACTACATCAGCATGAGACTAGAAGAACTGAATGGAGCCTAGCCACTAGCAATGACTGGCCTGACAGGGAATACAATATAAAGTCCCAAATGATAGGGAAAAAATTGGATGTTCTGCTTAAAGACCACACCTGATGGTCCATCAGACTGCAGGGTCCTTTGAGGACTTGACTCCTGAATTCTCTGTTAGCCCAGAGCTGAAACCAGTACTGAAGCCAACATTTCAGACAAAGATTGGACTGAACTAAAAGACATAGAATGTTGCTGCCAAAGGTTGTGCTCCTTGGCTTACATATATACATGTGGCTGTCTAAGCAGCTCTTGTCCAGAGGCAACGTGAAGGGGTGCAGAGGGACAGGAGTTAATTGAAGGGATGCAAGAAGTACAGGGTGGAAAGGAGGAATGTGTTGTCATGAGAGTTTGGGGGGAAGAGCAGTAAGAGTGGCACAGCAGTATGCATGGGTTTTTTTTTGTGTGTGTGGCAAATTGGTCTGGATTGTAAACTCTCACTTAAAGCACAACAGAATATTTTTAAAAAGAAGACACCAGATACCAAAACTTATGGGAGGCAGCAAAGGCAGTGCTCAGGAGAAAGATATCACATTGATAACCTAACTTTACAACTTGAACAACTAGAAAAAGGAGAGCAAACTAAACCCAAAGCTACTAGATAGAAGTAATAAAGATCAGAGCAGAAACAAATAAAATGAAAAATAGAAAAAACAATAGCAAGAATCAATGAAACCAGAAGCTGTTTTTTTAAAAAGATTAACAGAATTGACAAGCACTTCAATAGACCAACAAAAAGAGGAAGAATACACAAACATCTAAAATGAGAAATGAAAGCAGAGACATTATAACTGACCCTACAGAAATAAATGAATCATAAGTAAATGCTGTGAACAAATGTATTCCAGCAAAATAGATTACTTAGATGAAATGAAAAAGTTTCTAGAAATTCATAATCTGCCAAAACTGACTCTAGATGCAACAGAAAAATCTCACCAGAACCATAACAATTGAAGACACTGAGTCAGTAATCAAAAATCTACCAAGAAAACCCCATGACCAGATAGCTTCAATGGAAAATTATACCAAACATTTATAAAGCAAGTGATGCTGATCTTTCTTAAATGCTTCCAAAACAAATAGGAAAATCTTCTGACCATCATGACACCATAGACAAAAACATCATGTTGTTTCTACACAGCAAAGACCTGAAAAACTAAGTAAAACATAGACAAACATCAATTCTGGAACTCAAAGTGTCAAATGAAGAAATAAAGATCTCAGCAAATAACCAAGCAGAGTAAGAAATGGACAAAAAACAGAGAATGAGAAGAGGTACAACAGAAAGTCCCCTTTCAGCTAACCTAGCACAGATTTGCCATCTTGGTCACATACCAGTGATCAGCAAATAAGGATCACGGAAAAGCAGATTTATGGAGGTCTTGAAGAAAGAAAAAGCACCTGAGGGCAAGCAAAGCACATTTTCACATCCTCATCTTCTTCCTGCTTCTGTACCTCTGTCACCTCCAGGATTACTCAGTGGCCTACTCAGATGGAAAGAGCAGTGTCTGTGCCACATGGATTTGCTGCACCAACATCACAGAGTGACAGACAAGGAGTATGTGAAAGCACATTGAAGAGCACCCAGCAAAACGCAGACCATCCACTGGACCTGCCTGGCTGCACCCTAGCTAAGCAACTGGCCTTGCCTATTGGACAAGAGGTAAAAAATATTGTGACCACAGATGAGCAGACAACAAAGAATGCATAGCCTCCTTGCTCTGACATAACCAAATAAAATAAAGAAGCAGGATCAAACAAATAGATTACAATCAATAAACAAAGAAAATCACTACTGAATGACCCAAAGACAGCAGACAATATCAAAATATATATTTTTAAAAAGGACAGGAAGTTTCCAATAGGTATCCAAAATAAAACACCAGATGACATTCTAGTAGAAAAAAGGTCACAAGAATTACTTGATTAAAATAAAAAAGCAAAGCAAACCCACTGCCGTCAAGTTGCTTCTGACTCATACTGACCCTATAGGATGGAGCAGAAGTGCCCCACAGTGTTTCCAAGGAGCATCTGACATATTTGAATGCCCAATCCTTTGGTTAGTAGCTGTAGCATTTAATGACTGTGCCACCAGTGTTTTCAGAATTACCTGATACAGAATTCAAATCCCTAATATTTAAAGCTATCCAAGAGTTGAAATTAAAAGCAGATAAAAATGAGGAAAACATAGACAAATTTATGGAATATTTCAGGAAAATAGTACAGGAACAAAGTGCCAAAATAAATTCACAACTAGAAATCGTACAAAAACTTACTAGAAATCCAAAAAATAAACATTTCAGAAATGGACAGTGTCATAAAAGGGCTGAGGAGCAGGCCAGAAATGATGAAACACAGAATCAGTAAAATTGAACATTAACACTTGGATACATCTCTATTTGAGGAAAAGGGAAAAAAAAGAACAAAGAAAAATAAAGAAATTCTGATGATGACGTGGGAAACAATGTAAAACAAACATTTACAAGTGATTGAGTTGAGAAAACAGAAAAAAGAGAATCATTGAAGACTTGTTGACAAAAAACTTCTCTAATATTGTGAAAGATGAAAAGCTGACCATCCAAGAAGCTCACTGAACCCAATATATGTTAGACCCAAAAAGAAAACAACAAGGCATATCATAATTATACTCTCTAAAACTAAAGACAGAAAAAAAAAAATTGAGAGCAGCTTAAAAAAAACAAAAAGGCACCTACAGAAGGGAAACAATAAGACTGAGTCCTGATTAATCAGTAGGAACCATGCAGGCAAGAAGGCAATGAGACGATACATATAAGACCCTGAAAGAAAAAAAATTGCCAACCAAGAATAACGTATCCGGCAAAACTCTTGTTAAAATATGATAGTTATGACATTTTCAGATAAACAGAAATTAAGGAACTACATGAAATCCAAGCTAAATTTACAAGAATTATTAAAGAGAGTCCTTCTGTCTAAGAACAAACAGCATCAGATCACAGCTTGAATCTAGGACGCAAGATTGTACAAGCCAAACACTAACCTAAGGAAGTAAATTTTGGTTGTTATCAGCGAGGAGATGGATGGAGATGAAAAAAAAATTATTCTAAATAGAAATTGCAGAAACAATGGAAGAGGGAACACCGCCTAGCTCATACTATGAGGCTAGTAAGAAAAGAAAATTAATGAAAATATTCAACAAAATACTAGTAAATACAATCAAATAGTGTACTAAAATGATTATACAACAAGTTCAGGTGATATTTAACCCAGAAATGCAAGGATAATTCAACATTAGAAAGTTACTCAATGTAATACACCACATTAAAAAAAAAAAAAAAAAAAAAACGGAAAAAAAAGTGATTATCTAAATTGATACAAAAAGGGCATTTAACAAAAGCCATCAAGCTTTCGTAATAAAAAACACTTAAACTAAGAATAGAATAAACATTTCAAAACACAAAAGAAAGGTCGTTTATGAAAAATCTATAACTAACATAGTTTCAGTGAAGAGGGACTGAGAGTTTTCTCCATAACATCAGAAAAAAGACAAGGGTGTCTTCTCTCACCATAGTTACTCAACATTGTACTGGAAGTCCTGCTGTTGTTGCTGTTAGGTGCTGTTGAGTTAGTTCCAACTCAGAGTGACCTTCTGTACAACAGAACAAGAGCAGGAAAGCTGCCACCACTCCCATCCCTCCCCCTACACATACACATAGGGACTTCTGTAGAAGCAAATAGAAACTATAGACTCACCTTTAGATTCAGCATGTTCGATGGTTCTGCACATTGCAGAGCCTGATGTTTTGGCAGCAGGAGACTAAAGAGGCAGGAGGCATGTCCAGGAGCTCACATCTAGGCCCTTGGGAGACAGGCACAAGGTAAGAGCTGAGGAGATGGTGAAAAATAAAGATCTATAGGAAAGAACTCAAACCTGAAATTGGCCCCAACTATACTTATTGCAGTGGTTATGTGCTGTTGTCTGACAATGACTAATGGTAATCTTATGTATATCAGAATGAAACATTGTCTAGCTCTGTATCAACTTCATGATCATTGGTGTGTGTGAGTCCGTTGTTATGGCTGTTGCATCTATTTATCCCACTGAGGGTTTCTCTCACTCTAACTGACCCCCTACATATAGTCCTTGCTCACTAGACACAGTTTAATAGAAAGATATACATCTCAGTAATTAAATACATGATTTCACTGGAGAAACCCCAAGCCCCTGACTCCCAACCTACTTATCAGTGGGTGATCTCAGACTAAAACAAATCTATCTACAAAGCCTCCCTCACTCTGCTAAATGCAAAATCACCTTTGGTGCAGGACAAGGTTCTTACCACTCCCACCTACATCCCTAAGAAGAGAACCAAACACTGATGTTGACAATTGATAAGGGTCAGTCCAGAAGGACATGCAGAATTAGAGCTCATTTGGGATGGCCAAATGGTGCTGTAGCTGTACTAAGGGGCAACTCTGCAGGAGAACTCCAGTGTGCATAAAGCCTTCCCCAGACGGCTGGGCTCACTCCGTGGCCAGGCTGATGTTGATGACCATGAACTCCATTTAGGAGGATCCTGGTATCTGGCATGGAAGGGGCCACTATTTCCTGTGAACAGGGAATGTTTTATAGATGACAAGAGTTTACTCATCTTGTTTCTGTTTAAGAGGAAATCTGAGGTAGTCTCTGGGGCCCAGAGTTACGTGTCAAAATATCTTGGTTCTTGTGAAAAAGACGACTTTGCTCCATCAAAATCCATTCAGTAAAAAAACAAGAGAAGAGGGCAGTATATGCCAAGTTGGAAGCAGCAGGCAGTGAATCTGCTCCCAGCACCCTCTCCTTATGATACTTGAGTCCCACTTGAGGCAAATTTTTAAGATAATCATATAAAAGCATAGCAACTTTGTTGATGTTGGGCTTTAAACTGAGATTCCAAATTGAGAGACAAGGCAAAAGAAACGGGCTTGAATTTCTTTCATAGAGCAGGCAAAAGAATGTGAAGACATCTCAGTCCATGTCAACAGCTGGCTCCTAACTAGCCATTGACTATACAGCTCTGAATTTCTACAAAAAGAAATTAATTCAAAATCCATCATTGTATCATGCATTTCCAGGACACTTTGTGAAATAAACAACTTTTTTTTTTTACAATCGTCTACGAAGTTGTTTGTTTTGTTTTATTCTTTTGACAAAGAGGGAGGCTGAAACAAACACAACTCATTGGCCTTCCTAGGTCCTGTAGTCTCATTAGGGCACAGCTGGGATGACAATATTTTCACTTAAAGATTCAAGGGGAAGAGTAATCCAAAGGACTAATGGCCCACAACTATCATAGCCTTCAACAGACTGAGGTCAGCACAACTAGATGGGGCCCAGGTATTACCACTGACTGCTCAGACAGGAATCACAACAGAGGTTTCTGGACTGATCTAAAGAAGAATGTAGCACAAAATTCTAACTCACAAATAAACACCCAGACTTACTAGCCTGACAGAGACTGGGGACATCCAGAGAGAATGCCCCCCTTTGAAGTCACTCCTGAGGTTTACCCTTCAGTCAAAGATTAAACAGGCCAATAAAACAAAACATGGGGCATATCAGCCCAGGGGAAAAGACTAGAAGGCAGGAGGGGACAAGAAAGATGATAGTAGGGAACCCAAAGTGGAAAAGAGTGAGTGTTGACAAGTTGTGAGGTTGGTAAACAATGTCACAAAATTATGTGTACTAATTGTTTAATAAGAAGCTAGTTTGTTCAGTAAACCTTCATCTAAAGAACAATAATTAAAAAAGGTAATTTAGGAAAGAAAACACATTCGTCTAGAATCGACACGGAATCTATGTAAGAGAGAACAAGACAGTTTTGAGGGTGTGATGAATATGCTCAGAGACACTGATTCCCAGAATTAGGGTTTGAAAAACATGAAAGTAATCACTAACTGGTTCTTCAATATTGCTCCCCATATGTGGAAGCAGTGGAAAAGTCCCAGCACCCACAGCAGGATGCCTATCAGACACCTCTCTCAGCTGGAAACCAGTGTGTACACGATGTCTTCTTGGGAAGAGAACCTTAGGAAGCAAGACTCAGGAGGCACTGGGAAGAGCAGGGAAGGCAGAAATGCCAGCTTAGGGATGCACAGTGTACTCTTGGGCTTCTCACAGCCAAGCCCAGCAGGATGTCTATCCCTCCAGAAGCTCCTGAGAAGGGATGCCTGTCAGGCCTGTCTTTAGAGGAGCAAGGGCAGAAGAAGCACTCACCCTTGTCTTCTAGGGCATCAGAACTGTCAGGAACAGGAACTTGCCACCTTGTGGCCTGTACACACAGCTAGGCCAAGCAGGCTGGCATCGCTAAAGGGCAGAAAGCAATGAAAATTCTATGTCAGCACCAAGCACATCACTGCTCATTGGAAAGTGTTGTTCATGATCACCACTGAAATCAGAGGACAGAAGAAAAGGGTATGAGACAGGGAACAAGAGGAGACTGACTTCTTCCCACCAGAAGACCCCAAAGTCATCACTCCACAGATGGTTATATTTTCTTTAAAATATCCAGATTCCCTGGAGTTGGAGCCAGAGATTCTTTCATGATGGAAGATACGCCAACATTCCAACATTGCCCTAAATGTTCCTCTCATCCCATCTGCCCACAGCTTTATCATCTTGACCTTGCCACCACCATCTTAGCTGCTACCTACCTAGGCAGAGGGGATCAAGGGGCAAAGGCGGAGGGGATCAAGGGGCAAAGCTACATCCCTAGGGTCAGATTCAGTGACTTCATACTTGGGTAACTCGCTGGCCCCTCACTGGAGTCATTGGTCTCCAAAGACACCTTATGTTCTCTTCCCCCAAATGGAAGGTCCAAAGCTTTTAAACACTAGAAACACTGTGCACTGCATACTTTTAGAGCTGCTGTCCTTGCAGCTGTGATTAACTATCCATCAGTGCACTTTCAGTTCATTTTCTTCAACTCCAGAGGGATGATTGTTGTTAGTGTCATCATGTTGGCTCTGGCTCATGATGACCTCATGTATAACAGAATGAAATATTGCCCCGTGTTGTAAAACCTTTATGACCATTGTTACGTTTCAGTCCACTGTTGCTGCTCATCCAGAATGAGGGAGATCATCATTAATCTGTCTCCCAGGGATTTACTCAGAGTAAGGAAGTCTGAGATGTCGATTCCTCTTAGGTAAGGCATCTAAAGTGGGGTCTTCCCAAAGCAGAACTAGTGTGTCTGCTTAAAAAACTACACAGTAAAAGGATATCTGATCACCTGTATCACAGTCTGTCATACGTCGTGGCTTGCCACCACTGTTCTGGAAGCTATGCCAGCAGGGTCATTCATGGTGGACAGATTTCAGTGGTGCTTCCAGACTAAGAGAGCCTAGGAAGAAATGCCTAATGATTTACTTCCAAAAATCAGCTAATGGATCACAACAGAATGTTACTCGATATTATACAGTGCTAAAACAAGAGCCACTAGGTTAGAGGATACTCAAAGTACTCAGTGATGCAACAATGGACTTAAGCCTCTAATGATGGTAAAGATTGTGCAGAAACAGGCAGAATCCTGCTCTGTTGTACTTGGGGTCACCACAAGTCAAAACAGGCTCAATAGCAACTAACAACTGACAACACAAGGGTACTGGGAAAAACATCATCAAATTGTTCATAAGAGGCAGCATGGTGTCTGGGCCTGGGTTAAGGGGTGAGGACATGGGCCCCAGGACTGATACAGTCTGGTTCTGAGTTACATTACCCTCCTTATGTTCCGTTTCTCCATGTGTGAAGACTGTTCTCTTCACCATGGGGAAGGTCCATGGTACCTGCTCGCAGTAAATCTCTGGTCCATGCTGGACCCTGTTTCTCCACAAAAGGTGAAAGTTTGCCAGTTTCCCTTTGCATTTCCCTCCTTACTCCTTACTGCTAGGAGCATTTTCAGAAAATTTTACCTTTACAGTAGTTTTTCCCAAGTGATTTTTGTCCCTTCTTCAGACTAAACAAATGTGTATCCTGTTTTTTGGGTTTTTTTTTTAATGTATCGTTGCACAAGTTCTTTAGTCCCAGAGGGCATATAACTAAAGAGATGTGGAGAAGTCACAATAAAAATTCAGAGAATTTAGAATCTGCCTCCATCTTCCCACTACTTAGACAGTGATATCAGAAGACCCCAGGAAATGTTGCCAGATTTTTCCTTATGTTTCTTTCCATGAGCAGTGGCAGAATGAATTACTGTTTTGTTTGCTTCTACATATACAAGGCTTTCCAATCCTGGATCAAGACTCTCAGAATTTTAATTAATGCTAATGTCTGGACTCCACGAATGATTTTTAGTAACGAAAATAAGCTAGCAAACCAGGGAGAAGTCATGTGAATGCATGCTTCCCTGTTCCAAGAGCTGACACCCTTCAGAATAGCTGCCGCACCCTCAAGGAGTCAACTCAGATTTCAGTTCAAACAGAAATTAGTAGGATACAGGAGTATTTCTTTTTTTTTTTTTAATAAATAAAATAAATATTTCTGGGTCCTCTCAGACGGCTTAGAGTCTCCACATTCTCAATTTGGATCATTTTTATTCCAAGATCAGTACCACTAGCATGTGTTAAAACCATAACTTTGCAATAATAACAAAAATAAAGATCCTTGGCAAATGTCTTCAAATACTTGCATTCTGGCCTTGACATTCACCTCCTGTTTAAATTGCTGTGGCGATCTCCTTGTTGAGCCAGTTTGCAGTCAGAGCATTCCCAGAGATAGTGTATTTCTTTTTCTTTTCAAGTAAATGTCTATTTTTCCTCCAACCTACATGGCTTAAGCATGTTATCCAGTTTAAAACGATGGGGATTTAAATTGCTATTTTAGTGAAAGAGGTCTGATTAAAACCTATATCCTCATCAAATCACTGGACAGTTGTTCTTGGGCTGTGTTTACATTAATGTCAGCCTTAATTTAAATTCTGCATAACTATATTTGCTTCACTAAATGCATTCACCAAGAACACACCACAAATTACTTTCCATGATAAGTAGAGTCTCTTTTTCTATTGCGAAGTGTTTTGAAATTAACACCATAAGTAACTAGCTGTAAGTATTCCCTCCATCTCTTTAATGCTTCATTAATCAAAGCCTGTTGGCGGCTGGGGGGATGTCACAGTGCAGCATCACGTATAAGATCAGTATCACTTGCTCCTTGCATTTGACCAGTCTTTTAAACTTGATTCATTATTGGAGCATTTACCTACTCTTTAACATTCTTTCTCCCCCCAACCCTCCCCTAATATGTGTACATTTGTACTGGATATCATTTGCACTTGTATATTTTGCAGATATTGGAATTAAATAATAATATCCACTTTTGTAGAAATCTATGATGTCCAAAAGAAGAAAGTTTTTTCATGGAAGGAAAGTCTCACCTGTTTGTCTGAGTTGTCTGCAATGATTCAATATGATTTTCACATCATTCTTAAAATGCAGGCTAGAAACATTCCCTTGGAGAAGTTATTTTTTATGGCAAGAGTTAAAGAGAGAAAAGTAACATGTTCTCCCTCAGGTAAGTTAGACTTTTTGCCTCGGCCTCAGTTCTCATGATGATGGGATAATTTAGTCTAAGTGCATAATCAAAGGAAAGAAAATGTATTTCTTCCTTTATTATGTGTATGAATCCTGCACAAATTTTAAAATTTGTATTGGCCAAGGAAATTCAGAACAATTTGTACTTGTTAGCTTTGTTACTTTCCTTAGAGAAGGAGAGAAGAAGGGTATCTAACCCACACAGCAAAAGGCAGTATGTTGTATAAGACCCTTTTTATTTATTTATTTGGTCTCTTTATCACACCATCAGATATTTGCAATTGTCTAAATAGAACTCACAACCTCTTCCGTGGCCTCTGCCTGCATTCTCTCTCTCTGTCTCTGTCTCTGTCTCTCTCTCTCTCTCACACACACACACACATTTTCTGCACATTCTGTTTTAAACAAACTCCTCCTTGACACTAAAGCTACTCAGCGGCCCTATTGGACAGTGACCACCTAGCCATTTTGACCTTGCTGTCAGCATGTGTAGTGGTTTTGGGTCTCCGGGGGCAAGCCCCTCTTCTGACTATGTAAAGATGCAACTCGTGGCCATTGAAACAGAGCTCACCCGTGCTGTGAGGCCCCGGAATAAACAGGTGCAGTCTTTTAGCAGTCATCAGATAGGCACTTCCTTCCTAGAGAGAGCCTCATCGCACTGAAAGTCATCTGCCTTCTCGGCCTCTCCTTCCTTCTTCCTTCTGACCACCCAGCAGGAAAAGAAACTGAAGACCTGTCAGTGAAGAGTGGAGTGGAGGGTGGGAGGGAAGCGTGGAAACTTTCTATTTGTTGCAGGTATGCATCTGGCATGTGAACATTTCATGAAATCACAGCAAAACTTTAATTTTCTTTGGTGTCAAACTGTTTACCTTTTCTTTTGATAAAACCATTCAGGCTAAATGAACCTTATTACAATAGAATTATGTATTGTAGCTCAGATCCCCAAACCAGCATCAGAGGCAAGATCCGCCAAATAGCAACACGCACCCCAATGTGCAATCCTGAGTTAGATTTTCACTTAAAAATCAACTTGACTTGAGCCACACTGTATACTTACCTTAATATTGTCATTTTTATAATTAGCAAAGTCAAAAGAACATTTTGATTATGTTTTAGATGACATTTACTGATAAATAGCTGCAATTTATGGCCATTACAAAAGTCCATTTTATATCCCATCTACAGTTCCTCTTATATTTTCTGTAATTCCAATAACCTGTATTCTTTAGGATTATGAACAAAATAAATATGGAAAATAGGAGTCAAAAATTATTTTCAAAAGTGAAAAATCAAAATTGAGAGCAATTTTTGACTTGACAATTCAAAAATTTTCCTCTTTTCAACATCTTAATAGGCTTGATTATACAGACTAAGAACTCTGCATCACATCCCCCTTTCTTGCCCTCTACACACAGTGCTTCCTTCTCCTTCCCCCCCAAAAGGCGTAATTCTGACTTGGCAACCAGTACAAATCACTGAACCCTTCTATGAAAATGGGCCATAAAGATTGTCTGATCACAACTTTGATTCAAGAATGAAACAAAAAATCCTGGAACCTGACATGGGCAGTGGTGAAGTCAGCTACCCCTGGCCCCGCCTCCATTCTCCCACTGGCCTCTTCTTTGCCCCATGTATACAAAATAAAAGGAGCCAAGCCTACCCATTACAGTAAAGGCACCCCGAGATTGAGGGGGATAAGTGTGGCCTCACTTAGCTGCAGCACTGCAGCTGTGCTCTTATCTGGCCAAGAGACAGGGGACAACAAAAGGTGGCAGAGAAGCATGGTGGGCGCCTGGGAACACCCGCACCCGGCATTGTGGCTGCCCTTCTGCTGAGCAAATAGTTCAAACTGTTCATTCCCATCTCCTATTCTCTCCCTGGTACATTGTTTGTGCCCTTGCATTTCATTCTGCAAGGAAGGTTGCTCTCTGGGCCTATAAGCAAACAGTCCAGAAAAGAGCTAGCTATCCTCTTCTCTTCCCCGGAGAACTAGCATTTTTATTTCAGCTCCAAGCTGTCAAAGACCTGGAGAGTTTATGTCAGTGTCCTGAATTAATTGCTTTAAGCTGGAGCAAGCTCCACAGGCTACCACATGTCCAGAAGATGTTTATTAATAACGCTTCCTTCAGGACTATGGCTCCGGACTACGTTGGTGGCAGTGTTTGTCCTGTTGCCAGCCTCTCACCCCTGTCCTCTGGGTGCCATGGGCAGAGGGAGGGGAGGAGAGGTTGCCTCTTTCAGTCATTATGACTATAAAATTAGTTACCTGGGTGGGGGGAGAATCCACCCATTTAACAGGAGATGTATGAAGAACACATTTGTTTTGACCCATACAACTTCAGAGTTATACAAACCACGTGTCATGACCCTAAAAAGGAGTAGAGGAGCAAAAAGCAGCAAGAAGACCCCTTGTGGATAGTGAATTTAGCCAACATGATTAGCAGAAGTGGCAAAATAAATTGTCTTCTTCTGTACCTACCCCAACCTCTTCCCCTCCACCAAAAAGAAAACTTCAGTGAGGCTATAAATGTGATATATTTTGAAATTTTCTGGGGTTGGGTAAAATGAGGTGGGGGAAAACCTCTTTCACAGAATAAAATAATAAACCAATTTATATACTGATATAAGACTAGGGTGGTGAATGCCATTGTGTAATTTTCCACTTTTCATTATCTATCTGAACAAAATCAATCTATATGTATGGGATCAACATATAATTCCAGAGATAAAAGCTGAAAATAAACATGCTTTGCATATCCCAGAGATAAAAGACACAGTCCCTCCTACTTCCTTTTCTCTTGTGGCAGATGCGTTTATAAAATAAATGATTGTCAACGAAAAACTGAGCTGTAGTGCTGTGTCTCAAGTGCTGACTCCTCTGCTGGAAGTATTGATCCTATGAAAGAACAGTATTAATAACTACCCCCACAGAAAGAATTGGATCTTTGACCCTAGTTTACCCAGAGAGTAGCCTGGGTCAATGTTTCTCCCAACCAGACCTCTCACCCTCAAAAAACAAACAACAAAAACCTCCCCCTATTAACATGGATTTAAAGCTGAGAACTTCAAGGGCCACTGAAGCCTCTCCAAGGAGACAAAACACACTGAAAAATCACATTACATTTGAAACACTTGTGCAGAAAATGCACAGCTTGATAATGACCCTCAGTTTTCTCAGAGAAAGAGAGCACTTTGGGGTTTGCCTCTTTTTGCTTTGAGTAGGTTAGGTCCCTGTCCCTTTTCTGTTCTTCTCTTCACACCGGCCATGCTATGGCTCCTCACTGACTTCCCTCTGTTTAGAATATGTCGCCATTATCACTGTATATTGTCTTTTAGCCAGATGGCTCAGGAATGGCTAGGTGTGTCTGGGGTGGTCTGTGGGCTATGCCAGGCCTCAGTGCTCCTAAAGAAAGTGTGACATCTCTGTCGGCTCACCATTCAACTTTCTATGACAGGCTTACTTCCATGGCTGCCAGGTCAGCAAAGTCAGGCCTCAGAGGTGGTGGAATGCACTATTTTTTACCCTCAAATAATAATTTTGAGTTCATAGGCTTTTTATAGTTAAGAAAAGCATTGCTTTTAATAACAAGATCAGTCTTAGACCACAGATTTCTAAAAATTAGCCATTCATCTTTATGCATCATAAGCTCCAGTTACTTCAAAAAGAAAAACATCAAACCAATTGCCATGGAGTTGATCCCAATTCATAACCACCATAAAGGATACAGCAGAACTGCCCCATAGGTTTCCAAAGTTGCAGATCTTTGTGGAAGCTGACTGCTGTATCTCTCTCCCAAGGAGCTGCTGATGGATTGGAAGCACTGAATGTCTGGTTAGCAGCTGAGCACTTTAACCATAGTGTCACCAATGACTTTAGGGGAGGTTCAATTTCTGCTTTGGCAACTGGATTGTGACAACTATGGTTTTGATACCAAAATAAAGAAACCCTTGTATGCTTTACTTTCTCTGTGCTGACCAGTCCTAGTGGTTGTTGGATTGCTGGTTCCAGAAAAGTTTGCTCTCTTTCCTTACTGTGAGAGCTCCACGTGCATTCACAACACCCGCTTAGACCACCATCCTTCTATGTACAAGTGGGTTTGATGTCTGGACTCAGGGTTCCTGGAAGCCTGATTTACAAATCAAACAGAGGCATCCAGGAGCAATCTCACAGCTGGGTGATGCCTTGTGGGCAAAGTCTGGTGATAGTCAGAGTTTAGCATGGAAGAGCACGTGTGCTTCCAGTCACTCAGGGCTCTTACGACAGCACACTTCCTCCCACCTTCTCGTCCTTTTCTTGTTCTGGAAGCTGTGAACAAGCAACTCTACAGAAAGTAAGAATGTAACTAAGAAGAAATATGCAGTTATTGGAATTCTGTTTAAAGACAGAAATGCATGCTAATGACATATTTTGAAGTCTCTGTGTTCTCATGAAAATAATGCCTTTTGTACCTAGAGTGCTCAGCCTCAGTGAACACAAGGTAGATGTTATCTGTGGTCTAATTGCTCCATGATTCAAACTATTGATCAGCATGCTAGGGAAGAATGTGTCACTCATCATAAATGAAAGCCTTTAAGTAGCCTTGAATGCCTCCTTTCTCCCCAGTCACCAGGAGGGAAGATAACACACTGGAAGACACTGGTCCTCCTTCCACAACAAACATGGCACATGCTGGAAAGCAACATTGCTGAATGGCATCACAGCCTTTTCTTAGTGTAACCCGTCATCATAAGTAGAATGCTGATTACAATACATATATGTTAAAAAAAAAACTAAACCCAGTGCCATCAAGTCAATGCAGACTCATAGCAAGCCTATATATATTTATTTACTAAATAGGAGAAAATAATTTTCAAAGATATTTTTAATAACAACATCACAGTTGAGGCATGTTTTCCAGGGCATGAAAAATGGACAGTCAGCAGTATAATATGCATACAAATACATATGTGTATATATATATATGTATATACACACATATATATGAATAGATATATAGACATACATATACTGTATGTATATGTATAGATATATATACATGTATAGATATGTACCTATATATGTAGAAACAAATAGGTATATTTCCAGATAAACATAACAAGGCAGAAAATTGTCATTATTTTTTATAGTATTTTGAAAATCATGTATTAGCAGTGAAATCTTTAAATGGAGAGGCAAAAGGTTTAAAAAAAATTACTAGTCCTCTTGCCTGAGGATAAAATAATGGACTAGGCTACCCTGCTATTATCACAATGCAGCTGTCGGATAACTATTAGAACCTGAAGAAATGGAGAAGTTATATGTGAATAAATGCAAGCTAGTCTAACAGTACATCTGCGTAGATACCATAAGCTAAATTATTTTCCTTCATTCTACCCTGTTCAGTGTGTACATAGCATCTTCAAAAGTTACTAAAGCACAGAGCACTCGATGTCCAGCAATATCAAAACACAACAAACATGATAGATTCTGCAACCACAGAACATACTGTGTCCCACCACTGTAGGCTTGGTACAAAGAACTTAAATATCATCCCACCCTGTGGGAGAGGTATTTATTCTAGCATTTAATGAAAGGCCAAATGGAAATACTTTCTGTCAATAGGAGCTAAGGTGAGTCTGAGAGTTGGGTGGAATGCAGCCCTACACTAGACTCTCTGGCACACCACTTAGAATGTCCACTCCTAGTTCACTGAGAATAAAATCTTCCTGGCTTTCTGCAGTGGCCACACAGAAATCATGCCAAAGAAAGTGAGATCTAGGAGTCACATTGTACATGATTTTCAGGCTTATGCTATGCCTTGAAGGTGCCACAGAATTTCAACTTATTTAAAATGCCCTTCAAGTCATCTTAGAGCAATAGTTATTTTTTTAAGCTGAAAAGAAAAACTAAGTATAATTTATCCATGACGATGGTTTCCAAGGTTACTGAAATTCTTGACCACATTACATCACTGTGGAAAATTGCTTGATTACGATACTAAAACTGCACTGTCTTCAAGTCCATTCCTACTCCTAATAACTCTATGGAATAAAATAGAATTCCCCCACAGGGTCTCCAAGGAGTGGCTGATAGATTCAAACTGTTGACCTTTTGGTTGGCAGCCCAGCTCTTAAACACTATGCCAGCAGTCCACCTTATGTCAAAGAGCACTAGAAAGAACACAGACTCACTGTGAGACACACATAATTTCTTCTGTTTTATATAGTTCACATCACATAGTTTGATTTTTTCAATGTGGAGAAAATCTCTAAATGAAAAAATTCCCTAAAACTAAATTCAGCATTTGACTCATAAATTTCTGTTTTTATCACAAGAAACATGAAAAAAGGTGAACTGTTACTCATCCCATACAGGTTCAACTTTACTTGACTTGAATATATCTTACATATACCAGAGTTAGTTCTTGTTTAACAAAAAAAGCTTATTCAATTTATTTTGTCAAGTTGCTGTACACAAGAGCCCATATACCAAGAAATGATCTTTTAACGAAATAGGAAAGCAATCATTCTTTTACATAACTTGGGTGATAAGGGTTTTGCCCCCCACTTCCCCACTTGCCACTTCATGACAATGTCGTTTAAAACCACATTTAAAAAAGTTCCACAAATGGAAATTTTTGTTTTGAATGTGACTCCAGGCTGCAGAGACAATTGTGTCAAATATGTTGCTACAACATGGCATTTGCTACAAATCACCTGAGGTGTTCAAATGTACTTTATTTTCCAGCAATGCTACAAGATGGAGATATCATTTCACAGCCCAATACTAAGAGTATAGATATTGAGTCCATCAATTAATCCAGAATGTGTTTATTATGAGCATCATTTAAAAAGATCTGCCCACTTTCCAGCAAGGGAAAATGTTTTGCTTTCAACTTCCTGACTCCATTTGTGCCATTTAAATAGTTTAAAATTAGTTGTGGAGTATTCACTCACCTCTAAGGTCTCTGTGAGTCACACCTGACTCCACAGTAATGGGGTTTGGTTTGGGTTTGAAATGTTTTTTTTAAAAAGCATCAGTATATATTGTGGGCTGATCCGTGAATTTACCAAGCTTCACAGCATTTGTACAAACCCATTTCTCTCTTTCTGCTCCTTCCAGGGGCTAGGAAAAGAAAGTCAAAGAATAGCAGGAAAGACACATGGAGTCTTTTTACTTCGAAGAAGATAAACAACTATATTCAAGTAATTTGAAGAGTGAAAATTTTGATGATGAAGATTGTTAGTGCTGGCTGTCCTGGAAACTCAAGATGGATTGGAACAGCAAATACTGGGTGCAATTTCTTTATGGTTGTGTGCTGTTTTCCTCTTCTGTTGAGTAGGAGAGTGACTGAATTAAAACAGTCAGAAAAGGAGGATCAGAATATTAGATATTTTGTTTTACATTACACAAAGTAATTTCACATTAATGAAGGTGCACACGATTTCAAAATTTTAAAAAGTTCCTGCTTTTAGAAACAAAAACAAACAAACAAAAAAAAAACAGACCTGAACTGGTTGGAGATTTTACGTAGATTTTAAGTTAGATAAGCAGAACTTTGTGAAACTGTGTACCACTTCTTGAAACGAGATTAAATAATATGCTTAATTTTCGTTGAATTAAATATTATGCTTAATTTCAGAGGTCATTTCGAATTCATTTGTGTTTATGTTTTTCCACTATTTTTACCTGCTTCTTACAACTCCTGTATTCCCGTACAGATGGTTATGTTTTCATGCTGGGCACCCAGAGATGGTCGCATGCTTTGCATCAATGGCAATTAGTTTTCTTTTTAAAATAAAAAATGTCATTAAGTTCTTGAATAATTCAAAAGCAGAGGTCACAATACAGTGTTCCTTTTGGAGTCTTTATGGTGCAAATGCAAAAACAAGGCGATCCTATCAGTAGGAATAGATGTAAGGTTTACAATGTAGCTCTATTCAGCGTGGCAGGAAAATTAAATTACACGAGACTCTCATTCATTGTCACCATTAACAAGCTTGGGAAAATTGTGGCTCCCCAAAGACTAATCGCTGACAACGTGCGGGGCGAATAAAAATATTTCATTTTAATTGGCTGCTGTCTCTTTTGCTCAGTTTTGGAAACAACAAACATAAACTTGTTCCACACTAACTCTCCTTGGGAATCGAATCACGAATTTACGAAACACAACCATAACCTGCAGTATCTCCTGCAGCGTGGGCAGATTAAAAATTCCCGGGCAAACAGGTCTTTTCCCAGCTGCAGTTGCACTAGGTGTCTTGATCCAGAGATTCCTGGACAAGAAATATAGAAGCAGTTTTCAAATTTAAAAAAAAAAAAAAAATGCCTCCAGTGCTCCCCAACGAACCAGAGTGACATGTGTTTCTACAACAGAGGTTGTCTTTCAGATCTACGAGGACTGAAGGGGAGTCGAGGAGATGAGGGGGAGGAAGGGAGGCCACCGATTGTCTTCCTTGTTTAAGCGAGAAGCCAAACAGCCTTTAGGATCCTGGGCCTGACCTTGAGTGACGCGAGAAGTAGCGTTCCAAGGTAGTTAGGAAGCGAGAAAGCCCAGGCAGAGACCGAAGTGAAAATCTTTAGAGGTCACTCAGGGAGAGGGAAATCACTCAAGGCCAGCATGTCCTGGCCACTGTTAGTGTCCCCAGAGTCCTCCGCGCTACCAGCGAAGCTGTGATGGGCGTGGCTGACTCAGACCCTCTGGCCCCACCGCAGTCCCTGCACCCAGCTCTCCTGGAAGCGGCCAAGGTCCTTGGCTCAACGCGCGGCTCGGCCTTGCGACCCGTTTGTCCTGGAGGCAACACTGCAACCTCTCAGAGCCTGGCCGGCTGTCTTCAAAAGCGACCCACCTTGGCACCTGAGAGAGAACAGGGCGCCTTTTTTATTTGCGCAGGGAGAGATGGGGAGCGGTACAGAAAGGCAGCCCCGCAGAGGCTCGGGTGTATGTACCCAGGGAAGGGTGGGCTTCTTAGCGCCTGTTTGCTGCTCTCTAGATCTTGAAGAAGAGGGAAAAAACAATGATCCCTTCCGTGCTGTTGCTTCTTTACACACACACACACACACACACACACACACACACACTCCACTCTTTTTTCCCAAATGATTATTTGGCGTTTCCTCAATGCACCTTCTCCATCAAGCTCCAAGGAATCCCTGCGCGAGCGAGTGGAGCCCCTGCCCCACGCTCAGTGCTGCTTGGCAGCCTGTGCTCCCAGAGGTAGTGGGAGCGCAACTCCGGGCCTTGTCGATAGCTCTCCAAATTGCTTGACCGCTGCGGAGTCCCGGGTCCCGGCAACCGCGCGCGGCCTCAGCGACTCTTTTCTGTCCGCTCTGCGAAGCCGAAGCGATTCCGCCGCACGCCGCTCAGGCTCATTCGAGTAAGGGGAAAGGGAATACCACCGGGTTCTAAGGAAGGATTGATTTTAGAAACACTTGGGTAAAGGGAAACGTTTCATTTTTAAGGAAAAAGTATGCCCCAACGTTGATTTTTGCTCACTCGAGGTTTGTTTTGTTTTAAACTTTAACATATTTCATTTCTTGTTAGAATTAAACCAGTTTCGCGCTTCGAGTAATGTCACTGGGGCGAGGCTAGCAGTGAGAGGCCAATTTAGATGTTTTTCATTTTCTAAACGCGTCACTGTAAGCAAACACTTGGAGGCTCCATGCAGCTGTAACGCCAAAGACAATTTTCCTACTTTTAATTTGATTTGCATTTTTTCAACCTTGATAATATTCAATTTCATGGCTGAATACACCGGCAAACACCGTTAGGTCGTGTTTTCCGCCGTTTGCACCAAACAGTACGTCGCTGTTGTCAGAGTACCCTGGAGGTTACACCGCGCATTCGAATAATACCTGCAAATTTCTTCTGAATTATTTCTCAAAACTTAGCGCGGCCCTGTCTGGACTCCAGAGGTGGCCAATTGTTTAATATATATATACAATCTACTGAGCTAGCCCAGGTGTGGGGAGACTGTGCAAACATTGCAAAAGGAAGGAGGGGGGAACCGTTCATTCAATTAATATGTAATCAATTCTATTTTACCGAGAAATTTTTCCTATTTTTATTAGTAGTTTTAAACAATCCCAAAACGACCATTTTACTTATCCACAGAAGTCCTTTAAATGTATGCGTTACATGGAGAACTGTAAAGAAACAGTCTTGGTAAAGATAGTTTGAATTAGCATCATTAAGCTATTTTGTCAAACGTAAAATATAGAGGAAATGACTAACGGAACAGAACAATTGGCTGTAGTCATAGAAGACCTTATTTAGCAAAATGGTAGTGGTGCCAGTGGATAGGGTTTTAATGGTAGTGGAGTTTAGATGTGATGATCCATCTGTGAGTAGCCAGCCACACCAAACTCTATAATTCTGCGTGTGACTCTGTTTTCTTTCATTTCCTCGGAACTACAGTGTTCAAAGAGACAATTGAGCCTCATCAAATATGCATACCAACTGGCACATAATCAACATATCAAAACCCCAAATGCATTTCATACCCCCTGGAAAACTGTGCTACAAAGGAGCAAAACAGTGGCAAACTCAAGAGTTTGTCCAGGGACACCTGAGATAACAAAACAGCTTTCTAATTTCCAGAGCTATCCCTTATTTTTAAAAATATTGATATGCTTTCTGTCCACTGCTGTGAAACACTCCATACTGTAAATGATAGTTCTGCTTTAAATCTTGCTGACAGTTTCATAATTTTTTTTTAAAGATTTTTCTAAAATTTGAGCGCTGGTAGACAAGGTTAGTGAACAGAAAATTAAAAGATATTAAGATTTGGGCATCTTGAGGGAAAGATTTAGGACTTAGATGTGTGAGACTTAAAGCTTCTACTTGAGGCTGGCTGATAATGAGGAGCTGTATTTTAAGTTAGGTGATCTAATTTGAAAAATATCTTTTATCATGTGAAAGGCATTTAGGCAAACAAGAAAGGAATTCCATTTGAAATACTCTGGACTTTGAAAGAGAAAGTTGCTTAGTTTAACGAAATGCATTTAGTTCAGGCTAACTATGACAATGCCTTCAGGAAAACTGTGCATTATTGTTTGACTTATTTTGTAATTACTAAATTTCTTTTAAATGATTTTTTTTCTGACTGACACTATTATGTTATTGTGGATGACTGGCACCTATGTTTTTTTGTATTATTGCACAAATAGACTGCAAAGTTCTTGTATTCAACATAATCACTGAAAACATTTTTCTAGAGGTGGAACTAAAGGAAGAGGGCCTCATTATTAACAAGCAGTCTATTCAGATAGCTATGAAGTAGTGACACCTAATTCTATTAGGTGGATCTTGTTAATGATCTTAAAAGTCTGATAGTCAGAGAATAAGCCTGTCATTTTAATTCATGTTTTCTCTCCAAAGAGATTTACACTCAGGACTGTGGCTGCCCTGTCCAGAAGCATCTCCCCAGCATGGCAGTCAGCTCACCTTATTCAGCTGGGTCTCAGCTGCAACAGGCTTATGGAGGATGAAATGGGCACTTGGGACTGGGGGCTGGTGTTGGGGAAGGGAGGCAAGAGGGAACTCTTAGGGAAGCACCTGGCAGGCATTGCAGCTTGGTGGGGACTTACAAAACCAGCAAGGTAGGGGACCAAAAGAAATACTCTCTAGGGAGCCCTTCCAGCAGACTTAGGGGCTTAAGATAGTTTGTCTTTTACAAGAGATATGAGCCCAGGGAAGAAGGTATAGCACCCTATGGACCCAGCTGCTAGGGGCAGGGTGAGGAGGAGGGAGGTGGCTAAAGGTGTTATGAGGGATTGTGGTCTGACAGTTCCTTCGTGATTAATAGAAGTTCAGAGCCCAGAACCTGAGGGAGGAGGGAAGCGAGACACTGCTAGGGAAGGAGAGGATTTCACTGAATGCAAAAGAGAAGTAAGTGCAGTTACTTTTATTTGTTTACTGAGCAAAGGCAAAAATCTAAACAGCCCTTTACACAATCAATGCTGGGATTGCTGCAGGTTCCAGAGCTGAGCTCCCTAAATTGCTCTGGCATTCTGATAATTGCAGGTTAGTACCTGAGATCAGCTCCTTTCGCCTGCTTGATGCTGGGAGAGATAGGGAGGCATCTTGTTCCTGAGCTCTGGGAAGGGAGAGGCAAGTGGGGGATTTAATTGTCTGCCTGGTGAATCGAAATGTCCTTTTAAAGCAAAGAAATTAAGAGAGATTGGCCTTTAATTGGCAAACTCTGCTGTTTAGGGGAGAGGGTAATTAAAATGGAGAGTGGTCACAGTACAACTGAGAGAACCAACCCACCCCCCCAGCCTTGACTGCCTCCATAGATGGTGTGGTTTAAGATTGTCCCTCACAATCACACCCTCCCCTTCATTGGCAGTCTTCAGAAAGCCAGGATAAAAGCCAAGTTAGGGGAACTGTGGCATTCTCAGTGTTCCCCTGGGTCTGACACCTCAATACTCAATTTGAAGTGGGGGTACAGTTTGATCTAGGGCTGTGCCCATCGACTTGTAAGGTTAGTCATTCTCAAGCCCTAGACATGAGATCATTTGAGGCTGGTCTTAGCACCATGTTATCTAGATTCTTCCCTGAAATCCAAAAACCAGAGTTCCTGCTTCACCAGAAAATCACAGGTCACTAAAACCGGGCAGTTTGGGAATTTCTCTTCGAGTGTGTTGAAAAGAAATAGGCAGCTCTGTGAAAAGGCTGGAAACATGTTGGGGAAGGAGAGCAGTTCTGAGCTACAAGAAGTCCTCAGGGCCATGTGCAGGCAGCCCTAGAGTGCATGCCCAGGTGAGGTCTGCACTTGAATAGGTGGCATTGTGTCCCCAGTAATCAGGCATATGGGGTGCCCCACAGTAAGTGCAAGGCCAGTCTGCTGGGCCAGAGTCCTCTCCTAGAGAAGATCTCTGAGGCAGGTGTTGATCCTGATTTGCATTTGTATACATGTGTGAGATAGAGAGGCAAGATGTGGGGGCAGGGGCTTGTGTTCCGTGAAGCTGGAACTGAGGGCAAGGACTGGGAGACACAACAATGGGCTGTGAATGCATTCCAGTGGAGCTGTCATCTGTGTTTGCAAGCTACCAGGTGCCCCTTACAGGGAGGTCAGAGGCAAGAGCTTCCCAGGACAGCCCTAGCCCCTGCTCCCGAAACGCCTGGAAGGAAGAAAGCCAACAGATTCTATATGAAGGCATAATTTGGCTATGTAGATTGTTTTAAACCTATATGTCAGGTCATTGTCTCTGCCCTTGACATTTTCCTCTTCTCCAATTTTGTCTTTCTAATCACAGTGCAAGAGCCATCTAGCTGTTGACTCTGTGTCCTTCCTTCTAGAAACAGTCAAACCCCACCTTACCCTGAGACTTCAGCTAGGTGGAGAGTGTGACCTAGGCCTGATTTTGAAGGACCACATATCATGAGAATTCTGATTGTCTTACACACAAAACAAAGAAGAGTCCCACCAGACCTCATCCATCCTAATCTCTCCTAGGACAACAGGTGAAGTCTCTGCCATCTTTCCAAGGGTTCTGGGGCTTTGCTGTCTCAGGACCTTCTTGTTTCTCTCCAACATCTTCTAAAACCTCCAGCTTCCCCATTTACCAACAGCATCTCACTTCCCAAACTCTGGAGTTCTGGCAAAGGGAAGCATCCTGCTGCTCTGGGTCTGTACCCCAGAGTCATATGAGGCCCAGAGAAGTTGAAAAAATCCTAAGGTTCAAAGACTTGGGATCAGTGTTGAGTTCTACCATCTGGAGCCAGTTCCCTAACTTTTGTTAGCCCCCAGGTCTATTGCCTGGATTCTAACACCTACCTGGGAAAATGGTATGGTTTAAAGATGATGTTCATGAAGACACATCGCCTGGTGTTCTGCATGTAGAGAACGCAGGCAATGGTAGTAGGGATTTAATACAGATGTGATAAAGACAAGGGGGGGGGATATGCGTAGAGGGGTAAAGATGGGGACCACTAAGAAGGAAGAACTGAAGGACACAAGTTTAGTCAAGAAATAGACCTATTTTTCTGGGCAGAGGGAATGAGAGCAAATGTTCTCAGGCATCAAGGCATATAGCTGTTGAAGTTATGTTTCTGTATACGAGTAGCTCAGTTTAACGTGTATAGTGTAACTCAGAATTGCAGATCTAGTAGAAAATATATAGAGCAATTGGTCTCATTTATTTCCATTCCTTAGATTGAATTTTACAAGATAAAGCAAGAACGTTTGAATAAAGAGCTGTATGTTTTATACCAGAGTAAGCACATGCTGACATCCTGATTTCTTTGTCAAAATCTCTCCTACCACCATACAGAGCTCCCGAAGATCCATCCGTCCTCTAGCTGACATTCCACCCATTCCTTTACAGAACATTTTATAAAATCATCTGCTTGTCCAATTCTCCATCCCTGTGCCTGAGCTCCTTCCAAGCCCTATCCCCTAAATATCTCCTGAGGTTATGTATTATTTTATCAAGTAATAAACTGTTTTATGTACCTTCAAATTAGGGATTGTAAGTTTTGTTTAAATGAGTAAAAATTTCCCAATAAAAAATTGTGTCTGCTTTTTAAAAGAGAAGGAATAACCAATAAAGAGAATATTGCTAACGAAATGGCAAGCCAAGATCTGCATTCATGTACTCAGTTTTCATTTGGGGCATCAGACCAATGCTGGCCTGAAAACTTCCCTGCTGATTCTTTGACTCTGTGCTCTCATCTTTTCAAATAATCTAACAATGGAAAAGCTGATTCAACTCTGAATAAAGGTAGTCATCAGCCATTGAAACACGTGGAAGTGGACTCATTTAAACAAGCAGAAAGAAAACCAGGAGACCACTGTCATTCCGAAGTTCTCATGTGCACTATATTCAAGTGTTTTTCCTCACATATAAAAGTTTGTGACACAGAGATTTTTAACTCCATTACTTTGATAGGTTTAGGTAAAATAAAAAAAAAATGGTATTGCTAGCATGGTATCCAGTCATTCCTGGGAATATCACTGACTCCAGTTTAATTCAAAGAGAGTGTTAAACCCCCAGACACTTGCCCTGCTTGAACATGAGACTGCTAGCTTTGCATGAATGAATGAGACTTAATTTGTGCTGGATTTTTGTTTTGTTTTGTTTTAGTTTGTTTTGTTTTTCAGTCCTCTCAGTTATCTAAGAGAAAAAGACAAGAGACACGGAGACAGAGAGTATGAGAATGAGAGAAATGGAATGGGCAGGTAAATCAATGTCTTTTAATTCAAGCCTTCTGGGAGAGGGAGAGTGATAATGACATCTGACCAGTTCGTGTCAGCAATGAGCACTTATCTCTGAGGAATGACCACTAGCGTAAAAACTAAGCACATTCATTGTAGTGGAGGTGAGGATGAGAAAGGGTACCTTCAGCTCCGTGACTGTGCTCTGTAAAACTGCCCTTTCTTCCCTGCCTCTTGGGGAGAAGGACTGTGGCACAAGGTGGCCGCTTCTCCAATGAGGATATACAAAAGATGAGGACTATGCCCACAGGTGCAGAGACTACGGAGAGGAGAGAAGCAAAATCACCTCCAGTCTGGCAACAGGGACCCTTCCAGAATGACAGCTTGTAAAGTGAGCTTCTGTCAGTCTCCCGGGAGACAGCCGACCTCAACTTGGGTGTTCCCTGCTTGTTAGCTCCAGTCATAATTGCTCTCTCCCTCATCCTACTTTGTTGGTTTTCTGTGTGTGGCTTTTGGTGTTAGTGTGTTAGGCCATCAACAGATACAATGGGGGGAGGGGGGAGGGATGCACATGATTGTTTTAAAGAAGAAAGGAGAAAAGGATAAGAGAGCAGGCAGGAAGACAGTGAGCAGAATAGGGAAGATGCAAAGAATTTAGGCTTCTGAGGCACCCCCTGGGGTTTTCGAAGCTGGAGAACTCACCGCGGGTTTTGTCAAAGGAAGAAGAGGCCAGCCAGAGCTTGGGGAAAGGAGTCTATGCTATTTTTGTTCACTTGTCTGTAGCATCTTACCTATATCAGGTACATCTCATTAAAAATAAATTTTCAAAAAACCCAGATGAATGTGACAGGCCCTGGAAGGAATATGTGTCTGGAATGGATCCTGAAAGAGCAGCCAGCCAGACCTCTGGGAGCTGCTCAGGCACACTGCACATTCTTGTCTACTTTTCTCTATTTCTTTTTCCTTGTTATCTCTTCTCTACCTTCCTCCCCCTCGCCTCCCTACCCTCATCTCTTCTCAGAGGAAAATCATTCCTGGGGTACAGGCTATATGAAATTTGAGATCTAAAGTCTGCTGTAAAATCAAAATGACTGAGTCTGCTGTAAAATCAAAATGTCTTTGCAGTCAAAGAAGTTTAAAGGATACAGCTAATTGTTTTGCCAGAAAGACTCCTGAAATACTCAAATCTTGATCTACTGTAAAATGAAAAATTTGTTCAGTGGAGAAAGTAGCAAAAGGTGAAATTAAGTGTAATTGCAAACTTGGGGGTTGTTTTGCTTCCTAGATGTTATTTTACCCCACCAACCCTTGGCTGGCAGTGTTGCCGTGGTGTTGAGCGAGAGCACTTGGGTCTGAAACGATTCTATTGCCGCAGCCCAGTCGGCAAACTTGGGATCCAGGCTAGAGTTGGTGGGGGAGGGGAGGACGTCTCTTTTCTGTGTCAGGATTTGATACCACCGAGCCATGCAATACCAGGCTCCTGGTGGGGAGTTGGGGAGACTGAGGAGAAAGTTCTCTGTCCCGGCTTTGCAGGGCAAAGATCCATAGCCAGAAAGACCCGGACCACTTTCTCCTACAGCTTTGTGTCTACACGTTTCTGAAGACTTTCAGAGTCGCCCCAACCCGCTCCCTAAAAGCCCCAAGGATCTCCTGGCGCCACATGCCCAGAACAATGTCGCTGTCCCTGTCCCTAAGAAAACCAGTCACCCAGGGTGCTGCCAGGGACCTCTTCGGACAAACGTGCTCCACATCCCCCTCCCGCCCGTCCTGCTCGGCGTTTTTCTGTCTTCTCTAGCCCTAACTCACTTTAAAAGGTGCCCTAAAGCACAAGAAGTAGCTTTTCTTTATAAAGCTGGGCGAAGGCAGGTGATAAAGATCAGGCTGTTAAATTGGCCATTTGCAAGATTACATCTCCTCAGTAAGGGTTTTTCTTTCAAAACTCAGCTTCTCTGGCACCCGGTTCTCAAAGGCCCGACACCTTTTAATTTGGCCGTGGAGTGGGCTGAGCAAGTGACCCAGCGTCACTAAAGGCTCACGAGACGACCGTGGGGGCAACAGTTGTCTAATGACAAGTAATTGACGTATTCGAGGCAGCGCATTACCAGTAGAACTGGGAGGTATTAATTATTTAAAAACGATTAGCCTCGCTGAGTGTCCTGCAGGCGTTCTGTCTCGTTCAGGAAGCGAGAACTAGCCACGCGAGCCTGAGCCAGAGCCACGTCTTGCTCCCCAGTCGGAGAAGGAGGCAAATGGGCAATTAGGTCCCCACACATGGCAAAAAAACAAATACGTTGCCTTCCAGTCGATTCCGACTCAGCAACCCACACAGGCAAGGACCCACAAAACAATGACCCTGACAACCACTGCAACAACCAATTTCGGCCCTCTAGGGTTAGGGATCTGGTGGTTGTGGTGCAGTCAGGAAGAGCTTTCTAATTGGGAGCGGCAGGCCATTTCGATGGGCCGGGCACCTAGGGTCTCACTGCCCTGTAAAATACCCAGAATAATCGAGTCCGCGGACTGCCAACCTGCATTTCCAGGCTTTTAAAGCAAAATCCCCAAAGGAATGCAGATTTTAGAATTGGGGCACCCGGTAGACCCCTGGGGAGAGACATCTTTTCTTACTCTTCCCTCAGAAGCCTAGATCCTGGGGCTTCAACAGGAAGCAGCAGCACTACCAGTTGTTTTCCGATGCGGTGCCTGGGGCACGCAGTGAATAAACACAGTCGGTTCTGTTTTGAACTCCCAGTATAGGTCTCCTGAGAGCGCAAGTCCTCGCTCCGGAGCTCGCTTCACCCAGGACAGCGCCAGAAAAGGGACCCCAGGGAAACGGGCGACCATGTTGGGGGGAGAAAATGGGGATACAAATGTCCTGGCGACCCATTTATTCTTTCATTCCATTCCCAGCTCTTAACCTAGAAACCTCAAGAACGCCTGCGACCTCGTGCGCCTATGGGTACCAGCCACCAGCGGCTGTCTGGGGCTAGAGGGAAAGTTCTTAGGATTCTAGGAAGGGGAGGTATCCAAACGCAGCATCCTCCAGGCTTCATGCACTGTGTGATCTTGCGTGGCACCGACCCAGCACCGCCTGCCTGTGCTCCAGGAGGGGCCAAGCAGTACACGACCCAGTGCATGTTGGGGGTGGGGGGGTTCCACCACACTCTGGCATCTGCCTCTAGGACCCCTTGGACCTTGAACCCCACGCCAGACTCTGAGTCCAAAGGCTCATTTCCTGCCACCCTGTCACTGTCCTTGGGAAGCAAGCAACCTTTGGATGGGCTTCCCAGCCCGGAGCTGTCCTGGCTTCCCGTAGCAACCTCATCAGCCTTGGGGCCCACTAAATGCCTCTCCATCTGTCCTTAGATACAAGAAGACACACTCTGAGATTGTAATTCTTTGCAGCCCCGTCCTCCTGTACCTTCATTATCCAACATCCCAGCAATATGACCCCCCACCCCCCACCCAGCCTCACTGGTTTAGTGAGAAATACTTTCACCTTCTAACCCTCCCCAGAGTCGGAGCCCCAGGAAGGGTGAAGCCCTGGCTGGGGGAGGGGAGGCGCAGAAACGCTAGGGCGGAAGCTGGGTGCGGACCCGAACGGGCGCACTCCTACCTGCGCAGGCGAGTGGCTGCGGCTGCGGCAGTGGCGAGACCGTCCAGTGCTCTGAGGGAAGCGGCCGACTGCTCCGAGCCGAGGCGTACCCGCATTTATTTGAGCTCAAACCGAGCGACTGTTGACTTTAGCACACAAAGCAAAGATTTCACTGCCCGCTAGTTTAAAAATGAATATTTTACCAAGATATCGATCAGCGTTATAAAATTCAGTTAAGTACAATGGGATCCTGACAAAAAGCCGGGGGGGGGGTGGTATAATAAAGGAGGGGGAGGCAATATAATATCTGTGCAAATTTACTGAAGTGTGACGTGGCATGGAAAGTTTACCCTCCTGGAATTCGGATCTAGAGTGGTTTTTTTTTTCCAGTTGTTTACTGACTTTGTTTATTCACAGATCACGGTTGCTTAAAACCGCGCGCAGAAGGAGCAGGCTAAAGGAAGAAGAAGCCAAAGAGGGAAAAAGAAAGGCTGCTGCCCACAATACGTAGTGCTGGGGCGGCGGGCGGAGGGCAAGTTGTGGGCGCGTCGCCTACGAGCAGCGCGGGGGAGGGCAGGGGTGGAGGGGAGGGAGAGTCCAAGACGGTGCGCGCAGAAAATCCTCCGAAAGCGCCCTGCTCCCCAACAGCCTTTTGGTGTTTTGGGATAGAATTGTATCTTATCGGCCTGCATCAGTTGAGGGGGGTGCGCTAAGTGGTTTAAAACGACTCTCATACAATGGGAGTGAGATAGGAAACATAGCAGGTTAGAGCAGCGTTTTCAACGCCTATTGTCCCCTTCAGACCCGGCCCTGCCTCTAGGCTTCTTCGCCACGGGAGCCTTTTATGTGATAATGAAACACATTTCAGGCCTGGCTCACAACGTGTGTGTCCTCGCCAGGGGGAGAAACGGCCCGGATTGCTGGCCGCAGCCTCCAGATTTCACCCCTACCCCCACCACCCCTCATTTCTCTTCCTAGTGTTCTGCGGGACAATGTGGCAAGTTAAGAAGGGATTTGCGGGAGGGGGGGCGGGTTGCAGATGAGGCGCAAGTCCCCTTCAAGCGCGTGGGAAGGCAAGGGTTTGAGAGGGCAGAGACCTAGCAAAGTGGCAGAGGGCGTTGGGGAGGCGGTCTCCAGGGCTAGTCGAGAACCCTCCAGGTTTGGATAGTCGACAAACTTCAAGACCTGAGAAACAAGAACCTGGGCTTGGGAACTTGAGGCAAAAAGTTCTGGCCTTGAAATTTAGAAGAAAGTTCTCACCCGCCGCAAACTAGCTGTGCACAGGGGAGGATCCCCTAGATTGCAGGGCGTTGATGGCCACTGGCTCCATAGCCTGACTAGCCAGTTTGCAGGCCAGCATATGCCTGGGACTAAGTCAATGCTGGCTGTCGGTGCAGTGCCTTGCTTGCCGCATGTCCATGCCGTTGACCCGTAGATTCAGGACTTCTAGGACATCTGAGAGTGGCAACAGGATGTGTGGAATTTATTAGGGGTCTTTATCTGTCTGGTTTCTCTTTTAAGACTCTGGACATGCTCGTTCCCTTGCTCCTCACCACTTGCTTGCCAACCTGACCTTCTTGGGAAGCCAGGAAGTTTTGCAAAGGCACAAAGGTGTGGTGAAGGGGAATAGGAGCAAGTCTTCTCACAGCCATGTGAAACCCATGCCAGAAACTTCCCTTACCTCTACCCGCTTTCACATATACCTTATTTTCAAAAGGAGACTTGGATCATCACTCTAAGCTATGCCTTTATTGTTAATTTGGGGAGAAGGTCTTCTAAATCTTTCCCAGACCAGGTGATGGAGGGCTGGCTACCAGCAACCTCACTACTTCTAAGCTAACAACACGACTAGCAGGATACTTGAGTGAGGGAGGAAAGTGGAAGACCATGAGATGTAGACAGAGGCCTGAAGCTGCAGTATTGAGGTGGGGTCTCTATAGGAGAGTAAAGGAGTACAGAGAGGCAGCAGTGAAATGGCAAAGTGCCCTGCACAGGGAGGTTTGCAAACCCGCTTAAAAGGAGGCCTAAACTTGGACTGGTAGCCCAAACACACGAAATCTGTGCTTCTCCCCAGAGGAGAAATCCTGAGGCCTTAACACCAGCATACCTTCAAAAGGTTCAGCGAAGCCCTGTGGAGAATGAAGATTTGTGGAGAGGGGTTTTCTCCAGGCATTAGAGACAAAACTGGCATCGACTCATAGTCCATCCATTTCTAAGTAAAAACTGAAACCAAACCCGTGGCTGTCCAGTCGATTATAAAGTTTATCTCAAAATGTAAAATGGAACTATAAAGAACTTTGAGCTCAGGTTTAATGGTACACATGCTGAAGGGTTACTGGATAAGTATACTGATATCTATAATTTTGTCAGACATATTTTTAAAACTTTAGATAAGTTGATTCATGGATGGGTACCTAGAGGGGCAAGTGTGTGACACAAGGAAAGCGAAAAGTTAACTGTAGAACTGGGGAGAGAGTCAATGTGTATTCAATGTAAAATTATTTCAATGTTGGTATGTCTGTAAGTCTTAATAATTAAATGTTAGGGACAATACTCCCCCACAACCAGTAAAACAAAGCTTGAAACCAGCCAGGGCTTCCCTCCTTCTTCCTGTAAATAATTTCTAGACTTGTTTATTTATGTTTTAAGTCAACAGAACAGGGAAGAATAGTCTTGAGGAAAGGATAACAAGGGATGAAACTGGCAACAATGCTTTAATACAGATTTGTTGGTCTCTGGCCCTACAGCCAGAATACACATTTATTAGCCATAAATAAAGCACACAGAAACCATAAATTAATCAAACCCTAGACCTGGATTTTACCATGTCAAGAATGCATTTTTTTCTTTATCATTTACAACAAACCCTTACATAATTTTTTCCCCCCTCTTTTTAAACAATAGTACAACTCTCTGGTTCTCTGTTAAAACTACATGGTTTTACACTGAGTCACTCACATTGTTTTTTTAAAGTAAGACTTCCCTGCAATGACAGCAGTGGAAAACAACAACAAAAAGTCAGAACCTGCAGGTGCTTAAAAAAGCAGGAGTCTACACAGTAGTGGAAACTGGAGGGTTATTTTTTTTATTATTATTTTATTTTTTATCTTTTCCACTTTCCCTCCTTATATAGAACGATAGACATTGGTGTGGCCCATCTGTTTGGGAGGGAAGGGATGAGGGGAGACTGTTGTCCTGGGGTGAGGGCTGTAACTGATTCCTTCCACCATCAGTCTCTCCAACACTTCTCCCCAATGTCCCAGTCTCGCTTTCTTCTTCCAATCCTTGCTCCTGGGCTGCCACAGCCAGAGAGGCCTATGGCCCTTCTTAAGAGGAATTCATAATGGGCCTAGAGTACACCCCCTGGTAGTAAGAGGTGTCTGTGGCGAGAGGTGAGGCGTCCAGGCCGGCTTTGTTCGTGACCGGGCCCATGGCTAGGCTGCCAGGCATGGGAGAACCGTAGCCAGGGTAGTGCATCACCTGTTCATATGCCTTGAGGTCCATTTTATGGGGCTGGTGGTGGTGGTGGCTGTGATGATGTTGTTGCTCTGAGGACATAAGGTTGTTGATGGAAAAGGGATGGTTGAAGGCATAGTGGTGTTCTGGCTTAAGGTGGGCCTCAGGGGGCAGGACAGGGTGATGCGGCGGGCCCAACAGGTGGGCTGCTGCCTGCTGCTGCTGCCCGGGAGAAGGAGCTGGCTCTGGGGGGCTCAGTGCTGTGACCGGCGTTCCCTTTAGCTCTCCCAGGGACCCTCGCTTGTGTTCCTGGCATGGGGAAGCGCTCGAGTGGGGAGACTCAGTGCCCACAGGAGTCTCAGAGGCCGGCCTAGCGGCCTCTCCCAGCTGACCCTGAGAGGCCTGGGTCCCGGTGGCCGCCTTCTTACTCCCGCCGGATGTGCTCGAGGCGTCCTTCAAAGCCAGCTGTTTCTCGCACTTGAAGCGTTTCTGGCGGCGCAGGTAGCAGCCGTTTTCGAACATGTTGCCGGAGTCGGGATGCAAGGTCCAGAATGAGCCCTTTCCGGGCTTGTCTGGTGAGCGTGGCACTTTGAGGAAGCAGTCGTTGAAGGAGAGCGAGTGGCGGATAGAGTTCTGCCAGCGCTGCTGGTTCTGCCGGTAGAAGGGAAAAAGATCCATGATCCACTGATAGATTTCGCTCAACGTCAGCATCTTGTTGGGGCTCTGCTGGATGGCCATCGTGATCAGCGAAATGTACGAGTAGGGCGGCTTCGCGTGCGTGTAGCTGCGCCGGTACGTCTTGGGGTCTCGCGCGCGGCTCAGGCCAGCCTGCCCGTACATCGGGCTCATGGAGTTCATGTTGGCGTAGGGGGCCAGGCCGCCCATGGCCCCGGCCGCTTGCCCCCCGAGCGGGCTCAGGCTTGGACTCAGGTGCGACCCCATGCCCGCCACTCCAGCCGCCCCGGCGGAGGCACCCATGCCCGCCATGGCGCCCGCGCCGGGGGACATGCCTGCAAGGGACGGGCTCATGCCCGCGCCCACATACGAAGACATGTTCATGGAGCCAGTACTCATGTTGCCAGAGCCACTGCCCATGGCAGCCGCCGACATGCTCATGTAGGTGTTCATGCCGTTCATCCCCAGGCCGGCGTTCATGTTGCTCACTGAGGAGTAGCCCTGCGGACAGAGCCAGGAGGGAAGCACACACGTTAGCACCGCAGCTGCAGCGTGTCCAGACCTCTCACCCTCCCGCCAGCGCGGACGTTCGCCTTGGGGAGGCCTCTGGGAGCCCTTCCTTCGCTTGTGTCACCGTACGGACTCGGACTCTCTTCCCTCCGAGTAACTCTGGGAAAGTGGCCAGCCGGCTACTGCTCTGTGCTGTCGGCCCATCATTTCTAGCCCTTCTGATCCTCTCCCAGATTCTACAACAGGGGTCCTCTGAAGCAACTCCATGCCAGGCACCTGAGATCTCTCCCAGCCCCAGAGCCTTGCACACTTTCCCGCTAGCAGACAGAGCCAGCCGGCGCCTGGGCTCAGAATCTCTGGACGCCACCTCTGGCCCCTGTGGACGACCTTCGGGACACAGCACTCAGGCCTCCGGGAGACTATCCCAGGTGCCCCTTGGCCCGACCTTCTTTCATGTTCCACACCCCCCACCCCGCCCCAGCCAGGGGAAACAGAAATGCAATGCTTGCGTGGAATCTGCGGCTAGCTCGAGTTACTGGATAGGGATAGGGAGAGGACCGCGAACCGAACAACAGCCACGAACTTTTCTGTCCCGACTTCTCTGCCTCCACCCCACTCTCCAGCTCCCACCCCCTCGCCAGCCGACCTCCCAACCCCTCCCCGGCCGCGCGCTGCCAAACAGAACTGTGTTAGGATAGTGAGTGGTTCGGCCACGAAGAGGATTTGGAGGCGCCGCAAGTCAATATTTGATCACAAAGTTAATATTATCTCAAGGCTAACAGTGTGTCGTATAAAAAAGAGACCCATTTGAGTCGAACGAGGGAGGTAAAAGAGGGTACCCCGAGCGGCTGGGGGCGGGGGCAGTCGCCAGCCAGGAAGCGGTTCCGAGGCTGGGGAAGGCGCACACGCCGCCTCCCGGCTGTCCCCCGGACTAGGCGAGCGCTTACCTCAGGCTCGGCATAGTAGCTGCTCCAATCGGACGGTTCGTGCCCTTCCATCTTCACCGCTCCCAGCATACTGGAAGCGGAGTGCATGGCAGTTTAAAATTTAACAGCCACAACAAACGACCAAGCAGTCCCCTCACCCCCACCCTCTTAAAAAAAAAAAAAAAAAAGTCAGCGCTGCACCCTCCCTTCCTCCCTTCTCGGGTTCCTTGCTCCGGGCTCCACTCCCTCTCTCCGAGGCCGGAGGCGGTAGTTGGTTGTGGGCGGGAGGAGGGGGCCTCGCAGGGGCGGAGGCCGCTCTGAGCCTTGCTGCTGGGAGGGAGCGACCGCCGCTGCCGCTGCCTTTGCGCTAGCCGGCTGCCGGATGGAGGCCGAGTGGGCAGTGCCGCCCAGCAGCCTGGAGGCGGCGGGAAGCCCGCGCGGGCGGGGGGGGGGCTGCAGAGGAGGAGGAGGTGCAGGCTGTGGAGCGGACAAGTGCCGCAGTGACGTGGGTGCCGGGTGATATAGCGCGGCGCGCCAGGGCGGCCTCCAATCCCCAGACCCCGGCAGCCCATTTGAATAATCAGCTCTCACCTAGGTGAGAGGAACCCGCTGGCGCCCGCACCTGCTTGGGTCGCTGTTTGAAGAGGGGGGTGCGGGGACAGCAGGCGCGCGGAGCTCCCCTGTGGCCTTCTTCTGTCCCTAGACCCGTGGGAACTTTGGAAACTGGAAAGAGAGCTGGGAGGGGGCCACTGGGAGCAATCTAGAGCTCTGTCCTTGCTGGGTCCACCCGACACCGAGCTCCGGAACAGGTGGTTCTGCGCCCTGCTTATCCTCAGGAACCGGTTCGAAACCGGTTGCCGTCGAGTCAATTCTGACTTACAGCGCCTCGAGAGCTTAGTAAAAGCCAGATTTAGTTATCCCGGAGTTTTTCGCTCTTGGTGTGTCTTCCGGATAAGAAAACATCAAGGGGTGACAGAGCCAATTTCCGGAACTCTTATTTAGAAAAACTGTGCACATGTCTTTACCTTGACGGCTGTGGCTCCAGGAAGGCCTCTCGCAGTTACAGCTGAGATCTTCTGTGGCCTCAGCAGGCGCGCGCGGCGCGCGTGGCCTGGCTGCTTCAGCTTTCGGCCTTTGATCCCTGCCTCAGGGGACGCGCGGAGCCGTGGTCAGCCCGAGGGAGCTCTGCCAGCTGCAGCCCAAGGTTGGGAGTCTGCGATTTGTCTCTGACATTCAGACCAGTGTGTTTCAAGGTTACTTTTCAGTCACAACTATGGTGCCCACAGCATTTCGTAACTAAAACAAACAGAACGGGAGGATGGGGAAGAGGCAGAAGAGAATTGATAATGGAATATGTGAGATCGATTTCACGAGGGTCTTTGTATTTTCAGCAATCCAGTCTCAGCAACCACAGACTTCTCATTTATTTTCCCCTCCGACTTTCTGGTCCCAAAATTGTCGTCTGTCCTGAGTGGCCACCAAGATCTCTGTGAACCGAGGTGGAGGTGGGAAAGGGTGTTGCTTGTGTCTGGATGTGGAAGCTCTTGGTTCTGAAATCCCAACTAGGCCTGGGTAGCCAGCCCTTACCTTTCTTCCTCTCTCTCAGAAACAGTGGGTGCAGGGCCTAAGGCTTACGTGCCTGGAGCTGGCTGGGGTAGAGGGTCCTGAAGGACAGAGGCAAGGAACAGTCAGATTACAGAGCATTGAGAGAGGTCGCACTGGGTGAGCGTCAGGCTGGAAGGGGAACCAAGAGTGAGCTGAAGAAGATGCACTAACAACCCCAGCCCCTCTTCTGGCCCGGGCCTAATCCCTGCCCTCTGGGCTCTGCTTTGCTTTGGACCCAAGATGCAGCCATTGGCAGCGTCCCTTCCATCGGAAACCCATATAGTTTAGCTAATTCGTAGCTAAGGAACAGACCATGCGAGGGCCAGGACAGAATCCCACAAAGCCAAAGTCTGTCTTTCCTCCTACACTGTGCGCTGGGGACCCCAGAGTGCTGAGGGTTCCGATTCCGGGAATGACGGGTGCGCGAGTGCATCCCAAAGGTCTGTGTGATGCGTACACTCAGGTCGTGAATGTGAAGGAGGACACGCGAGGCCCGAAGGATCTAATACCCGCTGCATCCCTAGCGTGGGTGCAGACAAGTTCACCGCTCTTCCAAGGGCTTGGGAAAGACGGATTCCCATTGGGGCCCAAAAGAAAACTCTCCTATTTTTCAAAGCTTTCTGAGGAAGTCAGGGTAAAAACGCAACAGAGCGTAGACACGTACGCACGCACGCAAGCACTCACGCGCGCACGCATGCACGCGCCCATATCATCAGGCAACCCTCTTAGAGGGAGAAATCAACTCAGTGGCACCTAACAATAGCAACAGTGCCTCCTACCTAACCATTGTGCTTCTCTCATTCTGTAGAAAAGTCAAAACAACTAATCTTCGAAGCAGCCACAGACAGCTTTTCTGTTGTTTCTGGAATTCAAAACTCAAAATATTATGTTAACCTAGTCAGTGAGCGTGGGTTTCTGAGAGTATTTGAGTTTATAAATCTCCCAATGCCCTTCTCTTTTTGTTCCTGATTGAAAATATAAACCTAGAAATAATTTCACAAGCAAAGGATGGAGCAGAAGCTCTCCCAGCAAATTTCTAAGGGAAAAATTCTGTGTGTACCAGCGTGTTTGGGAGCGGAAATCCGCTCAGGGTGGGGCGCTGCAGTCCCACACAGCCAAGCTTTCCCGCTCCTGCCGGGCGGGATCCAGCACTCGGCGGAGCCTTCGGCCCCGGCTTTGACAGTGACAGCGCGCCCTCTGTAGGCTGCGCTGCCCGCGGGGTCGACCTGTGTCCGCCCTCATGCAACTAGGCTGAACACCGAGGTTCCGGCGCCCAGCACCCCTTTCCCAGCCCTCGGAGTAGACCTGAGGAGTTCTGGCATTTCTTTGCAGCACCCAATCGTGTTACAAAAACCGGAGCTGGCCTCCTCTGCCCCCAAAGGTGCACAGACTCCGGTATGGCCTTGTCCGCCAGTGCAGGCCGGGGAAGAGGACATTGGAATGGCCTGGAATTCGCTTTTCTTCCTCAGAGCTTCTGCCTTGGGAAACGTTAACTCTCCCTATACTTTCCCCGAGACCTTCCCGGCATCGCTGGTTTCTAAAGGTTTATTCATAGCTTCTGGCCCGAAAGCCTCAGGCTGGAATGCTGTAAATTGCTCCGGATGCTTCTCTCCAGGAAAAAGTTCGCCAGTCACTTGGACTTCAAACAGACCTTCCTGGCTCCCAAACCCCATTATTTTAGCCCCACCTAGAGTAAGCTTATCTTTGCCCTTTTTTGTGCTTAAGATAAATGCTAAGTTTTCATTCTTCGTGGTGCCCCCAGCCGGGGGGTGGGGGTTGGGGGAGGGCTTATGACGACTTAAATTCGGGCCTCTTTTGCCCTTTCTCGGAAAATAACGCTCTAATACCGCACCACCGAACAAAACTTCTCTATCCAGAGCTCTCTTTGACATCTGAAATTAGCTGGTGGTGAAGTGGACATCAATAAGTAGAGTAATTCAACTTTCTTGAGTGATGATCCCACAATACTGTGTGAGGAGCCCCATTCTGGTTGATCAATACCAGCACTCAGGGTTCAAATATGCCAGTGATTCTGATAACCCTGTTTAGGGCATCTACAGGCAGGTCTACAGGTGAGATTAGGACTGAGAAGATGGCAAGGAACCTTAAAGAAGCCTTGTAAAAAATTTTTTAGCTTTAGGTAAGCTTCTGAGTTGGTACAGATCAGATGTCCACACCTGCCTTATTCACAGTGGTAATTCTTAGGGTGAGTCTCAGATCTCTATGAAATAAAAGGTATATACTTGTGCCAAAAGTTGCAATAAATATTTCACTTTCTGCTGGTGAGTTATTTCTGAAATTTAGTTTTCAAATATTAGATCATCAACGTTTTGGTTTTTTGACTTTCGTGGTTCAATGATGATCAAAACACTGGTTCTGGAGCAGGCAAATGAAAATGTAATTTGTCAAAAACATATCATATGGAATTTATGTGAAAAGATAAATAGTGTGCCTCAGACTTTTACGGGAAACTGGTAAGTTCAATACAAAACACACACATATACCATACACCTGTCCTGTGCAAGATGCACAGGAAAAATATGAGAAATAAAAATAAAATAAATAGATATATTGCTAATATCCCTGGCTGTGTTTGGGTGGTACATTTACATATTCAATCTATGCTTGCTTACAGCATGATACACTATGATTGTATCATTTTATATCATTACTGTAGTATTTTCTATTATTTTATGGTGAAATCGGATGTCATGGAAACTTTGGCATAATAACTTCTCCAAATATTTACTTAGCTCTCTATATTTGAAAGGAGGTCATCAAAGCCATCATCCAAAGTGGCCAAGTTTTGAGTTGTGAAAAATAATATTGTTTTTCTTACCTGTTTAGCATGGGCAGATAAGGGAGTTAAGGCAGTAAGAGAAGTACTAATATTCAAGCCAATCACAGCTAGTGACTTCACAACACGATCACGGAACACCCCAGAGAAAGGACAAAGGCTGGGAAAGGAGGGCTATGATGAGTTTTTGACCTCTTTCTCTATGCAGAGGCCCTGGTGGTGCAATGGTTGAGTACTCTCCTGATGACTGAAAGCTGCTTCAGTAAAGGTTACAGCCTTGGAAACCCTGTGGAACAGTTCTACTGTGACCTATAGGATTACTTTGATCCTGAATTGACTCTACTGTGGTAGATTTGGCTCTTTTTTGGATTTTCTCTGTGCAGGTATAATTTGATTATTGTGGTATTGAGAAGCGTGTGTTTTAGTTATGGGTTGTTCATCTTGTATGTACCTTTTCAGTGACTGAGTTTAGCAGAAGTTGCTGAGTCCACTCCCAACTGTTATTGGTCTACTTATAAGGCAGCTGCTCTGCACTTTGGAGTCTAGAACTTGACAAATACATGTGGTACACACTGGACATCCTGCCTGTCGTTTAGCACATTTTTGGTATGTGGGACTATTATAGCAGGCAGTTAAAATTATTGGAAGAGAAAAAGATGAAAAAAAAATGACCATTTTTAGTAACAATAATAACATGCTAACATAAATGGGGATAAACTCCTTCCTCTTTGAGGACTGTCTGAACTAGATGCATATATATTTGTGGCCTGAGAGCTATTTTACACATTTGGATGTTATTCTTGGGGAGGGGAGGGATCTCAGTAAATTTTGTTAAAAATAGGAATCATGGTTAGTGATCCACAGACTTCCCAAAGAATCAGACTGGTAACATTTTGTTTTAGTAATCCTTTGCTGTGTAAACAGGGAAATAAATTGATAAGATTAGATTATGAGCTACTGATTACTTATTAGGATATTCAAATATATTTTCAATAAATATGAAAGGATAAAGCACATGAGGAGCTCAGTAAGAGGCTGGCTAGGCTTGAATTGTGAGTCTTTTATGAGCTAACAGTCAATTGCTTCTTGCTTCCATCTCTGAGTGGTACAGGGGCTCTTTGTAAAGATAGGAAACCCTGGTGGCGTAGCGGTTAAGTGCTGCAGTTGCTGGCAGTTGAAATCCACCAGGTGCTCCTTGGAAACTGTATAGGGCAATTCTACTCTGTCCTGTAGGGTTGCTATGACTTAGAATTGACTCAGCTGCATTGAGTTTTATAAAAATAAACTATACATTATATGCTATGAAGTTAAGTGTAGAAAATGAAGCCGAGTTCACATATTCTTGATCCATACAGCAAACCTTTAGTGAACACTTACTGTGTCTGATGGTGGGGATTCAGCATAGCAATAAGTGAAGACTTGTGCTTATGGAGATTATGACTGTCTTCTTCTTTTACTCCCTCCCCACTGCCATTCTGTCACCGACTCTAGTCTTTACAAGTCTTCAAGTCTCCTTAGAACACACGACCCAGAGAATTCCAAGTGCTGAAATTTCATTCCTGTGGTGAACCTGATGCTAACCTTCCCAAATTAGTCTATCTTTCCAGCAGATACATCTCCTGTGCACCCTAGTGAAATGTTCTCCCTGTTTGGATCCAGAATTACTAAGACTTAGTGCTTTGAAGTAGTCAATAGCATGGTTCTGGCAAGACTAGAAAGACTGTAGTAGCCCAATCTTGTCCCACCGCCATTGGCCACCTTTCTATAGCAACGAATTTCCCACCAAATAATACTAGAAGGTTCTGGCTTTGGGAGTTAGGTGGCAGAGACATAGTGGCAGCTGTAAGTGTTGATCTGAGACTCTTATCCTGCAGATAGAGAATAGCATCTGACCCTCAGCTCTATGGTGTTTGTGAAATACGTGTCCATATTAGTATTCATAGATTTTACTTCCAAAAGTATTCCCAGAGGAGGAAGTGAGGAATTCTGTTCAGGGAGAGGGTGAGGGGATACAATATTGTAGTACAAGATCCACCTAAGTTGGAGTAAATCAGCTAGGCCTGTGACTGCCCCTCAGATTTTTGTGTGCTTTAGGAATCCTTCCTGGGCATCTTGTTGAAATGAAGATTCTGATTTAGCAGGTCTAGAAAGGGGGCTGAGATTTTTCTAGCAAACTCACAAGTGATGCTGCTGCTACTGGCCTGTTTACCACAGGTTGCTTCATCTCTGGCTTATTTTGCAGTCTATCAATCACTGAATGACGAAATGGAATTTGCTGGAATGAGCACTGTAGAGTCATCAATTTGTCAGTTCTCTGGCACATTCCCACAATACCTGCCCCCAGAAACACTGCCCAGCAAGGTCAACCACCCAAGCACACAGAAATTAAGAACTTCTTGGCCAAACCAAGGGTGCAGCTCTGAAGGTTAGGGCAGAAGAAGGGTGTGTAGGGAAAGGAGTGGATGAAATTTTGGTGAGGAGGAAAAGGCCCTCAGGTACAGGCCAGTCCTTCAAGGATGAGAGTCTTCTTAGTTAATGAACAATAGACACTAGTTATTTTCAGCACCTTGTATTCTGGTGAGCAGAGGAGGACCAAGGGTGAACTGCCATCTTCCATTTAGTCTCCCCCCCCCCAATTCCTGTCTATGTGGATGCTGCACTGCAGTCCTGTTGAAGGATGCTCATTTCCTGCCATTTAACTTTCTTTGCACTTGGAGAAAAATAAACATTATCTAGGACCCTTTGTTCTCGGTGTGGTCTGCAAGCTAGCAGCGTAGAAGCGTGGTCTCATGGGCCCTATATGGACCCCCTGAGTCAGAATCTGCATTTTAGCAGGATCTGAGGTTGACTCACATGCACATAAATTTTGAGAGGACTGGGCTAATCCACTTCATCAGGAAAGGAATGAGGAGCAGCATAGGCAGGAAAGTGCAGGTGCCGGGACAGTCCCCTCTCCCCAGTAGTCCCCTCTCTTCAGTAGTGTTTTCCAGAGTTGGGGACCTCCCTATCTGACTAAGGCAGAAAAGGGAGCTATAATGATTATTTGTTTGTAAGTGGGCCCTATCATTTTCCAAACGGATTAAATCTGTCTGCTCCATGTTTTAGCAGCTATGCTTGGTATGGGAAATGCCCAGGACTTTTTAAATGTTATCCTTCAGAAAGAGGTTCCAGCTAGGCACTGGTCTTGCTGAAATGCAGTGAGGGCTTGGCATTTAAAAGGGAAGTGAACTGGACTAACCCTCACCCAAACACTTCAGAATTTTTTCATTGATCTTAAATTGCACTTCAGAAACAAAATACAAAGATCAAAATAAAATGACAAGGAAATTTTGCTTTGCAGAGGTTTAGGTGGAATTTGTGTTTTCCTTCTTGGAAAGACCTGGATGGCCCCTGCAAACAGGAATTTCCTTCAGCAAAGCTGGACCTTGTCCTAAACTGCACTTAATACTGGATGTGAGAGAAAAGAATATTACCAGGAGTAATTAAGCCAAGCCTAAGGAGGGTACCAAAATTAACCTTGATGTTGGAAAGTGGAAACCCCAGTGGTATTGTGGTTCAGTGCTAGGGCTGCTAACCAAAAGGTCAGCAGTTCAAGTGCAACAAGCACTTGTTGGAAACTCTGTGGGGTGATTCTACTCTACCTATAGGGTCGCTGTGAGTTGGCATTGACTAGATGGCAACAGGTTTGGGGTCATTAGAAAATGCAAGTCGTGCCTTTGCTCTGTCTTGCAAACATTTTTTTTCACCTTATTTAAGAGCAGCCATTTATGAAGTAGAAACCCTGGTGGTGTAGGGGTTAAGTGCTGTTACATCTGCTAACCTAAAGCTCAGCAGTTCAGATCGCCAGACACTCTTTGGAAACTCTATAGTATAGTTCTGGTTTGTGCTATAGGGTTGGAATCAACTCCACAGCACTGGGTTAGGTGTTGGTTTATTGAAGAATTAAAATCTGACTCACAAAGGTGGGAGGAATTTCACTAAATTCTACTTGTAATGCCATCACCAAACATAACTAGTGATGAGAGCTTGCTTCACTTTGCAGGAATTTAAATGATGCATTCATTCTGTAGAGGACAACTTCTTTAACTTGTAGGAATGACTAAAACTGGGGAAATATATATGTCAGCAAATTTTTGTTTCTATCACATTTACATATGCATACGGAGGAATAGGAAACACTGGTGGCTTAGTAGTTAAGTACTATGGATGCTATTCAGAAGGTTGGCAGTTCAAATCTGCCAGGTGCTCCTTGGAAACTCTATGGGGCAGTTCTACTCTGTCTATAAGGTCACTGCGCTGTGCTATGAGTTGGAATTGACTGGATGGCAGTGAGTTTTGGTTATGGAGGATTAATATAGAAACAATAAAACCTTTAGATCAAGTGCTTAATCTGTCTGGCTGGTTTTAAAGCAATATATATAGAAAATGGCAAAGCTGGTGAGGAAACTGTAGTAAGCTTTGAGATTCCTGAATGGGAAGGCATACAAAACACAAACCTTTTTTTGCAGATTTTTCTTTACCATTCAGTTACTAAATAATCTCACAGATGCCTCTGTCAGACTAAATGATTTAAATACATGATCCAACTTTGAATGAATAACTTCATATTATATGAAAAATATGATATAAATGCTACAAAATGCTGACCAGAGTATTAATAGGTTCGTACCTTCCAAAAGCTTGAGAGTTCAGATGTTCCCTATAAGAGTAAAACCTGATAAATTCATGCTTCTGAGTCTTCAAAATAAAGTGCTAAGCAGATGCTAATGTGAGCAACACCTGGTGCTGAAGATGAGCTTAGCGTCTCCGACCTAACATAGACTTCTCAGTCCTCATGAAGACACGCAAGGAAACAAAAATCAAAACCAAACCCACAGCTGTTGAGTCAATTCTGACTCACAGTGACCCTATAGGGCAGAGTAGAACTGTTCCATAAGGTTTCCAAGGAGTGTCTGGGAGATTCAAACTGCCAAGCTTTTGGTCAGCAGATGTAGCACTTAACCACTGTGGCACTAGGATTTCCACTCACATTTTAATGACAGCTGTATCTTTTTATCCCTGCTTCTTTTTCTTTCACTTTTCCCTTACCTTTTAACATGTTAAATTCAGAAATACAGACAAAGTTCTTTATGTTCATTCTTCAGGAGCTTCCTTCCCCCCAAATGACTTAGCTTTGGAGGAGTAAAGGGCTGTTACAGTGACAGCTGATATTTTGATCACACTTGGTGGTTCACACAGTCCTTTCACAAGTATGAGCTCATTTTGTAGCTGCAAAAATGATGATGAGAGATATTGAAGATTTGCCTCAGACACCCAGCCCTTCTGGTCTCAAATCAAGTCTTTTGATCTAAATCTTGACCTGTTGCCACTTTATCATTTTGTTTTCTTTCACACAGGTATCATGTATTTGTTATTAACCACCATGGTATTGGCCCTTGACTCATGCTGAGTCTGTGCAGTATAGGATCAGGCCATTGTGATTGGGGCTTTTCGTTGGCTGATTTTTGGTAGTAAATCACCAGGTCTTTCTTCCCAGCCCATCTTAGTCTGAAAGCTCCAATGACACTGTTCAGCATCATAGCAACATGCATGCCTTCACTGACAAATGGGTGGTGGCTCCACACGCAGTACATTGACTAGGAATTTCACCTGGGTCTCCAGCATGGAGGTGAGAATTCTGCCACTGGACTGTCACTGCCCTCTCCAAAAGTCTAGCTATTCCTTTAGTGTAGTTTGCCTACAGGACATCCAGGGTTTTAATTACAGAAGAAGATGGTTAAATGAACAACAATCCATTTTTATTATGGAATATGAAGCTGTTACAAAGAATGAGATAAATTTCAATGAAGCAAAATAGAAGCATATAAATTTTATAATTGAGGGTTAAATAAATTGCAGACTACGTGCATTTGACTTCCTTTTTGTGAAAATAAGCTCTGAGTCTGTTTGTACACAGAAAAAACCTGGAAGCTACACCTGGTAACACTATGAGAATCCCAAAGTTGTTAGAAGAGGACTTACATTTTAACTCTATGTATTTCTTACTTTTTACAGTTAGCACATTCGATTGTTGTCATTAAACAGTAGTAAACAAGCAGACACTGAAAGGTAGTCTTTGCCACTGAGTATCTGAAACACTGCTCACAAATATTTCTGGTCATTATTAATCTAAACAAACTTCAGGCACCTTATTTTAGAGAAAATAAGACAGTTCTGGGTTCTGTAGAAGTTTACAACATATTTATAAGGAGACAATCAAGTCAGGAACACCCACGGGCCAGAAGAAGTGCAGTAGGGAAAAGAAACCACTAAGATTTAGTAAATCTGGCCTAATTAAAAGATTTTAAAAATATATGTCACAGGGCAGACTTAAAAACCCAGCTAGTGGGTCTTAGATTGCTGTAGTTCTTAATCACCTATAGTCCTTGGAAAGTGAAAGTATTGAAATGCAGACTATGTGGTTTAGCTTAATTAATATTTATGACTGCAGAAGAAAATTAAATAAGGCAAACGGTGTAATTTTAAACAGCCTGTGGTCGTGGTTAGCAGGACTCCCAACAAATTCAGATGCCAGAAGGGAAAGTTTATAGGAATGGCATTGTGATTTCAGTTTTCTTCATTTCACTCCTTCATTTGCATGCTTCGTGAGACCACCAATGCTGACATCTCAAAAGGATGCAGGGCCTGTTTTTGCTTATCCTTTTCACATGTTTTGTTTGCAAAGTCTTTGTGATTGTCTTAAGGAAGATTTTTTTGGGGGGGGGGCAAGGGTAGGGGAGTGTTCATATTCAAAGATGTCAGCTCTAGAACCATTTTTAATTGCTTTGTTAGGTGTTTCCTGGTGTGCCCCCGTCATGTACTAACTCCTACCATGGTTTGATGATTTGAGCTTTTCCATCTTGAGAGCAAAGGGTTGATTAGACGGCACAGGCTCCTGTAATGGAGAAACCAGACCATAAAATTGGCTCAACTTCTGTGTGCTAATAAATATTTAATGACTGGATTCACCACTATTTTTTAGCAGATGGGTGGGTAGTGGATGGATTGATAGGTAGACAGAAGCACAGGAAGACTGATGCTATGTGACTTTGATTTAAAAACCAGCAGTTTACCTATGAGCACTGGTTTCAGAGGGACAAAGTGAGGTCACAATAAATTCTAGGAAAGTGCTTTGTAAACATAAGTAGATGCCCATTAGTGGGGCTGTGACTGCAATTTAGTTCAAGGCTTTCGTGGGCCTTGCCTGTGGGAAGTCCCCTGCACAGAATCTCCCAAGCCTCTGCCTCCAGTCCTGTATAGGCCTTTGTGCTGGCTCAACCACAATATCCAGCCCCATATACTTCTCTTTCTTGCTGCTATGATGTCTGGGCTTGCACTGCCTAAGAGTTCACATGGCTCCCATCATTCTGCCCAGCAGAGGTGGCGTGTTGTGTGGGGCACACTCAACTATTTGCTCAAAACAACACCACATGTTTCAAAAGAAAGCTGCTGTCTCTAGAACGATTTAAGAGCTGCACTGAGCTCTCAGCCAATAATTACTCATAGAGTAGTGTTCTATCCACTTGTAACTCTTCTTAGTAAAGAGCTCATCTTGTCTACAGTTTTGTAGCTTCCCATTCCTACCCTTTGAAGATTAAGTACAGTATCCCCCAGCGTCTCCCTATTTCCAATTTTTTCTAAACTCTTGACCATCAATACTAAAGCTGTTCCCAGACTAAAGCTGTTCCCCTGCCCTCCCCCACCATCTCTTCTTAAGATTTGCTGGTCCAGAAAACCTCAGCCTACAAATGATTTTGTAGTTCCCACTCTATTTCTCCAGTGAGGTGCTGCTGAACAATTGTCTTCCTGATTCTTGCTGTCTTCACAGTCTTTATATTTCTCATTCTCTCCCACTTGTAAGGCCATCTTCCACCTACATTATGCTCTCAGGTGACCACAGCTTGGCTTGCTTGTAGTCTCCTTGTCTCTTTGCAGAAGGACTCCCAGCTGCCAGAGCAAGCCTGGAGCTTTCTGCCAGCCTGGTGCTGTGACTAGTCATCAGACTAGCCTGGTGGATCTGCTCTGGAGTAACACCTTTGCAAAGTTCAACCATTAGATAAAAATTCTGCTTGTATTCATTTCAGGTAATCTGGACATGCTCATTCTCTTGAGTGGATAACCTTAGGCACTTGTTTCAGAAAAAAAATGGAAACATCACTCTTATTGATTAAAAAGCAAAACAAGCAAAAAGCAAAACACTCATATTTTTCAAGGAAGTGAACTAGATGATGGGAGGGGACTAAGCTCCCTAAGGTCAGAAGCTCCACTGTACAGTGATTGACAAAACAGAATAAACAGTTTCCAAATATAGCACAGGAGAAGGAGAGTTTGCTGGGAGAAGAGTATTTAGTGTTTAACAGCCCAATAGCATTGCTCAGTAGTATTATTTTCTTCAAATAGTATTTTGGCATATGTGTCATTTTTTTACCTTGCCTTCCCTGTGCAAAAGCATGTCTTTGGATTGTCCTGTGTTAACATATATAGAATGACTTTTATTTTTAATTTTAGTATAGTCTTGGCTCATGCATATCCCATAGTTCTTTTGTCAATCTATTATTGAATCGTATTGTCAATCTTCTATTGTTGACATAAGAGGTGTCTCAAATGAGTTCCCCAGAAGCAGGATGGGAGAGGAGGACTCAGGTGCAAATGATCCATTTAGGAGTTGTTCTCAGCAAAATCAGTTAGGAGTCTGGGAACAACACAAGGAAGAAAGAGAAGCCCAGTAAGAGATGTTCTCAATAAGGACCCATAGAAAAGAACTTCAGCCTGATCTTGCAGGGGCTTTGGGGTTAACAAACCTCAGGGTTTGTCCAAACCCAAGGCAAGGTTGCTGGAGCTTTCACACCCCTGGACTAATTAATAATTGTCTAAGAACTCTCCTGGCCTAGGGTCCTGTATTTCTGTGTAACCACAGGCACGTGCACATGCATGCACACACACGCACACACACACACACACACACACACACGACTTGGTAGCCCAGGATAGGGCCTCTGATGAAGATCCACAGATGTGGGCTGTTGGAAGCAAAACCCTAGCACCTCCACAAATGAAAGGCAAAAATGGAGCTGAGGGGAGCTGGTAGTGAGTCAGAGTTGACTTGACAGTAGTGTTTTTAGGGGGGCGGGTATAGTACCGGCATTCTATGTTCTTTAAAGGAAGATTACATGGTTTTGCTGTTATAAAGACTACTGCAATGGGTGTTCTTGAACATTTGCATGCACATGAATGTGTTCCTGTAATGCACGGGGGATCTGGAAAGTTCTACACCACAGCTATGATGGTTGTCTCTGGAGAGGAAAGGGAAAAGACTGGGAAGAGGGGACATTGAAGAAGACTTTGACTTTATCTGTAATTTCTTTGTGTGTGTGTGTGTGTATACTTATGAAGAAAATATATTCTTATATATGTATTTATAGTTATGCTAAAATATTTTCATCATCAAGAAATCACAGGCAGCAGCCAAATGTCCTCTTGCTCTAAGCCCTTTCCCTTTGGGCTGCAGCACATGGGGGCTGTGATGGACACAGTTCTCCTTGCTTGCAATATCATTAATTCTGTGATCCTAAGCTCTTGACATGACCCTCATTCTTTTCATTTCTTGTCACATGTGTGATGGGAATGCAGAATAATCCTGGACTGAGCTCTCATTTAAAGGTGTATTTCACTTTTCTTTACCCATCCTGGAACAGCTCAGCCAATACTCACTCAGCAAACATGGACTGAATCAGCAGTCTGCCTTGTGTTCATGGCTCATCGTCCACAGGCAACGGTTTCAAGGTGTTCACAGGGTAGGAGGTTGCCAGAACCAAGTACAAACACAATATAATGTGGCAATTGCAGCAGTAGGAGATAGCACCTTGAAGTAGCAGCAACACCCTTTTTCTTGGATATGAAGAGCTGAGGTGCCTTCTACCCAAAGGAACACTTAAACCAATCTGTGGAGGAGAGGGAAGAATTTGCAGGTCTGAAAGGGAGGAAGGCCTCTATGAGGAGGGAAATTCCAGTGCAAAGGCAGGAAGCAGTGGCTCTGAAACATCTTGGGAAAGTAGCAGTTGTACCACTGTAATGTCCATTGAATGTTGGTAGAAAGCGGGAGACAGCGGTTGGCCAGAGAAGCATGGAGGCTATGGAGTCAGCCTCTTTTCTAGAGGGTGGGAGGCCACGTTGTGTTATGAGCATGGAAGACAAGCCTGGGTATGTGTTTGGAACAATTATTCTTTCAGCCGTGTGGAAGGCATTGAGGTTGAACTCAGGATCTCCACTGGTGGGGGGGGGGACATTGAAACACCTCCAGACCCCCTTCAAGGAAGGACATGTTTCTTGGTCGCTGGAGTGTCAATGACAGTCTGGACTCAGCTGTCAGCCCCTTCAGGGATGTATTAGCTGCAGACAGCATCTTCTCTGAGGCTATGGTCCTTCCTGGGCTGCCTGCATTCAGTACTGATTATGAGAGTATATGAAAGCTGGGCCATCTTATCTGAACTGCAGGCAACTGTAAAGGGCTTTCTTCGGCTAAGTTTTCTAGGGAAGCTAAACTAGTGAAGTATAAATAACACATATATGTATGTATATATGTACTTGTGTGTATGTGTATCTATATGTATACAATATATATGTACGTATATGTCTTGGTCATCTACTGCTGTTATAACAGAAATACCACAACTAGGTAGCTTTAAGAAAAGAAACTTTATTCTGTCACATTCCAGTAGGCTGCAAATCCAAATTCAAGGCATCAACTCCAGAGGTAGTCTTTATCTGTTGGTGCTGGAGGAAGATTCTTATCATTAATCTTCCCCTGGACTGGGAACTTCTAAGGTACAGGAACCTGGGTCAAGAGAACGTGCTCTGATCCTGACACTGATTCTTTCCTGATGGTGTGATGTCTCCACTCTCTGCTTGCTTCCCTTTCCTTTATATCCCAAGACATTGCTTGAAGGAATAATACAATCTTACGCACTGAGTCCTGCCTCACCAACACAACTGTTGCTCACCCTCCCTTATTAACATCACAGAGCCAGGATTTACAACATACAGGAACACCATACAATACCAGGAATCCTGGCCTAGTCAAATTGCTACACACATCTTTTGTGAGAGCCACAGTTTAATCCATGAGGGTATATATACACGTATTAAAGAAAGAAAAGATTGCCACCGGGTCACTTCTGACTCATAGCAACCATATAGAACAGAAAATAACTGCCACACAGGGTTTCCAAGGAGCATATGATGGATTTGAACTGCTGACCTTTTGTTTAGCAGCCTTAACTATTCTTAACCAGGGCCTACTGCACTATATAAACCCCAGAACCAAACGTGTTGCTTTTGAGTGGATTCTGACTCACAGCAACTATACATATATCTTAGGCATCTAGTTCTGCTGTAACAGAAATATCACAAGTGGATGGCTTTAACAAAGAGAAATGTATTCTTTCACAGTCTAGATGGCTAGATACATGAATTCAGGGAAACAGCTCAAGGGGAAAGCATTCTCTCTCCATCAGCTCTGGGGGAAGGTCCTTTTTATCAATCTTCCCTGGCTGAGGAGCTTTTTGGTGCAGGAATCCCAGGTACAAAGGATGTGCTATGCTCCTGGTGCTCCTGTCTTGGTGATTTGAGGTTGCCTGTCATTGGGTCATTCCATTCCCCTAGTCAAGCTGAATGATGATTCCATTCTTTGAGACTAAGGCAGCTCTGCTTCTTGTGTTCCTTGTCTCTTCAACTTCTTCTTCCTGGTTACTTGGCCTCTTCATCCTTTGTCCATCATGCCTGCATCTGTCTTGTTGGGGCAAATCTTCTAAAGCTCTGTAGTTCCAACAGTAAATTCCTGAAGGAACTCTGCTCCATGGATAAAGCTCAGCCAAGGAGCACTCAGCCGTCTTGCTCCATGGGTAAGTTTAGCTCTACCAGTAAGTGCTTGAAGGCACTCCACCTTGTCAGCCAGCCTCCTCTGCAAAGGCCTTCAGTTTTCTCACCCTGTGGATCCACTCTAGTATCCTGTTGTTCTGGTCTCCTGGAGGCATTTATTGGTGGAATTACAGAAGTTTTGAACACTTGATGAAGCCAGAAAGATGTGTATTGTGTAGTCCAAGGAATCAAGAAGCCAAAGCTGAAGAGAAAAACGAACACAGGAAGCAGAGCTGATGCAGAATCCACAAGTGGAGTTGCTACTCAGACTAGAATGAGCAGCCCAAATGCAGGGGAACTCATACAACCAAGAAGTAGCACTGGAAGGAAAGTGCATATTTGAAACTGGGGTTCCTGCATGGAGAAGCTTCTAGACCAATAGAAGATTGATGACAGGGAACTTCCTCCAGTGCCAACAAGAGTAAGAAAGCTTTCCTCTAGAGCAGATGCCCTGGAATTCAGACTTCTAGCCTACTAGCTTGTGAGAAATCTAAAATTGCTTGTTAAAGCTGTCCACTAGATGTAACAGCAGTAGTTAACTGAACCTATGTATCTGTATATGTGTGTGTATACACATTCATATGTATATGTATGTGATTTCATATATATATGATTTCATATGCATAGTTAAATATATAGTTTCACATACACAAAGCCTTCCAATTAAGTTCATGAACTCATCCTAGAAAAAGTGCTACATACCTCATTGCTGAATATCACTATGGTCATCTTTGAAGTACTCACTCTGGGAAGCTATGCACCGATGCCAGTGCATAGTCCATCCTTCAAACAATTTTAGAACTCTTTTTCTGGAATGGTCAGCAGAGCTGTTGTTGTATTACCCTTGATTTCCTGAATGTCATCAAAATACCTTCCTTTCAATATTTCCTTTATCTTCCGGTAAAGGAAAAAGTCATTGGGGGACAGATCAGGTGAGTAGTGAGAGTGTTCTAGTACAGTTATTTGTTTACTGGCTGAAAACTCCCTTGCAGACAACTATACAATTAAGTTTGTGAACTTGCTACTGATTCACTGTGTGCAGTGGCCATTTCAGAAAGAGTTCCAAAATCAATTTGAAGTAGATACTGGCACTGGTGCATAGCTTCCCAAGGGGAATACTTTGAAGGTGATTATAGTAATATTCAGCAGTGGCATATGTAGCACTTAGATCAATTAAGTTCATGGACTTAAATATCAGACATCATATGCACATATAGTTTATATATATATATACCCCCACACATAGTTTCATATATATGTATAAAGAGAGAGAAACAGAGAGAGAGAGAGAGAGTTATCTCAAAGAAATGGCTCATACAGTTGTAGAGGCTGGTAAGTCCTGAGTTCATGGGTCAGATGTCAGGCTGATGGCTTCTCCAGACTCACGTAGCTTCAGTGGTTGACAAACTCCAAATGGAAGCTCAGACTGTAGGCTTCCGGCTCATAGGCTACAGAGGTTGACAAATCCCGAGATCTGCAGGTAATACGACAGGCTGCTGGCTCAAGTCCCAAGACTCAAAGGTTAGAAGATGATGAGCTAGTTACAGGATCCAGAGCAAGCAAAAGGCAGTGAGCTTTGACAGAGCAACCATATATATTAAACACAGGACTCCACTCCCAAGGAAATTTCCTTTACAACTGATTGGCTCATCAGAGTAGAACACATTATGGAGGTGATTAATTATATCACAAAATGGAGGATAAGTACATCACTACATGGCTGCCAAACTACATCATTACTACCTAGTGCTTCTATAACAGAAATCCTACAAACAGATGGCTTTGAAATGGGAAATTTTATTCTATCAGAATCATGTAGGATACAAGTCTAAATTCTGGGTGTCAGCTATAGGGAAAAGTTTTCTCTGTTGGCTCTGGAAGAAGGTCCTTGCCATTAAGCTTCCCCTAGACTGGAAGTTTCTGAGGCGTGGGGACCCAGAGTCCTTTCCACAGGATGTGCTCTGCTCCTAGCATTGCTTTCCGGGTTGTGTGAGGTCCCCATCATCTGCTTGCTTCCCTTTCCTTTATATCACAAGAGATTGCCTCGATGCACAATATAATCTTACACATTGACTCCAGCCCTTCTAACACAACTGCAGCCCATTCTCCCTTACTAACATCGTATAGGCAGGTTTACAGCATATAGGAAAATATCATTTTGGGGAAGGCACAGTTCAATTCATGACAATTACATAATGGTCAAACCATTGAGAATTTTGGCCCAGCCAAGTTCACACATAACCTTAGCTATCACAGAGCTGTACTAGTGCTGTGATTCCTCGTGGCATCAGCTGAGTCTGTCTGAGGGGCTTGCTCTGCAGCTCAGCTTTTCCCTCTGTTCACTCCTGTCTCCCATCCTTCTTTCCATAGGGGTTGATTCCAATGATTCTTAATAAACACCTCACATGATGAACTCACACTCAGAGTACATTTCAGGAACCAGTCTTTGGCCACCACTGAGGCAGTCATAGAGAAGCCCTGGTGGTGCAGTGGTTAAGTGCCCAGCTTCTGTCTGAAAAGTTGATGGTTCATACTCACTAGGTGCTCCACAGAAGAAAGATGTGGCTGTTTGCTTCTGTAAAGGTGTACAACCTTGGAAACCTTATGGGGCAGTGCAACTCTATCCTGTAAAGTTGCTTGTGAGTCAGAATCAACTCACAGTAGAGGAATTAGTTTTTTGGAAGATCATAACTATAATCCTGGTGGAGACCATGGGTAAGGTGGCTGGTGGATAGTGTTTTCTCTGTCTTCTACTGCACAAGTTGTAAAGACAGCCCAGTTCCTAAAGAGGAAATCTAACTATGACCTCTGACAGTCTCTCCAGAAAATTCCGAGCTGACCCAGGCAGGGAGCCATCAGTGACAGTAATAATGCAGAGCTGGGGTCAAAGCATCTGTGGTTCAATTTATGTGTCTCCAGGATCAGATCCTCTGCAAAGATTAGAGTGCAAGTAAGGTATTTGTCCTAGGAAACAGTGGAAGAGGGTGAGGGAAGGGAGACAGAGAAGGTAGGCAGCCAGTGAAATGTGTTTAATCTAGCAAGTCATTGCTATAGACAGTTGGAGCTTAATCTTGTTGAAAGACCACTGGGAGACAAAGTAGAATGAATACCTCAGAGTTTGTTCTATCAAGGATTGAGGGAGCTAAGGTATTTACACATCAGCTCCTGCGAATCACTGATTGGCAATTGCTGCTGAGGGGTCTTACTTCTCTAGGCGATTCAAATCTTGTGTAGGTAGGTTTTTGTTAGAAAAAACTCGCAAGCAAAAAGGTGCAGATGTTGACAAGTCTACTGAGGGATGCATATTGCATAAGTTCCAGGGTTCCCGGTTCCTAATGGTGCAAGCTGAGAGGCTGTGTCTTCCCTGAATCTCAACTCCTTAGTCACGGAACGTGAATAATGAGGATTTGTTATTGTTGTTAGTTACCATTGAATTGACTCCAACTCATATGTACAACAGAATTAAATGTTGTCCGGTCCGGCACCACCTTCATGGTCATTGTTGTGTCTGAGCACATTGTTGTATTTATTGTGTCAACCCGTCTCATTAAGGGTTTTCTTTGTTTTTGCTGAACCTCTACTTTAACAAATCTGATGTCCTTTTCTAGAGATTTGTCATCTTGATGACAATGATAAGTATCTCATACTTGTTATGAGACTTAAATGTAATTTTGCTTTAATTCTCAAATTATATTTTTAAGAATGGCTGACATAGAGGGGAGAGACAGTAGAATATAGAACCTGCATCCAAAGTGTGGAGAGGCTATGAGTCTCCTCCCATTCCTTCAAGATAGAATCTACATTCCAAATCTGACTTTTCAGATTCATGTGTAGTAAGCATTTACTACCTACATTCACCAAAGTTATATCCTGTCTTTTGACCTCTTAAATGAACTACTGCTTCCCCACTTCTTAGGATGGCACTTAGAAACTCTGAGATCAATGGCAGCTAGAGAGTTAGCAGCAGGAAACAGCATTGAGGGAGCTCTTCTGTTTAAAAGTACACACACACACACACACACACACACAGAGTTGTGCTTACTAAGCTACAAGGAGTTTTCATTACTTATGAAGGCAGATAAAATGAACGGTCTGAGAAGAAACCTTCTAGAACTATGCACTTCCAATGCTTAGCAGTGAAATGGTCAGCTGGTGTTGAATAATGGTGAACTTTGTTCCCTGTTAAATATAAGGTAAAATATTTCCTTGTCTAGTCGGATATAGAAAATACCTTTTGATTTCATGGTGAGGTGATTAACTTGGCAGTAAAAAGGGGACTATTGATAAAATAATATCATCATGGAAAATCCTGGTAGTACTTACTGGCTGCGTGTCTAGATGTGCCATAATATTGAAAGACTGAGAATAGAGACTAGATGACAGAAGGGAAAGCAAATAGAGTATATACTACAGATAAGTGCTCTTAGAATTCAACTGAAAGTTCTTTTGTGCAAAATATGAGACTGTGATAAGTTTCAGCAAGTGTGAGAACTAACATCCCCATTTTCAAGGTCATTTCTAAGAAGTAGTGATGGAGTTTCTCCCAGTCTTTTAAGATCTCTCACTCTGGAATCTCAGATGTGCTTTTTCTCAGAAACTTTCAATAAGATCCCCATGAGGCTAATGGGACCTTTAGTCAGTCACAAGACCCTTTAGAATGTTTCTGAAATTCCACCCTCTCTCTTTTCTTTTTCTATCTCCTTTTAGTTAAGTTTGTATTGCAGACAGTGACCATTTTAATTTTTAAATGGAGGTAGCATCTGAAGAACTACTTCCCGTTTCCTGTGATTGTTTTCGACAATGCTGAAGAATAAGTAAATCTTTAACTTCGTCTGGTTAAAAGTAAACACACACACACAGACAGAGAGAGAAAGAGAGAGAAAAAGAAAGAGAGAGAGAGAGATTTTAGACTTTATGAGGTGAACATAAAAAGAAAGGGCTGAACCTTTGATTCATATTCTATTCAGTCATGAGTACAGCAGTGCTGAAGGGATTTGCATGTTTAAAGGAGTGCTCGGAAGAACATTCCACATAAGGAGTTCTCCAGGGATCTTCACAGAGGAATTGATTTTCACTCAAATTGCGGGTACCTGCCACAGGGGGTGTGCTCTCCAGGCAAGTTGAATGGATGCTACTGCTTGGCAGCAGCCAGTCACAAGCATCCGACTGAGGTCTCCATCTTGTCAGAACTTGGAGGCTGGGAGGGTGGGGTGAGCAGCTGACAGACTGCACCAAATGGGACCAGTGTTGAAGCATGGATGATGGGTTGCTCCTTTGTTTAAACAATATCTATAACAGGCAGCACTCTTTTTTTTTTTATCTAGGATCTGACAAATTCAAAGAAATTTATTTTTCCAGTTTTATGTAGATGATTGCATAGTTCAACTCTTTTCCACAGGGGTAACGTGTTGGAGAGAGAAATTCTGATGCCCAACTTGATAGGCAATCCTATTTAAAAAAAAAAAAAAAAAAAAAAAAGTGTAGTCTGAGGTACAATGCAGAGTATAGGGTTCTGTTTATTTCAAAATCTACAAGAAAAGGTGAAGGCACACCTCTAATACTTATTAAAAGCTACCATTTCTTAGATGTCTGTGTGAGCAGCAAGGACAAAAGCTGGGTAAAACGTCAGCTTTAAGTTAGCTTAGTCATAGTCATCAGCACAAACTTTCCTGCAACTGTGTCAACAAGGTGTGCAGGGCATTCTCTGTTAGTGACATCTTTGATGTCTGGGAACATCTCTTTACCTTCAGTGGCCACCCTAGCAGTCCCCTGCTGAACATTTTATCCCTTGTGACATTGTTATTGCCTGCTCTTCCTTAACACCTACCAGCCAGCCTTAGAAATGGCCTGTTGTTGTGTGTCACAGAGTTGATTCCAACTCGTAGCAACACTATACAACAGAGTAGAATTGCTGGATAGAGTTTCCTAGGCTGTAATCTTTATGAGAATTATATCAGCAGGCCTTTCCTCTTATGGAGCTGCTGGTGGATTTGTAACATTGACCTGTTGGTTAGTAGCAGAGCCCTTAGCCATTGCACTACCAGGGCTTCTTGCAAGTATTTGAGATCAAAAGTGTTCATTAATTTCAAGGTTTGAAGAATAAATTGATGAGTAATAGTGTTTGTCTTAGTCGTTTAGCCATATCCACTACCATCAAGTTGATCCTGACTCATAGTGACCCTATAGATCAGAATAGAACTGCTCCATGGAGTTTCCAAGGAAAGCCTGACAGACTTGAACTGCCAGACTTTTGACTAGTAGATGGAACACTTAACCACTACACCACCAGGCTTTCTGTTAGTCACCTAGTATACTGCTCTAACATAAATATCACAAGTGGATGGCTTTAATAGAGAAATTTTATTCTGCCACAGTTCAGTGGGCTACAAGTACAAAGTCAGGACATCATTTCCAGTGGATGGCTTTCTCTGCTGCCTCTGAAGAAAGGTCTTTGTTATCAATCTTCTCTGGACTATGAGTTTCTGTCATGCAGGGACCCCGGATCCTCTCCAAAGGATATGCTCTGCTTCTTGCATGGCTTCTTGGTGGTATAAAATTCCTTACACTCTCGTAGCTTCTTCCTTTATATTGCAAGAGATTGCCTCAAGGAACAATACAATCTTACACACTGAGTCTTGCCCCACCAATCAACTGCCAGCCATCTTCTCTCGTTAACATCATAGAGACAGGATTTACAACATACAGAATCGTCACACAATACCTGGAATCACGGCCAGCCAAGCTGCTACACATAATTTTGGGGTAACTCAGTTCAATCCATGATATTGTTAACGAGTGTGAGCTTTGGAATCTAGGGGTGAATTTAAGACTCTTTCCACCACTGGATAACTGACAGACTACTTAGTTTCCCTAAGCTCCATTATTTCATCTCTCCAAGAAGATAATGGCTGCTCCTTTCTCTTCTAAGAACTGTGGGATCATATGATGCATGCATGTAGCAATGATCCACAGTGAGCCCCCATAGATGCCAGTTATTACCCACAATAACACAAGCTTTCTCTAATGTTAGATGTTTCAGGACACAGAAATAACTGGATTGGTTTTCATTAAATCTGTAAGTCCTCTGACTTACAACACAGTGCATATGGTTGCTGAGAAACTCTCTCTCAGGGATCTAATGGTGGGATCCTCCAGGGCAGCTTCAGGCCTTGCCCTGCATGCACTGTACTGCCCACTTGTCAGTTAGGTGCCCACTCCAGAAGGACAAAGGGCAGCAAAGGTAGAATGGTGGGGTGCTACTCTAACAGATACCTAAAATATGGAAGTGGTTTTAAAATTGTGTAATGGCTTGCACCTTACATTAAAACTAACTCAAAATGAATCAAAGACCTAAATATCAAACCAAAAATAATAAAGATCATGCAAGAAAACATAGAGTCAACAATGGGTGTTTTAATACAAAGCTTAGACACACTTCAAAATCTGTCAAAGCACAATCAACAGAAGAGAAAATAAGTGGGAACTACTAAGAACCAAACACTTTTGCTCATCCAAAGACTTTATCAAGAGTTGAAAGACAAGGTGGAGTCAAGATGGTGGACTAGACACATGTCTCCTCAATTCCCTCTGAAAACTAAGGCCTGCACTAGAATGGGGCACTCTGGACACCTAGGGAGCCCTAGGACATGGCATAGAGTTGTCAGATTGGACTACACACCACTAAATGGGGAACTTCCTCTCTCTGAAATGAGCCAGCACACACAGAGCTCTGCTCCTGCTGACTCACTGCTTGGACAGACTGTAGGTACTGATGCTTTTTTTGGTTATCTGGGAGGTGGGGGATGGGCATGAGCCAGCAAATATGCTGAATTGCAGTGCTAAAGTTAAAAACGTATAGTGCAGCAGAGAGACAGTGCATGGGATAGCCACATTTTGAGAGCCTGTCTGCTGACTGAGGGCACCACTGCCCCTCTAACTGTCTCTTTTCTGAGCTCCACCATAGATTCTGCTGTTTCACAGTGGGAAGCTTGACAAGGATGCCATCTTGGTTGGCTGGCAGGTGGAGTGACCCAACTGGAGGCCTCAGCAGGGGCTAATTTGGAAGATGAGAAGCAGTGCCAGTCCAGAAAGAGCTTTTCTGGCAGAAACGCTGTGTTTAGCACAGTGAGACCTTACACGTGAGGACCGGATGAGGATGGAAGCAAAGACATAAAACTTCCCTACTTTGAACTACATTATAGTACCTGGGAATGGCAGAAGAGGTGCTTCCATTGTCAACTGGAAGGGGGGCCTGCCCCACCCGATGGTCTCACTGATTTTGGCAGCTGTCAGATAGCTCCTAGCTTATTAAAATAAGACTGCCTGGAGAAACAACAGTTGAGCAGCCTGATGGCATTTCTTCTACCCTTTACTCATCCACATCATAGGGTCAGTTGATGGCCCCCCAGTGCCTCTATAACTAGGGCACCATCCTTGTCAGCCAGGAGGTGGAGACTGTCTCCCCAGAAAGCCCACTGGGGCCAGTCACTAGAGCACACAGAGGTGGCTACTGACCAATTCTCATCTCAGAACTACACCTCAGCTCCTGTTGAGGTAACACCAGAAAAGCTAAACAGCTTTTAGATGGCCTGAAAGCAACAAACCACCACTAACCATTTAAATAAACAGCCCATCATGGCTCTGTAAAACTCCCAAAGAATCAAAAAGCTTCCCAAATGAAGAAAGCTTTTTGAAACTATCAGAGGTTGAGAACAAAACAATTATATATAGAGCCCTCCTAGAGATTAAACAAAATGCAGCAGAGTAAAGTGAAAAATTAGGCAAGCTATTTGAGCTAATGGAAAATCAACAGTCTAAAATTCAACAGATCTATAACAAAATTACAGGATTAAACAATCCAATACAAAGCCAAAAGAGCAGAATTGAGGAGATAGAAGTGAGACTTAGTAACCTTGAGAACAGAGCAACTGACACTAGCATTTATAAGGAGAAATTAGAGAAAAAAATAAGAAAAATGAAGAAGCATTAAGAAACACGTGGGGCTCTACTAAGAGGAATAATCGACAAATAATTGGAGCCCCTGAAAAGAGAGGGATAGCTGAAAACACAGAGGGTATTGTTGCTGAGTTGCTGACAGAAAACTTCCCTGAAATTATGTAAGAAGAGAACATAGATATCCAAGACATTTATTGAACACCACAAAACTACACTTCAAAAGAAAGACACCAAGACATATTATAATCAATCTTAAATAAAATGAAACACAAACAAATTCTCCTAAAGGCAGTGAGGCTCAAAGCAAAGCTAACACTCAGAGAGAAACTCTGGAGGCTTTCTTATAACTTCTCTGCAGAAATGATGCTGACACGGAGCAATGGGATGACACACTCAAAGCCTTGAAGGAGAAAAACTTCCAACCAAGAAGTATATACCCTGTAAAACTGTCTGTCAGATATGAAGATGTAATTAAGATAAGCAGAAGCTTACAGACTGTGTAAAAATGAAACTAAAGTACAAGAAATATTGAACAAAGCTTTCTGCAACCATTAAGTTTATATTTAGGGAGGAAATGCAGGACACAGCATCTAGAAACCTACTCAGTTAGGGAAGTCACAAAACTCAATCAAAGGTACAATATTCAAAGAAGGGAACTAGTCATCATATCACGAAAACCATGACACATTAAAAAGAGGGATATGCTACGGTAGTTATAGTCTTTTCACATGGAGAGGAGGCTAAAAAAGATAGGCAGAAGTTAAAATTGGGTTTAAACTTAGAATATTAGAGGAGATCAGAGGAGTAGCCACAAAGCACAAAAACATGCAATGTATTCAAACAAGAAATGTAACACAGGAGTTGCAACAACCACAAAACCAACACTGTAAAAGATGAAAAGTCAACCCATAAAGAAGACTGACCTAGAACAGAATATAAACAGCAACATAGAAAACACCAGTGCTCTAATAAAGAGACAAGTTACATCCTGGATCAAAACACTTGACCTGTCTATATGTTGCTTATAAGAAATGCACCTTAAACACAAATATATGAACAAATTGAAAATTAAAGAATGGAATAACATGTGCCAAGCTAACAATATACGAACAAGAGCAGATGTGGCAATAATAATCTCAGATAAAATAGATTTTATGTAAATCCACCATTATGGACAAGGATGATCACTATTGCTGAAAGGTTAAATGCACAAACAGGACTTAACAACATTAAATATTTATGCACCCAATACCAGGGCATCTAAATACATAGAACAAACACTGAATACATTGAAAAATGAGATAAATCACTCCACAGTAATAGTAGGAGACTTCAACACTCCACTTTCAGTACTGGACAGATCTTCCAGAAAATAAGCTGAATAAAGACACACAAGATTTTATTACCACAAATGCCAACTGGACCTCATCAACACTTAGAGCAGAACTTTTTATCCATCAACAGAAAAGCACACCTTCTTCTCCAATGCACATGGAATATTTTCCAGAATAGACCATATGTTAGGATATAAAGCAAATTGAAACCACTGAATCACTGCAAAGCATCATCTCAGATCATAAAGCCATAAAAGTCAAAATCAATACCAGAAAAAACATAGAAATTAGAATTCATGGAAACTGAAAAATACCTTGCTCAAAAAGCCGTGGGTTATAGAAGAAATCAAGGACAAAGTAAAGAAATTTGTGGAATCAAATGACAATAAAAACACATCCTACCAGAACTTATGGGATACAGCCAAAGCAGTGTTCAGAGTTCAATTTACCTCTATAAATGCACACGACTCAAACCAAAGAATTAACTCTACCACTTCAACAAGTAGAAAAAGAGCAACAGAGGAACCCCACAAGCACCAAGAGTAAAACAGATAATAAAGTTTAGAGCAGAAGTAAATGAATTAAAGAACAGAAGAACAATGTATATAACTAACAAAAGCAAAAGCTGGTTCTTTGAAAAGATCAACAAAAGTGGTGTATCATTTACTAAACTTACAAAAAAAAAAAAACCAGGAGACAACCTGAATAAGAAATAAGATGGGAGATGTCACAATAGACACAACTGAAATAAAAAATATCATAACAGAATGCTATGAAAGACTGTACTTTAGCAGATTTGAAAACCTAGAGGAAATGGACAAATTCCAAGATTCATATCACCTACAAAAATTATCACAAGGAGAAGTAAAACAACTTAATAAACCCATTACAAAGGAAGAGATTGAAAAAGTCATCAAAAATCTGCCAACCAAAAAAATCATGGCCCAGTTGGCTTCAATCTTTAGAGAAGAGTTAACTCTAATATTACTGAGACTATTTCACAGAACAGAAAAGATGGAACACTCCCAATTTCATTCGATGAAGCAAGGATAACCCTGATACCAAAGCTAGGGAAAGATCCCACAAAAAAGGAAAATTACAGACCAACATCACTTGTGAACCTAGATGCAAAACTCTTCAAAAAATCCTTGCCAACAGAATTCAACAACATATCAAAAGTAATAATTTGTCATGTCCAAGCTGGATTCAGATCAGGAATGCAAGACTGGTTCAACATCAGAAAAATAATTAATGTGATCAACCACTTAAACGACACAAAAGATAAGAATCTCCTGATTTTGTCAATTGATGGAGAAAAGGCATATGAAAAGTCCAACACCCATTCATGCTAAAAACTCTCAGAAAAGTAAGAATAGAAGGGAAATTACTCATTGCAATGAGGGCCATCTATACAAAGCCAACTGCCTACATCACACTGAATGGAGAGAAACTGAAAGAATTCCACACCTGCCCTACCCCAAGAATGAGAACTAGACAAGGATGTCAACTCTCAACTCTCCCATTCAACATTGTACTAGAAGTTCTGGCCAGAGCAATTAAACAAGACAAAGAAATAAAGGGCATCTGCATCAGCAAAGAAGTAAAAATCTCCCTATTTGCAGATGATATGATTGTATATGCAGAGAATCCTAAAGAACCCATAAATAAATTACTGGAACTAATAGAAGAGTTCAACAAAGTATCAGGATAGAAGACAAACATAAGTAAACCAGTAGGATTCCTTTATACCAACAAAGAGATCATCAAAGGAGAAACCACCAAATTAATACCATTTACTATACTCCCCCAAGAAGACAAAATAACTAGGAATAAATTTAACTAAGGAAATAAGAGACTTATATAAAGAGAACCATGAGTCGGATCCGACTCGACGGCACTTGGCATAAAGAGAACTGCAAGAACTTATTGCAAGAAACCAAGACAGACTTACATAAATGGAGAAAGCTACTGTGTTCATGGATAGGAAGACTTAACACTGTGAAAATGTCTATTTTACCCAAAACAGTCTACATATCCAATGCAATCCCAATACAAATGCCAGTGACATTTTTTAAGGTGTTTTAGAGACAAATGACCCACTTCGTTTGGAAAGGGCAGAAACTCCAGATAAGCAAAGCACTACTGAAAAACAGGAACATAGTGGGAGGCCTTACACTACCTGACCTTAGAACCTATTACACTGCCACAGTAGTCAAAACAGCCTGGTACTGGTACAAAAAGAGACATGCAAACCGATGGAACAGAATTGAGACCCCAGAGATGCCACATCCTCTTATGAATAGTTGATATTTGACAAAGGCCTTCAAATTGAAAACCGGAGTAAAAGCAGTCTCTTTAACAAATGGTGCTGGCAAAATTGGATATCCATCTGCAAAACATTGAAACAAGGCCCATATCTCACGCTTGACACAAAAGCTAACTCTAAATGAATAAAAGACCTAAATCCTAAATCTAAAATAGTAAAGATCATGCAAGAATAAATAGGGTCAACAACGGAAGCTTTAATACACAGCTTACACAGACTTCAAAATCTGACAAAGCACAATCAACAGACAAGAAAATAGATATACAGGAATTGCTAAGTATCAAACACTTTTGATCATCCAAAGACTTTATCAAAAGAATTAAAAGGCCATCCACAAAATCGGAAAAATATTTGGCAATTACATGTTGGACTGACGTCTGATCTCCATAATGTACAAGGCAGTACAAAATATCAACAAGAAAAAGGTAAATAACCCAATTAAGAAATGGGCAAAGGAGATGGACAGACATTTCATCAAAGAGGACATTCAGGCACCCAAAAGAAACACGAGGAAAGCTCTTGTTCATTAGCTATTAGAGAAATCCAAATCAAAACTACCAGGAGATACCATCTCTCCCTAACAAAGCTGGCCATGATCCAAAAAAACAAAAAAGAAAACAACCAATGCCGAAGAGGCTGTGGAGAGACTGGAACATTCCTACACTGTTGGTGGGATTGCAAAATGGTACATCTTCTTTCGAAAGCAGTCGGGAGCTTCCTTAAAAAGCTGGAAATAGATACAGCATTTGATCCAGTAATCCCACTGCTTAGAATACATCCTGTAGAACCAAGGGCAGTCACATGAACAGATACATGCACACGACTATTTATTGCAGCGCAGTCCACAACAGCAAAAAGATGGAATCAATCCAGATTCCCAGAAACAGATGAATGGATAAACAAACTATAGTACAGGTACTCAGTGGAAACTAGGCAATGGTACAGAACACTGATGATTTTTGGAAGCATCTGGTTTCAATTGGAAGACATGCTGGGTGAAATCAGTCAGTGGCACAAGGACAAACATTGTATGAGACTCCTACTATAAGGACTTAAAAATAAACTCTTGTAAAGAAGAAATATTCTGATGGCTGCAAGGGAAGTGAGAGAGGGAAAGGGTTGGTTATAGATTAGGTAGTTTCTAGAAACTTGGTTGGGTGAAAGCAATGACAGCAAACAGTAGAAAGAAGATCAACTTAATTGGACTTCAACATAAACTAAGAACTCTTCTAATCTTAACCCAATACTGCAAGGATAAAGTAGCAGGGGTAGGGGTCTGGGGACCATATTCTCAAGGGACAGCAAGGCCAGTTGACACAACTAGCCTATTGCTAAGAGAATCTTCTGTACCCCCTATTGGTGAGTAGCCTCTGGGGTCTTGGAATCTAGCAAGCTGCCATCTAAGGTATACCAAACGGTCCCAACTCATCTGGAACAGTTGGTCAATGAAAACAACAAAGACACGAGGAAACAAGTGTACAGGGGACAGAAGGACCCATGTGAATCGGAGACTGTATCAACATATGACCGGAAAAATCAGGTGGTGCCTGGCCACAGTCAAAGACAGCCTTGATGGGTACACATTGTTGAATCCCAATGGTAATATGAGAAAAAGAGGGATACAGCTCAATAACTCTACTAAAAGACAACAGTTGATGATCCAGTCTGAGGGATGCCCTGGGAGTATGGCCCTAAACTTGTTGCTGCCACTGTCCAGGAAACACTACTGAAGTCAACTCTTTGGACAAAAATGGACTGGACTTGGGGACACAATGTGAACATAAGGAGTATGTACTTTATGGTTCTGTGTGTTTATAAGATGCTGTCCTACTGGTCTGTTTCTAGATGGGAGGGTAAAGGGTAAAGAGAAGGGGATCGGAGATTGTTTTGAGGATACTAAAAGTGTAGGGGATCACTGGGCAAAGGAGCAGAAGGAGCTGCAGATAGGCAAGCATGCAAAATTTATTTGGATTATATACCTCCACTTAATCACAATAAATAAAAAAGAACTGTGTAATGGGTAGAGACTGGAAGAATTGTAAGGTGCCTAGTAGTAAAAGAATGAGCCCTGGTGGTACAATGGTTAAGCACTCAACAGCTAACCAGGTCAGTGATTCAAACTAACTTCATCAGCTTCTCTGAGGAAGAACAATATAGTGGTCTGCTTTGGAATCTGCTATATGACAATGGAAGATGTTTTGTTGTTGTTTAATAGGCAAAGCCTAGACTGCCCTGAAGAGAGTATTGGTAGAATTATGGACATCAAAAACAATTCTGACGAGGGCTCAGAAGAATGTTAGGAGAGCTATCAAGAAAGTCTCTTACCATCTTAGAGAATGTAAGTTGCTAGACATGTATACTTACATGTAACTCTGGTGAGACTTTAAAAGTGATAAACATGTGAGTGAAAAATGGAGCAAAAGAGGTGTTTTTATGCATTGGCAAATATCTTGCCTTAATTATGCTCAAATGTTTGGTGTAAAGTGAAATTTATATGCCATGAACTTGAACATCTGAGTGATGGGATTTCTAAGCAAGATTTTAAAGGGGCTGTGTAATTTCTCATTGCTGCTTGAGTACAGTGCAAGAGGAGAGAGGTAGACTTAAGAAAATGAACTATGCAGAAGTGGGGTCAAGATGACAGACTAGTGTGATGATTCCTGTAGTTCCTCTTGCAATAAATATCTGAAAACAAAACAAACTTATTGATGATATATGACAATCTAGGACCTGAACATCAAAGGCAAAATTGAGGAATCTGAGCAGCAGAGGTAAGGAGAGGTGGTTCAAAAGCAAGGAATAGTTGCCAGATCTGACTGGTGGCAACTGCCATCAGCTATAACGTAAGGAGTGATGATAAGGACATGTTTACACATCAGGAGAGATTGAGCAGCAGAGAGCCTGCTCATGCCTCTGGAAATAGTGAAAACCGTCACTTAATTATCAAAAGATGAGCACAGGAGTCTAACCTACTGCACAGACCAAAAAAACACCTCTTTGGGAAAAACTTCTCTCCAGTTTACCTCCCCCTCCTTGCTCTGCACCAGGTCCCAAGCCAGCTTAAAAGATTGCCACATCCACTGGGACAGAAGTAGGGCCCATCATGGGCCCTGAGTCGTTCTCCTGGACATGGAGAGAGAACAAACTAACAAACAGAAAAAAATAATCTGCTGGCTCCCCTAAGGCAGGAATTCAGCTTCCAAGTAGGTACAGATCTTTTACCAAGACACAGGTATAAGGGGTACACAAACTCTGAATGCTTTTCATCCCTGCTTGTGTGGGCCTATTTCCACAGCATGGGACCTCATTAGCATACAACAACTGGGAATATAGCTGAAGCCTAAATTCAACAGTAACAGATATCTAGTCGAGGTGCAAGTTTGAGACATTTGAAATTGATCTGTTAAACAGGGTCATCATGTAGCTACATCAGGGGCCTGAGGACTGGTGGCTCAACACACGCCATTTAGTTACCTACAAGAGGGGTCTAAGAATAAGTAATGCCTCCCAGACCCTACAGCCAAAAGAAGTGGGTGCCCAAAGTCCGGCTGCGAAAACCAAAAACTTATGTCCTCTAGGGAACAGGGATATGCTTTCTTCCCAGAAACTCAGGGGTTACTCTCACTCCCCTGCCTTGCTTAGCACATGACTCCCCTCTACTGCAGCCAGCTACCTGTGCCTACTCCAATCATCCCTGCCAGTCTAGGACTGTAGATACAAGCCTGCACCACATACTAGGTGATTGGCTACCTGAACACTTGAGCTGAATCTATACAGGAAAAGTAAATAAGCTCCTGGGCTTACACACCTAGTAACAAATCAAACTAGCTGATCATATGATGTTAGCACTACAAAGGTGTCAATAATAAAACCAGTTCACATGAGAAACCTATTTGGGCATATCAAATCTAAACAAAACAAGAAACTAACTAATTTGAGGAAAAATCGGACAAAAGAATTTTTAGAAACGAAAAAGCCCTCAGAATTATATGGTACTCTGTCAAGAAGAATGATTGGAGTACAACAACAGGGGGGATAACAGAAAACACAGACAAAGTTGCTGAAGATTTGTTGACAGAAAACCTGCCTGATACTGTGAAAGATGAGAAGATATCTATCCGAGAAGCTCACTAAACCCCACACAAGAGTGATCCCAAAAGAAAGTCATCATGACATGTTATAATCCAACTGGCCAAAACCAAAGATAAATGGAGAATTTTAGGGGGTAAATAAGGATAAATAAAATAAAAAGCTGTCTACAACCCTCTCAAACTCACTGTTGTAGAGTTGAGTCCAACTCATAGCTACCCTATAGGTCAGAGTAGAATAGCTCCGTAGAGTTTTAAGGTGTTCCTGGTGGATTTGAACTGACTATCTTTTGATTGGCAGACATGCTACTTCACCCACTGTGCCACCAGGGTTTCCACCATCGACAAAGGTGAGTCAGTAAGGCTAAACTCAGACTGCTCACCAGATACCATGCAGGTAAGAGAGCAATAAGATGACATATATAAAACCTTGACAGGAAAATATTTCGAGCCAAGAATTACACATCCAGCCAAACTATCTCCCAAATATGATGGTGAAATTAGAACATTTCCAGATAAACAGAAGTTTAGGGAATTTTCAAAAACCAAACCAAAATTACAAAAAATACTGAAAATAATTCTATTGATTAGAAAATCAATAACATCAGATAACAACCCAAGACTAGTATACAGGACAGACCAACCACACATCAACCCAGATAGGGAAGTCAGAGAAATAAATCAAATCTGTAACACTGAAAATAGGGAAACAGAGAAGTCATTACATAAAAAATGACAATATTGAAACAAAAAAGAGGGATTAAAAATGTAGTTATAGATCTTTCATGTGGAGAGGAAGCCAAAGCAATACAAAGAAACAAAAGATTAGTTTAACCTTAGGAAAAAAAAGATTATTAAACTAACCACAAAGGAAAGTAGCAATCCTACATATCAAAATAAAAATCTAGGAAAACCTAAAGACTTTCCAAATACAAAAACAACAACAGTGGAAAAGTTGAGAAAAAAATACGTAAAGAAAAACAACTCAGCCCAGAAAATAAAGCAAAACAAAGAAAATTGTCAATAACTCACACACAAAAAAGACATAAAAATGGAAACACTAAACTCGTGCCTGTCAATACTTATGCTGAATGTAAATGCACTAAATATACCAATAAGGAGATACAAGGTAGCAGAATCATTTTTTAAAAAGTGGTATTTCTACGTGCTGCCTACAAAGAGACACATATCTTAGACTTAAAGACACAAGCTAAAACTCAAAGTGTGGAAAAAAATAATCAAAGAAAACAACATTGAAAACATGAATGGTAACATTAATCTTTTATGAAGTAGATTTTAAAGTAAAGTCCACCACGAAGAATGAATAAGAATGGTATACAATAATTAAAGGGTCAATACACCAGGAAGACATAGCCTAATAAATATTTACACACCTGATGACATGACTCCAAAAGATATAAAACAAAATCTAAGAGCATTGCAAAGAAAGACAGCTCCACAATAATAGGAGACTGCAACATGCCACTTCCCATGAGGGACAGAACATTCAGAAAAAGTCTCAATAAAGACAATGGAAAATGAACAGCCACGGTCAACCAACTTGATCACCTAGAATTATTTAAATCACTCCTCAACATCAGCCAAATATGCTTTTTTGCCAAAACACATGAAACATTCTCCAGGATAGACTGTATATTAGGCCATAAAAAAAGCCTTAGCAGAGTCAAAAGCAATGAAATATTACATATAACTTCTCTCACCACAAAGCCATAAAAGTAGAAATCAATAACAGAAAAAAAAAAGGAAAACAAAATCACATTTATGAAAATTGAACAGCACCTTGCTCAAAAAACTGTTGGGTTATAATGAAAGACAGATTAAAGACATTCATAGAGACAAATGAGAATGAAAACACATCCTACCAGAACCTTTGGGGACACAGCAAAAGTAGTGCTCAGAGGTCAATTTATCTCAATGAATGCACACATGCAAAAAGAAGAAAGTACCTGAATTATATCATTAACTCTACAACTTGAACAAATCAAAAGAGAGCAACAATAGAATTCCTCAGGCACCAGAAGAAGGCTAATAATAAAAATTAGAGCATAATTAAATGAAATAGAGAATAGAAAAACAATTGAAACCATTAACAAAACCAACAGCTGGTTCTTTGAGAAGACCAATGAAATCTATACATCATTGTCCAGACTGACAAAAGAAAAACAGGAGAAGCAAATAACCCCAACGAAAAGTGAAATGGACTGTCAGCCAATCCTACAATGTGGGTCAGAGAAGGTTGGGGGGAAAAGCTGCCAGGCCTCTCAACAGGCAGATCTCCAGACAAATATGTAGGCCTCTTAACTTTAAAAGTAAACTTCACTGCTATGTGGAGAATTGTCCCAGGTGCTGAAGTAGGAGCTGTCGAAAGTGCTGCCGAAAATAGGCCTTCCAACTGTTAATGAAAGTACATTACTGGTCATTCACAGAAGCTACAGTTCTCTAACACGGTGAAACACCAGAAGTGGAGTTCAGACAGCCACCGGCTCATCTTTGAGAGGGGAAGATTAGTCTGATACTGGTTCCCAGTCAAAAATGACAGATCCTAGGGCTCCCCAAATGTTCAGTGCTCCATACATACATCTAATACATATGTCTGATCTGCCATCTTTTCCCTGCCCCACCCCCTACCTTAAATATATCCATGAGACTATCTGAGCAGCTCCTGTTCAGAGGTGAGATGAGAAGATGAAGACGGAGGAACAAGAGTTGAAAGAATGGATATTGGAACTGCAGGTTATAGGGGAGGAATGTGTTGTCAAGGGGTTGGGAGAGCAGCTAGAGTTGCACATCAGTGAGCATGTGGGGTTTTGTATGCCAAATTCACTTGGACTGTAAACTTTCACTTAAAGCACAATAAAGTATATTTTTAATAAAAGAAATGATAGCAAAAGCAAGCAAACTTTATTATGCCAATTGACCAAAGTGTCCCCTGAAACCAAGACTTCTACACTCCTTGCCTTCTGCTCTGTCCTTTAAAGTTTTAGATTTTGGAAACCTCCTGGCTCTGGGTTTAGTCCAGCTGTGCTGACTTCCCCTCTGCTGTGCCCTCAGATTTATATACCAGTGCCCTTTCTTTATGTTGAACCCCAACTCATCCCTCCTCTTCAAGGGTGTAAGTGGGTTGAAAATCACTTATGATGTTCACAAGAATAAGGGGGACACCTGGGAAGGCTCAGTTGAGGGTGAGCTTACCACTCTGGCAACTTGTTTGGAAGCTTGATCAACAAATTTGTTACCCTGGGCCTCTAAGGACATCTTTTTTGGTGTCCAGGGCAATACGCAACTGTTACCCTAATGGGCAAGAACATGGCCTCAAAGAGTTCTTGTATTTGCTGGCCATGTTTGACTTCTTTGTAGTTAGCTGTAAATATTTTCCTCTCTCACCAGATGGTGCCATAACTGTGTACCACAGAGAAGCCACAATGTGAGTCAATTTAATTGTGACCCACTTACCTACTGCAAGGTGGAGGGCCTTTGTTAATTAAGGCTATTATTTCTGCCTTTTCAGCTGACATCCTGATGGGTAGGAGTTTGGCTTTGGCCATCTAGAGTGTATTTGATTGGGACAACTGCATCCCCAGCGCACTGCATACCTTCTTTTGCAAAGGTGCTGCCATCAGCTGTAGGTTCAAAACTTCTGCAGGCTAGTTTCTCAGGTCAGGTCAACTAAAAAAGACGCCTTCTATTATCTCAACACAGTTGTGATGTTTGTCCTCGTCTCATGATAGCATGGGGAGGAAGGTGGTGGGGTTTAAGGTGGCATATGCCTTCAGAGTGACCAAGGGATTGTCTAGTAAGATTGCTTGGTGATTTCCCATTTGACTGGTAGTTAAGTGGAGTCTGTCCTTTGTTCTAAAAAACAAAAAACCAAACCCATTGCTGTCAAGCTGATTCTGACTCATGGCAACCCCACAAGACAAAGTAGAACAGCTCCACAGAGTTTCCAAAGAAAGCCTGTTGTATTTTAACTACCATCCTTTTGGTTAGCAGCAGTAGCAGTTAAGCACTCTGCCACCAGGGTTTCCTTTTGTTCTAGCAACGTCAAAACCATGAGGGGTATATACTATCACTGGCTGTGTTACAGTCAATTTTTCTGTTTCTAGGATCAGGTTGCAAGAGGCTCCCACTGTCTTAAGGCAGGCAGGCCAATCCTAGGCTACAGGATCTGTCTGTTTTGAAAACTATCCTACTGGTCTCTTCAGGAGCCTCAGCATTTGTGTGAAGGCTCCCAAAGCAGCTCCTGTGTCTCATGTTAATAAAGCTCAAAACCCTTGGTTTGACCTGGAAGGCCAAGGGCAGAAGCCCTCATGAGATAGGCATTTAATTCTTGAAATGTCTGTTGGCACTGGGGTTTATGTATAAAGAGATCACTATTTGCTCCCTTTGTGACCTTGTAGACGGGCTTTGCAAAGAGCCCAAAGTCAGAGATCCAAATTTGGTAGAACCCAGCCACCCCTAAAACTCTCAGAGTTGTTGTTTTTGTTGAGAGGGGTCTGAGTTTGGCAAATGGCCTCTTTAGGGGCTGGCAGGAGAGTTCTTTGTCCCTCTGTAAGGGAAAAGTCTAGGTATTGAGAGTCTTGGCATGTGATCTGGGCCTTCTCTTTTGAGACTTTATACTCCAGGTGTTTCAGGGTTTTAGTTATATTTTTATCTGAGAATGGTTTACCAGTGCTGGCAACTAGCAAGTCATTGACACATTGGAGTGAGACTCACTCTTTTAACTGTAACTATTGGAGATCTCTTCCTAGGATTTCCCCTAAATAGTGAACTATTCCTGAACTCTTGTGGCAACACCGTAAAACAATAATAGTATCTTTGTCCATTTTTCTTCTCCCACTCAAAAGGGAAGATTTCTTGAGGGATGCAGTAGAAGACATCTTTTAAGTCTAAAGCAGTGTACCATTTGCTTTTCCATAGGCATGCAGATAATAGGGTGTATGGGTTGGGGATCAGCGGATATATATCACTTAGTATTTGGTTGATTGCTCTCAGGTCTTGTACCAACTGATATTCTCTGATTGGTTTCTTCACCGGGAGGATTGGGGTGTTGTAGGGAGTTTAGCATGGCCAGACCAACACAGGACTCAGGAACTTGTTTATTGCCTCTTGGAGTGTCTTTTGTTTCTCATCTAATTGGATACTATTGCAGGCAGGGGACGGAAGCTCCTTCTTTGAGCCAGATTCTAACAGGTTGAGCAGAGACTGCCTATCCTGGGAATCCATCAGCCCCCACACGAGGGTCCTCAAACCGTTCCCAGTCTTTTGCTGGGGTCTTTGGGTATCAATGAGGAATGCCACTTCTTTCCATTTCTTTAGTAGTGCTTTGCTTATCTGAGGTTTCTTCACTTTCCAAACAAAGTGGGTGATTTGTTTCTCCATCTCATTAAAAAATGTCACTGAAATTTGTATTGGGATTGCATTGAATATGTAGATTGCTTTGGGTAAAATAGACATTTTCACAGTGTTAAGTCTTCCTATCCATGAGCAGGGTCGGTTTCTCCACTTACGTAAGTATCTGTTAGTTTCTTGTAGTAGGGTCTTATAGTTCTCTCAGTAAAGGTCTCTTATTTTTCTAGTTAGATTTATTCTTGGGGGCTATAGTAAATGGTAATGATTTGGTGATTTCTTCTTTAATAATCTCTTGGTATGAAGGACACATACTGATTTTGTTCTGTTTATCTTGTATCCCGATACTTCACTGAATTCTTCTATTAGTTTGAGTAGTTTGTTTATTTGTTTAGGATTCTCTGTGTATACAATCATATCATCTGCAAACAGGGAGATTTTTACTTGTTCTTTACCGATGCAGATGCCCTTTATTTCTTTGTCTTTTCTAATTGCTCTGGCAAGAATTTCTAGTACAAGGTTGAATAGGACAGGAGAGTGGGCATCCTTGTCTAGATCCTATTCTCAGGGGCAATTCTTTCAGTCTGTCTCCATTTAGGATGATGTAGGTGGTTGGCTTTATATAGATGGCCCTTATTGCAATGATGAATTTCCCTTCTATTCCTATTTTGCTGAGAGTTTTTTTTAGCACGAATGGGTGTTGACTTTGTCAAATGCCTTTTCTGCATCAATTGACGAAATCAGGTGATTCTTATCTTTTGTGTTATTTATGTGGTTGATCACATTAATTGTTTTTCTGATGTTGAACCAAACTTTCATCCCTGGTATGAATCTAACTTGGTTGTGATGTATTATTATTATTATTATTTTGCTATGTTGTTGAATTCTATTGGCAAGGATTCTGTTGAAGATTTTTGCATCTAGGTTCATGAGTGACACTGGTCTGTAGTTCTCCTTTTTTGTAGGATCTTTCCCTGGGTTTGGTATCAGAGTTATGTTGACTTCATAGAATGAATTTGGGAGTATTCCATCCTGTTCTATGCTGTGAAATAGTCTCAGTAGTATTGGAGTTAACTCTTAAAGTTTGGTAGAATTATGCAGCGAAGCCTTCTGGGCCAGGGGTTTTTTTGGTTGGTAGTTTTTGGATGACTTTTTCAATCTCTTCCTTAGTGATGAGTTTATTATGTCGTTCTACTTATGCTTGTGATAATTTTGGTAGGTGATATGAATCTAAGAATTTGTCCACTTCTTCTAGGTTTTGAAGTCTGTTCAAGTCTTTTGTAGGATTCTGTTATGATACTTTTGATTTCTGTTGGATCTGTCATAACATCTCCAATCTTGTTTCTTACTCAGGTTATTTGTTTCCTTTTCTATTTTTCTTTAGTAAGTTTCACCAATGGTTTGTCAACTTTGTTGATCTTTTCAAGAAACCAGCTATTGGTCTTACCAATTTTTTTTCCATTCTTCTTCTATTCTCTAATTCATTTAGTTCTGCTCTAATCTTTAAGATCTGTTTTCTTTTGGTGCCTGAGGGATTCCTCTTTTGCTCTCTTTCTACTTGTTCAAGCTAATTGTTCAAGGGTTAATTCTTTGATTTGCGTCCTTTCTTCCTTCTGGATGTGTGCATTTATAGAGATAGATTAACCTCTGATCACCGCTTTGGCTGTATCCCATAGGTTCTGGTAGCCAGTGTTTTCATTCTCATTGGAATCCATAAGTTTCTTATTTCTTAATTTCTTTGTAACTCATGGCTTTTTGAATAAGATGTTGTTCAGTTTCCATGAGTTCCACTTTCTATCTATATTTTTCTGCTATTGATTTTGAATTTTGTGGTTTTATGGTCTAAGAAGATGCTTTGCAATAATTCAATGGTTTGGATTTTGTTGAGATTTGCTTTATGTCCTAACACGTGGTCTACTCTGGAAAATATTCCACGTGCACTGGAGAAGAAGTAGTGCTTGTCTGTTGATGGATTGAAAATTCTGTAAATGTCAATGAGGTCTAGTTGGTTAATCATGGCAATAGGATCTTCTGTGTCTTTATTGAGCTTTTTTCTAGAAGATCTGTCAATACTGAAAGTGGAGTGTTGAAGTCTCCCACTATTATTGTTACCTATCTCATTTTTAATGTAGTTAGTGTCTGATGTATTTAGATGCTCTCATATTGGGAGCATAAATATTTAATATAGTTAAGTCCTGCTTGTGTATTGAAACTTTCAGCAATAAATAGTGTTCATCCTTGTCCACAATGGTAGATTTTCAATTAAGATCAATTTTGTCTGACACTAGTATTGCCACACCTGCTCTTCTTTGTATAGTGTTAGCTTGGTATATGTTCTTCCATCCTTTAATTTTCAGTTAGTTCATGTCTTTAAGTCTAAGGTGAATTTCTTGTAATCAATGTAAAGACAGGTCTTGTCTTTTGACCCAAGATGTCTCTTATTGTCTCTTTACTGGAGTGTTCAGTCTGTTTGCATTCAGTGGGATTAGTGATAGCTCCGACTCGACGGCACTTGGCTGGCTTGGCTATGGGTTTAGTGCTGTCATTTTGATGTATTTATTTTGTGTTGATGTTTTCTCAGTTGCTCTTAATATTCCGTTCTGTGTCATTCTTCTTTATGTGTTGATTTTTCACCCTTTTCAGTGTTGATTTTGTGTTTGTTGAGATTCTCGTGTTGTGTTTCTTGTTTTGATATGTTGCATCATTATTGTGCTTTGCGGCTACCCCTATGATCCCCCTTAATAATTGAAGTTTAAACCCAATTTTAATTTCTAACTGTATTATTAAGTTGCTATCCATCCAAAAGAATTATAACTATTATAGTATATCCCTCTTTTAATGTGATGGTGTCATAGTTTTAATGATGTGATCACTGGATCACTTCTTTTAATATTATAGTTTTCATTGAGTTTTGTGCCTTCCCTAACTGAGTAGGTTTCTGGATGTTGTGCCCTGCATTGTCTCCTAAAATATACAGCTAATGGTTTTGTTTTTGTAAGCCAAGAGCTTCTTTCAGTATTTTTTGTAGCTGTGGTTTGGTTTTTATGAAGTCTCTGGGTTTTTGTTTATCTGGAAATGTCTTAATTTCTTTTTCATATTTGAAAGACAGTTTTGCAGGATAAATAATTTTTGGTTGGAAGCTTTTCTCCTTCAAGGCTTTGAATGCGTCATCCATTGCTTCCATGCAGCATTGTTTATGCTGAGAAGTCAGATGAAATCCTACAGGGCTTGTCTCTGAATGTTACCTTTGCTTTGAGTCTCACTGCCTTTCAGAGTTACTGTTTAGGTTTCATTTTGTTAAGCTTGATTATAATATGCCTAGTAACTTTATTTTGGGGTCTATATTGTGTGATGTTTGATACACATCTTGGATATCTATGTTCTCTTCTTTCATATTATCAGAGAATTTTTCTGTTAGAAACTCAACAACAATACTTTGTGTTTTCAGGTGTCCCTTCTTGTACAGGAACTGGAATTAATCATAGATTGTTCATCTTGATAGAGTCTCACATGTTTTTTAACCCTTCTTTATTTTTCTTATTTATTTTCTATGATTTCTCCTCATAAATGCTGGTGTCAATAGCTCTGTCTTCAAGGTAAGAAAGTCAATTTTCCAGTTGTTCAATTCTGTTCTCTTGGCTTTAACTTGAGCTAATTCTGCAATTTTGTTGTTGATCTGTCAGATTTCAGAAAGCTGAAGTTCCATCAGTTTGAACAGCATGCTTATTTTTTCACTTTTCTCTGCTACATTTTTTATAATGTCTATGTGGGTTCCCTATATAATTCCTTTGTATCCAACCTCTGATAGTTTCAGAAAGGCTTCTTCATCTGAGAAGTTCTTTGGTTCTTTCAGTTGGGAATTTTCTGGAGCCATGGGTGGAATATTCTTGGAGAGTCTGGACAGGATTTGTTGCTTTCTGGGCATCTAGAGGCTGTTCAGTTTCTCTGGTGTTGCCTTAACAGGAGCTGAGGCACAATTCTGAGAAAGCAGCTGATCACCAGTCACCTCTATGTACTTCCGTAACTGAGCCCAGTGAAATCTCTGGGGTAGCAGACAAAGACATGGCCCTACTGATAGAATCACCGTGAGGGGGGCATCAGCCGATCCTGTGATGTGAGTCAGTAAAGACTGGAAGAGATGCTGCAGGGCTGCACTGCAGTTATTTTTCTAGGTAGTCTTATTTTGAAAGGTAAAATCTCTCTGAAAGTTTCCAAAATCAGTCAGGCTGTCAGGTGTGCAAGCTCCTCTTTCCAGATAGCTGTGGAGGCACCTCTGTATCCATCCCCAGATGCTGTGATGTAGTTCAAAGTATGGCCAGTCTACTGCCCTGCTGTCATCCCTTTTGGGCCACACCCATAAGACTACACTGTGCTAAACACAGCTTTTCTACTGGGAAAGTGTTCCCTGGACTGGTACTGACTCCCAGCCTGGAAATTAGCCCTCCAGTTGGGTGACCCTGCCTCCCAGTAGATCAAGATGACCTTCCAGACAAGATGTTCCCCCTGCTGTGAAACAGCTGAATATGTGGTAGAGATCTGGAAAGGGAGGGTGAGGGGTCTCTGCTCTGAATCCAGAGCTGGGCTCTCAAAATATGGCTATTCCACCTGTTGATAACATCAGCAGTGCAGCTGAGGTCGGCTGCCAGTTAAGTCCATCCCCTGCCTGCAGGCTAACAAAAAGAAAAAAAGTTAAAAATGCCAGTTACCTTCAGTCTGTGACAGCTGGCCATTCAAGAAGGGCAGGATCAGCTAAACAGAAGTTTCTCATTCGGTGGCATGTAGCCTAAATTGACAGTCCTATGCTATATTCTAGGGCTCACTAGGTGTCCAGGAGGCTCTGCAAAATTGTAAATCCAGACCTTAGTTTTCAGAGGAAATTAAGGTGATGTGGGTCTAATCTGCCATCTTGATTCTTCCCCCTACATTTTTGTTGACCCTTATTACTGTAACCTACTGTCATCAAGTCAATTCCAACTTATAGTGATCATGTAAGACAGAGTAGAACTGTTCCATAGAGTTTCTAAGAAATGCCTGATAGATTAGAACTGCCAAACTTTTGGTTAGCAGATGTAGCACTTAGATACTTCTCTACCAGGATCTCGTTAATTTCTTTTTTGTCATTTCCTCATATTTGAAAAAATCCTGACGTTTTAAGACACATCCTAGGGAGAAGACACAAGGTATCAAATTCCTTGTTTTTCTTTAGAAATTTACCACTGTTAGGTTTTTGTCTTAATTTGGGGTCAGATCCACAACTCCTAACCTTAATAAAGTTGGGTTCCTTGTGCTACTGAAGTAAGAAATCCCTTGGGTATTGGTAATTCTCAGGATTACTGTTTACCACGGGGTGAAAAGCCATCATTTTCCACTTGGAGAGGGAGGTGAAGGGAAATAAAAGATGGAGGGCAGAAAAAGAGCAGAGCTGATACCAGAATTAGAAAGGAGGAAAGAGTACTCTGAAAGATCAAAGAGGGACTTGAACCCTCAGGTCACCAACAGGGTGAAAAAAAACTAAAAACAAAACAACAATAAAATAACCACTGCCATCAAGTCAATTCTGACACATAGTGACCCTATAGGACAGAGTAGAACTGCCCCACAGAGTTTATAAGAAATGCCTAGTAGATTTGAACTCACAACCTTTTGGGTAGCAGTCACAGCACTTAACTACTAAGCCACCAGTGATGGTCCCTTAACTAGGTAACAGAGGGTCCCATCAAGAAATAAAGGGCATCTGCATCAGCAAAAAAGAAGTAAAAATCTCCCTATTTGCAGATGATGTGATTGTATACCCAGAGAATCCTAAAGAATCCATAAGTAAACCACTCAAACTAATAGAAGAGTTCAGCAAAGTCTCAGGATACAAGATAAACATAAGTAAATCAGTAGGATACAAGATTATTAATGAAGAAATCACCAAATCAATGCCATTTACTATAGCCCCTAAGAAGATAAAGTACCTAGGAATAAATTTAACCAAAGAAATAACAGACATTTACAAAGAGAACTACAAACACTTGCTACAAGAAACTAAGAGAGACTTATAGAAATGGAGAAAGCTATCCTGCTCATGAACAGGAAGACTTAATGTTGTGAAAATGTCTATTTTACCCAAAGCCATCTACTTATACAATGCCATCCCAATACAAATTCCAGTGAGATTTTTTAATGAGATGGAGAAACAAATCACCAACTTTGGAAAGGGAAGAAGCCCCAGATAAGTAAAGCACTACTGAAGACGGAGAACATACTGGGAGGCCTCTCACTACCCAACTTTAGAACCTATTATACTGCCACAGTAGTAAAAACAGTCTGGTGCTGGTACAAAAAGAGACAGATAGATCAATGGAACAGAATTGAGACCCCAGAGACGACACCATCTTCCTATGAACAGTTGATACTTGACAAAGACCCTAAGACATTAAACTGGGGTGAAAACAATCTCTTCAACAAATAATGCTGGCAAAATTGAATATCCATCTGCAATAAATTGAAAAAAGACCCATATCTTACACCTTACACAAAAACTAACTAAAATTGGATGGAAGACCTAAATATCAAACCTGAAATGATAAGATCATGCAAGAAAAGCTAGAGTCAACAATGGAAATTTTAATACACAGCTTAGACATACTTCAAAATCTGACAAAGCACGAGCAACAGAAGGGAAACCATAAATGGTAACTACTAAGAATCAAACACTTTTACTCATCCAAAGACTTTATTAATAGAATTAACAGGCCACGTACAAAATATGAAAAAACATTTGGCAATTATATGTCAGACTGATGTCTGATCTCCATGATCTATAAGGCACTACAAAACATCAGTAAGAAAAAGATAAATCATCCATTTAAGTGATGGGCAAAGGAGATGGACAGACAATTCTCTAAAGAGGAGATCCAGGCAGCCAAAAAACACATGTGGACATGCTTGCAATCATTAGCTAACAAAAATTTCAAATCAAAACGACAATGAGATATCATCTTACCCCAACAAGGTTGGCCGTGATCCAAAAAAACACAAAACAAAAAATGCTGGAGAGGCTGTGGAGAAATTGGAACTCTCCTACACTGTTGGCTGGATTGCAAGATGGTGCAACCTCTTTGGGAAGCTATCTGGCGAGTCCTTAAAAAAATGGATATAGACATACCATTTGACCCAGTAATTCCACTGCTTGAAATATATCCTAGAGAATCAAGCCCATTCACACCAACTGATACATGCATATGAATGTTTATTGCAGCACAGTCCACAACAGCAAAAAGATGGAATCAACCCAGATGCCCAACAACAGAGGAATGGATAGGTAAACTATGGTATATATACTCAATGAAGCACTATACAATGATAACAAACAATGATGATTTTAGGAAACATCCATAGCCTGGCTTCAATTGGAGGACATTATGCTGAGTGAGAGTAGTCAGCAACAAAAGGACAAATATTGTATGAGACCTCTACGATAAGAACTTAACAACAGACTCATGCATAGAAGAGAAGACTGATGGCTCAAGGTTAGGGAGGGAGGTAGGGTGAAGGGGGGAGGGTTTAGATAGTTGATAGAAATTTGGTTGGCTGAAATCTGTGATAGCACACATTAGAAGGAAGATCAACATTAAGTGGACTTCAACATAACATGATTACTCTTCTCATCTTAACACAATATTGCAAGGACAGAGTAGCTGGGAAGGGGGGCTGGGGACCATAGTCTCAGGGGAAATTGAGGCCAATTGGCACAACTAGCATTTTGCTAAAAGAGCCTTCTTCATCCTACGTTAGTTAGTGGAGTCTGGGGTCTTAAAAGCTGCCAAGCTGCCATTTGAGGGTGCAGAAAATTGTCCCAACTCAGCAGGAATGGATGATAACCAAGGACCAAAATGACATCGGGGAAAGAGAACCCAGAAGACAGAGAGACCCATGGGAGTGTGTGACTACATTGACTCGTGACCCGAACTGGATGGTGCCTGGCCACCACCCGTAATAGTTGTGATGGAGCTCACAAAGCAGAGTCTCACTGGCAACACAAGTATAAAAAGGGATGCACCCTGAGATCTCCACTAAAAGATCACAATTGATGGTCCTTGGGGTTCCCCTGGGAATGTGGATCCTGGCCCTGATACTGACCCTGTCCGTAGATCATAATGGAGATCAACCCTTTGGACTGGAATGGATCAGACTTGGCAACACAGAGTGACCATATCATATGTGCACTTTATGGTGCTATGCATTCATAGGATGCCATCCTGCTTACCTCTTACAGGAGGGAGGGGAGTGGGTGGAGAAAAGGGGATAGGAGATTGCTGGGAGAATAAGACATGTATGGAGTGGAGAGGAATAGTGTGCTGTCACCAGGCAGGGAAAGCAATGGGAGCTGCATATCGGTGAGCACGCAAACTTGTATGGGAATGTATATTTTCATTCAATCATAAAAAAAGAGTGGGTCCCAGAGGGCCATGAACCCCATTTCCCTCTTTGCTGTGGGGTGTGGTCTTAGGATTGTGCTTGGCTGCCCTCTTTTTGCCTAAGCCCCCGATACAAGTGGAACAACCAGTTTGTGCACATTTATACTCCTGCTTCCGTTTCCCAGTTGAGGTGGGGACCTGGCAGACCATGTCCTGAGCAGGGATCTCAGTGGCTGAATGACACTCCTTATTGGTCAAATGAGACCAGAGTCTGTCTTACAGATTGTCCCAGGTCTGGATATTCACCACTTGAATTTCAGAGTCCTAAGTTCCTGGCAGAGTTGTCAGAATCTGTAACTGAACACTACTCAGGTTCTTGCCCTCTCTTGAAATAAAATGGTCACCAATTGCAAGGTCAAGTTCAATGTCTTTTCAGACAGAGTTAAGCAGGGTCAAGTGAACATAATGCCATATGTTTCTTGTCTAAAGAGGTTGGGGAGGTTTTTGTTTCCAGTGGTGTCCAGGGTTGGGTTTGGTCATGGATCTCTCTGCCCTTGGTCCTCCTGTGTCCATATTTGGAGGTCCAGATGCTGCATCATCTTCCACTGGATGTCAGTTTGATGGGAACCCTCACTTCTCAGATGGTCTCAGATGAAACCACAGGTTGGGAAATATCTTCCATTCTGGAAATAATCAGGTGAGGAGTTGAGTAACGGACATGATCTCTTCAGTTTGCTCACACCTCAAGGTCTTTTTTGGGCTGATTTAGTGGACAGAGCTGTGATTTCCTGAAAAAGATTACTCAGAACAAACTTGCAGTTAGCAAGACAAAGAAAGGACAGGAAGGAGTGTTAATTGAGAGCGTGAGGGACACATTCTAACTTCCCATTTAGACCCCAACTTTTTATGAATTTGTTGTTGTTATGTGCTGCTGTCAAGTGGACCCCAAATCGGGGTGACAGCATGCACGATAGAACAAAATGTTACCCAGTCCTGAACCGCGATTCCTATCATCAGTTGTATATTGGATTTCTCTGCTTCATAGGGTATTCAAGGGCTGATTGTTATGGATACAGGTCAGCATGCCTCAAATTTGGTATATAAGTAGTGCATGAGGAAAATTTAGGAGGTACAGTGTACTTGGGGAAAGGAAAGAGAGAAAATGCAGCCTGTGGTAAGCAGAATTCTAAGATGGTTCCTATGATCTTCACCCATTTGGGTATCGGTGGGGCCTGTGGTTTGCTTCCAGACAGAATCATATAGTAAAGGTGGAGGAATTTTGCAGCTTTAAATCAGTTGGCTTTGAGTTCATTAAGAAGGAGATTATTCTGGGTGAGTGAACTGGCTGTCACTGAGGTCAGAAGTCCTCTCTGTTAGCTCTAAGAAAGTTACCTTATCGTGAGAGGGCTTAGGGGAAGGTCATGTGAATTGAGGTCACAGTCTATCTTGTAACTTGCACATCTAACTAACTCAGATTCCTCGGGACTCGATGGTAAAAATGGTTCTATATTTGGGTCAGGGTAGACGTGGGGACTCCAGCCCTCCCTCTGAAACAGTCATGACTGTCTCAGTAGTCATAGAAATCAACTTGGTACATTGGGCCTCTTTAGTTTCGGGATGACCCTGGGACTATTTGAACCCCTGTCTCACTCTAACTCAGGCCTATTCTTTCTAGATCAGACACTTTTTTTTGTTGGTGACTTATTGGTAACCCTACATCTTGGGTGTTGTCTTAGTTATCTAACACAGCTGAAACAGAAATACCATGAGCAAATGGCTTTAACAAAGAGAAATTCATTTCTGCACAATGAAGTAGACTAAAGGTCCAAATTCAGGGTGTTAGCTCCCGGGGAAGGCTTTCTGTTTATGTTGACTCTGGTGGAAGGTTCTTTTCATCCATCTTCACCTGGACTAGGAGCTTCTCCACATAGGAACCCATGGTCCAAAGGATGTGCACTGCTCCTAACTCTGTTTTCTAGGTAGTATAAAGTCCTCCTGTCTCTGTGCTCACTTCTGTCTTTTATATCTCAAAAGACATTGACTCAAGACAGAATTCAATCTTGTAAACTGAGTCCACCACATTAACATAACTGTCACTTATTCTCCCTCGTTAACATTATACTGTCAGGATTTACAATACTTCAGGAAAATATAACATGGCAAAGTGGTAGACACACAATTCTAGGAATTATGGCCTAGTCAAACTGATACATTTATGTTTTTTTGGCAGGGACATAATTTAATCAATGACAAGTATCCATCCTTTTTCCACGTCATACCTGGATTTGGGGGAATGCTAATGCCTGCCTCTGACTCTGGATGGTAGCTTGGGGCTTAGACTTGAACTAATCAGCTTAACTTCAGCTTTAGGCACAGGTTCAATGTGAGCCACAGAATACTGTACTGGGGTTTCTGGCCCTTTTCTGAGTATCACTCATAATCGTACTGGCAACTATTGGCAACCCTGTATAAAGCTGACTGGAATCCCTGGGTAGGGCAAGTGGTTAACATGCTCTGCTGCTAAGGCTGGTGTTTGAATCCACCCAAAATGCCTTGGAAGAAAGACCTGGCAGTCTACTTCTGAAAAGCCAGCCATTGAAAACTCTGCAGAGCTTGGTTATATTTTGAGGTCATCATGAGTTGGAGTTTACTCAATGGCAACTGGTTAACTAGTATGAAGTTGACCACACAGAAGGACAACTTGAAAACTACGTGAATGCAAGACTTTGGTTTTATTACTGAGGCACTGAACTCAGTAAATGGTAAAAGCTCCCTTCCTCTAGACTTCAGTTTTATGATCCCTGAGCTCACTCTCACGTGAGACAGGTGGATTCTGGTTTGGGGTATGGCTTTTCTTAGTGAGGGCATATTTAGGTTAGCTAGAATTTTAGCCAAAAATAGTAGTGTTGGCAGAAGTAATTACCTTTTATTTGCATGTTTTAGAGATTTCAGAGCTCAGGTGACTCCACGAATGCTGGTAAATTACCCTCAAACCATTGTAACCTATATTTTTAACGTGTTGGCTTATATTGTTCTAAAAGTTACAAAGTTTATATCGAGATAACATTCCTAACATTACCTATACCATGATTATAACATTAATAAAAAGAAAAAATCTCGAAACTTTTGTAAGTGGGATTTGTATTTGCAAACAGACTTGCAACAGCACCTACTAAGTAGTACTTCATTAAGAAATGGAAAATCAAAAAATAGAGATTGAATATTTATAAAAAAAAATTTCTCCAACATTCAAATACTTAGTAAAGTCACTTTAATAACTGTCTGGAGTAGCTAGAACTAAATAGTCAGAATAACTCTTATGATGGCTAAATCACTTTAAGTAAGTGCAGCTAGCACACAGTCTACTTTGTTGTCTTAGAGTAATTCTTTCAGTTTTCCTAGGCAATAGCCTAAGCAACTCTTCAGTTTGGTTGCCCCATCTTGTGTCCACTTTCTTTATTAGCCAAGTCTGCTCCACCATCCTAAAAAAGTCTGAAACTGTAGCTTAGATGCTGGATTTGGTTTGAGATGGCAGTTTCCTACCCATTTCTTCCTTAGGGATTTCTTTCCTTCAGAGGATACTTTGTGTTTCCTGTGTGGTTTTTCTTTTTTTTTTTAATCTTCTCTTTGTATGAATCTAAAATGAATCAAAACCAAAAGTCCTCACTGAGTGTTTATGCTCCAAACTGTAATTAGGAGTCAAAGTATGAATATTTTATACTCAAAGAGTCACTGAAGTTTTGTAGTAGTTTAAAAAAATACATAAATGACTGCATTCATTTTTGTTGGCAAAAGTAGACTGTAGCTTGGAGAAAACAAAAACATAAGACAAGCCTTAATCATTAGTTTTAAACACGAATCTGAGCTTGTGTTTTGGGATGCTTGGGACAGTGGGGTGAGTGTAGTAGTACACAGTGTCCTTTGAAGGAAAGAACTACCAGAATGAAGGGAAACAGGGAAACAAAAATAAAAGCCACCCAAATGCTCCAATCTCTACTTGAACCAACCCAAATTTCAGGGCCAGTCTCAAAAGGCCCTGGAAGGAAAGAGATGTTGGGCCAGGGAGCCAGGATACAGATGCCTGTGGCTTCCTTCTCTGCAAAAATAGATTTATAAATAAGCCAGTTTTGGGCAAAGCCCTTTCTAAGCTGGAGAGACATAAGCAGTACCTTTGCTTTTGCTCTTGTGTTCGGTTTCAATGAGCTCATAGAGTTATGAGCTCATAGGCAACTTCAAAGGTGTGACGCACAGTTGAAACGGAAAATTAATACACGTTAATTAAGCATTTCCCTTTTTTCTTAAGTAAAACTGTAAAGTTTATCCTCTTAAAAGCATCTATTGGTTCACATGGAGGGATCCTGCTCAGTAATTCTCATTGAGTGATGCTCCAGCTTTAAAGAATTAGTAATCGGAGGGAAAGGGCATTTGGTTCATTTAACATTCAAATGAGACTACACTTAGCACAATGATCTGAGTTACAACAGCTCTCATTTGGAACACTTCTGTAGAAAGACATTTCAGTCTTAAATAATTTCTGGCATTCATTAAGTACCCAGATGTGTATTTTAATTGAGCCTGATGCCTATTGTTGTCGTTAGAGGCTGTCAAGTTGGTTCTGACTCATAACAACCCTATGAGCAACAGAACAAAACAGTGCCCTGTCTTGCACCATGTCCACAATTGTTTTTATGCTTAAGCCCACTGTTGTGGCCACTGTGTCAATCCATCTCTTCTAGGGTCTTCGTCTTTTTTGCTAATCCTCCACTGTACCAAGCATGATGTCCTTCTCCAGAGACTGATCCTTCCTGACAACATGTATGAAATATGTCATCTTTGCTTCCAAGGAGAACTCTGGTTGTACTTCTTCCAGAACAGATCTGTTTGTTCTTTTGGCAGTCCATGGTACATTCAACATTCTTCTCCAATACCACAATTTAAAGGTATCAATTCTTCTTCTGTCTTCTTTGTTCACATGTATATGATGCTATTGAAACTATCACGTCCATGTCTTGGGTCAGATGTATTTTAGTCCTCAAGATGGCATTTTTACTTTTGAATACTTTAAAGAGGTCCTTTGAAGTAGATTTTCCAAATGCAGTGAGTCTTTTGATTTCTTGACTGCCGCTTCCATGGGCATTGATTGTGGACCCAAGTAAAATGAAACCTTTGACAAGCCTGATACATGTTGCTTCCTTATAATGCTCTTGTCCTAATCTAAGTGAATTGTGTGTCATTTTTGAGGGAAAAAAAAAGAAGTTTCTAAATCTAATAGGTGGCTGCCAAGAGCACGACCATCTATGGGTGCTGGGAGCATGACCATGTAGTAGAGATACTTAAACGACCATTATTTCTTCTTTACCTCCATCCTTAAGGATTTTGATCCTGGATTCTCGGTCACATAAGTAGATTCAACATGCAAGCAGTTTGTAAAACTTGAGATACATGCTGTCTTGTTTGTCTAGTGCTGATGTAACAGAAGCAACTCAAGTGGATGGTTTTAACAGACAATACTTTATTCTCTCACAGTCCAGTAGGCTAGAAGTCAGAATTCAGAGTGCTGGTCAGGGGAAAGCTTCCCCTATGCCCCCGCTCTGGAGAAAGATCCTTGTCATCCATCTTCTTTTGATCTGGGAGCATCTCAGCTGAGGAAACTTAGGTCCAAAGAATGCTCTGTGCTACTGGTACTGCTTGCTTGGTGATATGAGGTCCCTGCATTGCTCTGCTCACTTCCTGTTTTTTATGTCTCAAAACAGATTACTTTAATACACTATATAATCTTCTAGATTTCATTAATTAATTGTTGATAATGTATCTCATTGGCATCATCACCACAGAACTTACAACACATAGGGAAGTCACATCTGATGACAAAATGGTAGAAAATCACACAATACTGGGCAACATGGCCTAATAAGTGTAACAGATATTTTCAATCCAAAATCCATGGCACATACAAAATGAAACAATCAAGTATCATTTTACCTATTATGTTGGCTTTGATCAACAGAGATTAACTACATAAATTCAGGTATAATCACACAAAAGAGCATGTATGCAGCTGTGTAAAAAGAATGGGCTAATTGGAATAAACCTGTGTTGAGAGATCTCCAAGTTATATTATTTAGAAAAAAAGCCAGGTGCAGAATAGTATGTATAGTTTTGTACCAATTGTATAAAATAAGGTATTCAACTATATGTATATTTGTAGAAAGTTTCTGAAAGGCTAGGTAAGAAATTATAAATACTGGTGATCGGTCAGGTGTGTAAAAGGGGCTTTCAAGGTAGAGAAAGGAGAATTTGCCATTTGTTTTATATCCATTTGTTTTTAGGTTTTTAAAAAAATCGTATGTAAGTACTACTTGTGTTATAATCAAGCTTGTTTAGATTGTTAATAACAAAAGTCCAACTGTGACCATGGTTCTGTACATCTTATATTAACCCAGACCATTTCCTGTTTCTGACCTGCTCCTGATCCAATTTCTTTGGCAACTTCTTTTGGGCTCAGTTCCTTAATCCTAGGAAACAAATTATAAATTGGCATTCACGTGCTCAGGCCTTCCCTAGCATACAAAATGTGCTGAATATCTGTATTCACTAAATCTATTCCCTGGGTGTAAGGACACCTGACTTCTTACTTCCCAAGTGATATTCACCCTCCCTACATTTTCCACTGGGCTTCATCTGAAAATGTCAACCTTCATGGAAACATTAATTCCATTTTCCTCATTTTGTCACTGTGATCCTTAAGGTTGTGTCAATTTGACTGAGTCATGATTCTCAGTGATTTGGCAGTTATGATACAGTTTGGCAGTCATATAATGATGTAATTACCTCTACGATGAGATCTGATATAATGTGTTCACATACTGATCTGCTATAAATAGCCAGTCAATTGAAAGGAAGCATCAAAGCAGAAAGGGCACTTAAAAGTTATTATCATAGTTAGAAGTAGTAGCAATGGGAAGGTGGTGGTTTGGACCATAGTGGTATCAGCAGTGGTGGTGGGAGGTGTCTACACACAGAATATATTTAGAAGAATGGTTTAACTGGCTTTTCTCACGGAATGGGTGTGGAATGTGTTAGGAAAATTAGAGAGCAAGGGTAAGACCTGGGTTTTGGGTCTGGACAACCCCATGAATGAAACTGTCATTTAGTAAAATTGGATACTAGGTAAGAAGGAAGATTGGACATGGGGTGAATGGAATGGGAAATGAAGTATTCTCTTAAGCACAATAAGAAGGAAGCATAAGAATTTGCAGGGCATTTCATTGCATGGATGAATCTGGAGGGCATTATACCGAGGGAAATATGCCAATCACAGAAGAACAAATGTTGTATGAGACCACTACCGTAAAAACACATGAAAAGGTTTACACACAAGGAAACACTCTTTGATGATTACAAGGGAGGGGAGGAGTGAGGATGGAGAAACACTAAATAGACAATACGTAAGAGGCAACTTTGGTAAAGGTAAGACAGTACATAATACTGGAGGAACCAGCACAACTTGTTTGAGGCAAGTTCACTGAAACTCCATAGACACGTCCTAATTCCCTGAGGGACTGAGTTACTGGATTGAGGACTTTGGGGACCATTGTCTCAGTGAACAGCTAACTCAGCTGGCATAACATAGTTAATAAAGAAAACATTCCAAATTCTACTTTAGTGAGTAGTATCTGGGACCTTAGAAGCCTGTGAGCAGCCATCGAGGATATTCCACTGGTCTCACCTCTTCAAGAGTGGGGAAGAGTAAAGAAAACTAAAGATACAAGGGAAAGATTATGCCAAATGACTAGTGGACTACACCTACCATGGCCGCCACTAGGCTGATTTAATTACAACTAAATGTGGTCTTCCTACCACCGTTGACTGATCTGACAGGAATTGCAGTAGGGGGTCTGGAACACAGCTGGAGAAAAAAAATGTAAAATAAAGTTCCAAAAAAAAAAAAAATAAAAGCCTAGACTTGCTGACCTGACAGAGACTGGTGAAATCCTGAGAGTATAGCCCCTGGACACACTTTCAGCTCAGTAATGAAGCCACTACTGAGATTCACCCTTTAGCCAAAGATTGGACAGATCCATAAAACAAAATGAGACTTAAGAGGCACCACAGCCCAGAGGCAAGGACTAACTGGTAATAGGAAACCCAAGATTGAGAAGGGAGAATTTTCACATGTCATAGAGTTATTAATATAAAACACTATGTATACTGTTTATTGAAAAACTAGTTTGTTCTGTAAACCTTTAACAATAATAAACAAATAAAATAGAAAGAAAGAAGCATGATATGGAAATCCCCGTATGGAGACTTCTTCAGTTTCTTGTATTTTGTTTGTTCCAGCCTGGACTTGTCCTCTTGTTTTTTTGCATGTTATTGAAGACATTGTGATTTCCTACATATTGGGCACCATTTGCTTTACTCAAGTATCAAAACGAGACATCTGTCTATATTAGAAATTGGTGGGAGGCCATGAGGGAGAGACAGACAGGACTAGACTTCCATGTTTTCCTTGTGCCAAGAAATGATTTTTCTCATTCAGTAAGGCTCTAAAAGACCTTACAAGGTTTCTATTTCCTTTTACCTTCAATTCATTGGCAAAGAAAGCTGGATTCCTAGAAACTAAGTAATGAGCCCAGAAGTGGAGTCACCAGAAGGCGAGCCCTTCTGGTATCACTGCAGAGTCTGTCATCACAGCGGGTATCTGTCATTGCCTCAAGGCCCCTGGGAGGGCTTCATTTTCCATACTAGAGCCTAATTACCTCTTCTACATGACCATATAGGACCACCCAATACAGTAACAAAAATATTCCTGCTTTATACTTGTCCCTGTCCCTAAACTGTGGGGAAAATCTCTTGGGGAACAATTTTGGCCAGTTATTTTGTCTCCTTCATCAAAAGAACTTATAGTAGACAATGATCGCTGCTAGTCTCACTCCTCTGCCCACAAATAGTCCAGACAAAGCAGCAAGAACACAAATATTGAAAGAAAACACTGGCTTTCAAAGACAGACTATTTGAGAAGAGCCAATGAGAAGCTATAAGAGAAAAACAGGACTTAATATTTGAAGTAAAATGTCCAGTTCTACCAGTAGTAAGGGAAATCCTGGTAGCTAGTGGTTAAATACTATAGCTACTAACCAAGTCTGCCTGGCAGACTTGAAACCTTATGGGGCAGTACTAGTCTGTCTATAGGGTCGCTATGAGTCAGAATCAACATGACGACAATGGGTTTCATATTATGGATCAGTAGTAGGGAAGTTGCACCTGCTAAGGGCAAAACACACTAACAAACTTAAAGAAAGACCATGAGGTCTCACTTCTAGAAAGTCCTACAAAACACAAAAACAAAAAAAATACTGCCATTAAGTTGATTCAGATTTATACAGACCTTTAAAGACAGAATAGAACTGTTCCATAGAGTTGCCAAGGAGTGCCCCGAATGTTCGAACTGCCGACCTTTTTCAATTAGCAGATGTAGCACTTAACCAACATGCCTCAAGGCTTCCCTAGAAAGTCCTAAGCACTCTAAAATACCTTTGTTTGAACGTGTCCTCTTGTTACACAAACGTGTTGTCTGAATGATTCATACAATGCGAATTCTGGTTGTAAAATTAAGTTCTGAATAAAACACTATGGAAAATCAAATATTAGAAGTTCATCTCTTAGAAGCTTACAATAGTGACTTGTCAATGTATGAAGTGAGGGTTTTAAGTAAGATCATTTGAGATTATGTGTATAGTGCTGAGCTATTTCAACCTAATTACATTAAAGTTGTATTTTCATTAAGGCTTCTTCCTAATGCAAGAATGTCTATTGAAGTTATTTTCATTTGCTTTCTCCTAAAAATCTGTCTTAGAAACTGTATTTATGTCTGACCAGGTAGTTGCTCTTAATAGCCATGATGCCTCAGTGGGAATAACTCCCGTTTCCCATCATGATGGTAAACTGTGAGGATTAAAAGAGCCAACAGTACAAACAGAACACAGGGCTGAGAGCCAAACACTATGTGTGGAAAAAGGTACTTCACCGTGTAATCACCACTATCAGGATCTATTTATCTTTATGTCTTCTGTGGCAAAAAACATGCATGCAGAGAGGTGGTTGTCGAGCTCCACATTTTGTAACTATTTTTTTGTTGAAAGCTTGGTGTTTGCCACCATTGACTAATGCAGACAAAGGAGACAGGGAAGCAACTTGCAGCAACCCTAGGGGTCAGGTTACTGCAAGGTCCAGGCAGTGTACAACTCCAGCTGATAAGTGAACATGGAGTGAAGAGAGGAGGGGAGTGTAGACAATACCAGGGCAAAGTTGAGGTTCACACCACGCTGGGATGCGGGGAATGGTCACAAAAAACAGCTGTTAGGTCCGGGCAGCAGTGCTTCCTCTGCATGGAAGATTCAGACTGCACACTGATCACTCACCATCTAGCCCAATTGTTTATTCCATAATACTTATATGCTTTCCATCCGATAGGAGCCTCTCCAGGTCCTGGTGATAGCTGCAGTAAACAAGGGGAAAATAGACCCCACACTCCTGATTCTATTTTTTTTTTTTAATTTCTGTTAGTAATTTTTTTCCTTTCTTCTGTTTCCAGAGTTTTAAAATTTTTTTATTTAACATGACTGAGTGGAAATGTACATTTCTGTATAAATTTACATGCCCACCTATGTGTAGCTTCCACTGCTCTCCATGTCTGGTGACAGCACACTATTTTTAAAAAAAAACCTATTGCCATTGAGTCAAGATGATACAGAACACTGTAGAACAGAGTAGAACTGCCCTATAGAGTTTCCAAGGAGTACTTGGCAAATTTGAACTGCCGGTTTTTGATTAGTAGCCGTCACACTTAACTACTATACCAACAGGGTTCTTTTATCATGTTGGCAGGGTGGATATAGACGATAAGGAGAGAAGCTAATAATCACACCAGAGCACTTCAGAAAGGGAATATTTTGTTGAAGAAAACAAAGTAAAACAGAATGGGAGCAAGGATGCAGGGGGTTGGTGACACGATGGTGGGAAAGGGACTTAAGCTGGAAGCTAGAGAGCCTTGGGGTTACTTATTAATTGCTGTATAGTTCCACTCCCACACCATTACTCCCAGTTTATTTTCTTCCAACACACAAGACTACAGGTGAGGGACTGTCTTAGGCTGGACTCTGTAGGAAAGCAAAATCATTGAAGTGTCTGTCTGTCTACAAATAAATATAAGTAGGTGTGTGTGTGTGTATATATGTATGGGGGGGTGAAGGGGTAGAGAAAGAGATTGGTACCAAAAAAATGACGCTCATGGTTGTGCAGCCTGAAAAGTCCTAAGTTTGTGGGTCAGTCTAGAAGCTTCTCTTGACTCTCGTAATTACAGGGATTGACAAACCTAAGATCCAGACTATTGAGGGTGATGAATCTACAGCTCAAAAAACTGCAGCAGTAATGAACAATACCAACTGTAAGATCCAGAGCTAGCAAAAGCGTGCAAGCTTTGCCAGAAAGTTCCCTATATTGGATACAGGATGCACCCCTAAAAGTAAACACTCTTTCAACTGATTGGGTGCTCACAACAGATCCCACCACAGAGGTGATTGCATTATATCAAGTCTCATCATGGAGGTAATTACATCATTACATAGATGCCAGGTTACATCATAACTGCCTGAGAACAACAGCTCAGCAAAGTTGACATATAACCTTAATAATCACATTCCACCCCTTGTCAACTTAGCACTTGTACAAACCTCCTTAAACCACACATAATCTCTGAATAAAGTCAATTATGAAGTCATACTTTCACCTAACGTAATACAACTAACACTTTTAACAACAAAAAGTACACTAGAACCTTATATTTTATAAATGAAGAAGATAATTGGCGTGGCTAAAAATACTTGAAGCACACATATAGTGAAGAAATATTCATAACAATTACAGTCCTTATTTCTGCAACTGGTCATGTGGTCATAACTCGTAATTACATCTGCTTCCTTCTACCACCCATTCTGTATTCCCTTTGCCTTCAACAAGCACCTCAGCTAGTCACGGTCCTTTGCCTGGTGAGGTGACAGAAACCTTTAATACTGAAGGATCAGGCCATTAGTTATCACATCAGAAATGGGTTGCTGCCTTTTTCCACTGACTTTAGTCACAAGGCATGATCATATTAAGAGATGCTATAAGGGATCGCCTGCATTTTAGACTTACTTTTCTTTACCTCTATTACGTGATATCAATCTCGTATCCTCTTGGTAGTCGGGATCAATCACATCAGTCAATTCACGTCTTTGCCTGTTGATTCACTGGCAATAGAAGCCTGAAGAGGTCGAGTGACATTCTTATTTTCCAGTTCAATGGACTTAGTGATGTGCCTCCAGGTGGGAATATTCCTCCCTTTGAAACTGAGACCTCTAGACATACAGAGTGTAGGCTCAAGGGAACAAGAAATAAAAAAATTAAAGTGGATCACTAGATGTAACAGTGAGTGGTACCACTCCGAGGTTAGCAGTGTTAGTACTTAACTACGGCGCCACCAGGGTTCCTCCTAAGTGTAAATCAATCTTTCATTTTGTGATATTGTTTTGAGTTCCTGTGATCATTAGCATTGTGTGTAAAGCTGACTGGGCCAAGATTCTCCATGGTTTGGCAGTTGTGATACAGTTTGGTAGTTGTGTCATGATAAGATTTGATATAAAGTGATAACCTCCATCATGGAATTGGCTGTAGTTAATTATTTGAAAAGAAGTTTTCTTTGGGGTGTGGCCTGTATCAAATTTCAGTAGACATTCTGGTGAGGTTTAATGCTTTTTTCCTACACTGGATCTTATAGCTGACTCCTGTTCAATTGATCTCTGGTTCTTAGGACTTGAACTAGCAGCTTAACTATGGTCTTGCCTGCCAGTTTTGATATTCACTGGTGTTTGCAGCCTGTGAGCAAGAGCCCTGCTGATTGACCTGACAATCTAAGGGTTTGCCAGTCACTGTAGTTATGTGAGTCAGGAGAAGCTGCCAGATTTTAGTGAGTTTACAAACTCACAGTTATACATTCTAGATCTGGGGATATCACTATAGGATGGGCTCAGGGGCCCATTGCACCTACTGTGAGATGGACATGAGCTAAGACTTCATTAACAACCTGACCTCACTATAATCCTATGCTAACTGGTAGGCCACCGTGAAGCTTTGGTCTCCAGAGATTAGTATCAGTTAACAGCCAATATCTAGTAATGCCTGGAAAGTTTGATTATTTCCTTTTCCACAATGGACAGTCACTCTTATAAATGGCTGTGCATCCTTCTAGGAAGGGCTGGGAGAAAGACTAACAGTGTAAGTTTATGGCAATGTAGTAAAGTTCTTCCTCACAGGAAACTGCCTCTCCTTCATTCAACTGCTTGTGAGTTTGTAAACTTTACACGCAATACTAATGATCACAGGAACTCAAAATGATATCACAAAATAAAAGATTTATTTACTCTTAGGAGGAGCCCTGGTTTCTCAGTGGTTAAGTACTCAGGCTTCTAACCTGAGTCAGCAGTTCATATCTACCAGAAGCTCCTTGAAAACCCTATGGGTCTGCTGTGAGTGCTAATCAATTAATTGTCAGTGAGTTTTGTTTCTGTTTTACACTTAGGAAGAAAATTGTAAATTTTCTAAGTAGTTAAGAAAACTACTTATCAAAATTTAAAAAGAAGAAAAACATAAAGACTTGGTAAACACAAAATCAACAATGGAAGAAATGTCAAAAAAAATCTACAAATAAACTCAGCACAGAAAGTTAAGCAAAACTAAGAAACCAACATCAACACCACCAAAAAAAGAGGCACAACAAAATTACAGCGGCAAACGTGTACCTATTGATGGTCACACTGTGTGTAAATAGCTGAAATGCACCAGTAAAGGGACACAGACGGAAACAGAATGGATTAAAAAGCCTAACCCATTAATAGGTTATCCATAAAAGAAAATCCTTACACATAAAAATGTAAGCTGAAACTCAAAGGATGGAAAAAATATATCAGGCAAACAATAACCATGAAAAAGAAGGAGTGGCAATACTAATCTCTGATAAAACAGAATTTAAAGCAAAATCCATTGTAAAAGGTTAGAAACAATACTACATAATGACTAACAGTTATGTCCTCTTGGTGTATATATTGGGTGTGTATGTATTTATTATAACTGTGTCCTCAAAAATACATAAAACAAGCTGCTAAAGAATTGAAAAGAAAACCAGACAATCCCACAATAACAGTATGAGACTTCAACACACTGTTTTTGGTGAAGAACACAAAAAGCAGAAAGAAACTCAACAAAGATCTAAAGGCCACCATTAACCAACCCAACCTCCCAGACATATACAGAACATCCTACCCAACAATGGCTACGTATACATTCTCTTTCCAACAGAGATGGATCGCTCTCCAGAACAGACCACATTTTAGGTCATAAAACAAGTCTCTACAAAATTCAAGACATCAAAATATTATAAAACATTTTTTCTTTGAACACAATGCTATGACAGTAGCAATCAATAACAAAAAGAGAATAGAAAAATCAAACACATGGAAAAAGAACAATGTCTTGTTTAAAAACCACTGGGTAGTAGAAAAAAGCAAAAGATGGAATGTAAAATTCCTATAATCAAATAAGAATGAAAAAGCATCTTACCAAAACTTCTGGAACACAACAAAAGCAGTGCTAGATCAATTTATAGCAATACAGGGGCACATCAAAAAAGAAGAAAAGGCCTAAGCCAAAAGAATGAAACAAAAACAAACAAAAGAAGTCCGCAGTTGCCAGAAGAAAGAAAATAATAAATAAGAGCTGAAATAAATGAAACAGGGAACAGAAAAATAAGAAAAACACTAAGATGATCAGAAATTCGTTATTTGAAAAATCAATAAAATCAACAAACCACTTGCCAAACTGACAAAAGAACAACAAGAAAAGAAGCATATAACCCAAATAATAAATGAGATGGGCAGTGGTTAAGAGCTATGGCTTCTAACCAAGCAGCAGTTTGAATCCACTAGCCTCTTCCTGAAAACCCTGTGGGGCAGTTGAGGATGTCATTTATCACCACTCATATTAGACATTGTGCTAAGAGTTCTAGATAGAACAAGAAAGCAAAAGAAAAGAAAAGATAAAGAAAGAAAAGGAAATAAAGGGCATTTAGATTGATAAGGAAGAAGTAAACCCACTTCTATTTGCAGATAATATAATCCTATACATAGAAAATCTTAAAGATTTCATGAGAAAGTTATTGGAACTAATAGATTTAATAAAGTAGCAGGATTCAAGATTAACATACAAAAATCAGTTGAATTTTATACACTGACAAAGAGAACTTCAGAAAGGAAATCAAGAAAACAATACCACTCACAATAAACCAAAACAAAACTCACTCCCATAGAGTCAATTCTGACTCATAGCAACCCTGTAGGACAGAGTAGAACTGCTCCAAAGAATATCCAAGTAGCACCAGCAGATTCATACTTCCAGTCTTTTGGTTAGCAGATATAGCACTTAACCACTACCCCCAAAAGATAGAATACTTAGGAATAAATCGAACCAGGAATGTAAAATACCTATACAAAGAAAACCGCAAAATGCTACTGCAGGAAGCCAAAAGGGATAAACATATATGATGTGGAAAAACATAGCATTGCTCATGAATGAGAAAAATTCTCATTGTGAAAATACCAATACCTAAAGAGATACATAAATATTATGCAATCCTAGTACAAATTCCAACAGCATTCTTGAATGAGATGGAAAAGCTAATCCCCAATTTTGTATGGAAAGGAATGAGAACCTGGAGAGTAAAGCATTATTGAAGAAGAACAAAGTAGGAAGCTACATGCTACTACCTGACTTCAGAACTTACTATACAGCCAGGGTAATCAAAACAACTTGGTACTGCTACACCAACAGACACCTTTACCAGTGGAACAAAATTTAAGGACCATAACATAAGTCTATCAACTTAGGAACAGCTGCTCTGTCAAAGGTTAAAATCCATCAAATAGGGAAGACAGTGTCTCTGTAACAACTATTGTTGTTGTTAGGAGCTGTCAAGTAGGTTTTGAGTCATAGCAGCCCTTTAAACAACAGAATGAAACACCACTGGTCCCGTGCCATCCTAACAATCATTGCTATGTTTGAGATCATTGTTGTGGCCACTGCAATCCACCTCACTGATGGTCATCTTCATTTATTCTGACCCTCTGCTATATCGAGCATGACGTCCTTCTCCAGAGAAGGATCCCTCCTGATATCCAAACTAAGTGAGATGAATTCTCCCTAACTTCTAAGGAACATTGTGTTCCTACTTTCAAAAGAGAAGTGTTCATTCTTCTGGCAGTTCATGGTATATTCAGTTCTTTTCACCAACTGCAACAATTCTTCTTCAGTCTCCCTCATTCAGTGTGCATGCAAATGAGGAAGTTGAAAATACATGGTTTGGGTCAGGCACATGTTATTCCTCAAAGTGACATTTTTGTTTTTTAACACTTTAAGGAGGACTTACGCAGCTGATTTTCCCAATGCAATATGTCATTTAATTTCTTGACTGCTGTTTCCATGGAAGTTGATTCTGGATTCAAGTAAAATGAAGTCCTTGACAACTTCAGTCTTTCCTGTTCATCATGATGTTACTTATTGGTTCAGCTGTGATAATTTTTGTTTTCTTTATGATGGAGTATAATCCTTACTGAAGGCTCTAGTCTTTGATATTCATTAGTAAGTGCTTCAGGTCTTCTTCCCCTTCAACAAACAAGGCTGCCTCACCTACTCAATGTAGGTTGTTAATGAATCTTCCTCCAATCCTGATGCCACATTATTTTTCATATAGTCCAGCTGTTGGATTATTTGCTCAGCATACAGGCTGAAAAAGTATGGGTGAAAGAATATAAACCTTATACACACCTTTTCTGATTTTAAACCACACAGTACTGCCTTGTTCTGTTTGAACAACTGCCTTTTAGTCTATGTACAAATTCTGTATAAACACAACTAATTATTTTGGAATTTCCATTCTTTGCATTGTTATTCACAGTTTGTTATCATCCACACTGCTGAATACCTTGGTAGAGTCAAAAAAACACAAGTAAGCATCTTTCTGATATTCTCTGCTTTTAACCAAGATCCATCTGACATCATAATGATAGCCATCTTTCCAAGTCCTCTTCTGAACTCAGTTTAAGTTTATGACAATTCCCTGTCATTGTACTGCTGCAATCTTTTTTGAATGTTCAGTAAAATTTTACTTCTGTGGTATTAATGATACTGCTCAATAATTTCTATATCCTATAGGATCATCTTTCTTTGGAATGGCCACAAATATGGATCTCTTCTAGTCATTCAGTCAGGTAACTGTCTTCTAAATTTCTTTGCACAGAAGAGTAAATACGTCCAGCATTGCATGCATTTGTTTAAACATCTCAACTGGTATTCCATCCGCTCCTGGGGCTTTGTTTGATACTGACTGTCTGTAGAAAAATTCAGCAAGACTCATATTACACACCATACACAGAAACTAACTCAAAATGAGCCAGAGACTTACATATAAAACCAAAATCTAGAAAGATTGTGAAAGAAAAGTAAGGAAAAATGTTAGGAGCTCTAATACATGGGATAAATAAAATACTAAGCAAAACTAAAAATGTGCAAACAGCAGCAGATGAGGTAGATAAAGAGGATCTTCAACAATTATACACTTACACTCATCAAAAGACTGTTTTAAAAAGGTAATATGAGAACCTACAAACTGTGTGAAAAATTTTCGACTATGACGTATTTGACAAGTGTCTCGTCTTTAAAATTCATAGAAAATGCACACATCTCAACAACAAAAAGATAAATAATCCCATTAAAAATGAACAAAGGATATGAACAGACATTTCACCAAATAATACATTTAAGTGACTAACACATGAAAAAATTCACATGATCATTAGTTGTTAGGGACAAGCAAATAAACATTACAATGAGATAGCATCTTACTCCAACAATGAGGGCACTAATCCAAAACAAAAGAGAAAAGAACAAATGTCGGAAAAGTTGTGGGGAAGCTGAAGCTCTTATACACCGCTAGTGGGGATGTAAAATGTTATAACCACTATAGAAAATGGTGTGGTGCTTCCTTAAAAAGCTAGAAATAGAATACCATATGATCTAGCAATATCATTCCTAGGTGTATACCTTAAAGAAATAAGAGCCGTGACATGAATGGGCATATGCACAGCCATGTTCACTGTAGCATTACTCACAATAGCAAAAAGATGGAAACAACCTAAGTGCCTATCGAGGGATGAATGTATAAACAAGCTGTGGTACACATACAGGGTGAAATACTGTGCAATGATAAGGAATAACAACGAATCTGCAAAACATCTCACAACATGGATGAATTTAGAGGACACTGTGCTGAGTGACGTAAGTCAAATCACAAAGAGATAAATATTATATGAGACCACTATTGTTAAAAAAAGAAAAAGTTTACACACAGGGAAAAAAGAATTATTAGATGGTTACCAGAAATGATAAGTGGAGGAACAATTACTGACCAGATAAGAGACATATATTAATATTGATGAGGTGAAAAGCAATACAGAATATGAGGGAAGTCAGCACAACATGTGCAAGGCAAAGAAAGACACTGAGAAGAATGCAAGAATAAAGGACAACTGTGGCAATTACTATAACATAGATACTATTGCTATAATAATACTAACCAACAATAATCTACATAGGTGTATAAGCATGTTGAAGAGGTGCTGGAGTGTACAAAGGAGCACACTCACCTGCAGATACAGATTTAGTTGTGGATATGTCTATATATGCAACTGTAGTTGCTGTTCGTATGTTAATAAAAACAAAAGAGGCATGGTCATGGAAACTTTTCAGATGTAACCAAATACCTCGCACAACAAAATTTCTAGCCTGGAAGGTGAAGGGCCATAGACTCGGGCCACATCAACATCAATTAGCATAACATAATTTGTCAAGTTCTTCATCCTACTTTGGTGAACAGCATTTAGGATCGTAAAAGCTTGAGATCAGCTGTCTAAAATAGAACTATCAGTGTCTTCCAGTCCAAAGCAAAGGGGAGGGAAGAAAATCAAAGATATAAGAGGTTAATCCAAAGAACTAATGATCACATGAACCACAACCTACATGACATTGAAACCAGAACAACTAGACAGTGCCCAGTTATCATTATGCACAGCTCTGACTGGGATCACAGCAGAGGATCCCTTACAGAGCTTGAGAAAAACATAGAACAAAAGAATCAAATTCACTGAAAAGACTAGAATTAATCACCTAACAGAGATTAGAGAAACCTCTGAGGTTATGGCCCTAAGATACCCTTCTGACCTGGAATTGAAGCTTTTCCGAGAGACCGCTGAACAATAAACAGGCTCATAAAATAAGCAGTAATACCTGAGAAGAACATGCTCCTTAGAACAATCAACTAGATCAGATTAAAAGGACAGCTTCAAGCTGTCAGAGCATTTTGGCATGCTTCAATTTTTTCTCCAGCCACTTTCAGTCACTGCACAGTTGAGAGTGACCTGAACAAGCACATAATCAAGAGTGACAGGTAGCAGGACTCAGATGGCCTTTCTGCAGCATATGCTCTTGTACCACACCCCAGCCAACAGCACCTGCACTGTGTTTGGTTGAGCTGTGCCAGCTTGGTTTCAGCATGCAGAACTGTGCTGCAACAAAGAATAACAATGAGAATTTATAGGGGAGACAGCAACACATGGGGCTACCTTCATAGGGATTTTAACTTAAAAGAAGGACCAAATTAGCAAGTAAAACTCACTCTAACAGATGATTTCATTTTATTTTCCTTTAGCACCTTCGATACATATACCTAAATGCACAGAATGAAAGGACGTCTACATTACTAAGCAAGAATACCTCTGAACAGGCTGCCTTTTACCTTCAGCCTATGCTGTGTCTTATTAAACACCAGTCTATCTGAAAGAGCCAGTCAAATGACACTGTTTCTTTGACCTGAAAACAAACTTGGAGCCAATGTGTACCCTATCCGTTTAGTCATCCAGACAACAAGATTAATTCTGTGTTGTATCAAATTACCTAACAGAGGATGAAATAGATTATTTCTCAAGGCCAAAGGAAGAAAGCTGAACAAGCCATTTGAATATCTAGTTAAATTGGCCCTTGAATTACTGTTTATTAGCTACAAGATCATCAGTCCTAAGAATCAAAAGTCATGTGTGTATGTATATATGTATGTGTGTATATATATATATATATGTAATAGCTTTTGTCTTGCAGGGAGCTTTGAATTGCTTGTGAAGGAAAAGGAATATCTCCTGTCTAGCACCATTAACAACTGCATCAGCATAAAAATGCCTAGGAGGACACATTTTATAAACGCATAAGAAGTGAGAGACTGGTGATGTTTAGAAGGAAAAGACACAGAAACACTTTATCAGTTCTGAAAAGGTGATAAATGTGTAGTACTTGAAGTCCACAGGGTGGTTCTTAGATACTTTGTACAAGGAAACTGGAGGGACCAGGAGAAGGAACTTGGTGCAGTACCCTCCTCCTGTCAGGATGTCCTACCACAACCTCTCAATATACACAATCCATTTCATCTGGACTCCAGAAAAATGGAGAGACCTGCGCCATATTTTCTTACTTTGCTCCTTTTTAAAAATTACGGTGCAGCAACAGTTTCATCGCATTGTTCCATCACCCTGGCAAAGGAATAGCATTATCTCTATCAAAAGCTCTCATGCTATAATAAATTTGGTTTTGCAGGATCAGTCCTCTTTAGATTCATTCAGACTCTGTTTCCATTGCAGAGTGCTTCTGCGTTTATGTGTGTGTGGATCAGTTCCTTCTTGGAAATTTCCCCTTTTCCCAGACCCTGGGAGGCAGTAATCTTCTGCCCTGGTCTGCAATCCACTGGTTTCTTTATCTTCCTTAAGAACAAACAGAGGTAAGTGCCTATGTTTGAGGATGAACTTACCTTAATAGAAATTTTTAAAAGTAAAATTTCACCTCTTCTTTATACCATGCCTTCTTTTGATTTTTCTTTAGCAAATCCTACAAAAAAAGAAAGAATTGGGTTGCCACCATTCTATATAAATATAAAACAGTAAAATATTAGAGGTCTTTTTATCAATTATTATTATCAAGAAGAGTCTCCGTTACATGATAGAAAAGAAATGTAGGTAAACATTTAGGATGTGGTTTTAAATTTGACAGGCTAGATGGGCTTTGAGCAATAACTATTACCCAGACCCATCCTATTCAGTTTTCAAGGAGTTATTCAAACTGACAAATATGCTGGACTTCAACTTTGTCCGGATCATGAAATCCTCTGAAAACATTTTTAAAAATGTTTTTTATTAAAAATAGCCATTAGGGGGAAACCTAATTAGCAGAAATTCTGCTCTAGAGTTCTTCAATAGCTGGGGGAATATTCTCCCCTGTAACTGTGAGAATTCTCCTGTGATACTGTCTTATATATCCTATTATTGTCAAGAAACACCACTGCCCAGTTAAAACTTTTTTGTTTGTTTTTTAAGCATCACTTTCTTGTTTTTTATTTCTTTATTAATTACAGTAAAAGAATAAAATTTCTAACATCTGTCAATTATCTCATTTATGATAAACCCTCAGCCCCCCCACCTACCCAGGTAGCCAATGCACTCATTTTTTTTCTGTGGATAATTCTTTTGTTAAGTCCTTATAACAGGGGTCTCATACAAAATTTGTTCTTTTGATACTGATTGATTTCATGTAGCATGATCTCTTCCAAATGAGACTATGTTATGAGCTGTTTTCTAAAATTGTTGTTGTTTTTTATCATAGCATAGTGTTCCATTGAGTATATGTACCACAGCTTGCTTATCCATTCATCTGTTGAAGGGCATTGGGATTGATTCGAACTTTTTGCTATTGTGGACTGTGCTGCAACACACATTCATGTACATGTGTCTATTTGTGTGACAACCTTTATTTCTGTCTGTTTCCTGACACTAGGCTTTTAAAAGGGCTGGCTGCTTTCTCCAAAATAACTTTATGTATCTGCTCACATCTGTTGCATGTACTTCTTAAGAAACTAAATTTCCTCTAAGTAATTGTATTTATTTAAAGGTTTAAATCTTCTCAAAATGACTCATATCCATTAGTTTCCTATTTGTGTTTTATTAGAAATGTTTTAAAGAAATTTGGCAGTCCATCTTCTTACTGGGAAGACACAGTAAAACTGCAGTTCTTCCTTGAAGTCATTCTTTAAGGAAAAAAAAAAATGATTGGAATGAAATTCTCGTGTCTGCTTGTTCAGGTTAATTTTGTAACAACCCCGATTCCTGGATTTTAAAATTCATGAAAATCTAGATTAGGTTCCTCAGAGTCAAACAGTTGTTCTTGTAACCTTCCCTACCACAGCTGACTAGTGCCCGCTTGCCAAAGTACTGGTGCAGTGGGACAAGGAACAGTGAGAAGTCAGGCTAGCGGATTCTTACGTGTAATACAAACAATTCATATACCTTGTACCCACTTCCCTCCTCAGACACCAGCCTACACACAGTGTCACAGCCTTGCTTGGACATTGTCACCCGTCACATTATCGCTAATCTGTTAGAAACACTCCTGACATTGTTCCCCACTCACTGTCACTGCTCTGCTGGGAACCCCGCCCTCACTATTATTCCACATACGCTGTCAGTAATCTTTTGGGAGCATTTCTCCTCCCGCAGTGTCCTAAATACAGTGTCAGTGCTCTTTTGGAAACATTCCTCCGCCTCTGTTGTCCCACAAATACTGTCACTACTCTGTAGGGAGCATGTCCCTTCTACATACATGCTGTCCACCACACAATTTTATCACATTGTCTGTCAACTAAAACTACATACCTCAACCTTATTAACAGCCACAAGTGGCCATGTGATCAATTTTAGGAAAATCAAGGGCAAACAGAAGGAGTTTATAGAAGGATTGACTCTTCCTCTCTCCTTCCTGAGGTTTAGAATGAGAGTGGGTAGGCACCACCTTGGATCAGGAGGACAAGAACATCCACTGGGGATGATGAAACAGCAAGTGACGAGATATCCAGGTCCCAATGCCAGCCCTAAAATGTCCAGTTTCAGATATTTTTAACTTGAGAAACTTAAAACACTGGGGTTTGAGCCACTATTCTGAGAGTTTTTGTTACTCGTAGCTCACGATGTACCTTAGGACACAAAAAGAAGATCCTATCCTTTATATGAAAAATGAATACTTGGAAAAGTACCTCTCCACTCCCCCAAAAGTATATATGATTTATGCTTCTTTTGTAATGAAATAAATTTACATTTTGGCACTTTACTATTTGTTACAAAGTGGAGTTACTTTCCTAACTTAGAAGGAAAAATAGCTACTGTTAAGTCAATTCTGACTCTAACTCAGAAACTGAACATTGCTTGGGTAACACCAGGTTTGTTGGAGTATGGTTTTAAAAATTTAGTGGACATTCTATTGATGTTACATGCAGACAAATACAGAAATCCAAAGGCAAAGGGCACTCTAAAATTTGACATACAATGCATGTTGTGAAACATATGTAAAAAGAGTCTTATTTTAGACAACACATTTCTAGTTACAGAAAGAAACGCAAACACACAGAAGCAATGTGCTGAGGGGGCATTTATCAGAATGAATGTGCATGGCACCCCTGGGCTGTAGGACAAATTGGTGATGGTTAATTTTTTTCCCTTTTGTTTAACTCTATTTTATCATTTTTAAATAATTAGCCTATATCAACTCTACTCTATTTTCTAATTTTTGAATAATTATCTAAATCTCCCCTGCTGTTTAAAGAGTTCTACAGTATGTATTTCTTCCCTTAGTCTGAGCTCTGTCCTGTTAATGTATATAAAACACTAGAAGTTGAGTAGTTTTCCGTAAGTCCAACCTACACTCCAATTGGGCCAGACAAAAAGGTTTGAGCAAGGACAATCCTATCAGCTCTCAGAAACTGTTCCTTTTCTCAGTTAATTTATTTGGGAGTTTGCCCTCTTTCACTTCTGGGCAACTTTGTGTTTCCTGCTTTTAACTCCCTGGACAACTTAAGCTGCCTATGCTATGAAGGAGAGATTAGTGGCCTGTCATGAGGAGAGAAGTTATCAAAAGTTTGTGTAAGAAGACGTTTGCTACAACTCTGTGTCCATGCAGACAAGTAACACAGCTGACGACTGAAAATCAGACAGGCAGAGACAAACTGTAGTCAAGTCAACTGTTTGCTAACCTCAGAGGTGTGCTTGTGTCTGCTGAGGCCTGGACAGCTTGTATTGGACTGTGATTTAAAATATAGTTCTATGCATTAAGGGATTTTAATACTTGTTGACTGACTGCCCCAGCTGGCTTTGGCCTCCCTGAAAAAGGTGGGAAACTGTAAATAAACCTGAGGTATTGCCATAATAAAACTTGCTGTCCAAGAACTCTGTCAAGATGAATAATTAATTCCTTTTAGAAGGGCAAAATGTTCTTCTCTGAAGAATGACACTGGTATTGCTAAACTTAACATCATCTGAATAGAACTTTAGATTGTTTTGACTCTGTTTTTACTACAATAGCAGCTAGAGATCTCCTAGAAATCCAAACACTCCCTTGTCGAGACATTTCAGGCAAAATGCAACTTATCTTGACACTAGTGGTTTGCTTTGTGTTCATTATCTTGGAATGTTAGGATAGAAATGGAGCTTGAAAGATTGGCCCCTTTTGGCACCAACCTAAGACAAAGACTGCATCTAAATCATGTAGCATTAGCATCATATGAAAGTGAATCTCAACTAACCTCTCCTCTCATCCCTTTCCCCTTTTCTCTCTCTCTCTGTCTTTCTCTCCAGGAAGAGAAATTTTACAATTTACCTAGGTAAACCATATCTAGCATTTTCACTGTATCCACTGTCACAATGATGTCTTTGTGTTTAATCCAAATCTTGGAGAACTGATTTGTTAATTCATTATAGTTTTCTCTTCAGTGGAAATAAAATAAAATCTGATGCTATGTCCTGCAATGAGATTTAGACAAACTTAATATAGACACACAGACAAAGACACACACACCAGTTAACTCATCAACTTGGATGAGAATGGATCAAAACAGATTTCTTCATTAATTCAAGGTAAACCCTGGCTCTTCATCATGTATTTATCTATTTCCAGTCTCCTCTGTGTGCCCACCACCTAGACTGTATTTTCTACTCCAGCCAGAGCTTGTGAAAAATACTGGCACTTATTGAAAAAAAGTACATATAAAAAATTATATACATTAAAGCACTACTGCCTTTGATGCAGCATTCTACTTTCTTCCATTTTTGTTTCCCTGTGCAGGAACAGGGGCTGGAGACCTCTAGACTTGAAGGATGTTCTCCCGGTTCCTGTCATAGAGTTATCTGCTGAGCAAGCAGGGACCTCAGCCACGTGTCCCTTTGCTAAGCTGTCCATAGCATTATGGCCCTCCCGACAGAGCTCCAGGAAATACAGTGAAAGTGAAATGATGTAAGTTCATTATTTTATGCACATAACTGGAAATATCTGTGGTACCTGATATTTTTAATTGAATAAAAATTAGTTTGTGTCAGAATAGTTTAGCCCGAATGGAATAAAAATCCATCCAAATAGTAGTGGTTTCCAATTGAATTACATGTATAATACTTACCTATCCTGTCCTGCACCTCGCTGGTATATTTATCAACTGACATTATCTCTGCTTAAAAAAAAGAAAAGAGAAAACATTGCCATCAAATTAATTTCCAATCACAGAGACTACAGGACAGAGTAGAACTGCTCCTTAGAGAGTTTCTCAAGAGTAACTGATAGATGTGAACTGCTGACTTTTTTGTTAGCAGTCCTACCACTTAACCATTACGGCACCAGGGTTTCCTCATCTCTTGTAGCATTCTTGAAATCTAAACTAGAAATAAGGATTGAACACTCAGTTAAAAGAGACTGATGATTTAAAAATTAGGCAAAACTAAATTTGTCCCTTGAATTTTTTTTTTTTCCTTTTGGAGTGGCTTCCCATCTGAAACTCCACTTGAGTCTTGTGAACAAGACTGTGCTTAGTTGTTTCATTTGTATGATGGATATGTTAGAGAAAGAGCAGTGTTTTAAGTGTCTTGATTTATACTTCTGAGATGCTGACAGATTTGGGCGACAGACAAGAAGACTCCTTCTTCTCACTGTTCAGTGTGCCCCTGAGCAAAACTTCCTTGGCAATTTTGATGACTAGGTTACAGAACGAAAAACAAAAATATCACAAACAACTCAATAGCATCTTTACTTGCAAGTGAGTTCTCAGGGATAGCCAAAAGTAGTCATTTAGGTGGTATTTTGGTAAGTTGTACCATTAAGCCTTTCTGGAACTTTTCTATTAGCACTCTCTGTTTTCTGTGCTTTTAATAGCCTTTTCAAAGAACGAATTAAATTATGTCTTTTACAGCCCTTACATCAGTCTAGTTTATATACTCAGATTGCTCATTGGAGTGTGTCTTCTAAAATATGGATCCTGAGAGTTGCAAATCTCAGCTCCTACAGCAACACCATGGAAACCAAGAATTCAAGTCATTTGTGCTCCCCCAATATGCAGTCTAAACCAAAAGAGAAAAGAAAAAAAAAAGAAGTGGGAAGAAAAACCCCTGCACAGACAACAAAAAAATGAACTATTTCTATGTATTGCATGTTTTGAGGAGACAGTGTAGTTCACCTTGGCTTTGGGTACAGGCTTAGAGAAGAGGCTTCCTGGATTCAGATCTGAGCTCACCAGTCACTATCTGTGTAACTTTGAGAAAGTTACCCAACCTTTCTGGACATCACATGTCAAGTGGAGACAATAACAACAGTCATGAGAATTAAATGAGCTAGTGAATGCCATGTACTTAGACGAATGCTTGGGATCAGGCAGAAATGACCTATAGGGTTTACAAGGAGCCTCTGGTGGATTTCAACTGCTGATGTTTTGATTAACATCCTGAGCACTTAACCACTGAGCCACTGGAACTTGTCCTAAATTTAAAACACCTTTTTTTCCCTTTCTTTTTAACATTTTATTGTGTTTTAAGTGAAAGTTTACAGTCTAGTCAATTTGTCATATAAAAACCCACACATACATTGCTTGTAACTCTAGCTACTCTCCCGTACCCTAACAGAACATTCCTCTTTTCTACTCAGTATTTCCCATGCCCATTCTACTAGCTCATGTCCCCCTCTACCTTCTCATCTCACCTCTGTGTAGGAGTTGCCCAGTTAGTCTCATGTATCCACTTAAACCAAGAAGTACACTCTTTGCCAGCATCATTTTATGTGTTAAAGTCTAGTACAATTTTTGTCCGAAGAGTTGGTTTTGATAATGTTTTCAGTTGTGGGCTAACAGAGTTCAGGACCCATTTCTTCCGGGGAACCTGTGGTCTGTCAGACCTTCAAGTCTGGTCTAACAGTTTGAGTTCTGCATCCATTTTTCATCCCACTGTGTCAGAAATGCTTTATTGTGGTCCCTTGTCAGGGCAGTCATTAACAGTAGCTGGGTGCCATCTAGTTCTTCTGGACTTGTGCTGATGTAGTCTCTGGATTACTTGGTCGTTTCTGTCCCCTGAGTTCCTATTGTCTATCTTTGATGTTCTTCATTCTCTTCTGCTCCAGGTGGGTTGGGACAAATTAATGTTATTTACATGGCCAATTGCTAGTTTCTAAGACCCCAGACACCACTCCCTAAAGTCAGATATAAAAGTTTCTTAAAAAACTTTTTTTATGCCAGCTGTCATTTGTAAAAGGTTTCAGGTCCCCAGATCCCTGCCCCTACTGCTATGTCCTTCAAAATGTTATGTTATATTTGGGAAGCTTCTTAGATTTTGGTTTAGTCCAGTTGTTTTGACTTCTTCTTCCTTTTTTTTTGTTATGACCGAGTGAAAATGTACATTCCCATATAAATTTTCATGCCCACCTATGTGCAGTTTCCACTGCTCTCCCTACCTGGTGACAGCAGACTGTTGCTCTCTGCTCCATGCATGTCTCATCTTCCCAACAGTCTCCTTTCCCCTCCTCTCCACCTGCTCCCCTTCCTCCAGCCAGTGGTTAGCAGGATGATATCCTATAGATGCATAGGACCGTAAAGTGCACCCAATAGACGATCACTCTATGTCGCCAAGTCCAATCCATTGCTGTCTGAAGAGTGGACCTTCATTATGATTTATGGGCAAGGGCAGCATCAGGGCCAGGGGCCATGCTCCCAGGAGAACCCCAAAGCCTCTGAAGTTGGGTAATGAGAGGCCTCCTAGTGTGTTCTTCTTCTTTAGTAGTACTTTACTTATTTGGGGTTTCTTCCCTTTCCAAACAAAATTGGTGATTTGTTTCTCGATCTCAGTAAAAAATGACGCTGGAACTTGTATTGGGATTACATTATATAAGTAGATTGCTTTGGGTAAAACAGACATTTTCACAATGTTAAATCTTCCTATCCATGAGTAGGGTAGGTTTTTCCATTTATCTAAGTCTCTCTTAGTTTCTTGTAGTAAGGGCTTGTAGTTCTCTTTGTAAAGGTCAGTTATTTCTCTGGTTAGATTCATTCCTAGGTACTTTATCTTCTTAGGGGCTATAGTAAATGGTACTGATTTGATGATTTCTTCAGTAACAGTCTTGTTGTTGGTAAAAAGGAAGCCTACTGATTTATTTATGTTTATCTTGTATCCTGAGACTTCTATCAGTCTGATTAGTTTACTTGTAGATTCTTTGGGATTCTCTGCATATACAATCATATCATCAGCAAATAGGGAGATTTTGACGACTTCCTTGCCAATTCAGATGCCCTTTATTTCTTGGTCTTGTCTAATTGCTCTGCCTAGAACTTCTAGTACAATGTTGAATGGGAGACATGAGAGTGGGCATCCTTGTCTAGTTCCTGTTCTCAAGGGAAAGTCTTTCAGTCTCTCTCCACTCAGGATGACGTAGGCAGTTGGCCTTGTATAAAGGGCCCTCATTGCGCTGAGGAATTTTCCATCTATGTCTATTTTGCTAAAAGCTTTTAGCATGAATGGGTGTTAGACTTTATCAAATGTCTTTTCTGCATCAATTGACAGAATCAGGTGATTCTTGTCTTTTGCGACATTTGTGTAGTTAATCACATTAATTGTTTTTCTGATGCTGAACCAGCCTTGCATCCCTGGTATGAATCCAACTTGGTCATGATGGATTATTTTTTGGATATGTTGTTGTATTCTATTGGCAAGGATTTTGTTGAAGATTTTTGCATCTAGATTCATGAGTGATATCGGTCTGTAGTTCTCCTTTTTGGTTGGGTCTTTCCCTGGATTTGGTATCAAGGTTATGTTGGCTTTATAGAATGAGTTTGGGAGTACTCCATCCCTTTCTATACTCTGAAATAGTCTCAGTTGTATTGGAGATAACTTTTCTCTAAAAGCTTGGCAGAATTCTGGGGTGAAGCTATCTGGGCCCGGACTTTTTTTTGGTTGGCAGTTTTTTGACGACATTTTCAATCTCTTCCTTTGTGATAGGTTTATTAAGTTGTTCTGCTTCACGTTGTGATAATTTGGATAGGTAGTATAAATCAATGAATTTGTCCATTTCCTCTAAGTTTTCAAATTTGTTAGAGTACAGTCTTTCGTAGTATTCTGTTATGACATTTTTCATTTCTGTTGGATCTGTTGTGACAATGTCCCTCTCATTTCTTATTTGGGTTACTTGTTTCCTGTTTTTCTTTAGTAAGTTTACCCAGTGATTTGTGAATTTTGTTGATCTTTTCAAAAAACCAGCTTTTGGTCTTTTCAATTTTTTCAATTGTATTTCTATTCTCTAATTCCTTTACCTCTGCTCTAATCTTTATGATCTGGTTTCTTCTGTTGCCTGAGGGGTTCCTCTGTTGTTGTCTCTACTTGTTCAAGCTGTAGGGTTAGTTTCTTGATTTGGTTTCTTTCTTCCTTCCAGATGCGTGCATTTATGGAGATAAACAGCCCTCTGAGCACTGCTTTGGCTTGTATGCCATAGGTTCTGGTAGGAAGTGTTTTCATTCTCATTGGAATCCATGAATTTCTTTATTTCATCCTTGGTTTCTTCTATAACCCATGTTTTTTTGAGCATGATGTTGTTCAGTTTCCAAGAGTTCCACTTTCTTTCTATGTTTTTTCTGCTATTGATTTCAACTTTTATGGCTTTATGATCTGAGAAGATGCTTTGCAGTAATTCAGTGGTATGGATTTTGTTGAGAATTGCATTATGTCCTAACACGTGGTCAATTCTGGAGGATGTTCCATGTGCACTGGAGAAGAAGGTGTAGTTGTCTACTGATTGGTGGAAAGTGCTAAATTTATCAATGAGGTTTAATTGCTTAATTGTGGCAATAAGGTCTTCTGTATCTTTACCGAGCTTTTTTCTAGATGATCTGTCCAGTATTGAGAGTGGAGTGCTGAAGTCTTCCACTATTATTGTGGAGTAATCTAACTCTTTTTTGAGTATACTCAGTGTTTCTTCGATGTATTTAGGTGCTCTGATATTAGGTGCATAAATATTTAATATAGTTAAGTCTTGCTTGTGTACTGAACCTTTCAGCAATAAATAGTGTCCATCTTTGTCCACGATGGTGAATTTTATATTAAACTTGATTTTGTCTGAGATTAGAATTGCCACACCTGCTCTACTTTGTTCATTGTTAGCTTGATATATATTCTTCCATCTTTTAATTTTCAGTTTGTTCCTATCTTTACGTCTCAAGTCAGTTTCTTGTAGATAATATATGGATGGGTCATATCTTTTGATCCAAGATGTCACTTGTTATCTCTTTACTGGAGCATTCAGTCCATTCACATTCAATGTAATTATTGATAGGTATGTGTTCAGTGCTGCCATTGTGATATGTTTACTTTTGTGTTGATGTTTTCTCTGTTGTTCTTATTAGTCTGTTCTGGGACATTCTCAAAATATTGCAATTTTGCCTGCCTATCCCACCATCAATGTGTCTGATTCTAGCTGCTAGGCAAGACCCAGCTCTGCCTACCTACCAAGACAGAGAAAAAAAAAGTCAAAATGGTGTGTTTACCTTCAGCCTATGAGAGCCAGGGCTAGCCAGGAGTGGGAGTCAGCGAAAGAGAGGAGGTTTTCATTCAGTGCTATGAAGCCCAAATTAACAGTGCTGTGCCATGTCCTGGGGGTTCACTAGGTGATCAGAAGACTCCGTTTGATTATCAGTTCAGGTCTTGGTTTCCAGAGGGATATAAGGAGATGTGTGCTTATTCCATCATCTTGACTCCGCCCCTTCATTTGTGGTTTCTTGTTAAAGCCCGTAGCATTTTATAAAATTATATACACACTATGATTACCTATAGGAACATGGATGGTGCTACAGTTAAGAGCTACGACTACTAAACAAAATGTCAGCAGCTCAAATCCACCAGCCGCTTCCTAGAAACTCTATGGGGCAGTTATACTCTGCCCTATAGGGTCACTATGAGTTGGAATTGGCTCAGAAGCAGCTGGGTTTTTTTTTTTATGACTGCAATAATTGAAAATTATACATGCCTATAAATTGTGCTTGAGGGAGGAAATATTTTTAGAAGTTTGATTAATTAAGAAGAGTGACTCAAGGTGATATTTTCTTTTTTCATTTTTGTCACCTTATTAGTATGGTAGCCAGAAACATTACTCAATATCAACCATGAACTGAAGTGAAGGTATGATAGAAATGGATCCATGGGTTTAAAGGAAAGAAATGATCCAATAAACAGACAGTGGTAGATCCATTCAGGTGTGAAGCAAGGATGTCAGGGAGAGTAATGAAGCTGGATGAAGGAGATATCTATCTCCATGGAGTTCTAGAAGGAAGAAAGATATTAAAGAGATGGATTAGATATATAATTAGCTTGAAACTGAGTAGGATCAATTGTACTGTTCTCAGGAAGATCAGTGTTATTTCTTTCTTAAAATCTGAACAAGTTTACCAGTGAAGCAATGTGGGTCTGAGGTGTTTTTCACAAGAAGATTCTTAATGAGTACCACTTCTTTAATATAAGATTGCTCTCTCTCACTGCTGGTGGGAATGCAAAACTGGTACATCCATTGTGAAAAACAGTCTGGCACTGCCTCACAAAACTAGAGCTAGAGCTGCTACATGACCTAGCACTTCCACTCCTAGGCATATACCCTAGGGATCTAAACCAGTGACATGAACAGACATATGCACAGCTATGTTCATTGCAGCATTATCAACCATAGCAAAAAACAATGAAAACAATCAGAGTTCTCGATAGATGAATGGATAAGTAAAAATGTGGTACACATATATAATGAAATACAACTCAGCAATAAAGAAAAAAATGAATTCTTGAAATAGTTTGGAACATATATGAACCTGGAGGACATCATGTTGAGTGAAATAAGTCAATTACAAAACATTAAATTTTGTATGTGAAGTGCAATGAATTTCTTTTGCATGGCCTTTCTTGCAATGGTCTTGTTACTCCCACCAAATGACTGGATGTCACTGTTGTTTTGTTAACAATCACAGGTGCCATCAAGTTGGTTCTGCCTTATAGTGATCTTTTGTATAAAAGAATAAAACACTACCTGGTCCTGTGCCATCTTCACAATTGTTATGCTTCGGCCCATTCTTGCAGCCATTGTGTCAACACATCTTATTGAATGTCTTCCTCTTTTTCACTGACACTCTACTGAGTAGATATCCTACTCCAGGGACTGATCCCTTCTGAGAACATGTCCAAAGTATATGAGACATAGTCTAACCATCCATACTTTTAAGAAACATTCTGGTTATCATTCTTTCTTTTTTTTTTATTAACTAAAAAATGAAAGTGTACATACTCTGTGCTTACAATACTAGGTTAAGAGAGAGGAGTACACAAGTTGTGTTGAAGTCCCATTAATATTGATCTTCTTACTAATGTGTATTGTCACCAATTTCACCCAACTAAATTTCTAACAACGTCTAATCTAAACCCTCGCCCCTCGCCCTCCCGCCCTCACACCTCCCCACCCTCGTAGCCATCAAAGAGTGTTTTCTGTTATGTATGAGTCTGCTTTTAAGTTTTTAATCATAGCCAAAGCCAAGTATCATAGGGGTCTCATATAATAATTGTCCTTCTGTTGCTGAACTAGTTTCACTCAACATGATGTCCTCCAGTTGAGACCAAATTAAGAGATGTTTCCTGCTGTCATTGTTCTTTATCAATGTATAGTACTCCATTGAGTACATATACCAAGTTTTACCCATCCGTTCTTCTGTTGTTGGGCATCTGGGTTGATCCCAACTTTTTGCTATCGTGCACTGTGCTGCAATGAACATTTATGTGCATGTAGCAGTTGGTGTGAATGGCCTTGATTCTGTAGGATATATTCCAAGCAGAGGAATTACTGGGTCAAATGGTATATCTATATCCATTATTTTAAGGTAATGCCAAATGCTTTCCAAAGAGGTTGCACCATTCTGCAACCCCACCAACAGTGTAGGAGAGTTCCAATCTCTTCAAAGCCTCTCCAACATTTATTGTTTTGTGTTGTTTGGATCTTGGTCAACCTTGTTGGGGTAAGATGATATCTCATTGTCAATTTGATTTGAATTTCTTTAATAATTAATGATCATGAGGATGTCCGCATGTGGTTTTTGGCTGCCTGGATCTCCTCTTTAGAGAAGTGTCTGTCTATCTCCTTTGCCCATCACTTAATTGGATGATTTGCCTTTTTCTTATTGATATTTTGTAGAACCTTGTAGATTATGGAGATTGGGCGTCAGTCTGACATAGAGTTGCCAAATATTTTTTCCCATTCTGTAGGTGGTCTTTTAATTCTTTTGATGAAGTCTTTGGATGAGCAGAAATGTTTGATTCTTATAAATTCCTGTTTATTTTCTCCTCTGACAAATGTGTTTTGTTTGTCAGATTTTGAAGTCTGTCTATATCGCATATTAAAATGTCCATTGTTGACCATATTTTATCTTGGATGAGCTTTATCATTTTAGCTTTTATAGTTAGATCTTTTATCCAATTTGAGTTGATTTTTGTATAAGGTGTAAGATACAGGTCTTGTTTCAGTTTTTTGCAGATGGATATCTGCAATTATGCCAGCACCATTTGTTAAAGAGACTGTTCTTACTCCAGTTCAAAATCTTATGACCTTTGTCAAATACCAGCTGTTCATAGGAGGATGGTGGCACCTCTGGGGTCACTAATCTGTTCCATTGGTCTATATGTCTCCTTTTGTACCAACACCAAGCTGTTTTGACTACTGTAGCAGTGTAATAGGTTTTAAAGTCAGGTAGTGAAAGACCTTCCAGTATGTTCTTCTTTTTCAGTAGTGTTTTACTTATTCTGGGTTTCTTCCCTTTCCAAATAAAGCTGATAATTTGTTTCTCCATCTCATTAAAAAATGTCACTGGAATTTGTATTGGGATTGTATTATATAAGTAGATTGCTTTGTCTAAAATAGACATTTTCACAATATTGAGTCTTCCTATCCATAGACAGGGCAGATTACTCCACTTAAGTAAGTCTCTACTAGTTTCTTGTGGTAAGGTTTTGTAGTTTTCTCTGTAAAGATCTCTTATTTCTCTAGTTAGATTTATTCCTAGGTATTTTATCTTCTTGGGGACTATAGTAAATGGAATTGATTTGGTGATTTCTTCTTTAATAATTTTTAATAATTGGTTATCCTTCTTTCATGACAGGCTCTTTTGTTTTTCTGGTGGTCCATGATATATTCAATATTCTTCATGAACACCATAATTCAAAAGCATCAATTCTCCTTCAGTCTTCTTTATTCAGTGCATGTGAGGTGATCGAAAACATCATAGTTTGGATGAGATGCACCTTAGTCTTTCAGGTGATGTATTTTTAACACTTAAAAAGTTCTTTTACAGCAGGTTTGTCCAATGCAATGCATTATCTATTTATTTCTCAAATCCTGTTTCCATGGGTGTGGACTGTGGATCTAAATAAAATGAAATACTTGACAACTTCCATTTTTTCTCCACTTATCATGATGCTGCTTATTGGCCCTGTAGTGACTGGGTAGGACTATGCAAATGGACTAGATCATATATCTGTATATGATATATACAGATAAATATACAGAAAATAATGTTCACTAGTGATTTCTAGGGATGGAAGGGGGCTTACTCTCCAAACAGCAGACACTTGTTATTTTGGGTGACAGGAGAAGTAACAGCAAGCAAGAGTGAAGTGTAATATCCTGATGCAGGTAAACAAAAACATGCAGAAAAAAGACATGCTGACAACTGGTATGTCATATATAATTTGGAAAACAACTAAAAAAAGAATCAATACAGGTATATATGTATGAATGTATGCATATATGTGTATAGGTATGTATTTATGAGTCTATTGGGGGTCAGTTCTACCCTGGCCCCTAGGGTCGCCATGAGTTGGATCTGACTCGACGGCACTTGGCTTTTGGCATAGGTATATGCAGATATGTTACTATATGCACGTACATTCACATATATTACAAAACACATAAGAGGGTACAGTTATGGATACTTCTGAGGCATAACCAAACAGCCCTCAAGAGTGTTTTTCTCAAAGCTTAGGTCCATAGTCTTGCGGAACATCTAATTCGATTGATATAATATAGTTCATAATGTTCTACATTCCAGTTTGATGAGTGGTATTCAGTGTCTTAAAATCTTGTGAGTGGCCATCTATGAAATAAATATTGTTCTGCATTTGTCTGAAGCAAAAGAGAACAAATGAAACCAAAGACGCAAACACAAAGGTAGTCTACAGGACAAATATTCTATGCAAACCATGGCTTCGTGTACCCTGGGACCAGAAGAACTGGATAGTGACCGGCTACTACTATCAACTGTTTTGTTCAAGGTCACAGTATATGGATTCTGACAGAATGGGAGAAAAATATGGAACAGAACCTGTCATAGATTGAATTGTGTCCCCCACCCCCATATGTGTAATCATGTGGCTGGATTATGATTCCCAGTGTCTTGTGACTGTCCTCCATTTTGTGGTTTTCCTATGCTGCATGTTAAAGGATTAGGGTGGGACTGTAAATCCCCTTATAAGATCACCTTTCTGCTGCACTGTAAAGAGAATTTCCCTGGAGTTTGGCTTGCCCCACCCTTAATCCTTTCAACCTGCAAGATATAAAAAGAAAGGGAAACAGGCTGAGAACTGGGAACCTCACATCATCAAGTAAGCAGCACTGGGAGAATAGTGCATCCTTCAGACCTGAGGTTCCTGCTCCAAGATGTTCCCTGGACAAAGACTGATGCAATACTGGACTTTCCTCCATAGCTGACCAGGGGGAAAGCCTTCCCCTGGAGCAGACATCCTGAATTTGGACTTGTAGTCTTCTGGACTGTGTAAGAATAAACTTTCCTTTGTTAAAGCCTTCCACTCATATTTCTGTTAGAGCAGCACTAGCTGACTAAAAAAGAACCTCAGATTCCTAAAAAGGAAAACAGACAAAAAAAACAGACTTACTGTACTGGCTGAGACAAGAAGACTCCCTAAGACTGCTGTCCTGAGATGCTTTTGAAACCATGACTTGAATATAACCACTGAAGCCTACTTGCAGCTAAGTAAGAGATTGGCTCACAAAACAAAGAATGCCATCAATATTGTGTTCCTTTAAAAAATCACTTATGTAAGATTAAATAGTCAACAACTGCTTTGTAACAAAGATGAGAATGTAAGAGAGCAGACAAGCTAGAATGATAGAAACAGAACAACCGGAATAAAACTAATGAGCACTTCACACATTGTGAAAAATGTGACTCATACCACTGAAAAATTTGTGTAGGAATTATTAAACAAGAACCTAAACTGCTGTGCAACCCTCCAACAAAAGCACAAAAAACTGCTATTAAAAATGCACATACTTCTTCTATCGGTTTTTTATATTACACTTTTCCAGTAATACACTGATTTCACGTAGGTTGTCAAAGTATCAGTGAAAGTTATTTATAATCTTTCAAATATCCATAGGATCTGCAGCCAATGTTATTTCTAATGTTGGTTTTTTTTTTTCTTTCAGTATTGGTCAGTGTCCTTAGACAATTATTAATTTTATTTGTCTATTTAAAGAATTAACTTTTGGCTTTATTTCTTTGAAATTCATTTTTAAGAACTCAAAAGTCCTAAGCATCCTCCCTTACACAATCACCCTGCTTATCTTTACTGGTTATGACAAGAAGGAAAGGGAGGAAAATCTTTCAAAAGAAGAACCAAAAGAAAGAAATCAAACTCAGTTAAAGACATACACCATATTTCTCTGGACCAGACAAAATGAAAGCAACTACATCATCCTAGATGTTTAACACATGTTGAGAAGATATGGTTTAGGCAACCATTCAACTCTTTGTCTGGTTCTTTAGACATTTCTTCTGCTGTTAGATATTTTGATTAGTGCTTCTGAAACTTCTCACCAAGTCTGTTTTTGCAAGGGGAGGTTTATGTAGAAGAGATGGGAAGTCAAAATAGATTATCACAAATGTCAATACTGTTTGCAGTTCCGTTAGTGAGGTGAGTAATAGTATGGACTTAAGAATGATTTTTCCTGGCTTGGTCCATATTTACTAACTTGTGACAATGGAGGGGATGCTCACTCATATTTAGGCAGTGAATACCTGGATAATATTGCTGGGCCTGAATTCTTCTTCAGGTTTTACTCTAAACTCTGGATATTTCAGACAACCACACTGTGTTCCTTTCAGAGATAATGCTATCATTCATTTTAATAAAGTTTAAAGGTGGTACAGGCAAAACAAACAAATGATGGGAACAGAGTCAACAGCTCATATATTCACCCATGCCTGACTAATCTGTTGGTGTATGGGTGACTAGACACAATTTCAAAGTAGTTGCAAAAATGCTGCACAATCATTCACTTTTCATTAGATATCTAACCAATAAAATCTTATTTGATAAATACATTTAAGGCAACATTTCTCCACATTGGTTTCAAGAAAGAGAAGCACTATGAGATGTTCTAGAGAGGGAGAAAGGAAAATAAAAAATTTAATGTCAAATACATTTCTTAAACAGAGTTATCATTACACACTTTGGAAACTGTCATCAAATTTTAGTGTTTTGATCTCTTTAGAATTCTGCAAAAAGCTAACAACAACAACCACCCAGTCTGAATCTGGATGCCCCCGAACAAACCCAGAAACCAGGCTTTATTTGTTGCAAGTAGGTACTTGGGAGGCTTGTCCAGGAGGTACCATTAGGGAGTGCTAAGTGACCCAGGCAAGGGAAAGAGCCAATAGAATATGTGCTATTGAGCAGAATACCACTGATAACAACTGAAGCTCAAACTAGTTGGGGACCTCTGAGAGACAACCTAGAAAAAGTCTTAGTAGGCAAATGTGTTGGATATTCCCCCCTCCCACAGTCCACCAGTGATCAGGGGATGTCCTGTGACATTCATTTCCTGACTCTCCAGCAGGTACTGTGCAAGTTGGGAGAAAGCCCAGGGTCTTACAATAGTGTGCTGTCAGCTTGTACTGGACAAATGGGTCCGAGGGGGCTTGGATGGGGCACCACCACCTCTGTTGCACTCAGCATTTCCCTTAATTGACCACACAGTGCCCTTTCCCTCCTTTGCCTTTGTACCTTTCCTGGGGCTGCTATCACAAAGTATCACGTGCTGGGTGGTTCGAAACAACAGAAATATACTGTCTCACAATTCTGGAAGATAGAGATACATATGCAGAATGTTAGCTGGGCCATACTCCTTCTTTTTTTTATTGTGATTAAGTGAAAGTATACAATCCAATTTAATTTTACATGCCTGCCTATCTGCAGCTCCTTCTGCTCTCCTTGCCCAGTGACAGTACATTACGTCTTTTCATTCTCTTCTTGTGTTCTCTTAACAAGCTCCTGTCCCTTCTTCTCCATCTTTTTCTCTCCCATATAGAAAGAAACTAGTAAGACAGCATCCTATAAATGCATAGAACCATAAAGTACACATATCATATGGTCACACTTTGTCTATGAGTCCAGTCTATTTATGTTCAAACTCTTTCTGAAGATTCTAAGCAAAGGTCCTTTCTTATCTCTCCATTCTGCCAGCCCTAGGTATTCCTTGGCTTTTTGGCTACATCATCCCAACCTCTGCCTCCATATTCACATGGCAGTCCTTCCTCTGTGTATCTCTGTGTCCTGCCTTTTAAGACACCACTCAGACTGAATGAAGAGTCACCTGACTACAGTGTGCCTTCATGTTAACCTATAATACCTTCAAAGACACATGTTTCAAATAAGATCATACCCGCCAGTCCCAGGGGTTAGGACCTCAACACATCTTTTTGAGGGACACAATTCTATCCATAATACTACCCTATGGCTTTGTTTCATTATTTTTTTAACAGCTACTAACGGCATTTTAAACTAATGCTTGCTGGAATATACTTGGAAAGATTATAATCTTAGTATTTTTTCCCCCAACTTTCTCTTTTCAGATTTACATCATAACCAGGATAAAGAATCTAGGAGATTTGTTTTCATGGAAGAATATCTGATGGGAAAGGACAAAGTCATTGTTACCAGTGTCTTGCTATTTCAAACCCAGGTCAAAATACTGTCCTTGGAAAATGCCTCTTGTTACTGTCTGTTCCAATTACTATGTTGGTATAAGAAGTCTCATTCTCAAAACTCAGTGGCTTAAAACCATGACGTATGTTAAATAACTCACAGGTTCTTTCAGGAGTTCAGATGACACAGTGGTGCTACCTGGTTTTTCCCTAGTGATGCATGGAGCCTCAGATGGAAGACTCAGGGCTGGGCCTTGGATTTCAAGTTTCTTTGCTTATAAGTCTGGTACTTGGAAGGCAGTAATGCACACAGCTGGACCAGAACAGCACAGGGGTTCTTCAGTGTGCCTACATCCACATGGTCTCTCTAGCAATGCGGTATTGGGTAGACAGACTACTCACATGGCAAATCAGAGCTCTGAAGGTGCAGGTCTTGAGAGGCAGTGCACCAGTGAAGCACGTCAACTTTTATGACCTATTCCCAGAATTTACACAACACTATTTCTACTATGCACAATCTCTCCATCCAGACAGCTCTACAGGTATGCCTAGGCCCACCCTTCAAAAAACAGCAGAGAGTCTTATTTAAGAGCATTTAGAGAGGTGGAAGACAAGAGAATGAAGCTGTCTCTGGAAAAGGTAACCATGGCACTGGCATACTCTCAGAAGGATAATGAGATGAACCTCTTACACTAATAGAGAATGCCTCACCTCTGACAGAGTAGAATTGCTCCATAGGGTTTCCAAGTAGTGGCTGGTAGATTACAATTGCCAACGTTTTGCCAGGACCCCCCAGGATAGAAAGGACTCTCCCTTTAGCTCCTTTGTCTCTGGCCCTGCAATGCTGGTGACAAGCTATAGGGATTTCCAAGACTCAGCTGAAGACAGCCAATCTCAGTTGGAGGGTTTGTGTCAGACAGAACCTCAGCCCTAAGCTTGTTTACTCATCTTCCAAACTGAATCATTCCTAAGAGTGAAAATGGCACTTTCAGAATTACTCCAAGACTATAGGAATATGCATTGTCTTAGGAAAACCTTGACATGTGTGGCTATCATGCCCTAGGGGATGCTGGCTTCCTTCCTTCCAGCTGGGACATCTTATTTTGTGGAAATATGAGTGTGCCTTATTCACTTCTTCATCTCCAGAACCTGGTAAAATGCTGCTCACAGTAGGTTCTAAGTAAATGCATTTTGAATGAATTAATACATTGCCAATGACTCCATTATAATGCTACCTATTAAAAGATAAGGAAAGAAGAAACAAAAATAACAAAGTTTCATGGGAGTTGATGGAGGAAGGTGGTAAGGGAAGGTGAGTCCAGGTTTGTCTGCTGACAGGTTTACCCATTACCAGTCTGCCTGCCTTTAAAGGGACCAAAAATCAGAACTCTCTTAAATTTTATTTAGTCTCCCAGCCCTCTGGTACAGAGCTGGAGAAGAAGCTATTTGGTCCTTCCCCCTATTCTACAACTGGCTTTAAAACTCCTGCCCTGTGAAACCTTCTTCTTTGCTTTTGCTTTCTCTAAACTCCACAGCTTGTCTCTCAACTTGGACCACATTTTCAGCAATGAACTGCTAAGTTTTGAAGATTTAAGAACTTTAGTAGGTGCAAGATGATAGACTAGACACATGTCTCCTTAATCGCCTCTGAGAACTAAGGATTGGAATGATAATTGAACAGAGCAGCGTGGACATCCAGGGAGCCCTAGATCTGGCATAGTGTTGTCAGATTGGACTACATGCCAGAAATGGAGTAAGTGATTCTCTCAAAGCAGAGGCAGCAATGGTGAGTTCTGTTTCTGCTGACTTACAGTTTGGGAGGACTGCAGGTACTGACACCTTCTTTGTTACCTGGGAGGTGCTGGCTGGGAATGTACTGGCTAACACATTGAACTACAGTGCTTAAGTAAACAGTGTATAGCACAGCAGAGAGACTGTGGGTGAGATAGGCACATTTTGAGAATCCAGCTTCTGACTGAGGGCACAACTGCCCCTCCCCCTCCTGTTTCTAAGCTGTGCCATAGATTCTTCTGTTTCATGGCAGGAAGTACAGGTAGGGGGGACACCATCTTGGTCAGCCAGATGGCAGAGTCATCTACCTCGAGGTCCCAGCAGGGGCTAATTCTTAAGCTGAGATGCAGTATCTGTCCAGAAAGTACTTCTCTAGTAGAAAAGCTGTGTTTAGGATGGAGGAAACTAGAGTTGCAAGTGGGGACTGGCAGTGATGGTAGCAAGGCTGAAAGCCCTCCCTACCTTAAACCATATTGTAGCATCTGGGGATGTCTTATGAAGTACTTTCATTGTCACCCAGAAGGTTGGGCCAGCCACACCTGAATGCCTGACTGACTTTGGATAGCACCTTGAGAAGAAATAAAGTGCTTTTTTAAAATAAGACCACCTGGAGAAATTACAACTGAAAGGCCCGGCAGCTACTTCTCCATTCTTCACTGATCCACATCATAGTGTTGATTGATGGCACCCCAGTGACTTGATAAGTGGAGTGTCATCTTCACCAGCTGGGAAGCAGAGCTTGCCATCCCACAGACTCCACCTAGGGCTAGTCACTAGAGAATATAGAGGCAGTTAGTGACCAGCTCCCCTCTTAGAACTATGCCTCAGCTCCTGCTGAGGAAATACCAGAAAAACCAAACAACTTCTAAATGGCCCAAAGGCAACAATCAGTACCTAACAATTTAAAGAAATAGTCCACCTTGGCTCCGAGAAACTCCAAAAATAAAGAATCAAAGAACTTCCCAGATGAAGAAGCCTTTCTGAAACCACCAGAGGTTGAGTACAAAATAATTACATGTAAATCCCTCTTAGAGTTTAAACAAAATGCAGCAGGACAAAATGAAAAATTAAGCAAGCTATTTGAACAGATGGAACATCGATGATTTGAAATTCAGGAGATCAATAATGAAAATACAGAACTAGGCAATTCAATCCAAAGGCCAAAGAGCAGAATTGAGGAATTAAAAGCCAGAGTTAGAGAGCTTGAAGACAGAGCAACTGACACCGGCATCCTCATGCAGAAATCAGAGAAAAGAAATAAGAAAAATGAAGAAGCATTAAGAAATGAGTGGGACTCTATTAAGGGGGTTAATCTATGAACAATTGTTGCGCCTGAGCAGGGTGGAATAGCTGAAAATAGAGAGAGTATTGTTGTAGAGTTGCTGAAGATATGGATTTTCAAGATGCAGATCAAACAACATAAAAATTAGACCCCAGAAGAAAGACACCAAGACATATTACAATCAAGCTTAGCAAAATGAAACATAAGCAAGGCTTAAAGCAAAGCTAGCATTCAGAGAGAAATGCTGTAGGCTTTCATCTGACTTCTTGGCAGAAACCATGTTGGCAAGGAGTCAGTGAGAAGCCACATTCAAAGAATTGAAGGAGTAACTTCCAGCCAAGAATAATATATTCTGCAAAATTGTCTCTCAAATATGAAGATGAAATTAACACATTTGCAGATAAAGAGCTTAGAAACTTTGTAAAAAAAAACAAGCCAAAACTGTAAGAAATACTGAAAGAAGAACTTTGTTCAGAAAAACAAAAACATTAAGTGCATACTTAATGATGCAATTCAGAACAGGGCATTCAGAATCCTACTCAGTTAAGGAAATCACAAAGTTCAAACAAAGCTACAGTATTAAAAGAAGGGAACAGTGATCATATCATGAAAATGATCATGTCGTTATACTAAAAAGAGGGATATATTATAGTAGATATAACCCTTTCAGATGGAGAGGAAGTTAAATAGATATGCAGAAGTTAAACTCTGGTTTAAACTTAGAATAGTAAAGGGGATTATGGGGTAGCTGCAAAGCAAAAGAACAAGGTGACATAGCAAAACAAGAAACATAACACAGGAGTCTCAACAAACACAAAACCAACACTGAACAAGATGAAAAATCCAAACATAAATAAGAATGACCCAGAACAGATTAAAACATAAGCAATACAAAAATAAATGCAGTGAGATGACAGCAGTAAACACAAACCTATCCATAATTATACATGAATATAAGTGGACTGAAGACTCCATTGAAGAGATGGTGACTGACATCCTGGATAAAACACAGTCTGTCTCCATGTTACTTATAGGAAACATGTCTTAGACTCAAAGATGTGAATAAACTGGAATTAAAAGACAGAAAAATATACATGAAGCTAACAATGTACAAAGAAGAGCAGAAGCGGCAATACTAACCTCAGATAAGGCAGACTTTGATGTAAAATCCTCCGTTGTGGACAAGGATGGTCACTATTTACTGCTGAAAGTTTCGATACACAAGCAGGACATAAAAATATTGAATTTTTATGCACCCAACACCAGAGCTTCTAAATCCATCCAACAAACACTGACTACACTGAAAAATGAGATAGATCACTCCACAATAATAGTGGGAAACTTCAATACTCCACTTTCAGTAATGGACAGATCATCCAGTAAAAAGCTCAGTAGAGATACAGAAGATCTTAACTGTGACAATTAAACAACTATAACTCATTGACATATACAGAACTTTTTGCCCCAAAACAATAAGTACACCTTCTTCTCCAATGCACATGAAAAATTTTCCATAACAGACCATGCGTTAGGATGTACAGAGAGTCTCAACAAAATCCAAACCATTGAATTGTTGCAAAGCATGTTCTCAGACCGTCAAGCCATAGCAGTGGAAATCAACAGCAGAAAAAACGTGGGTAGAAATCTGAACTCGTGGAAACTGAACAACACCTTGTTCAAAAAGCCATGGGTTACAGAAGAAATCAAGAATGAAGTAAAGAAATTTGTGGAATCAAATGAGAATGAAAACACATCCTGCCAGAACCTATAGGATACAGCAAAAGTGGTGCTCTGAGGTCAGTTTATAAATGCACATGTCTAGAAAGAAGAAAAGACTCAACCCAAAGAATTAACCCTACAGCTTCAACAAGAAGAAAAAGAGCAACAGAGGAACCCCTCAGGCACCAAAAGAAAATAGATAATAAAGATTAGAGAAGAACTAAATGACACAGAGAACAGAATTGAAAAAATTAACAAAACTGAAAGCTGGTTTATTGAAAAGATTAACAAAATTGATAAACCACTGGATAAACGTACAAAAGAAAAACAGGAGAGGAAACAAATAACCCAAATAAGAGATGAAATGGGAGATTTGATAGCAGACCCAAATGAAATCAAAAGTGTCATCACAGAATACTATGAGAGTCTATACTCTTAACAGATTTGAAAACCTAGAAGAAATGGACACATTTCTAGATTCCTATTATCTACCAAAATTACCAGAAGGAGAAGTAGAACAACTTAAGAAACCCATCACAAAGGAAAAGATTGAAAATGTCACCAAAAAAAGATCAAAGTTAATAAAAAAAAAAAAAATCCTGACCCAGATGGCTTCACTGGGAAATTCTACCAAACCTTTAGAGAGGAATTATCTCCAATACTACTGAAACTACTTCACAGCACAGAAAGGGATGGAATACTCACAAATTCCTTCTATGATGTCAGCATAACCTTGACTCCAAAGCAAGGGAAAGATTCCCCACAAGAAGGAAATTACAGACCAGTATTACTAATGAACCTAGATGCAAAAATCTTCAACAAAATCCTTGCCAATAGAATTCAACAACATATCAAAAAAATGATTCCTCGTTATGACCAAGCTGGATTCATACCACATATGCAAGTGGTTTGACATCAGAAATACTTAATGTGATCAACCACATAAATAGCACAAAGAATATGAATCACTTGATTTTACCAATTGAGAAAAGGCATTCAATAAACTCCGACACCTATTCATGCTAAAATCTTTCAGCAAAATAGGAATAAGTGGGAAATTCCTGAATACAATAAGGGGCATTTATGCAAAGCCAGCCACCTACATAATCCTGAATGAAGAGGGACAGAAAGAATTTCCCCTTAGAATGGGAACTAGACAATGACATCCATTTTCATCACTTCTGTTCAATTTTGTACTAGAATTTCTAGTCAGAGCAATTTGACAAAGACAGAGAAATAAAAAGCATCCGCATCAGCAAAGAAGAAGTAAAAATCTCTCTATTTGCAGATGATATGATTGTTTATGCAAAGGATCCTAAAGAATTCATAAGGAAACTAGTGAAACAAATAAAAGAGTTCAGCAAAACATCAGGATGTCAGATAAATATAAGCACGTCAATAGGATTCTTATACACCAGCAAAGAGAACATCAAAGAAGGAATCACCAAATCAATACCTCAAATACCTAGGAATAAATCTAACCAAATAAATAGGAGACCTACAGAGAGAATTACAAGACCTTACTGCAAGAAACCAAAAAAGACTTATGTAAGTGAAAAAATGTACCCTGCTCATGGATAGGAAGACTTAACATTTCAAAAATGTCTATTTTACCCAAAGTGATCTACATATACAGTGCAATCCCAATACACATTCCAGTGTCTTTTTTTAATTAGATGGAGAAATCAGTATTGAGAGCAGAGTGTTGAAGTCTCCCACTATTATTGTGGAGTGGTTGATCTCTTTTTTGAGTGTAGTCAGTGTTTCTTTGACATGTTTAGGTGGTCTAATATTCCAAGTCAAGTGCCGTTGAGTCTAATATTAGGTGCATAAATATTTAACATTTTTAAGTCCTATTTGTGCATTGAAGCTTTCAGCAATGAATAGTGTCCATCCTTGTCCATGATGGATTTAAATCTATTTTATCTGTGATTAGAATTGCCAGTCCTGCTCTCTTTGTTCACTGTTAGCTTGATATGTATTCTTTCATCCTTTAATTTTCAGTTTGTTCATATCTTTAAGTCTAAGGTGAGTTTCTTGTAGGCAGCATATGGATGGATGGATTGTGTCTTTTGATCCAAGATGTCATTCGATGTTTCTTTACTGGAGCGTTCAGTCCATTCACATTCAGTGTAATTATTGATAGGTATGTGTTCAGTGCTGCCATTGTGATATGTTTGTTTTTGTGTTGATGTTTTCTCTGTTGTTCTTATTAATCTGTTCTGGGACATTCTTCTTTGTGAGTTGATTTTTCACCTTTTTCAGGGTTGGTTTTGTGGTTGTTGAGACTCCTGTATTAAGTTTCTTGATTTGATATGTTGTGTCTTTACTGTGTTTTATGGCTACCCCTATGATCCCCCTTAATAAACTATGTATAGATCCAATTTTAATTGCTACCAGTCTTGTCAACTTCCTCTCCATCTGAAAGAACTGTAACAACCGTAGCACATCCCTCTTTTTAATATGATGACATCATAGTTTTCATGGTATGATCATTAGATCATTTCTTTCACTATTATAGCTTTGATTGTTTTTGAAGCTTTCCTGGAGTAGGTTCTAGATGACGTGTCTTTCTAAAATATAAAGTTAGTGGTTTTGTTCTTCTAAGCCAAGAGATTTTTACGGTATTTCTTGTAGCTTTGGTTTGGTTTTTATGAAGTCTCTGAGTTTCTGTTTATCTGTGAATGTCTTGATTTCATTTTCGTATTTGAAAGATAGTTTTGCAGGATATATAATTCTTGGTTGGAAGTTCTTCTCCTTCAGGGCTTTGAATGTGTCATGACACTGTCTCTGTGCCAGCATGGTTTCTGCTGAGAAATCTGACAAAATCCTACAGGATTTTCCTCTGAATGTTAGTTTTGCTTTGAGTCTTGCTGCCTTTAAGAGTTTCTGCTTATGTTTCATGTTGTTCAGCTTGATTATAATATGTCTTGGAGTCTTTCTTTTGAGATCTATTTTGAGTGGTGTTCAATACATATCTCAGATATCTATATTCTCTTGTTTCATAATTTCTGGGAAGTTTTCTGTCAGCAGCTCTGCAAAAATACTCTCTGTGTTCTCAGGTGTCTCACCCTGTTCAGGAATTCCAATTAATCATACATTGTTCCTCTTAATAGAGTCCCACATGCTTCTTAATTTTTCTTCATTTCTCTTGGTTCTTTTTTCTTATTTCTCCATCATAGATGATGGAGTCAGTAGCTCTGTCTTCCAAATCAGAAAGTGTCTTTTCCATTTGTTCCATTCTGTTTTCTTGGTTTTGAATTGAAGTTTCTATTTCTTTGATTTCATTCTTGATCTATTGGATTTCAGAGTACTAGTGTTCCATCAGGTCAAACAGCTTGCTTAAGTCTTCTTTTTGCTCTGCTGTATTTTGTATAAGGTCTAGATGGGCTCTCTATAATAATCCTTTTGTGTTTATCTTCTGATAGTTTCAGAAAAGCTTCTTCATCTGAGAAGTTCTGAGGTGATTTCTTTTGGAGGCCTTCTGATGCCATGGGTGATTTATTGGTTATGGTTTTCTCCAGAGTTTATTGTATGTTGGGCTTCATGTGGGTCAATAGAGGCTGGGAGAGATGCTGTGAGGTTGGACTGCAGTTGTTTCTCAATCCCATCTTAAAATGAGAAGTAAAAAGTATCTGACAACTTCCAAAGTCAGTCAGGTTTTCAGGTGTATAGGTCCCTCTTCCCAGCTGACAAAGTAAGCTCCTCTATATGGAACCCTAGATGTTATAAACTAGCTCAAAATACAGTAAGGCTACTGCCCTGCTGGCCTCTGCTGTCAGGCCCCAGCTGTAGGTGACACTGTGTAGAATTCTGCTTTTCTGACAGAAAAGCATTCTCTTCTAGGCAGGCACTGCCTCCCAGCCCTGGAATTAGGTACAGATGAGGCTTCTATATGGGTATCCCTGCCTCTCAGCAGAACAAGATGGCATCCCGCACAAGCTTGCCACCCTGCTGGGACCAGGATACTGGCGGAAAGAGACACCAAAATTGCCAACATTCCAAGAGTCCACAGCCTCTGTTGCCAGGTCCCAGCCTCAGGCGACACTGTGCAAAACACTGCCTCTCTGCCAGAAAAAGCACTCTCCCTCTGGCAGGTGCTGCCTCCCCACCTAGGGACCAAGGCCAGTGGGGCCTCCTCCTGGGCATGTCCGTCTCCCAATGGATCAAGCTGGGGTCCCACAGAAGCTTGCTATCACATCCATATGACTACCACATGGCGGAGTTACAAAGATAGACCAAAGGAGCCGAGATGTACAGAGTCCAAAGCTGGTCCAGAACATGGCAATTGCACTTGCTGATCCCACCAGCACTGCATCCGAGACCAGCAGCTAGTCAAGTCCCAGTTCTGCCCTCTGGCCAATACAGAGAAAAATACATTTTTTAATGAGATGCCTGAATAAGTAAAGCAATGAATAAGTAAAGTACTATTGAAAAAGAAGAACATTTTGGGAGGCCTCTCACTACCTGACTTTAAAACCTATTACACTGCCACAGTAGTCAAAACAGCTTGGTATTGGTACAAAAGGAGACATATAGACCAATGGAACAAAATAGAGATCCCAGTGATGTCACCATCCTCCTATGAACAGCTGATATTTGACAAAGGTCATAAGATTTTGAGCTGGGGTAAGAACAGTCTCTTTAACAAATGGTGCTGGTATAATTGGATATCCACCTGCAAAAAATTGAAACAAGACCCATATTTCACACCTTACACAAAAATCAACTCAAATTGGATAAAAGACCTGAATATAAAAGCAAAAATGATAAAGCTCATCCAAGATAAGACAGGGTCAACAATGGATGTTTTAATATGCAACATAGACAGACTTCAGAATCTGACAAACAAAACACGTTCATCAGAAGAGAAAGTAGATAAATGGGAATTAGTAAGAATCAAACACTTCTGCTCATCCAAAGACTTTATCAAAAGAATTAAAAGACCACCTACAGAATGGGAAAAAATATTTGGCAACTCTATGTCAGACTGATGCCCAATCTCCATAATCTATAAGGTTCTACAAAATATCAAGAAGGAAAAGACGAATCATCCAATTAAGCAATGGGCAAAGGAGATGGACAGACACTTCTTTAAAGGGGAGATCTAGACAGCAAAAAAACACATGCAGACATGTTCACGATCATTAATTATTAAAGAAATTCAAATCAAAATGACAATGAAATACGATCTCACCCCAACAAGATTGGCCATGATCCAAAAAATGCAAAACAATAAATGTTGGAGAGGCTGTGAAGAGATTGGAACTCTCCTACACTGTTGGTGGGATTGCAGAATGGTGCAACCTCTTTGGAAAGCAATTTGGCATTACCTTAAATTAATGGATATAGATATACCATTTGACCCAGTAATTCCTCTGCTCGGAACATATCCTACAAAATCAAGGCCATTCACACCAACTGATACATGCACATGAATGTTCATTGCAGCACAGTCCACCATAGCAAAAAGTTAGGATCAACCCAGATGCCCAGCAACAGAAGAATGGATGGGTAAACTTTGGTATATATACTCCATGGAGTACTATACACTGATGAAGAACAACGATGATAGCAGGAAACACCTCTCAATTTGATCTCAACTGGAGGACATTATGTTGAGTGAAACTAGTTCAGCGACAGAAGGACAATTATTATATGAGACCCCTATGATAAAAACTTAAAGGCATATTCATACATAGCAGAAAACTCTTTGATGGCTACAAGGGTGGGGAGGGTATGAGGGCGGGAGGGAGAGGGGCGAGGGTTTAGATTAGATAATTGTTAGAAATTTAGTTGGGTGAAATTGGTGACAATACACATTAGTAAAAAGATCAGTATTAATGGGACTTTGACACAACTTGTGTACTCCTCCTCTCTTAATCCAGTATTGTAAGCACAGAGTATGTACACTTTCATTTTTTATTTAATAAAAAGAAAAAGAAAAAAAATCAAAATGGTGAGTTACTTTCGGTCTGTGCAAGCCCGCACTCACCATGAGTGAGGTCAGTGAAAGAGAAGAGGTTTTGCCTTCAGTGGCATGAAATCCAAATTACAACCCTATGCATCCTAGGGCTCACTAGGTTTCCAGAAGGCTCCATTTAATTATCAGTTTAGGTCTTGGTTTCCAGAGGGATTTAGGGAGACATGTGTTTAGTCTGCCATCTTGACTCCACCCCCAAGATGGAGAAATCAATCACCAACTTTGTTTGGAAGAAGTAGAACCCCCTGGTAAGTAAAGCACTACTGAAGAGGAACACAGTGGGTGGCTTTAAACTACCCGACTTTGGAACTTATTACACTGCCACAGTAGAGAAAACAGCCTGGTACTAGTACCAAAAGACACATAGAACACTGGAACAGAGTTGAGACCCCAGTGATGCCACCATCCTCTTACGTATAGTTGATGTTTGCCAAAAGTCCCAAGACTGTAAACTGGGGTAAAAACAATCTCTTTAACAAACAGTGTTGACAAAATTGGATACCAATCTACAAAAAATTGAATCAAGACCCATATCTCATATCTTATACAAAAACTAACTCAACTAGGTAAAAGAGCTAAATATCAAACCTAAAACCATAAAGATCATGTAAGAAAAAATAGAGTCAACAAGGGAAATTCTAATACACAACTTAGACAGACTTCAAAATCTGACAAAGATGATGAACAGAAGAAAAAATAGTAAATGGGAACTCCTGAGAATCAAACACTTTTGCTCACCAAAAGACTTTATCAACAGAGTTAAAAGACCACTTACAGAATGAGAAAAATATTTGGCAACTGTATGTCAGACCAATGTCTGATCTCCAGATCTACAAGGTACAGCAAAATATCAACAAGAAAAAGGCAAATAACCCAATTAAGCAATCGGCAAAAGGGATTCAGACACTTCACCAAAGAGGGCATCCAGGCAGCCAAAAGACACAGGCAGCCAAAAGACACACAAGGAAATGCTCATGATTGATAGCTATCAGAGAAATCCAGATCAAAGCTATGATGAGAAACCATCTCATCCCAACAAAGTTGGCCATGATCCAAAAAATGCAAAACAGCAAATGCTGGAGAAGGTGTGGAGAGATCAGAACTCTCCTACAGTGCTGGTGGGATTGCAAAATGACACAACCTGTTTGGAAAGCAATTTGACGTTTCCTTAAAAAGTTACAAGTGATATAGCATTTGGTCTAGTAATCTTACTGCTTGGAGTATATCCTATAGTAACAAAGGCTGTCACGTGAGCAGATATATGCACATGAATGTTTACTGCAGTACAGTACACAATAGCAAAAAGAGAGAATCAACCTAAATGTCCATCAACAGATGGATGGATAAACAAACTACAGTACAGGTACTCAGTGGAAACTAGGCAGTGATACAGAACAATGTTGATTTTTGGAAGCACCTGATAACCTGGTTTCAATTGGAAGACATCATGCTGATTGAAATCAGTCAGTGGCAAAAGGACAAATATTGTATGAAACCCCTACTACAGGGACTTAAAAATAGACTTATGTACAGAAGACTCTTTGATGGCTACAAGCGTGGGGAGAGTGGGAGTGGGTTGGTCATAGATTAGATAGTTGCTGGAAATGTGGTTAGGTGAAAACAGTGACAGCACGTGGTAGAACACTTAACTGAATGTCACCATAAAATGAAAACTCTTCTAATCTCAACCCAGTATTGCAAGGATAGAGTAGAAGTGGCAGGGTCTCGGGCCATGCTTTCAGGGGACATTGAGGCCAATTGGTATATCTAGCCTATTGCAAAGAGAGTCTTCTGCACTCCTTATTGGTGAGTTGCATCTGGGGTGTTAAATCTAGTAAGCTGCTGTCTGAGGTACACCAAATGGTCCCACCTCATCTAGAACAGATGATGACCAAGAACAAAGACACAAGGTAAAAAGAGGACCCACGAGACAGAAGGATCTGTGTGAATGGGAAACTGTATCAAAATGTGACCAAACGAACCAGATGGTGCCTGGCCACCATCAAAGACAGCCATGATGGGGCTACAATGTTGAGTGTCTGTGGCAACATGAGAAAAGGAGGGGTGCAGCTCAAGAACTCTACTAAGAGACACAATTAATGGTCTCACTACCTTGGGGATCCCTTGGGAGCATGATCCCTAGACCTGCTGCTGCCGCTGTCCAGAAAACACTACGAAAGTCAACTCTTTGGACAAAAATGGACTGGACTCGGGGACACAGTGTGAGCATATGGTACGTGTTATGGATCCATGCATGTATAGGATAGAGTCCTACGGGTCTCTTTCTAGCTGGGAGAGAAGAGAGTGAAGAGAAGGGGACAGGAGATTGTTAAGAGGATATGACAAGTACAGAACGAAAAGGAGGAGTGTGCTGTCACTGGGTAAGGAGAGCAAAAGGAACTGCAGATAGGCGGGCATGCCAAATTAAAATGGACTGTATACTTTCACTTAATCATAATTTTTAAAAAAGAATTTTAATAAGCCTTGAGATTTTTTTTTGTTTAGACTAAGTCAAGCATTAACAATTCAAATCAACATTTTTAAGAGAATCTAAACATTTAGCCTATAAATTCTAGGTAACTAAAGATGCCGGTGTAGCTGGCCCACTGAGCTCTCAATGCATTTTCTCTCTTTGGTAAGCCATGGAAAATATTTGTTGCCACAGCCTGGGCCGATGACAAATTGACACACAGGACTGGTGCTCGGACAGCAATGGTGCAGCATGGTGTGACTTACTGGCTTGTTGGACTGTATATGTGTGGGGTATTAACTGCAAGCCAGTTTAGGACACCAAAGCTGCACTTTGAATCTGGCAGAGGAACTGTGCACAGATGTTTTAATCTCCAGGGCTGGACATAGTGTCTACTGCTTCCTGCTCACTAGGACAAACAAGGCTCAAAAGGACAAGCACTGGGGATTCTCCAAAGAAAGTCCATCACACTTCAACAGCTGCTTTCAGATTGAAAAGAAAGAAGGAAAAAATGACCTCACAAATGCTCACTACAAATGGAGGACACAGTTATACAGGGAGGTAGAAGCAGCCTGAATGTTTTTGTCAGTGCTGGAGCAGCCTTAACAGATGATCTGGTTTCTACACACATTTACCCATGCATACACAATTATTTATACATACATACACACCTATACACATGTGTGCACATATGCCCAAATCTGTATACACAGAAGCCAACACACATCGTCACATACATATACAAGTTTACACATATACACACACAAACATGAACACATTCATGCACATGCACATGTATCTTAAAACAAATATACATGCATCATTCACATACAGAAAAATATACCTACACTCACACAAGCGCACTCAGCAACACAGGCACATGTACAAACTCACATTCAATTCCCAGACTCACACACACTCTCAAATTATGCCATACATACACACTTATTCATGTGACCTCACCCATACAACCCCCACACACTTGTACAGGCATTCATACTCGTTTTTCATTGCATACAATCACACTGTCACACATATTCTTCCAAGTACACACACACATGCTCATTCAGATATACACTCATAATCACAGATGCAGCACACGCACTTGCTCATGCACATTCAAACATGCTAAGCTCACACTGGAACACGTGAGTGCTCTGTCTCTGGTTCTTGTAGACGTGTTGAACATGCAGAAAAATTTTCAGTTCTGGGGACCCTGTCTACCCTAGACCCTTGGCTTCCATTTGACTGCTGCTGTGTGCCCACTAACACCTACAGAAATTTGGGTCAGGAGAGGTTTGCTACCTTCTCTCTCCATCATCTCTAGTGTGAAGGACAATACCTTCAGTGGCATTTTTAAGGCTGAGTGGGAGCTATGGGTGAAGTTTCCTTTGGTTGAATCTTCATGGCCAGTTCATTGACTCTCAGACGTTAATGAGCAATTTGAATTTTCTGGTTTGATTAAGTATATTTTGTCAGCTGAAGTTTTTCTTATGCAAACCAGTCACCTCTCTGCATCCTTCCGTATTTTCCAGGTGTGTTCATGCAGTGTCTATAAGGATGTAATATTAAATAACTTTTTGAATTAATCACTAGTATTTCTTTGACCTCAACTTGTCTTGAAAAAATGCTGCTCAAGTAAGTACTACACCACTAACATTAGACAGCTCAAGTCACCCATGATTTTTGATATTGCTTTGGAAAAAGATGGTAAATCAGGAAGCTTGTCACATGTTACCTGGTATTTGGGATATTTAAATTATTTTCATTGCATAAAGTTTTATAGCAATACTTACTCAAATAAAACAGAGTGATACCTCTTTTTCAATCAGTCAAATGGTTTATGTTTCAGTCCTTATTCTTATGACTGTATAGCAAGATAATCAGAGTTTTATAAATGCCTTACATTAACATTCTTCTCCAAAACCCTGGGCTCTAACTTCCAATCTCCAGAATAACCACGCAGGCTTCTTATGAAAGCACTAATGTCATTGAAACAGCTAGTAAAGCTGAAAAAATAAAAGGGGAAGGCTCTGTAGGAACCATAGCTTTTTTCTTTTAATTTGCTAAAATTTTTACTTTTTCATTGTGTTTTAAGTAAACATTTACAATTCAAGTCAGTTTCTCATAGAAAAACTTACATGCTTTGCTATGTGATCATAGCTGCTATACCCCCACTGTGACAGCACACTCCTCCTCTCTATTCTGTATTTCCTGTTTAAGCAGCTCCTGTCCCCCTCTGTTTTCTCATCTTACCTCTGGACAGGAGTTGCCCCATTGGTCTCTTACATCTACCTAAGCCAAGAAGCCCATTCTTTACAAGTATCATTTTATGTCTTATTTCTGGAAGGGTTTCAGCTTTCAGCTAACAGAGTCTGGGTACCACGTTTTCTGGGAAGCCCCCAATCTGTCAGAACATCAAGTCTGGTCTTTTTACTGGTGTTTGAATTCTGCGTTTCACATTTCTTCCACTCCATCAGAGCCTCTTTGCTGAATTAGCTATAAGGACAGTCTTGTGGTGATGGTCAGGCACCATCTGATTCTTCTGGTTTCAGATTGGTGTAGTCTTTGGTTTACGTGTTGCTTTATGTCTGTTGGCCTCGCATTTGTCTTGTGTCTTCTATGCTCTTATTTCTTCTTTGCTCCCGGTGGGTTGAAACCAATAGATGTTACTTACATGGCCACTTACTAACTTTTAAGAACCCAGACATCACTCACCAAAGTGGAGTGCAGAACATTTTAATAAACTTTGTTATGCCAGTTGACCTAGATGTCCCCTGAGACCATGGTCCCTGATCTCTGATCCTATTACTCTGTCCCTTGAAGTGTTTGGTTTTATATTGAATAATTCTATATTGTAGACTGATCTATCTCATTTTGAATGTAGTCAGTGCTCGATATATTTAGGTGCTTTAGTATTGGGTGCATAAATATTTAATATTAAGTCCTGCTTCTATGTTGAAACTTTCAGTAATAGTGACTATCCTTGTCCACGATGATGGATGTCTCATTAAAATCTATGTTATCTGAGATTAGTATTGCCACACCTACTCTTGTTTGCATATTGTTAGCTTGGTATATATTATTCCATCCTTTAATTTTCAGTTTTTTCCTATCTTTAAGGCATGTATTTTCTAATCGACTTATAGACAGGTTGTGTCTTTTGATCCAAGATATCACTTGTTGTCTCTTTATTGAAGCATTTGGTCTGTTTACATTCAGTGTAACTATCGATAGGTATGTGTTTACTGCTGTCATTTTGATGTATTTATTTTTGTGTTGGTGTTTTCTATGTTGCTCTTACTCTGTTCTCAGTCATTCTTCTTTATGGGTTGACTTTTCATCTTTTTCACTGTTAGTTTTGTGGTTGTTGAGACTCCTGTATTACATTCTCGTTTTGATATGTTGCATTTTGCAGTTACCCTTATGATTCCTCTTAACATTTTAAGTTTAAACCCTATTTTAACTTCTATATGTCTTTTTAACTTCCTCTCCATCTGAAAGGACTATAAATACTGCAGTATATCCTTCTTTTAATGTGATGGTGTTATGGTTTTCATGACATGATCTCTGGTTCCCTTCTTTTAATATTGTTGCTTTGATTTAGTTTTGTGATGTCCCTGACTGAGCAAGTTTCTGGATGTTATGCACTGCATTGGTTTCTTAAACAGGTCCTTAATTGTTTTGTTCTTCTCAGCAAAGAGCTTCTTTCAGCATTTCTTGTAGTTTTGGTTTGGTTTTTATAAGGTCTCTAAGCTTCTGTTTATCTGCAAATGTCTTAATTTCATTTTCATATTTGAGAGACAGTTTTGCAGGATATATAATTCTTGGTTGGACTTTTTCTCCATCAAGGCTTTGAACGTGCCATCCCATTGCCTCTTGCCAACATTGTTTCTGCCAAGAAGTCAGATGAAAGACTACAGGGTTTCCATCTGAATGTTAGCTTTGCTTTGAGTCTCACTGCCTTTAACAGTTTCTGCTTATGTTTCATTTTATTAAGCTTGATTATAATATGTCTTGGTGTCTTTCTTTTGGGGTCTAGTTTTTGTGGTGTTCAATACACATCTTGGATATTTATATTCTCTTCTTTCATTATTTCAAGGAAGTTTTCTGTCAGCAACCCAGGAACAATACTCTCTGTGTTCTGTGTTTTCAGCTATCCCTGCCTGCTCAGGAACTCAAACTAATCAGATTATTTCTCTTGATAGATTCCCACTTGTTTCTTAATGATTCTTCATTTTTCTTATTTCTTTTCTCTGATTTCTCATAAATGCTGGTGTCAGTTGCTCTCCTCTCAAAGTCACTAAGTCTGATACCATTTCCTCAATTCTGGTCCTTTGACTTTGAATTGAATTGCCTAATTCTGTCATTTTGTTATTGATCTGCTGGATTTCAGATCATTGATGTTCCATCAGTTCAAACAGTTTGCTTAATTTTCCATTTTGCTCTGCTGCATTTTGTTTAATCTCTAGGAGGGCTCTACATGTAATTCTTTTGTACTCGACCTCCAGTTCTTTCAGAAAGATTTCTACATTTGGGAAGTTTTTTGAGTTTTTATTTGGGGAGTTTTCTGGAGACAAGGCGGATTGCTTCTTTAAACACTTAGTGATGGTCTGTTGTCTTTGGGCCATCTAAAGGCTGTTTAGTTTCTCTGGTGTTACCTCAACAGGAGGTGAGGCATACTTCTGAGAAGGAAGTTGGTCATCAGCTGCCTATGTGTACTCTAGTGATGGGCCCCAGTGGACTCTCTGGGGTGGCAGTCTCCTCCCGCTGGCTGCCAAAGACACCACCCTACTTATGGAGTCACCACAGGGCCATCAACTGACCCTATGATGTTGGTCAGTAAAGGCTGGAAGAGACACCATCAGGCTACTCAGTAGTTATTTCTCCATGCAGTCTTATTTTAATAAGCTAGGAGCTATCTGATAGCTTCCCAAATCATAGGGCCATCAGGTGTTGCAGGCCCCGCCCCCTGGCTAACAATGAGAGCACCTTTTTGGCCGTCACCAGATGCTATGATGTAGTTCAAAGTAGGGAGGGGCTCCAGCCATGCTGCCATCCTCAGCCAGCCCCTACTTGTAAGGCAACACTGTGGTAAACACAGCCTTTCTGCTGGGAAAGGGCTCCTGGCTGGGCATTGTCTCCCAGCCTGGGAATTAGCCCCTGCTGAGGCCTCTGGTTGGGTGACTCCACCTCCTAGTCAACCAAGATGTCCCACTCAAGCTGCCTCTCCTGCTGTGAAATAGCCAAATCTATGGCAGAGCTTAGAAAAGAGAGGGTGGCAGGGCTGTGGTGCCCTCAGTCTACTGCTGGACTTTAAAAACGTGGCTATCCTACACATTGTCTCTCCACTGCAGCATGTGCTGTTAACTTCAGCAGTATACCTCAGAATATCTGCCAACTCATGCCCATCCTTCACCTTCCAGCCAACAAAAAGAAAAAAAATAAAAGTGCCAGTACCTGCAGCCTGCCCAAGCAGTGCATCAGCAGGAGTGGGGCTCAGCAAGAAAGGGAAGTTTCCCACTTAGTGGCATGTAGTTCAGTGTGACAACCCTATGCCGTGTCTTACAGCTCACTGGGTGTACAAAATGCTCCATTCAAAAATCAGTTCAGGCCTTAGTTTCCAAAGGAATTAAGGAGACATGTGTCTAGTCCACCATCTTGGCTCCCAGTCTTCTATACTGAATACTTCCAAGCTTTCAGTTTTGTCCATTTTTGCTGATGTCTTCTCTCCCTTTACCTAAAATAATACTTATCTATTATTTAGTGAGTGAATACCACTCTTCTTACCTTCTCATCTTCATAACCATCAAAGAATGTTTTCTTCTGTGTTTAAACCAGTTGAATTCTTATAATAGTGGTCTCATAGAATATTTGTCCTTTTGCAATCGACTAATGTTACTCAGCATAATGTCTTCCAGATTCCCTGATGTTATGAAATGTTTCCCAAATTCATTGTTATTCTTTATCATTGTATAATATTCCATTGTGTAAATGTACCATAGTTTATCTATTCATCCATTATTGAGTACCTAGATTGATTACATCTTTTTGCTGTTATGAACAGTGCTGCAATAAATGTTGGTGTTCATGTATCTATTTGTGTAGTAGCTCTTGTTTCTGTAGGATATTATCTAAGAAGCAAGATTGCTGGATCTTATGTTTTTTCTATATTTGAATTTTTAAGAAAGTACCAAGTTGATTACTAAGTGGTTGTACCATTTGACAGTTCTGTCAGCAATGTGTAAGTGTTCCAGTCTCTCCACATCCTCTCCAACATCTATTATTAGACTTTTGGATTAATGCCAGCCTTATTGGTGTGAGATGATATCTCACTGTACTTTTATTTTGAATTTCTCTAATGGCAAATGACCATTAAAATTTTCATACATATCTGTTAGTTGCCTGAATGTCTTCTTTGGTGAAATGTCTGTTCATATCCTTGAACCATTTTTTAAACTAGATTGTCTTTTTGTTGTTGAGGTTGTGCAGTATCTTGTAGAATTGAGAGATTAGATACTGATCAGATTTGCCACATCCATTTTTCCCCCAGTCTGTAGGTTGTCCTTTTACTCCTTTGGTGAAATCTTTGAATGGGTGTAACTGTTTGCTTTTTGGGTGTTCCCAGTTATCTATTTTTCCATTCTGATGGTGCCATGTATTAGTGCTCCCAGTCTTCTTTCTATTTTTCCTTCCATAATCTTAATCATTTTAGATTTTATATTTAGGTCTTTGATATATTTTGAGTTAGCTTTTGTACATGGTTAGAGATATGGATCTTGTATAATTTTTTTGTAGATGGATATTCAGTTATGTCAACAGCATTTGTTAACTAGACTGTTTTTTTTCCCCCAAGTTTATATACTTTGGGCTTTTGTCAAATATCAGGGCCGCATAGGTGCATGGTTTTATACCTGGATCCTCAGTTCTGTTCCATTGGTCTATATCTGTTGTTGTACCACTAACAGACTGTTTTGACTACCGTGGCAGTGTAATAGGTTCTAAAGTCAGGTAGTGTGAGACCTTCCACTTTGTTCTTCTTCAGCAATGCTTTACTTATCCAGGGCTTCCTATCTTTGCATATGAAATTGGTGATTTGTTTCTCCATCTCATTAAAAAAATGACATTGGAATTTGGACTGGTATTGCATTGTATCTATAGATCGGTTTTTGTAGAATAGAAATTTTCTCAGTGTTGAGGCTTCCTATCCATGAGGAAGGTACTTCTCTAGTTATACAGGTCTCCTTAGGTTTCTTACAGTAGTTTATTTACAGCTGTGGTTAGATTTATTCCTAAGTATTTTATCTTCTTGTGGGCTATTGGAAATTTATTGATTCAGTAGTGTCTTCTTTCATGTTGTCATTTTTGACATAGAGGAATCAAACTCAGTTTTTTATATTTGTCTTGTATCCTGATACTTTGCTGAATGCTCCTGTTAATTCCAATGGTTTTTGTGTGGATTCTTCAGTGTTTTCTGAGTATAAGGCCATAGTATTTGGAAACAGAGATACATTTACTATTTTCTTACCAATTTGAATACTTTTTATTTCTTTATCTTGCCTGATTACTCTGGCTAGAACCTCCGGCACAATGTTAAATAAAAATGGTGACAAAGGACATCTTTGGTTCCTGTTCTCCTGGGGAATGCTTTCAGACTCTTGCCATTTAGGATGATGTTGGCTGTTGACTTTGTATAGATGCTCTTTATTATGTTGAGCAGTTTCCCTTCTACTCCTATTTTTCCAAGAGTTTTTAACATGAATGGGCTTTGGACTTTATCAAATGCCTATTCTGCATTAATTAATAAAGTCAAGTAGTTTTTGTCTTTTTTTTAAATGTGTTTAATGACATTGATTGTTCTCCTAATGTTGAACCATCCTTGCACACTTGGCATGAGGGCCACTTGGTCATGGTTAAGTATTATTATTATTTGATATGTTGTTGAATTGTATTGTCTGGAATTCTGTTGAAGATTTTTCATCTAAGTTCGTGAGGGGCATTGGTCTGTAATTTTCCCTTTTGTCAATTTTTTTAACTGGTTTTGATATCAGGGTTATATTGGTTTCATAGAACGAGTGTGATAGTATTTTATCCTTTTCTATGCTCTGAAATACCTTTAATAATGGTAGTACTAACTCTTCCCTAAAAGTTTGGTGTAATTCTCCAGTGAAGACATCTAGGCCAGGTCTTTTTTTGAGGGGGAATTATGGGGGTGGGTTTAAATGACTTTTTACTCTCTTCTTTTGTTATGGGTTTGTTTAGTTGCTTTACCTCTGTTTGTGATGGTTTAGATAGGTAGTGTGTTTCTAGAACTTGGCTGTTTCCTCTAGGTTTTCCAATTTGTTAAAGTACAATTTTTAATACCATTCTGATTTGATTTCAGTTGGGTCTGTTGTGATGTCCCCCATCTCCTTCTTAGTTATGTTATTTGCTTCTTGGCTTATTTGCTTCCTCTCCTGTTTTTCTTTTGTCATTATGGCCAATGGTTTATCAATTTTGTTGATCTTTTGAAAGACTTAGCCTTTAGTTTCGTTAAGTCCTTCAATTGCTTTTCTGTTCTCTAATTCTCTTAGTTCATCTCTAATTTTTGTTATCTTCTTCCTTCTGGTGTCTGGGGGGTTCTTTTGTTGTCCTCTTTCCAATTAAATTGTTCAGGTTATAGGGTTAGTGCTTTTATGTGGGTCTTTTCTTCATTTTCAATGGTTGAGTTTATTGAAATAAATTTACCTCTGAGTACTGCTTTTGCTTTGTTCCAAAATTTCTGGTAGGATGTGCTTTCAGTCCAACTTGTTTCTGTGAATATCTTCATTACATCCTTAGTTTTTTTTCATACCTCAGTAGTTTTTGAGTAAGAGATTGTTCAGTTTTCATGTGCTTGATTTTTTTTTCTTGCTTTTCCTACCACTGATTTCTACTTTTATGGTTTTATAATTCAAAAAGTTGCTTTGTGGTATTTCAGTTCTTTGGATTTTGTGGTTCATTCTGGAGAGTGTTTCATGTGCACTGGAACAGAAAGTCTATTTAGCTGCTGTTGGATGGAGTTTTGTGTATATATCTATGAGGTCAAATTGATTGATTGTGCTGTTTAGAACTTCTGTGTCTTTAACTGAGATTTTCCTGTATGTTCTGTCCTTCACTAAAAGTGGTGTGTTGAAGTCTCCCACCATTATTGTGGTACTGCTTCTCTTTTTAATGCTGTTACAGTTTGTTTTATGTACGTGGGAGCCCTATCTCTATGTGCCTAATGTTTAATATGGTTATGTTCTTCTGATGTATTGACTCCTTAATCAGTATATAGTGTCCTTCGTTGTTCACTCTGGTGGATTTTGTTTTAAAGTGTATTTTTATCAGAAATTAATATTGTCAGTCCTGCTCTTTTTTTAATGTTGTTTACTTGATATGTATTTTTTCCCAACCTTTGAGTTTTCATTTGTTTGCATCTTTAAAACTAAGGTGTGCCTCTTGTAGGCAGCATATAGTCAGATCATGTTTTTGTTTTGCTTTTTAAAGCATTCTGCTACTCTGTCTTTGTTGGTGCCTATAAGCCATTTACATTCAATATAATTATTGATAGATTTAAATTTACTGCTGACATTTTGATGCCCTTTTTGTGTTGCTGTCAGTCTCATTGTTCCACTAAATTTTCTGTGCTAAGTCATTTTTCTTTACACATTTTCAGTTTTATCACTATGGTGGTTTTACATTTGCTAGAATTTCATTTTTTGTTTGTTCTAATTTTGATGTGTAGGGCTGCTAATTTCTTTTGTGGATGCCTTGTATTTATCCCTTTTTTTGTAAAATTATACCAGTCTTTAATTATTTTGCATCACTTTGACTTTGTATTAATAGGAAAGATATATTACTACAGTTTTAGTCTCTCTCTTTTGTTATAATGTTGCCATCTTTAACATATTGACATGTCTGTTTTCCTATTTTCATTGTTTTAGGTTTAATTTATTTTTGTAATTTTCCTGTCAAGGTTGGTATCTGTTTGCTCTGTCCTGCCTTCTAGTCTTTGTTTATTATCTGATGATACTGGTTTTCTAGCCAAAGGATTCCCTTTAGTATTATTTGTAATTTTAGTTTGGTTTTGCAAATTCCCTAAACTTCTGTTTATCTAGAAATGTCTTAATTTTGCCATCATATTTGAAAGATAATTTTTCTGGATACATAATTCTTGTTTAGCAATTCTTTCCTTCAGGGCTTTGTATATGTCATCCTATCCGACTCGACGGCACTTGGCACTTGGCATAGCTGTCTTGCTTGTGTGGTTTCCTCTGAATAGTCTGAGCTTGCTCTCATTGGCTCGTTTTTATAGATTATTTTTCCTTCATCCTTAGCCATTTTTAATATTCTCTCCTTACCTTAATTATGGTAAGTTTGATTACAATATGTCTTTGTTTTGGGATCTGTATTGTGTGGAGTTTGATGAGCATCTTGGATAGACAACTTCTCATCTTTCATGATATCAGAGAAGTTTTCAGTCAATAAATCTCTCTGTATTTTCTGTTCTCCTCCCATTCTAGTTTTCCAATCATTCATAAATTATTCTTCTTGATAGAGTTCCACATGACTATTAGTGTTTATTTTTCTAAATTCTTTTGTGTGATTTTTCCTTAAGTATATTGCTGTTTTCTCCAGTCTCGCTAATTCTGCCTTCCATTGTCTCAGTAATGCTCCTTTGACTTTCTACTGAGTTGTGTAATTTTGTAGTTTTATTATTTATCTCCTAAATGTTTAACTGCTGTCTCTCAAGGATTTTTTGCAGCCTGTTCAATCGGTTAGTATGCTGTGCTGTGTTTTGCCTGAGCTCCTTGAAGAGTTCTAAGTACTAATCTTTATATTATACCTTTGACAATTCTAGAAAGTTGTCTTCATCTGGAAAATTTCTCAGTTCATTGTTTTGGGAAATTCCTGAGGCCACTGTGGTCTGCATCGTTAAGTGATTTGATATTGACTATTGTCTGTGAACCATCAATAAGTTATTGCATTTATTTATGTTTGCTTACTGTGTGCTAACTTCTTTTTTATTTTGTTTTGAAATGCCCAAGTGGACTGGTCATTTGAGGTATTTTGGTTATTGTTATCTTAGACGTTTTAATATCCTGTCACCAAGTGAATAGAGTTGTTACTAGGCATGTATGCCTGGTATCTTGTACATTTTCTTGCAAGTATTCAGGTCAGGTGATAAAATTGTTGGTCATGAAGTGTATGGTGCAGGCTCTCCCCTACAGTCCTAGATGGGCAGGGGTGATTGGTGTAGGCACAGGTATCTGGCTACATGCACTGAAAAAGTTAGGGGTGACAGTCATCCATGAGTGTCTGCAAAGATACACTTGTCCCTATTCTTTAAGGCCAATAGGTCAATATCTTCTGTGGCTGGTGATAAGCACTGGACCCCTTATTCCTATGTTTAGGCAAATGATCTGTTTCTACCCTGAGTTCCCAACTTAGAGAAGTCGGTAATTTCTTTTTCTCCTTTGTTAAGTCATTCCCTTTCCAAGTCTGGGTGAAAAGCTCAAAACATACATAAGGGGTCCTACTTTCAGTGGTGTGTCAGACCTGCAGTCTGGTGCAGTGCAGAGAAGGGGAGGGGAAGCACCAGAATAAGGGAGAGAGATTTAGCCTGAAGGAAAGTTTTAAGATCTACATATGACACATTGGACCAATAGACACAAGCCACTTACTTTTTGACTATTACATGCCACTTTTCACTGATTCTGGAGGTGTGAGTGGACTCTCTATTGCTCAGTCTCTCCTGTTAAGGAAGATACTACCTGAATGCCAATGCTCTACTAATGGTGTCTATTTCCACCAGTGAGTTCTGATCATTCTTAAATACTTCTGGATCTATTCTCTCTTCCTTATCTCCAGTCTGATTTCTCAGCTTTCCCTTTGATGTTCAGAATATCATATATAATCAATTTATTTGTTCTTTTGAATCTTTGTTGCTAGAGGGTGTCTTACTACTCTATCATCTTAATGGTGCCTCCCAAGTTACAGATTCCTATATCCCTAATAACTATTGATTTCTTATTGAATTGCCCCTGACTTGACTTTTCAGAGACCTTGTCTCCTCATCTGGGGAACACCTGGGCCAAAGACACAAAGCTGGTAAATGGCAGGCTGGAACCTTAGAAAGAGTAGTTCAAATTAACTCATAGCAGGACCCTGAGGGTACCAGGAGGCTGATTCCATAGGCACCTCTTGACTCTCAACCCAGGCCCATCTGAGGCAGGCTTGTACATTTGTTCTGTTTCCTAGATATAGTCAGACTCTGTGGACCAGGTCTTAGTGGATCATCAGCACCACTTTGTGGGTTTGGGTGAAAGTGGATTTTCTCCAAGGTCGAATTCCTCAGAGGACACCCAGACTCACATCAGTAACTGAGAGACCATAGAGACATACCTTGATGCCTTATAAACAAAGAGTCTCAAATGAAGTGCTTAAGTCCAGATCAGCCATAACAAAATATTTATTTATTTTGCAATATGATAGTTCTAACTTTACATAAGGATATTGTATTGAGAAGACAGTCTATTTCTTAAAGCATTAAATTTGAGGAAAGCATTTAGAAACTGCAAAAATGTGTGTAAAAATGAATACCTAATTTATTCTCCTTCCCTTTAAAGGCACCATGAAACAAATGACTTTTGATGGGGAATGCTCAGAGCAAAACTTTCATATCCTCCTTTCTGTTCTTTCAGTCTAGCCACCATTTTCAATCTGAGATTCTTCAGAAGAGAGAGAAAGGAAAGAAGAGAGAATAACTACTTGCCGCTGTCTTAGAATTTGAGAGGCAGAGCATCAGATCCCGTAGCAAAAGCAATTGTTGCTGCTTTCTGTGCCCCAGGCACCCATCCTTCCCTCATCAGATACTTTCTAAGAAGGGCACTTTCATTTCTGCACTGGTAAATCTCTCCATCAGAGGTACACATGAAAAATTAAGCATGCCTGTGCCCTGTCCTCAGCAATTCCAATGTGATTGACTTGGGATAGGGCCTAGACTCTGTTTTTTAAGAACACTTTCTCCGACCCCTATACTGAGACATACTTACTGGAAGAGAGGGAAGGTCTCCCCCTCCCTGTGGAGGTAGGGAGGGGGAGGAGTCCTTGTCCACACTTTGTAAGCTCAGTTCTTCTGAAAGCTCATGAGGGAGTCAGGACTTACAGCCAAATCAACTGAAGTCCCTAGGCAATAAGTAGCCTTGATGGCATAGTGGTTGGAAGCTTAGCTGCTAACCAAAAGGCAATTCAAATCCACCAGACTCTCCTTGGAAATCCTATGGGGCAGTTCTCCTCTGTCCACTGGGGTTGCTATGAGTCAGAACTAACTCCATGGTACCTAACAACCACAGAGGTCAACAAGGTCTCACGAAAGTAAACAAAAACTATTTCCAATGGGAACAAAAATCACATTCCTTGAAGATTAACAAGCAATCTGAAGTTTTCCCATCATTATTATTAAAATGGATAACTGTTAAGATCATAAAACCATCATGTAGTACAAATGCATAGTGCCAGTTGTCCGGGGTGAAGCATTTCAAGTTCTGCATGGTTGTCTCTTACCACCTGTCTGTCAGTTTGTCATACTGTGAAGGCTTATATGTTGCTGTGATGCTTAGAAGCTATACTTTTGGCATTCAAAATACCAGCAGGCTCACACATAGTGCACAAGTTTTAGCAGAGCTAAACTGAGTATGAAGAAAGACCTGGTGATGTGTTTCTGAAAAGTTAACTACTATTAACCTTATGAGGTTTCTGGGTGGCAAAAATGATTTGTACTGGGCTGCTAACAGAAGTGTTGGTGATTCAAATTCACCTAATTGTGCCACAGAAGTAAGGCCTGGAAATTTACATAAGATTATAGCCATGGAGGGAGATTATAGTAACAACAGCATATTGCCCAACTTGCTTACTTTGGACACATCATCAGGAGGATCATTCACTAGGAAGAAATATCATGTTTGGTAAAATAGAGAGCTGGTAAGGGCTAGGGAGACACTTAGTGAGATAGACGTTGTATATAAGTTATCTATGAGTCAGAGTCTAGTGAATTCAGTTATCTATCTGTCTATCCATGTGTCTGTCTGTCTATCTATCTGTGGTTGCTGTAAGGCCTTTTTTTACACATCAGTAGAATAGGTCCATCCAGCATCAGCAGAGTATATGGCAGGATTTTATGATGCCTGAAGACATACACTCAGGGCTAAAGGGCGTTGTTTTCCTGTAGCTTAATTTCTCCTCTTGCAATCCTTGCCACATACATGGACTGCCCATGGGATGAAATATAAGATCTAGAGTTGAACACATCTACAGAGAGAAGAAATGAAGGAACACGAGCTATAACTGTAAAACCATTTTTCTCCTCACCTAAGACTCAAGGGTCGCATTTCATATCCGAACTTGGCATTTTCAGGCAATTACAAAATAAGGGAAGACCGTCTCACACAAAGAAAGACAGTGTTTGAAGGATACTCAGGCTCATTCTCTGTTGTATTTTCTCAGTACTCAAAACTCATTGGCCAGATTAATATCTAGAAACAGCAGCAGAAACAAGATTAGAACATACCCTCGAAAGCAGACTTGGATAACGTCTTCTAGAACTTTTCAGCTAGCTGTGTGGAACGTCACTTTGAACTAATTAAAGCAAATACAACAGTAACATCAGAAACAGATAACTATCTTGTTAATGCCCACCATTGCCAGTTACTGTGCAGATTGCTTTATTTTGTTATCTGAAATGAATATAGCAAGACAAGCAACATCATCTCTACTTTACAGATGAGGAAACTGAAGCTCAGAGATTGCACAGCCACTAATTGCCAGCTGTGGATTCCAACTCTAGTTTATTTGGTCCTAAGACTGCATGACTGCCAACAAGAACTTTGAAGAATAATTTCTTAATTAAAATATTGCCTGCTAGATATTCTCAACATCACCATTCCACTCAGCTCCAACTAATTGTTTACCTAACATTTTGCACAGAAGTGATGGATGCATTGTCCTATGAGAACACGCTTTGACCAGCACACTCTGGCATTCAAAATCATCTTTAGTATGTATGGGGTGAAGTCTCACATTTATCATTTGTAAGACCTTACAGTAATTCTCCAATAAAAACTGAACAAGCAGGCACATGCTCTTGACACTGTGCCTTTGTTTCCCCTTCCCCCTCCTGAAATGTCTCTCTTCTTGTTACTTAATAACACCTACCTGTCATTCAGTGATGGCTGTGTGGGGTAAAGGCAATACAAAGGCCTTTGGAGTCAACCAGATCCCAGGTCACTTACTAGCTTTTCAACACTAGAGGAAGGACTCAACCTTTGTAAAATGAGACAGTAGAGTTGTGAATGTGATCCCTGTTCTGGTCCACAGGGATCAGTCTTAGAAGAAATACAACCAGAATTTTCCTTAGAAATGGCTTGCTTACTTTGGACATGGCACCAGGAAGGAGCAGTTGCTAGAAAACTGCATCATGTTTGGTAAAGTGGGCCAATGAAACTGAAATGCCTGATAAACAATGAAAGGCCAGAGCATCAATTCTTTGCATGGCAGATAGCAGCAGTAACAAACATCTGATAGTAGCAGGTTCAGATAAGTGGTTGGAGATTTACAGAAATCTCAGCAGCACAAGTTTAGTGATGCTGAAAGTGGTGCCTTTTAAATTTTCATTCTGGTTCCCTAAATGTAAGAAAATTTTATCTCTGCATTTAGCCTTTTCTGTGAAAAGCACTCCTTTTTTTCTTAAATTAACAACCTCCACAGATAAGTGCCCAGGAGGTGACAGCATCCACATCTTAAGAATAACTTTCTGACCATTCCTAGCAGATCAGGATCATAACCCAAATGATCTGGTCATGAATTTGTGGTTCTCTTTACCACATCCATTCCCATTGTTCCTGTGCTGGACTGAAAAGGGAAGACCAGGTTGTCCAAAGAGGCAACTTCTGGTCACTGCCTTTCTACTCACAATTAATTAAGTTTGGGCAGTTTTCCCTAGATCTTATCTGAAAAGATGGAAAGTGGAGCAGGTATGTTATCTTTGCTTTTCTTTTCCATTCTAAATACTTGTTCCCAGGTACTATTTTTCTGAAGCTCTTAAAGGACTCAATAGAAACACCCAAAAGCTTTCATCCTGACATTACAGAATGACTACACTATGAATAATATGACTCAGGCCCCTTGACATCCAGGACATTTGCCAGAAAGATGATTTTACCTACTTTTTTTAAATCTACTAGAAACACATTGAATACCACTATGGGCCCTGTAAGCTGAAATTACGGAAGGCAAAGCATTATTGAAACTAGATGCAGATATGCTTACCCACCACTTTGGCTAGACATCGTCAGGCCTGGAAAATCCATCCAGTTATAGCACTCACGGCCTGTGTTTCAACTTACAAATGGAGTGGACCCTGCTTAACATGCTGTTACACTTGGACCCTAAAAAAAAGTGGCTATTGAATACCTGCTACAAATATATCGTGTGCTAGGCAAGAGTGCAACTTGCTTAGTGGTACTCATGGCTTTATTGTTTTAGGTAATCTGGGCTATTGCTCTAATTTCTTCTCTATTGATAACTTCTAGACAGATTTTGAAAGGCCAAGTTCTCCCTGCCTGTCACCACCAGTTACCAAGGAATTGGTAACTGAGAGACACAAGCCTGCAGAGACACATGAAGGTGCTGAGGGGCATGGTTCAAGGCCAAGCGCTAGGTCTCCTTGGGTACACTATTTGGCATATAAACTGCCTTCTGACTCTGCTGACTTAAGCAGACCTCTAATATAGACCTTTTATGAGAAGTCAGTGTGACACGTTAGTGAAACCCTGACTGACAGCAACCAACTTCCATATGTCCAGACCTAAATCCACTCTGTATATGCCTGTGCTGCACTGGCCTACTTTGCCCAGAGCCAGGCCATCCTTATGGCGGGTGGTGGCACAAGGCAACCTTCCACAAGCCCAAAGACACTGTCTGTCCTCTCATTCCTGTATTATCACCTCATTAGCTACCTGGGGTCCTGTGCAAACACAGCTTTCCAAGTCAAGGAAATGATGCTCCCTTGTGATGCAAAACTCCCAGGGTGACCTGAGGCACTTCCTGGCTTCACTTAGAGTGCAGCTGTCCACATGCTCCCTGCTGAGGCAGAACGGTGGGCCTCTGGGCTCAGGTGGGCAAACAGTGGTATGGAAGGAGAAACAGGTGAGGATGTGTATTCACCCTCTGCAGGAAGCCCATGTCCTCGGATACTCTGCAGGTGGGCCATGCAGCTTTTTCTCTGGCCTCCTGGTGTCTGAGCCAGCCCCAGCAGGAACCCTGTCAGAGCTTTACACCTGGGCCCTGCTTCCACAAGGAAGACTTACACTGACTTATAGAGAGGCTGGTTCAACTCTGGTTACGAGTTTCTTCAAGAAAGATATCTTTGTCTTTTTGAGAGTTTGAGGGCTTGTAGAGTTCTCAGGGGTTTGTGACTGCATCCCTGCTGTGACTGCATCCCTGCTGTGACCACTCCTCTTGACATCTAGATACATGTCCTAATTTCCTTAGCAATCATTTTAAGATATGTTTGAAGATTTCTGCCTTTGATCTTTTTCTCCTTCACCAGAGATGCTTCTTACAGACAAAAACAAGAACTCTTCTACATCACACCACTTTGATTTCAAGAACCTGCTGTAACTGCCTAATGTGCAAATGTAAAGTCAAACTGATTTCCTTAGAAATACCTATTTACCCTGTAGATCATCACTTCTTCAGGAAAGTCTCTCCCACCAAAATAAAGTCAAATTCCTCAAATCCTGCTTATATTGTCACATCACAAGGGAAATGGATTTTTCCTGCTACTGCTTGCTAGTGCCTAAGTCAGTGCTGGACAGAGGAGGCCCTTTTTATTTCAGCCATGCTCTTCCCACTAAACTTTTTTAAAACTACTGTCAGGAATTTCCTTGCCACCAGACCACACATGCATGTGTTCATGTCTTCCCTGTGTTCGATACCCACGCTCCCTGGCCCCTGATGTTCACTTCAGAATACCCACAACTTACCCATTCTTTAAAGCTCAGCTCGTCTGACTATCTGCTCATAGACTTTCCTCATTAAACTGTGATTCTTTTTCATTTTCACGGTCTGTTTCTCTGGCTCACATGTTATAAAATTAGCATCTAAACGTCTATTCTATTTTTCACTTGTTTTTAATTAAAAAAAACTATCCTGTCATATATTCTGATAATGTACTAGAAAATATGCAAATATACTTGCATATATGACACAAAGCAACAGGCAAGCAGATAGATGGTGTGTTATTCACAAATACTTTCATGAATATGCCAAGTCTATTCAGTTAGATTATAAGCTCCAGTGGGGCAAAATGGTGACTGATTTTTCTCTTTGACCTATAGCAGCTCTTATCCTGGTCCCAGGGACATAACATGTTAGAAGCTAAGAATTTTTTAGTCAGTCTGCTCATTGGTTTTATATGAGAAGGAACTTTTGCTCTTACTCAGATCTCCTACAAAACACATATTGATTGAGTAGATGTTCAATGAATTGAGTCTCCTAGCATAGATATGGCACGATCCATCTATTGGTCACTATTATGTGGGGGTGAAAAATTATTTATTGGTAGCAATCTGTATGAAGCAGAAAAAGGCTGTCCACTCTCCCATCTTCTGGCCCACAGCTGGACTACATTTCTTACTCTCTCTGGCAGTTAGATGTGGTCATGTGACTGAGTCCCAGCCGATGCAATGCATTCACAGGCGCTATAACACCACTTTGTGTGTCTTGTGCATAAAACATTCTCACACACAATCTTTTCTCTCCTCTTTCAGTCTGTTGGTTGTATGTCAATAGCCAGGGTGGTTTTGGAAATTGCATGTTTAAGATGACTGAGGCACTGTGTGGTGCAGACTTCATCTTTACCCAGTCCTACCTCCCCTCCACCACCTATAAGGATGACTCCTTTGAGACTTATACAAATGAAACATAGACTGATATGATATTAACATAACAGTGACTGGTCCCTGTCTTAATATGCTGTGGAACCCTGAGGGCACAGCTACCAGAGAAATTCTTTCTCATTTTCCTATGTACTAATTTGAACTGTTCTAAATAACCTTGGGTTCTGTGTGACACTGTAAAAGTCCTCTCTTTTTGGTATGAACTATTGCCGTTGTTGGGTGTTGACTCACAGTGACCCTATGTAAAACAGAATGAAACACTCCCAGGTCCTGTGCCACGCCCACAATTGTTTTTATGCTTAAGACCACTGTTGCAGCCACCGTGTCAACCCTTCTTGTTGAGGGTCTTTCTCTTTTTCACTGACCATCTGCTTTACTAAATATGATGTCCGTCTCCAGAGATTGATCCCTCCTGACAACATGTCCAAAGTATGTAAGATGCAGTCTCACCATCCATACTTCCATGGAGTATTCTGGTTGTGTTTCTTCCGGGACAGAACTGTTTGTTCTTTTGGCTGTCCGTGGTATATTTAATATTCTTCTCCACCACCACAATTCAAAGGCATCAATTCTCTTTTTGTCTTCTTTAATCATTGTTCAGCTTTTGCACACATATAATGTGATTTAAAATACTATGGCTTGGGTCGGGGGCACCTTAGGTGACATCTTTACTTCTCAATACTTTTACAGAGGTCTTTTACAGTAGATTTTTCCCAGTGTAATGCATCTTTTGATTTCTTGACTGCTGCTTCCATGGGCATTGATTGTAGAACTAAATAAAATCCTAACTCAATCCTTTCTCCATTCATCAAGATGTTGTTTACTGGTCCAGTTATGAGGATTTTTGTTTTCTTGATGTTGAGGTACAAGCCATACAGAAGGCTCTGGTCTTTGGTCTTCATCGGTAGATGTTTCAAATCCTCTTCCCTTTCAGCAAACAAGGTTGTATTATCTACATAATACAGGTTGTTAGTGAGTCTTCCTCCAGTTCTGATGCCTTGTTCTTCATATAGTCCAGCTTCTCAGATTATTTGCTCAGTATCATGATTGTAAACATGTGGTGAAAGGACACAGCACCCCCTCGCCCCCAGCACCTTTACTGACTTTAAACCATTCAGTTTCTACTTGTTCTTTTTGCACAGCTGCCTCTTTATCCAGATTCCTCATGAGCACAATTAAGTGTTCTGGAATTCCCATTCTCCATGAGGGTGTCCATAGTTTCTTATGATTCACACAGTTGTATGCCTTTGCATAGCCAATAAAACCCAGGTAAATATTTTTCTGGTATTCTCTGCTTTCAGCCAAGATCCAGCTGACATTAGCAATGATATCGCTGATTCCACATCCTCTTCTGAAACTGGCTTGAATTTTTGGCAGTTCCTTGTCAGTATACTGTTGCTGTTGCTTTTGGATGATCTTCAGAAATATTTTACTTGCATGTGACATTAATAATTTTGTTTAGCAATTTCTACACTAGGTTGGATTACCTTTCCTGGAAATAAGCATAGTCACTTGGCCAGTTAGTTGTCTTCCATATTGGCATATAAGAGTGAGCACTTCCAGCAGTGCATCCATTTGCTGAAACATCTCAGTTGCTATTTCATCAGTTCCTGGAGTTTAATTATTCACCAATGCACTCAGCGCATCTTTTACTTCTTCCTTAAGTACCATTGGTTCCAGATCATACCTCCTGAAGTGGTTGAATGTCCACTAGTTCTTTCAGGTACAATGACTTTATGTAGTCCTTCCATCTTCTTTTGACTCTTCCTGAGTCATTTAATACTTTCCCTGTAAATTCTTTTTTTATTGCAACTTGAGGCTTGAATTTTTTCTTCAATTCTTTCAGCTTTAGAAATGTAGAATAGTATTTTTTCCTTTTGGTTTTCTTTTTCCAACTGTTTGTGCATGTCACTATAAAACTTTACCTTGTCTCCTTGAGCTGCCCTTTGAAATCTTCCTTTCTTTCTCATTGTCATTTCTTCCTTTTGGTTTAGCTACTTGACATTCAAGAACAAGTTTCAGAGTCTCTGCTTAGATCTAATTTACTCTTTTCTTTCTTTTTGTCTTTTTAATGAACTCTTGCTTTTTTCATGGATGGTGTCTTTGATGTCATTCCACAACTCATCTGGCCTTCTGCCATCAGTGTTCAACACATCAAATCTATTCTTTTTTTTTTCTTCTTTATATGGTCTCTAAACTGAGGTGCGATGTATTCAGTGTAGTACTTTAGCTCTCATGGACTTGTTCTAACTTTCTTCAGTTTCAATTTGAACTTGCATATCAACAATGGATGTTCTGTTCTGAAGTAAGTACTTGGTCTTTCTCTGACTGCTGATACTGAGCTTTTCATCATTTCTTTCCACAGGTGTAGTCAGTTTGATTCCTGTGTATTTCACCTAGTGAAGTCCATGTCTATGGTCGCTATTTATGTTTGTGAAAAAATTTGATATTTGCAGTGAAGAAGTTGTTGGTCTTGCAAAACTCTGTTGTGCAATCTCTGGCATCATTTCTATCACTCAGGCCACACTTTTCAACTAATGATCCTTCTTCTTTGTTTCTAAGTTTAGCATTCCAACCACCGGCAATTATTAGTGCATCCTGATTGCATGTTTGATGAATTTCTGACTTCAGAAGCTAGTAAAAATCTTTAATTTCTTCAACTTTGGCCTTAGTGAGTATGGAAATTTGAATAATAATCATATTAACTGGCTTTCCTTGTAAGCAATGGATATTATCCTATCACTGACAGCATTGTAATTCAGGACAGATTTTGAAATGTTCCTTTTGACAGTAAATGCAACACCATTACTCTTCAAGGTTTCATGCCTGGTATAGTAGACCATTATCTTTATCTGATTCAAAATGACTGATACCAGCCCATTTAAGCTCACTAATGCCTAGGATACTGAACTTATGTGTTGAATTTCATTTTTGATAATTTCTAATTTTCTTAGATTTACAGTACATACATTTCACTTTCTAATTATTAATGTATGTTAGCAGTGGTTTCTTTTCATCTTGAGTTGATGACATTAATTGTTTTTCTGATGGTGAACCAGCCTTGCATCCCTGGTATGAGTCCAACTTAGTCATGATGAATTATTTTTTTGATATGTTGTTGAATTCTATTGGGAAAGATTTCATTGAAGATTTTGCATCTGGGTTCATGAGTGATACTGGTCTGTAGTTTTCCTTTTTTGTGTGATCTTTCCCTGGTTTGGGTATCTGGCCTATGCTGGCTTCAGTGAATTTGAGAGTGCTCTGTCATCTACTATGCTGTGAAATAGGCTTAGTTGTGTTGGAGTTAACTCCTCTAAAAGTTTGGTAGACTTCTCCAGTGATGCTACCTGGATCAGTACTTTTTCAGGTCGGTAGGTTTTTTTTTATTATCATTACTTTTTCAGTGTCTTCTTCTGTGATGGATTTATTAAGTTGTTCTACTTCTCCTTGTGATGATTTTGGTAGACAATGTGAATCTAGAAATTTATCCATTTCCTCTAGGTTTTCAAATCTGTTAGAGTACAGTTTTTTGTGATTTTCTGTTACAGTACTTTTGATTTCGATTGGATCTGTTATAACATCTCGTGTCTCATTTCTTATTTGGGTCATTTGTTTCCTCTCCTGTTTCTCTTTTGTAAGTTTAGCTAAAGGTTTATCAATTTGGTTGATCTTTTCCAAGAACCAGATTTGGGTTTCGTTAATTCTTTCAATTGTTTTTCTGCTCTCTGATTTAGTTCCTCTCTAGTCTTTATTATCTGTTTTCTTCTGGTGCCCAAGGGTTCTTGTGTTTCTCTTTCTGCTTGTCCAAGTTGTAGGGTTAATTCTTTTGTTCTGGTCCTTTCTTCATTCCAAATGTGTGCATTTATAGAGATAAATTAACCTCTGAGCACTGCTTTTGCTGTGTCCCATAGGTTTTGGTAGGTTGTGTTTTCATTCATATTTGATTCCTTAAATTTCTTTATTTTATCTTTGATTTCTTCTATAACCCATGGCTTTTTAAGTAAGGTGTTGTTCAGTTTCCATGAGTTCAAATTTCTACCTATGTTTTTTTCTGCTATTGATTTCAACTTTTATGGATTTATGGTCCAAGAAAATGCTTTGCAATAATTCAATGGTTTGGATTTTGTTGAGACTTACTTTATGACCTAATGCATGGTCTATCCTGGAGAAGGTTACATGTGCATTGGAGCATAAGGTTTACTTATCTGTTGTTGGCTAAAATGTTCTGTAAATGTCAGTGATGTCCAGTTGGTTGATTGTTGCAACAAGATCTTCTGTATCTTTACTGAGTTTTTTTTCTGGGTGATCTGTCTATTACTGAAAGTGGAATATTAAAGTTTCCTACTATGTTTGTGGAGTGATCCATCTCATTTTTCAATGTTGTCAGCATTTGTTTGCTGTATTTTGGTGCTCTAGTATTGGGTGCATAAGTATTTAAAATTGTCGTGTTCTGCTCATGTGCTGACATTTTCAGCAATAAATAATGATTATCCTTGTCCATGATGGTGGACCTTACACTAAAATCTACTTTATCTGAGATTAGTATTGCTACTCCTGCTCTTCTTTGTGTGTTGTTAGCTTGGTGTATCAAATCCTTTGATTTTCAGTTTCTTCACATCTTTGAGTCTAAGATGTGTTTCTTGTAAGCAACTATTTTAGTTCACTAGGGCTGCTCTAACAGAAATACCACAGAGTAGATAGCTTTAACAAGCCAAAAAGCCAAGTGCCATCGAAAAGGAAGGTTTATTTTTACATAGTCCAATCCAACTCGATGGCACTTGGCTTGGGTAGGCTACAAGTCCAAATTCAAGATGTCTGCTACATGGGAAGGCTTTCCCCCTTGTTGGCTCTGGAGGAAAGTCCAGTATTGCATCAGTCGTTGTCCCAGGAGCGTCTTGGAGCAGAAACCTCAGGTCTCAAGTACACGCTCTTCTCCTGGTGCTGCTTGCTTGATGGTGTGATGTTCCCAATTCTTAGTCTGCTTCCCTTTCCTTTTATCTCATGCAGGATGAAAGGATTAAGAGTGGAGCAAGACATACTCCAGGGGAACTTCCTTTACAGTGGAGCAGGGAGGTGATCCTATGAAGGGATTTACAGTCCCATCCTAATCCTTTAACATACAGCACATGAAAATCACAAAGTGATTTACAGTTCCACCCTAATCCTTTCACATACAGCACAGGAAAATCACAAAGTGGAGGACAATCATAGAATACAGGACTCATGGTCCACCTGCATGGCTACACATATTTTTGGGGGAATGCAATTCAATCCACAACATCCCACCCTTTGGCCCCCCCAAAAACACATCTTTGAAACATGTAACGCATTCATCCCATAATGAAAGAAGTCTTAAATTTGTTCCAAGTCCAAAATTCAAAAAAAAAATTTATATCTATGAAACCTAGAATGTAAGCTATCTGTTTCCAAAGGAACAGTGGCAGAACAGGAACAAGTTAGACATTTTATTACAAATGGGAGAAATTGCAGGGAAAGAAGCCATTAGCAGGGAACAGGCAAGTCAGCAGAACTCATTATATTAGCCCTCATAGCTTACATTTTATAAGATATTCTACACAATGATCTAGCCCTCCAGATTCTAGGTTTTGGCCACACTCTCTGCATTTTGGGTGGATACTCCTGTCCCTGCGCTACAACTCTGCCTTCAAGGCCCACTTGGACATAAACTGCCCCATCGGCTTTAGGAGCACCCTAAGACCAACTGAGTGGCAATTGCACTCTGACAAAACACAGAAACCCCTGGCTCGACCCTTTCAAGCCCCTGAGATCATGACCATACCTTTTGAGACTGAGGCAGCTCAGCTTCTCACACTATTTGTCTCTTCAGCTTCTGCTTCCTATGGCCACATGGCCCAGGCCTCAGGCCCACATCTACCCTTCTTGGGCAAGTGTTCTAAAGCTCTGTAGCTCTACTGATTCATGTGCTCAGAGGTACCTCACTCTTGCTCTAAAGCATCCTGACCAAAGGCACTCAGCTCTCTCCCTCTGTGGGTCAACAAGGCTAGCTTCACTGATTCAAGTGCCCAGAGGCACCCCGTTCTGTGAGGAAATCTCTGCACAAGTGCTTACCTCTCTTGTTCCATGGGTCAGCTCCAGAGCTGCCTCTGGTTCTGTTGCTGCTGCTGCTGCTGCCGCCACCAGTCTTCTGCTTCTTGTTTCTCACCCTCTGTGCTTTCTTCATTCCTTCTCAATCTTCTATGCATTCACAGCTTCCAAATGGCTCCCACATTTTAGGTATTTGCTAGAGCAGAACCTTACTCCCAGTACCAAATTCTGTTTTAGTCAGCTAGTGCTGCTTTAACAGAAATACCACAGAGCGGATGGCTTTAACAAAGGAAAGTTTATTCTTAAGTAGTCTGGTAGGCTACAAGTCCAAATTCAAGATGTCTGCTCCAGGGGAAGGCTTTCCCCCTTGTTAGCTCTTGAGGAAAGTCCTTGTATTGCATCAGTCTTTGCTCAGGGAGCATCTTGGGACAGGAACTTTGGGTCTGAAGGATACACTCTTCTCCTGGTGCTGCTTGATTCATGGTGTGAAGTTAATTCTCATTCTGCTTCCTTTTACTTTTATCTCTTGCAGGGTGAAAGGATTAAGGGTGGGGCAAGCCATACTCCAGGGAAACTCCCTTTACAGTAAATCCCTATGAAAGGATTTACAGTTCCACCCTAATCCTTTAACATACAGTATAGGAAAGTCACAAAACGGAGGACAATCATAGAATACAGGGACTCGTGCCCAGCCACTTGGCTACAAATATTTGGGGGGGACACAATTCAATCCATGACAGCAACATATAGACAGATCATGTTTTTTATTCAACATGTTACTCTCTGACTCTTTAATGGAGCATTCAATCCATTTATATTCAGTGTAATTATTGATACGTATGTGTTTAGCACTGTCATTTTGTCTCTTTGTTTTTATGTTGTTGATATTTTCTTTGTTCCTCCTAGTATTCTGTTCTGAGTCACATTTCCTTATGGGTTTACTTTTCATCTTTTTCATTGTTGGCTTTGTGTTTGCTGAGACTCCTGTATTATGTCACATTGTTAGTTTTCTTTGTGGCTACCCCTTTGATCTCCATTATTGTCCTAACTTTAAACCAATCTTTAACTTCAGTATATCTTCTGAATTTCTTCTCCATATGAAAGGCTGTATCTACTGTAATACGTCCCTCTTTATAGTGTGATGATGTCAGAGTTTTCATGTTAAGCTCACTGGTTCCCTACTTTTAACATTTTAGCTTTGATTAAGCTTGGTGACTCCCTTAAGTGAGTAGGCCTCTGGATACTGTGTCCTGCATTGCATCCTTAAGTATACATTTGATGTTTCAGTATTTCTTGTAGTTTAGGTTTATTTTTGCAAAATCTCTAAGCTTCTGCTTTATTTGCAAATGTCTTAATTTTACCGTCATGTTTGACAGACAATTTTGGAGGATGTATCATTCTTGGCTGAAAGTTTTCTCCTTCAAGGCTTTGTATGTGTAACTCCACTGTCTTCTTGACAACCAAGTTTCTGCTGAGTAGTAATATGAAAGACCACAGGGCTTCCCTTTGTACATTAGTTTTGTTTTAAGCCTCACTACCGTTAAGAACCTCTCTTGTCCACGAGTCAGATCTGACTTGACGGCACTTGGCTGGTTTTATGTTTCATTTTATTAAGCCTAATTATAATATGTCTTGGTGTCTTTCTTTTAGGGTCTAGTTTTTGTGGTGTTTGGTAAGCATCTTGAGTATCAATATTCTCTTCTTTCATGATTTCAGGGCAGTTTTCTGTCAGCAACTCTTCAACAATTCTCTGTGTATTTTCTGCTATCCTCTCCTGTTCATGAATTCCAGTTATTCATAGATTATTTCTCTTGATAGAGTACAACATGCTTCTTAATGCTTCTTCACCTTTCTTGTTTCTTTTGTATGATTTCTCTTCATAAATGCTCATGTCAGTTGATTTATCTTCAAACTCACTAATTCCGTATTCTAGTTCCTCAGTCTCACTCTTTTAGTTTTGCATTGAATTGTTTAATTCTGTAATTTTATTACTGATCTGCTGTATCTCAGATCATTGACATTCTAGCAGTTCATATAGCTTGCTTAATTTTTCATTTTGTTCAGCTGTATTTTGTTTAATCTCTAGAAGGGCTTTATATACAATTCCTTTGTTTTCTACCTCTGATAATTTCAGAAAAACTTCTTCATCTGGGAAGATTTTTGATTCTTTATTCTGAGGGTTTTCCAGAGTCATGCTGACCTGCTTCTTTAAATGATTAGATATTGATTGTTGTCTTCACACCATCAATAAGCTGTTCAGTTTTGCCAGTGTTACACCAATGGGAGCTGTGGCATGGTTCTAAGAACGGATTGGCTAAGGACACTAATAAATTTGGCCCCCCACTGTCGCTGCATTCTCTAGGTGCAGCTGACTTATGTATAGCTTCTCTGGCCACATAGACACTGTGAAGCCCCACAATGCTGCTCAACTTATTGGCTGGCCCAATCTGGGCCCTCAGGGGTGGCAGATCCCACATCCTGGCTGACAGAGACAGTGTCTTGTAAGTCGCCCCCAGCTGGTTATGACTTGGCTGAAGGAGGGGAGGAGTTAAGTCGCTGCTGTACTCAGCTGCCAGACCCCACTATGATCCCTAGGTATGATAATCTTAAAAACAGCTTTCGTGCTGGGAGAAGCACTATCTATACAGGCTCTGTTGCTCAGCATGGGACTTAGCCCCAGGTGAGACCTCAGGCATGACTACCTCCAACTCTCAGCTGACCAAGATGGCCTGAGCCGCATTTTCTGCACTGGATCAGCAGTATCTATGGCACAGCTCAAAGAGGAGAGGGTGGAGGGCATTGGTGCCCTCAGTCAACAGCTGAATCTGGGTTCTATAGATGTGGCTGTCCCAAGTGCAGTCTGTCTGCTGTGGAGAACATTGTTTACTTGTGTGCTGCAGTTCAGCATAGTAGCTGGCTTGTAGCAGGCTCACAGGCTTGGCACTGTCAGTCCCAGCCTCCCAGTTATCAAAGAAGGCATCCATACATCTCAAATGATGTACCAGCAGAAGCAGGGCTTGATGTGCTGCTGTCTCACCTCTGACAGAGATACTTTCCCCCTTCCTGTCACCCAGTCCAATCTCACAACCTTACATCAGATCTTGGTCTCTCAGAATGTCCACATTGTTCCATTCACTTATTTTTCTAGGCCTTAATTCTCTGTGGGATTCGAGGAGACATGTGTCTAGTCTGCCTTCTTGGCCATACCTCTAGTCTTCTGAAAACTTTTGTGGCAGCAAGAAGTGTCACTTATCTTTATGAAAATTCATTTAGCTATCAGAAAGAAAAAACAGAAAATTTTTACTTTTCATTTCTCATTTAGTGCCTTTAGTCCCAAATGGATTCATGATGGTATTTTGACAGTTTAAATGTTCTTGTTGGTAGCTGTGTGTTGATATTTCTAACCAATCCTGACACCATTTGTTTGGAAGTAGGAGACTTTTCATTATTCTTGGCCTTAAATTCTCAGTAGGGGAGGACCTGACAAATGGTCTGAATCTAAAGGAAGAGTTTCTATTAATTGCCTTGGGTCTGAGGAGACCCAGCAAAGGTCCACTCCATGTGCACATATCTGATTTCAAGGCTTATCATCATTTACTTATTTCCCTAGTTGAATTTGATGTGAGAGGTTTGTTTTTAGTTGGTACTTAGGGATCTAGACTTGCCTCTAAAGGAATTGAATTACTGGTTGACTTGAATTTCAGTGGAAACTTTGGGCAAAGTGTTGATCAACAAACATATCAGCACCTTCAGTGAGTGAGTCAGAGTGCTGAGTCCTGAGAGAACATCACAGGACAGTAAGTCAATAAGTTAATGTGGCTCTGTGCTTGGGGATGTAGCAGTTAGGCTTGAAAGCAAGAAAGAGTTGCTTGGGGGCTGTTTCAGGTAGACATGCTGACTAAGAAGTCAACTTCAATATAGAGGCTGAAAGCAACAAGCGTTACTTGTCATACTGCCTTGGTTAGCCGGATGTTTATTCTAGTCTGGCCTGCTTGGTTAGAGCAGAGTTCTTTAGGATGACATTAGCAGAGGTTGATCAAATGTTATCTGTGGCCTCTCATCCTACAGCAGGCCATCGTGGTCTTGTTGTCCTGGAGACACTAGTATTCTGAGCATCAGAAGAGGCCAAGCTCCAATGTACTTTCCAGGTCTCCGCTTGATTCATATTTTCTAAAGTCTCACTGGTCAAAGCATATCATCCGGTTCAAACTCAGGTAGTAGCACATAGACTCACCTCTTTTAAGAAGAGTCAGAGACACATTGCAGTGGGGCATGTATGGAGGGCTAGAAGGGGCTGTAAGTGTCCATTTTTGCAAACTATCTACCCCACGTGCTAGAGGCTAGGAGAAAGCCTAGGAAGTCACGGCAGGGCTGCTTTGGAGGATGAGTGAAATTTAAATAGCGATGGGGTGATGTGAAGGGCAGTTGAGGCAGAGGAGTGGCCCAGAGAGTAGTAAGCCTTTAGCCTCAGAGATACTAGAGAAGGATGGTATGAAGGAGCTAGAGGAAACAAAGCAGGAAGATGCAGAGAATGGAACGCTGCCAACCCTGGTAGTCTTTAGATATCAGTATAACGATGTACAATTGATGCTAAAGATCAGCATTTCCTAAACTGAATTACATACGATATTATAAAGAGTTTCAAAAATGGTTTTGTGATCACCCAACTTTGGACCAATGTAGTGGATTAAAGAGATTCCTGTATTACATTGAGCACTGGCATATTCCTGTTGAGAAAGTGTTTCCTAAGTCCTCTTGGTCATGGTCTCATGTGTTCCATAGAAAATTACCTTAAAAACCTACACATCTGGGTGTCTGTGAGACAGAGAATCAATGAGTTTTAATATGATAGTTGTTGTTATTTTTAGGAGTTTCACAGGCAGGGAGCTGTCTGCTTCATTCACTGTTATACTTGTACAGTGCCTGGCACATAGCAGGTGCTCACTAAATGGTTCTTGAAATGTTGCTGAATAATTATCTATAGGGTTGTATGGCAGTGCAACAGTGTCTATCAAATCCATCTTTCTTTCAGTCTTGAAAGCATTCGAGAATCATCTCAATGCAATGATATTCTCATTCTCTATAAAAGGAAGAAATCCTGGTTGCATAGTGGTTAAGTGCTACATCTGCTAACCAAGCAGTTCAAATCCACCAGTTGCTCCTTGGAAACTCTATGGGATAGTTTTACTCTGACATATAAGGTCACTGTGAGTAGGAATCAACTGAACAAGGGTGGCTTTGGCTTTTTTTTTTTTTTTTTTGGCATACTAAAGGTATCAACTTTTCAAACTAATAATTAAGGGGCTAGTGTTGCATCATTTAGCAAGTTTAGCACTGAGCTGGACCTGAAACCTAAAACTCCTGCTTTGGCCCTTCCACCTAGATTCCACTGAAACGGCAGTGAACTCTCCTGGGTGAGATGGTGGGCTGTGAGGAGAGGAGGGGTCCCAGTTAGAAAATCAGAAAACATCATAAAGTTCTGAGCTCTGGGCAGCCTGGGATGTGCTAATAGTTACTATAAAACTGAGTCTTCTGTATTGGAAGTGATATCGAAAACAAAAGTTGTAAACTTGAGTGCAGAAATAGTTGTTCATTCTAATATATTCATTTGAAACAAGTAATGAGGATGTGGGCCTTGGACCTCACTCTCAGAGCACTCAGATGGATGGTGGCTTTCAAATATCTTCACTTACACTGAGCATTGTGTAAGACCAAAAGAAGCAAATGCCAGCCTCCTTTCTCTTGGGTACAATTCATTTAAAATGTAGTTCCTCAATAATAGAGGGGTTGGGTTTTATACCTCCTAGATACTCCAGCATTGAGCTTATGAGACCATGTCTTAGAACATCAGTAAAAATTGCTGTAGAGTTGATTTCGACTTACAGAAGCCCCATCTGTGTTCCAAAGAGTCTCCACAGATTAATTTTTTCAGAAATAAACCTTTCTTCCAAGGCATCTCTGGCTGAACTCAAATCTATAAGCTTTCAGTTAGCAGCTGAGCACATTAACCATTTGTACCCCCCAGGGACCTTTTTAGAATAGCGGTCTTTACACCCAGAGACCCTTTTGGAATCTGATGGAAACAACATACTCTTCCTTGAAAACTGATCATCTATCTGTACAACATATTGCACCCATCTGCTCTAGGGAATTCTAGGGCCTCCCTGAGTCCATCCTTGGAAATGCTGGTGACAGGGCAGTTAAGAGCTAGGACTGCTAACCAAGCATTCCTTATAAACTCTATGGGGGCAATTCTACTCTGTCCTATGGGGCCACCATGAGTCAGAATTTTCTTGACAGCCATGGGGCCATGGTAGCATTCTTAGACCAGAATAGAAATTTCTGAATTAGATATCAAATTGATGTCTTTTCCTAATTTGGTTTTGTTGTGATGGAGGCTAATTTTCCTATCCTTTTGATTTAATTTGTATTTATCCAATATGAAAAACAGTAACATGATCTCAAAAGTCAAAACATACAAGTAAGTACTCAGAGCTGTGTTACTAACCCTAGTCCTGTGAGATTTGACAGAAGATATCATTGCCATAAAGAATATGTCTACCTCTCCAAGAAGTTCCATCAAGCTTCTCTCCAGTCAATTCCCTCTCCTGACGCCACCAGAAGTAACTTACAATCTGATTTCTGTCACTCTAGATTAGCTTTGACTGAATTTCATGTGAACAGAATCATACATTGCGATTCTTTAGCATCTGATTTGACTATAGTCCGCACTGGTCTTGTCCTGAGAGAGGCCCTTGCTGTTGATCCTCCACCTGCCCTCAGTCTTTTCAGTATGTTTATACTGTCTAACCAGGATAGAATTCACCAAAAGCAGGACCACCCTGCTCAGTTTAAATGTCTATGCTATGTTGTGTGTTAAGCAGTTGCTTATTTCTGGCCATTAAGCTCATGTCAGGCCCCTACAGGGTGGTCACATAGACCACCCCTCCATATTTCCAAGAACTGAACAGTTTGCTGACTCCTCCTGGGGATCCAGGAAGAATCACCCAATCTAGAGAATGTTAGAAGCTAGAATGTGCAAAGCAGGGATGTGGACATGAGAGAGAGTAGAAGAGAGCCATTCAGCCCCCAAAACTTTCAAAGCTGCAGTCTACTCTTCTAATAAGGATGGACAGAGCCTTCTGCTGTAAAGACTCTGGGAAGGCCAGGACTTAGAGGTAAAGGAATGCCATGGGGATGGATAGGGTGTGACTGATGGAGGACCACTTGGCTATCTTCTCACAGTCAGGGGACTCTGCTGCTTCTGTCAGGAGAAATGCCAGCACAGTAGGGTGGTGTCCAGAGCATTGAAAAATGAAATGAGACCTGCAGTGTTAGGGTTTGCCATCAGACATCAGCGCTCCCTTCAACTTTGCATCATTCTGACTTTGGGTCCCCAGTATGTGAGCATATGGAGAATTCTGAGAGATTGATTGTCCCCAGAGAAAATTCTCCTAATCTTGACATTTGAGAGGGTGGGGTTTCCAAAAGAAAAATCTGGCCAACCGCTTTAATAAGTATCAATTCATAGCCAAATCGTTTCTTCTATATACTTAATATCATACCATTTTATTATATAAATGTCTTAGTACATACTAAGACATAGGAAATTCATTTTAAATAAAATATAACCTTGATACTATCATCACACCTAAAAATAACAAAAATTAATTCCTAATATCATTAAATGCAGTGTTCAAATTTCTGGTTGCCTTGTTTTGTTGCTAGTTGGCATGGAGTTAGCTCCAACTCATGATGACCTCTTCTGTAACAGAGTGGGACATTATCCAGTCATGTGACATCTTCATGATCACTGGTGCCTTTGAGTCCACTGATTTGGTTGTGCCAATCTCTCCCATTGATGGAGACCCTCATTTTCACTGAGCCTCTACCATTCATGATGGTATTTTTCAGCAACTTATTTTCTGATGGCAGACCCAAAGTAAGCAAGATGAAGTCTCATCTTCTTTACTTCTAAGGAACATTCTGGCTGTACTTTTTATAAGACTAATTTTGTCATTCATTTGGTAGTCCATGGTATAGTCAATATTCTTTGCCAACACCAAAATTAAAATGCATCTGTTCTTCTGCCTACCTTTTTCACTATCCAATTTTCTAATCTATGTAAGGGAATTAAAAAGTTCATGGCTACAGTCAGATGTACTTTAATCACTGAAGTGTTATCTTTGCTTTTCATAACTTAAAGAGATCTTTTGCAGCAGATTTTCCCAATATATCTTTTGGTTTTGACAGCTGCTTCTGTGAAAGTTGATTGTTGATTCAAGTGGAACGAAATCATGAGCAACTTCAATTTCTTCTCCATTTACTACGATAATATTTACTGATTCAGCTGTGAGCATTTTATTCAACATCTAAGCCACCACAGTATGAAAAACTGACATGTGGGAGATGTCATGGATTGAATTGTGTCCCCCCCCAAAATATGTGTAGCCATGTGGCTGGGCCATGATTCCCAGCATCTTGTGACTGTCCTCCATTTTGTGGTTTTCCTAGGCTGTATGTTGGACGATTAGAGCGGGGCTATAAATCCCTTCATAGGATTACCACCCTGCTCCACTGTAAAGGGAGTTTCCCTGGAGTACGGCTTGCCCCACCCTTAATGCTTTCATCCTATGAGAGAGAAAAGGACAGAGAAGTGGGCAGAGATTTGGGAACTTCATACCATCAAGCAAGCAGCACCGGAAGAAGAGCGCGTCCTTCAGACCTGAGGTTTCTGTGTCAAGATGCTCCCTGAACAAAGACTGATACAATACCATACTTTCCCTCAGAGCTGACAAGGGGAAAGCCTTCCACTGGAGTGGACACCCTGAACATGGACTTACAGCCCACCAGACTACGTAAGAATAAACATTTCTCTGTTAAAGCCATCCACTTTGGTATTTCTGTTAGAGCAGCCCATGAAAACAGCTGGTAAAGTTGCTTTGTAAATGTCATAATACTTTTACAGCTTCTTTGAAACAGAAACCAAATCATATCTATACCTTGCAATGGAATAATATGTTTTCACAGTCTCTTTTAACCTGTAGGTTCTCTTTCTGTCTGTCCTCTCTCATCCTTGCAATGCATTTACTGATGATACCAGACCATGATTTCTGCAGAGTGGTTCCCTCCTAACACTCCATGTAGGAAGCAGACCAGCCAGGCTTGTGCCCTAGTTCAAGTGTTACCTCTCACCCCTTTAGAGGGTAAAGCTGAGGAGAGAAAATCCATTAACTAAAGTCCTGAGAATGTTTCCACATTGATGGTGATCAGTCCTGCAAGGCTGGGTAGGAGAGGTTTGTGTTGAGGAGGTAGTGAAGAGATCCCATCCATGACTTTCTCAGAGGGGTAGTATGCAGGAAACTGGAGGCCTGATGATGTCTCTGAGCCATGTGGTCAGCCAGAAACGGAAAGAGTCTGCTTATGCAACAATTTTACACACTGTTCCCTTTGATAGCTCTTAGCAATGTCACTCCAGAACTGAAAGCAATCAAATAAAGGCATTTAATATATATATTTAATACTGAAGGATTGTCTCTCTTCTTTACGATTACCAAGCACAATGCCAGCCCTCCCTGTGTGCTGCAGCCTCACATTCTCCTTCTTCCTTCTATTTCTGCTTGTGAATCCTGGGAGAGGATTCCTAAGGACAGCAGCTGGATAGTCTGCAGGGTGAGTGCTCACGTACAGTGACTGCTTGTCCCGCCTGTCTCCAAAGGTTTTACTCAAATTTAAGCAGGTTTGAAGTAAGCCCCCAAATAGGAGACTTGGATCAGCACTTGGAAACGAGTAAATCTTCTTAGAAAACTTGGGGTAAGAATAAAGTCTTTGGCAAAGTAGCCAGGGCAGGAGTCTGGAGACCATGCTTTCAAGGGACATCTAGGCCAATTAGCATAACAAAGATTTTTGTTAAAAAATATATTTTATTGTGCTTCAAGTGAAAGCTAACAATCCAAGTCCATTTGTCATACAAACCCCTGGACATACACTACTAGCATACGAAAGTTTTTAAAGAAAACATCGTGCTTCCAACTTCGGTGAATGGTATCTGGGTCTTAAAAGGCTAATTTGTGGCCATCTAAGTAGCATCAATTGGTCCCAACTCGCCCAGAGTAGAGGAGATTGAAAGTACTCAAAGACATAAGGAAATCTGAGCCAAAGGGACAGAAAGGGCCACCTAATCCAGAGACTACATTAGCATGAGACCAGAAGAATGAGATAGTGCCCAGCGACCACCAGTGACTACCCTGACACAGAATACAACATGGCATAGAAAAATGGGGTACAGAACCTAAACTCTGTTAAAAAGACCAGACCTGATAGTCTGACAGACTGAGGGTCCCCAGAAAACATGGTCCCCAGACTCTCTGTTAGTCTAGAACTAAAACCATTTCCAAAGCCAGCTCTTCAGAGAAAAATTGGACTGGACTGTAAGACACAAAATGACACTGGCAAAGACTATATTTCTCGGCTCAAGAGGATATATAAGGCTTCTCGCTAGAGGTAACGTAAGACGATGGAGGGAGACAGGAGCCGGTTGAAGGACACACGAAATACAGGCTGGAAAGTAGTCTGCTGCGACGGGGCGGGGGGCGGAAAGCAGCTAAAGGTTACACAGTTTTGTGTGTGTATGTGTGTGTGTGTGTGTGTGTGTGTGAAAAATTGACTTGGATTGTAAATTTTCACTTAAAGCAAGTGGTTAACACACTAGGCTGCTAACTGAAAGGTTGGATGTTCTAGTTCACCCAGAGGTGCCTCAGAAGAAAGTCATGCTAACCTACTTCTGAAAAACTCAGCCATCGAAAATCTTATGTAGCATACTTCTACTTTGACACATATGGATCTCTATGAGTTGGTGTTTACTACTGCAACTATCTTAAGAATAAAACCATCAAGAGAAAGGAGAGCAAAACACAATGGAGAGGTATCAATGTTACTACATACATGGAAGAGTATCCTATCCTCCATTTCTGAAGGAACATAAATGAAATTGTGAGGAGATATTTTATACTAAGTGAAAGTCTAGGGATGGTGTCACTAGGTTAAAGATATTCATGGTTGTACTGTTCTGTTATGGAACTTAAGATTGTAAACAACCTGAAAGAGTTAATTACAAAAAATGTTAAGTAAATTATGGCATTTTCGCTCTCTAGACTATTATTCAACCATTACAAATTAGCAATAAGACCTTTTAACATAGGAAAGTAATTTCAAACTAACACTGAGTTAAGGAAGCAGAACATAATTTTACATATGCAAAACGGTAACAATGCATATTATAAGTATTGTTATGGTTTGAACTGTGTTTCCCTAAAATGTACGTCCATTTGACTAGGCCATGATTCCAGTATTGTGTGATTGTCCACCATTTAGTTGTCTTATACAACTTTCCTATGTGTTGTAAATCCTACCTTTATGATGCTAGCCAAGCCAAGTGCCGCCTGAAGTAGGATTAGAGGCAATTATGTAAATGAGAAAGGACTCAATCTACAAGATTATGTTGTATCTAGAGTTAGTCTTTTTTGAGATATAAAAGAAAGAAGCCACCAGAGAAATAGGGCATCGTCATGCCATCAAGAAGAGCTGGCAACTTGTGTGTCATTTGGCCTCAGAGTCCCTGGGCTGAGAATCTCCTTGACCAGGGGAAGACAGACAACAAGGATGTTCCCCTAGAGCTGACAAGAGAGAAAAACCTTTCCCTGGAGTTGGTACCCTGAATTTGAACTTCTAGTCTCTTAAACTGTGAGAAAATAATTTTTTGTTTGTTAGTCATTCATTTATACTATTTCCATCACAACAGCACTAGATAACTGACATATATGTATATACATATTTATACATGCAATTATTCATAATATGTATTTATACACATACATAAACACACATGTGTACCCATATGTAAAATAAAGATGGGCTGGAACTACAAAATGTGTATGTGTGACCAATGCACATATGAGTGTCTCACACTTTTAGGTCACTAGTAAAGAGGTACAACAACCTTTACTGAGCACTTGCTGAGTGTCAGACAATTTAGCAGTGACCCCGTTGAATCCTCACAGACCTATGAGTAAGGACTTAACAGTTTTCAGAGTCTGAAAAGGTGACAAGCTTAACAATTAGATAATCAGCTTGGGAATCCACTTGTCCTGTCTTTAGCCAGCCAGGTCCCCTTTCTGGCAGGGTTTCTCAAAGGGTTGGCCCAGCAAAATGGAGGCTGAACACTGGCAGTTGGGTTTTCCACCCTGATCTGCCAAGTCTGGGCTTTGCTACATCCCAATACTGAGCACTCTTTTTACCACTCTTTACTTTGCAAACTCCTGAGATTTCCTTTCCCGGTAAGGGTAGCCAGTCTGAGTGGACGTCCACGTAAAGGAAGTAAGTGAAGTATCCAAATCTGACAGATACCATTAAGGCTTCATCAATTCCAGGACCTCATGCCTACTACAGTTGTTGTCTCTCCTTCCTCAGCTTTATGAAAATTGACAATAGTGATGTATCAGTGATTGCTGCATAGCCAAGCATTCTCATCTGTGTAATACAATGTGCATCTATTATTGCTCGCATGTCTGCAGGTTCTCTGAGACATGCTGATCTAGGTTAGCATGGCCGGGGGGTTTGCTCCAGCTGCCTTGGCTGATGTGATTCTACCTCTCACTGCAGTTCTCTGGGCTGGCTGACTGGGTGAATTCTACACCATGTGCGTTCATGCTGTGCCAAGGCTGATAAGCAGCAGCAACTTGAGGACTCTGTGTGTCAGGAGCAGATGCACAACAAAGAAAGTGGACACACACAGGCTGATTGAACCCCAGGCTGAAAATTAGAAGAGTGTCCCTTTTTTCCACAGGAAATAGGTCACAGCAAGTCACATCACCAAGCCTAAATTCAAGTGATGCCTTGGCAGGGAAGTGTGAAGATTTCAGACAAATAATGAAATCTACCACAAGTGGTGAAGATGTTAATAATTACAACAAAGTAATAGCAGTAAGTGGTAGTAGCACAAAGTACTAACTGAATACTTACAATGTGTCAACTGCTAGAATTACTGGGTTTTGAACATTGCTTCTTAATTCTCATGACTACCCCGAATAGAGGAATGATTACTTTCATAGTCCAGAAAATGAAGAAACTGAGCCTCCCAGAGGTTCCTACACTCTCCTAAGATCACACAGTTATTAAATGGTGGAGTCTAGTCAATCCCAAATAACTTCTATGTTGCATTAGAATCTTACCTCTCTTGCAAAAATTAGCACATGGGCAGCAAACAGACGTATGAGGAAATGATCATGATCACTAATCTTTAAACCCCTAAAACCAAACTAACTGCTGTCAAGTTGATTCTGACTCACGGCAGCCTTACAGACAGTAGAATTCCTCCACAGAGTTTCCAAGGAGAATCTGGTAGACTTGAACTGCCAACTTTTGGTTACCAGCTGTGGCACGTAAACACTATGCCACCAGGATTTCCTTATTAACCATTAGAGAAATGCAAACACTGCTATGAGATGCCATCTCACCCCACATTACTGGCACAAATCAAGAAAAGCACAAAATAACAAATGTTGGAGAAGCTGTGGGTACCAGAACTCTCTAGCACTGTTGGTAAGAATGTAAAATGGTACGACTATTTTGGAAAAGACATGGCATTTCCATAAAAGGCTGGAAATATCATACAATCCAGCAATCCCACTCCTAGGAATATAGCCCAGAGAAATAAGAGCCATCATGTGAATAGACACACGGGGACCCAAGTTCACTGCAGCATTATTCACAACAGCAAAGAAGATGGAAACAACCGGAGTGTTCATCAACAGATGAGTAGATAAACAAACTATTTGGTGCACACACAACAGAATAATATTAAACAATAAAGAACAGTGATGAATCTGGGAAACATCTTACAACTTGAATGATTCCAGAAGGCAATATGCTGAATGAAGTATGTCAGTCGCCAAAGGACAAATACTGTATGAGACAATTTTTATAAAAACTCTCAAAAAAGTTTACACACAGAAACAATCTTTGATGGTTATGAGGAAGGGGAGGGATAGAGTAGGGAAAATACTAAATAGACAATAGAAGTACAGCTTTGATGGAGGGTAAGATCACATACAATACTGGAGAAGTCAGGACAACTTGACCAAGCAAGGTCATAGAAGCTTCACAGACACTGAAATTCCCTGAGGGATTGAATTACTGGGCTGAGGTCTGGGAACCATGGTCTCAAGGGACATCTAGCTCAGCTGGCATTACACTTTTTATAAACAAAATGTTCTGTATCCTACTTTGGTGAGCAGCATCTGGGGTCTTAGAAGCTTGTGAACAGCTGTCTAAGATATTACAGTGGTCGCATCCCACCTAGAGCAAGGGAAGACGAAGAGAACCACAGACACAAGGGAAAGATTAATTCAAAGTACTAACGGATCACAACTATCACAGCCTTCACTAGGCTGCGTCCAGTACAACTAGATGATGCCTGACTACGACCAACAACTGCTCTGATAGGAATCACAATAGAGTCCCAGACAGAGCTAGAGAAAAACACAGAACACAATTCAAACTATGAAAGAAAGACTAGATTTACTGGTCTGACAGAAACTGAATAAACTCCAAGAGATGGTTCCTGTCTAATTCAGTGCTGAAACCACTTGTGAGGTTCACCCTTCAGCCAACAATTAGACAGGCCTGTTTTATACTTTACAAAATGACACTAAACGAGTACATCAGAGCAGGGACAAGGTCCAGAAGGCAGGAGGGGATAGGAAAACCAGTTAAGGTTGAGATGGGAAGAGTGTTGACAGGTTGTGGTGTTGGCAACCAGTGTCACTAAACAACATGCACAGCCAAGTGCCGTCGAGTAGGACCCGATCGTGTAATGAGTAACTAATTTGTTTTGTAAACCTTCATTTTATGCACATCAGAAAAAAAAAAATCCAGTTTATATATTGGTTTGTTCGGGCTCCATTTCTTAATCCAGCACTATATTGTACCTATACACTTGATTAAATGATATCATAGATGTAAATTTTCATTGTGAATTGTATACTGCTACTGCTGGATATTTTAGCAGAACCCAGTCTAATCAGTTTCTCAACAAGAACCTGGTTATTAAACTAAACTCTACCTACACAAACACAATAGTCACCTTCCAAGAAGGGACCAAATTGCTTTTCACATCTGAAAGTCTTTTCTGAGAGACTATTACATGCCAAATATTTTGACTGCTCCAGTATTAGAGGTAAGGAGCCTGGCATTGCCAGGCATGAACACACTGAATAGACATCAGTGGCATCCAGGAGTGCTGACATTCAGCACACTGAGCCACCTGAAATTAACAATATGTTCTTGATAGCAAGACTATTGTCATCTTTTGGTTAGATGAAATCTAAGCCAAATACTTGCAAAAAGAGTAGCACGACCAACATTTATTAGGTCCACCTGATGACATTATGTATTGTATTTGGACAAGTTGCATATTTTTTTAATGTATGTATTTGAAAAGGAAACCCTGGTGGCATAGTGGTTAAGTACTATATCTGCTAACCCAATGGCTGGCAGTTCAAATCTACCCAGTACTCCTTGAAAACTCTGTGAGCAGTTCGACTCTGTTCTGTGGGGTTGCTATGAGTTGGAATCCACTGGATGGCAGTGTGTTTGGGTTTGTTTGGTTTGGTGCTTGAAAAATTCCTTTGAAAATGTCAAGGTGACTAAAATATTAAATAAGGAGCTGGAGAAAACAAGAACTACATCCTTTTCATTCTCCTCCTGCCAGGTCATTTTCCCCTTCTAGCTCTGTCTTCTGTGATAAAGGCCATCTACCCACTCAGAGTTCCATGTCTGGAGGAACTTGTGTGGGAGATGTTTCTTAGTCAGTGGGCCCAGGTGCTCTTTCACTTTTTCTCACCAAGACTCCAGCTTAATGCTAGAAAACAAGAAAACAAAGTCATGTTGCTGACTTATTTGTGCTACATCTCCTAGGAACATGAATCATGAATAGGTGCATTCCAGGCTCTCAGGGAAGAGGTTCCCTCTAATTTTGTCTAATTCACCAATGACGGTGCCGCTCTGTCTAGAGTCTTACATTTGTTGCCGGATTTGCATTTTGGCTTGCTAAAAAAGAAACGGTCCTTTGGGGTTTATATTTAGAATCTGGTTTTAGCAAAATTTCTAAAATGAGAGATACTGTGCATCACAGCCACTATTCATCCGTCGGTTTGTCATACTGTGATGGTGCCCATGACGCTATAATGCAGGAAGCCACGTCGCTGGTGTTTCAAATACTAACAGGGTCGCCCATGGTAGACAGGTTCAGCGGAGCTTCCTAGCTGAGATAAAGAAGAAAAGTCCAGTGGTCCACTAACATCAGGCAGGGAGAACCTTATGAATCACAACAGAATATTGCCTAATGCAGCATTGGAAAATGACCGCCTGCCAGGCTGGAATGCACTCAGATTGTACAGTGCCCCAGTGATGGACTCAAGCATAACCATGACAGTGAAGATGGTACAGGAATGGGCATCATTTTGCTCTATTGTACATGAGGTGGCAAGGAGCCTGAGCCTACTCAAGGACAACTAACAGCAAATGCATCAGCCGTAAAGCTGATGCTGTGAGTGCTTTGTATTAGGTTGAATTTGTATACCTCTGCTTTCCTTCATGTCTTTGCTGCCAAGTGTGGCCCGAGTCAGATTATGTGGCAAATGATTTTATACAGTTGATAGAATGAAAAATGACAATAACAAAGTTACACTGACTCATTAATTCCAAAAGAGCTAGTGGCAGCCCCAGATAGTATTCAAGTTTTTGAGCCAGTAGCTTCCTAGGACTCTCTTCTTATGTTCCAACTTGCAACAAATCCCTAGCAGTAAGTGTCTTGGTAAAGATAAAGGAAAAGAAAAATGTCATTGTATGATTTCTGCTTTTCTGAGTACTGTATTCTGTAGTCTACTGTTAGCATTGATTGGTCCATCAAAATAATGAGTCAGTAGTTAAAACAAGCTTGCTACTAAACGGGAAAACATTGAAAATAATAATAGTGATGCAATAAATCAAAGTAGACAGAAAAGCACGCAAATACGATTTTCTCTTATTCTGTTTTTTTTTTAATTTGTTTTTTATGCTATTCTGTTTCATTTAAAATGACTCATAGCAACCCTAGACGTCCAAGTAGAACTGCCGCATAGAGTTTCCAAAGAATGCCTGGTGAATTTGAACTGCCAACATTTTGGTTAGCAGGCATATCACTTAACTACTACACTACCAGGGTTTTCTTACATCAAGTTAGTGTTGTTAATTTGAATTTATTGTCCTATAATTTTTTTCTAATAACTGTAAATTTGTTTATAGTTATATGCTGTCATTGATGAAAAGCTACGTCATTCCTTTCCTGTAATTGTACATACTTAAGTGACATAATTCTAATCCCATAAAGTTAAAACTTTATTGGTGAGCACCACCATAGACTTAAAACATGGAGCCTATCTCTGGTACTTCAGGCTGTGTCCTGGGTTTGTATAATTAACATATGTCAAAAAGGTGAACAAGCGAAGATCCCTTCCCCGCTGGGAATTCACAGACAGGAATCCTGTGGAGGGTCACAGAATAAAAGTAAGGGAAATGGCATCAGATCACTGGGCAGAACGTTCTGGTCTCTGCAGCAGGGTTGCAGCAGCCACTGTTAAATGTGTGTTGCACATGCAGCTGAAACCTTTATGTGTCCAGTTTCTGAGAAGTAAAAAAGTCTAATTCAAGAATTTCGCTTCTTGTTTTCCCAGAAGAAGGATTCAGAAACAGAGCCTCCACTGATCATCTATAGCCACTCTGGGAGGCACACAAAAGCCAGAGGCCATCAACTTTACTGGTATTTTTCTGGCCAGGCTTCCTGATGGCTCTTCATATCCAGCCAGATTTTACTGACTGCATGGAGAAAGCAGCGTATTGTTAGAATAGAGCAAGTTTTTGTCCTTGGCTGTACAGGCAGTGCACATGAGAGCTACAGTCCATGTTTCATGGACTTACTCATAGCCTGGTGGGGCCAGGGATGCAGCCTTTTCTTAGGGAGATATAAGCTGAGGAATTCCTTTGAACAGTTTCCGGGTAAATTCTCTTATTAGGTCAAGGCTTGCCAAACTATGGCTCTGTGGGCCAAATCCAATCTAGTGCCTGGTTTTATGAATAAAATTTTATTGGAACAAATGATGGACTACACCAGAAACCATATGGGTCCCAAAGCCTAAAAATATTTACTCTCTGGTTTGTTGCCTCCTGCCTTAAAAGAATGAAAACAAGCCTTGAGCAGGTATTCAGACAAAATTGGTAGTTGGGCACCTTTCCTTCCCACTCTGACTTCCAGGTTGTGAAGATTTCAAAAGCTGTTTGAGCTTCCCTTGCTAAATAATTTTAACCTCTATAAAACAAGCAGCAGTCCTTTCTTTAATAAAGAGCTGAGAACAACTGAATGACTATTTTTCCAAGAGTGGGGAGGGGGACAACTGTTCAAGCCAGAGGCTGGACCATTACCAGCTGAATGAATTGGGTAAGGTACTTTCACCTTTATGCCTTTGTTTTCTTCTATGTAAAGTGAGCATGAAAACGTGCATTTCTTGGTGAAATGATGTGGTCACAGTGAAGTGCTAGAACCCAGCCTGGCACACACTGTCAATCACTGGGGGAATTCTTGAGTTGGAAGGGACTTCAGACTGGCCTTTATCACTGCCTTTACAAGAAGAGTAAATTGAGGATGAGAGAGGAAACCTGACCTTCCCAAAGTCACATCCTTAAATGCTGTCACAATGGGTCCGGAACTAAGGTCTCAACATCTGGGCTCCATGTAATGCTCACAGGCAGTTGTGAGGGAAGTATTCTCCCATTTTACAAATGTGGAAATAAGCCCCGAGAGATGCATTAACCTGGAGGTGCTGAAATTCAAACCTGTTCAAAGCAAGGTTAGGTAAATCTCAGGGTCTACAACTTCTGATTACAACACCACCACACCTATTCACTTTAGGGGCCTAGGGGAGTGGGAGTCTAGGGCAAGCAAACTAGAAAACTACTCAAGCGTGATTTTAACTTTAACAGGAGCTTGGCTGGCCACGCCTTCGCATCTGGTTTATGGCATTGCAATGGGTCCATCTAGTGGTCAAAGGCAAGAATTTCCAGCTGTCCACCAAAAAAACTACCCGAAATCCACTGCTTTTGAGTGGAATCGATTTCTACTTATAGGAGAGAGAAGAACCTCTTTATAGAGTTGTAAAAGAGTCTCCAGTGGATTCGAGCTGCCAGCCTTTTGATAGCAGCCGTAGCACTTAAACGCTATATCACCAGCTGTTGGACCACTGCAAATCATACCTCATCTTTGTTGTATCAATTTCCCTCACCTCCTCTCAGCCAGTCAAGAGAGACACATCCTGGCCAGAAACTGGCAGTACCCATGGGTGTGCATGGAAGGAGAATATTTTCAGTAGGCAACTCTCCCTCTCCTCCTTGGGGCAAGTCATTCATTCCTTCAGAACCCCTATAGTCCAGTAACTCTAGAAGGGGAGCATTTTCACCCTTAAGGAACACTTGACGTTGTCTGGAGACATGGCCTGGAGCAAGTATTTTTGATTGTCATGACTGAGAGCGTTTATTAGTATCTAATGGGTAGATATCAAGGATATTGCTAAATATCCTACAATGCAGAGGATAGCCACTGCAGCAAAGAATCTTCCACTCTCAAATGTCTGTCGTGCTGCCATCAAGAAAAACCTGCTGTATTCTCATTAGCAATGGGAAGGACGTTAGGTCAGTGTGAGGGTGATAGGATCTTCGAGTGTTCAGTGCCTTTGCATATTGTATTCCTCAGTCTGGATTTCTCAAACTCCCTTTACTGTCTAATTTGCTGTTTTCCTTTCAGAACACCACTCACATGCCAGGTGCTCAGGGTAGCTTTCACTCACCTCTTCCCTTTTGTCTTGGCTTGGTTTCCCACATGCAGACCCCAAGACAAGGATTTGGGTGCAAGCAGTGCATTTGGAAAATAATCCAGGAAGTACTGGGGATGAGAGAATAGAAAGGAAGAAGAGCCCTTGAAGGGTGAATTAATGAATTATTGCTGTGAGCATCAGAGGCTCAATCTTGTGTGTGTGTGTGTGTGTGTGTGTGTGTGTGTGTGTGTGTGTGTGTGTGTGTGTGTGTGTGTGTGTGTGTTTGCAGGAGGCTCAGGCAAAATAAGCCTCAGAACTGCTCCCCTCTGGAGAAGAAGTGGCTGTTCATCTTTCACTGGTGCTGCTTCTGGGGCAATGATCTCCATAAATTCCAGGCTGCCTTTACACTGATAGAGTAATTTTGAATACAGTTAGACAGGTTACGGGAGTGTATGGCTTTCTGATTGGTCTGAACTTGTCTCTCTACATTAAGGGTCATTCATTCCAAGCTTGTGATCTGTTGCCTGGTCTTTAAAAGCTAAAAGGTAGGGGGGCATAGCCAAGATGGCAGACTAGACACATACCTCGTCAATTCCTTCTAAAAACTAAGGCCTGGACTGATAATTGAACGGAGCACTCTGGACACCAAGGGAGCCCTAAGATACTGCACAGGGTGGTCAGGTCAGACTACATGCAACTAAGCAGGAAAGTTCCTCTCTCTGGCATGAGTCAGCACGTGCTGAGCCCCACTGCTACTGACTTAACCTCTTGGGCAAACTGCAGGTGATGATACTGTTTTGTTGTTGCTGTTGCTGTGTTGGACGTGGGGTGTGGCAATGAGCTGGCAAATACACTGAACGGTAGTACTAAAGTACAGAGCATATAGTGCAGCAGAGAGTTAGTGTGTGGGATAGCCACATTTTGAGAGCCCAGCTGCTGACTGAGGGCATCACTGCCCCTCCACCCTCTCTTTTCTAAGCTCCACCATAGATGCTTCTATTTTGCAGCAGGAAGGTAAGCTTGGCCAGGGTGTCATCTTGGTTGGCTGGGAGGAGGAGTCATCCAACTAGAGGCCTCAGCAGAGACTAATTTTCAAGCTGAGAAATAGTTCCAGTCCAGAGAGTGCTATTCCAGCAGAAAGGCTGTGTTTACCACAGTGTTACCTTAAAGGTAGGGTCCGGCTGAAGATGGCAGCAAGTGAATAACCCTTCCTAACATTAGAGCATCTGGGGATGGCCAAAGAGGTTGCTTTTGTTGTCACCCAGAAGGTGGGGACTGTCCCACCTGATGGTCTGACTGATTTGGGCAGCTGTTGGACACCTCCAAGCTTTTTGAAACAAGACTATCTAGAGCAATAAATGTTCATTGGCCCAGAGGCATCTCTAAAAGCCTTTACTGATGTACATAATAGGGTCAGTTGATGGTCCCCCAGTGACTCCATAAGATGGGAGCTATCTTTGCCACCCCAGAAGTGGAGCTTGCCACCCCAGAGAGTCCACTGGAGTCATTCACTATAGTACACAGAGGTACTTGATGACCAGCTCCCTTCTCAGAAATATGCCTACGCTCCTGTTGAGACATCACTAGAGAAACTAAACAGCCTCTAGATGGCCTGAGGGTAGCAAAGCATTGTTAAAAATTTAAAGAAACAGTGCACCATGTTCTGGAATACTCCTAAAACAATCAATAAACTTCCCAGATGAAGAAGCTTTCCTGAAACTATTGGAAGTTAAGCACAAAATAATTATATAAAGAGCCCTCCTAGAAATTAGAAAAAATGCTCCAGAACAAAATGAAAACATAAATGCCACATCTGGCACCCCAGCGGCCAGCACCGGATTGGGTCCGAGGCTGAATGTGGACAGATGAAAGGACAACAAATCTCACTCACACATGAAACACTTCAATCAAACAAGAACAAATAACCACATCACACAACATAAAGTTGGGACCAGGTGAGACCAAAGTCTCTGATAAAGAATGATGGACTCCAGTCTACTAACACAAGCTTTATTTATAGGTTTAACAGGTAGAAAGTCAACAGGGTGGTACATAGCCATAAATGGTCATGATCTTTGTTACAGACCAAAAAACAGGAACATGCAGGTAGTTTTAACTTGTAAACAGTTTCAAGGAAATAGCTCTAGCTTTGGGTTATTGTATTACAAATAGCTTTGTCTGGGCTAATACCCTGCAAATACTTTCAAGGAAATAGTTTAGCCTGAATGGTTCATCCTAGGCCTATTATTCTGCAAAGAGTTTAAAGGAGTCAAGCAACATGGAGAGAGGGAGGAGGAGGCAAGGAGGCTAGGACGCCATAGCTTCCAGCCCATGGCATATAAGCAAGATATCTAAACTTACAGAACATCAGCTATCTGAAATCTAGCAGATCAATAATGAAATCACAGAATTAGACAATTCAATCCAAAGCCAAAAGAGCAGAAATGAGGAGATGGAAGTCATATTTAGTGACCTTCAGGACAGAGCAATGGACACCAGCATTTATGAGGAAAAAATAGAGAAAAGAAATAAGAAAAGTAATGAAGCATTAAGTAACATGTGGGACTCTAGTAAGAAGAATACTTCAACATTAATTGGAGTTCCTAAACAGGGAGTGATACCTGAAAACACAGACAGCATTGTTATTGTTAACAGAAAACTTTCCTGAAATTATGAAAGAAGAGAACATAGATATCTAAGACATGCATTGAATTCCACAAAAACCAGACACCAAAAGAAAGACACCAGGATGTATTATAATCAAGCTTTATAAAATGAAATCTAAACAAATTCTCTTAAAGGCAGTGAGACTCAAAGCAAAGCTAACATTCAGAGGGAAACCCTATAAGTTTTCATCGGACTTCTTGTCAGAAATGATGTTGGCAGAGATGCAGTGCCATGACACATTCAAAGCCTTGAAGGAGAAAAAATTCTAATCAAGAATTATATATCTTAGCAAAATAGTCTTTCAAATATTAAGATGAAATTAAGACACTTGCAGATAAATAGAAGCTCAGAGATTTTGTAAAAACCAAACCAAAGCTACAAGAAATACTGAAAGAAGCTCTTTGCTTAGAAAAATAAAATCATTAAGTGTATATTTAAGGAGATAACGCAGGACATAGCATCCAGAACCTACATAGTTAGGGAAGTCACAAAACTCAATCAAAGCTACAATATTAAAAGAAGGGAATCAGTGATCACACCATGAAAACTAGGGCACCATCACACTAAAAGATCCATATGCTACAGTAGTTATAGTCCTTTCTGATGGAAGGGAGGTAAAAAGATATGCAGAAGTTCAAATTGGGTTTAAATTTATAATATGAAGTGGGTTCATAGGGGTTGCCACAAAGTACAACAACAAGGCAACATATCAAAATAAGAAGCATAATACAGGAGTCTCAACAACCAAAAAACCAACACTGAAAATGATGAAAAGTCAACCCATAAAGAAGACTGACTGAGAACAGAATATTAACAGCAACAGAGAAAACACTGACGTAATAACAAATACATCACAATGACAGCATTAAACACACAAAACCTAGTGCCATTGAGTTGATTCTGACCTATCAATAATTACACTGAATGTAAATAGACTGACCATTCCAAAAAAGAGACAATAAGTGATATCCTAGATCAAAAGAGATAACCCATCAACTTTTTCTTACAAGAAATACACCTTAGACTTAAAGATATGAACAAACTGAAAATTAAAGGATGGAATAATATATACCAAGCTAACAATACACAAAAAAGAGCAGATGTGGCAATACTAATCTCAGATAAAGTAGATTTTAGTGGAAAATCCACCATCATGGACAACGAAGGCCACTATTTACTACTGAAAGGTTCAATATACAAGCAGGAATTAACAAAATGAAATATTTATACATCCAATACCAGAGCATCTAAATACATCAAACAAACAGATAATAAAGATTAGAGCTGAAGTAAATGAATTAGAGAATAGAACAACTGAAAAAATTAACAAAATCAAAAGCTGTTATTTTGAAAAGATCAAGAAAATTGACAAATCACTGGCTAAACTTACAAAAGTAAAATAGAAGAAGAAACAACCTGAAAAAGAAATGAGATGGGAGATGTCACAACAGACTCAAATGAAATCAAAAGTATCATAACAGAATACTATGAAAGATTGTATGCTAACAGATTTGAAAACCTAGGAGAAATGAACAAATGTCTAGATTCCTATCACCTACCAAAACTATCACAACGAGAAGTAGAACAACTTAATAAGCCCATCACAAAGAAAGAGATTGAAAAAGTCATCAAAAAACTACCAACTAAAAAGTGTCATGACCCAGACGGCTTCACTGGAGAATTCTGCCAAAGTTTAAGGGAAAACTTAACTCCAGTACTAGATGCAAAAATCTTCAACAAAATCTTTGCCAATAGAATCCAACAATGTATCAAAAAATAATTCATCATGACCAAGTTGGATTTGTACCAGGGGTGCAAGACTACTTCAACGTCAGAAAAATGATTAATGTAATCTGCTACATAAATAACACAAAGAATCACCTGATTTTGTCTATTGATGCAGAAAAGTATTTGAAAAGCCCAACATCCATTCATTCTAAAAACTTTCAGTAAAATAGTAATAGAAGGCAAATTCCTCAATGCGACGTGTCATCTACTTAAAGCCAAAAACCTACAACATCCTGAAGGGAGAAGGACTAAAAGAATTCCCCCCAAGTACAGGAACTAGACAAGGGTGCCCACTCTCACCACTTCTATTCAACATTTTATTAGAAGTTCTCACCACAGCAATTAGACAAGACAAAGAAATAAAGGGCATTCATATCAGCAAGCCGAATATCAGCAAAGAAGAAGTAAAAATCTCCCTCTTTGCAGATAATATGGTTATATATGCAGAAAATCCTAAAGAACCCATAAGCAAACTACTTGAACTAATAGGAGAGTTCAGCAAAGTACAAGGATACAATATATACATAAGAAAATCAGAAGAATTCCTTTATACCAACAAAGAGATATTAGAGAAGAATTCACCAAATCAATACCATTTACTATAGCCCCTCAAAAGATAAAATTCCTAGGAATAAATCTAACTAGAGAAATAAGAGACCTATTCAGAGAACTACAAGACCTTACCACAAGAAACTGAGTCTCACGTAAATGGAGAAAATTACCCTGCTCATGGATAGGAAGACTTAACACTGTGAAAATGCCCAAAGTGATCTACATATACAATGTAATCCCAATACAAATTCCAGTGACATTTTTTTAATGAGATGGAGAAAAAATCACACACTTTGTTTTGAAGGGGAAGAAACCCCAGCTAGGCAAAGCACTACTGAAGAAGAGGAACACAGTGGGAGGCATGAGGAACACAGTGGGAGGCATCACACCACCCAACCTTAGAAGCTATAACACTACCACAGTAGTCAAAACAGCCTGATACTGGTATAAAAAGAGGCATATAGAACAGGGGAACAGAGTTGAGACCCCAGAGATGCCACCATCATCTTATGAACAGTTGATATTTGGCAAAGACCCCAAGATTTTAAACTGGGATAAGAACAGTCTCTTTAACAAATAGTGCTGGCAAAATTGACTATCTGCAAAACCCATATCTCACACCTTACATATAAACTAACTCAAGCTGGATCAAAAACCTAAAATGATAAAGATCATACAGGAAAAAATGGGACAACAATTGAAGTTTTAATACACAGCTTAGACAGATTTCAAAATCTGACAAAGCACAACCAGCAATAGAAAAAAATAGATAAATGGGAACTACTAATAATCAAATCCTTTTGCTCATCCAAAGACTTTACCAAAAGAATTAAAAGACTGTTTACAAACGGGGAAAAGAATATTCAGCAACTACATGTCAGACCGGTATCTGATCTCCATAATCTACAAGGTACTGCAAAATACCAGTAAGAAAAAGGTAAGTAACCCAATTAAGCAATGGGCAAGGAGATGGACAGACACTTCGCCAAAGAGGACACCCAGACATCCAAAAGACACATGAAGAAGTGCTCATGATCGTTAACTATCAGAGAAATCCAATCAAAACTACAGCGAGATACCATCTCACCCCATCAAGGTTGGCCATGATCCAAAAAACACAAAACAAAAATGCTGGAGAGGCTGTGGAAAGATTGGAATTCTCCTACACTGTTGATGGGATTGCAAAATGGCACAGACTCTTTGGAAAACAATTTGGTGCTTCTTTAGAAAGCTGGAAATAGATATACCATTTGATCCAGAAATCCCACTGCTTGGAATATATCCTACAGAATCAAGGGCAGGTACACAAACAGATACATGCCCACAAATATTATTGCATCACAGTCCACAATAGCAAAAAGTTAGAATGAATCTGGAAGCCCATCAACAGATGAATGGATAAACAAACTATGGTACATATACTCAATGAACACTATGCAATGATAGAAAACAATAATGATTTTAGGAAATATCTCATAACCTGGGTTCAATCAGTAGACATTGTGCTGAGAGAAATCAGCCAGCAAAACAAGGACAAATAATATATGAGACCCCTACTGTAAGGACTAAAAATAGACTTATGCACAGTAGAAAAGACTCTTTTGATGGCTGTGAGGGTAGGAAGGGAGGGAGAGGACTGGTCATAGATTAGCTAGTCAATAGAAATTGGTTTGGTGAAAGCAGTGACATCTCACAGTAGCAAGAAGACCAACTTAACTAGACTTCAACATAAACTAAAATCTCTTCTAATCTTAACCTAATATTGCAAGCATAGTGTAGCAGGGGCCTGGGTCTCTCAAGGGATATCAAGGTCAATTGGCATAACTAGCCTATTTCTAAGTCTCCTACATCCCATATTTTGAGTCGTGTCTAGGGTCTTAAAAGCTAGCAAGATGCTATCTGAGTTTTACCAAATCATCCCAACACATCCAGGAGAGATGATCATGAAGAACAGCAAAGATATGAGGGAATGAGAGTCCAGCAGACAGAAGGGCTCATGTGGGTGGGTGACCATATCAACATGTGACCAGAAGAACAAGATGGTGCCTGGCCACCACCAAAGACAGCTGTGATGGGGCACACAATGTTGAATCCCAGTGGCAACATGAGAAAAGGAGGGATGCAGCTCAAGAACTCCTCTAAAAGGCCACAATTAATGGTCCAGAGGCCTGGTGGTTCCCCTGGGAGCATAGCCTGTAGATCTACTGCTGCCCCTGACCAGAAAACATTACTGACGTCAACACTTTGGATAGAAATGGACTGGACTCGGGGACACAATGTAACCATATGGTGTGTGTGCTTTATGGTTCTATGAATCTATAGGATGCTGTCCTACTGGCCTCTTACTAAAAAGGAGAGGATGGGGTGGAGAGTAGAGGTAAGAAGATTGTTAAGAAGATATGACATATAGAGAACAAAAAGGAGGAGTGTGCTGTCACAGGGCAAGGAGAGCAGAAGAAGCTGCAGAGAGATGGGCATGCACATTTAGTTTGGATTGAATACCTTCACTTAATCACAATTAAAAAACCACATGGAGGCAGAGTCAATATGGCAGACTAGATACACATCTCCTTAATTCCCTCTAAAAACTAAGGCCTGAACTGATAATTGAAAAGAGCTTTCTGGACATCCAGTGAGCCTTAGGACATGGCATAGGGCTGTTGGTTTGGACTGCATGCCACTGAAAGGGAAACTGCTTGTCCTTGGCTGAGACCTGCTCTGGTTGAATTGGTCAGCTACTGCAGACTGAAGGTGACTGATACTTTTAACTTTTTTTTTCTTTTTGTTGGCTGGCAGGTGGGGGAACAGCTCAGAAAGCAGCCACACAGACCTGCAATGCTGAAGTGATCAGTGGGTGGAATAGCTACACTTTGAGAGCCCACCTCTAGACTCAGAGCACTACAGGCCCTCCATCCTTTATTTTTAGACCTCTGTTATAGATTCTGCTGTTTCACAGGGACTGAACAGATTGACTAGGACACCATCTTGTTTGACTGGGAGGTGGAAATCCCAACTGGGTGCCTCAGTAGGGGTTAACTCCCAGGCTGGGAGGTCCTACTGTTAGCTCCTGCTCGTATATTGAACCTCTCAGGAATAAATGGTAACCATCCTTGTCCAGGCTGGGAGGCAGTCCCAGTCTGGGGAGCACTTTGCCAACAGAAAAGCTGTGTTTGGCACAGTGTAGCCTTATGGGAGGGGCCCAGAAATGAATGACAGCATACCAGTAGCCTGTCCTACTTTCAACTATATCAAAGCTTCTGGGAAAAGCCAATGAGGCCCCTCTGTTGTTAGCTGGAAGGAGGGGCTTACCACACCTGACAGCCTGACTGATATTGGAAGCTGTCAGATAGCTTTTATCTCTTTAAAATAAGATTGTCTAGAAAAATAACTGTGTTGCAGCCTTTACTGACCCATATTATAGGGTCGGCTGACGACCCCCCAGTGACTCCATAAGTAGAGTTGTGTCTTTGCCATTTAAGAGGTGGAGGCTGCTAACTCAGAGATTCCACTTGACCCACTCACTAGAGTACATAGAGGTGGCTGGTGATTAACTGCCTTCTCAGAACTGTGCCTCAGCTTCTGTTAAGGCAACACTAGAGAAAATAAACAACCTCTAGATGTCCAGAAAGCAACAGACCCTAAAGAAACATTCATCTGTGGCTCCAGAAAACTCCCCAATTAAGAATCAAAAACTTCCCAGATGAAGTAGCCTTTCAGAAAGCATCATAGGTTGAGTACCAAAGAATTATAGAGAGAGCTCTCCTAGAGGAGAGAATACCTGAAAACACAGAGAGTATTGCTAAGTTGCTGACAGAAAACTTCCCTGAAGTTATAAAAGAAGAGAACATAGATATTCAAGATGTCTATCAAATGCCACATAAAATTGACTGAAAAAGAAAGACACCAAGACATATCATAATCAAGCTTAACAAAATAAAACAGAAGCAGGAACTCTTAAAAGCAGCAACACTCAAAGCAAAGCTAACATTCCAAGGGAAGCCCTGTAGGCTTTCATCTGACTTCCTGGCAGAAATGATGTTGTCACAGACGCAGTAGGATAACTCATTGAAAGCCTTGAAGGAGGAAAACTTCCAACCAAGTATTATGTATCCAGCAAAACTGTCTGTCAAATATGAAGATGAAATTAAGACATTCACAGATAAACAGAAATTTAGAGACTTTGTAAAAACCAAACCAAAGCTACAAGAAGTACTGAAAGAAGCTCTTGGCTTAAAAAAACAAAACCATTAAGTGTATATTTAAGCAGGCATTGCATGACACAACATCCACAAACATAGTCAGAGAAGGCACAAAACTCAAACAAAGCTATGATATTAAAAGAAGAGATGAAGTGATTATATCATGAAAACTAAGATACCATCACATTAAAAAGAGGGATATACTACAGTAGTTATAGTCCTTGCAGATGGAGAGGAAGTTAATAAGATATGTAGAAGCTAAAATTGGGTTTAAACTTAGATTATTAAAGGGAACTATAGAGGTAGCCACAAAGCTCCCCTAAAGATGCAGCATATCAAAACAAGAAACATAACACAGGAGTCTCAAAAAACACAAAACCAATACTGAAAAGGATAAAAAATCAACCCATAAAGAAGAATAACCCAGAACAGAATATTAAGAGCAACAGAGAAAATACCAACACAAAAATAAATGCATCAAGATGACAGCACTAAACTCATAGCTATCACTAATTATACTGAATGCAAACAGACTGAATGCTCTGGTTAAAGAGACAATGAGTGACATCTTGGATCAAAAGACATGATCTGTCTACATGTTCCTTACAAGACCCTTTATTTAGACTTAAAACTACGAACAAACTGAAAATTAAGGAATGGAATAATATATACCACACTAACTGTAAACAAAGAAGAGCAGATGTGGCAACGCCAATCTCAGATAAAATAGATTTTAATGGAAATCCACCACTGTGGACAAGGATGGTTACCATTTATTCCTCAGAGGTTCAATATATGAGCAGGACCTAACAGTATTTATGCACCCACTACTAGAGCATCTAAATACATTGAAAGGACACTGAATACATTGAAAAATGAGATAGATCACTTTACCATTATAGTGGGAGACTTGAACATTCCACTTTCAGTATTGGACAGATCTTCTAGAAAAAAGCTCAGTAGAGACACAAAAGATCCTATCTCCACAATTCACCAATTAGACCTTATTGACATATGCAGATTTTTTAATCCATCAACAGACAAGTATACCTTCTCCAGTGCACATGGAACATTTTCCAAAATAGACCATGTGTTAGGACATAAAGGAAATCCCAACAAAATCCAAACCATTAAATTATTGTAAAGCATCTCCTCAGACCATCAAGCCATAAAAGTTGAAATCAACAGCAGAAAAAAAAAAAAAAAAAAACATGGGATCTCATGGAAACTGAGCAACATCATCCTCAGAAAGCCTTGGGTTATAGAAGAAATGAAGGATGATGTAAAAAAAACTATGAATTCAAATGAAAATGAAAACAGATCATACCAGAACTCATAGGATACAGACAGAGCATGGTTCAGAGGTCAGTTTATCTCCATAAATGCATACATACAGAAGGAAGAAAGGACCCAAACAGAATTAACCCTACACCTTGAGCAAGTAGAAAAACAGTGAAAGAGGAACCTCTCCAGCACCAGAAAACAGATCATAAAGGTTAGAGCAGAACTAAATGAATTAGAGAACAGAGGAACCATTGAAAAAATTGATAAGACCAAAAGCTGGTATTTTAAAAAGATTGACAAACCACTGGCTAAACTTACTGAGAAATGAGATGGGAGATGTCACAACAGATCCAACAGAAATCAAAACTATCGTAACAAAACACTGCAACAGACTGTACTCTAACAAATTTGAAAACCTAGAGGAAATGAATAAATTTCTAGACTCCTATCACCTTCTAGAATTATGACAAGGAAAAGTAGAGAACTTAATGAACCCATTGCAAAGGAAGAGATTGAAAAAGTCATCCAAAAACTACCAATCAAAAAAGCCCTGGCCCAGGTGGCTTCATCATAGAATTCTACCAAGCTTTTAGAGAAGAGCTAACCTCAATACTACTGACACTATTTCACAGCATAGAAAGGGATGGAATATTCTCAAAGTTGTTCTCTGAAGCCAGTGTAACCCTGATTCTAAAGCCAGGGAAAGAGCCAACAACAACAACAAAAAGAATTACAGACCAATATCATTCATGAACTTAAATATAAAAATCTTCAACAAAATCTTTGCCAGTAGAATTCAACAACATATCAAAAAAATAATACATCATGACCAAGTTGGAGTCATACCTGGGATGCAACTCTGGTTCAACACCAGAAAAACAATGAACATGATCAACCGCATAAATAACACAAAAGATAAGAATCATCTGATCTTATCAATTGATGCAGAAAGGCATTTCACAAAGTCCAACACCCACTCACGCTAAAAACTCTCAGCAAAATAGGAATAGACAGCCAATTTCTCAATGCAATAAGGGCCATCTATACAAAGCAAAAGCCTACATCTTTCGGAATGGAGGGAGACTGAGGAATTCCCCTTAGGAATGAGAACTAGACAAGGATGCCCACTCTCATTTCTCCTATTCAACATTGTACAAGAAGTTCTGGCCAGAACAATTAGACAAAAAAGAAATAGAGGGCATCCGCATCTACAAAGAAGTGAAAGTCTCCCTATTTGCAGATGATATGATTGTATATGCAGAGAATCCTGAAGAATCCGTAAGTACACTACTCAAACTAATAAAAGAGTTCCACAAAGTCACAGGATACAAGATAAACATAAGTAAATCAGTAGGATTCCTTTATGCCAACAAAGAGATCATTCAAGAAGAAATCACCAAATCCATATCATTTACTACAGCCCCCAAGAAAATAAAATACCTAGGAATAAATCTAACCAGAGAAATAACAGACCTATACAAAGAAAACTACAAGACCTATCTGTAAGAAACTAAGAGAGATTTACATAAAGGAGAAACTTACCCTGCTCATGGTTAGGAAGACTTAACATTGTGAAAATATCTATTTCACCCCAAACAGCCTACTTATACAATGCAATCCCAATACAAATTCCAGTGACATTTTTCAGTGAGATGGAGAAGCAAATTACCTCCTTTGTTTGGAAAGGGAAGAAACCCCAGATAAGCAAAGCACTACTGAAGAAAAACTCACTAGGAGGCCTCTCACTACCTTACTTCAAAAGATATTACACTGCCACAGTGGTCGAAACAGCCTGGTACTGGTACAAAAGAGACATATAGATCAGTGGAACAGAGTGGAGACCTCAGAGATGCCACCATCCTCTTACGAACAGCTGATATTTGACAAAGTCCTTGAGATTGTAAACTGAGGTAAAAACATTCTCTTTAACAAATGGTGCTGGCAAAATTGGATATCCATCTGCAAAAAATTGAAACAAGACCCAAACCTCACAGCTTAGACAAAAACCAACTCAAATTCTACAAAAGACCTAAATATCAAACTGGAAATGATAAAGATCATCCAAGAAAAAACAGGATCAACAATGGAAGTTTTAATACACAGTGTAGGCAGACTTCAAAATCTGTCAAACAAAGCATGGTCAATAGAAGAGAAAATAGATAAATGGGAACTACTAAGAATCAAACACTTCTGCTCATTCAAAGACTTTATCAAAAAAATTAAAAGACCACCTACAGAATGGGAAAAAATATTTGGCACCTATATGTCAGATTGACATCTGATCTCCACGACCGACAAGGTACTGCAAAATATCAACAAGAAAAAGATAAATAACCCAATTAAGCATTGAACATGTTGAGGGAAAGTAGTCAGTGGCGCAAGGACAAATATTGTATGAGACCCCTATTGCAAAGACTTAAAAACAGATTCATGTACAAAAGAAAGGACTTTGACTTCTGCAAGGTGAGGGAGGATGGGAGAAAAAGGGCTGGTTATAGTTTAGATAGTCGATAGAACTTTATTTGGGTGAAAGCAGTGACAGTGTACATTAGAAAGAAGATCAATTTAATTGGGCTTCACCATGACCTGAAAAATCTTCCAGTCTGAGCTGTCATCTGAGGTACACAGAATGGTCCCAACTCAACTGAAACAGATGATCATGAAGGACAACAACGACACGGGTGAAAGAGAACCCAGAAGACAGAAAGACCCTCATGAATGGGTGACTATACCAACATGTGACCAGAAGAACCAGATAGTGCCCAGCCACCACTAATGACAGCTGTGATGGGGCTCACAATGTTGAGTCCCAGTGGCAACACAAGAGAAAAAGGGGATACACCCTGAGAAGTCCACTGAAAGACCACAGTGGATGGTGTGAAGGCCTGGTGGTTCCCCTGGGACCACGGCCCCTAGACCCGATAATGCTCCTCGGAGTAAATCGTTACTGAGGTTAACCCTGTGGACAGGAGTGGATTGGACTTGGGGACACAGAGTGACCATATTGTGCATGTACTTCATGGTTCTATTCATCTATAGGGTTTTGTCCTACTGGCCTCTTACTAGAGAACAGTGGAGAGGGTGGAGAGGAAGGGACAGGAGATTAAGTGTACATGACATGTATAGAATGTAAAGTAGGAGTGTGCTGTCACTGGGCACAGAGAGCAGAAAGAGCTGCAGATAAGCAGGCATGCAAATTTAGAGTATATACATTCATAATCACGGTAAGGAAATAAAAAATATATGCTAACAGTTATCTCAGCTGAACTGAAGTCTCAGTGACCAGTCCGTAGGGATCTTTGGGGATTGAATCTACATGGCAGAAGAATGGTTCAGAACAGCATGGAAAATTTGGGAGCTCTGGGTCCCTGGGTGGTACAAAAGGCTTGCAATCAGCTGCTAACCTCCAGGTTATTGGTTCAAACCCACTCAGATGCTTTGTGGAAGAAAAATCTAGTACTCTAGTAAAGATTAGAAACAAGAAAATCCTATAGAACAGTTCTACTTTATAACACGTGTGATTACTATGGTTCAAATCAACTCAACAGTGATAGGTTTGTTTGTTTGAGGGACATCACCTTGAAGGTACTTCTAGATCTGCGTTATCTATGGTCTGGGCTTTAGGAACAGCTGTGATAATATCACATCCTCTGCCAGATGAGCTTAGTTTGCTTAGTGAAGAAAGCAATATTTCTGTTCTATTTCACATTTTCTGTGAAATAATGAATCAACCTTTTTGAAATCACAGAGGACATCACTTTAGGAATATCCTGTACTAGCTGGTCAGAGTGCAGGCCCTAGAGAATGGGGCGAGGGTAGGTGGGTGGATAGAAGAATGGTGTCATGAATTGAACTGTGTCTCCCCTAAAATGTGTGTAGCCATATGCCTTGACCATGATCCCCAGTATTTTATGATTGTCCTCCATTTTGTGATTTTCCTATGCTGTATGTTAAAGAGGATTAGGGTGGGACTGTAAATCCCTTCCTAAGGTTACCTCCCTGCTCCAATGTAAAGGGAGTTTCCATGTAGTGTGGCTTGCGCCACCCTTTATCCTTTTATCTTACAAGAGATAAAAAGAAAGGGAAGCAAGAAGAAAAGTAGAAACCTCACACCATCAAGACAGCAGCGCTGGGAGTAGAGTGCGTCCTTCAGTCCTGAGGTTCCTGCACCAAGCTTCTTCCTGACCAAAGACTGATGAAACACAAGGGCTTTCCTCCAGAGCCAACAGAGGGAAAGCCTATCCCTGGGGCTGACACCCTGAATCTGGGCTTGTATCCTACCGGACTGTGTAAGAATTAATTTTTCTGTTTTTAAAGCTATCCACTTATGGCATTCCTGTTAGAGCAGTACCAGGTGACTAAAACAGATGGGTACATTAGAATTTTACCACTGAAAGACCAGTGCCATTTATGAAGCTTTTCATATGACCATTGCACTGAGGGCTCAGTGGACACACTAGAACAGGAACCCTACTCATCTGTCAGTGTGTACTAATGTAGCGGCTTTTCCATGGATGTCGTGCTGAAAGCTATGTGTCTTAGTTATCTAAGGCTGCTGTAACAGACATATGACAAGTAGATGGCTTCAACAAATAGAAATTCATTCTCTCACAATTTAGTTGGCTGTAAGTCTGAATTCAGCTCCAGGATAAGCCTTCCTCTTTCTGGAGGAAGCTTTTTGTCATCAATATTCCCCTGGTTGAGGAGCTTCTCAGCACAGCACCGTGGACACAAAGGATGTGGTCTTGGTAGTAAGAGGTCACTCTGCTTCTCTACCTGCTTCTCTCTTTTATATCTCAAAAGAGATTTACTCAAGATACAACCTAGTCCTGTAGATGGAGTCCCGTCTTGTTAATGTAACTGCTTCTAATCCTGTTTCATTAACATCATAGAGGTTGCAGGATTTACAACATATGAAAAAATCACATCAGATCACAAAACGGTAGACAATCACGTAACACTGAGAATTATGTCTTAGCCAGGTTGACACACATTTTGTTATATCTTAGCCAGATATAACACAATTCATGATACTGTGCCACTGGTATTTCAAATACCAGTAGTGTCAACCATTGCAGATAGGTGTCAGCTGAGCTTCAAGACTGAGACAGACTGGGAAGAAGGGCCTGGCAGTCTACATCTGAAAAGAAAGTAGCCAGTGAAAGTTTTATCAATAGCAGAACATTGTCTAGTATAATGCCAGAAAATGAGCCTCTTGAGTTGGAAGGCACTCGAAGAACAGCAGGGGAAGAGCTGCCTTCTTATTTTACTTCAGTTGACCTTAATAACATGAGTGGAATCAAGCTTCCAAGATCTTTATTTGTTGACGTGGCACAACTCAAAACGAGAGGAGACAGCTGCAAATACCCATTAATATAGGAAGACAGAATGCATGAAGTATAAATCTTGGAAAAATGGTAGTTGTCAAAAATGAAACGGAACGTATCAACATAGATATCCTAGGCATTGGTGAGCTGAAATGGACTCATGTTACATCTTTGAGGAAGTGCAGCCAGAATGCTCCTTAGAAGAAAGGATGGCAAGACTGTATCTCACATACTTTGGACATGTTATCAGGAAGAACCAGTCCCTGGAGAAAGATATCAGGCTTGATAAATTAGATGGTCAGTGAAATAACAGAAGATTCTCAAGGAGATGGATTGACACAGTGACTGCAACAATACACTCCACCATAACAACAGCGGTCAGGGTGGCACAGGACTAGGCAGTGTTTCATTCTGTTGTACATAGGGTCTCTATGAATCAGTATCAACTCATTGATACCTAATAACAGTAACAGCAGGAATGGCTCTTATATAGCACTTGTACTCACCTCACCCTCCCTGGTCGTACCTGAATTGTGGAAACTACCTCTTAGACTCCCTTACCTTCTGGCTTCCTGAAAGAATAGTGGAGTGTGGAAGAGGAAAGAAACTAGGGTGTGACTGCCACTTCTCTGCTTCACCAGGCACCTCCAGGCATGAGCGTGTTGCATACAGGACTTCAGCTTCTGCAACAGATAACTCTTCTCTCTGCGCTCCCAGCTCTGCCTGGGTGGACCTGGAAAGAAAATTAGGGCTCTGATAACCCAACATTCGTCCTATGTCCTTCCAGCCTAGGGATAGTATCAGCTTCCTAGTGTTGCTAATATCTGGATTTTATCACTGTTTTCTGTTTGGCTTCTCAGCTTTCTCATCACCTGTGCAACGAATTTCTTACATTAAATTACCTCTCCTTGAAATTCTCAGTATGGTTTCCATTTCCTTGCACATCATGCCTACCCCTCCAAGTTTATTTTATATCAATTATCCTTGCTCACCACATTTCAGACTCCATAGATCCTGTGTGTTCCAACCTGGCTGCTTCTTTCTCACGTGAGTCCCTTGACACTTGCTTCCCACAGCATGAAATACTGTTTTGCTACTCTCCCCACAGATGGCACCTTCTCATCCCTCAAATTTCAACTTAAATACTATCTTCTTAGAGACTTTGACAATATTATCTAAGTAGTCCATTCTCCCTACCCCAGGCCACTACAAATTACTCAACTTTTGTTACATTGCCCGGTTTATTTCTTTCAAATTGTGTATCTCAGCCTGTATGATTTTATCTAGGTTTGTTGTATAGTTGCTATCTACCTTCCTTACTAGAACATATTATATTCCCAATAGTTAGCCCTGTGCCTGGCACATGGTAGACATGGAGTAACTAATTGCTGAATGAATGAAAGCTGTGAAACAATTTGAGCCCATGGCAAAGTCAGTATTAAAGAGACTTCAAAAGTAGCTTGTTCCTTTATCATTTTTGGAGATAAGTTTGGGGCAAAGAGACACGAACGTTAGGTTTTGTGAATTCATCTTGCAGTGGTAACGATCCCTAGAATATCCTTCTCTCACTAACGCTCACTTCTCCCTGGTTAGTTCAACTTGAATTTCAGTGGACTGGCTCAGTTTTTCCTGGAAGGGCTAGGTTAACTTACAGAATAAGTCTTCCACTGGGCCAGGATGTGGCATTCACTGCCTGGGTGGGAGTGAGGTCCTCCCAAAGTGCCTCAGGGTGTACAAGCATTTCACAGCAAAACAAGGACATGACTTTCGTCACTTTATTGGTTGATAAAACCTATAACAGAAACTGTGCCCTATACTGTCTCCCCTTAGCTTACCTGATTTCACCTCCAGCCACAAAAGAGATTCCAGTGAACTGACACTATCCTACTGGCCCGCTTCAAGTGCTGCACTCAGCTGCTCTACTTGAGGGCCTTCCCGATCCTAAGCACTTAATTGCAAGAAAGTGCCACAGATGGTTGGAGGTAATTGTAAACCCCTAGTCAAGGGGAAGGAGTCCCTGAATGGTGGAAGTGGTTAACACAATTGGCTGCCAGCTAAAAGACTGGTGATTCTAGTCTACTCAGAAGACCTTGGAAGAAAGTCCTGGAGAACTACCTTTGAGAAATCAGTCTCTGAAGACACTGTGGGGCACAGTTCTACTCTGACACACATAGGGTCTCCATGAGTTGGGCTTGATTTCATGGAAACTGTTTTATTCAGTTAAGGGGTAGGTTAGGGTAGAGGAGTAGATGACAGGATTCCTTAGGCTGCCACTGTGCAGGAGAACAATTCCCAGTCATGGACTATATAATCTCTCAAACAGTCTTTCCAGGATTAAGCCCTGGATGTTTCCAATGGCATCTACTCATTAGCACACCCTCAACTGACTTCTTCCCTTCTGTGAACCACTTCTCCCTCATTTGTGCTTCTTTGGGTTACCTTCCAGATAGAACTACTTGCATGCAAACTCTTATCTCAGGATCTGCTTTTGGGGGATCCCACATTAAGCCAGAACTCAGCTCTTACTGTCTTAGAAGCTCTTCCTCTTGGCTCCAAGACTTGAAAAGGGCAACAGAAAGCAAGCCATTGACTTCAGCTGCTGCCCTTGCTCATCAGCTTCCTCACTAGGAGAAAAAATCAGACCTGGTAAGTCTACACCATGTGTAGATACAGAGTAGTTTTTCTCCAATCTGTGCGATGTTCGGGGCCCATCCTGCTGACACATAAACTCTTGGGTGGGTCTAGCATTCTCTATGATAATAAGCCATCCTAGGAGCCAAGCTCACTGGGTCTGAGTGGAACGACCCTAAAAACGTGTTCAGTCACAGGAGACATGCAACTCATAAACAGCCTGCTCTGCTTCTAACAACTGTGAGGGGGTTTGGACCACTGATTATTTCTAGCAAATTACAATCAATGCCCTTGTATTTATTGATTTCTTTTCATGTTTGCTCAAGTGTTTCTCTTTTTGTTAAGTTACCTGTTTTTTAAACTGCTGTAAAAATATACATAACATAACATTCACCATTTCAACATTTTTCAGACGTACAACTTACTGACATCAATTGCATTCATCATGTTGTATAATCATTATCCATAATCAGTAACAGATTTCCTATCGATGTGAAGAGAAACTCACTGTTTACCAAACAGTGGCTCCTCTTTCCATCTCCCACCTGCTCTGGTAACCACAGTAAATTATTGCCTCTACAATTTGCCTGTTCCTGTCGTTTTATGTAAGGGAGGTCATACACTACTTGTCCTTCTGTAACTGATTTATTTGACTCAGCATAATATTTGCATGGTTCACCCATGTTGGATCATGTATGAGGACTTCATTTCTTTTTATCAGTGAGCAGTATTTTATTGTATGCATGTATCACAATTTGTATATCTATTTATACACTGATGGACATTTAGGTCCATCTTTTGACTGCAGAATAGTGCTGCAGTGAACACTGATATACGTGAATCTGTTTGCATCACTGCTTTAATATCCCTTTGATATATGCTTAGAAAAGAGATTTCTGAGTCATATGGTCTCTATGAGTCAAAATCAACTCATCAGCAATGTTTTTTTGTGTGTTTTTTATGGTGGTTCTATGTTTAATTTTTTGAGGAACAACCAAAGTGTTTTCCACAATGGCTACACTATCTTGCGTTTTCACAAGCAATGGATAAGGCTTACAATTTCCTTACATCCTTGCCATCATTTGTTGTTTTTTGTCTTTTAAATCTTAGCCCTCCTAGTGGGAATGAAATGGTATCTTAATGTGGTTTTAACTTACTTCTTTTTTACAGCTGAAGGTGTTGAGAATTGTTTCATCTGCTTGCTAGCTATTTGAATATCTTGTTTGATGAAATATCCATTTTTTTCCCAAGTCTGTAGACTGGCTTCTTTTTAGAAAGTCCTTTGATGAACAAAGTGTTCAATATTTATGAGTTCTTGTTCAATCTATTTTGTCTTTTGCTGTTTACGCTTTCACCATATTCAAGAAATCCATAGTTATGGATGTCTCACCTCCTATATTTTCTCCTAAGAATCTTATGGTTTATGTCTATGGGGGAGAAAAGAACTGGTAATCTTCTCCTATAAAGATTATAGCCTGGGAAACACTACGGTACATTTCTGCTCTGTTGTTGTGGGTCATTGTGACTCACAGTCAACTCAATGGCACACAGTAACAGTCTTCGCATTTATGAACTTGATTCATTTTGAATTGATTTTTGTGTATGGGGGGGTGGGAGACATGGATCCTGATTTATTCTGCATATTAAAATCCAATTTTCTCAGCATGATTTATCTAAAAGACTCATCCTTCTCTGTTAAGTAGTCTTAGCAGCTTTGTGAAAAATTAGTTGACCACAAACATCTGAGTTTATTTCTGAACTCTCAATTCTATTCTGTTGATCTGTGTGTCTTTTATTATATAAGTACTAAATTGTTTTGATTACTGTAGCTGCATAGGTTTTTTTTTTTTTTTAGTTTGCATGTCTTTTTTGTTTTTTCAATGGTTAACCTCTGTTTTATAAGCCAATCTGTTAGTTAGCTAAAAGGTACCCAAAAGGGATAGATTGAGTTCAAGGGTCACAGAGATTTTTAGGATGATGGTCTCTCAGAGTTGTCTTGTTTGAACAAGTCCACTAAGTTCAGACTATTAAGAATTTGATTTCTGTTACCTAACTTCCTCCCCTTCTATCAGGAACCCTAGTGGCAAGGTGATTAAGCATTCAAACACTTACTAAAATGTCAGCAGGTCAAATTCACCAGCTACTCTTTGGAAATCCTATGGAACTGTACTACTCTGACCTATAAGGGTCACTAGGAGACAGAATTGACTAGATGGCAATGGGTTAGTTGTGTTATCAGGATTCCAAAATTGTGGCCTTTATCATTATCGCTAGCTGGGCGACATCTAGTTCTTCTGTTCTCAGGGTTGATAAAGCTGTGGTTTGTGAAGACTATTTATTCAGTAGACTAGTTTATTTGAGTCTGGTTTTCTTCTTTCTCTTTTGCTGTGAACGAGACCAATAATTATATGTTAAATGGCTTCTCTCTTCTAAGAATCTGACACTACTTGTTAAATGAAGACATACAACATAAACTTTATGATCTGTGTTTTGCCAATTGACCTAACTGTCCCTTAAGACTGTGGTCTTTAATTTTCTTTCTTTCTTTCCTTTCCCAAGTACTTCATTGTGATTGAATGAAAGTATATCATCCAAATTAAATTTCCATGCCCACCTATCTTCAGCTTCTTCTGCTCTCCTTGCCCGGTGACAGCATACTCCTCCTTTTCATTTTATATAGAATTCTATATTCTATATAGAATTTTGTATATTCTATATATGTTGTATCTTCTTAAGAATCTCATGTCCCCTCCTCTCCACCCTCTACTTTCCTCCACCAGAGGTGTAGGAGAATTCCAATGTCTTCACAACCTTTCCAGCATTTGTTGCTTTGTGATCATCTGTTCCAGATGAGTTGGGGCCATTTGGTGTACCTCAGATGGCAGCTTACTAGGTTTTAAGACTGCACATGCCACCCTCCAGTATGAGGTGTAGGAGACTCTTAGCAATAGGCTAGTTATGCCAATTGCCCTCAATGTCCCCTGAGAGCACGATCCCTAGATCTCTGCCACTGCTACTCTATCCTTGCAATATTGTGTTAAGATTAGGAGTGTTTTCAGTTTGTGTTGAAGACCAGTTAAGTTGATGTTTCTACTGTGTGGCGTCACTGCTTTCACTGAAACAATTCCTACTGACTAATCTATGACCAGTCCTCTCCCTCCCTTCCTACCCTCACAGCCATCAAAGAGTCTTTTCTTCTGTACATAAGTTTATTTTTAAGCCCTTACAGTAGGGGTCTCATACACTATTTGTCCTTGTGTCGCTGACTGATTTCTCTCAGCATAATATCTTCTGGTTGAAACCAGATTATGAGATGCTTCCTAAAATCATCATTGTTCTTTATCATTGCATAGCATTCTATTGAGTATGTGTACCTTAGTTTGTTTATCCACTCATCTGTTTCTGGGCATCTAGGTTCATTCCACCTTTTTGCTATTGTGGACTGTGATACAATAATATTTGTGTTCATGTGTCTGTTTGTGTGTCTGCCCTTGATTTTGTAGGACATATTCTGAGCAGTGGAATAACTGAATCAAATGGTATATCTATTTCCAGCTTTTTAAGAAAGCACCAGATGGCTTTCCGTACAGGTTGTACCGTCTCGCAATCCCACCAGAGGTGTAGGAGAATTCCAGTGTCTTCACAACCTTTCCAGCATTTGTTACTTTGTGTTTTTTGGATCACAGCCAACCTTGATAGGGTGAGATGGTATCTCACCATAGTTTTGATTTGGATTTCTCTAATAGTTAGTGATCATGAGAATTCCCCCATGTGTCTTTTGGCTGCCTGGATGTTCTCTTTGGTGAAGTGTCTGTCCATCTCGTTTTCCCATTGCTTAATTGTATTACTCACCTTTTTCTCATTGATATTTTGCAGTACCTTGTAGATTATGGAGATCAGATGGAGCTCTGATAAGTAGTTGTCAAATACTTTTTCCCCTTCCATAGTTGGTCTTTTAATTCTTTAGATGAAGACTTTGGTAAGTGAAAATATTTGATTCTTAGTAGTTTCCATTTATCTGTTCTCTCTTCTGTTGATCATGCTTTTTTTAATCAGATTTTGAGGTCTGTCTAAGTTGTATACTAAAACTTCCATTGTTGACCCTATTTTTTCTTTCATGATCTTTATTGTTTTAGATCTGACATTTAGGTTTTTTATCCAGTTTGAGTTAGTTTTTGTGCAAGGTGCGAGACATGGGTCTTGTTTCAATTTTTTGCAGGTGGATATCCAATTTTGCCAGCATCATTTGTTAAAGAGACTGTTTTTACCTCAGTTTACAATCTCAGGGACTTTGTCAAATATCAGCTGTTCATAAGAGGATGATGGCATCTCTGGGGTCTCAACCCTGTTCCACTGGTCTGTATTTCTCTTTTTGTACCAGTACCAGGCTGTTTTGACTATCGTGGCAGTGTGATAGATAAATCCTAAGGTTGGGTAGTGTGAGGCCCCCAGCTGTACATCTGTTCTTCAGCAGTGCTTTGCTTGTCTGGGGTTCCTTTCCTTTCTAAACAACGTAATTTGTTTCTTAGTCTCCTTAAAAAATGTCACTGGAATTGGGGTTGTGATTGCACTGCATATATAGATCACTTTGGGTAAGATAGATATTTTCACAATGTTAAGTCTTCCTATCCATGAGCAGGATAGGTTTCTCTGTTTATGTAAGTCTCTCTTGATTTCTTGTAGTAAGATCTTGTAGTTCTCTTGGTATAGGTCTGTTATTTGTCTAGTTAGATTTATTCCTAGGTTTTTTATCTTCTTGGGAGTTATACTAAATGGTACTTGTTTGGTGATTTCTTCTTTGATGATCTATATGTTGATATCAAGGAATTCTACTGATTTATTTACGTTTATCTTGTATCCTGATACTTTTCTAGGCTCTTCTATTAGTTCAGGTAGTTTACTTAGTGGACTTTTTATGATTCTCTGTACATATGATCATAGAATCTGCAAAGCAGAAGATTTTTACTTCTTCTTTTCTAATGGGGACGCTCTTTATTTCTTTGTCTTGTCTAGTTTCTCTGGCCAGTACTTCTAGTGCAATGTTGAACAGAAGTGGTAAGAGTGGGCGTCCTTGTCTAGTTCACGTACTCAAGAGATATTTTTTCAGTCTCTCTCCAGTCAGCATGATGTAGGCTGTTGGCTTTGCATAGATGTCTCTTATTGCATTGAAAAATTTCCCTTCTAGGCCTACTGCTAAGAGTTTTTATCACGATTGGGTATTTGACTTTGTTGAATGCCTTTACTGAATCAATAGACAAAATTAGGTGATTCTTATCTTTTGTGTTAGTTAGGTGGTTGACCACATTACTTATTTTTCTGATGCTGAATCAGCCTTGCATCCCTGGTATGAATCCAACTTGGTCATGATGAATTATTTTTTGATGTGTTGTTGAATTCTATTGTCATGGATTTTGTTGAAACTCTTTGCATCTAGATTCGTGAATGGTATTGGTCTGTAATTTTCTTTTTTTGTGGGATCTTTCCCTGGCTTTGGTATCATGGTTATGCTGGCTTCATAGAATGAATTTGGGAGTAGTTCATCCTTTTCGATGCTATGAAATAGTCTCAGTAGTATTGAGGTAAACTCTTCTCTAAAAGTTTGGTACGGCTATATGGTGAAGCCACCTGGGCCAGGCCTTTTTTTAGTTGGTAGTTTTTTGATGAATTTTTCAATCTTTTCCTTTGTGATGGGTTTATTAAGTTCTTCTGCTACTCCTTGTGATGATTTTGGTAGGTGGTATGAATCTAGAAATGTGTCTGTTTCCTCTAGATTTTCAAATCTGTTAGAGTACAGTCTGTCACGGTATTCTGTTATGATATGTTTGATTTCAGTCAGATCTCTTGTGACATCTTCCATCTCGTTTTTTATTGGAGTTATTTGTTTCTTCTGTTTTTCTTTTGTTAGTCAGTGGTTTATCAATTTAGTTGATGTTTTCAAAAAACAGCTTTTGGTTTTGTTAATTTTTTTCAATTTTTCTTCTATTCTCTAATTCATTTAGTTCTGTTCTGATCTTTTTTTAATATTTTTATTTTGACTGAGTGGAAATGTACATTCCCGTATAAATTTACATGCCCACTTATATTCAACTTCCACTGCTCTCCCTGCCCAGTGACAGCACACTATTCCTCTCTGCTCCATCCATGTCTCATCCTCCCAACAGTCTCCTTTCCCCTCCTCTCCACCCACTTTCCTTCCTTCAGCCAGAGGTCAGCAGAATGATATCCTATAGATGCATAGAACCATAAAGTGCATCCAACATATGGTTACTCTGCATCACCAAGTCCAACCCATTCATGTCCGAAGAGTGGACCTTCGTTATGATTTATGGGCAAGGTCAGCATCAGGGCCAGGGTCCATGCTCCCAGGGGAACCCCGAAACCACTGGATCATCAGTTGAGGTCTTTTAGTGGAGATCTCAAGGTGCACCCCTTTTTATTCTTGTACTGCCAGTGAGACTCAATTTAGTGAGTTCCATCGCAGCTATCACTGGTGGTGGCTGGGCACCATCCGGCTCTTCCAATCCCAAGTGATGTAGGCACCCACTCATGTGGATTTCTCTATCTTCTGGTTTGTCTTTACCCCATGTCATTTTGGTCCTCGGTGAGCATCCGTTCTTGCTGAGCTGGGACCATTTGCTGTGCCCTTGGATGGCCACTTGGCAGCTTTTAAGACCCCAGAGGCCACTAGGCTGTCTGCACTCCACATTGGTGAGTGGCATCTGTTCTAATCCTTATGATCTCTTTTCTTCTGGTGACTGAGGGGTTCATTGTCTGCTCTCTTTCTACTTGTTCAAGCTGTAGGGTTAATTCTTTGCTTTGGGTCCTTTCTTCCTTCTAGATGTGTGCATTAGTAGAGATAAACTGACTTCCAAGCACTGCTTTGGCTGTATCCCATGGGATGTGTTTTCATTCTCATTTGAATCCATGAATTTCTTTATTTTTTTTTCCTGAATTTCTTCTATAGCCCATGGCTTTTTGAGCAATGTGTTGTTTAGATTTCATGAGTTCAAATTTCTGTCACTGCTTTTTATCCTATTGATTTTGACTTCTATGGCTTTATAGTCTAAGAAGATGCTTTACAATAACTCAATGGTTTGCATTTTGTTGAGACTTGCTTTATGTTCTAACACATGATCTATTCTTGAAAATGTTCCATGTGTATGGGAGAAGCTGTACTTACCTGTTGATGGACAAAGAGTTCTATATATATCTATGAAGTCTAGCTGGTCAATTGTTGCACGATCTGTGTCTTTACTGAGCTTTTTTCAAGATGATGTCCATTACTGAAAGTGGAGTGTTGAAGTTTCCAACTATTATTGTGGAGTGATCTACCTCATTTTTCAGTGTAACCAGTGTTGTTTGATGAATTTAGATACTCTTGTATTGGGAGCATAAATATTTACTACTGTTACTTCCTGCTTTGTATTGAATCTTTCAGCAATAAATAGTGACCATCTAGGTCCATCATAGTGGATTTTACTTTAGTCTATTTTATCTGACATTAGTATTGCACGTATGTTGTTAGCTTGATATATATTATTCCATCCTTTAATTTTCAGTTTGCTCATATCTTTAAGGATAAGGTACATTTCTTGTAAGCAACATATAAATGGGTCGTGACTTTTGATCCAGCATGTCACTCATTGTCTCTTTATTGGAGCATTCAAACCATTTACATTCATGGTAATTATCGATAGGTATGTGTTTAGTGGTGTCACTGTGGTGTATTTTTTGTTGGTGGTGGCGTTGTTTTCTCTGTTGCTCTTAATATTCTGTTCTGGGTCATTCTTCTTTACAGGTTGACTTTTAATCTTTTTCAGTGTTGGTTTTCTGTTTGTTGTGACTTCTGTTTTACATTTCTTACTTTGATATGTTGCATTGCTATTGTCCTTTGCGGTTACTGTTAGGATCTCCCTTCATATTCTAAGTTTAAACCCAATTTTAACTTCTGCATATCTTTTCAACTTCTTCTACATGTTAAAGGACTATAACTACTGTAGTGTAGCTCTCTTTTTAGTGTGATGGTGTCATATTTTTCATAATATAATTGCTGGTTCTCTTCTTTTAATATTGTAGTTTTGAGTGATTTTTGTGATTTCCCTGATTGAGTAGGATTCTGGCTGCTGTGTCCTGCATTGCCTCCTGAAATATACTTTTAATGGTTTTGTTTTTCTAAGCAAAGGGCTTCTTTCAATACTTCTTGTAGTTTTGGCTTGGTTTTTATAAAGTCTCTAAGCTTCTGTTTATCTGTGAATGTCTTAATTTCATCTTCATATTTAAAAGACAATTTTACAGGATATATAATTCTTGGTTGGAAGTTTTTCTCCTTGAAAGCTTTGAATGTGTCACCTCGCTGCCTCCTTGCCAACATTGTTTCTACTGAGGAGTCACACAGAAGCCTATAGGGCTTCCCGCTGAAGGTTAACTTTGCTTTGAGCCTTGCTATCTTTAAGTGCATCAGTTTATGTTTCATTTTATTAAGCTTGATTATAATATGTCTTGGAGTCTTTTGTTTGTTGTCTAGTTTTTGTGGTGTCTGATACCTATCTTGGATATCAGTGTTCTCCTTCATAATTTCAGGGAGGTTTTCTGTCAGCAACTCAACAGTACTGTGTGTTTTCAGCTATCCTTCCTTGTTCAGGAACTCCAGTTAATCACAGATGACTGCTCTTTTAATAGAGTCCTACATGTTTCTTAATGCTTATTTATTTATCTTATTTCTTTTCTCTAATTTCTCCTCATAAATGCTTGTGTCAGTTGCTCTATCCTTGAGTCACTAAGTCTGACTTCCATCTCCTTAATTCTGCTTTTTGGCTTTGGGTTGAATTGTCTAATTCTGTCATTTTGTTATTGATCTGCTGGATTTCAGATTGATGTTGTTCTATCAGTTCAAACAGCTTTCTTAATTTTTCATTTTGTTCTGCTGCGTTTTGTTTAATCTCAAGGATGGCTATATACCTAATTCTTTTGTACTGACCTCTGATTGTTTCTGAAGGGCTTCTTCATCTGGGAAGTTTTTTGGTTCCTAATTATGGGAGTTTTCCTGAGCCATGGTGGACTCTTTAAATAGTTAGGAATGGTTTGTTGCCTTTAGGCCACCTAGCAGCTGTTTAGTTTCTCTGGTTTACCTCAACAGGAGCTGAGCTGTTGTTCTGAAAAGGGAGTTGGTCACTAGCCATCTCTCTGTACTCCAGTGACTGGCAACAGTGGACTCCCTGGGTGTCAGGCTCTACCTTCTTGCTGGCAAACATGGCTCCCTACTTATGAAGTCACTGGGAGGCCATCAACTGAACCTATGATTTGTATCAGTACAGGGTGGAAGAGATTTGCTGGGCTGCTTAGCAGTTAATTCTCTAGGCAGTCTAATTTTAAGAAGCTGGGAGTTGACCAATATCTGCCAAAATCAGATGTGGCAGGTCCTGCCTCTGGCTGACAATAAAAGCACCTCTTTGGCCTTCCCCACATGGTATGACATGGTTCAATTAAGGAAAGGTTATGGCCTTGCTGTCCTCTTCAACTGAACCGCTGCCATAAAGTAACACTATCATATACAGTCTTTCTTCTGAAAAAGCACTTTCTGGACTGGCATTGCTTCTCAGCTTGGGAATTAACCCCTGCTGAGGCGTCCATTTGGGTGACTTTGCCTCCCAGCTGACCAAGATGGCATCCCAGCAGAGCTGCCCTTCTCACCATGAAGCTGTAGAATCTATGGTGCAGCTCTGAAAAGAGAGGATAGAGGAACAATGGTGCCCTCAGTCAGCAGCCAGGCTCTCAAAATGTGGCTATCCCACACACTGTCTCTCTGTTGTGCTATATGCTGTTTAATTTAGCATTTCAATTCAGCTTATTTGCTGAATCATCCCCATCTCCAGCCTCCTGGTTGACAAAGAAGGCATCAGTATCTGTAGTCTACCCAAGTGGTGAGTCAGCATGAGCAGGGCTCAGCGTGTAGTCCCTCATCAAAGGGAGGTAGTTTCCCATTTAGTGGTGCATAGTGCAATCTGACAACCCTATGCCATACTCTAGGGCTTTCTGGGTGCCCAGAATGCTCTGTTCAATTATTAATTCAGGTCTTAATTCTCACAGAGAATTGAGGAGATGCGTGTCTAGCCTGCTATCTTGGCCCCACCCTGTGGTCCTAATTTTTCTAACCTAGAAAACCAGTCTCAGGAGGTATTTGGTTATATCTAAGAATTGTGCTCCCTGTGGGCTTTATTGTATACATGAACATACATGCACGTACAAACATACACATATATGCCTATACTACATGTGTATATGTACACAATATACTCATATACACATATCCATGAACCTATGTGCATATACTACATAGATATTTTTTTGGTTGTTGCAAAACTATGTATTTTCTAGCATTTGCCAAAACACCTTTTTTTTGTATGTGTCTTTGTGTATATTTCTTAGTGACCCCAAGCAGTTAAGCTGTGCACACTTCACCTACATTCAGCATTACCTTTCCTATCACCAAAAATAGCAAGCTTCTACTGACTAAAGAGTTATTCCTTTCTCCCATCTTAGGTAATCGCCAATGAACAATGGTGTCTGTATGCACATATATTTTTGTTTTTTTGTAGAATTATATGATGTAATATCTGTTCTTATGTGATTGACTTATTTAGTCAGCATAATGATCTCCAGATCATCCATTGTATAAGACATTTAAAGGACTCCTCATTATTCTTTATGGTTGCATAATGTTGTATTGTACACATGTATCACATTTAGTATATTCATTCTTGATGGGCATTTAAGTTGTTTCTATCTTTTTGCTAATGTGAATAGTGTTTGAATGAACATAGGTGTGCATATGTCTGTTTCTGTCACTTCTATGGGGTCTGTAGGATATATACAAGGAGTGGAATTGCTGGATTCATAAGGTAGTCCTATTGCTAGCTATCTGAGGGAATATCACACCGTTTTCCATAATGATTATTTTACAGTTCCACTAGCAGAGGATAAAGGTTCTAATCTCCTCTCTCCACATCCTAACTAGTATCTGCTGTTATTTTATTTACTTACTTACTTATTTGTTGGTCAGTTTCATTTTAGCAGGGGTAAGACTATATCTTGTTTTGATACACAACTCTAATGCCTAAAGATCTTGAACATCTTTTCATGTGGTTTGTTAGTCATTTGAATATCCTTATTGGTGAAGTGTCTGTTTATGTCCTTTGTATATTTTCTCACTGGATTGTCTTTTTGTTGTTTTTCATGTTTCTATATATTTTAGAGGTTAGGCTTTTAGCAGATATATCATTCCCAAAGATTTTTTTTTAACCAGTCTGTAGGTTGTTTTTATATTCTTTTGATAACGTTTTTAATTTTAATGAGGTCCCAGTTATCTAATTTGTGTTTTGCTGGTACTGCATTTGTAATTACATTTAATAATCTGTTGTCAAGGAAAAACTAGGTCCCATAGTTTTGCCTCTGTGCTTTCTTCTAAGAACTTTATGGTTTTAGAGTTTAACATTTAGATTCTTGATCTGTTTTGAGTTAGTTTTTGTGTATGGTATGAGGCATATGTCTTTTTTCATTTGGGACATGTGGTTGTCCAATTTTGCCTGCATCATTTGTTGAAGAGACTGTTCTACCTCCACTGAAATAAGGTGGATAGATATATTTCTGGGTTCTCAGTTCTATATAACTGGTTTACTTGTCTGTCATTGGACCAGTAACAAGATGTTTTGATTACTATAGCTATATAGCATGTTTCGGAAATCTTGGTGGCATAGTGGTTAACTGTTACATATGCTAACCAAAAGGTCTGCAGTTCAAATCCACCAGGCAATCCTTGGAAATGCTATGTAGCAGTTCTACTTTGTCTTATAGGGTCACTATGAATCAGAATCAACTCAGTGTCAGTGGGTTTGTCTCAGGTACAGTATGTTTTGAGGTTCAGAAATGTAAGGCCTCCTACTTTGTTCTTTTCCTTCTATATTAATCTGCTTATTCAGAATCTCTTTTCCATATAAAGTTGCTGATAAATTTTTTCATTACATGAAGAATGTTGGAATTTGAATTGGGCTTGCACTGTATGTTTGTTTCAGGTATGTGTAATGTGTTTTGAAGTCAGTTGGTGTAAGTCATCCTATTTTGTTCTAGTTTAAAAATTGTTTATTTATTTTGGGTGTCTTGCTATACTATCTAAAATTAAGGATAGAATTTTTCATTTCTGTAAAGAAGGCTCTTAGAATCTGATCAGGACTACATTGACTGTATAGATTGCTTGGGATAGTATTGATATCTTCCTATTTATTTAGATGATTTCAAATTTCTTTCACCAATATTTTATAATTTCATTGTATAAGTCTTTCACTTCCCTACCTAAATTTAATCCTGGTTATTTTATTCTCTTGGATGCTATATCAAATTGAGTCTTGGTGTCACAAGCCAGATGTTGGGGGGATACGGGGGTTAGGAATGAGACTGCCCTGTTGAGATCCTCCTTGATTCCAGGTGTAGTAGAGAAAGAAGCTACAAGCTGTTGGTCCCCTCACCATTTTGTGCACATTGTCCCAGGCTGTTTTAACTCCTGAGAGTCAGCATCATGTTTTCTGAGGGACTTTTTTCTCTGGCTGATGGAGCCCTCTGGGTTTGGCCTGCTTAAATGGAGTTGTAGACAGCCCTGATCCCAGGCTATATGGGCATGAGGGTGCAGTTTAGGAGCTCTCGAGACCATCTTTAGTTCAGTGACTCATAGAATAACATAGGATTCAACACAGCCATCATACTTATGGTTGCCATTTATTACAATAAAAGGACAGAATAAAGTCAGTACAGGAAAACAATCAGGGGATAACAGTCATAGAGCAACCAGCTGTCTTCTCCAAGTAGAGTTGTGGAAACAGTGCTTACTTCTCTCAGAAACTATGTGTGACAATGCATGTGACATATTGCCAACCATGCAAAATCACATGAGCCTTGGTGTTTGGTCACAGAGTCACGGCTGACCACCTATGTAGTTGACCTTAGTCTTAACCCCCTCCAGAGGTCCAACTGAAATCACATGGCTTAAGGTCCTCACCATAAATCACATTGTTAGCACAGACTATCTGGTTTGGTCCAATACTCCTAGGTAAGCAAAGTCACTCTTATTGGACAGGACATTCCACACACAGAAATGCTACTGTCTAGAAGCCGAGTAAGGGTCATAGTTCTCTTTAGGCAAGATTAATCCTTGTTTGCATGTAGCACATAAAGTCTCCAGCTCCCTCATTCCTGATGAAGACTCTCCCAGGTGTGACTGACTTTCATCTATTTCTAGAGCTCCCCTTCAGCAGGTCCCTCAGTGCCACCCGCCCTGGGACTCTACCTCATATCAGTTTACTTTTCTTCACATTTCACCTCACCGCAGGACTACCTGCCTCATTCTGATACTGCTTCCTAATAAATTCTTTCCACAAAAATTCTTGTTGTAGACTAAGTTTCTCTAATTTTCTGTATTTCATGAACTTTCTCACATGAATCACTATAATGTTACAAAGTCTCAGTGCCTTTTCTCCCCTACTCAGCCACTGCCGTGTATAAGTGGAGTGGCTGGTAGTCATGACACTTCTCCCTCCTTACCTAAGAACTCGGCTCCCTATTGGTATCCCTGCAGCTCTCCCTGTACCTAGGTCTCTCTCAGACTCCCCAGTGGCTCACAGTCACATATGTTCAATAGCATCCTCGGGACTAACCATTTCTGAGGAAATTTGCTCTTACCTGTCAGTGTATACTCACTACTTCCAGGGTCATGATCACCCACCAGGAACATGGCCACCACACTGGGACCCTTGAGGTTTGAAACTGAGCTGCTGTGAAGTGGTAAAGGCTGCGTCTCCTCATTCTTGGAGGTTAACCTCTGTTAACAGTGGCTGCCAGCTCTGAGAGCTTACTGAGCTCTCTCTGGTCTCACTTGGGCCTGACTCTCTTCTGAAACTGAACCATGCCACTATCCAGACCCTTCCTTGGGAGGATGGTAGTGGTCGTGATGGTGGTTGGTTTCTCTTCTCTAGGGATGATTTTCTATCAAGAGGACAACTCCCTCATCTAGACAGCACCATTTCAGCCCCAGTGGCTGAGTATTGCCTCACAATAGGTTCCTTACCAATGTCATGAATCCTTTTTGCTTGTTTTAATTGTTACATCCTGTCTTCATCCTCATTTCATTTTGGGCATATTATTTACTCTGTTCCTCTCCTTGCATAGCTTCTCTCAGCAGGAGGGTCTCCTTCATGCTTTCCTTTGGAGTCATAAACCACCTCACATGGTTTCACAGTTACAACATCTTTAAAAGTTTCCAGCTTCCTCTAAGCTCCACACAGTCCAGAGAAACAGGTAGGCAGGGCCTTTGCCATCTAATGGCAAATAAATAAGTAAACAAAAACCAATATCAGAGATACTAGCATCTTGCCTGAGGTCACAAAACTGGTGAGTAAAAGCTAAATCTGAGAAAGGAAAGCATCATACAGAGTCTAAAAAATGAATCATCTCCACAAAGAATAATGAAGACCTCCAATGCAAGGATGGTCTCTGAAGCAAGGGCTTCAAAACTTCTAAAAAATGGAAAAGAAGTCTTTTTCAATGCCAAACAAATTTACACAACAGCTGCTTAAGGTTCAGTCAGGCAAATAGCCCATGCCAGGTGGCTCAACAGAAGTAATTTAATAGAGGGAGCTGTTTAAAAAATTAGTGAACTAGACATTGGGTAGGTGAACAATCCAGAAATTGGCAGCAACATTCATATTATTAGAGGTGGAGGCATCAAGGTAAGAGGTAGTCTTATCATAACCCTGAGCCACAGTTCCCCAGCTGCAACTGGAACCAAGGTAAGGCCTCCTGGCTACTCCTGTAGTCAGTGTGGAGAGCTGTCCACTGCCAGGGACTCCATCAGAATCAATACTTATTTTCACTGTGATTGAGGTGAAGTATACATTTCAAATTAAATTTGCATGCCCGCTTATCTGCAGCTCCTTCTGCTCTCCTTGCCTGGTGACAGCACACTCTTCATTTCCATTCTATGCTTGTCATATCCTCTTAACAATTTCCTGTCTCCTCCTCTCCATCCTCTCTTCTCCCTTCTAGTAAGAGGCCAGTGGGACAGCATTATATAAATGCACAGTATGATAAAGTACACACACCGTATGGTCAGACTGTGTCCCCAAGTCCAATGCACTACTGTCCAAAGAGTTGACCTCAATAATGTTTTCTGGTCAGGGACAGCAGCAGATCTAGGGACCATGTTCCAGGGGAACCTCAGGCCATTAGATTGTCAGTTGTGGTCTTTTGGTGCATTTTTTTCTCATGTTGCCACTGGGACCTGACGTTGTAGGCCCCATCTTGGCTGTCTTTGGTGGTGGCTGGGCACCATCTGGTTCTTCTGGTCACATGTTGTTACAGTCAGCCATTCACATGGGTCCTTCTGTCTTCTGGGCTCTTTTTCCCTCATGTCTTTATTGTCCTTGGTGATCATCTGTTCTGGCTGAGCTGGGACAATTTGGTGTACCCCAGATGGCAGCTTGCTACCTTTTAAGACCCCAGAAGCTGCTCACCAATATGGGGTAAAGAAGACACTGTTAGTAATAGGCTAGTTACCCCAATTGGCTTAGATGTCCCTTGAGAGCGTGGCCCAAAGACCTCCACTCCTGCTACTCTATCCTTCTAATATTGAGTTAACATTAGAAGTTTTCAGTTTATGTTGAAGTCCAGTTAAGATGACCTTTCTGCTGTGCCCTTGTTACTGCTTTCACCCAATCAGATTTCTATCAACTATCTAATCTACAACCTCCCTTGTAACCATCAAAGTGTCTTCTCTTCTGTACATGAGTCTGTTTTTAAATCCTTCTATCAGGGGTCTCATACAATATCTGTCCTTGTACTGTTGACTGATTTCACTCATCATAATATCTTCCAGTTGAAACCAGGTTATGAAATGGTTCATAAATCATCGTTGTTCTTTATCATTGCATAGTGTTCTATTGAGTATATGTGCCATAGTTTGTTTACCCACTCATCTGTTTCTGGGCATCTGGGTTGATTCCATCTTTTTGCTATTGTGGACTGTACTGTAATAAACATTGACATGCTTGTATATGTTTGTGCAACTGCCCTTTATTCTGTACCATATATTCCAAGAAGTGGGAGCACTGGATCACTAGCTTTTTAAGGAAGCGCCAGATGGCTTTCCAGAGAGGTTGTACCATTTTACCTTCCCACCAGCAGTGTAGGAGAGTCTCAACTTCTCCACAGCCTCTCCAGCATTTGTTGTTTTGTGTTTTTTGGATCATGGCCAACCTTGTTGGGGTAGGATAGTATCTCATCGTAGTTTTGATTTGTATTTCTTTAATAGCTAATGATCATGAGCATTTCCTCATGTGTCTTTTGGCTGCCTGGATGTCATCTTTAGTGAAGTGTCTGTCCATCTCCTTTGCCCGTCAATTAATTGGGCTATTGACCTTTTTCTCATTGGTGTTTTGCAGTACCTTGTAGATTATGGAGATCCGATGTTGGTCTGATAAATAGTTGCCAAATACTTTTTCCCATTCTGTAGGTGGTCTTTTAATTGTTTCGATAAAGTCTTTGAGTGAGCAAAAGTGTTTGATTCTTAGTAGTTCCCATTGATCTGTTTTCTGTTGATTGTGCTTTGTCAGATTTTGAAGCCTATCTAAGCTGTGTATTAAAACTTCCATTGTTGACCTTATTTTTTTTTGCATGAGCTTTATCCAATTTTAGTTAGTTCTTCTGTAAGGTGTAAGATACAGGTCTTGTTTCAGTTTTTTGCAGATCAATATCCAATTTTGCCAGCACTGTTTGTTAAAGAGACTGTTTTTACCCATTTAAAATCTTAGAGCCCTTGTTGAATATCAGCTATTCATAGGAGGATGGTGGCGTCTCTGGGGTCTCAGCTCTGTTCCATTGATCTATATTTCCCTTTTTGTACAAGTACCAGGCTGTTTTGACTACAGTGGCAATGTAATAGGTTCTAAGATGAGGTAGTATGAGTCCTCATACCACATTCTTCTTCACTAGTACTTTGCATATACAGGGTTTTTTCCCTTTCCAAACAAAGTTGGTGATTTGTTTCTCCATCTCATTAAAAAATGTGGCTGGAATTTGTATTGGGATTGCACTGGATATGTGGATCACTTTGGGTAAAACAGACATTTAGTCTTCCTATCCATGAGCAGGGTAGATTTCTCCATTTATGTAGGTCTCAGGAAAGATCTTGTAGTTCTCTCTGTATAGGTCTCTTATTTCTCTAGTTAGATTTATTCCTAGGTATTTTATCTTCTTGGGCCTGTAGTAAATGGTATTGATTTTGTGATTTCTTCTCTGATGATCCCTTCTTTGCCAGTGTAGATGCCTTTTATTTCTTTGTCTTGTCTAATTGCTCTAGGCAGAACTTCTAGCACAATATTGAACAGAAGTGGTGAGAATGGGCATCCTTGTCTAGTTCTTGTTTTCCAGGGGAATTCTTTCAGTCTCTTTCCATTCAGAATGATGTAGGACATTGGCTTTGTATAGATGGCCCTTATTGCCCTTATTGCATAGAGGAATTTCTCTGCTATGCCTATTTTGCTGAGAGTTTTTTGCATGACTGGGTGTTGGACTTTGTTTTAGTCAGCTAGTACTGCTCTAATGGAAATACCACAGAATGGATGGTTTTAACAAATGAGTTTATTCTTACATAGCCCAGTAGGCTAAAAGTCCAAATTCAGGATTTCTACTCCAGGGGAAGGATTTCCCCCTTGTTGGCTCTGGAGGAAAGTCCAGTATTGAATCAGTCTTTGCCCAGGGAGTATCTTGGGGCAGGAGCCTGAGCTCTGAAGGACGTGCTGCGTTCTTGATGGTGTGAGGTTCCCTATTCTCTTCTTGCTTCCCTTTCCTGTTATCTCCTGTAGGATGAAAGGATTAAGGGTGGTGCAAGCCATACTCCAGGGAAACTCCCTTTACGGTGGAGCAGAGAGGTGATCTTTTGAAGGGATTTACAGCCCCACTCTAGTCGTTTAACACACAACATAGGAAAATCACAAAATGGAGGCCAATCACAAAATAATCGGAATCATGGCCCAACCACATGGCTACACATATTTTTGGGGGGACACAATTCAATCCATGACAGACTTTGTCAAATTCCTTTTTTGTATTAATTGACAAACTCAGGTGATTCTTATCTTTTGTGTTATTTATGTGGTTTATCACATTAATTGTTTCTCTGATGTTGAATTGGCACTTGGCTTTTGGCTGATGTTGAATTAGCCTTGCATCATTGGTATGAATCAAATTTGATCATGGTGAATTTTTTTTTGATATGTTGTTAAATTCTGTTGGCAAGGATTTTGTTGAAGATTTTTACATCTAAGTTCATGAGTGATATTGGTCTGTAATTTTCCTTTTTTTGTGGGATCTTTTCCTGGTTCTGGTTATCAGGGTTATGCTCGCTTCATAGAATGAATTTGAGAGCATTCCATCCCTTTCTGTACTTTGAAATAATCTCAGTAGTATTAGATTTAACTCTTCTCTAAAAGTGTGGTAAAATTCTGTGGTGAAGCCATCTGGGCCAAGGCTTTTTTTTGGTTGGTAGATTTTTGACGACTTTTTCAAGCTCTTCCTTTGCGATGGGTTTACTAAGTTGTTCTGCTTCTCCTTGTGATAATTTTTGTAACTGATATGAATCTAGGAATTTGTCCATTTCCTCTAGGTTTTCACATCTGTTCGAGTACAGTCTTTCATAGTATTCTGTTATGATACTTTTAATTTCAGCTGGGTCTGTTGTGACTTCTCACAGCTCACTTATTATTTGGGTTATTTGTTTCCTTTCTGCTATTCTTTTGTAAGTTTAGACAATGGTTTGTCAATTTTGTTGATCTTTTCAAAAAACCAGCTTTTGGTTTTGTCAATTTTTTGAATTGTTTTTCTATTCTGTAATTCATTTAGTTCTGTTCTAATCGGATTCAACTCGACGGCACTTGGATTAATCTTTATTATCTGCTTTCTTCTGGTTCCTGAGGCGTTCCTCTGTTGCTCTCTTACTACTTGTTGAAGCTGTTGGTTAATTCTTTGGTTTGGGTCCTTTCTTTCTTCCAGATGTGTGCAATTACTGAGATAAACTGACCTCTGAGCACAGCTTTGACTGTATTCCATGGTTTCTGGTAAGACGTGTTTCATTGTCAATTGAATCCATGAATTTCTTTACTTCATCATTGATTTCTTCTATAACCCATAGCTTTTTGAGCAAGGTGTTGTTCAGTTTCCCTGAATTTAAATTTCTATTTTTTTTTTTTTTTTTTTTGCTATTAATGTCCTCTTTCATGGTTTTATGGTTTGAGATGATGCTTTTTCAATAATTCAATGGTTTGGATTTTGTTGAGATTTGTCCTATGTCCTAACACATGGTCTATTCTGGAAAATATGCATTGGAGAAGGAATTGTACTTATCTGTTGGTGGATAAAAGTTCTGTATATGTCAATGAGGTCTAGTTGCTTAACTGTTGCAATAAGATCTTCTTTGTCTTTACTGGCTTTTTTCTGGATGTTCTGTCCATTACTGAAAGTGGAGTGTTGAAGTTCCCAACTGTTACTGTGAAGTGATCGATCTCATTTTTTGCCATAGTCAGTGTTTGCTTGATGTATTTAGGTGCTCTGGTATTGGGTGCATAAATATTTAATGTTGTTAAGTCCTTGTGTATTGAAACTTTCAGCAATAAATAACGACCGTTCTTGTCCACAGTGGTGGATTTTCCAATAAAATCTATTTTATCTGGGAGTAATATTGCCGTACCTGCTCTTCTTTGTATATCGTTACCTTGGTATGTATTATTCCATCCCTTTCAGTTTGTTTCTATCTTTAAGTCTAAGGTGTGTTTCTTGTAAGCGACATATAGATGGGTTGTGACTTTTGATCCAGGATGCCACCCATCGTCTCTTTATTAGAGCATTCAGTGTATTTACATTCATTGTAATTATTGATAGGTTTGTGTTTAGTGCTGTCATTGTGATATATTTATTTTTGTGTTGGTGTTTTCTCTGTTGCTCTTAATATTCTGCTCTGGATCATTCCTCTTTATGGGTTGACTTTTCATCATTTTCAGTGTTGGTTTTGTGGTTGTTGAGTCTCCTACATTATATTTCTTTTTTTTTGATATACTCCATCATCATTCTGCTTTGCAGCTACCCCTGTGATTCTCCATAATATTCTGTTTGAACCCAATCTTAACTTCTGTGTATCTTTTTAATTTCCTCTCCATGTGAAATGACTGTATCTACTTTAGTATATCCCTCTTTTTAGTGTGATAGTGTCATAATTTTCATAATTGGACCACTGGTTCCCTTCTTTTAATATTGCATCTTTATTTGAGTTTTGTGCTTTCCCTTACTGAGTAGATTTCTAGCTGCTGTGTCTTGCATTGCCAGCTGAAATACACACTTAATGTTCTTGTTTTTCTAAGCAAAGAGCTTCTTTCAGTATTTCTGGCAGTTTTTTTTCAAATTCTCTAAGCTTCTGTTTATCTGTAAATGTATTAATTTCATCTTCATATTTGAAAGAATTTTACAGGATACATAATTCTTGTCTGGAAGTTTTCTCTATCAAGGCTTTGAATGTGTCATGCCACTGCCTCCTTGCTGACATTATTTCTTCTGAGAAGTCAGATGAAAGCTTATGGGTTTCCTTCTGAGTGTTAGCTTTGCTTTGAGTTTCACTGCCTTTAAAATTTCTTCTTGTATTTCATTTTAATCTTGACTATAACATGTCTTGGTGTTTCTCTTTTGGAGTCAAGCTTTCATGGTATTTGATACACATCTTGGATATCTACGTTCTCTTCTTTCATAATTTTGGGGAAGCAACTCAACAAAAATACTCTGTGTTTTCAGGTATCCCTCCCTGTTCAAGAACTCCAATTAATCATAGATTTTTCCTCTTGATAGAGTCTCACACTTTTCTTAATGATTCTTCATTTTTCTTAATTCTTCTCTGTGATTTCTCCTCATAAATGCTGGTGTCAGCTGCTCGGTCTTCAAGGTCACTAAGTCTCACTTTCATTTCCTCAGTTCTGTTCTTTGGCTTTGGATTCAGTTGTCTAATTCTGCAATTTTTTTTTTATTAATCTGTTGGATTTCAAAACATTGATGTTCTATCAGTTCAAATGTTGTTGTTATGTGCTGTCAAGTCAGTTCTGACTCACAGCAACCCTGTGAACAACAGAATAGAACACTGCCCAGTCTTACACCATGTCCACAATCATTCTTATGCTTAAGATCATTGTTGTGGCAACTATGTCAAGCCATCTCATTGAGGGTCTTCCTCTTTTTCCTTGACCCTCCACTCTACCAAGCATAATGTCTTTCTCCAGGGACTGACTCTTCTGGAGAACATGTTCAAAGTATGTAAGATGCAGTTTTGCCATCTTTGCTTCCAAGTAGCACTCTGGTTGTACTTCTTCCAGAACAGATCTGTTTGATCTTTTGGCAGTCCATGGTGCATTCAACATTCTTCTTCAACACCACAATTCAAAGGCATCAATTCTTCTTCTGTCTTCTTAGTTCATGGTCCTGCTTTCACATGCATATGGTGCCACTGAAAATATTATGGTTTGGGTCAGGAGCATTTTATTCTTCAAGTTGACATCTTTAATTTTCAATACTTTAAAAAGGTCCTTTGCAGCAGATTTTCCCAATGTAATGTGTCTTTTGATTTCTTGACTGCTGCTTGCACGGGTGTTGATTGTGGACCCAAGTAAAATGAAATCTTTGACAATCTCAGTCTTTTCTCTATTTATGACAATGTTCCTTACTGGTCCAGTTGCGAGGATTTCTGTTTTCCTGATGTTGAGGTGCAATCCATACTGAAGGCTGTGGTCCTTGATCTTCATCAGTATGTGTTTCAAATCTTCTTCACTTCTTGCAAGTAAGGTGATGTTGCCTGCATAATGCAGGTTGTTAATGAGTTGCCTTCAAAGACTGATGCCTCATTCTTCTTCATATAATACAGCTCCTTGGATTATTTACCCTGCACACAGATTGAAAAGGTATGGTGAAAGTATACAAGCCTAATGCACACCTTTCCTGACTTTAAGTCATGCAGTGTCCCCTTGTTCTATTCTCACAACTGCTTTTTGATCCATATACAGATTCCTTAAAAGCATAATCAGGTGTTTTGGAATTTGCATTCTCCACAACATTTGCCATAATTTAGTATGATCCACCCAGTCGAATGATTTTGCATAGTCAATGAAACACACGTAAACATCTTTCTGCTATTCTTTACTTTCAGCCAAGATCCATCTGACATCAGCAATGATATCACCAGTTTCACGTCCTGAGTTTGAATAGCTTTCTTAGTTTTTCATCTAGCTGCATTTTGTTTAATATCTAGGAGGGCTCTCTACATAATTCTTCTGTGCTTGACCTCAAACAGTTTCAGAAAGGCTTCTTCATCTGGGAAGCTTTTTGATTATTTTGGGAGTTTTCCAGAGCCATGGTGGGCTGTTTCTTTAAATGGTTAGCTATAGTCTGTTGCCTTCAAGCCATCTAGAGGCTGTTTAGTTTCTCTGGTGTTACCTCAACAGGGGCTGAGGCATCGTTCTGAGAAGTTAGTCAGTCACCAGCCACCTCTGTGTCCTCTAGTGAGTGGCCCCAGTGGACTCTCTGAGGTGGCAGATTCTGCCTCCTTGCTGGTTACTACACCATCCTACTTATGGAGGCACTGGAGGGCTGTGAACCAACCCCATAATGCAGGTCAGTAAAGGTTGGAAGACATGCTGTTGTGCTGCTCAGCAGTTATTTCTCTAGGCAATCTTATTCTAAGAAGCCAAAAGTTATCTGACAGCTTCCGAAATCAGTCAGGCCATCAGGCATGGCAGACACTACCTTTAGGCTGACAATGGAAGCACTTTGTCAGCCATACCCAGATGCTATGATGTATATCAAAGTACAGAGGGGCTACAGCCCTGTTGCCATCCTCAGCCAGGCCTTACATGTAAGGAAACACTGTGCTGGAAAAGCATTCCCCAGACAGGCACTACCTCGCAGCCTAAGAATTAGCTCCCATTGAATCTCCAGTTGGATGACTCTACTTTCCAGCTAACCAAGATTGTGTCCCAGTCAAGCTGCCCCTTCTGTCACTAAGCAGCAGAATCTACGGCAGAGCTCAGAAAAAGAGGATGGAGCAGTCCACTGCCAGGATCTCAAAATGTGGCTATCTCACACACTGTCTCTCTGCTGCAGTACGTGCTGTTGTTCACTTCAGCACTGCAGCTGAGCACATCTGTTGGCTCATGCCCATCCCTATCCCCCCAACCTACTGGCTAACAACAACAAAAAAATTAAAAGTCCCAGTACCTTCAGTTTTCCCAAATGGTGAGTCAGCAGGAACAGGACTCAGTAAGAGAGAAAAAGTTTCCCATTTAGTGAGATGTAGTCCAACCTGACAGCCCTGTGCCGTGCCCTAGGGCTCACTGGGTATCCAGAAAGTTCTGTTCAATTATCAATTCAGACCTTAGTTTTCAGAGGGAATTAAGGAGACAAACGTCTAGTTTGCCATCTTGACTCTGCCTCCACAGAATCAATATTTTAAGGGGAGGGAAGAGATACTACATTTTTTCTCTTCTTCCTGTCTCTGATTTGATCTCTTGGCAGAGATTCCCATTTGTCAACTCTAAATAGCAACCATTTGGCAAGAGACCCTGAGATATACAGTTTTCTGGGAAAGTTGTGGAATGAATCTGAAAACAAACAATAAATGATGAGCACATATGTTTTGTAACCACTAGTACAGAAAAAAATTACGAATACAAAAGAAAAACAAACAAAAAAAGTCTTAAGTTGACACTTAAGGCTTATACATATGTTAAATATACTTTAAAGTTAAATATATATATATACATATATATATGAGGCTGTCTAACTGGTCTTTTTCTAGACAGGAGAGGAGGGGTTAGAGAGGAGGGGACAAGTGTTGGTTGAATGGATACTGAAAGTAAAGAGTGGAAAGGGAGAACATGCTATCACATTGTGAGTATAGCAGGTAGAGCTGCATAGAGGCAGGTGCTCAGGGTTTTGTATGGCAAATTGACTTGGATTGTAAACTATCAATTAACATCAGTAAAAAATTTAAAAAAGTATTCTAAGTTGATGAAGGTCAAAGACTATAGTCTTCAACATGGATTACAACTGAATGTGAAGAAAATGAAGATTTCTGCAATTGGGCAGATAAGAAATGTCAAAAATGGAAGCAGAAAATGAAGTTGTCAATGATTTCATTCTACTTGGATCAAAATCAACGTTCGTAGAAACAACAGTTAAGAAATCAAATGATGTTTTGCATTAGGAAAATCTGCAGATGACTGCTTTAAAATTGTGAAAAGCAAAGATACACTTTGATGGCTACAGTACATTTCGCTCAAGCAATGATAATCTTATGTATGTAAGAAAGTTGTATAATGAAAAAGGAAAACTGAAAAATTGATAGTTGCATTGTGGCATTGAAGAAGAATATTGAATATACCATGGACTGCTAAAAGCATCAAAAAAGCAGTCTTAAAAGTAGTACAACTGGAACGCTCCTTAAAAATGAGGATGACAAACTTCAGCTTGCTTACTTTGGATGCATTACCAGGTGTAATGGATTGAACTGTGTGCCTCCTAGAAATTAGTTAAGTGATGGTTTTTGACATTGTGTTCTATTTCCTCCCTTTTGTAAATCCTGCCTCTATGATGTTAATGAGGGTGGATGGGTTGCAGTTGTGTTGGTGGGGAAGTACGCAAGATTGTTTTATGCCTTGAGGCAGTCTCTTGAGATATAAAGAAAAGAAGCTACCAGAGGTTTGGAGACCTCATACCATCAAAAAGCAGTACCAGGAACTGAGCATATCCTTTGGAAAGGACTGGTTCCTGGGCCTCAGAAACTTCCAGTCCAGGGGAAGGTTGCCTACAAAGAACTTCCTCCAGAGACAGCAGAGAAACCTTTCCCCTGGAGTTGACACCCTGAATTTGGATTTCTGGCCTACTGGACTGTGACCGAATGAAGTTTCTCTTTTTAAAGCCATCCACTTATAGCATTCGTGTTAGAGCAGCACTAGCTGATTAAAACATCAGGTAAGAACAGTTGCTTGAAATAGACATCACGTTTGGTAGAAGGTAAGAGATAATAAAGGAAAATCTCAATGAATTGGGTTGACACAGTACCTGCAACTATGAACTCAAACATGCCAGTGACCATGAATATGGTACAGGACTGGCAATGTTTCATTTTGTTATATATAAGGTTGCCAAGTCAGAGTCAACTGGACGGCAATTAACAATTACAATATGAATTTAGGAGCACTTTGGGTGATTTAAATAAAAGTAATCATAACAGTTACATACATTTATAAAACAATAGTGCATATGTGCGTATGTCCTATTATTTGCTTAGTTAACAATCGAAGTGTGGAAAGTGTGTAATGAGCAGGCCCCTGGCATTAATTCTGAGTTCCTCCATCACTTCCAAGTAGTGAGTACCCAATAGGTGTGTATTTTCACTGCTAGAATATTAAAAGCTAGAACATCTCACCCCTAACAATTTGAGCTGACACACTGAGAACTGAAAGTATAACCCCGTTATGTTTACACAGTATTTGTCCTTTTTGAAAATGTGATTACCTCTGCTAATTGCCACAGTCCTTTTGGCATTTAGCTAGTAAATAGCCGAGTCTTATGATGTCTGAGAAATACCATTTATTTCATTCTATTTTCTTAGCTACATTGGCTATAGAAAGTTTAGTATCATATCAGAAACATTATTTCATTATTCCCTTACCCATCCACTTTGGTCCTACCCTCTTCCTCTTAACACAGGTGGGATAGGGAAGAGTGAAGAGTTATGTAGGCCAACATAGGAAGAACACAGGAAAGGAGGACAAAGGCCACTTCCCAGACAAGATACTTTCACTGATCAGCTCGGCCAACTTGGGAGTGTCATTTTCTCTTTGGGGCTTTAGTCAATCCACAAGGCTCCCTGACTTTCTGAGACCTACACACTTCCATGGTGTCAGACATCTGCAGAGCTGATGAGAAACAAATACAAGTGCTGGAATTGACATTTATTTGAATATTGTCTTATTCTCCAGCAGCTGAAAGGGTGCCTGGCATGTAGGAGATCTGCAACATATCTTTGTGGCTATATTGAATCTCAGTGTTTGGCCTAAGTAGCCAAGTGATTGGCTGAATTATGTCACTGCAGACACAGATGCTATAGATCAGTGTTGGTGGTATTTGCATGAGCCTGTCTTATGAAGCTGAAGCCTGAAGGGAACTCAGGAAGCTTTACTTGTCTGCTTCTCTGCTGTCAAAGAGGAGGATAGACTCTTGACTTAATTCCTTCTCAGCATAGTTTCCCCACCCCAGTCTGTGCACAAAGGACCTGGAAAGCTGCTGAGAAGATACAGATTCAGATTAGTATTCACCTTATTTTCTTACTGTGGGGTATGTCTTCCTAGTGCATACATGAACATATGCTGTGGACAGAGCATGTGTCTGACACCCACACATCAGCAAAGGCTCGAGAGCACAATTAACCAAAACTACATCTGTGAGCTGTTCCAAGAACTCTAATGGAAAGATAAAATGGAGGCCTGTGTTTCGCCCCTCAGTAGTCTTTAAGCCCCTGTTTCTGGAAGAATCACTGAGTCTGGATCAGTATAAAATATTGTCGTTTAGGAAACAAGACAGATATCTCATGCCATGCACAAAATCTAATTCAAAATGGATTGAAGCTCTAGATAACAGATCTAAAATGATAGAGATCATGGAAGAAAAAATAGGGAAAGCCCTGGAAACTTAGTACATGGAATAAATAGAATACAAAGCATTGCTAGAAATGCTCAAACACTAGAATCAAAAATACATAACTGGGAACTCCCCAAAAATGAAACATTTATGATTATCTAAAGACTTCACCAGGAGGCGTAGTCAAGGTGAAGGACTAGACACACGTCTCTTCAATTACCTCTGAAATCTAAGACCTGGACTGATAATTAAGCAGAGCCTTCTGGACACCTGGTGAGTCCTGGGACGCTACAGTGTTGTCAATTCAGACTACACACCGCTGAATGGGAAACTTCTCTCTCACTGACCCTCGACCTTGTTGAATTCCAGCTTTTGTGAACTGAAGGTAATTTTTAACTTTTTTTTCTCTGTCTTAGCTGGCAGATGGAGCTTGGACTTAACTGGAAGCAAAACTCAGTGGCACTGCCGATGGGATCAGCAAGTAGATATCCTCATGTTTAGAGCCTGGCTCTGGACTCTGTGCATATCAGCCCCACCCCCATTTTTCTGAACCTCCACCATGGAATTGACCATTCAACAGCAAGCGGGAGAGCTTGTGCAAGACATCAACTCATTCGACTAGGAGGTTGAGTTGCCCAAACAGAGGCCTCAACAGGGGCTAATTCCCAGGTGGGGAGACATTGCCTGCCTTTTTTTTTCTTCTGTCTTAGCAAGCAGGCTGGACTTGGGCTTAACTGGCAGCAAAGCTCACCTGCACTGCTGATAGTACCAGCAGGCAGAATAGTCATATTTCAAGAGGTCAGCTCTAGACTCCGTGCATTTCGGCCCCTCCATCCTCTCTTTCCAAACCTCCACCACAGAATTGGCCATGTAACAGCAGGTGGGAGAGCTTGTGTGGGATGCCACTTTGTTTGACTGGGAGGTGGCGTTACCCAAATGGAGGCCTCAACAAGGGCTAATTCCCAAACTGGGAGGCAGTGTCAGCCCAAGGAGTGCTTTTCCAACACAAAAGCTGTTTCCCACAGTATGACCACAGTGAAGGGCAGTAGCCCTTCCATACTTTGAACTAGTTTATGCCATCTACTGTTGGATACAGAGGTGCTTACTTTGCCACCTGGAAAGAGGGGTTTGCATACCTGACAGCCTGACTGATTTTGGAAGCTGTTATGTAGCTTTTACCTTCCAATATAAGACTTCCTAGAGAAATAACTGCAGTGTATACTGATGGCATCTCTTCCAGCCTTTACTGATCCATATCGTAGGGTCAGCTGATGGCCCTTTGTGACTCCGTAAATAGAGCTGTGTCTTTCCCAATCAAGAGGTGGAGCCTGCTACTCCAGAGACTCCACTGCTCCCAGTCACAAGAGTACATCGGGGCAGTTGGTGATCACCTTCCTTTACAGACTGAGCTTTAGATCCTATTAAGGTAACACCAGGGAAATAAAAAAACCTAAAAAGCAACAAACTTTGGACAGACATGTAAAGAAAAATTCACCTATGGCACCAGAAGTCTCCTAACAGTAAGAACCAGAGAACTTCCCAGATGAAGAAACCTTCCTGCAATTATCAGAGGGCAAGTACAAACGATTATATGCAGAGCCCTCATAGACATTATACAAAATGCAGCACAGCAAAGTGGAAAATTAAGCAAGCTGTTCTATCTAATGGAACACCAGTACCTTAACAAATCAAGTACAAAATCAAAGAGATAGGAAATTCAATTCAAAGCCAAGAAAACAGAATGGAAAATAAACTCTGACTTGGAAGACAGAGCTACTGACTCCAACAACTATGAGGAGAAACCAGAGAAAAGAAACAAGAAAAATGAAGAAGTGGGAGGTGGAGTGAAGATGGCAAACTAAACGCACGTCTCCCTAAATCCCTCCGGAAACCAAGACCTGAAATGGTAATTAAACGGAGCCTTCTGGATACCTAGTGAGTCCTGGGATGCAACATAGGGCTGTTAATTTGGACTTTATACCACTGAACGCAAAGCCTCCTCTCTTTCACTGACTCCACTCTCAGCGAACACAGAATTGTACAGACAGAAGGTAACTCACCATTTTGGTTTTTTTTTTTTTTCTCTGTCTTGGCTGGTGGGTAGAGCTGGAATTTAACTGGCTGCTGGTCTTGGACACACTGCTGGTGGGACTGGCAAGCGTAACGTACTGAGAGCCTGGCTTTGGACTCTATGCATCTCGGCTCCTCGGCTTATCTTTCTGCTCTGCCATGTGGTAACCTTAGAGATGTACTTGTGAGGGACGCCATCTTGATTTCCTGGGAAATGGAGAAGCCCAAGTGGAGGCCCCATCCAGACTTGGCACCTAGGCTGGGAGGTGGCGCCTGCCTGGGTAGAGAGCTTTTCCAGCAGGAGGTGGTGTTTTGCAAAGTGTTACCTGAGGCTGAGGCTTAGAGGTAGGGGCTGTGAACTCTGGGCGTCTTGACACTCTGGGCATATCTTTCCACGGGCAGCCTGGTCCTGGCCAGCTAGTGAGCTTATGCAGGATGTTATCTTGTTTGAGGGGAGGTGGAGTCATCCATATGGAAGCCTCAGCTGGACCTAATTCCTGAGCTGGGAGACAATGCCTACGCAGAAGAGACAGCTTTTCCAGCACAAAAGCAGAATTCTGCACAGTATCACCTATGGCTGGGGCCTGACAGCAGAGACCAGCAGGCGAGTAGTGTTTCTGTATTTTGAGCTACTTTATAATATCTGGAGTTCAATACAGAGGTACTTACTTTGTCAGCTGGGAAGAGGGACGTGTACACCTGAAAACCTGACTGACTTTGGAAGTTGTCAGATACTTTTTACCTCCCATTTTAAGATGGCCTAGAGAAACAACTGTGGTCTATCTTCACAGCATCTCTTCCAGCCTCTATTGATCCACATGAAGGCCAAAAAGCAACAAACTCTGGAGAAAATGGTAACCCAGAAATCACCCATGGCATCAGAAGGCTTCCAAAAGAAACCACCTCAGAACTTGCCAGACCAAGAAGTTTTCTGAAACTATCAGAAGGTGGATACAAAAGGATTATATAGAGTCTTCTTAGAGCTTATACAAAATGCAGGAGAGCAAAATGAAAAAATAAGCAAGCTGTTTGATCTGACAGAACAGTACTCAGAAATCCAATAGATCAAGAACAAAATCAAAGACATAGAAACTTCAATTCAAAACCAAGAAAACAGAATGGAACAAATGGAGAAGGCACTTTCTGGTTTGGAAGACAGAGCTACTGACTCTGGCATCTATGAGGAGAAATCAGAAAAAAGAAACAAGAAACATGAAGAAGCATGGGATTCTATTAAGAAGAACAATCTACAATTAATTGGAGTTCCTGAACAGGACAAGACACCTGAGAACACAGAGAGTATTGTTGCTGAGCTGCTGACAGAAAACTTCCCAGAAAATATGAAAGAAGAGAATATAGATATCCAAGATATGTATCAAACACTACTTAATATATATCTCAAAAGAAAGACTTCAAGACATATTGTGATCCAGCTGAACAAAATGAAACATAAGCAGAAACTCCTAAAGGCAGCAAGACTCAAAGCAAAGCTAACATTCAGAAGGAAACCCTGTAGGCTATCGTTGGATTTCTCAGCAAAACGATGCTGGCAGGGAGACAGTGGCGTAACACATTTTAAGCCTTGAAGGAGAAGAACTTCCAGTCAAGTATTATGTATCCTGCAAAACTATCTTTCACATATGAAAATGAAATTAAGACTTTCACAGATAAACAGAAACTCAGAGACTTTGTAAAAACAAAACCATAGCCACAAGAAATGCTGAAAGAATCTCTTGGCTTGGAAGAACAAAACCACTAACTTTATATTTTAGAAGGACACATTATCCAGAATGCCACTCAGTTAGGGAAGACTCAAACGCAATCAAAGCTATAATAGTGAAAGAAATGATCCAGTGATCTTATCATGAAAATTACGATGTCATCATCTTAAAAAGAGGGATGTATTACAGTCATTATAGTCCTTCCAGATGGAGAGGAAGTTGACAAGACTGACAGCAATCAAAATTGGGTTTATATATCATTTATTAAGCAGGGTCATAAGGGCAGCTGTAAAGCACAATAAAGAAGCAACATACCATATCAAGAAATGTAATACAGGAGTCTCCACTATCACAAAACCAACCCGGAAAAAGACGAAAAATCAACTCACAAAGAAAAATGTCACAGAACAGGTTAATAAGAACAACAAAGAAAACATCAACATAAATATAAACATATCACAATGGAAGCACTGAACACATACCTATCAATAATTACAGTGAATGTGAGTGGACCGAATGCTCCAGTAAAGACACAGTGAGTGACATTTTGGATCAAAAGACAAGACCCATCTATATGTTGCCTACAAGAAACTCACCTTAGACTTAAAGATAGGAACAAACTGAAAACTAAGGATGGAAGATTATATATCAAGGTAACAATGAACAAAGAAGAGCAGGGATGGCAGTTCTAATCTCAGACAAAATCAATTTTAATGTAAAATCCAGCATTGCGGACAAAGACAGACACTATTTATTGCTGAAAGGTTCAGTACACAAGCAGGACTTAACAATGCTAAATATTTATGCACCTAATATTAGAGCACCTAAATAGATCAAAAAAACACTGACTACACTCAAAAGGGAGATAGATCACTCTACAATAATAGTAGGAGACTTCGACACTCTGCTCGCAGTATCGGATAGAACTTCTAGAAAAAAGCTCAATAAAGACACAGAAGACATTATTGACACAATTAAACAACAAGAGCTCATCAACATATACATAACTTTCTGTCCATCAGTGGTCAGCCACACCTTCTTCAGTGCACATGGAATATTCTCCAGGATAGACTATGTGTTAGGACATAAAGCAATTCCCAACAAAATCCATACCATTGAATTAATGCAAAGCATCTTCTCAGATCATAAAGCCATAAAAGTCAAAATCAATAGCAGATAAAACATAGCTAGAAAGTGGGACTCATGGAAACTGAACAATGACTTGCTCAAAAAATAATGGGTTATAGAAGAAATCAAGGATGAAATGAAGAAATTTATGGATTCCAATGAGAATGAAAACACTTCCTACCAGAACCTATGGGATATGGCCAAAGCAGTGCTCAGGGGTCAGTTTATCTCCATAAATGCACACATCTGGAAGGCAGAAAGAAACCAAGTCAAAGAAGTGACCCTGTAGCATGAAAAAGTAGAGAACAACAGAGAAACCCTTCTGGCACCAGAAGAAAACAGATCATAAATATTAGAGCAGAACTAAATGAATTAGAGAATAGAAGAATAATTGAAAAAAAATTGAAAAGACCAAAAGGTGTTTCGTTAAAAAGATCAACAAAATTTACAAACCAGTGGCTAAACTTACTAGAGAAACACAGGAAAGGAAACAAATAACCCGAATAAGAAATGAGAGGAGAGTTGTCATAACAGATTCAGCATAAATAAAAAATATAGCTGGATACTGTGAAAGACTGTGCTCTAACAAATTAGAAAACCCAGAGGAAATGGACAAATTCCTTGATTCATATCACCTACCAAAATTATCACAAAGTGAAGCAGGACAACTTAATAAACCCATCACAAAGGAAGAGGTTGAAAAAGTCATCAAAAAACTGCCAACCAAAAAAACACCTGGGCCCAGATGGCTTCACCACAGAATTCTACCAAGCTTTTAGAGAAGAGTTATCTCCAACACTACTAAGACTATTTCACAGTATAGAGAGGCGTGGAATAGTCCCAAATTCATTCTGTGAAGCCAGCATAACCCTCATACCAAAACCAGGGAAAGACCCAACAAAGATGGAGAACTACAGACCGATATTCCTCATGACTCTGGGTGCAAAAATCTTCAACAAAATCCTTGCCAATAGAATACAACATATCCAAAAAATAATCCATCATGACCAAGTGGGACTCATACCAGGGATGCAAGGCTGGTTGAACATCAGGAAAGCAGTGAATGTGATCAACCACATAAATGTCATAAAAGACAAGAATCACCTGATCTTGCCTATTGGTGCAGAAAAGGCATTTGATAAAGTCCAACACCCATTCATGCTAAAAACTCTCAGCAAAATAGAAATAGAAGGCAAATTTCTCAATGCAATGAGGGCCATTTATACAAAGCCAACTGCCTACGTTATCCTGAATGGAGAGAGACTGAAACAGTTTCCCCTGAGAACAGGAACTAGACAAGGATGTCTACTCTCAACTCTCCTATTCCGCTTTGTACTAGAAGTTCTAGCCAGAGCAATTAGACAAGACCAAGAAATAAACAGCATTTGCACTGGCAAAGAAGTAAAAAATCTCCTTATATGCAGGTAATATGATCGTATACTCAGAGAATCCTAAAGAATCCATAAGTAAATTGCTCAAACTGATAGAAGAGTTCAGCAAAGTCTCAGGATACAAGATAAATGTAAGTAAATCAGTAGGATTTTTTTTTTATTAAATCAAAAAATGAAAGTGTACATACTCTGTGCTTACAATATTAGGTTAAGAGAGGAGGAGTACACGAGTTGTGTCGAAGTCTCATTAATAATGATCTTCTTACTAATATGAATTGTCACCAGTTTCACCCTACCAAATTTCTAACAACTATCTAATCTAAACCCTCACCCCTTGTCTTCCCGCCCTTCCACCTTTCCCACTCTTGTAGCCAACAAAGAGTCTTTTCTATTATGTATGAGTATGCTTTTAAGTTTTTATCGTAGGAGTCTCATGTAATAGTTGTTCTTCTGTCACTGACTAGTTTCACTCAGTTGAGACCAAATTGAGAGATGTTTCCTGTTATCATCACTGTTCTTTATCAGTGTATAGAACTCCATGGAGTATATATACCAAAGTTTACCTATCCATTCTTCTGTTGTTGGACATCTGGGTTGATTCCAACTTTTTGCTATCGTGGACTGTGCTGCAATGAACATTCGTGTACATGTAGCAGTCGATGTGAAAGGCCTTGATTGTGTAGAATACATTCCGAGCAGAGGAATAACTGGGTCAAATGGTATATCTATATTCATTATTTTAAGGTAACGCCAAATTGCTTTCCAAAGAGGTTGCACCATTCTGCAATCCCACCAACAGTGAAGGAGAGTTCCAATCTCTCCACAGCCTCTCCAACATTTATTGATTTGCGTTTTTTGGATCATGGCCAATCTTCTTGGGGTGAGGTGGTATCTCATTGTCATTTTGATTTGAATTTCTTTAATAATTAATGATCGTGAACATGTCTGCATGTGTTTTTTGACTGCCTGAATCTCCTCTTTAGAGAAGTGTCTGTCCATCTCCTTTGCCCATCGCTTAATTGGATGATTTGTCTCTTTCTTATTGATATTTTGTAGAACCTTGTAGATTATGGAGATCAGGCATCAGTCTGACATAGAGTTGCCAAATATTTTTTCTCATTCCGTAGGTTGTCTTTTAATTCTTTTGATGCAGCCTTTGGATGAGCAGAAGTGTTTCATTCTTATTAATTCCCATTTATTTATTTTCTCTTCTGATGAATATATTTTGTTTGTCAGATTTTGAAGTCTGTCTATATTGCATATTAAAACTTCCATTGTTGACCCTATTTTATCTTGGATGAGCTTTATCGTTTTAGCTTTTATATTCAGGTCTTTTATCCAATTTGAGTTGATTTTTGTATAAGGTGTGAAATACGGGTCTTGTTTCAATTTTTTGCAGATGGATATCCAATTACGCCAGCACCATTTGTTAAAGAGACTGTTCTTACACCAGTTCAAAATCTTAAGACCTTTGTCAAATATCAGCTGTTCATAAGAGGATGGTGGCATCTCTGGGGCTTCTACTTTGTTCCACTGGTCTGTATGTCTCCTTTTGTACCAATACCATGCTGTTTTGACTACTGTGGCAGTGTAATAGATTTTAAAGTCAGATAGTGTGAGGCCTCCCAGCATGTTCTTCTTTTCAGTAATGTTTTACTTATTTGGGGTTTCTTCCCTTTCCAAATAAAGCTGATAATTTGTTCTCCATCTCATTAAAAAATGTCGTTGGAATTTGTATTAGGATTGCATTATATAAGTAGATTGCTTTGGCCAAAATAGACAATTTCACAATATTGAGTCTTTGTATCCATGAGCAGGGCAGATTATCCCACTTATGTAAGTCCCTCCTAGTTTCTTGTAGCAATGTCTTGTAGTTTTCTCTGTAAAGATCTCTTATTTCTCTAGTTAGATTTATTCCTAGGTATTTTATCTTCTTGCAGGCTATAGTAAATGGAATTGATTTGGTGATTTCTTCATTAATAACTTCATTGTTGGTATAAAGGAATCCCACTGATTTAGTTATGTTTATCTTGTATCCCGATACTTTGCTGAATTCTTCTATTAGTTCTAATAGTTTATTTACAGATTTCTTTGGATTCTCTGTTTAAACAATCATATCATCTGCAAAGAGGGAAATCTTTACTTCTTCAGTGCCAATACAGATGCCTTTTATTTCTTTGTCTTATCTAATTGCTCTGGCTAGAACTTCTAGGACAATGTTGAATAGAAGTGGTGAGAGCAGGCATCCTTGTCTAGTTCCCGTTCTCAAACGATGATAAAAGCAGTTGGCTTTGCATAGATGCTATTGATTATATTGAGGAATCTCCCTTTTATTCCTATTTTTCTGAGAGTTTTAAGCATGAATGGATGTTGAACTTTGTCAAACGCCTTTTCTGCATCAATTGACAAAATCAGGTTATTTTTATCTTTTGTGTTATTAATATGGTTGATTACATTAATTGTTTTTCTGGTGTTGAACCAGCCTTGCATTTCTGGAATGAAATTGACTTGATCATGATGAATTATTGTTTTTACATGCTGTTGAATTCTATTGGCTAGAATTTTGTTGAAGATCTTTGCATCTAGATTCATGAGTGATATTGGTCTGTAATTTTCTTTTTTTGTGGGATCTTTCCCTGGTTTTGGTACCAGGCTTATGCTGGCTTCATAGAAGGAATTTGGAAGTATTTCATCTCTTTCTATGGTGAGAAATAGCCTTATTAGTTTTGGAGTTAATTCTTCTCTAAAAGTTTGGTAGAATTCTCCAGTGAAGCCATCTGGGCCAGGACTTTTTTTGGTTGGTAGATTTTTGATGACTTCCTTTGTGATAGATTTATTAAGTTGATCTATTTCTCCTTGTGATAGTCTTGGTGAGTCATATGAATCTAGAAATTTGTCCATTTTCTCCAGGTTTTCAAACCTGTCAGAGTATAACTTTTCATAGTATTCTGTTATGATATATTTTATTTCAGATGGGTCTGTTGTAATATCTCCCAACTCATTTCTTAATCGGGTTATTTGTATCTTCTGTTATTTTTTAAGTTTAGTCAATGGGGTATCACTTTTGTTGATCTTTTCAAAGAACCAACTTTTGGTTTTGTTAATTTTTTCAATTGTTTTTCTATTCTCTAATTCATTTAGTTCTGCTCTAATTTTTATAATCTGTTTTCTTCTGGTGCTTGAGGAGTTTCTTTGTAGCTCTCTTTCTAATTGTTCAAGCTGTGAGGTTAATTCTTTAATTTGTGTTCTTTCTTCTTTCCGGAAGTGTGTATTTATAGAGATAAACTGACCTCTGAGCACTGCTTTTGCTGTATACCATAAATTCTGGTAGGATGTGTTTTAATTCTCATTTGAATCCATAAATTCCTTTAATGCGTCTTTAATTTCTTTTATAACCCAAGGCTTTATGAGTAAAGTGTTGTTCAGTTTCCACAAGTTGGAATTTTTAACTATGATTTTTCTGTTATTGATTTCGACTTTTATAGCTCTGTGGTCCAAGAAGGTATTTTGCAATAAATCAATGTTTTGGATTTTATGGAGAATAGTTTTATGACCTAAGATATAGTCTATTCTGGAGAATGTTCCATGTGCTTTGGAGAAGAAGGTATATTTATCTGTTGATGGATGAAAAGATCTGTATATGTCAATAAGGTCAAGTTGGTTGATTGTTGTAATAACATCTTCTGTATCTTTACTGAGCTTTTTTCTGGATGATCTATCCTTAACTGAAAGGGGAGTATTAAAGTCCCCAACTATTACTGTGGAATGATCAATCTCATTTTTCAATGTTGTCAGTATTTGTTCATTGTATTTAGGTGCTTTGGTATTGGATGTGTAAATATTTAATATTGTTAAGTCTTGCTTGAGTATTGAACCTTTCAGCAATAAATAGTGACCATGCTTGCCCATAATAGTGGACTTTACATTAAAATCTATTTTATCTGAGATTAATATTGCCACACCTGCTCTTTTTCATGTATTATTAGCTTGATATATGTTATTCCAACCTTTAATTCTCAACTTGTTCTTATCCTTAAGTCTAAGACGTGTTTCTTGTAAGCAACATATAGATGGGTCATGTCTTTTGATCCACGATATCACTCGCTGTCTCTTTACTGGAGCGTTCAGTCCATTTACATTCAATGTGATTATTGATACACGTACGTTTAGTGATGTCGTTGCAATATGTTTATTTTCATGTTGGTGTTTTCTCTGTTGTTCTTATTAATTTTCCTGTGACATTCTTCTTTATGGATGGTGTGAGTTCAGCAAAGTCTCAGGATATGAGATATACATAAGTAAATCAGTAGGATTTCTTATACCAACAACGAGATTATTAAAGAAGAAATCATTAAATCATTTACTAGAGCCCCCAAGAACATAAAATACCTAGGAATAAATCTAACTAGAGAAATAACGAATCTTTACAAAGAGAACTATAAGATCTTGCTACAAGGAACTAAGAGAGACTTATGTAAATGGAGAAACCTATCCTGTGCATCGCTACAAAGACTTACATTGTGAAAATATCTGTTTCATCCAAAGCGATCTACTGGTATAATGCAACCCCAATACAAATTCCAGTGACATATTTTAATGAGATGGAGAAACAACTTACCAACTTTGTTTGGAAAGGGAAGAAGCCCTGGATAAGCAAAGCATTGCTAAAGAATAAGAACAAATCGGGAGGCCTCTCATTATCCTACCTTAGAACCTATTATACTGCCACAGTAGTCAAAACAGTGTAGTACTGGTACAAAAATAGACAAATAGATCAATGGAACAGAATTGAGACCCCAGAGATGACACCATCTGCCTATGAACAGCTGATATTTGACAAAGGCCCTAAGACATTAAACTGAGATAAAAGCAATCTGTTTAACAAATAGCACTGGCAAAACTGGATATCCGCCTGCAGAAAAAATGAAACAAGATCCATGTCTTACACCTTATACAAAAAGCAACTCAAACTGGATAAAAGACCTAAATATCAAAACTAAAATGATAAAGCTCACCCAAGAAAAAGTAGGATCAACAATGAAAGTTTTAATATGCAGCATAGGCAGACTTCAAAATCTGTCAAAAAAAAGCACAATCAGCAGATGATAAAATAGATAAATGGGAACTATTAAGAATCCATCACTTTTGCTCATCCAAAGACTTTATCAAAAGAATTAAAATGCCACCTACAGAGTGGGAAAAAATATTTGGCAATTATATGTCAGACCATCTAATCTCCACAATCTACAACGTACTACAAAATATCAACAAGAAAAGGATCAATATTCCAATCAAGTGATGGGTATAGGAGATGGACAGACACTTCTCTAAAGAAGATATCCAGGCAGCCAAAAGACACATGCAGACATGCTCATGATCGTTAGCTATTAAAGAATTTCAAATCAAAACTACAATGAGATATCATCTCAGCCCAATAAGGCTAGCCATGATCCAAAAAACACAAAACAACAAATTCTGGAGAGGGTGAGGAGAAATTAGAACTCTCCTACACAATTGATTGGATTGCAAAATGGTACAGCATCTTTGGAAAACAATCTGGCGCTTCCTTAAAAAGATGGAGACAGATACACCATTTGACCCAGTAATTCTACTGCTTGGAATATATCCTACAGAATCAAGGGCATTCACACCAACAGATACATGCACACAAATGTTTATTGCAGCACAGTCCACAATAGCAAAAAGATGGACATCAACCCAGATTGGACATCAATCCAGGTGTCCAACGACAAATGAATGGATAAATAAACTATGGCATGTATACTCAATGGAACACTATGCAGTGATAAAGAACAATGATAATTTCAGGAAGCATCTCATAACCTGGTTTCAATTGGAAGACATCATGGTGAGCGAAGTTAGCAGTACAAGGACAAATATTGTGTAAGACTCCTACTTTAAGGACTGGAAAACAGACTCATGTACAGAAGAAAGAACTCTTTGATGGCTGCAAGGGAGGGGAGGGAGGGAGGAGAAGGGCTGGTTATAGATTAGATCATTGATAGAAATTTGGCTGGGTGAAATCAGTGACAGCACACATTAGAAAAAAAGATCAGTTTAACTGTATTTCAACATAGCCTGAAAAGTCTTCCAACCTTAACCTGATATGGCAAGGTCAGAGTAGCATCGGCTGAGGTCCAGGGACCATGCTCTCAGGGGACATCTTGGCCAGTTGGCATAACTAGCGTATTGCTAAGGGAGTCTCCTCCACCCCATATTGGTGAGTGGCATCTGGGGTCTTAAAAGCTAGCAAGCTGCCATCTGAAGTACACTAAACGGTCCCTACTCAGCAGGAACAGATGATCACTAAGGACAAATTTGACATGGGGGAAAGAGAATCCAGAAGACAGAAAGACTCATGTGAATGAGTGACTACATCAACATGTGACCAGAAGAACCAGATGGTGCCCGGCCACCTCCAGTGACAGCCATGATGGGGCTCACAAAGTTGAGTCCCAGTGGCAATATGAGAATAAAAAGGGGTGCACCCTGAGAACTCCACTAAAAGACCACAACTGCTGGTTCAAAGGCCTGAGAGTTCCCCTGGGAAAATGGCCCCTAGACCTGATGCTACCCTGATCATAAATCATTACTGAGGTCAACTCCTTGGACAGGAATGCACTGGACTCGGCAACACAGAGTGACCATATCGTGTGTACACTTCGTGGTTCTACGCCATCTATAGTAGAGAAGGTGTATTAGAGGCGACAGGAGATTGTTAGGAGGACATGACTTGTATGAACCAGAAAGGAGATGTGTGCTCTCATCGATTAAGAAGAGCAGTAGGAGCTGCACATCAGCATGCATGCAAATTTAAACCAAATTTAAACTAGATTGAACACTTTCACTCAAGCACAATAAAAATAAATAAATTTAAAAAAAGACTTCATCAAAACAGAAAAAAGATAACCAACAGACTGGAAAAACATTTTGGCTTTGACAAAGCTAATGAGCATCTAATCTCTATAATCTACAAGATACTGCAAAACTCAACAACAAAAAGATAAGTAATTCAGTTTAAAAAAATGGACAACAGATATGAATAGGCACTTCACCAGATAAGACATTCAGATGGCTAACAGATACATGAGGAAATGCTCATGATCATTAGCTGTTAGAGAAATGCATATCAAAATTACAATGAGATACCATCTCACTGCAACAAGGCTGGCATTAATCCAAAAAAACAAAAAATAATAAATCCTGGAGAGGCTATGGAGAGGTTGGAACACTTACACACTGCTGGTAGGAAGGTAAAATGGTGCAACCACTTTGGAAATTGATTTGGTGCTTTCTTAAAAATCTAGAAAGAAAAACACTGTATGATCTAGCAATCCACTCCCTGGAGAAGTCTGAAAATGAGTATGCTGGGTGAAATCAGTCAGTTGCCAATGGACAAATATTGTATGAGACCATTATTAAAAGGAACAGGAAATGCTTTAAATACACAAGAAAACAGTCTTTGATGGTAACGAAAGTAGTGAGGGAGAGATGGGGTATTCATTAGACAGTAGATAAGAATTAAGTTAGAAGAAGGGAGGGACAACACTCAGCACAGGAGAAGTCAGCACAACTGGACTAAACCAAAAGCAAAGAAGCTTCCTAAATATGACCCATCAGTTGAAAGGACAGAGTGGCAGAGCTAGGGGTCTGGGGACCATGATACTAGGTGACATTTAGATCAACTGGTGTAATAAAGTTTTTTTTAATAAAATGTTCTGCATTCCACTTTGGTGAGTATCATCTAGGTCTCAAAATTTAGCAAGTGGTGATCTAAGTAGCATCAGCTGGTCCCAGCCCATCTGGAACAGAGGACAACGAAAGAAATCAAAGACACAGGAAAACATGAGTCTAAGAGACAGAAAAGCCCCCATAATCCACAGACTACATCAGCTTGAAACCAGGAGAACTAAATGATGCCTGGCCATCACCAATGACTGTGCTGACAGGGAACACAACAAAGAGTCCCTGATGAAGTGGAAGAAAAATGCATTGCAGAACTCATACCCTATTAGAAAGACAAGACCTGAAGGGCCAGAAGACTGGAGAGTCCCCAGAAGCCATGGACCCTGGACTCTTAGCCCAGAACTGAAATCATTTCTGAAGCCAACTACTGAGACAAAGATTAGACCGGACAATAAGACAAAATGATACTGGTGTAGAGTGTTCTTCTTGGCTTAGTAGATACATGAGATTAACTGGGCAGCTCGTGTCCAGTGGCAAGACAAGAGAGTAGAGGGAGGACAGGAGCTAGTTGAATGCGCAAAGGAAATACAGGGTGGAAAGGAGGTGTATGCTCTCACAATGCAGGGAGAGTAGCTAGAATTACATGGCAATATAAGTTTTTGTATGACAAACTGAGTTGGACTGTAAACTTTCAATTAAAGTATAATGAAATGTTAATAAATAAATAAGTAAAATATTGTGGTTTAAGTGATCTGTGCTAACAAACTGACCCAAAATGCATGAGAGAACGCTGAACAGAAATTATGTTTAAATGAATGATCCTGTAGTTTCCTTTTGAACCAGCCTTCTTTGCATCTGCTATTGAACAGAGTTGGCAGCAGAGGGCAGCAGAGGACGTTGTTTTATGGTTCTCGCAGCCCAGACGCTGTCACCCGTCCGGGGAAACTGGGGCATAGTTCACACTGGCCAGTTCTGACAAGATGTAAGTCCCATGCCTCAGACATGTACAATGCACTCTGAGTTGGACAGAGTCTTTGGCAACCTCCAGCTCAGGCCTGACAGAGAAGCTTGCTCTGGGAACAATCTCTAAGTCCAGCCATAAGCATGGTCTGGGCAAGACTAAGGGGTAAGACACACTGTGGTGTTCTCCATTCTGGAGTCCAGAGAGTTGGGCAGCTACGTGTTGACCCTAGTGGGGTTATCATGGTGGGCAGTCTTCTTTATCCTTCCTACAACCAAAGAGAAGAGCTTTTGGTCCTCAGTTGCTTGTCTTATGCCTCAGATAGTTGCTTGTCTTACGAACACGAAACATCTCATTTCTTCTGGCACCCTCCCTCCTATCCCTGACCCTTAGACCTCTATTCTTGTGGTCCAAGATCCTGCATAAAAATGTTGGACATCCTTTGTGACCCTAGGTAGCTATATATTATCACATGGAATTTCTTGCTTCCTCACCCTACCACGGCTGGCAATAAGTGCTGTAAGAATATCTCAACGATGGAAAAGAGAAGAGGTGGAGGTGAGATTCAAGTCCATGAAAGAGGAAAGAGTGCACAGTAGCCAGGCAAAGGGTAAATCACACTGTGAACAACTTCCATTGTCTTTTCTTTCTATAGCCTTGGCTCTGGTTATCAGTGTCACTAAATGATCAATGGGGCCATACAAAGATCAATGGGATCCCAGTTCCTTATAGAAAATCCACAATTAAGCCCATCCAACATCATACCCTTTCTAGACTTTGTATTTTTATTCATGCCATCATTCCTTTTTAAAATTTATCTACCTTTCTCTCTGTCTGAAAGGAAGGATCTGCTGCTCCTCTTCTCTGTGACCTTTTCAATGTACTGATCTGTATCCTGACTGCTCTCCTGGTCTTTTTGCACCAAAGGCAACCCTGGGCCCAGGCAATGAGAACTCGCATTAAAAGTTCCATGGCTCAGAGTGAAGTCAGTTAATGCTGGTCTTGGGGTCCATGAACTGGCTTGTGAACTTGTACATCAGAGGCTGGATATCCTGTCTTATATCCAGCATCCTCAAAGCCTTCAGTGGCTGTGATTCTGATCATGTCGTATGTCTCTTGGAACGTAGATTTCTCCAAGGTGCTCCATTTACAAATCTAAAGTTGGGGCCAGCTATGAGACATGAGGCAACCTTCTGGTTGCCTTTTTTAAATTTCTACCTCTTGAGGAACTCAAAGTATCTCTTGGGCCAAAGACTAGTAAACAAATTCAGAGTTAGCATGCAGAGAGAAGGATTTCAGAGAGCCCTAAGGGGGGCTGTGGCTGTGAGCCTTGTCACCCCGCCAATCTCAACACAATCGTGAGGCTCCATGCTTGCTGCCTAGGTTAGCAGCAACAATGGCCTACTCATTCTCTGCAAAATAATGCCAAATTCATCTCTATACCATCCTGACTCCTGTAATCCAAGTAAGTTAACTCCTGAGTTTAATTTTCAGCTTAATTTTACATATTTAATTTCCTAATGCCCCAGCTTTCCACACAGCTTTTGAACAAAAGCCTTTCTGAGGTATTATTCTGAAGGCTTTATGTCATTGCTATACCAAAGAGCAGGATGGAATGTCTGGACTCTTCCAGTAAATCTGAAAGTGTCTGATGTTCATATCTTCAGGAAGAGTGAAAGATGCCAAAGTTGGATCAAAGGTGCACTAGAAATGCAAAGCAACTGAAATGCTTAGGTATATGAAAGCCAAGAAATAGTACATTAAAATGGCACATCCTAAGACAGTTTAAGCTCAAAATAAATTAAAAGTTTAGCCAAGCCAAGTGGCGTAGAGTCGGATCCGACTCATGGCGACCCTAGAGGCCAGGGTAGAACTGACCCCCAGAGTATTCAAGGAGCACCTGGTGGATTTGAACTTCCGACCTTGAGTTTAGGCAGGGATAATTTCATATTCAAGAAGAGAGTTATTTATGGATTGACTACACCTGGCCTTCAGCTTAGTTTCTTGCTGCTGCAGGCCCCAACAAGGCTGAGGAAGGAGGAAAGGGGAGACACTGTTAGTATTTAAGCCCAAGTCATTTGCAGCAGGGTTCCCAAAGCAAGCCCCCCAGTTGGCACTTCTTCTGTATTCTTCTAATGGTATTTATCTGCATTCTAGGCCAATGCTGTCTAATAGGACTTTCTACTATGTTAGAAATGTACAGTATCTGCACAGTCCAGTACAGAGATCACCAGTCACACACAGCTACTGAGCATTGGAAATGTGGCTACTGCAACTAATGTAGTAGTTAATTATGCACTGCTGTTGATTATAATTAACTTAAATTTAAATAACTGAAATAGCCATGCACGACTACTGCCTGCTATAAAGGACAACATTGTTCTAGTTGATTTAAAATCCTGCCTCACCATCATGTACTATATAATATTACATCTGCCTTAACTCTTGAAGGTGAGGCGGGATCTTAAAACAACTATTATAGTGCTGTACTTTATGGTAAACTGGCTGCTTCATTATTTAAATTTAAACTAATTGTAATTAATTACTATCTTACCTGCCTTTACTCTTGAGGAAACCTTGGTGGCATAATAGTTAAGTGCTACGGCTGCTAACCAAAAGGTCAGCAGTTCAAATCTGTCAGGTACTCCTTAGAAACATTATGGGGCAGTTCTACTCTTTGTATAGGCTTGGTGTGAGTCAGAATCAACTCAACAAAAATGTTTTTATTTATTTGAACTCTTTATAATTCCAGCATTCTGATAAATGATCCTTTCCTCAAGTCACCTTCTCAGTTCCTTGAGTTTCTCTCCTCTGCTGATCTTGTCATGCATTCCCTCTCAGGTTTTTACCCTAGATACTGTTAACAGTAACTACAGCTCTGTCAATATCTTACTTTCAAATACCCCACTTTCTGATGACTACATCCTTCATTTCTAGTGTTAAAATAATATTAAGCCAAAACTATAAATTGATTTGAAGTTTATTTAATGTAAGATTTGTAAATTGGGTAATACTTCTGACCAAAGAGTCCAAAATATCCCAAAGAAGACAGATTTTTATATTGCATCTTATCTCTAGTCATTTATACATTGTCATGGAAAGGGGCCAGAACAATGTTTACATGATAACACTTGGCCCTAAGGTACAGATTCTAGTCTGACCCTGTAATTTCTGTTGGTTGAAACCAACTGCACATGGATCATTCTTCAAAAGGGCCCAAGGCAAACATTCTTCATAAATTAAGCTAGACCATTGTTGGACTTAAAGGAGACTATTAGGAGACCAGTTTTGGTTTAGAGTTTGAGATTCAAAGATTATCAAAGGGTGATAGCTTGGGTGAGCCACTTCAACCTCCGTGGAACCCAGAAATGTATGTTTCAGGAGAATTAAAAACTCCTTTCATTCCTCACAAACTTACTACCTCTTGTATCCCAAGTTCAACAGTTCTTCAACCTGACTAAGATACCCATTCCAAGATTCCTGTGTTATTTTAAATACTCTCTAGCTTTGTTCTGGGATGTGGTAAAGTTACCTGCAGAGAGTTTGACCCTTTGGGGACAGAATTTTAAGCTTTGTTAGTTAAAGATAGAACATCCTTTCATCTATAGCTAATTTTGCTCCACTACTGAGGCAATGCCACTGAGGCAATGCCCTCTGAGTCCTCTAACAGTGCCCTGTGTATTTGGAGTCTGGCTGTGGGAACACAACTTTCCTGGTCCTGTGTTAACTCTAGGAATTAATCCTTCGGTGATTTGCTCAATTTCAAGCATGGGTGAGTATGCAGCTCAAGACTCAAGGGCCCTCTTCAGTTGTGGCTCTGAGGCTGTCTCAGACATCTAGTGCTGCAGTGACAGCAATACTACAAGGAAACGGCTTTAAACAGAGAGATTTTACTCTGTCACCATCCAGTAGCCTAAGAGTTCAAACTGAGAGTGCCAGCTTCAGGGGAAAGCTTTTTCTGTTGGCTTTGGAGGAGGATCCTTGTCATCAGTCATCTCCTGGGCTATGAGCTTGTGAGGCACAGGGACACCAGGTCCTTTCCAAAGGATGGACTATGCTCCTGGCACTGTTTCTTTCTTGATGGCATAAGGTCTCCAACTCTCTACTTGCTTCCCTTTCCTTTATATTCCAAGAGATTGCTTCAAGTCACACTACAGACTTACAATACAACTGCAGCCCATCCTTCCTCACGAACGTCACACAGGTAGACTTTATAACAGATAAGAATATCACACAGTACCAGCAATCAGAGCCCAGCCAAATTACTTCAAACATTTTGGGGGGATATAATTCAGTTCATGAAATAAACAGATGCTAGTCGATTGGTCTCCCATCTGATCATGCCAAGGTTTTTGATTTATTAGCTCAGTCTCCAAACTTCTTTGCTAAGCTACCTCTTGACGGTATGGAAATGGATTGTGTTTCCTGGTCTGGGCCACACATTTTACTGAGAGTGTTTCCTACTTTCATTTGCTCATTTAATGGAGGCAGAGCATTAAATGGCTCACTTCTGTGTCTCATAGGTAATACTTGTGTCTTATCTGCTATGCTGTACCCCAGCTCCAACTGATAAACCCTCCATTTGCACAAGTACCTGCCCTGCAAGGCTGTGAGCAATCCTGGGAGAGTTCTTTGAAGCAAGTGGGTGGCTGCTGGGCTTGGCACATGGCAGATGTCTAACATAAATAAGAAACGCTCTTATAATCAGCTGGCAAATAAGAGGCAAATCAGATTTGTTTAGTATAACAGGTGAAATGTCTACCACTCATCTGTCAGTATCTCTTACTGTGGTGCCTGGCATGTTTCTATGATGCTGGAAGCTATGCCTCTGGTATTCCATTCACATACCAGCAGAGTCATCCATGGTAGACAAGTTTCATTAGAGCTTCCAGACTAAGACAGAGTAGGAAGAAAGACCTGGCAATTTCTTTCTCAAAATTAGTCAAAGGAAAATCCTATGAACCACAATGGAATATTATCTGACCCAATGCTGGAAGAAGCCCTGTCAGTACAGTAGTTAAGCAGTCAATTGTTAATCAGAAGTCTAGTGTTTTGAATCCACTAGCAGCTCCACAGAAAAAACATGTGACAGTCTGCTTATGTAAGGATTATAGCCTTGGAAACCCTATGGGGCAGACCTACCCTGTTCTACATGAGTTGTAATCAACTTTATGACTTTTTTTTTCCCAATAATGCTGGAAGATTAGCCCTCTAGATTAGAATGCATTCAAAATGCACAGTAGCCACAACAACAGACTCAAACATACCAGTGATCATGAACAAGGAGCAGGACCAGGCAAGGTTTAGTTTTGTTATATGTAAGATTGGAGCCCACTTGAAGACAGCTAAAAAAAAAAAAAGAAACAGCTACAGACTTAAGACCACAATGACTTACGAATGTGCTTAATGTTTGGCCACAACAGCCCCTCTACTTGTTCCCCTTGTCAGATTGCTCTCTTTTGATCTTAAGAGTTTGTGGACACACTCCATGATTTCCTTGCCAGAAAAAACTCTGCCTTACAACTTGAATTACTTTGCAAATTAAGCATGCACATGTTGATTACTTGAGATGTAGAGGCAAATGACATTTTAAATATTTTCTCTTTGTGATGATGACTGGATTCCCAAACTGCTGAACAAGCAGAGAAAAAACAGCAGCTGTCATATCTGCTCTGGCCCTGTTGCTTCTGCTGAGTGTGAGAAACTGAATCCTCTTGGGTACAGCCTCTGAAAATAGGAACACGTGTGTGTGCGAGCGCATAAGTATTCATGCACATTCACACACGTGTGTCCATATATGTTGATCCATTTGAACAAAGCACATGGATAATTATACCTGATGTGCTAGGCAGAAGCCACCCATTCCCCAGTGCCAACTTAGGAGAAAGACTCACTGGAAAGTGATTGCAGTGGGGTGGGAGTGAGAGCATGGGCACTGGCAGCTGCCTTAATAATGCCACCAACCTCTGCTGATTAATGTGCTTGTCAAAATTAAAGGATGGCTAAAGAAGAGATCCAGGCAGCCAAAAAACACATGCGAACATGTTCACAATCTTTAGTTATTAAAGAAATTCAAATCAAGATGGCAATGAGATACCATCTCACCCCAACAAGGTTGGCCATGACTCAAAAAACACAAAACAACAAATGCCGGAGAGGCTGTGGAGAAAGTGGAACCCTCCTACACTGTTGGTGGGGTTGCAAAGTGGTCCAGTCTCTTTGGAAAGCAATCTGGCACTTCCTTGAAAAAATGGATATTGATAGACCATTTGACCCAGTAATTCCACTACTTGGAATATATCCTACAGAATCAAGGCCTTTCACACCAACGGACACATGCACGAGAATGTTTATCGCAGCACAGTCCACGATAGCAAAAAGATGGAATCAAGCCAGATGCCCAACAACAGAAGAATGGATAGGTAAACTATGGTATATATACTCAATGGAGCACTATGCAATGATAAAGAACAACGATGACTTCAGGAAACATCTCATGACCTGGTTTCAACTGGAAGACATTATGTTGAGTGAAAGTAGTCAGCGACAAAAAGACAAATATTGTATGAGACCTCCACGATAAGATCTCAAAAACAGACTTGTGTATAGAAGAAAAGACTCTTTGACAGCTGCAAGGGAGGGGAGGGAGGGAGGGAGGGTGGAGGGTTTAGATTAGATAGTTGCTAGGTATCTGGTTGGGTGAAATCGGTGATAGCACACATTAGAAACAAGAACAATATTAAACAATATTAAACAAAATTAAACAATATTAAACATAACATGAGTACTCCTTCCATCTTAACCCAATATTGCAAGGATAGAGTAGCTGGGGCAGGGGATGGGGGACCATGCTCTTAGGTGAAAGCGAGGCACAACTAGCGTTTTGCTAAGAGGGTTCTCTGCACCCCACGTTGGTGAGTGGCATCTGGGGTCTTAAAAGCTGCCAAGCTGCCATCAGAGAACACAGCAAATGGTCCCAACTCAGCAGGAACAGATGCTCACCGAGGACCAAAATGACATGGGGGAAAGACAACCCAGAAGACAAAGAGACCCACATCAGTGGGTGCCTACATCAACTTGGGACTGGAGGAACCAGATGGTGCCCGGTCACCACCAGTGATAGCTGCGATGGAGCTTACTAAGTTTAGTCTCACTGGCAACACAAGAATAAAAGGGGGTGCACCCTGAGATCCCCACTAAAAGACCTCAATTGATGGTCCAGTGGTTTCGAAGTTCCCCTGGGAGCATGGCCCCTCACCCTGATGCTGCCCTTGGCCATAAATCATAACAAAGGTCCACGCTTCAGACAGGAATGGATTGGACTTGGTGATGCAGTGACCATATATTGGATGCACTTTATGGTTCTATCTATAGGATGTCATCCTGCTGACCTCTGGCTGGAGGAAGGAGAGTGGGTGGAGAGGAGGGGAAAAAGAGACTGTTGGGACAATGAGACATGTATGGAGCAGAGAGGAATAGTGTGCTGTCACTGGACAGGGAGAGCAGTGGAAGCTGCATATAGGTGGGTATGTAAATTTACACGGGAATGTACATTTTCACTCAGTTATATTAAGTAAAAAATAAAAATTAAAGGATGGAAGAATATACATCAAGCTAACAATAAACAAAGAATAGCAGGTATGGCAATTCTAATCACAGATAAAATAGATTTTAATGTAAAATCCACCATCGTGGACAAGGAGGGACACTATTGCTGAAAGGTTCAAGACACAGACAGAACTTAACAATATTGAATATTTATACACCTAATATCAGAGCACTTAAACACATCAAAGAAACACTGACTACACTAAGAAAGGAGAAAGATTACTACACAATAATAGTGGGAGACTTCAACACTCCACTCTCAATATTGGACAGATCGCCTAGAAAAAAATTCAGTAAAGACACAGAAGATCTTATTGCCACAATTCAACAACTAAACCTCATCGACATATACAGAACTTTCTATCCATCAGTGAACAACTACACCTTCTTTCTCCAGTGCACGTGGAACATTCTCCATGTGGTAGGACATAAAGCAATTATCAACAAAATCTATACCATTAAATTAATGCAAAGCATCTTCTCAGATGAGAAAGCCATAAAAGTCAAAATCAATAGCAGAAAAAACACAGACAAAAAGTGGAACTCATGGAAACTGAACAACATCTTGCTCAAAAAGCCATAGGTTATAAAAGAAATCAAGTATGAAATAAAGAAACTTATGGATTCCAGTGGACTTGGGTTCCCTCTCTTGAGAAGTTCTTAGACCCAGGGAAAGACTGATGACAAAGGACCTTGCTTCGGAACCAAAAGAGAGAAGAAAGCCTTCTCCTAGAGCTAGCACCCTGAATTTGGACTTCCAGCCTCCTAGACTGTGAGAAAATAAATTTCTGTTTATTGACGTTATCTACTTGTGATATTTCTTTTATAGCAGCACCAGATAACTAGGACAGAATTTGGAACTGAAAGTGGAGTGATGCTCTAACAGGTGCCTAAAGCATGGACATGATTTTGAAACTGTGAATGGGTAGAAGCTGGACAAGTTTTAAGGTGCCCAACAGAAAAGGCTTTGATTGCCTTAAAGAGATTGTTGGTGGAATTATGGACATCAGAGGCAATTCAGGAGAGTTGCCAGAAATAAATGAGAAGAGTTGCAACACCTAAGATAAGTCAGCAAGCAGTAGCAGAGCAACAGCAGCAGCAAAGCCAGGAGATCACGTGAGGTGGCGTGGGAGCTTATCTATGGAAAGGAAGAGCTGAGTGCCTTTAGACAGGATGCTTCCTAGCAAGGGGCTACCCCCAGACCTTCTTCAGTGAAGCTAGGCTTGCGAACACGTGGAGTGAGAGAGCTGAGTGTCTTCAGGGTGAGATGCCGAGGAATCAGAAAGCAGCAGGTGAAGATCCGAGAAGCCAGGGAAGAAGAACTACCTCAGTCTCAAAGAGTGAGACCAGGGACTCTGTGGTCTTAAAAGGTGGAACCATGGCCTTCTGGACCTCACAGGGTGGGGCAACAGCTTCCTAGGTTTCAAAGAGTCAGATCTTCCCCAGCTCAGCTTAACAGTGTGGGACTGCCTTTAGTAAGTGCCAGGATAGGTGGACCAGATCCATTGCCCAAAGTTGAGGGAGCATGGCTGCCATGCCTGAGGCACTCGGATGGACTGAAAGAATGAGGCTCAACAAATCTGATGGAGCAGAGTTGCTGGCCCAGTGGGCCTGAAAGGCTGAGCTAAAGTTCCGGGCCAAGAGGCCTCCAAAGAGAATCCAGAGAACATGGTCAATACCCATTTGGAGGGTGGAGCCATTGCCTAGATGGTCTTAGAGAACAGGGAATTCTTTTGAAGGCTTATAGAGCTAATATAATGCATTCTGCTGAGTTTTAGACTTTCTTGGTGTCTGTTGCCCCCTCTTTCTCCCCAGTTTCTTGCATTTGTCATGGAAATGTCTACCTGGTACCTGTTCCATGATTGCACTTCTGAAGCAGTTAATTTGTATTATAGGTTTCACAAATGAAGAGGAAATTTGACTCAGGGTAGAGTTTGTACTTGGAGTTTAATTCAGACTTTTGGGATGATATGATAGGTGAATGTGTTTTACATGTGGCAAGATGTGAGTTTTTGGAGCCAAAGAGTGTAATGCTAGGAAGTGAATTATATCCTCCAAAAATGCGTATCAATTTGCCTAGGCCATGATTTCCAGTATTGTGTAGTTGGCCTCCATTTTGTAATCTGATGTAATTATCCTGTGTGTTATAAATCCAAACCTCTATGACGTTAATGAGGAAGGATTAGAGGCAGTTGTATTCATGAGACAGGACATAATCTACACTATGTTGTATCTTGAGTCAATTTTTTTAAGATACAAAAGAGAAACATGAGAAGACATAAAAAGAACCAGTTACTACCAAGCAAAATAGCCAAGAGTGTAGTGCTTTCTTTGAACCCAAGCTTGCTGCACTGAGAAGCTCCAATTGAGGGAAGACTGATGGTAAAGACCCACTTAGAGCCAACTGAGAATGCCTTCTCCTGGAGCTGATGCCCAGAATATAGACTTTTAGCTTCCTAACTGTGAGAGAATAAATTTGTTTGTTTAACCCATCCTTCTGTGGTATTTCTTTTATAGCCACATTAGATAACTACGACACTGTCAAAATCCACCTCCCAGTTTAGGGTTGCTTCACGCTGGCTACTCTTAGTAGCAAAGTGTTCCATTACACAAGCTTGACAGTTGTTTCTCTCCTGTTTGTGTTGGAAGCACTATGTTTCAGCATGTTAGCGAAGAGAGGTTCTCACGAAACCATCAGGAACCCTAAGGGTGGCATGGTCATCCTGGTCCACTAAGCATTGCCTACTTTGAAGTTGAGGAACTGTGTCCTGGAGGCTAACTTACACACAGTCACACAGCTTTTTGGCAGATGAGAGGCCACTGTAAAGCAAGTCTTCTGACTTTTAGATTACAGGTGACTCTTGTCATCTCTTTAGTTGTTTCTCAGGACAACCATAAGAGCAAAACATACTAGGTCTGACACGTCTGTGAACTTAATTGTTCTAAGTGTTACATACCTCATTGCTGAATATCACTATGGTCATCTTTGAAGCACTCCACTTGGGAAGCTATGCAATCATGCCAATGCCTAGTCTGCCCTTCAAAGCAATTTTGGAACTCTTTCTGGAATGGCCATTGTGCTCAGTGGCAAGGTGGCAAGTCTGCACACTTAATCATATAGTTGTCTGTGAGAGAATTTATAACCAGTAAACAAATAACTGTATTGGACCACCCTCCCTACTCACTTGATCTGGCCCCCAGTGACTTGTTTCTTTACTTGAAGATCAAGGAAATACTGAAAGGAAGACATTTTGATGACATTCAGGACATCAAGGGTAATATAATGACAACTCTGGTGGCCATTCTGGAAAAAGAGTTCCAAAATTTCTTTGAAGGGTGGATTAGGTGCTGGTGTCAGTGCATAGCTTCCCAAGGGGAGTACTTTGAAGGTGATTACAGTGATATTCAGGAATGAGGTATGTAGCACTATTGAGAATGAATTCATGAACCTAATTGTCAGTCCTTGTATGACTGCATCTTTCACAGCATGCTTGTGATTCCACTTGAACTGTGGCCCATCTCGATTAGGAGAAAATTTGCTCTTTGGGCATCTACTTAGTATGACAAGGAGAAAGAAGAGGTTGTGTTTTGTCACCAAAGCCTTGTAGGGCCACAAGTTATTTCCGCCATTTTATAGGTGATGAAATAGGTTGTTAAACAAGGTCTTTTCTAGTCTTGTTATAACAGAAATATCACAAGCGGATGTCTTTAACAAAGAGAGTTATTTTCCCACAGTCTAGTAGGCTAGAAGTCCAAATTCTGGACTTGAGCCCCAGAAGAAGGTTTTCTCTCTCTGTCGGCTTGGAGAAAGGTTCTTGCTATCAACCTTCTTCTGGTTGAGGAGCTTTTCAGGCACAGGGGCCCCAAATCCAAACTATATAGTATGTTCTTGGCACTGTTTTTCTGGTGGTATGAGGTCTCCAAGTCTTTCTGCTCACTTCTCTCTTTTATACTTGTAGAGAGATTGGCTCAAGGCACTATCTAATCTTGTAGATATCATGAATATAACTGCCACTAATTCATCTTATTACATCATGGTAATAGGATTTACAACACAGGAAAATCACATCACATGACAGAATGGTAAACAATCATACAATACTGAGAATCATGAACTAGTCAAGGTAACATATATTTTTGGGGGACACAGTTCTATCCATGACAGACCCCAAGGTCCTGTGCATGATGTTTAGTATGGGGTCCAGTGGAGATATAGTAAGCATGGCTGACCTTGACCACAGATTCTTTACACGGTGCTTGGAAATGCCTTCTGGACAGAATAACATTACCACTGATCTATTACTGCCTAACAAACTGCACCTGAACACAGCTGATTAAAACAAGAGATATTTATTACCTCTGTAAGTTAGGAATCCAACTGTGGTTTTCATGAGTGCCTATTACTCAAAGGTCTCCTGAGTCTGCAGCTAAGCTTCAGCCAGAGCAGTGGTTTCATGTGAAGATGCAGTGTTGTGGCAATGGTGAAGCTCATTCACCCAGTTGTTGGTCAACTTGGTCTCTTGTCACACAGGATTCTCCACAGAGCTGTCTTAAATCATGGCAGCTGGTTTCTCCAGGATAAGCAATCTGAGATCCAAAAAGAGACTGAGAATCCAAAGTGGAAGGCATAGTCTTTTTATATCCTGTACTCAAAAGTGACATCCTACCACTTGTGAATAGTCTATGAATTGGAAGTAAATTCCAGGTCTATCCCACATACATAAGCCATTTTCTAAAAGGTGACAACATTATAACAAAAAATGGACTTAAAAATGTAGTTGTATATTTTTCATATGAAGAGCAAGTCAAGGTCATACAAAGGAATAAAAGACTGGTTTAAGTTTAGAAAAATAAGGGTAAGTATTATGGTAACAACAAAGAAAAATAGTAATCCAACACATCAAAATAAAAAACAACAGAAACATGAAGTCTCAGCAAACACAAAACTAACAACAATGAAAAAGATGAAAAGAAAACATATAAAGAAAAACAACTGAGAAAGAAAAATAAGTAGAACAAAGGAACTGTCAACAACACATAAAAAATCATCAAAATTACAGCACTAAATGCATACCTATCAATAATTAAGCTGAATGTAAATGAATTAAAGGCACTAATAAAGAGATGGAGAGTGAAGATTAGATTTAAAACAAAACAAACCAACACTATATGGTACCCACAGAAGACACATCTTAGACTTAAAGACTCTGACAAATTAAAACTGAAAGGATGGAAAAAATGTATCAAGCAAACAACATTCAAAATGGATCAGGAATGAAAATATTTATTTCTAATAAAATAGACTTTAAAGTAAAATCCATCACATTATATAAGGAAGTATACTAAGTAATGATTAAAGAGTCAGTATTCCAGGAGGACATAGCCATATTAAATATCTACCCAATGATAAGGCTCCAAAATACATAAAACAAACTCTAATTGCATTGAAAACAGAAATAGACAGATCCACAATGATAGTAGAAGACTTCAATACACCACTATCAGTGAAGGATAGAACAGAAAAAAATGCAATAAAGACACAGAAGATCTAAATATCACAATCAACTTCACCTCATGGACATATACAGAGCATTCCATTCAATAGCAGACAAGTATACTTTCTTTTCCAATTAACATGGAACAGTCTCAAGAACAGACCACGTATTAGGCCATAAAGAAAGCCTTAACAAAATTCAAAATGTAGAAATATTACAAAGGCTTTTTTCAGACTATAAACCGTAAAAGTAGAAATAACAGAAAAAGCAAGAGAAAGAAAGTCAAACACATGGAAACTGAACAAAACCTTGCTCAAAAACTACTGGGTTATAGAAGAAATTAAAGACAAAATAAAGAAATTTCCAGAGTCAAAGGGCATGAAAATACATCTTACCAGAACTTTTGGGACACAACAGAAGCTGTGCTCAGAGGTCAATTTGTTTCAGTAGATACACAATCCCCAAACAAGAAATAGTCCCAAACAAAGCCTTCAGCCTACAAGTAGAGAGCATAAAAAAATCCCTTGGCACCAGAAGAAAGCAAGTAGTAAAACTTAGACTACAACTAAGTGAATTAGAGAACAGAAAAATCATAGAAAGAATTAATAAGACCAAAATTTGGTTCTCGAAAAGATCAGCAAACTAGAAAAACCACTGCCCATACTGACAAAAGAAAAACAGAAGAAACAAATAACCCAAAAAAGAAATGAGATGGGTGATATCACAACATACTCAACTGAAATTAAAAGTACTATGACAAAATACTATGAAAAATTATACTTTAACAAATAGGAAAACCAAGTGGAAATGGACAAATGTCTAGAAACATACTACCTACCTAAACTAGCACAAACAGAATTAGAACAACTAAATAAACTCAAAGCAAAAGAAGAGATTGAAAGATCATTTAAAAATTCCTAACCACAAAAAGCCCACTCAGACCCAGGTGTAGAGCTGAGATGGGAGGGAGCAGCTCTGGAAAAGGAAGACTATTTAGCTGAAGGAATCATTTAGAGCTATGTGTGGTAGGAAACTCTGGTGGTGTAGTGGGTTAACTGCTATGACTGCTAACAAAAAGGTTGGCAGTTCAAATTCACCAGGCACTCTTTGGAAACTCTGTGGGGCAGTCCTGCTCTGACCTTTAGGGTCACTATGAGTCAGACCTGACTTGACTGCAGTGGGTTTTTTTTGTTTTGGTGGTAGGTTAAACATAAGCCACTTAGCTTTTGATGATTAAGCACTGCTTTTCAGTCATTCTGGAGGCTTGTACTCCCTGCTGCTCCATTTCTGCAGCTAAGTATGATATCCTCTAAATGCCACTGATTCATTCACCAAGTCGGCTGCAGCTGATTTCTGGTGCATCAGGCCTGGCTAGTCCTAGATACTACTGTACCTACTCTTCCTTCTCTGTACCTCAGTCCAATTTTTCAACTCCCCTTTTGATGGAGGGCTGCTAGAGTGTCATGTATAATAAATTCATTTGTTGTTTTGGACCTTTGTTGTTAGAGGGATCAAGGAAGTGTCTGACTACTCTGCCATTTTGGCCTTGCCTATTTATTTGATTTCTTGACTGCTGCTTTCATGGACATTGATTGTGGATTCAAGGAAAATGAAATCCTTGACAACTTTCGTCTTTTCTCCATTTATCATGATGTTGCTAAATGGTCCAGTTGTAAGGATTTTTGTTTTCTTATGTAGAGGTGTAATCCGTACTCAAGGCTATGGTCTTTGATCTTTATCAGTAAGTGCTTCAAGTCTTCCTCACTTCCAGCAAGCAACATTGTGTCATCTGTGTATTGCAGGTTGTTAGTGAGTCTTCATCTAATCCTGATGCTGTGTTCTCTTTCGTATAGTCCAGCTTCTCAGATTACTTGCTCAGCATACACATTGAATAAGTATGGTGAAATAGTAAAGTCTTCATGTACCCCTTGTCTGATTTTAAACCATACAGTATTGCTTTGTTCTGTTTGGATGACTGTCTTTTGGTCTACATACAGGTTCCTCATGAACACAATTAAATGTTTTTTGTTCATTTGTTTGTTGTTGTTGTTTTTTTAATTGTGATTGAATGAAAATGTACACTCTCATATAAATTTGCATGCTCACCTATATGCAACTCCCCCTGCTCTCTCTGTCTGGTGACAGCACACTCTTCCTCTCTGCTTCATACATGACCTAACCTCCCAATAGTCTTCTATCCCCTCCTCTCCATCCACTCCCCTTCCTTCAGTAAGAGGTCAGCAGGATGATATCCTATAGATGCATAGGACCATAAAGTGCCCACAAGGTATGGTTACTCTGCGACACCAAGTCCACTCCATTGCTTTCCGAAGAGTTGGCCTTCATTATGATTTATGGACAAGGGCAGCATCAGGGCCAGAGGCCTTGCTCTCGGGGGAACTCTGAGGCCCCTGGACCATCAGTTGTGGTCTTTTAGTGGAGATCTCAGGGTACATCTCTATTCATTCCTGAGTTGCCAGTGAGGCTAAATTTTCTGAGCTCTATTGCCGCTATCACCAGTGGTGACCAGGCACCATCTGGTTCTTCTGGTCCCAAGTCGATTTAGAGGCCCAGTCGCATGGGTCTGTCTGTCTTTGGGTTCTCTTTCCCTCATGGCATTTTGATCCTTGGAGATCGTCCGATCCTGTTGAGTTGGGACCATTTGCTGTACTCTCAGATGGCAGCTTTTAAGACTCCAGACGTCACTCACCTTTATGGGGTGCAGTGAACCCTCATTAGCAAAATGCTGGTTGTGCCAGTTGGCCTCGATTTCACCTGAGAGCATTGTCCCCAGCCCCCTGCCCCAGCTACTCTGTCCTTGCAATATTGGGTTGGGATGGGAGGAGTACTCAAGTTATGTTGAATTCCAGTTAGTACTATTTTCTTTCTAATGTGTGCTGTTACTGATTTCACTCAGCTGAATTTCTGCCAACTATCTAATCTAAACCCTCCCCCGTCTCATCCTCCCTCCCTCCTAACCGTTGCAGCCATCAAAGAACCTTTTTTTCTATGCATGAGCCTGTTCTTATCATAGAGATCTCGTACAATATTTGTCCTTTTGTTGCTGATTACTTTCACTGTATATGTTCCTCAGTTGAAACCAGGTTATGAGATGTTGCTTTGAAATTCTCATTCTTTGCAGTGTTATCCATAATTTGTCATGATCCACATAGTCAAATGGCTTTGAATAGTCAATAAAACACTGGTCAACAGGTTTCTGGAAATCTCTGCTTGCAGCCAAGTCCTATTTGATGTCTTCTGATTTTGGATTGACTTTCTGACAGTTTCCTGTCAATGTACTACTGCAATCACTTCGAATGATGTTCAGCAGAATTTTACTTCTGTGTCATATTAATAATACTGTTTGATAATTTTTGCTTTCTGTTAGATCACCTTTCTTCACAACGGGAAAAAATATGGTTCTCTTCAGTATGTAACTAGCTGTCTTCCAAATTTCTTGGTGTAGATGAGTGCACACTTTCAGCACTGCACTCATGTGTTGAAACATCTCATTTGCAATTCTCTAAATTCCTGGAGCCTTGTTTTTCATCAGTTCCATCAGTGCAGCTTGAACTTCTCCCTTCAGTACCAGGTTCTTTTTTTTTTTGATCATACACCACCTCTTGAAATGACTGAATATTGACGATTTTTTTTAGATACAGAAATCATTCGTATTCTTTCTGTCTCCTTTTGAAGCTCTGTCTCATTTATTATTTTCATAGAATTCTTCAATATTGTAATTTTAAGCTTCAATTTTTCCCCCAGTTTGAAATATTTAACACAGTCAACAGCCTTTGCTCTATTGATTCTGAAAATTACTACAAATATAGTTTTAAGAAATAAGATTTTTCTTCCTTCTTAGGGTTACTCTCTAAAACCCAGTGCCATGAAGTTGGATCCGACTCAATGGTCACTCTCTAATCTCTTCATATTTTCCATGAAGCTGCTGGACTTATCTCTGAACTCCATAACTTTAACTGGGATAGCTTATATCTTAAGTAATCTGTCCTTTTGAATGATTTTCCTCACTTGATTCTTCAAGTATTTTTTCTGTATCATTTAACTTGTTTATTGGCATAAAGGACAAAAATAGCCCTAGATTATCTTTTTAAGGATCTGCTGCCATAGCCCTCTTTCATTCTTGGTAATGAAAATCTAGCCCTCTTTCATTCTTGGTAATAAAAATCAGCTCTGTCTCCTATTTTCTTGATCAATCCAGCTAAGAAATTATCTTACCCATTTGAATCCATGTTTTTCCCTTTCTGCATGTTTTCTTATCATGAAATGCAGTTGGGTTACCAGCTGGTAACTTTGCAGGCCTGGGTGAGGTCACATCAGAGGAGGAGATGAAGGCTCAAGTGGAGTCAAAGCAAAGTCTATTAGAAGATAAGAGGCTGATAAAGAGGGAATTCAACAACTCAGAAACTGTGTGGACTCAGAAGTGCAAAATAGCCATGGCCACGTGCCCATCCTCAGCTATTTGAAGTGATATTTCCTGGTAATGAATTGTTAAAAGACAATTTCCCAGTACATTTTGCTAAGGTTCAAAGAACTAACAATTTGTGCTATTCAGCTATACATTAAATACATCAGGAAGTTCAGGAAAGTTGAACTATATGGAGACTGTATGTTTGCTTCCAATACTGGAAGTAAGAAACATAGCTTAAGACTCCAGAGAAATTGAAACAGCCTGTGTGGATTGATGGTAAGACTACAAATTACACTGTAAGAGAGGCAAAGTGTGTAAAACTTCACCTTTATTGCTTGAGGATTAGCACCTTTAGTGCTGAGGATTAGGATTAATCCAATTTGCAGCTGGAAATGTATCCATGCCTTACCTCCCATATCTCCGTACCTGGTAGCCAGCCACTTCTGTGGATGCTGAGTGGATTAAAGAGCCCCCACTGATTTTTCTCTGCTTACTTGTGGGGGCGGGGGCGTGGGGACACTTAAAACTGTTTAGCTTTGTTTTGCTCAGCTTCACAGTAAGTTGTCTCAGAGATTTTTATAAATTAACATTTCTGGAGAATCTCTGTAATTCCCAGTGAACATCTCAGACAAGAACTTCAGGTGAGGAGGGCAACATATAGTCACATTATTCAGCAGCTTGGCTCCTGTGTCTGGAGAAATTACAGTACTAAACTACCTGGTGGCTTTCCCAGGCTGTAGGCCCAGGATGCAGGACAAGGTAGGAAAGTAGACCACTGTGTGGTCATAATATCCAACCACCTCCCCTTCAAGAACATAGTGGAGACTTTGATGTGCTAAGGTGAATATACAATAACTCAAGGGCAATGGCTCTGATGACACACATGGCCTGTCTCCCTTATAACAAGTGAACAGCCCAGGCATTTGCTTGACTTACTATTCCTGGCCCTTGTAGGGTGATTAGTGTGGGAAGAGACAAGGGACAGATATGGCAGGACTGGGGATCAGCGACATTGTTCCCCACAACCTGTTGCTTATCTCCCAGTATGAAGGGAAAAATGAATTTTGCTTTAAAATAAAATTTTATTTTCAAAAAGAGTATGCCCCCTGTCTCCCCTTTCAGTTCACTAATGAAGTCACTCTCGAGGTTCACCCTCTAGCCAAAGATTGGACGAAACACAACTAAAAGGGCACCCTAGTCAAGGAACAAGGATTAGAAGATAGGAGAGGACAGGGATAGGGAACTGAAAGTGGAGAAGGAAGAGTGTTAATATATCACAGGGTTGGTAACCAATGTCACAAAACATATACTAATTGTTTCATGAGAAACTAATTTGCTCTGTAAAACTTCATCTAAAGTACAATAATAATAAAATAAATAAAATTTTCTGTTTTTATTTTTTCATTCTGGTCTTCTTCTAAAGGCAGATTTTTTTTTAATTTTTTTATTTTTATTTAACATAACTGAGTGAAAATGTACATTCACATGTAAATTTACATGCACCCCTATATGCAGCTTCCGCTGCTCTCCCTGTCCTGTGACTGAACACTATTCCTCTCTGCTCCATACATGTCTCATCCTCCCAACAGTCTCCTTTCCCCTCCTCTCCTTCCACTCCCCTTCCTCCAGCCAGAGGTCAGCAAGATGATATCCTATAGATGTATAGAAACATAAAGTGCTTCCAACATATGGTTACTCTGCATTGCCAAGTCCATTCCATTCCTGTTAAAGGCAGATTTTTAAAAACATTTTTATTATGGAATTTTCCCAACACATGCAATAAAAGTTAAGAGAAAAATGACTCCTCTTCCCATTGTGCCCATCATTCTTTCCTGCAGTCGTCAGCGTAAATGCTGAGTCTATGCCCCGTGTACCTCCTCTCATGTCCTGTCTTTGACCCCAGTGGAGTATTCTGAAGCAAATTCCACATAGTGTATCCTTTCATTCTTCAGCATGTATCCTAAGATAAGGAAAAAATATGTATATGTAACTGTGATAACCCTTGTTAGTTGCAATTGATTTCCAATTCAGAGAGACTCCGTGAGATTATTAACTGAGATCCATTAAGTTTTCTTGGCTGTAATCTTAATGCAAACTGATGTCAGTCATTTTCTTTCATGGTACTGCCAATCTTTAGATTAGTGGTCAATAACAAAACATTTGAACAACCTGGGACAATCCATAAAACATAACAATTACCTCTAGTTGGGTGTCGTTGAGTTAGTTTAGAATCGCAGTGACACCATATGGCAGAGTAGAACTGCCCCATAGGTTTTCTGGGCTGTAATATTTACAGAAACAGATAGTCAAGTTTTTCCTGTAGAGCTGCTGAGTACACTCAGACTATCAACCTACTGGTCAGTGGCTGAAGGCTTAAGCACTTGTGTTATCAAACCTGCTTAGTATCTATTTAATATTATGTAATATCAAGTCAGCGTTTCCATTTTCTTATTGTTCCACAAAAACCTCTTTACAGATATTTTGTTCAAAATATGGTTTGAATACATTCTGTATAATATACCTAGCTAACATGTATCAGGTCTCTATTTTGTATTAATTTCAGCCTAAAATACATACTGTAAAGTCCACTGATTTTCAGTGCTTGCTTGATGAATGTAATAGATACATGCCTGCGGCAGAAAATCACTGATTATATCAAGAGGAAGGCATTTCCAGCACCATGTTCCTTCTTGCTCCATGCAGCACACACCGCCTCTCCAGAAGCTACCTCTAGCTTCTCTCAATATGAATCTACTCACCTGTTTTCAATTTGTTAACAGAATTGGACACACAGTATATACTAGTCGACATTTGGTTCCATAGTCAATTTCTCATCTCAGAGTCACCTATGTTGCTGTAGTTGTTTTATTTAACTTTGCTTACTCTGTAGTATTTACCTGATGAATGCCACAGTTTATTTTATTTTATTTTTTTATTAAATAAAAAATGAAAGTGTACATACTCTGCTTGCAATATTGGGTTAAGATGGGAGGAGTACACAAATTGTGTTGAAGTCCCATTAATACTGATCTTCTTACTAATGTGTATTGTCATCAATTTCACCCAACCAAATTTCTAACAGCTGTCTAATCTAAACACTCGCCCCTCACCCTTCTAGCCTCCCACCCTCCCCACCCTTGTAGCTGTCAAAGAGTCTTTTCTGTTATGTATGAGTCTGCTTTTAAGTTTTCATCATAGAGGCCTCATATAATAATTGTCCTGTTGCTGATTAGTTTCACTCAACAGAGTGTCCTCCAGTTGAGACCAAATTGAGAGATGTTTCCTGCTGTCATCGTTGTTCTGTATCATTGCATAGTATTCCATTGAGCACATATACCAAAGTTTATCCATCCATTCTTCTGTTGTTGAGTGTCTGAATTGATTCCATCTTTTTGCTATCCTGGACTGTGCTGCAATGAACATTTATGTGCATGTATCAGTTGGTGTCAATGGCCTTGATTCTGTAGTATATATTCCAAGCAGAGGAATTACTGGGTCAAATGGTATATCTATATCCACTATTTTAAGGTAATGCCAGATTGCTTTCCCAAGAGGATGCACCATTCTGCAATTCCACCAACAGTGTAGGAGAGTTCCAGTCTCTCCACAGCCTCTCCAACATTTAGTGTTTTGTGTTTTTTTGGATCATGGCCAATCTTGTTGGGGTGAGATGGTATCTCATTGTCATTCTGATTTGAGTTTCTTTAATAATTAATGATCGTCGGCATGTCCACGTGTGTTTTTTGGCTGCCTGGATCTCCTCTTTAGAGAAGTGACTGTCCATCTCCTTCGCCCACTGCTTAATTGGATGATTTGTCTTTTTCTTGTTGATATTTTGTAGTACCTTATAGATTGTGGAGGTGAGGCGTCGGTCTGACATATAGTTGCCAAATATTTTTTCCCATTCTGTAGGTGGTCTTTTAACTCTGTTGATAAAGTCTTTTGATGAGCAAAAGTGTTTGATTCTTATTAATTGCCATTTATCTGTTTTCTCTTCTGATGAATGTGTTTTGTTTGTCAGGTTTTGAAGTCTGTCTATATTGCATATTAAAACTTCCATTGTTGACACTATTTTATCTTGGATGAGCTTTATCATTTTAGCTTTTATGTTTAGATCATTTTCCACCAGGCGCTCCTTGTGTACTCAATGGGGCAGTTCTACTCTGTCCTCTAGGGTCCCCGTGAGTCAGACCTGACTCGATGACACAAGGATCCAATTTGAGTTGATTTTTGTATGAGGTGTGACATATGGGTCTTGTTTCAATTTTTTGCAGATGGATATCCAATTACGCCAGCACCATTTGTTAAAGAGACTGTTCTTACCCCAGTTTAAAATCTTAAGACCTTTGTCAAATATCAGCTGTTCATAGGAGGATAGTGGCATCTCTGGGGTCTCTACTTTGTTCCATTGGTCTATATGTCTCTTTTTGTATCAGTACCAGGCTGTTTTGACTACTGTGGCAGTGTAATAAGTTTTAAAGTCAGGTAGTGAGAGGCCTCCCAGTGTGTTATCCTTTTTCAGTAGTGTTTTTACTTATCTAGGGCTTCTTCCCTTTCCAAATAAAGCTGATAATTTGTTTCTCTATCCCATTAAAAAATGTTGCTGGAATTTGTATTGGGATTACATTATAGAAGAAGATTGCTTTGGACAAAATAGACATTTTCACAATGTTGAGTCTTCCTGTCCATGAGCAGGGAAGATTATCCCACTTATGTAAGTCTCTCCTAGTTTCTTGTAGTAAGGTCTTGTAGTTTTCTCTGTAAAGATCTCTTATTTCTCTAGTTAGATTTATTCCTAGGTATTTTATCTTCTTGGGGGCAATAGTAAATGATATTGATTTGGTGATTTCTTCTTTAATAGTTTCACTGTTGGTATAAAGGAATCCTATTGATTTCGTTATGATTATCTTGTATCCCGATACTTTGCTGAATTCTTCTATTAGCTCCAATAGTTTACTTACGAATTTCTTCGGATTCTCTGTGTAAACAGTCATATCATCTGCAAAGAGGGAAATCTTTACTTCTTCATTGCCAATACGGATGCCTTATATTTCTTTGAGTTGTCTAATTGCTCTGGCTAGAACTTCTAGCACAATGTTGAATAGAAGTGATGAGAGCAGGCATCCTTGTCCAGTTTCCTTCTCAAAGGGAATTCTTTCAGTGATTCACCATTCAGGGTGATGAAAGCAGTTGGCTTTGCATAGATGCTACAGATTATATTGAAGAATTTCCCCTTTATTCCTGTTTTTCTGAGAGTTTTAAGCATGAATGGATGTTGAACTTTGTCAAATGCCTTTTCTACATCAATTGACAAAATCAGGTGATTTTTATCTTTTGTATTATTAATATGGTTGATTACATTAATTGTTTTTCTGATGTTGAACCAGCCTTGCATCTCTGAAATGAAACCGCTTGATCATGATGAATTATTTTTTTATATGGTGTTCAATTCTATTGGCTAGAATTTTGTTGAAGATTTTTGCATCTAGATTCATGAGTGACACTGGTATGAAATTTTCTTTTTTTGTAGGCTCTTTCCCTGGTTTTGGTATCAGGCTTATGCTGGCTTCATAGAACGAATTTGGAAGTATTTCATCTCTTTCTATGATGTGAAATAGCCTCAATAGTATTGGAGTTAATTCTTCTCTAAAAGTTTGGCAGAATTCTTCAGTGAAGCCATCTGGGCCGAGACTTTTTTCAATTGGTAGATTTTTTATAACTTTTCAATCTCTTCCTTTGTGATAGATTTATTAATTTCATCTATTTCTCCTTGTGATAGTCTTGGTGAGTCATATGAGTCTAGAAATTTGTCCATTTTCTCCAGGTTTTCATACCTGTTAGAGTATAGCTTTTCATAGTATTCTGTTATGATATATTTTATTTCAGTTGGGTCTGTTGTAACATCTCCCAACTCATTTCTTAATCAGGTTATTTGTATCTTCTGTTTTTCTTTTGTGAGCTTAGCTAATGGTGTATCAATTTTGTTGATCTTTTCGAAGAACCAGCTTTTGGTTTTGTTAATTTTTTCAATTGTTTTTCTATTCTCTAATTCATTTAGTTCTGCTCTAATTCTTATAATCTCTTTTCTTCTGGTGCCTGAGGGGTTCCTTTGTTGCTTTCTTTCTACTTGTTCAAGCTGTGAGGTTAATTCTTTAATTTGTGCTCTTTCTTCTTTCCGGAAGTGACCTCTGAGCACTGCTTTTGCTGTATCCCATAAATTCTGGTGGATGTGTTTTCATTCTCATTTGAATCCATAAATTTCTTGAATGTGCCTTTAATTTCTTTTATAACCCAAGGCTTTATGAGCAAAATGTTGTTCAGTTTCCACAAGTTTGAATTTTTACCTATGAATTTTCTGTTAATGATTTCAACTTTTATAGCTCTGTGGTCCAAGAAAGTACTTTGCAATAAATCAATGGTTTGGATTTTATAGAGAATTGTTTTATGACCTAACATATGGTCTGTTCTGGAGAATGTTACATGTGCTTTGGAGAAGAAGGTGTATTTATCTGCTGATGGATGAAAAGATCTGTATATGTCGATAAGGTCAAGTTGGTTGATTATTGCAATAAGATCTTCTGTATCTTTACTGAGCTTTTTTCTGGATGATCTATCCTTAACTGAAAGGGAAGCGTTAAAGTCCCCAATTATTATTGTGGAATGATCAATCTCATTTTTCAATGTTGTCAGTATTTGTTCAATGTATTTAGGTGCTTTGGTGTTGGGTGCATAAATATTTAATATTGTTAAGTCTTGCTTGAGTATTGAACTTTTCAGCAATAAATAGTGACCATCCTTGTCCACAATAGTGGATTTTACATTAAAATCTATTTTATCGGAAATCAATATTGCCACACCTGCTCTTTTTTGTGTATTGTTAGTTTGATATATGTTATTCCAACCTTTAATTCTCAACTTGTTCTTATCTTTAAGTCTAAGGTGTGTTCCTTGTAAGCAACATATAGATGGGTCATGTCTTTTGATCCAGGATATCACTCACTGTCTCTTTGCTGTAGCGTTCAGTCCATTTACATTCAATGTGGTTATTGATAGGTGTATGTTTAGTGGTGTTATTGTGATGTGTTTATTTTTGTGTTGATGTTTTCTCTGTTGTTCTTATTAATCTGTTCTGGGACATTCTTCTTTATGGATTGTATGAGTGTTGATTTTATATTCATTGAGACTCCTGTATTGCCTTTCTTAATTTGAAATAATGTATTGTTAATCTGTTTTATGGCTACCTGTATTATCCCCCTTAACATACATTTATTGAAATCAATTTTAACTATTTTTTACATCTGACGCTTTCTCTGCATCAAAAACAATTGTAACTATTGTAGTGTACCCCTCTTTCAGCCAAGCCAAGTGCCATCGAGTCAGATCCGACTCATGGCGATCCTAAGGGCCAGGATAGAACTGACCCCCGATGATATTATAGTTGTCATGTTATGATCATAGATTCCCTTATTATAATACTGTAGCTTTTGGCTTGGTTTGGTGAAGTTTTGTGCCTTCCTTAACTGATTAGAAATTTGGATGAAGTGCCTTGAATTATCACCTAAAGCATACATTTATGGAAGAGCTTCTTTCATTATTTCATGTAATTTTGGTTTAGTTTTTATGAATTCTTTAAACTTCTCTTTATTTTCAAAAGTCTTAATTTCACCATTATATTTGATAGACAATTTTTCAGGATAAATAATTCTAGGATGGAAGTTTTTCTCATTCAGGGCTTTGAATGTGTCTGCCCTCTGTTTTCTAGCCAACATTGTTTCGGCAGAAAAGTCAGATGAAAGTCTACAGGGTTTCCCTCAGAATGTTAGTTCTGCTTTGAGTCTTGCTGTCTTCAGAAGCATCTGTTTATGTTTTAGCTTATAAAGCTTCATTATAATATACCCTGACATCCTTCTTTTTGGATCTAATTTTTGCCGCGTTCAATAAACATCTTGGATATCTATGTTCTCTTTGATCATAATCTCAGGAAAGTTTTCTGTCAGCATTTCTACAGCAATATTCTCTATGTTGTCATTAATCCTTCCTTGTTCAGGAACTTCAATTAAATGTAAATTATTCCTCTTCATGGAATCCCACGTGTTTCTTATTTCTTTTCTCTGATTTCACCTCATAAATGCTGGTGTTCATTACTTTGTCTTCTAGGTCACTGATTCTAACTTCCATCTGTTCAATCCTACTCTTTTGGCTTTGAATAGAATTATCCAGTTCTGTAATTTTGTTATTAATCTGATATATTTCAGATTGTTGATGTTGTAACATTTCAAATAGTTTACCAAATTTTTCATTTTGTTCTATTGCATTTTGTTTAATCTCTAGCAGGGTTTTATATATAACTCTTTTGTATTCAACTTCTGTTAGACACAGAAAGGCTTCTTCATCTGGGAAATTTTTTTAATCTTAGGGAATTTTCTGGAACATCTGAAGGCTGTTTCTTTAAATGATTAATTATGGTCTGCTGCCTGTGCACCATCTAGATACTATTTGATTTCTGTGATAACGGATCTAAGAGCATTGTTAGTCACCAGCTGTCTCTATTACTCTAGTGATTTGTTTGCCCTAGGTGGACTCTCAAGGGTGGAAGACTCTGCTTATCAGGTAGCAAAGAGGCTGCTCTGTTTATGGAGAAACTGGGGGCTGTCATCCAATCTTACAATGTGAGTGCGAAAAAAGAGGCAGGAAGAGTTGAGGCTTTTCAATAGAGAAATGTTCAGGGAAAAATACAAGCCTCTCAGCCTTAAAAGTAAACTGCACTGCTATGCAGGGAGCTGTCCAGGTGCTGAACTGGGAGCTGGGAGCTGTCCAACAGGCTGGTCTGAACAGGCAGTCGGGAACAGCAGACTTCACCTGCCAGCTTATAATGAAAGCATGTTACCATTACCAGCCGTTTGCGGAAGCTGCTGTTCTCTGTTACAATGAAGCAGCAGAAGCAGAGGTCGGATGGTTGCTGGATCATTTTTGAGAGGAGAAGATGAGTCCAATACTGTTGCCCAGTCAAATGTGTTAGGTTCTAAGGCTCCCCAGATATTCAATGCTCCATAAAAAATATCATCCAGGCCTTAGTTCTCAGAGGGAAATAAGGAGATGTCTGTTTACTCCGCCATCCTGTAACAGAATCTATTTTTTGTTTTATGTTGATTGAGATTGTTTCTATAGGGCTATTATAAATAACACTGCTATTAAATGTTCTTGTCCAGGTTTCTTTTTTTTCTTAAAGATAATCACCTCTATATGGAATGTCTGGATAATAGTAAAGCTGTAGTTTAGCCTTTGGAAATACTCCCAGTTTGTGAAATTCGTGTTCACCATTTCCTAAGAAAACTTGATGTGATAGATAAGGTTCTGTGTCAACTTGGCCAGGAGATAACTCTCAGTGGTTTAGAAGTTATGATGTATTTTGGTCATTGTTGTTTTTAGGTGCTGTCGAGTCAGTTCCAATTCATAGCAACCCTGTGAACAACAGAATGAAACATTGCCTAGTCTTCTGTCTTGTCCACAGTCGTTTCTATGCTTAAGTCCATTGTTGGGGCTACTGTGTCAATCCATCTTGTCAAGGGTCTTTCTCTTTCACTGACCCTCCAATCTGCCAAGCATGATGTCCTTCTCCGGGGACTAGTCCTTCCTGACAACATGCCCAAAGTATGTAAGACACAGTCCTGTCATCTTTGCTTCCAAGGAATACTGGTTGTACTTCTTCCAGGACAGATCTGTTTGTTCTTTTGGTGGTCCATGGTACATTCAGCATTCTTCTCCAGCACCACAGTTCAAAGGCATCAATTTTTCTGTCTTCTCTGTTCATTGCGCAGCTTTCACATGCATATGTTGCAATTGAAAATACCATGGTCAGATGCATTTTAGTCTTCAAGGTGATATCTTTACTTTTCAATATTCTAAAGAAGTCCTTGGCAGCATATTTTCCCAATGTAATGCATCTTTTAATATCTTGACTGCTGTTTCTATGGGTGTTGATTGTGGACACACATAAAATGAAATCCTTGACAACCTCAACCCTTTCTCCACTTATGATGATATTGCTTACTGGTCCAGTAGTGAGGATTTTTGTTTTCTTGATGTTGAGGTTTAATTCATACTAAGGGCAGTGGTCCCTGATCTTCATCAGTAAGTGTTTCAAATCTTCTTCACTTCCAGCAAGTAAGTGATGTTGTCTGAATAACTCAGGTTTTTAACAAGTCATCCTTCATTCCTGATGCCTTTCTTCTTCATAGAATTCAGCATCTAGGATTATTTGCTTGACATAGAGATTAGAAAGGTATGGTAAAAGTATACAACCCGGATGCACAACTTTTCTGATTTTAAACCATGCAACGTCACCTTGCTTTGTTCACACAACTGCCTCTTGATCCATATACAGATTCCTTAACAGCACAGTGAGGTGTTCTGGAATTCCCATTATCCAGTGTTAGCCATAATGAGTTATGATCCACACACTTGAATGCCTGTGCAGAGTCAGTGAAATACGAGTAAGCATTTTTTTCTGGTATTCTTTGTTTTCAGCCAAGATCCAACTGACATCAGCAATGATATCCCTGGTTCCACAGCCTCTTTTGAATCCAGCTTGAATTTCTGGAAGTTCCTTGTAAATATGCTAGTGCAGTCTCCAAGAAATTTGGAGGATAGCTTCTTGGTCAACTCACTGGAAGAGATCCATATTTGTACCCATTCCAAAGAAAGGTTATCCAACTAAATTCAGAAATCACCAAACAACATTGTTAATATCACCCCAACCCCATTGCTGTCACACAAGTAAAATTTTGCTCAAGATCATTCAAAAGCGACTGCAACAGTATATTGTAGTTGGGTAGCTACTTAATAATGTGATCATCTCCATAATGAGATATGATATAAGGTAATCACTTCCATGATGAGATGTAGTATGAGCAGTCAATCAGTTGAAAGAGAATTTCCTTGGTAGTACTACTTGCATCCAAAATATGTGGATTTTCTGGCAAAGCTCATGGGCTCTTAGTCCTTCAGCTGGTTCCTCATCTGACCTCTGGTTCTTGGAACATGAGGTAGCAGCATACATGCTGATCTTGGGATTCTACAGCATTCACAGCCTGTGAACCAGAGACCTGGTCTGTGACCTGCCAATATTGGGTTCACCTGCACTTGCAGGCATGTGACTGAAGAGAAGCCTCCAATCCAACCCACAGACTAGGGATTTCTAGCCTGTACAACCACATGAACCATTTCCTTGATATAAAACTCTCTGTATAATACTGACACCCTGCACTGTTTTTGCTTCTCTAGAGAACCCACAATAAGATATTTGGTATAGTGTTGTGAGGTGTCATCATATTAGTTCCAATTCATAGTGACTCTATGTAAAACAGAACAAAACACTGCCCAGTCCCACACCATGCCCACAATCTTTTGTTATGCTTGAGCCCACTGTTGCAGCCACTGTTTCAATCCATCTTGTTGAGAATCTGTCTTTTTTTGGCTGACCCTCTACTCCACAAAACATGATGTTCTTCTCTAGGGACTGATTCCTCACAACAACATGTCAAAGTATAAAAGACTATGTCTTTCTACAAGGATAGTCTCACTATCCTTCCTTCTAAAGAGCACTTTGTACTTGTTTCAAGACACATACGTTCATTCTTTTGGTAGTCCATAGTATAGTTAATATTCTTCTCCAACATCACAGTTCAAAGACATGAATTCTACCGTCATCTTTATTCACTGTCCAGTTTTCATACGCATGTGATGTGATTGAAAATACCACAGATTGAATCAGGCATATCTTAGTCTTCAATACTTTGCTTTCCAATACTTTAGAGAGGTCTTTTGCAGCAGATTTTGTCAACACAATCCATCTTTTGATTTCTTGACTGCTGCTTCCATGGGTGTTGATTGTGGATCCAAGTAAAGTGAAATTCTTTTTCTTTTTTTTTTATTATGACTGATTGAAAATGTACATTCCCATGTAAATTTACATGCCCACCTATAGGCAGCTTCCATTGCTCTCCCTGCCCAGCGACAACACACTATTCCTCTCTGCTGCATATATGTCTCATCCTCCCAACGGCTTTGGGGTTCCCCTGGGAGCATGGCCCCTGGCCCTGATGCCGCCTTTGTCCATAAATCATAATGAAGGTCCACTCTTTGAACACGAATGGATTGGACTTGGCAATGCAGAGTGACCATATATTGGATGCACTTTATGGTTCTATGCATCTATAGGATATCATCCTGCTGACCTCTGGCTAAATGAAATTCTTGATGACCTCAAACTTTCTCCATTTATCGTGGTCTTGTTTATTAGTCCAGTTGTTAGAATTGTTGTTTTCTTGGTGTTGCAGTATAACCCATACTGAACAATGTGGTCTTTGACCTTCATCAGGAATTGTTTCAAATCCTCTTCACTGTCAGCAAGAAATATTGTGTCATCTATATAATACCGGCTGTTAATAAGTCTTCCTATGTCATGGTTTTAATTGTGTCCCCCAAAAATGTGTGTGGCAATTTGGCTAGGCTTTGATTCCTGGTATTGTGTGTTGTTACTTTATTATGTAGACCCTGCATCTACGATATTAATGAGGGAGGATGGGCGGTGGCAGTGTTTGTGGGGTAGGACTCAATGTGTAAGATTGTGTTGCACATTCAGGCAATCTTCTGGTACATAAAGGTAAGGGAAGCAAGCAGAGAGCTGGGTACCTTATACCACCAAGAAGCAGTGCCAAAAGTTGAATGCATCTTTTGGAAAGGCCTGCTGTTCCCTGTACCCCAGAAGCTCTCAGTCCATGAGAAGACTGACAACAAGAACAATCTCCAGAGCCCACAGAGAAAGACTTCTCCTAGAGCTGACACACTGAATTTGGACGTTTAGTCTAGTATACTGTGACAAAATAAAATTTCACTTTTTATAGCCAAGCACCTGTAGTATATCGTTTTTCTTTTTCAGTTGTGATTAAGTGAATGCATACAATCCAAATTAAATTTGCACGCCCACCTACCTGCAGCTCCCTCCACTGTCCTTGCCCAGTAAGAGCACATTCCTCCTTTCTGTTCCATACATGTCATCTCTTCTTAACAATCTCCCATACACTACTCTCCACCCTCTCCTCTCCCTTCTAGCAAGAGGCCAGTAGAACAGCATCCTATAAACCCACAGAACCATAAAGTACACACACCAAATGATCAAACTGTGTGCCTGAGTCCAATCTATTTCTGTGTGAAGAGTTGACCTGAGTAATGTTTTGTGGTCAGGGGCAGCAGTAGGTCTACGAGTCATGCTCCCAGGGGAACTCCCAGGCCAGCAGACCATCAACTGTAGTCTTTTAGTGGAGTTCTTGAGGGGTATCCTTCTTTTTCTCATGTTGACACTAAGACTCGACATTGTGTGCCACATCACAGCTGCCTTTGGTGATGGCTGGGCACCATTTGGTTTCTCTGGTCACATGTTGATACAGTCACCCATTCACGTGGGTCCTTCTCTCTCCTGGACTCTTTTTCCATCATGTCTTTGTTGTCCTTGGTGATCGTCTTTCTGTCTGAGTTGGGACTATTTCGAGTATCTCAGATGGCAGCTTGCTAGCTTTTAAGATTCCTGATGCCATTCACCAATATGAGACTCAGAAGACTCTCTTAGAAATAGCCTAGTTATGCCATTTGGCCTCAATGTTCCTTGAGAGCATGGTAGCCAGATCACAGACCCTGATACTCTATCCTTGCAATACTGTGTTAAGATTAGAAGACTTCTGAGTTTATGCTGAAGTTCGATTGAGTTTATCTTCTTTCTGCTGTGTGTTGTCACTACTTTCACCTAGCCAAATTTCCAGCAACTCTCTCCCTCCCTTCCTTCCCTTACAGCCATCGAAGAATCTTTTATTCTGTACATGGATCTGTTTTTAAAACCTCATAGTAGGAGTCTCAAACTGTATTTATACTTGTGCTGCTGATGGATTTCACCCAGCACAGTGTCTTCCAATTCTAACCAGGTTATGAGATGCTTGCTAAAATCATCATTGTTCTTTATTATTGGATAGTGTTCCATTGAGTATATGTACCATAGTTTGTTTATCCATTCATCTGTTGCTGGGCATCTGGGTTGATTCTGTCTTTTAGCTATTATGGACTGTGCTGCAATATACATTCATGTGCATGTATCTGTTCATGTGACTGCCCTTGATTCTGTAGGAGATATTCTGAGCAGTGAAATTACTGGATCAAATGATATATCTATTTTCATCTTATTAAAGAAGCACCAGATTGCTTTCCAAAGAGGTTGCACCATTTTGCAATCCCACCAGCAGTGTAAGAGAGTTCCAATTTCTACACAGCCTCTCCAGCATTTGTTGTTTTGTGTTTTCTAGATCATGGCCAATGTTTGTGGAGTAAGATGGTATCTCATTATGATTCAGATTTGAATTTCTCTAACAGCTAATGATCATGAGCATTTCCTCATGTGTCTTTTGGCCGCTTGGATGTCCTCTTTGGTGAAGCGTCTCTCCATCTCCTTTGCCCATTGCTTAAATGGGTTATTTACCTTTATCTCATTGGTATTTAGCAGTACCTTGTAGATTATGGAGATTAGATGTTGGTATGATAAATAGTTGCCAAATATTTTTTCCCATTCTGTAGGTGGTCTTTTAATTCTTTTGATAAAGTCTTTATCTGAACAAAAATGTTTGATTTGTAGTAGTTTCAATTTATCTATTTTCTCTTCTATTGGTTGTGCTTTGTCAGATTTTGAAGTCTGTCTATGCTGTGTATTAAAATTTCCATTGTTGACCCTATTTTTTCTCACATGATCTTTATTGTTTCAGGTTTTTTATTTAGGTCTTTTATCCAATTTGAGTTAGTTTTTGTGTAAGGTGTAAGAGATGGGCATTGTTTCAATTTTTTGCAGATGGATATTCAATTTTGCCAGCATCATTTGTCAAAGAGTCTGTTTTCACCCCAGTTTGCTGTCTTAGGGCCTTTGTTGAAATACCAGCTGTTCATAGAAGGATAGTGGCATCTCTGGGGTCTTAACTCTGTTCCATTGGTCTGTATGTCTCTGTTTGTATCAGTACCAGGCTCTTTTGACTACTGTAGCTGGTTAATAGCTTCCAAGGTGTGAGGCCTCCTACTTTGTTCCTTTTCTTCTCTAGTGTTTTGCTTATCCTGGGTTTCTTCCTTTTTCGAAATACGTTGATGACTTGTTTCTCCATCTCATTGAAAAATGTCACTGGAATTTGTATTGGGATTGCATTGGATATGTAGGTTGCTTTGGGTAAAATAGACATTTTAACAATGCTAAGTCTTCCTATCCATGAACAGAGTACGTTTCTCAATTTATGTTAAGTCTCTCTTGGTTTTCTGCAGTAAGGTCTTGTAGTTCTCTCTGCATAGGTCTCTTATTGCCTTAGTTAGAATTATTCCTAGATATTTTATCCTCTTGGAGGCTATAGTAAATACTATTGACTTGGTGATTTATTCTTTAATGATCTCTTTCTTGATATAAAGGAAATTTACTGATTTACTTAAGTTTATCTTACATCCTGATACTTAGCTGAACTCTTCTATTAGTTTGAGTAGTTTACTAATGGATTTTTTTAGGATTCTCTGAGTATGCAATGATATCATCTGCAAATAGGTAGAATTTTACTTCTTTGCTGATATGGATGCCCTTTATTTCTTTGTCTTGTCTAATCACTCTGATTAGAACTTCTCGTACAATGTTGAATAGAAGCAGTGACAGTGGGAATCCTTGTCTAGTTTCTGTTCTCAAGGGGAATTCTTTCAGTCTCTCTCCATTGAGGATGATATAGGCAGTTGGCTTTGCATAGACACCCCTCATTGTATTGAGGAACTTGCCTTTTGTTCTTACTTTGCTGAGAGTTTTTAGCATGAATGGGTGTTGGACTTTGTCAAATGCCTTTTCTGCATCAACTAACAAACAGGTGATTCTCGTCTTTTGTGTTATTTATATGGTTAATGTTAACTGTTGTTCTGATGTTGAATCAGCCTTGCATCCCTGGTATGAATCCCACTTGGCCATGATGAATTATTTTATTTTTTGTATATATTGTTGGATTCTATTGGCAAGGATTGTGTTGAAGATTTCTGCATCTAGGTTCATGAGTGACATAGGTCTGCAATTTTCTCTTTTTGTGAGATCTTTCCCTGGCTTTGTTATCAGGGTTATGCTGGCTTCATAGAATGAATTTGGGAGTATTCCATCCCTTTCTATGTTGAGACATATTCTCACTACTATTGGAGTTAACTTTTCTCTAAAAGCCTGGTAGAATTCTGCTGTGAAGCCATCTGGACCAGGACTTTTTTGGCTGGTGGTTGTCGTGAGTTAAATTACATTCCCCTCAAAATATGTGTAGCCATGTCGCTGGGCCATAATTCCCAAAATTTTATGATTGTCCTCCATTTTGTGATTTTCCTGTGTTGTATGTAAAAGGTTTAGGGTGGGACTGTAAATCTCTTCATTAGGTTCACCTCTGTGCTGCACTGTAAAGGGAGTTTGCCTGGAGTAAGGCGTGCACCACTCTGTGTCATTTTGTACTACAAGAGATAAAAGGAAAGGGCAGAAAGCAGAGAGTGGGAAACCTTATGCCATCAAGCAAACAGCAGTGGGAGGAGACCATGTCTTTCAGACCTGAGATTCCTGTGCTAAGATACTGCCTGAACAAAGACTGATACAACACAAGGATTTTCCTCCAGAGCCAGCAAGGGGGAAAGCCTTCCTCTGGAGTGGACATTCTGAATTGAAACTTGTAGCCTACTAGACTGTTAAAGCCATCCACTTTATGGTATCTCTGTTAGAGAAGCACTAGGTGACTAAAACAGTATTTTTTGGAGGACTTTTTCAATCTCTTCCTCTGTGATGCATTTATTAAGTTGTTCTGTTTCTCCTTTCGATAATTTTGGCAGGTGATATGAATCTAGGAATTTGTTCTTTTCCTCTAGATTTTCAAATCTGTTAGAATACAATCTTTTGTAGTATTCTGTTATGATATTTTTTATTTCAGTTGGATCTGTTGTGACAGTTCCCATCTCATTTCTTATTCAAGTTGTTTCCTCTCCTGTTTTTCTTTTGTAAGTTTAGCCAGTGGTTTGTCAATTACGTTGATCTTTTCACAAACCAGCTTTTGGTTTTGTCAATTTTTTCAATTGTTCTTCTATTCTCTACTTCATCTAGTACTGCTCTAATTTTTATGATCTGTATTCTTCTGGTGCCTGAGGGATTCCTTTGTTGCTCTCTTTCTCCTTGTTCAAGCTGTAGGGTTAGTTCTTTGGTTTTCTTTCTTTTGGATGTGTGCATTTATAGAGATAAATTGACCTCTGAGCACTGCTTTAGCTATATTTCATAGATTTTGGTCAGACACGTTTACACCCTCATTTGAATCCATAAATTTCTTTATTTCATCCTTGATTTTTTCTATAACCCATGGTTTGTTGAGCAAGGTGTTGTTCAGTTTCCCTGAGTTCAAATTTCTATGCTATTTCTGCTATTGACTTAGACTTTTACAGTTTTATGGTTTGAGAAGATACTTTGCAATAATTCAGTGGTTTGGATTTTGTTGAGATCTACTTTATGTACTAAAACATGGTCTATTTTTGAAAATGTTACATGTGCATTAGATAAGAAGGTATACTTACCTGTTGATGAATAAAAAGTTTTGTGTCTTTCAATGAGACCTAATTGATTAATTGTTGGAATATGATCTTCTGTATCCTAACAGTGATGATTTTTAGGAAACATCTCATAACCTGCTTTCAGTTGGAGAACATTATGTTGAGTGAAAGTAGTCAGTGACAAAAGGACAAGTATCGTATGAGACCCCTGCAATAAGAACTGAAAACCAGACTCATGCATAGAAGCAAAGACTCTTTGATGGCTGCAAGTGTGGGGAGGGAGGGAAGGTGATGGAGGGTTTAGATTAGATAGTTGACAGAAATTTGATTGGGTGAAAGCAGTGACAGTACACATTAGAAAGAAGATCAATTGTAACTGGACTTCAACATAGCATGATTACTCCTCCCATCTTAACTCAATACTGGAAGGACAGAGTAGCTGGGGAGGGGGTCTGGGGACAATGCTCTCAGGGGAAATTGAGGCCAATGTGCACAACTAGCATTTTGCTAAGAGATTCTTCTGCACCCCCCATTGGTTCATGGTGTCTCAGATATTTAAAGCTGCCAAGCTGCCATCTGAGGTACACCAAATGGCCCCAGCTTAGCAGGAACAGATGATCACCAAGGACCAAAATGACATGGGAGAAAGAGAACCCAGAAGACAGAGAGACCCAGGTGAGTGGGTGACTACATTGACATGTGACTGGAAGAACTGGATGGTGCCTGGCCACCACAAGTGATAGCCATGATGGGATTTACAAAATTGAGTCTCACTGGCAGAACAAGAATAAAATGGGATGCACACTGATAGGTCCACTACAAGACCACAACTGATGGTCCAAGGACCTCAGAGTTCCCCTGGGAGTATGGCTCCTGACCCTGATGCTGCCTCTGTCCATAAATCATAATGGAGGTCAACTCTTCGGACACGAATGGATTGGACTTGGTGGCACAGAGTGACCATATCATGTGTGCACTTCATGGTTCTATGCATCTATAGGATGTTGTCCTGCTGACCTCTTACTGGAGGCAGGGGAGAGGGTAGAGAGGAGGGGATAGGAGACTGTTGGGAGGATACGACATGTAGAGAATGGAGAGGAAGAGTGTGCTGTCACCGGGCAGGGAGAGTAGTGGGAGCTGCACATAGGTGGATGTGCAAATTTATATGGGAATGTACACTCAATCATAATATAAAAAAAAGAAAAGAAAACAAAGATCTGTGTTTTTACTGAGCTTTTTGCTAGATGATTTGTTCATTATTGAATAGTTGGAGTGTTGAAGTCTCCAACTATTATTGTGGAGTGAGCCATCTTATTTTTCAATGTAGTCAGTGTTTTTTGATGTATTTATATGCTCTATTATTAGTTGCATAGGTATTTAATATTGTTAAGTCCTGTTGTGTGTTAAAACTTTCAGCCATAAATAGTGACCATACTTGTCCATGATGGTGGATTTTACATTAAAGATCTGTTTTATCTAAGATTAATATTGTCACACCTGCTCTTCTTTGTATATTTTTAGTTTGATACATATTATTCTATCCTTTAATTTTCAGTTTGTTCCTATCTTTAAGTCTAAGGTATGTTTCTTGCAAGCAACATATAGACAGATCTTGTCTTTTGATCCAAGTTGTCACTCATTGTCTCTTTATTGTAGAGTTCAGTCCATTTACATTCATTGTAATTATTAATAAGTATTTGTTTATTGCTGTCATTGTGATGTATTTATTTTTGTGTTAGTGTTTTCTATGTTTCTTTTTGTATTCTATTCTAGGGCGTTCTTCTTTATGGGTTGACTTTTCATCTTTGTTGATGTTGATTTTTGTGGTTGTTGAGACTCCTGTATTATGTTTCTTGTTTTGATATATTGCATTGTTATTTTGCTTTGCAGCTACCCCTGTGATCTTCCTTAATATTCTAAGTCTAAATCCAATTTTAACTTCTACATACCTTTTTAACTTCTTCTCCGTCTGTGTCATGGATCGAATTGTGTCCCCCCAAAAATATGTGTAGCCATGTGGCTGGGCCATGATTCCCAGTATCTTGTGACTGTCCACCATTTTGTGGTTTTCCTAAACTGTATGTTAAAAGATTACGGTGGGGCTGTAAATCCCTTCATAGGATTACCTCCCTGTGCTACTGTAAAGGGAGTTTCCCTGGAGTATGGCTGGCCTCACCCTTTATCCTTTCATCCTATGAGAGATAAACAGACAGAGAAGCAAGCAGAGAATTGGGAACCTCATACCATCAAGAAAGTAGCACCAGGAGAAGAGCGCATCCTTCAGACCTGAGGTTCCTGTGCCAAGATGCTCCCTGGACAAAGACTGATGCAATACCGGGCTTTCTTCTAGAGCTGACAAGGGGAAAAGACTTCCCCTGGAATGGACTCCTTGAATATGGACTTGTAGCCAACTGGACTGTGTAAGAATAAACCTTCATTTGTTAAAGACATCCGCTTTGTGGTATTTCTGTTATAGCAGCCCTAGCTGACTAAAACAATCTGAAAGAACTGTAAGTACTGTAGCATATCCCTCTTCTTTAGTGTGATGGTGTTATAGTTTCATGATATGATCACTGGTTCCCTTCTTTCAGTGTCGTAGCTTTGAGTCAGTTTTGTGTGTTCCCTAACTGGGTAGGGTTCTGGATGTTATGTCCTGCTTTGCCTCTTTAAACATATACTTAATGTTATTGTTTTTTCTAAGCCAAGAGCTTCTTTTAGTATTTCTGGTAGTTTTCACTTGGTTTTTACAAAGTCCCTAAGCTTCTGTTTATCTGTGAATGTCTTAATTTCATCTTCATATTTGAAAGACAGTTTTGTAGGTTACATAATTCTTGGTTGGAAATTTTTCTCCATCAAGGCTTTGAAGGTGTCATCCCGCTGCCTCCTTGCCTACATTATTTCTTTCAGGAAGCCAGATGAAAGACTTTAGGGCTTCCCTCTGGATGTTAGCTTTGCTGTGAGTTTTTCTGCCTTTAAGAGTTTCTGCTTATGTCTTGGTGTCTTTCTTTTGAGGTCTAGTTTTTGTGGTGCTTGATACATGTTTTGGATATCTATGTTCTCTTCTTTCATAATCTCAGGGAAGTTTTCTGTCAGCAACTCACCAACAATACTCTGTATTTTCAACTACATCTTCCCCCACCCCATTCAGAGACTCCAATTAATTGTAATTATTCCTCTTTATAGAATCTCAGATGTTTCTTAATGTGTCTTCATTTTTCTCATTTCTTTTCTCTGATTTCTTCTCATAAATACTGGTGTCTGTTGCTCTATCCTCAGGGTCACTAAGTCTGGCTTCTATCTCCTCATTTCTGCTCTTTTAGCTTTGGATTGAATTATCTAATCCTATAATTTTGTTACTGATCTGCTGAATTTCAGAATGTTGATGTTCCATCAGTTCAGATAGCTTTCTTAATTTTTCATTTTGTTCTGTTGCAATTTGTTTAATCTCTAGGAGGGCTCTCTATATAATTCTTTTGTACTTAACCTTCTATAATTTCAGAAAGGCTTCTTTGTCTTGGAAGCTTTTTGATTCTTTATGTTGGAAGTTTCCTGGAGTTATGGTGGGCTTTATCTTTAAATGATTAGTGATTGGTCTGTTGCCTTTGGGCCATCTGGAGACTGTTTAGTTTCTCTTGTGTTATCTCAACAGGAGCTGAGGAGTAGTTCTGAGGAGGGAGGTGGTCTCTAACCACCTCTGTGTACTCTGGTGACTGGTGTCGGTGAACTCCCTGGGGTGGCAGGCTCTGCCTCCTAGCTGGCAAAGACACTACCTTACTTATGCCATCAATTGAGCCTATTATGGGGGTCAGTAAAAGCTGAAAGTGAAGTTGTGAGGCTACTCTGCATGAATTTTTCCAGACAGTCCTATTTTAAAAAGCTAAAAGCTATCTGACGGCTCACCAAATCAGTCAAGCTCACAGGTGTGGCAGGCCTTCTGTCTGACAATGGAAGCACATCTTTGGCCATCCCTAGATGCTGTGACTTTGTTCAAAGTAGGGAGGAGCTATGGCACTGCTGTCATCCCCAGCCAGGCCCTACCCATAAGGCAAAAAAGTGCTAAACACAGCCTTTCTGCTGGAAAATGCTCCCCAGACTGCCACAGCCTCCTAACCTGGGAATTAGCCCCTGTTGAGGCTTCCATTTTGGTGAATCCACCTCCCAGCCTACCAAGATGGCATCCTGGTCAACCTGTCCCTCTCCCCACAAAACATTAGTGTCTTATGGTAGAGCTCAGAAAAGAGAGGGTGGAGGAGCTGTGGTGCCCTTAGTCTGCTGCTAGGCTCTCAAAACGTGATTATCCCACACACTATCACTCTGCTGCCTCACACACTGTTCACTTCAGCTCAGCATTTTTGTTGGCTCATGCCAATCTCCTCATGCCAACAAAAAGAAAAAAAAAGAATAAAGGTGCCAACACCTGTACTCTGTGTAAGCAGCAAGTCAGCAGGAGCAGGGCTCAGCAAAAGAGATGAAGTTTCCATTTAGTGGCATATGTCCAATCTGACAAACCTATACTGTGTCTTAGGGATCACTGAGTATCCAAAATGCTCTGTTCAGTTATCAATCCAGACCTTAGTTTTCAGAGGAAATTAAGAAGGCACAAACCTAGTCTGCCATCTTGGCTCTGCCCCAACTTACAGTATTTCTGTTATACCAGCACTATATGCCTAAGATATCCTCCAATCATGATGTTTTGTGATTTACCAACAAGGCCTGCCAAAAGAGTGGGGTCCTGCTCTAGCAAATACCTAAAATGTGGGAGCCACTTTGAAACTGGGAATGGATAGAACATTCAGAAGGAATGAAGAAGGAGCAGATGATGAGAAACAACAGAGGACTGGTGGCAGCAGTAGTGGCAGCAACAGCAACAGAGCCAGAGGCAGCTGACCCATGGACCAAAAGAGCTAAGTGCCTGTGCGCAGTTTTCCTCACAGAGCATGGTACCTCTGGGCACTTGAATTGGTGGAGGAGCTTTGCTGAACCACAAAGCAAGAGTGCTAAGTACCTTTGTGCATGAGTCTCCCTAGCTGAGTGCAGTGCCTCCAGGCACTTGAATCAGTGGGGCTACAGAGCTTTGGAACTCTTCCTTATGCAAGGCAGATATGGGTCTGAGGCTTGGACCATGAGGCCATTGAAAGTAGAAGTTGAAGAGACAAAGAGCATGAGAAGCTGAGTTGCCTCAGTCTCAAAATATATGGCCATGACCTCAGGGGTTTGAAAGGGTGGAACCATGTTATAAGGGTAGAATTACCACTCAGTTAGGCTTAGGGTGCACCTAAAACCAGTGGGGTAGAGTTTCTGTACAAGTGGGCCTTGATGGCAGAGTTGTAGCACAGGGTTAGGGGTCTCCACTCAGAATCCAGACAGTGTGGTCAATACCAAGAGTCTGGAGGGCAGGGCCATTGTGTAGAATGTCTCAGAAAATGTAAGAACATTTTCAAAGCTTTGAGGGCTAATGTAATGAGTTCTGCTGACTTGGCTGTTGTCGGTTGATGTCTTCTTTCCCTGCAATTTCTCCCATTTGTAATGGAATGTCTAACTTGTGCCTGTTCTGCCATTGTACTTTGGAGCAGATAGCTTGCATTCTAGGTTTCATAGATGTAAAGGAATTTTTGAATTTTGGACTTGGAACTGATTTAAGACTTCCATCATATGGGATGCACATGATTTTGCTATGACGGGGTGAATGTGTTATATGTTTCAAAGATGTGATTTTTGGGGTGCTAAATGGTGGATTGTTATGGATTGAATTGTGTCCCCCCAAACATATGTGTAGCCATGTGGTTGGGCCTTGACCCCCAGTATTTTATAATTGTCCTCCATTTTGTGATTCTCCTGTGTTGTATGTTAAAGGATTAGGGCGGGACTGTAAATCCCTTTATAAGATTATAAGATCATCTCCGTGCTGCACTATAAAGGGAACTTCCCTGGAATATAGTTTGCCCAACCTTAATCCTTTCATCCTACAAGAGATAAAAGGAAACACAAGCAAGCACAGAATTGGGAACCTCACACCACGAAGAAAGCAGCACCAGGAGAAGAGTGGTCCTTCAGACCTGAGGTTCCTTGGCCAAGATGTTCTGTGGATAAAGGGGATGCAATACTGGACTTTCCTCAAGAGCCAACAAGGGAAAAACCTTTACCTGGAGCAGAAATCCTGAACTTAAATTTGTAGCCTACCAGACTGGAAGAATAAACTTTCCTTTGTTAAAGCCATCCACTTCGTGGTATTTTTGCTAGAGCAACAGTAGCTGACTAAAACAGAGAGTATCTCCATTTGTCACTGGATCAACTAGATCATATGACTCAAGTGGCAGAACAGCTTTCATGGCAGACTAAGCTCGTTGCAGAGCCTTCTCTTGTTCTGGTGTTCTGGGCCCCACTCAAAACTAGCAGCTTTTTGAGCCACTTTTAAATAAACTCCAGTAGCAAGGCCAAATGAGGATTATGTCATCTCCAAAATTCAAAAAGACCTAATAGATACTGTACTGGTGGAAGGGGCCAGATGCAGTAACTTTTGTTTCACTTTAGAGGAATATCTCAGCCACTCAGCTAGGAAGACTCATGCACAAAGGCACTCAGCTCTCTTGCTCTGTGGGTCAGCAAAGCTAGCTCCACTGATTCAAGTGCCCAGAGGCACTCCACTCCATGAAGAAAATTCTGCACACAAAAATCTCTTTTGCTCCATGGGTCAGCTCCAGCACTACCTCTGTTGCTGCCAGTGCTGCTGCCACCAGTCTTCTGTTGTTTCTCACCATGTGTGCCTTCTTTGTTCCTTCTGAATGTTCTATCCATTCACAGTTTCAAAATGGTCCCCACATTTTAGGTATCTGCTAGAGCAGCACCTCTCTCTTTTGGCAGGCTTCGTTGATAAATCACAAAACAGATCCTTGGGATTTTGGAGCAAAGTCCTTCTACCCTCTGCAGATAACTGTTTTCCTTTTTTAGAAACAGCTTTTGGCTTGTCACTGAGCCTTAATAGAGACTGAATGCTTAACCATGGGCCAACAAATCACCATGTAGTCTGAGCTGCCCATCACAAACTGAGTATTGTCTGACCCACAGTCATAAAGTTGACATACACAGCAGCATTTCTTCATTAAACAGAAGTAGTACATACAAGATTGGACCTAAAGAGGACCTGAAGGCACAAGCAAGGTGCATGAGGAAGTGGCAATAATGCCCACTCTTGTTGTACTACCTGCCATCACCCAGTCTGCTTCTATGGTTTCATGAGAAGTTTCTTACAATTAGTTGACTAAGGAGGAGAAAAATGATGCACGGTTTACCAATGGTTGTGTACAATATGCCAGAATCATTTGTATGTGGACAGTGGTAGCACTACAACCCCTTGCTGGGACCTCCCTGAAAGACAATTGTGACAGAAATCCTCCCAATGGGGAGGACTTCAAGTAGTGCACCTGTTGTTCACTTTACTGCTGTTGTTAGGTGACACTGAATTGGTTCTGATCATAGTGACGCTATGTACAACCAAATGAAACACTGCTGGTGTTTCTCACAAGTTTTGTCATGTTTGAGAACTTTGTTACAGTCACCATGTTAATGTATCTTAGGTCTTCCTCTTTTTTGCTGACCCTTTACTTTAGCAAGCATGATGTCCTTTTCCAGACACTGATCTCTCCTGATAATATGTTCATAGTACGTTGACACAGTCTCACCATCCTTGCTTCCAAGAAGCATTCTGGTTGTACTTCTTTCAAAACAGACTTATTCTTTCTTTTGGTGGTCTATAGCATATTAAATACTCTTTTTTCAACTAGTTCGCTTTACTTGGAAGGAGTAATTGTCTTTAACATACAGCATAGGAAAATCACAAAATGGAAGACAGTCATAAACTGTCAGGAATCATGGCCCAGTCAAATGGCTACACACATTTTTAGGGAGACACAGTTCAGTCCATGACACTGGCATGCACTGAATGCTCCCTAAATATTTCTGTATGACTGAACAAATGAAGTAACTTACCCCAAATCTTTCAGCCAAAGAGTGACAGACAAGTGTGAGAGTTTAAGGCTCTTGACTCTTTGTACATGACAGTATTCTCAAAAGAAGAATATTAATACCATCACTCTTAAAATCCAGTTACTAGTCCAGGCTCACAGAGATGGATTTGGGTGCTAAAAGAAAATGTACAACCATTTCACACACACAGCAAGACCCTGTCATTTCCAGGTGGCCAAGTGTCAAGGTGACTCCCACCTCTCAGAAATCACAAAAATCCTGATTAGAAACCTGCTTCTCTATGGGAAAAATATTTTTTATGGCCTAAAAGTACCCTTAGTTCATTCTTAGGCAGAACAAGCAACTAGTGATTTTCTTTGGAAACTGTTTTCCCCATGTTGCCTAATAAACAGGTTGGAGAACTCCTTAAACTCTCAAGTCATGTAAATTCTAAGATACTTGGGAATTTGAACTGCCACTACTTAGCATTCTGAGCACTTCTCCGTAGTACCAGTCTCCTCCCTTGGAAGACATTTGAGAGAATGTGACAGACTCTTGAATGTGATTAGCAATGTTACAGAAATGAGCTCTTCCTCTAGCAGCCAGTCAAGAACGGAGTCCTCCAGCCAATAGTCATGTGAGTAGGCCATTTGGAGGTAGTTAAGCATGACTGTATCTCAAGCTGATGTGTTTGCTGGATCTTGAGTCAGCATGACCCAGCTAACCCACTCAGATTTATGATACCCTGGGTATGTTCATGCTTATAAAGTCTGATGATGCCATTCAGTGCTGCTCATGCACATTATTTTGTCCTTTGGTAGATTGCCGACTGCTTCTGCTATAATCGGGAAGAACAGAACTAAGTGAATCAAAGCTCTGAGCATAATGTAATCTAACCCAGATTTATCAGAGGACTCAAATGTGAATAGAAGGAAAGGGGATGGGTTCCAGAACTTTAGCCCTAAAGAAGTTACTTAGCTTTTCTAAGGTCCAGTTTTCATGTTTTCACAATGGAGTATGGCAGTTTTCCCTATTGTTGGCATATTTTTGATTCTATGTATAGTAAGTATTGGATATCATGACAGAGAGTATGTTTCAGGCAAAAAAAAATAGACTTTGAATTCTGAGAGACTTGAGTTTAAATTCTAACCCCAACCATCAGTAGCTATTGAACTATGGGCAAATAACTGAAGCTTTCTGAGATTATTTTCTTTACCTACCTTGAAGAGCTGTCAGAAGGATAAAATACTGTGATAGATGTAAAGTACAAAGCACAGATAAAGTGCTAAAAAATGATAGCCACATGGATCTGTTTTTAGGTTAACAGAGGGTATGCAGTATTTACTGAATAAATGTTTATGCCTATCTGCTTAGACTCTCATGAATAAGCACCGTGCATTTTCTTATTTGAATTTTTAGTTGCAGAGAGCAGTGTACCCTCCAGGGAGCTTGAACAGAAAAGGATTCAGTAAAGGGTATTGGGTTGCTCCCAGAGCTCTCAGAGGCTAGGTATTTAGGTGTAGATGCTACACAACCAATAACAAAGCAGCAGAGATCGTCCAGCTGAGGGAACTTGACACAGTTGAAGCAGAAATGCTGCCACTTACCACTTGATACCTATAACATTAGGATCTGGATGCCCAAAACTTCACCAGCATGCACAGGGGCTCCACTTCATGTTGCTGTAAGCAGCAGCAAATCATTCATGGAGACTTAGCTACAGAAAATACAAGGAAATATGATGTGTAAGTTTCCAGCCTCTGCAGCACTGAGAGGTAGGTGGAAAATTCACTCCTTCTGGTGAACTCTGGGGAAGGCAACATCGGGGTTGAAGATGCTAATTTTAGAATGAAGAGAACTGTCTACAGAGCAGATCTTTGTTAGTCTCCTGAACAATCCTAACCACTTCATGTCTGAATAGGACAATTTCATAACATTTCTTTAAATTATTTTTCTTCTGAGATATCATTACTTTTCAAAGTATTTTTCTACTTTTTTCAAAGTAATAGGACATTTAACATCTTGAATATTAGCTCAATCCAGAACGTTATTTACCTAGAGGGAGGAAAGCAATTCCAGTCTACCAGCAGTTTGGGGAAACATCTGGAAATGACAGAAACTTTTGTACAAGTGAGCACCTGAGCCCTGGACTGGAAATCATTAGGATAAAGGTGTTCCCTCCTTTCTGTATGCCTCTGTTCACTCTGTTCATTTTCTACAGATGTGTGTTTGTTGTCTGAAAAGGTCCCAGGGGGCCATATTCTGGAGGAAGACTGTGGGAAAGTGATCAGTTAGGACATGTTTTCAGGAAAAGCCCTAGAACATGATATGACTGCAGTGAGTTGGAGAAGAAAGAAGGATGAGCAAGGTCATGGGCTCCAGAAAGCCTTCACAAGAATTGTGGCTGCTGGTAGGTCACATCTTGGGATTATTTCCCCACAGCCTGAGGATAACTTCCAACATGAAGATGTAGGAGTTGGCTATTGGGAGAACTGACAGGAGTGTCTCTGTGAATGGAAATGGTGAAGTAACCCAGGGGCGACTGACAGTGTCTAAACAACCTGTACGTCACATATACAACATATATATATGTGCACTTCAGTGACATGGATATGTTGAAAAAGAGACCTGATAGTGTACTCATTAAGGTGCTGTGATGCTTAAGATTGAGTCAACTTGGCTGGATCATGATTCTCAGTGTTTAAATGTGATCATTCCCATGATTGAACCTGCTGTGAACAGCCAATCAGTTGAAGGGGAGTTTCCTTGGGGAGGGTGGTCTGCATCTGAATATAAGCAGATATTCTGACTTTTTTGCTCTCTCCAGATTCTTTCTGCAGCTGCCTCCTGTTCTTCTGACCTCCAGCTCTTTGGACTTGAGCTACCAGCTTATCTGCACTTCTTAGGATTTGTTGAATTTCACAGCTGAGAGCAAGATCTCTGTTCCCTGACCCTTCAGCTATGTGAATCAATAGAAGCCTCTATTCTGATTCATGGGCTTGGGATGTTCTAGCCTTTACAACTGAATTAGCTATTTCCCAGATATAAGTCTCTCTTTATGTATGTTTCTAAGCTTTACTGGTTTTACTTCTCTAGAGAGCCTGGCCTAACATAGGTGCTTTAAAGGTTCTGACTCAAACCCACCAGCTTCTGCATGGAAGAAAGCTGTGGCAGTCTGCCTCTGTGAAGATTTTCAGGCTTGGAAACCCTATGTGAAGATTCTTCTCTGTTATATAGGACTGTAATGAGTCAGATTCAATGCTAGGCAATGAATTTGGTTGATTCTGGTTTTACCGTGTTGAAGTGTGCCAGATGTGTGCCAGATGCTGTGAAAGCAAAGTTAACACACTTTTCTCATCTTTCCAACAGCCTCATGACACAGCTGCCAGTCTCGCACATAAGATAACCTGGGCAGAGAGGTAAGGGAATGTGCTCCACACTACCTGGTAATTTATTCAACCATTCATAAGTGGTGTTTGGATTTGATCTCAAGCCTATTTGACTCAATATCATTTCTCCTAACCACTAAGGTTTTCTAATAATTTATCAGTAGAAAGAAAGAAATGACAAGAATGCTTTCCTCATATGTGTATAGGTATCTGTCCATATATACAATATAAGAGTCCTTGGATAGTGTGATTAAGCACTCCACTAGTAGCCAGAAAGTTGGCAGTTCCAAGTGCTGTCTTAGGCTGAGTTCTCTAGAGATGTAAAACTAGTGAAGTTGAGAGAGAGAGACTTGTATCGAAAATATGGTTCATGCTGCCGGAATATCCCAATTTTAAGGGTCAGGATATAGGCTTCTCCTGATTCATATAGCCGCAGGGGCTATATGAAGATTGTCAGGTTAGGGAATAGGGCTCTTGCTCAGAAGCTGTGAAAACTGATCAATCCCAACACTGACAGGCAAGACGGAGGTAAGCTGCTATCTCAGATCTCGTGAACTGGAGGTCAGATGAACAAGAGCCAACTGTAGCTCTCAGCAAGAACTAAAAGCCCCAAAGCCTTGTCAGAATGTCTGCTTGTATACAACACAGGTCACATGCCCAGGGAAACTCCCATTTAATACATTGGCTACTTACAACAGATCCTATCATGAGGGTGATCACTTAAGAAAAATAATAGGAAAATGATCACAACATTATATAGCAAAACTCCAAGAATCACTGCTCAGCCAAATAGACACAGTCTTAAGTATCAGAATCCAGTCAATTTTCCATGCAAAAACTTACCCACACATTGCTATGTAACTTTAGCTGCTCTCCCCACCCCTTGACAGCATGCTCCTCCTTTCCACGATGTACTTCCAATGTCTGTTCAGTGATCTTCTGTCCACCTCTGCCCTCTCATCTTTCCTCTGGGCAGAAGCAGCCCAGTTAGCATCACATATCTACTAAAGCCAGGAAGCGTATGCTTCACCAGTAACATTTATGTCTTAAAATCAAGTCTAATCTCTGAATAGTTGGTTTCAGCTCTGGGTTAACAGAGAGTGCAGGAGCCAGGTCTGCCAACATCCCTCCAATCTTTCAGATCATCATATATAGTTTTTTCAATAGAGTTCAAGTTCCACACCCCCTTTTTCTCTCGCTACCTCATTGTTGTTGTTAGGTGCCACTGAGTCAGTTCTGACTCATAGTGATTCTATGCACAACAGAACGAAATGTAGCCTGGTCCTGTGCCATGCCCACAATCATTTTTATGCTTAAGACCATCATTGTAGCCACTCTATCAATCCATCTTGTTGAGGGTCTTCCTCTTTTTCACTGACCATCCACTCTACCAAGCATGATATACTTCTTCAGGGACGGATCCCTCCTGACAAGTCTGAAGTATGTGAGATACAGTCTTGCTGACTCTGTTTTCAAGGAGAACTTTGGTTGTACTTCTTCTAGAACAGATTTGTTTGTTCTTTTGGGAGTCCATGGAATAGTCAAAGTTCTTCTTCAACATCATAGTTAAAAGGCATCAGTTTTTCTTCTGCCTTTCTTCTTCATCGTCCATCTCTTGTAAGTGTATGATATGACTGAAAATACCACGGCTTGGGTCAGAAGAGGTCCTTTGCAGCAGATCTTCCCAATGCAATGCATCTTTTGATTTCTTTTTCTTTTTATTTTTATTTTTATTTAACATAACTGAGTTAAAATGTACATTCACATGTAAATTTACATGCCCCCCTATATGCAGCTTCCACTGCTCTCCCTGTCTGGTGACAGCACACCATTCCTCTCTGCTCCATACCTGTCTCATCCTCCCAACACTCTCCTTTCCCCTCCTCTCCATCCACTCCCCTTCCTCCAGCCAGAGGTCAGCAAGATGATACCCTATAGATGTATAGAACCATAAAGTGCTTCCAATATATGGTCACTCTGCCTTGCCAAGTCCAATCCATTCCTGTCCAAAGAGTGGACCTTTGTTATAATTTATGGGAGAGGGCAGTATCAGGGAAGGGGGCCATGCTCTCAGAGGAACCCCAAAACCGCTGGACTATCAATTGAGGTCTTTTAGTGGAGATCTCATGATGCACCTCTTTTTATTCTTGTGTTGCCAGTGAGGCTCCTCTCTGTGAGCTCCATCGTGGCTATCACTGGTGGTGGCCGGGCACCATCCGATTCTTCCAGTCCCAAGTCGATGTAGGCACCCACTCTTGTGGGTCTCTCTGTCGTCTCGGTTGCCTTTACTGCATGCCGTTTTGGCCCTTGGTGAGCATCCGTTCCTGCTGAGTTGGGACCATTTGCTGTGTCCTCAGATGGCAGCTTGGCAGCTTTTAAGACCCCAGACGCCACTCACCAATGTGGGGTGCAGAGAGCTCTCTTAGCAAAACGCTAGTTGTGCCAATTGGCCTGGAATTCGTCTAAGAGCATGGTCCCCCGCCCCCCGCCCCAGCTACTCTATCCTTGCAATATTGAGTTAAGATGGAAGGAGTACTCAAGTTATGCTGAAGTCCACTTAAAGTTATTCTTGTTCCTAATGTGTGCTGTCACCACTTTCTCCCAACTAGATTGCTAGTAACTATCTAAACTAAGCCCTCCCGCCCTCGCCATCCCTTCCTCCCCTCCCTTGCAGCTGTCAAAGAGTCTTTTCTTCTATACACAAGTCTGTTTTTGAGATCTTATCATAGAGGTCTCATACAGTATTTGTCCTTTTGTCGCTGACTACTTTCACTCAACATAATGTCTTCCAGTTGAAATTAGCTTAGGAGATGTTTCCTGGAATCATCGTTATTCTTTATCATTGCGTCGTGCTCCATTGAGTATATGTACCACGGTTTACCTATCCATTCTTCTATTATTGGGCATCTGGGTTGATTCCATCTTTTTGCTATTGTGGACTGTGCTGCGATAAACATTCTGGTGCATGTGTCCACTGGTGTGAAAGACCTTGAATTTGTAGGATATATTCCAAGTAGTGGAATTACTGGGTCAATGGTATATCAATATCCATTTTTTTAAAGAAGCACCAGATTGCCTTCCAAAGAGGCTGGACCATTTTGCAACCCCACCAACAGTGTAGGAGGGTTCCACTTTCTCCACAGCCTCTCCAGCATTTGTTGTTTTGTGTTTTCTGGATCATGGCCAATCTTGTTGGGGTGAGATGGTATCTCATTGTTGTCTTGATTTGAATTTCTTTAATAACTAAAGATCGTGAACATGTCCGCATGTGTTTTTTGGCTGCCTGGATCTCCTCTTTAGTGAAGTGTCTGTCCATCTCCTTTGCCCATCGCTTAATTGGATGGTTTATCTTCTTCTTCTTGATATTTTGTAGTATCCCATAGATTATGCAGATCAGGCGTCGGTCTGACATAGAGTTGCCAAATATTTTTTCCCATTCTGTGGGTGTTCTTTTAATTCTATTAATAAAGTTTTTGGATGAGCAAAAGTGTTTGATTTTTAATAGTTCCCATTTATCTATTTTCTCTTCTGATGATTGAGGTTTGTTTGACAGATTTTGGAGTCTGTCCTCATTGTGTATTAAAACTTTCATTGTTGTTCCTACCTTTTTAGCATTTTAGATTTGATATTTAGGTCTTTCATCCAGTTCGAGTTGGTTTTTGTATAAGGTGCAAGATATGGATCTTGATTCAGTTTATTGCAGATGGATAACCACTTTTGCCAGCACCATTTGTTGAAGAGACTGTTTTTACCCCAGTTTAATGTCTTAGGGCCTTTGTCGAATATCAACTGTTCATAGGCAGATGGTGTCATCTCTGGGGTCTCAATTCTGTTCCATTGATCCATCTGTCTGTTCTTGTACCAGTACCAGGCTGTTTTGACCACTGTGGCAGTGTAGTATGTTCTAAGGTCGGGTAATGAGAGGCCTCCCAATGTGTTCTTCTTCTTTAGTAGTACCTTACTTATCCTGGGCTTCTTCCTTTTCCAAACAAAATTGGTGATTTGTTTCTCCATCTCATTAAAAAATGATGCTGGAACTTGTATTGGGATTGCATTATATAAATAAATTTTATATAACAGTTTCACAATGTTAAGTCTTTCTATCCATGAGCAGGGTAGGTTTTTCCATTTATCTAAGTCTCTCTTAGTTTCTTGTAGTAAGGGCTTGTAGTTCTCTTTGTAAAGGTCTGTTGTTTCTCTGATTAGATTAATTCCTAGGTACTTTATCTTCTTAGGGGCTATCGTAAATGGTATTGATTTCATAATTTCCTCCTTAACAGTCTTGTTGATGGTATACTGATTTTCTTATGTTTACCTTGTATCCTGAAACTTTGCTGAACTCCTCTATCGGTTTGAGTAGCTTACTTATAGATTCCTTGGGGTTCTCTGCATATACAATCATATCATCTGCGAACAGGGAGATTTTAACTTCCTCTTTGCCGATGCAGATGCCCTTTATTTCTTGGTCTTGTCTAATTGCTCTGGCTAGAACTTCTAGCACAATGTTCAATAGGAGAGGTGACAGTGGGCATCCTTGTTTAGTTCCTGATCTCAGGGGAAAGTCTTTCAGTCTCTCTCCATTCAGGATGATGTGAGCAATTGGCTTTGTATAAATGGCCCTTATTGTGTTGAGGACTTTGCCATCTAGGCCCATTTTGCTAAGAGTTTTTAGCATGAATGGGTGTGGGACTTTATCAAATGCCTTTTCGGCATCAGTGGACAAAATCAGGTGATCTTTGTCTTTTGTGTTATGTATGTGGTTAATCACATTAATTGTTTTCCTGATGTTGGACCAGCCTTGCATCCCTGGTATGAATCCCACTTGGCCATGATAGATTATTTTCTGGATATGTTGTTGTATTCTGTTGGCAAGAATTTTGTTGAAGATTTTTGCATCTAGGTTCATGAGTGACATCGGTCTGTAGTTCTCTGTCTTTGTTGGATCTTTCCCTGGCTTAGGTATGAGGGTTATGCTGGCTTCATAGAATGAGTTTGGGAGTACTCCATCCCTTTCTATACTGTGAAATAGTTTCAGTAGTATTGGGGATAACTCTTCTCTAGAGGCTTAGTAGAATTCTACAGTGAAGCCATCTGCACCCGGACTTTTTTTGGTTGGCAGTGTTTTGATGACCTTTTCAATCTCTTCCTTTGTGATGGGTTTATTAAGTTGTTCTGCTTCACGTTGTGATAATTTAGGTAGGTGGTATGAGTCAAGGAATTTTTCCATTTCCCCTAGGTTTTCAAATTTGTTAGAATACAGTCTTTCATGGTATTCTGTTATGATATTTTTGATTTCTGTTGTATCTGTGGTGACAACTCCCGTCTCATTTCTAATTTGGGTTATTCGTTTCCTTTCCTGCTTTTCTTTAGTAAGTTTAGCCAGTGGTTTATCCATTTTGTTGATCTTTTCAAAAAACCAGCTTTTACAATTTTTTCAATTGTTATTCTATTCTCTAATTCATTTAGCTCTGCTCTAATCTTTATGATCTCCTTTCTTCCGGTGCCCGAGGGGTTCCCCTGTTGTTCTCTTTCTACTTGTTCAAGCTGTAGAGTTTGTTCCTTGATTTGGTTTCTTTCTTCCTTCCAGATGTGTGCATTTATGGAGATAAACAGACCTCTGAGCACTGCTTTGGCTGTATCCCATAGGTTCTGGTAGGAAGTGTTTTCGTTCTCATTGGAATCCATGAATTTCTTTAATTCATCCCTGATTTCCTCTATCACCCATGTTTTTTTGAGCAAGATGTTGTTCAGTTTCCAAGAGTTCCACTTTCTATCTCTGTTTCTTCTGCTATTGATTTCAACTTTTATGGCTTTATGATCTGAGAAAATGCTTTGCAGTAATTCAGCGGTGTGGATTTTGTTGAGCATTGCATTACGGCCTATCACGTGGTCAATTCTGGAGAATGTTCCATGTTTACTGGAGAAGAAAGTGTAGTTGTCTGCTGATGAGTGGAAAGTTCTGTGTATATAAATGAGCTTTAGTTGGTTAATTGTGGCAATGAGGTCTTCTGTATCTTTACTGAGCTTTTTTCTAGATGATCTGTCTAGTAGTGAGAGTGGAGTGTTAAAGTCTCCCACTATTATTTTGGAGTCATCTAACTCTCTTTTGAGCATAGTCAGTGTTTCTTCGACATATTTAGGTGCTCTGACACTAGGTGAATAAATGTTTAATATAGTTAAGTCTTGCTTGTGTACTGAACCTTTCACCAATAAATACTGTCCATCTTTGTCCATGATGGTGGATTTGACATTAAAATTGATTTTGTCTGAGATTAGAATTGCCACCCCTGCTCTTCTTTGTTCATTGTTAGCTTGATATATATTCTTCCATCCTTTAATTTTCAGTTTGTTCCTGTCTTTAGGTCTCAAGTGAGTTTCTTGTAGACAACATATGAATGGGTCGTGTCTTTTGATCCAAGATGACACTCGGTGTCTCCTTCCTGGAGCATTCAGTCCATTCACGTTCCGTGTAATTATTGATAGGTATGTGTTCACTGCTGCCATTGTGATATGTTTGTTTTTATGTTGATGTTTTCTCTGTTGTTCTTATTAGTCTGTTCTGGGACACTCTTTTTTGTGAGTTGATTTTTCACCTTTTTCAGAGCTGGTTTTATAGTTGTTGAGACTCGTGTGTTGGATTTCTTGAAATGGTATGATACATCTTTGTTGTGCTTTACAGCCGCCCCTATGAACCCCCTTAATAAACTATTTATAAACCCAGTTTTAATTACTACCAGTCTGGTTATCTTCCTCTCCATCTGGAAGGACTACAACGACTGTTGTACATCCCTCTTTTATTATGATGACACCATAGTTTTCATGATGATCACTGGATTGCTTCTTTCCAAATCAAAGCTGTGATTTACTTTGGCGCCTTCCCTAAATGAGTATTGAGTAGTGTGTCGTTCTAAAATATAAAGTTAGTGGTTTTGTTCTTCTAAGCCAAAGCCAAGAACTTCTTTCAGTATTTCTTGTAGTTTGGGTTTGGTTTTTACAAAGTCTCTGAGTTTCTGTTTATCTGGGAATGTTTTAATTTCATTTTTTGTATTTGAAAGATAGTTTTGCAGGATATATAATTCTTGGTTGGAAGTTCTTCTCCTTCAAGACTTTGAATGTGTCGTGCCACTGTCTCCTTGCCAGCGTGGTTTCTGCTGAGAAATCTGACTAGAGCCTACAGGGTTTCCCTCTGAATGTTAGCTTTGCCTTGAGTCTTGCTGCCTTTAAGAGTTGCTGCTTAGGTTTCATTTTGTTAAGCTTGATTATAATATGTCTTGGAGTCTTTCTTTTGAGATCTATATTGGGTGGCATACGATATGCATCTGAGATGTCTATATTCTCTTCCTTCATGATTTCTGGGAAGTTTTCTTTCAGCAGCTCAGCAACAATACTCTCTGTGTTCTCAGATGTCTCACCCTGTTCAGGGACTCCGATTAATCGAAGGTTGTTCCTCTTAATAGAGTCCCACATGCTTCTTAATATTTCTTCATTTTTCTTGCTTCTTTTTTCTGATTTCTGCTCATAGACACTGGCATCAGTAGCTCTGTCTTCCAAGTCAGAAATTCTTTTTTCCATTTGTTCCATTCTGTTTTCTTGGCTTTGCATGGAAGTTTCTATGTCTTTGATTTTCTTCTTGATCTGTTAGATTTCAGAGTACTGGTGTTCTATCAGATTGAACAACTTGCTTAATTTTTCATTTTGTTCTGTTGCATTTTGTATAAGGTCTAGAAGGGCTCTGTATATAATCATTTTGTATTCACTATCTGATGCTTTCATAAAAGTTTCTTCATCTGGAAAACTCCTTGGTTGCTTTGTTTGGGAGCCTTCTGAAGCCATGAGAGATTGCTTGTATGCCACAATTGTCTGTTGCCTTTTGGGTCCCATGTGAGTATATAGAGGCTGGAAGAGGTACTGTGAGGATGGATTGCAAATGTTTCTCTAGGCTGTCTTCAAATGTAAAGCAAAAGGTATCTGACCGGTTCACAAGTTAGTTAAGTTTTCAGGTGTAGAAGTCCCTCTTCTCATCTGATGAAGTAAGTGCCACTATATCCCACCCCAGATGATAACAAACTAGTTCAGAATACAGCACTGCTACTGCCCTGGTGGCCTCTGCTGACAGGGCCTAGCCTCGTCCAACACTGCTTCGAGTACTGGTTTTGTGATAGAAAAGCGCTCTCTTGTGGGCAGGCTCTGGCTCCCAAGCTAAGAATTAGGTCCAGCTGCGGCCACCGTACCCAAGATGGCGTCCTCCACAGAGGCAGCAGACAGAGGGGCTAAAGGTGCCGAGAGGCAGCGATTCCTCTGCTTCTGTTGCAGGGCCCCCAACATAGACAGCACTGTGCAAAATCACTACTTTTCTGACGGAGAAGCGCTGTCCCGTTTGCAGGCGCTGGCTCCCAGGCTAGAACGAGGTCCCGCTAAAATCTCGGTCCCAATATGGCATCCTGTACCCTGACCACGGAGTTCCACACAAACCCCACTGAGACAGCTACAAAACGAAAGGCTCAAAGTGTCTAGATTAACAGAGTCCCGAGCCTGGCTCTCAGAGTATGAGAATTTCACCTGCCTATCCCCCCAGCAGAGTGTCTGAGTCCAGCCCCCAGGCAAGGCCCAGCTCTGCCCGCCAGCCGAGACCGAGGAAAAAAAAAGTCAAAATGGTGCGTTTACCTTCCGTCCGTGAGAGCCGGGGCTAGCCAGGAGCAGGAGTCAGCGAAAGAGAGGAGGTTTTTCGCTGAGTGGTATGAAGTCCCAATTAACAGCTCTGTGCCGTGTCCTGAGGCTGATTAGGTGATCAGAAGGTCCTGTTTGATTGTCAGTTCAGTTCTTGGTTTCCAGAGGGATATAAGGAGATGTGTGCTTAGTCGGCCATCTTGACTCCGCTCCCTCTTTTGATTTCTTGATTGCTGCTTCCATGGGTATCGACTGTGGAACCAAGCAAAAGGAAATCCTTGACAGTCTCAATCCTTTCTGCTTTAATAGACCAGTAAGGTCCTGTTAAGAACTGTTCCTAGCATTTCCTGTCAGCTCAGTCATTGATGGTTTTGGGTACCATCTAGTTCTTCTTGTCTTACACTGGCATCGTCTCTGGATCAAGTGGCCCTTTTTTTCTCTTGGGCTCCTATTTTCCTTATGTCTTTGATGTTCTTCATTCTCCTGTGTTCCAGGTGGGCTGGGATGAATCCATGCTACTTAGGTGACCACTTGCTAGCTTTGAAGAACCCAGACGCCACTCACCAAAGTGGAATGCAGAACATTTTCTCAAAAAACTTTGTTATACCATTTGACCTTGATGTCACCTGAAACTGTAGTCCCCAGGCCCCCAACCCTGCTACCTTGTCTTTTGAAGTCTTGGATTATATTTAGGAAACTTATTAGCTTTTGCTGACTTCTTTACTGTGTGTTGTCTCTACCTTCACCCAGCTTACTACTTGTCCATCATCTAAATAATGAATATTTCTTTTCCTCCCACCCTACACTTGTAACCACCAAAAATTGTTTTCTTTTGTGTTTAAACCATTTCTTGAGCCCTTACAGTCATGGTCTCATACAATACTTGTCCTTTTGCAACTCAGTATAATGCCTTCCAGATTATTCCACATTATGAGATGTTTCCCAAGTTCATCATTGTTCTTTGTTATCATATTGTATTCCATTGTATGAATATACTATAATTTGTTTATCCATTCATCTGTTGATAGGCACCTTGGTTGATTACACCTTTTTGTTATTGTGGACAGTACTGTAATAAACATTGGTGCACATGTATCTATTCAGGTGACAGCCTTTTTTTCTCTAGGATATATTCCAAAAAGTGAAATTGCTGGATCATGTGATATACCTATTTCTAGCTTTTTAAGATAGCACAAAATTGATTTCCAAGGTGACTGTACCATTTTACATTCCTACCAGCAGTGTGTAAATGTTCCAGTCTCTACACGGGCTCTCCTACATTTATTACTTTGTATTTTTTGAATTAATGCCAACCTTGTTGGAGTGAGATGGTATCACATTATAGTATTGATTTGATTTCTCTAATGGCTAATGAATATGAACATTTTTTCACGTATCTGTTAGTTACCTGAATGTCTCTTTTGGTGAAGTGTCTGTTCATATCCTTTGCCTATATTTAATTGGGTTATTTGTCTTTATACTGTTGAGGTTTTACAGTATCTTATAAATTATGGAAATTAGGCTTTGATCAGATTTGGGTAGCCAATTTTTTTCCTCATCTGTACATTGTCTTTTACTCTTTTGGTGAAGTCTTTGGGTAAGCATGTGAGCTTGATTTTTAGGAGTTCCCAGTTATCTATTTTCTATTTTGGTGTTGTGCATTGCTGACAGTGTTTTCTGTTCTGGTCATGCCGTGTACTAGAGCTCCCAGAATTGTCTCTAATTTTTTTTTCCACGATCCTTACTTTTTTAGAATTTTTATTTAGGTCTTTGATACATTTTGCGTTAGCTCTTGTGCATGGTGTGAGATATGGGTCTTGTTTCATTTTTTTGCAGATGCGTATCTAGTTATGCCAACACTATTTGCTAAAGAGATTATCTTTTCCCCAACTTAATGACTTGGGGACTTTATCAAATACTGGTTGCCCACAGTGGAATGATTTTATGTATAGAATATTGATTTAGTTCCATTGGTCTAAGTAGCTGTTGTTGTACCAGTCCCAGGCTGATTTGACTATCAGGGCAGTGTAATTCAAAGTCAGATTGTGTGAGGCCTCCCACTTTACTCTTCTCCTTCAGTAATGCTTTACTTATCTGGGTCCTCTTTCCCTTCTATATGAAGGTGGTGGTTTTTGCTCCATCTCATTAAAAACTGGCATTGGAATTTCAATTGAGATTGCATTGTATCTGTAGACCACTTTGGGCTGAAGAGACATTTTCACAATATTGACTTTTCCTATCCATGAGGAAGTAGTCTTCCCAACCTACACGGGGTTCACTTGGTTTCTTCAGTACTATCTTGTAATTTTCTTTGTATAAGTCTTGCATGTCTCTGGTTGAATTTATTCCTATGTATTTAATTTCTTGAAGGCTACTGTAAATGGTATTGCCTTGGCAATTTCCTCTTTGATGGTCTGTTGTAAAGGAATCCAACTCATTTTTGTGTGTTTATCTTCTAAACTGATAGTTTGTTGTACTCTTAAGTTAGTTCCAGTAGTTTTCTTCTGTGGATTCTTTCAGGCTTTCTGTACGTAAGATCATATCATCTGCAAATAGATACTTTTATTTCTTCCTTACCAATTTGTATGTACTTTATTTCTTCATCTTACCTGATTGCTCTGGTTACAAACTCCAGAACAATGTTGAATAAAAGTGATGACTAAGGGTTATCTTTGTCTAGTTTCTGTTCTCAGGGGGAAAGGTTTCAGACTCTCTCAATTTAAGATGATGCTGGCTGTTGGCTTTGTATAAATGCCCTTTATTATATTGAAAAATTTCCTTTTTGTTTCCTGTTTTGCTGAGAATGTTTAACAGGAATGTATGTTGGACTTAAACAAATGCCTTTCCTATATCAACTGATAAAATCAAGTGGTTCTTGGCTTTTGTTTTATTTATGTGGTTAATTTGATTTTCTCATGTGAACCATTCTTTCATCGATGGTATGAATCCCACTTTATTGTGGTGAATTATTACTTTTTAAAATAGTTTTTGGATTCTTTGGGCTAGAATGTTTTAGGATTTTTGCATCTACATTCATGAGAAATATTGGTCTGTAGTTTTTGTTTTTTTGTTATGTCTTTGTCTGGCTTTGGTATCAGGCTTACACAGATTTTATAGAATGAATTTGCAGTAGTCCATCATTTTCTATGCTCCTAATTACCTTCAGTAATAATGATGTTAACTCTTCCTTGAAAGTTTGGTAGAATTCTCCAGGGAAGCCTTTAGGGTCAGAAATTATTTTGTTGTTGTTGGAAGGTTTTTTTTTATAAAAAATACTTTTTCAGTCTCTTGTGATGAGCATGTAGTGTGTTTCCAGAAATTTTTCCCTTCTGTCAGGTTTTCAAATTTATTTGAATACAATTTTTCATAGTATTCTATCATTTAGATTATTTGCTTTCTCTCTTGGTTTCTTTTTTTTTTTTTTTTTGGCAATTTGGCCAATGGTTTATTGGTTTTGTTGATCTTTTCAAAGATATGGTTTTTGGTCTTGTTATCTCTTTCAATTGTTTTTTTATTCTTGAATTTATTTAATTGTGCTCTAATTTTTATTATTTGCATTCCTCTGATGCCTGAGGGCTTCTTTTATTGCTCTCTTTCTGATTGTTCATCTGATACTGCTCTAACAGAAATACCATGAGTGGACTGTTTTAAAAAGAGAGATTTTAATTTGTCATAGTCCAGTAGGCTAAAATTTCCAATTCAGGTCATCAGCTCCAGGGGAATACTTTGTCTGTTAGCTCTGGAGGAAAATTTTAATTGCTAATCTTCCCCTGAACTGGGAGCTTCTGAGATGCAGAGATTCTGGGTCCTTTACAAATGATGTGCTCTGATCCTCTCACTTTTTCTTGGTGATACAAGGTCCCCAACTGTCTGCTTGCTTTCCTTTCCTTTATATGTCAAGAGAGTATCTCAAGGCACAATATAGTCTTACACATTAAGTCTTTCCCCACCAACACAACTGCCATCCATCTTCCCTCATTAACATTATAGAGACAGGGTTCACAGCATACAGGAACACACACAACACCAGTCATAGCCTAGCCAAATGGCTACACATATTTTTGGGGGGATACAATTCCATCCAAAACGTAGGGTTAATGCTTTGATTTGGGTCTTTCTTTTTGGATGTGTGTATTTATTACAATAAGTGGTCTCTGAGCACTGTTTGTGCTCTGTCCCAAAGGTACTGGTAGGCTGTGTTTTCATTCTCATTTTATTCTATGAATTTCTTTATTCCATCCTTGAATTATATAACCCTGTATTTTCTGAGCAAGGTGTTGCTCAGTTTCCATGTGTTTAAGAGTTTTTCTTGCTTTTTAAAAAATTATTCATTTCTCCCTTTATGGCTATGTGGTCTGAAAAGATGCTTTGTAATATTTTAATGCTTTGATTTTTTTTCAGGCTTACTTTATGGCCTAAGGAAATCCTGGTGGCATAGTGGTTAAATGCCACAGCTGGTAATCAGAAGGCACAGTTCTACTCTGTCTATAGGGTTTCTGTGAGCTAGAATCAACTTGACAACAATAGGTTTGGTTTGATTTGGTTTATGGCCCAGTATGTGGTTTATTCTGGAGAATATTCCACGTGCTTTGGCAGAGAAAGCATATTTTTTCTGCTGCTAGGTGGATTTTTCTGTATGTCTATGAGATCAGTTTGGTTGATTGTTGACTTACAATCTTAATTATCACACACACACACACAGCTTTGAATGACAGGGAGCTGGTCTTCTTCTGGAATGTCACTACCTTGAAAGCCCTGTGAAGCAGTTCCACTCTGCACATGTGGGATTGCTCTGAGTTGGAAGTGACTCAACAGCAGCTAACAACAACAAACCAAACCAAAAGCAAATCCAGTGCTGTCAGTTCAATTCTGCCTCATAGCGAACCTACAGGACAGAGTAGAACTGCCCCAGAGAGTTTCCAAGGAGCACCTAGCAGATTTGAACTGCCAACCTTCTGGTTACTACCATAGCACTTAGCCACTGTGCCATCAAGGTTTCTGACAACAACAACAACACATAAAATATATGCATAGACTTGGGGATCAGAATCCATTACAAGGTTGATGAAGTAAAAATTACAGGGAAATAAATAGCTTCTCTTGGTGCTTATTGGAAATCTCCTTCTCCTTGGTTATACATCAGTAAGAGTTGCAAGGATTTGGATCACACAAAGGCAAATAGAGCAAGACCTAGAAGCTTATCTGTTTGTTTTTGTAGGGGATCTAGGTCTTGTGCCAAGTCCCGTAATGGTGGAAAATCCTTCAGGTTCCTGGTAAATGTTCAGAGGAAAGCAGCTAGGTCCAGCCAAGGTGTGTTCAGCCTCCACACTCATGATGCAGTAGGAGTCCACCATTCTTGGGTGAAGTCTTTCCAGGGTGTGGGTGATAACAACCCCTTCTTACCCACCCACCTCAGCACCTTGTTTCATGGTCCCACTCATAGAAGCTTCAGCAAGGTGGTGGGCTTGTGTCCTTGTGTCCTTCAACAAGAGAGTTTTAAGAAAAGTAGCAGTTTCCCTTTCAACCCTTTTCCAGTACTCAGGTGGAAGCCAAGTGGTATTGTAAAGACATGAAAATTGAGTAGTCCATATCCCCTAGATGTATGACTGTGTCTGATGTGTGTGTGCAGATATGTGTGTGAGTGTGTATGTGCAGTGTACATGTGTGTACATGTATATCCTGTGCATATGTGAGTATATATGCATGCGTGTGCATGTGTGTGTATTGAAATAATATTGCTTCCTGCAGTTAGACATACACTTGGTTTAAAAATGATGCCCAGTTAAGTACTATAGCCACCTAGTAATTACCTTGTACCTAGCAAATCACCATGGCTTATAACATTTCATGACTGACTGAGCTCACAAACAAATACCCATTGAATTATTTATCATAGAGTTTGCCTTTGGTGCCAAGGTGAGTTAATATGAAATTTAAGTAGCTTACAGGAGTAAACATAATGTCCAGAGAAAACAGGCTTACAGGTTGTTGGAAGGCAGGAAAAATCACACCAGCTCTAAGGTGATAGTAAAGAGACATCCAGCTTTCTCAGGCCCATTGAGTTTTGGACAGATGGGGCCTCCTGTTCGGGTGACGCATTGGGGGAGTTCTTACAGAAGAAGGAAGCGAGGGAAAAGAAAGGGGCAGAGGACGGAGTTTTACAAGAGATGGTCTTAGTGAAGTTTGGCTTCATCTTAGTCCCACAGGGGCCTCTGGGGTTCACACAGTTAGTCCTACCTTGAATCCAGAAAGTGTCCTTTGACCCAGAGCTGATAAGTCATTGATTAAGTCCATGGTGGGGCTGCAGGACGCTCTGATCTGGAAAGGTTGTCGTATTCTCCAATGCCTCTGACAAAGGGGAAGCTTTTAACTAATAGCAGCCAACTCACCTGGAAGCTGAGGGATGTAATAAAATATATATGACAGCCAACCAGCATCAGTACAATTTTGCATTTGAGGACTAAGCTGAGAGTAATAATGAAGACCAGCAATGGTAGTTTTGGTATAACTTTATTGTGCTCTCAAGTAACCTGGAAATTTTTATTAACTGCAAAAACTATAAACTTTCTGGGAAAAGTTTATTTCATCGTCTCTCATCAGTATTATAGAAGCTCTTTTAACGTGCTTGTCATTTTTCACTTTACTGATGAGAGAAGCATGAGCATCTTAGAAAACACAAATGATGTTTCTGATTTCAGAAGGCACCCACAGGCAAGAGGTAAATTAGAAGCCCTTGTGGAATTGCCATTCTCAACTTTCTTTTTACAGATTAGTAAGTAGTATCAGAAATTTCAAGTGACTTGTTCAAAGTTATAGCATGGGGTAGAATGAAATATTTATTTAAGTTTTTGTAACAGCTTTATTTCAATAAATTCACATACCAGATAATTCATCCATTGAAAGTATACAATTCAATAGTTTAGTGTATTCCAAGTGTGTTTAGAAATAATCACTACAGTTTTAGAACATTTTTATCACCCTAAAAGGGAATTCATACCTTTTAGTGGTTACTTGCCATTTCCCATCCACCCTAGTCTTGTGCAACTGCTAGTCTACTTTATGTCTCTATAGATTTGCATATTCCAGAGCTGTCATAAGAAATAAATCATACAAAACACTGTTTGCTTCTTGCTCACATTGCCTGTTCACCATGGGTTTTCACAAGGTGGGTTTCTGCACCTGAGACACTGAAGGGCCCAGCACAATAGTGGCCTCATCTGATAGATGCTTCCATGACCACAGAGACAGAGAAGGGAACACAATGAGTTCTTAAAGCAGCTTCATGGAAGCGATATGTGATATTCAGCTCACAAGCCGTTTCACTCATGGCCACATGGCTCCCTCTAATACCAAAGAGGGCAATCAAGTTCGACCTCAATATTCACACGTAAGAACATCCAGAATACCTGTGAAGGAGTATAAAAATACACTAACTTTGGTCACCAAATATTTGATTCCCATTTCTTCTTACATTTATCCTCACAGGAAACAACTTAGAAATACCATAGACAGAGGAAAGGTGATACTAGAGTACTAGAGAACTGGAATCCCAAAGTCAGCAGTGACCTAGAATAGTACCTGCTTGCTCTCTACACGGGTTTACATCTTGCCAAGGTGTGTAGGGATGGGCCAGATTCTCAGGTGTTCTCTGAAATCAGATCAGGAGCCAGAAACCTGCAGGTGCATCTTGGTCACTTGTGGTGAAAGCCCTAGCAATATTCTTGGACTCTAGACATTTCTCGCATTCCTTTTCTCAGTCTGAAAATTCTGCAGCAAACTTTCCAAGTTTTCTTAAAACCGTGAATTGGTTTAGTCCTGATGCAGAGACAGAAATAAATGAAAGAAAGCAAAAGCTCATGAACATTTTAAACATCAGGCATCACTTTAGATGAATCAGCCTTAGAGAGCTGGGATGAAACACAAGCAATCAGAGCTAGGTTGTCTTTAGTTGTGAAGTGAGCTCCAGTGGGGATCTATCCATCCATCTCTTTGTTCTCAGCTCCTCTGCCAGGACCTGCAGATATGGCCATATGGGGCACTTAGAGCTCTACCTAGTCCCCGCCTGGTAACATGGTGTTGAGCTCACTGCTCATATATCAGTCTGCATGTTGCTTTCTAACTCTCTTCATTAAACATGCTGTTGAAGGTAGCCATAAATGTGCTCTTCCAAGGAGCTCGGTGGAGAATGATCTCTGGGTTAAACCTCATTGTTTAGCGGATGGCTTTATTTGATATTATCAGGGGCATGATTTGGAAGGGCCTGATACGTGTCCTCAGTGACTGGCTGGGTTATAATACACAGCAGAGAAAACAGAAGTCTTTAATTTCTTCAAATCCTTTGGATGTGCAAGCATAGTGATTACTGTGGACAATCAGAGAATCTGGAGTCAATGGTACTTTGTATGGTGGTAGTATGATTTTAGAGGCGTACACGGACTTCTATAGAGTCACTATGAGTTGGAATTGACTTGATGGCCATGGGTTTTGTGTTTGGGTTTAGGGACTTCTTACTTTCCAGGCTGTATTTGGTCTGCCAATTTAAATTTGAGCCTGGGGCATTTTCAAGAATTAAGCCAAGTTAAAGAATGAGAAGTTTTCTCACAAAGCTGTGAGGTATCCTGGCTCTTTGTGTGAGCTAAGAATGATGAAGTATTGTCCAGTCAAAATTTCTTTGTCAGTTGATAAAAACTTGATCATGCACAGGAAAAGCTAATATTTACACAACACAAGGTTTCCAAAGTGCTCATAGGTTTACTATTTCACTGTGATTCCTAACAACCGCTTTGCAAATTAATAAATTTAAGCTTAGTCAAAGTGTCTTTTTCAAGGTCACATGATTAGTATCACACTACAGGCTGGAATCCATACCTAGCAAGTGTCATCTTAATCTAGAGAGCAACGAGGTGCCTCCCCAGGGGCCTTTCCTTAGATCATGGGACATGGAGTGCATAGGCAGGGGAGTTAAGGGGAGAACATCAGCTGGCAGTTGTCCCCAGACTGCAAACAGAAGTGGCAAACCACCCATGCAAGATGAGGCAGGAAGGTCCTGGTTTCTCTTTAGCATCTTCAACCTCTACATGTGAGAAAAAGAGATGAGGTGACTAGTGATTAAGGGTTGCAGACCCAAATATGTCAGCTACAACTGTCTGTTGTAAGGATTAAATGAGGTGATACTATGCTGAAGCTCAATAAATAGGTCAAGTGGTGGGCAGGATGGCCATAATGAACACAAAGCAATAATCAAAACCATTGAGTTTGTGAACCTTAGCCACTCTACCTAAATCCCTACCGACGATTTCCTCAAGTACCAAAACCCTGTCTTGCCCGAAGAACAAGGTCCCAGTAGGATTCTTTCTCAGTCCTTTTCTGGGGTCCCAGAGCTCTGCCTCTCATACTCGCAGGAAGGAACAGGACTCCTAGAGGGAAAGGTCTTGTTGGAACAGGGGCAAGTGAGATTCGTAGGTTGTTATCCTGTGAGCCCACTACACTTGCCATGCACTGTCCAGCCAAGGATGTTTTCCAGTCTGGCAAGCCCCTGTTGGTTTTTGGCCCAATCCTATTGCAGCCTATCACAGTCAAGGTTCATGGAAGCAGCAGTGAAGAAATCAAATGATGTATTGCATTAGGAAAATCTGCTGCAAAAGACTTCTTTAAAGTATTAAAAGGCAAAGATGTCACTTTAAGGATTAAGGTGCACCTGACTCCAATCATGGTATTTTCAGTCACCTCATATGCATGCGAAAGTTGGATGATGAATAAGGAAGATAGAAGAAGAATTGATGCCTTTATAGTGCCAGTAAAGAATACTGAATATACCATGGGCTGCCAGAAAATGGAAAAAAAAAAAAAAAAAACTATCATAGAATATGACCAGAATGCTCCTTACAAGGGAGGACAGTGTGATTTCATCTCATTTGTTTTGAACATGTTATCGGGAGGGACTAGTTCTTGGAGAAGGACATCATACTTAGTAAAGCAGAGGGTCATCCCAAAAGAAAAAGATCTACAAGGAGATGGCAGGCTGACAGATACAGTGGCTGCAACAATGGACTGAAGCATAACAATGACTGTGAGAATGGCACAGGACCAGGCAGTTTTTCATTCTGCTGTATATAGGGTCACTAAAAATTGGAACCTATGTGAAGGCAGCTGACAACATTGTTGTGATTATTGTGTCAATCCATCTCATTTAAGATTCTCCTTGTTTCTCTGATCCTCCACCTTACCAATGTCCTTGTCTAGTGATTTGTCTTTCATCAGGACATGTCAAAAGTAAGAAAGACAAAGTCTCATTAGCCTGGCTTTTAAGGAGCATTCTGGTTGTATTTCTTCTAAAACTGATTTGTTCTTTTTTCCAGCAGTCCATGACATATTCAATACTGTTTTCCAGCACCACAGTTTGAATGAGTCAGTTCATCTCCTGTCTTCCCTTTCACGGTCTGGCTTCAGCATGCTTATGAAGTGATTAAAAGGACTACAACTTCGGTCAAGTATACCTTAGTCATCAAAGAGACATCTTTTCTTTATACAACATTAAAAATATATATATTTTGCAGTAGATTTGCCTAATGCAATATGTCTTCTGATTTCTTGAGTGTTGCTTCCATAGGTATTGATTGCAAGCATATTAAAAAGAACCAGGTAAAATGAGTTTTAATGGTAGATTTTATTTAACCAGTGTATCAAAAATATTATATTACTATGTAATAAAAGTATTATTATTATGTTATTATGATACTTGTAATCAACAGAAAAACAATTTTTAGTGAGATATTTTGAATTCCTTTCTTAGCACTGAGTCTTTGATACCTGGGGTGTATCTTACCTCTATACAGCATCTCAATTTGGACCAACACCATTCAAGTGCTTATAGTCACATGTAGCTACCACTCTTGGCTGTCACTCTCCTAAACTGTTTTCTTCTTCCTCATAAGTGGGCATCTTGTAATAATCATAGCTAAACTTTGTGTTTGTAGAAGATTTAGTATGTTACATAAAACCTTCACATTCTTTTTCTTTTTTTTTTCCTCTTTAACAAATGGTGCTGGTAAAATTATCTATCATCTGCAAAAAATTGAAACAAGACCCATATCTCACACCTTATACAAAAGCCAACTCAAATTGGATGCCAAGCCAGCCAAGTGCAGTCAAATGGATAAAAGACCTAAATATGAAATCTAAAATGATAAATATGGTCAACAATGGAAGTTTTAATACATAATGTAGACAGACTACAAAATCTGACAAAGCACAATCAAAGAAGAGAAAATAGATAAATGGAAACTACTAAAAATCAAACACTTTTGCTCATCCAAAGACTTCATCAACAGAATTAAGAGACCACCTACCAGCCAAGCCAAGCGCCGTCAAGTTGGATCCAACAGAATGGGAAAAAATATTTGGCAACTACACTTCAGATCGATGTCTGATCTCTGTAGTCTACAAGGTATTACAAAAATCAACAAGAAAAGGATAAATAATCCAATTAAGCAATGGAAAAGGAAATGGACAGACACTTCTCTAAAGAGAATGTCCAAGCAGCCAAAAGACACATGAGGACATGTTCACGATCTTCAGTTATTAAAGAAATTCAAATTAAAACTACAATGAGATGTCATCTCACCCCAACAAGATTGGCTATGATCCAAAAAACACAAAACAACAAATGCTGGAGAGGCTGTGTAGAAATTGGAACTCTGCTACACTGCTGGTGGAATTGCAAGATGGTACAATCTCTTTAGAGAACAATCTGGTGCTCCCTTAAAAAGCTGGAGATAGATACACCATTTGATCCTGTAATTCCACTGCTCAAAATTTATCTTTCAGAAACAAAGGTTATCACATGAACAGACACATGCACATGAATGCTTGTTGCAGCACAGTCCACAATTAGCTAAAAGATGGAATCAACCCAGATGCCCATCAACAGATGAGTGGATAAACAAACTATGGTACACACTTAGTGTTCAATGGAACACTATGCTATGATAAAGAATGATGATGATTTTAGAAAACATCTCATAACATGGTCTCATTTGGAAGAGAGCATGCTGAATGAAATCAATCAGGTGTCAAAAGAGCAAATATCATATAAGACCCCTGTTACAAGGACTTAAAAACAGAATTATCTACAGAAAAAAAATGACTGTGTTGGCTATAAGGGTTGGGGGGTGAGGGTTTATTATAAATGAGATAATTGATAGATGTTAGAAATTTTATTCTTTTATTGTAATTGATAAATTAAAAAATAAAAAAGACAAACTTCACATTCTTTAACTCATTTGATCTCATTTGAGTCAGCTTTCATAGTAGAAACTGAAGAAAAACAGGACTGTCAGCTAGGTGGCTAGTCAGCCACCTCAGGGTAGTGGACACAATGCTATGCTACTTGCTCACACAATGGATAAGAAGTAAGGGGGAGCAAGGGTGCCCAGGAAATCATTTACAGGTAAGCTCAGGAGATAAGACGAGTGGGTCCATCAGCAGTAGCACTGCTGTTTTTCTGTAAACTTTAGCATCATCAAACCACATTAACCAAGAGAAATAAACCATTTCTGCAGGCAAAACGAAGCATTCCTCAAGATCTTAGAAATAAATCATCCCAAGTGTTGGTATTATAACTGGTAAAAGCAACACTTAACAGATTGGAATGAGTATATATATATATATACATATATATATCCTGAAGACACAGATGATCCCAGGACCACAGAGTGTATCTGTAAGCTGGTAAGAGAGAGACTAGTATGACTAAAGGAAGGTGGTGTCAGCCAGCAGAGATGGGGACAACAGAAGACAGGCCACCAAGGACCTGCTCAGGTCTGTCTTCCTCCTTGCTGTCTCTTTAGTGTTTAGCTCAAGTCCTCACACGTTGAAAACCCTTGGAGAACATTTGCTGAGTGAACGTCAAAGGGAGAGGGTGTCAGTGGCAAGGACTTGACCCTCCCAGAGCTGGGCAGGAAGGCTTTCGTCTGATGTCAACACTCCAGTGCCAAGGGGATTTTTGGTAATTATCTTAACTTCCTTGTTCTTGTCTAGGGAGTCCCTGGGTGGCAAAAATGGTTAATGTGCTTGATCGCTGACCCAAAATTTGGAAGTTTGAGTCCATCCAGAGGCACCTCAGAAGAAAGACCTAGCAATTCACTTCCAAAAATCAACCTCTGTAAAACTCTACAGAGCACAGTTCTACTCTGACACATATAAGGTCACAATGAGTTCTATCGACTTAACTGGCAACTAGAAGAATTGGAAATGTGTGTCAAAAGGGATAAAATTGAGAGACGACATGAACATCAGACCCTCTGGAGTATTGCACTCCTTATTGTAAATGACGGAATCAGCACTCTGCTTTGCATATCTCTCTCATTTGCATTTGCCATGTACTTTTTGTGGTGGAAGTTTATTCTAGTTTTGTCAGTATCTTCAAGTGTGAACAAGATTGAACACTGAAAATTGAATTTCTCATCCTGACACTAGACAGTCCACTGGAAGAAGTCATCTGTGTTAGCTCATTTTCCTGGGAATGTCCAGAACGCTCTCTGTCTCTTATTCAAATGCCAGTGATTTCACTGAGAATATATAATTTTGAAAGAATTTCTGAATAATATTCTGTAAGTAAGAAAGTGTAATCAAGAAGAAAAACATTCTATGAAATGAAGAGAATGCTGCTAAGCCTATGCTTTCAGACACTGTCAGCCAGGAAAGTCCTGAGTGTGGAAGGTCACAGGTCCACAATGGGACCCATAACCCCTGCTCCTAGCCCCGGTTCAGTGAGATGTCAGAAGGACCTTTCATTTTGTATTTCCTGAGGGCCAGGAAAGGGAACAGTGGCAAACACAGACAAACCCAGCAACATGTCCTCCTACCTGATTCAAAGGAATGGGAGGGATGGGAAAGCTGGAAAAGTACAGTCATCTGCCAGGCAGAGAGTTTTATAGATGGTAAGAGAGGCCCAGGTGCTCAATGCCTAAGCCTGGGTCGTTCCAGGGAATTCCAGGCTAAACAACTTAACTGGTCTTTCAAAGCAACTACACTGCTATTTTAAGAGCTGTGCTGGGCTGAACCCAAGAGGAAACTCAACTCAACAGAAGCAAAATGTTGTTTCAGAGAAGGAAGATCAGGGTGAGCTGAAGCAGTGCCTTTTGGTGCCTTCTGGAACAAGGCCTAGAGTGTGGTGTGCTGGGGTGCTATGGCTGCCGTTTTGATAGCTGTTGAACAGCTCACAGCACCTGCCCCCTAGTAACTGTACTCCAGTCTCCAGCTCCCTAAAGTAAGAATCCAAATGGTGGTCACTTTGCATGTTCCTTGCATTGTCTGAAGATGTTGGTCCCCATCTCTCCTCTATCATCTCTATGCCATGACTTTTTAAAGCATGAGTTCCCATATGAGAAGACTTCATGGAACTCACTGTCCTGCCAAGTTCCAGATCATTGCTCTGATCCCTAGTCGTTGTGAACCACACCTTCAGCTTGCTGATAGCATTAGTGCACTGGGAGGTGTTAGGCCTGGGCCTTAGTCCAATATTCCTCATAACCTCAGGCTGGCCACTTATCTTTCCTGGGTACTTTCTTCCTCCAGTGTAAACTGAAATCAGAGGGTAAGCAAAGTCCAGTTCTAATTTGTCATGGCTTTGACTCTAGGATGTTTGCACATCTCACACCAGCAGCCTCATATGCCCAAGTGCTAGGAAAGATATGGGTGGGAGGACTTGGAAGACCAGATAGGACATGCTCTGGGATCATCCCTCTGCTCCACTTCTCCCATGAAATGAAGTATGCCCAAGGTCCTTTAATATATCTAGGCTCCAAGCATTGCAGAAGCTAAAGGATGCCATTCAAATCTCTGCTTGGTGACTGTGGACTCTCATCGTATGTTAGACTGCAATGAACAGTAACCTGTAACTCTGGTAATTCACAGTCACCTCTCCACACCCCTGCCATGGAAGTGAGGTTGAGACAATCTGAAAGTTTAGGGAGTTCCCCAAGCTGGAGAGGCGTCACATGTTCTCTTCCAGGATGCCTCATCTTTAGAGACATGACATGATGTGAGGACACAGTTGCACAGTTGCACAGTTGCACAGTGCACAGTTGCACAGTTTGCACATCTGATTTCGGCACACAGAGCCTAGTGTCCTGGAGAAGCCATTTAGCCTGCTGTACTTTCATTTATCGTCTCTGAAATGGATGCAATCATGCAGGCCTAGGGGACTGCTGAAGGTAGGTGGACCATCGTGAGCTTCCTTCCACCTCAACAGGGTGCTCTTTTCATGCACAAGAGACAGAAGAATCTTGTGAGTAGTCATTTACAGCTTTTTGTGATAGCCTGGCCTCCTGCTGGAGGCTGAGCCTGGGTCTCCTGGGTCTGATCGTTGTGTGGTTAGAGGTACAACAGTGCCAGCAAAGATCTGATGATTTTTGGAGTTCATGATTTTGGGAGAGCAATGAGGGACTCAACTCAAAGAGGATAGTGATGAATGTAAAATTTAAAGGCAGCAAAAGAAAGGCTAACATCCTGACAGGATTTGGCACCATGTAGGAAAGGATTTAGGTTGTTAAAAATCTGTTGACAGATGTTCTGCCCTCAAGGTCATGTGAGAAAAAGGAAACCATCAAAATAAAAGAACTGATCTGCTCGGTGATAGTGTAAGTTACAGATCATTTTTAAAAGAAAAATGGATCTTAAGTGTGCCTTGGGGGAGGAAAACAAATACAAGCAGCTGTTACATTTTGGAAAAGTCGATAGATGGGTTTCATAGTTTCCTCTGATTTTCCTGAGCATCAGGCATTTGATAATGTCCACAAAAGAAGGTTTGCTTCCAGTCTGTCTAAACATCACATGTTTGTTTTGGTCTCAGAGGACTGGCTGGTCTTATGCAATTATTAGAGAGCAGGACTCCTCAGAGGTGGGTAGATATGGCTTGGAGTGATGGGAACAAAGTTTGATGAAAATTTGGGGGTTGGTTGTTTAAAGTTTTGAGTCTTCAGTCAGGTAAGAAATCTGTAAATAAGAAAGTACATAACTGGAACTGGGGATGCCTATGTTGGGTGGACAAGAACACACCCAGGTAGGCTGAGAATTCAAACTGTTACTGTAGTAACATTATGGTCACTCTTCAAAAGAGGCAGGAATAGTTCCTGCACACAGGAAAATAAGAAACACCAGTGTTAGTGAGGAGCCCCTTAACTCAACTGTCAGTGGTTAAGAGACACAGTGAGCTACAGCCACTAATCAAGTGATCAGTTCAAATTGACTAGCTGCTCCTTGAAAATCCTATAGGGCAGTTCTACTCTGTCCTATAGGGTTTCTCTATGTTAGAATCAAGTCAGTATAAACAGGATTGATTTGATTAATGTCTGTGAGTTGAGTTTCATCAACAGCCACGGTGGTTCCCAAAGGGAAGAGATGTAAACAGCAGACATTCTCTCTCGAAAGTATCTGGATTCACACCAAACCACAGGGACACCACAAGGTTCAAGTGGAGTTCTCAGTTGACCAAAATAAGATGTGGGGTGGCTGTGTAAGCCACAGGAAAGGACTAGGGGGAGGTGACTTGGAGTTTTCCAAGACAGCTCCGCGATATCAAATGATATGGCTTGCTGCGTATAGGTGGGCATATAAATTTATACGGAAATATACATTTTCACTCAGTTATATTAAATAAAGAAAAAAGAGATATGGCTTGAAAGTAGAGCAGTGAGCACATTTGAGAAAGTGGAATAATGAAAGAGAACGTAGCAACGTGAGAGCAAGTCACAAAGAGTGAGCAAGAGAGAGCACCTAGGGTGCAGGAAAGAACACAGAACACTCTTCTTCAGAGACCCAAATCCCATCACTTAGAGTCAGGATGTCATTAAGGGAACAGCGGGTAGAATGAGGTGACTCTACAGTCCTTCCCCAGCTCTGCTCCTGAATTAGGATGACCTGCAAGGAACTGGTAAGCAAAAAATCTGTGTTCCATACATTTTCTCATTTAATCTATTCTAATCCTCACAACATTGGAACAGTGGTAAATTCCTGCCTTTCATACAATTCCTGGCCAATGCAGCTCATGCTCAGCTAACAGTCTGTTGGTGAAGGCTTGCGTGTTACTGTGATGCTGAACAGGTTTCAGCGGAGCTTCCAGACTAAGACAGACTAGGAAGAAAGGTCTGATGATCCACTTCTGAAAATAAGTTGTCAAAAACTCTATGGATCATAATGATCCAATCCACAACTGATTGTGGGGAGGACACAGGACTGGGTGGTGTTTCATTTTATTGTGCAAGAATAGGGTCACCATGAGTTGTAAACTGACTTGATCAAAGTTAGCAACAACAATCTCTACAATAGACTTGAAGATGGCGTTATTCCCATTTTTACAGATGAAAAAATTAGGAGTCAGAAAAGTTAAATAATTTGTTCATGATATACAACTAGCTAGCAGAAAAACTAAATCTTGAATATTTAAGAGATTCTAAAGCACCAACCATACGAGACATTTCCTCCCGGGGGCAAAGACATCTTCCCTCTGCACTCTCTCAGGGCCTCCTATAGGCTCTTTCCCAGGCAACTCTAATTGGTGTCCCCAATCCAAATGGGTTGAAGTAAGGCTTCTAGCCCTATGATGGAGTAAAAATGGTATGAATTTTTCATCATGCCTCCATTGATACATGAGATACGTGCCCCTCCCTTTGCCTCTGGTTGGCCTTACCAAACTTGCAGCAGAATAGGGCATAAATGATGTTGATGACTTCCAAGACTCAGCCAGGTTAGACTCTTCAGAGACTTTCTGGACATCCCTTTTGGGGTACTTTGCTATGAAACCCAGCCAACACGCTGTAAGAAGCCCCTCACACATAGAAAGTCATGTGTAGATGTACTGGTTGCCAGCCACAGGTAATCCAGTATCAAGCACCACCTGGCAGCCACACCAGGCACTTTTGATTCCCAGCCAAGATGGGCCTTGGGATGACTGAAGTCTATGCAGACATCTGGTAACAACTGCTTGACAGATTACGGCAAAAAAATTCCCAGCCCAGTGCATCCTCAGTTCCTTATTTCAAACCATGTGAGCAAAATAAAACGGCTGCTAAGTTTGTGGGTCACTTTACACTATAGTAGACAACCACGTGGTGCATCTGCTAATAACAATACTTCCCAGGGTCGTGGGGATGCCATGTCATGAGGGAAGCGTCATATTAGCCAGGCTTCTCCTTTAGCTCAGATAGACAAATGAATCCCTCCTGTTGTCTAGACCCAGTGTGCAGCCTCAAACTTATAAGCAGTCTTCTTGGAAAGAGAGAGTCTGCAGCAAACTTTTAGTTGGTGAATGCAAGCCTCTCAGGTAGCACAAATAAGGGCAATGTTGTGGGAGCAAAGATGAGCTCAGAAACTGTCCAGATAGATTCTGAGGCTACAGAGTCCCAGGGTCAGCAGAAGGAGAAAATAGAGGGCTGAAAGCAAATACTGCACACATTGTCAGGAATGGCGCAGTGACATTTTGTGCTTATTGCCGACTCCTTTCTCATTTTTCTGGCCATCTTGTTTTAGTATTTGAGCTTCCCAAGGGTGACATTTATGTCAGTCACTGTCCCTGAGGTGAGGAAACGCATTCCTGTTTTCCAAAAATAACCTTGCAATTTACCAAGCTGCCTTGAGTTTGGAGTTTCTCCCTCAGCCCCTCTAAGTACTGTAGTCTGGGGTGTGTACAACAATATGTCAGGTCTTGTCCCCTTATATGGTTTAGCATAAACCTGATTTAAAACTCAGCATAGGTTTTGCTTTGAAAATCACACATGCAATTCCTAAAGCCTCGTAATTTCTCAAACATCAGATTATGGGCTTGAAATACAACTCACCTGTCCTCCAGCTGAAACGATTCTGGTGTCCCACCATGGAGCAGGCATGTCCCGAATTGAATTTTGTCCCTTACACATCACTCTGTTTATCACTTCAAGTTTTGTGAGAATCCAACATCAAAAGCAAAGTTATGTTCCAGGACTCAACCAGAGCAGGGAGGAAACCAGGACACGCCAATATCTCTGTCAAATACCTTGCTTTCACTCAGCCAGGGTCAGTCCCTCCACCCATAAGCATGGATCTGGATGAGGAGAAAAACAGAGGAAACAAAGAGATTTTGTGTTTAAACTCTTCTGTTGCTCAGGTCAGCAATTCAGGTTGAGGTAAAGTTTACATAAGGCTAGGTAAACAGCCTGATACTGACTCTTCTTAAGGAGTTTGTTGTTGTATTTGTAGAGAAAAAGAGAAAAGCCTGAAAAGAAAACAAGAGATTAAGGATAAAAAAACTGTAAATAAGCAACCAAATGAAGGGAAGAAAAGGAGAGTCGTTCCATAGGTTGAGTGAAAGAAACAAAATAATCATACTTGAAATGATTTTTTTATCATGATAAAGTGCAAACACACAGTCCAAATTAAATTTGCATGCCCACCCATCTGCAGCTCCTTCCGCTCTCCTTGCCTGCTGACAGCATACTCTTCCTTTTCATTCTATATATATTATACCCTCTTAACAACCTGCTGTCTCCTCCTCTCCATCCCCTCTTGTCCTTTCTAGTAAGAGGCCGGTAGGACAGCATCCTATACATGCGTAGAACTATAAAATACACACACCATAAGGTCACATTATGTCTCCGAGTCCAGTTCATTTCTGTCCAAAGAGTTGACCTTAGTAACGTTCTCTGGTCAGCGGCAACAGCAGGTCTAGGGGCCATGCTCCCAGGGAACCCCCAGGCCACCAGACCATCTAGTTAAGGTCTTTTAGAGGAGTTCTTGAGGTGCACCCCTCTTTTACTCATGCTGCTCCTGGGACTCGACATTATGCGCCTCATCACGGGTGTCTCTGGTGGCGGTCGGGCACCATCTGGTTCTTACAGTCACATGTTGATGCAGTCACACATTTGCATGGGTCCTTACGCTTCCTGGGTTCCTTTTCCCACGTATCTTTGTTCTTGGTAATTGTCTGTTCTGGATGAGTTGGGACCATTTGGTGTACCTCAGATGGCTGCTTGCTAGCTTCTAAGACCCCAAATGCCAATCAACAATACGGGGTGCAGAAGACTCTCTTAGCAATAGGTAGTTATCCCAATTGGCCTTGATGTCCTTTGAAAGCATAGTTCCCAGGCCCCTGCCCCTGCTACTCTATCCTTGCCATATGGGGTTAAGATTAGAAGAGTTTTCAGTTTATGTTGAAGTCCGGTTAAGCTGATCTTCTTTCTACTATGTGGTGTCAGGGCTTTCACCCAACCAAGTTCCTATCAGCTATTTCATCTATGAGGCCCTTTCCCTCTCTCCTTTCCCTTGGCAGCCACCAGAGTCTTCTGTACTCTTTTCTGTATTTTTAAGTCCTTATACTAGGGGTCTGTTACAATATTTGTCCTTGTGCTGTTGACCGATTTCACTCAACATAATGTCTTCCAATTGAAACTAGATTATAAGATGCTTCCTAAAATAATCATTGTTATTTATCATTGCATAGTGTTCCATTCAGTATATGTACTGTAGCTTGTTTATACAGTTATCTGTCATTGGGCATCTGGGTTGATACCATCTTTTAGCTATTGTGGACTGTGCTGCAGAAAACATTCATGTGCACACATCTGTTCGTGTTACTGCCTTTGAGTCTATAGGATATATTCCAAGCAGTGAGATTACTGGATCAAATGGTATATCTATTTCCAGCTTTTTGAGGAAGCACCAGATTGCTTTCCAAAGAATTGTACCAATCTACAATCCCACTAGCAATGTAGAAGAGTTCTAATATCTCCACAGGCTCTCTAGAATTTGTTGTTTTATAGTTTTTGGATCATGATCAATCTTGTTGGGGTGACATGGTATCTCATCGTAGTTTTGATTTTGTTTTCTCTAATAGTTAATGAGTGTAAGCATTTCCCCATGTGTCTTTTGGCTGCCTGGATGTCCTCTTTGGTGAAGTGTCTGTCCATCTCCTTTGCCCATGGCTTAATTGGGTTGTTTATCTTTTTCTTGCTGATATTTTGCAGTACCTTGTAGATTACGGAGATGAGACATTGGTCTGAAATGTAGTTGCCAAATATTTTTTGCATTCTGCAGATGGTCTTGTAATTCTTTTGATAAAATCTTTGGATGAGCAAGACTGTTTCATTCTTAGTAGGTCTCATTTACCTATTTTCTCATCTGTTGATCATGCTGTGTCAGATTTTGAAGTCTAACCTGTATATTAAAGTTTCCGTTATTGACCCTATTTTTCTTGCATGATCGTTATCATTGTAGGTTTGATATTTAGGTGTTGTATCCAATTTGAGTTAGTTTTTGTGTTAGGTGTGAGATATGGGTCTTGCTTCAATTTTTTGCAGATAGATATCCAATTTTGCCAGCACCATTTTATAAAGAGACTGTTTTTATCCGAGTTTGCAATCTTTGTTGGATATCGACTGTTCATAAGAGCGCAGTAGCATCTCTGGGATCTCAACCATTCCATTGGTCTATATGTTTCTTCTTGAAACAGTACCAGGCTGTTTTAACTACTGAGGCATGTAATAGTTTCTAAGGTCAGGTAATGTGAGGCCTCCCCCACTATGATTCTGTTCTTCAGCAATGCTTTGGTTATCTGGGGTTTCTTGCTTTTCCAAACAAAGTTGGAGATGTGTTTCTCCATCTCATTAGAAAACATCACTGGAATTTGCACTGGGGTTGCATCACAATCTACATAGTAGATTGCTTTCAGTAAAATAGACATTTTCACAATCTTGAGTCTTCCTATCCATGAGCAAAGTAGATTTCTCCGTTTATGTAAGTCTTTCTTGGTTTCTTGTAGTTTTCTTTGCATAGGTCTCTTATTTCTCTAGTTAGAGTTGTTCCTATATATTTTGTCTTCCTGGGGGCTATAGTAAATAGTATTGATGTGGCAATTTCTTCTTTAGTAATCTCTTTGTTGGTATCAAGGAGTACTACTGATTTACTTATGTTTATCTTATATCCTGATACTGTGCGGAAATCTATTAGTTACAGTAGTCTACTTATGGATTCCTTAGGATTCTCTGCATATATAATTACATCATCTGCAAATAGGGAGATTTTTATTTCTTCACAGATGCAGACGCTCTTTATTTCATTGTCTTGTCTAATTGCTCTGGCCGGAACTTCTAGTTCAATGTTGAATAGAAGTGATGAGAGTGGGCATCCTTGTCTAGCTCGCATTCTCAAGGGAAACTCTTTCAGTCTGCCTCCATTCAAGATGATGTAAGCAGTGGACTTTGTGTTGATGCCCCTTATTTTACTGAGAAATTTGCCTTCTATTCCTATTTTGCTGAGAGCTTTTAGCATGAATGAGTGCCAGACCTTGTTGAATGCGTTTTCTGGATCAATTAACAAAATCGGGTGATTCTGGTCTTTTGTGTTATTTATGTGGTTGATCAATTAATTGTTTTTCTGCCATTGAACCAGACTTGTATCCATGGTATGAAGCTAACTTAGTCACAATAAATTGTTTTTTTGATATGTTGTTGAATTGTATTGGCAAGGACTTTGTTGAAGGTTTTTGCATCTATGTTCATCAGTGTTATTCATTACTAGGTTTCCTTTTTTGTGGGATCTTTCCCTTGCTTTGGTATCACAGTTATGCTAGCTTTATAGATGACTTTGGGAGTATTCCCTCCGTTTCTATGCTGTGAAGTAGTCTCAGATTATTGGAGTTAGCTGTTCTCTAAGAATTTGGTTCTTCAGTGAAGCCATCTGAGTCAGGACTTTTTTGGTTGGTAGTTTTTTTTTCCTTCCCAACTTAACAAAGATTTATTTTTTCCAACTTTTTTATTTTTTATTAATTACAGCAGAAGAATAAAATTTCTAACATCTGTCAGTTATCTCATCTGTGATAAACCCTCTGCTCCACCCCCCATCCGGCCAATACAGTCATTTTCTTCTGTGGATAATTCTTTTAAGTCCTTATAATAGGGATCTCATACAAAATTTGTCCTTTCGATAGTGATTGATTTCACTCGGCATGGTCTCTTCCAAATGAGACCATGTTATGACATGTTTTCTAAAACTGTCATTGTTTTTTATCATAGCATTGTGTTCCATTGAGTATATGTACCATAGCTTGCTTATCCATTCACCTGTTGATGGGCATTGGGATTTATTCCAACTTTTTGCTATTGTGGATTGTATTACGACAAATATTCGTGTACATGTGTCTTTTCACGTGATAACCTTTGTTTCTGAAGGATAAATTCCGAGCAGTGGAATTACAGGATCAAATGATATATCTATTTCCAGCTTTTTAAGGAAGTACCAGATTGTTTTCCAAAGAAGTTGTACCATCTTGCAATTCCACCAGCAGTGTAGCAGAGTTCCAGTTTCTGCACAGCCTCCCAGCATCTATTGCTTTCTATTTTTTTGTATCATGGCCAAACTTGTTGGGGTGAGATGATATCTCATTGCAGTTTTTATTTGAATTTCTTTAATAACTAATGATCATGAGCAATTCTGCATGTGTTGTTCAGCTGTGTGGATATCTTCTTTAGAGAAATGTCTATCTCCTTTGCCCATCTCTTAATTGGATTATTTATTCCATTGTTGTTGATATTTTGTAATACATTATAGATTATGGAGATCAGACGTCAGAGTTGCCGAATATTTTTTACCATTCTGTAGGTGGTCTTTCAATCTTTGGATGAAGTCTTTGGATGAGCAAAAATGTTTGATTCATAGTAGTTTCCATTTACCTATTCTCTCTTCTGTTGATCGTGCTTTGTTTTTCAGTTTTTGAAGTCTGTCTAAGCTGTGTATTAGAACTCCCATTGTTGATCCTACTTTATCTTGGATGAGCTTTATCATTTTAGATTTTATATTTAAGTCTTTTATACAATTTGAGTTGGTTTTTGTATCAGATGTGTGATATGGGTCTTGTTTCAATTTTTTTGCAGATGGGTATCCAGTTTTGCCAGCACCATTTGTTAAAGAGACTGTTCTTACCCTAGTTTAAAATCTCAGTGTCTTTTTTGAGTATCAGTTGCTCATAGGAGGACAATGGCATCTCTGGGGTCTCAATTCTGCTCCATTGGACTATCTATCTCTTTTTGTACCAGTACCAGGCTGTTTTGACTACTGTGGCAGTGTAATAGGTTCCAAAGTCAGGTAGTCAGAGGCTTCCCAGTCTGTTCTTCAGGAGTGCTTTACTTATTCAAGGTTTCTTCCCTTTCCAAACAAAGGTGATGATTTATTTCTCCATCTCATTAAAAAATGTGACTGGAATTTGTATTGAAATTGCATGATACAAGGAGATTGCTTTGAGTAAAATAGACATTTTCACAATGTTGAATCTTCCTATCTGTGACCAGGGTAGATTATTCTGTTTATCTAAGTCTCTCTTAGTTTCTTGTAGTAAGGTCTTGTAGTTCTCTTCGTAAAGGTCTCTTATTTCTCTAGCTAGGTTTATTCCTAGGTATTTTATCTTCTTGGGGACTATAGTAAATGGTGTTGATTTGGTGATTTCTTCTTTAATAATCTCATTGTTGGTATAAAGGAATCTTACTGACTTACTCATCTTTATCTTGTATCCTGAGACTTGCTGAACTCGTCTATCAGTTTGAGTAGTTTACTTATGGATTCTTTAGGATTCCCTGGGTATACAGTCATATCACCTGCAAATACGAGATTGTTACTTCTTTGTGGACGCAGATGCCCTTTATTTCTTTGCCTTATCTAATTGCTGTGGCTAGAACTTCTAGTACGATCTTCAAGTGGAGAGGTAAGAGTGGGCATTCTTCTCCAGTTCCCGTCCTGCAGGAGAATTGTTTCAGTTTCTCTCCATTCAGGATGATGTAGGCAATTGGCTTTGTATAAATGGCTTTTATTGCACTGAGGAATTTGCCATCTATCCCTATTTTGCTGAGAGTTTTTAGCATGAACGGTGTTGGACTTTATCAAATGTCTTTTCTGCATCAATTGACAGAATCAGGTGATTTTTGTCTTTTATGTTATTTATGTGGTTAATCACATTAATTGTTTTTCTGATGTTGAACCAGCCTTGCTCCCTGGTATGAATTCAACTTGATCATGTTGCATTATTATTATTATTATTGATATGTTGTTGAATTCTATTGGCTAGTATTTTTGGAATACTTTCACATCTAGGTTCACGAGCGATATCAGTCTGTAGTTCTCCTTTTTTGTTGGGTCTTTCCCTGGCTTTGATATCAGGGTTATGCTGACTAAATAGTCTTACTAGCATTGGAGATAACCCTTCTCTAAAAGCTTGGTAGAATTCTGTGGTGAAGCATCTGGGCGAGGGCAGTTTTTGGTTGGTAGTTTTTTGATGACTTTTTCGATCTTTTCCTTTGTGAAGGATTTGTTAAGTTGTTCTGTTTCACCTTGTGATAATTTTGATAGGTGATATGAATCAAGGAATTTGTCCATTTTCTCTAGCTTTTCAAATTTGTTAGAGTACAGGCTTTCATAGCATTCTATTATGATATTTTTTATTTTTGTTGGATCTGTCATGACATTTCCCATCTCATTTCTTACTTGGGTTGTTTGTTTCCTTTCCTGTTTTTCTTTAGTAAATTTAGCCAGTGGTTTGTCAATTTGGTTGATCTTTTCAAAAAACCAGCTTTGGGTCTTCCCAATTTTTTTAGTTGTTCTATTTTCTAATTTGTTTAGTTCTGCTCTAATCTTTATGATCTGTTTTCTTCCAGTGCCTGTGGGGTTCCTGTGTTGTTCTCTTTCTACTTCTTCAACCTGCAGGGTTAGTTCTTTGGTTTGGGTTCTTTCTTCCTTCTGGATGTGTCCATTTATAAACTGACCCCCAAGCACTGCTTTAGCTGTATCCCATAGGTTCTGGTAGGAAGTGTTTTCATTCTCATTTGAATCTATAAATTTCTTTACTTCATCCTTGATTTCTTATTAACCCATAGCTTTTTGAGCAAGTTGTTGTTCAGTTTCCATGATTTCCAACTTCTATCTATGTTCTCTCTGCTACTGAGTTTGATTTTATGGCTTTATGGTCTGAAATGATGCTTTCCAATAATTCAATGATATAGATTTTGTTGAGATTTGCTTTATGCGCTAACACATGGTCTCTTGTGGAAAATGTTCCATGTGCACTGGAGAAGAAGGTGTACTTATTTGCTGATGGATACAAAGTTCTGTATGTATCAATGAGGTCTAGTTGGTTAATTGTGGCAATAAGATCTTCTGTGTCTTTACTGTCCAATACTGACAGAGGAATGCTGAAGTCTCCTGTGGGAAGCCGAGACTTCCCGAATCAAGGCAGAATACGGTCAAGTTAACTCTTGTATTAACAAGATCTAAATTAAGCACATTCCAAGTATTGTACACCCAGCATTGTCCTCAGAATAAGCAGAGGTCAGCATGCCCCCGATCTGGTTTCAATATGACTAGCAAAAGAATGCTTGGGAAAGGGAAACAAGGAAATGCGTAGAATATATATGTAACTGAAAAATAAAGTTCGGTGTCTCAGCTTGACTGAGTACCCCCGATGTGATTGTTTCGGTCTTATTCAGCTCCCGCACTTTCCCCTCAGCTCTGTTCGTCTGACGGCTGGTACTGTCAAGTGGCGCCGGAACAAGGGGCCTGAGGTAGGAAAGAATACCGCGACTAGCTGCCGCGAGTTATAAGGTGTGCACACGAGGTAAGTAAAGGAGCGGCGATATTAGAAAAACATCAGGGGAAGAATGGGAACTACCAGCAGTAGAGTCCTGGAATTCGCACAAATGCTCCGACACATGCTAAAAGGGCGGGGGTTCTTTCTTTCTTCTGGATGTGTCCATTTATAGAGATAAACTGACCCCCGAGCACTGCTTTAGCTGTATCCCATAGGTTCTGGTAGGAAGTGTTTTCATTCTCATTTGAATCCATAAATTTCTTTACTTCATCCTTGATTTCTTATTAACCCATAGCTTTTTGAGCAAGTTGTTGTTCAGTTTCCATGATTTCCAATTCTATCTATGTTCTTTCTGTTATTGATTTTGATTTTATGGCTTTATGGTCTGAAATGATGCTTTCCAATAATTCAATGACATAGATTTTGTTGAGATTGGCTTTATGCGCTAACACATGGTCTCTTGTGGAAAATGTTCCATGTGCACTGGAGAAGAAGGTGTACTTATCTGCTGATGGATACAAAGTTCTGTATGTGTCAATGAGGTCTAGTTGGTTAATTGTGGCAATAAGATCTTCTGTGTCTTTACTGTCCAATACTGAGAGAGGAATGTTGAAGTCTCCCACTATTATTGTGGTGTGATCTGTCTTGTTTTATTAACATAGTCAGTGTTGCAGATGCCCTAGTATTGGGTGCATAAGTATTTAATATTGTTAAGTCTTTTCTGTGTATTGAAACTTTCCGCAATAAATAGTGTCCATCCTTGACCATAATGGTGAAATTTACACTAAAATCTATTTTATTTGAGATTAGTATTGCCACACCTGCTCTTCTTTGTATGTTGTTAACTTGGTATATATTCTTCCATTCTTTAATTTTCAGTTTGTTCATATCTTTAAGTCTAAGGTGATTTTCTTGTAAGTGACATATAGATGGGTCGTGTCTTTTCATCCAAGATGTCACTCGTTGTCTCTTTACTGGGGTGTTCAATCCATTTACATTCAAAGTAATTATTGATAGGTATGTGTTCAGTGTCATCATTGTGATGTGTTTACTTTTGTGTTGATGTTTTTTCTGTTGCTCTTCCTATTCTGTTCTGGGACATTTTTCTTAATGAGTTTATTTTTCACCCTTTTCAGTGTTGGTTTTGTGGTTGTTGGGACACCTGTATTATGTTTCTTCATATAGTATGTTGCATATTTATTGGGTTTTACGGCTGCCCCTGTGTTCCCCCTTAATAATCTATGCTTAAGCACAATTTTAACTGCTACATATTTTATTAACATCCTCTCCACCCACAAGGACTATAACTACTGTAGTACATCCCTCTTTTTAACATGATGATATCACAGCTTTCAATTCTGCATGTGTTGTTCAGCTGTGTGGATATCTTCTTTAGAGAAATGTCTATCTCCTTTGCCCATCTCTTAATTGGATTATTTATTCCATTGTTGTTGATATTTTGTAATACATTATAGATTATGGAGATCAGACGTCAGAGTTGCCGAATATTTTTTACCATTCTGTAGGTGGTCTTTCAATCTTTGGATGAAGTCTTTGGATGAGCAAAAATGTTTGATTCATAGTAGTTTCCATTTACCTATTCTCTCTTCTGTTGATCTTGTAGTAAAGTCTTGTAGTTCTCTTTGTAAAGATCTCTTTTGTTTCTCTAGTTAGATTTATTCCTAGGTATTTTACCTTCTTGGGGTCTATAATAAATGGAATTGATTTGGTGATTTCTTCTTTAATAATTTCACTGTTGGTATAAAGGAATCCTATTGATTTACTTATGTTTATCTTGTATCTTGTTGCTTTGCTAAACTCCTCTATTAGTTCCAACAGTTTACTTATGGGTTCCTTTGTATTCTCTGTATAAACAATCTTATCATCTGCAAATAGAAGATTTTTACTTTTTCACTGCCAATACTAATGCCCTTTATTTCTTTGTCTTGTCTAATTACTCTGGCTAGAACTTCTAGCACAATGTTGAATACAAACGGTGAGAGTGGGCATCCTTGTGTAGTTCCCACTCTCAGAGGGAATTCTCTCAGTCTTTCACCATTCAGGATGATGAAGGCAGCTGGTTTTGCATAGATGCCACCGACTGCACTGAGGAATTTCCCCTCTATTCCTATTTTTCTGAGAGTTTTAACCATGAATGGGTATTGACCTTTGTCAAATGCCTTTTCCACATCAATTGACAAAGTCAAGTGATTCTTATCTTTTGTGTTATTTATGTGGTTGATTACATTAATTGTTTTTTTGATGCTGACCCAGCCTTGCATCCCTGGAATGAAACCAGCTTGATCATGATGAATTATTTTTTTTATATGCTGTTGAATTCTATTGGCTAAAATTTTGTTGAAAATTTTTGCATCTAGGTTCATGAGTGATACTGGTCTGTAATTTTCTTTTAATGTAGGATCTTTCCCTGGCTTTGGTATCAAGGTTATGCTGGCTTCATAGAATGAATTTGGGAGTATTCCATCCCTTTCTATAGTATGAAATAGCCTCAACAATATCCGAGTTAACTCTTCTCTAAAAGTTTGGTAGAATTCTCTGGTGAAGCCATCTGGGCCAGGACATTTTTTGGTTGGTAGTTTTTAAATGAGTTTTTCAATCTCTTCCTTTGTGATAGATTTATTAAGTTGATCTACTTCTTGTGATCATCTTCATGGGTGATACAAATCTAGAAACTTGTCCATTTCCTCTAGGATTTTAAACCTGTTAAAGTACAGCCTTTCATAGTATTCTGTTATGGCATTTTTTATTTCAGCTGGGTCTAGTTTAACATTTCCCATGTCATTTCTTAATCAGGTTATTTTTATCTTCTGTTGTTTGTCTTTTGTAAGTTTAGCCAATGGTTTATCAATTTTGTTGATCTTTTCAAAGAACAAGTTTTTGATGTTCTTAATTTTTTCAATTGTTTTTCTTTTCTCTAATTCCTTTAGTTCTTCTCTAATCCTTGTAATCTATTTTCTTCTGGTGCTTGAGGAGTTCTGTTGCTCTTTCTACTTGTTCAAGCTGTAAGGTTAATTCTTTAATTGGGGCCTTTCTTCTTTCCAGATGTGTGCAGTTATAGAGATAAACTGACCTCTGAGCACTGCTTTTGCTGTATCCCACAAATTCTGGCAGGGTGTGTTTTAATTCTTGTTTGATTCCATAAATTTTTTTATTTTGTCCTTAATTTCCTCTATAACCCAAGGCTTTTTGACCAAAGTGTTGTTCAGTTTCCGTAAGTTTGAATTTCTTCTTATGAATTCTCTGTTATTGATTTCAACTCTTATAGCTCTATATAGTCTGAGAAGATACTTTGCAGTGAATCAATGATTTGGATTTTAGAGAGAATTCTTTTATGCCCTAACACATGGTCTCTTCTGGAGAATGTTCCATGTGCATTGGAGAAGAAGGTGTACTTATCTGCTGATGGATGAAAAGATCTGTATATGTCGATAGAGTCAAGTTTGTTGATTGTTGTAAGAGCTTCTGTATCTTTAATGAGCATTTTTCTGGATGACCTATCCATAACTGAAAGGGGAGTGTTGAAGTCTCCAACTGTCAATGTGGAATGATCTGTCTCATTTTTCAATGTTGTCAGTATTTGTTCAATGTATTTAGGTGCTCTGGTATTGAATGTATAAATATTTAATATTGTTAAGTCCCGCTAGAGCACTGAAACTTTCAGCAATAAATAGTGACCATCCTTGTCCACAATAGTGGATTTTACATTAAAATCTATTTTATCTGAGATTCGTATTGCCACACCTACTCTTCTTTGTATATTGTTTACTTGGTATATATTATTCCATCTTTTAATTTTCAATTTGTCATATCTTTTAGTCTAAGATGTGTTTCTTGTAAGCAACATATATATGGGTCTTGTCTTTTGATCCAGGATGTGACTCGCTGTCTCTTTACTGGAGCATTCAGTCCATTTACATTCAGTGTAATTATTGATAGGTATATGCTTAGTGCCATCAGTTTGATGTAATTACTTTTGTGTTGATGTTTTCTATATTGCTCTTAATGTTCTGTTCTGGGGCACTCTTCTTATGGGTCATTGTTTCAGTGTTGGTATTGTGTTTGTTGAGACTCCTATATTGCATTTCTTATTTTGATATAATGCATTGTTAATTTGCTTTATGGGTACATGTATTTTCCCCCTTAACATACTAAAACTAAATCCAATTTTAACTACTGTATAACTCTTAAACTTCCTCTACATCTGAAACAGCTATAACTACTGTAGTGTATTCCTCTTTTAATGTGATGATATTATAGTTGTCATGATATGATCACAGATTTCCTCATTTTAATACTACAGCTTTGATTAACTTTTGTGACTTCCCTAACTGATTAGAATTTTGGATGATGCATCCTGAACTGTCACTTTAAATATACATTTAATGGTTCTGTTTTTCTAAGAGAAGTGCTTCTTTCAATATTTCAGGTAATTTTGGTTTAGTTTTTACAGTCTCTAAACTTCTATTTATCTTCAAAAGTCTTAATTTCACCATTATATTTGATAGACAGTTTTGAGGGATGAAAAATTCTTGGATGGAAGTTTTTCTGCTTCCAGGCTTTGAATGTGTCTGCTCACTGTTTTTTAGCCAGCATTTTTTCTGCAGAGAAGTCAGATGAAAGCCTACAGGGTTTCTCTTGGACTGTTAGTTTTGCTTTGAACCTTGATGCCTTCAGAAGCATCTGTTTATGTTTTAGCTTATTAAGCTCAATTATGATATGTCCTGGCATCTTTCTTTTGGGGTCCAGCTTTTGTGATGTTTGATAAACATCTTGGATACCTATGTTCTCTTTGCTCCTAATCTCAGGAAAGTTTTCTGTCATCATCTCTACAGTAATGCTCTCTATATTGTCATTAATCCCCCCATGTTCAGGAACTCCAATTAAAAGTAAATTACTCCTCATAATGGAGTCCCACATGTTTCTTAATACTTCTTCATTTTTCTTATTTTTTTTTTTCTCTGATTTCACCTCATAAATGCTGGTGTCAGTTGCTCTGTCTTCAAGGTCACCAAGAATAACTTCTATCAGTTCAGTCTTACTCTTTTGGCTTTGGATTGAATGATCTAACTGTAATTTTGCTACTGATCTGATGTATTTCAGATCATTGATGTTCCATCAGTTCAAATAGCTTACCAACTTTTTCATTTTGTTCTACTGTCTTTTTTTAATCTCTAGGAGGGTTCTACATATCAATCTTTTGTACTCAAAAGGCATCTTCATCTGGGAAATTTTTTGAATGTTTATTTTGGGAATTTTCTGGAGCATTTGAAGGCTGCTTCTTTAAATGATTAATTGTGGTCTGTTGCCTGCCTGCCATCTATACACTGTTTGATTTCTCTGGTATTGTATCTAAGAGAATTGTTGATCAGCAGCTGTCTCTAATACTCTAGTGATTTGCCCCACATGGACTCTCTGGGGTGGAAGTCTCTGCTTATTGGGTCAAAAAGACTCTAGCCTACTTACGGAGAAACTGAGGGCTGTCAGCCAACCTACAGTGTGGGTCAGAGAAGGGTGTGAAGAAAAGCTGCTGGGACTCTCAACAGACAGATCTCCAGGCAAATACATAAGCCTCTCAGCATTAAATGCAAACTTCACTTATATGCAGGGAGCTGTCCAGGTGTTGAACTGGGAGCTGCCTAACATGCTGGCCTGAACAGGTAGTCAGCAGCAGCAGACTCTGCCTTCCAGCTGATAATGAAAGTAAGTTACCAGCCATCCATGGAAGCTGCAGTTCTCCGATACTGTGAAACAACAGAAGTGGAGGTCAGACAGCCACCGGTTTGTTTTTAAGAGGGGAAGGTTAGTCTGATACTGGTGCCTAGTCAAACATGCATGGTCTTAGGGCTCCGCAAATGTTCAGTGCTCCATACAAATATCATCTAGGCCTTAGTTCTCTGAGGGAAATGAGGAGACATGTGTCTACTCTGCCATCTTTTAACAGAATCCTGGTAGTTTTTTGATGACTTTTTCAATCTCTTCCTTTGTGATGAGTTTATTAAGTTGTACTACTTCTCCTTGTGTTAATTTTGGTAGGTGACATGAATGTCCTTTTGCTTTAGGTTTTCAAATCTGTTAGACTACAGCCTTTCATAGTATTCTGTTATGATACTTATGATTTCAGTTGGGTCTTGTCATGGATTTAATTGTGTCCCCCCAAAAATATGTGTAGCCATGTGGCTGGGCCATGACTCCCAGTATCTTGTGACTGTCCTTCATTTTGTGGTTTTCCTAAGCTGTATGTTAAAGGATTAGGGTGGGGCTGTAAATCCCTTCATAGGATTACCTCCTTGCTCCACTGTAAAGAGAGTTTCCCTGGAGTATGCCTTGTCCCACCCTTAGTCTTTTCATCCTGAGAGAGATAAAAGGACAGAGAAGCAAGAAGAGAATTGGGAACCTCGCACCATCAAGAAATCTGCACCGGGAGAAAAACGTGTCCTTTCACACCTGAGGTTTCTGCGCCAAGATGCTCCCTGGATGAAGACTGATGCAATAGCGGACTTGCCTCCTGAGCTGACATGGGAAAAAATGAGATAGACCACTCCATAATAATAATTGGAGACTTCAACACTCTACTTTCAGTAATGGATAGATCATCCAGCAAAAATCTCACTAAGGACACAGAAGATCTTATTGCAACAATTCACCAACTAGACCTCATCGACCTATACAGAACATTTTATCCATCAACAAATAAATACACTTTCTTCTCTAATGCACATGGAACATTTTCCAGAATAGACCATATGTTAGGACGTAAGCAAATCTAAACAAAATCCGAAGCATTAAACTATTGCAAGAATCTTCTTGGACCATGAAGCCATAAAAGTCAAAATCAATAGCAGAGAAAACAGATAGAAATTGGAACTCATGGAAACTGAACAATACCTTACTCAAAAAGCCATGAGTTATAGAAGAAATCAAGGACGAAATAAAGAAATTTGAGAAATCAAATGAGAATGAAAACATTTCTTACCAGAAACTATGGGATACAGCTGAAGCAGTGCTTAGAGGTTAGTTTATCTCTATTAACACACATATCCAGAAGGAAAAAGGACTCAAACCAAAAAATTAACCCTACAGCTTGAACAAGTAGAAAGAGAGCAACAGAAGAATCCCCCAGGAACCAGAGGAAAGCAGATAATAAAGATTAGAGTAGAAATAAATGAATTAGAGAATAGAAGAACAAATGAAAAAATTAACAAAACCAAAAGTTGATTCTCCGAAAAGATCAGCAAAATTAATAAACTATTGGCTAAACTTACAAAAGAAAAGCAAGAGAGGAAACAAATAATCCAAATAAGAAATGAGATGGAAGATGTCACAACAGACCTGTATTAGTCAGCTAGGGCTGCTCTAACAGAAATACCACAGAACGGATGGCATTAACAAAGGAAGGTTTATTCTTACACAGTCTGGTACGCTACACGTCCATATTCAGGGTGTCTGCTCCAGGGGAAGACTTTCCCCTTGTCAGCTCTGGAGGAAAGTCCAGTATTGCATCAGTCTTTGTCCAGGGAGCATCTTGGTGCAGGAACCTCAGGTCTGAAGGACACGGTCTTCTCCTGGTGCTGCTTGCTTTATGGTTCGAGGTTCCCAATTCTCAGCCTGCTTCTCTATCCTTTTATCTCTCATAGGATGAAAGGATTAAGGGTGGGGCAAGCCATACTCCAGGGAAACTCCCTTTACAGGGGAGCAGGGGGGTAATCCTATGAAGGGATTTGTAGTCCTACCCTAATCCTTTAACATACAGCATAGGAAAACCACAAAATGGAGGACAGTCACAAGATACTGGGAATCATGGCCCAGCCATATGGCTACACATATTTTGGGGGGGACAGAATTCAATCCACGACACTCAGTAACAATCCAAAAGCTGTCTCTCTAAAGAAGAGTAGTTACTTGCTGAGAATGAAAGGGCTTTGATCCAAAATCCTAAGGGTTTGTGCTTTACCAATAAGGAAAGGTCTGGCAGAGACTGTAAAGAATATCTCTTTCTGCCACTGACAGTTCAAGAACTTTGGATCAGCCAGATCATATGGCCAAAGTGATAGAGTTGGTTATGCAGTATCCTGAATCTGTTACAAAACTTTTTCTTGTTCCGGTTCACACTCAAACCAAGTCACTTCATAATTAGGCCAGAGTACCATACTCAAATGAGGGATATATTGCCTCCAAAATGCAGAGGCCCAACAGGTGTTGTGTCTCCTTTTTAATCATAGGAGAGGCTAGATACCACTCCTTATCCTTCACTGTAGAACGAATATATTGCCATATCCCGTACCACTGAACCCCTAGAAATTGCCTGATATAGAAGGTGCTTAATTTTTGTTGGGTTAATTTCCCACTCTCTAGCGTGCAAATGTCTTACTAACAAGTCTAGAGTCATTGACACGTTCTCCTTCTCAGGTCCAATCAACTTAATGTCATTATCCTAGCTATCTAGTGCTGCTATAATAGAAATACCACAAAAGGATGACTTTGGAAAAGATAGATTTATTCTCTTACAGTCTAGTAGGCCATAAGTCTAAATTCAAGGCATCAGCTCCAGGGAAGACTTTGTATCTCTCTTGGCTCTGGAGAAAGATCCTTGTCATCAATCTTCACCTGGTCAAGGAGTTTCTAAGGCCCACGGACTATGGATCTTCAGGGTATCCTCTGCTCTTGGTGCTGTTTTCTTGATAGAAACAAGGTCCCCTCATTTCTCTGCTTGCGTCTCTCTTTTGTGTCTCAAAAGAGAGTGACTCAAGACATTGTCTAATCTTGTAGATCTCACCAGCATAACTGTCACTAATCCCTCTCATTACATTATAGTGATAGGATTTACAACACATAGGGAAACAACATCAGATAAAAAGATAGTAGACAATCATACACTACTAGGAATCATGACCTAGACAACCTAGCAATTTTGGAGGGGTTATAATTCAACCCACAACAGGTATCAATGTAATAGAAAAGTGTGATGTCTTGTACAAAGGAAGATAACCAAGGTCCCTGTGGACTAAGTTATGACACAGGACTGGAGAGTTGATATACCTTGAAGCTGGACAGTAAAGGTGCATTGCCGGCTTTCAAAACAGACATGGAGAAGAGGGCATAGCCAAATCAATACATCCATACCAGGTATCAGAAGATGTATTAGTGTACTGAAACAATGAAACCACATCCGGAAGAGTAGCTACAATTATAGTCACTACCTGGTTAAGTTTACAACAATCCACTGTTTTTCTCCCAGGTGTGTTTTTTTCTTTGTTTCCTTTTTTTCTCTCTTTCTCTCTCTCTCTCTCTTTCTCTTTCTTTCTTTCTTCCTTTTTTTCTACAGCCCAAATAAGTGAGTTTACTGTGAATGTGGTGGGAACAACCATCCCTGAATTATTCAAGTCATTGATGGTAGTACTAATTTTCAGCCATTCCTCCAGGAGTGTAGTACTGCTTTTGGTTTATTATTTTCTAGGTTGATGCTGTCTAGTAGCTTCCACTTGACTTGGAATTTTGTGTGGAGGTTTTTCTAGATGCTACGCCTATTTAATTATGCATTCTTCAACTGGAGAGATCACTACAAGATGGAACTGGGAAACCACCAGACACACTGTGAGACAGACCTAAGCTAAGACTCATTTATAACCTGACCGCCATATACTGCTACTCTAACTGGTGAACTGCAGTGACTATTTGAGTCTCCTAGATTTAGTGTCAGTTCAGAGCCAGCTTCTAGTAATCCCCTAAGAGTGTATTTACTTTCCAACTGTAGGTCCCTTTGGGAGTGGCTTAAAAAGTGGGCAATGTAGTGAAGTACTTCATCAAGGCACACAGACTCTCCATTCAATTGATTTAGGGTTTGTAATAACTGGCTTAAGTCTGGGAATTGACTGAGGGGGTCTGACTGTCTATTCCAGTGATCTGAGTTAGATTGTCATTCATTTGACCTAGAATTATTTTGCTTATACAGATTAAGTAACTAGTACATTTCTCATCTATTTCACTTCTTGGTTCAACATGACTTAATAGCCAAAACCGTAAGTCCATACAAGTCAGACTATTCTGACTAACAGTTTGACTTTATTGCACATTATAGTAATCAGACCCACCTTGTCTTGTCAACTGAGTACTACCACTTGGTACCTATGACCCTGACGCCCAATCAGCCCCAGTAAATTTAACAAAAATAAAAAATAAAAATTCCACTGCCGTCTAGAAGGGCCCCACTCATATCTAATGTATAGGTCAGAGTAGAATCACCCCGTAGAGTTTCCAGTGAATGCCTGGATGATTTGAACTGCTGACCATTTGGTTAGCAAATGTAGCATTTAATCCACTCTGCCACCAGGGTTTCCCCAGTGAAGTCAGGTGTCTTAATTCAAGTAGCACAGTTCCCATTGTCAAATCTGGCTTACACAAAATAACAATCATAGAAGCCTTCAGAGATGCTGGAGTTCCCTTCATAAACTTGTTTCCCATTGTTGTGGCATAGTGCTACAGCTGCTAAACAAAGAGTTATCAGTTCGAATCCACCATATGCTCCCTGGAAACTGTATAGGGTAATTCTACTCTGTCCTATAGGGTCGCTGTACATCAAAATTGACTCAACAACAGTACATTTGATTTTATTTTTTTTATTGATTTGGGGGAAAGGTGGGTTGTCTGGGTACTTCATGGGTGAGCCTGTGAGTTCAACCTGATAAATCCACTCTAATAATGCCAGTTTCTGTGTGCCTTTGTATTCCTTCTTCTGTAGAATACCCAGGCAGGGACGGCCTTGAAACTTGATTTAATACAGCTCACCTCTAAATTCGTACTTCAGCAAATCAAACCAAATAAAATTTGAGGCTCTTTTCTAACCTCTCAAGCTCAAGAATTTGTGCTTAGTAGACCCATCTTAATAAACGGATCCAACTTTGTGTTTCTTGCCCCATTATCCCATACCCTTAATAGCTATTACCACACGTATCCCTCAGGTTTCTGTATAATATTAGCAAAATCAAGCAATGCTTTTTGAGTGTAGCATACCTCTTTATGAGTGAGTCACACTGGTAGTTAAGTTTAGTTATGTGTTTAGAAGCAAAACGGAGTAGTGAGGGTGGGTTTTGGAGACACTCAGCAGTGTCTTGTATGACATCTGACTTAGTTCCCCAGGCAATGCTCCAAGTGATATAACAAAGACTCTTTACACACAGATGGGTTAATCTCATCAGGTGGTAGTATAAGGAATAGTGGTATGATGGGGGAAAATGGCTTAGGAGGCAAAAATGGAACAATCTCTTCAGTTGAAAGTAATAGGGTTGGTTCTCTTGACAGAAGTGATTCAATGGAATTTAAGGTCTCAGTACCAGAGCCTCCTTGTTACCTGACCATTTCTCCCTGTTTTAGTCAGCTAGGGCTTCTCTAACAAAAATACTACAGATGGCTTCAACAAAGGAAGGTCTATTCTTACACAGTCTGGCAGGCTACAAGTCCATATTCAGGGTGTCTGCTCCAGGGGAAGGCTTTCCCCTTGTTGGCTCTGGAGAAAAGTCTGGTATTGCATCAGTCTTTGTCTAGTGAGCGTCTTGGTGCAGGAACCTCAGGTCTGAAGGACACGCTCCTCTCCCGGTGCTGCTTGCTTGATGGTGCGAGGTTCCCAATTCTCAGCCTGCTTCTCTGTCCTTTTATCTCTCATAGGATGAAAGGATTAAAGGTAGGGCAAGCCACACTCCAGGGAAACTCCCTTTACAGGGGAACAGGGAGGTAATCCTATGAAGGAATTTACAGCCCTACCCTAATCCTTTAACACACAGCGTAGGAAAACCACAAAATGGAGGACAGTCACAAGATACTGGGAATCATGGCCCAGCCACATGGCTACACATATTTTTGGGGGGACACAATTCAATCCATGACACTCCCCATCCCAAGTTTTGGGATTCCATGTCTTCCCAATGAATGCTCTCACTTTAACTTTAAACACCATTCAAGATTATGAATTAATTTCATATTTTAATTCAGTCACAATGAGACTCATTTCTGTTGTTGTTGGCAGTATCCTCTGTTACCGCAAGAAATAAGTATTTCTTTCAGAGCATAAGTGGCTACTTTCAGGTCTTACGTGCAATGTTGAGGCACGTCTGAAGCTCAGAGCTTATCCCTTTCTTTTATCACTTTGTCTAGCCGAAGTAGAACTGACCATCAAGCTTCTTTATACTTTTCATTCTGACAATATTGTTTGAAAAACATCAAACATGCAATTATCCGGAGACTTACCTCTCACAAATACTCGACCCAATGCATACTTGCTATTTTTCATGTTTCTGTACCAGAACGATGTTTACCTTTGTTTCACTGACTATACAAAGCCATTCAACTGTATGGATCATAATAAATTATGGCTAACATTGCAGAGAATGGGAATTCCAAACCATCTAATTGTGATTTTAAGGAATCTGTATGTGGATCAAGAGGCAGTCATGAGAATAGAGCAAGGGGACACTGCATGGTTTAAAGTTAGGAAAGGTGTGCATCAGGGTTGTATTCTTTCACTACACATTTTCAGTTTGTAGGCCGAGCAAATAACTCAAGAAGCTGGATTCTACAAAGAAGGACAAGGCATCAGGATTGGAGGACAACTCATTAACAACCAGCATTACTCAGACAACTCCATCTTACTTTCTGAAAGTGAAGATTTGAAACATTTACTGATGAAGATCAAGGGCCATGGCCTTCTCTATAGATTGCACCTCAACATCAAGAAAACAAAAGTCCTCACAACTGGACCAGTAAATAGCATCATTGTAAATGGAGAAAGGATTGAGGTTGTCAATGGTTTAATTTTACTTGGATCGACAATCAATGCTCACGGAAACAGCAGTCAAGAAATAAAAAGATACATTGTACTGGGAAAATCTGCTCCCAAGGACATCTTTAGAATATTGAAAAGTAAAGATAATACCTTGAAGACTAAGGTGTGCCTGACCCAAGCTGTGATATTTTCAACCACATCATATGCATGTGAAAGCTGAGCAATGAACAAAGAAGACAGAAGAAGAATTGATGCCTTTGAATGGCGGTGCTGGAGAAGAACGTTGAATATACCATGGACTACCCAAGGAACAAGCAGTTCTGTTCTGGAAGAAGTACAACCAGAGTGTTCTTTAGAAGCAAAGAGCATAAGACTGCATCTTAAATACTTTGGACATGTTGCCAGGAAGGATAAGTCCCTGGAGAAAGAGATCATGCTTGGTAGAATGGAAAGTCAGCAAAAACAGGAATATTCTTGATGACATGGATTGACACAGTTGCCACAACAATGGACTTAAGCATAAAAATGATTGTGGACATGGCACAAGACCAGGCAATGTTATGTTCTGTTGTCCATAGGGTTGCCATGAGTTGGAACTGACTCAGCGGCACCTAACAACAGCAATTACCACCTCATGCCTTAGGTTAGCAGTGTCCTCTGCTGGAAATAGAGTCATCAGTGCCTTTAATACAAGCCACACTTGAGAACCAATTCAGAAAACTTACTCTTTAGGTTATTTTCCTCTAACACTCCAGTACCAGATGTCTTAGGCAGTGTTCTCTAGAGGATGAAACTACTAAAGAAAATATACATAAATACATATAAAGAGATTCATTTCAAGGAAATGGTTCATACATGGAGTTGTGGAGGCTGGCAAGTCCCAAATCCAAGGTTCAGGAATCATATTGGAGATTTCTCTTGACTCACCTGGTTTCCGGGTGTCTGATGAGCCCCTAATCAGCAGGTGATGTGACAGACTGCTGGTTCATGGGTGGGAGTTGATAATTCCTGAAATCTACCAGTCAGGTGGCAGGATGCTGGCTTACATCCCAAGATCTGGAGGTCAGAGCCTGAGGAGTCAGAAGCAGGATGGAGAGACGCAGTGCTTTGCTAGGACCTACATATATATTGGATGCAACTCACATCACTGAAGATTTCCCTTTCCAACTGATTGGCTGCTCACATCAGATAAGAGAATGAAGGATGATTCCACAATATGTGCCAAACCACTGAGAATCACAGCCTGGCTGAGCTGATGCATAACCTTAATCATCACAAAGAGCAAGAAAATGAGGTGGTTGTTAGAGGAGAATATGGAGTTCATACAAGGAGTTTTCAAGATTGGAGAAATTCATTGGTGGGAATGAACAGTATGCAAAAAACATTAAAAATACTCTACCATAAGAAAGTTTAATTTAAATTATTGCCAAAACAAAGCTATCTTTATCAGTGCAAGACAGAAATACAAACATGACAGGTCAAATGGTGAAACTGTGAGCATGTGTAAGCGACACTGAGCAAGAAGTGGGATTCCTAAATTCTGATGCTGGCTTTGTCCCTGTGTCATTGTGGCACCTTGGATGAGTCACTTAGCTTAGCCAACTCTCTGTTTCTTTATCCAAAAAAAGGTTCAGATTGGGCTCACATGCCCCCAAGCTCTCTCTTGCCACAGTAATCACAAAGGGGTCTTGAACGGGAGGTCGTTACTTGTTTATGAACGAGATCCTTATTCTTACTCTTAACTGTGGAATTCATGTTTAGTTCCTTGGCAGAGAGAGTTCCAATCCATCTGTTCTTAGTGGGAACAGATGTTTGGAAGCAGAAAAGGCTTAATCAACATCTTAAGGCTGTTTCCATAAGTATCTAGCACCAACATTATATGAAACTCAACTGTCAGCTTTTAAGCTCTAAAGACAATTCAAAATGAGATGAGTTCAAGTGAACGTCCAACTGCTAATTTAATGGAAGGGTGAAATTTTAGAGGCTCTTTTCTTGAAAGTTATCAGGACTTTCCCCCCAAAAGTGTTCATGGTCAACTAGTGCTCCTATATGAGAAGAAAAACAGGGAACTAGCGGTGCTGGAAGGTGAACTACAAGGCTCATTATCTTCCATGTTAGATGAGACACTGTTTTAGTTATCTAGTGCTGCTCTAACAGAAATACTATGAGTAGATGGCTTTATCAAATGAAGGCTTATTCTTGAAGTCCAATGTGTTACAACTCCAAATTCAGGATGTCTGCTTTCCCCCTTATTGGCTGCAGAGGAAAGACTTGTGTTGCATCAATCTTTGTTCAGGGAACATCTTGTCACCTTAGGTCTGAAGTATGTGCTCTTCCCCCAGTGCTGCTATCTTGAAGGTGTGAGATTCCCAAATGTCTGCTTACTTCCCTTTCCTTTTATACCTTGTAGGGTAAAAAGATAAAAGGTAGTACAAGCCACACTCCAGGGAAATTCCGATGGAGCAGGGTGATGACCTTAGGAGGGACTTGCAGTCTGACCCTAATCCTCTCTAATACAATTCACTCTGTTAACCACAGGGAGAGATTAGGATTTACAGCATAAGAAAATTTAAAAAGTGGAGGGCAATCACAGAATACAGATAATCCTGGCTCAGCCAAATCACTACACATATTTTTGGGGGAACATAATTCAATCCATGACAAACACCACAGAAAAGGATCACTCCTGTTACATCTTTTACTTAGTATTTCATGTGATACAAAGTAACTGTTTTGCCTCATTGCTTTATTTCTCGCCTGCATGATCTTGAACAAGTCTATACCCATCGAAAGAATCATTTCTCTCATACCTAAAATGTGGATAATATTAATAATTTTCAGCATCATAAGGATTGAAGTTTGACAGCTTACTAAAGTTAGAAAGTTTGACAACTTGCATAGTGTAAGGATCACAGAACTATTAAGTCTTTCAACAAATATTGTTCTAGGTGCTATTTTTATTCATTCAAGTTAGAACCTTTTGATTTAGTCGAACCACAAGTATTTCTGACAGCCAAAGCCAACAAAAACCAAATAGAAGGAATGCAATTTAGGTGAATCTTGAAAGAAATCTGGGTCATAGCTTAGGGATTTCCATCAATCAACATGGCTTCTTGGAACATCTTTGGAAAGGACTTGACTTTAGGGTGTAGGATAAGTCACACATTTCTCTGGGCTGCAAGCTCAGAATTCCATGTTGTTATTATCTGTCCTTCAGTTGGCTCAGAACTCACAGCCACCCCAAGAATAACAAGATTGAGCTATTGCGATCTTTAGAGTCTCCACTAGCTGATTTTTGGAAGTTGATTACCAAGCCTTTCTTCTAGTCTGTCTCAGTGTGGAAGCACCACTGGAAATCTTTCAATATCGTAGTAACACATAAGCCTCCATTGCTGGTGGCTGCACTTAAGGTACATTGGCCAGGAATTTAACTTATATCTCTTGTGTTGAAGGTGGAAATTTTACCACTCAGACATCACTGCCTCCTAGCTCAAAATTATCCAAGAAAGACTTCACTGCTGACAGACTCACTTACTGGGGTATCTCAAGTTACCCACTCTGCTGTTGTCGTATGAGGAGGGAAATATTTACGAGGAAACATTTTCTTGATCTTGCTTTTTAACCCACCTGTCCAGGATGATTATATACATGGCACAAGACCAGGCAGTGTTGTTCTGTTGGGTAGGATTGCTGTGAGTCGGAATTGACTCAGCAGCACCTGACAACAACAACAACACAACTCCAGGACTTCTGCCTTACCTCTTGGTCAAGTAGGAAGAAAAAGCATCTTTTCTGATGATGGTGTAATTGATATATATTTCTCATCCTAAGAACTTGTTATGCTGTCAATCTTACAGCACAGAAGTCCAAGATTCAAAAATCAATCAAAAAACAGTTACACATATTTTAAAGGTATTTTACAACAATTTTGCAAGGTAGTATGTGTTTAAAGTATGCTAATTCTATCCATCTTCTCATCATTTGTAAAGCTAAGTTTGGTTTAGTTCAAGTCTAGCCAATTCCATTTTAATTTTCTCTGATACCAAATTTCTAAAAAATTAAGTATATGTAAGAGGTCAATTGATTATTAAATAAGTTTTAGATCCCTGTTTTTTCAATGTGGGATAATAGGCAGAAAAACATTCTTTAGCCTTCTGTGGGCTCTCTTATTAAGACTGTTTTACTCAATAGTCAGGAATTTCTCAAATGCCTTTAAGGATAAATTTGTACTTTTATAGATGAGATAGGGAAAATGAAACAAGGTTTCCATTCTGCATCACCTGTATTCTACTTTTTAGAGATGTCGCTGGAAACATTTTTATTCCTCAAAAGCTTTTACCTCCTTCCAGATCTACTTTTTTTGCTCCTCAGTACCCAGCTAGGTGTCTTGGCTTATTAAATTGTTATTTTCTTCATTCACTAAGCAGATTTGCTCTGAGTACATGATCTGTGCCCAGTATCATGCTAGAATGTAGAATATGATAGACTCTCTGTTTGTGCAGGTATATAAGGACTGCCAATTAAATTTGCAAACACACCCTAGAAAAAGTGCTACATACCTCACCGCTGAATATCGCTATGGTCATCTTTGAGGCACTCCCCTCAGGAAGCTATGTACTGAGGCCAGAGCTCAGTTCACCCCTTAAAGCAATTTTGGAACTCTTTTTCTGGAATGGCCATCAGAACTGTCAGCATATTACCCTTGATGTCCTGAATGTCATCAAAATGTGTCCCTTTCCATATTTTCTTTATCTATGGATAAAAAAGGTCATTGGGGCCAGATCAGTTGAGTAGGAAGGGCGTTCCAAAACAGTTATTTGTTTACTGGCTAAAAACTCTCTCAGAGACAACTATAAAATTAAGCTTGTGAACTTGCCACCATGTCACCATGCACAATGGCTATTCCAGAAAGAGTTCCATAATTGCTTTAAAGGGTGGACTAGGCACTGGGGTTGGTGAGTAATTTCCCAAAGGAAGTACTTTGAAGTTGGCCTTATAGTGTTGTTCATCAGTAAGGCATGTGGCACTTAGAATAATTAAGTTCACAGACTTAATTGTCAGACTTCATTTCACACTATATCCCATAGATATACTGTCAGGGCAATAGGAAAAGATGATACTACAGGTTACATTAAGGCCAAGTTCAGAGAGCAGGGCAAAATAAAGCATACCCCAAATCTAGTCTTGAGAAGTTAAAGAAGACGCCCTAGAGATAATGATGCTGAATTCAAGATGTAAAGGATAGGTAGACGTTAGCAAGGGAAGACAGATAAGGCAAACTTATCAAGACATGTGACACCAAGCACAAAGGTGCCAAGGTTAAAAGAACTGGCCAGGCTGGGGAGCCTTACGGAAGCATGCCAACAAGAGGCTGGGGACGTGAGCAGAAGTCAGATACTTGGAGTGCAGGTCAGATTAAGGAGGTTGGACTTTATTCTGACATAATGGGAAGATACCGGAAAATATAAAGCAAAGTATAGCCACATAATTCAGGAAAGAATTGGTTTAACTAAAGATAGAAAAAGAGGCCAGATTCAAATAACAGGGAGTTGCCAGGGCTGATAAATACTTCGACTAAACTTGTGGACTCAGTACTAGAGACCATTCATAAAAGGCAAAGTCTTTTAAGCACCAAGAAGTTAAGTTCTGTTGTGATTATTTTGGGTTGAATACACCTGTGGTTATGGACACTGATTCAGTGAATGAGTGCGGAGGTCCGCCAGCAGCCTTGTAGACAAAGTCACGAGCCCCTGCAAATGACGGGCTGAAGCATCTCACCTGCGACATGTTTCTTAGCCTACTGCCCTTGATACTATTTGGCTTCCTAATCAAATTTTCTTCAAAAAGATACCCCCTCCTCTCCTGGCACAAGGATCAGGGGAGATGCCTTCTGAGAGGGGCCCTTTACTACCCCCTTGGTCTATGAAGTAATATCGGGAAAACCTGTACAGGAATTTTCTGAGGAAAAAGAGCTCAGAGGAATGATCTCTAACACAGCCAGCTTTGAGAGCAGCGAGGCCGGCCCAACCCCTGCTGACTTCCCCCAACTGCACATCCCCACCCATGTGAAAGGAATTATCCTCTTTAGAACAGCTTGAGAAGGACATAGGGTGGGGGACGGTAGATGTTTACTATCCCCGCAGGAGGAGATAAAATAAAGAGCAAAGTAGGAACAAATAGAGATCATAAACTTTAGACCCTTCCTCATGGACCTTTTAACCTTGAGGTATAAGTAGGGCTGATTGAGCTCGAGGCATCCTTAGGCCATTATCTAAAAAGCCTTGACAGTTAAAAGGATCACCAGGTTTCAGTTAACTAATAGCTCATGTGGCAGGGTAAAAAATTACATCACCTCAAGACCACGAGGTTTTGGTTTTAAACTAGCCAATAGATTGTGTGGTCAGTGGGCAGAGTAAAATTCACGTCACCCTTACTATAAAAACAATAAAGACAGACAGCCTTCTCTCTTGCTCTCTGGGTCGGGCTGCCTTAAACCAGAAAAGTCTCTCCTGTCTCCTTGATTCATTTCCTGCTGCGCCTCTCCCTCCCTCCGTGCGGGACCCTACAAAGTGTTGGGACCGGCTCCCGGCAAATGAGAAAATAGATAATACTGTTTTATTGATCATAAGATCTCCACCCTGCCTTAGGCCGGTATGTAAATGTGCAAATGAAAGGAAGTATTCAGTTTATACAACTTGAATGTAGAGTTAGGTTTATCTTGGAGTACCAATTTTGTACCCAGTCAGCAATAACCAAAAAAAGCCAAACCCACTGCTATCAAGTTGATTCTGACTCACAGTTCCTAGTCCACCCTTGGAAACAATTTTGGGACTCTTTCTGGAATGGCCATTGTGCATGGTGGCATGATAGCAAGCTCACAAACTTAATTGTATAGTTGTCCATGACGGAATATTTAGCCACTAAACAGATAACAGAGTAGAACTGCCTTATAGTGTTTCCAAAAAGTACCTGCTAGATTTGAACTACCAGTCTTTTGGTTAGCAGCCATAGTACTTAACTACTATGCCACCAGGGTTTCCAATGGTGAGAGTTAAACGTCAGGAGTGGACTTCACTGCCCAAGATTATGTATAAGAAAAAAGGAAAACTGTGGGCAGGATTAGAGCATCCAAAGGTTAAGGTGGGTAGAAGAAGGAAACTGAAAAGAGGCAACCAGAGATGTATAAGGAGAACCACAAGTCAGAGATTAATAAAGAAGGAGTGGTGAGAATTCCCAATCATACAGACAAGTCAATGACAGTAAGAACTGAGAAAAAGCTATTAGGTTTGGTAATTAGGAGACCTTTGGAGATCTTTGTGAAAATGGTTAGAGCAAGGTAACTGAGCTTCGTACCTCTTTAAATACGCTCTTTGATCCTTAACCAACCATAGTAAGTGCAGTGTGTTAAGAGAAAGAAAGCAAAAGAAGAAGCCATAGTCACCCTTTTAGCTGAACTACAAGCAGCAAGCTTGTAGTGAGGATACCAAGACGTCAGCTGACTTACTTTGGACACGCAATCAGGAAAGACAAATAGTTAAAAAATGACACCATGTTTGGTAAAGTCCAGGGTCAGCCACCAAAAGAGAAACTCTCTTTGTGATAGTTGACACCATAGCCACAGCAACGGACTCAAACATACCGATGATCATGAAAACAGTGCAGGACAGGAAAATGCTTCATTCTGTTATGTACAAACTCTTCATAAGTCAGGGCTGACTGAGTGGCAGTTAACAACAACAAACCCTAAAATTTAGTGAGGGAGAGCAAGAACAAGCAAGTGGAAGAAACTTACTTTCTGCTTGACCTTCTTAGTCTGGCATAAAGTAATGCAATTAATTCATCTCTTCCCAAGAAACCAAGCAGCTCCCACATTCCTAATAAAAGGCCAAGTTGTGCATAAGGGCAGAGGGCGTCATTGGGAATGTTTATCTTGTTAATTTTTTGTAACTGAATCATATTGGCAAGATTGTTTTCAAATTTCTCAAACATACTAGATTGGGAAGTTTAGCTGAAGGTTAGCATTTTTAGATGATGACATCATGTGGTTTGTATTATACAGTTAAAGGACCATCTTTAAGTAAACAATTAACTTTCTGCAATTTGCAAAATATGTTTCTCCTCAGAAGATAATAATAAACTAAAGAGAAACAAAAATCAGTTTTATCAGGGAAACTCTTGTTGAACTTTACAATCTAGTTAATGGCTGCTCAGAATATATCTAAAAAGTAAAATAGGAAAAAGAAGAAAAAAAACCTCTATTCTAAACTAGCATTTAGCCTGAATGGGCTGTAAGAAAATGCTGAAAAGAGTTAATTCTAGAAAAATGAAATATAAAAGTAGGAGGAAAACATTGTCACAGTTTTGGAATGACACCATATATCAGAACCAGAATTGTTTAAAAAAATGATCTCTCGTGACTACCTTTCTTTGTTTCTGGTTTGCATGAGAGAAATTTTAAGGCCAAACATGTCAAGTTAAACAGGAATGGCTATTGCCTGACCCAGGCATTTTTCTCCCAACAAGTGTGCATACTGGGATTCAAGACTTGTTCAGCTAGTCCCAAGCACCATATCATGAGATCAAGAATTCAGGATGAAATTTGCTGCTCAACTACGTCAAATCTCTTTTCTCCAGAGACAGAAGAATGGGATAAAATAAATAGGCAATTAAGCAAATGTTGAAACAGAATCATATGTTCTATGATACAAAGCAGAAAAGTAGAACAGTGTTGGTGGATAAAGAACCATCAGTCAGCCTGGTAAAGAACAAGATGCTGACCATGGGAGGGTCCCCACACTAAATTCTCATATGAAGCCTGCTTATTGCCACACCAAATTTACTCATATTATTTCAGCCATCATTGGTATAATGAATGTTCTTCCTAGAGTTCACGTTCACAAAGAAATTATTTCTTGAAACATTTTATTATTATTATCATTGGCTTCCATGATATGATGGACTTGTTTTGTTCCAGTTCTACCCACTTCCTTTTCTGTGTCCTCCTCCTCTCTTCATCTTCCAAACACAGACTGCCTGTTGCCTTTTCTTCTCAACACCACCTAGCTGACTTTATCCACTTCATTGAGCTACATACCACGTAAAGGGTGATGAGTCTTCAGCCTGTACCTGTTATATTATTTCTCCTTTAATCTCCAGTGCTTATATTCACAAACGTGGATGCTATGCTTGAGTTATACTTGGCGGAAAAGAATCTTGTTCACTCTTACCTCCAAATAGCTATGATTCTGGCACTCTATCTGCAACACTGCTAACATTTTCGTTGAAGACATCCCTGCCTTGGGTAACTAAAATAATGTCCAAATTTTGCTTCTTGCCCCTTGCACAGTCTAATCCCCTCATAACACTCAGAATAAACTTTTGAAATAATGTCACCCTCAGCTTCATCAGTGGCTTCCAATAGAACATACAGTATGTTCTATACTCTCCTGGACCTGAGACTCACCTCACACCACTCCCTTCTACCTCCTGTAATCTAGCTCTAGGAATGTTTGCTTTTGCTCAGATCTGGAAAATGCTGATGCCTCAATGTCTCCATAGTGCCCTCCACTTAGCATACTTTTCCTCAGTCTTCACCAGGCTACCTCAATCCATGCCAATCAGAGATCAGACCTTCTGAAGTGGTCCACTGGTCACCATGTTTTGCTCTCTGCTTGTCAGTTAGGTATTAATTTGCTCTTATTCATCTTTCTTCATACATGTGAGGATGTAATCTCCATGTAGCAGTTTCTGGTAGGTTTTCACGTCATGTGGGAGGAACCTTAGCACATAGTAAAAGTCCTGTGTTTATGAGCCAGTTAACTGACTCACTGATTCAGCGAACAAATCACTGATATTCGTTGTAGACTTCGCTTCCTGGGACCTACCCAAACATGGTGTTGGAGATTTGTTCTTAATTCAACAGTTACTGTTAAAATTTCAAGAATATGAAATAAGTATCAAGTTATGGTTGGAGATGTTTTCACTAGTTTAGTGAGTAAGTCTCAGATTTGGTCTTCTGGAAATTTCACAGCAGAATTCACTCAAGATTTTTTTTTAATTTTATTTTTATTGTGATTAAGTGAAAGTTAATACCCAAAGACAATTTGCCATATCAAACTCCAAACACACACCTCTGTGTAACTCTGTTTCCTCGCCCTGTGGCAGCATACTCCTCCTTTCCACCCTGTAATTCCAGTAAGAATTATATCAACATTTGAAGTTTTTCCACCTTTAATAGTCCTTCCATCCCATCACTCACATGGTTTCTTTGAAAGTCAAGAGAAAAGCCATGGTTCTTAAGCTGGCTTCGTGTTCCTGCTCATCACTTGTAGAAGTAATTAATACGTTATTTTAGTATTTATTTTTTAAACAGTGATAGGACATATATCTTCAGCTGGATTCTCTAGAGAAGTAAAATCAGTAATGTACATAAACACAGTGAGAGATTTATATGAAGGAAATGGCTCATGAGGCTGGCACGTTCCAAATCTGTAGGTCAGAATAGAGGCTTCTCTGATTCACATAACTGTAGGGGCTGGTGAACCCAAGATGGGTAGGTGAGAGAGCGAGGGATCTTGTTCACAGGCTATAAAGATCCATAAATCCCAAAATCAGTCCTCAAGATCACAGGTAAACTGCTAACTCAAGTCCTAAGAAATGGAGGTCAGACAAACAGAAGATAGTTGCAGGATCCAGCTCAAGAAAAAAGCCTTGCCAGAATGTCTGCCCATATCTGATAGAGACTACATGCCCAAGAAAACTCCCCTTCAAATGACAGGGTACTAATAGCAAATCCCATCATGAGGGTGATCATATATCAAATCTCAACAGAGAAAGAGATCATAACATGATAACACTCTAAAACACTGAGGATCATGGTCCGGCCAAATTGACCTACAGTCTTAACCATCACAGTCCACCTCTTGTCAGCTTGGCACCTGTACATATCTTCTTTAAAAAAAAAATTTTAATTACAATAAAATAATAAAATGTCTAACATCTATCAATTATCTCATCTATGATGAACCCTCAGCCCCCACTCACCCATGTAGCCAACACAGTCATTTTCTTCTGTGGATTATTCTCTTGTTAAGTCCTTATAACAGGCATCTCATACAAAATTTGTCCTTTTGACTCTGATTGATTTCATTCAGCATGATCGCTTCCAAATGAAAGCATGTTATGAGATATTTTCTAAACTTGTCATGTTTTATCATAGCATAGTGTTCCATCGAGTATATGTACCACAGTTTTCTCATCCATTCGTCTGTTGATTGGCATCAGGGTTGATTCCAACTTTTTGCTATTGTGGACTGTGCTGCAACAAACATTTGTGTACATGTGTCTGTTCTTGCGACAACCTTTGTGTCTGAAGGATAAATTCCGAATTACAGGATCAAATGATATATCTATCTCCAGCTTTTTAAGGAAGTGCCAAACTGTTTTCCAAAGAGATTGTACCATTTTGTAATCACACCAGCAATTTAGGAGAGTTCCAATTTCTCTACAGTCTCTCCAGCATTTGTTGTTTTGTGTTTTTTGGATCATGGCCAACTTTGTTGGGGTGAGATGATATCTCATCATAGTTTTGATTTGAATTTCTTTAATAGCTAATGATTGTGAGCAATTCTGCATGCATCGTTTGGCTGCCTGGATATCCTCTTTAGAGAAATGTCTGTCCTTCTGCTTTGGCCATCACTTAATTATTTATCATTTTCTTGTTGATATTTTGTAATAGATTGTAGAGACCACACGTTGCTCTGACATAGAGTTGCCAAATACATTTTCCCACTCTGTAGGTAGTCTTTCAATTCTTTGGATAAAGTCTTTGGATGAGCAGAAGTGTTTGATTCTTAGTAATTCCCATTTATCTATTTTCTCTTCTGATGAATGTACTTTGTCAGATTTTGAAGTCTGTCTAAGCTGTGTGTTAGAACTCCCATTGTTGATCCTATTTTATCTTGGATGGGCTTTATCGTTTTAGATTTTATATTTAGGTCTTTTATCCAATTTGAGTTGGGTTTTGTGTCAGGTGCGAGATATGGGTCTTGTTTCAATTTTTTGCAGATGGATATCCAGTTTTGCCAGCACCGTTTGTTAAAGAGACTGTTCTTACCCCAGTTTGAAATCTTAGGGCCTCTGTCAAATATCAACTATTCATAGGAGGATGGTGGCATCTCTGGGATCTCTACTCTGTTCCGTTAGTCTACATGTCTGTTTCAGTACGAGTACCAGGCTGTTTTGACAACTGTGGCAGTGTAATAGGTTCTAAAGTCAGGTAGTGAGAGGCCTCCCAGTGTGTTCTTCTTCAGTAGTGACTTACTTATCCGGGACTTCTTCCCTTTCCAAACAAAGTTGATGATTTGTTTTTCCATCTCATTAAAAAATGTCACTGGAATTTGCATTGGGATTGTATTATAGAAGTAGATTGCTTTGGGCAAAATAGACATTTTCACAATGTTGAGTCTTCCTCTTGTACTTCTCTTTGTAAAGATCTCTTATTTCTCTAGTTAGATGTATTCCTAGGTATTTTACCTTCTTGGAATCTATAGTAAATGGAATTGATTTGGTGATTTCTTCTTTAATAATCTCACCGTTGGTATAAAGGAATCCTACTGATTTACGTATGTTTATCTTGTATCTGTCGGATCCGACTCGACGGCACTTGGCTTTGGCTTGGCATCTTGTATCCCAATACTTGCTCAACTCCTCTATTAGTTCCAATAGTTTACTTATGGATTCCTTTGGATTCTCTGTATAAACAATCATATCATCTGCAAAGAGAGAGATTTTTACTTCTTCATTGCCAATATGGATGCCCTTTTATTTCTTTCTCTTGTCTAATTGCTCTGGCTAGAACTTCTAGCACAATGTTGAATAGAAGTGATGACAGTAGGCATCCTTGTCTAGTTCTCATTCTCAAAGGGAATTCTTTCGGTCTTTCTCCATTTGGTATGATGAAGGCGGTTGGCTTTGCCAAGATGGTACTGATTACAGTGAGGAATTTCCCCTCTATATCTATTTTTCTGAGAGTTTTAAGCATGTATGGGTGCTGAACTTTTATCAAATGCCTTTTCTGCATCAATTGACAAAATCAGGTGATTCTTATCTTTTGTGTTATTAATGTGGTTCATCACATTAATTGTCTTTCTGATGTTGAACCAGACTTACAACCCTGGAATGAAACAAACTTGATCATGATGAATGATTTTTTTTTTATATATGTTGTTGAATTTTATTGACTAGAATTTTGTTGGAGATTTTTGGATCTAGGTTCATAAGTGATACCGGTTTGTAATTTTTTTATTTTGTGGGATCTTTCCCTGGTTTTGGTATCATGGTTATGCTGGCATCATAGAATGAATTTGGGAGTATTCCATCCCTTTCTATGATGTGAAATAGCCTCAATAGCATTGAAATTAACTCTTCTCTAAAAGCTTGGTAGAATTCTGTGGTGAAGCCATCTGGGCCAGGACTTTTGTTGTTGGTAGATTTTTGATGACTTTTTCAATCCCTTCCTTTGTGATAGAATTATTAAGTTGATCTACTTCTCCTTGTGATAATCTTGGTGAGTCATATGAATCTAGAAATTTGTCCATTTCCCCTAGGTTTTGAAACCTGTTAGAGCACAGTCTTTCATAGCATTCTATTATGATATTTTTGATTTCAGCTCTGTCTGTTGAAACATCTCCCATCTCATTTCTTAATCGAATTATTTGTATCTTCTGCTGTTTTTCTCTTGTAAGTTTATCCAGTGGTTTATCAATTTTGTTGATCTTTTCAAAGCACCAGCTTTTGGTTTTGTTAATTTTTTCAATTGTTTTTCTTTTCTCCAATTCATTTAGTTCTGCTCTAATCCTTATAATCTGTTTTCTTCTAGTGGCTGAGGGGTTCTTCTGTTGCTCTCTTTCTACTTGTTCAAGCTGTAAGGTTCTTTAATTTGAGCCCTTTCTTCTTTCTGGATGTGTGCAGTTACAGAGATAAACTGACCTCTGCTTTTGTCGTATCCCGTAAATTCCTGTAGGGTGTGTTTTCATTCTTATTTGATTCCATAAACTTTATTTTGTCCTTAATTTCTTCTGTAACCAAAGGCTTTTTGAGCAAAGTGTTGTTCAGTTTCCATAAGTTTGAATTTCTACCTATGAATTTTCTGTTATTGATTTCAACTTTTATAGCTCTATAGTCTGAGAAGATACTTTGCAGTAAATCAATGGTTTGGATTTTATAGAGAATTGTTTTATATCCTAACATATGGCCTCTTCTGGAGAATGTTCCATGTGCACTGGAGAAGAAGATGTACATATCTGCTGATAGATGAAAAGATCTGTATATGTTGATAAGGTCATGTTGGTTGATTGTCTCAATAAGATCTTCTGTATCTTTACTGAGCTTTTTTTTGGATGACCTATCCATAACTGAAAGGGGAGTGTTGAAGCCTGCAACTATTAATTTGGAATGATCTATCTCATTTTTCAGTGTTTCCAGTATTTGTTCAATATATTTAGGTGCTCTGGTATTGCCTGCATAAATATTTAATATTGTTAAGTCCTGCTTGAGTATTGAATCTTTCAGCAATAGTGACCATACTTGTCCACAATGGTGGATTTTACATTAAAATCTTTTATCTGAAATTCATATTGCCACACCTGCTCTTCTTTGTGTATTGATATATATTATTTCATCCTTTAATTTTCAATTCGTTCATATTTTTAAGTCTAAGGTGTGTTTCTTGTAAGCAACATATAGATGGTTCGAGTCTTTTGATCCAGGATGTCACTTGCTGTCTCTTTACTGGAGCATTCAGTCCATTTACATTCAATGTAAATATTGATAGATATGTGCTCAGTGCCATCATTTTGATGTAACAAATTTTGTGTTGCTGTTTTCTATATTGCTCTTAATGTTCTGTTTTGGGGCATTCTTCTTTATGGGTTGTTGTTTCAGTGTTGGGTTTGTGTTAGTTGAGACTCCTGTATTGCATTTTTTTATTTTGATACAATGCATTGTTAATCTGCTTTACGGCTACATGTATTATTCCCCTTAACATACTAAGATTAAAACCCAATTTTAACTAATTCATAACTCTGAAACTTCCTCTGCATCTAAAACAACTATAACTACTATAGTGTATCCCTCTTTTAATGTGATAGTATTATAGTTGTCATGATATGATAATGGATTCGCTTATTATAATACTGTAGCTTTGATGAAGTTTTATGACTTCCTTAACTGATGAGAACTTTGAATGAAGTGTCCTGAGTTGTTACCTTAAATATACTTTTAGGGAAGAGCTTCTTTCAATATTTCATGTAATTTTGGTTAGTTTTTATGAAGTCTCTAAATTTGTCTTTATCTTCAAAAGTCTTAATTTCATCGTTATATTTGATAGACAATTTTGCAGGATAAATAATTCTAGGATAGAAGTTTTTCTCATTTAGGTCTTTGAATGTGTCTGCCCACTGTTTTCTAGCCACTATTGCTTCCATAGAAAAGTCAGACAAAAGCCTACAAGGTTTCCCTCAGAGTGTTAGTTTTGCTTTGAGCCTTGCTCCCTTCAGAAGCATCTGTTTACTTTTTAGCTTATTAAGCTTGATTATAATATGCCTTGGCATATTTCTTTTTGAGTCTAGCTTTTGCGGTGTTCGAGAAACATCTTGGATATCTATGTTTTCTTTGCTCATAATCACAGGAAAGCTTTCTGTCAGTATCTCTACAGCAATGCTGTCTATATTTTCATTAATACCACCTTGTTCAGGAACTCCAATTAAATGTAAATTATTCCTCTTCATGGAGTACCACATGTTTCTTAATACTTCTTCATTTTTCTTATTTCTTTTCTCTGATTTCACCTCATAAATGCTGTTGTCAGTTACTCTGTCTTCTAGGTCACTGAATCTAACTTCCATCTGTTCAAGCCCACTCTGTTGGCTTTGGATAGAATTATCTAATTTTGTAATTTTGTTATTGATCTGATGTATTTCACATCATTGATGTTTCATCAGTTTAAATAGTTTACCAAATTTTTCATTTTGTTCTACTGCATTTTGTTTAATCTCTAGGAGGGTTCTGTATATAAATCTTTTGTATGCAACTTCTGATAGATTCAGAAAGGCTTCTTCACCTGGGAAATTTTTGAATCTTTATTTAGGGAATTTTCTATAGCATTTGAAGACTCCTGCTTTAGATGATTAATTATGGTCTGCTGCCTGCGTGTCATCTAGATACTGTTTGATTTCTTTCTATTGGATCTAAGAGAATTGTTGGTAAGCAGCTGTCTCTAATACACTAGTGATTTGCCCCAGGTGGACTCTCCAGGGTGGAAGACTCTGCTTATTGGGTGGCAAAGAGGCTGCTGCTCTGCTTATGGAGAAAATGGGGGCTGTCAGCCAACCCTACAATGTGAGTCAGAGAAGAGAGGGAGGAAAAGTGCCAGGCCTCTCAACAGACAGTTCTCCAGACAAATGTATAGGCCTCTCAGCCTTAAATGTAAACTGCACTTCTATGCAGGGAACTGTCTGGGTGCTGAACTGGGAGCTGGGAGCTGGGAGCTGTCCAACGTTCTGGCCTGAACAGGCAGTCAGGAGCAGCAGACTCCACCTGCCTGCTTATAATAAAAGTACCTTACTGGCCAGCTGAGGTAGCTGCAATTCTCTGATACAATGAAATAGCAGAAGCAGAGTTCAGACGGCTGCTGGATAGTGTTTAAGAGGGGAAGATTAGTCTGATACTGTGCCTAGTCAAATATGCTAGGTCCTAAGACTCCCCAGGTGTTCAATTCTCCATAGAAATATCATACAGGCCTTAGTTCTCAGAGGCAAATGAGGAGACGTCTGTTTACTCTGCTGTCTTTTAACAGAGTCGGATTTTTGTTTTCTTGATGTTGAGGTGCAATCTATACTGAAGGCTATGGTCCTTGATCTTCATCAGTAAGTGTTTCAAATCTTCACTTCCAGCAAGTATAGTAGTGTGATCTTCATAACACAGGTTGTTAATGAGTCATCCTCTAATCTTGATGCCTCATTCTTCTTTGTACATCCAGTTTATAGGATTATTTGCTCAGTGTGGAGATTAAAAAGGTATGGTGAAGAAATGCAACTCTGATGCACACATTTCCTGACTTTAAACTATGCAGTGTCCCCTTGTTCTGTTCACACAACTGCCTCTTGATCCATATACAGATTCCTTAAGAACACAATTAAGTGTTCTGGAGTTTCCATTCTGCACAATGTTAGCTATAATTTTTTATGACCCACACAGTCAAATGTCTTTGTGTAGTCAATGAAACACAGGTAAACATGTTTCTGTTGTTCTCTGCTTTCAGCCAAGATCCATCTAACATCAGCAGTGATATTCCTGGTTCCATGGCCTCTTCTGAATCCAGTTTGAATTTCTGTCAGTTCCTTGTCAATATACTGTTGTAGTCACTTTTGATTAATCCTGAGCAAAATTTTACTTGCATGTGATAGCAATGATAGCCAGCCAAGTGCCATCGAGTCGGAGATATTGTTTGGTAATTTCCACGTTGAGTTGGATCACCCTTCTTTGGAATGGGCATAAGTATGGGTCTCTTCCAGCCAGATGGCCAGGTAGCTGTTCTACAAATTTCTTGGCATAGATGAGTGAGCACTTCCAGTGCTGCATCAGTTTGTTGAAATATCTCAGTTAGTATTTCATCAATTCCTGAAGCCTTGTTTTTTCCTGTGCCTTCAATGCAGCTTTGACTTCTTCCTTCAGTCTCATCAGTTGCTGATCACATGGTACCTCTTCAAATGGCTGAACATCTTTCTGGTATAACGACTCTGTGTATTCCTTCCCACTTCTTTAGATGCTCCCTGAGTCATTTAATATTTTCCCTGTAGAATCCTTCACTATTGTAACTCAAGGCTTGAATTTTTTTCTTCAGTTCTTTCAGCTTGAGAAATGCAAAACGTGTTCTTCCCTTTGTTTTCCATTTCCAGCTCTTTGCATGTGTCATTATAATCCTTTTGTCTTCTCGAGCTGCTCTTTGAAATCGTCTGTTTAGGCCTTTTACTTTGCCATTCCTTCCTTTCGTTTTAGCAACTTTCAAGACATTTGAGAGCAAGTTTCAGAGTCTCATCTGACACCTAATTTGTTCTTTTTCTTTCCTGTCTTTTTAATGACCTCTTGCTCTTTCCATAGATGATGTCTTTGATGTCATTCCACAATTCACCTAATCTTTGTTCATTAGTGATGAACACATCAAATCTGTTCCTGAGATGGTCTTTAAACTCAAGGGGGTATTGTATAATCAAGATCATACTTTTGTTCTCATGGACTTGTTCTAATTTTGTACTGCTTCAGATTGAATTTGCATATGAGCCGTTGACGATCTGTGCCACAGTCAGCACTTGGCCTTGTTCTGGCTATGAATATGGATAGTCCATTTGTTTCCTATGTATTCCATCTGTTGAGGTCCATGTGTACAGTCACTGTGTTGGTTATAAAAGGTATTTGCAATGAAGAAGTCATCACCCTTGCAAAATTCTACCATGTGATCTCTGGCATTGTTTCTATCACCAAGGCCGTGTTTTCCAACTTCCAACCCTTCTTCTTGTTTCCAACTTTTGCATTCCAGTCACCAGTAGTTTTCAATGCATCCTTATTGCATGTTGGATCAATTTAGATTGAAGAAGCTGGCAAAAGTCTTCAGTTTCTTCATCTTTGGCCTCAGTGGTTGATGTATAAATTTCAGTAATAGTCATATTAACTGGCTTTCTTGTAGGCATATGGATATTATCCTATCACTGACAGCATTGTACTTCAAGACAGATCTTGAAATGTTCTTTTTGATGATGAACGCAACACCGTTCCTCTTCAAGTTTTCATTCCAAGCATAGTAGACCGTAAGACTGTCAGATTCAAGACACCATTCAGCTTACTAATGCCTAAGATACTGATGTGTATGTCTTCCATTTCATTAATTCTATCAATGTTTGCTTTATATATTTATATGATCCAATATCAGACGTATATATATTTATAATTGTTAAATCTTCTTGATGATTTTTCAATTTATAATCTCCATTTCTAGACTTTGTGTTACAGTCTATTTTGTCCAGTATTAAGTTTGCCACCCTAGGTCTCTTTTGTTATTAATTTCCATGATTTTTTTCCTCCCATTCTTTCACTTTCACTCTGTATTTTTGGCCTAAGTCATGTGCTTGGCATGTCTTTTGGAAACAACATATAGTTGGATCATATTTTTACTTTTTAATATTTTCTCACTCTCTGCCTTTTGATAGAAGCATATAATCCATTTTCATTCACAGAAATTATTGACAAAAGTATTTACGTCTGACATTTCTTGTATGTGTGTGTCTTAAGACTTCTTTGTCTATTATTTCTAATACTGACAGCTTTTGTCGATGTTTTATAGTGAGCCATTTCGATTCATATTTCCTTTTATTCCATGTATATATTTTCAAATATTTGCTTAGTGGTTACCATGAATATTACATTTGACATCTTGCATCCTAGGGTAAGTTGATACCAACTTAACTTCAGTAACATGCAAGAAATTCTATACCTATATATATATACACACACATATGTATATATATATATATATACACTCCTCCTCCTCCATTTCTTGTTATCATTACCAATTACACATTATGTTTTATGTGACCTGTAACATAATTTTGTTTTGTATTTTGTACAATTTTCATATTACAAAGTCTGACAATTAAGTTAATAAACTCCTCCTAGAAAAAGTGCTACATACCTCGTTGCTGAGTATCACTATGGTCACTTTTGAAGTACCCTCCTTGGGAAGCTATGCACTGAAGCCAGTGCCTCGTCCACCATTCAAAGCAATTCTGGAACTCTTTTTCTGGAATGGTCATCAGAGCTGTTGTCATATCACCCTTGATGTCCTGAATGTCACCCAAATGTCTTCCTTTCAATATTTCCTTCATTTTCCGGTAAAGAAAAAAGTAACTGGGGGCCAGATCAGGTGAGTAGGGAGGATGTTCCAATACACTTATTTGTTTACTGGCTAAAAACTCCCTCACAGACAGTGCCATGTGAGCTCATGTATTGTCATGATGCAAGAGCCATGAGTTGTTAGCAAAAATTAAGGTCATTTTCCTCTAACTTTTTTACACAGCATGAATACCTTCAAATGGTAAACTTGGTTAACTATCAGTTGGTACAAATTCATAATGAACAATCCCTCTGATATCAAAAAAGGTTAGCAATGTTGTTTTGACTCTTGATTTGGACTGATAGAACTTTTGTTGTATAGAATTGGCTGACTTTCATTTTGCACTTTGACACTTTGCTTCAGAGTTGTATTGGTACACTCGTATTTCATCATCAATGGTAACATGGCCCCAAACATCATCTTGCCTCTCTAAAAGGTGTTGGTGAACTTCAACTGTCCTTTGCTTTTGTTCATCAGTGAGCTCCATTGGAACCATTTTTGCACACACCTTTCTCATGCCAAGATTTTCAGTTAAGACTTTCCTAATGGTTTTTCAATGTTTACTTAGTCTGCTATGTTTCTCACAGTCAGCTGATGATTTTGATGCACTACTCAATAAATTTTTGCAATGTTTTTGTCAGTTCTGCTCTTTACTGGCTGCCCTGATCTCTCTTCACCAGTGACACATTCTCTCCACTTAGAAAACCTTTTAATCTATTTATACACTACCATTTTCTTCATGGCATTATCCCATTAAACTTGGACTAACATTTCCCTGATTTCACTTCCACTCTTCCCAAGTTTACTAAGAAATTTAATGTCTGTTTGTTGGCCTAATTCAAGCTCTAACATTCTTGCAATGGCACACAAAAATGTGCAACAACAATAATGAATGCTACTCAGCAAGACACTGCCATATGTCGACATGAAGAAAGCTGTGAGACACCAATATACCAAGATTATGAAACCTTACCAAGTTGTTTGTATGGTGCTTCCAATGTAACTGGATGATGACAAGTTTGTGAACTTAATTGTGAAGCCTCATATTTTTACTGAAGATCTTTCTTATTAGGTATGGCTTTGAATTACTTTCTAGTGTCTTTTCTTTGCATCTGAAGAACTTTTATTAGTATTTTTTACACATCTGATCTAATGACTATGAATGACATCAACTTCTGTTTATCTTGGAAACATTTTAACTTCATCCTGAGTAATCTTGGTTAGTTTTTTCTTTTCTCTTTCAGCATTTTAATGATATCATTCTTTTGCCTACCAGCTTCCAATGTTTCTGAGGAAAAATTGATAGTGTTATTGGGGATCCTTCCTATATGACTGTTTTAGGATTCTTTATTTTTTGAGAGGCTGATTATGACATGTCTTGGTACAGGTCATTTTGTGCTTGTCCTGCTTGGTATTCTTTATGTTTCTTGGATATGTAGATTCAAGTCATTTGTCAGATTTGGGAAATTTTCTTTAAATATTCTTTTTTTCCTTCTCTCTCTCTCTCACCTCTTTCCAGACTTTCCATGATGCATGTGTTAGGTCTCTTGATTTGTCCCATAATTCCATTAAACTGTCCTCAGCAGTCTTGAGGACCATTCTTGTCACTTTTCAGCCACCATAATTTTGAGTATCTTATCTTCTAATTTGCTGATTTTTTCTTCTGCCTAATCAAATTTGTGCTTATATTCTTCCATTGTGTTTCTCTTTTGAGTAATAATGTCTTCAGTTACATTATTTCTGTTTGATTTCTTTTTAGAATCTCTCATTTTAAAAAAAAATCTTCATTTTGCTCATGCATTGTTTCCCTAGTTTCCTTTAGACATTTGTCTATGTTTTCCCTCAGTTCTATGAATAAGTTTAACATTGTTAAGTTGTATTCTTTCATTTTATTCGTTATTTGGGCTTCCACAGATGCAATTTCACTCCATTTGTCTTTTTCACTTGAACAGTCCATCATTTCTTTTATCTTTGTGTGACATGTGACTTTTTGTTTGGGCACTGGAATTTTCAAGGGTGTTAGCTTTCTCAATTCGCTCCAGTACATGAAATTTTCCTCTGAACTCTGCAGTAGGCAGAGATTTCAGACCTTGCTTAACACCTCCTCTCTCTGTGATGATTCCTTCTCCCTCTCTGTTTTAGTAGGATGCAAAAAACTGGAACAAGGCCTGTATCTCACACCTTATACAAAAACTAACTCTAAATGGCTGTTTTAGTCAGCTAGTGCTGCTCTAACAGAAATACCACAGAGTGGATCGCTTTAACAAAGGAAAGTTTATTCTTACACAGCCCAGTAGGCTACAGGTCCAAATTCAGGATGTCTGCTCCAGGGGGAGGCTTTTCTCCCTGTCAGCTCTGGAGGAAGGTCTAATATTGCATCAGTCTTTGTCCAGGGAGCGTCTTGGTTCAGGAACCTCAGGTCTGAAGGATGCACTCTTCTCCTGGTGCTGCTTTCTTGATGATGTGAGGTTCCCAATTCTTTGCTTGCTTCTCCTTCCTGTTATCTCTTGTAGGACAAAAGGATTAAGGACGGGACAAGCCATACTCCAGGGAAACTCCCTTTACAGTGGAGCCGGGAGGTGATCTTATGAAGGGATTTACAGTCCCACCCTAATCCTTTAACACATAGCACAGGAAAATCACAAAACGAAGGACAGTCACAAGATACTGGGAATCATGGCCCAGCCACACAGCTACACATATTTTGGGGGGGACACAATTCATTCCATGAGAGTGGAACAAGAACCTAAATATCAAACCTAAAACAATTAAAATCACGTAAGGAAAAAATAGGATCAATGATGAACGTTCGAATACATAGTTTAGATAGACCCCAAAATCTGACAAAACACAATTGACAGAAAATAGATAAATAGGTACTAATAATCAAACACTTTTGTTCATCCAAAGACTTTATCAAAAGAGTTAAAAGACCACCTATGGAATGAGAAAAAATATTTGCCAACTATACGTGGGACCATCAGCTGATCTCCATAATCTACAAGGTTCTGCAAAATATCAACAAGAAAAAGGTAAATAATCCAATTAAGTGATGGGCATAGAAGATGGGTAGACACTTCACTAGAGAGAATATACAGGAAGCCAAGACATATGAGTATATGCTCACGATCATTAGCTATCAGACAAATCCAAATCAAAACTACGATGAGATATCATCTCACCCCAACAAGGTTGGCCATGATCCAAAAAACACAACAAATGATGGAGAGGCTTTGCAGAAATTGTGACTCTCGTACAGTGCTGGTGGCATTGAAAAGTGGTAAACCTCTTTGGAAAACAATCTGGTGCTTCCTTAAAAAGCTGGAAATAGATGTACCATTTGATCCTGTAATTCGGCTGCTTAGAATTTATCTTTCAGAATCAAAAGTTGTCCCACAAACAGACACATGTACACAAATGTTTACTGAAGCACAGTCCACAATAGCTAAAAGATGGAATCAACTCAGATGTCCATCAGCAGATGAATGGATAAACAAAGGACAGTACATATACTCAATGGAGCACTATGCGGTCATAAAAAACAATGCAGATTTTAGAAAATATCTCATAACATAGTTTCCATTGGAAGATATTATGCTGAGTGAAATCAGTCACTGTGAAAAGGAAAAGTATTTATCAGACCCCTGTTATAAGGACTTAAAAATAGAATTATCTACAGAAGAAAATAACTATGTTGACTACTAGGGTTGGGAGGTGAGAGTTTATCATAGATGAGAAAATTGATAGATATTAGAAATTTTATTCATTTACTGTGATTATTAAATAACAAAAAAGAAAGAAAAGTTTAGAACATATGGCCTGCTAGCCCAAACAGGATCACCTGGTATCCCTTCCATCCCAGGAGAAACCTTTTGCATCTGGGAAGGAAGATGTGTGTCTGGGAAGAACATTCATCTGATTGTCCACCTCCTGCCACCAGATGGCAAGAAGTGTCTGAGCACCTGCCTGAGAAACAAGCTCTCAGACATTCTGAATTCACATTTTAGGGATATTTCTTACCCTGGCTGTCCCACATCTGCTTTGAGGGAAAGAAGCAGACTAGACTGCACGGCATGGACACTGTGAGTTAACTCCATTGATCTCTGTAGTCTGGAATTTTCTCTTTAAGCATGGGTAGATCAAAACATTCAACCTCCCAAAAAATTGTAGCCAGCTATAGACAACTGCAGACAGCCATGTATGGAAGAAAGCTATCTCGTGCCCTAGAGCATTGGCCTGGATCACAAAGCATGAGACTGGATTAGACTGTTCAGACCTGCAGACTGTAGTGGTGGCTCAGTTTCTGTGCTCTGACTCAGCGTCAGTATTCCGTCTGGTGACCACCACCTGAGTGTATGCAAGTCAAGTTCACAGATAACAGCTCAGACATTCCTCTCCCTAGAGGACAGACATGGCCACGTCCAAAGAGCAGATCAGGGTCCCAGGGAGGGTCTCAGCCAAGTATCCTTTGAAAGAAAGAGGCTTTACTTTGGCTGCAGGGCAAGCTTCCAAAACGGGGTTGAAGAATCAGTATGAGCAAAGCCGGGGAGCAAGGAGCACAAGTAGCAACATGTCCACAATGATGAGAGATGCATGCAGGTTGCCACATCCGGCACCCCAGCGACAAGCTTTGGCAAGAGTCCCAGGCTGAGGGGCAGAAAAAGGAATGGGATAAAACTCATTCAGTAAACACATCACACAAGATGAAGTTGCTCACTCATACAAGAAACACATTACACAAGATAAAGTTGAGGCCAGTTGGGACCATGGTCTCTGATGGAGAACAATGGCTGCTGATCCTCTTTTACAAGCTTTATTTATATGCTTAACAGGTAGGAAGACAATAGTGCAGCACACACTGCCAAAAATGGTCATGATCCTTGTGGGATGTTTTTGGATTGGTTACAGAGCACACCCAGGTCTTGCCTTCAAACAAAGGGCAGGAACAAGGAAATAGTTTAGCTTATTATTCTGCAAATAGTTTAGGAACTAGTTTAGCATGAGCTTGTTCTGTGAAAAGTTTCAAGCAGAGAAGTACAAACATGCAGATGAAGACAAATTTTTGTGTGGCTGGGGAGGCTGCTGTTCACCATGTCTCTGCTTGTCACCTGGGTCCCATCCTGAGCTGGGTGTGGTGCACAAAACAGCCATGGGGGCAGGAGACCTTCCTCAGGAGACTCTTGAGGGTGAAGGCCTGAGCCCCACCTCTAACAACCCTGAAGTTTCTTCCTGATAGCCCCTCAGTGACTGTGTTTGTCTTAGTTTGTTCCTTCCCTGAGGAATCTTACCCATCTCTGGCTAACCAGCCATCCTCTGGGGCCAAACAAAGTGATGTGAGGTGATGAGCAGAAGTTCATGTCTCCTTTGTAGCCTATGCTCCATGGCTTCCATGCCCAGCAGCTGCCTTGGGAATCCCTCGCCTGTGGGTGGGGCTGCGGCTGTTATCACAGGTCTTGGGGAAACCAGGTTTCTTTCCTAAGGTTGGACCAGCTTATAGCATTGGGCAAGAAACCAAGTACATGGTATCAGTCCCTGGGAGGCCTAAACCTCCACATGGCCAGGAAGAGACAAGGCAATCTCACGTATGGGGCATATACAAAACATCCCCTTGGTTATAGCAGGGAAAAGAGATGCCATCATTTAGGAACAACATAATAGGAAGATTCTATAAGTAAGAAGGAAGAAAATGGCCACGGAGTCAGACAAACAAGTAGGCAGATGAGTAGAGGAAGAACCCTGGGGGCACAGACAGGGATGTGAGCATCTCTCCCTCTTATTTTTGTATAGTCAGCTTGGCCAGGGCCAACTCCATCAGTTGTTGCTGGAAGATTTGGTATCCGACTGGAAAAGCACAAAGTAATAAGAGAATTAGACTCATCACGACAATAATAACAATCACTGAATTTCTGGCTACATTGAAAGGATTAAATCCATTGAGTAAACCCAGGACTGCTTTCGCTGCCTGTTCAGGTGTGAGGCTTTGTACCTCAGCATGCTGGATGTCCAGAACTTATTAATGTAATTTTTGAAGGTCTAGGCTGATGTTGGCATGGTGAAAAATGCCCATTAGGTGAGTGGCCACGTGACCCAACGGCCACTCATTCTGATTGTAAGGCAGAGTGGTGACACAAATGTGTTTGAACTCTGCAGGACAATGTAACACCTACGGTATTGTACGGCCTTCACTTGATTTCTGATTTCAAGGACCATAGCCTCCAAAGCATCCAATTGTGTTTGAAGTTTATTGTCAATGACCTCTTGGGTCTCTAAAGTATAAGAAGTGTTTTTCGTGAGCTGACTAACAAAATGCATAGTTTGCATGTTCTGAACCAAAGTTACAGAGGCAGTTATGGCAGAGGCCAATAAAGTGACTAATGATACTATACCCAAAATAATCAATCTGATTGCATTTTGAGGCCTACCCAATTGATTTTTGATTTATTTGAGGACTTGTAGACCATGATCCTCATACCAGGGCCCAGAAAGATTAGTGGGGACATAAGGAAAGATGGCCTATACAGTATGAGAACAGAAGCATTATTCTCCCAATTAACTTTGGTAACAAAATTTGCAAGATTACAATTGCTACAGGAAGTATAGAAAATTTCATCCGTGTTGTTACTAATTAGTGGGAGTGTTGCTTCCACTAATAAAAGCATCAGCATTCTGTACACATGCAGTACACCAAAACAGTTTGGATCCAACCCCATCAAGATCTTTTGTATTGGCACTGGATTGATTTGCATTTCCCAAGCAGGCAGCTAGGCACCACAGATTTGGTTGCTTGCAATAGCCATTGACATAGAGTGAAGGAGATGGGAAGAAGCCAGTGTAATTGACGGACACGTGAGAGTAATCCTGAAATCACACAGAGGTGATAGAAGTCGTGTGGACCCATGGGGTACAACACTCAAGCCAGGGCACAAAGCTTGGTTGGCGCACAGTGGTGCTTCAGTTACAGAAGGGTTAAGAGGGTCAAGAATCATTAAGTGGCTGCCGGCCTTCCAATTTGAAGGTTTTATAAATGACAATCTCATCCCTGTCTTGGAGCCATTGGTCACAGTAGTTGACTTTTCTACTTCCCACAGTGGTATACATAGGGAACTCAATCCTAGGCCCAGAGGCAGCACCGTAGCCTTTCCTGTATGATTAAATGAGCTGTTGTGTAACTGGCATTATGTGTTTATTGGGGCGGCCCCCTAAAATTTGAGAAAGATTGGTAAACACAGAAATTGCAGCTGGTATTTCTCAGGGTACTACATTGGCCAAAGGCAGATCAAGGAGGAAGATCCAGTGAGATTTCCCCTGCGCAGCACCTACCTGGGTTGTGAGGAATGCAAGCATCACCACAAAAACCAGATCAGGGTTTTTGGAGTGGTCGCCTTGATTTCTGACCATGTTTTGGGCTTCTTTACTAAATTTTTTAACCTGTTCCCATGTTAGGGGAGCAGCTTGGTGGATTGGAGCAGTAGGTCCTCAAGGGGTTTCATTCGGGGCCTCTTCGGGGCATCCTTTTCCATGTTCAGCACCAGCAGCGGTGATTTGGTCACTGTTTCCTCGGGGGGGGGGAGGTGCGGTTCATCCAAGTCAGTAACTGCACCCAGTGGTCCATCACACTCTTGCACAGATCTTGCAGGAATCCACACGGGTCCTGTTCCCTCTGGGGAGACATAAACAAAACCCTGTCCCCACCTAGCCACTGAGCTAGGACCATTCCACTGTCCTGTGGAGGAATCTTTCCAACGTACTCATCTCAGCTTGTCCTGAGATGGGGATGAGGGGCAATAATACCTTTGAGCTGCTGTGGTGCTATGTCCATTAATATTCAAAAAATTTAAAGTATACAGGGCCAAATTAATGATTGTGGATGGTGCAGTTTTGTATGGAACAGGGTGGTCTCCCCCCTTTTGTTTTTGTATCATAGTTTTGAGTGTTAAATTGGCCCATTCAATGACAGCTCGTCCCTGTGGATTGTAAGGAATATCAGTGGTAAGTGAAATGTGGAAGGTGGGGCAAAATTTCTTAAAGGTAGAACTAGTATATGCTGATCCATCGTGCATCTTTATGGCCTGTGGGCAACCCAACACCCTTAAGGTGCGTAAGACATGGTTGATGGCATGATGTGCTGCTTTGTCAGGCTGGGCTGACACACAAATCATGTAGGAGCAAGTGTCTATGGAGACATGGGCAGAACGGAGGTGTCCAAAGGCAGGAAAGTGAGCAACATCCATTTGCCACAACTCACAGGGGTGTAAGCCTTTGGGATTTACTCCCTGTGGCAGTGAGGGAATAAAAATGGAACAAGTAGAGCAACTCTTAACAATCTGAATGAGTGGCCTCTTTTGTAAGTTGAAACTGTGCAGGGTCACAGCATTTTAGTGAAAGGTAGCATGGGAAGCAGTAGCTTCCTTAGCAGGGTCAGCAGGTATAGTAGCACAGCAAGGAAGCTGATCTGCAGTGGCATTCCCACCTTTTAAGGGGCCTGGTAATGAACTGTGAGATCGTATGTGAGAAATGAAACAGGGGTGGTGGCACTTATGAATGAGGTCACTCACTAGATGGAATAAGTGGAACAGAATTTCACTGTCCATTTGAGAAAGCATTGATGTTTCAGTGTGTTTAACCACCCTGACCACATAGGCACTATCTGAATAAATGTTAAGGGGTTGATTTTGGAAATCCTGAAAAAGCAAAATGACAGCCCGGAGTTCAGCGTGTTGGGCAGAGGTGAACCCTGTATCCGCCCACCACTGCTGAACTTCAAAGTAATATCCTGCCTGTCCTGAAGAGGAGCCATCTGTGAACATAGTGAGTACTTGAGGGGTAGGAAAGGATAGTATTGCTTTTGGAAAAACAAATGGGGTAAGCCTGGCAAATTGGACAATTTTATCAGCTGGGAAGTGATTGTCTAGCTGAACAGGATAAAAATATATGGCCATGATGTCCTCTTATCACATTTAAAACTGGCCCCAGAATTTTCAAAAAGGCTTGGTGAGTCTGTCGGGGTAAAACCTCAGAGTAAAATCGCTGCCTTTTTTGTTCCAGGTCCCCAGCTGAGAACTGGTCTTTTATCTTTGTTAATGTAAATCTCTCAGGCCTCCCCCTTGGATATCTCAAGTCACAGCCCTTCTCATAAGTCTGAACTGTTTGTTGGGATATTCTGGTCAAATGTTTTCAGAGAAATCAGTGAAAACTGCAGATGGCAAAACTTACAAAGATTTAGATTAATCATCAAGTTGGCAATTAAAACCAAACCAAGTGTGATGGAGTTAATCTTGAATCACAGCAACTCTATCAGGCAGAACAGGACTGTTTTACAGAGCTCTAACTGTTGACCTCTGGATAGCAGACACAGCACTTAACCAGGGTTTTTCTATAAAGTAATTAAAAATAATGAAATAACCAGTATAAATTTAGGACCTAGTAAGAAATGGGTGCCTGATTTTAACTCATGTCATATAGTATATTGAATAAGACTCTTGTTATCCTTTTCTCTCAGAAAAGGACACTCATGCTTTCCATGAAGTTTTTAGAGCTGTCAGGAGTTTCTTACACGGTTGACAAGAAACAATACTAAAATTGTTTTACAGATGTAATGTAAGAAAATCTTAGCCTTTTCTCTGTTAAGTTTTGTGGCATGATTTGTTGAATCAGGGAATCTTATTTTAATGGAAGATTAAACATTTTTCTTTAAGAGAGATTATATCAGAACAAATTAACTGTTCAGAAATTAGAGAAAATTATTATTTAACAGTGAACAAGCCAATTCTGTTTAACATTAATGTTCTTAGAGAATTTTATAAGTTAGATCATTAAACTCTTGTCAGACAAACAAAACTTTTGATTATATTAAAACACTTATTAACAAGCCTCTATAATAATGTAATTTCTTAAAGAACTCACTTAAGACTTATTTTTTGTTGTTGTTGTTGTCTGAAAAGAAAATGGTATATCAGATACCTGTTTAGTTCAATTACTCTCAAAGTCCAGGGCTGAAATAATGCTTATTTAAATATTTTGGGTCTGTAACTAATTTTTAAACTTTCATCAACTGGCTTTTAGAAGTCAGACAAGGTATTGTTTAACTGGTTTGAAAATCACAAAATCTTGTCTCTGATAAGGACATTTCTCCCAGTGTCTCAGATAGGTCTCAACTGATGACAAAATAAAACAGTAATGCCTACCTGGATTTTCTTTTCAAAAGTTTTCCTATTGTTATGACTAGAAGGCAATTTTTGCCATGTTATCTACTTTTTTATGGAGGGCAAAAAATCATTAGTTTTCTTTTTACTCTTCGGGAATTTTTACTGTCTCTTTAAGACAAAGCTGTCTCTTCACCTGAGGGCTGTGAAGTTAGGTCTTTTTTTTAGCCAAGTAACGTGTTTGGATTTATTTGAAATTTGGCATTTTATCAATCTTAATGTAGTTTAAGTAAGACTCTTAGAATCAGGTACATTGATAAAGACAAAAGATACCTTTCATCAAAAACAGTTTCTGCAATGAGAGAAATATTTCCCAAATCTCACAAAGGCAAATGCAAAAACACCACAAATAGATTTACATGGACACAGGAGGCCTCACAGTTTATCATACACAGATTCAGCTTCACTAGTACATACTAGTACATAATTAAAAATGAGCTCATGAACATGTCAGTTGTAGGATGAAAAGATAACTTTATGGATCCATTTGATTGTTAACTCTCCAGAGTTTAATACTTGGCCAGGCCATATTATTGCAAGTGGGTACCCATACTAAGACCAATCAGACAGAATTTGCCCCAATAGGCTCTCTTAAGGAACAGAGGCCTTATTTCCCACATTACAGAGTATACAGATATAGAGAAAACCTTTTTAAGTGGGACAGATGTTCCTTTCTTACCAGACAGACAGTATCAAGACAGACAGGAACTCCAAACTTGGTGAGAACTTAGAATTCTCTGCACACAAACAGAACAAGCACTTGAGCGGATACGGTACTCAGACAGTCAGAAGCTTCAGCCTAGATGGGAATCTGAGTTCTCTGCGTAAACAAGACAAAGCACTTGACCTTCTTTAATTTAGTGAATTGACGCCAGGTGTGGGTGGATGGCTTTCTAAGGTGGAAGATGCACCCCAGACCTGTCTGTCCAGGCAGAGAAGGGGAACTCCCCTAAGCATCCTTTGTCCCTGGTTGAGCTGAAGTGGGAGGGGTAAAGGAGAGGAGGCCAAGGAATCTGCTTTTATCCTGACAGGATAGCAGAGGTCCAGGGAAATGGGAAATATAATGTTATGTTTAGAACAGTGTACCTCACATTGTGTGGAGTTTGTCTTGCAGGGGGCAGACACTCTCCTTGTCCACTTCACACACCCCCTCATCCTGTCATGGGAGCCTTAAAGTGGTAGGAGACCTTTGGCTCTTAAATGTCTGACCCGTGCCCACCGATTATCTTATGGACCCAATCCTTGACCTTTGAATCATACAGACAGAAACCCTCACCCTTCCAGGCCAAAGTTTCTGAGGTGGAAGTAGCCGGGCCTTCAGAATCCACCAGGGAGTGCCCTGGTCCGAATTCCTTAATTACCACAGCCACTCTCCAGTCTGTTCACAGAGGGCTTTAGCAGATGTTAGAAAGTAAACTATAGGAGAGAAAGTTGGCTCTTCCCTGGGAAAGGACTTACCGCGGGAGTTTCCTTTGACCTGGCTGGCTTGCCCAGATACATTGTTCAGTCAAATCTAAGTTCATCTACCTGTCACTATAACTGAAAACTGCAGAGACAATGTAGGGTTCATAGAATAATTTATTGGAAGGTTTCTACAACAAACCTAGGGGAACAGTGGCCAATTCAAACTGTCCCCTGCTCTAGAAACCAAGGACATATGTCCTGCACAAAACATAAAAACTGACTCAATCGATCCTTTTTTACTCTTACTCCTTTCGCCTTCAATAAGACACAAAGCATCTGGGTTTAAAGCACCTGCTCGCGTGAGCCTGACTGCCTCATGTTTTACACCTGGTGTGTCTGTGCACCACCACCACTATTCACTTTCGTGTGTGCACACCTCTATCAGAGGTGTCCCCTTACCTTGCACCATCAGTCAGTGATGGACTCTTCCCCGTAGCCCCATGTTCAGGCACCATGTGCCGTGTCTGGAACCCCAGCGACAAGCATTGGGAAGGGCCCCAGCCTGAGAGGGACAGGAAAGGGGATGGAAGAAAACTCACTCAGGAAACACATCACACAAGATAAAGTTGCTCACTCACATAAGAAACACATTACACAAGATAAAGTTGAGGCCAGGTGGGACCATGGTTTCTGATGGAGAACAGTGGCTGCCAATCCTCTTTTACAAGCTTTATTTATATGCTTAACAGGTAGAAAGACAATAGGGTGGCACACACTGCCGAAAATGGTCATAATCCTTGTAGGATGTTTTTGGATTGGTTACAGAGCACCCGTAGGTCTTACCTTCAAACAAAGGGCATGGACAAAGAAATAGTTTGGCTTATTATTTTGCAAATAGTTTAGGAAATAGTTTAGCCTGAGCTTGTTCTGTAAATAGTTTCAAGGAGTCAAGCAGAGAAGTACAAACATGGGGAGAGGAAGGGGGGAGGGCAAGGGGGCTTGGACACAGTAGCTCCCAGCTAAGAGCAGCAGGTGAGAATCAAGATAATACAGGAGCCCCTGGCAGCAGGGAATTTGCAGACAGCAGGGGAAATGATTTTCTAAAATTAACAATAGATATACCAACCAAAAAGTTGTGTTGAAGTCCTAACCCCAGTACCTGAGACCATGACACTGCTTAGAAATCCTAGTGGTGTAGTGGTTAAGTGCTATGGATACTGACTAAAAAGCCGGCAGTTCAAATCCACCAGGCACTCCTTGGAAACTCTATGGTGCTATTCTACTCTGTCCTATAGGGTCACTATACATCAGAATCAACTCAACAGCAACTTTTATATATATATATAATTATTATGATTATTATTAAAGATATACCAAAATTGTGTGAGCTGTAACCTAATCTCTGAATATTGTCTTACAAAATGAGCAAAACAGATACAGTCATCCAAGGCAGGTACATCTACAGGCCCAGAAACATCAAGGATTGCTGCTACTAGAAGCCAAAACAGACAAAGAATCTTCCCCTAGAGCCAAGTGAATTCAGACTTCTAGTCTTAAAACTACAATAAAATAAGTTTCCACGCCTTAAAACCATCCACTCATATTTTTTGTTACACCAGTACTAGCAAATCAAATAGGTACAATAAGTTTTCGCAGTGTGTGTGTATGGTGGGAGAGCTGTACTGCATGTTGGAGACCTTGATGGGAGGCAGGAAGCAGACCCAGGCCAAGCAGCTCAGGAGTAGAACACACCCAGGGAGAGGAGGAGGCAGTGAGTTATAAACACATTTGTCAGAAACAAGTAATAGACCAAAAAATAGAAGTAATAGACCAAAAAAAAAAAAAAGCGTCTGTGTTCCAGAATGGCCTAGACAAGGCCATAGACACCCCATAGACATCCCTCTCCACCCAGCTCTTTACCCAGCCTTTTATGTCTATCCAGGAACCAAGATGTCCTGAATAATAATTTAGAATGCATTTTTACATGTCAAAGAAAATAAGGATGCCTGGAAAATAGTACTGCCTGGTTCATAGCCCTGTGTAGCCTTGTCTGAGACTGAAATGCATCAGAATACTCACATCATGGGGGTTCAGGTTACAGTGAACCATGAGCCATACACTGAAAATGATAGGTGAGCAGCAACTAAGGGTTTCTGCACCAGTATTTTTGGTCTGCCTTACTTTCAGAGAACTGAGAAAATGTAAGAGGTTAAAAATGTTAGCCTACATCAACAGTCTTTTCTACATAGGCCTTAGATCTGCAGTTGCTGGAGTCAAACCTGTTGAGGTCATCAGCTGCTGTCCACTCAGCCTTCCAATTTTCCTCTCTTCTGAGTACCTCAGTTTAAATCCACACAACACAGTTCAATTCCCACAAACACACAGTTCCTCCCAGAACTGGGCTGGACTGTATCAACACTCAGCTTGTCTTCCTCATTCTTCAAGATGCAGCTCTAACTTTGTCTGGGGAGCCTCTCTGACTTTCTAAGCAGCTTCCTACTCTTATGGACAGTATCTGTAATACACCACCAAACACTATACGGAAACTCCTTGTTACTAGTCTTCTTTTCAACGAGACTCTCCCTTCCCCAATCTTCTGTACTTCATTGATCAGTTTTTTTACATAACACCTTGATGCCCTGGATGTTGTCCTGACCCTTGGGGTGGAAAGCTAATAACAGAAAATGTTACTAAAGAAATTCTGGTTGCAGACTTGTGCTGCTTGTCATTATCAACCAGTTATCCCGAGACAGGGAACAAAATTTTCAAAGTGCTTTATTCAGATGACCAGTGATCTGAGAAGGTGGTGGGTTAGCACCCTAAAAACCATCTTAACCTCAGTTCAGGCTGGTAAGTTTTATAGATGGGTTTAGGGAGGTAAGGGGGGCAGGCGAGGGGGGCTGGCATGCAGGTGTTCAGAGGAGGTGAGGCTGAAGAAGACACTTCTTTTTCTCAAGATGAGTTGTCCTTGACAACTGCAGGCTGCATACTTACCTGTATACTGGGGTGCAAATTGTCATCACTCTGCCCTGTTACCAGTCAAGAATAGCCTGGGAAAACAAACTCAAAAATCTTTGTGAGTACCATACAGAAAGGAGATTACAATTGTCTTTATATGTCAGCATCTCAAGGGGAGCAAGGGTCTTATATATTACAAAAGAAGCTAGTTAAGAATTTTCTACAGCTATTAACCCTTTCAGAACAGCACCCAACTTTACCATATCTGCACACATATATGCAAAATAAGACCAGTCAGCACATACTCCAGGCTCATTGCCTAAAAATATGTATGTGCCTTGGTGAGATGGAGTGATACCAGGCACATGAGGTACAGGATTCCATCAACTTCTAACTTACACTCTCCCTCCTCTGCTCAAGAGCTGATAGTCCTTGGTGGCTGTGTTCCATTCTCTGTATCCCACTCTTTAAAGACAAGGATAATCACTGATGGCCTGAGAGTTCACAGCCACACACCATGCTATAGATTCATGGCTTACCTTCCTTTCCTACATCAGCCCCACAGCACTCATGTTAAGTAGAGGTGAAACTTTGAAATTTACCACAATTCCTGGGCCTGGTAGAACTACGGAATAGTGTCTTAAAGGTCATATGCAAATTCTTCATCAGCCATATCCTTATCCCAATGCCTTCTCTAAGGGCCGCTATGACTAGGCAGGAGGCAGCATATGGTCCTCACAACACCTTACCCCTTAGAACTTCTTTATGTCAGTGGAGTGCAGGACTGGGAAGCAATCTCTTTTAATATCTTTTGTACTGAGAGTGCAGAATTTTCCTAAGTGGAGATTTGGTGTAAATTATGGCACCAAATATTATTTGTTTTACAAATATATTTTTAAAAAATCTCAATGTCCAGCTATGAGAAGTATTCTTGTCTGCTGCAAGCTCTTCTCTGGTCTGGTAGGGTAATGACTGCCAAACCAAATGAAGCTTCTCGTTAACTATACCATAACCACCCAGCTCTTGGTCAGCTTTCAAGTCTCAGCCTGTCTGTCTCCTTCCTGTCTGCTGATCCCAGAGCCTACTGATCTCATCCTGCCCCTGCTTCCCGGGGCTCCTGCTTCCCTCAGAGCTCAATACACCCGCATTAGCTTTTCGTTTCCCTCCAGGCTTCTTCCCTGTATGGAAAGCTCCACCCGTCTTCTAAACATGCAACTCTGCCTGTCTTCCCACTTTGACCCCCTGCAAGGAGTCTTCTTCCAAACACATCATGATCACTTTCTGGACTATAGCTATAGTTTCTGCAATCATGGGGCATTCCTGGAGCTCTGGTGTGGCCATGCACTGTACTGAGCACTGAAGGGACATGGTTCTTATTTGCCCTTGTGGAGCTTATGGCGTATCTGGAAATTAAATAATATACAGCTAAACATTGCTAGTAAATTACATAGAAAAGTGTAGAATTACAAACTGTGGTCAGTTAGATGAAGGGAAAGAGCTGGCTACTATGAAAACATAAAGTGTGTCTTAGTTTCAGGTCAGAGACTTCTAGGAGGAAGTTTCTGTGGTTCGAGCTAGAACCTGGAGGATATATATGCAAGTAGTGGGAGGAGATGGGAAAGCCTGGGGAAAAGAAACTTGTGACACTTTTCTTCAATTCATATGTTCAACCAACCATTCGTTTAACCGTGTACCAGGAACACTGAACACTGACAAAGCCAGTGTGGATGGGCCTGGAAAGCTGAAATGAAAACTGGTGCACAGGGAGCTTGGAGAGAGATCTCGGTCAGCCTGACAGGCCAAGATAAGGGTTGGGGTCTGTATATTAAGCAGAGTAGAAAGGCATTAAATGGTTTTAAGGAAGGATTTCTCAAAATTCAACTTATGATTTTAAAAGACGTCGCCATATATTGAGTTCCCTGACAGCAGACTCTGAGATGGAGAACGTATGCAGGGAGTTTATTAGGATGTTTGGATATTAGGATCATGGGGTCAACACCTGTGAAAGGTAAGAAAGTCAAACTGGTCAAAAAGGAAAGCTGAACTGTGATAATAGTCTCAAAGGAAGCCTCAGCAGACTCCATGGGAGCTCTGAACTTGGAATGGTTCTTCAAAATTGTCCCAGTTGGGACAAAAGGGGTCAGTTCTTCCAGTTCCATGTTGATCAGTTATTGGATGGGGACTGTGCCTTCAAAATGTATGACAATGGTATGGGCAAAGGGCTACTGTTAGCAGATACGCTTACTAAGGAGGACTGACAGCAGAGGGCTGTCTGGGGAAGCACTCTTCCAGCAGCAGTGGTAGAAAATTTTTAACTTTTAACCAGGAATCTGGACAGGGCATCCCAGCTGTCACTGACATGATAAATCTACCATCACTTTGTTTCTGACCCTTTGAGCACCTGTGATCACTAAGTTCTCATGTCACATTTTATTCTTGGTTAGCCTCTCTCTCTCCCTACTTCTCCATTTAGACGTAACTTCTGCCTGGAAACCCTCGTGATGCAGTGGTTAAGTACTACATCTGCTAACCAAAAGATTGGCAGTTCAAATCCACCAGGCGCTCCTTGGAAACTCTAGGGGGCAGTTCTACTCTGATGTACAGGGCCTCTAGGAGTTGGAATCAGCACAACAGCAGTGCCTTCAGTTTGGTTTTGGTTCCCTCTAAGGGTATAGGCTATGCCTTAGGCTGAATTATGAAACATATCTCATAGCATCCAACCCATGGTCACTCAGTAACTGCTTGGCTACTGATTCATTCGGATTCTGCTGACATCAGGTGGAAGGATCAGGATGACAATCTGGAACCCTAAAGCTAACTAAAGCCACAGGCTAAGGAAGTTGCTGCTTGGCAAACATTTATTGAATAATTAATAGCCAAAGAACTTTCTATCAATTTTCTAAGAAGTGGCAATTTTCTATGGTGTGCTTCCCCAAAAGCTGGAAAGGGTTGCAGATACCTGGGCAAAGTCTGCCAGGTCTTGCATCTCTGTACTCCTGTATTTCTTTTCTTGTCTTCATTCTTTGGCTCCCCAACTCCAGTTTACTCCTTTGCTTCCTCTCTATCCACACTACATGCTACCTATACATACTTAGGAATCACAAAAAAAATGTGAGGAAAATAGAAAACTTATAATAGCTTTTAAAATTATGAAGACAAAGGTGAATCAGACCCCAAACTCTATTGGCTAACTAATTTAGGATAACATCTTCCAGGAAATCTGCTCCCCCTTTAAGGATCTGATACAGTCCAACAATTTCCATGTCCCCTCCCTTAGCACCTATTTATACTTCCTATCTCTAACCTAACCAAAAACCAGCCCCTTAGCCATCAAGTTGGTTCTGACTCACAGCAACTCTATAGGACAGGAAAGAACTGTCCTATAGAATTTCCAAGGGACACCTGGTAAATTTTAACTGCCGACCTTTTGGTTAGCAGCCATATCACTTTACCATTATTCCACCCTAATCCTCATCTATGAAGGATTTATATTCTTAGTTTATGCCTTGAGAATAGCACATTTCCTATTATGTTATGTTGTTGCTGTTAGGAGCTATAAAATCAGTTTCAACTCATGTCAACCCTGTGTACAACAGAACAAACTACTACCCAGTCCTGTGTCATCCTCACAATCATTATTATGCTTTAGTGCAGTATTGCAGTCACTGTGTCAATCCATCTCATTGTAGGTCTTCCTCTTTTTCACTGACTGTATACTTTACCAAGCATGATGTCTTTCATCAGGGACTGGTCCTTCCTAATAATACATCTGAAATACTTGAGAAGAAGTCTTTCATTCTGTCTTCTGAGGAACATCCTAGTTGTACTTCTTCTGAGACAGATTTGTTTGCTTTTCAGGCAGTTCATGTATATTCGGTTTTCTTTGACAGTATCATAAATCAAAGGCATCTGTTCTGCTTTGGTTTCCTTGTTCGTTGACCAGCTTTCATATGCATATAAAGCAACTGAAAATTCTATGGTTTGGGGCAAGCACATCGTAGTCCTCAGAGTGACATGTTTGCTTTTTGACAATTTAAAGAGGTCTTTTGCAGCAGATTTGCCCAGTGCAACACATCTTTTGATTTCTTTACTGCTCCTGCTGTGGTTATTTACTATGGATATAAGTAAAATGAAACCCTTGACAATTTCAATCACTCCTCCATTTATCATAATTTTACTTATTGGCCCATTTGTGAGAATTTTTTGTTTATTTTGTTAAGGTGTAATCCGTATTGAAAACTTAATCAGTAAGTGCTTCAAGTCCTCTTCACTTTTAGAAAGCAAGGTTGCATCATCTGCAAATGGATAAACAAACTATGGTACATTCCCACAGTGGAATACTATGCAAGGATAAAGAACAGCAATGACCTCAGGAAACATCTCAAAACAGAGTCATCTGGAAGACATTATACTGAGTGAAATTGGTTTCAAAAGGACAAGTATTCATGAAACCACTATCATAAGGACTTAAGAAAAAGGTTTAAGCACAGAAAAAAAAAATAGTCTTTGATGGTTACAAAGTTGCATAGCAAGTGAGGGGGGCATTTACAGATTAGATAGCAGTTAAGAAATGAGTTAGGGAAAGGGAAAGGGAGTAACAGTATACAGTAGAAGGGAAGTTAGTACAACTGGACTCTACCAAAAGGTAAAGTGTTTTCTAAATGCAGCCCAATGTTTTGAAAGACAGAGTAGCAAGGACAGGGGTTTGGGGACCATGGTTTCAGGGGACATCTAGGCTAATTGGCATAACTTTTTTTTCTTAAGAAAATGTTCTACATAGCACTTTGATGAGTATGATCCGGGGTCTCAAAAGCTAGCAAGTGAACCTCTAAGCAGCAGCAATTTGTCCAAATCCACCTGGAGCAAAGGAGAACGAAAAATATCAAAGACATGAGGAAAACATGAGCCCAGGGGACAGAATGTACCATATGAGCCAGAGACTACGTCAGCATGAGACCAGAAGAAGACATGATGTGCAGCCACCACCAATGACCACCCTGACAGAGAGTGCAACGTAAAGTCCCTGATGTGTTGGGAGAAAAATAGGTGTGCGAAACTGAAATTCTATTAAAAGACCACACTTGATGGCCCATTAGACTGGACATTTCTCTCTGGACATGGCCCCTGGACTCTCTGTTAGCCCAACGCTGAAACCAGTACCAAAGCCAAGTCATCAAAGATTAGACTAGACTATAAGACATAGGGTGATGCTGGTGAAGAATATGCTTGGTTGTATAAACATGTATTTGTGGCTGTCTGAGTAACTGTTGTCCAGAGGAGAGATAAGAGGGTGGGGGGGGGCGGACAAGAGTTGGTTGAATGGATTCGGGAAGCACAGGATAGAAAGGAAGAATGTGCTGTCTGGGGGGTCGGGTCAGTTAGAGTTGCATAGTGGTGCATGTGAGGTTTTTTTCCTATGACAAATTTATTGAGATTGTAAACTTTCACTTGAAGCACAATAAAAATTTTCTTTTTTAAAAAAGAAAAGACTGAAGAAAGGAGTAAGAATGAATGATATTGCAGCAGACAGGAGAGCATATCAGGTTTGACATGGTAAGGATGTGAAAAATCTGTGATGTTAAAGGATTAAAATGAAACTTTTTAGTTCATCTTGAAACTGTACACGGTTAGGTCACTCAGTGTCATTCTTATTGAGTGTCTTAGTCAGCTAGGGCTGGTCTAACAGAAATAGCACAGAGTGGATGGCTTTAATAAAGGAAGGTTTATTCTTACTTAGTCTGGTAGGCTGCAAGGCCATATTCAGGGTGTCTGCTTCAGAGGAAGGCTTTCCCCTTGTTGGCTCAGTAGGAAATTCCGATATTGCATCAGTCTTTGTCCAGGGAGCATCTTGGTGCAGGAACCTCTGATCTGAAGGATGGGCTCTTCTCCCAGTGCTGTTTTCTTGATGGTACGAGGTTCCCAGTTCTCTGCCTGCTTCTCTTTCCTTTTATCTTTCCTAGGATGAATGGATTAAGGGTGGGGCAAGCCATACTCCAGGGAAACTCCTTTTACAGGGGAGTAGGGAGGTGATCCTATAAAGGGATTTACAGTCCCACCTAATCCTTTAGCATACAGTTTAGGAAAACCACAAAATGGAGGCCAGTCACAAGATGCTGGGAATCATGGCCCAGCCACATGGCTACACATATTGGGGGGTGGGGAACACAAGTTAATCCATGACATTGAGTTTAGTGATTGTTTTCCTTTCAATAAATATGTTTTTCTCTTTATTTTCACCAGGATCCAATACTTTGAAGAAATTATGACAAAGAAATTGCCCACAATTCCATGACTGCAAATGGGTATATAAAAATACATAGCCTGAATGCCAGCTCTTGGGAATGTAAAACTATCCAACAGTACAGAAATTTGTAAGCACCAACTCTGAGTTACAGTCTGTCTTTCCCAAACCTCAAAATTGGAAAATATCTAGCTGGCAGGATTCATACAAACAAGACAATTTCTTTACAAGGCTTATTTGTGACAAAAAGAACAAAGATGTCCACTAATGTTTTGCAGTATGTATTTGTATTGTACTAGCTTTGAGCTCATTGTTAGCCACTGTTTATGACACAGCTGCATAAAGGATGTGCCTGTGCTGCTTTCCTCATAGAAGAATGCCCACAGCTGTCACGGCACTGCTTTTAGGGAAGGACTAAGTCATCTGAGAAAATATCCTGAGCTCTAACACCCAAGCATTAGCTAATGCTATTTCTAGCTATATAGCTTATGAACCTAAGGCTTTATTCTATTAATATTAGATGTTAAAAAAGATGTTGTCACTTTGTAAAGAAATAAACAATCATGGGCACTTACTTAACCTGGCTTCTGTAAAAAGCAAAAATGCATTCTGTGGTCACCATTGATTCTGTAGACTATGGATCAATAGCAAATAACTACTTTCTTATGAATACCAGTGTCAACACTGAAGTAGCTCAGAATTTTACACAGCAGGATTTGAGTTTAGGATTATTCAGGTCCAACCCAGCATTTTTGGTTTTGATGAAGTTTGCCTTAGTTTTGACTTGACTCAGTGCCAGGACTGCATCCTGAGAGAAGCAGCAAGATTTTCCTTAAGCCAAAGATACCACCCATCCACCCTCAGAATGCAAACAAGGAGCTATTTTTCCTTTCCCACCTGTAAATTCATTTCCGGGTCTTGGTTCTGCTCCCCTGAGAGAACCTGCAGACTTCCTGTCTCTCAGCTGCAGGTCTAAATTGCAGTGCACAGTGTCTGTGCACTGGGAAACGGATTTCTTTCAAGAGGCCTGAGCTAGTCTCCTTGCAGGAATAACCTTTAAAGATCAAATAAGTAGTTTATGAAAGTGAGAAACTACTCCCAGAAAGATCAGCCTTTTATTTTGTTTTTAACAGTACTACTTGGGAGGAGGGAGGGAGCTTTCCACGGGGCTCCATTGCTTCAGAAGGAGAACTGGATAATTCATCTGTTTTTATATGGCAATCTCATTCTCTGCTTTCCTGAACATTCATGAAATGGTGGAAACTTCCCCTTTGACAGTAGACTACATCCATCCTTTATTTTCCAAGTTACTCGTAGACCTCTTGAAGGGATTTGGGATAGAGTCATTCCTTGTTATGAATTACTCAGAATTGGAATTGCTCAGAAATGGGAAATACCATCTTTGATATACAAGCTTTGGTCTGTGTTGTGATGCTACCTTCTGCTCACATGCTTTCCCACCATGTTAATGTTTGCAAGTAGCCCGGACGTGAAGAATAATGCCCAGCTGTGTAATGGGTGGTTAAATAAGGACCTGTGCCTGAAGGCTTATTATAGACAATTACCGGCCTCAGCTTTATTTAACATTATCACTTTTATCTTCTAGCCTCCTGGGACATGTTGACCAAACTATTTTTCCCTAGTACAAACATTCTTGACATTTTTTAACGTATATATTTTTGCATAAGGTGAAGTTCTGGTCCTTGTTCTTTTCTGTGTTAGAAGCAATTAGACTTCTATAAGAGACCGAATTGTCTTTTTGAAACGGTAGAAGCAGAAACTTCTACGTCAGACTGCAGTTTGGTTCAAAATGGAGCTTAATTTAAATTTGTGCCAGCAATTTTAGATTAAGCCAGACATGCCCCTTTTAAGGTCCACATACACAATCGATGCTGATAAGTGCTAACTGGTTGGTTCTGACTCATGGTGACCGTATGTATAACAGAACAAAACACTGTTTGTTCCAGTGCCATTTTCATGACCATTGTTGTGCTTGATTGTACCCATTGTTTCAGCCGCGGTATCAATCCCTCTTGTTAAGAGTCTTACTTTTTCACTAACCTTCACTGCCTTTACAAAGCATGATGTCCTTCTCCAGGGACTAATCTCTCCTGATAACATGTCCAAAGTATTTACAGTGAAATTTTACTACACTTGCTTCTAAGAAGTATTCTGTCTCTACTTCTTTCAAGACATATTTACTCATTCTTTTGACAACACTGTTATTCAAAGGTGTCAGTTCTTCTTTGGGCTTCCTTATGGAAGTCAGAAGAGACTCTGAAACTTGCTCTTTAATGTAGAGTAACTTAAGCATGTGGGAGAAATGATGACCTAAGAGTTGAACAGAAGATTTCAAAGGGTGGCTCAAGGAGACAAAGTGTCTTAATGGCATGTACAAAGACCTGGAGATAGAAAATTAAAAAGAAAAAACACATGACATTTCTCAAGCTGAAATAACTGAAGAAGAAATTCAGGCCTCAATTGCAATATTGAAGGATACTATAGGGAAAGTAATAAATAGCATAGGAAACATCAAAAGAAGATGGAGGGAATATCCAAAGCTATCATGCCAAAAAGAAATGACTGACAGTCAACCATCTCAGGACATATGACAGGGGCTTGAAGGTATTGAAGAACATATGACAGTGGCCTGAGGGTATTGAAGGAAGAAGTCCAAACCGCACAGAACTGAAGGAATATCAACTGCGATGTTTCCACAAATGGATGCAGCTCTGAAAGTGCTCAGGCATTTATACCATGAAATGTGGAAGCCAGCTACCTGGCCAACAAACTGGAAGAGATCTTTACTTACACCTATTTCAAAGAAAGACAATCTAACTAAATGTAGAAAACATTGAACAATATCATTAATACCACATGTAAGTAAAATTTTACTGAATATTATTATTGTGGATTGACTTGTGTCCCCCCAAAAATACATGTAGCCATTTGGCTGGACCATGATTCCCAGTATCTTGTGATTGTCCTCCATTTTGTGGGTTTCCTAAACTGTATGTTGAAGATTAGGGTGGGACTGTAAATATCTTTATGAGATCACTGCCCTGTTCCACTGTAAAGGGATGGAGTATGGCTTGCCCCACCCTTAATCCTTTCATCCTGCAAGAGATAAAAGGAAAAAGAAGCAAGCAGAGATTTGGGAACCTCATACTATCAAGAAAGCAGCACCGGGAGAAAAGTGCATCCTTCAGACCTGAGGTTCCTGCGCCAATATGTTTCCTGGACAAAGACTGGTGTAAGACCAGACTTTCCTCCAAAGCCAGCAAGAGGGAAAGCCTTCTCCTGGAGCGGACACCCTGAATATGGACTTGTAGCCTACCGGACTGTGTAAGAATAAACCTTCCCTTGTTAAAGCCATCCATTCTGTGGTGTTTGTGTTAGAGCAACCCTAGCTGACTAAAACAATTGTTCAATAGCAACTGTAGCAGTCTATTGACAGGGAACTCCCAGAAATTCAAGCTGGATTCAGAACAGCACATGGAAACAGTGATCTCGTTGCTGAGGTCAGATAGATCTTGGCTGAAGGCAGAGAATACTAGAAAGATGTTTATCTGTTTTTGCTGACTGTGCATTCAACTGCATGGATCATAGCAAATTATAGATAATATTGCAAAGATTGGAAATTCCAGATCACTTAATTGTGCTTATAAGGACTTGTACATAGATCAAGAGGAAGTCACTCAAATAGAGCAAGGGAATATCGCATAGTTTAAAGTCAGGAAAGGTACATCTGGGTTGTTTCCTTTCACCATACCTATTCAGTACATGTGCTGAGCAAATAATCTGAGAAGTTAGACTCTGAAGAATGGCACATCAGGACTGGTGGAAGACTCAGTTTCATTTACATTTATTTACCAGCAATTTGTTTTCAAAGCATAACAAAACATACTTTGTCAGGAAAAAAGGTAATGTATCATGGGGTGGAGGAGTTTGGGGACTACATAGTCTACATTATGGGATTCTATAAGTCATGTCAGTATTCTTTTTGTTTGTTTCTCCAAATGTAAATATTTAGGATTTGAGAGACTTTGCATAAATTCTGCTTTTATCACTAAACCCCATTTACATTGCACTAAGACTGATAAACATTTAGCAGTCTCACCCCTTTCCAGGATTCTTCCTTAATAATTTTTGTGCTACCTATCAAACAAAATATACTTGGCATCTAGCCTTGTAAAAGAAAAGTGTGTCTATTAGGATTCTGTGATTAAAAAATAATAATAATAATGGTGGAATCTCCTATTCTCCAATCTCATCCTCATTCACAAGGAACATCTTAGGAATGAAGGTCCACAGCAAACACAAGGGTTTTCATTGGCCAAGTGAACCACAGCCACCATATTCATTTATCTGGGAGAGGTGTGAGAAGCTGTTGTAATGTGGTATATGGCAAATATTCCAAGCACAATCCTGTAAGTTTGTTCTGGGAATGTAAGATCTTAGTATTCTGTTTCAAAAATTTGAGGGAGTCATAACTAACCAATGTTCAACTATTGCAGAGTTTGTTCCTCATTTCCTATAAGAGACTGACTAGAATTTCTCTCTGGAATTTCTTTATTCTTCATGTATGCTAATGGAGAGGAGATCAATTTACTTTATACCATATCCACACTCTGCACTGTCCTAAATGCATTCACCTCAGGATAAATTTAAGTTCCACGATGTTTGGTCAACACGGGCTGTTTAAATGTTTTATCCTTCCCTATACTCGCTTCCCATTCCACACAAGTCTGATATGAGTGTGTGACTAATGGCTAAGATTCACAACATGTCTGGCATATGCTTACATTCAAATGTAGACATCTTATAATCCCGTAAAGAAAAAGACACCCTAAAAACAAAGATTGCCCCCAAAACAAATGAATTGATTATATAAGACATTCAAGGAACCCTGAACAGCAAACGTAAAGTTGAAAAGTTGTACTGAAGGAAGGGAGGGTAGGTCCAGAAGTGCCTGGGACTGGCCAGACCTGACTTTACTAGAAACACTACCCCAAAGTCAGAACCACAGGAGTGAGCTTAACATTTGGAGCAGAGATTTTTGGAAAGCATCTTCCTTCAGGGGAGAGACAAGAGATGAAAAGCCCACTCATGCCACAAGAATCAATGAAAATTGGCAATGGATTATAAAAAGCTAAGTAGTATATATCTAATCTACCTTGCTTGGATTTAAAACTTTGCTTTAGGGTACACCTCTCTGCCTTTTCCCAGTATTTTCCCCTCCTCTCGCTGTGGCAAGCTCCAGAGACTGATGCACTATCTGGGCTGCAAATAGGACTCTTATACCCTGAGCCATTCTCCTAGACTTGAGCAGGAAACAATTTAACAGTTGAATGGGATCGGGGGAGGGAGGGTAATAAGAAACTGCTGTGTCATGGATTGAATTATGTGCCCCACCCCCCAAAATATGTGTAGCCTTGTGACTGGGCCATGATTCCCAGTATTTTGTGATTGTTCTCCATTTTGTGATTTTCCTGCACTGTATGTTAAAGGATTAGGGTGGGACTATAAATCGCTTCATAGGGTTACCTCCCTGTTTCACTGTAAAGGGAGTTTCCCTGGAGTATGGCTTGTCCCACCCTTAATCCTTTCGTCCTAAAAGAGATGAAAGGAAAGCAAGCAGAGAACTGGGAAACTGATACCATCAAGAAAGCAGCACCAGGAGAAGAGCATGTCCTTCAGACCTGAGGTTCTTGCACCAAGATGCTCCCTGAACAAAGACTGATACGATACTGAACGTTCCTCCAAAACCAACAAGGGGGAAATCTTTCCCCTGGAGCAGACATCCTGAATTTGGACTTGCAGCCTACTGGACTGTGTAAGAATAAACTTTCCTTTTTTAAAGCCATCCACTCTATGGTATTTCTGTTAAAGCAGCACTAGCTGACTAAAACAGCATTAGTTCTAGGATCAAGTATTTGATTATTAATTGATTCTCTGCAGCATGAGGTACAGTAAGTCATGATGCAGGGCATACATTGTATAAAGAAGCAAACAAACAATTCACAAATAATTGTGATTATGATTCCTATTACTAGTGTGCATAGCCAGCCTAAGTTGGAGAGCCATGAAAATAACTTCTCAAATTCCGACCCAAAGAAGACTTTGTGCTGTTAGAGGAACTATGACGTTATGTGGGCTCCGTAATTTTCTCAGGTCCCTGGGCAAGGTAGGTGATGTTATTTGGTTCAGTCTTCTGGGCAGGATCTTTAAAAAGCTTTAGTCTCCAGGTTAGTTTTAGTTAGCCTGAGAAATCAAGCAAGGATTTCAAGTCAATATTTTACAATTATTAGCACTTTCATTTTCTGTAAAAGTAATTGTCCTGGTCTTTAGTGTGCTTTTTAATAGTTTTGTCTGTTTTAACTCCCCTGAGAGATTTCATACTCAAAATTTGTATGGAAACATGGGTGGAGGTCTCTTCTTCTGTATCTGCTTCACTCTGAGGAATGGTGCAGGCCTGCATATCTGAGTAGAAATTTTCACTGATGGTGTTAATCATTTATAATTGCCAGGATGACAATTAATGAGTATCAGTCAGGATCCATGAAACATTATTTGAACTATTTCAGTCCAAAAGATGTAAGTCATTTTGGAAACCCAGACTGGAGTTACCTAGTTTTTTTCTTTCTTCTTCTTCTTCTTAACCTTCTCTTCACTTTCTTAGTCTTTCCTCCTTTCTCTTTTTTTCTACTTCTTCTTTACCTTCCCTTCACTTTCTTAGTCCTTCTTCCTTTCTTCTCCTACATGGTAATGTTTCAACAACTGTGAACCCATCAGACACAAAAGCAACTTTTCACCTTAGGTTTTTAGTCTAAGTCAATATTTACACAGTCCGTCTTGGAAAGTGGACCCATTGGGTAATTTAAGGTAGAGAAGGTGGCTGTTGTGTCTGAGACAAATTTAATTTGCTTACCTTCCATGTCAAGTGCAACCCTTAGCTCTCTAATGTGGCCAAGAGGTAGATAGGCTTTGGGGCTCCCATCAGGAGTCAGTTCCTTAGACATTTCTTCTGAGAGAGCCCAGGAGGGCCTGTCCATCTGGGACTTTGTCTGGGAGTTCTGTTGAACACCTTGCTGTAAAACATTCAGGACACTCTACCTTAAAATAGCCTCATTTTTGACAGTACCTGTAATAACCAGGACCTATATACACTTGTCTGTGAGGTGTTTGAAGTCTTGACCTCCTCTAGGGGGCCAACTGGGTTGCCTCGAGGTGGGCTTCTCAGAGTTACAGCCAACAACAGAGATTTTATCTCTCTCTCTCTCTCTCTTTTTTTTTCTTGCCACTAAATCTCTAATTAAACATCTTAAGGGTCTCTTCTATCAGTTGGGAGAGTGAGGTCTAAGCTTTTGTCTCAAGCCTTGTCTATTTTGTCTTATGTCTGATGTGGACCAGGATATAAAATATATGGCCATAATGGCTTTTTTCCACATTAAAACTGTCACCAGCATTTTCCAAAAAGGCTTTATGATCCCAGTCAGAGTAAAACTACTGGCTCTTTTCCTCTAGGTCTCCAGCTGAGAACTAGTCCTTTATCTTTTCTAATGTAAATGAGACACTTACCTCTCAGGCCTCCTCTTTAATGGGGTGGGGATGGGCTGTAAAGTTTTGTCCCTTACAGCAAAAGGGTTCAGTGGCTTGAGAAAACAGCATTTCCTTTTAAAAGCAGTAGCGTGTGTGGGTTACCTCAATCTCCATGGACATCAGAAATTTAGGTTTTAGAAGAATTACATGTATCTTTCATGGTTTTCTTTTTTTGGAACATAAGCTTACTATAGTATCTTTGACCAAAAATGTTCAATAAGTAATAATTAAATATCATCAAGTTTTTAGTATCTCAGGCACCATACAGTGAAGTAGGAAGTAAAAGAGAAACACTATCAGGCCATTTATCTGAAATGACTAAAGAAACATTGACCCTAAGGTCTTAGAACAAGGAAATAAATGTAAACACGTCATAAATAGGATCAGTAACTGTTTTTCATGTTTCTACAGCAATTGTATTCTGCAAAACCTCAGATTTAAATCCATTAGTTAAATACTTTAGGAGAAAAGAAAATGTTTCTTTATATCTAGAAAGTCAAACCTTAAAACATCAGCAATATTTTTTCACATAAGACCCGTAGTATATTCATTTACCCAGCCTTATGCATTTGTTTCTGTTTTACTTATTCTGGACCAGCCACAGTTAGTGAGGCCATTAGTTCTGCACAAGAGCCTTGGATAGCTCAAGCCACAGTCCTTTCCATAAGTTTGAAATCTTTGTTGAGATATGCTGGTCAAATGTTTTCATAAAAATCAGCAAAAACTGTAGATGACAAAACAACAAGATCTGGATTAATAAAAAATAAGCAAAATGTAAGGGTCAAGTAAAATTTAATCTGTTAGAAAACTTTAGACAATAATTTTACATATAATTATTACCCATATTATTAAAGAATTTCAGATGACATATATAATAATCTTGAGGCATAACTCACGTTCAAGATATACCAAGATTATTAAGTCTCTAAATACTTACACAGCATAAAATAAGTTTATCAGTAAGTAATCTGAATTCCTTAAAGTGTTGGCTTTGATGATGCTAGATTAAAATAGTAATAAAGTTACAGTCAAGTTAGAATTCAAACCAAACCAAACCAAGTGTTGTGGAGTTAATTCTGAATCATAGAAACCCTACAGGACAGAGCAGAATCACTCCACAGAGCTCCCAAGGAGTCCCTGGTGGACTCTAACTGCTGACCCTTGGATAGCAGGCACAGCCCTTGACCAAGCCCTTAACCAGATAGCAATTAAAAAATAATAATAAAATTATGACAATATTATGTATTTGTTAAACAATGTTGGGAAAAAACACAAGAATAAATTTCAACCCAGTGAGAACTGGGCAGTGGATTTCAACTCATGTCATATAATTTATCAAATAAGACTGCTTTTGTCTTTCTCCCTCAGCAAAGGACACTCACGGCTTTCCATGAAGTTTTAGAGTTGTCAGGAGTTCGTTACAGGTCAACAAGAAATAATATTGAAGTCATTTAAAGATCTAAGAGAAAGAAAAACCTTAGCTTCCTCTCTGTTAAGTCTTGTGGCATGATTTACTGACTCAGGAAATCTTATTTTAAAGAGAGATCCTGTCTTTGCCTTCAAGAGAGATTATACAAGGGACAAATTAACTGTTTACTCAGAAATCGGAGAAATTTGTTATTTATCAGTGAACAAGCCAATTCTTTCCAATACTAATGGTCTCAAAAGTCTCTTAAATTAAACCATTAAACCTTTGTCAAACAAAACTTTTAACCATGTCAAACACTTTAACTAACTCTATAGTATAATCACTTATTAACAAACCTCTATAGTATAATTTCTTATAACAGACCTCTATAATATAATTTCTTAAACAGCAAAGAGCTCACCTAACAAGACTTATTTAGCTTGTTGCTTGAAAAACAAACAGTATATAAATTTGTATTATACCAGATATCTATTGAGCTCAATTACTCTTAAAGTCAAGGCTGAAATAAAGCTTGTTGAAACATTCTAGGTCTTTAACTAACTCTTAAAGTTTCATTAGCTGGCTTTGAGAAATTAAACAAGTTATTGTTCAACTTGCTTGGAAATCACAAAGTCTGATTCCTGATAAAGGCATCTCTCTAAACCTCTCAGATACCCAGAGTTGTCCTGCAATAATGAGAAGTCTTTTCTAGATTTACCCAATTTATAATAATCAAAGTAAAGCAGTAATCTTTATCTGTTTTTATTTTTCTTCTCAAAAGTTTCCCTGTGTCTATGAGTTCAGGGTAACTTCTGCCCTGCTCTCTATTTCTTTCTGGAGGGCAAAAGATCATTAATTTCCCTTCTATTCTTTTGGAATTGTTACTTTCTCCTTAAGACAAAGTTGTTTCTTTAACTTAGGGCTGTAAAGTTAGAATTTTTTCCATACCAGTTACAATATGTGTGGATCTACTTGAAATTCGGCTTTTTTTAATCAACCTTAATTTAGTTTAAGAAAGAGTCTTAAAATTAGGTAGATTGGCAAGGACAAAAGATACTTTTTCACTGAAAATTACAAATGTGGGATCTCTATAAACAGTTTGTGTAAGTACAATGACAAAGATATTTCCAAAATCCCACAAAGGCAAATACAAAATTGCACTACAAATACATTTGTCTTATCAAACACAGACATAAGAGGCCTCACACTTTATCATACATACATCCAGCTTCACCAGATACACATGCAGACTGTTTTGTTAATTAAAAATGAGCTCAGTGAGCACTTTCCTGATTTGACAAAAGAGCTCTGATTGCAGGATGGAAAAATAATTTTATGAATCCATTCAATAGTTAACTTTCCGGAGTCTAGATAGTGCCTTGGCCAGGCCATATTATAGTAAAACTTCATTTGATCTTTAGTCACGGGTTGGTACACATGCAGAAACCAGACAGACAAAATTTGCCCTGTTGGGCTTTCTTTAGAAACAGAGACATTATTTTCCATATTACAGAGTATACAGATACAGAGAAAGCTTTTTCAGTTGGGACAGACGTTCCTATCTTCAGACAGACAAAAGTTCAAACTTTGATGAGAACTTGAGTTCTCTGCACACAAGTAGAATAAAGCACTTGAACCCTCTTTAAATTAGCGAAATGATGCCAACTGTGGATAGACAGCTTTCTAAGGCTCTTGAAAAAAAAATCTCAGTAGCACTATTTCAGAGCATTTGGAAGCTGTGCCTCTGGACCCATCTGTCCAGGCAGACAAGGGAACCCCTCCATGTGCCCTCCATCTCAGATCAAGCTAAAGAGAGGTGGAGGAAAGGAGAGGAGGCCAAGGAATCTACTTTTTAACCTAACAGGATAGCAGAGGTACAGGGAAATGAGAGATGTTACACTTGGACCAGTGTATGCCTCGCATTATGCGGAGTTTGTCTTGCAGGAGGCAGACACTTTCCTTGTCTGCTCCATGTAACCCCTTATCCTGTCACAGGAGTCTCCCAGTGGCAGATTCCCTTTGGCTCTTAAATGTCTGACCCATGCCTGCAAATTATTTTATGGACCTGTTTTAGTCAACTAGTGCTGCTCTAACAGAAGTATCACAGATTATATGGCTTTAACAAAGGAAGGTTTATTCTTATACAGCCCAGTAGGCTATAAGCCCAAATTCAGGATATTTGCTCCAGGGGAAGCATTTCTCCCTTGTTGGCTCTGGAGGAAAGTCCAGTACTGCATCAGTCTTGCATCCAGGGAGCATCTGGGCACAGGAACCTTGGGTCTGAAGGATGCAGTCTTCTAGTGCTGCTTTCTGAGTGGTGTGAGGTTCCCAATTCTTTGCTTGCTTCTCTTTCCTTTTATCTCTTGTAGGATGAAAGAATTAAAGGTGATGCAAGCCATACTCCAGGGAAATTCCCTTTACAGTGGAGCAGGGAGGTGATCTTTTGAAGGTATTTACTGTCCCACTCTAATCCTTTAATATACAGCATGGGACAATCACAAAATGGAGGACAGTCACAAAATATTGGGAATCATGACCCAGCCACAAGGCTACATATATTTTGGGGGAGGGACACAAGTCAATCCATGACATACCACTCTTTGGCACCCCAAAAATCACATCTTTGAAACATGTAACACGTTCATCCCATCATAGCAAAATTATGTCCTTGTCATACGATAGAAGTTGTAAATCAGTTCCAAGTCCAAAATACAGAAACTCTTCTACATCTGTGAAACATAGAATGTAACCTATCTGCTTCTAAAGGTACAATGGCAGAACAGGCACAAGTTAGACATTCCATTACAAATAGGAGAAATTGCAGGGAAACAAGACATTAACAGGCAACAAGCAAGTCAGCAGAATACATTGCATATTACCTTCAAAGCTTTGGAAATAATCTTCTGAGACATTTTACGCAATGGCCCTGCCCTCCAGACTCTAGGTATTAGGCGAACTCTCTGGATTCTGAGTGAAGACCCCCAGCCAGCTTGGACAGAAACTCTGCCCCATTGGCTTTAGGTGCACCCTAAGCCCAACTGAGAGGCAATTCCACTTTGACAAAATGCAGAAATCCCTGGATCCACCTTTTCGAATCCCTGAGGTCATGGCCACACCTTTTGAGACTGAGGCAACTCAGCTTCTCAAGTTGTTTGTCTCTTCAGCTTCTGTTTCTTATGGCCACGTAGCCCAGGCCTCAGGCCCACATCTGCCCTGTCGGAATAAGTATTCCAAAGCTCTGTAGCTGTACTGATTCAAGTGCCCAGAGGTAACTCACTCTTGCTAGAAAGCATCCTGCACAAAGGAACTCAGTTTACTAGCTCTGCATGTTAGCAAGGCTAGCTCTACTGAGTCAAGTACACTGAGGCACCTCATTCTACCAGGAAGAGTCTGCACACAGGCACTCAGCTGTCTTGCTCCATGGGTCAGTTTCAGCTCTGCCTCTGGTTTTGCTGCTGCTGTCACTGCCAGTCCTCTGCTGCTCTATTTTCAACATCTGCTCCTTCTTTGGTGTTAATAGTTCTCCTCAGTTCCACAGTTTCAAACTGGCTTCCACATTTTAGGTATTTGTTAGAGCAGCACCCCACACTTGGTACCAAATTGTCTTAGGCTGGGTTTTCTAGGGAAGGGAAACCAGTAACACATATATGTACAAGGAAAGATTTATATATAAGGAAACAGCTCATGCAATTGCAGAAGCTGAACATCCCAAGTCCAGGCACAAGCCTCACATGGCCACAGGAGCTGATGAAACCAAGGTCAGCAGGTCATAAATCAGAGTTCTAGATTACTCGTTGTGTAGGTTGGCAGAACCCAAGCTGGTGACAAGAAGGAGCTGCAGAGGCTGGTGAACCCAGGACTGGCAGGTCAGGGAACAGGACTTTCAAGCACCAGCTGAAAGGGTTGATGAATCCAACAGCTGCTAGTTCAAGTCCAGAAACTCAGGAGGAAGAGACAGTGAGAGACTTACTTCCCAGAGGAGGAGAAATGCTGCCAAGGAGTGGCTGCCAGCTGGTTAACAGAAGTTCCTGGAATGTGTCCTATAACCGGCAACTCCTGCTCTCTTCTGGAGTCTGGTTCCTGGGTGGCTCACCAAGAAGTGTTGCTGAATCTGGAACACGTTCATTCTACCTGTCACTGTAGCTGAAAATTCAGAGACAGCGTGGGGTTCAAGGAATAATTTATTTGCAGATTGGCTAGCAATCTGGGAGACAGCGAGCCAAAAGCTGTCCCCACTTGGGTTCCATTTCTAATGGCTTTTATAGCCAGAATTTGAAGGCATAGGGGTTTGTCACAGAACAACAGTCAGGAGTAACAAGGTTTCATTACATCACAAGGTTTAATTACATCTAACAGTGTGAATTGCCCAAAGTTTTATTATCTTTCTTGGAGGTCTTAATCAACTCTATATCCTCAAAGACAGGGAGAGGAAGAGCTACTAAGGGGAATGCAGTCATGCTAGTCAGGTCTGAGGGTGCTAACTGAGGCAGAAGATAGAATGTAGCCTAATAACTTAAGTGACTTTTGTTATATCTTTACCATCAAGAGGGCCCTCTGTTCAAAAGGCCAGCAAATGTGGTCTTTTGGTAGATTTCTGTCTCTACCCTCCACTCCATCACCCATTGTATCCAGAGCTCCATTCCACATACCCCAGCCAAGCTGTAATTGGTGGTGGCCAGGCACTATCTAGTTCTTCTTGTCCCATGCTGAAGAAGGTTATGGCTCATATGGTGCCTTCCCTCAGGTGGGCTTCTATATTTCTCCTGTCCTCAGTGTTCATCATTTACCTCAGGTCCACATGGATTGGAAACATTTGGCTCTATTTAGATGCCAGGTTGCTATCTTTTAAGACTACCCACCAAGGTGGTATGTGGAGCAATGTTTTAGTTATCTGGTACTGCTCTGACAAAAATATCACACAAAGTAGATGGCTCTAGCAAAGAAAAGTTTATTCTCATAATTTCCTATAGATGGTCCCATGTTGACAGATGTTTCTCTAAGCATTGTTTCTTATCATTGCATAGTATTCCATTGTATGAATGTACTGCAGTTTGTTTAACCGTTCATGTATTGATGAGCATCTAGGTTGTTTCCAACATTTTGCTACTGTGGAGAGAACCACGATATACATTGGTGTGCAAGTATCTGTTTGAATGGTATTCATTATTTTTTTGGGACACGTTCCAAGGAGTAGGATTTCTGTGTCATATGGTATTTCTAGTTCTATTGTTTTTAAGAAAATTCCAAATCAATTTCTACAGTCATTGGACCATTTTTCACAGCAGTGTAGAAGAGTTCCAATCTCTCCACATTCTCTCCAGCAGTTACTGTTATATTTATTTGGATTACTGCCAGCTTTGTTGGGGTAAGATGCTATTTCATTGTGGTTTTGATTTGGGTTTCTCTGATGGCTAGCGATCATGAACATTTCCTCATGTATCTGCTGGCAACTTGTATGTCTTCTTTGATAAAGGGCCTATTGATATAATTCATCCTTTTTCAAATTGGATTCTATTTTTCTTGTTGGGGTTTTGCTGTATGTAGTAAGTTAGAGAGATTAGGTAGAGCTAAGAAGCTTGGTGGGCAAATATTCATTCCCACTCTGTAAGTAGTCTTTTTACTCTTTCGATGAAGGCTTTAGATGAGCGTGTTTAATTTTTAAGAGTTCTCAGCTATCTATTTTTGTTTCTGATGATTAAAAGTTGGTGGTGGCTTTTGGTAGATTGTTGATACCATAGATTAGTGTTTCCATCATCCTTCCAAATTTTCCTTTCAAGAATTTTATTGTGGGGGCGGAGTCAAGAGGGCGGACTAAGCACACGTCTCCTTATATCCCTCTGGAAACCAAGACCTGAATTGACAATCAAACAGAACCTTCTGATCATCTAATCAGCCTCAGGACACGGCACAGAGCTGTTAATTGGGACTTCATACCACTCAGTGAAAAACCTCCTCTCTTTCGCTGACTCTCGCTCCTGGCTAGCCCCGGCTCTCACAGACAGAAGGTAAACTCACCAGTTTGACTTTTTTTTTTTTCCTCTGTCTCGGCTGGCAGGCGGAGCTGAGTCTTGCCTGGCTGCTGGACTCGGACATGCTGCTGGGGGGATAGGCAGGCGAAACTCCCATGTTCTGAGGGCCAAGCTCAGAACTCTGCTAATCTAGACACTTTGAGCCTTTCGTTTGTAGCTGCCTCAGTGGGGTGTGTGTGGAGCTCCGTAGTCAGGGTGCGGGACGCCATGTTGGTACTGAGATTTTAACGGGACCGCGTTCTTAGCCTGGGAGCCAGTGCCTGCAAATGGGACAGCGCTTCTCCAACAGAAAAGTGGTGATTTTGCACAATGCTGCCTGCATTGGGGACCCTGCAGCAGAAGCAGAGGAATGACTACCTCTCAGCACCTTTGGCCCCTCTGTCTGCTGCCTGTGTGGAGGACGCCATCTTGGGTACGGTGGCCACAGCTGGATCTAATTCTTAGCTTGGGAGCCAGAGCCTGCCCACAGGAGAGCACTTTTATATCACAAACCAGTATTCGACGCAATATTGGCTAAGGCTAGGCCCTGTCAGCAGAGGCCAAGAGGGCAGTAGCATTGCTGGATTCTGAACTAGTTTGTTATCATCTGAGGTTGGATATAGTGGTGATTACTTTGTCAGATGAGAAGAGGGACCTCTACACCTGAAAACCTAACTGACTTGCGAACTGGTCAGATACCTTTTGCTTTACATTTGAAACAACCTAGAGAAGCATTTGCAATCCATCCTCACAGTACCTCTTCCAGCCTCTATATACTCACATGGACCCAAAAGGCAACAGACAATTGTGGCATACAAGCAACCACTCATGGCTTCAGAAGGCTCCCAAACAAAGCAACCAAGGAGTTATGCAGATGAAGAAACTTTTATGAAAGCATCAGGAAGTTAATACAAATTGATTATATACAGGGCCCTTCTAGACCTTATACAAAATGCAGCAGAACAAAATGAAAAATTAAGCAAGTTGTTCAATCTGATGGAACACCAGTACTCTGAAATCCAACAGATCAAGAAGAAAATCAAAGACATAGAAACTTCCATGCAAAGCCAAGAAAACAGTATGGAACAAATGGAAAAAAGAACTTCTGACTTGGAAGACAGAGCTACTGATGCCAGTGTCTATGAGCAGAAATCAGAAAAAAGAAACAAGAAAAATGAAGAAACATTAAGAAGCATGTGGGACTCTATTAAGAGGAACAACCTTTGATTAATTGGAGTCCCCGAACAGGTTGAGACATCTGAGAACACAGAGAGTATTGTTGCTGAGTTGCTGAAAGAAAACTTCCCAGAAATCATGAAGGAAGAGAATATAGACATCTCAGATGCATATTGTACACCACCCAATAGAGATCTCAAAAGAAAGACTCCAAGACATATTATAATCAAACTTAACAAAATGAAACATAAGCAGCAACTCTTAAAGGCAGCAAGACTCAAAACAAAGCTAACACTCAGAGGGAAACTCTGTAGGCTCTCGTCAGATTTCTCAGCAGAAACCATGCTGGCACGGAGACAGTGGCACAACACATTCAAAGTCTTGAAGGAGAAGAACTTCCAAACAAGAATTACATATCCTGCAAAACTATCTTTCAAATATGAAAATGAAATTAAGACATTCACAGATAAACAGAAACTCAAAAACTTTGTAAAAACCAAACCCAAACTATAAGAAATTCTGAAAGAAGTTCTTGGCTTTGGCTTAGAAGAACGAAACCACTAACTTTAAATTTTAGAACGACACACTACTCAATACTCTACTCATTTAGGGAAGGCTCCAAAGTAAATCACAGCTTTGATTTGGAAAGAAGCAATCCAGTGATCATCATGAAAACTATGGTGTCATCGTAATAAAAAGAGGGATGCACTACAGTCGTTATAGTCCTTCCAGATGGAGAGGAAGATGATCAGACTGGGAGTAATTAAAATTGAGTTTATAAATAGTTTATTAAGGGGGTTCATAGGGGCAGCTGTAAAGCACAACAAAGATGTATCATACCATTTCAAGAAATCTAACACACGAGTCTCAACAACTATAAAACCAGCTCTGAAAAAGGTGAAAAATCAACTCACAAAAAAGAGTGTCGCAGAACAGACTAATAAGAACAACAGAGAAAACATCAACATAAAAATAAACATATCACAATGGCAACAGTGAACACATACCTATCAATAATTACATTGAATGTGAATAGACTGAATGCTCCAGTAAAGAGACACTGAGTGTCATCTTGGATCAAAAGACACGACCCATCCATATGTTGTCTACAAGAAACTCACTTGAGACCTAAAGACAGGAACAAACTGAAAATTAAAGGACGGAAGAATATATAACAAGCTAAGAATGAACAAAGAAGAGCAGGGGTGGCAATTCTAATCTCAGACAAAATCAATTTTAATGTCAAATCCACCATCGTGCACAAAGATGGACAGTATTTATTGGTGAAAGGTTCAGTACACAAGCAAGACTTAACTATATTAAATATTTATGCAACTAATGTCAGAGCACCTAAATATGTCAAAGAAACACTGACTACACTCAAAAGAGAGTTAGATGACTCCACCATAATACTGGGAGACTTTAACACTCCACTCTCATTACTAGAGAGATCATCTAGAAAAAAGCTCAGCAAAGATACAGAAGACCTCACTGACACAATTAACCAACTAAACCTCACTGATATATACAGAACTTTCCACCCATCAGCAGACAACTACACCTTCTTCTCCAGTGCACATGGAACATTCTCCAGAATTGACCATGTGATAGGCCATAATGCAATCTTCAACAAAATCCATACCATTGAATTACTGCAAAGCATCTTCTCAGATTATAAAGCCATAGAAGTTGAAATCAATAGCAGAAAAAACATGGATAGAAAGTGGAACTCTTGGAAACTGAACAACATCTTGCTAAAAAAAACATGGGTTATAGAGGAAATCAAGGATGAATTAAAGAAATTCATGGATTTCAATGAGAACGAAAACACTTCCTACCAGAACCTATGGGATACAGCCAAAGCAGTGCTCAGAGGTCTGTTTATCTCCATAAATGCACACAACTGGAAGGAAGAAAGAAACCAAATCAAGGAACTAACTCTACAGCTTGAACAAGTAGAAAGAGAACAACAGAGGAACCCCTCAGGCACCAGAAGAAATGAGATCATAAAGATTAGAGCAGAGCTAAATGAATTAGAGAATAGGGAAACAGTTTAAAAAATTGAAAAGATGAAAAGCTGGTTTTTTGAAAAGATCAACAAAATGGATAAACCACTGGCTAAACTTACTAAAGAAAAGCAGGAAAGGAAACAAATAACCCAAATTAGAAATGAGAGGGGAGTTGTCACCACAGATGCAACAGAAATCAAAAATATCATAACAGAATACTATGAAAGACTGTACTCTAACAAATTTGAAAACCTAGGGGAAATGGACCAATTCCTTGACTCATACCACCTACCCAAATTATCACAACATGAAGCAGAACAACTTAATAAACCCATCACAAAGGAAGAGATTGAAAAGGTCATCAAAACACTGTCAACCAAAAAAAGTCCGGGTCCAGATGGCTTCACTGCAGAATTCTACCAAGCATTTAGAGAAGAGTTATCCCCAATACTATTGAGACTATTTCACAGTACAGAAAGGGATGGAGTACTCCCAAACTCATTCTATGAAGCTAGCATAACCCTGATACCTAAGCCTGGGAAAGATCAAACAAAGACAGAGAACTACAGACCGATATCACTCATGAATCTAGATGCAAAAATTTTCAACAAAATTCTTGCCAACGGAATACAACAACATATCAAGAAAATAATCCACCATGACCAAGTGGGATTCATACCAGGGATGCAAGGCTGGTCCAACATCAGGAAAACAATTAATGTGATTAACCACATACATAACACAAAAGACAAAGATCACCTGATTTTGTCCACTGATGCCGAAAAGGCATTTGATAAAGTCCAACACCCAGTCATGCTAAAAACTCTTAGCAAAATGGGCATAGACGGCAAATTCCTCAACACAATTAAGGACCATTTATACAAAGCCAATTGCCCACATCATCCTGAATGGAGAGAGACTGAAAGACTTTCCCCTGAGATCAGGAACTAGACAAGGATGCCCACTCTTACCTCTTCTATTCAACTTTGTGCTAGAAGTTCTAGCCAGAGCAGTTCAACAAGACGAAAAAATATAGGGCATCTGCATTGGGAAAGAGGAAGTTAAAATATTCTTGTTCGCAGATGATGTGATTGTATATGCAGAGAACCCCAAGGAATCTACAAGTAAGCTACTCAAACTGATAGAAGAGTTCAGCAAAGTCTCAGGATACAAGATAAACATAAGTAAATCAGTAGGATTCCTTTATACCATCAAAGAGACTGTTAAAGAGGAAATTATTAAATCAATACCATTTACAATAGCCCCTAAGAAGATAAAGTACCTAGGAATTAATCTAACCAGAGAAACAACAGACCTTTACAAAGAGAACTACAAGCCCTTACTACAAGAAATTAAGAGAGACTTAGATAAATGGAAAAACCTACGCTGCTCATGGATAGGAAGACTTAACATTGTGAAAATGTCTGTTTTACCCAAAGCAATTTATTTATAGAATGCAATCCCAGTACAAGTTCCAGCATCATTTTTTAATGAGATGGAGAAACAAATCATCAATTTTGTTTGGAAAGGGAAGAAGCCCCAGACAAGTAAGGTACTACTAAATAAGAAGAACACACTGGGAGGCCTCTCGTTACCTGACCTTAGAACATACTACACTGCCATAGTGGTCAAAACAGCCTGGTACTGGTACAAGAACAGACAGATCGATCAATGGAACAGAATTGAGACCCCAGAGATGACACCATCTGCCTATGAACAGTTGATATTCGACAAAGGCCCTAAGACATTTAACTGGGGTAAAAACAGTCTCTTCAACAAATGGTGCTGGCAAAATTGGTTATCCATCTGCAATAAACTGAATCAAGATCCATATCTTACACCTTATACAAAATCCAACTCGAACTGGATAAAAGACCTAAATATCAAACCTAAAACGATAAAGCTCATCCAAGAAAAGTTAGGAACAACAATGGAAGTTTTAATACACAATGACGACAGACTCCCAAATCTGTCAAAGAAACCTCAATCAACAGAAGAGAAAATAGATAAATGGGAGCTATTAAGAATCAAACACTTTTGCTCATCCAAAGACTTTATTAATAGAATTAAAAGAACACCCACAGAATGGGAAAAAAAATTGGCAACTCTATGTCAGACCAACACCTGATCTCCATAATCTATAAGATACTACAAAATATCAAGAAGAAGAAGATAAACCATCCAATTAAGCGATGGGCAAGGGAGATGGACAGACACTTCACTAAAGAGGAGATCCAGGCAGCCAAAAAACACATGCGGACATGTTCACGATCTTTAGTTATTAAAGAAATTCACATCAAGACAACAATGAGATACCATCTCACCCCAACAAGATTGGCCATGATCCAGAAAACACAAAACAACAAATGCTGGAGAGGCTTTGGAGAAAGTGGAACCCTCCTACACTGTTGGTGGGGTCGCAAAATTGTCCAGCCTCTTTGGAAGGCAATCTGGCGCTTCCTTAAAAAAATGGATATTGATATACCATTTGACCAGTAATTCCACTACTTGGAACATATCCTACAGAATCAAGGCCTTTCACACCAACAGACACATGCACCAGAATGTTTATCGCAGCACAGTCCACAATAGCAAAAAGATGGAATCAACCCAGATGCCCAACAATAGAAGAATGGATAGGTAAACTGTGGTACACATACTCAATGGAGCACTACGCAATGATAAAGAATAACGATGATTCCAGGAAACATCTCCTAACCTGGTTTCAACTGGAAGACATTATGTTGAGTGAAAGTAGTCAGCAACAAAAGGGCAAACACTGTGTGACCTCTACGATAAGATCTCAAAAACAGACTTGTGTATAGAAGAAAAGACTCTTTGACAGCTGCAAGGGAGGGGCGGGAGGGAGGGTGAGGGGGGAGGGCTTAGTTTAGATAGTTACTAGAAATCTAGTTGGGAGAAAGTGGTGATAGCACACATTAGAAACAAGAACAACATTAAGTGGACTTCAGCATAACTTGAGTACTCCTTCCATCTTAACTCAATACTGCAAGGATAGAGTAGCTGGGGCGGGGGGCGGGGGACCATGCTCTTAGATGAATTCCAGGCCAATTGGCACAACTAGCGTTTTGCTAAGAGAGCTCTCTGCACCCCACCTTGGTGAGTGGCGTCTGGGGTCTTAAAAGCTGCCAAGCTGCCATCCGAGGACACAGCAAATGGTCCCAACTCAGCAGGAACGGATGCTCACCGAGGACCAGGATGACATGTGGTAAAGACAATCGAGAAGCCGGAGAGACCCACAAGAGTGGGTGCCTACATCGACTTGGGACCGGAAGAACCGGATGGTGCCCGGCCACCACCAGTGATAGCCACGATGGAGCTCACAGAGAGGAGTCTCACTGGCAACACAAGAATGAAGAGGTGCATCATGAGATCTCCACTGAAAGACCTCAATTGATGGTCCAGAGGTTTTGGGGTTCCTCTGAGAGCATGGCCCCCTGCCCTGATGCTCCCCTTTCCCATAAATTATAAGAAAGTTCCACTCTTTAGACAGGAATGGATTGGACTTGGCAATGCAGAGTGACCATATATTGGAAGCACTTTATGGTTCTATACATCTATAGGATATCATCCTGCTGACCTCTGGCTGGAGAAAGGGGAGTGGACGGACAGGAGGGGAAAGGAGACTGTTGGGAGGATGAGACATGTATGGAGTAGAGAGGAATAGTGTGCTGTCACTGGACAGGGAGAGCAGTGGAAGCTGCATATAGGGGGGGCATGTAAATTTATATGTGAATGCACATTTTCACTGAGTTATGTTAAATAAAAATAAAAAAAGAATTTTATTGTTTTAGCTTTTATATTTAGGTCTTTGATCCATTTTGAATTAGTTTTTGTGCATCAAAGGAACTTATTTCATTTTTTTTTGCAGATGGACATCCAGTTATGCCAACAATATTTGTTGAAGAGACTCTGGATCACTCTTTAGTGAACACCATGAACCATGTAGCTAAGTAGACTCCAGGAAAAACAAAGGAAATCAGCATGGGCAGCCCTTCCCATGGAGGGCAAATCAAGAGGCTTGGCCACATTCAGAGAGTAAGGCCCTCTCAGTTTGAGTCTGGATTGAGGGTGGTATCTAAGGGTCTTAGTCAGAGGGTAAAAGCCTTCAAGAATTCAGGGAAGCAGTGACTCTGGAGCTAGATGTGAGTCTCGGGGACTCAATGAAGCATGTCCACATGAAATAAATACAGAAATCCATATCTAATAGTGATGAGAGGGAGGAGATTTTTCTGCAATGTAGCCCTCATAGGAATGAATCACCACTTTCAAATGAGGGCTTAGATGATAAGATTGGCCACAGGTGAAGGGAATTCAACAGCACAGCTACAGGGCACCAAATTCACCCCAAGGTGTACCAGACTTAAAGTATGAGAGCAGTAATTGATATTCAGTCTCTAGTGATCTGAGTGGCCTTGATATAGGTATCAGACAGCATGGCAGACAGTTTGAGCAGTCAGGTAAAAAATTCCAAGTGTGGAAAGCTGAATTGCCATGTTGCCTGAGTCTGAGCTGTTCTGCGTCAGGTTTCTCTGTACAAAGTTCTACTTTTCAAGGCATGACACTTGATCCCAAAATAACAGCCTTGCAATTTGTTATCTGCGTTGTATTATCTCAAAGTAATAAACTGCAAACTGTGTATAAGATGGTACTATCTAAAACCAAATAACCAAACCCACTGGCATTGAGCTGATTCTGTCTTACAGAAACTCCATAGGACAGAGTAGAACTGCCCCCACAGAGTTTCCAAGGAGTGCCTGGAGGATTTGAACTGTCAACCTTCTGGTTAGAGTGCACAAAAAAATACTAAGCACATAAATACAACTTATTTCTTTAAAACAGTTATAAAAATACAAAGACATTTGATTTCTGAGATGACACTTTACCACCCTAGACTGTGTCAGTCTCTATTTTATCATCTCTGTTCTGTTGCTGGTGTGAAACCTGTAATAGAGTAAATGTTCAATACACTGAATGAATTAAGAAGTGGACCTACAGAAAATGGCTGATACAGCCATAGGAATGAGTGCCTTAAGAAAATGGACGGACGGACGGACAGAAGGACGGAAGGACAAGAAGGACGGACGGGGGGACGGACGGAGAGGAGAAAGAGGCAAAAACTGAATGACTAAAAGTGAAAGGCAAATATACACACTGCTGGGTAGATGGTGGATGAATGAGTTGCTTGATGGGTAGATAGGTAAACATAGAGAAATAGAAACACTGAGAGACAAGTAGACATCAATTTATTTGCATAAAAGAAGGGAAATCACATCTTTTCCCCCAAGAAAAGGCTTCCTAAGCATGACGTCAACAATAACAAAAAAAGCAGGGATGAAAGCACTGGAGAGTTACCTGGAAACATAAATAAACTAAAGATCTGGGTTGAGATGTGCTTGGGAGTGAGATTGGCCAATTTATGGCTCTCCATGTGCTTACCTGGTTTTATCCCTGATCACCTGGATGCCTGAGACAACGAAATTTCACAACCTATTGTTTTAGTTCCTATGTGTCACATGGAATGGGTCAGGACTGAATTAAATATTTTAAATGGCTTATGTTGTTGTGGAATCAAATTTTACTCACTATTTTCAATATTACTTTTAAACCTAGTTTCCAGAGATCTAATTTAATTTTATTCTAAATGGGCCCATTCCATACATAATCAAATATCTTAAATTCCCACCTCTTACTGCACAGTAATTATTTGCATTTATTAAATTTTTCCCAGTATAAAATACCTAATGATTGTATAATGGTCAATAACGTGGAAGCTTTTTCATTTAGCTTGTTTTGAAAAACTAAGCCAATCTTTTCTATTAGTTTCATTTGAGAACAGATTTCTTAACTAAAAGTATTTAATTTCTTAATTTTGTAGCAGAGCCCAATTACTATACAACACTTTCTTTGTTAAGATCAGTTCATGTTGAATAAATTTCAATTAAAAAAACTACAAAGCAGCAGTCAAGAAATCAAAAGACATGTTGCACTGGGAAATCTGCCACAAAGGACCTCTTTAAAGTATTGGAAAGTAAAGATGTCACCCTTAAGACTAAGATGTTCCCAACCCAAGGCACAGTATTTTTAATTGCACCATATGCATGTAAAAGCTGGACAATGAATAAGGAAGACAGAAGAAGTATTGACAGCTTTGAATTGTGGTGTTGGAGAAGATTATTGAATGTATCGTGGACTGCCAAAAGAACCAACAAATCTATTCTCCTTAGAAGTAAAGATGGTGAGACTGTGTCTTACATTCATACTTTGGACATGTTGTCAGGAGGGATCAGTCTCTGGAAAAGACCATCATGTTTGGTAGAGTAGAAGGTCAATGAAAAAGAGGAAGACACTCAACAAGATGAATTGACACAGAAGCCGCAACAGTAGGCTTAAGCTTAAAAGCAGTTGTGGGTGTGGTGCAAGACAGGGCAGTGTTTTGTTCTGCAGTGCATAGGGTCACTATGAATTGGAAATGACTGAACAGCACCTAACAACAACTACTACAAAACTTGAGGATCAAATTGAGGTAAGATAGGGAAAGGAGAGACCAATTTACATTTTTCAGGCTAATTTCCATTAAATAAAGGTAATAGAAAATAAAGAAGAAATGCATATACAAACCTAATGCGTTTTATAGCTGTAAGCCCACTTGAGTGACTGTAGATACCAACAGTGAAGAAATGTGAATGTCTAATAGTAGCCATGGAAAATGGTTAAAGAATTTACCATCAACCCTGAAATGTGTTTTTTTGTGGTAGACGAGGACCCAAAGCTGAAGCTATTTTTTTAAAATTGTGTCTCTATGTTCAAAACAGTACAAATGAAAGAATTATCAATAGTAAGTATTATAATTCTTTCTAAATCTCAAAGTTTTTTTTCTTCCTCCCAGTTCCCAAGCTTAAGTATAGATTATTGAGTTAATCTGTGAGCTCCATTCAATGTACACGATCATCATTAATGGCCAAGGAAGCTAAATTCAGGTGATCTTGTTCTAACTGCAAGACAGTGAGACTTAGATGTGTAAAGTCAGAGTGTGATTTCTTTCCACTGTAGTTGGAAGGTGAAGGCATAGGGGAAGTGTTTTGAGGACACAAGATTGCAATGTCCTCTTTTAGTCAGCTAGTGCTGCTCTAACAGAAATACCATAGAGTGGATGGCTTTAACAAAGGCAAGTTTATTCTTACACAGTCCTGTAGGCTATAAGTCCAAATTCAGGATGTCCACTCCAGGCAAAGGGTTTCCCACTTGTTGGCTCTGGAGGAAAGTCCAGGGTTGCATCAGTCTTTGTTCAGGGAGCATCTTGTCTCAGGAACCTCAGGTCTGAAGGAAACGCTCTTCTCCCAGTGTTGATTTCTTGATAGTGTGAGGTTCCCAATTCTCTGCTTGTTTTCCTTTCCTTTTATCTCTTGTAGGATGCAAGGATCAAGGGTGGTGCAAGACATACTCCAGGGATACTCCCTTTGTACTGGAGCAGGGACGTGATCCTATGAAGGGATTTACAGTCACACCCTAGTTCTCCATTTTGTGATGATGTATACTATCATCATTAATGGCCAAACAAGCTAAGTTTAACAGTATAGGAAAGTCACAAAATGGAGGACAATCATAAAACATCAGAGATCATAGCCCAGCTATATGGCTACACATATTTTTGGGGAAGCACAATTCAATCCATGGCATGCCCCGGTTGGAATGGCTACCGTCCTTCAAGGAGCTATTTGTTTCCCGCAACTGCCAAGAAGCCTTATGAAACAGATATCTTCTCCAAAGGAAACCTGGGCAAAAGCCACTTGAAATTGGTCCTCATGGCAGGGTTTGACAAAACATACTTCCCCAGAAATTACTGGAGGCTGATATGGGATACTGTTAACTTGTGACTCCGAGTTCTGCATTGTGTGGCCAAATAGGCACACAAATACTCTGAAAAAAAGAGCCAAGCATAGTGCTGTTATCATTTTTCCATCATTCAAGACTCCTTTGCTGCTAGGGGAATGATTCACACAGATGCAGGGTGGATATCATACACAGGGAAGGGTAACTACCAGCTGTGGTCAGAATTCAGACATGGAGACTTCAAAACGAAATGAAAACTTGAGAGACGTATTCAGTTTGGGGCTGAACGGAATTTTGCATTAAGTGAAAAGCCTATTGACCCCAAACTGAGAATGAAAAAGGTGACTGGAAAGTTGTCTTCCAAACTCTCCTTCTTTCATTCCTCACTACCTGTGTTCCCTTCGCTGCCTTTTCACCTACCTGTAGTGTTTTCCTTACTTAAGGGAGGACTCTGATTAAAGTCCTATCAAGAAATCATCACTGGGAAAAGAGTGCATCCTTCAGACCTGAGGTTCCTGAGCCAAGATGCTCCCTGAACAAAGACTGATGCAACCCTGGACTTTCCTCCAGAGCCAACAAGCGGGAAACTCTTTGCCTGGAGTGATTAGAAGAATAGCCCTGTTCAAAGACAGTACTCTTTTCAACCAGCCTGAAGTTTGGACCTCATTACTAGAAATGTGCCAATGGAGATGAGTTATGGCAATGACATGCATGAGGCATAGAGCTCACAGGGCCAGGACTGCTGTTCAGGATGGTGTGATGCCTGAGATGTTCAAAGAAGTAGGTGGCAATACTTTCCAATAAAATGGTTTTGAGGCAATTAGGAAATTATGTTCTTACCAGAAAGCTGGAGAAAATACATCTATCCAGTATGTTGTTATTGTTCATTGGCATAGAATCAATTCCAAGTCAAGGTACCATATGCATGGAGAGAAGAACAACTTCATAGGGTTGTCGAGGCTGTGAAACAGATTACCAAGCCTGTCTTCTGAGGTGCCTCTGTGTGGGTTCAAATTGTCAACCTTTCAGCCAATAGAGTGGGACTCCCTACACAATGTAAATGCACTGAAGCTAGTTACCAACATTAATCAGAGATTGTTTGGTTCAGGAAATTCATATGAACTTCACTAAGACCAGATGGGATGTGGAGCTATCCTAAGATTAAACTCTTATTTCTAAACATAAGGAGTTGAAATCTGATTATGCCATAACTACATTCTTTCTGTTTTTAAAGCTAGACAAAGAAGTAGGAGATCGAAAACCTTAGTATCCACAAAAAGAGTAAATCTTAGAAGAAGTCAAGAGGGAGGGTGGTACTTGTCAAGTCCTAGTAGCTATCATCAATCAGTTGGGAGATGTAATGGAAGCTTCTTGGCCTTAACAAACTTGTATTAGTTTTGTATGACTGCTGCAACAAATTGCCACAAAGTAGGTGGCTTAAAACAGCACAAATTACATTTCTGTAGTTTGGAAGTTTGAAATGGATCTCACTGAGCTAAAATCAAGAGGTCAGTAAAATGCATTCCTTTCTGGAGATTCTGGGGACAATCCGTTCCTTGCCCTTCTCACGTTCTAGAAACCATTAGCATTCGTAGTCTCCCAACACCCTTTCTTTATCTTCAAAGCTAGCAACACTAGGTTGAGTTCCCATGTTGAATGACACTAACGTCTTCTATCTCTTCCACATTTAAAAACTCTTGTGATTACACCAGGCCCACTTGATGATCCAAAATAATCTTTATATTTTAAAGTTAGTATATTAGCAACCTTAATTTCATCTTCTACTTTAATTCCCATTTGGCATCTAATCTAACATATGTGTAAATTCTGATGATTAGGATTAGAAAGAAAGTATCAAGAGTGTATGTAATGGATTCATATGCATGAGTGATGATTGTTGAGGGGATACTGACAACGTACTAACAGCATCTGTTCCAAAAGCAGAAAAAGGGAGGAAGTCACAATGGAGAATCACCAGGTTCAATGATAGATGCTTTAAGTTTGTTTCCAAGGACCTTTTAAAAGTACTCTTGCTGTATAATGAGCAGTATGCAGACATAAATACCTAGATAGTCTTTATATATGCCCCATGTGCAGATACTGGAAACCCTGGTGGCATCGTGGTTAAGTGCTACAACTGCTAACTAAAAGGTTGACAGTTCAAATCCACCAGGCACTCCTTGGAAACGATATAGGGCAGTTCTACTCTGCTCTATAGGGCCTCTATGAGTCAGAATCAATTTAACGACAGTGGGTTTTGGTTTTTTTTTTTTTGGCTACAGGTACTACAGAAAGATAGAGACTAAGCAAAAGCACAGCTATTTCTCTCTTGGAATAGGACCAATGAACCCTCCACTCCTCTCTCCCAAAATAGTCTGAATTTTTTTATTTGGATGTTGACTTAACAATGAACAATGGAAGGAGAATGGCAAAGAACACTCCAGGGATGGTATATGCAAGTTACCTTCCGGTTGAGAAATGCCAAACAGAGGAACATGGAAACCTTTTCCAGAGAAGTCCTTACATTAAAGAGATCTAAATCCTACAACACTTGTGAATCCTCCATTGTTGTGTTCTAGAAGAAATCTGGCTAGATACTGACTTCCATGTACTTAGCAAACTCATAAAAGTACTAACATAAGTTACTACATTTCAACTTGAATTCAGGACAACTTGGATTGGTTGTTAAGGAGTCAGTAACTTTGGGTAACGGATTTGAAGAATACCCTTAGCCATGAAAGGAGCTTTGGTGTTACAGTGGCTAAAGTGCTCTGCTGCTAACCAAAAGTTTGGCAGTTCAAACTCACTAACCATTCCATGAGAAAAAGACATAACAGTGGCTTTCTTAAAGATTTGTAATCTTGCAAACCCTGTGGGGCCGTTCTACTCTGTACTATAAAGTCACTGTTTCAGCCGTTTAGTGCTACTATAACAGAAATACTACAAGCAGATGACTTTAACAAAGGGGAATTTTTTTGGATAGTCTAGTAGGCTAGAAGTCCAAATTCAGTGCATCAGCTCCAGGACAAGTCTTTCTTTGTTGGCTCTGGAGGAAAGTCCTTGTCATCAATCCTCCCCCGAACCAGGAGTTTCTCTGTGTAAGAACTCTGCTCCCTGTACTGCTTTCTTACTTGTATGGGCTTCCCAACTCTCTGCTTCCTTCTGTTACTTTTTTCCTCTTGTAAGATAAAAAGTAGTGGAGGCCACACACCAGAGAAACTTCATTTACATTCGGTCGGAGATGTGACCTAGACTAGAGCATTACATCTCACTCTAATACTCTTTAACCACAGGCAGAGATTATAATTTATAACACATAAGAAAAATCACAAAATGAAGAACAATCACACAATATTAAGAATTATGGTCTAACCAAGTTGACACATATTTCAGCGGACACAAGTCAGTCCATGACAGTTGCTGTAAGTCCAAATTGGCTCCATAGCTATGGTCTGGTTTGGTTCTTAGCCATGAGGACAAAGGCACAAGCTGCCTTCTCTTCTCTGTGGAGTTTTATCAGTTTACAAAGGAGCCTCCAGATAAAGAAAAAGATTAATGAGGATGTGAAAAAAATAGCAAGGATTTGTTTATTTTGATAACTACTTTCAGCCGCACCAAATGAACAGATGCAAAGTCTTTCAGATGTCTGGCACCCTCATGGAGAGTATTTTTATGCTGTCCTTGCACACGTGTCAATTCTTCTAAAACTAAGGTCCCAGTCTGGATGGAAAGGTGACCTGACGTTACAGCTAGTATCAGCAATGGCCTCAGGCTGCCATCTGCAGGGAATTTAGAAAGACCTTAGGAGTTTCTGAAGCTGTTCAGAAGACTATTCCTGGACTACTAACTTTTTTATAACTCAGTGCAAAATTTTTATCAGGCAGCTGACATACTTCCAACAAGGAAGAGAAAGACTACAGAACAATAAATGGTGGTTATCAATTGGCTTCAATCCACCAATTAAATCCACCAATCTTAAAATGTCTCAACTGGGTTTTAGAGAAGTTATACAGAGGAACATTGATATGTAGTTAAAACACACACCTATTTTAAGCAGGTATCCAATAAAACCTCGTCTGTGTCTAACAAGGCGGAGAAAATTCTCAGTTAGCTATCTCTCAGGACCTTAGTTGTCTAGGGTGAAGCCTTTGAGCAGGTTTCCAAGGCCTTGGCAGACTTTCCAGTATAGGCCTATCTTTGTGGTGCTGCCAATGGCTTTGTTAGGTATACGGAAACCAGCTTTGTAATACTAGAAAGAGGTAATGTGGACCAAGTATTCATCAGCTAAGATTTCTTTGAGCATGAAATTCCATGTTAAAGTCAAAACTTAGAAGGTCTTGTCATGGTTGGCCAGTTCTAAGAGCATGTATTTGAATACCTTTTGGCTTTCAGACTGATTACAATACAGTTATCCATGTTCCCTAGTGTTCAGTCAGCTATGATGAATCACTGATTGGTGATTGCATTAGATGATTGTGTGTTCAGTGGTCAACTGATATCAAGTCTCAACAACAAAGATTTGGGCCATGCCACTTTTCTTTGAGTAGATCCATAGTCACATTGCTGAGGCTACTCCTCAAAAGGGGCTTGAGGGAATTTGAGATTCATGCATACATAGTTGATTCTGAGGAAAGTATGGCCAACCAAAAGGGGACCCCTCAATCCGATCCCCTCCCTGCAGCTGTGTATCAAAGCATTCTCCAGTAGTTGGTACTGGGAAAATCTACTTTCCTCTGCTTGGGCTGAACCAGACGTGGGAAGGGGGATGATAACATAGAACAGCAAAGGGCTGAAAAGTACAGGATTATTTCTAAGCACCTTGAAATGTTACCGCAGTCTTAAAGCCAACTAGAACCCATTAAACATAGGTTGCAGCAGGTGCTCCTAGACCCAGTACAACTGCAGTAAACTTAATTGTGTTGCTTCTAAAGGCCACTTTCTCATTTTGTGAGTCCCTCCCTTATTCCCCAGGAGTCTGATATCTGCTTCAGAATAAATACAGGTATCTGCTAACGGTAAACTAAAACCACCTGCAATAAAAAATGCAAAAATGTTGTAGAAAATATTTTGTGGCACACTTTTAAATGCATGACAGCTTATTATTATTATTACTGTGTTTTAAGTGAAGATTATAATTCAAATCAGTTTCTCATACAAAAACTACACACATATTGCTATGTGACCCTAGTTGCTTTGCCTGTGATGTGACAGCACTCTCTTCTTCACTCCATATTTCCCGTGTCTATTCTGCCAGCTCCTGTCCCTTTCTGCTTTCTTATCTCCCCTCCAGACAGGAGCTGCCCATTTAGTCTTCTGAATCTACTTCAGCTAAGAAGAACACTTTTCACCAGTGTCATCTTACATTTAATAGTTTGGCCTAATCTTTGAATTGTTGGCTTTGGGAATGGTTTTAGCTCTGGAGTAACAGAGAGTCTGGGACTATGTCTTCTGGGATCTCTCCAGTCTCATCCAAACCATCAAGTCCAGTCTTTCTACTGAGTTCTCACCTTATGGGATCTAGCTGATTTTCCTTTTTTTTTTTCCTGTTTGTTAATCATCCTCTCTCCAAGGCCAGGAGAATAGCTCACAGAGGGTCACAAATCCTACCTCCAGCCAGAGAACTCATCAGTCTCTAAAGCCAACTCTGACTCAGTGCAGAACAGAAAGATAGCAGACAAATGGGAGAGAAGTTTTTTTCCCCAAAGGAGTGGTTTTTGATCCTCACTGTAGGTTAGATGTCAACGCTTATCTTTTGGTAATTACATGCTGCTTTTCACCGATTCCTAGACACATGAGAAAACTCTCCACCTCACAATTTCTCCTGTTGTAGAAAACTTGTCCTGAATACCACTGCTTGTTTCACAGTGATTGTGCCAGTGGATTCAGCCTGTGAAGCACCGATTCTTTGGGTCAAGTCTGGCAGCAACTTGCCTTCTCTGAACATTTCTCCCTCCCCTGCCTGTCAGTCTGATTCTTCACCTTTTCTTTTGATGTTCAGAGCTCCCAGATTCTTGTATATAAATGGATTCACTTATTTTTTCAGGTCTTTGTTCTAAAACAGAACACAGGAAGCATCTGACTGCTCTGCCAACTTGGTTCTGCCTCCTAGAGCAGCTTTTTTAAGAAAGCAACTATTTTGATGCAAGGAATGAAGTGACAGGCAGCAGTGCAGGAAATAACTGAATGCTGACCCTATTGCCTGACTGTGGAGGGAGAGGGGAAGAGGATGCCTATTTTTTACAGGATACTTAGACCATTTAAAAAATACAAAACACTTTTCAGTCACTTCTATTCTGAAATGTCTTAATGTATTTTATGTTTTTATTATTTTTAAATTGTAATTCAGATGAAGTTTTACAAAACAAACTAGCCTCTTGTTAAACAGTATACATATTGTTTCATAACATTTGTTTACAACTTCACAACATGTCAACTTTCTTCCTTCTTTACCTTGGGCCTCTTTAATCTGACTCCAGCCAAGTAAGCCAAGTGCCGTGGAGTCGGATCCGACTCAGGAGTGACTTCATTACCAAGACAAAATGGCATCCGGGGACCACACTTGGGATTTCTCCAGTCTCTGTCAGGCCAATAAATCTGGTCTTTTTTTTTGTGTTATCATTTTGTTCTACATTTTTACCCAACTCTGTCTGGGACCCTTTATTGTGTTTCTGTCAGAACAGTCAGTAACGATAGCTGGGCAATGTCTAGTTGTGCTGGATTCAGAAGGCTGTGGTCATTGGGATTCATTAGCTTTTTGGACTAATCTTCCCTGTGTGTCTTTGACTTTCTTCATTCTTGCTTGCTCCAGGTGGGTTAGACCAGTAGAGTACCTTAAATGGCCACTCAAAAGCTTTTTAGACCCCAGACACTACTCACCAAAGTAAAATGTAGTATATTTTCTTTATAATTTATGTTATAACTATTGAGATGGATCTGCTGTGAAACTGTAGACCTTCTGTTAACAGATGTAAGTGGTTCAATAATCCTTGAAGATGAAGAACAAAGGAGAGTTGTCTTTCTACGTAACAAAATATTATAAAAGTGACAGTAATTAGTGTGGCCTCAGCTCATAGAGAAAGACAAGATCACCCAATGTGCTGCTGAAAATCTGACCCACATATATATTGAGTAAATAGTCTGAGACAAATCAATGTACATGGGGAAAACAATCAGGTACACTTAGTTCCCACAATGCATGTCTGTGGATTAAACACTTAAAGTTCCCACAATGCATGTCTGTGGATTAAAGACTTAAGTACAAAAGACAAAATACACACATATGTATAGGAGTATATCATTGAAACTTCAGTGTTAGGAAGGATTTCTTCAATAAAGAACAAAAACAGCAACCACAAAGAAAACAGTGGGGTATTTAGCTGCATTAAAATTGAGAAAATTTTGTAATCAAAGGTTCATAAAGAAAGTGAGAAGACAAGCATTGAACACATAAACAATGATGGATAGTATCAAGAGAAAAAGTATACAAGGATCTCAGATCAAAGAAAGAGAAAACAGCCACAAAAGGAATGAAAATGGCAAAAGATACGGATTAGCATTTCACATATGAGGAAACACAAACCACTTGGAAACATCAAAAAATTCTCAACCTAATTAACTATCAGAAAAACACAAGCATTAATTTCGTGGCTCACACATCAGTTGGCAAAAGTTATTTGATCATATCAAGTATTTGGCAAGACTGTAGAACAACATGTACCAGTTACAAATTCCTGGCTAGAATGTAAATTATGAGAATTTGACCTTCTGTAACAAAGCATAGCTGTACATACCCTTCCCATTGAACACTATTGGCCAAGCCAAGCCAAGTACCGTCGAGTCGGATCCGGTTAGATTTAGTTATATTTGCCAGTAATACTCTTGTCATATGTACTGGGACATGTGTTCAAAAATCTTCATAGCAACATTCTTCTAATAGTCAAAATTCTGGAACAACCCAAATGGACAACTAACCAGGGCAGTGATGAGAAGCAGGAGTCAGGCCTCAGTAGAATACTAAGTGGCTTCAGTGATATGGCTAATGACCTGCTTCTTAAAATGGGTGGTGGACATGTAGGTTTTCGGTTTTCTTTCTGTTCTTTACAGCACATACATACTTACTGCAGTGGTATGTATCAAATATTCCATACTTAAATGATTTGTAAAAGTCAAATCCAGATTTGTTATTTGGGGATATGGAGGAAAAGGAGCCATAGAGTATTAAACCTCACTGTGAGAGTATATTTCCTCCTAATTTTTGCCTAAGTAGCAACTTAACAAGAATCTTCTCACTGGAGAAGGTAGCTGCTAATTAATGCCTTCAGAACCTAACTGTTAGCACCTAGGTCAATTTTTGCATTGGCTGTTCTTGTCACACATTTTTATACACTCAGCACACTTGGGGTCAGAAGGCAGAATCCAAGGCCTGGATACTCCTTGGCTTAAAGATTCTTTGTTACAATGCATCAGGTTACCTGTGGGATGTAAAAAATTATTGGAAACACTTTATCTGCTTAGAATCAAGAAATCCAGTATTGTAACCTCTTATCCCCATGAGGGTTCACCAATGGGGAGGAACTTTCTCCGAACTCTGCTCAGGAAGCTGAGAGTACTTCTATCAAGCATAGAAGTGGAGTCAGAGTGTCTCTGATATCCCAGGGTCAGTTCCTCTGCAGGTGATCTCCATGACCTCTGGAAAATGCCTAGAGGGCAGCCATCTACCTACTCTCTAGCTTTCCTTTTTTGAATATCAGGCAGCTAGAGGAAGACCCTACTCATACACACACTCCAGCTGGTACTTACTGCATTCTCTGTCTGGAAATTATTCCTCTAGAGAAGGGTTCTGAGCAGAGGATCCCTGTTGTTCTCTGAGATTGTGAAGAAAATTTCTTCTGTGGACAAAACAGGATTGAAAAGAAACAAAATAGGATGGAGTGATATATTCTCTCCTCCTGGGACTTCAATCTACTTTTTTTACTTCTACTTCAGCCAAGCCAAGTGCCGTCAAGTCTGATCCGACTCATGGTGACCCTAGGGGCCAGGGTAGAACTGGCCCCCAGAATATTCAAGGAGCTCCTGGTGGATTTGAACTGCCGACCTTGTGGTTAGCAGTGGTAGAGACTACCAATTCTCTGTCCACCCCAAAACACATACATCCACACCTTATAGACATAGATATATATAACCCACATAACCTACCCTAGAAAGATATTGAGTATGAAAATTAATAATAAATATACAGAATTGACACTCTAAACACTAATGAACCGTAGACTAGAAGAGTGTGAGATAACATCATAGACATCATACTTGAAGAAGGCGAAAGGTCATTAAAAAGATTGGAAAGAAATCCCCCCAAAATGTCAGAAGAGACTCTGAAACTTGCTTTTGAAAGTAGAATAGGGTAGCTAAAGTAAATGAAAGCAATGATAAAGTAAAAGAACTAAACAGATTTCAAGAGGCAGCTAGCACCAGAAGACAAACTAAAATATTTTTCTTAGTCAGTCAGCACTGCTTTAACAGAAATACCACAAGTGGATGGCTTTAAAAAGAGAAATTCTGTCAGTCCCCTAAGCTAAAAGTCCAAATTCAGGGTGTCAGCTCCAGGGGAAGTCTTTATCTGCCGGCTGTGGAGGAAGGTCCTTGTCATCAACCTTCCCCTTTACTGGAAGTTTCTGAGGCAGAGGTACCCCAGCCCTTTCCAAAGGACATAATCAGCAAGGGTCGCTACTTACTTTCTTGATGGTATAAGGTCCCCAAATCTCTCTGCTAGCTTCCTTCCTTTGTATCTCAAGAGACTGCCTGAAGGCACAAAACAATCTTATACACTGAGTTCTGCCCCACCAACACAGCTGCCACCCATCCACCCTCATTAACATCATACCCAAACCAAACCAAACCCAGTGCCATGAGTGGATTTTGAGTCATAGTGAGCCAAGAAGACAGAGTAGAACTGCCCCATAGAGTTTCCAAAAAGTGGCTGGTAGATTTGAACTGCCGACCTTCTCGTTAGCAGATGTAACACTTAACCCCCTATGCCACCAGCATTTCCTATTAGAGACAAAGCACAATACCAAGACTCATGGCCTAGCTAAATTGCTACACAAATTTTTGAGGGAACACAATACAATCTATGACAGTATTGTAGTGACATGTGCTAAGACCTGGAGTCATGAAACCAAAAAAGGAAAGTACACTTGCAATTTCTCAAGCTGAAAGAATGATAAAGAAAATTTAAGTACTTATTTGCAAAATTGAGAGATTCTATGGGGAAAACAATGAATGGCACAGGAAGCATCAAAAGAATATGGAAGGAATACAAAGAGTCACTGTACCAAAAAAAAAAAAAATTAGTTGATGGCCAACCATTTCAGGAGGTAGCATATGATCAAGAACCCATGGTACTGAAGGAAGAAGTCCAAGTTGTGTTGAAGGCACTGGCAGAAAATGAGGTTCCAGAAATTGACAAAATACCAATTGAGTTGCTTCAACAAATGCATGCCATGTCGGGAGTTTTTACTTGTTTGTGCCAAGAGTTTGAAAGACTGTTACCTGAAGAGATCCATATTCTTTTTCCATTCCAGTGAAAAGTGATCAAATAGAATATGGAAAGTATCAAACAATATTATTAATATCAAAATGCAAGCAAAATTTTGCTGATTATAATTCAAAAATAGCTTCATCCATACTTTGACAGGGAACTGCTGGAAATTCAAACTGAATTCAGAAGAGGGGTTGGAATGAGCATATCATTGCTAATGTCTTAGATGAATCTTGACTGAAAGCAGAAAATATCAGAAAAATGTTTATCTGTGTTTTATTAGCTACACCTAGGCATTTGATCATGTGGATCACAACAGATTATGGGTAGCATTGCAAAGAATGGGATTCTAGAATAGCTGGTTGTGTTTATTTGGAACCTATAAATGGATCAAAAGGTAGTTAGTTGAACAGAACAAGGGAGCCCTCAATGGCTTAAAATCCGAAAAGGTGTTTGCCACCTTTTTATCCTTTCACTGTACTTATGCCATCTGTATGCTGAGCAAATGTAAAAGGGGTGGCATAAAACCTAGCCTAACTTCTGGAGGAAAGTGAATCATCAAAACAAACCTGGGGGCGGAGTCAAGATGGCGGACTAAGCACACATCTCCTTATATCCCTCTGGAAACCGAGACCTGAATTGACAATCAAACAGAACCTTTGGATCACCTAATCAGCCTCAGGACACAGCACAGAGCTGTTAATTGGGACTTCATACCACTCAGCTAAAAACCTCTTCTCTTTCACTGACTCCTGCTCCTGGTTAGCCCCAGCTCTCATGGACGGAAGGTAAACTCACCAGTTTGACTTTTTTTTCCCTCTGTCTCGGCTTGCGGGTGGAGCTGGGTCTTGCCTGGGGGCTGGACTCAGACGCCCTGCTGGGGGGATAGGCAGGCGAAATTCCGATATTCTGAGAGCCAGGCTCTGGACTCTGTTAACCTAGCCACTTTGAGCCTTTCGTTTTGTAGCTGCCTCAGCAGAGTTTATGCGGAGCTTTGCAGTCAGTATGCGGGACGACATGTTGGTACCGAGATTTTAGCAGGACCTCGTTCTTAGCCTGAGAGCCAGCACCTGCAAATGGGACAACGCTTCTCTGACAGAAAAGTAGTGATTTTTCACAGTGCTGCATACGTTGGGGGCCCTGCAACAGAAGCAGAGGAATCACTACCTCTCAGCACCTTTAGCCCCTCTGTCTGCTGCCTGTGTGGAGGACACCATCTTGGATATGGTGGCCACGGCTGGACCTAATTCTTAGCTTGGGAGCCAGAGCCTGCCCACAGGAGAGTGCTTTTCTATCACAAAACCAGTACTCGACGCAGTGTTGGCTAAGTCTAGGCCCTGTGAGCAGAGGTCAACAGGGCAGTCACATTGCTGTATTCTGAACTAGTTTGTTATCATCTGGGGTTGGATATAGTGGTGCTTACTTTGTCAGATGAGCACAGGGACCTCTACACCTGAAAACCTAACTGACTTGTGAACTGGTCAGATACCTTTTACTTTACATTTGAAGACAGCCTAGAGAAACATTTGCAATCCATCCTCACAGTACCTCTTCCAGCCTCTATATACTCACATGGGACCCAAAAAGCAACAGACAATTGTGGCATACAAGCAATCACTCATGGCTTCAGAAGGCTCCCAAACAAAGCAATCGAGGAGTTTTCCAGATGAAGAAACTTTTATGAAAGCATCAGGAAGTGAATACAAAATGATTATCTACAGAGCCCTTCTAGACCTTATACAAAATACAGCAGAACAAAATGAAAAATTAAGCAAGTTGTTCGATCTCATGAAACACCAGTACTCTGAAATTCAACAGATCAAGAAGAAAATCAAAGACATAGAAACTTCTATGCAAAGCCAAGAAAACAGAATGGAACAAATGGAAAAAAGAATTTCTGACTTGGAAGATAGAGCTACTGATGCCAGTGTCTATGAGCAGAAATCAGAAAAAAGAAGCAAGAAAAATGAAGAAATATTAAGAAGCATGTGGGACTCTATTAAGAGGAACAACCTTCGATTAATTGGAGTCCCTGAACAGGGTGAGACATCTGAGAACACAGAGAGTATTGTTGCTGAGCTGCTTAAAGAAAACTTCCCAGAAATCATGAAGGAAGAGAACATAGACATCTCAGATGCATATCGTAGGCCACCCAATATAGATCTCAAAAGAAAGACTCCAAGACATATGATAATCAAGCTTAACAAAATGAAACATAAGCAGCAACTCTTAAAGGCACCAAGACTCAAGGCAAAGCTAACATTCAGAGGTAAACCCTATAGACTCTCGTCAGATTTCTCAGCAGAAACCATGCTGGCACGGAAACAGTGGCACAACACATTCAAAGTCTTGAAGGAGAAGAACTTTCAACCAAGAATTACATATCCTGCAAAACTATCTTTCAAATACGAAAATGAAATTAAGACATTCACAGATAAACAGAAACTCAGAGACTTTGTAAAAACCAAACCCAAACTACAAGAAATACTGAAAGAAGTTCTTGGCTTTGGCTTATAAGAGTGAAACCACTAACTTTAAATTTTAGAACGACACACTACTCAATACTCTACTCATTTAGGGAAGGCGCCAAAGTAAATCACAGCTTTGATTTGGAAAGAAGCAATCCAGTGATCATCATGAAAACTATGGTGTCATCATAATAAAAAGAGGGATGTACTACAGTCATTATAGTCCTTCCAGATGGAGAGGAAGATGACAAGTCTGGGAGTAATTAAAATTGGGTTTATAAATAGTTTATTAAGGAGGTTCATAGGGGCAGCTGTAAAGCACAACAAAGATGTAGCATACCATTTCAAGAAATCTAACACATGAGTCTCAACAACTATAAAATCAGCTCTGAAAAAGGTGAAAAATCAACTCACAAAAAAGAGTGTCCCAGAACAAACTAATAAGAACAGAGAAAACATCAACATAAAAATAAACATATCACAGTGGCAGCAGTGAACACATACCTATCAATAATTACATTGAATGTGAATGGACTGAGTGCTCCAGTAAAGAGACACTGAGTGTCATCTTGGATCAAAAGACACGACCCATCCATATGTTGTCTGCAAGAAACTCACTTGAGACCTAAAGACAGGAACAAACTGAAAATTAAAGGATGGAAGAATATATAACAAGCTAACAATGAACAAAGAAGAGCAGGGGTGGCAATTCTAATCTCAGACAAAATCAATTTTAATGTCAAATCCACCATCGTGGACAAAGATGGACAGTATTTATTGGTGAAAGGTTCAGTACACAAGCAAGACTTAACTATATTAAATATTTATGCAGCTAATGTCAGTGCACCTAAATATGTCGAAGAAACAACGACTATGCTCAAAAGAAAGTTAGATGACTCCACAATAATAGTGGGAGACTTTCACACTCCACTCTCATCACTAGACAGATTATCTAGAAAAAAGCTCAGTAAAGATACAGAAGACCTCATTGACATAATTAACCAACTAAACCTCATTGATATATACAGAACTTTCCACCCATCGGCAGACGACTATATCTTCTTCTCCAGTGCACGTGGAAAATTCTCCAGAATTGACCACGTGATAGGCCATAATGCAATGCTCAACAAAATCCATACCACTGAATTACTGCAAAGCATCTTCTCAGATCATAAAGCCATAAAAGTTGAAATCAATAGCAGAAAAAAACATAGATAGAAAGTGGAACTCTTGGAAACTGAACAACATCTTGCTAAAAAAAACATGGGTTATAGAGGAAATCAAGGATGAATTAAAGAAATTCATGGATTCCAATGAGAACGAAAACACTTCCTACCAGAACCTATGGGATACAGACAAAGCAGTGCTCAGAGGTCTGTTTATCTCCATAAATGCACAAATCTGGAAGGAAGAAAGAAACCAAATCAAGGAACTAACTCCACAGCTTGAACAAGTAGAAAGAGAACAACAGAGGAACCCCTCAGGTACCACAAGAAATGAGATCATAAAGATTACAGGAGAGCTAAATGAATTAGAGAGTAGAAAAACAATTGAAAAAATTGAAAAGACCAAAAGCTGGTTTTTTGAAAAGATCAACAAAATTGATAAATCACTGGCTAAACTTACTAAAGAAAAGCAGGAAAGGAAATGAATAACCTAAATTAGAAATGAGAGGGGAGTTGTCACCACAGATGCAACAGAAATCAAAAACATCATAACAGAATACTATGAAAGACTGTACTCTAACAAATTTGAAAACCTAGGGGAAATGGACAAATTCCTTGACTCATACCACCTACCCAAATTATCACAACATGAAGCAGAACAACTTAATAAACCCATCACAAAGGAAGAGATTGAAAAGGTCATCAAAACACTGCCAACCAAAAAAAGTCCGGGCCCAGATGGCTTCACGGCAGAATTCTACCAAGCATTTAGAGAAGAGTTATCCCCAATACTTCTGAGACTATTTCACAGTATAGAAAGGAATGGAGTACTCCCAAACTCATTCTATGAAGCCAGCATAACCCTGATACCTAAACCCGGGAAAGATCCAACAAAGACACAGAACTACAGACCGCTATCACTCATGAACCTAGATGTAAAAATCATCAACAAAATTCTTGCCAACAGAATACAACAACGTATCAAGAAAATAATCCACCATGACCAACTGGGATTCATACCAGGGATGCAAGGTTGGTTCAACATCAGGAAAACAATTAATGTGATTAACCACATAAATAACACAAAAGACAAAGATCACCTGATTTTGTCCACTGATGCCAAAAAGGCATTTGATAAAGTCCAACACCGATTCATGCTAAAAACTCTTAGCGAAAGGGGCATAGACGGCAAATTCCTCAACACAATAAGGGCCATTTATACAAAGCCAATTGCCCACATCATCCTGAATGGAGAGAGACTGAAGGACTTTCCCTTGAGATCAGGAACTAGACAAGGATGCCCACTCTTACCTCTCCTATTCAACATTGTGCTAGAAGTTCTAGCCAGAACAATTAGACAAGACGAAGAAATAAAGGGCGTCTGCATTAGCAAAGAGGAAGTTAAAATCTCCCTGTTTGCAGATGATATGATTGTATATGCAGAGAACCCCAAGGAATCTATAACTAAGCTACTCAAACTGATAGAAGAGTTCAGCAAAGTCTCGGGATACAAGATAAACATAAGTAAATCAGTAGTATTCCTTTATACCAACAACGAGACTGTTAAGGAGGAAATTATTAAATCAATACCATTTACAATAGCCCCTAAGAAGATAAAGTACCTAGGTGTCCCGGCCCGCGGGACAAATCAATGAGGGGTGAGGAGGAACCTGTGAAAACGAAAGTAGGGCAGGAGATGCGAAGAAATGGAGGCAAGACAGGATTCTGATCAAGCCTCAAAAATTTTTTATTTTATCAGTGGATATATATATACAGCGGGAAGGGGAGGGATTTGGAATGGGGTGATATCTGGTGTGAGGCACTTGGCGTTTTATGATTGGTTAGGCCGTATGCCTGGACAGTGACGCGCGGGTAGTTTTCGCGCATGCGCGTTTTCAGGGGCTTTCCGGACTTCCTGTTTTTTGGGGCCTGAAGTTTTTTCATGACCCCCGACATCTCCTCCGTTTTTATATTTTTTGGGAGGTGGGCTTTTACTGGGAGAGGGAGTAGTGACCTGGCTCCTCCCATTGTGGTTCTCGGCTCTTGGTATCTTTTGGGGGAGGAGAGGCAGAGCCGTTTTAGCAGATTTGTATAGATACCAACCTCTTTGCAAGCCAGGTATGCTCCAGGGAAACGTAGAGGAGTCAATGATAACTTTCCCTTGCAATGCTTTGCTTCGCACTCATCCCAGTACCCATACCTCTCTTCCCATACTGGCAAGGAGGTAAGCATGCCTCTACTTTTCATGCTGTCCCCTCGGGGAGGAAGTTGGAGTACCCATTTTTAGCGACGTACTCATCGTCAACTGCCAGGCGGTGGTAATGGACTTGGATAGGTTTAGCTAATGCCAAATCTACTTGTTGTTTGATGAAGCTCGTAAGTCTCTTGAAAGCCCAGGGGCCAAAGGATAAGATTAACAGCAAACCAAAAAGGGGGCCGAGGATAGGGAGGAGGTAAGGGAGGAATCCGTTCAGACCAGTCCAAAAGGGGTTTTCTCGTAGTTCTTTTCGCCTCCTTAATAGATCTTCTTGTAAGTCCTTTATCTTGTTTTGGACAATTCCGGATTCATTGGCATAGAAGCAGCAGTGTTCCTGTAAGACTAAACAGATTCCACCTTTTTCTGCAGTAAGAAGGTCTAAGCCCCTTCGATTTTGTAGGGCTACCTCTGCTAAGGAGTCAATTTGATCTTGTAAATCATTGATAGTACCGGTGAGGGTTTGGACATCGTCTATTAATTGGTGGGATAACTTATTGTATTTGTCTATGGTGATGCCCAGGCCGGCAGAGCCAGTGGCTGTAGCCCCGGCAACTCCCAGGCCCACAAGAAGGGGTATGAATTGGAGGGCTCGTTTTGATCGTCCGGCTGTGTAATCAAGGCTGGGGACAGGGACAGGGGTGTCTCCTGATATAATAGAAATATCTGGGAGGAAGTTACCCTGAACGCAGAGTCCTGTCCAGTTTTGGGGTAAGGCCGTGTAGGCTAAGTTATTTCCACATAGAAAAACCTGTCCAGGGGCTGGACAGAGGGGCTCTGTATGGTTGGTGGTATTGGTACAATCGGAGAATGTTATAAATCTGACATCTAGATCAAAGCTATTATTCTGGAATGACCCTTGGTAGCAATGGGAAGAATTAAAGCCAATAGGCTGTGTTCGAAAAGGTGGACTGAGGCTGCAGTTACGGGATGGAAGTGTAGAGGAGTTGTTTGTGGGAATAGCTGCTGGCATAGGAGACCCGATAGTCATGCATAGCCAAGAATCGTTAGCCAGGGAGGGGTTGGAGGAATTTAAGACCTTGTGGGTGGCTTCAAGAATGTTATTGGTTTGAGTATAAGTCAACAGTCCAAGGCTTCGGGAGAGCCAAAGGGTGATAATTGAGAGAGGGATATTGATGGGCAATAAGTTGACTGATTTTTGTTTGTACTATAGCCTCTCTGGCTCTGTCTGATGGCCCACCACCGTCTGATATGTGAATAGGTGCGTTTTGAGGCCAACATACCTGCTCACCGACCTTTCCTGTACAAGAGGCTTGGGCATATTTATTGTGGCCTTGTGGCAACGTGTCCCAGTCACCCCCCATTGAGCCCCGATATTCTTTATTTTGGACGGCAGTCAGATATACCGCGTCGCCCTGGCTACAGGATTGGGAGGTTTGGTAACAGGTTGAGTGCATTTGGGTGAGCATTTTACAATTGTTGGGACAAGGCCCTGGTTGGCCATTTACTAAGGGTATGGTTAGAGGCTTGGTCACACATGTCCATTCTTGTCTGTATCCCCCTCCGTGTTGAGATACGTAGGTCAAATAAGTGGTCTTGTCTACACAGTCAATTGAGTGGGTAAAACTAGTGGGCTGATTTTTTTGGATACCCCCTCCGCAGTCGCAGGGTTTACCGAACAAGGTGATAAGAAGCTGTTGTTTGTCCACAGGGGTTCCAAATCCTCCATGAGTCGGTGGAATGAGGACCATTAATAAGATGGCAATTTCCATGACCTACAAACAAGAAGAGTTTTTCTCAGGGGTCATTTCCCTGGACCGGGGTTTATCATTAATGGGCTTGACGAGACGTTCGGGTAGCCACTGAGGGGCCCCCTCGGGGGTATCATACACACAGGCATGGCCTCTTCCCCAGATGAGAACTGGATCAGGACCGTGCCATTTATGGGTTATAGGATCTTTCCACATAACCTTGGCGTACTGATTTTTGGTTTCTTGGTGCCAAAGGCGATCTGCTGCAGACTTTTTATTAAGATCTAGTTGTAAGAAATTAAGGATAAATAATGCATGGTTTAAGATGTTACGAGGGGAGCCCTTAGTGGGGTAGACAGTGTTTGTTTTGAGTTTGGATATGGTATTTTTAAGAGTCTGGGTGAGCTCGTTCTATTATGCCCTGTCCCTGAGGATTATAGGGAATGCCTGTGACATGTTTGATTTGGAATTGACCACAGAAGTTTTTGAAGGTTTGTGATGTATAACCTGGCCCATTGTCTGTTTTGATTTTTTGGGGTTTTCCCATGATGGCAATACATTGGAGAACATGTGCTATGACATTTTTAGAGGCCTCACCGCTGTGGAGGGTGTCATGGAGGAACCCACTATAGGTGTCAATGGTTACATGGGTATATTTGAGGTTACCAAATTCAGGAATGTGGGTAACATCCATCTGCCAAATCTCATTGGAGAGTAGGCCCCTTGGGTTGACCCCCAAATGGGGGAGTGGTAGGAGAGTAACACATCCAGGACAGTCCTTAACAATTTGTCTAGCTTGTTCCCTGGAAATCTTAAACATAAGGCAGAGTGTACGGGCATTGAGATGATGAAGGCCCTAGTGACGGGGTCGGTGGTGATTGAGAGGATAAGGCGGGTTTGTTTGTCTGCAAGATCATTACCTTGTGAAAGTGGACCAGGGAAGTCCACGTGGGCTCGCAAATGTCCAATAAAGAAAGGGGTATGTCTTTTTAAAATGAGGGATTGAAGTTGTTGAAAAAGAGATACAGCATTGGAAGATGGTTTGATATAAGGGACTGTTTCTAACATAGGGACTGAGAGAGCTATGTAAGCGCTGTCGGTATAAAGATTGAAGGGGACATCATGTAGCATTGTGAAGACTTGTAAGATAGCAAAAAGTTCTACAAGCTGAGCTGACTTAAAGGGAGAATGGATACTGTGACTTCATGAGTCTATAATCCATGCTGCAATGCCAGAAGATGATCCATCTGAAAAGACCAGGAAGGCCTTATTTAAAGGATTTGCTGAAGTTACTTTAGGAAAGGTAAAAGGGTGTAGTCGCGCGAATTGGAGAAGCTTGTGGGAAGGGTAATGGTTATCAACTGTACCCTGAAATGTAGACAGGGCTATTATCCAATCATCATCATTCTGGGAAAGCCAGTCCATCTGTTCTTTAGTGTAAGGGATAATAAGTTGGTCAGGGTCTCTGCCGAAATGTTGGCGGCTCTTTTCTCGCCCCAGTCTTATAAGTTTGGCCACTAGGGAGGGGTAGGTGAGAAGAACCTTAGCTGGGGTGGAAGATAGATGTATCCACAAGAGGGGACCATCTTGCCACAAAACCCCAGTGGGTGCATGAGGTGTGGCACAGATAATAAGGGCAAAAGGCCGTTCATAGGCTATGAAGGTAATCTGTTGTTGTTGTATAGCTATTTCGACAGCGTGAAGAGCCTCTTTTGCTTCAGGAGTGAGGTGACGGGGAGAGAGGGGGCTGGAGTCTCCTTGAAGGATGTCAAACAGCGGTTTTAAGTCTCTTGTTGTAAGTTTGAGATATGGTCTAAGCCAATTAATATCTCCTAGGAATCTTTGAAAATCGTTGAGCATATGTAGATGAGAGGTCTTTAGAGTGAGTTTTTGAGTGGAGATTTGATTATTGCTTAATTCAAAACTGAGGTAATAATAAGGGTCAGTAAGCTGTATTTTGTTTGGGAATATCTGAAGTCCGAGGGAAGTTAGTTGGCAAGTTAGGTCCTGGCTGCACCTAAGTACCTCAAAACTGGAGGCCCCCGCCAGTAAAATGTCATCCATGTAATGAATGATATAAATGGAAGACCACTGACACCTAAGAGGGTCTACAGCCTGAGCAACAAATTTTTGACACAGAGTGGGACTATTGGCCATGCCCTGAGGGAAAACTTTCCACTGATAGCGCTGCATTGGTCCTTTAAAATTAATAACTGGGAGGCTAAACGCAAAGCGCTGTCTATCAAGTGGGTGAAGAGGGATGGTGAAGAAGCAATCTTTGAGATCAATAATGATTTTAAAATAGTTAGTTGGAATGGCAACGGGGGAAGGAAGTCCAGGTTGGAGAGCCCCCATTGTAAACATGATTTTATTAATTTCTCTGAGATCCTGAAGGAGTCGCCATGACCCATTTTTCTTTTTAATCACAAATATAGGAGTATTCCAGGGAGAGGTGGTTGGTTCTAAATGTCCAGCAGCCAGTTGTTCCTGCACTAACGCCGTGGCAGCTGCGAGTTTTTGTTCAGTCAAGGGCCATTGATCTACCCACACTAGAGACTCAGATTTCCACTTAATCTTATCCACGTGGGGTGCAGGGGAGTCAATGACCAAGCCTGAACGATTATTTTTAGGTGTTACAGGAAGAGGCTGTTTTATACCTTGATTATTTTTTCCCAGTCCTTGTCCCGGTAGGAAACCTAGGTTAAGCATCTGTTGGGTAATTATTTCATTTGGACTACACATGATGACCTCTAGTTGGGATAAGACATCACGACCCCATAGGTTGACAGGTAAACCCGGAACAATGAAAGGTTGAACCTGTCCTGAGTTACCCTCAGAGTCCTTCCAAGTAAGAATCTTTGAGCTTTGTTTAGGGTTGACAGACTGGCCAATGCCTTCAAGATGAGTTATTGAGGCTTCACAGGGCCAGCTGGAAGGCCAATATTTAGCTGATATTACCGTGGCATCTGCCCCTGTATCCACTATCCCTTCAAAGGCCTTACCCTCTAATTGGAGGGTGAGTCTTGGCCTATCTGGGGTTACTGGTTGCACCCAATAGGTGTCAGAAGACCCAAAGGCAGAATTCAATCTCGTGGACTGTATATGTTTGGTGGGTGTGGAATCTAAAGGAAGCGATATAAGTTGTGCTATTCTTTTTCTTTTTGGAATGGATAAGGGCCCCAACGGAGCCGAGGCCAAAAGAGTGATTTGTCCTGTGTAGTCATTATCAGTGACCCCAGGGATGACATGAAGGCAGGTCAATGAGGAGCTGCCACGTCCTAAGATTAAACCAAACATTCCCGGGGGCAGTTGGCCATAAACCCCTGTAGGGATGAGCTGAACACCCTGATCGGGCACTAATATTGTATCGGTGGCGGAACAGAGGTCCAGCCCTGCGCTTCCGGGGGTGGCACGGCAGAGGGAGCTGATGTTTGCTTTTGTGTCTGTTTTTGTGTCTGTTTTGTGCCCCTAGTTTCTGTCCCGAGGGCGGGGCCAGGGGCTGGCCCCACTGGAAGTTTCCCTGCTTTGAGGGGAGAGGCTGACCGTTGATATCAGTTTTAGAATAACAGTCAGTGGCCCAATGTTTACCTCTTTTGCATCGGGGGCACACTGAAGTAGGAGGCCCCCGATGCTGTTTATTTGTGGGACAGTCGCGTACCAAGTGTCCGGGCTGTTTGCAATTAAAGCAGGTTCTTTGTTGTTTATCTTGGTCAAAGCCTTTAAGAGTGGCTCCTATGGCTATTCCGATGGCATGTGAGGTTCCTATACCCGAACAAAGTTTGACATAATCAGAAAGACTACCACTGCGGTGGGGTCTTAGAGCCTCTTGACAAGAAGGGTTAGCATTCTCAAAAGCGAGATGCTTGATGAAGGCCTTATCAGTCTCTCCCTCTCCGACCAGACGCTCAGCAGCGTCGGTCAGACGGCTGACGAAGTCACTGTAGGACTCATCAGGGCCCTGGCGGATTTTGGCTAAAGAGGTAGTGGCTGAGCCCTTTGGGGGAAGACGCCTCCATGCCTTGAGGCCGGCATTTTGTTTTTGTGCCAGCAAACCAGGGGGAAAATTTGCCTGTTTCTCATTAGTGTCATAGGGGGTCCGCTCCAAGAGTTTATCTCTCATCCAAGAGCGAGATATTTTGCTTTCACTATTGCGCTGGGCGGTTTCTCGGCAATTTTGTGTAAAATCGGTGTGCCAGAGGACAAAATCGCCCCCAGATAATGTGGCCCATGCCAGAAAATGCCAATGATTAGGGGTTAGCCATCGATCGCTTAGGCTTTCAAGTATGGCCAGGCTGTAGGGGGCAGTAGGGCCATAATTATTAACAGCCGCCTTTAAGTCTTTTAAATGTTTGAGGTTTAGGCGGTGGTATTTTTGTTTGTCTGAACTACTTTCATCTGGGGTAGGATTTTCCTCATCAGAGGCCTCTCCCCCCGAATCTGGGGCCTCATCAGGACCGCTGGCCTCCTCTTCTTCCTCAACTTCGGGTTGAGGCCTGTGACTATGGGTCACAGGAAAGGTGAAGAGAAGGTTTTTGGGACTTGAGCCTTTGGAGGTTTTTTTGGAAACCTGGCCGGGAGTCATGGAAGCAATCTCAGTCTCAAGGGCTCGGATTTCTTTAATAAGTTGTAAGTGTTCGCGTTTCTGAGTCAGAAGTTCTCTTAAGGAGGAGACTTCTTGAGTGAGGGAGATCTTAGCCTGCTGGATGGGGTCTGAAACCATGATTGTGCTGTGCTCTGGGTCAAAAGGTGAGGTGGGGGGAGCCGAAGGACCCTGGAGATATGGGGGGGTTTTTCAGAGTTTCATTAAGGGGACCACGGAAGGCAGGGGCGGTGAAAGCGCAACAGTCGCCGCCACCATGGTATCACGCAGCCTGGTCTTCTAAGGTCTCCCGGTCTTTGGGGGACAACTGACCTGCATCAGAATTTTCCCTAAAGAGTTTTAAAGATGTGTAAGTAAGGCTGGGTGGGTCGGGATTTGTTTGAGGGGTTTCTTTTATATTAAATGTTTGAGTTTCCTCCGGAATATTCACAGAAACCGATGGGCAGGTGGAGGGAGGGCGAGAACTATTTCGAAGGACCGTCTCCCCAATATGAGCAAGTTTTTGAACATCAGGGTCTTTAAGGGGGCCTTGTAACACATCATTAATCAAACTCCAATATGAAAAGGAAGTGACAGGGACTTTTTCGGGTCCAAAGGTTCTATAATAATCATTTAGACAGTCTCCAACCCTTTTCCAACACTTAGGGTCTATTGTTCCCTCCTGGGGAAACCAAGGGCAGACATCAGACAAAAATTAAAGAAATGTGCTAAATCTTTTTTCTTAGCCTTAATCCTTCGCATCTTTAACGATTCTTTGATTCCTGTGAGGAAGAGCTAGTGAGAGCTCAATTCCTGCCCCATGATGATTCCCCACTTACTTTTAGCAGATCAATCTCGCAGGGCGGCTAGTCCAGCGGTGATCAGGAACGAGTCTTTCTCACGGGTCAATACCTCGTGGCGACTCAGGACGAGCCAAACTCACACCTCGTGGAGGCTCAAGGAACACCTGGTCAGGGCTTGTCAAGTGGGTCTTTTTAATGGCTCCATACCTCGGGCCCCACGCTGGGCTCCAAAAAATGTCCCAGCCCACGGGACAAATCAACGAGGGGCAAGGAGGAACCTGTGAAAATGAAAGTAGGGCAGGAGATGTGAAGAAATGGAGGCAAGACAGGATTCTGATCAAGCCTAAAAATTTTTTTATTTTAGCAGTGGATATATATATATACAGCGGGAAGGGGAGGGATTTGGAATCGGGTGATATCTGGTGTGAGGCACTTGGTGTTTTATGATTGGTTAGGCGGTATGCCTGGACAGTGACGCTAGGCAGTGACGCGCGGGTAGTTTTCACGCGCACGCATTTTCAGGGGCTTTCCAGACTTCCTGTTTTTTGGGGCCTGAAGTTTTTTCATGGCCCCCAACACCTAGGAATTAATCTAACCACAGAAACAACAGACCTCTACAAAGAGAATTACAAGCCCTTACTACAAGAAACTAAGAGAGACTTAGATAAATGGAAAAACCTACGCTGCTCATGGATAGGAAGACTTAACATGGTGAAAATGTCTATTTTACCGAAAGGAATCTATTTATATAATGCAATCCCAATACAAGTTCCAGCATCATTTTTTAATGAGATGGAGAAACAAATCACCAATTTTGTTTGGAAAGGGAAGAAGACTCGGATAAGTAAGGTACTACTAAAGAAGAAGAACACACTGGGAGGCCTCTCATTACCCAACCTTAGAACATAGTACACTGCCACAGTGGTCAAAACAGCCTGGTACTGGTACAAGAACAGACAGATGGATCAATGGAACAGAATTGAGACCCCAGAGATGACACCATCTGCCTATGAACAGTTGATATTCGACAAAGGCCCTAAGACATTAAACTGGGGTAAAAACAGTATCTTCAACAAACAGTGCTGGCAAAACTGGTTATCCATCTGCAATAAACTGAATCAAGATCCATATCTTACACCTTATACAAAAACCAACTCCAACTGGATAAAAGACCTAAATATCAAACCTAAAACGATAAAGGTCATCCAAGAAAAGGTAGGAACAACAATGGAAGTTTTAATACACAATGAGGACAGACTCCAAAATCTGTCAAAGAAACCTCAATCAACAGAAGAGAAAATAGATAAATGGGAACTATTAAGAATCAAACACTTTTGCTCACCCAAAGACTTTATCAATAGAATTAAAAGAACACCCACAGAATGGAAAAAATATTTGGCAATTCTGTGTCAGATCGACGCCTGATCTCCATAATCTATAAGATACTACAAAGTATCAATAAAAAGACGATAAACCATCCAATTAAGCAATGGGCAAGGGAGATGGACAGACACTTCACTAAAGAGGAGATCCAGGCAGCCAAAAATCACATGCGGACATGTTCATGATCTTTAGTTATTAAAGAAATTCAAATCAAGACGACAACGAGATACCATCTCACCCCAACAAGATTGATCATGATCCAGAAAACACAAAACAACCAATGCTGGAGAGGCTGTGGAGAAAGTGGAACCCTTCTACACTGTTGGTGGGGTTGCAAAATGGTCCAGCCTCTTTGGAAGGCAATCTGGCGCTTCCTTAAAAAAATGGATATTGATATACCATTTGACCCAGTGATTCCACTACTTGGAATATATCCTACAGAATCAAGGCGTTTCACACCAACGGACACATGCACCAGAATGTTTATCACAGCACAGTCCACGATACCAAAAAGATGGAATCAACCCAGATGCCCAACAATAGAAGAATGGATAGGTAGACTATGGTACATATACTCAATGGAGCACTATGCAATGATCAAGAATAACGATGATTCCAGGAAACATCTCCTAACCTGGTTTCAACTGGAAGACATTATGTTGCGTGAAAGTAGTCAGTGACAAAAGGACAAATATTGTATGAGACCTCTACGATAAGATCTCAAAAACAGACTTGTGTATAGAAGACTCTTTGACAGCTGCAAGGGAGGGGTGGGAGGGAGGGTGAAGGGGGGAGGGCTCAGTTTAGATAGTTACCAGAAATCTTGTTGGGAGAAAACGGTGATAGCACACATTAGAAACAAGAACAACATTAAGTGGACTTCAGCATAACTTGAGTACTCCTTCCGTCTTAACTCAATACTGCAAGGATAGAGTAGCTGGGGTGGGGGGTGGGGGACCATGCTCTTAGGTGAATTCCAGGCCAATTGGCACAACTATCATTTTGCTAAGAGAGCTCTCTGCACCCCACATTGGTGAGTGGCGTCTGGGGTCTTAAAAGCTGCCAAGCTGCCATCCGAGGACACAGCAAATGGTCCCAACTCAGCAGGAACGGATGCTCACCGAGGACCAAAATGACATGCGGTAAAGACAACCAAGAAGACGGAGATACCCACAAGAGTGGGTGCCTACATCGACTTGGGACCGGAAGAACCGGATGGTGCCCAGCCACCACCAGAGATAGCCACGGTAGAGCTCACAGAAAGGAGTCTCACTGGCAACAGAAGAATAAAAAGGGGTGCATCCTGAGATCTCCACTAAAAGACCTCCATTTATGGTCCAGTGGTTTTGGGGTTCCTCTGAGAGCATGGCCCCCGGCCCTGATGTAGCCCTTTCCCATAAATTATAACAAAGGTCCACTCTTTGGACAGGAATGGATTGGACTTGGCAATGCTGAGTGACCATATATTGGAAGCACTTTATGGTTCTATACATCTATAGGATATCATCTTGCTGACCTCTGGCTGGAGAAAGGGAGTGGACGGAGAGGAGGAGAAAGGAGGTTGTTGGGAGGATGAGACATTTATGGAGCAGAGAGGAATAGTGCAGTCACCGGACAGGGAGAGCAGTGGAAGCTGCATATAGGTGGGCATATAAATTTATATGTGAATGTATATTTTCACTCAGTTATGTTAAATAAAAATAAAAATTAAAAAAAAAAAGGACAAACCTAAGTCCAAAGTTGATTCTTATGAGGTGAAGGTGAAGGTCCATTATTTTTTGACTAATTCTATTACCACTCTGAGCGTTTTCTAATCCTCTACTGGGTCTAATAATTCACTGCTGGGGCCACATAGAACTCACAAAATATACTCTTGATTACGGGATTTATTAGGAAGTTAAAGGGTACAACTCAGGGTCAGGATCAGCTTGCAACTAAAGAAACAACTCAGGATGTAGTTATTTAACTACGATAGCTCTTCTTGACCATACCCACAGGCTATACTAATAGCTTCTATCACGTGGCCTGGCTGGCCTATGTCTCTCTTAGGCAAATGTTACAGCTCTTCAGCTTTCCTGATAATTGCCCAGAGCCACCCCACTGCACCAGGAAGCTTCTTGTCCTACGGTGGTGCTCAGCTATCTCATTCCATAGGTCAGCAAGCCCACTGCAGCCATCTGCCTGTCACATGCTACTGAAATCTTGTGACCTGCCAATTTCATACTGCTGTCATGTCCCACATTATCTAATTATCTTTAGTGTTATGGCTGTCTATCTTCTGGATCTAAGAGTTCTGCCACCAGGGCTTCAAATCAGCTCTCCCTGGTTCAGTCATAGCTGAGGAAGTGAAGCCAGAACAGATATGAATTGTCATAATTTGGGTGATCTGGAATGAAAACTAGAACAGGAAAAGTTGTAGATAGAAACCCTAGAACAGGAGACTCAGAAGAGGCATAGTGACTACTTCCAGTAGCCTGAAGTATAGAAAGCAAGATACATTCCAAGTGGCATGGTCAGCTGTCACCTTTGAGTGGGTAGGCCTCACTCTATTTGACTCTGCCCGAAATTTGGCAGGCAAGAGATTTGGTTACTATGTAACACGTACACTGCCCTTGTTTTCTAGAGGGAGATTAGATTTCTAGCAAGGCTCCAACTGACAAATTTTCTTATTCTAGTTCTTGTTCCAGTTTATCTGAGTTTTAAAAATTAGAGTGTGTTACGGTTTTGCTTTGTTGGCCGTGACTGAGTAGGAAGAGTCAGTTTGAAGCCCTGTTCTCAGCTCAGGAAAACTGGGTTCAAAGGATGAACTCTTTTCCTTGCTTTTCTTGTCGATATTGATATTTCCCCTCAACTTCTTAGATTGGCTCTTTTTAAGCCCAGTGGGATAGCAAAACTGAATAACCCTTGATGGGCCACCAACAACTTAATTCTATATCCCAGCCAACACCAGCAAAAATTTTACATACATTATTTCCACAGTCACAGGCTATTATTCTGTGTGAGTTATAAAACTATGACTAGAAGGACCATGTAATGACAATTCATTGCATCAAAGCAAATAATCCAAGATTGTGAACAATATGAAGAACAAGGCATCAAGATTGAAGGAAGACTCAGTAACAATCTTCATTATGCAGAGGACACAACCTTGCTAGCCAAAAGTTAAGAGAACTTGAAGCACTTATTAATGAAGATCAAAGATAGAAACTTTAGTATGGGTTACACTTCAATTTAAAGAAAACAAAATCCTAATCTGGACCAAAAAGCAACATCATAATTAACTGAGAAAATATAGAAGTTGTCAGTGGTTTCACTTTACTTTTATCCACAATCAGTGCCCATAGGTAGAAGCAGCAGTCAAGAAATCAAACAATGTACTGCACTGGGCAAATCTGCTGCCCAAGTCACATTTTTTTCAATCACCTTATATGCACACAAAAACTAGATAATGATAAGGGAAGACAGAAGAATTGACATGTTTAAATTGTAGTGTTGACAAGCCAAGCCAAGTGCCATTGAGTCGAGAATATTTAATATATCATGGAACATCAGAAGTACAAACAATATCTGATTGGAAGAAGTACATTCAGAATGCTCCTTAGAAGGGAGGATGAAAAGACTTCATCATGATTATTTTGGACTTTATCAGGAGGATCAGTTCCTGGAAAATTACATAATGCTTGATAGAGGGTCAGTTTAAAAAGGAGATGATTGACACAGGAACAGAAATAATAAGCTCAAAAATACCTGCTTTTTTCAGGTTGGCACAGGCTCAAGCTATGTTTCACTCTTGTACACAGGGTTGCTATGAATTGGAACCAACTCTATATCACTTAACAACAACAACATACTATCAATACCTCAGGAAAATTGTTTCTCAAAGAAATTATCACTAGCCCTCAGTTCCCCACCCTGACTGAGTAAAAAAAAAACAAAAGGAAGCAAAGAAGAAAACAAACAAAACATAGTGTAGTGATTTGTAGCTTCCCCAACCAAGTTGGACTCTATGCAGCGTCCTGAATTGTATCATGGAATATATGTCTGATGTTATTGGTTTTCTAATTGAAGAGCTTCCTTCAGCATTTCTTGTAATTTTGGTTTGGTTTTTGCAAATTCTCTAAACTTCTGTTCACCAGGGAATGTCCTAATTTTACCATCGTGTTTGAGAGACAATTTTGCAGGATATATAATCCTTGGTTGGAAGTGTTTTTTGTTTTTCCTTCAAGGCTTTGTATATGTTACCTGATTGTCTTCTTGCCAATATGGTTTCTTCTGAATAATCAGAGCTCAGTCTAAAAAACTCTCCTTTCTAAGTTAGTTTTGGTTTGAACCTAGCTGCCGTTAAGACCTTCTCCTTTAATTTTATTAAGTTTGATTGCAATATGTCTTGGTGTCTTTCTTTTGAGATCTACCCTATGTGTAGTTCAGTGGGTATCTTGTACAGATATCTTTTTGTCTGTCATGACATCAGGGAAGTTTTCTGTCAGCAAATCTTCAACAATTTTCTCTGTATTTTCTGCTACCCCTCTCTTCTGGTACTCCAATCATTTGTAAATTATTCCTCTTGAAAGAGTCCCACATAACTCAATTATTCCTCATTTTTCTTAATTCTTTTATCTGATTTTTCCTCATAAATGCTGGTGTCAGTTGCTTTATATTCAATCTCAATAATTCTATATTCCATTTCCTGTTCTGTTCATTTGACTTTCTATGGAACTGTCTACCTCTGTGATTTTATTGTTAATCTGTTGAATTTCAGATCGTTGTTGCTGTAGCAATTCTTGTAGCTTGTTTAACTTTTCATTTTGTTCTGTTGTGCTTTGTCTAATCTCCATCCTAATTTCTTGAAGAGTTCTACACGTAATTCTTCTGTATTCTGCATCTCATAAATGGAGGAAAGCTTCTTTTCCTGGCATTTTTGTTGTTGTTGTTCTCTGTTTTGAGAGATTTCTGGAGCCATTGTGATCTGCTTCTTTAAATGACTAGACATTGACTGTTGTCTCCAAACCATTGGAAGCTGTTGTGATTTATTTGTTAGGCAATTGCTGTCTAACTTATACATAAGATACAAAATCAATCTAACATATATGTTATAAAATCAAATTTATATGTACATGTGTATATTAATTTGCTTTTTACTGTCCAAGTAGTGTAGTTGTTTGAGCTAGAGTGGTTATTAGAGCCTTAATAATTCTGAAGCCCTGTCACATAATGGTTAGAGAGATGACTGCACCAAGAGATGAAGCAGGAATTTCTGACTCAGTGGAGCGAGTGGAACTCTTCTTACAGTCCTCCCTGGTTTTCCCTCACCAGGTCTAGGAGAAAAGGTCAAGGGTACATATGTAATACATCCCACTTTCAGCCCAGACATTGCTCTAGAATTTAGAGTCTGCTGTAGAGCAGAGAAAGGAGGAGGGGGACAGGCTGGGTTTAGAAGGTGAGGTCAGTGCATAGGATAGGTTTTAGTCATGACAGTTGCAAGTGCCTCTTGGCTGCCTGGATATCCTCTTTAGAGAACTATCTGTCCATCTCCTTTGCCCAATGCTTAACTGAGTTGTTTATTTCTTTTCTTGCTGACATTTTACAGTACCTTGTAGACTACGGAGAACAGACATCACTCTGACATACAATTGCCAAATATTTGTTCTCGTTCTGTTGGTAGTGTTTTAATTCTTTTGACAGAGTCTTTGGATGAGCAACAGTGTTTGATTCTTAGTAGTTCTCATTTATCTACTTTCTGTTGATCATGCTTTGTCAGATTTTGAAGTCTGTCTATGCTTTGTGTTAAAACTTCTATTGTTGATCCTATTTATTCTTGCATGAGCTGTATCATTTTAGGTTTGATATTTAGATCTTTCATCCAGTTTGAGTTGTTTTTTGTCAAAGGTGTGAAAATGGGTCTTGTTTCAGTTTTTTGCAGAAGGATATCAAATTTTGCCAGCACCATTTGTTAAAGAGACTGTTCTTAGTCCAGTTTACAGTCTTAGGGTCTTTGTAGAATATCAGCTGTTCATAAGAGGATGGTGGCATCTATGGAGTCTCAACTCTGTTCCTTCGGTCTATATTTCTCTTTTTGTACCAGTACCAGGCTTTTTTGACTACTGTGATAGTGTAATAGTTTCTAAAATTGGATAGTGAGAGGCCCCCTAGTGTATTCTTCTTCTTTCATAGTGCTTTGATTCTCTGGGATTTCTTCCACTTCCAAACTAAGGTGGTGATTTGTTTCTCCTCTCATTGAAAAATCACACTGGAATTTGTATTGGGATTGCATTGTATGTATAGACTACTTTGGATAAAATAGGCATTTTCACAATGTTAAGTCTTTGTATCCATGAGCAGGGCAGGTTCTCCATTTATGTTAGTCTCTCTTAGTTCTTGCAGTAGGGTCGTGTAGTTCTCTTTGCGTACGTCTCTTATTTCTCTAGTTAAATTTACTTCTAGGTGTTTTATCTTCTTGGGGGCTATAGTAAATGGTATTGCTTAGGTGTTTTCTTCTTCAATGATCCCTTTGCTGTTATAAAGGAATCCTACTGATTTACTTACGTTTATCTTGTATTCTGATACTTTGCAGAACTGTTCTATTAGTTTGATTAGTTTACTTATAGATTCTTTAGGATTCTCTGAGTGTACAATCATGTCATCTGCAAATAGGGAGATTTTACTTCTTCTTTGCAGGTGTGGATGCCTTTTATTTCTTTGTCTTGCCTAGTTGCTTTGGCCAGCACTTCTAGTACAGTGTTGAATACAAGAGGTGAGAGTGGGCATCCTTGTTTAGTGCATGTACTCAATGGGAATTCTTTCAGTCTGTCTCTATTCATGATGATGTTGACCTTTTGCTTTGTATGCCACGCTAGCCAAATGCCATCAAGTCAGATCTGACTCAGATAGATGGCCCTTATTGCACTGAGAAATTTGCGTTCTAATCCTATGTTGCTGAGAGTTTTTAGTATGAATGGGTGTAGGACTTTGTCAAATGCCTTTTCTGCATCAGTTGATAAGAGCAGGTGATTCTTATCTTTTGTGTTATTTATGTGGTTGATCACATTGTTTCTCTGATGTTGAACCTGTCTTGCATCCCTGCTATGAATCCAACTTGATCATGATGGATTATTTTTTTGATGTGTTTTTGAATTCTATTGGTAAGTATTTTGTTGAAGATTTTTACATCTAGGTTCATGGGCGATATTGGTCTGTAATTCTCCTTTTTGGTTATGTCTTTCCCTGGCTTTGGTATCAGGGTTATGCTGGCTTCGTAGAATGAATTTGGGAGTATTCCATCCCTTTCTATGCTGTGAAATACTCTCAGTAGTATTGGAGTTAACTTTTCTCTAACAGCTTGGTAGAATTCTATAGTGAAGCCATCTGGCCAGGACTTATTTCATTGGTAGTTTTTGGATGACTTTTCCAGTCTTGAACTGCTGACCGACTCGATGGCACTTGCCTGGCTTTTTCCAATCTCTTCCTTTGTGATAGGTTTATTAAGTCGTTCTACTTCTCCTTGTGATAATTTTGGTAGGTGATATGAGTCTAGGAATTTGTCCATTTCCTCTAGATTTTCAAATCTGTTAGTACTTTTGATTTCTATTGGATCTGTTGTGACATCTCCCATCTCATTTATTACTCAGGTTATTTGTTGCCTTTCCTGTTTTTCTTTAGTAAGTTTAACTAAGGGTCTATCAATTTTCTTGACCTTTTCAAAAAACCAGCTTTTGGTCTTATCAGTTTTTTCTATTGTTCTTCTGTTCTCTAATTTATTTAGTTCTGCTCTAATCTTTATTATCTGCTGTCTTCTGGTGTCTGAATGGCTCCCCTGTTGCTCTCTTTCTACTTGTTGAAGCCGTAGTGCTAATTTTTTGTTTGGATTCTTTCTTCCTTCTGGATGTGTGCATTTATAGAGATAAATTGACCTCTGAGCACTACTGTAGCTGTATCCCATAAGTTCTGGTAGAAAGTGTTTTCGTTCTCATTGGAATTCATAAATTTCTTTCTTTCATCCTTGATTTCTTCTACAATCCATGGCTTTTTGAGCAAGGTGTTGTTCAGTTTCCATGAGTTCCTGTTTCTATGTTTTTTCTGCTATTGATTTTGACTTTTATGCTTTATGTTTTGAGAAGATGCTTTGCAATAATTCAATGATTTGCATTTCATTGAGAATTGTTTTAAGTCTTAACATTTTCTCTGTTCTAAAAACGGTTCCATGTGCACTGGAGGAGAAGGTGCAGTTTTCTATTGATGGATAAAAATTTCGGTATATGTCAGTGGGGTCTAACTGGTGAATTGTGGCAATAAGATCTTCTGTGCCTTTACTGAGCTTTTTTTAGAAGATCTGCCCAGTGCTGAAAGTGGAGTGTTGAAGTCTCCCATTATTATGGTGGAGTGAGCTATCATGTTTTTCAATGTAGTCAGGGTTTCTTCAACGTACTTAGACATTCTGGTAGTGGGTGCATAAATTTTTAATCTTGTGAAGTCCCACTTGTGTGTTGAACCTTTCAGCAGTACATAGTGATCATCTTTGTCCATGATGGTGGATTTTACATTAAAATGTATTTCATCTGAGGTTAATATTGCCATACCTGCTCTTCTATGTATATAGTTAGCTTGGTATATGTGATTCCATCCTTTAATTTTCAGTTTGTTCACATCTTTAAGTCTAAGTTGAGTTTCTTGTAAGCAACATATAGATGGTTCATGTCTTTCTACACAGATGTGACTCATTGTCTCTTTACTGGAGTTTTCAGTCCATTTACATTCAGTGTAATTACTGATAGCTATGTTTAGTGCTGACATTCGAATCTATTTATTTTTGTGTTGGTATGTTCTTTGTTGCTCTTAAATTTCCCTTCTGGATCATTCTTTATGGGTTGATTTTTCATCCTTTTCAGAGTTGGTTTTGTGTTTGTTGAGACTCCTGTGTTACAGTTCTTGTTTTGATATGCTGCATCTTTATTGTGTGTTGCAGCTACTCCTATAATCCCCATTAATAATCTAAGTTTAAACCCAATTTTAACTCCTACGTATCTTATTAACTTCCTCTCCATCTGGAAGGACTATAACCACTGTAGCATATCCCTCTTTTTAATGCGATGACATCTTAGTTTTTGTGATATGATCACTGTATCCCTTCTTTTAATATTATGGCTTTGGTTGACTTTTGTGCCTTCTCTGAGTGTGTTTCTGGATGTTTTGTCTTGCATTGCCTCCTTAAATATAGATTTAATGGTTTTGTTTTTCTAAGCAAAGAGCTTCTTTCAGGATTTCTTGTAACTTTGGCTTGGCTTTTATAAAGTCTCTAAGTTTCTGTTTATCTGTGAATTTCAATTTCATTTTCATATTTGAAAGACAGTTTTGCAGGATAATTCTTGGTTGGAAATTTTTCTTCTTTAAGGCTTTGAATGTGTCAACCCACATAGTTTCTGCTGAGAATTCAGCTTTGTTTTGTTAGCTTTCCATTTGAGTCTCTCTGCCATCAAGACTCTCTGCTTATGTTTCATTTTGTTAAGCTTGATTTTAATATGTCTTGGTGTCTTTCTTTGGGGTCTATTTTATGTGGCATTTGATACTCATCTTGGATATCTATGTTCCTTTCTTTCATAATATCAGGGAAGTTTTCTGTCAGCAACTCAACAGTAATATTCTCTGTGTTTTTCAGTATCCCTTCCTGTTCAGGAACTCCAATTAGTCATAGATTATTACTCTCAGTAGAATCTCACATGTTTCTCAATGCTTCTTCTGTTTTCTTATTTCTTTTCTGTGATTTCTCCTCATGAATGCTGGTGCCAAGAGCTCTGTCTTCAAGGTTAGTAAGTCTAGTTTCCAGTTGTTCAATTCTGCTCTTTTAGCTTTGAATTGAATTGTCTAATTCTATAATTCTGTTGTCAATCTGTTGGACTTCAGAATGCTGATGTTTCATCAATTCAAACAGCTTCCTTCATTTTTCATTTTGCTCTGCTGCATTTGTGTAATGTCTAGGAGGGCTGTCTATATAATTCTTTTGTACTCAACCTCTGATAGTTTCAGAAAGGCTTCTTCATTTGGGAAGTTCTTTGATTCTTTGTTTTGGGAGTCTTTTAGAGCCATGGATTTTTTTTTTTTTTAATGTTTGATTACGGTCCTTTGCTTATGGGACTTCTAGTGGCTGTTTAGTTTCTCTGGTGTTGCCTTAATAGGAGTGGAGATGCAGTTCTGAGAAGGAAGTTGATCACCAGCCACTTCGATGTACTGCAGAGACTGGGCCTAGTGGAATCTCTGTGGTAGCAGGGTCAGCCTTCTGGCTGCCAAAGACACAGCCCTTCTTATGGAGTCAGTGGAGGCTGTCAGATGACCCTGTGATGTGTACTAATGATATTGGTTGGTAATTTCTGCAGTAGGTTGGATCATCTTTCTTGAGAATAGACATAAATGTAGATCTCTTTCAGGTGGTTGGAGAGGTAGATGTTTTCCAAATTTCTTGGCATAGATAAGCGAGTGCTTCCAGCTCTGCATCCATTTGTTGAGACATCTCAATTGATATCCCATAGATTCCTGGAGTCTTGTTTTTCACCAATACCCTTCAATGCAGCTTGGACTTCTTCCTTTACTACCATTGGTTCCTGAACGTATACCACCTCGTAAAATTGTTGAATGAATATTCCTTCCGTCTTCTTTTGATGCTTCCTGAGTCATTTAATATTTTCTTTGCAGAATCCTTTACTGTTATAGCTCAAGGCTTGACTTTTTCCTTTAGTTCCTTCAGCTTGAGAAATGCAGAGCATGTTCTTTCTTTTTGGTTTTTTATATCCAGGTCTGTCTATATATCATTATAAAACTTTACTTTGTCTTTTCAAGCCACCCCTTGAAATATGTTGTTCTGCTGTTTTACTTTATTATTTCTTCCTTTAGCTTTAGCTACCCAATGTTGAAGAGCAAATTTCAGAATCTTTTGACTTCCAATTTGATGTTTCCTTTCTTTCCTTTTTAATGACCTCTTGCTTTCTTCATGTATGATGCCTTTCTGCAACTTGTCTGGTCTTTGGTCATTACTTTTCAATGCATCAAATCTATTCTTGAGATGATCTGTAAACTCAAATAGGTTATACTCAGGGTTTTATTGTGGCTCTCATGGACTTCTTTGATTTTTCTTCAGTTTCAGTTTGAACTTGAATATAAGCAACTGACTGTTTCTTTTCTGCAGTCATTGCCTGGTCTTGTTCTGACTGATGACATTAAGTTTCCCACAGACTGATTGCTGTGTATTCCATCTGATGAGGTCCACATATATAGTCACATTTATGCTGGTGAAAAAAGGTATTTTAAAAAAGCAAGTCATTGATTCTGCAAAATTTTATTATGTAATCTTCATCATCATTTCTATCACCAAGGCTATATTTTTCCAAACATCTCCAAAATTTGCATTCCAATCACCAGTAATTATCAATGCATCCTTATTGCATGTTTGATCAGTTTCAGACTGCAGGAGTTTGTTAATATTTTTTATTTCTTCATCTTTAAATTTCTGCAAAAATTTGAATAATAATCATGCTAACTTGTCTTCCTTATAGGCATATAGGTATTGTCCTCTCACTGATAGGGTTATGCTTCAGGATAGATTTTAAAGTGTTCTTTTTGACAATAAGTGCAGCACCACACCTTTTCAAGCTTTCGTTTCTGGCACAATAGACCATGTTATATTTCTGATTTATAGTGGCCAATACCAGTTCATTTCAACTCACTAGTGCCTGGGAAATTGGCGTTTATGCATTCAATTTTTTTTATATTGTACTTTAAGTGAAAGTTTACAATCCAAGTCAATTTGCCTTGTAAAAACCCAAACATGTCTATGCAATTCAAGCTGTTCTTCCAACCTTGTGACAGCACACTCTTCCTTTCCACCCTGTATATCCTGTATTCATTCAGCCAACACCTGTTCCCTCCTCTTCACTTCTAGAGAGGAGCTTCTTTGACATCCTCATGTATATACTCAAGCCAAGAAGCACACACTTCACCAGCATAATTCTATGTCTTATAGTCTAGTCCAATCCTAGTCTTCAGTGTTGGCTTTGGTAATGGTTTTAGTCTGGGCTAGTAGAGAGGCCAGAGGCCATGTTTTTTGGGGACTCTGTATGAAGTCGGACCACCAAGTTTGGTCTTTTAGTCGAATTCTAGGTCTGCATCCCCATTTTTCTCCTGCTACATCAGTGACTCCACTTTGTGTTCTCTGTCAGGTGAAATCGGGTGGTGGCTGGGCACCATCTAGTTCTTCTGGTCTCATACTGATGTAGTCTTCCAATTACATATCTCTTTCTGTCTGTTGGGATCATGTTTTCTTCGTGTCTTTGATGTCTTTCATTCTCCTCTGCTCTAGGTAAATTGAGACCAGCTGATGCTCATTAGATGGCAGCTTGCTACTTTTAAAACACACTCACCAAAACAGGATGCAGAACATTTTCTTAAAAAAAGAAAACAAAATTGAGTTATGCTGATTGTCCTTTAGCTATCCCCTGAAACCATGGTTCCCAGATGCTTGACCCTGCTACTCTGACTTTTGAAATGCTTAGTTGTACTTAGAAAACCTGTTAGATTTTGTGTAGCCCAGCAGTGTTAATCTCCCTTCTACTGCAAATATCATCTCTCTGACTCAATGGCACTTGCATTGGCTTCACTATACCTAATTCCTATCTACTATCTAATCTATCAATACCTATCTCCCTCCCTCCTCTCCCTGATGAACATCAAAGATTATTTTCTTCTGTGGTTAAACATTTTTCTGAGTCACTATAATAGTGGTCTCGTATATTATTTATCCTTTTGAAGCTGACTAATTTCACTCAGCATAATGGCTTCTAGGTGACTCCATGTTATCAGATGTTTTCCAAGATTATCATTGCTCTTTACCCTTGCATAGTATTTCATTGTGTGAATATATTATATTTTGTTTATCCATTCATCTCTTCACAGGCACATAGTGCTGTAATAAACATTTGTGTGCATGCATCCATTTGTATGACAGCTCTTACTTCTGTAGGTCATATTTCAAGTAGTGGGATTTCTGGATCATATGGCATTTCTATTTCTAGCTTTTAAAGAAAGCATCAAATCCATTTACAAAGTGGTTGTATAATTTTATACTCTCACCAACAGTATAGAAGGGTTCCAGTCTCTCCACAGCCTCTCCAACACCTATTTTCTTGTTGCTTTTAGATTAATGCCAGACTTATTGGTGTGAGATGGTATCTCATTTTAGTTTTGCTTTGTTCTTCTGTAAGGGCTAGTGATTATGAGATATCTGTTAGCTGCCTGAATGTTTTCTTTGGTGAAGTACCTGTTCATATTCTTTGCCTATTTTCAGTTGTATTATTTGTGTTTTTCTTGTTGAGGTTTTGCTATATCTTGTATATTATGGCATTAGAAGCCAATCAGAATATGGTAACCACTAATTTTTCCCAGTCTGTAGGTAGTCTTTTTACTTTTGGTGAAGTCTTTGGATGAGCATAAGTGTTTGAATTTTTAGGAGTTCTCATATATCTACTTTTTATTCCAGTGTTTATATATTGTTCATAGTATTTGACAATCCATTTATGCCATGCATTAGGCCTCCCAACATTGTACCCATTTTTCTTCCATGATTTTTCCTTTCAGATTTTATATTTATGTCTTTGATCCATTTTGAGTTAGCTTTTGTTCATGGTGTGAGACATGTCTTGTTACATTTTTTTTTTTTTTTTGCACATGGATATCCAGTTTTGCCAGTATCACTTGTTAAAGTGGACTGTGGGCCTTTGTCAAATATCAGCTGCTCATAGATAGATGATTTTATATCTAGATTCTCAATTCTGTTCTATTGGTCTATGTATCTGTTTTTGTACCAGTACCAGACTGTTTTTATTACAATGACAGTGTCAGAAGTTCTCAAGTCAGGTAATGTGAGACATCCCAGTTTATAGTTCTTCTTCAGTAGAGCTTTACTTATCTGGAGTATCTTCCTTTTCCACATGAAGCTGTTGTTTTGTTTCTCCATGTTACTAAAAATTGACATTGGAATTTGTATTGGAATTGCATTGCATCTATAGATTGTTTTGGGAAGAAGAAACATTTTTACAATGTTAAATCTTCCTATCCATGAGCAAGGTAGGCTTCTCCACTTTGTAGTTTCCTTGCAGTAGAGTCTTGTTATTTTCTTCCTAAGGGTCTTTTACATCTCTGGTTAGATTTATTCCTAAGTATTTTATCTTCCTGTGGGCTATTGTGAATGATGTTGACTTGGTGATTTCCTCTTTGATGATCTCTTTGTTGGTGTAAAAGAATCCAACTGATTGATGCATGTTTATCCTATATCCTGATACCTTGCTGAACTCTTCAATTAGGTCCCATTGTGTTTTTGTGGATTCTTTAGGGTTTTCTGTGTGTAACATCGTATTATCTTCAAACAGAGACACTTTGAATTTTTCCTTATGAATTTGGATGCTCTTTGTTTCTTTATCTTGTCTGATTGCTCTGGTTAGAACTTCCAGCACAATGCTGAATGCAAGTGGTAAAAATGGGAATACTTGTCTGGTTTCCATTCTCAATAGGAATACTTTCAGTGTCTCTCCATTTAGGATGATGTTGGCCTTTGGCTTTACATATATATCCCTTATTGTGATGAGGAATTACCCTTCTATTTCTATTTGCTGTGAGTTTTTAACATGAATGGGTATTCGGCTTTGTCAAGTTGTTTTTCTGCATCAATTGATAAAAATCAAGTGATTCTTATCTTTTGTTTCATTTATGTGGTTGAGTGCCTTAATTACTCTGCTAAAGTTGAATGATCCCTGCATCCTGGTATCAATCCTACTTAGTCATAAGAATTATTTTTTTAATTCTATTGATTAGATTTTCTTTGAGGATTTTTGCATCTAAGTCCATTAGAAATATTGGTCTGTAATTTTTGTTTTTGTGCTATCTTTACCCAGTTTTCTCATCAGGTTTATGCTGGTTTCCTACAGTGAATTTGGCTGTATTCCATCCCTTTCTATGTTGTGAAATACCTTTTGTAATAGTGGTGTTAAGTCTTCTCTAAAAGTTTGGTTAGAATTCTCCAGGGAAGCCATCTGGGCCAGGAATTTTTTTGGTTGGGAATATTTAAATTGCTTTTCCAGTTTCTTCTTTTGTGATGGGCTTATTAACTTGTACGACTTATGTTTGTGTTAATTTTTGTAGGTAGTGTGTTTCTAGAAATGTTTCCATTTATTTCAGGTTTCTAAATATACTAGAGTAGAATTTTCCATAGTATTCTGTTATGATTCTTTTAATTTCAGTTGAATCTGTTACTGTATTGCCCATCTCATTCCAGTTATTTGCTTGCTCTCCTGTTTTTCTTTTGTCAGTTTGTCCAGTGGTTTGTTGATTTTGTTGATCTTTTTAAAACAGCAGCTTTTGGTATTGTTAACTTTCAATTGTTCTTCTAATCATTTAGTTTTGCTCTACATTTCATTGTCTGTTTTCTTCTTGTGCTTGAGGCTTCCTTTGTGGCTCTCTCCTTTTTAAACTGTACGGTTAGTTCTTTAGTTTGGGCCCTTTCTGCTTTTTGGATGTGTGCACTTATTGAGATAAATTGACCCCCAAACATTGATTTTATTCTTTCCCATAAATTCTGTTGGGATATGGTTTTATTCTGTTTTGATTCTATGAATTTCTTTTTTCTATCCTTGATTTCTTCTAATACCCCCAAATTTTTGAGGAAGGTCTTCTTCAATTTCCATGGTTTTGATTGCTTAACTAAGCTCTTTTTTGGAATTGATTTCTACTTTTATGGCTATATAGCATGAGAAGATGCTTTGCAATATTTCAGTGCTTTGGATTTTGTTCATACTTGCTTTATGGCCTAATATATGGTCTATTCTGAAGAATGCTCCATGTGCTTTGGAAAATAAGATATACTTGTCTGTTGTTAGGCAGAGTGTTCTGTATATGTCTGTGAGCTCAACTGGATTGATTGTCGCCTTAAGATCTTCCATGTCTTTGTTGAGCTTCTTACTGGATGTTCTGTCCATCACCAAAAGTGGTGTGTTAAAGCTTCCTATGATTGTTGTGGCACTGTCTATGTCACTTTTCAATACTGTTAGAGTTCATTGGAGCATTTAGAAGCTCTATCATTGGGTGTCATGGGTTGAATTGTGTCCCCCAAAAAATATATGCAGCCGTGTGGCTGGGACATGATTCCCAGTATCTTGGGACTGTCCTCCATTGTGTGGTTTCACTAAACTGTATGTTAAAGGGGCTGTAAATTCCTGCATAGAATTACTTCCTTGCTCTGTAGTAGGGGGAGTTTCCCTGGAGTATGTCTTTCCCCACCCTTAAGCTTTTCAGCCTGCAAGAGATAAAAGGATATAGAAACAAAGAGAATTGGGAGTCTTGTCACCATCAAGAAAGCAGCACCGGGAGAACAGCGTGTCTTTGAGACCTGAGGTTCCTGTGCCAAGATGCTCCCTGGACAAAGACTGATGCAATACCGGACTTTCCTCCAGAGCTGACAAGGGGAAAGCCTTCCCCTGGAGTGGACACCCTGAATATGGACTTGCAACCTACCAAACTGTGTAAGAATAAACCTTCCTTTGTTAAAGTCATCCACTCTGTGGCATTTCTGTTAGAGCAGCCCTAGCTGAATAAAACATTGGGTGAATAAGTATTTAATATGATTATGTCATCCTCATGTATTGTCCTTTTAAGCAATGTATAGTGACCTTCCTTGTCCATTGCGGTAGATTTTACTGTAAAGTCCACTTTATCTGAAATTAATATTGCCACTGCTACTCTTTTTTGAATATTCTTATCTTGGTATATATTTTTTCATCTTTTGAGTTGCAGTGTGTATATTTAAATCTAAAATGTGTCCCTTGTAAGAAGAGTATAGACAGATCATGCATTGTTATCCATTCTGCTATTCTTTGTCTCTTTATTGGTGCATTTAACCCACTTCCATTCAATGTAATTAGTGTTAAGTATGAGTTTAGTGCTGTCGTTTTGGTGCCTTTTTTGGTATCTTGTTGACAATCTCTTTGTTCCACTTAATTTTCTGTTTTGAGTCATTTTTCTTTATGGTTTTCTTTTCATCCTTTTCATTGCTGTTGAGTTTATATCTGCTGAGACTTCTTGATCTTGCTTTTTGTCTTGATATGCAGGATTGTTTATTATCTTTGAAGTTACCTTTATATTTACACCTAATGTTCTAAGTTTAAACCAGTTTTTAATTTCTTTGGATCACGTTGGCTTCCTCTCCATCTGAAAGATCTATGAATACATTAATTTCTCCTTCCTTTGGTATAACGTTGTCAACATTTAAATACTGAGATTTCTATTTCCTTTAGTTTTACTTCTGATTTATTTTTGTGTATTCTCTATCCATGTTAATATTTGGACACTCTGTCCTGCACTGTATCTCTGAGTATGTGTCTGAAGTTATTGATTTCCTAACTGAAGAACTTATTTTAGTGTTTCTTATAATTTTCATTTGGTTTTTGCAAATTCTCTAAACTTCTATTGATTTAGGAATATACTAATCTCGCCATCATACTTGAGAGACGATTTGCATAATATATAACTACTGGTTGGCAGTTTTTTTTGTTTCCTTCAAGGCTTTGTATATGTTGCCTCATTGCCTTCTTGTCAGTACAGTTTCCAGTGAGTAATCAGAGCTCAATCTTAATGGCCCTCCTTTGTGCATTATATTTTGCTTAAGCATAGCTGCCTTTAAACACACCTCCTTATCTTTAGTTTTGGTACATTTAATGATAATATGTCTTGGTATCTTTCTTTTGGGATCACCTCGTGTGGAGTTCTATGAGCATCTTCAATAGATAATGTCTTATCTTTCATGATATCAGCAAAGTTCACTGTCAACTTGATTTTCTCTGTATTTTCTGTGATCTACCCCCGTTCTGGTACTCCAGTCGTTCATTATTTGTCTTTGTACAGTCCCACATAACTCTTAGTGATTCCTTATTTTTTAAATCCTTTTATCTGACTTTTTCCTCATATATGCTGGTGTCACTAATTCTGCATTAAGTTGCCTCGATCCTGCTCTTTGACTTTCTATCAAATTGTCTAATTCTTTCATTTTATTGTTAATCTGCTGAATTTCAGATCATGGTTGCTCCAGTATTTCTTACAGACTGTTTAATTTTGCATTATATTCTGCTGTACCTTGCCTAATCTCCATCCTGATATTTTGAGGAGCTCTAAACATTCATTACTCTTTTGTATTCTACCTCCAACAATTGCAGGCAATGTTCTTTGTCTGGAAATTTTTTTGGTTCTTTGTTTGGGTAGTTTTTTAAAGCCATGGTGATCTACTTCTTTAAATTATTACAAATTGATTGTTGTCTCTGAGCCATCAGAAAACAGGTGCAATTTATTTGTTTGGTTATTGTGTCCTACTACATACAAGAATATGTTTAATTTAGCATTTGAGTGTGCAAGTATTCTAGTCATTTGAACTAGATTGATTATCTGAGCCTTAAAGATTCCAATGTCCTGTCATCAGAAGGCTAGAACTGTGAGCTGGCTGAATATGGTAGGCCAAGTTACCAAGTTCAGGGGAGCTGGTAGAAATCTTTTCTTCCCCTTCCTTTGTTTCTCTCTTCAAGTCCAGGAGAACAGAGCAGAGATGGGAGAGAAAAGTGCCAGGAAAATGGAGAGAAATCAAAGAGTAAGAAAGATTTTAAGTCTGCATGATTTCTCAAGAACTTAACTTTTGACGCTGAGGAAAAACTCTGTGGCAGTTCTGTAGGAGCAACTGTCTGAAGCTTCACCTCCCCTCAGAGAAGGATGCACTCCACTCACTGCACTGCTTTTTTGTGTCGCTTCTGACTGCTGCAGTGCCATGGCTCCATTTGACTGGCTAAAGCAGGCCCTTCTGCAGGATGCAGATTTAAATCCGGCTAACATGGTTGCTTCTGGACCTGTTCTCTCCTCTCTGTCACCCAGTTCACTCTCTCAGCTTTCATTTGATAGTAAGTGGTCCAAGAATTGCCAGCATAATTTTTTCAGTTGTTTTTCTGGTTCTTTGTTATTAGAAAGACCAGAAAGCACCTGTGGCTATTCCTCCACCTTAGCTCACCTCCAGGTTTCATTTTTGGGTATTTCTAATTTCCCTAGATTCATACTTTGTACATTCCACTTTCTGAATTATAACGGATGTCTGCAGCTATTTTTTCTCATTTTAAGTTGTGTCATATCAGCAAATGAAAGTCCTGAAAGCTTGACTCTTTCTACATCGTTAAAGTCAGCTCTAATTTTATAAGACAGTTCTTCCCTAGTGGTCTCTTAAGTGCCTTCCAACCTGAGGAGCTCATAATCTGGCACTATATCAAACAATATTCATGAGGTTTTCACTGCCAAATATTTTCAGAAGTAAACTTCTGAGTGTTTCTTCCTAGTTTTTCTTAGTCTACAGGCTAAGCTGGCTGAAACCTGTCCGCCATGGCTGACTCTTCTCATCTCAGAATACTGATAGCATAGCTTCCAGCATCACAGCAATAAGCAAGCCCCCAGTGTACAACAAACTGACAGATATGTCAGGGTAGGGCAATGCATGATATAGTCAATATTTGTCTGCAGCATTATAATTCAAAGGTATCACTTCTTCTTTGGACTTTCTTATTCATTGTCCAACTTTTTCATGCATATGAAGTAATTGAAAACACCATTGCTTGGATCAGACAAACTTTGGTGCTCAAAGTGACATCTTTTCTTTTTAATACTTCAAAGAAGTCTTTTGCAGTAGATTTGTTCAAAATATCATTTGATTTCTTGATTGCTGCTTCATGGCACCTACAAGCATTATTACAGAGCTGTGGAAATAGAAGAAAAGTAATACAAGAGTTATTCACAATTTTCTTAAAGTCAGTAATAGCCATCTTTTCCTTTATTCCACTAAAGTTCAGTTTGTATCAGATGAACATGGAACCATACAGTGATGCAGATGGCAGCACACAGATATGGTATGCATTCAGAGTCTTCTCCAGCCCTTCTAGAAAAACCTAACAGAAGCAGACACTGATATTGCATTTCTTCATCCCTTTTGCACCAACTGTTCCCTTATGTGGATGGAACACCTTTGGCTGTCTTTCAGAGGGCACTATTTTGTTAAATAGAAAGTATGTATATTCTATTTTTTTATTATGATTGAGTGAAAGTATACAAGCAAAATTTCCATGCCTGTCTATCTGTAGCTCCTTCTGCTCTCCTTGCCCATTGACAGCTAACTCCTCCTTTTAGTTCCATACATCTCATATCCTCTTAACAATCTCTTGTCCCCTCCTCTCCCCTCCCTTCTAGTAATAGGCTGCTAGGACAACATCCTATAGATGTGAAGAACCGTAAAGTGCACAACAATATGGTCACTTTGTGTCCCTGAGTACAATCCATTCCTCTTTGTGTCCCTGAGTACAATCCATTCCTGTTTGAAGAGTTGACCTAAGTAATGATTTACAAGCATGGGCAGCATCAGGTCTAGGGGCCAGGCTCCCCGGGTAACTCCCAGGCCTTCAGAAAACCAATTGCAGTCTTTTAGTGGAGTTCTTGAGGTGCACCCCTCTTTGTCATGCACTGCCACTGGGACTTGACATTGTGCACCCCATCATAGCTGTTGGTGGTGGCTGGGCACCATCTGGTTCTTCTGGTCAAATGCTCATACAGTCACCCATTCATATGAGTCCTTCTGTCTTCTGGGCTCATTTTTCCTCATGTCTTTGCTGTCCTTGGTGAACATCTGTTCCAGCTGAGTTGAAACCATTTGATGTACTTCAAATGGCAGCTTGCTAGCTGTTAAGACCCCAGATGCCACTCACCAAAATGTGGTGCAGCAGACTCTCTTAGCAACAGGCTACTTATGCCAATTGGCCTCAAAGTCCCCTGAGAGCATGGTCCCTAGACTTTCACCCCTGCTACTCTATCCTTGCAATATTGGCTTAAGATTAGAAGAGTTTTCAGTTTATGTAGAACTCCAGTTAAGTTTATCTTCTTTCTCATGTCTGCTGTCACTACTTTCACCCAACCAAATTTCTATCAACTATCTTGTCTATAACCAGCCTTCAGCCTCCTTCCTTTGCAGCCATCAAAGTGGTCTTTTCTTCAGTACATGAGTCTATTTTTAAGTTCTTATTGTAGAGGTCTCATACAATATTTGTCCTTTTACCACTAACTGACTCTGTTCAACATGTCTTCCGGTTGAACCCAGGTTATGAGATGCTTCCTAAAATCATCACTGTTCTTTAAAATCATTGCGTAATGTTCCATTGAATACATAAACCATAGTCTGTTTCTCTGCTCATCTGTTGTTGGGCATTTGGGTTGATTCCTTCTTTTTGCTATTGTGAACTATGCTGCAATAAACATTCATGTGCATATGACTGTTCATGTGACTGTCCTTGATTCTGCAGGATATATTTCAAACAGTGGGATTACTGAGTTAAATGGTATACCTATTTCTAGCTTTTTAAGGACATGCCAGATCGCTTTCCAAAGAGGTTGTACCATTCTGCAATCCCACCAGCAGTGTAGGAGAGTTCCAATTTCTCCAGTCTCTCCACCATTTGTTATTTAGTGTTTTTTGCATCATGGCCAATCGTTGGAGTGAGATAGTACCTTATTGTAGTTTTGATTTGGATTTCTTTAATAGCTAATGATTGTCAGCATTTCCTCATATATCTTCTGGCTACCTAGGAGTCTTCTTTAGTGAAGTATCTGTACATCTCCTTTGCCCAGTGCTTAATTGGGGTATTTACCCTTTCCTTGTTGATATTTTGCAGTACCTTGTAGATTATAGAAATCAGATGTCAGTCTGATAAATAGTTGCCAAATATTTTTTCCCATCCTGTACATTGTCTTTTAGTTTTTCTGATAGTCTTTGGATGAGCACAAGTGCTTGATTCTTAATAGTTCCCACTTATCTATTTTTTCTTCTGTTGATCACATTTTGTCAGATTTTGAAGTCTGTCTAAGCTGTATATTAAAACTTCCATCGCTGATTCTATTTTTTCTTGCATAATCTTTATCATTTTAGGTTTGATATTTAGGTCTTTGATCCCATTTGAGTTAGTTTTTGCGTAAGATGTGAGATGTAAGTCTTGTTGCAATTTTAAGCAGATGGATACCCAATTTTGCCAGCACCATTTATTAAAAAGACTGTTTTTACCCCAATTTACAATCTTAAGGCCTTTGTTGAATATCAACTGTTCATAGGAGGATGGTGGCATCTCTGGGGTCTCAACTCTGTTGCATTGTTCTATATGTCTCTTTTTGTACAAGTACCAAGCTGTTTTCACTACTGTGGAAGTGTAATTGGTTCTAAAGTCAGGTAACGAGAGGCCCCTCTTCAGTAGTGCTTTCTTATCTGGGGTTAAAGGAAGGAAGCTACAGATAAGAAAATTATTACTAAAGACAAGGAACAAAGTGGGGAGAGTTACTCTTCCTGACCTTAAAACCTACTACACTGCCACAGTAGTCAAGACAGCCTGCTACTGACACGAAAATAGACACATAGACCAATGGAACAGAGTCAAAAATCCAAGTATAACATCATTGACTTATGAACATCTGATATTTGACAAAGGCCCAAAGACAGTGACTTGGAGTAAAGACAGTCTCTTCAACAAATGGTGTTGGTAAAATTAGATATCCACTTGCAAAATAAGTTTCAGTTGAGCTTCCAAACTAAGACAGACTAGGAAGAAGGACCTGGAAGTCTACTTTTGAAAGGAATTAGCCAGGGAAAACCTTATGAATAGTAGCTGAACACTGTCAGGTGTGTTGCCCCAAAGTGAGCCCCCCCAGGTTGGAAGACACTCAGAAGACGACTGGGGAAGAGTTGCCTCCTCAAAGTAGTAGATCTTAATGATGTGGATGGGGTAAGGGCTCTGGGATCTTCATTCATTGATCTTATACAACTCAAAATGAGAAGAAACAGCTGCAAACATCCACTAGTAACCGGAACATGGAATGTAAGAAGCACGTATCTAGGAAAACTGGAAACTGTCAAAAATGAAATGGAACACATAAACATTAACATCCTAGGTGTTAGTGAGCTGAAATGGACCAGTTTTGGCCATTTGGAATCTGACAATCATATGGTTTATCATGCTGGGAATGAAAACTTGAAGAGGAATGGTATTGTGTTCATCATCAAAAAGAACATTTCAAGATATGTCCTGAAGTACAATGCTGTCAGTGGTAGAATAATATCCATACACCTACAAGGACAGCCAGTTAATACAACTATTATTCAAATTTATGCAGCAAGGCCAAAGATGAAGAAGTTGAAGATTTTTACCAGTTTCTGCAGTCTGAAATTGGTTGAACATGCAATCAGGATGCATTAATAATTACTGGTGACTGGAATGCAAAAGTTGGAAACAAAGAAGAAGGATTGGTAGTTGGAAAATATGGCCTTTGTGATAGAAATAATGCTGGAGATCACATGATAGAATTTTGCAAGACTAATGACTTTTTCATTGCAAATACCTTTTTGAACCAACACAAACAGTGACTGTACACATGGACCTCTCCAGATGGAATGCACAGGAACCAAATTGGCTACATCTGTGGAAAAAGATGATGGAAAAGCTCCATATCAGCCGTCAGAACAAGACCAGGTGCTGACTGTGGCACGTATGATAAACTGCTTGTATGTAAATTCAAATGGAAACTGAAAAAGTTAGAACAAGTCCACCTTGACTATATACCCCCGAGTTTAAATACCACCTCAAGAACACATTTGATGTGTTGATCACTAACAGCTGAAGACCAGACAAATTGTGGAATGACATCAAAAACATCATCCACGAGGAGAGCAAGTGGTCATTAAAAAGACAGGAAAGAAAAGACCAAATTGGATGTCAGAGGAGACTCTGAAACTTGCTCTTGAATGTGGAGCAGCTAAAGCAAAGTGAAGGAACGGTGGAGTAAAAGACCTAAACAGAAGGTTTCAGAGAGCAGCTCAAGAAGACAAAAGAAAGTATTATAATGAAACGTGTAAAGAGCTGGAAATGGAAAACCAGAAGGAAAGAACACATTCTGCATTTCTCAAGCTGAAAGAATTGAAGAAAAATTCAAGCCTTGAGTTGCATTAGTGGAGGATTCTACTATTAAACGACTCAGAAAGCATCAAAAGAAAGAACTGGTAATGTTCAGCCATTTGAAGTGGTAGTATATGATCAGGAACCAGTGGTACTGAAGGAAGAAGTTGAAGTTGCATTGAAGGCATTGTCAAAAAACAAGACTCCTGGAATTGACGGAATATCAATTCAGATATTTCAACAAATAGATGCAGTGCTGTAAGTACTCATCCATCTATGCTGAGAAATTTTGAGGACAGCTACCGGGCCAATTGACTGGAAGAGATCCATATTTATGCCCATTCCAAAGAAAAGTGATCCAACAAAATGTGGAAATTCCCAAGCAATATCGGTGATATCACATTCAAGTAAAATTCTGCTCAAGATTATTTAAAAGCGACTACAACAATATATTGATAAAGAACTGCCAAAAATTCAAGGTGCATTCAGAAGAGGCTGTGAAACCATGGGTATCATCACTGATGTCAGATTGATCTTGGCTGAAAGCAAAGAATACCAGCAAGATGCTTACTTGTGTTTCATTGACTATGTAAAGCATTCGACTCTGCGGATCATACTAAACTATGGCTAATACTGCAAAGAATGATCTAATTGTGCTTTTAAGGAATCTGTTTATGGATCAAGAGGCAGTCACGTGGACAGAACAAGCAGACACTGCACGGTTTAAAGACAGGAAAGACATGTGTCGGGGTTATATCCTTTCACCATACCTTTTCCATCTGTATGCCAAGCAAATAATCCAAGAAGCTGAATTCTACAAAGAAGAACCAGGCATTGGGCTTGGAGGGCGACTCATTAACAACCTGTGTTATGCAGACAACATCACCTTACTTGCTGGAAATGAAGAAGATTTGGGGCATTTACTGATGAAGATCAAATACAACATCCTTCTGTATGAATTTTACCCCAGTGTCAAAATCCTCACAGCTGGACCAGTAAGCAATGTTGTCATAAATGGAGAAAGGATTGAAATTGTCAAGGATTTCATTTCACTTGAGTCCACAATCAATGCCCTGGGAAGCAGCAGTCAAGAAATCAAAAGACACAAATCTGCTGTAAAGGACATCTTCAAAGTATTCAAAAGTAAGGATGTCACCTTGGTGACTAAAATGTGCCTTACCCAAGCCATGATATTTTTAATCACATCATATGCATGCAAAAGCTGGACTATGAACAAAGAAGACAAAAGGATTGATGAGTTTGAATTGTAGTGCTGGAGAAGAATGTTGAATGTACCATGGACTGCCAAAAGAACAAACAGATCTATTCTGGACGAAGTCCAGCCAGAGTGCTCCTTGAAAGCCAAGACTGCAAGACTGTGTCTTACATACTTTGGACATATTGTCAGGAAAAGTCATTCCCTGGAGAAGGACACCATGATTGGTAGAGTGGAGGACCAGTGAAAAAAAGGAAGACGCTTGACGAGATGGATCAACACAGTGGCCGCAACAATGAGCTTAAGCGTAAAAATGATTATGGATGTAGTGTAAGACCAAGCAGTGTTTTGTTCTGTTGTTCACAGGGTCGTTATTAGTTGGAGCCAACTCAACAGCACCTAACAACAACACCTGCAAAAAAATGAAACAAGACTCTTATCTCATACCATGCACAAAAACTAGTTCAAAATGGATCAAAAAGCTAAATATAAAAGCCCAAACAATAAAATTCTTGGAAGGAAAACTTCGAAAGATTATGGAAGCACTAATTCATGGCATTAACGGTTTACTAAAAACCAACAACAGCCTTCAATCATCAGAAATGAAAATAGATAGTTTCGAACTCTTAAAAGTTTAAACACGTAAGCTCGTCCAAAGCCTTCATCTAAAGAGTAAATGGACTATCTGCGGTGTGGGAACAAATATTTACCCACTATTCTTCTGACTGCTGCCTAATCTCTCTAATCTACAACACACTCAAAAACCAAAACAAGAAAAAGACCAACAACCCAATTAAAAAAAATGGGCAAAGGACATGAAAAGGTACTTTACCAAAGAAGACATACAAGTTGCTAGCAGATACATACAGAAATGTTCACAATCGTTAGTCAGAGAAATCCAAATCAGCACCACAATGAGATATCATCTCACCCCAACAAAGCTGACAATAATCCAAAAAACATAGAATACTAAATGGTGGAAAGTATGTGGAGAGATTGGAAGTCTCCTGCATTGTTGGTGGGACCAGTAAAATGTTTTAATCACTATGGAAATCAATTTAGCACTTTCTTAAAAAGCTAGAAATAGAAATACCATATAATCCAGCAATCCCACTCCTTGGACTGTATCCCAAAGAAATAATGGATACCACTCAAACAGATAGCTGCATGCCAATGTTTATTGCAGCTCTCTTCACAATAGTAAAACATTGGAAGCAACCTAGATACCCATCATCAGACAAATGATTAAACAGACTGTGGTAACTCATACCATGGAATACTACACTGTAATAAGAAACAATGATGGCTTAGAGAAATACCTGTCAGTGTGGGACCAGCTAAACTACGCTGAGTAAAATTAGCCAAACAGAAAAGGCCAATTTTTGTATGAGACCATTGCAACAAGGATGTAACTAATCATTTAAGCACAGTAGAAAACAGTATTTGGTGGTTACAAGGGGAGGAGGGAAGGAGAGGGATGTTTTACAAATTGGATGGTGGTTAGGATTAGGGATGGGTATAGGATGTGACAGCATGCACCAGAAGTGGGGTACCCACAACTACTCAACTTCAAAACCAAATTATCCCCTTAATGTGGACCACCTCTTCGGAAGAACAGAGAAATAGGGTCTGAGATCAGAGGTCCACACTCTCAGGGGGCATCCAGACTAACTGGGATACCCAAGGTTTTTCTCTGTCCATCTCTCAAGATACTGCTTCACATACCACCTGGGTGAGTGGTGACTGGGGTCTTAAAAGCTAGCAAGCTGCCATTTAGATAACATCAAGTGGTCCCAGTTCACATGGACCTGAGACAAACTGAGGACGGGAGAAATATATGACCCCACTCAATGGAAGGCGCCATATGAGCCATGGCCTGCTTCAGCATAGGACCAGAAGACCTAGATGGTGCCCAGCCACCACTAATGACAGCCTGGCTGGGGTATGCAGAATGAAAGTCCAGACACAGCAGGTGATAGAGCAGAGGGCAGAGCTAGAACTCTACCAAAAGACCATACTTGATGGGCCTTCTGAACAGAGGGTCCCCTAAGAATGTGGCCTCCAGACTCTTTAACCCCAAACTGCATCCAACAATGGGGCTAGCTCCCCAGACAAAGACTGACCTGGACCGTACAAAACAGAGTGATATTGGAGATGAAGAAACATGTAAAAATGTACATGGGGTTGTCTGAAGGTCACTTTGTTGTGGCAGAGTTGATGGGTGAGGAAGGCCAGACTTTTATCAAGTTGTCATAGTAAATTCCAAACAAAAGGGGAAGCATACTGTCAAGTGGGTGGGGAGGGGGGGCAGCTAAAATAGAATAGAGGTGGAAGTTCTGGCTGTTACGTGGCAACATAATTTAGACAATAAAATTGTTCTTAATTCATAATAAAAAGAAAAAATAAAGAGACTTTAAAACAACTGTCTTAAATATAGCTAAAGGATTAAAGTAAAACAATGTACAGAAAAATGAGAATACTAATCAAGAGATGGAAATTGTAAAAGTTAATGAAACAGAAATTTTGGAGCTGAAAATTCCCATAACTGAAATGAAAAATCACTAGAGGGTTTCAACATCAATTTGAGTAGACAAGAAAGATAATCAGTGAATATGAAAAGAGGCTAACTGAAGTTACTGTGTCCGAGGAACACAAAGAAAACAAAAGAAGCAAAGTAAACCGAGCCTAAAAGATGTGTGAAACATCATCAAATGGATATACATATGCATTTTAGAAATCACAGGAGAAGAGATAGGTAAAGGGGCAGAAAGAATATTTGAAGAAATAATAACTGAAAACTTTTCCAATTTGATGACACATGAATTTACATATCAAAGAAGCTCAATACACTCCAGTTAGGAGTGTGGCTACAAAAGTAGCCACATCTAAATACATTATAATCTAGCTGCTGAAAGAGAAAGATATGTCAAAACGTGAAATGTAAAAAAAGCAAAATGATAACTTGCATACATACTGTTATTGTTGTCATTAGGTGACATTGAGTCATTTCCAACTCACAGCAGCCCTAATGTGTGACAGAACAAAATGCTGCCCTATCCTGCACCATGGTCACAATTGTTAAGCCCATTGTTGCAGCCACTTATGTCAATTCATCTTGTTGAGGTTCTTCCGCTTTTTCACTTGTCTTTTACTTTACCAAACATTCTCCAGAAATTGATCCCTTCTGGCAACAAATCCAAAGTATGTAAGATACAGATGTTATAACACTTATTTAATTAATGTATTTATGTTATAAACAAGTTATTTATGTGTGTATTTATATACAAGGACAGGCAGGTAAGTTCATGAACTCATCCTAGAAAAAGCGCGACATACCTCGTTGCTGGATATCACTATGGTCACGTTTGAAGTATTCTCCTTGAAAAACTATGCACTGAAACCTGTGCCTACTCCACCCTTCAAGGCAATTTTGAAACTCTTTCCGGAACAGCTATCAGAGCTGTCATCCTATTACTCCTTGATAGCTTGAGTGTCTTCAAAATGTCTTGCTTTCAATATTTCTTTTGCCTTTGGGTAAATAAAAAAGTCATTGGGTGCCAGATCAGATGAGTAGGGAGAGTATTCCAATAGTTATTTGTTTACTGGCTAAAAACTCCCTCACAGACAACTATACAATAAAGTTCACAAAATTTCCACAGTACCACCGTGCAAAACAGCCCTTCCAGAAAGAGATCCAAAATTACATTGAAGGGTGGACTAGGTGCTGGCATTGGTACATAGTTTTCAAGGAGAGTATTTTGAAGGTGACCATAGTGCTATTCAGCAATGAAGTATGCAGCACTTAGGACAATTACATTTTCAGGCAATCCTCAGACCTCTTATGTATTGAGTAAATGCTATGTCTAGCCATTAGATTTTATGTTCTACATTTTTTTATATCTATATAAATATTTATAGAGCTCAAATAGGCTTATACCAATTGTAATGGCTAAGACTGTGTGTCAGCGAAGATGGGCCATGTTTTGGCAGTCCTGTGTTGCTGTGGTCACTTCTCTGTTGGGATCTGAAACATGATCATTCCCGTGATGGAATCTGCTGTGAATAGCCAATCAGCTGAAGGAGAGTATCCTTAAGCATGCAGCCTGCATAAAATGTGGGCAAACATTCAAGCAGGCCCCAGGGAGCTTTTCCTTATTCTGGATCCTGCAGCTGGCTCATGTTTCTCTGATCTCTGGTTCTTAGGACTTAAGTTAGTAGTTTACCTGCAGTCTTGCCTGCTTACCTAGGGATTCATTGACATTCAGAGCCTGTGAGCAACAGCCTTGTTCTCTGGCCTGCCAGTCCTGGGTTCACCAGCCCCTGCAGCTATGTGACTCAGGAGAAGCCTCTTTCCTAACTCATTGACTTGGGACTTTACAGCCTCTGCAACTTTGTGAGCCATAACTTTGATATAAATCTCTTGCTCTCTCTCTGTAGGTTCAGCGGCCCTAAGTTCATATATATACATGGTTTACTGGTTTTATTTCTCTAGAGAACCCAGTAGAAGACATATGTCCCTGAAAGTGGCTCTAGAGCAACAAAGTTATAAAAACACATTTTCTAAATTATGTCTCAAGTCTGGCTTGTCTTAAAGATGTTGATGACTCTCCTTATAGTAGCAAAGAGGGCACTGCTAATCCATAGCATGAGGTGGCAATCCCATCACATAGAATGTCGCCACCAATAGATTTGGTTTCAGTAAAAGATGAAGGCCTGGGTGATTGCATGGATGATAAATTTCTACAGTTTTGTCACAATTAGAAGCATAAGAAAGCTGATTGGTTGGTCCAGCTTTTACTAGACAAACTTGTAAAAGAAAGAGATGTGTTCAGGGCTTCAGAGTCAAAGGTCAAGTGTTGAATAAACAACCTTAAAGTTTCCACTTCTGCCTCGAAAGAATGTCTTATTTCATGTAGTACAGAACTGACACTCTCAACAACAAAACACAGTGTTATTGTAAGAGTGGCTGAATTACAATGCTAACTCTACTGCCCCAAATTAAGAGATGCCTAAAGTTAAACCACAGACATTGATTGGGAAGAAATGGGATCCTGAAACCTGGAATGGAGATATATGGGCAGATAATCAAAAAGCAGAAGATCATGAGCCCCTAAACATCAGTGAATCACTCCAGCCTATGGAAACATTGGCCCCTCCACTCCCAACTGATTAACCCTACTGCATCTAAAGTGCCTTAGTCTGAGACATTACCTCGGATATCACCTGAGGTAGATGCTTTACAAAACAGCACCAAATGTTCTCAAAACATTTTCCCACTGATTTTTGGTTTATAGATCTATATCTAGCCTTAAAACCCTGCAAGACCCAAAAGGTGAAGTTCAAAGTGTAACCCAGGAAGAGGTATGCTGTACTCTAAAGAACTGCTCAACTTTCTTAATATGTACAAATAGAAAACTGTGTAATATGTGTAGGAATAGCTATTAAGGGTATAGGATAACAGTGCAAGGAACATAAAGATGGATCAGTCTGAGTTTATTCACATTGGCTCTTTATTCAAACACAGGATCTTTATTCAATGTTTCAGCTTGAGAAGTTAGGAAAGGACCTAGCAGTTTATTTGGTTGTGTTGCTGAACATGATTATGTGGTAGCTTACACTAAATTGAGTTAAAGTACTAGACCTGAGTTGGTATACTGTAGTAAAAGGTATCTGAAGGTTTATGGAAGTTGGCATGTTAAAGGGGATTTATTAGGATAGACCTACAGATCCACACATGTAGTGCCCAGAGGGCACACTTTTTAACACATTGGCAAGCAACAAATTTAAGAAGGGAGCCACAGCATCCTTGAAGACTGTTGTAAGTCATCTAGTGCTGCTGTAACAGAAATACCACAAGTCGATGACCTTAGCAAAGAGAAGTTTACTTTCTCACATTCTAGTAGGATAGAAGTCCAAATTCGGAGAATCAGCTCTCAGGGAAAGATGTTTCTGTTGAAAACAAACCATCAAGTTGTTGTAAAGTTGCCCTGAAGCTGCAAGAATCATTTGAATTCCACACGAATGTGTCAACCCCTAGAGAATCTGATGAACACAAGTACGTAACCTCCAGGCACCAGTCTGTGGTCTGAAAACTCTGGAATGGAAACTACACAGATTATACAAAAGTCAGAAAAGGAACCCAGCTGCTTGATCAGCATCCAGATTGATAAACAGAAAATTAGTAGTGCCCAGAAGACTAATTCATGCCCTTTTCCAGCCATTACTTCTCTGGGGTAAACTCTATTTTGACTTTTCAAATGAACACTGATTTTGTCATTTTCTTTCTACTTTATACAAATGAAATCAAATTGTACATTTCCTTTTGTATTTGCTTTTCACACTAGACCCCATTTTTGTGAGATTAATCCATATTAGTGTATGGAATTATAGATTCAAGTTATCATTCCTGTAAGTGTTCTACTGTGTGAATTTACCAAAATTTGTGCATCCCTTCCACTGAAGACGGATGCTTGGGTTTCCAATCTGGGGCTTTTTTGAGTGTTACTACTCTGAATACTATGCTGAGTAAATAAGCCCTTAGTATGTATCTTGGTGCCATATGAACAGCTTTAGTAGACGCTTTCAAACAGGCTTCAAAAGTGGCTGTACCAATTTACATCCCTGGAGTGACTCTACATTTCATTTTCCTCTCTTTAAGCCATAGCCCATAAGTAAGTCTCAATTTTCTCATCAGTGAAAGAGTCAAAAACAGACTGAACTCACAGACTGCTGTGACAGAAAATATTTATTTGTCAAGGGGCAACCACTGTGGTTGGCTTAGGGCAAGCAGATAATAAATGCCTTACTATTTGTTTACTGATCAACTAAATAGTTAAGAAACAGAGGCCCGTGTCTTTCTCGAAACAGAAGTGATTATACCTATGTAATTTTTTGGTGGCTCAGTGGTAAAATTCTTAACTGCCATCTGGGATTCTGGGTTCAACTCCTGGCCAAAGTACCTCATGTGCAACCATCCTAGTAGTGGAGGATTGAATGTTCTTCAGATGATGAACAGGTACAAGTGGAACTTTCATATTTAAACAGACACAGAAAAAATATTTGGTGCTCTACTTCTGAAAATAAGTCAATAATTGAAAACCCCACAAATCACAACAGTCTGATCGAAATTGATTTGGGGGATGACACAGGGCTGGGCAGCAATTTATTCCATTATGTATGGAGTCACTATGAATCAGGGGCCAATTCAACAGCAACTGACAACAATTTTTGTTATACTTTTCTTCTTCTTATCTTACTTAAGTGAATCCTTGAAATTCTTTGTTGAAGGCAGAGCTGTTCCATTTGCAGCTGTGCAAAGAATGAAAAGATATCAATCTTTGGTGTTTTGGTCTGTCAGTCTATAATTGCCTTGGATATCTAAATTATTGTCATATAAAAGCCTTTTTAATTTTTTGACTTTTCTTCTCATCTTGAATTTTAATACATGATTTGCTAAGATTACCTAGCACCTGGTCCCATAGACAAGTATGAATATAAAGAAAATGAATATAGATTAAAAGAAATGAGATGAAAGAAGTCCAAAATACTGTACAAATTTGAATATCTTCCTTCTTAAGTAAATTCAAAAGTGAAAAAGCATAATCAGAAATAGATAATGATTTTAGAGAGACAGTTTTAATAACTGCATCTGTATTCTCTTCTGATGTTGAACTCATTTCATCTTTCAGTTGATTTCTAAAATAATTGAAACTGATTGAAAGAAATATAAATCTTCAATAATCTTTTTCTTTCAGATGTTTTAGAAGAAGCAGCTTAAAGGATTCTTTGCCAGAATTATAAACTTTGTAGATTTCTCAGTCATTTGCAAAAGTCAGCTAATATTTTTTTATTTGGAATTTGGAAATATTTATGTCTAGATAAAAGAATTTTCACGTGAATGACAAAGATTTTCGTAGTAATGCCAAAGATATTTTAATCCAAGGAAAGAGAGTGGAGTCAGCTTCCCTCTCCCACTAGCTATACACTGAGCTTCTTTCTATCTTTAATGTTAGGGTTCTCATTCACTGGCTTCACTGATTAGTTACACCCTGTAAGTGAAAATACAGTAAATGCCCCTGATATTAAAGCTCAGCTGATGAAAACATAATTATTTCTTAATGATCCAGAAATGCTCATAATTAAGAGTAACCATTATGCAAATGATTTCCAAAATGTTTAGTTGTTTGAGACTTAATAGTCTAATATACCAGAGGATCCCCAGAAGACATGCCCCCAGACTCTTGGTTAGTCCAGAACTCAAACCACTTGCAAAGCAAAGCCTTCAGAAAGAGATTAGATTGGACTAAAAGATATAAACTGATACTGGTGAAGAGTGTGCTTCTTGGCTCGAGTAGATACACGAGACTAATCGGACAGCACCTGTCTGCAGGCAAAATGAGAAAGCAGAGGGGTAAAGGAGCTGGTTGAATGGACATGGGAAATACAAGATAGAGAAGAAGAGCATGTTGTCACAGTGTGGGGAAAGGAACTAGGATCACATAACAAGAGACTGTCATCTAAGGGGTAAGAGCACATGATAGTACACTTAGCAGTTTTTCCTTATTCAACATTACCAGTGGTGCTATGCATTGCACTCAGTTCAAGATTGAATAGAAGGAGACTGAAAATGAAGAATAGGTAGGGCACCTAGGAGAAAACCTTAAGGGCAGAAGTATACAACAAACAGAAAGAAAGTGGTCCACAGTGTCACTTGCCCCCAAGAAGGTCATTATATGTAGGTGTTCTAAACAAATCCCGGAATGCTTACTGTACTTTCTGCTTTATTAATCTTCCCCGTTCCAGTTTTGTCATCTGATGCTGCACCTCTGGCTTCTGCTCTAGATGAATGTCGTTCACTTGAGTTAAGAGGCTACACAGTTGTCCAAGGCATCACTAATCAGTGGCTTTGGATTTTAGTATCACTTTTAGCAACTTATATTACCTCAGAAACAATTCCCTGAACTTACATTTTAGTCTCTTTCCTGATTGATCTATTAAGATTAAGCTCAATTTAAACATTAACAATTCCAACAATCAATATTGTAACTTATCACAATAGTTACTACCTTGGCTATTTTAATTAAAATCAGCAGGAAAGGAACTGGGCTCATGCAAATAAAGCCTGGAGCGATGAGAGGATTGAGTCACAATGGACTGAGTAGTAAGGACAACTACTGTCTTTCATAATTTCTTTCCTATTTATTATGGCAAAAGGAGCTATCTCTGAAACCATTTTTGCCAAAGAGAAATGAAACTTAGCTGACTTTTACCCTGTTCTTTGGTCTCCCGTGTGTGTTGTTGGATTATGTAAACAAAATTACGTTTACATTATAACAAAAAAGAGAGACTTAAAAGAAAATGTAGTTACAGATCTTCCACATGGAGAGTAAGTCAGGGTCACACAAAGAAATTAAGGACAGTTTAAATTTAGAAAAATAGCGGTAAATATTAACGTAATAACAAAGGAAACTATCCTATGCATAGAAATAAAAACATAAGAAAAACATGAAGTCTTAGCAAATGCAAAGCCACTATCTTTGAAAATGAGGATAAGAAAACACATAAAGACTCAGAACACAAAATTAAATGCAAAAAATAAATAATCTATAACACATACAAAAAGACATCAAACTCATAGCTGTCAGCAATTATACTGAATGAAAATGATTTAAATACACCAATAAAGAGATAGACGGTGACAAATTGCATAAAAAAATGACCTGCATACAGGAGACACACCTTAGATTTAAAGACATAAATAAAATAAAATTCAAAGGATGGAAAAAAAATATATCAAGGTAACAATATTCAAAAAAGAGCAAGAGTGGCAAAATTAATCTCTGACAAAACAGATTTTAAAGTAAAATCCACCACACTGGATAAGGAAGGGCACTGTATATTGATTAAAGAATCAGCACTCCAGGAGGACACAACCACATTAAATGTCAAATCATCCAATGAAAGAGCTCTAAAACCAATAAAACAAACACTAACTGAATTGAAAAATAGACATAGACAGCTCCACTATAATTGTAGGTGACTTCAATAGAGACTTATCTCGAAAATAACTCAAAGACATGGGAGGTCTAAATGTCACAATCAAGCAACTTGACTTCGTAGACATACACAGAATATTCTACCCCACAACAGCCAATTGTATTTTCTTTTCCAGGACACATGGAACATTCTCCAGGATTGACCACATATTAGGCCACAAAGCAATCCTTAACAAAATTCAAAGTATTGAAATATTACAAAGAATCTTTTCATACTCATATCTCATACCTTACACAGAAACTAACTCTAAATGGATCAAAGACCTAAATATCAAACCTAAAACAATAAAAATCATGCAAGATAAAATAGGATCAATGATGGATGTTCTAATACACAGCTTAGGCAGACTTCAAAATCTGACAAAGCAAGCACAATTAATAGAAGAGAAAATAGACAAATGGGAACTACTAAGAATCAAACACTTTCCTCATCCAGTGACTATCAAAAGAGTTAAAAGACCACCTACAGAATGGGAAAATATGTTTGGTAACTATGTGTCGGACAGTCTTCTGATCTCCATAATCTACAAGGTTCTGTAAAATATCAACAAGAAAAAGGAATATAACCCAATTAAGCAATGGGCAAAAGAGATGGGTAAACACCACAAGAGAGGACACCCAGGCAGCCAAAAGACATATGAAAATATGCTCACGATCATTAGCTATCAGAGAAATCCAAATTGAAACTATAATGAGATATTGTCTCATCCCAACAAGATTGGCCATGATTCAAAAAATGCAAAACAACAAATGCTAGAGAGGCTGTGGAGAGATGGCAACTCCTCTACACTGCTGATGGGATTGCAAGTTGGTACAACCTCTTTGGAAAGCAATCTGGCACTTCCTTAAAAAGTTGCAAATAGATATACCATTTGATCGTGTAATTCCACTGCTTGGAATTTATCCTTCAGAAACAAAGGCTGTCACAGGAACAGACACATGTACATGAATGTTTATTGCAGCACAGTCCTTAATAGCTAAAAGATGGAATTAACCCAGATGCCCATGAAAAGATGAGTGGATAAACGAAGTATGGTATATATACTCAGTGAAACACTGTGCTATGATAAAAAACAAAGTAGATTTTAGAAAATATCCCATTACATGGTTTCAATTGGAAGACATTATGCTGAGTGAAATCAGTGTCCAAAAACAAGTATTGTATGAGACCACTGTTATGAGGACTTAAAAATAGAATTATCTACATAAGAAGATAACTTTGTTGGCTACAAGGGTGGGGTGTGAGAGTTTATCATAGGTGTGATAGCTGATAGATATTAGAAATTTTATTCATTTATTGTAATAAAGAAAGGGAAAAATAAGTTGCTGAAAACTCAAAAAAAAATAAAAAGAATTTTTTCATACCATAAAGCCATAACGAGTAAATCAATAACAGAAAACAGAAGGGGGAAAAAAAAAATCAAATACTTGGAAACTGAATAACCCTTCCTCAGGAAAAGACTGGATTATAGAAGAAATCAAGTATGGAATAAAGAAATTCATAGAATCAAATAAGAATGAGAACACGTCCTACCAGAACCTATGGAACACAGAAAAAGCAGCACTCAGAGGTTACTTTTTCTCAAAAAAGTGTACACATCCAAAAAGAAGAAAGTGCCCAATCAAACTTTATAACTCAAACAAATAGAAAGAGAACAGCAAAAAAAAAAAAAAAAAAAAGGCTTGGGCAACAGAAGAAGCCAAGTAATAAAAATTAGAGCACAACTAAGTGAATTAGAGAATAGAAAATTGATCAAAAGAGTTAACAAGACCAAAACCTATTTGTTTGTTTGTTTTTTAAAGACCAAAAAAATCAATAAACCAGTGGCCAAAGTGACATGAGAAAAACAGGAAAGAAAGCAAGTAACTAGAATAAGAAATAGGATGGGTGCTATCACAACAGATACAACTGAAATTAAAAGAATGGTAACAGAATGCTATCAAAAATTGTACTTCAAGAAAGTTGAAAACCTGGAGAAAATAGACAAATTCCTAAAAACACCCTAACAACATTCAAAGAAGAGCAAGAGTGGTTATGTTAATTACTGATAAATTAGACTTGAAAATAAAATCTACAATAGTGGATAACAAAGGATACAACATATTGATTCAAGGGTCAATAATCCAGGAGGGCATAAGCATATTAAATATTCACACACCCAATGCCAGTTCTCCAAATATTGAAAACAAGCTCTAACTGCATTGAAAACAGAAATGGAGAGCACCATAATAATAGTAGGAGACTTTAATCACTTTTAGTAAAAGGCAGGACATCCAGAAACAATCCTAGGAGGTCTAAATGTCACAGTCAACCAACTTGACCATATAGACATATACAGAGTACTCTACCCAACAGCAACCAAGTATACTTTCTTTTCTAGTTCACATGGAACATTCTCCAGAATAGAACATACATTAGGTCATGAAATAAGCTTTAACAAAATCAAAACATTGAAATATTACAAAGTGTGTTTTCAGACAAAAAAAGCATAAAAGTAGAAAACAGTAACAGAAAAAATAAGGAAAAAAAACCCTGGATACATGGAAACTGAACAATACCTTGATCAAAAACTACTGCATTATAGAAGAAATGAAAGAATGAAGAAATTAGTAGACTCAAGTGAGAATGAAAACACATCTTACAAGAACTTTTGGAACACAGCAAAAGTAGTAGTCAGAGGTTAGTTTATCTCAGTAAATACACACATCCAAAAAAAGGAAGGGCCCAATTCAAAGCATTAATCCTACAACTCAAACAAGCAGAGAGAATGCACAGAAGAACCCCTCAGAAGAAATCAGATGACACAAATTATAGCAGAACTAAATGAATTAGAGAAAAGAAAAATGATTGAAAGAGTTAACACTTTGAAAATCTTGTTCTTTGGGAATAGCAAGAAAATTAAAATCACTGGCAAAACAGACAAAAACAGGAGAGAATGGAAATAACCAAGATAAGACATGAGATAAGTGTTATCACAATAAACTCAACTGAAATGAAAAAAATCATAGTGGAATACTATGAAAAGTTATACTATAAGAAATGGAAAAACATACAGAAAATGAACAAATTTCTAGAAACACAATACCTACCTAAACTAACACAAACAGAGGTGGAACAACTAAATAAACCTGTTAAAAAGAAGAAACTGAAAAGATAATTTAAAAACTCTAAGCAAAAAAAAAGCTCTGGCCCTGACAGCTTAAATGGAGAAATGCACCTAACTTTTAGAGAAGAGCTAACACCACTATTACAAAAGGTATTTCAGAGCACTGAAAAGATGACATACTGCAACGTCATTCTACGAAGCCAGCTTAACCCTGATACCAAAAGCAGGACAAGACAGCGCAAAAAAGGAAAATTACAGACCAATATCTCTCATGAACTTAGATGTAAAATTGTCAACAAATTTCTAGCCAGGAGAATTCAACAACATATCAAAAAAATAATCCGCCATGACCAAGTGGGATTCTTAGCAGGCAGGGATGCAAGAATGATTCAGTACTACACCAAGCTGTGTAATCAACCACATAAACAAAACAAAAGACAGGAATCACTTGATTTTATCAATTGATGCAGAAAAGACATTTGATAAAGTTCAATACTTACTTATGTTAAAAACTCTCAGCAAAATAGTAACAGAAGAGAAATTCCTCAACATAATAAGTGACATCCATACAAAGCCAAAAGACAACATTATCCTAAATGAAGAGAATCTGAAAGCATTCATTTTGAGAACAGGTACCAGACAAGGATGCCCTTTATCATCACTCTTATTCAGTATTGTCCAGGAGTGTCTAGCCAGTGCAATCAGGCAAGATAAAGAAATAAAAGACATTCAAACTGGTAAGGAAGAAGGAAAAGTATCTCTACTTGAAGATGATATAATCTTATACACAGAAAACCCTAAAGAATCTGCAAACAAATAAAGGGGGCAGTGACAAATAGAAGAGCTCAGGGAAAGACCAGGCTACAAGATAAACATAAAAATCAGATTCCTTTACAGCAGCAAAGAGAACATCAAAGAGGAAATCACTCAATCAATACTATTTACAATAGCCCCCCAAAACATAAAATACTTATGAATAAATCTAACCAGAGAGGAAAAAATACTTATATAAAGAGAACTATCAGACATTTCTGCCAGGGACCAAAAAAGACCTATATAAGTGGAAAAACCTACCTTGCTCATGGATAGGAAGGCATTACATTATAAAAACATCTATTCTACCTGACATGATCTAGAGATATAATGCAATCTCAATCAAAATTCCAATGACATTTTTTAATGAGATGGAGAAACAAATTACCAACATCATATGGAAAAGGAAAAAATACTGGATAAGCAAAGTGTTACTGAAGAAGCACAAAGTGGGAGGCCTCAGACTACCTGACTTCACAAGCTGTTACATTACCATGGTAGCCAAAACAACCTGTTACTAGTACTACAGTGGATACATATAGCAATGAAACACAACTGAAATCCAGACATAAATTTATCCACCTATATAAGCTGGTATTTAAAAAAGGCCCAAAGTCCATAAATTGAGGAAAAGACAGTCTCTTTAACAAATGATGTTGACATAATTAGATAGCCACCTGCAAAAGAATGAAACAAGACCTGTATCTCATACCATGCGCAAAAGCTAACTCAAAATGTATCAAAGATCTAAATATAAAGTCTAAAGCAACAAAGATCTTGAAAGAAAACATACAGACAATGCTGGGATCCTTAATGTATGGCACAGAGTGAATATGCAGCATTACTAACAATGCCCAAACACCAGAAGACAAAATAGATAATTAGGAACTCCTAAAGATCAAATACTTACGATCATCCAAAGACTTCACCAAAAGAATAAAAATAAAAAGACAACCTATAGACTTGGAGAAAAATTCTAGCTACACTATGGAGCTCACAAGGTTGAGTCTCACTGGTAACACAAATATAAATAGGGGTTCACACTGAGATCTCCACTAAAAGACCACAATTGATGGTCCAGGAGCCTTGGGGTTCCAGGGCCCCTGGTCCTGATGCTGCCCGTGTCTGTAAATCATAATGAAGGTCAACTTCTCAGATAGCAATGGATTGGACTTGGTGACGCAGAGTGACCATATTGTGTGGGCACTTTATGGTACTGGGCATCTATAGGAGGTCATCCTGTTGACCTCATACTGGAAGAAGGGGAATGGGTGGAGAGGATAAGATAGATGTTTGGGAAGATAAGACCTGTATGGAGCAGAGAGGAAGAGTGTGCTGTCACCATGCAGGGAGAGCAGTGGAAGCTGCATGTAGGTCAGCATGCAAATTTATATGGGAATGTACATTTTCAATCATAATAAAAAAACCAAATTCTGTATACAATAAAACTGATCATCATTTAAACTCCATAACCTACAAGATACTGCAAAACCTCAGTAACAAAAAGGCAAATAACCCAATTAAAAACGGGCAGAGAGTATGAACAGCCCCTTCACCAAAGAAGACATTCAGGTGTCTAAGAGATACATCAGGAAATGCTTGCCATCATTAGCCACTGAGAAATCTAAAGCAGAACTGACATTAACAAAGCTGACATTAACTCCCCAAAAACACAAAATAATAAATGTTGGAGAAGTTGTGGAGAGCCTGGAACACTTACACACTACTGGTAGAAATGTAAAATGTTACAAGCACTTTGGAAATCAATTTGGCAAGTTACTAAAAAGCTGGAAATAGCAATGCCATATGATCCAGCAACCTTGCTTGTTGAAATGTATCCTAGAGACATAAGGGCTGTCATGTGAATAGATGCATGCACAACAACGTTTATTGCAGCACTGTCCACAAAGGCAAAGAGATAAAATCAACCTGGGTGCCCATCAATAGAAGGAGGAATAAACACATGTGACAGGAAGTGCAACATAGAGCCTGTGACATATCAGGAGAAAAATGTGTGTGCAGAGCTAGAACTCTTTTAACAGACCAGACCTGATGATCTAACAGACTTGAGTGTCCATGGAATACATGGCCCCCAGATTCTCTGTCAGCCTAGAACTGAAACCATTCCTGAAGCCAACTCTTCAGACAAAGATTGGGCAAGACTATAAGACATGAAATGATACTGGCCAAGATTATGCTTCTTGGCTTAAGTTAATATAGGAGGCTAACTGAGCATCTCTTATCCAGTGGTGAGACGGGAGGGCAGAAGCTGACCAGATGTTCATGGGAAATGCAGGGTGGGAATGAGGAGTGTGCTGTCTCTCACAGGGTATGAAGAGTAGCTATATTACAGTAATGTATACATAAGTTTTTATATGACAAATTAACTTGGATTGTAAACTTTCACCTGAAGCACAATAAAATATTTTTTAAAAAATAGATTAATTTAAAAAAGAAAGAAAGAATCTTTAAATTTTCTTCGAAATTCGAAAGAATGTGTCCTTTTCCACACATTGCTCAAGCCTATCCCTACCTCTTCATCATCATGTCCCCTGCCCAGGTAAATACTTCCTTGTTTTTCTTTTGCATTCTTGTACTGGGCCACAACTCAAAAGTTTTGAGTTTTTCACCCCCATCCTTATGTCACTGCACCCTATGCTTCTCAGCATAGATATCAGATAATCTATCTAAATTCTAGTCTTACCAAGCCACTTCCATTTATCAGTTGCCACAAAGCCAGCCCCAACTCATGGCAACTCCAAGGCACAACAAAAGGAAATGCTGCTAAGTGCTGTGTCACCTTCAAGATCAACTGATATGCTCAAGCCCGTTATTGAAGCCATTATGTATTTTGAGTGTAAATGCTACAACTGCTAACCAAAAGGTCGGCAGTTCAAATCTTCTAGTCTTCCCTTGGAAACTCTATGGTCAGTTCTACCCTATCCTATGGGGTCACTATGAGTCAGAATCAATTTGGTGGTAGTGGATTTGGTTTGGTGTCCAAACTGGAACACTCATCTTTTAACACTGTATCAGATAATGTTGTGTATGATGCACAGGATTTTCACTGGCTAAATATTGGAAGCATATTGTCAGGCCTTTCACCATAGTTTGTCTAGTACGGAAGCTCCTCTGAAAACTGCCCACCATGGGTGACCCTGCTGGCATTTGAAATACCTTTGGCATGGCTTCCAGCACCATAACAACACATAAGCCACTACAGTTTGATAAACTGACAGCAAGGTGGTGGTTGTCTATGAGAACAAGGTCAACAAGCAAATAGAATGACCTAAAACAGATCTCTGATTTTTGAGCTGTGGTCTTTTCCACACAGTTTCTGCTGTTTCTTCAACATAGCTTAAGTTCCATCCATAGCAGACAGTTTTAAAACATCCTTTATCTCCAAGTCTCTATCCCCTTTACTCTTCCTGGAATACCTTTCTGTTTTGGAAATCTGTCACCTAAGACCTTGCTCTCAAAGTGTAGTTGGAAAACTACCAACACTAACACGTCTTGGGAGTGGTTAGAAATACAGAATCTGGAGCCCTATCCCAAACCGCTAAATCAGAATCTACATTTTTATAACTTTTCCAAGTGATTCACACACATTGAAGATTGGTGAGTACCACCCTTGGGCCCTCAATTACTGTTTCTCTATGAGTCTTTTCTGATATACCCTTTCTGTACTCCTCCATTTTGATATTGTATAGTAAATTATTTGGTAACCACTGTGTGTCTATGTGTCTGCTTTAGGTGGAAGTTTACAGTACAACTTAGTTTTTCATTCAAAAATTTATATAGAAATTATTTTGTGGCATTGGTTGCAATGCCCACAATATGTAAGCACTCTCCCCCTTTCCACTGTGGATTACCGATGTCCTTTTATCCAGTTTTCTGGTCCCTTCCTGCCTTCTAGTCTTCGCTTTTGGGCAGGTGTTGCACATTTGGTCACATATACTTGACTGAACTAGGACTCATGTTCTTCACATATGCTATTGTTTGTTTCATAGACCTACCTAATTTTGACTGAAAGCTGGACTTTGGGACGGGCTTTAGCTCTGAATTAGCAGGGTGTACAATGGTCATAGTCTTGCAGGCTTCTCCAGTCTCTGTCAAACTAGTAAGTCTGTTTTGTGTACATGTGTACAAATTTAGATTTTATTCTTTACTTTTCTCCTTCTCTGTCTGGGATAGAGAGAGCTCTTGAAGAAAAAAAAAAAGTGTTGTTGTCTTTGTTATAATCTCTAGAGCCTAGCAAAGAGTACACGTTTTTTGATCTTACAAACATTTACTGTGCACATTTGATGGGGCAGTCCTAACACAACGTGATGAGGACACCAAGGCTGAGTGAATGACGTGATCCCTGTTTACAGTCTAGAGATGGAGAAAGATTCCAGGAGTAACAAAGACTAACATGCTTGTCAAGTAACCCGAGAACATGGCACACAGCAGGAAAGAGAAAAAAGTTCCGGCTAATTAACCACCGTTCAGAGGAGCCAAGTCAAATAACTGGGGAAAACGCCGAATTTGACTGTAAGAAGTTAAACTGCATTGAATTTAAACTTTCAAAAGAGAAAAATGGATCTATAAATGGTAGAGAGCTGTGAAAAATAAATAATCCTGGTTGTTTTAAAACTCATTCATTATCTAGTACCCAGTAATAAATATCAAAATAAGGTATCTTGCCATTTTGTAGCTGGAATGTATAAATGAGACTAACCACATGACATTTTCTCAGTTAGCATAATCGTGAATCACTCTTCTTTCTAAGGACTCGAAGTCACAACAGGAGCCTCTTATTTTCTCTCCATGTTTATTATTTGGAATAAAAGCTGTTTACTTACCATCCATGACAAATAATGGATCAAACCAATAAAGAAATTTCTTCTTGACAAATTAAATTTACTTTTCAAATATTATTTCATGGAAATGTTCTCTACAGGAAGCTGTGAAACTTCATCAGGTGGATGAGGCTGAGGCAAGTCTCAAGTCAAGATTTGGGGAGCTTGTAGGCCTGATCACTGAGGCAGATTAGAAAACTCTCTTCCAACCCTTCTGCTACCACCAAGGAACTGAAGAAACTCATAAATGTCTAAGTTGAAGAAAACTTTGACTGTATTAATATAGGAAAACAACAACAACAAAAACCACTGCTGTCAAGTCAATTCCCACTCAGAGTAACCATATAGGACAGAGTAGAAATGTCCTATAGAAGTGCCAAGGAACACGTGGTAGATTTGAACTGCCAATCTTTTGGTTAGCAGCTATCACACTTAACTACTATGCCACCAAGATTTCCATTATAGTAAAGGGAACCACAAAAAGATATGAAAACAGTGTTATAGCCAACAAAAACTATAAGAATACTATTTACATTTCTAAATTAACAGAAAGGAAACAAAGCAAAGAAAAAGAGGTGGAAAGGAGAAGAAGAGAGAAAAGACGATCCTTTCATGAGTAGATGAAAGCAGTCTCTGGGTGGTACAAACAGTTAAAGTACTTGGAAGCTGACTGGAAGGTCGGAGGTTTGAGTATACCCAAAGGAATCTCAGCAGAAAGGCCTGGTGATCTAGGTCTCAAGCATCAACCATTGGAAACTCTATGGAGTATAGATGTACTGTACACAAATAGGGTCACTAAGAATTGGAACTGATTCAACAGCAACTGTTAAAGTAAATTAGGGGAGGAAAAGAGTAAAATAAAAATATAAAATCACCACAGTGGAGCAGGTAACACATAAAAGATAAAATTCAGTGTTTGATCATTATACTCCAATGAAGTAGCCCTAAAATGTGTAGATGGACCATGCAATGAAAAAATATCCCACATTGTTCAGTTGATCCCAACTCATAGTGACCTCTTAGGCCAGAGTACAATTGCCCCATAGAGTTTTCGAGGAGTGGCTAGTGGATTCCAACTACTGACCTTTTGGTTAGCAGCCAAATCCTTAATCACTCTGCCACTAGGGCTCCAGACTACATTCCTAGAGGAAAAAGAAAGATTGCCAGAATGAGGTACATAAAAGATAAACACTAGTTAAAACTGGATGGACAGACTTACCGGTAAGAAGCTAACAACAATAAAGCTAGAGGTCACATATACTATCAGACAACGGCAAAATAGCAACAACGAAAAATAAAGATAAAGCATAAATTCTAGATGTTTCTAGAGTAAATCAACAAAAATCAGTAGTATAGACTAGCTCATCTCTTTCAGATCATGATTGTTCAAGTAGACACAAATTCACAGATCAGTCAAGAAAGTAGTACAGAGGCTCTCACATTTGAGCAGCACCACAGACCCCTGGAAACCAGTTGCTTCTGAGTCAATTCAAACTCATTGTGACCCCACGTGTGTCAGAGCAGAACTACATTCCATGGCTGATTTTTCAAAATATTGCCAGCGTTTTCTTCCAAGGAGCCTCTGGGTGGACTCAATTCTTCAACTTTTTGATTAACAGCCTAGCTTTGACTATTTGCACTACCCAGAGACAAAGCCTCCTGGAGGACATGTTACCAAGCATAGACTCCAGTGGCCCTGAGTCTCTGCTTCAGTTGATTTGGGCTGGGGAGGGGAGAGCAATAGTTTCCTTCTAAGAGGGTCCCAGACAGTGGACACACAAGAACCAGGAGAAGGATCAAAACAAAATAGTTGATAAAACTTAACCACTAGAATGTATCTCTGACAACAGACAGAGAACAGACTATAAGAAAAAGAAGTAATCTTTCTTCATCTTTCACTATTCCTCAGAAAAACTCTAAGTTAATTAAAAGAAGCAAATATGGTTCAGAATCCAGCTCTCTAATCTTATTGCAGTAAACCTGGAAACTGACGAACCCAAATTTGTGGAAATTTTAAACAACGCTTGAGGAAAAGTCCAAAGCAAATTAGAATTGCAGAATATCTACACCAGGAATAATGAAAATATGGCAATACAAAATTAAACAGAATGTTGCTAAAATTATTTAACAGAAAATAGGTAGCTTAAAATGTGTACGTTTATGTTTGTTGTTGTTATAACTGCTTTTGGATTAGCTCTGACTCACGTTGACTTCATGCACAATGTTGTCTGGTCCTGTACCATTCCTCTGATAAGCTGTGGATTCAATTGTTGTGATTCATACGGTTTTTGGAAATACATTGCCAGGACTTTCTTCCTGGTCTTATTCTAGAAATTCTTTTTTTTTTAAATTTTTTATTTAATATAACTGAGTCAAAATGTACATTCTTCTATAAATTTACATACCCACCTATATGCAGCTTCCGCTGATCTCTCTGCCCGGTGACAGCACACTATTCCTTTCTGCTCCATACATGTCTCATTCTCCCAACAGTCTCTTTTTCGCCCCTCTCCACCCACTCTCCTTCCTCCAGCCAGAGGTCAGCAGGATGACATCCTATAGATGTATAGAACCATAAAGTGCATCCAATATATGGTCACTGCATCGCCAAGTCCAATCCATTCCTGTCCAAAGTGTGGACCTTTGTTATGACTTATGGTCAAGGGCAGCACCAGGGTGAGGGGCCATGCTCCCAGGGGAACCCCGAAACCACTGGACCATCAATTGAAGTCTTTTAGTGGGGATCTCAGGGTGCACCCCTTTTTATTCTTGTGTTGCCAGTGAGACTCAACTTAGTGAGCTCCATCACGGCTATCACTGGTGGTGGCCGGGCACCGTCCAGTTCTTCCGGTCCCAAGTCGATGTAGACACCCACTCATGTGGGTCTCTTTGTGTTCTGGGTTGTCTTTCCCCCATGTGATTTTGGTCCTCGGTGAGCATCCATTCCTGCTGAGTTGGGACCACTTGCTGTACCCTCAGATGGCAGCTTGGTAGCTTTTAAGACCCCAGACGCCACTCACCAACATGAGGTGCAGAGAGCCCTCTTAGCAAAACGCTAGTTGTGTCAATTGGACTCGCTTTCTCCTAAGAGCATGGTCCCCCGCCCCCTGCCCCAAATACTCTGCCAAGCCAAGTGCCGTCCCCCGTCCCCTGACCCAGCTACTCTATCCCTGCAATATTGGGTTAAGATGGAAGGAGTACTCATGTTATGTTTAAGTCCACTTAATATTGTTCTTGTTTCTAATGTGTGCTATCACTGATTTCACCCAACCAGATGCCTAGCAACTAGCTAATCTAAACCCTCCCCACCTTCACTCCGTCCCCTCCCTTACAGCTGTCAAAGAGTCTTTTCTTCTATACACAAGTCTGTTTCTGAGATCTTATCATAGAGGTCTCATACAATATTCGTCCTTTTGTCGCTGACTACTTTCACTCAACATAATGTCTGACAGTTGAAACCAGGTCATGAGATGTTTCCTGAAGTCATCATTGTTCTTTATCATTGTGTAGTGCTCCATTGAGTATATATACCATAGTTTACCTATCCATTCTTCTGTTGTTGGGCATTGGGGTTGATTCCATCTTTTTGCTATGTGGACTGTGCTGCGATAAACATTCTCGTGCATGTGTCCATTGGTGTGAAAGGTCTTGACTCTGTAGGATATATTCCAAGTAGTGGAATTACTGGGTCAAATGGTATATCAATATCCATTTTTTTAAGGAACCGTCAGATTGCTTTCCAAAGAGGTTGGACCATTTTGCAACCCCACCAACAGTGTAGGAGGGTTCCACTTTCTCCACAGCCTCTCCAGCATTTGTTGTTTTGTGTTTTTTGGATCATGGCCAACCTTTTTGGGGTGAGATGGTATGTCATTGTCACCTTGATTTGAATTTCTTTAATAAATAAAGATCGTGAACATGTCCGCATGTGGTTTTTGGCTGCCTGGATCTCTTCTTTAGTGAAATGTCTGTCCATCTCCTTTGCCCATTGCTTAATTGGATGATTTATCTTCTTCTTGTTGATATTTTGTAGTATCTTATAGATTATGAAAATCAGGCGTTGGTCTGACATAGAGTTGACAAATATTTTTTCCAACTCTGTAGGTGTTCTTTTAATTCTATTAATAAAGTCTTCAGTGAACAAAAGTGTTTAATTCTTAATAGATCCCATTTATCTATTTTCTCTTCTGATGATTGTGGTTTGTTTCACAGATTTTGGAGTCTGTCCATATTGTGTATTAAAACTTCCATTGTTGTTCCTACCTTTTCTTGGATGAGCTTTATTGTTTTAGGTTTGATATTTAGGTTTTTTATCCAGTTGGAGTTGGTTTTAGTATAAGGTGTAAGAAATGGATCTTGTTTCAGTTTCTTGCAGATGGCTATCCAATTTTGCCAGCATCATTTGTTGAAGATACTGTTTTTACCCCAGTTTAATGTCTTAGGGCCTTTGTTGAATATCAGTTGTTCATAGGTAGATGGTGTCATCTCTGGGATCTCAGTTCTGTTCCACTGATCGATCTGTCTGTTCTTATACCAGTACCAGGCTATTTTGACCACTGTGGCAGTGTAATATGTTCTAAAGTCAGGTAATGAGAGGCTTCCCAGTGTGTTCTTCTTCTTTAGCAGTAACTTGCTTAACTGGGGCTTCTTCCCTTTCCAAACAAAATGGGTGATTTGTTTCTCCATCTCATTAAAAAATGATGCTGGAACTTGTATTGGGATTGCATTATATAAATAGATTCCTTTGGGTAAAATAGACATTTTCACCATGTTAAGTCTTCCTAACCATGAGCAGGGTAGGTTTATACGTTTATCTAAGTCTCTCTTAGTTTCTTGTAGTAAGGGCTTGTAGTTCTCTTTGTAAAGGTCTGTTGTTTCTCTGGTTAGATTAATTCCTAGGTACTTTATCTTCTTAGGGGCTATTGTAAATGGTATTGATTTAATAATTTCTTCCTTAACAGTCTCATTGTTGGTATAAAGGAATCCTACTGATTTACTTATGTTTATCTTGTATCCTGAGACTTTGTTGAACTCTTCTATCAGTTTGAGTAGTTCACGTATAGATTCCTTGGGATTCTCTGCATATACAATCATATCATCTGCAAACAGGGAGATTTTAACTTCCTCTTTGCCAGTGCAGATGCCCTTTATTTCTTTGTCTTGTCTAATTACTCTGGCTAAAACTTCTAGCACAATGTTGAATAGAAGAGATGAGAGTGGGCATCCTTGTCTAGTTCCTGATCTCAAGGGAAAGTCTTTCAGTCTCTCTCCATTCAGGATGATGTAGGCAATTGGCTTTGTATAAATGGCCCTTATTGTGTTGAGGAATTTGCCGTCTATGCCCCTTTTGCTAAGAGTTTTTAGCATGAATGGGTGTTGGACTTTATCAAATGCCTTTTCTGCATCAATGGACAAAATCAGGTGATCCTTGTCTTTTGTGTTATTTATTCACTTAATCACATTAATTGTTTTTCTAATGTTGAACCAGCCTTGCATCCCTGGTATGAATCCCACTTGGTCATGATGGATTGTTTTCTTGATATGTTGTTGTATTCTATTGGCAAGAATTTTGTTGAAGATTTTTGCATCTAGATTCATGAGTGATATTGGTCTGTAGTTCTCTTTCTTTGTTGGGTCTTTCCCTGGCTTGGGTATCAGTGTTATGCTGGCTTCATAGAATGAGTTTGGAAGTACTCCATCCCTTTCTATAATGCGAAATAGTTTCAATAGTATTGGAGATAACTCTTCTCTAAATGCTTGTTAGAATTCTGCCGTGAAGCCATCTGGGCCCGGACTTTTTTTGGTTGGCAGTGTTTTGATGACCTTTTCAATCTCTTCCTTTGTGATGGCTTTATTAAGTTGTTCTGCTTCACGTTGTGATAATTTGGGTAGGTGGTATGAGTCAAGGAACTGGTCCATTTCCCCTAGGTTTTCAAATTTGTTAGTGTACAGTCTTTCATAGTATTCTGTTATGATATTTTTGATTTCTGTTACATCTGTGGTGACAACCCTCCTCTCATTTCTAATTTGGGTTATTTGTTTCCTTTCCTGCTTTTCTTTAGTAAGTTTAGCCAGTGGTTTGTCAATTTTGTTGATCTTCTCAAAAAACCAGCTTTTGGTCTTTTCAATTTTTTCAATTGTTTTTCTATTCTCTAATTCATTTAGCTCTGCTCTGATCTTTATGATCTCATTTCCTCTTGTGTCTGAGGGGTTCCTCTGTTGTTCTCTTTCTACTTGTTCAAGCTGTAGAGTTAGTTCCTTGATTTGGTTTCTTTCTTCCTTCCAGATGTGTGCATTTATGGAGATAAACAGACCTCTGAGCACTGTTTTGGCTGTATCCCATAGGTTCTGGTAGGAAGTGTTTTCGTTCTCACTGGAATCCATGAATTTCTTTAATTCATCCTTGATTTCCTCTATAGCCCATGGTTTTTTGAGAAAAATGTTGTTCAGTTTTCAAGAGTTCCACTTTCTATCTATGTTTTTTCTGCTATTGATTTCAACTTTTATGGCTTTACCATCTGAGAAGATGCTTTGCAGTAATTCAATGGTATGGATTTTGTTGAGCATTGCATTAAGGCCTATCACATGGTCAATTCTGGAGAATGTTCCATGTGCACTGGAGAAGAAGGTGTAGTTGTCTGCTGATGGGTAGAAAGTTCTGTATATATCAATGAAGTTTAGTTGGTTAATTGTGTCAATGAGATTTTCAATATCTTTACTGAGCTTTCTTCTAGATGATCTGTCTAGTATTGAGAGTGGAGTGTTGAAGTCTCCCACTTTTATGGTGGAGTCATCTAACTCTCTTGAGTGTAGTCAGTATTTCTTCAATGTATTTAGGTGCTCTGATATTAGGCGCATAAAATTTAATATAGTTAAGTCTTGCTTATGTACTGAAACTTTCACCAATAACTAGAGTCCATCTTTGTCCACGATGGTGGATTTGACATTAAAATTGATTTTGTCTGAGATTAGAATTGCCACCCCTGCTCTTCTTTGTTCATTGTTAGCTTGATATATATTCTTCCAACCTTTAATTTTCAGTTTGTTCCTATCTTTAGGTCTCAAGTGAGTTTCTTGTAGACAACATATGGATGGGTCATGTCTTTTGATCCAAGATGTCACTCGATGTCTCTTTACTGGAGCATTCAGTCCATTCACATTCAATGTAATTATTGATAGGTATGTGTTCAGTGCTGCCATTGTGATGTGTTTATTTTTATGTTGATGTTTTCTCTGTTGTTCTTATTAGTCTGTTCTGGGATATTGTTTTTTGTGAGTTGATTTTTCACCTTTTTCAGAGCTGGTTTTGTGGTTGTTGAGACTCCTGTGTTACATTTCTTGAAATGATATGATACATCTTTGTTGTGCTTTACAGCTGCCCCTGTGATCATCCTTAATAAACTATATATAAACCCAATTTTCATTACTACCAGTCTTGTAATCTTCCTCTCCATCTGAAAGGACTATAACAACTGTAGTACATCCCTCTTTTTAATACGATGGCACCATAGTTTTCATGATGATCACTGGATTGCTTCTTTCCTTATCAAAGCTGTGACTGGCTTTGGAGACTTCCCTAACTGAGTAGACTTTTGAGTAGTAAAGTCATTCTAAAATATAAAGTTAGTGGTTTTGCTCTTCTAAGCCAGAGCCAAGAACTTCTTTCAATATTTCTTGTAGTTTTGGTTTGGTTTTTACAAAGTCTCTGAGTTTCTGTTTATCTGGGAGTGTCTTTATTTCATTTTTGCATTTGAAAGATAGTTTTGCAGGATATATAATTCTTGGATGGAAGTTCTTCTCCTTCAAGGCTTTGAATATGTCATGCCACTGTCTCCATGCCAGCATGGTTTCTGCTGAGAAATCTGACGAAAGCCTACAGGGTTTAGCTTTGCTTTGAGTCTTGCTGCCTTTAAGAGTTGCTGCTTATGTTTCATTTTGTTAAGCTTGATTATAATATGTCTTGGAGTCTTTCTTTTGAGATCTATATTGGGTGGCGTACAATATGCATCTGTGATGTCTATATTCTCTTCCTTCATGATATCTGGGAAGTTTTCTGTCAGCAGCTTAGGAACGATACTCTCTTGTTCTCAGATGTCTCACCCTGTTCAGAGACTCCAATTAATTGAAGGTTATTCCTCTTAATATAGTCCCACATGCTTCTTAATGTTTCTTCAATTTTCTTGTTTCTTTTTTCTGATTTCTGCTCATAGACGTTGGCCTCAGTAGCTCTGTCTTCCAAGTCAGAAATTCTTTTTTCCATTTGTTCCATTCTGTTTTCTTGGCTTTGCATGGAAGTTTCTATGTCTTTGATTTTCTCCTTGATCTGTTGGATTTCAGAGTACTGGTGTTCCATCAGATCGAACATCTTACTTAATTTTTCATTTTGTTCTGCTGCATTTTGTATAAGGTCTAGAAGGGCTCTGTATATAATCATTTTGTATTCACTTTCTGATGCTTTCATAAAAGTTTCTTCATCTGGAAAACTCCTTGGTTGCTTTGTTTGGGAGCCTTCTGAAGCCATGGGTGATTTCTTGTATGCCACAAGTGTCTGTTGCTTTTTGGGACCCATGTGAGTATGTAGAGGCTGGAAGAGGTACTGTGAGGATGGACTGCAGATGTTTCTCTAGGCTGTCTTAAAATGTAAAGCAAAAAATATCTGACCACTTCACAAGTCAGTTAGGTTTTCAGGTATAGAGGTCCCTCTTCTCAACTGGCAAAGTAAGTGCCACTATATCCAACCCCAGATGATACAAACTAGTTCAGAATACAGCAATGCTACTGCCCTGTTGGCCTCTGCTGACAGGACCTAGCCTCAGAGGACACTGCGTAGAGTACTGCTTTTCTGATAGAAAAGTGCTGTCCTGTAGGCAGGCTCAGGCTCCCAAGCTAAGAATTAGGTCCAGCTGCAGCCACTGTATCCAAGATGGCGTCCTCCACACAGGCAGCAGACAGAGGGGCTAAAGGTGCTGAGAGGTAGTGATTCCTCTGATTCTGTTTCAGGACCCCCAAAGCAGGTGGCCCTAGGGAAATTACTTCTTTTCTGTCGGAGAAGCACTGTCCTGTTTGCAGGCACTAGCTCCCAGGCTAAAAATGAGGTCCTGCTAGAATCTCCGTATCCAACATGGCGTCCCGCACACTGACTGCAAAACTCCATGCAAACGCCGCTGAGGCAGATATAAAACGACAGGCTCAAAGTGGCTAGATTTACAGAGTCCCAAGCCTGGCTCTCAAAATATGGGAATTTCGCCTGCCTGTCCTCCCAGCAACATGTCTGAGTCTAGCCGCTAGGCAAGTCCCAGCTCTGCCCGCCGGCCAAGACAGAAGAAAAAAATAGTCAAAATGGTGCGTTTACCTTCCGTCCATGAGAGCCAGGGATAGCCAGGGACGGGAATCACCGTAAGAGAGGAGGTTTTTCGCTCAGTAGAATGAAGTCCAAAGTAACAGCCCTGTGCCGTGTCCTGGGGCTGATTAGGTGACCAGAAGGCTCCGTTTGATTATCAATTCAGGTCTTGGTTTCCAGAAGATTATAAGGAGACATGTGCTTAGTCCGTCATCTTGACTCCGCCTCCTAGAAATTCTATAGAATCTCTTCAGCATCGTAGAAGCATGCAAAATTCCTGGAAAGGCATGTACTGGTTGTACCTCAGGTGCACTGGCTGGGAATTGGAATATAAAACCCTAAAAATGTAACTGAAGACATTAAAATAAATATAGTATGTGAATGTGTGTGTGTGTGTGTGTGTGTGTGTGTGTGTGTGTGTGACATGTAAAATGTGATACTTTTTTTGCAATAGAGGAAATAGACTTAGGGCAAAGAGTTTTACCTTTTACTCTGTACCAGCCACATTCTCTGAATTCGCTGATCAAGTATGTGTACAAGCTTTCTAAAAATTATGTCAGCAGGGTTTATCTGGGTAATGGAACTGGAAATCTAATCTTTTTTTCAATATTTCTGCATTAAATATTAATTTCTGAAAACAAAGAAAAGATGTACATTATAATAATCTTTTTAAATGTGCCTTTGAGGAAAAATAGAATATTTTAAGTGTCTGAGAAATTCATTATGTCTAGTTATTGTGCAAAAAACTACTACAATTTCGTGATCTGGAGCTAAGTCAGCTTGCAACACATTTGGGTTTCTCCTAATCCAGCTCTGCCCTCTTCCCATTTCCTCTTTGAAACTCATTGAGTCAAAGTTGATTTTTCAACGAAAACCTAAGTCTGGAAGCCAGCTAGCTCAGGGTAACATGTTAAAATGCTGATAATGTACACTTTACATTGACGGCAAGCAGTGGAAATGGACAAAGGAAGAAAAAAAGTAGCCCCAGAAGATAAGAATGAAAGGAAGAGAGAGCCAAGAAGTTCTGTGAGAAAACAGCCACATATCAACCAGAAAGAACCATAACCAGTCTGGACTAGCTGTAAGTGTTTCTACCTTATAAGAAGCTTTATCTAACTGCTATTTATCAAAGGTACATTCTCTTAAGATGTCAGCCAAGAACAGGTGTACCTATTACAAATGAAAGAACGGATGTGTGACTCAATCACAAACATCACCTTCCTCTTTGAAAGGCCCACCTTTGCTAAATGATAACTTTCCAGGATCTGTTACTTTTTTCTCAAATTGAAGTTTTAGAAATTTCCTCTTATATGCTAGCTCTTCCCTCTCCTTGTCTTTCTTTACCTCCTCTTCCTTGTGGCAGCAATTTGGTTTACTTACAAGTAAAAATCTCTCAAAATTTTTATATCTCAAAAATGATATCAAAATGACAGCACTAAGCACATGCCTGTTAATAATTACACTGAATGTAAATGGACAGAACACTCCACACTTTAGACTCAAAGGCATGAAAAAACTGAAAATTAAAGGATGGAATAATATATATTGAGCTAACGGTATAGAATAGTGGATGTGGCAATACTAATTTCAGATAAAATAGATTTTAATGTAAAATACACTATCATGGACAAGGATGGTCACTATTGCTGAAAGGTTCAGTATTCAAGCAGGACTTAACAATATGATGATGATGATGACGATGATGATTGTATGAAAATGTACATTCCCATATAAATTTGCATGCTCACCTATATACAGCGCCCACTGCTCTCCCTGCCCAGTGACAGCACATTCTTCCTCTCTACTCCATACATGTCCTATCCTCCCAACAGTCTCCTATCCACTTCCCTCCAACTACTCACCTTCCTCCAGTAAGAGGTCAGCAAGATAACATCCTATAAATGCATAGAATCATAAAGTGCCCACAAGATATGGTCACTCTGTGTTGCCAAGTCCAATTCACTGCTGTCCGAAGAGTTGACTTTCATTTTGATTTATGGGCTGGGGCAGCATCAGGGCCAAGGGATGATGCTCCCAGGGGAACCCTGAAGGCACTGGACCATCAATTGCAGTCTTTTAGTGGAGATCTCAGGCTGCACCGCTACTTATTCTTGTGTTGCCAGTGAGGCTCAATTTTCTGAGATCTATCATGGCTATCACTGGTGGTAGCCAGGCACCACCTGGTTCTTCTGGTCATGGGTCAAGGTAGAGACTCATTCATGTGGGTCTCTCTGTTTTCTGGGTTCTCTTTTGCCCATGTAGTTTTGGTTGTCAGTGATCATCCATACCTGCTGAGTTGGGACCATTTACTGTACCCTGAGATGGCGGTTTGGCAGCTTTTAAGACTCCAGGTGCCTCTCACCAACATGGAGTGCAGAGAGCCATCATTTGGAAAATGCTGGCCTTGATTTTGCCAGAGAGCATGGTCCCTGGCCCCCCGCCTCATCTACTCTGTGCTTGAAATATTGGGTTAGGATGGGAGGACTACTCAAGTTGTGTTGAAGTCCAGTTAATACTGATCTTTCTAACCTGTGCTGTCACTGATTTCACCCAACCAAATTTCTATCAACTGTCTAATCTAAACCCTACTCCACTCGCCCTTCCTCCCTCCCCACCCTTGCAGCCATCAGAGAGTCTTTTCTTCTATGCATGAGTCTGTTTTTAAATTCTTATTGTAGGGGTCTCATACAATATTGTCCTTTTGTCGCTCACTGCTTTCACTCAACGTGATGTCCTCCAGTTGAAAACAGGTTATGAGATGTTTCCTGCTGTCATCATTCTTTATCATTGCATAGTGTTCCGTTGAGTATATATACCATAGTTTACCTATCCATTCCTCTGTTGTTAGGCATCTGGGTTGATTCCATCTTTTTGCTATTGTGGACTGTGCTGCAATGAAAATTCGTGTGCATGGTGTGAATGGCCTTGATTCTTGTAGGAAATATTCCAAGCAGTGGAAATACTGGGTCAAACGGTATATCTATATCCAGTTTTTTAAGGGAGTGCCAAATTGCTTTCCAAAGAGGTTGCACCATTTTGCAATCCCACCAACAGTGTGGGAGAGTTTGAATCTCTCCACAGCCTCTCCAGCATTTGTTGTTTTGTGTTTTTGGTATCATGGCCAACCTTGTTGGGGGTGAGATGGTATCTCCTTGTAGTTTTGATTTGAATTACTTTAATAGCTAATAATCGTGAGCATGTCCACATGTATTTTTTGGCTGCCTGGATCTCCTCTTTAGAGAAGTGTCTGTCCATCTCCTTTGCCCATTGCTTAATTGGATGATTTATCTTTTTTGTATTGATATTTCCTAGTACCTTGTAGATTATGGAGATTAGGCCTTGGTCTGACATGTAGTTGCCAAATATTTTTTCCCATTCTGTAGGTGGTCTTTTAATTCTATTAATAAAGTCTTTGATGAGCAAAAGTAATTGGTTCTTAATAGTTCTCATTTATCTATTTTCTCTTCTGATGATTGGAGTTTGTTTGACAGATTTTGAAGTCTGTTTACGTTGTGTATTAAACCTTCCGTTGTTGTTCCTACTTTCTCTTGGATGAGCTTTATCGTTTTAGATTTGATATTTAGGTCTTTTATCCAGTTTGAGTTCGTTTTTGTATAAGGTACAAGATATGGGTCTTGTTTTAATTTTTTTGCAGTTGGATATCCAATTTTGCCAGCACTATTTGTTGAAGAGATTGTTTTTACCCCAGTTTAATGTCTTAGGGCCTTTGTCAAATATCAGCTGTTCATAGGAAGATGGTGTCATCGCTGGGATATCAATTCTGTTCTACTGATCTATCTGTCTGTTTTTGTACCAATACCAGGCTGTTTTGACTACTGTGGCAGTGTAATAGGTTCTAAAGCCAGGTAATGAGAGGCCTCCCAATGCATTCTTCTTCCGTAGTAATGTTTCACTTATCCAAGGCTTCTTCTTTTTCCAGACAAAATTGGTAATTTGTTTCTCCATCTCATTAAAAGATGTCACTGGAACTTGTACTGAGATTGCATTATATGAGTAGATTGCTTTGGGTAAAATAGAAATTTGCACAACATTAAGTCTTCCTATCCGTGAGCAGTAGCTTTCTCCATTTATGTAAGTCTCAGTTTCTCGTAGTAAGGGTTTGTAGTTTTCTTTGTAAAGGCCTGTTGTTTCTCTGGTTAGATTTATTCCTAGGTACTTTATCTTCTTAGGGGCTATAATAAATGGTATTGACTTGGTGATTTCTTCCTTAGTAATCTTATAGTTGATGTAAAGGAATCCTACTGATTTATTTATGTTTATCTTGTATCCTGAGACTTTGCTGAACTCTTCTATTAGTTTGAGTAGTTTACTTATGGATTCTTTGGGATTCTCTGCACATACAATCATATCATCGGCAAATAGGGAGATTCTTATTTCTTCTTTGCTGATGCAGATGTCCTTTATTCCTTGGTCTTGTCTAATTGCTCTGGCTAGAACATCTAGCACAATGCTGAATAGGAGAGGTGGGAGTAGACATCTTTGTCTAGTTTCTGTTCTCAAGGGAAACTGTTTCAGTCTCTCTCCATTCAGGACGACGTAGGCAGTTGGCTTTGTATAAGTGGCCCTTATTGCTTTGAAGAATTTGCCATCTATTCCTACTTTGCTGAGCGTTTCTAGCAGGAATGGGTGTTGGACTTTATCAAGTGCCTTCTCTGCATCAATAAACAAGATCTTGTGATTCTTGTCTTTTGTGTTATTTATGTGGTTGATCACATTAATTGTCTGATGTTGAACCAAACTTGCACCCCTGGTATGAATCCAACTCAGTTGTGATGAATTATTTGTTTGATGTATTATTGAATTCTATTGGCAAGGATTTTGTTGAAGATTTTTGCATCCAGGTTCATGAGTGATATTGGTCTGTAGTTTTTCTTTTCTGTTGGGTCTTTCTCTGGCTTTGGTATCAGGGTTATGCTGGCTTTATAGAATTAATTTGAGAGTCTTGCATCCCTTTCTATGCTGCAAAATAGTCTCATTAGTATTGGAGTTAACTCTTCTCTAAAAGCTTGGTAGAATTCTGTGATGAGTACATCTGGGTCAGGGATTTTTTTTTGGTTGGTAGTTTTTTTGATGACTTTCAATCTTGTCCTTTGTGATGGGTTTATTAAGTTGTTTTGCTTCACTTTGCGATAATTTTGGTGATATGAATCTAGGAATTCATCCATTTACTCTAGGTTTTCAAATCTGTTAGAGTACAATCTTTCACAGTATCCTGTTATGATGTTTTTAATTTCTGTTGGATATGTTGTAATATCTTCCATCTCATTTCTTATTTGCATTGTGTGTTTCCTTTCTTGTTTATCTTTAGTAATTTTAGCTAAAGGTTTGTCAAGTTTATTTACCTTTTCAAAAACCAGCTTTTTGTCTTCTTGATTTTTCAGTTGTTCCTCTATTCTCTAATTCGTTTAGTTCTGCTCTGATCTTTGTGATCTGGGTTCTTTCTTCCTTCCAGATGTGTACATATAGAGATAAACTGACCCCTGAGTGCTGTTTTTGTTGTATCCCATAGGTTCCGGTAGGAAGTGTTTTTATTCTTATTTGAATCCATAAATTTCTTTGTGTCATCCTTGATTTCTTCTATAACTCATGGCTTTTTGAGCAAGATGTTGTTCAATTTTCATGAGTTCCAATTTCTAACTATGTTTTTTTTCTGCTACTGATTTAGACTTCTAACACTTTATGATTTGAGAAGATGTTTGCAGTAATTCAGTGCTATGGACTTTGTTGAGATTTGCCTTGTGTCCTAACACATGGTCCATTCCCAAAAATGTTCCATGTTACTGGAGAGGAAGGTTTAGTTATTTGCTGATAGATAAAAAGTTCTGTATATGTTGATGAGGCCTAGGTGGCTAATTGTGGCAATAAGATCTTCTGTATCTTTATTTAGCTTTATTCTAGAAGATCTGTCCAATACTGACAGTGGAGAGTTGAAGTCTCCAACTATTATTGTGGAGTGATCTATCTCATTTTTAATGTAGTCAGTGCTTCTTCTATGTATATAGATGCTGTAGCATGGGTACATAAATATTTAAAGTTGTTAAGTCCTGCTTGTGTGTTGAACCTTTCAGCAATAAATAGTGTCCATCCTTGTCCATGATGGTGGATACATTAAAATCTGTTTTGTCTGAGATTAGTATTGCCACTCCTGCTCTTCTTTATATATTGTTAGCTTGGTATATATTCTTGTATCCTTCACTTTTAGGTTTGTTCATATCTTTAATCTAAGTTCAGTTTCTTGTAAGCAACATACAGACAGGTTGTGTCTTTTGATCTGAGAGGTCACTCATTATCTCTTTACTAGAGTGTTCAGTCCATTTACATTCAACGTAATTACTGATAGGTATATGTTTAGAGCTATAATTGAGATGTGTTTATTTGTGTTGATGTTTTCTCTGTTGCTCTTACTATTCTGTCCTGGGACATTCTTCTTTATGGGTTAACTTTTCACCATTTTCAGTGTGGGTTTTGTGTTTGTTTAGACTCCTGTGTTACATTTCTTGATTTAATATGTTGCATTTTTATTGTACTTTGTGGCTACCCCTGTGATAGCCCTTAGTAATCTATGTTTAAACCCAATTTTATCTTCTACATGTGTTATTAACTTCCTCTCCTTCTGGAAGAACTATAACTACTTCAGTGCATCCCTCTTTTTAATATGGTAATATCATAAGTTTCATGAAAATGATCATTGGATCACTTCTTTTAATATTATAGCTTTGATTGGGTTTTGTGCCTTCCCTAATTGAGTAGGTTTCTGGATGATGTGTCCTGTATTGCCTCCTAGAGTTCACAGTTAATGGTTTGTTCTTCTAAGACAAGATCCTCTTTTGGTATTTCTTCTATCTTTGGTTTGGTTTTTACAAAGTCTCTGAGTTTCTGTTTATCTGGGAATGTCTTAATTTCATTTTCACATTTGAAAGATGGCTTTGCAGGATATATAATTCTTGTTTGGAAGTTTTTCTCCTTCAGTGCTTTGAATGTGTCATCCCATTGCCTCTGTGCCAATGTAGTTTCAGCTGAGAAGTCAGATGAAAGTCTGCAGGATTTCTTGAACGTGTCATCCCATTGCCTCCATGCCAACATAGTTTCAACTGAGAAGTCAGATGGAAGCCTACAGGGTTTCCTTCTAAATGTTAGCTTTGTTTTCAGTCTTGTTGCCTTTAAGAGTTTTTGCTTATGTTTCATTTTGTTAAGCTTGATTATAATATGTCTTGGAATCTTTCTATTGGGGTCTATATTGCATGGCATTTGATATGAGTCTTAGATATCTATATTCTCTTTTTTCATAATTTCAGGGAAGTTTTCTGTTGACAGCTCAACAGCAATATTCTCTGTGTTTTCGGGTGTCCCTCCCTGTTGAGGAACTCCAATTAATCATAGATTGTTCTTCTTGATAGAGCCCCGCATATTTCTTAATGTTCCTTCATTTTTCTTGTTTCTTTTCTCTGATTTCTCCTCACAGATACTGGAGTCAGCATCTCTGTCTTCATGTCAGAAAGTCTATTTTCCATTTGTTCAATTCTGTCTTCTTGGTTTAGAATTTAATTTTCTTTTTTTTCTTTTGTTCTGGATCTGTTGGATTTCAGAATACTGGTGTTTCATCAGTTCAAACAGCTTGATTAATTTTTCATTTTAGTCTGCTGCATTTTATATAATGTCTAGGAGGCTTCTATATATAATTCTTTTCTACTCGACCTCCAATAGTTTCAGAAAGGCATCTGCATTTTAGAAGTTCTTTGGTTATTTCTTTTGGGAGATTTCTTGAGCAATAGGTGAATTTTTCTTTAAATTTCTGGCCAAAGTTTGTTGCTTTTGGGGTGTCTAGAAATTGTTTATTTTCTCTAGTGTCACTTTAACAGGATCTGAAGTATAGTCTGAGAAGGAAGGTGGTCACCAGTCACTTCTGTGTACTCCAGTGACTGGACCCAGTGGAACCTCTTGGGTGGAAGTCTCCTGACTGGCAAAGACATGGCCCTACTTATGGAGTCACTGGGGGGCAGTCTGCTGACCCTATGACCTGGGTCAGTAAAGGCTGGAAGAGATTCCATCAGGACGCACCACAGTTATTTCTCTAGGTAGTCATATTGAAAGGTAAAATCTATGCGACATCATCCAAAATCAGTCAGGCTGTCAAGCGTCCAAGCTCCTCTTCCCAGCTGGCAAAGTAAACACTTGTATATCTAACCCCAGATGCTGTAAACTAGTTCAAACTATGGAAAGGCTACTGCCCCGCTGTCATCTGCTGCCAGGCCCCACCCATAAGGCCACACTGTGCTAAACACAGATTTTCTGCTGGAAAAGTGCTCCCCTCATTGACACTGCTTCCAAGCCTAGGAATTAGCCCCGACTGTGGCCTCTATTTGGGTAACTCTGCCCCTACTCAAACGAGATGGCATCTCACACACTCTCTCCCACCCGCTGTGGAATAGGCAATTCAATGGTGGATGTTAGGAAAGAGAGGGTAGAGGGGCTGAGTGCACAGAATCCAGAGACAGGCTCTTAAAATGTGGCTATTCCGACTACTGATCCCAACAGCAGTGTGGCTGAGCTTTGCTGCCAGTTAAGCCCAAGTCCCACCTGCCAGCTAATACAGACAAAAAAAGTTTAAAATCACCATTAACTTCAGTCCGCAAGAGCCAGCATTCAACAAGGTTGGGGGTCAGTGAAAGAGAAAGTTTGTATCCAGTGGCATGTAGTCCAAATTGACAGCCATATGCCGTGTCCAAGAGCTCACTGGGTGTCCAGGAGGCTCCCTTTATTTATCAATCCAGGCCTCAGTTTTCAGAGGGAATTAAGGAGACATGTGCCTAGTCTACCATCTTGACTCCACCCCCCTAATTTCACACACTTTTTGACCCAGCAGTTCCACTTTGAGATTTCTGTATTCTAGAAATACTTGTGTATTTAGAGAGGGGAGATTAATGCACTCTGTATATGGTATGAAATATTGAACATAGCATAAATATCTATCAACAGAACAGTAGTTAAGTAGACTATAGAATGCATTCTGTAGAATACTGTGTAGCTATTAAAAAGAATAAAGTGAACCCATGTGCACTGTAGTAGAAGGAGTTAAAATTCTTCAGTGACAAAAGCAGTTGTAAAACACAAGTATAAAATGAACGAAGTATATGTTATTCAAGCCAGATTAATCAGCCTGTCAACACATCAATGACTGAGAGTGTTGTGTGTGGATACAGGGGAATGTGTATACACAAAAATAAATCTTCAAATGGCTGATGGCAGTTGGCTCTTCAGATGTGGGGATGGGAAGAACTGGCCTACGCAAAGGTACTCCTTTGGGATTCTGAAACTTGGTATCCATGTGTGTCAGGACACCAAGACATAGAAATTTGATTTTTGATTGAGAAATTGTCTTCCTTCTACCAGGAGATGAACACAGAAATCAGTCTGCTGAACATAAAAAGAGAAGAGAAATAGAAAGGAGACTCATGAAGACAATACTGAGCATGATTTGTAGATGTTCAAGACTTAAGAAAACAACACTGAAATACTCATTAAAAAGGAACTAAATACATACACTATGAAATAGATATAAATGGTAAATATTATGCAGTCTTTAAAAACCAAGATGGTTTACAATGCAATGACATGGAGTAACTTTATAAATAATTGAAAAAAAAACTAAGTTCAGACCAGCACATAACCTCTTACCACCTCTTGAAGAAAAGACACTAGAAGCAGTGGTTGTCTCTGGGGCTGGGACTGAAGGATGGGCATGGACAGGACAGAAGTTGACATTCATGATGTGTGTCCTGGTTCTGCTGAATCATTTGATCTGCATGCATTTCATTTTCCCAAATGAAAAATAATGCTAGGATTATAATTTTATGTTGTTTGTTGTTGTTAGCTGCTGTTGAGTCTGTTCCAACTCGTAAAAACTCTATTCACAACAGAATGAAATATTGCCCGGTCTTGTGCCACGACCACAATCATTTTTATGCCTAAACCCATTGTTGTGGCAACTGTGTCAATCCATGTCATTGAGAGTCTTCCTCTTCTTTGCAGACTTCCACTCTACAAAGCATGATGTTCTTCTCCAGGGACTGATTCTTCCTGACAACATGTCCAAAGTATGTAAGAAGCAGTCTTGCCATTTTTGCTTCCAAGGAACACTCTGCTTGTACTTCCTCCAAAACAGATCTGCCTGTTCTTTTGGTTAATGGTAACTTCAACATTCTTCTCCAACACCATAATTCAAAGGCATCAATTCTTCTGTCTTCTTTGTTCATGGTGCAGCTATTGCATGCAGATGATGTGATCGGAAATACGATCGCTTGGGTTGGGCACACTTTAGTCTTCAAGGTAATATCTTTACTTTTCAATACTTTAAAGAGTTCCTTTGCAGCAGATTTTCCCAATGCAGTGTGTCTTTCAATTTCTTGACTGTTGCTTCCACGGGGATTGATTGTGCACACAAGTAAAATGAAATCCTTGACAACCTCAGTGCTTTCTCCTTTTATGACAATATGCTTAATGGTCTAGTTGTCAGGATTTTTGTTTTCTTGATGTTGAGTTACAATCCATACTGAAGGCTGTGGTTCTTGATCTTCATCAATAAATGTTTCAAATCTTAACTTCCAGCAAGTAAGACGATGTCATCTGTGTCATGCGTGTTGTTAATGAGTCGTCCTCCAATCCTGATGCCTTGTTCTCTGTATAATTCAGCTTCTCAGATTATTTGCTCAGCATTCATTGATTTCTGTATTCAGTTGGATCACTTTTCCTGGAATGGGAAAAAATATGGATGTCTTCCAGTCACTTGACCATGTAGCTGTCCTCCAAATTTCTTAACATAGATGAGTGAGCACTTCCAGCATTGTATCTGTTTGTTGAAGTATCTCAGTTGATAGTCCATCAATTCCTGGAGCCTTGATTTTTGCCAGTGCCTTCAATAGAGCTTCAACTTTTTCCTTCACTACCATTAGATCCAGACCACATGATACCTCTTCTGATGGTATGTTTAAACTCAGGAGGGATATACTCAAAGTCTTACTTCAGCTCTTGTAGACTTTTTCTAATTTTCTTCAGTTTCAGTTAGAATTTGCATATGAACAATTAATGATCTGTGCCACAGTCAGCACCTAGTCTTGTTCTGACTGCTGAGATGGAGCTTTTCCGCACTCTTTTCCCATAGATGTAGTCTGTTTGGTTCCTATGTATTCCATCTGGCAAGGTCCATGTGTACAGTCGCCATTTGTGTTGGTTCAAAAAGGTATTTGTAATGGAGAAGTTGTTAGTCTTGCAAAATTCTATCATGCAATCTCCAGCATTATTTTTAATACCAAGGCTGTATTTTCCAACTAATGATCCTTCTTCTCTGTTTCCCGCTTTTGCATTCCAGTCACCAGTAATCATCAATTCATCCTGATTGCATATTCAACCAATTACAGACTTCAGAAGCCAATAAAAATCTTCAGCTTCTTCATCTTTGGCCTTAGTGGCTTGTGCTTAAATCTGAATAGTAGTTGTATTAACTGGCCTTCCTTGTAGGTGTGTGGATATTATCCTACCACTGATAATATTGTACTTCAGGACAGATCTTGAAATGTTCATTTTGCTGATGAATGCAACACCTTTCCTTTTCAAGTTTTTGTTCCCAGCATAGTAGACCATATGACTATCTGATTCAAAATGGCCAATACTTGTCCATTTCCGTTCACTAATGCCTAGGATATTGATGTTTAAGCATTGTATTTCATTTTTGATGATTTCCAGTTTTCCTAGTTTCATACTTCGTGTAGTCCATGTTTTGATTATTAGTGGATGTTTGCAGCTGTTTCTTCTCATTATAAGTCTGCTACATCAGCAAATGAAGATGCCAAAGGCTTTACTCCATTCATATCATTAAAGTTGACTCTACTTTGAAGAGGCAACACTTCCCCAGTTGCCTTCTGAGTGCCTTCCAACTGAGCGATTCAGATTCCGGCACTGTATTTGACAGTATTCCACTGCTATTCATAAGATTTTCCCTGGATAATTCCTTTAAGAAGTAGACTACCAGGTCCTTATTCCTAGTCTGTCTAGTCTGGAAGCTCAGCTTAAACCTGCCTACCATAGATGACCCTGCTGGTACCTGAATACTAGTGGCATAGCTTTCAGCATCACAGAAACAAGCAAGCCTCCACTGAAAGACAATTGTATGCCACCCACTATATCTTTATTCCTCCTATCAGCTAAGATACCCAGTCAACACAATCAGCCAGAACTCTGCGGGGCAGAAAGTCTCCTACCAGCTAAGATGTCCAATCAACACTATCAGCCCAGAAGCCTACAAAGCAGAACAATCTCCTACTAGTCTACTACAAACATGTATATATAACACCTACAAATAGTGTTCATTATTCATTCAATATCTCTATATATACTCTTTTTCTTATTATCCTTAAAAATACTTTCCCTATTCCTAATTCTATATCTCTATTTCCATTTCATCATAATTTCTTTCTTAAAAATATTGTGCATGTATATGTGTTTGTGCTTTAGTTGTAAGATACCATATACATATATATATATATAAGCATACATACATTCAGATAAATACCTGGAACCCTGGTAGAGCAGCGGTTAAGAGCTGTAGGGTCAGAATTGAATTGATGGCTATGGGTTTGTTTTTTGTTTGAGGATATACAAAAAGAGAGAGAAAGAGGGAAAGTTAGTTTTTACTGAAGAGTAAAAATTGAAGACCAGAGAAAGGAAAAATCCAAGTAACTTAGAGACTATGAAGTCCTGAATGTACATTTCAAATTTTTCTTCCTGACCAATGAAGTAAACAACGAGAAACAATGGCTGAACTCAGGAAAGGCCACCTAAAATCAACATTCAGGCATAAAATTAGCAACTGCTCAGGCAACAGTGAAGACTGTCCAGCTGTGTGAGAAGCAACTACCCCTACCCACAAACCATTAGCCAGTACCCATGGGCACCCATGCCCCAAGGTAATCTCCTATGTGGGTTGTTCTTTCTTCTTCATACAGGAACCTGAGCCTCCATGGTGCCCATCCCAAGAGACCACCCAGGTGTACAGTACCAGGGCAAGCACCCTCTTCCCCTGCCTTCCAGGTATCCTGTGCCTTAGGCTTTGCCACATAAGACCATGCGTTATAGCCAACAAAAACTATAAGAATACTATTTACATTTCTAAATTAACAGAAAGGAAACAAAGCAAAGAAAAAGGGGTGGAAAGGAGAAGAGAGAAAAGATGATCCTTTCACGAGTAAGTGAAAAAGTCCAACACATATTCATGCTAAAAACTCTCAGAAAAATAGAAATAGAGGCCAAATTCCTCCGTGTGACATAGGGCATCTACACAAAGCAAAACACAAACATCATCCTGAATGGAGACTGAAAGAATTCCGCTTGAGAACGTGAACTAAAGGATGCTCGCACTCACCACTTCTACTGAACTTTGTACTAGAAGTTCTAGCCAGAGCAACTAGACCAGAGCAAGAAATAAAGGGCAGCTGCATCAGCAAAGAAGAAATAAAAATGTCCCTGTTTGCAGATGACATGATTGTATATGCAGGGAATCCTAGAGAATTCATAAGTAAACTACTGGAACTAATAGCAAAGTATGAGAATATAAGATAAACTTATGTAAATCAGCAGGATTCCTTTATAAAAACAAAGAAATCACGAAATCAATACCATTTACTATAGCCCTCAAGAAGATAAAATACCTAGAAATAAATCTAACCAGAGATGTAAGAGACCTATGCAGAGAGAACTACAAGAACTTACATAAGAAACCAAGAGACATAAGTGGAGAAATCTACCCTGTTCATGCATAGGAAGATCTAAGATTGTGAAAATGTCTATATTACCCAAAGCAATCTACATATACCATGCAATTCTTGTACAAATCATGGTGTCTTTTTTTAATGAGATGGAGAAACAAATCACCAAATTCGTTTGGAAAGGGAAGAAACTGCAGATATGTAAAACACTACTGAAGAAGAGGAACACAGTGGGAAGCCTCACACTACCCAAACTTAGAACATATTACACTGGCACAGTAGTCAAAACAGCCTGGTACTGGTACAAAAAGAGGCATATAGAACAATGGAACAGAGTTGAGATCCCAGCAAAGCCACCTTCCTCATATGAACAGTTAACATTCGACAAAGACCCTAAGGTTGTAAACTGGGGTGAAAACAATCTCTTTAACACATGGTGCTGGCAAAATTGCATATGCATCTGCAAGAAATGGAAACAAGACCCATATCTCCCACTTTACACAGAAAAATAACTCAAAATGGATCAAAGACCTAAATATCAAACCTAAAACAATAAAGATCATGCAAGAAAAAATAGGATCAACAATGGAAGTTCTAATACACAACTTAGATAGACTTCAAAAACTGAGAAACAAAGCACGATCAACAGAAGAGAAAGTAGACAAATTTGAATTACTAATAATCAAACACTTTTGCTCATCCAAAGACTTTTGAAGATAAACAGAAATTTAGAGACTTCATAAAAACTAAACCAAAGTTACATGAAACATTGAAAGAAGCTTACTTTTGCTCATCCAAAGACTTCATCAAAAGAATTAAAAGACCACCTACAGAATGGGAAAAAAAAATATTTGGTAATTCTATGTCAGACTGACGTCTGATCTCCACAATCTATAAGGTAGTACAAAATATCAACAAGAAAAGTATAATCCAATTAAGCAATGGACAAAGGAGATGGACAGACATTTCTCTAAAGAGGATATCCAGGCAGCTGAATGACACATGCAGAATTGCTCATGATCATTAGCTATTAAAGAAATTCAAATCAAAACGACAATGAGATACTATCTCACCTCAACAAGGTTGGCCATGATCCAAAAAACACAAAATAACAAATGCTAGAGAGGCTGTAGAGAAATTGAAACTCTCCTATAAGCTGGTGGGATTGCAAAATGGTACAGCCTCTCTGGAGGACAATCTGACACTTCATTAAAAAGCTGGAGATAGATATACCATTTGATCCTGTGATTCCACTGCTCAGAATTTGTCCTTCAGAAACAAAGGTTGTCACATGAACAGACACATGTATACAAATGTTTGTTGCAGCACTGTCCACAACAGCAAAAAGTTGAAATCAACCCTGATGCCCATCAATAGATGAATGGATAAGCAAACTGTGGTACATATACTCACTGGAACACTATGCTACGATAAAAAACAACACTAATTTTAGAAAACATCTCGTAACATGGTCTCATTTGGAAGAAATCATGCTGACTGAAATCAACCAGTGTCAAAAGGACAAATTTTGTATGAGACCCCTGCTATGAGGACTTAACAAGAGAATTATCCATAGAAGAAAATGACTGTGTTGGCTATATGAGTTGGTGGGGGATGAGGGATTATCACAGATGAGATAATTGATAGATATTAGAAATTTTGTTCTTTTGCTATAGTTAATGAAACATAAAAAAGTTAATAAAAATAATAAAATAAAATAAATAAATAAACAAACAGCCTTACTGGCCTGACAGAGACTGAAGAAACCATGGAGTATGGTTCCTGGGCACATTTTTCAGCTCATTAAAGAAGTCACTGTAGGTTCACCCTTCCACCAAAGATTGACCAGGCCTGAAAAACAAAACAAGACTGATACAGCATGCCAGCTTAGTGGCAAGACTGGACGGCAGGGTGAGTAGGAAAACTCGTAACAGAGAATCCAAGGCTGAGAAGGAAGAGGGTTGACTTGCTGTGGAGCTGTTAACCAACGTCATAAAACAATATGTGTACTGACTGTTTAAAGAGAAACTAGTTTGTTTTGTAAACCTTCATCTGAAATGCAATTAGAAGAAAATAAACTTAAAATAAAGTGAGAAATACACCAAAAAAATAGAGTCCTCTGTATAGTATACTGTTCGTATATTCAAACCTCAAGCTCATTGTTACCAGGCCTCTGTGATCTTAGTGACAATATTTACAGAGGAGAAAGATCTTAAAATAACAGCCATTATCTCAGTAAGCAGCATCTGCAATGTATTGTCCAGATGTAAACATGGTGAGAATTCTAAAATAATCAGAGAAGATCATTATTTCCATAATACAGTGGAAATCTTATCAAGGCAGGATAAGCAAGAAAAGACATTTTATTGTCTCCTCAAAGACCTGGCCACCTGACCCTCAATAGCACAACAAAGAATGAAGAGGGACAGGAAGAACATCCTGTGACTGTGTAACTGTGCAGGAGATTATACGTGTGCAATAGGTGCAGACCAATAGATGGGAGTCTGAGAATGAGAGTTTCCCAGAATAAGGGAGATAGGGGAAGGAAAGAAGAGACAATGGCTTCATTGACAGTTGAATGAGTTCAATTCTCTTTCCCTACCCAACTGGGTATATGATTTTGGTCCTGTCTGATTGATTCTTGTGTGTTTCTTACTCTAAGCTAACTCAAATCTTTTCTAGAGACAGACACAGAAGAAGAAAAAAATGTAGCCAGTAAAATAAATGACAGAACACTTAGAATATTCCTGCTCCAATGAAGACGATGACTACTGTGGTTCCTATAAGCATGGTGAGAGTGAGTAAGGAGAGGGCAGGACCTTCTCAACTTCTCTTCTAATACGGTAAGCTGGAGAACATGTGAAAAGAAAGTCATTTTTATCATTTTATTTACTGTGTTTTGATTACAAGTATAGTTCATGCTTATTACAGAATTTGGGGAAAAACAACTAAAAAGGGAGAATCTCGTTACTTAAAAACAACCTATGCTAATTCAATGACGCACTTAAAATGGCCCTTCTAGCCATGCATGGTCTTGTGATTCTACAAAATGTTTAGATAGGACTGTGCAAATACAGTGCTCATGGCCCACCAACAAGGTTGGATATCCCGTCAACAATTAAAATAAGGTGTACAGAACTCTTGCCAGGGCGGGACCATGAAAGCAAGAGGGACAAGAGGGCAAGGTGGGCTTCCCGGCCCATAAGCAAAGCGGTTACAGTGGATATTCCAACCTATGTAGGGAGAGAGCTGAATGCATTTGGGCAAGTGGGGTGATTTGATGGTGGAGTTTTGTAACATTTGCCCTACCAGGGCAGAAGCCAGGTCAGAATGAGGCCCAAGATCCAAGGCCTGTGGAGCTGAGAGAAGCTAGAAAAGCTGTCCTGAACTGAAAAGGGAGGGATAGGTGCTCCCAGTCTGAGGGGATTGAGCAGCTTCTATTTCCGATGGCTTCCAAGGATTGGATTTGGGACCAGGAACTATCTGACCCTAGCCCACCCCCTGTTCACATTTGGTGATCTAGATGCTGAATAAGCTTCTGACAGACATCAGTGTTGTGGGAACTCTTCTCAAAAGGGCTCTGGTGAAATTATGGGTTATAAAATGTCTTCCTTTCTTCTGATAATCGGGGTCAGGGTCAGGTTAATGATGCTAACCTCCTCTATTAGCATGTGCTCTAAGATCTAGTTTGAGCCAGTTTAGTGGACAGAGCCACTACCTGCTACAGCTTCTTGATGAAAAGGTTGCTCAAAACAAGCTTGTGGTTATCAAGACAAAAAAGGAAGAGGAGGGGTGTCCGATGGGATTACCACTGTGAGAGGGACAGCTGGCATCAGAATTGGCAAAAAAAGGTTGCCAAAAGAGCATATATCTGACCTCCACCTCGTAGGAGTCATCTTCAGGCTGATGATGAACTTGATTCCCTTCTCTTGTCCTGAAGTTAGACTAGGACGTCTGATATCCACCAGCCATTTTTGCAGCTAATAACTCGAATATCTTCTGTTTACCTACTGTTAAAAATCATGAAAACTGACTAAAATTTGAAGATAAGGTTTATTCTCAGCAAACACTGTATGTTCATGTAGGGAGACCATTTTGATTACAAAAAAGGCAAATGGCTCGAGGAAGGTAAGTACAATGGTGCTTATAGAAAGAAGACAAGGGAGAAACAAATCAGCCATCGACTAATCTTAAGATGACTGATGAAACACTGCTTTCCCGTTTCATTGATATCAGCTGATGTCAGATTACAACCGGCCTGACCTCTAATAATTTGGCCTTCCACGCACCTGCAGTCATGAGATTTGTCTGCATTTTATAACAGGCACAATGATCTGATGACTATCCTTGTCTAGCAGGATCAGACAAATTTACATTGCAGTTTCTGGCAGACTTCTGCAATTTGATTCAGGCTTTTTATAGTTAGTCTTTGGTTTTGTGGATAATGAAAACCTTAAAATGAAAGTAAGATATATGTTATTAATTTTCCTATTCAACAACACATATACATATATTTTTTGGCAAGTTTCCACAGAAAAGTTGTAAGAAGAATTCAAAGAACTCCCATATGCCCTTTACCCAGGTTCATCCATTGTTTTAGTCATCTAGTGCTGCTGTATCAGAAATATCACCAGTGGATGGCTTTAACAAAGAGAAGTTTATTTTCTAACAGTTCAGTAAGCTATAAATTCAAACTCAGGGCACGAGTTCCAGGGGGAGGGCTTTCTCTGTCAGCTCTAGAGGAAGGTCCTCCTCGTTGGTCTTTCTTTGATCTGGGAGCATCTCAGTGCAGGAATCTCACATCCAAAAGATGCATTCCGTTTCTGGTGCTTGTTTCTTGGTGGTATGACGTCATCAGCTGTCTGCTTGCCTACCTTCCTTTTTATCACTTGTAGGGTAGAAGGATAAAAGGTGGTACAAGCCATACCCCAGGGAAACTTCCTTTACATTGGATCAAGGAAATGATCTCAGCAAGGGTGTTATGGTCCCATTCTAATCCTCTTTAGCATATTCCAATCTTGCCTTATTAACTAGAGGCAGAGATTAAGATTTATAACAGTAAAACCACAAAATGGATAACAAGCACACAATAATGAGAATTGCAGCCCAGCCAAATTGCTACACACACTTTTGAGGGAGGACAGAATTCAATAATCCATGACATTTATCATTTACATTTTGGCCCATTATTGTTCTCTGTGGCTCTCTATGCTTTTTACAATTTGTTACAGATAAACCTACACAGTTACTACGACACACTGCAGTTTGTTGTTATTAAGAACAAGGACATTCTCTCACAATAAAACAAACTGAGGAAATTTAACAGTGAGCAATCTATTATCTAGTCCACAGTGTGTATTTAAATTTGACCAATTGTTTTAATGATGCCCGTTATAGTTCTTTTCCTCTCAGCCACATCCAATCTAGAACCGCAGCTTGATTCACTTGTTAGTCATCCTGACATTCCTTGAATCTCTTTGAGTTTGAAATAGCTCCACAGCCTTTGTGTTTTTTGACCTTGACATTTTAAAGAATGCAGGTCAATGATCATGTACAATGCCCCTCAGTATGAGTCTGATGTTTTTGTCAAAAACCTAAACACATAGAGAAACACAAAAAGTTAGTATAACGAAATACACTGGTTGTGAGTTGATATGATTTGAATCCTGTAGAATCAAAACCAAAAGTATTTAGAAGAGTACTCAAAGTGGACAGTAAAAAAGGGCTATATAGGCCATTTTTTATGTAAATTTCTCTGAAGATAGTATCAAAGTACAAGGTTCCTTTGGTTACTGAAACAGAACCACCATGGACACTCTACACATCCTAAAACACAGCCTCTAGTGAGACCCTGGTGTTCCTGCTTCTCAAAACTGGCTGCACACAGATAATTTTCTGAAAGAATTCAAAGCCCAAGGCCAGACAGTCTCTGTGAACTGCTTACTAGGCTACTGTTTGAGCCGAAGGTGATTCCAGGGAACCAGTGCCATCAAAGTTTAAAAGGACACTTAAGGGTAAATTACCTGGGTAGGTTACCGCAATTTCATGAACTTGGAAATCTGGATTACAGGAGAATCAAAATAATTTCGTCATTTTGTAGTGAAAAGTTTCAAACTGTGTATTTTTGGCAGTAATGGCACAAAAATGATTTGTCCTTACGCAGTGTTTGATATGATGATGGCTTGTCCCAATGCTGCTGATTTAACTTATATGGTTTAAGGTTAATGCTCACCAGATTTCTCTATTGTAAAGGGACTGTTTTAGTTTATTATTGTGTGCCTAAATCAATTCTTTTCTTTATTATTATTATGAATGAATGAAAATGTACCAGCCAAGTGCCGTGGAGTCGGAAAATGTACGTTCCTATATAAATTCACATGTTCAACTATGTGCAGCTCCCACTGCTCTCCCTGCCCAGTGACAGCACACACCTCCTTTCTGCTCCGTACATGTCCTATCCTCCAAGCAGTTTCTTATCCCCTCCTCTCCACCTACTCTCCTTTGTCCAGCAAGAGGTCAGCAAGATGACATCCTATAGATGCACAACCATAAAATCCCCACAAGATACTGCCACTCTGTGTCGCCAAGTCTACTACACTGCTGTCTGAAAAGTTGACCTTCATTATGATTTATGGACAGGGGCAGTATCGAGGCCAAGGGCCATGCTCCCAGGGGAACCTCAAAGCCCCCCAGACCATCAATTGCAGTCTTTTATTGGAGATCTCAGAGTGCACGCCTATTTATTCTTGTGTTGCTAGTGAGACTCAACTTTGTGAGCTCCATTGTGGTTATCACTGGTGGTGGCCGGGCACCATCCAGTTCTTCTGGTTACGAGTCAATGTAGAGACCCACATGAGACCCACTCACGTGGGTCTCTCTGTCTTCTGGGTTCTCTTTTCCCTATGTCGTTCTTGTCCTTGGTGGTCATTGGTTCCTGTTGAGTTAGAGCCATTTGCTGTACCCTCAGATGGCAGCTTAGCAGCTTTTAAGATCCCAGACGCCACTCACCGATGTGGGGTACAGAGAGTTCTCATTAACAAAACAATAGCTGTGCCAATTGGCCTCGATTTCACCTGAGAGCATGGTCCCTGGCCCCCTGTCACGGCTACTCTGTCCTTGCAATATTGGGTTAGGATGGGAGGAGCACTCAAGTTGTGTTGAAGTCCAGTTAGTATTGATCTTCTTTCTAATGTGTGCTGTCACCAATTTCACCCAACCAAAATCTGTTAACTATCTAATCTAAACCCTACTCCCCCACTTTTTCTCCCTCCCCCCCTTGCAGCCATCAAAGAATCTTCTTCTATGCATGAGTCTGTTTCTAAATTCGTATCTTAAGGGTCTCACAATATTTGTCATTTTGTCACTGACTACTTTCACTCAGCCTAATGTCCTCCAGTTGAAACCAGGTTAAGAGATGTTTCCTGCAATTATCATTGTTCTTTAGCATTGCATAGTGTTCTACTGAGTATATATACGATAGTTTACCTATCCATTCCTCTGTTGTTGGGCATCTGGGTTGATTCCATCTTTTTGCTATTGTGGACTGCGATGTGATAAACATTCATGTGCGTGTATCAGTTGGTGTGAATAGCCTTGATTCTGTAGGATATATTCCAAGCAGCAGAATCACTGGGCCAAATGGTATATTTAGATCCAGCTTTCTCAGGAAGCACCAGATTGCTTTCCAAAGAGGTTGCAACATTCTGCAATTCCACCAACGGTGTAGGAGAGTTCCAATCTCTCCACAGCCTCCTCAGCATTTAATGTTTTGAGTTTTTTGGAACATGAACAATGGCCTTGATTCTGTAGGATATATTCCAAGCAGCGGAATCACTGAGTCAAATGGTATATCTAGATCTAGCTTTCTAAGGAAGCGCCAGATTGCTTTCCAAAGAGGTTGCAACATTCCGCAATCCCACCAACAGTGTAGAAGAGTTCCAATCTCTCCACAACCTCCCCAGCATTTAGGGTTTTGAGTTTTTTGGATCACGGACAATCTTGTTGGGGTGAGATGGTATCTCATTGTCGTTTTGATTTGAATTTCTTTAATAGCTAAGTATCGTGAATGTGTCCGCATGTATTTTTGGCTGCCTGGATCTCCTCTTTAGTGAAGTATCTGTCCATCTCCTTTGCCCATCACTTGATTGGATAATTTACCTTTTTCTTATTGATATTTTGTAGTACCTTACAGATCATGGAGATGAGGTCTCAGTCTGACATATAGTTGCCAAATACTTTTTTCCATTCTGTAGATGGCCTTTTAATTCTTTTGATAAAGTCTTTAGATGAGCAAAAGTGATGGATTCTTAGTAGTTCCCATTTATCTGTTTTCTCTTCTGATGATTTTGGTTTGTTTGACACCTTTTGAAGTCTGTCTGTGTTGTGTATTCAACTTTCCATTGTTGTTCCTACTTTTTTTTGGATGAGCTTTATCATTTTAGATTTGATATTTAGGTCTTTTATCCAGTTTGTGTTGGTTTTTATGTAAGATGTGAGAAATGGGTCTTGTTTTAATTTAGCACAGATGGATATCTAATTTTGACAGCACCATTTGTTGAAGATACTGTTTTTACCCCAGTTTAATGTCTTAGGGCCTTTGTCTAATATCAGCTGTTCATAGGCAGATGGTATCATCTCTGAGGTCTCAATTCTGTTCCATTGATCTATTTGTCTGTTTTTGTACCAGTACTATACTGTTTTGACTACTGTGGTAGTATAATAGGTTCTAAGGTAGAGTAATGAGAGGCCTCCCAGTTTGTTCTTATTCTTTAGCAATGCTTTGCTTATCAGGGGCTTTTTCCCTTTCCAGACAAAGTTAGAAATTTTTTCCTCCATCTCATTAAAAAGTGTCACTGGAACTTGTATCGGGATTGCATTATCTAAGTAGATTGTTTCGGGTAAAATAGACATTTTCACAATGTTAAGTCTTCCTATCCATGAGCAGGGTAGCTTTCTCCGTTTATGTAAGTCTCTCTTAGTTTCTTACAGTAAGGGTTTGTAGTTCTCTTCATAAAGGTCTGTTATTTCTTTGGTTGCATTTATTTCTGAGTACTTTACCTTTTATAGGGGCTGTAGTAAATGGCATTCACTTGGTGATTTCTTCCTTAATAAGCTCGTTGTTGGTATAAAGGAATCTTACTGATTTACTTATGTTTATCATGTATCCTGAGACTTTGCTGAACTCTTCTATCAGTTTGAATAGTTTCCTTATGGATTCTTTGGGATTCTCTGCATATACAATCATATCATCCACAAATATGGAGATTTTCAGTTCTTCTTTGCAGATGCAGATGCCCTTTATTCCTTGATCTTGTCTAATTGCTCTGGCTAGAACTTCTAGTATGATTTTGAATAGGAGAGGTGAGAGTGGGCATCCTTGTCTAGTTCTGTTCTCAAGGGAAACTGTTTCAGTCTCTCTCCATTCAGGATGACGTAGGCAGTTGGCTTTGTATAAATGGCCCTTATTGCATTAAGGAATTGGCCATCTGTTCCTATTTTGCTAAGCGTTATTAGCATGAATAGGTGTTGGACTTTATCAAATGCCTTTTCTGCACCAATAGGCAAGATCAGGTGATTCTTGTCCTTTGTGATATTTATGTGGTTGATCACACTAATGGTTTTTCTAATGTTGAACAAGCCTTGCATCCCTGATAGGAATCCAACTTGGTCATGATAAATTACTTTTTTTGACATGTTGTTGTATTCTATTTGCAAGCATTTTGTTGAAGATTTTTGTATCTAGATTCATGAGTGATATCTGTCTGTAGTTCCCCTCTTTGGTTGGGTCTTTCCCTGGTTTTGGTATCAGGGTTACGCTGGCTTCATAGAATGAATTTGGGATATTCCACCCCTTTCTATATTGTGAAATAGTCTTAGCAGTATTGGAGATAACTCTTCTCTAAAAGCTTGATAGAATTCTGTAGTGAAGCCATTTGGGCCCAGGGATTTTTTTGGTTGGCAGTTTTTTGATGACTTTTTCAATCTCTTCCTTTGTGATGGGTTTATTAAGTTGTTCAGCTTCACCTTGTGATAATTTTGGTAGATGATTTAAATCAAGGAATTTGTCCATTTCCTCTAGGTGTTTGAATTTGTCAGAACACAGTCTTTAATAGTATTCAACTACGATATATTTTTGATTTCTCTTGGATCTGTTTTGACAACTCGTCTCATATTTGTTATTTGGGTATTTGATTCCTTTCCTGTTTTTCTTTAACAGTTTAGCCAATGCTCTGTCAATTTTGTTGATCTTTCCAAAACACCAGCTTTTGGTCTTTTCAATTTTTTCAATTGTTCTTCTGTTCTCTAGTTTGTTTACATCTGCTCTAATCTTTATGATCTATTTTCTTCTGATGCCCGAGGAGTTCCTCTGCTGTTCTCTCTCTACTTTTTCAAGCTACAGGGTCACTTATTTGATTTGGTTTCTTTCTGCCTTCCAGATGTGTGCATTTATGGAGATAAACTGACCTCTGAGCACTGCTTTGGCTGTATCCCATAGGTTCTGGTAGGAAGTGTTTTCGTTCTCATTGGAATCCATAAATTTCTTTATTTCATCCTTGATTTCTTCTATAACCCATGGTGTTTTGTGCAAAGTGTTGTTCAGTTTCCATGAGTTCCACTTTCTATCTATGTTTTTTGTCCTATTGATTTCAACTTTTATGGCTTTATGATGTGAGAAGATGCTTTGCGTTAATTCAATGGTATGGATTCTGTTGAAAATTGCTTTATGTCCTAACATATATTCTATTCTGGAGAATGTTCCATGTGCACTGGAGAAGAAGTTATAGTTGTCCACTGATGGGTAGAAAGTTCTGTACATGTCGATGAGGTCCAGTTGGTTAATTGTGGCAGTAAGGTCTTCTATGTCCTTATTGAGCTTTTTTCTAGACTATCTGTCCAATATTGAGAGTAGAGTGTGAAGTCTCTTACTATTATTGTGGAGTGATCTATCTCCTTTTTGAGTGTAGTCAGTGTTTCTTTGTTGTATTTATGTGTTCTGATATTAGGTGCATCAACATTAAATATTCTTAAGTCCTGCTTGTGCATTGAACCATTCAGCAATAAATAGTATCTATCCTTGTCCATGATGGTGGATTATACATTCAAATCTATTTTATCTGAGATTAGAATTGCCATCCCTGCTCTTCTTTGTTCATTGTTAGCTTGATCTATATTCTTCCACCCTTTAATTTTCAGTTTGTTCCTATCTTTAAGTCTAAAGTGAGTTTCTTGTAGGCAACATATAGATGGGTCATGTCTTTTAATCCACGATGTCACTCTATGTCTTTTACTGGAGCATTCAGTCCATTCACATTCAATGTAATATTGATAGGTATGTGTTCAGTGCTGCCATTGTGTTATGTTTATTTTTGTGTTGATGTCTTCTCTGTTGTTCTTATTAGTCTGTTCTGAGACATTCGTCTTTGTGAGTTGGTTTTTCACCTTTTTCAGTGTTGGTTTTGTGGTTGTTGAGACTCCTGTATTACATTTCTTGATATTGTATGTTGCTTTCTGTTGTGCTTTATGGTTGCCCCTATGATCCTGCTTAATAAAGTATATACAAACCCAATTTTGAGTGCCAGCAGTCTTGTCAACTTCCTGTCCATCTGCAAGGACTCTAACGACTGTACTACACCCCTCTTTTTAATATGATAATATCATAGTTTACATGATCTGATCACTAGATTATTTCTTTCACTATTATAGCTTTGATTCCCCAACTGAGTGGGATTCTGGATAATGTGTCTTTCTAAAATATAAAGTTACTGGTTTTGTACTTCCAAGGCAAGAGATTCCTTCAGTATTTCTTGCAGCTTTGGTTTGGTTTTTACAAAGTCTCTGAGTTTCTGTTTATCTGAGAGTGTCTTCATTTCATTTTCATATTTGATAGATAGTTTTGCCAGATATATCATTCTGAGTTGGAATTTCTTCTCCTTCAAGGCTTTGAATGTGTCATGCCACTGTCTCCGTGACAGCATCACTTCTGCTGAGAAATCCAGTGAAAGCGTCCAGGGTTTCCCTCTGAGTGTTAGCTTTGCTTTGAGTCTTGCTGCCTTTAAAAGTTTCTGCTTATATTTCATTTTGTTGAGCTTGATTATAATATGTCTTGGAGTCTTTCTATCGAGATCTGTATTGAAAGCCAAGCCAAGTGCCGTCGAGTCGGATCCGACTCATTGAGTGGTGTTCAATACATATCTTGGATATCTAGTCTCTTCTTTCATAGTTTCTGAGACTTTTCTGTCAGCAGCTCAACAACAATACTCTGTGTGCTCAGGTGTCTCACCTTGTTCAGGAACTCCAATTAATTGTAGATTGTTCTTCTTAATGCTTCTTCATTTTTCTGGCTTCTGTTTTCTGATTTCTCCTCATAGGTGCTGGAGTCAGTAGCTCTGTCTTCCAAATGAGAAATTCTCTTTTCAGTTTGTTCCATTCTGTTTTCCTTGCTTTCTATTGAAGTTTCTGTGTCTGATTTTGTTCTTCACCTGTTGGATTTCTGAGTACTGATGTTCCATCAGATTGAACAGCTTGCTTAATTTTTCATTTTGCTCTGCTGCATTCTGTATAACATCTAGGAGGGCTCTCTATACAATTCTTTTGTATTCACCCTCTGATCGTTTCAGAAAAGCTTCTTGGTCTGGGAAGTTCTGAGGTGGTTTCTTTTGGTGGCCTTCTGATGCCATGGGTGATTTCTGGGTTACCGTCATCTACAGAATTTGTTGCTTTTGAGGCTTCATATGGCCAATAGAGGCTGGGAGAGATGCTGTGAAGGTGGACTATAGTTGTTTCTCTAGCCAAGCCAGCCAAGTGTCATCAAGTGGGATCCAACTCATGGCGACCTTGGGGGCCAGAGTAGAACTGACCCCCAGAGTATTCAAGGAGCACCCGGTGGATTTGAACTGCTGACCTGGTGGTTAGCAGTGGTAGCACTTAACCCACTACACCACCAGGGTTTCTCTAGGCCATTTTAAAATGGGAAGTAAGAAGTATTTGACAACTTCCAAAGTCAGTCAGGTTTTCACGTGTATATGTCCCTCTTCCCAGCTGGCAAAGTAAGCACCTCTGTATCAAACCCTAGATGTTATAAACTGGCTCAAAACACAGAAAGGCTACTGGCCTGCTGGCCTGTGCTGTTGGGCCCCAGCTGTAGGTGATACTGTGTAGAATTCTGCTTTTCTGATGGAAACGCTATCTCTTCTGGATAGGCACTGCCTCCCAGCCCAGGATTAGGTCCAGCTGCAGCTTCTGTATGGATGACTCTGCCTCCCAGTGAAACAAGATGGCTTCCCACACAAGCTTGCCAGCTGGCCGGGACCAGGCTCCCAGTGGAAAGAGAGGCCAAGAGTGCAGATAATGCCCATAGTCCACAGCTTCTGCTGCTAGGCCTCAGCCCCAGGCGACACTGTGCAAAACACAGCCTCCCTGCTGGAAAAGCACTGCCCCTGTGGCAGGTACCACCTCCCAGCCTAGGAACCAAGTCCAGCCAGGGCCTCTGCCTGGGCCTCTCCATTTCCCAGTGGATCAAGATGGCGTCCCACACAAGCTCATCTGTCCAGCTACCACATGGCAGAGGCAGAAAGACAGGCCAGGGGAGCCAAGATGTATAGAGTCCAAAGCCAAGCTCTCAGAATATGGCAATTACACTTGCTGGTCCCACCAGTAGTGTGTCTGAGGCCAGCAGCTAGTTAAGTCCCAGCTCTGCCTGCCTGACAAGACAGAGGGGAAAAAAAATCAAAATGGTGTGTTACCTTTGGTCTGAGCAAGCATGTGTTCACCAAGTGAAAGAGAGGAGGTTTTGCTTCAGTGGTATGAAGCCCAAATTAACAGTCCTATGCCACATCCCAGGGCTTCCTAGGTGTCCAGAAGCCTCCGTTTAATTATCATTTCATGTCTTGGTTTCCAGAGGGATTTAGGGAGACATGCATTTAGTCCACCATCTTGACTCCAACCCTGAATCAATTCTGACTGGGTTTCCCTCGAGGACAGAGTAGAATTGCCCCATAGCATTTTCTAGGCTGAAATCTTCACAGCAGCAGATCACCAGGTCTTTTGTTCCATAGAGTGACTAGTGGGTTTGAACAATCAGTTAGCATCTTAGCACCTAACCATTGTACCCCCAGGGCTGTTTGTAAAGTGGCTGTTGTTCCCTCTGATTAAAAACTTGTTTAATAAGGGAAATTCTCAGTTATTCTATATCATATCAGCCAACAATGATATTACAACTATGGAAAACATGTTTGTTCCATAAATGACAGAACTTCACATGAGCCCTTCAAGGAAGGGCTTCAAGGCAGGGAGAGGAAGACGTTGAGAAGCTATGACCATTGAAGTGAGAGTGTTGCCCTAGTGCTTCTGTAGGTGGTAGCTGGAGAGAAATGAGATCTTGACTTTCCCTCTGACCAGGCAACACAACAGAAAAAAATGCACTGGAGGACAGCAGAAACCAGAGAGTCTCAACTGTTCAGTGATGTTGAGACCATTGTTTCTCAAACCTAAGCCTGGGAGGACTTGTTGACTCATAGGTTGTGGGGTGGGGTTGCAGGAAATGAGTTTCTACCTAAGTCTCAGAAGACACTGATGCTGTTGGCCCAGGCTCACACTGTGAGAATCACTGCTTCAGAGTTCTTTATCTTTTTAATTGTACTTTAGATTAAAATTTATAGAATAAACTAGTTTATTTAAACAGTTAAACAGTTACTACTCATATTGTTTTATGACATTGGTTAACAACCTCACAACAACTGTTTTCAACCTTGGGTTTCACATTATCAGTTTTTCTGTCACCTCCTGCCTTCCAGTGATTGCCTCTGGGCTGGCATGCCCCATTGGTCTTGATTTGTTTCATGGGTCTGTTTGATCTTTGACTGAAGGGTGAACCTCAAGAGTGACTTCATTACTGAGTTGAGAATGTGTCCAGGAGCTACAATCTCATGGTTTCTCTATTCTGTGTCAGGCCAGAAAGTGTAGCCTCTCTTTCAGAATTAGAATTTTCTTCTTTTTTCTCTCAGCTCTATACAGGACAATGACAGATACATTGACCAATGGAACAGAATCAAGAACCCAGATGTAAATCCATCCTCCTAGCATCACCTGGGAAACCCTGGTGATACAGTAGTTAGACACTATGACTGCTAACCAACTGAGGTCACAAGTTTGAATTCACAAGGCACTACCTGAAAATTCTGTAGGGGAAGCTCTACTCTGTTCTGTAGGGCCACTGCAAGTTAGAATTGACTCAACAGCAGTGTGTATGTATCATATGTATGGTCATCTGATCTTTGATGAGGGCCCAAAGTCCATCAAATGAGAAAAGGACTATCTTCTTAACAGATGGTGGTGGCCAAACTAGATGTCAATTCATAACACGAAGGAAACTGGAGGGCATTATGCTGAGTGAAATAAGTGAATTACAGAGGGACAGGTGTTGTGTGAGCCCACTGGTGTCAAAACTCATGAAAAGGTATACACATAGAGGAAAAGAGTCTTTGATGGTTACAAGGGACGGGAAGCATGGAGATGGAAAAGCAGTAAATATACAATAGATAAATGGCAACTTTGACCAAAAGCAAGTGAACACACTACTGGGAAAGCCAGCACAAATTGTGCAAGGCAAGGAAGGCTATGGAAACTCCACAGATACAACCAAACTTCCTGAGGGACCACATTGCTGGGCTCAAAACTGTGGGGACTATGGTCTCCAGGAACACCTAGTTCAATTGGCATAACATAGTTTACACAGAAAATGTTCTCCATTTTACTTTGGTGAGTAGGGTCTGGGGTCTTAAAAGGTTGCAAGCAGCCATGGAGGATACTCCACTGGTCCTACCCCTTTGTGAGCAAGGAAGGAAGACAAAAACTAAAGAATCAAGGAAAATACTAGTTCAAAGGACTAAGGGACAACATCTACAACGGCCTCCACCAGACTGGATCCAATACAACTAGATGGTACTCAACTACCACCATTGCCATTGTACTAGTATGAGGAATCTTTGTTTCTAAACAGCACATTGGTGGAACCTGATTTGTTTTTTGTTTTTAGAATCTCTTCTGTCACTTTCTTATTTCTTATTTTTTCTCAGAGTTATATTAAATGTTTGCCTTCAGTTTTGCTGATTCTGTATTCTATCATTTCAAACCCACTTCTCAGCTCTTCTATGACACTGTCCATTTCTGAAATCTTGTTTTTTATCTTTTGGATTTCTAATCATTGTTTTTGTCTGATTTCTAGTTGTGAATTTATTTTGGCATTTTGTTCCTGTGTTGTTTTCATGAATTCTTCTGTGAATTTTTCTGCCTTTTCTATGAATTTATCTATTTTTCTTCATTTTTGTCTGCTTTTTGCTTTAGCTCTAGGACATTTCAAATATTACAGATTTGCATTCCCTGTCAGGTAATTCTAGTGGTTTCTCATCTATTGAAAAGTCATCTGATGTTTTCTTTTTTACACCTACTAGAACAACCCTGTCCTTTTCTTTTTTTTTTAAATATATTTTGATATTATCTTCAGGCCATTCAATAATTATTTTCTTTCTTTATTGATTGCAGATATGCTTGTTTCATCCTGATTTTTTGTTTCATTGGATTGTGTGAAAGTAGGCAGGCTATGAGTTCTTTGTTGTTTGCTCGACCGTGGTCATGATATTTTTTACCTCTTTGCCTAATAGTCAGGGCCTGTCAATATGGTATAGTAGGTCAGATCCAGCTGAAGGAAAGGGCTGGGATGGGTTGTTTGTGGCATGTACTAGGCCCTACAGGGTGGGCCAGGAATCAGTGCTGGACAGGTTCTAGTGGGTCATTCCTTTGCTGCTCCAGGATATAATGTTCAGTACATAGTGCAGGTAAGTAGGAAGGAGCAGGAAGGTTGTGATATGGGAGCTAAGATGAGTATGGGAAATGGGATGGGGAGAGAAATAGGAGCCACAAACAAAAAGAGAAAGAAAAAGAGTGCTAAGTGTGTTTGCCACTGGAACGAAGAGATGAAAAACTGAGAAATGGAGAAAAACAAAAAAGATTTTTAAAATGAAGGAAAAAATATATAAGCTAGTCAAAATTTTTGAAGAAAAATAAGAAAAGTCCCCAGGACTCCCACCAGTGCTGCTGTGAAGACCAGGCAAATGTCTCCCAGGCTGTGTGCTGTAGCCTTCCTACAAGGGGTATAGATGTCACACAGTGTCAGGTATTCAGGAGGCAGCAAAAGAAGGTAAGTATAGAGAGATAAAAACTGGACAATGAATAAAGATAGGAAGCAAAAAGAGAAAACAAGGAAGAAAAAGAAATGCCACAGGGATCCCACTGACACACATGTCTAGACTAGAGAAGGATGCTAAGCCATGCAGTGCAGCCCAGCTAGAAGGGACTCCCAAGCCACAAAATGAAAAAGAAAACAGACAAAACAAAGCAAAACAGAAGAAGAGGAAGGGGCAGTGGGGAAGCCCTGAAGATTTCACCAGTGCCAGGGGCTGGGGGAATGGTTCCCCAGTTGAGTGATCCTTCACAGCCTTTCAAGAAGAGGCAACGATGGCACATGGAACCAGGTGTTTGAGAGAAAGGAATGGGAGGTAGTCAGAGGTGTGAAAGAAACTGAAAGAAATGGAAAAAAGGGATAATTGCTGCAGATAATCACACTCAGAGAGCCAACCGATGGGGGTGTTAGAATCAGGAAGCCAGGAGTGAAGGATTTTACTACCAGCCAAGGGACTACATCCAGCACGAAGCAGAGAAAGTTGAGGGATGGGGAAAGGTGAGTTTAAGAAAGTGTTATGGATTGAATTCTGTCCCCCCCATAATAGGTGTAGCCATGTGGCTGGGCTGTAATTCCCAGTGTCTTGTGACTGTCTTCCATTTTGTGATTTTCCTATGCTGTATATTAAAGGATTACGGTGAGACTCTAAATCCCTTTATAAGATCACCTCCCTGCTTCACTGTAAAGGGAGTTTCCTGGAGTATAGCTTGCCCCACCCTTAATCTTTTCAGCCTGCAAGAGATAAAAGGAAAGGGAGACAGACTGAGAATTGGGAACCTCTACCACCAATAAAGCAGCACTGGGAGAAAAGCATGTCCTTCAAACCTGAGGTTCCTGTGTCAAGATGCTCCCTGGACAAAGACTGATGCAATACCGGACTTTCCTCCAGAGTCGACAAGGAAGAAAGCCTTCCCCTGGAGCAGACACGCTGAATATGGACTTGTAGCCTACCGGACTGTGTAAGAATAAACCATCCTTTGTTAAAGCCAGCTATTTTGTGGTATTTCTGTTAGAGCAGCCCTAGCTGACTAAAACACTGAAGGATTTTCCTCCCAGCCAAGGGACTGCATCAAGCAGAAAGCAGAAAAAGTTGAGGGATGGGGAAAGGTGAGTTTATCACCGGTTAATAGGTGATCTGTGTCCTGGGGCAAGCTCCTGAAGATATTTTTGCATACACCGCATTTGCCAATCTCTGATGTGGATGGGGCAAATCCAGTTGGTACAGACGCTGCACTTTCCAGCTGGCTGAGCCACCAAGAGGTAGCCAGGAGGCATCGAAGATAGAGCAATGTAAGGAAGGTGTGTGTGTGTAAGCATGTCTTCCTGGTTAAACAGGTGCTTTGTCTCCTGATGAGATTTCCATAAATCTATGTTCCAGTGCTTCTTGACTACCTGTGTTCAACAGGAGTCCAAGATGGCAAATCAGTGCTGAGTTAGCTAATGGGGGATTTTAACTTCTTTTCTCCTTTTCTGTTCTCTGTCAGTTTCTCATTCCTTTCAGTATCTGGCAAGATCTTTATCTCTTAACTTGATACTTCAAGTTCTAGGAATGACAATTGTCTCTATTTTACATAGTTCATCAGATCACTGCTGTGGTGGGATAGCATAGTGCTTCCGTCTATGGCACCATATTGGCCAGAAGACTTCAGAGCTTTTGAAAATGACAACATTAGCAATGTCCCACCAAAAAGTGGTGCTCATTGTACACTTTGTCCCTTGTACTCAGTTGCAAAACCCTGAGCCGCATAAAGTCTCTTGACCTTCGCCTCATTTCATTTACATTCTCTTTGCTATTGACTACAGAAATTACCTCACTAAATCATGGAAATCAGATTTTCAAAATTTGTTATATTACAGAAAGTTGAAAAAATTTTAGCTGATCTGTTCCCAAAGCTTTGAAAGTCTAGATTTATAAGTAACTCAGTTTTTATAAAATATGCAGCCTCCAGGGCCCAAACTTTCAAGGTTCTTGTTCATGGGGCCAGGTGGGCCCAGGAATCTTCATTGTAACAGGAAAAATCTCAGAGACAGTTACAAGCTCTTCATGGACTATGTATCAGCTGTGAGAGTTCCTTGCCTGCTTTGTATGATCCTGTTACCCATTTTTAATGCAAAGCTCTCAAGTTTGTTGTTTATTAGAATCTTTTGGGGAGTATGTTAGAAATGCAGATCCACATCCCACAATCCTCATCTCAGAGTTCTCCAGTCAACAGGGAGAACTCATCAGCAGTTTACCAAACATGCTGGCTAATTTTGAGAAGCATTTTTCTAAAGGAAGTTATAGCCCCAGGCTTGGAGGCCTGCAAAGTAAGAGTTACTGATTTTTAGCATGATCGTTTCTAAAACAGAAGTGTTGAAATTTCTGATGCAATTGTTTCCAATAGTATGAAAACACATCTCCCACGGCCACTCCAGATGCTGCCTTTGAAGATAACTCTCCACCTCTACATCTCAGTTTCTACAGAGTCATAGGTAAGGGAGGTTTAAATACGTCTGTTACTGGAAATGGGACCTCAGGTACACTTTCTAACCACATTTAACTACTCGGAGTTTTTTCAGTCTAGGTCTTGACCCAGAATCTAACTCTAGCGCCAAAGCGGTGAAGGGAAGAGGCTCTCCTGTAAAGTCTACCACCACCTGGAGGGAACAGGTCAGGTAGGAAAGTGAAAGGACCAATGTACAGAGGAGCCCTCTGAAGCAGTCTCCATGAGCAGCACTTCCTTTGCAGGCTCCATCCTCTCTTGCCTTCTCTAATCTAAGAAACCTGGAAATCCTTCAAATTACCTCCAATTCTGAAAGCTGCCCAGAGTCCCTACGGTCAAGGATGGCCTTTTCCAGATTAATCTTATCTCTAGTCTGGCTCACACCACATCAGAAAAATGCTTCATTTATCTGTCTTTCCTCTTATAGTGGACTGTGAGTTCTCAAGAGAAGTCAGGGTTTTCTTTTCATCTCTGTATATCTCAAAATATAGCTTGTAAAAGATACTTGAATAAATAAATGAATGAATGAAAAAACAAAAAAGGTTCCAAGGACTCTAGCCCTGGAAAGACAATGTGGACACAAGGTAAGAAACCACTGTCTGAAGATCCAAAGAATAGGGTCCATGAGCCACATGGTAGGAAAAAGATAAAGGCTTCGTATTTGGGGTTGTGACAGGGTCTTGAGCCCAAGGACAAGGGATGAGGTCAGTTCCGGTGCATGTTTCGAAAAAGGCTAATCTGACACTCATTTTCTGGCATAGACCTGCTTCACAATAACTCATCCCAAAACCTGTTGTTGTTGTTGTTAGCCGCTGTCAAGTTTCAGTCCTCGACTCATGGCAACACCGTGAACAACAGAAGAAAACATTGTCTGGTCCTGTGCTGTCCCTGTGAATGGTTAAGGATCAGACCTCTGTGATTTACAGGATTTTCACTGGTTTTTGAAAGTAAATCACTATGCCTTTCTTCCTGGACCATCTTGTTCTAGAAGCTCAGCTGAAACCCATTCAGCATCAAAACAACATGCAAACCTCCAATGACAAATAGTGGCTGCACATGAGGTATATTACCTGTGAAGAGAACCAGAGTTTCCTGCATGGAAGTCAAGAATTCCACCACTGCACCCATAGTCCGAAAGCCAAGAAGGCATTAACTGGTGAGCAGCAATAATTGGCTTCTCCAGCCACGGCATATAGGGTAGTGGGCCAGAACAAAAGAAGTAGCTCAAGAGCAAAGGAATAGGGCCCATTACCATACCCCAACATGTCCTCATTTAACACTAGTGTTTGACACACTCTAAACTAGAAGTAGCTCTTTCATTTCAGTACGAAAGAATACTGAATGCAACAAAATGCAAATAAACCCCCTAAGTATGGTTAAAGCACAAAGTCAGAAATTCAGCCCCTTTTTTTCTGCGAGGTGCATGACTAACAAACTGAAGGGATAACACTGATGAAGGTGAAAAGAGGAAGAAGAGATGCAGATTCTGGTTCCTCATTGACTGTCAGCAAACCAGCATGAAGAAGAATCTTGCAGGACAGTTTTCCGTCCATGGAGGTTCAGCTGAGACAGAGTTGGTTTTCTAGAACTTCACAGTTTTGTACCAGAAGGCACTGTTGAGTCCCTGGGTCCTTTTTCATCAGGCTGCCTTTTCTCTAAGTATGGGTTAGTTTTGCAATTGCTTTTCTGGTTTTCTGAGTAGGTTATATAAATAGCACAGTTCAATTATAATACAAATGATTCTGGCACCTTTCAGAGAGCATAAACCCAACATGTCGTTAGGAATAGAAAGAGCTGTCAAGCAATGCTCTGAGTGCTGAGCAAGATGGTGAAATCCAAGTATTTGAATATTTGGAAAATGCAGACGTGTAATTAAGTGACTTGTTTATGGTAATTATTTTCTGCTAAAGTTATTTCAGTCATATTGGGTGACTTGCTAATATAAACAATTTATAAAAATTTCTTAAGAGCCAACTGCTATTAAGGATGATAACAGTTATGTAATAAATACTGATTGAAAGAATCTTTGCTACACATGCCCTTATTCTGGGAGTCTGTGCCATTCACACAGAAGTAAACAAAAGTACGTTTGTGCCCTCTATACCTGTCCCTCGCCATTGCTAACTGACCCAGTACTGGATACTGGGCCTGAGCTATACCAATCGTATTCACTTCCCAGGTCTTCTGAAGTTGGACCACTAAGAGTAATTTATTTAAAAAGAGATGGACTATTAAGAGGGGATAAGGAGCCCTGGTAACTCAATAACAAATTGCTTGGCTGCTGACTTAAATGTTAGCAGTTCAAATGCACCCAGTGCAAAGGCCTAGCAATCTGATTCTATAAAGATTAAAATGAAGAAAACCCTATGGAACTCTCTACCCTGTAACACATGGGGTTGCCATGAGTTAGAATGGACTCAATAGCATCCAACAACTTTGGGGCTGGGGGCAGCTTGGAGCTAGATAAAAATACAGCCACCTGCTCTGCTGCAAAAATGATAGCGTGTGCATGAAGAGAGCAGTAGAGGTGAATAATGATGGACTTTCCTCTCCGTTGCAAAAAATGAGCAACGTGTCAGGAGACAGTGCTCCAAAGGCCACATACCTTACTGCACACCTGTGAGCAAATGACTGATGGCTTTTGTTTAGGACTATCTTTTCAAGGTTGAATGTGTAGCAATAGACACAGATTGTGTCTCTGGATAAGAACGAAAAAGATAATGACTCCCTCCAAAGTCAAAGTTGGGCAGGTTTGCTATCAGCATCTTACGAGATTTGGATTTCCTAAACTCAGGATTCCCGACTCTGATACAAGCCCACTGCATGTGAAGCATCCTCCTGAGCTCACCTCCACATCAGTCTGGTGGAACTTGGGAGCAGGGAAACTGATGCGAATATCAAACTCATGTTGCTTGCTGTGCCCTGGGTAATAAAGTCCTCATTCCATAATCCAGGAATCTCATATCCACTTCCTCCTGGCAGAATCCTTGGAACTGTGGCAACCTAACTCATTAGCTGTCATGTAAAATGTCTTCACCCCTTCATAGTACTTGACAGAGTTAAAGAATAAACTGTTCATTGAGCTATTTTTCTTACACCAAACAATGACAAGTAGGGCGTGGCATATAAAGAAAGTAAAAAATCCATTCCTAATGTCAAGTAGCTTAGAATCATTCTTACACTGGTACTTTTAGTTTCCTTTTGAGTTTTAGGAACTTTTATTATAAGTCTGTTTTGAAATACATGCATTACAACCTGAACCCTGGAGAGGCAGATGTTTTCATGCATTGATTTCTGTGTCATTCAAGTATGAAAAGACTTGAATTTCCAAAACTGCCGTGGCATTTTGCAAACGTTTCTTTAATCTTGCTACTAGAGTGATAGCTAGAGGATAGGGAAGGCTACTTCTTTCTACCATTAGTAAAACATCTAAGAATACGAAGAATGAATGACCTAGTTCTTGTAATAACAGTGATTATAAGTGTAAGAAATGTACAAGGTTCAAGATTTTATGCTAATTATTTTATATATGTTAAATGAGTGAACTGTTTTGAACAAGCCCGGCACAGGGTAATTGTGACATAAATGTCTGTTGTCGTTGTTATCACATTGTCTCCTTCAATAAAGTAAGAACTCTGGCCTTCCTCCTTGGAGATAGGAAAACAGAAGCATGAAAAAGTCGGTAGCTTACTGAAAGATAATGGATTAGAGTGTTTTTGCCCACAAATAACAAAAAACGCAAATAAATGTGACACAACAACACGAATGTTGATCATCTCTTGTAAAAAAGATTCTTAACAGCAGCAGCATCAGAGTTGGCTGCTTCATCAGCTCTCAGTAATACTAAGAACTCAGGTTTTTTCCTGCTTTCTGATCTTTCATCTTCAGCATGTTGGCCATCATATTAGACAAACCGCATCTCATGGTCCCAAGGTGTCTTTAGCCCCAACAAGCATCATATTCCCATGGGACAATATCCAAACCTTTTTCTGAAAATTTCCCCTGAAGATCTCCTTTAGTGTCTCCCTGGCCAGAGTTGGACCACATGCCCACCCCCAAACCAGTCAGAGGTCTGGGCAGAGATCCAACTTGATCTCCTGAGTTTATTTAAAATGAATTCCTAAAGAAAAGCAGAGGTCTGCTCACAAGGAAGATGAGATGTTGTAGTTTGGAGTGGCATGTGACAACGGCTGATATTTTATCAAAGCTGAACTGGGATCCTAGAGTCCAAAGGTAATGTATTTTACATGCATACACATACAAAGGTATGTATTTTACAAAGATGCTACTATTAAGCCCTAGCACTATACCGTCTAGCAGAATTTCTGGTGGTGATAGCAATCTGTATTTTCACTGTCCAGTACAGTAGTCACTAGACATATGTGGTTACTTAGCACTTGAAATATGGTTAATGTGACCAACGTACTAAATTTTACATTTTATTTAACATTAACTTAAACAGCCACACATGTCTAGTGGCTACCCCATTGACAGTGTACAGCTAGCATGCAAATAGCATTATTTAAGAACCTGGATAATATTGCTGTGGGAGTGGTAATATCCAATAGAGTTTATAATGCTGCAGAAATGTAATTTAAGCCACATGTGTAATTTAGAATTTCCAGTTGCCACATTTTAAAAAATAAAAAGAAACATGAAAAATTAACTTTATAATACAATTTACTTTACCTACATATCCCAAATTATTGTTTCAGCATTTAACCAATGTAAAAAATATTGATGGATATTTTACATTCTTTTGTTCATACGAAATCTTTGAAGTCTAGTGTGTATTTTACATTTATAGCACAGCACATCTCTACTTAGATCATAATGTATCAAGTACTCCAGAGCCTATTTGACCAGGTCCAGAGATTTTTGAATGTGTTCACAAAAAACTATCTTCCCTGATTGTAAGAACAGCATGGTGGTGTTATCTAATCTCTTATAACTTCACAAGCAGGAGAGAAAATCAACATCAAAAACCCAAGGCTGAGTCCAAGAAGAGGGTGGGGATGTCAGACACGCTTTCCCTCTCCACCATCCTTACCAATTCTGACACTAGCCATCCCTCCCCCGGCATTCTCTACTTTTCTGCTGAGATCAACAGCTCATTACAATGGCCACACAGAGCTTACAGACAACACTCATAATTATGGAATTTATTAAGGAAGTAACAGTTCGGGTCAGAAACACTAAGAATATAGTTCTTCAATCAAGACAGCCTCTTTTTAGCCATGCTTACAGGTACACCTCTCCCTGACCCTCAGCCTCTGCCCAAAGGCACTCAGTCTTCTGTCTATGTGGGCTGAGACTCCTTCCATAGTCTCTCCTGCTGCCAAGCTTCTGTTTTCAGGTCTCTCCTACCATCACTTTTTACTATCGTCATGGTTAAAGTTTGTTCTCTCTGGTTCTCAGCACAGGCATCCTGGGTCCAAAGGATGTGCTGGCTCCTCTCTATTCTTCCTAGGTAGTGGTGGTATTTTCTCTTCCCCTCCTCTAATACGGCTTACCTCAAGCCTAGTAGGATGGCAAAAGTGACCAATTCCTTTGGTGGGCCATGATTACCATATCTGCACAGTCCCGTCCAGTTGCCTATAAATTACAAGACCATGACTAGAAAGGCTGCATGAAAGCAATCCATTGTACTGCACTGATAGTCACTGACAAACAAAAACAAACCTGATCTTAGTGAGGAGAGATTTTATTCAAAAGGGTTATTGCAAGGGAGTGCAAGAGACTATTGCAATATGAATAATGCTCTGACGTAAGATAAGCAAGTTCTCAAGGGTTAGGTGAAAAAGTTTTTCTTTATAGAGAATGGAGCAGAGAAGACTAGAAAGAAAAAAATAAGTGGGATTAGAGGGTAGATTATTGAAAAGTAGATCAGAGAATATTTAAGGCCAGCCTATCCCTGAGAGGGGTATGCAGGAGGGGCTGTGTGCTACTTCAGGCAAAGAGAGGACAAGGTTCAGAAACCTAGAGAATGGAAGAAATTTAACTTAAGTTTCATTAACAAGGAACCCTGATGGCCTAGTGTTTAAGAGCTCAGCTGCTAACAAAAGTGTCAGTGGTTCGAACTGACCAAGTGCTCTTTGGAACCCCCATGGAGCAGTTCTGCTCTCCCTTATAAAATTTCTATTAGTCAAAATCAACTCAGTGGCAACAGGTTTGGATCTTCTTTGTGCTTAGTTAGGAAGAATTTCAAAAAATCTGGTGGTGTAATGGCTAACAACTATGGCTACTACCAAAAAAATGGCAGTTCAAATCTACCATACACTCCTTGGAAACTCTATTGGGCAGTTTTATTGTATTCCATAGGGTCTCTATGAGTTGGACTCTGACTCAATAGCAATGGGGTAGTTGGGTAACAAGGTCTTGTTATGCATGATCCGTGGAAACAATCAGTTCAGCGAATCATTTCTGAGGCAAAGAATGAAAATTTGAAGGATCCACGTTTGGCGTCGTCTCAGATAAGCATGGGGAGTATTGTGAGTCTTACTGAAGAGATGGAGCTACAGAAACATGCTAACATCCCATAATGGTTTTTGTTTTAAGTTACTTGGCTGAGCTACAGACTAAGAAATGTGATTGCTGCACTTACACCCTCCCTACCTTTACATACTAACAGTTAGCATAAAACAGTCCCTTTACTATCACTATGCAGGATTTCCCCTTTCCTCTGTCTATGAATCCTTTGTTGTTCACCTTGTCTAGGAGCTGGCAGTCTTTGGCAGTCTTTGGTCTTGAGATTCTGCCTGTCTCCCTGTTTGCAAGCTGTAAAAATATGCCTTTTCTGTTCCTCTGACTGTATCTTGCTACCTTCAGTCTGTTAGTCTGCTTAGCAAGAACACAAGAGTTGATGATAACATTTGGCACTTCACTTGGGACCCAGTGGGACTTCTGGCTCAGAGTGAGTAAAGTCCCGAAATTTCTTCCACAGGGCTCTTGACCCTTCTCTTGGTCCAAAGGAGTTTCTGGGTGGAGCCAAATTAGGCCAGACAGTTCGTGAGTCCCATGTTGGAGTAAAGAAATGCCCTGAGATCGCTGCGAACAAATACACCACCTTCTCTTTATTGTAACTCTGTTGTTTGTTACATAACTTGGTGTGGTAGTGTTCTGTAACATGGGTGAAGCAGCCTTAGATGGTCTCACTGCACCCAGGGGTTCAAATCCTCCACTGGCTGAGGTGGCAGTCTTGACCCCAACACTTGTAGGACACTTGGGATGGGGATCAAATCTAAAACGTCCCAGACGTGAGCCAAGTTCCCGAGAGCTTAGCATCTGAAGAGAGGTATCTAGAAGATTGAGGTAGCCACTGGCCCCCTACAAGATCATCCTCGTTCCCTTCTCCTTCTCTGGTTCCGAAGGAGGTTGATTTGGAGCACTGAAGCAGAACCAAGAAATCCCCGCAAATAGATTTGAAGTCATACTATGATCATCCTTGTTACTCCACCAAACCTCTGGTGTGTTTGTGAGTACTCTGTCTTACATGAACGACCTTATAACTAACCATGCTCTGTCTGTCCTAGACAAGTCCCAAATAACCCCTAGGGATTTATGTGTCTTTGTGTGTTTCTTAATAGAAAAGGCAGGAGAGGCTTTTGGTGTTGACCCTTCCCTCTTCCTTGAGTGATATCTTTCTGAAGGAGTGAAGAACCCTCTCAGCTACTGCAGGAGCTTTCTCTCTCTTTTTTGTTCCCTGAGAAATGGCCTTTAGCCTGTAAGACAGCAGCTACGGAGGCTACCAGACACATTTGATCCATAGCTTTCTTTCTTTCTTTTTTTAAAATATAATTTATTTATTTTTGTTGTTGAGAATATACTCAGAAGAAATGCACCGTTTAAACAATTTCTACATATACAGTTCAATGACACTGATTACATTCTCTGAGTTGTGTAACCATTCTCACCCTACTTTTCTAAGATGTTCCTAGTCTTAACATAAACTGACTGCTCCCTAAGTTTCCTGTCTAATCTTTTGATCTTATATACATAGATATTAAATGAGCACAATGCTTAGGGTAGACATTCTCTACTAGTTAAGCTAAAATTATTCTTTGGTTTTCAGAAGGCTTCAGGTGATATTTTTGGATTAAGGTTTAAAGATTTCCTCAGGGCATTAGTCTGAGGGGTTTATCCAGCCTCCCTGGCTCCAGAAATTCAGATTCCATTGAAACTCAGTCCTGCATTCCCCACCCCCAACTCCCCCTTTTTTTATTTGTGATTAAGTGAAAGCATAAAATCCAAATTAAATTTGCATGCCTGCCTACCTACAGTTCCTTCTGCTCTCCTTGCTTGGTGACAGCACACTCCTCCGTTTCATTCTATATATGTCATATCCTCTTAACAATCTCCTGCCTCCTTCTATACACCCTCTCCCCTGCCTTCTAGTAAGAGACCAGTAAGACAGCACTCTGTAGATTCATAGAATGATAAAGTGCACACACACTACAGTCACATTGTCCATTATCCCCAAGTCCAGTCCATTTCTGTCCAAAGAGTTGACCTCAGTACTGCTTTCTGGTCAGGGACAGTAGCAGGTCTAGGGGCCATGCTCCAGAGGAACACCCAGGCTGCAGGACTATGATTTGCAGTTTTCTAGTGGAGTTTTTGAGATGCATCCTTCTTTCTTGTGTTGTCACTAGAGCTCAACTTCGTGTGCCCTATCACAGCTCTCTTTGATGGTGGCTGAGCATCATCTGGTTCTTCTGGTCACATGTTGATACAGTCACCCATTCACATAGGTTCTTCTGTCTCATCAGCTGTTTTTTCCTTGTCTGTGTTGTTCTTGGCAATCATCTGTTCCAGATGAGTTGGGACCATTTAATGTACCTCAAATGGCAGCTTGCTAGCTCTTAAGACCCTAGATGCCACTCAGCAATATGGGGTGCACAAGACTCTCTTAGCAATAGGCTAGATATCCCAACTGGCCTTGATGCACCCTGAGAGCACTGTCCCCAGACCCTTGTCCCTGCTACTCTATCCTTGCAACACTGGGTTAGAATTAGAAGAGTTTTCAGGTAATGTTGAAGTGCAGTTAAGCTGATCTTCTTTCTACCATGTGGTGTCACTGCTTTCACCCAACCAAATTTCTGTCAACTATCTAATCTATGATCAGCCCTCTTCCTACCTTTCCACCTTTGCAGCCATCAAACAGCCTTTTCGTCTGTACATAAGTCTATTTCTAAGTCCTTGTAGTAGGGGTCTCATGCAATATTTATCCTTTTGCTGTTGACTGATTTCACTCAGTGTAATGCCTTCCAATTGAAACCAGGTTATGAGATGCTTCCTAAAATAAGCATTGTTCTTTATTGCGGCATGGTGTTCCATTGAGTATATGGACAATAGTTTGTTTATCCATTCACCTGTTGTTGAGCATCTGGGTTGATTCCATCTTTTTGCTGTTGTGGACTGTGCTGCAATAAATATGCATGTGAATGTATCTGTGTGTGACTGCCTTTTGTGTGACTGCCTTTGATTCTGTAGGATATGTTTTGAGCAGTGGGACCACTAGATCAAATGGTATATTGTTACCAGCTTTTTAAGGAAGCACTAAATTGCTTTCCATGGAGGTTGTACCATTTTGCAAAACCACCAGCAGTGTAAGAGAGTTTCCATTTCTCCAAGGCCTCTCCAGCATTTGTTGTTTTGCATTTTTTGAATCATGGACGTGACCCAAAATTGTTGGGGTGAGATGCTATCTCATTGTATTTTTGACTTGGATTTCTCTAGTAGCTAATGATTGTGAGCATTTCCTTATGTGTCTTTTGGATCCTGGATGTCCTATTTGGTGAATTGTCTATCCATCTCTTTTGTCCATGACTTAATGGGTTTATTTACCTTTCTCTCATTGATGTTTTGTAGTACTGTGTAGATTATGGAGATTAGATGTTGGTCCAACATGTAGTTGTGAAATATTTTTTCCCATTCTTTAGGTTGTCTTTTAATTCTTTTGATAAAGTCTTCAGATGAGCAAAAGTGTTTGATACTTAGTACTTCCCATTTTTCTATTTTTGCTTCTGTTGACCATGCTTTGTTTGTCAGATTTTGAAGTCTGTCTAAGCTCTGTATTAAAACTTCCATTTTTTACCCCATTTTTTCTTGCATGATCTTTATTGTTTTGGGTTTGATATTTAGGCCTTTGATATAATTTGAGTTGCTTATTCTGTAAGGTGTGAGATATGAGTCTTTTTTCCATCATTTGCAGATGGATATCCAATTTTGCCAGCACTATTTGTTAAAAAGATTGTTCTTACCCCAGTTTACAATCTCAGGGTCTTTGTCGAATATCAGCTGTTCATAAGTGGATGGTGACATCTCTGTCTCAACTCTGTTCCATTGGTCTATGTGTCTCTTTTTGTACCAGTACCAGGCTGTTTTGACTACTGTGGCAGTGTAACAGCTTCTAAGATTGGGTGGTATGAATCCTCCCACTGTGTTCCTCTTCTTTGGTAGTGCTTTGTTTACCCAGGCTTTCTTCCCTTTACAAACAAAGTTGATGGTATGTTTCTCCATCTCTTTAAAAAATGATGTCCTTCTCCAGGGACTCATCTATCCTGACAATATGTCCGAAGTATGTAAGACGCAGTCTCACCATCTTTGCTTTCAAGGATTACTGTGGTTGTGTGTCCTTCAGAAGAGATCTGTTCTTTTGGCAGTCCGTGATACATTCGGTATTCTTCTTCATCACGTTTCAGAGGCATCAACTCTTCTTTTGACTTCCTTATTCGTTGTCCAGTTTTCCTGTGCATATGATGCGATTGAAAATACCATGGCTTATGAGACATGTATGGAGCAGAGAGGAATAGTGTGCAGTCACTGGACAGGGAGAGCAGTGGAAGCTGCACATAGGGGGGCATGTAAATTTCTATGTGAATGTACATTGTCACTCAGTTATGTTAAATAAAATTTAAAAAAAAGAAAATACCATGGCTTGGGTCAGGCACACTTTAGTCTTCAAGGTGACATCTTTACTTTTTAATACTTTAAATAGGTCTTTTGCAGCAGATTTTCCCAATGCAATGCATCGTTTTATTTCTTGACTGCCACTTCCATGAGCATTGATTTTAGAACCAAGTAAAATGAAACCCTTGACAACTTCAATCCTTACCCCATTTATTACAAATTTCCTTATTGGTCTGGGTGTGAGGATTTTTGTTTTCTTTACGTTAAGGTGCAATCCGTACTAACCACTGTGGTCTTTGATCTTCATCAGTAACTGTTTCAAATCCTCTTCTCTTCCAGCACACCAGGTTGTGTCATTTGTATAACACAGGTTGTTAATGAGTTGTCCTCCAATCCTGTGTCTTGTTCTTCTTCATACAATGCAGTTTCTTGGATTATTAGCTGGGCATACAAATTTAAAAGGTATGGTGAAAGGATACAATCCCAACATACACCTTTCCTGACTTTAATCCATGCAGTCCCCTTGCTCTGTTCACACAGCTGCTTCTTGATCCATGTACAGATTTGTTAAGAGAACAATCAAGTGTTCTGGAATTCCCAGTGTTAGCTGTAATTTGTTATGATCCACAGAGGTGAATGCCTTTGCATAGTCAATGAATACAAGTAAACATCTTTCTGTTATTCTCTGCTTTCAGTAAAGTTCCATCTGACATCAGCAATGACATCTGTGGTTCCACATCCTCATCTAAATCAAGGCTGAATTTCTGGCAGTTCCCTGCCAATATACTGTTGCAGTGACTTTTGAGTGATGACTTTGCATAGTACTGCTTATTATGTTGTAGAATTTGCCTCTATTCCTATTCTGTTAAGTGTTTTTTAACATGACTGGGTGTTGGAATTTGTGAAATGCCTTTCCTGCATCAATTGACAAAATCAAGTGATTCTTTTGTTTTATTTGTGTAGTTGACCACATTAATCATTTTTCTAATGTTGAACTCATGAGTCGGATCTGACTCGACGGCACTTGGCTGGCTTGGCAATGTTGAACTGTCTCTGTATCCCTGGTGTGCCTTTTACTTGGTCATGGCAACTTTTTTTTTTTGGTATGTTGTTGAATTCTATTGACTCAAATTTCATTGAGGATTTTTTCATCTAAGTTCATGAGAGATATTGGTCTGTGATTTTGTGCTGTCTTTATTTGGTTTTGGTATTAGAGTTGTGCTGGATTTGTAGAATGAATTTAGAAGTATTCTCTCTTTTCCATGCTGGGAAGTGCCTTTCATAACAGTGTTGTTAACTCTTCTCTAAAAGTTTGGTAGAATTCTCCAGTGAAGCGGTTTGGGCCAAGGCATTTTTCACTTGAGAGTTTTTCAGTTACTTTTCCAATATATTCTGTTTTGATGTGTTTATTAAGTTGTTCTTCTGTTTGTTTTAGTTTAGGTAGATAGTGTGTGTCTAGAAATTTGTTCATTTCCTCTAGATTTGCAAATTTATTAGAGTATTCTGTTTTAATTCTTTTATTTTTAGTTGAGTATTTTGTGACTTCATCTATCTCATTTCTTGTTGGAGTTATTTGCTTCCTCTTCTGTTTTTCTCTATTCATTTTGGCCAAAGGTTTATCAAGTTAGTATTTCAAAAAATGCACCTTTGGGCTTGTTAACTCTTTCGATTGTTTTTCCAGTTTCTAATTTGTTTAGCTCTCCTCTAATTTTTATGTTTTCTTTGGTTGCTTCAGGGGGTATTTTGTTGATTTTTCTGCTTGTTTTGGGTTAATTCTTTAATTTCAGCCCTTTCTTCTTTTTGGATACACTTATTGAAACTAATTGACCTCTGAGCATTGCTTAAACTCTGCCCCATAGATTCTGGTGGGATGTGTTTTCTGTTTCATTTGACTCTATCAATTTGTTTATTCCACCTTTGATTTCTTCTATAACCCAGATGTTTTTTAGTAAGGTTGTGTTCATTTCCCATGTGTTTGATTTTTTTACCCTTGCTTTTACTGCTATTGATTTTTACTGTCATGGTTTTATGGTCTCAAAATATGTTTTGCAATATTTCAGTGCTTTGCATTTTGTTAACATTTGCTTTGTGATCTAATATGTGGTCTATTATGGAGAATGTTCCATGTACTCTGGAAAAGAAAGGTATACTTATCTATTGTTGAGTGGAGTTTTCTGTCTATGAAGCCCAGTTATTGATTGCATCATTTGAATCTTCCTTATTTATTGAGCATCTCTCTGGATGTCTTGTTCATCATCAAAAGTGTTGTGTTGAAGCCTCCAATCATTATTGTGGACCTGTCTACCTCACATTTCAAAGCTATTAGAGTGTATTTGATATATTTAGACACCTTGTCACCAGATGCATAAATATTTAATATGGTTATATCCTCCTGATGTATTGATTTTTTAAGTAATGGGTAGTGATCTTCCTTGTCCACTATGGTAGATTGTACTGTAAAGTCTATTTTATCTGAAATTAATGTTGCTACTCCTATTATTTTTTTAATGTTGCTAGGTTGGTATATAGTTTTCCACCCTTTGAGTTTCAGTTTGTATCTTTAAGTCTGATGTGCATCTCTTGTAGGTAGCATATAGACAAGTCTTTTTATTTTTTTAAAATCAATTCTGCTACTTTATTTGTTGGTGCATTTAACCCTTTTACATTCAATGTTTTCATTGGTAGGTTTACATTTAGTGCTGTCATTTTGGTGCCCCCTTTTTTTTCTTTGAGTTTTGATGACAGTTTCTTTGTTTCACTTAAGTTTCTGTGCTGAATCATTTTCTTTATGGGTTTTCTTTGTATCCTATTCATTGCTGTTAGTTTTATATTTGCTAAGACTCTTGATTTTGTTCCTTGTTTTGATGTGTAGGATTCTTACTTTGCTTTGCAGTTACCTTAATATTTACCCCTAATGTTCTAAGTTTAAACCACTCTTTAATTTCTTGTATCACTTAGACTTCCTCTACTTTTGAAAGGTCTGTGAATATACTGATTTGTCCCTCTTTTTGGTATAATGTCATTATCACTTATATACTGAGATCTGTTTCTCTTTTTTAGTATTTTAGCTTTGATTTATTTTTGTAATTTCCCTATGTGTGTTGATATCCATATGCTCTGTCCTGCATCCTTGAGTATACATCTAATGTTACTGATTTTCTAATCAAAGAACTTCCTTCATTTTTTCTTGTAATTTCAGTTTGGTTTTTGCAAATTCTCTACAATTCTATTTATCTGGGAATGTCCTAATTTTGCTGTTGTATTTGAGAGACAGTTTTGTAGGATATATAATTCATAGTTGGCAGGGTTTTTGTTTGTTTATTTTTTCTTTTTCCTTCAAGGATTTATAAAGTGTCTTCCAGTAGGGTTTCCTATCTTTGCATTTGACTAAAACAAGTTATGTAAATTATGCAGCTTTAATTGTTTTATTATTTTGATGGCATTACGTGTGGGAAAAAAACTTCAGGTAAATGGTCACCATGGCACCTTCCAAATGGTGCCCAATATAATCAGTTATCATAGCCCAATATCTTTCACCATTGATGATCACAGCCTCTCTTCATTTATCTTGGAAAAAACAAGGACCCAAAGATTTTTTCAGACCAGCATCCATACCAAATGGTAACTTTGGGGGGATGAAGTAGACATTCTTGAATCTCCATTGGGTTCTCATTGCTTCAGATATGACAGTTTTGTTTGTTAACAAAATCATTCACCTAAAAATGAAACTTGTCACTGAATATGATTTTTTGGCCAAAAGTGGGATCAACTTCCAGTTGCTCCAGAGCCCAGTCAGCAAATGTACAGTGCAATCTATGGTCTTGGACTTCAGTTCTTGAGTTAAAACAATTTTGTAAGGGTAAAGCTTCAAGTCCAAATGCAACATCCACCAAACTGTGGCCAACAAAAGGCCCAGTTCTTGTGCTCAGTGAGAAACTGATTGGGTTGGAGTCTTGCATACACTCTGACCAACACCGGTGATGTTTTCATTGGAACATGTGGTTCATTCATGCACAGGCATTGTCTGATTGGCAACAAAGCTAGTTGTCTCAATTTTTTTGATTAAACATCAAGTCGTTCTCTTCGTGGGATGATTATGTACACTGTAAATTTCATAAAACTCAGAATGTTTGCTGAATGGAACACCCATTTTGATAAAAACTTTAATAATTTCTATGAGTTGTGTAACTGTGTAAATTTTCATGGATATTTGTCAAAAATAAATTTGAAAAGTGATAAATACAGCCACCATAGTTTCACTCATATTGCCACCTTGAGTTGTCAAAAATGGGACATCCTTATTGGAAGACCCTTTATATGTCATCCCATTGCCTTCTTGCTAGCATAGTTTCACCAAGCTCAGTCTTATTAACTTTCTTTCATAGATTAGTATTTGTTTAAGCTTGATGCCTTTAACAGCTCCTCCTTTTCTTTAGTTTTGGTAACTTTCATTATGATATGTCCTGTTGGGATTTACCTTGCGTGGAGTTCAATGAGCATTTTGGGTAGATACCTTCTTGACTTTGATCATATCAGACCTGATGCAGAATCAGGTCAATCTGCAGTATGCAGATTTAACCCTGACATAGCAGTTGCTTCTAGACCTGCTTTCCCTTTTCTGCAACGCAGTCCAAACCCTCAGCTTTCCCCCGATAGTCAAGACTCCTAGAGTATCCTATATAATCCATTCACTTGTTTTTCTGGTTCTTTCTTGTTAGTGGAATCATAGGATACATGTTGTTATTCTGTGATCTTAGCCCTACCTCCTTCTACATATATATATATATATATATTTTTTTTTTTCCAGAAAATGTTCTGCATCTCACTTTTGTGGGTAGTATATGGGGTCTTAAAAGCTAGCAATCAACCATCTAAGTAGCATCAATTGATCCCAATTCACTCTGATGGACACCAAAGATATGAGATTCCAGAAGACAGAAAGTGGCCGTGTGACCTGGAGACTACATCAACATGAGATTAGAAGAGTTATAATGGTGCCTGGCCACCCCTAATGACTGCCCTGACAGGGAACACAACATAGAGTTCATGGCATAGTGGCAGAAAAATGGGTATGCAGATCTACAACTCTATAAAAAGACCAGACTTGATGTTCCAATAGATGGCGGGGTTTTCTGTAGACATGTCCCTTAGACTCTGTGTCAGCCCAAAGCTGAAATTGAACCTAAAGCTAACTCTTCAGACAAAGATTGCACTAGACTGTAAGACATAAAATGATACTGGCTAAGAGTGTGCTCCTTGGCTTAAATGTATACAAATTCCAACAATTAAGTCAGTGGACTTGTTCTGAGTGCTACATACCTCTTTGCTGAATATTACTATGGTCATCTTTGAAGTACTTCCCTGGGGACCTATGCACCAATGCCAGCGTCTAGTCTACTCTCCAAAGCAATTTTGGAACTCTTTCTGGAGTGGTCATTGTGTGCAGTGGCACAGAGGCAAGATCACAAACTTAATTGTATAGTTATTTGTAAGGAAGTTTTTAGCCAGTAAACAAATAACTGTATTGGAACACCCTCCCTACTTACTTGGTGTGGCCTCCAGTGACCTTTTTTTTTACCTGAAAATTAAGGAAATATAGAAAGGAAGACATTTTGACGACACTCAGGACATCAAGAGTAATACAAGTACAGCTTTGACAGACATTCTAGAAAAGAGCTCCAAAACTGCATTCAAGGGTGGACTAGGCATTGGCTTTAGTGCATAACTTCCCAAGAGGAATACTTCAACGGTGACCATAATGATATTCAGCAACAAGCTATGTATCACTTTTTTAGGATGAATTTGCTAACTTAGCTGTTGGTCCTCATACACGAGACTGTCTGAGCAGCTACTGTCCAAAGATGAGATGAGAGTGTAGAGGGGGTACAGCAGTTTGTTGAATATGGTCAGTATAGGGTGGAAAGGTGGAGTGTGCTGTCACAGGGTGGGGAGAGCAGCTAGAATTGCATAATGTTGTGGGGGTGGGGTTAGATGGCAAATTGACTTGGATTGTAACTGTCACTTAAAGCACTAAGTGTACATATATATATATAGTTTAACAAATGTTTGGAGGAAAAAAGAGTACTTCAAAAATTGGCCACTAATTCCTGGAAATGGGACAACTTCAACCATGCCAGTCAGAATTTAACGCACTCATTGTCAGTAAGGAAACCCAGTGGAGAATACAGGGTGGTGCAGGACCTGAGAGCTAGCAATGAGATTATATGTGATATTCATCCTGTTGTCCCAAATCTCTACACATTCCTAGCTATGATACCTGGAGACTGTGGCTACTTTTCAGTGTTAGATTTAAAGGATATGTTTGTCTGTAACCTCATTTCTCAAAAATCTCTTGCCTTCTTCATTTTTGAGTGGAAAGATTATCACATAAGACACAAATCCAAATTGACAGGGACTGTAGCCTCCCTGGGATTGAAAAATGGCCCAGCTATTTTGCAGCAAACACTTAGCGAGGATCTCCAGGGCTAAAATTTGGAGAAGGGCATCCTACTTCAGAATATAGGTGATCCACTCCTTGCCAGTAAAGGACTTGTGATCTCTGAGAAAACACCATTAAGACTTTGAACCCCGTGGCACAACTGAGTTATAAATTCTCAAAGCAAAAGGCCCAGATATCATAACTACAAGTTCAATATCCAGGTTTCCTCATATCACAAGGAACTCGAACTCTGTTATGTGCACATAAGGTAGCCATTTGCCCCACCTAAGAGCTATCAAATAAGCAGGATCTTAGGGGATTTCTGAGTATGGCTGAATTTTGTATAATATGGGTCCAAAATTTTGGACTAATAGCAAAACCTCTTTCTAGGCCATGAAAGGAGAGAAATGGAGGCCCATTTGCTTGGTATCCTAGCTCTCAACAAGACTTCAAAGAGATAAGAGCTACATTTTAAGGACCCTATCTTAGTCAGCTAGTGCTGCTTTAAGAGAAATACCACAAGTGGGATGGCTTTAAAAAGAGAAATTTCATTCATCGTACTCTGGTAGCTAAAAGTCTAAATTCAGGGTGTCAACTCCAGAAAAAGGCTATCTCTGCTGGCTGTGGGTAAAGTCCTTGTTGTCAATCTTCTGGGCTGGAAGCTTGTGAAGCACAAGGACTCAAATTCTTTCCAAAGCATGTGCTCAGCTCCCAGCACTGCTTCTTGGAGGTAGGAGGTACCCAAGTCCCTCTGCCACCTTCTTTCCTTTCTATCTCAAGAGACTGCCTTAAGATACAAAACAACCTTACACATTGAGTCCTACCCCACCAACACAACTGCTACCCATCTTCCCTCATATAACATCGTCAAAGCAGGACTTACAGCATGAAGGAACATCACACAATACCAGGAATTATGGTCGAGCCTAACAGTCACACACATTTTTAGGGGAACACAAACCAATCTGTGGCAGGCTCCCACTTTAGGTCTCCCAATGTGGAGAAACATTTTCATCTCTGTACTCATGAATGTAAAGAAATGGCTCTAGGAGTGCTCACCAAGAATCTAGGACCTCACTAGAGTGACCAGTAGGATACTTCTCCAAACAAATGGACCTACCAGAACAGCAATGGTCATCCTACCTACCAGCAGTAACGGTTGTTTGTGAATTGATTCTACAAGCTGAAAAGCTGTCCCTAAGTCAGCTGCTGACTGTATATACCTCATACGCTGTGATTGCCCTCCTGGAACAAAAGGAGGGCTGTGGTTAACCAAGAGCCAATTAGAAAAATATCAAGTCAGCCTACTGGACAATCCAGCTGTACTCCTATGCACAGAAATTCAGTTAAACCCAGCCACATTATTACCTATTCCAAAAAAACCTTTCACAATACATGACTGCAAATGGTAAAAGGGACATACTGTAGCAGACCAGATACTAGGGATACCCCCTTTGAATGGGAGTCTTCAGTGGTATGTTGATGGAAGCAGTTTGGGAAAGACAGAAAATGAGAAGCTGATGTACTATTGTTTCCATTCAGCTCCTGCAGGTTGTTGAGCCCACTTCTGTCTGCCGGAACCTCTGCCCCAAAAGTTGAGCTTGCTGCCTTAACCCGAGCCTTAACTCTGGCATAAGGTAAGATTGTGACAATCTGGACTGACTCTTGCTATGCTTTTGGGGTAATTCACACACATGCAGCAATATAGGAAAAAAGGTACCTGCCGAAGTCAGCTAACAAAGAGAAAATATGCAAAACAGATCCTGATACTATTAGATGCCATCCAAATGCCACAACAGGTATCAGTGGTCCATTGTAAGTGGCACCAAAAAGAAAACATTCCTGAAGCAAATGAAAATGCCCTAATTAACTCCACAGCGAAGCAAGCATCTAGGAAGACATCTCAGACCAAGGAGTTTCCTTCTGTAGAAGCACTGCTCATTCAGCTCACTGGGGAACATTTTGCTTCAAAACACGTGGAAGACTACAAGTTAATAAGGGAATGAGGGTTTACACTAGAAATAACTCAATCATATGAGTGGTACAAAAAACCTGTATGGATTACCTACCTGCCACAACTTACATCTTAGAGCATCATAAAAACTCTCCCTGAAGCTACCCACTGGAGATACGATACTACAATCAGATAGATCAAGAAACACTTCACAAAGGGCTCCCTCAAATTATGAGATTCAAACACAGTGTCTTACTTGCATCCATAATAGTGCTAAAAACTGGCCCCTTCCATTGCCCAACATTCCAATTTACAAAAAAAGAGTCCAGCTGAAAACAGGCAAATAGATTTTACAACCACGCTGAAGCACCTGAAAATTTTAAGTATCTTCTAGCATTGGTAGATACTTTTTCCAAAGGAATAGAAGCATTTCCAGCTTGCACAGAAAAAGCCTTTGAACTATCAAAAATTCTTTTAGAACTGATTGTTCTGATATATGACGTGCCTGTTGATCTACAATCAGACAGTGGAACAGCTTTTGTCTCTGAGGTAACTCAGTAAGTTTCAAAGCCCTAAACATTGCTTGGAAACTGCATGCTGCTTAGAGACCACAATCTTCTAGAAACTTACAAAAAGTGAATCATAGCCGAAAGAAAGTGATAGCAAAAGTATGTCAAGCATGTGTATGGAATGGAAAGGAGGAGTGTGCTGTTACCAGGCAAGGAAAGCAGAGGGAGCTGCAGATAGGCAGGCATGCAAATTTAATTTAGATTGTGTACTTTCACTCAATCACAATAAAAAAAAAAACTTATAATAATAATTTTAAAAAGTATATCAAGAAACTAGTTTGGTCGAAGGCTCTTCCATTGGCTTTCTTGAGGATTCAGAATGCCCCTAGAAGCAAGATGAATTTAAGCCCCTATGAAATGATGCATCGGAGACACTTTCAGATAGATTACAGCTAGTCATACAATAATAAAATACAGCTTAAAGTTCAGTAGGACTTTTCTCTTGCAAATTCAAGCCTCCCTAACAAAAATAAAAGGTTATACAGCCTGGTGGCTTCCGGAGTCATTTGATGGGCCCTTACACTTCTTCCAGACAGAGGAGTGGTCTTTGTTGCAACATTAGGAGGATCAAGACCTTCAGCCACTATGGGAGAGACCATATTTGGTATTACTAACCACATATTCCTCTCTGAAAGTAGAGGAGTGAAACCTTGGTTCCATCACTCTCAAGTAAATCAACAGCTACCCCCATAGATCCAGGTATGAAGAAAGCAGATAACAAGACCATGGAACCTATTGAGGCACAAGAAGAATCCAGCTGTTGTTCCAAAGGCCTGGATCTGATGAGTGAATTATTCTGCTACTGTAAGTATAGAAATGGTAGAAATTTTAGGAATTGTGTTTGCTGTAGCTCTTTACCTAATGTTCCATTTGTCCTTTGCTGTCAGCTGTCCATTTTGGATGTATTTCTTTCCTTGGTATTAAGGGATTGGGTCTGCATTAACTAATTGTTTTTAAGGTGGATTCCCTTATCCTTTTCCTTATGTCCTTGCTGCACATCTGTACTTGGGCAAATAATTCTGTACCAAAATGTCACAAAGAATAGCCCAGGGTAACAATCTTAACAACTGTTGGATCTGCCATCACAGTCCAAGAGATGGATCAGACAAGGGACTACAGATACAGGGTATGCCAATTAATTATCCAGACAAACTTAACTGATGACACCCTAATTAGCACTTTCCTAACTCTCAAGAAAGTCTAAGTACTGATATTGGAAGCAGACCCTCTGCCAGCAACTAATGAGAGTCACAGCACCTACCCAAAAACATTATTAGCCTCTGCTTCCTAACTATAAGTTTAGCTTGATTAACAAATGTTGAACCTGAAACCCAGAATTTCATCCAATATTTTCCTGCTTTAGGCATTTACTGGTTACGGCCGAAAGTAATATTTCTAAAATCAAGTGTTCAGAAAAACAGATCATTCAAATCTCCTGGAATAACTGAGCTGTCACCAATTATTTGTGTCAACAACCATAGAGTTATCCTCCCCCAGAGCAAAAAGGTCACTGTCCAGAAAAATGGATGTGACATAAAGAATAGAAGAGACTGCGAAGACTAGTTCTCGTTGAGAGGTTGACAACAGTTTTATCAAAGTAAGAGGTCTTGAATGTGCCCCAACCCTACATGAAATGTAACACTTTAATGTTTACTAGGAAATTCCAACCACTGGCCCTTCAGAACTCAGAACTGGATCTTGATAATTCCTCATTTTAGAATAAAGAATCATGCTTACTGTGTCTGCCACAGGGGCTTATGTTCCTCTGTGCAGGCGTCAAAAATAAGAAATGGATATTACCATACCCAGATGTCATCCAAATAAATTAACTTTCTAGAATAAGATAGGTGATCCTAAAAGAAGAATAAATTCAAGTTTATAGCCAGTTAAATCCCTTGAAAAATGCAAATATAATCCAGTATGAGTCAAAGAGGAAACCAATTATTCTCACAGCTTTGAGAATAACTGCTCTAGTAAGTGTTGAAGGAAAACTACCAGGGTCATCATCTAAAATGTAGCTACTATCAACAATATGTCAACAATCAACATTCAGACCAGAGGTTGCAAAAGGTACAATATTCACGAGACTCCCTGGCTAACACGGCTATGGGCCACAGGATAACTCTGGACTACTTTTAGCTCAACAAAGTGAGGAATGTACACTTAGAAATGACTCCTGCTGCATCGACATTAGTACGTCAGAAATGAAAGTCCAGACAAAGAAACTTCTTTTCTTTTATTTCTTATGGTGATTAAATGAAAGTAAACAATCCAAATCAGTTTTACATGCCCACCTATCTGTAGCTCCATCTGCTTTCCCCACCCAGTGAGAGCACACTCCTCCTTTTCACTCTCTACATGGAGTATCCTCTCAACAAGTGCCTGTACCCCCTCACCCCCTTCTGTCCAATCTAGAAAGAGACCAGTAGGACAGCCTCCGGTAAATGCATAGAACCATAAAGTACACGCACAATATGGTCACACTGTGTCCCCAAGTCCAGTCCATTCTTGTCTGAAGAGTTGACTCATTGGTTTCCAGTCTGGGAAAGCAGCAGGTCTAGGGGCCGTGTTCCCATGGGACTCTCCAGGCTGTCAGACTGTTAAGTCAGTCTTCCAGAGTTCTTGGGCTACACACCTCATTTTCTCGTACTGCCTCAGGGACTCTGCATTGTGTCCCTCGCCATGGCTGTCCAGACAAAGAAACTTCTTAAAAAAGCAACTTGACTTACAGAGACTAAGAAGCTCCTCACAAGCAATTTGTGACACCAGATAAAACAATAGCTCCCTTTCTTGACTTGGTTTTTTCCTTTGATATGACCTCTAATTACAGTTCTTCTATTAAATCTTTGGGACCTATATATAAGAACTGCCAATTAAATTCATGAACCCATCCTAGAAAAAGTGCTACACACCATTGCTAAATATCACTACAGTCACCTTCCAAGTTGTCATGGTTCGAATTGTGTCCCCCCAAAAATGTGTGCAGCCACGTGGCTGGGATATGGTTCTCAGTATCTTGGGACTGTCCTCCATTGTGTGGTTTTGCTAACTTGTGTGTTAAAGAATTAGGGTGGGGCTGTGAATTCCTGCTGTGGGGGGAGTTTCCCTGAAGTATGGCTTGCCCCACCCTTAATGCTTTTAGCTTGCAAGGAATAAAAGGAAAAAGAAACAAAGGACAATTTGAGAACCTCACTACCATCAAGCAAGCAGCACCGGGAGCAGAGCGCATCCTTCAGTCCAGAGGTTCTTGCGTCAGGACGCTCCCTGGACAAAGACTGATGCAATACCGGACTTTCCTCCAGAGCCGACAAGGGGAAAGTCTTTCCCTGGAGCAGAGACCCTGAATATGGACTTGCAACCTACCGGACTGTGTAAGAATAAATCTTTCTTTGTTAAAGCCATCCACTCTGTGGTATTTCTGTTAGAGCAGCCTAGCTGACTAAAACAGAATTGGTACCATGGGAGTGGGGTGCTGCTCTAGCAAATACCTAAAATGTGGAAGCCACTTTGAAACTGCGAATGAGTAGAAGATTCAGAAGGAAGGAAGAAGGCGCAGATGGTGAGAAATAACAGAGGACCGGAAGCAGCGGCAGCGGCAGTAGCAGAACCAGAGGCAGCGCCGGAGCCGACCCGTGGAGCGAGAGAGGTCAGTGCCTGCGCAGAGTTTTCCTCGCGGAACAGGGTGCCTCTGGGCACTTGAATCGGTGGAGCTGGCGTTGCTGACCCACGGAGTGAGAGAGTTGAGTGCCTTTGGGCAGGAGGCTTTCCAGCAAGAGTGGGGTGCCTCCGGGCACTTAAACCAGTGGAGCTACAGAGCTTTGGAACACTTGCCCGGCAGGGCAGATGTGGGCCTGAGGCCCTGGCCATGCGGCCATAGGAAGCTGAAGCTGAAGAGACAAATAGTGTGAGAAGCTGAGCTGCCTCAGTCTCAAGAGGTATGGCCATGACCTCAGGGGTTTGAAAGGGTGGAACCATGGCGTGCTGTGTTCGTAAGGGTGGAATTGCCACTCAGTTGGGCTTAGGGTGCTCCTAAAGCCAATGGGACAGAGTTTCTGTCCAAGTGGGCCTTGAAGGCAGAGTTGTAGCACGGGGCTGGAGTTCTCCACTCAGAAACCTGAGAGTGTGGCCGATACCTAGAGTCTGGAGAGCATTGCTGTTGTGTAGAATGTCTCAGAAAATGTAAGAGTATTTCCAAAGCTTTCAGAGCTAATGTAATGTGTTCTGCTGACTTGCCTGTTGCCTGTTAATGCCTTCTGAGTTTCACAGATGTAGAAGACTTTTTGTATTTTGGACTTGGAACTGATTTAGGACTTCTGTTATATGGATGAACATAATTTTGCTATGGTGAGATGAATGTGTTAAATGTTTTGTGATGTGATTTTTGGGTTGTCAAAGGGTGGGATGTCATGGTTGGAATTGTGTCTCCCCAAAAATGTGTGCAGCCATGTGGCTGGGATATGGTTCCCAGTATCTTGGGACTGTCCTCCATTGTGTGGTTTTGCTAACTTGTATGTTAAAGAATTAGGGTGGGGCTGTGAATTCCTGCTCTGAGGGGAGTTTCCCTGAAGTATGGCTTGCCCCACCCTTAATGCTTTTAGCTTACAAGGAATAAAAGGAAAAAGAAACAAAGGACAATTTGAGAACCTCACTACCATCAAGCAAGCAGCACCGGGAGCAGAGCGCATCCTTCAGACCAGAGGTTCTTGCATGAGGACACTCCCTGGACAAAGACTGATGCAATACCGGACTTTCCTCCAGAGCCAACAAGGGGAAAGTCTTTCCCTGGAGCGGACACCCTTAGTATGGACTTGCAACCTACCGGACTATGTAAGAATAAATCTTTCTTTGTTAAAGCCATCCACTCTGTGGTATTTCTATTAGAGCAGCCTAGCTGACTAAAACACAAGTACCCCCCTTGAAAAGCTATGCACTGATGCCAGAACCTTGAAAGCAATTTTGGAACCTTTTTTCTGGAATGGCCATGAGAGTTATCATCATATTCGTCTTGTCTTGAATATCATCAAAATGTCTCCCTTGCAATATTTCCCTTATCTTTATGTAAAGAAAAAATCATTAAGGGCCAGATCGGGTGAGTAGTGAGTGTGTTCCAAAACAGTTATTTGTTTACTGGCTAAAAACTCCCTCACAGACAACTATACACTTAGGTTCATGAACTTGCCACCATGCTGTTATGTGTAATGGCCACTGCAGAAACAGTTCTGAAATTGCTTTGAAGGGTGGACTAGGTACTGGCATCAGTGCACAACTTCCCAAAAGGAGTACTTCAAAGGTGACCATAGTTATATTCACTAGTGAAGCATGTAACCCTTAAAATAATTAAGTTCATGGACTTGTCAGACCTTGTATTTAAAATCTTTGTTAGATTTGTGTCTTCTAAGATAAAGACATTCCACTTACAAATGATACTTCAACCAGGATTTTTATCCTTCCAGATAAAACAGTAAGTAAATTCTATGACAGTCCTATAACCCCAGACCATCAACCCTATTCATCATAAAATAGCAACAGAAGGTAGACGTACACCTATACACCCTTTAAAGTTAAAGGACCTCAATTGGAAGAGGGAATGAAGTGACAGGGCTACAGAAACATACTAACATCCCACAACAGTTGCTTTGTTAAGTTGCTTTGCAGGTGTAGTTAAAGACAAGCAAACTACTTGGCTGCTTGGCTGGAACTACAGATGAGGAAACATGATTGTTGCATGCACATTCTAACCCCTCTACATACTAAAAATTAGCTACAGTAGTTTCTTTAATATGAATAATACAATTTTCCCTTCCCTTTGTCTACAACCAAACAACAACAACAACAAAAAAATACTACCATTGAGTCAATTCCAACTCACAGCAACCCTAAAGGACAGAGTCAAACTGCTCCATACAGTTTCCAAGGAGTGCCTGGCAGATTTGAACTGGAGACCTTATGGTTAGCTGACATAGCACTAAATCAGTACTCTACCATGGTGTCCTCTTTCCAAATCTTTCACATTTCCCCAACTGGGGAGATGATAGTCCTTGGTCTTGATATCCTGCCTGTCTCCCGTTTTGCAAGCAGTAAACAACTGCCTTTCTGTTTCTCCAATACTATGTCTGACTGACTTCAATCAGCTAGCCTACTTGACAAAAACTCAAGAGCTAACAATAACATTATCAGAGTCCTGTGAAATAGAATGGTTCCTTGTAGCAAGCCTTTCCCTGAACACAAAGGGTGTGGGATTCCCTAATCTTTGCTGTTTTCCGGAGCACAGGGCTTAGGTAAAATTCAGCATTTTCATGCATCACTCAAAACTCTAAGAGGCAGGATAGGTAAGGGAATCCAGGGTCAGAAGGCTAAGGTAGTAATGGGTAACATCAGAGTCCCTAGAGGCCTGTGTGATGCACAGAAGCCTGGGCCTACTCTCAGTGTTTCTGATTCTACAGATCTATTTGAGGCCTGCTGAAGTGGCCTGGCTAACAAGTTCCAGGTAATGCTGATGATGGTAGTTTGAGGCCACATTTTGAGAATGACTGCTCTGTGGGAGCCACTCCATCTCACACACTTGAAAAGTGAAGAGTTCAGCATGAAGGCCATCTTTCTGTTTTCTAGCTCATTCTGTCTCAACATGGAATGCAGGCAGGTCACTAAAGTAGTCTGAAAACTCCAAAACACAGTAGCGTTCAGTTTCCTTGATGGGATGATAACACATGACTCTCCAAAAGGCTGATAGCAGAGTACACAATTTTGGATACTGTATAAACATTATTCACATCCATCTGTCAGTTTGTCATATTATGGTGAGTTGTGTTTTACCAGGGTTACCCAAGATAGACAGGTTTCAGTGGGGCTTGCAGGCTAAGACAAACTAACAAGAAGGCCTTGCAATCTACTTTAGAAAGTTAACCCATGAAAACCCCATGGATCATGACACAATATTGTCTAATACAATGCAGGAAAAAGAACCCCTTGTGTTGGAAGGCATTGGTTTTAGTCAGCTAGGGCTGCTGTAACAGAAATACCACAGGGTGGATAGCTTTAACGAAGGAAAGTTTATTTTTATACAGTCTAATAGTCCAAATTCAGGATGTCTGCTCTAGGGGAAGGCTTTCTCCCTTGTTGGCTCTGGAGAAAAGTCTGACATTACATCAGCGTTTGTCCAGGGAGTATCTTGGCACAGGAACCTCAGATCTGAAGCACACTCTCTTCTCCTGGTGCTGCTTGCTTGATGGTGTGAAGTTCCCAATTCTCTGCTTGCTTCTCCTGTCTTTATCTCTTCTAAGATGAAAGGATTAAGGGTGGTACAAGCCATACTCCAGGGAAACTCCCTTTACAGTGGAGCGGGGAGGTGATCCTATAAAGAGATTTACAGTCCCACCCTGGTCTTTAACATACAGCATAGGAAAATCAGAAAATAGAGGATAATCATAAAATATTGGGAATCATGGCCCAGCCACATGGCTACACATGTTTTGGTGGGACACAATTCAATCCATGACAGCACTCAAAATGTACGTCGGCTATAGCAATGGATGTGAATATCCCAACGATAATGAGAATGGTGTAGGACTGGACAATGTTTTAGTTTGTTGTACATAAGGTCATATGAGTCAGAACTGACTTACCATCCACTAACAACATAAATATTGTACTCATTCTTGTGCCTTCTTAATGCTGGGTTTTTGTTTATCCCTTATGATTTTAGGTATACTTTCATTAAAAGAAATCATATTGCAAATTTAAAAATCTTGAAGACAACTTTTCCCCTCATATTTAATGTGGTCGTTAAATCCCACTCCCTCCTCGGAACTGCACTCTGGTCACATTGCTTAGTTTAGCATTAGAGTGTAGTGTACCAAATTAGAAGAGGTGATCATGTGAAACAGCCTCATGTCTCCTGACAGCATCAGGAACTTGGCCTCTGTACTCAGTAGTAAAGCACTCAAACCCAGTCCACACTGTTGAAACTTGTGTTATAGGAAAAAATTAAAACATCACAAAGTTTAGTAAGGCAAAAGGAATGTTTCACTCAGCATATATTCAAAAAGACAGAGTGTTAACACATAGCAGCCTGCTGCCAGAGCCATGTCTGCCTGAGTCCAAGGAAACATTACAGAACAGGTGGAAGTGGGAAAACCAACAAGCATGCTACCAAAGCCAAGTCTACCTGAGTCCAGGAACATTATAGAATATGCAAGGATGCAAAAATGGACAAGCATTCTGCCATAGCCGTTTCAGTCCCAGTCCCAGGAAATTAGAGTCATCAGTATATACTCACACTAAAAAAATGAGCAAAACCATTGAAAGTTTTGCCTTCACACAGATTGGCCAGAAACCCCAATCCAACGTTTTAAATTGTCTTTCTTACCACTCTTAGGCACAAGTTTCAGCTTGACAGTCAAGAGAGTCTTCACTGGTCCAACAAATTTTCTATTAGCTAAATGTTGATAGAAAAAAGATAAGACTAGAAAGTCTTTTGTGTTTAAAGTCTTTGGTTTATGTGAAAGGTTCCTTAAAAGACATTTTCTAAGACTATCTTAACTGCTGTCTTTATATCTCAGGTCCTTGTAAAGCTAGCTCCAGCTGGCTCGTATTCTGTATGCTGAAGTACAGGGGGTAATGATTCCAATACTATTTTCTAAATCACTTGTTTAAAGATTTTTCTCAGTCAATCCTTGACAGAGGCTGTTTTCCAGCTGCTGTTATTGTAACTTATTAGACCTCGAGTGACCTAGTTTGGGTTCCCAGAGATCGCACTAGAAAGTCTGGTCTCCTGATGAGTGGCAAACTGGGCTTTTCCTCCCCCAAGGCATGCAATCTTCTAGGCAGCAAAGTTTTATTAAGGAATGTTTTATTAAATGCAAGCACATTCCAAAGAGGGAAAAGATGTGTCTCCATGAGTGGACAAAAGACCCTGTACAGATTTTGATGGTCCTTTTTATTGTCAAAAAGTAAGAGGCGATCTCATAGATGTGAGGGAGGTAGTAACTTGGTCCTTGGTTCCAGGTCCTGGGCCATATGTGAGCAACTGCATGATGGCTCTCCTCAGGGAGAGAATGATAATGATATGGAGACAGGATGGAAATAAGGGCTAGGTCACTTTTAGACCGTCCCTTATGCAAATCCGACTCACTATGAGTAGGACCTGACTTGACGGCACTTGGGTGGCTTATGCAAATGTGGTCACGTCTTAGGTAGCCACAACTGTGTTCTTATTGCAGTCATCTGGAAGGAGCCATCCTATCCTTGATTATCTTTCCCAAGCTAATCTTGTCATTTCCAATTGTCAGAAAGGAAGCATCTTATATGTGATTACCCTTCCCAAGCCCTAATCTGTGGTGAGCAGTTTCCCTTGGTAGTCTTATGATTACTACACATCAAGGACCAGCCTCTCTTTGATGAGAAGCTGTGTGCTGGCCAAGTTGTGTCTCACTGAGACCTGCAGGCCAGGCCTCAGAAGGTAGAGCCATTGAAAGGTGGTTCTCAGCCAAGGAGCACACCTGAAGTATGGCAAAAGCAGGGGAGATATCCACATATGTAGCAAGTAGCCTGGTTCTGACTGGCCTGAGGACGGCTGTATCTGCAGAGTCCTATTACCTCCATTATCACATGGCCTAGGAAACTTACAGGACTATCCAGCAGCCTGAACCAGCTACTTTGGCCAGCAGTCATTTCATCACCTGGAGGAAGACACACCTTATATTCAGCCAAGCTCTGGTCCCCACCAAAGGACCTCTTGAGTTGTTTATAACAAAGTTCAAGGCAATGATTTGGACCTGACACAAGACATTTGATTAACAGACCAAAAATAGACCCCAGTATATGCATCCTATGAAGAATCCCAGTGGTTCAATCATTAATTGCTCTGCTGCTAAATGAAAGATTGGCAGTTTGAATCCACCCAGCCACTCTGTGGGAGACAAACTCAGCTATCTGTTTCCATAAAAATTACAGACAAGAACATCCCATGGGGCAGTTCTTGTGTGTCATATGGAGTCTCTGTGCATTGGAATAGAGAAAGTGTAACCCCCAAACATGTTGTTTTGGTCAGTTAGTGTTGCTCTAACAGAAATACCACAAAGTGAATGGCTTTAACAAAGAAAAGTTTATTTTTATACAGTCCAGTAGGCTGCAAGTCCAAATTCAGGATGTCTGCTCCAGGAGAAGGCTTTCCCCCTTGTTGACTCTTGAGGAAGTTCCTTATGTTGCATCAGTCTTTGTTCAGAGAGTATCTTGGTCCAGGAACCTCAGGTATGGTGGATGTGCTCTTCTCCTGGTGCTGCTTGTTTGACTGTGTGAACTTCCCAGTTTTCTCTGACACAATTTTTCCTTTAAACTTCAAGAGACCACCTCAAGGCACAAAACAGGTTTACACATTAAATCTCGCTCTACCAATATAACTGCTGCCATCCACCCTCATTAACATCACAGAGGCAGGAATTCCAACATGGAGGAACGTAACACAGTATCAGGAATTATTAAATATTAATTTAAAATACTAATCAATATTTGATTATGATTTAATGAAATGTTTGCAAATTAGAGGAAAAAATTCCTTCATACAAGAGAAAGCCACTTATAAAGACTTCAGAGAATATAACTTTTGCACAAAGAATATAGGTTTTCCACAAAAATAGAACCCAAAAGAAAGACACTGAAACATATTACAATCAAGCTTCATAAAATGAATTATAAACAGATCCTCTTAAAGGCAGCAAGGCTTAAAGCAAAGCTAACATTAGAGGGAAGCCCTATAGGTTTTCATCTGATTTCTCAACCATGTTGGCAAGAAGACAGTGGGATGACACAATCAAAGTCCTGAAGGAGAAAAACTTCCAACCAAGAATTATATGTCCTGCAAAACTGACTCTTAAATATGAAGATCAGTTTAAGACATTCACAGATAAACAGAAGCTTAGAGATTTTGTAAAAACAAAACCAGAACTACAAGAAATACTGAAGGAAGCTCTTTGCTTAGGAAAAACAAAACCATCAAGTGTACACTTTAAGGAGGCAATTCAGGACACAGCATCCAGAATCCTATTCAGGGAAGTCACAAAGCTACAGTATTAAAAGAAGGGGACCAATGATCTTAACATGAAAGCTAGACAGATATCACACTAAAAGATAGGCATACTGCAGTGATTATAACCCTTTCAGATAGAGAGGAAATTTAAGAGACATTCAGAAGTTAAAGTCTGGTTTAAACTTAGAATATTAAGGGGGTAGCTGCACAAAAAATAACAATGCAATATATCAAAATTAGAAACATAACACAGGAGTCTCAACAAACACAAAACAAGCACTGAAAAAGATGAAAAGTCAACCAATAAAGAATGACCCAGGACAGAATATTAAAAGCAACATAGAAAACATAAATAACACAAAAATAAATGCATCAAAATGACAGCACTAAACACATACCTATCAATAATTACACTGAATGTAAATGGACTGAATGCTGCAATAAAAAGGCAGAAATTGACAGCCTGGATCAAAAGACACCATCCGTCTATACGTTGCTTACAAGAAACGTCTTAAACTCAAAGATATGAACAAACTGAAAATCAAAGGATGGAAAAATATACACCAACCCAACAACATACAAAGAAGACCAGGAGTGGCAATACTAATCTTAGATACACTAGATGTTAATGTAAAATCCACCATCTTGGATGTGGATGATCACCATTTATGGCCGAAAAGTTCAGTACAAAGCATGAAGTAAAAATATTAAATATTTATGCTCCCAATACCAGTGCATCTAAATACATCAAATAAACACTGACAACATTGAAAAATGAGACCTATCGCTCCACAATAATAGTTGGAGAATTCAATGCTCCACTTTCAGTAATGGACAAATCACCCAGAAAAATCTCGTGAAAGATACAGAAGATGTTATTGCGACAATTAACCAATTTGACCTCATTGACATATACAGAACTTTATACTCATCAACAGATAAGTATACCTTCTTCCACAATGCATGTGGAACATTTTCCAGAATAGACCATGTGTTAAGACATAAAGTAAGTCTCAACAAAATCCAAATCATTGAATTGTTGCAAAGCATCTTCTCAGACCATAAGGCCATAAAAGTTTAAATCAATAACAGAAAAAGCATAGGTAGAAATTTGAACTCATGGAAACTGAAAACACCTTGCTCAAAAATCCATGGGTTATAGAAGAAATCAAGGACAAAACAAAAAAATTTATGGAATCAAATGAAAACAAAAACACAACCTACCAGAACCTATGGGAAACAGCCAAAGCAGTGCCCAGAAGTCAATTTATTTCAATAAATGCACACACTCAGAATGAAGAAAGGGCCCAAACCATACAGCTTGAAAAAGTAGAAAGAGGGGAATAGAGGAACTCCTCAGGCACCAGAAGAAAACAGATAATAAAGACTAGAGCAAAAATAAATGAATTAAAGAGGAGAAAAACAATTGAAAAAATTAACAAAACCAAAATGTGGTTTACTGAAGATCAACAAAATTGGTAAACCATTGGCTAAACTTACAAAAGAAAAACAGGAGAGGAAACAAATAATGCAAAAAAAGAAATGTGATGCCAGATGTTGCAACAGATCCAACTGAAACAAAAATGTATCATAACAGAATACTACAAAAGTCTGCACTCTAACAGATTTGAAAACCTAGAGGAAATGGACAAATTTCTAGATTCATATCATGTACCAAAATTATCACAAGGAGTAAACAACTTAATAAACCTGTCAGAAAGGAAAAGATGGAAAAACTCACTGAAAAACTACCAACCAAAAATTCTTGACCCATAGGGCTTCACTGGAGAATTCTACCTAACTGAGGCTATTTCACAGCATAGAAAGGGATGTAATACTCCCAAATTCATTCTATGAATCCAGCATAACACTAATACCAGAGCCAGGGAAGGATCCCACTAAAAAAGAAAATTACAGTCAAATGTCACTCATAAACCCAGACATAAAAACCTTCAACAAAATCCTAGCCAATACAATTCAACAACACATCCAAAAAATAACTCATCTTGACCAAGCTGGATTCATACAAGGGGTGCAAGGCTGGTTCAACATCAGAAAAACAAATAATGCGATCAACCACATAAACAGCACAAAATGTAAGAATCACTTGATTTTGTCTATTGATGCAGAAAAGGCATTTGACAAAGTCCAACACTGATTTGCACTAAAAACTCTCAGCAAAACAGGAATAGAGGGGAAATTCCTCAACACAATATGTGGCTTGTATGCAAAGCCAAAGGTCTTCATCACCCTGAATGGAGACTCAAAGAATTCCCCTTGAGAACAGGAACTAGACAAGGATACCTACTCTCACCACTTCTATTCAACATTGTACTAGAGGCTCTAGCCAGAGCAATTAGACAAGACAAAGAAAGAAATGCCATCTGCATCACCAAATAAGAAACAAAAATCTCCTGGATTGTAGATAATATGATTGTATATGCAGAGAATCCTAAAGAGCCCATAAGTAAACCACTGACACTAAGAGAAGAGTTTAGTGAAGTACCAGTATAAAAGATAAACATAAGTAAATCAGTAGGATTTCTTTACACCAGCAAACAGATAACCAAAGAGGAAATCACCAAATCAGTACCATTTACTAGAGCCCCCAAGAAGATAAAATACCTAGGAATAAATCTAACCAGAGAACTAAGAGACTTATACTGAGAAAAGTACAAGACTGTACTGCAAGAAACTAAGAGAGACTAACATCAGTGGAGAAATCTACCTTGCTGATGGATAGAAAGAATGAACATTGTGAAAATGTCTATTTTAGCCACAGTGATCTACATACACAATCCAATCCCAGTACAAATAACAGTGTCATTTTTTAATGAGATTGAAAAATCAATCACCAACTTTGTTTGGAAAGGGAAGAAATCCAAGATAAGTAAAGCACTATTGGAGAAGAGAAGCACAGTGGGAGGCCTCACACTACCTCACCTTATAACCTACTACACTGCCATGGTAGTCAAAACAGTCTGGTACTGGTACAAAAAGAGACATATAGACCAACGAAACAGAACAGAGAACCCAGAAATATCACCAATCTTCCTATGAACAGTTGATATTCGACAAAGTCCCAAAGGTTATAAGCTGAGGTAAAAACAGTCTCTTTAACTAATGGTGTCAGTAAAATTGAATGTCCATGTGCAAAAAATTGAAACAAGACCCATCTCTCACATCTTACACGAAAACTGACTCAAAATGGATCAAAGACCTAAATATGAAACCTAGAACCATAAAGATCAAGAAAAAATAGGGACAACAGTGGAAGTTGCAATACGTGGTTCAGACAAACTACAAAATATGACCAATGATGCACAAACAATAGAAGAGAAAATAGATAAAAAGAAACTACTAAAAATCAGACACTTATGCTCACCCAAAGACTTTATCAAGAGAGTTAAAAAACTACCTACAGAATGGGAAAAAATATTTGGCAACTACATATCAGATCAACATCTAATTTTCATAATCTACAAGGTATACAAAATATCAACAAGAAAAGGGTACATAATCCAATTAAACAGTGGGCAAAGAGACTGACAGACACTTCACCAAAGAGACATCCAGGCAACCAAAAGACACATGTGGAAATCCTCATGATCACTAGCTATTAAAGAAATCCAAATCAAAACTACCATGAGATACCATCTCACCCCAATAAGGTTGGTGATAATCCACGAAACATAAAACAACAAGTGCTGGAGAGGCTGTGGAGACACTGAAACTCTCCTACACTGCTGTTGGGAATGCAAAATGGTAAAACCTCCTCGGAAAGCAATTTGGTGTTGTCTTTAAAAACTAGAAATAGAAATACCATATGATCCAGCAATCCCACTGCTTGGAATATATCCTACAGAAATAAAGGCAGTCATACAAACAGATACATGCACATGATCATATATCGAAGCACTTTCCACAATAGCAAAAAGATGGAATCAACTGAGGTGCCCATCAACAGATGAATGGATAAAAAAACTATGGCACATGTAGTCAGTGGAACATTAATCAATGATAAAGAACAATGATGATTTTAAGAAGCATCTCATAACCTGACATTATGCTGAGGGAAATCAGTCAGCCACAAAAGGAAAAGTATTACATAAGATCTCTGCTATAAGGACTTAAAATGGACTTTAAGTACAGAAGAAAAGAGTCTTTGATGGCTACAAGTGTGGGGAGGGAGAGAGAAAGATGTTCACGGATCAGATAGTGTTTAGGAATTTGGTTAGGTACAGGGAGTGACAGCACACAGTAGCAGGTAGATCAGCATAACTGATCGTGAGTATGGTGTAGTCACATCGTAAAGTGAAAGGTTTTCTAAACTCAACTCAACATTTCGAAGGATAGAATGGCAGGGGCTGGGGTCTGACGACCATGTTTTCAGGGGACACTGAGGTTAATAGCATAACTAGTCTTTTACTAAGAGTCTTCTCCACTCCATATTGGTGAGTGGCATCCACAGTCTAAAAAGCTAGCAGGCTGCCATCTGAGGAATGCCAAATGGTGCCAACCCATCTGGAACAGATGGTGACTGTGACATCAAAGATACAAGGAGAAATGAGTCCACGAGACAGAAGGTCCCATATGAATGGAATATTGCATCAGCACGAGACCAGAAGAATCAGATGGTGCCTGGCCACCACCAAAGGCAGCCCCAGTGGGGAACACAGCATAGGATCTTTGATGTAGCATGAGAAAAAGAGGTGTGCAGATAAAGAAGAACTCTACTAGAACACCAGAACTGATGATCCAACAGCCTAGTGGGTCCCATGGGAATGTGGCCCCTAGACTTGCTGCTGGCCCAGACCTGAAACCAGTACAGAGGTCAACACTTCAGACAAGAATGGATGAAATATAGGGACACAGTGTCAGCATGTGGTGTTATGCTTTTATACTTTTACAGAAGGCTGTCCTGTTGGTTTCTTGCTAGAGAGGAAAGGAGAGGGTGAAGAGGAGGGGACAGGTGTTTGTTAAGAGGATACTAGAAGTAAAGAGTAAACAGGAGAAGTGTAGTGTCAGAGGGTGAAGAGAGCAGATGGAACTGCAGATAGAAGAGCATGCAAAATTGATGTGGATTTTATACTTTCACTGAATCATAAAAAAAAAAAAAAAAAAAAAAAGGCCAGCAACCCAACATTTAAGAAACATCAATTTCTCCCTAACTACCTGGAGCAGATGGAAACCAAGAATACCAATGCGTGAGGAAAATATGAGCCTAGGAGAAAAGATGATTGTATGATTAGGAGACTGTATCAGCATGATACTAAGACTAGATGGTACCCAGCCACCACCAAAGACTGCCCTCACAGGGAACACAATGTAAAAAGTCCCTGAAGCAGCAAGAGGAAATGCGGAGTGCTGACCAAAAATTCTGTTAAAAGACCAGACTTGACGGTTTGACAACCTGGAGGATCCTCTGGTAACATAACCCCTGGACTTGGTGCTAGCCCAGAGCTTAAATCAGACAACACTTCAAAGACTGTACTGGACTGTGGGACATACAATGATGTGGGTGGCTTGTGTATTTTATTGTTTAATATATATATGGGGCTGTTCAACTCGTTTCTTTCCAGAGAGGAGAGGAAAGGCTGGAGAGGAGGGGACTAGTGTCCACACTGGAAGTACAGACTAGAAACGAAGAGTGTGCTGTCACAGGGTGAGGGGAGCAGTTGCTTAGGGTTTTATGTGGCAAACTGACTTGAATTGTAAACTTTCACTTAATCACAACTTACCAAAAAAAAAAAAAAAAAAAACCAGCAGCCAAGACTGGCCCCTGGGATCCTCTCAGAGTCTTCCTTCTCTGCATGTACCACCTCTTTGGAGAAGAACAAAAGCATTTGAAGAAAGAAACAGGGAGTCAAAGCCTGGCCAAGGGTTTCCTACAGTAGTGCTTTGGCGTATATGCCCATCTGAAAACAAAAATATAACATGCGGTGCATTTATGAGAATGATGTCATGCAAATTTCCAAGAGTTTGTATAAAATGGGGTCCCTGCTTTCAAGGAAAGTAAGTTTACTTAAGGCACAAAAAAGAGAGAAGGAATTAGGGACAGGTTTACTAGCCTCTCTCTTCTTGCAAGGGAGTGGCGACCAAGCCTTCCTCAACTCCAGCAGCTAGGTGAGGGCAGCAGTGGCGTGCAGCCAGCATCACTGCATCAGCAGGGTAGGATTCTGAGAAGACTAGAAGCTGTGCACACTCAATGTGCAGAACAGAAGGTTCCATTTCAGGAAAGCGTTGGTCACAAAATTTCCTATTTCCACGGGAGCTTTCGTATGGGCGGATACAGGGGAATACTTGGCCATTGCCTGGGTGACTTTAATTTCATAGACCCCAGTCTTGAATGTTGGTGCTTTTCCCTTGTGTCTCTGAAGCCGTTTTGCTGTCTGCTACCCTATGGCACTTGGCTTCGCCCCTATTTTAACTGGGAGAAACTTTGATCTGAAGGTATCCCTGCTGTTTTTTGGTTTTTTGTAATCTCGTTTTCAAAACACACTGAAAAGCATTTTGATTCTGTAAGAATCTGATGTAAAACAACATTTCGTTTCTCTTGTGAGAAGAAATCGGTTGTTTGCCTACATCTGAACTTGCTGACCGAAAAAAGGAGCAAGGACCCACTGCAGCACAAACAGACAGCACTAGGCTCAGGCGTGTGTTCTGGACAAGAAGTAAAGCCAGAACATGGTGTTGTCTGTATTTCTTATGAAGAAATGTCTGAAAAGGTCAGGGAATGTGTTCTTCAGAGAGCTTGGCTGGCTCTTATCCAGTCATAACTATGCTGAAATGTGTTTTTACACATCATTTGTAACCACAGTTTTCCCTGAATTGATGATATTCTATTAACCCCCTGATTAACACAACACTGAGAGCTCTCCAAAGGTCACAGGGTACTTCTTGCAACACAAAGCGCTTCTGTCACCTGCCCATTCCATAGGCACAAGTCACCCTTGAAGCGTTGCAAAAGGCTGACAATGCAGTCCTCGATCACATGAACACCCAAGCAAGCAGTGTGCTCCGTTCCTCTGCCAATACCCCATTTACTTATTTACTCTTCAAGTTCTCCCTCCTTTTCAGAACCTGTGATGTGGGGCTTAACTGTTTTATGTTTTTCTTTTCACACTGCTGGCGGACTGCCAAGATTTTTGTCAGCAGAAGTCCACAGCAAGTTGACCTGGGTGCTGGCAGAAATGTGAGCTGTGTTTAATTAACACTGTTGTTTGCTAAAAGTGAAGGGAATCACGCTGTCTTCTCATTGTTTAGAAAAGCTTATCATTGTAAAATGTGAAAACACTGGGTTCTTGATGTGGGTAAATCCAGAAGGGATAGGGAAGGGTACAGAGGACGTGACAGAAGGTAAATAGCCTTCAAGTCAATTTGTAGACTAAATTAAACACACTGCTATCAAATGAATTCCAACTCATAGCAACCCCACAGGACCGAGTGGCTTCTCTTTCGAAGGCTGTAATTATTTATGGAAGCGAACTGACACATCTTTCTCCCACTTAGTGTCTCATGGGTTTGAACCACTAATCTTTGGTTTAGCACCAAAGCACTGTAACAGCTTCATCATCAAGTCTCCACATGGACTGCATTAAATGGTATTAATTAAAGGAGAAACTTTTTGCAATAATGAAAATAGTCTACATATTGATGATGGTTACAGTAGCACAAATGTGTGGATTTTTCAAAACTCAGAACTGTTCACTCAAAAATGTGAATTTTACTTGTATGAATTATATCATAATTCAAAAAAAAGCAATAGCATAAAATGTACGAGACTTCATCGGGGTCTTGTCCACTCTTCTTTGGTCCTGGTGTTAATGGCCAGCACTTCAGAGACCTAAGGATTTGAGTTCTGCTAGTCCCTAAAGGAAATCCTGGTAGCATAATGGTTAAGTGCTACAGATGCTAACCAAAAGGTCAGCAGTTCAAATCTGCCGAGGCTCCTTGGAAATTCTGTGGGGCAGCTGTACTCTGTGCTAGAGGGTTGCTATGAGTCGCTTTGACTCCACGGCAGTAGGTTTGGTTTTTTTGGCTGTTTTAGTCCCTAATAAATAAGCAAAGTCCGCTTAGAGCTCAGGTTCTTCTTTCTGCCCCTAGACAAAGAGGAAGATGAACACATTTTCATAAATGTCCCTGATGAAGTACTCTAAATGTCCCTGCTTTTTGGCTGACAATGTTACCCTTCTGGAAAACAGGACTGTAGTAATCAAAGTTTGCAGTTACTGACACACAGGGGCCCAGTCATTCAGTCAAGGGGAAAAGTCCCAGAAGTCCCAGAAGTAACTGTGACTCCCCAAGGAGGCTTAGAGTCCCAGATCTTTACACAGGCTTAAGTCACAGCACAGCTGACTAAATGGTTAAGAAATTCACTTAATGTCACTTCAAGCACCAGTGGCACAATTGGGTCTTCTAATCATTTTTGATTTGTAAGTTCTTCTTTTGATTTGGTAAACTTGACGTGCCAGTAAGAGTGGCTGCTTTATGTGACAGCAGATATGGATCAGACCCACTGCCCTGCAACTCCAGGATATGAGGCTGCTGGGTTCTGGCTGACTTCCAGATCAGTCCAAACCAGTGGCTGTCCAGTCCACTCTGACTCAGGGCCACCCTGTGTGTGTCAGAGTAAAACTGTCCTCTATAGAGTTTTCAGTGGTGACTTTTCCTCAAGTAGATCACTAGACCTTTCTTCTGCTGTGCCTCTGGGTAGATTCAAACCACCAACTTTTTGGTTAGCAACTGAGTATGTTAACCATTTGCCCTATCCTAGGAACTATCCTGCCTGACTTAGAGCGATGGAAACAAATAGATAAATAAAGCCATTTTACTTAAAGAGTAGAATTCTAGATTATCCAGAAATATCATCTTCACCTTCTCTGCCAGGCACTGCCAAAATACAGACCATTGTTAGCAAGCATGGACCTGTGATTTTCCTTCCAGTTTATGTTTCCAACGGTAGGAGTACTAAGCAGAGTCCACACAAGCTGATACTGTCCCCTCACTTATAAGGCCTCCCCTGCTTGCAAATGCTGTGGATGTTGATGGCTAACTGATATGCTTACTTGGTCCTGGTACCTTTCTTAGAGAGAAGATCTGTTTCCTTCGCTACTCATATTTTGGGGATCTTGAGTTCAGAGGGGCCTGATAACCAAAGAAGATGATCTCTCATATGTGATAGGAAATAAGCAGTTAGGAAGCTCCCAGCCCCACCCTACAATTGTCTGGGGGTCACAGGTGCTCACCAAGGGCTTTTACATTTGGGGCTTAAGGTATTTTGATCTTCCTATGTTCAGAACCCTTACTTTTGCAATTTGACAGCTACTTCACAGCAGACCCTCTTAAAGAATGGAAGGTAGGGTGGTAAGGACAAGCTTATAAGTTATCATTCTCTCTTTAGGAATCCAAAAGCAATTTATCTACACTTATTATGCTCTCACTAATCAGTTTCTTCCATAATACATGTTTATTGCCAAGTTAGGTTTGTTATTAGTCCAGTATCTTACTTATTCTTAATCAAAATATTGTTCTTCTTGTTAACCCTGTGAGGTGCTGCACGTAACAGCCCCTCACCCCAACCCCGCTAACATTGCCAACCTCATCTGAGCTAGACCTCACCAGAGCTAAGTCTTCACAATAACTTCTCAGATTCAAACTGAGAAGCTAAAGCCAAGTGCCGTCGAACTGGATCGAACTGAGAAAGTTAGTTATAATCTAGATGTACAAAAATATCTGAATATTTGAGCTCAATTTGCCTCTAACTTTAGCTCTATGAAGACATTCAACCAGCTTCACCATCCCAGAAAAAGGAATCTAGAAATCTGAGTATTGAAAAGACTCGGAAGTGAGAAGGATCTTTCACCCCAGATATAGTCAATCAGTACACAGATTTTAACAAATTCCCAAATGATTTCTGTATACATAACTTCCTGGGAACTTGTCAGAAATGTAAACTCTCTGCAGAGGTTTGAACCAGAAAGAAGCGGTTTGAAGCCCTGGATCTGGATACGATTTTGGTGTTTAGAAAACGTTGCCTGACTTTGAGCCACAGTCTACGGCCCCTCACTAGTATTGCAGATTTGGATCTCTGGAAGCTGCTAATGCCCTCAGCTGGGATTTTAGAGATGCTCCAGGAGGGAGAGTCTCTTTAATTTGTCCTACAAATGATCCTATAACGTATTCTAAGATACATAGACACAGCTTCTTGTGTACAAAGGACTTACGGTTCCAGGAGAAAAAATAAATATGTATGCATGTGTAGATAACATGATATCCTCCTACAATGAAAACAACTCTCTAGGAAGATCTTTGAATGTCAGAGATGGTGTTGTTACCAGATGGCACTGGTAGTGGAGTAGGGAGAAGCCTTTATCACATCTGTAGGCATCTCCCTGGCCTTGAGGCCATTTGATGACATAAAATGAGGGGACTACAGCACATGGTAATTTATTTTTCTACATGTAAAATCATAAGCAAGGGTTTTTTCCTGTGTTTCAGTTTATTTCTAATAAATTAGTACATACAAGTGTGCTGAGTTTACAAAACTGTCGAGAAAAACTTTTGCCATTCCAAAAAAATAGACATTATATATTTTTTCTCCATACACGAAAGCATGATTCCACTGTTCTAGCTTAACTGAACCACAAGATCACCTTCACCATACTTAACAACGTTGGAGGTATATACCAAGTCCCTCCTACCAGAAAGCAAAGTTATAAAATGAAAATTCCTCAGTTTCTTGAGAATAAAGTAGACTTGGCCTTCTGCTATCACTGACCCACACTTAGTGTAATGCAGAAGTTTAAAAGCTGTCTAGAATAATTCTCCTCAGATGTTATTGATTTGACAACTCACACAGTTCTTGTTAAAGTTCAGTTTATCTCACAGTAGGTGGGGTAGAACCTGAAGTTCTGCATTTCTAGCCAGCTGCCGGGAGACAATCACCTTTCTTGTCCAGACACAAAGTTTCCACCAGTGGAGTGACCAGAGGCTAGAAAACCCCTGTAAAAGTTGAGAAGAAATTCTGAAGAGCCTGATCAGTGTGGGGTAGTACCTGAGTATCCTTTAGGCTCCATTCTTAGACTTCCATATCTCACATAACCAGTAGACCTGGTTTTATTTTGACCCTTTGTCTAGGAGTGACAGAGAAGTGAGGATCCAAACAGTAATGAAGCACGCTGCTCAAAATCTTCCTCAAGCACAGGCTGCAGCCTGGGAGGTACTTCTCTCCTATCTCAATCTAGAATAACCACAGGAACATTTCCAAAGCTGTCAAAAATAACTAATAATAAGCATGGGAAAGTCATAAGAAGCTTAGCAACAATTGCTACTTTTCAGTCCTGATCAAAACAACACAAAACAACAATAATAAAATCCATGCTTGCTGTTTAAAACAATTTTAATTAAATAAAATTCCTTGTTTTTAATTTCTGTGATGGTACAACAACATTAACTTCAGAAAATCCTCTTATATTTTAACTTTGTTAAAATTGTATTATAAACTGAGATAAATGAACAGGTCTGGTGAAAAGCAAATACTCAACATTTATTTTTATTAATGGGCTGTATCTGTCCCACAGAGGTGTTCAGAAGGCTGGGAATGGACACTGGTAAGTTGACTTAGGCTGGGTGGGTGACCCATTTTCTGAAAGAAGAAAATTAGGCAAGAAAAGGAGCAATAATGGGCTTGGCTTCACAAATGCCTGAGGGCAGGTGGAATAAATTCACCAGGACAGTTTAAGTGTCACATGACAAAATGGGCATCTGAGACACAGAAAAGAAAGCAAAGGAAAAATAAATCCTAATATTAAAAAATAAATATTTTAATCATCAATGACACACTGGTTACACTCACTAGTCCACTGGACACAGGCCTGCTGAAAAGGCTGCAGACTTCTGGGCCTGGGGCATGTGCTTTCTAACACTTTGCAATCTGAGTCTTAGTAGTAAATTGTCCTTTCTGTACAGTGTGTGGATACATCCTGGAGGAAGGTGGCACTAGTCATCTTTCCGCTCCCCAGTCCTGCCTGGAATCAAGGAAAGAAGCTTGGGAGAGGGGCACTTTTTTAGTTCTGTAGCAGATAGGGTGCTTTTATTTAGCCAAGGAGCTAAAGAAAGTGAAAGGGGATGGGAAGGCCCTGGGACACAACAGAGAGGAAGAGGCCACACCAACACCCAGGTTCCTGAAGGACAGCCAGGCCCTCAGAGTTTCTGAGGTGTCAGTTCCACGCCCATGTTTTGCAGCACCACATCCTTAGCCGAGGCAGCACACTTGTACTCTAGCTCCCCCAGCGTAGCACCTTGCTCGTTTCTTAGGTGACAAAGGAGTGCCAAAATCCCAACTACCAGCGACAGGCTAGCGACAGAAATGCCGATGAGAACGTCCAAATACACAGGCCCTGATGCCAGAGGACCAGGGCTCACTGCACACACCAGTTCCATGGCGAGGGCCGCCTGGTGGGCCCCGAACAGGGTGCTATAGATGTTCGAGACATTGGCGACCGCCGCGGCACCGGGGTCCCTAGCCAGAGGCCTACAAGAGGCTTCGAAGTGGAACTCGCAGAGGAAGCCCTCGGCCTCAGCGGTGCCGGACTGCTTCGCTCAGACTGGCTCTCCTGGTGCGGGGCCTCCAGCTAATGACACAGCTACGCACAGTCGACCGCAGAGGGGCGTCCCGGCACGATCGGGCGGGGCCCACCTGCTGTAGCTGTTGGTGTCATTGTCGCCTGTAACCGACTGAAAGCCGCGCAAGGGCCCGAGGCGTCCCAGGTCGTGGCAGCCGGGTGGCAGCTTCAGGCCTATCAGGAAGTGCAGCAGGGAGATAACATCGGCCGCCACCGAAGAGCGCACGGTCATCAGGTGGCCCTGCAGCCTCTCGCAGGTCTGGCTGGCGGCGAGGAAAGTCTCAGGGCCCCGAAGAGCGCGAAACAGTCATGTTCCACGCACTGGGCACCAAGGGATCGTGGCTCACAGGGTGCCCGGGAACCCAAAGCTGGTGGGAGCCCGCACGCTGAGACGCAGCGCAAGGAGCATGCTGCCCAGGCGCTTAGGGGACAGACCCGGGAGTGAGCTTGCAGGGCCGCGCTGGGAGCACAAGCAGCGGAGTCGGCGGCTACGTCTGCTCCGCCCTGGCTCGCATGGCCGCCTGGCTCAGCAGCACCAGGCAACGTCTGATCTCACGCGGTGTGGTCAGCGTTTGGAAGTACGCCGCCCTCCCTCCCGGGATGTTAGGGGAAAAGAAGGAAGTAGGGATGGGAAGGGCCGTGACCGCATGCTCGGATTACCGGCTTATTTTGCCCCAGGCACCTGCTCGTTTGCCTGGGAGTACCTTGTTGGGTATAATAATCATAACCCTTGAAGGAGGTTACTGGCAAGGTCCTTGGAACAGGTCCCGCCGGGGTTAGAGGGGTAAGACAGTGGTTGGGGGGTCGTCCATCAGCAAGGACTTTGCCCAGCACCTTTGGGCCTCATACATGCGGCCCCAAAAGAGCAACACACACCCCTCCAAAAATCTCTTAGTCCTCTTTCTTTTTATTTCATGAATGTAACGTCACCATTGATTTCTAGGAAGGCTTGGCTGAAAGGATGAGGACCTCTGGGAGAAAAAGTCTCAGATGAGAGGAAGCAGAAAGGTTAGGGCCCAACACCTAAGAGCCAGTGCCTAAACTTTCAGCTATCCCGAAGACTGGATCTGAAGGAGAACTGACCACCTCCCTGAGCAAGAAGACAGAGGAAAACTCGACTGACCCCAAAAGAAAGATTCCCCTTGTGGTGGGGACAACAACAGGCCAAGAGGGGATATGACCAGCATCCTAACAAGGAGAGAGGCATGCGAGTTCGGGCTCCCGCGCTACCAGGCCAGCCACCATTTTATCAGGTGAAAAGGTCTCAAGGCACTGTCGGGGCTCCCAGGTCCCCTCAATCTCTTGGGAGCAGGAGGGGCGGCTCCTGCGCAGCTCACGTTGAGCTGTGCTTGCGGAACGCCTTAGCTGTCCTGACCTCTAGTGACCAGTTTCGCAGAGGCACAGGCCATCTAGTACACCAGTGGCATCCGCGGGGAACCTCTGGGAGAGGACTCTGTGGGATCAAAGCGTACCCTAGGCTAACAAGTTGCAGAGCTGTGAATAGATAGACCGAATTGATAAAGCGGGTTGTGAGGCAAACGGGTCTGGAGAGAGGCAGTCCTTAATGACAACAAGGTGGGCACCCATAGGAGGAGGCATGAGAACATGCTGTGCTCTCTTGAAGGAGCCCTGCCCCCGTTAGCTAGTAAGTGCAGACCGCTAACAAAGACTTCACTGTCTGAACCCACCTACCGGCTCTGTGGGAGAAAGACTTGGCTCTCTGCTTCCTTAAGGACTGTTATACGCTCTTGTTCTATGCTGGTGGAGTCGATTCTGAGAGATTCCTACTCAGGACGACCCTATAAGAGGCTAGAGTAAAACTGCCCCATGGGGTTTCCTAGGCAGTAATTTTTAGAAGGGCAGATTGCCAGACCTGTTCTCCCGTGAAAATGCGAATGGGTTCAAACAGTAGACTTGTTAGCAGCAAAACGCTTAACCGCTGCTGCCACCAGGGTTCTTTATAAAGATTACAGCCTTGGAAACCCAGTGGGGCAGCTCTACCAGTCCTACAGGGTCGCTGTGAGAATCTACTAAAAGACAACCGGTTTCAGCCACGTGCATTCTTGGCAGTGGTGACCCGCAAGGAAGAACCAGGAGGTGGCGTTGTTGAGTTCTAAATAAACCACAAAAGAGCCCACACTTGTTGGGTTGGAAAAGGTTAACAGTGTCAGACCACATAGGGTAGCTTTGGGGATAAGAAACACGACTTTGGGGAATGTCGGTAGGGACTCTAGGGCGACTTAGATGGCTTGCCTTCCTGGTCCATCAGAGCCCGTATTTTAAGAGAAAAGGAGAGGTTTCCAAAACAAGCACCCGCCAGCAAGTCTGCACTGACACCCAGTCACCGAGGGGCGGGGACACTTTCAAAGTGAAAGGGCAGGTCATGCGGTCCCTGCCTAGAGTCTCCAAGATTCCGGGACTTGCAGAGGCTTCTGAATATCAACAGTCCCAGCCCCAGGGCATGGAGATGGGGTGGAGCTTTGGATGCTGAGGGCTGATAGTCCCTGGAATGGGTGTGACTGTCAACCCTTTGACTGAAGGGTTGAACTGTCTTCCTGGGAACGGGGCAGGGCTTGCTGACCTCAGTTGGCTGGCTGGACCCCTCTGGCCTAATCAGGATCTTGGCTCCTTTCCAAAGCCCAGGCTAAGACAGGGTTATCTGGAGTGTAGCCAGCCCTGGAGGCTGGCATTTCAAATATGGACTGAGACCCGTTTGTACACTGCTGAAATGCTTCAGCCACTGGTGGAAATCTCTTGGGTGGATGAGATAAGAAAAGAGGTAGGAAGTGAGGGGCCCAGGGCAAATGAAAATGTGAGACCACTTGTTCAAAGAAGTATTAAGAATTTCAAGACTGGGACAGGAAAGCACTATGCCAAGGTAGGGCCCGCCTCCATGGAGCCTGCCCTGCAAGGGAGTGAGTGACATTGAAGGATCAAGTCTTTTCCCACACCCGGCTTGGCTAGTTTCTGGGATGGGTTCTAGTTGACTCACCACCATTGTCTTTGGCTGAGTATCCTAAGGGGTCTTAAACATTTCTGATTCTTGCAAAAAAAAGAAAGAAAGAAAGAAAGAAAAATTCTAAAAACAATTCCACTGAACATATGTAAGGCCCTGGTGATGCTTCCAACCCTGGACAGAATCCCTTATGTGCTGATGTTTTGACATTAGAAAGTAAAACAGCAACAGCCAAATGGAAGTAGAGCATTGTCCTGTAGGGGTCCAGGCCATCTCTGGGTTGTGCATTTGGCCTGATCTTAAAGGTTTTAGTCACTGACGTTTATCACTCATCTCCTTTGTCCTTTAAGACTTCCCTCTGCTGCTGGGCTCCAGCCTTTATTTAAGAGTTGTTTTTCCATGTTTATAATGCCTTCTAAACCTCCATTCTCGTCCTTCAATCCCACCTTACTATCTGTACCTTCTTCGCTGTCCCTCTGTGTGTGGCACGTTCCTTTCCTCTTCTGGACCTGGCCCTCCGCCCTCCCTTTTTCCACTGTGGATGCATCTCAGCCAAAGACAGTGGTGGTGAGTCAACTAGAACCTATCCTAGAAGCTAGCCAAGCCTGAGGTGGGAAAAGACTTGATCCTTGAATGTCACTCACTCTCTTGTAGGGCAGGCTCCATGGAGGAGAGAGCTACCTTTGCATGGTACTTTCCTGTCACAGTCTTAAAATTCTTAATACTGTTTTGAAGAAGTGGTCTCACATTTTCATTTGCACTGGGCCCCACGCATGATACTCCTTTTCTTACCTGTGAAGCACACCCACTCCTCCTCAGAGCTATGCCAGCAACTGCTCTTGGTCTTCACTCTTCCCAGTCCCACTGGCAGTCTTGCCTCCTCACCACTTTTAGGATTCCTCCTCTGTGACTTTGCAGACACTGTCTACTGTCCTCTGCCCCTTTGCCTGCCTTTTCTCAAAGCCTCTTCCCACTCTGCCCCTCCTTCCCCCACTGCGGTAGTCAGTCTTTGCAGTTCTCCTTACATAAAAACTTTGGTGAACTCGCGCATTTTCTACGTGATGACAGCTATGTCAAAGGGAATTGGGGGTCTGAGGAAGATACCTCTAGCCCCTTCTTGCCCTTTATCAGTATTTATTCTCAGCCTCAGATGTTTTCAGTTTTCCTGTCTTGATCTTATCCTAGGTCCGCCTCTGTCCTAATTTGCCTGGTTGGTTTATGCTGAGCCACTGAGCCGCCTTCTCTTTTCCTCTAATCTTTTCCCTCTAATCCCAACACCGTTTTGATTAGTTCACCTTCTCCTCAAACTTCATCAGTGTCTGCAGACCCCCTGCCAAGGACAGACACATTCTTAGGTACTCCCCACCCCAGCCCTGTGGTAGTAGGGATGACCCCTCACTGCACATCCGTTCTGCGTCCACAGCTGATGAAGCTTGCAGACAAGGAACTGAGCTGGGGTTTGGACACTTGGTCTGCACCTCCAACTCACTCGTCTCCACAGAAGCCTAGAGCAGTAGGAAGCTAGGCTTCCTCACTCTCAGAGAAATGTTCCTCTCTGTCTCACCATTGTTCAGTGGTAGCTCTTTTATCTTTGTCCATATGTCCACCTACTAAAATTTGCCCTTCTCTCCTGGCTCAGTTGACCAGCTGCCCTGTCCAGCATGTTTCTGAGTCAAGCAAAGCATACCTGTGTTCTCTCTCTGAGTGGCAATAGTAATTTCTATTGGCATTCCAACCACTTTTTCCATGTTTTATGAGGAATCATGTTCCTATTACACTCTTTGATAAAATATGCAATCTAGTGTTCCACAGTGTGAATCACAGCTCTCATGCACTGTTTTAGTCAGCTAGGGCTGTCCTAACGGAAATACCACAGAGTGGGTGGCATTAACAAAGGAAGGTCTGTTCTTACACAATCTAGTAGGCTACAAGTCCATATTCAGGGTGTGCACTCCAGGGAAAGGCTTTCCCCTTGTTAGCTCTGGAGGAAAGTCCGGTATTGCATCAGTCTTTGTCCAGGGAGCATCTGGGGACAAGAACCTCAGGTCTGAAGGACACGCTTTTCTCCTGGTGCAAGGTTCCCAATTCTCTGCCTGTTTCTCAGTCCTATTCTCTGTCCTAGGATGAAAGGATTAAGGGTGGAGCAAACCATACTCGAGGGAAACTCCCTTTACAGTGGAGCAGGGAGGTAATCCTATGAAGGGATTTACAGCCCCACCCTAATCTTTAACATACAGTTTAGGAAAACCACAAAATGGAGGACAGTCACAAGATATTGGGAATCATGGCCCAGCCAGATGGCTACACATATTTTTGGGGGGACACAATTCAATCCATGACATGCGCGTTTTTATCTACGTACACCTAACAACATGCTCAGTGCATAGAAGATGCTCAGCAGTTATTCGAGCACACATGAGGTGGATATTTCTCTCTGCTACTTGTGATGTGATCTCTTTGGGATAGCCTGCAAAGATGGGGAGCAGAGACTCAGAGCATAGAGATTAAGAGTGGGGGCTTTTGGGAACTTAGTTAGATGTGAGCCCAGCTCCCATTCAAAAATTGTGTAAGATTTGGCAAGTAACCTAGCTCTCTGTGTCTCAGTTTCCTCAACTGTCTGATGGTAATAATAATAGTCTCCATTTCATAACATCTTTATGAGGATTGAAACGAATTGTACATGGAAATAATTTATAGTATTCTGTAGTAAGCTCTCAACCAATTTCAGCTAAACAGCAAACACTTCAGTCCCTAGAATTTGGATTCAGCCACTGATTGTTTTCAGCACTGAGTCCACACTTGTTGCTTTTGTTGATAGATGTCCTCTCGTTGGTTACGTACAGCAGGCCGACACACCGCCTGGTCCTGAGCCAGCCTCACAATTGTTGTCATGCTTGAGAGTGCTGCTACAGCCACTGGGTCAGTTTACTTTGTTTAGGGTCTTCCTTTTTTTTTTGCTGACCCTCTGCTGAGCATGGTGTCCTTCTCCTGGGACTGATCCCTTCTGAGAACATGTCCAAAGTATGTGACACATAGTCTCAATATCCTTGCTTCTAAGGAGTATCTTGGTTGTACTTCTTTTAAGGGAAATTTGTTCTTTCTCTTGGTTGTTCATGGTATATTCTATATTCTTTACCAACACCACAATTCAGAGGAGTCAGTTTTTCCACTGTCTTTCTTATTCATTGTCCAGCTTTCCTGTGCATATGAGGCAATTGAAAACACCACAGCTTGAGTCAGACACACCTTAGTCTTCAAGGTGAAGTCGTTGTTTTTTAACACTTTAAAGAGATCTCTTGTAGCTGATTTGCGCAATGCAAAGCATCTTTTGATATCTGAACTGCTGTTTCCATGGGTGTTGATTATGGATCTAAGTAAAACTAAAGACTTGACAACCTCAATCTTTTATCTGTTTTTTATTAGAATGCTCCTTATTGGTCCATTTATGAGGTTTCTTCCTCTTTATGTTGGGTTGTAATCTATACTAAAGGCTATTGTTTTTAATTTGCATCAGTAGCTTCCTTCTGATATTCTCTGCTTTCAGCCAAGATCCATCAGACATTAGCAATGATACTTCTGATGCTCCCACTGTCATCTTCTAAATCTGGTTTGAATTTCTGGCAGTTCCTTGCTGATACACTGCTGTAGTCACTTTGGAAAGATCTTCAGCAAAATTTTGCTTACATATGATATTAATGATATTGTTCAATAATGTCTGCATTCCACTGGGTCACCTTTCTTGGGAATAGGTATCAATATGGATCTCTTTCACTCAGATAGCCAGGTGGCTGTCTTACAATTTTCTTGGTATAAATGAGTGAGCACTTCCAGTACTATATACACTTGTTGAAACATCTCAGTAGGTATTCCATTAATTCCTGCAGCCTTGTTTCTCACCAATGCCTTCAGTGCAACTTGAGCTTTATCTTTCAGTGCCATCAGTGTCTGATCATATGTCACCTTCTGAAATGGTTGAACACTGACCAATCCTTTTTCGTACAATGACTCTGTGTATTCTTCCATCTTCTTTGGATGCTTCCTGTGTCATTTCACATTTTTCCTGTAGAATTCTTCACCTCTGCTAATTGAGGCTTGAATTTGTTCCTCAGTTCTTTCAGTCTGAGAAATTTTAAGTGTGTTCTTCCCTCAGTAGAGACTCAGTAAACGTCCAACCTAGAACTTTTACCAAAACAATAAGAAACTGTGGGAGTACTGAAGAAGTTTAAGGATGAAAAGAGGACTAAGAAAGAAACTGAGGACATCCAGTAAAACACAAACTAGGTCGTTCCGCACCAAGAGGGCTCTGTTAAAGCCTCGGGCCTCAGTCTGGCCCGTGAGGTACTTGCTGTTTTCCTTGTTTTCCAATTGTGGAAACCGGAAGTTAGAGAGATTGAGTGACTCACTCAAGGTAAGGAACTAGAAAGTGCAAAATAAAACTTTCCAGCCTACCTCAATGTAAAACAACCAGAACATAGAGAATCTTAGTTTTGCCTCATAACATTTATTAGAACTTGGTTTTATTGTTGTTGTTGCTTAAATTTCTGGCATTTGCCCCTGAAAACTGTAGATATAATATCTAACTTTTAGGTGTATTTGAGAATTCAATACAAAATGTACCTAAAGTGACTTATTATCTTTTGTGTAACACTGCAGTGATTAAAAAATAGCATTGTTGTTAGGTGCTTGTTGCAGTCAGTTAGTGCTTCTCTAACAGAAATACCACAGAGTAGATGGCTTTAACAAAGGAAGGTTCATTCTTACACAGTCTGGTAGGCTACAAGTTCAAATTCAGTATGTCTGCTCCAGGGGAAGATTTTCCCCCCCATCAGATCTGGAGGAAAGTCCGATATTGCATCAGTCTTTGTTCAGGGCACATCTTGGGCAGGAACCTCAAGTCTGAAGGACGTGCTCTTCTCCCAGTGCTGCTTGATTGATGATATGAGGTTCCAAATGCTCTGCTTGCTTCTCTTCCCTTTTATCTCTTGCAGGATCAAAGGATTAAGGGTGGGGCAAGCCATACTCCAGGGAAACTCTTTTACAGTGGAGCAGGGAGGTAATCCTATGAAGGGATTTACAGCCTGACTCTAATCCTTTAACATATAGCATAGGAAAATCACAAAATGGAGGACAATCACAAGATACTGGGAATCGTGGCCTAGCCACATGGCTACACATATTTTTAGGTGGACACAATTCAATCCACAACAGTGCTGTTGAGTTGGGTCTGACTCATAGTGACCCCATGTCATGGTTTGAATTGTGTCCCCCCAAAAATGTGTGCAGCCACGTGGCTGGGATATGGTTCCCAGTATCTTGGGACTGTCCTCCATTGTGTGGTTTTGCTAACCTGTATGTTAAAGGATTAGGGTGGGGCTGTGAATTCCTGCTATGGGGGAAGTTTCCCTGGAGTATGGCTTGCCCCACCCTTAATGCTTTTAGCTTGCAAGGAATAAAAGGAAAAAGAACCAAGGACAATTTGAGAACCTCGCTACCATCAAGCAAGCAGCACCGGGAGCAGAGCGCGTCGTTCAGACCAGAGGTTCTTGCGTTAGGACACTCCCTGGACAATGACTGATGCAATACCGGACTTTCCTCCAGAGCCGTCAAGGGGAAAGTCTTTCCCTGGAGCGGACACCCTGAATATGGACTTGCAACCTACCGGACTGTGTAAGAATAAATCTTTCTTTGTTAAAGCCATCCACTCTGTGGTATTTCTGTTAGAGCAGCCCTAGCTGACTAAAACACCCCATATACAGCAGAGTAAAATAACACCTGGTCTTGCACCATCCTCACAATTGTTGCCATGCTTAAGTCCATTGTTGCAGGCCCTGTCAACCTATCTCAGTGAAGATCTTTTTTGCTGACTGCTCTCCACTGACAATGTGTCCAAAGTACTTGAGATGCAGTCTTTCCATCCTTGCTTCTAAGGAGAAGTCTGGCTATACTTCTTCCAAGACTGATTTGTTCTTTTTTCTGGCAGTCTTGGGATATCCAATGTTTTTCACCAACACCATAACTCAAATTAATCAATTCTTCTTTGATCTTCCTGATTTATTGTCCAGTTGTCATATGCAGCAAACATAGTTGCTACTACTGGTGAAAATATCAACAAATATAGTTGCCATTATGAGTGAAAAGTTTTAGGAAAGATTCCTGTGGTCACTTGTGTCCATCTGGGAAGTCTGGCTTTTTAGATGGGCATTTCTATCTGAGAGCTATGAAGTCTGGACCAACACTTTTAGTGGCAAACAGGCTTCAGTATTTATACTGAAAGAAAATGTGTAAATGTTGCTAAAACTGAGATGAAGACGAGTGCAGAGACACACAAGAGCCCTGGGGGAAATGAGCTGACCCCAGACAGATCTCAGCAAGAGAGCTTTGTCAAGTTGTGGAAGGCAACTTTTCTCTTAAGAGACACAGTAGAAGAACTTTTTGGTTCCAACACAAACACCTGCTCTTAGCCTTGCTAGCTCATACATCCCCAAATGCAGACCACTGATTTGTTTACCTTAAGCAGATGAACAGCTATATTCTGCAGCTAAACACAAACTGGCTCTGAATGTAAGCCATTTTCTCATGAAGGAAAAGAAAACTCACCATCAAGACACATAATTCAGTGCTCTAAGGAGATCAGAAAATTTTAAATACCTGGCTGAATACATAATACTGTGGTGATAAAAGATCCAAGACATCTGGATCAAAAACATCCTCTGTGGTGAGAGGAGTGGCAACTCTAGACCTGCACTGTCCAATAGTCTAGCTACTAATCCTATGTAGTTATTTAAATTTAAAGTCACTAGAACTAAACAAAATTGGAAATTCAGTTCCTCAGTTGTAAAAGCCACATTCAAGTGTTTGATAGGCTACAAAAAACAAACAAAACCCACTGTCATTGACTCTTTCTGACTCACAGTGGAGAATAGAACACAGTGAAACTGCCCTATATTTTCCAAGGAAGGCCTGGTGGATTTGAACCGCCAACCTTTTGGTTAGCAGCTCCAAAACTTAACCACTACATCATGAAGGTTTCTGCTCATCCTTTTTGTATTTGACAGAGATAAAACATTCCCATCATTGCAGAAAGTAATACTGGACACTGCTGGTCTAGTATATAGTTGTTGTTGGGTATTGTTTTAGACATCTGGTACTTTTTTAATAGAAGTACCACCAAGTGGGTCTTTAGCAAAGAAAAGTTTATTCTTACACAGTCCAGTAAGTTACAAGTCCACATTGAGGGTGTTCACTCCAGGGGAAGGGCTTTACCTCTGTCAGCTCTGGAGGAAAGTCTTTGTGTTGCAGCATCTTTGATTAGGGAGTGTTGTAACACAGGAACCTCAAGTCTGAGGATGCACTCTACTCCCGGTGCTGCTTTATTTTATTTTTGACTACGTGATAAACTTACTTTGTTTTCTTATTATTGTGATTAGGTGAAAGTATACAATTCATTTTCCATTAAAAGATGGCAGAGTAAACAGATGTCTCCTCATTTCCCTCTGAGAACTAAGGCCTGGATGATATTTATATCGTGCATTGAATATATGGGGAGCCTTAGGACCTAACATATTTGACTAGACAACAGTATCAGACTAATCTTCCCCTCTCAAAAACAATCCAGCGACCATCTGACCTCTGCTTCTGCTGCTTCGTTGTAACAGAGAACTGCAGCTTCTGCAAATGGCCAGCACCAGTAACGTACTTTCATTATAAGCTGGCAGGTGAAGTCTGCTGTTCCTGACTGCCTGTTCAGGCCAGCCTGTTGGACCATTCCCAGCTCCCAGTTCAGTACCTGAACAGCTCCCTGCATAGAAGTGCACTTTAATTTTAAGGTTGAGAGGCTTGTACATCTGCCTGGACATTTCTCTGTTGAGAAGCCTCAGCATTTCCTGCCTCTTTTCTCTCACTCACATTGTAGGGTTGGCTGACAGCCCCCAGTTTCTCCATAAGCAGAGCAGCCTCTTTGCTACCCAATAAGCAAGTCTTCCACAGTTGAGAGTTCACCTGGGGCAAATAACTAGAGTGTTAGAGTCAGCTGGTGACCAACAATTCTCTTAGATCCATTATCAGAGAAATCAAATAGTGTCTAGATGGCACGCAGACAGCAGACCATAATTAATTATTTGAAGCAGCAGCCTTCAAATGCTCCAGAAAATTCCCTCAATAAAGACTTTAAAAAATTCCCAGATGAAGAAGCCTTTCTGAATCTATCAGAGATTGAATACAGAAGACTTATATATAGAACCCTCCTAGAGATTAAACAAAATGAACTAGAATAAAATGAAAAATTTGGTAAGCTTTTTGAAATGCTAGAACATCAATGATCTGAAATACATCAGATTAATAACAAAATTACAGAATTGGATAATTCTATCCAAAGCCAAAAGAGTAGGGTTGAACAGATGGAAGTTAGACTCAGTGACCTAGAAGACAAAGTAACTAACAGCACCATTTATGAGATGAAATCAGTGGAAATAAATAAGAAAAATGAGGAAGCATTAAGAAACATGTGGGACTCCATGAAGAGGAGTAATTTATGTTTAATTGCAGGTCCTGAACAAGGAAGGATTAACTACAATATAGAGAATATTGTTGCAGAGATGCTGACAGAAAACTTTCCTGCAATTATGACGAAAGAGAACATAGCTAGTCAAGATGTTTATCAAACACCACAAAAGTTAGACCCAAAATGAAGGATGCTAAGGCATATTATAATTAAGCTTAATAAGCTAAAACACAAACAGATGCTTCTGAAGGAAGTGAGGCTCAAAGTAAAACTAACATTCTGAGGGAAACCCTATAGACTTTCATCTGAGTTTTCTGCTGAAACAATGTTGGCTAGAAAACAGAGGGCAGACACATTCAAAGCCCTGAATGAGAAAAACTTTCATCCTAGAATTATTTATCCCGTGAAATTGTCTATCAAATACAATGGTGAAACTAAGACTTTTGAAAATGAAGAGAAATGTAGAGACTTCATAAAAACTAAACCAAAATTACATGAAATATTGAAAAGAGCTCTTCCCTAAATGTATATTTTAGGTGATAATGCTGGACACTTCATCCAAATTTCTAATTAGTTAAGGAAGTCCCAAAACTTCACCAAAGCTAAAGTAATATAACAAGGGATCCATGATCATATCATGGCAGCTATAATACCATCACACTAAAAGAGGGATACACTACAATAGTTACAGTTGGTTTTGATGCAGTGGAAGCTTCAGACTTATGAAGTAGTTAAAATTAGTTTTAATCTTTGTATATTAAGGCAGATAAGACATGTAGCCATAAAGCAGATTAGCAATGCATTGTATCAAAATAAGAAATGCAATGCAGGAGTCTCAACGAACATAAAACCAATACTCAAACAACCCATAAAGAAGAATGCCCCAGAACAGAACATTAAAAATAGTATAGAAAACATCAACACAGAAGTAATTATATCAAAATGATGGCAATAAACATATGCCTATCAATAATTATATTGAATGTAAATTGACTGAACACTCCAATAAAGAGATAGTGAGTGACATCCCGGATCAAAAGACATGACCCATCTATATGTTGCTTACAAGAAACACACCTTAGACTTAAAGATATGAACAGGTTGAGAATTAAAGGTTAGAATAATATGTATCAAGCTAACAGTACACAAAGAAGAGCAGGTGTGGCAATATTAATCTCAGATAAATAGATTTTAATGTAAAATCTGCTACTGTGAACAAGGATGGTCACTATTTATTGCTGAAAGTTTCAATACTCAAGCAGGACTTAACAATATTAAATATTTACACACCCAATACCAAAGCGCCTAAATACGTTGAACAAATACTGACAACATTGAAAAATGAAATTGATCATTCCACAGTAATAGTTGGGGACTTCAACACTCCCCTTTCAGTTAAGGATAGATCATCCAGAAAAAAGCTCAGTAAAGATACAGAAGATCTTATTGCAACAATCAACCAACTTGACCTTATCGACATATTCAGATCTTTTCATCCATCAGCAGATAAATACATCTTCTTCTCCAATGCACGTGGAACATTCTCCAGAATAGACCATGTGTTAGGTCATAAAACAATTATCTATAAAATCCATACCATTGAATTAATGCAAAGCATCTTCTCAGATCATAAAGCCATAAAACTCAAAATCAATAGCAGAAAAAACATAGATAGAAAGTAAACTCTTGGAAACTGAACAACATCTTGCTCAAAAAACCATGGGTTATACAAGAAATCAAGGATGAAATAAAAAAATTTATGGATTACAATTAGAACAAAAATACTTCCTACCAGAGCCTATCAGATACAGCCAAAGCAGTGCTCAGAAGTCAGTTTAACTCCATAAATGCACATGTCTGGAAGGAAGAAAGAAACCAAATCAAAGAACTAATCCTACAGTTTGAAAAGTAAAAAGAGAACAACAGAGGAACCCCTCAGGCACCAGAAGAAAACAGGTCATAAAGATAAGAGCAGAACTAAATGAACTAGAGAATAGAAGAGCAATTGAAAAAGTTGAAAAGACCAAAAGCTGTTTTTTTGAAAAGATCAATGAAATTGAAAAACCACTGGTTAAACTTACTAAAGAAAAACAGAAAAGGAAACTAATAACCTAAATAAGAAATGAGAGGGGAGTTGTCACAACAGATCCAACAGAAACAAAAAATATCATAGCTGAATACTATGAAAGACTGTATTCTAACAAATTGGAAAACCTAGAGGAAATGGACAAATTCCTTAATTCATATCACCTACCAAAATTATCACAAGGTGAGACAGATCAACTTAATAAACCGACCCCAGAGGAAGAGATTGAAAAATCATCAAAAACCAGCCAACCAAAAAAAGCCCTGGCCCAGATGGCTTAACTTGGCAGAATTCTACCAAGCTTTTAGAGAAGAGTTATCTCCAATACTATTGAGACTATTTCACAGTATGGAAAGGGATAAGATACTTCCAAATTCATTCTATGAAGCCAGCATAACCCTGGTACCAAAGCCAGGGAAAGACTCAACAAAAATGGAGAACTACAGACTGATATCACTCATGACTCTAGATGCAAAAATCTTCAACAAAGTTCTTGCTAATAGAATACAACAATATATCAAAAAAAATAATAATCCATCATGAATAAGTTGGATTCACACCAAGGATGCAAGGCTGATTCAACATTGCCAAGCCAAGTGCCATCGAGTCAGATCCGACTCATGGTTCAACATTAGAAAAATGATTAATTTGATTAACCACATAAATATCACAAAAGAGAAGAATGACCAGATTTTGTCCATTGATGCAGAAAAGGCATTTGACAAAGTCCAGCACCCATTTGTTCTAAAAACTCTCAGCAAAATAGGCATAGATGGAAAATTCAATGCAATAAGGGCCATTTATACAAAGCCAACTGCCTACGTCATCCTGAATGGAGAGAGACTGAAACAGTTTCCCTTGAGAACAGGAATTAGATAAGGATGTCCCACTCTCACCTCTCCTATTCAACATTGTACTAGAAGTTCTAGCCAGAGCAATTAGACAAGACCAAGGAATAAAGGGCATCTGCATCAGCTAAGAAGAACTAAAAACCTCCCTATTTGCAGATGATATGATTGTATACGCAGAGAATTCCAAAGAATTCATAAGGAAACTATTCGAAGTGGTTGAAGAGTTCGGCAACGACTCAGAATATGAGATAAACGTAAGTAAATCAGTAGAATTCCTTTATACCAACAACGAGATTACTGAGGAAGAAATCATCAGATCAATATCATTTACCATAGGCCCTACGAAGACAAAGCACCTAGGAATATAACCAGAGAAATAACAGAACTTTACAAAGAGACCTACAAGACCTTACTACAAGAAACTAAGAGAGACTTACATAAATGGAGAAACCTACCCTCTCATGGATACAAAGACTTAACATTGTGAAAATGCTTATTTTACCCAAAGCAATCTACTTATAGAATGCAATCCCAATACAAGTTCCAGCATCATTTTTTTAATCAGATGGAGAAACAAATCACCAATTTTGTCTGGAAAGGGAAGAAGCCCTGGATAAGTAAAGTACTACTGAAGAAGAACAAACTGGGAGGCCTCTCATTACCTGATCTTAGAACCTATGACACTGCCACAGTAGTGAAAACAGGTTGGTACTGGTACAAAACAGACAGATAGATCAATGGAACAGAATCGAGACCCCAGAGATGACACCTATGAACAGTTGATATTCAATAAAGGCCCTAAGACATTAAACTGGGGTAAAAACAATCTCTTCAACAAATGTTGCTGGCAAAATTGGATATCCATCTGCAACAAATTGAAACAAAACCCATATCTTACAACTTATATAAAAATCAACTCAGACTCAATAAAAGTCTTAAATATCAAATCTGAAATGATAAAGCTCATCCAATAAAAGTAGGAACAACAATGAAAGGTTAAATACACAATGTAAACAGACTTCAAAATCTGTCAAACATACCACAAACAACAGAAAATAGATAAATGGGAACTACTAAGAATCAATCACTTTTGCTCATCCAAAGATTTTATTGACAGAATTAAAAGGCCACCTACAGAATGGGAAAAAAATATTTGGCAACTATATGTCTAATCGACACCTGATCTCCATAATCTATAAGCACTACAAAATATCAATAAGAAAAAGATAAATCATCCAATTAAGCCATGGGCAAAGGAGATGGACAGGCATTTCTCTAAAGAGCAGATCCAGACAGCCAAAAAACATATACAGACATGCTCACAATCTTCAGCTATTAAAGAAATTCAAATCAAAATGACAATGAGATACTATCTAACCCCAACAGGGTTGGCCGTGATCCAAAAAAACACAAAACAACAAATGCTGAAGAGGCTGTGGAGAAATCAGAGCTCTACTTCACTGTTGGTAGGATTGCAAAATAGTCCAACCTCTTTGGAAAGCATTCTGGAGCTCCTTTTAAAAAATTGATATAGACACACCATTTGACCCAGTAATTCCACTGCTCAGAATATATCCTACAGAATCAAGCCCATTCACACCAATTGATACGTGCACAGGAATGACAGGAATGTTTATCGCAGCACAGTCCACAATAGCAAAAAGATGGAATCAAACCAGATGCCCAACAACAGAGGAATAGATAGGTAAGCTACGGTATATATACTCAATGGAACACTACATAATGATAAAGAACAGTGATGATAGCAGGAAACATCTCTTAACCTGGTTTCAACTGGAGGACATCAGGCCGAGTGAAAGTAGTCAGCGACAGAAGGACAAATATTGTATGAGACCCTATGATAAGAACTCAAAAACAGACTTACGCATAGAAGAGAAGACTCTTTGATGGCTGCCAGGGAGGGGAGGGAAGGATGGCAAGGGGGCAAAGGTTTAGATTAGATAGTTGATAGAAATCTGGTTGAGTGAAATCGGTGACAGCACACATCAGAAAGAACAATATTAAGTGGACTTCAACATAACCTGAGTACTCCTTCCATCTTACCTGAATATTGTAAGGACAGAGTAGCTGGGGCAGAGGTCAGGGGATCATGCTCTTAGGTGAAATCGAGGCCAATTGGCACAAATAGTGTTTTGCTAAGAGGACTCTCTGCACCCAATATTGGTGAGTGGCATCTGGGGTCTTAAAAGCTGCCAAACTGCTATCTGAGGGTACAGCAAATGATGTCAACTCAGCAGGAATGGATGATCACCGAGGACCAAACAGACTTGGGCATAAAAGAACCCAGAAGACAGAGAGACCCACATAAGTGGGTGTCTACATCACCTCGTGACCGGAAGAATCAGAAGGTGCCTGGCCACCACCAGTGATAGCCACAATGGAGCTCACAAAGTTGAGTCTCACTGGCAACACAAGAATAAAAAGGGGTGCACCCTGGGATCTCCACTAAAAGACCACAAATGATGGTCCAGGAGCTTCAGGGTTCCCCTGGGAGCATGGCCCCTGGCCCTGATGCTACTCCTTCCCATAAATCATAATGAAGGTCCACTCTCCGGACAAGAACAGATTGGCCTTGGCTACTCAGAGTGACCATACCTAGGGTGCACTTTATGGTTCTATGCATCTATAGGATATCATCTGCTGACCAAGATTTTACTGGAGGAAGGGAAGTGTGAGGAGAGGAGAGGAGGGAAAAAAGAGACTGTTGGGAGGATGGGGCATGTATGGAGCAGAGAGGAAGAGGGTGCTGTCACCAGGCAGGGAGAGTAGTGGAAGCTACATATAGGTGGGCATGCAAATTTATGTGGGAATGTACATTTTCATTCAATCATAATAATAAAATAAAAATGAATCAAAGAGCTAAACTTTACAGTTCTTTAGGATTGCCTACCTTTACTTTTGTTTTAGTCAGGTAGGGCTGCTCTAACTGAAATACCACAGAGTGGATGGCTTTAACAAAAGAAGGTTTATTCTTACATAGTCTGGTAGGCTGCAAGTCCATATTTAAGCTTTATTTAAAATAACATCAATTCCCTTAGGAAAACCTAAATTCACATCTTATGAAATTGTTACTGCAAGACCCATGATTTCACCTTTTAAATTTATAATTTCAAATATAGCTCAACTAGATATTCTTAAATATTTAAATCAATAATGCACTATGTCCAGGTTTATTCTTCACAAGTTAAGGCAGCCTTTGATAGACAATCACCCGCTTTATGTCTCCAAGAACTTGAGAACCTGCTTCCTGAAAAGCATATATCTACTGTGAAAGATATCAATTGAAAAACAGACTAGAACCTCACTGAAAGGGAACATGCCTTGTCCTACTTACCAACGCTTGTGCAGCCAAGCTAGAACTGATAAAATATTGGGATGAATTATCCCACTTAAAAAGAGCCTCATCTTCCTTTTGGGAAAGCAACCCCACTGGTGATTTAAAACTGATTATTCATAGAATTTAAAATGACTATGATGTATTCTTTGTATACACCTATTCTGATTCTACCGTTAGGTATTTCTTCATCTCTGTTCTTTTACAAATTTTTTTTTAACCTTGGTTGATACTTATGTTCATCATTTTAAATGAACTCTTTGCTGGCTCTCTGTTGCTCTGCCTATTTCTATACAGTCAAGACATCTTTGGCGGGCATTCCCCTCCGCAAAAGACACAGTGCACAGTTCTTAATATATTGATTCAGGAACTTAAGAAGGAATAAGGTATCCTAAATGACCCTACCATAACAAAATTCCCTGTTGCTTGATGGTTTGTACCCATCCACCATTGACCACAGGTCACACTTTGATCTTTTCTCTAAGCAGCAGTTGGGCCTTTAGCCTTTAAAGTTGCTCAAGAAAGGTTGCGTACATCCCCTCAAGAACAATTAAACAGTACCTCATGTACTAGATGACTACCAACGAGCACGAGGCAGTTTTATTTGGCTGACTCCTCAAGCAGGGAAGTTAAACAAAACAGCTTCCTTGTGCTGGTAAAAAGGCAACCACAGCAAGCAGCGTGACCCAAAGGGTACCAGAGTCATGGCTTCAAAACAGTTACTACTGTCAGTACTTCTCTCCAAGGTACCAATTGGTTTGCCATGGACTAGATACAACACTCAGGTATTCATTGGTCAGTCCCACTTGGCACATGCTGGTTATGTGGCTGTAAACTTTGATTTGGCTTCCACCTGAATGGACTGGAAAATATGCTATATGATTGAACTGGATCCAAGGTCACGTATTAATTGATTTCTTTCTAGCTAATATCCTGTTCTTAAAAGCAAATATTTTCCAGATCTGTATTTCATTAACCTCATGAATTGAATTGTGTCCCCAAAATTGTATGCAGCAAATTGACCGGGCCATGATACTCAGTATTGTGTGACTGTCTACCATTTTGTGATTTTCCTATACTGCAAATCCTAATGTCTGCCTGTGACTGATTATTAGGGCAAGATTGGATTATGTTAAAGAAGATTAGGGTAGGACTGTAACACATTTACTAAGGTCATCTCCTTGATCCATCATAAAGGGATTTTCCTTGGGGTGTGGCTTCTACCACCTTTTGTGTTACAAGAGATAAAAGGAGAGGGGAGCAAGCAGAGACTTGGGGAAGAAAGCAGCATTGGGAACACAGGGTGTCCTTTGGACCTGAAGTTCCTGTGCTGAGGTATTCCTGAACCAATGGAAGACTGATACATCACAAGGACCTTCCTCTGGAGCCAACAAAGAGAAAAAGACTTCTGGAGATGGCACCCTGAGTTTGGACTTATAGCCCCAAACCATCAGTTTGTGGTATTTCTGTTAAAGCAGCACTAGATGACTAAGACATTTGGTACCAAGCATGGTTTGAGCGATACAAAACTGTAAGAATGAGTTTTCTAAATTGGATCTCAAGTCTGGCTAGTCTTAAAAATGCTAATGACTCTGCTTCCAGCACTAAAAAGTGAACTGCTAATCCGTGGTGTACGGTGGTGATACAAATATGTAAAACATCACCACCCGTAGATCAGGTATTGATGAAAAGTGAGGCTCTGCGTAAACACATGCATGGTATCATTCTACAGTTTTGTCACAGTAAGAAGTATAAAGGAGCTGGTTGGTTGGTCCTACTTTTTCACTTGACAAAGTGGTTAAAGAAAGAGAGGTACTCAGGGCTTCGGAGTTGAAGCCCAAGTGCTACATACAGACCTTTAAGGTTCCCACTTGTTCTTTGAAATAAAGTCTTATTTCTTGTAGTAACAGAGATAAAATTGTAGAAAACAAAACCAAGAGTCTTATTGTAAGAGTAGTTGAACTACACTGCCAACTGGTTTACCAACCTCAAGAGTATTCTGGATCCTAAAACTTGGAATGGGGTCATATGGGGAGATAATCAGGAAAGTGAAGACACTGAGCCCCTAAAATCCAGTAAATCATTCCTGCCAGCAGCATAGCCATTTGAAGAGTTTATTTCATGTTTGTCTGTCAAACTACCCTGCCCACAAAAACCGTTAGCCCTTCCACTCTCCTCTAATGAGGTTAATTCTAGTCCAGTGCCTCTAAAGAGCCCTTGCCTGAGTCATTGCCCAGGGCACCATTGCCTGAAGCAGATTCTTTACAAGATAGTGCTGAACTTTCTCAAGACAATTCCACACTACTGATTCAGGTTTCTACAACTATAATTAAATTTATTTCCCAGTGAGCCCCCAAAACTGAAATACAAAATGTGACCTAGGGAGACAATGCTATTTTTTGGAGTATGGCCAAACTTGTTGGGGTGAGACGGTATCTCATTGTAGTTTTGATTGTAATTTCTCTAATAGTTAATGATTGTGACCATTTCCTCATACATCTTTGGCTGCTTGGATGTCGTCTTTGGTGAAGTGTGTGTCCATCTCCTGGCCACTGCTTAATTGTGTTATTTACCTCTTTCTGGTTGATACTTTGCAGTATCTTGTAGATTATGGAAGTCAGACATTGGTTGGACATATAATTACCAAATATTTCTTCCCATTCTGCAGGTAATCTTTTAACTCTGTTGATAAAGTCTTTGCACAATTAAGTGTTTGATTCTTACTAGTTCCCATTTATCTATTTTCTCTGCTGTTGTTCATGCTTCATTTGTCAGATTTTAAAGTCTGTCTAAACTGTGTATTAGAACTTCCATTGCTGACCGTATTTATTCTTGCATGATCTTTATAGCTGTAAGTTTGACATTCAGGTCTTTGATCCATTTTGAGTTAGTTTTTGTGTAAGGTGTGAGATATAGGTCCATTTTTCAGTTTTTTTGCAGATGGATATCCAGTTTTGCCAACAGCAATTGTTAAAGAGACTGTTTTTACGGCTGTTTATGACCTTCCAGATTTTGTCGAATATCAGCTGTTCATAAGAGGATGGTGATGTTTCTAGCATCTCCATTCTGTTCCATTGGTCTATATGTCTCTTTTTGTACCAGTACCAGGCTGTTTTGACTACTGTCGCAGTGTAATAAATTCTAAGGTCTGGCAGTGTGAAGCCTCCCACTGTGTTCCTCCTTTTCAGTAGTGCTCTACTTATCTGGGATTTCTTTCCTTTCCAAATGAAGTTGGTGATTTGTTTCTCCATCTTATTAATAAAAAAAGTCACTGGAATTTATATTGGGATTGCATTGTATATGTAAATGGCTTTGGGTAAAACAGATATTTTTGCAATGTTAAGTCTCTCTATCCATGAGTAGGGTAATTTTCTTCTCTTATGTAAGTCTCTTTTGGTTTCTTGCAGATCTCTTACACCTCTGGTTAGATTTATTCCCCTTTGGGGGCTATCGTAAATGATACTGATTTGGTGATTTCTTCTTTGATGTTTTATTGTTGTAAAGGAATCCTATTGATTTCCTTATCTTTGTCTTATGTCCTGATACTTTGCAGAACTCTTTTATTAGTTCCGGTAGTTTACTTACGGATTCTTTAGGATTCATCTGCAAATAGGGAGATTTTTACTTCATCTTTGCTAGGGTGGATGCCCTTTATTTCATTAGCTTGTCTAATTGCTCTGGTCAGAACCTCTAGCACAGTGTTGAATAGAAGTGGTGACAGTAGGCGTCCTTGTGTAGTTCTGGTTCTCAGGGGCAATTCTTTCAGTCTCTCTCCACTCAACATGTTGTAGACAGTTAGCTTTGTGTAGATGTTCCTTACTGTATTGAGTAATTTCCCCTCTATTCCTACTTTGCTGAGAGTTTTTAACATGAGTGGATGTTGGACTTTGTCAAATGCCTTTTCTGCATCAACTGACAAAACCAGGTAATTCTTATCCTTTATTTATGTGGTTGATCATATTAATTGTTTTTCTGATGTTGAACCAGCCTGCATCCCCTACTATGAATCTAACTTGGTCCTGATGAATTATTTTTTTGATATATTGTTGAATTCGGTTGGCAAAGGATTTTGTTAAAGATTTTTGCATCTATTTTCATGAGTGATATTGGACTATAATTTCCTTTTTTTGTGGGGTCTTTCCCTGGCTTTGCTATCAGGGTTATGCTGGCTTTGTAGAATGAATTAGGGAGTATTCAATCCCTGTCTATGATGTGGAATTGCCTCAGTAATATTGGTATCAACTCCTCTCTAAAAGCTTGGTAGACTTCTTTGGTGAAGGATTCTGGGCCAGAACACTTATTGGTTGGAAGTTTTTAAATTACTTTTTCAGTCTCATCTTTTATGATGGTTTTATTATGTTGTTCTACTTGTCCTTGTGATAATTTTGTTGGATGATGTGAATCTAGAAGTTTGTCCATTTCCTCTATATTTTCAAATCTGTTAGAATACAGTCTTTCATAGTATTCTGTTATAATACTTTTGATTTTGGTTGGGTCTGTTGTGACATCTCCCATCTCATTTCTTATTTGAGTTGTTTCCTGTCCTGTTTCTGTTTTGTAAGTTTAGCCAATGGTTTATCAATTTTATTGATCTTTTCAAAGAACCAGCTTTTGGTTTTGTTAATGTTTTCAATTGTTGTTCTATTCTCTAATTCGTTTAGTTATACTCTAATCTTTATTATCTGTTTTCTTCTGGTGCCTGAGGGGTTCCTTTGCTGCTTTCTTGCTACTTGCTCAAGTTGTAGGGTTTGTTCTTTGATTTGGGCCTTTGGTTCACTCTGGATGTCTGTATTTATAGAGATAAATTGTCCTCTAAGCATTGCTTTTGCTGCATCCTATTTGTTCTGGTAGATTGTGTTTTTATTCTCATTTGATTCCATAAATTTTTTACTGTATCTTTGATTTCTTCTATAACTCATGAATTTTTCAACAAGGTGTTGTTCAGTGTCCATGAGTTCAGATTTATGCCTATGTTTTTTCTGCTATTGATTTCAACTTTCGTGGCTTTATGGTCTGAGAAGATGCTTTGGACTGGACTTTGCTGAGGCTTATGTTATGTCCCAATATGTGATCTATTCTGGAGAATGTTTCATATGCATTGGAAAAAAAGGTATACTGAATCTATTTTGGGATAAGAAATGCTGTGTATGTTGATGAGCTCTAGTCGATTGATTGTAGCAGCAAGATCTTCTGTATCTTTATTGAGCTTTTTCCTAAATGATCTGCCCATCACCGAAAGTGGAGTGTTGAATTCTGCTATTACTGTGGAGTGATCCATCTCATTTTTCAGTGTTGTCAGTGTTTGTTTGATATGTTTAGATGCTCTGGTATTGGGTACATAAATGTTTAACATTGTTATATCCTGCTTATGTATTGAAACTTTCAGCAATAAACGGTGACTCATCCTTGTCCATGATGGTGGAACTTACATTAAAATCTATTTATCTGAGATTAGTATTGCCACTCCTTTTCTTCTTGGTATGTTGTTAGCTTGGTACACATTCTTCTGTACTTTAATTTTCAGTTCATTTGTATCTTTAAGTCTAAGGTGTATTTCTTGTGAGCAACACACAAATGAATCATGTCTTTTTATCCAAGCTGTCACTCTCTACCTCTTTATTGGAACATTCAGTCCATTTACATTCAGTGTAGTTATTGATAGCTATGTGTTCAGTGTTGTCATTTTGATGCCTTTATTTTTGTGTTATTGATGTTTTCTTTGCTTCTCTTAGAATTCTGCTTTGAGTCATTTTTAAGGAGGATTTACTTTTACTCTTTTTCAGTGCTGCTTGGTGGTTGTTGAGACTCCTGTATAGTGTTTCTTGTTTTGATATGTTACATTGTTAGTTTGCTTTGTGGCTCTCCCTTTGATCCCCCTTAATGTTATAAGTTTAAACCTGTCTTTAACTTCTGTATATCTTCCTAATTTCCTCTACATCTGAAGGAGTTATAACTACTGTAATATATCCCTCTTTATATTGTGATGTCATAGTTTTTGTGTTAAGATCACTGGTTCCCTTCTTGCAAGATTTTAGCTTTGGTTGAGCTTTGTGACTTCCCTCATTGAGTAGGACTGTAGATGTTGTGTCCTGCATTGCCCCTTTAATATACATTTGTTGTTTTTGTTTTTCTGAACAAAGAGTTTCTTGCAGTATTTCTTGTCACTTGGGTTTGGTTTTGCAGTCTCTAAGCTTCTGTTTATCTGCAAATGGCTTAATTTCTCTTTCATATTTGAGAGACAGTTTTTCAGGATATATAATGTTTGGAGGTTTTTCTCCTCCAAGGCTTTGTATGTGTCATCCCACTGCCTACTTGCCAACATAGTTTCTGCTGAGAAGTCAGATGAAAGCCTACAGGGCTTTCCTTTTTATGGAAGTTTTGTTTCAAGTATTGCTGCCTTTAAGAGCCTCTCCATATGTTTCATTTTATTAAGCTTGATTGTAATATGTCTTGCTGTCTTTTGGGGGTTCTAGTTTTGGTAGCATTTAATAAGCATCCATGGATATCCATGGATAAGCATCCACAAGATATCCATGTTCTCCTTCATAATTTCAGGGAAGCTTTCTGTTGATAACTATTCAGCAATTCTCTCTATTTTGGGCTATCCTTCACTGTGGAAGAATTCTAATTATTCATAGATTACTCCTCTTAATAGAGTCCTACGTATTTCTCAATGCTTCTTCATTTTTCTTATTTCATTTCTCTGAATTCTCCTCATACATGCTAGTGTCAATTACTTTATCTGCAAGCTCACTAAGTCTGTATTCCAAGTCCTCAGTCCTGCTCTTTGGCTTTGCACTGAACTGTCTAAAATCTGTAATTTTATTATTGATCTGCTAGATTTCAGATCATTGACATTCCAGTAGCAGTTCCTGTAGCTTTCAGTTTTGACATTCCAGTAGTTCCTATAGCTTTCAGTTTGTTCTGTTGCACTTTGTTTAATCTCTAGGTGGGCTCTATACCTAACTCTTTTGTATTCTACCTCCAGTAATTTCAGAAAGGGGTCTTCATCTGGTAAACTTTTTATTCTTTATTTTTGGTGTTTTCTGGAACCATGGTGGTGTACTTCTTTCCATAGTTAGATAGATTGTTGTCTTCACACCATCATGAAGCAGTTTGGTTTCCCTATTGTCTCAATGGGAGGTGGGAGATGTGATAATGTTCTAAGAGGGGAATATGGGCAATGCTAGGTTTGGTCGCCAGCCACCTCTGCATTCCCTAGTGACTGGGCCCAGCTGAGCTCTCAGGATGACAGGCCCCACCTTCTGGCTGCTAAAGGTGGCAAGTTATTTCTGGTGACTCTCTTTCATTAGCAGAAGTTAAGCCTATGGTGTAGCTCAGGAAGGGAGGAGAGAAGGATGCCACCACACTCTACTACCCCAAACTACTGTTCTCTCCAGAGGTGCTTAATGTAAAAACTGCTTTTTTGCTAAAAAGGGCACAGCCCAGAAGGCATTGAGAGCATCTAGGCCCTTAGGATTGGCAGGTCCCTCCTCTTGGCTAGCAGAGGCAGTACCCCACTTATGGAGTCCCTGATGATATGATGTGGCTCAGTGAAGTGTGGTGGGAATGCCACCTACCTGCTCAGCCACCAATCACTGCAGCACTCACCAGCTGGTCTTATTTTATAAGCTGTTTTACTGCTGAGAGAGGCACTATCCAGCAGCTGCCAAAAGCAGCAGGGCCCTCAGGGGTGGGGGGGAGGTTCTGCTTCCTGGCTGACAATGATAGCACCCCGTAGGCCATCCTCAGACACTGTGACATAGATCAAAGAAGAGAGGGGTTAACACCCTGCTACCCTCAGCTGCCAAGCCCCACTATGATCCCTGGAAAGGATTGCCTTAAACACACTCTTTCCACTGGGGAATCACTGTCCAGACAGGCATTGTTGTTCAGTGTGAGATTAGCACCAGCTGAGACCTTAGGCATGGGCTACTCCTCCTCTCCGCTGACCAAGATGGTATCTTGCCTGAGCCTCCCTTCTTGCCATGAGTCAGCAGGATCTATAGTGTAGCCAAGAGAAGAGAAGGGGTGAGGTACTGGCACCCTCAGTCAGCAACCAGGCTCTCAAGATGTGGCTGTTAGAAGCACAGTCTCTCTGGTGCGGTATATGCTGTTCATTTAAGCACTGTAGTTCAGCGCATTGGTATGCCAGCCTCACGGGCTCAGCAGACCCAGCCCCTGCCTCCCAGATAACAAAGACGGCATCCATAATTGCAGTCTCCTGAAACAATGCATCAGCAGAAGCAGGACTCAGTGTGCCACTGCCTCACCTCTGACACAGGTAGTTTCCCCTTTCCTGTCACTTAGTCCAATCCCACAACCATATGCCAGATCCTGGGGCTCTGAGAATGTCCACTGTGCTCTGTTCACTTTTTATTCTAGGGCTTAGTTCTCAGAGAAAATCAAGAAGACATGTGCCTAGTCCGTCATCTTGGCTCCACCTCTCTGTTTTGCTCTTTGTGTTTCCTTATGCACTCCTAGTTGACTGCCAAGATTTTTGGCAGCAGAAGTACATAACACAGGAAAAGCCGAGCAGGTCATTGGCAGAGGTATGGGCTGAGTTTAATTAACATTGTTGTTTGCTGAAAGTAAAGAGAATCAGGCTGTATTCTCATTGCTTAGAAAAGTTTATCACTGTGAAACGTGAAAATATTGGCTCCTTGATGTGGGTAGACCCAAAAGGGGTAGGATGGGGGCAAGGGCATGTCAAAAAATGAAAAAAACCTCAATTCAGTGTGTAGAGTAAATTAAACACATCGCTGTAAAGTCAATTTCAACTCATAGCACACTCTACAAGACAAAATAGAAATGCCCAATGGGGTTTCCAAGGCTGTAATTATTTATGGAAGCAAACTGCCGTATCTTTCTCCCACTTAGTATCTGGTGGGTTTGAATCACTGATCTTTGTTTTAGCTGTCAAGTGTTTTAACCACTTCATCATTAGGACTCTACATGGACTGAATTAAACAGTATTAATTAAAGGAGAAACTATTTGATGTGACGAAAATAGTCTATATATTGATGAAGGTGGTGGTTCCACAAATGCATGAATTTTTCAAAACTTAGAACTACTCACTCAAAAAGGTGAATTTTACTTATGTAAATTGTATCATAATTTAAAAACAGAAATAGCATAAAATGTACAAGCCTTCATCACCACTCTGTCCATTCTTCCTTGGTCCTGGTGCTAATGGCCAGCACTTCAGAGACCTGGAAATTCAAGTTCTTCTAGTCCCTAATGGAAACCTTAGTGCTATAGTGGTTAAGCACTGTAGTTGCTAACCAAAAGGTCAGCAGTTCAATCTATTAGGTGCTCCTTTGAAACTTTGTGGGACAGTTCTACTCTGTCTTATAGGGTCGCTATGAGTTGGCATTGACTCAATGACAGTGGGCTTGTTTTTTTTTGGTTGTTTTAGTCCCTAATAGATAAGGAAACTCCACTTAGAGCTCTGATTCTTCTTTCTCCCCAAGAGAAAGAGAAAGATTAACACATTTTCACAGATGTTCCTGATGACACATTACAAATACCCCTGCTTTTTAACTTACAATGCCATCCTCCGGGAAGATACAACTGCTGCAATCAAAGTTTTCATGTGGGCATGCACTTACTGACACATAGAGACTCAGCCAGTCAGTCAAAGGGAAAAGTCACAGAAGTAACTGTGACTTCCCTAGGAGGCTTAGGATCCCAGATCCTTACACAGGCTTATCACAGCACAGCTGACTAAACGGTTAAGAAATTCACATAATGTCACACTGCAAGCACCAGTGGGACAAGTGGGTCTTCAAGTCATTTTTGTTTTGTAAGTTCTTTTGACTTGGTAAACTTGATGTGCCTCTAAGGGTGATTGCTTTACATGACAGCAAATATGAGTCAGGCCTCCTGGCCTGCAACTCCAGGATATGAGGTTGTTGGGTTCTGCCTGAGTTTCAGATCAGTCCAGACCAGTGGTTGTCCAGTCCTCTCTGACTCAAGGCCACCCTGTGTGTGTCAGAGTAAAACTGTATTCTATAGAGTTTTCAGTGGTGACTTTTCCTCAAGTAGATCACTAGATCTTTCTTCTGCTGTGCCTCTGGATGGATTCAAACCACTAATTTTTTGGTTAGCAACTGAACATGTTAACCATTTGCCCCATCCTAAAACTTATCTTGTCTGGATTGGAGCAATGGAAATAAATAAATAGATAAAGTCATTTGACTTATAAAATAAAATTTTAGATTATCTAGAAACACCACCTTCACCTTCTCCCCCAGGCACTGCCAAAATACAGACCATCATTAGCAAGCATGTGATTTTCCTCCCCATTTAGATTTCCAACAGTAGGAATACTAAGCAGAGTCCACACAGGCTGGTCCTGTCCCCTCTCTTATAAGGGTGGTTGTGTATGCTGAGGATAGTGTTGATGGCTAACTGGTATGTTTACTTGATCCTGGTATCTTTCTTAGAGAGAAAATCTGGAGTTTCAGGGCAGTAGGCCTGACTCATATATGCTGTCATGTAAAGCAATCACCCTTCGTGACACACCATGTTTACCAAGTCAAAAGAACTTACAAAGCAAAAATGACTTGAAGACCCACTTGTACCACTGGTGCTTGCTGTGACATTATGTGAATTTACTAAGCTACTTGTATTTTGAGGAGCTTGAATTCAGAGAAGACCTAATAACCAGAGAAGATGATCTCTCATATGTGACAAGAAATAAGAAGTTAGGGAAGCTCCCAGTCCTACCCTACAATTGTCCTAGGGTCACAGGTGCTCACCAAGGGCTTTTATATCTGGGACTTAGGGTGATTTAATCTTCCTGTGTTCACAACCCTTACTTTCACACTTTGATTGGTACTTGGCAGCAGACCCTCTTAAAGAATGGAAGGTAAGCTTAGCGATTTATCTACACCCATTATGCTACCAGTAATTGATTTCTTCCATAATGTATGTTCATTGCCAAATTAGGTTTGCTATTAGCTCAGTATTTCAAACAGTCTTAATCAAAATACTGCTCATCTTGCTATGCCTGCAGGGTGCTGCACATAAAAGCTCCCCACCCCCACCCCACTAACCCTGCCAACCTCATTTGAGCTAGACCTCACCAGAGCTGAGTCTTCACAACAACCTCTTAGATTCAAACTGAGAAAGTTAGTATTATCTACAGAAATATCTGAATATTTGGGGTCAATTTCCCTTTAACTTTTGCTCCATGAAGGTATTTACTCAGCTTCACCATCCCAGAAGAGACCCAAGTAAAAGAATCTAAATTTTTACAAATTCTCACTTGACGGCACTTGGATTGGCTAGTATATATATAGCTTCTGATAAGTTGTCAGAAAAGCAAATTCTGAGCAGTGGTTTGATGCAGAAAGAAATGGTTTGAAGCCCTGGATCTGAATGAGATCTTGCTATTTAGAAAACATCACCTGAATTTGAACCACAGTCTGAAGCCCTTCATGACTATTGCAGGTTTGGGTCTCTGGGAGCAGGTAATGCCCTCAGCTCCATCTTGGAGCATCACTAGTCCTACAAATGATCACATAATGTATTCTAAGACATGTAGACACAACTCCTTGCATAAAAAGGATTTATGGTTCCAGGAGGAAAAATAAACACTTGTGCACACATAGATAACATGACATTCTCCTGTAGTGAAAACAACTCATCTGGAAAGATCTTTGAAAGTCAGAGATGGTGCCATTGCCAGATGGCGCTGGTGGTGGAGTAGGAAGAAAACTTTATCACATTTCATGGGCATCTGCATTGGCCTTGAGGCCATTTGATGACATAAAATGAGGGGACAAGGGCCTGCTATGATTTATTTTCTACACATAAAATCATAAGCGTTTTTCCTCCTGTGTTCCAGTTTATTTCCAATAAATAAGCATGTACAAATGTGCTGAGTTTACAAAATTATAGAAGAAAACTTTTCCATTGCAAAAGACACTCATTATATGATATTTCTTTCCATACACTTGGCTTGGCTTTCCATACACTAAAGCATGATTCCATTGTTCTAGCTTAACAGAACAAGATCTTCTTCACCCTATTTAACAATGTCTAGAGGTATATACCAAGTCCTTCTTCCTACCAGAAAGCAAAACTATAAAATGAAAATTCCTGTTTCCTGAGAATAAAGTAGACTTGGTCTTCTACTTATTACTGACACATGTTTCACAATACCGTAGAAGTTTGGAAGCTGTCTGGAATAATTCCCCTCAGATTTTATTGAGCTGACAACCCATGCAGTTATTGTTCAAGTGCAGATTCTCTGGCAGTAGGTGGAGTAGAGCCTAAAGTTCTGCATTTCTGACCAGCTGTCAGGAGACAATTACCTTTCTTGTCCAGACAATGTTCCCATCAGTGGAGTGGCCAGAGGCTGTGAAGCCCCTGTAGAAGTTGTGGAGAAATTCTCATAAGCCTGATCAGTGTGGGGTGGTAACTAAGCATCCTTTAGGCTCCATTCCCAGACTTCAATATCCCAGATAACCACACCTGGTTTTACTTTGTCTAGGAGCGACAGAGAAGTGAGGATCCAAACTGTAAGGAAACATGATGGCCTGGGGTCTGGGAGGGGCTTCCCTCCTCTCTCAATCCAGAATAACCACAGGAAAATTTTCAACACTGTCAAAAAGAACTAATAATAAGCATGGGAAAGTCATAAGAAGCTTAGCAACAATTGCTACTTTTCAGCCCAAATCAAAACAACAATAATAAAATCCATGCTTGCTGTTTAAAATTTAATTAAATAACATTCATTGTTTTTAATATTTAAGACAGTCCAGTGGAAACTCTGGTGGTGTAGTGGTTAAATGCTACATCTGCTAACCAAAAGGTTGGCAGTGCAAATCCACCAGGCACTCCTTGAAAACTCTATGGAGTGGTCTGCTCTGCCATATACGGTCGCTATGATTCAGAATCAAGTTGAAGGCACTGAGTGTGGGTATAATTGTCCAGCAACATAAACTTTAGCAAAACCTCTCACATCCTATCTTTGTTAATATTATATTATAAACTTAAATAAATGAGCAGATCTAGTGAAAAACAAATGCTCAACATGTTTTATTTTTAGTAATAACACAGGCTGTATCTGTCTCACAGAAGTGTTCGGAAGATTGGGGATACACACTGGTAAAGTGACTAAGGTTGTGTGAGTGGCCCATTTCCTGAAAGTTAAAAAGTGGGAGAAAAGAGGAGGAATACTGACTGGGCTGGGCTTCACAAATGTGTGAAGGGGGGGGGGAATTCACCAAGATAGTTTAAGTTGCACATGACAAAGAGACACAGACTGTACATCTGAGACACAGAAAAGAAGGCAAAGGAAAAAAACGAAACCTGACATTAAAAAAAATAATACTTGAATCATCACTGACACACTGATTACACTCACTAGTCCACTGGACACTGGCCTGCTGAAAAGGCTGCAGACTTCCCAGGCCCAGGGCATGTGCTTTCTAGCATTTTGCAGTCTCAGTCTTAGTAGTAAATTGTCCTCTCTGTACAGTTTGTGGATATATCGTGGAGGAGGGTGGGACTGATTGTCCTTCCACTCCCCAGTCCTGCCTGGAATCAAGGAAAGAAGCTTGGGAGAGAGGGACTTTTTTAGTTCTGTAGCAGATAAGGTGCTTTCCTTTAGCCAGGGAGCTAAAGAAAGTGAAAGGGGATGGGAAGGCCCTGGGGCACAGCAGTGAGGGAGGGACCACACCAACACCCAGGTCCCTGAAGGGCAGCCAGGCCCTCAGAGTTTCTGAGGTGGTTCCATGCCCATGCTTTGCTACAGTACCACATCCTTAGCCGAGGCAGCACACTTGTACTCTAGCTTCCCCAGAGTAGCACATTGCTTCTTTCTTAGGTGACAAAGGAGTGCCAAAATCCCAACTACCAGCGACAGGCTAGCGACGGAAACGCCGATGAGAACGTCCGAATACATAGGCCCTGATGCCAGAGGACCAGGGCTGGTGCTGGGCACCAAGCTGGATGGCAGCTCTCCAGAGCCACTGTCGCTCACCTCCTTGGTATCACAGTCTGTGCCAGGCTGGCCTGCAAGGGCCGAGTCGGGCCCACAGATGCACTTGAAACTGCCTGGGAAGTTCTGGCACTCGCCTGGGCAGTTGTCGTTGTTACACTCGTCGATGTCGGTGCACACGGAGCCCTCATCCAGGATGTAGCCTTCGGGGCACTGACAGCTGTCCAGATTGTTGGGGTCGCAGTCTGCCGGGCACGTTGTCTGGTTGCAGAACATCTGGCACCTGTGCGGCTCCAGGGGATTCGGCAGGAAGCCCTCAGCGCAGATACAGCGGTAGTCACTGTAGCCCACGTGCTCGCACTGGTACTCGCAGTTCGCGCGGAAGCACGGGTCCACAGGCTCTATGCACTCTCCGTCCACCAACTCGTAGTTGTTCGGGCAGATGCATCTGAAGCCGCCCTGGGTGTTAATACAGTCCTGAGGCGGTGAGCACGGGTTGCTATCCTGCACGCAGTCGTCCACGTCTTCACACCGGTGCTTGTCCTCTGCCAGCTGATAGCCTGTCTCGCACATGCACGTGTAGGCACCTGTCACGAAGTCTAGGACACAGAAGTGTTCGCAGAGGTCAAAGCACAAGTGTTTAGTGTGTGTGGAGCAAGAACGCCCGTCATCCTGTAGGGTGGCATCGGCTGGACAGAGGCACTGGGGCAATCCCGAGCTTCTGTCGCAGGAATGCTCGCAGCCACCGTTCTCTACGCGGCAGTCCCAGGCTCCCGCTGCCACCCGGCCCCAGCGCGCCTCGACCGCTCCCTGCTGAGGCACTGCACACACCAGTTCCACGGCGAGGGCCGCCACTGAGGCGGAGCTGCCTACCGGCAGCGCCTGGAAATCCGTGCCGTGCGCCCCGAACGGGGTGCTGTAGATGTTCGAGGCATTAGCGACCGCCGCGGCACTGGGCTCCATAGCCAGAGGCCTACAAGAGGCTTCGAAGTGGAACTCGCAGAGGAAGCCCTCGGCCTCCGCGGTGCAGGACTGCTCTTCCCAGACTGGCTCTCCTGGTGCGAGGGCCCCAGCTAATGACACAGCTACGCACAGCGGACCGCAGAGGGGCGTCGCGGCACGGTCGGGCGGGGCCCACCTGCTGTAGCTGGTGTCGTTGTCGCCTGTAACCCACTGAAAGCCGCGCAAGGGCCCGAGGCGTCCCAGGTCGTGGCAGCCGGGTGGCAGCTTCAGGCCGATCAGGAAGTGCAGGCTGTCGGCACCATTGCCACTCAGCAGCAGGGAGATAACATCGGCCGCTACCGAAGAGCGCACGGTCATCAGGTGGCCCTGCAGCCTCTCACAGGTCTGGCTGGCGGCGAGGAAAGTCGCAGGGCCCCGGAAGAGCGCGAAGCAGTCATGTTCCACGCACTGGCTGCCGAGGGACTGCAGCTCAGAGGGCACCGGGACCCCGAAGCCGGTGGGAGCCAGCACGCCCAGGAGCAGCACAAGGAGCATGCTGCCCAGGCGCCCGGGGGGCAGGCGCCGGAGTGAGCTTGGGCGCAGCGCCGCGCTGGCCGGGGCTTGGGAGCACAAGCTCCGTCTGCTCCGCCCTGGCATGTACGGCCGCCTGGTGCAGCCCCACCAGGGAGCCTGTGACGTGACGGGACTTGGTCAGCGTTTATAAGTACTCCGCCCTCCCTCCCGGGACTTTAGGAAAAAAGAAGGAAGTGCGGGCGTAGAGAGCCATGACGGCATTCTCGGATTACTCCTTTCTCCAGCGCCAGGCACCCGCCCCTGTGCTTAGGAGTACCTTGCCGTGTAAACGTAACACCTTAAGGAGGTCCATGGCAGTGTTTCAGGCCCAGGCGCCAAAGGGGATAGGGTGCAAGAATGTTGAGGGGCGCGTCCACCAGCAAGACAGGCTACAGCCTTTGCAGCAGCTTTAGCCCCATAGGAACAGCCCCCAAAAGTCACCCCCCCCCCGTTTGTTGTTCCTCTTTCTTTTTCCTGCACAAACGTAACGTCATCATCACTTTCTAGGGAGCCTTGGCTGGAAGGATGAGGACCCTAGGGAGAGAAAGTCTTGGATGAGGGGTATCGAGGAGGGTAGGGCCCAGCACCTAGTAGCCCGTGCCTAAAACTTCAACTATCCTGAAGATTGGGTCCAGAGCAAGAAGACAACGGAGAACTCTACTGGCCCCAGAAGACAGATTCTTCCCAAGTGGTGGGAGCGAAAACTTGCCAAGAGGGGAAGGCTGGCATAAGACCAGCATCCTAGCACGGAGAAAGGCCTTCGCGAGTTCAGGTGTAGGCGTTACTACCCAGCCACCACTTTATGAGGTGGGAGGGTTTCAGGGCACTGTCGGGGCTCCCACGTCCCTCAACGTCTCAGGAGCAGGAGAGGCTGCTCTTTCACAGCTCAGCACTGAGGGGCACTTGCGGAGCGCTTTAGTTGCCCTGATCTCTCATGACCAGCTTCACAGAGGCACAGGCCATCTAGCACCCCAGTGGCATCCACAGGGAGCCTCTGGGAGGGAACTTTGTGGGATCAAAGAGGACCGTTGGCTAGCATGTTGCAGAGCGTGGCTAGAGAGATCATACTGATAGAGCTGTGCTTGTAAATACGACTTGTGAGACAAAGGGCTTTGGAGAGGGGCAGTCCTTAATGACCAGCAAGGTGGGCAGCCATAGGACGAGACATGAGAATATGTTGTGCTCTCTTGTAGGAGCCCTGATGCCTTTGGCTAGTAAGTGCGGCCGCTAACTGAAAGACTTCACTGTTTGAACCCACCTATCGGCTCTATGGGAGAAAGACTTGGCGCTCTGCTTCCTTAGGGACTGTTGCATGCTCTTGTTCCTTGCAGGTAGAGTAGATTATTGCCCCATGTGGTTTCCTAGGCAGTAATTTTTAGAAGAGCAGATCGCCAGACCTGTTCTCCCGTGAAAATGCGAATGGGTTCAAATAGTAGACTTGTTAGCAGCAAAACGCTTAACCACTGCTGCCACCAGGGTTCTTTATAAAGATTACAACCTTAGAAACCCAGTGGGGCAGCTCTACCAGTCCTACAGGGTCGCTGTGAGAATCTACTGAAAGACAACGGGTTTCAGCCACGTGCATTCTTGGCAGTGGTGACCCGCAAGGAAGAACCAGGAGGCGGCGCTGTTGAATTCTAAATAAACCACAAAAGATCCCGCACGTGTTGGGCTGGAAAAGGTTAACAGTGTCAGACCTTGTAGGGCAGCTTTGGGGATAAGAAACACGACTTTGGGGAATGTCGGTAGGGACTCTAGGGCGGCTTAGATGGCTTGCCTTCCTGGTCCACCAGAGCCCGTATTTTAAGAGAAAAGGAGAGGGTGGCGTCCTTGGTTTCCAAAACAAGCACCCGCCAGCAAGTCTGCACTGACACCCTGTCACCGAGGGGCGGGGACACTTTCAGAGTGAAAGGGGAAGTCACGCTGCCCCGGCCAAAGGCTCCAAGGTTCTGGGACTTGCAGAGGCTTCTGAATATCCACAGCTTTGTCCCAGCCCGAGGGCTGGGGTGGAGCTTTGGATGCTGAGGGCTGATAGTCCCTGGAATGGGTGTGACTGTCAACCCTTTGGCCCCTGACTTTCTGGGAACAGGAAGGATACACCACTGGATTAAAGGGTGGGGCTGTCTCCCTGAGAGCAGGGCAGGGCTTGCTGACCTCAGCTGGCTGGCTGGACCCCTCTGGCCTAATCAGGATCTCGGCTCCTTTCCAAAGCCCAGGCTAGGGCAGGGTTATCTGGAGTGTAGCCAGCCCTGGAGGTTGGCATTTCAAATATGGACTGAGACCCGTTTGTACACTGTTGAAATGCTTCAGCCACTGGTGGAAATCTCTTGGGTGGATGAGGTAAGAAAAGGGGTAGGATGTGAAAGGCCCAGGGCAAATGAAAATGTGAGACCACTTGTTCAAAAAAAGTATTAAGAATTTCAAGACTGGGACAGGAAAGCACTACGCCAAGGTAGGGCCCGCCTCCATGGAGCCTGCCCTGCAAGGGAGTGAGTGACATTGAAGGATCAAGTCTTTTCCCACACCCGGCTTGGCTAGTTTCTGGGATGGGTTCTAGCTGACTCACCACCATTGTCTTTGGCTGAGTATCCTACGGGGTCTTAAACGTTACTGATTCTTACAAAAAAAAAAGAAAGAAAGAAAGAAAGAAAGAAAAATTCCAAAAACAATTCTACTGAGCATATGTAAGGCCCTGGTGATGCTTCCAACCCTGGATAGAATCCCTTATGTGCTAATGTTCCCATATTAGAAAGTAAAACAGCAACAGCCAAATGGAGGTAGAGCATTGTCCTGTGGGGGTGCAGGCCATCTCTGGGTTGTGCATTTGGCCTGGTCTTAAAGGTTTTAGTCACTGATGCTTATCACTCATCTCCTTTGTCCTTTAAGACTTCCCTCTGCTGCTGGGCTCCAGCCTTTATTTAAGAGTTATTTTTCCTTGTTTTAAAATGCCTTCTAAAGCTCAATTCTTGTCCCTCAACCCCACCTTACTGTCTGTACCTTCTTTGCTGTCCCTCTGTGCGGGGCACATTCCTTTCCTCTTCTGGACCTGGCCCTCCGCCCTCCCTTTTTCACTGTGGTTGCAGTTCTGAGGAACACACCTCCTGTGAAGCACATCCACTCCTCCTCAGAGCTATGCCAGCAACTGCTCTTGGTCTTCACTCTTCCCAGTCCCACTGGCAGTCTTGTCTCCTCACCACTTTTAGGATTCCTCCTCTGTGACTTTGCAGACACTGTCTACTGTCCTCTGCCCCTTTGCCTGCCTTTTCTCAAAGCCTCTTCCCACTCTGCCCCTCCTTCCCCCACTGCGGTAGTCAGTCTTTGCAGTTCTCCTTACATAAAAACTTTGGTGAACTCGCGCATTTTCTACGTGATGACAGCTATGTCAAAGGGGGTCTGAGGAAGATACCTTTAGCCCCTTCTTGCCCTTTATCAGTATTTATTCTCAGCCTCAGATGTTTTCAGTTTTCCTGTCTTGATCTTATCCTAGGTCCGCCTCTGTCCTAATTTGCCTGGTTGGTTTATGCTGAGCCACTGAACCGCCTTCTCTTTTCCTCTAATCTTTTCCCTCTAATCCCAACACCGTTTTGATTAGTTCACCTTCTCCTCAAACTTCATCAGTGTCTGCAGACCCCCTGCCAAGGACAGACATGTTTCTTAAGTACTCCCCACCCCAGTCCTGCAGTAGTGGGGGTGATCTGTCATTGCTCCTCTACTCTGTGTCCACAGCTGATGAAGCTTGCAGACAAAGAGCTGAGCTGGGGTTTGGACACTTAGTCTTCACCTCCAACTCACAAGGCTCCAGTGACTGTCCTCCTCTGTCCTACACTGGTCTCTGCAGATGCCTGGAGCAGTAGGAAACTAGGCTCATCCTTACTGTCAGAGAAATGTGTCACCCTGTCTCATCTTTCTCATGGTGGCTCTTTTCTCTGCTAGAAACATTCTCATCTTTGTCCCCATCTTCACCTACTAAAATTTGCTCTGTCTTTCAAGGCTCAGTTGAGCAGCTGCCCTGTCTAGCACGTTTCTGAGTCAAGCAAAGCATACCTTTCTCTGAATGGTAATAGCACTTTCTATTGGCATTCTAACCACTCTTTTCATGTTTCATGAGAAACCATGTTCATACTACACTCTTTGCTAAATATACAATCTAATGTTACATAGTGTGAATCACAGTTCTTACACATTTTTGTATCCACTTACACCTGACAACATGATCAGTGCGTAAAAGGTGCTCAGTGGTTATCTGAGCATGTGAGGTGGATGTTCCTCTGTGCTGCTTCTGGTGTCATGTCTTTGGACTAGCCTGCAAAATGGGGAGCAAAGACTCGGAGCCTCAAGTTTAATAGTGTGAGCTTTGGGCAGCTTGGTTGGATAGAAGCCCAGCTCTGTCATTTACAAATTGTGTATGATTTGGTATGCAACCTAGCTCTCTGTGCCTCAGTTTCCTCCACTCTGTATGGTAATAGTAATAGTTTACACTTCAAAGGATTGTTATGAGGATTAAAATTAATTGTATGTGGACATAATCTATAATATTCTGTAGTAAGCCCTCAACCAATTTTAGCTAAAAAGCAAACATTTAAGTTCCTAAAATTATGATAGCAAAAAGATGGAATCAACCCAGATGCCCAACAATAGAAGAATGGATAGGTAAACTATGGTACATATACTCAGTGGAGCACTACGCAATGATAAAGAATAACGATGATTCCAGGAAACATCTCCCAACCTGGTTTCAACTGGAAGACATTATGTTGAGTGAAAGTAGTCAGTGACAAAGGGACAAATACTGTATGAGACCTCTACGATAAGATCCCCCAAACAAACTTGTATATAGAAGAAAAGACTCTTTGACAGCTGCAAGGGAGGGGAGAGTGGGAGGGTGAGGGGGGGAGGATTTAGTTTAGATAGTTACTAGAAATCTAGTTGGGAGAAAGCGGTGATAGCACACATTAGAAACAAGAACAACATTAAGTGGACTTCAGCATAACTTGAGTACTTCTTCCATCTTAACTCAATACTGCAAGGATAGAGTAGCTGGGGTGAGGGGGGGCCATGCTCTTAGGCGAATTCCAGGCCAATTGGCACAACTAGCGTTTTGCTAAGAGAGCTCTCTGCACCCCACATTGGTGAGTGGTATCTGGGGTCTTAAAAGCTGCCAAGCTGCCATCCGAGGACACAGCAAATGGTCCCAACTCAGCAGGAACGGATGCTCACTGAAGACCAAAATGACATGCGGTAAAGACAACTGAGAAGACAGAGAGACCCACAAGAGTGGGTGCCTACATTGACTTGGGACTGGAAGAACCAGATGGTGCCCAGCCACCACCCGTGATAGCCACGATGGAGCTCACAGAGAGGAGTCTCACTGGCAACACAAGAATAAAAAGGGGTGCATCCTGAGATCTCCACTAAAAGACCTCAATTGATGGTCCAGCGGTTTTGGGATTCCTCTGAGAGCATGGCCCCCGGCCCTGATGCTGCCCTTTCCCATAAATTATAACAAAGGTCCACTCTTTGGACAGGAATGGATTGGACTTGGCAATGCAGAGTGACCATATGTTGAAAGCACTTTATGGTTCTATACATCTATAGGATATCATCTTGCTGACCTCTGGCTGGAGGAAGGGGAGTGGACGGAGAGGAAGGGAAAGGAGGCTGTTGGGAGGATGAGACATGTATGGAGCAGAGAGGAATAGTGTGCAGTCACCGGATAGGGAGAGCAGTGGAAGCTGCACATAGGTGGGCATGTAAATTTATACGTGAATGCACATTTTCACTCAGTTATGTTAAATAAAAATAAAAAAAATAAAAAATAAGTTCCTAAAATTTGGATTCAGCCATTGATTGTTTCTAGCACCCAGAATCCACATATCTTGTTTTGTTGTTAGGTGCCCTCTCCTTGATTATGACTCATAGTGACTCTATGCACAACAGGATAAAATACCACCTGGTCCTGCACCATCCTCACAACTGTTGTCATCCTTGAGCCCACTCTGTCAATTTATCTTGTTGAAGGTCTTCCTCTTTTTTGTTGAGGTATTTCACTAAGCATGGTGTCATTCTCCTGAGAACATGATCAAAGTACATGAGAAGTTATCTCAGCATCTTTGCTTCTAAGGAGCATTGTGACTGTACTTCTACCAAGACAAATTTGTTCTTTCTTTTAGTTGTCCATAGTATATTCAGTGTTCTTCACCAACACCACAATTCACTGGCATCTGGTCTATCTTTTACTGTTTTCCTTATTCATTGTCCAGCTTTCACAAGCATATGAGGCAATTGAAAACACCACATCTTGGGTCAGACAACTTTGGTCTTCAGGGTGATATCTTAGCTTTTTAACACTTAAAAGAGATCTCTTGCAGTTGATTTGCCCAATACAATGCATCTTTTGATTTCTTGACTGCTGTTTTCATGGGGGTTGGTTGCCTATCCATCTAAGCCAGCCAAGTAAAATCAAATCCTTGACAACCTCAGTCTTTTACCTATTTATCAAGATGTTGTTTATTGGCCCAGTTGTGTGTTTTTTTTTTTTTTTTTTTGCTTTTTTAAAATATATTTTATCATGATTTAAGAACAATTATGCCATTTATATAATTTTGCCGTAGAACATCCAGAACTTTCACCACTGTTCTATTTTAGCATGCTTCCCCTTTTGTCCAGAACTCACATGTTTACAAGTTTGATCACTACCAGCCTCACTCCATATTTTGTATAGTCCAGTTCAGTCTTTGCCTGGGGAGCGGGCCCTGTGCTGGATGTAGTTTGAGGTTAGAGAGTCCAGAGGCCATGCTCCGAGGGGACATTCCATTTAGTAGGACCATCCAAGTGTGGTCTTTTGGCAGAGTTCTAGCTCTACCATCTACTCCTTCTCCTGCTATGTCTGGGGCTCTGTTCCATGTACCCCATCTGGGCTGTCCTTGTTAGTGGCTAGGCACTACCTAGTTCTTCTGGTCCCAGTTTTCTTGCTCTTTGTGTTGAGTTGTAATCTATTCTGAGGACTGTGGTCTTTGATTTTCATCAGTAGCATCTTTCTGATATTCTCTGTCTTCATCCAAGAGCCACCTAACATTAGCAATGATATTCCTTGTGGCTCTACTATCATCTTCTAAATCTGGCTTGAATTTATGGCAGTTTCCTCTTTGCATAGTGTTTTAACCACTTTTGAAAGAGCTTCAGAAGAATTGTGCTTGCATGTCTTCATTCCATTGGGTCACCATTCTCGGGAATAAGCATAAATATGGATCTCTTTCAGTTGGACACTCAAGTGGCTGTCTTCCAAATTTCTTGGCATATATGAGTGAGCACTTCCAGTGGTACATCTATCTGTTGAAACATCTCAGTTGGTATTCTAACAATTCCCTGACATTTGTTTTTCACTAGTGCCTTCAGTGCAGCCTGGAATTCTTCCTTCAGTACCTGATCATGTATCATATATCAGTTCCTGATCATATATCTCCTGCAATAGTTTGAATATCAACCAGTTCCTTTTGACATAATTACTGTGTGTATTTCTTCTGTTTTCTTTTGATGCTGCCTGTGACATTTAATATTTTCCCTGCAGAATCCTTCAGTATTACAACTTCAGGCTTGAATTTTTTTCTTTAGTTCTTTCAAGTTGAGAAATGCTGAGCATGTTTTTCCTGCAGTAGAGACTCAAAAAATGTCTGCCGGATTACATTTAGCCCAACTTAGAACTTTTACCAGAACAAAAAGAAATTGTATGGCGTGGGAAGAAGACAAAAGGAAGTTTAAGGATGAAAAGATGACTAAGAAAGGAACTGAGAATGTTCAGTGAAACACATCCTAGGTCTTTCTGCACCAAGAGGGCTCTGTTAAAGACTCAGCCCTCAGTCTGGCTTACGAAGTACTCATTGTTATTTTTCGTTGTTTTCCAACTGTGGAAACAGAATGTTGGAGAGATTGAGTGACTCACTCAAGGTAAGGAACTAGTAAGTGCAAAGTAAGATCCTTCAGCCCACATTAACATAAAAGAAGCAGAACACAGAGTGAATCTGAATCCTAGTTTTGCCTCATACCATTTATTAGAACTTGCTTTAGTTGTTGTTGCTTAAATCTCTGGTTTTCTCCCCTGAAAACTGTAAACATAATATCCAACTTCTGGGTGTATTTGAAAATTCAATAGAAAATGTACCTAAAGTGACTTATTATTCTTGCAAAGATTAAAAAATAGTGTTGTTAGGTGCTTTTGAGTTGATTCTGACTCATAGTGACCCCATGTACAGCAGAATGAAATAACACCTGGTGTGGTGGTCAGGATTATGTCAACTTGGCTACTACCTATTTGGCTGCTGTATTAAGTGGCTGGGCGGGGTTTGTGGTGGCTCCCTGCCCCTCGGCTCGCATCTCCTGACACTGGACTACAGCTGCTGATCGTTCATGTGGCCAGGAGCTCCTGCTCTCTTGTTCCAGCATCCGATTCCGGGACTTGAGCTAGCAGCTGTTGGGCTCATCAGTCCTTACAGTTGGCACTTGAGAGTCCTGCTCCCCGACCTGCCAATCCTGGGTTCGCCAGCCTCTGTCACTTCGTCTTGCCACCAGCTTGGGATCCACCGACCTCCAGCCTCTGCCGCTTCGTCTCGCCACCAGCTTGGGATCCACTGACCTACACAACCAGTGATCTGCAACTCTGGTCTCTGACTTGCTGACCTTGGGTTCCTCAGCTTCTGTGGACACGTGAGCCTTGTGCCAGAGCTTGGGACATTCAGCTTCTGTGATTACGTGAGCTGTTTCCTATATTTGTATCTATCTATCTGTCTATATATATATATATTATAAATCTTTCCTTGTACTTACACGTATTACTGGTTTTGCTTCCCTAGAAAACCCAGCCTAAGACACCTGGTCTTACACCATCCTCACAATTGTTGCCATGCTTAAGCCCATTGTTGCAGCCCCTGTGTCAACCCATCTCAGTGAAGATCGTTTTTGCTGACTGCCCTCTACTGATAATGTCAGATGTAGTCTTTCCATCCTTGCTTCTAAGAAGTAGTCTGGCTGTACGTCTTCCAAGATGGATTTGTTCATTTTTCTGGCAGTCACGGCATATCCAGTATTTTTCACCAACACCAGCCAGCCAACACCATAACTCAAATGAATCAATTCTTCTTTGGTCTTCCTTATTTATTGTCCAGCTTTCACATGTAGCAAATATAGTTGCTGCTATTGGTGAAAATATAGTTGCCACTCTCAATGAAAAGTTTTGGGAAAGGCTCTTGTGGTCACTTGTATCCATCTGGGAAGCCTGGCTTTTTAGATGGGCATTTCTATCTGAGGTCTATGAAGTCTGGACCAACACCTTGGGTGGCAAACAGGCTTCAGTATTTACACTGAAAGAAAATGTGTAAATGTCTCTAAAACCAAGATGAAGAAGAGCCCAGAGACGTACAGGGGCCCTGGGGGAAATGAGCTGACCCCAGACAGATCTCAGCAAGAGAGCTTTGTCAAGTTGTGGGAGGTAACTTTTCTCTTAAGAGACACAGTAGAAGAACTTTTTGGTTCCAACACAAATACCTGCTCTTAGTCTTGCTAGCTCATACATCCCAAATGCAGACCACTGATTTGTTTACCTTAGCAGATGGACAGCTGTACTCTGCAGTTAAACACAAACTGGCTCTGAATGTAAGCTATTTTCTCATGAAGGAAAAGAAAACTTACCATAAAAATAACAATTTGTGGCTCTAAGGAGACCATAGAAGTTTAAATACTTGGCTAAATACATATTAATGTCGTGATAAAAGTTTCAGGACCCCTGGATGGAAAACTATTGTTACTAGCACTCTCAGTGATGACAGGGGTGGCAACTCTAGACCTGTGCTGTCTAGTACTCTAGCTGCTAATCCTTTGTAGCTATTTAAATTTAAAGTCACTAACACTAAACAAAATTAAGAAGTTCCATTCCTCGGTCATACATGCCACATTCAAGTGCTTGACAGGCTACCGAAAGCAAACCAAACTCACTGCCATTAACTTGATTCTGACTCATAGTGGAGAGGAGAACACAGTAGAACTGCCCCATAAAGTTTCCAAGGAGGCACTGGTGGGTTTGAACTGGAAACTTTTTGGTTAGCAGCTGAGGCATTTAACCACTACATCACCAGGATTTCTGCTCATCCGTTCTGTATCTGACAGAGATAAAACAGTCTCATCACTGAAGAAAGCAATACTGCACAGTGCTGGTCTAGTATATCGTTGTTGTTGGGTATCATCCAGTCAATTCTGACTCATAAGGATGACTTGAGGCAGCGTAGAACTGCCCCACAGGGTTGCTTTTTTTTGGCTGTAATCTTTACAGAAGCAGATTGACAGGTCTTTCTCCCATAGAACTACAGTGAGTTTGAATTGTCAAGTCTTCAGTTAGCAGCTAAGCACTTATCTACTGCACCACCAGGGCTTCTTGATCTAGACATAGAGCCAGGTAATATCACCTCAAGGAAGTCATCAGTGAGAAACTAGAGGTGTCTTCTTCTTGGATTCAAGGAATACAAATTTACAACGTAGTTCTTTTTATATTTAGTGTCATTATGAGTTGAAATTGACTGAGTGGCAGTGGGTTTGGTTTAGTTTTTTGGTTCTTTTCAAGATAGTTGCCAAAATTATGATCAGAATTTATAAAAGGAAAATGAGTGTTAGTTTTGTAATTACTCTTAGTACTTGACTGTATAACATTATTTTTAACCTTGATGTTGATATAATAATTTAGATACTAGGAAGAAAACCAAACACACTGCTGTCAAGTCGATTCTAACTCATAGTGATTCTATATAATAGAGCAAAACTGTCCCAATAGAGTTTCCAAGGAGTGTCTGGTGGGTGTGAACTGCTGACTTTTTAGTTAACAGATGTAGCACTTAACCAACTATGCCAACAGAGTTTCTTAGATATTAGGAGAAGAGAAAAACTGAAGAAGATAAAACTGTGATTATAAGCCATAAAAAAATAAAGTTCATACACAAAAAGGAAGTCCTTATGACTGTGCAGCAATATGTAAATCCCAAAGTGAAAAAATAAATGCTGGTTGAACAAATGTTGTTCAACAAACAATCGTGTATTGGTATAACAAAGCCAATAGAGTGGAACCTGAGTCAGAACCTGAAATGAGTCTGTCTTGTTTTCTAACTCTTGCAAGTTTTCTGACTCTAACAGGGTGCAATATTACCATTTTTCAATCATTTGTTTCAGCAGAAAACATTTGAGTTTTCCTTCTCTGACAAGAGTCTGACTTATACAGGTTCTGGTTTTCACAGATTTTGCTGCACTTATAAACATTAGTTTTTACCTAGACTTGTATGAATCAATAAGCTTTTATTGGTCCTATTTTGTGAAAGAAAGTACATTGCATCTATGAAAAATCCAAGTCTAATATACTTAACATTAAGAGATTTTATGCTTTCTCACTAAGATCAAGAGAAAGATGTCTGTTTTCACCATTTCTGTTTAACATTGTACTGGAAGTTCTAACCAAAGTAATTAGTTAAGAAAATGAAATTAAAAGACACCCAGATAAGAAATGAAAAAAATAAGACTGTCTCTACTTACATATGGTAATCCTGTATATAGAATATATTAAAGGAATTTATTTAAAAACTATTAGAACAAATAAACAAGTTCACCAATGTTGCAGATAAAAGTCAATATACAAAAATAAATTATATTTCTACTTAGTAACAGTAAGAAACAAAAATGAAATTAAGAAAGTAGTTGCATTTACAAGAATAAAAGAAACAATTAAATACTTAGGAATAAATTTAATCAAGGAGGGAAACAGCTTATACCATGAATACAAAATACTTCAGAAAGAAATTAAAGAAGAGCTAAATAAAAAGAAAAATGTCCCATGTTCTTGGACTTGAGATGTAATATGGTTGAGATGGCAATATTCTCCAAAGCAATCTATAGATTCAGTGTAATCTCTGGAAATTTCCAACTCATGTTTTCACAGAAATTGGCAAGCTGATCGAAAATTCATGTGGAAATTCAAGAGACCGAGATTAGCCAAAATAATTTTGAAAACAATGAACAAGGTTGGAGAATTCACATGTTTACATTTCAAAATTTGATTTCAAGTTACCAAACGATAAAAAAAAGAGAGAGGGAGAGTATGGCACTAACATTAAAAATGGGGGGTGGGCAGAGTCAAGATGGTAGAATAAACACACATCTCAATTCCGTCTGAAAACTAAGACCTGGATTGATAATTAAATGGAGTCTTTTGGACTGCCAGTGACCCCTAGGACATGACATAGGGCTGTCAATTTGGACTACATGCTGCAGAACAGGAAACTTCTCTTTCACTGACCCCACCCTTGTTGAATAATGGCTCTCATGGACTGAAAGTAACTTTTAACTTTTTCTGTCTCTGTCTTAGCTGGCAGATGGAGCTTGGGCTTAACTGGCAGAGAAACTCAGTTGCACTGCTGATGGGATCAGCAGACCAAATGTCCTCATTTTGAGAGCCCGGCTCTGGTCTCTGTGCACCTCAGCTTCTCAAACCTCTGCCATTGAATTGGCTATTCCAATCCAGGAAAGCTTGTGCAGGATGCCATCTTGTTTGACTGGGATGGGGAGTTACCCAAACAGAGGCCTCAAAAGGTGCTAATTCCTAGGCTGGGAGGCAGTGCAAGCCCAGGGAATGCTTTCACAACAGGAAAGCTGTATTTAGCCCAGTGTGACATTACTGGTGGGGACCAGCAGTAGATGACAGCAGGGCACTAGCATTTCTGTAATTTGCACTAATTTACAGCATCTGAGGTTGGATATGGAGGTGCTTACTTTGCCAGCTGGGAAGAGGGGCTTGCACGCCTAATAGTCTGGCTGATTTTAGAAGCTGAAAGGTAGCTTTTGCCTTCCAATATAAGACTACCTAGAGAAATAACTGCAGTACATCCTAACGGCATCTCTTCCAACCATTACTGACCCACATCACAGGGTCAGCTGACAGCCCCCAGTAACTCCATAAGTAGTGCCATGTCTTTGCCAATCAGGAGGTGGAGACTGCTACCCAAGAGATTCCTCTGGGCCCACATAGAGGTGACTGATGATTACCTTCCTTATCAGATTGTGCTTTAAAGCAACACCAGAGAAAGTAAACAACCTCTAGATGCCTGAAAAACAACAAACTTCAGACAGAAACCTAAAGAAAAATTCACCTACGACTCCAGAAAGCCCCCAAAAGAAAAAAAACAAAGAACTTCCCAGATGAAGAAACCTTTCTGAAACTATCAGAGGTAGAATACAAAACAATTATATAGAGAGCCTTCCTAGACATTATACAAAATGCAGCAGACCAAAATGAAGTATTAACCAAGCTGTTCAACCTGGTTGAATACCAGTATTCTGAAATCCAACAGATCAGTAACAAAATCAAAGAAATAGAAAATTCAGTTCAAAGCCAGAAAACAGAATTGAACAAATGGAAAACAGACTTTCTGACTTGGAAGACGGAGCTACTGACTCCAGCATCTATGAGGAGAAATTAGAAAAATGAAACAAGAAAAATGAAAAGCATGTGAGATTCTATCAAGAGGAACAGTCTATGATTAATTGGAGTTCCTGAACAAGGAACACCACCTGAAAATACTGAGAGTATTGTTGTTGAGCTGCTGAGAGAAAACTTCCCTGAAATGATGAAAGAAGAGAATACACATATCCAAGATGCATATCAAACGCCACTCAATATAAATCCCAAATCAAAGACTCCAAGGCATATTATAATCAAGCTTAACAAGCAGAAACTCCTAAAGGTAGCAAGACTCAAAGCAAAGCTAACATTCAGAGAGAAATCCTGTAGGCTTTCGTCTGACTTCTCAGCAGAAACAATGATGACACAGAGCAGTGGGATGACACATTCAAAGCCTTGAAGGAGAAAAACTTCCAATCAACAATTATCTATCCTACAAAACTATCTCTCAAATAGGAAAATAAAATTAAGACCTTTGCAGATAAACAGAAACTCAGAGACTTTGTAAAAACCAAACCAAAGCTATAAGAAATACTGAAAGAAATTCTTGGCTTAGAAGAACAAAACTGTTGACTCTGTTTCAGGAGGCAATACAGGATATACCATCCAGAAAGCTTCTCAGGAAAGACACAAAACTCAATCAAAGCTATAATATTAAAATAAGTGAGCCAGTGATCATATCATGAAAACCGTGATGCCAGCTAAGTGTCATCGAGTCGTCATATTAAAAACTGGGATGTACTGCAGTAGTTATAGTCATTCCAGATGGAGAGGAACTTAGTAAGATATGTAGGAGTTAAAATTGGATTTAAACATAGATCATTAAGGAGGATATCAGGGGTAGCCACAAAGCACAATAAAGACGCAGTGTATCAAATCAAGAAGCATAATACAGGTGTCTCAACAAACACAAAGCCAACACTGAAAAGGGGGAAAAATCAACACATAAAGAAGAATGTCCCAGAACAGAACAGTAAGAGCAACAGAGAAAACATCAACACAGAAATAAATGTATTACAATGGCAGCACTAAACACATACATATTGATAATCATGTTGAATGTAAATGGACTGAACACTCCAGTATAGAGACCAGTGATATCTTGAATAAAAAGACACAACCTGTCTATATGTTGCTTACAAGAAACTCACCTTAGACTTAAAGATATGAAAAAGCTGAAAACTAAAGGATGCAAGAATACGTACCAAGCTAACAATATACAGAGAAGAGTAGGTGTGGCAGTACTAATCTCAGATAAAATAGATTTCAATGTAAAATTCACCATCATCGACAAAGATGGACACTATTGCTGAAACCTTCAGGACACAATCAGGACTTAACAATATTAAATATTTATGCATCCAAAACTAGACCATCTAAATACATCAAAGAAACACTGACTGCATTCTAAAATGAGATCGATCACTCCACAATAATAGTGAGAGACTTCAACACTCCTTTCTCAGTACTGGACAGATCTTCTAGCAAAAAGCTCAGTAAAGGCACAGAAGATCTTATCGCCACAAATAATGAACTAGACCTCATCAACATATAAGAACTTTCTACCCATCAGCAGACAACTACACCTTCTTCTCCAGTGCACATGGAACATTTTCCAGAAGAGACTCTGTGTTAGGACATAAAGTAAATCTCAACAAATTCCATAACACTGGATTTCTGCAAAGCATCTTCTCAGACCATAAAGTCATAAAAGTCTAAATCAACAGCAGAAAAACCATAGATAGAAATTGGAACTCATGGAAACCAAACAATATTTTGCTCAAAAAGCCATGGCTTATAGGAGAAAGCAAAGACGAAGTAAAGAAATTTATGTATTCAAATGAGAATGAAAACACTTCCTATCAGAAACTATGGGATACAGCCAAAGCAGTGATCAGGGGTCAGTTTATAAATGCACACATCCAGAAGGAAGAAAGAACCCAAACCAAAGAACTAATCCTACAGCTAGAACAAGTAGAGAGCAACAGAGGAACCCCTCAAATACCAGAAGAAAACAGATCATAAAGACTAGAACAGAACAAAATTAATTAGAGAATAGAAAAACAATTAAAAAATTGTAAAGACCAAAAGCTAGTTTTTTGAAAAGATAACAAAATTAACAAACCATTGGCTAAACTTACCAAAGAAAAGCAAGAAAGGAAACAAATAACCCAAATGAGAAATGAGAGGGGTAATGTCACAACAGATCCAACAGCAATCAAAAATATCATAACAGAATACTACAAAAGACCGTACTCTAAGAAATTTGAAAACGTAGAGGAAATGGAGAAATTCCTAAATGTGTGTCATCGACCAAAATTATCACAAGGCAAAGCAGAACAACTTAATAAACCCATCACAAAGGAAGAGATTGAAAAAGTCATCCAAAGACTACCAACCAAAAAAAGCCCTGGCCCAGAAGGCTTCAGTGTAGAATTCTACCAAGCTTTTAGAGAAGAGTTAACTCCAATACTACTAAAAGTATTTCACAGCATAGAAAGGGATGGAATACTCCCAAATTGATTGTATAGGTGGTCTTTTAATTCTGTAGATGGTCTTTTCATTCCTTTGATAAAGTCTTTGGGTGGGCAAAAGTGCTTGATACTTAGTAGTTACCATTTATCTATTTTCCCTTCTATTCATTGTGCTTTGTTTGACAGATTTTGATGCCTGTCTACACTGTGTATTAAAAGTTCCATTGTTGATCTGTTTTTTCACCCTGATACCAAAGCCAGGAAGAGACCCAATAAAAAAGGAGAAATATAGACCTATATCACTCATTAAATTAGATGCAAAAATCTTCAACAAAATTCTTGCCAATAGAGTTCAACAACATACCAAAAAAATAATTCATCACTGCCAAGTTTTCTGCTGGAAAAGCAGTCTCTTCTGGGTAGGCACTGCCTCCCAGCCAGGAATTAGGTCCAGCTGAGGCTCCCGTATGGATGACCCCACCTCCCAGCAAAACAAGATGGCGTCCCACGTAAGCTCCCCAGCCAGCCGGGACCAGGCTCCTGGTGGAAAGAGAGGCCAAGAGTGACAAAATGCTCAGAGTCCAGAGCCTCCTCCACCGGGCCCCTGCCCTTGGTGACACTGTGCAAAACACCACCTCCCAGAGAGAAAAGCGCTCTCACCCTAGCAGGCACCACCTCCCAGCCTAGGAACCAAGTCAGGCCGGGGCCTCTGCATGGGCTTCTCCCTTTCCCGATAGGCCAGAAGAGCCAAAGTGTATAGAGTCCAAAGTCAGGCTCTCAGAACCTGGCAATTACACTTGCTGGTCCCACCAGCAGTGCGTCCAAGACCAGCAGCTAGTCAAGTCCCAGTTCTGCCAACCAGCCAAGACAGAGGAAAAAAAAATCAAAATGGTGAATTACCTTTGGTCAATGCAAGCCTGTGCTCGCTAAGAGTGGGGTCAGTGAAAAAGAGGAGGTTTTGTGTCCAGTGGTATGAAGTCCAAATTAACAGCCTTACAGTACATCCCAGAGCTCACTATGTGTCCAGAAGTCTCCTTTTAACTATCATTTCAGGTCTTAGTTTCCAGAGGGTTTTAGGGAAATGTGTGTTTAGTCTACCATCTTGACTCTACCCTCACTTCCAAATTTTCCTTCTCCTTTGTCTCTCACTGTATTATCAGTAGCATTCATTTGGGAGCCATGATACACTTTATGGTAATATCTTCAAAAAAAATTAAACAGAAAAATAACACTCAGATGTCTGGTCCATAGAGCAGGTTGCTACAGCCTATAAGTTGCATTACACACCGTGATATATTAAACTTTTATTTTTAAGTAGGAAAGTTCTCATTATAAAAATTATAAAAAGTAGTGCAGAAGCATACTTGTTTTATTGCGCTTTGTTTCACTGGGCTTTGTAGATACCTTTTTTAAAAAATAATTGAATGCTTGTGGAAACCTTGCTTCAAGCAAGTGTATAGGCATCATTTTTCCAATGGCTTGTGCTCATTTTGTGTCTCTGTCACATTTTGATAGTTCTCAGAACATTTCAAAATTTTTCTGTAATCAATGATCTGCTGTCAGTAATCTTTGGTGTTCCTATTGCAGTTGTTTTGAGATGTCAGGTACTACACCATTACAAGACAGAAAACTTAGTCATTAACATTGTGAGTGTTCTGACTGCTCTATCAGCCAGCCATTTCCCTCTCTCTCTTTCTCCTTGGGCTTCCATATTTCCTGAGACACAGTATTAAACTTGTTGTTGTTAGGTGCCAGTGAGTTGTGTTAGACTCATAGAGACTGTATGCACGACAGAATGAAACACTGCCTGGTCCCGCATCATCCCCACAATTGTTGCTTTTCTTGACCCCGTTGTTGCAGCTGCTGCATCAATCTATCTCATTGAGGTTTGTCATGGCTTGAATTCTGTTGCCTCAAAATGTATCAGTTTGCCTGGGCCATGATTCCCTGCATTGTGTGATTGTTTCTCATTTTGTCACTTGATGGGATTTTCATATGTGTTTTTAATTCAGTCTCTGTGATTTAATAAAATGGATTAGCAGCAGATAGGCTGATGAGGTCTACAAGACTGGAGAGTGTCTTAAGCCAATCTCTTTTGAAAAATAAAAGACAGTAGTGAGTAGACAGCCATGTGTATCTCATACCACCAAAGCAACGGAGCTAGGAGCAGAGCATGTCCTTTAGAACCAAGATGTCTATGCTGAGATGCTCCTGGACCAAGGGAGAAAGCTGACATCATAGTTTGAACTGTTTACCCTCCCCCCAAAATATGTATAGTCATGTGGCTAGGCCATGACTCCCAATATTTTATGATTGTCCTCTGTTTTAGTCAGCTAGTGCTGCTCTAACAGAAATACCACAGAGTTGATGGCTTTAACAAAGGAAAGTTTTCTCTTACACAGTTTGGTAGGCTACAAGTGCAAATTCAGGATGTCTGCTCCAGGATAAGGCTTTCTCCATTGTCTGCTCTCAAGGAAAGTCCTTGTGTTGCATCAGTCTTCGTTCAGGGAGCATCATGGCACAGGATTCTCAGGTCTGAAGGACGCACTGTTCTCCTGGTGCTACTTTCTTGATGGTGTGAGGTTCCCAATTTTCCATTTGCTTCCCTTTTCTTTTATTTCTTGCAGGATGATAGTATTAGGGGTGGTACAAGCCATACTCCATGGAAACTCCCTTTACAGTGAAGCAGGGAGGTAATCTTATGAAGAGATTTACAGTTTACCCTAATTCCTTAATGTGCAGCATAGGAAAATCACAAGATGGAGGACAATCACAGAATATCAGGAATCATGGCCCAGTCACATGGCTACACATATTCTTAGGGGGACATAATTCAATGCATGACATCCTACCCTTTGACACCCCAAAAATCACATCATTGAAACATGTAACACATTTATCCCATCTTAGCAGAATCACATCCATTCCATATGACAGAAGTCTTAAATCAAAGTCCAGAATTCAAGTCCAAAATCAAGTCCAAGATTCAAAAATTCCTTTACATCTATGAAACCTAGAATACAAGCTATCAGCTTCCAAAGGTACGACAGCAGAACAGGCACAAGTTAGACATTCCATTACAAATGGGAGGAATTGCAGGGAAAGAAGGCATTAATAGGCAGCAAGTGAGTCAGCAAAACACATTACATTAGCCCTCAAAGCTCTGAAAACACTATTCCATTTTCTGAGACATTTTACACAATAGCTTTGCTCTCTAGAGCCTGGGTATTGACCACACTTTCTGAATTCTGAGTTGAGACCCCCAGCCCTGTGCTAGCCACGTGTAGCCATGTGGCTAGGCTATACATTCAAGACCCACTTGGACAGAAACTCTGCCCCATTGGCTTTAGGTGCACCCTAAGCCCAACTGAGTGGCAATTCCACTCTGACAAAACACAGGAAGCCCTGGCTCCACCCTGTCAAACCCCTGAGGTCATGGCCATACCTTTTGAGACTGAGGCAGCTCAGCTTCTCTTGTGCTTTGTCTCTTCAGCTTCTGATTCCTATGGCCACACATCCCTGGCCTCAGGTCCACATCTGTCCTTCGAGGTCAATGTTCCAAAGCTCTGTAGCTCCACTGATTCAAATGCCTGGGAGCACCCAACTCAGCTAGGAAGCCTCCTACACAAAGGCACTCAGCTCTCTTGCTCTATTGATCAGCAAGGCTAGATCTACCGATTCAAGTGCCTGGAGGTACCCCACTCTGCAAGGAAAACTCTGTGCACAGGCACTTAGCTCTCTTGCTCAACAGGTTGGCTCCAGAGCTATCTTCTGGGTCTGCTGCTGCCACGAGTCCTCTATTATTTGTCACTATCTGCACCTTTTTCATTCTTTCTGAATCTTACATCTATGAAACCTAGAACAGAAGCTATCAGCTTCCAAAATGGCTTCCACATTTTAGGTATTTTATAGAGCAGAAACCCACTCTCACAGTACCAAATTCTGTTTTAGTGAGCTAGTGCTGGTCTAACAGAAACACCACAGAGTGGATGGCTTTAACAAAGGAAAGTTTATTCTTACACAATCCAGTAGGCTACAAGTCTAAATTCAGGATGTCTGCTCCATGGGAAGGCTTTCCCCCTTAATCCAGCTGATCCAATGGTGGTTGAAGTGTCAGTGGCAGACAGAGATGCTGTTTGGAGTGTTTGGCAGGCCCCTGTTGGTGAATCACAGCTCAGAACTTTAGGATTTTGAAGCAAAGCTCTGCCATCCTCTGCAGATAACTACTCTTCTTTTGAAAAACAGCTGTTGGCATGTTACTACACCTTAGTAGAGACTGAACACTTAACCATGGAACACCAAGTTATCATGCATCCTAAGCTGCCTATCATGAACTGGTTGTTTTCGGACCCACAGAGTCATAAAGTTGGATGAGCACAGCAGCACTCCATCATTAAATGGAAGTGGTATATACGAGATCAGGCCCTTACAGGACCTAAAGGCACAAGTAAGTTGCACAAGTAAGTGGCCCAAATGCCCATGGTCCCTACTCCTGTAACATTACCTTCCATCTCCCAGTTTGCACCTATGGCCTCATGTGGAGTTCCTCATGACCAGCTGACTGAGGAAGAGAAAATTTGTGCCGGTTTACAGATGGTTCTGTGCAATATGCTGGCACCACTTGAAAGTGGACAGCAGCAGCACTATAGCCCCTTTCTGGGACCTCCCTGAAGGACAGTGGTGAAAGCAGAACCTCCCAATGGGCAGAACTTCGAGCAGTGCATCTGGTTGTTCACTTGCTTGGAAGGAGAAATGGCCAGATGTGCGACTGTATACCGATTCATGGGTTGTGGCCAGCGGCTTGGGCGGTTAGCCAGGGAATTGGAAGTAACTGAGGAGAACTGTTAATACAGAAGAAGGTGCAAATGGGAAGCAAGCAGAGAATTGGGAATCTCACACCATCAAGAAAGCAGCATCGGGAGAAGAGTGCATCCTTCAGACCCGAGGTTCTTGAGCCAAGATGTTCCCTGGACAAAGACTGACAAGGGGGGAAGCCTTCCCCTGAAATGGACATCCTAAATTTGGACTTGTAGCCTATTGGACTGTGCAAGAATAAACTTTCCTTTGTTAAAGCTGTCCACTCTGTGGTATTTCTGTTAGAGCAGCACTAGCTGACTCAAACAACCTCCATTTGCAATTTTTCTACGCTGTATGTTAAAGGATTAGGGTGGGGATATAAATCTCTTCATAGGATCACCTTCCTGCTCCACTGTAAAGGGAATTTCCCTAGAGTATGGTTTGTACCACCCCTAATCCTTTCATCCTGCAAGAGATAAAAGGAAAGGGAAGCAAGAAGAGAGTTGGAAATCTCACACCATCAAGAAAGGACCACCAGGAGAACAGCGTGTCCTTCAGACCTGAGGTTCCTGTGTTAAGATGCTCCCTGAACAAAGACTGATGCAACACAACGACTTTCCTCCAGAGAAGACAAGGAGAAAATCTTTCCTCTGGAGCAGACATCCTGAATGTGGACTTGTAGCCTACCAGACTGTGTAAGAATAAACTTTCCATTGTCAAAGCCATCCACTCACTGTATTTCTGTTAAGAGCAGCACTAGCTGACTAAAACAACTGATGGCAAGGACCTTCCTCTAGATCCAACAGAGAGACAGTATCCTCCTTTAGAGCTAGCACTCTGAATTTGGACTTACAACTTACTGGACAGTGAGAGAATAAATTTCTTTTTGTTGAAGCCATCCACTTGTGATACTTCTCTTATAGCAGCACTAGATAACAAAGACAAAATTGGATACCAAGTGTAGGATACCAAGAAGGGTGATCCAAATGAATGCAGAAATTATCAGGCAATATCATTAATACTAACGAGTAAGATTTTGCTAAAGATCATTCAAAAGTGACTCCAACAGTACATTGACAGGGTACTGCCAGAAACTCAAGCTGGATTCAGAAGAGGACATGAAACCAGAGATGTCCCTGCTGATGTCAGATGTATTTTGGCTAAAAGCAGAGAATACCAGAAAAATGTTTACCTGCATTTCATTGACTATACAAGGGCATTCAACTGCGTGGATCATAATAAATTATGGCAAACAGTGCAGAGAATAGGAATTTCAGAACACTTTATTGTACTCTTAAGGCATCTATATACGGGTCAAGAGACAGTCATGCAAACAGAACAAGGGGATATTGCATGGTTTAAAATCAGAAAAGGCGTATGTCAGGGTTGTATCCTTTTACCACACCTTTTCAATCTGTATGCTAAGCAAATAATCTAAGAAGCTGAACTATACGAAGAACAATGAAGCATCAGAGTTGGAGGATGACTCATTAACAACCTACATTACACCGATGACACAACCTTGCCTGCTGGAAGTGAAGAGGATTTGAAATACCGATGAAGATCGAAGATCAAAGACCACAGCCTTCAGTATGGATTGCACCTCAACATCAAGAAAACAAAAATCCTCACAACTGGACAAGTAAGCAACATCATAATAAATGGAGAAGGGATTGAGATTGTCAAGGATTTTATTTTACGTGGTTCCACAATCAATGCCCATAGAAGCAGGAGTTAGGAAATCTACTTTAGACATGTTGCCAGGAGGGATCAGCCCCTGGAGAAAGACATCATGCTTGGTAGAGTGGAGGGTGAGTGAAAAAGAGAAGATCCTCAATGAGAAGAATTAACACAGTGGCTGCAACGATTGGCTGAAACATAAAAACAATTGTGGGTATGGCACAAGACTGGGCAGTGTTTCATTCTGTTTTACATAACGTTGCTATGAGTCAAAACTGACTCAGTGACACCTAACAATGACATAGTGTACTCCTCTAAAACATATCTAAAATGTGGAAGCAGTTTTAAACTGACAATGGACTAAGGATTTAGAAGAAAGTAAAGAAAGCTGTTGAAACTGGAAACTACACAGATGGTGAGAAGCAGCAGCAGCAGAACTAGGAGTCCAGCCTGAGACAGCACTGGATCCCATGATACATGGAGCCAGAGAGCTGAGTGTCTGCTACTGGAAAGATTTTGGGAGTGCCTCCAGGCACTTACCAGTGGAGATACTAAGTTTCAGAACACTTCCTCCTTCAGGTCAGACATGGGTGTGAAGGCCAGGGCGAGAGCCCACAAGAAGTAGAAGCTAAAGAGACAAGGAACATAAGAAGTGACATTGCCTCTGTCTAAAAAGGTATGACCATAACCTCTGGGGTTTCAAAAGGTGGAGCCATGTCCCCTGGTGTTTCTATAGGTGAAGTTGCCATTCAGATGGACTAGGAGAATGCTGTGCCTAAAGCTGAGGGAGCTGAGTTGCTGTCCCAGTGGGCCTGGAAAGCAAAGTTAAAGCCAAGTACCTCTAGTCACCAAGCGTAGAGTCTAGCCAATACCTGGAGTGTGGAGTGCAGGGCCATTTTGTAAACCTTGTATTCTAGATTTTAAAGATGAAATGTAATCTTTGAACTTTGGACTTGGAGTTGATTTATGACTTTTGCCATGATGTGATGGTGTGAATGTTTTGTATGTTGCAAGGGTGTGGTTTTCTTTTGAGGTGGGCAGAGGATGGTACATCATGGATTGAACTGTGTCCTCCAGAAAATACGTATATCAATTCAGCTGGACCATGATTCTCAGTGTAGTATGATTCTCCCTCATTCTGTCATTTGATGAGATTTCACTCTGTGTTGTAAAGTCTGTCACTGCAATGTTATAAGATGGATTAGTGCCAATTACACTGGTGAAATATACAACATCAGATATTTTAAGCCAATCTCTTTTGAGATATAAAAGAAAAAAGCCAGCAGAGAGATGTGGTGACCTCATACTACCAAAAAAGAAGTGCTAGGAGAACAGCATGTACTTTGGACCAGGAGTTCCTGTGCTGAGATGCTCCAAGACCAAAGGAAGATTGAGGCATTGTCAGGATCTTACTCCAGAGCCAAAAGGGAGAAAGGCTTTCCCTGGAAGTGATAACCTGAATTTGGACTTTTAGCTTACTGGACTGTGGCAGGATAAATTTCTCTTGGTTGAAGCCACCCACCTGTGGTATTTCTGTTATAGCAGTACAAGATGACTAAGACAAGAGTCTTCCTCTTTGTTGCTGACACTCTATTTTACCAAGTGTAATGTCGTCCTCCAGGGACTGACCTCTCCTGATAACACAGCCAAAGTATGTGAGACATAGTCTCAATATCCTTCCTTCTAAGGAACATTCTGGTTGCACTTCTTCCAAGACAGATTTGTTTGTTCTTTGGCAGTCCAGGATATATTCAATATTCTTTGCCAACACCACAATTTTAAGTCGTCAGTTCCTCTTCAGTCTTCCTTATTCATTGTCCAGCTTTTTCATGCATATGAGGCAAGTGGAAATACCATGGCTTAGGTCAGCGGCACTGGTGACTTCTTTGTTTTTTTAACACTTTAAAGAGATCGCTTGCAGTTGATTTGCTCAGTGCAATGTATCTTTTGATTTATTGACGGCCACTTCCATAGGTGTTAACTTCGGATCCAAGTAAGATGAAATCCTTGATGACTTCATTTTTTTTCCCCTCTACCTGTCATGACATTGTGTCTTGGTCCAGTTGTGAGGATTTTTGTTTTCCTCATGCTGAATGTAATCCATATTGAGGGCTGTGGTCTTTGATGATCTTCATCAGTAAGTGCTTCAAGTCCTCTTCATGTGGCAGGTTGTTAACAAGTCTTCCTCTAATCCTGATGCCCTATTCAGATTATTTCCTCAGCATACAGATTGAATAGGTATGGTGAAAGGATACAGCAATGATTTGTATCTTTCCTGACTTTAAATCATGCAGTATTGTCTTATTCTATTTGAACAACTGCCTGTTGATTGATGTACAGATTGCTTATGAGCACAGTTAAGTATTCCAGAATTCTCATTCCATACGATGTCATCTATAATTTGTTATGGTCCACATAGTTGAATGCATAGTCAACAAAACACAAACATTTTTCTGCATTCAGTCACCTTCCATCTGGCATCAGCAATGATATTCCTGGTTCCATGTCTTCTCCTAAATCTGGCTTGAATTTCTGGCAGTTGATATACTGCTACAGCCACTTTTGAGTGATCTTCAGCAAATTTTCACTTGCATGTGATATTAATGATACTGTTCAATAATGTCTACATTCCATTGGATCACCTTTCTTAGGAATAGGCACAAATATGAATCTCTTTCAGTTGGTTGGCCAGGTAGCTGTTTTTCAAATTTCCCGCATGGGTGACTTTCAGTGTTCCATCTGTTTGCTGAAACACCTCAGTTGATATTCTATCACTTCCTGAAGCCTTGTTTTTCACCAATGCCTTCAGTGCAGCTTGAACTTCCTCCTTTAGTACTGTCAGTTCCTGATCATATGTTACCTCCTGAAATGCTTAAACACTGATCACTTCTTTTTGGTATAACGACTCTGTGTATTTCTTCCATCTTCTTTCAATACTTCCTCTGTCACTTAATATATTCCCTGTAGAATCCTTCAGTATTGCACCTTTAGGCTTGAATTTTTTCTTCAGCTTTTTCAGTTTGAGAAATTTTGAGTTCATTCTTCTCTTTTGTCTCTATCTCTAGGTCTTTGCATATGTGATCCAAATACTTTACTTTGTCTTCTTGAGTCACCTCTTTGAAATCCTCTGATTAGCTCTTTTACTTTCTCACTTTTTTCTTTTGCTTTAGCTACTCGACATTTGAGAGCATGTTCTAAAGTCTCTTTTGAAATCTATTTAGGACTTTTCTTTCCCTCTTGTCTTTTTAATGACCTCTTGCTTTCTTCATGTATAATGTCCTTGATGTCATTTCACAACTCATCTGGTCTTCAGTCCTTAGTGTTCAACAAGTCAAATCTATTCTTCAGATGGTCTCTAAGTTCAGGTTGGATGTACTCAAGGTGGTACTTTGGCCCTCTTAGACTTGTTCTAATTTTTTTCAGTGTCAGCTTGAACTTGCATATGAGTAATTGATAGTCCGATCTGCAGTCACCGCCTGATCTTCTTTGCACTGATGATATCAAGCTTTTCCATTGCCTCTACACAGATACAGCTGATTTGATTCATGTACATTCCATCTTGTGAGATCTATATTTTCAGCTGCCATTAATGCTGGTGAGAAAAGGCATTTGCAATGAAGAAGTCATTGGTCCTGCAAAATTCTATCATGAAATCATTTCTATCACCAATACCTTGTTTTCTAGGTACAAATCCTTCTACTTTGTTTCCAATTTTCACGTTCCAATATCTGGTAATTATCAGCGCATCCTGATTGCATGTCCCTTCAACTTCATACTGAAGAACTTGGTAAAAATGTTTCTTCATCTTTGGCTTTAGTGGTTGGTGCTTAAATTTGAATAATAGTCATATTAACTCATCTTCCTTGTAACAGGCATATGGGTGTTAGCCTTTTACTAACAGGATTATACTTCAGGATAGATCTTAAAATATTCTTTTTGAGAATGAATACCATGTCATTCCTCTTCAAGTTGTCATTCTCATCACAGTAGACCACATGATTGTCCAAGTTGAAGTGACCAGTCCATTTCAACTCACTAATGTATAGGATATTGTTTATGTGTCCCATTTTATCTGTGATGATTTCCAATTTTCCTAGATCTATACTTCATACATTATTAATGGATGTTTGCAGCTGTTTATTTCATTTTGGGACACATCATATCAGCAAATGAAGTTCCCAAACCTTAACACCATCCATGTCATTAAAGTCAACTCTATTTTGAGGAGGCAGCTCTTCCCCAGTAACCTTCTGTGTGCTTTCCAATCTGAGGGGCTCTTTTCTGGCACTATCAGACAGTGTTTCAGTGCTGTTCATAAGATTTTCACTGGCTAACTATTTTCAGAAGTAGACCATTGCATCCTTCCTGGTAGTCTGTCTTAGTCTGGAAGCTTAACTGAAATCTATCCGTCATGGGTAACCCTTGTGGTATTTGAATATTAGCAGCAAAACTTTCATCAGCACAGCAACCTCTAAGTTCCCACAGTATGAAACGACACACACACGAGGGATACTGAACTAGGCCAGTTAATAATCCTATGATGATCTCTAAACGTTCAAGTAAAATGAAGTGTCACACATCTCTAGCTTTAAATCAAAAGGAAGGCATGTTGAAAACTGAAGTAGATCAAAAGCTAGGCCTTTTGTTCCAAAACAGTTAGAAATGAAAAGTTTTGAAGCTAATTAAGAGTGCTAATCCAGTGATGATAAGAGAGTGAAACAGCCTTTTTGATGATAGGGAGAAAGTTGTGTTGGTTTGGATAAAATATCAAACCAGCTATAACGTTCCATTAAGCCAAAGCCTGATCCCAGGCAAAACTCTAAGTCTCTTCAATTCTGTAAAGCTAAGAGAGGTGAGGAAGCTTCAGAAGAAAAGGCTGATGCTATCAGTGGTTAGTTCATGAGGTTTGAGGGAAGAAGCCGTCTCCATAACATAAAAATGCAAGATGAAGCACCAAGTGCTAATATTGAAGTGGCAGCGAGTTATCCAGAAGATCTAGCTAAGAACTGATTAAGGTAGCTACATTAAGCAACAGATTTTCAATGTAGATGAAACAGAAAAGATAGCACTGGGTGAAGATGTCATCTAGTTTGGTCGTAGCTGAAGAGCAGAAGTCGATGCCTGGCTTCAAAGGACAGGATAACTCTCTAGTTAGGGGCTAATGAAGCTAGTGACTTTAAACTGAAGGCAGTGCTCAGTTACCATTCTGAAAATCCCAGGGCCCTTAAGAATTGTAACTCTATTTTGTCTGTGCTCTATAAATGAAACAATAATGCGCGGATGACAGCATAGATGTTCACAACATGGTTTACTGCATATTTTAAGCTCACTGTTGAGACCTACTACTCAGCGAAAAAAGATTTCTTACGAAATATTATTTCTCATTGACAAAGCACTGCTCACCAAAGAGCTCTGAGGGAGATGTACAAGGAGATTAATGTTGCCTTTTTGATGCCTACTACCACAGCATCCATTCTGCAACCTACGGATCAAGAAGTAATCTTGACTTGCAAGTCTTATCACAAAAATACATTTTGTAAGGCAGTAGCTTCCATAGATAGTGATTCCTCTGAAAGCTCTAGGCAAAGGAAATAAAAAATCTTCTGGAAAGGACTCACCATTCTAGAAGCCATTAAAAACATAATTGATTCTTAAAATCAAAATATCAACATTAATAAGAGTTTGGAAGAAGTGGATTCCAACCCTCATGGATGACATTGAGGGGTTCAAAACCTCAACAGAAACAGTAATTGCACATGTGGTAGAAATAGCAATAGACCTAGAATTAGAAGTGGACCTTGAATATGTGACTGTATTGCTACAATATCACGAAACTTTAACAAATAAGTAGCTCCTTTTTACAAATGAGGGGAAAAAAAAGTAGTTTTTTGAGATGAAACCTATCCCTGGTGAAGATGCTATGAACATTGCTGAAATGACAACAAAGAAATTAGAATATGCATAAACTTAGTTGATAAAGCAGTTGCAGAGTTTGAGAGGATTGACTAATGTTTGAAGAAGTTCCGCTGTACGTAAAATACTATCAAACAGCATTGCACGATACTGAGAAAATTTTCATGAAAAGAGAGTCAAGCGATGCAGCAAATTTTATTTTTGTCTTATTTTAAGAAATTTCCACATTCACCTCAAACTTCAGCAGCCATCAGTACTGAGACAAGACTCTCCACCAATAAAAAGATCACAACTTGCGGAAGGTCCAGATGACGGTTAGGATTTTTAGCTTAACCTATTTTTTAATTAAGGTATATATATTGGTTTTCTTAGACATAATGCTATCGCACACTTAACCGACTACAGTATAGTGTAAACTATTGCATGCACTGAGAAACCAAAAAGTTTGTATGATTCAACTTACTGCAATATTCACTTTATTCCAGTGGTCTGGAACTTAACTGACAATATCTCTGAGGTATGTCTGTAGAGTATATACATAAGCCAGAAACACAGGCACTTATTCTATCAAGACATTTGTTATAAGTTATATATGTACTGTACCACTATACTGCATGGCATGCAATTACTTTGTATACAAGAGACATGGACAAACACGCTACATGTGGGAAAGCTGTTGAGTTCATTAGGTCTGATTAAGTCCAATATATTCCATTTTCCAATCAGGATTTCTGAACTCTATTGTAAATTTTGAAACCCGGGGGTTGGGAAGGGCATAGTGGTTAAATCCCACATCTGCTAACCAAAAGGTCAGCAGTTCAAATCTGCCAGGTGCTCCTTGGAAACTCTATGGGATTGTTCTGCTCTGTCCTATAGGGTAGCTATGAGTCAAAATGGTCTTGATCACAGTGGATTTGTTTTGTTTGTTTGTTTGTTTTATTGTAACTTTATGGGACCATGGATGTATTTATAGTTGGACATTGCCTGAATGGATGTTATGCAGTGTATGACTATGCCTAAATATTGAAACCATCACCTACCTGCTAGTTTGTTGTACTTTGGTGGCTTGTATACTGTTATGATGCTGGAAGCTATGTAATCAGTATTTAAAATACCAGCAGAGTCACTCACGGCGGGCAGGTTTTAGGAGCGCTTCCAGACTAAAACAAACTAGGAAGAAACTCATGGTGATCCACTTCCGAAAATAGCCAATGAAAACCCTGCCAATGAATAACAACATACAGTGCTAGAAGATGAGCCCCTGTGTCGAAGCTCAAACAACAGACTCGAGCACACCAGCGATCATGAACGTTGTGGGGCACTGCACAGTGTTCCATTCCGTTACAGAAGGCACCACGAAGGGGACCCAACTTGATGACAACCAACAGGAGGAACAGGAGCAGCAGCCCTAGCGGTGTCAAACGCAAACGCTTCCTCGCGGCGTCAGTCACAAGCCCTGCTCTGGCGGGCACGGCGTCCCAGACAGAGGCAGCAGCCGTCCCTCCGCAGCAGAGAACTTGAAAACTAAGTAAAGAAGGATCAACATCAGTCGTGGAACCTGAAGTGTCAAATGAAGAGACAAAGAACTCAGCCAAACACAGACCCGAATAAAAAACTGACAGAGAACAGAGTGAAAAGAAGTATTAACAGAAGCCCCCTATCTGCTAAAAGAAGCACAGATTCGTCATCTTGGATTCCTGTCAGAGACTGGCAGACAGGAAGCTTGGGAAAGCAGCGTCAGTGGGAGAGACAAAGCACCTGGTGACAAGCAAGACATGCGTTCCTACCCTTATCCTCTTCCCGCTGCTCTACCTCCAAAGCTTCCTGTTTAGCTGCCCCAAGAGTACAGTATCCAAGCGGCTTGGATTCACTTCACCCGCATCAGAGATCAGCAGACAAGTGGTATGCAAAACCAGATTCAGGTAGCTACCAGCAGGAGCCAGTAACCAGCCATATATGATTTCTTACCCGTGGCCCTTCCCCACCCCAAAGCCTCCCAGTCTTCATTGCTTCCTGCCAGCCAGTATCTTGGCCAGGAGGAAACCTCTTTGGGCCCAGGCTACTTGGATTCACTCTACCCAGACTGATCGGATTGCCTATACGCTATTTCTCTGTAGCCAGTGTTGCTTTTTTCCATTTCTTTTGGTTTCTTTCATACAGTAAGATTTCAGAATTGGACAGTGTCACAGAAGGATACAGTTTGAAATGATGGGAGACATGATGGGAGACATGATTGGTGAAATTGAAGACAAACACCTGGCTATAACTCTGCTTAAGGTAAAATCAGAAGAAAGAATAAAGAAAAATGAAGAAACCCTGAGAATCATGTGGCATGCGATCAAAAACAAAAACTTACGTGTGATCCACAGTTGCAGAACTGAGGGAGAAAATGGAAGACACAGAAAAGAAAGCTTCCATAATATGATGAAAGATAAAAGGTGATCATCCAAGAAGCTCAACTAACCCCATCTAGAGAGACTCTAAAAGAAAAATGCCAAGGCGTATATTAACTGCACTCACTATAACCAAAGAAAACATTCTGACAGCAGCTTGAGAAAAACAGAAAATTACATACAGAGAAGAAACAATAAGACTCAACTGTGATTATTTGACAGAGACCAAGCAGGCAAGAAGGCAATGGATGACACATATAAAACCTTAAGAAAAAAAAATTGCCAACCAAGAATTACAAAGTCTATGTTTGCAAACTCATCCTAGAAAAAGTGCTACATACCTCGTTGGTACATATCACTATGATTACCTTTGAAGTACTCCTGTGGGAAGCTATGCACTGACACCAGGGCCTGCCTAGTCCACACTTCAAAGCAGTTTTGGAACCCTTTTTCTGTGAAAGCTGTCAGAGCTAACATCATACTACCTTTGATGTCCTGAAGGTGATCAAAACGTCTTCCTTTCAATATTTCCTTTTTCTTGGGGTAAAGAAAAAGAGTCATTGGGGGCCAGATCAGGTGAGTAGGTACACTGTTCCAAAACAGTTATTTGTTTACTAAACAGTTATTTGTTTACTAAGAACTGCCCCTGTGAAATGTGAGCTGAAGCAAAGTTGATGCAAAGGCCCTGAACTGTTGGCAACAAGTTCAGGTCTTTCTTGTCTAACTTTTCATGCATCCTTTTCAGCACTCACAAATCGTAAACTCAGTTAACTGTCCAGTTGGTACAAATTCATAATGAACAATCCCTCTGATATCAAAAAAGGTTAGCAATATCATTTTGCCTCTTGATTTGGACTGATGGAATTTTTTGGTAATGGAGAATTGGCTGACTTCCTTTGTGCACTTTGACACTTTGTTTCAGGGCTGTATTGGTATACCCATGTTTCATCACCCGTGAGAACACACCTCAAAACATCGTCTTGTCTCTCCAATAGGCCTTAGAAAACTTGAACTCTCTTTTGCTTTTGTTCATCAGTGAGCTCCTTTGGGACCATTTTTGCACAAACCTTTCTCACGCCAAGATTTTCAGTTAAGATTTGCCTGTTTCTTGATCAATGTTTACTTGGTCTGCTATCTTTCTCATAGCTAGCCAGTACTTTTAACACACAATTCCATGAATTTTTGCAAAGCTTTCATCAGTTCTTCCCTGACCTCTCTTCATCAGTGTTGCTTTCTTTTTCCTTAGAAAAACATTTAATTCATTTGTACACTGCTGTTTTCTTCATGGCATTATCCCCATAAACTTAGACTAACATGTCCCTGATTTCACTTCCACTGTTTCCAAGTTTAATAAGACATTTAATGTGTGTTCATTGCTCTAATTCAAGCTCCAGCATTCTCATGACAGCCCATAAAAACATACAACAATAATAAACACCCATCAGCAATATACCACCACACACCAACACAAACATAGCTGTAAGATAGTGATATACCAAGCTTATGAAACCTCACTGAGTTGTTTGTATAGTGTGGCCAACGTAAGTGCGCAATGGCAAGTCATGAACTTACTTGTCAGACGTCATATATATCCTGCAAAACTCCCGTTTCAAAGATGGTGAAATTGAGACATTTCCAGATAAATAAAAATTAAGAGAATATGTGAAAATCAAACTTAAAGAATTATTAAAGGCTTTTGGTTTGAGAACAAACAACATCAGATCACAATTTGAATGTAGGACATAAAATCACACTAGCCAGATAGCAGCCAAAGAGAAAAGAATTCTCAAAGGCTATCCAAAACAGGCAACATGGAACTAGAGAGGTTAATCTATAAATGACAACAGTGTTAGAAAAATAAAAGAGGGCATAAACAGTATAGATATGGAAATTTCTAATGGAGTGGAAAGCAAGGTGATACCAAGCAACAATAGACTTATTCAAACCTATGAAGATAAGGGTAAATTTCAAGGTAACCACAAAGAAAGTTGACAATTCTACTCCTCAAAATAAAGATAAAATACATAAAGTCTCTAAAAAACACATAATCAACCAAAACAAAAGAAATAAAAAAAGAAATCCAAAAAAGATGGGATTTAGCACAAGAGAGTAAGAGAACAAAGAAAACATCAGCACCAAACTCTCTCACACAAAAACTACAAAATCACAGCAATAAACTCACACCCATCAATAACTGCACTGAATGTATATGTTCTAAGTGCATCCATAGAGAGACAGAGGGTAATAGACTAGATTTTTAAAAAACAGGATCCATCAATGCTTAAATATCTATGCTCATCTAAAGACTTCACTAAAAGAATTAAAAGACAATGTATGGAATGACAAAAGAAAGTTTTGGCTGTTACAAAACACATAAAAGTCTAACCTCTAAAATCGACAAAAAAATAAAAATAAAAACTACCAGAAATATCACAAGCAGATGGCTTTAAAAAAGAGAATTTTATTTTGTCACAGTCCACTAAACTGCAGATCCAAACTCAATGTGACAAATTATCACAGTCCAGTAGGCTGAGTCCAAATTCAGTAATAGAGCCTTCTGGTGCAGGAACCTCAGCTCCAAAGGACATGCTCTGCTCTCAGTGCTACTTTCTCGGTGGTGTGAGGTTCCCAAATCTCAGCTTACCTTCCTTCTTTATATCCAGAGAGGCCATCCCAAGCTGCACTGTAATTCCACACATTCAGTCTTGCCCCTCCAACACAACGGCCACCTATCCATTCTTATTAATGTCATAGAGGCAGGAATTCCAATATGGGAGAACATCACACAATACCAGGAATCCTGGCCTTAGGATGTGTCTTAGTACTACCAATGTCCTGTGAATAAAGTCAAGGGGAAACTACAGCTACCCATTTCCAACATGACTACTAACAGCCCAGAATCTTCAGGAGTGAAGGTCTGGGTCACTTCACAGGTCAAGGAACTATGAACAGCTGAGGTGCTTGCTGACGGCAAAGGAAATACAAAGTGGGTTGTAGAAGAAGGTAGTTCTAAATACCACTTACAGTCACATGACCAGTTGCAGAAAAGAGGACTGTAATTGCTAAGAGTTCACCCTTCAGCCATAGATTAGACAGGCCTATAAAACAAAGATGAGACTAAAGGAGCATACCAGTGCAGGGTCAAGAACTAGAAGGCAAGAGAGAACAGGAAAGCTGGTAATAGGAAACCAAAGGGTGAGAAGGGAGTTAACAAGTTGGGAGTTTGTTAACCAATGTCATATGACAATATGTGTACTTTTATTGAAAAACTGGTTTGTGCTGTTCACCTTCACCTAAAGTATAATAATAATTAAAAAAATCACAAGCTCTGGTAGTATTATCTGTGAAATACAATAATTTCAAAATGACAACAAGGGTAAACAATGTTTTGAGATCCACAATAACTGTGATGTAGTATGAAATATTCATGACTTCTAATCCTAACCAAGTCTCAGGCTCTGGAAAGACTACTGCTGGGTTTACATTATTTAATACTGGACAGAAAAAAAAAATCCAAACTCATTGCCTTGGAATTGATTCTGACTTATAGTCACCCTGTATGACTATGTCAAAGAGTTGTTTCTACTGTATGTAAGTATTTTTAAGTCCTTATAGCAGTGGTCTTATACAATACTTGTCCTTTTGCTGCTGACTGATTTCACTCAGCATAATGTCTTCCAATTGAGATCAGCTTATGAGATGCTTCCTAAAATCATCATTGTTCTGTATCATCACATGCTGTTCTGTTGAGTATATGTGCCATAGATTGTTTATCCATTCATCTATTGATGGACATCTAGGTTGACTCCATTTTTTGCTGTTGTGGACTGTGCTGCAATGAACATTCATGTGCGTGTATCTGTTCATGTGACAGCCTTTATTTCTATAGGATAAATTCTAAGCAGTAGGATTACTGGATCAAATGTTACATCTATTTCTAATTATTTAAGGAAGCACCAAATTGCTTTCCAAAGAGGTTCTACTGTTTTGCAATCCCACCAGCAGTGTAGGAATGTTAACATCTCTCCACAGCCTCTCCAGCATTTGCTGTTTTGTGTTTTTTGGGTCATGGCTAACCTTGTTGGAGTGAGATGGTATCTCATTGTAGTTGTGATTTGAATTTCTCTGATAGTTACCCATTGTGAGCACTTCCTCATGTGTCTTTTGGCTGGCTGGATGTCTTCTTTGGTGAAATATGTGTCTATCTTGTTGCCCGTCACTTAATTGGTTTATTTAGCTTTTTCTGGTTGATATTTTGATGTACCTTGTTGATTACAGAGATCAGACATGAGTCCAACATGTAGTTGCCAAACATTTTTTCCCAATCTGTCTTTTCACACTTTTGAAACATTCCTGTTTTTTTTCTATGATTGACTGGAAATGTACATTCACATATAAATTTCAATGCCCGCCTATGTGCAGCTCCCACTGCTCTCCCTGCCCGGTGACAGCACACTCTTCCTCTCCATTCTATACATGTCATAGCCTCCTAACAATCTCCTGTCCCTTTCTCTGCACTCCCTCCCATGCCTCCAGTAAGAGGTCAGCAGGACGACATCCTATAGACACACAGAACCATAAAGTGCACACATAATACGGTCACTCTGTGTTGCCAAGTCCAATCCATTCCTGTCCGAAGAGTTGACCTCCATTATGATTTATGGACGGGGCAGCATCAGGGCCAGAGGCCATGCTCCCAGGGGAGAACCGAGGCACCTGGACCATCAGTTTGGGTCTTTCCATGGAGATCTCAGGGTGTACCCCTTTTTATTCTTGTGTTGCCAGTGAGACTCAACTTTGTGAGCCCTACCATGGCTATAGCTGGTGGTGGCCAGGCACCATCCTGTTCTTCCCGTCACATGTCGATGTAGTCCCCCACTCTCTAGGGTCTCTCTGTCTTCTGAGTTTTCTTTCCCCCCCATGTCATTTTGGTCCTTGGTGATCATCTGATCCTGTTGAGTTGAGACCATTTGTTGTGTCTCAGATGGCAGCTTGGCAGTTTTTAAGACCCCAGATGCCACTTACCAACGTGGAGTACAGAGAGCCTTCTTTGCAAAACACTAGTTGTGCCAGCCAAGACAAGTGCCGTCGAGTTGGTGCCAGTTGGCCTCAATTTCTCCTGAGAGCATGATCCCCGGACCCCTGCCCCAGCTACTCTGTCCTTGCAATATTGGGTTAAGAAGGGAGGAGTAATCATGTTATGTTGAAACATTCTTTAGATGAACAAATGTGTTTGATTCTTAGTAGTGCCCATTTACATATTTTCTCTTCTGTTGATCGTCTTTGTCAGATTTTGAAGTCTGTTTAAGCTGTGTATTAAAATTTCTATTGTTGACCCTATTTTTTCTTCTGTGATCTTCATTGCTTTAGGTTTTATATTTAAGTCTTTGATCCATTTGGACTTAGTATGTGTGTAAGGTATGAGATGTGGGTCTTGTTTCAGTTTTTTGAAGATGCATATCCAATTTTACCAGCACCATTTGTTAAAGAGACTTTTTTACCCCAGTTTACAATCTTAAGGTTTTTGTCAAATATCAGCTGTTTATTGGCCTATGTGTCTCTTTATGTACCAGTACCAAGCTGTTTTGACTACCATGGCAGTGTAATAGGTTCTAATGTCATGTAGTGTGAGGCCTCCCACTGAGTTCTTCTTCTTCAGTAGTGCTTTGCTTATCTGGAGTTTCTTCTGTTTCCAAAGTTGGTGATTTGTTTCTCCATCTCATTAAATGAAGACACTGGAATTTGTATTGGAACTGCATTTTATATGTAGATAGCTTTGTGTAAAATAGATGTTTTCACAATGCTAAATCTTCCTATCCATGAGCAGAATAGGTTTCTTCATTTATGTAAGTCTCTTTTGGTTTCCTGCAGTATGGTCTTGTAGTTCTCTCTGTATAGGTCTCTTATTTCTCTAGTTAGATTTGTTCCTAGGTATTTTGTCTTCTTGAAGGCTATAGTAAATGCTATTGATTGGTATTTCTTCTTTGATGGTCTCTTTGTTGGTCTAAAGGAATCTGACTGATTTACTTATGATTATCTTATATCCTGAAAGTTTTCTGAACTTTTCTATTACTTCCAATAGTTTGCTTATGGTTTCTCTAGGATCCACTGCATGTACAATCACATCATCTGTAAATAGGGAGATTTTTACTACTTCTTTGTTGATGCAGATGCCCTTTGCTTCTTCGTCTTGTCTAATTGCTCTGGCTAGCACTTCTAGTACAGTAGTGAATAGAAGTGGTGAGAGTGGGCATCCTTGTCTAATTCCTTTTCTCAAGGGGAATTCTTTCAGTCTCTTTCCATTCAGGATGAAGTAAGTGGTTGGCTTTGCATAGATGCCCCTTATTGTATTGAGGAATTTTCCCTCTATTCCTATTTGCTGAGAGTTTTTAGCAAGAATGGAAGTTGGACTTTGTCAAATGCCTTTTCTACATCAAGTGACAAAATCAGATAATTCTTATCCTTTGTGCTATTTATGTAGTTGATCACATTATTTGTTTTTCTGATGCTGAACCAGACTTGCATTCCTGGTATGAATTCAGCTTTGTCATGATGAATTATTTTTTTGATATGTTAGCAAGTTCTATTGGCAAGCATTCTGTTAAAGATTTTTGTATCTAGATTCATGAGTGATATGGGTCTATATGTATATATATTTGTCGGATCCTTCCTTGGCTTTGGTCTCAAGGTTATGCTGGCTTCATAGAATGACTTCAGGAGTATTCCATCCCTTTCTATGCTGTGAAATAGCCTCGGTAGTACTGGAGTTACCTCTTCTCTAAAACTTTGGTAGAATTCTCTGGTGAAGCCACCTGGTCAAGGACTTTTTATGCTTGGTTGTTTTTTGATTACTTTTTCAATCTCTTCCTTTGCGATGGATTTACTAAGTTGTTCTACTTATCCTTGTGATACTTTTTGTAGAAGATATGAGTCTAGAAATTTGTCCATTTCCTCTAGGTTTTCAAATATGTTTGAGTACAGTCTTTCATAATAGTATTCTGTTATGATATTTTTCTATTTTGGTTTGTTCTGATGTGACATGTCCCCTCTCATTTCTTATTTGGGTTGTTTCCTCTCCTGTTTTTCTTTTGGAAGTTTAGCCAATAGTTTGTCAATTTTGTTGATTTTTCAAAAACCCAAGTTTTAGTCTTAGCAATTTTTTTCTGTTGTTCTTCCATTGTCTAATTCATTTGATTCTGCTCTAATCTTTATTATCTGTCTTCTTCTGGTGTGTGAGGGGTTCCTGTGTTGCTCTCTTCTTACTTGTTCAAACTGTAGAGTTAATTCTTTGGTTTGGGTCATTTGTTCATTCTGAGTGTGTGCATTTATAAAGATAAAGTGACCTCTGAGCACTACTTTTTCTGTATCCCACAGGTTCTGGTAGGATGAGTTTTCATTCTCATTTGATTCCATACATTCCTTTATTTTATCCTTGAACTCTTCTGTAACCCATGAATTTTTGAGCAAGGTATTGTTCAGTGTCCGTGAATTCAAGTTTCTACCTATGTTGTTTCTACTATTAATTTCAACTTTTATGGCTTTATTCCAAGAAGATGCTTTGCAATAATTCAGTGGTTTGTGTTTTGTTCAGACTTACTTGTATAACACATAGTTTGGTCTGGAGAATGTTCCATGTGCCTTAGAGAAGAAGGTGTACTTATCTGTTGCTGGGAAAAAAAGTTCTGTACATGTTGATGAGGTCTAGTTGGTTAGTTGTTGCAATAAGATTTTCTCTATCTTTGCTGAGCTTTTTTCCTGGATGTTTTGTTCATTACTGAAAGTGGAATGTTGAAGTCTCCAACTATTGCTGTGATCTATCTCATTTTTCAGTGTTTTCAGTGTTGGTTTGATATATTTAGGTGCCCTGGTATTGGGTGCATAAAGATTTAATATTGTTATGTCCTGCCTATGTGTTAAAACTTTCAGCAATAAATAACAGCCTTGTCTACGATGGTGGACTTTACATTAAAGTCTGTTTTATCTGAGATTATTATTGCCACTCCTGGTCTTCTTTGTACATTGTTGGCTTGGTATATGTTTTTACATCATTTGATTTTCAGTTTATTCACACCTTTGAGTCTAAGATAAATTTCCTATAAGCCATATATAGACAGATCATGTCTTTTGATTCAGGATATCACTCACTATCTCTTTATTCGAGCATTCAGTCCATTTGCATTCAGTGTAGTTACTGTTAGATACATGTTTAGTGCTGTCATTTTCTCCCTTTATTTTTGTGTTGTTGATATTTTCTATGTTGCTCTTAATATTCTGTTCTGGGTCTTTTTCAGTGTTGGTTTTCTGTTTGTTGAGACTCCTCTGTTATGTTTCTTGTTTTGATATGTCACATTGTTATTTTGCTTTGTGGTTACCTCTGTCTTCCCCTTTACTATTCTGTTTAAACCAGATGTTACCTTCTGCATATCTTTTTAATTTCCTCTGCATCTGAAAGGGTTATAACAGCTCTAATGCATCCTTCTTTTTAGTGTGGTGATGTCATAGTTTATGTGTTATGATTACTGGTTCCCTTCTTTTAATATTGTAGCTTTGATTGAGCTGTATGACTTTCCTAACAGGGTCAGATTCTGGGTGCTATGTCCTGCACTGACCCCTTAAGTATATACTTGGCATTTTTGTTTTTCTAAGCAAAGAGCTTTCAGTATTTCTTGTACTTTTAATTTGGTTTTTACAAAGTCTGCTAGCTTCAGTTTATCTGTGAATGTCTTAATTTCACTGCCATATCTGAGAGACAATTTTGCAGGACATATAATTCTTGTTTGGAAGTTTTTGTCCTTCAAGGCTTTGAATGTGTCATTCCACTGCCTTCTTGCCAACTTTGTTTCTGCCAAGAAGTCAAACAAAAGCTTACAGTGCTTCTTTCTGAATGTTAGCTTTGCTTTAAGCCTCACTGCCTTTAACAGCCTCTCTTTACATTTTGTTTTATTAAGGTTGATCATAATATGTTTTGGCATCTTTCTTTTGAGGTCTTGTTTTTATGGTATTCAATAAGCATCTTGGATATCTATGCTCTCTTCTTCCATAATTTCTGTCAACAACTCAACAACAGTACTCTGTATTTTCAGCTATCCCTCTCTGTTTAGGAACTCCACTTACCCATGGATTATTCATTGTACTGGACTTCCATATGTTTCCTAATGCTTCTTAATTTTTCTTATTTCTTTTCTTTGATTTTTCTTCATAAATGCTGGTGTCAGTTGCTCTATCCTCAAGCTCATTAATGCTGGCTTCTATTTCCTCAATTCTGGTCTTTTGGCTTTTAGTTGAATTGTCCAATTCTATAATTCTATTGTTGATCTGCTGGATTTCAGATCATTGATGTTTCATGAGTTCAAATAGCTTGCTTAATTTTTCATATTGTTCTGCTGCATTTTGTTTAATCTGTAGGAGGGCTGTATACATAATTCTTTTCTACTCAACTTCCAATAGTTTCAGAAAGTCTTCTTCTTCTGGGAAGTTTTTTTATTCTTTATTTTGAAAGTTTTCCAGAGCTGTGGTGGATTGCTTCTTTAAATGTTTAGCTGTTAATTGTTGCCTTTGCACCGTCTAGAAGCTGTTTTGTTTCTCTGGTGTGACCTCAACAGGAGTTGAGGCACAGTTTCAAGAGGGGAGTTGGTCACCAGCCATCTCTGTGTACTCTAGTGACTGGCCCCAGGTGGACTCTCTGGGGTGACATGCTCTGCTTCCTGGCTGGCAAAGATGGCACCCTATTTATGGAGTCACTGGGACACCATCAGCTGTTGCTATGATGTGGATCAGTGAAGGGTGGAGGAGACGCTGCTGGGCTGCTTACCAGTTTTCCAGGTGATCTTATTTTAAAAATGTACTTTACTGCTAAGCAAGGAGTTTTCCAACAGCTGCTCAAATCAGTTTGACCCTCAGATGTGGCAGGCTCCTCCTTCTGGCTGAGACTTTAAGCACTGCACAGTGTATCCCCAGATGCTATGATGTGGTTGAAGGTAGGGGGGCTTCTGGCCATACTGCCATCCTCTGTGAGGCCCCACTCGTAACTCTAGGCACCACTGCCCTAAACATAGCGTTTCTGATGGAGAAGCACTTTCCAGATAGGCGTTGCTTTTCAGCAAGAAAATTAATGCTAAGTAAGACCTCTGGCTAGGTGATTCTATCTCCCAACTGAGCAAAATGGCATCCCAGCTGAGCTGCTCTCCCTGTGGTGAAATAGCAGAATCTATGGTGCAGCTCAGAAAAGAAATTGTGGAGGGGCAGTGGTGCCCTTAGTCAGCAACTGGGCTATCAAAATGTGGCTATCCAAAGTACAGTCTCTCTGCTGCGCTATGCATGGTGTACTTAAGCACTGCAGTTTAGACAACATATGGATGGGTCACATCTTTTGATCCAAGATGTCACTCGATGTCTCTTTATTGGAGCATTCAGTCCATTCACATTCAATGAATTATTGATAGATATGTGTTCACTGCTGCCATTCTGATATGTTAATTGTTGTGTTGATGTTTTCTCTGTTGTTCTTATTAGTCTGTTCTTGGACACTCTTTTTTGTGAGTTGATTTTTACCTTTTTCAGAGCTGGTTTTGTAGTTGTTGAGATTCCTGTGTTACATTTCTTGAAATGGTATGATACTTCTTTATTGTGCTTTACAGCTGCTCCTATGCTCTCCCTTAATAAACTATATATAAACTCAATTTTAATTACTACCAGTGTTGTCATCTTCCTCTTCATCTGGAAGGACTATAATGACTGTAGTACATCCCCCTTTTTAATATGATGGCACCATAGTTTTCATGATGATCACTGGATTGTTTCTTTCCGTATTAAAGCTGTGATTGAGTTTGGAGCCTTCCCTAACTCAGTAGAATTTTGAGTAGTGTGTTGTTCTAAAATATGAAGTTAGTGGTTTCGTTCTTCTAAGCCAGAGCTAAGAACTTCTTTCAGTATTTCTTGTAGTTTTGGTTTGGTTTTTACACAGTCTCTGAGTTTCTGTTTATCTGGGAATGTCTTAATTTCATTTTTGTATTTGAAAGATAGTTTTGCAGGATATATAATTCTTGGTTGGAAGTTCTTCTCCTTCAAGGCTTTGAATGTGTCATGCCACTGTCTCTGTGCCAGCATAGTTTCTGCTGAGAAATCTGACAAGAGCCTACAGGGTTTCCCTCTGAATGTTAGCTTTGTTGTCTACAAGAAACTCACTTGAGACCTAAAGACAGGAACAAGCTGAAAATTAAAGGACGGAAAATTAAAGGATGGAAGAATATATATCAAGCTAACAATGAACAAAGAAGAGCAGGGGTGGCAATTCTAATCTCAGACAAAATCAATTTTAATGTCAAATCCACCATCGTGGACAAAGATGGAAACTATTTATTGCTGAAAGGTTTAGTACACAAGCAAGATTTAACTATATTAAATATATATGCACCTAATGTCAGAGCACCTAAATATGTCCAAGAAACACTGACTACGCTCAGAAGAGAGTTAGATGACTCCACAATAATAGTGGGAGACTTTCACACTCCACTCTCATTACTAGACAGATCATCTAGAAAAAAGCTCAGTAAAGATACAGAAGACCTCATTGACACAATTAACCAACTAAACCTCATTGATATATACAGAACTTTCCACCCATCAGCAGACAACTACACCTTCTTCTCCACTGCACATGGAACATTTTCCAGAATTGACCACATGATAGGCCATAATGCAATGCTCAGCAAAATCCATACCATTGAATTACTGCAAAGCATCTTCTCAGATTATAAAGCCATCAAAGTTGGAATCAATAGCAGAAAAAACATAGATAGAAAGTGGAAGTCTTGGAAACTGAACAACATTTTGCTCAAAAAAACATGGGTTATAGAGGAAATCAAGGATGAATTAAAGAAACTCATGGATTCCAATGAGAAAGAAAACACTTCCGACCAGAACCTATGGGATACAGCCAAAGCAGTGCTCAGAGGTCTGTTTATCTCCATAAATGCACACATCTGGAAGGAAGAAAGAAACCAAATCAAGGAACTCACTCGACAGCTTGAACAAGTAGAAAGAGAACAACAGAGGAACCCCTCGGGCACCAGAAGAAATGAGATCATAAAGATTAGAGCAGAGCTAAATGAATTAGAAAATAGAATAACAATTGAAAAAATTGAAAAGATGAAAAGCTGGTTTTTTGAAAAGATCAACAAAATTCATAAACCACTGGCTAAATTTACTAAAGAAAAGCAGGAAAGGAAAAAAATAACCCAAATTAGAAATGAGAGGGGAGTTGTCACCACAGATGCAACAGAAATCAAAAATATCATAACAGAATACTATGAAAGACTCTACTCTAACAAATTTGAAAACCTAGGGGAAATGGACAAATTCCTTGACTCATACCACCTACCCAAATTATGACAAGGTGAAGCAGAACAACTTAATAAACCCATTACAAAGGAAGAGATTGAAAAGGTCATCAAAACACTGCCAACCAAAAAAAGTCTGGGCCCAGATGGCTTCACAGCAGAATTCTACCAAGCATTTAGAGAAGAGTTATCCCCAGTATTACTGAGACTATTTCACAGTATAGAAAGGGATGGAGTACTCCCAAACTCATTCTATGAAGCCAGCATAACCCTGATACCGAAGCCAGGGAAAGATCCAACAAAGACAGAGAACTACAGACCGATATCACTCATGAACCTAGATGCAAAAATCTTCGACAAAATTCTTGCCAACAGAATACAACAACCTATCAAGAAAATAATCCATCATGACCAAGTGGGATTCATACCAGGGATGCAAGGCTGGTTCGACATAAGGAAAACAATTAATGTGATTAACCACATAAATAACACAAAAAACAAGGATCACCTGATTTTGTCCATTGATGCCAAAAAGGCATTTGATAAAGTCCAACACCCATTCATGCTAAAAAACTCTTAGCAAAATGGGCATAGACGGCAAATTCCTCAACACAATAAGGGCCATTTATACAAAGCCAATTGCCCACATCATCCTGAATGGAGAGAGAGTGAAAGACTTTCCCTTGAGATCAGGAACTAGACAAGGATGCCCACTGTCACCTCTCCTATTCAACATTGTGCTACAAGTTCTAGCCAGAGCAATTAGACAAGACCAAGAAATAAAGGACATCTGCATCAGCAAAGAGGAAGTTAAAATCTCCCTGTTCGCAGATGATGTGATTGTATATGCAGAGAACCCCAAAGAATCTATAAGTAAGCTACTCAAACTGATAGAAGAGTTCAGCAAAGTCTCAGGATACAAGATAAACATAAGTAAATCCGTAGGACTCTTTTATACCAACAACGAGACTGTTAAGGAAGAAATTATTAAATCAATACCGTTTATGATAGCCCCTAAGAAGATAAAGTACCTAGGAATTAATCTAACCAGAGAAACAACAGACCCTTACAAAGAGAACTACAAGCCCTTACTACAAGAAACTAAGAGAGACTTACATAAATGGAAAAACCTACCCTGCTCATGGATAGGAAGACTTAACATTGTGAAAATGTCTATTTTACCCAAAGCAATTTATTTATAGAATGCAATCCCAATATAAGTTCCAGCATCATTTTTTACTGAGATGGAGGAACAAATCACCAATTTTGTTTGGAAAGGGAAGAAGCCCCGGATAAGTAAGGTACTACTAAAGAAGAAGAACACACTGGGAGGCCTCCCATTACTCGACCTTAGAACATACTACACTGCCACAGTGGTCAAAACAGCCTGGTAGTGGTACAAGAACAGGCAGATCGATCAATGGATCAGAATTGAGACTCCAGAGATGACACCATCTGCCTATAAACAGGTGATATTCGACAAAGGCCCTAAGACATTAAACTGGGGTAAAAACTGTCTCTTCAACAAATGGTACTGGCAAAATTGGTTATCCATCTGCAGTAAACTGAATCAAGATCCATATCTTACACCTTATACAACAACCAACTCCAACTGGATAAAAGACCTAAATATCAAACTAAAACGATAAAGCTCATTCAAGAAAAAGTAGGAACAACAATGGAAGTTTTAATACACAATGAGGACAGACTCCAAAATCTGTCAAAGAAGCCTCAATCAACAGAAGAGAAAATAGATAAATGGAAACTATTAAGAATCAAACACTTTTGCTCACCCAAAGACTTTATTAATAGAATTAAAAGAACACCCACAGAATGGGAAAAAATATTTGGCAACTCTATGTCAGACCGATGCCTGATCTCCATAATCTATAAGATACTACAAAATATCAATAAGAAGACGCTAAACCATCCAATTAAGTGATGGGCAAAGGAGATGGACAGACACTTCACTAAAGAGGAGATCCAGGCAGCCAAAAAAAACACATGCGGACATCTTCACGATCTTTAGTTATTAAAGAAATTCAAATCAAGACAACAATGAGATACCATCTCACCCCAACAAGATTGGCCATGATCCAGAAAGCACAAAACAACAAATGCTGGAGAGGCTGTGGAGAAAGTGGAACCCTCCTACACTGTTGGTGGGGTTGCAAAATGGTCCACCCTCTTTGGAATGCAATCTGGCGCTTCCTAAAAAAAATGGATATCGATATACCATTTGACCCAGTAATTCCACTACTTGGAATATATCCTACAGAATCAAGGCCTTTCACACCAACAGACACATGCACCAGAATGTTTATCACAGCACAGTCCATGATAGCAAAAAGATGAAATCAACCCAGATGCCCAACAATAAAAGAATGGATAGGTAAACTATGGTACATATACTCAATGGAGCACTATGGAATGATGAAGAATAGCGATGATTCCAGGAAACATCTCCTAACCTGGTTTCAACTGAAAGACATTATGTTGACTGAAAGTAGTCAGCGACAAAAGGACAAATACTGTATGAGACCTCTACGATAAGATCTCAAAAACAGACTTGTGTATAGAAGAAAAGACTCTTTGACAGCTATAAGGGAGGGAGGGTGAGCGGGGGAGGGTTTAGTTTAGATAGTTACTAGAAATCTAGTTGGGAGAAAGCGGTGATAGCACACATTAGAAACAAGAGCAACATTAAGTGGACTTCAGCATAACTTGAGTACTCCTTCCATCTTAACTCAATACTGCAAGGATAGAGTAGCTGGGGCGGGGGGCGGGAGACTATGCTCTTAGATGAATTCCAGGCCACTTGGCACAACTAGTGTTTTGCTAAGAGAGCTCTCTGCACCCCACATTGGTGAGTGGCATCTGGGGTCTTAAAAGCTGCCAAGCTGCCATCTGAGGACACAGCAAATGGTCCCAACTCAGCAGGAATGGATGCTCACTGAGGACCAAAATGACATGCTGGTAAAGACAACCTAGAAGACAGAGAGACCCACGAGAGTGGGTGCCTATATCGACTTTGGACCAGAAGAACCGGATGGTGCCCAGCCACCACCAGCGATAGCCATGATGGAGCTCCCAGAGAGGAATAAAAAGAGGTGCATCATGAGATGTCCACTAAAAGACCTCAATTGATGGTCCAACGGTTTTGGGGTTCCTCTGAGAGCACGGCCCCCGGCCCTGATGCTGCCCTTTCCCAGAAATTATAACAAAGGTCCACACTTTGGACAGGAATGGATTGGACTTGGCAATGCAGAGTGACCATATATTGCAAGCACTTTATGGTTCTAGACATCTATAGGATATCATCTTGCTGACCTCTGGCCGGAGGAAGGGGAGTGAATGGAGAGGAGGAGAAAGGAGGCTGTTGGGAGGATGAGACATGTATGGAACAGAGAAGAATAGTGTGCAATCACCAGACAGGGAGAGCAGTGGAAGCTGCATATAGGGGGGCATGTAAATTTATATGTGAATGTACATTTTCACTCAGTTATTTTAAATAAAAATAAAAATTAAAAAAAAAAAGCAAACATTAGGGGGTTTGTCTCCAATTTTCAAATGCTTGAGGTACTCCTTTGAAGCTGAGGATGTTCAGCTTCAAGCTCAGATTTTGTTTCCTAACCAGCTCAAACTAACAGTTTAAATTGATTCAAACCCACTGCCATAGAGCCAATTTTAATTTACAGACTCCCTATAGGGTAGAATAGAACTGCTCCACCAAGCAACTGGGAGATTTGAACTGCAGATTTTCCAATCAGTAAAACATAGTACTCATCACCATGTTACCAGGGCTTTCTCCAGTTAGCAACTGACTTATAACACTATAATTGATAAAATATTACATATTTGTTAGATAATGCTAAGAAGAAATAAACATACATTTTAACCCAAGAACCAGGCATCCTTTGATTCCAATCTGTACCAAGACCTTCTTGAACACCTTGTGGCGTAGTTGACTCAGCAATCTTATTCTAATAAGAAATCAAATCTTTACATTCAAGGGATAAATTAACCATTTTGCTCAGAAGTCATAAATCCTTGTTATTCAGCAGTGAAAAACCCAATTTTTCTAAAGTTTGTGTTCTTAGAAATCTCTTGAATTAAACCATTAAATTATTGGACAAACTAAAACTTTCAAATATACCAAATAAACATATTCAAAAAAAACTTTCATACCATATTCCTTTAACAGCAATAATAAACTCACTCATTAGGCTTATAAAGCATATATATATATATTTTCATTCCTTGAAAAGCAAACAGTATAGAAATTTCATTATATCAGATATCTAGTAACTCAGTTACCCTAGAGTCCAGAGCTGAAATAAAATTCAAACATTCTAAGTTAAAATTTGGATCCACCTAAATTCTTATAATTAAAGTATCAGCTCTTTTCTGTCTTGCCTTAAAAAGATCTCCACTCAGTTATAAAGTGTTTTTCAAAAACTTCCATGGGGCTATGACTTCAAGCTGACCCTTCCCTGACCTCTACTTCTTCCTGGAGGGCAAAGATCATTGGTTTCCCTTTTACTGCTCTGGAATTCCTTTTATTCTAAGACAAAATTATTCCTCTGACCAAGGACTATAAATTTAGTTTTTCAGCTCAGTGACAGTATGTGTAGGTCTACTTGAAATTTGGGTTTCTTATCTATTTTAACTCAAGTAACACTCTCCCCTACCCCTGATAAGGAGAATGTGAGCACCAGACCCTTTCAGCCCTTCCCACTAAATCTGTCTCACAGAATTGAAACAAGAGATATCTTAAAATTGGATACATTGGTGACGACAAGACATATTGCACTTAATAGTGAAGACTGTTTTACAAAAACAGAGACATTGAGTAAGACAACAATGGGAAAAACCAGTCCAAAGGTTGAATTTGCCAAAAATGTAGCCCTAAGCCAACTTCTAAAGTCTTGCACAGACATTAAACACTCAGTCCACAGGGATCAGACTCTTTTCACAGAAAATTATAAACTTGGGGTCCCCACAAACAACTTGTGTAAGTACAACAATGAAAAAAATTTCCAAAACCTCACAAAGGCAAATAAAAGCCACACTTTAAATACCTTTATCTTATCAAACACACACAGAAGGTTTCACACTTTTGTCACACACACATGTATAAATTCACTTTATGCAGCCTGTTCCTTTCTTAGTTAAAGTGAACTTACTGAGTACTTTCCTGATTTGTGACAAAAGAGCTCTAACTGCAGGAATGTAAAATAATTTAAGTATCCATTCAATGCTTTCTCCAGAGTTTAGCTCGTACATTGGCCAGGCTATGTTACAGAAAACTTCATTTGATCTTTCGTCACAGATGGGTACCCATGCTGAAATCAGACAGAATCCACCCTGTCAGGCTTTTCTTAGGAAAAAAGGCCTTAATTCCCATATTACAGAGTATACAGATACAGAGAAAGCTTTCTGAGTTGGGACAGACATTCCTTTCTTTACCAGACAGAATCAAAACAGAAGTTTGAACCCTGATGAGAATCTGAGTTCTCTGGGCACAACCAGAACAAAGGACTGGTACATTGGCTGGGCCATGTTATAGTAAACTTATAGGTGGGTACCTATCCCAAGACAAGACAGACAAGAGTCTGCCTCAATGGGCTTTTCTTAGGAACAGAGACCTTATTTCTCATATTACAGAATATAGAAAGAAAGCTTTCTTAATGGAGACAGAAGTTCCTGTTTTAACTAATACAGAGGTTCAGACCCTGAAATGAGCCTGAGTTCTCTGCCTAGAACCAGAATAAAGCATTTGAGCCTTTTGATATTTGTGAATTGATGCCAGGCACAGATGTGCGACCTTTGAAGCTTCTCAAGAAAAAGTTATTGACAGTGCTGCTTAGAACATTCGGATGCCACACCTCCAGACCTGTCTGTCCAGGTGGACAATGGGAACTCCTCCAAGCAAGTTCCTTCCACCCTGGGCTGAGCCAAAGAAGGAAGGAGGAAAGGAGAGGAGCCCAAGGAATCTGCCTTGTATGTCTTGTCAGGGAAGTGGAGGTCCAGGGGCATGCATGGGATGTTTTGCTTGGACCTGTATGCTCCTCATGTTGCATGGAGTTTGTCTCGCAGAGGGTGAGCACTTTCCTTGTCCATTCCACGTACCCTGTTATCCTGTCATGGGAGACTTCTTGTGGCAGGTGCCATATTGGTTCTCAAATGCCTGTTATATGTCTGCAAATATTCCTGTAGCCATTATCCTCACACTTTGAATGGAACAGATAGATGTATTTACCCATCTGAGCCAGAGTTACTGGGACATCATGAACAGCTATTTCTTTGGACCTCGCCAGAGAGTGGCCTTGGTTAGAGTTCCTCAATTGCTTTGCCAGGCATCTGCCTGTTCACTGAGGGTCTTTAAGAAAGAGGAGGAGAAAATAGCTCTACCCCAGGCAAAACTTACCAGAGAGGTCCCCGAAGTCCTGCCATGGTCACCAGAAATAATAATGAACCCAAAGCAAGTTTGTTTTACCTGTCACTACAGCCAAACTCAAATACACAGAAAAAGAGGTTTAAAATATGCTTTATTCACATTCAAGCATGCAAGCCTGGGGAACAGTGAGAATAGCTTCTAAAACAGTCCCACTTGAGTTACTATTCCAGTGATTTTTATAGCTAGATTACAAAGCAATTTGCATCTGGAAGATGTCAAACCTTGTTACGGAATAGAAAAGGGAGTCACAAGAATCCTTTACATCTTATCAAACAATGTCATTATTTCCCTGAAGTTTTGAATAATTCATTTACTATCCCAGAGACAGGTAAGGAAATGTAAGTCTGTTGATCCCATTTCAGCTGTCCAGGTGACTTTGATTAAGACCCAGCTACTAACGACAGCATACTCCTTGTTTTCACTCTTTGCTTCCAGTATCCACCTTATGAACACCAGTCCCCTCCTCTCTACCCTCTCATCTGCCCTCTAGAAAGAAAGTAGCAGGACAGCTGACTATAAATGTATAAACCCATAAAGTACACAGACTACATGCTCATTCTTTGTCCCCAAGTCCAGTCCATTCTTTGTCTGAAGTGTTGGTTTCAGTACTGGTTTTGGGTCTAGGGTAGCAGAAAGTCTAGGGATCATGTTCCCAGGGGACTCTCCAGGTTGTCAGACCATCAGTTCAGGTCTTTCCATAGGGTTCTTTTCTGTGTGTGATTCAGTAAAATGTGCAATCCAATTTAAATTTGCATGCCTGAGTACCTGCAGCTCCCTCTGTTCTCCTTACCTGGTGACAACACACTCCTCCTTTATGCTCTATACATGTCATACCCTCTTAACAATCTCCTGTCCCCTCCTTTTCACTCCCCTCTAGTAAGAGGCCAGTAGCACAACACAGATGCATAGAACCATAATGTGCACACACAATATGGTCACTCTGTGTCCCTGAGTCCAATCCATTCCTTTCCGAAGAGTTGAACTCAGTAATGATCTATGGTCAGGGGCAGCATCAGGTCTAGGGGCCATGCCCCCAGGGGAACTTCCAGGCCTTGGGACCATCACTTGCAGTCTTTTAGTGGAGTTCTTAAGGTGCACCCCTTTTATTCTCATGTTGCCACTGGGACTCAACATTGTGAGCCTCAGCACGGCAGTCATTGGTGGTGGCTGGGCGCCATCTGGTTCTTCCAGTCACATGTTGATGTAGTCAGTCATTCATGTGAGTCTCTCTCTTCTGGGTTCTTTATCCCTCATGTCATTGTCATCCTTGGTGATCATCTGTTCCAGCTGAGTTGGGATCATTTGGTATACCTCAGATGGCAGCTTGTGAGCTTTTAAGACCCAAGATCCCACACACCAATATGGGGTTCAGAAGACTCTCTTAGCACTAGGCTGGCTATACCAATTGGCCTCGATGTCCCCAGAGAGCATGGTCCCCAGATCCCGCCCCTGCTGCTCTATCCTTGTAATATTGCATTAAGATTGGAAGAGTTTTCAGGTTATGTTGAAGTCCAGTTAAATTGATCTTCTTTCTACTGTGTGCTGTCACTGCTTTCACCCAATCAAATTTCTATCAGCTATCTAATCTATAACCAACCTCCTCTCTCCTTCCTTTCCCTCCCTTGCAGCCATCGAAGAGTCTTTTCTTCTGTACATAAGTCTGTTTTTAAATCCTTATAGCAGGGGTCTCCTACAATATTTGTCCTTGTGCCACTGACTGATTTCATTCAACACAGTGTCTTCCAATTGAAACCAGGTTATGAGATGCTTACTAAAATCATTGTTGTTCTTTAGCATAGCATAGTGTTCCTTTGAGTATATGTACCACAGTTTGTTTATCCATTCATCTGTTGTTGGTCATCTGGGTTGACTCCATCTTTTTGCTGTTGTGGACTGTGCTGCAATAAACTTTCATCTGCATGTATCTGTTTGTATGATTGCCCTTGCTTCAACAGGATATATTCCAAGCAGTGAGATCACTGGGTCAAATGGTGTATCTATTTCCAGCTTTTTAAGAAAGTGCCAGATTGCTTTCCAAAGAGGTTGTACCATTTTGCAGTCCCACCAGCAGTGTAGGAGAGTTCCAATTTCTCTCAGCCTCTCCAGCATTTCTTGTTTTGTGTTTTTTGATTATGGCCAACCTTGTTGGAGTGAGATAGTAGTTTATCGTCATTTTGATTTGGACTTCTTTAATAGCTAATGATAAGCATTTCTGCATGTGTCTTTCCACTGCCTGGCTATCTTCTTTAGTGAAGTGTCTGTCCATCTCCTTTGCCCAATGCTTAATTGGGTTATTCTTTTCTTGTTGATATTTTGAAGTACCTTGTAGATTATGGAGATCAGATGTCGATCTGACATGTAGTTGCCAAATATTTTTTCACATTCTGTAGGTGGTCTTTTAATTCTTTTGGTAAAGTCATTGGATGAGCAAAAGTGGTTGATTCTTGGTAGTTCCCATTTATCTATTTTCTCTTCTGTTAATTTGCTTTATTTGTCAGATTTTGAAGTCTGTCTAAGTTGTGTATTAAAACTTCCATTGTTTATCCTATTTTTTCTTGCTGATCTTTATCCTTTTAGGTTTCATATTTAGGTCTTTTATTCAGTTTGAGTTGGCTCTTGCAGATGGATATCCAATTTTGCCAGCACCATTTGTTAAAGAGACTTTTACCCCAGTTTACAATTTTTAGGACCTTTGTCAAATACCAACTGTTTATAGGAGGTTGGTGACGTCTCTGGTCTGTTCCATTGGTCTATATGTTTCTTTTCATATCAGTACCAGTCTGTTTAGAGTACTGTGACACTGTGATAGGTTCTAAAATTGGGTAGTGAGAACAGAGTTCTTGATATGCACACCTCTTTTTCTTGTGCTATGTCAGGAACTCTGCATTGCATTACCTGTCAGGGCTGTCTTTGATGGTGGCTGGACACCATCTGGTTCTCTGATCTCTTACTAATGAGGTCCTCCAATCATAAGGGTCCTTCTGTTTCCTGGGTTCACTTTTCCTCATATGTTTGATATTCTGTGTTGTCATCTGTTTCCAGTGGGTTGGGACCAGTTCATGTTATCAGATTGTGAGAAAATATGCTAACTCTCTTGACATGAATGCAGCCATCTTGGCTGCTATACCGTTACTTCAACTTTATATAGCCTTTTGTACTAAGAGCATGATAATCAATTACCTTGATTTTACCACTGTGTCCAGTAACAAAGTAGTAATGTGGGAACATATCCAGTTAATGAGATAGACCATGCAGGAACATGGAAAACCATGGACTGGGCATGTAGGAATGCAGAAAACTGTGAAAACACAATCATTGCCACCTTAGCAACTAGTCAGATGACTGGACTCCTTGGTTTCTAGGATACTATTTGTTCTTGGTGGATAGTATAAATACTTCAATAAAACCTGCTTCTGAGCTCTCGGCACAATGACTGTTAGCCTCCTGATCCCACTTTTGTCTGTCTGTCTTTTCTTTAACCTCTGCATGGCTCCCTTCTGTGCCCATGTTCATCGGAGAATTCTCAGACTTCAACGTCTGATGGCAGCCTGTTGGCTCGTGAGGCCCAGATGCCAGTCACCAATGAGGGGTGCAGAAGACTCTTATCAAAAGACTCACTAAGCCAATTGACTTCAGTATTCCCTGAGAACATGGTCCCCAGAACTCTGTCCCTGCTACTCTCTCCCTTGAAATGTTAGAATGAATTTAGAAAAACTTTTAGCTTATGGTGTTCGATGGCACTTGGCTGGCTTGGCTTCAGCTTATGGTGTAGTCCAGTTATGCTGACCTGGCTTCTACTGTGTACTGTCACTCCCTTCACCTAACCAAATTCTTATGGACTATCTAATTTATGACCAACTCTCTCCCTCCCTCCTCATCCTTATAGCCATGAAAGAGACTTCTCTTCTGTGCATAAGTCTTTTTTTCAGTCATTATAATAGGGGTCTCATACAATATTTGGCCTTTTGCAGCTAACTGGTTTCACTAAGCATAATGCCTTCCAGTCAATAACGGACTATGAGATGTTTTCTAAAATCATCATTGTTCTTTATCATTGCATAGTGTTTCATCCATTCATCTGTTGATTGGTACCTAGGTTGATTCCACTTTTTTGATACTGTGGACACTGCTGTGGTAAACATTCATGTGCATGCATCTGTTCGTGTGATCATTGGTATTTCCATAGTATATAATCCAAGCAGTGGGATTCCTGAATTATATGGTATTGCTACTTCTAGCTTTTAAAGAAAATGCCAAGTTACTTTCCAAAGAGTATGTACCATTTTGCATTCCTACCAACAGTGTAGAAGAGCTCTAGTCTCTCTACATCCTCTCCAGTATTTCTTGTTTTCTGATATTTGGATTATTGTCAATTTCACTGGGGTGAGATGGTACCTCCTGGTAGTTTTGTTTTGGACTTCTCTAATAGCTAATGATTGTGAGCATTTCCTCATGTGTCTTTTGGCTGTCTGGATGTCTTCCTTGGTGAAGTGTCTGTCCATCTCCTTTGCCCATTTTTTAATTGGGTTATTTGTCTTTTTCCTGCTGATATTTTGCAGTACCTTGCAGATTATGGAAATTAGACATGCACCTGATACACAGTTGCCAAATATTTTTTCCTATTGGTAGGTAGTCTTTTAACTCTCTTGATGAAGTCTTTAGATAGCTTAAGTGTTTGATTTTTAGTAGTTCCCATTTATCTATTTTCATCTCTGTTGTTAGTGCATTGTTAGCAAGACTTTGTAGTCTGTTTAAGATGTGTATAAGAATTTCCATTGCTGTCCCTATTTTTTCTTCCATAGCCTTTATTGTTTTAGATTTGATATATTAGGTCTGTAATCCATTTTGAGTTAGTTTTTGTGTAATATGTGAGATATGGGTCTTGTTTCAGTTTTCTATAGATGGATATCCAATTTTGCCAACACCATTTATTAAAGAAATTGTTTTTACTCCAGTTTACAACCTTTAGGCCTTTGTTGAATATAAGTTGTTCATAGGAAGATGGTGATATTTCTGGATTCTTTATTCCATTGGTCTATGTCATGGATTGAATTGTGTACCCCCCAAAATATGTGTAGCCACGTGGCTGGGCCATGATTCCTAGTATCTTGTGACTGTCCTCCATTTTGTGGTTTTTCCTATGCTGTATGTTAAAGGGTTAGGGTGGGACTGTAAATCTCTTTATAAGATCACCTCCCTGTTCCACTGTAAAGGGAGTATGGCTTGCCCCACAGTTAATTCTTTCATCCTGCAAGAGATAAAAGGAAAGGGAAGCAGGCTGAGAATTGGGAACCTCACACCATCAAGCAAGCAGCACCGGGAGAAAAGCATATCCTTCAGACCTGAGGTTCCTGCATCAAGATGCTCCCTGGACAAAGACTGATACAATACTGGATTTCTTCCAGAGCCAACAAAGGGGAAAACCTTCCCCTGGAGCAGACATCCTGAATTTGGACTTGTAGCCTACTGGACTGTGTAAGAATAAACCTTCCTTTGTTAAAGCCATCAATTCTGTGGTAATTCTGTTAGAGGAGCACTAGCTGACTAAAACAGTCTATATACCTGCTTCTGTATCAGGCTGTTTTGATTACCATGGCAGTGTAATATGTTCTAAGATTAGATAGTGTGAGGCCTCCCACTGTGCTCCCCTTCTTCAGTAGTTTCTTACTATTTTAGTTATCTGGTGCTACTTTAACAGAAATATCACAAGTGGATGGCTTTAAAAAGAGAAATTTTATTCATCACAGTCCAGTAAGCTAGAAGTCCAAATTCAAGGTATTAGCTCAAGGGGAAGGGCTTTCACCACTGGCACTGGAGGAAGGTCCTTGTATTCAATCTTCCCCTGGACTGGAAGCATTAGAGGCATGGGGACCCTGGTCCTCTACAAATGACGTCCTCAACTCACAGCACTGCTTTCTTTCTAAATGATAAGAGGTGTGCCAAATGTCTCTGCCAGCTTCTCTCCTTTATATTTCAAGAGAATGTCTTAAGGCACAAAACAAACTTACATATTGAGTCTTGCTCTACCAATACAATAGCCACCCATCCACCCTTATTAACATCACAGAGGCAGAAATTCCAACATGGAGGAACATCAAGGAAGTATGGCCCAAACTGCTATGGACTTTTTTTCAGAAACACACTTCAGTCCATGACACTTATTTATCTGGCATTTCTTCCCTTTCCAAACAAAGTTGAGGATTTGTTTCTCCTTTTCATTAAAAAATGACACTGGAATTTGTATTGGGATTTCATTGCATGTGTAGAGTGTTTCAGATAGAATAGACATTTTCACAATGTTGAATCTTCCTATCCACGAGCAAAGTAGGTTTTTGCACTTACGTAAGTCTCTTCCTGTTTCTTGTTGTAGGGTCTTCTGATTTTGTCTGTATAGGCCTCTTACATCTCTATTTAGATTTATTCCTAGGTATTTTATCTCTTTAGAGGCTATTGTAAATGGCATTGATTTGGTGATTTCCTCTTTGATGATCTTTTTGTTGGTACAAAGGAACCCTATTGATTTAGTTATGTTTGTCTTTTATCTGATACTTTGTTGAACTCTTCTATTATATCCAGTATTCCATTTATGGGTTCTTTAGGATTTTCTATGTATAAGATCATATCATTTGCAAATAGGGATATTTTTACTTCTTTACTGATGTGGATGCTCTGTATTTTTTGATCTTGTCTGATTGCTGTGGCCAGAACCTCTAGCACAATGTTGAATAGAAGTGGTGACAGCAGGCATCCTTGTCTGGTTCTCAGGGGAAATTCTTTCAGTCTCTCTCCGTTCAGGATGATGTTGGCAGTTGGCTTTGCTTAGACACCCTTTATTGCACTGAGGAATTCTCCTTCTATTCTTGTTTTACTGAGAGTTGTTAACATGAATGGTTGTTGGACTTTGTCAAATGCCTTTACTACATCAGCTGATAAAATCAAGTGATTCTTATCCTTTGGGTTATTTATGTGGTTGATCTCATTAATTGTTTATCTGATGTTGGACCAACCCTGGATCACTGGTATGAATCCTACTTGGTCATGATGAGTTATTTATTTATTTATTTTTTGAGATGTTGCTGAATTCTATTGGCAAGGACTTTATTGAAGATGTTTGCATCTAGGTTCATGAGTGATGTTGATCAGTAATTTTCTTTTTTTGTGGAATCTTTACCCAGCTTGGTATCATGGTTATGCTGGCTTCATAGAATGAATTTGGGAATGTTTCATCCTTTTCTATGTTGTAAAACAGCTTTAGTAGTATTGGAATTAAGTCGTCTCTAAAAGTTTGGTAGAATTTTGCAGTGAAGCTGTGTGGGCCAGGACTTTTTTTGGTTGGTAATTTTTTTGTTACTTTTTAAATCTCTTCTTTATTGATGAGTTTATCAAGTTGTTCTTCTGTTTGCAATAATATTGGTAGGTGATGTGATTCTAGAAATTTGTCCATTTCCTCTAGGTTTTCAAATATGTTGTAGTACAACTTTTGCTAGTATTCTGTTATGATTCTTTTCATTTCAGTTGGATCTGTTGTGATATCTCTCATCTCATTTCTTATTCAGGTTATTTGTTTCCTCTCCTATTTTTCTTTTGTGAGATTAGCCAACAGTTTATCAATTTTTGTTGATCTTTTCAAATAACTAGCTTTTGGTTTTGTTAATTCTTTCTATTGTTTTTCTTTTCTGTCATTCATTTAGTTCTGCTCTGATTTTTTATTATCTGTTTTCTTCTGGCTTGGCTTTCTTCTGGTGTCAAAGGGGTTCTTTCATTGTTCTCTTTCTACTTGTCCAAATTGTAGGGTCCATTCTTTGGTTTTGGCCATTTCTTCATTCTGGATGTGTGCATGTATAGAGATAAATTGACCTCTGAGTACTGCTTTAGCTGTATCCACTAGGTTCTGGTAGCATGTGGTTTCACTCTCATTTGATTCCATGAATTTCTTCATTGTATCCTTAATTTCTTCTGTAACCCATGAATTTTTGAGCAAGGTGTTATTCAGTTTCCATGAGTTTGAATTTCTACCCATGTTTTTTTCTGCTACTGATTTCAACTTTTATGGCTTTATGGTCCAAGAAGATTCTTTGCAATAATTCCATGGATTGGGTTTTGTTGAGACTTGCTTTATGGGCTAATATGTAGTGTACTCTGGAGAATTTTCCATGTGAGTTGGAAAAGAAGGTGTGCTTTTCTGTTGCTGGGTGAAAACATTTGTATATGTCTATCAGGTTAAATTGGTTGATTGTTGCAATAAGCTCTGTACCTTTATTGAACTTCTTTCTGGATGTCTTCCCATTGCTGAAAGTTGAGTGTTGAAGTCTCCTACTATTATTGTGGAGCAATCTTCTCATTTTTCAATGTTGTCAGCATTTATTAAACATATTTAGATACTCTAATATTGGAAGCATAAAGTTTTTATATTGTCGTATGCTCCTTATGTGTTGAACCTTTAAGCAATAAACAGTGACCATCCTTGTCCACCATGGTGGACCTTACATTGAAATCTATTTTGTCTGAGATTAATATACCACTCCTACTCTTCTTTGCATGTGATTAGTTTGTTATATATTTTTCCATCCTTTGATTTTCAGTTTGCTCATGTCTTTGAGTCTAAAGTATGTTTCTTGTAAGCAGCAGATAAACAGATCATGTTTCTTGATTCAACCTGTTACTCCCTGTATCTTTACTGGAGCATTCAATCTATTTACATTGAGTATAATTATTGATAGATGTGTGTTCAGTGCTGTCATTTTGGTGCCTTTATTTTAGTGTTGTTAACATTTTCTTTGTTCCACTTAATACTCTATCCTGTATTGTTTTTCTTTTAGGGTTTTCTTTTCATGTTTTTCAGTGTGTGTTTTGTGTCTTTTGAGACTTCTGAATTGTGTTTCTTGTTTTGGTATGTAGTTTATTAGTTTGCTTTGTGGCTACCCTGTTGTCCCACCCCAGTGTCCTAAGTTTAAACCAGTCTTTAACTTCTTTGTATCTCCTTAACTTTCTCTCCACCTGAAGTCTATGAATACAATAATATGGCCCTCTTTATAGTGTAATATCATAATTTACATGTTGAGATGTTTTTGTTTCCCTAATTTTAATATTTTAGTCTTGATTGAGCTTTGTGACTTTCCTAACTGAGTAGGACTCTGAATGCTGCATTCTGCATTGCATCATTGAGTATACGTCTGGTGTTATTGATTTTCTAAGAACTTCCTTCAATATTTCCTGCAATTTTGGTTTGGATTTTGCAAAGTCTCTAGGCTTGTGTTTATCTGAGAAAGTCCTAATTTCTCCACCATATTTGAAAGACAGTTTTGTAGGATATATTGTTCTTGGTTGGAAGGCCCCCCCCCCCCCCCAAGGCTTAGTGTGTTATCCAAATGTCTTCTAGCAAACATAGTTTTGGCTGAATAGTTGGAACTCAGTCTAATGGACTCTCCTTTATAAGTCAGTTTTGGTTTAAGCCTAGCTGCTTTTAAGAGCCTTTTCTTATGTTTTGTTTTATTAAGCTTATGTCTTGGTGTCTTTTTGAGGGGATTTACCTTTTGTGAAGTTTGATGAGCATCTTGAACGGCCATCTTCTCTTCTTTCATGATGTCTGGGGAAGTTTTCTGTCAACAACTCTTCAACAATTCTGTGTGTATTTTCTGCTATCCCTTTCTGTTCTGGAACTTCAGTTACTCATAAACTTTTCCTCTTGATAGATTCCCACAAAATTCTTAAAGATTCTTCATTTTCCTTGATTCTTTTATCTGATTTCTGCTCACCAATGCTGGTGTCAGTTGCTTTATCTACACTCTCATTAGTTCTGTCTTCCATTTCCTCAATCCTGCTCCTTTGGATTTCAATCGAATTGTCTAACTCAGTAATTTTATTATTGATCTGCTGAATTTCAGTTTGTTTTTGTTCTAGGAATTCATATAGCATGTTTAATTTTTAATTTTGTTTTCTGCACTTTGTCAAATCTTCATCCTAAGGTCTAGAAGGGATCTATGCATAATTCTTTTGTATTCTACCTCTAATAATTTCAAAAAGGCATCTTCATCTGAGAAGTTTTATTATTCTTTATTTTAGGAGTTTTCCAGAGCCATGGTGGTCTGCTTCTTTAAATGGTTAGATACTGATTGCTCTCACTGAGCCATCAGAAAGCTGTCAGCTTCTCTGGTATTGCACCAGCAGAAGCTATAGCATATCTCAGAGGAAGGATTGAGGAAGGGAGCTGCTGCCCTTGGCTTCCAGCCACCATTGCATTCTCTAGGTGTGGCTGTGTTAAGTACAGCTTCTGTGCTGAGAGAGATCCTGTCCAGTCAGACAGTTCTGCTCAGCATGGCAGTTGGCCCTAGCTGAACCTCCAGGCATGGCAGTCCTCATCTCCCAGCTGACAAAGATGGAAACCTACTTGTGCAGCCCCTCCAGAGTCACATCAGCAGATTGTAAAGCATAGCTGATGGAAGGGAGATGGGAAGGGTGCTGCTGCACTTGGCCACCAGCCACTGTTGTATTCTCTAGGTGAGACTGTCTTAAGAAGAGCTTCTCTGCTGAGAGAGATCCTATCCAGTCAGGTGCTGCTGTTCACTATGGCAACTGGTACCAGCTGGTCCCCCAGGCATGGCAGATCTACCTCCTAGCTGACAAACATGATGTCCTGCCTATGCTACCTGTCCTGTGCTGGTAGAATTTCAGAGGAGGGGGGCAAGGTGATGCTGCCCACAGCCTCCAGCTACTGTTGCATTTTCTAGGTGTGGTTGTCTTAAGTAGAGAGGCAGTGTCCACTTAGGCACTACTGCTCAGTATGGCAGCCAGGCCCAGCCAGGCTCTCAGGTACAGCAGCCCAGCCCCAGGCCATTGGATGACAAAGATGATGTCCATACCTGTAAGCCTCTCTGGATCCATGGCCACTTAAGTGGGACTGTTTGCACTTCCATTTCACCTCTGACAAAGGTAGTTGTTCCCCTTCTTGTCACCCAGTCTGATCTCACAACCTTCTTCCTTATCTTGAGGCTCCTATAATGTCCACTCTATTCTATTTACTGGTTTTTCCAGGCAATAGTTCTTAGAGCAAATTGAGTGTGACTAGTCCACCATCTCAGTCCACCTCCTCAATTTATCTGTTTTAGGATAAAAGGACAAAAGGTGGCACAAGCAACATTCCAGGGAAACTCTCTTAAGGTTGTTGTGGTCCATCCTAATCTTCTTTTAACACAGACAGAGATCAGGATTCACAACATAGGAAAATCACAAAATGGAGGACAATCACACAATACTAGGAATCATGGCCCTGTCAAACTTTTACATACATTTTTTGGTGGACACAATTCAATTGATGACACTAGAAAAACAAGAAAGTTGTTAAGGATTTCATTTTACTTGCATCCGCAATCAGCACCCATGGAAGCAGCAGTCAAGAAATTAAAAGACACATTACACTGGAAAAAATCTACTTTGAAAGATCTCTTTAAAGTGCTAAAAATCAAAATGTCGGCTTAAAGATTAAAGTGTGCCTAACCCAAACTATGCTGTTTTCTATCACCTCTTATGTATTCTAAAGATGGATATTGAAAAGGGAAGACCAAAGAAGAATTGATAACTCAGAACTGTGGTATTGGTGAAGAATATAGATATATCATGGACTGCCTGCAAAGTGAACAGATCCGTCTCAGAAGAAGTACAACCAGAGTGCTCTTTAGAAGCAAGCATGGTGAGAATACATCTCACATTCTTTGAACATGTTGTCAGGAGGGATCATTCCCTGGAAAAGGGCATCATGCTTTACAAAGTAGAGGGTCAACAAAAAAGAGGAAGACCATCAACAAGATGGGTTGACACAATGCCTCCAAAAATGGGCTCAAGCATAACGCTGACTTGTGAGGATGACACAGGGCTAGTCAGTGTTTTTTCTTTCTGTTCTTCACAGGGTTACTACAAGTCAGAACTGACTCAACAGCACCTAACAACAACACAAAATCAAGGAAAAGGGTATTATATTCTTTAAATATTATTTAACAGAAGCATATTTTAGCATATATTTTAAATACATTAAATATAAGAAATTCAGCAATGAAAATTCTTATCTGTCATAAAACTAGCTTCATTTTAGTACTTTATCTGTTTTGAAAATTAGAATGCTGAACATCTTATTAATATTAAAAACATATTTATTAAAAACATACTTAATGACTGATACCAGATATATCCATTGAATGAAGAGTTATGGAAATAGATTCACTTGATTTAGGAAAAAAAAAGTCTATATATCCTTTATACAGTTATATTGATAAGTGTAGTAAAATTTTGTAAAATTATCTCTGGGTTGAAGCATAACACATCATGTTTTTATTTCTTTTGTGTTTCCCATATTTTCTATAGCAAGCATGCTATTTCATAATAACTAAAGGCTCTCATCAATTATAAAGAAGGTAAAAATATTTCTGGGCAGTTGAAAACTACTGAGACAACAGATAATTTGCTTAATAATCTGAAATCTAATTTTTGAAATCTCATACAAAATAGAAATTATTTTTTGATGTACTCCTAGCTCCCTAATTTGAAACGTTAATAACTGTTTTGATTAGCTTCACCTCTGAGCCACTTTTCTGGTTTGTAGATAAGAGTTTCTGACCCCCCTGAGCTTAGCACATGTTTTCCCAAAGGTAGTGTCACAAGTGAGCATATTTGAATAACAGAGTAAACCAGGCCATGGAGGTAGAGAAACCCTATCAAACTTGTCTCTAATTTATTACAGTGCACCATTTAGCTGTTAAATCTAGTGGCTTCCTAGTTTGAGCTGTGGAAAGCAAGATAAAGAAAGCAAAAACGCCAGTGAAGACCATAGAAATCTGGAGGAGCTTGGCTGATGCCCCAGAACAGGATCAGCAAACATTCCTATACAGGGTGAGGTAGGACCTGTCTCAAGCTTTGTACCCTGGTGGTGTAAGGATTAAGTGCTACAGCTGCTAACCAGAAGGTTTGCAGTCGAAATCTGCCAGGTACTCCTTGGAAACTCTATAAAGCAGTTCTACTCTATTTGTAGGGTCACTATGAGTCGGAATCTTGAGACAACTGTGGGTTCGGTGTTTTGTTTTTTCAGGTTTTGTGGGCTTTTCATTCCCTGTTGTAACTTATTAACACTCTGCAGTATGAAAACAACTGGAGTCTACATGTGAATGAGTGAACTAGCTCTGGAAAATGCGCTGCTCTCAACCTTTGATGGTTGAGAAAGAACCTGCAGTATGGTTTGACAGCACTGTGGCTAAGAGCCCTTTCAGAATGAAAGCAACTTCAGCTCTGGGGCTAAGGGCCTTGGTGGACAATGGAGGAAGGTCAGAGAACAGATGTAGAGGAGTGGGCTATACTTTAGGGCCAGCACAGCAGTCCAGTGCTCAGAAATCTCACTTCTAGCCCCGGTCCTCGCAAAGTACCCAAGGCTTCTCACTAAATGCTGTGGGAGTGGGAGTGAGTGGCTTCCTACTGCAGGACCTGGGACCCCACATACCTCCACCCAGAGCCAGGCCTCCCATGACAGGGCTCAGAGTGGAAGGAAGAGTGGGGAAGCTTTCAGCCCATACCCATGTCACTGAGGAAGCTTTTTAGCCTGGGAGTAATTCTGAAGCCTGTGCCCAGGAAGGTACTAGAAGACTCCTCTCAGGACTTCTTCTCCTCTGGAAGGGACTTTAGGAGCATGTAGCAATACTTGCCCTCCAGTCCTTTAGAATACCCTCCAGGAATTCCAGAGACATGAGGAAGGGTACTCTCTTCGGACCTTGGAATTGTTTTCATGGTCGTGGAGATCAGCTGGCCACTGAAGACCATGGAGTCACCAGCATAGAGAGTAATTTTGGCAGCAGACTTAAAACTACACAGCAGAATCATCACATACAGCTACTAATACATAAATTTGGAACTTGGAGTATGCTACCGAGACCTGTTATAACTCTCCGCTTTCTCCTAGTTCATGTTCTTCTACTGTTTTCCTGATGATTTGAGCTTGGACTTTTTTTTTTTAATCCTGTTATCTAAAAGCTGTAAAAGCTGTATTTCACTAGGAACAAGACAGTCTCTGAATCTGAGGAAAACAATCACAGGAAAAAAAGTTGACCTTCTGTTTCCCAGAAAGTGTTTGCTGCTGTTTCCATGTCTAGCCCAGGATCTTTCCCAAGAACTGAGATGTCATTTAAATGAGTCAGTGTCCAGGCTCGGGAAAAGTGACAAAGATGTAGTCACCCTGCCTCAGTATATTCACACTTTACCACCTCTGGAGGATTGGAGGACAGTGAGTGCTGAGATGATCGCAGAGGAGGAGAAAGGCTTGGCCAGCCAGGGTGCCTGGCAGCCTGCCCCTGACCCACAGCCCTACTTTACCTGAAAGCTTGTGAGAAATACACACTTGCAGTTTCCAGCCTACACCATCAGAGTCAGAATCTGACTTATAGTCAAACAGCACTATTAAGTAGTATTTTCTATGTGTTCATCATATCATACCCCTTAAACTAGAGAGCAGCATACTATTTCTGTAAAGAAACACATAGTAAATATTTAGGCTTTGCAGGATGTTTGGTCTCTGTCTCAGTTGGTGCACAGTTTGCCTGTAGGATTAAAGCGACCACAGACAATGTGTCTTCCTCTTTCCATATTTTAAGGAGCCCTTTTGGCACAGTGCTTAAGAGCTCGGTTGCTAACCAAAATGCCCACAATTGAATCCACTGGCAAATCCTTGGAAGCCCTGTGGGGCAGTTCTACTCTGTCCTATAGGGTCACTATGAACCAGCAACTGCTTGACAGCAACAGGTTTGGTCCATATTTTAAAGACGTTTATGACTATTGGAAATTCTGGTCATGTAGCAGTTAATTAATACATCTGCTCATTGAAAAGTCAGCAGTTTGAATCTGCCAGGCACTCTATGGAGCAGTTCTACTCTGTTTTGTAGGTTCACTGTAAGTCCCAATCAGCTCGATGGCAGTGGGTATGTATGATTACATTGGGCCCACCAGAGCATGGCCCTGGAGCCAAAATGGTTAATAAAATAAAAGCAAAAATTACTTTTCCTAAGATAACATAATTATCCTAACATTTCTGGTGTAAGATCTGTGAAAACATGATATCTAGATTGCAGTTTATGAAATCTTAAATGGCTCGTAAACAAAATGAATTAAACACATCATCTTTTTCTGACTTGAAGTCATTGTTTCCACTAGAAATTCCATCTCTGAATTTCACTAAATTTTTTAAATCTCACCCTTAAGACTACCAGACTGCCCACTGAACTAGGGATAGGTATCACTGGTAACGATAATAACTTTTGTAAAGAGCTTCTTAGCCAGTCATAATACTGGTCCTTTCACCCACAGATGTAGAACATCTGAAATACCTACATACCCGCCTGTTCCCTTTGTCATTTTAATGGTACTTCTCTGGATTCAGAAGCAAGAACCATGAAAATGAATCTCTTGGGTTGTCTGGGTTTCCAAACCTGAGTTTGAAGAGATTAATTCATTTGTCATGTCTCACACTATTTTTTTCTTTTTTCTTTTTTATGATGAGCAGTAGATTATGAAGCAATCAGGAAAACAGAACTAAAAAGAACATGTGTGCTATTCCTGCCACGTTCTTGGCTTATACTGTGTCTGGAAGTCACAGAACTACATACAACGTTTAGGGCTCAGATATCTAATCACCATAGATATTCTAATTCCATCTGTTTGTGGCTTGCACAGTAACCAAGGGATACTTTATTACTTATCAATGAATTTCACTTGAAACTCCAGCCATAGAACCGTTGAAAAGATGGAAACATGGTCTTCCATGAAAGCACACATTTTAGACCCCATTAAAACACAGAACAGAAAATGTAAAAAGCTGCTGTCCCAAATTTCTTCTTCAGTTTCACTGTGGGAACAAAGCACTGCTGAACAAAGCACTGAACTTAAACAATAATGTTTACAGGGAAGAGAAATGATCAGAGGCAGGAAGGCACCACAGTAAATGATAACCCTTCATCTTTGGAGAGATTCCATTTGCTTGAGCTATCTAGGGGTTCTGGTGGTGCAGTGGCTAAGCACTCAGCTGCTAACAAAAATGTCAGTTGTTTGAACCTAACAGATGCTCTACAGGAGAAAGATGGTGCAGTCTGCTTCTGTAAAGATTTTCAGCAGCAGAAACCCTGTCAGGCAGTTCTACTCTGCCCCATCCTATGAGTCAGAATTTCCTCAATGGCATTTTTTTTTTGAATGTTTTAACTGTGCTTTATGTGAAAGTTTCTTATATAAAAACTCACACACACATTATTATGTGACCCTACTTGCTCTGCCCAGTGTGACAAGACACTCCCCCCCTGTGGCCATTCAACCAGCTTCTGTTCTCCTCTGCCATCTCATCTGGCCTTCAGACAGCAGCTTCTCAGACTCCTGTATCTGCCTAAGTCAAGAAGAATACTCTTGACCAGTTTTATTTTAGGTTTTATGGACCAGTTCAGTCTTTGTCTGAAATGTTGGCTTTGGGAATAATTTCAGTTCTGGAGTTACAGAGAGTCTGGGGGCCATGTCTTCTAGGAACCCTCCAGTATGTCATACCAACAAGTCTGTTTTGTTTTTGTTTTTGTTTTTTTCTTACTAAATTTTTAGTTCTATTCCCCACATTTCTCCTACTCCATGCAGAACTCTTTGACTCTTTGTTGAGTTCCTTGTCAAGGCAGTCATTGGTGGCAGCCAGGCACCATCTAGTTCTTCCTGTCTCGTGTCAGTGCAGTCTTTGGTTTATGTGGCCCTTTGTGTCTCTAGGGCTTGTTTTTTCCTTATTTCTTCAATGTTCTTAATTCTCTTTTTCTTCAGATAGATTGGGACCAATTGGTGGTTCTTAGACAGCTGCTTGCTAGCTTTTAGGACACTAGATGCCACTCACCAAAGTAGGGTGCACAACAGTTTCTTAATAAAATTTATGTCAGTTGGCCCAGATGTCCCCTGAAACCATGGGCCTTGTATCCCTTTCCCTGTTAGTTTGTTCCTCAAAGTGTTTGGTTTTATTTAGGAATTTCTTAGCTTTTGGTTTACTCTGGCTGTGCTGACTTCTGTACTGTGTTTTGTCCTTCTCTTCAGCTAAAATAATTCTTGTCTGGTGTCTAATTGGTGAGTACCCTTATCCCTCCCTTCTCAGCATGGTAACAATCGAAGACTATTTTATTTTGTGTATAAATTCTTTCTTAAATCCTTGTAATAGTGATCTCATACAATATTTGTTCTTTTGAGACTAATTTCATTCAGCATAATTCATGACAGTCTTCCATCTTATGAAATATTTCACAAATTCACCACTGTTCTTTACCATTGCATAGTATCTCACTGTGTGAATATACCGTAATTTGTATATCGATTCATCTGTTGATGGACACCTAGGATGGATCTATCTTTTTGCTATTGTGAACCATACTGCAGTGAGCATTGGTGTGAATGTATCTGTGTGACAGCTCTTACATCTGTAGGCTATATTCCCAGGAGTGGGATTGCTGAAACTTTTGTTACTTTCATTTGTAGCTTTTTAAGGAGACACCAAATCAATTTCCAATGTGATTGTACCATTTTGGAATCCCACCAGCAGTATATAAGTGTTCCAGTCTCTCTACAGCCTCTCCAACATTTATTGTTCTGTGGTTTTGATTCATCTCAGCCTTGTTAGGGTGAAATGGTATCTCATTGTAGTCTTGATTTCAGTTTCTCTAATAACTAATATATCTGTCAGCCACCTGTCTTATTTGGTGAAATCTTATTTGGTGAAATGCCTCTTCATGTTCTTAGCCCTTTTTTCAATTGGTTTCTTTCTTGTTTTGCAGTATTTTGTAAATTTTAAAGATTAGATATTGATCAGGTTTGTTGTCTTCAAATTTTTTCCCAGCCTGTAGGTTGTCTTTTTACTAATTTAGGGAAGTGTTTTGATGGCACTTGGCTTGGCTTGGATGAGTGTAACTGTTTCATTATTAGAAGCACCCACTTATCTGGTTTTTATTCTGGTGTTTGTACATTGTTAATTGTGGAACAATTAATTAATTGTTAATAATGTTTGATATTGTGTCTATGCTGTGTATTAGGGCTCCTAGTGTTGTGCTTATTTTTTCTTCTAGATTTCTTCTAGATTTATTTTTTCTGCTAGATTGTCGTTCTAGATTTTACTTAGGTCCTTGATCTATTTTCAGTGAGTTTTTGTGTGTAGTGTTAGATATGGGTCTCATTTCAATTGTTTGCAGATAGATGTCCAGTTGTGCCAATAAGGCTTGTTAAAGAGACTGTCTTCCACAATTAATGGATGTGGTATTTGTCAAATATCCACTGCCCGTAGGTGAATGACTTCTTTTGTCTGGATTCTCAGTGCTGTTCTGTTTGTCTATGTATTTGTTTTTGTAGCACTATCAGGATCTTTTGACTACTGTGGTGGTATCTGTAGGTTCTAAAGTCAGGTAGGGTGATGACTCCCATGTTATTCTTCTGCAGTAATACTTTACTTATCCGAATCCTCTTCCCTTTCCATATGAAGTTGGTGATGTTTTCTCTCCATTTCCTTAAAAAATGCCATTGGAATTTGATCAGGATTGCATGGTATCTGTAGATTGCTTTGAGTAGAATAGACATTTTTACAATGTTGAATCTTTCTATCAAAGAGCACAGTATGTTTTTCCACTTACGGAGGTCTCTCAAGACAAAGAATTTTTATTTAGATAAAGGAAAAAAAAACTCAAGGTGAAATGTAGTTATTTTTCTCTCTAAGGGAACTTTTTTCAAAAGATCATATGAAGAGACACAAGAGGCTAAAAAATAAGCAAGAGGTTAGTAGTCATCAAGTGCAACAGAAAATGAAGCAGATGTAGCAGTTCTAATAATCAGAGAAAATATAACTTATGGGATATATTTCATATTAGTAAAGAAAGCAATTTGCCAAACGTAGCTCAGTTGTCTAACAATACAGTTTCATGTAGAGCCAAGCCAAGCCAAGGACAGACAGGAGAAGATGACAAGCCAAAGTGAATGAGAGATATAAATTGAGAGGGTCAGTAAGGGCTTGGAGGATTTGAACAGCATGGTGGACAAACCCAGTAAGACTGATTGGTTGATTGATCAGTTGGTGGGGTAGGACTTGCTCCTAATACACTCACTGTGACAGGCATGGTAGGGGCTACAACATACAGGGTTTTATATGTTTGAGGAGGTTACAGCTTTCACAGTGAGTAAAAATTTAGTCTGTGACGTAGTCTTTTGGGATAAAGAAACATAACATGCTAGAGCGATTATTTTCTTCCACTTCACAAATTATATCTTTTTCACATGATATTTGAACATAGAAGGAATCCAGGAGACTAGAGGTCGGGAGACCTGCTTAAGACTTTTCAAATTGTGTGGACATGCATGAATCATATGGTGGAAGAGATAAACAGTGCTTTGCAAGAAAATGTGACAACAGCATTATACAAAGGGTTTTGGTTTTCCGCCAAGTTCAGTAGAAATACGTCTGTTACTGAAAGTTTGGTCCAGGAAGCTGAGCAGGGCAGTGAAGGAAATTCCTGAATTATCTAAGGCCAGAAATTGAGAGATATGAACGCCCAAAGGGCCTCGCCACATAAGGGTGTTCCTCTCACATCCTTTTCCCCTCCCTTCCCCTCCCTGTCCTCCCCTCCCTGGCCTTCTCTCTTTGTCCATCGTCTCCTCCCCTCATGTCCCCTTCCCACACATGTATTCTCTTCCATTCCTTCCCCTGTTCTCACCTCTCCTCTCTTCCCCTGCCCTTTCCCTCCCTACCTTCCTTTCTCCTACTTCATTCTACAACACATTTTAATTCTATGGACCAATTTCAACCACAAAGGAAGACTGTTAAGTCAGTAATGACAAACTTCAAATAAAAACCCAACAAGTAGAATTTATTGAAGGGCAACAACGTAACAGCTTGAGGGTGAATCCCATTGCTGACCCTCTGGAGAGTCAGCAGAGAATACTGTGTGTGGAGACACTAGATGAAGAGCCTTCTCTCCAGTCAAGATTCTGGGGCTAATGGTCAGCCTAGGGAGTATCAGGACCTTCCCCTCTATTTTGCCACTTTCTGCACTTTTGACTGTTTCCCCATCCAGCATGTCCTCCTTCAAAGTCGGTGGATATGAAGATGTGAAGGGCAAACCAACCAGTTTTGTTCCCTTTAAGCAGCGGCAATGTCAAAATGTAATTCAGGAAAACCTGTTTCTTTTTTTTAAATTAATTTTATCTCTACTATCTTTATCTCCTCTTACCAAATATATGCAAGAATTGCCTGAGAAATTGATGTGTTAAATGCTGAAGTATAAATACGTGTTCTAAGTCTTAGTTTAATGTTTAAATATTATTTGATAGAAATACAAATGTATTTTTCATTGTACTATATATAATTCTTTGCCAGTGATTATATTTGAAAGGTTTACCTATCATTTAAGACAGCTTAGTTAGCAGATAGCAAAGGACATCAAGAGAAATCACCTCAATTTCACAACATTTTGGAAAAGACAAAAACTAAAGACATTAAAAATCAGCAATTGCCAAGGATTTCAGATGAAGAGAAGAGAGATGAATAAGTGCATCACAAAATAATTTAGTGGCAGTAAAATTATTCTGTATGGTGCTATAATGGTAGACATGTGACTGTAGCCTTGGAGGCATAATGGTTAAGAGCTCTGCTGCAACCGAAAGGCCTCCAGTTTGAACACACCAGCTACTCCTCTGAAGAAAGATGTGACGGTTGGCTTCTGTGGTAGTTTAATTACTTTTGTGTGTGATCTTTCTAACCATGATCTCATAACTTCCACCCAGGTGATTAAACAGGACTGTCTGATAGGGTAAATGTGGTCTACCAAGGGGATTGGTCAGTTTTACCCTAAAAGACAGTCAGTTCCAGAGCAGAGAGGAGGAGCTTGCCATCACCAAGGAAGAAAGGATCAACAGAATAGATTCAGCAACAGAGACTTGGTAGCAGAAGATGGCACGGAGAGAGAAAGCTGAGGCCTTTGGGCATAGATGGAGGGCAAGCGAGAGGTGTGCCTGCAAGGACGGCTGAGAAAACTCCATTCTAATAGAAGAACTGTCTTAAGTGTTACTGAGCCTGAACTGTAGTTACTTCCCTAATAAACTCCCTGATTGTGAGTATGACTCCTGAGTTCTGCGTGGCCACTGCAATGAATTGTCAATACCAACAGAGAGTGCTGTAGAGGGATGGCTGCAGTCAGACTTCTTAAAAAACGGTGGAAAGAGGATTCATGTCTGACTCCCACCTCACAGGAGTCAGCCTTCGGCTCTTGATCTTGATTCTTCTTCCCTGTCATGAAGCTGGAGGAGTTCAGACACCACCGTCATGCTGTTTTTACAATTCATGCCAGAAGTGGGATTCTTTGAAATGGCTCCAGGCTCTTGAAATGTCAGAAACTGTTGCCGAGAGAAAAACTTCAAGCCTTAAACCACAAACCAGAACTTTATCCTGGAAGTTTTCTCAGAACCAAATAACACTTTAGTTAGCTTAATTAGTAAAGCATGTCTGTCGTCTGCATTAAGCTCTTTCAAAGATTTCTCTGTGTAGGATCAAACTGACAATATCATCTCAAAGATTAGATGAGAAGCTTAGGAGGCGAGAGTATATGTTAATAGTAGAATAAGTTGGCAAAGGATAGCAAGAAAAATTATATGACTTAAAAATGTAAACAATGTCACTGAATTATACATGTGGAGTTTGTTGGGATGGTATATATCCTGCATTGTATATTACCACCAATAAGTAAATGAATAAATTATTTTTAAAGTGCCTTTTCATAGCAAAGTGAAAATTCTGAGCCAAGAACAATGAAAGCAGAATTTGTTGAGTGCTTGAAATTTGACAATAAAATAAAAACATTATTATATCACTTACTTTTCAGAAAAAACTGTAAGGAAATATTCCCATTGTATAGATTTGGAAACAACCTCTGAGGGTTGAAGTAACTTGCTCAGTCCCATAGCTATTAAGTGGCTGAGCCCAGAATTCCAGAACGGTGGACTTCAAAAACGTATGTTTATTTCTAGACCAGTTCTGTTTCTTGGCAACCCTGTGTGGGCCAGAGTAGGATTGTGCTGCATGGGGTTTTCAGTAGCTGATTTTTTTGAAAGTAGGATCACTTAGCCTTTTTTCCAAAATGCCTCTGGGTGGACTTGCACCTCTAATTTTTCCATCAGCAGCTGAGTGTGCTAACCACTTGCACTACACAGAGACAGCTTATTTCCAGAAGGGAGTCGGAATTACAGGAATGAGAAAGAAATCTGAAGCCTTTGGGAGCTCTAAAGTTTTGTTCTTGCTTCTTTGTATAAAGCACTAATTTGAAAGACATTAAAGGTTTGTTTTATTTTAGTTTTATAAATTCTAGGAAGATGATTATGGAGCGATTTCTGTGATTTTCCTCTCTCACTACTTTGAGTTAAATCGGAGGAACATGTTGTCGCTAGTTGCCATCAAGTTAGTTACAACTCATGATGACCTCATATGTGGACAGTAGAACTGCTCACAGAGTTTTCAACACTAACCTTTCAGAAGAAAATCGCTAGGGCTGTCATCTGAGATGCGCTGGGTAGGTCTAAATCACCAACCTTTGGCTAATAGTTGAGGGCTTAACCGATTGCACCACCGAGGGACTCCATAACCATTGTCATCAAGTTGATTCTGACTCAGCCACTGTATAGGACAGAGTACGACTGTCCTACAGGGTTCTCCAAGAGTGGCTGGTAGAGCTGAACTGCAGACATTTTGGTTAGTAGCCAAACATGTGCCCATTTGCTACCAAGGCTCCAAGAACTCCTTAAGTATAGTATATTTGCTTACTATTGCCTTTTGTAAACCCTGGTGACACAGTGGTTAAGTGCTTCATCTGCTAACCAAAAGGTCAGCAGTTTGAATCTGCCAGTTGGCCCCTCGAAACGGTGTGGAGCAGTTCTACTCTGTCTTACAGAGTCGCCATGAGTCAGAATCGACTCGACAGCAGTGCGTATTGCCTTTCACCCTTTGTGCCAAATCACTGGGTCACACTTTAAAGAAAATAAAAAAGAAAGAGGGATGTAGGGAAGGAAAGGTAAAAAAAGGAAGGGAAATAATATTGGTTCAGTAATTGTAACAACTGTAACACACCAATCCAAGATTTAATAATAGGAGACTGTGCAAAAGGGACACCGGGTTCATTCTGATCTGAACCCATGATGAGAATTTACGTTTGTAACAAAATGTTAATGCTGTTGGTTAGAGACCAATTCTGACAGCCACTAACAGAGCAGTGGTTTCTAAAAATTATTATACTTAAGAATCATCCGTGGATCTTATTAAAATGTGGATTCTGATTCAGCATATCTGGGATGGAAATACAAATTTGAAGCAGAGGTTTAAATCAGAAGGAAGCGCTGATCAGGCTCTGTGTATGTTCTGTAAACTTAAAACTTCTCTAAAAATACAGTATATTAACAATAATAATAACAAAGCATTTTTGCTCGTAGGCTTTTTCTGTATCAGGAGACAACGATGACAGGCTTTTCAACATGAAGCAGAAGGATGTTAGAATTATGTGTATGTGTGTGTCATTAGGAACCCCTGGTGGTATAGTTGTTAAGTGCTAAAAGGTCGGTAGTTCAAATCCACCAAGCACTTCCTGGAAACTATGGGGCAGTTCTACACTGATCCGTAGAGTTACCATGAGTTGGAATTGATTTGATGGAAACGGCTTTGGCTGTGTTTGTAGGTGTCTGTGTATATATTTGTGTGACTATCTGCATGTTTGTGTGGTGGGTATGTTTGTGGGTACATGTCTATATTTGCATGTGGAGGGCAAACCTACTTGTTCATATTAAGGTAAATTTTTTAAATGTATTTTGCTGAAGGATTAGCTGTATTTGTTCCTAAACCATGAGTGTTTGTTTCAAATGTCTTGTAGTGTTGGCACAAGAAAAGTAGAGCACTTTATCCTCACAGTAGCCTGTTCTTTTTGTTACAGCCCTTAACAGGTGTTCAATTTGGGAAACAGGCTGATTTGGAAATGACCATCATGTGCTGTACCCAACTCTGAGCCACAGGTTTGTGCAGTCAGATACCAATGATTAGCTGTGTCCAATTACCTAAATAAACTGAAAAGACTTTGCTCACAAAGTGGTGATAAATGGTTCTGTGGTAATTACACAACAGTATCTTCACATCACACCAACTGGACATGTTAAATCCTTCACCGAATGTTTTAGTCAGCTAGGGCTGCTCTAACAGAAACACTACAGAGTGGATGGCTTTAACAAAGGAAAGTTTATTCTTACACAGTCCGGTAGGCTGTGAGTCCAAATTCAGGATGTCTGCTCCAGGGGAAGGTTTTCACCCTTGTCGGCACTGGAGGAAAGTCCGGTATTGTATCAGTCTTTGTCCAGGGAGCATCTTGGTGCAGGAACCTCAGGTCTGAAGGACGCACTCTTCTCCCAGTGCTGTTTGCGTGATGGTGTGAGGTTCCCAGTTCTCAGCCTGCTTCCTTCTCCTTTTGTCTCTTGCAGGATGAAAGGATTAAGCGTGGGGCAAGTCATACTCCAGGAAAACTCCCTCTACAGTGGAGCAGGGAGGTGATCTTCTGAAGGGATTTACAGTCCCACCCTAATTTAACATACAGCACAGCAAAACCACAAAATGGAAGACAATCACAAGATACTAGGAATCATGGCCCAGCCACATGGCTACACCTATTTTGGGGGGGACACAATTCAATCTATGAAGCAGAATATCAATCATGCAATTTAGAAGATGCAGGGAATTCAGCTGTGAACACAAGACACAGATGACAGGATCTGGATCATGATGCAATGTCTGGACACCCCAAGCAGGTCTGGGTCTCTGCAACCTTGGACACTGGAACTGCAAGCCCTCTGCATACTATGTTCCCATGGCAGAGCACTGAAAGGCAGTGCAGAGTGTCACCAATACAACACAGCATGGCAGTTCACTGCACCAACCTCCCCAGATCTAAGTTTAGGGACACCTCAGAAGATAGGAGTGATAATCTGCTTCCAAGAAATCACCTGCTGGAGATTCTATGAAGTACAGTTCTGCTCTGACATACATGGAGTTACCATGAATTGGAGCTAATTCCACAGCAGTTGTGGTCATCAAATTTATCTATTTCCTTTTTTTTCAAGAGTTGTTCATAAAAAAGTACCACATTTTAACTTTTTTACCCCTAGAACCAAAGCAGATAAATTTGATGACCACAAATGCAGGTTCTGCCATATACTTTTGAGATGTTATGAAATATATTTTAAAAAGTTCACAATAAATGTATTTCAGCATTTATTAGAACAGATAAGTAATAAAGTAGAAAGGAAGACCAAGCTGCTACTTCTTAAAGGCTGAGCCAAGATTCCACACAAGTTTGTCCAGCTTCCAAGGAGCAACGTAGCAGCCAAGCCTACTCTACCCACAACCTATGAAACATTTATGCATAGGGTGATAAAAACAAATCCCAGACAGAAATCTCATAATTTCAGAATTAGACAAATTTCAAATACACATACTAAAAGTACTTACATTTTCACTGAGATTTATGAAGTAATTGCTGACATTTACAATCATACCTAGTATCAGAGAACAAAGCCTCACACATGATTTTGTCCAGACTTAAGCCAAATGTGCACTAAGAACTTGAGTCCAGTAGGAATAATAGGCAGTCTGCAGAAAGGAAATGCATGCTACCTTGCAGATAAGAGTTACAATGGAAAAGGAATTTCATGGTTTCTAAAATAGATGAGCACTATCTCCAAATACAGGCTGAAACATAGTGAAGTGGTTTTTTGTTTGTTTTTTTTTCAGTGAGTAAGTATGAGACTTAGGAATCTGAAATGCAATGCCAAAGCCAAGTGCCGTCGAGTTGGCAATGGGATATTCAAATATTAAGTGTGTGGAACATTTGGATTCTGATCCACCCTCCTCCCCTTTTCTTAGTTGACAAATTCCACAAGCCATGGAGTTTTAAACACTGAGTTTGCAGCCACAGTAGGGACAGATATTTAAGGAGTAATATCTCATATTCCCATGTTAAGGCTATTGTTCAAGCCGAGCGATGGAAATATGTAGAGACCACTAATCCGTTTTGCAGCTTCTATATGCAATAAGTTCCTGTTTCCCTGATTTAAATAATGTAGAACATAATAAGGAAGATACTATTTACTTTAAAAACAATGGAATCTCTGCTGGCATAGTAAGTTAAGTGCTACGTCTGCTAACCAAAAGGTCAGCGGTTCAAATCCACCAGGCATTCCTTGGAAACTCTACAGGACAGTTCTACTCTGATGTCTAAGGTCATTAAGAGTCAGACCTGACTAGATGGCAGTGGGTTTAAAAATAATGGTTTTATATTGAATTCAGTGAAAAAGAAAAAAATTAAATTGAATCTCATCTCTGTTCTCTCAACTTGCACAGAAATAGTTACGGGAAAGAGGATTGGAGCAAAGGTACCTGACAGTGATGTTCATGTTCTTCAAAGGCTGTTCAGCAGTAAAAGTTCTCTTGGGGACATCTAGCTCAACTGGCACGACATAGTTCCTGAAGGCAGTGTTCTGTACTCTACTTTGTTGAACAGTGTCTGGGGTCTCAAAAGCCTGTAAGCAGCTAAGATACTCAATTGGTATCACCGCTTCAAAAACAAGGGAGAAGAAACTAAAGACACAAGGGAAAAAATTAGTCCGAAAGACTAATGAACCACAACAACCACAGCCTCCAGAAGACTGAGGCTAGTACAACTAAATGGTGCCCAGCTACTACCATTGACCGCTCCAGCAAGGATCACAACGAAGTCCTGGACAGAGTTGGAGAAAAACGTAGAACGAAATTCTAGTCACAAAAGAAGACCAGATTTACTGTCCTGACAGACTGGAGATAACCAGAGAGCCTGGCCACTGGACACCTTTGTAACTCAGGAATGAACTCACTACTGAGGTTCACTCTTCAGCTAAAGATTAGACAGGCCAACAAAACAAAATGAGACTAAAGAGGCACACCAGCCCAGGGTCAAGGAGCAGAAAGCACCAGAAGATAGGGACGCTGATAACAGGGAACCTAACGACGAGAAGGAAGAGTGCTGACATGTCATAAGATTATTAACAAATACCACAAAACTGAACTGTTAAATGAGAGTTAGTTTGTTCTGTAAACCTTCATTTACAGTACGAAAAAAGAAAATATGTGATTCCAAAAATAATTGTGCATATGCTCAAATAAGATGTCTTGAGAAGAGCTTAAATAAAAATAGCGACATGTACACATGTTTAAGGAATAAGAAATCCGTTTACAACTAAGTTCATCCCACAAAATGTACGCTGACATGCACATAAAAATGTTGAACTGTTTGCCCTCTTATTCTTCCTCATTGGAAAGGAAATATTAAGATAAGCTTTTCCAAAGATTCCTATTCTATCATTAATTGACACTTGGATTAGAAGGGCCCTTGAGGGGCCTAGTGCTGCCCCTAGCCTGTTTCCCTCCTCCCTGCAAGGCCTAACCTAGTGTAACCCACTCACTCTACATACAATCCAAAAATGAACAAGACAAAAGAGCGAAGGTTATCATCTAAACTGGACAAAAAACAATCAACATTGCCCTTGCGCAAACTGCCAAGCGGTGACCTCTCCCTGGGACCATAGCCACTGCTGGTTCTGCTGCTTGAGGGCAACAGTGACCTCTACTAGTGCCAAGCCTGATGATACCACCCTAAAGGCGGAACAAACTGCACCCTCTCCTGGAAGGACTAAGACAGCCTCTCGCAGAGCTTCACAACCTGGCCCATCTGATAAACGACAACTTGTCAATGGCCCCTTGGCCAATGAGTGTGTGTTTATCCAGACTAGTTGTGGCCCCCAAGCTCCCCCAAGAAGGAGCTGCATGCTTCAAAGTGACATGAAAAATAAAGGAGAGGCTGAAGTGTTTAATGTCAATGATTTCTATCCTGTAAGGGACACTACCTTGTCAGGGAAAGATTCTGAAGGACTATATTATTATCAGCTCTTTCTCCACATGTATTCAATAAATGGGCTTTAGGATCCTGCTGGAGTTCTGGAAGGGTTGCACATCTCCAAACACAGAACTCAAACACAGATGTCAGCACATGGGGCTAGGTTTTATCAGGAGTCACAAGGCTGTGAAGATGAGGAGATACCTTATCATCTCAGCAAAGGACCTCACAGCATCTGCTCAGTCCTTACAGGACTACCTTCCATCACCTCAAATGATAAGAGTAGGAAGTTAGGAAGGTGAAGGTGTTGAACGTGCATTTGTTGTCTCTTGCATACAGCTACTGTTCAGCAGCGTCTCCTCAGGTTCTTAAACCATCTGGGTGGCTGAGATGGTTGGTTTCATGCAACAGACTGTAAAATTTAATTTGAAGGTCTTGTGCCCACTGTGTCATGCCAAATCACTAGTCTCTCTCTGCTCAGATGTTAAACTGCCTGTTTTTCAACTGAAAACTAAAGCCTTTTAGGTGACTTTTCAAAACATCAGTTCTGAACATCCTGTTAAATCCCACAAAGTCTCAATCTTTTCATCTTTAAGTGTACCATTTTCTTAAATTAAAGAAAACTGAGCTATAGCATTTACATTTCAAAGTTGACAGAGGAACATTTATTTAGCCCTGAAGACTATGTACCCAAAGGGTTATTCAATTCTCAAACATACCTACTTCCAGGAAGAGTGCATTTCTAAGGTAAAACCAGAATAATTAGAGCATTTTTGTTCTGAGAGGCATAAACACTGGAGAGTCCTTGGAAAGATACCCATTGTCTCTGTCCAGTCTTTGAAGGGACATCAGCAAAAAGACTGCAGGCAACCTAAGATGCCAATTGCTGCTCAGGAAACTTCTAACACTCTGACTGACGGTGAGTCCAGGGGCTGCTTTCTAGTGCCTCAGCTAGGACAGACTGTGCATCCAGAGAGCTGTCGATCAGATGTTGTAGGAGAGTCTGTGCAAGAGTGTACTTACACAGGAAGGCAAAAGCTGAAATTGCTTTAAACAGTTTTTGTTACAAAGATTTTAATCTTTTTCTTCTTGCTCCTCTTTTAAATAAAAAGACAAAAGGACTAGAGCTCCTTGAACAATGCTGTAATGGCAGTCCACAGACCTGGTCCCTAGTCCTTAAGTCAGAGTTCAGCATTGTCAGACTGCACTACCCAAAACCCCATTGCTGTTGAGTCAACTCCAGTTCATAGTAACCCCATAGGATGGAATAGAACTGCCCCACAGAGTTAACAGGGAGCATCTGATGGACTCGAACTGCTAACCATTTGGTTAGCAGTTGTAGCACTTAACCATTATGCTGCCATGCAGAACCAATGGTTAATGAGGCTAAAATGTTTTCTAACCACAGCTTCCAAAACTCGGCACACCACAACCGCAACCCATCTTTAAGGAAACAATCAGAACGAAAGCATTCAGATAGAGTGGTCTAAGGCATGTTATTGGCCACGCATTCACATGTTTGTGGAACAAACTCCCGTCTCTCTCTCTTGCCCTTTAGATTACATTTCCAAAAACACCTTAACTCACTTTAAACATTTTCCATCTTTTAAATTCTATTTCGACTTCACTTGCAATTCTGAAATTCAGGACTATTAGAAACTTAAAAAATAGGAAGTGTGATTTCCTGTACTTGTGATCTTTCTGGGGGTTTTCAATTATACAGAACTCAGGAGTATCTGGAATGGGAAAGTGCAGAGTATAGACAGAAAGAGAATCTTCCCATCCTTCAGATTTCCCCTTTGACAGAAGGGGAGAAGTAAAACCTTTAATACAATTAAACAATTAATTGAGCTGGTATCTCTTCTGCTAAGAGGAGCCTGTCATCCCAACGCTGACTAGCAGACTGCTGTGGCCTCTTTAGATGAGGTACAGAGCCACAGCACCTGGGGAGCCCCATTAGCACCAGTCTTGTGATCCTTTGATTCAGAATCTGTCATATTTGAGTGTGTAAAAGTAGGGTAAGCATTGTTAACAGAGTTCCCCAAATGACAGCCCAGTTCCTAGTTTCCACTTGAGGAATACTGTACACACACACAGAAGATGCCTGCAAAGGCCTAAGTTTGAAGCCTTTTGAGGAGAATGTTCACAACTGTTTGCTAAGATTCCAGTCCAGTCTTTGGGAAAAAAGAGACTCCTGCTTTGCCCCGGCATTTCACGATCTGAGGGTGGCAGCAGTCATCTGGCACACTGAAAGGGTCTGGGGTTATCTTCCATCAACAGTCTGTCCCAGGCGATGGACTATGGAAAACAGAAGATGACAGATTGCAAGTCTTAGGTTTCTCACCTCATGTAAATCTAGACCCACACAGCGAGTTCCACACATGGTGCTCACGAATTCCTCCGGGTTGACTAACAGAGATTCATTCACTTTTTTTTTTTTTTTTTTAAATTGTGACTAACTGAAAGTATACAGTCCAAATTAATTTTGCATGCCTGCCTATCTGCAGCTCCTTTTGCTTTCCTTGCCCGGTGATAGCACACCTCCGTTTCATTCTATGCTTGTTGTATCCTCTTAACAAACTCCCGTCCTCTCCTCTCCACCCTCTTCTCTCCCTTCTAGAAAGAGACCAGTAGGACAGCATCCTATGAATGCACAGAACCATAAAGTACACACACCATATGGTCACATTGTGTCAGGGGTTCACTTTTTAACATGCAGTTTAGATGAGGGTCCTGGACCTCTGCTTGGGTTGTGCGCTCACCCACCTGCAGACCCTGCCACCTCTCATCAGGGCTTCTTACCTGTACCCATTCTCCATGGCCTTGCTGTCAGCTCGCTCAGGAACCCAGGAATAGCTATCAGATGCACTTAGGGTTTTTTCCTCCTTCTTCTCCATCCTCTTTGCCTTCTGCTTGTGGTAGACCAGTAACCCTAATGCTAGAGCCAGCAATAGTAAAATAGCCATCACTGTGCCCAGGATGTAGAATAGAAGTAGTTTCTGCCCATTAGTGCTCTCTTCATTTTGTTTGGCCATGAGATCCTCATCAGCAGACTCAGCACGACCAGCAGAAGTCATGGGGTGGCTGGTGCTGGGCTCCACCCTTATGTTGGAGGACCCATTGGAGACTAGGATCTTGGGTGGAGCACGAGTAATGAGGATGCTGGAGGTCAAGGAGGTAGATGCCTCCTCAGAGATGGCCTCAGTGCCCCTGGGTGGAGTGGGCATTACAGCAGAAGGGGCAATCCTTCCCTGGTCCCCTCCCGGGGACTCAGGTCCCTCTGTGGACTGTCCAGGTGAGATGTGTCCAGGGATACAGGAGCCATTGGGGGCCAGCTCCCAGCCTGGCAGGCAGCCACAGTGGAAGGAGCCTGGCACATTAAAGCACAGGCCCTCGCAGGGGCTGGACCCTTGGTCTATGCACTCATCCACATCCTGGCACTGAGTGCCATCCTCCCCAACCACTGTATAACCCACCTCACAGGAGCAGTGGAAAGAACCATTGGTGTTGGTGCATACCTGGGCACAGGGGTTTTGGCCTGGGGCGCATTCATCCAAGTCCTGACAAGTGCCTTCAGCAGGCTCATACCCTATCCAGCAGGCACAAAGGTAGCTCCCGGGCATGTTGATGCACTCCTGGGTACAGGGGAATGCCTGGCACTCATCAATATCATTGCAGTCCAGCATATTTAGGTCTAGCTGGTAGCCTGCAGGACAGTGGCATGTATAACTTTTCCAGAGGGGATCAGGTTTGCATACGGCCTCACCTTTGCAGGGGCTGGACCCACAGGGGTTTCGGGAGGCACAGGTCACCAGGTCATCCAGCAGCCAGAACCCTGGCCGGCAACCACAGCGGAAGGAACCCTCACCCCCCTCGAAGCAGTCCTGCTGGCAGCCCCCATTGTTAAAACCGCAGCCGAGTTCGGAGATGACACAGAGGGGGCCCGAGGTGCCCCAGTCAAACACATTGGCATCTTTCTGTTTGCACAGGAAATAATTACTCCCATCCTTGCCCGCATCCCCACAGGTCACAGTGGCCATGGAGCCAAAGGGCACAGCCTCCAGGGAGGAGCTGGTGACCTGGAAGGGGGTGTTATAGATAACCTGGCCTGGACCCCCCAGGGCTAGGGGCCGGCACATGCCTTTGAAGCTGAACTTGCACACAAAGCCCTCAGTCTTCCTTCCCGGGGAGCCAGGGCTTCCACAAGGGCCCTCTGCCCACTTGGAGAGCTGGCTGGTCGGGGGCAGTGGGGACAAGTCAAGCATCAGGGACACGCAGCGCTTGGAGAGACATGTATTCTTCAGCTCCTTTTGCCAGTTGGCATATGGAGTGTCATCCCCACCACCAATCCAGCTGAAGCCCTTTAGCGTCAGGTTCTGGTCCAGGCATCTGCCTCTCTCCCTGTGCAGCCCAATCCAGAACTTGCCTGTGCGTGCAGTCAGTGACTCCTCAGACTGAAGAAGCCGGCCTAGGGCCTCCTGGATGTGCCGGGCCTCCTCAGCACTCCTCACAGTGGCCAGGTTGCCTCCATTGGTCTGGCAGCTGAGCTGGGCTTCATCTGCACTCAGCTTGCCCCAGTGTGCTGTGTAGCATGCAGTGCCCCCACACACCACTGCCTGACCCATAGTCCCAGGTCCGGGACGGCCCAGAAGCAGCAACAGCAGCATAAGCAAGGAGATGCCAGTGAAAGTGGCCATTCAGTTGTAATCTGGGCTCCCAGCAGAGCTTGGTCAGAAGCTATGAGCTTGTCTACGGTGTCTCTGGGGCAGAGAAGGACACAAAAGACTGCAGGCTCGTCACGTCCCCCTGACCCAAAGCACATCCTGTGCCTGCTGTACTTCTTACTTCTCACCGGATACGGGGGCTTCCTGGAGTGAGTAGTTTTCTGACTCCTGTTGCCTTCATCACAGTTTTGTTGTTCATAAAAGGAGGCAGGCGGCTTGCTCTGTCCCCAGCAAGGGCTTTGGAAACAGTGCACCGCAGGTAGAAATTTACAGTTCTGTTTTGCTTCATTCTCTTTCCCATCTGCATGTGGGACTTCAGTGGCATGCTTCTGAGCGAGCACAGAATTTGGGGGCTCAGAACTGGAGAGATCTCATTTTGTAACCCATAATAAAATTCCACTTTAGTTAGCAATAACAAAAAAAAGAAAACACAACCCTGAGACTTGAGACATGAGCCTATTCATCCTTTTTTAGAAGCAATCTGGGTTTTTCCTCTGCCTATCTCACAATTCCCTTTTTGGGTCTGGGAGTCTGTTTTCTTTTATTCCCCTCATGGTGAACTCTAACCAGAGAAACAGTCTTTAAATAGCACTGGGCCGTGGGAATGCCTCAGAGTCTAACACAATGCTAAGCTCCTCAATAGCATGAAGGCAAATTGGGGGTAAGATAGCCCTTCTTGGGGTTTTTACACAGCAGATCCTGACATCATGAGGTGGAGTTGGGGAGACACCAGAAGCATCAGAAGGAAAAGAAAGCAAAAATATCCCTCCTTTCATGGTCATGGGCTTGCACACCATCTTCCCCACCTCGCTGACTTCCTTCATCTCACAGGGTGACCAGGGCTGGAGTCTAGGTAAGGAATGGGAGTCAGGGCTGAACACAGTCTCCTCCCAAGTGTTAATACATTGGAACTTGTGAATCATCGATCTTCTTCTTTAGTCACAGAACTGCTTTGATTGTCTGGACTGTTTTTGTTTGAGGGCCCCAAAAATGGTTTTGGGGAAGGTCATTGATGTGTGAGGGGAAGTGAGGTAGAAAAGAAGCTCATACAGATGACTTCAAGTGTAGGTGACACCAGTGGTCAGCTGGGGACACAAGGAGAAAATACAGAATGAGCCTACCTGCCCTCAGTTACATTTGGGTGTTCTGACTCATCAGTCTGGTTTGTCTGGGTAACTCAGCCATGGCTCCTGTGTTCCTCATCTGCAAGCAGGAGGTGAGGAGAAGATCTGTGACACTTCTGCTCTGACATCAATAGCAGTCAAATCACACTTTACTATCTCCTCTGGAACTGGGGAGAAGCCAGCAAGCAAGGAAAGTAGGCTGAGGTCTCTGTGGAGTCCTCACTCTGATACAGAAATGACTGAACCACCTAGCTAAGCTTCACAGAGACACTTTGTGCTCCCAAACTGATCCACTGAGTGTCAAAATACAGTACAGTCTGTTCCATGTTTATGTACTTGCTCCCCCATCCTCTGACTTCCAGTCTGTCCTTCCATCCTTCAGTCACTGCCTGTCTGGTTGGGCTAGTAGGTCTATCTGGTCCTCTTTCATCTACAGGAGATCACTTCATGGAGGAAATGGCAGGAGAGCCCTGAAAACTGAGGGACAGGATTCACAAGTTCAGCAGAAGGAGTTCTAACCAGGAGAGTTAGATTTGGCTGAGTTTGACAAACAGCTGAGAATGTTTTGGATACCAGGCTTTTGAGAGATTCTGTGCTTCTTGTCCTCAAGTTCCCTCTTGGATGATGATTCAGTGCATTTTACTAAGAGCACAGATTGACTCAGACCTCTCCAAGGACCGAAGGTCAAAGAGCACTCCCCAACATGAGGGCCTGAAAGAAGTTTTCTAGGCCAGTATTTGGATGGAAGCCATTTCAAGCATAGGTTTCAGACTGTGGCTGTGTGGCTGCACACCGGCTCCACCTCTGTATTTGGGTTCTGGACTCTCATTGAGCACTCTGAACTTTGTCTTTAAATCACATTAGAAGTTTACTTCACAGTGCACAGAGAATGGACTCGTAGGGTTTAATATATGAGACAGGTTAACCTCAGCTCTCTTGCAGAAGACTAATGGGTTTGTAGATTATTCAGGCATCTGAATTTGCTCTTTCTGGTCTTCTGGGCTGACAATCAATCAAATGAAGAAGGTTCTAGGGAGCATACTGTATTCTTCCTGCACACATAAGGATGATGTGTGCAATGAGTCAGCCCCCTCCCCATGCTCACTGCTCAGGGAAATATACTAAGCATCAACTGTAGGCTTCATGGAGCCTTCAAAGTTCTCCCCTTGGGAAGCTGTGCACTAATACCAGCACTTACTCCACCTTTCAAAGCAGTTTTGAAACTCGTTTTCTGGAATGGCTATCAGAGCTCTCATCATATTACCCTTGATGTCCTGAATGTGATCAAATGTCTTCCTTTCAATATCTTCCTTTATCTTTCGGTAAAGAAAAAAGTCACTGGAGGCCAGATTAGTTGAGTAGGTAGACTGTTCTAACACAGTTACTTGTTTAGTGGCTAAAAACTCCCTCACAGAGAGCACTGTTTGAGTTGGTGCTTTGTCATGATGCAAGAGCCATGAGTTGTTGGTGAAAAGTTCAGCTCATTTTCACCTTTTTCGTACAGGCTTTTCAGCACTTCCAAATAGTAAACTTGGTTAACTGTCCTTTTGGTACAAATTCATAATGAACAATCCCTCTGATATCAAAAAAGGTTAGCAACATTGTTTTGACTCTTGATTCAGAGTGACAGAAGTTTTATAGTCATGGAGAATCGGCCGACTTCCGTTGTACATTTTGCCACCTTGTTTCGGCATCACATCGGTACACTCGTGCTTCATCACCAGTGATAACATGGCCCAAAACATCATTTTGCCTCTCCAAAAGGTCTTGGCAAACTTCGACTCTCCTTTGCTTTTGTTAATTGGTGAGCTCCTTTGGGACGATTTTTGCACAATACCCTTGTCATGCCAAGATTTTCAGGTAAGATCTTCCTGTTTCTCTATCAGTGTTTACTTGGTCTGCTATGCTTCTCACAGTCAGCTGATGTGTTTGACACACAATTCAATGAATTTTTGCAACGTTTTCATCAGTTCTGCTTGTTACTGTCTGCCCTGACTTCTCTTCATCAGTGACACTTTCTCCCCCCTCAGAAGAATGTTTAATCCGTTTGTACACTGCCATTTTCTTCATTGTGTTATCCCCGTAAACTTGGACTCTTGGACTGACATGTCCCTGATTTCTCTTCCACTCTTGCCAAGTTTAACAAGAAATTTAATGCACGTTTATTTCTCTAATTCAAGCTCCAACATTCTTGTGACAGCACACAAAAATATGCAACAATAATGAATACTACTCAGCAAGACACCTATTACACATTGACATGAACACAGCTGTGAAATATTGATATACCAAGGTCATGAAACTTTACTGAGTTATTCATACAGTGCTGCTGAGTGCACAGCTGCAAGTTCACAAACTTGTCAGACCTCGTACCTCTCCACCAGTTCGTTTTACCAGTTGACACGATCTGTCCCTCTCATGACACTTTCTAGTCCTCTGCTGGGTGTGCTAATTCATTGCAATGACCACACAGAGCTTACAGACCATACTCATGATTGTGGGTCTGTTAGGGAAATAACACGTTACAATTCAGATTCAGGAATGCTCAGGATATGGTTCTTCCATCAGGAGAGTCTTTTCTCAGCTGTTTCAACAGGTGGAACTCTTCTTGGCCTTTAGCCCCTCAGCCTCTGGCCTCTAGCCTGCTTGAAAAAGTATCACAAAGCTCTTGTAGCTGTCATTAAAAGGGCCCCAAAGCACCCCATTCCAACACAGTTCTCAGGACAAAGGCACTCATCTCTGGCTCTGTGGGTCAGCAAATCTAGCTCCACCCACTGCCCAGAGACACCCTACTCCTCCAGCACACCTCTTGCCTGAAGGCGCTTAGCTTTCTTGCTCTGTGGGCTGGGAAGTCATCTCCTTCTGCCAGTTTCCTGGTTCTGCTGCCACTGTTTCTTTGCTGCTGCTTTTCACTGTCGCCAGCTTACTACTCTCTCTGCCTTCTGTTTTATAGCTCTTTTTTCTTGGTGGCAGTGAGATCCTCTCTTCCTTCCCGTGGGATGATTCATTTTAAGCCTAGAGGGACCGCAGAACTGACCAATCCCTTACCTAGGATTCTGTATACATTGTTTGCACAGTCCCACTCAATTATTGCATGTGATTCACAAAAACTATGGATAGAAGGGCCATATTAAGTAATTCACTGTACCACAAGCACTGTGTTTCCTAACTGTGGCCCAGGGAAGTCCCCGCTGAGGTAGAAATCAGGCTGTTTCTTTTCTTTTTTGCAAAGTTAATATTATTGTGTTACTAACAGAAAGCAGACAGTAAATAACAGAAAGAGTTTCATGATGAGCAGGTCCACTCCAACCTTGGAAGACTGTCTAGGCAGGATGAAAATACTCTACGAAGGCCACACTTTGCACTGTAGAAGGATGCCTTCCACAGGGCCAGATCAGGAAATAAAGAGATGAATCATTGACAGTTAAAGTAGTAACAGAAAGGATTACAAGATGGTTGCCTTTTTTTCCCTTAAATTTTATTTATTTTGTTGTTGTTGAGGCTATATGTGGCAAAACATATACCAGTTCAAGCTTCTGCATAACACAAACTCAGTGCACCCTAATGTTCTTGTTTAGCCTTTCAAGTTGCTGTTGTCATTTTGATCCCATATACTTATTAAAAGAGCATAATGCTCAAGGCAGATGTTTTCACTAGTGAAGCTAAACTATTTTCATTTTCTTTTTTGCTGAATTTCAAAATCCTAAACAATGGCCATGGAAAAATTTTCTTCCCTGAAAAAGAAACAAAACATTTTTTTTTGTTTAAGTTCTCAACAATTGTGATTGTCACCATTGTTTTAAAAACATTCTTAAGCTTTAGAGGGAGACCATAAAGCAGCAACAAACAGCATTGCTGCTGTCATACATCTACTGAACATGCGTTGGATATATTCATGCTTTGACCTTGAATAACGCTGGTTCAGCTGAACTGACTTCTATTCAGTCATCTTGAAGATAAAACTAAGTTGCTTTGTTACATCCTTCTTGTTGAAAATACAGAACACCTTGTCTTTTCATAAGCTGTTTAATATGAGTCTCTATCTCAATGACTGTGCTTCTTGAAAAGGGAATGTGCATGTGTGAGGAGAGGTAGTGAGGGCAAGCAGAAGGAGGTAGGGACATAGGCGTCCTGCATCCCCAGGTAAGATAAGCAGGTGCTGCAAGCTAAAGTGAGTCTGTGCTCTGGGATGGTGAGGGCCAGAGGGTGGACGTGGAGGTTTGGTGGGGGGAGCATACAGTGTCTGCTGCAGAGGCAAAATGACAGGGACAGTCCTTATTACTTAGGATTTCTGAGACAGAAAAACACCTCGCTACCTATGCTGAATCTAGTTAACTGAGAAGCCAAAACAAGCAAAGAAATAAACCTACTGCCACAGAGTCGATTCTGACTTATAGGGTAGGTCATAGTAAAACTACCCCATAGGGCATCCAAGGAGTATCTGGTAGATTTGACTTTTTGGTTAGCAGATGTAGCACTTAACCACTACACCACCAGGGCTTCCAAAAAAGTCACCATAAATTGTGGTTCACAATACACAGAGGCCTTACATCTCAATTTCTGGCTGATTCGACTATTGAGGCTGCTCATCGTGTTCATTTGTTTGCCTGTGGTTGTACTGATCTGTCTAATTCAGTGTCACTAGTGGTTTCATTTCATCATGCAGTTTTATTTCCCATAAAGGTTCAGGATTATATCTTGTTTCCACCTGAAACTATGAATCACACTTTCTGAGCCAAGGCCTCCCTCCAACACTGTAAGGGAAATCTCATTCTTCGTAGGGCACATCCCTGTCTATTCTCTTCGAGTTCCCTGGTTTATCTGTCTGCTTCATCTAACTTTTTCTGAAAGACGAAGTTTGGGAAGGGGCCTGATTTCCAGGAGAACATAGCAGTGTCCGCACTTGGTTTCCCAAGTCAGGGCTACCTCAACACAGTGAAAACCAGGCCCAGTAACAGGCTTCTATCAGCCCTTAGATTCTGGCCTGTATTTGAACAAGGTAAATGTTGACTCCAAGATGAATTCAGCTCTAAAAGATGTTTTACTAGAACTACATGGTGTTCTTAAAAATTTGAACTGTAGATATTTAAGAAATGCAAGATTCTGCATAAAAATCTGGGTTTGTGGTTTCTCTTGAAAAATTACAGTTGCTAGAAATGGTGGCCCACATTCTGACTCAGGGGTTTATGTGTATATTGCAAGGTGGCTGTATAACTTTTGGGTCCTCAACCCCACTAGTAAATACCAACCCAGTGGCCCACCTTCCAGCCCATTTAGAGCCATGAGATCTCGTCAGCTGAAGTCTGTACAATATTCTCCTTTTCTCTTTCTATAAAATGGGCTGTGAGAGTTTGCCAAATGGGAATTCTTTTTAGACTTTTAAATTAAAAAATATATATATTTTTATATATATAATATATATTTATTTATATATATAAATATGTATATTTATATATAAAATATGTTTTTAATATATAGATATATATGAAATATATATATTTTATTGTTCTGAATATACACAGCAAAATATACATCTATTCAACCATTTCTACATATATAGTTCAGTGATACTGATTACATTCTTCAAACTATGCAACCTTTCTCATGTTCCTTTTCTGAATTGTTCCCCCCTCATTTACATAAACTTAGTTTCCTATGAGCTTCCCATCTAATCTTTTGAGTTGCAAAATCAATGTGATCCCTTATAGATGCTACTTAAACAGGGACAATGTTCAAGACAGATGTTTTTTACTATCTAAGCTTTTCACTAGTCCTTTTCTAATTTTAATTGTGTGTCCGTTGGCAATCAGCTTTAGGAGATGCTTGGGAACCCCGCAATCCAGAGGTCCACCTTGACAGCCTGAGCTAAGAGCCACATTCCCAGCCGCCTGGCAGCGCCTGGCTCAGGATAACATGAGACACAGGGCTGGTGTGACAGAAAGTGCAGGTTTTTCTGGGAGACTTCCTTTTCCACTAAATAGAGATATGAGAAACAGATAACCCTGTCCTCTGAAGGATCTTCCAAGTACCAGTTTGCAAATCTCCTGGTGCCAGTGGAAGAGGATGAGCTGGTGCACTCAAGAAAGGTGAAGCTAAGGAGAAAAGGAACCTGGCTCTTCAAGGGCCTCAAACCACTGAATTGGCCAATCCTGAAACAACCCCACTTTGAGATTTCTTGTATGAAATCATTAGCACTGTTAATTGTTCAAACAACTTACACTTTGGCTGTTACTTGTAGTCAAAGCATCCTCTCCTAAAGATTTTACCTGACAGGACAAGGGGTGACTTAGAGGCCTGTGAAATCCTTTCTACGATCAGATCTGCAGATCTTTGCTCTGTTTCTCTGAATCAAATTTCCACACCATAGCTCTAGGGCTAGACTATACCCTGCCATGCCCCTTTTCCCAGCCATGTTGGAGAAGAGAGAAATATCTTCCAGTAGGACTCATTTCTGGTTGGAGAGCAGGCATCTTCGTCAGGTGCTGACAATAAAGGAGGGCCTCAGATATTCCACAAGGTGGCTTGGATAGATGCAGGGATACACTTGGAGAGAAAGGCTTGAGTCTGCTTGTCTGTACTCCATCAGTACGCACTCCTTCTCAGATTCCAGTGGAGAGGGAGCTAGTAGACAGCCTGGGGTAGATATGTGAGGCATGCCTGAGCTGGCCAGGAACCTGGCATTGAAATCTACATATCTGTTGCCATAGCCTGCCTTTTCTGATGGGTAGCAGAAAGGACAGGTGAGGCCTTTAGCTGCTCAGGTTCCAACATGAAGGAGCCACTTTAGACCCACACTGGGTATGTCCTTGACCTGCTCACGGCAAGAAGTGATGATGCTTTGGAGCACAGATGCAGTTCCAACACAGCATAGTGAAGCCAGTGCCCAGCGCTCCTGACATTCTCCTAAGTCAGCAATGTACATTGTTTCCTTCCTCTTTGTGTTTAAAGGCCAGGTGTGATTTTAGTGTGCTCATAATTTGTCTTTCAAGGAAAAAGTTGTAACTTAAAATGGTAATGCCATTTTCACAAGTTGCCACATTGAAAAAATCAGCTGGTCTCACAAACATGGTTACACTGAAGTCAGGTCATGGGTAGGGTGGAGAGTGGGCCATCACAAAAGCTTTCTTTACTAGAAAACTTCAGAAGTTAATATAACAAAACTAAATCATACAAGACTTGAGTAACAATTAATTCTGCATGAAATCCTGCTTTCATTGATATTTGCTGTTGATTTCTTCTCCCTGTAACGCAGCAACCTGATTGTTAAAGACAGAAAGTGGCCAGTTTTAATTCAAAATAGTGGCCTCCTGCTGGAAGGATGAGTCAGCTCCTTCCAGAGAATGGCCAGCTTCACCAGGTCTTGGCCTGAGTCTGCCAGACAATGGGCCAGTTCTCATGGGGACCATAGGACCTCAGCCAATACAAGTCCATTCCACCCTGCCACAGCTGTTCGTCCACTTACTGTCTCTATTTTTTCGCGTTCACTTATCTTGTACTTCATGGACATCTCTGCCCCACTGATGCCACTGAACCACTGAACCTCTGCTGTCTGTGGGCAACTACCCTGGGCCTCTGCAGCCTCCATGTTCCTCGGCCTTCCAATTGTCTGGTATCAGTCTCTTCACTGGTGCCAGGCAGTCCGTATTCTGGGTTACTGCACCCTCTTTTCTTGTTCCTGCTCAGCAAAACCTAAAAAGTTAAGAAATTAAGTAGTATACATGTGTATGTGAGTATGTGTGTGCATATAAGTATACATTTGTTTCTGTGTGTGTATGTGCACAGCCCAGAATACATAGAACCTGCAAAAGCCCTGTGGAAGAGACGAAGCATTGACTAGTTGTTTTAGTCAGCTAGGGTTGCTCTAACAGAAATACCACAGAGTGGATGGCTTTAACAAAGGAAGGTTTATTCTTACACAGTCCGGTAGGCTGCAAGTCCGTATTCAGGGTGGCCACTCCAGGGGAAGGCTTTCCCCTCGTCGGCTCTGGAGGAAAGTCTGCTATTGCATCAGCCTTTGTCCAAGGAGCACCTTGGGACATGAACCTCAGGTCTGAAAGATGCGCTGTTCTCCTGGTGCGGCTTTCTTGACAGTACGAGGTTCCCAAATCTCTGCTTGCTTCTCTTTCCTTTTATCTCTTGCAGGATGAAAGGATCAAAGGTGGGGCAAGCCATACACCAGGGAAACTTCCTTTACAGTGGAGCAGGGAGGTGATCTTACAAAGGAATTTACAGTTCCACTTTAATACTTTAACATACAGCATAGGAAAACCACAAAATGTAGGCCAGTCACAAGAGACTGGGAATCATGGCCCAGCCACACGGCTACATGTATTTTTAATGGGACACAGTTCAGTACATGACACTAGTATACAACAGCCATCCCCCCATGCTCAGTCCTGGCTCTGTCTCTTCTCATGTTCCAGTCATCCCTGCCGGATCCCACCACACATGCCGCTGATGCTCCTGTGGTACAAACTACCCAATGTACGCTACCACTTAGACTTTAATCAAGACCTTGACTGCCCACTTGATGCCTCGTCTTGACAGCTCTAAGATGCTATCTCATTTCTCATCCTTTTCAACAACCGTCCAGTTACAAGACATGTAGAAGCATTCTTACCTCCTACCTCTCCCACAACCCTTAGAGCTAATCTGTCGTCTGTGGAACCTCTTTCCACCTGTCTGTCCCCTCCCATTGCCCACCTGCCACTGCTTTCCTGGCCCTTTGGACCTGTCTGCTCATTAGTCGCCTTGCTTTTAGCCTCTTACTCTCCATGTTAATGGTGGAATCAGTTTGAAACATAAATCTGATTATTTCCACAAACACGTAAGCCGTAATGAAGACACTACTGTGGTTTACCACAGCTCTTGGAATCAAATCAAAATTCTAACATGGCCTAGTTGGCATAGTCTAAAATTAATCTTTCCATTTTTAGTCCCACGTTCTCTAACCACATTTCTGTGAGCTGCCTTGTCTCCCCCACAGGCCCTATGCATTCTGGCTTGCATCCACACACACGCAGACAAATGTGCGCACTTATACACATACTTACATACACATGTATACTGTTCAACTCTTTTAACTCATCAGGTTTGGGTGATACTTTGCCCATCTTCCTATATTGGAACCAACCTCCCTGTTATTTGTTCTTATAACAAACCTCTCTACCTTATATTTCCATTTCCAAATTTATTTCCAATTTTACATATGAGTATTTGACCTCCCTCCAGTATATTCCACACTCTGTAAGAGCTGGAAACCTCTTTCTTTTTTGCAGCTGGCCACCCAGTGCCTAGTATAGGGAGTGGGTGACTAATAACTATGAGTTGGATGAATTAATAAATCCCTAGGTAAGTGTTATCATGAAGATGGTACAGGACTCAGTCATATCTCATTGTGATATAAGGTTGCCATGAATCAGAACTGAGTGCATAGCAACTAACAACAACTATAGTGAAGTGAAAGAACTGAGCAAGGTTGATCTGGTTACCTCCTAAATCTAGACCACATTTATGTGTATTTCCAATTCATTTGAGGTATTCACATGTCAGGAATAGCTACATTCGTGCTTAAAAACATTGAACAAGGTTTTAAGACTGGTTCCTTAGCCCCCAGCACAAGGGGAGGGGCCAGGCTTGCTGTCTTTCTGTCCTCTGTTAACTTAAGCTGCTGAGCTCTAGCCTCTGCTTCAGGTCACCCATGTCTTTCTTTCTGGGTAAGCCACTGTTCTTCACAAAACATCTCCACAGCTCCATTAGGTGGTCTTTGTGTCTTTGAAAGCATGTCAGATTCCATCTACCTCATTGCTTTAGCTCTTTGAAAACACCAAGAACTCTTAGATTTCTCAAGCTGAGGTTGACACTGAGATAGTATTTTAAATGGCAGCCACCTCCTGTTCCTTCCCCAACTTTTTTGCTCTTTATGTATCTTTTTACAAAATATTAAAGCTCATTTTCTAAAACTACTTAGGAAATGTTTTTATTTTTTATTATGATAAAATATATATAGCATGCAGTTTTCCATTTTAACCAGTTTTAAGTATACAATGAATTACATTCACAATACTGTGCTATCATCACCACTGTCTATTTCCAAACTTTTTCATTACCCCAAACAGCACAGTGTAAGTAGATATTCTCATTCCTCCCCCTTGGCCCCTGATAAACTTTGGTTTCTATGCATTTGCCTTTTCTAGATAATTCATATAAATGGGATCATACAGGAGAAGTTCTTTTGCAACTGACTTGTATTGCTCAGCATAACGTGTTCAAGGTTTCTCCATGTCACAGCATCTATCAAAACTTCATTTCTCTTTATGACTGAATAATATTCCATTGTAGGTATAACCACATTTTGTTTATCCATTCATCTGTTAATGGACACTTGGATTACTTCCACATTTTGGCTATTGTCAATAGTGCTAAAACAAACATTGGCTGTACATGTATCAGTTTGAGTTCTTGCTTTCAAGTCTCTTGGATATGCCAGTATTAAGATTGCTAGATCATGTGGCAATTTTGTTTAACTTTTTGAAAAACCACCAAACTGTTTGCCACATGGCGAACACACATAGCTTCATCATATGGCATTCCCACCAATAATGAATAAGTGTTCCAATTTCTCTATATACTTACCAACATTTACAGTTTATCTGGTTTCATTTGTCTGTTTTAGATTGTAGCCATCATTAGGAAACACTTGAAAAGAAAAACAATAATAATAGCAAGGTAGTATAATCACAGAGGTGGGGCCAGCGAGACAAAGGCAGCATGTTCATGCTCGGGCCTTGTCACCTTGTTTTGTTTTGTTTTGTTTTTAACAATATTTTATTATACTTTTGGTGGCAGTTTACACAGTAAATTAGGTTCCCATTTGATAATTTCTACACATATTGTTCAGTGACATTGATTACACTTTTCACAACAAGTCAACATTCTCATTATCTCCATTCTGTTTGTTCCATAGTCAGTAATCTAGCTTCCCTGCCCCGTTTTTTCTCATATTTGCTTTAGGATAATTGCTGACCCTTTGATGATTTTTTTTAAAGAATATAGTACTTACAGGTGATATTTTCTGTTTATGAACCAATCTGTTATTTAGCTGAAAGGTGACTTCTGGGTGTGGTTTTGGTACAAGGTATAAAGGATGTCTCAGGGAGATAGTCTCACTGGTTCCTCTAGTCTCTCCCAGCCTAGTAAGTTGGATCCTTTTTAGAACTTAAGTTTGTTCTACACTTTCTCCCATTCTATCTATGACCATCTGTTCCTGGTCAGATTGGTCAATAGTGGTAGCTGTAGCCAGGTACCATCTAATTTTTCTGGTCTCAGGATGGATGAAGTTGTGGTTCATGTAGGCTATTTGTCCCATAGACTGCTTTCTTCTTTGAGTTGTTGGTTATCTTTCTCTTCTACTCCAAATGGGTAAAGATCAATAGTAGTATCCACTGATCCATAGTTATGGCCACTCACAAGCTTTTAAGATCCCAGATGCTACTCACTAAACTTTGTTGACTGTGTCTGGGGTCTTAAAAGCATGCAAATGGCCATCTAAAATACTTCCACTGGTCTCACCCTATCTGGAACAGGAGAGAAAGGAGAAAACCAAAGATACAAAGGAAAGACTGATCTAAAGGACTAATGGACCACTGCTGTCACAGCCTCCACCATACTGAGTCTAGCACAACTAGATGGTGTCTGGCTACCACTACTGACAGCTCTGACAGGGATCACCACAAAGGGTCCTGGACAGAGCTGGAGAAAAACAAGAAACAGAATTCTAACCACAACTGGAAAAAAAAAAAAAAGGAAGAAAGAAAGAAGATGAACAGTCTTACTGGTTTGACAGAGCCTGAAGAAACCCAGAGAATGTTGCCCTTGGACTCCCCTTTAAGTCAGTACTGAAATTACTCCTGAGGTCCACTCTTCAGCCACAGCTTATACAAGTCTGTAAAATGCAACAAGACTAAATGAGCACACTAGCCTAGGGGCAAGGACAAGAAGGCAGAAGAAATGGGAAAGATGTAAAGGGGAACCCAAGATTGAGAAGTGGAGAGTGTTGATGCGTTGCAGTGGTGGTAACCAATGTTACAAAACAGTACGTGTATTAATTGCTTAATGAGAAACTAATTTGTCCCATAAGCCTTCATCTAAAAATGTAGCTTAAGAAAAAAAAACTAGGATGTAGAACACAAAGTTTATTAACTATGTTATGCCAATTGATCAAGTAGTCTGACAAGACTGTGATCCTAAGTCTTCAGATTCAAGAAACCAAGCCACAAGCTGTTTGGTTATATCTAGGAAGTATCCATAACTGTTGTCCCTGTGTGCTTTATTATATATGTGAATATATATGTAACATGGACACATATGCATATACATATATGTACAAATACACTTATACATGTATTGAATATATATACATATACCTTCCTGTATACATATATGTTTACTTTTATACCTATGTAATCACACACACAATTTTTGGTTCTTGTTGTTGTTGGAAACCCTGATGGTGTAGTGGTTAAGAGCTACAGATGCTAACCAAAAGGCTGGCAGTTCAAATACTCCAGGCACTCCTTGGAAACTCTTACTGGGCAGTTCTACTTCTACTCTGTCCTATGGGATTGCTATGAGTTGGAATCAACTCAACAGCAGCAGGTTTGAGGTGTTTTGGGGTTTTGTTGTTGCAAAATTGTGTTATGTTATAGTATTTACCAAAAGCATTACTTATTCCTGTGCACTTCTTAGTGTCATCGTCTACTTTGGTTAAGTTGTGCATACTTCATCCATATTCAGCATATTGCCACTTTTGATCTTTTTGTAAATGTTGTTTGCTTGATATATTTTTTCCATCCTTTGAGTTTTAGTTTGTTTGTGTCTTTAATTCTAAGGGTGTCTCTTTCAGACAGTGTGCAGACAGATCATGTGTTTTTAATCCATTCTGACACTCTGTTTATTGGTGCATTTAGTCCGTTTACAGTCAGCATACGTTTTCATAGGTATGAGTGTAGTGCTGCCATTCTGATGTCTTTCTTGGTGTGTTGTTGACAGTTTCTTTGTTCCACTAAATTTTCCATGCTGAGTCATGTGTTTGCGTACTTTCATCTTTGTTCCACTAAATTTTTCTTGCTGAGTCTTGTGTTTATGTGCTTTCATCTTTTTCATTGTTGGTTTTGTACTGCTGACAGTTTATGTTTTCCTAGTTTCTTTACTTGATGTGTAAGATTGTCAATTTCCTTCATAGTTACTTTTTGTATTTACCTTGTTTTTATAACTTTAAAGTAGTCTTTTATTTCTTTGCATCACATTCATTTCCTATCCATATGAAAAATCTATGACTACTTTTTTTATCTTATTTTGTTATTGTGCTGTCACCTTTTATATAACAACATCTCTCTTATGTTCAGTGTTTTAGTTTTAATTTATTTTTGTGATTTCCCTATCTGAGTTGATATCTGGTTTCTATGTCCTGTCTTGGGTTGTTATCTGATGTTGTAGATTTTCTAAACAGGGGAGTCCCTTTAGTTTTTTTTTTTTTTTAAATTTTTTATTTAATATAACTGAGTGAAAATGTACCCTTAGGTTTTTTGTAACTTTGATTTGGTTTTTGCAAATTCTGTAAAGTTTTTTTCTTTTTTTTAAATCACATTAGGGAAAGTTTCACTGGATATATAATTTTGGCTGGCAACTTTTTTTTCCTTCAAATTTTTGTATATATTATCCTATTGTCTTATTGCCTTCATGGTTTCAGATGAGTAGTCTGACCTTAGTCTTACTGACTCTGCTGTCTAAGTTGTTTTTTATAATCTCTAGCTGCTTTTAAGATGATCTCCTTATTTTTAGTTTTGGCTAGTTTGATTATAATATGTCTTGGTGTCTTTCTTTTGATATTTACCTTTTGTGGAGTTCAATGAGCATCTTGGATACGTATCTTCTCATTTTTTCATGATATCAAGAAGTTTTCCACCAGTAAATCTTCAGTAATTCTCTGTATTTTCTGTTATCGTCCCTGTTCTGATACTCTGATCACTCCTAGATTAGTTCTATTGATAGAGTCCCCCATAATTCTTAGTGTTTCTTTATTTTTAAAAATTCTTTTATCTAATTTTTCCTCAAATAAGTTGGCGTCAAGTGCTTTACCTTCAGCCTCACTAATTCTGACTTCCATTGCCTCAGTTCTGCACCAATTAATTTTTATTGTGTTATCTAATTCTGAAATTTCATTATTAATCTTATAACTTTATGATTGTTTTCTATGGTTTCTTGCAGCCTGTTCAATTTGTCGTTATGCTCTGCTGCATTTTACCTCATCTCCTTCAGTAACTCTTAAAGCATTCTGTATATTAATATTTTGTATTTTACCTTCGATAACTCCAGAACATTCTCTTCATCTGGAAAATGTCTAGATTCTTTGTTCTGGGAGCTTTCCGAAGCCCGTGTTTGGTCTTTTTATGTGATTTGATATTGACTTGTTGCACTCTTCAGTAGATTGTTGTATTTATTAACTTTATGTCGCTTACTGTGTTCTAGGCTCTTGTTTTGTCATGTTTTGAAATGCCCAAATTGTCTGGTCATGTGAGATAGTTTGATTATTGAGGACTTTGAAGCTCTAACGTTCTGTCACTAGGTGGTTACCGCTATTACCAAGCATGTGAGCCCAGGAGTCCATTTTACATTTCTTGTATGTATTCAGCTAAGGTGTCCTGGTAGTTGGTCACCAAGTGTGTGATATAGGTTCTCCCCTGCAGATAGACAAGTGTGATTGGTGTAGGCACAGTTATCTGGCTGCACAGTCTGAGAAAGGCAGAAGGCTGACTGCTGTCCATGAGCATCTTGAGGAAAGGATATCCCTGTTCCTTAAAGCCTATAGGCAGATAGATTTTTTTGGCTGGGAAATGAGCACCTAATGCTGTATGCAGGCATTTGAAGTTCATGGACCCCTTATGCCTGTGCCTAGGCAATGCTGCTGTTTATTCCCTGAGTTCCTGGCTTAGGGGAGCTAGTAGATTGTTTTTGTCCTTCTGTGTGTTCCCTCTTCAAGTCTGGGAGAATGGCTCATAAGGAGGTCCTGCTTCCTGCCCAGGGAATGTGTCTGTTTCTGGAGCTGGCTCAGATGCATTTTAGAATGAGGAAGGTGTCATCAATTGCACTGTGTCCATCAAAAATCAATATGTATAGTAGCCATTTGGCTAAATGATGATTTCTGGTATTATGAGGTATTCCTATATGCTGCAAACTCTGCCTCTTTGGTGTTAATGAGAGGTAGGATGGCAGTTGTGTTGGTGGGAAAATCTTAGTCAGTGTGTAAGACTGTATTGTACTCTAGGACAGTTTCTTAAGATATAAAAGAAAGAAGCCAGCAGAGAGATTTGAAGACCTCATACCACCAAGAAAGCAGTGCTGGGAGCAAAGCATGTCTTTTGGACAGGACCTGTGGTCCCTGCACCTCAGATGCTCCCAGTCCAAGGATAGATTGATGATAAGGACCTTCTTCCAGAGCCAACAGAGAAAGACTTCCCTTGGAGCTGATGCTCTGAATTTGGACTTTTAGCCTACTGGATTGTGACAGAGTAAAATTTCTCTTTTTAAAGTCATCCACTTGTGGTATCTCTGCTACAGCAGTACTAGCTTACTAAGACAGAGGGGAAGGTGCAGGTAAAGGGAAAGAGGTTTATCCTGAGCCAAGCCAAGTGTTGTTGAGTTGGATCTCACTCCTGGTGACCCTAGGGGCCAGGGTAGAACTCCTGAATGAAAGTTTTAAACCCACCTCATAAGTTAGCTGCAAATTACTTAACTTTTGACAATGGAAGACCATTTTTCACTGATTCTGGAGGCAAGAGTGGAAACTCCACATCTTGGTCACCCCCTCTGTGGAAGATGCCTTCTGAACAATCTTGCTCCACTCACCAAGCTCACTATAGTTGAGCACCCAGTCATGTCTTGCCAGTTCTTGACACTTCTGAATCTACCCTCACTTTCCTGTCACTCAGTACAATTTCTCAACTTTTCTTTTTTCTTTCTTTTTTTTTTTTATGTTTGGGGCACCTAGAATGTCATATATAATTCAATTCATTTGTTTTTGTTTTTTTGGTTCTTTGTTCTTAGAAGAACATCTGACTACTCTTCCATCTTAGCCATGTCCCTTGGTAGAATTACATTTTAACAATAATTCCACCAATACATGAGCACAGGATTGTCTTTCATTTAAGTAGTTATCTTGTAGACTTTTGTAATAGTATTTTATAATTTCTATTGTATAGGTCTTCTATATCCTTGGTTAGTTTTATTTCTAGGCATTTTACCCTTTGGTGGCTATTCAACCGCATTTGGCGTATAAATGATACTGTTTATTTGATTTCATTTTGGAATTCCCGTTGTTAGTGTAAAATAACCCAGCTGATTTTTATATGTTGATGTTGTACCTGCCACCATGTTGAATACATCTATTGGATCCAGTAGCTTTATTACAGGATCTCTGCAAATTTGTATGTATAGGCATCATTGCTAAAATTATGTCCCCCTCAGAAATGTGCATAGTCAATTGGCTAGGCCATGATTCCTGATATGTTGTTCCTATATGTTGTAAATACTGCCTCTAGGATGTTGATGAGGGAGGATAGGTGGCAGTTGTACTGTTGGGCCAGGATTCATTGTGTAAGATCCTGAGATGAAAAAGAAAGAAGGGGGGTGGAGTCAAGATGGCTGACTAGGCACACATCTCCTTAACTCACTCCAAAAACTAAGGCCATGAGTGATAATTAAACAGAGACTTCAGGACACTCAGTGAGCCCTAGGACATGAGATAGAGCTGTCATTTTGGACGACATGCTACTGAAGTGGAAACTTCTCTTTCACTGACCTCTGTCCTTGTTGAATGGCTGGCTCTCATGATCTGAAGGTAACTACCAGCTTTAACTTTTTTCCTTTTTGTTAGCCTGTGGCAGCAATTGGGCTTAACTGGCAGCAAAGTTCTGCCACACGGCTGACATGACCAGTGGGTGGAATAGCCACACTTTGAAAGCCTGTCTCTGGACTCTGAGCACCATGGTCCCTCCACCCCTCCTTCGAAACCTCTACCATTGGTTCAGCTATTTCCCAGTGGGTGGGAAAGCCTCTGTGGGACTCCTTCTTATTTAACTGGGAGGTGGATTTACCAAAACAGAGGCCTCATCAGGGGCTAATTCTCAGGCTAGGAGGCAGTGCCAGCCTGGGGAGCTCTTCCCCAGAAGAAAAGCTGTGTTTAGCACAGCTGACCCTTCAAGTAGTGCCTGGCACCTGATGACAGCAGGACAGTAGCCTGTTCATACTTTGAACTAGATCACAGCATCTAGGGATGGATATAGAGGTGCCTCCATTGCCACCTGGAAAGAGGGGCTTGCACACCTGACAGCCTGACTGTTTTTGGAGGCTGTCAAAGAGCTTTTACCTTTCAAAATAAGATTACCTAGGGAAACAACTGCAGTGCAGCCTGACAGTATCTCCTCCAGTCTTGACTGACCCTATGTAGGGCCAGTTGACAGCCTCCCAGTGACTCCATAAGTAGGGCCGTGTCTTTGCCAATCAGGAGGTGGAGCCTGCTATCACAGAGATTCCACTGGGCCCAGTCGCTGGAGTACATAGAGGTAACTGGCGATCAACTTCTATTTCAGCTCCTATTAAGGCAATACCAGAGAAACTAAGGAACCTCTAGATACCCCAAAAGCAACAGTCCTTGGCCTGACACTTAAGGGAAAATCCAACCATGGCTTCAGAAAGCTCCAAAAAGAAAGAACCAAAGAACTTCCCAGATGAAGAAGCCTTTCTGAAAGTTTCAGAGGTTGAGTACAAAAGAACTATATATAGAGACCTCTTAGACATTATACAAAATTTAGCAGACCACAATGAAAAATTAAGCAAGGTGTTCGAACTGATGGAACTTCAGCATTCTGAAATCCAACAGATCAATAACAAAATTAAAGAACCAGAAAATTCAGTTCAAGGTCAAGAGAACAGAATTGAACAAATGGAAAACAGAATTTCTGACTTGGGGGACAGAACTACTGACACTAGCATTTTTGAGGAGAAAGCAGAGAAAAGATACAGGAAAATGAAGAAGCATTAAGAAACATGTGGGAGTCTATCAAGACAAATAATCTATGATTAATTAGATTTCCTGAACAAGAAACAGAAAACACAGAGAGGATTGTTGTTGACTTGCTGACAGAAAACTTCCCTGAAATTATGAAAGAAGAGAACATATATAGCCAAGGTGTGTATCGATTGCCATACAACATAGGCCCTAAAAGAAAGACTCCAAGACATATTATAATCAAGCTTAACAAAATGAAACATAAGCAGAAACTCTGAAAGGCAGTGAGACTCAAAACAAAGCTAACATCCAGAGAGAAGCCCTGTAGGCTTTTGTCTGACTTCTCAGCAGAAACCACATTGGCACAGAGGCAGTGAGGTGGTACATTCAAAGCCTTGAAAGAGAAAAACTTCCAACCAAGAATTATATATCCTGCAAAACTGTCTTTCAAATATGAAAATGAAATTAAGATCTTCTCAGATAAACAGAAACTCAGAGACTTTGTAAAAAACAAACCAAAGCTACAAGAAATGCTGAAAGAAGCTCTTAGCTTAGAAGAACGAAACAATTAACTCTGTATTTTAGGACTCAATACAGGACACATCATCCAGAAACCTACTCAGTTAGGGAAGGCACAAAATCCTTACCAAAGCTATAATACTAAAAGAAGTAATCCAGTGATCACATCGTGAAAACCTCAATACCATCACATTAAAAAGAGGGATATATTACAGTAGTTATAGTCCATCTAGATGGAGAGGAAATTAATAAGATATTTAGAAGTTAAAATTGAGTTTAAATATGCATTGTTAAGGGGGATCATAGGGGTAGCCACAAAACACAATGAAGGAGAAACATATCAAAACAAGAAATGCAATACAGGAGTCTCAACAAACACAAAACCAATGCTGAAAAGTGGTAAAAGTCAACCCTTAAAGAAGAATGTCCCAGAACAGGGTACTAAGAGCAACAGAGGAAAACATCAACACAAAAATAAATACAGCAAAATGACAGCACTGAACACATACCTATCAATAATTACATTGACAGTAAATGGACTGAATGCTCCAGTAAAGAGACAGTGAGTGACATCTTGGATCAAAAGACATGACCCGTCTATCCGCTGCTTACAAGAAACTCACCTTAAACTTAAAGACTTAAACTGAAAATCAAAAGATTGAACAATACAGACCAAGCTAACAACATGCAAAGAAGAGCAGGTGTGGCAACACTAATCTCAGATAAAATAGATTATACTGTAAAAAAAAAGTTCAATAAAGACACAGTAGACCTTATTGTGACAATTAATCAACTAGACCTCATCGACACATACAGAACTTTCTATCCATTCTGTTGAGTGAAATTAGTCAGCAGCACAAGGACAAATATGGTATGACTCGTACTTTAAGGGCTTGAAAACTAAGTCATGTACAGAAGAAAAGACTCTTTGACAGCTGCAGAAGAGGGGAAGGAGGGAGAGAGATGGCAGCAGATAGTTGATAGAAATCTGGTTGGGTGAAATCAGTGACAGCACACGTTAGAAAGAAGATCAATTTAACTGGACTTCAACATAACTCGAAAACTCTTTCAATCTTAACCTAACAGGTAAAGATAGAGTAGCAGGGGCGGAAGTCCAAGGACTATACTCTCAGAGGATGTTGATGCCTACTGGTATAACTAGCCTCTGAGTCCTCTTCATCCCATATTAGTGAGTGGCACCTGGGATCTTAAAACCTAGTGTCATGGATTCAATTGTGTCCCCCCCAAAATAGGTGTAGCCACATGGCTGGGCTATGATTCCCAGTATCTTGTGACTGTCCTCCATTTTGTGGTTTTCCTATGCTGTATGTTAAAGGATTAGAGTGGGACTGTAAATCCCCTTTTAAGACCATCTCCTTGTTCCACTGTAAAGGGAGTGTCCCTGGAGTATGACTTGCCCCACCCTTAATCCTTTCATCCTGCCAGAGATAAAAGGAAAGAGCAGCAGGCAGAGAACTGAGGACTTCACACTATCAAGAAACAGCACCGGGAGAAGAGCACGTCCTTCAGACCTGAGGTTCCTGTGCCAAGACCCTCCCTGGACAAAGACTGATACAATACTGGACTTTCCTCCAGAACCAACAAGGGGGAAAGCCTTCCCTTGGAGAGGACATCCTGAATTTGTACTTGTAGCCCACTGGACTGTGTAAGAATAAACCTTCCTTTGTTAAAGCCATCCACTCTGTGGTATTTCTGTTAGAGCAGCCCTCGTTGACTAAAACACCTAGCAATCTGCCATCTGAGGTATACCAAATGATCCCAACTCATCCGGAACAGATGATCACCAAGGACAAAAATGACATGGGGGAAAGAGAATCCAGAAGACAGAAAGACCCATGTGAATGGGTGATTACATCAACATGTGACCAGAAGAACCAGACAGTGCCTGGCCACCTCCAGTGACAGCCATGATGGGGCTCACAAAGTTGAGTCCAGTGGCAACACGACAGTAGGATGAGGTGCACCTGAGAATGCCACTAATAGACCACAACTGATTTGGCTGGATGGTCCAAAAGCCTTGGAGTTCCCCAGGGGACATGACCTCTAGACCTGAAGCTACCCCTAATAATAAATCATTACTGAGGTCAACTCCTTAGACAGGAATGGATTGGACTCAGTGACACAGAGTGATCATACCATGTGTACATTTTATGGTTCTATGTATCTGTAAGATGTTGCCCAACTGGCCTCTTACTAGAAGGGAGTGGAGAGGGTGGAGAAGAAGGGACATGGGTTTGTTAAGAGGATATGACTTGTATAGAACAGAAAGGAAGAGTGTGCTGTTACCAGGCAAGGAGAGCAGTAGGAGCTTCACACAGGCAGGCATGCAAATTTAAACTGGATCGCACACTTTTATTCAATCACAGTAAATTAAACATTTAAAAATAAAAAAAAAGGAGAAGAAGGTAGAAGAAAGATTTGAGGACTTCATCTTACCCAGAAATAGTGCCAGAAGCAAAGTGCATCCTTTGGAGAGGACCCAGGGTCTGGCACCTCGTAAGTTCCCAGTCCAGGAGAAGACTGACAACAAGGTCCTTGCTTTGAAGCCAACAGATAAGGCCTTATCCTGTATCTGATCCCTTGAATTTGGACTTGTAGCCTATTGGACTGTGACAGAATAACGTCTGTCTTTGTTAAAGGCTTCCACTTGTGGTATTCCTGTTATAGTACCACATGACTAAGAAAATAGGATCATGTCAGGGTTGAATTTTTCACTATATTGATTCAATCTGTATGTTGAACAAATAACACGAGGATCTGGATTGTATAAACAAGAAAAGGCATCAGGATTGAAGGAAGACTCACTAATAATCTGCAATACACAGATAACACAACCTTGCATGGTGAAAATGAAAAAAACTTGAAGTACTTATTGATGAAGATCAAAAACCATAGCCTTCAGTATGGATTATATCTTAACCTTAAGAAAACAAAAATTCATACAAGTAGATTAATAAAGAACATTATGATTGGATTTTTTATTTTACTTGAATCTACAATCAATGCCCCTGGAAGCAGCAGTTAAGAAACCAAACGACACATTGCAGTGGGCAAATATACTGCAAAGAATTTCTTTAAAGTATTAAGAAGCAAATTGAATCTTTAAGGATTACAATGTGCCCAGCTCAGACCATCGTATTTTTAACTGCCTTCTATGCATGTGAAAGCTGGAAATTAATATGGAAAACTAAAGAAGAATTGATGCCTTTGAATTGTGGTGTTTGCAAAGAATACTGAATATACCACTGACTGCCAAAAGAACAAACTAATCTGTCTTGAAAGAAGTCTAGTCAGGACGCTCCTTAGAAGGAAGGATGGCAATATTGCATCTCACTAACTTTGGACATGTTGTTGTTATGCGGGACCAGTCTCTAGAGAGGATATCATGCTTCATAATGTCAGAAAAAACAAGGAAGACTCTCAAGAAGATAGATTGACATGGTAACTGCAACAATGGGTTCAAGCATAATAGTTGTGAGAACGGCACAAGACTGGGTGGTGTTTACATATAGAGTTGCTATGAATCACAACCAATTCAGTATTGCCTAACAACAATATACAGCTGTGATTGAAGCTACTTTATCATAAATTAGCTTCAGAGATGCCAAGTGTTCCTAGTAGGCTAGCCAGCATTCTCCACAGGTCTCATAAATACATACCCAGTGGTTGTCCCATAGCTCTGTGATCTTGCAGACTCAAAAGGGCCAGGGTGACATATCCTCAGGAAGGATGGATCAACCCCACAAAGAAAATTTGCAGGGAGCCATCAAATGGGGCTCTGAGTACCATTCAGCATCATTCCTGATATTCTGGGAAGACACCCAAATTCTCAACACAACAGCCATTTCTGTGTGGGAGATATCACCTCCAAGAGGCTCTGTTAAAAGGTAAACACATTACAGAAGCAAAATAATCCAAGTATCCCTCACACCCTTGCATCAGCGGTGACAAACATTTCCTATAAAAGATAGTAAATATTTTCAACTTTCTAGGCCATACAGCCTCTGCTGCAACTCCCCTACTCTGCTGCTGTCATGCAACAGCAGCCACAGACGATATATGAGTGAATGGGCATGGCTAGGTACCAACAAAATGTTATTTACAAAAACAGCATTTGGGCACAGGAACCTCAGGTCCAAAGGATTTCCTCTGCTCTTGATGCTTCTTTCTTGATGGTATGAGATCCCCAACTCTCTGCTTGCTTCCCCTTACTTTTTTTCTCTTGTGAAATAAAAGATAGTTCAAGCAACATTTCAGGGAAACTCACTTAGTGTGTTGCAGTCCTACCCTAATCCCCTTTAATATAAGCCAATCTTGCCCTATTAAAGTAGAGATCAAGATTTACAACACAGGAAAACCACAACTAGGAAAACTAGTGAGGTGGTTGTGGTCATGTACTGTGGTTTTCCAAGCCCTACCTTATGTTTGAAGCTCTGTTGATGTAGTGGTTAAGAGCTCAGCTGCTAAACAAAAGGTCAACAGTTTGAACCCACTGGTCACTCCTTGGTAATCCCATGGGGCTATAGGGTCATTATGAGTTAGAATGAACTTGACAACAACAGGTTTGATTTTAGCCTTAAAACATTTTGGCCAAAAACATTTTGTTTGCACATCGCTTTCAACTCCCATAGTATTCAGGGAACTCAGCAAGTGCAGAGTGGACTTTTGTAACAGCAGGGAAGAATGGAATTTCTGAGCACCAAACAAGAGCTCACAACCTGGGAAGGGAAGGTGGAGACTATTGTGGACACCCCACACTTGACCCTGCCAAGGGTTTTAGAGCCTGAGGGGTATAATGGCAAGAACATGAGTGCGGTAAGTGTGCTGTTGTTGAAGGTGTTTGTCTCTCTCTCTGTCCTGAACGTGAAGAGTGAGTTTATCCATACTAATTCTGAACCAACTTTAAATGACCCAGGCTGATACTCATATGTCAGCAAAAGGAAACACTGCCCTGGACAGGAAACCATGCATCTCCTCCAGAACTGCCCTCACCACTGTATGGGCACAACGTAGACATCTCTCACTCAGTGTCGTGGAAGTTACATGGTCCTTAGTAACCTCCCTTCACTACACAACTCTTTATCTCTCTCAGAGGTTCAGTAAACACGATCATACATAGAGCCCCGCCTTACTGCAACATCTCATCGTTTTTTTCCGAATTGTATTTTCTCCATTAAATGTCTGTCCAACTCATAATAACATCTGGGTGGAAGGTTCTGGAGAAACAAACAGTAGAATTCGCATACCATCTTGAGTACTAAGTTCCTTAGCTATTGCAGACAAAGATCTTAGGAAGTGACTCAAATGCCAGGAAGGAAATTTAAAACAAAAGAAAAGGAGTTCATTTAAAGCAAAAGCAAAAAATAGTAAAAGCAGGCTACAATAACAAGCAAAGCATCTGATATTAGCATGGCTTTGTTTTTTTCTATAAATGATGTCAGGCTCCCTTCAGAAAGGTACAGGATGGACATGAAGTGGTAAGTAAGAGTGGAATAAATGAGGACATTTTCTGGGGTGGTAGGATAGGTAAATTCCTTTGTGTGCTTTCTTTTAGCTTTTGTGGATGTATATTTTACCTATAAAATGAAACGCATGCTATAGCCTACTAGCTTGATGAATGTGCAGTAATTGAACTCTCTTGTGTAACCAGCTCCAAATCAAGAAACAGAAGCACCTCGGCTCTCCACACATGGCCTCCCCACAGGGTGACCTTATCCTGGTTCTTATGGCATAGATGACCCCTTTAGTCTCTTGTACATAAATGGCACCACACACCATGTTGTCTCTTGTGTCTGCCTTCCTTCACATGACTTTGTAAGACTCATCCTTACTGCTGTGTGTGGATGTAGGCAGCTGTTCCTCTTGCTTGTGTGTAGATACCCCAAATTTTAAAATCCATTCTTCTACTGATGAATGTCATAGATTGAACTGTGTTCCCTCCAAAATGTGTGCATCATTGTGGGTGAGCCATAATTCTCACTATTGTGTGGTTACCGTACATTTTGTTGTTTTCCTATGATGTAAATCTTGATTTCTAATAGGGTAAGATTGGCTTATATTAAAGAGGATTAGGGTGGGACTGTAGCACACTTACTAAGGGAATTTCCCTGAAATGTTGCTTGCACTATCTTTTATTCTACAAGAGAAAAAAGTAAGGGGAAGCAAGCAGAGAGTTGGGGATCTCATACCATCAAGAAAGAAGCACCAAGAGCAGAGGATATCATTTGGACCTGAGGTTCCTGTGTCCAGGTGCTCTCAGACCAAAGAAAGTCTGATGCAACTCAAAGACCTTCCACCAAAGTCAGAGAGAGTATGTTCCCCCGTAGCTGGTATGCTGAATTTGGATTTCTAGCCTACTGGACTATGTGAGAATACACTTCTCTTTGTTAAAAGCATTCACTCATGGTATTTATGTTGGATCAGTGCTAGATGACTAAGGCACTGGGTTTTGTTGTGAGTAGTTTGAGGTGGGGGAGATCATTCCAGCACACGTGAATCTTGCTCCTGAATTTTCCAAAATTCATCGTGGGAGGCACATGTTCTCTATAAGGATTGCCCCACTATACTCCGCTTTGCAACAGGGCAGGCTCTCTGGAGGGGCCACCTGTGATGTTAAAAACTCTCTGAGGGTGGGGCCAAGACAGCGGACTAGACACACGCTCCTCAATTCCTTCTGAGAACTAAAGCCTGGAATGATAACTGAATGGAGCAGCCTGAACATCCAAGGATCTGGCATAGGTTGTCAGATTTGACGAGGAACAAATAATAGACTAAACTACTTCTCTCAAAGATGAGCAAGCTGCCACTGGGTCCTGCTCCTACTGACTCATTGTTTTGGAGGACTGTAGGTACTAATGCCTTCTTTGTTATCTGGGAAGTGGGGACTGAGTACAAGCCAGAAAACATGACATACAGCAATGCTGAACTAAATAGCATATCGCTCAGCAGAGAGACTGTGAGTGGGATAGCCACATACTGAAAGTCTGGCTGTTAACTGAGGGCACCACTGCCCCTCCACCCTCTCCTTCCTGAGCTGCACCATAGATTGTGCTGTTTCAAGACAGGAAGGGCCGTTTGACCAGGATGCCATCTTGGTCAGTTAGGAGGTAGAGTCACCCAGCCAGGGGCCTTAGCTGTGGCTGATTCTGAAGCAGAACAGCCCATCTTGCAAGAACTTCTCCAGCAGAAAAGCAGTGTTTGAGATGACTCATGTCTAGATTAACAGGTGAGGAATGGCAGAGGATGACAGGAAGTCCCTAACCTCTCACTAATTTGAACCACATCATAGGATCTGGGGACAGCCTATGAGGTGCTTTCATGGTCAGCTCAAAGGCAGGGCCTGCCACACGTGAGGGCCTGACTGTTTTTGGCAGCCGTTGGACAGCTCCCTGCTCAGCAGTAAAGTACCCTGTTAAAATAAGACTGCCTGGAGAACTGACTGCTCAAAGGCCAGGAGGCAGCTTCTGCCCTTCACTGATCTACATTATTGGGTCAGTTGACAGCCCCCCAGTGACTCCACAAGTAGATTGCCATCTTTACCAGTCAAGAGGCAGAGCCTGCCAACCCAGAGAGTCCACTTGAGGCCAGTAATCGGAGTACACAGAGACAGCTGGTGACCAACTCCCATCTTAGAGCTATGCCTCACTTCTTGTTGAGGTAACATCAGAGAAGTCAAATGGCTTCTAGATGGTACACACACAACAGTCAGTTGCTATTGATTTTAAGGAGCAGTCGACCACCACTCTGGAAAATTCCAAAAATAGAATAAAAATATTTTCAGATGAAGAAGCCTTTCTGAAACTATCGGAAGTTGAGAACAAAAGAATTATATATAGATCCCTCCTAGAAATTAAACAAAATACAGCAGAACAAAATGAAAAATTAGGTAAGCTATTTGAACTGATGGAACATCAACAATCTGAAATAAAGCAGATCAATAATAAAATTACAGAATTAGACAATTCAATCCAAAACCAAAGGACCAGAATTGAGGAATGGCAGTCAGATTACTGACCTTGAGGACAGAGCAACTGACACCAGCATTTACGAGGAGGAATCTGAGAAAAGAAATAAGAAAAATGACGAACATTATGAAACATGTGTGAATCTATTAAGAGGAAGGATCCATGAATAATTAGAGTTTTTGAACAGGGAGGGATAGATGAAAATCCAGTATTGTCCTACAGCTGCTGACAAACATCTCTGAAATTATGAAAGCGAACATAGATATCCAAGACATGTATCAGATGCCACAAAAACTAGACCCCAAAAGAAAGACACCAACACATACTATGATTCAGCTTAATAAAATTAAACATACAGAGAAGCTTTTAAGAGTAGTGAGAAGCAAAGCAAAGCTAACATACAAAGGGAAACCCTAGAGGCTTTTGTCTGACTTTTCCACAAAAACAATGTTGGCAAGAAAGCACTGGGATGACATATTCAAAGCCTTGAAGGAGAAAAACTTCCAAACAAGAATTACATACCCTGTAAAATTGTCTTTCAGATATCACAGTGAAATTAAGACATTCACAGATAAACAGAAGCTTAGAGGTTTTGTAAAAACCAAAGTGAAACTACAAGAAATACTACAAGAAGCTCTTTGCTTGAGCCAGCCAAGTGCCGTCGAGTCGGATCCAACTCATGGTGAAACAAAAACATTAAGTTTATGCTTAAGAAGGCAAGGTAGGACACAACATCAAGAATCACACTCATTTAGGGAAGTCAAAAAAGCTCAGACAAAACTACATTATTAAAAGAAATGGACCAGTGATCATAACGTGAAAACTATGACATCCTCAAACTAAAAAGAGGGATATACTACAGTAGTTATAACCCTTTCAGATGCAGAGGGAATTAAAAAGATATGCAGAAGTTAAAGTCCGGTTTAGACTAGAATAGTAAGGGGGACCATAGGAGTAACTGCAAAGCAAATAACAATATGACATATCAAAACACAAAGCATAATGCAGGAGTCTCAACAAACACAAAACCAACACTGAAAAAAGATGAAATGTCAACCCATAAAGAGGAATGACCCGGAACAGAATAGTAAGAGCAACTTAGAAAACATAAACCAATACAAAAATTAAAGCATCAAAATGACAAGGCTAAATACATACCTATTGATAATTACATGTAATGTAAATGGACTGAACACTCCAATAAAGAGACAGTGGGTGATATCCTGGATCAAAAGACACAGTCTGTCGATATGCTGTTTACAAGAAATACACCTTAGACTTGAAGATATGAAACAACTGAAAATCAAAGGATAAAAAATATATACCAACCCAACAACATACAAAGAAATGCAAATGTGGCAACACTAATCTCCCTCAAAATAGATTTTAATGTGAGATCTACCACTGTGGACAAGGATGGTCACTATTTATTGCTGAAAGTTACAATTCATAAGCAGGACATAACAATATTAAATATTTATGCACTCAGTACCAGAGCATCTAAATACATCAAACACTAACTACATTGAAAAATGAAATAGATCACTCCACAATGATTGTTGGAGACTTCAACACTACTTTCAGTAATGGACAGATCATCCAGAAAAAAGCTTAGTAAAGACACAGAAGATCCTATTGTGACAATTAACCAACATATACGGAACTTTTTAACTATCAACAGATAAGTACACATTCTTCTCCAATGCACATGCAACATATGTCAGAACAGAGCATGTGTTAGGACATAAAGCAAGCCTCAACAAAATCCAAGCTATTGAATTAATACAAAGCATCCTTTCAGTCCATAAAGCCATAAAAGCTGAAATCCATAACAGAAAAAATATAGGCAGAAATCGAAACTCATGTAAACTGAACAACACCTTGCTCAAAAAGCCATGGCTTAAAGAAGAAATCAAGGACAAAATAAAGAAATTTATGGAATCAAAGGAGAATGAAAACATATCCTACCAGAACCTATGAGGTACAGGAAAAGCAGTGCTCAGAGGTCACTTTATAAGTGAACACACCCAGAATGAAGAAATGACCCAAACCAAAGAATTAACTCTACAGTTTGAACAAGTAGGAAGAGAGCAACACAGGAACCCCTCACATACCAGAAGAAAACAGATAATAAAAATAAGAGCAGAATCAAATGAACTAGACAATAGAAGAATAATTGAAAAAAATCCACAAAAACAAAAGGCAGTTCTTTGAAAAGTTCAAAAAAATTGATAAGCCACTGCTTAAACCTACAAAATAAAAACAGGAGAGGAAACAAATAACCTGAATAAGAAATGAGATGGGAGATGTTACAACAGACCCAACTGAAATCAAAAGTATAACAGAGTACTATGAAAGACTGTACTCCAACAGATTTGAAAACCTAGAGGAAATGGACAAATTCCTAGATTTATATCACCTACTAAAATTATCACAAGGAAAAGCAGAACAGTTTAACAAACCTATCACAAAGGAAGAGATTGAAAAAGTCGTTCAAAACTACCAAGCAAAAAAAGTCCTGGCCTAGATGGTTTCACCATATCAAACTTTGAAAGAAGAGTTAACACCAATACTACTGAGGCTGTTTCACAGCATAGAAAGGGATGGGATGCTCCCCAATTCATTCTATGAAGCCAGCATAACCCTGATAACAAAGCTGGGGAGAGATCCCAGAAAGAAAGAAAATCACAGACCAATACCACTCATGAACGTAGATGCAAAAATCTTCAACAAAATCCTTGTCAATAGAATTCAACAACATATCAAAAAAATGATTCATCATGACCAAGTTGGATTCATACCAGGGATGCAGGACTGGTTCAACATCAAAAAAAAAAAATTAATGTCATCAATCACACAAATAACACAAAAGATAAGACTCACCTGAGTTTGTCAACTGATGCAGAAAAGGCATTTAACAAAGTCCAACACCTATTCACGATAAAAACACTCAGCAAAAATAGGAATCGAGGTGAAATTCCTCAACACAATAAGAGGCATTTACGCAAAGCCAACCACCTACTTCATCCTGAATGGAGAGAGACTGAAAGAATTCCCCTTGAGAACAGGAACTAGACAAGGATGCCCAATCTCACCTCTTCTGTTCAACACTGTATTAGAAGTTCTAGCCAGAGCAATTAGACAAGACAAAGAAATACAGGGTATCCATCCTGACAAAGAAGAAGTAAAAATCTCCCTATTTATTGATGATATATATGATTGTATATTCAGAGAATTCTAAAGTGTCCATAAGTAAACTACTGAAACTAATAAAAAGAGTTCAGCAACATATCCAGATATAAGATAAACACAAGGAAACTAGTTGGACTCCTTTAAATCAACGAAGAGAATGTCAAAGAAGAAATCACCAAATCAATACCATTTACTATAGCATCCAAGAAGATAAAATATCTAGGAATAAATCTAACTAGAGAAATAAGAGACCCAGATGAAGAGAACTACAAGCCCTTACTGCAAGAAACCAAAAGAGAGTTACATAAATGGAGAAACCTATCCTGCTTGTGGATAGGAAGACTTAGTGTTGTGACAATGTCTATTTTACCCAAAGCGATCTACATATACAATGCAATCCCAATACAAATTCCAGTGACATTTTTTAATGAGATGGAGAAACAACTTCCCTTTCCAACTTTGGAAATGGAAGCAACCCCAGATAAGTAAAGCACTACTGAAGAACAGAAATGCAGTGGGAGGCCTTGCATTACCCAGCCTTAGAACCTATTATGCTGTTACAGTAGTCAAAACAGCCTGGTACTGGTACAAAAAGAGACCTATAGACCAATGCAATAGAGTTGAGGCCCCAGAGATGCCACTATCCCTTTATATACAGTTGATATTTGACAAAGGCCCTAAGATTGTAAACTGGGCTAAAAACAGTCTCTTTAACAAATTGTGCTGGCAAAATTGGATATCCATCTGGAAAAATCTGAAAGAAGAACCATATTTCACACCTTACACAAAAACTAACTCAAAATTGATCAAAGACATAAATGTCAAACTTAAAATGATAAAGATCATGTAACAAAGAAAGGAGTCAACAATGAAAGTCTAATAGACAATTTGGACAGACTTCAAAACCTGACAAACAAAGCATGATCAACAAAACAAAAAATAGATAAATGGGAACTACTAAGAATTAAACATTTTTGCTCATCCAAAGACTTTACCAAAAGAGTTAAAAGACCACCTACTGAATGGGAAAAAATATTTGGCAACTATATGTCAGACTGTTGTCTGATCTCCATAACTTATAGGGTACTACAAAAATATCAACAAGAAAAAGGTAAAAAACCAATTAAGCAATGGGCAAAAGAGATGGACAGACATCTCAGCAAAAAAGACACCCAGGCAGCCAAAAGACACACGAAGAAATGCTCACAATCATTAGCTATCAGAAATCCAAATCAAAACTACAGTGAGATACCATCTCACCCCAGAACTGTTGGACATAATCCAAAAAACACAAAACAACAAATGCTGGAGAAGCTGTGGAGAGATGGCAACTCTCCTACACTGCTAGTGAGGTTTTAGAATGGTACAACTTATATTGAAAGCAGCCTAGTGCTTCCTTAAAAAGCTGGAAATAGATACACGATTTGATCCAGTAATACCACTGCTCAGAATTTATCCTACAGAAACAAAGGCTGTCACACAAAGAGAAATAAAATCTATCACACTAACAGACACATGCACTTAATGTTTATTGCAGCACATTTCACAATGGCAAAAAGTTGGAATCAACCTAGATGTCCAACAACAGATAAATGGATAAACAAACTATCATACATATACTCAGTGGAACAGTATGCAATGATAAAAAACAATGATGTTTTTAGGAAACATCTCATAACCTGGTTTCACTTAGAAGACATGCTGAGTGAAATCAATAAGCAGCAAAAGGACAAATATTGTATGAGACCCGTACTCTAAGGACTTAAAAATAGATTCACGTGCAGAAGAAAAGACTCTTTGACGGCTACAGTGGTGGTGAGGGAGGGCAAGGGTTGGTCATAGATTGCATAGTTGACAGAAATTTGATTAACTGAAAGCAGTGACAGCACACAGTAGAAAGTAGATCAGCTTAACTGGACTTCACCACCAACAGAAAGCTCTTCTAATCCCAACCCAGTATTGCAAGGATAGGGTAGCAGGCGCAGGGGTTTGGGAACCATGCTGTCAAGGGACATCGAAGTCAATTGCCAGTCTGTTGCTAAGTCTTCTACACTCCGTATTGTTGAGTGGCATCAGGGGTCTTAAAAGCTAGCACACTGCCATCTGAGGTACACCAAATTGTCCCAACTCATCCAGAACAGATAATCACTGAGATCAAGACATGAATTCAAAAAAGCCCAAACCTTCATAATGCAGCCCCAAACAAGCAAGTTGGAGAAGCATCCAGTGCTCTGCTTTTTCTTATCCTAGGGCACAACTAACTCACTGGACAGTGACTTCTCCTGCCATTTTTCTTCTTCTTAAAAGGCTCCCACCTTCCCTGTGATTTTGGAAGCCAGAAACTGTGATGGAAATCCCAACACTTTACAGACTTCATCTGCATGTCCTTGATCTCACAAAGGCAGGAACAACTGTTTCCTGTGAGCTCACTTTAGTATGGCTGAAAAGACAAAGAGATCTGAAAGACCTTCCAGAGGCACTAATGACGGAGTTCTGTTTTGTCTGGGCCTTCCTACCAGCCCATACATGCACACAGCTTTCTTCAGGGGCTGCCTTTCCTTCTTACTGTGGAGCCTTGCCTGTTCTTGTTGCAGCTTCTGGTGGTAGCCAGGCAACTTCCACACTATTTCTTAATAAGTATCTAGTTTTTAAAATTAAATACTAATGTGTACGTGACTTACGATCCAAGCAGTATTTATGAGACAATGAGAATTAGCTCTTCCTTTCCAACCAGAACTCCAAGCTTCCTCTTAGGGATTTCTCTTCCATGGTTTACTTTCAAATATAAACATATGCACAGTCCTGTCCAGCCCAGATTTTGTCACTTAGCAATACATTTTGGAAACTGTTCCTTATCAGCCTCTGCAGCTTTGGTGCTTTTGTTTTCTCAAGTCTGCATTCAGTAATGGAGTTGCTTTAACTAGTACACTATGAACTGCTTATTTGGGGAAAGCAGATGTCTGTTTTCCTATTGCAATTTTGGTATTTTTCTTTTTGAAATGTAATGCATATTTATAAAATCAGCACTTTGTGAGGTGTATGTGCTTGTGTATGAATTTTTTTCCAATTTGTCTTTTGTCTTTTGATTGCATTTATGATATATTTCATTTCCATAAAATTCTAATTTTTATCAAATTATATTACAAATTCTGTATGGCTTCTGAATTTGCATTTTGTTTAAACAAGGTTTTCATTTCCCCACCCACAAAAAAATGTTTCCATGTTGTTTTCTAATAGTTGTACAGTGTTATTTGAAACATTTTGTTACATTTGGAGTATATTTTGACTGAACTAACGAGGTAGGGCTCCAAGTTAATTTTATTACAGATGATTATCAAGTTGCCTAACTTCATTTAATGACCAAACCTTCCTGCTCTGTTTATTTTAAATGCCATCTTTCTTATAAACAGAATTTTGAGATTAGCCTATGTTTCTTTTCCGTTGCCTCTGTATTCATAAGCAAAAACACCAAATTCCTTAAACTTATATAAGTTATAATGTTTTGATATAAGAGAAGGCTACTCTGTTGTCAGAGTCCCTGTGCTCCACCAATGACCAGAAAGCTGAAGGTTTGAATCCCCCAGAGGCACCTCATAAGAAAGACCTGGTGATCTACTTCTGAAAAATCAGCCATTGAAAACATTACAGAAAGGTGGGTTCAAGATGCCAGGCTAGACACCCATCTCCTCAATTCCTTCTGAGAACTAAAGCCTGGACTGATAATTGAACAAAGCACTCTGGACACCCAGAGAGCCCTAGTATACAGCTTAGGGTTATCAGATTGGACTATGTACTGCTAAACTGAAAACTACCTCTCTCTAACCAGAGCCAGCTCATGCTGAGGTGTGCTCCTGTTGACTCACCACTTGGGCAGACTGCAGATACTGACACTTGTTTTGTTGTTGTTGTTATCCAGGAGGCGGGGGATGGGCATGAGCCAGCAAATAAGTTGTGCTATAGTGCAAAAGTGAATAGCGTATAGCACAGCAGAGTGACATTGTGCAGGACAGCCACATTTTGAGAGCTGGTTGCTGCTGATGGCACCACTGGCCCACCACCCTCTTCTTGAAGTTCCACCAGAGATTATGCTGTTTCGTGGTGGAAAAAGCAGCTCAGCTGGAAAGCCATCTTTGTTGGCTGGGAGGTGGAGTCATGCAACCAGAGGATTCAACAAGGGCTAATTACCAAGCTGAGAAGCAGTGTTAGTCTGAAAACTTCTTTCCTAGCAGAAAGACTATGTTTAGCACAGTGTTACCTTATGGGTGGGGCCTGGCTGAGGAGGGCGGCAAGACCACAACGCCTCCCTTCTTTGAACTACTTCATAGCGTCTGGGGATGACTGAAAAGGTGCTTTCATTGTCAGCCAGAAGGCAGGGCCTGCCACACCTCACAACCGTTAGATTTTGGCAACTGTCAGACAGCTCCCAGCGTTTTAAAATAAGACTGTCTGGAGAAACAACTGCTGAGCGACCTTGCAGCATCTCTTCCAACCTTTACTGAATCACATCATGGGGTCAGTTGATGGCCCCCCAATGACTCCATAAGTAAGGCCCCTTATCCAGACAGGAGGCAGAGTCTGCCACCTCAGAAGTTCACTGGAGTCAGTCACCAGAGCACACAGAGGCAGCTGGTAACCTAACTGCTTCTCAAAACTACTCCTCAGCACCTGTTGAGGTAACACTAGAGAAACTAAACAGCCTCTATATGGAACAAAGGCAAAAAAAACATCACTAACCATTTAAAGAAACAGTCCATTGTGGCTCCAGAAAATTCCCAAAATTAACAATCAAAAAACTCCCCAGATAAAGAAGCCTTTCTGAATCTATCAGAGTTTGAATACAAAACAAATGTATAGAGAGCCATCCTAGAGATTAAACAAAATGCAGCAGAGCAAAATGAAAAATTAAGCAAGATATACGAACTGATGGAACATCAGTGATCTGAAACCCAGCAGATCAATGACAAAACTATAGAATTAGACAATTTGAAGTCAAAAGACCAGAATTGAGGATATGAAAGTCAGACTTAGCGACCTTGAAGATAGAGCAACTGACACCAGCATTTATGAGGAGAAATCAAAGAAATAAGAAAAATGAAGATTTAAGAAACATGTGTGACTTTATTAAGAGGAATAATCTATGATGAATTGGAGTTCCTGCACAGAGATGGATGGCTGAAAGCAGAGTACTGTTGTTGAGCTGCTGACGGAAAAGTTCCCTGAAATTATGAAAGAAGAGAACATAGATACCTAAGATATGTATTGAATGCCACAAAAACTAGACCCTGAAAGAAAGACACGCAGACATATTATGATCAAGCTTGATAAAATGAAACACAAACAGATTCTCTTAAAGACAGCAAGGCTCAAAGCAAACCTGACATTCAGAGGGAAGCCCTATAGGCTTTCATCTGACTTCTCAGAAGAAATGATGTTAGCAAGGAGGCAGTCACATGACACATTCAAAGCCTTGAAGGAAAAAAACTTCCAACCAAGAATTATATGCCTTGCCAAATAGTCTCTCAAATAGAAAGATGAAATTAAGACATTTGCAGATAAACAGAAGCTCAGAGGAAAGTCAAAGCCAAACCAAAACTACCAAGAATACTGAAAGAAGCTCTTTGCTTGGCAAAACAAAACTATTAAGTGGATCTTTAAAGAGGCAATGGAGGACACAGCATCCAGAAACCTACTCAGTTAAGGAAGTCACAAAACTCAATCAAAGCTACAGTATAAAAAGAAGAGAACTAGTGAAAACTATGACACCATCACACTAAAAAGATGGATATACTGCAGTGGTTATAGTCCTTTCAGATGAAGAAGAACTTAAAAAGATATGCAGAGTTAAAATTGGGTTTAAACTAAGAATATTAAGGGGTATCATAGAGGTAGCCACAAAGCACAGTAATAATACAACATATCAAAACAAGAAACATAATACAGGAGTCACAACAAACACAAAACCAACACAGAAAAAGATGAAAAGTCAACCCATAAAGAAGAATGATCCAGAGCACATTAAAAGCAACATAGAAAACATCAACACAAAAATAAATACATCAAAATGACAGTACTAAACACATACATATCAACACTTACACTGAATGTAAATGGACTGAATGTTCCAAAAAAGAGACAACAAGTGATATCATGAATCAAAAGACAGGACCTTGACCCAAAGATAGGAATAGAATAAAATGAAAATTAAAGGATGAAAAAACATATACCAAGCTAACAACATATAAAGAAGAACAGATGTGGTGACGCTAATCTCCGATAAAATAGAGTTTAATGTAAAGTCCACCACAGTGGACAAGGATGATCACTATTTGTTGCTGAAAGGTTCAATACACAAGCAGGACTTAACAATGTTAAATATTTATGCACTCAATACTGGAGCATCTAAATACATTGAACAAACACTGATTACATTGAAAAATGAGATAGATCACTCCACAATAATAGCTGGAGATTATTACTTTCAGTAATGGACAGATTATCCAGAAAACAGCTCAGTAAAGATGCTGAAGATCATAGTGCAACAATTAAACGACTAGACTGTATTGACATATAGAACTTTTCACTCATCAACAGGTAAGTATACATTCTTATCCAGAGCACATGGAACATTTTCCAGAATAGATCATATGTTAGGATATAAAGCAAATCTCAACAAAACCCAAACCACTGAATTATGGAAAGCATCTTTTCAGACCATAAAGCCATAAAAGTCAAAATCAACAGCAGAAAAAAACATACACAGAAATCTGAACTCATGAAAACTGAACAACACCTTGCTCAAAAAGCCACGGCCTAAAGAAGAAATCAAGGATGAAATAAAGAAATTTATGGAATCAAATGAGAATTCAAAAACATTTTACCAGAACCTATGGAATACAGCAAAAGCAGTGTTCAGAAGTCAATTTATCTCTATAAATGCACACGTCCAGAAGGAAAAAAGGACCCAAACCAAAGAATTAGCACTATAACTTTAACAACTAGAACAAGAGCAACAGAGGAATCCCTCAGGCTCCAGAAGAAAACAGATAATAAAGATTAGAGCAAAACTAAATAAATTAGAGAACATAAGAACAACTGAAAAAATCAGCAGTACCAAAAGCTGGTTTGCTGAAAAGATCAACAAAATTGATAAATTGCTGGCTAAACCTACAAAAGAAAAACAGGAGAAGAAACAAATAACCCAAGTAAGAAATAAGCTGAGAGACGTCACAACAGACTCAACTGAAATCAAAAGCACCATAACAGAATACGATAAAAGACTGCACTCTAACAGATTTGAAAACCTAGAGGAAATGGACAAATTTCTGGATTCATGGCACCTATGAAACTTATCATAGGGAGAAGTAGAACAACTTAATAAACTCATCACAAAGGAAGAGATTGAAAAAGTAACCAAAAACCAAAAGAAGTCCTGGCCCAGATGGCTTCACCAGAAAATTCTACCAAACTTTCAGAGGAGAGTTAACGCCCAAACTACTGAGGCTATTTTACAGCATAGAAAAGGATGGAATATTCCCTAGTTCATTCTATGAAGCCGGTATAACTCTGATAACAAAGCCAGAGAAAGATCCCACGAAAAAAGAAAATCACAGACTAATATCACTCATGAACGTAGATGCAAAAATCTTCAACAAAATCCTTGCCAGCACACTTCAACAACATACCAAAAAACAGTTCATCATGACCAAGTTGGATTCATACCAGGGACACAAGACTGCTGCATCATCAGAAAAACAATTAATGTGATCAACTACATAAATAGCACAAAGGATAAGAATTATCTGATTTTGTCAATTGAAATAGAAAAGGCATTTGACCAAGTCCAACACTCATTCTTGCTAAAACCTCTCAGAAAAACAGGAATAGAAGGGAAATTCCTCAATGCAATAAGGGACATCTATGCAAAGCCAGTTACCTCCATGGTCCCGAATGGAGAGACATTGAAGGAATTTCCCTTGAGAATGGGAACTAGACAAGAATGCCTACTCTCACCACTTCTATTCCACATTGTACTAGAAGTTCTAGCCAGAGAAATTAGACAAAAAGAAATAAAGAGCATCTGCGTCAGCAAAGAAGAAATAAAAATCTCCCATATCTGCAGTGACGTTGTATATGCAGAGAATCCTAAAGAATCCATAAATATACTGCTCAAACTAATAGATTTCAGCAAAGTATCAGGATACAAGATAAACATAAGTAAATCAATAGGATTTCTTTAGACCAACAAAGAGATCATCAAAGAAGAAATCATCAAATCAATACCATTAGCTATAGCCTTCAAGAAGATAAAATACTTCGGAACAGATCTAACCAGAGAAATAAGAGACCTATACAAAGACAATTACAAGACCTTATTACAAGAAACCAAAAAGGACGGAGAAACCTACCCTACTCATGGATAGGATGATTTAACATCATGGAAATAGCTGTTTCACCTGAAGTGATCTACACACATAATGCAATCCCAATATAAATTCCAGTGACATTTTTCAATGAGATAGAGAAACAAATCACCCACTTTGTTTGGAAAAGGAAGAAACCCTGGATAAGCAAAGCACTACTGAAGAAGAGGAACACAGTGGGAGGCCTCACACTACCCAATGTTAGAACCTATCACACTGCCACAGTAGTCAAAACAGCCTGGTACTGGTACAAAAAGAGACATATAAACCAACGGAACAGAGTTGAGACCCCAAAGATGCCACCATCTTCTTATGAATAGCTGATGTTTGACAAAGGCCCTGATATTGTAAACTGAGGTAAAAACAATCTTTTTAACAAATGATGCTGGCAAAATTGGATATCCATCTGCAGAACATTGAAACAAGACCCATATCTAACATCTTACACAAAAGCTAACTCAAATTGGATAAAATACCTAAATATCAAACCTTAAATGATACAGACCATTCAAGAAAAAATAGGGTCAACAATGGAAGTTTTAATACACAGCTTAAATAGACTTCAAAATCTGACAAGGCATGATCAACAGAAGAGAAAATAGATAAATGGAAACTACTAAGAATCAAACACTTTTGCCTATACAAAAACGTTATCAAAAGAATTAAAAGACTACCTACAGAATGGGAAAAAATACTTGGCAGCTACTTGTCAGATCGATGTCTAATCTCCATACTGCAAAATATGAAAAAGAAAAGGTAAATAATCCAATTCAGTGACTGACAAAGGAGATGGACCGACACTTCCCCAAAGAAGACATCCAGGCAGCCAAAGGACACATGAGGAAATGCTCATAATCATTAGCTGTCAGAGGAATCCAGATCAAAACTACAATGAGATACTATCTCACCCCGACAATGTTGGCCATGATCCAAAAAACAAAAAACATCAAATTCTGGAAAGGCTGTGGAGAGACTGGAACTCTTCCACACTGCTGGTAGGATTGCAAAGTGGTACAACTTCTTTGGAAAGCAATCTGACGCTTCCTTAAAAAGCTGGAACTAGATAGACCATTTGATCCAGTAATCACACTACTTGGAATCTATCCTACAGAATGAAGTGCAGCCACACCAACAGATATCAGCACAGTCCACAACAGCAAAAAGATGGAATCAACACAGATGTCCAACAACAGATGAATGGATAAACAAATGATTGTACATATATGAAACACTATGCAATGATAAAGAACAATGAAGAGTTTAGGAAACATCTCCTAATCCGGTTTCAACTGGAAGACATTATGCTGAGTGAAATCAGTCACCGGCAAAAGGAGAAATATTGTATAAGACCCATACTATAAGGACTTAAAAATAAATTTATGTACAGAAGAAAAGACTCTGACGGCTACAAGGGTGGGTAGAGAGGGAAAGAAAGGGTTGGTCATAGATTAGAAAGTTGACAGAAATTTGGCTGAGTGAAAGCCCCGACAAGCACCCAGTACAGAGTTAGAGCAACTTGACAGGACTTCAACATGAGCTGAAAACTCTTCTAATCTTAACCCAATATTGCAAGAATAGTGTAGCAGGGGCAGGGTCTAAGGACCAATTTCTTGAGGGACATTAAGGTCAGTTGGCACAACTAGCCTATTGCTAACAGAGTCTTCTGCACCACATATTTCTGAGTAGCGTCTGGGGTCTTAAATGCTAGCAAGCCGCCATCTGAGGTACACCAACTGGTCCCAACTCACCCGGCACAGATATCACCGAAAACAACAAAGACACTAGGAAAAAAGAGCCCAGGAGACAGAAGGATCCATGTGAATGGGTGACTGAATCAAAATGAGACTAGAAGAACCCGCTGGTGGCCAGCTACCACCAAAGACACCGATCATGGCACACGATGTCTAGTCCCAGTGGCAACACAAGATAGAGAGGGGTCCAGCTGGAGAATTCCACTGAAAGACTGCAACTGATGATCCAGCAGCCTGTGGGTTTCCCTGGGAGCATGGACCCTGGACCTGCTGCTGCCCAGGACCAGAAAACATTACTGAGATCAACTCTTCGGAAAGGAAAGGACTGGACTTGGGGATGCATATGTGACCATATGGTGTGGGTGTGTACTTCATGGTTCTATGCATCTATAGGATGTTGTTGCATGGGCATCTTACTAGAAGGGAGAGGAGAGGGTGGAGAGCAGGGTACAGGACATTGTTAAGAGGATCTGAGAAATACAGAACAAAAAAAGGGGAGTATGCTGTCACTGGGCAAGGAGAGCAGAAGGAGCTGCATGCAGATAGGTGGGCATGGAAATTTAATTTGGGTTGTATATTTTCACTTACAATAAAAAAAGAATAAAAGAAAAAAGAAAACACTAAGGTGTACAGTTTATTCTGACATACTTGGGGTCACTGTGAGTTGCAGTCGACTGCACAGCCATTAGCTACACCCCGTCCCCATCCTCTTTATCTGAATTCTCCCAATTACTCCTTTACTTTGCTTTCTTTTTCAGTAATAACTTTCTCACAAGAACTTCCTGTAGATACAAATAAGCACGTCTAGTTGGAAACAAATTATCTTTCCAATTCATTTAGATTCCATAAATTTGATAAAAACCGAAGTTTTATAATGTTGAGCATTACAGTCTAAGAACAGAGAACAAGATAAGTAACGTCTTAATTGTTTTCTGCTTATTGTTGTAAGTTTTTGTCACAGAGTATGCACTGTATTATTCAGTGTTTGAAAATCTTTTTTTCTTTTAATTGCTATCTTAGGAGAGTCTTTCATTTTTCTTTTTGGACTGGAAAGTGACTAATTTTTCCAGATTACATTTGCAGCCAGATAGCCATCTGAAATTGTGCACTACAGATTGTTAAGTAAACACAATTAAGCCAATGTGTGCTTTGCTTTCTGTAAACTCCTGCATATCTTGCTTGCTAATTCATCCACCCCTGCATATTTGCATTCTAGGGTAAACTGTACTTGGTAAAAACCCAAACCAAACCCATTGCCACTGAGTAGATTTCAACTCATAGCAACCCTATGGGACAGAGCAGAACTGCTCCATTTTCCAAGGAGCACCTGGCTGATTTGAACTGCCATCCTCAAGGTTAGCAGATGTAGCATTTAATCACCGCACCTTCAGGGTTTCCAAGGGATTCATTATTTTGTTAAAATATTCCTGGGATATGTTTGCTAATAATTCACTTGTGATATTTCCAGCAATAATTATAGGGGAGATTATTGTTTTCATTTTATGTTTTCTCAGGATTTCATTATCATATGTGCTAAATAAAAATACTTAAGAAGTTTTCTCTTTTATTAGTCTATAACAGCTAAAAGACACTGGAAAAATCTCTTACTTAAATTTGCAAGTTTCACATAATTTCAGAGAAATCATCCAGAAGGAAAGGAAGGAGACAGACCTTCAGGAACATTCTCCATTATTTCTTGGTGATTAGCCTATGTAGATATTCTATGTCTTCTGACATCAGAAATATCTTTTTCTAGAGAAAGAACGATACATATACTGTATATGTTTCTAGAAGAACATCCATCCTATTTTATTCGCCCAGAGTTAATATATTCTGTAATTTTTTTTCCTCAGTTCTCATTGTTAGATCCTCATTGTCATTTTTTATTTTGTGTTTGGTACCTCCCCTTTTATTACTTTACTGAATTTTAATTATTAGCTAAAAAATGCAAGTAAAGTAAAAACAAACATAAAGAATAAAGCAAAACTGCCCAAATTTTCACCACCTGAGAAAACCACAATTAGCAATTTGGTGACTTTCCCTTCATAATCTGTTTTGCAACTATACTGAGATATCGGTAGATAAGCTACATCCATACATGCATCTGTACATACATACAAAACAACACAAGCTGGATTATATCCATGTTGTTTAACTGAAGCCACTATCCTTTCTAAAAATACTGAACAGTCTTTTTATTTTGTTCCCCTTATCTCTCTTGTTCCCATTTGGCAAGCACGTGGCGACACTAAGATAATGTATTTCATTGCATTTCATAACTAGTAGTTTAATCTCTGGAAATTGTGGTTTGGGATTCTGTGTAATTTAATTTCCTTAAAGATGAAATTTTCTGATGTTCATTTAGCATGCTATTTTGGGATGGATTTAAAGAAGGATATATTTGTTTGAATAGAAAAAGAGGATATTGTATGATTTAAAATCAGAAAAAGTGTGCTTCAAGGTTGTAGCTTTTCACTGTATTTATTCAACCTGTATGCTGAACAAATCTGAGAAACTGCACTACATGAAGAAAAAATGAGGCATTAGGACCTGAAGATAGCTAATGAACAATCTTCAATATGCAGATGACACAATCTTTCTTGCTGACAGGGAAGAGGGCTTGAAGCACTTAGATACAAGACCACAGCCTTCACTGTGGAGTACACCTCATCATAAAGAAACCAAAAACCCACAAAACTGGACCTATAAGCAAAATCACAATAAGTGGAGAAAACACTGAAGTTGTCTAGGATTTTATTTTACTTGGATCCGAGATCAAAGCCCATGGAAGCATCTTGTTGTGGTTAGATGCCATCAATCTGGTTCCAACACCTAGCGACCCTGCGTACAATGCTTGAGCCATTGTTACAGCCACCGTGTTATTCCATCTCATTGAGGGTCTTCCTTTTGTTTGCTGACTCTCTGTGTTACCACGTATGATGTCCTTCTCCAGGGACTGATCCCTTCTGATAATGTATCCAAAGTATGTGAGATAAAGTCTCACCTTTACTGCTTCCAAGGAACATTCCGGCTGTGCTTCTTCCAAAACAGATTACTTCATTCTTGTGGCAGTTCATGGTATGTTCAATATTCTTTGCAGACACCATAATTCAAAGGCATAAATTCTTCTTTGGTTTTTTTATTCATTGTCCAGTTTTCACACATCTATGTGACATTTGAAAATATCATCATTTGGATTAGGTGCACTTTAGTCCTTAAAGTGACATATTTGGTATTAACATTTTAAAGAGATCTTTTGTAGCACATTTGCCCAGGGCAATGTTTCACTTGGTTTCTTAACTGCTGCTTCTTTGGATGTGGATTATGGATTCAAGCAAAATGAAATTCTTGACAAATTCAATCTTTTCTACATTTATCATGATGTTTCTTATTGGTCAAGATGTGATAATTTTTGTTTTCTTTACAACGAGGTGTAATCCATACTGAAGGCTGTAGTCTTTGATCTTCATCAGCAGGTAGTTCAAACCTCTTAACATTAAGTAAGATTGTGTCACCCGCATATCACACAGGTTTTAACTAGGATTCTTCCAATCGTAACAGTCTGTTCTTTATTATGTAGTACAGCTTCCTGGACTTTTGGATGCCTTGTTCTTCTTCATATGGTGCAGCTTCTAGGATAATTTGCTGAACATACAGATTGAAAAGATATGTTGAAAGGATACAACTCTGGTGCACACCTTTCCTGACTTTAAACCACACAGTATTCTCTTGTTCACTTCAAGCAATGACCTCTTGATTTATGTACAAGTTCTTCATGAGCCCAATGAAGCGTTTTAGAATTCCTGCTTTTCCCAAAACCAAAGCCATTGCCAATGAGTCAATTCTGGCTCATAGTGATCCTATAGGACAGAGTATAACCACCCCATAGAGTTTCTACGGAGTGCCTGGTGGAGTTGAACTGATAATTGTTATGCCACCAGTGTTTATTATTTTTCCCAATGTTGCTGAAAATTTCTTGTGATCCATTAAGTCAGATGCCTTTGCATAGTCTATGAAGCACAGGTAAACATCTTTCTAGTATCCTCTGCTTTCAGCCAGGATCCATTTGACATCAGCAATGATATCCTTTGTTTCACATCCTTTTTTGAATCCAGCTTGGATTTCTGGTAGTTCCCTGTCAGTATACTGCTCCAGTCACTTTTGACTGATCTTCAGTGAAATTATACTTAAGATGTTTTGACAGTTGATATTCTGTCAATCCCTGTAGTCTTGTTTTCCACCAATGTCTTCAGTGCAGCTTGGACTTCTTCCTTCAGTACCATTGGTTTCTAATCATATGCTGCTTCCTGAAATGGCTAAACATCCATAAATTCTTTTTGGTACAGTGACTTTGTATTTCTTCTATCTTCTTTAGGGCTTCCTGTATCATTTACTGTTTTGTCCATAAAAAACTTCACCATTGCTATTAGAGGCTTGGATATTTTCTTCAGTTATTTCAGCCTGAGAAATACCAAGCATATTCTTCCTTTTCCAGTTTTCTAACTCAAGGTGTTTGTACATGTCATTATTGTATGCTGTCGTCTTCACCTGCCCTTTGAAGTCTTCCATTCAGGTCTTTTACTCTGTCTGTCCTTCCATTTCCTTTATCTGTTCTTCATTCAAGAACAAGTTTCAAAGTCTTTTCTGGCATCTATTTTGGTCTTTTCTTTCTCACTTACTTATTTAATGACTCCTTGCTTTCTTCATGTATGATGTCCTTGATATCATTCCATAACTCATCTGCTCTTCAGTCATTAGTGTTCAACATATTAAATCTATTCCTGAAATGGTCTCTAAATTCAAGTAGGATATACTCAAGATCATACTTAGGGCTCTCTTGGACTTGTTCTAATTTTCTTCAGCTTCACCTTGAACTTGCATAGGAGCAATTGATGATCTGTTTCAAAATTACACCTGGCCTTGTTCTGACTGATGATATTTAGCTTTTCCATGTCTCTTTCAATTTATTTAATTTCTGTTTATTCCATCCAGTGAGATCCAAGTGTGTAGTAGTCATTCATGTTGAAAAAGTATTTGCAATGAATAAGCTGTTCATCTTACATGAACCACAATTTCTGACATCATTTGCATCAATAGAAACATATTTTCCAACTACTGATCCCTCTTATTTGTTTCTAGCTTTCACATTCCACTCACCAACACATCCTGATCACATGTTTGATCAATTTCAGACTATAGAAGTTAGTGAAAATCTATTTCTTAATCTTTGGCCTTAGTGTTTGGTGTGTAGATTTGAATAATTGTTGTGTTAACTGGTCTTCCTTGTAGGCATGTGGGTATTATCATATCACTGACAAGGTTGTACTTCATGAAAGACCTTGAAATGTTCTTTTTGACAATGAACACAGTGCCATTCCTCTTCAACACGTCACTTCTGGCATAATAGATCATTTGTTTGTCCAATTCAAAATGGCCAATATGAGTTCAGCTCACCAATGACTAGGATATCAATATTTATGAATTCCATTACCTTTCTGATGACTTTCAATTTTCCTAGATTTCACACTATGTACAGTCCACCTTCCTGTAGTTAATGGATGTTTGCGACTGCTTCTTTTGAGTTGCGCCATACCAGCACATTAAGTTCCTGAAAACTTGACTCCATCTATGTGATTGAGTTCAGCTCTGCTTTGAAGAGGCAGTTCTTCCCCAGTCATCTCTTGAGTGCATTCCAACTTAAGGGTGCATCTTTTGGCTCTATATCAGGCAGTGTCCTGCTGTTATTCCTAAAGTTTCCACTGGCTCCTTTTTTGGAAGGAAACTGCCATTTCCCTTTTAGTTTGTCTTAGTCTGAAAGCTTAGCTAACTATCCACCATGGGTGACCATTCTGGTGTTTGAATACCAGTAGCATAGCTTCCAGTATCTCAATGACATGCAAGTCCCCACAGTGTGACAAATGACAGATGAATGGGGTTAAGAAATCAAAGAACTTACTGCATTGGGCAACACTGCTGCAAAAGACCTCTTGAAAGTATTAAGAAACAAAGATGTCACTTTGAGAACCAAGGTGTGCCTGACTCAAGCTACAGTACTTTAAATTTCCTCAGATTCATGTAAAAACTGAACAATGGATAGGGAAGACCAAAGAATAATTAATGCCTTTGAATTTTCATGTTGGCAAAAAGAATACTGCATGTACAATGGACCGCCAGAAAAAGAAACAAATCTGTCTTGGAAGAGATACAGTCAGAATGCTCCTTAGCAGTGAGGCTAGTGAGAGTTCATCTCACGTACTTTGACAATGATACGAGAAAGGGCCAGTCCCTGGATAAGGACATTAGTGAATTATTCTGAGGATTCAGTGAAAAAGAGGAAGATTCTCAAAAACAGGGGTTGACACAGTGGCTGCAATAATGAGCTCAATAAGAAAAGAGCAGTGATTGTGAGGTCAGGGCAAGATCAGACAGTATTTCATTCTACTTTAAAATCACTATGAGTTGGAACCTCCTCAGTGGTATGCAACAACATGAAAGGAGAACAGCTAGGCACAACTATCTTTTCATACTACCTTTAGAAAGATCTCTGTGTTAGGTTACTGCTGTAATAAATAAAATAAAAATGTATGGTTTAAAACAAAATAAATTTATGATGGTAAAGCTCTATGATGGAAATGATCTCTTTGGGCTTAAACCAAGATGTTGAGTCAGCAGGACAGGGCTGCATTCTTCCTGGTTGTCCTAGAAACAATTCATATCCTTGCATTTCTTAGCTTCTAGAGTTGTCCACATTCATTGGCTTGTGGTCCCCTTCCATCTTCAAAGCCCACAATACGGAGTCAAGTCTTGCTCATATTAGATCACTTTGACTGACCTCCTACCTTCTACTCTCATTTTTAAGGACAGTGGTGATTACAGTGAGCTCACCTGGATATCCAGAATAACCTCCCCATCTCCCCATCTGAAAGTTAACTGATAAAACCAAAAAAAAAAAAAAAAAAAAAAAACCCACTTCCATTGAGTCCATTCCCACTCATAGTGACCCTATAAAACATAGTGGAACCACTCCATTGAGTTTCCAAGGAGTGCACAGCAGGTTAATACTGTCAACCTTTGGGTTAGCAGACAAAGCACTTAACCACTACACCACCAGGGTTTCCAGATCAGCTGATACGTAAATTTAATTCCATCTGCAGTCCTAATCCTACATTGCCATGGAACACAACACATTCACAGGTTAAAAGAATTAAATGTAGCTGTGTTTGGAAGGAGCTATTGCTCTGCCTATAGCCAAACAAAATGCCTACTGCCATTGAGTTGATTTTGATTAACAGTGACTCTGTGGGACAAAGGAGAACTGCCTCATAAGATTTCCAGCCAGCCAAGTGCCATCAAGTTGGATCTGAGGTGGTAAATTTTACAGAAGCATGTTGTCACATCTTTCTCTCATGGTACAGCTGGTGAGTTGAAATGGCTGAACTTTTTGATTAGCAGCTTATAGTTTTAAGGACTCCTTCTTTTGCCTGTTATGAAACCCAAATATCTTTCTTTCAGACCCCACTCCCATATCCCCTGGAATTCAGGCCTTTGCCTTTACTGAGCTGTGTTTAGCAGCAGGTATAGTTAGGGAGTCTTCAGAGGAATGGGGTGTGGAGTGCAACACAGTCAAGAGAGAATGGGTTCCCTCCATCTGTGCTTTGTACAAAAGAGGGAAAAAAATCTCTTGTGTATCTCCTTAGAACCCCAAGCAACCATGTTAAATAGTTACTTTCCTCACACCATTGATTAGAAACCTGAGGCCTAGAAAGCATCTAAGTTTTAACTGCCACAGCAACCAGCCAATTAGAAAGTTCAAGAAGTAAGTTAACATTGAGTCTTAGACTTGAAGGTATACTGATACACGTAAATTGGACTTATGAAAACCTTTTTTTCTTACTATAACTAGTTACAGTGTTTTTATTTAAAAAAAAGGGGGGGTGGAGTCATGGCAGACTAGACACATGTCTCCTTAATTCCCTCTGAAAATTAAGACATGGATTGATAATGAAATGGAGTCTTCTGGACATCCAGTGAGCCCTTGGACACAGCACAGGACTGCCAATTTGGACTACATGCCACGGAACAAGAAACTTCTTCTCTTGTGCTGACCTGAGCTCTTGTTGAATGCTGGCTATCACAGACTGAATGTAACTTCCAATTTTAACTGTTTTGTTTCTGTGTCTTAGCCAGTAGGTGGGGATTGGGCTTAACCAGCAGCAAATCTCAGCCTCCCTGCTGACGGAATCAGTAGGTGAAATAGCCACATTTTGACAGTCCAGCTCTGGACTCTGTGCACCTCGGCCCCTCTACCCTGCCTTTCCAAACCTCCACCGTTGAATCTGCTATTCCACAGTAGGTGGGAGATCTTGTGCAGGATACTATCTTGTTTGACTGGGAGACAGAGTTACCCAAATGGAGATCTCAGGAGGGGCTAATTACCAGGCTGGGAGTCTGTGCAGCCTGGGGAGCACTTTCCCAGCAGAAAAGCTGTGTTTAGCACAAAGTGGCCTTACAGGTAGGGCTCAGCAGCAGATGACAACAGGCCAGTATCCCTTCCATACGTTACAGCATCTGGGGTTGGACATAGAGGTGCTTACTTTGCCAGCTAGAAAGAAGGGCTTGCACACCTAATAACCTGACTGATTTTGGAAGCTGTCAGATAGCTTTTACCTTTCAAAAATAAGAATGCCTAAGGAAATAACTGTGGTGCATCCTGACGACATGTCTTCCAACCTCTAATGACCCACATCATAGGGTCAGCTGATGACCCTCCAGTGACTACATAAAAAGGGCTGTGTCTTTGGCCAGTCAGAAGGTGGAGCCTGCTACCCTAGAGATTTCACTGGGCCCAGTCACTGGAGTACATAAAGAAGACTAGTGATCACCTTCCTTCTCAGACTGTACTTCAGACCCTGTTAAAGAAGCACCAGAGAAATTAAATAACTTCTGGATGCCCAAAAAGCAACAAACTTTGAACAGAAACTTAAAGAAAAATTCACCCATGGTGCCAGAAAGCCCCCAAAAGAAAGAACCAAAGAACTTCACAGACGATCAGAGGTCGAATACAAAAGAATTATATATACAGCCCTCCTAGACATTACAAAAATGCAACACAGCAAAATGAAAAATTAAGCAAGCTGTTCAGACTGGTGGACCACAAGCATTCTGAAATCCAACAGATCAATAATAAAAGCAAAGAAATAGAAAATTCAAGTCGAAGCCAGAAAACAGAGTGGAACAAATGGAAAACAGACTTTCTGACTTGGAGGACAGAGCTACTGGCTCCAGCATCTATGAGGAGAAATCAGAGAAAGAAACAAGAAAAATGAAGAAGCATTAAGAAGCATGTGGGATTCTATGAAGAGGAACAATCTATGATTAATTGGAGTTCCTGAACAGGGAGTACACCTGAAAACAGACAGTATTGTTGTTGATCTGCTGAGACAAAACTTCCTTGAAATGATGAAAAGAGAGACTATACATACCCAAGATGCATATCAAACACCATTCAATATAGATCCCAAAAGAAAGACTCCAAGGCATTTTATAATCAAGCTTAACAAAACGAAACATAAGCAGAAACTCTTAAAGGTAGCAAGACTCAAAGCAAAGCTAACATTCAGAGGGAAAGCCTGTAGGCTTTCGTCTTACTTCTCAGCAGAAACGATGCTAACACAGAGCAATGGGATGACACATTCAAAGTCTTGAAAGAGAAAAACTTCCAACCAGCAATTATATATCCTACAAAACTATCTATCAAATATAAAAATGAAATTAAGACATTTGCAGATAAACAGAAACTCTGAGACTTTGCAAAACCAAATCAAAGCTACAAGAAATACTGAAAGAAGCTCTTGGCTTAGAAGAGCAAAAGTGTTAACTCTGTATTTTAGGAGGCAATACAGGATATACCATCCAGAAACCTACTCAGAAAAGACCCAAAACTCAATCAAAGCTATAATATTAAAAGAAGGGATCCAATGATCATTTCACGAAAACTAGGATATCACCATATTAAAAAGAGGGATGTACCACAGTAGTTATAGTCCTTCCAGATGGAGAGAAAGTTAATAACACATATAGACGTTAACATTGGGTTTCAACACAGATCACTAAGTAAGATTACAGGGGTAGCTGCAAAGCACAATAAAGATGCAATATATCAAATCAAGAAACATAATACAGGAGTCTCAACAAACACAAAACCAACACTGAAAAGTGGTAAAAATCAACCCATAAAGAATGCCCCAGAAGAGAAAAGAGTAACAGAGAAAACATCAACACAAAAATAAACACATCACAATGACAGCACTAAACACAAACCTATCAATAATTATGTTGAATGTAAATGGACTGAATGCTCCAGTAAAGAGATGAGTGACGTCTTGAATAAGAAGGCATCACCCATCTACACATTGCTTACAAGAAACTCAACTTAGACTTAAAGATGTGAACAAACTGAAAATTAAAGGATGGAAGAATACATATCAAGCTACCAATATACAAAAAGAAGAACAAGTGTGGCAATATTAATATCAGATAAAATAGATTTTAATGTAAAATCCACCACTGTGGACAAGGATGGACACTGTAGCTGAAAGGTTCAATACACAAGTCAGGACTTAACAATATTCAATATTTATGTACCTAAAGCATCTAAATACATTGAAGAAATGTTGACTACATTCAAAAATGAGATCAATCACTCCACAATATCAGTGGGAGACTTCAACAGGTCTCTGTCAGTATTGGAAAGATCTAGAAAAAAGCTCAGTAAAGACACAGAACATCTTATTGCCACAATCAGCCAAGTAGACCTCATCAACATACACAGAACTTTCTATACATTAGCAGATAACTTCACTTTCTTCTCCAGTGCACATGGAACATTTTCCAAAGGAGACTATGTGTTAGGACATAAAGCAATTCTCAACAAAATCCAAACCATTGAATTATTGCAAAGCATCTTCTCAGAGTGTAATGCCAGAAACAAACATAGATAGAAATTGCAACTCATAGAAACTGAACAACAGCTTGCTAAAAAAGTTATAGGTTATAGAAGAAATCAAAGATGAAATAAAGAAATTTATGGATTCAAATAAGAATGAAAACACTTCCTACCAGAACCTACAGGATACAGTCAAAGCAGTGCCCAGAGGTCAGTTTATCTCTATAAATGCACAAATTTGGAAGGAAGAAAGCGCCCAAAGCAGAGAATTAACCTTACAACTTGAATAAGTAGAAAGAAAGCAACAAAAGAATTATTCAGACACTAGAAGAAAACAGATCATAAAGATTAGAGGAGAACTAAACAAAATTAGAGAATCAAAGAAAAACTGAAAAAAAATGGTAAGACCAAAAGCTGATTTTTTGAAGTGATCAACAAAATTGACAAACTGTTGGCTAAACTTACTAACTAAAGAAAAACGGGAAAGGAAACAAATAATCCAAATAAGAAATATGATGGGAGATGTCACAACAGATCCAACGGAAATAAAAAATATTATAACAGAACACCATGAAAGACTGTACTCTAACAGATTTGAAAACCTAGAGGAAATGGACAAATTTCTGGATTCATGTTACTTACCAAAATTATTACAAGGTGAAGCACAACAACTTAATAAACTCATCACAAAGGAAGAGACTGAAAAAGTCATCCAAAAACTACCAACCAAAAACTGTCCTGGCCCAGATGACTTCACCACAGAATTCTACCATGCTTTTAGAGAAAAGTTAACTCCAACACTACTGAGACCATTTCAAAGCATAGAAAGGGATGGAATGCTCCAAAATCCATTCTATGAAGCTAGCATAACTGTGATACCAAAGCCAGGGAAATATCCAACAAAAAAGGAGAACTACAGATCAACACTGCTTGTGAATCTAGATGCAGAAATCTTCAACAAAATACTTCCCAATAGAATTCAACAACATATTAAAAAATAATTTATCATGACCAAGTTGGATTCATCCCAGGGACCCAAGGCTGGTTCATCATGAGAAAAACAGTTAATGTCATCAACCACATAAATAACACAAAAGACAAGAATCATCTGATCTTGTCTATTGATGCAGAAAAGGCATTTGATAAAGTCCAACTCCCATGCATGCTGAAAACTCTCAGCAAAATAGGAATAGAAGGCAAATTCCTCAGTGCAGTAAGAGCCATTTATACAAAGCCTATCACCTACATCATCCTGAATGGAGAGAGACTGAAACAATTCCCCTTGAGAACAGGAACTAGACAAAGATGCCCACTCTCACCTCTCCTATTCAACATTGTATTAGAAGTTCTAGCCAGAGCAATTAGACAAAGAAAAAAAAGGCATCCTCGTCAGCAAAAAAGTAAAAATCTCTCTATTTGCAGATGATATGATTGTATACACAGAGAATCCTAAAGAATACATCAGTAAACTACTCAAACTGATAGAAGAGTTCAACGAAGTATCAGGATACAAGATAAACATAAGTAAATCAGTAGGATTCCTTTATACCAACAACAAGTTTATTAAGGAAGAAATCATCAAGTCAATATTTACTATAGTCCCCAAGAAGATAAAATACCTAGGAATAAACTGAACTAGAGAAATAAGAGACCTTTATAAAGAGAACTACAAGATCTTACTACAAGAAACTTACATACATGGAGAAACCTACCCTGCTCATGGATAGGAAGGCTTAACATTGTGAAAATGTCTATTTTACTCAAAGTAATCCTACATAATAATGCAATCCCAATACAAATTCCCGTGACATTTTTAATGAGATGGAGAAACAAATCACCCATTTTGTTTGTAAAGGGAAGAAACTCCAGATAAGTAAAGCACTGCTGAAGAAGAAGAACATGCTGGGAGGCCTCTCACTACCTGACTTTAGAACCTATTACACTGCCACAGTAGTGAAAACAGCATAGTACTGGTACAAAAGAGACATACAGACCAGGAACAGAGTTGAGACCCCTCCTATAAACAGCTGACATTCAACAAAGGCCCCAAGATTTTAAAATAGGGTAAAAACAGTCTTTTTAATACATGGTGTTGGCAAAATTGGATATCAATTTGGAAAAAATGAAACAAGACCCATATCTCACACCTTACACAAAACTAACTCAAAATGGATCAAAGACCTAAATATCAAATCTAAAACAATAAAACTCATCTATGAAGAAACAAGATCAACAACGGAAGTTTTAATACACAGTATAGGCAGATTTCAAAATCTGACAAAGCACAATCAACAGAAGAGGAAATAGACCAGTAGGAAATATTAAGAGTCAAACACTTTTGCTCATCGAAAGACTTTATCAAAAGATGTAAAAGACGACCTAAACAATGGAAAAAAATATTTGGCAACTACATGTCAGACCAACATCTGATCTCCATAATCTATAAGGTAGTACAAAATATCAACAAGAAAAGGATAAATAATCCAATTAAGTGATGAGTGAAGGAGGTGGACAAATACTTCTCAAAAAGGATATCAACACAGCCAGAAATGCTCACTATCATTAATTATTAAAGAAATTAAAATCAAAACTACAATGAGATATCATCTTACCCCAACAAGGTTGGCCATGCTCCACAAAACACAGAACAACTGCTGGAGAGGCTGTAGAGAAACTGGTACTCTCCTACACTGCTGGTGGGATAGCCAAATGGTACAACCTCTCTGGAAAGTAATCTGGGGTTTCCTTAAAAAGCTGGGAATAGATGTCCCACTTGATACAGTAATCCCACTGCTTGGAATATATCTTACAGATACAAGGGCAGTTACATGAACAGGTACATTCACACGAATGTATATTGCAGCGCAGTCCACAATAGCAAAAAGATAGAATCAACCGAGATGCCCAGCAACAGAACTATGATACAAATTATGGTACATATACTCAATGGAACACTATGCAATGATAAAAAACAATGATGATTTTAGGAAGCATCTAATAACTTGGTTTCAACTGGAAGACATTATGTTGAGTGAAATTAGTCAGTGGCACAAGGACAAATATTGTATGAGACTATAAGGACTTAAAAACAGACTTATGTACAGAAAAAAAGACTTTTTGATGGCTCCAAGGGAGGACTGGGTAGGAGGGAGAGGACTGGTTATAGATTAGATAGTTGATAAAAGTTTGGTTAGGTAAAATCAGTGACAGCACACATTAGAAAGAAGCTCAGTTTAACTGGACATCAACATACCCCCAAAACTCTTCTAATCTTAACCCAACATTGCAAGGGTAGAGTAGCAGGGGCAGGGGCCTGAGGCTCTCAGGGGACATCGAGGCCAACTGGCATAATTAGCCTATTGCTAGAAGAGTCTTCTCTTCCCCATATTGCTGAGTGGTGTCTGGGGTCTTAAAACCTAGCAAGCTGCTATCTGAGGTACACCAAATGGTCCCAACTCAACAGGAACAGATGATCACTAAGGACAAAAACAACATGGGGGAAAGAGAACCCAAAAGACAGAAAGGCCCACATGAATTGGTGACTACATCAACATGTGACCAGAAGAACCAGATGGTGCACAGCCACCACCAGTGACAGCCATGATGGGGCTTACCTAGTTGAGTCCCAGCGGCAGTACAAGAATAAAAAGGAGTACACCCTGAGAACCCCACTAAAAGACCGCAACTACTGGTCTGAAGGCCTGGGTGTTCCCCTTGGGAGCATGGCCCCTAGACCCGATGCTACCCCTGATCATACATCATTACTGAGGTCAACTCCTCGGACAGAAATGGACTGGACTCAGTGACACAAAACAGCCATATCATGTGTACACTTTATGGTTCTAGGCATCTACAGGATGTCATCCTACTGGCCTCTTAGTAGAGGGGAGTGGAGAAGGTGGAGAAGAGAGGACAGGAGATTATTAAGAGGATATGACATGTATAGAACAGAAAGGAGGAGTGTGCTTTCCCTGGGCAAGGAGAGTAGCAAGAACTGCACATAGGGGGGCATGCAAATTTAAACTGAACTGTACACTTTCACTCAACCACAATAAATAAATAGAACATTAAAAAAAGAAAAGATGAAAATATATTAAAGTAACTATAGTGATGGTCAGGTTTCTAACTGCACTGAATGTGTGGAAAACCAACAGAAATATAAAACTTGAACCTTCATTTTCCCAGGAGTACAAATGTAGTTAATGTCATATGGTTTTATTATCGTGGTTTCATTTATTGACTTACACACCCACTCAATTTTTTCACAAACTAACATGCTATTAAACTGAGAAAAGTGTGTGAAATCACATAGCTTTGTACATTTTCTGGAAAATCTAGTCATTGCCATTAGGAGTAGTTTTCTTGATGATAATAAATCTTGCCAAAACCTTGGTAGCCTCAGTTAAAAAAAAAGATTTCATTTCTGTTTATGGCTCTTTGTAGTGGCACAAGGCATAAAGCAGTCAACTGCTAACCAAAAGGTCATAGGTTCAAAACTATCAGAGGTTTCAGGTAGAGAAAGATGAGGCAGTCTGCTTCTTTAAATATTTATAAATCAGAATCAAACTGACAGCAGTGAGTTTGGTTTTGGTCTATGGCTATAGAGCATTTTGTTTATCCATTCAACTGTTGGTGGACATTTGCATTGCTTCTATCTTTTTGGCTGTTGTGAATACAGCAGCAGTGAACACTGCATATAGGAATCTCTCTGAGTCCTGCTTTCAAGTCGTTTGGGTATGTACATAGGAATGGAGTTTCTGGGTCAAGTGGTAGTTCTCAACTGTCTTTTTCCACATACATAGCCAATTTAATTCTTGTGTATTCCATCAGTGAAGTACAAGTGTATAGTACCTATTCATAACGTTGAGAAAAGTATTGGCAAGGAATAAGCCTTTGATCTTGCAAAATTCTATTGTGCAATTTCCGGAGTCTTTTTATTGCAAGCTACTTTTTATCACCTAGCTACTTCTTTGTTTACAACTTTTGCATTCCTATCACCAGTCATTATCAATGCCTCTTGACTACATGTATCATCATTTTCAGACAGCAGAAGTTGGTAAAAATTATCAGTTTCCTCATTTGGGGCATTAGCGATTGGTGCATAAATTTGTATAATGTTTGTATTAACTGGTCTTTCTTGCAGGCCTGTGGATATTATCCTATTACTGGCAGCATTCTACTTTTTGGTGATGAATGTGGTGCCTTTCCTCTTCGGTTTGTCATTCCCTGTGCAGTAGACCATGTTCCTGTCTGATTCAAAATGGCCAATATCAGTCCATTCAGCTCCCTAACGCTTAGGATATGGATCTTTTAACATTTATATTTCTTTTTTGATGACTTCCAATTTTCCTAGATTCATACTTTGTATGAGTTATTAATGGATGTTTGCAGCAGTTTTTTCTTATTTTGAGATGTACCACACCAGAAAATGAAGATCCTGAAAACTTGACTCCCTCCAAGTCATTAAGGCTGACTCTACTTTGAGGAAGGCATCTCTTTCCCAGTTGTCTTTTGAGCGCCTTCCAATCTAAGGGACACATCTTCTGGCACTGTATCAGACAATATTTTGCTCCTATTCATGAAGTTTGTTTGTTTGTTTCAAGAAGAAGATCACCAGATCCTTTTTAGTCTATCTACTCTGAGGGCTCTACTGAAATCTGTTCACTATGGGTAATCATTCTGGTATTTTGAAATACTGATGGCATAGCTTCTGGCATTACAACAACAAGCAAGATACCCGAGTACGATAAACTGACAGACTACATCCTTGGAAAGAGATGATAAAGAAGATCAATATCACCAGTGAGAAGTCCAGAAGCTACCTTTGGAACACACCATTAGTTGTTCACATGCAAGTTCAAACTGAAGCTGAAGAAAATTAAAACAACTCCACAAGAGCTAAAGTACAACCTTCAGTATATTTCACTGAATTTAGAGACTCTCAAGAATAGAGTTGACATACTGACACTAATGACTAAAGATCAGACAGGTTCTGAGATAGTGTCAAGGACCTCATACGTGAAGAAAGCAAAAGATCATTGAAAAGGCAAGACCAAAAGAGATGTCAGAAGAAACTCTGAAACTTGTTCTTAAATGCAGAGTAGCTAAAGCAAATAGAAGAAATAATGTAGTAAAAGAGCTAAAGAGAAGATTTCAAAGGGCAAACCAAGAAGGCAATTATTCTAATGAAAAGACCTTGTGTTAGAAAACTGAAAAGGAAGACTTAAAGTGAAAAATCTAAAGAAAAAAGCTCAAACCTTTAAAGGATTCTATGGAAAAATACTGAACTGCACAGGAAGCATCAAAAGAAAATGGAAGGAACACACCTAGTCATTGTTTCCAAAGAACTGGATGATGTTTAACTGTTTCAGAAGTAACCAGCGTCACCTCAGGACGGAGCCTGCCGCCTGCCCCCTCGCTCGCTCACCCTCTTCCCTCCGCGCCCGCTCTCGCCCCGCCCTCCCAGGTCCCCGCCCTCCCAGGTCCCCGCCCCCCCAGGTCCCCGCCCTCCCAGGTCCCCGCCCCCCCAGGTCCCCGCCCCCCAGGTCCCCGCCCTCCCAGGTCCCCGCCCTCCCAGGTCCCCGCCCTCCCAGGTCCCCGCCCTGCCGACCATTGACGTCAAAGCGCCGGCAGCCCCAGCAGCCGAATCACGTGGCCGGCTTCGTCACCATGGCAACTCGCTAACGCATCACCTCGCCTCAATTCGCATAGGGCGGTGGCTTGACCAAGCCAGCAGCTCCAGGCAGGCACCAGGGCAGGTCTACACCTGGCATGTAGAACCTGAGGCCACCCCGCGGCCCCCCTCGCAGACTTCTGTGAAAACCAGCTCTTCCTCTAACCACTTCCTTTCCGACCTGTGCTCCAGCTGCAGCTGTGTACACAAAAGAACGATTCCTGCAAAAAGGTTGTGGGGGAGACCCTTTCACTCCTTCAATACCAAGTTTACATGCCCTTAAAATTAGACTTAGCCAGGTTTCAGAAAAATATAAAAAAAAAACCTGGGGTCTTGCTTCTGGAAGAGGTACCCATCTAAAAGGATGAAAATCTCCAGCTTCCTACACCACTCTCCAAAGGACAACAACCTGCTCCCAAAAGAAACCCCCAAACTGAAAACCTAGGAGGAAGCTGTACTGCCTTCCAATCAATGTAGCATGTTCTTTAATAATGTGAGGATCAGAGACTGCAAATTAATAGATTTTTCTGCACAAAATATTTCCAGAGGGCTTTTTTAAAAGGAAGATAACCACCATTTTAAAACCAAGCCAGCATTTTAAATGTTATGTTTATCCAAGATTCCCCAATTCAAATTCTGACACTGCCATCTGATTCCCATAACTGACTCCTTACCATATATTTTCATTTGAATTAAGCAAATGACCATCCGATCTAGTATTTGCCAGCCACCAAGTGCTGAAAGCTCTTAATATTCCGCATGTTCTATATTGTTGCAATGCAGTTTTCAAATGCATTGGCTGTAAGACAGGTACTGCTCATACTGCCTCCATTTCAAAGATGTGTAAACTACTGAGGTTAAGTACCTTAAAGAGGATCCTACAGCTAAGTATCAGTGAGGTGGAATTTCAAAGTGACACATTTTTATCAATGGACTGGATAGCAATGGTCTGTTCAAAATGGGAGTGCAATAAATATTACAGGTCGAGGTAAATATTTGATGTACACTGTCAATATGACCACGGTGAAAAGCTATGTGTGAATGACTGCAAGAAACTATGCAAAGTCTGTGAATTAGACTGCAAGCCACAAACGTCCCAAATGTGTCCAGTGGTCTTCCCAGAGAGAATGGGATTTGAAGGATTGTCTGCTTATTCACAAATGGTCTTTGACCTTTCATTAGGACAGAAATTGAAGAGGAATAGGGCTATGAAAGACACAGCATAAATACATGTGGCAGAAAGCACAAAAAAAAGTAACATATAATCAAGAATCAATGATACTCAAGAAAGAAGTTCAACTTCATTAAAGGTATGAGTGAAAAACAAAGCTCCAGGACTTAAGATGTGTCAACAAATGGATAATTAAAAAAGGAAAGAAAAAAAAAAAAAGCTATACATCTACATGCTGCTTAGAAGAGATATACATTAGACTTAAGCATACAAGCAAAATGCAACTCAAATGATTGAAAAATATGTACCAAGCTAAGAACACTGGAAAAAAAGCAGAAGTAGCAATATTAATTACAGATAAAATAGACTTTAAAATCCAACCATTAGGAGGACATAACCATGATATATATTTATGAACCCAATATCAGGCATCCCAGATACAAAACATAAACTCTAACAGCAGTGAAAAGAGCAAGAGGCAGCTATATGATCGTAGTAGGAGACTTCTAACACATCACTTTTGGTGAGGGACACAACGTCTATAAAGAAGCTCAGTAAAGACACAGAAGATCTAAATGCCATAACCAATCTGACATCACAGACATACAGAGAACACTTCATCATCAGCAGACAAGTATAGTTTCTTTTCCAACATGCAAGAAAGACCAGAATAGAGCACATATTAGGCCACAAAGTGAGCCTCAACAGAGTCCAAGATACTGAAATATTACAAAGTATCTTTTCTGACCATAAAGCCGAAGAAATGAAATACATACCAGAAAGTGCAAGGAAAAAGAAAAATCAAACACATAGATGGATAAATAAACCAATTATGGTGCATTCACAGAATGGATAAAGAACAACAGAATTGGCGAAACATAAAATGGAAGAATCTGGAAGATATTATGTAAGTGAAATTATTTAGTTGCAAAAGTACCAATATTGCATAAGACTGCTATCATAAGAACTTAAAAAAAAAGGTTTAAATACAGAAGAAAGCATTCTTTGATGGTTATGAAGGTGAGACAGGAGGGAGAGTAGGATTCATTAGATAGCAGACAAAGATTATTTTTGGTGAAGGGAAGCACAACCCACAGTCCAAAGGAAGTCAGCACAACTGTACTAAAACGAACGCTAAAAAGTCTCGAGTACAACCAAGCACTTTGGGGACACAAAAGCAGTGTTTAGAATCTGAGGACCATGAGTTCAGGGTACATCTAAGTCAATTGGCATAACACAGTTTATTAAGAAAATGTTCTGCAGCCCGCTTTGACGAGCGGCATCTGGGGGTCTTAAAAGCCAGCAAGCGGCCACGTAAGAAGCATCAGTTAGTCTCAGTGAACCTGTAGCAAAGGAGAATGAAGAACACTGAAGACACAAGGAAAATCCGAGCCCAAGAGACAGAAGGAGCCACATCAACTAGAGACTACAATCAGCCTGAGATAAGAAGAACTAGATGGTACCTGGCTACCGCTGGTGATCACCCTGACAGGGGACACAGCAGAGTCCCTGACAGAGCTGGAGAAATGTCAAGCGTACAACTCAAACTCTCCTAAAAAGACCAGATGTAGCGGCATGACTGAGACTGGAGGGATCCCAGATAACATGCCCCCTGACTTTCTGTTAACTCAAAACTGAGACCATTCTTAAAGCTAATTCTTCAGACAAAGATTGGACTGTAAGACATAAAATGACGCCCATGAAGAGTGTCCTTCTTAGCTCAAGTAGATACATGAGACTAAATGAGCAGCTCCTGTCTGGAGGGAAAATGAGAAGACAGAAAGAGACAGGAGCTGGAGGAATGAACCTGGGAAATGCAGGTTAGAACAGAGGAGTGTGCTGTGATATTATGAGAGAGCAACTAGGGTCACATAAAAATGGATACATATATTTTTCAATGAAAAAACAACTTGAATTGTAAACTTTAACTAAAAGCACAATAAAAAGAGGTATCCACAAAAAATTAGTTCCCCCTACCCCCGAAAAGTCCTCATCTCTAGAATCTATAGGAAAATGCAACACCTCTACAACAAAAACAAAAATAACCTATTTAAAAAGCAGGCAAACGAAATGAACACGCACTTCACCAAAGAAGTCATTCAAGCAGCTAGCAGACTCATGAGGCTATCCTCATGATTATTAGAGAAACACAAGTCAAAACCCCAGTGAGGTCCTGTCTTACCCCAGGATTATTAGCAAAAAGAAAAAAAACAGAATCTGACTCTACGGCACTTGGCGGCTTGGCAATAAATGTTAGAGAAGCTGTATTGAGACTGGGGATCTTATGCACTGCTGGTGAAATACAAAATGTACAACCATTTTGGAAAACGATATGGTACTTCCTTAAAAAGCTAAAAATAGAAATATACGATCCAGAAATCCCACTCCTAGGAATATATCCTAAGGAAATAAGAGATGTCACATGAATAGATATTTTCACACCAATGTTTATTGTAGCACTGTTCACAACAGCAAAAAATGGAAACAATCTAGATGCACATCAAGAGAAGAATGGATAAACAAACTATAGTAGGTACACACAATGGAGTACTGTGAAACAATAAAGAACAATGATAAATCTGTGAAGCATCTGACAACATGGATCAGTCTGGAGGCCATTATGATGTGTGAATAAAACGACAAATAATATATGAAATCACTACCTCAAAAACTTATGAAAAGATTTATACAGAGAAAGAAACAATCTTTGGTGGTTGCTAAGAAGGGGAGTTGTGAGAAGGGAGATTTAGTAGAGAGTGTGACAGAACACAATACTGGGGAAGCCAGCACAGCTTACATAAGACAAGATCATGGAAGCTTCATAGACACACCTAAACCCCCTCAGGGACTGAGTTATTGGACTGAGGGCTGTGGGGACCGCAGTCTCAGTAGACATCTAGCTCAGTTGTCTTAACGTAGTTTACAAGGAAAATGTTCCACATCCTCCATTGGTGAGCAGCATACGAGGTCTTAAAAACTTGTGGGTGGCCATCTAAGTGAGATATTCCACTGGTCCCACCCAATCTGGAGCAAGAAAAATCAAAGACAAAAGAGAAAGGTTAGTCCAAAGGGCTGATGGACTACAACTGCCACAGCCTCCACCCACCTGAATAAAGCACAGCTAGATGATGCCTGGCTACCACCAACAGCTTCTCTGACTGGGATCACAATCAAGGGTCCTGGACAGAGCTGGAGAAAAATGTAGGACAAAATTCTAACTCACAGAGATTAGAGACACCCAGACAGGAGGGCCCTTGGACATCCTTTTAACTGAATACTGAAGTCACTCCTGAGGTTCAGCTTTCAGCCAAAGTTTAAGTAGGCTAACCAAACCAAACAAAACTAAAAACAGGCAAGCCAGGGTCAAAGAGAAAGCAAAGTGTGGGGAAAGGGGGCAGAAAAACTGGTAAAAGGGAACCCAAGATCGATGACAGGAGAAGCTTGGCGTATCATGGAGTTAGGAACCAACATCACAAAACAATGCATATATTAATTGTTTAGTAAGAAACTAATTTTTTCTGTAAAGTATAGTAAAAGAAAAACAGGAAGGCCCTCAATGAGACAGACTGACATAGCAGTTTCAAACATAACATGATTGTGAAGATGGCACAGGACTGGTCATTTTTTCAATGCTATGAGTGGAAAGTTGCTTGATGGCAACTAACAATGACAACATGTAGTTCTAAGGATCCTAAGCAGCACACTGGTTAAAAGCCTATTGATGTCTCCTTTCCCTACAGTTTCTCCCATTTGCAGCGAAATGTCTGACTTGTGCCTGTTCTGCCACTGTAAAAGCAGAGAGCTTGTGTTCTAAGTCTCATAGATATAAAAAAATTTCTAAATTTTAGACTTAGAACTAATTAAGACTTCTCTACTCTGGCCTCTAGGGTTGCCATGAGTCGGATCCGACTCGATGGCTCTGGGTAGTAGTAGTATCATATGGAATGAACACGATTTTGCTATGATGAGATAAATGTGTTACATGTTTCAATAATGTGATTTTTGAGGTGCCAAAGGGTAGGATGTCATAGATTAAATTGTCTCCCCCCAGATATGTGTGGCAGTTTGCCTGGGCCATGATTCCCGGTATTCTACAACTGCCCTCCATTTTGTGATTCTGCTGTCCTTTATGTTAAAGAATTAGGGTGGGACTCTAAATCTCTTTATAAGATCACCTCCCTGCTCCGCTATATAAGGAGTTTCCCTGGAGTATGGCTTGCCCCACCTTTAATCCTTTCATCCTAGAAGAGATAGAAGGAAGTGGTAACAAACAGAAAATTAGAGCCTTCATACCATCAAAAAAACAACACTGGGAAAATTGCACGTCCTTTAGATGTGCGGTTCCTGCGCCAAGATACTCCCTAGACAGAGACTGAGACAATAGTGAACTTTCCTCCACAGGCAACAAGGGGGAAAGCCTTCCCCTGGAGCAGACACCCTGAACTTGAACTTGTAGCCTACCAGACTGTGTGAAAATAAACTTTCCTTTGTTAAAGCCATCCACTCTGGTATTTCTGTTAGAGCAGCCCTAGCTGACTAAAACATGGAGTTTCTTCTCTTTCCAAACAAAGTTGGTGATTTTAAAAAATGTCACTGGAATTTGTATTGGGATTGCATTGTATATGTAGATTGCTTTGAATAAAATAGACATTTTCACAATGCTAAGTCTTCCCATCCATGAGCAGGGTAGGCGTCTCCATTTTTGTAAGTCTCTTTTGGTTTCTTGCAGTAAGGTCTTGTGTTCTTTCTGCATAGGTGTCTTAGTTCTCTGGTTAGATTTGTTCCTAGGTATTTCATCTTCTTGGGGGCTATAGTAAATGGTATTGATTTGACGATTTCTTCTTTGATGATCTCTTTATTGGTATAAAAGGAATCCTATTGATTTACTTATATTTATCTTATATCCTGATGCTCTAAACTCTTCTATTAGTTCCAGGAGTTTACTTGTAGATCTTTAGGATTCTCTGCTTATACAATCATATCATCTGCAAATAGGAAGATTTTTACTTCATCTTTGCCAACACAGATGCAGTTTATTTCTTTGTCTTGCCTAGCTGCTCTGGCTAGAATGTCTAGTATAATGTTGAATAGAAGTGGAGGGAGTGAGTGGGCATCCTTGTCTAGTTGCCATTCTCAAGGGGAATTATTTCAGTCTCTCTCCGTTCAAAATGATGTAGGCAGTTGACTTTGCATAGATGTCCCTTATTGTGTTGATGAATTTCCCCTCTATTCCTATTTTGCTGAGAGCTTTTAGCATGAATAGGTGTCATACATTGTTGAATGCTTTTTCTGTATCAGTTGAAAGTCCAATTTCTGTTTTGTCTGCTCTTCCTTGCACTCTTTGTGTCATATTCAAGAATTCATTGTCAAATACTAGGTGCCAAATCAATACTCCTTTGTTTTATTCTGAGAGTTTTACGATTTTAGTTCTTACACATACTTTTTTGGTCCATTTTGAGATGCCTTTTATATATAGTATGATTGTGGCAGTCTTTGGGGTTTGCTGGATAATGTTTGAACTTGCAGGCAGGCTAGGCTGTCCACATATGTGCACACATTGTCCTCAAGGTGCAGGGAGATCTGGGTGGAAGAGCAAGGAGGCTGGCTGAGGGCCAGGGACGTGAATATCTGTCTCATGTTGCCATGTACTGTCTTCAACTTGGAGGAGGCCAAGAATTCTAAATTAAAATCTAGATTTCTGGCTAATTATAAAGGTGTGTTTATTAAGATAGAAAAATAAACCATGCTTATTTAAAAACTCGTTGTCTCAGTGGCCCCTTTTTATATCCTTGCTCTAGAGTAAAAACATATCAGATACAGATATAGGATAAGGGCCATGGGGGACTCAACATTAATGTTATGGGAGCACACAGGAGAGTGCAATATTCAAAAGAGAGTTCAGAAGATAAAAATGCACCGACTGCCTAACTTTGGCTGAGTTAGCCTAGATAGTGAACTTCAGATGGCACCCTCCGTCCTGCCTTGTTATCTCTGATTTGATGATTTGATTTTCCTTCTGAAAGCGCCAATGGCATGTGATTTCTCAGGGATTAAGGGCCTTCTGAAAAAAAATCAGTGTTTTGGAAATACTTCTACAAATAAGAAAATTGGTGTATTGAGGGACATGGGAAAAACTGACCTGGTAACAATCAACTGAGGTTACTTTCGTGTACCAGGAAACTCATGGCACAAATAATCACAAATGCCCTGTTATAGCAATGTCGTAACTAAGATGATTAGACCTTTCATGATGATTTCGAAGGAGTAACAAAACTGAGTCTACGCCTCCAAATCTCTATATCCAGAGATAGGCGTAACCAGAAACCTTGGTCTGGATGTATCTTCATCACCAGCAGTAGTTCTTCTCTATTGGACAACTCATTCTGATTTTGTCAGGGTCTTTTGTAAAATGACTACACTGCATTGAAAGTCTTGTCTCTATTAGTGGAATTCAGCCCAGTCAGTGCCTTAACAAAAAGCAATGTGCATTCTTCCATTTACAGTAGGTCTTTTCTTATGCATGAGAGAAATCTATCCGGTGACAATTAACACATTTCTCTACAGAATACTTAGTAGTAAACTCTGCTTGCCTTTCCACAATTGCCTTCCTAAATGAGAAACTAATTAAATGATTATTATAATGTTCCAGAAATGAGCACATCATCTCAGGGGAGCTAAAATTACCAAAAAAAAAAAAATGACAAAACACAGATTTATAACACAGTTTCCTGCATCACGTTATAGGAATGCTCACACTGTAGAACACTGAGTTATTCTATGGGGTCTCAGGTATTAATTAGTGGGCATAAGAACAACCTGGGTGGTTCCGTGGAGGAACAGAATCCTGGTCCAACTCCCACCCTATAAAAGCAGCGTCTCTGGGGCTGGGCTGCGAAACTTGTCCTTTTAACTAGTCCTTCAAGTGATTCTGAGAGAAGCAGGCCATTACCTATGCTAGGAAAAGCAAGCATGGATTGAAACACATCCAAAACGTCTCAATCTGTAAGTTCATAACAATATGAAAAACAAACTTGAAAAAGCAAATCTTATTAGACACAATGATGAAGAGACCCTAGGTGCCTCCACCTCAGCATGACTCCTCCTCAGGCAGAACCTCAAGCAGCTCAGCATCAGAATCCTGTTTTCTTTGCTTAATCTAATAATTCGTGAAGTTATGTGTAAACCACACCACACCTGTGTCGTATGATTAAGAATGTTGCTGATTTAACTTGTATGAACTTCTTACTTGTAACCCTCCTTAAAAGTAACCTTTCCTTTTGCCCTCGTGGATTAGTCTTGTTGGTTGAAGCTACAACTGACTCCTTTCCTTGCACCATGAAATGAAGATGCCTTTTTGCCTTCCCACCTCGGTCTCTAGTTTGGTGGCCAGTTTAAGTCACGCTGAACAGAACCTGAGGTTTCTACCTAGTAGCCTTACCTTGTATAATCTCCTCTCTGTGAGTGTGAGTAGGACTTGGGTCTTACATCTAAACCCGAGAATATGGGCAAGTGACAGAATGTCTCTTCTATGATTACATTTTATTATATAAGAACCCATTTTGCTAACAGATTTGCTCTAGAGACTGTCATTTTTAGTTGATGAAGAAAGCAGCCATGGGAATGCTCACGTAGCTAGGAACCATCAGTGACCACTAGGAAGTACAGGTGACCTACAAGAAGCTGGGGTCCTCAACAGTCTTACAACCACAAGAAAATAAATTCTGCCAACAGTGTGAGCTGGAAGTAGATTCTTATCCATTTCAACATCTGGAGGAGACCACAGCCCAGGCTGACAGCTTGAACACTGAACTAAGCAAGAAATCCAGCTAGGCGTTACTAGACTCCTGCCTTACAAACTGTGAGATAATAAATGTGTGCTGTTTTAGCTGCTAAGTCTGTAGTGATTTTTGACTGAGAAATAAATAAATAATACACCTTTGAAGAAGTTTCTACTCTGGCCTCCAGGGTCGCCATGAGTTGGATCCCACTTGACAGCACTTGACTTGAAGATGTTTGGAATTATCTCCTTAGAAAAATATAACTAATATAAGCACACAATAAAGTGTGTACCCTGTCTTTTCTATATGATGAAGTGGTATTTGTATCTATGAAAATATTCCAGCTAATAAACAGGGAGTAACACTAGAATTAAAATGTCATGATTTATTCTGCTTAATTAATAATCATCACTGGCTTTCTGAAAGAAGACAACACCATGAGGGTACATGACAAAAATAAATAAGCAAACCCGTTCCTGAGGCTGAGGAAGTTTCTGACTATAACTACCAGTTTACAGACAAAGTAGGGGATAGGAGAATGCAAACAAAACACTGTGGAGCTTCAATGAGCAAAACCCAGAAGAAGGAAAACTCTACAGGAGAAATGACTGGATTATTTAATTATCAAGAGAGTTTGAGGGGGGAGAGGGGGAAGACGAGGGACACTACAGATTCTAGGAGTCTTTATAGATATGCCAACCCTTACAATTGTGGAACTTACATGAGTCCCAATTCAAACAAATGAGATGTAAAAACCAATCACAGAAAAATCAGACCAATATGAGCCCTAACTGGGCATTCCGTGATGATAATTATTTTCTAAGTGTGTGTTAATAGTAATGGGAATGTAGATTTTTAAAGATACTTTGTGTGACGGTTAAAGTTGTGTGTCATCTTATTTTATTTGCTCTTCTTGTTACCTGACCTCCAGTCCCTGGGACATAAGCCTCTGGAAGTCTCCAGCCTGCAGCCTGACCTGCAGATTTTGGATTTGCAGCTCCTGCAACCCCATGAGCCTGCAGAGGTTTCCAGCCTGCCACTTAATCTACAGATTTGGGATTTACCAGTCCCCACAGATTTGTGAGCCATTTCCTTCAAGTACATATATCACTAGTCTCCTGCCTCTAGAGAAAACAGATTAAAACACTTAGCTTTTTAGAGATACTTTCTGAAATGTTTTCAGATAGGATTTGTTTCAGAATGGCAGCACGTATTAGTGGGGTTTAGTGATGGGTTATTTATTATTTGTTATATTATTCTCTCCACTCTCATATATGTTTGAAAATGTCCGGGATTGAAAAACTAAAATTTCAAGAAAAGCAGTGACACGTGAGCCTGGAATTGAAGGGGTGAATCCTTGCTTCCCATGAAAATGTTCTCCATGTAAACACAGAAATGATAAATCACATTTGCTCTGCAGGAATAAGCCTTACATGGCCAACTGCATTGGAGCCTATTCATTGCATGGAGGAAGGAGGCTGAATAACAGTCTCATTGCGGGATTAAGTACTGACTACGACTGATGTTCCCTCCCCAGATATGGCTCTTCATTTTGTATTTATTTAATTATTCCGATTTCTATCACAAACTGTGAAATTGTGGCACATCTCTGCTATTTTGTTGAAATAAAAAGATATTTGGGGAATTTTATGTTTGCTTGGGTTTCTGATCTGAGCGCTGATTCACATGTTCATCTTTCCTCAGCCTGTGATGGAGAAAAGTCCACTAGAGAGAGGAATGGGCTAAAAGAGCAGGGCGGTTACAAGAGAAAGTCCTCCATGGTGAGGGTGGAGGCAGAGTAAAGAGTGGGGGTCTCTGTGGGGACTGGTTTCTAGAATACAATGTATAGAGCAGTCCAGCCTGCCTGAGGCTGGCAGCAGAAGTGTCAGTGGGGTGATTTTGTTGACAATTCACCCCTCTTGGTTTCTAATCAAGCAACAACATTTACTTCTGATATTACCCAGATTTGCTGCAATTTACTATGTCCATGAAACCCAGGGCTCTGTCCATATCCTCTAGCTCTACTTAAGATAATGTGCTTTTTGAAAGAATAACACCACCTATGAGGGCTCGTGACAAGAACAAACAAACCAACAAATCCATTCTTGAAGCTGATAAAGTTTCTGGATCTAACTACCACTTTACAGACAGCATAGGGGATAGGAGAATATTAACAAAATGCTATGGAGATGCAATGAGCAAAATCCAGAAGGTGGAAAACTCTGCAGGAGAAATGATTCTTTAATTAGCAAGAGAGATAGGGGAGAGGAAAGAAGAGGAGGGAAACCACAGATAGAGTCAGTTCCCTAGCTATTGCTGAACCCAAAGCAAGTTCATTCCACCCACCACTGCAGCCAAACCCAGAGATGAGGAAAGGTTCAATCTAGCTTTATTAACAGCTAAGTATGCAAATATGACAAACAGTGAGAATGGTTTCTCCACTTGGGTTACAATTCCAGTGGCTTTTATAGCTAGATTACAAACGGGTTTGCACGAGAAAGAACAGGGAGTCACAAGATTCCGTTACATCTTATTGAAGAATGAAAATAACATTACCTCCATGAAGTTTTTGAAATAACCAATTTACTACCCTGGAGAAAGAGAAAGGAATGCAAGTCAGCTAATCCAGTTTAGCAATCTAGGTGACCCTTATCCATTAACATTCCCCACTCTTAATCACGAATTTTGTGTCTACAAAATAGGTTTTAAATAAAAATAGCTGCTTTGATTTATTGCATTAACTCTAGGATCAAATCTCAGATTATGGGCTAGCTTGTAGTACAGTTAGTCATGAGGCAGGGTGCAGATTTCATACAGCAACAAACAAATGATCCACCAATAATAATGATTCCAATTACCATTATTAGTATGAGCAGCCAACCTAGGTTGGGGAGCTGTGAGAATAGTTTCTCAAACTCTGACTGGAAGAAGCCTTCCCGAGGAGCAAGCCACCTATCCCCCTGCCCTACTGTACATTGGTGGGGACAAGGCCTGATATCCACACAGCAATAACCATCCTTTAGGTAACTTAATATGTCCATTAGCATAGGACACTGTTATACTTCTGTTACATTTGAGGATGGGATTATTAAGATTGTAACAGAAGGAAGGACATCCTGAAAACCTGACACAGTTTTTTCACTAGGGATGACAGTTTCACACTGGGTCAAAAACATCTCTTCATCTCTTTCTTTCTTAGCTGGTCCCTGATTATAGATATCTCATAAGTGATTCCTTTTAAACATATCTGAACAAGACAAAATTTCTAATCAATTTCAGAGAGGTGCACCCAATAATCAAGCATGAGGTAAAAATTTGTTCAACATAAGTACCTCCCACTAGACAGAAATCAGAATCATTCGTTGCATTTAATGCAAAGTAAGCCCATAAATTTTCATTTTGTCAGAAATGGACAAGATTTTGTTGAAGGTCCTAGAACTAAGTTGAGTCCAAGGAAGAGAGAGAGGAGTCTGGAAGACATTTCTTGAAGTTTATCCTGGTTTCTCCTCCAGGAATAGTAGCAGTCCACTGCTTATTGTCAGGATCTTTCAAGAAGATGTTCGTGTCTGTGTCTGCTGATGGATAACGGCTTCACCGAGGTATGATGTGTCTAGGCCTTCAGTCCAGCCAATTTAATGGCCTGAGGGGTAGTCAGGAGTATTTCCCATGGGCCAGGCCACTTCTTTTCCAGCCGTTCTTCAGGCCCCCCTCTCCAAGTTTTTAAAAGAACCTTATCCCGTGGCTGAGAGAAATGTAAATTTTCTGATGGCGAGAGTGAAGACCTGGAGAGAGAAAACGGGTGAATTAAAGATGAAACTTGTTCGAGGTGTTGTACATGTTTCCGAACTTTAAGGTCATTTTCTCCATGTGGGTGAAGCTGTACTGAGGCAGCCTGGAAGGGTCTTCCATAAAAATTTCTTATGAGGTCAATTTGTGCTTGCTTCCAGGGGCTACCCAGATTCTAAATACGGCGACAAACAAGACCCAATCCCAATGTAAATGACTTTCTTGACATAGTTTGTGGATCTGTCTCTTTAAAGTATGGTTCATCTTTTCAACCTTTCCTGATGACTGTGGTCTCCAGGTTGTGTATAGTCTCCCTCTGATGTTCAGGAATTTGCTCACTTTCTGATAATTGATTTGTCTTGGCCAGTCAGGTTCTATCTCTAGATGCTGAATCAGGAGTTGCCAGGTGTCTTCATGAGATACTTCCATCTGGAGGCTCTTTTCCTCAGGAGAGAAGGTGATCTGGGCGTTTAGAACAGTAAGTCTATTCCTAATAGCGGGACTGGACAGTCTGGTATATACTGAAACTGGTGAGTCATCTGCTGTTCCCCAATCTGACAGTCTAGTGGCTGTAGGAAAAACTTACTCTACAATTGCCCTGTTAATGCCTGTCACCAAGACTGACTGAGTGGCCTGTCGTGAAAGGGGCTTATTGAGTATCTAATATGGGCCCCAGCGTCCACTAAGAAATCCATCATTTATCCCTCCACTCTTATTTCTACCTGAGGCTCGCAGGGGGCAATTACAGTGCTAGTAGTTAATTCTGGCTGTAGCCACGGGCCTCTCTAGTCATCTTCCATTCCAGACAGCTCAGCTCCTTGGTGGCCTGTTCTACCAGAATTGGCAGCCCCTTTCTTAGGGTCTACTCATTCTTACAGTGGCCCATTGCTTTGCAATATGCACACTGAGTATCCCTGATGGGAGCTCAAAGTCCCCAAGATTGCTGTTGGGTGCCTCTGCTTCCCTTACTGAATGTTACCTCCAATAATATGGTGGTGTCTTGAGTCTTCCCTAACTCTCTGTTATTGAGATGCCTTGAATGTAATTTCCACCAGCTGTACAGGATTCATTTCCAAAGCTCTGTCCAATTTTTGTAGCTTTTTCTAGATGTCTGGTGTACTTTAGGCTATGAAAGTCATGTTTACCATTCTCTGATTTTTAGGTACTTGGTGGTTCACGTCAGTGTACATTCTTTCCAGGAACTCAGGTGGATCCTCACTGGCCTTTTGCTGTACTTCTTGCACCATGTTCAAACTTTTCTGATTAGGGACCCCATTTTGGAGGCCTGCTACAGTACATCTTCTATAATCGTTTGGGAGAGGCAAGCCCTCATCATTGGGGTCTCAATTAGGCTTGGTCACTGGAATAGCTATTGGTGGGTCAGGAGGGTCATTCAGGCTTTCAGAGTGAAGTCTCTTGGCTTCTTTCTTTGCATTACCCAGGACCAGACTCCTTTCATCACTAGTGAGATTAACAAAGCCTGAATATAGACCCAATCTGGGTTATTGGTGGCAAAGATGCTGGTCATTAATTCTATTATCTCGTTAGCATCTGCTCTGTATGAAGGATTCCAATTCTTCCAATTGAATAAATTGGAGATGGTAAATGGCTTGTGTGCACAGTAATCACCAGCTGTTTGCCCTTGGTGATTTACTTCAATTAGGAGTTGTCTAAGAGGATATTGCCCTACCTTGTTATGCCAGATCCCCTGGTCAAAACTGAGTTCCGTGCTGGGTGTGTGATGGCAAGACTGATCTAAGCTACCTTCAGCAGGATAACAGGGAGCTGGTTCCTCAGGAGAGGAGGGAGTAGTTGTTGAAATTCGAAGCCACAGGGAAAAGGAAGTACTTTACAGGGCACTAAGCAGTTAGACTCTAGGTATCAGCCCCCTTCCTCAGATTCTGAGTGGAAACTCCCACCCAACCTTGTCCTATAGCTCTGCCTTTCAGGCCCACTGGGACAGCACCTCTTGTTCCCTGGGCTTCAAGCACACAATTTTTCAAGCCCATAGGAGTGGCAACGTCCAATCAGAAACATCAGGGGGCGTGGCTACAGTTTTTTTTTCAAACCCTTGAAGTATATCTTTGAAGTTGAGGCAGTTCAGCTTTCAAGCTTAGCTTTTGTTTCCTAACCAGTCAAATTAACAGTTTAACTCCTCAAGTTTCATCAGCTGGCTCTTAGAAATTACAAAGTCTTTGTTTAATTAAAAAAATCCTGATATACATGGGACTTTAAATCTTGTTAGGCTTTAAACACCTCTCCTCCAGGACATTTCAGATATGTTTCAGTGTTGCCCTGAAGTAGAGAGAACTTCTTTGCATTCTTTAAGATTTGGATTCACCTAATTTCTGATAACTAAAAAAGAGTACCAGTTCTTACCTGCTCTTTGTCCTAAAAACAGTCTCCACCTAACTATGAAGGGTTTTTTAAAAGCCTCCCTCCAGCTATGACTTTGGAGGCTGATTCTGCCCTGCCCCTCTATTTCTCAAAACTATCTCTTTAACCAAAGGCTGTAAAATTAGGTAGTTAGTTAGTTTTGTTTTTTACATCCCAGTAACAGTATGTCTGGATCTACCTAAAATTCAGCTAACTTATCTATTTTGCCTGAAGCAAGACTCTCCCCCACACCTGATTAGGAGGATCTGAGCATGAAAGACCTTTTCTGATCTGCCAAACAAGCCTGTGTCAAAGAATTAAAACTAGAAATATCTTAAAATTAGGCCATGTGAAGGTCTAATGACAAGACATAAGACACATAATGGTCAAGATTGTTCTACAAAAACAGAGACATTGAATAAGACAACACTGGAAGAAAACAATCTTGAGGTTGAACTGGCCAAGTGTGTGGCCCAAGGCTAAACTTGTAAAGTCTTGCACAGACTTTAAACAGTCTACAGGAATCAGACACCTTTAACAAAAAAATTACAGCTCTGGGGTCCCTAAAAACAGCTAGTGTAAATACAACAATGAAAAAGATATTTCCAAAACCTTTCAAAGGCAAATAAAAAAACACAGTACAAATGCATCTGTCCTATCAAACATACACAGGAGGCCTCACTTTATTACACACACACAGCTTCACTTTACCAGACACACTCATAGTCTGTTATTTTCTTAATTAAAGTGAGCTTAGTGAGCACTTCCCTGATTTTTGACAAAAGAACTCTGGTTGCAGGATGGTAAAATAATTTTATCAATCCATTCAATAGTCAACTTTCTCCAGAGTCTACCTGGTAGACTGGCCAGGTTGTATTACTATATAACTTCATTTGATCTTTAGTCAGAGGTGGGTACCCGTACTGAGACTGGACAGATAGAATCCACCCAATGAGCTTTCCTTAGGAACAGAGTCCTTCTTTCCCATGTTACAGAGTATACAGAAAAAGCTTCTTTAGTTGGGACAGATGTTCCTTTCTTAACTGAGACAGAACCAAGACAGAAGTTCAAACTCTGATGAGAATCTGAGTTCTCTGCATGCAATCAGAATAAAGTGCTTGAATCTTTTTAGATTCATGAAATGACAGCCAGCATGGATGAGTGGACTTCAAAGTCTCCAGGAAAAAGATTCTTGGCAGCGCTGCTTGGAGCATTCAGAAGCAACACCTCCAGTCCCATCTGTCCAGGCAGACAATGAGGACCCCTCCAAACAAGTTCCCCCTATCCTGGGCCAAGTTGGAGAAGAAAAGGGGAAAGGAGAAAAGGCCAAGGAATCCACCTTCTATCTTAACAGGGAAACGGAGGTCCAAGGGGTTGAGGGGTTGTTTTGCTTGGACCTTTTAATTATATTTTTGGATTCAATATGTTCCTCCATTAAATATGTTCCTCACGTTGCACAGAGTTTGTCTTGCAGAGGGTGAACACTTTCCTCATCCATTCCATGTGCCCTCTTTACCTTGTCACAGGAGTCTTCTAGCAGCAGGCTCCTATTGACTCTTAAATGCCTGACTCATGCCCACAGATATTTTTATGGACCTTATCCTCAGACTTTGAATGAAACAGGTAGATACCTTCACACATCTGGACCAGAGTTACTTGGGCAACAAGAGCAGCTGGACCTTCAGACCTCGTAGTTTGAGTCAGAGTTCCTCGGTTCCTCCACTATTCATCTGCCTGTTTGTTGAGTGTTTTTAGAAGTGCAGCAAGAAAGTGGAGGAGAAAGAAATTGGCTCTACCCTGGGCAAAACTTACCAGAGAGGTCTCTGAAGTCCTGCTGCAGTTGCCAGAAGTGTTGCCAAACCCAAAGCAAGTTCATTCCAAACATCACTGCAGTCAAACCTAGAGACAGGGAAAGGTTCAAGCAATCTTTATTTACAGATAAGCATGAGAATCTGGAGCACAGTAACATTGGTTTTTTTCAAGACTGTTCCACATGGTTCCAATTCCAGTGGCTTTTATAGCTAGGTTACAAAGGGCTTTGCATGAGAAATAACAAGGAGTGACAAGATTCCATTACATCTTGTTGAAGAATGAAAATTACCCATTATTATCTTTCTAAAGTTTTCAAAATAACCAACTTACTACCCAGAGGCAGGGAAAAGAATGCAAGTCTACTGATCTGGTTTAATAATCTAGATGATCTTTTCCACTAACCCAGCCGTGTGACACCCCTACAGGGTGAGTAAGTGGGCCTTTACTTGGCTATAGCCCTGGCCCCCTACCACCTGTACAACCTTGCACACGTAGTGAGCTAGGTAAGGTCGATTCTGACCAGTTAAGGAAACTCTCCCGAAGGGGAGCCAAGGCTTCAACAGAGGATAACATTAGTACTAGTGGGGCTCTTTCTGGTTATTTACAGTCTACGTCTTTAAATCTTACTTATGGTGCTGGGAGGTTGTCCACAAATAAGAAAGGAAGCATTTGGAGAAACCAAGTCTTTCTGCCAAGCTGGTGGGCAAGATGGGATTTGAACTCAGGTCCCTTTGTCTGTCCTAAAGTGCCTGGCCCATGAACCCTGGAGCAAGAGGTCCAGCAGTATGGGACAAGCAGGCAGGTGTAGGGGAGCCACAGTGACACCATGTCAGCCAGCCAAGCATGATATCCATGGTCTCAGCAAAGGGCTGCCCCCAAGAGCACCTTCTTCCACAGCACAAGGAGGCTTTGTTCCCAGTTCTACTGTTCTTTCCCAGTCACCCCCTCCCTTTCTTCAAGATGGTGCATATTTTCATAAGTACTTGAGGCAGCCCATTTTAACTGGCTTGAATACTTTGGCATAACTTGAAGAGTTCTGGCTTCTGTTAAAAATAAATCCTTTTAATTATATTTTTGGATTCAAGCAATGACATTTCACAGACTAATAGCACTTCCATAAATCAGTGCAAATTAAAATACACACAGTTTCTATGTTTTAATAACTAGGCAATAGGGAGAGGACATTGCATGTCTTTGAAACACTCCAAGTGCTACAGCTGCTAACCAAAAGGCTGGCAGTTCAAACTGACCAGGAGCTCTTAGGATACTCTATAGAGCAGTTCTACTCTGTCCTATAGGGTTGTCATGAGTTAGAATGAACTCAACAACAACGGCTTTTTTTTTTTTTTTGTTAAACACTAAGAAAATGTCCTTCAAGTTATGACTGTGATGTTATATTTTTCTTACTTCAGCTCCTGATGAGTCAGGGTGTCATTGCTGCCCCACTGCAAGGATCCCAGAGGCCTATGACAGCCCTAGCTGGCTAGTTTATAAGCTCACAACCCCTGATGTCCCACATCTCATCCTCTCAGAGACCTGCCTTTTCCTCAGAAGGTGGGGAGAGCTCATCTCAGAGCCCCATCACGTCTTCTTTCTGTTTCTCCTCATCTTTCTGGGTTCACACCAATGCTCCTTTACTCTTCTTCTCCATGTGATGGTGAGATTTTAAAACTTGGAGGTGCTGTCTGCAGGAGACTATTTAAGGGATGCCCAGCTTTGTGTGCCTGCACTGTGATGGGAGCTATAAAGCATAACCATGGCCTATCAGCAGCTTTATCCTGGGGAGAGACTGATCACTGGCTCTGCAGGGAAATAGTCAAAATTTGCAGCATTTGCTACTTCCTGCGGTGTCAATACTTTAAACCACACTGGTTTCAATCTACTAGCACCTTGCCTCTGAATGTGGCATTTGGGGAGCAAATAGCCATCACATAGTGAAACATAAATGACCATCCAAGACAAGTACCGTGGAGTCAGACCATAGGAAGTCATAAATTTTGCGTATTTATTATCTTTGTTTTAACATAATTTATGTAATTGGAAGTTTACGTTATTTAGTTTTAGTAACAGCCATGTTTAACAATTTGCAAGATTTCTGAAAATTTTGTTGTTAGCTCTTGTGAGCCAACATGAGCCAGTCCCACACACTACATGCTCAGGAACCACTGGCTCTTAAGCCCCAGTTGAACAGCGAAGGGCGGCACTTGAATCAACTGGAGAATAATGACAGATTAATCCTGTTTGGCACTGAGTTACAGCAGGACAGAAAAGCCCAAGGGGCCACAGTAGGATATTAAAAAGTCAATGTGATGAAACAGTCACTTAGCTCAACCTCCACAGGCAACAGTTGGAGAGGCACAGTGCCAGCTGAGTTCAAGAAACACTTCTGAAGTCTAACATGAAAGTGGTGTTTCCTCCCACCAGTTCAAGGACAACGGTTCCAGAAAGCTTATTCAGGGCAGGAAATGGCCTCAGGCTTACCTATCAGCTGTTGTTCACACCAAACACAGCACCAAGGGAGCCTCCTGCCTGTGGCTGGCTGCTAATCATCCCAGAACTGGACAGAGGCTGTGCCTGAGGTGCTGACAAGGCTTCCGGACATGAACTAGACAATGTGACATTTCGTAGCTCAGGAAACTTGGGCTGGTTCAGGCTCTGATGAAACGACCCAGCAAGCCCTGGAGAGTGGAGCAGAGTGGCTGACAACTCTGGTCAGTCTCAGCAGCTGTTCGCTGAGTGACACAGGGCTGCCTTAGCTGTGAATAGCTTGTTTCCTTTTATCAAATATTATTTATTTAGAGCATACTTTTTAGAAAGACCACTTGATTAGTGGAGTCAAGAATTTGGCATTATGGAAAAAGTCGTGGTAATTTTAAAGCCCTGGGGGTGTACTGCCCTCTGAGTCTCACTGTCATACTCTATTCAGGCATTAATACTCATAATACCTAACTCAGTGCTGATGAGGGAGTAAAAACAGATCAGTTGTCAAAGCTGTGTTAAAGCCTATTAGTTATCGTCAAAACTCACTATCATCCACACCAGCACCACCTTGTGCTGTGGGTCTAGAGTAAGTGCCTTAGATCTTCTGGGACCTCAGATTTGTCCCCTGACCCAGAAAATGGACATCACTTGGGAAAGCTTCTGTGGGTTCCATCAGTTCCAGCAGGCATATCAATGTCTGGAGGACACAGCCCTGGTGACAGTAAGCAAAGCACCTTAGGGAGATTGTGGGGCTCCCCGAGGCTGCAGAAAGGAAGGCAGCCCAGACCTCCTGACCCCAGAACTGGCAGCAAGTCAACAGTCCAAATGAAGAAGTTAGTGTCAAAGAACAAGAGGACATGTCACAGGCGATTTGAGTCCAGAGGTGAAAAGGTTATTCCAGATCCCGGTAAGAATGGAAAGTCCCCACTTCTCCTGGAGGATATTCTTGACCCTGGGCTCCCTGCCCTGCAGCTGGTCAGCGAGGCTCCTGCAACAAATCATCCCAAACTCACTGCCACAGAAGCCTTCTTACTCTGTAGCTTGTGTACATTATTATTGACTGAAACTGTTAGTTTCTCACTTGAGTTTATGGAAATTACTCTGGGGAGTCTGATATAACTTTTTCATTCCTGACCCTTAAATCAGAGTCTTATGAAGATTCTACCAAAAACAATAAAGTAGGGTGGTGGACACGTGGAATGTTGTCTTAATCTTTCCACGTGACACTGGTTAGTGTGTCCTAACTGCTTTCCTGAGATGCAAAAGCAAAGTTTAAAAAGATGAGGATAGGCCTAAATTTGGTCTTTTACTGGGATAGCTTGAGAAAGTTAAGATTTTTATTTGGATATATTTTTAGTTGTGATTTAAAGTCACTCATCTCTAGTTTACTCATATACCTCAACATTCAACTTGAGGAAAGCCAGGTGGTGCTTTAGAAAACCCAAGAGGTATCAAGCAAGTTGAGGTGTTTGGTTTGAGTGCAAGCCAGGGCAGTGTGTGATGGCTGCTGGACTGAGCCTGCGTAGTGCTGGCAAGGTTTGCAACACATCTCATGGCTTTTTAAGTCAAAGAACAGAGCTTGCCATGCAAAGTCCTGGAAGAGGGCTTTACTAGCCCCTTCTCTAACTCTACATCTCTGCTTTTGCTGGCAGATGTGCTCTTGGAAAACCTATGTGTGCCACATGCTTCCACGGCAGCCCAGTTGCCTCATTACATGTTCTGTCCCCAAGGCCACTTTCAGCTGCCTGCTTTCAGCAGTGGAGACACTGGGAGATGTGAATAGCCAAAGTACTTGTTCTCATTCTGGGGTGAAAACAGAAAACACTTGAAGTTCTACTGGCAACTACTTTATAACTAAAAAATAAAGCAGAACCTAAACTTCACTTATGTTTAATATGCGGTTTGATGGTAGGACAGAGTTGTAATTTATAAACAAATACACATCTGATGGGGTGCATATCATAAAATGATTTTGGATAGAAGTACTTACTCAGAAACACTCCAAAAGCACAGCTGAAATATATGCTTACATGTATTATTAAAATCCATCATGAAAAAGAGGAAGTGCCCTGATGGCCCAGTTGTTAAACACTCAGCTGGTAACCAAAAAGTTGGCAGTTTGAACCTGTGCAGTATCTGCACAGGAGAAAGGCATGGCCATCAGCTCTGATAAAGATTACACCCTATAAAAACCTACTGAGAAGTTCTACTGCTATGTAGGGTTGCTATGAGTCATAACTGACTTGACAGCATGTAACAACAGCATGAAAAGAAGTCACATGAAACCTTCTGTGAATCTTCTTTTCCGTGACTTAGCTGGAGGGAGCTTTGAAGGCATTTGCTCTGAACACCTGTTTTAGAAATGCAAAGAAATTAGGTCCAGAAAGGTTAAGTAACTGGACCAAGTTGAAATATCTGATTAGTAGCAGAAGCTAAACTAGAATCCAATTTTATTTGTGTTTGTGCATGTGTGTGAGCTCACGCATATGGGCATACACGGGTGCAGGCATGAGTGTACATGTGTGCAAAATATTTACAGTCATTTATCACTTTTCTGAAAATACTCTTAGGGGCATCTCTTCTAAGGGAATAACATGAATTACACAAACAGGGTTCTGCATTAAGATCAGAGTCATAATTAAACAACAAAAACTAAAGAGATTGTGCTAATCCAGTAACAGCAGTAATGGTAAGTAACTGTCATGCAACCACATAATGGCATATTATGCATAAATTAAGTTTACAAAGATTTTATAATTATACAGGGAAATGTTTACCTCTTAACATTCAAGAGTGAGAAAGACAAGGTTTTAAGCTATCTGCAGTATACTCTCAGCCATGCCCAAAGCTGCTCAGAAACCCACTAACATGCCAGGGGTGACAATCTCTGAATGGAGCATTTGAAAGACTTTTTGTTCCAAATGTTTTTGTATCTTTTGTAAGTATATGTAGTACATTTTAAACTAGAGAGAAAACAAAGTTTAAGAATAATGAAGAAGCAGAATTTATAACTAGAGATTTGTACTGTGTTCTCTTTACCTGGCATGATTTCAGAAACATCAAAGATACTCCCGGGTGAGCTGGGGCTGGCATCGGGCCTCTTTCTGATAAACTCAACAGGGTAGATTCTGCATCAAGCATGTGCCTGATCATAAAGGGGTAGTTCTACTTTGAAAGTCACTTTTCTCAGAGATTGACAGTCACGTTCTCCTGGTTTCCCCTGGGGCTCGCTCCCTACCACCTGTCAGCTCCCATGTGGCCCTAGTTGCAGGTACTTAGGCAAACCTGTGCTCCACACCAGCAGAAGACAGCAGGTTCCCTGCAATACGTGACCCTGGATCCCTGGTGAATGCAGGGATCTTCTGCATTTTCTCGGTGATAACAATCATAACCATCAAGGTGCCAGTTCTCTTTTACAATGCACTTTTCAGATCTACTGCCTGTCATGGTTTGGGACACACACCCCCCCTCCCCAAAGCAGAACTCAAGACAAGGAACTGGACACAGATGGTTTATTTGGAACATAATCCAGTGGTAGAACAAGGGAGTAGGGATCTGAGGAAGTGAAGACAAGAGGCAGGGAAGAAGGGGAACCAAGTCTGGGATCAGAAAGTGGAGAAAGTTTTTCAGAATGTCCCCAACCAAACTAAGCTCCTTATCTCTCTTTCCCTCCTTCTTGAGGCTGACCTACAGGGCTGCCAGACTGGCACCACGAGGCTGCTCTGTGCAGCTACTGTGGCCCTGATGCAAGCTCAGGTTGAGATTTGGAACGTGGTTGTGTGTGGCAAGAGGCATGAGCATGCAAGTGTGGGGTTACCTCAGAGTAGACAAAGGACATGAGGTGTAACAGTGCCAGCCAGTGCACCACCTTATTGGAATTTTACAAGAGTGTGGTAAGTTCTGGAATAGGTATTGGTTTTTATCTTTGTTTTCCAAAGCAGGCAACTGAGGCATGTCATAGGGTCAAGAAATGTCATGGTCAGGACCTGAATGAGACCTGTTTGACTCCAAATCCACCACTCAGTTTCTCACACTCCTTTCTGGCTAGACATGAACCAGGGGGTAAACAAATGTACCCACAATTGAAAACACTGGAATAGCCCTGCCTCCGCCAAGTTTCTGAGCTAATTCTGAGAGACGTGCTACACTCCATAAAGGCAGATACACAAGAAAAGACTGTGACAACGACCAGCTTGGGCACCCCCTCTGGCCACACAGGAGTCAGTCCCACACTGGTGTTCTGCTGTAGGACCTCCCAAGGAGAAGGACTTTATGCTTGCTCCCAACAGTACTAGCCAGCCAAGCCAAGTGCCGTGGAGTCGGATCCGACTCGTGGTGACCCAACAGTACTACACATCATTAATTATTTGTTTCTCCATTTCAGAAGTTCAGTAGCTGCTGAGAAACATAATAATGACTGAAACATTTTTGCTGTGTTGCAGAGATATGAGCTGGCCTATTTCTTTGAGTCTCAGCAATAGATGTTTAGCTATGCCAGGACCATGCTTTGAATTATGATGTTGGAAAGAATATCGAATATACCATAAACTGCCAAAAGAACAAATAGATCTGTCTTGAAAGAAATATAGTTAAAGTGCTCCTTAGAAGCAAGGGACCATCTTACATATTTTTGACATGTTGACAGGAGGGATCAATCCCTGCAGAAGGATATCATGCCTGGTAAAGTAGAGGGCAGGGAAAAGAGGAAGAGCCTCAGCAAGATGGATTAGCACAGCACTACAGCAATGGACTCATGCACGTCAACAATTATGGTCATGATGCAGGACCAGGCAGGGTTTCATTCTCTTGTATGCAAGGATCGTTATGAGTTGGAACTGACTTGATAGTACCTAACAACAATAAAAAATAGAGCCATGCGCCATCCGAGGACACAGCAAATGGTCCCAACTCAGCAGGAACAGATGCTCACCGAGGGCCAAAATGGCATGCGGTAAAGACAACTGAGAAGACAGAGAGACCCACAAGAGTTGGTGCCTACATCGACCTGGGACCAGAAGAACCGGATGGTGCCCGGCCACCACCAGTGATAGCCATGACGGAGCTCACAGAGAGGAGCCTCACTGGCAACACAAGAATAAAAAGAGGTGCAACATGAGATCTCCACTAAAAGACCTCAATTGATGGTCCAGCGGTTTTGGGGTTCCTCTGAGAGCATGGCCCCCGGCCCTGATGCTGCCCATTCCCATAAATTATAACAAAGGTCTACTCTTTGGACAGTAATGGAATGGACTTGGCAATGCAGAGTAACCATATGTTGGAAGCACTTTATGGTTCTATACATCTATAGGATATCATCTTGCTGACCTCTGGCTGGAGGAAGGGGAGTGGACGGAGAGGAGGGGAAAGGAGACTGTTGGGAGGATGAGACATGTATGGAGCAGAGAGGAATAGTGTGCAGTCACCGGACAGGGAGAGCAGTGGAAGCTGCATATAGGGGGACATGTAAATTTACATGTCAATGTACATTTTTACTCAGTTATATTAAATTAAAAAAAAAAAAATAGAGCCATGCACCTCCACCCATGTGGATATTACACTCCTATGACAAACTGGGCAGTAAAGCTTTTTTTTTTAAAAAAAAAAAAATCCATTTTACTGATGAAGAAACTAAGACTTAGACAGCAAAGGAGATTGCTTGTCCATAGCCACACAGCCATGGGTAGCAGCACTTATTTCTGAACCTACTTCTTCCAACTCCCAAACCAGTGATGTTTTCACCCTGCTGCTGCTGTTCCAAAAGCTGTTTTGAACGCCACTCACCACATTTTTGCTCTCCAGAAGACATGCTAGAGCAGAATTGCTCCTTGTTGTACACTTGGTTAGTGCATTGGCTGCTGAAGTCTTCCAATAAGGCCCCAAATCCTGGTGGTGGTGATTGCTTCAAGCGTGATCTCTGACTTGAGTTGGACCACCAAGTTCTTGAACTAAGACCCCTGTCTTCTGAGTATAATAGGCTAGATTTTTCGAGCCTGAATCGTGACTTGTGGAGTCTGTGATTGTCAGAGGCATATTTCCTACAACAGTGCTTGACCACTAGTGTTTATAAAAGCTGTATCTTCACCAGGTGCTTTCACTCAGATATACCGACTAATGACAAACTAGACACGGAAAAGACCACGCACCAAAATGCTTAGATTTAACAATGCTCATTCCTGTGACAACAAAAGAATTTTTATTTGCTAAAACTAAATCTCTGCTACAGCAGCAGCCATAGTGCAGGTCCTCCTGAATTTGGGGTTCGGGGCTTGGCTCCCTCACCCTAACTCAAGTGGGACCCTCCTTTCACCTATGAGGTGCTGCAGCCCCATGTGTCCGTCGCTTGGTGGGAAACTGTCTTCTGTCACAGATGAAGTAGTCCCATTCCTACAGATGGAAGTATGGACTGACAAGTTAATAGGTTAAGACTGTGTATTTTACAAAGAAGTGAAGATTAAGAAAGGGCAAGAAAGCCAACCAAGTTTACACAGCAAATTTATGGTTTGGGTCACGATTTAAGCTCATGCCTTTTGCTTCTCAAAAGAAAGGAGTTTCTCACCCAACAGCTGCTGTCAATCCTACTGTACAGCGGAGTGCTCTGGGTGTGCACAGGGGAGTGCTCTGGGTGTGCACAGGGGAGAGACTTGTGATAGTGAGATCCTCACTTTCCACAGCCAGCTCTTCATCATGATCACAGTCACACCTGTTTTTTTCTAATATACGTGTGTGCATCTCAGGGAAATGGATTTGTATCCACGTATTCCGCATACTGATTTATTTTTTATTTTTTTTTTGTGCTTAAGTGAAAGTATACAATTCAAATCAGTTTTGTACGCCCCCCTACCTGCAGCTCCCTCTGCTCTCCTCACCCAGTGACAAAACATTCCTCCTTTCATGCTATATTTCCAGTATCCTCTTAACAAGCATCTGGCTACCCCCATCCTTCTTCTCTCCCACCTAGAAAGAGACCAGTAGGACAGCCTCCTGTAAATGCATAGAACCACAAAATACACTCATATGGTCACACTGTGTCCTGGAGTTCAGTCCATTATTGTCTGAAGAGTTGACTCATTACTGGTTTCAGGCTAGGGAAAAAAGTAGGTTTAGGGGTCATGTTTCCCAGGGCACCTGCCAGGCTATTGGACCATCACTTCAGGTCTTTTAGTAGAGTTCTTGGGCTGCACACCTCTTTTTCTCATATTGCCTCAGGGGCTCAACACTGTATCCCCTGTCACAGTTGTCTTTGGTGGTCACTGGGCATCATCTGGTTCTTTTGGTCTCTTGCTGACACAGTCTGTCATTCATATGGCTCCTGTCTCCTGGGGTTTTTTTATTCGTATCTTTGTTGTGGTGATCACCCCACTCCAGATGAGTTGGGACCATTTAGTACACCTCAGATGGCAGCTCACTAGCTTTTAAGACTCCAAACGTCACTGAACAATATGGGGTGCAGAAGACCCTCTTAGCAGTAAACTAGTTATGCCAATTAGCCTTGATGTCTCCTGAATGCGTGGTCCCTAAACCCCCATCTCTGCTACTCTATTGTTTGAAATATTAGCTTGACTTTAGAAAACCTTTAAGTTTACAGCGAAGTCCTATTAAGTTGATCTGCTCTTTACTGTGTGCTGTCACTGCTTTAACTTAACAAAATTTATGTCAACTATCTAATCTATAGCCAACCCTCTCCTTCCCTCCTGACACTTGTAGCCATCAAAGAGTCTTTTCTTCTGTGCATAAGCCTATTTTGAAGACCTTATAGCAGGGGTCTCATGCAATATTTGTCCTTTCGCCGCTGAATGATTTCACTCAGCATAACGTCTTCCAGTTGAACCAGGTTATGAGATGCTTCCTGAAATCATCATTGTTCTTTATCATCACATAGTCTTCCATTGAGTAGGTGTATCATAATTTATTTATCCATTCGTCTGTTGATGGGCATCTAGACTGATTTCAGCTTTTTGCTGTTGTGGGCAGTGCTGCAATAAACACTCATGTGATTGCATCTGTTTGTATGATGACCTTTATTTCTGTAGGATATATTCCAAGCAGTGGGATTACTGGAGCAAATAGTACTTCTATTTCTAGCTTTTTAAGGAAGCATCAAATTGCTTTCCAAAGAGCTTGTAGTAATTTGCAATCCCACCAGTAGCGTATGAAAGTTCCAGTCTCTCCACAGCCTTCCAGCATCTGTTTTTTAGTGTGTTTTGGATCATAGGCAACCTTGCTGGGGTGAGATGGTGTCTCATTGTAATTTTTATTTGGATTTCCTTAATAGCTAGTAATCATGAGCATTTCTTCATGCGTCTTTTCACTGCCTGGGTGTCTTCTTTGGTGAAGTGTGTTCCCATCTCCTTTGCACATTGCTTAATTGTGTTATTTACCTTCTTGTTGATAATTTGCAGGACCTTGTAGATTATGGAAATCAGACAACTTTCTGACATACAGTTGTCAAATGTTTTTCTCATTCAGTAGTCAGTCTTTTAACTTGTGGGAATTATACACTCTTATCATGACCATAGCCATTTTGAGCCACCATAAACAATTTATCACAACTCTGCCTAACCTTTTGTACTAGGGGACATAATATTAACATCTTGAATCCTTTAACCTAGAAGTGACCTAACAGTACATCCAGATGAAAGAGATAAATCACGGAAAACCATGAGAAAACAAAGGGTACGGAAAACGACTCCCTGTCAGATAAGGAATTAAACAGATCTTGATGTCTTTAACTCTTTAACATTGAAGATATTAACCTCCCCTAGTACAAGCTATAAACACCCTAGTAAAGCTCAGTTCTGGGGCTCTCAGCTGTGACGATCATTAGTCCCCTGATTCCACTTTTCCGTGTTTGTCTTTTTCCTTAATCTCGTCGCCGCCCTGTTTGTCAGGGAACTCTCTGTACCTCACATTAACTCTCTTGATAAAGTCTTTTGATGACAAAAGTGTTTGATTCTTAGTAGTTCCCATTTATCTATTTTCTATTGTTCATGCTTTGTTTGTTAGATGTTGAAGTCTAAGCTGTGTGTTAAAACTTCCATTGTTGACCCTATTTTTTTCCTTGCATGATCTTTGTTGTTTTAGGTTTGATCTATTTTCAGTTAGGTTTTGTATAAGGTGTGAGATATGGGTCCTGCTTCAGTTTTTTGCAAATGCATATCCAATTTTGCCAACACCGTTTGTTAAAGAGACTATTCTTACCCTAGTTTACAACTTTTGGGCCTTTGTCAAATGTCAGCTGTTCATAACAGTGTGGTGATATTTCTGTGGTCTCAATTCTGTTCCATTGGTCTACATTTCTCTTTTTGTACCAGTGCAAGGCTGTTTTGACTACTGTGGCAGTGTAATAGGTTCCAAGGTCACGTAGTGTGTGAGGCCTCCCACTGTGTTCCTCTTCTTCAGTAGCGCTTTACATATATGGGGTTTCTTCCCTTTCCAAACAAAGTTGGTGATTTGTTTCTCCATCTCATTTAAAAAAAGACATTGGAATTTGTATTGGGATTGTATTGTGTATGTAGATCACTTTGGGTAAAATAGACATTTTCACAATGTTAAGTCTTCATATCTATGAGCAGTATAGATTTCTCTACTTACGTAAGTCTCTTTCGGTTTTTTTCAGGAAAGTCTTGTAATTCTCTCTGCATAGGTCTTTTGTATCTCTGGTTAGGTTTATTTTCAGGTATCTTATCTGCAGGAGGTCTATAGTAAATGGCATTGTTTGGGTGATTTCCTCTTTACTGATGCAAAGGAATTCTACTGATTTACTTATGTTTATCCTATATCCTGATACCTTGCTGAACCCTTCTAATAGTTCCAGTAGTTTACTGATGGATTCTTTAGGCTTCTCTGGGTATATAATCATATCACTCTGCAAATATGGAGATTTTTACTTAGTCTTTGCTAATGTGGATGCCTTTTATTTCTTTGTCTTCTCTAATTGCTCTGGCTAGAACATCTAGGACAACGTTGAATAGAAGTGATGACAGTGGGCACCCTTGTCTAGTTTCTATTCTCAGAGAGAATTCTTTCAGTCTCGCTCCATTCAGGATGATGTAGGCAATTAGCTTTGCGTAGATGCCCCAAATTGCATTGAGGAATTTCCCCCCTATTCCTATTTTGCTGAGAGTTTTTAACATGAATGTGTGTTAGACTTTGTCAAATGTCTTTTCTGCACCAATTGACAAAGTCAGGTGATTCTTATCCTTTGAGCTATTTATGGGATTGATCAGATTAATTGTTTTGCCAATGTTGAACCAGTCTTGCATCCTCTGGGTATGAATTCAACTTGGTCATGATCAATTATATTCTGATATGCTGTTGAATTCTATTGGCTAGGATTTTGTTGAAAATTTTTCCATCTAGATTCATGAGTGATATTGGTCTATAATTTTCTTTTTTCCTGGGATCATTCCCTGGCTTTGGTATCAGGATTATATTGGCTTCATAGAATGAATTTGGAAGTATTCCATCCTTTCTATGGCACGAAACAGTCTCAACAGTATCGGTGTTAACTCCTCTCTAAAAGTGTGGTAGAATTCTCCGGTGAAGCCATCTGGGCCAGAACTTTTTTTGGTTGGCAGCTGTTGTTGCCTTTTTCAATCTCTTCCTTTGTGATAGGTTTACTGAGTTGATCTACTTCTTCTTGTGATAATCTTGGTGGGTGATATGAATCTAGACGTTTGTCCATTTCCTCTAGATTTTCAAATCTCTTAGAGCATGGATTTTCATAGTGTTCTGTGATGATACTTTTTATTTCGTCTAGGCCTGTTATAGCATCTCCCATCTCATTTCTTAATTAGGTTATTTGTATCTTCTGCTGTTTTTCTTTTGTAAGTTTAGCTAGTGGTTTATCAATTTTGCTGATCTTTTCAAAGAACCAGCTTTTGGTTTTGTTAATTTTTCAATTGCTTTTGTATTCTCTAATCATTTGGTTGTGCTCTAATCTTTATTATCTGTTTTATTCAGATGACTGAGGGCTTCCTCTGTTGCTCTCTTTCTAGTTGTTCAAGCTGCAGGGTTAATTCTTTGGCTTGGGCCCTTTCTTCATTCTGAATGTGTGCATTAATAGAGATAAATCGACCTCTGAGCACCACTTTTGCTGTATTCCATAGATTCTAGTAGGATGTGTTTTCATTCCCTTTTGATTCCATAAATTTCTTTATTTCATCCTTGATTTGTTTATAACCCATGGATTTTTGAGCAATGTATTATTCAGTTTCCATGAGTTCAGATTTTTACCTATGTTTTTTCTACTGTTGATTTCAACTTTTGTGGCTTTATGATCTAGGGAAATGCTTTGCAATCATTCAGCAGATTGGATTTTGTGAAGACTTGCTTTATGTCCTAGTACATGTTCTATTCTGGACAATGTTCCACGTGCACTGGAAAAAAAGGTATACTTATCTGTTGTTGGATAAAAAGTGCTGTTTGGGTTAATGAGGTCTAGTTGGTTAATTGTTGCAGCAAGATCTTCTGTATCTTTACTGAGCTTTTTTTCCTGGATGATCTGTCCATCGTTGAAAGTGGAGTGTTGAAATCTGCTACTATTACTGTGGAGTGATCTACCTCATTTTTTAATGTAGTCAGCATTTGTTCAATATATTTAGATGCTCTGGTATTGGGTGCAGAAATATCTAACATTAAGTCCTGCGTGTGTATTGAACCTTTCAGCAATAAATAGTGACCATCCTTGTCCGTGATGGTGGATCTTACGTTAAAATCTACTGTATCTGAAATTAGTATTGTCACACCTGCTCTTCTTCGTATGTATATATACTATTCCATTCTTTAATTTCCAATTTGTTCATATCCTTGAGTCTAAGATGTGCTTCTTGAAAGCAACATATAGATAGGTCATGTCTTTTGATCCAGGATATCACCCTCTGTCTCTTTCTTGGAGCATTTAGGCTATTTACATTCAATGTAATTATTGATAGGTATGTGTTTAATGCTGTCATTTTGATGTATTTATTTTTATGTTAATGTTTCCCTTGTTGCTCTTAATATTCTCTTCAGGGTCATTCTTCTTTATGGGTTGACTTTTCACTGTTGATATTGTGTTTGTTGAGACCCCTGTATTGCATTTCTTATTTGATATGTTGCATTGCTATTTCACTTTGCACCTACCCCTATGAACCTCTTAAAGATTTAAGATTGAACCCTATTTTAACTTTTACATATCTTTTTAACTTTCTCTCCATCTGAAAGGACTATAATTACTATAGTATATCCCACTTTTTAGTGGGATGGTGCCATAGTTTTCATGATATGATCACTGGTTCCCTTCTTTTAGTATTGTGTCTTTGCTTGAGTTTTGTGACTTCCCTAGCTGAGCAGGATTCTGGATGCTGTGTCCTTCATTGCCTCCTTAAATATACACTTACTGGTTTTGTTTTTCTAAGCAGAGAGCTTCTTTCAGTATCTCTTGTAGTTTTTGGTTTGGTTTTCACAAAGTCTCTAAGCTTCTGTTTATCTGTGAATATCTTAAGTTTACCATCATATTTGATAGGCAGTTTTGCAGGTCATATAATGCTTGGTTGGAAGCTTTTCTTCTTCAGGGCCTTGAATGTGTCATCCCACTGCTTTCTAGCCAACATCGTTTCTGCAGAGAAGTCAAAGAAAAGCCAACAGGGTTTTCCTCTGAATGTTAGCTTAGCTTTGATCCTTTCTGCTTTTAAAAGCATTTGTTTATGTTTCATTTCATCGAGCTTGATTATAATGTGTCTTGGTGTCTTTCTTTTGGGGTCTAGTTTTTGTGATGTTCGATACACATCGTGGATAATCTGTTTTCTTTCATAATTTCTGGAAAATTTTCTGTCAGTAACTCTACAGCAATGCTCTGTTTATTGCATCTATCCCTTTAGTTCAAGAACTCCAATTAATTGTAAATTATTCCTCTTAATAGAGTCCCACATGTTTCTTAATGGTTCTTCATTTTCATAATTCTTCTCACTGATTTCCCCTCATAAATGCTGGTGTCAGTTGCTCTGTCGTCAAACTCACTACATCTGACTTCTGTCTCCTCAGATCTACTCTTTTGGCTTTGGATTGAATTGTCTAATTCGTTAATTTTATTATCGATCTGCTGGATTTTAGACCATTGATGTTCCATCGGTTCAAATAGCTTACTTAATTTTTCATTTTGTTCTGCTACCTTTTGTTTAATCTCTAGGAGGATTCTACCTAAATTTGTTTTGTACTCAACCTCCAACAATTTCAGAAAGACTTCTTCATCAGGAATTTTTTGTTTGTCTTTATTTTTGAGTTTTCTGGAGCCAAGGTGGATTTCTTTAAATGATCAACTATAGTCTGCTGTCTGCATGCCATCTAGAAGCTGTTTGATTTCTCTGGTGTTATCTCAACAGGAGATGTGGTGTGGTTCTAAGAGAGGAGTTGGTCACCAGCAATTGCTATGTACTCTAGTGATTGACCCCAGGTGGACTCTAGGGGCAAAAGTCTCTGCCTGTTTGGTGGCAAAGATGACACCCTACTTATGGAGACACTAAGGTCTGTCAGCCAACCCAATGATGTGGGTCAGTGAAGGGTCAGGAGAAAAGCTGCCAGGCCTCTGAACAGAAAGATCTCCAGTCAAATACTTCCTCTCCATCTGAAATGACTATAACTACTGTAATATATCCCTTTTTGTTGTGTGATGATGCCATAGTTTTCATGTTAAGATCAATGGTTCCCTTCTTTTACTAGCTGAATAAGATTCTGGCTGTTTTGTACTGCTTTGTATTCTTAAGCATACATTTCTTGGTCTTGTTTTTCTAAACAAAGAACTTCTTTCAGTACTTCCTGTAGTTTTGGTTTGGTTTTTACAAAGTCCCTAAGCTTCTGTTTATCTGTGAATGTCTTAATTTCCCCTTCATATTTGAGAGACAATTTTGCAGGCTATGTAATTCTTGGTTGGCAGTTTTTCTCCTTCAAGGCTTTGAGTGTGTCATCCCACTGTCTTCTTTCCATCACGGCTGTTGGAAAATCAGAAGAAAGACATGGCCAGCCAAGTGCCGTTGAGTCGGAAGAAGAAAGACATAGAAGGCCTTATTTCCAACACAGCTACTGGAAAGTCAGATGACAGCCATGGCTATCAAAAAGTCAGATGAAAGCCTACAGTGCTTGCCTTTGAACATTAGTTTTGTGTTATGCCTTGCTGACTTTAAATGCCTCTCTTTATGATTCATTTTATTAAGCTTGATTATAGTATGTCTTGGTGTCTTTCTTTCAGGGTCTAGTTTTTGTGGCATTGGATAAGCATCTTGGATATCTTTTTGGGGAGTGAATCTTTCCCCAGCTTTGGTATTAGAGTTATGCTGGCTTCATAAAATGAATTTGGGAATATTCCTTCCTTTTCTATGCTGCAAAATAGCCTTAACAGTATTGAAGTTAACTCCTCTGTAAAAGTTTGGTAGAATTTTCTGGTGAAGCCATCTGGACCAGGACTTCTTTATTTGGTATTTTTATTATTATTATTTCAATCTCTTCCTTTGTGATGGAAGTATTAAGTTGTTCTACTTCCTGTGATAATTTTGGTAGATGATATGAATTTGGAAATTTATCCATTTCCTCTAAATTCTCAAATGTTAGAGTACAGTCTTTCATACTATTCTGTTATGAATTTTTTTTATTTCAGTTGGGTCTCTTGTGACATCTCTCGTCTTATTTCTTATTCAGGTTATTTGCTTCGTCTCCTATTTCTCTTTTGTAAGTTTAGGCAATGGTATATGAATTTTTTTTTACCTTTTCAAAGACCTAGATTTTTATTTTGTTAATTTTTTCAATTGTTCTTCTATTCTCTAATTCATTTAGTTCTGCTTTAATCTTTATTATCTGTTTTCTTCTGGTGCCTGAAGGTTTCCTCGGTTACTCTCTTTCTACTTGTTCAAGCTGTGGAGTTAATTCTTTGGTTTAGTTCCTTTCTTCCTTCCAGATACGTACATTTATAGAGATAAATTGTCCTCTGAGCACCACTTTGGTTGTTTCCACAGGTTCTGGTAGGATTTGTTTTCATTCTCATTTAATCCATAAATTTCTTGATTTAGTCCATAACCCATGGACTTTTGAGCAAGGTGTTGTTCAGTTTCTACGAGTTCAAGTTTCTGTGTGTGTTTTTTCAACTTTCGTGGCTTTAGGGTCTGAGAATGCGGTTTGTACCAAGTCAACGGACGAGATTTTGTTGAGACTTGCTTTTTTTTCTAACACATGATCTACTCTGGAAAATGTTCCATGGGCATTAGAGAAGAAGGTGTTTTTGTCTGTTGATGAGTAAATTATTCTGTATTTGCCTGTGAAATCTAGTTGATTAAATTTCACAATATGATCTCCTGTATCTTTACTGAGTTTTTTCTAGATGATCTGTCCATTATTGAAAGTGGAGGGTTGAAGTCTCCAACTGTTACTGCAGAGTTATCTGTCTCAGTTTTCAATGTTGTCAGTGGTTGTTCAACATATTTAGATGCTCTGGTATTGGGTACATGAATACTTAATATTGTTATGTCCTGCTTATGCATAGTACCTTGCAGCAACAAATAGTGACCATCTTTGTCCTCGTTGGTGGATTTTACATTGAAGTCTACTTTATCTGAGATTTAGTATTGCCATTCCTATTCTTCTTTGTATGTTGTTAGCTTGGTATATATTTTTCCATCCTTAAATTTTCAGTTTGTTCATATCTTTGAGTCTAAGCTGTGTTTCTTGTAAGAAACATATGGATGGTTCATATATTTTGATCCAGGATGTCACTCTCTGTCTTATTTGAGCATTTAGGCTGTTTACTATTGAGTATAATTCTTGATAGTGTGTGTTTAGTGCTGTCATTTTGATGCTTTTATTTTTGTATTGTTGATGTTTTCTATGTTGCTGTTAATATTCTGTTCTGGGTCATTTTTTTTATGGGTTGAGTTTTCATCTTTTTCAGTGTTGGTTTTGTGTTTGTTGAGACCCTTATATTATGTTTCTTCTTTTAATATGTCACATTCTTATTCTGCATTGTGGCTACCTCTATGATCCCACTTATTCTAAGTTTAAACCAGACCTTAAATTTTGCATATCTTTTGAAATTCCTCTCCATCTTAAAGGGTTAGAACTACCGTAATATATCCTTTTTAATGTGATGATATTATAGTTTTCGTGATATGATCACTGGTTCCCTTCTTTTAATGTTGTAATTTGTTTGAGCTTTGTGACCTCCCTGAGCAGGATTCTGGATGCTGTGTCCTGCATTGCCTCCTGAAGTATACACTTAATGTTTTTGTTTTGCTAAGCAAAGTACTTCTTTCAGTATTTCTTGTAGTTTTAGTTTAGTTTCCACAAAGTCTTCTGTTTATCTGTGTCTTAATCTCATCTTCACATCTGAGAGATAACTTTGAAGGATTATATAAGTCTTGGTTGGAAGTTTTTCTCCTTCAGTGTTTCGAATGTGTCGTTCCACTGCCTTCTTTTCACTATGGCTTCTGTCTATAAGTCTGATGAAAGCCCATGGGGCTTCCCTCTGAACATTAGCTTTGCTTTGAGCCTCACTGCCTTTTAGATCTTCTCTGTATTTTTCATTTTATTAAGCTTGATTGTAATATGTCTTGTTATCTTTGTTTTGGGGTCTGTTTTTTTCAGTGTTTGATATGTATCTTGAGATCTATGTTCTCTGATAATTTCAGGGAATTTTTGTCAGCAACTCTATGACAGTACTCTCTGTACTTTCAGCTATCCCTCTCTGTTCAGTCAAGTGCCGTCGAGTCAGATCAAGAATTCCATTATTCATAAATTATTCCTCTTAATAGAGTCCCACATGTTTCTTAATACTTCTTCATTTTTCTTATTTATTTTATCTGATTTCTTCTCATAAATGCTGGTGTCAGTTGCTCTGTCCTCCAGCTCACTAACTCTGGCTTCTAATCCTTCAATTCTGCTCTTTTGGCTTTGGATTGAATGGCTTAATTCTGTAATTTTATTATTAATCTGCTGGATTTCAGGTAATTGATGTTCCATCAATTCAAATATCTTTCTTAATTTTTAATTTTGTTCTGCTGCATTTTGTTTACTCACTAGGAGGGCTCTCTATATAACTCTTTTGTGCTTTACCTCCGATAGTTTCTGAAAGGCTTCTTCATCTGAGAAGTTTTTTGATTCTTTAGGAGTTTTCTGGAACCATGGTGGACTGTTTCTTTAAATGGTTAGCTATGGACTGTTGCTTTCATCCCATATAGAAATTCTTTAGCCAATGTTTCCTCAGCAGGAGCTGAGGCATAGTTCTAGGAGGGGAAGTGGTCACCAGCCACCTCTTATACTCTAGTGACTGGCCCCATGTGGACCCTCTGGGGCAGCAGGCTGTGTCTCTGGCAAAGATGGTGCCCTACTTTTGGAGTCACAGGAGAGCCATCAGTCCACACTACGATGTGAAGGGTGGAGGAGATGCTGTCCAGCCACTCAGCTGTCAGTTTTCCAGGTGATCTTATTTTAAAAATGTATTTCATTGCTAAGGAAGGAGCTGTCCAACAGCTGCTGAAAAGAGGTACGGGAGGCCCCGCCTTCCAGCTGTCAACCAAAGTGACTCATAAGGCATCCCCAGGTGCTATGATGTGGTTCAGTGTAGGTGGTGGTTACAACTTTGCTACCATCCTCTACCAGGCCCTACCTGTGACTATAGGAGGTCCACAGTAGTAAACACAGCTTTTCTGCTGGCAAAGCATTTTCCAGACAGGCCCTCATTCTTGGTGTGAGTATTAGCCCCAGCTAAGGCCTCCAGGTGGATGACTCTGCCTCCTAGCTGACCAAGATGGTGTCCCATCTGAACCACTCTTCCTGCCATGAAACAGCAGAATCTATGGAGCAGCTCAGAAATGAGAGGGTATGGGGCACTGGTACCTTCAGTCAGCAGCCAGGCTCTCAATATGTGGCTGTCCGACACACAGTCTCTTTGCTTCTCTATATGCTGTTCACTTAAGCACTGCAGTTCAGCATATTAACTGACTCATGCCCAGTCCCTGTCTCCCAGATAACAAAGAAGGCTTCAGTACCTGTAGTCCTCCCAAACAGTGAGTCAGCTGAAGCAAGACTCAGTGTGCACTGTCTCGTGTTAGAGAGAGGTAGTTTCCCATATACTGGCATGTAGTCTAATCCGACAACTCTATGCCAGATCCCAGTGCTCCCCAGATGTCCACATTGCTCTGTTAAATTATAAATCCAGGCCTTAGTTCTCAGAAGGAATTGAGGAGAAGTGTATCTAGTGTGCCATCTTGGCCCCACCTCCAGCAGCTTGGATATCTATGTTCTCTTCTTTCATAATTTTGGGGAAGTTTTTTGTTCACAATTCTTCAACAATTCTCCCTGTGTTTTCTAGTATCCCTCCCTGTTCAAGATCTCCGATATTTCATAGCTTATTCCTCTTGATAGAGTCCCATATGTTTCTTAATAATTCTTCATATTTCTTATTCCTTTTCTCTGAATTCTCCCTGATAAATGCTGCTTTCAGTTGCCCTAGCTTCACACCTACTGACTCTGCCAACTCCTTAATCCTGCTATTTTGCTTTTCCATTGACATGTCTAAATCTGCAAGTTTACTATTGATCTGCTGGATTTTAGATCATTGATGTTCCAGTAGTTCATATAGCTTATTTAATTTTTCATTTTGTTTAATTTCTAGGAGGGCTCTATGCATAATTCTTTTGTATTCTAACTCTGATAATTTTAAAAAGGATTCTTTATCTGGGAGGTTTTTGCTGAGAGGGGTACAATCCAGCAGACGCCAAGAGCAGGGAAGAAAGGTACCAGTGAGAGTGGGTTCATACCTAGGATGCCACAAGACACTGGGGTTAGTCCTCAGGATCTACCCACTGAGGCAGATTGTAAGATGCTGTTGTGTGTTGTTTGTGTATTATATCACAGGTCCCTACAGCTCTGCAATCTGGCCTAAACCTTGGGCCTGCAGAAACTTTCTCAGCCTGCTTCTTTTCCTGGGTTGTGAATGAGTCACAGGACCCAGGCCATGAAGGACAAAGAGAGTTGGTGTTTTAGTCAGCTAGGGCTGCTCTAACAGAAATACCACAGAGTGGATGGCTTTAACAAAGGAAACTTCATTCTTACACAGTCTGGTAGGCTACAAGTCCATATTCAGGGTATCCGCTCCAGGGAAAGGCTTTCCCCCTTGTTGGCTCTGCAGGAAAGTCCGGTACTACATCAGTCTTTTTTCAGGGGGCATTTTGGTGCAGGAACCTCAGGTCTGAAGGAGGCACTCTTCTCCTGGTCCTGTTTTCTTGATGGTGCAAGGTTCCCAATTATCTGCCTGCTTCTCTTTCCTTTTATCTCTTGCAGGATGAAAGTGTTAAGGGTGGGGCAAGCCATACTCCAGGGAAGCTCCCTTTACAGTGGAGCAGTGATCCTATAAAGGGATTTATAGTCCCACCCTAATCCTTTAACATACAGCATAGGAAAACCACAAAATAGAGGACAGTCACAAGATACTGGGAATCATGGCCCAGCCATGTGACTACACCTATTTTGGGGGGGACATAATTCAATCCATGACAGCTGGCCTTGGCAAATGCACTGAGCAGAGCTCCAGGCCCAGTGAGATCCATGCAAACTGGTGTCTTTGATCCCAAGACTTCAGCCCCTTGGTGGTTGGTCTCCTCATTTGGAAAATAAAAGCATATGCATGACCCTGTGACTCTGAATGTTCCTTTTTGTTCATTTTGTAAGCCTCTTCTCAAATGCATCCAGAGGTGATGGTGAAATTCCCTGGAAAACTCCACACTCAGTCACACTAGAATACAAATGCATACAGCCGGATTTTACATACTGAGACCAAAATAGACCAAGGCACCCCAACACAGTCAATGAAATGCCACAAGTGAGAATGAACAAATCAGACAACAGTAGTCACCACAGCACCTGCAGGTCACCTGTACGGGCAAGAATGCTGAGCTTCATAAAAGGACTAGCTTCTCGTTTGTGTAACACCCAGAGTCATGTTCTTGTGCCCATTTTATTTACCTCCACACAAGGATAAAAGGGAGGGAGGAACTTGGAAGGTGACCTGGGAGCCTGAGCCTGCACTGGACCCTAATGGCACATACCCGACAAAGTACTTTCCCAAGTGTCTCTACATGAAGGCTTCAGAACACCTTGGCAGGCAGAAGCTGAGTTGATACAAATATCACTTTTGTAGATGGGGAAAAAGATCCTCAGAGAAGTTGACTAGCACCACAGATAGTCCACTAGCCACAGTGAAGGCAGAGGGGCTTAAGCCTGACCTTTTAGCCACCAATCCTGGATCTATTCCAGTTGCCCCCAAGCACTCCTGGGGACATTACCTTCTGTCACTGAGCTGAATTTGGCTTTAAGACCCAGTGCAGGGCTAGCACTCTTGACTCTGCTGTATCAGAACAATGCTCTCTAGTATTCATTCCTCCTACACTGAGATAACCAGCCCCAGAGCTAAGGAAACTGCCTCCAGACGAAGCAGGATTTGTACCCACAGGAAACTGAACTGCACCTCAGCAAAGCTCATCAGTGGCTAGTTTATAGAAGATGAAGCAATCTTCAGAAGCTGAAGACAATTTACTGTATCTAGAGTCCAGTGATAGAATTCTCACTTTCCATATACCAGGCACTATATTTCATGCACAGCTACCACCACTGTGTTAGTGAAAGCTTTTGTGTTGTTATGACACTGAACAAGTTTCAGTGGAGCTTCCAGATTAAGACAAACTGTAAAGACAGGCCTGGCTAACTTCTGAAAATCAGTAAGTGAAAACTCCATGGATCTAAACAGTCCTGTCTGCGGTTGACCATAGTGATAGCTCAGGCATGGGCAGCATTTCATTCTGTTGTACACAAGGTCACCATGAGTCAGTGTCCAACTCAACAGCAGCTAACGACAACTCAGAATGAGCCAAAGCTCTCAAAAAGTGATCCTCGTGGTCTCCACTAGGGTCAACATCCCAGTTCTGTTGCATGAATTTGCATACCCAGCTTCCCTCAAACAATGGGGAAAGGACTGCAAATTTCAGTAGCCCCAGTAAAAGTCCAAGATCTAGCTGGAGTAAGAAATGCTTAAAACTGGGTAGAAAGAAAGTCAGATACAAGACCATCTGCTGATTTTTGCTGCTTTTTTACAATGCAATCTCTTGTACCGTGCGAAATTCATTCTCCTAAAATGCCATTTCTTCACTTTTCTTGCTGTGTAGATTTAGAGAATAAACAAAGCTGCTCTAATGAGGAGATTCCTGCTTACAGCGGCTCAGACAAAATGAAAGTGCATTTCTCTCTCATGGAGCAGCATATTCAATTGTTCAGGTGGCTCAGAAGCTCCTCTGATCTAGACTCAGCTGTGAAGGGATTGGCATCTATGTCTCCCTAGGCCCAATCTGCTCTGAGCAGATCTTCCCTGTTGGCTTGAGAAGGTTCTCTGGCTAGAGCCATTAGGCTATTGCCCACCCTCTGCTTCTGCAGACATGTGCTCCCCACAGGGGTAGGCTCCTGGCAGGGGAACCAGGATGGGGCAGGGAGAGAACTCTATACTCGGAATCTGGAATTTGCTTTTAGTCTAAAAGCCTGGCTCCGCAAGGTTAACTGAATGGGAGTTGTTCCCCTGAGTCCACCTTACCTGTGCAAGGAATCCAGGTTGACATGAGTTTACAGTAAACCCAACCATGACTTCAAGTGACAATCACAGAAGGAAAGATGCCAATGAAGACATAGAGTTTGCATGAATTTCAGCTCCAAGAAGCAAGCACAACAGTGGTGGCTGGAAAATTCAAGACAAAACAGAGCTTGGCTTCTTGGAAGAGCAACAGTTTCCTCATATCCATCCAAGATGGACCAGCAGCTTCATCTACATGGTCTGTCTTGACACCGATAAGGCACCTCTGGAAATTCCCCAGACATCTGGAAAGGACAAGGAGGAAGATCATCACCCCTGGAGGGTTTCTTCTGGTCCCAACTTCCAAATGGCCCACTGAACCTGTCCATCAAAGTAGATGCCCCAGAAAGAGGCCAGGACAAGGAAGACGCCCTGTGGGCCAGGCTTGCTCTCAAGCTTAATGGAGTATGAAGTGGAATCCTAATCTGGGACATGAAGGAGAAATAGAGGCCAGTTGATTTGGCTGCCCCAGGGGAAGATGTGTACATCTTGCTGGTGCAGCTGTCCCCAAAATAGTCTTAGATGCTGGGGTTGTGTCATGAGCTTTCATGATTCCAGTTTCAAAGGTAAAGCCAGCATGTGTTGGTAGAGAAGCTCTGAGTCCATGGTGCTGGATGGCTCAGTCTTCAGTCTCTCCTCACTCTGAGCTGATGCCATTCACCTGTTGCACAGGTCTGGCTCTCCATGAGGTCTGCCTGAGAAGAAGAAGGTCATCCTTGGAACCAGGATGACCTGTTTTCTGGCCCAGATTTTTCCATGTACAATAACACATCTGAGTGTTCCTTCAGCTCTCCCATCTGCTAAGTTCGCTGAAATGAGGAGGTAAATTCCAGGCCATTCTCACACTGAAGGTTGAGTCTAATCCCCTCCCCGTGAATCTCGGCTAGCTTTAGCAATCTGCTTGACCCAAAGAGTGGCTAAGGTGAATTCTGGACTTCTGAGATGGGTTAAGAATGGACTTGTGTCAAGTTAATTGGCCTAATAACATGATTAGTGCGTCCTACTTTATTGTGTAGTACCTGAGGTCTTAATAGCCTGCAAGCAGCCATCTAAGGACAAAAATTGGTCTTTATTCACCCAGAGCAACAGAGAAAGGAGAGTCAGGAATAGGAGGAGGATATGGAATATGTAGCTAGTTGCCTCCATGAAATAACTGTTTCCTTTGCCATGAGACCAGAAGAACTGAATGGTGCCTGGTTACCATTACTGAATGTTTTGATCAAGGATTCTATAGAAAAATCTTGATCAAAAGGGGAAAAATACAGACAGAACGTCAAAAGGGGAAAAATACAGACAGAACGTCAAAAGGGGAAAAATACAGACAGAGCCCAAATTCTCACGGGCTCCAGATTTTGTGGAGCAATGGGGGCTGGTTGAACCCCTGAAACTATTGCTCTCATACAATCTTTAAGCTTTAAATGAAAAATATCTCCTGAAGTCTTCTTAAAACAAAACAGCAGTTTAGCTTAACTGATAAAAATATCTGCCCTGAACATCATACTCATTTAAGAACTACCTGTAGGGGAGATCAAGCTGACAACAGTAACTTGAAAAATCAGATAGGATTGCTAGTCAACAGTGAATTTATGCTAACGAAAGAAGAATGTAATCAATGTCACTAAATCATACATGTAGACATTGTTGGATTTCTGTGTGTTTTGTTAAGTAGACAAATATATATACAAATACATATATTTAAGTAGACTTGTGTCTCTGCCTGGGCCATGAGTTTCATGACAGGCAGTCATCCTGAAGAGCTTCATGCAGACACTCCAGTTACAGTGCCTACTGTACCCATCCCTCCTCACCAAGCCCTCCCCCCAACACCTGCCTTAGCCACCAGCTGAGAACCACTGAGTGACTCCATCAATGACCTGTAGGATAAGTCGGCCTGAATCCCAGACCCTTAACATCATACCATAAGACAAAATAGTGGTGGTTTGAAGCCATTTGGTTTCAGAGCATGTTGTTATTTGCAATAGTTAAAGCTACCACAGAGAATCAGTCCAGAACTGATGGAGACTCTTAGCAAAATCTGATTTCTGAGCCTCCAGGTTAGGCCATGCCAGCAGCCACCTTTTCTTCTTAGGTCTCTGACAGAGCTGGAAGGGATGCCACAGACAGGACAGTGTTAAGGCATAGTCTGCAAACAGGGTAGCAGTGTTCAGGGCATGGTGAGGGGAAGCCTCTCATGGCTTCCTTCAAAGTCCCTTGGGCTAACCTGAGTGGGCCTGGGATTGTTTACCCAAAGGATGGGGACAGAAGCCAAGTAGAAGTGACAGAGCTTCAAGTCAGTTAACTGCAGTTTTAACTCCTAATTATACTTTGCGTTTTTAACAAGTTCCCTGCTAAGAATTTTCATTTCCACTCCAGATATACTGAATCAGAATTTATATTTTAATGAAGTCTCCAGGTGATTCTTATGTATAATTTCCCAGGAATTGGTAAGAAATTCAAATTCTCAGCAGGAGTTCAAACCAGAAGAAACATTTGGAAGCCTTGGGAGGTGGTACCTGTCTGTCTTGCCTGTTCCTGGGTTCTCTGCACTCACCCGCCGTGACCTCTTGCAAGAGTACCTGACTATGTCTCCCACAGCCAGAATTTCTCACTCTCAACCCTCCACTGAGTCCTACATGTTCCTCTACTGCCCATGCAGTGCCAACTGCTGCTCCAGGTGGCAGAATGTCTCCTACAGCCGCCTCAGGTCCCAATCTTTTGGAGTGAAACGGGAAGAAGGAGAGTTCATCATACTCACCCCAAGAAGTAACTACGTGCAGGATGAGGGCCCAGGCAGGCAGACAGTGAAGGAGGGACTCCCAGCAAAATGGGAAATGGGATGACACTCCTTCCCTCCTATGCCAAGAAACAAGGACACTAACTGCACGCTGAGGATGCAGTGACCCCACCCCACCATCATAGCCTCATTTTGTACAAACGTCAGCTTTCCAGGAGAAACTCCACTCACCCAGCGTAATGAAGGCAACTGTTGTCTCTAGGCCCATCCAGCCAAGACCACTGCCTTCACTCACGTGGCTGCTCCCAACTGTTAGTGTACCTTAGATATTAGGAAGCCTAATTAATTAGTACTCCACTAGTTCTCAGGCCACTTCTAGTCATCTCACCCACTATGCCACTCACCTCCTTTAAGCTGGTTTGGAAACTCTCTAGAGAAGCTGTTTTAGTCAGCTAGTGCTGCTCTAACACAAACACCACAGAGTGGATGGCTTTAACAAAAAAAAGTTTGTTCTTACACAGTCTAATAGGTTACAAGTCCAAAATCAAAGTGTCTGCTCCGGGAGAAGGCTTTCCCCTTTGTCGGCTCTGGAGGAAAGCCCTTGTGTTGCAACAGTCTTTGGTCAGGGAGCGTCTTGGTGTAGGAACCTCAGGTCTAAAGGATGCGCTGTACTCCCAGGGCTGCTTTTTTGAAGGTGTGAGGTTTCCAATTCTCTGCTAGCTTCCCTTGCCTTTTATCTTTTGTAAGATGAAAGCATAAAGGATGGTGCAAGCCATACTCCTGCAAAGCGCCCTTTACAGTGGAGCAGGCAGGTGATCTTCAGAAGGGATTTACAGTCCCATCCTAATCTTTTCTAACATAACCCACTCTCTTAACTACAGGCAGAGATTAGGATTTATGGCATCAGAAAATCACCAAATGGAAGACAACCACAGAATACAGGGAATCCTGGCCCAGCCAAATTACTACATATATTTTTGGGGGTGGGGGTGTGGGGTGGGGAGGCGGGGAATACAATTCAATCCATGACAGAATCCTGGAGGAATTCAGATCTAACCAGCTCGGAATGGTCAGAAATGTGCAGAACAGTTGACAACGACTAATAAATGACCCTGGGCTTCTATGTATGATCAATAACAAAAAAGAACTCATAGTAAAGAACCAAAAGACTCATGCCAATGAACTGAAAACACTAGATACACATCATCAGCAATAGACGAAGCTATTTCAAAATCTGACCACTTCAGTCTCAGTCCCACCTGGTGATAAATAAGCAGTAGAAACTATGTATAGTTAAAACTGGCCCAGTCTTCCTCTACTTCTAAATGAATATGTGTAAGTATAAAATTGTAATTGCTCAGGCAGATCGGCAACTCAGTCTGTGATCAATACCTCCAAGTCTCTGCTTGCCAGTCTGCAAAATAAGTTCTTTCTTCCTCTCCAAACCAGTGTCTGAAAGTTTTGCTTCTTGCACTGTGGACATAGACCCGCTGGATGGGTTTCACCATCAAAGGCCCTCTCCAGCACAACCACTCCATTTGGACCTATCACCCCAGGCCTCCAAGTTAGCACACTCTCTCCCTATGTTATTTCCTGTCTACCAACCATGCCACTGTGGGCATCAGGACCTGGGAGATGGCTTCATGCTTTTTATGCAGCAGCCCCCGCACCTCTACCCCCACCTTCCCAGGTTTGCAAAGAAGAAAGTTAAACCAGACTCCACCCATCCCTGGGTGCCTGGTTTGTGTGTGAATCTCCATTCAGTACAAAGTGGAGGTCTCAGCTCAGATCTTATCTTGTCACCCCAAGGTAGCCTGTCTCCTCAAGGCACGCTATCCTCTGTGATTGGCACCCCTATCACCAGTTGCTCTCTCTCCTCATCTGCATGCAACCCATACGCACATCCAGGTGACTGTATCCCCAAATGACCACTTCTCATCATCTCCACTGCTGCTACCCTGCCGGGCCACCACTGCTTCTTGCCCAGACTCTTAACAAGCCATTTCACCTCCTGGCCCCATGCAGCTCATTTTCACAGCAGCATTCAGAGTCATCCCTCTAAAGTAGGTACTGGACACCGATAGTGTGACTCCAAACCCTTGTTTTCTTCTTTCGCACTGGGGACAAAATCTCCCATCCTTCCAATGCCCTCCACAGGCCACGCTCAGAGATTACTGCAGTGGGGTGGTAGGACGTCAGCATGCACAGAAATTTCCATGGCTGCAGGACCTGGCTCAGCCTCTGGCAGGGCAGACCAGAGGGGCTGGAGACTTAAGCCAAGAAGCACTCCTTAAACAGAGCCTGGGGTCACTCAGTGCTCCATTTCTAGTTTCCCCTCACTCATGAGGCCACTCTGAGCACATCCCACTGAGTTCCTCAGAGGGCCTGCAGGATGGAGCTCACTTGCCCGTAGCATTCACATGCTTACTAACATGCCTGTATCTACTCCCTGTCTCCCTTCCTTCTCCCTCACATGTGTCCTGAATCACCTACACGCAGTCCTTCTACCATCCGTCTGTTACTTTGTTGGACTGTGTTGGCTTATGAATTGTTGTGATGCTGGAATCTCTGGCAGTGGTATCTCAAATACCAGCAGGGCTATTTACGGTGAACAGAATTCCGTGGTGCTTCCTAACTAAGACAGTCTAGGAGAAAAGGCCTCGCAATCTACTTCTGAAAGCCAGCCAACGGAAACACTATGGATCACAACAGAACATTGCCTTACATAGTACTGGAAGAATAACCCCTAGGTTGGAAGGCACTCAAAATGTACAGCAGGCTGAAACAATGGACTCAAGTATACAAACTGACCCTGACAATGGTGATGGGCTGGGCAGCATTTCCTTCTGTTGCACATAAGAGTGCCGTGACTTGGAAGTGATGTGATACAACTAACAATAGCAATACCCAGCCCTTGCCTTGGGGTCTGCCTGACGGAACCCCACACTAAGGTAACTCCTAAGCCCACTGGTGTGCCTGAGCAAGGCTGATGGATCCATTTAAGGCTCAGGACTCGGGTCACTCTGACAGGGTCCATGTTTGGCAAATGCTTACTGACAGAAGAAGCTTTCCAAGGACTTCTCAAGCTTTCATACTAGGCACAGCTCACGGGCCGTGCTTGGAGGGTTGAAGTCAGCATGGAGGGGACCAGTCTGCTATCACTTGCCGACTGAGCTACCCCTGTAGGGAGTGCCCAGCTGGAAGTGGCCAGGCTTACTCTGATTTTCATTCCACTCTGTGCAGCCAGCACGAGCCTGCACGTGGTGCGTCCCACACCTGGAGCCATGGCCAGGTCACCTCCTGGGTAGTCTATGCCTGTTCTCATGTCTCATGGTGCCTTGTCTTAGACATGTAGTACTGCTATAATAGTAATACCAAGAGTGGATGGCTTTAACAAAGAGAAACATATTCTCTCACGGTCTGGTAGGCTATAAGCCCAAGTTCAGGGTGCTGGCTCTAAGAGGAGTGCCATTTCTGTCACTTCTTAGGGAGGGCCTTGTCATCAATCTTCCCTGGTTAAAGAGCTTCTGAGTGCAGGGCCCCTGGGTCCAAAGATGTTCATTCCCCTGACTCTTGTGGTATGAGGTCTGCCACTTGCTTCTGCTTTTTTATATCTCACAAGAGAATTGCTTAAAACACAGTCTAATTTTGGAGAATGAGTCCTGCATCATTAATATAACTGCTGCTAATTGCATCTCATCACATCATAGAGACAGGATTTACAGCACTTAGGAAAATCACAACAGATGACAAAATGGTGAATAATTCATACAGTACTGGGAATCATGACCTAGCCAAGTTGACATTTTTTGAAAATGCAATTTAATCCATGACATGCCTTATTTTCTCAGCGATGCCCCCTCCATTCCTGCCTTGTCATAGCTACCGCTCTGTCCCACCTCATCCCGTCCCCTAGCCCAAATGGTGTGGTAACTTTTGCCTTCTCCAAGAGCACTCATGATCTAGGATCCACTCCTAGCTTTCCTCCTGCCTCCTGGGCACTCCTCTCCATACTTCAAACTGGCTTACCCTCTTATAGAATGAGAGGTTTCCCTAAGGAACAAGAAAATTGAGAAACAGGTACTTAAGAGGCATGCCCTACTCCAGCAAACCAAGGTTCCCTTTCAGAAGCAACATTGTGTACATTTGTTATATGTTTGTGTATTTCCATCCACTCAGTTGCTCTAGAATCTACTCTAATTCAGTGACCTCGTGTGCCTCAGAGTAGAAACGTGCTTCATAGAATATGGCTGATTTCTCAGATGTAGATCACCAGGGCTTTCTTCTGAGGTACTTCCGGGTAGACTTGAACCTCCACCTTTCAATTCACAGCCAAGTGTATTAACTGCAGCACCCAGAGACTCTTTGGCATCTCCCCTGGGGCTTTTGTTACCAGGTATGTCTTTATAGAGATGCTCTTCTCAGTCAACTCAAAAGACAGCTTTTCTCCGAGTGTCCTAGGTTCACCCTGCAGTTGAGTGTAGACCTGGACATTCTGGTGCCTGCTGACTGATGCCCTCATCTGGATTGTGACTACTTGCCAAACATGGAGTAGCCAAGTTGACATAATCCTGACCATCACAATACGCTCTTCTGAGTCACCTCAGAAGCCAGCTTTTCTCCAGGTGTCCCAGGCTCACCCTGCAGTCGAGTATAGAACTGGACATTCTGGTGCATGCTAACTGATGCCGTCATCTGGATTGTGACTACGTGGGCTCTTTTTTCTCTACTTAACAGTCTAAAATCTCCTGACATCCTTGTGCTTCTGGCTTAGGCCTTGCTCAGATCCTCTGGGAGACTGAAAGTATGGGCTCTGCTTTCAGGATGGGAGTGTACAACTATGCTGCAGAGTGAGCACCCTGTGTGGAATGGAAGCTGTGGGTCTGAGAGACCTCTGTTCCCTCGCCTTGTCCACTTGCTCCTGGAGGAACCATCCAGGGCCCATGGTGTCATTTATGGCCCCATGGAGGAAATGGTCTGGCCAAGTCCTTGTTGCCAGATCACTGTTGTTTTTGTTGTGGCCTTTCAGTGAGTTTGATCATAGCGCCCTGGGCAGTGCTGAGTAGAGACCATCAGAATGGCAACTGTGTTTAGCTAGCATGCAAGTCTGTACCACTTATGCTGCTTCTACTTTGGAGGATGAAAGGAGGCCCAGAGATTTTATGTAATTTCCCCCGAAGAAAAACCATACAATTTGAAAGTGAGGTGTAAGCCCCTCTCTGTCCGACTCCAGATCAATGCTACATAGAGTATGGTCCACACTGCCACTTGCCCATATGCTATTTATTATTGCAGTGAGTAAGGACAGAAACTGAGAGGATGCATTTAGAAACTTTTATAACAATTGAACAAAATATTGTGCCTACTGAATCAAACAGTAAAAAGTAGTCAAGCCTATTGAACAAGATGAATATAATTAATGTCACTTATCTGTACATGTGAAGACTGTCACAATGTCAGATGTTTTGTTACTTACATGTTTATGACAATAAAAAGGAAAACACACAAAAATGACCAAACAAAACCACAAAAAACAGTCAAGTTTGTGTTTTGTTTCTTTAGGAGCATTACCTGCTGTGAAAAGCACCTCACCTGAGCAGAAGGCCACTGTAGGCTGGACAGGAGGGTGGCCAGGCACCCCTCCCAGGGGGGTCTCCCATATTGCATGGTGGAGTAGAAGTGGCTGCAGGGCCCTTTGGGAGGACAGAGGTATGTGAGCAGGGAGGAGTTGAGGCTCTGAGCACAGCCTGGTCCACAGCCCTGGATTCAAAGAGAGGGGAAGTAATGACTCACACGCCTGTGGTCCAAAGTATATCACCACAAAGCTCCCCACTGGCAGTTAGCTTGGCCCTTCCTCCAGACCCTAGAACACAGCCTCCCCAAAACTATTCCTGGAAAGCAGTGCTGCATTTACCTGGTACGCCATTCTTCCCCAGCTCTCTCTGCTCTGCAAGTTGTATACACCTTCCAAGGGCAACCCCAAAGATACTTCCTGCATGAAGTCCCTCATCATTTCTGAACTCAATGGCAAATTCATTCCTCTTTAGCAATTCATGATACTGCTAACTTTTACCCTATAATGTAATTTCACATATCTCCAGGTCCCGCTCATTAATCTTACATCCCCATTGTATCAGTCGGCTGTTGTTAAGTAACAAACTACTCCAGAACTCAAAGAGCTCTTGCTTTCTAGTGCTACAGCCAACATGCCCGAGGGCTGACAGTCACGGATAGGGGGTGCTGTTTGATCTTAGTTGGGATTGCTCTCACCAACACAGGCTCAGAGGGGCTTGGTTGAGCCTAGGCCCTGCACAGACATCCAGCCTGTGCCACTGTCACATTCTGTACGCTCGTGTGCCACTGACCGAACGAGTTTCAGAGCTGAGTCAGGGATGGAGCAGTCTCTGCCCACTCTGGCGGGTGGTGGAGTAGGTGGTGGAGTAGGTGGCGGGGGGGATAGGCAGGGGAAAGCCAAGTCTAGGCATCCAGCAGAGGGCAGGGCACAGGGAAAAATGTAAAATCAGGCCCACAGTGCAACCCATCATAGCTCTGAAGTTATGGTCTCCACAAAGAAGGGCAGGGAGGCAGCAACAACAGCCTTGTATGGGCTCTGCAGTCCATAGTCCTTGAGCTGCTGGGAAGTGTAGTACTTTGTTCCACTTTGGACTGGTTTGTATCTGCTGTCTTACCACTTTATAGTCTATTTCACTGAGATATAAATCAAAGTCCCCAGCAGGGAGGTGATAGAGCCTCAGAATCAGTGTTTAATCAAAATAGGGAGCACAAGAACCTGACTCCCTGAATTCTGGGAGTTTGCTGCATGTAGAAGCATAACTATGGTATGGCAAGTATGGCAGACATTGTGCCATCCCTGGGCGCCTAGTGTCACAGAACACGAGGTGTGTCTATGAAAAATGGTGCCTATGTCAAACACTGAAATTATTCCGCTATCCAAATATCCAATACCCCTCTTTTAGAGAATTTTAACATCAGCTCAAAAATATAAGTCAGGTTCGTATAGCTTTTATTAACACATTTCCAGGCTTGAAGAAGGACTTTGGGCTGTACTGGGCTAATAGAAACTGCTCAGTGATGACACACACCCAGGTCTGTGCAGTACCCTTGAAAGTCCACTGGCTACACATCCTGACATGTTTTGTTAAACATGTGTTTTGAAATACTGAGCATCAAGATATCACACTATAGATTTGTACACTATGTACAACTGTGAGTTGTACACTGTGTACAACTATGTACACGTGAGGGCCCATGTGTTGTCCACATTGTGCTAGGCTCTTTGTAACTGAAGTCATCTGTGCGAGCACACTCCTTTTAACTCATAATTTTAGCATCTCAGGAGGTGGGGGAGCCCGCTTTCGGTGCTGGCTGCCACTGAACCATCAGTTATCTCTTTTGGGCATTCCCAAAGCCCACTAAAGAACAGTCTAATTCTGATGGCCATTCCAGAAAAAGAGTTCCAAAATTGCTTTGAAGGATGGACTCGTTGCTGGTGTTGGTGCAGAGCTTCCCAAGGGGAATACTTAGAAGGTGACTATGGTGATATTCAGTGATGAGGTATGTAGCGCCTTTTCTAGGATGAGTTTGCAAACTTGTCAGATCTTTTATGTCAATAATTAGTTCATTTTTATTGCTGAGTAGTATTCTATTGTATGAAAGAATATATCATAGATTTCTGTCTATTCTTCTACTGATGAAAACAGGATTGCTTCCAGTTTTGATGACTATGAATAGGGCTGCTGCAAACATTACTACCCAAATGTGTTTATGGACAAACATTTCATTTCTGGTGGTTAAATACTGAAAGGGGAGGTGCTGAGTCACAGGGTGGATGTATATTTTAATTCATGGAAAAACAAGTATTAATAGCATATGTGCTATTGAGGGTTACAATTGCTATACATCCTCACCTATATTTACTGTTGTCAGTCTTTTTCATTTTAGCCTTTCTGGTGACATGTACCACTTAAAGATCAACTCTAGACTGTAATTAAACTGCTTGATTTTGTTTTGAGAGTTGCTCTGTGTTAGTGTTAATTGTCCCAATGTGAAGCTCAAGATTTTGAGATTCTTACCACTCTGTCTTAGACTGTCTGTAAGTTATTGTTGCTGTCTATTGTTATAGGGCCTGGTTGGCTCCTGGTAACAACAAAGAATTTCTGAGTTTCATAGGGAGGGAAATTTCTAAAGTTTCCCTTTGGAAGACTAGGAACCAAGAACAAGAAATATCCTGTGTTGGCAGGGACTAATCTTGCTTCAGCCTTCTGGAAACAGTGGGCCACCAGAAAGAGAAAATCTAGCCCCCTCCTCTCTCTGAATGTGGTGGGGTTACAGGATCACAGAGCCTGGTAACAAGGCCAGGCCCTTTCTTTATCAGGGCACAAACAGCAGAGGCAACTAAGCTGTCCCAAGATTTTCAAAGGCATATTGTAAACAATTGCAGAAGCCTAGAAGTCAGCAGGAAGAGTCTTGGGTGGAGCAAGGTCACTGGCCTGGCTCTGAAAGTGTGGCTGTAGCTTGGGACCTAGGGTGAGGGCACGTCACCCTGCACTGTCCAAACAATCTAGATCTCAGGTTTCCGTTCTGGGACCCTAGAGTTTAGAGAAGCAGGGAGATGACAGCACTGACAACTGGGTGGGTTTTCCTCAGCATCCTAACTGCTTTCTTTGCCCTGGAGATAAGGCCTCTAGGGCACCGGCAGTAGTGAGGAGCCTAAACACTTTCAATTAAAACTAATAAAGGTGCTAGTGAGTTTCTAATCTGTAAACTCCACTTTGTAGACGGAGGGTGAAGTGAAGCATAATTGTCACTCTTTTCAGCTAAGATTTTTTAAACTATCTGTTCACCTATCAGTTTATCCAGGCTGAGTCCTGGAAGAGATGGCCAGGATCTGAGTAGCATTAGGGCTAGTTGTGTTTTACTATATTAGGCATTACTGATAAGGTAACAATTAACTGAGAATGTCAACAAGTATCATTAAGCTTGGAAGACAAGTTTTAAATACCATCGGCTACAGAAAGAAGCTGAGCAGAGCCATGGTAGGGCCTGGGAGAGGACTGCAGTGAGGATCCTTGTCTTGTGGAACCACCTGTTGGATCTGTAAGCAGTTGCCTCTGTTATAGAAGCCCCTTCTTGGTAAAACTCCGAGGCCTAAGCTCAAGGCTATCAGGCTCTTCCAACTCTGAAGAGCTCTAGAGACAGCTAGAAAGTGTTCTCCACACCCATTGTGGCCAAAGTTTGCACAGACACCTGTCTTGTAACACAATGTTCGCTGGTGCTTCTGCTCACCAGGCCTCGGTGGACCTCTCCATCTGAGCCCAGGGAGACCCAGAGCCAGCTGAGGGCATCAGTGAGGGCAGGAGGAGGAGGAGGAGAAGGAAGGAAAGAAGGGAATGAATGGTTCTGGGCTGTAGGCTCACTGCCTAGAACAATTTGTGATTCTCTTGGTGGGATAACTTCTGTCCTTGCCCTCAGGGGAAGGGAAAGGGTGTTGTTCCTTCACAAGACATGTTCCCACTGAGTCCCAGGGAAGATGTTAAAATAAGAAGACCTTGTGATTTTAACATCTCAGGCCTAACTCAGTGAAAGAAAAGCAAATTTGTTGGGATGGAAAAGGTCCTAACTTCAAGTTCATTGCTCTTTTTACAGACATAAATAATGGCAACCACTATTTTTCTGTTTTTATGATGTTCAGAGCTGTGTGATGAGCAGTATTATCTCTGTTCTACAGATTAGGAAACCTGCTCTCTTTGCCACACATAGCAATAGCAGCTGGGTACCAGCAGAACAGGGAAGCCCTCACCACAGCCCGAGACCTATTTCCTTGACTCTGGCACAGAGCAGGGCAAAGTTAGATGTCTCCATTCTGCTCATCCAAGTAACCTTTCCTTGATCAATGACTCTCCATTTTCACTGACAAGATCACCAGTAGCAATTACACACCCTGCCTGCTGAGTCCTACCCTCTCCTACTCCTACGTCACACTTTTAGGGGACCCCCCAAGGAAAAACTGAAAACCATCTCATTCCGAGGAGAACATGTGTGCTCCAAGACACTTGGCATGCGACTTACAGGACTGTTAAGGAAGGTTGTTTTCCACCACGCGGGGTCCTGTGCCTTACTCAGGTGGGATGGCACCATGTTAGCCGTCAGCACGGAAGAAGAGATAAAAATCAGGGAACATGAAGATGTGACAGGTAGCTATGACTTTAGCCCAGCAAAGTTTCTGAAAACAACCAGTGCAGACTTCGGGAATGAGAAGGACCACTGTTACAGGCTCGTTTAGAGATTGTCTCCGGAAAAGGTGAGGGCGATACTTTCCCAGTGAGGCACGGGAGAAATAGGATAAGGGAAAGAAGAAACATTGTAGACAGCCTCGAATGTCAGGCAAAAGCATTGTAGTAAGTGAAAATTCTTTTCCATTGTGCTTCATTCTACAGAAAGGCTGTGGAAAGGGTTGGCTGCTTCCTTTGTCACTCTGTCTTTAGGGAGGAAAAAAGTTCCCTTCTTCATGAAACGGTGCAACTGACATATAAGGGTTAAACTACTGTGTGATATACCATTCCATCCGGTGGCAGCCTAGTGTCAGCATAGCCCCTGCATGGGAGAGAAAGCAGGCTTTCTGCCTCTTTCATCACATAGCCAGTCATCTTGCCTGCACTTCCTCTCAAGTCATCTGGCCTTGTCCTACATTTGATGTTCAGTTTAGGTACACAGATTCACAGGTCTTTCTGTAGAAGCTAAATATCATCACCTGCCATAAGCAGAGGTGCAATGGTTAGAGCTGCTTGCCTTTAATATGGCGTAACAGTGATAATAGTAATTTTCAAAAATACTTAAGAACCCAAAGAGGGAAGTTTGCAAAACCAATATTTAAAATGTCAAAGATAGATTTGCAAAGCTCACAATATTAATATTTCATGCACCATGACTAGCACTTATTTATGGAGCTAAAGAGCTTTCTAACACTTCCCTCTGTGAAGTCAGACAAAGGTCAGATACTATCACCACATCAGTTTTACAGCTGGTGTCAGAAGTGAGATTTGTTGTCATGGCTCCAGAATGAGGGAAACATGAAACTTTGCAAGAGAATGAAGGGGTGTGGGAAGTAAAACATCTGGTTCTTGGATGGTTGTCTGACTGATGTTATCTGAAAGAAGTAAAAGGAAAGAAAGAGACCTTATGATCCAGCTGAAAGGAGAAAAGCCACATCCAGAGTGGCTTGGGGCAAAAGCCTGGCAAGTGAGACAAGATGATTGATAGGGGTCAGGGTCTTCTGGCTCCACCCAACCAGGGGCTCAAGATCATACGCATATAAAAGTGAAGAAGTTCAAGGGGTGGAGAAGATGCAAGTGGCCTATTTAAAAAGGGTTTACATGTTTAGCTGAATATGCTTTAAATACTAAATGTTTCTCCTGCCTAGTGTTGTAAAACAGACCTATTATGTATCATGAAAATGAATATGGATATTATAGATAACAGAGAGTATATAGCTCCATCTTCAGCCAAACTTGATCAGATACACTAAAAGGGAAATTAAGATTTGCCCAAATGAAACACTTCCTTCCAATACAGTAGCCCTGTGTATAGAGTACTGGGGGCTAGGTTGAAAACCTGAGCCCCATGCAGAATCTTTCCCATCAGGGGATTTGAAAAGACATGCAGACCCACCCAGAACAACAGAAGACCAGGAAATTAATTTGCATTTGAAGGAAGGACCTGCAAGGAAAAAAAAACACTTCGCTTTTTGAACTGTGAGCGAGTAGTTTGTCACTGGGTGAACTGGGGTGAGAAAACCCAGTGTCCATCAGAAGAACCCCCTTCTAGGACTGTAAGTTAAAGGGAACCAGTGAAAGGACAGCATTATATGTTCATTCTGAGTGGCCAGCAGGGCTGGCATAATAACTGGAAGGGGTAAGAGCAATAATGAAGAAGCACACTGAGTTTGTACATGCACTGTTAAAACGCATTGGCCTAGCCCACAGAGGCTAGGGATGAGAGAGAGAGAGAAGGGGCAGGCTGGTCAAGTGTACTGGGAGTTGTGTGGTCTCCTGATCCTATGGGTGGTGCCCTTTGACCTACCTAGCTCATAGGGCTGAGAATAAGAGAGAAAAGGCTGACTGCATGGAAGTTCAGGGAGGTGTGTGGACTTCTGAACCCATGACTGGTACCCACTGACCTAGCTTGGATGGCTAGGGATGAAGTGATCATGAATTTGGATGAAGACAAGCTGACCAGACCATACTAAGTGAAGAGAAGAAGAGATGCTTGATCCCATGAGCTGGTATAGCTTACTGACGTTTTGATGCCTTGTACTGGATTGGACTTTTCTTAAGAATGCAGTTGCTCAAAGCTCCAACCAAAACAGAAGAGTCTTCAGACCAAGAAGCAGGCTTGTCTCCTCAGGATGCTGGTTTGATAAGAATGGGAATTTAGGAATTGTCATCTGATACTGTTCTAACAGAAGTGTAAGTGGATGACTTTAGAAAGATACAGTCTATTATCACAGTTTGGTAATCTCCAAGTCCAAATTCAGTACTAGAGCATCTTGGCACAGGAACCACAAGCCTGAAGGATGCATTCTGTTCTCACTGCTACTTTCCTGGTGGTATGAAGTTCCCAAATCTCTCTACTTACTTCTCTCTTTTGTATACCACAGGCGTATAGATTGAGTCCTGCCTCACCAACACAATTGCCGGCTATTCTCCCTCATCAGCATCATAAAGGCAGGATTCACAATGCATGACAAAAAAATCACTCAACACTGGGAATCATGGCCCAGCCAAACCGATACATACATTTTTGGGAGGACATAATGCAATCAATGACATTCCATCCTTTAGCCCCCAAAACATCACACCTTTGTGACATGCAAAATGTGTTCATCTTGTAGCAAGAGTCTTAAAGTCCAAATCCAAAATTCAGAAATTCCAATTCAATTTTGAAGTCTAAAACACAAGTTATCTGTTTCCAAAGTACAGTGGCAGGAGAAGCAGGCATAAGTTAGACATTTTCACTACAAATGGGAAAAATTGGAACGAAAGGCATAACAGGCACCAAGCAAAGTAACAACACACATTACATTAGCACTCATGGTTTTAAAATTATATTCCATGCTCTGAGACATTTTACAGGATATCCCTACCCTCCAGACTCTGGGTATTAGCCACACTCTCTAGATTCTGACTGGAGGCCTCTGGGCCCTAGGCTTCAGCTCTGCCTTCCAGACCTACTGGGACAACAACTTTGCTCCCTCAGCTTTAGACACCCCAGTCTTTGAGCCCCAGAGGCCATGGCTACACCCTTTACCTTTTGACCATACTTTTTCAGACTGAGGCAGCTCAACTTCTTCTGCTCCTTGTTTCTTCAGCTTCTGCTTCCTATAGCCTCATGACCAGGCCTCAAGCCCACATCAGTCCTGCTGGGGCAAGTGTTCCAAAGCTCTGTAGCTCTACAAATTTAAGTGCCTGGAGGCACCCCACTCTTCCAGGAAACCATCTGCACACAGGCATTCAGCTCTCTTGCTCCATGCATCAGTAAGCCTAGCTCTACCAGTAAGTGCTCACAGGCACCCCACTTCTCCAGGAAGACTCTTGTACACAGGCATTCAGCATTCTTGCTCTATAGGCTGGCTCCTGGTTCTGTTTCTGGCTGTCCTCTTTGCTTTTCTCACCATCTGTGACCTTTTCAGGTGTTAGTAGCTTCCCTCAGTTCCTTCTGAGTCTTCCATCCATTCACAGTTTCAGAGCTACTTCCACATTTCAGGTATCTGTTAGAGTAGCACTCCATTCTTGGTACCAAATTCTGTCTTAGTCATCTAGTACTACTTTAACAGAAATACCACAAGTGAGAGCATTGCTGCAGAGGAACCTCAGGTCCAAGGATGCCCTCTGCTCTTGGTGCTGCTTTCTTGGTGATATGAGGTTCCTGTGCCAAGATGCTCTCATACTGGATTTCGACTTGTGATTTACCAGACTGTGATAACAAACTTTCTCTTTTTAAACCCATTCACTTGTGGTATTTCTGCTAAAGATGCAGCAGATGACTAAAGTGGGCTGTCTGAAATTGGGGAACATAAAGCCATGAAATAGCTGGTTTATACTCTCTCATGAGTGTGCTTATGCAAAATGAAAGGAACTAAGGAATATACCCGCTGAATAGACTGCTCTTTTGCTGATGAGTCTGGGAAGGATATGATGGAGAAATGTGTTGATAGAATCATATGATTCATTTATGAGAATGGATGGTTAACAGGGTTAATAGTGATTGTAAAAATTGTAAGTACAGATGCAGAGATGGGGGAAGAGAGATGCCAAGATACATGAAAACTGACCATGAGTGGAGATTCAAAAGACACAAGAACCTTCCTCTAGAGCTGATACAGACAGAAAGCCTTCCTCTAGAGCCAGCTCCTTGAATTCAGACCTCTAGCCTTCTAAACTGTGAGAAGACATATTTCTGGTTTTTAAAGCAACTCCCCTTGTATTTGTTACAGTATTGTAGTCAGCTGCTATCAAGTTGATTCCAATTCACACAACCCTAGAGGAGATAGTAGAATTGTCCTGTAGGGTTTCCAAAGAGCAGATGGTGGACTTGAATTGCTGATCTTTTGGTTAGCAGCCAAGTTCTTAATCAGTATACCAACAGAGCTCTATTGTTACAGCAGTGCTAGATAACTAAGACATCTACCAATGTGGTGAAGACTTCCAGCTGCTACAGACATATCTATGCTCACCTAGCTCTCCTTGAGTCTCCACCCTGCCCACTCATTCTTCACTGGAAAGTTTCTGAGCTTTTCAAACTCTTTAGGATCATTTAGTTGAGATTTAAGTCCAGCGATCCCCTCTTTCCAAGTAAGGAGAGAGCTATTGTAAAGACATAGATGGTACTTGAGATATCCATGTTGAAGTTCCACTTCTGTATTTTGACAGTAAACTGACTTTAATGGGGGAAAGGCTTGACTACTACTGTTACTTGTTCTCTCAAAGCTGTCTGCTGAATTTGAGGGTTCCTGCCCTTGTCAAGGGCAAAATAAGGAGACCTAAATCTAGTTAGGGGGCAGTAGTGGTTCAGTGTAAAATTCCCACCTTCCATGCAAAAAACCTGATTTCAGTTGTACAGCCACCACTTATTTGTCAGGGGAAGATTGCATGTTGCTAAACCCTGGTGGTGTAGTGATTAAATGCTATGTCTGCTAACCATGAGGTCAGTGGTTCAAATTCACCAGGTGCTCGTTGGAAATTCTGTGGAACAGTTCTACTCTGTCTTACAGGGTTGCTATGAGTTGGAATCCACTCAACAGCACTGGGTTAATGATGGTGAACAGGTTTCAGTGGAGCTTCCAGGCTAAGGCAGACAAATAAGAAAAGCCTGATAATCTACTTCCCAAAACCAGACAGTGAAAACCTCATGATCAAAATAGTCAGGTCTGCGATCAGTCATTGGGATGGCATAGGAACGGGCAGTGTTTCATTCCATTGTGCATGGAGTTGCCATGAGTTGGAGCCTGATTCTGTGGCAGCTAACAATAATAAAAAGTCAAGCTAAGACGAGGAGATCACTGAGGAAATGCCAAGGTGTGTGGTCTCAGAGTGTCTGTGTCAAGGGTATCTTCTCAAGCAATAAAGTGCAGGCTACTGTTTGTACAGCACTTCAGCTCTCAGGTCTGTTCTCCTGTCTATCTTATTTTGTAAAACAGAAAACAAGACACATGTTTTGTCAGTGATGAGCGTACTAACATAACATCTGGCAGGATATTTGAAATTGAGAGTTAGATAGAAAACAAGATTACTGGGTGCATGATTGTGTTAGACCCTTCCTACTACAGGAGTCTTTTAAAAAGAGTTAGTCAAATGGTATTTGGAATTTAAAAACACCCATCCCCAGCTACAATGATCCTTCCTAGTCTCTTGTATGCACACATATAAGCACAAACAAGTATTTTCTGTGACTTTCAAGCTGATGATAGCACACTTACACACAATACCCCACAGCTGGAAATAGGGGCTACCTCATTCTTTTGATGCTACAGAGTAAGCTTTCATGGGTGTGTGCTCTATAACTGACAGTCATTGAGCCCTGCCACTGGACAAAGGGTTTGCTGATATAATAAATACACTGCTTTGAATATCATCACATAAACCAGTAAAAGTATGGACATGCACAGGACACATGCCAGATGTGGGCTTGTTGAGCTCAGCTGTTGTTCATTGCTGACAGTGATGGTTTGCAAGGCCCCTGGCTCTTTATGCTCATCCGTACCCTCGTGATGTTACAGGCTTACTGGAGTTTCCTCACCTGTGAGGGAACACAGGAGTTTATTATAGTTTTGATCACTGTTTTCCTATGTTTAAGAGTCTCTGAGTGGTACAAACAAGTAACTTGCCCAGCTGCTAACCAAGTCCATTTAGACGTACCCTGAAAGAAAGACTTGGTGATCTATTTCCAAAAAGTCAGTTATTGAAAATCTAGGCAGCATGAGTCTACTCTGCACACACGCAGTCACTATGAGTTATAGTCAGCTTTCCAATAACTAGTTGCTTTTCTGTTTCCATTTCCATTATTTGCCCATTTGGCTGTGAGGTTGTTGGGCACTTATCATTTATTTATAGGAGCTCTTTATAAATTAATTCCCTGTTCAAATTTGATTTGCAATGCACACATATTTCATATTTGGTCATTCTTTTGAATTTTTATTTAAGCTTCTTTCCTAATGTATGGATTGTTTCCATTTATGTATAGATACATGCATTAATCTTTTGTCTTATGACTTCTAGTGCCTTGTTCATTCGTCTTCAAATATTATTTATTTTTCCACTTCTCCTATATTCCCCTGTGGTAGTTTTACAACTTAACTTTTAGGGTGCTTATATTTTACATTTAAATGCTTCATTTCTCTGGGTCCAGCTCTGGAGTTATTGGTCTTAGCTGTGTTCTCATATTGTATATCGTATGTTCTCTTTTAGGAAACCCCAGTGGTGTAATGATTAATTGCCACATCTGCCAACTGTAAGGGTCATCAGTTCTAATCCATCAGGTATTCCCTGGAAGCTCTATGGAGCAATTGTACTCTGTCTTTAAAGGTTGTTATGAGTCAGAACAACTCAGTGGCGGTGGGTTTGGGTTTTTGATTTGTTCTCTTTTATTGCCTAATTTGTGTGAGTGTTTGTTTCCTTCCTTCTTTGTTTCAGGCATCTGTGTTCCCTATGATTATTTAGAACTTTTGACCTTCATTTTTAGTTCCTCATGCTGCTACTTTTATAATTGTAATATTATATGAGGTGACGTAGATTTGATTTAGGCAGAATTTGTTGACTCACTGTCAATACTGTCTTTTTTCCTACTTTCTTCCATTACCCAATGTTAGTTTATTATGTTATTTTAAAACATTCTTTTAGTGTTTACTTTTGGCCTTTAAATATTACTTGCTTTTTATCAGTTTTAAGTGATTTCTTCTGAACCTTTGCCAGAAGAAATGAAACAATCAGTGCAAAGATTTTCAAGGTGTTCAGAATGTACGTAGGAGATCACAGGATTGTTATATGAAAGGAAAATCCAAAAATATGTTTACAGAATTGTTGAGCTGGTAGGCATGACACATTATGACATAACGCAGATAAGCTAATATTGTTAAAGTCGGGGAGCTATCTGAAGGAACATGTATGCCAGGAGCCAGTGGCTGGGCTGGCTTCCTCCTTCCTAGCAGGGCAGCTATCAGGTATCAGTCAGGGTTTCCCCTCAGTTGAGTGTCACACAGTGTGTGTTCTCAGCCTTTGTGGTGTCCCTGGGCACATCTGGCCACTGATCGCCTCTGCCTGCTCAGTACTCAGCATGGTGGCTTTGAGCCAGGCTGAGACAATTTGTCACTGCTATTCCAGAACCCTTGCAGAACTTGCAGAAGGATGTGTGGGAAAAATATATAACTGAAGCCCTCTTTTTGGAGAAGGTCAGCCTTCAGTAAATAAGGCACAGGCTGAAAAAACTTGTGGTGGCATCATGACCCTTCCTTCCCTTCCCTTCACTGTGCCCTCCAGGCCAGTGCAGTTCTAGAAACCTCACCCAGTACCCACGGCATCCTGCCATCTGGGCACAAACATGAAAGGCATGTGTCTCTGCACTTTGGAGTGTACAGGGCTCGGCGAGAACAAACACCTATATGTGTAATTGTATATCGTAGCACATTGAGGAGCCGTGGTATATGATATGGAAGTGAAATAGAGATGTCAGCTGTGGAGAAAGTGGACTGAACCTGAGCTGGGCCCTGAAGGATGGGTTAATCAACAACCAGGCAGTCAGGAGGTGGGGGCCATGACTTCAGGCCTAATGCCTGTATGCTCACAGTCACAGCATTCTCCACTTCCAAGTACCTGTTTCTGGAAAGCTTTGGAACAGGGAACCAGATAGAAGCATTTACTTGGTGTTGGTCAGCTAGCTCAGCACCACTGAGGATTTCAAACCTCCTTCCCACCAAGTCCTAGAAGTCAGCACTGTGACTCAGAATAGCTGGGAGAAGACGGAGGTAGCTCTGTCTGGAATTCTTCATTCATTCATTCAATCTTTCAAAGAATATTAACGGAAAGTGTATTTGGATGTTATAGTAAAAGGATGGTGAACCAAATGGGTTAAATCCTTTCTTGCATGGGCTTGCTTTCGAGAGGGGTTACAGATAACTTGCAGACAGGTATCAGGTAGGCGAGTACTATGAAGGAAGATGTGAGAAAGCAGGAGCTAAAGAGGATGGGGCTACAGTTTTGGAACGGTCATCAGGGAAGTCCTCTGATGACAGTTGAATTCTGGTGTGGCCAGAGGTGATAGAGTTGGATTTGACTAGCTAGCTTCAAAAAGGACGCCTTAATATCTATCCCTTCTTAGGGAAAGTGACAAACTTGCTGAAGGAACTAAGTTCCAGGTTCATCAAATTCCCTTATATCGTCCCTGGCTTCCATAGGAGGATGGTCACTGAGAGATGAATGGACTGTCATCAAGGGGCCCTTAAGAAGGGGGACCAGCAAAGGTCCCGCAGAGAACATAGCTCCAGTCAAAAGGATGTACAGCAGGAGGTGTTCTCAGGGATGAGACAGAGACTCAGGTAAGTCAAGTGGATGGGTAGGTGCTTGTTTTTCTCTCTTTGTTTTACTTTTAATAGCGGTTTATTTCCTTGACTATGATTTGCATATTACTAAGTGGCAAACTTCACGTACCCTAAACATTCTGTGTGGTGGCGATTGGTTGAGGCTTATGGGAGCAAATGAAGCCCCAATAAAATGTGACCACTCTGAAGGTAATCAGGGACTTTTATGCCTTAAACCAAACTAAACTAAACTCAGTGCTGCTGAGTCAATTCTGACTCATCATAGCAACCCTACAGACAGAGTAGAACTGCCCCATAGAGTTTTCAAGGAGCACTTGGTGGATTTGAACTGTCAATGTTTTGGTTTGTAGATGTAGTACTTAACCACTAGGTCACCAAGGTTTCATTTTTTTATGCTTTGGGTATCACTAATTACAAGCTTCATGTTTTTGTCTTCTGTTAAATGGCAGAAGTCCCCTTGTAGTACAAATAGTTAATGTACTAGGCTGCTAACCTGGCAGTCTTCTTCTGAAAGATCACAGCTTGGAAATTATGGATCACAGTTCTACTATATGTACATGGAATTGCCATGATTTGGAATTGACTCAGCGACAACTGCTTTTTGATTAAATGTTAACATCCTTTTAGAGGATGGGAAGTACAATTTTTCATTTTCTTATTTGTTTTTTTCTACATTGTTTGAATTACTTATTTTAAATGTGCATCAATTAAAAACCCCCAAACCCACTGCTATCTAGTCAATTCCAATCCATAGTGACACTATAGACAGAGTAGAACTTTCCCATAGAGTTTCCCAGGATTCCTGGCAGATTTGAACTGCTGACCTTTTGGTCAGCAGCCATAGCACTTAACCACTATGCCACCATGGTTTCCACATCAATTAAAAGGGAGACTCTTTTCCTAAATGTTAACACTTTTGATCTTCATAAGGGGAACCCCGAAGCAGGAAAAGCCTTTATCTCCGGGCTGAACAATAAGGAAAACTCATGATGGTGATGGCTATTGAGAGCAGGCTTTATTCTTCAGCATCACAGGAGTGTAAATTGAATTCTGTCAACTTAAATGCACGGTGGCACAAGTCTGCAGGCTAGGATGAAGGGTGGTTTAAGTGTGTGTTTTCAGAAATGAAGGAATGGCACAAGGTTCTAGATAGAAAGGACCATGGGAAGAATATAAGCAATGTGATTTTGGCAAAAACCTTAAAATTGTTACCTTGAAATAAAACTGTTTTGAATCAACAAGAAACTTTGGGAAATTTATTATCTGATAAAAGAAGCAATAAAAATCTATTGTGGGTCTAATTTGTTTCATGACTTCTAAAGCTAAGTTTTGATATTACAAAAAATTGCTAACATTTTATAGGAATTACATGACTTATAAGGAGCAGGAATGATTCCAACTAGAACACAAGGAACGGCAGTAAAAATCTAAGAGCTTTGGGGCTTTTTGGAAAATAGTATTGGTGGGGAGCTCTCTTTTCAAGGAAAGAAGAAAGGAGAGGGAGAGAGAAGAAAGGAAAGGCAGACAGACACATACCTTTGGGGTGTTGCCTTAAACATCAGGCAGATAAGACAGAGAGACGGATAGACAGACAGATAGACAGATAGATAGGAGAGAGAGAGATATGCCTTTGCGTCACTGTCTTAAATTAAACATCAAGCTTGCTCTTGCCCATTTTACCACCCTTTCTTCCAGGCTGAATCTCAATGTAGGATCAAAGGAGCATGCAGAGATCTAACTGGGCAGGTACACCTCCAGACACTCCTTCTACAACTTGGAAAAATTTATTTCTCATCTCTTTCATGTGAATTCCATCATACTTCCAGCTACCTCTCACTGTGGAAATCCTATGTGTTTCAGTGTAGTTTATGTGAGAGCTTACCTGAGACGACCTCCTGATTCACCCCTCGAATACATTTAATTACCTAGAGGCTCTGCTCCTCCTGTGTAGCTTAAAGCCAACTCAAGCAAATGTACCATATTGAAGGACAATGGTTCTCTACACAATGCCAGACTCCAGGGCCTCAGAATGTCAAGACATGCTTATTCCAGAAACAGACCATTCCCGTAGGTCTGTGGCAGGAAGTTGAGCTGTTGTCATCCCCTGTTAAAAGCATCTGCCCTGGCTAAGATGTCACATTCCAGTGAGAAGATTCAGTGGGCTGGTCCACACTGATTCAGCATCAGCAACTCCCCTTGCCTCAGGCTTCAACATAGAAATGTTACCTGATGCATAGAAATCTGTCAACTACTATCCTTTCCCTTTCTCCAAAGTTTTCTCCACAGAGCTGAAGTTCTTTGAGATGGATGCCCTGGGGAATAAAAAAGATTTAACTGTCAAAGAAATTCTGGAAACTACTCTAGCTTGAAAGGCTCTGTGTAACCTGCCATCCAGAGTGTGCTGAAATCACTTTACCTCAAAACACTGCTAGGGAGCACTTTTTCCCTGATGCTCCACCAGGAGAGTGCTACTATACACATGGTTTCCAGAATTCTCTTAACAGGGAGCCCAAAAGTACGGGTAGCAAAAGACAAAGCACAGGAATCAGGAGTAACTCCCCTGGGCACATAGAACACTGGTACTGGCCAACTGGTTGGAATGATTCTTAGTCATCCAGTGCTGATATAACAAAAATATCACAAGTGGATGACTTTAATAAGGAGAAATCTATTTTCACACATAAATCTAGGTTAGAAATCCAAATTCAGGACATCACCTCCAGGAGAAGTCTTTCTCTGTTGGCTTTGGAGGAAGATCTTGGTCATCTATCCTCCCCTAGATTGGGGGATTCTGAGGTGCAGGCCTGAGTCCTTTCCAAAGGAAGTGCTCTGTCCCCAGGACCCCTTCCTTTCTAATGGTATGGGGTCCCAAATCTCTCTGCTGGTTTTTTTCTTTTATGTCCCCAGAGATTGCTTCAAGGCACAACACATTCCTACACATTGAGTCCTATCCCACTAACACAACTGCTGCCCATCCTCCCTTAATAATACCATAAAGCCAGGATTTACAACATATTGGAACATCATACAATACTGGGAATTGTATGATACATGGCCCAGCCAAGTTGCTACACATGTTTTTAGGGGGACACAATTTAACTCATTACAGAATGGTGGACATCAGTGGCTCAGCCTCGGCAGCCAGACTGTAGGTGGCAATTTTGTGTGGGCCGTGGAGTCAGGCATATACCAGGTTAGCGCTCTGAAAAAAACTGCAGAAATAGTGCAGCTGAGTGCTTGCTTCAGATAAGAACTAGGAGGCTCAGAGGCCTCTTCAGGAACACACCTTCAGCTAATATCCAAATGACAAAACAGAACCACCAAGGAGAATTAGCAGGAATGGGAAGCCCAGGTAGACAGCCTAGCTTGTGAAAAGGCTTGGTGTGCTCAAATGAAGTTGAAGCTGCAGCTTCATGAGTGAGGGAAGAGGAAGGAGTCAGCGGAGTGCCACTCCAGCCAAGGGATGGTAACTGGGCTGCGTAAACCCTGAGGGGAGTCGGGCTTCATGTACTCATTTAGTGTCAGTGTGCGCAGTGTGACTTCAGGGTGTACATTCAAGTTGTAGCAGTACATTTACAAGGAACTGACAGGACTTCAGGCCAGACTCAGAAGAGGATGAGAAACAAGGGATGTTATTGCTAATGTCCAATGGATCTTGGCAGAAAGTAGAGAATACCAGAAATATGTTTACCTATGGGTTTTTTTTGTTTGTTTGTTTGGTTTTTTGGGTTTTTTTGGCTATGCAGAGACATTTGACTGTGTAGACCACAACAAATTACGGATAATTCTGGGAAAAAAATGAGAATTTCAGAACATTTAATTGTGTTCATGTGAAACCTGTATATAAACCAAGAGGCAGAACACAGAAATCCTGCATGGTTTAAGTTCAAGAAAGGCATGTATCACAATTGTGCCCTTTAATTGTGCTTATTAAATCTGTTTGCTGAGCAAGTAATATGAGAAGCTGAACTGTGTGAAGAAGAAAGTAGCATCAGAATTGAAGGAAGACTCACTAACAACTTACATTATGTGGATGACACAACGTTACTTGCTGGAAGTAAAAAGGACTTGAAGCACTTACTGATGAAGGTCAAAGACCAGAGCCTTGAGTATGAATTACTTCAATATAAAGAAAACAAGAATCCTCACAACTAGACCAATAAACAACATCATGATAAACAGAGAAACACTTGAAGTTGTCAAGGATTTTGGATCCATAGTCAAGGCTCATGGAAGCAACAGTCAAGAAATGAAATGATATATTACATTGGGCAAATCTGCTTCAGAGGCTCTCTTTAAAGGACTGAAAAGCAAAGATGTAACTTTGAGGACTAAAGTGTTCCTGATTGAAGCCATGATGTTTTCAATCACCTCATAGGTATGTGATACCTGAACAATGAAAAAGGAAGATCAAAGAAGAATTGATACCTTTCAATTATGATGTTGGTGAAGAATTTTGAATATGCCACAGTGTCATAGTCATTTAGTGTTGCTATAACACAAATTCAACAAATGGATGGCCTTAACAAAACGAAATTTATTTTCTCACAGTCTAGTAGGCTAAAAGTCCAAATTCCAGGGTGCTGGCTCCAGAAGACGACTTATTTTCTGTGTCATCTCAGAAGGAAAGTCCTTGTGATGCGTTAGTCTTCCCTTGGCCTGGGAGCAGCTCAGCACAAGAACCACAGGTCCAAATGACACACTGCTGCCAGTACTGCTTTCTTGGTGGTATGGGATCTCCAATTCTCTGCTTGCTTCCCTTTCCTTTTATCTTTTGTAAGACAAAGATGGTGCAGGCCACAACAGGAATATGACCTTAGTAAGCCTGTTACAATCCTATCGTAATCTTAACATAAAATTACAATCACAAAATGGAGGGTAGCTACACAGCACTGGGAATCATAGCTCAGTCAAATTGATCCACATATTTTTGAGGGGACATAATTCCATCCATGAACCAAGGACTGCCAGAAGAACAAATACATCATGAAAGTATAGCCAGAATGCTCCTTAGTGGTGAGGCTGATGAGGCTTTGTCTCATATTCCTCAGACATGTTACCAGGCAGGACCAGTCTCTGGAGAAGGACATCGTGCTCCGTAAAGTAGAGGGTCAGCAAAAACAGAAGACCCTGAAGGAGATGGACTGGCACAGTGGCTGCAACAAAGGGCTCAAACACAGCAATGATTGTGAGAATGACACACAGAGCAGGCAATGTTTCATTCTGTTGTAGGCGGGATTGCAATGAGTAGGAACTGGCCCCTTGTCCCTACCAACAACAATCGGAAAGATAAACCTCATAAATGTCCGACAGGTGTGAAAAAGGTTGCATGCAGAGGCCAAAATGGCCACTTAGAAGGCCATTGTGGTTGTTGTTTCTCTTATAGGGACCCCATGTAGCAGAGAAAAAGGTACTCACAGGGTTTCTAGGCTTTAATGTTTAGGGGAGTGGATCATTACATTTTTCTCCTACAGAGCCCCTTACTGGGTTGGAGCTGCTAATCTTTTCTCAACTGAGCACTCAGCTGCATGGTACCAGGGCTCCTGCTCATTGCCTTTGGGTGAATTGCAACTCACAGCAACCCTGTGGGACAGAGTAGAACTGACCCAAGGCTGTAAATCTTTACAGAAGTAGACTGCCACAGTCTTGCTGCCAAGGAGCAGCTGGTATGCTTGGTTAGCAGTAGAGTGCTCAATTCCTGTACCACCAGGGAAGTCACTAAGTGGGGCATGCTGGAGGCAGTGGCAGCACAGCCAGTAGTGAGGGTGGAGGTGGAGCAAGTGAGTGGGTCTGGGCAGGCAGACAAGGACTAAAAGAGCAGGGACACGTGACATGTATCATCAGCAGGACAAAAAAGTCTGTGGTTCATGAGACCTTTGGCTATCATACAACTCAGCATAATATAAAGCAAAATATAAAATGAAACTAGAATCAAATTCAGAACACTTCATTTAAGAAGAGAGAAAACCATGTAATTTGCAAAAGATTTCCATGAAAATAGCTTCGATAATTTAGATACAGAGAGGTTTGATCTACATGGAAAATAAACTTTAAAAAATAGAACTTTTTTGAGTGTACTAGTTTCTTGGACTGCTGTAGCAAGGAACAGAAATTGTCTCATGTTCTGGAGGCCTGGAATCCAGGATCAGGGGTCAGTGTGTTGATTCTTCCTGAGGTTCTGAGGAGAATCTCTTCCCTCCCTCTCTCCTAGCTTCTGTGACTCCAAGTGTCCTCAGCTTGCAGCTGCAGCATCACATGGTATCCTCTCTGTCTCCCTCTCTCTGTGGATTTTCTATTTTTTTTTTTTTAATTAAGGACACTGGTTAAATAGAATTAGAATCCGTCTGCTCGAGTATGACCTGACGTTAACCTAATGATATCGGTAAAGACCCTATTTCCAAACAGGCTCACATCCACAGGAACCACTAGAATGACAATGTATCTTTCTGGAAGACACTCCTTAATAGTGAATGATGAATAAATATGTTTATCTACTCAAATATGTAATAAAACAACATTTATAAAATTTATTAAACTTTATAATAATAAGTTGCATGATGTCTTAAAGTCTCTGAAGACTGACAAAAATTCATCTATAATAAATAATTGTTTATTCCTTCTAACACATGACTACTCACTATAGTAACTGGCATTGAAAAAGCTTTTAATGAATGTTTACATCCAAAAAATCCATTATTGTTGAGTCCATTCCTACTCATAGCTACCCTAAAGGACAGAGTAGAACTACCCCATGGGTTTCCAAGGCTATAAATCTTTTCTGAAGCAGACTGCCACATCTTTCTCCTGTGGAGCAGCTGGTGGATTCCAACCCCTGACCTTTTGTTAATGATTAGCTGCAGCACCACCTGGGCTCTTCTTAACAAATGTTTAATTAGTACTCATGAATGCTGTTTATTTTCCCGGGATCTCAAGGAAGCACTAGAGTATTGTCCTGGAGAATTAGGCTGAATCTCTGTGATTCCAAGAGAAGCCAAATGACTCAGAAAACTCCTTATCTGTGTTAAGAACCTCTGGCCAGAGCCAAGATGAGACCAATTTAATCAAAGGAACTTGCCCATTTAGACCACACAGATATGCAAATCTTTCTCACAGAATCTGTATAACCTCTAGCTTCTACCCCACACAACCAGAACTACATTCCACACAATGAGACCCATTCTTTCTGTCTTTTCTCTGAAGATGCTGTCCAGCCCTTGTGCAATGGAAGGCCTAGGGACTGAAGGTTTCTGGTGCTCAGATCCATGAAATTAATCTGGCCCATGGGGAGACAAGGAGGTTTAGAAACAGTGAGTATTGGTAGGAAACTGTCTTCTAAAAAGAGAAGCAGAGAAGACAATCTTTGAATAGAACTTTGAGGCCCAAAAAAGAAAGAAAGGAAAAAGAATGAGACAAGCCTGCTGTGGTTGATTCCAACTCATAGTGACCCTACAGGACAGAGCAGAATTGCCTGATAGGATTTCCCAGGAGAGTGCCTGGTAGACTCAAACTGTCACCTTTTTGTTACTAGCTGTAGTACCTATACAATAGTACCTATACTATACCACACTGTAGTACCACTGTACCTCCAGGGTTTCCTCAAAGCCCAAAAAGAAGCACAAAGGAAGGATTTTAAGCAGAAAGTTGGGAGAAAAAGATTATTCCTAGTCTTTCTTCCTCTCCTTCCCTCCTTATCTCTAAGGTGAGAACCTTAGGCCAATCTTCCACCAAATAATCAGCAGTTAAAGATGCTTCCCATTGCAAAATTGTTCCAAACCTGTGGAAGAAATAGCTTAGGAGTCAAACAATGAGCTAATCTCCCTTCTTTTTTCTTGGGTGGTAGTGGTTCTCAACTGTAGGAATGTTTGTTCAAAATGTGTCCTCAGGGCTGCACCCCACAGCTTCTGATTCTGGGACCTGGGGGCAGGCTAGGCACCTTCACCCATAGACTGTACCTGGACGAAGCCGCTCCGGCCACACCTCAAGCAGTGCACAGGTCTGATTCTAAAGTGTTTCCACTGCCTCTCTAAGGTGTCCAAGAGATAAATTGATAACAGACATCCTGCTTTGATGTGGGGGTTTTCTTACCCATGAAATCAAACATTCACTGTAAAGAATTTGCTTACCAGGACTAAGCCAGCTAGCAGCATTTCTTTTACTAAAGTTTCTAGTCTTCTCCTATTCAAAGCCTGGCTTGCTGAATTTGAATTTCTAAAAAATACACCTAAGTGAAGGTGCAGAGGCAACTTTATGATGACCTGACATCAGTTATCTCAGTGAAAGGAGAAGGCCAGCTTCAGTCAATCACATGAAGATTAGCCAATGGTTGATAGTCTATGTTTCTCCCTCCTCTTCACAGGCCTCATTGTACTTAGCTTCTTCAAGCCATTTGCTTTTTCCTGAAGTCAAAACGGTCTCCCTATATGTATATAGAATAATAGCTCAGAATAAACTTAAGTTCAATTTTTGTTGCATTTTCATTATTAACATTATTTTAACAAAGGGTAGTCACTCACATAGGCCAGGCCTGCAGAGATGTGTGATGGAACCACATATCAAAGAACAGCCCCACCTGTGACTCAGCTAAGATGCTTCACATTCATACAACTGGGTACAGCAGGTCAGTCTTACTGGGATCATTTTATGATGAGAAAACCCAGCTTCTCGGGGGCCGTGGTTGTTGTGGCTGCTAACCAAAATATCAGCAGTTTGAATCTACCAGCTGCTCCTTGGAAACACTATGGGGTAGTTACTACTCTGTTACACAGGATCTCTATGATTTGGAATTGACTCAAAGGCCAAAAGTGTAGTTTGGTTTTATTTGGTTTCTTTGGACAGAATCTTTCTACCTCCCAAGAGATTAAAACTGCAGAGAGGACTTCCCAGGACAGAGGCCCAAGAGGAAGTTTTCTTTGCAACATTGTCTCCTGGGGATGATTGTGAAGCAGAAAGAATGGAGGCAAAGGCAGATGTAGGCACTGCTTGGAGCAAGGAGTGGGGAAATACCGGTCAACAACCTTCCTCTTGCAAAATGGGGAAAATGAGGCCCAGAACAGTACTCTGTGTTGCCCATAGCTTATCTGGGCTAAGCAAGACCAACTGCTGACTCCTAATGAGAAGCTCTATTCTCCCTACTCGACTGACTCCTTACTGAAGTCTCACCAGCAGGGCATACTGAACTAAGCTGAGCCTGATGTACCCCAGATGAACTTGAATCTTGTTCTTAGACTCTGGTAGGGAAGTTTGTGAGGAAGAAGACAGGACAGTGCGTGGTACATTTTAGACAGATTTTTCTTGCAAGTTATTTTCCCAGAAAATTTTATATCCATGCTAGTCTTGTGTCAACCCAAATCAAACAGATTGCCCTTGAGTACACCTTGATTCATGGGGACTTCATGTATGTTAGACTAGAACTTTGTTCTATAGAGTTTTCAATGACTGACTTTTCAGAAGTTGATCACCAGGCCTTTATTCCAAGGCACTTCTATGTGGGCTCAGACAGCCAACCTTTCAGTTCCCAGCCAAGTGCTTAATCATTGTACCACTCAGGGATTCCAGGAGGGTGTTAGGAAGCTTTAAAAGTGACAATGGCAATTCATTGACAACGAAAGACATACACATTTTTTAAACAAACAAGTATGTCACTGTAGAGTTTTAGAGCATGATTTTATCATTACATTGACACACACTCACAAATACCCAATGTATACCAAGAAAAGGAATTATGTCAATGTCTTAATGATTATAGTTTCTGGGTGATGGATTTAAGGTGATTCATTTAACCTTTGTTGGTTCTGCTCATTATGTAACTGATTTTCCTCTAAAGAACATGTATGCATCATTTGTGTGATAAGTCTGTCTTTTTTAATAAATAGAAGAGGCTATCATTTTAATATGTTATCTGGTGAAAATGCTAGACCTCTGTAATCTGAAAATTACTTTGTATGAGAGCCATCCCCCAGGGGCTGACTTTAAGTAATCATTTTCTGGATTTCTGAAAAGTGAACCCAGCTCTCTGACTAATACGACAAGCGTGATAAACGTGACTCATGAAAAGAAAATGACATCAATACATGTAAAAGTGGAAGTGGTTACATTCCTCTTGAGATGTCACACATGAACTGGGTAGTAGGGTCACTGACTTCTTTCTTCACCACTTCTATTTTGTTCTCTGAAGAAGGATGAGCAGGAAGGTTATAGTTCCACTGGGAAGCCCACAGCTGGACAGCATAATAATTGCAACAATTTACTGCAGAAGAGTGAGTGTTTGGTAATCAAAACACAGAGCAGTGATTAGAATCACAGCGTGAAAAGAAGGCTGCGGGAGCTCTGCAAGAAGCATTGTGCCTTGGACTATCAACGACATCAAGGAGATTGTACTATTGCAGGAGATCAATCTATGAGTCTCTTGAAGGCAGCTACCTGCTTGCCAAATGAGCAGCCAAATGAGTGAGTGATGTCTGTTGAACCCATTAAGTGTATTGATTTCCTCTGTCACATGCTTGATTGGTTCAGAAATTTAGATCTACTCAGGTCTGTTCTTCCACATGGAGAAGTCCAGCCTTGCTTGTGCATCTCAGAGACTCCTTTGTTCTACCATAGTTTTAAAAAATTAGCCACGAGGTGCAATCTCTTGTTCTAATCTTTAGGTTACTCCTCTGACCAACTGCAAGATAAGCAAGACCTGTACCCAAAGATGTGTGGCCGTAACAGGTCTAGCTTCACTTGAGACACACACAGCTGCGCTAGGTGAACACACACCACATCATCTGTATTCTCATTCCTTTTGACCTTTTCTATTTCCTAAAGAGAGGTGATCATTTTTGATACTTATTTTCCCATATGTGGTCCTTTTTCAATCTTTAGGAAAACTATTTAAAGATGAAAGAAGTAAAAAGAATTTCCAAATGCTCCTGTAATTGTCTTGAAGAGAGTAGGATCACGGCTGAGGCACCTGAGAACAAACAGTATTACCACAGGCTGGCACACAGGGTGATTGTGGAGAACTAGGGCTTCTGAGCGAAGGGAAAGGGCTGAACGGTGGGGCAGAGGAGGAGTGGGAGTCAGGGGACAGGGATAAGGGGCTTTCTTTTTCCCAGAGCCACAGTTATCATCCTTGGCCAGTCCAGGACCACTTGTTGCTGTATTTGACCATCCCCTTTGGAGGAAACAGACACAGCTAGTCCTCTTCTTAGAGGTGGGGTCCTTGCAGATAGGGGATTCACAGAAGTTGCCTGTTACCAACATCCACCTTCCCTGACTTGTTTCAAAGGTGCACAGCATGGAGCTTGAGAATGCTGACTGGGATCTGTCATGGATGTGGCTAAACTCGGCACCCAGACAGGGACACACATCTCTGCTGCCATCTGCCATGACCTGCCCATCATGCCCCCTAGCCAGGGAGCAGTATAAGCCTGACCCGCACCCTCCTATAGCAGCACGTGTCTCTGTGCTCTCTGCCTCCACTCGAGGCAGGCTTTCTAGAGGCCTCTGTGAACACTTTCCAGTTAACCGCGTAACTGAAACTACACATCCAGTCGCATCCTGGGACAGTGAGACAGGAAAAACACATGAGGCCCTGTCAGTAGTTTAGAAACCCCTAAGGACTGTTATGTCATAAACATTATGAGGGCAATCTGACGAGGACTACTGACTAATGTACCACAGATATCAGAAGAACAAGAACTTCTTTAAGTTGTTTTTAGGGTGAATCAGAATGTGCTAATGTGAGGAGGAACATGGGCAGTGGTGACAGGAGTGGCACTATACGAACTTCCAGCAGAGGAGCACAACAGTATAAAACCTATTCTTGGATTCGAACCAATACCTCAAAGGATGGTGCGTGTATGATGTCCCATAATGAGTCCTGCGAATGTCCCCCAGAACTTTTAGCTGCTGACTCCATTTTGCACAAAGAGACATGTACAACCTAATTTCCCTAGACCTACCACTTCCTGGAAATCTCCACCTCCAATGTGAGTTAAATATGAGACCCTTCCCTTCTAAAACCCTTTATAAACCCTGAGAAGACTTTTGTTCAGGGAGACACGGGGTGGGGGGCAGAGCTGATATTGGCAGTGGTAAGTGTTGCCTAGGCCCCCCTGTCTCCGTTCGCAGGCTTCTTTAATAACTGTTCACTTGTGGGGAAAGATTCTCTGTGCTTTACCTGTTAATTTCTGATAAGCGAGGGGCAAGAACAGGTTGGAGACATCTGAACCACCAGTACCACGCCCCTCTCTGGCCTCTCTCTCTCCCTCTCCTTTCTCTCCTCTCTCCCGTCCCCTATCTCTCTTTGTCCTTCCCTCTTCTCTGGCATGATCTCATCTTCCATTTAATAGAGAATTGACCCTTACCTTGCCAGCACGGGTTGAAGCCACATTGTGAACAGGTGATAGATGACTAACCTCCCCCCTCCACCACCACACTACATGGGGCTAGGTGTCAGCCCTGGGCCCAGGCTTGTCTGTCTGCTTGAAATGTAACTATCTCAGTTATCTCTTGCTGAAATATAATCCACTCCAAAACTTAGTGGCTTAAAACAGCAACAACCTGATAGCTCTCACAAACCTATCATGGTTTTGTGGTTCTCTTGCTGTATGCGCTATCTGTATGTGCTAAGATACTGCATGTCTTAGTTGTCTAGTGCTGCTATAACAGAAATACCATGAGAGGCTGTAACAAACAAGTTTATTCTCTCACAGTTTAGAAAGGTAGAAGTCTGAATTTAAGACACCTCTCTGTCAGCTCTAAGGGAAGGGTCTTGTTTCCTTTTGACATTTGCAGACCTGCTATTCCTTGGAGATCTACATGTGTCTTGGCCTCATTCTTCCCCTGGGCCTAGAGGCCCTCAGCAGAACTGTGCTTCCAGGTCTTCTCTCTGGGTGGTAGTAGGTACCCCCCTGTCTCTGCTCCCTTCTGTCTCCTTTTATCTCTTGTAAGAAAGTGTGATTCAAACAAAGGTATGACTCAAGTAAGGTTATGACTTGAGATACACCCCACACTAATCCTTCTTTGTTAACATGCAGAGGTTTAGGGTTTAAACACTAAAACTGAGGATAATTACAGACTACCCAAAAAGGGAGGACAATTGTATCAGATTCCAAAATGGAGGACAATTACACAATTCCAGGAATCGTGGACAAACTGACACGTATTTTGGGAGCACACAATTCAATCCACAACACTGCATCATCTGGGAACTCACCTGGGATGGGACAGCCAGGATGACTTACTCACAGTCAGACACTTTGGTGGAGGATGACTAGAAGATTGGGCTTGGCTGGGACCTGGGAAGCTAGGCTTCTCCTCTGTGCTGCACAGTCTCAAGTCTCTTCCTTTCCACATGGACATCATTTTTTAAAGTATTTTACTGCACTTCAAGTGAAAGTTTACAATCTAAGTCCACTTATCATACAGAAACTTGCATACACACAGCTATGTAGCTCTAGCTGCTCTTCCCACTTTATTTCGACACGCTCCTCCTTTCCACCCCCTACTTCCTGTGTTCTTTCAACAAGCTCCTGTCCCCCTCCACAGGTTCTTCTTGCCTCTGGACAGGAACCACCCGGCTAGCCTCATGTATATACTTAAGCCAAGAAATACACTTTTTACCAGTATCATTTTATGTTTTACAGTCCAGCCCAATCTTTGTTTGAAGAGTTGGCTTCAGAATTATTTTAGCTCTGGACTAACAGAGAATCCAGTGGCCATGTCTTCTAGGGACCCTCTGGTCTGTTGGACTATCAACGCTGGTCTTCTAATAGAGTTCTAGTTGTGCACACCCAACTTTCTCCTGCTACATCAGGGTCTGTATGTTGTATTCCCTGTCAGCATAGTCAGTGGTGGTAGCCAGGCAGCATCTAGTACGTTCAGTCTCATGCTGATGTAATCGCTGGATTATATGGTCCTTTCTGTCTCTTGGGCTCATATCTCCCTTATGTCTTTGATATTTTTCACTCTCCCCTATTCCAGGTGGGTTGGGATCAACTGATGAACACAGACTTCTTACATAGCTGCTCAGGGCTTCCAGAAATACAAAGGAGAACGCGAACAGGCCTCTTGAGAACTGACTCAGTGCCATCTGCATATTCTAGTGGCTGGCACAGGCCAGCCTGACTCAAGGAGTGGAGACAGCACATGAGCTCAAGAACCAGGAAGCCATCCTTGCACAATTTTCCTTTTAGTATTGCAAATCTCAAAGTAAAGTCCAGCTGCCACCAAAGGAGACAGCAACTGTGCAGGCAGTAGGAAGTAGACAACATTGTCACAAGTCTGCTTGATTTGAGGAGCTATAAAAACTACTGTTGTTGCCGGGCACTATGAAGTCATTTTCAGCTTTTAGTGACTCATGTGACAAAGTATAACTGTACCATAGAGTTTTCTTGGCTATAATCTTTACAGGTTGCCAGGTCTTGCTCCCATGGTGCTGGTGGGGAGTTTGAACCACCAGCATTTTCGTTAGCAGCTGAGTTCTTAATCTTTTGTGCTACCAGGTCTCCTTCATAAACTTGCTAGGAAAAGGAAATTTCTCATCTTGATTATCCCAACAATTCTAATACACTTTATTATATTCTTGGAGACTCTGCCTGTCTTTGGACAACTAGTGATTCTCCCTCCAGGAAGCACTTGCATCAGAGGTTATGTTTTTCTTTCATTCTTTCCATTTGTGAGGAGTTGTCCAGTGTGAGTAGAACCAGGAGACTGCTATTGTATCTAGCAGGGTCACTACCCAGCCATGCCCACAATCTGGGATCACTTGCTTAAGGCCAGCTAAAAAACAGTAACTCTTAGTCAAATACAAAGGCCCCTATGTCACTGTGACACAGTTGCTGACGTCTGTGTGCCTCCCCAGGGGTGGAGTCTCACATGATTCAGGTTTCTGCCTTCTTTATTAAGCACAGGGCCTGGCCAGGTGTGACTAAAGACTTCAGAATTCACTTTGAAGATGAGTCTTGGCTAATAAGCATTAACCATGTCTCTCTAAAATAGCTGAGCCAACTTTTCTTCCATTAGGAATAAAAGTTAAGCAACTTTCCCTAAGCAATCTGGATGTGAATATGCAGTATTCAGTAAATGCTTAGTTACTGTTCTGGGAAAAAAGAAAAATAGGCATACATTTAGAATTTGACTCTGCCTAAGTAAGGCACTGTTCGGAATGTCTCTGGAAATCAGTATGGAAAGAGCGGTAAGGATGTAGCCTGCACTCTGTGCTTCTGAGAGAGAGGTGGATGTGGGATAGGAGACTTCATGAGACTTATCAGACTTGCCAGAGTTCTTCTAAGGACATCTCTGAAGATAACTTCCTAATCTTAAGTCACAGAAAAATCACAGGCTATAGGCACCATTGCTTTTCTATGTTGTGTAATAATTTTAATTTTCCCATAGATGAAAAATGTCTTTTCATAGTAATTTGAAGGTTGTATTAGAATTCTATTAAAATACCTGTAGATAGCTATCATGGATTGAATTGTGTTCCCCCCAAAATATGTGTGGCAGTTTGGCTGGGCTATAATTCCTGGCATTGTGTTATGCTCCTCTATGTTGTAAATCATGCCTCTATGATGTTAATGAGGGTAGACGGATAGCAGTTCTGTTGGTGGGGCAAGACTAGGTGTGTAAGATTATATTGTGTCTTAAGGCAATCTCTTAAAATATAAAAGGAAGAATCTAGCAGAGAGATTTGGGGACCTCATACTGCTGAAAAGAAGTGCCTGGAGCTGAGCATGTCCTTTGGAAAGGACTCAGGATCCCTGTGTGTCAGAAGCTCCCAGTCCAGGGCAAGACTGACCATGAAGACCTTAGTCCAGAGCCAACAGAGAAAGCCTTCCCCTGGAGCTGATGCCCTGACTTTGGACTTGTAGCCTACTGGGCTGTGACAAAATAAAATTTCTCCTTTTAAAGCCACCAACTTGAGGTATCTCTGTTAAAGCAGCACTAGATGACTAAGCCAATGGTTTGAAGATTCTTGTAGATGGCCTAAAGAAGTAGGACAATAAACACAACTACCTCTTTGAAATTGTCTTCTCTCTGTTCTTTAAATTGATGGGTTATAAATAAACAACATGAATAGAATTATTGGCAGCAGTGACACTGCAGACCAGTCACCTACAACACGAACAGTGTGAACTATGCATTTTCCAGGTTAAATAAACCAGTTCTTATCCAGCTAACTGACTCCTGGCAACCCCATGTATGTCAGAGTAGAACTGTGATCCATAGGGTTTTCAGTGGGTAATTTTTCAGAAGCAGATTGCTAGAACTTTCTTCTGGGCTGGCTTTGGATGGTGTCAAACCTCAGTTAGCATCAGAGCACACTAATGTTAATTGTTTGTATCACCCAAGGACTTCCATGTTAAGGAGATTAGATGGCCATTCTACTATGGGAGCAGTTTGGACATAAAGCAAAATGTGTCCCTAATTGTTACCCAAGAAGTTCTGGTGGCATGGTAGTTAGGCTGTTAGTTAGGTAGTAGTTAGATAGTTAAGCTGCTAACCTAAAGGTCAGCAGTTTAAACCTATGAGTTGCTCTGTGGAAGAAAGATCTAAGTCTGCTTTCCATAAAAGATTACAGCCTTGGAAACACTAATGGCACTGTACCTTACAGGGTGACTAGGAACTAGAATCGACTCAGTGGCAATAGGTTTGCTTTGGATTGGAATTTCAGCCTAATACTAAGAGTTATGGAGTCCCTAAGCCTGCATTACATCAAGATGATTGTCAGACAGAAATTTGCAAAGGCTCCAAGTATCTAAGACAAATTGCAGCTGAGAGCAGTTCTTAACCTAATCTTTCTTTCACAGGACCTGGCAAAGGACAAGCAAGCACTGGTGAGGACATTTAGGGGACAAGTACATAATAGCAGTGGTATCCAACTAAAAATTTGGGACAAAGACGTTGCATAAAACCAAACCAAACCAAACCTGCTGCCGTTGGGTCAATTCTGACTCATAAAAACCCTAAGGACAGAGTAGAACTGCCCCATAGAGTTTCTAAGGAGCAGTTGTGGATTCAGACTGCCAGTCTTTTGGTTAGCAGTCGTAGCACTTAAATATCATCAGGGTTTCCAGGCATTGCATGAATCTCCAAAATTTGCCATTGGCAATATTTATGATTTTAAAAAATAAACCTAGCCTACATTATAGAAATCACATTTATTTTTATTTTCCTGCGATGTTTTATTATTGTATTTGAGGCTAGGAGCTATTCATTGTCACCCAGAAGTCACTAATTTAAAAAAAAAAAAACCCACTGCCTTTCACTCTATTCCAATTTATAGTGACCCCAAGGGATCCTAACTTGACTGCACTTGGCTGGCTTGACATAGGACAGAGCAGAACTGTCCTGTAGGGTTTCAAAGGAGCACCTGTCGAAATTGAAATGCCAAGCTTTGATTAATAGCTGTAGCTTTTAACCACTATGCTGCTGCTGGCTGGAAGCTACTGTGTCCTAGCCCCCTTGCCCCTTCCTCCCTCTCCCTGTTTTGTACTTCTCTGCTGGGTGCCTTGGAACTATTTACAGAACAATAAGAATCATCTCCTTGAAATTGTCTGTAGGATGCTAGCCCAGGCTAAACTATTTGCAAGTTAAAACTATTTCCTTGAAACTATTTGCAGTTTAATTGACTCAGGCAAAACCATAAGTCCTTAGCTAAGAACTATTTCCATGAAACTGTTTGCAGGATAATAGCTCAGGTTAAAATTATTTGCATGTTCCTGTCCTTTCTTCTGTAACAAAGATCATGACCATTTTTGGCTATGTACCACCCTGTTGACTTCTTACCTGTAAAGCTGACAAATAAAGATTGTGGTAGCAGGTTGGAATCCACTGTTCTCCATCAGAGACTTTGGTCACTCTTGATCCCAACTTTATCTTGTGTGATGTGTCTATTTGTTCTTGTGTGAGCGACATGTGTTCATACGTGAATGATGTGTTTTCACGTGTGGTTGAGATTTTTCTTATCCTCTTCACTGTCCACCTTCAGCCTTCATCCTTCATCCAGCGCTGGGCTCTGGAGTGCCGGATGTGGCACTACCGTGCCACAAAAGTGACTACAGTTTGTGTTAATAGGTGATTCATCACCCCATTGTTTTGCTGTGCACACATCCATTTCTGCAATGTGTCACATGTGTAGGCTAGACCCAAGACAAGCAGTGCACTGTGGACATTCTAAAGAGAGCTTTAAAAAGGCAATATTGGTCACGGTACCCCATTTTTAAATCACCCAAAGCATCTCCTCTTCCTGGATTAGAACTACTACTAAGCTAGAGAGCCAGGGTAGAGGCAAAAGAAACGGCTCAATAGAACACTTCTCTTCTGTGGGTCGAAGTCATTAGTAACTGAGAAAACAGTAAGCGGACAAGGTCTCCTTTACAGAAAAGGAAATGGCTGCAGAAGTGTGGACAGGGTGGATGGAGCTGAAAGGTTCCCGAGAGGGGAGACCCCTCCTCGAGTCACAGGAGATGACGCAAACCCCAATCAGTTACAAAGTTCGCAGCTTGATGCAAACAGCAAGAGGCTTTATTGAAAGAACCAGCGCGCTGGGGCTCAGCTTCTGACCCACGCAGGAGTACAGAGGCTGGCCCCGAGTCAGGGAAGGGGTTGGGTATTTAAGGGCTAAATTTGTAGGCGGGACTTTTGTTCAGTAGCCTGTAACATCTTTGGGAACTCAGGAAGTTGGGGGGAAGGGTTGTTCTCTGCGCGGGAAAAGGTTGCTCTCTGAAACAAAGAGACAGTTAAAAGTTTCCATTACATTCCCCCCTTTTTCTTTTTGGGAATGTTTTGGGGTCCAATCTTGGAATCCTTAAGGTATGGCCATTTCTCTAGTTTCTATCTGCTGGTATTGTTGTCTGAGGACCATAATCTGTACAGCACTTATTCTTTCTCTTATAAAGGCTACTAAATTGTAAGTGTCAGAATAGTGGGTGTGAGTACAAGGCTGCATGAATTTCATAGTGATTAAACCTGGGGATGGATTAGTAGTCTATTTCTACTCCCCATCATTTGTTGTTATACAGGCCCAACTTCTACAATATAAAACTTCTATTCCCCCGCATTTATTTCTCTCATTTTTGGGTCTAAACACAGGACATGTATAGAATTTATTTCTACTTATAGAGACCTTCCATTGTTTTTGTCTTCATACTCCCGAGATCCCCTTGAGATCTGCCACCTCCTCTAGGTTGAAATAGAGGTCCAGGTACCAAGTGCCCAAGGGGGCCACTACTGAGGTGGAATTAAGGATTTCATGGGTCTGGAAATTAGTTATTTTCAAGGTTCTCAGAGTGATGTTGCCTCACGTAGACGGTGTCTCCGACCTGGAACTGGTGTGGAGTCCTGATATCACCTGGCTGACAGACAGCTGTGAGCGGTTTCTACACCTCCTGTTGGATTAACTTAAGGGCTTGGAGTCTAGAGAGTAGAGAGGAATTAGTTACATTTTCGGGGGAAGCCTGTGATCTTAGAGTGGCTAAGGGCGGAGTTGTTCCATATAGGATTTCAAAAGGGGTCAGTCCCATCCAATTAGGGGTATTTCGAGCCCTGAATAGGGCCATAGGAAGGAGGGCTATCCAGTCTGTTAAGCCAGTCTCTATGGATAATTTAGTCATGGTCTCTTTTAGAGTTCTATTCATTCTCTCTACCTGACCTGAACTTTCGGGCCTGTAAGCACAATGTAATTTCCACGGTACCCCAAGGATCTTGGCCAGACCCTGACTTACCTGGGCAACAAAGGCAGGACCATTGTCTGACCCCAACATCTTGGGGATTCTATACCTGGGTAAAATTTCTTCTAGGATCTTTTTGGTAATCACCAATGCCGTTTCAGTCTTTGTAGGGTATGTCTCAACCCATCCTGAAAAGGTATCTACAAATACTAGTAAATATTTGTTTCCATATTTTGCAGGTTTTATTTCTGTGAAGTCAACTTCTCAATAGACTCTAGGGTGGTCTCCTCGGAATCTATTGCCTTGGGTTTTAGAGGAGGCATGAGCATTTACCAGTTGACAAGGCACACAGTTCTTTACTACCTGTTTTACATTTTCTCTCAGTTTCTTTAATTTATGAGGACATTGGTAGTGGGGAGATTTTTGTGCTAACGCTAGAAGGCGCCGTTCCCCTAGATGAGTCACTTTGTGAAGGTGTTCAATATATTTGAGATCTTCATCGGGTTTCAAGTCCTCATTTATAGGGGTCTGAGAAAGTAGCCCTAGAGACATAGTACTTGTAGCTGGAGTGTCCCGAATCGGGGGGCATCTGGCAACCAGGATAGCGTCGTCATTAGTAGCCAATTTGGTTTTAGATGCATTTAGGGTGAGGACGTTTAGTCCTTCAGCTGCTCGTTTGGCTTCTGTATCAGCCCGGTGGTTCCCAAGGGCTATATCTGACTGTCCCCGCTGATGTCCTGGACAGTGGATAATAGCCACTTTTTGAGGTTTATGTACTGCTTCTAACAGATTTAAAATTTCTTCTTTGTGTTTAATATCTTTTCCTGCAGATGTTAAGAGTCCTCACTGCCGGTAGATGGCACCATGTACATGAGCAGTAGTAAATGCGTATCGACTGTATATACGTTAATTTTTCTGCCTTCTGCTAGTTTTAGGGCCTGGGTTAAGGCAATCAGCTCAGCTTTCTGGGCCGATGTTCTTTCAGGTAAACTGCTGGCCCATATTACAGTTTTGGAATCAACTACCGCAGCCCCAGCCAATCTCTTACCTTCTGTAATGCAACTGCTCCCGTCAGTGTACCAGGTGAGCTCGGCATCGGGAAGGGGCTGGTTGCTGAGGTCTCGTCGAACTCCTGTTTCCTCTGCTAGAATCTCCTGGCAGGTGTGGAGCACCTCAGTTCCTTCTTTGATTTCGGGCATCAGGGTGGCAGGGTTCAGGGTGGCTGGGGAAGCGAACTGGATCTGTTCTTTATTTAGGAGGAGACTTTGATAATGAGTCATTATGGCATTAGACAGCCTTCTCTCGGGCGGCTGGTGAATAATGTTTTCTAGGGCATGTGGTGCCACTATAGTTAGTTTTTGTCCCAGAGTTAATTTGTCGGCATCTTTGACCAGGGTTGCTACCGAAGCAACTGATTTTAGGCAGGCTGGCCACCCACTGGCAACCGGGTCCAGCTTTTTGGATAGGTATGCTACTGGTCTTTTCTAGGGCCCCAGGGTTTGGGTTAGGACTCCTCTGGCTATTCCCTTTCTCTCATCCACGAAGAGGGTGAAGGGCTTAGTCACATCAGGGAGGGTCAAAGCTGGGGCTGATAGCAAGGCTTGTTTGATGTCAGCGAAGGCCTGCTGTTGTTCCTTACCCCAGACAAAGGGAACTGAGTTCTTGGTTAACGGGTAGAGAGGAGCGGCTTTAGTAGTAAACCCAGGTATCCATAATCTACAAAATCCCGCTGTACCTAGAAATTCTCTTACTTGTCTTGGAGAGGGAGGTATTGGGATTTGGGTAACCGTCTGTTTCCTGGCTTCTGTTAGCCACCTCTGTCCATCTCTTAAAATATATCCCAGGTAGGTTACCTCCTGCCGACATATCTGAGCTTTCTTTGCTGATACACGGTATCCCAAGGAAGAGAGCTCCTGTAGGAGTTCAGTAGTGCCCTGGCGGCAGGCATCAGCAGTCGAGGAAGTTAAGAGGAGGTCATCCACATACTGGAGCAGAGTTACCTGTGGATGAGAGGTCCTGAAAGGAGCTAAATCCTGATGTAAGGCCTCGTCAAACAACGTAGGGGAGTTTTTAAACCCATGTGGTAGGCTTGTCCATGTTAACTGCCCAGTAATTCCTGATTTAGGATCTTTCCATTCGAATGCAAAGATGTGTTGACTGCAGGGGTGAAGACGAAGAGAAAGGAACGCATCTTTCAAATCTAAGGTTGAGTACCAGGTATGCTCAGGGGGTAACATACTCAGCAATGTATAATGATTTGGGACGGTGGGATGGATATCCAATACTCTTTTATTAACCTTGCGCAAATCCTGTACTGGGTGGAAATCTTGAGTACCCAGTTTACGTACTGGGAGAAGAGGAGTATTCCATGGAGACTTACAAGGGATCAATACCCCTTGTTTCAGCAGTCTCTCGATATGTGGTTTTATTCCTTCCCTGGCTTCCTGGCTCATGGGATATTGGCGGACTGCAATAGGGTCAGCCGAGGCTTTCAGTTCTATGACCACGGGAGGTCGCTGTTTAGCTAGTCTCATTTCAGCCGTTTCAGCCCAGGCCTCAGGAAAATTTTTTATCCAGTCCTTTATCTCTACAGTCTCGGGGGCCGACTCAAAAAGTCGGTGTTCGTCTTCCAACCTCATGGTAAGGGCTGTAATTATTTTGCCTTCTTTAGTGTCTTTGAGCCCTTCAGGGGTAAAGGTAATTTGAGCCCCCAGCTTGGTTAATAGGTCTCACCCCTGAGTCCCTGTATCTACCAGGAACTCAACTGGCTTCTCCTCTACTTTAAGAGTTACCCTAGGCTCAGGGAGGGGGTCTGAGCCCTGACTTCCCTAATTATCCTCCGTTAGGCTCAGGATTTTTTTTTCTGGGCCTTTTTCTCAGGGTAATCCCGGGCCCAATGCCCTTTTTCCTTACAGCAGGCACATTGATCCTTTTCAAGCCTCCGTCTTCTGGTCCCCTGATTGCCCAGGTTGCCCTTTCTCCCTGATCGGCTCGCTCCCACCCTATCAATAACTGCGGCCAAGATCCATGTGAGATCTTTATTTCGTCTGCGATCTCTTTGTCTTTCTATTTCCTCCTGTTCCTTTTTTATGTGCGTTTTTTTCCTCCTCTCCTGTTTCCCTACGATGGTATATCTTTTCTGCCTCTCTAACAAAATCCTGCAGTGATTGATCCTGCAGCCCCTCTAACCTCTGTCGCTTCCTTCTAATGTCTGGGACTGCTTGTCCTATAAAAGCCATGGCTACTGAGCCCCTTCGTCCCTCAGAGGTTGGAGCGAAGGGAGTATACCTTTTAAAGGCTTTCATTATTTTTTCTAAAAAGACAGACGGAGCCTCCTTTGGTCCCTGTTGAATCTCTCTTACCTTAGCCAAATTGGTGGGGTGCCGTGCAGCCCCTCAGAGACCTGCCGCAAGAGCCTGGCGATAGACGGTTAGCCGCTCCCTACCTTCAGGAGTGTTGAAGTTCCAAAGGGGTCTTGTCAGGGGAAACCCTTGGTCTATCTCGTTAGGGAGCTGTGTGGGTCGTCCATCGGTCCTTGGCACGTTTTTCCTTTCGTGAGGCACCTCGCCCTGCTTGGCCAGCCTCTCCTTTCGGGGGTGGGCGGGCCACCATGACATATATCTGTTCCCTGGAAAACAACTGATAAAGAAAGATTGAAAGAGCCTTCGGGGGGCCATCCCACATTGAAAGTGGGCCATTCTGAGGCGCAAAAAGTCCTCCAAGACTTCTTCCGGACCTCAACGGACAGATTACGAGTTCTTCCCTTCACCTCAGTCCAATGGTTAAGTGTCAAAGAAAAGGGGGGTAGTCACCGTCCGATCCATCATCAGTCACACACTCAAAACAAAGACAAAACAAGACAAAGACAGCTACGGCTGCATTGAGTTTCTGCCACGGACGTTTCTTTATCTGTGAGCTAGAGTCAGCAGCCAGGCTTAGTTTTTCACAAAAGGAAGAGGGAGTCAGAAGGGCGGTAATCGGGAATTTCCACATCCAAAAACCAAACCGTATCCTCGTCCTTCTCATAGGAGGCAACCAGGCGTCCCTGGTCCCTCTCTCTCACTCCCTGGGGCGTCAGGGTGCAGTTTGAGACCCTTCAGGCACGTCTACCGGCCTCCGTTTGCTCACCCTCATGGTGAATTCAGACAACTACAAACCCAAAACCGAAACCAGATTCACCCTCATGGTGAATTCAAACAACTGCAAAACCAAAACCCAAGCTTTGCTCACCCTCATGGTGAACTTAAACAACTGCAAAACCAAAACCGAAACCAGAAGTCTAAGTGGCCATACTGAAACAAAAACACAGACACAATGAACTGGACAAACAGACAAGGCTAGCCCGTTATTTTACCTCCAAGAGCGGCTTCGAAACTGAGGGGGTGGTCGCCCTGCTTCCCGGCCAATGCACCAAATGAAAGGTTCCTGAGAGGGGAGACCCCTCCTCGAGTCACAGGCGACGACGCAAACCCCAATCAGTCACAAAGTTCGCAGCTTGAGGCAAACAGCAAGAGGCTTTATTGAAAGAACCAGCGCGCTGGGGCTCAGCTTCTGACCCACGCAGGAGTACAGAGGCTGGCCCCGAGTCAGGGAAGGGGTTGGATATTTAAGGGCTAAATTTGTAGGCGGGACTTTTGTTCAGTAGCCTGTAACATCTTTGGGAACTCAGGAAGTTGGGGGGAAGGGTTGTTCTCTGCAGCGGGAAAAGGTTGCTCTCTGAAACAAAGAACAGTTGGCGGGAAAAGGTTGCTCTCTGAAACAAAGAACAGTTTGGCGGGAAAAGGTTGCTCTCTGAAACAAAGAACAGTTTGGCGGGAAAAGGTTGCTCTCTGAAACAAAGAGACAGCTTAGGCTTGTTAAAAGTTTCCATTACAGAGCAACAGAGACAGCATGATGGAAAGCATTATTCTCTGACGGAGGTGACTCCTGGCTGAGGAATCCAGCCACACACAGCAGCAGGCTTGGGAGGAGTGGGCAGGGAAGTCTGGTAGGGACAGAGAAGGGGTGAATGACTCCCAAGATTGTATTCCAAGGACAGTTCACAGTACCCATTGTTAGCCTTTCTTCTCTTTTTCTGGAATGGCCATCAGAGATGTCCTCATTATTACCCCTGATGTCTTGAATTACATCAAAATGTTTTCCTTTATCTTCAGGTAAAGAAAGAAGTTATTGGGGGTGAGATAAAATAAGTAAGGAGGCAGTTCCATTACAGTTATTTGTTTAATGGCTAAAGGCTCCGTCACAGACAACTATACAATTAAGTCTGTGAACTTGTCACCATGCCACTGTGCTGCTCCTTGCAATGGCCATTCCAGAAAGAGTGCCAAAATTGCTTTGAAGGGTGGACTAGGCACTGGCATTAGTGCATAGCTTCACAAGGGGAGTACTTCCAAGGTGACTGTAGCGATAGTCATCAGTGAGGTATGGAGCATTTAGAATAATTAAGTTTGCAGACTTAATTCTCAGACCTTGTATACATGCACTCACCTACCAACCAGCTGCTTTCAGGTCATTACCCTGTGTATGCCAGGGTACAACCATGCCCCAGGGAGTTTTCCATTGCTGACATTTTGGAAGTAGATCACTAGGACTTTCTTTTGAACCCAACCTAGGTGAAGTCAAGCTTTCACCTTTCTGTTAGTAGCTGAGCATGTTAACTGTTGTTACTACTCGGGGAGATATGCATCTACATATATATACATTTCTATATGGTGCTTTTGCATGTATGTGTGTGTTGTATTTATATAACCCAAATGTAAATTGGTATAAATTAGAGCTTCATTTGGACCAAATTATACATGAAGTCACATTCAAATAAGCACAGTTCTAAAACCAAGAGTATAAAATATTAGTTTCAGTTTTTGCTTGAATTTCTGGAAGAATGATAAAGGATATCCAATTTATAAACCAGAGTGATGCTTTTAAAATCCTTTTTATTCTCTGGTTCTTCCGAGACTTTGTAGTCTCTCACTTAGAATTCTAAAAACTCTCTTCTTTCCTATTTTAATCTCCTCTCAGTGCTGTATCAGCCATTACACTCACTGGTAAGTTTTCTCTCCTCTATGTCTACTACTTGAATTCTTCAAAAAAAAAAAGAAAGAAAGAAAAGAGAGAGAGAGAAACAGAGACAGAGAACTCAGAAGCTGCTCCAAGAGGAAAGTATTGCCCTCTTTCTGCTTGTCCACTAGTCTTGTCTCTCTCTACCTTGTCAGCAACTTCTGCAGCGCAGTCCTGACTGGCCAAAACAGAGCACTGCTTACGAGCAAGCAAGAGATGAGGCTGAGCTGTGGCAATAAAAATTCTCTCTTTAATGGCTGGAGGAGACAAGAACAGGGAGAGGAAATCTGGAAATCTTGTTTTTCATGTTAATAAACGCTGTGACCATAATACTTCCTCAGCCAAACTACACAGATTCTATTCAGAAGCCACTTTCTACACATGTCCACCAGGAGCATCTTCCCTTCAAGTCAAACCCCTCGTACAGAGTGCTTCTCCTGGGGATGAGTATCATCTCATCAGGACATGTCTGCCAGTCTTCCAAGCTACACAACCCTGACTTCATTCCCTCTCTTTCTTTCAATTCTGAGTTACAGGAAAGAAATCTCTAGGGTATTCACCTATGGAAGTTCAAGGATCAAGTTTTGCCTTCCAGTAATCCTTCCAGTGGGCTTTGGGACATACATTATCCACCTGTATTTTTCACTTTTGAGGTTTCTTGGGAAGCTGCTTTCCCACTTACAGTGCATGCTGCTGTAAGGTGAGGACCTGTGTCACTGTTTGAAATGGATATGTGGCTCAAATTAATGTTTTTTACAGGGTCTTGTATAAGGTTGTACTGAATCAACATTTTTAGTAGAAAAAATGAGAATTTTGATTAAAATAATTTGAGACGCATGTGTCCCTCTGGACTCTGATAGAGTAGAATGAGTCAAGACTCTGACAGGTAGACTGAGTCAAGAAAAAAAAATCCATAGTACCTACCCAAAATTCAAACACAATGATTCAGCACGCATTCCGTTAATGAAAACATGCAATACTAACAAAAATTCAAAGCAGTAAGTAACTGGGTCTTGAAAGCGGTAAATGTCCTCAGGATTTCAGGTATCTTGGGCTCTAAGCCATCTTGTCCTAAGCCATCTGGGCGGGCATCTTAGCAGGTCTAGAACGACAGAAGGAATGAGACAGGCTTAGGAGGCATGAGTTGCGACTTCAGCTCTTTGATGCCCTGGGCTCAAGCAAGCGGAGTCTCTGAGTCTGTCAACCAAGCTTTCCACAAACCAGGGACTTAGATTCTGTTCAGAGCGCAAGGATTCTGACAGAGGATGAAGTATGACTTTGCAAAATCTGTACATTTTTGTTGTAAACCATGACTGTATAAAAATGAGCAATGTTAGCATATGAGCCTGAGTATAGGACATCTGTTTGCAAATATGAGACATTGGGCAAGGTTTGGGGTTTGGAGGAGGTCATAGCCTGTACTAACCTCTCAGCTAAGAGGCTGGTTTCCAGCAGTCCCAGCTTCCTCCCTGTTTTGTTTCACACAGCTCTTCCTGTAATGAAATCTGCATGTTTAACCCCCTCTTGGCATCTCCTCAGCTCACCACTGTAATCCTGCTATTCAGTGTTACCCCCAGGCTGAGGCAAGGTGGGAACCCAGTAAAGAACATTCCCATGCCCTCAGGGTTGAAGTTGCTTGTCTCAATTTACAAAGAAAATTTTACAAATTACCTGACAGCTGGATGACAGAAAAGGAAGATCAAAGCAGAACTGACACCTCTGAATTTGGATGTTAGTACAGACCACTAAAAGAACAAACAAATCTGTCCTAGAAGACAGACAACCAGAATGCTCCTTACAGGCAAGGATGGTTATATCTCACGTACTTTGGACATTTTGTCAGGAAGGATCAGTCCTGGAGAAGGACATCATGCTTGGTAGGGTAGGGGTCAGCGAAAGAGAAGACATTCAGTGAGGCAGAGAGTTTAGGGGGATGACGCAAGACTGGGCAGTGTTTCCTTCTGTTGTACAACGTGTTGCTATGAATCAGAATCAACTCAAAGGCACCTACCAACAACCACCCTAGTCAGCAGTACTAGAAATTACAAAACACTGAGTTCAAAATACCCCACAGAGTTGAAATTGCCGTAGGTGTGTGCCCCATAAGGGCAGTTTCACAGCAGAAATGTCTTAACTCAGGCTGGAGAATCCACTGCCCAATGCAATCAAGTTGATTCCAACTCACAGTGACTCTATAGGTCAGAGTAAGACTGCCTCATAGAATTTCCAAGGAGCACCTGGTAGATTTGAATTGCCAACCTTTTTGGTTAGCAGAAGTAGCACTTAACCACCACACCACCAGGGTTTCTGAGACGGACATAATTGTTCTGTGGAAGGAGTGAGGTCAGGACATCCCTAGATGTCCTAGGCAAATGGGAAATTGACACAAAGGTGCTGATGCTAGGAAAAATTAGTTTAAACTGGGACAAAAAAAAAGAAAAGACAAGACATTTAACTTTTAAAGGAAGAGGTCATATCAGGCCAGTTCCTTACCCGGAGTTAGGTAGAAGCTTTAATTATTCTGTCTTCCAGAACTCTTTCTTGTTTTCTTTTCCATTGTACTCATCATAAGTTGTAGTTTAGAGTATTTCATACAATTACTTGTTAAGCGTCTGTCATCTCAGTACTCTGCAGCATTTGTTGTTGTTATTAGGTGCTGCACAACACTAGGTACAGCAGTATGAAACACTGCTCAGTCCCACGCCATGCCACAGTCATGGATATGCTTGAGCCCATTGTTGCAACCACTATGTTAGTCTGTCTTCTTAAGCATATTCCTCTTTTTCACTATCTACCTTACCAAGCACGATGTCCTCCAGAGACTGATTCCTCCTGGCAACATTTCCATATCTATGTAAGACGTAGTCTAGCCATTCTTACTTCTTAGAAGCACTCTGGGAAAATCTTCTGTAAAACACCTCTTTAAAGTGCTGAAAAGCAAAGATGTCACCTTGAAGAATAAGATGCACCTTACCCGAGTTATGGTATTTTCAGCTGCATCATATGCATGTGGAAGAAAGCTGAACAATAGCTATAGAAGACAGAAGAAGAATTGATTCTTTGAATTATGGTGTTAGAGGTCACTATTGAATATGCCATGGACTGCAGAAAGAATGAACCCTTCTGTCTTGGATGAGTGCTCTCTAGGATGGGCCTTACCATTTCCGTTCTCCTAGTGCCTGTACTGTGTCCAGTATAGAGTGTGGTAGTTGATAACCTTTTTCAAGAAGAAAATGAAACAGCCTGTTTGGCACGCTTTTGCCCCCACACTTGTGTGAGACACCAAGAGTAGGTTCTCAGACGCTCAGGCAGTGGCCCACTGAGAAGATGTGATGCTCCCATGGACCCGGTTTGCCACCCTGGCCCACATCTGGGACAAGGAGAGCCTGTCGCTGGACGGGGCCTGACACTGGATGCTGTGCTGGAGGGGACACTCCAGTGTGCCAGCTACAAGGTTCTTCTTGAAGGAACCTCCCTGGTAGGGACAGAGCCACTGACTATATTTTGCTACCCAGGTATCCCTTTTCCACATGTCCTTACAACCTGGAAGCGGTGAGATGAGAGAAGGCAGGTCCCACAAAGAATCAGCTCAGACTGCACCTGGTTTGCCCTGTGATTTGGCAATGGTGCCCTCTGCTGGCCAGGCCAGCATGAGCTCGGGAGCCTTGGTGTAGGGCTGTGGAGCTCTGACAGCCAGCACCCACAGGGACTGACCTGGCCTTCGGCACAAGTTCCCTGTGCTGGCACTGAGGACAGCATAGGTACCAGCACAGACACAGCACATGTAAAAGGCAAAGCCTCATCTATAGCCAGGCCTACTAGCAAAAGCTAGATCACACCGCATGTATTTTATCTTTCAACTTTGGAATTGCCTCTATGTGTTCACACGTTCAAAGGAAAGGCCACAGTTATCCTTTACAACCACACCGACAATTTTCTAAAACAACATCAAAAGCCAGTACCTTTACTTATCTGCCTCATTCTACACACGATTTCATTTGGCACTTTCCACGCATTAGATCTACCCTTTAAGAAGGAACTCTGAATCCCAGGGAGGGAAGCCAGACAGGAAGCCTCTGAGGCTCCCCACAAATATGGGAAGTACAGCAACCTCAGCACGATACTATTACAGTGCCCATTCCCAGGCTGACAGCTGGAAAGGGCCAACAGTGAGACCCATGTACCCCAGGCTAGCAGCCTAGGAGGAAAATAAAAACCCAGTTTGAGGTGCAAGCACACCTGCTAACCAAAGCCTGGTGTGCTATGCAATGGATACTATCAGATGGCTGGAACTAGTAGACTAGACACAGCTACAGAGGTGAGCCAGAGACTAGGGAGGGCCATCTGGGAGCTGCTTTTGACTAACTCAATAACAAGAAGCCACGCATTTATTCTGCAGTTGTTTGCCAAACACCTGGGAGACAATGGAAGGCAAAGGGGCAGTGTCCAGTGTCCTGGAGCCAGCAACTGACAGAGGGGCATGGCCCAGGGCAGATACAAACAGACATAGTGAGAACTGTGCAAAGGGCCACAAGCCCCTATGACAAGGGAGGTGTATCAGTGGGTGTGACAGTGGTCAGAGAAAGCATCCCTGAGAAAGTGGTGCATGCTGAGATCTGAAGGAGGAATGGCCTTGAGGAGTGGGGAAACACTATATGCAAAACTCCTGAGTAAGGAACAGGCCAAGCACCCTTGAGGACCTGAAGAATGACACCACACAGCTGGGCAGAGAGGGTGGAGTAGCTGAGGAGGGAAGTGAGTGCTTCGGCCTTTGTCCTAAAAGCTCTGAGAGCTCACAGAAGCGTGCTAAGTGTGTGTGCAGTGTGGGAAAGGGCAGAACCATGATTGAAGGGATCCCTCTTGTGATGGTGTGGGGAAATGACAGAGTGACAGGTGGCAGAGTGCAGCAAGGGAACCACTGAAGGAACGACTGCTGCCCAGGAGACACCAGTGGGTAGCCTGGATGGGATGGGGACAGGCAGGTAGACTGTTGGACACCAAAAAGAGGATATAAGAAGGATGCACTTGCAAGGTTGTGTCTCAGAAATTGAGACCTGGATAGTTTTAGGTCTTGTTCAGTGCAAAGCCAAGCATCTTGGCTTTTTCTGCACATGAGAGTCACCGGGCAAGCTTGACAACATTCTGATGCCTGGGCTGTACTCTAGAGTGTCTCATTTCCTGTCCTAGAGTAGCCTAGGCATCTGGGCCTAACTGTGTGATTCTAACAGCTAACCAAATATAGAAGTCATTGCCTTGGAGAATCCTAGCATTTCTTCTAGCCTGGGCTGGGCCACATCTGCAGAATGAGTGGTGGCAGTAGGATAAGGGACACTGTGAGAGCAAGAATTCAGGAGGTTTATAAGTCCCTGATGGCCACTGGGAGATCACAGATTCTAGTTGTCTACTCCACAAATTGGACAGGACTTACAGATTCCTTGCTTGTGTCCCCCGCTATCTTAAGCCTGTGTGGTAGCAGAAGAATAAGAAAGAGGGACAGGAACTCCCCTACAATCATTCTCAAGTTCATCCTGTGTGGTTGATAAGGCTGAGCTTGAATGTTGTGTTAAGTGGCAGCTCAACCCCAGCTCTGAGGCCAGCTGTTGCGTCAAGAGCCCTGGCAGGAGCTGTTCATGACTTCTTAGCCAGGTATGGCAGGCACTGCTTACAGAACTGTCTCCTTTGCTACTGTTTTTGTTATTCAGGCAAGGGTAAAAGGGATCCTCCACTCCCCGTTGGAGGCACAAGCTCCCCATTTAATGGGACTGACTGCTATGAATGCTATCTGCCCTAGCCAGTTCTGTTCATTTGGGACATTTCCCAGGGGAAAGGATACTAGCAGCTCTGAGAAAGAGAACACAAATGCCTGGAATAGTTGATGAACAAATATTATTTCTTCATCCCACTTGGCCAAAATGTATGTGGCTGTGGTTTATAAGGAGCCCTGGTGACACAGTGGTTAAGAACTTAGATGTTAACCAAAAGATTGGCAGTTCAAATCCACCAGCTGTACCAGCTATTCTTTGGAAACCTTATGGGGCAGTTCTACTCTGTTTTATAGGGTCACTATGCGCTCGAATCAACTTAAGGGCAACAGATTTAGTGCATTTTGTTTTGTTGGTTTGTTTCTTCTCTTGGGAATTGTAGCATGTCCCAGCTGCTGTATATGTCACTGTCTCTCCCTTTTTCTCCCTCTGTCTTTCTCTCTATTTCCCTCCCCACCTCTCTCTCCCTCTCCCTTCACTCTCACTCCCTCTGTCTACCTCTCATACCTCTCTCACTCCTTCTCTTTCCTCTTTTTTCCCTAACTTTCCCCTTTGTTTATTCCCTATTCTCACTCCCATTTCTACTTCAGTCCCCTACCGTTTCCTTCTCTCTTTCCACACTATTATTTTCTACCTTAGAAGAAAATTTTAAAAACTTTTTTCCTGTCTTTTGTATAAAAGGAGAAAAATGTATAAAATTTCTCATCAGAACAGATCTGAGGTAGCCTTTACAAAGAGAATAAAGTCTATTCTAAGCCATCTAAGGGATGGCTGTTGAATGTTGGCAGTATGGTGGCAGCGGGGGGAGGCACAGAAGCTGGGGTCGGATGTTTGGCGCTCTGGGCAGAGACAAGCAGTGCACGGCCAAAAAAAAAATCACTGTCAAGGTGACTTTAACTTACAGGACAGAGTAAAACTGCTCCACAGAGTTTCCAAGGAGGCCTGGCAGATTTCAACTTCTGACCTTTTGGTCAGCAGCAGCAGCACTTAACCACTGTGTCAGCAGTGCCCACGCGTGGCTCCTTTCACTCATGGTCTAGGGGGAGCTCTGCCACCCATGGCTGCCCTCTGGCTCAGCACTTCACATTTGGCATAGCCATGCTCACAGTCATGGAACCAGAGAGGCCAGAAAAAGCAGTTGGCCCTTGTTAGTTCATGACAAGTATCATTCTCCACTTGAAGGGAAGCACCTCTGGACAGACAATAGACTGCTGTGTTAAGCGGTGTTGGGAGAATAATTTGGTTCCCCAGAAAAGCTTTTGTGATTATGAGTTTAGGTGAAAAAGGAACTGTATATATTTTCTGTGGATGCTGTGAAAAAGAGCTACAAACTGGGTGGCTCAAAATAACAGAAATTTACTCTCACAGCCCTGGAGGCTAGAAATTCAAATTCGGGGTATTAGCAGGACCATGCTCTCTCTTAAGGCTCTGACAGAAGATCCTTCCTTGCCTTTTCCAGTTTCTGGTGGGCCCAGAAGGCCGCGTCTCTGCCTCCATCAGCACATGGCCGTATTTCCTCTTCTTTTCTCATTAGGACAGTGGTCATCCTGGATTAAGGCCCACTCCTCCCCATCATGTCCACATGTGAGCTTCACTAGTTACATCTGCAAAGACACTATTTCCAAACAAGGTCACCTTCACAGGGGCACATAAATCAACACATAACAAGAACCAAAGAAAGCACCCCATGAGTCAAAGCATCTGCAATCACCTATTCAAGGGAGCACAGTCTTTGGTCCTGCCTGGCCCCAGGCCCTTCTGCACCGTGCTCCAGAGAGGCCTGGTGCTAAAGCCTGTCACTCAGGAAAGGCTGGCAGGCAGGTGGCAGGGTCATTTCCTAAAGATGAAGATACTTGTATTTAATACATTAGAAGAAAGCCTGTGGGAACAGTGCTTAATTTTTTCAAGTTGAATTCTTCAACTTCAATAATCTGGAGAATTCAATCACAAGTGAAGACTGCTGAAAAGTGGGCTTTCACTCAGCACTCACCTGATTCTAGCAGGGCTGCATCTCTGGATGTGGAACACCTAGAGAATTTGAAGTGAATTTGCAGGAATCTACAGGCTCCACCGTGTCAGGTAAGTCCTGATCAATGCCATGGTTGGAGACAAGAAAGTGACACATGCAATCCCCAATCTAGTGTGTGAACATGGATAATAAACAAGTAAACAACAAAATAAAGTCACTGAGCCCTCAAGCAGTGGTGTTTCAGAGATACAGTTTGCAATTTCCTTGCAGGAGACCAGGGTTCATTTGCTGCCCAGGTACCGCATACATGGTGACCATCTATCTGTCTGAAGGCTGGCGTGTGGCTATAACACTGAACAGGTTTCAGCAGAGCTTTCAGACTTCAGATGGACTAGGAAGAAAGGCCTAGTAATCTACTGCCAGATGTCAACCAGTGAAAACCCCTGGGTCACAGTGGTCTGATTTATAACTACAGGGATGACACAAGACAAGGTAGAGTTTCATTTCACTGTGCAATGGGCCATCACTAGTCAAGGACCAACTCGAAAGCAGCTAACAACACCAACAATTTATTTATCTCCAGTGTTAACCTAAAATGGGGTTATATGGTAGCAGCTGGGTTAGGGAGAAAAAGGCATAAAATTTCTCATTAGAACAAACCTTAGGTGGCCTTTGTCAAAGAGAAGAAAGTGTCTGCTAAGATGTATGGGGTCACTGTCACATGTTGGCAGTGTGGCGGGGTTGGGGGGAGGGAACAGCTGGGATCAGATACCACAGGATGGGAAAGAATGTTGAACTGGGACTTGAAATCTAAGGAGCAACCAGTTATGCAACACCTGGAGTGAGCTTTCCGGGGGCAAGGAACAGTGAATCCCAAGACCCCTGATAGCTGACTAGGTCAGCATGTTCAGAGACCAGAAAGCAGGTTGGTGTGGCTGGATTAGAGCCAGACACGTATGATACTCCTGGATGTGTGATACATCCCTGCTGGCATGAACGAGTGGGGAAACAGCACAGTTTCATATATGTTTTTTACAGGTCATGCCAGCTGCTTGGTGGAAAATGGATAGTGCAAGGGACCCAGATCCAGCCATTTATTCTTCCTTGCACATGCCATGGAATGTCAGCCACTTATAGCAATCACCACAGACATATGACAGAGTAAGATAGCATCCCACTGTATAAGGCACTCACTGATCATGGCAGAAGAGCCTGCCACAGGACCATAAGCCCATGTGCCACTATACAGTGTTGACCTAGAAGCAGACAGGGGCCAACAGGCAGCTTTGCTTGGGGAAATTGGAGGAGGCATCCAAACAGCTGACCTTGGAATTGGGCCCAGTAGGCCATGAGCCTTCTTTTTTTTGTTGTTGAGAAACAAGATACACAAAGTGAAGGTACAGGAGCCAGCATGAGGGACTCTAGGATCCCAAGAAGTTTAGGGTGGAAAGTGTGAAGTGGGACAGATGGGAAACAAGATGGTTAGGATGCAGGAAGACAGACAAGACAGGTCTTCACACCCACAAAAGCTTTGTATGTTTTCTACAAGCAGTGGAAACCACCAAGGATATTTGATCTTGGATGTAACCCAATCAAGCCTGCTTTAAAAAAATGAATTCTGGGCCATATGCTTTAGTCAGATATACCAAATTCAAGTCAAGGACTAGTGTACAAATAGTATGAGGAGTTGCAAGGAACACCAGTAGGGGCAAGGGGCAGTGACAGGCACACAAAGTCATAAAGCTGTTATCAAGGCAGTAGATTGGAGCTGGGTCCACAGTGAAGCCCTGAAGCCTGTGTACCTCCTAGCACCAGTGAGGAGTGGATGGGCACTGACCAGTTCTGGACATCTGCAGAGAGGTGCTGTCAGGTGGGAATGCCCTGCACTCCTCCACCTGAAATATGAGCAGCAGGCTCTCCTGCTCCTTCTGCAGAAAGAGAAACACCAATGTGAGTTGGAAAGTCAGGTGGAGCCCAGGAAGCGGAGTGGGAGGGGATACCACCAGGGTCAGTCATGGAGTGAAACAGGGACCAGAGGACACAGGTGGAAGCAGCACAGCAGCACAGGAAGTGAAGATGGCTTGTGGTTGATGAGAAATATGCACAGAAACCATCAGGCACGACTAGAATCATTGTGCCTCCCACTAAGACGACTCAGAGCAGACCTAACACTCTGGAGAAAAAATCAGCTAACAGGCCAGAGGCCACCTCAGCAGTAACCAGTCGCACCAGGAGGGAAAACAGCTGCAGGACAAAACAAGACATTCTTGCCATGGTGCCTGTGAGAAGGGAATAGAGTTGTTGATAGGTGGCAGCTTCAAGGGAGGCTTTTTGTTGGTTTGGCTTGGTTTTTTATTTTTACACTAGTTTATGCAGCCAACTATTTCAGTAACGCCATTACTCAGCAGACTAGCTCCTCTAAAGGATTTTTCTAATACCTTCAAGTCTTCTCCCACTTTGCAAAACACTTAATATCAGCACCTAATGAAAATCAACATGTATCTGAACATACAATTCTTGTCGGGTGGGTGTGGGGGAACAAGTCCTCCAGCACTTACCAAAGAGGCATTCCAGCAGGTGAAATGGGTCCCCCGGAAGCTCCAGACCTCTAAGCCACAGATCCTCGGCATGAAACAGTTGACATGTTGTTTGTAATCCACAAGAGCTGCCACCAGAGAACAGGTGCTGCACCAAAAGATTGTAAGGACACTGGCTCACTCAACAACTAAATCAGATGGCAGAGATGGTGACCCTGCCAGTCACCAGTGCAAAGCCATGTTCACAAGACACACCAAGAAGGACAGAGATGTCAACACCAAGCCATGGTCCAGTTTGGGGCTCTCAGCAGCAGACCTGAGACAAGGATGTATGTACAAGTGGAGACTTTTCTTTCAGGACATAGTATTAAACACTTGCCATTGAGTGGATTCCAACTCACAGCCACACTAACAGAGACTGGGAAAGTGAGGCAGGGAAGGCAAGTCAGCAAGTCCCCACTGGGGGCAACAGAAGCCCCAGTGGGGACTAGTACCTTAGTCAACCCTCCCAGGGAGTAAGGGACACAGGCAGGCCAAGGCAAGGAGACACAGGAGCTGGCAGAAGGCAGCGGGCCCGGGTGCCTGAAATGGCAAGCAAAGGGAAATGCAAGCAGCATGGATGCCATTGGCTGCAAGCACAAGGGAGTCCTTATTCCTGTCCTCAGACTTCTCTCCATACTTGCAATATACTTTGTGTTCTTTCTCCACCTGGGTGGCCCAGGGCCATCTGTGAAAATGCCCCCACCATTCTCCGTCTCTAGACTGACCACTCCTTCCGTCCCTTGACCTCTATCTCGATTGTCAGCACAGCTTGCCTGTCCTGAGGCATGCAACAATGAAAACATTATGCTAAATGAATGAAGCCAGATTGAAAGGTCACATATTTTATGACTCCTTTTATATGAAACATGAAAAACAGCTAAATCGCTAGAGACAGCAGATTAGTGGTCGCCAGGCCTAAGGGAAGGGGAAAGGAAGAGAAACTGCTTAGTGGGTAAAGAGTCTCCTTCCATGGTGATGAAAATGTTTTGAAATTAGATACAAGTGATGGTTGTACAACACTAACTATACTAAAGCCCATTCAATTACTCACTTTAAAATGGTAGATTTTATGAGGGGCTGAGCCAAGTTTCCTACTTCATTACAAAATAGAAAAAAATGCTACATGATTTATGATCAAGTATAGTATTTAAGACTGCTGTGTAACTCTTGGAAACTGGTGGTGTGGTAGCTAAGTGCAACATCTGCTAACCCAAAGGTCGACACTTCAGCTCCTTCAGGCGCTCCTTAGAAACTCTCTGGAGCAGTTTTGTGCTGCCCCAGAGGGTTTCTATGAGTCAGAATTGACTCGACAGCACTGGGTTTGATTGGTTTTGGTTTGCATACCTCTTGCAAGCAGCTCCAGGCTCATCCTCATCCCAGCCCTTGGTAGCTGAAGACCTCCATCCTCAAGGGGCACTGCAGGGACATCTGATGTGCTCCAATGGTGTCTCTTCCAGATGCAGAGTAGCTGTAACTGAGGCTCCTTCTGAATGATCTAGGTCGTGAGCTTAAACCTAATGATGTTTCCGTCCCAGGTCAGATCCTTTGGCCTTTTATGAGGTGCAACGCCTTCGTGTACACAGAGGTGTCCTCAAAGACCCCAAGAATTCCATCCCTCTGTCCTGTTCAGCCATACACTGACCCTTCTCTTTCTAGCACAGCAGCTGTAAATGTCTGGAAGTCCCAGGCTGCAAACAACATAGCTACCTTTTAACTTCACAGAATGAGAGGCTCTGTCGGGTGTCCCCTTGCCCTGAAGAGGTCCTGAAGATTGTGGTAAGAGGGTGCTCTCAGCAAGCAGAACTTCCTCAAGTGGGGCCCTTCCTTGCTTTCCCTGAGCCCCCCACAGTTCCTCATCAGGTGAGAAGAATGCCCTGGGCCATGCAAAACCCTTGCAGTGTGTGGTCATCCTACCCTCAGCCAGGAGTCAGGGTCCTGGAGGGATAGAAGCAGGTCCCACATCTGGGCCAGAGACAGTGGATCCTGGAGCTGCACCATCATCCTGCAAACACAGGAGAGGCTCCCAGACACAGGACTCTGCTGAAGTCATGTAGTGGGCAAGCTACTAGCAACAACTGAACTACAGTCCTTCGTCTTTATGTCCCTGTCTTACCCACACCCAACACTCCCAAGTTCACTGGGTAGGGGAGACACACTTTTCAGTCAGAGAGCAGTGACCTACAGCCTCTACCTTCAGAAGGCTATAAGGGCCTCTCCAGATTTGATGCTCTCTGCCACCTCCCCTTTGCCTGTACAGAGTCTACCTTGTCAGACCCTAGATACAAAGCAGCTGAACATGGAAACCGTTGGCTGCCCAGGGATGCCTCCTCCCTGAATCAGGTGTCCATACCCGCAACAGGGCACTCTCAGCCACTGGCTCCAACATGGACCTCAGGCAAGGGCATCCCTCTAGTCCCTTAGCCCCTTAGCCCAGGTCAGAGGACTCTGCCTTGGCTAAGCTTTGTCCCAGTGAGGGGAGCTTCAGTGAAGGGTACTGCTCAATCCATCTTCCAAAAATAGCCACATGATATAGAAGGAACCCAGGCTGTGCTGGTATCAAATGTACTGTGTGACTTGGGATAAGTGGCTTTGCCACTGTGAGTCTGTGTTCTTGTCTGGAATATGGGGAGGTGGGATTAGATTATCCTTGAGGATGTTTTGTGCTTTGTTCTGACATTGATCTGCCAACAGCACAGGACTGGACATCACACTGTCCTTGAGTTTTCTGCACTGACCAATAGTGACATTGGTAAATCCTAAAGAAAAAGTCAAGTCTCTGTCTTTCCTTCCCAATTTCTGTCTCTCCCCATGACCACATCATGATGCTTATACTTCTTGTTCAAGGAAAACTAGAGGAGCCCTGGTGGTACAGTGATTAATTGTTCAGTAGCTTCTAATAAAAAGTTTGACAATTCAAATCCACCATCTGCTCCTTGGAAGCCCTATGGGGCAATTCTACTCTATTCTATAGGGTCTCTGGACTCAGAATCAACTTGACTCTAGTTGGTTTGGTTGGGTTAGGTTTGGTTTGGCTGGCTTTGGTTTGGTTTGGTTTAGAGGGACATATGTGTTTTATTATGGTTCAGGGGTAGTATTCTCATCTCCCATAGTGGAGACCCAGGTTCAATCCCTGATTAAAGCAGAGGCATGTGTATTATTGTGAAGTTGAATAGGTTTCACTGGGATTTCCAGACTGACACAGCCTAGGAAGAGTGACTTTGTGATATACCTCAGAATATCAGCCAAGGGAAACTCTGTGGATCACAATGGTCTGATATACAATTGAGCACATGATGGTACAGGACTAAACAGCATTTTGTTCTACTGTGTGTGGGGTCACCAGGAACCGAGGACCAACTTGACAGTAGCTAACAATAGCCAAGAGCCACAAGGCAGAACTTCAGGGTCCACACTCTACGATTAAGTGAAGGGAAAGATTTCCATCAGCCTAAAACCCTGGTGGTGTAGCAATTAAATACTATGGCTGCTAACCAATAGGTCAGCAGTTCAAATCCACCAGGCACTCCTTAGAAACTCTGAGACAGTTCTACTCTGTCCTACAGGGTTGCCATGAGTCGGAATCTGCTCACTGGCAGTGGACTTGTTTTTGGGGTCTTATCGTTCTGGACTGTGCTGCAGGCAACCCTTCCCCTAGATGGCGTCCACCAAATTACCACCCCTGAATGGGATACTTGAGACAATAGATCTGCCTTTCCCAACCCCTCCTGTTCTTCCTCCATCAGACTCTTCCTCTAGCAGGTTAGCTTCTCCCCTCTAACTCCACTGCCCGGCTTCCACCAACCCTGTCTTGAGCAGGTCCTCTGCAGATGGGTGCACAGTAAGACTTATGCTCTTTAAGATTCAGTGAGAAGTGTTCTTGGACCATCTGCCCATCAAAGGAGCCTTACAAACAGACATCACATGCATACAGCTGCCCCACATGTCTTCACTGGGCGTGGTGGCCATGTGAGATGATCACTCAGGACTGTTCTAAGCATTTGCCCCCAATTAACTCTCCAACTTTTCAGTGCACCTACCACGGTCAGCCTCATTTAAAGATGAGGAAACTGAGGCATAAAATATTTTTTACATATCCCCCCTTCCAGAAGTGACAGAGTCAGTCAAAGCCCAAGCAGACTGATTGGAGAGTTCCCACTGCCCCAAAATGATCAGCAGCTGTGACAGAAGTTATAGCCTGAGCTCACAGTACAATCCGAGGCCAGGCTTGACACCAATGGATGCTCACACACTGTGTAATTTCATCCTTGCCAGACTGTACAGGGTGGGCTTACAGTCCCATTTTCCAGAGAAGGAAATAAGACTCAGAGCAGTGGAGCCAGCTGGCTTTGCCTGGCCTTTGTACTCTACCCTTTTAGGAAAGAGAAGCTGCACACTGTTTTCCTAACACACTCTCATTCTCCCAGTTCCAGTCACACACCCAAGTTTATCTGGAATAGCTTCAGTCTGAAAGAAAAGTAAAATATCTCAGGCCTAGTGACAAAAACAAGACTCAAGTGCCAACTTCAAACTGAGCTGGAAGCATTCCATGTGAGCAGGAAAGCAAGGTCCACCAACGCCCTGCTGATGGAAAGGGAGAGGCAGGTGGAGCCCTAAGGGCATACTCCTCCAGGAAGCTGTCTCCTGAAGCCCTGACTTCTGCTTTCATCAGTGACCTCCTCTGCCCACCCCTTCCCTGTGCTGACTAAGGTTGCATGTGCAACAGTTTTCTTTGCTTGAAGAGATACCTAGCCATAGGACCTGTGTGCAGCATGTCTTAGGACATGGTTTTCTGTATGTTGGGAGAACTTAGCAGCAGCAGCAGCGTTTCCACCAAGATGTGCTGGCAGAGCAGACAGAATATGCCATCCACAGATTCCCAGGCTTTTCCTAGATCATTACTGCTACAAATGCCCCTTACATAGGTCTCAGGCACAGCTCTTGGTCAGGTTCAATTTCACGAACTGGGGGACATTTTTAACTATGTGAACACTTTCAAAAGTAAATATTCACTCTGCTCCAAATTGTCCATGGCCCACAATGCCTACTCTTAGTTCCACCCACTCCACAAGAGGACGTAATCTAGAAGTCAGACTTTTCATAGCAGCACTGTTCATCCCAGACTGGAAAGCATCACACTCCTGAAGATAGGAGAAGGAAGGCCCAATGAAGCTTGGCATACTTGTGCAATGAGATGACAGTGAGCAAGCCAGAACTACACACGATGTTGGGGCTTCACAGTCCTGACTTGGGAGAAAGGACAGTGGACGTGAAAGGCAGTGGGCTGAAAGAATCGTTTATATGAGTAATCTGTGAATGAGCAAACCAGTCTATGTGGTTAGATGAACTGGTTCTTGTTTTCTCAATGCCCTTCTATTGTTAGCTCCAATGAGGAAACTGAGGCACAGAAAGTTTGTGACACATACCCCAAAAAGTGACAGTCAGCACTGAACCCCAAGCTGCAGAGTCTCCACTGACTGCAAAGTCCCCACTGCCCTAAAATGATGATCAGCTGTCGCAGCAGTCATAAACTGAACCCACAGTTACAATATATTGTGACAGGTATAATCTGAAGCAATATGTGACAGCAGTAGCTGGAAGTAGGTACAGGAGGTTTGGATGCATATAGTGACATCCCTCAGTCAGGGTGCTGGTTACTTGGGTACAATTAGTTTGTGAAAATCCACCAATCTGTGCACTCTGGAAGCATATTTTACTTAAATAAAAAGGGCAAAAATCAAAAAAAGAAAACCTCCAATGGTTTTCATCATACCTAGTGGGTAGACCACCAGAAATTCCCACTAAAGTCAAGCCTCACTCCTCTTATCAGATTTCTCAACTTTCTGCCCCCCTTAAGTGCTCACCCCACAGACACTGATGGAACCATGCTCCCCATCTCTGTCCTCCCTGTCTCCACCCAAGTCCAAGCAGAGCCTATAGTTTTTGTCACAGGTGTAATCAAAAGTCCCATCTGAGTTCTGCTGATCACATGCAGGACTTTCCTAGACTTCACCTGCACTCACTGGCCACTTGGTTATCTGCCTCAGTTTCCCCAAGAGAAGCAAGCACACTTCCATCATTGAGGATTTCAGCCAGTAGAGCTTCTGTGGAGTGTCTGTTACTCTGGCTGGACTTAGGTGGCGATGTTAGCAGAGAGCCAGTTTAGGAGGCTACAGTCTACTCTCTCTTTCTCAAAGGTCTGGGCTCTATTGACTCAAGGGATCACAACAGGCAAGACCCACCCTCATCAGGTTGAAATCCCCAGGAATGGAAAGACCAACACACTCAAGTCACACTAGTGCCTGGTGGTTGGCCTCTAAAGACAGATTAATGCAGGGTAGAAAGATCTGAAGCTTGGCCCCTCTTAGCACAACTCCAAAGGGTCATCCTAGCCTTAGAGCTCCCCACAGGGCTAGCTTATTGATTGATTGAAGTCTTTTACTTGGTCAAAGCTGGGGTGGTATCACAGCCTCTCTGTCTTACTTCCTCAATGGTGAAAGTAAGGATGTGGGGAGGTTGGTATCTAAGGCACACTCTCATGATAAAATACAGATTAATTTTAAAGTTGAAAACACGGTGCCAAGTAGCAATTCCTTTCACACACATGAAGTTCAAATTTCCTAAGTTCAGTAATAGCTAAGGTAAATTATACCACCCCCATCTGCCAATTTGTTGTACTGTAGTGGCTTACATACTGCTATGATGTTGAAAGCTACATCACTGGTATTTCTAATACTAGCAGGATCACCCATGCTAGACACGTTTCAGTGGAGTGTCCAACTATGACAGACAAGGAAGAAAGTCCTGGAGATCTGCTTCTGAATATTAGCCAACAGAAACATTATGGATAACAGCAGAATGTTGTTTGATATAAATTAAGTTCTAGAATATGAGTCCCTCTGGTTAGAAGGTACTCTGTATACAACTGCAGAAAAGCTGCCTATTCAAAGCACAGTCATCTTCAGTGACAAAGATGGGACCTCCGTTTTCTTAATTTCATTTTCGTATTTGAAAGATAGTTTTCCAGGATATATAATTCTTGGTTGGAAGTTCTTCTCCTTCAAGGCTTTGAATGTGTCGTGCCACTGTCTCCGTGCCAGCATGGTTTCTGCTGAGAAATCTGATGAGAGCCTACAGGGTTTCCCTCTGAATGTTAGTTTTGCTTTGAGTCTTGCTGCCTTTAAGAGTTGCTGCTTGTGTTTCATTTTGTTAAGCTTGATTATAATATGTCTTGGAGTCTTTCTTTTGAGATCTATATCGGGTGGCGTACGATACGCATCTGAGATGTCTATATTCTCTTCCTTCATGATTTCTGGGAAGTTTTCTTTCAGCAGCTCAGCAACAATACTCTCTGTGTTCTCAGACGTCTCACCCTGTTCAGGGACTCCAATTAATCAAAGGTTGTTCCTCTTAATAGAGTCCTACATGCTTCTTAATGTTTCTTCATTTTTCTTGTTTCTTTTTTCTGATTTCTGCTCATAGATGCTGGCATCAGTAGCTCTGTCTTCCAAGTTAGAAATTCTGTTTTCCACTTGTTCCATTCTGTTATCTTGGGTTTGCATGGACGTTTCTATGTCTTTGATTTTCTTCTTGATCTGTTGGATTTCAGAGTACTGGTGTTCCATCAGATCGAACAATTTGCTTAATTTTTCATTTTGTTCTGCTACATTTTGTATAAGGTCTAGAAGGGCTCTGTATATAATCAATTTGTATTCACTTCCTGATGCTTTCATAAAGTTTCTTCATCTGGAAAACTCCTTGGTTGCTTTGTTTGGGAGCCTTCTGAAGCCATGGGTGATTTCTTGTATGCCACAATTGTCTGTTGCTTTTTGGGTCCCATGTGAGTATATAGAGGCTGGAAGAGGTACTGTGAGGATGGATTGCAAATGTTTCTTTAGGCTGTCTTCAAATGTAAAGCGAAAGGTGTCTGACCAGTTCACAAGTCAGTTAGGTTTTAAGGTGTAGAGGTCCCTCTTCTCATCTGACAAAATAAGCGCCACTATATCCAACCCCAGATGATAACAAACTAGTTCAGAATACAGCAATGCTACTGCCCTGGTGGCCTCTGCTGACAGGGCCTAGCCTTAGCCAACACTGCATCGAGTACTGGTTTTGTGATAGAAAAGTGCTCTCCTGTGGGCAGGCTCTGGCTCCCAAGCTAAGAATTAGGTCCAGCTGTGGCCACTGTATCCAAGATGGCGTCCTCCACACAGGCAGCAGCCAGAGGGGCTAAAGGTGCCGAGAGGTAGTGATTCCTCTGCTTCTGTTGCAGGGCCCCCAATGTAGGCAGCATTGTGCAAAATCCCTACTTTTCTGTCAGAGAAGCGCTGTCCCGTTTGCAGGCTCTGGCTCCCAGGCTAAGAATGAGGTCCCGCTAAAATCTCAGTACCAACATGGTGTTCTGCACACTGACCGCGAATCTCCGCACAAACCCCGCTGAGGAAGCTACAAAACGAAAGGCTCAAAGTGGCTAGATTAACAGAGTCCCGAGCCTGGCTCTCAGAATATGGGAATTTCGCCTGCCTATTCCCCCAGCAGCGTGTCTGAGTCCAGCCGCCAGGCAACAGCCAGCTCCGCCCGCCAGCCCAGACAGAGGAAAAAAAAAGTCAAACTGGTGCGTTTACCTTCTGTTCGTGAGAGCCGGGGCTAGCCAGGAGCGGGAGGCAGCGAAAGAGAGGAGGTTTTTCCCTGAGTGGTATGAAGCCCCAATTAACAGTTCTGTGCCGTGTCCTGAGGCTGATTAGGTGATCAGAAGGCTCTGTTTGATTGTCAGTTCAGGTCTTGGTTTCCAGAGGGATATAAGGAGACGTGTGCTTAGTCCGCCATCTTGACACCCCCCCCCGGCCCGGGACCTCCATTTTCTGATGTGGCATGACTCAAAATGAGAAGGACAGCATGTTTGGTAAAGTAGACTGTCACCAAAAAAACCCAGGAAGTTCCTCAATGAGCTAGACTGACACAGTGGCCGCAATGGTAGGCTCAAACATAGCAACAATTGTGAGGATGGTAAAGGGCTGGGCAAAACCACCAGGTGATTACAACTATAATAAAGCTGAATTGCTACAGTTCAGGGATTCAGAATGATAACTGGAGTGGGAAAAATTATGGATTGAAGCCCTTGGAATGAGACACTCTGAAGAGATGTAACTATTCATCTAAGGAAACTGATGTGTAAGTCTGGCAGGACTGCAGAGAGCAACACACATTCAAAGAGGTGAAGTCAATTGCAACCTCTGAGCAGGGCACTGCTGCCTTTGACACTACTCAAAATCCAAGAAGAGATTTGTTTGCCATGCAATAAATGTGCTGCCATTGTTTTCTAAGCAGATTAAGTTTCTGGTGGGGTTTTCACCTGCAGTTTTTTCCGTTCTCAAATTTTTAAAAATTTGGGTCTGTACCAGGTTTACATCCTTGGCTATGATAGAACCAGGCAGAATTGAAGCCCTACGATAAAAGATAAATAAATCTCTGGGGCAGACACCTCACTGTCCTTTCTCCACAGGTGGGCCACTCACCACTCTTGCATCTTGATTCTGGTTCTGCTCACCTTAGCAGGAATCCACTGCAATAAAGATACATTCAGAATGTCCACTCCTTGAGCCAACAGGTGAACTTGTGGAGAACCTACAGTTTTCCTCCACAGATTTTCTTTGACTGACTAGTGATGCTTTCCGAAGCTCATACCTAACTTTCCCCTCATCTTCCTACAACCCAGTAAGTTTTCCTTTCTGTCCTTATTAATGCTTTTCCTTTATCCTGAAATCCTTAACAGTATGGACCTTCCTCTTTTTCGCTGACTGTCTGCCAAGGATGATGTCTTTTTTCAGTGACTAGTTCCTCCTGATAACATGTCCCAAGTATATGAGATGAAATCTCACTCTACTGAGTGTCTTGGCTATACTTTTTTCAAGACAGAGGTGTTCTTTCTTCTGAAAACCCATGGTATATTCAATATTCTTTGCCATCACCATAATTCAAAGCCATCAATTAATTCTTCTGTGGTCCTCCTTATTCACTGTCTGGTTTCACAAGCATATGAGTAATGGAAAACACCATGGCTTGGGTCAGGAGCACCTTAGTCTTTAAAGTGACATGTTTGCTTTTTAACTTTTTAAGGAGGTCTCTTGGGAGTCAGTTCTACCCCGGCCCCTAGGGTCACCATGAGTCGGATCTGACTCAACGGCACTTGGCTTGGCTTGGCTTGCAACAGATCTGACAGATGAAATGCATTGTTTGATTTCTTGACTGCTGCTTCCATGGGTGTTGATTGTGAATGCAAGTAAAATTAAATCCTTGAGAACTTCAATCTTTTCTACATTTATTATAATGTAGCTTACTGGTCCAGCTGTGAAGATATTTTTTGTTATGATTAAGTGAATGTGTACAATCCAAATCAATTTTGCATGCACACCTGTCTGCAACTCCATCTGCTCTCCTCACCCTGTGACAGCACACTCCTCTTTTTTACTCGTTACTTCTGATATCCTATTAAGGAACACCTGTCCCCTCCTATCTATCTTCTGCTCTCCCCTCTAGAAAGCAACCAATAGGACAGCCTCCTATAAATGTATAAAACCATAAAGTGCACACACCACAAACTCACCCTGTATCCCCAAGTCCAATCCATTCTTGTCTGAAGAGTTGACTGAAGTACTGGTTCTGGTCTGGGCCAGCAGCAAGTCTAGGAGCCATGTTCCCTGGGGACTGTCCAGGCTGTCAGACTATCAGGTCTGGTCTTTTAGTAGAGTTCTTGAACTGCACACTTCTTTCTCTCATGTTACATCAGGGACTCTACAATTGTGTCCCCCATGACAGCTGCCTATGGTGGTGGCCAGGCACCATCTGGTTCCTCTAGTTTCACGCTGATGCAGTCTTCCATTCATGTGAGTCCTTAAGTCTCCTGGGCTCATTTTCCCTTGTATCTTTGATATTCGTGGTCATCATCTGTTCCAGATGGCTTGGGACAAGTTGGTGTTCCTTAGATGGCGGCTTGCTAGCTTTTAAGACTCCAAATGCCACTCACTAACATGGGATACAGAAAACCCTCTTCGCAAAAGACGAGATATGCCAATTGACCTTGGTGTCCCCTGAACACATGGTCCCCAGACCCTTGTCACTACTACTCTATTCTTTGAAATGTTGGGTTGAGTTTAGACAACCTTTCAGTTTATGGTGCAGTCCAGATATGTTGATTTGTTTGTTCTCTACTGCATGCTGTCACTCTCTTCACCTAAATGAATTAAAAAAAAAATATTGTAATTAAGTGAAAGTATACAATTCAAATTAATTTTGTATATGACTGCCTATCTGCAGCTCTTTCTGCTCTCCTTGCCAGGTGACGGCACACTTCTCCTTTTCATTTTACATTTGTAGTATCCTCTTAACAATCTTCTGTCCCCTCCTCTCCACCCTCTCCTTTCCCATCTAGAAACAGACCAGTAGGACAGCATCCTATAAATGCACAGAACCATAAAGCACACGCACCATACAGTCACAATGTGTCCCTGAATCCAGTCCATTTTTTTCTGAAAAGTTGATCTCAGTAATGTTTTCTGGACAGGGGCAGCAGCAGGTCTGCGGGCCTTGCTTGTATGGGTTCCCCCAGGGCACTGGACCATCAATTGTTGTCTTTTAGTAGAGTTCTTAAGTTGCATCAATCTCATCTCATGATGCCACAGGGACTCAACATTGTGTGCCCAGTCACAGCTGTCTTTGGCGGTGGCCAGGCACCATCTGATTCTTGTGGTTACATGTTGACACAGTCTACCATTTACATGGGTCCTTCTGTCTTCCCTTTTCCCTTATGTCTTTGTTGTTCTCGGTGATCATCTGTTCTGGATGATTTGGGACCATTTGGTGTATCTCAGATGGCAGCTGTCTGGCTTTAAGACTCCAGATGCCACTCACCAGTATGGGATGCAGAAGACTCTCTTAACAATATGCTAGTTATGCCAATTCTTCTTGATATCCGCCAAGAGCATAGTCCCCAGACTCCATCCCTACTACTCCGTCCTTGCAATATTCCTCATCTAACTGAATTTTTATTGACTATCTAATCTATTAACAACACTGTCCCTCCCTTTTAGCCTTTAAAGAATCTTTTCTTCTGTACGTAAGTCCATTTTTAAGTCCTTAGAGCAGAGGTCTCATACAATACCTGTGTTTTAGCAGCTGACCAATTTCACTCAGCATAATGTCTTCTAGGTGAAGCCATGTTGGGAGACACTTCATAAAATCATCATTCTTCTTTACCATTGCACAGTGTTCAATTGAGTATTATGTCTCATAGTTTGCTTATCCCTTCATCTGTTGATGAGCACCTAGGTTGAGTCCATCTTTTTGCTATTGTAGACAGTGCTGCAATAAACATCTGTGTGTATGTATCTGTTCATGTGACAGCCTTTATTTCTGTAGGATATAGTCTGTGCAGTGGGATTGCTGGATTATATGCTATTTCTATTTCTAGCTTTTTAAGAAAGAGACAAATTGCCTTCCAAAGAGGCTGTACCATTTTGCATTCTTGTCTGCAGTGTAGGACAGTTCCAATCTCTCCACAGCCTCTCCAGTATTTATTGTTTTGTGTTTTTTGGATAATTACCAACTTCACTAGGGTGAGATGGTATCTCATTACAGTTTTGATTTGGATTTCTCTAATAGCTAATGATCATGAGCATTTCTTCACGTGTCTTTTGGCTGCCTGGATGTTTTCTTTGGTGAAGTGTCTGTCCATCTCCTTTGCTCATTGTTTAACTGGGCTATTTAACTTTTTCTAGTTGATACTTTGAAGGATCTTGTACATTATGAAAATCAGATGCTGATCCAATATGTAATTGCCAGATCTTTTTCTCATTCTGTAAGTAGTCTTTTAACTCTCTTGATAAAGTCTTTGGATGGGCCTAAGTGTTTGATTTTTAGTAGTTCCCATTTATCTATTTTCTCTTCTGCTGTTTGTGCATTTTTGGTCAGATTTTGCAGTCTCTATAAGCTGTACATTGGAACAGCTGTTGTTCCTATTTTTTCTTGCATATGTTTATCATTTTAGGTTTGATATTTAAGTCTTTGATCCATTTTGAAATAGTTTTTGTGTAAGGTGTGAGATACAAGTCGTTTAAAATTTTTTACAGATGGATATCCAATTTTGCCAACAACATTTGCTAAAAAGGCTGTTTTTACCCGAGTTTACAACCACTGGGCTTTTCCAAATATCAACTGTTCGTAAGAGGATGGTCATATTTCTGGGTTCTCCATTTTGTTCCATTGGTCTATATGTTTGTTTTTGTACCACCACCAGGGTAATTTGATTACTGTGGAAGTGTAGCAGGTTCTAAGGTCAGGTAGAGTTAGGCCTCTGACTGGTTCCTCTTTTTCAGTAGTGCTTTACTTATCCAGGGTTTCTTCCTTTTCCGAATAAAGTTGGTGTTTTGTTTCTCCTTCTCATTAAAAAAATAACATTAGAATCTGTACTGGGATTGCATTGTATATGTACATTGCTTTGGGTAAGATAGACATTTTCTTACAATGTTAAGTCTTCCTATCCATGAGCAAGGTAGGTTTCTCCACTTACATAAGTCCTTTCTGGCTTCTTGCAGTAGACTCTTGTAATTTTCTCTGTATAGCTCTGTTTTAGTCAGCTAGGCTGCTGTAACAGAAATACCACAGAGTGGATGGCTTTAACAAAGAAAGATTTAGTCTTACACAGTCCAGTAGGTTGCAAGTCCATATTCACGGTGTCTGCTCCAGGGAAAGACTTTCCCCTTGTCGGCTCTGGAGGAAAGTCTGGTATTGCATCAGTCTTTGTCCAGGGAGCGTCCTCACGCAAGGACCTCTGGTCTAAAGGACACGCTCTGCTCCCGGTGCTGCTTGCTTGATGGTAGCGAGGTTCTCAAATTGTCCTTGGGTTCTTTTTCCTTTTATTCCTTGCAAGCTAAAAGCATTAAGGGTGGGGCAAGCCATACTCCAGGGAAACTCCCCCCACAGCAGGAATTCACAGCCCCACCCTAACCTTTAACATACAGGTTAGCAAAACCACACAATGGAGGACAATCCGAAGATACTGGGAACCATATCCCAGCCGCGTGGCTGCACACATTTTTGGGGGGACACAATTCAAACCATGACATCCCACCCTTTGACAACCCAAAAATCACATCACAAAACATTTAACACATTCATCTCATCATAGCAAAATTACGTCCATCCATATAACAGAAGTCTTAAATCAGTTCCAAGTCCAAAATACAAAAACTCTTCTACATCTGTGAAACTTAGAAGGCATTAACAGGCAACAGGCAAGTCAACAGAACACATTACATTAGCCCTCAAAGCTTTGGAAATACTCTTACATTTTCTGAGACATTTTACACAACAGCAATGCTCTCCAGACTCTAGGTATTGGCCACACTCTCTGGTTTCTGAGTGGAGACCGCCAGCCCCATGCTACAACTCTGCCTTCAAGGCCCACTTGGACAGAAACTCTGTCCCATCGGCTTTAGGAGCACCCTAAGCCCAACTGAGTGGCAATTCCACCCTTACAAACACAGCACGCCATGGTTCCACCCTTTCAAACCCCTGAGGTCATGGCCATACCTCTTGAGACTGAGGCAGCTCAGCTTCTCACGCTATTTGTCTCTTCAGCTTCAGCTTCCTATGGCCGCATGGCCGGGGCCTCAGGCCCACATCTGCCCTGCTGGGCAAGTGTTCCAAAGCTCTGTAGCTCCACTGGTTTAAGTGCCCAGAGGCACCCCACTCTTGCTGGAAAGCGTCCTGCCCAAAGGCACTCAACTCTCTCACTTCGTGGGTCAGCAAGGCCAGCTCCACCGATTCAAGTGCCCAGAGGCACCCCGTTCCACGAGGAAAACTCTGCGCAGGCACTGACCTCTCTCGCTCCACAGGTCAGCTCCAGCACTGCCTCTGGTTCTGCTGCTGCCGCTGCTGCTGCTGCCGGTCCTCTGTTGTTTCTCACCATCTGCGCCTTCTTCGTTCCTTCTGAATCTTCTATCCATTCGCAGTTTCAAAGTGGCTTCCACATTTTAGGTATTTGCTAGAGCAGCACCCCACTCACACGGTACCAATTCTGTTTTAGTCAGCTAGGCTGCTCTAACAGAAATACCACAGAGTGGATGGCTTTAACAAACAAAGATTTATTCTTACACAGTTCGGTAGGTTGCAAGTCCATATTCAGGATGTCTGCTCCAGGGAAAGACTTTCCCCTTGTCGGCTCTGGAGGAAAGTCCGGTATTTCATCAGTCTTTGTCCAGGGAGCGTCCTCACGCAAGAACCTCTGGTCTGAAAGACGCGCTCTGCTCCCGGTGCTGCTTGCTTGATGGTAGCGAGGTTCTCAAATTGTCCTTGGGTTCTTTTTCCTTTTATTCCTTGTAAGCTAAAAGCATTGAGGGTGGGGCAAGCCATACTCCAGGGAAACTCCCCCCACAGCAGGAATTCACAGCCCCACCCTAATCCTTTAATATACAGGTTAGCAAAACCACACAATGGAGGACAGTCCGAAAATACTGGGAACCATATCCCAGCCACGTGGCTGCACACATTTTGGGGGGGACACAATTCCAACCATGACAAGGTCTCTTCTCTGGTTACATTTATTCCTAGGTAATAAATGGTACTGATTTGGTGATTTTCTCTCTGATGGTCTCTTTATTGGTGTAAAGGAATTCTACTGATTTATTTATGTTTACCATATATCCTGATACTTTGCTTAACTCTTCTATTAGTTCCAGTAGTTTATTTATGTATTCTGTGTCTACGACCTGTGTATATGATCATAGCATCTGCAAATATGGATATTTTTACTTCTTCTTTACTGATGCAGATGGCCGTTATTTCTTTCTCCTGTCTTATTGCTCTGGCCAGAACCTGTAGTACAGTGTTGAACAGAAGTGGTCACAGTGGGAATCCTTGTCTAGTTCCCTTTCTCAGGAGAAATTCTTGCAGTTTCTCTACCTTCAGGATGATGTAGGCAGTTGGCTTTGCATAGATGTTCCTTATTGCATTGAGGAATTTTCCTTCTATTCCTATTTTGCTGAGAGTTTTAAAGATGAATGGGTGTTGGACTTTGCCAAATGCCTTTTCTGCATCAGTTGACAAAATCAGGTGATTCTTTTCCTTTGTGTTATTTATGAGGTTGATCACAGTAATTGTTCTTCTGATGTTTAACCAGACTTGCATCCCTGGTATGAATCCAACTTGGTCATGACCAATTTTTTTTTTTTTTGTTATGTGGTTGAATTCTATTGGCCAGAACTTTGTTGAAGATTTTTGCAACTAGGTTTATGAGTGATAATGGTCTATAATTTTATTTCCTTGTGGGATCTTTCCCTGGCTTTGGTGTCAGGGTTATACTCACTTCATAAAATGAATTGAGGAATATTCTATCCTTTTCTATGCTGTGAAGTAGCCTCAGTAATATTGGAATTAACTCCTTTCTAAAAGTCTGGTAAAAGTCTCCAGTGAAGCTGTCTGGGCCAAGACTTTTTGGGGTTGCTTTTTTTTTTTTTTGGTGTTTTGTTTTACTTTTTCAATCTCTTATTTTGTAACAGGTTTATTAAGTTGTTCTACTTCTTGTAATAATTTTGGTAAGTGATGTGATTCTAAAAATTTGTCCATTTCCTCTACGTTTTCAAATCTGTTGGAGCAGTTTTTCATAGTGTTCTGTTATGATATTTTTAAGTTCAGTTGGGTCTGTTGTGACATCACCTGTCTCACGTTTTTATTCAGGTTATTTGTCTCCTCTCTCGTTTTTCTTTTGTGAGTTTAGCCAATGGTTTATCAATTTTGTTGATCTTTTCAGATAACCAGCTTTTGGTTTTGTTAATGCTTTCAATTGTCTTTCTATTCTCTAATTCATTTTGTTCTGCTCTAACTTTTCTTAACTGTTTTATTCTGGTGCCCAAGGAATTCTTTTGTTGTTCTCTTTCTACTTGTTTAGGTTGTAGGGTTAATTCTTTTGTTTTGGCCTTTTCTTCATTTCTGATATGTGCACTGATAGAGATAAATTGACCTCTGAGCCCTGCTTTTGCTTTATCCCATAGGTTCTGGTAAGATGTGTTTTCATTCTCATTTGGTTCCATGAATGTCTTTATTGTATCTTTCATTTCTTCTATAACCATGAATTTTTCAGCAAGATACTGTTCAGTTTCCATAAGTTTGAATTTCTATCCATGTTTTGTTTCTGCTATTGATTTCAACTTTTATGGCTTTATGGTCTGAGGAGATGCTTTGCAATAATTTAATGGTTTGGATTTTGCTGAGACTGTGTTATGACCTAATATGTGGTCTATTCTGGAGAATGTTCCATTGCATTGAGAAAAAAGGTGTATTCTCTGTTGTTCAGTAAAATGTTCTGTATATGTCAACAAGGTTGAGTTGGTTGATTATAGCAATAAGATCTTCTGTATCTTCATTCAGCTTTTCTCTAGAGGATCTGCCCACTACTGAAAGTAGAGTGTTGAAGTCCCCAACTATTACTGTGGAGTGATCCATCTCATTTTTCAATGTCATCAGTGTTTGTTCAATACATTTAGATGCTTTGATATTGGGTGCATAAATATTTAATGTTGTTATATAGTCCTTATGTACTCAACCTTTGAGCAATAAATGGTGACCATCCTTGTCCACAATGATGGATTTCACTTTAAAATCTATTTTATCTGAGGTTAGTCTTGCCACTGTTGCTCTCCTTTGCATGTTATTAGCTTGGTATATATTGGTCCATCCTTTGATTTTCAGTTTGTTGGTATCTTTGTATCTAAGGTGTGTTTCTTGTAAATAGCATTTAGATGGATCATGGCTTGGTGGATCTTTACTGGAGCATTCAATCAATGGTCGAGTCAGCAGACATATATTTAGTGCTGTCATTTTCATGCCTTATTTTTGTGTTGTTAACATTTTCTTTGTTCCACTTAATATTCTGTTCTGAGTCATTTTACTTTAATGAATTTTCTTTTCATTCTTTTCAATGTTGGTTTTGTTCCACTGAAACTCCTGTATTATGTTTCTTGTTTTGATATACAGTACTGTTAGTTAGCTTTGTGGCTACCTTTTTGTTCCACCTTAATGTTCTCAGTTTAAACCAGTCTTTAGCTTCTGTATATCCACTTAACCTACTCTCCATTTAAAAGGGGTACAAACACTGTAATATATCCCTCTTTATAGTGTGATGACACTATGTTTTACAGGTTAAGATCTCTGTTTCCCTAATTTGATTATTTTAGTTTTAGTCAAGCTTTCTGACTACTCTGAGTAGGGCTCTGAATGTTGTGTCCTGAATTGCACTCTTCAGTACATATCTGAAGTTGTTAATTTTCTATTTAAAGAGCTTCTTTCAGCATTTCTTATAATTTTGGCTTAGGTTCTGAAAGTCTCTAAGCTTCTGTTTATCTGCAAATGTCTCAACTTCACCATCATATTTGAGAGACAATTTTGCAGGATCTATCATTCTTAGGTGGAAATTTTTCTCCTTCAAGACATTTTATGTGTCATCCCACTGCCTTCTTGTCAGTGTGTTTTCTGTCGAGAAGTCAGAGGACAGCCTACAAGGCTTCCCTTCATACTTTAGTTTTTATTTAAGCCTAGCTGCCTTTAAGAGACACTCCTTGTGTTTCACTTTATTATGCTTCATTATAATATGTCTTGGTGTCTTTATTTTGGGGTCTACCATCTGTAGAATTTGATAGGCATCTTGAGTAATAAGGTTTTGTTTTTTCATGATGTCAGGGAAGTTTCTTGTCAGCAACTCTTCAGCAATTCTCTCTGTATTTTCTTTTTTTTTTATTTTTATTTAACATAACTGAGTGAAAATGTACATTCACATGTAAATTTACATGCCCCCCTATATGCAGCTTACACTGCTCCCCCTGTCCGGTGACTGCACATTATTCCTCTCTGCTCCATACATGTCTCATCCTCCCAACAGTCTCCTTTCCCCTCGTCTCCGTCCACTCCCCTTCCTCCAGCCAGAGGTCAGCAAGATGATATCCTATAGATGTATAGAACCATAAAGTGCTTTCAATATATGGTTACTCTGCATTGCCAACTCCATTCCATTCCTGTCCAAAGAGTGGACCTTTGTCATAATTTATGGGAACGGGCAGCATCAGGCCCGGGGGCCATGCTCTCAGACGAACTCCAAAACTGCTGGACCATCAATTGAGGTCTTTTAGTGGAGATCTCATGATGCACCTCTTTTTATTCTTGTGTTGCCAGTGAGGCTCCTCTCTGTGAGCTCTGTTATGGCTATCACTGGTGGTGGCCGGGCACCATCCGGTTCTTCTGGTCCCAAGTCGATGTAGGCACCCACTCTTGTGGGTCTCTCTGTCTTCTTGGTTGTCTTTACCGCATGCAATCTTGGCCCTCGGTGAGCACCCGTTCCTGCTGAGTTGGGACCATTTGCTGTGTTCTCGGATGGCAGCTTGGCAGCTTTTAAGACCCCAGATGTCACTCACCAATGTGAGGCGCAGAGAGCTCTCTTAGCAAAACGCTAGTTGTGCCAACTGGCCTGGAATTCGCCTAAAAGCATGGTCTCCCCCCCCCGCCCCAGCTACTCTGTCTTTGCAGTAATGAGTTAAGATGGAAGGAGTACTCAAGTTATGCTGAAGTCCATTTAATGTTGTCCTTGTTCCTAATGTGTGCTGTCACCGCTTTCTCCCAACTAGATTTCTAGTAACTACCTAAACAAAACCCTCCCCCCCTCACATTCCCTCCCTCCCTCCCCTCACTTGCAGCTGTCAAAGAGTCTTTTCTTCTATACACAAGTCTGTTTTTGAGATCTTATCGTAGAGGTCTTATACAGTATTTGTCCTTTTGTCGCTGACTACTCTCACTCAACATAATGTCTTCCAGTTGAAACCAGGTTAGGAGATGTTTCCTGGAATCATTGTTATTCTTTATCATTGCATAGTGCTCCATTGAGTATATGTACCACAGTTTACCTATCCATTCTTCTATTGTTGGGCATCTGGGTTGATTCCACCTTTTTGCTATTGTGGACTGTGCCGCGATAAAAATTCTGGTGCATGTGTCCTTTGGTGTGAAAGGCCTTGAATCTGTAGGATATATTCCAAGTAGTGGAATTACTGGGTCAAATGGTATATCAATATCCATTTTTTTAAGGAAGCACCAGATTGCCTTCCAAAGAGGCTGAACCATTTTGCAACCCCACCAACAGTGTAGGAGGGTTCCACTTTCTCCACAGCCTCTCCAGCATTTGTTGTTTTGTGTTTTCTGGATCATGGCCAATTTGTTGGGGTGAGATGGTATCTCATTGTTGTCTTGATTTGAATTTCTTTAATAACTAAAGATCGTGAACATGTCCGCATGCATTTTTTGGCTGCCTGGATCTCCTCTTTAGTGAAGTATCTGTCCATATCCTTTGCCCATTGCTTAATTGGATGGTTTATCTTCTTCTTATTGATATTTTGTAGTATCTTATAGATTATGGAGATCAGGCATCTATCTGACATAGAGTTGCCAAATATTTTTTCCCACTCTGTGGGTGTTCTTTTAATTCTATTAATAAAACCTTTGGATGAGCAAAAGTGTTTGATTCTTAATAGTTCCCATTTATCTACTTTCTCTTCTGTTGATTGAGGTTTCTTTGACAGAAATTGGAGTCTGTCCTCATACTGTATTAAAATTTCCACTGTTGTTCTTACCTTTTCTTGGATGAGCTTTATCGTTTTAGGTTTGATATTTAGGTCTTTTATCCAGTTGGAGTTGGTTTTTGTATAAGGTGTAAGATATGGATCTGGATTCAGTTTATTGCAGATGGATAACCAATTTTGCCAGCACCATTTGTTGAAGATACTGTTTTTACCCCAGTTTAATGTCTTAGGGCCTTTTTCAAATATCAACTGTTCATAGGCAGATGGTGTCATCTCTGGGGTCTCAATTCTGTTCCATTGATCCATCTGTATGTTCTTGTACCAGTACCAGGCTGTTTTGACCACTGTGGCAGTGTAGTATGTTCTAAGGTTGGGTAATGAGAGGCCACCCAGTGTGTTCTTCTTCTTTAGCAGTACCTTACTTATCCGGGGCTTCTTCCCTTTCCAAACTAAATTGGTGATTTGTTTCTCCATCTCATTAAAAAATGATGCTGGAATTTGTATTGGGATTGCATTATATAAATAAATTGCTTTGGGTAAAATAGACATTTTCACAATGTTAAGTCTTCCTATCCATGAGCAGGGTAGGTTTTTCCATTTATCTAAGTCTCTCTTAGTTTCTTGTAGTAAGGGCTTGTAGTTCTCTTTGTAAAGGTCTGTTGTTTCTCCGGTTAGATTAATTCCTAGGTACTTTATCTTCTTAGGGGCTACCACAAATGTTATAGATTTCATAATTTCCTCCTTAGCAGTCTCTTTGTTGGTATAAAGGAATCCTACTGATTTACTTATGTTTATCTTGTATCCTGAGACTTTGCTGAACTCTTCTATCAGTTTGAGTAACTTACTTAAAGATTCCTTGGGGTTCTCTGCATATACAATCATATCATCTGCGAACAAGGAGATTTTAACTTTCTCTTTGCCGATGCAGATGCCCTTTATTTCTTGGTCTTGTCTAATTGCTCTGGCTAGAACTTCTAGCACAATGTTGAATAGAAGAGGTGACAGTGGGCATCCTTGTCTAGTTCCTGATCTCAGGGGAAAGTCTTTCAGTTTCTGTCCATTCAGGATGATGTGGGCAATTGGCTTTGTATAAATGGCCCTTATTGTGTTGAGGAATTTGCCGTCTATGCCCATTTTGCTAAGAGTTTTTAGCATGAATGGGTGTTCGACTTTATCAAATGCCTTTTTGGCATCAACGGACAAAATCAGGTGATCTTTGTCTTTTGTGTTATTTATGTGGTTAATCACATTAATTGTTTTCCTGATGTTGAATGAGCCTTGCATCCCTCGTATGAATCCCACTTGGTCATGATGGATTATTTTCTTGATATGTTGTTGTATTCTGTTGGCAAGAATTTTGTTGAAGATTTTTGCATCTAAGTTCATGAGTGATATCAGTCTGTAGTTCTCTGTCTTTGTTGGATCTTTCCTGGGCTTAGGTATCAGGGTTATGCTGGCTTCATAGAATGAGTTTGGGAGTACTCCATTCCTTTTTATACTGTGAAATAGTTTCAATAGTATTGGGGATAACTCTTTCTAAATGCTTGGTAGAATTCTGTCGTGAAGCCATCTGGGCCCGGAATTTTTTGGGTTGGCAGTGTTTTGATGACCTTTTCAAACTCTTCCTTTGTGATGGGTTTATTAAGTTGTTCTGCTTCACGTTGTGATAATTTGGGTAGGTGGTATGAGTCAAGGAATTTTTCCATTTCCCCTAGGTTTTCAAATTTGTTAGAGTACAGTCTTTCATACTATTCTGTTATGATGTTTCTGATTTCTGTTGCATCTGTGGTGACAACTCCCTTCTCATTTCTAATTTGGGTTATTTGTTTCCTTTCCTGCTTTTCTTTAGTAAGTTTAACCAGTGGTTTATCAATTTTGTTGATCTTTTCAAAAAACCAGCTTTTGGTCTTTTCAATTTTTTCAATTGTTTTCCTATTCTCTAATTCATTTAGCTCTGCTCTAATCTTTATGATCTCCTTTCTTCCAGTGCCCGAGGGGTTCCTCTGTTGTTCTCTTTCTACTTGTTCAAGCTGTAGAGTTAGTTCCTTGATTTGGTTCCTTTCTTCCTTCCCGATGTGTGCATTTATGGAGATAAACAGAACTCTGAGCACTGCTTTGACTGTATCACATAGGTTCTGGTAGGAAGTGTTTTGGTTCTCATTGGAATCCATGAATTTCTTTAATTGATCCCTGATTTCCTCTATAACCCATGTTTTTTTGAGCAAGATGTTGTTCAGTTTCCAAGAGTTCCACTTTCTATCTCTGTTTTTTCTGCTATTGATTTCAACTTTTATGGCTTTATGATCTGAGAATATGCTTTGCAATAATTCAAAGATATCGATTTTGTTGAGCACTGCATTATGGCCTATCATGTGGTCAATTCTGGAGAATGTTCCTTGTGCACTGGAGAAGAAGGTGTAGTTGTCTGCTGATGGGTGGAAAGTTCTGTATATATCAATGAGGTTTAGTTGGTTAATTGTGTCAATGAGGTCTTCTGTATCTTTAGTGAGCTTTTTTCTAGATGATCTGTCTAGTAATGAGAGTGGAGTGTTAAAGTCTCCCACTATTATTGTGGAGTCATCTAACTCTTTTTTGAGCATAGTCAGTGTTTCTTCGACATATTTCGGTGCTCTGACATTAGGTGCATAAATGTTTAATATAGTTAAGTCTTGCTTGTGTACTGAACCTTTGAGCAATAAATAGTGTCCATCTTTGTCCACGATGGTGGATTTGACATTAAAGTTGATTTTGTCTGAGATTAGAATTGCCACCCCTGCTCTTCTTTGTTCATTGTTAGCTTGATATATATTCTTCCATCCTTTAATTTTGAGTTTGTTCCTGTCTTTAGGTCTCAAGTGAGTTTCTTGTAGACAACATATGGATGGGTCGTGTCTTTTGACACTCGGAGTCTCTTTACTGGAGCATTCAGTCCATTCACATTCAATGTAATTATTGATAGGTATGTGTTCACTGCTGCCATTGTGACATGTTTATTTTTATGTTGATGTTCTCTCTGTTGTTCTTATTAGTCTGTTCTGAGACACTCTTTCTTGTGAGTTGATTTTTCACCTTTTTCAGAGCTGGTTTTATAGTTGTTGAGACTCGTGTGTTAGATTTCTTCAAATGGTATGATACATCTTTGTTGTGCTTTATAGCTGCCCCTATGAATCCCCTTAGTAAACTATTTATAAACCCAATTTTAATTACTACCAGTCTGGTCATCTTCCTCTCCATCTGGAATGACTATAACGACTGTAGTACATCCCTCTTTTATTATGATGACACCATAGTTTTCATGATGATTACTGGATTGCTTCTTTCCAAATCAAAGCTGTGATTTACTTTGGAGCCTTCCCTAAATGAGTATTGAGTAGTGTGTCGTTCTAAAATATAAAGTTAGTGGTTTCGTTCTTCTAAGCCAAAGGCAAGAACTTCTTTCAGTATTTCTTGTAGTTTGGGTTTGGTTTTTACAAAGTCTCTGAGTTTCTGTTTATCTGGAAATGTCTTAATTTCATTTTCGTGTTTGAAAGACAGTTTTGCAGGATATATAATTCTTGGTTGGAAGTTCTTCTCCTTCAAGACTTTGAATGTGTCATGCCACTGTCTCCGTGCCAGCATGGTTTCTGCTGAGAAATCTGACGAGAGCCTACAGGGTTTCCCTCTGAATGTTAGCTTTGCCTTGAGTCTTGCTGCCTTTAAGAGTTGCTGCTTGTGTTTCATTTTGTTAAGCTTGATTATAATATGTCTTGGAGTCTTTCTTTTGAGATCTATATTGGGTGGCGTACGATATGCATCTGAGATGTCTATATTCTCTTCCTTCATGATTTCTGGGAAGTTTTCTTTCAGCAGCTCAGCAACAATACTCTCTGTGTTCCCAGATGTCTCACCCTGTTCAGGGACTCCAAGTAATCGAAGGTTGTTCCTCTTAATAGAGTCCTACATGCTTCTTAATGTTTCTTCATTTTTCTTGTTTCTTTTTTCTGATTTCTGCTCATAGATCCTGGCATCAGTAGCTCTGTCTTCCAAGTCAGAAATTCTTTTTTCCATTTGTTCCATTCTGTTTTCTTGGGTTTGCATGGAAGTTTCTATGTCTTTGATTTTCTTCTTGATCTGTTGTATTTCGGAGTATTGGTGTTCCATCAGATTGAACAACTTGCTTAATTTTTCATTTTGTTCTGCTACATTTTGTATAAGGTCTAGAAGGGCCCTGTATATAATCAATTTGTATTCACTTCCTGATGCTTTCATAAAAGTTTCTTCATCTGGAAAACTCCTTGGTTGCTTTGTTTGGGAGCCTTCTGAAGCCATGAGTGATTGCTTGTATGCCACAATTGTCTGTTGCTTTTTGGGTCCCATGTGAGTATATAGAGGCTGGAAGAGGTACTGTGAGGATGGAATGCAAATGTTTCTCTAGGCTGTCTTCAAATTTAAAGCAAAAAGTATCTGACCAGTTCACAAGTCAGTTAGGTTTTCAGGTGTAGAGGTCTCTCTTCCCATCTGACAAAGTAAGCGCCACTGTATCCAACCCCTAATGATAACAAACTAGTTCAGAATACAGCACTGCTAGTGCCCTGGTGGCCTCTGCTGAGAGGGCCTAGCCTTATCCAACACTGCGTCGAGTACTTGTTTTGTGATAGAAAAGCGCTCCCTTGTGAGCAGGCTCTGGCTCCCAAGCTAAGAATTAGGTCCAGCTGTGGCCACCGTACCCAAGATGGCGTCCTCCACACAGGCAGCAGACAGGGGGGCTAAACGTGCCGAGAGGCAGTGATTCCTCTGCTTCTGTTGCAGGGCCCCAATGTAGGCAGTACTATGCAAAATCACTACTTTTCTGACGGAGAAGCGCTGTCCAGTTTGTAGGCATTGGCTCTCAGGCTAAGAACGAGGTCCCGCTAAAATCTCGGTACCAACATGGCGTCCCACACCCTGACCACAGAGTTCCGCACAAACTCCACTGAGACACCTACAAAACGAAAGGCTCAAAGTGGCTAGATTAACAGAGTCCCGAGCCTGGCTCTCAGAATATGGGAATTTCGCCTGCCTATCCCCCCAGCAGCGCGTCTGAGTCCAGCTGCAGGGCAAAGCCCTGCTCCGCCTGCCAGCCGAGACCGAGGAAAAAAAGTCAAAATGGTGCGTTTACCTTCCGTCCGTGAGAGCCGGGGCTAGTCAGGAGCGGGAGTCAGCGAAAGAGAGGAGAATTTTCACTGAGTGGTATGAAGTCCGAATTAACAGTTCTGTGCCGTGTCCTGAGGCTGATTAGGTGATCAGAAGGCTCTGTTTGATTGTCAATTCAGGTCTTGGTTTCCAGAGGGATAGAAGGAGATGTGGGCTTAGTCGGCCATCTTGACTCTGCCCCCCAAAATTCTCTCTCTGTATTTTCTGCTATCCCTCCCTGTTCAGGAACTCCAGTTTACTGGTAGATTGTTCCTCTTGATTGAGTCCCACATTCTTCTTAATGCTTCTTTGTTTTTCTTGATTTTTTTTATCTGATTTCTCCTCCTACAGTTGCTTTATCTTCAATCTCACTATTTCTACATTCCATTTCCTCAGTCCTACTCTTTTGTCTTTGCACTGAATTATCTGACTCCATAATTTTATTATTGAACTGCTGAATTTCAGACAGTTGATGTACTAGCAGTTCATGTAGTTAGTTTAATGTATCATTTTGTTCTGCTTCATGTTATTCAATCTCTAAAAGGGTTCTGTACGTAATTCTTTTCTCTTCTACCTCCGATAATTTCAGGGAGGCTTCTTCATCTGGGTATTTTTTAATTCTTTATTTTGGGAGTTTTTCAGAGACATGATGGTCTGCTTATTTAAATGGTTAGATATTAACTGTTGTCTTTGCACCATCAAAAAACTGTTCAGCTTTTCTGGTGTTTCACCAGTAGAAGTTATGTTGCAGTTCTAAGAAGGGAATGAGTAAAGGCACTGATAGACTTGGCTTCCAGCCACTACTGTGTTCTCTTAAGTGCAGCTGACTTAAGTATAGCTTCTCTGGTGAGAGAGACACTGTCCAGTCTCATGAGGCTGCTCAGCTTGGCAGCCAGCTTCAGCTGGTCCCTCAGCGGGTGGCAGGTCTGCTTCCTGGCTGACAAAGATGGAAATCTACTTGTGCCAACTCTCTGGAGTCATGCCAGTAGACACTATGGCAAAGCTCAGAGAAGGGACGAGAGAAGGGTGCCACCACACTCAGCTGGCAGCCACTGTCATGGTCTCTAGATACAATTCTCATAAAAACTGCTCTTCTGCTAGGAGAGGCACTGTCCAGCAGCAGCTAGTAGCAGCGTGACCCTCAGGGATGGCAGGCCCAGCCTCCTGGTTGCCAAATATGGCATCCTACTATGGAGTCTCTTGGGAGTGCCCATCAGCAGATGCTATGGCATGGCTCAGTGAAGGGAGGGGAAATGGCACCACCACACTCAGCCAACAGCCACTGCTGCATTCTCTACATACAGTTTTATACTAAGAGAGGTGCTGTCTAGCAGCAGCTGATTTCAGCTGGGCCCTCAGGTATGACATACCTTTCCTGCCAGCTGACATAGAAGGAGAACTACTTGTGGAGTTTCTCAGGGGCTGAGTCTGCAGATTCTATGACACGTCTCAAAGAAGGGAGGGGTAAGGTGCTACCACACTCAACTGCTAGCCACCACTACGTTCTCTAGGTATGATTGTCTTCAAAACAGCTTTTCTGCTGGGAGAGGCACTGTCCAAACAGGCACTATTGCTCAGCACGGCAGCCAGCCCCAGCTGGGCCCTCAGGCATGTCTGACTTCACTTCTCAGGTCACTAAGTTGGCACCTACCTGAGCAACCTCTCCAGTGTTGAGCCAGCAGAACCTGTGGTGCAGCTCAGAGAAGAGTGAGGGGATCGGCACTGGTACCCTAGACTGCCAGCTGCTGCTGGGTTCTCTGGATGTGACTGTCTTAAGCCTAGCCTCTCTGCTGCAAAAGACGATGTCTACTTAGGTGCTGTAGCTCACCATGGCAGCTAGCACCTGCCAAGCTCTCAGGCTCAATAGTCCCTATCCCAGTCTCCTGATTCACAAAGATGGCATCAATACCTGTGAGCCTCTCAGCTGCTGTGCCAGCAGAAGCAGAACTTTTTTTGCTACCATCTCACCTCCAAAAATGGTAGTTTTCCCCTTCCTTCTGCCCAGTCCAATCTCACAACTTTGCCTGAGCTTGATCTTGTGGCTCCCAGAATGTCCACTCTGCTCATTGAATTGTTTTCCTTGGCCTTAGTTCTCAGAGGGAATTGAGGAGCTGTATAACTAGTACACCATCTTGGCCCTGCTCCCAAATTTTTCTATTAAACGGCAAATTATTTTCTCCATGAGATGGATGTGTACCTTGTAAATTTCACATATTGCACAGAATTTTTGGCAAGTGGAACACTCATTTTTATAGTAAACTTTAATAATGTTTAAGAGTTGTAGAGTCGTGTAACTTTTCATGGCTATTTGTCAAGACTAATTTTTAAAAAACGTGATAGATACAGCCTCTACAGCTTCACAAATATGGCCACTGTGAGCTGTCAGAAAGAGGACATTGTTATTGGAAAACTCTTTAGTAGAGTGATTAAAATGACCTAAACAAAGCAAGTATTCTATAGCTCATGGATGAAGGGAACAAACAAAAACAGGGACTGAGATGGAGTTTCAAGTCTATGAGTGTTCGGTTTGGTGTTGTGTGTGCCTGTTTTGATTTTTCCCTTTTTCTGTCTCCTTCATCTGAAATATGTAGCAAAGAAAAATATAGACTACAAAAGCAAAACTTTCCAAATGCTGTGGTTTATTGAATTATGGCTTAAGATCTGAATTTACTTACTAAAAATCCATGCTCAGGATTTTTCATATTAACATCAGCCTAGACCTAAGAACAACTCTTGTTTTGTCCAGAGTGATAACTGCCTTACAACCAAATGCACATAACATCTGTCTGAAGAGAGAAAGGAGATCCGTAGCCAGTGGCATTGTCCAGCAACACTATCCACACTCAACCTCCAGACTCAGGGAAAGTCCTGGTCCCTACGTGAGTGGGCCCATGAGGCCAGCTCTGGACAATGACTCTGTATAGAAGTGGCAAATGCCATTTCCATGCCACAGTATTTTCATACCTCCAGAAACTTCCTTCTCTCTGGAAGAGTAACCAGGCACATTCTAGGAAAGCGTTACTCCATCATTCCAGATTGCAGGGTAAAACCAACATGAAACAGAGTCCTAGACAACTGGTAAAGAACAACTATTGTGTATAAGGAGTCAACACTTTTTGTTTGCATTCACTAAGAGTTGTTTTCATAGCACAACAAAGCTTATTCCAGCTGATACAAAAGAAATTTCCTTTTGAGCTGCTCAACATCAAAACTTCAGTTATTAGATGAATGAAATAATAAATTGATGGACAGATGAATGGATGGATGGATGGAGTATGGATTGCAGATGGAAGATGGGTGGATGGATGGATGGATACAATAGACATGGTTCTTTGTCTATAAATCTCAACCACAAATATTGTTATTTTTTCAGCATAAAAACTCAAAAAGGATGAGAATCTGTGAATGTTGTTAAAAAGAGAGGCCCATTAGAAACAAAGAAAGACTGATTCTCACTTCTAGCTTAAAGAAACTTGTTGCAAAGTGGGACCAAGATGACAGAGCAGTCAAATGTTTCCTGTGATCCCTCTAACAACAAAGTCCTAAAAGAACAAATGAATCAATTATATATGACATTCTAAAAGCCATGAACACATCAAAGGGAAAACTGAAAAAGCAAGCTAAGCAGCAAGGAAGGGAAAGTACATCCAGAAGTATCTATGACAGGCCATTACTGACCCATTGGAAATTGACTACAGCCAGCATTTGGAGGCAGGACAGACAAAGCAGTGGAGAGTATACCCGCACCTTCAGAACAGGTGAAAAGCAGCACATGATCATCTAAAGCTAAGTGTCTTGCATCTAACCTACAAGGTGGAGCCCTAAATCTTTCCTTCAGGATAAACTGCTTTTCCTTTCCCAGTACTTGCCTCCCCCTCTTCTGTGTACTGTGCCCAGCTCCAGAGTCTGAATCAATTATATTACAAAATATCTTTTTGACCATAAAGCTATGTAAAAGTATAAATCAATAACAGACAAAGCAAGGGAAAAAAATCAAGCACACAAAAACTTAACAACACCTTTCTCAAAAACTACTGGGTTACATAAGAGATCAAGGATGGGATAAAGACTTTCACAGATCTAATGAGAATGAAAATATATCCCACCAGAACCTCCGAGATACAGTAAAAGCAGTGGTCAGAGGTCAATTTATCTCAATAAATGCATACATTCAGAAATAAGAAAAGGCCAAAACCAAAGCACTAACCCTGAAACTTACACAGGTAGAAAGAGAGCAGCAAAAGAACCCCTCAGTGGCTAGAAGAAAGCAAATGCTAACAATTAGAGCAGAACCAAATGAATTAGAGAGTAGAAAGATGATTGTAAGTGATAACAAGACCAAAAGCTGATTCTCCAAAAAGATCAACAAAATCAACAAACAACTGGCCAAACTAACAAAAGAAAAACATGAGAGGAAGGATAGAACCCAATAAGAAATGAGATGGGTGATATCACAAGATACCCAACTGAAATTTAAAAGATCATAATAGAATACTATTAAAAAATTGTACTCTAACATATTTGAAAACCTAGAGGAAATGGACAGTTTCTAGGAACACACTAACTACCTAAATTAACACAAACATGGGTAGAACAACTAAATCAACCTATAACAAAAGATAATTTAAAAAACTTCTCCCCTCCAAAAAGCCCTTGCACTGACAGCTTCAGTGGAGAATTTTAGAGAATTGTTAATAAAGGTATTTCAGATCATAGAAAAGGATGGAATATTGCTACATTCTTTCATGAAGCCAGTTTAACCTTGATATCAAAATCAGGTAAAGACATCACAAAAAAAGGAAAATTTTAGGCCAATATCTCTTATAAACTTAGATGCAAAAATCAACGAGCAACAAAATTCTGGCCCATTGTTCTAGTCATCCAGTGCTGCTATAACAGAAATACTGTATAGAGTCCAAAGCCAGGATCTCAGAACCTGGCAGTTATGCTTCTGGTCTCACCAGCAGTGTGTCCGAGACCAGCCACTAGTCAAGTCCCAGTTCTGTGTGCCAGCCAAGATAGAGAAAAAAAAATCAAAATGGTGAATTACCTTTGGTCTGTGCAAGCCTGTGCTCGCCGAGAGTGGGGTCAGTGAAAAGCAGGAGGCTTTGCATTCAGTAGTATGAAGTCCAGATTAACAGCCCTATGCCGCATCCCAGGGCTCACTAGGTGTCCAGAAGGCTCCGTTTAACTGTCATTTCAGATCTTGGTTTCCAGAGGGATTTAGGGAGACGTGCGTTTAGTCTGCCATCTTGACTCTGCTGCTTGAAATTAGTGTTTGATAACCAGGTACGTGTGGATTCAGAAAAACATATGATCTACAGCTTTGGTAGTAGAATCATGACATGTAAAAGCAGTGTAGATGACAGCAGAACCAGTGAACCCCAATGCAGAGGATTATTTGTTTTCAACTGTCAATGTCAAACCTGGAAACTTCTTCAAGTAGACTCCTGTAATCATGGACCTGAGGACCAACAGTCTCAAGTGGGACACTACATGCTATATTCCACTCAAAAAAATCATTGCTTATGAGTATTTGGTGGCCAGTGGTCAAAGACATATTTGAATGACTTCTTCAGTTAAGATATGGACTCTGACCACATATACATAATATCAGATGGCACCAAGAAAGACTCCAGGATGATTCCAATGACAGGATTTACACAAAGAGCAACCACTGATTCAGACCTGAAAGAAATATATGTCTTATCTGGACTTAGCAAAGACAAGAAAAAGAGGGAAGAGACTCCGAAATACATTCTGGATTTATGACATTGTGATAATACTTGGTCTTACGTGTCTAAGAATGATCAAGCTATAAAGGAAAATCCACGTAAAAGTATTTAGGAGGATGACCCATGTCCAATATTTGCCTGTCAGCTTATCTATGATGAGTTACACAAGGTTCAGTATTTATCTGGTAGGAATCCAAGAAAATCCTGTTCCCCAAGAATGACATTAGATGTTATCTAGTCAGTGAAGTTGTATAGGTCATCAAAAGATTACTTATTGAGGCACCATTTGAAGAAAAGTCTTAAACGGATCCCCTTAGCACTCTGAAATATTTACAAAATAATCTTTATATAACTGCATCAGTCAGACCCAGAAGAGACAAGAGTTTCAACTGCAGGTATCAGCTCTGTTCAAATCTGGTTCAGACTTTACAGTTACAGGCTTTTCAGATGTGTGTCATATCTATGCTCAGAGAACTCAGCTCTTTGACACCTTAGTAAATTTCTTTCCTGACAGCATGACCCTTCCTAAAAGTAACATAGTAGATGTCATCACACTATAACTGAAGACTCAGTGGATACAGCAAAGAGAAATAGAAGTCTGCTTCCAGTATTTTGGATTTCACTGATCTTGGCTAGCAATTAGGCTGCAGTGATTGGGCACGCCAGAGTTTTGAAGGGATCTTTACCACCACAGGCTTTATGCCTTTCCCTCCTCCACACCCAGCTGTAGCCCAATTCTTCCCACCCATTCCTCAATTAGGCTAGTAAAGTGAAATTGGTATATTTCCATTTAAGTAAACACATACGACTAAATATAAAATGTCTTAGTATCAATATTTCTAACACCGTCTGTCCATGTAAAACCCCTAGAGAATGCAGGAGCCTCAGGCTGGTATTTGAAGCCATAAGATTTCTCATAATTCCAAGACCCAAAAAATAATGAGCCCTTTCATGAATGATGTAGCTGTGCTTTCTGAACATCAGGAAAACCAGAGGTACTTCATCTTCCTCAGCAAGGAAGTACAGGAACGGAGGCTTCCAAGCCTCAGTTTCCCTTCTAACTCAGTATTTCTGCTTTCCAAGGAGGGTGATTGGATACCTGGCTGGCACAATGCTTTCACGCTCAGGAAAGTTACTTCTAAAAGGAGTAGGGGCTGCTTTGGGTCCACAGTAATGGGCACGGTACTTACCTAAGCTGGCCCCAAGGGGCGAGGCAGTGAGAAGGTGCCACCTTGTGCTGGATGTAGACTTTGAGATCCCTCTAGGTTGCTGCAACTTCTGGTAAGCCTGTGACTAGTCTTTCAGTGAGTGATATATTCATCTTGGGAAACATTTTCCTTCTTATAACAGTTTATAAGGAGTGACTTTTAAACATATTTCTTGTCTTTTGTTGTTGTTAGCACACTAACTGGCTCTCAAACACAGAACCTCACAGCCTCACAATAGCTTCAGGAGGCAGCATGAGTGATGCTGTCATGGAGAGTCTAGTGACACCAGATGGGAGACGAAGAAGTTCACCCAAATGTTCTTGGCTGGTGACAGCCAGAAGTGGGTGTGGGTTGGTGGTTCAGCTCCCAGATCTAGCAGTCTCTTCCTGCTCACTGTGTGGTGCCATCCACGGTAATGATTTGGCTTTGCTGTGATTAACAGAATCCAGAGCCACTGGCAAGTCCCACCATGTACACCTGGAGGGAACCTGGGGGAAGCCAGTTCCCACCCAACATCTGGCTTAATTGTAAAGGATCTCTGAAGAAATGGGAGCCACTGGGCAGTGAAGCAGGTCCTGATACACACAGGATTCCAGACCCCCTAGGAACCTATGAGTGTCCTTCTCTCATGGCTGCCCTGTCTTTCCCTTACAGACCAGGCCATGAGGTTTGCCCAGAACTCCCTCACACCTAAGGCTCTGGGGTCTCTGACCATCAATCCTAGGCTGTTAGTGTAGTACCTAGCAGAAAACAAAAAACTAAACTTGCTGCCATCAAGTCAATTCCAACTCATAGCGACCGTATAAGGACAGAGTAGAACTGTCACACAGGGTTTCTGAGTCTGTAAATCTTTACAAAACCAGACTGCTGCATCTTTATTCTATAGAGCAGCTTGTGGGTTCAAATGCCAACCTTTCAATTATTAGCGGAGCACTTAACCACTGTGCAACCTGGGCTTCTCATAGAAAAGGTTCTTTAGAAAAGTGTTACGTAAGTAACCCACATCTCTTTAAAAAATTGCAGAGAAGCAAAACCGAAGTGTTTAAAAAAATCTATGACCTCACTTGACTGGGATAGATACCACTAAGGTTTCAATGTGTTCCTTTCCAGTGTTCATTTCCAGCTGGATTACATCTATAGAGACACATGGTTTAAAAAAAAAATAAATTCATTCTCTATTTTTCTTACTCAGCAATTCGTTTTTAATTGACACCTGAATATACTGCAAAAGTATAAAACAATGTAAAAATAAGTGGAGTCCACTTACTTGTGACCCTTACATTTGTCAGTTCTCCTATGGACTGTGGTTTCCATGTGTGTGCTCTAGTAAACAATACTGTAGTGAACATCTTCATACAAGCCAGCAGCATACATACATTTCTCTAGAGTGAACACAGAGAAGTGTGACTGCTGGTCAAAGCACACGAGTATTTTTAATTTTAATAGAGACTTCCAAATTGTTCTCAAAATAGCCATGATTTATTTTCCCATGATTGGAATAGCCATTTTCCCACACCCACTAACACTTGCTAACATCTGCTAATACCATCAAGCGTTCTAATGTTTGCCAACCTACCAGATGAAAAATCTTATCTATGCTTGCTTTCGTTTGGACTTCCCAGAATACTGGTGATGTTTACATTGGCTCCTATGTTTCCTCCACTGTGAGTAACCTGGTTATACCCTCTGTGCCTTGTGTTGTTTGTCTTTTTAAGTGATTTTAGAACTCTCTATTCTTTTATTAAGCCCTTATGTGTTACATGTATTGCAAATGTTTTTCTACTTGTTAAATGTCTTTTGCTTTGCTTATGATGTTTTATATCCTAGCTTTTAAATTTTTTTTTACATAATCAAAGCTTTCAATCCTTTTTGTAATAATTTTTGTGTGTTTCATTTTATTTACATTAGTGTTAGATGCATGCTATAATTTTGGAGCTTACATTTCCTTCTCAATAAGTTCCAATAATAATAACAATTATATGTTGAAAGATCTAATTTTTTCCTCAAGGATAATGAAGTCTCCCCAAACCCTTTATTGCATATCTCAAAATTTCCCATATATTTAAAAGGGTATTTTTGTCATATGATAAGTTTTTCTACTTTCATAGTTAGTTTTGGGACTCTCAACAGTATTCCGCTTACCTATACCAATACCTCACTACTTCAACCACTATAGATTTATAGTCTATTTTGATATCTGGTGGCGTAGTGGTTAAGTGCTACAGCTGCTAACCAAAAGGTCAGTAGTTCAAATCTGCCAAGAACTCCTTGGAAACTCTATGGAACAGTTCTACTCTGTCCAATAGGGTTGTTGTGAGTTGGAATCAACTTGAGAGCACTGGGTTTGGTTTGGTAGGAAAGTATCTCCTCACTGTTATTTTTAAGAGTCTCCCTGGCTCTTCTTGGACATTCTTTCCATCTACATGGGCTTTAGAATTTCTCATTGATCCATTTATAAATGCAGTACTCTCTTATATCTCTCTAAGTGTATTGTTTCTATATATGCTAGTGTTCTGTTTCTTCCACTGCTATTTCCATCTGTTACGTCTAATGCCTGTCTCTTAAGGTGCTGATTTGCTTATTAATGTATTTGAAAATCTTTTTTACCTGCCTGTTTTCTTATCTTAGCCTGTCACTGGGGATTAAGATAGAGGTGCCAAATATGGTTGAGATGAAGACATTACCTTCCTCCCCATTTCTTCTAGATGTCCGAAACTCAGTACTCTGCCTGTTCCACTGGCTCCACTGCCATCCCATTTGCTGAGACTCTTGTCCAGAGTCTTGAAACTAGCAAGTTAGGAGGAAGACGCTGGGCAGCCTCAGCTTCCGGATCTAGCTTCCTAAACAAATTACCCTGACCTCTCTTGTTTCTTTATACCCATGGTCTCCCAGCTTGAAATGTCTAACTTTGACCACATCTGAACTCTTGTCCCAGCCAGGGAACAGTGCTGTTTCTCATAGATCTGATCCTCTTTGATCTCTCTCCCTCTAGGAAATTCATCAGAGTTTTTGACCAAATAACATTCTCCCACACTGACAGGTTCCTTATCTACCATTTTATCAAGTATTGAACGATCCAGTTTTCTCATCACACTTCCAAAATAATAGCCCTTAATATAATTATTCTAAATCACTTCGAAGAATCCCAGGTGTGTCTTTTCTAAAATAGAGTAAATAGGACTGGATGCACATTGCTTCTAATTTTCACTATTATAAATAATTGCAATAATTATCACTATATACATATTCTAGATCATTTGTTATTTCACATAATAAATTCCTAGAAGATTTACTGGGTCATAGCCTATGACCATTTGTAATGCTTTTGTTAGATACTCCCAATTCATCATCCAAAATAGTAACATTCATTTACATTCCTACCATGTGTAGAGAGAATCCATCTCTCGCATCTTCACCATCCAATTAAGACAATCCTTGTTACTTGATTTTCTTTTTCCCTACCTGGTATATCATACTTTGGAATCTAATAAAAGACTTCTCATCTCTTATCCAGAATTCGTCCATCAGCCTTGCAATGATTTTGTCTGATTAATGTTTTCAACACTGGGTTCTGTTGTAAAATGATCTCTGAAGAGATGACTGTGCATGAACACCCATGACTATGCTCTTCCTCTGGTTTCTGCCATATTTCCAGCTTGACTTGAAACACCAGCTATGTCTCTCTGAAACTTCAAGCCTCAGGAGCCTGGAGAGACCATCTAGCTAGCAGCCTCTCTCTATCTATCTATGATATTGATGTAATGGCAAAATGTAGCTCAGAAATACAAATCAGATATGGTTAGGAGAACTAAAGTGAAAGAAATGCAACATAATCCAGGATGATTTAAAAAAAAAAATCCTCATAAAGGAATTGTCTTGTCAAGAGCTCAGTGTTCACCATGAGTCAGCTTTTGCGACTGATAGTCTGTTTACCTACATTAACTTACTAAAGTCCCAACTACTCTATCAAGTAGGCAGTAATATCATCAGTCTAAGGTTAAGACAATCAAGAACTTACATGACTCATGTGATGGTTAAGATTGTGTATCAACTTGGTTGGGCCATGATTCTCAGTGTTTGTATGTGATCACCCCCATGATGTGGTCTGCTGTGAGTAGCTAAGCAGTTGAAAGGGAGGTTCCTTAGGTGTGTAGCCTGCATCAGAATGTAAGTGGCCATTTGGTCTTTTGCCCTCTTTGGATCCTCCAGCTGCCTCCTGTTGATCTGACCTCTGGTCTTGGCACTTGAACTAGAACCTTACCTGGTGATCCTGGGATTCAACAATCTTCACAACTTGTGAGCAACAGCCCTGCTCTCCAACCTGTTGATCTGGAGTTCAGCACCCCATGCAGCTATGTGATCAGGAGAAACCTCTAAAATGATCTGCAGACTTGGGACATTCCATCACACACAATTGCATGGGTTGTATCTTTGATATAAATCTGTGTGTGTGTAGACTTTTTTTTCCTTCTTTAGAGAACCCAGACAAGACAACTTGCCTGGAGCAGATACAGTATTTACATACAAGTTTAGCTACCTGCAAAGCCTGAATCACTATGTAGATTGCTAAAGAGGTCCTGACATAAACCTACTTTGATCACAATCCTCAACACAGATTGCCCCCACAAACATAAACCCTAATGAAGGTGTTAGAAACAATTGCTTCTGACTCATAGTGACCCTATAGACAGAATATAACTGCACCATAGAGTTTCCAAGAAATGGCTTGTAGATTTCAACTGCTGACTTTTGATTAGCAGCCATAGCACTTAGCTACTACATCACTAGGATTTCCAAACACAATAAGTGCTAAACCAGTGTATTTTTTTTATTTGGCACATGTAGCAGTCGTCATTTGCCAATGAGTTGGCTCCAACTCCTGGAGAGCCCTGTATAACATAATGAAATGCTGCCTAGTCCTGTGCCATCTTCATGATTCACGCTATGCTTGAATCCATTATTGCAATCACTGTGTATTTTGAGTACCTTCCAACCTAGGGGGCTCATCTTCCAGCACTGTATTGGGCAGTGTTCTCTTGTGACTCATCAGGTTTCTACTGGCTGGCTTTCAGAAACAGATCTCTGGGCTTTTCTTCCTAGTCTGTCTTAGTCTGAAGGCTACACTGAAACTCATCCACCATGGATGACCCTGCCAGTATTTGAAATACCAGTGGCATGGCTTCCAACATCATAACAACATGTAAGCCACTACAGTATGACAGATGACAAATAGGTGGCAGAACATGTGGAAAGCCTTCAGTATGGACTGTACCTCGACATCAAGAAAACAAAAATCCTCACAACTGGACCAGTAAGCAAAATTGTGGTAAATGGAGAAGAATTGAGATTGTCAAAGATTTCCTTTTACTTGGATCCACAGTCAACGCCCAGGGAAGCAGCAGTCAAGAAATCAAAAGATACACTGCACTGGGAAAATCTGTTGCAAAGGACCTCTTCAAAATATTGAAAAGTAAAAATGTCACCCTGAAGACTAAGGTACACCTGACCCAACCCATGGTATTTTCAACCATATCATATGCATGTGAAAGCTGGACAATGAATAAGGAAGGAGGAAGAAGAATTGATGACTTTGAATTGTAGAGAAGAATATTGAATATACCATGGACTACCAAAAGAACAAACAGATCTGTTCTGGAAGAGTACTCCAGAGTGCTTATTGGAAGCAAAGTTGGCAAGACTGTGTCTCATAAACTTTGAACATGCTGTCAGGAGGGATCAATCCCTAGAGAAGGACATTGTGATTGGTAGAGAGTAAGGTCAGAGAAAAAGAGTAAGACCCTGAACAAGATGGATTGACAGTGGCTGCAACAATGGGCTTAAGCATCAAAATATAGCACAAGACAGGGCAGTATTTCATTCTGTCGTATATAGGGTCACTATGAGTCAGAAGTGACTCAATGGCACCTAACAACAAGTGGGGTAAGCTATTGATAATACTGAAGGGATATGTTTTAGTCAGCTAGGGCTGTTCTAACAGAAATACCAGAGTGGATGGCTTCAACAAAGGAAAGTTTAAGCTTACACGAGTTCAAATTCAGGACGTCTGCTCTAGAGGAAGGCCTTCCCCCTTGTCAGCTCTAAAGGAAAGTCCGGTATTGTATCAGTCTTTGTCCAGGGAGCATCTTGATGAAAGGACCTCGTGTCTGAAAGACGCACTCTTTTCCCAGGGCAGCTTTCCTGGTGGTGTGAGGTTCCCAATTCTCAGCCTGCTTCTCTTTCCTTTTATTAAGGGTGAGGCAAGTCATACTTCAGGGAAACTCCCTTTACAGTGCAGCAGGGAGGTGATCTTATAAATGGATTTATAGTACCACCCTAATCCTTTAACATACAGCATAGGAAAACCACAAAATGGAGGACAGCCACAAGACATGGGGAATCATGGCCCAGCCACGTGGCTAGACATATTTGGGGGGACACAATTCAATCCATGACAGGATATATATTTACTGGGGAAGAATTATGAATTCCAAACTCCAGGACTGGTCTCTGGAAAACAGAAGCTCCCCTCCCTCCTGTGGAAAGGGAGAAAAGAGCTCTGTAATTGGAAACATTAGGACTTCCATGGTCAAGTAGGCATGGCCAGTGGTGAGTAGGCAAGAACTAGGGGCATCAATTCCAGGCAAGGTTAAGACACATGTGCTTTAGGGACCTCATGAGAAAGGAGATTGTTAGGAAGCAGCACTTAACCTGAAGAACTCAATAAGGCTGTCTGTAAACACTATTCAAGTGCAGGGTTGCTCTCTGACATCCAAGTAGTAGTCCACATATCAAAGAGCTGATGCTTTCAGGGAGGCAGCCAGACACCCAGTACAGAATGAAACAACAACCACAATGAAGCTTCAGAGTCAGAATGCCAGTTCAAATTCTGCCAGCTATTAACTAGTTATCTTTGTTCAACTTACTCAATGTCTGTAAACCTTAGCTTTCTCATCTTGAAATAGAGGATTTCACTTAGAATGGACAGAAGTGTAGAGCATTGTGAATGGATGACTTATGATGAGGTTTGCTGCCTTACCTAGGGCTAGGAAAGGAAAGAATCTATACGAAGACCCACAGGAACACATTGTTAGTTACAAATGCTCTGTCATTTCACATTTGCAACTAACAAGAACATAGGAAAATACATCTGGGAGTCCAGCCTAGAGAGCTTATGAAGACTGTCAATTAAGTTTGAGAATTTATCCTAGAAAAAGGCTTACACTGGAAATGGGGTACCCACAACTACTCAACTGTAAAACCAAACTGTCCCTTTAACGTGGAGCACTCCTTTGAAAGGACAGAGAAACTGGATCTGGGATCCAGGGACCACGCTTTCAGAGGACATCCAGACTAATTGGCATACCCAAGGTTTTTCTCTCTTCCTCTGTTAGGATAATGTTCCACATGCCATTTGATTGAGTCTGGGGTCTTAAAAGCTAGCAAGAAGCTACCTAAATAGAACCAAATGGTCTCAATCCACCTGGACCCGAGGTAAATGGTGGATATCGAGGAAAGAAGGAAAATATCAGCCCACCAGATGCAATGGCCATATGAGCCACAGTCTGCTTCAGCATGAGACCAGAAGAACTAGATGGTGCCTGGCCACCACCAATGACAGCCCAGATGGAGTACATGGAACAGAGCCCCAGACATAGCAGGTGATGGAGTAGAGGGCACAGCTAGAACTCTACCAAAAGATCACATCTGATGGTCGTTCTGAATGGAGGGCCCCCTGGGAGCATGGTCTCCAGACTCTCTAACCCCAAATTGCTTCCAACTCCAGGCCAGCTCCCCAGACAAAGACTGAACTGGACTGAAAAAGCATTAGAGTGAGGCTGGCAGTGAACAAACTTTTTTTTTAATTAGATAAAAAAAATGAAACTGTACATACTCTGTGCTTACAATACTGGGTTAAGAGAGGAGGAGTACACAAGTTGTGGCGAAGTCCCGTTAATATTGACCTTCTTACTAATGTGTATTGTCACCAATTTCACCCTACCAAATTTCTAACAACTATCTAATCTAAACCCTCGCCCCTTGCCTTCCCGCACTCCCACCTTCTCCACCTTTGTAGCCGTCAAAGAGTCTTTTCTATTATGTATGAGTATGCTTTTAAGTTTTTATTGTAGCGGTCTCATATAATAATTGTCCTTCTGTCGCTGACTAGTTTCACTCAACATAATGTCCTCCAGTTGAGACCAAATTGAGAGATGTTTCCTGCTATCATCATTGTTCTTTATCAGTGTATAATACTCCATGGAGTATATATACCAAAGTTTATCCATCCATTCTTCTGTTGTGGCATCTGGGTTGATTCCAACTTTTTGCTATCATTGACTGTGCTGCAATGAACATTAGTGTGCATGTAGCAGTTGGTGTGAATGGCCTTGATTTTCTAGGATATATTCTGAACAGAGGAATTTCTAGGTCAAATGGTATATCTATATCCATTATTTTAAGGTAACACCAAATTGCTTTCCAAAGAGGTTGCACCATTCTGCAATCCCACCAACAGTGAAGGAGAGTTTCAATCTCTTCACAGCCTCTCCAACATTTATTGTTTTGCATTTTTTGGATCATGGCCAATCTTGTTGCGGTGAGGTGATATCTCATTGTCATTTTGATTTGCATTTCTTTAATAATTAATGATCATGAACATGTCTGCATGTGTTTTTTGGCTGCCTGGATCTCCTCTTTAGAGAAGTGTCTGTCCATCTCCTTTGCCTATCGCTTAATTGGATGATTTGTCTTTTTCTTATTGATATTTTGTAGATTCTTATAGATTCTGGAGATAGGTGTCAGTCTGACATAGAGTTGCCAAATATTTTTTCCCATTCTGTAGGTGGTCTTTTAATTCTTTTGATGAAGTCTTTGGATGAGCAAGTGTTTGATTCTTATTTATTCCCATTTATCAATTTTCTCTTCTGATGAATGTGTTTTGTTTGTCAGATTTTGAAGTCTGTCTATATTGCATATTAAAAATTCCATTGTTGACTCTATCTTATCTTGGATAAACTTTATCATTTTAGCTTTTATATTCAGGTCTTTTATCCAATTTGAGTTGATTTTTGTATAAGGTGTGAGATATGGATCTTGTTTCAATTTTTTGAAGATGGAAATCCAATTATGCCAGCACCATTTGTTAAAGAGACTGTTCTTACCCCAGTTTAAAATCTTAGGGTCTTTGTTGCGTATCAGTTGTTCATAGGCGGACGGTGGCATCTCTGGGGTCTCTACTCTGTTCCATTGGTCTATATGTCTCCTTTTGTACCAATACCAGGCTGTTTTGACTACTGTGGCAGTGTAATAGGTTTTAAAGTCAGGTAGTGAGAGGCCTCCCAGCATGTTCTTCTTTTTCAGTAGTGCTTTACTTATTCAGGGTTTCTTCCCTTTTCAAATAAAGCTGATAATTTGTTTCTCCATCTCATTAAAAAATGTCGCTGGAATTTGTATTGGGATTGCATTATATAAGTAGAGTACTTTGGCCAAAATAGACATTTTCACAATATTGAGTCTTCCTATACATGAGCAGGGCAGATTACTCCCTCTAGTTTCTTGTAGCAATGTCTTGTAGTTTTTTCTGTAAAGATCTCTTATTTCTCTAGTTAGATTTATTCCTAGGTATTTTATCTTCTCGGGGGCTATAGTAAATGGAATTGATTTGGTAATTTCTTCATTAATAATTTCATTGTTGGTATAAAGGAATCCTACTGATTTAGTTATGTTTATCTTGTATCCTGATACTTTGCCAAATTCTTCTATTAGCTCTAATAGTTTACTTATGGATTTCTTTGGATTCTCTGTATAAACAATCATATCGTCCGCAAAGAGGGAAATCTTTACTTCTTCAGTGCCAATACGGATGCATTTTATTTCTTTGTCCTGTCTAATTGCTCTGGCTAGAACTTCTAGCACAATGTTGAATAGAAGTGGTGAGAGCGGGCATCCTTGTCTAGTTTCTATTCTGAAAGGGAATTCTTTCAGTCTTTCACCATTCAGGATGATGAAAGCAGCTGGCTTTGCATAAATGCAATTGATTATATTGAGGAATTTCCCTTTTATTCCTATTTTTCTGAGAGTTTTAAGCATGAATGGATGTTGAACTTTGTCAAATGCCTTTTCTGCATCAATTGACAAAATCAGGTGGTTTTTATCTTTTGTATTAGTTATATGGTTGATTACATTAATTGTTTTTCTGATGTTGAACCAGCCTTGCATCTCTGGAATGAAACCAATTTGATCATGATGAATGATTGTTTTTATATGATATTGAATTCTATTGGCTAGAACAAACTTTTAAACACATACATGCGGTTGTCTGAGAGGCTCCTCACTAGAGCCAAGATGACTGAGTAAGGAGGTCCAGACTTTGGTCAAAAGGTCACATGAAGTTCTGAACAAAAGGAGAGGCATGCTGTCACACTGGAAAAGAGATTAGAATAGCAGTGAAAGTTCTGGGTCTCACGTGGCAACATTATACAGAGTATAAAATACATTTTTTTTAAAGTTCTAAATACTTCATTGCTGAATATCACTATGGTCACCTTCAAAATACTCCCCTTGGAAATCTGTGTACTGATGCCAGCACCTACTCTACCCTTTGAAGCAATTTTGGAACTCTTTTTCTAGAATGGCCATCAGAGCTACCACCATGTTACCTTTGATGTCCTTAATGTCATCAAAATGTCTTCCTTTCAATATTTTCTTTATCTTCAGGTAAAGAAAAAAGTCACTGGGGGCCAGATCAGGTGAGCAGGGAAGGTTTTCCAATGCAGTTGTTTGTTTATTGGCTAAAAACTTCTGTACAGACAACTATATAATTAAGTGCATGAACTTGCCACCATGTCACCATGTGCAGTGGCCATTCCAGAAAGAGTTCCAAAATTGCTTTGAAGGGTGGACTGGGCACCAGAGTCAGTAAATAGCTTCCCAAGGGGAGTACTTGGAAGTTCAGCAATTAGGTATGCAGCACATAGAACAATTAAGTTTGCAGACTTGTCGGACCTCATATGCCAAGCATTTCCATGCCACTCTTCCAAACTGGTGAGCTTGTTCTGGCTACCATCACTCTTCTAATGTCACTTGAAGCTGGTCAAACCTTGGAGGGCACTGCTGGCCCTTGGGGTACAGACTTCATGGTGTCACCTGTGATGACAGATAAGAGGTCTCCAAGGAGATGGAAGGATCCCACTGACTCCAGACCCTGTCCTCCCTCCTGGCTGGAGGATAATGAGAAGCCCCTGGGTGGAAGATGTTCTGTTTCTCCTGCAAGTTCCAAGAGACCCTTTTTCCAATCTCCCATGAAGCAAGTGTACCTCCTTCCCCCCATCCCATTTCAGTCCAAGGAAATGCTGGTCAGTTCTTTCTGTGAGAGCAGAAGGGAAAACCCTATCACCTCCACACACAGCAAACAACACCAGCTACTTAAACAGCAGTCTCCTCTAGACTGGACAGCTATGTCCTCATGCCCTAAGGATTTCCAGCACTGAGGGAGCTGGAAATTGCAGGTGAAAAGATTCATATAGGACTTTACAGTTTCCAAAACTGCTTAGCAGATATCTTAGCCTGTCTTGGTCCTCACAGTCCTATGACCCTTCATACGCCAGCATTTTCATCCCCAATCTGCAGATGAAAATACCAAGGCTCAGAGAAAGTAAGTAGCATGCCAAGTATTAGCACCTAGACTTCCATCAGGCCTTCTGAACTAGGCTCAGGACTCCATGACCTGCTGAGCTGCCTTAAGGAGCAGTGCTTATTCTGCTTATTACATGGCTTGAGAAGATGGAGTACCTGTCAGAGCAAGAAGGCCTCACTCCCACGCCCACCTCTTAAGAATGTCCTTCCCAGATTCTCATAATGTCCCTCTTCTACCAAAGTAGGTACTCACCTCTAAAGGTCCCCCTGTGGTGCAAATGGTTGCACTTGGCTGCTAACTAAACGGTAGAGGTTCAAGTCCTCCCAGAGGCACCTTGGAAGAAAGGCCTGGTCAAACACTTAAAGATCAGCTACTAAAAACCTTATGGAGCACAATTCTACTCTGTGTGCATAAAGTAGCCATGAATCAGAACCAACTCAACAGCAACTGGTTGCTTACTTCTGAGGATATGATGAGTGTGGACCTGCAGCAAGCATTCACAGTCTCAGCCATTCACCGTAGTGGGGAGTAGGGGGAGGTAGATAAATAATACCTCCCAGCACGGTGGTACAGAGTTATAAATACAATACTGATAAACTCCAATGTCATACCTCTCAGAGTGAGCCTGTATCAATAATAGCCATTATTAGCCCATCAAACACGCATAACACTTTCTTTAGAGGATAAAGGACAATGCCATCAGTTGGACAGAGCATTGGCCTGAACTTAAGAAAATGCTCTGTACAAGTCTCAGTGCCTCATGACTAATAAACTGAAAATGACACACTGACAGGATCTTAGTCAACCTCCCACTTGTATGACTCTCTGCTCACTCCTAGGCCACTTAAGCTGAGGAAGAGGAACTATTATGAACAGCCAGGAGCAAATTTACCAACAGCCTGTTCATTTTTCAGCAGCCAACAAGATGTTTGGCATTTCTCACTAAAATCTACAATTTAATGTCAGTGGAGCCTGGGTGGCTTTAGGTCCAAGAAGACATCATTGATTTGGGTACATGAAAAATTCACTTGCAAGCACAGCATTTTTTGGTATTTTCTGACACACATCAGGAAATGACTCAACTTCCTCCAGGAACCAGGTGGTCACAGCTGGGAAGGATATAACTTTATTTGCCAAGATCAGGGGAACTAGCCAGTTGCTCCACAACCTATACCCCTAATCATAATACCTACCCCTAATCTGGCTCACAAGGACCCAGGGCTGAAAGAGGAGTTTCCGGAGCTTTAGTAAACCTTCTAGCACATTAAATGAAAATAGACTCACATAGCCTACATATTCTAGAAAGAAACCGTAAAGGTTTTACACAAAATACCAAGGGTCACATGGCCTCAGACATCTCCAAAGTCATGCTGGAAGCTAGAAGACAGAACAAAGGTCTCCTCAACTCTGAGGATAAGTTACTATTTGATCGAGAATTCTGTATCAGCCAATCAATTATGTATGAGGGTAGAATACAGATATTTTCAGATGGCACTTGGCAAGGTTTCAGAAACTGCTTCCCTTCTCTCTTTCTCACAAAGCTACTGGATTCTAGGTTTCACCAAACTGATGGAATGAACCAAAGAACACAGAGAAGTGCCCTCCAAGAAGAAAAGAATCCAGCACAAGAGAGAATGGGATCCCAAGTGGAGGTCCCAGTGGCAGCTGTGTGCCAGTCCAGATTAGAGGAGTCAGCACAAGGAAAGTCTTCTACAAGGGGAAGGAGATAAAGGAAAATCATGTGAATACCATAATTTAAATAACTGGGGAAGACTTTGATGATAAATTAGTGATCTATATTTGATAAGCACACATAAAAAATCATTATTAACGCCAGGGAAAACAAAAAGTCATGTTGGGGAAAAAAGCAAGAAGGGACACATAGACCAATGGAATAGAGTTGAGACCCCAGAGATTCCTCCAACCTCTTATGAACAGTTGATATTTGACAAAGGCTCTAAATTGTAAACCGGGGTAAAAACAGTTTCTTTAACATATGGAGCTGGCAAAATTAGATACCCATTAGCAAAAAACTGAAACAAAACCCATATATCACACCTTATACAAAAAGTAACTAAAAATGGATCAAAGACCTAAATATCAAACCTAAAACAATAAAGGTCATGCAAAAAAAATAGGATCAACAGTGGAAGTTCTATTACACAATTTAGACAGAATTCAAAAAACGACAAAGCACAATCAACAGCAGAGAAAACAGATATATGTGAACCACTAAGAAACACTTTTGCTCATCCAAAGAATTAGAAGACCACCTACACAATAGGAAAAGATATTCCACAACTACATGGCAGACTAATATCTGATCTCCATAATGCACAAGGTACTACAAGGTATCAACAAGAAAAAGGTAAATAATCCAGTTAAGTGATGGGCAAAGGGAATGGATAGACACTTTACCAAAGAGGACACCAGACAGACAAAAGACACATGAGGAAATACAATCATTAGCTATCAGAGAAATCCAAGTCAAAACTACAATGAGAAGCCATTTGACCCCAACAAGGTTGGTCATGATACAAAAATACAAAACAACAAATGCTGGAAAGGCTGTGGAGAGATGGGAACTCTCCTATACTGCTGGTGGGATTGCAAAATAGTACAACCTCTTTGGAACACAATTTGGCACTTCCTTAAAAAGCTGAAAATGGATATACCGTTTGATCTAGTAATCTCACTGCTTGGAATACACCCTACAGAAGCAAAAGCGACACGAACAGATACATGCACATGAATGTTTATTGCAGCACAGTCCACAAAAGCAAAAAGATAGAATCAATCTTGGTGCCCATCAACAGAGGAATGGATAAGCAAACTATGGTACATATACTCAGTGGAACACTATGCAATGATAAGAAACAATGATAACTTTAGGGAGCATCTCATAACTTGGTTTCAACCGGAAGACATTATGCTTAGTGAAATCAGCAGTAAAACAACAAATATTGTATGAGATCCCTGCTATAAGGAGTTAAAAATAGACTCAGGTACAGAAGAAAAGACTCTTTGATGGCTACAAGAGTGGTGAGGGAGGGAGAAGGTTGGTCATAGATTAGATAGTTGATAGAAATTTGGTTAGGTGAAAGCAGTGACAGCACATCGTAGAAAGCAGATCAGCTTACCTGGACTTCACCATAAACTGAAAGCTCTTCTAATCTCAACTGAGTATTGCAAGGATAGAGTAGCAGGGGTGGCAGACTAGGGACCATGCTTTCAGGGGACATTGAGGCCAACTGGCATAACTAGCCTACTGCCAAGAGAGTCTTCTGCACCCCATATTGGTGAGTGGCATCTGGGGTTTTAAAAGCTAGCAAGCTGCCATCTGAGGTATACAAAATGGTCCCAACTCATCTGGAATAGATGATCAACAACAACAAAGATACAAGGAAAAAAGGGCTCAGGAGACTGAAGGACCTGTGTGAATGGGAGACTGCATCAGCACGTGACCAGAAGACCCAGACAGTGCCTGACCACCACCGAAGACAGCCGTGATGGGGCATATAATGTTTAGTCCTTGTGGCAACAAGAGGCAAAGAGGGGTGCAGCCCATGAACTCTACTAAAAGACCACAGTTGATGGTCCAATGGCCTGGGGGATCTCTTGGGAGCATGGTCCCTACACTTGCTGCTGCCCCTGTCTAGAAAACACTACTTAGGTCAACTCTTTGGACAAAAATGGACTAGACTAAGAGACACAATGTGACCATGTGGTATGTGTACTTTATGGTTCTTTGCATTTATAGGAGGCTGTCCTACTGGTTTCTTTCTAGATGGGAAAGAAGAAGATGGAGAGGACGGGGAAAGAGCTTGTTAAGAGTATACAGTAAGTATAAATTGAAAAGGAGGAGTGTGCTGTCACAGGGCAAGGAGAGCAGAAGGAGCTGTAGATAGGTGGGCATGGAAAATTGATTTGGATTGTATACTTTTACTTAATGACAATTTAAAAAAAAGATGTTTTGAGAGGCAGAGTCAACATGCCACTATAAACAGACATACATGGCATCCTTCCACAACAAAGACCCCCAAAACTAAGTAAAACAGAGCCAAACATCAATTCTGAAACTTTAAGTATCAAATGAAGAGATAAAGAAATCAACCAAGTATTGAATGGAATAGGAACTGGAGAAAAGTATAGAACCAAGTTCTAACTCATTCACCAAAATAAACAAAAAGACAGATGTATTGGCCTGGTAGAGATTAGAGAAACTCCAAGGGTATGGGCCCCAGATCCCCTTTTAGCTCAGTAAGGAAGTTACTCCTGAGATTCGTGCTTCAGACAAAGATTAAAACAAAAAGCGAAAAACAGAAAACACTGCCACTGAGTCAATTCTGACTCAAAGTGACCCTATTAGAGAGAGTAGAACTGTACTATAGTTTCCAAGGAATGCCTGGTAGATTTGAACTGATGACCTTTCAGTTAGCAGCCATAGCTCTTAACCACTAAGACACCAGGGTCAGCCAAAGATTAAACAGGCCTACAAAGCAAAACGGGACTAAAGGGGAACACTAGCCCAGTGGCAAACACAAGAAGGCAGGAGGGGACAGGAAAACTGGTAATAGGGAACCCCTAGGTCAAGAAGGGGGAATAGGATTGTCATAACATTGTTAACCAATGTCATGAAACAGTATGTGTACTAACTGGTTAATGAGAAGCTAGTTTGTTCTGCAAATCTGCACCTAAACTACAATAAATAAATAAATAAATAAATAGGTATTTGAAGTCAGGAAGGAATACACAAAAATTTTACACCCTTAGGTTCATGAGGCTTCCAAGGCTTTTTTCTCTTTCTAGTTTCCAGTGGTTGTTTCACATTCCTAATGAAACTGTATTGCTTTTAAGTGAGGCACAAAATAAATGTTTGTAATATCGACAAGAAAAAAGATGGAATAGATCTTTGCCAACATCTTTATTCTATGGGCAAATGTTTCAAGCAAACGCAAAGCCTTTTTGCAAGTGTATTCATCTTTAGAAACACATATTTAATTCTGGAGCCTGTTCATTTATGAATATTATTGTAATTGTTACTAGAAAAACTTGGATAACAGTCATTGATGACTGAGTCTATGTTCTATGCCTGGCACTGTGCCAAATTCTTGACTTAAATCACCTTATGCAAATTCTAGTCAAGCCGAAGTGCGTGGCTATGCAGCCAGGGCACAGAACTGGGCAGACGGTGGCTTCTTGGCCAGACTCCTCTACGAAACAGAATGTTCCTTAGAATCAAGGATGGGAAGACTTGGACTCATTCTGGATCCATCATCAGGAAAGACCAAGGACTAGAAAAGGACATGTTTGATAAACTAGAGAGTCAGAAAAAAACAAGAGAAACTCCCAAGAGATGGATTGACACAATAGCTACAATGCACTAACATACACCAACCATCATTGGTGGAGAACCATGCAATATTTCATTCTGTTATACACAATAAGGTTGCATGAGTAGCAACCAACTTGATGGCAATTAAAAACAATGCATTTAATCAAACCTGCTAGGAATAAAGTGTTGTGATCAATATTGTCTTCCATACATGCTTACTGAGGCTAATAAATCATAATCCAGCACTGATCTGGACACCATGAGGAAGGCAAAGAGTTTTAATGCTTTGCCTGCCCCTGAGGAAACCCACAGTTAATAGTCTCTTTTCCACAACAGAAGGCGGGGTACAAGGTCTTAGATAAATTCAGAAATTCAACATGTTGGAAACATAAAAATCTTAAGACCTATCACTCCTATTCTCCAACCCCTGATCCCAGCTCTCCCAGGGACCCAGTTTAGGTGCTAAAACCCCTGGAGTCATGTCACTTGCAACTGAATGACTAGCAAGTGCATGAGGCACAGGGAACCAGATGTGCAGCAACCCCAGGGCAGCTTCTAAGGCAGATGTTGTGGTGTGCAGCCAGTGGCCTGGGGGGTGAGGTCCTGGGCCAGCAGCAAGCACCCTGTAAACTTGTTTGACACAGAGATTATCCTCCCTAGCCATTTTACTGATCCAGAAAATCTGGATGGGACCTACTGTTTATGACCTAACAGGTCCCTGTAGAGTTTCTGATTCAGGTAGAACTTGAAGTGTAGTCTTCCCCTGAGCGAGACCCAAAGGAACTGAATTTCCTTTTTCTTGTTTCGAATGGAACAAGAGAATACAACTCACCAACAAGAGACATGGGCACTGTCACAGGCGGTGGTGTCTCACCTCTACATAGATACACACCAGTTAGAAAGCAAAAATCAACTTTGTAAGATGTTTTAATGGATTACACCAAAAAAACAAAAACAAAAAAAGTTGAGTTGGTTCTGACGCATAGTGACCCTGTAAGGACACAGCAGAACTGCCCCATAGTATTTACAAAGCTGTAGGTCCTTACTGAAGCAGACTGCCACATCTTTCTGCCATGGGACAAACTACTGACCTTTCAGTTAGCAGCTGAGTGCTTTGACCACAGCATTACCAGGGGTCCTTTTTAATGGCACAGAAAGATGTTATTTGATTTGCTCTTAATAGTCAGAATCAACTTGACGGCAGTGGGTTTAGTTGGTTTAACAGTAACAGGAACAGTCACTGTTGTTAACTTTATTGCTCAGACAAGGCACCTGAGGAACAAGAACCAGGCTTTGCCCGATATCCCACAGCAGGCCTGAGCCTACAGGAGGAGTCCAAATCCTACACGTCTCTGCCCCGCTGTGCGGACTAGTGCCCCAACCCTAACACATGCTCATCCTTCCCCTTGAGGGCCTGTGAACATACAGTTTCTGACAGTGGGTTTGGCTGGGCTGGAAGCTCAGTATTTCTGAGCAGCTGTCAGGGAAGCCCCTATTGCTGGCCATCAACCTGGCAGGCCATGTTCTTAGCTGTTGGAGCAGAACATGCGGGGTTCTGAAAGCTCCAGAGCTAGGCCACACCCCACAAGTGAAATCTGAGATCCCTGAGGACGAGCACACACCATACTAGGTATGTTTGATTCCCGAAAAAGCAGTCCCCAAAGTAAAAACAAGAATGCAGAGCTTATTGGAGAAGTATTCCCAGGAAGCCCAGTGAGAGATGTGGAAACTGAGACAGGATAAGGGAAAAAAGCGAAGGAAGGGTGAACTGATGAACGGATTACCTCTTGGGCAAGTGAGGCTCGGCCCGTGGTGGATCCCTGAAGAATCATGTAGAATGTGCATCAGAATCCTCCCCCGAGAGTGGGAAGCACTGAGATCCCATCAGTGTCGCCCTGGGAACTAACTGCTGCACTTGCAATGGTAAGGGGAAGCTCTCCTGCCAAAAGCCAGGACACAGTCACATGGATTGGGGTGGGGCTGGGGAGCACCTGTACACTGCCCACCTTGCTGCAGCTGTTCCAATTCTGCAGCGCTTGGTGCTGTATTGTCAGGGAAGCTCCACAAGGTGTTTCATAGCACATTCTCATCCTCACCCCACTTCCCACTTTGAGGGCATCTGAGCTCAGAGTCCCATTCCTGGCTTTCAAGATGATAAAAGAAGGGCACCAGCGGAGGAGGGATGAAGACAGGAGGTAACTTCTGTTTTTCTGAACTTACACTGGAGAACTTTTATCACAGCTATTTCATACACCCTCCCCCCACTCCATCTGAGGATTTCAGAACTGGGAAAAACAAGAAACCAGACACCTTATTTTCTAATGTCCAACATTTCCTTTGGCTCTTTACGTGGAGGCAGTTTCACCTTTTAGCTATGAGTCTCTTGGGTTGTCATGTGTTGCTTTTGTTTTTTGCTTTATTCACTGTTCACACTTAACCCAAGACAAGGTTTCTCTCTTAACACAGCATGAGCAACAATATGGTTTAGACCAGAGATCTGGAAAGCACTCCTGCCACAGGAAGCCTGCCAGACTCTCAGCATCAAGTAGCAGGATACAAGCAGGATACAAGATCAACACACACACACACACACACACACACACACACACACACACACACACAAGCACACACACAAGCACACACACACACATGTACGCACACACACACGCACACAAGCACACACACACACCAGTTGGATTCCTACACACTAACAGAGAAGTTTGAAAAGGAAATCCTGAAAACATGGAGAAGCTTTTGCACGCCCTGACCATTCAATGCCACATTTATCTTGATAACTAGTTCAGAGGTGTCGGGTACTGAATTTTATTAAAGATGTGGAAACTGAGGCTTAGAGAGCTAACTGAAGTTGCCCAAAGTCAACCAGTTAATAGGTGATGATGCTGAGATGGAAGGCAGCTCTTTCTTGCTCCAGAGACAACACAGGTTCTCTCCATGTATTACTGAAGATTCTTTTAATGGTAGAAATGAATCAAAGGTAAAAGTAAATGAGAACCGAGCAGGGCAAACGCAGCTGCCTCCATGCCCACACCACTGTACCCTACCTGCTAACAGGCTCATGGCTCCAACTGGCTTCTCTCAAGATTGTGATAAAAAAAAAGCCCTCATTGCAGCCCAAGCACCTTGGCTTTGGAAAAAAAAATGTACTCAGGTGATTCTTACCATAAGGTAAGTCTGAAAAACACGGCCCAAAAGTCTCTTAAAATTCTTCAGATTATAAATAACTGTTCATATTGATCTACAGTTCCAGATGCAAACTGGCCCCATGGTTACCAGCCAGAGAGACATAGCAATACATTTTCATGAGGCTGACTATGTAGGACAGCCCTATACCTCGTGGGTCTTACACTTTCAGGTACTCAGGCATTCCTTGGGATCTTCAAAAATGCAAATTCTCATTCAGAATCTGAGGGGAGGGCTGGGATTCTACATTTCTAACAAGCTCCTAGGTGATAATATTGGTCCATGGACCCTAATTTGAGGCTTGAGAATACAGACTAGCAATTCCCAACAGGCATGCTGGGGATGGGAGGGGACACTTGAGCCAAATATTGAGCCTCTTGGACCTTGGAGTAGGTGAGAAGCCAAAGTAACCTCTTTTGTTTACCTCAGGCTGTTATGAAGGTTTACCTGCACATATTATGCTTTCTTTTGTGTATCTTGACATTACATAAACTGTAAACTCTACACAAACCTGCAGTTCTTAACATTTACTGAAGCAATCTGCTCCCTCACTCTAGAAGTAAATATACACATGCATACAGATAGTTGTGCCTCCAATTTCAAGGTGTCTTTGGATTCTCTAAATTCATATGTAGGTTGTACAGATAAAGAGTAGTCCTGTGCCCGTGATATAAGTTGACCTCTCTGACATGGGTAACAGAGAAGACTATCATCAATTATACTTTTTTAAATGAAAATATAATTTTTTAAATATCAGCATAAATATTAAGAGCACCTACAACAACAAGGGAAAACTTTAATAAGATAGATTTACATGTAGCTGCAAAAAAATGAAGTCAAATATACTGGGAATCACAAGGATGGCACAAGAACAGGCAATGTTTTGTTCCACTATATATAAAGTTACCATGAATTGGAGCTGACTCGACAGCATCTAACAACAACAACTTTGTAATGAAAAAACAAACACAGATTAAAACAAACTTTAGAGGAGTGCTTTTTTCTCAAAGTGTGATCCAGCTCAGAATGGAGACTGATTATGGGAGAGGAGAAGACTGTACTGATAAAAGTTTAGGTTCCCCTGCAGGATTCTCACGCACTGTAGTACGGAAACCACTGCTTTAGAGTGATTATATAACAACAAACACATAGGCACAAGCTACGACCATCCCAAACAATGTATCAACTCTTATCTGCTTAATCTAATCTTATTTTTCTTAATCTATCAGTGAGATTATTTTTCTGTCACCTATACTGCAGATGTCAAAACTCTAGAAGCTATTAGGTAATAAAATAAATAAAGGAAGGCAGGAAGGAAGAAAGAAAGGACACTCTCTTCCTAAGAAGAGATAATGATTAGGGAACATCTGTGAGAATGAGCAAAACTTCATAATAAATTTAGCATAATTTTTGTTCCATATAAATTCCCACTGACAGAAAGTTTTATCTCCAAAATGCACAGATTTTGGAAGGAAACCCAAAAAGGAAAGATCAGTATGACTCAGATTCAGAAACAGAAACGTTAATGACTATTCCACATGAATTCCCAAACACCATTCACAAAGTGTGAGATTTTAGCAGTTTTTTAAATTGTGCTTTAAATGAAAGTTTACAATTCAAGTTTAGTTTCTCAAGCAAAAAATGTATGCACCCATTGTTATGTGCCCTAGTTGCTCTTCCTGCAATGTGACACTTTCCTCCTTCTCTCTGCCCTGTATTTGTCATGTCCATTCGACCAACTCCTGTCCCTTCCTGCTTTCTCATCTTGCATCTAGACAGGACCTGCCCATTTAGACAAGACACATGCTCCTCACGAGTATCATTTTATGTTTTACAATCCAGTCTAATCTTTGTATGAAGAGTGGATTCAGGAATGGTTTTAGTTCTGGGCTAACTGAGAGTCCAGAAGCCATAGCTTCTAGGATCCCTATACTCTCAGGCAGACCATCAAGTCAGGTCTATTCACTAGAACTTAAGTTCTGCATCCCACTTTTCTCCTGCTCCATCAGAGACTCTCTCTTGTATGCCCTGTCAGGATGGTCACTGGTGATATCCCGGCACCATCTACTTTTTCTGAACTCAGGCTGATGATTTATATGGACCTTTATGTCTCTTGGGTTCAACTTTTCCTTATGTCTTTGGTGTACTTCATTTTTATTTGTTCCACATGGGTTGTGACCAATTGATGCTCCTTAAATGACTGCTTGCTAGCTTTTAAGACCGCAGACACCACTCAATAAAGTGGAACACAGAATATTTTCTTAACAAACTATGCCTATTGACCTAGATGTCCCCTAAAACCATGGTCCCCAGATTCCCACCCCTGCTACTCTGTCCTTTGAAGTATTTGGTTGTATTCAGAAAACTTCTTAGCTTTTGGTTTAGTCCAGTTATGCTGTCTTTCCCTTCACCAAAAATAATTCTTTACTACCATCTAGTTAGTGAATACCCTTTTCCTTCCTTCCCCACCCTTGAAATGATCAAAGAATACTTTCTTCTGTGGTTAAAGCTTTTCTTGAGTTAATATAATAGTGGTCTCATACAATATTTGTCCTTTTGTAATTCACTCAGCACAGTACATTCCCAATTCATCAATGCTATGTTCCACAGATTGGTCATTGTTCTTTATCATTGTGTAGCATGCAATTGTGTGACTATATCATAATTTGTTTATCCATTCATCTATCGATGGGCATTTAAGTTGTTTCCATCTATCTACTATGGTTAACAGTGCTGCAATGAACATCGGAGTGCATATACAAGGTCTGACAATTAAGTCTGTGACCTTAATTGTTCTAAGTTGTACATACCTCATTGCTGAATATCACTATGGTCACCTTCCAAATACTCCCCTTGGGAAACTATGTATCAACACCAGCACCTAGTCCACTCTTCAAAGCAATTTTGGAACTCTTTCTAGGATGGCCATTACACACAGGGGCAAGTTCGTGAGCTTAATTGTGTAGTTGTCTGCAAGGAAGTTTTTAGCCAGGAAACAACTGTATTGGGACACCCTCCCTAATTACCTGGTCTAGCCCCCAATGACTTGTTTCTTTACCTGAAGATAAAGGAAATATTGAAAGGAAGACATTCTGATGACATTCAGGATATCAAGGGTAATAAAATGACAGCTCTGATGGCCATTCCAGAAAAAGAGTTCCAAAATTGCTTTGAAGGGTGGACTAGATGCTAGCATCAGTGCATAACTTCCCAAGGGGAGGACTTCGAAGGCGACCGTAGTGGTATTTAGCAATGAGGTATGTAGCACTTCTAGGATGAGTATGCAAACTTAATTGGCAGTCCTCATACCTACTCCTGTGAGGGCTCCATTTTCTCTAGGATATTTTCCATGGGGTGGGATTGCTGGATTATATGGTACTTCTATTTCTAGCTTTTTAAGAAAGCACCAAATAGATTTCCAAAGTGATTGTACCATTTTACCTTCCCAACAGCAATATATAACCGTTCCAGCCTCTCTGCAACCTCTTCAACATTTATTACTTTGTGTTTTTTGTATTAACATCAGCCTTGTTAGGGTAGGATGGTTTACAATTACAGTTTTGATTTGCATTTCTCTAATGGCTAACGATTGTGTGCATTTCCTCAGCATCTGTTAGCCACCTGAATGCCTTCTCTGATGAAGTGCCTATTCAAATCCTTGGCCCATTTTTAATTGGGTTATTTTTCTTTTTGTTGTTGAAGTTTTGCAGTGTCTTGTAGACTTTAGAGATTAGATGCTGATTAGATTTGTTTCAGCCAGAAACTTTTTTCCCAGTTTGTCAGTTGTCTTTTTAGTCCTTTGGTGAAGTCTTTGGATGAGATAAGTGTTTGATTTTTAGGAGCTCCCATTTACCTAGTTTCTCTTCTATGATTGTACATTGCTAATAATGTTTCATATTCTGTTTATGCCATGTTATTAGAGCTTCTAGCATTGTCCTTATTTTTTTTCCTATGATCTTTATCATTTTACAACTTATATTTAGGTCTTTGATCCACTTTGAGCTTGTTTTTGTGCATGGTATGAGCCATGGATCTTGTTTCATTTTTTTCCAAGGGATATCTAGTCCAGCACCATTTGTTAAAGACACTGTCTTTTCCTTCAATTAATGGACTTTGGGCCACTGTCAAATACTGCTTGCTCATAGGTGAATGATTTTATGTCTACATTCTCAGTTCTGTTCCACTGACCTAAGTATGTATTGTTGTATCAGTACCATACTGTTTTGACTATGGTGACAGTAAATAGGTTCTAAAATTGGGTATTGTGAGGCCTCCCACTTTGTTGTTCTTCAGTAATGCTTTACTTATCCATAGATTCCTCCCTTTCCATCATGTTTTTTAAAATGTCATTGGAATTTGGACTGGAATTGAATTATGTCTATAGATCACTTTGGGCAGAATAAACATTTTCAAAATGGTGAGTCTTCCTAAAACTGAGAAAAGTAGGTTTCTCCCCTTATGTAGGTCTTTCTTGGTTTCTTGCAATGACAAGCCAGCACTTTAGTGTCTCATAATTTTCTTTGTATAGGTCTTTTATGTCTCTGGTTAGATTTATTCCTAAGTGTTTTATCTTCTTGGCAGCTATTGTAAGTGGTAATAATGTGGCAATTTCCTCTTTGATGTTCTGTTTGTTGGTGTGGAAGGATCCAAATGAGTTTTGTATCTTGTATCCTGATTCTTTACTGAATATTTCTATTAGTTCCAATAGTTTTCTTTTGGCTTCTTTAGGGTTTTCTGTGTATAAGATCATATCATCTACAAATAGAGGTACTTGTACTTTTCCTTACCAATCTGTATGTCTTCAATTTCTTTTCCTAGCCTAATTGCTCTAGCTGAGACTCAAGCACTGTTTTGAATACTTGTTATGATAAAGGGCATCTTTGTCTTTATTGTTCTCAAGGGAAATAAGATTTTAGCTTTTTTTTTTTCATAAAGGAGTGGCTTTATAACTATGAACCTTGTAAACAGAATGACAAAGGAACATTCTGTCAGTGCCATTCTGGAGCATAGTCAGCTGGCCCCCTCAAGGGTTTACTAATTCCCTAGTTGAGTGTATCCTTGGTTGAAATGCTCTTTGGCTTTGATCAGGGAACAGAGTCTGTGCAGTTGTATGTTAACCGTAGATTTTGTCCAGCAGAGATGTAAATGATAGCTGTTCCTCAGAGAAGGTTACAGTTTTGTTGATCTGTGAAAGAATAACTGGTTTTGTCCGTAATTTGCAAGTTTATTTCAGTACAGTGTTACCAAATAATTACATAAAAATCTTTTGTCCTCAAAGGCTCTTTAAACTAGTCAGAACATGGCTGGTTGCTTCAGTAATAAGTTCAACAAATTCTTGACAAACATTCCCCTTAGGTTTGAATGTGAGGCATATTTGTTAACTCTTAAAATTATACTTTAACAACTACATCATGGTTCCCTAGACTCCAGTCTTATGAATCTCACATCCTGGAAATGCAGAAGATTGTAACACAACCTAATGGCTGATGAGTAGATATAATCTTTTTCACAGCCCCTAATTCTGTCTAGGTTGTCAATAAAACCTTTTGGAGAACCAATCTAAGATGATAAAGGCCATTCCTAAACTGCCTATTTCACCGTGCAGTTTTCTCCTGATTTATACCAAGTTTCATTTCTTTTGAGGAAATAGAGACAATAAATGGGATAATGACAGAAATTGTCTTGGGAGAACAATATTCTAGAAAAGCAATGGTTGCCCCTTCCACATCCCCTCCTTCTACTTACTCTTCTCCTTAAATGCAAGGAGCTTAATAACTCATTAATATCTTAGCCAGATTGAAAAGAAGTCATTGCCAATAGTGTTCTGGTAAATGCTGAACAATCAGCTATACAGGGGAAAAGAAAAGTCCTAGTTTGTAGTCTTTGCCTGCATCTGTGGTGTAAACTTGCCCACAACAGCCAATTCAAACTACCTATATGAAGTCTACTGCCTTTCAAACTTTTTGAAAATTTAATAATTGACGGTGAGAAGGCAGGAACTGTCTCCAACAAACAACTAGTTCATTACCCTCTCATTTATATTCTACAGAGAAGTATTTCTCAAAGTTTAATGTGACTACACATTACCTGGAGATTCTGTTAAAATGCAAATTCTGATTCCACAGGCCTAGAGGGGTGGCAGTGTGTGGGAAGTTCAGCATTTAAAACAGGCTCCCAGGCAACATATGATGAGGCTCTTGGTCCCCAGAACGTACCCATGGGAGGCTGTCAGTCACCAGCGTGCATCTCAGCTGCACAGAAGAATCACCTGGGAAGTTCTGAAACCACTGCTGCCTAGGAGGCCCTCTCAGAGACTGTGATTTCATTGGTCTGAGTGTTGCCAGGCATAACCCATTCCCGGCACCATCGATTCCAACTCATAGACACCCTGTAGGGCAGACCACTGTGCCATCAGGTTTCCATGGCCAGGCATAAGGATTTTTATCAGCTCCCTGCATGATTTTAAAGTGAAGAAAAGTTTGAGAATCTCTGGTCTCAAGTAGTGTTTCTTAAACTGAGATTCAGAAAGTTCCCAGTGAGAAGTGCACATTTTGTGTTTTCAACTACATTAAACACTTTGCAAAATGTCAGTATATTCTGGATGGTCTCCTTATGGCATGTGGTGTCCCAGGCTTCCCTCCTAGTTGTAAAAGGGACCACATGTAACAACTTATCCTTTACTTCAGAAGATCATCTCAGAATGCCCCATACCACTAGACATTTGGAAATGGTGCTGAGATGGAAGGTGCCTGAATTTTTGTTGGATTAATTTCTCACTCACTAGCACACAAATATTTTACCAGTAAGTCCACAGTTACTGACACTTCTTCCATACTACATCCAATCAGCATAATGTCATTTATGTAATGGACCAGTGTGATTCTTACAGAAGTGAAATGGACTAATATATCTCATAAGTCTGCATATCAGGTACCAGGAGATAAATTTCCCCATGCATCTGTCAGTTTGCAACATTGTGGGGGCTTGTGGTTTGCTGTGATGCTGGAAGCTATACTACCAGTATTCAAACACCAGCAGGATCACGCATAGCAGACAGGTTTCAACTGAGCTTCCGGACTAAAACACACTATGAAGAACCCAGCAGTCTACTTCTGAAAACAGTAAGTCAGTGAAAACCTTACGAACAGCAGAACACTGTCTAACACAGTGCCATAAGTAAGCTCCTCAGGTTGGAAGGAACTCAAAATTCGACTGTAGAAGAGTTGCTTCCTCAAAGTAGAGCCAACCTTAATGAAATGGCTGGAGTCAAGCTTTTAGGACCTTTGTTTTCTGATGTGGCACAACTCAAATAAGAAGACACAACTGCAAACACCCATTAATAATCAGAACCTGAATGTATGAAGTACAAATCTAAGAAAATTGGAAATCATAAAAACTGAAATGGAATGCATAAACATCTATATGGTAGGCATTAGTAAGCAGAAATGCACTGGTATGGGCCATTTTGAATCAATCTTATGGTCTACTATGCCTGGAGTGCCAACTTGGAAAAGAATGCCATTGCATTCATCATCAAAAAGAACATTTCAAGATCTACCTTGCAGAATACCATTGTTGGTGATGAGATAATATCCATACACCTACAAGTAAGATCAATTAATATGGCTATTATGCAAATTTATATACCAACCACTAATGCCAAAGATGAAGAAACTGAAGATTCTGATCAATTTCTGCAGTCAGAAATTGATCGAACATGCAGTCAGAATGCACTGATAAATTGTTAGTGATTGGCATGAGAAAGTTGGAAACAGAAGAAGGATAGGTAGTTGGAAAATACGGTGCTGGTGATCCAAATGATGCCAGAGATCACATGAATGAATTTTGCAAGACTAACAACTTCTTCATTGCAAATACATATTTCACCAACATAAATGGAGACTATACACATGGAACTCACCAGATGGAATAAATGGGAATCAAATCAACTACATCTGTGGGAAGAAATAACGGAAAAGCTCAGTATCACCAGTTAGAACAAGGTCAGGGGCCAATTGTGGATCAGACTATAAATTCTCATATACAAGTTCAAGCTGAAACTGAAGAAAACTAGAGTAAGTTCAGCAGAGTCAAAGTATGACTTGAGTATAGCCCCCATGAATTCAGAGACCATCTCAAGAAGAGATTTGATGTGTTGAATGCTAATGACTAAAGACCAGGCAAGTTGTAGAATGACATCAAGAATATCATACACAAAGAAAGCAAAAGGTCATTAAAGAGACAAGATAGAAAGAAAAAACCAAAATAGATGTCAGAAGAGACTGAAACACACTTATAAATGTCGAATAGCTAAAACAAAAGGAAAACATGATGAAATAAAAGAATTGAACAGAAAATTTCAAAGGGAGCTTGAGAAGACAAAGTATCATAATAATATGCACAAAGAACTGGCAATAGCCAAAAGGGAAGAACACACTCAGCTGAAAGAATTGAAGAAAAATTTCAAGCCTCAACTTGCAATACTGAAGGATTCTATGAGCAAAATATTAACTATGCAGGAAGCATTAAAAGAAGATGGAAGGAATAAATACACAGAGTCATTATACCAAAAGAATTGGTTGATGTTCACCCATTTCAGGAGGTAACATTGACCAGGAACCAATGGTACTGAAAGAAGAAGTTCAAGCTACACTGAAAGCACTGGTGAAAATCAAGACCTTAGGAAGGGATGGACTACCAACTGAGATGTTTTAATAAACAAATGCAGTACTGGAAGTATCCTTTCATCTAGGCAAAGAGTTGGAAGACAGTCAACTGACTGAAAGAGATTCATATTCCCAAGAAATTATAAAATAATGTCATTAATGTTATATGTTATATGCAAGAAAAACTTTGCTGAAGATCATTCAAAATCAGCTTCAGAGGTATACCAACAGCAACTGCCAGAAATTCAACCCAGACTTAGGAAAGAACATGGTACCAGTGATACCACTGCTAATGTCACATGGATCACGGCTGAAAGCAAAGTCTAACAGAATGTTGTTGAACTGTGTTTTATTGACTATGCTAAGGCATTTGACTGTGTAGATCATAACAAGTCATGGAAAATATTACACAAAATAAGAATTCCAAAAAAATTAATTGTGCTCATGATGAATTTGTATGTGGGCCAAGAGGCAGCTGTTCCCACAGAACAAGGGGACAGTGCATAGTTTAAAGTCAAGAAAGATGTGCATCAGAGTCTTATCATTTCACCAAACCCATTTAATCTGTGTGCTGATCAGATAATCCAAGAAGTTAGACTACATAAAGAAGGTGCTAAGAACTGAAAGAAGGCTCATTAAAAACCTGAATTATGCATATGATACAACCTTGCTTGCTGAAAGTAAAGAGAACTTAAAACACTTACTATGAGATCAAAGACCACAGCCTTCAACATGGATCACCCTCTCAATAAAAAGAAAACAAAAATCCTTAAAACTGGATCAATATGCAACATCACAATAAATGGAGAAAACACTGACATTGTCGAGGATTTCATTTTACTTGGATCCACAATCAACATCCATGGAAACAGCAGTCAAGATATCAAAAGAAGCACTGCATTTGACAAATCTGCCACAGGAGACCTTTTTAAAGTATAGAAAAGCAAGATGTCATCTGAGGATTAAGGTATCAGTGACCCAAGCCACTGTGTTTTCAATCGCCTGATTTTCATGTGACAGCTGGGTAATGAATAGAGAATACTGAAGAAGAGACGACACCTCTGAACTGTGGTGTTGGTGAAGAATATTAGATGTACTATGGACTGCCAAGAGAACAAAAAGTCTTTCTTAGAAGAAGTACAACCAGAATGCTACTTAAAAGAAAGGAAAGTGAGACCGTGTTTCACACACTTTGGGCTGTGGGATTATCATGTGGGATCAGTCCCTGAAAAAGAATATGCTTCTTAAAGTTACAGTGTTCATGAAGAAAAGGAAGATCCCACTTCTGGCCAACATGGTGCCATAGACAGAAGCACCAAACAGTCCCTCCATAGTAGAGACCCAAAAAACTAAGTAAACAGATACATATCAATCCTGGAACTCGAAATGTCAAATGAAGAGTTAAAGAACTCAGCCAAACACTGAACAGAATAAGAAACTGACAGAGAACAATAAGAATTATGAGCAGAAGTTCTCTTATCAGCCAACACAGCACAGGTTCACCTCCTTAGACTCCTGTCAGAGGTCAGCAGACAAAGCATGGGAAACCAGCTCACAGAAATCCCAGCAGGAGACAAAGCACCTGATAACTAGTGATACATGCTTTCCCACCCTACCCCACGTCATCCTCTCCGGTCTCATGTACTTGCAATGCTTCCTCACTAGCTGAGGTGGCTCAGCCAACTGGGAAGTGCAGGGTCCATGCCACTTGGATTTGTCCCACCCCCCTCAGAGATTAGTAAAGAGGGTGTGTGGGAAAGCAGCTTCATTGAGCTATCAGCAGGTAACAGATCACCAAGTAACTAGTGATATATGCTTTCCTAAGCCTTTCTCTTCCCTGCCCACTCAGCATTCTGTGGTTTGTGATCACAGTCTCTTGGCCAGGAGACACCTGCTTGTTTCAGCCACTTAGATTTGCCCTGGCCATATTGGCCAGCACCCTAAGTGCCATTGGTCTGTAGCTAGTATTGCTTTTTCTATTCTTCTGTGCCTCCCACCACTTTCCTCTCCTTTCTCTAAAACACGTGGCTCCATATTCTATCACTGCTTCTTCTTGAAAGTCTGTAAAGTACCATTTAACCAGTGGACCACTCCCTTGCCTCTGATGCCATGCTGGTGGGGTCCTCAAAGATTTACTTTTTTCTTACTCTGTTTGTTTTGCATGCTATGTTTTGCTTTTCTATTTCTTTGTGTACTATTGCTTTCCTTGGCTTGTGAGCCCCTTTTACATGGGCTGAACTACATGGTTTTAGGACCCACTTCCCTAATGTCTGCAGTTGTACCATCGGGGTCCTTGGGGACATTCTTATCTTTTTTGATTCTTTTCTATTTTGCTTTCTGTATTTCTTCATTTCTCAGTTCATTTCTCTCTATACTTACCTTCTTTTCCTGTCTCCTGAATACGTAGTGCTGTGTGACATCTATATCCCATCTAGCTAGGCTATACTGCATAGCCTGGGAGACACTTCTCCAGCCTTCACAGCTACACTGGAGGGACCCTTGGCTATCTTTCTTTTCTTTCTTCATTTTGTTTTCTAATTTTTTATCTATCTCTTTTTCTTTTTCAAAGCTTTTCCTCTTTTTCTCTTTTAAGGTTTCTCATCTCTCTACACTAATGGCAAACTCCTTCAGCATGCTTTTTTGCTTGTTTAATTGTCCATTTCTGGTTCCTGTTTATTCTCCTCTTTTTCCTCTTTCCCTACCATCTTAGCTCCATATATGACAACTTCCTCTCTCCTCCCTGCCTATCTGCATTGTGCCCTGAATATCACACCCACAAAGACCACAGGTATGTCCCACTGGAACTTTCCAGCACTGACCCCCAGCCAGCACTGTTAGCACTAGCACATGCCACAAACGACCCAGACCAGCTCCTCTTCTTCAGCTGTATCTGCCATGCTACACCATACCTCAGCAACTAACCCTGCTCATTGCACAAGGAGGTGAAAAGTATTATGATCAAACACAAGCAAACAACAAAGAACACAGAGCATGCCTGCTGTGACATAACCAATCTTTTTAAAGGCCAAATGTATCTATAATCAACAAATAAAGAAGATTGCTTGGAGCCAGCCCCGGCAACTTTTTTGGGCCCACAAAGGTAGAAAAGCAGCGTTGGTGGGGAAATGAGACAGAGACAGAAAAGAGTTTTGAAGAATGGCAGCCCCGTAAGGTCTGTCTTTCTTTACTTTTAATAATTGAGGTGACATGATTTTTACCCTATTTTTTTTTTTCATCACATAAGCTATTGGCTAGCAAGAAACTGATCCTTCATGGTCTCCTTTTTCTCATGTTAATTGTCAAGGCCTTCTACATAATGGCCTGAGGCAGGTGTTTTGTGGTGATAATTGACAGTGAAAACAAAGTTTAACAGTAAAAACAAAGTTATGCTTTGAGCTTAATGGTTCTATTCATGCCTCGAGGTCATGGGCACAGAAAGAAGGGTAGACTCCTCAAAGCTTCATTATTTAGCTGTCTCTATTTGCTCCTCTTATGTTCTTATTTTATCTCTCTCTGTGAGGACAGTCAGTGTCCACCATCCCCCAACATTAAGCTGTTCTAAGAAGGATATTTCTTTAGTGTTTATTCATTTGTCATACCAATTATAATAAACTTGGGAGCCTATCTATCTTCCTGCTGTAAGGAGCGAGATGTCTATTTCTAAAAGTTGTGTGTTGTTGTCTTCAGAAGCTTCCCAGGGGCTTTTCTGCAATCTTGTGTTTCACATGTGGAGGGGGGAAATGCAGTTGGGGGAAGCCAGTGGAGCCAGGCCGGCCTTAGTGTTCCCGGGCTGAACATGCTGTGTTAGAACTCATTAAGCCGAGGGGGTAGTAAAACCCTTCTCAGAAAGCGTCTTCTTTGGTCCTAGTGCTGGGAGATAATAGGGTATTTTTGAGGAAGATCTATTTAGGGTGCAAAATATCGTTAGGGAGAGTCTGCCAAAAAATATGTCAAGGGTGAAATGCGTCTGCTCTTCATCAAATAGGCATATAGCTCTGCTCATAGAGGCCTTTGTGGGTAATGGGCCTCGGCAGAAAATAACTATTGAATGTCCCAAAGACAGCAGACAATAGCAAAACACACCAAAAATAGGACAGGATGGTTGAAGTAAGCATCACAAATAAAATACCAAATGGCTTTTCAGTAGTAGAAAAGGCATTAGAACTACCAGACAGGAAATTCTAAACTCTAATATTCAGCACTATCTAAGAGCTGATGCAAAAAGCAGACAAAAAGAGGTAAAAAGAGAAATTCATGGAAAAGGCAGATAAATTCATGCAAAATACAACAAAAAATATGGAAGAATTCAGGAAAATAATGCACGAACAAAATGCCAATAAAAATTCACAACTACAAATCATATAAAAACAATGACTAGAAACCCAAAAGACAAACAAGATTTCAGAAATGGACAGTGTCACTGAAGGTCTGAGCTGTTTGAAATTACAGAAGACAGGATCAGCAAAATTGAAGACAAACACTTCTATACAACTCTGTTTGAGAAAAAAATCAGAAAAGACAAATAAAATGAAGAAATAGTGAGAATTACGTGGAACAAAATGAAACACAAAAGTTTATGAGTGATTGGAGTTCCAGAACAGGAGGAGTAAATAGAAAACATAGAGAGGATTATTAAAGAATTGTTGACAGAAACTTTCCTAATATCATGAATGATGAAAAATGGACCACTCAGGAAGTTCAGTGCACCCTATCTAGGATAGACCCCAAAAGAAAGTCACCAAGACATATCATACTCACATTCAGAATGACCAAAGACAAAGTTCTGAGAGCAGCTTGAGGAAAACTAAATGTCACATACAAAGGAGTAACAATAAGACTAAACTCTGATTATCTGGCAGAAACCATGCAGGCAAGAAGGCAATGGGATGACATATATATAAAATTTGAAAGAAAAAAAAACATCAATCAAGAATAATGTAGCCTGCAAGACTCTCATTGAGCTATGATACTGAAATTAAGACATTTACAAATAAAAAGAAATTAATGTAATATGTGAAAACCAAAACAAGTTTACAAGAATTATTAAAAGGAATCCTCCAGTCTGAGAAGAAACAACACAAGACCACAACCTGCAAGATTGTACCAGCCAGGTACTAGCCTAGGAAATGAACTCTAAAGGACTGTCCAAAACCAAAAGAATTACAACAGGAGACCACAGAGATTAATCTATAAATGATGACAACATCAGAACAATAAAAGAGGGAATAAACAGAGTAGGTACAGAACTTTTTAATGGAATGGAAAGCAAGGTGATTCCAAGTAATAGATTGGTTCAAAACTAGGAAGATAAGGGTAAATTTCAAGGTAACTACAAAGAAAGTAAACAAACCTCCTCACCAAAATAATGAAGAAAACCAAAAAGTCTCAATAAAAGCTAAAGAAATTAAAAAGAAATCCACGTATGAAAGGATTCAGCACAGTAGAATAAGAGGAACAAAGAAAATGTTAGCACACCAAAAAAAAAAAAAGATTACAAAGTGACAGCATAAACTAACACCTGTCACTAAATACACTGAATGTAAATGGCCTAAATGTACCTACCCATAAAGAGATAGAGAATGACAGGCAGATTAAAAAAAATACTTTATCAATATGCTATCTGTAAGACACTCAACTTAGCAATAAAGGCATATATTTATCAAAAATCAAGCAAAGAAAACATCAAGCAAATAGCTGCCAAAAAAGAGCAGGAGTAGCAATACTAATCTCAGATCAAACAGACTTTAAAACCAATTCAACTATAAAACACAAAGAAAGGCATTATATAGTTGTTAAAGGGACAATTCATCATGCAGACTTAACCATAATAAACATCTATACATCAATGAAAGGGCTCCAAAATACATAAAACAAACTCTAGCAGCACTGAAAAGAGAAACTGACAGCTCCACAATAATACTAAGAGATTTCAACACACCATTCTTTGTAAAGGACAGAACATCTAGAAATGCAACCAAGATAAAGAAGACCTAAAGGGTATAATCACCCAACTTGACCACTTAGACATACATAGAACACTTCACCCAACAGATGCAAAGTACACATCCTTTTCCAATACACATGGAATGTTACCCTGAGCAGACCATATCTCAGGCCACAGGGCAACGTTCAACGAAATGCAAAACACTGAGACACTGCAAAGTATCTTCTCTGACCACAGTGCCACCAAAGCAGAAATTAATAACAGGAAGGGAAAAAAATCAATTATATGGAAGTACTTAAAAGCCACTGGGGGAGTGGGGTCAAGATGGCAGAGTAGACAGATGCTTGGCACGACCTCTCTAATAAAGACCCAAAAGAACAAATGAATCCAATATATATGACATCCTAGGACCCCTAGACATCAAAGGAAAAGTTGAAAAATTGGGCTGAACAATGAGGAAGGGGTAGGAGGGTCACAAGTACATATGATTCCACAGACCTAATCTGCCAGGAAATGGCTGCACCCACCACATGGTGGGCATCCTCCTCAGCAGAGGTGATTGTCTAGAATCTGCTAACACCCCCAGAGCCAGTGAGAGACTGCACTGGATCATCAAAAGCTAAGTCTGGGCATGTAAACTATCGGGTATGGATCCAAATCTTTCCTTCAAGAAAGGCTTATCTTCCTTCTCCCAGTGCTCCTCCCTCCCTTCTCTACACTGAGTCCAGCACTAGAGTCTAGCACCATAAACTGAGCTAGAAGGAGGACTCCTCAAGCCTACCTTGAACCATTCTCTCCCTCCCTTCTCTGCGCTGTGCCTGGCTATGGAGTCTGATACCATTAACTGAGTCAGAAGTAAGACTCTTTAAGCTCACCCTGAGCCATTCTCTGAGACTCAGAGGGAAACCAATTTAACAAACTCAGGGAAAAGGGAGAAAAAAAAATTCTGCTGACTCCCTCAAATTGGAAAATCAGCAGAAACTGTTCTTTCACCTAGATTCAGACATAAGGGGATACACCATCCTCACACATACTCAGGGATGGCTGTTAGCCCCCCACCTTTCTTAGCAGCTGCAGTCGTACACCTGTGTTCATACAAATCACCCCTGCCTGTCAAGGACAATAGGCAAGAGCCTGCACCACACACTCGGTGACTGACTAATTGGATACCTGAGCTGAATCCATATAAGAAAGGTAAATGAACTCGTGGGCTCCTATGTCTGGTAATAAATCCAACCACCTAGTAAAAGGACATTAGTTTCAAAGACAACAATAAACAAGCTATCAAACATGACCAGCCTATTGGTACATTTCAAAACAAGAAGCTAGAACACAGTAGGCAAGCAAAAAATATACGTATACAATTTACTGATGGTTCAGAAACAACAGTCCTTATAAAAGCATTTAAAGAAGCTGACCATGATTTCTTCAGAAAGTTCCCAAAGAATCAAATTTTCCAAAGGCAGAGGACTTCTTAGCACTATCAGAGATAGAATACAAAATATTACTATTTAGAATTCTTTAGGGGATGAAGAAGGAGATGGAGCAAAATGCAGAAGAGGGTCATGGCAAGTTAAACATGCTGCAAGAAAGCACAGAGTGGCAGAAATTAGAAATTCAGAAAATTAAGAACAAAATTATAGAATTAGACAATTCAAGAGACAAAGGAACAGAGCTGAAGCAACAGAAGGTTAAATTAGTGTGGTAAAAGATAAAGCACATGGCATCAAAATATTTGAGGGCGTCCCTTGGTTAGAAAATTTATGATGCCAGGTAACAACACAAGACCAGGACAACAGAACAGAGATATTGAGTATCAACCTAAATACAGGAATCACAAAAATAAATCATAGGAAAAACACTGAAAAATGGGTAAACAGAGGTATCACCTTGTAAATATTATAATAAAAAGAGGGACTCAAAAGAAAACTAAATATTATAATTAAATATAGTCATAGAGCCATAGACCCTTCAGATACAAAGAAAATAAAGGCAGCACATAGAAGTCAAAGACTGGTTTAAATCTAGAAAAAAACAGTGGTAAACATCAAGGTAACCACAGAGGAAACTACCAATACTATGCATCAAAATACAGCACAAGAAAAACATGAAGTCTTGGCAAATACAAAACCACCAACACTGAAAAAGATTAAAGTAAAATATATAAAGAAAAGACTCAGCAGAGCAAATTAAAGGGAACAAAAGAATTGTCTACAACACACACAAGACACCAAAATGACAGCACTAAGCTCATAACTATCGATAATCACACTGCATTGAAATGGGTTAAATACATCAACAAAGAGGAGAGTGGCAGGTTGGATTAAAAGATATGACCCATCTATATACTGTCTACAAGAGAAACACCTTAGACTGAAAGACACAAACAAACTAAAATTCAAAGGACAGAGCTAACAACAAGCTTAGAATATTCAAAAAAGAGGAGGAGTGGTAATATTAATCTCTGATAAACCAGACTTTAAAGTAAAAGCCACTGCATTGGATGAGGAAGAACATTATGTAACGATTAAAGGAAAAATACTCCACAAGAACATAACAATATTAAATACCTGCTCACCAAATGACAGGGCTCCAAAATATATAAAACAAGCACTAACTGCACTAAATACAGAAACAGACAGAGCAACAATAATAGTGGCAGACTTCCCACTGCCAGTAAAGGAAGAACATCTAGAAAAAAGCTCAATAAAGACAAAGAAGATCGAAATGCCATTATCAACCAACTTGACCACATACACATATACAGAACACTCCAACAGCAGGCAAGTATACTTTCTTTCCCAATACTCATGGAAAATTCTCCAGAACTGACCACATGTTAGGGCACAAAGGAAACTTAACAATATTTGAAGTACTGAAATATTGCAGAGCATCGTTTCAGAACATGAAGTCATAAAATTGGAAATCAATAACAGAATAAAGGGGAAAAAAATCCAACACCTAGAAACTAAACAACACATTGCCCAAAAATGACTGGGCTATACAGGAAATCAAGGATAGAATAAAGAAATTCATAGACTCAAATGAGAATAAAAATATATGCTACCAGAATCTAGGAAGACAGCAAAAGCAGCACCCAGAGGTAAATTTATCTAAATAAATGCACACTCCCCAAAAGAAGAAAGGGCCTCAATCAAAGAATTAACTCTAAAACTTGAATAAGTGGAAAGAGAAAAGCAAAAGAAAACCTTGGACACCAAAAGAAAGGAAATAATATAATTAGAGCAGAACTATATTAATTAGAGAATAGAAAAATAATTGAAAGAGTTAACAAACCTAAAATCTGCTTTTTCTAAAGATCAACAAAATTGATAAATCTTTGGTCGAACTGACAAAAGCAAAACAGGAGAATCCACTGCCATCGACAGGAGAGGAAGCAAATAACTCAAATACAAAATAAGACAGGAGATACCACAACAGACCAAACTGAAATTTTTAAAAATCCCAATGGAATACTACGAGAAATGGTACTCTAACAAATTTGAAAGCCTAGAGGAAATGAACAAATTTCCTGATACATGTTATCTAAGAAAACTACCACAAAAAGAAACAGAACAAATAAATAAACCCATTACAAAAGATGAGATTGCAAAGATAGTTTACAAATCCTCTATTAAAAAAAAGCCCAGGCCTAGACAGCTTAACTAGAGAATTCTACAAGTTTTAGAGAACAGTTAACACCACCATTATTAAAGGTATTTCAGAGCATAGAAAAGAACTGAACATTCTCAAATTCATTCTATGAAGTCATTGTAACCCTGATACTAAAACCAGGTAAAGAGAGCACAAAAAAGAAAACTACAGACCAATATCTCTCATAACTTACATGCAAAAATCCTCAACATAATTTTAGTCAACAGAATTCAACAACACATCAAAAAACATAATTTGCCAAGACCAAATGGGATTCAATACAAGGGATGCAGTAATGATTCACCATTAGGAGAATACTTAATGTAATCAACTGCATAAAACAAGACAAGAACTACTTGATTTTATCAATGCATTTGACAAAGTTCAATACCATTCATATTAAAAACGCTCAGCAAAATAGGAATACAGGGAAACTACTCAGCATAATAAGGGACATCTACATACAGCCAACAGCCAACATCATCCTAAATGGAGAGAGTCTGAAAGCATTGCCCTTGAGGACAGGAACAAGACAAGGATACCTGTTGTCACCACTCTCACAAAGTCCAACAATTAAGTTCTCAAACTTAATTGTTCTAAATGCTATATACCTCATTGCTGAATATCATTACGGTCACCGCTCTCTTTGGGAAGCTATACACTAAGCATCTTTGGAACTGTTTCTGGAATGGCCATTGTGCACAGTGGCAAGTGTGCAAACTTAATTGTATAGTTGTCCATAAGGGAGTTTTTAGCCAGTGAGCAAATAACTGTATTGGAACACCCTCCCTACTCATCTGATGTGGTCCCCATTGACTGTTTTTTTACCAGAAGATAAAGGAAATATTGAAAGGAAGACATTCTGATAACATTCAGGACATCAAGGTTAATATGATGACAGCTCTGATGGCCATTTCAGAAACAGTTCCAGAATGGCTTGGAAGGGTAGACTAGACACTGGCATTGGTGCATGGGAGTACTTCAAAGGTAACCATAGTGATATTAAGCAATGAGTTCATGAACTTAATTGTCAGACCTTGTGTTCAACATTTTCCTGGAGGTTCTAGTCACAGCAATCAGGCAAGATAAAAAAATAAAGGGTATCTAAATTGGTAAGGAAGAAGTAAAGTATCTCTATGTACAGATAACATGACTTTATACACAGAAAACCCTATAGAATCCATGAAAAAACAACAGGAACTAATACAAGAGTTCAGGAAAGTATCAGGATATAAGACACGCATATGATATCTGACAATTAAGTCCACAAACTTAATTTCTGTAAGTGATACATACTTCATTGCTGAACATCACTACAGCTCCCTTCCAAGCACTCCTGTTAGGAAACTATGCACCAACGCAAGGGCACAGTTCATCCTTTAAAGCAATTTTGGAACTCTTTCTGGAATGACCATAGAGTACAGTAGTATGGTGGCAAGTTCACTAACTTAATTTTCTAGTTGTCTATGAGGGAGATTTTAGCTAGTAAACAAATAACTGTATTGGAACACCCTCTCTACTCACCTGATTTGGCTACCAATGACTTTATTCTCTACCTGAAGATAAAAGATCTATTGAAAGGAATACACTTGGATGACATTCAGGACATCAAGGGTAACATGACAGCTCTGATGGCCATTCCAGATAAAGAATTCCAAAATTACTTTGATGGGTGGACTAGGTGCTGGCATCAGTGCATAGGGGAGTACTTTGCAGGTGACCATAGTGATATTCAGCAATCAGGTATGTAGTATTTTTCTAGGATGAGTTTGCAAACTTAATGGCAGTTCTTGTATATAAATCAGATCAGTTTCTTTACACCAACAAAGAGACCATCAAAGAGGAAATCAATAAATCAACACCATTTACAATAGCCACCAAGAAGACAAAAATACCTAGGAATAAATCTAACCAGAGATATAAAAGATCTATACAAAGAAAATTACAAGACTCTATAGCAAGAAACCAGAGAAAAAAACCTACACAAGTAGAGAAATCTACCTTGCTCATGGATAGAAAGACTTAATATCATAAAAATGTTCAACCCAAAGTGACCTATAAATATAATGCAATCTCAATTCGAATTCCAATGGCATTTTTTAAAGTGGTAGAGAAACAAACCACCAATTTCATATGGAAAGAAGCCCTGGGTAAGTAAAGCATAACTGAAAAAGAAAAATAAAGTAGGAAGCATCACACAACCTGACTTCAAAACCTATCATGGTGTCATCATACTGAAAACAGCATGGTACTGGTACAAAAACAGATACATACAGAACAATGCAAAAGAACTGAGAGTACAGATATAATACCATCTACCTATGAGCAGTTGATATTAGACAAAGGTCCAAAGTCCATAAACTGGGGAAAAGACAGTTTCTTTAACAAACTGTGTTGGCATAACTGGATATCCATCTGCCAAAAATGAAAACAAGACTCACATCTCATACTGTGCACAAAAACTAACTCAAAATGGATCAAAGACCTAAATATAAAATATAAAACAATAAAGATCATGGAAGAAAAATGTGGATAATGCTGGGATCCCTAATACATGGCATAAACAGACTACAGAACATTACTAACAATGCACAAACACCAGAAGAGAAAATATGTAACTAGGAACCCTCCCTCAAAAATCAAACACTTATGCTCATCTAAAGACTTCACCAAAAGTGTCAAATGACTACAGACAGACTGGGAAGGAATTTTTGGCTACCACAAATCCTTTCAGCATTTAATCTTTATAATCTTCAGAGTACTGCAAAACCTTAACAAGAAAAAGACAAACAATCCAATCAAACAATGGGCAAAGGGTATGAACAGACACTTCACCAAAGAAGACATCCAGGATGCTAAAAGATACCTGAGGAAATGCACAAGATCATTAGCCATTAGAAAAATCCAAATCAAAACTACAACAATCAGATACCATCTCACCCCAAAAAGGCTGGCATTAATCCAAAAAACGTGAAATAATAAATGCTGGGGAGATTATGGAGAGACTAGAACACTTATACATTGCTGGTGGAAATGTAAAATGGTACAACCACTTTGGAAATGGATTTTGTGCTTTTTTTAAAAGCAAGAAATAGAAATATCATATCATCCAGTAATCTCGTTTCTTGAAATATATCCTACAGAAATAACGACCTCACACAAACATATATATGCACACTAATTTTTATGCAACATTATCCACAACAGCAAAAAGATGAAAGCAAACTGGGTTGCTATCAACAGATAAATGGATATACAAAACATGATATACTCAGTGGAATATTATGCAATGACAAAGAACAATGAAGATCTTTGGCAAGAAATCATAACATGGAGTCATTTGGAAGATATGCTCCGTAAAATTAGTTGCAAAAGCACAATCACTGGATGAAACCACTTCCATTAAGACTTAAGAAATGGTTTAAGCACAGAAGAAAGTAATCTTTGGTGGTTACAAGTGGAGTGGGGGAAGGAGAGAGGTATTCATAGATTAGCTAGTAGATAGGAATTCGGTTAGGTAAAGAGAGGGATGGCACACAGAAGTATGGTGTTTTAGTCAGCTACGGCTGCTCCAACAGAAATAACACAGAGCAGATGGCTTTAACAAAGAAGGTTTATTCTTATACAGTCCAGGGGGCTACAAGCCCAAACTCAGGGTGTTCTTTCCAGGGGAAGGCTTTCTCCCTTGTCAGCTCTGGAGGAAAGTGCGGTATTGCATCAGTCTTTGTCCAGGGAGTGTCCTGGCACAGGAACCTCAGGTCTGAAGGACAAGCTCTTCTCCTGGTGCTGCTTTCTTGATGGTGAGTGGTTCCCAATTCTCTGCCTGCTTCCCTTTCTTTTTATTTCTTGCAGGATGAAAGGATTAAGGGTGGGACAAGCCAAGCTCCAGGGAAACTCCTTTACAGTGGAACAGGAAGGCAATCTTAATAAGGGATTTACAGTCCCACCCTAAACCTTTAACGTACAGCACAGCAAAATCACAAAATGGAGGATAATTGTAGAATACAGGGAATCATGACCCAGCTACATGGCTACACCTATTTTGGGGGAGAAACAACTCTATCCATGACATAAGGTTAGCACAACTGGACTAAATCAAAAACTAAAAGGTTTTCTAAATACAACCCAACATTTTGAAGGGTAGAGTAGCAGAGACAGAGGCCTGGGGACCATAGTTTCAGGGGACATCTAGGATAACTGGCATAACTAAGTTTGTGTTGTTTGTTTGTTTCTTTAAGAAAATGTTCTGCATACCACTTCAGTCAGTGGTGTCTGGGGTCTTAACAGCTATGAAGCTGCCATTAAGGAACATTAGTTAGTCCCAATCCACCTGGAGCAGAGGAGGATGAAAGACATCAAAGACTTGAGGAAAATATGAGCCCAGAAGACAGAAGGTGCCATATGATCCAGAGACTGTATCAGAAGAACTAGATGGTGGGCAGCCACCACCAATGACTACCCTAATAGGGAAGACAATCTTAAGTCCCTCTCTTAGGCTGGGTTCTCTACAGAAGCAAAAGTAGTAACATGTATAAATATGTATAGAAAAAGATTTATATAAAGGAAACAGTTCACAAATTCTAATGGCTGAAACATCTCCAGTCCTGGATCTGGATCCAAGCCTTTCACAGCCGTGGAAGCTGGCAAACCCAAGGTTGGCAGGTCAGGGATTAGAGTTCCAGCTCATAGGCTGTGAAAGTCAGTAAATTCCAAGATGATAGGCAAGACTGCAAAGTTTCTGCTGATTCAGGTAGAGGCAGAGGCTGGCAAACAAGGATTGGCAGGTCAGGGAACAGGACCCTTACAGGCTATAAAGATTGATGAATCCGAAGAGATGCTAGTTCAAGTCCCAAGAACTAGACATAAGAAGACAAGAGAGTAACAACTGCTTAGATTTGCAATAAGCCAAAACCTTGGCAAAGTGAGCAGATGAAAAGTAGGTGGTAGAAAATGAGGATAAGAAGGGTGAGGGAGCTGTAAACCACTATAGTCCTCCCTTTATACAGCAGTCAAGACACTAAGAATCATAGTCCAGCCAGTTGACACACAATCTTAACCGTCACAGTCCCTGACGTGGCTGCAGAAAAATGGGTGTGCAGAACCAGAACTCTACTAAAGACAACACTTGATGGTCTGTCAGATGGGAGGGTCCGCTGAGTACATGGCCCCTGGACTCTCAGTTCGCCTAAAATTGAAACCAGAACTGAAGCCAAATCTTTAGACAAAGACTGGACTAGACTATAAGACAGAGCAATGCTGGTGAAGACTGTGCTTCTTGGCTTAAATATATATGGGAGGCTATCTGAGCAGCTCTTGTCTAGAGGCAAGATGAGAGAGTAGAAGGGGATAGAAGTTGGTGGAATGGACACTGGAAGTACAAGATGGAAGGGAAGAGTATGCTGACATGTGTTGGGGCAGCAGTTAGAGTTGCATAACATTGTGTGTGCAGGGTTCTATACAGCAAATTGATCTGGAGTGTAAACCTTCACTTACAGTACCATGAAGCTGAACAACAACAAAATAAGGCCACTGGGTACTGGAGTAAGGAGTAGAATCAACAAACGTCTGTACTCAAACCAGAATGAAATACATTGTACCAAAACCTTTGGGACACAGAAAAGACAATCTTCAAAAGTGAATATAGAGCAATGGATGCACACACATCAAAAAAAGAAGGGACAAAGCTAAAATATTAACTACACAACTTGAACATATAGAAAGAGAACAGCAAAAGAAGGCCACAGTCAACAGAAGAAAGGAAATACTAAAGACTAGAGCAGAAATAAATGAAATAGGGAATAGAAAGAATCAACAAAACCAAATGTTAGTTCTTTGGAAGGATCAACAAGATCAACAAACCTGTGGCTAAACTGACCAAAAAAAAAAAAAAAATCAGGAGAGGTACAAATAAGAAATGAAACAGGGGATGTTATAACACACTCAACTGAAATGAAGTATCATAACAGGTCATTATGAAAAACCATGCTTCAAAAAATTTGAAAACCTAAAGGAAAAGGATAAGTTTTTAAAAACACAGTACCTACTCAAGCTAACACAAAATGATGCTGATAATAACAAGAGAAAAAACTGAAAAAGCAGTTAAAAAAAAAAAAAACTCCCAAAAGCAACAAGGCTTGGCCCAGATGTCTCCATTGGAGAATTCTACTCAACACCAAAATTTAGAGAAGAGCTTACACCGCTACTATTCAAATTATTTCAGAACACCAAAAAGGAAGAAATACTCACAAATTTAATCTATGATGACAGGATAACCCTGACGCCAACCTCGGGCAAAGGCACCACAAAAAAAGAAAATTAGAGACCAGTATCTCTTGTGAATGCAGATGCAAAAATTCTGAACAAAATTCTAGCCAAAAGAATTCAGTATCATGTCTAAAAATAACGTCCCAGGAACAAGCAAGATTCATACCAAGTATGCATGAATGGTTCAGCATTAGAAAATCAACCCATGTAATCTACCACATACATAAATCAACACAGAAAAGGCATTTGACAAAGTCCAACACTCATTGTTGATACAACCTCTCAATAAAATAGGTATAAAAATGCATCTATGCAAAACTGTAGTCAACAGTATTCTTAATGGAGAGAGACTGAAAACATTCCCCTCAAGAACAGGAATGAGACAAGGATGCCTTTCATCAACACTCCTATTTGATACTGTGCTAGAAGTCTTAGAAAGAGCATCAAGACAAGAAAAGAAATAAATGGCATCAAAATTGTTAACAAAGAAGTTAAACTGTCCCTATTTTCAGACGATATCATACTATACATAGAAAACCCAAAAGACTCCATGAGAAAACTTCTGCAAATAACAGAAAGATTCAGCAGAGAAGCAGAATGCAAGAGAAATATACCAAAATCAGTTGAATTTTTATAGACCAATAAAAAGAACTATAAAAAGGAATCAAGAAAATAACACCATTTGTAATAGACCCTAATAAAATAAAATAAAATACTTAGGAATAAATCTTACCAGGAATGTATGAGGTCTGACCATTGAGTTCACAAACTCATCCTAGAAAAAGTGCTACATACCTCATTGAAGTACTCTCCTTGGGAAGCCACACATACCTAGTCCATCCTTCAGTGCAATTTTGAACTCTTTTTATGGATGGCCATCAAAGCTGGCATCTCATTACCCCTGATGTCCTGAATGTTATCAGAAAGTCTGCCTTTCAACATTTCCTTTGTCTTCGCTAAATAAAAGTCACTGAGGGCCAGATTAGGTGAGTAGGGAGGATATTCCAACAGTTATTTGTTTATCGGCCAAAAATTACCTCACAAACAACTAAACAATTAAGTTTGCAAACTTGCCATCATGCCGCTGTGCACAACAGCCATTCCAGAAACAGTTCCAAAACTGCTCTGAAAGGTGGAATAGACACTGACGTCAGTGCACAGCTTCCCAAGAAGATGATCATAGTGATATTCAGCAATGAGGTATGTAGCACATAAAACAACTAAAGTTTTTGGACTTTATATATATATGTATGTTATAACACACTCAACTGAAATGAAGTATCATAACAGGTCATTAAGTTTAACTTCTTTGTTAACAATTTTGATGCCATTTATTTCTTTTCTTGTTATTTT